>CM028138.1:274330000-279130000 GCA_016271365.2 Neoceratodus forsteri | reverse complement strand
CATAATTGTTGATCTTCCAGAATGTCTATACCATTAATTCATGCCTATTGGTTCGGAGACAGCGGCACTAGGACCCCATGGGTGCTTTTGTTTTTGCAGGGAGGGAGGAGCCAACCACACTGCCTGTGCACCACATGTACCTCATGTGGTGCTGAGTACTAGCCAGTAACTATCCTCAGCTCCCTCCCACACCTCAGGTCTATTCACCAGGAGAGAAATAAATAAAGAGGACAAGATACTTTCTAATCTATAGGAATAGTAAAAGGATCAAGGAAATAAAATAAATAACCAATTAGAACCTGACTACCAACTCAGAAACTAAGAGTTGTGTCTACTAGGTGGCACAGCATTAGTGGGTCTAAAAATGAGCTAGACCCTCCTGCCACTAGCCAGACAGAGTGGTAGTGATAGGTAAAGAATGGGAAGCAGCCCTGAATAAATGGTTCTAGCAGACATAGGAAAAGGGGAAAGACCACTTGGGACTCCCTTGCAAACGAGATGGCAAAAATGGAAAACTGACATCTAGACTCCCAGAAATAATAACTCTGTGCTGCCAATAGAATTTGAGTAAACTCGAGAGCACACCCGTAACCCTCTGCTCTGTAAGACAAATGAAAGAAAAGAAGAGGTGAAGAGCATAGGAGTTGCAGGACTAGCAGTTCTAGGGAGGCAAGATGTGGCTGTTCTCTTCTGGCATGCTCCAGAAGGAGTGGGCGAAGACCAGCGCTCAGAGAGAAGTGACAAGGGATATCAACTAAAAATTCCAACATGAAAGAATATGCCCTTCCTCTCCCAGCAACCACAGGGATGTATCCTGTGTGAAACTAGTACATTGATCCAAGCAAGTGGTTGCACCCTTCCACTAACAGAGCATCTGCTCGGTGGAGTTAGCTTGGATGGTGCCCGGGGCACATATTGCATATAGCAGCTAACAGGGATATACCCTACAGGGAATATACTCTGGGCAGGGAGAAAGGAGAAGAAGAAAATGGAGGGAAGGCGGCTACTTGCCCACTCCATGAAAAAAACAAAAAGTATGTTCTTTTTATGGTTTAGTGGAGGGGGGGGTAAAAGTGACCCCCAATCTTTTTTGCTTTTTTTTTTTTTTTTTGTGTGTGAGGGTTGGCACCAGAGTGACCACCAGTAAGGACCATGGCAGAGGAAATAAGCAGACAAGAAGCACTGCCAGCACTCACAGGGTGAGCTGCCCAAGGCTCTGGTTCTCAGCTGAGCGGGGGATGGTGGGTGAGCATCTAAATTAATGGTGAAGATATTCTGTAAGATGAGCAAATATGGGAAGTACATCATTTTTCTATCTTCCAAGAATCCGTTTTCACTGCTGATTCATATTTATAGGACCAAGTAGCAAGCTTTTCAAAAAAAGGAAGGAGCTGGCTCACACTGAGGGTAACAAGTGCCCTCAGCCTTTTGTGTGGAGGAGAACGCCTGATGGGGTATCCCGTGACACAGGCGACCGTGAATGGCACCTACAAAAACGGTGACTCAATCGTGGCTTATGTCAACGGGGCTACCCAACGGGGAGGGTTTGTGCATATAGCGACAGGATGTTGCTGCATGTATCTGGCAGGAGGGGGCGAGCACACGCTCAGCAAAAGGGCGGGACGAGAGGAGGGTTTGTGAGGGTGGTGCCATGGTGAGTTGCCAAGCTGGCTCCTTGGCGTGATGGGTGGGTTCGGATCCAGGTACAGGTACGCTTGCTGCTTCAGCTGGAAATTTTTTTTCTGTGGTTTTGCACCTCTCCAACATGCACCCCAGAGTTGAGATAATCAGTGGGTGGGGCAAAAGCCCCCCACATAAAATACTGAAATCCAAGTCCCCAGTGCTGTTTTGCTGTGCACCGGGGGAGGGGGTACATCATCTAAATTTATTTTTGGTGATGTACAGTCACCTTTCGGTGATTGCCGTTATGACATAGAAACTCCTGATGGCAGGGGCTCCTTGCAGGTCTGGCAAGACCTGAGACAGGTCTGGATCTGATGGATGAGCAGGATCGAGCCCCCATAGCTCCCGTCTGACCCTACAGGAGAAGAAGTGAGCCCCTTGGAAAGAGCAGTTATGTACATACTGTAACAGTAGGTCTTTGAGAGACTAGAAACACAGAAACATAGAAACACAGAATCTAATGGCAGATAAGGACTGCTTGGCCCACCTAGACTGCCCATTTTCCTACCTAACGGATAAGCTGCAGATCCTAATTAACCAACGGCCTACTTCCTCCTACCCCCCACTAGAATTGTCTTATGTCTGTCCCATGCATTCTTGAATTCCCCCACTGTTTTTGACTCTACGACCTCCTCAGGAAGTCTGTTCCATGCATCTACAACCCTCTCTGTGAAGAAAAACTTCCTCACATTACCTCTGACCCGTCCACCCTCTATCTACAAATTGTGCCCCTTTGTTCTTGCACATCTCTTTTTCTGAAAGATGCTACCCTCTTGGACTCTGTTGATTCCCTTGAGGTATTTGAAAGTTTCTATCATGCCCCCCCCCTTTCCTTGAGGCTATACATCTTAAGCTCTTTTAGTCTTTCTTCATATGTCTGTTGATGCATCACACTGGCATAGTCCATCTGTATTAACAGAGGACTGGAGCACAGATGCTCCTGAAATGCCTGGAGACTGTACAGGACAGCTCTCATCTACAGGACATTTATGTGTAACTTGATCTCCGCCTTGGTCCATGACCCTTGCATCTGGTAAGGGCCAAGAAGAGCTCCCCAGCCAAAGCCTGAGGCATTCTAGGTGAGGATCTGTACAAGAGCTGGTAAAAGGAACAGAACGCTCTTTAAAAGGTTTTCATGATCCATCCACCACAATACTACAATAACACTCTGCAAGGTGCGGACATGATGAGAACCATTTGGTCCAGCTCATCCATCAGCTGATCCCACTGGACCCTGAGTGTTCACTGGGGAATTCTCACATCTGTAAGCAGGCCAGTGAAACTATCACAATGGTCACAGCCATAAGCCCTGGAGATGTAACATTATTTTTGCAGAGACATAGCGGCTCCTACATATCAGTTGTATCTGAGCTATCAGGTTTTCACTCTGTCCTTAAGTAGGAAAGCACATCTCTTCTCTGTGTTCAAGACTGCTCCTACGTATTGCAGTCTCTGGTGAGGATTCAACATCGACTTTGGCACATTCTCTGTGATCCCCAAGTCATCGAACAACTGACATGGCATGACAAGGCATGTCATAGCACTTGTCTGCAGCTGACTTTCAGTAACCAGCCGTCCAGCTAGGAGAACACATACAGGCCTTACCTGAAAAGGATGGCTGTCACTATTTCCAAGCATTTGGTAAAGACCTGTGGCACAGAGGACAAGCAAAAGGACAGTACTCTGAATTGATAATGTTTCCCCTCCAGCACAAAGTGGAGGTATTTCCTGTGAACTTTTCTGATCTTTATATGAAGATAAACATCCTTCATATTCTGAGGACAAAGCTAGTCCCCTTGTTGAAGAAAGGGAGCGAGAGCTTGCAGGGATACCATTCTAAACTTCTTGTATTCTAGTTAGAAACTGAGGTTACAGAGATCTAGCACAGGCCGTAGATCCCCTGGCCACACTGGGACTAGGAAGTATCTGGAACAGAACCCTTTGTTCGCTTGCCATGGAGGAACTAGTTCTGTAGAACATTTTTACGTTCGCTTGCGCGCATGCGCAAGGAACGTCTTGGGAGAATGAGACACTTTGGAGGTGTGCCCCTCTCCTGTAATCCCCTGCTCCATTGAGCAGGTGTGGCAGTCCTGCACCAATCGGATGCAGTGCTGTGTGTCACAGCGGTGGTCTTCTCTTCAAAGGAAACCACCGCTGTCACATACAGCACCGCGTCACGCCGCCCCCCCCAAATCTTTGCTGCCACACTGGGAGCCCATCCCAGCGTGGCCAGCATCCGCGTCGTCTGCCAAGCGGAGGTGCCCAATCCCCATTGGCTCAGGCCCCAGCCATCCTTCTGCCACGCTGGGAGCCCACCCCAGCATGGCAAGCGTCCGTCAGCGTCGATCTGCCGACGGGGTGCCCATCTACGTCCGGCTCCATGGCCCCCCAGCCATCCTTCTGCCACGCTGAGCCCACCCAGCGTGGCAAACGCCCAACATAGTCTTTTTTTTTTTTAAACCTGAAATTGAAAACGGTCCCACGGCGCTTCTCCCAGGCCCCTCCCACAATCCGCACCACCCATTGTGCACCCGCCTCCCCCACCCCCTCACCCCATACTTACCTCCAGAGCTCGGACGATGATCTTCGTGGACCGGGAACACGTCTGCACTCTTCAAAGCCGACCACGAACTGAGGAAATGCCGGTA
Organism: Neoceratodus forsteri; assembly: GCA_016271365.2. Taxonomy (NCBI): domain Eukaryota; kingdom Metazoa; phylum Chordata; order Ceratodontiformes; family Ceratodontidae; genus Neoceratodus; species Neoceratodus forsteri. The sequence goes on along the minus strand of CM028138.1, from coordinate 279,125,669 downwards.
AGCTGTATAATGGGCTAGATAGGGGTTTTCAACTTTATTGTATATCTCAGGCATTTTTTGATTTTTGCACAAATTAGTTAGTTCTTTTTATCGATCACTGTTGCGAGCGTTCGCCCGGCGATTCGCAGTCACTGCGTAGAAATCACCCTTCAGGCCTGAATAATGCCATGACAGTGACATCATTCATGAGAAGGGGTCCAAAACTCCATGTTGAAAATTTGTGCAAACATTCAAAAATGACTGTTTTATAGGCCGCAAGGCCGTGCAGTTCCTACACAGGCTCGTAAGTTCACGAATTTTCAATATTTTCACTCCAGATTTTCAACATTGCCATTTTACCACACCTCCTTATGAGCAGTACAGCTGTCATTTTTCACATCTCACCCAAAACGTGTTTCCACCCATGTAGCGCACAATGGCGCAGTCGGTGTGCAAAATCAATGTATGGGACACAGTAAGAAAATCACCATGACACTGTTCATTAGCAGAGGTCTTAAAATGGCTATGTTGAAAATTTGGTGAAAAAATTCCTAAAATGACTGTTTTGACGGCGTTGCGCAGTTCCTCCCATACGCCTCATGGTTTGCGAATTTTCAATATTTCCACTCCAGATTTTCAACATTGCCATTTTACCACACCTTCTTATGAGTAGCACAGCTGTCATTTTTCACATCTCACCCAAAACGTGTTTCCACCCATGTAGTGCACAATGGTGCAGTCGGTGTGCGAAATCAATGTATGGGACACATTAAGAAAATCACAGTGACACTGTTCATGAGCAGAGGTCTTAAAATGGCTATGTTGAAAATTTGGTGGAAAAAATTCCTAAAAGCGACTGTTTTATTGAGCCGCATGTTGTGCAGTTCTACGATGCTCGTGACGTTTATGAATTTTCAATATTTCTACTCCAGATTTTCAACATTGCCATTTACCACACTCCTCATGAGCAGTAAAGCTGTCATTTTACATCCTGCCCAAAACGTGTTTCACCTGTATGTGGCTACAATGGCGCAGTTGGTGTGCGAACTCAATGTATGGGACACATTAAGAAAATCACAGTGACACTGTTCATGAGCAGAGGTCTTAAAATGGCTGTGTTGAAAATGTGGTGAAAAAATTCCTAAAAATGACTGTTTTACGTATGCGTGTTGTACAGTTCCTCACGCAGGCTCGTAAGTTCCACGAATTTTCAATATTTTCACCAGATTTTCAACATTTCCATTTTACCACACCTCCTTACGAGCAGTACAGCTGTCATTTTCACATCCTGCCCAAAATGTGTTTCCACCCATGTAGGCGCACGTGGCACAGTCGATTGTGCGAAATCAATGTATGGGACACTTAAGAAAATCACTGTGACACTGTTCATGAGCAGAGGTCTTAAAATGGCTATGTTGAAAATTTGGGTAAAAATTCTAAAATGACTGTTTTACAAGCTGCAGGTTATGTGAGTTCATGTACGCCAGAAGTTCGCGAATTTTCAATATTTGCACCCAATGACTTCCAAATACCTAAACAGCACATAGAAGCAAGCAACATTCAGCACTGACAAATGCTTGTACTTCTTTGTCACTGATTTTTTTAAGCCATGTCCAAGTGCCAAATACCACTGCAAATACCTGCAAGCGAACATTCGGCATTAACAAATGCTTGTTGTAGTAATGACTGCACTTCTTCCTTCAGAAGGGACAGATGTCCCGGAGGATAACAGGAAGGAAGGAAGCACAGAATGATCTGGAGGGATGTCTTTTAACTCCAGAGCATGCCTCTTGCAATTATCTTCAGGACCTACTTATCTGTTGTAATCTTCCCTCCATTGTTCCAGATGCAGAGAAAGTGTTCCCCCCACTGTGACAGAGAGACCCCTGTTATAGAGGACACCCCTGGGATAAACTAAAACCCCTTCCCCAAGCAGTTTATATGTTTTGTATAATGTCCAACATGCTGGTTGTCTGGTTATAAATTATGTGCTGACATGTTTATAATGCTTTTTGTGCATATTAACCTAAAAACAAAACTAAGAGGGTAGTTTTAATAGAAGAATAACAAAAACTTGTGTCTGCTTTTTCTAGATGTTAGCAGCCCTCTTCTAAGATATATTTTACAGCAGACAGCATGAGGTTATACGACCTTGCAGGAGAGTTTAGGAGAGCACAGAATGTTCTGACCTCAGGTCTGACCTTTAACGATGTTGTAAACAAGTTATGTAATGTCCTCCAGGTGGCTGCCAAATAACTGTTCTCTGTGGTGCAATAGTGGCCCCTAGTGGCTAGTTTTATGTAATGTCTGCTGTTAATCAAAAGGCAGGGGACACTGTTTTTCCAACTTCTAGTGAGCTTATAAAAAGCCCTACCTCAGTGCTGAGATAGGAGAGATAGGGTGGTCAGTCGAATACTGACTGAGGAAAGTGAAATACCTCCTGGTAGTGTGTGCTTTCACACTGTTTGATTCATGCTAGGCTGAAGAAAAGCCTTAGAAACTGTTGAACCTAAGCAGCTGTCTGACTTATCGTTTTGCTTTCTGTATATTTTACTTGATGAAAATAAAATGATAAACGCAATCATGTGTATTTTATGCACCTAATTTGTGGTCTGCCTGAAATTGTGTTATCCTAAATCCATGCCTGGTGTCATATGGTGTCTGAAGTGGGATCTGACTGGACGTCTGAGGAAACGGGGAATCCAGTCAGTTGGTGCCAGTCCAGGTACCCAAGATACATGGGAGAGGTGTATGGCGCCAGGAGAGATGAGGACAGTGCCTGATGGACATGGTGATCTGGGTGAGGCACCAAGGATGGGACAAGATGGATCTGATGGCCAAATGGAGACCCTGATATGGCTTCTTCACTGCATGAGTAGGAGATGGCTGGAGACTGATTGACGCTGAACAGAGGCTGAGCACAGGTGCCAGGAGCTACTCGAGAGGTCCCACTCAGAGGATATCAAGGAAGAATTGGTGGAGCAAGATCCATGGGCTCTGGAGGAGGAGGAGGACCCCCTAACAGAGCATTTGCGACCAACGTTTGTGGAGATTCCATTGTTGCCCATTTTTCAGGGCTGCTACTTGGTGGAGGACGGTGAACGAGAAGAGGAGACCCCAGGTAAGACTTTGACTGGCAATGTATTACTGGGGGAGAAGACTTCAAGTAAGATGGAAGAAGTCATTTTGGCTGAAGGGACTTTTGCATGTTTTAAACCTCCGCCTATAAAAAAATGATTGTTCTCCCGGTGTTCACTGGGCAGAGTTGCAGGTGGGGGATCCTGAAGTAATCCAGTTAAGGGAATATGTAAAAATCATGGATGGGAGACAGGTTAATGGTGGCGTAGGGGACAGGTTATGGTGGTATGCGCTTAGGAAGGAAGTTCTGTATCATATGAGGCCCAATCCCCAGATGAAGCAAGTGGATGCCCAGGTAGTGGTGCCCATGGCATATAGGAAAAAGATGATGGAGGATGTGCACGCCAGTCACTCAGAGCATCTGAGCCATGGGAAGTTATTGGCTAGACTCACCCCATATTTCTATTGGCCAGGTATGTACAGGCAAGTGGCAGCATACTATAAGACCTGTTATGGGGCAGACCGATAGCGACCACTGATAATGATGTGGGAGAAGTAACCCAGAGGGTAAAGGGCAAGAGATGGCACCCTTAGAGGAGGGGGAGACTTCCACATAGAACAGGAGGGGCAAGGTGGTGGCCAACACCATTAGAAGCATATAAGATCTGATACGTAAACTCAGAGGTTGGGGCAGGCTGTTAGGCATACAGTGTGGTATGTTACTAGCCTACCTTTAAATGTTTAAGTGAGGACAGAGCAAGGTCGTTCTCCCTCTGAAGGCAGTTATACTGGGTGCTGGATGGTCCAGCCGGTCAAACGTATCTGGTCAGAGAAAGTCAGCAGATGGCATACAACTGATGTTAGTGGTTCTTTCTCCTAAATGTATGTGATGATATTGCAGTCTACTAATAGAGAGAGACTCATTTCCAAATAATTTAAAATGTCTCAGGGTATTTGTATTGTTATGAATAGGATATTTTACAAATTTTTTTTTGAAGGGGACCCTGAGACGGAGCTTCTGATGAGAGTGGGCTGAAGCGCCACACCCTTCCAGGGTGTTACTTGAGATTTGGACACCCGTAGGATGGTTGCCCTCTTATGTGGGGGGATGTGTGACAGGGTGACCCCTGTCATAGAGGACACCCCTGGGACAAACTGAAACCCCTTCCCCAAGCAGTTTATATGTTTTGTATAATGTCCAACATGCTGGTTGGCTGGTTATAAATTAAGTGCTGAAGTGCTTATAATGTTTTTTGTGCATATTAACCAAAAACCAAAACTAAGAGGGTAGTTTTAATAGAAGAATAACAAAAACTTGTGTCTGCTTTTTCTCGATGTTAGCAGCCCCCTTCTAAGATATATTTTGCAGCAGACAGCATGAGGCAATATGACCCTGCAGGAGAGTTTAGGAGAGCACAGAATGTTCTGACCTCGGGTCTGACCTTTAACAATGTTGTAAACAAGTTATGTAATGTGCTCCAGGTGGCTGCCAAATAACTGTTCTCTGTGGTGAAACAGTGGCCCCTACTGGTTAGTGTTATGTTATGTCTGCTGTCAATCAAAAGACAGGGGAAATTTGTTTTCCAACTTCTAGTGAGCTTATAAAAAGCCCTACTTCAGTGCTGAGATAGGAGAGATAGGGTGGTCAGTTGAATACTGACTGAGGAAAGTGAAATACCTCCTTATAGTGTGTGCTTTCACACTGATTCATGTTAGGCTGAAGAAAAGCCTTAGAAACTGTTGAAGCTAAGCAGTTGTCTGACTTACCATTTTGCTTTCTGTATGTTTTACTTGATGAAAATAAAATGATAAATGCAACTATGTGTATTTTATGCACCCGATTTGTGGTCTGCCTGAAATTGTATTATTCTAAACCCACACCCAGTGGCACCCACAGCCACCACTGGAGGCATTCATGGAAGTGGGGTTGGGTCCAAGTATTAGTCAGGCTGAGCAGGTGGGGGCACTGCCACCGGTACCTGCTCTGGTTGGTTTTTGTAAGCACCTGGGGGGAGAGGACCCAGCACCCTTACCCTCGACTTTGTGGGCAGAAACCAAGGCAACCTCTGGCAGCAGACTTATGAAATGATCCCCTCCTAAATCCCCTGGCAGGAGTGAGATACAGGAACTTTATAGACCTCAGTCATCTTGGATGTCTGAAGGCCTCTAAAGGCTTTTTCAACATCATATCCAAAATGTTTTGTCCCCCTAAAAGAGGTATTTAAAATGGCCTGCTGCACATCAATGGTAAATCCTGCTGTTCTGAGCCAAGAATATCTTCTCATACAAATGCCAGAAGCCACAATCCTGGCAGAGGCATCTGAGAAATGATATGCTGAGTGGAACAAATGTTTTCTGACCCCAGCATCCGAAGTTGATGAACTTATTCTTGACCGAGCCTTCAGGCAAAGCCTGGGCTGCAGTCTTGGCAGCTTTCCAGAGGCTATTCTGGCATTTAATCACATGGGCCTGGTAATTTGCAATCCTAAGGCCAAGTGAGGCAGAGGCATTAGCATGTTTGCCTGTCACGTGCAACTGCCTAGATTCTTTATCTGGAGACAGAGTACTCATATGTCTAGGTGCCCTAGATCTATCATGAGCAGCCATAATGACTACAGAGTCAGTTTCTGGCTAGTTAACATAATAAGGCTTAACAGATGGTGTAGGATACTGCTTATCAGCCTTTCTGGGTACTGCAACCAGTGAGTTAGGTCTGTAGCATGCATCAAAGGCAGCATCCTCTAATACAGGATATATAGGTGGAATAATTATAGAAGGAGAGAATGGGATCTCCAGAAATTCCATCAGGTTCTTTTTTTGTGGAATCCTCTTCTTCCACAACAAAACCCATGGCAACTTGCATTTGCTGCATCATGTCTTGAAAAATGGGATCCTCATAAGGAGATCTTGGGGTATACACCACCGAGTCCTCGCTGCAAAATGAGAGGATAGAACTAGAATGGGGCACCACATATTGTTCTCCCTCATATTTCTCCTCTAAATTGTCCTCTAAAACCATGAGATCAGGATTGTATTCTGTCTCATTGTCAACATCTCTGTCAATGGCAGGGACCTCAGTGTGTGCAGGTGACACTGGTGTAGGCCGAGAGGCAGGGAATCTGCAATGTGTAGGTAGCCAGCATTGATGGGGATTGAGTGCCCGCAGGACCCATCGTATAGGTAATCCAGGCAGTATGTGTCATATTATTTCTGAAAATGACACCAGCACAGCTTGAAGGTCAATGGCACCCTGGTCAGGGGCCATGACTACTTGCGTCGACGATGGGCTGTGGTCCAACAACTTTGGCATTGTACCGTCTATAGTAGACATGGCAGCACCTAAGCCAATCCCCAACCTTGGTGTCTCATCGATGGTTGGAGGGGCTGCCATCAACGCTGCTGGAGCTGGTGATGACACCACTGCTTTACCTTGTCGTAATGGTGACTGGGACCTCGCTGGCAAAGAAGACCTTTCTTTATCCCAATACTTGTGCTTGTGTCCCCAACAACGAGGATGGCCTTGACGTTGATCTTTCTTTATCCTGGTCCTTTGATTTTGATGGCTGTTTCTCAGCTGACATAGAGGGAGACACCAATGCTGAGCCTTGATCCTCCTCCATGTCAGTTAATGTTTTAAGGAGAAGGATATTTTCTAGAGCTTTCTTGCAGCGTCACCTTACAGCCTGGTTGAAACTCTGGCAAATCTCACAAGTCCTAACGCTCTGAGACAGGCCCAAACAACACTTGCAGACTTTGTGGGTGTCTTCCTTGTAGATTTTATCTCTGCACTTACAATATCGAAATAAACCTTTTTGCGGCATGCAAAGATGATAGAATTCACTTAAATTTAAAATAAATAATAAACAGCAATGGCTGGTTGATGATATTTCTTTCAGCAGGTCCAACAAGGGTGACTGACATTGGGAAAAGAACTGTGGCAGAAGAGAGGGATCTGGATGTGACAGTTACCAATAAACTCACCTTTGATGCTCATATAAACAACACAGTCAAAAAGTGTTACAAAATTTTATACTGTATTCTAAACTGTATAAAAAGTAGGGAAGTCAAGATTCTCTTACCCCTCTTTACTAGCCTAATTAGACCACATTTGGAACACTGTTTACAGTTCTGTTGTCCTTATTCCATCAAAACCAAGAAACTAATTGAAGGTGTCCAGAGGAAAATGACTAAAAAAATTAAGAGGATTAGACACCTTAGTTATGTCAGTAGATTAAAATATCTAGGTCTGTATTGTATGACTTTCAAGCAGATTAGAGGGGATTTATCTATGGCCTTTAAAGCCTTTCATGACAAAACGCTCATGGCAACTATTGGTTTAGTAGAGCATAAACAAATCATAAATACCAGATTACATGAACATAAACTATTAGGTGAAGTTTGTGTTTCAAAATAAAGGAGCAATTTCTACATGCAGAGAGTGGTCAATGTCTGGAATATTTTATCAAAGACTGTTGTTAGCTGTGACACATTGGCAACCTTTAAAAACAGACTTGACAACTTTATGGGTGAAAAAAAATCATGTACCACCTGTAAGAATATAAGGTGGTGAGTTCACTTAAAGGCTAATGCCTCCTGAACTCGTATTCTATCTATGAACCTATGAACTGAAGAGAGATGGGGCTGCTCATGTTTATAGAGATGCTGACGCATGACATAGTTTTGGGTAGCCCCCGGCTAACAAACGTTTCTGTGTTGTCCTACCACTGACGTGGGTATAGTTCCAAAGGTGTGGCCTAATGGAAGAGATACCCTTGAAGAAGATCTAGGAGTTAAGCACCTTTCACTGGGCCACAGGTGCCAGTAAAGAGAGGTGAAGCCACACTGTCCACTGAATGCAGATTTCAGTTCCCACCAGCCTGGAGGCCAACTCATTGGTGTCGTATGATGCCTCACCAACTCCAGGCCCTTGGCAGAAAGGCAGATGGCTTGCCCAAATAACTCTGAGTGAAGCATGGCAGCTAAGAGCTGTCCTAGATGTAGCCATAGGCACTTGTTGCAAGCTGCCTGATGTGTGGCAATGCACATCATGGTGTGAGCTGAGGAAAATACCTTCCTGCCCAAAACATCTGTCTGAGCAGGATCAGCTTTGGGAGGTCAGTCAAGCACCAGGTGATGAGGCCCTGTCAGGATCTGTACAACCTGAATCTCCAAGGTGGGGTGAGGTACTGCACATGCAGAACCCGTGGGAGCACAATACTTTTGTAAGATGTCCCTTGGGGCTGAAGGGGGAGCAAGCGGATGCTTTCAAACTGTCCTAGAACATTATTCAAAGGTTCCTGTTCTGGGAGGGATGACACAGTGGGTATTGCTGAAAGCTCCTAGGAGCCACAACTAATAGGACAGGGTATTGTGTGAGGCAATCGTGCCAAGGTCCAGTACCTACAGCATGTCCATCAGGAATATCTGGTACAGAGCATACTCAGAAGCCGAGCACATGTAAAGGGGAGATTCCATGCCCTCAGAAGAGAATACTGATGGTGAGGAGGCACTGGACATGGACGTAGGTGGTACCAGGGGGCTAGGTTGGAATTGGACCTGGTCAGCATGTGACCATGTTGGTGATACTGGTACAGGGCACCAGCCACACTTCCATGCTGACTACTTCCGACTGGCCCCAGAGGACCCATTATCCTTATAAGGTCAGGCAGGAGTAGAATGAGCCCAAAGAGGAACTTGGAGCCAGAAGCTCTAGGGCCTATACCTGGGCTGTGGAATGCTCAGTGGACCTTGCCCAAGGGGACAGCCTGGTGAAATTACCTGAACAAGGTTGACTTATTGAAGAGGAATGACTAGGTCAGTGCCAATGGCAGGAGACTCCCAGGTGGGGGAGAGCAGAGCCGTTCAAGCCCCTCAGGACAGCTCCAATGGTGGGCTCAGCATGCAGTTCTGGAGAGAACTCCATGCCCCAGCCATCATCCAGCCCTGAGTCAGTGCTGTGTCTGGCACCAGATCCAGGGCCAGGGACTAACCTTAACGTGGCCCCCCCACCATGGTCAGCACAGCTCTCGCTGCTGGGCCTGGTGCTGGTTCCAGTGCTGCCCTTGGTCCATTTCCACCCTGATGCAACAAGCGCGGCGTTGAGACCAAGCCCAGTGCTGAGAACAGCACCAGAACAGAAGGCAGACCTAGGGGTGACACCATCACCCACATCACACCCAGTGTCAGACCCAGAACTCTGGCCAATTCTGTTAAGAAGGGGGATAAGACCTTTTATAGGTACATTAGGGAGCGAAGAAAGACCAAAGGAGGGATACTGAAGCTTAGTAAAGAGGAGGGAATGTGGGTAGAGGGTGACAGTGAAAAAGCAGGGATACTGAATGAATATTTCTGCTCAGTATTCACAAAGGAAGAGGAGGGGGAGTTACCTAAACCAAACAAGAGAAACACTCTGAAGCGAGATTGATACCAGCCCATTTACAGAAGAAAGGGTTCTGAAAGAACTAATAAAATTGAAGTTGGACAAGCAATGGGGCCTGATGGGATTCACCAAGAATTCTAAAAGAACTAAGGAGGTAGAACTAGTGACATAGCTGACTACTCTCTTTAACAAATCATGGGAGGATGGGGTGGTACCCGAGGACTGGAGGAGGGCAGATGTGATTCCTCTTCACAAAAGTGGGAGCAGGACAGAGGCAGGAAACTACAGACCAGTTAGTTTGACCTCAGTGGTAGGGAAAATGATGGAATCACTTCTGAAGGAAAGAATTGTTGAGTACCTAGAGGCCAGTGGGGCACAGGACCCAAGGCAGCATGGATTCACGATGGGAAGGTCGTGTCAGACGAATCTAATAGATTTCTTTGACTGGGTGACCAAAGTAGTAGACCAGGGAGGGGCTGTGGACATGGCCTACCTAGATTTTAGCAAGGCATTTGATACAGTCCCACACAAAAGATTAATACACAAGATAGCCAGCCTTGGAATGGGTCCCAAGGTGGTAGCCTGGATAAAAAGTTGGCTAGACAACAGGACACAAAGGGTAGTAGTAAATGGAATACACAGTGAAGAAAGGAGGGTTACTAGCGGGGTACCGCAGGGTTCAGTACTGGGACCGGTCCTTTTTAACGTCTTTATAAGTGACATTGCAGAGGAACTGGAAGGAAAAGTATGTCTCTTTGCAGATGACACAAAGATCTGCAACAGGGTTGATACACAAGATGGAGTGGAAAGGATGAGAAGGGACTTGGTAAGGTTGGAGAAATGGTCAAATGTATGGCAGCTCAGATTCAATGCAAAGAAGTGCAAGGTAATGCACATGGGAAACAAAAACCCAGGGGAAGCGTACACAATGGGGGGTGAGATACTGACAACAGTAAATATAGAAAGGGACCTGAGGGTAATTATATCAGATGACCTAAAGGTGGGCAAGCAATGTGAGAAGGTAGTAAGGAAGGCTGGGGGGATACTGGGATGCATAGGAAGAGGCATCAATAGTAGAAAACAGGAAGTTGTTATCCCTCTGTACAGACAGTTGGTGAGACCCCATCTGGAGTACTGTGTGCAGTTCTGGAACCCCATCTCCGCAAAGACATAGACAGAGTGGAGGCAGTCAGGAGGAGCAACCAAATGGTGCAGGTCTGCACCAGAAGACATACGAAGAAAGACTAAAGGAGCTTAATATGTATACTCTGAGGAAAGAAGGAGAGAGGGACATGATAGAAACTTTCAAGTACCTCAAGGAATTAACAAAGTCCAAGAGGGTAGCATCTTCCAGAAAAAGAGATGTGCAAGAACAAGGGGGCACAATTTGAAGATAGAGGGGGGACAGCTCAGGGGTAATGTGAGGAAGTATTTTTTCACTGAGAGGATTGTGGATGCATGGAACAGCCTCCCTGAGGAGGTCGTGGAGTCAAGAACAGTGGGGGACTTCAAGAATGCATGGGACAGGCATAAGGCAGTCCTAGGGGCGGGTAAGAGGAAGTGAGCTGTTGGTTAACTAGGATCTGCAGCTTATCTGTTAGGTAGGAAAATGGGCAGACTAGGTGGGCCAAGCGGTCCTTATCTGCCATCAAATTCTATGTTTCTATGTTTCTGTGTTTCTAAGGACAGGTACCGTGTCTGTCGCCAGAGAAGGCATCAACCTCCTCCTCGGAGCAACAGGTGCTGCTCAGGGGAGACAGAGAGATCTCCATCTCCACCTCAGTGACCTGACACTGCACAACCTCAGTGCCAGTCCCTCTCCCAGTACTTTGAACTGTACCAGGAGGGGGCCTGATGGCACAGGCAGCACCACCCCACTCACTGACACCATGGACAGTGTCAGGAGCCAGGGAGACACCAGGCCATGACACTGAAATGTCCACTGGTGTAGACTGAGCTTATATTGCTTCTGCCTCACCACCGGGAACATCTGCTGCCCATGTCAGACAGACTGGGGGGTGCTCAGACAACCGTTAGAAGGAATTAGCTGTCCACCAGAACCACCCAACAGAGCATCTGACACCCTGGTGAGGCAAGGTTGAGGAGGACCCAGTGCTTCCACAGTACCAGAGGCACTAGGAAGGGGCCCAAGGGAAGAACCCAGAGACTTGGCCTTGACCTTACATGTGCGTTGCGTGCCTCTGAAGATGGGATTCAGGTGACCCAACTTCAATGGGCAGACTTCAAGGATGTGGCAGTCCATGGAGATGCAGATGTTGAATAAATCCATGTCAAGAGTTGGTCCAAGCCAGGTCCAGCAGACTTGATGTTGGTCCATCGCCATGATCAGTTTCCCACAGGGGGAAATGACACAGGAGGTGGGGCTGACAGTTGATTTTAGCCCCCTTTTTCTTTTTCTCAGACTTCAACATCTTCAGAATATAATAAAAAGCAGGCAGCACTGTGAACAGAAGAGTTTTTGGTGGTAACACAGAAAAAAATTCAATCGACTATGATTGAACTGAGGTGCTGTCACTCCCATGGTATAGAAACATAGAATCTGATGGCAGAAAAGGGCTGCTTGGCCCACCCAGTCTGCCCATTTTTTTCTACCTTCTTTTTGCTGCAGACCTACTTGATCTACAGCACTGTCTCTTCCCCCTTGCCCCTACAATTCTCTTGTGCCTATCCCAGGCATTTTTGAACCCCACCACTGTTTTTACCCCCACTACCTCTGCTGGAGGGCTCTTCCAGGAAGCCACTACCCTTTCTGTGCAGAATACTTCCTCACATCACTCCTGAATGTACCCCCTCCAGCTTCATAGCATGTCCCCTTGTTCTAGAGCATCTTCTGTTCTGAAAAATACTCCCCTTTACATTATTAACCCCATGAGGTATTTAAAGGTCTCCGTCATATCGTCCCTCTCCCTCCTCTCCTCCAGGGTGTACATATTGAGCTCCTTTAGCTTCTCTTCATAGGGCTTTTGATGCAGACCTTGCACCATTTTGGTAGCCCTCTTCTGGACCACCTCCATTCTATGTCCTTCCTGAGATGTGGTCTCCAGAACTGGACATAGTACTCAAGGTGAGGTCTTACCAGTGATCTATATAGGGGCAAGACCACCCCCTTTTCCGCTGGTGATACCCCTTCCTATGCACCCCAGCATCCCTCTAGCCCTTCTGACTGTCTTGGCACACTGCCTGGCCATCTTAAGTCATCTGATATGATCACCCCCCAGATTTCCTTCCTGCTTGGTCATTGTAAGTATCACTCCATTCATTTTGCACTTTACTCCGGGTTTCTATGGCCTTAGTGCATTATTTTGTGCTTTTTTCATTAAAACCCAGCTGCCATACCTTTGACCACTCCTCCATTTTTTCAGATATCTGCCCATCCTTTGCACACACACACAAACACACACACACACACACACACACACACACACACACGGAGCGTCCACCCTGTTGCAGATCTTGGTGTCATCTGCAAAGAAGCATACCTTCCTTTCCAGCTGCTCTGCTATGTGACTAATATAGACATTAAAGAGGACCAGTCCCAGCACTGAATCCTGAGGTACCGCACTGGTCACTCATCCTTCCTCAAAGCAAACTCAATTTACCACTACCCTCTGTCTCCTATCCCCTAACCAGTTTCCTACCCAGGTTACCCCTATTGCCCACCCCCAAGCTACCCAGCTTGCTTACCAGTCTCCTACGTGGAACAATGTCGAAAGCCTTGCTGAAAACCAGGTAGGCCACATCTGCCGCTCCATCCTGATCTAACTTCTTGTTCACCCAGTCAAAAACATCTATCGGATTTGTTCAGTATAAACCCCCACTGTGAATCGATGTTGACTTGGATCCTGTAACCTGTTGGACTCAAGATCTTCCACAATCCTTTCCATTAGCAGTGTTTCCATTAACTTACCCCTTAACCTTACAATACCTCCCTTTGTATTCCTTTTTTTCCTAACATACCCAAAGAATGGCTTGTCCCCTTTTGATGCTGCCCGAGCTATTCTTTCTTCAATTTGTGCCTTTGCGCTCTTTACTGCTTTTCCCTTCCTCACTCCATTTTTCCTAATACACTTCCCTATCCTCTTCTCTCTGGGTCTCCCTGTACCTTCTGAATGCTATTTACTTTTTATGCTACCTCTTACAAAAACTGTGGTGGTCTCTTTCTTTTATTTTTGCTTACTTGCTTGACACAGAGGCTTGTTGCCTTTAGTATGCCCTCTTCTAGTTTGGCTCACTGTTCCTCCACCCCCTCAGGTCATCTCCCCTTGCCAGGTCATTCCCAATGCATTCACCCATCTTTTTAAAATCTGCCCTTCTGAAATCCAGGACTCTCGCTATTGTGTGGTTGAATTCCATAGCTGTTCGTATATTGAACCACACTGTACAATGATCACTGGTCCCCAGATGGCTTCCCACCTTGATGCCTGCAATATTTTCCCTGTTTCTAAGCACCAGGTCCAGTATTGCCCCATCTTGAGCAGGTTCACTGACTAGTTGCCTGAAGAATGCCCTATGCAGTTCATGATGGGAAGAATAGAACTGAGGTGTGGGGGGAGACGACAACAGTTATTGGGTAGTGTGTGGCACCACATGAGGTATGTGCAGTGTGCAGGTGGCATCAGTAGCCAACATCGGCTCCCTCCATGAAGTAAAAAGCTCCCATGGCTTCCTAGTGCCTTTAGCCTTAGAGCCATAAGTATGAATCAGTGGTGAAGACTGATTCTTGGAAGACTTTCCAACCATTTCATTGGGAAAAGTCTTCATCCATGTACTTTGCAAAAAAACTTTATTTATTTATTTAATTGTGGTAACTTGGTAAGCCCACTGAGACCAGATGTCCCTTTTTCAGGGCCTACCTGGGGATTAATTACAGATAAACCATAGGGAAATATACATTTCAATGGCATTTAGAGGATGAGCAAGGATACGTCAAACACAATTTATTAAGAGAGTAATATAGAACAACATTTCAGGGGCGACCAGGGATTAATTACCATAAAATGAGCGAGGACATATCAAACACATGTCATGTAGAGAGAAATAAATAGAACAATATTACAGTGGAGGGTGTATGCACACAGAAAGCCAAAGGTATGAGGTACATTATCTTAAACAATAAACATATTTACATGGCGAATAAGTAGCCTATTAAGTTCAGGGCACTTAGTCAGGATAGGTAAGTCAGCGACTAGGTTACGATAGGGTTTGTCATTCATTGTCATGGTCAGAAGTTCTTGAGTTAACTAAATATGGGACAATCAATGGTAGCTGGAGCAGAGGCAACTCTCCAGCTGGTAAGTCTTAAGCTCTTTTTTGAAGTGGGAGAGCATGTTGGAATGCTGTAAGACCTCAGGGAGAGTATTCCAGAGGGAAGGGGCCAGGAAGTCAAAGGACCTGTTCCCCATATAAGTACGGATCCTAGGCACCTCAAGCAGTTTCCTATTTGAGGTACGAAGTATCCTTCAAGAGGGTTTGGGGGCTAGAAGGCCAGCCAGACTAGGTGGGGTTTATGCTGAGATTAGCTTAAACACCATACAAAGTAGGGGTACTGGAGTCTACCATCAAATGTTGGCCAGCTTAATGAGGTGAGCACATCATTATGGTGCTTCATGGAGGAGAGAACAAATGCAAAGCGACCAATTTTATCATATAAAACCTCAAAACTATTTGACTCCACTCTCCTAACAGACTGCATGACAGGGGCACCATACAAAAATTTAGGAAGTAGGACATTATTTGTTATTGCTAGCCTGGAGCCAGGGGTGAGGTAGCCACTAAGTCTATGAAGAAGACCAAGCCTCAGAAGGATGGATCTGGTAACATCCACCTGTGTTTTGAGAGTATGATTGTGATCTATATGTAGACCAAGGTACTTAATTACATCCACCATCTCAATTTGAGTTCCCGAAGAGGTCGAAAGGGAAAGAAGTTGCCATCTATTAGGTCCAAGACATTTGGGTCCGAATAGGATGGCCTTAGTTTTTTGACATTCAGAACAAACCTGTTTGAGGCAATTCACTTTACAAGAGACTCAAAATCATTGTGATAATGCACCAGTTAGGATTCAAGTTAACACCACAAAAGTAGGAAAATATGGTGTTGGGTTTCCAACCTCCCATGAGCAGCAAAAGGAAAAGAAAAAAAAATTAGGGTTTTGGTCTCCACAGTCTTGGTGAATCAGTGGAGGGGTCTTCTTTGGGGTTGTCAACCGTAATGCTCACCCCTCCCCCGAACTCCCTAGCCTCCTGTCCAAAGCACAAGGTACAGCTCCAAGCCAGTACCTCATAGTGATACACTCTTCAAAGGTAGAGAACTATGTCTTGCCACATGTTGGCAACACAATGTGTTGTAGCTATCTTCACGCAGGGCACTGTGTGAAGAAATGAGATCATGTCTGACATTGTTTGCTCAGGGAATGGGGTGGGTTTTAGGGTTGACAACCCAAGAAAGACCACACTACTGATTCTCCAAGACTCCAGAGACCCAAAACCCTAATGTTTTTTCCTTTTGCTGTTTGGGGGTGGGGGTTGGGTGTTAGAGTTAGAGAAACAAACACCTTATTTCCCTGCTTTTCTGGCATTCATTTGAAATCTAGCTGGTACATTAACAAAGTTTTTGCAAAGAACTGCCTTTCTTTTTGAGATAGTAGAATTTGATCCTCATTCACACAGGTCCCTTTGAGACCTGTGTGAACAGATACAGATTTGCAGAGCCCTCTGGGCCCTGTGCCAAGGGAAGACTCCATCTGCCTACCGAAGTGCAGGGCCTACACAGAACAGATGTCAAGAGTTCATAGAGTTGTCTGGTGGACTGCGGAAGTGCAGGGTCCTCTGGTCCTGGTGCTTGCATGTGGCCACAGATACAGATGCACAGGGTAAAGAGTCCCCCTTTCAGACAAGGCACAAGGCCGTCTGCCACTCACAGGTGCAGAGGTGCAGGGCCCTATGCCAAGAGGAGAGCTCTCTTCACTATATGGTACCCAGGTCTGTGTGGGCAACCCTGCAGCTTTCATTCCCTGGTTGGGGGGATAGAATAACAGCACTATCCCCCCACCCTCACCCCACGTAGCTGGGTCACTGAGCTCACCCCTAAACTCAGGGCACTGGCACAGGATCACAAAGCATACTCACTGGTGTGAAGACTGGCACTACACAGAAAGTTTTTTAATAATTGTAATTTTTTTTTTTAATTTTGTCCCCAAATTTTCAAGATAGTCATGTTATGATTGCTCAATATAAACATGACATGTGGCATTTATAGTATATTGTCAAAATACAATTTAACATAGAAACATAGTCTTTGATGGCAGATAAGGACCACTTGGCCCACCTAGTCTGCCCATTTCCCTACCTATTGGATAAACTACAGATCCTAGTTAACCAACAGCCTACTTTCTCCTACACCCCACTATAATTGCCTTATGTCTGTCCCATGCATTCTTGAATTAACCCACCATTTTTGACCCCATGACCTCCTCAGGAAGGCGGTTCCATGCATCCTCCACCCTCTCCATGAAAAATACTTCCTCACGTTGCCCCTGAGCCATCCCCCCATCTTCAAACTGTGCCCCCTTGTTTTTACACATCTCTTTTTCTGAAAGATGCCTTCCACTTGGACTTTGTTGATTCCCTTGAGGTACTTGAAAGTTTCTATCATGTCCCCCCTCTCCCTCCTTTCCTCAAGGGTACACATATTAAGCTCCTTTAGTTTCTCTTCATATGTTTTCTGGTGCAGACCCTGCACCATTTTAGTTGCCCTCCTCTGGACTGCCTCCATCCTGTCTATGTCCTTGTGGAGATGGGGTCTCCAGAATTGGATGCAGTACTCCAGATGGGGTCTCACCAACTGTCTGTACAGAGGGATGAAAACTTCCTGTTTTCTATTGGTATTGCCTCTCCCTATGCATCCCAGCATCCCCCCCAGCCCTCCTTACTGCCTTTTCACATTGCTTGCCTACCTTTAGATCACCTGATATGACTACCCCCAGGTCCCTTTCCATTTTTGTTGTCGTTAATATCCCCCCTCCCCCACTGTGTACTCTGCCCCTGGGTTTTTGTTTCCCAGGTGCATTACTCTGCACTTCTTTGCATTGAATCTAAGCTGCCATACTTTTGACCATTCCTCCAACCTTGCCAAGTCCCTTCTCATCCTTTCTGCCCCCCCCCCCTGTGTATCAACCCTGTTGTGGATCTTTGTGTCATCTGCAAAAAGGCATACTTTTCCTTCCAGTCCCTCTGCAATGTCACTTATAAAGAGACCGAAGAGGACCGGCCCCATTACTGAACCCTGCGGTACCCTGCTAGTAACCCTCCTTTCTTTGGAGTGAACTCCATTTACTATTACCATCTGCATTTTGTGGTTAAACCAATTTTTTAACCAGGCCACCACCCAGGGACCCACTCCCAGGCTGGTTAGCTTGTTTATTAATCTTTTGTGTGGGACTGTGACAAATGCCTTGCTAAAGTCTAGGTAGGCCACAACCACAGCCCCTCCACGGTCTACTACTTTGGTTACCCAGTCAAAGAAATCTATTAGATTCATCTGTCATGACCGTCCCACTGTGAATTCATGCTGCCTTTGGTCCTGTGCCCCACTGGCTTCTAGGTACTCAACAGTTCTTTCTTTTAGAACTGATTCCATCATTTTCCCCACCACTGAGGTCAAACTAACAAGCCTGTAGTTACCTGCCTCTGCCTTGCTCCTAGTTTTATGAAGGGGAATCACATC
Source organism: Neoceratodus forsteri (assembly GCA_016271365.2). Taxonomy (NCBI): domain Eukaryota; kingdom Metazoa; phylum Chordata; order Ceratodontiformes; family Ceratodontidae; genus Neoceratodus; species Neoceratodus forsteri. The sequence continues at coordinate 279,107,488 of CM028138.1, read as the reverse complement.
TGCCTTCCTTCAGTCCTCAGGTACCACACCATCCTCCCACGATTTGTTAAAAAGAGTAGTTAGTGGTGCCACTAGTTCTCCCCTTAGTTCTTTTAGAATTCTAGGGTGAATCCCATCAGGCCCCATTGCCTTGTCCACCTTGAGTTTTAGGAGTTCTTTTAGGACCCTTTCTTCCATGAATGGACTGGTATCGACCCCCCAATCCAGAGTGCTTCTATTGTTTGGTTTAGGTACCTCCTTCTCTTCTTTTGGAATACTGAACAAAAGTATTTGTTCAGTATCTCTGCCTTTTCACTGTCCCCTCTGCCCACCCACCCCTCCTCCTTTATTAAGCCTCACAATCCCTCCCTTGGCCTTTCTTTGCTCACTAATGTACCTGTAAAAGGTTTTATCCCCCTTCTTAACTGAGTTGGCTATCCTCTCCTCGGTTTGGGCCTTTGCTATTCTGACTGCCTTTCCTGCTTCCTTCTGCTTCAACTGATACAGTTCTCTGTCCTGCTCCTTTTGTGATTCCTTATACTTCCTGAGTGCTATCTTTGTCTCCCCAACCTTCCCCGCCACCTCTTTTGAGAACCATAGTGTTTTTTTCCTTCATTTTGTTTTGTTTATTTGCTTCACACAATGGCTTCTTGCTTCTTGGATAGCATTTTTGATTCTTTCCCATTGTTCCTCCACCCTTCCTTCCTGCCTATTTGCTAGTGCATTCCTTAGGTGCTCTCCCATTTAGCTAAAATCACCCCTCCTAAAGTCCAGTACCCTCACTTTTGTATGGCTTGACTCCATGGCAGTATTTATCATGAACTATGCTGTTTGGTGGTTGCTTGTTCCTAGTTGGCTACCCACTTCTAAATCCAAGATCCTCTCACTGTCCCCATTTGAGAGTACCAGGTCTAAGACTGCACCCTCCCAAGTGGGTTCCAACACTAGCTGTCTGGGGCACGCCCCTTGTAGGGCATCGAGAATGACCTTGCTCTTGGATGTGGCTGCAGCAAATGTGCTCCAGTTAACATCCGGCATATTTAGGTCCCCCATCAGCAATATTTACCCTTTTTCAGCCATTCTAAGTATGCCTCATATCATTCCCTGTCCATTTCCTCCCCCTGAGATGGGGGTCTGTATACAACCCCTGTGCACATTGTGGTGCCATTGCCTGTCTCCAGGGTGACCCACAGTGCCTCCACTCCTCTGTGTTTACCCTTTAGGTCTGTTGCTTTGATCCCTTCTCTTATGTAGACAGCTACTCCTCCTCCTCTTTTACCCTCCCTATCCCTCCTGTAGACTGTGTACCCTGGTATGTTGACATGCCAGTCATGGTTCTTTGTGTATCATGTTTCTGTGACTGCCACAATATCCAGGTGTCGATCCTCCATCAAGGCCACTAGTTCAGGAAGCTTGTTACCTAGACTATGGGCATTGGTACTCATCGCCCTCCATTTGTTGGTGGTCTTGCCCCTTTTAGGCCCATCCCTGTACTTACTGCCTTTGCTTCTTTCTCCATTTTCCTCTGCCCTGCTCCCTATTGACCTCTCTACCTTGGTGCTTTCCTAGCTAACTACACTGTTTTGTTGGGGGAGGCTGGGGATTACCTGCTCCTTTTCAGTGCCTCCCCCCTTGGCTAGTTTAAAAGCTTGCTAATGAAGCATTTAAACCTATCACCTAGGATCCTGGTTCCCCTGCTGGACAGATGCAGACCATCTCACCAGAATAGGCCTGTATCCCTCCAGGTGAACCCCCAGTCCCCAGTGAAGCCAAAACCCTGTTGATGGCACCAGCTTTTCAACTATTCATTGAATCCCAAGGTGCGGAGTACCCTTGCCTCACCCATGCCATAGACAGGCAGCACCTCTGAGAAAGTTACCGTGTGTGTTACTTATCTAAGGCCCCCCAACTCCACAAACTCCTCCTGCACTGCTCTGATCCCATTCCCAGCCAGGTCATTTGTCCCTAGGTGGACAATGATGTCCAGCTCCCTCTCCCTCATAGGTACTTCCACGATCCTGAGGATTCTCTTCCTGTCCCTCCAAGCCATGGTACCAGGCAGGCACCTTACCTCCCTCTCCCCTCCCTCCCCCAGTTCTACCACCCTAATAATGGAGTTTCCCACCAGGAGCTGTTTCCTTCCCCTGTGGGGTCCCATGCCACCCTCCTGTGGGTCTCCCTTGTGCAGGTTCCCAGCATCCCCACTGGTCTCCACTGTGGTTGCCTCCATAGAGGAACCACACTCTGCCAGAATGGCATATGAATTGTGAAGAGGTACAACTGGAGGGATGTGCCTCTGTTCCACCACCCTCACTCTCCCTGAGCCCACTGTAGTCCAACTGCTCCATTTTCTTGGCAACCTCTGAGGTAGTGGCAGGGGTCCTGGTGGTACCCGGGTGAGAGAGGAGGTTCCCAACTCCCTTCCTGGTCCTGGGTGAGGGAGGAGAATTCCCTACTCCTTGCCAGGTCGGCCTGGAGACAGGCAACCTCCTCCCTCAGATCAGAGAGGTGCCTGCAAATAGGGCAGCATCACAGCCTCCAGAATGTCTCTTGGAAGACTGCTGCCCCACAGCCAATGCATTGCACCACTCCCCACATCTCTTTCCCTTCCTGTTGAAATTGTTCTTTTTTTTTTTTTTGCTAGTGTGTGTGAATGTGTGTGCGCTTACTCCTATACAATGTGCTGGGCTGTTAAGGATATGGCAGGTGTATGTCCCATCCCTTTAGGGGAAGTGATGTCAGAACCCCTGGTATAAAGGAAATGATGTCCGGGGGGGCCCAAGCCCGTGCACTCCAGAAACAATCAGCTACAACTGTGCTCCATCACCACTGTGAGTGCTTTCCCTCCCTTCAGCAAGACAATCTGCACAAACAATTTAACAGAAAAGCAGACACCTCAGACAAGAATGTGCTGGAAGCCCTGGAATGCTGGTTTCAAAGTAAACAAGCCCTGGAACAGTTTGGGACCAGAAATTCAGTCAAATGAAGTAAATCCACCAAGCACAAACAATTTAACTCCCCACACCTGTAATCTGATACTAGCTGAAGACAGACACTCACAGCACAACTGCAAAAACATGTTTTATCCAGGATCTAAAAAAATGGCTCATGTCACATTTGTGAGATGGTGTGGAAAAATGGCTGTGTTGAAAGACTGGAGTCAAAATAGTGAAAATTAGTGAAGTTATTAGTGAACATTGAAATATTGCAACATTCACTCATAAACTGGGTATTTTACCATATTGTACACCAAATTTTCAAGACAGCCTTCTTATTACCCCCACCTCATGAACCCAGTAGGTGAAAATTTTCAAATCCCCACCAAAATATCATTCTGCGCCACAGGTGCAAAACACATTTTGACCAGGAATTGAAACATGACAGATGTCACATTCATGAGGTGGTGTGAAAAAATGACTATGTTGAAAAATTGGGGTCAAAGTATTGAAAATTACCAAAGTTTTGAGTAAGCATAGAAAAATTGCTATGTACAGTAAAAACTATGTAATTTTTACATCATTTTAACCCCATATGTTCAACATAGCCATCTTATGACCCCACCTCATGAACAAGGGTGGTGAAAATGTTATAATCGCTCCCAAAAGATGATTTTGCACAGTGACTGTGAAATTGCCTTTCAGGTCAGATTTGCATAATTCCACCATCATTGGTCATGAGGTAGGGTCCCAAAAAAGGCCACATTGAAAATTTGGTGTAAAAATATATACAAATTACAAAGTTATGAATAAAAGTTCAAATGCCATTGAAATACATTAAAATGGACTTACCTTATTTTCTCATATTGCAGTTGTCAGTTTCAGCAGTGAGACATGTCTTCAGTTGGAGAGTGGATCTACATAATGGGACATGTTCAGGTAGTGAGGGTGTGGGGGCTGTGGGGTGGTGGGTGCTGAATGGGAAGTTGGGGTGGGGTGGGTGGAGAAGTGTGGGGGATCAGATCAGCGAGGGACCATTTGCTTTTTTTACAGGTTGAAAAAAAAACAATCGATGAGGGATGGTTTTCTTTATTTCAGGGGACATTTGTAACACTGGGGATTGGGTACTCCACTGTTGGGCTACTGTTTGGCAGCACTGGGGGTGGACACCCTGGTGCTGCCATGTATATTATGGGAATGGGGGTGGGTGACCTGGAGGAGAGGGGGGTCAAGAGAAGTGGTATGGAGTGGGCAGCCTGGTCTGCTTATATCATTAATAAAATATATGAACATTGGGAGGTATGGGTAGGTGACGTGGAGGGAATGGGGGAGAAAGAAGCGGCACCGGTGGTGGGCACCCCAGTCTGCATATGAATTACAGTGCAGCCCTGCTCTAGTGAACCCTGATCATCCAAAACTCCCTAGATAACATACATGACTCGTGGCACCTTTTTTTAAGATTTTAGATTTAGATCTGTGTATGGTTGGTTTCTGGCAAATGTGTACTGTAGCTTTAAAATCAGTTCTTGGCGCTGAAGCAGAATGCAGGTTGAATATGCAATTGTGTTGGCACTGTAGTTACTACTGTTGCTTTTTATAAGAAGTTGTGGCGAGGCTTGGCGTGAACTTTAGATTACTGGAGATAGTGAGGGTAGCCGTGTCTGCTGTGACACAGAAAACGACTACTGCAACATTAAAGCAAGGTAAGTTCTGAAATCTTTGTGAGTCCCTGGGCTGAGAATGTAAAAGTTAATAAAAAAGAGAGCAAACTTTAGCTTACATTTAATTCAGCTTTTCAGTACCACCTGGTGCTGTTGCAGGAGATCGTAGCATGACCACGTCTCGTCAACACAGGAATATAATTACTGTATTGTCTTCTCCCTCTCTCTTGTAATACAGTGCAACCCTGAGTCCCCTGGCTGAGAACAGAGTAAAACATTAGTAAAAGTGAGCAAATTTTATCCTAAGCTTTTTCATACCACATGGTGCTCCTGACAGGAGACTGTAGATCGTAGTGCAGCCATGTTTACTGTGTCATTATCAGGCAGGGAGGGAAAAGATTAAAGGAAGGTTGCTGAAAAAAACATTTTAAACTCTGCACTGTGAGTTAAGTGAGAAGTTACCAACAGTACAGTACAGTACTTCACTGCACTGTGTATTGCAATTAGGTAGATAGATAGGCAGGCAGTTACATACATACATACACAGACAGAGAGTATTGTAATTAGGTAGATAGACAGTGTGTATTGTAATGAGATAGATAGACAGACAGAGAGAGAGAGATAGATAGGTAGGTAGATATGCATGCAGGCAGGCAGGCAGGCAGATGCATACATACATACATACACAGACAGAGAGTATTGTAGTTAGGTATATAGATAGACAGACAGTGTGTATTGCAATGAGATAGATAGACAGACAGACAGACAGACAGACAGACAGACAGACAGACAGACAGATAGATAGATAGATAGATAGATACTGTCGATAGATAGATAGATAGATAGATAGATAGATAGATAGATACTGCAGATAGATAGACAGACAGATAGATAGATAGACAGACAGACAGACAGACAGACAGACAGACAGACAGACAGACAGATAGGTAGATAGGCAGGCAGGCAGATACATACATACATACACAGACAGAGAGTATTGTAATTAGGTATATAGAGAGACAGTGTATATTGTAATGAGATAGATAGATAGATAGATAGATAGATAGATAGATAGATAGATAGATAGATAGATAGATAGAGGCAGAGTGTACTGTAATTATATAGACAGAGAGAGAGAGAGACAGAGGGAACTGGGGATCGCCGGCTCAATGCTTCAGCTGAAGCTGGCAGCATGACTCCAGCTAGGACTTCAGCATTCAAGAAAGTCTTTCTGTTCGCATACAAAGTACGCAAGTGAACATCTCCTCTCACTAAGGTGGGCACTTTGAATCTTAGGGTACCCAGAAAAGGTATTTCTGATAATTTATTTTAAAAACAAACACCAGAATCTAGTTAAATGAGCCCTGTTTGGCTAGGTTCAGGTGTTTTTTGTTTTTTTTAATTACACATTTTTTATGCATCTTCCATGTTTTGATGTTCAGGTGGGAACAAGATGGTGACTGCCATGACGCATTTTTTTTTTATTGCTGTGAGAAGCAAGTGGTGAGAATACAAAAACAGCCTGTGACATGGAATTTTTCTTGTCGTATCAGAACATTATCCAAAAAGGCATGCTCATAAAAGCAAAAAAAAAAAAAAAAAAAACTTTAAATCCTAATAACTCTAGAACCATTTAATATTTTTTCACAAAATCTTCCAAATGCACTACCTTGGCACAGCATGATTCTACCCCAACAGTTTCAGAAAAAGAAAACCAATTCCATGTAGACTATATATAACGGCAAAATCAAAACCACATGTTAAAGGGAAACGTCCATCTAGGATTAAATTAATCAATATTGTTACCAATGGAAATCTACTTTACATAAGCTATTGACCGAACCTGTAACACTTTTAGGGCCAGAAGAAAAAATTACTCACCTTAGTAATGTTGTTTCTTCTAATGGAGTCTTGCTATATTATGACATATGCAGTGAGTCTCAACCTTCGAACTGCTCCGGAGGTGAACGAGTTAACTTTCCATGCCAGGCATGGAACGCTGAGCTCGAGCTCAGTTGAAACTCTATCTGTTGTTCTTCAAACTCAAACCGTCAGATCTTTACGAGCTAAACTCACTGAGGTCCTGTGTGGAAGCTGTAAACCTACACTAGCCAACTGGCTACTAAACATAAGAACACATTTTTGGGTCCCAAAACAAAGACTCAAGTCAGGGAACCCAAAAATGAAAAGACAACACCAAGTCACCCAAAAAAAGGAGGGGTGAAATCAACAAGTGGGCATCTACTAAGTGCCAACACTGCAGTGCCCACCCACATCCCAAAAACAGAGGTTCTGAGAGGGGCAGGCAGTGGGGGAGGTCATAATATATCAAGACTCCATTAGAAGAAACAACATTACTAAGGTGAGTGATTTTTTCTTCAAACAACATGAAGTCTTGCTATATTATGACATAGGCAGACTACACAGCAGTACCCCCATGGAGGATGGACAGAACCTACCTAGGAAATAGGCTCTGAAGCACAGCTGTGCCAAACCGAGCATCACTCCTAGCCTGGATGTCCAGGGAGTAATGCTTGGTTAAAGTGTGAACTGTTTTCCAGGTAGCTGCTTGACATATCTCTAGAATAGGGATGTCCCTGGCAGCACGCAGGGAAGCAGCTGTACCTCTGGTAGAGTGAGCCCTCAGGCCTGAGGGGGGAACCTTACCCAGCTTTTCATAACAGAATTGGTTACAAGAGACAATCCACCTGGCAATGGATCTTTTAGTGGCAGGTTTCCCTTTACCAACCTCACCATAAGTGAGGAACAGTTGAAGGGAGTCAAACCTGTGACCCTTGGTACTCTCTATGTAGTAACTAAGGGCTCTCTTCACATCTAAACTGTGCAGCCTCCTCTCGCCAGAGGAGGAATGGTCAGTGAAGTACACTGGAAGAGATATAGATTGATTAAGGTGGAAATCTGAAACCGCCTTAGGCAAGAACTTCCTGTTAGTCCTGAGGACCACCTTATCTCTATGAAAGGAGATAAAATCAGGCTCCACTGACAAAGCTTATAATTCACTTATGCATCTGGCAGAAGTGATGGCTACCAGAAACACAGTTTTCCAAGTCAAGTACTTAAGCTCTGCTGAAGACAAAGGCTCAAAAGGGGGTTGCATAAGCTGAGCAATGCAAACATTAAGATCCCAGGCAGGGGCAGGGTCCCTGAATGGAGGGTTGGTGTGAAGCAATCCCTTGAAAAACTTGGAGAATACAGGATGAGCTGAAAGAGAAGAGGGCTTATCTGCTGATATAAAAGCAGACACAGCTGCCAGATGCACTTTTAGGGTAGCTGGTCTCAGCCCCCAGATATTTAAGTGGACCATATAATCCAGGACTGTGGGTAAATCAGCAGATTCTGGGGAAATATGCTTTCCAGAGCACCATATGGAAAACCTCTTCCATTTGGAATTATAAGTAGCCCTGGTGGAAGGTTTCCTAGAAGCCTTCAGGATATCCATTACACATTGGGAGAGGTGTAGATTAGCAAACTCTAACTCTTCAAGAGCCAGGCCTTGAGATTGAGAGATTTTAGGTCCGGTACCAAACTCTCCCCTGAGCACAGGTTAACAGGTTGTGATTCCTGGGAAGACACAGGGGAAGATGGACTGCTAAGGACAGTAGGAGTGGATACCAGGGTTGTCTGGCCCAATCTGGAGCAATCAGGATCATCTTGCAGGGTTGAGATCTGATTCTGACTAGCACTTTGAACAGGAGGGGGAAGGGGGGGAAAGCATAGAGAAACTTCCCTTCCCAATTGAGAACCAAGGCATCCAGAGGGACTGAGCCCAACACGGGGCCTGCAGCAAAAAGGGAAGTTGGTGATTGTCTGGGGCTGCAAAAGATCTATCTCTGGTGCCCCATCTGGCAATATCACCTCAAGACCAGGGGTCCAGTGACCATTCGTGATGGTCTGGAAATCTGCTGAGAGCATCTGCCAGACATTGTCCTTGCCTGGGAGGTGAACTGCCATCAGGGAGGTGTTTAGGGAGAAGCCAGAGACCACAACCTCATTGCTTCTGTGCACAAGGCCATAGACCGAGTGCCCCTTGCTTGTTGATGTACCACATTGTGGTGGTGTTGTCTGTTCTGACCTGCTAGCCTTGTTCTGAACAGACTTGGAAAAGCTTGAAGTGCTAGAAAAACTGCTCTGAGTTCCAACAGATTGATTGGAGCAGAGATTCCTGAGGGGACCACAATCCCTGGGTAGTGAGGTCGCCCATGTGAGCTCCCACCCCAGAGGGATGCATGTAGTAAGGATTAAGGAGGAGACTGAGTGACAAAGGAACCCTTTGTCTCAGATTGCTCTGATCCTGCCGCCACTGTAGGGGCCTGGATCAGGGTTCGAGTTACTGGGATCAATTTGGTTAGAGGGTCTTTCCTTTGAAACCAAAAGGCTCTCAAATGGAACTGGATGTCCCTCATCTGAAATCTTGCTCCTGCACTACTGCTGTTGAAGCAGCCATGGGCCAGGAGCTGTAGAAAATGCCTTGCTGGTCGAGAGACCTGCAGGGTGAATGAGGAGGCCAGAGAGACCAGGGTCCTTGCCCTGTCTAAAGGAAGGAAGGCTCTGGCTTTCTCTGTGTTCAGCTCTGCGCCTATGAAGGTGAGGAGCTGGACAGGCTCTAGAACTGACTTTGAAAGATTCAGAAGAAAACCTAGAGAGGTGAGCAGTTGCTGAGTTATTTGTAGATGTAACCTGACTTGGTCTGGAGACTGGCCTACTATGAGCCAGTCATCCAGGTAAGGGAAGATGGCAATTTTTTGCCTTCTTAGGGAAGCAACTGCTACTGCCAGGCATTTTGTGAATACCCTTGGAGCAGAGGTGAGGCCAAAGGGCATTGCTCTGAACTGGTAATGGCCTGAGGGCGGCTCGAACCTGAGGTACTTTCAATGGGAGCTTCTGATGAGAATATGGAAATAGGCATCCTTGGGGTCCAGGGACACTAGCCAGGCCCCTGGCCTTAGAGAGGGTAAAATAATTCCCAGAGTCACCATTTTGAATTTTGGTTTTAAAAGGTGCTTGTTTAAATATCTGAGATCCAGGATGGGCCGCCATTCTCCTGTCTTTTTTGGGGTAAGGAAGTACCTGAAGTACAACCCTTTGCCCTGGTGTAGGGGTGGAACCCTTTCCACAGCTCTGAGAGCCAGGAGGGAAGAGAGCTCTGCCTCTAGGGCAAGTGCCTCTGGTGGATTTGCAGGTGGAAAGTATCTGGTTCTCATCTTTGGAAATTTTTTGAAGCTGAGAACCAGTCCCTGGTTTACTACTTCCAGGACCCACTTGTCTGATGTCAGAGACTTCCAGTCCTGGACAAAGTAAGCTAGCCTGCCCCCTACTGGTAGCTGAGAATCGGCCCTGGCAACCCCATCAGGGTGCCTGTTTGGCAGGGGCTTTGGGCTGAGGGGAGGAAGCAGGCCTGCTTGAACCCCGTCTGCCCCTCCCTCTAAAGAACCCCCTCTGGGCATAAGCAGAAGAGGAGGCCTGGGCTTGGTAAAAAGGCCTATGAAAAGGCCTTCCCCTGCCCCTGGAAAGCTGCCTTTGAGAAGTGGCCTGCCTTTCCTTGGCCTGTGCACTCCTATAGGTGGTCCTATACTCATCCATTTTCTTCATGTAATTCTCTGTCTGCTACCAAACAGAGAATTACCCACAACAGGAAAATCTATGGCCTTAGTCTGGGTATCCTATGACAGGCTAGTACATGCGAGCCAAGCCATTCTGCGAAGTGCCACAGATGTAGCCATGACTCTTGATGACACATCATTAGAGTCCACTGCAGCATGGAATTGCACCTTGGATGCCTCAATACCATCAGCAGCCACCTGCTCTAGCTCCTTTCAAGCTGGCCAGGGACCCGTTTTCTAGAGCCATAACAGTATCCCATCTGGATTTCTGATATCTGGCAACATAAGCCATATAATTTGCCTGTCTGAGTCCCAAGGATGCTGCCATGTACTGTTTCTTTACCATGGCATCAATCCTCCTGGAGTCCTTATCCGGGGTGTGAGTCAAGGGAATATTTGCCTTGTCACAGGCTGCAGCCTGCACTACCTAACATGGCTGCATTGTTGTGTAAGGAACTCCGTATCAGAGCCTGACAATGTGTACCTCTTGTCCATTCTCTTATCAACAGGAGGTATAGTGTGAGGAGCTTTTAAAATTTTAAAAGTCTGTTTCCCAAAAGATTTATGCAAGGGAATAGACAGTCTCCTAGACTCTGGTCCATCATTTCCACATAGTCAGGCTCCTCTTGATCATCCATAGCTTCCTCCAATGGGAGCTGGAGGGTTTCAGCCACTTTTTTATAAAACATGAAATGAGGAGGGGACTCAGAAAGCCTAGGAGGAGACACTCCTGAAGGTCTGTCTGGGGAGATGTCCGGGTCAATGGGCACATCAGACTTTCAAATCCATTCACTCTCTCATACTCCTCTTCCCCTCCTCCGGTTCATAATACTCCTCTAAATCATACTTTGAACCGTGGAACCGGCGAACTGGCGCTTACTCGATGGTGCCGTTCGGTCGGAACCGGGAAAGCAACTGGACAATTTTTATCGCTTGTTATTTCTTCAAGTGTTGAGAGGAAGTTTTGGCTCCACACCAGCTGATTTTCTAGTCCTTTTGCTGGACCCGCCTCAGAGTCGGATCTCCTTTTGCCGAGGAAGTCTCGCCCTGGTCAGAGGGCACTCCCTCCGTTCGTTGGAACCGAACCGGCTAGCCATCCGTTCAGCGGACTTTGGCCTCCTTTCCCTGAGCCTACCAACTCTCTTTTCAGGTAGCTGCAGGAAAACTTTACAAATCTGGCAGTCTGCATTGAGGTGGTCAAACCCTCAGACAATAAACACAGGTGGTGTGGGGATCAGCCTGGCAAAGACTTCCCCACACACACTGCAGTGTTGAAACCCAGTGGGCCGGTTTTCTTTTAGGTTTCTCAGACCTTAGTGCCAATCCTAACCAAACTTACCCGTTTATGGCAATCCATGCCAGGTAAGACCCTCTTATCGGTTCCCAACGTGTCACGGATTAAGTGGAAAAACCGTAATAAAATCCGTTTTTTAGAACCGATAAGAACGGTAACCACACTTTAAAAGACAGATTAAGATATTTTAAACAACTTGATCGGTTCAAACCGAACCGATAAACCGTTTACAAGTTCCACACAGAATAGAAATAAATGTAAAACCTATCTAGTACTCACAAATACCACAGACAGAGTCTGAACCGACCGGTTGTGGTTTAAATTCAGTCGAAACCGAGAAAAACAATACTTTAACCGACAAAATGAACCGAGCAGAAGGAGAAATCTCCGGAGCGACTGTTCAGTGAGGCGGAGTAAAGAATCTGACGGTTTGAGTTTGAAGAACAACAGACAGAGTTTCAACCGAGCTCGAGCTCAGCGTTCCATGCCTGGCATGGAAAGTTAACTCTTTCACCTCCGGAGCAGTTCGAAGGTTGGGACTCACTGCATATGTCATAATATAGCAAGACTTCATGTTCTTTGAATAGTACATAGAGGAAGTTGGGAATTTAAACTAGGAGTGGGGGGTGGCAGTTGGGGAAGAGATATACAGAGACCACAGGTTGGGAAATCATATGAGTTTATCCCCCATAACAGTGACAAAGGACAAATGGCAAGTACTATTGGTGATGCTAGGAAAGGAGGGCAGGATGGGAGGGGGGGAAGGGTGGAAGGTGGTTACCCTTAATGCTAGGAGCCTTGGGAGGAAAACTGCAGAGTTACAGGTTCTCATGGCAGAGGAGAGGTGGACATTGCAGCCATCATGGAAACATGGGCCACCCAATATAATGACTGGGACCTGTCTGTACCAGGGTACAGGTTATTTCGTAGGGACAGGGTGATTGGGAAAGGGGGTGTGGCACTATATGTGAAGGAAGGACTGAAGTGTGTAAGGGAGGAAGGGGAGGAGGGTAGTCGGAGTCACTTTGGATGCAAATCCAGGATTCCAGAATAGGATTCTTAGAATGGGAGTGGTGTACAGGCCACCATCCAGATGGAGGAGTTAGACAGGGAACTAGTGGGACAGATCAGGAGGACCTGCGAAAGGGTAGTGTGGTGATTGTGGGGACTTAACATGCCAGGAGTGGACTGGAGCACCCCACAACCAGGAACAGAAGGAGCAGGTACTGCTGGATGCCTTCAGGACAGCTTCTTGCTGCAAATGGTCAGTGAACCAACCAGGTTAGGGAATACCTTGACCTTGTGCTGGCAAATGGGGACTTTGTGAGAGAACTTATAGTGGAGGAACCGCTGTCAGGAGTGACCGCCACTCAGTATGGCTCACATTGGATATGAGGGAAGGAGTGGAATCTGGCACAATAGTGCTGGACTTCAGGAGGGCCAACTTTGGGAGGATGGGGAAGTGGTAAAGGGTACCTGGCCAGAATTCAATCTAGTATGAACACTAACCAGAGGTGGGAGCTCATAAAGCTGGGGATAGTGGAGGCAACCAAACCTGCTGCAAAGCCCAGAGCAAGAAGGCTAGGGCTAAGAAACCGATCTGGTTGAACAAGAAGGTCATGGAAAAGGTAAGGAGAAAAGAGCTGCCTTTAGGAAGTACAAGAAACAGGGAGGGGGAGGACAGGGAGAGTACTTGACAGAATCGAAGGAGGTGACAAAGGCAGTAAGGAGCCAAAGCATCTCACAGACTCAGACTGGCACAAGGCATTAAGAAGGGGAGAAGGACTTCTTTAAGTACATCAGGAGAAAAGGAGCTGTAAGGACACATAGTAAGGATTAGGAAGGAGGGGGTTGGGTGGAAGCAGGGTGCGATAAGGAGGAAGCACTAAATAGTACTTCTGCTCAGTATTTACTAAAGAGAGAGGCTGACACCCAAGGTGGGAGAAATGGCAGAAGCAGGGGGAGGTGGTGACAGATGGAGAAATCATGGAGAGCAGAGTTCGAGGGTTTGAAGGCACTGAGGGTGGACAAGGCACCAGGCCCAGGCGGCATCCACCCAGGGTACTGGAAGGAGCTGGCAGAGATCCTTGCAGGACCTTTGGCAGACCTATTTAATGCCTCACTACATTCGGGTGTATCTCAGGACTGGAGGATGGCTCATGTGGTGCCCTCCACAAGAATGGCCCAAGGATGAACCGGAAGCTAGACCAGTGAGCCTCACATCCATCGTGGGTAAGCTAATGGAGACCATCCTGAAGGAGAGGCTGATGGCCCTCCTAGAGGTCAAGGACTACAGGACAGCAGACAGCATGGCTTCATATGTGGCAGATCCTGCCAAACCAACCTGGTCGAGTTCTATGACTGGGTAACTAGGCAACTGGACAGGGGCCATGCAGTGGATGTCCGTATCTGGACTTCAGTAAGGCATTGACTCAGTGCCACATGGAAGGCTGGGAAGGAAGTTAGTAGGCACAGGGGCGGGTGCAAAGCTGGTGAGATGGGTAGGAAACTGGCTGCAGGGAAGGCAACAGAGGGTGGTGGTGGGTGGGGAGCTCTCACACCCAAGGGCAGTGACAGTGGTGTTCCACAGGGGCTCAGTGTTGGGACCAGTGTTGTTTGGATATTCATTGCAGACATATCATGGGACATCAAGAGTAGATCTGTCTGTTTGCTGATGATACCAAGGTAGGAGCGGTGGTGGATGACCTAGGGGGATGGCAGGGGTTGCAGGATGATCTGGCAAAGCTTGAAACCTGGTCAGACACCTGGCAACTGGCTTTAATGCCAAAAGTGCAAGGTGCTGCATTTTGGGATGAAGAACCCAGGAGGAGTTAGCAGCTGGGGAGTGCAGCTAGCCCAGACAGAGGAGAAGGATCTGGAGTGTGCTCATTACAGGGTCAATGAACAACTTGGCACAATGTAGGAAGGCAGCTGCAAGGCCAACAAATGCTGGGTTGTGTGCAAGGGTATATCCTCGAGGAGGGAGGAGGTGATTCTGCCACTGTATAGGTCATTAGTTAGACCACACCTGGAGTACTGCGTGCAGTACTGTAGTCCGTATCGAAGAGGGACATTAAGTTACTGGAGGGGTGCAGCGGAGAAGCGACAAAAGATGATCAGCGGCTGGGGACTTATATGCTCTGAGGAGGTTGAAGGAGTTGAACATGTACTGACTGGAGGAGGAGAGACAGGGGTGACATGATTGAAACCTTTAAATACATGAAAGGAATAAAAGACAAGTACAGAGGGCTGTTCAAAGTAAGGGAGGGAGGGCCACCAGGGGCCATGATATGAGACTGGAGCGAGGAAGGTTCAGGAGGGAGATGAGGAGACACTTTTTTACAGAGAGGGTGGTGGCTGGGTGGCATGCGTTACCTCCTGAAGTGGTATGCAGTAGAACAGTGGATTGCTTCAAACGAGGATGGGACAGGACAAGGGGGAGGGTTAATGAAGGGGAAGGGTGGAAGGGAGGGGCAGCTGCAGAATAAGGGGTGCTAGCTGCACATTCGAGCAGACTTGATAGTCCTCTAGGCCTTTATCTGCTGGCAAATTTCGTATGTTCGTATAACTCATTCAGTTGCCCTTCCCTTTATAGCTGCAGGCATCCATTTTCCAAATCACAGGCACAGGGAATTACATCACATCAGGGGAAACACATATAACTGATAAATATTTTAACCAAGAGAGGCACACTAAGCTGAAGCTTGAGTCCAGGTGCAACGTGAGGGCACAAGAAAGTTAAGTGACTTGCTCAGGATCATACAGTAATGCAAGTGGGGACTGTGGGATTCAAATCCAGGTCTGCAAGTTTGCAGCTCAGAGCCTTAAACTACCACACTATACTGCCTCTTTTAAGATAAGAGGAAAAAAAGAGTTAAGACTCTTGATGAGCTGTCACAACCAGTCACTTAATTAGTTAGTGATTGCACCTGGGAGCATCAGGGAAGTGAAAAGGTGTTATCTCAAAAAGAAGGGGCTAGTGGAGATTTCCTGCTGGAAAGACAGTGTGAAACAGTTAGAATTATGAAATGAAAAAACAAATCTGCTGTTTTTTTTTCCTTTACTTTGCTGAAAGGAAACCTATTTCTGGATGGTGTTCAAATAAAGATTTTTTTTGTATGTTGCAACCTTCAGAAGGAGTAGTGCTGGAACATGGGGAAAAGGGAATGTGTACGTGTGTGTGGGGAGAGTGGGCACTACACTAATAAGAGACCATGATTGCTTACCTTCTGACATTGCATGCATTTGGGGCACTTTGAATGCTCATGGACAAAAGTGGGGGGTGTTCACCCTCCACACGCACCTGTAGGTTCTGGCACCTATGTTCAGAAGAGTTCTGTATTGATAGCCATCTATCCTATCACACTCCAACACAAAACAATTATTTTGTTACAACTTATTTACCCAGGATAGTCCAGTTGAGATGTGCCTAATTTCCAGTGGGGTCCTGCTGCTATTCATTTCTGCTGGCAGGTGGACAGGAGTACTGGGGGGGTTATGTGACTTACTGAAGGTCACACAGTTAGTATTTGACTTTACTGAGGTTTGAAACTCTCATCTCCTTCGCCCCAAGCTTGTGCTCTAGCCACTAGATCACACTCCTGCAAATGACAGAACATGATGCCAACATAAAAAAATTTGAACACAAATACCTCAGTGCTAACAAATACTGGAACTAAATAGGTACAGGAATAAAAATTATTTACAGTGTTACCACGGTAGCAGAATATTCTGCAAATTACACTGCCACTAAACATTTTACTAAACTGAAATGTCACAAAACATTGTACAAAGCAATATAAAACCCAAAGGAGCTCGGAAACTGTTGGCACTGGCAGTATACAACTTTTGCTTATAGCAACCCCTTCAAGATTAGAGACAAGTTCACATCCCTATGGACAAGGTTTGCCCTTTCAATTAAAGCTATTCTATATGCTTACTATCACCCCTTGCCTCGCTGCTTGGCCTCGGAGAAGAATTTGAGAAACTGCCCAAACCTCAGGGGCAAAATTCAACCATTCTGACTACTTCTTAGTGCTATATAAAAGATGCTTCTGCTGCTACTCATCTGTGCTGGTAATGTTGAATTAATCCCCAGGCCCTCCCTCTCCATTCCTGCCCCAGCTGACCTACCGTTACTAAAAGGGTTATCATTTTTGCATTTGAATGCCTGCAGCCTTCTGAAAAAGCTTGATGCTATCAACATTTGGACCCTCCACTGCTCTCCTGATGTTCTTGTAATCTCGGCAACTTGTGGCTAAGACCAACCACCTTGGACTATGAGGTTAACATTCCTTCGTACAACTTGTTTCGTACTGATAGGAAATCCTGGGGAGGGGGAGTAGCCATCTATGTCTGGGACAACATTACTGCAACTATGGTGGACACGACTACAGTCTCCAAGGAGTCTGAGTGCCTCACGTTAATAATTCAACCAGCCAAATCTACCTCTATCTGCATTATTGGGTGCTATAGGCCCCCCCTCAGCTAGCCTCTCTCTGCTCAAACACCCAAGTGACATACTAGCTACCACCTCATCAGAAGTATCCATCATTGGTGACCTCAGCCTTGACTGGCTCTCTCCAGTCTCCTTACCGTTGAAAGGATTCTGTGATGCCCATGGACTTACCCAGATCATTAATGAAGCTACCCACCCAAAAACCAAAAACCCAGAGCGTAGCTCCCTTCTTGACCTAATCCTTGTAAGAAAGCCTCACCTCTTCTTCCACTCAGGTGTATTTGTTAATGACATCAGTGACCACAGTGCCATTGCATATGTAAGGTTGGCGTAACTCCAAACCTCCTCTTCTAAATACATCCACAAGAGATGTAAACGGAGAGTACAGTTCCATAAGAACTTACCGTAACAGTAGATCTTCGAGAGAGGCTCTTGCAGTAGGTAATTACATATAGGACTAAAGCCAACAGGCGTCAGGACCCCATGGAAACATTTCTAGCTACCAGACTCTGGCAGGGGATCACCCCATGTCACGTGACCGGCATCAGGTGACGTCAGTATAAAGGGGTGGTCCCCCATGCCCACCTTCCAGTTCTTTCCCACCACAGGCCAAAAAGGTAATACAAGAGAGAAGCAGATATTTCCTTTCTGGGAAAAGAAGCTGAAAAACCTAAGGGAGATGGAGGGCGGGAAGGCATTACCTAATTGCAAAAGCCTCTCTTGAAGATCTACTGTTACAGTAAGTTCTTACATAACTGTACTGCCTTACTTCGAGAGGGCACTTGCAGTAGGTAATTACATATAGGACTGAGTCCCAAGCAGTCTGGAACAAGGAAAAGCACTCAAGAGGAGGAAAACTACCAACCAGTAAACCTCCGGCTGTAAGGGTCTTAGGAAAGAAGACCTTGCAAAACAGCCAACCCGAAGCCTGCTTTACGGAGAGAAGCAATGTCCAAACTATAGTGTTTCGTAAAGGTGTGGACAGAAGTCCAAGTGGCGGCTGCGCAGATGTCTGCCACTGACACATTCTTGAAACAAGCTGCAGAGACGGCTACTCCTCTGGTGGAGTGACCTCTGACCTGACCCGGCAGGGTCTTGTTGTACTTGTCATGACAGAAAGTGATACAATGAGCCAACCATTTCAACAGGCATTGCTTAGAAACAGCATTGCCTTCCCTTTTGTGAGCAAAAGAGACAAAAAGCTGATCAGACTTCCTGAGAAGTATCTCAGTATTCTGTGAACATCCAAAGTATGCAAGAGGTACTCCCCTTGATTGGAGTGTTGCGTAAAGAAGACAGGTAGCTCAATGGATTGATTCGGCATAGATTCTGCCACTACCTTAGGGAGAAACTCAGCATTAGTGCACAGAGCCACTTGTTCCTTGTGGAAAACCAAATATGGGATTTTACACATCAAGGCCTGAAGCTCGGAAATCCTTCGAGCTGAAGTACTGGCCACTAGGAAGAGAGTCTTCCATGAGAGGAACTTCAAGTCTGCTGAAGCTGCCGGCTCAAAGGGAGGTATGGTAACTTCTCCAAAACAAAGTTCAGGTCCCAAGGAGGGGCCGGAATGTGGATGGGGGTCGTAAATGGAGAACCCCTCAAAGAAAAGTCTTAGAGACTTCCAACTGTGCGAAATTTCTGTCGCCAAAAAGGACATGATAGGCAGAGATGACCGCCATATGAACCTTCAAGGAGGAATGGCTGAGACCCAGCTCAAAGAGATAATGCATCTAGTCCAGGATTCTCCCGACAGGGCAAGAGAATGGCTTGAAATCCTTGGAAGAGGCCCAAATCGAGAACCGCTTCCATTTCATGGCGTAGGTGGATCTAGTGGAAGGTTTTCTGGCTTCCACTAGAATATCGACTACGAGCACAGAAACCCCAAATCGGGCATTGGCTACGTCTGTAGGGGCCACGCATGCAACTGAAGGAATTTGAGACCTGGATGAATCAAGGTCCCCTGATCCTGGGTCAGCATATGCTGTAAAAGAGAAAGAGGAAGCTGAGATTCCTCTGAAAACTGTTGCAGAAGAGAGAACCAAACTTGCCTGAGCCAGAATGGAGCAAGGAGGATCATCCAAGCTCCTTCTAAGCTGAGTTTGTGTAAGACCTTCAGAATTAAGGGAATTGGTGGGAAGGCATAGATGAATCTGCCCTTCCAGTCGAGAGACAGAGCGTCCCGCCAAAAAATGCCTCGCCCTGGAGCGAACGAGCAGAAGGCGGGAAGGTTTGCGTTTTGAGGGGGCGCAAACAGGTCTACCTGGGGGGTTCCCCATCATCAGAAGATGTCATCTGCCAACCCTTGATCCAGTTCCCATTTGTGGGCCTTAGCTGAGGAATGACTGATGTGGTCTGCCAGCGTGTTCTCGACTCCCGAAACATGAACTGCTGTCAGGTGAAGGCTGTGTTGAACAGCCCAGTTCCAAAATCTCATTGCTTCCCTGCACAGAGGGTAGGAACACGTTCCTCCCTGCTTGTTGATGTACCAGGCTATGCACATGTTGTCCGTCTGGATGGTCAGATGGCCGGGAAGGACATAAGAGTTCAGAGCCTGGAGAGCATACAGAACGGCTCTGAGTTCGAGCACATTTATATGAAGAGTCTGCTCGAGTCTGGACCAGGAGCCCTGAGTTCTGTGAGACCCTAGATGGTCCCCCCAGCCTCTCCCCGAGGCATCTGTTGTCAATGTTTGGGAGGGGGTTCGAGGCAAAGGAACCCTGGCAAAGGTTCTCTGCACCATCTACCATTGCAAGTCCCGGACCATGGGATCAGAGACCAGAACTTCTTGATCTATGTCATCTAGTGTCTGGTCCCAATGAGATCAAAGCCGTCCACTGAGAGATCCTCATCATGGAGCCGAACGCGTGGGACTGCCAGAATAGCAGCCACCATGAGCCTGAGTAGGCAAAGGACTGACCGGGCGCTGACCCATCTGTGACTGGACAGCAGGCTTGCATGAGCCTGGAGGGTATCCACCCTGTCCAGGGGCAGAAAGGCCATGCCGAGGGTCATGTCTAGGATCGCCCCTATAAACTGGAGCCTTTGGCAAGGGACCAGATGGGACTTGGCCTGGTTGATGGTGATACCCAGGCTGGTGAAAACCTGCAGGGTAAGAGAGAGGGAGCGCAGAAGTTCCTCCCTGGAGGGGGCCACCAGGAGCCAATCATCCAGGTATGGGAATACCTGCACCCCCTGGGTACACAGGTGGGCCGCCACCTCAGACAGACGTTTAGTGAACACTTGGGGAGTTGAGGAAAGACCAAATGGGAGGGCGCTGAATTGGTAGTGGTCCCCCTGGAACAAAAAATGAAGGAATTTGTGGTGGGAAGGGTGGATGGGGTTATGCAGGTAGGCATCCTGCATGTCCAGAGTGCACAGCCACTGTCCCTGCCGAAGGAGCGTCAGAAGGCTCTGCAGAGAGAGAGCATTCTGAAACACTTGTACTCCACGAACATGTTCAGAGAGCTGAGGTCTAAAATAGGCCTCACATCTCCCATTTTCTTTGGAACTAGGAAGAAATGGGAATAGTAACCTGTTCCCCAAAGGTGGGTCGGGACAGGCTCCATCACTGCCTTTGAGAGAAGGGAGGAAATTTCTTTTAGGACCAGAGGAAGATATTCCAGGGAGTAAGATGACCTGGGGGTGGTTTTCTGGGTGGTTTCTGGGTAACTTGATTGAGTGTCCTGCTGCTATCAGTTGGAGCACCCAAGCATCTGATGTAATCCTCTTCCAACCCAGTAGATGGAAGAAGAACCTCCCTCCTACTGGTTCCTCTGGGAGGTCCAGAGGCTGTGGGAGAGGAAAGGAGTCAGGAGGTGTGAGGAAACATCGTGGCTGAAGCTCCTGCCACTTTTTTGGGTGGGAGGGCTTGACAGCCGGTGGGGCATAATGTTTGTTGGCCCACTTGCCCTGAGGTTTCGCTTTAGGCCGAGAACATCTGTGAAAAGGGCGATGCTGTCCCAGAGGGGGCCTGTACAAAGAGTCAACAGACTTAAGTGCAGTGCACTTCTCTTGCAGGTTGGTGATGATATCCTTGACATCTCCACTGAACAGCACAGAACCCCTGAAGGGCACATCCTGGATAGCAGATTGCACCTCCGGGACCAATCCTGACACCCGGAGCCAGGCATGATGCCGAAGACCTACGGCGAAAGCTGAGCTCTGACCAGCTGTGTCCACTGCATCGTACGTGGCACAAAGCATGTGCCGACTGGCCGAAGAAGCAGAATGGACTAGATCAGCCACTTTCTGCTTGGTCTGAGAATCAGGAAGGGAGTCCAATTTGGATTCCACCTGACAGGATAGTCTTCTGGTAGTCCCCCATATGTGCAACATAGTTCAGGGCCCTAATCCCCAGAGTGGAAGAAGCATACACCTTCTTCCCTTACTGGTCCAGAAGACGGGATTCCTTGTCAGGCGGAGATGAGCTGAGGTGTTTTGGGTTTGCCGACCGGCTGTGAGCGGCGCTAATCACGACCGAGTCAGCCTTCGGGTGTCTGTTCAAGGAATCCATACCCTTAGGAGCCTGGTATAGCCTATCTGCCTTCCTTAGAAGGGGGGCTAGCATGGATGGTTGTTTACAAATGGTGGCAACAAGGTCAACGTGAGGCTCGATCCAGGGTGGAATCAATGTCGGAGCAGTTTCGGGCAGATCCAGATGGGCAGCAAGCTTCTTCCACTGTGGATCTGGCTCCAGAGATTGCCACTGGTGGACTTTCTGGATCTTTCTCACCAATTCTAGAAAGGAAGGCTCTTCCAGAGGAGACTTCGGAGGAGTCCTGGGCCTGGGATTGTCTGGAGTGCGTGGCTCGTCATCAGGGTCGGAGCACCCCTCAGTATCTGAGTCAGAGGTCTCCGATGAAGAGGATGAAGACCCCTCCTGGCACGAGGGAGGACGGCATCGGATAGGACGGAGTTGGATACCTGGGAACCAGGGGCTCTGCCAGAGCAGAAGGCCCTGGAAGAGGCCCAGAGGGCAGGCCAGGGCAAGTGGCCCTGCAGGCGTCGGGTCTGGTGTTGGGATGGCATCCAGTAAAGGGATGTCGCCCGTGTCTGAGGGTCCAGCATCAGGGGATCCAGCCCTAAGGGAGGGAGACCTGACAGGAGTGTACTGGCTTCCTCTGTATTGCCCAGGGAAGGAGGATTGAAATCCCCAGGGTCCAACGGGAAGACGCTGAGCCTCGGTTGTAAACGGTGAGCCAGGGACGGCAGACTGGTCGCAAGGGTCCAGCGTTGGCTCTAACACCGTGCAAGCGTCAGAGGGGCTGATGTTCACCTTACTGGTGAGATGCAGGCGGATGTCAGAGGAGCCAGTGCCCAACTTGTCGGATCCGACGTCTGACAAAGGCCACGTGGAAGGAGAGGCCTTGGCGGGCGTCTTTGGGGCTGTGCGCTCCCCCAAAGGGGTGAGTGTTTTACCAGCCCTGTCCAGGCGGATGTCGGTGGTACCAGCGTCTGGCTTACTGGACCTGCTCGACCCAGAGGACCGCACGGTGGCGGCCCTCCCAGGAGTGGTAGCCTTCTTTGTCCCTGAGGCTCCTGGGAGGCCCTAGCATGAGCCCGACGGGAGGGCCGCGGCCGCCTTAGAAACCTCCAAGATGGCCGTCAAAGTTCAGTCCCGGGGGGGGGGGACATTACCTGGAGCATGGCATCTTCAGTCGGAGTTGTGGTGGCCGTGGAAGTGGAGTCCCAGTCCCAGTGCTTCTCCTTCTTCTTACGGTGACCCTCGGGGAAGTTGAGGCCTGCCTGAGCTTCTTCAGTTCCTTTTCCATGGAGGGCACCTCTTTTAAAATGTGGGCCTCCAGGGACTGCTGCTTCCATTTGCAGGTGGCGGCACTGAATTCTTTGCAGTGCTGGCACTTCTCCACGGGGTGATCCGTGCCTAGACAGAAGAGGCACTGGGAATGACCGTCCTTATGCGGGAGCTGGGTGCTGCACAAGTTGCACTTGTTTTTATGCGAATCAGATGGAGTAGGGGATGACATACACAGCAAGCTGGAAGAAATATGATGAAGAAGTGAAAAAATTCAGTAAAAATAACTGATGACAGACTGACGCAGCAGTGGGAACTTAACTGCGAGGCGCTTTCACTAGCTAACGGCGGGAAAGAACTGGAAGGTGGGCGTGGGGGACCACCCCTCTATACTGACGTCACCTGACATGGGGGCGGTCCCCCGCCAGAGACTGCTAGCTAGAATTTTTTTTCCGTGGGGTCCTGATGCCTGCCGGCTTCAGTCCTATATGTAATTACCTACTGCAAGAGCCCTCTCGAAGTAAGATGTTCTGCCCAGGTGCTTTTCTCTATGACCTCCAGTATGCTAACTGGCAGAAATTTTACCTTGCATCTTCTGTGGAAGAGGCACATGAGGTATTTCATGAAATACTGGAACCCTAGACCTCCATCCCCCAGTTACCAAAAGCAGAACCAAAAGAAAATCCTGTCCCTGGTTCACGGATAACCTAAAGCCTGCCTTATGGCATAGGGATGCTTTTTGGAAAAGAGCCAGAAAGTCTAAATTGGCCACAGACTGGTCTGCTTTCCAAACCGCAAGGAATTTCTGCACAAAAGCTATCAGAGCTGAGAAGTCTAGTTATTTCCACTCTGAGCTCAACGCATCCACTAACTCCGCTACTAAGTTTTGGAAAACTTTAAGGGAGGTAGAAGGCCATAACAGGGCTGGCACACTTTCCCACAAAATTTCGACTGTTGGTACCCACACTACAAATAAAAATGAGAGCCTTGACTTCCTTAACAATCACTTTGCCACAGCAAGGATAGCTTTTGATACCTCCCAAGCAAATGCCATCAGGGCACAGTTCCTTAGTCAGTCATCTGATTGCCATGATCCAGAATCTATTGACCCTTACCACTCTTTCTTCTTCAGTCTGGTCACCGTCAAACAGGTTGAGGATCTCCTTCTTCAACTTGATACCAAGAAATGTGTGGGTGCGGATATGATTGAGCTTTTCTTCCTAAAGTTGGCCTACTATATTTTGGCCCCCTTATTACCCACCTTTTCAATTTGTCTCTCAATCAGGGCTCCCTCCCCAAGATCTGGAAGATGGCCCATGTCATCCCTCTATTCAAATCAGGGGACCCCTGTGACCTAAATAATTACCGCCCAATCTCCTTGCTCCCGGCCTTATCAAAACTATTGGAGAAGGTAGTAAATGAACTGCTCAGATCTCATCTGGAAAGTTTTAATCTACTAAACCCAATTCAATCTGGTTTCCATCCAATGCATAGTACCTCCACTGCCCTTGCCAAGGTTATAAATGACTGGCAGTCCACACTTGATAATAAGCAATATATATGCGCCTTGTTTCTGGACCTTAGCAAGGCTTTCGACACGGTGGACCATGATTTACTCCTGGTGACCCTGAAGAAAGTTGGGGTGGACAACCTGGCCCTAAGTTGATTTGCAAACTATCTTGTGGACAGAGAGCAGCAGGTCAAGGCTGAAGGAGACCTAGCGTCCAAAAAAATACTCCTTAGAGGTGTCCCCCAAGGACCCATACTTGGTCCATTTCTCTTTGCCATTTATATTAATCAAATCAACACTGGCCTAAAGTCATCTAGTATCCATCTCTTCGCTGATGATACAACGCTATACATTGATAGATCAACTCCGGATCAAGCCATTTTGGACCTCCAGAACGATTTTGACATCCTCCAAAAAAATCTACTCAACTTGAAACTCCTGCTCAATGCCAAAAAAACTAAGGCCATGATTTTCTCTCCACTGGCCCCTCATCGCAAAAAAAAAAACCCAGATAAGGTTCTTCACATAAACACTCTTTTGGGAGAAGCCCTGGAGTTTGTGGAACAATTCAAATACCTGGGGGTCTGGATTGACTACAAATTGTCCTTCACTAATCACATTGAAGAACTCACTAAGAAACTGTGTCAAAGGCTTTGTATTTTCTTCAGGATCAAGCACTCAGTAACCCAGGAGGCTAGAAAACTCCTAGTCCAAGCTACCTTCTTGCCTCTCCTAGACTATGCGAACTTCCTGCATGGCCATAGTACTAGCAGAGCTCTCTCCAAGCTTGATACCCTATACCACAGAGCCTTTAGGTTCATTTTGGATGCCCCTTATGACACACACCACTGCATCCTCTATTCTTCCATAGGCTGGAGCTCCCTTAGCTTCAGGAGGCAAAAGATAGAGAATACTGGATGGGCAACTATGCGCAACCAGTGTATTCTGCCACAGAGGGGTTCTGATTCCCTCTGACCTCGAGAGCGAAGCTTGAGAGGTCCATGGGAATCAGAACCCCGAGGTGACAGAACACACAGGTTGAGTATAAAGTTGCTCATCCTGTATTTTTTATAGTGTATAGTAGTACTATGTGAAATGTGTGCTTTGTGTTTTTTTCTCTCTTTTTCATAATGTAACTGACTTGAAAAGTCTCTAGAGGTTCTAGAATACTGTCACCACAGAATTAAATAGAGGAAAGCAACAATATTCCAGGATTCCAAGTGGTTCTGCTGCAGTAGTGGCATCACTATTGCAGCAGAACAACATAATGACATCACTACTGCAGCAGAATAAGCATATTCCAGGCATGGAATTTCATGCATAACAGCATTCCACCATACACTATAATGCTATTCTATGGACATATAAGGCAATCACTCATAAATTACCTCAGTACCTCACAAGCTGCCTAACTCCCTGCATCCCTAGTGCCTATTCTCTTAGAAGTCTTACCATCTTATCTCTGGCTATCCCTAAAGTTAAAACGCGCTTTGGTAGAGCCTCAATAAGCTTCACTCTTCCTATACTCTGGAATAAGATCCAGAAAACCTTAAGGCTCACTTCCCCTATTACGTTCTCCCTCTTCAAATCCTTGTTCCTGAGGACCTTCTCCGAGGCCTGTCATTGCTTCAAGTCAAGGTCTTAACAACACGATTTGTTACTGCTTTAAATTCTGGACTTAAACCTCAACCATTGCCTGAGGCGTCATTTGAGTCCTCCCTTCTATCATTGTCCAAATCAAGGTCCCAACATCACGATATGTCTTTGCTTCAAATATTGGACTTAAACCCCAATCATTGCCTGTGGCATCTGTCGTTTTCTCCCTTTGAACAGTCCTTCCTCCCTAGGCCATCATGTCCAACCCTCTCCTGTCTCGGCTGACCTTCCCTCACCACTCCCTATACCCCCCTCCCCTTCCCACTCCACTTGCCAGGACGTGCCTACAGTACTTATCAAAGGACTCTTACATCTCAATCTTCTTCGCACTTTGACACTAGAGGAACTGCCAGTCCTGCTCACTATGACTCCTCCAATGATGTTTACTGTGATGAGTGGTGAGGAGAGGGTCAGAAGAAGGGAAGCAGAGACAAAGGGGCCCAGGCCAGGAAGAACAATTGCCGGGGAAACCAGGTCAGGAGACAAAAGACAAATGGAAGGAGGAGATAGGGACTTGTGAGGGGAGGCGAAGAAGTGGCAAAAGTCATGGAGTGGAAAGGAGAGAACAGGTTACTATGAAGAGAGAGGGAGCGGGCATTTGTGAAGGGCCTTCAGAAAATAGTTGTGCACTGCTAGAGAGGAAGAAGGTGGAGGAGGGAAATTATGAAATTAGAGGAGTAATTGATAAATGCCTGGACCAAACTGGAGCGGGGGGAGGTTCTGCTGGAAGAATTGCAACAGGGGTAAAAGGGGGAAATAATGTGCAGGAGGAAGAAGAGGAGCTGGAAATGAGAGAGGGAGATGAATGGAAGCAAGCAGGGAGTAAGAGGGGTGGACTCTTAGTGCTGGGGGACTCAATACTAAGAGGAGTTAGGTGGGGTAGCAAGGGGGAGAGGCACAGTCGCATTTGGGTGGAGGCCATGCCAGGAATGACAGCGGAAAGGGTGGGATAGTCTGTTCTGAAATATGCTAGAAGGGGTAGGGACAAGCCTCATTTAATTATACATCTTGGGACAAATGACCTGGCTGACAAGACAGTAGATACAGTCCAGAGGAGGTTTGAGGAACTAGCACAATTATGTGAGGGGGCAGGAAGATCAGTAACTTTTTCAGAGATACTTCCGGTGCCAAAGGCAAGCACAACAAGAAAGCTGAGAATAGAGGAATTTAACAGATGGCTAAGAACCTGGTGTCATGCTAAAGGGTATGGGCTGTTGGGGGTGGGGAGGGACCTGGGAGGACAGTAGTCTCTATGCCAAGGACAGACTACACTTGAGTGAGGAGGGAAAGAAAGTGCTGAAACAGAGGATGGAGGAGTACATAGAGGAAGTTGGGAATTTAAACCAGGAGTGGGGGGTGGCAGTTGGGGAAGAGATATGCAGAGATCACAGGTTGGGAAACCATATGAGCTTACCCCCATAACAGTGACAAAGGACAAATGGCAAGTACTGTTGGTGATGCTAGGAAAGGAGGGCAGGATGGGGGGGGAAGGGTGGAAGGTGGTTACCCTTAATGCTAGGAGCCTTGGGAGGAAAACTGCAGAGTTACAGGTGCTCATGGCAGAGGGAGAGGTGGACATTGCAGCCATCATGGAAACATGGGCCACCCAATACAATGACTGGGACCTGTCTGTACCAGGGTACAGGTTATTTCGTAGGGACAGGGTGATTGGGAAAGGAGGGGGGTGGCACTATATGTGAAGGAAGGACTGAAGTGTGTAAGGGAGGAAGGGGAGGAGGGTAGTACGGAGTCACTTTGGATGCAAATCCAGGATTCCAAGAATAGGATTCTTAGAATGGGAGTGGTGTACAGGCTACCATCTCAGGCGGAGGAGTTAGACAGGGAACTAGCAGGACAGATCAGGAGGACCTGCGAGAAGGGTAGTGTGGTGATTGTGGGGGACTTCAACATGCCAGGAGTGGACTGGAGCACCCCAACCAGGAACAGAAGGGAGCAGGTACTGCTGGATGCCTTCCAGGACAGCTTCCTGCTGCAAATGGTCAGTGAACCAACCAGGTTAGGGAATACCCTTGACCTTGTGCTGGCAAATGGGGACTTTGTGAGAGAACTTACAGTGGAGGAACCGCTGTCAGGGAGTGACCACCACTCAGTATGGCTCACATTGGATATGGGCAAGGAAGGAGTGGAATCTGGCACAATAGTGCTGGACTTCAGGAGGGCCGACTTTGGGAGGATGGGGGAAGTGGTAAAAGGGTACCTGGCCAGAATTCAATCTAGTATGGACACTAACCAGAGGTGGGAGCTCATAAAGCTGGGGATAGTGGAGGCAACCAAAACCTGCTGCAAAGCCCAGAGCAAGAAGGCTAGGGCTAAGAAACCGATCTGGTTGAGCAAGGAGGTCATGGAAAAGGTAAGGAGGAAAAGAGCTGCCTTTAGGAAGTACAAGAAAACAGGGGGGGGACAGGAGGGTACTTGGCAGAATCGAAGGAGGTGACAAGGGCAGTAAGAGGAGCCAAAGCATCTATGGAACTCAGGCTGGCACAAGGCATTAAGAAGGGAGAAGGACTTCTTTAAGTACATCAGGAGAAAAAGGAGCTGTAAGGACCACATAGTAAGATTAGAAGGAGGGGGTTGGGGTGGAAGTAGGTGCGATAAGGCGGAAGACTAAATGAGTACTTCTGCTCAGTATTTACTAAAGAGAAGAGGGGGGTGACACCCATGGTGGGAGAAATGGCAGAAGTAGGGGGGGAAGTGGTGACAGATGGGGAAATCATGGAGAGCAGAGTTCGAGAGGGTTTGAAGGCACTGAGGGTGGACAAGGCGCTAGGCCCAGATGGCATCCACCCAGGGTACTGAAGGATTTGGCAGAGGTCCTTGCAGGACCTTTGGCAGACCTATTTAATGCCTCACTACATTCGGGGTGTGTACCTCAGGACTGGAGGATGGCTCATGTGGTGCCCCTCCACAAGAGTGGCCCCAAGGATGAACCGAGAAACTACAGACCAGTGAGCCTCACATCCATCGTGGGTAAGCTAATGGAGACTATCCTGAAGGAGAGGCTGGTGGCCCTCCTAGAGGCCAAAGGACTACAGGACAGCAGACAGCATGGCTTCATATGTGGCAGATCCTGCCAAACCAACCTGGTCGAGTTCTTTGACTGGGTAACTAGGCAACTGGACAGGGGCCATGCAGTGGATGTCCTGTATCTGGACTTCAGTAAGGTATTCGACTCAGTGCCACATGGAAGGCTGGGAAGGAAGTTAGTAGGCACAGGGGCGGGTGCAAAGCTGGTGAGATGGGTAGAAAACTGGCTGCAGGGAAGGCAACAGAGGGTGGTGGTGGGTGGGGAGCTCTCACACCCAAGGGTAGTGACGAGCGGTGTTCCACAGGGCTCGGTGTTGGGACCAGTGTTGTTTGAGATATTCATTGCAGACATATCATGGGACATCAAGAGCAAGCTCAGTCTGTTTGCTGATGATACCAAAGAGTGCGCGGTGGTGGATGACCTAGGGGATGGCAGGGGTTGCAGGATGATCTGGAAAAGCTTGAAACCTGGTCAGACACCCTGGCAACTGAGCTTTAATGCCAAAAAGTGCAAGGTGCTGCATTTTGGGATGAAGAACC
Source organism: Neoceratodus forsteri (assembly GCA_016271365.2). Classification (NCBI taxonomy): domain Eukaryota; kingdom Metazoa; phylum Chordata; order Ceratodontiformes; family Ceratodontidae; genus Neoceratodus; species Neoceratodus forsteri. The sequence goes on along the minus strand of CM028138.1, from coordinate 279,078,033 downwards.
CAGGAGGAGTTACCAGCTAGGGGAGTGCAGCTAGCCCAGACAGAGGAGGAGAAGGATCTGGGTGTGCTCCATTACAGGGTCAATGAACAACTCGGCACAATGTAGGAAGACAGCTGCAAAGGCCAACAAAATGCTGGGTTGTACTGCAAGGGTATATCCTCGAGGAGGGAGAAGGTGATTCTGCCACTGTATAGGTCATTAGTTAGACCACACCTGAGTACAAGTGCAGTACTGGCGTCCGTAGATCTGAAGAGGGACATTAAGCTATTGGAGGGGGTGCAGCGCAGAGTGACAAAGATGATCAAGGGGCTGGGGGACTTATCATACGAGAGGAGGTTGAAGGAGTTGAACATGTACTGACTGGAGGAGAGGAGAGACAGGGGTGACATGATTGAAACCTTTAAATACAAGAAAGGAATAAACAAGACGGGTACAGAGGGGCTGTTCAAAGTAAGGGAGGGGAGGGCCACCAGGGGCCATGATATGAGACTGGAGTGAGGAAGGTTCAGGAGGGAGATGAGGAGACACTTTTTTACAGAGAGGGTGGTGGCTGGGTGGAATGCGTTACCTGCTGAAGTGGTATGCAGTAGAACAGTGGACTGCTTCAAATGAGGATGGGACAGGACAAGGGGGAGGGTTAATGAAGGGGAAGGGTGGAAGGGAGGGGCAGCTGCAGAATAAGGGGTGCTAGCTGCACATTCAAGCAGACTTGATAGACCTCTAGGCCTTTATCTGCTGGCAAATTTTGTATGTTCGTATGTATAAACTTTGGCTTATTACCTTATATCCATATATCTGTATCCATGCAATTGTATTTAAATGGCACTACCTCCTGTTGAACCTATTGCTATGTTCTGGTGTAAGTATCTTACCACATGTGATAGTTATATGTTATTATGTTGTTATCATTACTATGTAATTGTTATGTACGTTCACTCAACCTTTTATGTCTTAACCCTGTTGGCAACTGTTTTGCCCCTGGTCCATCTTGTAAATGAGTTTGTCTCAATGATGTTCTGCCTGGCAAAATAAAGATTTTGATAGATTTATTTTGTTTAATTTCCTCTGCCCTTTAAGGAGGCAGTATAGCGCAGTGGTCTAAGGCTCTGAGCTGCAAATTTGGTGACATTCAACAGACCAGATCTGGGTTTGAATCCCACAGCTTCCACTTGCATACTGTGTGACCCTGAGCAAGTCACTTAACCTCCTTGTGCTCCCAGGTCGCTCCTGTAAAAAAGTTTTCAGCTTAGTGTGCTATACCTGGTTAAACAACTAAATAAAATACCTACTCAACAATGCATGCTAACTCATTAAATGCTACCACAGCTACTGTAGTAAGGTGCAAAGTTAGGGGTTTAACTCAGAATCTGTCGCTCAACCCTAACTATACTGGCACTACTATGCAGTATAATATTATAGGGGTGCAGTAGTGCCCCTACAGTTATGGCTGAATAGGATGTTCAATGTTAAACCCTTAACTTTGCACCATAATAGCTTTGGCAGTGTTCAACAAAATTAGCCGAAACTTTGCAAGTGTTGTCTAGGAGGCAAGGTGGAACATTTTGTGACGGCAGCTTGCATGGTTTCTGAGATCCAGACATGTCATTTTTCTGTAGATGTCTAATTTTTTTCCTATATTTAACATGGAATTTGGGTTTGCTCTCACCTAAAGCCTATACAGAATTATATTTTTTCCCAAACCTTCAGGGTAGAAGCCTGCTGTGCCAAGGTAGTGCCTTTGGAAGGTTTCATGAAAAAATATTAAACAATTCCAGAGTTACAATGATTTAAAGTTTCATTTTGTTTTCTGTTCTGAGCATGGTTTTTAGGAAAATGTTCTAATACGACACCAAAAATTCTGTGTCACAAGACCATTTTTGGTTTCCTGTAACTTGCTTCTTACAGCACAAAACATTCTTTTGTGCCGTGAGAGCTGCCATCTTGTTTCTTTTCCCCTTGAAACAAAAAACATGGAAAATACATAAAACAGTGTGATTCTAAAAAACAAACACCTGAACCTAGCTAAACAGAAGCTGTTTAGCTAGATCCTGGTGTTTGTTTTTTAAAAGATTTGCAAGGAATACCTTAACTGGCCCCTCCAAATCCTGGGTGCCCAGCTTGGCAAGAGGAGCCGTTTGTGTATTCTCTGTATCAGAACAGCAGGACTTTGTTGAGTTCTGCAGCAGCAGCTGGAATCCTGCTGTGGGCTGCAGAGAGAGGAGTGAGCCGCCGATCCCCCCTCTGTCTGTCTCCATCTCTCTATCAGACTGTCTGACTATCTTTCTATGTTTTACTAGGTGGACTGGGGAGCCCATCCCTGGTACCACTTCTTTCTCCCCCTTCCCTCCAGGTGTCCCATCTGCCCTTCCCAAACTTAATAAAAAAAAATTAGGGCCAGGATTTTCAAACTGCACCTACAAAGGGCACAAGTGGTTGCTCCATGCAACTGAGTTGTGCCAGAGTGCAAAATTGCTATATTCAAATGAGATGCACAGTTGCGCATCCTATCTGAAAATGGCAAAAGATGCAGGTGGCATAAATGGGGGCTGCCAAAGATGTGCCAGCGCATCCCCCTGCACGGTCTGACTACCTGAAATGGGCATGCGCCAGGTGCAAATTCCAGATATTCAGACCGACATATGCAAATGGGGCAATTATACATGCAAGGTGGAAATGGGACCATTTGCATGTCATCATGGCCCCATTTGCATGTGGTCGGCAGGGATGCGCCCGGCAGGATGCACTGGGTGCCCTGCAAACACCCCCTTGCCCAGTCCAGCATTGTAGCATGATGTGAAAGTATATACCCTGGTAGTCCAGTGCCCCCCCATCCTTCACCCCGAAGTAATGAAGAACGTACATCCCCAATATTTCCCTGGTAGTCCAGTGGTACCCCCTCCCATCCCCAGCCACGATCGTCCCCATAGAAAAATTGAAATAATCCCTGGTAATCTAGTGGCCGCCCTCCCACCCTGAAGTTAGATTGTAAATGAAACATTACACAAAACACTTCTCTGGTAGTCTAGTGGCCCCCTTCCCACCCCGACATCCGATCATAAATGAAATATTACACAAAACACGTCCCTGGTAGTCCAGTGGTCCACCTCCCACCCCAAAGTCCAATCGTAAATGAAATATTACACAAAACACTTGCCTGGAAGTCTAGTGGCCCACCTCCCAACCCGACATCCGATCGTAAATTAAAATATTACACAAAACACTTCCCTGGTAGTCTAGTGGCCCCCCCACCCTGAAATCCAATCGTAAATGAAATATTACTCAAAACACTTCCCTGGTAGTCTAGTGGTCCCCACCCCACCCGACATCCGATCATGAGCGAAATAGTCACAAAACACTTCCCTGGTAGTCTAGTGTTCCCCCGCCCCCCACTGAGGGACCCCACCCCACCCGCTGCCCCCCATCCCAGCATGGCCATCACGGCGGGCTTACAGTAAACACTACAACACTGTTGGTGGAGCACTGTCATCCAATGGGCTTACAGAGTGTACTGTAAGCTTTCATTCTAAAAGTTGTCAACTTTGTGAATGGAAAACTCCACAGTACACACAAGCCGATGATAAACAATGCTGACCAATGGTACTGTAGCGCTTAATGTAAGCTTTCATTCTGTGACAGCTCAGTTGGTGGGCAGCCATTGAGGTGTGTAGGTGGGTTTTGCCACCCGCTTGCTTGATGGCCATGCTGGGACGTGGGGAGTGGGTGTAGGGGGGTCCCTCTGTGGGTGGGGGGCCACTAGACTACCAGAGAAGTGTTCTGAGTAATATTTAATTTATGATCGGACTTCAGGGTACGAGGGGAGTACCACTAGACTACAAGGGGGAACATCAAGAATATATTTTACATATTCGGGGATGAGAAGGGGGCCACTACATTGCTAGGGACAGGTGTTGGTATTCTTGTACTGTACGTTCATTGATGGGGGGGGCTAGTGGCTGCTGTGTTGTGCTGTGCAATATAGCAGCCCACCTGTGGGTGGCTACAACTAGGGCATGAGTCTTCCATGCCTAACTTTGTGCGGCACATCTCTGAGATGTGCAGGCAGCTGCGCTGCACATCTCAGCTGAATATCAAGATGTGTTGCATATGCAGGGGAATGTCCCCTCTGAATGTGCTGCATACATTATCTTTGTGCTGCAGTGCATCTGAAATTGCACGGCGCATCCCTGCCCTTTGAATATGGCCAGGGGTGCATTTCGGAGATGCGCTGGTGCAACTCAGTTGTGTCGCTCACATCTTCTTTGAATATCTGGCCTGTATATTTAAGTGAAGCAGGGTGCCCACCCCGGTACTGCTTCTCTGGACCCCCTCTACAAGTTGCCCATCCCTGTTTCTATACAGTGCTCCTACACTGAGGTGCCCAATCTCAGTGTCAGACTTTAACCTGAAATAAAGAAAATGCCAGCTCCATGGCATTGAGCGATAGTGCACAGCTGTGGCACGCTGGCGACCTGGGTTTATGCCCCGAGCCTGGATGTCAGGAGCAGATGCCAGCAGGGAGGGAGTTCAGAGTGTCCCTTGGACACTTCCCTCCGGAGGGGAGCTACATTGCACCACTTCTACAGCGGCTCCTGGTGAGGGCTTGCGGTGATGTCTTCGGTGGGGTGGGTGACCACAAGCTGCCAGATGTCCCCCCGCCCAGGGCGCTGCTGTGGCACATGAATTAGTGGGGAAATGGATAGGACAGAAAACCGGAAACTGCTGTCCCAGCCAGCCAGACGACGGCTGCCGTCCCACCACACTGTAGTTCCCAGCTTGCACCACTCCCATCCCCTGCACTTGTAGTTCCGGAGGGATCATCAAATATTACACCTCTCCCCCGTGCCTCCTCCTTCAAGGGAAGTGGGCCCCCCCAGCAAAGATAAGCCGGAACCCACCGGACACAGGTATTGTGGGATCCAGGTGTCGGGAACTGGCAGCGGGGGTGAGACTAGCGGGGAACAGGGACATGCACATCCCGAAGGAGTGATGGATAGGGGGAAGGGCTGGGATAAGCAGAAAAAAGATAACACCAAAAAAAAAAGAAATAAAGAAAACCATCCCTCAGTGATTTTTTTTTTGTTGTTGTTTTAACCTGCAAAAAAGAAAACAGTCCCTTGGTGTTCTGACCCTTTCACCCGGACCTCCCACTCAGCACCCACCACCCCACACCCTCCATGCACACTCACTCACCTGAACATGTCCCACAGTGTAGATCTACTCTCCAATCGAAGACACATCTTGCTGCTGGAAGCAGTGACTGCATTATGAGACAGTAAGGTTAGTGCGATTCAATGTATTTCAAATGGGTTTTCAACTTTGATGCATAATTTTGCCACTTTTGCATATTTTGAGCCCAGATTTTCAACATGGCCATTTTGGGCCCCATCTCATGACCAATGGGCGTGGAATTATGCAAGTCAGGCCTAAAAGGCATTTTCGTGGTTGTTTAGCGAAATCACCTTTCAGGCAGGATTTGAAAATTGTTACCACCCTTGTTCATGATGTGGGGGTCATTAGAAGGCTATGTTGAAAATGTGGAGTAAAAATATTTTAAAATGGCAACGTTATGAGCATACACTGAAATTTTGCATTGCACACTCATCATTTTGATCATTTATTTTTTTTTGCTTACTTTTTCTCCCCGGTTGGCTCCCCTTCTTCTTGGCATCCTTCCTTCATCCAGCCACCATCCATCCCACACCCGTCCTCCAACTTTGGGCCAACACCTTTCCACCCCCACGGCTTATCCCCTGTGGCAGGGTGGTGGGGAGACCCCTAACTCACCTACCAGGACTGAATCCAGTACAAGTGATGCCCTCTGGAGATGGTGCATTGTGTCAACCCGGGATGTCATTTTTCCGCATTTCTTTCTGTGGCAGAGCGTACAATGTCGACAATGGGCATGCCACGCATGCGTCCACATGCAGCACACCTGCCGGCTGCTCCATGCCCCACACTGTACTGGGCCAGGCATGCCAACACCTAGCCTCTGCTAGGTGTCAGCCAAATGCCAGCCTCTGTTCCCCACCCTCCCCAGGAGAGGAGAGCTGTCCTCCAGATGTTTGATCCTCTCCCACCCCGGCCGGCCTCCGATAACCCGCTCACACTGTGAACACGGGTCGCCGGCATGGCAGGAGATAAGGAATCGCTGCCTCAGCCCTCCACGCCACAGAGTCAGCTAATTTTGATAATTTTAAATATTTTTACCACAAATTTTTTACATAGCCGTTTTTTAACATAACCTCTTCAACATGACAACTGTCATTTTTCAAAACCTGGCTGAAATGTGTTTACATACCTGTGGCATGGAATGATGTTATCGCTGCTCAAAATCACCTTTGGGGCAGGTTTTAAAATATTTCTCCACCCCTGTTCATGAGGTGGGTTCATAAGAAGGCTATGTTGAAAATTTGGGATAAAAATATTACAGAACAACAGAGCTTGTAGCGTACGTTGAAATTTTGCCATGCACACACATAATTTTGGTAATTTTAAATATTTTGATCCAAAATTTTCAGCATAGCTATTTTTTCACATCACCTCTTGAACATGACAACTTTAATTTTCAAAACCTGTCCAAAATGTGTTTTTGGCCCTGTGCTGCAGAATGATGTTTCGGCCGAGATTTGAACATTTTCACCTACTGGGTTCTCAAGGTGGATTCATATCAAGGCTATGTTGAAAATTTGGTATCAAAATATTAAAAAAATTCAATTCAATTCATCTTTATTTATAAAAAAGGGGCCTTTCCAAACCAAGGTGCCTGTACAATAAAAACACAATTAAATAATTATCCTATTAAAGTAAAACCAATAAAATACCATAGTAGCTTCAATAACCGGGAAAGCCAGCTCAAAAAGGTATGTTTTAATGCAGTCTTAAAACTCTGAACGGTCAGGCAGTCTCGTACCCAATGAGGTAGAGAATTCCACAGGGTCGGGGCTGCATAACTAAATGCCCTTGCCCCAGATGTCTTTTAAACGGACCCTGGGAATTTCTAGCAATCCCTCATCAGTGGATCGGAGAGGGCGGAGGGGAGAGTAAGGACAAAGGAAATCTTTCAGGTAACCTGGTCTCTGGTCGTGTAAGGCCTTATAGGTTAACAAACCAACCTTGAAAGTGATCCGCCACTGAATCGGCAGCCAGTGCAGTCTGTGGAGTACAGGCGTTATATGACTGGTTCTAGAAGTACCAGTCAACAGCCTGACTGCCCGCATTCTGCACCAGCTGCAGGCGGCAGATATCAACCCCCGGTAGCCCTAGGTAAAGGGCATTGCAATAGTCAAGACGGGAAGTAATGAAGGCGTGAACCAATGTTGGAAGATCGTCAGGAGGAACCAGGTGTTTATCCTGGACAATATTCCTCAGATGATAAAAGGAAGTTTTAACAACTGTAGACACCTGAAACTTTAGGGTTAAACAGTCATCAAACAAAACACCCAGGTTTCGCACCCGGTCTGAGGTGTGTAGCTGGACACCTCTGAGCCATAGTCCTGAAGGAGAACCTGCCAACACACCCGCCTCACGACGACCTGGTTCCACAACCAACACCTCAGTTATTTCAGGGTTCAACCACAGCCAACTCACATTCATCCAGTCTTGGATTTCGGCTAGACAGCTGTTTAGCACCGAGACTGCATCATCTTGATCAGGCACAAAAGACATGTACAGTTGAGTGTCATCTGCATAGCAGTGGAAACTCAAACTGTACCATCTAATAATTGCTCCCAATGGCAGCATATACACTGCAAATAACATGGGCGCCAGGATGCAACACTGCGGTACCCCACAGGATAGGGAGAATGGAGCTGAGGAAAAAAAAAACAGACACCACCCTCTGAGTCCTACCTGTGAAGAAAGAGCGAAACCATCTGAGGACAGATCCTGATAGTCCACAGATGAACCGCAGGTGATCCAAAAGCACACCATGATCAACAATGTCAAATGCTGCAGAGAGATCAAGAAGGACCAAGATGGAACGAGTCCTTTGATCTCTCGCTATCAGGAGGTCATTTAGTACCCGAACAAGGGTTGTCTCAGAACTATGTCTCTTCCTGAAACCGGACTGGAGAGAATCACAAATATTGTGGCTGGTCAAATGGTCCTCCAGCTGTAATGCCACCACCTTCTCAATAACCTTACCCACAAAGGGCAGGTTAGAGACAGGCCTATAGTTTGCTAGACAGTCTGGGTCCAAGGAGGGCTTCTTAAGAAGAGACCGGACCACCGCCTCCTTAAGGGGACCTGGAAAGATCCCCTTCTCCAAGGACAACCAGACAATCTCAGCAAGGACCGGGCCAATAACATCAACTCAACCAACCAGCAGGCGCATAGGGCCTGGATCCAAACTACAGTTGGTAGGACGTGATGACTGGTTAACCATCACAATATCATTGGTTGTGGGGCGGCACAGTAACACAGTTATGAAGGTACATTGACATTTTCCTACGCACATTCATAACTTTGGTAATTTTAAACATCTGATGCTGTATTCAAGGGCAGGGTCAGCAGGGCCCTGCACTTCCATAAGCGGATGGAGTCTTTCCTTGGCTCACAGCCCGGATGGCCATGCATTTCTGCATCTGTTCATGCAGAACCCAAAGGGACCTGTGTGAATGAGGGTATGATTCCACTATCTCAAAAAGAAAGGAAATTCTTTGAAAAAAACTTTGTTAATGCACCAGTTAGTGTAACTTAACACCACAAAAGTAGGGAATGTGGCATTAGGGTTTCCACCCCTACCCCCCCAAGCAGCAAAAGGAAAAAACATTAGGGTTTTGGGTCTCTGGAGTCTTGGCGAATCAGTGGTGGGGTATTCCTTGGGGTTGTCGACCCTAATGCTCACCCCTTCCCCAGCCGATAGCATCCAATCCGAAGCACAAGGTACAGCTCCAAGTCATTGCCTCATAGTGATATACTCTTTAAAGGTAGAGAAGTATGTCTCACAACATGTTGCCAACACAGTTAGTTATAACTTTCTTCATGCAGGACTTGCAGGAGATCATGTGCGATGTTGTTTGCTCATGGAATGGGGTAAGCATTAGGGATGACAACTCCAAGGAATACACCACCACTGATTTTCCAAGACTCCAGAGACCAAAAACCCTAATGTTTTTTTCCTTTTGATGCTTGGGGGTAGGGGTGGGTAGTTAGGGCTGGAAACCTTAGCACCACATTTCCCTACTTTTGTGGTGTTAAGTTGCCCAATCTGACTTCCAGTTCCGGTCTCCTTTGATGCAGTTATGCTGAACATTGGCTCTGACCCCTGGGTAATTTAAACAAATACTAAGAAACCTTAAAGGCTCAGAGTATCCCCATCAAAGCATGCAACCTCTGTATTTGAGCACGGTTCACCAAAATGCCACCGAAACCCAGGCCAAAGGTACCCTCCTGGACTATCTCAAACCTACTATGGTCACAGAGTAAAGAGACATGAGGGCCCAAAGCAAGGGCAGGCCCGCGACCACCACAGAGCCCGAAAGCGAGAGGAGTGAAGGGGAGCAAGAAGAGGAATTTACTATCACCTCCAAACGATTGTATCAGGAGTATCACAGATTTAACTTCACCATGGCTAAAATTGAGCAAAAAATCGAGGAAAACAGCAAAGGGCTAACAGAGGTGTCACAAAGAACAGTGGACCTCAAGGAACAGCTAACCAACACCACAACAGCAGTAGAGGAGCAAGACACAGCAATTAGATTCTTGATGGCAAGGGGCCAGGAGCTCACAGAAAAACTTGATGATTTGGAGCTTTTGTCCCACCGTGACAACTTACAGAGCTATAGCCTCCCAGAAAATTTGGAGACCAGACACATGGAGAACTATCTCGAGTACTTCCTCAAGGAGATACTGGGGCTGCCAGCAACAAAGCATTAAACATTGTGAGGGCCCATAGAACCCTAGCTTAAAAAACAATGGACCCAAAAGCAGCCCCTAGGTCAGTGGTTTTAAAGCTTCTAGAGTACAGAACCAAAAACAAAATCTTACAAGCTGTGTGGGCTAAGAAAGTGATAACATGCCAGCCCGGTGGCACTGGAGGTTGAGGCGCTTGTCGCTACACATTGCGCCACATCGGCGACCCGGTTTCAAGAACGAGCCCGGGGCACCAGGGGTCGGCAGGGGGAGAGAGGATTGAGCGTCTGGAAGACTGCTGTCCTTTCTCAGGGGGAAGGTTCATGTCATCCCGCTTGTTGATTGCCCTCTGGTGGTGACTGGAGGGCAGTACAGGTCAGGAGGCACCCTCCGACGTAACATCGGTAGGGAGGGGTGATGAGAGAAAGCAGGAGGAAGAACGAGCCTGGCAGGGCTCCATGACTGTCTGCCGCACCACGGCTGGCCCGGGGTTCAGATTAGGTCTCCAGGAAGGGGGTGCCACCTTTCTGGCTCTGCCATGGGGGGCAAGCCATGGGGGAATACTGGGGTCGGCTAAGTGCAACATGGTGGGATCTGAGAGAGAGTTCCTCCTCCAGAGGGCCGAAGTCCCTGCCAGGGCTCAGAAGGATAAAAATCTATATTAAAAAAAAAAGAAAGTGTTAACATACAGGGACAAAAGACTGTACTTTGATAACGACTATACCCCGATAACACAACAGAAAAGGCAGGCACTGTTAGAAATTAAAAAATTCCTGGAGATATGCTGAAATAGTGGCCATCCTTAAACCCCCAAAAGACCCGAAACTCACGACATCCTATTGATCTACATCAAAATTAAATTATGACTATAAACTTTTTACGTCTTTACTAGCACATCGAATTAACATCCTTCTCCCTCAACGTACTGACCCAGATCAGGTCGGCTTCGTTAGAAAACGTCAAGTGCATGATGCGATGCGCCGCACCCTGCTTCTGGTAGAATATGCAACCCAAAGGAAGATCCCCTTATCTCTTCTCGACCTTGATGCCGAGAAGGCATTTAATAGGGTGTCTTGGCCCTTTTTCTGGGCAGTATTATGACAATTTGGTTTTCCAGATAGGTTTATAGTTCAGGTACAGAACATATACCAAACCACACTCACCTATCTTAAACTTGATGGCTCCCTGTCCGAACCTTTTCCACTCTCTAGGGGAACCCAGCAGGGCTGCCCCCTATCTCCCCTATTATTCTCACTATACCTTGAACCTCTAGCATTCACTGTTAAAAATACACCTAATATTGAAGGTATACCAACTGGAGGACATTCTTATACAATAATGTTGTTTGCAGATAATATCCTATTAACATTAATTTCCCCAGAAACTTCGATACCAGCAATCTGGGTACAAGGGAAACATTTGGAAAGCTAGCAAGCTATAAATTAAACTGCTCAAATACAGAGGTTCTAAAATATTTCTTCTCCCCCTCGACAACACTAAAGCATCGGTTTCCTTTTCGATGGAGCAGAATGGAGATGCTTTACCTGGGGATCAAATTACCGGCTCAACTCTTTCACTTAGAATTGATAAATTATGAACCCCTTACTCAGCAGCTAACAGCAGACCTCTCTCGATGGACGCAACAACCATTAGGATTTTTAAATCAGGTTGAAACCATTCAGCAAAACATACTCCCCTGCCTCCTTTTCTTTATCCAGACTCTTCCTGTTACCCCCTCACAATCGTATTTCCACTCATGGAATAAACTAATTTCACGCTTTATATGGAGCAGCAAACCCCCTAGAATAAAATACACTTTGCTGCAGCTGCCAAGGGACAGGGGAGGGCTAAATCTCCCCAACATGCGACAATATACGCAGGCAGCCCAACTCAGAACCCTCCTGACTCAACTCCTACCGCATCAAAAGGCTCATTGGAAACAAATAGAACTCACTCTTAATGGCATTTCTGATCTCATGCCTTATATTTTGGGAAACCCACAAATGTGTCTCCCATTATGTACATTTTCCCAATACACTGTGGAACCTTCAGACACTGGATTCATGTTTTAAACTCTGTCTTTACATTGGCAGAAAGAACATATCTGCAAGCCTTGGCATACGATTTGGCCACCTTCCTTGCTCACTTGGCCAAGTCTCTTATTCGTTTCACATATCAACTAATAGGACCTACAGGGTTTTTCTCATTTACATCACTTCAGACTATTTATAAGCTACCCTCCAAAGAATTCCCTGTATGTCTTAAACTAAAGACCATATTACAGCCCTGGGAAGAGGCTCTGGCTTTGGTAGCCAAAACACACTCCAGTATGATGTAATTGATAACCTCATATTTCGGAGGGGCTGATCATGAGCATCTCATAAGCAAACTTTATAAAGCATTAGCAGAATACTCTCCTAATAACACAGATTGTCTCAGGAAAAGGTGATCCAAAGGGCTCGGATTGGAGCTAGAGCAAGAAATATGGGAGGCTAGTGCTCTCTCATCTCAAAAACTCTTCACCACCACATACTAGAGGAAGTTCACCTGGAAAGCCAGAAACCGATTTTTTCAAACACCAAACATTACAGGGAAGCAGTTGGAGGGAATCTGGACAACTGCTAGCAGACACAGAACACATATTGTGGTTCTGTCCACTCCTCCAACAATATTGGCAAGAGATTATAACAGAGCTTCAAGAAATATATGAAATCCCTGAACTTTTCACACCTACCTATATTTTAACAGCAGCTCCCCAAAAAAAGTGTAAAGATAAACAAACTCTTATATAAACAGACAGCCTTGCTAATATTAATTGCTAAAAAAGTAATAACCAGGTTGTGTCTCACAAAGGCCCTCCCCTCCAAAGAACAATGGAGGAAGTTGGCATATGAGGCGTACAGTCTGGAACGGACATCGGCCAGGTTACCAGACCAGGTTACAGCCTTTGATGACAGATGGCATAAATGGGTCCTCTACCAACTCGATCGCTACCCAGATTTTGTACCATAGATACTGTTAGACATAACAGGCCAGGGCAGTGGCAGTGGCAGAGGCAGTGGTCTGCTAGGGGAACGACTCCTTTTTTCTCCACCCCACCTGCCCCCCCCATTACCCATTTCAGACCTTACATAGTCTCTGCAAACTCTTCTTTCCCAGGGTTGCAGCTTGCAACCATTCCTACTATAATACTGAACCTCTACTTCCCCTTCTCTTTACACAGTGGTCTATACTGACTATAAGATGGGAGGCTTACCCTCCCTCAAATTTGAAGTGGCCAGAAGATGTAGCTTACATCTTGCCGAACTATGTCAGCCACAGAAGAATCAATGTATTAGGAAAATGGGCTATTACTATTTAGGAAATGTTATATACAATATATAAGAAATCGTATCTATAGTGATATGGTCAAAAAGATATGATGCTAATGTTTTTGACACCTATGTGATAATGACTGTAATGTTCCACTGTCATGTCAATAAATATTTAAATAATGAAAAAAAAAGTTACTAAACACAAAAAATATAAAAATGCATCTAACTGCACCTGCTCAACTAAAAATATTCCTACCGAAAGGCCCTACCTTTTTTCGCACGCTGGCAAAATCGAAGGCAGATCTACAGCAATTAGAAGTTCTGCAGGTGCTGTTCTCCCACCCAAACCCAGACAATCGGGCCTGCCTGACTTCGGAAGATCCCTGGACAACTGTGATCAACCCAAGGAAATGCTCCAGAGCCACTAACAACGTCAAGCAGCACCAATCACAACCGAAGGTTTCTGCAGCTCCAGACTCACAGATCCCACAGAGGAGAAAGGCCCAAAAATAAACAGGACTTTGAGTAAACTGGTCTGAGAACTCCAAACATCAAAATCTGTCGCTGAGTTCCCAAGTGGACTGAGATTTATAGCTAAGAAGTACTTCGACTGGGGAGGACGACATCTCACCCGCACCTCTGCATCACAAGACAAGATCTTCTAGGAACATTTCCCATATATCCTTTTCATTTTCAAGTGCATGTTATTTATATTGTTCTTAAAGGAGAAAGGCAGCTTCCAGGAAGCCTTGGGGGGAGGAGGGTTCTGAGCTAAGGATAATATAATGCAGGGGAGGGGCCTCTCTGGGTAAGCACTGAAATTTAATGCCAAAATGATGTCCCCCTCGGCTGGTGGACTCCCTGCTCCCCTGCTTGGAGGAGGGAGGGAGAAGGAGGTTAATCAGTGCTGCTGTTCCCCCCCCCCCCATTATTCTTGTTGTTTGTTCTTTTCCAGGGCATGGTCACCACCCAGAGGTTATGCCACGAAGAGGGTGCTGAGCCCCTACATCCCCACCTGGCTCTGAACTCCGTGGAGGAAGGAACAACTTGGAACAGAGACAGATGGCCAAAGGATACAGCCTCCCCTTCCCCCCGAATGGCTCTGTCCACATGATCTGCCAGGATCCATCGATCGGCGGCTAGCTCACAGCTCCATATCGATGCAACTCCAACATAACACTTCGGTGGCAGTGACACTAAACTTGAGAGCTCATAGGCAGGTGAGTGGAATAAAATAAAATGAGTAGTAAAGGGGAGCTGGGGGGAAATACTACCTCAGGTCTCCAAAAAGGTAGCCTCAGCTGACAAAGTAAAATGGTGCAAAGAGCTAAGCATGGGCTGCAAGGGATAAGTGGTTCTCATCAGGCGACTGGTCTGGGGGGGCTGCCCTGGGAAGGCATCCCAGGAACAAGGGGCCTCCCAGAGTAGCGAAAGTAATAGAGTCACAGGAGGATTGTTTAACAGTCTAGGGCTGCTGCCCCCCCCTCTCCACTGGTGACAAGATGGTGGTGCCTAGGTGCGGGGCTCTTGGGGCTGGTCCTTTGGGAGAGCAGTGATGGGTGGCTGTTGGGAGGGAAGATAGTGGTAGCAGCTACTGCTAAACAAGACGTGTTCAGAGGTGAAGAAGAGACAGATTAAAATAAAAAAAAGGGTGGGGAAGGGGATGGGGTGAAATGCAAGCAAATGGGGGTCTTACAATAGTAGTGCCTGAGAAATTTCATAGGAAACAATGTTTATGCTCAAACGGAGAGTCTTGGGGCAGAAGAACAACCTCCACTGGGGGGAGCCCTCCTGGGCCAGGACTCCTGTAGAACAAACTTTCGGACATGGATGGGGAGCAGGGGGTGGACTAGCAGGGCCCCCCCCACCTCAGGTCATGGCCCTGCCAAGGGGGGATGGGGCTAAGGGGGACATCATGGGGTTGCAGCCCAACTTGTAAGCCAGGGGTGGCGGAGGGGCACCACCCCCTGTATGTTGAATCATAAGCACCTAGGGGAAGGAGGTGGAAAAGCCATCTACATGCATGTAAAGAGGCAAAGAGGCCAGAATTTCATTGGTGTTGCCCGGAGCAGGGTGGGAAGGGCAACCCAAATGCACAAGATCCGCACAAGGCCCACACAGTGGTAGCCTCACCCTAACAGCCCAATGACATCGGGGAGGCTTGTAGGGTGGTAAAAGAACCATGGAAGCACTTCAGTTTTGTATACAGTTCAGTTCTGTATGTAGTTCAGTTTTGTATATAGTTCAGGTTTGTATATAGTTCTGCTTTGTTGTGTTAGTAGTTGTTATTCACTGAGTGGACTCACAGGGATACCAGAGTCGGGTATGTACTCCATACAAGGGACCTAACCATGGCTGCAGGTAATACAGCAACACATAATGTGAGGGGATTGAATAATCCCATCAAAAGAAAGAGAGTACTGAATGAGTTGCAGAAGCAGAGAGTAGAGATAGCTTTCCTACAAGAGACCCACCTCACACCAAAAGAAGGGGAAAAATTAAAAAGGTGTTGGGTGGGTCAGGCATTTGGGGCTTCCTTCCAAGCCCACCCACACAGGAGAGGAGTAGCAATACTCATTCACAAGGGATGCCCCCTGAACATCACAAAAACACAACAAAACTCAGAGGGGCACCTAGCAAAACACACCTTGCACACTGCTTAGTATATATGCCCCTACCCAGGAGAGGGAGAATTCTCAAATCATTAAAAAAAAAAAAAAAATTCTAAAAGTGGCACCTCCCCCAGCGGAGTTATTCATAATTGGGAGAGACTTTAATACACCTTTGGACCCCTACTTGGACAGGTCAGGCCCGCTGTCAGGGCATATCCCACACTCTGCAAAAATCTTGAAAAGACTGACGAATGAAGTAGGGATGGTGGAGGCCTGGAGGAATCTTAACCCCAGGGTTAAGGATTATTCCTGCGGGTTGGCCCCGCACCAGTCCTGTTTCAGAATTGATTTTCTTTTTGTCTCGGCTGATTGACTTCACAAGGTAGAGGAGGTAAAAATACCCCCGCGAACACTCTCAGACCATAGCCTGATTACCACGAAGTTCACCCCCTCCACAGTAACAGCGACCTCAAGCTGAAGACTGAATGTCTCATTACTCAACAGAGAAGACTTTGGAGAAATGGTTAAGGAATGCCTAGTGGATAACACTGGTACCAACCATATGGAGGGGACTCTACTCTATCAATGTGGTGGGATGGGTTTAAGGCCATGGTAACCAGACAAATAATTTGGTTCCCCTCAGGAGTCAAAAAAGCCAGGATGAGGGAGCAGATGGAACTGGAAACGAAAATATTTTACCTAGAGGTGGAACATAAAATAGTGCTTGACCAGACAGAGTGAAGCTGGAAGAGCAAAGGATGAAACAAAATAAAATACTTGATGAGAAAATTGAAGGCCAGCTCAGGTACTCCAGGCAGAAATATGATAAGGCGGGCAACAGGGCTGGAAAGCTCCTGGCCTGACAACTTAGGAGGGAGGCAGTATTTAGACTGGTCCTCAACATTATAGAGGGACTCCGGCCAAAAGTGCTACTTTGCCGAATTAGAATAAGTATACCCCCCAATCATTCACATACCAAAAATTAGGTTTCTGTGTTACTTTAAAGTTATGGGCTATTTTGTAACCCTGATTTCACTGCCTGTTCAAAAAAAGCCTGTTTCAGTGAAGAGCTGCTGATGATGTCATCCCTTACCAAATGTGACCCAATGGCAACACAGAGGTGAGCTACAAAATGTGCAATGGTTCTACCCAGTGGTACTATGGTAGTTTACATTTTGATTATTTTTGTTGATATGGTAGGACAGTGGTACAATGGTATCACAATGGAATTGAAACAAACCACTGTGATACCATGAAAACCTTAATGGTAGTACAGTGGTAGTCACAGTGGTATTGCAATGGCAAATGAGTGGTATTACAGTGGTATTCCGAAGAACTTTTTTGTAAGGAATCTCCAGAACTCACAGTCAAGTTTTCCCTGTCAGCAAACTTACAGGACCTGTTTCTTCAAAGTTTAAAAATCACGTGCAATGATTTTTACAAGAAAAAGAGACAGCAACATTCAAAAACATTTCTATAAAAACTATGGCCCAGATATTCAATGGGGTTGTGCGTGGCGCAACAGGGTTGCGCCATGCGCAACCCTCCAATGCGCCCTGGCACGATATTCAAAGGGGCAGGTTGTGTGGTGCAACTCTCAATGCGCTGGGCCGCATTGGTACTGTATGCAGGGGACATGCCCATGCATATGCGGCACATCCCGATATTCAGCCCGGGATGTGAGGCGCATATGCTGGCGCAACCACTACATGCACCACACACTGGTGCTCAAAACTGAGCTGAAAATAAAAGGCTCAAATGCTGGTCAGCCACAGGTGGGTGGCTGAATTGCAAGGTGCAACACAACAGCCGCCAGCTGTGGGTGGCCACCCTCCCAGCAGGAACATCGTCCACAAGCACCTGGACCTCCCTGGTAATCTGGTGGACCCCCCTCCCTCCCTGTATGCCCGATCACGGGCTGTTGTAATATTACAATTAACCTGGTGGTCTAGTGTTTCCCTCCCCCGTATGCCCAATCGCAGGCTGTTGTAATAATAAATATTAACCTGGTGGTCCAGTGGTTCCCACCCCATATACTCGATCATGGGCTGCTTTAATATTAAAAGTAACCTGGTGGTCTAGTGGTTCCCTCCTCATATGCCCGATCATGGGCTGTTGTAATAATAAATCTTAACCTGGTGGTCCAGTAGTACCCCCCCCCAACCACCCACAGAGGATCCCCAGCCACCCAGCACCCCCCCATCATCGGCGGGTGGCAGCACCTCACCCGCATACCGCCCGGCCGCCCGCCAAATGACAGTGTACAGTATGATCTGTACGCCTATTGGTCCACAGTGTGGACCAATGGGCTTGCAGACCATACTGTACTACACAGGACTCTCCTGTAGGTTGTGTACCCTGGTATGTTAACATCCCAGTCATGGTTCTCTGTGTACCAATTTTCTGTGACTGCTATGATATCCAGGCATCCCTCTTCCATCAAGGCCACCAGTTCAGGGAACTTGTTGCCCAGATTATGGGCATTGGTACTCATTACCCTCCATTTCTTGATGGTCTTACCCCTTTTTGCCCCATCCCTGTCCTTATTGCGTTTGTCATTTTCTCCATTTACCCCTGCCCTTCTCTCTATTGATATCTCTATCTTGGTGTTTACCTCACTTACTACCCTGATTTTTTTTTGGATGGGGGGCTAGGATTTCCCTGCTCCTTTCCAGTACCTCCCCCCTGGCTAGTTTAAATGTTTGCCAATGAAACATTTAAACCTATCACCTAGGATCCTGGTTCCCCTCCTGAACAGATACAGACCATCTTGCCAGTATAGGCCTGCATCACTCCAGGTGGACCCCCAGTCCCCAGTGAAGCCAAATCCCTGAGCTCTGCACCAGTTTTTCAAACACTGACTGAATCCCATGGTGTGGAGCACCCTAGCCTCACCCATGCCATAGACATTCAGCACCTCCGAGAAGGTTACCGTGCATGCTACTTGTCTAAGGCCCCTCCCCAACTCCACAAACTCTTCCTGCACTGCTCTGACCCTTTTCTCAGCCAGGTCATTTGTCCCTAGGTGGAGAATGACATCCAGCTCCCTCCCCTGTGCAGCTGCTTCAGCGATCCTGAGGATTCGCTCCCTGTCCCGCCAAGCCATGGCGCCAGGCAGGCACCCTACCTCCCTCTCCGCTTCCTCCCCAAGATCTACCCCCCTAACAATGTAGTCCCCCACCAGGAGTCATTTTCTTCCCCTGTGGGGTCCCATGCCACCCTCCTGTGGGTCTCCTTTGTGGAGGTTTCCAGCATCCTCCTTGTTCTCCACAGCAGGTGCCTCCATAGAGGAACCGCACTTTGCCAGAATGGCATATGAAGTGTGGAGAGGTGCAACTGGAGGGATGCACCTCTTTTCCACCACCCTCACCCTCCCTGAGCCCACTGTGGTCCAACCGCTCCTCTTTCTTGGCAACCTCTGAGGCAACGGCAGTGGCCCTGGTGGTCCCTGGGTGGGAGTGGAGGTCCCACAAATCCTTGCCAACTCAGCCTGGTGATGAGCAATCGCCTCCCTCAGCCCAGAGAGGTGCCTGCAGATGGGACAACACCACATCCTCCAGAACGTCTCCTGGAAGACTGCTGCTCCACAGCCACTGCACTGCACCACTCCCATCATGTCTTATTTCTGGCCCCTTAACTATTGTTTGGAATACTTACTCTTTCCTCTATTTATTTATTTTTCTCCCTACTTACTTACTGCCTCTGTGCCCTTTAAGCTTCTGATCTTCCTGTTGTGAGACAAGAAGTTCCTATATTTCTCAGTAGTCTGCTTACTTGCTCAGAGTCAGACCTCCAGCAGCTGGCGGGGATGGAAAGCTACTCTTTTCCTTCTAGGATGGTGATACTTTTGTGGCTCTGTGATCACATACTTCCTGCTCCCAAACAGGAAGTTCCTGTTGTCAGTCAAATCCTGTGCCTATAAAACTAGAACTGGCTTAGGGTGGCGGATTGGAGGGGAGGGAAGGAGGGTAATATAGTCCCAGTAGAGAAGTATAGTTATAACAGCAGCTCCTTCCTCTTGGTGTTCTCTGCCTGTTCTCTGGCAGAAGCTATCTAAGGCAGTTTTTAAATCTGGCTTTAACCTGGCTTCCTTTTAGCTAAGCCACTCCCCCTACTTTACAGATCTTTCTACATTTAGTTAATTGCACAGATAACAATTCCCTTCAGCTACCTGAGACAAACACCTAGATAACTGCACAGATAACAATTCACTTCAGCCAACTCAGGCAAACACACTAATTTTTTTTTGTTGTTGTTTTCTTTTTACCCTAAATTAAAGGTCTCAGTAATAGAGTTCTAGTTCTTTAGTCCCCGTAGAGAAGCATAGTTATAACAGCAGCTCCTTCCTCTTGGTGTTCTCTGCCTGTTCTCTGCCCTAAGATGTCTTTTCCTAGCAGCTGAAACTCAGCATCCTGTTCTTGTAAGTTTCATGTCCTGCCTTTCACAAAATGGGGTAATTTTTGCATGAAACTCAAAAAGACTGGGAAAGATGCTTACAGCAACTCTATCTTCTCTCAATCCCCAAGCTTTGTTACCGAGGCAGATGAAAGCAAATTTTACACAAAAAAAAATGACAAAGCATTTGGATTTTGGCATAATGCATTGCTAAAGGGGTGTACTGGGGAGGGAGAACACAGTATGTACACTGAGTATTAGTAGTTTTCCATTGCATAATTGCTGTGACTGCACTGTACTACACAGTATGAGTCACTCCTCTGCCCTTCAGCGATGCCATCGGGAGCCAGCAGCCCAGCAGCTGAACAGCAAAGGCAAGTGCAGCAGGGCTCAAAAACAAATCCAAATTATGGAAGGCAGAGTAAACCTTGGCCAAAAATAACAAATGCACACACCCTTTCAGGTCTAGTATTGCATATAATGACTACAAGATGTAACTTTTTGGACCTTCATGAAAGGTGCTCTTTATCAGGGGCCTAATATGTGTTTATCCCTGCTAGTGGTAGAAGTGTCCTCCTGTCCTGAACATATCGCGAAGGTATCAGTCCTACCTGACTCTATCAGTGACCACTCCCCAGTCCTTTTCACTTGGACAAACAAGTTCACCAAGAGTAAGCCTAAGATCACTAGGAGCAGATCTCTAAGATCTGGACAACTGGATACTTTCAGACATTATCTAAAGGAGGGCGACTGGTTCCCACTGGACAGAGTCAAGGACGGAAACCAAGCACTGGACTACTTCTGTAGTGTCTTCACTAAAGCCTGTGACATCTTCGCACCATACAAAACTAAGAAAGCCAGAGGAATCACCTATCCCTGGCTATCAGGCCCTCTAAATGAGCGCATGCACCTCAGAGACCACCTGTGGCACAGGGCCAAAGCAACTGGGAAATTGGTTAACACCCTTGCTTACAAGGCAGCAAGGAATACCTGCACAAAACTCAACCGTCTTGCAAAAGCAGCAAACTACAGTGACCTCCTAGGAAAAACATGGGGCCATGGAAGGAAGTTTTAGGACTCGGTAAAAGCACTCACGGGAAGAGGCTCAAGGGCACCACCGGACCTCATAGATACCACCTCCGGTACTCTGCAAGACCCTAAGGAGATAGCAAATGCATTTAATGTAGCATTCACGGAACTAAACAACATGCTGCCATCTGAGTATCTGAATTACAAACCAGCCGGCCAGCATCACAATCTGAGCTCTACATCCCTACCTTATAATGACACCCCTCCTTTCTACTTCAGGCAGATCTCTATGAATGAGGCCATCAAATGTATCAAACGGATCCTTGGTAAGACTAGGATGGGAAGCGATCAGATTGATATGAAGATGGTCCCTCTCACTATAAATGAACTTATGGAGCCACTCAGTAAGGTTTTCAAAGCCTCCTTGAGATCATGAATCTTCTCTGACAGGTGGAAAGCTGCTCTCATCACACCTGTTTTTAAATCTGGGGATAGAACTAACCTGTCAAACTCCTGGCCTATCTCGATACTACCCCCCCCCCAAAGCCCTTGAAAGGGTGGCCTCCAAACAGCTAACTGAGTACCTAGAAAAGAACAACCTTCTCTGCATGCAACAACACGGCTTCCGGCAAAACCACTCCACAATCACCACACTTGTCGAATACATCACACAGCTCTCTGGGGCCCTGGATCAAGGGATAGCAGAGGAGTCTGTCTTCATAGACCTCAACATGGCTTTTGACACTGTCAATCATCGACTGCTTGTGCAAAGTCTGTTCTCCACTGGTTTGTCAACTGACACTGTGGCCTGGTTTAACAGTTACCTAACTCATAGGACTCAATGGGTTAGGATCGGCAATACTATCTCCAAGCCTAGGAAGGTGAACCTAGACATCCCACAAGGATCTATCCTAGGTCCTCTCCTGTTCAGCCTATGCATAAACACCTTGCCAACTGCCTGCCCTGCACACACTGTACTTTATGCCGACGATGCTGTCATCTCCGTCCCAGGCAAAGATGTGACAGCCATTAGCTCCGAATTATAGGATAACTTCAGAGCATTAGAATCCTGGTTTACCAGGAATAAACTGCTGCTCAACTATAAAAAGACCAAGTGCATGCTATTCAGCACACCACAGGCAAGATACGAAGGTCATCTCTGAGTATACTCAGCAGCAATGGAGAAACATTTGATCAAGTCGACACATTCAAATACCTAGGGATTCACCTAGATGACACCCTCAACTTTTCCATTCACATTGAGTAACTAATAAAATCCACCAACATGAAACTTGGTATTCTTTACAGACATCACACTTCCATGACACCGGATGCCCTGAAACTTGTTAGCTGCTGCTAAGTACTCTCCTCAGTGGACTATGGCCTCATCATCTACGTGGCTGGCACAGACACAGCACTGAAAAGGATCACAACTCTTCTTAACAAGGCCTGCTGGCTGGTTCTGGGTGTGCACAAGCAGACTCACTCATGTGCCCTATATAAGGAAACCGGCTGGCTCCCACTCCGACTTAGATTCCAATACTAGGCCTGCCTACTAGCAAATAAATCCCTGATGGGGTTAATGCCAAATTCTACTTCTGTCCTCTTTGAAAATGCACAACCCACCAACCCACCATCAGCACTAGAAGTGCTTCCAAGGAAGGTCTGATACTTTCATTTAAACAAACTACCCTTGGCCAGAGGTTTCTCTCCTACTGTGGGCCCAAGTGGTTCAATGATTTGCCCACTGCCCTTGCCGAATCTCCCAGACTTAGCCAATTTAAAGTCAGGCTACGATCACTCCTTGCCAGTAAATCCAACTGTCAGTGTTTCTGTTAGCCCACCACTGCCCCAGCTGGTCCTGCCCCTGTCTTACACTACCCTTTCTTCTTCTCCTCCACCTCTACCTGTCTTTGACACTGCGCTCTCAGTACTGTTTGCATGCCTTCATTTGCACACTATAGTTAACTCATTTAGCCCTGTGGCTATTCCTCTGAATATGGCGTGTAAATGGTTCCAGGCTCATTTTGCCCACTATGCAGTGCTAATTTTGCCCCAGGACAAGGTTTTGAATATCTGGCCCTAGGTTGGCTACTGCATATAAACTCACAGCAAGGTTTCAAAACAGCATTACCTCTCCCACCTCCATTTACAGTGAGGTAAAATAATTGTTTTAAAGTGCCATCCTGAGAAATCACCTCAATTCAATGACAAGTGTGAATGATCACAGCCTTCCACCACATCAGAAAATTATTAAGTCTGCAAACCTCACCAGTGAAAACAAGAAATTTTGCTCACATGACTTTCTTTCCAGTATAAGAATTAAACTAAAAGTAAACCTCACTGCAGTGTGCTAGCAGTCCGTAACCCTGGAGAAAAGGACCACAACATAAATGCACCAAAATAAATAAATAAAAATACACATTTGTCAACTTTTTACAAAACCAGAAACAGTTTTTATAGCAATGTTTTTTGAATGCTGCTGCCTGTTTTACCTGTGAAAACTATTGCACATGAACTCCAACTTTTGAAGAATCAGGTTCTATAAGCTTGCTGACACTGCCAGGGTAAACTAGACTCTGAGTTCTGGAGATTACAGCAACATCAGCTCTTCACTGAAACTGGCTTTTTTGAACACGCAGTGAATTTAGGGTTGTAAAATGACTTGTAACTTTTAAACAAAGTAACTCAGAGATCTCAGTTTTGGCATGGGGCTGATTAGGGGTATGCTGATCCAAATTCTGAAATTTATTGATGCCAGAAATTTTGACTGTAGTCCTTGTTTAAGAGGGGAAGGGGTTAGTACAGGACACCTCAGACCCTCGGGACATTGCTCAAGCATTCCGGTTGTTTTACTGGAAGTTATACCAAAGGGAGACAGCTGAGAATCACCAAGGAAAGCTCACTACTTTCTTTGGAAGGATTAGACTTAAGAAGCTTTCCCAAGAGAATGTGGAACTCCTGGAGGCCCTCATAACACAGGAGGAGACCCTCAACACCATTGCCTCCCTTAAGACAGGGAAAGCCCTGGATACAGATGGAATGGCGTCGGCATGGTATAAGATTTTTAAAAAAGGACTAGCACCTCATCTGGGGAGGGTGTTTTGGGGAGTAAGGGGGGGGCGGTGCTACCATTGTGGCGCTATGCCCAAATTTCAGTAATCTCCAAACCCGGTAAAGACCCAACACAGTGTGGATACTACAGACCAGTTTCTCTCCTGAATGTCGACCAAATGTTGTTTACCATCATTCTGGCTCATAGACTCCAGGGATGCGTGGGGACCCTCATCCACCCCAACCAAACAGGCTTTATCAAAGGCCGTCTCATACATGATAACATCAGAAGGCTCTTAAACATAATCTCAACCCAACAGAGCAGGGGGACCTCAGCCCTGGTTCTGTTTATGGATGCAGAAAAGGCCTTTGATTGGATAGACTGGGGGTTCATGCACAGAACTCTAGAGGAATGGGATTGGGGCCCAAATTCAGGGACTCAGTCCTCTCATTATATGCCGCACCAGAGGCTACGGTCAGAGTGAATGGGGTGATTTCTGATAGATTTCAACTAGAGAGGGGAACGAGACATGGATGTCCCCTCTCCCCCCTTCTCTTTGCACTATGCATAGAGCCCCTGGGTGGGGGCGGTGAGGGGGAACATCCGTATCCAGGGGATCCAGGCTGGGGAAGGGTTCATAAGATTTCCCTGTATGCTGACGATTCACTCTTTTTCCTGACCTCACCCCAGACATCCATTCCGGCACTCATGAAGGAACTAGAATCATACAGCAGTATCTCTGGATATAAAATACATTTTGATAAGTCAGAAGTAATCAGCCTAGGTAGCCCCTCCCAGAGACAACCAATCAGAAATGTCCCTTTTAAATGGCCATCCAACAACACTGTGCAATATCTGGGGGTCCACGTTTCACCCACACTGTCCTCCCTATTTAAACTCAATTATGGTAAGCTCTGGACAGCGACTGAACAAGATCTGGCCCACTGGGACATACTACCCCTCTCTCTCAGAGGTAGGATAGACACAATAAAAAATTAATATGTAACCCCCCTGCAAATGGGGGTTCCCAAAAGACTTCCAGGAGCTTGCTTGAATGCTCCAAGCCTGAATGGTGTTTGGCATTTAAGCCATTTATCAGTGAATGTTTTTAGAACCTCTGGTACTGTCTCTTTAAGAGCTGTCTGCTTGCAGACATAATTAGTTTGTATGGGGGACTGTGTGTTTCTTTGATTGAGTACCACTCAAGCTGCTGCAATTCACTTCATTTTGCAGTCACTAGAGTGCAAAGGAACCTATCTGAAAGATGTAACTGTTTGCCAGAAATTATTTAGAGTAATAATGAAATTACAGTTGTCTAACCTGCTTTCTTTGCAGTCAGAACTGTGTCTACTAGTTCCCCATTCTAGTTTTGAACTGCTGAACTGGACCAATCAGTGTGGGTAAGCTAGCTGTAAAATGGTGCCTTGGACGAATCAGAACTTGGACTCATAATCTGAGCCAGCCACAAGAGGATTGTATGGGCAGTGACTCTGGGAGATGTAGTTTAGACTTCAGTGCCTTTTGGACCAACAGCAGCAGTCTATTGTAGTGACAGCCAATCCAGTCAAGAACTGGGAGGAACTCAAAGGAAGTGCCCGGTTTTGTCGGTTGGAGTTTCAGTTGAGCTTTGGCAGTGAAGAAGGAAGGAGCCCTGTGCTTTTTCAGTGTGCAGTTTTAGTCAAAAACGGTGTAAGGCCCAGAGTTCCGATCTGCAGCTTGTGTAACAGCTTATTAGGACTGAATCCGTCCTGTGAAGAGAATCAAGGATATCTGAAGAGTAGAAACCAGGCTCACCTGTAGAAGACTGGAGGAATTGCTGAAAATTGCACTCGGTCTGTCAGGAACTGAATCTGCTGTGTTCTCCGGGTATTGTGCAGTAATTGCGATCGGATACAGATGCAGCCTGCCTGGTATAGTGCTTTCTTTTATATGGATGTGTGAAGAGGTTTGTGTACCTCAAGTGAGCCTGCTGACATTGAAGGACCCTATCTTATTTGAAGGTCGTGAGTACTAATTCAGGGTCGCTCCTGTTGGATGCCACATTAAATCCAAATGGAATTACTGTACTGCTGACTGTTTAATTCTCCTTTTCTCTGTGTGAAAGGCCCCTACCAGCTGCCACGGTTTGGACTAGCCACTAGGGCTTGGGTACCCAGGGACAGTAACTGATAGGGATAGGCCTGTGCACAGAGCCATAGGTAGATTATTAGAGTGATAAGCTAATTAACCTGATTTCCCCTGTCCTTGTTTATCCCCTAAATAAATCAGAGCTGCTTGTTTCAGCAAAGTTATACTGCCTGAGGTATTTGTCTATGTTAAGTACTGTACTGTGATTGTTGCACTGTATCTCATTTCACAGGAGGTCCCAGTGCGGAACCAGACCTGGGGGTAAGTGTATACTGTGAAGGTAATTCTGATATATTGTGTGGGCCACTAGTGGGAAGAAAGGGGTTGCAGTGTCCCAGAGGGCTGTGACCAAGTTAGTTTAACTATTGCAAACCCTGACCTCTGGGTGGAGGCACCGCCATTGGATCCAGGCCCCTCAACCTGTTAGTAGCCGTCAGGCAGGGGTAGTAGCCCTGGGATAAGCCATCTGGGGTTACATCTTGGAGGCTCACCGCTGGGATTGTGTGTCCTCTAGTGGCCATATTCTGAACCACTGTTAAGAAAAAATGGGTACCCGACAGAAGTGGCTGTGCACCGGCTGGTGGAGTGGTGTACTGGGAGGAGATCGACCCCAAAATGCTATGCTTATCCTGGACATCCCCTGGGTATCAATACGGACACTGTGCACGGACTACTTTCCAAGGTGGAAGGTTTACAAAACCCTGTGGTGGTGGGTCAGCATGCTAATCTGCTCCACACACTTTCCTGCCCTAGTAGAGTTTAAGGATCCCATAGATAGCTCCAAAGTGCCACAGACCATTATCCCAGAGGGAGCCCTCACTGCTTGGAGAGTGATAACTATGGACAGTAAAGACCCGGGGAATCAGCCCCACCACTATCTGAAACTTTTGAGGAGAAATTTGCTGAATGGTTGCTGGGAGAGGAAAACTGTGGAGGACTTGAAGAAACTATTCTTGCCACCTGGGTGTTCCTCCCCAACACCCTCCTGCTCCAGTGCCCGTGATGGTGGCTGAACCAATGCAGACTCCTATTTCTGCACCTGCCATTAGTCACGACTCTTACGAAGGTTGAGGATCTTCTCTGGCACCTCCCCACCCCCAAGGGAGGATGACTGGGGAGACCTGGATAGACTATGTTGCCCCCAAGTGCTAGAATGGCAATGCTCGGAAGGCAGCGAAGAGGTTAGTAGAGAGCCTCCGAGGTCCTGCCTAGCTACCATCCCGTGCTAAGCAGACCCAGTAACCCTGAAGCGACTGCACAGGCCTATCTTGAGGCCTTGGAGAATGTGTATAGGAGCCCAGATTCTGATGAGGACCTATGGTGGAGAGTAAGAAATGCACAACAGTACCAAGGGAGTTGTTGTCTGTGTATGTCTCTCAGCTGGAAAAATTGTTGCAAGAATGCCTCCAGAAAGGGTAGTTTGCCAGCGATTGAACTGGACCGAACCAGACTGGACAGAATCTTAGGTGCCCCCTTCTCAGAACTGCTGTTGCTTCAGTTACGCCTGGCAAATCGACTGGAATCCCCACCCTCCTATGATGAGTTAATGAGAGAAATTCGAGGAGTTGAGAAAAGGCGACCTCGGGAGGTACCTGCACCAACAGCTGTGGCTACGACCGAGTGACTGAGGGTGACCCATCAAGTGAAGTTCAGGGCAGAGGTTGACAGTCAATGAGTGCTCTGACAAGGAAAAGATATGCCACAATGGGCGAACTGTTGAGAGAGATCCGAGAATTCAAAAACAGTCCCTTTATGAAGGCCACGCCTGCAAGTACAGGCCCTGACCTATATCCAACTGCATCTGCTATGGGGTGGGGTACCCACCCATGTATCTCCTGCTGATAACAGCTCCAAACTCAATTCCTTGACCATGGAAGTGGAGAAACTGACGAGATGTCTCCAAATGCTTATCACGCGCAGACAGAGATGGCACCCAGGTTTCCAGTTAGTAATACCCCCACCCTGGCTCCCAGTGTGGTGCCTAAGCCAGCTCAAACTCCAGAAAGTATGTTTTGCTATAATTGTGGGAAAGATGGGCACATGAAAGGAATGCCAGTCCCAAAAGACACTGACAAAGTTGCATATAGGCTACAAGGAGAGCTTGGAGAAGAAATCAGTGGTTAGAGGTGCACGACATGATCCCAGTGAGGGCACCAAAATGCTAATTCACGTCCTTTTGTGCAAGGTCAGTTGCCCAGGCCCCCACTACCGCCTCTCCAGACTGGTCCAGAATAGTGGGTCCTCCATGGAGACCACTGTAAAGGTGAATGGAGTGTCTACAAGAGCTGTATTAGACAGTGGCTCCCAAGTGACAATTATGTTCCAGGATTGGTATCAGAAGCATTTGTCAGGCGTACCCTTACAACCATTAGAAGGACTGCATGTATGGGGGTTAAGTGAGAAGGCCTACCTATTCGGTATATCCGAATTTGGCTGTCTTCCCCACCTCCGTGGCTGGAGTGGCCGAACAAGTAGAGACCCTAGCCTTAGTGTGTCCCCACTGGACTGTATGATGGTGTCCTTGTTGATTGGAACAAATGCTCATATGTTCGGAAGGCTGGCACAGTTGTGTTATGAAAACAGGGTCAAAGATAGTAGAGCTTTAAGAGTTCGGCTTTAATTAAGAAGGCCTATGAGGCACAGAGAGATGCTGAAAAATAGAACCAGAGGAACCGGTCGAATTGTATGGAAGAAGGATCCTGAGTCTCTGATCCTGGCGCCAAATGCCCAGTGTACCTTACAGGAGAGGTCCGTATCAGAAAGGATGTTAAGAATAAAATATTAATGTTGGATGCACCAGGCGATGGAAAATTGCCAGAGGGACTGCTGGTCAAGCCTAGTATTTTGCCCGCTAGAGCCCATGCTTATGCCAGAAGGTAATGGTCCAAGTTCATAATGTGTCTGAAAGAGACATTCGAGTAAACAGAGGTTGCATCCTGGCTAATGTGCATTGTGCAGACACTGTAGTGCTACCCAGCAGCAAGAGTTCAAGGAAGAATGACAGAGTAACGCCTGACTTGTTTGATTTCGCGACTCCCGCTGCCAGCTGAATGGAAAGTGAGGATCAGTGAGAAGCTTGCCCAAGAGACCAGGTGTTTTCTTTAAAGGAATGGGATGTAGGATGCGTGCAAGGAGCTGAGCACAATATCCGCTGCATGACGAAAGACCATTTCGTGAGAGGTCTCGACGCCTGGCACCTGCTGACATAGATGATGTGAGGCGGCATCTGCAAGAGATGTTAGCTGCTGGTGTAATACAAGAATCCAGAAGCCCTTATGCTTCCCCATTGTGGTAGTGGGAAAAAGAATGGAACAGTAAGGATGTGTGTGATTATCGCACCTTAAACCAGCGGACTATCCCGATCAGTACACAATGCCCGCATTCAGGATGCTTTGGACTGCCTAAGCGGGGAGCAAGTGGTTCTCTGTGCTGGATCTCCGCAGTGGGTACTACCAGATCCCGATGGCCCCAGAGGACCGTGAGAAGACGGCCTTTATCTGTCCGCTTGGCTTCTATGAATTCATGAGGATGCCTCAAGGGATTTCAGGTGCCCCAGCCACTTTTCAACGATTGATGGAGCGTGCAGTGGGGGACATGAACTTACTAGAGTGCCTGGTATACCTAGATGATGTTATTGTGTTTGGCAGCTCACTGGAGGAACATGAGAGCAGATTATTTAAGGTATTGGACCGATTGAGGACTTTTGGCCTTAAACTGTCCATTGATAAGTGTCAATTTTTCAAACATCAGTAAAGTATGTGGGACACATAGTATCCACCGAGGAATAGAGACCAACCCAAGTAAAGTTGAGGCCTTGACCACCTGGCCACAGCCCAAAAATCTAAAAGAACTGCAAAGATTCCTGGGATTCTGTGGTTATTATCGGTGCTTCATCAAGGACTATTCAAGAGTGATCCGCCCTTTACTTAACCTTACTCAAGGGTATCCCCCAACCCACAAAAAATACCAAAAGTCAGCGTCCCTCAAGACTGAAAGAGTGTATTTTCATCCGAGTGAAGTATTTGGGGCCGCTGGACTCCTGATTATGAGACTGCTTTTCATGAGATCATATATCAACTTACCCATGCTCCAGTGCTGGCCTATGCCGATCCAAGAAAACCTTCGCCCTGCACACTGATACTAGCTTGCAAGGGTTGGGGCTGTGTTGTACCAAGAGCACGAGAATGGCCTGAGACCAGTGGCCTTGCCAGTAGAAGCCTGACCCCATCCGAAAAGAACTATCCTGTACATAAGTTAGAGTTCCTAGCTTTGAAGTAGGCTATTGTTGACCAATTCCATGAGTACTTGTATGGGGCTAAAATACTAGTAAAACTGACAATAATCCTTTGACCTATGTGCAGACCTCAGCTAAGTTGGATGCCACTGGCCATAGGTGGCTTTCTGTATTATCTACATATGACTATGTCTCGAATACCGAGCAGGTCTGAACCACATAGATGCTGATGCTCTCTCCCGGAGGCCTGTTCCCCAGAATGATTGGGTCCGATTGGCAGAACCTGACATTCGGCACTCTGCCGGAAGTTTGACAGGGAGGAACAAATGTCCATGGACGAGTGGACTGCATGGTGGATTGCTTGGGAGCCTCTGAGAATTGCATACCTGCTGCTTATTGCCACTTTTCTGCAATAGACATTGGTGCACTGCCTCAGCTGGACAATGACAGTATTTGGCGGGCTCAATCCGCGATCCCATGATAAAAGCAGCTTTAGAAGCCCCTATGCAGGAAAAGATGTGTCCAAATTACGCTCCACTGATTTGAGAACTGCACTGTTATACAAAGAAGGTCCTAAGTTGAAACTGATCAATAAACTGTTATACAGAGAAACAGTAGACAGAGGGACAAGTAGACAAACAACAACTAGTGCTGCCCACTGCCTTCGAGACTCAGTACTGAGGTCCTTGCACAACCACATGGGGCACCTTGGTATAGACAGAACACTTGACTTGGTGAGATCCAGATTCTATTGGCCTAAGATGGGGCTGATGTGGAGCAACACATTCAAACTTGTAGTCGCTGCTTACAGAGGAAAGCTTTGCCCCAGAGGGCTGCCCCCTTGTTAACATCACCACCAGTGCACCCATGGAGCTGGTCTGTATTGATTTTCTGAGTTTGGAGTCAGATCAAAGAAATATCAGTAATGTGCTGGTGGTCACTGACCATTTCACGAGATATGCCCAAGCTTTCCCCACCAAAGACCAGAAAGCATCCACTGTGGCCAAAGTACTTGTAGAAAACTTTTTGTTCACTATGGGCTCCACAAAGAATCCATTCTGATCAAGGGAGAGCTTTGAGAGTCGTCTGATCAAAGAGATGCTTTCTCGTGGGGAGGCGAAGTCCAGAACCACTCCTTACCACCCAGGGGACCCACAGCCTGAACGCTTCAACCGCACTTTGCTAGATATGCTAGGCACCCTGCACCCAAAGGACAAGCCTAGATGGAGCCAACAAATTAGCACCCTGGTACATGCTTATAACTGCACCAAAGTGATGCCACTGGATTCTCCCCTACCGCCTGATGTTTGGAAGAGAAGCTCGACTACCAGTAGATGTGTGTTTTGGGGTCTCTCCTGATGGGGTTCAAGCTGACAACTATTTACAGTATGTGCAAAAGTTAAAGGCCCAGCTAACTCATGCGTACTAACTGGCTCAAACCATGGCTGCCAAAAGAAATCTGCCAACAAAGAAAGGTATGATAAAAGGTGAAAGCACAAACTCCAGGAGGGAGATCGGTATTGCTAAGAAATCTGGGACTGCATGGCAAGCACAAGATTGCTGACAGATGGCACCATCTCCCTCACATTGTAGTGGGCAAACTAGATGATCTGCCAGTGTACAAGTAAGGCCTGAGAATAATTCAAAAGATGTAAAAACAATGCATAGAAATCATTTACTGCCCATTGGACAAATCTTAATTGAGTCTGAGCCCCAGAAGATGCCCCTCTGGACCAGTGACTAGAGCTGCTGCTAAGAAAAGATCAAGAAAGTCTGCACCTACAGAAGCAAAGTTAAAGTGTTCCCTCCACAAGTCCCAGTTGAGCATGACTGTCAGTCCATATTGGAAGAAAGTGAGAGTGACTTTGAATACTATCCTTCTTACAAACTGAGTCAATTGTTTCGGGCAATCCCTAGTCAATACTGGAGATGAAGCTGGGCCTTCTGGACTGTCTAAGCCCCAGCTTCATCCCTGGAGCCAATGCTCCCAGAAAGTGAAGTGCAAAGCATCAGATCAGATGAAATGGAATCATTGTGCATGGTTGAACTGTTTGAGCTTTCAGGGGAGGAAAATGATAGATTGGGGCAGACTGGTGATACACCCGAACAAGAAGAGTATTTTGAGTGCCCTGACAGTCCACTGCCAGTGTCCGAAGCTCTCCATGCGAGCCAAATGTTGTGGACTCAGAAACTGTAACTCCTGGAGCTGAAAGTGCCCAGTCTAGCTCTCTACCCCATGGAGACTCCCTGACAAGTGAGGACAATGCTGAAAATGAGGCTCAGAGTGCAGAGACTGTAACAGTTCCCCTAGAAAGACTGGTCGAGCTGTAAAGCCTGTGGTGCACCTCAGTTATGATTCCCTTGGGAGGCCTGTGGATTTGCCTCTCAATGTTGTCCATAAAGGAGTGTATGTGTCCCCGAGCTCATTGCCCAAACTGAGCGTCAGTGCTAACTCCAAGTTACTTGTGTTGCCCTCTAAGTATGGTGCCCTTGCCCCGTCCAACCCCAAGGTAACTGATAGGAAGGGCCCCTCTTCAGGTTTCATGTACAAGAGGTAATAACTTGAGTTATGGTACAATGTGTATGTAATACTGTGTAAAGAGTGACGAACTGCAATGTTTCAGAAATGTGTTCTTGGTAAAATGATATATTGACTGATGATTACATGTGCGAGCCTAATGCAAATGTATATGGTTGCAGTTGAAACTTATGGGAGTACTTGCTTGACGCGGACGTCAAGCTTTCCCAGGCCAGGAAGGGTGTAACCCCCCTGCAAATGGGGGTTCCCAAAAGACTTCCAGGAGCTTGCTTGAATGCTCCAAGCCTGAATGGTGTTTGGCATTTAAGCCATTTATCAGTGAGTGTTTTAGAACCTCTGGTACTGTCTCTTTAAGAGCTGTCTGCTTGCAGACATAATTAGTTTGTATGGGGACTATGTGTTTCTTTGATTGAGTACCACTCAAGCTGCTGCCAATTCACTTCATTTTGCAGTCACTAGGAGTGCAAAGGAACCTATCTGAAAGATGTAACTGCCAGAAATTATTTAGAGTAATAATGAAATTACAGTTGTCTAACCTGCTTTCTTTGCAGTCAGAACTGTGTCTGCTAGTTCCCCATTCTAGTTTTGAACTGCTGAACTGGACCAATCAGTGTGGGGTAAGCTAGCTCTAAAATGGTGCCTTGGACGAATCAGAACTTGGACTCATAATCTGAGCCAGCCACAAGAGGATTGTATGGGCAGTGACTCTGGGAGATGTAGTTTAGACTTCAGTGCCTTTTGGACCAACAGCAGCAGTCTATTGTGAGTGACAGCCAATCCAGTCAAGAACTGGGAGGAACTCAAAGGAAGTGCCGGTTTTGTCGGTTGGAGTTTCAGTTGAGTTTTGGCAGTGAAGAAGGAAGGAGCCCTGTGCTTTTCAGTGTGCAGTTTTAGTCAAAAAGCATGTGTAAGGCCCAGAGTTCGGTCTGCAGCTTGTGTAACAGCTTATTAGGACTGAATCCGTCCTGTGAAGAGAATCAAAGGATATCTGAAGAGTAGAAACCAGGCTCACCCTGTAGAAGACTGGAGGAATTGCTGAAAATTGCACTCGGTCTGTCAGGAACTGAATCTGCTGTGTGTTCTCCCGGTATTGTGCAGTAATTGCGATCGGATACAGATGCAGCCTGCCTGGTATAGTGCTTTCTTTTATATGGATGTGTGAAGAGGTTTGTGTACCTCAAGTGAGCCCTGCTGACATTGAAGGACCCTATCTTATTTGGAGGTCGTGAGTACTAATTCAGGGTCGCTCCTGTTGAATTGCCACATTAAATCCAAATGGAATTACTGTACTGCTGACTGTTTAATTCTCCTTTTCTCTGTGTGAAAGGGCCCCACCAAGCTGCCACGGTTGGACTAGCCACTAGGGCTTGGGTACCCAGGGACAGTAACTGATAGGATAGGCCTGCACAGAGCCATAGGTAGATTATTAGAGTGATAAGCTAATTAACCTGATTTCCCCTGTCCTTGTTATATCCCCTAAATAAATCAGAGCTGCTTGTTTCAGCAAAGTTATACTGCCTGAGGTATTTGTCTATGTTAAAGTACTGTACTGTGATTGTTGCACTGTATCTCATTTCACAGGAGGTCCCAGTGCCGGAACCAGACCTGGGGTAAGTGTATACTGTGAAGGTAATTCTGATATATTGTGTGGGCCACTAGTGGGGAGAAAGGGGGGTTGCAGTGTCCCAGAGGGCTGTGACCAAGTTAGTTTAACTATTGCAAACCCTGACCTCTGGGTGGAGGCACCCGCCATTGGATCCAGGCCCCTCAACCTGTTAGTGGCAAATCAGGCAGGGGTAGTAGCCCCTGGGATAGCGCCATCTAGGGGTTACAAATATATTCCCCGTTTCCTATTATTATTCTAGGCCCTTCCCATCCACATACCGGAAAAATTTTGGAAGAAAGTTCACAAAGCCCTCCTGAAATTTATATAGAAAGGGGGGGAAGCACAGGGTCAGCTGGCGCTGCCTATCACAACCCAGAGATGGGTGGACTGGCCTTACCAAACCTTATACACTATTATCTTTTAGCCCAAGTGGTCCTGGTTATATCCTGGGTGAAATGGGGAGGGGGGGAGACAGGTTGGATTTAAATTGAGGACAGTCAGTCACACCTCATCCCACTTTTCACACTCCCACAATTCATTCATTCACAAATCTGGACTGTCTTGTACGGTATGGGCTGCACGCCCATTAGCTCTTGCTCTGCACCAATGGGCGTGCAGCCCTACTGGGCAGTCAGTCAGCCGGCGGCGGGGCGGCAGGTGGGTGGGATGCTG
The DNA here is from genome assembly GCA_016271365.2 of Neoceratodus forsteri. Classification (NCBI taxonomy): domain Eukaryota; kingdom Metazoa; phylum Chordata; order Ceratodontiformes; family Ceratodontidae; genus Neoceratodus; species Neoceratodus forsteri. The sequence continues at coordinate 279,042,598 of CM028138.1, read as the reverse complement.
CCACCCACTGGCTGCGGGGGAGCGGGGTGGTGGGGCTTCGTGGGTGGGTGGGGTGGGGACACTAGATCACCAGGGATATGTTCTTGGGGGTGTGTTAATTTCCAGCCCGCGATCGGGCTTATCGGTCCACTGGACCACCAGGGATATGTTTGGGGGTGTGTGTTTTAAAAGTTTCCAGCCCATGATCGGGCTTATCGGTCCACTGGACCACCAGGGATATGTTCGAGGGGGGGTGCTTAAACATCTCCAGCCCACAATCGGGCTTATCTGTTCACTGGACCACCAGGGATACGTTCGGGAGGGGACACTTTGTTGCCCGCGATCGGGCTGGTGGGGGATGGCTTATGCCCACGATCGGGCCAGTCAGGGAGAGGGACTTTTCTGCTGTTGCCCGCGATCAGGCCAGTGGGGTGGGGTGGGGGATGTTTTACACTTTGCCCGCGATTGGGCTGCGGGGGGCATAGGAGGTTGAGGGCCAGCCACAGGTGGCAGCTGCTGTGTTGCACCCTGCAATGCAGCAGCTCACCTGTGGGTGGCCTCGACTTGATCCTTTTTTTTTGGCTCAAAGTTGTGCAGGCGCAGGTTGGGGTTGCGCCTTCACAACTCTGCACAGCCCGGCTGAATATCGGGCTGTGCAGTTTATGCATGGTTCCTCCCCCTCCAGCTCAGCATGCATTCATTTGCATTGCGCTGTTGCTCAGTATGTTTTCAGTGGCGCAACTACCTTCTGCTGAATATCGCAGAGTGGAGCAATTTCGTACTTGCGCAGGCGCAACCCTATTGCGCATGGCGCAACCCTTTTGAATATCTGGCCGTTTGTGTTGAAAAGTTCTTAAACATCTGGACTAATAAGGGTGCCAAATCTTCCCTAAAAGTTTTATAGAACTCAGACATGTATCCGTCTGGACCTGGGGATTTATTGTTTGCCATATTCAGGATTACATAGTTACTTTCTTGCAGTGTTATTTCTGAGTTTAAGGTGGTCTTATCCATCTCTGATATCTGGGGTAGATTGATTTTCCCAATGTATCCCGAGTTCTATATCATCCACTAAACCATCTTCACTATACAGAGCTTTATGATAGTTCTGAAATTCTACATTAATTTGCATCTGATCAAAAACTTTTCCCCTCCGCTGAAGTGGTGACATAGCTGATCCTTTTTTGATTGTCTTATATTTTTAACTGATAGGCCAACAACCTTGAAGGTGAGTCTGTACAGAAATAATATTTTGCTCTAGATCTGTACATTTGTTTTTCTGCTTTTTCCTTGCTAATTCTATTTTTTTCTTTTAAAAACATCATTTTTATTTTATCTTCATCTTTATCTGTTTCCACAAATGTTTCTTCTGCTGTCAATAAGTCCATCTTTATCTGTTTCCACAAATGTTTCTTCTGCTGTCAATAAGTCCCGTTCCAGTTGAGCTAGATACAATTTATTCTTTTTACCAACATTAGATTCATACTGTATAATGCAGCCCTCGTGAAATTAGAGTTAGCTGTCTGTCTTCCATAAGCTTTAAACCAACAACAAATGTCCTTCTTAGTATCTATCCACCGGTTATAGAGATTATCATATAATCCAATTACAGAAGCCCTATGCACTAACATATCCCCTATAGCTAATTTAACATCCTCGACCCACAAGCTGGTAACATTAATTTTCCACCTTCTCTTAGGTTGCTCGATCCCAGTTTCTGTATTGATAACACTTTTAATAATTAAATGATCTGTCAATGCTGATGGAATAACCATAGATTTACAAACGTCAACCCTTTTGGAAACAAAAACATAATCTATTTTAGAGAATAACATCCCTTTTGAAAAAGTAAAATTAACCAGAGTGACAGCTTTGTCAAACACATTTGCTAATTCAGCTATATCAATACTTTTTTAAGGGCATAAGAATCGCAATAGACCCTTTTCCCGTATTTTTCCTTTCAGCAATGTCTAATATACAATTAAAATCCCCTCCATAATAGATATTTCTTGAAGTACACAGAAATGTCTGAATTAATTCAAACAACACCACCCTTTCTGCCTTTATTTGTGGAGCATAAACCACAATAAATCTACTTGGCTTGCCATACCATAGGCCATCCACCACTAAAGCCCTACCTGGCTGCACATCTATTATTTTAGACAGTTTTAACCCCAACCGTGAAAACAAAATTCCAACCCCATCCACCCTCTCCATTCCATATAACCAATAAGACGGCCCCTACACCCATTCCCTCTGTGCCTGTGCTATAGTACGGATTGAATTAAACCAAGTTTCCTGTATAAATACCACCTCACAAGTGAGACCATGTAACTCGACCCACATCGCTTCCCCTTTCTTCCCTTTCAAAACACTGCATGCATTTGCAGAGGCCACTGAAAACAAAACCATTTATTTCACTCCCCTTTTTTTTTTTGTCTTTTCCACATTCCTTGTCACATAAACCATAATACTTACTTAATTTTCCTTCTTTTGTTCTATTTTTTCTTCACATAATCCCCCTGCCGTTTGCCAGGCTCATCGGGATTTTGTGCCCCTGAAGACACAACAGAAGACACATCCTATTCTTCACCCCCTGTTAGATTCTCTTCCTGTCCTTGAGGGCCCAGAACCTCGAACATGTTCCCCAGTTTAATCTCTGAACTGTTTATATTGCTCCTCAAACTCCTACGCCTGGCACTGTCTTGAGTGCTGGAAGGAACTTTTGGGGGGGTGGCATCACCATATCTCCAACATCTCTGTTACTTAATAACTCATCATCTCCCTTTTTATCTTCCACCATCTTATTCACCATCTTGACCTCTTCTGCCGCTGTCAATATCCCAACAGAGGGCCTCTTGTCAACTTTCTCATTTTTGTCTCTCATCTCTAATATTCTTTCTTTAGAATATCTGATTTCTTGGAGCTCAGAGGGCCCAGCTTCTTCCTTATCTGCGGGCTGGGGGGGGCAGAAGGTACTTCCCTCGCCTCTGACTGTTGGGCCTTATTTATCAGATCTGCAGGGTTCATACTTCTAGGGTTTGGGCCTTTGGGATGGCAAGATGGCGGCCACGGTCGGTCAGCCACTGAGAGTTACTGAGAGTAACTAGTTTTAAGTTTTGGATTTTTAATAATTTTTAGTTAATGTTAAGTTTATTAGTTTTATTTTGATTTATTGTTAATCGTTAATCGCATTGTTTTTGTTATCGTTAATCACATTGTTAGTCGCATCCATATGCTTTCTGGATACTCAGTTTTATTATTGTGTCTGTTGGAACCAAGGACAAACTGTATGGACTAATCTTCGGTCCTAACCTTTGGTCTGTTGTTCGATTTGTTTTTGACTCTCACCATCTCGTTACTTTGCCAGGATACATGGAGCTTACTGTTTCGTTTAAGGAACTCGTTTAAAGAACTTTTAACAAGGGAAGGAGTTCACTGTTCGAGTCGTGGATTTGTTTGAAATACTTGCAACAAGGAAAGGAATGTTTAATTAGCAGGCTCAATCAGGGTTTGCTTTAACAGATACGGATCGAGCGGAGATCTGTTGAGTCCTACGGAAGCGAAGGCCCCCGTTTTGGTCTTTGACCGGGCAGGAGTCACCTCGTGTGCTCCCTAGGGAGCTGGGGGAGACTGGGGCTTCTCCTAAGCTGCCTTAGGGTTCAGCTGTTGGTCTGACTATTGAGGCATCTGTAGCCACTGGTCGTCGACCGGCTGGGGGTGTCTTTGCTTCTTTTAGTGAATGGGCTTATGTGCCTGCCGTGACTGCTCCCCCTGAATGACCGCCTGCTTGGAGTTTTCGGTTTTCGATCATGCTGTGAGGATCAGCTGCTGGTGGACTGTGCTGTGAATTGTTTTGGCCTTCCCTACCTGGATTTGATTCGGATCCCTGCTATGTGACTGATCTGCTGGAGAAATTATCTTGCCTTTTCCTTGTTTGGATTCGACCTTGATTTTTGCTTGTATTTGATCTGTTGGAGAACTGACCTCCTTGTCCCTGCCCTGTTCCTGGACTTAGGAGTGGTGAGAGTGCGGCTGCACATTTATATATTTTTTTTATATAGTCATGGATTATTCTTTGGATTCATTTTATGAATGGTCCCCCACCATGTGAGAGGTGTTATTGGGGGAGTATATAACATTTTAATATATTGATGATTTGCTGGATTGTTGCATGCGAGAGGTGCTTAATTGAACTTTAAAATACAAATTTTGTTTTCTTTTTCGTATCCAGTAGCATATGATAACATTGACATTGTGTTTTTTGGATTATTTGATGTTACTTTATTATTATATTTTTGTTATTTGGGTTACTTTTGGGTTGGGGTTTAATTTGTGATTGGGTGGGGTTTTATTTTATGTTTTGTTAGATTGTCTGTTTTATTCTGCTCCCCCTCTGTGAGAGAGAGTGGAGAGTGTTTTTATTTATAGTTTGATATTTATAGGTTTTTGTTTTATTTTTGTTTTCTTTATATTTAATTTGATTAATGACAGTTGGGCATTATTCCCCCACTAGGCTCAGGGAATTACGTCCTTTTGAGTGCCCACCACTGTCATCCGACACCTATTTTAGGTGTCGTGCGTTGGGCATCCTGAGGAGGCGTGGACGAAGGTGGAGAGCCGGGCCTGGTGGGGGACAGGAAGGGGGAAGGCGGATTGGGGTTTTAGGGTCCAGGAGACACCCTGGGGTGAAATGGGGTCAGGATAGAGGTTACTCTTGTCTTGTCCCCATACCCAAGGGTTCTGAAGCAATCGGACAGGTGCCGAGGTCTCTCGACAGCTCATCCTGCCTTGGTGGTGTTATGCAGTGCCAGATCAATTAAGAACAAGACATATTGCTGCAGTCTTGTTGGTTCATCTGATCTGACCTGCATCACCGAGACCTGGCTGGATGAAAATCCAGGCCCTATATTGGCCTCGGTAACTCCGGCCGGGTTCTCGGTGATACACCATCCAAGGCTGGATCGTAGGGGCGGGGGTGTGGCCATTATGTTTAAATCTGAGCTGGGCCTTGTGGATGTGCCATTGGGAAACACCAGTTCCTTTGAATATATCCTGGGTGAGGGTGCAGGCTGTGGGATTCTCCTCATCTACCGTCCACCAGGTGACGGTGGAGAAGTCCTGCAGGAGATTGCAGACTTCATCATCGACCTGGTGCTGAGGTTTCCCAGACTGATACTTCTGGGCAACTTCAATGCCTGGGTCAACGATGAACTCTCTCATTTTGGTCAAAATCTCCTCCAGCTGATGAATATGCTGGGCCTGACACAGGTTGTTACCTCCTCTACCCATATAGGGGGTCATTCATTGGATATGGTCTTTCTCTTGGGTATGAAGATCACTGATTTGGGGCTGGAACCAGTCAGTTGGTCTGACCATTAAACCATAAGGTTCAGTTTCAGGGCCCCCCTCTAATAGGTCTGCCCCTACGGAGATGGTTCAGTACCGCCCCTTAAGGGGTGTTAACCCCAATGACCTAATGGCGGAGCTGGATCTATTGAGATTGTTGGGTGAATGCATGAGTCCAGATGATCTTGTATTAGCCTATAATAAGGCTGTGGGAGATGCTCTGGACAAAATTGCTCCTGTTCGTGTTTGGCCTCTCATCCTCCATCCAAGTAGCCTGTGGTTTGATGGCTCCTTGAAGGAGTTAAGGCGAGTAGGCCGAAGGCTGGAGAGAGCTTGGCGGAAGTTGGGCCTTGATGCCGACAGGCTTAGATTGATGACACATTATGATAGCTATCAATCAGAAATCACTCGTAAGAAGGCAGAATTCCTGCCCAGAGAGATTTCTGCTGCACAAAATTGACCGGCTCAGCTTTTCCGGACTGTGGACAGACTGTGCAATCCAGTCTGTCTTCAGCCTAGAGAAGCTTTTTCTCAGCTAAGATGCGAGGAGTTTGCTCGTTTTTTTGCGGATAAGATTGATGGCATCAGGTCCGGCATCGGTCCAACCTCTCCTATGGGGGATTGCGGTGGTCGACTAGTAGTGGCCTGTCCTCAGTCTGTCTGGTTAGATTTTCACCGGCCAGAATTCGGGGACATTGTGAAGGTCATCTAAACAATGCGACCAACTAGTCGTAGTTTGGATCCGGGTCCTACACCGCTTTTAATAGGTTGTGTAGAAGTTATCTACCCAATCCTTGCAGACATTGTCTGGAAGTCTTTGGAGAGGGTTTTTTCCTGACCCTCTTAAGGAGGCGGTAGTTCGACCACTCCTTCAAAAATCCTCCTTGGACCCAGATTGTCTAGCTAACTACCGGCCTATCTCTAACCTGCCATTTGTTGGTAAGGTTATTGAAAAGGCAGTTGCGTTGCAATTGGACGATCACCTTATATCTCACAATGTCTATGATACTCTCCAGTCTGGTTTCAGAAAAAGGCATAGTACAGAGACTGCCCTTGTCCAGGTATTTAGCGACCTCCTTATGGCCAGAGATCGAAAGGCATGTACCATTCTGGTCCTTCTTGATCTATCTGCTGCATTTGACACTATAAACCATGGAGTGCTATTGGAGTGCCTGTGGGTCTTTTCTGGGCTGTCTGGTACAGTCCTCAAATGGTTTCGTTCTTACCTCATGGACAGGTCTCAGAGAGTTGTCACTGAAATTTATTCCTCTGGCGCTCATTCCCTGCCTTGTGGGGTACCACAGGGCTCCATTTTAGCTCCCATGTTGTTTGCAGTGTATATGCTGCCATTGGGAGAAATCATCAGGCGATACAGTCTGGGTTTTCACTGCTATGCAGATGATACCCAGCTGTATTTGTCCTTTCTCCCAGGTCAGGGTGATGCACTCTCTGTACTTAATAACTGCCTTGATTAGATCAGACTTTGGATGAGTTTGAGCTGGTTGAGACTCAATCTGGATAAGACTGAGGTATTGGTTGTGGTTTCAGGTCGTCCGGGGGGGGGTGGGAGCTGGACAACCATCAGGTTTATTACTTGGTGGTGTACCGCTCTCTACCTCTGGACAGGCGTGAAATCTGGCCGTTATTTTTGGTGACGGTCTGACCCTGAAATCTCAGGTGTCAGCTGTTGTCAAATCCTCTTTTTACCATCCGAGGAATATCGCCCGGGTGAAACATCTGATTCCCCCGGAGGACCTTCCAACATTGGTCCATGCCTTTGTCACTACTTGTCTGGATTACTGCAACTCCCTCTACCTAGGGCTACCAGGGGTTGATATCTGCCACCTCCAGCTGGTGCAGAACGCGGCAGCCAGGCTTTTGACTGGGACTTCTAGATCCAGTCATATTACGCCTGTGCTCCGCGAACTGCACTGGCTGCCTGTTTGGTGGCGGATCACCTTTAAGGTTGGTTTACTAACCTTTAAAGCTCTATATGATCAGGGACCCAGTTACCTGAAAGATCTCCTGATTCCCTACTGCCCCCTCCGTCCTCTCCGTTCTGCCAATGAGGGATTGCTGGAGATTCCCAGGGTTTGATTAAAGTCATCACGATCCCATGCCTTTGCTTTTTCAGCACCAACCCTGTGGAATTCTCTACCTCGTTGGTTGAGAGAATGTCCAACCGTCGATAACTTTAAAGTTGCTTTAAAAACATATTTTTTTGATTTAGCATATTCGCGTTAGTTGTGGCTGACTTTTAATTGTTTGGATTTTATTAATTTTAATGTTTTGTGCAGCGCCTTGGCTTTGAAAGGCGCTATATAAATAAAATTGAATTGAATTGAATTGAATTATTTCTGGCCGCCCATGGGCAGTCTTGGAAAAAGTGACCAAATTCTTCACACAAATTGCACCTGACATGGTTACAACATTCAGAATTGTTATGTCCCCTTTCTCCACATAGACCACACCTGATAGTGTCACATACATTCGACAGATGCGTATGAGGCCCACACCAATAACACACTTTTGGTTGGCCTGGGTAAAAAGACAATGCCCCTATCTCTGCCCAGGAAAAAGCTGTTAGGGATATGCTCAATTCCCTTCTCATTTTGATGCAGTTTTACTCAAAATTTCCATCCCCCAGGGGGTGCTTCTGAGCACCCAACATGGCGGCTACTTAATTTTTAGCTCCCGACATGATGGTATTTAAAAGTTTAAAATCTACTTATCGTGGGCAGATGGGCGATCTAAAATAACTGTATCCTGTTTCGGAAGGTCCACTGACTTTACTATGGGTCCAAAAAAGGATCACAAACACACCGCTCATCACATAGATGCCTTTCTTTCTACAACACAGGCATCGAGCGGAGCAGGACCAGGGCCATTTTCCTCAACTGAGCAAAAGACGGAATGAAGTCCCAAATCCTCAAATAATGGCTCTTCTCCACAAAATACAGGAGAATGGAGAGGAACCAATCGCAGATTAGGCACGGTGGAAGCCCGATTTAAAGATCTTGATGAAAAGGTGGGAGCCAATGAAAATGATATTCAGGATCTTAAATCTGAGAGAGTCACCCAACATACTAAAAATGCAGCCTTTGTGTAAGACCTAACTTACCTGAGGGCAAAAATTCAAGCTTTAAAAAATGCCCTGAGGCAGCCAAATGTGCGTGTAGTGGGGTTTCCTCCAAGATTTGCCTCTGTTACAGAAATTCTACCAACTGTAAACAGGTCGATTTTTTTGGACCTAGCCTTATTGCCGGCCGACTCAGAGACTACAGTGATTAAAGCCTTCGCCATTCCCATGTGCTCAAGAAAGGGCTCAGGAAATGCATGTCCTGTAACTGCTATTGTCACCCTGTCTAGGTCGGAGAGTCACATTCCTTTACTGCATGCTGCAAGGCAAAAGAGGGATCTGCTCTGGGAAGGCAGCAAAATCACCTTTTTCCCAGACATTTCATTGCAGTCCCAGACAAGAAAAAAGGCATTACAAACTACAAAGAAGCTTCTTCTTGAGAATGGCATTGAGGCCCAGCTTCTGTTCCCTGCGAGGCTTCAGATTAAACATGATGATCGGACCCATATACTCACTGATCCAGAAGCAGCTGCTGCCTTAGCTACTAGGCTAATCGAGGGTCAAACGACAGCAACTCAACAGAGAACTATTTCAGATGCAGATTCTGAATTGGATACTAATGACTGAGCTCGAGGTGTCCTTGAATGACATTTTTCTTCCATGTCTAAATACCCAGTGAAGAAAATAACTTTTTCTTTAAACAATCATTTTTTGACTGAGTTTACTACCACTGTTGATAAATAGAACTGGACATGCCATGTTGGTAGCTCCTAAATTGTTGCCTTAACATAAAATTTCATGCCTGTTGAGGGACATTTCATTTATAAGGGATATGTTACCCTTCTCAATTTGTGAACATTTTGGGATCTCCTCTTTAACAAGCTGTCTCCCTATCAGTTAGCTGGACTGACATTAGTGATAGGGATGTGAAGCAACTTAATTCAGCCAAGGCTTTCTTTCTCAAGTTTTTTTGTCCCTCTCTTTAGGATTACTCAGCCCTCCACCTCTAACTTAGAATCCTACCGGGGGCAGAAATAATGGTAAATAGTTTTTACTGATACAAAATGGGTGAGAGTGTTATATCCTACATTATTGTCTAGCCAGAGAATAACCTCCTTTGTTGCTCAAAGTTGTTAGTCACCACTATAGACTGAACGTTACCACTGAATATTTTTATTGAATAATGACCTGTATATGGTTGTGATGTACAATCCCAATATTCTACTATGATATATGCTATATGGCATACATTGTATTACATATAATCTAAAAATAAAGTAAAAATAAATAAATTTCCATTCCCCTGTCCATATAAATTCATCATCTATAATTGCTTCCGGAGGCCGCAATACTGTGCACTTCAGGCTCAGCCACTGAACAGTATCCCCCACATAAATGCCTTCGAACATCACAGTAATTGTCTTAATCAATTAATCAGAGGTTTGGTCAAAGGAATAGCCACGAAGGGGGCCCACTGAGGCGAATATCGTAGTACTTAATACTTTTGCCGAAAGCATTCCAGGCCCCTCGAGGACCTAAAACTTACGTCAAAAACATCTTCCCTGGATATGTGGATCAAGGCATATATCTCTGATGCTATAAACTTCATTGAATTTTTTATTAACATTCTCCCCACGTAGAGCCTATCTAGGAAGATTTCCAGGCTCCCTTTATACCGCAGAAAAATTGCAAATCTTCTAGGGGTGGGAGCAATATAATTTGCTAAAAAAGATTGGCCTGGCCTCCCCTACCCCTAGGAGGTGGTTCCTTTTCCTCTGTGTCCTTACCATGATCTTTAAGTATGTCTGCATACGATTTCAAGTTGTAATTGTCACTGCTGCCTACCCCCAAAGAATGAGCACCTGAAGGGCCTGGTTCTACCCTGAGTGGCACATCAAGATTATCCCCTCCATTTGCTGTTATGACTTTAATAGCATTTAATGGGGCCCTATGCACAGCTTCCACCTCCTTCTGCCTGATTCCCTGCTGAGGCACCCCCCCCCATCTCTATAACATACTGAGGGCTTAGAAAGAATATCCCCCCTTGGAGAGAGCACACCAACTTTCCCCACCAAACTTGTATCCTGGTCGCTTCCAGCCTGCTTAGAGTTTAGACTCAGTACAGACTTACCACTCTGTGAAAAATCCACCTAGTTTGTTTCCAGCTTCCAATAGCCATCCTCCCCTTGTTTCCACCCAGCGCCCTGCAAAGAAGACCCTGGAGACCAGGTCCCATTCAGCTCCTCACCTGATGGCAAGCCAACAGCGTGAATCACCACTTCCTTTGTTGAATGGCCCGGTCCAGTCTATTTTGTTCCCCGAGTCCCATGCTCATTCCAGGTGGAAACACCACCTCCAACAGTACTCACGCTTGGTACTGGGCTCTCCCTTCTCCCGGGGTCCTTTCATCGCTCCTCCATCCTGTGTTCATCGTCATCCTCCAGGATCCTCTGAATCGATAGCCGCTTCTCCTCAATCACCTGCTCCAGGTGAGCTGCCACCAAATTTTTGTCTGATACAGTTGTGGGTGCAATCTCCTCGCCCTCTTCCAGTGACCTACAAGCTGATCCGAGGAATCTAACTCAGATGATGTCAGTCACCTGGGCCAATTCAAAATGATCTTCCTCTTTGGAATTTCTATCTTCCCTAAAGGTGCCTGCCTCCTTGGGGTCTCTCTGAAGCTCCACAACCTCCATGGCTCCATCCGTCTCCTCTGCAGTCGAACCAACACTGGCCATCTCGACTCCACACCACCACTCCCCCTTCAGCACAGTAGGGGAATTTCCCCGGTGCCCTGGCCAAATTTCCCCCCATTCAATAAAAATACCACCAACAGTTTAATCTGGTTCGAGGTCAGTTGGCATTCATCTCTATCCCCCTTCCCCAGGTCATGCCTGAAAATAGGCAGAATTTGTCTAGTGCACTTACCCGGTCAACAGAAACTAAATAAATAAATAAAATAAATAAATAAATGCATTATTTTCCCAGGACTCTGACCCAAGTGAAAGATAAATGATGTTATTCACCCAATGGGTAAATAACACTGTTTATTTTTCATTTGCCTACATCACAATCAACTTGACTGACAGCCCATTCTGCCAGACCCATAACGAATCTGCCCTTAATTGCCACATAGAGCACAGACATTCTATACAAAGAACATACAATGGCCTGTGTTCAAATATGCTATTAATTTCCATTCATGAGGAGGCAAGACTTTCATAACTCACTCGTGGCTTCACCACTCGTGAGTTATGGTCCTGCCCCCTCACTCATGGAAATAAATGGCATATTTGAACACAGGCCATTGTAAATCCTCTATCTATGCCCTAACCTGTGAGAATATAATGTGGCAATAACAGGGATATTTTTCATCTCTGGAGATCTGGAGTAAAAATATCAAGATAGTCTCACTCTAGGTCCCTATGACCAAAAATATTCTCACTGTAGGTGCTGACTGTTTGGGGCTGGCAGTGCTAGCAGCACAGTTCTAATCTGAGAATTCAACTGCTCACTCACGTGCCAGCTCCTGCTCAGTAGTTTAATTTTTATCCCTTCTGAACTATGTAATAAATTGCTCCAAATCTCATATAGTAACTCAACAATAAAGGAGAAAAAAAGGCCTATGAGAAGGGCATTTCTTCCCCCTCACCATTTGAAAGAACACCTCTCACTGATTTTTCTTGTAGCATACCTCCCTCCACAGCACTGACATGTACTTTCCTTCACTCTGACCAGCACTGTTGCAAACAGTCATGCTGGCAACGAGTCTCCACCAGTCCTGCTCAGCTATACTCTACGCTGATGATCTCGTCCTCTACTCCAGCGCTGACAAAGTCAACATCATAAATGAAACCTGCTTCTCGGATTTCAGCAATCTGCAGACATGGCTGAATGTTAATAAGCTTATCCTCAATACTAAGAAGACCCAAGTCATGCTATTTGACACTGCCCCCAAACTCAGGGCCTGTACGGAACCCCCCTGGTGTGTGACTCTGGGGGGTCTCTCATCTGCTGTGTCACATCCTTCAAATACCTGGGAGTCCTCCTTGATCAATCCCTTGATTTCAGTATGCACATCCAGTCCACCTGTAAAGCAGCAATTGCCAAACTGGGAATTGCCTGCAAGACTAGTCACTTGTTAACACAATCTGCTAAACTGGCCATTGCCAAGGGTATCCTGCTTCCTGCACTGACATATGGTGTCTCCACTTTTGCAAATGCCCATAAGACTGCTCTCCATAAATGGGATGTATCGTATAATAATGTATGTCAGTATGCCCCCTCTTCCCATCGCCTCAAGCACCACTGCAGACTGTATAGTGACCTAGGCTGGTTCTCCCCATCTGCATACTGATTATACTCCCTAGGTGCCCTCACAGACTCAATAATTTGAAATCAAACCCCCTCCGTCCTTGCAGCACTACTTGTACCACAGACACCTGCACATGGACTACGCTCGGCAAACAAGTTTCTAGGTGTCTTACTTCAAAAGGCACTGGAGCATTTCATTGCACCACCCTGGCCACCTGAAACTCCCTCCTTCTTGCCCTGAGGCAGGCCAACTCCCACCCAATCTTCAAAAAAGAACTACATCGCCATCTATCCTGGGACCCCTGCACATGCTTTGATCAAACTTAATGCTACACACACCTCATTACTCTACTTCTCCCCTTCTCCCATGCTGCCTTTCTCCCATCCCTTCTGGCAATCTCCCTGCCTCCCAAGCTTCACATCTGGGCTAGACAGCTGCTGCCTAAATCTCACCCTGTCCACATCCAGTACTCCAAATTTTCTCTCCCAAACTCTTTTTCTTTCTTAACTCTTTCCCTTCACTTACTACACCACAGCACTTGCAAACAAGCTATGCTTTACAAATGTCACTATAGTTGTCCCTTAGCCCAGTTTCAGTTACTATTTTCATGTACTAATGTCACCTTTTTGTTTTCACTGCCTAGCTATATATATTATCTAAGTACTGATTGACTTGATCTGTATCTAATCTACCTGTATTTATGCAATGTATGTGTATCTCATATTATGTATGTACTCTCCTGGGTCGTGCCTGAAAATAGTTAACATTGGCTAGCGCACCTAACCTGATAAACAAAAAACTAAAAAAAAACATTAACGTAGGCCACTGCCACTTTGTGCTATAAAGAAAAGTGACGCTCACTCTCTGTGCCTGCTCTGCATGCTGCTATAACATGCTGATGCAAAGATGCATAACAGCATCATGTACCTCACCTGCCACAACTGTTTGGTCACCCAAAAAGACAACCTGATCTCAAGAAACTACTTAATTTAAAAAAAGAACAATAAAGCAGAAACAAAAATTGCTCTAAAAACTGCTTACGTCATCATTATGTACCACTGATGTGTCCTGCATCCTATAGGTTTCTCTATGTAACTAAATCTGGGTCACCCGTAAAAAAGGGATCATTTGGGCCCAGCGGACCTACCCAGTCAACAAAATGAAATAAATAAATAAAAAAACACATCAACAGAAAAGCTAGGGCATGGCATAAATAAGATATGTCATGGACCTAGTGGGAGTATAACTGCTAATTTTCCCTCATGCACCTTGTCCTTTTGCATCACCCATGGCTTCTCCAGTCATGATGTCACAAGGTCAAAGTGCACTATAGGAAAAATATCAGTGATATTACCAGTAGGGTCATGGCACATGGTTTATTTATATTTATAACACTAAACTGAGATTCCTCGTGGTGACAGGTTTCTTTATATTGAGTCTTGTGTGCAGGATACCTCTCTTCCTGAAGAGAGGGAGCTGAACTCAGGGAAGAGTTCCCATTAGTTCATGATAAGATGAGATCACCAACAAGTGGACTTTTTTTGCAGAATACTGATGGCCAGACTCTGAGAGGTCCAGGAGATAACTGAGAACCCTCTCTGAAGAGCAGTGGAAAGGGTCTTTAGAGTCCCTTGAACACTAAATAGAAAACAGTTTCTACTATGCACCATAAGCATTCCTGGTGGAAGGCCTTGAGGCTACCAGAAGTACTTAGGAGACCTGCTTGGACACTTTTAACCTGCCCACGTTTGTTTCCTAAGGAGCCATACCTGAATTTACTGGGATTGGAGGATTGGATGCACTAGCTGACCCTGGAACTGGGTCAGGAGATGTGTCTTCAAGAGTAAAGCTTGGGGCTGTTGACTTGCCAATTGGCATTGCAACAGGTACCCTATCTGCCTCACCTAGCTTAGGGCTATAAGTATTATCTTGCCCCTGTGAGCTTGTAGCTTGAGCAGTACACTCCAGGTAAGGGGGATCAGCAAAATGGCATAAAGAAAATGACCCGTTCACCACAGCCTGAACACATCCTGACAAAAGGAGTCATGCTCACCATTTCTGGGGCAGAAGCATGGCATTTTTGCATTGTAGTGGGAGGTAAAAAGGTCTAACTCCAATACACCCTGCTTAACAAACAAAGAATGAACCACATCATCCATGAAGGAACAATTGTGAGGTTCCACTGCTGTTTGACTGAGATCGTCTACTAGGGCATTTCTGTTCCAGGAAGATGGGTTGCCTGGAAAAGGATCTCATGCTACAAGCATCACTTTCAGACTCGCATCAGTTCCTTGCACATGGGATGTAGCACATGACACACTTGTTGCCCGTCTAAAGATGAACAACCTTGTGGTAAACTAGGTCCAATAGGGAATGCACTGTCTGAAGACCCTGGCAATGGGCTCTTCACCCCAGTAAGGAGGCATCTGTGGTGATAGTCACCTGTGACTCTGGAGGAGAGAACATGAAGCCAAGAAGGAAATTCTATTTGATGACCACTACAGCAGGAAGTGAGCCAAAGGCTTTGGCATCCATCTTGGTTGATTTAAAGGGTGAGATACTTGTGACCATTGTGTGCTGAGCATGGTCCAGTGGTAGCAGTTCCAGGGAACAACCATCCTGAATAATCTTCAAGAGCCACTTGTCCATGGTAATGGTCTCCCATTGCTGATAGAACAGGGCTAGTTGTACCCCAATTGGAGAGGCCTAATCCACCTCAGGCAGATGTGATGGACATAGGGATAGTGTTCCATCAGTGGGTAGCACTGGGTGCTTTCACCATTTGTACCTTCTGCAATGGCTTCAGTCTCTGCTATTGCTGCTGGAAGGGCTTAGGCTTAAATTGCTACTGTAAGCCTCAGGCAGGCTTGCCATGAAATGGGTGTTGGCAGCAGAAGAAGCTGTGCCCACTACCTCCAAGGGGGTGGGTGTTCTTCATATTCCTATGGGTTATCTTATCATTAGACTCCTTAAGAGCCTCCCCCATATGCTGACCAAAGAAATACATTCCTTTGAAGGGAATATTTATAATCTTCTGCTGGACTTCAGATGCAAACCCTGGTGTACGGAGCCAGAAAGATCTCCAGATACAAATCCCAGTAGCAACTTCATGTGCTGCAGCATCAGAAGCATACAAAGTAACCCTCAGTTGGTGGTTACTAGACTCAGACCCATTGTGTATAACCATCAAGAGGTCCTGCTCTGAAGAAGACTCTGGAAAGCTCTCAGTGAGATCTCTGAGCCTGTTACATAGGGAGTATACATACATTGAAATGTGGGATTAGTAGCTCATAACTCTAAGACCTCAAGTAGCTGAAGCAAATACTCACTTTACTTAGCTAGTTAGTTAGTTAGTTAATTAGTTACTTAGTTAGTTAGTTAAAATTTGGTAACCGGGAAAGGCACACTGAGGCAAGGCTCATTTCCAGGTGTGACCTGGGGGTGAGGGTGAAAATACAGTAACAACAATAACATTAGGCTTGAGCAATACAATATAAGTAAAGCACAAAGATAATGCAAATATGGCAAGATGTCACATTATATTACTTTCCCATATCAATGTAGTGAGGCTCCTTGTCAGGAGGCTATGAAACAAACTTTTATGGAGTGATGGATTTATCACTGTTAGCTATAATAATAATAATAATAGAGTAGGCTATAGCCTAAGTGTAGTAAACTGGTCTCATCTTGGGTACCATATACTTTTTGTCTGGGAGCCAGAGAACTGTCACATGGAAGCTGACCTGTTCTATGTTTCCCCATATGAGTTTCCAGGGCAGGCTGACTAGGTGGCACCAGAGAAACAGGGAGTGAAGGTATATTAAGATACTTATCTGTGCCTTCTTAGTTTCTTTCACAACCACTGTCTCGAAGTTTAGAGCTTTATACGTATTCTTGAACAATGATTGAAAAGAGAGGTCTTCCTGGTGCATCGTCTCAGCAGGCAGAACCAGCTCTGGGTTTAAAGGCTACTCCTCAACATTTTTTGTCTCATCATTGGAGAGATCTGGCTTGTACTCTTGCTTATCCTCCAAAAAGGAGGAAGGAGCTTGTGGATCAATGGAGCATTCTCTTTTGAACACCAAGGCTATGTCTGGTACTGGCATCCCAATGGAAGGCTGCACTGGCACTGAAGAAAGCAATGGTAACACAGGCAGTGTCAGCAAATAGTAGCCCTGACACTAATGGTGGCATGGACCCTAAGGTAGTCCCAGTACTCCCAAAGGCACCACAGGCAGCAAAGTAAGGAAGTCGAGGATCCATTGCTCCATGAGAGCTGTCCATCAACCACATTGCTCATTCAAGATATTCCCAGAAGGCAGAGGGTACTGGAGATGGAGGAGTCAGTTTCAAGGATCATCGATATGATGGATGACTTGGGATTTACAAATTATGTAACTGAAAACACTAGAGGTGATAGAATCTTGGACCTAGTGATGACTAACATGGAAGATGAAATGGGGGAGTGTAAAGTGGCGAAGCCACTCTTGGGTGGCAAACATAATATGATTCAGTTTGATATGGCTTTAACTAGCTTTAGACAGAGTGGGGCTACTACAGTGAAATATAATAAAGCGGACTATAACAAAATAGACACATTTTGGAACAGTGGAATTGGAAACATGACTTTGACGAAAGGACACTGCAAGAAAAATGTGGCTTGTTTAAGAATAAAATATTTAAGTGCATTAATAACCACATTCCTACAAGAAAGAAATACAACAATAATGGGATGATGCCAGCTTGGTTTTCCAATAAGATTAAGAGAGTTATTAAAAATAAAACAAAAGCCTATAAAATAGCCAAAAGAACAAAAAGAACGCAGAATTGGGAAATTTACAGAGCTAAACAAAGGGAGTGTAAAAAATTAATAAAAAGTGCCAAATGCTGTTTTGAGATAAGTCTAGCCGTGAATACTGCTGATAAAAAAAAAGCATTATTCCACTATATTGGAGGACTAAGAAAGGACAGGGTACAAGTGGGACCACTAAAAGTTGAAGGGGATACAACATCTGATTGTAGAGATATAGCAAGTGAATTAAACAAATGCTTTATCAGTGTCAACCTACCAAAAGAGGGAAATTACCCAGCACAGCCAGAAAACTCTGGGGATTGTCCAATTAAGATAACTATAAGTGACATTATACAAAGACTTAAACACTTGGATACAGATAAATCCCATGGACCCGATGGGCTACATCTGTCTATATTAAAAGAACCTAGCAAAACAAATTGCCCCAGCACTGGTAAATATTTTCCAAAGTTCACTGGATGAGGGGGAAGTAGTGGAGGATTGGAATTCAGCATGTTACCCTGATCTATAAAAAAAGGGGATAAGAGCCAAATGACAAATTACAGACCAGTTAGTATCACTCGTATTCCATGCAAAATGTTAGAGAGCATAATAAAGGAGAAGATCACAGATTTCTTGAACTCCACTGAGCAGATGGATATTCATCAGTATGGCTTTAGGGAGGGGAGGTCATGCCTTACAGGACTGACAGACTTCTTTGAGCCTATGAGTAAGGCGCTGGATCGGAGGTAGTTGTGGATGTCCTTTACACGGACTTTTCGAAAGCATTTGATTCTGTGTTACACAAGAAATTGTTGATTGACATTGACAGAAATAGGAATTGACACTGCTATTGTACAATGGATAACTGCTTGACTGAATAACGGAAGACAGTGCGTTGCAGTACAAGGATACTATTCAGACTGGGCTGAGGTCATGAGCGGAGTGCCGAAGAGATTGGTGCTGGGGCCACTGCTCTTTAATATATATGTGTCATCTATGAAATGTGGAGAAAGAGTGTGGCTCAGCAAATTTGCAGATGATGTAAAAATGGGGGCGTTAGTGACTACTAGGTAGGAAGCAATACAGTTTCAACATCAGATAAATGATAAAGCATTATGGGCCATAGATAAGGGTTTGACTTTCAATGTCGACAAATGCAGAATAATGCATTTTGGAAGAAACAACAACAAAACGAGATGTTATCTGAATGGAGAAGAGCTATGTGAAACTGAGGAACAGAGGGACTTGGTAGTGAGCATTACAAGTGACTTAAAATTTGATAGACACTGTGGAGATGTACTGAAAAGGAGGAATAAGATGCTGGGATGTATAAGCAGGAATATCAAGAGCTGTAACAGTCGGGTGTTAATCTCACTTTACAGTGCACTTGTCAGGCTGCATGTGGAGTATTGTATGCAGTTTTGGGCACCACACAGTAAAGCTTCTATTGGAAGACTAGAGGGGTTGCAGAGGAGGGCAACCAGAATGATGGATGGGTTTAGGGATAGGCTGTATGTGGAGAGACTATCCGAGTTGAGCATGTTCTCTCTGAAGTATAGGAGAACAAGGGGTGATCTATGCCTAGCGTATAAGGCATTCAAAAATATTGACTTATGGTAATGCCTATCACTTATAAAGTGGACTTCTGAAAAATAAACTAGAGGCTATCAACTTAAACTTAAAGGAGAGGCATTTCAGGGAAACAATAGGAAACAGTGGTTTAGCCAAAGAGTTGTAAAAGAATGGAATAACTTTCCAACAGAAGTTGTATTAAGCAATAGCATGGATCTTTTTAAGAGATGCTTGGATGCTCATGTGAAATCACTAGGTAGAGTAGGGTTATAACTGGCTTAGGTAATTTATGTTCAAGTCATTGTGGCTTCATAGCTCATGACTTGAAACATTCCTGTGATTCCTATTATTCCTTTGAAGGATGCAAAAATATCTGCATCGTACCATGCCCTATTGATAGTAATGAAGAAGGAGACACAGTAACTCCCACACCAAAGGGAGACAGCTGCCTCAGGGCAGTGTGGTGAGACCAGACCTAGACCTGAATTGTTACTCTTCTTCACTCTTTTTATGCAAGGACAAGGTACAGGTTGAACAGTCCCTGCAACTTGTTGCACAGCATTCTTGTTATGGCTATGAGAACACTGCCTATCTTCTTGCTTGTGACATTGTCAGGTACTGGAACGCTCGTTCAGAGAGGACTGGTGGTCAGACACAATCTCCTTCCTGGAGCACATGAAAATTTTGTACTCACCATAATTCTTGATCTTCTTGGACCATCTTCACCATTGATTCACACTGATGGGTTCTGAGCCAGAGGCGCTTGGACCCTGCGGGAGCCCAAACTTTTCAGGAGGGCCAGCACTGAGGTAGGCTATGTGCATGTACAGCACCATGAGACTAGCTTGCACTGTATGGCTTACCTTGGCACCAGCCCTCAGCTGTCTCAGTACCTTTTTTGCCGAGGAGGTGCAGTGTAACCCAAGTATAACCTTAACCTAAAAGGGCATAAAATAGTCCTTATGACATGTCTAAGAAGGCTCAACAACAAAGAAAGCAGTGCTCTCACAGCCCAAACCAAAACAAAAGGGGGTGAATACCAACAATCAGAAAGAGTAATCCCAGGGGATGGAGGGTGGATGTGTGAATCAATGGTGAAGATGGCCCAAGAAGATCAAGAATTACAGTGAGTATGTAATTTTCATATCTTCCAGGACCTATCTTCACCATTGATTCACACTGATGGGTTAGAGTATGAAGTTCGGACGAAAGTCCCCCAGGCAGGGTGGTAGGAGCCGAAGCTCACTCAGGACAAGAGTCCATTAAGGGATGTCCTACCAAAAGAAGCATGCTGTCTGGCATGGACATCCAGGGCATAGTGCTTGATGAAGGTGTGCACTGTGCTCCAAGTGGCAGCTCTGCAAATATCAGCAATAGGCACAGAGCGAATCTCTGCCGGGGACGATGCAACCTGCTCTAGTGGAGTGGGCATGAACCTAGCCTTCCAACTTGACTTACACCATGGAATAACACTGGCGGAGGCAAGCGACTATCTAGGAGGAAATGCAATTGATTGTAACTGACTGACCCAGTCAGTTAGGGTTGAAGGAAACAAAGAGCTGCTTTGACTGCCAGAAGTCCCTAGTTCTATCGAGGTAAAGCGTGAGGGCTCTTTTAACATCCAGAGAGTGGAGATGCACTCCCCCTTGTGCTGGAAGCTAGGAAAGTATGTAGAAAGCACCAAAGGCTGGTTCAAGTGGAGCTCTGACACCATCTTAGGTAAAAATTCAGGTTGTGTATGGAGAACCACCTTGTCTGTATGGAAGACAGTATATGGAGGGCCTGTGACCAAAGTATGTATCTCAGAGACCCTGCGGGCAGGGGTGATGGCCACTAAAAATGCAGTTTTCCAAGTTAGGAATTTGAGGTCACGTATAACATGGGGATCGAATGACTTACGGGAGAGCATGTCCAGCACAAGGATGAGATCCCAGGCAGTGACAGGTTTCCTGATTGGGGGCCTTGTGTGCAAAATGCCCTTCAAGAACGTCTTAACAAGTGATAGTTGAACTACATTGAGGTTCTGAACTGGCTCATGGTACGCTGAAACAGAGCACAAATGGACCTTATCTGAACAGTATTGCAATCCTTCATCAGAAGGTCCAGCAGATACTCCAAAACCTTGTCTGGTGGGCACTGGAATGGATCTGTATTGGATTTGGAGCACCATTCAGAAAAACACCTCCACTTGGCTATGTAAGTATTTCTGGTAGAGAGCTTATGAGCAGCTAGGAGAATATTAGAGACCTTCTGCTACACCTTATACCTGCTCACTTCTGTCTCTTTAGGAGACAGGCATGGAGATGAAGGGAGCACAGGATGGGATGAATCAGGGACCCCTGCATCAGAAGATCTGTCTGGAGGGGAAGGGGTCTCAGAGAGGCGACTGACAAATTGTTCAGCAGAGGAAGCCATAAATGATAGGCCAGCATGGGGCTTTCAGAATCAGTTTGCCCCTGAGTGCCTCCAGCTTGAACAGTACCCTCTGAACTAGAGGTATAGCAGGAAATGCGTGCAGAAAGTGACTTGTCCACTGCAGCCTGAATGCATCCCGACAGAAAATGCCACATTCTGGATTTCTGAAGCAAAAATGAGGCAGTTTGCATTGAGTGGGGACACAAAAAGGTCCCCCCCTGAGGTTCCCCACTCATTGAAGAGAGAGACTGCACGACATCTGGTGCAAATCATCACTCATGAGAATCTGCCTCTGTCTGGCTGAGCCTGTCTGCCAGACTGTTCTGTGTCCCTGGTAGATAAATTGCTTGGATCAGAGTGTCCTGTGCCAGACACCATTCCCACACTCTCGTTGCTTCCCTGCAAAAAGGATAAGAGTGTGCACCCCCCTGCTTGTGTAGCTTAGATTCAATGCTAAAAAGTGAAAAGTGATTCACCTGGGAAACCAAAACCCAGGAAAAGAGTACACAATGGAGGGGAGGTACTAACAACAACAAAAATGGAAAGGGACATCGAGGTAGTCATATCAGATGACCTTAAGGTAGGCAGGCAATGTGAGAAGGCAGTAAGGAGGGCTAGAGGGATACTGGGATGCATAGGTTGAGGCATCACCAGTAGAAAACAAGAAGCTGTTATCCCTCTGTACAGACAGTTGGTGAGACCCCATCTGGAGTACTACGTGCATTTCTGAAGACCCCATCTCTGTAAGGACATAGTCAGGATGCAGGTAGTCCAGAGAAGGGCAACTAAAATAGTGCAGGGTCTACACCAGAAGCCATATGGGGAGAGACTTAAAGAGCTTAATATGTACACCCTTGAGGAAAGGAGGGAGAGGGGGGACATGATAGAAACTTTCAAGTGCCTCAAGGGAATCAACAAAATCCAAGATATCTCTGAGAGAAAGAGATGTGCAACACCAAGGGGGCACAGTTTGAAGATAGAGGGAAGACAGCTCAAGGACAACGTCAGAAAGTATTTTTTCACAGAGAGGGTGGTGGACACATGTAACCACCTTCCTGAGGAGGTTTTGGGGTCAAAAACAGTGGGGGAATTCAAGATTGCATGGAACAGACAAAAGGCAATTATAGTGAAGGGTAGGAGGAAGTAGGCTGTTGGTTAACTAGAATCTGCAGCTTATCCAATACGTAGGGAATGGGCAGACTAGGTGGGCCAAGTGATCCTTATCTGCCGTCAATGTCTATGTTTCTAGTACATGACAAACATTTTGTCCATCTGAAGGAAGATGGCCTTGTGGTGGACAAAGTCCACCAGGGCCCAAAAAGCACACAGGGCTGCTCTCATCTCCAAGACGTTGATATGGAGATGGGACTCTGTAGGGCGTCAGACTCCCTGAGCATAGTGGCCCTGACAGTGGGTTCCCACCCTAACAGAGACGTATCCGTGGTGAGGGTTACTTGAGGCTCTAGGGGAGAGGAATGGAGACCATGGAGGAGACTGTCCCCCTGCATCCACTATGCATGCGATCGAAGCAGAGGCTTCATAGCAACATAGAATCTAATGGCAGATAAGGACTGCTTGGCCCACCTAGTCTGCCTATTTCCCTACCTAACGGATAAGCTGCAGATCCTAGTTAACCAACAGCCTACTTCCTCCTACCCCCACTAGAATTGCCTTATGTCTGTCCCATGCATTCTTGAATTCCCCCACTGTTTTTGACTCTACAACCTCCTCAGGCAGGATGTTCCATGCTTCTACAACCCTCTCGGTGAAGAAATACTTCCTCACATTACCACTGAGCCCGTATGCAGCACTGGTAGGGTCAGTAAAGGCGAGGATGGAGGCGTGGGTGAGCTGGTATATGACTTCATGGAAGGTTGCTTCATATTCGGGTGTCCAGCAGGGCCCAAAAGGTTCACCTGTTCGGAAGTATACTTTCTCGGGTTCTTTGATAGCCCCTTTCTTGTATTTACAGTTGGTAGGGGAGTAACCCAGGGTGTGATTCAGGAGCGGGCGAATCACCTTGGAATAGTTTTTTATGAACCTGCAGTAGTAGCCACAGAACCCCAGGAAACGTTGTAGTTCTTTCAAGTTATGGGGCTGGGGCCAAGTAGTCAGTGACTCGACCTTACTGGGATCGGTCTCTATCCCTTCGGCAGATACTATGTGCCCCACATACTTTACAGAGGTTTGAAAAAAATGGCACTTGTCAATGGACAGCTTGAGGCCAAAGTCTTCCAATCGGTCTAGGACTTTAAACAGTCGGGTCTCATGTTCCTCTAATGTGCGTCTGAACACAACATCATCATCTAGGTACACTAGGCATTCCAGCAAGTTCATATCTCCCACTGCACATTCCATCAGTCACTGAAAGGTGGCCGGGGCACCCGAAATCCCTGTGGCATTCTCAGGAATTCGTAAAACCCCAAAGGACAGATGAAGGCGGTTTTCTCATGGTCCTCCGTGGCCATCGGAATCTGGTAATAACCGCTGCAAAGATCCAATACCGAGAACCATTTGCTCCCATTCAAATAATCCAGGGCATCTTGTATATGGGCATGGTGTATTGATCAGGGATGGTCTGCTGGTTCAGGGTTCAATAATCAACACACATCCTCACTGACCCATTCTTTTTATGCACAACCACAACGGGAGAGGCATATGGGCTCCTTGATTCCTGTATCACACCAGCAGCGAGCATTTCCTCCAGGTGTCTCCTCACATCATCTATGTCTGCTGGGGCGAGGCGTCGCGATCTCTCTCGAAATGGCCGGTCATCATGCAGGTGTATATGATGCTCTGCACCCTGGACACACCCCACGTCCCATTCTTTTAACAAAAAAACTTGGTCTGTCTGGGCTAGTTTCTTGCTAATCCTAGCCTTCCATTCAGCTGGCAGTGAGGAATCACCAAAGTCAAATAAGCCCGGGGTCACTCTCTCCTTTTGACCAGTGTATTTGTTATTGGGTAATACTGCAGTGTCTACACAGTGTACTGTAGCTAGAGTGCACCCTCTGTTCACCCGGACCTCCCGATCTGACATATTTCGAATCTGGACCATCACTCGTCGTCATACATAGGCATGGGCACAGGCAGGCAAGATGCTGGGTTTAACCAATAATCCTTCTGGCAGCTTTCCATCACCTAGGGCATCCAAGATTAATATTTTGTTCTTTATGTTTCTTTTTAGGCAGACTTCTCCATGGATTGTGCACTGGGCGTTGGGGGGCCAATACCAAGGAGTCAGGTTCCTTTTTCCACACTATCCCCACTGGCTCGTCTGGGTCCTCTTCATTGGGTTTCTGTTGTAAATCATATGCTCTTTTTACTAAGGCTAGAATTCTTAGGGCCATTTCAGACAGGTGCCCTTGTTTCTCATGGCAGAGTTGTGCTAGTCTCCCAAACATGTGGGCGTTTGTTCCAATTAACAGGGGAACCCCATCATACAGTCCAGTGGGGGGGACACACTAGGGCCAGTGTCTCTACTTGCTCCTCTACACCAGTTACAGTTGCAGGAAAAGACAACCAGAGGCAGACATATCCTAGTTAGGGATAAGACTTGTCACTCAGCCCCCACACATGTAGATCTTCCAGGGACTATAATGGCACATCAGATAAGTGTTTGTCATGCCAGTCCTGAAATATAATGGTCACTTGCAACCCACTCTCAAGCACAGCCCGAGCAGGAATACCATTCACAGCCACAGTAGTCTTCATTGAAGGGCCCACTATTTTAGACCAGTCTGGAGGGACAATAGCAGGGGCCTGGACTGACGATTTAGCCACAAAGAAGTTTGAGCTAGTATTTCTTGAGCCCTCACTGTGGTCATTTTAGGCACCCCTTGGCCATTGATTTGCTTTTTGGAACTCACCTTGGAGTCTATTTACTACTTTTTCTAAGACTTTCTGAGACCAGTATTCTCTCTCTTCATATGGCCATCCTTTTCACAGTTGTGACAAATGATAGACTCCTGGGTCATCCTTGGAGAGAACATTGCATGAGGAACTGAAGTAGTAGCAAGGGATTGGGGTCCAATATCTGCTTGCAGCGGTGAGAGTGGTGCAACATGTCTCAACAGTTCTTTTAGGTGGCAGTCAATTCTTTGATTTCAGCCTGGGAGCTACCCTCGGTATAGGATGCCTGAGAGTGCACCCCCAACCCCATGGCAGTCACGTCCTGAGAGGAACCAGAATCTTGTTCCATGGGGGAAACCCTTGCAGAGGCGCCTGCCTTCAACTCTTGGACTTCCTTTAGTAGCTCATCTTTGCAAAACTGGGCCCAAGGTAGGAAATCCTTTGCATTCTCAGAGTGCTCATTAGGTGCCGACGTTTGCCCCTGAACCCCACTTTGATGATCACTCTCTGTCACTTGTGCAATAGCAGCAGATACTGGCACAATTCCCCCATGGGGTCGCCTTTGCTTAACCCCCCGAATTTCTTTCATTAGCTCGTCATAGGAGGGGGGCGATTCCAGTCAGATGGCAAGGCGTAACTGAAGCAGTAACAATTCTGAAAATGGAGCAGACTTAAGGATCCGGTCCAGCCTAGTTCGATCTAATTCATTTAACGGCAAACTACCCTTTCTGAGGCACTATTGTAGCAGCTTTTCAAGCTGAGGTACATATACAGACAATGGCTCCCCTGAGTACTGCTGGGCATTTCTTACTCTCCACCACAGGTCCTCATCTGAATCTGGGCTCCCATACACATTCTCCAATGCATCAAGATAGTCCTGTGCAGTTGCTTCGGGGTTATTGGCCCGCTTGGCACGGATGGCAGCCTGGGCAGGACCTCAGAGGCTCTCACTCAACCTCTTTCATTTCTCTGCTTCTCAGCATTGCCATTCAAGTACTAGAGGGGCAACATAGTCTATCCAGGTCTCCCAGTCATCCTCCCCCTGTGGGGTGGGGAGGGTGCCAGAGGAGGTTCTCAGCCTTCGGTTGGAGTCATGACTAATGGCAGGTACAGATATAGGGGCCAGCAATGGCATGGGCACAGAAGGCAGGGCAGTAACAGGTGCTGGAGTGGGAGGGGGTGTTGGGGAAGAAAACCCCTCAGGTGGCAGGAATAGTTTCTTAAAGTCCTCTACGGTTTTCCCTTCCTCCAGCAACAACTTAGCAAATTTCTCCTCAAAAGTCTCAGATAATGGTGGGAGCTCATCCTCCCCGGGGTCTTTACTGTCTTTTGTTATCACTCTCCAGGTGGCTGGGACCCCTTCTGGGGCAATAGTCTGTGGCACTTTAGAGCTGTCCACGAGGTCACACACACTCTACCAAGGCTATGAAAGTTTGGGCGATCAAATCAGCCTGTCGACCCACCAACACAGGGTTTTTTAAACATTCATCTTTGGAGAGTGATCCCTCTACAGCATCCTTACTGGTACCCAGGGGAATATCCAGTATAAGCAGAGCATTTTGGGGGTCGATCTCCTGCCCAGTACACCACCCCATCAACTGGTGTACAGCCATTTCTATTGGGGTAGCCATTTATGTTTGACAAAAATTCGTAATTTCGGCTACTAGAAGGCACAGAATCCCAGCGGTGAGCCTCCAAGATGTAACCCCTAGGTGGCACTATCCCAAGGGCTACTACCGCTGCCTGCTTGGCTAGTAGCAGGTTAAGGGGCCTGGGTAATGAAACGGGTGCCTCCACCCGGAGGTCAGGGTTGTTAGTGGTCAAGCTAACCTGGGCACAGCCCTCCGGGACACTGTAACCCCCCCTCTTTCCCTTCTAGTGGGCTGAACAATATACAATAATTACTTTCCCAGTGATCCTTATTCACCAGGCAATTACCTACACTGTTTGCACTTACCACCAGGGCTGGTTCCTCTAGCTTGACCCTGGGGACCCCCAGTAAAACAAGGTTAAGCACAGCAAATAGCAACAGTACAGTACGTTTGGCACAAACTGGAACCACACTCGGGTTAAATGCAAATAAAGTTAAATCTGATTTATTCAGGGGACTTGAACAAGGGCGGGGCATAATCAGGTTGATTTGCTTAAAAGCTATATTAATCAGACAGTTATGCATGCAGTTCAGAGTCCCTACACAGTCACACACTCTGGGTACCCAGGTAGGGAAATGGTGGGCTAGCCAGGAACGTTGCAGCTGGTTGGGGCCCTGTGATGGAAGAAAGCAACATGCACAATACACACTATTTGTAATCCAGAGCCGGAGGACTCAGTTCATGAAAGAAAAGGCAACAAGACAATCAGATGACAACATTTTTAGATTTAGCTGTTGTTGCAGGGATCTACCCTGATGTTTACTCATGATACCCAATACTGGTCACAGGCAGGATGAAATCGAGACTGCAGACTGTTGAGCTGGAGTGCCCGGAGAAACAGGGCCCACACGAATCACAGAGGCATCATTCCTGTTCAAGGCATTGAGCAGGGGGCTGATCCCCAGGTTGGTCTCTCGTCGATGACTTTCTCTGCGTAGCATGTATTCTAGCTGGGCCAGTGTAGCAGGGCCCAGGCAAATGGAAATGGATACGGATTCAGTCCATGGAGCTGGATACAGCCTCCAGCAAGCAAAACACAGTTCAGACACACAGTGGGGAACCAAATCACGACCCACTATAACCACACAGCACATTCACATGTAAGGAAATTCCACTGTACCAGGCAAATGGCTCTCCAGTCACAATTACAGAGTCTCTGCACAATCCGGGAGTTCAGAAGTAGCTGGAAGTCCTGATAGGCTGATCGAATTCAGCAAATCTTTGGTCTTCCTCAGGTTAAAGCCTGGTCACAATTCAGTGGCTTAATTCGCTCTCCAAATTCAGATTCAGTCCGAAAAAAAAAGCACAAGTTCCCTCTCAGGAACAGCAGGCAGGCAGGCATGCAGGCCAAACTCAGGCCTTTCCACCAGGGTTCGACAAATCCTATTGCCCGACATCCCGGGCTACCAGATACAGTGCAGGGACAAGCACTTTCTGTTGTGCCACCTGTCCACGGGCTAGCACTGATTTAAAAATCTTTGCTGCAGTTCCGCTACACCAGTAGGGTGCTCACTGCTCCCGACATGCGTACTGAGTGGGGAAGCCGGTGAGTGTATGAGCTTGCCTCAGCCTATGGAAGCCTATGGAAGTGGCATCAGGAGCGAGCGCGAGCAGCTGTTCGTCGGAGGAAAACGGAGGAGGAGCAAGCTGTCGGACTGGCAGTCGGGGCCAAATGAGGAAGACAATCTTGAACTGTAAGTGATACAAAGAATGCCCATTGGCCGTGGTGGTGATTTGGCGTAGTGGAGACGACAGTAAAGATGTGCATTGCGTTAGAGCCCCTCATTCACTGTCTGTTGGAGGATACTAGAGGATACACAAATTAAACAGTCCGTTGTTGTGGATATCGGGAGTGGGGATCATGAGTGCGACCTTTCTTTGTGTGTGTGGAGTGGACTTGACTACTCGGGAAAACAAATTTAAAACTGAATTAAGGAGGGAGGGTTGGTGAGAGTGAAGAGCGGGGAGGAGGGAAGGCAGGAGCTAGGAGGACTAAGGAGTGGGGGCAACGTGGCTGAGCACTGTTGACTGCACACAAGTGCATTAGTGCAGCAGACAAGCAAGCCATGCCAGTTTTGCCAAAATTAATGAAGAAGAGACTAATCTGAGTAAATAAGGAGTGTGCAGGCAGGGTAAATAAAATATTGAGAAGGGTTAGGTTGGGCATAACAGGGTGAAAGCAAACCAAGGCGCTTATAAAATAAATTAAGTAGGCAGTATAGTGCAGTGGTCTAAGGCTCTGAGCTGCAAATCTGGTGACATCCAGCAGACCAGACCTGGGTTTGAATCCCACAGCTTCCACTTGCATACTGCCTGAGCGAGTCACTTAACCTCCTTGTGCTCCCAGGTCACTTAGCTTAGTGTGCATACCTGGTTAAACAACTAAAAAATAATTGAAACAAGGAGAAAGGAAACAAAACAGAAACTTGGGAGGGGGGACTGTCTGGTACTGTCTGCGTCTGTGACAACTGAGAACTAGCAGCAGCGAAGTGTCACTGACTACAGAAAATAAAAGGAAGAAAGCAAGGGCAGGGGACTACTGCTGTGGGGCGGAGCTTTGTGTTGCCCAGTGCCCACCAGTAAAAACAGCAGTTTATTTGACTACTAGCTGCATAAACAAAGAAAAAATAAAATAATAAAAAGAAAGAAAATAAGGGAAGAGGCTGGTGGGTTGTTGGGAGAGGAGAGCGCAGATATAGAGATTGTGTGTAAAGGAGTGAAGGAGGAGCTTGGAGAGAGGAGGGGCGAAGGAAAGGACTGACTTGAGAAAGTTAGTAAAAAAAAAAAAGATAGTATAGTAAGAAATAAGCCTATAACTCAAACTGTGTGTGTGGGGCTATGCAATGGGTTGGTTGGGCTGTTGGGAGAGATTTTGTGAAAAGGAATGAAGGACCCAGTGTCCTGCAGCCAGTTGGTTGGCTTTTGTTCGAAGTACCCAAGAAACAAAAAAGAAATATAGTAAAAAATATATATAATACAAGTGTAAGTAATAGTAAAATAAGGGAGCCTAACTGGTGGGTGGGCTTGGCTGTGCTGGGAGAGAAGCGTGAGTGACTGTGTGGAGAGTGTTCTGCAGCCAGCTGCCTGACTTGTTACAGGACAAGACAACTTGCAGTGTATAGAAAGAAAACCCAACCCATGAGCCCACCAGTGAAAAAGGACACACAGACACCAGTGTTTAAAATAAGTTTATTATTATTGGTTCCATTAGTCTTTAAAAAAAAAGTGACCACCAAATTTATATGGACAATATGCAGACGAACAAAGCCAAACAACAAAGTCTCTTGTCTCTCTGGTCAGCAGCAGCACCATCTTTTACGAGACAAACACAGTCTGGTACTACTTCCACAGATAAAAGTTATGAAACTGAATCTGCATCTGTGGTTCTGGATATAATTGCTGACCAGGTACTTGATGTAAACAGAGAAGCCCTAGTAGCCTTATCTCAAAAAGCCCCTGCGTCACTTGCTAAGAAACGTAGTTTACTGCTTGATAATGAGGTGGCAGTTGGGAGTAGTAAAGACAAGAAATATGACCAAGAGAAAAGGGCCAGACTATTTCAGTGTCATTGGCTGTCCACTTATAAATGGTTGAGATATGATGATAAAAGGGCTTATGTACTGCACACTATGTGAAAGGTATCCCAGTATTGCAACTCCAGCATTTAAAAAAAACAAATGTCTTGCCATAGGCTCTAACAACTTTCGCATTGAGTCACCATGCACATGAAAATCAATCCACATGTGCTATGCCAGAATCAACATATTCTGGAAAGTGGCCAACGAGCAGTATGTTGTAAGATTAGTGAGTCACCACTTTACCAAGCCTTTGCACAGTTGGAAGAGGCCACAAAAGCAAAGATGAGATGCCTGTTTAACACAGCGTATTCCATAGCCAAAAATCTTCGCCCTTTCTCAGACATGGAGTGGCTCTGTGAATTACAGGAAAAAAATGGCATTAAGCTAGGTTCTAATTATACTAACGATAAGCGAGCCAGGGACTTTTGCAGTGCTATTTCAGCAGTGATATCCAGAACCCAGATGCAGACTCTTGCTAATGTTAAGTATGTGACAGTTCTTGCTGACGGCAGTACTGATTACAGTATAACTGAGTGGGAAAATGTTTTCTTAAGGTTTGTTGAACCTAATTCAAAACAGGTGCATACATTGCTTATCCAAGCTGTGCCACTGGAACATGCACATGCAGAAGGTGTATTCCATGCAATATCAACTGCATTGGAGTCAGTAAATCTTCCTCTCAGTAATCTACAAAATGTTAACAATCCAGGACCGCTTCTTATTTATAAATTTTGATGGGGCCAGTGTCATGATGGGCGAAAGAGGAGGAACCATAGCAAGTTGCGGAACACTGCGTCCTGAAATAATTGCGATGCACTCGTTGCCCATAAGCTAGAGCTGGCAGTTCTCGATGTGTTAAAAAATCTATTTGTATCAAAGCTGGAAAGTACTCTCAAGGGAATATTTAAATTTTATCACTATAGTCCCAAAAAAATGAGAGAGCTCCAAGAAATTGCTAACGTGATGGATACTGATCTGGCGACTTTACTGCAATTAAACAAGTGAGATGGCTTGCCAGTAGGTCACGTTCGGTACATGCAGTTCAGGTTAACCTACCCACTGTTGTACAACACCTACATGCATCTTTGACTGCTGGTGGTGGTGAAAGTTCAAAAAAAAGAGCCTCTTAAAAGAAACACAGAGTGTGCAGTTTGTAAAAGCTATCCATATACTGCAAGATTTCCTGCCAATACTAAAAACCTGTCACTGCAGTTTCAGCGAGATGACATAGTAATACTGGAAGTTCCACAGCTTGTTGAGACCTGCCTACTCCAGCTTATGGAACTGAAAACCATGCCAGGGCAATACATGGCAGCTTTCCTCAGCCATTACAAACCAGAACAGAAATGTATGGAATATGTTGTGACAAAGAGAAGAGGGAGGAAGACTGTTCATTTCCCATTCAGAGGCAACTGCCCAGAAATCAATTTTGTGACAGATGGACAACTGCAGACTTTAATAGATGCAGCAATAATGTATATTGACAACAGATTTAAAATTTCTCAGAGTGCCTCTCAAATGGTTCAACTGCTTAGATTTTAAGCAGTTTGATCTGCCAAGAGCCCAACTAGCGGTGTTTGGGACCTCTGAACTTGCAAACCTAGCAGAATATTTTCACTTTTACGGAGGAGCAGCAGGAACATATAAAGTCAGAGTATGCTGCATTTAAAACAATATTGAAATCTGCCATTGAAAACCCTATTTGCAGGTATATACCAGATTACTAAAGAAAAACACCCCAGATTATACACATTCTTGACTTAGTTGAAATACTCATGGCAATGAGTGTATCGACTGCAAAATGTGAGAGAGTTTTTCTGTTCAGAACCTAATCAAAACAAAAATCAGGACAAGGCTGGCTGATGATTCACTCAAGTCTCTCCTGCAGATAGCAGTAGAGGTCCTGAACTGCATGACTTTGATCGGATCCAGCAATTAACCACTGGCTGCTCTCTGGTCCAGGCACTCGACATGTTGTGGGCATGCTGTTGCTGCTGATACATTATCTTCTGGTTTAGCTGCTTCTGCTGCTGATGATCTTCTTGATGCTAGTACTCCTGCTCCCAGTGCCCCATCATCTTCTTCCTGGCCTAGCCCTTAATCACCATTTCATGTTCTTCTCAACCAACGGCCTAACTGGTTTTGGCTTGTCCTTAACTAATTCTGTATCATTTCTCCAATCTCTCTAATACAGACTTCTGCCTGGGGTGTCTTAGTGTCCGCCTGTACTACTCTGGCCTGTATTAAAAAAAAATATATGAAAATATTGTTTTCCTGATTTATGAAGTTCTTCTACATCTCTCATCCATCCTATGAAATAATAGTACAACATATAAGCCCTGCCACACAGCCACACCATTTAACTTATTTCTGTTAAGTCGGTTTAATATTTCAATTGAAATGTACTGGACTACCACTCGGAACTCGAGGACTACCATTTTTGTCAAGGCCACTTGTCCTGGACTAGCATGAGATTTTAAAATTTGTCGATCCCTGCTTTCCACAGTTCTCCCGCATGAATCCACTATGGATTGCTGCTTGAACTATCTCGAGCTGTTACTTCTTCACTTTCCAACTCAGATCTAACTGAAACTGCAAGCAGTGTGGGACTTTCCC
Source organism: Neoceratodus forsteri (assembly GCA_016271365.2). Lineage (NCBI taxonomy): Eukaryota > Metazoa > Chordata > Ceratodontiformes > Ceratodontidae > Neoceratodus > Neoceratodus forsteri. The sequence goes on along the minus strand of CM028138.1, from coordinate 279,009,396 downwards.
CAAGATCCAAAAGGTTCGGTTGGCTGATCTGTCTGTCAGTCACAACAAGGGCTCCCCCTCCAGGTTGTTTTAGGCATCAAAAGCCCAAAACGACAATTCCTACAAGTTTTGGCCCCACCAAGCACCTGTAGGCAGGCTCCATTTTAGAGTCCCAAATGCACTGATTGGCCCATTCTGCAGTCCAGGACCAAGATTATGGAAACAAACAGAGCTGTCCCTGCTGCAAAGAAGGCAGGTTAGAACAAACTGCAATATTATTACTGCTCTAACAAATAATCAGCAAACAAGTACATCTTCTAACAGAGCTCCCTCCCAGATTAATTATGACTGCAATCAAGGCAGCTTTTAAAGAGACAGTACACAGAGGCTATACAGGCACTCTCTAGCAATATATTTAAACTGCTAAAGCGCAGAACACCAGCCTGGCAGTGAGCATTTAGACAAGCTCAAGGAAGACTTTTCGGGAACTCCCATTTGTAGGGGGTTACCTAAATATTTAGGAATTCAAGTAGACCAATATCTATCCTTTGAAGAGCATAGAAACCAATTAACAAAAAAAACAAAACAGAACAGGCGCCATAAGAAGGGCATCAAACTGCTTGACAAAAAAGACTGATTAATTGCAGTAAATCAGTTTATCATTCCAATTAGGGATTGTGGCTGTCATGTCTATAGTGGGGCAAATAAAAAAGCACTTCAGAAATTAAATTCTGCTTACTATAGACTAGCTAGGTTTGTGTTAAAAAGCAAATATGATGCACATCAGTGTCATTTATATCAACAATTAGACTGGGTTTCATTAGAACAAAAAAAGACAGGATTTGGGCCTCACTGTTATAGAGGATTTTTAAAAACGGAAAACCTGCTGGACTGCTGGACAAACTGGACCGTCCAAATCGTCATTTTCTTCCAAGATTGAATAAATCACGAGAATTAGTTGCACCAAAAATAAAAAACTGTTTTGGGAAGCTGACATTTAAACATAAAACAGCAATCCCTTCCTACAACCCTCCCTAGTACTTATTAAAGATTCATTATGTAGAGCATTTACTACTGTATTGTTCACCCCTAGAGATTCATCACATGTCCTGTTTTTTTCGCTCTCACTGCTGTATTATATTGATTGTAATTAGCTGCTATTGTTCTGTTGACTAATTCTCTGCATTTATTGTTTGTATTTCCACTGCTCCTTTCCCCCTGGGTCACACTTGGAATCAAGCCTCGGCTCAGCATGCCGTTCCTGGTTACCAAATGTTTAAATAAATAAAACAAAAATAACATGGAATAGACTGCCGTCTCAAATTTGAACATTAGAAATGTTTGTGACATCACTTAAGAATGCACTGAAATAAGAACAATGTCATATTTGTACCCGTAATGTCTTGAGTCATGGTATGTGTGTTAAAAATCCATTGATTCTGTTTGGGTATGCTTAGTCCTTAAAGCAGCGGTGCAGCAAAAAACGTTTTTCCAAAAAGCACATTTTCTGCTATAGTTATGAAAAATATTGGCAGAACTGTTGATTTGTCATTTCTGGATACTTCCTAATCTCTGTACTGTACATTTGCATTTTTGTCTGGATTCTTACCCTCCTCAGGTCCTCAGTATTATTTCTATGCAAAAATGAGGAGGCCATTTTTTTCTTGAGAAATAATTATTTTAAAACATTCTAGAATCCGGCTCCATGGCACCAGGCGATAGGGGATTGCCTGGCATGCTGGCAACCTGGGTTCGTGTCTGAGCCTGGGACGTCACAAGCGGAGGCCAGCAGGAAGGGCTCAAGAGTGTCCTTTAGACGCTCTCCTCCTGGGAGGGTGGGTCGTGGAAGCATCGCCCTTTGACGGCTCCTTGTGGCCAGATATGGCCTTCTGCTATGCAGCGTGGGTGACCACTTGCTGCATGCACAGGTTTCAAGGATGCCGCAGCGTGCTTCCCCAGGGGGCCGGGAAACTAGAAAAATGGAAAATGGCCACCCATACTGCCGGATGATGGCGGCCTGTCTCCCCTGGCTGTGAAGTTGGGAAGCCTCTGATTCTGCCCATGTTGCCCAACCAAGATGCAAGGGATGCCAAGGGGCACCTTGATCTCCCCTCCCAGATGCCTCTCCATGGGCAGGGGGCCCCCTCGGCGAAGGGATACGCTGGGACAGGTGGGCAGCTGGGTGAATGGATGGCAGATCGGGGGAATGGCAGAGGGTGGGGACTTGGCCACCCAAAGGAGTGGTGGACAGGCCGGATGGAAGGGGGCATAAACAGATCAAAAGTAAAAAAAAAAAATAAAGAAAACTTCATAAAATTCTTAAATGATAATGGAAACTGAAAATGTTACCATCAAAATAAACTGGAAGGCATCTAGCATCGATTAGGAAGAAAAAAAGTTGGGGTCAGATTTCAGCCCATTTTCATTGCACTGCTGCTTTAACTTCATGTATTGTGGTAAAATTTTATGAAATGTTGTTTCAGTAATGAAGTCACACATATAAAAATATAAAAAGAACTTCAGGAGCACCTTGTAAACAGGGGCAAGATTCACAAACCCGTGAAAGTCCGCAGCACAAGAAAACTTGACATAAAGGGTTGCCACTTGCGGAGCTGCAGGAGTCCCGCAACGGTGGGTACTCAAAAAGGTGGAGCCGGATTACGACCGGCCCCACTGCTTACAGCAGCTTTTGGGTGGTGTTGCCAGGGATCTCACCGCAGCTGTGGAATAATGTTACAGCCGGTGGGAGCAGCCGTAACACCCTCCGCAGCTGCTGCGGCTGTGAATCGCACTCACCGTCACTGCGGGGATTTCAGTCCACCACTGGAGTTGCAGAGTGGGACTTAGTTCCCAAATGGTTTGTGAATCCTGCCCTGGGTATTTATAGCACTAATGATGAAACTGTACTGACAATATGAGCCTGTATAAATAAAAACTTTTTACTACTTATCTCTGTGGCGAGATTGTCCGACATGGCAGCAAAAATGGGGTGCTGGTTCTTGGGTGGATAATCCAGAGGGATCTCTGAAAAATTCAGTGAGTACCCCTCTCAGATGATCCTTAAGGACCTGTTGTCTGTGGTGATGGATTTCCACTGATGGTAAAACTGAGTCAGATGCCCCACCACTGGAGAGGAGAGGTCTGCTTTGGGCAGCTAAGGCAGAACCAGGATCGGAGCTTCAGAGGGTGGCATTAAGCACCTTTTGGGCCTGTGCCTTTGGTTGAGCTTTCTTCTGCTGCTGTGGAGGCTGGGACTTAACTTGGACTCCCTTGTCTGTGCCACAAAAGGACTGTTTATTGTGGTAAAAGTCTTGGCCCTTTCCTCTTTAAGGGTGAGCTGGGGCAGGCTGAGAAGTTTTAATGACTGTTTTAGTCTTCTGAGAGGCCTTGAGGGACTGTTCTACCTGTTGGCCAAACACACAGGAGCCAATGAGGGGGACATTCATGACTTGCTGCTGGACATCGCTGGAGAAACCCAATGTCCAAAGCCAGGATTCCTGTGGCAGCAGAGTGGGAAGTAGTGTCATCTGCGTCCATAGCCACCTTTAACTGATGACTGTTGGACTCAGTACCATGGATAACAGTCCGATGAATTTTCTGCTTAGCATCTGAATCTGGCAAGGCCTCTGGGAGAGACTTGAGAGGGGTCCATAGGGCATACTACTTGGAGAAATGCCCTTGGTAGCTAGTTATTTGCATACAATGGGTAGCTGCAGCAAACGCTCTCTTTCCCATCGTGTCTGTATTATGAGACTCCTGATTGATGGGATATGCTGTGACCCCTTGAGAGAGAATAGCCTTGTCACTCTCAGCCAGAATGACAATCTTATCAGCAATTGGCTGGAAAGCCAGAATAGGGGTGTCTTTAGGAGCAGTATACTTATGATCTATCTGACAACAGACAGAAACAATGGATGCAGGACTGGCCCACACTGCTTCCGAGAGAGTTTCAAAACCAGGTGGAAAAGGGGGTATAAGGTTAACTGACATGGTGGGAATGTTGAGCAACCACAGTTGGAGTTGTTTGCCTGTGTCAATGGCAGAAGGCTTGAAAGCAAGGGTTGTATACATATTTCGAAGCAGAGCCTGGAAAGAAAGATCCTCCTGTGGAACAGGAGGAAGGCCTGAAGTTGGATTCTCCAGGCTATAGAAAGAGTAATCGTCGATGCCCCCAGAGATGATGAGGTTGGGGTCAGACTCATCCCCCTTCAACTCCTCTCCAGAAAATGGATCTGGAAGAAGAGTGGAGCTGGAAGCGCCCAGCTCTTGGAGCCGGAAAGACAGGTAACAGTGGCACTGGCAGCAGAGGAGGAGCAGGCGCCGAGCTCAGCACCAGCCCCTAAGGAGCCAGTGCCGGAAAGTAAGAAGTTGGTGCCAGCACCAAAGGAGCCGGGGATGGTGTTACTGAAGAGACTGAGTCTGGCACTGAAGTTTCCCTCGATGTTGGAGACAGCGCTGGGTGCGGCGACAGGAACAGCACCAGGATAGGCCCCAAAAGGCCTGATTCCTGCGCTGGGCCCAGCAACACCCACAGCACAGGTCCAACTGGCACAGAAGTGACTGGTGAAGGTACCTTGGCTGGTTCCAAGACAGTGACACTGCAAGGGGGTACAGTCAGTGGAATTGGCATTGACAGCGCGGTCACTGGCAAAGACTCAGAGGCCATTGCCAGAGTCAAATGCTCTACCTGGCTAGAATGTCCCGACTGTGTCTCCAGTGTCCCTGGCCCTGTGGGACCCAGAACTGGTACCACGAGAAGAAACAAATGAGCCAGACGCTGTACCTACTGCTCCATAAGAGCTGCCCTGTGGTGAAACTGCCCACCAGAGTCCTTACAGGAGGACAGGGAGGGGCTCCAAGCCCAAGACCCTGAACGTCCGTGAGCAAGAGTCATTGGGGAAATCGACGGTGCCGGAGAGGGACTCCTACTCCCAGACCTCAAACACCTTGTGGCAGATGTACCAGATGGTGACTTCGAGCAGTACCATTTCTTCCCCTTCCAATGGGAAGAGGAAGAACTCAAGGTCAAGTGGTGCCAGGTCCCCAATTGCGATTGAGAACAGGCCTGCTTTTTTTTGTGTTTATGGGAGGGCTGTCCTCCATCCCGAACACAGGGTCACTTGTCTTCAGAACCCTCCCTTGGTGACAGAAGTAGCCAAGACATGGCCCCACTGCCAGAGAAATATACCTGAAGAGATTCCCTACCATCACTGTCACCATCCATTGTCTTCGACCGTTGTTTGGTAGGGCTGAGGGAAACTGACAGAAAAAGTGTTTTTTTTTTTTTAAATACTGAACTGACACAAAAATAACAAACACTAGCTTTAAACACTGAAATCGAATTAACTGAACGCTGTTGTCATATAGATGTGAAGTTCTGACTCCCGGTGGGCGAGTGACATCAAAACTGAAGCGCACTCAATGCCAGTAAAAAAGGAACTGAGGTGGCTGAGGACCGGTGCCAGGGCAAGCCATGCAGCAAGCATGCAGCCTAACTTGGCGCCAGCCCTCCTGAAAAGTTCTGGCTCCTGCAGGGTCCTAGTGCCTCCAGTGCAGAACCTATTAATGTGAATTAATGGTGAAAATTGGTCCTGGAAGAGCCAGCATTTTCAGTGCCCTAGCTGCCATAATGGTTTTCAAATGGTATCAAATGAGGGAGGGCTGTGAGAAAAGATGACAAATGAAACTATTAAAACTGACAGAAAAACAACCAAAGGAGTTTACCGGGAGGTCACGAGGTGGTCGTAGCGCTGTTCTCCCCCTGCGGAGCGATCACCGGACCCATCCCCCTTCCACCAGAGTACCAGAGGTCGTGAGGGTTGAAACAGGGAACCCTCCCCCAAGAAGTGCATCCCTTCCCTTACCTGCACGGAGCCATGTGGACCCCTGCTTCTAGTGCATCAAAGATCCAGCAGTAACTTGAACCGGGAGGTCGCGAGGTGCTCGTAGCACTGCCCTTCCCCTGCGGAGTGATCACTGGACCCATCCCCCTCCCACCGGAGCATCAGAGGTCATGAGGGTCGAAACAGGGAACCCTCCCCCAAGAAGTGCATCCCTTCCCTTACCTGCACGGAGCCACGCGAACCCCTGCTTCTAGTGCATCAAAGGTACAACTGAAATGAAACTCCAGGCTGATCAATGTGCCTGGGTAGACTGCATTCCATGCCTTCCTACAGCTTAGAACAATAGAGACTGCAATTTCTTTGGCACCTTTTTCAAAGTCAGCGTAGCAGTGGAGATAGTCTCTGGACACTCCACTTTTCTGCCAAAAGCCAGCCTCTTTCGATCCTTGCTTCAGTTACTTTAATTTAACTTGCCCACTGCTAACCCTTAATTTTGTAGCATCCAGCTGTTACTTTAAGCAAAAAAAAAAAAAACGAACAAATATACTCATAGCCTGATTTTATTATGTTTAGCCCTATCTGAATCTGCAGCCAGCTTCTTGCTGTCCCCTTAAAATAATGATTAACTGTTCACACTGCTCTTAGCTGCAGTGAATTTATACTGCAACCTTATTTCAAGTCTTTAGCCCTATCTGTTCCGCAGCCAGCCTCTCGCAGGTCTGGTTGAATAGTCTGGAAGCCGTGCAGACTGTTTAGAGCTGCCAAAAGTGCAGTGGTAGCTAGAGATAGGGAGTAATTCAAACCACAGCCTGAATTCTGTACTTTAACCCATTTGCAATCTGATTAAAGCTGCTATAGGTTCCGAGGTAGTCAAAGATAGGGAGTAACTCAAACTGCAGCCCGATTTCTGTATTTTAACCCATTTGCATACTGTTTAAAGCTGCTACAAGTTCTGAGGTAGCTAAAGATAGGGAGTTATTCAAACGACAGCCTGATTTCTGTATTTTAACCCATTTGCAAACTGTTTAAAGCTGCTGCAAGTTCCGAGGTAGTTAAAATAGGGAGTAATTCAAACCGCAGCCTGCTCTTTTTTTTTTTAGCCCTTTGCATACTATTTAAAACTGCTACAAGTGCAGAGGAAGCTAGAGATAGGGAGGAATTCAAACCGCAGCCTGACTTTTCTAATTTTGCCCTATCTGTACTTCAGCCAGTTTCTCGCTAGTCCGTTTGAATTATTTCTTTCCCTGCTAATAATAGAAAGCGGTGTCTGAGGCGCACCTAGGAGCATGCAGCCAACTTAGCATAGACTACTCTGCATTGTTAAAAAAACTGGCCATTGGCTCACAAAGCGTAACCTGAGCACAAAACTGTTTTCTTTCATCCTCTGCCCTACTTAACAGCCCCCTCTCTCCTCTGCCTCCACAGATCCAGCAGTAACTTGAACCGGGAGGTCGCGAGCCGCTCGTAGCGCTGCCCTGCCCCCCGCGGAGCGATCAGCGGACCCATCCTCCCACCGAGCATCAGAGGGCATGAGGGCGAAACAGGAACCCTCCCCCAAGAAGTGCATCCCTCCCCTTACCTGCATGGAGCCACACGGACCCCTGCTTCTAGTGCATCAAAGGTACAACTGAAATGAAACTCCAGGCTGATCGATGTGCCTGGGTAGACTGCATTGCCCAAAGCAGACCCCCAATTCAATCAAGACACCACACTGTTTTTGGGATAAAAAGGGGCCGCAGCTCTTTTACTTAAACAAAATTGCATACATTACATGGGACACTTGGCTTTTACGAGCCTAATAGGTACATCACACTTTTTACAGATATGCACTTTACATAAATTATATACATACACCAAGCTATACAGAAAATTGTAACATATGTACATTACATGTCCCATCCTGTAAGACCCTTGGGCAGCCATAATTCATGTCCTGCTGAAACCCCAGCTCCTTCATCCGCTTGTTTGAGGGAACTTTTGGCCCTTTAGTCCAACAGACCCGTTGAGGCCATGCCTTTCCATAGACAGTTCCCCCCTTCCGAATTTAGGGGCTCCTAGCCCCTTGACGAGGAGCATGCCCGTCGGGGGCCGCACTCCTTCTCTTGGAGTCTTGGATCCCAGCGTTTCAGTGCACGCCCCAGCCTGGGTGTCTTCCTCTCCCGATCCTCCAAGGCATACCCGTCCTAGGGTCATGCCTCTCCGAAGTGACACCCAATCGCAGCTCTTCTTATGTCCGGAGCCTCTTACCCAGGGTCAGCCATGAATTTACTGCCTTACTGCCATTTACTAGGTTTTAGATCGCGACAGATCACTTGCTACGGCCCGGTTTGCGGTGGGCGGGTGGGAAAAACTTCAGTTGCGGAGCTGTTCCAGGAGGGCGAGATCCCCTGGGACAGCTCCTTTCTAGCTCTCTTGACCCTCCCTATGGGAGGTCGTAGCCACTATCCGAGGGGCTCCTCGATTGGGCCACCTGCTCGGGGCCGCCTCCTCCAGGCGGTGGCGGCCCTCCTAGCCCACACCTCTTGGATGTCACAGGCAAATTGCCCCCGGGTGAGAGGTCAGGAAGAGCTGCCCAAAAGCGACCCCCAATTCAATCAAGACACCACACTGTTTTTGGGATAAAAAGGGGCCGCAGCTCTTTTACTTAAACAAAATTGCATACATTGCATGGGACACTTGGCTTTTACGAGCCTAATAGGTACATCACTCTTTTTACAGATATGCACTTTACATACATTATATACATACACCAAGCTATACAGAAAATTGTAACATATATACATTACATGTCCCATCCTGTAAGACCCCTTGGGCAGCCATAATCAAGGCCACTGTTTTTCGGTTTTTACCGGAAAATCCGGTAAAATTCCGGAATTAGGGCTGCCTGAAAACCGGTAAAAATGAAGATTTCATGGAATCTGGCATTTTCTATCAGATCAGTAAATCTATAAAAAAGTCTGTTTTTCTTTTAATTCCTTCCTGTACTATTTTCAGTTTGCTTTATTTAATGCTCTGTATATTAAGCCTTGTTTAATTCTGATTATTTATGCACATACTAAAAGAATGATAACAGAATCCCGGTAAAATCCGGAAATTAGAGTAACAATCACCGGTGAAATTCCTAAATCTTAAGTCTTGAAAACGGAATTTAATTGTTTTAATCACTGTAAATCAGTGGCCTTGGCCATAATTCATGTCCTGCTGAAACCCCCAGCTCCTTCATCTGCTTGTTTGAGGGGAACTTCTGGCCCTTTAGTCCGACAGACCCGTTGAGGGCCGTGCCTTTCCGCAAGACAGTTCCCCCCCTTCCGAATTTAGGGGCTCCTAGCCCCTTGACGAGGAGCATGCCTGTCGGGGGCCGCACTCCTCCTCTTGGAGTCTTGGATCCCAGCATTTCAGTGCATGCCCCAGCCTGGGTGTCTTCCTCTCCCGATCCTCCGAGGCATACCCGTCCTAGGGTCGTGCCTCTCCGAGGTGACACCCAATCGCAGCTCTTCTTATGTCCGGAGCCTCTTACCCAGGGTCAGCCATGAATTTACTGCCACTTCATACTGGGACAACTAGTATCTCCCACTAATGCCCAAGGGATCTTACTTTTTCAAAACAGCACTGTCTCGTAAAAATCATTAAGTGTATTGTTAAGTACATCGTTTCCCATCCCTGATAAATGAACCCCATCCTGGCTATAATATCCCAAATCTGTTTTTGTAATGGTAAAGTGTCTGATTACTTCCACGCCCAGTGAGGCCACGAAATGGGACACCTCCCTATTCATGGACCTCCACACTTTATCCATAGCCCCTGCCTTCCGCTCACCATGCCAATGCCGGCGTGGTAACATTCGGGACCATGCCAGAATGGTGCAAGGCAATAACTGTTTTAAGTGGGACAAGTCCCTCTTCACATCCCCCATCAATCTCTTTGCCCCTAGGGTGACCAAGTCATTTCCTCCCAGGTGGATCACCAGCGTGAGCGGTGGTCGGCTAAGTAGACCTAATGCCATGATTGTGTTACACAAAGCCCCCCACCTCATCCCCCCTTTTCCTGCCCATTTTATCACCGCTCTACTTCTTGGAATGAGCAGCTGAGTTGTATATGGGCGTGTTTTCGCCCTCCTGTACGCCTCTCTCACGTGTGAATGACCCACGATCCATATCTGGGGGGGTGTCGCTGACATGCCTGTAAAACAAAAATAGAAACATGTGAGTGTTTATGGGTTTGAACTATCAGTCCGAACTTGTGCTGGGTTCCACAACATCACTTGCTGCTGTTTTCTGCTGAGGCCTTATGTAACCCCTGTACGCCTTCGAAGCCCATCTGCCAACCCCTTTTATCTGATCCTCGTTTAAACTGAACCTGGCAGCCTCAGTGGCTGCTCCGATTCGGAATGAATGGGTGTTATACGAGGTCGGGTTTTTTCCCGCCATCCATATGCCCTTTCGTAGGACCGCAGTGAACTGCCGTCTTGTGACCGCTTTTCCATCCCCGTGCACAAACAAATGACCCGCTCCTGTAGGACGACCCGACAAATACTCCCTCATTGCCATCCATGGGCAGATATTCCCGGGTGGGGCCTTAAACAGTGTAATCATGGCCGGGGGGCCGCACTGGTTAGTTTTTGATTTCCGCAGCTGAAGACACAGTCTGTCTCACCAGATGACGAAATCACTCAATTGGAGATTGGTGTTCTGGCTCTGAGAGTTGGACTACGGTACCAACTCTGACACCCGGAAGGCCCAAAAAAATGCACATGTGTATAGGGCCCTGAACAGCTTGGTTTCATAGCCAGAGCTGCAAGTGACCACCAGTGCTGTCAAAAGGTTGGACAATTCTGGCAATCCTATGGGCTTCCTTGTGTCCACCTTTTTTCCCACGAGTCTAGACATGCCCCGCACCATTTTCTTTGTAATGAAATTGTTGGTTGGGTCGGGGAAACCTTCGTATTTTCGAAGAAAGGCAATGCCTGCTAGTTGGAGGCGTATAGCCGCCGGGGATTTTCCCAGGCATTCTAAGTGTAGGATGTAGCTTTGAACCTGTCTTTGGGTTTTGTGTAGTTCCACGCTTACCTCATGACCACAAAATTGCTGGATTGATTCATAGCTACCTACATACTTCCTCCAAGTCGGGGGGGCCACACAGAGCTGTACCAGTTGCTGCAATCTTGGTTCCCTAGTCTCCAGACTGCTTCCGGTATTTCTGTTGGGAACTGGTCCGCCCACGGGGCTAACTGTCTGAAGTGCTCGAGCTGAAATCGAGACAGGGCATCAGCTATAACATTTTCTTTTCCTGGCAGATGTCGTGCCTTAAAAGAGATGTTGTACCGTAAGCAGCATAACACAAAGACCCGCAGAACCTTCATCACATCTTCAGAGTGAGATGTCTGCTAGTTCAATATGTCCACTACCGCCCTGTTGTCTGTATAAAACAGCACTTTCTTATTCTGCAATTTGTGTCCCCACACCCTTACGGCTACCATGATGGGGAACAGTTCCAAAAGGGTAACATTCTTTGTGAGTCCCATCCACACCCACTCCTGTGGCCAGTGTCCCGCAAACTATGCTCCCTGCCAGAATGCCCCAAAACCAATGCCCCCTGAAGCATCGGTTACCATGTGCAGGTCCAAAAATTGGTCTGTTGGTGTCTGCCAGATGGTGACACCATTAAAATCTTTCAGGAAAAGTTCCCAAACCTGTAGGTCTGCTTTATGCCCTGTGTCAATCTGATGTGGTGATATGGTTTTAAAGCCCCACCCGTGGCAGATGCCATCCGCCTCAGGAATGGCCTGCCAGGCGAATTGCACGCATGCAAAATTTAAGTGGCCTATCACAGATTGCAGCTGTTGTAGGGTCACCTTCCTTGCTCCCATTTCACCCAATATTTTGCACAAAAGTGCCACCTTGTCTTGTGGTAGCCGGGAAACCATGGCCTCGGAGTCTATTTCTATGCCCAGGTATAAGAGACAAGTCACCGGGCCCTCCGTTTTTTCCCCGGCGAGAGGGACACCATAATAACCCATCAGTGAGGTGAAGTCCTGCAGCGTCTCCCCACATATGGTTCCCCCCTTTGGCCCCATAAATAGGAAATCATCCAGATAATGGACTACATGTATGTTTTTTGTGTGTTCTCTGGTGGCCCACTCCAAAAAGGTTGAGAATGCTTCGAAGGCTGAGCAGCTGATGGAGCATCCCATAGGCATAGCCTTGTCCATATACCATCGACCTCCCACTTTGAAACCCAGTAAATCCTGGTCACTTAGATGTACAGGTAGCAGACGGAAAGCGGATTTGATGTCGCTCTTTGCCATCATTGCACCTTGGCCCAACTGTTGTATGTGGCGCAGAGCCTCATCAAACATTGCATATTGCACTGTGCATTCCTCCAGGTTAATGAAGTTGTTTACTGAATTACCTTTTGGGTAGGACAGGTGATGTAGGAGCCTATACTCCCCTGCTTCCTTTTTGGGAACCAGCCCCAATGGGGATACTCTGAGGTTGTGCACTGGGGGGTGGTCAAATGGTCCAGCCACCCTGCCTGCCTACACCTCTTTAGCAATTTTTGCCCCCAGGATGTCGGGAAGCAAAATTGCAGACTTCAGATTGCGTGCTGTGGTTTCTACCCTAGGGCCCTTGTATGGTATCCTAAACCCATACCTGAAACCATCGTGTATATATTTTGTAGCCGATTTTTGGGGGTAGCAGTCGAGCCAGGGGGTCATCCTATCTAATCGTACTGGTGAGTTAGCCAAACTTCCCAGCCCCCTTTCCCTTTTCGCTGCTTGCTCCCTCGATGCTTGATGTTCTGGGGGGTTGCCGTGTACATTCGGAGAACCTGTGCTCTCCTCCGCATGACTTGCAGATGTGCCTGTACTTACAAAAGGAACGAAAACATTTTCCTCTATTGTAGTCGTAACAGGCCTTCCTCCCTGCCCCTTTTTTCTGCTCTTTCCTGTGTTCTTCACTCAATTGCTTTGCAATAACATGGCCACTATCCATGTATGTCACAACATTAGGCCGGCCCCGCATCATATAACGAACCCACAGGTCTATGTGTGTGTTTTCCCATTTGAGATTGGGTTGCCTGGATAGCTTTAGACGAAATTGCTCATCGTATTTCAACCAAGCATATCCATCAAATGAGAGGTGTGCAAATTTTATGGTATCCCTGTATTTTAAAAGTGCAATTAGTTTATCAGGGTGTTTATCCCATAAACTGACATAAATATGTCAAAGGCGGCTGCCCAATTCTCAAATGTGAATGGTACCTTTGGTCGCCGTGGCCTCTTTGTTTATACCCTTTTCGTCACTCACCTCTGGGATTTCCTATGCAGTAAAGAGAACATGTCTATGAATTCCTTTCCATATTTTTTCCCGGACTGTGTCAGATAAGTGATCCCCTAATGGGTCTTCTACCCCAGCATAAGCCCAACGCTCTGGGGATCTGGATACTGCGCTGGTTGACTTATCCCCCATTTCAGTATTTGGAGTGCTATCCCCTCTCGTGGCTATAATTTCCTGCTCTTGTGAGCCTGATGTCCTGTTCTCCTCGTTAGTTGGGAGGGGTTGTAATGCGTGAAGCCCAGCGCCTGTCCATACGTGAACCGCTGCTCTTTGTGCATTACCCCTTCCCCCCTATAACTTTGGGAGAAAATGGAGTGAGGCTGACTCGAGCGAGGCTCCAACACCCTGGTGTTCTGTTGTACATTTTCTTTGTGACTTACCTGAGCTGCATCGGTTCCTGCTATTGCAGATCTGTCCAAGTGGTGTGTCCCTAAGCTATCATCCTCTCTTGACCCAGCAGCCCCGGCCATGCCCAGTGAGGTACCCTGACCAGGTTCCTTAGTTGGATATACCAGGGGCCCCCCAATGGTGGGCGGCATTCCACCCTGCGGGGTTGCTGTGAAACCAGGGGGTAAGGAGCCCCAAGGCGTCACTGCTGGCCAAGTGAAGGCATATTTCCAGTGACCCATACAAAAGGGCCACATAAGGGATTCTGCTGCCATGGTTGATGCCCATTATCACTGCCGGGATTGAACCTGGAGTCCCTGTAGATTTGACTGGTTGCTTACCTTTTCCCCTTTTTCTTCCTAGGGGTTCCTTACTGACTGTTTTTTGGGCACGTCCTCCCCTCTTGTCCACCTTGTGCCCCGGCCTCTTCCGTTTACGCTCCCTTATCTTTTTGGCCTTGACCATGTCCTCAAGGTTCTTTTTCTCTTTCTTATGCCTTGCTTCCTCCGTCAATTCCAATGGCAGCCTTTCTATGTTGTCGCTATATTGCACTCCCTCACTATCAGATTCAGACCACACTAAATCTATTGATACATCGCTGGCCTGATCTCCCTCATACTCACTCCTCTGTGGCTGGGCCACTGTTACTCGCTCCACGTCATCATTCTCCTCTTCTGGTTGCGCCTTAGGTGCGTTCCCCTCCGCTCTGTTCCGTTTTTCTCCCGTCCGTTTTTTCTCCGTCTCTGCCACTGGTGAAGACTTTCGCTTAGTCTGCCTGCCCTGCCCCTTTTTTAGCAACAGATTTTTTCTGAGCCATGGATTCTAACCATCGGGCCGATGGCTGGCTACGCCTAGGCTGCCGCCCCACATCATCCACTGGTTCTTGTGGCCTGTGCTCTGGCATGTTAAGGGGTTCTGCCACTGTTTTCAGTTGCCTGTTTTGCTGGGCTACTAGTATTTCTGGTTCTAACCGGGACATGGTTGACAGCCAATCAGATCCCCCAATGTCCTTCAGGCGTTGCAGAGCCTCGCGGAAGGCTTGGTCTTGCCCTTGCACTGGGATAGCATGTGCCACAATTTGTGGTTGGCTTCCCGGCACCATATAAGGTCTTGACCAGTGCCCTGCACCTGCGTGGGGGTTTGGGTGGACTGGTTGTCCAGAAAGTGGTTATTCTGCATTTCAGACATTTTAGCTATTGATATTAAGAGGCAAGGCAGTGTACACGATGCAATACCTATAAGACAAAACATTAGTTAATACAATTCCATCCTGTCCTTCATAAGATATGTTCTACCCTTATATCCTCACTATAACTGAATGCCCCTACCTAGCCTGTCTGCTTATTCCCCAGTCTCCCCTATGCCGCCGTACCCCTTCCTGTTAGAACTAAACCAAGAAGACCCTCCGAAGGGAGAAGAAAAAAAAAAAAAATTTTTCACTAGAGCCACTCCCTGTCTAACAAGAACTCCTAAAGATTAGGCTGTAACTAGCGCAGCCACAGCCCCCACCCTTGACAGCAGATTTTCTCCTTTCATCCCTTACCCAACTCTCTCTCCCCCCACAAACCCAGGCTGAAAAACTATACCGAACACCAAGGAACATGTTCAAAACCCACCAAAACAGGGATAGAGCTTACAAGCCGGAACCTAGATCATAAGGAAAACCACTGAAAAGCAGCCCCACCCCGCCAGCAGAATTTTTCCTTTCCTCCCGTACCCCACTCTCTCTCTCCCCCCGCAATCCCAGGCTGGGATAGCTATACCGGACACAAACCAAGTTCGATTCCCACAAAACAGGGATAGGGACAACCAGACCGAACATATTTCATCAGGAAAACTACTGCAAAAAGGGGGCGAAAGAAATTTCCCCTAGGCCAAGGAGAGGAAGCCCAGCTCAAGCGGAGAATATAATTAAAGTTTTTTTTTATTATTTTTTTTTTTTTTTTTTTTATTTAACTAACGCCCAGTTTGAGAAACTTAATAAAAGGGAGGGGGAGAATCAAGCAAAAAAAAAACAACCTGGAAACTGACAAAGGGGTTATACGAACACAAACTAAAAGGAACAGCTATGAAATTACAACTAATCCAATAACAGCACCCTAAGAAAATTCAAACACAACTAATAGGACAGCTTATAAAATTACAACTACTCCAAATTCAGCACATTAAAAGGCCCCGGGGAAAATAAAAACTGCCACGAGGAAACCCAGCAAGGGCAGCTGGAACAGGCATAAAGGAAGAGTTGTTTCCCCCCTCAGAAAATACCCAAAGCGAAGCCGCTCCAAAGCCAGACACAAGGCCTGCTGCTGGCTGATTGTGGAGTTTGCCGGAGCAGCCCAACAGGGGACAGGAAGGAATTTGGCAAAATATGGGACCGGGAGACAGCCGAGCAACACTGGGGATTCCAGAACACTGAGGGGAAACTATAAAATTTTCTTCGTAGTTTTTTTTTTTTTTCTTCTTGGGACCGCCACGTGGCAGGAACCATCTCTGCAGGCCTGCTGAGAGGAACACTAAACACATGAAGCGAAACAAAGGGGAATGAAAGTGCCAAAAGCCGCGTCACTGCCACGCGCAGCTAAGAAAACTTAGGCGTGGGGGGGTGACAAGGCCCCACTGGAGCGAGGAAACCCCCAGTAATTTCCCGCGACCCAAAGAGCGAGCCAGGCATCCCAATCTATGCTGCCCAATGGAAAAACCCCGTGCATACGTGTAAGCTGCTGGGCCAAAGGCTGGCAAGGAGATACAGGGGGAAAAAACCCATGACCGAGGGAGCAGGGGCCCAGAAAAACCCTCCCGGAAACCAGAAAGGACCCAAAAGGAAAAAAAAAAAAGCAAACTTACTTGAAACCGGAAAAGGAAAGAGCACCACGAAAGGCGGCTGGAAAACAACGAGTAGGAGCAAGCGGCTATGGACCAGGAACGGAGACAAAAAGCCGGACTGGAGCTGTTCAAACCACTGTCAACTTAACTTCGGTGTGGAGCAAAACTTGGTTTGGGGCTGTTCCAGGAGGGCGAGATCCTGGGACAGCTCCTTTGTAACCTCTCTTGACCCTCCCTATGGGGAGGTGGCCAGCCAACCTATCGAGGGCTCCTCGTATTGGGCCACCTGCTCGGGGGGGCCGCCTCCTCCAGGCGGTGGGCGGCCCTCCTAGCCCACACCCTCTTGGGTGCCGCGTGCAAATTGCCCCCCCGGTGAGAGGCCGGTGGGGCTATTCCATGCCTTCCTACAGCTTCTACGCTGAAGTCTTGCCGGCGCTGTGCGGCAGCTCCACACCACCGCCCTTGGTGAGCATCTGCATGTATAGCAGAAGTCATGCCAACTGCAGAAACCACAAATCCCATCCCCCTCACTCCTCTGTGCCCTGTAACAACGCAAAAACCTCTAAAAATCATCCCTCTCACTCCCATGAGCCCATTAACTGCGTAACAAAGGCTACAGAACGTCCCAAGCACAAGAGGCTTAACTAGCCTCTCCCAATCATGCTGAAACCCCCCTATACACACCCTCACCAATCATAATACACCCTCACCAATCATAATGCTCCCCCTCCAGCCTTAAGGGCCCTTTGTCCAGGCTTTGGCTACTACCTGGGGGGGGACATTGAAACCGACCCTGGTCCTTTCTCTCCAAACATCACTCTCAGTGACCCCACAAACCCCCTCTGGGCAAACTCCGGGGGGGCTCAGGCTGGTTCACATGAACATCGGGAGCCTGAGACACAAAATGCTCGACCTTGAGGCTTGGACCCTGCTCTACAAGCCTGACATCTTAGCAGTGACGGAAACGTGGCTAAAGCCCCACATCCTCCCTCATGAAGTCGAATTGACTGGCTATCAGACCATAAGAAAGGATAGAACTGGGAAAAAAGGGGGGGTACTTATTTACCTCAACTCCTCCTCCTTAAATGCCTCCCTGATTGATCTCCCAACACCCAATGGATCCCAGGGTGAGATATTACTTCTCAAACTACTCCTCAGAGATACCAAACCTCTCTATATCGGATGTGCCTACCTCCCACCCCAAACCGCTGCCCCCTCCATAGAATCCCTCACAAATGCCATCCTCAAGCTCTCCCTAGGGGAGACCATCCTCCTCGGGGACTTCAAGCTTAACTGGCTTGCCCCAAGCACCACCCGAATCAAGAACCTAATACTGGATGCATCACTTACCCAAGTGATTGACATGCCAACCAGGCATAACACCAAATCTGGCAACCACTCACTACTCAACTGGGCACTCGTTTCAAACCCCAATCGGATACAGATTGCTGGGATTATGTCTGACTCCTTGAGCGACCACTGCCCTGTCTTCTGTATCTGGTCCAATAAACCCCTCAAGGTCGACGCCAGAGTGATTGTCGTGAGGAATTTCATCCGATTCGTACCAGCTGACCTCTGCTCTGACCTCCTGAAGGTGGAATGGGGCCCCATTGTCTCCCTCCCCACAATTAGCGAGGCCCTGGATTACTTCACCAAGACGTTCTTGGCCATAGCAAACCAACATGCCCCTGGAAAAATTCAGAGTGCAGGGTAAATGCCACAAATGGCTAAACCCTAGCTAAAACACACCATGCGGCTCCGGGACAAGGCATGGGGGCTCTACAAATCCTCCGGGTGCAAACCGGACTGGGAGAAGTATCGGTGCCTGAGGAACCAATGCAAAAAAGGCTCAAAACAGGCCAAATCAAAATTCCTCAGGGACCTCCAAACAGGCAATCTAAGGGACCCAAAGAAATTCTGGGGCCACATAAACTCTCTCCTTAAAGGCCACAAAAAAGAACATGATACCTCGCTCCTAGTTGGGAACTCATAGATACATACATAGATACATAGACAGTGTCGGCAGATAAGGGCCTATGGCCCACCCAGTCTGCCCATTTGAGCTTGTAAGTTCAGTTTGTTTTCCTAGAAGTCTGTTTCCCCTTACCCCTGACCTCTAGAATTCCTTTATGTCTATCCCATGCATTCTTAAATCCCGTGATTGATTCAGCCCCCACCACTTCCTCTGGCAGGGTGTTCCACTTGTCCACCACCCGTTCTGTGAAGAAATTCTTTCTCATGTTTCCTCTGAATCGTCCTCCTCCAACTTCATCCCATGCCCTCTAGTCCTGGAACATCTTTTTGCTTAAAAATAGTGTTTTCCTGCACCCTGTTTCTCCCTGTAAGATACTTGTATGTCTCTATCATATCCCTCTCTCCTCCTCTCCTCCAGGGAGTACATGTTCAGTTCCTTCAACCTGTCTTCATAGGACTTGTGATGCAATCCATGCACCATCTTTGTTGCCCTCTCTGAACCTTCTCTACCCTGTCTATGTCCTTACGTGGGTATGGTCTCCAGAACTGTACACTGTACTCCAGGTGGGGCCTCACTAGTGTCTTGTATAGGATTATGACCTCCATTTTCCTGCTGGTGATGCTCCTGCCTATACATCCCAGCATCCTATTTGCTTTACCTGATGCCTTGTCACACTGTTTCCCTACCTTGAGGTCATCAGAGATGACAACCCCAAGATCCCTTTCCTGCTTGTTGCATGCTATATCCTCACCCCCCAACTGATATATTGTGCCAGGGTTTTGTGCCCCATATGCATTATCTTGCACTTCTTTGCATTGAATTTCAACTGCCAAACCCTTGACCATTCTTCAAGTTTCTGCAGGTCCCTTCTCATTCTGTCTACACCCTCTGGTGTGTCTACTCTGTTACAGAGCTTTGTGTCATCAGCGAACAGTGAAATTCTGCCTTCTAGATCCTGCGCAATGTCACTGATGAAGATGTTGAATAGGACCGGTCCCAGCACTGATCCCTGTGGTACCCCACTGGTCACTCTTCCCTCTGTGGAATGACAGCCATTTACCACCATCCTCTGTGTCCTGCCACCCAGCCAGTTACCTACCCACCACACTACTGTCCTGCCCACACCCATATTCCCCAGTTTGTGTAATAGTCTTCTATGTGGCACAGTGTCAAAGGCCTTGCTGAAGTCCAGATAGGCCATGTCCACTGCCTCCCTGATCCACCTCCCTAGTCACCCAGTCAAAATTAAATGAGGTTGGTCTGACATGACCTCCCCTGGTGAAACCATGCTGCCTTGGGTCCTGTAGTCCATTGACAACCAGATGTTCCACCAATCTCTCCTTCAGTAGTGCTTCCATGATCTTTCCCACTACCGGAGGTGAGGCTGACTGGTCTGTGGTTCCTGCTTCCTCTTTGTTCCCACTTTTGTATAAGGGGACTACATCTGCTGTCCTCCAGTCTTTGGGTACCTCCCTATTTCCAGTGATTGGCTAAACAGGATAGCCAGAGGTTCAGCCACCACCTCTCTTAGTTCTTTAAGGACCCTGGGTGCACCCATCTGGCCCCATTGCTTTGTCAACTCTTATTCTTCCAGTTCCTTCAGGACCCTTTCTCGTGTAAAGGGACTTGTGTCCATTTCTGCACCATTCTCACCCCTTGTACTCCTTCAGACCCATTACCCCCTCTTCCTCAGTAAAGACTGAGCAGAAATACCTGTTCAATATGTCAGCTTTACTGTTGTCATCCTCCACGCGACTCCCATCCTCCCCTTCAGTCTCACTATCCCTCCTTTGTCTTTCTTTTTCACTTATGTACCTGTAAAGGTTTTGTCCCTTTAACCACTGATTTTGCAATGTGTTCTGTCTGAGCTTTGGCTTCCTTACTGACTTCCCTGCCTCCCTTTGTTTCTCCTGGTACTTCTTCCTATCCCTTCTGCCTGTGTCTTTTTGTATTGCCTGAATGCAATCTTTTGGCTTTCACTTTCTTTGCTACCTCTTGTGAAAACCATAATGGTCTCTCTTCCTTTTCCTCTTGCTAACCTGCTTAATGCATAATTCTGTTGTTCTTATAATTCCCATTTTAAATACTGCCCACTGTTCCTCAACCCCTGATTCCTGTCCCATTCCCTTAATGCTTCTTTCAAGTATCTCCCCATTTTCCCAAAGTCTGCCCCCTAAATCCAGGATATGTGTTTTGTGTGGTTTGGTTCTGCTCTTTCTGTGATTTCAAACCACAATGACTGGTGGTCACTGTTACCCAGGTGCTCCCCCACTGTTACCCCCATCACACTGTCCCTGTTTGTGAGCAGAAGGTCCAGTATTGCCTTCTGCCGAGTTGGTTCCATGACCAGTTGCTTGAGGAAGGCACCCTGAAGGGAGTCCAGGATAAATCTGCTCCTAGTTGATGCTGCTGCTGGGATGCTCCAGTCCACATCTGGAATATTGAAGTCTCCAACCAGTAGTACCTCACCTTGTCTGCCATCCTTGGATGGCTAGCATCAACTCCTATCTGTTTCTTCCTCCTGAGCTGGTGGTCTATAGACCACACCAGCGGATGGCTGGCCCCATTTTCCTTTCCAGCTTAAGGCCAGTATCTCTCCCCATTTGTTCCTCCTGGATCTCTGTGGCCCTTATGTCATTTTTCACATACAGTGCCACTCCTCCTCCTTCCTGCCTCCTCTGTCTCTTCTGAATATGTTGTAGCCAGGTATGGCCATCTCCCAGTCATGGTTATCATTACACCAGGTTTCAGTGATGGCCACAATGTCCAGGTCTGACTGTACCATGACAGCCTCCAGATCTTCCATCTCGTTGCTAAGGCTCCTGGCATTTGCACACATGGCTTTCCATGATTTGACCTCCCTAGCCTGCTTCACTGTTCTACTCAGCCCTTCCTTGGTTGTCATTTATCCCTGGTTCTCCTTGCTGTCTGCCCTTCTGCTGAATTTTGCCCTTTCTGCTTATCCACCTTGGACACTAATCTCCGTCTTTTGCACACTGCTTTGCAGAGATAGCCACTCCTCTGGTTCACTGGTTCCACTGCTAGCTGTGGGGGGTGAGCAAGTAGGTACCCTCCTTGCTGGCCTGCCACCCCTCTTTGCTAGTTTAAATGCTTGTCAATATAGCATTTAAACTTATCATTGAGTGCTTGGATTCCCCTCCAGGATGGATGCAGGCCGTCAGGCTTGAACAAACTTCCATCCCTCCAGGTGGGTCCCCAGTCACCAATGAATCCAAACCCTTCCTCACAGCACCAGTTCTTCAACCATGAGTTAAAGTTCTAATGCGTGCACTCCTATGCTCTCCCTTGCCTCTCACAGGTAGTACTTCTGAGAAAGTGACAGAAGTAGCTACTTGCTTGAGACCCCTCCCCAGTTTCCTAAACTATTCCTGAATTTCCTTTGGCTCCCCATTTGCTAAGTCATTAGTACCTAGGTGGATAATGACATCCAGCTCACCCTCCTGTCTTGCCTTCCCAGTGATCCCCAATATCTTCCTTCCATCCCTCCATGCCGTGGCACCTAGTAGGCACCTCACCTCCCTGTCCTCCCCCTCCTGTGTTCCTAGCTGGATCCCTCTTACGATGGAGTCCCCCACCAGGATTCGCTTCCTCCTCCTCTGGGGTCCACTGCTTTCCCCACTGAGGTCACCTCCTTGGCTAACCTCCACATCCTTTCCTTCCACTTCTCTGGGTACCTCTATTTGGTTGTCCTCATTTGCCAGTGTGGCATATGAGTTCTTGAGAGGAATAGGATCTGGGATGTGCCTCTGCCTGACTGCTCTAACCCTCCCTGAGCCCACTGTCATCCAAGTGCTCCTCGTTCGTCCTTTGAGGCAGCTGCATTGGACTGGGTGGTCCTGGATAGGGGTGATGGTACTCCTGACCCAGTTTACTTCCGCTCTGAGTCTGGTTACCTCATCCCGTAGTCCAGAGAGATGCATGCAGATAGGGCAGCACCTCAGTGTCCAGAAGGTCTGCCTGAATATGGCTGCCCACAGCCACTGCATTTGCGCCACTCCCACATTATACTGCAATTCCACTACTTGTCTGCTACTGAAACTCTCTTAGTTCTCTTTTTATTAATTTACAGTACTAAAAATCCTGTAACTGATCCTCCAATTTTTTTTAAGGAAAAAGAAACCAATAAATAAATAAATGAGTCAAAACACTTGTCCTGCTGAGGGTGGGCTTCTTCCCCCTTATGCCCCTCCTACTTCACACCTCTTACTATACCCTGTGTTTAGCTCCTGTCAATCAGATTTATCAGGGCATATAATTAAGAGTTGGGGGAAGGGGAGGGAGGGTGGGCGAAAATTTGCAGCTATTAAAGACAGCACAGAATTACACCACCACTATGTTTTAAATTTTCAACAGCCCAAAAACAATTATAAGTAAAGACAACAAAGAAAGAAAGTATAGTGTCACTACAAGCCCACAATCTAAGTTTAAAAGAAAAATACCAATTACCAGTTACTCTAAAGCACTGAATTGAATATGTTTCCTTCCTTCTCCTTCTGGCTTCTTCTGAGAAAATCAACCTCATTTACTAACGACCCCACTAAAGTGGCTGAAGCGTTCTGCGTATCCTTTACAAACCCCACTGACTGCCTCCCAGCAGTGCCAGGGACCCCCCTACTCCCCCGCCCAGACACAGTGCTTCCTTGCCCCTTATTCCACCTGAAACTAGTTGATCCCAGCACAGTACTGCCCCTCCTGCACAAAATAAACCCTGACTCGTCTTCTGGGAACAACCGGCTAGAACCCCGTCTGCTGAGGGCTGCAGCACCGGCCATCACCTACCCCGTTACCCTGCTCATCAATAGATCCCTCCAAGAAGGGACGGTACCCAGTAAATGGAAAGTTGCCACCATAGTCCCAGTCCACAAAAAAGGAACTCGGGACAGAGTTGAGAACTACAGGCCCATCTCTCTTCTCTGCCCCCTGGGAAAAATTCAGGAAAGACTAGTCTATGATCAACTTCAAGACTACCTGGAATAACACCTACTCCTCTCCAAAGTCCAGCACAGCTTTCGGAAAGGCCACGGCACCGACACCGCCCTCATCAGGCTAACATCGGACATACTAAATGCCATGGACCAAGGCACCCCAATGGGCGCACTATTCATTGACCTATCCAAGGCTTTTGACTTGGTTAATCATGAGCTTCTCCTTACTAAGCTTCGTCGGCTCGGCATGGATCAGCTCTCACTCTCCTGGACCACAAGCTACCTGACTAACCGATCCCAAAAATTCCGCTGGCAGGGAGCCCAATCAAACCCTAGGCTTGTGACCTCTAGGGTTCCCCAGGGCTCCATCCTGGGCCCCCTACTATTCTCACTATTTCTGAATGACCTTGAAGAGGATTGTGCGCCCTGCAACCTCATCCTCTACGTGGATGACACTGTAATCTACTTTAGTGACCCCCAACCCTCGGTTATCTCAGCCAATCTCCAAGCTAGCCTTACAAAGCTTGAAGCATGGTTTACTGCCAACCACCTAAAACTAAATGAAGATAAAACAAAAGCAGTCCTCTTTGGGACCCGACGGCTGGGCTATGACCGTAGCAGGCTACTCCAACTCTCATCAGCCCAAGGAAGGCCAGTCGAAGTCACCGACCAGTTCAGGTATCTTGGGGTTGTCCTTGACCAAGAGCTAACCTACAAACCCCATATAGATGCCTTAACAAGATCCATCCACCAGAAGCTTGGCCTCCTATACCGCTTGGGAAACTCCCTTTCTGGAGAAGCACGATGGGTCATTGCAAACTGCAATCTCCTTCCCTTGTTGCTATATGGCTCCCCACTACTTCAGTCCCTCAGAGAGTCTGAGCTAAACAAGCTCACCACCCTCTACCACCGCATTGCTCGCTTCGGAACCAGCTCCACCCCAAGGAGACATCACTGTGAGGCTCTTAAAGACCTTCATTGGCCGAAACTAAGGCATAAATTATCCTACGCCTCTGCCTGCCTTACCTATAAATTCTCCTCCATTGGCCACCCATCGCACCTTAGTGGCCTGCTCACCCCTAAAGTCTCCATTCGTAACCTTCGGTCTACTACCAGTCGGCTCCTGAACATCCCCCACATTTGGACCAACCAAGGAAAGCGCTCCTTCCAGTACATTGCCCCTCACTTCTGGAACTCGCTCCCTGCAAACTTGCTTGACAAGCCCTCCCTCTCCTTGTTCAAAGCCAGTCTTAAAGCATACCTTATTGAGCTGAGCCACTGTGGCTGTAACCGCTAGATAATGTACTCAACTTAGCCCCTCTTAATTGACAACTGACTAAAATCTCGCTCCCCCTTTGCTAGCTAAACGCTAATGCTAATGTCACTGTAGACCTGCTGCAATGTAACTGTACTCTCCAACCCTGTCCAAATGTACCCCACTAACAATGTATGTACTCTGACACTGTCTTACTGTATGTACTCTGATGCTGTCTTATTGTATCGTTGCTTCATGTACTGACTGTGTATGTATGTATTATGTAACTGTCTTACTGTAACCTAATGTAAAGTGGTTGGTGTACTCAACCCCAGGTCGCCCCTGAAAAAGGGATCTCTGGTCTCAGAGGGCTTACCTGGTCAACAAAATCTAAATAAATAAATAAATATAGTGAAAGAAATGTGACAAACTAGACTAGAACACTACTGGTATGCGAACTGGTGCTGTGGTCCCCAGTGAGGAAAGCACTGCGATTTGATGATGGGGAAAAAGGAACTCTGCTCGGGCTAGCGCCATTCATTATATACTCTGCAGGTGAACAGATATCATACATCAGTGATACACACCAATATTGCTGTCCTTAAACATTCTGTTTCCCATGGGCTCCTGGCACCTCTGGCACTGAGGCCAAACAGTGGTCCTCTTTAAGGAGAAGACTGATTCTTAGATAGTTTTTCAAATCCAAGTTAAGATCCAGTTTCAGTAAAGAGGTCAAGGGAAGAAGATGAATTTTAAAATAGATTCAAGAGAAAAAAATATTATTCAGAAAAGGCGATCATGTCAAATAGATTTAATATAATATACTGTACTATTCTATTGGTTGACAGTTCCAATTACACAGGGGATTAAGGAGACTTTGCCTTTCTATTGGAATTTTCCATCAATGGAATTGTGTTTTATATTGCATGTATCTGACATGAGTGCCTCTGTGAGTCATACTTTTTCTGTTGTTATTATTTAAGATTCATATTCTTCCCCTTATCTTCTTTTCTAAGACTGGATCCTCTCTAGGACGTCCACTCTTGATCAGGTGCTCCACAGCTGGCAGCACTGGCGCCGAACCCAAGCTAGCCGCAGTCACTTCTCCTGCCCGCTACCCAGACTCAGGATGTCGATCCTTGATCAGGTGCTCCACAGCTGGTGGCACCGGCCCTGAACCCAAGCCAGCCGCAATCACTTCTCCTTCCCGCTACCCAGACTCAGGACATCCACCCTTGATCGGGTGCTCCACAGCTGGAGGCACCAGCCCCGAACCCAAGCCGGGCACAATCACTTCTCCTGCCTGCAACCCAGACTCAGGTACGCCATCTGAAATATCTAGAACCCCCAACTTCTGAGCCACTAAAACTGATTGGCTGCACCCTGGCTGTCCATTGGCCGACTCCACTAGCAGCTCTTTCCTGATTGGACTGCCCTCTCTGCCTGACTTTCAGCACCATATTTTTAAACTGTTTAGCCTGCTGTAGTGTTTTGCCTGCTACTCATATAGCTTGTATTTTTGTCCCGCCCCCAACCTCTATTAAAGACACGTTCCCTTCTTAGCTCTGTCTCCCTATCCCTCCATCCTCTTGTGTCTACTACTGCGGACCTCCCCTTAAAGAGACGTGGTCCACAGCTGCTACCTCTTTACTGGAATAAACTCCCCCCCCTTTTAATGCCCTCCGTGAGGCTTCTATTAGTTCCTGTATAAGGCAATTTAATGTTGCAGACTCAGTGTGTCCTCACATGTCCACCCCTACCAAAATGAAGCATCTATTCCCACTGGCTGTGGCAGTCCTCCTGACTGGCACCCTACTTTTAGTCAACTTCTCTGCCTCAACCCTCTCCACTGACCAGGCGGACCTCCTCCATTTCTCTGATGACAATCTCCCTCATTCCTCCTCCCACCACCATCAGATGGAATTTAGCCCCGCTCAGCACCCTCACACTTGGCTTACTATCAAACCTGGAGCGCCGCCTACTATGCTTCTCCCTTCTCACCACCCAACCCCTTTCTCCCCCTCTCCTCCACCTGCTGTGCTCCTACCGCCTCATACTCTTCCTGCTTCTACTGGATGGGGACATTGAATCCAACCCTGGGCCTTTTTCCTCTGCATTCAGCCTTCCTCAGGCAAGTGGGCTGGGCATCTACCACCTAAACGAGAGGCGCCTCCTGCCCAAAATGGATCACATCAAGACTTGGATATCCCAAAACTCCCCCGATATTCTCTGTATCTCTGAGACTTAGTTATCCACCAAAGTCCCTGATTCGCTATCTCAGGGTACTCCATTTTCTGTCAAGACAGGGATAAGAGCGATGATGGTGTTGCTATCTATGCACACGGGTCCCTTCACATCATAACTGTCTCCCAGGAGGTTGCCCCTAAGTCACACGAGATCCTACTCTCCATGCTGGCGTTCCCTTCTTCTTCTCCCCTCTTTGTCGCAGTCTGCCACTTCTCCCCCAGTGCCGCATCCTCCTCAGTGGTTTCCAGTCTTGCCAACCTTATCTGTTCAGCTGCCTCGGGTGAGCTTGTAATCCTGAGTGACTTCAACATTAACTGGCTCGCCCAACACTCCAAGGCCATCACCCAGGAGGTCGAAGCCCTCAGTCTTACACAACTTATCTCTGACTCCACCAGGCTCAACCCATGCTCCTCCAATCATTCGTTACTGGACTGGATCCTAACCACCCACCCTCTAAAATTCTCCTCAGCCAGCACCCTCCCTGATGCTTTCAGCGACCATTGTATCACCTTTTGTTGCAGAATGCATCGTCCCGCCCCCAGCCCCACCCAAGTACATGTGGTTTAGATCCCTTAAGTCCCTCAATCAGTAGGCACTACTAGCTGATCTCTACCTGGCCGACTGGTCCGGAGTCTTCACCACGCCTGACATCGACTCTGCTTTGGTGGCCTTCAACTCCCACCTTTCTAAGTATATGGAACTCCCATGCCCCCCTATAAAAGCTGCGTCTCTGGTGCAGGCACCTTCCCTGGATCTCCCCTCATCTAGTGAAGCTCTTCAAAGCCAGGGACAAAGCCTGAAAAGTGTTTAAAGGCTCCTCCACCGCCTCTGACCTTCAATCATACAGAACACTGCAGAATGCCTATACCAAGTCTGTGCATTCTGCCAAAGCTGGCTTCTTTAAGTCTCAACTTGAGGATTGTCACCCCACTCCAGCGGCCTTCTGGAAGACTCTCCGCTCCCTGCTTGGCTCCACCCAGCAAGCCCCTTCACCCATTCCAGGCCCCACTGACGATGGCTCAGGAGCGGTTGCCTCTTCCATAAATCACTTCTTCACTACCTGTGCCTTACTCCATGGGTAGCCACCTACCCCACTGTCCCCTCCCTGCAGACACCAGCTAGCATGTCTCACACATTGGGAGGAATTCAACGACAACCCCTCCCTATTCTGCTGGGACGGTCTGCATCTCAGCCGAAGGGGAAGTTCTCTTCTTGGCCGTCAGCTTTTGTCATTTATCAATAATTATTCAAACTAAAACTTAAGGGGGAGACTAGGCCCAAAAAGCCATCTCTTAATACTTTACATAAGCTGAACGTCCTATTCTTTAATGCAAGAGCACTTAACAAAATCAAAATGGCAGAATTAGAGTTGAAAATTCAGGAATTCAACATAGGACTGATCGCTATTACTGAAACATGGGAAACCAGGACAAACAATGGATAATGAACATCCCAGGGTTTAAACTCTATTACAAAAATAGAGCTAATGAACAAAAAGGTGGAGGAGTCAGTCTCTACGTTACTAACAATATTCCATCTTTCGAATCCTCCATACCAATATTAACAGAAAGTATCTGGGTTTATTTGCAACCTAAAGGACATCCCCAGATTCTGGTTGGCAACTGTCACCGGCCCCCTTCCTCGGACTTTGCATATTTCAATCAACTATCTTCAGAAATTACCCAAACAGCAGATAAAGGGTCAGTAATAATTTTAGGAGACTTTAACCTCCCATCTATAAATTGGGATACACTTTCTGGACTCAATCAGTATGACTTACAGTTAATCTCAACCATCACAGATCTTGGCCTTACCCAACAAGTTAGAGAACCTACACGTGGGAATAATATTCTGGACCTAGTATTGACTAACATGAAGGCCTCCTTGTCTAACTTGCGGGTGTTTGACCCCCTGGGCAATAGCGACCATATGACAATTCAATTTTCTATTCTCCTGGCTCATAAAAATTCTATTAACAACTGCATGATAAAACAATATGAGAAGGCAAATTTCTCAAAATTAACGAACATCTTACAGCTATACCTTGGGACTCATTACTTACATCTCTTAATATTAAAGATGCATGGAGCATCTTCAAAGAAACTGTACACAATCTAGAAAAAAATTTTGTACCAGAAAGGAAGAAGTACAATAATAAAGGCAAGCTTCCCGCCTGGTACAACAATAAAATTAAAAAACTCAGTATTCACAAACAAAAATTATTTACATCTTTAAAAAAGTGCTAACCTGAACAAATAGAGGGTAAACTTATCGTGTATAAGAAAGCACTTAAGGATCTAAAAACATCAATCATCCTGTCTAAACGGAATCTAGAATTTAGAATGCTCATACTAAGGATTCACATAAAAGTCTTCATTCATATCTTAATAACAAAAAGGGCAACACAAATAAAATAGGTCCATTAATTATTGATAATACAACCATCCTTTCAGATAAGGTTACTGCAATTGAGTTTAACAAATACTTTTGCTCTGTTTTTGAACAGGATAAGGAACCCATATCATATACCAATGCTAGTACATCTTCTAGCTATACTGTCACCATTCCCAATACCCTCAAACTTTTAAAAACCTTGAAGTTAACAACTAGCCCAGGCCCTGACAGCATCACTTCCAAATTTCTTATGGGAACATATAACAACATCGCTATTCCACTTACCATTATCTTTAATAAATCTCTTGGAGAGTCTAATGTCCCCCCCAGACTGGAAAACAGCCATTGTAACACCAATTTTTAAAAAGGGGTGCATCATAAGGCTGAAAATTACAGACCTATCAGCCTTACCTCCATTCCATGCAAACTATTGGAAAAGCATATTAAATATCTAATTGAAGAAGAAATGCTGGCATTAAAACTAAATGATGTTACACAACATGGATTTAAACCCGGGCATTCCTGTACAACGAACTTGTTATCCTTTTATAACTTAGTCAGTAGTTATCTCGATCTAAATATTCCAGTGGATGTTATTCTGCTTGACTATAGTAAGGCATTCGACAAGGTCTCACATTCCATATTAATGAAAAAACTAGTAGCATTAGGTTTCTCTAAATGTATCGTGCCTTGGGTTAATAGCTGGCTCTATAAAAGAACCCAAACTGTCGGGATTAATGGGGAATTATCGGACGAAAAGTCTGTGACAAGTGGAGTCCCTCAGGGCTCGGTGTTGGGTCCCACTCTGTTCAGCATTTTCATCAGTGACCTTACCATTTCATCACAGAATACTTTATCTAAATTCGCGGATGATACTAAATTGGGAGGACCTGTTGATAACGAAACCAACAGGAGTACTCTAATAAATGATCTCAAAAAAATTGAACCCTGGGCAGTAACTAATAAGATGTCATTTAATGTGTCTAAATGTTCTGTGTTACACATTGGTAAAAAAAATCCCAAACAAACATACCATCTTAATAATATTATACTTAGGGAATCCCTCATCGAAAAAAGACCTGGGTATACTGGTCGATAATAGGTTGTCTTTTTCAAACCACTTTAATAAGGTTGCTAATCATGCCAATGCCCTCTTACGTAGGATTAATAATACTTTCATCCTTAAAACTGAGGAATGCATTATGGCTCTATATAAAACTCATGTTAGACCCCACTTAGACTATGGTTCATCCTTGTGGAGTCCCTATTTAGTCAAGGACATCACAAAAATAGAAAAGTTCAAAGAAGGGCCACTAAAATCATACCCCATCTTTCTTGTTTCAATTATGAAACTAGGCTCCATAAAACCAAGCTATATCCATTGGAATTTAGAAGGCTAAGGGGAGATCTCCTTCAGTTATTTAAAATCTTACAATCTGCTACACTAAAGAGATCATGTGGATTGTCTTTTACATCCAGAAAAATAGTAGCTAGAGTACACAACAAACAAATTGAAATTGAGAAAACAAGAACAAACAGAAGACAGCAGTTTTTTACTGTTAGAGCTCCAAGAGTTTGGAATTCTCTGCCACAGGAAATTGTTGACTGCCAGAATATTAATACATTTAAGCTCAAACTTGATAAATGGCTTCTGGACAGAACATAACCTACCAATGATCCACATTGTGTGGAGGACATTCTCGATGGGCTTCGGCCTTCTTTTGTCCAAATTACCAAGTTACCAAGCTCCCTTCCCCCTGGGACTAGCAGGACATCTGATCCCCCTGCCCCCCAACCCTTTCCTACTCACAAAGGTACTCTCTCTTCCACACTCCCCACCTAGCTACACCTTCTCCCCATCTCCCCCTCAGAGGTACTGCGTGCCCAGAAATCTCTGAACTCCTCCAAACAAAGTCCGGATGGTATTAATCCCATCCTCCTGAATATCTCTGCTCCTGCCATAGTCCCTCCTATCACTCACCTCTTCAATCTCTCTCTCTCTCTCCACCGGCTCCCTTCCCAAGGCCTGGAAGTTAGCCAAAGTCATCCCCCTGCACAAGGGGGGGTGACCCATCCATCCCTGGCAACTACAGGCCTATCTCCCTCCTTCCCTCCCTCTCCAAAATTTTGAAATCCCTCATCTCTGAAAGACTGAACTAATTTCTTGCCGAAAACGATGTTTTGACTCCATTCCAATCCGGCTTCTGTCATTGCCACTCTACTTCCTCCTCTCTTCTCCGTCTTACCAACCACATCCACTCAGCCATGGACATGGGCCATCTAACACTGGCCATATTTATAGATTTAGCCAAGGCCTTTGATTCTGTGGCTCACAATCTGCTCCTTGAAGACCTCACAGCTATAGGACTATCCCCCACATCTACTGAATGGTTCAAGGCTTACCTAACGGATAGGTTTCGATTCATCTAACTTGGTGACATCAAGTTGACACCCCTCTCCATTCTTGCTGGCGTACCCAAGGGGTTGATCCTTGGACCAATCCTCTTCTCCGTATCCATAAACAACCTACCTTCTGCCTGCTCAGGTTCCCAAGTTCAAATGTATGCTGACGATACTGTGATTTTTGCTTCTGGTCCCTCCCTAGCCCAGGTTGAAACCATCCTCCAGCCTGATTTTTTGAATAGCCTAAAGTGGCTTGAAGGTAAATCACTGAAATGCAACATCAAGAAAATGGTCGCTATGTTTTTAGGCTCTGCCCAGAAACTAGCCAAATTGCCCCCCCCCACCCCACATATGCCTTCGGCAGCTCCAAAGTCTCAACGATTGAGTCCTACAAATACCTGGGGGTTTGACTTGATCCCAAGTTGGACTTCTCCTTACACCTAGATGCTATACACAATAAACTGCATCCGAAACTAGGAATGCCTTACAGGCATAAGGACAGTCTGTCCCCTCCCATCAGGAGGGAATTAATTTCGAGACTCATCCTCCCTTCTTTCGACTATGCAGATGTGGTCTATAGTTCAACTCCGCAGTCCTCCCTCACCAAGTTAGACCCACTGTTTCATGTATTCTGCCAATTTGCCTCTAATCTGCCATTCCGTACTCATCACTGCCTCATCTACCAATCTGTCTCCATGCCTTCACTCGCTGACCGTAGTACAGCACATTGCGCAGTCTTCATCACCAAGTACTGGTTCAACACCCTCCTCTCCTACCTCTCCTCCCAATTAGCCCCTGCCCCTTGCACTGGCTACACCCTGTGCTCACGAGACCACTGTTCCTTCACCCTGGCTACACCTCGCACCCACGCCGGGCAACAAGCCTTCGCCCATTCTCTCCCTGCCCTCTGGAGCTCCCTTTCCCTCACTATACATAGCTTGCCCACTGCACTATCCATCAAATAGTACTTCAAGCACCTCCCACCTCCTCCTCCTTGCCCTTGTTTCCACTCCCCTTAGCAGCCAGGTATTACTAGTTACATCGGTCCACAACCTCCTAAAATCATGTCAACTCCAGCTCTTACTTCTTCTTCTGTCCTTTATAAGCTACTGAGTTTCCCCTACAGTCACCTTTGTATACAATACAGGCTGTACACACTTGGGAACTCTCATCTGCACCTAATGCCTAGTCCTCTTCTATTAGCTCAGGCATTGCTGCTCCTATTATTTAACTGTACGTGTTGCTGTTCCTTGTATTTAACTGTACGTGTTGCTGTTCCTTGTATTTAATTGTATATTGCTAGGCCCAATTTTCGGGTACTGCTGTAACTTCTGACTATGACTGTATTCCTGTATAGCTCCTGTCCATGAAAAAATGCATGGTAAATTATACAAATATACAGCTTTCTTACCCCCTGCCCTGGGTCGCACCTCGAATCAAGCCTCGGCTCGGTGTGCCTTTCCCGGTTATCAACTTTAAATAAATAAATATTTACTTTGGATTTGAATTTCTCTGCAAGGGACTTTGCTTGTTTCTCCTTTATCACAGTTCCTTTCATCTGTTTATTATTTTTTGTGTGCTACAGACTACTTATTAGAGAAAAATACACCTTCTGGTTTTTCACCACTATTATTTTTCATGTTTAGTTGTATTATTATCAGTTTTGGTTTCTCTGTACATTTGCACTGACATTTTATTATTGTTTATTATTTTCTTATTTATACCTCATCTTCTGTATTGAATACTTTTTTCTTAATTAGTTTGTCAATCAGCAATTAGTTCAGATAAATGTTACAATATCAATTAATTACATCGTACTTATGTATGATCTCAATCCTTTTAGCTGGGTTCTGATTCATTTTTACGTTTGCTTGCGTGCATGTGCAAGAAACATTATGTGGCAGCTTAGGAGAGAAGCAGGTTGTGGAGGTACGTCACTCTGGCAGCCAGTGCTGGCACTGCACTGTTGGGCTTGGCAGTGCTCGGCCAATGCAAGGCCAGTGTGCTGATGACACTGGTTCTGCAGAGTGCCACCAAGTTGTAAGGATTTCGCTGCTGCAGTCAGGGACCACCTTGTCATTGCAGCGGCAGTCATTCCGCTGCAATGAGGGAGCGACCCGTCATTGCAGGGCAGTACCTTGCCTGGTGGTAACATTACCAGGACCCTGGTAGCTGTATGCCACCTCAGAGGCCATTTGCCGATGGGGGAGTCCACTCCCTGTTGGCATAATGCCCTCCTCTTTTCAGTTGTGTGCCGAGGGGATGCTCAGTCCCCCTCAGCATCATGCACCCCCCCATGTTTCTGTGCCAATGGGGGACCCAATCCCCCACTCCCCATCAGCATAATGTCCCCACCCCCTGATTTCTGCTGTGTGCCAAGGGGGTGCCCAATCCTACTCGGCATCATGCGTGCCCCCTCACCTCTTTCTGTGCCAACAGGGAGCCCAGTCCCCATTGGCTTTGGTCCCCCTCCCCACAAATGCAGGTGGTACACTGGGAGCCCATCCCAGTGTACCAAACAACATCTGCAAAAAAAGAAAACCGACACTCTTTTTTTTTAAACCAGTAAAACAAGAAAACGATCCCTCATGGTCTTTCCTGCTCCTCCCCAAACCCGTGCCCACCCTCTGCATACCCTGCCTCCAAACACCCACCTCACCCCATACTTACCTTCGGAGCCCAGTGCGATGAACTTCGGTGGACCAGGAACACGTCTGCACTCTTCAAAGCCAACCGCGAACTGAAGAAATGCTGGTAAGCTGTATAATGGTATAAATAGGGTTTTTTCAACTTTGGTGCATATCGTGGGCATTTTTGGGAATTTTGGCACCAAATTTTCAACATGGGGTTATTGTGACCCCTCCTCATGAATTCAGTCACTGTCATAGCATTATTCAGTCCCCAAAGGTGATTTTGTGGTCACTGCGTGGAATCACCTTTCGGGACCAGTTAATGAAATGACAGTGCCACTGTTCATGAGGTGGGCTCTCAAAAAGCCTATGTTGCAAATTTGGTGAAATAAATCAAAAAATGACTGTTTTACGAGCGTGTGTTGTGCAGTTTCCACGCACGCTTGTAACTTCGTGAATTTGTAATATTTTCACTCCAGATTTTCAACATTGGCCTTTTCCCACACCTCCTTATGAACAGTATAGCTGTCATTTTCCACATTTTGACTGAAATGTGTTTTCACACGTCCTGTGTAGAATAGCACGGTCGTTGTGGGAAACAGTTTTCGGGACAGGTTAAGAAAATGACAGTGACTCTGTTCATAAGCAGAGGTCCTTAAATACCTATGTTGAAAATTTGGTGATGAAAGTCCATAAAATGACTGTGTTACAAGCATGTGTTGCGCAGTTTCCTGGCACCCTTGTAACTTCGGAAATTCACAATATTTTCATCCCAGATTTTCAACACTGGCATTTTTTCACACCTCCTTATGAACAGTACAGCTGTCATTTTTCACATCCTGGCCAAAATGTGTTTTCGCACTTCTGGCGTAGAATAGCGTGGTCGCTGTGGGAAATCAGTGTTTGGGACTGATTAAGAATGAACGAGTGAGAGAGGGGGAGTGAGCGAGCTCAATGGAGCTCTGCTGGAACTGCTGCAGATTTCTTTGTGGGCAGAAAAAGATACCACCCAGGCAGGAGCCCAGTACAAAGGGGGCAGCCTGCAGCACCAGGAGAAACAGAATGAGTGAGTGGGGGGGGGGAATGAGAAAGCTCAATGGAGCTCTGTCGGGACTGCTGTGGATTTCTTTGTGGTAGAAAAAGGCGCCAACGCAGGCAGGAGCCCAGTACAAAAGGGCAGCCTGCAGCGCTGGGAGAAACAGAATGAGCAAGTGAGAGATCGAAGTGAGCGAGCTCAGCTGAGCTCTGTCAGGTCTTTAGAGTTGCCCACCATGCCACTCAGGGTCCTGTGTGGGCCTATATTACAGCAGGGTCTCTGGGGTGGAGACAATGCAATGATTGAATACTTTTAGGATTGCTATAATAATAATACAGATTTAGTTGTTCTCTTTATTTCTCTAACTGAGCTATACTGTTAGGACTGCTGTAATAATACATATTTATTTGTTCTGTTTATTTCTTTAACTGAGCTGAGTAATACTTGGAGTGCAATAGGATTTCTAACTGGGCTAAGTGAAACTATATGAGGGCTGAGAACAAAAAGTATCGTAGCTGAGAGGTGAAAAACAGACAAGGAGGCTTTAGGATTGCTACAGTAATACAGTATCTAACGGATGAGATTTGAGACTGAATTAGCCCAGTCGGTCAGGGGTCAGTAGAGGGACTAGTGTGGGGGGAACAGGAATTTGAGTAACTAGGGGCCTAACAGTTGTAGTAGGGTATAGAAACCGTGAGTAAGAGCCCGTAACATAAGATGGGGGCCAAAATGGGGCAGGTGCCACATGTCAATAGGGCAGGCATCTTTGGAAGGATGGTGGGGTGTACAGGGTGTGGGTCCACCATGATCCTGGACTGGGCTTGGAGGATGGGGGTGCATAGGCACCAAATATGGGGGGGATGAGGGGCTGAAGTCCCCCTAAGAAGCTGAAGTGGGGGCTCTGCTTCCCCCCAGGGCTCGACACCATCCCATTATAATTTTTTTTATTCCTGTTTTTTACTTTACTGTCAGTGCCGCCACCCTCAGGAACCTTCCAGTGGGGAGGGGAGGGCTGACTTCACTGCCAAGAACAGCAGTACCATCCCATCATCATGATGTGCCTGTATCATTAATTATTCATACACCCTGCTTTTTTTTATTTTTCTGTGCAGTGCCATTGGTGGAGGGTTGGAGGTTCAATCCAATTCCAGTCACTCCAGTTCATTGGCGTGACATACACATGCGCTGTGGCACCTCTGGCACTGTGTGCTGTTTGGCGCCAGTCTAAATCCAGTGGATCCACCATTTTAATCCTCCTTGGCAGACGGCAGTGAACATTGGTGGTTTCATTTTGCCAGATGACTAATGGTGGCAGTGGCAGGACTCTGCGGCCGGGTGGAGAAGAACTGAAGTAAGATTTGGTAGGCGGTAGCGGGCAGCAGGACATGGCCTGTGCTGTGTGCGAGGGTGGGGGCGCCGGGACTTGGGAGCCATTCCCGACTGTTAAATAATTTAAGATTAGACGGTTCATTGGGTGGGTCAAGAGTGGTCAATTATGTGGGTTTGACTAACTGCCTCAAATAACTGTTGTAGGGTTCGGGGCCATGTGGTGTGTGGCAAGGAGCGCAGAGCCAGAGTCATCACCCACTTCACCAGTCAGTACTCGGGTGACTAAAAGTGTGAAAGTTGGGTGGTACGGCTGTGGGAGAAAGTCAGAACCAGGAAGAAACCAGCAGCACAGCTCGCAATCAAGGAAACAGGCAGCAAGGACAAGTTAATAAGTAATATTTTCACTGTGTTTACAGTCTGGGGGAAAACGACTATAATTGAAAACAAACAATGTAGTCAAGGGGGGGCTGCCTGTGCTGTGTGCTCACCTCCTACCAGTAGGAGCTTAGACAGACGAATGCAGCAGCATTATTATATTTTGAGTCTTTTGAGCTAACTAATGTTACGTTTTTCACGCCAATTGCTAGGTACTTCATTCAGAGGTGCTCTGAATCTGATGAAGCACCAAACAGTTGGCATGAAATGTTAGGTCATTTGAAATGAATTGGGACTGGAGGGTATCCAAAATGCTAGAACCGGGACAGCCAGAAGAACCATTAAAAACCAGAATGTCTGTTTGATGGAAGTTGGAACAAGTGCAAATGTACTATTTTCTTATTGAGGGTAAAATCTGTAGTGGTGGGACTTGAACAACCAGAAAGGATGAAAATCTGGAATGGCCATTTATCTGGATGGAACAGAACAAAGAATGCAGTTTGTGCCTGTTCCAGACATTCCATTTTTAGTCGGTTGAACAACTTGCACAGTTGTACTTCCAGCAATTATGGTTCCAGCATTCTGGATTTCACCCATCCCTTTGTTTTCTCCTGAACTAGAAGCAGAAGCATCTTATCATGGATGGTTATCACAGTTGTTTTTGCACTATGGTTTTTGATTTTTTGCATATGAACTCATCCAACTTGTTTTATTGTAAGACCACGTCCCCACCATGGAGTACACAAATATTATCGTGGGCGACCTAAATATTAACTGGCTCACCAGCGCAGGGAACAGTGCCAAAGATGCCTTTGCTGCGCTCAATCTCACCCAACTTGTCTCCTCCCCCACCCGCCCCCATCTGACTACTGGTAGTTCCACTCTACTGGACCTGGTACTCTCTAACAGGCCTCATAAAATCACCAATTTGACAGTACTGTCAAATGCCTTTAGTGATCACTGCCCAGTCACTTTCTCCTGGTCATGTAACCTTGAGAAGCCGAAGCCCGTCTTCATCTCCAGGAGGTGCCTGTCCACGGGTATCCTTGCCTTACTCCATGAACACCTTGCCAGCTGGGACTGGTCCCCAGTAAAACTGGCCCCCAATATTGATGCTGCCCTCAACTACTTTATTTACGACTTTAACAGGGCCTGCGATGCATATGCGCCCATTTCCAAGACCATACATGGGAAACACAACTCTCCCTGGATCACCCCTGCTCTCTTAAAGCAAATGTGTCTCAGGGACGATCTCTGGCACAGAGCCCTGGAGTCCAGGAAGCCTGCTGGCAGACAAGCCTACAGAACAGTGTGCAACAAATGCACCTGGGCTATTCGTAGTGCAAAGGTGGCATACTACAGGAATACCCTTGCATCCACCTGGGGCTCCTCACGCAAGTTCTGGGACAACCTAAAGGAACTTAATGGCAAAACCCAGTCCCCCCCCAACTCAATATCAATGGCACAATCACCATCAACCCATACAGTATTACAAATGGGCTTAATGAAGCCTTCTTGGATCTTTCCTCTACCCTACCTACCAACTTTTTTGATCCCGCCCCTGATCCCCCTACCACCACTCTCCAACACCCACCCTTC
Organism: Neoceratodus forsteri; assembly: GCA_016271365.2. Lineage (NCBI taxonomy): Eukaryota > Metazoa > Chordata > Ceratodontiformes > Ceratodontidae > Neoceratodus > Neoceratodus forsteri. Next base: position 278,970,838 of record CM028138.1, on the reverse strand, counting down.
TACTTCCGAGCCCTCTCCCTGTTTGCTGCCAAACCCTATCTGCTCAAAGCCCTAAAGGGTGCCAGACACAGTAGTGACTCACTTGATCTCTGTCTTCTCTACTCTACCCTGGATGTAGTTCTCACTCCCTCACTGACCTTCTCAGCCTCTCCCTCCGACCTGGCCAATTCCCCCAAGCATGGAAAAGAGCCGTCATCACCCCCATACACAAAGGCGTTGACAGAATGATCCCAGGCAATTACAGACCAATCTCCATCCTCCCCCCCCCCAAAGTCTTAGAAAAGATTACGGCTGACCAGATAACAGACTACCTCACTGTGCACAGCCTCCTCTGCAGGGAGCAGCATGGTTTTCGCCATGGCTTCAGCACCACAACTGCCCTCATTGAGTTCTCCACTTTCATTCACTCTGCCCTGGGCAAAGGGTATCCTGCCAGGGCAGTCTTCATCAATTTGTCAAAGGCCTCTGACACAGTCTGCCACCCTCTTCTCATTAACACCCTCACCCAGCTTGGCTTCACCTCAGGCCCTGTAAGCTGGGTCACCAATTACCTTGCTGCCCGTACGCAGTGCGTAAAAATCAACAATATCATCTCTAGCCCTCGTCAGGTCTGCTCTGGTGTTCCCCAAGGCTCTATCCCGGGGCCACTACTCTTTAGCTTATATCTAAACATGCTGCCCAATGTCTCCTCAGAAAACATACTTCTTTACGCAGATGATGCGGTCCTCTTCACATCACACCCGACCCTGCCCAACTCCAGCTTGTGCTATAATCCGCTTTTGCCCAGACAGAGCAGTGGTTCCTTGACCACAGGCTTGTGATCAACCTTAAAAAAACCAAAAACCTTGCTGTTCACCCACAATCAGAACAAACTCAAGGGCTCTGCGCTGTCCATTCAATCCCTCTCCCATCACCCTCTTGAGCATGTTACCTCATACAAATACCTAGATATCATCCTCGACTCTGCCCTCACCTTCCATGACCACATCCACACCCTCTGCTCTGCCATAAATTCCTGCATAAGCTTGCTATATCGGTACAGAGCCTGTCTCCTCCCGTAGCACTAAGACTCGCCGTTGACTCATCAGTCCTGTCCCTAGTGGACTATGGACTCCTAATATACGGCGCAGCGGACAACACTGCCCCAGCCAAAATCAAGCTCTCAATCAACAAGGCCTGTTGGCTACTCACTGGGGCTGACAGGCAAACACACACCTGCACACTTTATGCCTTGCCTAACCCCTCTCCCTTGAAGAGCAGCTACTCTACCAGACCTGTCTGCTCACCCAAAAAATCCATGTCGGCTTAACCCCCCCCCCAGTCTGTCTTAACTAATCAGCAGGGCCACACCTTCTGTCCACACTCGTAGCTCCACTAAAACCCTGCTAGTAGTCCCTAGGGTTAGGACAATCCTCACTCAGAGGTCCTTTCCCTACATGGCACCCTTCTGGTTCAACACCCTCCCTCCTGGTACCTCATCTGAGCTCAGAATTGGACCATTCAAATCATCCCTGCATAGCCACCTTCTCAGCTCCCATCATTGCAATTGCAAATAATTGCACCCCCACTGGTCCTCATCCAACCACCTGACCCGCTCCACCCACCCTGTTTATATAACAGTGTGCATATCCCACGATTGCTGAACTTCAATCATCTATAGGCCTGTACATGCAATTCTGAGTTCTGCACCACACTCCTGCTGTCTACCTCTACTGGATGTAGTGTAATCACAGTATATATGTTCAGTGATTCACTCCCTCTTGCTTAGCTACCATCATGTATAGGCCTGTCTTCTACAAGAAGGGACCTTCTCTCGCTGATATGGCCCACTCTACCTGTATTTAATTGTACAGATTTTTTTTATTGTAAATATTATTGCCATGCTACTGTTCCTTGCACTACTGTCTGTTTTCCATTCACTATATGTTTCTCCTGCCCCGTCCTACTCTGTTTATGACGATGAGCCTTTGTAAATGAGCCTTTGACTCAAAGGGATGCAATTCTGATACTGTAATAAATAAATATTTAAGTGGGTGTATCATCTGTGTGTGTTCGATGCTTTGAGGCATTTCATTTTCTACAATTGCTGACTGTTTTTTTTTCTGCCATTCTCAGAAGTCAGCAACTGTAGAAAATGATTCTGTAAGGTGCAGTCCCATTCCCATCCCACATTTAGTGAGGAGGAGGAGACTGGGGGTCGGGGTCCAAGGATTGAGTTAAGATTATGCATTGCTGAGCCTGAGTCTGACTGGCCCATCGATTCAGCATTCAGGTGTTGGGTTCAGAGGTGAAGGTACTGGTGGTGGATCCTGACCAAGGACCATGGTTTTCCAATTTTACCGGTAACACCAGTAAAAATCACGGAATCCTGCTTGGTATGTGGATTTTGAATTCTTGTACTGGTGCCTCACGGAAATTGCATGTCACTGCACAGAATTCCTAAGATTTCAGTATTTTTTTTTTTATTTTCTCTTTCTATGCCCCCTTCTCACAGCATCAGTCTTCACTTTTCAGAGATCCCTAGGCTGTGTATCCCCTAGCTTCGCCCCAGGTAATTCTCGGCAGCTCCTGTGGGCCTGCCCCATCCTGCTTGGGTTGTACCCCCCAGGCAGGAAGGGAGGGGACCCCAGGTCATCCCCTCCACTGTCCCTTAGTGTGTGTCGGATAGCCCAGTCGGTCCCTCATGGAGCCTGATTATGAAGTCTAGGGCAGCTGGGACCCTTCTACCAGTGGCCAAAGTGAGGTGATTATTTCTGGTTTTCTGATCTCTGTCCCTGAGGGCACTGGCACTCGAGGGGATCCAAGGAGGTAGGGTATGTAGAGACATGCCACTGCTCCAGATTCTGGCCAGCATCCTCCCCTTTGCACCACCACCTGTGGTCACCCAAGTGGTGGTAAAGCAGCAGGACCTGCAGCCCACCCTCCCCGGAGAAGGACAGCAGCCCCCAGGTGGTTCTCGATCCTACTCCCCTGGCCAAACCTCCAGCCAGCCGAGTTTATTTCTGACCCCAGGTCACTGGCATTGCAAACAGTAGCGCTACCGCATCACTGGCAGGCTGGCCCAGATTTCAGCATCTTAAAATGAATGTTGCTCTGCTTTGCATTCTTTCTGCTTTGCTGCGTATAGAATCAGTAAGGAAACTACCCGCACTGCTTTGTTGTAACCAGCTATGCTTCAGTTTAGCCACCCCTGCTTCCCACCAACCTCTCCATCAGCTGAGGACTGCTTTCCTTCCTGAAACCACAGTTTTCATTTAGCATGTGCCTAAACATCTTTTATTATTTATATTACACTGAATGATACAAAAAAAATTAAAGTATCAGCAAACATGGGCAGAGCCACTGGAAAACTGCGGGAAAAGTAACCTGAAATTGCAGAGATTTTTTGCAAAACTTGCTGGGAAATTGCAGTTCTACTATAGACCCTAAGTGCTTCACAATAAATCCTTTATTGTTTTCTGCAGCATATATTAGTGTAAACTACTAAATGAATACACTGAAACTTGAATATATTTTAAATATGAAGAAAAAATGATGTTCCTAAAATGAATCCTAAATGAATACGATGTGTTGCCTTTCTTCCAAAATTTAGAAACTTCTGCCTCATACAGTGCTAAATAGATTCTATTTAGTGAGCCACAGAAAATTAATATTAAATAAATCCAGAATAAACATATTTTATGTGTTTCTGGATGTAGAATAATGAAGCCTGATCAAAAGCTATCTACTGTGCTCTGTCAACTAGTCACCCACTTTGGTGTAAGAAAAAATAAACAGAGTGGTGAATAATTCAGTTTTAGTAAAATGTTGTAAACTGTTTAATGTTCATAATTTGCACTGTAGGTACTGTGCACTATTATTGAAATCATATATTAAAATATTATATGTGGGTGTTATTATGGCTGGCAGTATAGCCTAGTGGTTAGAATACAAACGGTGATTGAACTGGGTACATCCAGCAGACTTAGGTTTGATTCCCACAGTCTCTTCTTGCATACTGTGCAGCTCCGGGCAAGTCACTTAACCTCCCCAGTGCTCCTAGGTCACCCGTGCAAATAGGTAGTTCTGTTTAGTGGACCTTACCCGGTTTACAAAGAATATTTAAAAAAAAAGCCAATATAGGTTTATTACATCATACAGTAGTCAGGGTACCCTGTAATTTGCCTGAGTTTTACTTGGGCTGCAGTGAATTATAGATAAATATAAATGTTCAGATGTATTTTATGTGTTTTATAAGCTTGTTTTTAGACTTTGGTCAGGTTTTTATTGTATTCTTTGCATGTGAGCATCTAGGTTGTAGATTGCTAAGTGCAGAATCACTGTTACCAGCTAGCTTATTCAAGTTTATAATCAGCAGGGCCGTCCAAAATCCTCAGCTGTTTGAATGAAAACTAGTCCGAATGAAAGTATGTTCACAAGGAAGAAATTGCCTTACCACCACTTACAAAAAACTTCACAGTTAGCACCCCATTTAGGTGAATGGGATCATTTGCACCTTTTCTCTCACCTGCTATTTCTGTCTCTGTGGCAACAGAAAGTTTTCTGATAGACTGCTTCAACAAAAATCAAATGTTAAGTGGTGTTTAAGTGTACTTGTGCTTGGCCAGTGATCTGCTATATGGTCCAATTGCTGTTGACAATCTGCCTACCGCTGTATTATGCCATTAGTGGTGAGTGGGTGGCTGCAAACACACCCAAGCCAGAAAACACACTCAATGACACACAGAAGTTAAAACCCCAGGGGCTGTGTGATGTTGGTGGGTAGAATGGTGCTCAATTCACATCTGACCTCAAACACGAAAACTGAGAGACACCCTTTACATGGAGACCAAGTAAACAAGCATTTGTCAATGCCGAATGTTTGTTTGCTGGCAATAGCAGTGGAAGTGCAGGACTTAGACAGATGCAGTATAGGAATGGCACTGAAGTACTGAACTGACACCCACTCCACCCTCAACCTGCAGAGATGGACAGGCATTGGGGAGTGCCTTTGGGTCATCGCCCATGATGGTCACGACATTTCACCTCACCCTACCTTTTAGACACTGACAAGTGTCGAGGTGTGCTTTAGGGTGTTTGGGTTTTACCTTCACCTCATTCCATTAGGAAATACACTGAAATGGGCACAGTATAGGAGAATGGGGTGAAAGGGTCCAAGGTGCACCTCGATGCCTGTCACTGGCTGAAGGGTGGGGGTGGGGGTGGAATGGCATGAGCATTACTGTCGGCAATCCCAAGTCACACCCCTGACACCTGTCAGTCCCTGCAGGGTAGGGAGTTATGGTCAAAAACCCTAATGCCCTGGGCGTTTCTTGGTATTTTTACTCCAAGTTTTTCACATGGGCTTTTTGTGACCCCACCGCATGAACAGTGACACTATCAGTTTGTAAGGCAAAAGGTGATTTTGCACAGCGACTGTGTTGTTTGGTGCCACAGGTGCAAAAGCACATTTTGAACAGGGTGTGAAAAGTGACAGGTGTACTGTTCATGAGGAGGTGTAAAGATGGCATTGTTGAAAATCTGGAGTGAAAAGGTAAAAAAAACTGCTGAAGTCATGAGGGTATGTAGAAACTGCGCAATGTACACCTGTAATGTAATTAGTTTGAGGATTTTTTACAGCAGATTTTCAACACAGGCATTTTGGAACCTCCGCTCATGAACAGTGTCACTGTGATTTTCGTAATCTGTGCCGAACACTAATTTCCCACAGCAACCGCGTTATTCTGCACTGGAAGTGCAAAAACACATTTCGGCCAGGGTGTGAAAAATGACAGCTGTACTGTTCATAAGGAGGTGTGGAAAAATGTCAGTGTTGAAAATGTGGACTGAAAATATTACAAATTCGTGAACTTACGAGGGTGCATGGAAATTGCGCAATGCACACACGTGACACAGTTATTTTATGAACTTTTGTCACCAAATTTTCAACATAGCCATTTTAATACCTCTGCTCATGAACAGTGTCACTGTGATTTTCTTAATGTGTCCCGAACATTGAGTTCTCAAACTAACCGTGCCAATGTGTGCTACATGTGCGAAAACACATTTTGAGCGAGATGTGAAAAATGACAGCTGTACTGTTCATAAGGAGGTGTGGTAAAATGGCAATGTTGAAAATCTGGAGTGAAAATATTAAAAATTCTCAAAGTTATGAGCGTGCGTAGGAACTGCGCAATGCACACTCATAAACCAGTCATTTTTGGGAATTTTTTCACCAAATTTTCAACATAGGGTTTCTGGGGGCCTACCTCATAAACTGTGACACTGTCATTTTGTAGATCGGTCCCGAAAGGTGGTTCCACGCAGAGATCGTGAAATCACGTTTCGGGACTGATTAAGAAAATGGCAGTGACTGAGTTCATGAGGTGAGGTCCCAAGAACCCCATGTTGAAAATTTGGTGAACAAATTCCCAAAAATGGCTGAGATATGCAACAAAGTTGAAAAAAAAAAACATTTATGACATTATACAGCTTACCGGCATTTCTTCAGTTCGCAGCCGGCTTTGAAGAGTGCAGACGTGTTCCTGGTCCACCGAAGATCATTGCACTGGCCGCCAGAGGTAAGTTTAGGGTGGAGGGGTGTGGGGAGGTGGGTGTGCAAACGGTGGGCGCGGGTTGAGACAGTCAATGAGGGACTGCTTTTTCTTACAGGTTGTGTTTTTTTTTTTTTAGGAAGATGAGACAGGACTTTTGCCACGCTGGAGTGGGCTCCCAGTGTGGCAGCTGGAAGGTTGTTTTGGGGGGCCAGTGGAGCTGACAGGGGATTGGGCACCCCCGTTGACCATACAGACTGTTGCCATGCTGGGGTGGTCTCCCAGCGTGGCAGTTGGAAGGTTGTTTGGGGGCCCAGTGGAGCCGACGGGGGATTGGGCACCCCCGTTGGCCATACAGACTGTTGCCACACTGGGGTGGACTCCCAGCGTGGCAGTTGGAAGGTTGTTTGGGGAGCAGTGGCGCCGACGGGGGATTGGCCACCCCCGTTGGCCATACAGTGTGTGTGTGTGGGGGGAGTGCATGAACACGCTGGGGTGGGCTCCCAGTGTGCTACTGGGTGTTTGTTTGGGGGGGAGGGAAACTAGGTTGTTCATGACAGCTTTTCAGATGCAGTGCCGACGTGTAGGCACTTTGCATACTGCCGACAGCAGTATGCAAATTGCCAACACATTACCACCGCTGAATGTAGCGGTGTTTTGCTGTGAGCTGTACGCCACTGCATCTGAACTGCTGTCATAGACAGCTCGGACATGTATTGATGCGGTGAGGCCGTACCTGCAAGAAGGAGCAGGGCATTGGAAGCAAGCTGGCACACCTATGAAAACAGATATGGTGGCACTATGTTTCTTGTGCAAGCAAACGTAAAAAAGCATCCACATGTTTAGGAGATGCATGATTTTCCATTTGAAGGTCCTCCACTAATCATTTGTGGATTTTTTAGGTGAAGACACTTTATTTAAAAGAAGCAAATTCAGGCAATTTCTTTTTTTTTTTTTTGCTTCTCCTAGTCCCTGGCTTTCCACTCCTTCAGTCCTGCCAGCGCCCCCTACCACTGCTGCTGAGTCCCGACCGCCATCCACTGCCCGTTATTGCTGTGCTACCAGGTAACCCAAAGTAACCCTTCATGGGCCCCTACCTCTGTGAGAGACTACCAGGAGAGGAAAATCACCCAAAGGGCTTCTGTGTATCCTGGGCACAGCAGGGGTAGCAATGGACATGTGTTTCTGGGGCATCGGGCATATGGAGGGACCAGCAGTCATCCTCCGGTTGGTCAGCAGGTATTTTCCCATTTTCTTGGGAGTGTGACAGGCCACATGATGTCAAGGCACAAACTGATGTCTGTCTTCCTCCCTTCTGCAGTGAGGGCCAACGTGTTGCTGTGCCTCTGGCCTCCACCAGGGGCCAGCAAATGCTGAGCCATGAACCTACCTTCCCTCCCAGGAGAAGGTGAGTGGTCGCTGGTCGTTGGCTCCTTCACTCCCTGACCAGCCCTCCAACACTCAAGTCTGTTCATGAACCTGGCTCACCGGTGTCACAACAGAAATCCAATTCAGGCAGTTAAACGACAGGAAAAATAAAGGTGGTCCACCTTCGTGGTGGTGGTTCTGATTAATTCACATCTGAGTTCTAACAAGGAAAGTGACCAAGTAATTTGTAGCTTGTGCATGTGTGGTGTGGATGTAGTAGGAAGGGAATCATAGTGCTGTCACTACTGCCATCACCCCTACGGGATGGCAACTGCATTGTTGCTACTGCCATCACTCCCTGAGGGGCCGGGCCGTAGTTCTTCTGTAGTCATCACTGGTGGATCAGGAATGTAGTACTGCTGCCATCCCACCTGAGAGATGAGGCCCATAGTGCTGATACTGCTATCACACCTCAGGATGGGAAATGTAGTACTGCTGCCATCACATCTGAGGGACGAGGAATGTAGTACTGCTGCCATCACACCTGAGGGATGGGGAATGTAGTACTCCTGCCATCACACCTGAGGAATGGTGGCCATAGTGCTGATACTGCCATCACACCTGAGGGATGGGGAATGTAGTACTGCTGCCATCACACTTGATGGATGGGGGCCATAGTGCTGATACTGCCATCACACCTGAGGGACAGAGAATGAAGTACTGCTGCCATCACACCTGAGGGATGGGGCCATAGTGGTGATACTGCCATCAGACCTGAGGGATAGGGAATGTCATACTGCTGCCATGACACCTGCGAGATGGGGCCCATAGTGCTGATACTACTATCACACTAGAGGGATGGGGAATGTAGTACTGCTGCCATCACACTTGAGGGATGGGGGCCATAGTGCTCATGCTGCCATCACACCTGAGGGATACGGAATGTAGTACTGCTACCATGGGATATGGAATGTAGTACTGCTGCCATCACACCCGAGGGATGGTTCCCAGAGTGCTGATACTGCCATCACACCTGAGGGTTAGGGAATGTAGTAGTGCTGCCATCACACCTGAGGGATGGGGTCTGTAGTGCTGATACTGCCATCACACCTGAGGGATAGGGAATGTAGTACTGCTGCCAACACACCTGAAGGATGGGGCCCAGAGTACTGATACTGCCATCACATCTGAGGGATAGGAAATGTAGTACTGCTGCTAACACACCTGAGGGATGGGGGCCATAGTGCTGATACTGCCATCACACCTGAGGGATAGGGAATGTAGTACTGCTGCCATCACACCTGAGGGATGGGGCGAGAGTACTGATACTGCCATCACACCTGAGGGATAGGGAATGTAGTACTGCTGCCAACACACCTGAGGGATGGGGGCCATAGTGCTGATACTGCCATCACACCTGAGGGATAGGGAATGTAGTACTGCTGCCATCACAACTGAGGGATGGGGCCATAGTGCTGATACTGCCATCACACCTGAGGGATGGGGAATGTAGTACTGCTGCCATCACACCTGAGGGATGGGGCCCAGAGTACTGATACTGCCATCACACCTGAGGGATGGGGAGTGTAATACTGCTGCCATCACACCTGAGGGATGGGGAATGTAGGACTGCTGCCATCACACCTGAGGGATGGGGAATGTAGTACTGCTGCCATCACACCTGAGGGATGGGGAATGTAGTACTGCTGCCATCACACCTGAGGGATGGGGCCCAGAGTGCTGATACTGCCATCACACCTGAGGGATAGGGAATGTAGTAGTGCTGCCATCATACCTGAGGGATGGGGCCCGTAGTGCTGATACTGCCATCACACCTGAAGGATGGGGAATGTAGTACTTCTGCCATCACACCTGAGGGATGGGGGCTGATAGTGCTGATACTGCCATCACACCTGAGGGATAGGGAATGTAGTAGTGCTGCCATCACACCTGAGGGATGGGGCCCAGAGTGCTGATACTGCCATCACACCTGAGGGACAGGGAATGTAGTACTGCTGCCATCACACCTGAGGGATGGAGGCCATAGTGCTGATACTGCCATCACACCTGAGGGACAGGGAATGTAGTACTGCTGCCATCACACCTGAGGGATGGGGCCATAGTGGTGATACTGCCATCACACTTGAGGGATGGGGAATGTAGTACTGCTGCCATCACACCTGAGGGATGGGGCCCAGAGTGCTGATACTGCCATCACACTTGAGGGATAGGGAATGTAGTAGTGCTGCCATCACACCTGAGGGATGGGGCCCCTAGTGCTGATACTGCCATCACACCTGAGGGATGGGGAATGTAGTACTGCTGCCATCACACTTGAGGGATGGGGCCATAGTGCTGATACTGCCATCACACCTGAGGGATAGGGAATGTAGTAGTGCTGCCATCACCCCTGAGGGATGAGAGCCATAGTGATGATACTGCCATCACACCTGAGGGATAGGGAATGTGGCACTGCTGCCATCCCAGCTGAGGGATGGGGCCATAGTGCTGATACTGCCATCACACCCGAGGGATAAGGAATGTAGTACTGCTGCCATCACACCTGAGGGATGGGGGCCATAGTGCTCATACTGCCATTACACCTCAGGGATAGGGAATGTAGTACTGCTGCCATCACACCTGAGGGATGGGGCCCAGAGTGCTGATACTGCCATCACACCTGAGGGATGGGGAATGTAGTACTGCTGCCATCACACCTGAGGGATGGGCCATAGTGCTGATACTGCCATCACACCTGAGGGATAGGGAATGTAGTAGTGCTGCCATCACACCTGAGGGATGGGGCCCAGAGTGCTGATACTGCCATCACACCTGAGGGATGGGGAATGTAGTACTGCTGCCATCACACCTGAGGGATGGGGCCATAGTGCTGATACTGCCATCACACCTGAGGGATAGGGAATGTAGTAGTGCTGCCATCACACCTGAGGGATGGGAGCCATAGTGATGATACTGCCATCACACCTGAGGGATAGGGAATGTGGTACTGCTGCCATCCCAGCTGAGGGATGGGGGCCATAGTGCTCATACTGCCATCACACCTGAGGGATAGGGAATTTAGTACTGCTGCCATCACACCTGAGGGATGGGGCCCATAGTGTTGATACTACCATCACACCTGAGGGATAGGGAATGTAGCACTGCTGCCATCACACCTGAGGGATGGGGCCTATAGTGCTGATACTACCATCACAAGTGACGGATGGAGAATGTAGTACTGCTGCCATCACACCTGAGGGAAGGGGCCCACAGTGCTGATACTGCCATCACACCTGAGGGACAGGGAATGTAGTACTGCTGTCATCACACCTGAGGGATGGGGCCATAGTGCTGATACTGCCATCAGACCTGAGGGATAGGGAATGTAGTACTGCTGCCATCACACCTGAGGGATGGGGCCCAGAGTACTAATACTGCCATCACACCTGAGGGATACGGAATGTAGAAGTGCTGCCATCACACCTGAGGGATGGGGTCATAGTGCTGATACTGCCATCACACCTGAGGGATAGGGAATGTAGTACTGCTGCCAACACACCTGAAGGATGGGGCCCAGAATACTGATACTGCCATCACACCTGAGGGATAGGGAATGTAGTACTGCTGCCAACACACCTGAGGATGGGGCCATAGTGCTGATACTGCCATCACACCTGAGGGATAGGAATGGTACTGCTGCCATCACACCTGAGGATGGGGCCCAGAGTACTGATACTGCCATCACACCTGGAGGATAGGGAATGTAGTACTGCTGCCATCACACCTGAGGGATGGGGGCCATAGTGCTGATACTGCCATCACACCTGAGGGATAGGGAATGTAGTACTGCTGCCATCACACCTGAGGGATGGGGCCCATAGTGCTGATACTGCCATCACACATGAAGGATGGGGAATGTAGTACTTCTGCCATCACACCTGAGGGATGGGGGCCGATAGTGCTGATATTGCCATCACACCTGAGGGATAGTGGGTGTAGTACTGCTGCCATCACACCTAGGGGATGGGGTTCATAGTGCTGATCTGCCATCAGACTTGAGGATAGGGAATGTAGTAGTGCTGCCATCACACCTGAGTGGATGGGGCCGGGTGCTGATACTGCCATCACACCTGAGGGACAGGGAATGTAGTACTGCTGCCATCACACCTGAGGGATGGGGCCATAGTGGTGATTCACCTTACACCTGAGGGGATGGGGAATGTAGTAGCTACTGCCATCACCTGAGGATGGGGCCCAGAGTGCTGATACTGCCATCATACCTGAGGGATAGGGAATGTAGTAGTGCTGCCATCACACCTGAGGGATGGGGCCCTGTGGCTGATCTACCGCATCACACCTGAGGATGGGGAATGTAGTACTGCTGCCATCACACTTGAGGGATGGGGCCATAGTGCTGATACTGCCATCACACCTGAGGGATAGGGAATGTAGTAGTGCTGCCATCACACCTGAGGGATGGGAGCCATAGTGATGATACTGCCATCACACCTGAGGGATAGGGAATGTAGTACTGCTGCCAACACACCTGAAGGATGGGGCCCAGAGTACTGATACTGCCATCACACCTGAGGGATCAGGAATGTAGTAGTGCTGCTATCACACCTGAGGGATGGGGCCCAGAGTACTGATACTACCATCACACCTGAGGGATAGGAAAAGTAGTACTGCTGCCAACACACCTGAAGGATGGGGGCCATAGTGATGATACTGCCATCACACTTGAGGGATGGGGAATGTAGTACTGCTGCCATCACACCTGAGGGATGGGGCCCAGAGTACTGATACTGCCATCACACCTGAGGGATGGGGAATGTAATACTGCTGCCATCACACCTGAGGGATGGGGAATGTAGTACTGCTGCCATCACACCTGAGGGATGGGGAATGTAGTACTGCTGCCATCACACCTGAGGGATGGGGAATGTAGTACTGCTGCCATCACACCTGAGGGATGGGGCCCAGAGTGCTGATACTGCCATCACACCTGAGGGATAGTGGGTGTAGTACTGCTGCCATCACACCTAAGGGATGGGGCCCATAGTGCTCATACTGCCATCAGACCTGAGGGATAGGGAATGTAGTAGTGCTGCCATCACACCTGAGGGATGGGGCCCGTAGTGCTGATACTGCCATCACACCTGAGGGACAGGGAATGTAGTACTGCTGCCATCACACCTGAGGGATAGCTATAGTGGTGATACTGCCATCACACCTGGAGGATGGGGAATGTAGCACAAGCTGCCATCACACCTGAGGGATGGGGCCCAGAGTGCTGATACTGCCATCACACCTGAGGATAGGGAATGTAGTAGTGCTGCCATCACACCTGAGGGATGGGGCCCTAGTGCTGATATTGCCATCACACCTGAGGGATGGGAAACTGTAGATGCTGCCATTCACACTTGAGGGATGGGGCCATAGTGCTGATACTGCCATCACACCTGAGGGATAGGGAATGTAGTAGTGCTGCCATCACACCTGAGGGATGGGAGCCATAGTGATGATACTGCCATCACACCTGAGGGATAGGGAATGTGGTACTGCTGCCATTCCAGCTGAGGGATGGGGCCCAGAGAACTGATACTGCCATCACACCTGAGGGATAGGGAATGTAGTAGTGCTGCCATCACACCTGAGGGATGGGGACATAGTGCTGATACTGCCATCACACCTGAGGGATAGGGAATGTAGTACTGCTGCCAACACACCTGAAGGATGGGGCCCAGAGTACTGATACTGCCATCACACCTGAGGGATAGGGAATGTAGTACTGCTGCCAACACACCTGAGGGATGGGGGCCATAGTGCTGATACTGCCATCACACCTGAGGGATAGGGAATGTAGTACTGCTGCCATCACACCTGAGGGATGGGGCCCAGAGTACTGATACTGCCATCACACCTGAAGGATGGGGAATGTAGTACTTCTGCCATCACACCTGAGGGATGGGGGCCGATAGTGCTGATACTGCCATCACACCTGAGGGATAGTGGGTGTAGTACTGCTGCCATCACACCTAAGAGATGGGGCCCATAGTGCTGATACTGCCATCACACCTGAGGGATAGGGAATGTAGTAGTGCTGCCATCACACCTGAGGGATGGGGCCCAGAGTGCTGATACTGCCATCACACCTGAGGGACAGGGAATGTAGTACTGCTGCCATCACACCTGAGGGATGGGGGCCATAGTGCTGATACTGCCATCACACTTGAGGGACAGGGAATGTAGTACTGCTGCCATCACACCTGAGGGATGGGGCCATAGTGGTGATACTGCCATCACACCTGAGGGATGGGGAATGTAGTACTGCTGCCATCACACCTGAGGGATGGGGCTCAGATGCTGATACTGCCATCACACCTGAGGGATAGGGATGTGGTAGTGCTGCCATCACACCTGAGGGATGGGGCCCAGGGATGGGAATGTCATCGCTGCCACCACTCCGAGGGATGTAAATATAGTGCTGGATACCGCCATCACACCTGAGGGATAGGGAATGCAGAAAAGTGCTATCACACCTGAGGGATAGCCCAGAGCTGATACTGCCATCACACCTGAGGGACAGGGAATGTAGTACTGCTGCCATCACACTTGAGGATGGGGCCCAGAGTGCTGATACTGCCATCACACCTGGAGGGACAGGGAATGTAGTACTGCTGCCATCACACCTGAGGGGGTGCCATGGTGCTGGATACGCAAATCACACCAAGGGACAGGGAATGTAGTACTGTTGCCATCAGCACCTGAGGGATGTGACTATAGTGGTGATACTGCCACTCACACCTGAGGGATGGGGAATGTAGTACTGCTGCCATCACACCTGAGGGATGGGGCCCAGAGTGCTGATACTGCCATCACACCTGAGGGATAGGGAATTTAGTAGTGCTGCCATCACACCTGAGGGATGGGGGCCCTAGTGCTGATACTGCCATCACACCTGAGGATAGGGAGATGTAGTACTGCTGCCATCACACTTGAGGGGATGGGGGCTATAGTGCTGATACTGCCATCACACCTGAGGATAGGGAATGTGTAGTGCTTGCCATCACACCTGAGGGATGGGAGCCATGTGATGATACTGCCATCACACCTGAGGGATAGGGAATGTGGTGCTGCCATCCCAGCTGAGGGATAAATGAGTGCTGATACTGCCATCACACCTTAGGATAGGGAATGTAGTAGTGCTGCCATCACACTTTGAGTGGTGGATGGGGGCTATAGTGTGATACTGCCATCTGCACCTGGAGGATAGGGAATGTAGTACGCTGCTGCCATCCACCTGAGGATGGGGGCCCAGAGCTGATACTGCCATCACACCTGAGGGATGGGGAATGTAGTACTGCTGCCACCACACCTGAGGATGCAAGGCCATGGTGCTGATACTGCCATCACACTGAGGATAGGGAATGTAAGTGCTGCCATCACACCTGAGGGATGGGGCCCAGAGTGCTGATACCTGCCATCACACTGATGAGGATAGGGAATGCAGTCTGCTGCCATCACTCCTGAGGGATGGGGCCCAGAGTGCTGATACTGCCATCACACCTGAGGGATAGAGAATGTAGTAGTGCTGCCATCACACCTGAGGGATGGGGCCCAGAGTGCTGATACTGCCATCACACCTGAGGGACAGGGAATGTAGTACTGCTGCCATCACACCTGAGGGATGGGGCCATAGTGCTGATACTGCCATCAGACCTGAGGGATAGGGAATGTAGTACTGCTGCCATCACACCTGAGGGATAGGGAATGTAGTACTGCTGCCATCACACCTGATGGATGGGGAATGTAGTACTGCTACCATCACACCTCAAGGATTGGAGCCATAGTGCTGATACTACCATCACACCTGAGGGATAGGGAATGTAGTACTGCTGCCATCACACCTGAGGGATGGGGGCCGATAGTGCTGATACTGCCATCAGACCTGAGGGATAGGGAATGTCATACTGCTGCCATGACACCTGAGAGATGGGGCCCATAGTGCTGATACTACCATCACACTAGAGGGATGGGGAATGTGGTATTGCTGCCATCACACTTGAGGGATGTGGATGCTGTAGCTCATACCGCCATCACACCTGAGGGATCATGGAATGTAGTATGCTACCATGGGATATGGAATGTAGTACTGCTGCCATCACACCCGAGGGATGGTTCCAGAGTGCTGATACTGCCATCACACCTAAGGGTTGGGAATGTGGTAGTGCTGCCATCACCTGTGAGGATGGGGCCTGTGGTGTTGATACTGCCATCACACCTGAGGATGGGGAATGTAGTACCTGCCATCACACCTGAGGATGGGGCTTAGTGTTGATACTGCCATCACACCTGAGGGATAGGGAATGTAGTAGTGCTGCCATCACACCTGAGGGATGAGTGATGTACTACTGCCATCACACCTGAGGGATGGGGATTGTAGTACTGGTGCCATCACACCTGAGGGATGGGACCCAGAGTGCTGATACTGCCATCACACCTGAGGGATAGGGAATGTAGTAGTGCTGCCATCACACCTGAGGATGGGGCCCGTGGTGCGATACTGCCATCCACCTGAAGGATGGGGTGTAGCACTCTGCCATCACACCTGAGTGGATGTGAGCTGGTGAGTGCTGATGTGCCATCACACCTGAGGGGATGGGTGTAGTACTGCCGCCATCACACCTGGCGGATGGGGCCCATAGTGCTGATACTGCCACCAGACCTGAGGGATAGGGAATGTAGTAGTGCTGCCATCACACCTGAGGGATGGGAGCCATAGTGATGATACCGCCACACACCTGGGAGGATAGGAATGTGGTACGCTGCCATGCCAGCTGAGGGATGGGGGCCATAGTGCTGATACTGCCATCACACCCGAGGATAGGAATGTAGTGCTGCCATCACACCTGAGGGATGGGGGCCATAGTGGTGATACTGCCATCACACCTGGGGGATAGGGAATGTAGTACTGCTGCCATCACACCTGAGGGATGGGGCCCAGAGTGCTGATACTGCCATCACACCTGAGGGATGGGGAATGTAGTACTGCTGCCACCACACCTGAGGGATGGGGCCATAGTGCTGATACTGCCATCACACCTGAGGGATAGGGAATGTAGTAGTGCTGCCATCACACCTGAGGGATGGGGCCCAGAGTGCTGATACTGCCATCACACCTGAGGGATAGGGAATGTAGTACTGCTGCCATCACACCTGAGGGATGGGGCCCGTAGTGCTGATACTGCCATCACACCTGAAGGATGGGGAATGTAGCACTTCTGCCATCACACCTGAGGGATGGGGGCCGATAGTGCTGATATTGCCATCACACCTGAGGGATAGTGGGTGTAGTACTGCTGCCATCACACCTAAGGGATGGGGCCCATAGTGCTGATACTGCCACCAGACCTGAGGGATAGGGAATGTAGTAGTGCTGCCATCACACCTGAGGGATGGGAGCCATAGTGATGATACTGCCATCACACCTGAGGGATAGGGAATGTGGTACCGCTGCCATGCCAGCTGAGGGATGGGGGCCATAGTGCTGATACTGCCATCACACCCGAGGGATAGGGAATGTAGTAGTGCTGCCATCACACCTGAGGGATGGGGGCCATAGTGGTGATACTGCCATCACACCTGAGGGATAGGGAATGTAGTACTGCTGCCATCACACCTGAGGGATGGGGCCCAGAGTGCTGATACTGCCATCACACCTGAGGGATGGGGAATGTAGTACTGCTGCCACCACACCTGAGGGATGGGGCCATAGTGCTGATACTGCCATCACACCTGAGGGATAGGGAATGTAGTAGTGCTGCCATCACACCTGAGGGATGGGGCCCATAGTGCTGATACTGCCATCACACCTGAGGGATAGGGAATGTAGTACTGCTGCCATCACACCTGAGGGATGGGGCCCAGAGTGCTGATACTGCCATCACACCTGAGGATAGGGAATGGTAGTGCTGCCATCACACCTGAGGATGGTGCCCAGGTGCTGATACTGTCATCACACCTGAGGGACAGGGAATGTAGTACTGCTGCCATCACACCTGAGGGATGGGGCCATAGTGCTGATACTGCCATCACACCTGAGGGATAGGGAATGTAGTAGTGCTGCCATCACACCTGAGGGATGGGGAATGTAGTACTGCTGCCATCACACCTGAGGGATGGGGATTGTAGTACTGCTGCCATCACACCTGAGGGATGGGACCAGAGTGCTGATACTGCCATCACACCTGAGGGATAGGGAATGTAGTAGTGCTGCCATCACACCTGAGGATGGGGCCATTAATGCTGATACTGCCATCACACCTGAAGGATGAGATGTAGTGCTTCTGCCATCACACCTGAGGGATGGGGCCGATAGTGCTGATATTGCCATCCACCTGAGGGATAGTGGGTGTAGTACTGCTGCCATCACACCTAAGGGATGGGGTTCATAGTGCTGATACTGCCATCAGACCTGAGGGATAGGGAATGTAGTAGTGCTGCCATCACACCTGAGGATGGGGCCCGTGAGTGCTGATCCTGCCATCACCTGAGGGACAGGGAATGTAGTACTGCTGCCATCACACCTGCAGGGGATGGGAGACCCATGGTGCTGATACTGCCATCACACCTGAGGACAGGAAATGTAGTACTGCTGCCATCACACCTGAGGGATGGGGCCTCGAGTGGTGATACGCCATCACACCTGATGGATGGGGAAATGTAGTACTGCTGCCATCTCACCTGAGGATGGGGCCCAGAGTGCTTGATACTGCCATCACACCTGAGGGATAGGGAATGTAGTAGTGCTGCCATCACACCTGAGGGATGGGGCCTAGTGCTGATACTGCCATCACACCTGAGGGATGGGGATGGTACTGCTGCCATCACACTTGAGGATGGGGCCATAGTGCTGATACTGCCATCACACCTGAGGATAGGGAATGTAGTAGTGCTGCCATCACACCTGAGGATGGGAGCCATAGTGATGATACTGCCATCACACCTGAGGGATAGGGAATGTGGTACTGCTGCCATCAGAGCTGAGGGATGGGGCCCAGAGTACTGATACTGCCATCACACCTGAGGGATAGGGAATGTAGTACTGCTGCCAACACACCTGAGGGATGGGGGCCATAGTGCTGATACTGCCATCACACCTGAGGGATAGGGAATGTAGTACTGCTGCCATCACACCTGAGGGATGGGGCCCAGAGTACTGATACTGCCATCACACCTGAAGGATGGGGAATGTAGTACTTCTGCCATCTCACCTGAGGGATGGGGGCCGATAGTGCTGATACTGCCATCACACCTGAGGGATAGTGGGTGTAGTACTGCTGCCATCACACCTAAGGGATGGGGCCCATAGTGCTGATACTGCCATCAGACCTGAGGGATAGGGAATGTAGTAGTGCTGCCATCACACCTGAGGGATGGGGCCCAGAGTGCTGATACTGCCATCACACCTGAGGGACAGGGAATGTAGTACTGCTGCCATCACACCTGAGGGATGGGGGCCATAGTGCTGATACTGCCATCACACCTGAGGGACAGGGAATGTAGTACTGCTGCCATCACACCTGAGGGATGGGGCCATAGTGGTGATACTGCCATCACACCTGAGGGATGGGGATGTAGTACTGCTGCCATCACACCTGAGGGATGGGGCCCAGAGTGCTAATACTGCCATCACACCTGAGGGATAGGGAATGTAGTAGTGTTGCCATCACACCTGAGGGATGGGGCCCCTAGTGCTGATACTGCCATCACACCTGAGGGATAGGGAATGTAGTACTGCTGCCATCACTCTAGGGATGGGGCCATAGTGCTGATACTGCCATCACACCCTGAGGATAGGGAATGTAGTGCTGCCATCACACCTGAGGGATGGGAGCCATAGTGATGATACTGCCATCACACCTGAGGGATAGGGAATGTGGTACCGCTGCCATCCCAGCTGAGGGATGGGGGCCATAGTGCTGATACTGCCATCACACCCGAGGGATAGGGAATGTAGTAGTGCTGCCATCACACCTGAGGGATGGGGGCCATAGTGGTGATACTGCCATCACACCTGAGGGATAGGGAATGTAGTACTGCTGCCATCACACCTGAGGGATGGGGCCCAGAGTGCTGATACTGCCATCACACCTGAGGGATGGGGAATGTAGTACTGCTGCCACCACACCTGAGGGATGGGGCCATAGTGCTGATACTGCCATCACACCTGAGGGATAGGGAATGTAGTAGTGCTGCCATCACACCTGAGGGATGGGGCCCAGAGTGCTGATACTGCCATCACACCTGAGGGACAGGGAATGTAGTACTGCTGCCATCACACCTGAGGTATGGGGCCCAGAGTGCTGATACTGCCATCACACCTGAGGGATAGGGAATGTAGTAGTGCTGCCATCACACCTGAGGGATGGGGCCCGTAGTGCTGATACTGCCATCACACCTGAAGGATGGGGAATGTAGTACTTCTGCCATCACACCTGAGGGATGGGGGCCGATAGTGCTGATACTGCCATCACACCTGAGGGATAGTGGGTGTAGTACTGCTGCCATCACACCTAAGGGATGGGGCCCATAGTGCTGATACTGCCATCAGACCTGAGGGATAGGGAATGTAGTAGTGCTGCCATCACACCTGAGGGATGGGGCCCAGAGTGCTGATACTGCCATCACACCTGAGGGACAGGGAATGTAGTACTGCTGCCATCACACCTGAGGGATGGGGGCCATAGTGCTGATACTGCCATCACACCTGAGGGATAGGCAATGTAGCACTGCTGCCATCACACCTGAGGGATGGGGCCTATAGTGCTGATACTACCATCACAAGTGACGGATGGAGAATATAGTACTGCTGCCATCACACCTGAGGGAAGAGGCCCACAGTTCTCATACTGCCATCACACCTGAGGGATAGGGAATGTAGTACTGCTGCCATCACACCTGAGGGATGGAGCCCAGAGTGCTAATACTGCCATCACACCTGAGGGTTAGGGAATGTAGTACTGCTGCCATCACACCTGAGGGATGGGGCCTGTAGTGCTGATACTGCCATCACACCTGAGGGATGGGGAATGTAGTACTGCTGCCATCACACCCAAGGGATGGGGCCCATAGTGCTGATACTGCCATCAGACCTGAGGTATGGGGGCCATAGTGCTGATACTGCCATCAGACCTGAGGGATGGGGGCCATAGTGGTGATACTGCCATCACACCTGAGGGACAGGGAATGTAGTACTGCTGCCATCACACCTGAGGGATGGGGGCCATAGTGCTGATACTGCCATCACACCTGAGGGACAGGGAATGTAGTACTGCTGCCATCACACTTGAGGGATGGGGGCCATAGTGCTGATACTGCCATCACACCTGAGGGACAGGGAATGTAGTACTGCTGCCATCACACCTGAGGGATGGAGCCCATAGTGCTGAAACTGCCATCACACCTGAGGGATGGGGCCCATAGTGCTGATACTGCCATCACACCTGAGGGATAGGGAATGTAGTACTGCTGCCATCACACCTGAGGGATGGGGCCCATAGTGCTGAAACTGCCATCACACCTGAGGGATAGGGAACGTAGTACTGCTGCCATCACACCTGAGGGATGGGGTCCATAGTGCTGATACTATCATCACACCTGAGTGATAATAATAATAAATTTTATTTCACATGAGCGCCTTTTGGGCCATCAAGGTGCTTTACAAAAAGATAAAAACAACCATATAAAACAATAGACGTAATAATAAATAAGTAGCATACATATATAATAAATAACAGGGAATCAGAATTATGTGGTGCTATCATAGGCGAGGCTCCATAAAAAGGTTTTCAATGACTGTTTGAACCCCTCCACAGCCGCGCACTCCCGAAGCTGATGGGGTAGAGAATTCCAGAGGGCTGGGGCCACGTGATTGAAGGCATGGGCCCCAGAAGATTTCAAAGACACCGTCAGAATCTCTAGCAACCCCTCATCAGCCGACCGTAGCTGTCACACCGGATGGTAAGGAACGAGAAGCTCTTCCAAGTAGTCAGGGCCCAGTCTGTGTAGGGCTTTACAAGTCAGTAAACCAACTTTAAAGGTGACCCACCACCTAATTGGCAGCAAGTTCAGATCGCAGCACGGGGTTAATATGAGATACTCAAGAAGCCCCAGTTAACAATCGTGCTGCTGCATTCTGCATGAGCTGCAGGCGGTAGATTTCAACCCCAGAAAGCCCTAAGTGCAGGGAGCAACAATAATCGAGGCACGAAGTCACAAAGGTATGGACTAATGTATGCAAGTCCCTGGACAGAACCAGGTGCTTAATCCTGGAGATATTCCTAAAATGATAAAAGGAAGACATGACGACCGCCGACACCTGAGATCGTAAAGTCAGCCCGTCATCAAGCATTACCCCCAGGTTTCACACCCATTAAGAGGATAGGAGCTGAGAGCGCCCGAGAAAAATTCCAGAGAGCTGATCATCCCTAAACCCCTCTATCCGGTGACCTGGGTCCACTACCATCACCGCCATCTTTCCGACGTTCAAGTTTAACGAGCTCGAGTTTATCTAGTCCTCGATTTCAGCAAGGCAGGTATTAAGTACCGAGACAACTCTATCCTGGTCAGGGGGCAAAAGACGGGTAGAGCTGGGTATCTTCTGCATAGCAGTGAAACCTCAGCCCATACTGTCTTACAATGTCTCCTAGAAGCAGCATATACACTGCAAACAGCATGGGGCACAGCACTGAACCCTGATAAACCCCACATGGCAGGGAGAAAGGGTCCAAGGAAAAAACCTATGACACCACTCCATGACTCAAGCCAGTGAAGAAAGATGTAAACCACCTAAGGACTGTACCTGATAGTCCACAGGTGGACCTCAAATGTCCAAGCGGCACCCCATGGTCTACAGTGTCAAAAGCTGAAGAGAGATCAAGGAGCACCAAGATAGAACGATTCCTCCGATCCCTCGCCATCAGGAGATCATTGAGCACCTGAACCAGCACCATCTCAGTACTGTGACTCTTACAAAAACCAGACTGGAGAGGTTCGTAGATGTTATGGATGGTCAAGTGGTCGTCCAGCTGTAATCGCCACTACTTTCTCAATCACCTTCCCTATAAAGGGAAGATTTGAGATCGGTCTGTAGTTGGCCACAGAGTCCGGATCCAAAGAAGCTTTCCTCAGGAGGGGAATTACCACCACTTCCTTCAGGGAGCTTGGAAACTCACTGGATTCCAAGGAGCACTGGACTATCCGAGCCAGGACCGGGCCGATCGTATCCCAACAACCCATAATCAAGGAAGCTGGGCCTGGATCCAAACTACAGCACATACGGCGCATACCCTGGACAATCCGCATGACATCCGTGAGTTCAGGCAAGGCAAGGGTACTCCAGGAAGCTCAAGGTGAGGTGACCAAGCACCGATCATCAGTAACCCCCACAGAGTGAGTTGAACGAACTTCTGACCTGATGTCGGCCACCTTATCCACAGAGAACCGAGCAAGCTCATCGCACTCTACTTGCGAAAAAGGTCTTCGGAGCTGCACACTGGTTGGATTGCACAACCTGTCAACAGTTTGGAAGAGCTGAGCTGGTTGGTTTTGAGTGGCAGCAATCTCCCCAGACAGGAATTCTGCCTTCTTAACAGGAGATCGTTGATTGGTAAATCTTATACTGCTCGACCAATCTAAGATGGTCGTCAGTCAGGGCAGATTTCCACCAATGCCACTCCAACCTACATCCTACTCACCGCAACTCCCTCAAAGGCCCATCAAACCAGGGGGCCCGAGGGCAAAGTGGGAGAGGACAAACACGGACAGAAGCAATTAAGTCCAGAGCTGACAAGATGGCCTTATTATAGGCCACCACTAAAGTCTCTGGACTCGAGCTGGTCACAGGAAACTCCAAGCGGTCAATCACCACTGCTAGGCCTTCCGGACTCACTTCCCATAAAGCATGGTAACTGACCATCTCCACAGGGGCAGGCCTCCGAAGGGGGGTGCAAAAGTTGAACCTCACGGTGTAATGATCAGACCAACCGACTGGTTCCACCTCCAAATCAGAGGCCTCGACCCCCAGGAGGAAAACCAGATAAAACCAGATCAAGAGAGTGACCAGATTTATTGGTGGCAGAGGTAACAACCTGTGTACAGCCCAGAGATGTCATAAGCTGAAGGAAGTGTTGTCCAAACTGCGAGAGATCATCGACGACCCAGGCACTGAAGTCTCCAAGCACCACCAACCTGGGGGACTCCAATGCCATGTCGGCAATGAAGTCTGCTACTTCCTGCAGGAATTGCATCTCATCCCTGGGTGGACAGTAGATGAGAGCTAACCTGCAACCTACACCAGCCACCACGGTAACTCAAATGATTCGGCTTCCTAACTGGTACATTCCTGATGCCCAACTCAGTCTTACAACAGACCGCTACCCCCCCCCGGGATCCAATCTCGAGTGGTGTATCACCAAATACCTGGTTGGAATTACAGCATCCAAAATGGGGCCCACGTTTTCATCCAACCAGGTCTCGGTGATGCAAGCCAGATCAGTTGTTTTGATAAGATCTGCAATAATTGCAGTCTTATTTTTAATAGATCTGGCATTGCATAACATCGCTTGAGTTGGATGGGCCTCAAGGACCACCCCAGCCACTTCCCTGCCACATGAGGCAGTGCCCTTGGATATGGAGACTAGATAAAGTGCACCCCGTTCCACACTCCATTTCATCCCAGGGCATCTTCTAGGCCTAAGCAAACCGATATGAGAGATGCGATCATTCGTCCTCCAGTGTCCACACACCCCGGCCCCACACCCCTCTTACGAGCAATACTCAACCCACAACAGCGCTGGTAGGTTGACAACAATAAAGGGGGGGGAAGGGCAGAGGGCATGGAGAGTGGAGGATGAATAGCACACGACCGTGGGGGAAAGCCTGCACATTTTACAATAAAATTAAAACCAGTATACACAACGTTCAGGCATTCAACCTCAAAGACCCCCAAGAGAAAACAATAAAATGAAACTAATACCCACCCACTAAAAATATACATAAAATGCCACCCTACACCCCACTGTTTGGACGATTTCAGTCCCAGATGCTATTACAGTCCCCTCTCATAGGATGCAAAAAACACATATAAATTACCCCCACCCCAGCCCTTTCGCAGCCAAGGAGAAGGGGAGTTCCAGGCACTCTCACTTCCCAGAATAAAATAAATCAATCAAAAAAAAAAATAAAGATAAATATAAACATAACATTTAAAAAATAAAGAAATAAATCAAATAAAATGTGGATGCCCAGGTCCTCTCAACACCGTGGAGACCACAAAACAGTTGAAACAAAGATATAACAAAGTAATCCAGGAGAGAAATCATCCAAAGATGCAGGTATTACATTCCCCATCTCTCAGGTGTGATGGTAGTACTGCTGCCATCACACTTGAGGGTTGAGGCCCATAGTGCTGATACTGCCATCACACCTGAGGGATAGGGAATGTAGCACTGCTGCCATCACACCTGAGGGATGGGGGCCATAGTGCTGATATTGCCATCACACCTGAGGAATAGGGAATGTAGTACTGCTGCCATCACACCTGAGGGATGGGGGCGATAGTGCTGATACTGCCATCACACCTGAGGGATGGGGAATGTAGTACTGCTGCCATCACACCCGAGGGATGGGGGCCATAGAGCTGATACTGCCATCACATCTGAGGGATAGGGAATGTAGTACTGCTGCCATCACACCTGAAGAATGGGGGCCATAGTGCTGATACTGCCATCACACCTGAGAGATAGGGAATGTAGTACTGCTGCCATCACACCTGAGGGATGGGGGCCATAGTGCTGATACTGCCATCACACCTGAGGGATAGGGAATGTAGTACTGCTGCCATCACACCTGAGGGATGGGGGCCGATAGTGCTGATAC
Source organism: Neoceratodus forsteri (assembly GCA_016271365.2). Classification (NCBI taxonomy): domain Eukaryota; kingdom Metazoa; phylum Chordata; order Ceratodontiformes; family Ceratodontidae; genus Neoceratodus; species Neoceratodus forsteri. The sequence goes on along the minus strand of CM028138.1, from coordinate 278,944,994 downwards.
TACCATCACACCTGAGGGATGGGGAATGTAGTACTGCTGCCATCGCACTGAGGGATGGGGGCCATAGAGCTGATACTGCCATCACACCTGAGGGATAGGGAATGTAGTACTGCTGCTGTCACACCTGAGGGATGTGGGCCATAGTGCTGAAACTGCCATCACACCTGAATGATAGGGAATGTAGTACTGCTGCCATCACACCTGAGGGATGGGGCCATAGTGCTGATACTGCCATCACACCTGAGTGATAGGGAGTGTAGTACTGCTGCCATCACACCTGAGGGATGAGGCCCATAGTGCTGATGCTGCCATCACACCTGAGGGATAGGAAGTGTAGTACTGCTGCCATCACATCTGAGGGATGGGGGCCATAATGCTGATACTGCCGTCACACCTGAGGGATAGGGAATGTAGTACTGCTGCCATCACATCTGAGGGATGGGGCCCATAGTGCTGATACTGCCATCACACCTGAGGGATGGGGAATGTAGTACTGCTGCCATCACACCTGAGGGATGGGGGGCTATAGTGCTGATACTGCCATCACACCTGAGGGATAGGGAGTGTAGTACTGTTGCCATCACAACTGAGGGATGGGGGCCGATAGTGCTGATACTGCCATCACACCTGAGGGATGGGGGCCATAGAGCTGATACTATCATCACACCGGAGGGATGGGGGCCCATAGTGCTGATACTGCCATCACACCTGAGAGATGGGGAATGTAGTACTGCTGCCATCACACCTGAGGGATGGGGGCCCATAGTGCTGATACTGCCATCACACCTGAGAGATGGGGAATGTAGTACTGCTACCATCACACCTGAGGGATAGGGAATGTAGTACTGCTGCCATCACACCTGAGGGATAGGGAATGTAGTACTGCTGCCATCACACCTGAGGGATGGGGGCCTATAGTGCTGATACTGCCATCACACCTGAGGGATGGGGGCCATAGAGCCGATACTACCATCACACCTGAGGGATAGGGAATGTAGTACTGCTACCATCACACCTGAGGGATGGGGCCCAGAGTACTGATACTGCCATCACACCTGAGGGATAGGGAATGTAGTACTGCTGCCATCACACCTGAGGGATGGGGGCCCGTAGTGCTGATACTGCCATCACACCTGAGAGATGGGGAATGTAGTACTGCTGCCATCACACCTGAGGGATGGGGCCATAGTGCTGATACTGCCATCACACCTGAGGGATAGGAGTGTAGTACTGCTGCCATCACACCTGAGGGATGGGGGCCGATAGTGCTGATACTGCCATCACATCTGAGGGATAGTGGGTGTAGTACTGCTGCCATCACACCTAAGGGATGGGGCCCATAGTGCTGATACTGCCATCACACCTGAGGGATAGGGAATGTAGTACTGCTGCCATCACACCTGAGGGATGGGGGCCAATAGTGCTGATACTGCCATCACACCTGAGGGATAGTGGATGTAGTACTGCTGCCATCACACCTGAGGAATGGGGGAACGTAGTACTGCTGCCATCACACCTAAGGGACGGAGGCCGCAGTGCTGCTGCTTCTGTCACACCTGAGGGAGGAGGCAGTAGTGCTGTTGCTACTGCCATCACACCAGAGGGATGGGGCCGTAGTGCTGTTGCTACTGCTATCACACCAGAGGGATGGGACCGTAGTGCTGTTGGTGCTGCTATCACACCTGAGGGATGGGGTCCGTAGTGCTGCTTATAGTACACTTTAGGGATGGGGCTGTAGTCCTGCTGCTGCCATCACATCTTGTACCTAAATTAACTTTAAATTTGTTCAAGGATGGATGAATGTACAATAGCAGAAGTCAAAATTGCTAAAATGCATGTTAGCAGAGTTAAAAATTGTTTAATAAAGTACACAAAACCAAACACCGGTAAAACCAGATTTTGGCTTGACAGACACCGGTGACAATACCATTTTTTACAATGTGCAAAATGGGATTTGCCCTTTCTCAATCCCAGTAAACCAGTGACCCTGATCCTGACTTTGTGATCCCCAAATCACACCAAACTCAATGTACCTTACTTGATCTGTAGCTATAATCTAACATAAAAATGTCCCTGGTTTATGAATTAGGTGAGTCATGGTTTCAGCAGTACAGTCCTTTATTTGTACTGTCTGATATTTATAGAACATGGTCAGCTGAACGATTAATGCTTCCTTGACTATGTTGCTGTTTTCCAACATATTGGGGTTCCTGAAAGTCTTCCTTGGGCTTGCCTAAATGCCCACTGCCAGGCTGGTATCCTGTGTCTTGGTGTTTTAAAAGTGTTGCATGAGAGTGCCTCTGTGCCCTGTCTCTTCAAGAGCTGCCTATAACGTGGTGCTTATTTAATCTGGGAGGGGGCTGAGTGTTTCAAGGCTCGAGTCCCGCCCGGGCTGCCTGATAATTGCTCCCTTCTGCCATCGTTATTTGCGCAGAGGGAGCTCTGTTAGAAGCTGTACTTATTTGCTGATTATTTATTGGAATAGTAATGGTATTGTAGTTTGTCTAACCTGCCTTCTTTGCAGCATGGACAGTTCTGTTTATCACCACCATCTTGGTCCAGGACTGCCAGAATGGGCCAATCAGTACCTTTGGGAACCCTAAAATGGTGTCTGTCCCCAGGGGTCTTGTGGGAGCAAATTTCTGTAAGAATTGTAGTTTTGACACTTGGGCACCTAAATGGACCTGGAGGGGGAGCCCGTGCTTTGACAGACAGATGAATCAACGAATCAAACTTTTTGGACCAAAGGGAAATTCCCAAGCTGCCTGCTGCAGTAAGTCAGTCTGTGTGAGGAGCTGAAAGAGTAAACAGCTCAAGAGATTCAAGCACTCCGCTACTGCGTAGTTCGCGTGGGAGATTGGTGGAACGGCTGAGTTTGGTCTGTCTGCCTGCTATCCCTGGAGAGAGAGAATCTGTGAATAATCCAGACTGTATCCAAATTGAGTGAAAGAGCTTTACTATGAGGAAACAAAACTTATCAAGCACGGTGGAAGCAGATTGACTCGGCAAGAGAAATGCAGATCCCCCCTCAGGTGAGTCTTTTTTCACCTAAGCCCCTTAGAGAGACCCTGAGAATAGCTCCATTCACAACTCTGTCTATCCTTATAGGATGGCAGATGGGTATGAGGATTGAGAAATATCAGCACTACTGCTGGAGATACAAATGGCTCATTCTGGTTCCAGCATTCAATAATCAATGGTACGAGTCTCAGATAAATAAAGGACTAGAGGCCCCTTGGCAACTAATGAGAGGTGATGAAACATTAAGTTTTGAGGAAGCTAAAATAAAATTCAATTGGACAGAAAGAGATAGGCTATTCTTTTATCAAATAAAAGCCTACATTGCTAAACAACTGAGGCTACAGGAAAAGAATACCTGGGCAGTTGAGACAGACCCTCCATACGAGCGAATATGGTCCTCGCAATATGGGGAGAAAGCAATAATGGTCCTATATAAATATAACACTCTCCGGGCAGTGAATGCTATTGTCGCAGTACAGTTGAAATGGGAGCAGGAGATTAAACACCCAATAACCACCGCGGAATGGGAAAGGATTTGGAGAGATACTTGGGCAACCAGTTCATCTCCGAATGGGGGGAGTTCGTCTGGAAGGTGCGAGTGAGATACTTCCTCGTCCCTTCCATAACGTTCTTGCTGTCGCGGAGGGGCTCCTCCCAGTGCTGGAGGGACTGTGGAGAGGAGAAAGCCTCGCAAATGCACATCTTTGTGGAATGCCCAGCTATAAGTAGATTCTGGACCCAAGTTACGGAGCACGTAAAGGGTGTATTAGATATACAGGAAGAGTTACAGCCCCATCATTTAATTCTGGATATTCCACCGTCAGGGCTAAGGGACAAGGCCCAGAAATATCTTTGGGCAATCCTATTGGTCTCTGCATACAAAGCAATAACAAAAAAATGGTTTCAAATAACCCCACCCTGCCTTAAAGAGTGGAAAGCAATAATAATGCAAATTCAACAAAACGAGCAAATCTCAATGGGCTTACAGAATCGAGCAGGAACTTATCTGTTGAGATGGGCAAGGTGGGAACTCTATCAGGAGAAAGTTGAGTAAGGGTTCGATGGGGGAGATGAATGGTATTGAGCCATGAAATTAGAACATGTATGCTCTTATGAAGAGTATACTATCTTCGTGGTAGTTAAAGATTAAATATGTCATTAATGTACAGTCACTATAAAGGAAAGACCCTGCCTGTTGTTTGCTAAAATATTTGCCAAAATTAATTTCTTTTTATTTTTCTTTTATGGATGTTTTTTAGAGTTGAGATATTAAGTATCTAAAACTGTAAAAGAAAATTGTACACTAAGAAAGAACTCAGTTTGGCTATGTAATTCTAAAGAGATAAGTTTGTGTACCCTAAAGCTGTATGACAATAAAATAAAACAAGTTTAAAAAAAAAACAAATTGAGTGAAAGAAAAGCCACTGAAGTGTGACCAGGCTTAAACCTGAAGAAGACTGAAGATTTGCTGTATGCGATCGGCCTGTCAGAACATCCATTCACTATAAAACTCCCAGTTTTGCTCAGAGACACTGATATTGCTACCAGACTGCTATCTGCTTTGTGGTATGGTGATTGCTTTACTATAAATGTGCTGTGTGCTGTTAGTAGGTCATAATTTGGTTCCCCACTGTTCAATTGTGCCACGCTTGCTGGAAGCTGCATCCAGACTTCCCAGACTGATTTCCAAACTGTTTTACCCGGCCTGGGCCCTGCCACACTGGCCCAGCCATCTACTTCAGTAGCAGAGAACACCATCGATGAGAGACTCGCCCGGGGATCAACCCCCTGCTCAACATCTCGAACAGGAATGACACCTCGGTGATTCATGTGGGCCCTGCTTCTCCTGGTATACCAGTTGTCAACCTGCAGTCTCCATTTCGTCCCTCCTGTGTCTTGCATTGGGTAGCGTGAGTAACAATCAGGGTAGCTCCCTGCAACAACAGCTAAATCTCCAGTGCTGTCATCTGATTGCATTGTTGTTTTTCCTTTCATGAACTGAGCCTTCAGGCTCTGGATTACAAATTGTGTGTGGTTGTGCATGCCTTTTCTTTTCATCACAGGGCCCCAACCAGCTGCGACGCCAGCCTACCCCGGGCAACGTTCCAGGCTAGCCCACCTTACTTCCAACTGGGTACCCAGAGCGTGTGACTGTGTAGGGACTAAAAGTGCATGCATAATTGCCTGACTAGATCAGTTTCAGAATCAATCTACCTGATTACGCCCCTTCCTTGTTCAATTTCCCTGAATAAATCAGATCTAACTCTTTTTGCATTTAATCTGACTGTGGTTCCAGTTTGTACCAAAAGCACTGTACTGTTGTTATTAGCTGTGCCTAACCTTGTTTTACAGGGGGTCTCCAGGGTTGAACTGGTGGAACCAGCCCTGGTGGTAAGTGCAAACTGTGGGGATTTGTATGCTGAATAGGGGCTACTGTGAAAGTGTTTGTTGCATATTGTCTAGGCCACTAGAGGGGAAATAGAGGGGTTACAGTGTCCTGGAGGGCTGTACCAGGTTAGCCATGGGGTAGTAGCCCTTGGGATAGCACCACCTAGGGGTTACACAGTTATAAGGACTGGACAATACAGTGGCTATATTTACATGAGCTGGATATTGACCTTCGTTGCTGACAAACTTTCTTTGGCCCAACCATTTTCCCTCTTGTATAGAAACATAGAAACATACACTTTGACGGCAGATAAGGGCCACTTGGCCCACCCAGTCTGCCCATTTCCCTACCTACTGCATAAGCTGCAGATTCTAGTTAACCAACAGCCTATTTCCTGCAACCCCCCGCTATAATTGCCTTATGTCTGTCCCATGCATGTTTGAATTCCTCCACTGTTTTAGACCCCACAACCTCTCCAGGAAGGCGGTTCCATGCGTCCACCACTCTCTCCATGAAAATAATTTCCTCACATTACCCCTGAGCCGCCCTCTAACTTTAAATTGTGCCCCTTGTTCTTACACATCTCTTTTTCTGAAAGATGCTACCCTCCTGGACTTTGTTGATTCCCTTGAGGTACTTAAGTTTCTATCATGTCCCCCTGTCCCTCCTTTCATCAAGGGTATACATATTAAGCTCTCTCAGTCTCTCTTCATATGGTTTCTGATGTAGACCCTGCACCATTTTAGTTGCCCTCCTCTGGACTGCTTCCATCCTGTCTATGTTCTTGCATAGATGAGGTCTCCAAAGCTGCACGCAGTACTCTAGATGGGGTCTCACCACCTGTCTGTATAGAGGGATAACCACTTCCTTTTTTCTACTAGTGATGCCCCTCCCTATGCATCCCAGTATCTCCCTGGCTTTCCTTACTGACTTTCACATTGCATACCCACCTTTAGGTCATCTGATATGACTACACCCAGATCCCTTTCCATTATTGTTGTTGTTAGTACCTCCCTGCTATTGTGTACTCTTCTCCTGGATTTTGTTTCCCAGGTGCATTACTTTGTACTCTTTGCATTGAATCTAAGTTGCCATATGTCTGACCATTCCTCCAACCTTGCCAAGTCCCTTCTCATCCTTTCTACCCCCTTGTGTATCAACCCTGTTACAGATCTTTGTGTCATCCATAAAGGCATACCTTTCCTTCAGGCCTCTGCAATGTCACCTATAAAGAGCGTTAAAGAGGACTCCCAGAGCTGGCTAACTTGATTATTAATCTTTTGTGCGAGACTGTGTCAAATGCCTTGCTAAAGTCTAGGTAGGCCATATCCACAGCCCCTCCCTGGTCTATTACTTTGGTCACCAAGTCAAAGAAATCGATTAGATTCGTCTGACATGACCTTCCTGCTGTGAATCCATGCTGCTTTGGGTCCAGTACCCCGCTGGCCTCTAGGTACTCAACAATTCTTTCTTTCAGAAGTGATTCCATCATTTTCCCCACCACTGAGATCAAACTAACAGGTCTGTAGTTTCCTGCTTCTGCCTTGCTCCCACTTTTGTGAAGGGGAATCACATCTGCCCTCCTCCAGTCCTCAGATACCACCCCATCTTCCCATGATTTGTTAAAAAGTGTGGTTAGTGGTGTCACTAGGTCCTCCCTTAGCTCTTTTAGGATTCTAGGGTGAATCCCATCAGGCCCCATTGCTTTGTCCACCTTGAGTTTTAGAAGTTCTTTCAGTACTCCTTCTTTAAATGGACTGGTATCAACCTCACTATCCAGAGTGCGTCTACTGTTTGGTTTAGGTAACTCCTCCTCTTCTTCTTTTGTGAATACTGAGCAAAGGTATTCATTCATTATCTCTGCCTTTTCACTGTCTCCCTCTGCCCACCTCCCCTCTCCTTTATTAATCTTCCCTATCCCTCCCTTAACCTTTCTATGTTCCCTAATGTACCTATAAAAGGTTTTATCCCCCTTCTTAACTGAGTTGGCTATCCTTTCCTCGGTTTGGGCCTTTGCTTTTCTGACTGCCTTCCCCACTTCTTTCTGCTTTAATTGATACAGTTCCCTGTCATGTCTGTCTGTGATTCCTTATACTTTTGAATGCAGCTTTTTCCTTAACCTTCCTGACACTTCTTTTGAGAGCCATAGTGGTTTTTATTCTGCTTTATTTTCTTTATTTGTTTCACACAAAGGCTTGTTGCCTCCATGATGGCAGTTTTGATTTTTCCATTGTTCTTCCACCTCCTCCTTTCTGGCCATTTGCTAATGCATTCCTCAGGTATTCACCCATTATGCCAAAGTCAGCCCCTTCTAAAGTCCAGTATCCTTGTATTTGTATGGCTTGTCTCCATGGTTGTGTTTATTGTGAAGCACACTGTGCAGTGGTCGCTTGTTCCCAGGTGTCTACTGACTTCTAAGTTTGTGATCCTCTCTCCGTTTGAGAGTACCAGGTCTAATATTGCTCCCTCCTGAGTGGGTTCCACCACTAGCTGTCTAGGGCATGCTCCCTGTAGGGCATCGAGAATGACCCTGCTCTTGGATGTGGCTGCAGTCCATGTTGCCCAGTTAATATCTGGCATATTCAGGTCCCCCATCAACAGTATCTCCCCTTTTTCAGCCATTTTGAGAATGCCCTCTATCATTTTCTTGTCCATTTCCTCCCCTTGAGACGGGGGTCTGTATACAACCCCTGTGCGGATTGTGATGCCATTCCCTGTTTCCAATGTGATCCAGAGTTCCTCTTGTCCTCCCCCTTTACTTTTTAGTTCTGTTACTTTGATCCCTTCCCTTATGTAGAGAGCTACTCCACCTCCTCTTTTACCCTCCCTGTCCTTCTTAGATTGTGTACCCTGGTATGTTGACATCCCAGTCATGGTTCTCCGTGTGCCGTGTTTCTGTGACTGCCACAATATCCAAGTGTTCCACTTCCATTAGGGCTACTAGCTCTGGAAGCTTGTTTCCAAGACTACGGGCGTTGGTACTCATTGCCCTCCATTTAATGTTGGCTTTATCCTTTTTTACCCCATCCCTGCTCTTATTGCTCTTGTCCATTTTTCCATTTACCCCTGTCCTGCCCTATGTCAAGCTCTGTACCTCAGTGTTTACCCTACTACCTGCCATGCTTTGCGGGGGGAGGCTTGAACTTTCCTGTTTCCTATCAGCACCTCCCCTTGGCTGGTTTAAAAGCTTGCCAAGGAAGCCTTTAAACCTGTCACCTAGGGCGTGTTTCCTTCCTGGACAGATGCAGACCATCATGCCAGTATAGACCCTCATCTCTCCAGGTGGACCCCAGTCCCCAATGAAGCCAAAGCCCTGTGCTCTGCACCAGTTTGCAACCATTCATTAAACCGCATGGTGTGCAGATTACCTAGCCTCACCCTGCCATAGACTGGCAGCACCTCTGAGAAGGTTACCGTGCTTGCTACCTGTCTGAGGCCCCTCCCCAACTCCACAAATTCATCCTGCACTGCACTGATCTCATGCCTAGCTAGGTCATTTGTCCCGAGGTGGACAATGATATCTAGTTTCCTCTCCTGTGATGCTGCTTCTGCAATCCTGAGGATTTCCTTCCTGTCCCTCCAAGCCATGGCACCAGGCAGGCACCTTACTTCCCTCTCCTCTCCCTTCCCCAGGTCTACACACCTAACAGCTGAGTCCCCTATCAGAAGCTGTTTCTTTCCCTTGTGTTGTCCCTTGCCACTCTTTTGTGAGTCTCCCTTGTGGATGTCCCCAGCATTCTTCTTGGTCTCCAATGAAGGTGTCATCATAGAGGAACTTTGATTTGCCAGACCGACATATGATTTGTGTAGAGGTGCAACTCGGGGGCTACGCCTCTGTTCCACCACCCTCACCCTCCCAGAACCTACTGTGGTCCATCTGCTCTTCACACATGGCAACCTCTGAGGCAGTGGTTGTGGAACTGGTGCTCTTGGGTGGGGGAGTCCTCTTTAGTCCTTGCCAGTTCAGCCTGGAGGTGGGCAACCTCCTCCCTCAGAGCTGACAGTTGCCTGCAAATAGAGCAGCAACGCAGGTTCCAGAATGTTTCCCGGAAAATTGCTGCCCCACAGCCAGTGCATTGCACCACTCCCCACATGTCCCTGTTCCTTATAATATACAATGAGTAATATACAATTTTTTTTTTTTTTTGTTGTGTGTGTGTATACTTACGCTTTATGCACTGTGCTGGGTAGTTAAGAATATGACAGTTCTGCTCCAAGACTTGTTTTATCTCCTCCAGTGAAAAAAAATCAGTGCATTGTTCTTATCTGCCAAATCATTCTCATGAGGTAAAGTTGGGATTAGTCCACACAGATCTAGCCAAGACAAAGTTTGAAGTTACACAGAGATCAATAAAGGGGTTGCTGGGGTTGTTTTTTGGTTCATTTATTGAAAGGTTTGACCTAACAGAAACAAATGTCTAATTCTGCTTAATGCAGGTATTACTGTGTTGTATTACTATTGTCATGCAAGAGGCAGTATAGTGTACTGGTTAAGGAAACTGGGCTGCACACATGGAGATGTGGGAATGAATCCTACAGCCCACACCTGACCTACCTATTGTATGATTCTTCCCTGAGCAAGTCACTTAAACTTTGTTGTGCTCCCAGACTGTACCCGGAAACAAGCTTCAGCTCAATGTGTCTTTTTTGGTTAAACAATTTCCTCTTTCCCTTTCATGCAGTCATTGAGTTTTTGTTCTGTGTCAGCTAAATTTAAACTGCCGCATGATTGGCTACATAAAAATCATGTTTTCCTAAATGTTGCTAACACTATCAGTATTAGTTTTTAGTGGAAAGAGACCTTAAGTTATTGAAAAGCACTTGCAGTTAGGCTGAGTGATGAGGTTATAAAGCAGATTGATTTGGTAAAGCAAAAACGTGTAATTGCAAGTCAAAGCTTGACCTTCTAATGCCATGTGGGGAGTAAACTGTCAGCACAAACTCATTACAAAGTTAGAATTCCTAACATTTTATTTCTCATGCTGTGTATTGTATTGGTCTAATTCCCTTCATTTTACTGTGGTATTGCTTGGGGGGGGGGCAGACTTGGCACTGCAAGCTAGAGACATCTTGGTGTGATTCAAAATTGCATCATTTGGGCTTTTGGTAGTTGTATAGTAAAGTTAGCAAAAACACCCCTATAATGTAATCAGAGAAGAAAATATGGTCTAATTTGGGTACTGTGCTATGATTTCAGTGATGCTTGTTTTATGTTGTGCTATTTCTTCGGTAAAACCCTCAAAATGCACCACAGAATGGAAAATACCACAGAGCTTCTGGGGGCCTTGACAGCCTCCAGACCCCCAGCCATTTGTTGAGCCCCTCTACGGAAAAAATAAAAGTCGGCTTCTATGGGGGATGTATGGTCTGTAGACAACTGGCTAGTTTGAGGGAGGAACTGTGGAGGTTAGGGAGGAGTCTAAGTGGCAGGGCAGATGAGTATGCTAGGCATCCTGGCTGGGAGGGATAGGTGATGGCAAGGAGGGACGGGGAAGAACAACTATGGATTGAAACTGACCCGAGTATCAGAGGCATTAGCAGAAAAGAGAGGAGAAGGGAGATGGTGCCCAAGGTGAGGGGGGCCTCCTGATAGGGGAGGAAGAGACCATGAGGAGTACCAGGAGAGAAAGCAGATGGCTGCGGGTAGGGAGGGACCAGGGATGGGACATGGGGGGCACAGAGGGGAACAAGTCGGAGGGGGAACTGAAAGAGGGAAGAGATGTAGAAGGGGTATCGACTAAGAATAGATTCAAGCCTCTGCTATGGGACAGAGAGGGGGAGCAGGAACATACTGAAGGGGGGAGGACAAGCAGGGCATGAGAGGGATGGCAAAAGGTGGGGAAGAGGTAGCAAGGATGAAAGGGTAGAAGAGGAGCTAGTAAGGAAGGAGAGGGTGACTGGAGGAAAGAAGGCTACGGGAAGGGGGAAGGATGGGAGGGGCATCACTATTGGGGTCGAAGGGAATGGGGGCTCTAAATCGACAACAACAGGGATAGGAGAGGAGTTGGAAATCAGCAGGGAAGGAGGAGAGGTTGACACGGGAAGCCCAGTAGGAAATAGTCAGGCTGGGAAGAGGCTCAAGGGGGATGGGAGGAATAAGACAGAGAAAATGGGTGAGGCGGAAGTAGGGGGTTCAGATACAGAAGTCACTGAGGGTGCAGCTGGCGGGAGTAAGGGGCAGGGAAGAACAAATACTGGGGTGGTGGAAAGGGCATCAGAAGAGAAAGGGGGTAAGGGATGGGGGGTACTCATCCTGGGGGATTCTATACTGAAAAGGGTGAGATGGGGCGGAAGGAGGGAAAGACACAGCCTTATTTGGGTTGAAGCTATCCCTGAGTTGACTGCAGGAGGGGCAGGGCAGGCACGGCTCAAGTGTGCAGTGAGGGGGAGGAAGAAACCTCATTTAGTGTTGCATGTGGGTACAAACGACTTGGCGGGGGAGACTGTGCAGGTAGTGAGGGGGAGATTCGAGGAGTTGGGCAAACAGTGTGAGGGGGTGGGGGAGTCGGTGACATTCTCGGAGGTACTCCTGGTACCATGTGCAAGCACAGGGAGGAAGGGTAGGATTGAAGAGTTCAACGACTGGCTGAGGGATTGGTGCCACACCAAAAATGATGGGTTAGTGACTAACTGGGGTAGGGTCTGGGGGAATAGTGACTTATATGTGGGGGACAAGCCACACTTGAGCAGGGAGGGGATGGGAGTATTAAAGGCAGGATTAGAGGGGTATAGCTCTACTAAGGTGGATTTAAACTAGTGGGTGGGGGTGGCCAAAAGACTGAGGTTGGTAGAAAGGTCCAGACATGGGAGCCTAATGAGCTCACCCCACTACATATAGGTAAAGGCAGAGGTGTAGTAACCCCAGAAGGGGGTTGGGAGGTCTGAGTGTAATACAGAAGGCACCACCACCCACTAAGAATAAGGAGGAGAAAGGGTGAGGACTACCAGGTGGAGGGACACAAGCCAAGGAGAAGAGTGAGGGAAAGGAGGGGTATGGGTGGAAGGTGGTCTCTCTCAATGCAAGAAGCCTGGGGAACAAAATTGCAGAACTTCAGGCACTGCTTTCAGAGGGGTAGGTGGACATTGCTTCAGTAACAGAGATTTGGCCCACAGAGTACCATGATTGGGACTTGTCAATCCCGGGATACAGGATATACAGGAGGGACCGAGGGGTTGGAAGGAGGGAGGGGGTTGCACTTTAAGTGAGGGAATGGATCAAATGCATAAGGGGCGAGGGAAAAGAGGAGAGGACAGAGGTGCTTTGGTTGCAGCTCCTGGACTGCAAGGGCAGAAAGCTGAGGCTGGGAGTGGTGTACAGACCACTAGCCCAATCCAGAGAACTGGATGGGGAGTTGGCAGAGCAGATAAGGAGGGTGTGTAGAAGGGGGAGAGTGGTGATAGTGGGGAATTGTAACCTACCAGGGGTCGACTGGAGCATCCCAACCACTAGCAGTACTAGGAAGCAGGTACTCCTTGATGCATTCCAGGACAGCCTTCTGACACAATCAGAAAGTGGGCCTACAAGGCTTGGTAGCACTCTGAACCTAGTACTGGCAAATGGGGAGGCAGTGAGGGAGGTAAGGGTGGAGGACCCACTAGCTGGTAGTAACCATCAAACAGTGTGGCTCGTTCTCACGCTGGGCAGGGAGACAGGAGGCATGGGCACTAAGGTGGTGGACTTTAGTAGGGTGGACTTTGGGAGGATGGGAGCAATACTGCAAGGGAGACTCCAGGATATAAGGCTGGGGATGGATGTAGAACAAAAGGAGTCATAAAGACTGGGCTAACAGAGGCCACAGTAGCCTGCACCAGGGCAGGAGTAAGAAGAGCAGAGCCAAGAAACCATGCTGGCTGAACAAGGAAGTGCTGCAAGGGGTGAGGGCAAAGAGGGCTGCATACCGGAAGTACAGGAGAACAGAGAAGGGAGAAGGGAGAAGGTAAGGAGGCTTATGGGAGCTGGTCAAGGGAGGTGGCCAGGAGGGTGAAAAAAGCTAAGGCCTCCAGGGAATTAAGGTTAGCACAGGGCATAAAGGGAGGGAAAAAGGACTTTTTTAGGTATGTTAAGGAAAAGTGGAAGTGCAAGGAACATATTGTGAGGATAAAGCAGGGAGGGAATTGGGTGGAAAAGGGGGAGAAGCAAGCGGAAATTCTAAATGAGTACTTCTGCTCCATTTTCACTAAGGAGAGGGTTGGTCCACTACCAGCATGGGCTGGGGGTGGGGAAAGGGGAGGAGATGATGGACAAAGTGATCACATAGAGTAGGGTGCTAGAGGGGCTCAGGGCAGTAAGGGTGGACAAGGCACCAGGTCCCGATGGCATCCACCCCAGGGTGCTGAGGGAGATGGTGGAGCTGTTGGCTGAGCCGCTAGCAGATCTGTTCAACATCTCCCTGGAAATGGGGTGGGTGCCCCAGGACTGAAGGGTGGCCCATGTGGTGCTCATACACAAGAGTGGGCCTAGGGAGGAGCCAGGAAATTATCAGCCGGTTAGTCTCACGTCCATACTGGGCAAGCTTATGGAGGCAATACTGAAGGAGAGGCTGGTGGCATTCCTAGAAAGTAATGGCCTCCAAGATGGGCAGCAACACAGATTCATCTCAGGGAGGTCTTGTCAAACCAACCTAATAGAGTACTGGGTAAAGTTGAACACCCCAAGGCACACCTCAACACTTGTAGGTGTCTGCAGGCTAGGGTGAGGTGAAATGGCATGAACGTTATTGATGATAACCCAAACCCATATCCCAATGCCTGTCCAGCTCTGCAGAGTGGAGGTGGGGTTGGCATGAAGTTCAATACATCACTGCCATTCCTACTCTGCATCTGTCTAACTCCTGCATTTCCAGTGCTAACACCAGCAAGCAAACATTCGGCATTGACAAATGCTTGTTATTAGTTCCATGTGTACTTGGCGTTTGGACTCGCCACTAATCAAGACTTTTTTGTTTTGTAATTATTTTTCACTATATTTACATCACTGCATAACCGCTTTAAGAGCAGTACTACATAAAGGGGTGTTCTTCGGTGTAGCTCCACCCCTTGACAAAGAGGCAGAGTGCCTCGAAGTGTGCTGGTTTCTCCTGGCAATTTGCAATACACCGCAGTAGCATAGCAATTGACAGATGTGTTCGTTATTTTTTTGTGTTGGTATGCCTTAACAGTAGCACTACAGTGAGTTGAGAGCATGCATTATGTGGTTACTTTTCTCCGACACTTGGGTTCACAAACCTACTCCATGCTCCCCAGCCTAGCATCAGTAATACACAATTTACTAAGGCTGCCCTCCCTCTTTGAATGTATGCTTCATGCCCTGCATGCATGATTTGATTAAAGAGCAGCTCCAATCATCAGCAAAAAATAATTACAGTTGACATCAGTAGAGCTCAGTGATGCAACCATTCTTTTTCCCCCTTATAGAGTTTTTTAAAAAAAATAACACCTATGTGGGTGCTTTTAAAACAAACAGGAAGCTCACTTAGTTCAAGTGGAGTTTATATAGACATAGAAAGATATGGTAAGAAGATCAAGTCCATCCAAATTCCAGTCTGCCCTGGATCCCCACCTAAAAGCTACCTTGGTGTTGTCAATTAGCCTGGATGTTCAAGAATTTGTATAATTTTACTCGGTTCCCCAAATGATGGGAAGGGACTGTAATTCCACCCTATGCCCGAGTGGCTGGCCACACAATCCCTTTCACTTCCCAGATTGCCAGTCCCCTCCCACACCTGGACATTTCATGATGCCTGTGTAGGGAAAGTACAGAGATGCATTTCATATAAGTCAACTGGCTGTCTTTTAAAATGTTTTTTTTTTTTTTTTATATTTCCTATTATAATCAAGCATCGCGCAACATCAGGCACTTTACTCTGCACTGCTATACCTCCACCCACATTCCTTACTCACCTCTGATGTTCCTTCCAAATTCTCTCCTCTGCCTGATTTTCATGGGGTTTGCCCCCTACTCCCGGCAAGGGCCTGGACAACCAGTCTGCGCACTACTGGCCACTGAGGAGCAGCCTTAGTCAATGATGACAGGGCCGTGGGTGTCAAGGCTTTCTGTGGCATCTGGCATGGGCAGGGCAGTGGCTCCATTAGTAGCATGGCTGACTGGACATTTCTCAATTTTCCCACTCCCACCTCCCCAGCATTCACTAATGCCATCCGCAGCACCTTCCTACAAGTGGGTGGATGCTGATCATGCATGGTCTCCCACAATCTTACTGCTGCTCCTGCATCCCACCATAGTTCTGAGTGCAGTTTGCATCACCTTCCTTTGGGATCCAAGTGATATGCCTCTCCCATTGCTTCTGCAATACACACACACATACCCAGGTCAGGGGAGTTGGGAACTGAGGCTCAGTCTTGTGTCTCCTGCATAGGGGGGTGCAGTGCACCATCAACTGATGCCACTGGCTAGGCTTTTAAATGCTTTTTAATGTATTTTCTTTGGTAATTTTGTAAAAATCAAAGCCAGTTCTCAGCTAACAAGGCTCTTGTCCATAGGCTCAAACGACATGTCCATAACCTGAGTAAGCACCAAAGGCAAGTCCCACAGTAGAGGTGGTTCACACACCAAAGTGGACAGATGGTTCAGCCTTTTTAGAAAAGCAGGTGACCATTGTCTTGTGGGCTGCTATCGGAAAATCGGCCTTTGTCTGGTATGCCGAGATAAGTTATGTGCATCTTGAGTGTTATCACTCGCAGCCCTGACTGGAACAGGGACCAGAGCTGGTTAAGAATGTGCTTTATTGAGCAGGTGAACATGGGCAATCCATGCACCCCTATGTTCTGAGAGCTGACTTCTACCAAGATACTCTACAAGTTTGAGAATGTCTCTGGAAAGCCAAAGGGTTTGGAACTCCAGCCACTCAGGAACCAGGTTGTCACATGCAAAGATTGTAGGTCTGGATGGCTAAATTTCCCAGCAGACTTCATGAGGAGGTCCTTGGGAGTGGGAGCAGCCATTGTAGCTTACTAATGAGGCTGAGATCCTGGTACCAAAACTAGAGCAATCAGGATCAGGGGCACCCAGTCACTCTGGGCCTTGAGGACAACTTTGTCAACCAGAGAAAATTGAGGGAAGCCATGAAGGAGACCTGGCAATGACTGAACAAACATGTCTCTCAGCATGGTGCCCTGCTGAGGATGGTGGGCACATAACAACCACAGCATCCTACTTTCTCAGGAGGCAAACAAGTCCACTGGCCATGTTCTTCAAACCAAGAACACCTGGTATATCACCAGCATATGCAGTGTGATGTCTCCCCCCATACATCTAAGGGCATCCACAAGCTGGTTGTTAATTCCTGCCACATGGACTGTCAAGAAGTCTACTTCTAGCAAGTGAGCCAGGGACCACGTCTGCAACATCTTTTGACATTGCTGAAAGGAGAGTGTGTGCCACTATTTGTTCGGTTAGAATGTAGTGGTTGTGTTATTTGTGTTGACCTGGAAAATCAAGCCCTTGACAAGCAGTGTGAACTCCAACAGTGCTAAGCCTACTGTATGGAGTTCTAGCAGATTACTATGCATTCTGGAGTTGCTCGGTGACCAGATGCCACCTATGGTTCTGTAGGCACACTCCCCTGCCCACAAGGGAGTCAAGCAAGGACTCCAAATGGACATGTAACCCCCCCCCCTACAAATGGGGGTTCCCAAAAAGTCTTCCTTGAGCTTGCCTAAATGCTCACTGCCAGGCTGGTGTCCTGCGTTTTAGCAGTTAAATGTGATTACCAGAGCTTGTATAGCCTCTGTGTACTGTCTCTTTAAGAGCTGCCTAATTGCAGCTTAAGTAATCTGAGATGGAGCTCTGTTGAAAGATGTAACTATTTGCTGAAAACCATTTAGAATGATAATGATAATGTAGTTTGTCTAACCTGCTTTCTTTGTAGCAAGGACTGTTTTGTTTGTCTCCACTATCTTGGTCCTGGACTGCAAATTGGACCAATCAGTTCTGGTGGGACCTAAAATGTAGCCGGACTACAGGAGCTGTCTGAATTCAAAATCTATAGGAACTGTGGTTTGAGTTTTTTGAGCCATTTTTGCAACTGAAGGGGGAGCTCTTGCTTTGACTGACAGCCTAATTAGCCAACCAAAGCTTTTGGATCTTGGGAAAGTCCCGGGCTGCTTGCAGTTTTCAGTTAGAACTAAGCTGGAAGCTGAGCAAGAAGGAGCTGAAGTGATTCTGAGAGCAGAAATCCTGAGTGGATTTGCATGGGAGAACTGGGAAAAGGCTGAGTGTTTGGCCTGTATGTCTGCCTGCTGCCCCTGAGAGGGGAGAGAAGAGAATTATTTTGGACTAAATCCAAGTTTGTGTGACTGAAGTAAGCTACTGAAGTGGGCCTGGCTCAACCTGAAGAAGACCGAATATTTTTGCTGAATGCAATCAGCCTGTCAGGAGTTCCAGCTACCCCTAAGCTTCCGGTGTGTGCAGAGACTTTGCAATTGTGGCCGGGGAGTGCTTTGCCCGGTACAGTAGAATTCCCGTACATGTAAATGTGCTATGAGCTGCTAGTGGGTTGTGAGTTAGTTCCCCACCGTGTGAACTGTGTTCTCCTTGCTGGAAGCTGTATCCAGCCCAAAATGGACTGCTTCTGAACTTGTCTCCATGCGGTCTGGGCTTTGCCAGATTGGCTACCCACTGCACAGAGAAGCCATCGACAAGAGACCTGCCTGGGGATCAGCCCCCTGCTCCATGCTTGAACAGGAACGACGCCTCTGCGACTTGTGTGGGCTCTGCTTCTCCTGGCATTCCAGATCAACCACCTGCATTCTCGATTTTCGTCCAGCCTGTGTCCAGTCTTGGGTATCGTGAGTAAATACCAGGGTAGCTCCCTACAACAACAGCTTAATCCGAGTGTGTCATCTGATTGTCTTGTTGTTTCGTTTCCTTTACGAACTGAGCCCTCAGGCTCCAGATTACAAATATTGTGTACTGTGCATGTTGTGTTTTCCATCACAGGGCCCCAACCAGCTGCAACCCCAGGCAACCGTCCTGGCTAGCCCATCTCTTCTCTACCTGGGTACCCAGAGGTGGACTGTGTGGGGGGACTCAAAGTGCATGCATAACTGCTTGATTGATATACCCTTTAAGCTAATTAACCTGATTTTGCCAATCCCTTGTTCAAGTCCCTTGAATAAATCAGATCTAACTTTTTCTGCATGTAGTCTGACTGTGGTTCCAGTTTGTGCTCAAAGTACTGTACTGTTGTTATTTGCTGTGCTTAACCTTGGTTTTCAGGGGGTCCCCAGGGTCGAGCCACAGGAACCAGCCCTGGTGGTAAGTACAAACAGTGTGGGTACTTGTGTGGTATACCAGGGGTATTGTGAAAGTGATTATTGTACAGTGTTCAGGCCACTAGAGGGGAAAGAGGGGGATTACAGTGTCCCGGAGGGCTAGTGCCCAGATTAGCTTGACTACTACCAACCCTGACCTCTGGGTGGAGGCACCCGTTTCAGAACTCAGGCCCCTTAACCTGCTACTAGCCAAGCAGGCAGGGGTAGTAGCCCTTGGGATAGCGCCACCTAGGGGTTACAGACACATGGAATGGTACTTTCTCCAAGAGGTTTAGTGGGGGCAGACACCAAAGGATGGCACTGAACATCAACTGAGTTACCTAAACTGGCAGGTCCCAAGTGCATCTGGGACCATTGGCACCCCAATTCCCACCTGATGGTTCTCATGCAATAGTGGGCCCAACTGACCCCAGGAGCTTGAGGAAATCCTGAGCTGGGCACAAATGCCAAATATGAAATTATCAGACAAAGGATAACAGATCTTCAAATCTATATGGCTTGCAGCAAGTCTAGTTCCACTCCGATGAACACCATCACCTGCTTTGGAGTCAGTTCTTACTTAGCCAGATTTACAAGAAGCCCCAGCTGCTGTAACATCCAGATGGTCAGGTCCATGGCAAGTTCCATGTCCTGCACCAAACATCCCATTAGTAGTCTGTCGTCAAAGCAGGGGAATGCCTTGATGCCACTGCATCTAAGGGACTGCAGGTTCAGACGCCTGGTCGTCCCAACGGATCTTGTCATCCAGTCTGTCAGGAGTGGAAGTAGTCATGGAGGTCTGCAGTGGAAACTGAGAAGATTTTGATACCAAAACTAGCGGCCAATCTGGCACAATCAGAATCAGGAACGCCCTGTCCCTCTGTACCTTGAGGATCACCTTTTGGACCAGGGGAAATAGAGGGGAGATGTACAAGAGGTTCTGAGCCCAGGACCAAGAGAATGCATCCCCTGGAAGATTGCACCACTGAGAGGATGGGCAGAGAACAGTCTCAGCTTTCTGGTTTCCTAGTGAGTAAACAGATCTACTACTAGTGTACCCCAAACTGAACATCTGGGCACCACCTCTGGGTGCAGTAACAACTCATGAGATGCCTCTCTCACATGACTGAGAGCATCTGCCAGCTGGTTGTTTCATCCCGTGACATGGACTGCCACCAGGTCCATGTGCAGGGAGCAACCCAGAGACCATGTCCAGAGGACCTCTTGACACAGAGCAGTGGAGTGCATGTCTCCCTTTTTGTTCAGGTAAAACATGGTGGTTGTGTAGTCCATGCTGATCTGAACTACTTGACCTCAAACCAGCAGTGAGAATTCTGCCAATACCAGACAAAACATGCAAGGTTCCAAAAGGCTGATGTGGAGCAGAGTTTCACTTGGCGACCAGAACCCATGTGCTCTGTGGTCTCGCAGGTGCACACCCCACCCCAGCAGTGATGTGTCCATCATCATTATGGCATTCTAGGGCTCTGCATGGACCAGCGGGATACCCTACTAGAGGTTCAAGGGTGGGCAGCCACCAAGGAATGGCATGTGGACCAGTCAGTTTAGGATTGCATGTGACTGGGACCACTGTTGTTCCAATTCCCACAGAATGGGTCATGTGTGCCAGTGGGCCCAATGCACCATGACTGTGGTTGACACAATGAAGCCCAGAAGCCAGAGAAAATCCAAGGGCAGGGGCAACTGCCCAACTCAAAATGATCAGGCACAAGAAGACAGGTTCTCCACTCCTTCTGGTGGCAGACGAGCTATGGCATGGAGGGAGTTCAACTCCACTCTAATGAACAGAATCACCTACACCAGGATGAGCTTGAACTAGGCTAGATTGACCATTAGGCTGAGATCACAGAACACCTGGATTGCCAGATCCCTAGACCACTCCCCCAACAAGCTGCCTAAAATACCTTGATGCCTCTGCATTTCAGAAAGACTGCCATGACCTTCAGGCACTTAGTACACACACCAGGGTAGTGCTGCCAGTCCACATGGCATTGCTCTGAACTGATATAGGGTTATTTCCACCTGAAAACAAAGATACCATCTGTGTGATCGATGAATGGGGATGTAAAAGTATGTATCCCGGAGGACCAGGCAGCAGAACTAAGCCCTTGGCTCCGGGGATGGAATGATCTGGTGCAAAGTCAGCATGCAAAACTTCTAACTGTAAACAACCTAATTTAGGAACTGCAGATCGAGAATGGGGCACCAGCTCCCTCAGTCCGTTTGGGCACCAGAAAGTACTATGGCATGAACCTCTGCTGTACTCAGCTTTTTGGTACAAGCCCTGTCACATGCTGCTCAAAGGGCTGAAGAACATCACTCCATATTGTGAGGAAAGACTGCAGCAAAAAGGTGTCCTCTAGTAGTGCTTTGGTCTGAAAGGAGGGCAGTCTCCCTTTCCACAGTCAATCCTGATCCCGCTACTTCCAGAACCCACTTGTCTAAAGTAATTCCAGACTACTATGACAGGATGTGGGAGAGTCAGCTCTGACCAGGAAACAACACAGAATATACTGGCAAATAATGGATTAGCGGCCCATCTAGTCTTCCCAAACCTGTCTAATCATGGGACTATGCCATTACTGATCCTCACAATCCCCCCCACAGCCTGCTCCCATAGGCACCATTTCCACATGCCTGTAACTTCCTTGTTTGCATACTCTAAATTCAAGCTTGATGACCCCCTCAGAAGTCTGTTCCAGTCTGCCACTACTTTCTGTAAAAAGTACTTCCTAATGTCCTTCTGGATCTCGCCCTCCCCCTCCCAGTTTCAAGGAGTTTCCCCCGATACCTGTGTTACTACTCATTGTGAAAAGATCTCTGCTGTCCACTATGTTTATTCTACAGAGCAGGAGTCGACAAATTCCACAGCCCGATGTCCCAGGCTATCAGTAAACTGGTAGGAACAAGTGTGTAGCAGGCAGACAGTTGTCTCACAGACAATCATTAAACTGACAGAGTAAAACATTTTTTTTTTATTTGCTGTTCCTGCATCTGACACTAGGGCTCTCTTTCTTCATCGTCACTTTTTTCTTCACTGAGTGGATTGAAGGAGTGAGGAGTGAGCAGTGAGGAGGAGTCATGTGAGGCTGTCTTGAGCAGTGGTGCTTTGGGTTGGGAGGGACAGGCCAACCGGAGTAACAACATGATTGACTAATGGGGCCCACAAATGGTCAGCTGCCACCAGATGCAGAAGTTCCTGCCCAGTCCATTAGACCTTCTTAAAGGCAGCAGCAGTGAACTGGCTGGGGAACACATGAAGTGTCACAAGAAGCAATTTGATGATGCAGCTGGAGTTAGAGCTTACAGGGAATGATCATGTTTTCTTAGCAGCACTGTCTAAAATGCACTGTGCAGGCACCATTTTGGTAAGGAAAAGGGCCAGGAGGGAGCTCTGCCAGTAGCCAGCAACAGCAAGTCAGAGACTCATAGAAAGAATAATTGGTGTAACCCCCCAACAAATGGGGGTTCCCGAAAAGTCTTCCTTGAGCTTGCCTAAATGCTCACTGCCAGGCTGGTGTTCTGCATTTTAGTAGATTAAATGTATTGCCAGAGAGTGCCTGTATAGCCTCTGTGTACTGTCTCTTTAAGAGCTGCCTGGATTACAGTCTTAATTAATCTAAAAGGGAGCTCTGTTAGAAGATGTGCTTGTTTGCTGATCATTTGTTAGAGTAGTAGTAATAATATGCAGTTTGTTCTAACCTGCCTTCTTTGCAGCAAGGACTGTTCTGTTTATCTCCACCAACTTGGCCCGGGACTGTCAGAATGGGCCAATCAGTACTGTTGGGACTCTAAAATGGAGCCTGCCTACAGGGGCTTGGTGGGGTCAAAACTTGTAGGAATTGTAGTTTTTTGCATTTTGACGCCTAAAATAACCTGGAGTGGAAGCCCTTGTTGTAACTGACTGACAGATCAGCCAACCAAACCTTTTGGATCTTGGGGAAATTCCCAAGCTGCTTGCAATTTCAGTAAGATCTAAGTTGGGAAGTGAAGAAGTAACAGCTCAAGGTAGTTCGAGCAGCAATCCATAGTGGATTCGCATGGGAGAACTGTGTAAAGACCTGAGTTTTGGCCTGCATGCCTGTCTGCTGTCCCTCAGAGGGAACGTGTGCCTTTTTTGGACTGAATCCGAACTTGGAGAACGAAGTAAGCTACTGAATTGTGACCAGGCTCCTACCTGAAGAAGACCAAAGATTTGCAGAATGTGATCAGCCTGTCTGGACCTCCAGCCACTTCCGAACTCCCGGATTGTGCAGAGACTCTGTAATTGTGACCGGAGAGCCTTTTACCTGGTACAGTGGAATTTCCTTACACATGAATGTGTTGCGTGCTTAAACTGGGTCGTGATTTGGTTCCCCACTGTGGTTTGAATTGTGTTCTGCTTGCAGGAAGTTGCATTAGAATTTCCTTACATGTAAATGTGCTGTGTGCTACTAGTGGGTAGTGATTTGGTTCCCCACTGTGGTTTGAACTGTATTCTGCTTGCTGGAAGCTGCATCCAGCCCCACGGACTGAATCCAAAATCATCTCCATTAGGCCTGGGCCTTGCCACACTGGCCCAGCCCAACTACCTGCTGCACAGAGAAAGCCATCGACGAGAGACCTGCCTGGGGATCAGCCTCCTGCTCAACACTTGAACAGGAACGACACCTCGGTGATTCGTGTGGGCCCTGCTTCTCCGGGCACTCCAGCTCAACAACCTGCAGTCTCTATTTCACCCTGCCTGTGTCCAGTATTGGGTATTGTGAGTAAACATCAGGGTAGCTCCCTGCAACAACAGCTAAATCTAAAGTGTTATCATCTGATTGTCTGGTTGCTTTTTTCTTTCACGAACTGAGCTCTCCTGCTCCGGTTTACAAATAGTGTGTGTTGTGCATGTTTCTTTCTTCCATCACAGGATCCCAACTAGCAACAACGTTCCTGGCTAGCCCATCGTCTCCCTACCTGGGTACCCAGAAGTGTGACAGTGTGGGGACTTAAAGCGCATGCATAACTGTTTGATTAATATAGCCTTTAAGCCAATCAACCTGATTACGCCCCTTTCTTGTTCAAGTCCCCTGAATAAATCAGATCTGACTTTTTCTGCATTTAACCTGATTGTGGTTCTAGTTTGTGCCAAGAGTACTGTACTGGTGCTATTTGCAGTGCATAACCTTGTTTTACAGGGGGTCCGTAGGTTTGAGCCAGAGGAACCAGCCCTGGTGGTAAGTGCAAACAGTGTGGGTACTTGTATGGTGTACAAGAGGTACTGTGAAAGTGATTATCATATACTGTATTGCTCAGGCCACTAGAAGGGAAAGAGAGGGGTTACAGTGTCCTGGAGGGCTGTGCCCAGGTTAGTTTGACCACTGCCAACCCTGACCTCCGGATGGAGAAACCCGTTGCAGAACCTAGGCCCCTTAACCTGCTACTAGCCAAGCAGGCACGGGTAGTAGCCCGTGGGATAGCACTACCTAGGGGTTACATCTTGGAGGCTCACCGCTGGGATTTTGTGCCTTCTAGTGGCCAAAAATTACGCATTATTGTTAAAGATTAATGGCTACCCCAGTAGAAATGGCTGTACACCAGTTGGTGGGGTGGTGTACTGGGCAGGAGATCAACCCCCAAAATGCTCTGCTTATACTGGATATTCCCCTGGGTACCAGTAAGGACACTGTAGAGGGAGCACTCTCCAAAGTTGAATGTTTAAAGAATCCTGTGGTGGTGGGTCAACAGGCTGATTTGATTGCACAAACTTTCATAGCCTTGGTAGAGTGTAGTGACCTCATGAACAGCTCTAAAGTGCCACAGACTATTGCCTCTGAAGGGGTCCCAGCCGCCTGGAGAGTGATAATAAAAGACAGTAAAGACCCTGGGGAGGATGAGCTCCCACCATTATCTGAGACTTTTAAGGAGAAATTTGCTAAGTTGTTGGTGGAGGAAGGGAAAACTGTAGAGGACTTTAAGAAACTGTTCCTGCCACCTGGGGGTGTTCTTTCCCTAACACCCCCTCCCACTCCAGCACCTGTCACTGCCCCGCCTTCTGTGCCTGTGCCAATGCTGACCCCTATATCTGTACCCGCCATTAGTCATGACTCCTACCGAAGGCTGAGAATCTTCTCGGGCGCCCTCCCCACCCCCCAAGGTGAGGATGACTGGGAGACCTGGATTGACTATGTTGCCCCCTTGGTACCCGAGTGGCAGTGTGCAGAGGCTGAGAAGTGGAAAAGAATCATAGAAAGTTTGAGGGGCCCTGCCCTTGAAGTCATTACATTTTTGAGGTCCACAAACCCTAATTTATCTGCTCAGAAGTACCTATCTGTACTTGAAGGCAATTTTGGGAGCATTGAGTCAGGGGAGGCTTTGATGTGGAAATTCCAAGGTACCAAACAGTGGCAGGGGGAAAGTTTATCTGTGTATGTTACTCGCCTAGAAAGAGCTCTGCAGAAAGCTTACCGGAAAGGTGGGGTAGCCGCTAGTGATTTTAACTGTGTGAGATTGGGGCATGTACTGCAACATGCCAAGCATTCTAAACTGCAGATCATCCAGTTAAGGCTCCAGGATAGCAGAGGTAACCTACCTGACTACTGTGACTTTATAAAAGAACTCTGGGAGGTAGAAGGTGAAGAGGGAGATTGTAATTATGGGGTGAGTGCAGCCCAAGTGATCATGGCACCAGAAGGCCCTTCTGAAATTGAGACCACTAACAGTGTCCCACTGTGGGCTAAACAGTGGGGGGAGGAGTTGCTGAAGGAAGTCAGAAAA
Organism: Neoceratodus forsteri; assembly: GCA_016271365.2. Lineage (NCBI taxonomy): Eukaryota > Metazoa > Chordata > Ceratodontiformes > Ceratodontidae > Neoceratodus > Neoceratodus forsteri. The sequence continues at coordinate 278,919,547 of CM028138.1, read as the reverse complement.
GGACAACCGGGTGCATTCGCTGAGGTATCCCCTGCTGACGGAGACTTGGCCAATGTCAGACGTGACTGTTATGGGGTGGGGTGCACCCTCAGGCATCTCTACTGAGGGTGGCTTCGGCCGAGCTCAAGGAATTGACTGCCACCCTAAAGGAACTTTTGAGACACGGTACACTACCCACAGAAGTCAGATCACAATCTCCCATCGATGCTCCAGCATCCCCTGCTATGATTTCCCCAAGGATGCCCTGAGAGCATGTCATTTGTCACAATTGCAGCAAGGATGGCCATATGAAGAAGGAATGCCAGTCTCAGAAGGACTCAGAGAAAATGGTGAACCAGCTTCAAGGAGAGCTTCAGAAGAAGAAGAATCAGTATTTATATAGCGCTTTTCATACATCCAAAGCGCTTTACAAGCAATGCTAGACTGGTAGTGAAGTGACTGAATGTGTGGTGGCAGCCATATCGCACATCATCACCCACACACAGCCTGGATAATTGCATGAACCAGTTTATGGGAAGGGGAATGTTGGCCAGGACACCGGGAATGTTCCCTACTCTTTGCGAAGAGTGCCCTGGGTTCTTTTACTTCCACCTGGACACCCACCAGAACAACACCAGTATGGGTAGAAGGGACCTCGGTTTAACGTCTCATCCGAAGGACGGCACACCCCAGCAGTACAGCACCCCCCAATACTGCACTCGGATGCCAGCGATTTTTAGGTGCAAGTCCAATCCTGGTGTGGGACGAGAACCCACGACCTTCTGGTCCAGAGGCGGATGTGCTACCAACTGAGCCACGCTGACACCTATGACACACTAGAAAATGAGTCAGTGGTCAAGGGGTGCATGAAATAACTGCAGTAAAGGCTTCGGCCATCCTAACTCAAACCCCTCTGTGGCTAAATTGTCTGTCCAGGCCTCTGCTGTTGTCCCTCCAGACTGGTCCAAGATAGTGGGCCCTTCAATGGAGACTAATGTGGCTGTGAATAGTATTCCTACTCAGGCTGTGCTTGACAGTGGGTTGCAAGTGATCATTGTGTTTCAGGACTGGTATGACAAACACTTATCTGATGTGCCCTTACAATCCCTGGAAGGCCTACATGTGTGGGGGCTGAGTGACAAGTCTCATCCGTATCTAGGATATACCCACCTCTGGTTGTCTTTTCCTACAACTGTCACTGGCGTAGAGGAGCAAGTAGAGACACTGGCCCTAATATGTCCCCCCACTGGACTGTATGATGGGGTTCCCCTGTTAACTGGAACAAACACCCACATGTTTGGGAAACTAGCACAACTCTGCCATGAGAAACAAGGGTAGCTGACTGGATGGGCCCTAAGAATTCCAGCCTTAGTTAAAAGGGCTCATGACTGGCAACAGAGACCCGATGAAGTGGACCCAGATGAGCCAGTGGGGATAGTGTGGAAAAAGGAACCTGACTCCTTGGTATTGGCCCCCAACACCCAGTGCACAGTCCATGGAGAAGTCCACCTAAAGAGAAACGTAAAGAACAAAATATTAATGTTGGATGCACCAGGAGATGGAAAGTTGCCAGAGGGATTATTGGTCAAACCCAGCATCTTGCCTGCTCGTGCCCACGCCTATGCACAAAGAGTGATGGTCCAGACTCAGAATGTGTCAGATCGGGAGATTTGGGTGAACAAAGGGTGCACCCTAGCTACAGTACACTGTGCCGACACTGCTGTATTGCCCAGCAACAAGTGCTCTGGCAAGAAGGAGAGAGTAACCCCAGACTTATTTGACTTTGGTGACTCCCCATTGCCAGCTGAATGGAAGGCTAGAAATAGCAAGAAACTCACTCAGAGGGAACAAGTGTTTTCATTAAAAGAATGGGACATGGGGTGTGTCCAGGGTGCAGCACATTACATACGCCTGCATGATGACCAGCCATTTCAAGAGAGATCCCAACGTCTCGCCCCAGCAGATGTAGATGATGTGAGGAGACACCTGCAGGAAATGATCGCTGCTGATGTGATACAAGAATCAAGGAGCCCATATACCTCTCCCATTGTGGTTGTGCATAAGAAGAGTGGGTTGGCAAGGATGTGTGTTGATTATCAAACCCTGAACCGGTGGACCATCCTCCATCAATACACCATGCCCCGTATACAAGATGCCCTGGATTGTTTGAATGGGAGCAAATGGTTTTCAGTATTGGATCTTCACAGCGGATACTACCAGATCCCGATGGCCCCGGAGGACTGTGAGAAAACAGTCTTCATCTGTCCTTTGGGGTTCAATTATTTCCTGAGAATGCCACAGGGGATTTCAGGTGCCCCGGCTACTTTTCAGCGACTAATGGAACGTGCGGAGGGAGATATGAACTTGCTGGAATGTCTAGTGTACCAAGACAATGTCACTGTGTTTGGGCACACATTAGAGGAGCATGAGACCCAACTGTTTAAAGTCCTAGACTGATTGGAAGTCTTCAGCCTCAAGCTGTCCGTTGACAAGTGCCAGCTTTTTCAAACCTCCATGAAGTATGTGGGGCACATAGTATCTGCAGAAGGGATAGAGACTGATCCCAGTAAGGTTGAATCACTGACTACTTGGCCCCAGCCCCATAATTTGAAAGAACTACAATGTTTCCTGGGGTTCTGTGGCTACTACCGCAGGTTCACAAAAGACTATTCAAAGGTGATTCATCCGCTCTTGAATGTTACCCATGGTTACCCTCCTACCAGCCATAAATATAAAAAAGGGGCCGTCAAAGAACCAGAGAAAGTGTACTTCTGCACAAGTAAACTTTTTGGGCCCCACTGAACACCTGAATGTGAAGCAGCCTTTCAAGGAGTCATATATCAGCTCACCCATGCCCCCATCCTCGCCTATGCTGACCCCATAAAGCCCTATGTGCTGCATACGGACACCAGTCTGCAGGGTCTAGAAGCTGTGCTGTATCAAGCCTATGAGGATGGTTTGAGACCAGTGGCCTTCGCCAGTAGGAGCTTGACCTAGTCGGAGCAAAACTATCCTGTGCACAAGCTGGAGTTCCTTGCGCTAAAATGGGCCATCGTTGACCAGTTTCATGAATACCTCTATGGGGCAAAGATATTGGTGAAGATCGACAATAACCCGTTAACCTATGTACAGACTTCAGCTAAGTTGGACGCCACTGGGCACTGGTGGCTCTCTGCCTTATCAGCCTATGATTATGCTGTTGAATACAGGCCAGGACTGAACCATATTGATGCTGATGCCCTGTCACGAAGGCCAGTTTCCAAGAGTGACTGGGTCAGGCTGTCTGAACCTGACATCCGAGCCTTGTGCCAAAAATTTGACCGAGATGAACAGATGTCTGCGGACACAGTGGACTGTTTAGTAGATTGCTTGGGCCCTCCTGATACCTGCATACCGGCTGCCTATTGCCACTTTTCTGCTCCAGATATTAGTGCACTACCTCAATTTGACAATGACAGTATTCAGTGGGCTCAATCCAAAGATCCTATGATTCAGCCTGCACTTCATGCCCTGCGTGCGGGGAAAGATATGTCCAAGTTGCATTCCCCTGACTTGCAAACTGCTCTATTGTTTAAAGAAGGCCCCAGGTTGAAGCTACTCAATCGGTTATTGTACAGAAAGACAGTGGAGCTTGGCAGTCAAGTAGACTGGCAGCAATTGGTCCTGCCCACAGCCTTTAAAGATTTGGTACTGAGGTCCCTCCACAATCACATGGGGCACCTTGGTATTGACAGAACTCTCGACTTGTTATGATCTCAGTTCTACTGGCCTAAGATGGGGGCCGATGTTGAGCACCATGTAAAGACCTGCAGTCGTTGTCTGCAAAGGAAAGCCCTGCGTCAGAGAGCTACCTCCCCCTTTGTCAATATTACTACCAGCACCCCCATGCAACTGGTCTGCATAGACTTTTTGTGTTTAGAACCTGATCAGCGGAATATTTGCAATGTGTTAGTGGTTACGGATCATTTCACACGGTATGCGCAAGCTTTTCCAACTAAAGATCAAAAGGCCTTTACCGTGGCCAAGGTGTAGTGGAAATTTTCTTCGTCCACTATGGTGTCCCTCATCGGATCCACTCTGACCAAGGAAGAGATTTTGGAAGTCGGCTAATCAAAGAAATACTCTCTCTATGGGGGGTGCGGAAGTCAAGAACCACCCCTTATCACCCACAGGGGGGCCCTCAACCAGAACGTTTTAACCGCACCCTTCTAGACATGCTGGGCACCCTCCATCCCAAAGACAAGCCTACATGGAGCCAGCAGATTAGCACCTTGGTCCATGCATACAATTGCACAAAAAATGACACTACTGGGTTCTCCCCCTACCACCTCATGTTCGGGAGGGAGGCCTGACTGCCCACTGATGTCTGCTTTGGGGTCTCTCCAGATGGGGTCCGAGTCGAAAATTACCTACAGTATGTACAGAAACTGAAAGCTCAATTGAATCATGCCTATCACCTGGCCCAGACAATGGCCGCCAAAAGAAATCTCGCCAACAAAGAGAGGCATGATAAAAAAGTAAAGGCTCAAGAGCTTCGGCCTGGAGACCGTGTTTTGTTACACAATTTGGGACTGCATGGCAAACACAAAATTGCTGATAGGTGGCACCATCTTCCCATGTAGTAGTTGGAAAGTTGAATGATTTACCAGTGTACAAGGTGCGCCCAGAGAATAACTCCAAAGCTGTCAAGACCATGCACTGTAGCCACTTGCTACCTATCGGCCAAGTCATAATTGAGGCTGAACCATCAGGGGTTGATTTCCCCTGGGCTGGTGACTCGTGCTGCTGCAAAAAAGAGACAGAGTCAACCTACCCCAGTAGTTACAGACTTAACGTTTCCCCAACAGCAGGCCCAGAATGATAATGACTGTCAGTCCACCTCTGACGAAAGTGAGCGTGACAATGCCTATTACCCCTCCTATGAATTGAGTCAGCTGTTTCAAGGTAACCCTGTGACTAACTGTGGGGATGAAGCTGGGTCTTCTGGACTGCCTAACCCCCTAGCTTCATCCTTGGAGCCATTGCTCCCTTAAAGTGAAGTGCAAAGTATTACATCTGAGGTTGTGGACTCTGTGTTTTGTGGAACTGTGTGAATTGCCCGAAGAAGAGGCTGATGGTCTGAGTCTCTCTGGTGACACATCAGAACTTGAAGAACAATGTGAGAGTGTTGACAGCCCCCCTTCAGTGCCACAAAGCTTAATTGTGCCAGAGCCTCCTCAAAATGAGCAACCTGGGCCTCCATCAGAAGATAATGAGCAAAGTGTTGTGGAAACAGAGCCTACAGAGCAAGGAGCTGACAGTGCTCCAAGTTTGGACATTCCCATCCATGCAGAGGCACCCCTCACAAGTGAAGAAAGCTCCAAAGTTAGTGCTGAAAGTACAGAGACTGTGGCTGCTCCTCCCAGAAAGACTGGCTGAGCTGTCAAGCCAGTGCTACATTTTAGTCATGATTCCCCTGGAAGGCCAGTGGATTTGCCTCTCAATGTGGTTCACAAAGGGGTTTATGTTTTGCCAAGCTCACTGCCCAAATTGAGCTTGACGGCCAACTCCAGGTTACTTGTTCTTCCCTCTCACCATGGTGTCCCTGCCCCATCCAGCCCAAAGTTATCTGATAGGTAGGGGCCCCCTCTTACATTGTTTAACGTATAAGAAGTTATTAAATGAATCAGTATTACTTGCATGAAACCTGCACAAGTATTGTCAATATGGATGTAGTAATGTGAAGTATATTGAAATGTATAGTAATGTAACAAGCTAATGATATATATGTCTCATTTATATCACATTTTTGATATTGTGATGGTACAGACTTGACGTGGACGCCAAGTTTCCTCCAGGCAGGTAAGGGTGTAACCCCCCTATAAATGGGGGTTCCCAAAAAGTCTTCCTTGAGCTTCCCTAAATGCTCACTGCCAGGCTGGTGTTCTACATTTTAGTAGATTAAATGTATTGCCAGAGAGTGCCTGTATAGCCTCTGTGTACTGTCTCTTTAAGAGCTGCCTGGATTGCACTCTTAATTAATCTAAAAGGGAGCTCTGTTAGAAGATGTGCTTGTTTGCTGATCATTATGTTTGCTTGCACGCATGTGCAAGAAACATAGTGCCATCATCCGAGTTTTCGGAGGTGTGGCAGCCGTCTTCCAGTTCAGGCAGTGTGTTTGCAGGCGCGGTCACAGTTCTCCAATGCCTGCTGGAGCTGTCTATGACAGCTCCAAAATGCAGTGGAGTACAGTTGAAAGGGGGAGCTACGCTTCAGTGAGCAGCGATAAGATATCGCCTGCTCATCAGCATCCACACACACACACACACACACACACACACGCAGGCATACCGCGATGTTTCGTCCCCACACTGTGTAGTTGACGGGGGTGCACAATCCCCATCGTGACTGTGCCCCTCAATTTACCAGCCAGTTTAACACCACGCGGCACGAGGACAAGACATAGTAGATCTCCTATTTTTGTAAATGATTCACGGCTTCACATTTGCAGAATGATGTGCAGAATCATACAGTCCAGTCCAACAATGTTGTTTTTACTTCCTTCCATCAGTTTTGCAGGTGCTGCGCTGTTTAAAGTTAACATTACATCCGTTTCCTACAATGGTGAAAATTAGCTATTCTTATTACTCAGACAAGGTATGGGAAAACTTAAATGGTGCATGAAATGAAAGTGATGTTGCAACGATTTTATTTTTTTTATTTGATCACGGGAAGTTCAAGGGAAGGCTCATTAAAGATCAGCTCTTGAACGGTGAGCATCTCAGCTGGCTGAGCTCTCGTTGTGTGCTTGCATGGGTGAGAAGGTAGTTGGAGGTGGCGTGAGTGGACCCATTGGGCGAGCGGCTGCCGGTCACCATGAAGAGCTTCTTACGGAACAGCTTCAGACGATCATTTTGGCATGGGCTCGGAAGACCACACAGTCGTGGTGAGTGCAGCAAACTTTAAATCAATTCCACTGGAACAAGCAATTTGAAGTTGTTGGCTGTCGTTGAGTTGTTACTTTATCTATATGTCACCGCCATAGGCTCTATATGCACTGACCTGGCAGGTGGGCTATGCGCTTGCAGATTAAAATGCAGCACCATGCGATGGTCATATACGGAGTGCAGAACTTCAGTGTGAGTTGATCGGGGTTGCCTCCTTATCCTAATTTTGTCTTACAACTTGTAGCGGGGCAATATTGGATTTTAAGAGGGAACTTTCCTCTCACTTAAATTAGGGCATTGGCACCATATGAACAGTATGGTACAGTGGCCCTCGTGACATGTCATCAGACAGAGAGATACAGGCTCAAGCACCGTGGAAACAATACTTTCATTTGCTCAATGTTTACTTATCTAGCAAACTAGAATATTATGAGTTTCCACTTTAAAAGTCTACGTTTTACTTTGTGTGGACACACTTGCGATGTTGGGCAGAGCGATTTTAAAGGGGACACACACACACACACACACACACACGCAACCTGTTACACACAGGCACCCACTCTGCCTATTACACACACACACATATCACTTTAAAACTTTATAAACAGGTGATTTTCTTTCTGCCTTGTCTTTTCAACATGTTTATTTTCACTCTTGTCTAGGTCTAAATAAACTGGTATACTGGGACGATTCTACAAAACAATGGCTAAGTGCGTTCCTTAGAGGAGTCAGACAAAGGCTGAGCCAGGGGATTTACATGTGTTCTGTAATCTTGTTTGTATTGTTCCGACTGTCCTGCCATGTGCTACTTGGTGGAAGGCAAATTAAGCTGTAAGTAATTGTTTCACTTACTGCAATAATATAATAATGTTCACACAGTGGCCATGCTTTCCTGTTGATCTCTGGCTGTCACCTGCCTGTTTCCTGAAAAGAGGGGTTGGGAGGAGGGAATCACACTGTTCCAGTTTCATAACACTGTTCCACATTCAGGAATCACTAGGCACATTATAGCTAGAATGTAGAAAGTCTCTAGCATTCTATGTCCTGACCAAAGGGCATGGATGGTAAGAAACTGCAGGATGTTGGCTTACAGGCCCTCATAGGAAGCAGTGTTTCTACCTTTAAAAAGCCAAAAGTTGGCAGCAAGTGGTATAAAACAAACATGTTGGAAAGAAAAAACAGGGACTAATTAAAAAATAGAAGGTGTGGTCAGAGAGAGAAGCTCACTCTCTGATGAATAGCTCTATGGAAATTCCCTTCAGGATATGCACTTAATATGAAGAATAAAATGCACCCAGTGTATATAATAAGGCTGTAATGGTATTCGAGGTTCTGGTGACATTTATAAACCAGGAGTGCAAAACTGTGGTTCATATTGGTAACAAGAACTCTGAGCTGCCATTACAGTCTTGCTTCACACTTTGGGTGTATCTGATGTTATCAGTTTTTTAATTGCTGTCTTCCCTGCACCTGCTCTGGTGTTGGTTTACTTTCACTTTTGGTGCCTGAGGCTGGAGTGATGTGAGAACTTGCTGTGTACCGGCTTTTTGTCAGTGAATTCCTACCTCACAACTTTGTGACAGAGGGACTCGCTGGTAATAAGGCTGCAAATGCTTAGAGTTTAATAAGAAAATGAACGTTAAAACAATTATAATGTATGCGGGGGGCCCTTATTACTAACTGAAATCAAGTAGATTACAACCTTGTTATGCCATTGTTATGACATCACTCTGTTAATAACCCTTCTTGAGTATGTCATATCAATGGGATAACAAAACAGAATGCTCACATTTAGTGTTCCGTTTGAGAAAATATTTAAAATGCTGGTATTACATTAATTGATTTGCTCAGGCTGTACAGATGAATATTGTAAGAACACACAACAAATATTAATTGTAGAAGAATCTTCCTGCATGATTTAAGACTGCTTAAGGTAAGATATTACTCAGAAAAGTAATTAAATCCATGATTACACAATTTTGGTAACCCATACATTATAAAATATAATGTATGGTCTATGGTTAATAACCACGCTGAAAACACTTCTCGAGGTTGCCATGGCATCTGAAAACCTCTTGAGCTACACTCTCAAGATTTCCAGTGATGTCATGACAACCTCTCGAAGAGTTTACAGTATGGTTATTAACCAAAGACCATACGTTATCCTCTATATAATGGTGTAAAGCTATTGAGGTGTTCAAGTAACATTAATAGGCAATGAGGCCGTAGGCCAAGTGAGCTCATGCTTGCCACCAGAACCCCACGGTAGCTTTACCCCCTTTTTTTTGCAAAGTTGGGCATAGTGTATCCATTTTTATGTTTGCTTGCATGCATGTGCAAGAAACATAGTGCCATCATCCGCGTTTTCGGAGGTGTGGCAGCCCTCTTCCAATTCAGGCAGTGTGTTTGCAGGCGCGGCCGCAGTTCTCCAATGCCTGCTGGAGCTGTCTATGACAGCAGTCCAAAATGCAGTGGAGAACAGTTGAAAGAGGGAGCTATGCTTCAGTGAGCAGCAATAAGATATCGCCTGCTCATGCGTGCTCCCCTACACACACACACACACACACACACACACACACATATGCACACATACTGTATGCTCCTCACACTGTGTAGCTGGCCAGAGTGCACTGAAGCCCAAATCGGCTGTGCGCCCTCAAACAGAGTTCTATATGCCAGCTGGGTGCCCACCCCAGCGTGACATCAACGATAGCCGACGGGGTGCCCAATCCCATAGGCTCCACTGGTCCCCCCCCCAGAGTACAGGGTGCCATGCTGGGAGCCCACCCCAGCATGGCAACACATGCTATTGTCAATGGGGGTGCCCAATCCCCCGTCAGCTCCACACCCCTCCCACCAGCCATCCTTGTGTCACGCTGGGAGCCCACCCCAGTGTGGCAAACGTCCCGTGTCGTCGTCATTTTAAAAAATAAACTGAAACTCAAAAACGGTCCCTCGCTGTCTCTGCCCCCACCCGCACCCACCCACTGCACACCTGCTCCCACCCCCCCATATTTACCCTCGACCAAGCAACGATCTTCGGTGGACCAGGAACACGTCTGCACTCTTCAAAGCCGACCGCGAACGGAGGAAATGCCGGTAAGCTGTATAATGGGATAGATAGGGTTTTTTCAACTTTGCTGCATATCTCAGGCATGTTTGGAATTTTTGCACCAAATTTTCAACATGGGGTTTTTGGGATGCCTTCTCATGAATGATCTCACTGTCATGGCGTTAATTGCCCCTGAAGGGTGATTTCACTGTCACTGTGCGAAATCACCTTTTGGGACCGAGTAACAAAATGACACTGCCACGGTTCATAAGGTGGGCTCTCAAAAAGCCTATGTTGAAAATTTGGTGGAAAAATTCCTAAAAATGACTGTTTTACGAGCATGCATTGTGCAGTTCCTATGCACGCTCGTAAGTTCTCGAATTTTCAATATTTTCACTCCAGATTTTCAACATTGCCATTTTACCACACCTCCTTATGAGCAGTACAGCTGTCATTTTTTACATCTTGCCCAAAACATGTTTCCGTCCAGGTAGCGCACAATGGCGCTGTCAGTGTGCGAAATCAATGTATGGCACACATTAAGAAAATCACAGTGACACTGTTCATGAGCAGAGGTCTTAAAATGGCTATGTTGAAAATTAGTGACAAAAGTCCATAAAATGACTGTGTTACGAGTGAGCATTGTGCAGTTTCCATGCACCTCATAAGTTCATGACTTTGTAATATTTTCAGTCCAGATTTTCACCAGTGGCATTTTTCCGCACTTTCTTATGAACAGTATAGCTGTCATTTTCACAACATAGCCGAAATGTGTTTTCACTTTCCAGCGCTGAGAATAGTGGCTATTAGGGAAATCATTGTTCGGACAGATAAAGAAAATCACAGTGACACTGTTCATGATCGGAGGTCCCAAAATGCCTGTGTTGACAATCTGCTGTAAAAATCCCCAAACTAATTACATTACGGTGTCGTTAGTACAGTTTCTATGCACGCATGACTTCACCAGTTTTTAAATATTTTACTGCAGATTTGCAACATTGCCATTTTTACACCTCCCCATGAACAGTACAGCTGTCATTTTTCACATCCTGTTCGAATGTGTTTTGCACCTGTGGTGCTAAATGCTGTACTAAGCTGTGCATAAGCAGCTTCGCTAACAAACTGATATTCCCCCTGTTCATGAGGTGGGGTCACAAAAAACATGTTCAAAATTTGGAGTGAAAATACCAACGAATGCCTGAGGTGTTAGGGTTTCCAACCATAACGCCCCACCCTGTAGAGAATGACAGGCATCAGGGGTGTGACTTGGGATTCTTGCCTGTAATGCTCATACCATTCCACACCCTGCAGCCAGTGAGAGGCATCGAGGTATGCCTTGGACTCTTTGGCCCCAAAGTTCACTCCATTCTCCTATACCGCACCCATCTCACTGCATTTCCTGATGGAATGGGGAGCGCATAAGGGCCAAAGACCCCAAGGCACACCGTGACACTTGTCAGTGTCTGCAGGGTAGGGCATGGTGAAATGGCGTGGCCGTTATGCCTGATGACCCAAAGGCACACCCCAATGCCTGTCACTCTCTGCAGCGTGGTGGTGGGGTTGGCTTCAGTTCAATTCTTCACTGCCATTTCTGTTATGCAGCTCTGTAACTTCTATACTACCAATGCCAATGCCAGCAAGCAAACATTCGGCATTGACAAGTGCTTGTTTGTTAGAGTAGTAATAATATTGCAGTTTGTTCTAACCTGCCTTCTTTGCAGCAAGGACTGTTCTGTTTATCTCCACCAACTTGGCCCGGGACTGTCAAAATGGGCCAATCAGTACTGTTGGGACTCTAAAATGGAGCCTGCCTACAGGGGCTTGATGGGGTCAAAACTTGTAGGAATTGTAGTTTTTTGCATTTTGGCGCCTAAAATAACCTGGAGTGGGAGCCCTTGTTGTGACTGACAGACAGATCAGCCAACCGAACCTTTTGGATCTTGGGGAAATTCCCAAGCTGCTTGCAATTTCAGTTAGATCTAAGTTGGGAAGTGAAGAAGTAACAGCTCAAGGTAGTTCGAGCAGCAATCCATAGTGGATTCACATGGGAGAACTGTGGAAAGGCCTGAGTTTTGGCCTGCATGCCTGCCTGCTGTCTCTGAGAGGGAGCTTGTGCCTTTTTCAGACTGAATCCGAACTTGGAGAGCGAAGTAAGTTACTGAATTGTGACCAGGCTCCTACCTGAAGAAGACAGAAGATTTGCTGAATGCGATTGGCCTGTCTGGACCTCCAGCCACCTCTGAACTCCCGGATTGTGCAGAGACTCTGTAATTGTGACAGGAGAGCCTTTTGCCTGGTATAGTGGGATTTCCTTACATGTGAATGTGTTGTGTGCTTATAGTGGGTCGTGATTTGGTTCCCTACTGTGGTTTGAATTGTGTTCTGCTTGCTGGAAGCTGCATTAGAATTTCCTTACGTGTAAATGTACTGTGTGCTGCTAGTGGGTCATGATTTGGTCCCCCACTGTGGTTTGAACTGTATGCTGCTTGCTGGAAGCTGCATCCAGCCCTACGGACTGAATCCAAAATCATCTCCATTGGGCCTGGGCCTTGCCACACTGGCCCAGCCTGACTACCCGCTGCACAGAGAAAGCCATCGACGAGAGACCTGCCTGGGGATCAGCCCCCTGCTCAGTACTTGAACAGGAACAACACCTCGGTGATTCGTGTGGGCCCCGCTTCTCCGCGCACTCCAGCTCAACAACCTGCAGTCTCGATTTCGTCCTGCCTGTGTCCAGTACTGGGTATCATAAGTAAACATCAGGGTAGCTCCCTGCAACAACAGCTAAATCTAAAGTGTTGTCATCTGATTGTCTGGTTGCTTTTTTCTTTCATGAACTGAGCCCTCTGGCTCTGGGTTACAAATAGTGTGTGTTGTGCATGTTGCTTTCTTGCATCACAGGGCCCCAACCAGCTGCAACGTTCCTGGCTAGCCCATCTTCTCCCTATCTGGGTAACCAGAGGTGTGAGTGTGAGGGGACTTAGAGCGCATGCATAACTGTTTGATTAATATAGCCTTTAAGCCAATCAACCTGATTACGCCCCTTCCTTGTTCAAGTCCCCTGAATAAATCAGATCTGACTTTTTCTGCATTTAACCTGACTGTGGTTCCAGTTTGTGCCAAGAGTACTGTACTGTTGCTATTTGCTGTGCATAACTTTGTTTTACAGGGAGTCCCCAGGGTGGAGCCAGAGGATTCAGCCCTGGTGGTAAGTGCAAACAGTGTGAGTACTTGTATGGTGTACAAGGGGTACTGTGAAAGTGATTATCGTATATTGCTCAGGCCACTAGAAGGGAAAGATGGGGATTACAGTGTCCCGTAGGGCTGTGCCCAGGTTAGTTTGACCACTATCAACCTTGACCTCCGGGTGAAGGCACCCGTTGCAGAACCTAGTCCCCTTAACCTGCTACTAGCCAATCAGGCAGGGGTAGTAACCCCTGGGATAGCGCCACCTAGGGGTTACATTCATATATAAAAAAAATGAAATATAAAACAAAAAGAACAGAAGGGGTGGGGGTTAGGACAGAGGGAGAAAGAAAATAAAGGGGGCCAGGCTGTGGTGCAGCACAGCTGCTAGTAGGGTCAGAATACATTAGGAGGCAGTATAGCGCAGTGGTTTAAGGCTCTGAGCTGCAAACCTGGAGATCTAGGTTTGAATCCCACAGCTCCCACTTGCATATTGTGTGACCCTGAGCAAGTCACTTAACTTCCTTGTGCTCCCAGGTCGCACCTGTAAACAAGCTTTCAGCTTAGTGCGTCTCTCCTGGTTAAAAAAAAAAAAATAGAGAAAGAAAAAGAGCTACAATACAATTCAACCAAAATATATTTAAAAATAAATTTAACAAAAAGAAAAAGAATGCACTTTCAAGAGGTGAGGCAAGGATGCTGGCGGTCTGAGGAAAATGAAGGCACTTCAGCCTATTTCTGACTAGACTACCAACTCGAGCACTGGGACTACTAGTTTTAGTCCAGCTACTTGTCCATGGACTAGTACTTAATTTTAAGATTTGTTGATCCCCTACCTCAGAGGTTGCGAACATCTCAATTATGTCACCCCTCCTTCTCCTGTCCTCCAGCACATACATGTCGAGATCCTCTAAACACTCCTTGTAGGAGCTACCATTTATCTTTTTGGTGGCTTGTCTGCACCAATTCCAACCTATCTTTCCTTCAAGTGTGTGCTACAAAACTGCACACAATACTCTTAAATGAAGGCAAACCAGGGATCTATACAGGAGCTGTTTTATCTCCTTCCTGCTAGTGATCCGCCTCCCTATGCACCCCCAGTATCTGATTCAATTTGCCTTACCAACAGCCCTACTACAGTGTGCCAATGCCTTTATATTTTCCATTATTAACACCCCAGATCCCTTCTTCTAATGTGCTCTGCACCACCATTGCTTTTGGTCCCTATGTGCATTACTTTGCACTTTTTTTTTTTTTTGCATTAAATTTCCTCTGCCACTTCATCGACTACCTCTCTACTTTTTCCACATCTTTCTTTGTGGCTCTTAACCGTTCCTCAGTGTCCACTCTTCCACAGATCTTGGATCATCTGTGAAGAGGTCTATCTTATCTTGAACCCCACCCCATATTAAAGATAAATATGTTAAGGAGATACATCCCAAAACTGATCCCTATGGCACGCCTCTCATGACTTCCTATGCCATCCAGGAGTCTCAGACAATTTTTCATCCACCCCATAATTTTGTCCTCCACCCCAAGTTGCATAACCTCTTTATTAATCACTTGTGTGAGACAGGGTCAAAGGCTAAAGTCTAGGTACAAGACATCAACTACCTGACCCTTATCCATGGCCTTTGTCACTTAATCAAAGAATTCAGTCAGGTTCATTTGAAACAATCTCGTCAATGCTGTTTGGAATCCTGCAGGCCACTGGCCTCCAATTACCATTTCCTTAATTACAGACTCCAGTAGTTTCTCTACTGTAAAAATCAAACTGACTGGTCTATAGTTGCCTGCTTTGTCTCGGCTCCCACTCTTATGTATGGGGACCACGTTCACTGTCCTCCAATCCTCCATAAGAGCCCCAGTCTCCAGAGAACACTTGAGATCCGTCAGCGGTGCAGCCAAAACCTGCCAAACCTCTTTCAACACTCTCAGGTGCATCCCGTCTGAGACCATCAATGTATTCTCCTTCAATGTTTGTAGGCTCTTTAACACTCTCTCTCCGCTGTGATAAGCACTCTGACAGGCAGTAACTGCAGTGATTACGTGGCCAGTCTCGATCACAGGTCAGCACCTCAATATTGCCATGGAGGCAATTTCATTGAAAAGGAGTGCAACATGTCAGATGGTTGTGGCGTGGGGACTGTGGGATACAAGGTCTGAGAGGTGGAGATGCATTGTGTTATTTCTACAGATGGCAGTCCAGCTTCTTAGTTTTACGAACATTGCAGTGGGTTCCTTAGAGGTGTTATAGCTACTTCCTATTATAGAACTCTGTGTGCTGGATGTGCTCCTTGGATTGGATTCCAGATGACAGATTATTTCATTCCTTCCCACCCCAAGCATCAGTACTGGTGCTATGGACACACCTCTCAACCAGTAGTCACATTCAAAAGAGAGACTGATTGTTCCTTAAAATGTGTGCCAGACATAAAGAGAGCTAGTTCGTGAAATCATGGAATTCTTTTTTTTTTAACGTTAATTTGTTTCTCCTTGGATCCCGTCGAGTCGGCTACCTTCTCTCAGCCACCCACCCAGCCCTGCACTCGACATCAGGCAGCTAACCCCTTCTTCCCCCATGGTTTACTCTCTGTGGCAGGGTGGTGAGGAGTCCCCCTAGCTCGACTCACCTCGAATAGGATCCAGTTCCAGGGAAGCACCATTCTGAGTTGGGGCTTGCGGAGGGTGGCTGCTATCATCCTGCTCGACCTGGGACCTCTGTTTCCTTGTTTGGTTTCCCCCTGGGTAGAGTGTGCAATGCCGGCAATGGGCATGCTGTACGCACTTCTGCCCACAGCATGCTGGCCGACTGCTCCACCACCCTCGCTTGTGACAAGCTCATGGCACACCTGCACCCAGCCTCCGCTAGGTGTCAGGAAAGCTCTGTGCCTGTACTCCCCATCTCCTTGGGAGAGGACAGCTGTCCTACAGATGCTCAATCCTCTCCCTCCCCAGCCGACCCCCGGTGGCCCGCGAACACTGCAAACACGGGTCACTGGCGCGGCAGGAGGTAAGGCACAGATGCCTCAGCCCTCCATGCCACTGGGCTGGCTCAAATCATGGAATTCAAGCTCTGAATCTGAAAACTGTACAAACCTCAGTGCTTTAGTGCTCATGAAGTTCCCATTCATGTAGTATCACAAATCTGAATTTTGGCTTTTAAGTCACTAAGGTAGAAGATGACCCTTGATGACAGACCATATAGTTTCAAGGCAGAGTGGGACAGTTAGAGGTATCACATTAGTCAGGTACATTGCAAAGGGAAGGGGGCAAATGTAATAGCCTTCTTTCACTGAGAAAGATGTTAATTTTTATTATGTTTGCACATGCGGGTGGGTGTGAGGGGTGTCTATCGCACCTGCTGTTCCTGCCAGCCTCCGCTGCTCTCTTAAGTTAGTTGCACTCAGTCTTCCTTCCTAGCTGTGTATGCTGCTGCCCCTCTTCATCTGAGTTGGCCCCTGTCCCTGGGTCCAATGTCGCTCATCATGCCATGATCTTCTCTTCAGTTCCTGGGTCCATCACTCATCATGCCACGATCTTCTCTTCGAAGGTAACTCGAAGCAGTGCTGTAATTTGGAAAAGACCAGCAATTTAAACCTCCTGCTGACTGACTTGTGGCTACACAAAGCAGCCAATCAGCAGAGAGGTAACTTGCCCTTTCCTAAGCCAATACAGTGCTGCAGGGCTCACACACAGGCCAGTTATCACAATGTGCAAACTACTGTGTAAGCCTAATGATAACAAAGAACCACCTCGTGGTTCATGACATGCTGCTGCTGCCTCCAGCAATGCTGATTCCGTCAGCAGCCCACCACACCCCATGTAAGTGCTCAATTAAAGGAAAATGGTCATTTTTGTAACCCTCCCACCCCTGAAAGCTCTACCCCCCATTAAGCTTTTGGCATAATAAGAAAAAAAATTTCGCCATTTACTTACTGTATTTTAATTTTCTGAAGTCCATGATGTAGAAACATGGCTGGCTGCCATGTTCCATTTCATCTAATGGTGCGGCACCACACGCTCATCCCAATACATTTTGTATTAGAGCGAGCAGTGCGGTGTCGCACCGATAGAATGAAAAGAACAACTGTCTGCATTATTTGGTGATCATGAACTTCAGAAAATGAAAATACAGTAAATAAAGCAACATTCTTATCATGCCAAAAACTGTCAATAGTGAGAGCTTTCAGGCATGGAAGGAGTTACAAAAAATGATCTCCTTCTAAATGTAAGTAACTTTACAAATAAAAAAGCCAAAAGGAAAGGAAATTATTTATTTTTTTGTTTTGTTTTTTCTGTCGGCTCCCCGATCTCCCTGCAGGGACTCAGCTCTCACCCTCACCACCTCCCCATGCCCAGGCTTACCTCCTTGGGCAGGGGCCACAAGGCAGGCACCCCTCCACAAGGTCAACGATAACTTGCCCTGGATTACCCCCCAGGGTGGGACCACAGGAGCGGGGCCCCTTCTGGTGGACACAGTAGGCAGTGGAGGTGGCAGGAGAGCTTCACGCCCGAGGGCCAGCATTTCGTATGCTGTATCGGGCGGACGGCAATGATGGCCAGTGGCTGCCCCCCCACTGATACGGGCGCCTGCACTGTGGTTCCCCAGTCTCTGCTAGGGTTCGTAGCATACCAGACACACAACCCCGCACCCCCCGAAGAAGGAGAGCAGTCCCTAGGATGCTCAATCCTTCTCCCCTGGCTGGCCCTCGGACATCCCAAGTCCATTCCCGAACCCGGGTCATCAGCGTCGCAGATGGATGCCCTTCCTCTGTGCTGGTGGGCTGGCTGGAAAGGAAATTATCTTTATTTGCTACCTGCAGCCCAGTTTGTTGCCTTCTGTCTTTGACGGCCGTGTAGTCAGCTGATTGTGATGCCGCTCAGCTACTTGATGGGTGGCGTCATGCAGATGAAAGTCTTGAGTAACTCTGGATTGGAGCAGCTCGCTCCTTTCAACTGCATAAAGTTTCTGCCACAAGCAGAGAACAGTGTCATAACCAGCCTCGCTGGTCATTGGACTGGTCACTGTCAAGCTCACTGCAGTCTGAGCTGCATTGGACCTGACAGTGACACACCTCTGAAATCCCATTCTTGTTACAAGATGTTTGCTGCCTTCTCTGTTTTTTTTTTTTTTTTTTGGTTGGTATGTGAGCCCTGAAAAAGAATCCGCATCCCAGTTTGAAATTTGTTTTTGGGGGGGGGAGGGAGTGGGAACCCAATATTAGGTCCCAAACACCTTTTTTTTTTTAAATAACTACCAGGAGTATCAAGGTGAGCTGCCCAGAGGTTCTGGCTCTACAAGAGTGAAGGATGGTGGATTGGTGCTGTAATCAATGGTGAGGCTATTCGGAAAAAATCAACAGTTATGGTAAGTACGTAACTTGCATATCTTTCAAGAATAAATCTTCATCATTGATTCCCACCCATGGGTCTGAGTACCAAGCCTTTCCTTCTTTTCTGAGAATGGAGCTGGCTCACCCTGAGGGTAACAGATACCCTCAGTCCTCTGCATGGGGGAAGAGCACCTGAGGGCAGGGGCTCTTTACAGGTCTTTTTTTTTTTACTTTCTATTTATGCCTCCTCCTCCACCGCAGTGCCTACCTTCCCTCAGGGACTCCCAAGGCATTGTGCTAGCCAGGTCTCCCGGGAACTGTAAGCCCCTCACGAATGCACCCTGCCATCAGCCCTTGGATTACCCCCCCCCCCCGAGTGGGGTGGGAGGCCTACCCCAAACCTCCCATCCTTCATCCAGGTGCTGGACAGACTGGTGCGGCTTCTCCACAGTCCTGGTCTGCTTGATGCCAGGGCCCGTATCCAGGTATTGCTGCAGGTCTTTTCCTGCTTTTCTGGTCCCACATCCCCTGTGGATGTTGGCATGTGAGGAGGGACCAAGGAGACGGGGTCATGCAGAGACGTGCCTCCACTCCGGACTCTCGGCTGACATCCACTCCTCCCTGTTTCTGCCTCCTCATCTGCACCTCCACCTGTCATCACCCAGGTGGTGGTATCGCAGCGAGAAGTGCAGCCCACCCTCTTCCTAACTTGATGTCAGATGTCTTCCAGTTTATGCTGGTGGTAAAATTTGCAGTTTCCATCATCCTTTAGGAATTTTATGAAAGTTTTAAAATAATTATTTCTCAAGAAAAAAAGATGGCCTCCTAATTTTTTGCATAGGAATAATATTGAGGACCTGAAGGGGGTTAAGAATCCAGACAAAAATGCAAATGTACAGTACACAGCATAGAAGGCATCTAGAAAACCCAAATCAACAGTTCTGCCAACATTTTTCATAACCATAGCAGAACATTAGTTTTTTGAAACTAGCAGATCTGCCCAAAGGGTGTCCTTCTACATCTGAAGAGTGACCCAATCAGTGCCCATGAGGGGAAACCCCTATATAAAGAATATAGAGTCATACAGGTCCCAGAGGGCCACCCCAGTCCTCAACAGTAGTATTGACATCCAATGGCTCTAAAGAAAATTCCATCACCAGGCTGCAATTCAACCCCAACTCAGCATTGCCTCCAGCACCGGGCTCAGGACTGGCAACAGCCTCAGAGACAGGGTGACACCCATCACCATCACCATGGCCAGTACAGTCCTCAACAGTGACTCCAGTGTTGTGGAGTAAGGGGTGACCTCCAAGATGACATTATGATTATCACCTCACTCAGAGCTGTACCCAGGATAGCACCATTGCTGTTGTTGCCTTCGTTATTGTGTGTGAAGTTGTCACCTTCTTTGGTGTCGCTAGTGACACCATGTATGGTAACAACATCTGAACTGCCAACAGTACAGACAACAGCCTTGGCGCCCATCCCTTTCCTGACACTGCAAAGTCAGGAGGAGGCCCGGGTGTCATCTACATTGACATCCGCTACACTGTCACTGCAAATGGTGACAGCAGCACGAGTAACACCAGAAGACAATGTCAAGGTGTCCACTACTGTAGACCAAGCATATAGCTGTGGCCAAGCCACCGAGGATGTCTGCTGCTTAGGACAGACAGACTGTGGACGGTTCACAGTTGACTGACCAGAAGGAGTCGACTGTCCATCAGACCCATCCACCAGAGTCTCCAATACCTTAGCGCAGTGACGTAGAGGAGAGCTCCATACTTCCACGGAACCAGAGGTCCTAGGAAGAGGCCTGAGGAAAGGCCTAGAGACCTGGTCCTAAATGCACACATACGAGGCCTGCCTTAAAAGGTCATGATTGGGTGACCCCACCTCAACATGTGGTTCTCAAGTGTACAGAAGTCCACTGAGAATCAGGCATTGCACACATCCATGTCATGTTCTCATCCAAGACAGGCTGGGTAGGACTGATGCCGGTCTGGAACAGCCACTGTTTTCCCACAGAGGCAGCAATGCATGATGGGTGACTGTCAGACTTTCTTTGACAACTTGGCCCCTTTATATAAGACTTCACCATCATGGTAAAATAAAAAAGGCAGACAACAATGCATATAAAAAAACAATTACAGTGACACAGTAAAATAAGCAATAATGTGTGCAGGCACCATACCCAGTACCCATGGTCAGACCCCTGGAAAAAGCTTTTCTTCAACAAAATCGTACTGCCTCCAGCCCAGACCCATAAGTGGTAATCAACGGTGAAGACTGATTCTTAGGAGATCATATAGTTTCTCCCTGCATAAGAATGCTGTCCCCACAGAAAGGGCAAAACTTGGAACTGAAAATGGCTGCCTTCCAGGCAAAAACACAGAAAAGGCCTGCGACATCTGTGGAATTTTATGTGAAGATACACAGATCACACTGCTAGTCTCCTTGGGCTAAAAGTGGGAGTAGGGACCTGAGGGATGGCATGTGAAACTTCTTACATACAATATGCTCATTAAGAGCACATAGTCCAGGATAGTCCAAAACATCACTGTCCATTTCAGGACCAGAAATACCTGGACTAGAAGCTCAGATTCTGTTCTGGCATGGGAACTTCCTAAATCACCCTTTTTGCCAAGAGGGAGACGGTTCTCATAGAGTCACTGTGTTATGGTAGGTACACTGCCTGGGAAGGTTTACTAGAGTATAAGAAATAACCTTCAGAGAATAACCAAACTATATGATTCCACCAAATATTTGTCTGCGGTGATGCTCTGCCAGTGGGCAGGAACATCAAAATACTGCCCCCTACTGGAATAACTTTCCGAGGGGTAGGTGGAGGTGGTACCAAGTCACAAAAAAGTAGAGGAGGTGGGCTGCTGTCAGCCTACATGACCCCTCCCCTTCCCTCCCAGGGACTTTGTTGGTGGCACTCATCAGTTACTGCTGATGGTATCAACACACTCCACCTACAGGAGGTGTGAAAAGTATGGGAACCATGATGAAAAAGCCATAGCCTCAGCCCCTGGGGCACAAGCAACTTAATAGATCTTACAGTTTATCCTGAGGATCTAAGCACTTCCAAAATGGCCTTTCTTTGGACCCAAACAATTTGTCACCCTGAAAGGCTGAATTCAACACAGATTGTTGCATGTCAGGTTGAAATCATGCCATTCCAAGTCAGGAATGTCTGTGCACATATATACCAGTTGCTATCACCCTGACTAAAGCATCAGAGGCATCATAGACAGAATGGAGCAAGTGCTTGCCTGCCTCTAAGCCCTGTGCTATAATTTTCTTAGTCTCAGTTTTAGTAGTGCCCTCACATAGGGCACCTACTGTGACAGATACAGTCACAGTGAGTTCTGGCACTTGACCTGCTATGCCTGATAATAGCAATCTAGAGTCTCAGAGAGGCTGAGGTGCAAGCCTCTTTCCCCATTATGTCCCAATTTTCTGGATTCTCTGAAAATTATACGTTGGAGCAACTTAGACCTGTCATGGGCTGTCATATTACCACTGAATCTATATCTGGCTGCATAACGTAATACTTCTTGGCTCTGAGGGCAAGACACTGTTTGTCAGTCTTTCTAGGCACAGCAGGTCAGGGTGCTAGAGCTGCACTAGGCTGCAATGGTAGCATTTTCTAAGGCTGAGAAAAATGAAAATTCCATATGTAGCCCCCCACCAATTTGGGTCTTACCTTAAGTGTCTCCCAGGGCTCCATCAATGCCCACTGTCAGGCAGATGTCCTGCAGGAATAGTAAATCCATGGTTATTTGGTAATCCTATTGACCTGCACGAGAGTGCCATGGTGTGTCTTCACACCTGCCCCTTTAAGACCATAGCAACGTGTATACAGTAAATGGTCTGGGCTGGGTCCGAGTGCTTCAAAGCTCACGACTGGCCAGGCACCATCCTAATTTGCTCCACTCTGCGGTCGATAGCAAAGCAGAAGGAGCTCTAGCTATTACCGTAAATATTTGCTTCTACTTCATTACTGTATTTAAATTCAAGTGCTTGTTTAACCTACATTCTTGCAGGTTATGCATCCAAGTGGGAGCCACCATGTTTGGTCTGGGACTTCTAGGAATTTAGACCAGTTGGGACACAGGGGACCTCGAGAGGTCCTTAGTTCATGTGCCTTGTGGCAAAAAGCTGTAGTTCTTGTAGTTTTACAGGTTGGCATCTAAATTGACAAATAGGAGCACCAGAACTGTGATAAGACAGCTCCCCTAGCCAACCGTAATCCAGAAAAAGTGGACTAGTTCAAGAATAGTTAGAAAGAGTTCAGTTGCTTGGAGAGTGGAGAGAGTGAGCAGCTCGAGCCATTGAGAGGCAGCTCCAGGAAAGGAGCTGAGAAGAATTGGCAGGAAGAGGTCTGACTTGCCTCCCTGCTATTATTTCTAGCATTGGACTGCCTGATAGCAGTAAAATGGACTAATCTGACAGCTGTCTTTAAACTGTGGCAGTTAGCCCTGAGACTCTGAGGAGTGCAGCTCGAGCTATGGGACCAAGAGGAGCTTCTGTGGAGCGTTCGACCCAAGTACTGTGATCAGAGACTGTTTCTTCAGACTGCCTTTTTGCAGATTAAGAGGTTTGCTCAGCGAATCGACTGTAATTGCGAACCAGCCTGAAACTGAACTGAGAGGTAGAGAAGTGAATGCTGTTTTCATTAAATGTGAAGAATGCTTGTTGTGGGTCAAGGCCTACTGTCCAGAGACTCCTAATTGCCAGAAAAGAGCCCATCTTTACCAGTGACTGAACTGTCTGTTAGCTGGAGGTTTTCACCAGCAAACAAACTGAACTTGGCCAGAAGTGTTTATCTAGCCTTGGGTTCATGCCAAACCCAGCCCAAGCCAACTACTTTGCACCAGTGACTGCTTTCTCAGCAAGAGAACAGCTTGAGGATCCAGCCCCTGCACAGCAAGGAATCGCAGGCTGCGGCCACCTGGAGGGAAAGGCCAAGAAGTGGAGGCGAGTTGTGCGGGCCCAGTTTCCCCATGCTCTTCAGTACTGTGCAACAGGTCTTCATATCGCCAGGCCAATTCCTACCAGCTGGTGTTGTGAGTAAACTCAGGGTAGCTCCCTGCTACATTTCTTTAAATCATTTTGTGGTACCATCTGATTTCATTAGTGTATTACAGGGTTTTATGAAATGGGCATCAGAATTTAGACCTGCTGATTGGTCCATACCGGTGTGATATTCTGTCTAACGCACAGGAAAAAGGACCAGCAGTGCCCTGTGGGCACTGATTGTAGTAAAGATGCCAGTTAGAATGTTGGCAAACTGAAAATCAGCCATCTTCTTTTCACCAACTACGAGTGACATGCCAGGCTGTATTTTCAGTATGCCAACAAAAAAATGCAATAAATGCATTTGACCTGCTGCTCACATTTCCTCAGTCTGTGAAATCTGTGGATGTAGCATGAAGGGAAAAGCTACGATGTCTCTCACAGCCCACCCGCTCGGTAATGTATAAAAAACAAAACAAAATTAGAACAGCTGCGATCTCTCCACCAGCCCGGCCACTCGCTCCTTAAGATCCATGTTTGAATTTAATAAAAAAACAAAGGTACAGCCGCGATGTCTCTCGCAGCCTGCCTGCTCGTTCATCTATTAAAAAAAAAAACGGAACAACCGTGATCTCACTAAGGCTCACTGAATGTCTGTACCTGCCTGCCTGTGTGCTCGCTCTGTCTCTTTACCAGCCCGCTCACTCTTAAAATTGTAAATGTAAATTATACATATAAAAAAAAGCCAAACAGCTGGATTTTAATCTTTTTTTTTTTCTCCATACAGCATGGGGGAATACCTAAAGTACAAAGCCTTTCTTGGACAACATTCCTTCAGTGCAAAAAAAAAAAACACAAGACACTTAGGCGGAGGAACTATTTTATTAAAAGTGATACCAACATAGGTGTTTTTTCCTAATTTAAATGGGAAATTTAACCTACTAAATGCGGTTTCACTAAAGATATCCATTTCATAAGCGCAATAAGCCCCTCCAGGGTGTGCGTTAGACATTTTAACACATGGGTAGGAGGCTGGATGCACTCGGCCATTGGCCTCGTGCCTCACTACACCTCCTAGCCGTGTGTTAAAATGTCTAACGCACACCCTGTCGTGGCTTATTGCTTACACATTGGACTGGGCCAACCAGCCGAGGATACAAATAGCTAAAGTCTTTGTCACTGCATGTTTAACTGCCTTTTCTTTCCATCAAGGGCCCCAACAATAGCTGCAACCGAGGGCAACATTCAGGCTAGCCACCGACAGTCTGGGTACCCAGCAGCTGCAAAACCATACAGTGGGACTAAATGCATGCATGCAAATGTGCCCTGATTTAAATCCAATATAGCATTCATTCATCCAGATCTGCCCCTTTCCTTGTTCAAATCCCCCTTAATAAATCGATTTTTTTGTTTTACTATTACATTGCCTCACGATTATCTCATTGTCTGGGTGGAGGTTAATGTGTGTGAGGGAAACGTATTTAACAGTGCATGCCTGCTTTGAATATTGTTTTGCAGGGGGTTCCAGGGTGTCTACCAAAGACCAGACCCTGGTGTTAAGTGCAAGGGGTATGTGCATATTGTTAATGTTTAATGCCAACTGTGTGTTAATTGCTGTAAAGGGCTGTTCTACATTACAAGGTTTGTGGTCATTAGATGTGCTTGTGGGTGGATTTAGCTTCCCAGAGGGCTATACCAGGTTAGGTAGATACCCCCACATACTTTACTCTGGGCAGAGGTACCAAAATATTGAACCCAGGCCCTCAATCTGTTGTCAAAAGTACAGGCAGAGGTAGTATCCCTAAAGATAGTGCTGTCTAGGGGTTACACATACTCACCATAACTGTAGATCTTCCAGAATATCTTCACCATACATTCACATTAATGGGTCCAAGCTAAAGGCACTAGGAGTCTGTGGGAGTAAAGACTTTTGCAGGTAGGAGGGGGCCAGCGATGGCTTCTGGCACTGCCCATGAGACTGACGTACTGACATTGCACATGTGAGCCAGCCAGTAACTGATACCGGCCCCCCTCCCTTCTTCAGTTCTGTTCACCAGTAGAAGAAACAACTTGGAGAAAAAAAAAGTGAGGGCTACAGACTTCTAGCCTAATAGTATAAAAGGATATAGGATATAAAAATAATAATAAAATAAAAGCCAGCTACCAACTTAGAAACTAAGGGTTACGCCTACTAGGTGGCACAAGGGTAGTGGGTATATATAAGCAATAATACCCAACAGGGTGGACGGTATTGGGTAATACTGGACCACCCAGGGATGTAATGAGGCTCGAGGCTACAGGTGGAGGGCCTTATAGCCTCTGGAAGGCAGTAGCATCGTCTCACCAGAATCACAGGGGTTGCAAATGCCCATTTCAATACAATCATAGGGGATGCAAAGCTCCTCCACCCACTAAATTTTATATGAGACAATGCTAGGAAAGCCTCATTTTAGGGGTTGCAGCGGACATCATAGGGGTTGCAAAGAAACCATAGGGGTCTTGACTGTAACACCTAGCTACTCCTAAATGATGCCTATGCTGGAAGATCCGGTATAGCTCATACAGCCCACCCTGGTGGGTATTATTGCACTTAGCGTAAGGGTATTTGCTGTTATTTTAGTAAAATATTTAAATAAAAAAAAGAAGAGTTAAAATTAGGAAAAAAGAAGAAATAAAGCATTTATTTAAGTAGTCCTTCTGCTCGTATACTTGCTGCAGTTGCTTTCTGTTGTATTCATTTTTCCTCCTTTTATTGCAATCACCACCACCCCAAGCACTGTCAAAAATTATCAGTTCTCCTTTTTCTTGTTCTTCCTCCCTGACTGTACCCTGAAGTTGCTTTTTCTTGTCTAAATCACGGAGCTGTTGTACAGAGCTGTCATCTGATTTCAAATATAGCAACAGCATCCAGTGCTAAGGTAAGCAAGTAACCACAGTATCAGTATGTTGATGTCAAAAAACTTGTTTTTTCTTTCTTTTTATGTAAAAGTTTTTATTGAATCACAATAGTAAAACGAACAAAAAAAAATCCTTACAAAAGTACAAAAATAAGTGGCTCATCATAGTACATATAAAACAGCATCTGTGTTCCATGCGTCAGTTTACGCATTTACAAGGAGTCAATATGATGGAAGCTATTTGGTTGAACGTTTATTATTTTGATGTAAATCTTACATAAACTTATACATATTATACCTACATTAACATATGGTAGTGAGCTTGGCATAAGATCAGGATTTTCAATCTGTGAGGTATGTTTGATAAATTGTTTATATTATGCCGAAGTCACCAGCTGACCACATTCATATTTTTGTATTGCATACTCTCCAAAAGTGATCCATAGTAAACAGATTAAATTAGTAGTTTCTAAGAGAAACACTAGGAGAGTTTTTTTTTTAACACAGAGAGCTGTAAAGTTGTGGAACACACTGCCTAGAGAAGTTGTGCCTGCTGATTCATTTGATACATTTAACAATAAATCAGATGACTATCTGTTATAAAAAGACTCTGCAAAGTGGCCCTGCTAAGGCAGGAGACAAATCCCATGAGCTTCAACCTTCTTCTATCTACCTACCAAGTATAGTAAGTACAGATCCACTTTCTGAAAGACATCCACATTATATAAATAAAGTTAGGGAAAAGTTCTAGTCATTCGAACACTGGAAGGGTACATTTGCATCTGTGTTTTTCCAATGTTTTAAAATTAGTCTTTTAACTGCCATATCATTGACCTTAATAATATTTAATTCTCTTTCTTCAAAGGTTTTCTTGTGGAACATCTCTGATACTACAAGTTGAAAGTGACCCCTCTTATTTGAGGCCTATTTTCTCCAGCACATCAAATGATTGACTCTACCAATTTCCAATTAGAGTGCACTCCTAAAACATATGAAATATGTCCACATCTGGTTGATCACAATGCCAACAATTTGCATCTGATTTTAGATTAATTTTGAATAATCTATATGAGGAATAATATGCTCTGTTTACAGTTTTGTACTGTATGACTTTATCACTTGAAAGTTTGTATTCATGTACAGAATTACAAACCATTTACCATTGTACGTTAGTGATTACGCTTTTACTTTCATTGCAGTCTCAAAATCGTTTGTCTGAATGTTTTTTTCTGTGTAAAGATGAAGGTGCTTAGTAACCCACACAAAACTCTTTTTGGATTTGTTGAAGAGCATGGACTCCAGTTCCTTTTCTTTTTAATTTTTATTTATTAATTTTATGAATATAACAGCTGAGATGATCAGACATGAATAATGCAGGCATTGAGACTCGCAGGTCTCCACAATGTATGTACAGGATAGTTCTGCTATCAAAGTACCCACTTGGGTATAAGCCCTCTAAATATGCCCATACTATGCATGTACTGCCATTAATTAATTCTGATAATGGAGTAAAGTCTGATTTGATTACGATGTAGATTGTTAATGCTCTCACCACCTAAAAGAAAAAATATCAAAGACACCAATATAGCAAACCCCACGCAGAACTTCAGGGTTGTGGAGGGGCTGATTAGACGTTACCTTATGGAAAAACAACCATACGATGCCCTGGTCTCAGTTATGCTACATATTCAGTCCCACATTCCTGGGTGAGGCAAGGTAACCTACCTTGTAGGAGTTCAGCATATTTTAGTAGGACATAATACAAGTTCACGAACCAAGTGGTGTATGTAGACACCCTCTATTATTAACTTCCATAAAGATAGCTATATTAAAGAAAAACATCTGTAGGTCTATACTTGGAGTAGCATTAAACATTTAAAGTAATGCTCTGTAGGCAGCTAGTTAAGATTAAATCAACAGGAACAAGCATTTGTCAATGCCGAATGTTGCTTGCTTGTATGTGCTGTTTAGGTATTTGGAAGTCATTGGAGTGAAAATATTGAAAATTCATGAACTTACGAGCGGGTGTAGGAACTGCGCAACGCATGCTCGTAAAACAGTCATTTTTAGGAATTATTTCACCAAATTTTCAATATAGCCATTTTAAGACCTCTGCTCATGAACAGTGTAACTGTGATTTTCTTAATATGTCCCATACATTGATTTCGCAGACCGACTGCTCCATTGTGCGCAACATGGGCGGAAACACATTTAGGGCAAGATTTGAAAAATGACAGCTGTACTGCTCATAAGGAGGTGTGGTAAAATGGCAATGTTGAAAATCTGGAGTAAAAATATTGAAAATTTGCAAACTTACGGCATGCGTAGGAACTGCGCAATGCATGCTACATGTAAAACAGTCATTTTAGGAACTATTTCACAAATTTTCAACATAGCCATTTTAAGACCTCTGCTCATGAACAGTGTCACTGTGATTTTCTTCATGTCATCCCATACATTGATTCATACCGACTGCGCCATTGTCTGCGTAACATGGGCTGAAACACGTTTTGGGCAAGATGTGAAAAATGACAGCTGTACTGCTCATAAGGAGGTGTGGTAAAATGGCAATGTTGAAAATCTGGAGTGAAAATATTGAAATTCGCAAACTTACGAGCGTGCGTAGGAACTGTGCAATGCATGCGTGTAAAACAGTCATTTTTAGGAATTTTTTCACCAAATTTTCAACATAGGCTTTTTGAGAGCTCACCTTATGAATACTGGTACTGTCGTTTCATTAATCGGACCTGAAAGGTGATTTCGTGCAGTGACCGCGAAATCACCCTTCGGGCTAGATTAATGCTATGATAGTGCAAGAATTCATGAGGAGGGGTCCCAAAAACCCCATGTTGAAAATTTGGGCCCAAAATTCCCAAAAATGCCTGAGATATGCAACAAAGTTGAAAAACCCCTATATATTCCATTATACAGCTTACCAGCATTTCCTCAGTTCGCGCTCGGCTTTGAAGAGTGCAGACATGTTCCCGGTCCACCGATGATTGTCACGCTAAGCTCCGGAGGTAAGTATGGGGTGAAGGGGTGTGGGGAGGTAGGGTGCACAGTGGGTGGGTGCGGTTTGGGGAACAGAGAGATGGCGAGGGCATTTTCTTGGTTGCAGGTTTTGTTTTTAAATCAAGCGATGCGGGACGTTTGCCACACTGGGGTGGGCTCCCAGCGTGGCAGAAAAGGCTGTTTGGGGGGGACTGGAGCTGGCCGAAGTTGGGCACCCCATCGACTATAATAGGATTTGCCACGCTGGGTGGGCTCCCAGCGTAGCACCTGGAAAAAAAATTTTTTAGGGCGTGCAGTCGGTGGAGCCAGGGGGATTGGGCACCCGTCAGCTATAACATTTTTTGCCCCAGTGTGGCACCTGGACGCTTTTGTGGGGGCGTGGAGCCGGTGACGGGGTTAGGCACCCCGTCGGCCATACAGTGCGTGGGGAGGGGAGGGATGCATTAGCACGCAATATGCGTGCTTGCATGTGTGTGTGTGGGGGGGAGAGCTCTGCTCACTGAAGCAGAGCTCTCCCTTTCAACTGTATACCACTGCATTTTCCTGCTGTCTTAGACAGCTGCAGCAGTCATTGGAGAACTGTGGCCACGCCTGCAAACTCACTGACTGAGTTGGAGGACGGGGTGCCACACCTCCGAAAACTTGGATGATGGCACTATGTTTCTTGCACATGTGTGCAAGCAACATAAAAAGGAATACTTAACCCAAAGGTATTATATATCCAATGCAGCTACAAACATTGCCCACCCTTCCCAATACAGGAATAAACAACCCCACAAAGTAAGATGGTTAGATTTACTTAAAGAGGGGTGGAATGCACAGTTTATCACCCTTCATCATCTGAAGAATGTTCAGAGGGATTCAGCTTGGTGAGCAACTTCTCTGCAAAGGCCGCTGCTGCGGTCGGGTCAGTAAGTAGGTGGGTCCTGGATTTATGATGCACCTGGAGCCTCACTGGATAGTTCAGCTGTGCCTGAATGCCATTTTCCAGCAGGTCTTTTTTTACTGCTTGGAGTTCCTTTTTTCAGCTCTGAGTGCTGGCTGCTAGGTCGGGGAAGAAGAAGAAATGTGGCTGCCTTCCCAGATGAGCTCTCCCTTAGCTCATGTGGCCTGTAAAAGAGTGAATTATTCCTCCAGAGGTGACAGGGTGGTGATTGCAGTTAGAGGCCTTTGTGATGGGTCTCCTCTGGAATGCAGCCGCTGTGGAATTGCAAAAGCTTTCAGGATTTTAATTCTGGAGTCTTGAGGCAGGAAGTGCAGATCATTATCATTTTTTTATAATTGTATCCAGAATTGTTGACTTTTTAGCGAATTGTGGGGGAAACAAAACACAATCATAATGTTTTCCTGCCACGGTGCATTCTCCAGGGATTCTATTTTTGCTGTCAGGTAGGAGACATCACGCACTATGGTGGCAGTACACTAAGTTTGATGTGCTTGCACATCGGATAAGTCTTTAATAGCCAACAAGTTCTCCTTTGATTGTTTTTCAGCAGGTTCATTCCCACTGCAGCAAGTCATTTGTTAGTGTCCTCCCCAATGTCTTGTATTTTGGCCAACATCGCCATGATTTGTGCTGAAGGCAGGTCTGGTACTACTAGATTAGCAGGTGCTGTAGGCCCCGACTCTTTTGCAGAGCCCGTGGGAGAAAAGTAAAGATCTAGGTTCTGTCCATGATGTTCGCTGTCCTTTTTTGGTCCCATCATAATCAGCAGAGTTTCCGATAAGTAACAGTAGTTTTTGTACTTCTCTAGCTGCACGAATAATTGCTTTAATTACTTTAATGAAAACTGAGGATCTGAGCTATCTCAAATTGCTGCCACCATGATGCTGCTCCACAGCGCCCCCTCCAGTTCCTTTTCAAAATATTTATTATTCTTTTCAAAATGTTTATTATTCAGTGCTCTTTCCCAATGTTTGAAATCCTTTTTATAAAGGCTACTTAATTGCAATAAAAGTAATACTGCTTTTCCCAGTTTAAACTTTTCGTTACATTCCTGTCATTCCATGTTACCATATACTTAGTTATTTTAATTAATTAAATATTGATTGACGTCAAAGGTTTTACCAGGAAAGTCATACTAAGCTGATATCAGCTTGTTTCCAGATGCATCCTGGGGGATGGGGAAGAGAGGAGAACAGATACACAGTACAATATATAAGATAATATAGAAATAAGTATATAAAAAATACACAATTCAAGAACATTAAAGAATAAAATGTAAGACAGTAAATTTCCGTACAGAAAATTGTGGAACAAGCAAAAGAACATCAACAGCAATCATTATGCCCTGCCAGATCCTGATTCCTTTATCAACCCAAGATTTCTTGTACAGGATAGTTCCATTTAACTTATAGTTTGGGTTATTCCAAACAGCCTTCCAGGTGAAGTACTGGTTGACATATGCAACTTATTTAAATATTTTTAAGAGATTCATGGCTGTTTTTATAAATTTGTCGGGGGCTTACCAGATATTCCTGGTGTCTCCATGAACAGTCTGTCAATCCCTTATAGCTGCATTTTCTATTGTTAAGTCTATCTCCTCAGAATTTGCCCAGCTTATAACTAATTGTACTATATAGGCCAAATGATAAGCCCTAATGCCAGGACAGGCCAAGCTGCCTTGATCCTTACTCAGGCATAATTTATGTCAAGAGATCCTGGGTTGCTTAAAATTCCACAAGAATTGTCTAAACACATTGTTAATTGTTTTTAAACCATCTTGGTGGTACTTTTATAATCAGAGCCTGTAATATAACCCACCACCACACTTTCCATGAAGAAGTGCCTCTTAACCCTTCTCCTAAACCCCCCCCCCAACTTGAGACTGTGTCCCTCATGTTTTGGTACCCAATAGGCTTGAAGAGAACTTCATTGTTTCATAAGTTTCATAAACTGGATTACAAGTCTATAGCTTCCGCCAAGTAAACTCGCCATTTTTCAATGGAAAACTATTTAACCTAAATGCATGTCTAATTTATTTTTGAAAATAGCAATTGTATCGCTGTTTACTATGTCTTCGTGAAGTCCATTCCATAGGGTCACTACTCTTTGATTTATCCAGAACCCTCGCTTATTTGTTTTATAGTTTTCCCCTTTAAGTTGGTAGCCATGAGCTCTAGTAGTTTTTGTTGTAACCCTCTTTTCTAAACCCAGACATTCCCACAGATCCTTATACCTAAATGTAGCATAGACCAAACAGAGGTCTCCCCTAAGTCTGCAGTATTCTGAAGTATATGATCCCAGTTCTTTGATTCGTTCATCGTAGGTAAGGTTTTTTAGCTTAATTTTCTTTGTTGTCCTCCTCTGCACCTTCTCAGGCATCCCACATCTCTCCTATGATCGGGGCTCCAGACTGGGCACAGTACTCCACCAACAGCCTAATCAGTGAACTGTAGAGTGGCATTAGTACTGACCTATCCCGACTTTTTATATTTCTTAATATACAGTTCATCATGTTATTTGCTTTTTTTACAACCTCTGCATTATAAATGCTGTTTGGATGTTAGATCATTTGTCACCAATATTCCTAAATCCTTTTCTCTTTCAGAGCTCCTGAGTTCTATACCATTTAATTTATAGTTTGCAAGCATGTTATTTCCTCCTAAATGCATAACACTGCATTTATCAGTGTTTAAAATCATCTTGTGCTGTACCATCCATTTGCCAATCATGTCCAGGTCTTTCTGGAAATTTATGATATCTTGCATACTACTCACAATAGCACCGGTCCTGCTACTGCCACTCATGCATTGCTACTGGCATTTAAACATGTTTTAATCCGGAATGTTCTATGTTATGTATACCTTATCCTTCATGTATGATCTCTGTACTGTTTCACCTATTGTTAAATGCCTTATAGTTCTACTGTATTGTTTCATCTTGTGCAAATATGCGCTCATGCTTATCCCGCCCAGTTATGTACATCACCTGTATTGCAATATATTCTTTTTTTGTCTGTTATATGATCTGCCTCCACTGTAACCCTTCCCCCCGCAGGTCACACCGGGAGACGAGCGTCTTGTTGCTCAGTGTGCCTTTCCTGGTGAAACAATTTCAATAAATAAATAAACTTTACTGTCATCAGCAAATTTGCTTATCCATGAGTTATTGGATGTTTGAAGGGTTGATAAAAACAAATTAAATAAAGTAGGGCCCAAGACGGAGCCCTGGGGGAACCCATTGGTCACATACCCCACTCTGGAAAAAATCCCCTGATATTAACATGTTGCTTTCTGTTATTTATCCATGCTTCAATCCACTTATTTACAGACTTTTCAACTTTCAAATCTAGCTTTTTATTAATTCCCTGTGGGGAATCAAATCAAATACCTTTGAGAAGTCTAAATAAATCACATCGACTGGTAGCCCCATTTTCAATGCCCTGCTAATTTGTTAAAAAAAATGAACCAGGTTTGTCTGACATGACCTCTTAGGTGTAAAACCATGCTGCGATGCATCCATGTAACTCTTGGTTTGTATATGCCTATTTAGGTGATCCTTAATGGGTTCTTGTCCCACACCAGGACTGGACTTGCACCTAAAAAATCTCTGGCATTCGAGTGCAGTATTAGGGGGGTGCTGTACTGCTGGGGTGTGCCATCCTTTGGATGAGATGTTAAACTGAGGTCCCTTCTGCCCATCCTGGTGTTGTCCTGGTGGGTATCCAGGTGGAAGCAAAAGAACCCAGGGCACTCTTCATAAAAGAGTAGGGGACATTCCCGGTGTCCTAGCCAACATTCCCCTTCCCATAAACTGGTTCATGCAATATCCAGCCTGTGTGTGGGTGATGATGTGCAATATGGCTGCCACTACACATTTCAGTCACTTCACTAACAGTCTAGCATTGCTTGTAAAGCACTTTGGGATACACTGTGTATGAAAAGTGCTATATAAATGCCAATTCTTCTTCCTCTAATGTATTCTTCCATAACCTTACTAATTATACATGTTAAACTGATAGGTCGATAATTGTGGAAGTCTGTCTTTGCTCTTTTATAGACTGGTGTTACATTAGTTGTATTCCAGTCCTTTGGAATCTCTCCCTTCTTTAATGATTCCCTAAACAGTATTGTTATTGGACCCGCCAGCTTCACAGCCAGCTCCCTCAAGACATGTGGATACAGTCCATCAGGCCCTAGTGACTTATCCACCTTTCGTTTTTGTAGCTTTTTCATGATGTTGTTTTTCTCAAAATGTATGCACTCTCTATTTTCATATTCTGTATGATATAGTGAACCACGATTTATCTGCCATGGTTTGTTCTTCTGATATAACTATATCTCCCATATGTAGAGGCCCTACCTTTGTTATTCCATTTTGTGACCATTAATATAATTAAAAGAATGTTTTTTTTGGTTTTTGTTATCTTTTGTCATAGTGGCTATCCTTTTTCCTTAATTCATTTTTGCCTTTTTAATGACTGTTTTGCAGTCCTTTGATTCTTCTTTAAACTTAAGCCATTTGCTTGGTGACTTTCTTTTTTTTTTGTATTTATTGTAAGCCCTTTTTCCCTTTATACATCTCTTGATCTTGCTGTTAAACCAGACTGGTATTTTTCCATCACTGTTATATTTTATTTTTTCAGAGATATACGCTCTTATACAAAACTTTACTTTTCTCTTTATTTTATTCCATATTTCTTGTATGTCCTGACCTTTTAATTCATTTTCCCAGTATCATTTGCCCAGACATGTTCTCAATCACATGTAATTGACCTTACTCCAGCATTTTACTTTTGTTTTTCCCCTACCTGTAGTTTTGTTACATATGATTTTAGACTCAACCATGTTGTGATCACTTGCTCCCAAAGGTTCCCTGACCTCACAGTTTGATATATCCTCGTTCATATTACTTAAGACTAAATCTAGAATGCTCTGTCCTCTTGTTTTGTGACATACATATTTTGTTCAAAGTTATTACTTATTAGTATATCAATGACATTCCATTCAAATTCTGTAGTCCCAGTTGGCTCTGTCCAATTTATATTTGGTAGATTAAAATGCCCTAGTGACATCCTACTCAGTTCTATACTTTCAATAGCTTTTAGGGACTTCATATTGTCTTCAACATTTAATCCTGGTGTCCTATAACAGACTTCAATTGTTATTTTTGTATTTCCCAGTTGCAAGAGACTGATCCAAATTTGTTTAACCCTGTCATTATTTTCTAATTTGGGGTAGGCTTCATAAGCCTCATATGTATCTCCGATGAATGTAGTGATACCCCCTCCTCTTTTCCCAGCTCGATTTGCACTAAATACCTTGAATCCTGGTATGTTTTTACCCCGTTATCATCTTGCCACCAGTCTCTGTAACAGCACATAATTGTATGTTTTCGTTGTGTAAGAGAAAACACAGCTCATCTATTTTGTTTATAAGACTTCTTGCATTAATTAATATTGCCTGTATTTTGTTTGGAGGAACTATACTCATTGTTTGCTTACATGATTTTGTTCATTTCTCTTATTGGTTCAAACAGAGTTTGTCTAGGTATAGGGCAATCCCCTCGCCCCGTCTTGTTAGTTTACATTTTTGCTTGTTACTACTTCATAGATTGTGCTCCTCAATAATCAAATCCCCTATTCTACTTACTGTAGCTGTAACCCATCACAGACAAGCAAGTCATAATTACCATCAAATCTTCTCCAGGTCTTGATAAAGCTAATCTTTTCCTGTAAGCACCATTGTCTCAATTTATTGTTTATGTGCTTATATTTTTTAACCTATCTGTAACCAGCTTTTGGTACTGGGAGAATTTCTAATATTATTACTTCCCCATTTCTGTCTCTGATTTGTTTGCTAATTTCTTTGTATTCTTCTAATGTCTCATCTACATTCTGCCTTTTTGTGTTGTCCCAGCATACACAATTACTAGTGGTTTCTCCCCAGCTGGTTTCAATATGTCAGGCAGCATTATACTTATATCTTTTATTGTAGCACCGGAAAAACTACAGTTGGCAACATTTTCTTTGTTTCCTTGAGTTGTATATTGATCTGTGTATTTGATCACTGAATCCCCCATTATAAATATTTGTCTAGGTATGTCCATGTTTGTTTCCTCATCCACCTCCATAGTTCCTTTTTTGTGTGTTTTTTTTTTCCTGATCTACTTCAATATCTAATACCAGGGTTAAGAGTTCATCAGCCTCTCCTTCAATGCTGTCCATGAGATTTAAAGAGCTACTGACAACACAATGAAAACTTTAAAAAAGATGGTAATTAGATACAATTCTACTTGCATTCCATTTATATCCCTTAGATTTCTCCTCAATGATATTTATTACTGGGGAAATTTACATGAATATGTGATCTTTATCCCTTAGAGTGCCTTTAGAGTCCATCTGCCTCTATAGCTGACTCCCTACTTCAAGTCATAATCCTCAGTTGTGACATCACAATGGGTTGCCATGAGAGTAGCTGTGATGTTACGAGTGTATGATGACCTCAGGTAGGGAGAAAGCAACATGAATAGATAAAGTCTTCAGGAGCAAAGATCCTATTTTTCTGCAAGTGATCTCAGTAATAAATAACAGGGAGGAGAAATACAAACTAAATGTGAAAAACAAGCTAAACTGTGTCTAAATATCATGTTTTGTTAAAGTTCTCCTGAAGGCTTCAGCTGCTCTTTAACAAAGGTGCAAATTGGTTTTGCAGCTCTATAGTAACCTCATTCTCTCTTCTGTCCTTCCTTTTTCTTTTATGTTTCTCATTGCTATTTACACAGCACCAATCATCTATGTCCTCTCCCTCTCTCATTCGTTTGCTTGGCTGTTCACTGTTGTCC
Organism: Neoceratodus forsteri; assembly: GCA_016271365.2. NCBI lineage: Eukaryota > Metazoa > Chordata > Ceratodontiformes > Ceratodontidae > Neoceratodus > Neoceratodus forsteri. The sequence continues at coordinate 278,882,348 of CM028138.1, read as the reverse complement.
TCAGTTTGTGTTTTAACATTGTCTATGTCTGTGTTGGTGTCTACTAACTGCTTTAGGCTCTTTATTTATAATTCTAGACCAAATATTATTGGTTTTAGTTCTTTTATTTCCTTGCATTGTGAGCATGTATATGAACCAAACTTTACACTTGGTTCCACCATAAACTTTCCATAGTTAATACACTTAACTTCCAGTAGTCCATCTTTTAGCACTAGGAATGTATTTTCCATGTTTACCTTTGGAGGGTTTTTAGAAACCAGGCTACTATAGCCTAAGAACAGTTTATTTTCTTAAAGGATTTGTCAGCAAATTTTCCTACTGTTTCAGTTCAGACTTACTTTTCCTGTGGTCCCCTGTGGACACCTGCTGACATGCACTGATGTGCTTGTCTCAGCGTGTGTCTCTGTGCACATAAATACACGCATGCCCTGCATGTAGAAGGGTGAGAAACCTATACTAAGTGACTTGAAAGTACCATTCTGGGGTCACACCACCCATGCTGATCTTTGGAGTATTTAAAAACTAAGGAATCCCTCCAAAGTAAAATTCAGCTACTGGCCAAAATAAAACACACTCTGGCACTTAAAACTGCTAAAATTCATCTATTCCCAGTGTTCTGTAGTCTTTGGGGCTCATCAGAGACTACAATTACCCTCCTTTTCCTCTTTGTCACTATAGTGACCAGAAAAAACACTTCCTATTGGCTGAACGGCTTGTCTGTTCAGGCATCTTACAGAGTACACAAGTAATAAAATATCAGTTGTTTTGGCAGTATATACACAGCCCCATACTGTCTCACAGCTCCGTGCTGTCCCACAGCACAAGTGATGTGTTTTCTTTTCTATGCCCTACTCACAGAGGGGCAAGGAAGTTATATATTATTGTCCACCCTATTTATTCATTTCAAATACTTGAAGGCCTCAATCGTGTCTGTGTGTGTGTGTCTGTCTATCTGTTTGTCTCTCTCTCCTCTCCTTCAGCGAGTACATGTTAAAGGACTCCAACCTCTCCTCATGCATCCTACTCTGCAGGCCCATGATCATTTTAGTTGTCCTTCTTTGGACCATCTCCAGCAGGTTCATGTCCTTTTTAAGGTATGGGCACCAGTACTGTACTCCAGATGTGGCCTCACTAATGACCAGTAGAAGGGCAGTATTACCTCCTCCCACCTGCTGCTGATCCCCCTGGCAATGCAGCCCAGCACTTTATTTGCCTTTGCTGCTGCTTTCCTACATTGCATTGAGTGTTTCAGTTCACTAATGATCATCACTTCCGGTCCTTTTCCTCTCTGATGCAAATACCTGGACCCTGCCCAGGCTGTACTCATTCCTCAGGTTCTTTGCTCCAATGTGCATAAACTTGCATTTCTTTGCATTGAAGCCAAGTTGCCAAATCCTGGACCTTCTCTCTAGCTTTTTCAAATCTTCTCTTAGGTCCTGTATCCCTTCTGCTGTGTTCACTCTCCCACAGAGGTTGGTGTCATCTGCGAATAGACAAATTTTGCCCTTAATGCCATCTCCAGTATCGTTGATGAAGATATTGAACAGCACCAGTCTGAGTAGCAAGCCCTGTGAGACCCCAATGGAAATCTCCCTGGTACTGGAGAGTTCACCTCCCACCACCATCACACTCTGGGTCCTGCCCCTCAGCTAGTTTTCCACCCACCCGGTCAACCTCTTGCCAACCCCTAGATCCACCAACTTCCTGATCAACCTCTTGTGTGGTACAGAGTCAAATGCCTTGCTGAAGTCCAGGTAAAGGATGTCCACTGCTGATCCCCTGTCCACTATTTTAGTGACCCAAAGAAGTCAATCAGATTTGTTTGAAACAACCTTTCTCCCATAAACCCATGGTGCCTCTTATCCTGGAGACCCCAGATTCTCTACTAACCTTTCCTTTAGTATGCTTCCATGAGCTTGCACACAACTGAGGTCAGACTGACCGGTCTGTAGCTCCCTGGGTCATCCTTGGGACTGTTCTTATGGAGAGGTACTGCATCTGCTGTCCTCCAGTTCTATGGTACCATGCCCAGTTCCAGTGAACTATTGAACAGGTCATGCAAGGGATCTGCAAGCACTTCCACCAGCTCCCTCAGCATTCTTGGGTGTATGTTGTCTGGGCCTGGGGATTTATCTACCCTTAGTGCTAGCAACCCTGTCCTCACCCTTTCCACCTCTATCAAAACATTTGTGCACCCTCCCCCACCTCCTATCCTTCCCCCTAGTGGCACTGGTGAAAATGGAACAGAAATACTCGTTTATCACCTCTACTTTGCTCCAGTCTCCTCCACTCACCCGTCCCTTTTCCTGAGCCTAACAATCCCATCTTTCTTGTCCCTTTTCTAGCTAATACAGTAAAAAAAGGCCTTTTCGCCCTTTTTAATTCTCTCAGATAGCTGCAGTTCCTTCTGAGCTTTAGTCCACCGGACTACCTTACCTGCTATGCTAGCCATCTTCAGGTGGTCCTCCCTCCAAGTCCTCCTGAATTTCATGTAGGCTGACCTCTCATCTCTTACTGCCTAAGTGACCTCAGTGCTAAACCAACTGGATGCTTTGGCCCTCAAGTTCTTCTCGTTGAGCCCAATGCACTCCCTTGTGGCAACTATTATTCCCTCCTTGATGATGGTGTCTTCAAGAAAAGGTCAAATGCATTACCCATTGGGAAAGTCTTTTTTTTTTAATCATTGAACACTTTTTGTGGCCCCCGGACAGCCCCCATCTGACCGACCCCCCAAGCCCCATCGCCCAGAATTAACAGGGCTTATCTTATGCCCGGCCCGGGAGTGGAGCCTGTGGGAGGTCGGTCGCCATCCTGCCGACGGCGATTTTCTTTCCTCCATTTATGCCCAGGGACCCCAGGAATGGGTATGCATGTGTGTGGAGGCACGCATTAGTCCCACAGCCCAAGTAATGGCCCCTTTCCTCCCACCCCAGGCCTAGCACCTGGCTCCTCCTGGCCCGTGCTGTCCACAGCTTCCACCAGGTGGCAGCCATCAGCCAGAAGAAGCCCTTACACCTCCCCAGAGAGGAGAGCTTGCCTGTCAGCAGCTCCATCCAGCTCCACCCTCCCCCTGTTGCCAACCTCTGATGGCCCGGACTCATTCCTGAACCCAGGACGTCAGTGTGCCATGAGGGAAGGCATTCAGCACCTCAGCTCTCAGCACCACTGGGCCAGCTACCCATTGGGAAAGGTTTTCAGGTGATAGGAGTCTCTTCGGTTGGCATGGCCTCCATCTTAGTAAAAGGGGGGCAGCCATTTTAGACAAGTCCATCACAGACAGTATTGAGTCCTGTTTAAACTAAATGCAAGGGGGAAAACTGGGAAGGCTTCTACTTATACCTTTCAAGAACATAATACTTATAAAATCTTAGTAGTGAATGTTAGAAGTCAGGATGTGGTCAAAATTTCAGAACAGACTGAGACATTATTAAATAATGATGTTGATGTCAGAGCCCTATGTGAAACCTGGTGGGATAAATCATCAAACTGGTTTAATGTTATATCGGGTTACTCTCTTTTTCATCATAAAAAATAGAGGTAACAAAAAAGGTGGAGGTGTCTGTCTATATGTATTGAATAAAATAAATGCTACAGAATTTCCTTTACCAAATAACTCGTCTGAAACAGAGGGTATTTGTATAAAAATAACACAACAAAATGGTCAACATTTTTTATTAGTAAACTACTATAGACCACCTTCGTCAGACTTAAACCATGACCAATTATTAATTTCAGAAACTAAACAGTTATTTTCAACTTTCAATGTAGTAGTTGTTGGAGACTTTAATCTCCCAAAGGTTAATTGGGATACGCTCGTGACAAACTCTTCACTCAATGGCCTTTTCCTTGATTAACTTATTATGGCTGGTCTGGAACAAATGGTCCATGAACCTACGAGGGGATCTAACACACTGGACCTTGTTCTAACTAATCTATCTTCAGATATAATCAATCTTAAAACAAGGGGTCCCTTAGAGAATAGTGACCATTTTACAATAATGTTTGAAATTAATAAACATAAACATAATATGGGATGGGCAAGTTATAACTATAATAAAGCTGATTATCTTAAAATTGGTAAGGCAATAACTGGTTATAATTGGGAAACACTCTTCAGGGATTTAAGTATAGAACAATGTTGGGAATTATTTAAATCCATCATTACTGAGCTAGAAAAGCTATATGTCCCTATCAAGAAAACTCATAATAAAAAGGGTAAAATACCACCTTAGTTAACTAATACAATTATGGCACAAACTTAAAAAAAAGGAAAAGTATTTCTGCGTATAAAAAAATGTGAGTCAATTGAATATTTCACAACATAAACTAGAACTAAAAACAACCAAAAAATTAATCAGGAGGGAAAGAAGAAAAATTTAACTAAAGTTAACTGTAACAAAAAATCCTGTTTTCTTTTCCTATATCGGTAATAATAAAAATCAGGGTTCCAATATAAATACATTGAATGATAATGGAAAGGAAATAAACCCGCTAGACATGGTTAATAAACTAAACCAATTTTTTGGATCTGTATTTAACAGTCAGGAGAGTATTACAATTAACAAAATACTGTAGAGGACCTATTTTTCGCTGGAACAAAATATTTGCTATATTCACTATTCTGAAAATCCAGTGAAAATTATATGCCAGTGAAAATATATACTACAATTGACAAGTTAGCTTTTTCTTGCACTTCAGCTAAATTAAACTGCAGTGAAAATGTTGGAGTGGGTGAAACAGTGAAATTTAAGGGCCGTGAATTAATTGCCCTCTACAGTATATCATCCACTAGTAAATGAGATCAGTATAGATGAGGTGAAAAAGCCATTAAAGTTATCCATGCAGACTCAGCCTTAGGACCAGATGGTGTTAATCCAAACTTGTTGAAAAACACTGCCCATTCTATCTCACATCCTCTGAAATTGATATATAATGCTTCTCTGCTTCAAGGGAAAGAACCACAAGAATGGAAATGGGCAGTGGTTGTTCCGATCTATAAAAAAAGAATGGAAAATTACCACCCCATAAGTCTAACTTTGATTGTTTGTAAGACTATGGAGAGAATTCTCAAAAACAGAATTAAATGGGAATTGGAATGCAAGGGACAAAGAGATATTAAACAACATGGTTTCACAAAAGGGAGATCCTATATCACTAATCTTATCAGCTTCTATGAGAAGGTTAGCAATTCACTAGACCAAGGCATCCCAGTAGATATTATTTTCTTGAACTTTTTAAAAAAGCATTTGATAAGGTTTCACATGGGATTCTTGTCCAAAAAATGCAGACTTTGAAATCAGATCCATACATAATTATGTGGGTTACAGAATGGTTAACAAACAGAACCCAGGTGGTCAGAATCTTAGATACTTATTCTGACCCAATTATAGTAACAAGTGGAGTTCCCCAGGTGTCTGTCCTTGGTTCCATTCTGTTTGGAATTTTCATATCAGATCTGCATAAAGATATTTCTGGTTATATCAGTAAATTTGCTGATGACACGAAATTATGTAGTGAAGTCAACACTTTTGATAAAATCATAGTGTTTCAAAATGACATCACCATCTTAGAGAATTGGACAAAGCATAATAACATGTCATTTAATGAAGATAAATGCATTGTTATGCACCTTGGACCTAGAAATCAATTTATAAAATACTATTTAAATGAAAAGGAATTAAAACATGTGAAAACCGAAAAAGACTTAGGAATTTTAATTAATGATCAGTTATTACTGGGGAACACTGTAGACAAACTGCACTTAGGGCAGACCATATATTAACTTCTATTAGAAGATATTTTATCTATAGACAAGAAGCCTGCATACTACCTCTGGTAATTCATACATCAGGCCACACCTTGATTATGGAGCTGCCTTTTGGGCACTGTACCTTATCAAGGACAAAAAACTCCTGGACAACATCCAAAGAAGAACTACTCAGTTTATTCCAAGACTAAAAACTCTTTCGTATGAAGAGAAATGCAGAGAATTACACCTATATGACCTAGAAACTAGACGTCAGAGAGGAGATCTTTTACTATTGTTCAGAATCCTCCAAGATAAACAGCTTATGAAGGACTGTAATATTTACGCAAATAAACCAAATATACTTAGATACAATAATAAACAACTATTTGTACCAAGGGCAGTTATGAATACAAGAAAATATTTCTTCACTATTAGGGCGAGAACACTATGGGACAAATTCCCACAGACCATAGTTGATGCAACAAAAATTTAACATTTTAAGGGTAAATTGGATAAATATTTTATGGGCACTTAACCTCATTACCCACCACGCATGGGGAGGTAGACTCGATGGATCATCTGGCCTCCTTCTACCTTAGTAAACCATGTAAACCTTTGGTCCACCCCATGTCTACTCAGATGGTTGCCAGGAGACTCCTTAGCAGCTTGCCCATCTTTCTAAAGGCTGCCTTCAGTAAAAGCTGGTTGTCTGCAAAGTTTTAACCTTTGTCTCAGTTGAAGCGATTTGCACCCCTTTTATGTTTGAAATGTCTCTTATTTCATTCAAAAATATTTCTAAGTCAATTACAAACAGGGTGGAAGAAAATGGCAGCCTTGCCTTACTCCTCTGGATATTGTAAAGATTTCTGAGAATCTGCTATTGACCCTAATTTTGGATTTTGGTGTCTTGTATATTCTTTTTTATGTACTCTATAAAGGTAATTGGAAAATCATGGGCTTCCAACACAAAAAATAACTAGTTCCACTCTATTGTACTAAATGCTTTACAGGCATCAAGGGATAGCAATACTACTTTTTTCTTGGATGTCTGAAAATGCTCTATAATGAACTGCATCTTAGGTAGACATGAATGAATCAGTATCTGTGGGATGAATCCAGATTGTGCTTTGTTTTTTTTAATTCTCCTTTTTCTTGGTCGGACCACCGACTACTTCTGCCCTGGTCATGGCCCCCGGAGACCTCCACCGCCGCCTATTGCTGCCGAGGACCTCAATCACCCCGGCTTACCCCAGAGGTGAGGCCATAGCCACCCAACAAAGTAGCCACCCGGAACTGTGACTAATCCTTGGTCCCTACAGCCAGTGAGTGAGACCTCCAGGAGGCTTCTATACTCTTGGTGGTCCGCCGCCTTCCAATTTCCCTGTTTTTCTCCCCAGAGGAGGCGGGGGCGTGCAATGATGCCAGCGTCCCACCCCTCCCTCCCCCTTGCTGAGCAGTCGGCAGCGTGAGGTCTCAGCCTCCGCCAGGAAATCCTCAGTGCTCCAGTGTGCCCACACCCTCCCGGAGAAGAGCTGCGCATCAGATGCTCCATCCTTCTCCCCCGGCCAGCCCTCCGGCGATCCATTCCGCTCCCGAACCTGGGTCGCCGGTGTCGTAAGCGGAAATCCCACCACTGCGCCGACGGGCCGGCCCCAGATTGTGCATTGTGAATTCATGTGCCTAATATTGGTAGGTTTCTATTATTCAGTAATTTGGTATAAATTTTGTAATCTACATTCAATATAACTACCAGTCTGTAGTTTTCAAATATTTCAGTTCTTTTACCTTTTTTTGGAAGGACTGTAATATAAGCTTGTCTAAAGGATTCTGGTAATGTACATTTTTTTGTATCTGTATTAGGAGCAACTCTAACAGGTAGTAAAGCTAAATAAAATTCTATTGCAAACCCATCCACTCCTGGGCATTTCCCTTTTGCATACTCAAGACTGTGGGCTCAATTCTTGAACACTTTAGATTGTCATAGGCCCCAGGTGCACTGAACACACAGTGCATGGGGCTTGCGGCAGTCAATGGCCAGCAATCGGGATTCTTTATCAATCCCTAAGCCCCCCCATGTATCACATGCTGTGAGTTAGACCAGCTTTTGCTGATCTAACTTCACAGACCATTTCTGAGGGTTGCACCAAATATTTGTCACAAGCAGCTGTAAAAATGGTTAAATAGTCAAAATGCATGCAACCTTTTAGAATCGAAAGTGTATGCCAATGCGTTGGTGCAGGGTTTGATGCAGCGCTTGTGCAAGCCCTGCATCAACGTATGAGAATCGAGCCCAGTGTCTTCTAATTTCATGCTGTGGGATAGGTTTCCCAAGATACAACACAAAGATGGGCACTCACCAATCACATCAGAAATCAAACTGGGCTCCAGTAGTTCAAGAAAGCACAGTCAGACCTGGTTAATCCATGCCTTGCTTTTACGTATACCTGATAACCTGAACAGGGAACCTCTGAAACAGATTTTTGCCATGTTAATAAAAATCCTCTAGATGTTGTCTGGTTACTACGTATAGAAACACAGAATTCCATGGCAGATAAGGACTGCTTGGCCCACCTAATCTGCCCATTTCCCTACCAATGGGTAAGCTGCAGATCCTAGTTAACCAACAGCCTACTTCCTCCTCTCCCCGTCAGAATTGTCTTATGTCTGTCCCATGCATTCTTGAATTCCCCTACTGTTTTTGACTCCACAACCTCCTCAGAAAAGCTGTTCCATGCATCCACAACCCTCTCCATGAAAAAAATACTTCCTCACATTACCTCCGAGCCGTCCCCCTCTATCTTCAAATTGTGCCCCTTGTTCTTCCACATCTCTTTTTCTGAAAGATGCTACCCTCTTGAGCTTTGTTGATTCCCTTGAGGTACTTGAAAGTTTCTATCATGTCTCCTCTCTCCCTTCTTTCCTCAAGGGTATTTCTATCATGCTCCCCCCCTTTCCTCGAGGGTATACATATTAAGCTCCTTTAGTCTCTCTTCCTATGGCTTCTGGTGCAGACCCTGCACCATTTTAGTTGCACTCCTCTGGACAGCCTCCATCCTGTCTATGTCTTTGCGGAGATGGGGTCTCCAGAACTACATGTAGTACTCCAGATGGGGTCTCACCAACAGTCTGTACAAAGGGATAACAACTTCTTGTTTTCTACTGGCGATGCCTCTCTATGGATCCAGTATCCCCCAGCCCTTACTGCCTTCTCACATTGCTTGCGCACCTTTAGGTCATCTGAATGATTACCCCAGGTCCCTTTCCATTTTTGTTGTTGTTTGTATCTCACCCCCCATTGTGTACTCTTCCCCTGGGTTTTTGTTTCCCAGGCGCATTACTTTGCACTTCTTTGCATTGAATCTAAGCTGTCATACATTTGACCATTCCTCCAACCTTGCCAAGTCCCTTCTCATCCTTTCCACCCCACCTTGTGTATCAGCCCTGTTGCAGATCTTTGTGTCGTCTGCAAAGAGATATACTTTTCCTTCCAGTCCCTCCGCAATGTCACTTATAAAGACATTAAAGAGGACCCGTCTCAGTACTGAACCCTGCGGTACCCTGCTAGTAACCCCCCTTTCTTCAGAGTGGACTCAGTTTACTATTACCCTCTGCATCCTGTTATCTAGATAATATTTTATGCTGGTTAACTTGTTTACTAATCTTTTGTGTGGGACTGTGTCAAATGCCTTGCTAAAGTCTAGGTAGGCCACGTCCACAGCCCCTCCCTGGTCTACTACTTTGGACACCCAGTCAACGTTGGAAGTTCCTCAGGATTTCTTTGGTTTAAATAGAAAGCTGCAGTGTCCAAGGCACCATCATGAGATATGTTTGTGTATAATGCCTTAATGTCTATGCTTGTTGTCATATTCATATCTTGTATTGCTGTTAGGACATCTGTGGCGTCTTGGATAAATGCAGGAAGATTACTAACAAATGGCCTTAAATATGAATCCAAGAACTGTGAAAGGGGCTTTGAGAGTGACCCAATTCCGCTTACAATCAGGCGTCCTCGTGGTTGGTGTATTGATTTGTGTACGTTAGGAAGCATATGGAAAGTAGCACGTACTAGAGCTTTATTAATTAAAAAATCTTTAGTTTTTACATTTATGAAGCCTCTATCAAAAGCAGTAACTATTGTCTCATCAATTGAAAATTTAAACTGAGCTGTAGGATCTGTATTCAGTTTACAATAAAAATGGGTATTATTTAATTGCCTTAATGCTTCTTTCCCATAATCACTACTATTCAAGACAACTACATAACCCCCTTTGTCTGCAACTTTGATAATAATACTATCATGCTTCTTTAGGTTCTCTATTGATGTCCGTTCCAATCTGGTGAGGTTATTATAGGTCACCGGGGTCAGATTCTTCAAGGCTGTCAAGTTCTTGCTCTAATAATTGTTTGAATATGCTAACTTGAGCACTATAAGGAGGGCAGAAGTCTGACTGTGGTCTGAATTTTGTAATTGGTTCTCCTAATTCACTATTAGTATTTCTTTTGTGAAAGGATGATTTTAAGCTCAAATTCTGGCACATAACACTAAAGTAAATTACTATAGTAGTTCATGGGGACAGTAGGTACAAGTCCCAGCACTTTACTGAGTACTTCAGTTTCTGTGTCACTTAGTTCATAGAAACAGACTTTGATGGCAGATAAGGACCGCTTGGCCCACCTAGTCTGCCCATTTCACTACCTACTGGATAAGCTGCAGATCCTAGTTAACTAAACAGCCTATTTCTTCCTACCCCCCAACAAGAATTGCCTTGTGTGTGTCCCTTGCATTCTTGAATTCTCCCACAGTTTTAGACTTGACAACCTCCTCAGGAAGGCTGTTCCATGCGTCCACCACCCTCTCTGTGAAAAAATACTTCCTCACATTGCCCCAGAGCCATCCCCCTCTATCTTCCAATTGTGTCCCCTTGTTCTTGCACATCTCTTTTTCTGAAAGATGCTACCCTCTTGAACTTTGTTGACCCCCCCTCCTTTCCTCAAGGGTATACATATTAAGCTCCTTTTGTCTCTCCTCGTATGGCTTCTCTTGCAGACCCTGCACCATTTTAGTTGCCCTCCTCTGGACTGCCTCCATTCTGTCTATGTCCTTGCGGAGATGGGGTCTCCAGAACTGGACGCAGTACTTCAGATGGGGTCTCACCAACTGTCTGTAAGAGGGATAACAACTTTCTGTTTTCTGCTGGTAATGCTTCTCCCTATGCATCCCAGTATACCCCCAGCCCTCCTACTGCCTTCTCACATTGCTTGCTAACCTTAAGGTAATCTGATATGATTACCCCCAGTTCCCTTTCCATTTTTGTTGTTGTTACTACCTCCCCTCATTGTGTAATCTTCCACTGGGTTTTTGTTTCCCAGATGCATTATTTTGCACTTCTTTGCATTGAATCCAAGCTTCCATACTTCTGACCATTCCACCAACCTTGCCAAGTCCCTTCTCATCTTTTCCATGCCTCCTTGAGTATCAACCCTGTTGCAGATCTTGGTGTCATCTACAAAGAGGCATGCTTTTCCTTCCAGTCCCTCTGCAATGTCACTTATAAAGACATTAAAAAGGACTGGACCCAGCACTGAACCCTGTGGTACCCCACTAGTAACCCCTTCTTTCTTCAGAGTGGACTCCATTTACAATTACCTTCTGTGTCCTGTTGTCCAGCCAATGTTTTACCCAGGCTACCACCCTGGGACCCACTCCCAGGCTGGTTAAAATGATTATTAATCTTTTGTGTGGGACTGTGTCAAATGCCTTGCTAAAGTCTAGGTAGGCCATGTCCATAGCCCCTCTGTGGTCTACTACTTTGGTCACCCAGTCAAAGAAATTGATTAGATTCATCAGACGTGACCTTCCCACTGTGAAGCCATGCTGCCTTGGGTCCTGTGCCCCACTGGCCTCTAAGTACTGAACAATTCTTTCCTTCAGAAGTGATTCCATCACTTTCCCTACCACAGAGGTCAAACTGACAGGTCTGTACTTTTCTGCCTCTGTCTTGCTCCCACTTTTGTGAAGGGGAATCACATCCACTCTCCTCCAGTCCTCAGGTACCACACCATCCTCCCATGATTTGTTAAAAAGGGTAGTCGGTTGCGTTACTAGTTCTTCCCTTAGTTCTTTTAGAAATCTGTGGTGAATTCCGTCAGGCCTCATTGCTTTGTCCACCTTCAGTTTTAGGAGGTTTTTCAGAACCCTTTCTTCTGTGAAAGGACTGGGATCAACCCCCCTATCCAGAGTGCTTCTGTTAACTGGATTAGGCACCTCCACCTCCTCCTCTTTTGTGAATACTGAGCAGAAGCATTCATTCAATATCCCTGCTTTTTCACTGTCCCTCTCTGCCCACCCACCGTCCATTCTATTCAGCCTCACTATCCCTCCCGTTGTCTTTCTACACTCCCTGATGTACCTATAAAAGGTTTTATCCCCCTTCTTAATTGAGTTGGCTATCTTTTCCTCAGTTTGAGCCTTTGCTATTGACTTTCCTCCCTGCTTCCTTCTGCCTTAACTGGTACAGTTCTCTGTCCTGCTCCTTCTGTGTTTCCTTATACTTCCTACATGCTTTTTCTCCCTAACCTTCCCCGACACCTCTTTTGAGAACCATAGTGGCTTTTTCTTTTCATTTTTATTTATTTGCTTCACACAAAGGCTTGTTGCCTCTGTGATGGCAGTTTTGATGTTTCCCCATTGTTGCTCCACCGCTCCTTCTAGCCTGTTTGCTAGTGCCTTTCTAAGGCACTCTCTCATCTTGCCAGAATCAGCCCTCCTGAAGTCCAGTACCCTCACTTTTGTATGGCTTGACTCTGTAGCTGAGTTTATCATGAACCACACTGTTTGGTGGTCACTTGTTCCCAGATGGCTACACACTTCTAGATCCAAGATCCTCTCACCGTCCCCATTTGAGAGTATGAGGTCTAAGAATGCTCCCTCATGGGTGGTTTTCAAAACTAACTGTCTGAGGCATGCCACCTGTAGGGCATTGAGAATGGCCCTACTCTTGGATGTGGCTGCAGCAAACGTGCTCCAGTTAACATCTGGCATATTCAGGTCCCCCATCAACAGTATGTCCCCTTTCTCTGCCATCCTAAGGATGCCTTCTATCATATTCTTGTCCAGTCCCTCCCCCTGACATGGGGGTTTGTATACAACCCCTGTGCAGATTGTGGTGCCATTTCTAGTCTCTAAGGTGACCCACAGTGCCTCTTCTCCTCCCCATTTACTCCTTTGCTCCGTTGCTTTCCCTTACATAGAGAGCTACTCCTCCCCCTCTTCTCCCCTCCCTGTCTCTTCTGTAGATTGTTTACCCTTGTATGTTAACATCCAAGTCATGGTTCTCTGTGTACCATGTTTCTGTGACTGCTACGATATCCAGGCATCCCTATTCCATCAAGGCCACCACTTCATGGAGCTCGTTGCCCAGACTATGAGCATTGGTACTCATTACCCTCCATTTCTTAATGGCCTTATCCATTTTTGCCCCATCCCTGTCCTTATTGCCTTTGTCATTGTCTCCATTTACCCCTGCCCTTCTCCCTATCGACATCTCTAGCTTGGTGTTTACCTCACTTACTACCCTGATTTTTTGGGGGGCTAGGATTTCCCTACTCCTTTCCAGTGCCTCCCCATTGGCTAGTTTGAAGCATGAAGGACTGGTCCTTCATGAAGCATTTAAACCTGTCACCTAGGATCCTGGTTCCCCTCCTGGACAGATGCAGACTATCATACCAGTATAGGCCTGCATCACTCCAGGTGGACCCCCAGTCCCTAATGAAGCCAAATCCCTGAGCTCTGCACCAGTTTTTTAACCACTGATTGAATCCCATTGTGTGGAGCACCCTAGCCTCACCAATGCCATAGACAGGCAGCACCTCCAAGAAGGTTACCGTGTGTGCTACTTGTCTAAGGCCCCTTCCCAATTCCACAAACTCTTCCTGCACTGCTCTGTTCCCTTTCTGAGTCAGGTAATTTGTCCCTAGGTGGACAATGACATCCAGCTCCCTCCCCCGTGCAGCTGCTCCAGCAATCCTGAGGATTCACTCCCTGTTCCTCCAAGCCATGGCACCAGGCAGGCACCTTACCTCCCTCTCCCCTTCCTCCCCAGTTCTGCCCCCTAACAATGGAGTCCCCCACCAGGAGTTGTTTCCTTCCCCTGTGGGGTCCCATGCCACCCTCTTGTGGGTCTCCTTTGTGGAGGTTCCCAGCATCCTCCTTGGTCTCCACTGTGGGTGCCTTGATAGAGGAATCACACTTTGCCAGAATGGCAGATGAATTGTGGAGAGGTACAACTGGAGGGATGTGCCTCTGCCCCACCACCCTCACCCTCCTGTGGTCCAACCAATCCTCTTTCTTGGCAACCTCTGAGGCAATGGCAGCAGCCCTGGTGGTCCCTGGGTGGGAGAGGAAGTCCCCCAAATCCTGGCCAACTCAGCCTGGAGATAAGCAACCTCCTCCTTCAGCCCAGAGAGGTGCCTGCAGATGGGACAACACTGCATCCTCTAGAATGTCTCCTGGAAGACTGCCGCTCCACAGCCACTGCACCACTCCCATCATGTCTTATTTCTGGACTCTCAACTGTTATTTGGAATACTTACTCTTTCCTCTGTTTATTTATTTAATTTTTTCTCCCTACTTACTTACTGCCTCTGTGCACTTTAAGCTCCTGATCTTCCTGTTCTGAGACAAGAAGTTCCTAACTACCCTGTTTAACAAATCATGGGAGGATGGGGTGGTACCCGAGGACTGGAGGAGGGCAGATGTGATTCCCCTTCACAAAAGTGGGAGCAAGGCAGAAGCAGGAAACTACAGACCTGTTAGTTTAACCTCAGTGGTAGGGAAAATGATGGAATCACTTCTGAAGGAAAGAATTGTCGAGTATCTAGAGACCAGAGGGGCACAGGACCCAAGGCAGCATGGATTCACAGCAGGAAGGTCATGCCAGACAAATCTGATAGATTTCTTTGACTGGGTGACCAAAGTAGTAGATCAGGGAGGGGCTGTGGACATGGCCTACCTAGACTTTAGCAAGGCATTTGACACAGTCCCACACAAAAGATTAATATACAAGTTAGCTAGCCTGGGAGTGGGTCCCAAGATGACAGCCTGGGTGAAAAAAATTGGCTGGAGAATAGGACACAGAGAGTAATAGTAAATGGAGTCCACTCAGAAGAAAGGGGGGTTACTAGTGGGGTACCGCAGGGTTCAGTATTAGGACCGGTCCTCTTCAATGTCTTTGTAAGCGACATTGCAGAGGGACTGGAAGGAAAAGTATGTCTCTTTGCAGATGACACAAAGATCTGCAACAGGTTGATGCACAGGTGTGGGTGGAAAGGATGAAAAGGGACTTGGCAAGGTTAGAGGAATGGTCAAATGTATGGCAGCTTAGATTCAGTGCAAAGAAGTGCAAGGTAATGCACCTGGGAAACAAAAACCCAGGGGAAGAGTACACAATGGGGGGTGAGATACTAACAACAACAGAAATGGAAAGGGACCTGGGGGTAGTCATATCAGATGACCTAAAGGTGGGCAAGCAATGTGAGAGGGCAGCAAGGAGGGCTGGGGGGATACTGGGATGCATAGGGAGAGGCATCACCAGTAGAAAAGAGGAAGTTATTATCCCTCTGTACAGACAGCTGGTCAGACCTCATCTGGAGTACTGCATGCAGT
This sequence comes from Neoceratodus forsteri, assembly GCA_016271365.2. Taxonomy (NCBI): domain Eukaryota; kingdom Metazoa; phylum Chordata; order Ceratodontiformes; family Ceratodontidae; genus Neoceratodus; species Neoceratodus forsteri. The sequence continues at coordinate 278,866,935 of CM028138.1, read as the reverse complement.
TCTGGAGACCCGGTCTTCACAAAGACATAGACAGGATGGAAGCTGTCCAGAGGAGGGCAACTAAAATGGTGCAGGGTCTGCACCGGAAGACATATGAAGAGAGACTTAAGGAGCTTAATATGTATAGCCTTGAGGAAAGGAGGGAGAGGGGACATGATAGAAACTTTCAAGTACCTCAAGGGAATCAACAAAGTCCAAGAGGGTAGCATCTTTCAAAAAGAGGTGTGCAAGAACAAGGGGCACAATTTGAAGACAGGGGGCAGCTCAGAGGTAATTTAAGGAAGTATTTTTCACAGAGGTTGTGGATGCATGGAACGGCCTTCCTGAGGAGGTCATGGAGTCAGAAACAGTGGTGGAATTCAAGCATGCATGGGACAGTCATAAGGCAATTCTAGGGGTGGGGGTAGGAAGAAGTAGGCTGCTGGTTAACTAGGATCTGCAGCTTATCCAGTAGGCAGGGAAATGGGCAGACTGGGTGGGCCAAGCAGTCCTTATCTGCCGTCAAATTCTATGTTTCTATATTTCTCAGAAGTCTCCTTGCTTGCTCAGAGTCAGACCTCCAGCAGCTAGGGGAGAATGGAGAGCTACTCTTTTCCTTCTAGGATGGTGAGTCTTTTGTGGCTCTGTGATCACTCACTTCCTGCTGTCAGTCAAATCCTGTGCCTACAAAAGTAGAACTTTCCTAGAGTGGGGGGGTGGAGGGGAGGGAAGGAGGGCAATATAGTCCCAGTAGAGAAGCATAGTTATAACAGCAGCTCCTTCTTCTTGGTGTTCTCTGCCTGTTCTCTGGCAGAAGCTGTCTAGGACAGTTTTTAAATCTGGCTTAAACCTGGCTTCCTTCAAGCTAAGCCACTCCCCCTACTTTACAGCTATTTCTACACTAAGTTAATTGCATAGATAACAATTCCCTTCAGACACCTGAGACAAACACCTAGATAACTGCACAGATAACAATTCACTTCAGCCAACTCAGACAAACACACTAACTCTTTTTTTTGTTTTGTTTTTACCCTAAATTGAAGGTCCCAGTAGTAGAGTTCTAGTTCTTTGGTCCCAGTAGAGAAATATAGTTATAACAGCAGCTCCTTCCTCTTGGTGTTCTCTGCCTGTTAGTCAGATAGATTGATTACATAAGTGCTGTTGGTCAGTTCCCTCTCCTTCTTCCCTGAAAACCAACACAACCACCAAGGATGGCCTACAGAAGAGCCACCACAATAGGAGAGATACTGGTTCATAGCCACTATAGGGAACCCTATAAAAACAATTGGCTAGCACAAGGTGCTCAAGGTTGCCACCAATGCAAACGATGCACGTTCTGCAAACACCTACAAACTTGTACCGATTTTAGTACAGTAGTACTAATTCTGAAAAAAGTTTTGATATTCGACAAATAATCTCTTGCGACACCAGTGGAGTTAAGGGTGAATGAGCACATCAGAGCCACTAAAAAAGGAGATGTAACCTATGCTACACTGCTAACCATGTTACAGCAAGTAGAGATGGCTCGAGTCATAATTTTAAATTTATGGCCATAGATAACGTGAACTCTAATCCTCAGGGGGGTGGCTGTAATGATTTAGTACTTAAAAGGGAAGCTTTTTGGATTATAAACCTGGGAGTCATACATTTGCCAGGCTTGAACACAGACTTTGATTTGAAACCCTTTTTAAAACAGAAATCATTAGAAAAAAAAAAAGAAAGAAAGAAAGTTTGAAAAGGATAAAAGTCTTTTATCGTACATTTTGCATATTTGAAACTGTAAGAACATCTTTTAAGTCACCGTTTAGATAACTATAGTTGTATTGTCTTCTCTGTTATTGTACTAATATTTCCCTTTATTCCCCTCTTTTTCCTTTTCCCTTCCCCCTTCCCTCTTTTGACTCACTTTGATATGACCCTTTTACTGGGCTTAACCCCCCTTTCTTTTGTCTTTTAATCCTTGTCCAATTGTGTGTGTATGTGTGTATATATATATATATGCGTGTGTGTGTATATCTGTGTGTGTATATATATATATATATATATATATGTATATATATATAATCATGTCATGTTTCTGAACCTGTTATAAGAGCTTTAGAAAATGACATCACATTTTCTTCACTATTTATTGTATGAATTTTTAATCTGCACTAGCTTTTGATAAAGGACCTTCGTCTGAAACGCATCAAGTATGTAGATCACATGCGTCTTGGAATAAACTATTACTTTCTTGAACTACTCAATCAATCAATCAAAATCTTTATTTAACCAGGTGAAACACCGTTGAGAAAAACTCATTTTCGAGATGGTACTGGACAATGTACATATTAGGCCCGATATTCAAAAGTGCGCCAGGCACTGGCGCAAGTGGTTGCTACATGCAACCGAGTTCCGCTGGAGCAAGAAAGGGATATATTCAAAAGAGATGTGCCATGGCGCATCTCGTCTGAATATACCAAACAATGCCGGCGGCGCAAATACAATGCACCGGCGCATCCTCCAGACAGGTCTGAATACCAGGAATGGGAACTGCGCCAGCGCATCAGAGATACACCATGCACAAATTCCTGATATTCAGACACAAATATGCAAATGGAGCCATAAGGCATGCAAGGCGCAATTTGGGGTCATTTGCATGTCATTATGGCCCCATTTGCATGAGTTGTGCAGGGCTGGCCAGCGAAATGCACCTGGCGCCCTGCACAGCATGCAGTCCCAGTAGCAGGTACCACAGTAGTACCCCCTCCCTACCCATACCCCCGATCGCCATAAAAATTGCCTTTTTAAATCCTTGGTGGTCCAGTGGTCCCCACCCTCTCCACCCAAAACCCCGATCGCCGTTCGCATGCCTGTTAAATTTCCTGGTAGTCCAGTAGTATCCCCCACCCACACACAGGACCCCCAGCCCACCCAGTCCCCAAGTCATCAGCAGGCAGCAAACCCACCCACATAATTCTGTGCCTGCCTGCTGAATGACAGCTACAATATGTGCTGCAAGCACATTGGTCCACAGTGTGGACCAGTGGGCTCGTGCATACTGTAATAGTCATTCACAACTTGTGAATGAATGACTTCATTCACAAAGTTGTAAATGGCTATTATATATGCACTGCAAGCCCATGGTCCCCAGTGGAGCAATGTGCTTGCAGCACATACTGAAGATGTCATTCGACGAGCAGCTGCAGAGGTATGCGGTGGGTTTGCTCGCCGGACGACCAAAGGGAGAGCTGGGTGGACTGGGGGTCCCATGTAGGTGGGGGGTGCTACTGACTACCAGGGAATTTAGCACTATGTAACGCCGGTTCAAGCTACCGGGGAGTGAGGAACCACTGGAACACCAGGGATTTAAAAAGGCTGTTTTTATAGCGATCAGGGGTACAGGCAGGAAGGGGGTAAAACTGGACCACCAGGGATTATTGTAGGTGCTTGTGTACAGTGTTCTGGGGGGTAAGCCACTCATGACTGGCAGCCGCTGTGATGCGCCTTGCATTACGGCAGCTCGCCTGTGGGTGGTTTCCACTTGAGCATGATTTTTTCCATGCTCAACTTTGTGCCCAGGTGTATGGCACATCTCCGGAATGTGCCGGCATATGCGCCGCACATCTCGGCTGAATATCAAGATGTGCCACATATGCATGGGCATGCCCCTTGGAGATGCACCGCATACATTATCTTTGTGCCCTGGCGCATCGGGAATTGCGTTGCCCTATTCCCCCTTTTGAATATTGCCCTGGAGCGCATTTCTGGGGTTGTGCTGGTGCAACTCCTTTGAATATCTAGCCCATCCAGTACACAGAGTAAGTTATACACACAATATACATGTTCAATACACAGAGTAAGTTATACTCACAAAAGTTTACAAAAGAACCAGGGTACAATTAAGGATTATGACAAAGAACAATATGCAATATACAAATAGAATAAAAAAGGCAGATACCTAGAATTCAATATATACAAAATATACATGGAGTGTGCTGATAGCCATGAGTGAAAGGAACTTAAAAGTAAGAACAGAGAAGTTTATTGAGTAGGGTAGGCTTGAAGCACTCACAGTGGGGAGAAAAGGGTAGGTGACAGTAAAAGTGTTTGATGAGGAAGGGGACACCAGAACAAAGAGCCTCTGCAGGCTAACGACAAGTGGCAACAATCAGAGGAAATAATTACAGGGTTCCAAGATGGAACACGCATTTAACATTTTGAATACAGATAGAGGAGGAGGAAGTAAGACGGTACGGTAGATACTGTAGCAGGTGCTGCGGTACTGAGTGAGTCTCTGTTGTATGGTGACAAGGCACTAATCAAGGGAAGCAGCTACAAGACTCCTTGACAGAACATACATAAAGCATTTTAAACGCTGAGAAATTGATAGGGAGGACCACTTTCAAGGTTTTTTGCAAGTTGTTCCAGAATAGAGGTAGTGCGTAGCTTATGGATGACCTACCAAAACACGATTTAACTTTGGGCACAGTAAGGGAGATATAGGAGGAACTTCTCAGGACATACTTACCTACCGTACTTAGTGGAAGACAATCGGATATGTACTGAGGTAGCTTCTTAGTGATAGCTCTGTATGTCAAGTATGCAGTGTTTCTCTGTCTTCTATAATTGAGGGATGGCCACCCTACTACAGTGTATAGGCAGCAGTGATGTGTGGAGTACGGAACACCAGTGATGAACCTTATGGCTCTATGGTAGAGTGTATCAAGTTTGGCTAGTGCAGAAGCAGGGCCTTGGCAGTAAAGGAAGTCAGCATAGTCCAGCAATGAAAGGAATGAGGTTTGTACCAGTCTCTTCTCAGCATCCTGGGTAAGCAGGTGTTTGATCCTGTAAAAGAGGCCAAGCCTCTGCCTGAGCATTTTCATCAGTTCCTCGATGTGATCAAGGAAGGAAAGTTTGTGATTGATCCAAACCCCCAGGTATTTGAACTTGGTTACGATTTCTAATGGCTCGCCTAGAAATGTGGTAATCTGGGCTATGGTTGCTTGAGTAGCAGGGTTGTTTCCATTAATAAAGGGTGAAAAAAGCATTGCCTTTGTTTTTTTTGTTTTTTTTTGGCATTCAAAAGAAGTTCCTGGTTCAGTAGTTGTAATTGCAGATGATTAAATTCCTGTTGTAGATCTGTGCATGCTGCTTCAGGAGTAGGTCTGCCAATGTAAAGTACCGTACCATCGGCAAAGAGATGAATGTTGGCAGATTTGATTCCTACGTCAATTCCATTAATATAAATCACGAAGAGCAGTAGACCCAGTATGGAGCCTTGCAGTATGCCCCTCTACAAGGGTTTCAGTGGTGAGAATTCCCCTTCCACTTTTACCTGCTGCTAATGACCTGAAAGGTAGTTTGAGAACCATCTCAGGGATGGGGAGTCCAAGCTAATATTACGGAGGGATAGTAAGAGCAAATCATGGCAGACAGTGTTGAACGCCTTGCTTATGTCCAGAAATACTGTGCACATGAAATTCTTGGTGTTCAGGGCCCCCTGCTAGTCATTAGTCACCTTTGCCAGGGCCGAAATTGTGCTATGGCGCGGCCTAAATCCTGATTGTAGTGGGTTTAGCAGATTTGCGGATTCTAAGTAGTTCCTGAGCTGTGCACTCATTATTTTCTCCAACATTTTAGATAGGATAGGCAGTAAGGAGATTGGTCTATAGTTATTGAGATCACTAGGGTCTCCAGATTTGAATAAGGGGATCACATAGGCAGTTTTCCACATGAGTGGAAGGTCACCATGCAAGAGAGATAGGTTGAAGAGATGCATAATTGGCACACCCAGGATGTGTAAACTAATTTTTAGGAAATATGGGTCTATGAGGTCTGCTCCAGCACTCTTCCTGGTATCCAGGTGTAAGAGTAATTCTTCTACCTCAGTCTATGCCAAGCGCCTCAACAGTATTCTGCCATCCATCATACAACTAGAACAAACAGGCTTTATTCATACACGGCAAACCCAGGATAATATTAAAAGAACATTGCATACAATATAACTCAATCCCAAACCCCATTTCTCCTCTTGAGCTTAGATGCAGAAAAAGCTTTTGACAGGGTAACATGGGAGTTCCTCTTTAGTACTCTACTCATGTTTCACTTCCCGCAAACCTTCATATAATTTTAAAAGCCATATACAATACCCTGAAAGCATATGTGAAAATAAATGGACAAATTTCCAGCCCATTCCCCCTGACCAGAGGCACAAGCAGGTATGCCCCAGGGCTTTATTTAACTCTAAAAATTGATTTTGCTCATAAAAGTTCTAAAACATTGTGAAAATGCATAGCACTTGCCTCACTGTGTTTAATAAACATTACACTTCCGGAAAACCTATAAAAATGCTTTTTGTACAGCTAGTATTGTCCCATGAAAAAAACTGCTAATCAATTATTTAAAACCCTGTGCCCCTTGTCCCCATTACTTTTTGCACGCTATCTAGAACCATTAGCCCAAACCATAAGGCAAAACAAACACATCTCAGGACCCGAACTAGGAGGGCATCCACAAAAACTGGCCCTATACGCAGATGATCTGGTAGTATACCTAACCTCACTGGAGCAGGCCCTTCCTGCACTGTGGAAACTCCTGACCCAATTCAGAGAATTAGCGGGATATAAAGTTAACAACACAAAAAACAAAACACTGTCTCTAAACTATACTCCCTCTAATACAATAAAGCAAACTTTTTGCTTTCAATGGAAGAAGCCCTCATTTAAATACCTAGGGATACATATATCCAAGAATTCAACATCCCTAAACAAACTAAACTATAACCCCATCATAAAAACAATACAAAAGGACCTCAAATGTTGGCAAACAATAAATTTAACACTGATACAGAAAACAGATACCATTATTATTATTATACCTAGCTCAAACCTTACCAACTGCCCCAACTAAACAGCAGTTCAGAGCATGGGACAAAATGAGTTCCCAATTCCTATGAAACAAAACAAGGCCAAGAATCAGCTATAGCACCCTACAACTACCTAAATGTGGAAAACAATAACTCTACATTCACCATATGATAAAGTTTCTACTGTATCTATTAATAAAGATACTTTTAGAAATACATTACCATTCTTAAATTGGGAATTTAGATCCCTTTGTCCAACTAATAATGAAAGAACCCATTGTATTCTTTCATTATTTGGAATTGAAAAATTGCCTGGTGAGAATGAGGTTGTCCTGCTTTCTTACCTTAACTCTCTGATTGCCTCAAAATTTAATCTAGAGGCAGGGAAAAATTACATCAAGTATGCTATGAGAGCTGTATTGGAAAACCAAGGAACACAAATTGATCTGTACTGTGAAAGCTCCTCAATCTACCATTTAATGTTAAGTAATAAGGAGATCTTTGATAGTGAGGGATTTTTTTTAGTTGATAGGAATGAACCTCCAACTGAGGAGCAGAACTCCCTGTCACTAAATCAATGGCATGAGGTAATGGGTAATCCTACCCTGGAGATAGAAATTGGGTTGGAGGATTCACAAAATAATGAATGGGATTGTAATTTTTTTTATCATGGAATGTAGCAGGTCTTTCAGGTATTATGACTGATCAGGAATGTTGTGATTTTATAAAATCTCAATTTTTTTCAAGAGACTTGAGCAATGGGAGAGATAAAGCTCAATGAATACAAGACTATTACGGATTCTGCTAAAAAAGTGAAAAAACTGGGGAGACCAAGTGGAGGTCTGGCAATTAGTGTTAAAATTAATCATACTATTACGATTATAGAAATATTCAAAAACACTAGAAATTATATTATCATAGCCGCTTGGGATCAATATACTTTTATTCTTATGAATGTTTATTTGCCCCCTAAAAATTCTGTATGCAGTGATCCAAACACTTGGAACTTGTTATCTGCAGATATTAATTCTGCATTTTTACAATACCCACAAGGTATTATAGTGGTAGCAGGAGATTTTAATGCTTGTATAGCCAATTATGATAATTTAAGTACTTTTGAAACCTGGTTGTATCTTCAGGATTGTAATTAAAGAGAAAGTAAAGATAAAGGGTCTAATGAACAAGGGAAAGAGCTGGCTAAACTAATTGAGGAGACTGCATTATTAATATTAAATGGCAGACTGAAGGGTGATGAACAGGGAGAAACTACTTTTTTCTCCCCAAATGGATAAAGCACTATTGACTACGTTTTAATCAGCTCTGAAACCTTTGAGATGTTTAAGTTTCTTAAGATCCAAATGAGAACAGAAAGTGATCATGCTCCTTTAAGCTTATATATAAAAACAAATAAAGAACATAATACCCCCTTAGAAATTAGTATGCCTTTGGCACAACTTACCTCTATCGGTAAGCAACAATTAAAATACAGTCGTATTACAGAAGGGGCAGTTTGTGAAATGTTAGGGAACTGTGATGAATTCCTCTTTGTGAAAAAATCTTCCTTCTTGATTACTGCTCAGAATTTTGATTTAAAACTTGAACAACTAAATCAACAGATTAGGGATTTAATTTATATCTCTAAGGATATTAATTCAATACCAGAACCAAAGTCATGGTTTGACTATGATTGTAGGAAAAACAAGGGAAAACTTAGGAAATTAATTAAGAGGATTAAAAAAAAAACACTAGGGAAAATCATAATATACTAAATAAGGCCAGAAAGTAATATAATAGATTTCTACAAAATAAGAGACAGGAATTAAATCTATTTCAACCTTCATTGGCAGTGTATGTATCGAAGGAAGAATGGGTGAAGCATTTTGAGGAAATTTTCTTTAAAGTTCCAATGTTTACATCAGTAGTCATTGAAACTAAGGAATCTGATAGGTTAACAGTACCCCCGATTGTTTTTACAACAGATGAAGTAGAAATAGTGATATCTACATTAAAAAATAAGAAAGCCCCTGGTCCAGACTTTATCCCCCCTGAAGTTTATAAAGAACATTAATATTTCTGGGTTCCAATCCTAACTCTTTTTTCGGCATCTCCTTCTCTGAGATACTGCCAGTCTGGGAGAGGGGGGCAGATGGGCAGAAGGTCAGAGAAGGTGAGATAGGGGAGATAAACATGTGGCTCAAGGGCTGGTGCCAGGAAAAAGGACACAAATTTGTACAGAACTGGCAACAGTTTTGGGAGTGAAAGTTCTTTAAATTTGATGGACTGCATCTGACTAAGGAGGGAGTCTGTGCATTGGGGCGAAGTTTGACGTCTTTGCAGAATATTTAAACTAGCAAATGGGGGAGAGGGTGCAGCACCCCATACGTTGAACACCCCTGCCCCCAGCTAGTGGTCAAACAGGAGTTCAGCATGCTTGCAGTTCATTTGCATCACCAGGTAAGGAAAACAGTCCAGCTCCCCATACGACACACAGGGGAAACGCCAGACCTCACCCAACAACTAACTCACTGAACTCTGGCCAATGGAAAATCATCTAAACAAATGCTTGCAGTCTGGGAAACAAGATCCCAGACCTGCAGACAATAATGACAGAGGCTAAACTGGACACAGTAACAATTAACGAGACGTGGTTTACCAGTAACCACACGTGGGAGACTTCAGTACCTGGTTATGTGCTGTTCAGAAGAGACTGAGGTGCAAAAAGGTGGGGTGAAGTGGCCCTGTATGTCAATGAAAATATCAAAGCTACAGAAATTCAGAATACACATAAGGAGTCAGAAGAACTGTGGGTCACCCTGGAAACAGGAAATGGGACAGCCATAAGAACTGGGGTTGTCTACAGGCCCCCAGACCAGGGGGAGGACACAGACACATTACTGTTAGAAGATATACAAAACATAACAGCTAAAGGGGAGGTTCTGATAATGGGAGACTTCAACATGCCAGATACGGATTGGTCAATACCAGCAGGAACATCTGCCAGAACTAGACACATGGTGGATTCCCTGCAGGGGGAAGGCCTCAAACAACTGATACAACAGTCCACAAGAGACAGGGCTATCCTAGATCTAGTACTGCCTAACAGGGAAACGATCACAGATCTCCAGGTAGAAGGTCACCTGGGGGCCAGTGACCATCACATGGTATGGTTCAATTTGGCCACTACAATTAAATCATCCCATTCCAAGGCAAAAATATGGGACTTCAGAGGAGCTGACTTTGATAAGATGGCCAACAAAGTTAAGCTAGCCCTGGCAAAAAGAAATACAGGTGAGGGGGTACAGGCAAAGTGGGCAAGCATTAAGGATGCAATACTTGAAGCAACATCCCACTGTGTTAGAGAGAAAAAGAAGTGCAAAAGAAGAAGAAAACCACTTTAGTTCTCAAAAACAGTAACAGAAAAAGTCAGAGCCAAAAGGCTGGCCTTCAGGAAATATAAGGGAACACAGCGGAATGAAGATAGGGAGGCATACCAAACTTCCCTAAGGGAAGCAGGGAAGGCAGTAAGGTAGGCAAAGGCCCAAACCGAGGAAACACTAGCACAAACAGTAAAAGGTGACAAGTCTTTCTATAGATACATTAGTGAAAGGAGAAAGTCCAGAGGGGGTAATGCTATGATCAAAGGAGATAAGGGGGGCATGTGAAGAGGATGACCATGTAAAAGCATCTATCCTAAATAGATACTTCTGCTCAGTATTTACTAAAGAGAAGGTAGGGCAGGGCCCACAGCTCAGCACCATGGACACGGGGGGGGGAGGGAGTTAAGCACTAGTTCTTTCACAAAAGAAAGGGTCCTACAAGACCTTGATAAGTTCAGGGTGGACAAGGCAATGGGACCTGATGGCATACATCCCAGGGTACTAAAGGAGCTAAGGGTGGAACTAGCAGAGCCATTATCAGAACTGTTTAGTGAGTCTCTGAGCACAGGAGAGGTCCCAGAAGACTGGAGAAGGGCTCATGTGATCCCACTCCACAAGAGTGATAGCAGGGAGGAGGCAGGGAACTACAGACCAGTCAGTCTTACCTCAGTAGTGGGCAAGATTATGGAGACACTCCTTGATGAAAGGATAGTGCAACACCTGTAATCCATAGGAGCACAGGATCCAAGACAGCACGGGCTTACAAAAGGAAGGTCTTGTCAAACTAATCTCATAGATTTCTTTGACTGGGTAACCAAAGTAGTGAACCAAGGGGGAGCAGTTGATGTTGCCTACCTTGACTTCAGCAAAGCTTTCAATACTGTTCCACATAGAAGATTGATTAATAAGATGGGTAGGCTTGGGGTGGGTCAGAAGTTGGTCAACTGGGTGGCAAACTGGTTGATGGGTAGAAAACAGAGAGTGGTGGTAAATGGTATACAGTCAGAAGAGATGCAAGTCACAAGTGAGGTACCTCAGGGATCAGTCCTGGGGCCAGTCCTCTTCAATATCTTCATCAGTGACATTGCAGATGGACTGGAGGGTATGGTTTGTTTGTTTGCAGATGACACCAAGATCTGCAACAGTAGATGATCCAGATGGGGTGGGCAGAATGAAGAGAGATCTGGATAAACTAGCAAAATGGTCAGAAGAGTGGCAACTGGGTTTAATACAAAGAAGTGCAAGATCATGCACATAGGGAAGAGAAACCCTGAAGCCACCTATAGGCTGGGAGGGGAGTTACCGGCAGTCACAAGGGAAGAAAGAGACTTGGGCATCATCATCACTGATGACCTGAAATCATCCAAGCAGACCACTAAAGCAGTAGGTAAGGCTAGGGGGATCTTAGGGTGTATTAATAGGGGTATCACAAGTCACTTGAAGCAACATCCCATTGTGTTAGAGAGAAAAGAAAGTGCAAAAGAAGAAGGAAACCACTTTGGTTCTCAAAAACAGTAGCAGAAAAAGTCAGAGCCAAAAGGCTGGCCTTCAGGAAATATAAGGGAAGACAGCGGAATGAAGATAGGGAGGCCACATCTTCACAAGTACATTAACCAAACTGAGGCAGTCCAGAGAAGGACAACCAAAATGGTGCAGGGACTGCATCAGAAAACATATGAGGACAGATTAACGGAGCTCAATATGTAAACCCTAGAGCAAAGGAGGGAGAGAGGTGATGTGATCGAAACATTCAAACACCTTAAGGGCATTAACAAGGTGAAAGAGTCTAGCATGTTTCAATATAAGAAAAACAGCAGGACAAGAGGACATAGCATGAGATTAGAGGGAGGCCAATTAAGAGGTAATGTGATGAAGTTCTTTTTCACAGAAAGGGTGGTGGATGCATGGAACGGCCTACCTCAGGAAGTGGTGGATATGAATACAGTGCAGGGCTTCAAACAGGCATGGGATAGTCATAAGGGAGCAATACAGATGAGTATGAATAGATGGGCCATTGACAGAGCAAAGGCCGATGGCACATTTATAAGGTAGAAAAAGAAATGGGCAGACTGGATGGGCCTTGCGGTCCTTATCTACCGTCAGCTTCTATGTTTTTAATGTGTGCCCCTCTCAGAATTATGTCCCTGTTTCATGGAAGCAGAATATAATTGTCCCGATTCATAAAAAAGGTTCAGTTTATTCACCCAATAATTTCAGACCCATTAGTCTTTTGGATATAAGCTCTAAGATTTTTTCCAGATTATTGTTGAATAGATTAATAAAGTGGTCAGATTCTTCCAATCAAATTTCTATGTTTCAAGCAGGATTTAGGGAAGGTTTTCAGCAACTGATAATGTTTTTTGTTTATATCACCTTGTTGAAAAACATTTTTTAAGGGGGACTAAATTATTTGCACTTTTTGTTAATTTTTCATCAGCTTTTGATTCGATAAACAGACAAATATCGTGGGATTCTCTTGGGGCAAAGGGGGTTGATCCCTCATTATTTAAGTTAATCAAACATTTGTACTCAGACACCTTGACAGCAATAAGAGTTGACAATAAAGGTTCATTAACTCCCTTTTTCCCCCACAAATAGAGGGGTGAAACAGGGATGTTTATTAGCCCCAATATTGTTCAACCTTTACATAAACGTATTACATGAATATCCAGAAAATGATACTCTGGATTCCCCTAAAATAGATAAATTATTGGTCCATTCGCTAGCATATGCTGACAACTTGGTGATTTTTTCCATTAACTAAATTAGGTATGCAAAAAAAATTGATTATTTTGTTCAGAAATTGAATACCCTTGACTTAAAAGAAAATATTAATAAGACAAAGGTAGTGGTCTTTGGGAAAAATCTTAGAAATTCTAATAAGTCTAGATTTCTCATGGGTCATGAGAAGATTGAGGTTATAAAGGAATATTGTTATCTAGGGATAACATTGGTTTCTTCAACATTGTGGGCAAATCATATTAAAGAACAGATTATAAAAGCTAAATTAATAGCAAAAGCCCTTATAAAGTTTAACTATAAATATGGGGGAAATGCCATCATCCCTGCACTAAAGCAGGGGAGTCTAAAATCAACCCTCTGCTGTTACATGGAGCAGAAGTCTGAGAGTATGTAAAAGCTGAGGACATAGAAAAAACCGTGTCTTTTTTTTATAAAGCCCTTATCAAAATACCCTCCTCAACTTCAAATGCTATGGTGAGGGCTGAATTGGGAAGGTTCCCAATTGGGTGTTTAAGGGAATTATCCCACTTTTCATACTGGTTAAAATAGTAAATAATAACACAAATATTATCCCTAAGAAATGTCTGTTAGAAAAGACTAGATGGCACCAAGAGGGCCTGTCTTCACCATGGCTTACTGTATTAAAAAATAGTCTGGAGAAAATTAATGTACTTCATCTTTGGAATGATAATCAAAAACAGATCTTAATCTCAATCCACTATAGGAGAAGGATTAAAGACAACTTGATTCATGTGTGGAAAACTCAGGACATGAAAATTATTAGAAAATAAAAATGTGCCCATTGGCTGAAAAAAACAACAAAATTGACCATTCATTAGAGACTTACTTAAAATTACCACTGAACCCAGAACAAAGGATATTAATCAGGTGGGCTAGGTTTGAAATTATTAATTCAAGATATACCTACTTTAATAAAATGAAGAAGAGTCCTGAATTGGGAGAAACCTGCCCTTGTAACAAAGGTCATGCTGAAACATTACAGCATATGATACTGCTTTGTCTATTATTCAATAAAATAAGGAAACTTTATTTACAAAGCTGCCTAGAAGTTTATGCAAGTACCAGCTATGATGTGGTTTTTATATTGATGCATCCTCAAATTCTCATAGAGGCAGAACGAATCTCCCAATTTCTTGCATCAGTACTTAAAGTTAAAAAAAGAGATTTAGGATCTGGAAAAATAGAGAAGCTTAGAAAAGAAAGAACAGGAAAGGGAAAGTAATAGGTATTTGGAAAGTTTTGATTGGAAAGTATTTATGCTAGGATTATGATATTAAGAAATGCAATCCTGAAACTACTGTGGTTAATCTATTTTAGACATGGCATATTTATTATGGCATTTTTAACCTTAATTGTGATGTATTATATTGGACTATCAGTAACAAAAACTGCTGCTCATGTATGTATTAATGTATTGACATATATAATCGATGTGTTGTATGTCTTCTTTTTATTGAAATAACCATAATGTTTGTATCATCATGATTGATCAAATAAACTGAACTGAACTGAACAACTACCTAAAATAAGGGAGGCATGGCCCTTCCAAACCTACAGTTATATCACCAGGCAGCACAAATAAGGACAGTACTATATTGGCTAATCTCAGCATATGAGTCATTGTGGAAAAAATTAGAAATAGTGGAGGAAGATTTGCTACCAGTACCACAGACTCTCTTTCCTGACCTAGAAACAGACTTGGGACTAAAAAGTGAAAACCCATTCACCAAACAGAATCCCAAAACATCAACCTTATAAATATCTCATTACCCCTTTTGCAGGTAGCAAAAAATTCCAACCAGCAAAACTAGACCATACTTTTAAGCGATGGGAAAGGGAGGGACTTTTTTTCTACCATCACATTGCCAGCAGAGAGGAATGCTCAATGATTTCTCAGCCTTAAAGGAGAAATATAGGATGAAGCAAACAGACTTCTTTAGATATTTACAACTGAAATCCTATATTACACAGCAAGAGGACACAATCCCAAGAGACCCCAATCCCACAATTAAAAGCACTCATTTTGTAAAGTTTACCAACAGGATCAACAAAATCCCTTATTTCAAAAATTTACACAGCCCTGCTAGAGCTAAAGGGCACATCCACAGAATATATTAGGAATACATGGGAATTAGACCTAGGAATAGAAATATCCACACAACAGAGGGACACATTTACTATGCATATCCACAAACCAACAGCATCATATGTCTGGAAGGAATACACATGAAAAGGTATAGTTTGATACTTTTGCTACCAGTACAATAGATGGAAACTCAGCCAGACCGGGGGCTGTGAAGGCAGTGTGGGCAACAGAGAGCATCCATGCGCATATTTTCTAGCACTGTCCAGATCTCCAAACATACCTAGGTCAACTAAAAATCGAAATGCAGTCTCTAATGGGTCCCTCATTCCATTTAACTACAGTCACTTTCCTGTTCTTGGACATCCCCAAAGAATTCCAGGACAAATACAACAAAAAACTGATACGTAACTCCATGTTAGCAGCCAGAAAAGCAACAACAAAAAGTGGCTTGCCCCCACCACCCCCACAATAGAGCTATGGCAGGACATAATGAATTCAATATATGAGATGGAAAAACTAACTGCTAAAGTTACGCAGGCAATGGAGACATTTGAGCTGATTTGGAGAGGATGGGTGATGTACTGTATATATCATGGAAAAAAGAAATGACTTTGTACCCTGAAGAAGCTAGAAATGAAATAGGACACAGAACTGATAGTCTAGAAGAAAGAATGAAATAAGAAAAATAAAGGTATTATAATGTTATCAGCAAAGAAATAACAACAATACATCACAGAATGTATAAAAACAAAATGAAACGGTATGTAAACGAAATCCATTCAGATGTCAAATCTTTACCTACAGCAGAATGCTTTCTAGTTGATGTTTTGTATTGTCTGTAAATATGAAAAACTAGCTAATAAAAATAAAATATTAAAAAAAAGAGTAATTCTTCAACTTCCTTCAGAGATGCAGACTGTAAGGAAAACACTGCACCAGTGACCGGAGCTGCTAAGTCCTGACCGCCGAGTTGTGAATGGAGATTATTGGGAGGGGAAGTGTCAAAGGCTAACCTTGCAGTAGCTAAATGATTATTGAGATGGTCAAGGATTGTCTGTTTATCTGTAGCTCTGGTGCCACCATTAGTGACTTTTGCAAGTAAGGAGTTGGAAGACGCATGGCCTTCAATATCATTAAGGGGTTTTCCAGAATTTGGTGACACACCTGGAGGAAGAGTCAAGTTCTGCATGGAAATAGCTTGCCATAGCCCCTCCAACCATCTTAGTATAAAAATTCCTAGCCCTCCTGAACAAAGTCCAGTCTGCTGGAATCTTGGTTCTCCAAGCTTTTTTCCATAGCAAGTCTCTATTAAGTAGGGCGGCCTTCAAATCTCCCATAAACCATGGGTATGATTTTTTTCCTAGTGCGGTTTTTAACCAGGGGTGCATGCTTGTCGAGTGTCCAGAGTACAGTTCCATGAAAAATATCACAAGCCATGTTCACTGTTTTTGCTAGCTAGAAATCCTGCCAACTGAATAAGTCCCGCAGGTCTGCGAGAAATGCACGAGGGTCGAAATTACGACAATTCCGCTTGATGGTAAATTTGGAGGTACAGTACAAGTCACATTAAACTGTTCCATCAACTCACTGGTGTAGCATTTTTTTTTTGTGATGCTACTGCAGTGGCAACTTGAACTGTTGAAGCTTTCAACTGTTTTCCAACCATCCTTCATTGCCTATTCAACTCACTTGTAACTGTTTAGTGAAATGGGAGTAGCTGCATTTTTTCATGGCATTGTTCATAAATATCACTGCATTCCTTAAGAGCATTGTTTATAAATATCACAGCACTCCTTAAGAGCATTGTTTATAAATATCACAGCATTCCTTAAGAGTTGTTTAGTCTGCCTTCTGAAGTGAAACTCATATGCACTCAGCTGAAAATAAAGCTTATAGTACATAACAGCTAGTTGCAAACCAATACTAACCTTTTACTAATTCATTGAATTAAACACTGCACAGATTAGGAAACTCATTGAACAATGCTACACCAGTGACTTGAGGGAACAGTTTAATGTGACTTGTACTGTAGAAGCTAATTTTGTGATGGATCTCACACAGGCAATAAAGCAACGGTCGCTGATGTTAGAGAAGAACACACCAGCATGAGAAAACAGGTGTGGTTTACTTACTAGAATAAGATCCAACAGTGTGCTATTATTTGGGTTCTTCTTGTTTGAGCGCGTTACTTCGGTTATAAGTTGGGATAGTTCAAAAGAGTCACAAAGGTTTTTGAGGGGTTTGGAGATACTGGGACACCAGTCCAGATTAAGGTCACCCAATATGATAAATTCTGAGGACAGGGACAATAGTATGCTGTTTAAATGGTCTAATATCTGTAATCCAGCCAATGGGGACCTATAGCATCCTACGACACAGAATGAGACAGAAGAGGAGAGCTCGACTTTGAGAGTCAGGCTTTCAAATCCTTTGGGAATTGAGGTGGAGTTAATAATAGAGGCTGAGAATTTATCAAGAACATAGATGGCAACTTCTCCTCCTCTTCTTTGCCTATCAGTTCTGAAAATGGTATAAGATGGGATATTCACCTCACATTCTGCCGTACCAGGTCTGAGCCAGGACTCAGAGACCACCATGACATTGGGCTTAGTATGACGAATCCAGACCTGTATAGAAGCAAACTTCTTTAGTAGACTGCACGCATTGACATACAAGAAACTCACACCTTTAATACAGGCTAAGTTGGCAGGAGATGAGATAGCCACAGGGGGACCAGGGTTTAGCTCAACATTGCCAGAACACAATAATAAAAGCAGCAAGAGTTTCTTGATAGCCCCTAGGAGCAGTCTATGAGCTCTAATCTGTTCTCATTTACATGGATAATCAAGTAGATTGGGAGGGTCACTGAAGTGAATACCAAGGGTGCCTAACATCGTATAGACAAGCACCCTAGCCGAATAGAGCAGGGAGAACTGGGGGGGCTGGAGCAGATGAAGGAGGAGTCATACACTCTATGACCCTCCCTGATGAAGTTCCAACCCACCAGGGTAGCTGCACTGAAGGTTCCAATTTGGGTTAAACTGAAATATCCATGCACAGGATTCTGAAGTGCCAGGTGTACCCAGGCAGTCCAATGTAGTGCTGGGTTCATGCTGTTTGGGGGGATGACATTGAATGGTGTAAATTTCAAGGGATAATAGCAGAATAATGAATAAACAGGGAAATAAATAAATGGCCCTCATTTTGGAGCCTGGTCACAAAGTTATTTTTTTTCAACTGCTTCCCTCCAATTACTGGTACTTACTGGGTTTCTCTCCTGCTGGGGGATCTCCTTGATGTTGCCTCTACCACCCACTGTATCCATCCTCCGACCGAGGAATCAGGTGCTGGGTCCCCCCCATGGAGAGGAATGGAGAGATGGGGCCACAGAGAGTCAAGTCAGGATCAGGAACGGCACTGGGCATGTGAGCTTCTACCACGTGAGTCCCACGCCATTGCCTCCCAAAGCTCCAGGGTTTTTTCCTCTCTTGCTTGGTTACATTTCCCCTGAGGTGCAGATGTGCAATGATCTCCGTGCTGAGGGCGTACCCTAAGCAGACGTCTGCCATCACCTCATCCCTGTGTCACGCTACTGCATTGCCCCTAGTCTCCACCGGGGGGCTTCTATAGAGCGGTACATCCCCAATCCCCACTCCAGGAGAGGACAGCAATCCTCCGGATGCTCAATCCTCTCTTTCCCCTGCTGACCCTCGATGGCCTGAGTCCATTCCTGAACCAGGGTCGCCGGCATGGCGCAAGATGTAGCATCCAGCACCTCAACCCTCAGCGCCCCTGGGTCAGTGTCTGGTCACATAGTTGATCCCAGCATTTTACTGATGCCTAATTCTGGAGACAGGATGAGGAGGGGCAAGGATACTGCAACTCCAGATCCGAATCCCAGTAAGGTAGGAGGTGGGTACCTTAAAGGTCGCAAGGCAAAGCAAATTTTATTTAAAAGACACCCAATCCCAGAAGCTCTGAGCGCCATACATAAATGCCAGCAGAAAGCAAGATTAATAAATAAGATAATCATAAATTACAATACTGATTAAATGAAATTAAAATAAATAAAAAAAGAAAAATTGGGGACCAGTAGTATAACAGGTCAGCACAGGGCAGTATTTACAAAGCTGGGTCAGGAAAAGCCTGCACAAACAGGAAGGCCTTGAGGCATGCCTTACATACCTCCACTGAAGGGGCCTCCCTTACTGATGGGGGGACGGAGTGAGTTCCACAGGACGGGGCCGGTGACACTAAAAGCTCTGTCACCAGCAGTTTTTAATCTCATCCTAGGAATCGCAAGGAGGCCCCTCGAGAAGAAACAGAGGGAGTGGACTGAGGCAGCAGGCATGAGAAGGTCCACCAGATAACCAGGGCCCAGGCCATGTAGGGCCTTAAAGGTGAGCAAGCCCACCTTGAAGAGGATCTTCCACCTGACCGGAGACCAGTGCAGTTCACGCAGCACTAAGGTGACGTGGCAATACTTAGACAGCCCCGTCAACAACCTGGCAGCTGCGTTCTGCACTAGCTGAAGCCTGCAGAGGGTACCTCCTGAGACCCCAAGGTACAGCGCATTACAGTAATCAAGCCTCGACGTCACGTAGGCATGCACTAAGGTAGGGCAGTCCAGAGGCGGAACCAGGGGCCTAATCCTGGCGACATTCCTCAGATGGTAAAAATTGGTACAGACCACAGCTGACACCTGAGCCTCAAGTGTCAAACCACTGTCCAGAACAATTCCCAGGTTATGCACCCTGGAGGAGGCCTTCAAGGGTACAGAACCCAGGACAAGTCCTGTCTTTGCACCTGATGCCATCCTATCGCTGTTCGACTCCACCACCAGTACCGCCGTCTTATCGGGGTTCAGTCACAACCAGCTGGAGGCCATCCAGTCATTGATTTCAGCAAGGCAGCTGTTAAGCACATCTACTGCATTGGATGTCCCCAGTGCAAAGGAAAGATACAGCTGGGTATCATAAGCATAGCAATGAAAACCCAAGTCATGTTTCCTAATGAGCCCTTCCAGGGGTAGCATGTACACGTTGAACAACATTGCTGACAAGACGGAACCCTGAGGCACTCCACAAGACAGGAGACTGGAGAGGAGAAATTCCCCATCACTACCCTTTGCCTCCTGTTTGTGAGAAAGGACCTAAACCAGCAGGTGACTGTGCTGGTGAGTACACAAACTTCCCTCAGGTGGTCAAGTAACACACAATGGTCCACTGTGTCAAAAGCTGAAGAGAGATCAAGGAGAATGAGAACTGTCCCCCTTCCCTTAGCTCACTGGTGGAATACCTTGCCTGATGGTGGACGCACTGAGAAGAACTGAGCAAACCCCTCATATAAAGCGTTCAAAAAGGCTTTTTTCAGCTGGAGACAGCCTGTCTACAGTCCAAAAGAGCACAGTTGGTCAATTCTTCCTGGCAGCAACCTCCCTGGACAGGAACTCTGCCTTCTTATGGTTGATTGCCCCCTGGTACTCACCGTAGTGAGCACACAGGGCCAGCTTGTCTGCCTCCAGACCTGTCCTCTGCCAGCAGTGCTCCAAGCTCTGACCCAACATCTTCATCGCCTTGAGCTCCCCATCAAACCACGGAGACCTCAAGTGACTGGTGAGAGGGAGTTGAGCACCCGAGACAACACCTTATTATAGCTGGCGACTGCAGCTTATGTACCCCCATCACATGCCATGCCCACACTAGATAGGTCAGCTACTGCCAGAAGACCCTTGGGGGTTACACCCCTCAAAGGGTGGTAGTTTACCAACTCAGCTGGGAGAATGCTCTCGGGGGGGGGGGTGCCCTGAATGAGAACTCCACCATGCAATGATCGGACCAACCAACCCGATCAGTCTTGAGGTTCTTAATCCCAAGCCCCAGCGAGAAAACCAGGTCCTACATGTGACCGCCCTGATGGGTCACAGAGGAAACTTCCTGCAACAGGCCCAGAGATGACATAGTCTGGAGGAAGTTATAACCAAGTCTAGATGATTCATCATCAGCCCAAACACTGAAGTCCCCAGAATTAAACATCTGGGGGCCTCCAATGTTTCGCCGATGACAAAGTCGGCTACCTGCGGCAGAAAATCTCCCGCCATCCCAGGGGGGCAGTAAATTAGGAGAATTCTGCAGCCTGCGCGTGGACCCCCCACGAACAGACACACATTCGAAAGAACCCGGTCTTCTCGCTGGGTGCACAGTGAATCCCAGCTCAGACCTAAAACAGATGGCAACTCCCTCATCCCTGCGTTCCACTCTGGGGCAGTGCACAACAGAGTACCCGGGGGGGGGACAGCAGCCTAAAAAATCGGGCCAACACCATCACCCACCCAGGTCTCCATAATGCACAACAGATCGACTGAAGAAACTAAGTCCGCTATAATTGCGGACATGCAGTCTGAAAAATAGAGTGTAGTCCCTTACAGGTATATGCAACAGATGCACGGATTTGGTATGTGTATTTAAGGTGACCTGGGGTGCGGTGGGGGGGGCAAGAAACAGAGCTGAAATTATTAGTCCGACGGCTGCCAGGGACCTCCCGGCAGAGGAAACCCTGGAGAAGAAGCCCAAGACAGCCAGCAAGTGCGGCAGCCAATTGGAGCCTGGCTGCTGCTGAACTCACCAATGGGCTTTTTCCTCCAGTGGCTGACAGCCAATCATATTTCCAGCTTAAGAGCCGGTGCCGAGATGCCATACCTGGGGCTTCAGGTCGGGGAGAGTCCTCAGGGAGGTGGCTTGAGCTTGGGGTCCGGCCGGCAGCTTCCTCCCGACGGTCATGAGAGCAGAGATAGCCCGGTGGGGCTTCACCAACTACTGGAGCCCAGTGTGATTTCTGCTGTGGTTGATGAGTGCCCATCTTTGACTGTGCTGCATTCATTAATTGACTGGAACACCACCGTTTCTTGTGTAGCCTTTTTGTGTTTGAGATTTCAGAAGATACCCAGTATCTGTTGTAGATACAGCACATCCTGTAAATTTCTTGTAATAGTTCAAGTCTGTATCTGATGGGTTGTATTCTAATTTGCATAGATTTTTATAAAATTCAAGAAATTCTCCAGCTGTTTTTTTTGCTAATCTATTTGTACCATGCCATCCCACTCATAGATTGACGTGTTTTCTGTTTTTGTTCTGCCAGTTTAATTCAGTTAGCTAGATTTTTATGAACATAAAAAACTGCCAGCAAATTCAGGTCAGACGGTATATCAAGTCTGCTCCAATGTGCAGCTAGCAGTCCATTACACTGCAGCTGCCCCTTCCTCTCCTACCTGCATATCCAAATTCATGCCCGTGTTTGCTGACACCTTTCCCCCAGTGTCCCCTTGGTGACCTTCCCTCTGACTTTGTCCCATCCCCTCTTGAAACTGCGCACCAACTTTAAGGATACCACCTCTTCGGGCAATGCGTTCCACCTCGTCAATACTCTTTCCATGAAATAGTGCCTTCTCATTTCCCTCTTGAATCTTCCACCCTCCAGTCTCAGACTATGGCCCCTAGTGTCCCTCCCTCCCTTTAAATTAAACATTCCTTCTGTACCAGTCTTGTTTTTGCCTTTCATATATTTAAAGGGTTCTATCATATCCCCTCTATCCCTCCTTTCCTCCAGGGAGTATATGCTGAGCTCCTTCAGCTTCTCCTCATAGGGTTTCTCTTCCATTCGGAGGATCATCCTGGTTGCTCTGCATTGGATCCTGTCCAGCAATTTGACATCTTTCTTAAGGGCGCTTGAACTGCATGCAGTACTCCAGGTGCGGCCTCATCAATGACCTGTACAGTGGCAGGATTACCTCCCCTCTCCTGGAGGTCATTCCTCTGGCAATACACCCCAGCATCTTATTAGCTTTAGCTGCCACTTTTCTGCACTGTGTGGAGTGGTTCATTTGTCCTGTTATCACCCCAAGATCTTTCTCCTCCTCTGTAGTGGCTAACTGTAACCCCCCCAGCTGATAACAATTCCTAGGGTTCCTTGCTCCCAAGTGCATGACTTTGCACTTCTTCACATTAAACACCAGCTGCCATGTGTCTCACCAGTGCTCAAGTTTAGCCAGATCATCCTGAAGCCCCTGCTACCCTTCTGTGTCATCCAACACCGCACCAATCTTCATATCATCCACAAAAAAGGCTAATCTTGTTCTTAATCCCATGTGAGATGTCGGCAATAAATATGCCAAACAATACTGGACCCAGTACTGAGCCATGTGGTACTCCGCTGGTTACAGCTCTTGGAGTTGAGAGTCCCTCCCCTTCACAACTACCCTCTGTTGCCTGTCCTGCAGCCAGTTTCTGACCCAATCCACCATTTTCCCCCCTGCACCCTGGCATCTCAATTTGCTAATCAGCCTCCCACGTGACACTGAATAATGAAAACCTTGCTGAAATCCAAATACAGGACATCCACCACTTGGCCCCTGTCGAGTGCCCTAGTCAACAGATAGTAGAGTAAATAATAATAATACAGATTCTTGTATCTTTGGAGTCTGCTAAGAAACATTCATAAACAAGCAAGGAGTATTAATAAAGTTTATTATACTACTTACGCCAAGCAAGTGACAGAGAAAATCACAAGGGAGATAGGTTTCTCACCACTTTCCTGAAGAATGTACATAATCTCCAGTATTTGTAGATCTTAGGTTATCTAAGATCTTGTTCTCTCTGCAATCTTGTGCTCTCTGTGTGTAAAACTAGGTTACAAAAGCCTAAATACTACAGATAACAGCATAGCAACAGAGATTACCTCACAGTTACATATATGGGGAAAAAATATGTATTGGTCCTAAGTCATTCTTCATTGGATGATGACTTAGGAGACAGAATAACTAATGAGTATCATATGAGACAGAATATGCTTCCATTAGCATTATAGCTTGGACAAAAGAAATGCTGACTGGACTCTATTACATGTGGCATTTCTTGCTTATGTATAATGTAAGACATAACAAAGGATTTCTCTCTAAAGATACAAAGAGAACTTCTGACAGGGCTCTATTGCACGTGGCACATCTGCCTGAGTGTAAAACACACACTACATATAATTATATGAGAATACAAGTATGCAATAATCACTGATGATCCCTCAGAGTCATCTTATCAGTGATTAGGTAAACTATACATGGCATATATATGAAAGACAAACATAATCTAGAAAAATGTATTATAGTGAGGTATAATGAATTATGCATGATAAACATTAGCATATATGAGCAGCAGAGCACATTCCTAGCACTCATGCTTATATGATGGGTGCCTATAAGTGAGTGCAAAATAGCAGTATCACAGTGCAATAGACCAAAGCCCAGATATTCAAAAGGGTTGCGCCATGCGCAATAGGGTTGCTCCAGCGCAAGTCCGAAAATGCGCCATTCTGAGATATTAAGCGGGAGGCAGATGCACCCCCCCCAAATCACGCTGAGCAATAGCACAATGATAATGAATGTATGCACAACTGAAGGGGGAGGAACCATGCATAAATGGCGCAGTGCGATATTCAACAACATGCGCCATGCGCAATAGAGGAGCAAGCGGAAGTTGTGCGATAGTGGAAATGAGCCAAAATAAAAAGGAACAAGGGAGAGGCACAAGAACGCTACAGGGAAGGCACATTAGGCTGAACTCTAGCCACACAAACAGGGCAGGAGGGCCTTACAGGACAGGCCAGGGAAAGGGCACCCAGAACACACAGGCACAGGGAAGTTGTGGGGAGCCACAGCCAGTGCAGAAGGGGGAAGTGCCACACAGCACAGAGGCCACCACAGGAAGGTGTTCCCAGTGCAGGGGAAGTAGCAGCCAGGACAGCGGGGGGAACACAGAAACAGCTGCCGAGGGGTGAACACAAGCCAGGGACATGGCCAGTGCCACCATCCAGATGGAGGCAGTAATGAGGGGGGTGAGAAGGCAGGCAGCAGGGGGGCGCGGCCATGGAAGGGCCCATCGATGGTATGCCCCCAACAGGCAGTACTGAGCCTGCATCAGCTTCAAGCTGTACAGCGATACTGAGATTGTGGGCCAGTACCGCCTGAATCGGGCAATTCTGAGGTGGCTCTGTGAGCTGTGCAGTGATGTGATGCAGGCACCCACACGACAGAGCCATGCTCTGTCAGTGGAGACTAAAGTGACAGCTTGCATGTGCTTGCTCACCAGGGGTACCTTCCAGAGACCATCAGGGGACACCACAGGCATAACCTAGTCGGCCACGTCACGCCACCTCACCCAATTCCTCAGCGCACTGCTGCCACATGCTGCTGAGTACATCCATTTCCCCAGCACACCGGCGCAGTGCACAGCAAACATACAGGAGTTCCACAGGGTAGCACGTACGCCTGGCGTGCTAGGGGCAATAGACTGCACCCATGTGGCCATCCGCACACCACCTGGCCGCATATATCAATCGGAAGGGCTATGCTAGTATCAACTGCCAGGTGGTGCGTGATGCCAGGGAGCGCATAATCAATGTCTGTGCCACGCACCCTTGGGGAACACATGATGCCTTCATCTGACACCAGGCGGCACTGTGCCACAGATTCGAGAGTGGGGACATCCCCACTGGCCACTTAGTGGGTGAGTATGCAAACAACATGGACAAACACAGAGCTTGGGAGGGGCATGGTCAGAGGTGACATGGGTAGTGGCTTACATGGCCCGAGGCAAGGCGATGCTGATCACCAAACTAACCTCCACCCTCTACACACAGGTGACAGTGGATACCCACTCCGTCCCTGGCTGCTCACACCATACCGGTGGCCCGCGACCCCATCGCAGCAATGCTACAATGAGGCACATGCCACCACACGCAATGTCATCGAGCAGGTGTTCGGGATGCTGAAGGCACGTTTCCATTGCCTGGACACCTCCGGCTGTGCCCTACAGTACAGCCCCTCAAAGGTCTGCGGGCTATTCCTGGCCTGTTGCATCCTGCACAACATGGCCAACGACTGTGGGATAGCCGTACAGGTCGAAGAGGGGGGGCAGTGATGGGGACAATGAGGACGCCGGTGATGATGGTGATGGGCAGCCCCCCCTTGGGTGACGGGACCCCCGACTGCTCCAGCTGGCACAGCTGCACCGGGACACCATCACAGAGGAGCACTTCAGCCAACCCAGGTAAGTCACGGGGCCATGTGCAACCACCAGTGGCAAAGGCACAACCCACAAACACACATGAAAACACACCAGGGGTGCATGCCGTCAAAGGAAGTGGCTGGGCATGGAACTGCACACACCACCAGGGATGGGTGAGGTCTAACATGGCACGCGGTCATACACACACACACACACACACACACCTCACCAGACATGCACAAAGGGTAGGAGGCATGCTGACCCAGACCGCCACCTCTAGCCACACACATGTCCACAGACCACCACGCCCACTGCCTGTCATTGTGCATGTGTCAGATGCTGGGCAGCATTGCACAGTGACATACAGCGCAATGCAGGCATCATCATGCACACGCAACAGCGGACAGCAACCGGGAGGGTGTGCAGATGGACTGTGTGTGTGCTTGCAGGGCCGGGTACCCACCCATGCATTGCCCACTGAATGACACAATGTACACAGGGCAGCATCAGACAGTAGCCGTGCTGGGAGACAGGTCAGTCACACGCCACAGTTGCCACAGATGTGTGGGTGGCCCCACGAGACCCGCCAGCAGTGACAGACTGACCACTGGCCTCATGGGGTGGCACCGATGGTCCCCAGGGTTCCACTGCGTGAATGCGACCGTGCTCACGCATGGGTCTGCAGCACACCAAACATGCCTGCGTCAGGCG
Source organism: Neoceratodus forsteri (assembly GCA_016271365.2). NCBI lineage: Eukaryota > Metazoa > Chordata > Ceratodontiformes > Ceratodontidae > Neoceratodus > Neoceratodus forsteri. Next base: position 278,840,118 of record CM028138.1, on the reverse strand, counting down.
TGCTCAGGATGCCCACAGCTGAACCCGGTGTTGACAAGAATGGTGTTGCACGACGCCGGGAATGGGGGGTGGACATTGCACTGCGTGGTGTCTGCGACACATGGGCAAATAACTGTGTGCCCATTGTGACCATAACAGCTGTGAATGCCTGTGTCTGCCTGTCAGTGGCAGCAGTCACATCCTCCCGCAACCGGTCCATCCCTGTCAGGAGTAGAGCAGTGTCTCTGCTGCGCCACTCCTCTGCCTGGCGCAGAGCCACACTCAGTGCATCCACCGCCATCACAAGCTGCATCTGCTGATTGACTGATGCTTGCAGTATGTGGGTGTGGTCATCCAAGAGGTCATCTGCCTGATCAGCATGCTGTCCCTCAGAGTGTTTGTGGCCCTGATGCTCATCACCCCTTGAGGGTGGGCACTGCACACCAGGGCCAGGCCTGGGCATGTCCACAGGTGGTGCACTGACGCCGGCCCCTGACACTGTACCCCCATGGCCATTGGCCGACTGCTGATGCTGCCCCTCCGGCTGCCACTGCCCATGGCTCAATGGTGCCACTGTAGTGACCGCAACAGTCCCACTGTCCTGGACACACACCAGTGCTGCCCCACTGGTGCAGACAGGCACAGGCTGGGACTGTGATGACACGCAGGCCTCCATGGCGGCACCACCCACAGCCATGGCCACGATGTCACCTGCTTTGTGGCCATCCTGTGGCACACACATTTCACTGCCCATGATGTTAGCTCCATCATCATCGGTGACGGATCCGGCACCAGCCCGAGTCTCAACATGCTGGCATCCATGGACGCTGGCACGCTGGGACACGGGCAGGGCCTCCTCCGCACCTGCTCCACCAACATCAGTCCGGATGTCCAGGCGGGCCCACTGTCGCCCTGACCTCTGTATTCCTGTGGAGGTGGATGGGCCCTCCTCCATCTCTATGTGACTGGCCTCAGTGGAGAAGCCCACCACCACCACTGACCCATGCAGATGCTCAGGAGCTGTAAGGGGAAAAAAGTAGCATTACTGCATGTGACCTACCCAGTCCCCCTCCCAATAGACAGACCATGACCTACCATGCAGTGATGGGCTACCACCCGTCTGGAATCCACTACCCGGAACACCCTCAATGGCGCAACACTGCATGCTGCCAGCAACCCGCTCTTCCTGTGGGGTCAGGCGTAGCACCTCCAGCTGTCCCCCAACGGTCGCAGACCGTGCTGCCCTGATGGCAGACACCTTCTCTTTAATCCTCCGCCTGTCCATGCCCATCTTCTTTTTGCACTCCTGCACGGAGCGCTGGTGGCTGCTATGCAGGTTTACAGCACGCGCCACCTCCTCCCATGCAGCAGCATGGGCCTGTGGTGTTCCCTGGCATCCACTGAGAAGCGGCTCCTGGTCGAGGTAGGCCTCGAACAGGGCATCTGTCTCAGCCTTTGTAAAATTTGGCCTCCTCTTCCTCCCATGACTCTGTTCCTCTTCCTCCACTACACGCTCGGTCATGATTCATCCTGTGAGAATGACAGGTGTTACCTGTGACTGTGCAGTCCCATGCATGTCCCAAACACCACAGTCCACACTCCCAAACAGCATGCAACTCACCGCAATAGACTGCAGTAACCGACTATGGCCAGTGCAGCCCAATGTCACACTTTTATAGTGCAACCCATGCAAATTAGGTGAGGCGCATCTTTAAGTGGATGCAAATGCAGTGACTACGCCATTGAATGGCTGATTAGATGATTTGCATATGCCGGCTGAATATCACGCTGTTGCACTTTGCGCAACTGTGTTGAACGTGCTGAGCCAAGGGTGCAGTTCTGTGACATGCGCAGTACACACCTAACTGCACATGCCCGGGTTGATGATGCAGGCACCTGTCATGCTGCTGATGTGCTGTGTGTGGGAGGCAATGCAGGGCATGGCCACCATTGTGCCAGTGGCACTACAGCGCTGTTCACCTATATGGCGCTGTGGCACTGGGGCGTCGTAGGCACACTGGGGTAACAGCGCTGCAGGCCACTACAGGAGGTGACACACAGGCACCCAATCGCGCTACACGCATTGGGTTCCAATCGCACTGTGGCTGTCCGTGTGCCAGAGTCTCTTGACCCTGTGCCCGACCTTTTCCCCCTAGGTGCCATGCGTCAGGCATGGGTGCACCACTATCGCGCTGTTTGGTGACAGCACCATAGGGAATGGCAGCACTGTACCGCGCAGCATCTGCACGTGGCAGGACCGTGCTGCAGAGCACCATTTTGCTTGAACTGGGCAGCAGAGATGGCGCAGAGGCGTGCTGTGGTGTGGAGCCAGATAGAGCTCGCAAACCTTGTGGCTATAGTTGAGCCCCATGTTGGGGCTTTGTTTGGGGAGGCACCCCTGGACAGGGCCAGGAGTGTGGTATAGCAGGAGGTGGCCGACACCCTGGAGGAGGCCACTGGTATGGGGCGGACGGCAGAGCAGTGCTGCCACCATTATGGGGACCTGAGGCACAGGGACCCGGACCTGCTTGCCCACCTGCGGGCATGTGCCAGGAGGGGCATGGTGCCATGGCCAGGTCGGTGAACATCCATACACTTTTATCATCGATACGGGTATCACGGTTGCATGTGTCCGGCACATGGGGTGGGCCGTCCAGTGTTGGCCATGGTGGTGGTATCAGGGTGTGGGGTGGGTGGATCTGGCTGTGTGGGATTGTACACACATGGGGCGGGGGGACTTTGTTACCGGATTGTACTGATGTTCCTCTCTCCCTGTTTGCACCTAAGGGCCAGAAGAACGGTGGCGCAACAGGGAGGGGAGGCGCCGCATGTTGGTGCAGAGGAACAGGAGGGATGATGGTGGTCCGCGATGCGTGGACCAGCCTGCTGATGGTGAGTGTCTTACATCCATGATTACCATTGCATGCTGTATAACTGGGTGGGCAGTGGGCCATGGCCACCATCCATTGACACCACTGCCATGCACGCAACTTGTTACAGTCTGCACTGTCCAGTGGCACTGCATGTCTGGGAGTGTGTCAATGGTGGTCCATGCATGCACCAGGCACATGGCTGTGGCACTGCCTTCACACCGCATAGCCAAGTCACTGTATGGCCATGGTGGTGCTGTGCAGGACATGGGCGGTGGGTGTGTGCAGTGGTCCACATGGCTGTGGCTGCCTGGGTGGGCAGGTCTTGTGGACATGGTCACTGTGGGTGGTCGCACACCATCACAGGGGTGTGTCACATGGCTGTATGCCATGCACAATGGGTGGGCTGCAGGGGGATGGACAATCACACCTATTGACTCTGCTCCATCGTCCTAGGTGGCCAGAGACTCCTGCAGATCCAGCACAACATTCAAGAGCTGCTGCGGGTGGCGAGGGAGATGTTAGAGCTCCTGTGCCGAATACACTGCCACGGGGAGGAGGAGGAGCTCTCATCAGCACCAGGAAGAGGAGGAGGACTGGGGCAGCCATTAAAGTCCCCATGCCCCGACTACCACCTTTCCCCCTCTGACCCACCCTCACACCCCTTCTTCCCTCTCCCATATGTTCACCCCTGCCCCTTACCCACCCCCACCTGTTATGTGGCCCTTCCCCCACTCTTGTATATAGTTGTAAATAGTTTTACTTTACATTTTTTCAATATATACATTTTGTTATAACAACTGTGGTGGTCTCTGATTTGCAGCGGGCTACAGGTGCTCAGCTGCAGTAGTGCCTGGCGTCAAGGTGGTGCATGGCTCTTGTGTATGTGTGTGTGTGTGTGCAGAGGTGAACCACCCATGGTGTGGGCAGGGGATCAGTCACTGTCTGTGGTTTGTGTGTTGTACTCTGTGCATTGGATGCCTGTGTGCAGTGGTCCATGGGGCCTTCACTGTGTGTATGGCACCCCTGTCAGACCATCCATGGCCTGTGCAGCTGACACCCTTGCATGTCTGTGATATGCATAGTCTGCTGGCATGTCAGTGGTGGCTGTCCATGCTGGATAACAACTGTACACAGCACAATGCCAGGTTGACTGCCATTACCAGTATGGTGCACGTCTGCCTCCGGTGGCACAGTGGCCTCCACTGCTGTTGTCCCCATCCATGCTGTCACTTGTGTCTGTTGCAGGGTATGTGCTCCAGTGCCTGTCACTTGTGCTCTGGCAGCATGCTAGTGGCATACAGCTTCATGGTGCCTGCGCAGGGTGGCTGGCACACCTGTGCAATGTAGGGGTGCTGGCCATGTGTACACATCAGCCGTGGCCACATGCCAGTGGCTTGGTTGACCCGCTATTGTGTCCCTGTGTTGGTGTGTCCTTGGGTGTGGGTGTTTGTCCATGCACTGTGTTGCATCCTGTGTGGTGCATGCCTCCATGCTACACTGTGCGTGTCTGTGCTGGCTGTTGTGGCCAGTGTTGGGATGGGATGTGTCCTTGGGAGGGTGTGCAGGGTGCTGTACTGCTGGAGGTGGGGTCCGGGGCATGCCCTGTTGCATGTGGGGTACCTCTTGTGCTGATGCATGGTTGGTCTCTCAGCTGCACCTCGGGGGGGACATGCAGGGTGGCACTGTGTATGCATCTGTTGCATCGCTGTCTGCTGCCGCCCACTGCAGGGTGCCCATGGTGGTGCTGCCTTTCATGGTTCCATGGTGCACAGGGTTGCATTGTCGCAGTGGGGGGTGGTGGCATGCATAAGGTGTCCTGCACTGTTGGGTGCTACTCCTGGGCAGGGTGTATGGGGATCATGCTGCAGGGTGTGCTCTGCATTGGTGGAATGGTGTGGTATGGGGTGGTCGGCCATCCTTGTGTGCCAGCCACAGCTTGCCAGGGGGTGTGCTGGGGCACCATGGACCGGCTGTGGGTTGGTTGCTGGTATCCATGGGCCGGTGGTTATTCCAGCTCTCCCCCGGTTGTGCAGTGCATGGGGTGTGGGGGATGATGTCTGTTCTGCTGTGCGTTTCTCTGCCCATCTGTGGCATGGGTGCTGGGCCCCTGCATCCCTGGTTGTGCTGTTGCATTGCTGCCCTGCTGCTGGGGGCATCCCCGGTTGTGCTATGGTGCATCTGGACTGCTCAGCTGAACATTCCTTGTTGCACTATGGTGCATCAGATATGCTCAGCTTCACCTCCCTAGTTGCGCTATGGCACAGGTGGTGCGATATTCAGTCATCAGCTGTAGGTGCATCTTGGCCTGCGCAGTTTTTGAATATTGCACTTCTTGCACATGGGCACAGTGGACTTGCGCTTGCTCCTGCTGTTGCGCACTTTTTGGGTGCAGTTTGAATATCTGGGCCCAGGAATACAGTGTGAGGTGTATGTGGGACGATAGGGGGCATAACCCAGGTGTAACAGTCCCCTCTTTGTTTCCCTAATTGCTAAAGTGGCAACACAACAAAAAGACGATGGTTAGGCACCATTCGTCTACAGGCCCAAGGCACGAGCCTGATAGAGGAATTTAACTGGTCACAGTGGTGTTTCAGGGTTTTCCTTAAACAACAAAATGTAATTATAAGGGGTTTGATTTGATTTTTATTTGTATACAGGTAAGTACACTGGGATACAATCCCTTTTACAGGTACGACCCGTGGTCAATCAAAATACATACAAAGACATTATAAGACAAAATATAACATAGTACAAAAACATATTTAAATAGGAAGTATAAATTCCACATCCACATATCAATGTTGATTAAAAAAACTCTAATACAGAAATCTCAATCTAAAAGACATCCACACCGATTCAGATTCATTAAGTGCAATTTCAGACTTGTGGTAAATGACCCATAACTACTCATGCTTCTGATATGTACTGGTATATCATTCCATATTTTGGGTGCACTGTAAGCAAATGAACGCTGACCTCTAGTAGTATACATAAAAGGAATTTTTAACGTAGTAAGATCCCCAGATGATCTAGTATGTGATTTGAAACTAAAAGTTGTAAGCTGACTTTTCAATGTTAAAGGTACCCCGTTTGTTGAGTTTTATAAACAAATTTGGACAGTACAAGCTTATAATGGTATTCAACTGGTAACCATCCAAGATTCTCCAATATAGAACAATGTTGTACACTATTAGATATTAATAGTGCAAATCTTCCTATTTAATGCAACAATACCGATTTCCACCTTAAAGTACTACAGGGAGCATTATCCACCACTATCGAGGCATAATTCAAAATAGGCAGCAAACATTGATTAGCTATAGCCAGACGTGTTTCGTCTGTCAGAAAACTATGCAATCTATATAATAAAGCAAGTTTAGAATGTATTTTAGATGTGATAACATATGTATGCGACTCATATGTTAGTGTTGAATTTAAGACTACCCCCAGATACTTGAAACTGTTTACATTTTCATACATAACCCCATCCAATGACTCTACTTGTAAGCTAGAACCAATAGCTTTTAACTTAGCTGGGGCACCAAATACCATAGTTTTAGTTTTTTACTTATTGAGTAATAATTTATTGTTTATCAGCCAATTTTGCATTGATTTTAGTTCCCTAGTAAGAGTTACATTAAGCTCTAACAAAGTTCTCCCTTGACTAAAGACAACAGCGTCGTCTGCGTACACAATGACATGTGCATCCTTTATAGCAGTACTAACTGGATCAAAGAAAATGGAAAATATAAGTGGCCCTAGTATGGAGCCTTGTGGGACTCCACACTTGACCAAAGCCTTATCAGATAAGCTACTTCCAATCTTCACCATTTGAAACCTATTAGAAAGATAATTAGATACCCATAATAGTACTGGAATACCCACCCCAATATATCCGAATCTCTCAACTAGAAGGGAGTGATCCACCAAATCGAATGCCTTGGTCAAGTCCACGAACGCGAAACCAGTCAGGCATCCCCACTCCATGCCCTCATGGACCGTGCTCGTGAACTCGACCAAGGCACTCTCAACACCCCTTCCCTTCCTGAAGCCATGCTGACATTGTGATAGTATGCCATGTGCTTCCACATAGTCAGACAATTACCCAAAGACAAACTTTTCCTGTAATTTAGACAAGGCTGACAGAATGGAAATTGGTCTATAATCTATAAATTCACTGGTTGAACCTGCCTTATGAATTGGAATTACATAAGAGTGTTTCCACAGGTCAGGCACTTCACCCAAACAAAAAGACAAATAAAAAATCAGGCTAATAGGGTATGCTAACTCTGCTGATGCCAAGTGTAACAATGTAGGATACAGACCGTCAGCACCACAAGATTTATCTTTCTTAAGTTGTTTCAGAAGTTTAAACACTTCCAAGTATGTAACTGCCTTTAAGTAAAACTTTGTATTATCCACACAGCCCCCTGTATTATTATTAATCAAACCTGATCTATGTTGAGCTCTATAGTGAACCAGTGAACATAACATTAAATTCATTTGCCACTGTTAAAGGATCTGTTAATTTTTCACCACCCTTATTCATGTGAAATTTAGATTCAAATCGAGGATCAAACATATTATTGATAGTTTTCCAACTATTTTGCACTGTTTGTCAGTCCTGCAGTCTGCTGCTGTCTCATATATTGAATCTTGGCTTTCTTAATCTCAACCTTACATCTGTTCCTTTAGCACCTATAATTTTGTACGTTAAGAGCCATTTGATTTTACATATAGTATTTCCACAACTTGTCCCATTTTTTCATTAATTTAAATAGGGAAGGTGTTAACCATTTAGATTTTTTACCCCAACACATCTTTTAATAAATGGAGCGTACATATCCAGTACCCTAGTAAATTCTGTAATAAAATAATGCAAAGCACAATTAACATCAGGTATTAATTCAAGAAAAGACCAATCTACATTCTGTAGGTCATCTCTACATCCAGAAGCATCGAAACCTGAAAAGTTTCTGAACTCAGAGATCATAGGTTTTGTTGTGGGTCTATGTGAATGTTTCCAAAGACAGAATACATCATGATGATCACTAAGTGAATCTGAAATTAAACCACAACTTAAAATATGATTTACTTTTTTGTAAGAATCCAATCAAGCATAGTATGCTTATTAGTTTTTAAATTTAATCTTGTGGGGATATTAATTAACTGCTGAAGGCCGTGTGTGACAAAGTATCTATAAGCCCAGGTACTCCATTCCCAGACCAATCTGAGTTAAAATCACCCAGCACAATGGTTTCTCCTATGGTGTTAAGGGCTAATAACTCAGAGAACTCTTACAAGCCCTCTGTACTTACTTTAGGGGTTTAGGAGGAATGTACGCACAACATATAGTCAGTTTTTTAACCATTTCAATAGCAATTTGTATGGACAAAAGTTCACAATATTTAAGAGCGCTGGTTACCATATCAATTTCATGTACAGTATAATTATTCCTAACATAGAATAAAACTCCACCTGCCTTCCCTGTCGATCTATCTTTTCTGTGAACTGTGTAACCAGGGATATTAATTTGACTGCCAGTGATCTGAGCATGCAGCCATGTTTCACTGATTGCCAAAACATCAGGGTAATGTTAGTAAACCTTGTATTACTACAAACATTTAGAATAAAACTTCACAATGGGGTTTTCCAATATTAAAATAATTAGTAAATACTGATATGTATCAGGTATGTATCTGTCCTATTGGGAGGAAATTGAAGAGACAAACTTAAGTTGCCTGTATGGATATTAAAAATTGAGATAGATCATCAAGATAGTTAGGATCAGGCTTAATGATATCTGGTTCCAGGATGGGAACAGGTGTGAGTACCGTGTAACCTATTACCTGTTTAGGGAGTAAAAACAGAAGTTAGAAAAGTTCACTTTGCATAACTTTTAGTCCTTAACAGAATGTGTAGTTGGTCACCACACAATGTTCCATATCAGCAGAATATACCACCTTGGAGGATGGCATGCTTCAGTTGGTAAGCTGAATAGGACATGAAATGTCAATGTCCACAAGACAAACTATGAACAGTGCCAGGGATAAATCCAGGGTTTCTTCAAGTGTGAGATGAAGATTCATAGTTCAAATTCGATGCATTCAGATTTTCCAGCGGTAGAGCCAAATGTTCAAGAGGCTGCAGTATGTTCAGAGGCCTCATGGGGTGCATTAGATTGCACATTGAGTTTTACAATGGAATAGCAACAGTGTTCAGTGGAAGATGATCACATGGCTGCACAAAGTGTACAAGTTTATGAAAGTACTCAAGTTTGTATGAGATGCCAGCCAAGCCTGGTAAACAAGCAGTGAAGAAAATGGATTTCTTGATTGTAGATCAAATCAAGAAGAGTCTTCTTGCTGAAGTTAGGGGATTGCCCTACCCCAGACTTGCTTAATAGTATGCATAACAATGAGCTTGATTGTAGAATCTGAATTGGCTGGACTGAATACAGTTTATTTGAGAGTTCACAAATGGAAGCCTAATTTCAGTTATTAGGCCAGTATTTACAAGTTGGTAAGACAAGTTGGAAGATGTCATATCTGCATAAAAGGTGATGATCCTTTCAGGTACGACATTCAATATTCAGAGTCAGTCACGATTCCAAGACCTCATGGTAAACAAGGAAAGGAGGTAGTTTCAACCTTTTCACGATAAAAGTTCCCATCAAGATGATCAATAGAATGGACAGTTGCCAGATGATCAGAGATGGATGTTGCCAGATGAAGATATGGCAATGATGCTGTGAGAGTCAAAAACATGGTTTCTTGGATTGTGCAGGAATAAGTTTCAAAACATGTAGCAATACTGGTATGTGTAGTGACATACCGAAGGTTCCTTTTCATTGACGAGGGAAAAATGCCAGATTCAAATAAACATTTAACACATGCAATAGAAATGCAAAATGTGGCAATGCCACTAACCCATACATCTGTCATGTATGAGATCAAGGATATGTCCTAATTCCAGATCCCAGAAGAGATAACCAAAGGGTTGTAAGAACATAATAGCTGTGAGCAGTGCAAAGGACTTTCCTAACTATGTGATGCTCATCTGCTTCCTTAATGTGAGCTGAAAATAATTCATTAACATGAACACTTGTCAAGTCAAACCCTTTCACAATATCCTTAATACTGTAAATGTAAATCACTCTTTATGAGCAAAACCATGTATACCATGCAAGCAATGGGGGATGATATTATATTTCATACTTTCATGAACCTTTTAACATATTGTATGTCCTTGAATAATGGCTAAATCAGCCCTATTTCAAATAGATATGTCAGAGCCAAGTAGGCCTGAGTCTAAACCTGAGTGTTTTTTTTTTAAATAAATACAAAACAAAAACAAAACAAAATGCCTAGTGTGTTTGGGTAGGTTTACTATTATAAGATGTACCACTAGCAGTCAGGATGTGAAAATCCTAAGTGTGTGTGTATGTGTGGTACTATCAGTCCCTGTATAGGGAGTCATTAATGAGTACCTGGTATGCTGCCAGGATTTCCAATCACATCATTATTAAAATAAAATGTGGGAAATGCTTGTTGTGAAACATGTAACAAATCATTTCAAGTTTTTAAAGGGTGAGATTTAAATTCACTGGAATGTACATGAACTGCACATTATTAACTAGGGCACCTGGTTGGGAAGTGGCTGTTAGACCACAGTGTTCTTTTTTAGGCACTCAATATTAGGTGTCACAAATTATGGGGCATTATTGGGTAAAAAACCTTAAGGTCTAGTGACTTGTACTGCATATAAATTTGGATGCAAAATTCTTGACTATCAATAAAATGTAAACAGGAGTCCAGATCAAGTCTAGCTGCTAGAACTGATCCAAAGCAATGATCATAACATTCAGTAGAGCTTCACTACCCTCCTGGATACTGGACATGTCTTTTAGGACCTTAGTGTGAATTCCACAGAATGCAATTAAATCATGTGGGCTTGTGAGGTACTCTACCTCAACAATCTGTTTAGGTTTAGGTCACTGGTTCTTATATGCAATAAGATGTGCAGTTTGGGCTTGTAAGAAGACCCATACTTCTAAACGAATAATACGCATAAAAGCAAACATCTTTCTCTCTCTCTCTGGAACCTAAAAGGAAAGAAAAAACATAGTTTAGTACCATTCCGCCCATTGGGGTATGGAAAAGTAATTTAATCTCCTTTAAACAGGTTCATTTGATCAGCATATAGCCATTTATCAATGACTTATTGTGAGGCAGTCTAACTTGGTAGACTGCTGGACTGCATTTGTTTACAATGGGACAGGGCCTGTTGTTGGCCCTTGCCCATACATTGCGCAGCAAACAAGTATAACTTTTGGATGTCTTGTCTGAGTTATTTAACATATTTATCTACTGATGCTCCATCAGCAGTGGCAGTACACAGGACTAGAATTAAGTGTTCTGAGGGTCTCATGGACCATCCGGTCATGATTTCAAAAATGGGGTACGCTGTGTACCTGCAGAGGGTGTCCTTCTTATTGCCATAAGGAGTAAGGGCAATAATAAATCCCAGTCCTTTGGGATTTTTCTGAACAAGTTTGGATAACATAACTTTGATCTGCCTGTTAGCCCATTCCACCTGTCCTGATGACTGTGGGTTATACGGGATATAAAACTTTTGTTTTCCCATAACAAATCCCAAGTTTCCTGCATTACTTTGGCTGTAAAGCCAGATCTCTGTAATCAGAATTTACCTTTAGGGGTAAAGACCACCTGGTAAATAGCTGGTTTACCAAGACATTTGCAGTCACTTTGACTGTGTTGTTCTGTTTTGGGATAGCTTTAAACTGTTTGGAAAATAGGTCGGTGATCACCAGTGCAAACTAGTTATCCTTAGTGGTTGGCATAAAGCCAATGTAGTCAATCTGGATGTTCCAGGGGCCTGATTGCCTTTGGGGTAACAATGTATTTTTCCTAGCTGGTATAGGATTGTTCTGTTCACAGATCAAACAGTTACTAATGTAGTGTTCTACATCACTTCTCATGTGTGGCCACAAGACAAAGGACTTCAGTCTGTCTAGTGTTTTATTGACTCCCTGGTGTCCACCAGTTGGAGTATCATGTACTTGGTACAGTAGATAAAATCTACCCTCAAGTGTTCAGGAATTACCCGTAACTTTTCATGACTGTTACAGCAGTGATGTTCCAAATGAGTAGGCCATCACTGGATATGTGAATGTCATTTTCACTTTCTTATAAAAGCTATTTCTGGAAATTATCGCTCAGTTCCTGTATTAAGGAACCTATACACTGCCCTCAAATGATGGTCCTTCTTTTGGAGCATAAGGTTCAAATTTTACAAGATGCTCGAACCTTATGAATGTACAGTTTGTATTTATAGTGGTTAGGGTTGTGTTGTACACAAACAAGTCTCTGTATTCCACAGAGGTAATATCAGATAATTGAAACAGAAGTTTGTTTTCTTCCCAAAGAAATTCGGTTTAGAGAGAAACAGACCCAATCAGAATCTGTAATAAAAACATAGTGTCTGCAGTGCTTTCTGTAATTATCTCAAGGACACTTCTTGAAGTGGGCAGAACTTAACCTTCTCATGGAATGCTGGTATCATTTTACTTAAGGAAACATCTTTGTATTCCTCTCTTAGCACAAGCTGTGCATTTCTCAAGGACTTACCAGCTTTCTAAACCATCCACAAATATTTGTGGTAATAAGGAGACTCCTTGCCTCCCTGCTTTTCATTTTATTTGCCAGGTGTTTTAACATTGCCTGTGAATCGTACATATACGACGATGCAATTACTAGCCATGCACACTCTGTCATCACTAGGATGTACAATAATTCCAAACCCTGCTATCCGACCCTCATTGGTATGTTTGGCTGAGTCATCAGTCAAAACATGACACGCAGTGGTGTCTTAACACTTTCTGCGGTTGTCAGAAAGGGCCCTGGGACAGGTAGGTCAGGAGGTTGAAGTTAACAATCATGGGTCTCTCCTGTAAATTGGGGGCCATGGGCCAATAAGGATGCAGTTTTGATAGGAAGGACAGTGATACCATGATCCTGTAAAATGAGAGACCAGTGTATAAGTCTGGCATTGGATACAGAGTCATCCTTTACTCTATCTGACAACAGAAAGTTAGTTGGCAAATGATTGGAATGCAGCACAATGGGTGCATATCCAATGATGTACATAAAGTATCTCACTGCCCAGTATATAGCCAAAAGATTCCTTTCACAAAGGTTGTATTTCAGCTCCACTGGGGCAAGCATCTGGGATGCATAAGCAATGGGTCTGATGCGTCCATTGTATGTTTGGGCTAAAACTGCTGAGATTTCGTTAGGATTAACCAATGCTGGGACCATGGTCAGTGATCCCAAAAGAAAAGCCAATGATATCAGTATTAGGATATCTCGCACCTTCTTACAAGAGATGCCTGCTATTGTCTATGCTGAGAATAACCCAGACGGTTTCTGACTTGTGTCTGCTATTGCATGAGCTGGGAATAACACAGACTGTTCCTGGCTTGTGCCTGCTATTGCAGCCACAGTATGGGATGATCCAGGTGTCACTGATGGAGGGGGTTCTGCATCATGTGCTGGCACTATCAGGGGTGCCTGCACAGTAGAGAAAAGAAGTGTGCAAGTTGCACATAGTTCTCCAGCTATGCACTGTGGTTCAGTAGCCATCAGGGGTGGAGAAAGTAGTATTGAAACAGCTGTCAGCCAGGTTCAGAAATCAAACCTGTAACCCTCCCCCCCTCAACGTTGCCTGTGATGTTGAAAATATCACAGCCATGGGGCTTTCAGAATCAGGGTTGTCCTCTCCTGCATCAAATGTAAAGTGGGTTTCCCCACCGGAATGTTACTAGATTGTAGCAACATTGTTTTTAATGTTACAGCTTAAGGTACTAATGCACTGCATAGGAAAAGCAGTACGTTCAGTCTTCTCAGGGAAAGCTGATGTTAAATTGCCTAGGGAAGAATCACAACATTTCATGTAATTAAGTGCAATGTGTTCTTTATCCAAGGACACTCTAGCATAGTAAACATTGTTAGCAGAAGTTGCTTCTTCTGCAGCATCAGACACTGACTTCATGACAGATTATGTATCAGCCTTATTCAAAAGTACGTCAGCATCATTTTTAATGAGAATCTTCTGTCCCTCAGAAACACTAGTCTTACTAATAACATTATCAATCATGCCAAAAAATGAAAATTACGTACCTACCGTAATTATGATCTTTCTGTGCATCTTCACAATTCATCACATATGGGTAGTCGGCTGGAGGTCAGACCCAGCGAGAGCTTCTTTTTTGGTAGGTGGAGCCAATGTGCTGTCGGTGCCGCCCTTGAGGCCGATGTTTTATGTGGCACTTGTGGGTTGGCCGTTAGGAGCCATCGACTCCGCCTGCCTGCCAGTTCTGAGTCGCTGGAGAGGTGAGGAAAAAAGAGGGTTGGGAGGGTAGGACAAGAAAGTCCAAGGGACAGAAAAAGGAAAAGATATTTATTTTATTTATTTATTTGCTTTTGGTAACCGGGTAAGTGCATTAGGCATAGAGATGCCTATTTTCAGGCACGACCTGGGAGAATACAGTGTTAGGAATACATAAAAACCAAAAGAAGAAATAAACGACTGAGAGGACAGCAGGAGAAAACTCTAAAAGCTAGGGAGACTGGGAAGGGGGCCCCAATCTCTGGAAACAGAAAAGGGCGGGATTTAGGGAGGGATAGGGAATTAAAGAAATATAAAAGTTTAGGATGTGGGGGGCTAAACACCAGTAACATGCTGGCTTCTGCCCTGTCTCTAGATACAAATAGGAACTGCCAGGAGTAGCCAAGAGGCTTAATTGCCAGAATTCAAGGCACAGAATCACTGGCAAAGGAAACTCCCTTAAGGCAGAAAACATTTTTTTTTGTTTTGTTTTTAAAGAGACAGGAAACAGAGATTCTGCCCCCTCTCACATGCAAATACATTTTTAGTAGGGATAAATCAACTTTAGAACATGTCCAGTGGACAAGTAAACTGAGGTTGAAGAGGAAAAGAAGGAGACGAGGATGGAAGGCAACTTCCCACTCCACAGGTGTGGAGCCAGAGCACTAGAGAGGGAGTGCTACCCCATCCTGACCACTCCCCCCAGATATATCATCCCACCATGTGCCCCAGATTACCCCCCCACTGAAAAGACAGGTGAGGGGGGCAAGGAAAGGCACAGAGAGAGAGGGAGGGAGGGGGATCCAGAGACTGAGGCCCCAGAGGGATGGCGGGCAGGGTTGTGATGAATGGTGAAGATACACAGAAAGATCATAATTATGGTACGTACATAATTTTCATATCTTATCTGTGTCAGTCTTCACCATTCATCACATTTGGGTGAGTGCCGAGCCCCCCGAAGTTTGTTTTTTTTAAAAACCCTAAAGGACAGAGTCCCTTAGCTTTCAGTGGGTGACACACTAAGAGGGAGGATCTTCTGGGCCTGGGGAGGCCCAAGAGTGGGGAGAGTGAGACAGGGACCCCCCGGAGGGGGAAGGAAGTTGCCCTGACAGACGCCACCTCACCCTGCGGGAAAAGAGATAGGTCCTCTGGTGCACGGAGTTAATCACCCTAGGCCGGGCCAAGAGTGACAACCGGGAAAGATGCAGCCATGCCATCCGCCTGGTGCAGATCACTGTCCCTACGACCCTGGTAGCTACCTTACTGACATCATATGATGCCCTTGCTTGGTGCCTTGCTAGCTCCATGCCACGTGCAGAGAGTGCAATGGCTTGTCTGGTTTGCTCCGTGTCAGGCAATGAGGCTACGAGCTGACCCAGCCTGGACCACAAGAACCTGTCATAGGCTGCATAGTGGGCCTGAAGTATGGAAATAGAAAGCAGCAACCATGCCAAGTAGAAAGTCCTCCTACCCCAGAAGTCAAAATCCGAGGAGTCTTGATCTGGGGGCTAGTCACAGTGAAGGGCACGAAGCCCATCAGGAGTGTCCAGCTACATCAATCCTGACTGAGGATGAGGCATGGAACCTGGAGACCCCAGGGAGGCACAATACCGCTGACAGAGATCCCTAGGGGTGGGAACTCCGTAAAAGGGTCTCTGCCAGGAACACAATGACGCCTTCCTAAAGGGAGCAGGCCAGGGGGGCACCACAAGGGTGTCCTCATTGAAGTTGCCCAAAAAGGCGTGCACTGAGTGCTCTGGATTGCTCTGAGTGGTAGGAGAGAGATGCAGGTCCTCCAACATCCTCACGAGGAATCGCTGATACACCGCGAGATCAGTGTCTGGGGAGATGTGAACAGAAGGCTCCTCTCCCCCAGAAGAGGGGGATGAAGAGTTAGAGGACCTGAACTGTTCAGAGGGTGGCTGCTCAGGGGGAGGTTGAAAAACCTGTCTGTCCACTGCCCTGACATAAGCGGGAAAGCGAGCAGCCATGGCTCTAAACTGCTCCCAGGAGAGAGGCCCGCTAGGACCAAGGATGCCTGGGAGTGCAGGAGAGTGTGGCAGAGGAATGGGGACAGAGCCGAGAAGAGAAGTCAGATGACCTCCGCCTGGGCTAGGGAGCATATCAGGAGCGCCAGAAGAAGAAGGTGCTCCAGAAAACTAGACAGCCGACAGCTGAACAACCATTTCGGAACTGCCCTGGCTGTACCCCGAAGAATCCCCACTGTGAGGCGACCGGGGCCATATAGGTCCAGAAGGACAGTCCCCTACCTCAAAAGAACAGGGATCTCTCAAAGAAAGTGAAGGGAAGAGTGGAGATCCGCACTGCAGCTTCTTCCAGAGCCTGGATGGGCCCCCGAAAAAGGCCTCCGCGCAGACCCCATGCCCCTCGACACCTCGGAATCCGAGAGTGCCCCTCTCCTTGAGATGGTCAGCCTAGGTAACTGACAGCCCTGGTCAGCAACTGAAGGAGCTATCCAAGGCACAGTACCCTCCCCTCCCCTCTTGTAGGTGTTCTGATTGGCCCCAAAGTTGGGCGATCCAGGCACACCACATGAGGGGGTACCACCACTGAGGGGTCAGCGAATCTGTCAAGGCCAGGCTGCAGTGCAGTGGTGGCATGCACCACTGCCCACTGGTCAGCACCCCTGACTCCAGCCTCGGAAGTTGCCAGCCGTTCCTCAGAGGGGGGCTGAATCTTGTCTGTCGAAGACACTACAAGGCTACCCACACTAGCAGCAAGTTCCAAGGAGCCAGACTGCTTATCTGACTCAGAGTCTGACTCCTCCTCTGAAGAGGTAGAGGCTGAGGCCCTGTGCCAAACCGTAGGTCGGTGCCTTTCGCCATCCCTACCAAACAGGGTGCGAGAAATGGAGACCGCACCCGAGTCAGTGCCCTCTGCAGCACTGCAAATGGTGGCCGAAGAGGACACGGCTCCAGCCCGAATGGCAGCCTCGAAGTCGGAACCTGCCACGGTGCTGTTGCACCCCATGGTGCCACAAGCGGCGCCGAGGGCAGACGTGACTAATGGTCTGATGGCACTTTGGTGCCGCGGGATGGCCTGAAGTCAGAAATCTCCATGGCGCCAAACTGCTCCAAGGGCTGTGAATGGCGCAGAGAGCAGATACGTCTCCGACAGTGCCGTCTGAACCTCCCACGGAGCCATGCCCATGTTCGGAGCCGTGAACAGCTCCAGAACCGGACACAGTGCCGTGCTCAACCTTGGCACCGCAGACGGTGCCTAGGCAAGGAGAAGAAAGGGACGGTGCCGTAGAGACTACCATGGCCCCGCTAGCAGTATCGGCACCACAAATGGCGCTGACAGCTGCCATGGTGCCACAGATGGACTGGCGCCACACGACAGACCGGCCCCGACGATGACTCTGCCAAGGCCCACGGCGCTGCGAATGGCACTGATGCCCAAAACGGCGCCGACCGACGGCATCGAGGGCGGTGCCAACCTGGGCCTTGCTAACTGCAGGTCTGACACCGGGGGAGCCTTTGCCCCTGAAGGGGCGATTGTAATGGCGGTGCCTCCCACCCCCCCAAAGGGAACAGACTGGGCCTCCTGCACCGCATGGGGAGCCTCGGCCATGGCTAGGCTACTAGAAGCCAAGGTTTCCTCCTCCTCGTTCCATATAAAACCGGGAGGGGACCCGGAGGAAAGGCTGAGAGAGCATGGCTTGGCCTGATGACTATGCACCCGACCCCCGAAAGTCTGCGGAGCTCGCTCCACTTTCCACACGTGCTGTTCAATGACCCCGTGGTCCATGGAGAAGCAGGCGTCGCATGAATCCGTGTCGTGAAGCGGGCCAAGACATGAAAGGCAACAGTCGTGCTGGTCATGACGGAAAATTTTCGACCGCATGGGCACCGTCGTGTCGGGGGGGGCCGACCCGCCTTTGAAGTCTTCTTGCCCTCCAACCTAGACATGACCTTTGGAAAAAATACAAAACAAGACTCGACGTCGCTGGAAAATAGTAATAAGGAAAGATCTTACCGGCAACTTCGAGTGGCTAGCAGAACCGGCAGGAGGAACCGACAGAATTTGCATAGAAATTTCTGGTGAGAACGATCTACGACACAGGTAGGCCCGAACTCAAGCTGGAGAAAGCGTCCCATGAGGTGACCTCGAAACGGGAGATGAAGAAGTGGCAGGCAGGTGGAGTCGACCCACAAGCGCCACATAGAACGTTGGCCTAGAGGGCGGCGCCGACAGCACATCAGCCCCACCTACCAAAAAAAAAAAAAAAAGCTCCCACAGGGTCCTGACCTCCAGCCGAGTACCCATATGTGATGAATGGTGAAGACTGACACAGATAAGATCCTCCGGTATGTTTTGTTTGGTTATGGCAGCAATCACAGGTCCCTGTGACTGCATGATCGAACCTCTGTGATGTGGTGATTGGTCATTTTGGATTACCTCATGGGCATCATGAATTACTGTGTTATGACCATTTTTTTTAATTTTATTTTAGTCTTCGGTAACCAGGTAAGGTCCACTAGGCACAAGTGCCTGTTTTCAAGGGCGACGTGGGAGCACTGGGTGGTTAAGTGACTTGCTCAGAGTCACACAGTATGCAAGTGGAGGTAGAGAGAAAGAATCAAACTCAGGTCTGGTCTGCTGGATGTATCAAGCTTGTTCTCACCTTGTTCCTCTAACCTCTAGGCTATACTGCCAGCTATCATCACATGACCATTAGCAGCCATCTTGGGGATGGTATGGGGATGCAACCTGATGATGTGTGTCCACCATTTTGAGACTCTAACAATTCTACATTTTGTGAATCACAGAAAAACAAGTGGCTAGCCTTTGTTCTAGTCCACCCCACAGCATACTGTGAGTGTTCAAAATCAAACTCTTCAACATGAGAAGAGGCAAGGTCTTTGGGCATTAAGTTAGTATGCCCTGCCAATACCTCTGGCTGATGGTGCAAGTTCATCATTTCTGCCTTGCAATTTATATGATCAACCTCAGATTTGGTATCAGACAAATTAAGCATAACCTGTTTCTCCAAGTTTCTACACACAGTGGTACATTGGGCATTTTTCTTACTCTTGCATTCCAGCTCCTCAAGTATATGAGCAAGCACACTGTGAAGTAATCTAACTTCAGTTCGCAAGACTTTCTCATAGTGTAAAACTAGTCTGTTGTCAAGAGATGTTTTATCACATTTGGTATTCAAAGCATACATTTTACGTCTACTGTATTCATAACTACTTAGTCATGAATCACATTGTTTAGTCAAGGTCCTGTTTTGAAATAACAGTTCATTAACTTTCTCAGCAGACTTGACATTAAGCACACTCATCTTTTGCCTGTATGCAGTGTATTCTTACTTCAAAGTATCACATTTTTTATAGAAAATTCTAAGCAAGAGAATAGTGTTGCAACTAGCAAATTTTCAGGAATATCTTCCTTGGTACAGTGGTTTAAGTCACTATTGTGCTCAGAAATCACCCTCATGGGACACTTTCTGTTTTTTGCCACATTGGCAAAACCTTCTAAACCACCATAAGCAGTTTTAGTTTGTGAGGCATCCAGCCTCAACTTCCATACTGATTTTTGTAGACATGTCCTTTAAGAAATGAGGAACTCTTAGCTGTCTGTGGATCAAAAACTTTGTTTGCAAACAAAGTTCATGAAAGGACACAGACTACATTTGGCGTATGTGGACACCTAGATGAGTAAATACCCATTAGGACGTGAATCCACAAAAGAAAGCAGTCTCTCTGTCTGTTCAGATCCCTTTAGAGCTGTGTGTTCCCACAAAGAAAGCATAGGGAAAAAAAAATAGAACAACTCATTACACAGAGACTGACTATTCTGCCAAGAGATTGTTTTGTCTGCACTGTGGTACACACAACAGACCGAAAAGTTAAACAGAAGACACTTTCAGCTGCTTGTTACTGGAGATTTCTCAACCAGTGTTTTAAATTACAGAGGAAATTAAAATGCAACTTGGTGTCCACCCGCAGTCGCCATTTATGTTACATAAACAATCTCAGATAGTAGAGTAAATAATAATACTAATAATACAGATTCTTGTATCTTCAGAGTCTGCCAGGAAACATTAGTAAACAAGCAAGGAGTACTAATAAAGTTTATTATACTATGTACGCCAAGCATGTGACAGAGAAAATCACAAGGGAGATGGGTTTCTCACCACTCTCCTGAAGAATGTACATAATCTCTAGTATTTGTAGATCTTAGGTTATCCAAGATCTTGTTCTCTGTCTGTGATCTCGTGCTCTCTGCATGTAAAACTAGGTTACAAAAGCTGAAATACTACAGATAACACCATAGCAATAGAGATTACCTCATAGTTGCAGATATTTGTTGATTTTTTATTTGATTCTAGGATTACAATTACCTTTAAGCCAAAGCTCTTTTACAAAGGTTCCACATCACATGTTACAGTAGACAACATAAATTGCAACAGAAATACATTGAGATTGAGTTAGAGATAATACACAATCCACACTGTGCTGGGAAGGGGGACTGGTGATTAGAAGAGAGAGGTGGGAAGGGGGAAAAAGGGGGGTAGCAGGAGGTAGGGAGAAGGAAACAAGGGAAGGGATAGGGAAGTGAGGGGAGGATGGGGGGATAGGGAGGTGAGGTCGAGGACGGGGAGGAAGCGGCCAAGGTGGCATTGTCTGGGGGATAACAGCATGAGAAGGGGGCCCTGGGAGGGCAAGTGCAAAAGGAGGCCAAGGCCCTGCACAGCAGGCACAGGTGGAGTGCTGATTTGTTAGCCAAGACAGTCACAGATGCTGGAGGCAATGATGGTGTTTTGGAGCCTGGATTTGAAAGCACCGAACAAGGTAGTAGAGGTAGTGTCACTAGCAAGACCATTTAGCCAAGTGGGGGCCCTATAGGCAAAGGATCTTTGGTCTTGTGATGTGCGGCAGTGAGGAATTTGCAACAGGAGTGGCTTTGATCCCCTGGTGTTTCGACTGTTGGTTTTTGGTTGAAGGAGGGTACAGACTCCAGGAGGAGCAAGACCCATCTGGATTTTCTTTGCAACCATACAGGTTTAATATTTTATTCTATTTTCCAGTTGCAGACAATTTTTTTGGGTGTAGAGGTCACAGGGGTGTGTGTGAGATGTTTGGTACCAGTGATGTCGACAGGCCTTGTTTAGGGTGGTAGTTACCCATCTGAGTGCTGTGGCAGTGGCGGAGCCGTAGATGACAAGGCAATAGTCAATCAAGGAGATGATGGAGCTCTGGACAGCAGCTGCTAGGGCCTCTTGTGTTATGTGTCACCAGAGGCAATAGAGCAGGCCCAGTCTGGAGTTCACAGCTTTGGCAATGTTATTTATATGGGCAGCATAGGTTAGGCGGGAGTCTAGTGTGATCCTAAAATATTTGAATGATTGGACCTGATCCAGAGGGCCACCTTGGCTGGTTTTTATGGAGAGATGGAGATGTTTATGTTTGTTATGGGAGCTCCTGAAAATCATGGTCTTGGTTTTTTCTGGTTAAGGATCAACTTGTATTTTGAGAACCAGTTCTCAACCATAGTAAATCCATGTTGAAGGTTCAATTGTAGGTGGTTTGGATCCTGATGGGAGGCAAGGATGACCGTGTCATCAGCGTACAGGATGATGTGTTGGGCACAAGAGTCTGGGAGTGTGTTGAGGAACAAGCTGAAAAGTAGTGGACCCAGGATGGAGCCCTGGGGAATACCAGAGTGGACCTCTTTGGTATCGGAGAGCACATTCACTATTTTCACACATTGGGACCAGTTTCCCAGGTAGCTTTTGAACCAGGCAACAGATTCAGTGGAGAGCCCAGCATTCTGTAGTTGACCAAGCAGGAGGTGATGATGGACAGTATCAAAAGCCTTGATTGGGTCAATAAATATCGCTCCAGTTAGAAGACTGTTGTCCAGAGAGTTGTGGATGGCACCAGTGAACTCAAGTATGGCAGTGGCAGTGCTGTGACCTTTTCTAAATCCATGCTGCTGCTGCCAGCAGAGAATGTTATATTTACCCAGATAATCAGTGAGCTGGCCTGCTACTATCCATTCCAGGGTCTTAGAAAGAGGTGGAAGGATAGAGATTGGGTGGTAGTTCCCGTGCGTAGTCCTATCACCACTTTTATGGATTGGAGTGACTGTAGCTGACTTCCATTTGTCTGGGAACTGGCTGAGAGAGAGGGAGAGATTAAAAATCCTGGTGAGAGGCACCAGGACTTCCTCTAGTGTGAGAGACAGAAGCTTGAGGTCAAGTGCAACAGCGCTTGTTCTGGTGTTGCAGATGGCTTTGGAGATGTACTTGCGGACTTCATTTCTACTTACTATTTTGAAGTAGAAAGGGGGGGTTGTTAGTTTGAGTGTGATGTGCGGGTAGAGGAGTGTCACCATCGTTGAAAAAATCTGGGGGGAGAACACTGTTAAGGTCAGTGAACGCATCGTTGAAAGTGTCAGCAATGATTTTATGGTCCAGTGAAGCACTCCCATTGACCTGGAGTACGGTCGGGGGTGATCTGGATTGCTTCCCAGTGACATCTTTTATGTTATCCCAGAAAGCACGCCCATTTCCCCATGAGTCAGTGAGGGCTTTCTTGTAGTAATCCGATTTCTGTTGGCGAATAGATTTGGTGCAATCATTCCGTGCGCTTTTATATTTTTGGATATCAACTTGCTTCCCGGTGGATCTAGCCAGGTCCCTAAGTTTTAACTTCTTTATGAAGGCACCAGATAGCCATGGGTTGCAGAGAGATTTAACTTTGCACATTTTTAGCGGGGCATACGTGTTACAGGCTTCATTAAAGATGAGGATGAATTGTTCCAAGGCGGTGTTTGTGTCAGTGGCCCTGTAGATGGGAGACCAGTCCTGATGGGGTAGGTGTGATTTGAGGAGGGATAGATGACTACGAGATAGGACTCTGCTGAGGATGATTTTTGGTGGGGGGTTTACAGAATTTGTTTGACCAGGTACAGTTGATGGGGGAGAGGTCGCTGAGTGAGTTGGGCAGGACAGTGGAGTTTGTGATCCGAGTGGGGTAGCTGGTCAGGATCCAGTCCAGAAGGGTGCTGGTTCCAGTTTTATAGTTCTTTCTGATTGGGGAATCCAGCATCTGTGTAAGATTAGCCGATATGACAGAATCCCCGACAGCCCCCACCTCTGCTCCCAGCCAGTTTACATTGAAATCACCAAGTAGGATGGTTTCGGAGTCAGGGGGTAGTGATTTGATGAGGTCCAGCACAGCGTGGAGGCCAGGTCCCTGTTCTTTAGGCGCCATATAAACGGTAATGACCATGAGGGTTTTATTTTGGGCACCAAGTAGGATTTTGATGTGTAGTAACTGAGCAGAGGATGTCGGTAGGTCCACGTGGACAGGATGCCCCAGGAGATTGTCTTTTAGGTACAGTACACATCCTCCCCCTCTTTTAGACTGATGACCGAGCCTAAAGATATTATAGCCTGGGAAGGAGATTGCTTGATCAGGCACCGAGGGGGTGAGCCAGGTTTCTACCACTGCCAAAATATCAGGGTGGTGAAAGCTTGCAAAGGCTTGCAGTTGGTCAAGCTTTGGTAGTAAACTGCAGATGTTTAGGCATATGATTGAGAGAGTGCCCGGTTGCTTGGTTTGGGTGGAGACCGTTGCTATCTTTGGTCCTGGGTTGGGGTGAACATTTCCTGACAGTAGCAGGAGGAAGAGCAAGAGTTGCAGGGTGGGCAGGCATAACTCCTTAAGGGAGAGCTTGCAATTCTTTTTTGTGAAGGAATATGCTGACGAGTGGATGCGGGGGTACAGCAGGAGTGTTGTGTAATGGGAGGATAGCAGGGCCCAGCGCACTCTCACAGGAAGGTGCAGATTTGTAGTGAGGTGGTGTACCCTGTGGACAGGGTTAACTTTGTAAGGAAGAGTGCCAGTGCCACAATAGGAGCAATTCAGCTCATAGCTTTGGAGAGGAGAAGGGAATCAGGTTGAAGGAAAATGGAGCACGGGGGGTGGGCAAAAAGGATGAGGAGGAGGCAGAACATAGAGGGGTGGTAAGCATATTTAACAGAGGTAGAGGGGGCAGGGGAGGAACAGGCAGGCAGCAGGAGCAGCAAGGCAGGACAAGCGTAGGAGGAGGAAGGGGGTGGAGTGAAAGAAAAGCGGAGAAGACAGGGCCCAATAGGGAGCAAGAAAGGGAGGGACAAGACAGGAGGGCATGGTGAGAGGTCTATTTAATTAAGGTGGGAGGTGGGGGAAGGGGCATAAAAATTCAGCAAAATTACGCTAAAGTCAATGGGCGCAACGGCCCTGAGACAAGTCAGAGTAGCTGCAGGAGGTGTAGCCAAAAAGGGGCTCAGTGTGTAAAAGGCAGGGTCCAATCAGGGTTCAGCATGGAGCGCGCTGGGCCAATGGCGGCACTCATGGCTTCCCCAGACAGAGGAGGACTTCTTACCTGGCTCAGTGGATCCGAGTTTCATCCAGGAGGCAAGCGGCAGGGCGGCAGGTTCCGGAGCCACGGCCGTGCCTTCGGAGGGCAGATGCGGCCCAGTCAGAGGCTTGGATCTAGAGGAGGGAGGGAGGAGGGAGAAGGCAGAGATTATTAGGGGAAGAGCTAAGGATACAGGGACAGTGACACAGTGGTAAAAAGAATTGGGGGCATGGAGCTGGCAAGCAAGAGACAGAGGGGAGGAGGGCAACAACCAGTGACAAGTGCTTAGGAGGAAACTTGACCTGGTGCATGGGGGAGCGAGAGGTGGAGAGGCAGTTGTAAAATCAGGCTAGAGCAAAGCACAGAGGGGGGTTGGGGAGAGAGAAAAAAGAGGACTGGGCAAGAGGGGGGGATGGTTCAGGCCCCAGAGAAACCGAGAGGGTCAGAGATAGGGAGAAACACAGGAAGGCAATCTTAGCAGTTTACACAGCATATATTTTCTTTTCGGAATCAGCTTTTTTTTTTTTAAACACAATCAGTTTTTTTGGAATCTGCTTTTTAGCAAATATAACAGAATAACAGTTAGAAACAGGCCACCTAACAGGCAGTGGCAGTTATAGCTTGAGGAGCGGGCCGGGAGTAAAAATTCGGCAAAATTGCACTAAAGTCAGTGGGTACAATGGCCCTGAGACAAGTCAGAGTAGCAGCAGGAGGTGTAGCCAATAAGAACTCAGTGTAAAAGGCAGCGTCCAATCAGGGTTCAGCACGGAGCGTGCTGGGTCAATGGCGACACTCACGGCTTCCTCGGACAGAGGAAGACTTCTTACCCAGCTCAGTGGATCTGAGTTTCAGCTAGGAGGTGAGCGTCAGGTTCCGGAACCATGGCCGCACCTTCAGAGGGCAGGTGCAGCCCGGTCCGAGGCTTGGATCCTGCTCAGTGGATCAGAGTTTCAGCCAGGAGGTGAGCAGCGGGGTGGCAGTTTCCAGAGCCATGGCTGCGCCTTCGGAGGGCAGGTGCAGCCCGGTCAGAGGCTTGGATCTGGCTCAGTGGATCCGAGTTTCAGCCAGGAGGTGAGCAGCGGGGCGGCAGGTTCCGGTATGATATGAGAAACAATATGTATTGGTCCTAAGTCATTCTCCATTGGATGATGACTTAGGAGACAGAATTACTAATGAGTATCATACGAGACAGGATATGCTTCCATTAGCATTATAACTTTGACAAAAGAAATGCTGACTGGGCTCTATTACATGTGACATTTCTTGCTTATGTATAATATAAGACACAAAGGATTTCTCTCTAAAGAGACAAAGATAAGTGCTGACAGGGCTGTATTACATGTGGCATATCTGCCTGAGTGTAAAACACACACTACATATAATTATATGAGAATATAAGTATACAATAATCACGGATGATCCCTCAGAGTCATCTTATCAGTGATTAGGTAAATTATATATGGAATATATATGAAAGACAAACATAATCTAGATAAATGTATTATAGTGAGGTATAATGAATCATGCATGATAAACATTAGCATATATGAGCAGCAAAGCACATTCCTAGCACTCATGCTTATATGATGGGTGCCTATATCTATATGTTAGTGCAAAATAGCAGTATCACAGTACAACAGACCAGGAATACAGTGTGAGGTGTATGTGGGATGATAGGGGGCATAATCCAGGCGTAACATAGTCACCCACTCATAAAAGTCAACCAGGTTGGTCTGACAGGATCAGCCAGAGACAAACCCATGTTGCTTGCCGTCCTGCAGACCATTCTCTTTCAGAAAGGTTACCAGCTTTTCCTTAAGGATAGTTTTCATTTTTCCCTGATTGGTCACTCATTGTCTGCCAATACTTTTTGCTCTTTAACCAGTTATTTTTAACCTGAAATATTTCAGAAGAATCAAATTAATTTCTTTAAGTTCTGCATATTCCTGTAATTTTGTTTTGTCTCCTGTTCTTAAAGCAGTTTCTAATGAGTTTAGTTTTTCCTGTTGCTTCTGCTAACATTGTTTGCCTTTATTTCTCCAGGATGCTTCAGATATCAAAATACCCCTTTGTGTAGCGTTCAGCGCATCCCAAGGCCATGATTCAAAATTATGCAATGGCTCTAAAAATACTGCATCCTTATTGGCTGGCTGACATGATTTACAACGTGTAAATCATACTATTACCCCATGGGAAGAAGTGCCAGCCAGTCAATCCCCCCCCAACACTCTGGTACCAAATTTCCAAGCTGCCAGATGCCATATTGGTTTCTCTCCATAACGGGAAAGCGCAAAACTCAAAATAAAAAAATGAAACCCTCTCTCTCAAACTTTCCTACATTGTATAATCTCAATATTCCACTGGATGATGTGGGTGATGCCAAAATGTACCCACTTCTGGTGTGGTTTCCTCACTCGGCTGCACCTCATGAGCAAACCATACCAGGCATGGGTAAATCCTGCCATCACCCACATCCTCTCGTGATATATTGCTTAAATATCTTCTTCGCTCACCTTATTGTGCTCACTGAAGTCTTGTATATTTGTTATTACTTTTTGCATAATATCCTTATATGATAACATATTATTATTAATTTTCCATGTATTGGAAGATTCTAAATGCTAGTCAACAGTTCCTTTTTTTTCTTTTATTAAGTAAGCCCCAGTCCTTCCTATGGCAATGCCAGGTTGAGTGAGTTGCTGCTGCATGCAAGACTCGGGCAGGCTTCGTGGCGAGAGCGCGGGTGAAGGATAAGAGAAGAGGTACATTTCTGAGTGCTGCTCCTGCAGACTGAGACATGCCGACGGGTTGCAGCTGCACAGAGAGCAGGCGAGCAGAAGTACAGATGAAGCATGGTCTGGAGGTGGAGAGTGAAGGGCAGTTGAGCAAGCTGGCAGTAAAACAAATATCAAACCTGTAAAAACAGGTAAATATTGTAATATTAAGTATTTCTGATATGTGGTTGTGAGTAGGGGCACAAAGTTCAGTCTCGCCAAGTGAGAAAAAAATGGCTACCATTTAAAAGTTGAATGAATTTTAACAGCTGGCTGAGGGATAGCTGCAGTAACTGGACAGTTGGCACCAGCACTAATTTTAGCCTGGTCTCTGTTGGCACGTAAGTGTATGCCCTGGCAAGGGTCTCAGCCAATCAGAGACCAGGATTTTCTTTCTCGATTTTCTAAAAACAGCCAGAGCCCATTATCAGCTACCTGAACAGGAAGGGTAGAGATAAGAAAGAGGGTGGCAGCCCTGGCATTGAGCTCTGGCATATGCACAGGGACCTTAAAAAGACCCCTGTGAAATTACGATGGCAGAATCCAACTTGAATTAGAAACATCCTTTGTACTCCCAAGAGGACAGGTTCAGTTTTAGAAGGGTGAAAAAAACCTCCACCTACCTCAGAGGAATCAATCAATTCAATTTATTTGTTCAGCATTAAGCCTTTACAAAATAGTGTGAAATAGTTAAAAACAAAACATATAAGCACATTCATTGGAACATACAAAATTTCCATCTTTATAAATAGAAATAATTGGTGTAGAAACATCAACTTAATACGATCCTATAATTTTATACATTTTAAGATGTGTCCAAGTCTTGTCACCACCTGTGTATCATTAGATGTAAACAATTTCATTAATATCTGGTCAGTGGGAAGTCCAAGGTCACTTAATATGGGTCCTAACCAGAAAGATCTATATTTCTGGTATAACGGACATATCAAGGTGACATGTTTTAAGTCATCCAGCATATTTAAATTGTACCCTCATTTATCATTTTCCACTCCCCTCCTTTTCTGTGCAAAATGTACATAGTTAGAATCAAAAAGTTCCATTCTAAATCTGGTTATAGTTCTTCTAAGATCTGGACAAGCCAATACCAATAAGTATGGCTCTATGGTATGAGATAATTTCAGCTTTTTAAGCCACATGAAGTTTTTATAAGATCGAATCTGTTCCACATCCTTACTGTTAAAAACATTCCTAACTCTCTCCTTCACCTGAAACTTTATGGCATCAAAAGAAAGGGAATGAATTTAATATAGCAGCTGGCCCAACCCCAATGGATATAAGCATGTTGTTATACAGTCTATACTTGGGAATTTATAGCCTAGGGATGTATATTCTATCTCTTCCTCTAGACACATTCTCGGGATTCTATGATCTGGACAGAGGAACAATATAAGTAGAAACAAAATTCTCCTTTCCACAATATAGGCTTCAATAAGAATCTGACCTAATTCTGCTCTTGCTACTAAGGCTGGCACTGACTGTGGTATTTTAAGAATATACCTAAAAAATTTGCTTAATTGTACTTCAAGTTGCTTGGGGGCTACCATTGCCCATATTTCTGAGGCATAAAGTAAACTTGAGCACACCTTGGCCTCCATGGCCCTCAAGAGGCCTCTCACAGATCCATTTCCCATCTGGGCTGAGACTCTCTTAAAGCCATTGAAGGCAGTAGTTGCATTATGTTTTACATAATCTAGGTGGATATTCCAGCGAGTAGACTGAGAAAAGTTCATACCTAAATATGAACACATCTTTACTGTCTCAATTTTAGATTTATTAATAAAGAGTGTAGGTGTTCTCCTTTGCCTCATGCTGAAAATCATCATTTGGGTTTTACTAGTATTAATAACACGTTTGTTATTATTACAAAGTGTAGAAAATAAAGTTACTTTCCACTACAAACCCAGAAATGACGTTGATAAAAGTACAAGATCATCAGCAAAGGCCAACAATGAAATTTTCTTATTTCTAATAGCAGGGGAATGAAAATCAGGATGTTCCATCTGGGCTATAATTGTATTAATATATAGATTAAATAGTAAAGGGGCCAAAAGATAACCCTATCTGAAACCAATGCTAGTTTTGATCTTGGGAGTAAGAATTCCCTTATGATTAATTTTAACCTTTTGCCAGGTGTCTTTGTGTAGCCTAATTAACGTATTCAAGAGGACAGGGTCCATTTCATAGGATTGTAGCTTCTCCCATAGAAGGGTGTGACTAACTAGGTCAAAGGCAGACTTTAGATCCACAAAACAACAATATAGTTGTGATTTCTTTACCTTAATGTATTTCCAGATCAAATGTGTTAGAGCATAACAATGTTGAAGAGTTTATCCATGAGGTCTACAGCCATTTTGGTATTCACTCATAATGCCTGATTTCTCAGCCCACGCCTGGAGTCTGTCCAGTAGGATACGACAAAATACTTTTTGCAACGTATCAATAAGACTTATAGGTCTATACATTGAGGGGTCCATCGGGCTACCCTTTTTTTTTATACATTGGCCATATAATGCTACCTTTCCAACTCAGTGGAACAGCCAAACCCTGTAGTATCTTATTAAAAAAGCATGCAACAATGGAATCCACCATTCAAAATTATATTTATATAGCTCTGCCACTATATGATCTGGGCCAGGGACCTTATTATCTTTTAATCGTGATAAGGCAATAAATATTTCTTCTTCAGTTATATAAATTAGCCTAGGATAATACTGTAGTAGTTCATATTTCTCTCCAGATTCTTCATTAGGGAAATAGAACAAGGACTCGAAATAGGCTGTCCATGTGTCAGGTGTAACATAAGCCTCTATACCAACAATAGATTGTCGATATCCTTGACTCACAAGGAGCCAGAACTTTTTGCTATCCCTTTCATGAATTGACTGTCTCAAGTTTTCCCAATTTTTATCTGAAATTTACTTCTTTCATTCTGGAGGACCACTTTGGGGGCTACCATTGCCCATTTTTCTGAGGCATCTCATTCGCTATTGTTTCCTGCCTGTCCGGATTCCTACTATCTGCCTCCTGTACATATCTTTTATTAAATCAATCTAACTTCACTCTCCTCCTCAGCAAATTTGCTTTTATTATCATGACCACTAACATGTTCCGTTTTCTGTAAATTCTGTTCTGATTTTATACAGGACATTCCTTTTCAGCGCACTTCTTTCTCCTTTTTTGTTTTAGTTTAGGTGTCTGCTTAATTTTAGCTTTATTTCGAAGCTATTTACCTGTGTTTTCCTGGCGCTCTGGAAAATCCATTGCTCTTGAAAAGGAAAGCAGGAGATTTGCCTATAGGGCCTTGTTTTCTTTGGACACTATCTCTTTTGGGATAGTATTCAATGTAGGACTTAATTCAGGAATGTTATTATATAGGCCACTTTGTATTTGTCCTAATAGTGTTTTGTTGTAAAAAACTTTAGCTCTAAGATTTGTTATTTCTTCCTTGATAACCCATAAGTTCTCGAGAAGCATGATATTAGCGTAGTATGGGTTTTTAATGATCTCTAGAGCCTGCTTAGACAGTGGGGAGGAGGGGTATGTAAAAATTCCCTTATTTTCAAAAAACTCTGAATTATAAATTATCTCCGTCTCACATGAGACATGCCACACATTTTTAGGAAAGGTGGGTGTGTCCAAAGACTCTGGAGAAAATATCAGAGACTGTGAGACTGGAGTACTTAAATTTTCCAATGAGTGGTCTACTACAGAGGCCTCCTGTCTGGAATTTTGGCTGACCACTAAATTCTTAACACCCTTTATTGTTTGGTTTAAATCTCTGATAACCATACTTAGATTATCTCTGGTAGGTGTCAAGTGAGTCTGGGTTTTAATATTTAGAAAAGCTTCCTCTTCTTCTAAAGAAGGTAGAATTGAAATAGTAGCTATATCAGAATACCTTGTATGTTCCAAAGACTCTGAGGGTAGGTCAGGTGTTATTAGGATACTATTTCCACCCATGACTTCCATATCATGGAGATCAGGGGAAGATAAGTTTGCTATTTGGAATGATATATTTGGGGATTCTGAAAGCCTTGTTTGGGATAAATCCTCGTTTCTTTCTTTAACTTGGTTTACTGAATGCAGGGAAGAAAGCGTCTTAATCATAGGTGGAGACTCATTAATAAAATCAGTCATCTTCATTTGAATTCATTTTTTACTTCCGGTTTTATTACTGTTTGAATTGGTTTCTCCTAAACAGATTAGGGAAGGGGTTATTCCTTGTACTTCTTGAGCTGACTGGTTCTCCTGGGTTATTCGGTTTCTACTTCTTTGACTTTTCCCATTCTTATTCCTTTTATCCCTGGCTTTAAAATCACCTCAGGGGTAACTAACTTACCACTATGTGTATAAACCATCATCTATGTTAGAAACAGCACAATTCTTGTACTAGATGTCTCTAGACGCTAAGACCCTTTTTAGATGGATAGTAGCAGTAACCTGGGCTATTAATCGTTAAGAGTTTGTAACTCAGCTTCAGAACAATTTCAAAAACCAGGATACAGTTATATTCACAAACACTTCAGATAACATCAGAGGTAAACTTTAGGAAAAAAAAGTTCTTTCAAGTTTTAAATCAAAAGTGAAAGTCCTGCAGGCCAAGTTAATCAGTTATTAAAACAAGCTGTAAACTTTAAGGCTTCAAGAACAGCAAAAGAGCGTCTCTCATCTAGAACTTTAGCAGATATTGCCAAGAAGTAAAGGTTTTTTCCAGACTTCATATTGGTGTATTCATACAGGACCAGGAGCTTATTTAATTGAACTCTATTTGGAGAATCCAAAGTGCAATGTGTAGGAATTATAAAGATGAAGACAGGATTGATGTCCACTGGAATTCAAATACAATAAAAATCACCTAAACAGAACTGGCCTTATTTTAAAAGCGCTAAAAAATACTGCTCAAATTTCTAAAAACAGAAGGACAATCATATCTCTAAATCAAGGTACAAAAACAAAAGCTATAGAGCAGTAACAATCACATTAATCAACTAGTGAAACCAGGTATCTTACTTGTTTAGATCGAAACACAGATAGAGGGGTTTTGATGTTGAAGAAACCGTTGATGCAGCTGAATAGACCAAATTATAGGCAATTTACCAGACAGGGTTACAGCATATGAGTGGCTATTCTCCTGGGCAATAATCTGATGCCTAATGGTTGCTCACAGATTGGTAACTATCAGCAGAAAGTGCAAGATAAACTGACTGGTTACCTCAGTTCACAGCTCGGTTAGCTCAGATGTAAAAAATCGATGGCCCTAAAATCAAGCCAAAATTCTAGGGCTATATTATACAGCATAATAGATGAAAGAAATGAGCGGCTCAGTTGCTGCTGCTACTGCGCTTTGGTTCTAAACAACGCCACGCATGCTCAGTTGATAAACTGGCAGTTGGACCACATTAATTACCGATATATGTTAATCTATAGCAGTCAGGGCTTGCAATTACTATGACTCTAGCTTTGGGCTGAACTCAATTTGATCATTCAACTACTTAAATGATCAAACACTGGCCTGTTAACAGTTTAGCTATCCAAGCATCCACTTTCTTGCTGAGCAACAGCAAACACCTGGCTGATTTCCTGACGATGATTATAGGGATATGATCTAACCGCTGCGACACCGCAGTTTCGTTCCTGCCTGTTTTGCTTGGTTTGTAATTGATTAGTGATCTAGGGGAACACTTATTCAATTATTGGATAATAATTATTGTTCCTCGCATCACTTGTCAGGATTATTGAAGGTAATACAAGGGAGATTTTAGTCAATTACTAATCAAGGACTATCAGAGTACCACCCAAAAAATAAAAACAAAGAATAAACTGATCCACAGAGCAAATAACTAATAAAACTAGTAAAACAGGTAAGTTTTTACAAAATAGAACCGAGCACAAAAATAACAGACCAATAGCTTGCACAGTGAATATCAATGCGTTCAGCTGACCCCTAAATAACTAGGCAGAAACTGCCACGGTTATCCTAAATTGTGATGTTCAATGTCCAAAGTTTGGGTTAGTATTTTCTCTGTAAAAATCTCCTTGTAAAGATCCCCAAATGTTCCAGAAATATCACTTCCATTCTCTGCTGTTCCCTTAATGTTGATCCATAGAGACTGATATAAGCTATCGGTTGAAGTTTTCCTG
The DNA here is from genome assembly GCA_016271365.2 of Neoceratodus forsteri. Classification (NCBI taxonomy): domain Eukaryota; kingdom Metazoa; phylum Chordata; order Ceratodontiformes; family Ceratodontidae; genus Neoceratodus; species Neoceratodus forsteri. The sequence goes on along the minus strand of CM028138.1, from coordinate 278,806,538 downwards.
CCATCCAGTCAAAAGCTTGAACCTTTCCAAAGGGTTCCTCGGCCTCCCTCATCCAGCCGCCACCCTCTGCTCTCCTCCTAAGGGAAACAAAGCATGCCTTAACCGGAGGGACAGCAGCAGTGCTTTTGCACAAGATTTACTGGTAAGCTTTCATTCATAACATAGATGGCATACCTTTCTAAACGTAAAATGTTTGCATTGAATGGAAGCCTGTTCCCCTCGCTCTTCCACAGCGTAGTAGCATTCAGCTCAGAGCAGCCGGTCCGACCCAGTCAATCAATCTCCGAGTTTGGAATCAGCTACCAGAGGAAGTGCTCCCTCAGAGGAATGAGACAATAAGTGTGACTGGACAAAGTCTGGGAGCACAAATACTGTCTTCTTGCCACTCCCAAAGGAGCAATGAAAAGAAGGTAACAAATGTGAAAACTGTGAAGCATGATATGTGAACTGTAACAAGCTGAGGAGTGTAGCACAGAAAATCCTACTCCAATAAGCTGAGGAATGTAGCACAGAAAAAACAGGTTACTCACCTGTAACAGGAGTTCTAGGAATGGTATATGTTGTTCATCCACACTGTCTGGCAGGTTCCTTGCCGCTTTAAATCTTGCCGGAAGGTCTTCAAGCTGGCCCCTCCCACCCACCCGGTGGCAAAACTTCGGCTCCACCCCATGACGCCAGATCTAGCCTGCTGGAAGCCAGGCTAAAGGCCGGGCCGGGAGGTCAGGAATATGTGGATGAACAACATATACCATTCCTAGAACTCCTGTTACAGGTGAGTAACCTGTATTTCTAGGGACATGGATATGTTGTTCATCCACACTGTCTGGCAGACTCCTAGCAGTTCGGGAGGAAGGAGGCAAGGTGCACACCCCCTACTTGGGAAATAGAGACTGGAGAACCGAGGCCCCAAAACCAGCATCCCGGCATGACTCAAGGTCAATGTGGTAGTGGGTGATGAAGGTATGTGCTGACTTCCAGGTAGCAGCCTGCAGATTTCCTGGATAGGGGCGTCCCTGGAAGCAGCTACCGATGCAGCGGTATGGCGGGTAGAATGAGCTCTTGTCCCTCTGGGAGGCTCCATGCCCGCCAACCTATAGCAGAGATCTATGCAGGAGGTGACCCACCTGCCTATCGTCCACTTGGCTGCAGGTCTGCCAGGTGCGGCTTCAGCATAGGTGACAAACAGCTGGCGAATCTCTCCCCGAACTTCAGCCATCCACTCCTTATAATAAGCGAGCGCTCTTCTAGGGTCCAAAGTATGGAGCCTATATTCAGCCTCCAAGGTGTGATTGGGGTAGAACACCGGCAGAGTCAACACCTGGTTAAGGTGAAACTCCGACACCACCTTCAGAAGGAATTTCGGGTGGGGGCGCAGGACAACCTTGTCCCTGTGCAAGACCAGATATGGAGACTCGATAGAATGCGCCTGGAGCTCTCCCATCCTTCTGGCTGATGTGATAGCCACCAAGAAGGCAGTCTTCCATGACAGGTGAGAGATGTCACACCTGTGCATCGGTTCGAATGGCCTGCCCATGAGCTTAGCCAGTACGAGCAGTAGATCCCACAGAGGTGGAGGTTCTCGCACCGGAGGGGATATGTGATCAAGGCCTTTGAAAAAGCGCCCGACCACCTTCTCCTGCGCCACTGACTGCTTCCTGGCCCACGCCCGGTAAGCAGAGATGGCTGCCAGGTGCACCTTAAAGGTCGTCGACTGAAGCCCTAGCTGAGAAAGGGACCACAGGTAGTCCAGAATGCTTGCCAAGGAACAGGAGGAAGGGTCCAGGCCCTTGCCCTGACACCAAATGGAGAATCTCTTCCATTTGAAGGCGTAGCATTTTCTGGTCGACTTTCACGGATGCCCCAACGACGCTGAGGACTCGGCCGGAAAGACCCAAGGCCTGGAACTCTAGCCACTCAGGAACCAGGCCATCAGGTGCAGGGATTGAAGGTCCAGATGGAATACCTTTCCCTGATTGACTGAGATCAGGTCTGGGTGGGCTGGAAGCCGCCTTGGGAGCCTGGAGCTGAGACTGAGGAGATCTGGATAACAGAACTGACGGGGCCAGTTTGGGGCTACCAGAATCACCTGCGCCTTGTCCCTCCTCACCTTGAGTAGCACCTTGTGGATCAAGGGAAATTGGGGAAAGGCGTAGAAGAGGCCCGGGGTCCACGGCCTTGAGAAGGCATCCCCCTGCAGCGAGCCCTGCTGAGGGGGGCGGGCATGAAACAGTCTCAGCTTCGCATTCTCCCTTGAGGCAAACAGGTCCGCTGAGGCGTGCCCCAGTGGGAGAAGAGATCTTGTACTACCTCCGGCAGGAGAGACCACTCGTGAGACGCAGCCCCTCTCTGGCTTAGGGCATCAGCCAGGGTGTTGGAGGCTCCTGCCACATGAATGGCTAGGAGATCCGCCTCCAGGCTGCGCACGAGAGACCATATGCGGAGAGCTTCCTTGCACAGAGGCATGGAGCACATCCCGCCCTGGCAGTTTAGGTAGTACATGGTCATGGTATTGTCCGTCTGGACCTGAACCACTTGACCCCGAAGAAACAGAGCGAAGGCGGTGAGGGCTAGACGAACTGCTCGGAGCTCCAGCAGGTTGATGTGGCATCGGGACTCCCGAGGGGACCAGAGGTCATGCGCTCTGTGCTCCCCCAGATGGGCACCCCAACCCATCAGAGAGGCATCGGTCGATAGAGAGACTGTCAGCTCGGGGCAGACAAACGGGATGCCCTCCTGCAGATGTGCCAGAACGGTCCACCACTGGAGAGCATTCCACATCTCCTGGGTCACTGTCACCAGCTGATCCAACGGATCGCAGCGCTCTGACCACTGGCTGGCCAGTCCCCACTGAAGGGGCGCATGTACCAACGGGTCCAACAGACCACGCTGGTGCAGGCTGCCATGAGGCCCAGGAAATGCAGGAAGTCCCAGGCAGGGCGCAATTGCCCAACCAGAAATGATTGGGCAAAAGAGGAAAGAACCTCGGCCCTGCCCGCTGGGAGCCATGCTCTGGCTCGAAGAGAGTCAAGCTCTGCCCTGATGAAATGTATCACCTGCTTTGGCACGAGTTCCAACTTGACCTCATTGATGAGGAGGCCAATCTGAGAGCAAACCTGGAGGGCCAGATCTCTGGACTGCTCCACCTCCGCTCTGGACGGGGCTGCAATCAGCCAGTTGTCCAGGTAGGGGTACACCCGGACCCTTCGGTGCTGCAGGAATGCTGTCACCACTGCCATGCATTTGGTGAAGACCCTGGGAGCTAAAGAGAGGCCGAAGAGCATGGCCCAGAACTCGTAAAGGGATCCCTCCACTCTGAAGCAGAGGAATCTCCGATGAGACGGACGGATCGGAACGTGAAAGAACACATCCTGGAGGTCCAGGGAACAGAACCACATGCCTCGTTCCAAGGATGGGATTATCTGAGCCAGAGTGACCATCCTGAAGGTCCGAGACCTTAGGAACCTGTTCAGGTCGTGCAGGTCGAGAATGGAGCGCCAGCCCCCTGTCCGTTTTGGGACCAGGAAATACCTGGACACAAACCCCGGGTCTGGAGGAGGATCTGCCACCTTCCTGATCACCTCTTTTTCGAGGAGCAGGGCACTATCGGCTTGGTGGGCCAACAGCGAGGCTGTGGACCCCGTGGCCCCCCGGGGCGATGACTTGAAAGGGTGGGGTCTGCTCGAACTCCAGAGGCAGGCCCTTTCCCACCACCTCCAATACCCAGCGGTCCATGGTGATAGCAGACCAGGTGGAAAGGAAGTGACGGAGCTGTCCCCCCATGGGGGGAACCCAGGGAGGAGTGACGAGGCTGGGGGCGATACCCCTCAACCCGTCACTGGGCAGGCTTGGAGGAGGGACCAGCCAAGGGACCTCCTGGGCCTTTACCTCCCTGCTTCCTGTTGGAGGAAGCCGCGGGCTTGGGTTTGGGATGCCAAGCACGAGCCTGCTGGCCCTGATGCTGGTGTTGCTGGGCTAGACGTCCCACCGCAGGCGCAGAAGGATGAAGGGACTTGTGCTGCTGCTGACGGCGGCCTTTGTCCTTCTGGGCGGAGGTGACCGAGTCCAGAGTGGCATTGGACTTTTCGATCCACTGGAGGTGTCCTTCCACTCCAGGGCCGAAAAGGTCGGTCCCCAAGAAGGGGATAGCCGCCAATTTGTGTTGGGTATCCGCCGTGAAGGTGGATATCCTCAGCCATGCTCTGCGGCGCATGGCCACCGCGGCCGCAACTGATCTGGCACAGGAGTCATCTATGTCCAGAGCTGTCTGGAGCTGCTGCTTCACCACCGCCCTACCCTGGTCCCGCACCTGTCGGACCGTGGTCTGCAAGTCGGCCGGGAGATGAGGGATCACCTCATCCAGGGAGCCCATGAGGGCTTGGGAGAAGTGTGCCATCAGCACGGCCGAGCTGGCCTGGCAGAGGCCAAGGGAGGACGCAGCGTACACCTTGCACCCGGCATAGTCCAGCTTTTTGGACTCCTTGTTGGGGGGCTTGTCCACATCCCTAGCATTCCCGAACACCGAAAACGCTGTTGTTGACCAACCCTCAGCAGAGGGGTCCAATCCAGGCAAAGAGCCGGTAGGAACCGGTGATACTTCCTGGCCATCTCCTGGCCGAGGGCGCAGGACAGGAAGCAGGCCGCTGCCAAAGCTCCAAGGCTGGGCAGACAATGGCCTCAGCCACAGGAAAGGCCTCCGTGGGAGAATCCCCTTGGTCCAGTATCTCCGTCAGGGGATACTTGGACCATTTGGATATGGGCCCGAGCTGCATCCCGGTGGACTCCGTGATGAGCCGAAGCAGACCCATGAAGGACGATGGGCTTTCATCCAGTGACTGGCCCCTGGAGGACTCCAGGTCGACCTGCCTGGAGAACAGGGAGGAGTCATCGTCGGACTCCGAGGAGTCTGCGAAGAGCTGCCTAGGGCCTGAGCCACCCTCCACCTGCCAAGGATGGTCGGAAGTGAGGGTGACCGACAACCTGTGGGGCAGGCCGTGGCCCGACCGAGAGTCCTTGGTCGGTGCCCCCGATTTCGGTTGTGTAGGTGGAGGTTCCACCACAATCGGTGGGGTAGCAAGTTTTGGCCAAACAACCGGCCCAGGTAAGGGCATCTCGACTGCAGCAAGAGGTTGCTTTGGCCATTCAGGTGATAGCCACTTGATGGCCGGGGAAGGCGTCGGTGTCGACTTGCTCCCAGACAAAAGTAACTGCTGCCACATCAGCTCCTCGTAGTGTCGACGCAATTTGCGCCGAAGCCTCTCCTCTTCTGAGGAGGAAGACGAGGACGAGTGGCGTCGCCGCTTACCTCGGTGCCGAGACCGCCGATGTTGGCGAGACCGGCTGGACCGAGATGAAGTCCGAGACCGAGACCGAGACCCTCGGTGCAACTGTGGACGGGCCTAGGAAGGAGAGGGGGACACCCGCTCTTCCCTCGGCTCGGACACTTTAACCGGGGACCGCTGCACCGAAGGCACAGGCAGATCCTCATCCTCCACCGGGGGAACCGGCGAAGAAGGGTTGTCGGCTTCACCAGTCGACAACCCGTCCGACGGGTCGAGAAAAATCTCGACGGCGTCGACGGGTGTCTTGGCAAACTGGCCTGACGGGGACGCCATGAAGCCAGCGGCCTTAGCCGCAACCTCGACCAAAGTTGAAGGTCAGCTGTCCAGGGAAGGGGACCTCTCCCGCTCCCACGAATGCCAACGATGGGACTTACCCTTCGAATCCCTCTTTTTGGACCAAGAGGAATGTCCCGATGGCCCCTCTCCCTTCATAGAAAGGGATTGGCAAAGCTCCTTGAACGAAGCAGAATACGAGGTACCCAAAGAGAGCGGGATAAATGCCGCGACCGAGGAGGAGGAAGATGCGGTCTGGGCCACCTCCTCCTCGAGGGCGATCATCTGCTCGAGCTGCTCGGCTGAGCCAGCCGCCGCGGACACCGCCCAGCGGGCCTCTTTTGACTTTACCCGGCGGTAATGCTTCTCGGGCGCCAAAGTTTAATCGGCAGCGCGGTCTCCAGAACATTGGCCGAGAACGAACAGCAAGACTCGCAGGCCTGCGGGTTGTGTTCTAGGCCAAGGCAGTAGACGCATGTAGAGTGCAGATCCATCCTGGACATCTTCTGCCTGCAAGGGCACCTCCGAAAACTGGGAGTCGATTTGTCCAGCCGTGAGGGAAAAGGAAGACTGAAGTCTTGAAAATTTTAAAACGTGTTTTGGACGAACCGAAGAGTTAGGATCCAGTCTAAAACGCAGAGCGCTAAGAAGGGAACCTGAGCTTCCAAGCGGTAAGGAAGATCTGTCGTCATGGGGCGGAGCCGAGAGTTTTACCACCTGGGTGGGTGGGAGGAGCCAGCTTGAAGACCTTCCGGCAAGATTTAAAGTGGCAAGGAACCTGCCAGACAGTGTGGATGAACAACATATCCATGTCCCTAGAAATCTCATTACACCTGCCTCTGCCTGTAATACAGGAAAATCCAGAAGAGAACTGTACTTTATCCAAAATGCCAGGCACTTTCACCTGACAGAAAGCTCAGAGGCACGGACAAGATGAAGCCAATGTTGCAATAGGGAGGAACCATTAATGTAGTGGGGAGGAAAAATTCAAATCCAAGGATTTTGTTTTTAAATTTTTCTCTTTGTTTGGGAAGAGGGTATGGGGGGACCCATGTCCAATTTTTCATCACATATTGCTCCCTTCGTAACTCTTGTAAGAGAGCGCTACAGACTGCCAAAAGCAATTACTACAGAGGCCTTCTTCACGCTACCTCTAGTAACCCTAGAAAGTACTGGGCACAAATAAACCACATAATGGGAAGTACCATGTCCCGAAACCCCCCATGACTTTCTAATAAATAATGTCTCCTGTGACAACCCTAATACCATAGCTAATGCTTTCAACTCACTCTTTACCACCCTCCCTAGCTTTGATGCTGGCAGTCCCCCCCTGCCACACCCCCCTGACCTCCCCCTGTCCCATCCTTCCCTGATTCTCAACCCGGTCTCCAGGCTGGATGTCCTACGAGCTCTTAACACGATGTCTCCCCACAGCAATGCAGGCCCTGTTGGACTGGAATCCAGAATTCTCAAATTAGGTGAGTCTTTTCTTGCCACCCCCATCATGCGATTGTTCAACCTCTCCATTAGCTTGGGTACTGTGCTCCTCTCCTGGAAAAATGCCAGGGTTATCCCAGTCTTCAAAAAGGGTGATCCAAAAAAAACCTAATAAACTACCATCCTATTGCACTCCTGCTGACCCTCAGTAAACTCCTGGAGAAGCTTATCCATCGCCAGGTATCTGACTTCATTGCCAACTTTAACCTGCAATCTCCTGCTCAGCATGGCTTTAGGCCAAACCACAGCACCACGACACGGCCCTAGTGAAATTCACCAGTGACATCAAATCTGTTATGGACCAAGGCCAGCTTACTGGGGCTGTTTTTATTGACATGTCAAAGGCGTCTGGCTCTGTTAACCACAACCTGCTCCTGCATCAACTAGGCCCTAATGGTGCCTCCCGATCCACACTTGACTGGTTCTTCAGCTATCTGTGGAGCCACTCCCAGTCTGTCTCCTGTCATAAAGTTCTCTCTGCCCCTGCCCTGCTTCATTCGGGCATCCCACAAGGTTCCATACTTGGGCCCTTGCTCTTTTCTTTGTCCGTCAATAACCTACCTTCTGTGCCCTTCCACAGTCCCTCCTTACTCTATGCCGATGACTTGGTTCTCTGTCTTCTCCAGCTCTGTTCATGAAATTAGCTCCCACCTCTCCTCTGATCTTCATCATATCCAAACTTGGCTTATGTCCCACTGCCTGGTGCTAAATGCTGACAAGTCCCAGGCTATGCTCTTTGGGTCACAAAGGAAATCTGTCACTTCAACTCCGTCTCGCCAGGTTTCTTGTTTTGATGGTTCCCTTGTGGAAGTAACTCAGTCCTTCAAATACCTAGGGGTCACTCTGGATCCATCTCTTAACTTCTCTCTGCATGTCAAAGTTGTCTACAAATCAGTCAATGCTAAAACTGGACTGGCTTACCAAGTCCATCAGTTCCTGACCACTGCCACCAGGATCTTTGTTGCTCAAGGCCTATTCCCTGGACTCTGCTACGCTCTGCCTGTCTTTGCAATGGCACAGGCAAACATCTTGTAAATGTGGGACATTGCCTACAACATCTGTAGATCTGCGCTATCTGCTCCTCGTCCTAAGCACCGCTATACTCTCTACTCTGACCTCCACTGGTTGTCTTCTTCCTCCCACTGGGATTATTCATTAGGTTGTCCAACTGACAACATTATTCGTTCTTCTATCCTCTCCACACTCACTGCTATGCTCACCCCTGCTGACTGCCCTCGTTCCCTCCGTTCCATGTCTTTAGCTCTGTTATCTGTCCCAAAATGCTCTGCCAGGATGGGTGAACTTGCCTTCTCCTTCTATGCCCCCAAATTTTGAAACTCTCTCCCACTTGATCTTAGGCACTCCAAATCCCACCCCAATTTCAAGAAAGGCCTCTCCAATTACCTCTTCTCCCTTGACATTTGCATATGTCCCTAGCTTCACGAGTTGTGCAAATCTACCATTGTCCCGCACTTAAATTTCCCTGTGGCCTCTTGATTCCTCCCTTCCCCACTCGTCCTCAGCTACAGCTATGCACTTTGTTCCCTGTCTCTGCCTGGGCATTGTCTCCTTGCTGACTTACCAACAGCACTGTCATGTTTTGTACATTATTAACCCTAAATCGTGCCTTTTTGCCTGTTTTGTTATTATTATAACGTGTGATATGTACTTCCTCTATGTACTATGTAACTTGCACCTCTGTATAACTGTTTGGAACTCCTATTGTACAACACTGTACATGTATTTATTTTTACCTATTCCTTGATTTGAACTCTCCTGGGTCATGCCTGAAAATAAGCAGTTCTGTCTAGTGCACTTACCCGGTTATCAAAAGCAAATAAATATTTCGCCCTCAAATAAAGGAGGGGAAAAACATCTCCCAAGAGTGAGCGGCAAGACGAATGCCAGTGTGCCGTATATCTACAGGGTGAGCTGCCCAGAGGCCCTGGCTCTTATCCGAGTGGAGGATGATGGGCTGGCATATGAATGAATGAATGAATGAATGAATGAATGAATGAATGAATGGTGAAGATATTCTAGAAGATCAACAATTATGGTGAGTTCATAATTTTCTTATCTCCCAAGAATGTCTTCACCATTCATTCACACTAATGGGTCTGAGCACCAAGCTGTCTGAAACAGGAAGTTGGCTCACTCTGAGATATGATATCCCTCAGCCCTCTGTGTGGGGGAGAATCACTGTAGAGCAGGGACTCCTTACATGTCTGGCAGGACCCGAGACTCGTCAGGGGCAGGCAGAGGCTCCCATGTTCCGGGAGCAGAAGGGTGACCTGAAAGCTCATGCCTGACTCTGCAGAAAAAGAAGCGAGTCCCCTATAAGTGTGAATTGAGCACCTTACACCAGGCCAGAGGTGCCAACTAAAGGTGAAGCTTTGCTGTCTGCTGAATGCAGACTGCTGTTACTACCAACCTGGAAGCTACCTCAGTGGCATCATGCAATGCCCTCAACCGTTGCTTTTCCAGCTCCAGGCCCTGGACAGAAAGGCAAATGACTTGCCAAGTTAACTCACAGTCAGGCATTGCAGTTAGGATATGACATAGCTGCGAGTGCAGGTGCTTGTTATTAGCTGACAAATGATCAGAACAGCACCACACTATCTCAGGATGTGTGGTAGCACAAAACCAGCCAGAGCTTTGTGAGCATGAGCTCTGCATTTCCATGGTCAATGACCTGAGGGCTGCATCACCATAAGTGTTTTTATCTCACACTGTGGATGTTGGGTTAAATGCCACTGGCAACTTTATTTACTGTGACTGTAGTGTGATGCTGTTCTTATCACTTGTCATTTTGGTTCCTTTTCTGAAAAGACGTGCCTGCCTGTGGTTGCAGCAGCTTTTTCTGTTTGCTGGCTTGTTATAAGCTGCCTGTTGGGCCTGGAGTGCAGCAATGCACATGATGGTGCATTTCAAGTTGAAAACCCTCCTGCCCCAGGCATCTACCTCTGCAGAATCAGCCTCAGGAGGTCAGTCATGCACAGGGCACTTAGGCCCACTCAGGGTCTGCAGCACCAGAATCCCTGAAGTGGGATGAGGTATTTTATTTATTTATTTTATTTAGCTTTTGTTTACTGGGTAAGTACACTAGACAAGTATTATGCCTATTTTCAGGAACGACCCGGGAGAATACAACATGGAGAAAAACAGTCATGGAAACATAGCAATGAGAGTACAATTTTGTCACAGTAAACAAATATGTGGGAGAGAAATGCATCATTTGATGTTAAGAGGAAACATATAGTAGTAAAGCACTGTCCACAGAGTGGATTGGTCATAATATAACTTATAACATTTCAGTTGACACTCTCTAGACTAGCTAGTTCACTGACAGATATTTACAGGTCATCACATATAGAAGTGGAGCATAGTTCAAGGAATGGATTGGTCATAATATAACTTATAACATTGTAGTAGACACTCCCTAGGCTAGTTGGATCGCAGACAGATATTTACAGAGCATCACATTTATCTAAAATATACACACATTAGACAGAATCAGGACACTTGGGAGTAGGAATTTCTACCTATGACTGAGGTGCAATGTCGTGGTTAGCCTATGACCGTGGAGCAATATTGTGGCTAATAATGCCCTTGGTTTTTTAGAGAATAGGGCAAGGAAGGAGTAGTCATAAATCATTGAAACTATAGGGAATATCTCCCAGAATCAGTGGAGGCAACCTGGGGAGGTTCTGCAGACCCAGCAGGAGCATAATACCTCTGCTAGATGTCTTTTGGGGCTGAAGCAGGGGAAAATGGACAGAGCCAGACAGTCCTGGATGCCTCCTCAAAGGCCTAAGGACAGGAAGGGCTGGCAAAACTGTCATCCCTGAAATCCCCAAGGAATCTCAGCAGCAAGGATGCAGAATTGTGACCTATGAAGGATCCTATGTTCAACTTCTTCAGCCTTCCTGTGAGGAACCACTGGTATGAGGAGTACTCAGCATTTGCAGATATGTGGAGGGAGAAGTCTTCATGTTCAGAAGAGGAAGTTGGAAAGGAGGAGCTGGACTCCGGAAGAGGTAGTCTAAACTGGATTCTGTCAGATTCGTAGCAGTCATAGGATGACTTACTTGGTCAATTAGCGATAGCCATAAAAGACCAGTACCATTTTAAATAATGTATTGGAAACACCTATTCCCATCTAACTCTCCAGTGCGTTTTTGAACCCTCTCATGGTATGGCTAGATACTATTTCAGGTGGCAAGGCATTCCACTTTACAGCCACTCGCTGGGAGAACCAGTGTTCTCTTGGTCTTTTGTTAAAGGGTCCTCTACTCAGTTGGAACTGGTGTCCTCTGTTCATAGTAGTCGCTGTTCTCCTCTGAAGCCCCAAACATTCCCACAAATCACTTTCCTGAAATGCTCTGAATACCAAACACATGTCACCTCTATAGCTGTGATACTGGAGCAAATACATCCCCAAGGCTGACAATCTCTCCCCATATGTCTTCCCGTCCATTCCCACCACCATCCTTGTAGCCCGCCTCTGAACCCCCTCCAGTCTTGCCACGTCTCTTCAAGTAAGGTGACCAAAACTGGCCACAATACTCCAGATGTGGGTGCACCAATGATGTATACAGTGGCATCACAACCTCTCTGTCTCTACTTCTTATATTCTTTCTTATACAAGCCAAAATGGCATATTGTAGGTGGAATTGGTGGAGGGCACCAGCCATTCTCCCATACTGAGGCCAGGTGAGAGGACTAAGAGGACCCATGATACCTGGCAACTCAGGAAGGGGTGGCAGAGGTCCAGGAGGAATACAGAAGCCCGAGGCTTCCGGCTCTCTGCCAACGCTGTGGAAGTGCTCAGGGAACCTCTCCTAAGGGAAGGATCTTGCAAAACTGCCCAAGTGAAGTCAATCAACCTCAATGATATGACCTAGTCAGTGCCCTTGAAGGTAGATCCCTGGGGAGGACAGTGAAGCCGAACATGTCATATGGAGCAGTTCTGGTCCTCACCAATGAAGACATCTGCTGGTTCTGGGGAGAAACTGGCCTCTGGGCCACTGCCAGAATCCTGGCTAGTGCCTCCCCCAGCACCAGTCACAGGGTCAGAAGCAGGCTCAGTGACAGGTTCCATCCCCTCACCAGGGCCGGCGCCATCCTCAGAGCTGAGCATGTCACCAGTGCTGACAACAACTGTGGAACCATCCCCATACTCAGCACTGTGGATGGCAGCAAGAATTGACCTAGCACCGCGAATGGGACCAGGTTTGGACCTGGCAGCAGACGCAAGGCTGGCACCACGGATAGCATCAGAACAGGTCCTACCACCATCCCCAGAACCAGGCCCAGGAAGGGCGACACTGTGACCGGTGTTGTGTTTGAAACTGGGCCCAGGGCTGGTGCCATAATTACTCCCATTTCCATCCCTATGCCATCGTCCTCCTCAAGGCCACTAGATGCTCAGGAGAGAACGACCACCTTGGACTCAGGGTTGGAGGCAACTCCGCAACCGACCCCTCTTCCACACCGCGAACAATACCAGAAGGAGATCCGGTCTCAAGATGGCACCATCCTGCTCATTGATACCCTGTGTGGCACCAGGAACCTGGGAAACACCAGGTCATGACCCGAGGCATTCACTGATGTTTACCAAGCTATAGCTTGGGTCTCACCACTAGGGACATCTGCTCTGCAGAAGAAATGGACTGGGGGGGGATGTGCAGCTGACCCCTTGGAAGGAATCAGCCATTCACCAGATCCACCCAGGAGCTCTGACATGTCAGGGAGGATTCTGGCCTTCCTCAGCACCTGAGGTACTGGGAAGGAGCCCAGGTGAAAGGTCTAGGCTCCTGCACATGGTATCACAGGTGCAACACTTGCCTCCAAAAGTGGGGGGCAAACAACCTCACTTCAGTGCCTGTAGTTCCAGGATGCATCTGTCTGTGGAGAAATAGGTGTCATACCAGTCCATGTCATGGTCAGAGCTAAGACAGGAGTGACATTTTGGATGCCATTCTGATGCTGCGATAGGGCCCCCACAGAAGCACTGATGAACTGGGGGGAAGGGGCTACAACCTTGCTTTTTTTGACCCTTTGACAAACTTAGCATTGTGAGGGACAAACAAGAAAACAAGAATAGAAAGTACTTTTAGTACAAGATTCTACACCGTTTTTACCTGTCCCCCTACAAGCTGAAGGAAATGGGCCTTATGAATGATGGCAAGTGTTGGAAATGTCAGCAAGCAGATGCAGGGCTTTCTCACATGTTTTGGAACTGCCCCACTCTAGCTAGTTTTTGGACTGACATACACGAGATGTGTTGCTTTATTTTATCTACTTCATTGCCCATTTCCCCTGCTTTATATATACTAGGAATCTTCCCATCCAATACACCTCTTTAGTATTCACAGAAACTATGGCTTTCTGCTGGCGCCTTGGCAGCCAACAGACTAATTCTTACACACTGGAAAAATTCTCAAGTGCCTTCATTATCTGAATGGTTCTTGCAAATGAGTTGCACAGCTAACAACGAAAGAATTGCATATGCTACTCAGGACAAACAGGAGAAATTTACTGGGGTTTGTGGCCCCTTTCTTCAGATCAATATTAGTTAATTGACTGTACACTTAGTTAATGGTTCTAACAAGATTTTTATAATGATATGATACAATTGTTGGTGCCCTACAACCGTAAGAGCATTGATGTCTGAATGTTCTGTTATCTGCTAGCAACTTTAGTTAAATAAACAACAGAAGTAGTAGATCATCTTATTAGTATGCTGTATATACCCTAATGCTTACTTTATGCCAGCGCTTTTACTTAAAGGAATTATCACCCGTACATGATAACAAGTCATGTCATTTTATGTAATGTGTGCTTTTTTTCTTTTTAATGGTGATGCTCTTTTATGTATTTTGCTTAAATAAATAAAAGTTATTATGGAAAAAAAGAATAGAAAGTACTTAAATCGCTGCCAAATTTAAAAAATGGAACCATAACTCTAATGGGGCCGAACTCAGAATCAAAAAGTTTTCAGTGTTGGAAAAAGCAGACAAAAAGTGGTGGCGAACTGAAGTGCTGATGCAGTTTCAGATTTTAGCTGCTCCCATGGTGTGCTTTCTATGGTAGGAAAAACAGAACTGAGGGAGCGAGCCAGCATCAGTTCCTGACTGGCTCACGTGCATGACGTCAGCATGTCGGCCTCATGGCCAGTGCCACCAGCCAATGTTGGTCCCCTCCTACCTGCAAAAGACTTTGTTCCAACAGGGTCCTAGCACCTCCAGCTTAGACACATTAGTGTGAATGAATGGCGAAGACTGATTCTTGGAAGATCTGGAGGCATCCCGACTGTATAGAGCAAGGGGACCTCCAGAAGTTTGAAAAGGTTCTTTTTGAAAGAAGTCTCCTTCAACAAATAATTCAGGGTAACCTGAAGACACTTAATCATGGTCTGAAAAGACACAGCCTCAGGAGGAGACCTGAGTGTGTAGTACAGTGTGTCCAGGATGTCAGAGGCGACAATGAAAACAGAGGAGTGTCTGATGGGGTAGGCATCCTCCTCCTGGGAGTCCTCTTCCATTTACTGGAGGTGTTGGTAGTGGACCCAGGTCATCGGGTGGAGGGATTATTGGCGGGGTAGCCATCCGGGCTCTGGCTTAGGGGCAACCAGCTGATGACCTCTGACCGGCTCCATGTGATAACAGCACATCAATAAGAGCGAGCGCCAGAACAGCAAATCAAAATAGCGACAGCAGCCGCACATGCACATGATAGTGCAGCACATAACAGCTACTGCAGCTCGCACAGCAACATTTATACCATTCCAGCCTGCTGTTTTGTATTGTATTTAACACAGGGGGGCTCTGAGGCCCGACCTCCCTATCTCTAGGATTCTTTATTCCATGCTGCTCACTGATGGTGGGGGTATCAGCAACTTCCAGTCGCTCATATGTGACAGTTGCTCTAATGTGCCGGTCGCTATTTAGTGCATCGCTATTATTGAGTTGCTGTTATTGTTTTGCTATTTTGTATTCGCTGTCATTATGTGTTTATTTTATTTATTTATTTAAGAGATTTACCAGATAAGCATGCTGAGCGGGGACTGCTCGTTTCCAGATGCGACCTGGGGAGTTACATAGAATACAAAACAAGTACAAATACATGGTGCGACAACAGGTCCAGAATAGATACATACAGGGTGCTACAACAGGTCCAGAATAGGTACAGGCTGGACTACACATTAGATTCAGTTAGTGAAATACAAGGTTTAGTCCTAAGACCACAGAGTGCACAGTTTGCTATTCCATAGTTAGGTCCTATGACCGCAGGGTATAAAACAGGGAGAGGCAGTAGGTATACAGTAAGTTTTCTGGGCTGTTGATACTGTCAAGGCACGTTTAGATGCCCCTTGGTAGCAGGTCTGGGTAGTAGGTTGCAGTTGCATATGTCTAAGAAGTGGGCAAGAAGGAGTGGTTTAAGGAGCATTGGGGTGGGGGAAGAGCCTAATATCTACAGGGAGGTCATTCCAGAGTTTGGGCAGGCGATATTTGAAGGCAGATTTGCCCTTCGATGTATGCATGAAAGGGACTTGGAGTAGCTTTGAGTCTGAGCATCTGAGGGAGTATGCCGGGGGGGGGGGTTATGCTGACAGGACGGAGCTGAGATGGGTGGGGGAATTGGTCCAGTATTTAGCTATGAGATTAGCGCAATGTAGCTGACGTCGAGACTCCAGTGAGGGAAGAGCTAGGGAGCTGTATAGGTCGCAATGATGGGTGGTGGGGGAGTATTCCAGGATGAACCGACAGAAAGAGTGAAATAAGGAGTCCAAGCTGGCCAGGGTGGATGAGGGGGCTGCACTGTAGACCACTTCGCCGTAGTCAAAGATAGGGAGAATCATTTTGTGCACTAATTCCCTCCTGACCGTGGTCGGTAGACAGCCTTTATTGCGATATAGTGCACCTAGTTTGGGGTGTAGTTTTTTTTGTAGAGAGTCAATGTGGACAGAAAAGTCTAGGTGTTGATCAATCCATACACCCAGGTACCTAAAGGAGGTGCAGGATTCCAGGGTGGACCCGTCCAGGGTATGGAAGGCGGGGGGAGAAGCTAGTTGGGAGAGTCTAGGTTGCGTGCCGAAGGTCAGGGGGATGGTTTTCTTTGCGTTTAGGACAAGTTGGTTGGACCTGAGCCATTTCTGAACGGCATCAAAATCCTGTTGAAGGACTGAGTTTATGTCCCCAGTGGAGGGGCTGGAGGCATACAGTACGGTATCGTCTGCATACATTTGTATAGCTGAGTTGGAGCAGGTCAGTGGTAGATCATTTAAAAATATGGAAAAGAGTAGGGGGCCAGGACAGAGCCCTGGGGGAACCCCATGGTGACTGGGAGCAAGGGGGATACGTGTGAGCCAATTTTTACTGCCTGTTTTCTACCAGTCAGGTAGGCTTGGAACCAGCTGGTGGCTAGATAGGAGAGGCCTGCGTCATGTAGTTTTGTGATTAGCTTAGGGTGGGATACGGTACCAAAAGCTTTGGCCAGGTCTATGAATATGGCCAAGGTGATATGCCCCTTGTCCATTCCTGAGGAAATATCGTTTGAGAGTCTTAGGAGCGCTGTGATGGTGGAGTGAGATTTGCAAAATCCCGACTGATAAGGGGCGAAGAAGGAGGTAGAGTCAAGAAATTGTGTGAGTTGGGTGAGGGCTAGGTGTTCCTGTAGTTCGGCCAGAATTGGGAGAAGAGAGGGCGATAGTTTCCAGGCGCAGATGGATCACCACCCTTTGGTAGTGGGATGACAACTGCCTCCTTCCAAGCTGCTGGAATTCGTGCTGTGGAGAAAGAGAGGTTCAAGAGGTCAGCTAGGGGTGCGGCAATGGTAGGGGCTGACAGGTATAGGAGTTTGGCATCCAGTCCTAAAGGGCATTTTCCTTTGTTGGGGTCAAGGGAATGTAGGGCATCTAGAACTTCTGCTGTGGAGACTAGACGGAAAGAGAATGTGGTGGCGTGGGGGGTATGCTGGGGTTTCGTGAAAGGGCTGGGTGTGGGTGTGGTGATTTGTTGCTTTGTTAGGAGAGATGTAGCACAGTTGGTAAAAAAGGTGTTGAAAGCTGAGGCAACTTCACTAGGGTCTGATACATTGTTGCCCTGAATGGTTAGGGTAGGGGTGGGTGGCTGGGCAGGGGGAGTGAACAGGGTTTTGATGGATTTCCAGAATTTGGAAGGGTGGCTAAGGTTAGAGGACAGAGCTGCCCGGAAATAGTTCTTTTTTGCCTGCCTTATGGCTTTTGTGCAATTAGTGCGGAGGGTTCGGTAATGCTGCAGGGATTCAGGGGAGCATGTTTGCCTGTGTTTTTTCCAGGTCTGGTCCCTAGCACGACATCTGCAGATGATGTCAGCAGAGACCCATGGGAGATGGGTTTCTCTGACCCTATTGCTTTTTAGGAGGGGCGTGATAGTCCCATACAGCAAGAACGCTGTTTCTGAACATGTCAAAAGCATGGTCGATAGAGGGTGCCAGTTGAATGAATGACCAGTCGACAAGGGCGAGGTCATTTAGTAGGGAATGTAGGCAGAGGAATTTATATGCTCTCGTGAGGAGTGTCCGGGGGGTGGTGGTTAGTAGGTCTGTGCACCTTTCTGATCATATAAACCATATGGTGATCACTCAGGGAGTCAGGGAGGAGGCCAGCTTTAATTATCCTGTGGGGGGGTGTGTTGTGAGAGCCCAGTCCAGGAGGGAGTGGTTTTGTGTTTTTGGGTTTATGCGGGTGGGTTGCTCTATTTGTTGGGAGAGGTTTAGGGATTGAATCTTGCTTCTTAGTTTGGAGCAGTCTTTTGCTAGCCAGTTGTAGTTTAAATCCCCGAGGATGTAGAGCTCACCGGCTGCAGCCGCAGTTTTAAGAGTAGCTAAGTGGTCTATGATGATAGGCGCAGGGGTAGCAGGGGCGTAGTATATCCCTGCCATGTACACCGGGGAGGAGTGCAGCAGGGCAAGCTTAATCATTATAGATTCTATTTGGGGAGTATGTTCAGGGAGCTGGACAGGGGTGAACTGGAAACTGTTTGATATGTACATGGCGATTCCTCCACCTTTCTTTTTGCAGTGTCGGTCCTGCCTAATTACTGTGTAACCAGGGATGGCTATTTCTGAGTCAGCATGGTGTGGTTTCAACCATGTCTCAGATATTATACAAATGTCGGGTCGGAGGGCTTGGGCAGTGATTTGCAGCTCCGATACTTTGTTCAGGAGGCTGCGGATGTTAAGGTGAATTAGGCTAAGGCCCTTGGGGAGGGTTTGGGGGCTGGAGTGGGACGGTGGGCCAGGGATGGTTTCAACATCCCCTGCCAAGAGGAGCAGCAGGTTGAGGTAGTGTATGGAGGTGTACCATGTGTTTCTGGATTTAAGCTTGGGGCAGGTGGTTTGTGAGGTGTGGAGGGAGACCGAGGTAACTAGGTTGAGTAGGGCAGATAGGCACAGGGGGAAAAAGCGGGGGATGACAGAAGAGCTTATAGACCATATGTGGGTGGGCATGTGAATCTGGCGCACAGTGGGGGTTGATAGGGGCGTAGGAGAGATGATTCAGAGCAAAGGGGGTGGAGGTTAGGGTCATTTTGGGGCTGGGTTGCTGGGGGTAGAGATGCAAGAGGAATAGCAATGGATAACAGTGTAATTAGGTACAGGATCATGTTTGTAATGTGAATCTTTCAGTAGCAAGCTGAAATTCGGTGTAGCAGCCTCTACTGGGGGGGGATCTGATAATCTGCAGATCTGAAAGTGGGCTGATAGGTTTTGGCGTGTCACCTGACCTCTCAGCTACCTATATAACTGAGTGCCGAGCAAGGGTGGTGGTGGGAGCGGCGAGGCCAGAATCACAGCAGCACTGTAACTTGATTCTCTGTACAGCTCTGCCGTAAGTTTAAAAAATTTGGTTTGGTGCCAAATTTAAACAAGGGATCTGAGTCCTGTCGCGGCGGCTCACCTGCCTGCCTCGTACCTTAATTGTGCTCGGTAATTCCGGGGGGTCCCCTTGTGGGGATTCAGGGAGGTAACAGTCCCCACCTCACGACCTGCTGTGAAGAGAAGAGGAGATGTTAAATTTATAGCCCAGATGGAAGGGCGGAGTTGCTTGCCAGGTCAGTCGCAACAGGAGTTATATTACAGCTGCATTCTCCCTGCTCAGATGTATTCCTTCTTTTTTTTTTTTTTTAAAGAAATTGAGGAACATTACCCCCCGAATTACTGCTTTTCCCTGAGCTGCTGTGCCACAGTACAGAAAAATACAAGTACAAGAGAAAAAGCCAGAGCCCCTTAAGGTTACACTCTATTTTGCTAAAGGAGAGACAATAAATGCAGTAACCCAGCCTAGCAGCCTCTTAAGGTAACGTGTACATTTGCTACAAATATAATGCACAGGAGAGCAGATTTAAACAGAAAAAAAACAATCTTATAATGCACAGGAGAGCAGATTTAAACAGAAAAAAAACAATCTATAGAGCTATGCTGAATTTAAATGCCTTAAAGAATCACAGCAGCACTGTAACTTGATTCTCTGTACAGCTCTGCCATAAGTTTAAAAAATTTGGTTTGGCGCCACATTTAAACAAGGGATCAGAGTCCTGTCGACGAGCAGCTCACCCACCTGCCTCATACCTTAATTGTGCTCCGGTAATTCGGGGGGGTTCCAGTGGTATCTGGTGGGGGCATGGTCAAAATGGCCTAGCGACCTCGTAGGGATTCAGGAGGGCAGCAGTCCCCTACCCTCGCGACCCACTTAATTGTGCTCGGTAATTTGGGGGGTTCCAGTGGTGTCCGGTGGGAGGCAGTCCAAATGGCCCTCGCAACCTCGTGGGGATTCAGGGAGGGCAGCAGTCCCCTACCCTCATGACCCGCTTCATTGTGCTCGATAATTCAGAGGGTTCAGTGGTGTCGGAGGAGGGCATGGTCAAAATGGCCCTGGCGACCTCGTGGGGATTCAGGGGAGGGCAGCAGTCCCTACCCTCGCGACCCGCTTAATTGTGCTCCGGTAATTCGGGGGGGGGTTCCAGTGGTGTCCGGTGAGGAGGGCACAGTCCAAAATGGACCTCGTGGGGATTCAGGGGAAGGGCAGCAGTCCCCTACCCTCGTGACCTGCTTAATTGTGCTCCGGTAATTCGGGGATGTTCCAGTGGTGTCCAGTGGGGAGCGCACGGTCCAAAATGGCCCTTGCGACCTCATGGGGATTCAGGGGAGGACAGCAGTCCCTCACCGTGACCCGCTTAATTGAGTCTGCACTGGGGTTCCAGTGGTGTCTGGTGGGAGGGCATGGTCCAAAATGGCCCTCGCAACCTTGTGGGGATTCAGGGGGAGGACAGCAGTCCCCTACCCTCGCGAACCCTCTGACCAGGTGCAAAATCTGGGCATCATGCTTGATAGTGGACTTACACTTAAGACTCAGGTGTCGGCCACTGTTAAGTCCTCATTTTATCATCTGAGGAATATCGCCTGGATAAAGCACCTGGTACCACCTGATGATCTTCAGATGTTGGTCCACACCTTGGTGACCTCGTGCCTTGATTACTGCAATGCCCTATACGTAGGGCTACTGGGGGTGGATTTCTGCCACCTGCAGTTGGTGCAGGATGCGGGTGCCAGGTTGCTGACAGGTTTACGTAGATCTGACCATGTCACACCTGTACTCCACATTCTGCACTGGCTGCCGGTGTGGCGGAGGATCACCTTCAAGGTCAGATTACTGACCTATAAGGCCCTACACGGATGGTACCTGAAAGAGCTCCTTTGTCCCTACCATCCCCTTCACTCCGCCGATGAGGGATTGCTGGAGATTCTCAGAGTCTGTTTGACAACATCGGGAGCTAGGTCATTTGCTTTTGCTGCTCTATCCCTGTGGAATTCTCTACCTTGTCGGGTAAGGGAATGCCCGTCCGGTGAGGCCTTTAAATCTGCCTTCAAAACCTATTTATTAGAATTGGCCTACATGGACATTTAAACGCCTATGTTTTTTTAGAAATGTGATTCTGTTTTTAAATTGTTTGATTACATTGTGTAAAATGCTATGATCTATTTGTGGAATAGCGTTTCAGAAATAAAGTTTGGTTTGGTACTCAGGACTGCACTGCTCTTCTGGGCAAGAGTAGGCTTTTCGGACTGCACTAGGGGGCACTAGGTGTCAGCATGGCTCGGTTGGTAGCATATCCGCCTCTGGACCAGAAGGTTTTGGGTTCTCATCCCACACCAGGATTGGACTTGCACCTAAAATGCTGGCATCTGAGTGCAGTATTAGGAGGTTGCTGTACTGCTGGGGTGTGCCGTCCTTTGGATGAGACGTTAAACTGAGGTCCCTTCTACGATAAAGCAATGGGGCCAGATGGGGTGCACCCCAGGGTCCTACTAAGAGAGGTGGTGGCTGAACCTATGGCTATCCTGTTTAGCCGATCACTGGAAACAGGGGAGGTACCCAAAGACTGAAGGACAGCAGATGTAGTCCCCTTATACAAAAGTGGGAACAAAGAGGAAGCGGGAAACTACAGACCAGTCAGCCTGACCTTGGTAGTGGGGAAGATCATGGAAGCACTACTGAAGGCGAGATTGGTGGAACATCTGGTTGCCAATGGACTACAGGACCCAAAGCAGCATGGTTTCACCGGGGGGAGATCATGCCAGACCAAACTCATTGAATTTTTTGACTGGGTGACAAGGGAGGTGGATCGGGGAGGGCAGTGGACGTGGCCTATCTGGACTTCAGCAAGGCATGTGACACTGTGCCATACAGGAGGCTATTAAACAAACTGGGGAATGTGGGAGTGGGCAGGACAGTAGTGCAGCGGGTGGGTAATTGGCTGGGAGCAAGACACAGAGGGTGGTGGTAAATGGCTGTCACTTCACAGAGGGAAGAGTGACCAGTGGAGTACCGCAGGGATCAGTGCTGAGACTGGTCCTATTTAACGTCTTCATCAGTGACATTGCGCAGGACTCAGAAGGCAGAATTTCCCTGTTTGCTGATAACACGAAGCTCTCCAACAGAGTGGACACGCCAGAGGGTGTAGACAGAATGAGAAGGGACCTGCAGAAGCTTGAAGAATGGTCAAGGGTTTGGCAGTTGAAATTCAATGCAAAGAAGTGCAAGACAATGCATATGGGGCACAAAAATCCTGGAACATATCAGTTGGGGTATGAGGATATAGCATGCACCAAGCAGGAAAGGGACCTTGGGGTTATCATCTCTGATGACCTGAAGGTAGGAAAACAGTGCGACAAGGCAACAGGTAAAGCAAATAGGATGCTGGAATGCACAGGCAGGGGCATCACCAGCAGGAAAAAGGAGGTCATAATTCCACTATACAAGACACTAGTGAGGCCCCACCTGGAGTACAGTGTACAGTTCTGGAGACCTAACCTATGTAAGGACATAAGGGTAGAGAAAGTTCAGAGGAGGGCAACAAAGATGGTACAGGGATTACATCACAAGTCCTATGAGGACAGGCTGAAGGACTTGAATATGTACTCCCTGGAGGAGAGGAGGGAGAGAGGGGATATGATAGAGACATACAAGTACCTTACAGGGAGGAACAGGGTGCAGGAATACACTAGTTTCCAGCCAAAAAGATGTTCCAGGACTAGAGGGCATGGGATGAAGTTGGAGGGAGGGCAATTCAGAGGAAACATGAGGAAGAATTTGTTCACAGAAAGAGTGGTGGACAAGTGGAACACCCTGCCAGAGAAAGTGGTGGGGGCTGAAACAATCACGGGATTTAAGAATGCATGGGATGGACATAAGGGAATTCTGAAGGTCAGGGTAAGGGGCAACAGACTTCTAGACAAGCATTTGTCAATGCCGAACGTTCGCTTGCAGGTATTTGCAATGGTATTTGTCACTTGGACATGGCTTAAAAAAATCAGTGACAAAGAAGTACAAGCATTTGTCAATGCCGAATGTTGCTTGCTTCTATGTGTTGTTTAGGTATTTGGAAGTCATTGGAGTGCAAATATTGAAAATTCGCGAACTTACGAGAGTGCGTAGGAACTGAGCAACGCACGCTCGTAAAACAGTCATTTTTAGGAATTTTTTCACCAAATTTTCAACATAGCCATTTTAAGACCTCTGCTCATGAACAGTGTCACTGTGATTTTCTTAATGTGTCCCATACATTGAGGTTCACCGACTGCGCCATTGTGCGCTACATGGGCTGAAACACGTTTTGGGCAGGATGTGAAAAATGACAGCTGTACTGCTCATGAGAAGGTGTGGTAAAATGACAATGTTGAAAATCTGGAGTGAAAATATTGAAAATTCGCAAACTTACGAGCGTGCGTAGGAACTGCGCAACGCACGCTCGTAAAACAGTCATTTTTAGGAATTTTTTCACCAAATTTTCAACATAGCCATTTTAAGATGTTTCCTCATGAACAGTGTCACTGTTATTTTCTTAATGTGTCCCATACATCGATTTCGCACACCGACTGCGCCATTGTGCGCTACATGGCCGGAAACATGTTTTGGGTGAGATGTGAAAAATGACAGCTGTACTGCTCATAAGAAGGTGTGGTAAAATGGCAATGTTGAAAATCTGGAGTGGAAATATTGAAAATTCGCAAACCTACGAGCGTGCGTAGGAACTACGTAACGCACGCTCTTAAAACAGTAATTTTTAGGAATTTTTTCACCAAATTTTCAACATAGCCATTTTAAGATCTCTGTTCATGAACAGTGACACTGTGATTTTCTTAATGTGTCCCATACATTGATTTACTTCTCACTGACTACTAGTATTGCTACATGGCAGGAAACACGCTTTGGGTGAGATGTGAAAATGACAGCTATACTACTCATGAGAAGGTGTGGTAAAATGGCAATGTTGACAATCTGGAGTGAAAATATGGAAAATTCACGAACTTCTGAGCCCTGCGTAGGAACTGCATAGCGCTCGTAAAAAAATGGTCATTAGGAATTTTCACCAAATTTTCAAAATAGGCTTTTGAGAGCCCACCTTATGACGCTAGCACTGTCATTTCGTTAATCGGCCTAAAAGGCCCGGTCAACGCCATGACAGTGACAGAATTCATGAGAAGGGTCCCAAAACCCATGTTGAAAATTTGGTGCAAAAACCAAATACCTGAGATATGCAACAAAGTTGAAAAAACCCCATCTAGCCCATTATACAGCTTACCAGCATTTCCTCAGTTACATGATCGGCTTTGAAGAGTGCAGGCGTGTTCCAGTCCAGCGATGATTGTCAGCCAAGCTCAGAGGTAGTATGGGGTGGGGGGGTGTGGGGAGGCAGGGTGCGCAGTGGGTGGGTGCAGGTTGTGGGAGGGGCGGAGCGCCGTGGGACCGTTTTAATTTACAGGTTTTAACAAAAAAAAAAAAACTGACAGGGGCGTTGCCACGCTGAGGTGGGCTCCCAGCGTGACAGAAGGATGGTGGGGGCCGTGGAGCCAACGGGGATTGGGCACCCCTGTCGGCAGACGACGCTGGACGTTTGCCACGCTTGGGGTGGGCCTCAGCGTGGCAGAGGGGAAATCTGTTTGGGGAGGTGGAGCCGACGGGATTGGGCACCGCTGGCAGACGATGCAGGACGCTTGCCACGCTGGGGTGGGCTCCCAGCATGGCACCAAAGATTTGGGGGGGGGCGTGTGACGCGCTGCCAGCACACAGCGGTGGTTTACTTTGAAGAGAAGACCACTGCTGTCATACACAGCACCGCATCGATTGGTGCAGGACCGCCACGCCTGCTCAACGGAGCAGGGGATTGCACAGGAGGGGCACACCTCCGAAGTGTCCCATTCTTCCAAGATGTTCCTTGCGCATGCGAGCAAGCGAATGTAAAAAATGAAAAAGGAACTTACAAGCTCAAATGGGCAGGCTGAGTGGGCCATAGGCCCTTATTTGTCGACAGTGTCTATGTATCTACCCATCCTAGTGCTGTCCTGGTAGGTGTCCAGGTGGAAGTAAAAGACCCCAGGGCACCCTTCGTAAAGAGGAAGGGACATTCCTGGTGTCCTGGCCAACATTCCCCTTTCCACAAACCAGTTCATGCAATTGTCCAAGCTATGTGTGAGTGTTCATGTGCGATATGGCCGCCACTACACATTCAGTCACTTCATTATCAGTCTAGCATTGCTTGTAAAGCACTTTGGGATACACTGTGTATGAAAAGTGCTATATAAATGCTGATTCTTCTTCTTCAAAGCCATAGTCACTATAAGAATGCTGACATTAAGATTGCCAGTGGGGCGCGGGGGCATTGGAACCAGTGTCATGTTCAGGGCCACTGGAAAATATCTGCAATGTTACAAAATACACAATTTTTACCATTTTCCACACTAAAAATGCAATTTGAGTTTTGTCTGAAACTGTGTAAATATTTTAACATTTTCAAGGAAATGTACTCAAACATGCTAACAATTTAGCATACAGACTTAGTTTGGGCTAAAACAACACAGTGCAAGATGGGGAAGGTTTCTCCCAGCGGTTCTATATGGCACCGCTTTCACCTAAATCTTCGCCTGGTTTGGTCTGAAAATCCTCTGGCAAGCATACATATATTGAGCACTTAACATCTGTGTGTAAGCAGTCCAGCAGAAAACGTTTTGTATCCAAACAAACTGTGCTGCCAATCAGAAGCCATTCTCTGCAACCTCCGGGTTGGATAATCATCCTCAAAAGCACCGACCTCTCAACTGGCCTGGAGCACAAAGGGTTGCAGTGAAAAGGGCAGCTAAGGAGTCTGCCTGGGAGTTAGACAATGGCCAGCCATACTAATTGTTCACTACTGGACCCTACATACTAAGTACTCTCTGTTCTGTCTGCATTTGTCTGACAACTGCCCTGTTCATTCTGGATTATGCTAATGCTGCCTAAACCCACTGTCTGCGGACAATTGCCTAATTAGCTCCCTGCTGTCATGCTGTATCAACCTGTCTGTTCTGAATGTATCAACTTGTACCTGCAATGTCTAGTTCACTGCAGTGTTATATTACTGCACAGCTAGCTAGTCTTTGCTATTTTTGGTGTATTCCTGGTCCACTCTATCTTTATACTACATGAATTTTACTGTTTGATTGTTAGGTCATTGCAATTAAATAAAAAAGGAAAAATTACAGAAATAAATGCACTGATTGTTTTACATACTGAAATGCAGAAATTTAAAATACGATGCATTGTAACAGTGACAAACCGATATAAACTGTGACTAAACATGTCATTACATGTAAAATTGCCATCAGTTAGAAAAACATCCACACATTCGCAGTTCCACTGGAAGTGCGGATTCACTGGAACATCTTTAGGCTAAGCTCCTCCCACTACCCGGGCAGTACATCCTCCAGCTCCACCTTGTGACGTCAGACCTTGCACACTGAAAGCAGGGATCCAAGTGCCAGTTGCCAGTAGAGACAGGATGGGTGGTGTGGATGTGAACTATATACCACTCCTAGAAAGTACAGTTATGTAAAAATGTACCATAACAGTAGACCTTTGAGGAGCGTCTCTTGCAGTAGGTAATACATGTTGGTTACCAGCAGAGGCCACTGTGGTGCACAGTAGCTCTTCTAGCAATCTTTTACCAGGGGCCGCCCACACATGACATCATCTTCCTGTTTCCTATATAAGTGTGGGCAGTCCCTGGTATCCTTAGTTCCCCCACTGGATTCAGCCCGCAAAGTGGGGACTGAGGGGGAACCCAAGGTACCAAAGAAGTCCCAACCCAAAAGTTATTGGACTAGAATCTGCTCTCCCACAGGAGGAGGGGGACGGAGGGCGGGATCGGACCTAATGCAAGAGACACTCCTCGAAGATCTACTGTTACGGTGAGTTTTTAAGTAACTGTACTATCTTCCACAGAGTGGTCTCTTTCAGTAGGTAATACATTTGGGTAGAATCTCAAACAGTATTGTCCATGTGGTAGGACATTAGGATAATAGACTTTGTAGGACTGAACGGCCGAAGGCCGTCCTATGTCATGAGGCAATATCCAAATTGCAATGCTGTGTGAATGTATGGACTGTGGACCAGTAGCCGCATTCCAGATATCTGAAATGGAGGCTCCAATAAAACAAGCTGCAGTAGTGGCCATAGCTCTAGTAGAATGGGCTTGGACAGGTCCTGGTAAGGGTTTGTTGTATTTTGTGTAACAAAATTTAATACAATTAGCCAACCAGCTAGAAAGAGTTCTTTTAGCAACTGGGAGCCCTTCTCGGCCAGAGGCAAAAAGTGACGAACAATTTGAGAAGTTTTTCTAATCGATTTTGTCTAATTAGTGTAGTAGTGTAATATACGATAGACATCTAAAGTATGTAGTAGATGTTCACCTTGGTTGGAGTATTCAGGATAGTATACCGGTAACTCCAGGGATTGATTTAAAATGTGTTTAGAGACTACTTTAGGAAGGATGGAAGGGTTGGTACGGAGTGCCACCCTGTCCTTGTGAAAAATTAAGTAAGGTTCCTTACACATGAGGGTATGAAGCTCAGAAATATGGCAAGCTGAGGTGACAGCCACTAGGAATGAGGTTTTCCATGAAAGGAAATGGAGGGCACAAGTGGCCACCAGTTCAAAGGCTCAAGAGTTAATTTCTCTATTAGAAATTGAGATCCCACGGAGGAGTGGGTCATCTAATACTGTAGGTGGTTTGATATGTAACATTCTCTTCAAAAATATTTTGGCTAGATGATGTTGATACAGTAATCTGTTATCTAGCAGTCCACGGAAGGCCGAGAATAGCGGCCGAATGGACTTTGATGGATGAATAACTCAAACTGGACTCTGACAGTGAGGCCCGGAAGTCTAGAACTTTTGTCAGTGGGCAGAAATAGGGATCCAGTGATCAAGAAGCAGCCCATATGGAAAAGCATTTCCATTTGAAGATATAGGTTTCCCTGGTTGCTGGTTTACGTGAGACCAAGAGAATACTGGCATGAGGAGAGGATACTTGTAATCTGATCATGAAAACATCCTCAGGAGCCAAGCATGAAGATGTACAGCCTTCAGGTTGGGATGTAACAGATTTCTTTAATTTTGAGTCAAGAGGTTGAAGATTGGAGCACCTCCTTGCTTGCTGAGGTAGAACACCACCACAGTGTTGTCTGATTGGATCAGCAACAGACTAGAGTCAAAAGAGGTTGGAATGCTGGAAGGGCTAAGTGGAATACCCTCAGCTCTAGGAGATTGATGTGAGGCTGAGGGAGAGAAGTGGTCCACTTGCCCTGTGTCTGATAAGGACCCAGGTGTGCGTTCCATCCTGCCAGGGGAGCATCCGTGGTGAACGTCTGTGTGGGAGGGAGGGACTGAAAAGGCATTCCTTGTCATAAATTGGTTTTGAGTGACCATCAAGTCAGAGCTGACGTCAGAGAGGGAACGACTGATCTTGCCTTCAAATTTTTCTTGTTCTTTGAGACCATTGATTCTGGAGGGTTCACTGAATAGGTTTCATATGAAGACGTGCGAGTGCTACCATAGGGATGGCAGTGACCATGTGACCCAGAAGGCACAGCAGTTGTCTAGCTGTGACTACTTTCTGAGTCTGTATGTGTGATGCCAGAGACAAGGGTGTGGCCTGCTGGATGGCTGGACAGTAATTTCTGGCTGAGACTGCATCTAGGATGGCTCCAATGTACTAGAGACTGAGTAGGGGTCAGGTTGGACTTTAGCCAATTGACTGTGATCCTTAGAGTGTGAAAATATTTGCAGGGTAGCCTCTAGGTAAGAAAGCAAAGCTGTTTCACTTTGACTGGCCAGCTATCTAGATATGGGAAGATAAAGTGCCCTTTCCTTCTTAAAGCTGCTGCAACTACCTCTAGGTAATTGGTGAACAAACTCAGGGCTGAGGAGAGGCCAAACCGGAGTGCTTGAAACTGGTAGTTTTAACCTAGCAGGTAGAAACAAAGAAACCTGCGATGAGCAGGATGGATGCAGGTAGGCACCCTTCATATCTAGGGCACAAAGCCAATCTCCCTGTTTCAGTATTAGTATAATGGAATTCAAGGTTATCATGTGAAACTGCTTGTACTGGATGGAAAGGTTTAGTTTTCTGAGGTCCAGTATTGGACTGAGGTCTCCAGTTCGTTTGGGTACCGGAAAGAAGTGGGAGTGGAATCCCTTTTGATGTTGTGAGGGGGTACTGGAGAAATGGCCTGTGTCACCAGTAGAGCCCTCAAGTCCTCTGGAAGGATAGGTATATGATCTGACAGATAATGAATATGTTGGGGGGGATGGGGGGGCTGGAGATAAATTCCACAGTATGATTCCTCTGTATAATCTGGAGTACCCATTCATCTGAACTGATCATTCACTTAGCCTCTAAATGGAGGGCAAAATGACCACCCACAGCCTCCAAGGCCTGTGCCAAGGAGGGGTGGGAAAAAATCCTAGTGGATCACTGGATATTGAGCCACCCAGCCCTTCAGGGAAGGTGGGGGCAGGAGCCACGGGTGGCGGAGGTGTTGCCTCTTGTGGGTTGAGTACGACCTCTACAGCCACCTGTACTGGTATCTCTGTATTTTCCACCTCTTTCAGAGTAGGAAAATGATCCAGTAATGTAGTCCTGTGTCAAGGAGGGGCGGGAAAAAACCCTAGTGGGTCACTGGGTACTGGGCCGCCCAGCCCTCATGGGAGGGTGGGGTGGGAGCCACGGGTGGCGGAGGTGTTACCTCTGCGGGTTGAGTACGACCTCTACAGCCACCTGTATTGGTATCTCTGTATTTTTCACCTCTTTCAGAGTAAGAAGAGGACTGAGTAAGGTAGGTTGTATGTGGAGTATGGTACATGCCATGAACCGTAAGTAAGTTCTGCCTGATGCCTGTAAGTCAGCCAGTAAAGTTTGAGTACCTGGCCCAAAATAACTTGGACCAGTTAAAAGGGGCATTAGCTACTTTATGTAGTACATTAGGCGTAAAGCCTGAAAAGCGGAGCCAGGTGTGGCGTTGCAAATAAATGCCAACAGCTGACAGTCGGGCTGCGGTATCTATAGCATCATATCCCGACCTGGATAGGTGATGGAAAATAGCATTGCTAGTTGACATAGTAGCCAATAATTGCTCCCGTTCTGGTGAAGGAGGGAGGTGATTAATAGTCTCAATGGCAGATGACCCAAGGGTATGTTGGTATTTAATCATATGACCCATATAATTTAGAATTCTGATATTCATGGTACTGGAGAAAAATACCTGTTTCTCCAGAAAGGCAAGTCTTTGGGATTCTTTATCAGGTGGTATGGAGCTTATGTGATCATGAGTGGTAGAACAGAGTCCACTTCTGGGATAGCTTGAAGGAAGGGATGAACCAAAGGAGCTTGATAAATATGATCCATCTTATGGGGAACAGCTGAGATAGCTGGAGGCTGATGTCAAGCAGTCAGCATGGTATTCTGGTAAGTTTGAATTAGTGGTGAAACCACCAAGATGGGCTCCTCTGGCAGATCAAGGTATTCTGCCATATCCTTATTTTGTCATGTTTTTGTGGTAGAGAATCCCTGACTTTCTATATTTATATCATCATTTCATGGAATGAAGGGTCATCAGGAGGGGGTGCTGCAGATTCTAGGCAGGTCCTCATCCAAAGAAGAGATTTCCAAAAAAGGCAGACTGAGGATGAAATTTCAGCTCCTGGAAATCTTCGTGTTCAAGGTCACTGGTGAAGTCAACCGGAAGCACTTGTTCATCTGAAAAATAGTCTTCCATATAAGAAGGAAGTGACCAGGGTGGGAATGGATCCTGGTCATCATGAAAAGTCTTAGGCGGAAGAGTAGGAGATTGTGGAGGGTCACCCTGCCCCCTTGGTTCGGAGAGCTGGGAGTGACGTATGGCATGCAAGATGTGCCGTACTACAGTGGAGACGTCCGGGTTCTTCTGAGAAAGGTTGGGGGGGAGTGTTTGAGACACAAGGGGGGTGATGGAGGGGAGTGGATGTGTAGCCTAAGCAGGTCTTGCACCTGGGTGGTAAAGTCCAGGGTTCTGATCTCTGTTTGCCTGACCCCTGTGAATGTCCACCTAAGAGGGTGGAGGGGTAGAAACATGGCATAAGCCATTGTTTTTTTATGAAGTCCCATTTACTAAGAAAGAAGTTGAGGGCACGCTGTCGATGGATGGACACTTGGAACAGTGGCCGTCGATTAGGCGTGAAGTACAGAGGTTGAGGAGGATCTCTCCTGCTCTGCGACTCTAATGGAACCCAGAAAGGGTTATTTATGTATTGACTTTTTATAGTGCTTGAAGTATTGTTGACGAGGGAGTGAAAAAAACATCCCGTCAATAAGTACGCAGAATGATGATGTACTGTCAACAGGGGGACAGCCGTCGACAAGAAATAGGGATGCATCATTGACAGGGATATCCGTCAATGAGAATATGGGTGTATCATCGACGGGTATGGCAGTCAATGAATATATGGATGCATCATCAACGGTGGTAGCCATCGATGAGGATATTAACGGGTATGGCCGTAAATTAAAATATAGATGCATCGTCGATGGTGGTAGCCGTCAATGAGAACATTAACGGTTATGGCCGTCAATGAGAATATAGATGCATCGTCGATGGTGGTAGCCGTCAATGAGGATGTTGACGGTTATGGGCCCTCAATGAAATTATGTGTGTCTTGTCGACAGTGGTAGCAGTCAATGAGGATATTGACAGGTATGGCCGTCAATGAAAATACAGATGCATCGTCGATGGTGGTAGCCATTGATGATAACACTGATAGTTATGGCTGTCAATGAGAATATAGATGCATCGTTGACGATGGTAGCCATCGACGAGGATGTTGACGGCTATGGTCAGTCAATGAAATTATAGCTGCATCGTCAACGGTTTGGTGGCCGTCAATGAGTAAAAGAAACAGAGAGTGAGGAGGTGTACTCTTGCTCTGTGTGTGCCCAGAAATGTAGATCAGTAGATGGGGGAGTTCTTGTTGGGTGAGCCCCCTTGTTTGTAGAATCTTCGATGTTTCTCATCGATGACTGCTGTTTTCAGAAGTTGTTCTTGCTGCTGCATGGGAGTGGAAGATGGCAAAAAAAGGAACTGAGGATTCCAGGGACCGCCCACACTTATATAGGAAACAGTGAAGATGATATGTGTGGGCGGCCCCTAGTAAAAGACTGCTAGAAGAGCTGCGGTGCGCCACAGCGGCCTCTGTTGGTAACCCAAATGTATTACCTACTGCAAGAGACCACTCCATGGAAAATCTAGAATTACAGGCGAGTAATCTATTTTTCTAGGGACAGGGATCTAGTTCTCTATACACACACACTGGCAAATTTTTCAGCAGTTCCAGGAGGAGGGGGAAGCACACACTCCTACTTGGTGAAAAGAAATTGGAGAGCTGAGGTCCCAAATGCAGCATACCGATGAGACTCAAGGTCGATGCTGTAATGGGAGATGAAGGTGTGTTGCGACTTCCGGGTGGCAGCCCTGCAGATCTCCTGGATAGGAATGTCCCTGAAAGCAGCTTCCGAGGCAGCAGTAACGTCTGGTGGAATGAGCCCTGAGCCTATGGTAGGCTCTCTACCAGCTAACCTACAGCAGAGGTAGATGCAGGATGTGATCCAACTGTCAGTCATCCACTTTGCTGCCAGTCTGCCAGATGTGGCATCAGTGTAAGTGACAAACAGTTGGCGAGCCTCACCCCCCGAACTCCAGCCATGCACTCCTTATAAGCAAATGCCCTCCGCAAGTCCAGAGTATGAAGCCTGCAACTGGCTTCCAAAGATGGGTTGGTAAAATATACTGGAAAGTTCATCACATGGTTAAGGTAGAACTCCAATACTACTTTCAGGAGGAACTTTGGGTGGGGGTGAAGAACAACCTTGTGTCTGTGGAAGACCATATGTGGAGATTCCACTGAAAGTACCTGGAGTTCATGAATCCTTCTGGTTGACATGATGGCCACATTCCACGACAGGTGTGACATCTCATAACTGTGCATAGGCTTAAATGACTTACCCAGGAGCATAGCCAGCACCAGCATTAGGTACCATGGTGGTGGTGGTGGTTCATGTACCAGTGGGGAAAGATGGTCCATGCCCTTCAAAAAGCAACTGACCACCTTCTCTTGGGTTAACGTTGGCATACCAACCCACAGCCGATATGCAGAAACGGCTGCCAGGTGCACCTCGAGGGTTGTCACTTGCAACCCCAGTTGGAAGAGGGACCAGAGGTACAACTGGATACTAGCCTCAGGGCAGGCAAGGGGATCAAGCTCCTTGCCCTGACATCAAATGGAAAACCTTTCCAATTTAAAGGTGTAGCACTGGCAAGTCAACTCTTTTTTGGGAGGTCTCCACAACATGGAGCATATCTTTCGACAGAACCAAAGCCTGGAACTCTAGCCAATGAAACCAGGTTGTGAGGTGCAGGGACTTAAGGTCTGGGTGCAAGACCATCACCTGTTGCCTGGTCAGCAGGTTTAAATGAAGAGGCAGCTGCCATGGAGGACTGCTGATGAAGCTGAGGAGACTGGGTACCAAACCTGCTGAGGCCAGTCTGGAGCTATTAGGTTCATCTGCACCTTGTCCTTTCAGGCCTTGATCACCATTTTGTGAATCAAGGAGAAGAAAGGAAATGCTTACATGAGGCCTGGGGTCTAGGGCCTGATGAAGGCATCCCCCAACGGTGTCTCAGACTGTGGGAAATGGGCACAAAACAGCCTCAGTTTGGCATTCTCCTAGCAGGCAAACATGTCTACCAGAGGTGTGCTCCACAGGGAAAACAAGTGGTTCACTACCTCCTGATGCAGGGACCACTCCTGTGATGCCCCTCTCACCCGGTTGACAGCATCTGACATAAATTTCCAGGAGATCTGCACCCAGGCTTTGCATGAAAGTCCAGGAGTGGAGGACCTTCCAACACAAGTGAAGGGAGTGCATGTTGCCCTGCCTGTTCCAAAAGAACATGATCGTGGCGTTGTCTGTCTAGACTTGCATGATCTGACCACTAACAAAGCAAACTGTGTCAGAGTAATTGCATGGAGCTCCAGCAGGTTGATGTGGCGACAGGTCTCCCTGGGTGACCAGAAGCCATGGGCTCTGTGGTCCCCCAGGTGCACTCTCCACCCACCAGAGATGTGTCCATTATGAGTGTGACAGTCTGCTCTGGGTGGACAAACAGGACTCCTTCCTCCAGATGTTCTGAGATCATCCACTGCTGGATGGCTTCCCACATCGGCTGGGTCACTGTGACCAGCTGGTCCTAGTGTCCTATGCACTGGGACCACAGACAGCTTAACTCACACTGTAGGTGCCGCACCCACCAGCAGGCCCACTGGACCATGCTTGTGCAAGATGCCATGTACCCCAACAGCCCCAGGAAGTCCCAGGCAGGATGCAATCTCCCAAGCTAAAATGATCAGGCAACGCAGTTGCTGACAGATCTGCTCCCTTCAAAAAGTGAGTTTCAAGAGGGTCATTGGCCGAATGGATAACCCCTTCCCTACTCAGCTATGAGGACCAGGGACAACTTATAACACAGGGCCAAGGCATCTGGCTTTCCCACACACGTACAGGAATATTGGGTGGCCAGAAACCGATGTACCAGGATGATCAGGCAGGCTAAAGCCTCATATTTTAAGGATCAGCAATCTCAAGTAGCTGGGGTAGGGGTAAAAACATCTGGGATTCCCTAGAGAACATCATGGGGGAAAGGTGACAAAACCTCACCTGCAATGCTCAATGCAAACAGTAGTGTCATGCTTGACCCCACTGAGATTGCCAACGCCTTTAACAATGCATTCACTGACCTACCTCAGTGCTGTACTCCCTCACAGTAGTGAACCCACCTTCCAAATGTCTACCATTCCTACGCACTCACTTGATGTCACTGAATGTAATTATCTCCAAGTTCTACTACTGTACTATCAGGACACCACCAATTACGTCAAGTGATTGCTGACTAAAACCAGAATATTTGGGGGGGGAAGGGGCACCATAGACATGAAACTAGTTGCCCTAGTTCTGAAATGGTACCAGGTCAACATGCCGCTGAAGGGGTGAAGAAAATGAGGAGGAACCTGGGGAAGCTTGAGAAATGGTCTGCAGAGTGGCAGCTGAGATTAATTCAAAAAAAGTGCAAAATTATGCACCTGGGACACAGTAGCTCTGGGGAGGGCTACAGGATTTTTGGGGGGTTGCTGACAGTCACCAAAGAGGAAAGAGAGGTGGGGGGGTTACTATTTCAGATGACCTGCAAATGCAAAAGCAGAGCAGAGCACAAAGGCAGCAGGGAGGGCCAGTGGCATGCTGGGGTGCATAGCAAGAGGCATCACCAGCAGAAGGCATGAGGTATTGATGCAGTTATACAAAACCCTGGTCAGACCTCACATGGAGTACTGTGTGAGGTTGTGAAGGCTGCACCTTCGAAAGGACATCAACAGGCTGGAGGCGGTCCAGAGAAGGGTGACTAAGATGGTACAGGGCTTGCACCACAAGACTTATGAGGAGAGATTAAGGGACCTCAATATTTACTCGCTGGAGGATGGAGAGGGGATATGATAGAAACATTCAAGTACCTCAGGGGCATAAACAGGGTGTGGGTGTGGGTGGGTGTGTGTGTGTGTGTGTGTGTGTTGGGGGGAATCTTCCAATACAGAAGGAGTACAATAACTAGGGGGCATGACATGAAATTGGAAGGTGACAGGTTAAGAGGGAATGTGAGGAAGTTTTTCTTCATGGAGAGGGTGGTGGATGCATGGAATGATCTGGCGCAGGAGGTGGTGGGAGTGAGCACTGTGGTTGGATTTAAACATGCATGGGACAGGCATAGGGGAACTATAGAGGTTAAGCGGGGGGGATGGTCAAAAGCTGTAATCAAGTACAGGACTTACGGGCAGACTGGATGCACCTAGCAGTCCTTATCTGCCGACAATTTCTATGTTTCTATGCTAGAATAGCACGGCAAGAATCGTACTATGTAAAGCATGAAAACATTTAGAGCGACAGGGGTATAATAGCGGTAGTGAATTACTGCTACCCTGTCGCTGGCTGCAAAGTGAAGGAAGGGCTGAAGAAGCCTCAGGTCCTGTGCTGGTCGGGCCACTCCCATGGTGGAGTGGCTAAGGCACAAGCCCCTGGAGCAGTGGAGACCTGGGTACCAGGGTTTGATTCCCTGTCTCCTGATATTTTAATGATTTTTTATAGCTCAGACACGTTTTATCTCTCCGGAGTTTCACCATATATCTGAGGTACCCCCCCCTTCCCGGAGTTGACTATGATAATTCCAGGGGGTGTGGGGGGCAAAGCCCCGTGCAAAAAGAAAAAGTCCAGTTATTTCCTATGGTGTGTGTATTTTGTTACGGTCGGTGTTTTGATCAACGTTATTTCAGAGGATGGCAATTGGCTTGCAGCATTGTTTGTCACATTGTTTCTGTTTGCAGGATTTTGACCCCGTGCCCTCTGGAACAGCTGGCCCTCCTGCTCACTAAGCTGTTTAACATCTCCCATAGATTCTCCCAACTCCCTCAACTATGGAAATCTGCCCTCGCAAGGCCCTGTGCACAAAAGTAGAGACTGCACACTACTCTCAAATTACAGGCCAATATCAATCCTCTCACCTCTGTCAAAAAGCTCTAGCGAGACTGATTTCTGACCAACTAGTATCTTACCTTAGCCAATACAACCTTCTTTGTACCCAGCAATATGCGAGTCAGCAGGGTAAGGCATATGAGGAGAGGCTGAGGGCACTGAACATGTACTCCTTGGAGGACAGGAGAGAGACAAGGGACATGATTGGGACCTTCAAGTACTGGAAAGGGATAAATAATGTGGATAAGGAGAGTCTCTTTAAGTTGAGTGGCAACCATAACACGAGGGGGCACAGTCTTAAGCTGGAGGGGTCGGAGGTTTAGGAGGGAGGTCAGGAAGCACTTCTTCACAGAGAGGGTGGTGGACACTTGGAATGCACTGCCAGAAGTGATCTCGTTGAAGACAGTGGGCAGCTTTAAGAGAGGCTGGGAAAGGCGTAGGGGGATGGTAAGGATCATGGGTAGGGAGGATGGGAGGCGTGGGGGGGGCAGGGAGAGTAGCTCAAGCTGTGGATCTTTCAATACAAGCAGACTTGACAGACCAAATGGCCTTCTTCTGCTGGCTTCTTCGTATGTTCATATGTTACTTTTGTAAGTGCTTTTTTTATTCATCCACATTTTTCATGTAAGCCCCACAGGGGAAATCCATAGCCTTTGAGTGTCTCAGGAGAGGTTTGTGGTCCTTGACCATGCAAACCTCCCGAGAGACACTGCATGAGCCATGACTCTAGAAACAGTGTCATTAGCATCTACAGCCATGTGAAACTGGTATTTAGTGGCCTCCATGGCAGTTTTTGCTGTGTCTGCCAGATCCCGTGCCAAGTCACCAGCCGCTTTCTCACTCATGGCCACAACCGAGCTCCAGAGTGCCTTCTGGTACTGGGCTGCGTAGGCCAAAAAAGTTGCTTGCCTCAGCAATAAAGAAGTTGTGGTATCGACTTTCCCCCCATATTATCCAGCTTCCTGCAGTCCCATTCTGGTGGTTGGGAAGAGAGAGGAACTTTGGCCTTATCACATGCAGCAGTCTGCACTGCTCCCTCATGGTCAGGGTGGGTATACAGATACTCGGCCCCCCCGTTTATTTACTTAGTACTTCTTTTTAATCTTTTTGTTGATGCCAGCTGCATAAGTGGGAGCTTCTAATACTTGCAGGTGAACTTCTTGAGGTTTTATGAATGGGCAAGAATATCCTCTTAGTGGGGGCTAACCTCATCATATCCAGGAATTTTACCTCATCTTCATCCTCTGCAGCTTCCTGGGATGAGAGATTGAGGGTATGTACTATCTGTCTCACAAATGAATAATGTGAGGTGCAATCCGACGAAGGACGAGGAAGGCAACTTAACTCTTGGTTGGGAGAACCATCAGGCTCTGTAGGTGCTCCTTCCTCATCCTCCTCGTAGTAGTAAAATTCATCTTCCTCCTCCACAGGCACTGGAACTGGTGCTGGAGCTGGGGTGGGGCAGGCATATTCAAGAAGTTCCCCATTGCCTGGAAGGCCTGGAGGAACTGCCATGCCTTATTCACGTCTTCCAACGAGGGCATTTTATTTTTGTCTACTGACATCTCCTTTTCCTGTTCAAAAGGAAGGGCAGTGTGACAAGTTTTTCTTTATGCTTCTTTTTAGCAGGCACCATTTCCAATGCCTGCTCAGTGGCTCTTTTGCTCTTACTAGTATCAGGGCTCTCCCTTGCCGATGCCCTGAGATCCATACTATCTTTAGCCAACTTGTCGTCCTGCTTACCCTGAGGGGCTGAACCCTCACCTGAGCCCTGTAATGTAGAGGCAGACTAAGAAGCCATATTCTCTTCAAGTGCTTTGGCCCTCTTATTAAAAGTTTTGGGGCAAAACATGAGACACAAGTCACAATTATTAATATTGTGATCTGGACCCAGGCACTTGAGACAACTCCTGGCAATCTGCCTTAGCCAGGAGTTGAAAACAATGAACACAATTTTTAAAACCTGTAGGTCACATCCTTTTCTTAGGTCTGTTAGAACCAGTGTCTTTAGGTTTGCCAATGACTGGCATGTCTAACAGAAAAATTTAAAGTCTGTGGTTTGGTTCCCCAAAAGTAAGGGAATCGCTAAAAATGAGTTCTAAAAAAGGTCAAAACGAGATTTATCATCTTGATTCCCTGAAAAACAGTAACCAAGAGTATATGAAATAGGACCTGCAAAGCAGTATACAAATAAAGCTTCTTCAGTTTCCAGCTCCAAACTGAAGCAGTTTAAAATGGATCATGGCTAATCTCCTGCCCCTTCCCTAAGTCTACCTCTACAGTTTCCTGTCTTTCAACTGGCACAGAATTGAACTCCAAAATACAGGCTTAAACCAGCAGCACTGTTTAAACACGCAAAATACAGCCCTTATCCAAACAGCATTGTTTAAACACCCAAATACATATCCTTCTCATAGTATAAGCTATTTGAACTAAAGCAAACTCAGAAAAAAAAAAATACTTCCCTTTAGTTTAGCCTCATACAAACACCAGGACACCTCTGCAGTACATGCTTCTTCAGATTCCAGCTCCAAACTGAGGCAGTTTAAAATGGTTGTGTACTCACCTGGTAAAGGTGATTATAGGAGCACCTTCTTATAGCACTCCGAGTCTCAACACATGGGTAGTAAGTGCTCTTCTCATAGGCTGATGCACAAAGGAATCCCAAAATTCGAAATCTGATCACTCTCCTTTCCTTGCTGTTCCCAGAATCCTCAGTATGATATCTTCCAGAGCTTGTTTCCCTCCTGAAAGTATAATGTTAAAAGACCAAAAAATACTACTCTCCGTTGGTCCCGTGAGGGAACGCTGGGTAGAAAAACACACAACACAAGTTGATGATATGTCAAAAGACATTCTTTAGTAAGTACCGTTATTTATAAGCATCTAATAACATGTTACATTGCTCAGGACTGTGTGGGGCATGCGTCCCGTCACTGGATACAATTCAGAAATCGAAAATTTCACATACATTCTTAAATCACTCTAGATGCTTTTCTTAATCTCTAACAGCTATATATATACGTTCCTCTGCAATGGGTGGGATGTGGAGTGCTGTGAGAAGGTGCTCCTATAATCACCTTTACCAGGTGAGTAAACTACCATTATCTATCACACCTTCTTACAGCACTCCGAGTCTCAACACATGGGTGATTGTACAGCAGTATTAGACTTTGTCCTGGGTGGGAGGAGGAACTTGAATCAAAGCTGTCTGGAGCACCCTGCGACCAAACTCTTTGTTTCTAGTTAGGTCGGTGTCTAACCGGTAGTACCTGAAGGAGGTGTGCAGGGACGCCCAGGTCACTGCCTGGCAAATCTCCCTGATAAGACGTGGAATTGCGTTCCACACAAGATGCAGCCACTGCTCTTGTGGACT
Organism: Neoceratodus forsteri; assembly: GCA_016271365.2. NCBI lineage: Eukaryota > Metazoa > Chordata > Ceratodontiformes > Ceratodontidae > Neoceratodus > Neoceratodus forsteri. Next base: position 278,766,588 of record CM028138.1, on the reverse strand, counting down.
GTGCTCTGATGTCTTCTGGAGGAGTATTGCCCCCGGTCCTGTAGGCCCTCACTATAGCTTCTCGCAGTCATCTAGCAATAGTCGATCTGGATGTTGCTAGACTCCGTTTATCGCCTTGAATCAATACGAATAGCCTGTCTGTCTGACGGAAGGTCTCCGTGCTGGCCAGGTAGGTCCGGATTGCTCGGGCTGGGTCTAGGCCGAGTAGGGTTTCCCTGTGAGGGTCCCCTATTTGGTGCTCGAGGGTAGGGACTGTGATCTCCTGAGGAGTGTGGAATGCATTGGCTACCTTCGGAATAAAGGATGGGATGGGTTGGAGTACGACTATCGGGAGAAAAAGCAGATGAATGGCTCTCTGCAAGACAGAGCCTGTAATTCGCTAGTTCTCTTGGCTGAAGAGATCGCTACTAGGAATACGGTCTTCATCGTGAGTAAGGATAAGGGAATAGATTCAAGGGGTTCAAATGGTGAGGTGGCGAGGGCGCTGAGCACCAAGTTAAGGTGCCACAGAGCCGTTATGGGTCTTGGGGTGTGTGTGATAAGGTTTGCAGCCTTTAGGAATGATTGAACCAAAGGGTGTGCTCCGGGTAGATGGCCATCAGTTTCTCCCCTTATAGCCCCTATGGCGGCCGTCTGTACCCATAGAGATGCGACTGATGACCCCTTTTCCAACCCCTTTTTCAGAAACTCTAAAACATTTACAATACTACTTTGAGATGCCCTTAAGTTCTGGTTCTTGCACCATGAAGCAAAGGCCCAACCAAGGTGTCCACCACCTTACCTGATACCCCTAGCCCTAACAGTCTAGACCTCTGAGCAGCCAAGCCATCAGTTTCAGTAGTAGAGGGTTTTCGTGCCAGATCGGGCCTTGTCTGAGTAGGTTCTGGCGGTGTGGTAATACCATGGGATTGTCTATCAGCATTTTCCTGATGAGGGTGTACCAGGTTCTCCTCAGCCAGTCTAGGGCTATGAGTACTATGCTGCTGCCTGTGTCCCGGATTTTCCGTAGTACTGCTGATAGCATGGATATTGGGGGGAATACATATGCCTTTTTGAAAGTCCATGGGGTTGACATGGCATCCACTTCTACTGCTCTCTTGTCTCTGAATCTGGACACGTAGATCAGAAATTGGGCATTGGCCGCTGAGGCCATGAGGTCGATGTCGAAGGGTCCCCATTTCCTCTGGATCTCGTTGAAGATCCCTGGATGGAGTCACCATTCCCCTTGTTGCAGTGTCTGCCTGCTCAACCAGTCTGCCCTTGTGTTCAGGCTGTCTGCCAGGTGAACTGCTGTGAGACTGAGTAGATATTTTTCTGCCCGTAGCAGTAAAATTTCTGCCTCTTGAGCCATGGCTCTGCTTCTTGTTCCTCCCTGTTTGTTGATGTATGCCATTGCTACTCGGCTGTCGGTGCGCACCTTTACGTGGTGTCTTTCGAGTTGAGTTCTAAAGTGTATGAGGGCTAGCCGGATGGCTCTTGTCTCTAGTATATTGATTGGGAGTTTTGACTCCTGGTTTGTCCATTTTCCTTGAACCGACTGCCTGTCCAGTACAGCACTCCAGCATAGCAGGCTTGCATCTGTTTCGAGGGTTCTTGTTGTATCTCTCTCCAATTGTGCCCCCTGCATGAAGGTGTGTGGGTCTTTCCACCATTGTAATGATTTCTTTATCGATGTTGGGATTGTCACTCTCCGATTGTAATTCTGTTGACTATGGTTCCAGTTGTCCAGGAGCAGGTGTTGTAAGTGCCTCATGTGTAACCTGACCCAGTCGTGTAGGTCTATGCATGCTGCCATGAGACCCAGTAGTTGCATAAGGTGCCATACTGTTGAGTTCTTCTGCAGTGTGCTGTCAACGTGCTGATGCGTGTCTGTGATGGTCTTACTGTGCTTGTCACTGTGTTGAATGTTGCCCCCAAGTGGTCTAACAACGTGGTGAGTGTTAGGTGGCTCTTTGCTTTGTTGATAAGCCACCCATGTTTGGTCAGTAGTTACAGGGCTCTGTGGGTTGCTATCCTTGACTGGTCCACTGTTCTCACCTGTATCAACCAGTCGTCTAGGTATGGGATCACATGAATGCCTTCCATGCGTAGTTTTGCCACTAGGAGTGCCATGTCCTTGGTGAACAATCGTCGGGCCGATGCCAACCCGAACGGCAGGCATTGGTACTGGAAGTGGTAACCCAGTATGCTGAATTGGAGGAACCTCTGGTGGGATAGTCTGATAGGTATATGTAGGTAGGCATCCTTCAGGTCTACGAAAGTTAGAACATCGCCTTTGCGTATAGCTGTAATGGTGGACCTTAGGGTTTCCATCTTGAACTTCTGGTACTGTACAAACTTGACAAACTTTAGGTCTAGAATACGTCTGAGGTCTCCAGTCTTTTTTGGGACTAGAAAGAACACAGAGTAGATGGCAGAGTATCTCTCCTGATTTGGAACAGGCTTTATGACTCTGCTGTGTAGCAGTTGGTTTAGAATGGCTCATACTTGTTGCGAGGTTGCTTTGTCCCTCGAAATGTGTGATTCTATATATCTCTCCTGCCTTGGGACCGTGTTGAACTCTATGGCATAGCCCTCTGAGATGATCTCGACCCACTTGTCTTTGATTGATTTGGTCCAGGATGTGGCAAACTGCTGTAGTCTTCCGCCCACTGCGTCTGTCTGACCCTGGACCGGCGGATTCTCATTGGCGGAATCCCATTTGATTTGTTTGTCTTACACCCCTGTTTGCCATTATAGTGGGAGCCTCTGCTCCTGTTGCCCTGAAAGTTCTGCCTGTTGTTGAAAAAATTTGGTTTGAACCCAAATGCATGTCTATCTTGCCCCTGGTGGCTTTGGCCCCTCTTGGTTCTGCCTGAGTAATGTCGAAATTTGTTGTTTCGAAAGGATGGTAAAGTAGCTTGCCCTCCTTGATCCTTGTCCTCTCCTTTCTTTACCGTGAACTCTTCAATGCCAGGCCCAAACACCTTGTCTCCGGAAAACTGTAGTTTCATGACCCTTGACTTGGACTCTTGATCTGCATTCCATAGCTTGAGCCATACCTGTCTCCTGGCTCTATTAATGGAAGCTGCTGATCTAGATGCCATCTTAAAGCTATCGATTGTGGTATCAGCTACATACTTCATGGCTTGAATGGCATAGTCCATGGTGGCTCCATGGGCACTAGTTTCGGGGATATCGTGTTGAACTGCCTCCAACCACCTGAGTACAGTCCTCGCCGAGTAGGTGGCCATGGAAGCTTTCATATTCATGATCATATCGTGGACCTTCCTCATGATTTTGTCTACTTTTCTGTCCATGGGGTCCTTCAGGGTGGAAGCTGCCTCTGAGGGCAGGACGGTCTTGTTGGTCAGGGAGGCGACCTCCATATCTACTCTTGGGGCATTTGACCATTTCTCTCTGTCTGTGGGCAGTGGGTACCTTCTTTCCAAGGTTCCCTTCTCCCTTGTTTTCACAGGATCTGGTGCCTCCCATTCCTTGGCTAGTATGCTCTCTAGTGCTTTGCATACTGGGAAGAAGGCGGAGGATTGCTTCCTCTCCCTGACCAGATGGTCTAGTTTGTTGCCCGGCTGTTCCACTGGTTCATCCATTCCGAGTGTCTGACAGACGACTCATGAGCTCGGGGATGGCCTCAAAGGGGCATAGTCATGCAGCCATATCCTCCTCCCCCTCCTCTTCCACGGAGTGTTCATCTTCCGACACGTCTGATGTGTCATCTGAGTTTGGGTCACCCCTGGGGCGCTCTGGGTGGGGAGTTTTTCTGGGTAACCTAGGTCTTTTGTTTGCTCCCAGGTTGATTCTGTCCAGGAGCTTTTGGAATAACTGCAGCACCACGCTTTGAGAAGCGGTGGAGGTGTTATCATTTAGGGGGTCCTCGTCTGTGGATCCTGAGTTGTGGGTGAAATCCCTAGGCTCGGAATCCACCCTGCATAGAGAGCAAAGCTCCTCCAGGTCTGAGTTAAGCAAGATGTTGGGGCATTTTCTGCACAATCTTCTGACGGAGGTCATGATTCTGAAAGACATAATTGCATTAGGCTTGCTCAGGGGTGCATGACTAAAAAAATTGTAATATAATTGAAATAATATAACTGAAAAGAATAATCCTGATGAGCACTTGTCCCTAGGCTGGACCTGTAAGAACGCTGAGGATATACATCAAGCTCTGGCCAGTTAACTACATGCTCCCACTTGCAGCCTATTATTAGTGTCAGTGGCTCAGTAGCTAGCACACTCACCTCGGAGGCCGGGAGATCAGAGGGTTCTGGGTTCAGTTCCCACATCTGGCACTTGGGTTAATATCCCAGTACTGACACTGTAGTGCAGCATGAGAGGGGTGCTGCATTTCTGAGGTGCCGTCTTTTGCATGAGACGTTAAACCGAGGTCCCATCTGCCTGGATTGGTGGTAGTTCAGGTGGATGTTAAAGATCCCATGGCACTTATTGAAAAGAGTAGGGGAATTTTTTATTATAATAACATCAAAAACAAATAATTACAAACAGTGTTGCATCACACAAAACGATATACTAATCATAAAAGAAAAGAAATCCAAATAAATACAAAACAGTGTTAAGCCACACAAAAATTATACAAACCAGAAAAAGGATCAAATAAGTTTTACAGTCCCCCCCTTTTTTTTTAAGCATGAAACTAACCACATAATATAAAAGAAAAATAAGAAGTGTTATAGTCATACTGAAGCATCATTTAACCAAAAGAGACATTAGATGCAAATTGTCAACCCTTCCCTGTCCCAATATAACTTATATACAGTATGTTGATCTTCCTATTTGTATTTTATAAACCTTGTGAATCCCTTCCACCAATCAGTCACCTTCCTAGTAGTAGAAAATCCCAAATCTTTAAGGTAAATCCTTTCCATTACCCCGTGAATCAATAATCCCACTGTATCATATGACATCAGTCTTTGATACAGAACCCATTGGCATCTAGCCTGCCATAAATAATAAGTCAAACAGCAACAACAAATTTGCCAGGTTTCTAAATTGTACCTCCCCCCAACCGAGGAAAACAACCTAAAACAAGTGTGTCATAATCCAGATACAATAACCATGTCATATTCCATTTTAAGGCTAAGAATTTCCAAAGAGAACTAGCATATGTACAGGAAAATAAAAAATGCTTCATTGTTTCTTCCTGAGTTATACACTCTAGGTAGGGGCAAAATCTTTCATTTAGCGTTTATGCTTTGCATTACCCCGAACTCCAATCCTACCGTAAACTGAAAGCCATACAAATTCCCACATGTATTCAGGTAATCTGGGATTATTTAATCTCTGAAGTACATTCACTGTACGTATTGAAGGACAGTTTTTAAAGGCCGGTTCAGTTGGGTATAATAGTGACATCACTATTTTATATAATTGTGGACCTGAACTGTCCTTTACTACTTGAGCTAATAAACCCCATTTAAAAAGCTTTTTTGCTACCGGCTGAAAATATTGTGGCAATAGTAATTTCTGGAGGGGCTTAGGTGGTCTTACCTGCCAGGCCGAATAATAGTGAACTAGTACCTGCTTCGTTAATAACCCATATCTAGCAGTAGCTGGTGATAATCCTACACTAATGTTTTGTGATAAAAATAATGTATGGAAAAAAACAACCGGATCCACCATCCCTAAGCCCCCTTTTTCTTTTGCAAGATACGTATATTGCCTTTTAATAGGGTTGAGTCTGTTACCCCATAACATTTGAAAAAATAAACTGTAAATCCGTGTTTCCAGCCGTATGGGTAATGGAAATATCATTGCAGTATACAATAAACCTGGGATAACAAATTGTTTTATTATTTGCACACGTTTTAATTTTGATAATTTTGCCCTCTATAGAGGCCAGTGCATTTTCCCAGTTCAACTCAGGAAGATTCTGAGGCCCATGTAATAATCCTAAGATTTTTATAGGATCTGAGGAAATTCGGAGTCCCTTAATAATAATTTCCGATGGACATCCAACCCCAATAAATAGACCTTGACTTTTGTTTTTTTGAATTGGAAACCCAAGAATAAGAACCCATATGATCCAAAAATACTGCCACTGGCTCATAGTTAGAAAAAAAACACACAAAGATTGTCAGCATAAGCCTGTATGTGTAGGTCTTCCAACAAGGGAGGTCCTAAGACCCCTTTCCATTTGGGATTTTGTGAAACTGATTGAATTAATGTGTCTATAATAAAAGAATACAATAAAGGGCTTAAGGGACACCCCTGGCGCACCCCGGTGGGCACTTGGAACCCATCCCCAATTTCTCTCTGAATAATTGGATGAATAATAGCCTTATTATAAAGTAATTTTACCCAATTTATGACAACGTCAGGAACCTCATAATGTTCTAAAGTCATAAACAAAAATGGGTGATAGACTCGATCGAATGCCTTCATTTGGTCCACTGAAACAATACATCCAGGTTGATTATACAAATCAGAGTACTCTATTAAATCTCTGAGAATTATATGAGCATGTTGAATTTTCCTTCCCGGAAGCCCACAATATTGAGAAGGTGATAGTACAGTGGCTGCATATTGTTTAAGCCTATTATTCAGAATTCCTGTAAAAAGTTTATAATCAGCATTCAAAATTGTAATAGGTTTCCAGTTCTCTATAATAGCTTTGTCTCCTGATTTATAAAGAAAAATTAATAACCCTTCAGAAAACCAAACTGGAAATGCCACAGCAGATAAAAAAATAAAAATAAAAACCAGTTCTAAACATTCGGAAAATTCAGATGGTAGTTCTTTATACAATTCGGAAGTTAATCCATCCATCCCAGGTGAAGTACCCGATTTTTGAGCTTTAATTGCCGTTACAATTTCGGATCGTGTAATTGGGCTAGTTAACAATGATTTATTAAATTGAGAATCCGGAAGTTTTATTTTGTGCAAAAATTGCCTTATGTCCTCAACACTAGAGGCCACTGTAGGTGTATGAGAGAGTAAAAAAGTCTTGATAACCGCATGTAGTCCCTTAGTGTCCCCACCAGTTGTCCTTCCTGATTTAACAGTGCGACTAAATTAGTGTTATTTTTGAATTTCTTAAAGGCTTCATACGGATCACCATGGGGCTGTTTTTTTTTTTATACCAAATTGAAAGAGTACCTATGACGTTTTAGCTCTATTATATTGCACCTCTTGTATTTGTTGTTTTAAAGTTGTTATTTGAGAAGAATAATCATTTTTTGAGGTATTTGCAATAGAAATTAAATAACTGTTGCCGCAGTTTTAAATAATGAAGAAATTTGAAGTTTCCCTTGGACCTCCCCTGGTTTTTTAGTAAACTACACAAATCTTCTTTTGTGTCACCCCACCATTGCCCCAAGTCCTCGTATAAAAAGGAAACTGAAAGTCGAGCACCAAGTAATGCTAGGATAGTAGGAAGTACTCCAGGGGTCTTTAACAAAAGTGCACTGAGTTTCCACCGAGCTTTATGATTCTTAGGTAAGGAATGAGGGGAGAAATTGCACTGAAATAGCATATGATCTGAAAAGGAAACCGGAATTGTGTAAAATTGAAAGGGGAGATTATCTGAAAGAAAAATATAGTCTATAGTGGATGTACATAAATGTTTTTTATAAGAAAATTTTGTACCCCCCTTGCTGATGGCAACTACTAATAACTAACCCAGATGATTTTATTAAATTACATAATGCATGAGAATCACAATAAATCTTTTTCCCAGAATCCCCCCCCCGACTGATTTAAGCTCACAATTAAAATCACCACAGAGGAAAATTTCAAAGGAAGTAACTAAAAAGGGTTTAATCATCTGAAACAGTGCCACCCGTTCTGCTTTCAACTGTGAACAGTACACATTAATAAATCTGCAAGTCATGGACCTCCAGACCCCATCTAGGATCATTAACCGCCCAGGAATTAGATCCATTAATTTTATCAAAGAAAACTCATAAGAATTAAAAAGAAAACCTAAACCATCTGCCGATTGTTCTCCAAAGGACCAATACGAAGGACCCCAACACCATTCTCTTTGGAAAATCCTGGCCTGATCTAAAGTATACATCCAAGTTTCTTGTAATAGACATATATCCAGAAAATTACTATGTATATAATCGTAAATTACTTGCCTTCTTCTAAAGTTCAATAAACTATGAACATTCACAGAACCAAGTTTAAAACCAGCCAGTTATAATGTGAGAGACTAACCATCTTTTTTCCTTCTCTTTTTCTTTTTACTTTTATAACCCTCCTGGACCAGAAAGGGGGAGGGGGGGCTATCCTGTATAGGTTGAGAGTCTGGTTCCAGACAATCCATAACTGAATCACCCCACTGAGTAGACAGCACAGCAAAGGGATTACTAGTTTCCATTTCTACTGAGGGAGGGGGAACAAGGGGTGGTTTAAGGTTCCTGGAGGACCTTCTAACATGAGGCACTGAAGGACTAGAAGACTCCTGAAGTAAAATTTCATTTTGTCTGGAATAACAAACAGAAGAGAGAATGGGGGAAATCTCTACTGGAGCATCAGGAGGATGTACCTCAGATGTCTCCAGAAGGGAATGTGAAGAAGGGATAACTACTTCCCCACTGTTTACTGGGCCCACTTCAACAACACCTGTGGCCAGGTCTTGAGCCTTTTGAATTAAAAGATCTGGGCTACTGCTAGAAACTTTATTTTTTGCAGCCCAATCACATTCAGAAAAAACATGGCCTGTTTCCTCACAAAGGTCACATTTTGTGAGATTCATACATTGGAAAGCAATATGACCAGTTTCCCCACAATTATCACATTGAGGTTTGTGTCCTGGAACCACATTTGTAACAAGCCCGAGGCTGCCCAGCATAGAAACAAACCCCCCTATCCCGACCCAACAAAAAGGAATTTGGAATATGTACGATCCCAGTATCAGTCTGCCTAAGCTTAACCTTAAACCGCCATCCCCCAGTCCAAAACTGTTCTAAATCTAATATGGCTTCCGGAGAACTTAAAACCTTACATTTTTGAGACAGCCAGTACAAGATATCATCTACGTGGACTCCCTCATTCCTGAACATTATCGTAACAAACTTAATTAATGGTTTCGTTAAAGGAATTACCAAAAAAGGGGTCCATATGGGAGAAAATTTCACTTCGTTGTACCTTTCCCAAAATAAATCCAGGGCATAAGCTGAGCCAAAGCTCACATCAAAATTATCTTCTACGGAGATATTGATAAACGCAAATACCCCCCCGGGAGGAAAAATGTAGAGAATCTTTTAATAAACATTTCCCTACATATTGCCTATCAGGCCTGACCTCCAAACCTCCCTTATACCGCAGCCTTACTGCATTTCTGCGTGGTGCTGCTTCTTTCTTATTTTTAGAAAAAAATTCAGACATTAGTGGTTTCTCAGTTCCTGAATTACTCTGTATAGCTTTAGCAGATAGCTCATTTCTAAAGTCAATTAGAATTTCAGAAGTGGTGGCCTGTAAGGCCCTATCAGAAGGCCCATCTCCCCCTTGTTCCTCCACAGGAATTTCTGGGGTTACAGGTAAAGTAAAATAGGCAACTGTGGCTGCCATGTCGGCTCGTTTTGGGAAAAATTCAGCTTGGGGTCCCAATCAGGCGTTCGTTGCCAAGATCCGTCATTCAAAGTCCAACCTGCAGCACTTAAAGCTTGCTGAGGGGTCCAGTTTTCATCAGTCAATGGCTGTAAAGGAGGCACAATGGAAGCTGCAGAATCAGTTTTTTTTTACAAATGGATGAAGAGACTGTTTGTACCCCATCTAGTACCCCCAAGTTCCTTTTAGAAGAAATCACAGCTGCCCCTTTCTCTTTCCCTTCCTCTCCAAACTTATTGTGATGAGGCCGAGTCCTTTTCAAAAAGGAAAATTCTGAAACTCTGTTTTGATTTAGTGGCTCCGTCTGAAAAATGCATCTTGCCTCGGGATGCTGTAGCGCTGAAGAAGCTACACGGCTAGAAGCCCGAAAGACAAACCCTGCTTCTTTGGTTAAGGTGTTCACCTGCTCAGTGGGAACAGAGCCTCCGTGCTCCGATGTGGACACATCCGGGACACCCGTGGTTACTGCAGCAACCGGAGTAACGTCGGGAGTGACCACAAGTGATTCAACTTCTGTAACTGGCTCTCGGCACAGAATCTTCTCGGATTCACTACTACTGCCAGCCCAACAAGCGGTGCAAGAAGATTGTGTAGGCTGCATTACAGTGGTGACAGCATGCAAAAATTCACCCGACTGAACGGAAGGCTCTGACCCACAGTCAAGGCTGGTGACAGTGGGAGGAAATGAAATGACAGGTAAATCCTTAGTAGGCACTGAAATCAATTGTTTCCTGACGTGCTCGTGTTCTCAAGCTAATTCAGCAAGCTGCAGTTTAAGCTGCTCCTGCCGGTCCTCCATAACATTAGGTGCAGAAAGGGTCCCATTTTTGACCAAAGCAGCAGATAAATCCTCCGTAGAAACGAAAATCTCACCATCCTCCAAATTTTCATCAGTAAACTGGCTCTCAGGTAACTCTGTAGTTCCAACTATCATTTCAGTAGAGCCAGACTGCTCTTCATGTTCCATGATGACCATCCTCCACCAAGTCTGACCCACAAGTGATCCGACTCACAGCAGCAAGTCCCCCTACTGCCAGCAATGCAGTAGGGGAATTTACCCAGTGTCCTGGCCAAATTTCCCTCATTCACTAAAAATACCAACAGCTTAATCTGGTTCAAGGTCAGTTAGCATTCATCTGTATCCCTTCCCCCGGGTTATGCCTGAAAATAGGCAGGATTTGTCTAGTGCACTTACCCGGTCAACAAAAACTAAATAAATAAAATAGATAAAAATCTCCTAGAGACGAAAAAAGGCTGGTAAATTGTAGTTAAATAGCTATGTTGGACAGCTGTTTATTGCCCCCTTGTGATTTACTGGAGCCTTTGTTGCTTTAAAGATACTTTCCCTGATCGGCACGCCAAAGAGGTGCCTGTGCCTTCAAGGAGTGTGGCAGCGTTGGTGTGCCATTTTAGGATCGGGAGGACGGCGCCACCATTTTGGGAAGGTGAGACTTTCCTGAAATCTCCCTCTAAAGTGCCGCGAGATTTCATTCTATAATCTCGGGCAATCTAGTCCAAGATTGCGAGTCTGAAAGCCCATCGGATTCTTGATGGAAGGAGGAAGCCCCCCCCCCGGGGAGATGGCATGGCCGAACGCTCAGTCGGAGGATTTCTCACAATAGCAGGGGACAAGTCGACCGCTGCATGGACCGTCTGGAGTTTTGCCGCGGTTCCCCAAGTAAGGGCAATAAAACCTTTTGTAGCCTGAAGCTGAACTCTTGTGGAGATAGGGAGGTCCCTGAGGCGGTTGAACGAGGTAAACCGTGACCCCCAGAGCATTCAGTGCGATTTCATGGTGCTGCTGTCCGGCCGCTTCCCTTGTCGGCTGAATGAGATAAGCCGACAAGGGAGGCTCTGAGGTTGTGCTAGTTGGGTGATTTGGCACTTCTTACCCGTCCTCAACTGAACAAGGTAAGCCAGGTTGGAAGGTATTAGGCACTGCCTTTAAGCTCTCAGCTGGTGGGTCCAAAAACGCGATCAGTTGCCTTTGAATGCTAAGATTTTTTTAAATCTACTTCTAAACCCTGCGCCACAGAGGCTATCCTGAATCTAACATTTGTCTAAACATTCTGTTCAATTGGCAGCTGCATATTATGGCCTCTTTCCTTAGTCCTTTGACCAAAAGGGAACCACGAAAATTACTGCCTGTCTTTATAGGCACTGTAACCATGTCTGGGATGAAATACAGCATTTTTTAATTGGGAAATATATAGCTTACCTTAGAGCCTGGCACAGAGCCAGATGAAACGTGACTAGCTTGGGAAGTGCACAAAGAAAAACTGAAGATTCTGGGAACAGCAAGGAAAGGAGAGGGATCGGATTTTGAATTTTTGGATTGCTTTGTGCATCAGCCTATGAGGATAGCACTTACTACCCATGTGTCAAGACTTGGAGTGCTGTAAGAAGGTACGATAGATAATGGCTCTTGGCTAATCTCCCCCCCCGCCAGTCTACCTCTGCAGTTTCCTCTCTTTCAACTGGCACAAAGCTGAACTCCAAAATACAGCCCTTATCCACCCAAATACATATCCCTCTCCCATTACAAGCTATTTGAACTAAAGCAAACTTAGGAAAAAAAAAATACTTCCATTTAGTTTAGCCCCACACAATCACCAGGACACCCCTTCAGTACATGCTTCTTAAGTTTCCAGCTCCAAGCTGACAAAACTTCAATACTTACCGAAGAACTGTTGTTTCTTCCAAGGGATCCCCCAGTATGCTTAACTATAGAAGTTAGCCTCCTAAGCTGAACTCCCCTGGAGAGAATGGAATGTATGTAAATGATGGAATGTATTTAGAGACCATGGAACACAGTTCAAATGTCTGTCCCTAGGTGCTGTTGCATTCTAAACCAACTGTTCAGATTCATTTAGTAACCTAAAGGGGCTAGCCCATATCTACACTAACCTATTGTAACCTATACTAAAGAAACAAACCCCTATCCCCACAAAACACCGAAGGACTGGTTCCCCAAACGAACCATGTCAATGTTAATATAGCTTTGTAAAATGAAAATACACAGCAAAAGCAAAAATGTTTGCCCAAAACAACTTAAGTGTGGCTGGCACTGGAAGGTGCAGGGCCTTTTCAGGTTCTGGAAGGAGAGGTAGGTTGGGAGGTTTAAGCATACTGAGGGATCCCTTGGAAGAAACAACATTACTATGGTAAGTAATTTTTTCTTCAAACCCCAAGAATTCCCTCAGTATGCTTAACTATGGCAGATTACCAAGCAGTACCTTGGGAGGTTGGGTACAGAACCTACTTGGGGAAAAGATTCTGCAGTACCACTGTGCCAAAACTGGCATCACTTCTGGACTGGATGACCAGGCAGTAGTGCTTTGTAAAGGTATATACAGTTTTCCAGGTAGCTGCTTTACAGATTTCTTGCAAAGGAATGTCCCTTGCTGCTGACACTGAGGCAGCAGTTCCACATGTGTAGTGTGCCCTGAGGCCTTGTGGTGGCTGCTTGCCAGCTTTTCTGTAGCAGAACTGGCTGCAGGAAATTATCCAGCATGCAGTGGTCCTCTGAAGATGGTCTGCCTTTTCCCACATCGCCATATGTCAGGAACAGCTATGAGTGGGTTGACCCAAGGGCCTTAGTATGGTCCAGGTAGTGACTGAGTGATCTCTTGATATCCATGTTATGCAACTTCACCTCACATGAGCTGGATTTAGCTGTGAAAAACACAGGGAGGGTGATAAGTGGAACTCAGACCACCTTAGGAAGGAATTTCCGATTGGTCCCAAGGACCACATTGTCTTTGTGGAAGATAAGATAGGGGTCAATACAGATAGCCTATAGCTCACACACTCTCCTGGCAGAAGTGATGGCCACCAAGAAGATGGTCTTCCAGGTAACAATACTTCAGGTCTATGGCAGCCATGGGCTCGAATAGAGGCTCCACGAGCTTGGCTGTGCACAAAGTCAGATCCCATGAAGGGACTGGCTCCCTAAATGGGGGGGGGGTATAGGTGCAGCAATCCCTTAAAAAAAACTTCTTGAAGATAGGATGAGAAGCCACTGTTCTCTCCAAACCTGCTGGGATGTAAGCTGAGACAGCTGAAAGGTGGACTTTAAGGGTTGAAGGTCCGAGCCCTATGGCCTGAAGTTGGACCAGGTAATCCAGGAGCACAGGCAAGCCTGCTTGCAAGGGGTTTACCTGCCTAGGTTTACACCACAGAGAAAACCTTTTCCATTTGGAAGCATAGGTTTTCCTAGTTGAAGGTTTCTTGGACCCCCTGAGCACCTTCAGGACATCCTCAGAAATCTGAATTCAGGGAATTTTAACTCTTCAGGAGCCAAGCCCTGAGGCGAAGTGCTCTGAGGTTGGAAAACAGAAACCTCCCCTGAGACGTGGGCAGGAGATTGTGCCTCTGAGGAAGCTGAATGGGGTGTTTGATGGAGAAGGCCAGAAGAAGGGAGTACCATGGTTGTCTTGCCCAATCTGGGGCTACCAGGATCATGGTTGCAAACTGGCTCTTCAGTTTGAGAAGACTCCTCCACAAAAGACGGAATGGGTGAAAGGCATACAGGAATGTCCCTGTCCAATCAAGAGCTGGGGCATCCAGTGGTACTGCGCCCACTGCTAGAGCTTTGCAGCAAAATGAGGTAGCTGTCGATTCTCCCTGGAAACGAAGAGGTCTATTTCTGGGGTGCCCCACCTTCTGAAGATTGTGCCCAGCACCTGTTTGTTCAGGGTCCACTTGTGGTGATTCTGACTGATTCTGCTGAGGAAATCTGCTAGGACATGTCCTTCCCCGGGAGGTGGATTGCAGACAAGTGCACCTGCATGGAGTAGACCAGATTCCAGATCCTCATGGCTTCTGTGCACAATTTTGAGGATCTCATGCCACCCTGCTTGTTGATGTAGTACACTGTGGTAGTGGTGGCATCTGTTCTGACCTGGACAAACTGGCCTTGAATCTGGGGGGCAAAGGACTGTTGGGTGAGGAGGACTACCCTCAACTCCAAAAGGCTGATATGCAGCCTGGACTCCTGTGGTGATCATGTATGTTTTACGATCTGGTCACCCAGGTGAGCTCCACAGCCTAGAAGGGAGGCATCCGTGGTGAGGACGGCTGTGGGGGCCCGTTGCTGAAAAGGTATTCCCTCTCTGAGGTTGTCATTTTCCTTCCACCATTTGAAAGCCTGCAGCAGAGTTTACGTGACTGGGACCAGCTTGGAGAGAAGATCTCTTTTCTGGGACCAGCGAGACCTCAAATGGTAATGTATTGTCCCTCATTTGAAACCTGGCACCTGGAACCACTGCTATGGTGGATGCCATATGGCCTAGGAGTTGTAGGAAATGTCTTGCTGGTCTGACCGAGGACAAAGGAGTTTGCCAGGTTTTGGAGACTGTCCACTCTCTCCTGTGGCAGGAATGCCTTGCCCACAAGGTATCCAGCTCTGCTCCTATGAATTCTAGGGTCTGGATGGATCTGTCTGGGATTTCTGGAAGTTTATCAGGAAACCCAAAGACCCCAGAGTGCCCCCAACATGCTGGTAGGAATCCCCTAATATCAGCCAGTCTAGTTAGGGAAATACCGTGAACCCGTCTCCTGAGATGTGCCGCTACCATGGCCAGGCACTTTATGAACACCCTGAGAGCAGAGGAGAGACCGAAGGGGAGGGCTGAGAACTGGTAATGACCTGAGGGGAGTCTGAATCTCAGATATTTCCTGTGACTGGACCCGACTAGAAAATGGAAGTAGGTGTTCTTCAGGTCCAGGTAAGCCAACCATTTGCCCTGCTGAACTGAAGGGATTACTATGGCCAGAGTGACCATTTTGAACTTGGGTTTTGCCAGATGCTTGTTTAGAAACTGGAGATCTAGGACATGTTGCCACTCCCCATTTTTCTTCTGGGCGAGGAAGTACCTTGAGGAGAGGCCTTTTCCCCACTCTGATATGGGAACTGTCTCTACTGCATTGTCCTGAGTAGTTTTCGAGCTTTCAACTCCAGGAGGGTTCTTTCTGCAGAGGCTGGGGTTCTGAACCTTTTGTGAGCCTGCAATCTGGGGAATGAACTGAAGTGCAAGGACAGACCCTGGCTCACCACTTCCAAGACCCATTTGTCTGTTGTAATGTGTGTTCACTCTTGGAAGTAGTGAGCCAGCCTGCCTTCCACTAGAAATGATCTGGTGACCTGGACAAACCTGCTGGGGGTTCTGTTTGGGCTGAGCTCTGGAGTCTGGTGGTAGATCAGTCCACCCAGAGGATCTTCTGCTACTGCCCCTGAAATATCCCTTGGACTGAAAGCAATCGAAGGGTGTCTGGGCTTGCTACAAGAGCCTGGGTAAACCACCCTGCCTCTATCTCCCCCTTCCCTGTGATTGAAAGAAATGGAAGCCTTTTCCTTAGCAGTGTTGCTTCTATAGGTGGTCTTGTATTCCTCCCCCTTTTTCATGTATGCCTCAGTTCTGTCACCAAAAAGCAAGGTTTCTTTTTTTTTTTTTTTTTTAACCAGGAGCGACACACTAAGCTGAAAGCTTGTTTACAGGTGTGACCTGGGAGCACAAGGAAGTTAAGTGACTTGCTCAGGGTCACAGTATGTAAGTGGGGGGCTGTGGGATTCAAACCCAGGTCTCCAGGTTTGCAGCTCAGAGCCTTAAACCACTGCGCTATACTGCCTTTTAGCAGGGAAAATTCGTGGCCTTAGCCTGGGAGTCCTGAGAAAGGTTAGTGGTCCTGAGCCAGGCAAATCTTCTCATGGAGACAGCTAGGGCCATAAACCTTGAGGCAGTTTCACTGGCATCCACTGCCATATGGAACTGGTATTTGATAGCACCCAATGCTTTCCTGGCAGTGTCTGCCAAATCATGTCCCACCTCACCTAGGACTTTGTCAGTCATGACCAGAACCGAGCTCCAGAGGGTCTTCTGGTATTGAGCTGTGTAGGCCATGTAAGTAGCCTGTCTCAGCAGGAGAGAGGTGTTTAAGTACCCCTTTTTCCCCATACTGTCCATCTTTCTGGAATCCTTGTCAGGGGAATGGGAAGAAAAGGGGAATCTAGCCTTGTCACAAGCTGCAGCCTGTTCCATGCCCTCGTGATCTGGCTGGGTAAATAAATATTCAGCATTATACCTGTCCAGCTGATACTTCTTGTCCACCTTTTTGTCGACTCCTGGAGGTGGGGGGACTGCAAAATCTTAAAGGTTGCCTTCTTGACAGACTTGTGGATGGGCAGAAGTAGTCTCTTGGTGGGAGCAAGTCCCATCATATCCAGAAACTCTGCCTTTTCCACATCTTCCACCGTCTCCTGAGTGGCTAAATTGAGGGTACTGACCAGCGGCCTAACAAAAGCATAGTGGGAAGAATAATCCTCCTGGCCGCGAGGAGGGGAACCGAATTCCTGCTCTGGAAAAAAAACTCAGATTCAGTCAGATTCCCATCCTCCTCCTCTTCTTCTTCTCCTTCCTCATAATAAAACTCTGTTCCTTGGTCAGAAGGAACCGATGCTGGAACCGGAGCCCACAAGGGAACCAATGGACTGAAGAGCCTAGAGGATTTGGAAGGCTTTAGCAATGTTCTTCACAGAGGCATCTTAGTTTTGTCAGTTGAGAGCTCCCTTGCTTCTTCAGCAGGAGGTGCAGAGACATGCTTTTCTTTATACTTTTTTTTGCCTGGAATCAGCTCCGGAATTGGTTCAGACGTCCTTTTTTGTTTTGAATGCTCAGAACTCGCCTTGGGATCCAATGATTCTTTAGACTTTTCCTTCGTTTTATTGTGTGAGGAAGAGGCCTCCTCAGAAAGTTTTGGTGATGTAGAGGTGGACGCAGAAGTAATTTCTTCTAGCTTTTTAGTCCTTTAACTGTTTTAGGGGAAAATTTGCTACAAAGCTCACAATTCGCAAAAAAATGGCTAGGACCAAGACACCTCAAACACAAATCGTGGCAGTCCACTTTTGCCAAAATTTGCAAGCACTTGATGCAATTTTTAAAACCAGTCAGTCCCGTTCTTTTCTTGGGTCTGACATGCCAGTTTGTTAGATGACAGAAAAAACGCTATCACGGATGGTTCCACAGTCAAAAGTGAATTGCGATAAATGGAAATGACATACTTACTGTAATTCTTGATCTTCTTGGACGAAGTCTCCACCACTCATTCCCACTAATGGGACTACACCCGAGGCACTAGGACCCCACGGGAGCCAAAAATCTTCAGAAGGGCTGGTGCTAGGATAGGACCGCGCATGCGTGGTGCAGCGAGACTAGCTCACACCATATAGGTTATCTCGGCGTCGACCCTCCAACCACCTCAGTACCTTTTCGATCGAGGAGGTGCAGCGTAAACTAACAAAAGAAAACCTAACCCTAACTTCTGGGCATGTGAAGGCCTGGATGACCCATGTAAGAAGGGTCAATTCAACAATGTCTTCACAGCCAGAACAACAGGGAAGTGAAGACCAAAACAGAATGAGTGAGCTTGGCGGATGGTGGGTGGGCATGTGAATGAGCGGTGGTGACTTTGTCCAAGAAGATCAAGAATTACGGTTAGGATGTAATTTCCATATTTTCCTGGATTAAAAGTCTCCACCACTCATTCACACTAATGGAAGAGTACAGAGCTAAAAATCACCCCCCCCCCCCGTGTAGGGTGCTAGGAGACGGAGCTCACTCAGGACAGAAATCCAGAATGACTATCCTGCCGAAGAAAGTTAGCTGTCAGTCATGGACATCCAGAACAGAGTGCTTTACAAAGGTATGCACTGAGCTCCAATTCGCCGCCTTGTAGATGTCTGCAACAGGTACATTACGAATCTCCACCAGGAAAGCTGCAACTGCTCCGGTGAGTAGTGAGAACCCGTCCTTCCAACTTGACCTATGCCATGGATTAGTAGTGTCGAAGACATGCTACTAGCAGAAATACATCTCATGGCAACAGGCTGACCCAGCCAAGGCATTCGGAAAGATACAATAGTTGCTCGGATGCATATCTCTCTTTTCTGTCGATGCAGAATTGCAGAACCCTCAACATTCAGAGAGATAAAGGAAGCACTCTCCTTCATTCTGGAGTTAACGAAGTAAGTACGGAGAAGCAAAACTTGACTAACGGTAACTAAGCCAGTGACACGTTGTCTACTGCCTCAAGATAGTCCAAAATGCGGAGAGGTGAACATTCTCCATTGAGAAATGCAGACCTGTGTTCGACAGGTCAACGAGGCACCCCAAAATTTTACTTGGTGGGCAACCAAAAGGGTCCAGATGGAACTTTGCATACCAGATGGTGAAGTGAAAACACTTAGCTGTTTAAGTCCTCCTGGTGGAAGGTATATGCACGGCTAAGAAGATCTGTACGATTGTCTGAAAACCTAAAACTTGCCCACTTTCATCTCCTCAGGAGCCCGGCATGGAGATGAAGGGAGCAAAGGAAGGATGGACCAAAGTCCCAGTGTCAGAGGGTCCGCTCATAGAGGGAGTTGCCTCGGGAACTTCTGGCCGTTTATCTACGTAATTATATCTGCCGAGGCCAGTCTTGGATGATGAGAATCATCCTGTCCCGGTCTGCCTACAACTTCAGCAGCACCCTCTGAACTAAGGGAAGAGGAGGAAAGTGTACAGGAGCATCTTGTCTACTGCAGTGAATACATCCTGACAGAAAACACCAGGGTCTGGATTTCTGAAGCAGGGTAGAGGCAGATTTGCGTTGAGAGGGGACAAAAAAAGGACCAGGTCCGGACTGCCCCACTCGTTGAATAGCGACTGCACAATGACTGAACTGATGCAACATGCTCAAAGCACCACTCTCACCTCCCCATGGCCTTCCTGCAAAGAGGGTAGGAGAGCGCTCCAACCTGCTTGTTGATGAAAACATCACAATTTTGTCATCTGTCCGAAGTGGGATCACTTTGTGGCAGAGGGCCTCCTTCAGGACTTGGAAAGCATATAAGACAGCTCTCATCTCTAAGAAATTTATGAGAAGATGATGCTCCTCCTCCTGGCTCCACACCTGAATGTGGAGGTCTTGACAGTGAGCTCCCCAACCAATCAGGAGTGCAACCGTGGTGATGGTGATCTGGGATTTAGAGGGTTAGCGCAGACCTAGCAGAAGCTAGGCCAACTGAGTCTACCATGTAAGTAATTTTATCTGAGGTTCTGTCATTTATGTGGAGGATTGCGGATGCGTGGTCGGAGATCACCATTTGTTGTGTAGGAAGGCACAAGTCCCAGCATCTGCTGCATCGAAAAGGGCCTGGACAGAGTTGCTTTCCGTGAAGTAACGAGACATCATAAGATGTCGTTGCTTCCATTCTCCGGAAGGAATAACCCTCACCCTGGAGGTATCCAGGAGGGCTCCTATGAAAAGGAGCTGCTGGGAAGGTGAATCTAGCACCTTCCCTGAATCAGAAAACCCCTCCTGGAAGAAAGTGACAGAGCTGTGTCAACTGCTTCCTGAGACTCTAGCCCAGATGGGCTGGCTCAGAGCCAAACGTCCAGGAAGTGAAGGCTTGAATATTGAGGTTGTAGTGAACTCCTCCCTGAACAGGTACTTTTTTAAACTTTCAAGGTCGAGAAATGGATGCCTGTCACCTGTTATCTTGGAACCAAGTAACGGAAGTAGGAATCTGTGTTCCGCCTCGCCATGGAACAACTTCTACTGCTCTGAGGCCCCGTCTCTCAGAGGAAAGAGGGTCTGACAGAGAAGCAAACAGACTGGGCTGCTGCCTGGGTCCAGGAAAAATCTCTGTGAAATTGAGAGAGTAACCCTCTCGGACAATCCTGATGACCCATATGTCCGCTGGATTGGACTTCCACTAGTTATAAAACCAAACTGCTGGGGCAGTATTTGTAGACCTGTCAAAAGCTTCTGACACAGTTTACCACTCACTGCTACTATCCTCCCTTATCCAACTAGGTCTATCACAGGACACCATAGGCTGGTTCATTGATTACCTTTCTGGCAGATCTCAGCAAGTAAGAATAACTCACACACTGTCTTCCCTCATCCCAGTCACCTCTGGGGTCCCACAGGGATTGATTATCGGACCCCTACTATTTAGCTTATTTCTCAATTCCCTCCGAACGCCTGCTCTGGTAAATTCCTACTATATGCAGATGATGCAGTACTGTTCAACACTCACCCTGACACTCTCCAGCAGGCCCTCCAAAAATCTTTCAAGGAGGCAGAGTCTTGGTTTGCTGACCATAGACTTGTACTAAACTATAAAAAAACAAAATCTATGTTGTTTGCTCATGCCCAGAACATAGTGGCCACCCCTGCTTATACAAAACTCCCATAATAAAACTCTGGAGCGGGTCACCCTGGACTCAGGGCTTACCTACCATGAACACGTCCGCCTTCTGAGCTCGGCTGCCAATATACATATTGGTCTACTGCACTGCTACAAGCACTGCCTTCCCCCTGACGTCTTGCAGCTAGCAATATCCTCGTCTGTCCTGTCACTAATCGATTATGGAATTCTGATCTATGGCGCAGCTGAGAGTACAGTCCCCAATAAGATCAGGATTTCCCTGAATAAGGTCTGTTGACTGGCCACTGGCTGCGACCGACTGACCCACACCTGCACTCTTTACATCCTCACCAATTGGCTCAACTTCGATGGGCGACTGAAATACCAGACCTGTCTCTTTGCCAAACAAATCACAGCTGGCCTCACCCACACAGGTCTCACACCTCTACTTCGACCTGCTCAAATCATCAAGCACACACACACAACTCTGAGAAATCTCCCTACCATGTCCCTCTTTGCAAGATCATGATGGGCCAAAGAACTTTTCGTTACCGGGCTCCTGTCTGGTCGAACACACTCCCCAAGACCTACTCTCTGAATCCAAACTCGGCCAATTCAAATCCCTCCTTCGGGAACATACCCGGCAGGATGCTGCCCATGACTGCTATTGATTCCCCATCCATTCTGTAAGGCCCCCTTAGGACAAGGACTTCCTCCTATGCTGGTCCTGCTCTGTTAACCTGTAGGCATAGTGTTAGACTCAAAAGGCCCAGGCCCTGCTGCTTCCACCAGTGGCCTATGATTACACTAATCTGTTCATGACTTCTGTTAATCAATATAATATACTGATTGCCTAATATCTCTGTCTTGTAATTTACTATATATCCTGACAATTGCTTTGTTACCTCTATGTGCATTATCTGCTCTCTGTTAGCTTTGACCTATTTGCCCCGTTGTTTAACTATGTCTGTACTAATGTATTACTCAGACGTGGAGCCTTTGTAAAGGAGTCTCTGACGCAAAGGTATTTTTTAATTCCGATATGTTCCAATAAATAAATCAGGAGCCCCCCCACTACCACTGAGAAGTGTCCACCTCAGACAGCTGAGGTGGGACCTGGGCCGGACTCAAGAGGATGGTACCAGGAGCTTTCGGGCCCTGTGCCCTCTGCTGTGTTTTTTTTTTTTTTTTGCAGTTGAGGAGTTGGTTCCTGACAAGGCTTCCAGGTCTCTACCTTGAAAAGACTACCTGTTACAAGAATGACAACAGTGCCGTCCATCTGAGGGACAGCAGGAGTCTAAGCACCCTCCAGAGCTCAATCTGAGGGCTGAACCAATAATCACTGCCAAGGAGATGTTAATCACCTGCTGCCAATGGTAGCCACCCTAGGGGCAGTGTCATAGGGGTCTATAAAAGCTTTTAGCTGATTATTGGGCTATATGCCCGTATCAATGGAGCGGCAGAGTCCAGGAGGCTATCGACCATTGAATTTAGTGTGTTCCACAGGGTGTACTTGGACTGAGGACTGAAGGAACTCTAGGCATAGAAGTCTGCTTTGGTCCACAGATGAAGTCTGAAATGTTATGGTGACCCCAAATCCCTGAGGAAAAACTAAAAAGAAGATCTTCCATCATAGGCTCTGCTGATACAGAAGGCTTCCATTCCAGCCTCTAAAATGAGTCATCCGCTGTGTCTCTGACAAAGCAGGACAGGGAGAGACTCATTCAGATCCACTTCTACCCCAGAAGAACCGCCACAAGGCAGGTCCAGGCCAGAATCACTTGTGGCGCTGGCACCACACACAGCATCAGGCATAGTGGCCCTAGATCTAAAGAAAAAAGGGAGAAAAGGAAAGCGGTACCCATGCCAGCCCCTGCAGAGTAAAAGATGAGGGGGTAGGCACACAGGGTTGGTGTTGATGGCACTGGCACCGTAGAAGGCACCGTGCACATCCTGCATGCCCAACTCAGCCATGGCTTAATGGCTCTGAGGCCCCAGAACCGGGTGCACTGGCAACATCAACTGGGCAGACGTTGTACCCCCCTGCTCTAAAAGAGTGGCCCAGGGGTGAAACTGCTCACTGGAGCCCCATCAAGGATAGAGACAGGATCCGGTGTCAAAGATCGTGGCCGTGAAGAATGAAGCCACTGAGGACCCCACCAAAGTCGGGTCAGGCCTACCGCTCACCACCGACGATCCCCGTGCAGATGTACCAGAGGGTGACCTTGAGCAGTACAGTTTGTTTTTCCTCTGACAGGAGGAAGAAGAGCTCAAGGTTGGGAATGGGCCTGCTGCTTTTGTACTTCGGGCAGACTGTCCTCCCCCCACGCACCAGACTGCCAGTGGTTGGACCTCCCTCCACAAAGGGTGCCAGACAGGACACAGCCCCACTGCCATCACAACTTTCAAACGAAGTCTCCGTACTGTCACTGCTACCATCTAAGGTCAACCCTGTTCACGGCAGGCTGAGAATTTCTTTTTTTTTTTTTTAAATAAGAAAAGAACACTAAAAGTAGTAAATTAATCTAATACTGAATGGCTATAGCTGCTGTCGTACAGACGAAGACTTGACTCCCCGCAGGCGAGTCAAGTCTTTATCTGTCTGACGTTAATCATCAAGCGCCTCAATGGCGGGAGAGAAAGAACTGAGGCAGTTGGAGGGTCAACACGAGATAGCCTATACAGCGAGTTAAGTCTCGCAGTGCCACGCATGTGTGGTCCTATCCCGGTGCCGGCCCTCCTGAAGATTTCTGGCTCCCACGGGATCCTAGCGCCCCTGGCATAGTCCCATTAGCGTGAATGAGTAGTGGAGACTTTTAGTCCAGGAATATAAAACCCAGTTTTGTTGAAACAGAGAAAAAAAGTCTTTGCTTCCCTTGGTAAAGGGAACCAAAGTGAATGTTGCATGATAGGCCGATATCTATTTATGTGGGTTCATACTGTATATGATGTAATGAACTTTAGAATTAAGACACTGTCCCTTTAACAGGTAACTACAAAATAACTGGTATTTCTATATAGGCTAGTATGGACCGGTTATATTTCAAGATAAGGGGAGACAGGTATATCGCCCCAGGAAAGCATAAAACATCCCACTGTGGCTTTCCATGACAGGGAAGGGATAATGTAATGACCTAGGGGTCAGAGGTTAAGCCAAATGCACGGACCAGATGTCACTGGGATTGACATGGAAACACAGTGACACCTACTGGGAAAGGTGAACTGCTGCACCCTAATATCTGTATCATCCTGGAATCATTAACCCTACCCAACAGAAAAAGATAAGGTGGGTATGTCCTAAAATGACCCTCCAGTATATTATCTGCCATACTTCAAATACAGCAGTTGAATAGTGTTTAAGTTGGAAGGCCTATCGCCAGTTTCCAGCTGGCATATACTTGTAGCCAGAAGTACATGTGTAGGCCTGGGAAAATCTTTAAAACTGGACCTGAGTGTGTGAGAATTAGATTCTTCGCATACTGAACAGAAAATTCTGATTTTAAGAACAGAATTTTGGAAACCAAGACTTTTCAACAAGGACAGCACCTGGAACATTTTAAAAGGACATCCAGAGACGTGGATCAAGGACTTGCTACAAAAATTCTATTGCCTAATTAACTGTCATCTCTACCAGGACATTTGAAATCTTGTCTGAACTTTAACATCAAAACAAGGTATAGTTTAGAATACAGTATCTAGTGTTTTTTGTGAACCATCCAGTTTCACTTTTGCTATTGTCTGCATTTCAAAGTTCTTCCAAACTGTAGACTTTTCTGTATTGCTTTTATTTATTTTTTTTTTTACTTTATTTTTTTATTTTACATTTTCAAACATACAGCTTGAAATACCACTTCGGACATAAAGTAATATATTATTACAACACATGAGGGCGCCACTCCTCTTAATAATCACTCATAGTCCATCCAAAACTTACAGATACCTCCATGAGGGGAAAAGGAATAAAAACATTAATTATAATTTTTTGAAACAAAGTTAGCTGTGTAATTCGAGCCCAAGAGCTGCATGGTACTTTAAACATTAAGTCCATGTTATATTGTCCACAATCTCCATATCCCTACCAGAGGGAAAGGATAACCATGCTTTACCAGCTTTGAGCACATGCTGTGCATATTGACAATATGAGAAAGCTATCTTATATAGATGAGTTGGAAACACAAAACAAAATTAATGCCACTTAAATACCGTGTCTACAATTTCAGGAAAAATAAACTGCTTTTTCCTTTACTGAATATAGCTACTATATTAACACAAACCATTCTTACTTTAAATATTTCAAGGTGTAGAATCCTTAAATGTTAGGTATATACTAGAAAGTAGATAGTTTTATAAACCAATTAGGCTCTTAAACCAAGACCTATTTTATAAAATAAACCTCCTCTACACCTTTGTTTCGAAGGTCAATTCACTCACCACTCAGACTAATTGAAAAAGCATTGTTCATAGAGACCACAAAAGAAAAGGGAAACAAAACACAGCGAAAAAGAAAAGTTCAGATATCATCTTCGGACAAGCAGGCTCCCAATCTATCTTCTGGCCGTCTCTGAAGATGGTGCTGCGACCATTTCATCGCCTCTGCAGGATCGGTGAATAGGTATATCTTCCCCCTATGTGCAATTCTGAGACGTGCCGGAAAGATCATGCCATGTTGCAGAGAGGCATCACCTTTACTCCGTCGAAGCGTTTTCTTTTTTGTCGAGTGGCAAAGCTAGTGTCCGGAAAGAGCTGTACCCATTGGCCATCATACAAAAGAGCATCTCTTTTTCGTCTAGCAATTGCCAATAAATAGTCCCTAGTGCCAATTCCACCGGTGATGACCACGATTGTCCGAGGCATTTCTGGATTGTATGTTCTGCCTCGAGGCGTCACTCTATATGCCTTCTGGAGAGCTTGCACTCTGGAAGCTGTTTCTTCCCTAGTTGCTGCACCATTCCTTCATAAATAGTAAAGGTGGTCCCTTCGCTGCCTTCAGGCATTCCCCAAACTCTAACATTAGGGGCTCTAATCTGATTCTCCAAGGTTTCCAGGTGATTTTTCCAGTGAGAGCTCTCTTTTATAAGAGCATTCGAGGCTCCCAGAGCCGCATCTGCATGTTTAGAGGTGTCAGCTGCAACTGTCTGCATATGCTTTAAATTAGTCTTCAGTGTCACCACTCTGCCGGTAAGGCCATCCAATTTGTCTGATAAAGTGGACACTGATGCGATCAATCGGGAAAGCTTGAAGCCAGTGGTTTGAAGTGTTTCTTCGCCCGATGCTTCTGGTAAATCTTCCGATCGGGCCTGTGTCGACCACGTGGCCGGGGTCGCAGAGGGAACCTTTGATTTTGAACCTGTTCCCTGGGTTTGATCTTTACGTGGATTCCCCATTTTGGAATTGGAGGTTTCAGACACAAAATTAAGTAGTTTTTAACCTTTTCCAATAACGTAAAATACTTTTAAAAGGCAAAAATATTCTTCTTGGTTACAGAACTTTCTCTTATTCTGCTGTCTCGCTCGGGCTCCACAGCGCCCCCCCATTGCTTTTATTTTAAGTAAAGTTTTATGATTGTCTTATCAACTCTGCCTGGGGTCTAGTTGTGTGATTTAACACTTTAAACAGAAGGGTTTTGAAAAGACTGTGTGCCTAAAAGACCGAACTACTTCGCTATCATAAAACTACCTAGGCAAGACTTAGCCAGTGGCCGTGGTCAGATTCAAATACTGAAAGTAGTGCAGAGTCAAGGGAACTCAAAACTACAGAATCCACCCTCCCACTGGGAAAAGGAAGGTTGGGAAGTCTTCCTGAACCCCTACTCCTGCTCACAAGTTTCTGAATAGGGTTTTCCTCTCTGCAAACAGGTCTTGCCGGGCTGCCCAAGGTTAGGGGGCCAGGGGTGCGTGACAGATATGGTGGCAGCTGTGGGATTTTGAATGGTCTTGCAAAACCATCACACAAAGGCAGAATTTGGAAAGGGGAAAACTATTTTTTTTTTTTTTTTAACAGAGTAGTGTAGATAGACGAATGCTCAGTACGGTAATATGAACTTGGAGCAACTGAAGAAGGCCTGTTGGGAGAAGGGCATTGCTAGTGAAAACAAAAATACAAGGCAACTCATGGAGGCCTTTCTGGCAGTTCAGATGGAGGAAGTGCCACCCCACTTTGTGCCAGAGGTGATGTCGTCGGAGGTCCAGAGCCTAGAGGAGAAGGAGCCATCTACAAGCCAGGAGCTGGAGCTGAAAAGGCTACGGATGCAAGAGAAAAAGCTTGAGAATGAGCAAAAAAGGGTTGAGATGGAGCAAAAGAGGTTCGAGATAGAAATGGAGGACCGATGGCAGCAGCACCAGGAGGAGGAGGAATGACGGCAGAGAGAGAGGCTGAAGAACGGCAGTGCCAGGCGGAGGCCAACGAACCGAAGCGCCAAAGGGAACATGAGCTGAAAAAGCTGACGCTCTAACCGACAACCCCTGAGCAGGTAAGTGGTTGGGACCGGTCAAACTCCAGGACTTGGGTACAGCTTAAATTCAAAATGAATTGCCGAGTTTAAAGAGGGGAGCATTTGGGCATGTTTTTAAATTCATTTGAAAAGGACTTTATCCAGGCCAATCTGCCCAAGGAGATCTGGAGCCTTCACCTGTTTCCACTACTTATTGGCAAGGGGAGGGAAGCATTGGGGCAGATGGACAATGCTGAAAGTAAAGATTTTGACAAGTTAAAAACTACTTTATTAAAAAAATATGATCTGAACCCTAATGCATACAGAGCCAAGTTTCAGAAACTCTGAAAGTGGCTGGAAATGAGCTTTGAGGAGGTAGCCACAAAACAGCATCAATATTTAAAACAGTGGGAAGGGGTGAAAGCAGATTCTGTTGAAGCTACTGAAGGGGTGATATTGCTTGAACAGTTTTACTGGATTTGCTCACATGACCTGAAGTTTTGGTTGGAGGACAGATATCCTAAGACTGCCAATGAGGCTGCAGAGCTGGTGGATTGCTATGCTTGAAGCAGGGCTGCTTCCAAGGGGAATTCAGGGGTGAAAGGGAAAAGTGGGCATTTTGGACAACCAAAAACCACAGGGCCCCTGCAAAAAGAAGGGAATCCCCAGGTGCCCAAAAGGGAGGTTGGGGACAAGAAACATGATGAATGCTGGTATTGTCACCAGACAGGCCATCTGTCTAGGCAGTGTCCTAAGAAAACCCAGAAAGTAAAAGGGCCTGTGCAATCAGAGACAATAGCCCACTGTATCACTGATGCTCTCCCTGACAATATGAGGGGGCACATTCACCCAGTCACGGTGAATGGGGTACAAACTAGGGGGCTAAGGGATACAGGAACATCTCTTACCCTGGTGAAAGGAGATTTGGTGGGGGCTGAACAAATACTGCCAAATCTGTTTGTCTCTGTGAGGGATTACACATGGGAAAGAAAAACTTACCCATTAGCCAGTGTTACCCTGGATTGGGGAGATGCAGGTGAAGGGGTAAGGAAGGTGGCTGTAGCTGAAAAACCTATTATGGATGTTATTGTGGGGAATGATGTTCCACAGGGAGTGGTTTGTGCTGTGATCAGGAGCCAAAAGGGTAGAGGCTCTTGCGATCTTCGTGACCCCGCAGAAATTCAGACAGGGAAGGTTGGGAGACAGGCCAGCCAACTCGCAGCTCTTGAAAAAGAGGGTAATAACGGGGATGGAACTTCCCCCTAGTGGCAGTTAACCCAACTGCTACTGAAGGTTGCTCTCAGGAGGGAAGGGTGACACATAGCGCAAGGGAGGGGGAAGGTTGTGATACTGAGTCCCCTACTGCCACAGCTACAGACTTCAGCATGGGAACTGATGGGGTCATGCCCCATGCTCTGGGTAGTAAGTTGGAAGACTTAGCAGCAGCACAACGGACAGACCCTAGCTTAGAGAAGCTAAGGGCCTGTCCAGAGGCTGCTGGAACATAGAAGTGATGGAAAGCATAGAATGTATTGGGAAAATGGACTGTTATGCACACAGGACATCAGGACAGAGGGAGGGGTGATGAGCAGGCAGCTTGTTGTTCCTCAGGTGTATCGTGCGTTATTGCTTAAAGTAGCTTATGACATTCCCATGTCCGGACATTTTGGGCATTGCTCACACTACGCAGCGCTTAGCCCACAATTTCTATTGGCCCAATATTACCAAGCAGGTGAAGGAATACTGCAAATCTTGTAACTGGTGTCAGGAAATAGGGAAGGACAGAAGCAAAGCCAAGGCTGCCCTGATTTCCTTACCACTTGTCGAGGACAACTCCAGAAGGTTGGAATGGATATTGTGGGTCCTTTGAATACCCCAACCTCCTTGGGGAAAAAAGATATATATTGACAATTGTTGATTGTGCTACCTGCTATTCTGAAGCCATTGCATCGTCGTCCACTAAGGTGGACAAAGTGGCAGATACTTTGCTGGGGATTTTCTCCCGTGTTGGGTTTCCACAGGAGGTTATCTTTGATCGAGGGGGTAACTTTATGTCAGACCTAATGAAGTGTTTGTGGGAGAAGTGTGGTGTTGTACAGAGGTGCACAATGCCTTACCACCCACAAGCCAATGGTCTTGTAGAGAGATTTAATGGGACCCTAAAAGCTATGCTTATGCCATTTGCAGAATAGCATGGGTAGGACTGGGAGAAATACCTGCCCCACCTGCTGTTTGCCTACAGGAAAGTGTCAGACAAGTCAACTGGGTTTTCACCCTTCGAGCTCCTGTATGGATGCAGGGTAAAGGGACCCCTAGATTTAATACGAGAGGACTAGGAAAGTAAGCATGCCACACAGGGGACTCCAATAGTAGAGTATGTGTTAAAATTCAGGGAGACGCTGAAGGAGCTTACGGGTGTGGCACAGAGCAACCTGGCAGCAGCCCAGCAAACACAAAAGACCTGGTATGACCGTGGCACCAGAGCTGGCTCATACAGGGCAGGATAGGAGGTAATGGTTCTGATCCTGGCCCGGAAGGACAAGCTGAATGGGCAGGGCCATATAAGGTAGTAAGGCAGGTAAACGATGTTAACTACATTGTAGTTACCTCACAGAAAACACACTCACAGGATGCATCATGTGAACATGATGAAGCTATATTTTAATTGGGCTGACATGGTACTTGCGGTTTGCAGTCCTGCACAGGAGCTAGGTGGGGGAGACCCCCTTCTCGACTTGTTAGCCGAGAGCAGGCAGGCGTCATCTGTGGAGATCATCATGCTGTCACCCCAGCTGACACCTGAACAGGCCTGAGAATAGAGGATCCTTTTGCAAGACTTTACCCCTTTATTTACAGCAAAGCCTGGATGCACACCACTAGCCGTGCATGACTTAGACACGGGGACCCAAGCACCCCTACACAGGACAGCTTACTGTGTGTCAGAGACAGTCCTCAAGGACATTAGGAGGAGGTGGGGGAGATGCTGGATCTAGGGGTGATCCAGAAATCCCACAGCCCCTGGGCCTCACCTGTAGTCCTTGTACCAAAACTGGATGGGACTACACGGTTCTGCGTAGATTATCGTGGGCTTAACACCATCACGAAATCTGATGCCCACCCAATGCCACACACAGATGAACTGCTTGACAAACTGGGAGGGGCAACCTACTTGACTACAGTAGACCTGACAAAGGGGTACTGGCAGGTGGAATGGACTGACAGGGCTAGGGAAAGGTCAGCATTCATCACCCCAATCTGCCTGTTCGAGTTCAAGGTCATGCCCTCTGGGATGAAGAATGCCCCTGCTACATTCCAGCAGTTAGTAAATCAAGTTTTACAGGGTACGGAGGACTTTGCAGTCGCCTACCTGGACGATACTGCTATCTTCAGCAACAGCTGGGAGAAACGCCTGAT
Organism: Neoceratodus forsteri; assembly: GCA_016271365.2. Taxonomy (NCBI): domain Eukaryota; kingdom Metazoa; phylum Chordata; order Ceratodontiformes; family Ceratodontidae; genus Neoceratodus; species Neoceratodus forsteri. Next base: position 278,735,986 of record CM028138.1, on the reverse strand, counting down.
ACACCTGAGGGAGGTGTTGGGCCAAATACAGGCCACAGGTCTGACTATTAAGGCAAAAAGGTATCAGGTGGCCATGGCAGAGGTTGTTTATTTGGGACATGTGGTGGGGCAAGGCCAACTTTGCCCAAACCAAGCAAAGATGGAGGCTATTGTGTCATGGTCTACACCTGAAACCCAGAGACAAGTTAGGAGCTTTCTTGGGACAGCAGGGTGTTATAGAAAATTTGTTCTCAACTACAGCTCCCTGGCTGCTCCTTTATCTGGGTTGCTGACAAAGAATAAGCCTAGGAAAGTAAAATGGGACGCAGACTGTGAGCAGGCCTTCATGCAGCTGAAAACCTCACTGTGCAGGGCCCCAGTGCTGGCTAGCCCAGACTACAACAGGCCATTTATGGTACAGACAGATGCCTCAAATGTGGGAATAGGGGCAGTCCTCAGTCAAGTATCTAATCAGGGGAGTGAGCAACCCATTGTATACTTAAGCAAGAAGCTGCTTCCACGAGAACAAGCCTATTCGACAGTGGAGAAGGAATGTCTTGCCTTAGTTTGGGCATTAAAAAAAACTTGAACCATACCTTTATGGGAGGCATTCTGAGGTCCAAATGGACCACAACCCGTTAATATGGTTGGGCCAGATGGGAAAAACAAATGGGAAACTTCTGAGATGGGGTACTACCTTGCAGGCTTATGACATGGAGATTGCGCATAGGCCTGGATCCAAAAATGGGAACGCAGACAGCCTATCCCGCATACTGGATCTATAACAGAACTGCCTCCAATATGGGCGTGTCCCCCCCAGGTTCTGTTTTAGGAGGGAGGAATGGTGCATGATAGGCCGATATCCATTTATATGGGTTAATATTTATATGATGTAATGTACTTTAGAGTTAAGATACTGTCCCTTTAACAGGTAACTACAAAATAACTGGTATTTCTATAAAGGCTAGTGTGGACCTGTTATATTTCAAGATGAGACAGGTATATGGCCCCAGGAAGGCATAAAACATCCCACTGTGGCTTTCCATGACAGGGAAGGGGTAATGTAATGACCTAGGGGTCAGAGGTTAAGCCAAACGCACGGACCAGATGTTACTGGGATTGACATGGAACCACAGTGACACCTACTGGGAAAGGTGAACTGTTGCACCCTAATATCTGTATTGTCCTGGAATCATTAACCCCACCCCAAAGACAAAGATAAGGTGGGTATGTCCTAAAATGACCCTAAAGTATATTATCTGCCACACTTCGAATGCAGAGCAGTTGAACAGTGTTTAAGTTGGAAGGCATGTCGCTTGTTTCCAGCTGGCATATACTTGCAGCCAGAAGTATATGTGTAGGCCTGGGAAATTCTTTAAAACCAGACCTGAGTGTGTGGGAAATAGACTCTTAACATACTGAACAGAAAATTCTGATTTTAAGTCAGAATTTTGGAAACCAAGACTTTTCAACAAGGACAGCACCTGGAGCATTTTAAAAGGACATCCAGAGACGTGGATCAAGGACTTGCTACAAAAATTCTATTGTCTAATGAACTATCATCTCTACCAGGACATTTTAAATCTTGTCTGAACTTTAACATCAAAACAAGGTATAGTTTAGAATACAGCAACTATTGTTTTCTGTAAACCATCCGGTTTTACTTTTGTTATTGTCTGTATTTCAAAGTTCTTCCAAACTTTAGACTTTTCTGTATTGATTTTATTTTAAGTAAATTTTTATGATTTTCTTATCAACTGTGCCTGTGGTCTGTTTGTGTGATTTAACATTTTAAACAGAAGGGTTTTGAAAAGACTGTGTGCCTAAAGAAAAATTACTCACCATAGTAATGTTGTTTCTTCTAATGGAGTCTTGCTGTATTCTGACAATATGCAGTTAGCCCTAGCACTTGAACTGGGGCTCCAGAGAGGAAAGAGTTAACTCTATGCAGAAGCATAGAACGTTGAGCTAGAGCTCGGTTTTCAAATCTCTGTCTCTGGTACTTACCAGTGTAACCATCAAATTCTTACGAACAAACTGAGTACTACACTATGGAAATTGTTTAATATATATAGCCAAAAGGCAACAATTTGGGTCCAGAAAGACTCAAGTCAAGAACCCAAGAAAAAAGGTAGTGACAATATTTAAGTATATATATATAAAACAATAGCAATAATAAAATTACTACCCCACCCTTAAGAGGACGGGTACAAGGTGCACCCCTGAGGTGCAACACTGTACCTGCCAGCCCACTTCCCAAAAACTAGGTTCTGAGAGGGGAGGCAGGGAGGAAGGTCAGAATACAGCAAGACTCCATTAGAAGAAACAACATTACTACAGTGAGTGATTTTTTCTCCAAACATGAAGTCTTGCTGTATTCTGACAATATGCAGACTACCAAGCAGTTCCCCCAGGAGAAGAGAATGCAGAACCTACTTTGGGAACAGGCTCTGCAGTACTGCTGTAGCAAACCTAGCATCACTCCTAGCCTAGATGTCCAGAGAGTAATGCTTGGTAAATGTATGGACTGTTTTCCAGGTGGCTGCTTTACAGATTTCTAGCAAGAGTACATATCTGGCCGCAGCCAGAGTAGCAGCTGTACCCCTAGTCGAGTGAGCCTTCAGGCCTGGAGGGGGTGTTTTGCCCAATTTGTCATAGCAGAATTGTATACAAGAGACAATCCACCTGGCAATAGTCCTTTTAGTAGCAGGCTTACCTTTCCCTACTTCCCCATAAGCGAGAAACAATTGAAGACAGTCATGCCTGTGTGCCTTAGTATGCTCTATGTAGTAGCTAAGAGCCCTTTTAACATCCAAACTGTGTAATCTTTCTCCTGAAGAAGAATGGTCAGTGAAAAATGCAGGAAGAGACAGACTGGTTCAGATGAATGTCTGATACCACTTTGGGTAAGAACCTCCTATTGGTTCCTAGGTCCACCTTATCCCTATGGAAGAAGATAAAGTCAAGTGCGACTGACAGGGCCTGTAATTCACTAATCTGCCTGGCAGAAGTAATAGCTACCAGGAACACCGTTTTCCAGGTCAAGTACTTCAGCTCAGCCAAAGCCAGAGGTTCAAAGGGTGGCTGCATAATGCAATACAGACATTAAGATCCCAAGCCGGAGTAGGCTCTCGAAAGGGAAGGTTAATATGAACCAGACCTTTGAAAAACTTACTGAAAACAGGATGAGATGCCATTTCCTGCTGAAATGAATGCAGAGACAGCTGCTAGGTGAACCTTCAGAGTTGCAGGCCTAAGACCTACACCATTAAGATGAACCAGATAATCTAAGACTATAGCAATGTCTCCAGAATCAGGCACAATGCCCTTCTGAGAACACCAAATGCTGAACCTTTTCCATTTGGAATTATAAGTTTTTCTAGTGGAAGGTTTCCTGGAAACCTTCAAAATATCTAGAACTCCCTGAGAAAGACGCAGGCCTGCATATTCTAACTCTTCAAGAGCCAGGCCTTGAGGTTGAGAGTCTGGAGATTGGGGTACCAAATCCTCCCGAGAGGACGTTAGGAGATTGTATCTCTTGGGGAGAGACAGGGGATATGACACTGCCAGAGACAGCAGCAGAGGATACCAAGGCTGTCTGGCCCAATCTGGAGTCACCAATATCACAGTGCAGGGTTGAGACCTGATTTTAATCAGGACTCTGAACAACAGAGGGAAGGCATAGAGAAACCTGCCCTTCCAATCCAGAATGACCGCATTCAGAGGAACATTCCCCAGGACTGGAAGTCTGCAACAAAACAGAGGAAGTTGGTGACTGTCCGGGGCTGCAAAGAGATCTATCTCTGGAGTGCCCCATCTGGAGAAGATGACCTGTAGTATGGGAGGGTCCAGGGACCATTTGTGATGCCCCTGGGAGATTCTGCTAGTACATTGTTCTTTCCTGGAAGGTGAACTGCTATCAGGGAAGTCTGAAGAGAATAGGCAAGAGACCACAGTTTCATGGCTTCTGTGCCCAAGGCCGTGGACAGAGTGCCCCCCCTGCTTGTTGATGTACCACACTGTGGTGGTGTCATCTGTCCTGACTTGGACCACCTTGCCCCGACTGACTCCAAGAAGACCTGAAGGGCCAGAAAAATTGCCTTGAGTTCAAGGAGAGTGATATGAAGGAGAGACTCCTGTGGAGACCATACCCCTTGAGCCATAAGGGCTTGCCATCCTAGGAGAGAAGCATCTGTAGTTAGGACTACTGAGGGGACTTGAGAGAGAAATGGAACTCCTTGTCTGAGGTTGTCCTAGTTCAGCCACCACTGGAGAGCTTGGACCAAAGTCTGAGTCACTGGAATCAATTTGGTGTGAGAGTCTCTTTTCCAAGACCAAAAGGACCTTAGGTGGAACTGAATGTCCCTTATCTGAAATCTGGCTCCTTGCACCACTGCAGTGGAAGCTGCCATGTGGCCCAGGAGTTGAAGAAACTGCCTTGCTGGACGAGAGACCAGAGGTCGGAAAGAGGAAGCAAGATCTGTTAGGGCCTTTACCCTTGTCGGAGGGAGGAAAGCCTTTGCTTGGATGCATATACCTCCTGTCCATTCTCTTATCCACAGAAGGTAAAGAGTTAGGTGTCTGTATAATCTTTTTTGTCTGTTTCCCCAAGGACTTGTGAAGAAGGATAGACAATCTTTTGGACTCTGGGATGTCCATCATCTTCACAAAAATCAGGCTCTTCCTCCTTCTCAGCAGCTTCAACCATTGGGAGCTGGAGGTTTTCAGCCACCTACTTGTAAAACATGAAGTGTGAAGGGGACTCACGAAGCCTGGGAGGGGAGACATTGGAGGGTCTGTCTGGGGAGATGTCCGGTTCAATGGGCACATCCAGACCTTCAAAGTCGTTACCTTCGTCTTCATCATCGGGATATTCAGTCTTCCTCCCACTCCTCATAAAAAGCATCTGGATTGTAATCCGATGCAGTCAGACCCGACCGAACAGACTGCCTAATCGGCGGTACTGGTTTGGTCGAAACCGGGCGAAGCGATTGAACTATACTAAATCACTTTGTCTATCTCGTCAGTGGTTGGAATATGTGGTGCTGGATCCAAACCGGCTGACTGATGCTTCCTTTTCAACGGAACCGACCCCTCAGAGTCGGACCTCCTTTTGCCTGAGGAGGTATCGCCTAGGTCAGCAGGCACAGTCTCAGCTTCAGTCGCAACTGAACCGGGCTCGCCATCTGGATCTACGACTTCTTGGCCTCCCTTTCCTTCAGCCTACTTAACCTTTTTCCAGAGTGGCTTTAGGGAAGTTTTACAAATCTGGCAGTCTGTTTTGAGGTGGTCAAACCCCAGACAATAAACACAGATGAGGTGGGGGTCAGCCTTGGCAAAGGTCTCCCGACACTCAGTACAGTGTTGAAACCCAGTGGGACCGTTTTTTTCCTTGGGTTTCTCAGACATGGACAACCTAAACAATTACCCAAGCCAGGTAATAACCAATCGGTTACAAACCATGTTACGGGTTCTGTAAAAGAACCATAAAAAGTCTGGTTCTTTTGAAACCGATCGGCACCGGAACACCACACTAAATCCCAGAGAAAATAAAAAGAAGCAAAAAGGTCGGTTCCTAACCGGACCAACCGATGAAAAACCGAGACAAAACAATTTCCACAGAATTTAAATAAAACACAAGTCACCAGCTATCTACCACACTACCTGTACCGTAGACAGAGGCTGGAAATCTGAAAATAATAAAAACAGAAAAACTGAATGCTGATTCAAACTCTACCGAACCAAGCAGAGAAGAAATCTCCAGAGCAACTTCACTGTTAGGCGGAGTAAAGAATCTGATGGTTACACTGGTAAGTACCAGAGACAGAGGTTTGAAAACCGAGCTCTAGCTCAACGTTCTATGCTTCTGCATAAAGCTAACTCTTTCCTCTCCGGGGCAGTTCAAGTGCTGGGACTAACTGCATATGTCAGAATACAGCAAGACTTCATGTTGTTTGAAAAACAGAACTGCTCAGCTATCATATAAAACTACCTAGGCAAGACATAGCCAGTGGCCGTGGTCAGATTCAAATACCGAAAGTAGTGCAGAGTCAAGGGAACTCAAAACTACACAATCCATCTGCCCACTGGGAAAAGGAAGGTTGGGAAGCCTTCCTGAACCCTTACTCCTGCTCACGAGTTCCCGAATAGGGGGATCCTCTCTGAAAACAGGAGGTCCTGCTGGTCTGCCTGAGGTTAGGGGGCCAGGAGCGCATGACAGTGGACACGGAAGAAAAATAACAAATAAAACAGTAATTGAATTTAACGTGGTAAAGAAGAAAATTCCTGCTAAGAAAAACTAGGCTTTCTCCGGTTCCCTGGAACCAATGAGGGACTGGAGAGAACCAATAGAAAAGCTGCTAAAGTAACCCACCAACCTGGATACACACTAGGTGCAGAGATTTTACAGATAAAACACAAACACTTTAATTTTCCATGCAGATTAAAAGTTGCAGCTCAGTCACTGAGAACTCTCCCAAGGTGTCTTACTAGGCAGGCAGAGAAATGAATCTGAGTTGTAGGTTTAGAACGCTGCAGTACCTAGGGGATGACATTTTAACTACGTTTCATGTTCTCTAAATACATTCCATCATTTACATATATTCCATTCTCTCCGGGGCAGTTCAATACAGAAGGCTAACTGCTATAGTTAAGCATATAGAGGGATTCCTGGGGTTTGAAATTCCAAAAACATACTTTTATTGTGGGTTTCTGTTTTTGGAGCCGGCGGAGTGGGCATGTGACCCTTCTGATGTCCACCCATTGCGCAACCGTCATTAGGTCGGAACATGACTGCATGTGTGCACTGCTGCCGAGCCGCTGACAAATACAGTGCAGCTGCTGCTTTACCAGTTAGAATATTTAATGCGGGGTTAAGCTTAATAAATACATGGATTGTAGTCTCTACTGTACATCTCATTTTCTTAAGAGTTTTTTTTTGTTACAGCTGGGGAGAAAGAGTTCGGCGTCATTAGCATCACCATGGCTGCACAGACATCGTTGGGTATGTAAAAACAAAACAAAAAAAAATAACTCACTTTTTTCACAGATCGCCACTTTTTACAACCCATGATTCATCTGTTTAATTTGATGTGTGCCTTGCTGTCAGCTCACGCATGGCTGAAAGTCAACCTGTGTGTGGTCCCAGTGGCGCACTGTAATACAGTGCATTGTGTGAGGTGGCCACTCATGTCTGACAGCTGAATCAGTCATTAACTGACCATTAATGGTCGATCCAGTAGCCAATCAGGTGGAGCCATCGGCTCATGAATATTTGATTAGCCTTATAATTTAGAATGTGTTGTCTTATATGCCATCTTCTTTGTGATCTTCTTTGTCCTAGTCTGTCAAACCTTACTATACCGAGGGTTGTACTTAATCATTCCCCCCCCACCCCCGAGTCTTTTTCCTTTGTATTGCTCTTCTCTAGGAAACACATGTTCAAAGGCAGTTAGGACTGATGTCACTTTATATAGGGAAGCTGTGCAAATAATAAAATGTGCTGGCACCCCTCCCCCCAAAAAACATTCTGGTTCCCAAGGGGTCCTAGTGCCTCCAGCCACAGAAGAGTGTGGCTCTATGAAGGGGAGATACTCTAGAAGGTTGAGAGTTACTGGTAACTTTTCAATCTTAATTGAACTATCATTGAGTAAAAACGTTACAGGAGCTTGTGAAGAAGTTAGGGCAGGGGCCCTGTCCTCGGCCCATGGCATTTCTGCACAGGCCTAATGAACCAGTACACTGATGCAAAATATAAATACAACTGACACCCAAACCTACTCCACCACAAAATGAAACGCTCAAGGAAAAATAGAAAATAGTTCAGTAATTTTTATTTTTTGTTTCAAACCCTGATATGACAAGGGTGTACAGTGAAGAGATACAGTGAACAGAAATATTGGATGGCACATTAACTCTTTCCAGTTACTGAAATAAAAAGTTCTGCAAAAATCACTGCCCCCACCCAAATCAACAATTACTGTTGGTAGTTTTCTGAGAATTCAACTTCCCTTCAAATGCATCCCATTCTTCATTCCAATAAACGTATTTCCTCAAAAGTTATATTTTTTGTGTGAATTTAAATGCTCCTGAAACATGCCAGTTTGGCAGCACCAGGGACTGAAGTACTCAGTTTATCCACATGACAGTTAAAGCATCAGGTGGCTGCAGTGCACGTTCCTCCACACACTGCCTCACTAATATGCCTCTGCCCTGCAATGAGGACCCACCTCCTCTCATGGCTGAGGGGGCACTTTAGACTTCAAGTTTATTCAGTCTCTGGCCTCAAGTGAGACTGCTATCAAGGATAGCAATTAACTCCGGTGGTTATGAGAACTGGACACCTACCACTAGGAACTGGACTGAAAACGATCACAGCTTGTTTCACATCAGCCCATTTAGCCATTAGATAACTGCTTTCAGCCACTACTGATCCATGCTGGATTCACACCAGCAACCTAGAGGTGAAAGGCTCCTTTAACCCACTACCAATCCAATGAGTCGCGCAGTTTCCTAAGCCCAGTTAAACTACTAAATAACTTCGGATTGGCACTGTGAAACTAGACAGGAAAGAGTTAATGCTTCCAACACACATTTATTTTTTAATACTCCTTTTCTGTAAACAGATAAACAATGTCAGACATAGGATCAGCACAAATAAATAGAGTCCAGTCACTTTCAAGCACATAAAATCTTTTGTCTTATATACAAATAATCAATTTCCTTTTAACTTGCAGGATTTCAAATGCAGAATTAAATATTTTTTACAACTTTGATTTTTTTTTGTGAGACCAGTACCCAGCACTGAGGGCAGAGTTAGATACAATTCTTTTCAGGTGTGCTCATGAGTCTTAACATTTAGAAATTGTTTACTTTGCTCCTCGTCACTGCCCTCGCCCAAAGTCTGACTTTGTGTGTGTGTGAGGCAAGGCTGGTGGTCACCCACAGAAGCCCACCTATCGTGTTCCAAAGTTGGTCACAGTATGGTGCTGCATGGTGATACTGTCTAGCACTTCCTTTTCCAGAAAGCAAGAGCATCTCCTTCACTCGTCCAGTAAGTGGGAGAGTCCGAGGTTCCCACACCTGGGTCTCCCATTGAGAACTGAGCCAGTCCAAATCTGTGGCTTGTAAGTGCAGTGCTCAGAATATGCTACAGCTTGAACTAGACTGGCGGGGAAGAATATGTTGTGGCTAGCATGGCACTTGGTGGTCACAGGTAGCTGTGACTGGAAAGATTTGTTTTGGGGTTCGCTGACGGGAGAACTATGCTTGCATATAATGGGAAAGTGCAGTTTTACTGAAATTCATTAAGCCATTTTTGAGGCAAAAGTATAACACCATGCATTTTTAATGTGTGAGCATCAAGCAAGCAGAAAATGGATATCAAGCTGAAGGTTACCTGCCAATTCACACCCCCACCCCAATAAAAAAAACTGGAATGGCAAATAGTGGGGTTAGGGAGAAAGGACAAATGGTGAGTATGAATTTAAGAAATAAAACCTGGGAGCCGAAGGAAAACTGAAGGACTCAAAGTGCTTTGGAAGCACCAGAATTAAATATTTTTTTACAATTTTTTTTTTTTTTTGCAAGTCTGGCATCAAGCATAGGGCAGACTTACAGGTGATCCCAGAGTGTATGCTCAGATTTCAACATCTAGTAATGATTTACTTTTCTCCTCATCTTTGCGCCCCCTCCCCAAATGTGACCCCGGACGAGTGGGGTAAGGGCGGTGGTCTCCTGCAGCACCCCTACATATCATGCTCCCAAGTTAGTCACAAAAAGTTGCCGCACAGTGATGCTGTTTAGACTCCCACTGCCCCAACAAGGGCATCTCCTTCGCCAGCCCAGTAAACAGGAGACTAATGTTCTTGCACCTGGGACACCCACTGTTAAGGAACTGGCCCAGTCCAAAACCTGTGATTTACTGAGTGCAGTCCTCACAGAATATGCCACAGCTTTAACTAAAAAATGGGACAAGCTGATGGTTACCTGCCAACCACCCCCCCCCCAAAAAAAAAAAAAACAACCAAAACAGCCACCTCAATGGAATGACAAAAAACTGGTGGGGTTGGAGCAAATGGTGACTAAGAGTTAAATAAATTTAACTGAGGAATTGGAGGGGAAACTGACAGTCAAAGTGCTTCTGGAAGCAGCTCTGCTTTATGCAACAACTAAAAAGTGCAACCAGTTAGACAAGCAGTCCGGGCACAAAGAAATACAGCTTCAGCAGGTCTGTACATGGTGGACTCCCCCCAAAGGGTGAGGGTGTGCATGTGCACAAGCAGAGGGTTTGGGATGTTGACTCAAGGGAGACAGCAGGTAAATGAAAAAGACTAACATTAGGGAGTCTCTGCAGATGGATGGGTGGTACTAGGTTCTAGAAGATACAGTACGTGGGTTTATTGCCTAAAGCTCTGATAGCAGTTTCCAGCCAACAAGAGACCTGAGCTTCTCACCGGAAGCTCTCCTTATATAGCAGAGTGTGGTTCCTTTGATGGGGGAGAATGCAGAGTTTGCTTCTGGTTGAAAGTAGGGGCTGTGCTGAGGCAGTTCTTCACCTATGGGGTGGTGAGGGGAAATGAGAAAAATGGGTAGGTCTGCCAGAGATTACATTTTTCAAAGACCCAAAGTACTTCCCACCCACCCCTTGCTGGAATGTACAAGTTCCCCTCAATTAGACTGGGTGTTTAGGTTTTGAGGGGAGGGCATCTCTATGCCCATCACAGAAGCTAAGCTCCAGGGGTATCAGGAAGAGGGGGCTAAGCAGCAAAGTAGCTGTGTAATACAGCAGAGATTTGCAGAGTTAGGGTGCATGGACTGTGACCTAGGTCACTGTGAGAGACTGAAGGACACAGCAAACCCATGATGACAAGGAACGAGAAACAGATGGGTACAGTTAAACACCCACAACTCCACAACTGACCTAACTCTGCCCAACTGTAAAATGTCTGCATTAGTGCACTGATCCAGTGGCATGGAAGTGTCTGTCAGCTGCATGCTAAAATAAGAGTACGGGAACCAACACATACAGCACTTTGAACACCGTGAGCCTGAGATATTCTGTTTGACAGTACAGCAACATTACAGCATCTGGGCCATCCCACCATGAGAATCCGGCATCCTGAAGTCAACCTAAGTCTGCTCCCTTTGCAGCACAATTCAAAGTAGCAAGCACAATGCAATCACGCATCACATTCTACAATACAGACTCTTCTTGGACAGTTTGCACTGTTACAGTGAACAGAGTGTTACACCTGTGGTAAAAAAAAAAAAAAGTTCAAGTACAAACAAAAATAACATCCAGCACTCATGGAATGATAAGGGTGTTGAAAATCAAATGAAAAGCTGCACTGAGGGTCTAAAGCTATATATCATGCAACTGCCCTGCAGCTGAGTAAATCTTTACATCATTACACCGCGACAAAATAAGTATTTCAGCTGGCCATCAAGGGATACAATGAAACTCTCAGACTAGATCCTTTCCTTTAAGAGTGCTGGTGATGGGAATTTGTGTCAGCAGACATTTGAGGAGATCAAAAGGCCTTTGACTTAGAAAAGGCCATTAGTTGTAAATGAAAACAATCAGGTTGGTAAACAGAAAGATACTGTTGATGTAAATCATTAACTATATAGTGGAGATTGATTTTTTTTTTTTGGTTACACCCACAACTTTCTCACTCTGAAGCTCTTAAAGGTAAATGGGTGGTCTGTTTCTGCTGGCACATTCGTATGTTCGTATGTAAATGGCCAAGTAAATGTCATTTCTCCTTATGAACTGAGCGAGTACCATACCTGCCTGTCTTGGGGCAACTGCTCCAATTTCCTGGCTGGAATACACATACCCAATGACACAGGCACCTTTTATCCCATCTACTACTAAATATCACTGTCGCTGTTTCTCAAGCATTCGGGCCATTCATTCATTCTCTGCCCCCACCCAACTGGAGTTGTAAAGATGCAGTATTCCATTTTGATTCTCCCACCTCAAAAAAAAAAAAAAATTAAGTTTTAAGAAAATAACCAGTCAACCAGGGAAAGATGTTAATTTTCCAATTCTAGAGTCTGCTTGTGCATTTTCATAAGGCCCCATACCACATCCTCATCTTGCAGAGGGACATTATGTATATGTGCAGGGAAACATTAGGCATACCAGCTTTATGTTTAAAAAGTGTGTGTGGTGGTGGTGGTGGGGGGGAATTAAGCAAATTACAGGCTTATGTAGCCACTGGGTGAAAAATGTGTTGTGATTTTCTATTTAGATCGTCAGCCACACTGGCATTTGCATCAATTTTCTGGTTTATTCCCTGGTTATGTTAAAAAGTATACGATTTAACCTTAGAAACAGGGTGTTTCATTTAATCACAGCTCCACCCCTCCAACATTTTTCTTACTTTTCTCTCCTGCATACCCACCCCCCCTTTTTTTTTTCTACTCGGTCTGAGGAACGGAGATGGTAGGACCCTTGGCGTCATCAAAGCGGTCCATGGTCTTCAGGTTCATGATCATGTGCAGCCCATATGTCAGGATGAAGACCATCAGCAACGAGGTCAGGAGGCCCATCCAGATGCCAGGAGTGAAGAACCCGGTGCAGTCACTTGCGTAAGAAAAGTTTGTCCCATTCACATTGAAGCCCTGGATCTGAGAAAAGAACAGGGTAAATTGGCATCCAAGTGTGTTGGAAGACATGTATGGATTTGAAATGTGCATCAAACAGACAATGGGGATGGCCACATGACACAAGCTTGGTGGGATCCCTTGCTACAGCATGGTACACAAACTGCTAAATTTGCAGCACAATACAATATGGTACACAAGTGTTTATTTCAAAAAGATACATGCTACCTGTAGACATAGCCCTCTTTCCCAGTGTATTGTAGGGCAATGTCTCCAGACACTGAAGTTTTGCTAATACCATGACAAGAATGAAGCCAGTCTTGAGCCACGGCATGTTCAGTCAGGAAATCAGTACCATCTCAGTCTCCCCCATTTTGCTAGAACTCTTTTTTTAATACAATATTCCTTGACTAGCTGTCTTTAGTTTGTAAGATGTCACAGTGCTGGAAATCATGCTACAGATACAGCAAATATTTTCCTATAACATGATAACAGGGAATGGTATGGTATACTGTGATTCTTCACCTTTCTCGCCAATGCCCCCGGATTCACCCCGACTTGGGAGTGTTAAACATCACTCCCATGCAAACTCAGTCCTAGCGACAACTGATGTAGCACTTCAGTACTGATTATAATGGCGGTACAATCAATTGTGCTATTATCGTACTGTGGAAATGTCATACCATGACATTAAGTAAACTGCTGAGATGGATGAAAAAAAGCTTCCCAGCACTATGTTCTGTCAGTTGGCCCATCAGTGCAGAGGCAGGGCTGCTGCTCGAGATGTAGGCGGCCAAGGTTCATGCGTAGAACCTGGACTAGTAGAGATCCAGCAGGTGGGGGGGGGGGTTAAGAATCTCAGAGGATGCTCTCTTCCTCCTCCTTCAGGAAGTAAGGGATGCAAAATCTGCTGTACTAGATCAACCTGGGTGACCAAAGGAGGCAGTGCAATCTTGGGAGCCTGCGGTGAGCCCTGGAGAGAACATACACCTTGATGTGTCAGGCAGCTGAGCCAGCACCTGATGACACATGGTGCTCTCTCAGTGAGAGGTATGAAGGAATATGATGCACACTGATGCATAAGGCAGCCGGTACCTGATGAAACATGGCGCCCTCTCAGTGGGTGGTATGAAATGGGGGCAAATGGCCACCAATTGGGCAGATTTCTTTATTGATTCGGAATTACAAACAACTGAGTCAGAGACTCTTTTGCAATGGCTCCACATCAGGGAGGTACAATAAGGTATACAAGAAATGACCATCATGAATGGGAGAAAACAAAACAGTATATGCTGGATAAAACTATTCAGGTCAGGTACATTCACTATGGATTATGTAAGTAATTGGTACAAGCAAAGAACAAAATAAAGTCAGGTAATAAAGTACTAGTGAGAGAAGGACAAGGAGGGACTAGTAGGTTTGGAGAGGTTACTAAGGAGAAGAAGACTGAGGGAGAAGAGAGGGAAGGGAGGGAGGAGGAGTAAGGAGGAGAGAGCAAGTGAGAGAAGATATATGGCAGCAAAAAGGAAATAGGGTAGGGAAGGGGTGAGGTTAGAAGCAATCACAGGTGCTGGAGGAAATGATATGTTCCTGAAGAGATCTGAAATGGCCAAGTTTGGATACGGCTGAGGTAGCAGCCAGGAGGGAGTTTAGCCAAAGGGGGGCCCTATACTGGAATGATGATGATCCTCCTGCCACTCCTTATGACCACTCAGACTCCTACCCTCTTCCAGAGCTGCTGGATTATGTGGGGGAACTGCCACGGAGCTGAAGACGGGACTCCACTTGGTAGGCAAACTGAGGAGGCAATGCAGCAGTGTGTAGCAGGTACCATGAGGTCCCCAATGGAGAGCAGTCAACAGCTCCTAGGACAGGTAGGTAGTACTGGTGTTAGCCAAAGGAGATCCTGGCTGGTGGGCCACAGGGAGATAAACAGCTTTGGGAAAAAACTACGTTCTACCAGGATTGCTAGGCAGCAGTACAATGTGTCTGCATTTTATATCCAGGACGTAAAACAATGCAGGATTCAGATTAAGTCAATTCACTTAAACAAAACGTGGCACTCCCCCAAAGGAAGCGTCACGTCTATGACGCAAAGTGCCAGGGATCTCTATGCCGCACCTTTGGTTTTGACACTGTTTAATAAACTTTTGTGCTGCTGTTTGCAAACTCGGCATTTGCTTTTTTTCACTCTTGGTTTGGAGTGCTACCTTGTTCTTTATCCTGGAGCAGTCTGTTTATTCACCTGCTGCATGACTGTAGCACCTGGCTCCTGTGTATTCCCTCCAAGCGCCAAAAATATAAGGCAGCAAGCATTACCAATTTTTAAGAGTAGATGTTATTTCTTTATTTTCTTTTTTCCATTTGCTGTTTAGAAGGTTTTTACCTGATACTAGTTAAGGGAATAAAGTAAGGGAGATGCAGGAAGCACTCCATATATAACAGAACTCCATATATAAGGTAGGCCTTTTTGGTTCTAGTCTAAGGGTACTAGGCAGCTAGAGGAAAGAAAGTTATTAACAATATAGGGGCTATCATAGGATCAGTATGGAAATCAGGTACAGTGGGGAGTTGATCAGTATGGAAATCAGGCACAGTGGTGAGTTAAGTCAGCTGCAGGGACTGTGGGTCACTCTTCTCCAGGGTTACTCTCTGGAGGAGGGGGAAGTGCTCCATCTGCAGGACCTTTGCAGATCGCCATGCTCAGTTGACAGCAGCAAGAGGCAAGATAACTCAGCTGGGGTACTGACTCAGCTTGGGTCTCTCCCCCCCTCCTCCAGAGGCCCACTGGCCCATGAGCTGGAACGTAGTGGGGAAGAGGAGGGGCAAGGGTGACAGTGGCAGCTCCAAGGGATTCGACAAATCTTCCACCATCCAGACAGCAAATCACTTTGCATTCCTGGAGGGGCTCAGGTACCTGGCTCTGTAGGGGTGGGGGACTCTGAGCCAGTTGGAGGAAATGGGCAGGACAACTTGGTGGCACCCAGAATGGAGGGAAGGGTGTGTGCGAGCAGGAGGAAGTCGGATGGAGAGACTTGCTGATTGAAGACTCAACGATTAGAGAAGTAAAGAGGGTGGTGGTCGGGAGGGAGAAAAGGTCAGATGCCTTCCTTGTGCATCAGCCATCTGGGATATAGACAGGATAGGGAGGATAGCAGAGAAGGTGGAGGGGTAACTGGTACACTTGGGTACCAATCTGGTGAACCAGCCTGTGGAAGCAGTGAAGCAGAACTTTACAAGGCTGAGGGACAGACTGAAGGTAAACTTGGGCTTCCCAGAACTTTTCCGAGGTCTTCCCTGTGTGAAATGGGGGAAACGGGAATGACAGAGTAAGGAAGGAAGAAAGGAAGAGATTGAAGAGTTTAATGGGTGGTTGAGATAGTGTCAGGAGAAGGAGTACCACTTTGTGGGGGACTGGGGGGGATTCTGGGACAGGAGGCTCTTCAAGATTGATGGCTGTCACCTGATTGGGGGGGGGGTACAGTGATATGGGGAATAAGTTTGACATCTACACTGGACAGTTAAACTGACTATGGGGAAGGAGGTGGCTAGGGGAACCAATGGGAAGGAAGGAAAGAAGAGTCAGTGGAGAACCTAGCTAGGGCTCTCCCTGAACAGAGGACCAGTAGCAGCAAGGTGGGTAACAGTTTAGAGTTCAAATTAGGTTAGGGGAGGAGACCAATGAGGGAGGACTGACGGCTTATATTCAGCATGAAAAATAAAAAATTAAGTGGAAAGAATGAATGAGAGAAGGAACAGGAAAACGCAAGAGGGGATCAGAAGAAAGCTGGAAAGGGGACTGCCTTCAAGGGAATTCTCAGCTACCCCACAGTAATGCTGTGGTACCGAGAGGTCCCAATGACACCACACAGGCACAAATGAAATTTTTTTCTTAGCTTCTTACTGTTCTGTAGCTTTAGCTTCTATTTAGTTGATTCTGCATCTCCACGCATGCCATGCCGGCAATCAGTGTCCCTATGCCCAGCCTTCTGATGATGCAAATGATGGGCTATGCCACGGGGCATGACTATGTGCCGGAATGTCTTTTCCAAGTCAGACAATGTATAAAAACAGGTTACTCATCTGTAACAGTAGTTCTAGGAGTGGTATATTTATTTAATTTTGGTGACCGGGTAGGCCCACTGGGCCTCGAAAGTCCCTTTTTCAAGGGCGACCCGGGTTGATTTACAGAGTGGAATAACCGTAAGTAGTCGTATGTGGTTCATACACGCTTCTGGCAGTGTCTTTTCCCTTTAAGTCTTGCTGGAAAGTCTTCAAGCTGGCTCCTCCCACCCACCCGGGTGGTATAA
The DNA here is from genome assembly GCA_016271365.2 of Neoceratodus forsteri. NCBI lineage: Eukaryota > Metazoa > Chordata > Ceratodontiformes > Ceratodontidae > Neoceratodus > Neoceratodus forsteri. Next base: position 278,719,085 of record CM028138.1, on the reverse strand, counting down.
CCTTTGACTCTGCCCCATGATGCCAGATCTTGCCCGCTAGAAAGCGGGGTGTGAGCGCCGAAGCCAGGGAGGTTGGGTGGGTCCATGTGGATGAATAACATATACCACTCCTAGAAAGTACAGTTACGTAAAAACTCACCGTAAAAGTAGATCTTTGAGGAGTGTCTCTTGCAGTAGGTAATACACTTGGGTTGTCGCCAGAGGTCACGGTGGCATATGGCAGCTCTTACAGCAGTCTTTTACCAGGGACCACCCACACATGACATCAGCCTACTGTTTGCTATATAAATGCGGTCAGTCCCTGGTATCCTCAGGAGCCTCGCCGGATTCAGCTCGCGAAGAGAGGACTGAGGTGAACTTGAGGTACCAAATGTATCACAACCCAAAAGTCAATGGACCAGAATTTGTTCTCCTAGAGAAGGAGGGGGGGGCAGAGGGTGGGATTGGAATTACTGCAAGAGACGCTCCTCAAAGATCTACTGCTACGGTTTTTACGTAACTGTACTATCTTCCATGGAGTGGTCTCTTGCAGTAGGTAATACACTTGGGAAGAATTCCAATCAGTATACCTGAGATGTGTGGACATTATGACAGAAGGCCTTGTAGGACTGCTCGGCCAAAGGCCATCCTACGAGGTGAAGCGATATCCAAACTGTAGTGCTTCGGAAATGTATGGATTGTGGATCAGGTGGCCACATTGCAGATATCTGAAATGGAGGCTCCTTTAAAGCAAGCCGCAGTAGCGGCCATAGCTCTAGTGGAATGGGCTTAGGTCCTGGTAAGGGTTTGCTGTATTTTTTTTTGCATAAAATAATTTATTCAAATTCCAATGCACACATACAATCATGTCCCATAAAAATTCATCTTTTTTACAATACATACGAGTTATGGTGTTAAGCTTATACACTCATACATGTCTGATGTCAAATGTTATGATACCAAATCAACACACATCTTTGTACATACATGTGGTACATTAAAAGACCTTTTGATTCTTAAGCAAATTAATTAATAAGGTGCTCAGGTGCCCTCCGATAGTGTCCTCATCACCTATACTTCCAGTCCATCCCAGAGAACCATACTCTCTTGCTGGGTCAGGTCTGCCAGGAGAGGGGCCCACTTTCTAGTAAACTGTTCCAGCCTATCTTTCACAAGGAGGGTCAGCTTCTCCAAAACTAAGGTATTCAAGACAAACGTGTGCCAGCTCTGTACTGTGGGAGTTATACAGGACACCCAGGTATTCTGGATACAGTGTCTGGCTAGGATCAGTAAGATTCTTACCCATCTTGGGTGTGGCTCCCATTCCCCTTCTCCATCCAGTTCCACCCCAAAAAGACAGACCAGTGGGTCTAGCGGGATCACTCTACCCCACATCCTCCCCACCTCCAAAGCCACCAATTTCCAGAACTGCTGTAGGAGTCGGCAGGTCCAAAAACAGTGCATATAGGTGCCTGTCTCTTGCCCACAACAAGGTGACGTAGCAGGGTGGTATCTATGCACAATAACCGGGGGATTATGTACCCTGTGGATAAATTTATAAAAGGCCACCTTAAATTTATTACAGAGCAAAAGCCCCATGTGCATAGGCAACAGCTCCACCCAATTCCCATCATTTATCTGGATACCTATATCCCTTTCCCAGAGTCTCCGGGTTTTACCCGAAAGGTCTGGCAAACCTGTCTGGAATCTCTCACTGCTTTCCCTATAAAACCTTTAGGATCCCGTCTGGACATCTGAATGAGTGTTTCAATTTTCCTAAGTTCCCCTATCCCAGGTCCTTCCCTACTTAACCCTGCCACATAGGCCCGAATCTGAAAGTATCGAAACAAGTGTCCTCCCTCCAAATTTAACCTTTGGCGCAGGTCTAAAAAAGGATCAAGGTTGGCCCGGTGGTGCTGAGGGTTGAGGTGCTGGATGCCACACCTCGCCAGTGACCCGGGTTCGGGAGCGAACTCGGGCCGCAGGGGGTCGGTGAGAGACAGGCTGGAGCATCCGACAACAGTTCGCCTTCTGGGGGGGTGGGGTGTTCGTCATTCCGGCAAGCGGCGACCCCTGGCGGAGGCTGGAGGTGTGATGGCAAGCTGGGATCTCAGTGGCTTGACTGGTCGGGGGCATAGGTCAGCGATCAAATCAGCCATAGGGGCTACTCCTTCGTGGAAGGAGGGGGAGGGATGTTGCCGACGTCGGTGCTTGCACCTTGACGTATGGGCCCGCAACGTTCCACAGAAACGCGGAAACACCCCCACTGGAGCCGGGAAGACGGAGCGCTGAACAGAGGTCTCGATGTGCTGGTGCCTGCTTGTAGCATCTGGACCCCGACACATGCAAGATTCGGGGGTCCGCCCCTACCCTGACCCCGCCCCGCGCGGGGTATCCGAGGCAGGATGGAGGGACCAAGACTAACAGGTAAGGCACCTGCAGAGACAGGCTTGATTGGAGACTCTCGATGGTGCGGCTCCAGTGGGGACGGGAGGCAGATAAAAAAAAAAAAAAGGACCAATCCCTGTCCCGCTACGTAAATCTTCCAGAGTCCTTATGCCCCAACTCTTCCACATCTTAAACCCAGGGTCTTCCCGCCCCGGCAGAAAGTATGGGTTTCCAGCAATCAACACTAAATATGTACGTACCTCCTTCACCCCCTCCGCTTCAAGAGTCTACCTCAACTATCCAAAGTTGCTTCCACCAATGGGCTCAGAGTCTCCTGCCTGTGATACGCCCCCTACCCCATCTTTCAAGGTATGCTGATAGTCTTGCCACACAACCCCATTGCTCAAGGTCTAGCCACCGTGCTGTCGGAGGCAAATGCATCCAGTCACTGATATACTTCAGTTGAGCTTCTAAATGATAGGATTCTATGTCCAGAAAGTTTAATCCCCCTCTCCCTGTATCTATCTTGAGATGTTCCAAACTCACCCTGGAGCGCTTCCCCTTCCAGATAAATGAAGAGAACAATCCCTCCAACCTCTTAGTATCCTTACTGGTCAGTCCCAAATGCAACATCTGCAGAATATATACCAATCAGGGAAGGATGTTCATTTTAATTAGATTAATGAGATTGGGAGAGATGCCCACCGTCTCAAATCAGTCTCTATTGTCTTCAGGGCCGAACTGTAATTCAGGCCATAAAAGGAGCCCAGGGACCACCCAATCTTAATTCCCAAATATGAAAAATGCTTTCCTACTCTCTTAAAAACCCATCCCTGGTTCCACCCCATACCTTTGGGAAGCCTCATTATTTCATTTATGTAAGTTAAGTTTGTACCCTGAGAACTGCGCGAACCTCTCTACCAAATGCCGGAGAGTGGTCATGGAACTCTTGGGTTCTGTGACAAAACACAACATGTCATCCGCATACATTGCGAGTTTATGTTGTTCCCCAAGAACCCCCTCACCCCTCGGATGTGCTCATTCCTCCGAATGGCTATCGCCAGTGGCTCTACCGCCAAGGCAAAAAGCAGCTGAGACAGTGGACACCCCTGCCTTATGCCCCTACCAGACCAAAGCCCCCAGAAAGAGTGCCATTTAGCAAAACCTTCGCACGGGGAGATCTATATAATGCACGTACCAATCCCACAAACGTGTCCCCCAGACCAAACTGGGTTACCGTCTCAAATAAGTAGTCCATTTCCACCCGGTCAAAGGCCTTTTCGGCATCCATAGAAATAACACAGGTGTCCTCCTTCTGCTTTTCTGCCCCCCAAAATCACATTCAGGAGTCTCCGCACATTATGATAAGAGAGACGCCCCTTAATAAACCCGGTCTGGTCTGGGTGAACAACATCGGGCAATACCACTTCCAAACGACCTGCCAGTCCCTTTGCTAATATCTTGGCATCGCAATTCAAAAGCGAAATTGGACAAAAAGAGGAGCACTCCAAGACATCCTTCCCCACCCTGGGAGTCAAACAGATCACTGCATCTGAAAAAAAGTGTCCGGAAGTCTCAAAGCCTCCCCCTCCCGCTGCTGAAAGGTTATCACACAGCGGCCCAGCCAACTGCCCCACCAAGCATTTATAATACTCCACTGGATAGCCATGCGGCCCACTCGCCTTACCACTCTGAAGCTTTTGTATGGCCCTCAGCACTTCCACCCTCGTAACAGGGCCATTTAAGGCCCCTTTCTGCTACCTCGCCAGCTAGGGCAGCCGCAGGGCATCTAAAAAGGCTTCCCCCGTTCCCTTTCCCTCTGCCCGTCATATACAGTGTTTCATAAAATCTTTGGAAACATTCCCGTATCTGTTGAGAGGACCTATGCAACACCCCCCTTCTATCCTTAATTGCCGAAATATGGGTTGTGCCCTTTCCACCCTGTATCAGTCGAACTAGCAAAGGGCCGGGCTTGTTTCCCCATTCATATCGAATGACCAAGTTGTTCTAGCCTCGTCACTGAGTAAAGCATTCAGGGCCACCCTAGCCACCTTCAACCCACCTCGTACCACTTCATCCTCCCCATTTGCAGCCCGCCCCTCTAACTCCCTTACTCTGATTCCTAGCTCCACTCTCCTGGCTTGCTTTTGCTTTTTTACTTTAGCTACATATTTTATGATCATCCTCCTCATATATGCCTTTCCCGCATCCCATATAGTTGCCCTACTAGTGGTGGAATTCACATTAGCCGTTATATACGTTTCCCATTGCTCCCCTAAGTATTCTTTAAAATCTTTATCACCCAACAGATATGTCAGGAACTTCCGGGGGGTGGGTCCTCCCTTGGCTTATTCAGTGTCAATAAGATAATCACCGTGGCATGGTCCGAAATATGGATAGGACTATGTCGAGTCGCCCGCACCCATCCATACCATGCCTTCGGAAGAAACACGTAGTCAATCCGTGACCAGGTGCCATGCGGATTAGAGTAGAAGGTATACTCTCTTGCTCCAGGGTTCGCTTCCCGCCAGCCATCCACCATCTCCAGCCCTACCCATTCCCTTACACCACTGGCGAATTGCCTCATGTTGTTGGCCTCTACCCTGGCAGTGGTCTAGGTGGGTATCTAGGATGCAGTTTAAATCGCCCCCTAAAAGCGGGCCCGGAAATTGCTCCTTTATTAGGAGTGAAAGAATAGTATGGTAAAAAGTGGCCTCAAATATTGCTGGGGCATCTACAGAGCCAAATGTTACTTGCCCCCCCATAATTCTCCCACCACAGAAATGTACCGTTCCCCCAATCTGATGTCTAACCACTCACTGCACCTGAAATGGAAGATGTTTATGCAGGACAGAGACCCCTCTCTTATGCGCCTTGAATGAGGCTGCACAGCATTTCCCCCACCCAGCCCCGTGCTAATTTTACGTGTTCTGCCACCGTAAGATGAGTTTCTTGCAACAATGCCAATTGAACCACATCTCCACAGAGCCGTAAGGAGGCTGGCTCGTTTCACCAGGGTCACTATCCCTCTAACATTCCAGGAACGTATATTCAAATCTTGTTTGTTAGCCATTAGGAAGAAGCAATCTTGTCATAATATCCCCCCCCAACAGCCATGAGGTCCCTGCTCTCCGCTCTAATACATTGGGTAAATGCCCCCCTCCAATTGGTCATATCTCTCCAATGCACCTGAAGCACCATAACCTTGTAATCGTAGCTCTGTATGCGACAACATGTAAACAGTAAAACAATAACAATCCAACTATTTGAAAAATATTCAGACACCCCCCCATCTCTAGTAACCAAATTGACCAAACCCCTCCTCCCCTTATGTCCCTTTTCCGCTGTGAATTGCCAATCCTGTCCCCAGATCCCTTGTTTTGAAAACAATCCCCAACATCCTATCTCCGACACTATCTGCCAACAGTGCATGAGTGTCATTAATATCCCTCTATGTAGTTATGCCCGCCTCTGCCCCCGAGGTATACGTTATAATCGCCCATTCATATTTCATTCCCACCCGAGCCTCCCCTGGTATCAGACTCTGAGTTTAAGCCCATTATCAATATGTACCCAAGACCTCCTGTTTGACATCTTTTATGCGTGGAACCGCTCATATGCTGTCACCAAAACATGCCACATGAACATGCATATATGTAAGCCAGACTTTCCCAAACAGGTGTCCCTGCGAGCAACCTTATAGCCTCCAGTGGGGTCTCCCCTGGATGATAATAGCCCAGTGCAACGGGGACATCACCCTCCTCTTCTGACATCAGCTCCTAGTACGAGCCCATCTCTATGCCTTTAATGGCAAATAAGCCCAATCTCTCCCCCCCCCCCCCAAGTCCCAACACCAGGCCAATAAAAGCAGGCCTTTTCACTCCTGTTGTGTAATTCTCCGCAGCTCTCTCCAAATGTTCTTTAACTAGTAGTCGCTAAATTTGTCTGTTATTAAGAAATGACAGCCAAAAGAACAGACCGCTACAGAATAAACATGTTAAAATCTTCTTTAATCCAATACACTTTCATGAGGACCCTGCACCTCCTAACACCGGAGAGCGGGAGAAGGATAAAGGAGTCCATCCCAACAGGAGGAAACAAAAGGAGACGTTCCTCGCCATGATGAAAAGACAGCACATTTCCCCTGAACATATTAACTTCATGTAATTAAACTATTAACAAAACAGAGATATTTATATCAATTAGCCCCCCATATGCCTGCAGGCCCAGAATTTTCAGCACTGTTCAGGGGCTTATACTTCACCCATTCTTTTTACGCAAGTCCTCCACGAACTTGGCCGCTTTGTCTGCTTCCCAGAACGAGTACGTTGCACCCTCGTGTTTCATCTTGAGAGTTGCTGGATAAATCAGAAAGTTCTCCACTTAGAGAGCGCGAATAATAGCCATTGACTCACTGAACTTTTTACGTCTATTCAAAAGCCTTGCGGAGTAATCCTGGGACAGAAAGATGCGATGACCCTCCATTGAAAGCTGGCCTTTCTCCCTGTAGGTACGTAGTACCGTTTCACGGTCTTGGTAGTGGTGGAACCACACGATGATTTGGCGAGGCGGTTGCCCCGCAGGAGGCTTGGACATAACAGCCTGATGTGCACGCCCCAGCTTCAGCCTTCCATTTTTTATTGTAAGGCCCAACAATTTGGGCAGGGTTTTCGCACCAAAGTCCAACATATTCCCTCATTCCATCCCTTCTGGCAGACCACGCAGTCAGAAATTAAGTCTTCGGTGGTAATTTTCTTGATAATCTGCCGCCTCTTTCATTTCCTCTAGCTCTTTTTGTAGGGCTAGGATCTGCCCCGGAACCCCCCTGCAGTTCGCCTTCCATTCTGGATATGCATTCCTCTGCCTTCGTTAAGCATGTCCCTTGGGCTGCCTGCTGACTTAAAACCTCCTGGAGCCTGTCACTGATTCTGGTTTCTAATTTACAGAGTCGTGGCTCCAAAGCCGCTAGGACCTGGCCCATCAGCTCTCGACCCAGTGTGCTCACCTCTGCGACTGAAAGAGAGACTACTTGGTGGCTCTCAGCCGGCAAACAGGCCGCACTTTTCTTTGAAGCTTTACAGGTCGCTCGCTGACTTTTACCAGCCCCTGACGTCAGATATTTATCCATACCGGGGTAATGCACGATCTTGCAACAAAATAAATCGTTGAAAAGGGCAATTTAACACTTTTTTGACTTTAAATTAAATCGGCGAGGAGAAGCGAGGTACAGACACGTCTTTTCTCTTCAAGTGTTCATTAGCGCCCCCTGTTGTATATTTTATAACAAAATGTAATACAATGTGCCAGCCAGTTAGAAAGGGTTCTTTTAGTAACTGGGAGCCCTTCTCGGCCTGAGGCAAAGGTGACAAACAATTAAGAAGTTTTCTGATTGTTTCTGTTCGATTAGTATAGTAACGCAATATGCTATGTACATCTAAGGTATGCAAGAGAAGTTCACCTTGGTTGGAGTATTCAGGATAGTATACTGGTAACTCCAGGGACTGATTTAGGGTGTGTTCAGGAAGGAAGGAGGGGTTGGTACGATGTGCCACCCTGTCCTTGCGAAAAATTAAGTAAGGATCCCTACATATGAGGGCATGAAGCTTGGAAATATGGTGAGCCGAGGTGACGGCCACTAGGAATAAAGTTTTCCATGAAAGGAAATGGAGATCACAAGTGGCTGCCGGTTCAAAATGCTGAAGAGTTAATTTTTCTATTAGAAAATTGAGGTCCCACAGAGGAGGGATGTCTAATAGGTGGGTTGATATGTAACATTCCTTTCAAAAACATTTTGGCTTGATGATGTTGGCACAGTAATCTGCCAACAAGTGGTTCATGGAAAGCTGAAATAGTGGCCAAATGGACTCTGATGGAGGAATAGCTCAAACCTGACCTCGGACAATGAGGCCAGGTAGTCTAGGACTTTTGTGAGTGGGCAGGAATAGGGATCCAACGATTGAGACGCAGCCCATATGGAAAAACATTTCCATTTGGAATTATGTTTCTCTGGTTGCTGGCTTATATGAGGCCAAGAGAATACTGGCAACAGGACAGGACACTTGTAATCTCGCTATGAAAGCATCCTCAGGAGCCAAGCATGAAGGAGTAAAGCCTTTGGGTTGGGGTGCAACAGGGTTCCATGACTTTGAGTCAGCAGGTCCGGTCTGATTGGCAACAGAACAGGTTCCTGAACTGAAAGTTGTTGAAGTAGAGGGAATCATATTTGTCAAGGCCACAGGGGCACTATTAGGATCATTGTGGCAGGCTCTAGTTGTAGTTTCAGTAGAGTCCGTTGCAGGAGAGGAACGGGGGGAAAGCATATAAGAAGAGTCCTGTCCATGGCTGGGACAGGGCATCTATAGACCATCCCTTTTTGCTCGGTATAATGGGAAAATATATGGGGAGACAGTAATTGACTACGGAGAGACAGTAATGGACTACGAAGGCAAACAGATCTATCTGTGGAGTCCCCCAGAGGTTGATGATTTTTTGGAGTACTTCTCGTAGTGAAGTGTCGATTTGTGTGTGGATGTCTGGTGACTGAGATGGTAGGCCAGAAGACTGTAATGTCCTGGTAAGTGGCCGGCTGTTAGTACCAGGTGTTGTCGGATGGCTTCTTGCCAGACTGCGAGGGTTTCTGTGCATAGAGTATGAGATTTCGTATCTCCTTGCTTGTTGAGGTAGAATACTACTGCAGTGTTGTTTGACTGGATCAGCAATGGTCCTGGATTCAAATGGGGTTGAAATGCCTGAAGGGCTAAGCGGACTGCCTTCAGCTTTAGGAGACTGATGTGAGCTTGAGGGAGAGAAGTGATCCACTTGCCTTGTGTCCGATAAGGACCCAAGTGTGCGCTCAATCCTTTCAGGGAAGCATTCAAGGTTACTGTCTGCGTGGGAGGGAGGGGAGGAGGGACTGAAAAGGCATTCCTTGACATAAATTGGTTTTGATTGTCCACCAAGTCAGGGATGACTTCAGAGAGGGAGTGATCCTGATCTTGTCTTCAAAACTATCACTCTTTGAGACCACTGATTCTGGAGGGTCCACTGAATAGGTCTTGTATGAAGACGGGCGAATGCCACTGTAGGTATGGTAGCGGCCATGTGACCCAGAAAGCACGGCATTTGTTGGGTTGTGACTACTTGCTGAGTCTGTATGCATGATACTAGAGACAAAAGACTGTCCTACCAGGAGACTGGATGGTAAGCTTTGGCTGAGACAGTATCGAGGACAGTTCCAATGTATTGGGAGAGACTGAATTGGAGTCGGGTTGGACTTTGGTCAACTGACTGTAATCCCCAGAATGTGAAACCTTTGTAGAGTGGTGTCCAAGGAGGAAAGCAGAGCTGTTCTGGAGTCTGCTTTGCTTAGCCAGTCGTCTAGATATGGGAAGATAAAGTGCCCTTTTCTTTGTAAAGCTGTTGCAACTACTGCTAGGCATTTGGTGAACACCCTTGGGGCCGAAGAGAGGCTGAATGGGAGTACTCAAAATTGGTAGTTTTGGCCCAGCAGGTGGAAGCGCAGAAACCTGTGGTGGGCAGGGTGGATGGGAATATGCAGGTAGGTATCCTGCATATCTAGGGCACAAAGCCAATCTCCTTGTTTCAGTACTGTGATGATGGAATTCTGAGTTATCATGCGAAAACATATGTACTGGATGAAAAGATTCAGTTTCTTGAGGTCCAGTATCAGTTTGAGGTCTCCAGTCAGTTTGGAAACCAGAAAGAAGTGGGAATAGAATCCCGTTTGATGTTCTGAGGGGGTAGAGGATAAACGGCTCATTTGACCAGAAGAGCCCTCAATTCCTCCTGAAGGACGGGTATATAATTTGGTGGGTAATGAATATTTCGAGGATGACGGGGTTGGAAATAAATTCCAGAGTATGACCCGTCTGTATAATCTGGAGCACTCATTCTTCTGAAGTGATCGCTCGCCAGGTTCTTCAGATGGAGGGCAAAACGACCACCCACAGCCTCCAAGGCCTGGTACAGGAGGTGTGGGCAAAGCCCTAGTGTTCGGTCACTGGGCACCAGGCTATAAAGCCCTACTGGGAGGGTAGGAGTGGGAGCCACGGGTGGCAGAGGGGCTGCCTCTTGTGGGCTGATTACGCCCTCAGAAGCTGCCTTTATTGGTACCTCTATATTTTCCACCTCTTTTGGAATAGGAAGAGGATTAAGTACGGTAGGTTGTATGTGGAGTATGGTACATGCCATGAACCATACGTAAGGATAAATTAGTCCATAGCTATCAAGCTCGGATGGTTCCTTCACTGCCTGTTGAGACATGGCTACGCCCATTGCCACATGGTCATTTTCCATGTGGGAATTGCAAGTTTTGTAGCTGTATTCTTAAAACTGATACTTTTACTACAGTTAATAACACAAAGAGTTATACAATGGATGGCTTCCTTAACTGTAGTACAAGTAATGTTTATTTGGCAACCTGTGAGTGCTCAGCATTCTATGTCAGAATGACAAGAAGACCTTTTAAGGTCAGAATTAGTGAGCACCTGTGGTCGATCCAGGCAAAAGATTCTACAAATGCACTGGCCAATCACTGTATGATGACAAGGAATGGTAGTAATATTTTCAAGTGTTGTGCAATAGAAAAGGTCAGAATGGGGCCTAGAGGTGGCAATATTAAAGAAAATTTGAAATATAGGGAATCATTTTGGATATACACATTAGGGGCATTAGATATACCTGGCCTCAATGACAGAATTGACTTGTTGACATGTATGAGAAAGTAAATTTTGAAGTACTGTATCAGTTGCATTTACCTGAATGTAATGCAACCCCAATTTTTTTTTTTTGTTATTGTTTTCAGGTTCTTAATGGTTTATGTTGATCCATCAACCTTCAGAGAGTATTGCACATCCAAGGAAAGTGCAATAATTTATTATATATGGATTAATTTGGTTTTATTTCCAACTGGATCAAAGTTCCTATATATATATATATATATATATATATATATATATATATATCTCCTTTGAAAGAACTTCATTATTATCAACTAAATTCTCTTGTGTCTCTCTAATGCACTATAAATAATGAGAGTTTGACTCCAAATGTAGGTATGTTTATAATTTGTTTTCAACAAATGGTCTGCAGTTATTCCTGTTGAACCGTAGATAAAATATATAGTGGTGGTAATGTATAATATGTATATATATTTACAAAGATAAGGGTGTGAATAGGAAAGAAAAAAAGTGTGAAAAAATATATACATATGAAATAATTTTCTGTGCAATATACTGTCTCTTTAAGAGAACCACTATTTATTTGGTTTCATTATGTGAATGGACCATCCCCCTGATGATGCACTAGTTGCGAAACCAGTCAGGGTTTTTCATTTTGTTGCCATTTTCTAGCATGTTGGGGGCATGTTGCCCTTTTTAACAATAACTTAATAAAGCCTTTTTTCTCACGAGTCCGGAGTGGTGCCGGTTTTTGCTGTTGTGGCTTCCCGATCCGTGCACACTCCTTTGCAGCTGGAGCTGTTTTTTGTTGCCCTTGATACACAGAGTTCTGCCTGATGTCTGTAAGTCATCTAGTAAAGTTTGGGTACCTGACCCCGAATAGCTTGGACCCGTTAAAAGTGGTGTTAGCTACTTTGTGTTGCACATCAGGTGTAAAATCTGAAACGCGGAGCCAGGCATGGCAGCGCAAGGAAATGCTGACAATCGGGCTGAGGTATCTACGGCATCATATCCCAACCTGAGTACGTGATGGGAATAGAGTTGCTAGTTGACACTGCAGTCAATAATTGTTCCCTTTCTTGTGAAGGAGGGAGTTTACTGATAGTATCAATGGCAGAGGATCCAAGGGTACGCTGGTATTTCATCATGTGACCCATGAAATTCAGGATTCTGATATTCATCGTACTGGAGGAAAATACCTTTTTCCCCAGACAGTCAAGTCTGAGATTCCTTATCTGGGGGTAAGGAGCTCATGTGTTTAGGTCGTTTAGTATGATCATGAGCAGCAGTAGTGACTACAGAGTCCGCTTCAGGGATAGCGGAAAGGAAGTGATGATCCAGAGGAACTTGATAAATTCGATCCGCCTTGCGGAGAACAGCTGTAATAGCCGAAGGCTGATATGGTAGGTTTGGATTAGTGGAGGGACTACCAAAACAGGCTCCTCTGGCAATTCAAGATAGTCTGCCATGTCCTTACACCGTTTGTCATGTTCTGTAGTAGACAATGCCATGACTTTTTGTATTTGGACCATCATCTCGTGGAATGAAGGGTCATCAGGAGGAGAGGCGGCAGTATGTCTAGGCAGATACTCATCTAAGGAAGAGATTTCCAAAAAAGGAGACTGAGGAGTTTGGAAATCCAGTTTCTGGAACTCTTCATCTTCAAGATCACTGGCGAAGTCAACCGGGAATTCTTGTTCATCTGATAGTTTTCCATACAAGGAGGCGGTGACCAGAGTGGTAGTGGATCCCTGTCACCATGGAACATCTTAGGTGGAGGAGCAGGAGATTGTGGAAGGTCACCCTGCTCCCCCGGGTCGGAGGGCTCGGAGTGCCACATGGCATGCAAGACGTGCCGTACTACAGTAAAAATGTCCAGTTCTTCTAAGAAGGAGGGGGAGGTAGGAAGGGGGGGGGGGTGTTAAGATACAGGAGGGATGATGGAGGGGATAGGATGTGTAGCCTGAGCAGATCGTGCCCCTGGGCGGTAAAAACCAGGGTCCCAATCTCTGTCCGCCTGTCCCCTATGAGTAGCCACCTGAGAAGGTGGAGAGGCAGTAAGCATGGTGTGTAAGCCATTGGTTTCCCTTGAGGAATATGGGGCCTCATTGATGGGCCTGCAGGGGAAGAAGGATTGAAATGTGAAGGTGCCATAGACGGGAGAGGAGCCCCCATCGACAGCGGCAATAGAACCCATATAGGGCTTGTCAGTTTGTACTGCATTTAAAGCGCTGGAAAGAGCCGTCGACGAGACAGTGTGAACTCCCGTCAACGAAGATGTAGTGTAAGGGCGTACTGTCGACAGCGGGGACACCAGAAATGGTGGCAGTCAACAAGCGCTTTAGCATGGAGCGTGAGGAGGGTTTCTCCTTCTCCTTTTTGTGCCGAGGAAGAGAATCAGAGGAGGGGGGAGCCCTTGGGATGGGTCCCCTGATTCTCTGAAAGAGACATTTTCTGCTTCATCAGTAATCGCTGAATTTCAAGCGAACATCATCGATGAGTTGCTTGATTAAATTCCTGACAATGAGTACAGAAACTGGTGTCATGTGTGGGTCCCAGACACTGTACACAAGAGGTATGGTTATCAAAGCACTATATCTTCCTCCCGCAATGGCAGGAACGAAATAATGCTCGTTTGAAGATTCTTTAGACATTCATTTTGTAGCTCAAATTATCGTTGACTGTTTAGAAGTTGCTCTAGATGCTGCGTGCAAGCTAAAGATGGCGAGCAAATGAACTGAGGATACCAGGGACCACCCACGTTTATATAGCAAACAGAAAGATGTCATGTGTGGGTGGTCCCTGGTAAAAGACTGCCATAAGAGCTGCCGTGCGCCACAGCGACCTCTGGCGATGACCCAAATGTATTACCTACTGCAAGAGACCACTCCGTGGAAGACCTACTGTTACAGGTGAGTAACCTGTTTTTCTAAAGACGTGGATATGTTGCTCTATCCACACTTCTGGCAGACTCCTAGCAGTTCTCTGTGAGCAGGGAGGCAAGGCACACACACCCTACTTCGGGAATAAAGACTGGAGAACCAAGGCCCCAAATCCAGAATCCCAGCGTGACTCAACGTGAATGTGGTAATGGGAAATGAAGGTGTGTACTGACTTTCAGGTAGCAGCTCTGCAGATTTCCTGGCTAGGGAAGTCCCTAGAAGCAGCCACTGACACAGGGGTATGGCTGGTGGAACGAGCCCTAAGCCCAATGGGAGGCTCCCTACCTGTAAACCTATAGTAGAGATCAATGCATGATGTTATCCATCTGCCAATCATCCGCTTGGCTGCAGGTCTGCCAGATGCGGCTTCAGCATAGGAGACAAACAGCTGGCGAACCTCTCCCTGAACATTAGCCGTGCTCTCCTTGTAATAAGCAAGGGCTCGACTCAGGTCCAAGATAAGGAGCCTGTACTCGGCATCCGAGGTGTGATTAGGGTAGGACACCAGATGAGTCATCACTCGATTCAGGTGAATCTCCGATACAACCTTCGGAAGGAATTTCGGGTTGGGGCACAGGACAACCTTGACTTTGTGGAAAACAAGGTAAGGAGATTCGATGGAAAGCACCTGGAGCTCTCCAATCATTCTGGCTGACATAATGGCCAACAAGAAGGCAGTTTTCCACATGTGTAACATCTCACACTTGTGCATCAGTTCGAATGGCTTGCCCATGAGCTTTGCCAGTACCAGCAATAGATCCCATGGAGGTGGAGGTTCACGCACCAGAGACGATATGTGATCTAAGCCTTTGAAAAATTGCCAGACCACTGTCTCCTGCGCTCACCGCTGACTGGCCCATGCCCGGTAAGCAGAGATGGCTGCTAGGTGCACCTTGAGGGTCGTCGACCGAAGTCCCCCTTTGGAGAGAGACCACAGGTAGTCTAAAATGCTGGCCACAGGACAGGTCAAAAGGTCCAGCCCCTTATCCTGACACCAAATGGAGAATCTCTTCCATTTGAAGGCACAGCATTTTCTAGTTGACTCCTTCCAAGAAGCCTCCATGACAGTGAAGACATCTTCGGGGAGACCCAAAGCCTGGAACTCTAGCCGCTCAGGAACCAGGCTGTCAAGTGCAGGGATTGAAGGTCCGGGTGGAGTACCATCCCCTGGGTTGATGGAAGCAGGTCCGGAAGTGCTGGAAGATGCCTCGGGAGCCTGTTGCTGAGGAGATCGGGGTACAGATACTGGCGTGGCAAGTCTGAAGCCAACAGAATCACCTGCGTTTCGTCCCTCCTGATCTGGAGTAACATTTTGTGTACCAAAGGAAGTGTAGGGAAGGCACAAAAGAGGCCTGGGGTCCACAGCCACAAGAAGGCATCCCCCTGCAGCGAGCCCTGCTGAGGGGGGAGTGGGCATAATACAGCCTCAGCTTGGTGTTCTCCCTGAAGGCAAACTGGTCCACCTGAGGGGTGCCCCACTGGGAGAACAGACTGTAGTACACCTGTGGATGGAGAGACCACTCATGAGACTGATTCAAGGCTCCTGCCACATGGATGGCTAGGAGATCTTCCTCCAGACTGTGCACCAGAGTCCAGGTGTGAAGAGCTCCCCTGCATAAAGGTCGGGAATGAGTCCCTCCTTGCTTGTTGAGGTAGTACATGGTTGTGGTGCTGTCCATCTGAACTTGAATCACTTGACCAAAACAAATGGAGTGAATGCAGTCAGCGCAAGCTGAACTGCTTGGAGATCCAGCAGGCTGATGTGGCATCGGGATTCTTCAGGGGTCTAGAGCTAGTGGACTCTGTTCCCCAATGTGGGTACCCCAGCCCATGAGAGGCATCCGTTGTTAACCACTGGACAGCGTCCCACATCTTCTGAGTCACTGTGACCAGCTGGTCGAAGTGACCTCTGCACTGGGACCACTGGCTGACCAGCTCCCACTGCAGGGAGCGCACAGGCAATCAGGCCCATCGGACAATGGAGGTGCAGACTGCCATGTAACCCAGAAGTTACAGGAAGTTCCAGGCAGGGCACAAGTGTCCAACCTGAAATGACTGGGCATAGGAGGAGAGAACCTCTGCCCTGTCTGCCAGGAGCTGAGCTAATCACCTGCTTGGACATGAGTTCCAACTTGGCCTCGTCGACTAAGAGGCCCATGGCGAAGCAGGTCTCAAGAGCCAGATCCCTGAACCGATCCACTTCCTGCCTGGAAGGACCTGCAATCAACCAGTCATCCAGACAGGGGTAGACCCGGACCCCTCGATGCCGAAGGTGGGCCGCCACCACTGCAATGCATTTGGTGAAGACCCTGGGGGCAGGGGAAAGGCCGAATGGCACGGCCTAGAACTCAAAGACGGCTCCCTCTGCTTGAAAGCGCAGGAACCTTTGGTGGTATGGATGGATTGGGATGTGGAAGAATGCGTCCTAGAGATCCAGAGAGTACAACCACATGTTCTGCTCCAGGGATGGTATGATGTGGGATAGAGTTACCATTCTGAAAGTGCAGGACGTAAGAAATTTGTTTAGGTTGTGCAGATCTATAATGGGGCATCAGCTCCCCTGTCCGTTTTGGCACCAGGAAGTACCTGGAGACAAACCCTGGGTGTGCAGGAGGGTCCGCTACTCGGACCACTACCCCCTTTTGAAGGAGTTGGGCTATGTCATCTCTGAGAGCCGACTGAGAGTCTGTGGACATCAAGACCTCCTGTGGAGTGCAGGCTCGGCTTGGAGGGTACTGCTTGAATCCCAGAGGCCGACCCTGACTGACCACTTCCAGAACCCACCTGTCTGTGGTAAAAGCGGACCAGGAGGAAAGGAAGTGGTGGAGCCGGCCCCCCACGGAAGGACCCAGGGGAGGTGTGATGGGTATGGGGTTGGCAACCCCCATCCCGTCACTGAGCAGGCTTGGCGGAGGACGGCCCAGCTGAGGAGCTGCTGGGACCTTTACCTCCAGGCTTACAGGGCACTGAAGCCACTGACTTGGGCTGGGGGTGCTGAGACTGAGCCTGCTGCTGCCCAGACTGATATTGAGCAGGCTTGGCCGCAGGGGTAGAAAGTCGAAAGGGCTTACACTTCTGCCTGTAGCCCTTAAGAGTCCCTTCTGGACGGACTGAACAGAGTCTAACGTGGCACGGGACTTCTCTATGGCGCTGGAGGTGACTGTTGACTCCTGGCCCAAACAGGTTGGTTCCCAGGAAGGGTACATCCACCAATTTGTGCTGGGTATCCGCCGTAAAGGTCGATATCCTCAGCAAAGCTCTATGGCACATGGTGACGGCAGCTGTTACTAAGCGGGCACAAGAATCCTCTAGATCCAGAGGTGTCTGAAGCTGCTGTTTGGCAACAGCTCGACCCTGGTCCCAAACCTGCTTGATCGTAGTCTGAAGGTCATCAGGAAGATGAGGAAGCACTTCATCCAAGGAGCCCCGCAGGGTGTGGGAAAAATGTGCCATAACAACAACTGAGCTTGCCTGAGATAGACCGAGCGAAGAGGCAGCATACACCTTTTTGCAGACTAGTCCAACTTCTTGGGACTCTCTGTCCGGAGGTTTGTCCACATTCTTGTGACAGAAGTGCCGAAACACTGAATCAGTCACAATCCCCTCGGCTGAGGGGTGTTCCATGAACCTCGAGAAGGAGCTTATTGGAACTGCATATTTGTGGGCCATTGGGCTGAAGGCACAAGGCAGGAAGCTGGGTGCTGCCAAAGCTCCACGGCTGGGCCGACAATGGCCTCGGCCACTGGGAAGGCCATTGTTGGCGAATCCCCCTTATCCAGGATGTCAGTAAGGGGGTAACAAGCCCTCTTCTGGGTGGGCTCCATTTGCATCCCCGTGGACTAAGATGAAATGGAGGATGCCCAGGAAGGATGAAGGGCCTTCCTCTGCCAAGAAATCCCCTGCCAACTCTGCATCCACTGGACCGGAGTTGAGAGAGGAATCATTGTCGGACTCCGAACAGTCCCTGTACAGCAGCTGACCACCCTCGTCTCTTTCCACCTGCTGTGGGTGGTCGGGCGTCAGAGTGACCAACAACCGGTGGGGAAGACCCGTGACCGACAAACTCCTTAGTCGGGGCGCCAGTGGCGGGCTGTCGGGGCAGTGGCTCCACCGCAATCCGTGGAGAGGCCACAAGCTGGGGCGCCATGGTTTTCACTGGCTCCAAAAGTGGAGGGGTGGTATCAACCGGCTCCTGAGGCCTAGGCATCTGCCTGGAGAGCAACAACCAGGTGATCGCCAAAGTCAAAAATGGGGCAGGCTTCTGACCAGCCAAGACTAGTTGTTGCCACATTAGGTCCTCATACTGCCCACGCAACTTGCGTCGGAGCCTCTCCTCAGCCGAGGAGGATGAGAATGAATAATAGTGGCGCCACCACTTCTGTGGTGCCAATGGGTTTTGCACGACCCACTCGAAGAAGTCGACCGAGACAGTCAGATTTGCTCAGGAGTCAGGGAGAATTACGGCTCCCCCTGGTCAACAGGAGCCTTGTGAACCAGCCCCTTGGGCTGTGTTGGCTCTTTGGTTGGAAGGACTGGAGTCCTAAATAGAGAACTGTCAGCCTCGTTGAGAAAAAGTGGGTTGACTGGGTTGAGAAAAATCTCATCCGGATCATCGAACCGCATCTTGGCAGGCTGGCCTGACAGGGGCACTGTGAAGCCATTGGCACAGGCGGCAATTCTGACCATAGTCTAAACCAAAGTTTCCTGAGACTGAGAACATTCTCTGTCCCAAGAATGTCTATGATGAGACTTCTCTTTATCCTTCGACCTCTTTTCACAGGAGCGGGAGCTGTGCGAAGCCGAGGGGCCCTCTCCCTTGGTAGGGAGAGACTGGCACAGCTCCTTGAAGGAGCCTGAGAAAGTGGAGCCCAATTTTAAGGGGACGAAGGCAGATGCCGAAGAGGAACCTTCTGCGGCAAGAGCTGCCTCCTGCGCAAAGGCCTTCATCTGTTATAGTTGCTCAGCAGACCCTGAGGATGCAGAGACCACCCAACGGGCTTCCTTAGATTTGACCGGCGGGTTACGTTTTTGTGGACGGCCCAACTGCAAATGGGTGAGACAATCTTTGAGCACATTCAGCTGGAATGTGCAACAAAAAATCGCAGGCCTGGGTATCATGCTCATGTCCCAGGCAATAGATGCACGTGGTGTGCAGGTCAGTGTGCAACATCTTTTGCCCGCAAGGACACCCGCGAAACCCAGGCGAGGACTTTTCCTCCATTGTGGTCGTGATCAAAAATCGTTCTGGTGAAGAAACTAAAGAGTTTGTTTTGGAAGTAAATCTGAAGATTTGAATGCCAGGGCCTATTCAATGCTGGAGTGGTAAGGAGGGAACCTGCTTCTTCCAGTGGAAAGGAAGATCTGACGTCATGAGGCGGAGCTGAGGGTTATACCACCCGGGTGGGTGGTAGGAGCCAGCTTGAAGACTTTTCAGCAAGACGAAGGGACACTGCCAGAAGTGTGGGCAGAACAACATCCCTAGACCAGTGACTTTTCACGCTTATTCTACTGGAACCAACCGCACTCAGCTCAGCTAAGCTTAGCACGATTGGTACCAGAGGAATAAGCACAAAAAGGCACTGTTCTACACTGGATGATTTGGAAAAGACATTCTGGCACACAAACGTCCCCCATAGCTTAGCCCATCATCTGCGCCATCAGAGGACTGGTTGAGGGGGACACTGGCTGCCGGCATGGTGGTGGTGGGGGGACACACAGGATTAACCAGATGGAAACTAAAGCTACAGAACAGTAAGCAGCTACAAAATGTCACGTATGCCTGTTTTGCTTAAATCGGGACCTCTAGGTCCCACAGCATTACTGTGGGGAAACTAAGAGTTCACCTTTAATGCCAGGAGTATGGGAAATAAAATTAGTAAGTTCCAGGCAATGGTGGCAGACACTGAAATGGACCTAGTAGCCATCATGGAAACTTGGGCAACAGATAATAATGACCGAGATTGGACAGTCCCAGCCTATACCATGTTTAGATAGGATAAAGGTAAAGGAAGAGGCACAGCCATATATGTCAGGAAAGGCACAGAGGCAGTGGAGGACGGAAACATCAGGGGGAAGTAGTAGGGAAACAGAATTTCTGTGGATTCAGTGCATGGCAGCCTCAGACAAGAAATTACAGATGTGAGTGATTTACAGACCTGCAGGACATGAGATAAGGACCTAGGTGCAGAACTACAAAGGGGGATGACAAAGGAGGTGTTGGTAGTGATGGGAGATCCACATGTCCCAGATACTGATTGGGTCAGTCCACCACTCAGGAGCTCCAGAAGTCAGGCCCTGCTAAATACATTGTAGAACTGCCTGCTAGTTAAGGAACCCACTAGACAGGCTGCCATTCTCTATGTGGTGCTCACCAACTCGAAAGTGGTAGGAGGAGTGAGGGAAGGGGAGCAAACAGTGTCCGTCACTCTATATGGTTCAACCTGGCCCTTGGGACATGTAAGTCCTCATCAAAGGCTGAAGTCCTAGACTTCAGAAGGGCAGACTTCAACCAGAGGAGGGAACTGGTCTGGGACAAGTCACTCAAGAGTGGACAGCATCAGGGATGTGTAGGAAAGATGGGGAGCAAGCAAAGGACTATTCTAGACGCAAAGTCTTGCATGAGAACAGTAATCAAAAGAAAAGGGTACAAGAGAACACTATGGCTCTTTGGAAAGGTCAGGGAAGCAGTGACAACCAAAAGAAAACCTTCACCAGGTACAAGGGAAAAAAGAGGCAGAAGAATGGGGAAGAGTACCAAATGAGAACAAAGGAAGCCAAGAGGAAGCTCAGAGAAACAAGAGCAGACACAGAGCTACATATTATGGAACAGTTGTGTACTTGCGTAACAGATCTTTGACAGACTCTCTTCCATTAGGCCACACCTTAGGAACTATAACTGCCAGCCACTAGGACCACATGGCTACGTATCCTTCGGCACGTGGACTCCCGAGAAGTATGTAGTCAGTAAGGCAGGCGAGCCTCAAGATTCAGAGGCAACCCTTTGTCCACCACTTCTAAGCCAACGCTGGCTGCCTCCCTTGACCGGCGCCAGTCCATGCCTGTCCGGTCGACGCCGGCTACCCAGACCTTGAACACGGCGACACCCATTCCCTCATCCTCCAAATACCCAACGTCGCCGGCTGACCCTAACATTACCTCTCAGCTGACACTAGAGGGCCCCGTGTCTGGTCTGACGACACCTATCTGACAGATGCCAGATAACCAGATGCCCACTAAGCCGCTGGTCAACCAAAATTGTCAGGACCCGATACCTGGGTTGCCACCTCCACAGGGACTGATGTTGGGGCCATCTGACGTCCCCCCACTGATGCTGGCTAATCCCTTTATGCCACAGAATCCTCTGCCGGATCTCATGGCTCTTTTCACGTCCTGGTGGAAAATGGTCAAGGGTGACCTGATACTGAAAGGACCTCCTACACTCCCTCCCGAGGAGCCTCTTCCCTCAGGAGCTAGGCCTCAGGCTCCTCCTCAGCAGCCTATGCCAACGCCAAAACAGCTTACACCGCAACCAGATGAGGGGCCCACTCTAAGCATCTCGGTCGAAAGCACAGTCGCCCGTCCTCCAGATCCTCAGACAGGCACAGACATAGGTCGCACAGCCACATACACCATTATCTGACCTCTCAATCTTCCTCTTCAGGGGAGTTGGACCACTGTTCCTCTTCCTCGGTGATGTCCGCCCCCCCCAGCAGACCCCAAGGACACCCCCAAGGTCTCCTCCCGATGACCTGACCTTCATGGAAGTCATGCAGCACATCCAGTTCATTATGGGCTGGGACATTGAAGATTTGGACCCAGAGAGATGCTGTTTGGCTATTTTCCTCTGTCAAAAAGATTTAAAACCCATGGTCGTTCCTCCTCTGGTGGCTCCATTTAAGGATGTCACCAGATCTACTTGGAAATACTCTTTCTCCACCCGTTTCCAATAAGGCTCTATACCACTCCTCGAGACAAATCTTTCTTTGGAGAGTAACCAACTGCGGACTCCATGGTCATTATGGCGGTTCATGATTGGTCCAAGCGGACCAGGCATCTTAGCATTCAGCATCTGGACAAAGATTAGAAGCAGGTGGACCAGCTCAGCAGTAAAGTCTATGCCTCAGCCACCTGTACCATTCGCTCCCTGAATTTGTTAGCCCACACAGTCCACTATCAGAACGCCCTGTGGGAGAAGGCCATGGAGCTGGTTCAGACTCAGCAGGATAGTCCTCAGAAAGCTGAACTGTTACATATTTTGATATCAGGTTTGGACGTGGGTACGCACGTCCTACATTCCCTCCTATGATACGGAAGATTCAATGGCTAGGGCAGCGACCTCCAGCATCTGCCTTTGCAGTTATTCTTGGCTCTGCATTGCGGGTTTTACCCTGGACATCCAGGCGAGCATTATGGATGCCCCTTTCAAGGGCTCAGTCCTTTCCAGCAAGGAGCTGGAAAGGTCATAAGTCTCTTTCAGGAATCTGGCAAGGCTGTCAGATCTGTACATACCATGTACAAATCTAACCAGAAACAGAGCCACCGCTAGCCAGTTCGTTGATCTTCCAGGCAGCAGACTTGAGGCCAACAAACCAGAGGTGCCTTTAAACATAAAGTCACTTTCTCAGGCCTCAGGAGGTTCGGGCCCCAGAGACCCAAAACCTCCCAAGCCCCTTTACCTGTCCCTGGTTCCTCGAGCTTGACTCTCACCAACCCCCCTTCCCTGGCAGAATTTCTGGGAGGGGTGGGGTGCTTTTCTCTATCTAGAGGAATGGCACAGAATAATCACAAATCAGTGGATTCTTCAGTTGACAGAGAAAGGGCATACTCTGGAGTTCATGGAGATGCCCCCAGACAACCCACCCATAAACTCCAATTACCCTATGTCACACCTCTCCCTCATTCGCGGGAGATCCAAGCGCTCTTGCTGAAGCAGGTCATACAGCCAGTTCTGTCAAATCAACGAGGGAAGGGATTTTATTCCCACTTTTTTCTGGTTCCAAAGAAAACAGGGGACCTACGGCCTATTCTGGATCTCGGCCACCTGAATAAATAAAATGAATATACAAAATACAAATTATTCATGATGGTCACCCTTCCAGGACAGCTCCCCCACCATCAGGGAGACTGGCTGTGCTCCCTGGACATGCAGGATGCTTACCTCCATATTTTGGTCTTCCAACCCCACAGGAGGTTCCTTTGCTTTTGCTTCTAAGGCAACCACTACCAATTCTGCACCCTTCCCTCATAGCTCCTGAGTCTTTACAAAGTGCCTTGCAGTAGTAGCTGCAGCCCTCAGAAGGAAAGGCCACTATTGTCTTCCCCTGGATTGGCTCTTGGCAGCTCCCTCCAGAGATCAGCTGATCAGCACCATGTAAGACACCTTCACTTTGTTTCGAGACCTAGGGATCACTCAACTTCCCAAAGTCCTCCCCGTGGCTCAGCCAAAAGCTACAGTACATCAGGGCAGTTCTGTACACTGCCGAAGGAAAAGCCTTCCTGCCTCCAGACAGGGCAGAATGCCTTCTGGACCAGGCTTCCCTAGTTTTCTCATCGTGACAAATCCCAGCCAGAGTATTCTTACGGCTGCAAGGGCACATGGCAGCAGACACTGTAACGGTCTCTTTTGCATGCCTGCACATGAGGGTTCCTCAATGGATCCTTAGAGTCCAATGGAACAAAGGCAGGGACAAATTGGAGCAGTTTGTGACAGTCTCCACTGAGGTGCACCAAACTCTGATATGGTGGTTGAACCCCTCCAATCTTTCCACAGGGGTCCACTTTCGGCAGGAGTCTCCTCGTCAGATTCTGATCAGGGATGAGGTGCTCATTTGGCAGACAGACAGACCCAGGGATATTGGTCTCCCCAAGAGCAACATCTCCACAGCAACATATTGGAGATGTGGGCAATACTCTATGCTCTACAGGCATGACAAATCTGCTCCCAAGGCCCTCTCCTTATTCAGATGGACAACATATCTGTGGTCTTTTACATAAACAAGCAAGGGGGGACTCACTCTTATCTCCTTTGCAGGGAGGCCATGAGAGTCTGGTATTGGGCTATCGAGCATCATCTGGAACTCACTGCCGTGCATGTCCCAGGCATACAAAACACTTTGCCTGACAATTTAAGCCAGTCTTGGTCCAAGGCACATGAATCGGAATGTCTCAAATCTGTGGCCAAAGAGCTGTTCAAGAGGTGGGGCTGGCCAGAGTTGGACCTCTTCACATCTCCATCTAACGCAAAACTGGCCAGTTTTTGCTCGCTAGATCCAGGGCCTGGTGTTTTCTAGCGAGACAAACTGTCTCGCTTGGACAGGGAGGTTTTTGTATACCTTCCCTTCCTTTCCATTACTGCAGAGAGTTCTTCTCAAATCACAGTCAGAGGGAGCAGGGATGATCCCAACTGCTCCCTACCGGCCACGTCAGATTTGGTTCCCACTACTTCAACAGCTGGCAGTGAAAAGTACAGCTATGTAAGAACTTATCCCAACAGTAGATCTTTGAGAAGAGCTCTTGCAGTAGACAATACTGTTAGAACTAAGCCACCAGGTGCTAGGACCACACAGAAAAATTCTAGCTAGCAGTAATGGGGACTGCCCCCGCACGTCGATGTCTATTCAGGTATAAAGGGGGCTGTCCCCCCACACCCCGGAGACCCTGCAGTAAGGTCCAACAGAAGAAAAAGGACGACTCCTGAGGCCTGAACTGGCAGAGATAGAGAGCGAGCAGGGGGATGGAGGGAGGGGAAAAACTGCCTGCTGCAAGAGCTCCTCTCGAAGATCTACTGTTAAGGCAAGTTCTTATGTAACTGTACTATCTTACTTTAAGGGGGCTCTTGCAGTAGGCAGCATCATTAGGACAGAGTCCCAAGCAGTACCGGAAGGAAAATATCCAGGAGGAGGAGGAGAGGTAGGAAGACAACCTCAACTAGTGAGCTGACCTCCAACAGGAGGTCGACATCAGGACATAGGCCAAGTAGTCTGAGAAGAGCAATGTCTCTGAAGAGCTGAACATTTTCACATGAGCCAGTAGATATAGAGCTCTTCTTTCTTTAAGAAATTTCTAAGAAAATTTCTTAAAGAGAAGCTCTGTGTCCGGTTACTTTTGGGTATGTGAGTGCTTCAGCTCTTCAGAGACATTGCTATAGATTTGGCTGAAAGCACCACAGGTTCTGAGTGCATGGTTCATTTGTTAAGGTGTCTGAAGAGCACGTGAAAAAGAGTGCCTCCAACAGGGTAAACCAAATTAAAAAAACAGGTGACAACAGCTGACTGACACAGAGTCAAAATAAGATTCTCCAGCCAGATCTGACCGTGGTCAGGGAGGAGAGAAGGCCAGCGACAGGAGCTGTCATCAATCTCCTTCAAAAGACCAAAACAAAAGGAGGTCATAATCGTATCTCCCTTGTGGCTAGAGAAGAGCATCAAAGGGAGATCCTTCCCAGCTCTGGATTTGACCATAGTATCCGAGCTTGGCATAGAAAGAGGAAGAAAGGGCCATGTGACTCGCAAGGCCAAATCCCATAGTCTCGATGACCTTCTCAGAAAGCTACCAAAAAAGGTTGAAGGGGGGGACCCTCAAAAGAGTGATACTTGGGAGAGGAAAAGGGAAGGGGAGGTAATCCGGAGGTAGTACAGCGCAGTGGTTTAAGGCTCGGAGTTACAAACCTGGAGACCTGGGTTTCAATCCCACAGCCCCCACTTGCATACTGTGTGACCCTGAGCAAGTCACTTAACTTCCTTGTGCTCCCAGGTTGCCCTTGTAAACAAGCTTTCAGCTTAGTGTCTCTCTCCAGGTTAAAAAAAAAAAGAGAATACCAGACCTTCCTCCAACGGTGCCCGTCAAAGATGAGGCTTGCTTCAGTCTGGCTAAAATGGGAGCAGGGAAGGTCGGAAGTCGGTCAGTACTGAAGGCGCCTGATCTTTTAAAAAAAAAAAAAAAAAAAAGGCTCAATAAGACGGAGGGGATGCCCATTCCGGAGTGGGGGAATGGAAACTCTAGACAGAAAAGAGGACAAGTTGTCTAGAGGAAAAGTATCTCCTAAGAGGGAGGACCCTATCCTCTCGACAAGCCCTTCGCTTCCCCACATCTCGCCCCATCCTGTGGGAAGAGGGATGAAAAAATCTAACTCACTGCCGGACTGGTAAATGTTGGGTGGGATGGTAAAACCCTGAAGAGTGAGGGGGCAAAAGACTAGCTGTTTGCCCGCGGGAGTGGATTTTTTTGTTGTTGTTGTTGTGGGGAAACATAATACCCTAAAAGGGGGCAAGGTCCAAATACTCAGATAAACTGACAATCTCTCCGCACTGGGTAGGTCACCCGCCAAGGCCCACAGATATCATGTGGCAAAAGACACGGGCCCCTGTGAACAGGGATAGATGAAATCCTGCTATCGTCCTGAAACCAGCATCTGCGTGGAAACGCAGGGGGCAAGTAAAGAACAGGATCTCGTCCCAATGGGGAAACCAGAAGGAAGGAGGGGGATTCCAGAGTGAGGGAGACCCTGCAGTTGGAATGGCCCTATAGGTTGCTACAGGAGACCCTTGGAATACCGAGGTCTGTCCCAATGTCCGAGAACAGGGAATATCCGCTGGGATGTCCAAAGTACCCAGCAACCGCAAAGGGCCATTTGGTGATAGTGTAACATAGGATCAAAACCACTAGAGGCGGTGAGAGGATGGCCAATTATCTTACAAGTTGCAAGCCCCATCAGGGTAGCGTGATCTCGCTTTGGTGAAGGGACTGTTCGGACCAGAAGGAAGAACTGAGACAGCCAGACAACTTTCCAAAAATCCCAGGTTCTCTGGCCACTGTCAGATAATGGGAAGTATTCCCAGAACTTGTCAGAAGTTGGAAGATGTATACAGCCAGACAACGGCTAGACCACATCAACAGCATAAAGCTGCAGGGGTCATGGACCTGCAAGTGACTAATATCTCCACTGCCTTAGATCAACAAATGCCTGTAAACCCTGGCAGGACAACGGACATCGGGAAATCTCCCGATGCGTCCTGGGGACCAAAGGAACCCGAAAAGCGGCGCTGGGGTCTTCCACGTTGAACTCGAGGGGTAACAGATGCCGGTCCTGGTTTGCTACAAGGAGGAGAGAACAGCTCTGTCCCATAAGCCCAGGGTAAAGAATCTCCGTTCCTTGACCCGCTGACCTGACTATGGTGGTCAGGAGTAAGCAACACTGACAGCCAGCCACTTAAATGAAGAAACGAAGCCCCATGGTCAAAAAAGAGGATCAAAAGCAACAGACAAGTCAGGAGGCCCTAGGGGACAGCCTAGAAGTCTGCTGAAAAGATGGAACCAGAGGAAGTCTGTCCAACCCCGGCACCCACCCAGGGAAGTTCCTGAAAGTGAAAAACCTTGAAGAAAGATTCTGAAGAGAAGGGTAGAGCGTGTGTTTGAACGGGGGAAGGGGAATCCCTCACCCTGTCAAATTTTGAGGACACCCTCCTCACCCAGAATCTTCTCTGAAGACCAAAGGTGGAGAAGAAGGTAAAAGCCGCTGAGATTAGGGCGATGGGGCAATTTTTGGTTGCCTGACTTTCTGCCATGTTTTTGGGGTGTATGGAATGAGTCTGATCAGGGAACTATGGGGACCTACTGGCCCTCATTATGTTCTGACCACCTAATCAGTATGTAATCCCTAGGTGTCGCTATCCCAAGGGCTACTACCCCTGCCTGCTAGGCTAGTAGCAGGTTAAGGGGCCTGAGTTCTGAAACGGGTGCCTCCACCTGGAGGTCAGGGTTGGTAGTGGTCAAGCTAACCTGGGCACAGCCCTCCGGGACACTGTAACCCTGTAACCCCCCTCTTTCCCCTCTAGTGACCTGAACACTGTACAACGATCACTTTCACAATACCCCTGGTACACAACACAAGTACCCACACTGTTTGCACTTACCACCAGGGCTGGCTCCTCTGGCTCGACCCTGGGGACCCCCCTGTAAAACAAGGTTATGCACTGCAGATGGCAACAGTACAGTACTTTGAGCACAAACTGGAACCACAGTCAGATTACATGCAGAAAAAGTTAGATCTGATTTATTCAGTGGACTTGAACAAGGAAGGGGCAAAATCAGGTTAATTAGCTTAAAGGTTGTCTCAATCAAGCAGTTATGCATGTGCTTTGAGTCCCCCCACATAGTCACACCTCTGGGTACCCAGGTGGAGAAGAGATGGGCTAGCCAGGACTGTTGCCCAGGGTTGCAGCTGGTTGGGACCCTGTGATGGAAAACATAACATGCACAGTACATAATATTTGTACTCCAAAGCCAGAGGGCTCAGTTTGTAAAGGAAACGAAACAAGACAATCAGATGACAAACTCAGATTAAGCTGTTGTTGCAGGGAGCTACCCTGGTATTTACTCACGACAGCAAAGACTGGACGAAAATCGAAACTGCAGGTGGTTGATCTGGAATGCCAGGAGAAGCAGGGCCCACACGAGTCGCAGAGGCGTCGTTCCTGTTCAAGCGTGGAGCAGGGGGCTGATCCCCAGGCAGGTCTCTATTCGATGGCTTTACTGTGCAGTGGGTAGTCTGGCTGGGCCAGTCTGGCAAGGCCCAGACCGCATGGAGAAAAATTCAGATGCAGACCATTTCAGGCTGGATACAGCTTCCAGCAAGCAGAACACAGTGGGGAACTAACTCACAACCCACTAGCAGCTCATAGCACATTTACACGTACGGGAATTCTACTGTACCAGCCAAAGTGCTCCCTGGTCACAATCACAAAGTCTCTGCACACACCGGGAGCTTAAGGGTAGCTGGAACTCCTGACAGGCCAATCGCATTCAGCAAAATCTTCAGTCTTCTTCAGGTTGAGCCTGGCCCACTTCAGTAGCTTACTTAGTCACACAAACTTGGATTTAGTCCAAAATAATTCTCTTCTCTCCCTCTCAGGAGCAGCTGGCACACATGCAAGCCAAAAATTCGGCCCCTTCAGTTTTCCCATGCGAATCCACTCAGGATTGTTGCCCAAAATACACTTGGGCTCTTCTCATTTCACTTCCCAGCTCAGAACTAACTGAAAACTGCCAGCAGCACGGGACTTCCCCAAGATCCAAAATATTCGGTTGGCTGATATGGCTGTCAGTCAAAGCAAGAGCTCCCCCTTCAGTTGCAAAAAGGCGCAAAAAGTTCAAAACTACAATTCCTACAGATTTTGACTTCAGACAGCTCCTGTAGTCTGGCTACACTTTAGGTCCCACCAGAACTGATTGGTCCAATTTGTAGTCCAGGACCAAGATAGTGGAGACAAAACAGTCCTTGCTATAAAGAAGGCAGGTTAGACAAACTACATTATCATTATCACTCTAAATGATTTTCAGCAAATAGTTACATCTTTCAACAGAGCTCCCTCTCAGATTACTTAGGCTGCAATCAGGCAGATCTTAAAGAGACAATACACAGAGGCTATACAGGCTCTGGTAATCACATTTAAACTGCTAAAAATGCAGGACACCAGCCTGGCAGTGAGCATTTAGGCAAGCTCACGGAAGACTTTTTGGGAACCCCCATTTGTAGGGGGGTTACAAGTAGAAAAGTAGTAATGAAGGGTAGAAGAAATTGTTTCACTTTAAACTGGAACAACTGCAGTATATTTAGACAGAGAAGAGCTTATGTCTGGCTGCACTTACTTTTAATAAACCACTTAAGGGGTTTAAAGGAATCAGTATTCTGATTAGGGGGTGACAAGAGTTAAATCCTGGCCCCATGGAACAGACTCAATTAAAGATTTTACATGGCAATGTTCGGAGTATATCCAAAAAAAAAAAAAGATCTATCAGCAGCTTTTCTGACTACTCATGATCCCTGTAAATTAGGTCTGAGTGAGACCTAGTTAACAGAGAAATGAGTAGTGCTGAAACTGGTGTTCCAGGATATCAACATTTTAGACAAGATGGAGAAGGTAAAAGGGGGGGGGGTAATGTTTTATGTTAAAAAACACACTGAGACATGTAGAAGTGGTGCTTTCAGGTAGTGAGAGTAACACAGAATTTTCAGTGATTTAAGAAATTGTGGCTGCAATTTATTCCACCCCACTAGGCAAAACTGAAAACTTTGGAAGAGGTTTTGTCAAAAATAGCAGACTGTGTTAAAGATAATTTCATGGTATTGACTGGGGATTTTAACTGTAATTGGTCCAACCCAAGAGGTAAAGAATTGAGGGAAATTACTGTAGGAATGGGGTTAAAACAATTAATTCAGTCACCTACACATTTTACTAATACTACTTCTGGTTCAATATTGGATTTAATTTTTATTTCCGACTATCCAAACTGAAGCTTTTGGCATCTTGCCCCCTCATTTTTGGCAACCACAGTCCTATTTGGGTAACATTACCATCTAACCAGTTAATGGGTTCTCATGTATACTTAGAGCAAAAATGGTCCAAAGATATGAGAAACTTCTCTGAAAGTAAATTCTTAGATAGTATAAAAGAAGAAAAATAGGACAGGTGTTCTTTCATTCCTGATTTAGACCTCACAGTTGAATGTTCTACTAATACGTTTCAAACAAAAAAAATTGTGATTTGCATGCCCCAAAAGTAAAAACAAAACTAAATACTTTGCCTAGGTTTCCTTGGATTACTCAAAAATTATTAAAAACAATCAGGGTTAAAAAACTGTTTGAAAAAAGGCAAGGAAAACAAAACTGATTACTAATTAAAATGAAATGCGTGTAGGAGATTGACAAAAAATGCAAGAGTAAATTGGATCAAAATGCTGATCCAAACAGGTTTTGGTCTACTGTTAAACATTTATCAAATCCAGGAGGACAAGGAAGTCAGAAAAAATGTAATGATTAGATTCAATGACACTTTATCTGATGATCCAAAAATAGTTTCTAACGTACTAAATGCCTTTTTTATGGATCTTCCAAGGACAGAGGTCCAAGCACAGTCGGGACTGGGTACTGAAAATATGGATAATAAAACATCAGGGCAACATCCTCCTTTTAGGTTTAAACCACTAACCTTACCTAAAGTAAAAAAGGGAGCTATTAAGAAATAACTGGTTTCAGTTTTTCCCATAGGGAAACCGTGGTGTAATTTGCCGTAATGAAGGAATGTCTGTTACAGCAAACACGCGCACGGTGTCCCTTACTCTGAGCATGTACCCTCCTTGGCCTCAGCTCTTCCTTTGGACCACTGGATGCTGTCATATTTTCCTGGGAGACTGAACCGCCACTCTCGGACTCGGTGGTAAGTCAATTCAAACTGCTGCCAGAAAGAGAGGAAAAGAAAACTAACTGCAGTGCTGCCGACGTCAAAAGAACTAAAAAACCAAAAGGGCACCCGCACACTGCGCTGAAACCAGACCGCAGCAGTCGGCAACATCACTTTATTTTATATAATTGCTGAGGCGTAAAAAGGGAAACCGAGCAATTATATAAAATTAAATATGGGTCGATGTGTGTAAACACCTTGTTGTCCTTTTTAATGCCCTTAATGTTTTTGTCACCTTGCTGTCATGTCAATATGATCTCTAAAGGACAGTGTAGAATCAAAAATTAATCCCAAGTAACTGTAGGTAATAAATGAAGATTACATACCTACCGTAATTCTTGATCTTTCTATGTATCTTCACCATTCATCACAGTTGGGTATGTGGCCGGAGGTCATGACCCCAAGGGAGCTCTTTTGTTGTTTTTATTTTTGCATTGACGGAGCTGACGCCAGACGGCGCTGTTCCTCGAGTGCATGCACCGCATGGCACTCGCTGGCTGGCCGTTAGCTGTCATTACGCCTCCCCCCAGTCTCTGAGTCACCGTGAGAGTTAGAAAAAAAAAACAGGGTTGGGAGGATGTAAAAGAGTCCAAGGGACAGATAAAGGAAAAGATATAATAAACAAAAGGAGGAATAAACGACTGAGAGGACAGGCGAAGGAGAGAACAGAAGCTAAGGGGGTTGGAAGGGGCCCCAATCTCTGGAAAGGAGGAAAATGGAGAGAGGAAAGGAAAGAGAAAAATAAATTGGGAAGGGAGAGGACAACCGGGGCTCGCGGCCTGGACTTCTCCACTTAGGCTAGGTGGAGAAAGCAAGGGAGCCAGATGGTGAGCTTGGCAAGGCTGGCAAGACTCACTAAAGAGAAAGTTGAAGGAGAACTCTGTTAGGAGAGGACTTTTAGACAAAGTCAAGCTAAGAAGGGGGAGTCCAAGAGCCCAGGGGTATGTTCTCTCCCTCAACCAATAAATAAAAACAAGAGGGGGAAGGGAACACTGTCCCCCTCTAAGACAATATAACAAGAGGGTTAGTCCCAAAGGACAGGAAGGAAAGGAAAGAGAGAGAGGGGGGACAGCAACCAACATCCTGTCCCTAAGAAGAGGTGGAGCCAAGGGCGATGAGGGAGCAGCCCCTCCCCTCCAGCTTAAGCTGGGAGACACCCCCCATGCGGACCCAGAGGTCCCCTCACTCCTGGCCAATGAGAAGGAGGGAGGGGAGAAAAGGCACGTAGTGGGTGGCAGTTCCAGAGACTGAGGCCCCAGGGGGATGGAGGGTGGGATTTGTGATGAATTGTGAAGATACACAGAAAGATCAAGAATTACGGTAAGTACGTAATTTTCATATCTTATCTGTGTCAATCTTCACCATTCATCACAGTTGGGTGAGTACTGAGCCCCCCGATGGGGGCCCGAGACCTAAGAGACTAAGCCAGTGGGGAGACAGGGAGGGAGAACCTCTACGGGCCTGGCGAGGCCCGAGACTGGGGAGAGTGAGACGGAGACCCCCCCAAGGGGGAAGGAAGTTGCCCCAACTGCCACCTCACTCTGCGGGAGAAAAGATGGGTTCTCCAGTAGGCGGAGGAAATCACCCTGCACCGGGCCATGGGTGACAACCAGGAAAGACAAAGCCACGCTGTCTGCCTGATGCAGATCGCTGTCCCTATGACTCTGGAAGCTACCTCGTTGGCATCGTAGGATGCCCCCACTTGGTGCCTTGCTAGCTCCAGGCCCTGAGCAGATTGCGTGATGGCTTGTCTGGTTACCTCGAATCAAGCAAAGAGGCTAGGAGTTGACCTAGCCTGGACCACAAGAACCTGTCACAGGATGCATAGTGGGCCTGATGAGCAGCAATGGACAGCAAGATCCGCACTTAGTAGAAGGTCCTCCTACCACAGAAGTCAAAATCCGAAAGAGTCTTGATCTGGGGGCCAGTCGCGGTGGAGGGCGCAAAGCCCGTCAGGGGTGTCCAGTTGCGTCAACCCCGACTGGGGAGGTATACGACCTGGAGACTCCAGAGGAGCACAATACCTCTGGCTCAGATCCCTAGGGGCTGGAACACTGGAGAAGGGACGACGCCAGGAGCGCAGTAACGCTTCCCGAAAGGGAGCAGGCCAGGCTGGGACCACCAGGTACGCTGCACTGAATTCACCCAAAAAGGGGCACGCCACGTGTTCAGGATTGTCTTGAGAACCAGGGGAAATGTGGAGATCTTCCATCATCCTTGTGAGGAAGCGCTGATATGCAGCCAGATCAGCAGCGGGGGGGGGAGAGAGATGGACGGATGGTTCCTCTCCCTCAGATGAGGGGGATGAGGAGACAGAAGATCTTGGAGATTCAGAGGGCAGCTGCTCAGGGGGGAGGGTGGAACACCCGCTTGTCCATAGCCCTGACATAAGCTGGGAAGTGAGCAGCTGCACCCTGAACTGCTCCTAGGTCAGAGGTCCCCTGGGACCGGCGATACGAGAAGAGCAGGCGAAGGAGACAAGAGGAATGGGGGCCGAATCCAAGGAAGATGGACATCCTCTGTCCGGGCAAGAGGGCCTTCCGGATGCTCCCAAAGGAGGTGGAGCCCCGGGGAGCCCAACAGCAGACGGCTGGTCAACCAAACTGGAGCTGCCTAGACCGTGTCCTGAAGAGTCTCCCCTGTGAGGCGACCGGGACCATGAGAGCCCAAAAGGACAGTCCCTGACCTCCAAAGAGGAGGGCTCCCTCAAGGAGACAGAAGGGGAAGGGCAAGGATCCGCGCTGTGACTCCTTCCCGAACCTGGGTGGGTCCCAGGGAGAGGCCGCCGCCCCGAGCCAGGCCCCTCGACCCCTCAGATTCCAAAAGGGCCCTTCGCCTTGAACACACCAACCTAGGCAGCTGGCATCTCCGAATAGCCTCAGAGGAGACCACCCAGGGTGCAGCACCCTCCCCTTCTGTGGGTGCTCTGGTCGGCCCTAAAGTTGGGTGATCCAGGCACATCACAGGAGGGGGGGCACCCCAGTTGAGGGGGCAGAAGATCCCCCAACTCCAGGCTGCACAACAACGCCCGCCTGGAACCACTGCCTGCTGGTCAGTGCCACTGACCCCAGAGTCAGAAACCACTGCCCGCTCCTCATAGGGAGGCTGAGTGCAGCCCATCAAAGAAACTACAGAGGGGTCAGCAGACTCCGAGGAGTCTGGAAGCCAGTCCGGATCAGACCTGGAATCCTCCTCCGAAGAGGTAGAGACTGAGGTCAGATGCCAAACCACCTGCTGACCCCTGCCCCTTCCCAGACAGAGATGTGCCTACCTGAGGCCTGGCACCATGGTTGGTGCCGACTCCCTCCTTGGCGCCGCATACAGCGCCCAAGGCAGAGATGGCTCCAACCACAGCGTCGAGGCCAGAATCGGCGCCGTCCCCTCCCACAGCGCCGCAAGTGGTGCCAGAAGCGAGACCCCCCTCGGTGCTGCAAACGGCAATGAGAGCAAGAAAGGCACCACCAATGGTGCCGTTACCCACCACGGCGCAGGAGCTGGAAACTGCGCAGTCTCCAATCTACCAGAGAGTGTCACAGAAGCAGCTGTAGAACTTGCCATGGCGCCGCTCCCACTATCGGCGCCATGAACACTGCAGACCACAGAAACGGCACAGAGTGATGGACTGGCGCCGACCATGGTGCCGTCTGAGCCCTAGGTGCCGCAAGCGATGCTGAGACCCGAAATGGCACCAGCGGACAGTGTCAAGGACGGTGCAGGCCCAGGACTGGACACCAGAGGTGTCTTCGCACCCATTGGGGCGACTGCCGAAGTGGTGCCTCCCGCCCACCCCCTGGAAGGGACGGACTGGGCCGTCTGCACTGCGAAAGGGGCCCCCACCATGGCAAGGCTGAAAGAGGCATAAGCCCCCTCCTCCGCGGCCCATACAGAGCCAGGAGGGGACCTGGAAGAGTCAAGCGACTGTATCTTGGCCTTATGAGTGTGGTCCTATCCCCTGAAAGTCAGTGGCGCTCGCCTCACTTTCCACGCGTGCAACTTGGCGGTCCATGGAGAAGCAGGTGTTGCACGAATCCATGTCATGAAACGGGCCAAGACAGGTGAGACACCGATCATGCTGGTCGGTAAGGGAATAATGGTGGCTGCAGGGGCACCGACGCACTGGAGGCTGCCCCGATTTAGAGGACTTCTTGCCCCCCAAACCAGACATGATCTACCAGTAAATAAGCAAAAAACAGACCCGACATCGCTGAAAATAAAGTAAAAAGAATGGTCTTACCAGTCAGCAGAGTTGAGTAGAGGCGAAACAGAAGCGACGGTACTTTTTTTTCGACGAAGGAGCCAAACGGAACTAAGTGGAGCCTGTGACGCAATTTTTTCTTCTTGAACTCCACAGGACGTCTGCCTCCATGGAGGGAGACAAGAACTGGCGGGCGGCGCCGACAACAGCTAACGGCCAACCCGACAGTGCCACGCACGTGTCAGCCTCCCAGAGCGGCACCATTGCTGCATCGGCTCCGCCCATGGGGAAAAAAAAAAGAGCTCCCGTGGGTCATGACGTCCAGTCACATACCCAACTGTGATGAATGGTGAAGACTGACACAGATAAGATCATTCTCTATAGGGAATTTATTAGCCGCAGATATCTGCAGTTGTGTACAATTGCTATGTCTCTTAAGAGACAAAATGCAGTACTTTGGTCTTAATATTCATCAATAGCTGTGACCTGGTGAACCACTCCTGTATCCTGATAAAGCCTTCCTGGAGTTTATCTCAAAGGTCCTCCAGATCACTCCCTGAGGTCACTATTGCTGTGTCATCAGCATAAAGCCTGATGGATGGATGTTTTACTGCAGAGGGCAAATCGTTAAAAGGAAAAATAAAAGGGGTCACAATATGGATCCTTGAGGACCCCCGAGCCCACAATTCAGACAGATGTTGCTGTACATGGACCCTCTGTAACGCCCTGTTAAATAGGAAGAGAACCATAAAAGAGGGCCCTCAGAGAAACCCAGGTTGGACAATCTCTCAATCAGGGTGGAGTGGTTCACCAGGTGAAAAGCCTTTGACAGATCAATAAAAATCACAGCTGTTTCGTTACCTCTGTTTAGGGAGGAGCTAA
Organism: Neoceratodus forsteri; assembly: GCA_016271365.2. NCBI lineage: Eukaryota > Metazoa > Chordata > Ceratodontiformes > Ceratodontidae > Neoceratodus > Neoceratodus forsteri. The sequence continues at coordinate 278,682,763 of CM028138.1, read as the reverse complement.
TCAAGTCATTAAACTCTACTAATGCAGAAGAAGTAGAGTAGCCCCTCTGGTAGCCTGACTGAAAAGGAGTTAGTATCCTATATTTCTCCATATAGTCACCGATTTACCTCGAAACTACTTTCTCTAAACACATCGATAAGGTGGACAAAAATCGCTACACAGCGATAGTTATTTGGATCTGCTGAATCCCCAGCTTCATAAATAGGTGTAACTCTGCTCACCTTCCATAACGATGGAAACTGTCCAGGCTGCAGGCTCCAGTTAAATAAGGACAATACAGGCAAAGCTATGTATGATTATGCCATTTTAATAAATCATCCTTCCAAATTATCATTCAGCACCCGAACAAGCGCGGTTTCTGTGCTATGCCTTGCCCAAAATCCCGACTGGAAAGATTCGTATAACTTGTGGGTCACGAGGTGCTCCTCCAACTGAAGTGCCACTATCTTCTCTACTACCTTTGCCAAAAAGGGAAGATTAGAGATAGGTTAGTAATTTGCCCTGACCTCCAGGTCCAAAGATGGTTTCTTTAAGAGTGGTCTCACCAATGCCTCCTTCAAGGTATCAGGAAAACTCCCCTCAGATAAGGAACACCAGACAATCAGAGCAGACACCAGGCCAACGGTGTCGACGCATCTCATCAAGAAACGTGTCAGCACTGGATCCAGTTCGCGAAAGGTGTGCTTCAAATTGGTCGCCACCCCAATGACCTCACTTACCTCCGCTGGTCTAAACTCCCCCAACCAGGTGGAGTGCTCTCAGAACATTTCAGGCAACCACTGCCAGCTATGACATTGCTGGCTGGAGAAACGCCCTGCTGGATACTGGACACACTGTCCGAGAAGAACTGAGCAAACACTTTGCATTCAGCATCAGAAAAAAAAACCTTCGGCTGTAGACAGGCAGGATGAAGTAGCCTGTCCACAGTCTGGAAAAGCATAGCTGGTCAATTCTTCCCGGCAGCAATCTCCCTGGACAGGAACACTGTCTTCTTATGATTGATTGCCCCCTGGTATGCATTATAATGCATACGCAGGGCCAGTTTGTCCCCCTCCAGACCAGAGTTTCTCCAGCAGCGCTCTAACCTCCGACCCTTTCTCTTCATCTCCCCGAGAACCCCACCATACCATTGGGACCTCAGGAAGGAAAAATTGGGTCATACATGGACAGGTGAAAGGGAGTCAATGGTATCGGATAGCACCTTATTATAAGTGCCCACCTCAGCACCAATGCCTCCAACACATGCATCACCCACACTAGATAGATCGTCTACTGCAAAAAAACCCTCAGGGGTCAATCCCCTCAAAGGGTGACAGCTCATCACCTCTGTAGGGGAAGGGCATCCGGTGGGAGCCCCAAACATGAACTGCATCGTGCAATGATTGGACCATACTACTCGATTAATCCTGAGATTATCTATCTCAAGCCCCAGTGAGAAAACCAAATCCAACATGTGGCCACCCGGGTGAGTTGCATCAGAAACAACTTGCGACAAGCCCAGTGATGACAATCTGGAGGAGGTTATAGCCAAGCAGAGAAAATTCGTCATCAGCCTAAACATTGAAATCCCTCAGAACAATACATCTGCGGGCTTCCAATGTTTCGCCAACGATGAATTCAGCAACCTCCTGCAGGAAATTTCCCACCGCCCCAGCTGGGAGGTAAATAAGGAAAATCCTGCAGCCTGTGCCCGGACCCCCATGAACGGCCACACATTCAAAAGAACTTGGGGTTCCCACTGGGTGCACGGTGAAGCCCAAGCTGGATCTAAAACAAATGGCTACTCCACCACCCCTACGTTCCTCTTTGGGGCAGTGCACCATGGTATACCTAGGTGGGACGGCAGCCTCAAAAAGTGGACAAGCATCGTCCCCAACCCAGGTCTCTGTAATGCAAGCCAGGTCGACCGAGGAAATCAATTCTGCAATAATTGCAGTCTTGTTCCTGATCAACCTGGCTTTGCATAGTACTGCCCTCAGGGGACTGGTGGGTTACCTGACCACTCGGTCTGGTGGACTCCCTGGGGACATGCACCAAATGCGTCTGGCCTCTCCCTTGTGCCCGTCGAAAATCAGGGTGCCTTCTAGACCTGACAAACCCTAACTTACCACCCTCCGCTGTGCAGGAGCTCCCCACTGCCCAAGATCACCCCGGCCCCTCCAAATCCCCACCTCCTGGCAACGCCTAGCAGTAGTATTAGAAACTGGGAGGCAGATGAAGGGTCGTAAATCATGCAGAAGGGACATCCTGTACACTATCCTGGCCCCCCAAATAACCCAGACACATCACACTTAAGTACGAATTAGTAGACCGTCCAAAACTAGTTTAGACTATCTACATATTCCAACCCTCAAACACACACCCGTATTAAAAAGTTTAAATTACTAAAACAGGAAACAAATAGACAGTCTAAACTAACTTCCAAATTTTTACCATTTCAGACTAGTCACCATATTTTACTATTCATAATTAAATTATATTTCCTGCTACAAATAAACCCCCCACCCAACAATAAAAACCCTCTTAGTGCTAATCACTAACTAGCTTACTAACTAACCTAACCCAACTATGGACTATGACTGTATATCAAATCAATTTTCCTATACGGAGTGGCGCTTGCGCCACTCACACACCAGGGCCAGAGCGGCACTCAGAATTTAACCCCACAGCTCCCCCGTAAATGCTTGCAGGTAATCAGCTCCTGAGCCCCTGCACAGTGGATACAGCTGAATGCTACACCTCTACATAATATCGGGTTAGTCAGTCTCTCACCCCGAACTGCCCTCAAGATCTTGTTGGGGATCTACACACACACACACACACACACACACACACACACACACACACCGTCTGCAATGGCAGGCAGTACCGAACAAGAAAATAAATATCCAGCTGCTTGTGAGCTGCGCTAGAATTTAACCCCCACAGTCCCTGCCTCCCAAATGCTTGCAAGTAATCAGCTCCTCGAGCCCCCTGCACAGTGGATATAGCTGGAATGCTACACACACCCCATAATAATACTGGTGCTGTTCAGTCTCTCACCCCGAACCATCCCTCGATGATCTTGTTGGGGGATCCACACACATACACACACCCCCCTCTGAAATGGCAGCAGGCAGTACCGGTGTGACTCAAGGTTGATGTAGTAGTGGGAAATGAAGGTGTATGCTGACTTCCAGGTAGCAGCCCTGCAGATTTCCTGGATAGGGACATCCTTGGAAGCAGCCACTAAGGCAGCGGTATAACGGGTGGAATGAGCCCTTGGCCCTATAGGAGGCTCCATACCCACCAACCTATAGTGGAGGTCGATGCAGGATACAATCCACCTACCAATCATCTGCTTAGCTGCCGGTTTGCCAGGTGCAGCTTCTGTGAAGGTGACAAACAGCTGGTGAACCTCTCCCCGAACTCCAGCCGTATGCACCTTGTAGCGGGCGAGTGCTTGCAGCAAGTTCAAAGTATCCGAGGTGTGGCTGGTGAAGCACACCGGGAGATTGATCACCTGGCTAAGGTGAACCTCAGACACAACCTTTGGGAGGAAATTCAGGCGAAGGACAACCTTGTTCCTGTGGAAGACTAGGTAGAGAGACTTCACCGAGACAGCCTGGAGCTCACTGATCCTTCTGACCAATGTGAGTGCTACCAGGAAGGTGGTCTTCCATGACAGGTGAGACAGGTCACACCTGTGCATTGGACTGATTGGCTTGCCCATGAAGTTTGCTAAAACCAGCAACAAGTCCCAAGGTGGTGGTTGTTCACATACCGGAGAGGAAATTTGGTCAAGGCCCCCGGAAATGTGCCAGATCACTTTCTCCTGTGCTATTGATGGCATATCAGCCCATGCCCGGTATGCAGAGATAGCTGCCAGGTACACCTTAAGGGTCATCAACTGAAGGTCTGACAGAGAGGAACCAAAGGTACTCGAGAAGGCTAGCCATCAGGCAAGATAAAAGGTCAGGACCCTTGCTCTGGCACCAAATGGAGAACCTCTTCCATTTGAAGGCATAGCATTTTCAGGTCAGCTCTTTCCAAGAAGCCTCGACCACAGTGAGGACACCTTTGGAGAGACCCAATGCCTGGAACTCTAGCCACTCAGGAACCGGGCTGTCAGTTGCAGAGATTGAAGGTCCAGATGGAGTATCTTCCCCTGATTGCAAGAGAGCAGGTCCGGGCAGAGAGGAAGACGCCACGTGAGGCTGCTGCTGAGGCTGAAGAGATCAGGGTACCAGAACTGGTGGGGCCAGTCGGGAGCCACCAGGATCATCTGTGCCCTGTCCCTCATGGCTTTGATCAGCACTTCGTGAACCAAAGGAAATGGAGGGAAGGCACAGAGGAGGTCTGGGGTCCAGGGCCTCGAGAAGGCCTCCCCCTGCACCGTCCTTTGCTGAGGGGGCAAGCACAATACAGCCTAAGCTTTGCATTCTTCCTAGAGGTGAACAGATCCACTAGAGGGGTGCCCCATAGGAAGAACAGGCTGTATACTACCTCCAGATGGAGAGACCACACGTGAGACGCCTTGCCCACATGGCTGAGGGCATTGAATGGGGAGGCAAACAGATCTATGTCTGGCTAACCCCACTGGAGAAAGAGATCTACAACTGCCTGCTTTAGTTCCCACTCGTGAGCCCTGGCAACTGATAGGCTGAGACTGTCTGCCAGAATGTTGTGAACGCCTGGCACGTGGACTGCTGTCAAGGACAGGCCATGTTGAACAGCCCAGTGCCACACCTGCATCGCCCCCCTGCAAAGGGGGGTATGACCGGGTGCCTCCCTGTTTGTTGATGTACCAGACAGTGGCCATGTTGTCTGTCTGGATGAGTAGTGCTCCCGGAACCAAGAGGGACTGAAAGGCCTGAAGAGCATAGAGCACTGATCGTCTCCAGAATATCTATATGAAGGTTCTCCTCCATGGGCGACCAAGTGCCCTGTGTCAGATGGTCTCCGAAGTGCACTCCCCATCCCAGGTTCAAGGCATCGGATGTGAGAATCATGGAGGGAGACAGAGTGGAAAGGGATGCCCACTGAAAGGTTGGAGATGTCTTGCCACCAAAGGAAATCCCTCTGAAAGCTGTTGGAGACTAGGACCTTCTGGTCCATGTTATCCAGATGCTGATCCCATTGGACTTGTAGAGACCATTGGGTCACCCTCATGCGCAGTCTGGCCAGAGGGACTGTGGGTATGACCGCCACCAGACCCAACAATCACAGAACCGAATGTGTTGTGGTCCAACGAAATGCAGCCACCGGCGCCGCTTGCGAGATTAGCGTCTCTGCTCTGTCGGGTGGAAGAAAGGCCTTGCTCTGGACCGTGTCCAGCACTGCTCCAATGAATTAGAGGCACTGGGAGGGTAACAGCTGGGACCTGGCGTAGTTGACGGAGATGCCCAGACTGGAGAAAAGGTCCAGAGTGAAGGAAAGGAATTCCTTCAGACTGTCCAGGGAGGGGACTGAAAATAGCCAATCGTCAAGGTATGGGAACACATAAATGCCCCTGTGGCGTAGGAACGCCACTACCACTACTAGGCACTTGATGAAAACCTGAGGTCCTGAAGACAGGCCTAATGGAAGGGCTCTGCACTGGAAATGCTCCTCCTGGAAGGAGAATCTCAGAAAGCAGTGGTGGGCAGGAAGAATGAGGATATGTAGGTAGGCATCCTGCATATCCAGAGAACACAGCCAAGTGTTAGTTGAAGCAGGAGTAACAGTCCCTGGAGGGTTGACATGCGAAACCTCTTGTATTCCACAAAGAAGTTGAGCATGCCTAGATCTTCGATGGGTCTGAGATCTCCTGACTTTTTGGGAACCAGGAAGAAGTGGGAGTAAAATCCCCTTCCTGTCTGTTCTGGTGGAACCCGCTCTATGGCTGATTTTTGCAGTACAGCATGAATTTCCTGTAGTACCAGAGATTGTTGGCCTGACAGGTAATGAGACCTGCCCGGAGGATTGGAGGGTGGTTTCTCCAGGAACTCTACTGAGTGACCTCTTGCTATGAGTTGAAGAACCCATGCATCTGCGGTTACAGCCTTCCAGCTGTCCAGGTGGAGGCCAAATCTTTCCCCCACAGGAATGGCAGGTAGCAGGAGAGGGGTTTGAGAGTCAGGATACAGAGGGGAGGGGCGCTTCCCCCTCACCAAGTGGCAGTTTTGCAGAACTTGGCCTGGGGGGTTTGAGCGCCAGAGCCTGAGGTGCGACGCTTGGTCTGGTGTCTGCCCTGGTTCTGTTAGTTTCATTTTTGTTGACGGCAAAAAGGCCGTCAGGGGTTCTGACCCGAACGGTACAAGGAACGGACATCCTTCAAAGATTTGCTTCTCTCTTGCAACTCCGTTATTATGTCCTTGGTGTTGCCGCCAAACAGAACAGGACCCATAAAGGGAGCATCCAGAAGTAAACGCTGAACATCCTGTGCCAACCCTGCCAGGTGGGTGCCTGAGACAGATTCCCATAGCCACACCACGTGCCACTGATTCCACAGAGTTGCAGGCTGCACGAAGGGCATGGTGGCAGGATGATTTGTTCAGCCTTATTTTGTCCAGGAGTTTATTCCTGAGCTGTTCGTCGGGTACCTCTTAAATGTCCTTTTCCAGACTGGACAGTGTCAATTTCTGGAAAGCCACCATTGGGGCACAATTCAAGGAGCAAATGGCACAAGTAGAGGAGGCACAGATCTTGCGGCTGTAATGGTCCATTAATTTAGACTTATCTGGAGAGGGAGGCACTGAGATGTTTGGATTGTGCTGACCTATCATGCGCCGCAGTTATTACAGTAGATACAGCTTTTGGTTGGGCAGGAAGGTGGGAAACCCCTTTCGGGAGGGCAGGTCCTGTCAGCATTTTTTTTTTTTTTTTTTTTTTATACTAGCACTGCAGAATGGACGCTGCTGCTGCCAGATTGTGGAAGTGAGATCTTCATGCGGCCCTGTCCAGGGAGGAATGACGAGAGGGTCCGAACTGACCAAATCCAAATGTTCTGCCAGTCTTCTGCGTTTGGGATCCAATTCTTGGGAAGCCCACCCACAGGATTTTTCAATGGACCGGAGGAGCTCAGTGAAGCATGGGTCCTCCAGAGGGAACTTAGGGGACTCTTTAGGCTGGGGCTCAATAGGTGAGCGTGGCTCTGATTGATCCACCAAATCTGAGTCATAAGATTCCAGTCTACTAGACAGAGAAGCCTCTGGGACCATCACCGGAAGTCTGTGATCCGTAATCCCAGAGGGAAGAACCCCCAAGCCTCTGTCTGAAGCTCTACTGGAAGGTGCAGGGCTACCTGGTGGCAGCCTGGGAGGTGGGGTGGCCCTGACCACCAACTGAGGCTGATCCAACTGCTGTAGCAGCTGAGATTTAGCGCCCTTCCACCAGGCCAGGATGGGTTCTTGTTCCAGCTGCGGGGGTGGAGGAGGGGGTGAAGGATATCCTGGGTACTCCACGGTGTCTGAAGGGTAACTAGGAGGTTGGCACCAGTAAGGGTACAGATATTCTTGATAATGAAGGGCTAGCCAGCATCGGGCACTGCAGTGTGTAGCCAGTATAGTACCCAGTCAGGCCCGATGAGGGGTGGGGGGGAATGTAAGGCCCAGCCAGAGGTGGCACCAAGGGACCGCTGGAGAATGGGTCGATCGGCAGAGTCGGGGAGAGACCCTGAAGGCCCAGGGGCATTCAGATCCATACTGCCCCCAGGGATGTCTGACGAGGGATCTGGCGTCGGGTGAAGATCCATCGGCAGAACAGAGGCCGGCAAGTCTGGTAGAGCCCCCGTTGATGGGTCTGCCTGGAGGGTATCAGATGGAAGAGGGTCCTGATGATCAGGCCCAAAAAGATCAGAAAAGGACAGTGAATCCCTAAACGAGGTGCCCTGGTGGGATGAGGCGGGACCTGCGAGCTCGCTCTGCTGGCGATGGGGTCCACATGGGAGTCTGATGGGAGAGAAGTCACCACGCGGTCGCCGGGCATCCGACTTAGAGGTGATGGCCTGGCCGGCGTTGGAGGAGCCAACGACTGGCTTACAGACCGTGGCTGAGCTGACAGAAGCCGGGAGGTTAGAGTCAGGCTGAACGACCTGGGCCAGGCGCCCGGCAGCAGAGCCACAGGGTGACTTATCAGCCGAGCTCACAGCAGGAACTGGAACAGTTTCCTCTGAAGAAGAGTTCCCTGACTGCCTGCTGACCTCGGAGGGGGGTGGGGGGGGACATGGCATCCGGTCCACAGGGGTGGAAGAAGGCCCAGGAGGTGAGGTACTCATGGGGGTCCAGGCCCCACCTCAGATGGTGTCGGCCGTCTAGATGGTTTTCCTCTGGGGAGAGTGGCTCCGCTCCCGGCATCTCTCCTCCTTTTTCTTCTTTTCCAGAGCTGGTGATGACTATCTTTCCCCTCAGCTCCGGAGCCCTTTTTCCATCAATGCCAGTCTTTGTGTCAGTAAATGACCATCAAGGGTCCTCTTGTGACGGGCGCACATAGCCTGGTTGAAGACCTAGCAGACGGAACACTCTGCGGTATTATGCATAGGCCCCAGGCAGAGGACGCAATGGGAATGGTCGTCCCCATGCGGGATCTGCGTGCCACAATTGTATGTCATCTCATCAACCCAAGAAAAAGTACTCCACCGCTGTTGAAGAAGGAAATAAACTGAACGAGAAATACGCCGAACAATGGCAGGTGACTGAAGCTGCTCTACCGTGAGGTATGATGGTTCAGGTCGATGGCGGGAAAGAACTGGAGGGCGGGCGGGGAACACCCCTTTTTGTAGTCACGCTGATGTCCGTCACCTGACGCCAGGGGCGGTCCCTGCTGATGATTGCCAGCTACAATTTTGCCATGTGGTCCTGATGCCAGGAAGCGAAGTCCTACTTGTGAAGACCTACTGCAGGTACCCTCTGAAAGTAAGGGCTACTGTTATGGTAAGTTCTTACTTAACGGTTATATCTTATTTCGAGAGGGTTCCTGCAGTAGGTCTTCACACACAAGACTGAATACCAAGCAGTTGAAGAAGGAGGAGTCAGAGACTAAGTTCCAGGAGAAGGAGGAGGAGGAGGCGTCTGCCAACTAGAGGTCTGTTTAGGACAGGAGGCCTTGCATTAGGAGAAATGAAATAGAAGGTATGGATGGAAGACCAAGTGGCCACTGCACAAATGTCCGCAGAGGAAACGTTCCTCAGGAAGGCCGTCAAAGCAGCCATGCCCAGAGTCAACTGGCCTTTCATGTCCCCCAGAAGGGGCTTCTCGTACTTCTGATAAATGTACGAGATGCAGTTAGCCAACCATTTAGACAAACCCTGTTTGGAATGGCCTTGCCCTGACATCTGGGTGCGAAGGCCACAAACAACTGGGCAGACCTACAAGTCTCTCTGGTCCTAGAGATGTAATATCTCAAAATTCTGTGCACGTCTAAAGTGTGCAAGAGGTATTCCACCCTGTTGGAATACTCTGGGTAATATACCAGCAGTTGAACATCCTGGTTCAAAGTAAATTCCGAGACTACCTTCGGAAGAAAGAAAGGGTTAGTCCACAGAGCCACCTGGTGTCTGTGGAAAATCAAACATGTCTCCTTACAAATCAGAGCCTGAAGCTCTGAAATCCTTCAAGCTGAAGTAATAGCGACTAAAAAGCACGCTTTCCAGGACAAATAGTGCATGCCACAACTTGCTGTCGGCTCAAAAGGAGGCAAAGTAAGTTTCTCTAAAATAAAATTTGAATCCCAGGGGGATCTGGATTACAGACTGGAGGCTTAACGTGGAGGATCCCCTTAAGGAAGGTTTTGGAAACCTGCAACTGAGTAAGGGTTTTGCCCTCCACCGGAAGGTGGTAGGTGGAAACCGCAGAGGTGGACCTTTAGCGAGGAATAGCTGAGGCCCGAATCAGACAGGTGCAAGAGGTAGTAGAGGACCTGGGATGCCAAGCAAGAAAAAGGGTCCAAGCCTTTGGCCGTGGCCCAAACTGAAAATCTCTTCCATTTCAAAGCATACGTGGAACTAGTGGAGGGTTTTCCGGTCTCCACTAGGACCTGAGCGACTCTGGAAGAGACACCAAAGTGTGAGACGGCTATGTCCACAAGATGCCACGCATGCAGGTGGAGAGACTTGAGGCTCGGATGCACCAGGCTGCCCTGCTCTTGAGACAGAAGTTCGTGGGAGAGACAGAGGTACTGGGGGCTCTAACATCAGCTGTTGCAGCAGAGGGAACCAGATCTGCCGAGGCCAAAGACGGGCTACGAGAATCACGTGGGCTCCTTCTGCCTGGAGCTTCAGCAAAACCTTCTGTAGAATAGGAAAGCAAGGGAAAGCATATAGAAATCTCCCTGTCCAGGATACAGACAGCGCATCTAGCCAAAAAACACCATGCCTGGGAACAAGTGAGTAAAAGCTGGGTAGTTTTGCTCTGGATGGGGAGGCAAATAGATATAATTTTGGCAGACCCCACTGAAGGAAGAGATCTTCCATTACTTTCTGCTTTAGTTCCTACTCGTGAGCCCGTGCAACAGTTCAGCGGAGACTGCCCACCAGGACATTGTGAACTCCTAGAATGTGGACTGCTATCAATGACAGGACCTGTTAGACTGCCCAGTACTACACCCGCATCGCCTCCCTGCAGAGGGGGTACGATCTGGTGCCTCCCTGTTTGTTGATGTACCAGACCGCTGCTGTGCTGTCTGTTTGGATCAAAAGTGTTCCTGGAAGTAAGAGGTATCGGAAAGCTTAGAGAACGTAGAGCTCAGCCCTCATCTCCAGGATGTTTACATGCAGATGCTCCTCTAGGGGAGACCATGTCGCTTGAGTCTGATGGTCTCCCAAGTGGGCTCCCCAACCATGGCCCGAGGCGTCCGTCATTAGGGTCATGGACAGAGAATGGAAGGGAACCCTCAGCAAAAGGCTGGATAGATCTTGTCACCAGAGGGATCCCTCTTCAAACTGTTGGAGACTAAGACTCTGTGGTCCGCGTCATCCATGCGTTGATCCCACTGGACCTGGAGGGGTACCTTGGTCACCCTCATATGCAGTCTGGCCAAAAGGACTGTGGGTATGGCAGCCACCATGAGACCCAACATGCAGAGGATAAAGTGCGCTGTGGTCAGATGGGAGGAGGGCACCAAAGCAGCTTACTGAATCAGGGTTTCCACCCTGTTCGTAGGTAGAAAGGCCCTGCCTGAACTGAATCCAGCACCGCTCCAATGAACTGAAGACGCTGGGAGGGAAAGAGCTAAGACTTGGGATAGTTCACAGTAATGCCAAGTCTGGAGTAAAGCTCCAGGGTGGTGGAAAGAGAATCCAGATTGTCCTGAGATGGTGCTGACAGTCAGTCAGTCATTCAGGTAAGGGAATACATAAATCCCCTTGTAACGCAGGGCCACAGCCACCACTGCAAGGCACTTCGTGAAAACCCGAGGTGCCGAAGAGAGGCCAAAAGGGAGGGCCTTGAAATGATAATGGTTCTCCTGGGAGGAGAATCTCAGGAAACGGTAGTGGGCCGGGAGGACTGGAATGTGCAGGTAAGCATCCTGCATGTCCAGTGAGCACAGCCATTGATTCTGTTGGAGCAGGGGTGAGAGTCCATGGAGGGTTAGCATGCAGAACCTCTTGTATTCTTCGAAAAGCTTGAGCAGACTGAGATCTAGAATGAGTTTCAGATCTTCCGTGGAGGTGGAGGCTAGTAGCCTGGGAACACTATAGGATAAGGGGCGTAGCCAGGTGTTTGGTACCAGTAATGGTATGGGTGGTAGCCTTGGTACATGTGGCAATCGCCCAGCGTTGGGCACTCTGACATCGGCGCCTGTGTTGGATAACCCGGCGATGGCTCTTCTGGTGTCTGGTAGTAAGGGAAAGGAGGCGGCTGATAGCCGGGATAGTTGCCCATGGGGCCTGATGGGGGAAGGGCAGATTGCCCAGGAAGTGGCGGTACTGAGGGACCACTGGGGGTAGAGGGCTCTGTTGGCAGGCCTGGGGTCAGTAAGGGGACCACTGATGGGCCAGGAGGGTGCTCCAGCATCTGAGCAAATAGTACCTGGTCGATGTCCATATCTGTGGGAGTGTGAACCGGGGAATGGCCGGTGTCGGGGGAGCGGTTTAAAGGTGCCCGACGTCAGATCTGAGAAAGGCGATGGGGGTAAGGGAATAGAACCCCTCGCCGACAGGTCTGCCTGGGAGGCAGGAGTCTCAGAAAGTAGGCCAGATGCAGGAGCGGTCTCCTGGACAGCAACACTTGATTCCCAGTGTTCCGGGGAAAACGAGATTTCGGGCTAAGTCAGTGAGGTCCAAGAGGGAGAATCCTCGAGGGACCAAGGGGAGCCTGGAAGCTCGCTCTGCGCAACACTGGGAACCACAGGAGTATCCACCAGGAAATCAACCGCCGAGCGGACATCAGGCAAGATGGCAACCACCTTAATGGCGTCAACCTGCCTGGCGTCGGAGGAGCAGACGTTAGACTTACAGGTTGCGGTCAAGCTAACAACAACCAGGAGGCTGAAGTTTGGCTGGTCGACCAAGGCCGAGCACACTGCGGCACAGCCAGAGGGAGACTTATCAGCCAAGCTTACAACATGCCCCCCCCGAAGGAAGATCCTCCGAAGAAGAGACCACTGACTGCCCAATAACCAAGGTGGGGGGGGAGAAGTCTGATCTGCTGGGGCAGATGGAGACCCAAGAGGTGGAGTATTCGCCGATATGGAGGCCCTACCCGATGTGGCGTTGACTCTCTGGCAACGTTGAGTGGAGGGAGAACAATTATGCTCCGGGCGCTTCTCTTTTTTCTTTTTCTCCAGGGTAGGTGAAAAAGAGCGTCCCCATAGCTCCTGGAGCTTTTTCCATTGATAAAAGGTGCTGTTTTAGGAGATGAGCATCAAGGGCCTTCTGGTGATGGGTGCGTGTGGCCTGTTAAAAGGATTGGTAGATTTCGCAATCTGCCACCTTGTGCTTGGTGCCCAGGCAAAGAATGAAGCAGGAGTGGTTGTCCCTGTGTGGGATCTGAGCTCTGCATTTCAAACACTTTTTCTTTAGTCTACGCGAAGACATACAAGATGATTTTGAAAGAAACATAAGAAAAAACTTGCTACTACACTAGTAAAAATGGTGGACAACTGAAGCTGTTCACCGTGAGGTCCGACGATTCAGGCAGACGGTGGGAAAGAACTGGAGGGCAGGCGTGGGGACCGCCCCCTATATAGCGTCATGCCGACATCCTATCATGTGATGCCGGGGGTGGTCCTCCACTACAAAGTGATAACTAGAAGTTTGCCGTGCGGTCCTGACGCTAGGGGGTACAGTCCTATATGTGAAGACCTACTGCAGGAACCCTTTTGAAGTAAGATCACTATTATCCTAGGAGACTTCAATCTGCCAGGTATTGACTGGGGCACCCCAGCTACTTCCTCTTGCAGGGAGCAGGTCCTCTAGGATGCTATTCAGGAGTGTTTCCTGGCATAGGGAGTCACAGAGCCAACAAGAGAGGGGGCCATACTAAACCTGGTGCTGTCAAGTTGGGGATCCTCTTGCAGGCAGTGACCACTGCACAATGTGGTTTTACAATGACATGGGGAAGGATACAGCCAAGACAAAAATGAGAGTGGTAGATTTCAGGAAGGCAGACTCCACTAGAATGGGTATCATACTGAAGGAGCACCTGGCAAAGTTCAAGCCTCAGATGGATGCAGAGCAGAAATGGGATGTCATAAAGAAGGGGTTAATAGAGGCCACCAGACACCTGCACGAAGATTCGAAAAAAGAACTCTGGACACCCAGCTAGTATAGCAGGAGGGTGGCCGAGAAGGTGAAAGTAAAACAAGAGGCCTTCCTGAACTACAAGAGTACCCTGAAGGAGGAGGAGGACACAGAAATCCCGGGAAGCAGGGAGAGAGGTCCGGGCAGTCAAGGCGAATAATGACCTAAGACTAGCGCAAGGGATTAAGCAAGGGGAGAAGGATTTCTTTTGATACATTAGGGAGAAAAGAAGCAGAAGGGATGGGATTGTAAGGATAAAGAAGGAGGATGGGCAGAAAAGGGGGAGAATCAAGCGGAGGCTTTAAATGAATACTTTTGCTCTGCCTTCACTAAGGAAATGGAAGAGCACATACCACAGGAGAGGAAGAGGGGGAACCCGGGGAGGAGGTGGACTATGAAGGGGAGACTGGGCTGGACAGGGTCTTAAGGGGGCGAAGTGAACTGCGGGTGGATAAATCATCAGGACCAGACGGTTTATAACCAAGGGTCCTGAGGGAGTTGTTGGGGGGTACTAACAGCCCCACTGATGGGCTTAACACCTCGCTGGAGGAGGAGTGTGTTCCACAGGACTGGAGAACAGCTCACATGGTTCCACTCCACAAGAGTGGTCCCAGGAATGAGCTGGGTAACTAAAGGCCAGTTACCCTGACCTCCATAATGGGGAAGATAATGGAGACCAAACTAAAGGAAAGACTGGTGTCCTTCCTTGAGGAAAATGGTCTCCTGGACGATAAGCAGTAAGGGTTTGTCAGGGGAAGATCATGATTGACTTCTTCGACTCGGTTACGAGGTCGTTGGACAGGGGACAGGCAGTGGATGTTCTGTACCTGGACTTCAGCAAGGCATTCAATTTAATGCCACATGGCAGACTGATCAGCAAGCTGAGGGACCTGGGAATAGGGGACAAACTGCTGGGGTGGGTCAAGAACTGATTGCAGGACTGGAATCAGAGTGGTGGGGTGGGGGACTATCCAAACCTTGGCCTGTAACCAGCGGGGTCCCACAGGGTTTAGTACTTAGACCTGTGCTGTTTAACATCTTTATTGGTGACATAGCAGAGGGTGACATAGCAGAGGGGGTCAAAAGTAAGATCTGCCTCTTTGTGGATGATACCAAGCTCTGTCGGTGGGTGGACACATTGGAGGAGAGGCAGGAATTAAGGGAGGATCTAACTAGGCTGGAGAAATGGTTGGGCATCTGGCAGCTGGGTTTTAACACCAAGGAATGCTAGGCCATGCACTTGGGTGCCAAAACCCCAGCCAGCTACTGGCTGGGGGGAGTACATGTGGCAGTCTGAGGAGGAAAAGGTCCTTGGGGTGATGGTCAGAGGAGACATTAAACACTCGGCACAGTGCCGCGAGGCAGCAACCAAAGCAAATAAAATGCTAGGCTGCATTGCCAGGGGAATAACCTCTAGGAGGAGGAAGTCATCTTGTTGCTGTACAGGTCACTGGTATGGCCGCACCTGGAATACTGTGTTCAGTTCTGGTGCCTGTATCTGGAGAAGGACAGGAAGCTACTGGAGAGGGTCCAAAGGAGGGCAACATGGATGATTCAGGGTATGGGGGATGTGACAGGGTAGAATAGGACCCTGTCCCATTTGCTATGGAGAAAATGTTTAAATACAAGAATCTTTCCTTTCCTTTTCTGCCTCTTCTCTGTGAGACTTCGGACTTGATCAACCCGAACAGTCTCGCAATTCTTTGCCTCTCGCTGTCTTAGTCCTCTCTTGCTGTGTCTTTTTCTCCCTTGCAATGCTGTGAGTATAAAAAAATATGTGCAAATCTCTGTATGGAAATGAAACTGATATTGGGATCTCTTTTGTTTAGAAAATGTATAGTGTTACTGTTGAAATGTATATTTATATTTTGACATGACTGCAGAAAGCTATTGTAAACTCTAGAGGTTACTTGAGTGCAAATCTTCCAGCCTTTTGCAAAAGCTGCAGAAGGGGGCCTCAAGAAGCTACTGTGTTTATCCTGCCTGATACTTATGAGAACAGAACACTTTGCAAGAAACAGGATTCTTGAATTAAGAGTGGGGGTTGAAATGACTTATAAAAGAGAGCTGAGCTGCAATTTCTGGGAGATTAGAAGAAAAAGGGACACAGAGACTAAAAGAAAAAAACTATTTCATTTCTATTTTGTACATAGTTATACTGAACAAGTTTATTTTTTGTTACTGCTACTATAAATAAATATTTTTGATGAATTCTACAACTGCTCCTGGTCTTCCTCATGCTTTCTGACCTGTGCCTCGCCAACAGATGGTGTTAACAGTGGGATTTAAACGTGCAAACCCTGAGACAGGAGATTCGTGCATGGGTACTGGACCCAGTACCAGGGAAGCACAGAGGAAGGTATGGATTCTGCAGCAGCAAGTCCAGGAGTGGTTACCAGGAGAATGGCAGCCAAACTAGCAACGACAGAAGTCCAGTCTGAGACTGTACAGCCAACACAAGTTATGGAAAAAGAAGAGGCAGTGACAGAACCTGAAAGCCTGATGGACTTTTTCAAATGGTGGGCTATACAACAAAAAGAGACTGAGAAGCAGAGAGAAAGAGATTCAACAGTTAGAAGCGCAGAGGAGAGAAGAGATGCAGCAACAGAAGCAGCAGATGAGAGAAGAGGTGCAGCAACAGAAGCAGCAGATGAGAAGAGGTGCAGCGACAGGAGCAGCGATGGCTGGATGCCGTGCAAGCTATCAAAGGCAGAGGATCTGACACAAATCCAGATGAGCAACAAAACGTAAGCAACTTAAAAGCCAATAAACTTACAAAGTTGTGTCTCTCAGATGATATTGAGGCATACCAGACAAACTTTGAAAGCGTTGCCATAGCCTGCAGTGGCCAAAGCAGCAATGGACAATCAGACTGGTACCCTACCTGCAGGGCTCCAGAGAAGAAATTTTAGCATGAGTATTTTACTCCTCATTCTTAAAATGAGGTGAGTAAAACCAATTTTAGGTGTGTACAAATGGCAAAAAAATTTTGCTTAAGAGTAAATTTCAGAAAAATGAACATATTTGTAACATTATTAAAAAAACACTCGTACAAGCTGGACCAGCTGCGGTTCACATCCCATGCTACTACCTAATGGGAATGTATGGGGATCTAAGATCTTCATTAACTGGGCTGAGATTAAGTTTTGAAACCAGTTTCAGCCAGCAGGACTAGTGACTGGGAAAATCAACTAGCCAGCCCCACAGACTTCTCAACTGGCCATTCTCCAGTACAAGCCCACATGGCTAGCTAGTTAAATGAAAATCTTAGTAGCCCGATACAAAATCTACCAGCATTTGGACTGGTTCACTGCCAATTGCGAACCCCTGACCTCACCCCCAAACTAAAGAACAAAGCAAGCCCAGCTCTAATACTTCACTAAGTAATCATACAGTAAATGCTATTGAAGAAGTCCATGAGCTGCATGGTAATATTTAAAGAATTAATAAATCGCAAAAGTCTCCAGTTCCTGACCCTACAAGAAGGTCTAAATAAAATATAAACCATGCCTCCCCATAGTAAATGCAAGAGTACAGTGCAAAACAGAGAGCAACTAACTCTAAAAGAGAGAGAGGAAAAAAAAAAAAGAAAACAGTATGAAAAGTTAATTTAGTAACTAAGATGCACCAACCACTCTGCAAGTTTATGCCAGGACTGCTCCTTCTATATAACACTGGATACCTACATTTCCTAGGTTTAACAGTCACACTTAACTAAAAAGAAAGATTACTGGCATATTATTACAATGGTCGTAGGACCTTAAATCCAACTGTCTACATCAGCTTTATAAAAGAAGATTTTTTAACTTTATATTTAATATCAGAGTGGGGGAGATGACTGAAAATTCCAGGTAATCCAGTATTTAAGCCATCAAATTAAGATACCACAACCCAGGGTCAACAATATATCCCCAAATCCCCTCTACCTGGCAAAGCAATGTAGCACAAATTAAACAATCAGTCTCCAAAGTTAAGTCTTCAGATAAGGGGCATTTACATATTTGCTTGCTACTACTAACTCAGTTGACTGGAAGGAATTTAGCTGGAACATGCAGATTAAATCGGTTAGAATACCCGGTGTTCAATTTAAAAATGGACAATTAATTAGGGACCATGGGCTTGATTTTAAAAGGATTACGGGTGGGGGGTGTCGAGCAAGATGGCTGCATGCATGCCTTTAGAGCTCTATACCCAATTTGTTCATAAAAGCAGTTAAACTTGACATCTGGTTGAGTTTTTATACCAGCAATCGATTGCAAGTTGTATCCGAATCTCATGGAATAAGAAAGCGTTGGGAGACGGAGTCAGAGCCAAAAATACATCTGGAGCTCGGATTACGTCGGCAGCACAGGCCTGAGACCTACAGCATGGCGAGGGAACTTCAGTGGAAACCCTGCAAACTCTGTGCGCAAAGTTGAATTTATTAATAATAGTCGGACTAGGGTCATAGCAGTTGAAACAGTCACCTTTACCTCAGTGGAAGCAGCTAGTCGACAACACATTGAAATTGTTAGAAAGTCTGGTCACTGAAATTATTAATAAATTCAACTTTGCGCCCAGAGATTAAAGGGTTTCCTCTGACTCAGTATCACAACACTTTCTCCTTCCATGAGTTCGGCATCCTGTGCGTTACAGATTTGGATACAACTTGCAATCAGCATCCCCCCCCCCCCCCGGTAAGCCTTTTAAAATCAAACCCATGGTCTCTAATTGTCCATTTTTAAAATTGAATACCGAGTATTCTGATTTAATCTGCATGTTCCAGCTAAATCCTTCCATTCAACTGGGTTAGTATCAGCAAGCAAATATGTAAAAGCCCCTTAACTGCAAAATAAAGAGAGGTCCCTCTTCAGGTTCATCACTCGGGAACAGCAGCAGGTCAGAAGGGGGAAGCAAAGCTTTACTGTGAACGCAGCACCGGACTTACATACAGCAGAATTTATTTCCCCCTTTTTCGCTGTCTGGGAATTTCTCCTCAGCTCATCAACTGCTGTAGCCTGCCTACCCACCATCTTCCTGCTGCGCTCTACAGAGTTCCCGCCCGATTGCACAGTGAAGAGGTCACTGTGAAAACCAGTGGCAAAAAAGTATGTGGGTGGGCTCTGTGGAGTCTGCAAATCAGCACGTCCAAAGACCACGTTTTCTGTCAATGAATGACACGGCCACTGGGAAGGGGGGGGGGTGAGTCGAGGGAGTTTGTTTTATTTACATGAGACTTTGCACGCGAGAGTTTTTTTTTCTTTTTAAAGTGAAACAGAACATTTTTGAAAAGGTGGACAAAGTGCACTATACAAGGGCATCCACATGCGTAGTTGATACGCAATTTTACATACAAACAGGGCGTATTTCATGATTTTTAAAGTGTAAATTGTCCATGTACGTAGCTTATCTGGAGCCCTGCCTACCTGACAAGGAATGTTCATCCTATTAAGCAAAAGACATACAGGTTGCCAGAGCGGTTAAGAGCTGATGTGGTTAAGTGTAACCCCCTTGCAAATGGGGGTTCCTAGAAATGCCTGCCTGAGCTTACCTTAGCCCTTTCCTTCTGTTCTCCTTCTGCTGTCTCCCGGGCTTCTCCCGATTTGGCCGCTCATTTTTTTTCTGGTCCCCCACGTCTTATTTGCTCCTCTTAGTGCCCCAGAAGCCAGCCTGATTGAAATCCAGCCCCCGGGCTTAAAAACACCACTGCTGGCACCCATGTTAAAAAGCAAGGCCCAGGGGTTGCAGTACTGCCAAGGAGAAGGAAGCGATTTTGCCCTCGTGAAACCGGCTGGTTTGCAGTCACCTCGAGGACTGTGCCATGGGTCCTGGGATCCCTTCCACCTAACTGGGACCCGGTGACCACAGACAGCCAACTCCGCTCCTGTGTGAATCGAAGGAGTTTGACCAGGGTTCAGGGCAAGAATGCTTGAGCAGGGCCCTGGTCATCTGAACAAATAACTGTGTGCCTGGCTGCTTCCAGGGTAGCTGTGTTTGGATCGGCCGAAAAGTAAAGAAATTAAATGTTTTAAATAATGGAACCTGTTGCTGCATGAGGGGGAAGTACAGTTACGTAAGAACTTACCGTAACAGTAGATCTTCGAGAGGAGCTCTTGCAGCACAGGCTATAACATTTAGGACTATGCTCCAGGCACTAGGACCATCCGGAAACTTTTCAGCCAGCAGTACACAGTAGGGACCGCCCCTGATGCCGGCCCCACCCCGGCGTCGACCCTGGTACAAAAGGGGGCGGACCCAGCTCCACCTCAGTTCTCCCGCCAAGGCCCGCAACAAGCCCTGACAAGAGAAGGAGATGAAGCAAATATAGGAGATACAAATGAAGATGGATCTGCACACCTAGAGGGGGAAGGCGGGTGGGAAAGGAGCGCTTGCTGCAAGAGCTCCTCTCGAAGATCTACTGTTATGGTAAGTTCACGTAACTGTACTATCTTACTGAATGGGAGCTCTTGCAGCAGGCTATAACATTTAGGACTGAATACCAAGCAGTCCACGCCAAAGAGGTAGACGTCCCTGGGAGGTGGAATATGCTGACTCCAGAGGCCTCAGGACAGAAGTCTTTGCAAAACAGCTAGGCCGAAGCCAGCTCGGCGTCTGGAGATGATATCCAAGCTGTAATGCTTGACAAAGGTATGCACAGAGTTCCAGGTAGCGGCCACACATATGTCCCTTATAGAGACGTTTCTCAGAGCGGCGAATGAAGCCGACACTCCTCTGGTGGAGTGACCCCTGACCGGGCCCAGTAGGGGCTTATTGTGCTTCTCATAGCAGAAGGAAACGCAGTGGACTATCCACTTCGATATCGTCTGCTTGGTCACCAGTTTACCCAAGCATTGTGGTGCAAAGGCCACAAAAAGTTGCTCCAATTGACGGTGCGCAGCCGTCCGCTTGAGACAATACCTCAAAGTCTTGTGGACATCCAGTGTGTGAAGTAGTGCCTCCCCTCTATTGGATGGGGAAGGGAAATAAAGTGGAAGGTCAAACGACTGGTTGAGGGTCAACTCCGAGACCACTTTCGGAAGAAACTTAGGATTTGTTCTAAGGGAAACCCTTTCCCTGTGGAAAACTAAATATGGCTCTTTACACATCAGAGCCTGAAGTTTGGAAACTCTTTGAGCTGAGGTAACAGCAACTAAAAAACAAACCTTCCAAGAAAGGTAGCGCAGCTCACAATCCACTGCCGGTTCAAAGGGAGGGAGGGTGAGTTTCTCCAACACAAAAAGGAGGTCCCAGGGTGGGATAGGGTCTCGATTGGGAGGTCTCATATGCAGAATTCCTCTTAGAAAGGTGCGGGCGACATCCAGTTGTGCCAACGCCTTATCTCCAATGAGAGCATGATAGGCGGAGACGGCCCACATGTGCACCTTGATAGAGGAGTAACTCAGGCCGTTTTGATACAAGGAGAGGAGATACTGCAACGCTGAGTTCACTGGACAGGTGACTGGGTCCAAATGCTGTGACGAGGCCCATAGACAAAAAAAAGCTTCCACTTCATAGTGTAGGCGGAGCGGGTGGAGGGCTTTCTCGCCGAAACTAGAACTGCCGCCACTTCCCGGGAAACCCCGTATCTGTGTTGAGCTACATCTGAAGGAGCCAAGCATGAGGTGCAAGGACCGAAGGTCTGGATGGACCAGCGACCCCTGTTCCTGGAACAGCAACAGCGAGCATACAGGCAGTGGAATTGGAGGCTCCGTGGATAACCGCTGCAGGAGTGGGAACCAAATCTGCCGAGGCCATCTGGGAGCTACGAGGATCATTCGGGCCCCTTCTGCCTGTAACTTTAGTAGGACTCTGAATGAGAGGGAAGGGCGGGAAGGCATAGAGAAACCTCCCTGTCCATCAAAGGGATAACGCGTCTGGCCAGAAAGCTCCAGGCGCATGCTCTCACGAGCAAAACACTGGCAGTTTGGCGTTGCGTGGTGACGCAAAGAGGTCCAGCTCTGGAAGACCCCACCTGTGGAAGAGCTGATATGCTACGGATTGAAGCAGTTCCCACTCGTGCGCTCTGGATCGCGACCTGCTAAGGCTGTCGGCCAGATCGTTGAGGACGCCTGGAACGTGCACTGCGGACAGCTGAATGCCTCGCTCTAGAGCCCAGTACCAGACTCTCATCACCTCCCTGCAAAGGGGGTACGAATGAGTACCTCCTTGCTTGTTGATGTAGAAGACGACCGCCATGTTGTTTGTCTGAACCAGAAGAGAGCCTGGCATCAGGTCCTCTTGAAAGGCCTGTAAGGCTTAGAGAACCGCTTGCATTTCCAGTACATTGATGTGAAGGGACCGCTCCTCGGGTGACCAAACCCCTTGTGTTTGATGAGCACCCAGGTGCGCCCCCCCCCATCCCAGGTCTGACGCATCTGTTGTAAGAGTCTCACCTAGCGGCTCCAGACGAAAGCTGACCCCTTTCTCCCAAGTTCCGGGGGTCC
This sequence comes from Neoceratodus forsteri, assembly GCA_016271365.2. NCBI lineage: Eukaryota > Metazoa > Chordata > Ceratodontiformes > Ceratodontidae > Neoceratodus > Neoceratodus forsteri. The sequence goes on along the minus strand of CM028138.1, from coordinate 278,660,641 downwards.
ATCCACCAAAGCAAAGTTCTCCTGACTGGCCCGGAGATCTTGACCATGGAGTCCAGATCATCATAGCCTTGGTCCCACTGTACACTGAGCATCCATTGTGGGATCCGCATGTAAAGGCGGGCCAAGGGAGTGACAGGGATGGCTGCCGCCATATGCCCCAGTAGCCTGAGGAAGTTCCGTGCTGGAACTTGAGGAGTTATTGAGATCCGTTTTGCAATCTCTCGCAGGCCATCTCCCCTGTCCTGGGGGAGGAAGGCCATGCCCTGGATGGAATCCACGACCACTCCGATGAAGACGAGCTTTTGACTGGGCTCTGGGGACAATTTTCGTAGATTCAGGGTGATCCCCAGCTCTCGGAATAGAGTATAGGTGTCTCAGAGGGCGCGTAGTAGGCCTGCCCTTGACAGGGCTGTAAGCAGCTAATCGTCTAGGTATGGGAACATGTACTGCCCCATGCGCCTTAGAGCCACAGCCACCACTGCCAAGCATTTGGTGAAGACTCGCAGAGTGGAAGAGAGGCCGAACGGAAAAACTCGAAACTGGTAGTGCTCCCCTTGGAAGTGGAACCTCAGAAATTTCCTGTGGGAAGGGAAGCCCCCGATATGCATATATGCATTTCGCATGTCTAGGGAACAGAGCCAGTCTCCTTGGTGCAGCAGAGGAAGAATGCCCTGGAGGGTCACCATCTTGAACCTTTTGTACTCGATAAAGAGATTTAGAGGACTGAGGTCCAGAATGGGACGAAGATCCTGTGTCTTTTTGGGAACCAGGAAGAAATGTGAATAAAACCCCTTTCTTCACTGATGTAAGGGGACTACCTTTATTGCCCTTTTTTGCAAGAGGGTCTGAATCTCTCCTTCTATTAGTGGGATGTGAGGAGGAGGATAACGGGAGTACTTTGGCGGAGTATTTGGGGTAAACTCCGTGAACTCCAGCATGTGTCCTCTCCTGATGATATCTAAGACCCATTGGTCCGCAGTAATCGACTTCCACCCTTCAAAATAAAGGGAGAAGCGGCCCCCGACCGTCTCCCCTGGGTCTTCCTGTGGAAGGGGGTGGGGTGGAAGGGAGTCACTGGGCTGAGCCAGGTGCAGGCAGAGACCTGGGAGGACTTGGGCCAATGGGTAGGAGCTCCACCAGGCTGCTGGTTACCGGATCTCCTACGGAAGCCGTTTCTCTGCCCCTGCTGGTTATCATGGGCATGACCTTGGCCACCTGAGGGCTTATGAAAAGGCAGTTTACATTGTCTTCGCTGGTCGTCACGGTACATCTGGTGGACCCACCAGATAGACTTGCCCGACTCTTGGAGACGAGAAATCAAGGCTTCCGTCTCCTGCCCAAACAGCACGGTACCCTGGAAGGGTAAATCCTTGATACCGGCCTGCAGATCCTGGTGAAAGAGACTCTCAGCCAGGCATGGCACCGTAGGCACACCCCAGAAGCGGCTGCCCTGGCTGCTGTATCTGCAGTGTCATACGAGGCCCTCAAAAACATGGGAGCGTACGTCTGAGCCCGATTTCATAATGTCCAGAAGCTCTGTCTTCTGATCAGAGTCTGGAAAGACCTTCAAAAGCTCTTGTCCCCTCTCCCATAGTGCATTCTGGTACTGGACCATATGCATCAAGAAACTGAGGGAACATATGGAACAGGTGGAAGCAGAATAACCCTTCTTGCCCACCTGGTCCAAATAGCGAGACTCCGGGTTGAAAGGTTGTAAGCTGAGGTGTTTCGGCTACCTGGACTTATCATGGGCAGCCGTGATCACCAAGAAGTCCACCCGAGGGTGTTCAGCAAGGAAAGCTTCTGCCCTCGGGGCCTTGTACAGCCCATCTGACTTCTTCGGGACAGCCGGGACCGAAGCTGGATGTTTCCAGGTAGTCCGGGTGAGGTCCTGGAAAGTATCCACCAAAGGAGGGACCACCAGTGGTTTTGGCTCCTTCTGCCTCAGGTACTTTGCTAGTCTCTGGCATTCTGGGTCCAGGTCCTCCGTCTCCCACTTGTTGGAGGCCTGGATATGCCTCATGACGTCCATGAAGGTGGGATCATCTGGAGGCGAGCGAGGCTGGTCCTTCTCTCCCGGGGAGCGCTGCAAGCTGAGAGAGATCGACTATGAGATCTTGAATAGTCTGACCTCTCCTTGTGACCAGACTCCCGCTGTAGTCGGTAACTAGAGGACCAACGTCGGTCCGAAGACAGACTCTGGTCCCGAGACCAGTGACTGAGCAGAGACCGACATCGGTCAGAGGACCGACGCTGGGACCGTTCCCATCTAGAAGACCGAGAAAGACTCAGAACGTGACCTAGACCGACGACGGTCACCACAGTCCCTGGAGCAACGTCGGTGGTCTCCGGACTGGGTGCGGGAACGAGCCCTAGAAGGAGGTATAGGCGGGCACTCCAGAGACTTCTGCGGAGAAGGCTCACCTCCCGGCTGTGGTTTTTCCGCTGGGTCCGGTACCGGTGTCTGGGCGGCGGCGGGGGCCGCTTGGACCTGTCCCCACCAAAAGGAAAACAGCTCCTGCAGCTCATCCTTCATAAAAGTTCTGCCACTCAGCCCGAAAGGGAGTATCCGGGACATCTGCCCTCAAAGGAAAGCCTCCTGGGGCCGGGGGTGGGAAGACTTAGGCGAGGATGTCGGCTCTTCCACGGCCAATCCCTTACCCTTGCCCCTCGACCAGCATCAGTGGTGGTACCGGCAGCCGGGTGTGCCGCCGGGGCACCGGAGAGTCCTTGGCCCGGAAGGCTCTTAGCAGGCGGCGCCTGTGCTTGGGAGGTGGGGTCAAGCTTGCACCTCCAGGGCTTTTGTGATAACCCTAGCGGGTTACTCGGTTTACCAGCTTCTCCTCGAAGGACCGGCCTTGGCCTCAGCCAATTTTGGATGCTTCCTGATCCCGAGGGATGGGCCTTCTTGGGAGAGGGCCGGGAGTGAGACCGGGACCGACTATGGTCTTTACTCTGCTGCTTTTTCGCCTTGTGTTTCCCCTTGGAGGAGTGCAGATCCATCTTCTGCTCCAGAAGGAAAGCCTTCAGGGCCTTCAGATGAGGGATGCGGGTCCAGCTAGTAAAGGCCTGGTAGGTGGAGCAGTTCGCGGTGTCGTGGTCTGGTCAGAGGCAGAAAACACAGTGGCGATGGCCGTCCTTGGCCGGGATCTGCCTCCCACACTCACACTTGTTAAGATGGTGTTCAGGTGAGGATGACGACAGAGAAGACATCCGTCCGAACTCCAAAACCGTCGATAAACTGTCTGACGTCGGTAACTTTTAAGAAAAACGATAGAAAAAACGGTAAAAAAGCGGGTTTGTTGTAGAATTCTTGCTGAACTGGCAAGCTGAAGCTGATCTCTCTTCACGTGCGGGACGCGGCAGGAAAAGAACTGAGGTGGAGCTGGGTCCGCCGCCTTTTGTACCAGGGCCGACGTCAGGGCAGGGCCGGCGTTGGGGGCGGTCCCTGCTGTGTACTGCTGGCTGAAAAGTTTCCGAATGGTCCTAGTGCCTGCGGCATAGTCCTAAATGTTATAGCCTGCTGCAAGAGTAAAATAAGTGATTTTTCCTGCCTTCAGGCATTTTGGGACTCTTATGTGACAGCCTGTCAGCTGCTGCAGGGGGAACTTTACTAAGTGCAGCAGCAACAGGAAAACCAAAGAAGCCATACCCTTCATCTGTGCAGCAACTGCAAGTACACCAACTGAGCTGCAAAACTGTGGGACATTTGGGGCAAATAATTATTTCTTTCTAGCTGCACCAGGACATTATTCAGGACTGTATATAATATGCTGTAAGGGACAGCGGGTTAAGCAGCCATTGCCAGCAGCCTCAGCCCACTGGAAGCCAGGAGTAAAATGCCAGGACTTGTGGGACATTCACTACACCTTATGGGTAACCACCCAGGTGTTGATGGGGACTTAGAGCGACATTATTTTAGGCGCCAAGTCTACAACCCAATTGAGCCTCGAGTATTCTGACTGACAGGTCCCTCAGCCATTTGGAGACCTGTCACCCCATCTTTGCTGCCAATCAGGAGTCGAGCTAGAAGCCCTATAAGAGACAGTGTTGCCAATGTTTTCTTCGGATCAGCCAGAGTGAGAAGGAGAGCGGGTTCTAGCCAGCTGGGAGCCCCTCGCAGTGGTGGGGGCTCAGGCCACAGCCATGCCACCAGGCCTGGGCCACTTAATCCAAACCCCTTCAGTCATCAGGGGGCGTTTGTTATTTTTTTTAAAGTAAATTTTGTTTTTGCAATAACTATTCTGGAGGTTGCCAGATATGTCCTCCAGAGGCTAGCCCTCCCTCCCACATTGAGAACATCTGCCACGCCTCAGCGGTGAGAGCTGAAGAGACTTCAGGATGCCTTCGACTGCGGAAGAGACGCGTGGAGGACCTGAGTGAGTACCCTCATACCCCCTGGTGCAAGGGAGAAGCTTCTAAAGTGATCTTGGGGGCCTCAAGCCCCACTCCAAATACTTTCTGTGTGATAAGATCTGAGTTATCAGTCTAGGATGAAAAACCCCTACAGAGACTGTCTAGTGAATCATATAAATGTGTTTCAAGATGTGTAGATATGGGTTAGAGTCCTGCCTCTATGGAGCTGTCTGCCAATCCATGTCTGCCACTTCATAGCACAGGGAGGCCCTAGAGCATATTGTGTTTGAGTTGTTCTGAAGAAGAATTTACCTATGTCTTACCTGGATTTCGTCTAAGAGCACTTGCCATAAGTGTACCATGTCTAGACGTGCTGGATAAGACTGCCTGTGAATAATGTTCTTGGTATTTAGATGTATTGGATGTGACGTCATGTAACTGAATGTTAGATGCTTGATAAAAGTGTTGCTGTCAGCTTATTCTGAATGGATACCCTTTTTGGTATATAAAGTACTGGATGTGACATTGTTTAAATTGAACATAGGATGCTTGACAAAAGTATAATTCTAATTGCACTAGATAGGACTTTCAAATATTGTGCTGAATGTTCTGGATGTAAAATCCAAACACCTTGTTCTGGAATATTCGGAAGTCTGCTAAAGTGCAGGGCAATCCCTGCCCTTTCTGCTAAAATGCGGGGCAGTCCCTGCCGTGGTTGTAAATAGTAATCTGCAGCTTTACAAAAATCCGTTTCCAAGTTGCCCCCACCCTCAAATCAATAGTCGGCCACCTCGACCAGCTGCACCATCCACCAGGCCTGCAATGTCTTGGACCGTGGTATCTCAGATTCCAGTATGGTATGAGATTGTGGGGTTTCTGCTGTATCTGGGACTGCTACCAGTGTGGGCAATAATGCTAATCATTGATGTACTATCTGATTTTTCAGCAGCTAGATACTCAGGGCTCTGGGTATTACAAGTCGTATGGCGAAATGTGATTTATGTTTACCTATTAGTATGTAGCCACCCAGCTGGAGGGTACACCAGCAAAACCAAATAATCAGCGTACATGTGTAAATAGGATAAGATAACCTCTACTCCATCTCCCTGTTCCTAACCCCTTTACTCCCCCAAATAAATCTTATTTAGTGTTTGAAATTCTGGTGTGAGCATTACTATTAGAGAGATCTTTTAAATTGAAATGTGAGGAACTGTATTGGGGCATGTCTGGGGAAGTTAACTGGTCATTGTGGGTGGTGTAGCAATCTCAAGAGGCTACACCCAGTACCATCTCACCCGCATAAAGCACTGTGAGTGGAGGCACTATGCAAAGGTCTTAAAATGTGGTTATCAGATAGCAAATCCAAACCCCTTAGCCTATGTCCAGGGTAGTAGGCAGGGGTATAACACTGGGATAGCGTCACCCAAGGGTTACATAAGGAAATACAAAAAAATGGAAGAATTAGGTATCATAGAGGAGTCAGGGAGTGCTTGGTCATCTCCCGTGGTAACTGTAAACAAAAAAGAAGGGGGTGTTAGAATCTGCCTTGATTTTAGGAAACTTCATCATGTGTCAGAATTTGACTGTTATCCTATGCCCAGAATAGATGATTTGGTGGACAGACTGGGGAGTGCAAAGTAGATCAGTACCCTCAATCTCACCAAGGGTTATTTGCAAATACCTTTAGCTCAAGAATCTAGAGATAAAACTGCATTTGTCACCCCTATAGGATTCTATCGGTTCACCACCATGCCATTTGGTTTACATGGTGCGCCAGCTACATTCCAGCGGTAAATGGATGTCATTTTATCCCCTCACACTGGTTATTGTGTTGCGTACCTGGATGATGTTGGGGTGTACAGTCCAGACTGGAAAAGCCACCTGGAACACCTACGAGCAGTTATCCAAGCTATCCAAAATGCAGGTCTGACTATTAATACTACCGAATGTGCACTGGACATGCAGGAAACCAGATATTTGGGCCATGTGTTGGGAAATGGAGAAGTTAAGCCACAGGTTTCTAAAATTGAAGCTGTTGCTAATAGCCCTGTCCCTAAAATAAAGAAACATAACAGGTCATTTTTAGGGCTGGCTGGTTATTGAAGATTTGTTCCCATCTTTGCTGAATTAGCTACTCCCCTCACTGAACCAACGAAAAAATGGTACCCAAATAATGTGAAATGGACCCCAGAATGTGATGAAGCTTTTCAAGCCATAAAGGCTGCATTATGTTCAGCTCCTGTTTTAAGAAGACCAGACTTTGAGAAACCATTTTTGCTACAAACAGATGCATCCGAAGTAGGCCTAGGTGCTGTCCGAAGTCAAAATGTAGATGGGACAGAAAAGTACAGTTACGTAAGAACTTACCGTAATAGCAGATCTTCGAGAACAGCTCTTGCAGCAGGTAACACCATTAGGACTGAAGCCGGCAGGCATCAGGACCCCACGGAAAACTTCTAGCTAGCTATCTTCAGCGGGGACCGCCCCCGACGTCAGGCGTAGTACATAAGGGGGTGGTCCCGCCAGATTCCCCAGGTCTCCCGCCGGAGACTTCCGGCCGCAGGATGACATCAAAATGGGAGACCGAGGTCCACCATCAGAAGACAAAGGGGTATAAGTCCCTGTTAAAAGGCTCGAGAAGCCATGCCTCCTCCAAGGGGGAAGGTGGGCGGGAAGGTACCTGCTGCAAGAGCTGTTCTCAAAGATCTACTGTTACGGTAAGTTCTTACGTAACTGTACTATCTTACTTCGAGACACAGCTCTTGCAGCAGGTAACACCATTAGGACTGATTCCCAAGCAGTAGCGCTTGCAAACACTCTGGGAGGAAGAAACTAGAAAATTCATTCCAAGTCCTGATTCTAGGACAGGAGACCCTGTAGCACAGCCAGGCCGAAGCTGGCTCTTCGCAGTTAAGCAATGTCCAGGCTATAATGCCTGATAAAGGTATGTACAGAGCTCCAAGTGGCTGCAGCACAAATGGCAGAGGTGGAGACGCTTTGAGTGCTGCAAAGGATGTGGCCACACCTCTAGTGGAATGACCTCGACCGATCCCGGGAGGGCTTTTGTTTGATATCATAACAGTAGGAAATACACTGGACAAGCCAGCGAGAAAGGGACTGTTTCGATACTGGCTGGCCCATCATCCTTTCAGTAAAGGAAGCGAAAAGTTGCTCCGACTTACACGAGCTGCTTAGTTCTGCTCAGGTAGTACCTTAAGCTGTGAACATCCAGGGTGTGGAGCAGCCTCTCCTCTATTAGAATAATTAGGAAGTAGACAGGCAGGTCAATGTCCTGATTGAGAGAGTGTGGAGACCACCTTAGGCAAGAATTTAGGATTCGTCCTCAGGATACTCTGTCCTGGTGAAAAACCAAATAAGGCTCCTTACACATGAGGCATGAAGCTCGAAACTCTTCTCGTTAGAACAGCACTAAAACAACGCTTTCCACGACAGAAAACGAGCTCGCAATCCGCGCAGGTTCAAAGGGGGGAGCGTGAGTTGTTCCAGGACAAAGAGTAAGTCCCATGGAGGCACTGGGTCTTTAATGGCGTCAAGATGTAACACCCCTCTCAGGAATTCTCGACAGGCATCTAATTGTGCCACTGTGCGCTGTCCCACCGGAAGGTGATAAGCTGAAATGGCACAGAGGTGCACCTTAATAGAGGAGTGGGCGAGACCCGAACGGAAAAGGGAGAGCAGGTACTCTAACACCGCTTTCACCAGACAACCTAAAGGGGAAAGGCCGCGTGCTTGCGACCATAGACAAAAACGGCGCCATTTCATGGCGTACGTCACATGCATTGCCGGCTTTCTGGCTGCAGAAAGAACTTCCGCAACCTCTTGCGAGACCCCGTGTCGCAAAATGGCTATGTCTCTAGGAGCCATGCATGCAGGTTCAGTGAGCGCAAGTCCGGGTGGACCAGTGAACCCTCCTCCTGAGACAAGAGATGGGAGCTGAATGGCAACGGAGCGGGGTTCCTGGGATAGCTGTATTAGCAAAGGGAACCAGATCTGTCTGGGCCAGAAAGGGGCCACCAGGATCATTGTTGCATGCTCCCTGCGCAGTTTGAGAAGAACTCTCTGGATCAACGGGAAGGGAGGGAAAGCGTAGAGGAATCTGTCCGCCCAGGAGAGGGACAACGCGTCTCGCCAGAAAACACCAGGCCCTGGATCTAGCGAGCAAAAATTGGGCAGTTCTGCGTTGGATGGGGAAGCGAACAAGTCCAATTCTGGAGTTCTCCATCGAAGAAACAGATCCTCTGCTATCTCTGAAGAAGTTCCCACTGTGGACTCTGGCCTGGGACTCACTCAGGCCATCTGCAATTGTGTTGTCCACCCCAGGAACATGTACTGTGATCAGGTTCGCCGCGTGTCGGATTACCCAATCCCACACCCTCATAGCCTCCCTGCAAAGGGGTAAGAGTGTGCGCCTTGTTTGTTGAGGTAATACATCACCGTGTTGTCTGTCTGAAGCAGGAGAGTACTCGGCGGATCTCTGACTGAAATGGCCTGCAGGGCATAAAGACTGCCTCATCTCTAGAACGTTGATATGAAGGTGAGCTCCTGAGGGGTCCACGCCTGGGACTTCACCTCGTCCAGGAGTGCTCCCCACCCTAGTCCTCAGGCGTCTGTGGTGAGGATTACCTCCGGGGACGGCGCTATAAACGGGATACCCGTAGAGAGTGTCCCTGGGTCTAGCCACCATTGCCAGTCTAATCACGGCGTTCGTGATTCTGACCGGATGCTGCATATGGTCTTGCCTTTGGTCCCACTGCACCTTGAGCATCCACTGAGTTACCCGCATGTGGAGCCTTGCGAAAGAGACGGTCAGAATGGCCGCAGCCATGTGCGTCCGAAAGCGTTAAGGACCGACTCTGGCTGGGACAGTCTTTCTTCGACAAAGATCCCTGATGAGGGATCTGATGCGCCCGCCTGTCGCCTGGAAGAAATGCTCTTCCCTGAACGGTGTCCAGGACTGCGCCTATGAACTGCAGTTTCTCGACGGTACCAGGAGAGACTCAGACTGATTAAGATGCCCAGAGACCGGAACAGATCCTGGGTACTCTGGATAGTTAACAACGCTTCTTGAGGCGGCCATGAGAAGCCAATCGTCCAAGTACGGAATAACACATAATGGCCCTGTCTCCCTTAGAGACACGGCCACGACTGCCATGCATTTGGTAAAGACCCTGGGGCCAATGACAGTCCGAATGGAAGTGCTCGAACTGAAAATGGTGGCCGAGAAACTCAAGCGCAGGAACCTCCTGGCGCTTGAGCTACAGGGATGCAGGTATGCATCCTGCATGTCTAGGGACGCTAAAATGTGTCCCTCTTTAGCATGGGAATAAGACCGGAAGAGTCACCATGCGGAATTTTTGTAGGCTAATCGACATATTGAGGTCGGAGGTCCAGAATCGGATGGAGGTCCCCTGTTTTCTTTGGAACCAGGAAGAAGTGGGAGTAATATCCGCATCCTCTATGGTTCTCTGGGACATACTCTGTCGCCCCTTTGCAGGGGCGTGTTTCTTGTCTGATCAGTAGCTTGTGCTGACCCTGAGTAACGGAGAGGCGAGGAGGCCTCTAGGGTGGCTTTTCATAATTCTATAAAGTGGCCCTTTCACCAACTGAAGAACCCACTGGTCGGTGGTTATGGACTGCCATCCTGGCAGGTAATTCGCAATGCGACCCCTGACCTTGATGTCCCGTTGATCCTGAGGGGCGGGGGCCGGAAAGGAGTCAGGCGGTGGCGGCGGAGGAGCCTGCAGGCTGGGCCAGTTTAGCTGGGCGTTGACCTAGGCCCGCGGGCCGTCTACCCTGGGCTCTGCGGGAACTGGAGCCCCTCTGTTGTGGACCGGCGCGGGACTGTTGTCTGTGCCGGTCCACGAAAACGGCTTTGGTTCCTACGAAAGGAACTAAGCCTCGTCGGTTCATCGCCTGGACCGACCTCACTGCCTTCCCGCCCCTCTTGAAGCTTGGTGATGACCTTCTCAGAGGGCTCACCAAAGAGAACTTCTCCTCTAATGAGGGGCCCATGATGTTTTTCTGGACGTCCGGGTAAGCCGAGACACGGAGCCAAGAGTGCCTCCGGAGGCATACACTGAAGCTGCTGCTCGGGCAGAGGAGTCCGCGGAGTCGTGACGCGCTCGTAGCACTTGGGTACCCACGTCCGAACTCCGTCTGAGGAGCTGCAACATCTCCTCCTTCTGCTCACCTTCTGGCAATCTCAGCCAGATCCAGACCCTGCCTCCCACAGGGCATTTTGGAACTGCACCATGTGGGTCAAGTAATTCAGGATCTGATAGGCGCAAGTAGCGGAAGACACGTGCTTCTACCCATAGCGCCCAGCTGTTTGGACTCCGGGTCCGCGTGGCAGAGTGCTCAAATGTTGCGGTCTCTGGGACCGGGTCATGAGAGGCTGTTATGACCGAGTCGGCCTGAGGATGCTGAGCCAAGTACTGGTCCTCTTTTGGAGCCTTGTACAGGCGGTCAGCTTTCTTCGGCATCGCCGGGAGTGAATGTGGATGCTTCCACGCTGCCTTGGTGACATCCACGAACGTGTCTACCAAGGGTGGCACCACCACAGGCTTGGGGTCCTTCTGCCGAAGATATTCCGCATCCCATTCCATGTTCTCTTGGATGTGTCTCATGATATCCGAGAACAAAGGGTCATCCAGAGACGACCTTGGAAGCTCACGTGGGTCCGGAGAGGGGATGTGGAAGGGAGATGGGGATCTAGATCCTGTTGAAAACTCTGATCCCGTGTCCTCCGTCGAAGGCGAACGGCGGCGTCTTCTGGGTCTCTTAGGGCTGGGTGACCCAGAAGAGGATCTGGACGGAGGTCTCCTTTATCTGGTCTCCCCTTGGAGGGATCCTGGGCTCCTGGGGAGGAGGTAACCGGCCTGCAGACCCGGATGGAGAAGGGGGCGCAGGAACCGGAGGGGTAACCGGTCTAGAAGGAGGAGGAGGTGGGAGAGGAGGTGGGGTTGGGACCATGTCCTTTTTGATGGTATCCCACCAGTAAGTGAAAAGCTCCTTAACCTCTGAGACAGAAAGACCCAACGACGGACCAGGCGCCGGTGGTCGGTCGTCGGGTTAAGGCGTCGGCTCCGCAGGGACCTCGGGTTGCGGGAAGGGTTCCCTGGGAGGCTCGACAGGACCGGGGTCGCCCATCTGGTCCTCGGGCTGTGTCAACTCCTCCTCTGTAATAGTTCCCTGACCGACATCGGTCGAGGCGTTCGGTCCTCTTCTCAATCCGACAGGCATGGACGCCGCCCCTACCGCGTCCGGGTGCGAGGCTTGGCCGCGACGGTCGTCTGGGCGGCCGACGGCTCTGGGGACCTGTGGCGAGAGGCTGACGTCGGGCGGGCTGACGTCGGGTCCGACTGTCTCTTAAGAGAGGTGAGCTCCTTGGTCTTCTGCTGGGGAGGAGGAGGCAAGGAGGCAGACCTGACTGGTTCAGAATGGCGGGAACCCGACTTGTGGTGATGGTGGCAGTCCCCCGACTTGACCAGGGCCTTGGAAGACGAAGGAGGCCTGGAAGTCTTGGCCTGAGAAGAGGAGCCTGAAGATTTTCTCACCGCAGTGGGGGGAGGCTGAGAACTGGCCCGGGAAGGCGAGCGGTCGGACCTGGAGCCGGAGCTACGAGGAATCAGAGGCCTTAGACGGGACCTGGAAGGGGCCTTCCCTATATGCTTCCGAATGTTTGCAGGCTTCTCCAAGAATCCCCTTGGAGGCCATGGTCTTGAGTTGTTCCTCAAGCAGGAACACCTGTAAGCCTTCTGGCGGCGGATCCGGTTCTGCTGTTGAAACCTTTGCAAAGGGCAGGACCGGTGTCGTGGTTCTAGGCTTTAGGCACCGGACTTTATTTAATGCAGATCCTGAGTGACTGCTTCCCACAGGCGACTTCAAGAAATGACCGGAGGTTGAGAGGACATCAGACAATAAACTGACCGAAGAAAAATTAATTTTTACCACGCATCGCTGCCAGAATTGGAAACTGAAGGGTTGAGACTTGCAAGACGACGGCGGAAAGAACTGGGGAATTAGGGGACCCCTGGCGTACTAAGTCGGACGCCGGAGGCGGGACCGACGTCACGGTCTCCCCGCTGAAGAAAGATAGCTAGCTAGAAGTTTTCCGTGGGGTCCTGACGCCTGCCGGCTTCGGTCCTAATGGTGTTACCTGCTGCAAGAGCTGTGTCTCGAAGTAAGATCATCCTATTCTGTACGTAAGTAGGAAACTGAATGACAAAGAGAAAAGGTACTCTACTGTCGAAAAGGAGTGTTTAGCAGCAAAGTGGGCCATGGAGTCCCTCAAATTTTATTTACTAGGAACTGATTTTGTTCTTGTAACAGACCACAATCCTCTCTGTTGGCTTAATCAGATGAAAGATAAAAATTCCAGAATCACAAGGTGGTACCTGGCACTGCAGCCATTTAAATTCACGGTGATACACAAATCTGGTAAACAGAATAGCAATGCAGATTTTCTGTCAAGATATGGATCAGGAATTGAGGGTTTTGAAAGCTGAAAAACAAATGTATGGGTGTGAACTGTACAGTTAGCTGTACTGTTATAAAAAAAGAGAGATGATATACATGTGCTTAATGTCTGAAAGCTACAAATGTTAGAGAATAAAAAGTTTGGAAATCTCTTTAATAAAACAGGCTCCCCCTTAGGGGGGATGTATGTGACAGGGTAGACTAGAACCCTATCCCATTTGTTATGAAGAAAGTGTTTAAATGCAAGAATCTTTCCTTTTCTGCCTCTTTTCTGTCTGGTTGCGTAACCCAATTTTCCTGTGAGACTTCGGACTTGATCAACCCGAACAGTCTAGCAATTATTTGCCTCTCACTGTCTTAGTCCTCTTTTGATATCTTTTTCTCCCTTGCATATCTGCTAGTATAAAAAAAATATGTGCAAATCTCTGTATGGAAATGAAACTGATATTGGGATCTTTTGTTTAGAAAATATATAGTTACTGTTGAAATGTGTATATTTTATATTTTGACATGACTGCAGAAAGCTACTGTAAACTCTAGAGGTTACTTGAGTGCAAATCTTTCAACCTTTTTGCAAAAGCTGCAGAAGGGGGCCTCAAGAAGCTACTGTGTTCATCCTGCCTGATACTTACAAGAACAGAACACTTTGCAAGAAACAGGATGCTTGAATTAAGAGTGGGGGTTGAAATGACTTATAAGAGAGCTGGGCTGCAATTTCTGGGAGATTAGAAGAAAAAGGGATAGAGACTGAGGAAAAAAAAAAGTTTAATTTCTCCTTTGTACATAGTTATACTGAACAAGTTTATTTTTTTGCAGGGTTTTAAATAATTGATTAGCAGTTTTTTTTCCTAGGACAAAACTAACTGTACAGAAAGTATTTATATAGGTTTTCTAGAATTGTTATGTTTGTTAAACACAATGAGGCAAGTGCTATGCATTTTCACAATGTTTTAGCACTTTTATGAGCAAAACGCTAATCAATTTTTAGAGTTAAATAAAACCCTGTTTTTATGTTACTGCTACTGTAAATAAATATTTTTGGTGAATTCTACAACTGCTCCTAGTCTTCGCTATGCTTCCTGACCTGTGCCTCGCCGACAGGGGACAAAACATATGAGAAGAAGCCAAGTGAGCTAAACATGTACTCCCTGGAGGATAGTAGGGGGTGGTGGGGGGCATGATGGAGACCTTCAAGTACCTTAAGGGAATAAACAGGGTAGGATCAGAGGACATTTTTAACTTAAGGGAGGAGGGAAAAACAAGGGGCATATCCCAAAGCTAGTAGGGGGTAGATTTAGGGGAAAATGAGGAGCCACTATTTCACTGAAAGGGTGGTGTCTGGGTGGAACGAGTTGCCAGAGGAGGTAGCTGTGGTAAATACAGTGGCTATTTTTTTTGGGGGAGACAGACAGGGTGAAGAAGAAAATTAGAGTGGCTGTTACTGGTTTGGGGAAGGAGGAAGGTAGTAGGAGAGGGACAGTTGACTCCAGGAGTATGGGGGGAAGGGGCAGCTCCAGTGAACTAATTAGAGCTGCACTCTCAAGTAGACTTGATAGACCATTATGGCACGTTTCTGTTGGTAAATTCATATGTCCTTATGTCCGTGATGATAGCGGACCAGGCGGAAAGGAAATGGCGGATCTGGCCCCCCACGGGAGAACCCAGGGGAGTCAGGATGGACGTGGGGGAGGCAACCCCCATCCAGTCACTGGGCAGGCTTGGAGTTAGAGGAGGAACCGGCTGAGGAAGCAGCGGGACCTCGACCACCTGGTTTTCAGACAACCGAAGCAACAGACTTTGTTCGGGGATGCCAAGCCTGGACCTGCTGCCCAGCTGGGGGCTGGGATGGCTTGGCTGCAGGAAGAGAGAAGGGCCGAAAAGGCTTCTTCTCTTTAAAGTTTGGAGCCCTTGGGATTCCTTTGGGCAGAGGTGACAAGAGTCCAGGATGGCAGTGGACTTCTTGATTCAAGTAAGGTGTCCTATCAACTCCAGCCTGAACAGGTCTGTACCCAAGAAGAGGACATCCTCCAACTTGTGCCGAGTATCTGCTGTACAGATCCGCAGCCAAGCCCTGCAGTGCATGGCCACCACGGCAGCCACAGACTGGGCTCAGGAGTCATCGATTTCCACTGCTGTCTGGAGCCACTGTTTAGCCACCACTCGGCACTGGTCCTGGACTTGCTTGACCATGGTCTGCAAGTCAGCCAGAAGTTGGGGAAGCATCGGAAGCATCTCATTGAGAGTGCCCAGCACGGCATGAGTGAAGTGGGCCATCAAAAGGGCCGAACTAGTCTGTCGAAGGCCAGGCGAAGAAGCCGCATAGACCTTCTTGGACATGTGATCCAACTTCTTGAATTCCTTGTCGGGAGGCTTGTCCACGTCCCCGGCATTGCTGGTACGCAGAAACACCAAGTCAGCCACCAGACTCTCGGCCAAGGATGCTTGGTGAAATCTGAAAGGGGACCTGTAGAGAAGGCATACTTGTTGGCCATATGGGTTGACAGCGCAGGGCAAGAGGCAGGGTGCTGTCAAAGCTCCAGAACAGGACCAAGAATGGCCTTGGTGACTGGTAAGGTGTCCCCCCCCCCCCAAGCAATAATTTTGGTCAAGGGACACTTGGCCCGCTTCTAGATAGGCTCCATCTGTATCCCAGTGGACTCTGAAATCAAGCGAGCAATCCCCCAAAGAGTTGGGACCATGATCCATGGATAAATCTTCCCACGACTTGGCGTCCAACGGATGGGAATGCAGCGAGGAGTCCTCAGACTCTGAGGATTCATCAAAAAGCGATCGACCGCCAGAGTCCCTGCTGACCGTAGGGGTCTGTTGGGAGTCACAGTGACCGACAGGTGAACATGAGCTGATGCCACACAAGCTCTTTGTAGTGCCGGTGTATCTTGCATCAGAGCCTCTCCTCTCCAGAGGAGGAAGAACAGTAATGGCACTGCCTGCTGAAATGCTGACAGCAGGAACGCTGATGCTGGTGTGGGTTGCTCAACTCCAGACTTCAGGATTGTGACCTCAAACATCAGGGAAGCTGATGGTGAGAATTGGGGGGAACCGGCGAAAGCAGAGGATCCTCAGGGGTAATGGGATTCTGAAGGTTGGTGACTGGATCAGAGTACTGGTCCATCTGACCACGAGAAGTGATAGGTAGGGCCGGAGTCCTAGAAAGTGATGTATCCACCTTGTACTGCGACAGCGCGTCAACTTGCTCAAGAAAAATCTCGACAGATTGGTCAACAGGCGTCTCGACTCACTGGCACAAGGAGACCGTGGAGCCAGCAGCCTGGATCGAAGGTTTGACCGTAGTCGAGACTTCAGAGAAGTATGGGAATCCAAGGCGCAAGAGTGCTCATGACTCCACGATCAAAGAGTCTTTTTTTTTTTTTTTTTAAGTCACCTTTTTAGAAGATTTGGAAGATTTTGTGCCCTTAGTGGGGCCCTGCACCTAAGGGTGTGAAGGGACTGGCACAAATCTCAAAGTCCCCGTTAAGGTGGTGCCAAAGAAAAGCGACACAAAGGCTGAAGTTGAAGAGGCATGCTCCACAGCCTGAGCCGCTGCCTCTTCAAAGGTTGCAGGTTGTTCTGCAGACCCTGCAGCTGCGGAAACTGCCCGACGGAAGTCTTTCAAGCAACGGAAAAGGTCCCTTTGTCTGGGTGCCTTAAAAGAAGTTGCTCGCGCTGGTCTTCCAGAATACTGGGATGCAAGGGGTATACCGTGATGATAGCAACTGCATATGGGCGACTGTCAAAATGGCAACCCATATGGGGGCACTGTCATCATGGGCAATGGTAGGGGGATGGCGACGATTGCGATGGCACCATGGGCGAGAGGAAGGGAGGGTGGGTGACAGGATGTGGAGGAAGTGCGAACAGGGTTGTGACCCTGTAGTGTGCCTGCTTCCGCCAAGCCAACCGTGTGGTGTGTTGGGTAGGGTGGTTGGCGCTGACGGAGCAGATCTTGGGTTCGGGACTGGGGGCGGGTACAGTTTAGCTGCATCTCGCAGCCGGGACTTTTTTTTTTTTTTTTTTTTAAACCAGGCTATGCTCCCCTCCCTGACATGCACTCCCTGGAGTTGAGAATCTTTAGTTAGGGGTGGCACAGACCCCCGCGTATGCAGTTTCCCAGTTGCCTTTTTCTGCATATAGTCGAAAATGTTTTTGGCGATAATGCAGTTCATGATAATAGCAATCGCCTTTTCGGCGGTCTTTATTATCACATAGAACTGATGCAAGGTATGACACAGGCTAAACGCCTGGGAATCGTGGTCATGGCCTAGGCAGTAGACGCATGAGGTGTGTGGGTCTTGTCCAGGGCATCTTCTGCCTGCACTCTCATGGTGAGGATTTGAAGAAGACTGATTGTAGCTTGAAGATGAAAGTCATTTTCGAAAAGTTTTGAAACAAAGGGCCTATTCAGCACAGAGAGCAGAAAGGAGGGAACCTTCTTCCAGCGGAAAGGAAGATATGACATCACAGGGCGGTGCCGAGGGAGTTACCAGGTGGGTGGGAGGAGTCAGCTTGAAGACACTGCAGCAGGATTTAAAGGGGAAAGGAACACCATCAGAAGCATGGATCATACATCATATCCACATCCCTAGAATATACAATTCATCTTCAACTGTGAGGAGGCAAGACCATAAGTTACAACTCACGAGAGGCACAGCCACGAGTGAATGATTTAATTGACAGAAAAATTTATCTACCTATAGTTATATAAATGGTCAAGATGGCTGCCACAAACACTGCACTTTCACCAGACATGCCTGTACACTCTCAGGAATGCATGATGCCAGAATGTATAGTGCCACATTTTTTAAGCCAAAATGTTTATTACAAGTTCATTTCATGAGAGCAGTAACACGCTCCAGTGTGCTGCATTCTTTAGACCTAGGCCTCGGCACACATCTGAAAAGTTCCAATATCTCCCATCAAACGCAGAACCCTGGAGTGTTTAAAGAGCCATAGGCGTCTCCAGAACTTTGAAAAACATAATATTTAAACATAATTCAATTTAATATTTCACATTAGTTCTATTTTTCTTCTTCTCTATTCTTTTATACTAAGCACATCTGCATGAAAACATGATCTTTGCTCCTTACAGTTCTTCAGCTCCCACTGCTTATTCCCCCACCTGATGTCCTAATCATCTGCTTGTGATATCACAGTTATTCTTTTGGCAAAACTATGATGTCACAACAGAGAATTATGACTAGAAGTAAGGAATGAACTGCTGGAGCAGATGAATGCTAAGGGATGAGGAGCCTGTTCTTGTGCAAATTTCCCTCATTAATAAATTGTGGGGAGTAGCAGACAGAAACATAGAAACAGACTGACGGTAGATATGGACCGCTTGGCCCACCTAGTCTGCCCACTTCCCTACCTACTGGATAAGCTGCAGATCCTGGTTAACCAACAGCCTCTTTCTTCCTACCCCCCACAAGAATTGTCTTATGTCTGTTCCATTCATTCTTGAATTCTCCCACTGTTTTTGAACCCACGACCTCCTCAGGAAGGCCATTCCATGCATCCACCACCCTCTCTGTGGAAAAAAAAACTTCCTCACATTACCCCTGAGCCATCCCCCCTCTATCTTCAAATTGTGTCCCCGTGTTCTCTCATCTCTTTTTCTGAAAGATGCTACCCTCTTGGACTTTGATTCCCCCGAGGTACTTACACATTTCTATCATGTCCCCCTGCTCCCTCCTTCCCTCAAGGGTATACATATTAAAGCTCTTTTAGTCTCTCTTCGAATGGCTTCTGTTGCAGACTCTGCACCATTTTAGTTGTCCTCCTCTGGGCTGCCTCCATCCTGTCTATGTCCTTGCGGAGATGGGGTCTCCAGGACTGCACACAGTACTCCAGATGGGGTCTCACTAACTGCCTGTACAGATGGATAACAACTTCCTGTTTTCTACTGGTGATGCCTCTCCCTACACATCCCAGTATTCCCCCAGCCATCCCTACTGCCTTCTCACATTGCTTGCTAACTTTTAGGTCATCTGATATGACTATCCCCAGGTCCCTTTCCATTTTTGTTGTTGTTACTACCTCCCCACCTTTGTGTACTCTTCCCCTGGGTTTCTGTTTCCCAGGTGCATTACTTTGCATTGAATCTAAGCTGCCATACTTCTGACCATTAGTCTAACCTTGCCAAGTCCCTGCTTATCCTTTCCACCCAACTTGTGTATCAACCCTGTTGCAGATCTTTGTCTTGACTGCAAAGAGGCATACTCTTCCTTCTAGTCCCTCTGTAATGCCACTAATAAAGGCATTAAAAAGGACCGGACCCAGTACTGAACCCTGCAGTACCCCACTAGTAACCCCCCTGTCTTCGGAGTGGACTCAGTTTATGATTACCTCTTGTGTCCTGTTGTCTAGCCAATGTTTTATCCAGGCTACCACCCTGGGACCCACTCCCAGACTGGCTAATTTGTTTATTAATCTTTTGTGTGGGACTGTGTCAAATGACTTGCATAAAGTCTAGGCATGCCATGTTCACAGCCCCTCCCTGGTCTACTACTTTGGTCACCCAGTCAAAAAAATCTATTAGATTCATCTGACATGACCTTCCTGCTGTGAATCCATGCTGCCTTGGGTCTTTGCCCTACTGGCCTCTAGGTACTCAACAACTTTCCTTTCAGAAGTGATACCATCATTTTCTCCACCACTGAGGTCAAACTGACAGGTCTGTAGTTTCCTACCTTTGTCTTGCTCCTACTTATGTGAAGGGGAATCATATCCGCCCTCCTCCAGTCCTCAGGTACCACACCATCCTCCCATGATTTGTTAAAAAGGGTAGTCAATGGTGTCACTAGTTCTCCCCTTAGTTCTTTTAGAATTCTGGGGTGAATCCTGTCAGACCCCATTGCTTTGTCCACCTTCAGTTTTAGGAGTTCTTTCAGAACTCTTTCTTCTGTAAAAGGACTGGTATCAACCCCCCTATCCAGAGTGCTTCTATTGACTGGAATAGGTACCTCCCCCTCCTCTGATGAATACTGAGCAGAAGTATTTGTTCAGTATCCCTGCTTTTCACTGTCCCTCTCTGCTCACCCACCCTCCCCTTTATTCAGCCTCACTATGCCTCCCTTTGTCTTTCTTCGCTCCCTAATGAACCTATAAAAAGGTTTTATCCTCCTTAACAGAGTTGGCTATCTTTTCCTCGGTTTGGGCCTTTGCTATTCGGACTGCTTTCCCCACTTCCTTCTGCTTTAACTGGTACGGTTCTCTGTCCTGCTCCTTCTGTGTTTCCTTATACTTCTTGAATGCTATCTTTTTCTCCCTAACCTTCCCTACCACCTCTTGAGAACCAGTGTTTTTTTCTTTCATTTTGATTTGCTTCACACAAAGGCTTGTTGCCTCTGTGATGGCAGTTCTGATGTTTCCCCATTGTTTCTCCACCCCTTCTTCTTGCATGTTTGCTAGTGCTTTTCTGAGGCACTCTCCCACTTTGACAAAGTCAGCCCTCCTGTAGTCCAGTACCCTCACTTTTGTATGGCTTCACTCTGCAGCCGAGTTTATCGTGAACCACACTGTCTGGTGGTCACTTGTTCCCAGATTGCTACCCACTTCTAGATCTGAGATTTTCTCTCCATCCCTACTTGAGAGTACCAGGTCTAGGACTGCTCCCTCCCAAGTGGGTTCCAGCACTAGCTGTCTGAGGTATGCCCTGTAGGGCATCGAGAATGGCCCTGCTCTTGGATGTGGCTGTGGCAAAGGTGCTCCAGTTAACATCTGGCATATTCAGGTCCCCCATCAACAATATCTACCCTTTCTCTGCCATCCTAAGGATGCCTTCTATCATTTCCTTGTCCATTTCCTTCCCTAAGATGGGGGTCTGTATACAACCCCCGTGCAGATTATGGTGCCATCTTCAGTCTCCAGGGTAACCCACAGTGCCTCCTCTCCTCCCGGTTTACCCTTTTGTTCCATTGCTTTGATCCCTTCCCTTACATAGAGAGCTACACTTCCTCTTCTACCCTCTCAATCTCTCCCACAGATTGTGCGCCCTGGTATGTTGACATCCCAGTCATGGTTCTCTGTGTACTATGTTTCTGAGACTGCCACGATATCCAGGCATCCCTCTTCCATCAAGACCACCAATTCAGGGAGCTTGTTACCTAGACTTCGGGCATTGGTACTCCTTACTCTCCATTTTTTGATGGCCTTACCCCTTTCTGCCCCATCCCTGTCCTTACTGCCTTTGCCGTTTTCTGCATTTACTGCTGCCCTTCTATCGACTTCTCTATCTTGGTGTTTATCTCACTAACTACCCGGGGGGGGGGGGGCGCTAGGATTTTCCTGCTCCTTTTCAGTGTCTCCCCCCTTGCCTAATTTAAATGCTTGCCAATGAAGCATTTAAACCTATCACCTAGGTACCTGGTTCCCCTCCCGGACAGGTGCAGACCATCATGCCAGTATAGGCCTGCACCTCTCTCTCCAGGTGGATCCCCAGTCCCCAATGAAGCCAAAACTCTGAGCTCTGCATCAGTTTTTCAACCACTGAGTGAATCCCATGGTGCGGAGGGGTCTATGTGATAACGGCGAATGCCTAAAGGCGATCACCGTTATCGCTCAGTCAGAGTGCCACACACATTTTCGGCACTCTGACAACCCCAGCGCACCAGGACAACGGCGCCAGGACAGATTTTTTTACTGCTTTCTGTAAGGGGCTGCGCCTCCACCCACCCCTACTTAAGGATTCTCAACTCCAGGGGGTGCATGTCGAGGGTGAAAGCAGTAAAATAAAAAGGTTCGCCGGGCGCACAATAAAAAATCGCACCAGCCCGGACCTGCACCTCAGACACTAGCCAATCCACGATGCCACTGCACGCAGCGCTCGACCAGCAACCGAGCACCACCCCCTACAGCCTCTCCACCCCCTCCGAGCCCACGCTCGCCATGCTCACTCCTGCGCATGTATGTATAGTGACATCCTGTCGCCTAGTTTGCCCACCCCTCATCCAGTCGCCCTACCTTGCCATCGCCGAGAGTGGATTGCGCCAGGAAGGAGTCACCGTAATGGACAGCGCCCTTCTTCATGCGCCCACTTCATGGGTTACCGGTGCGGAGCACCCCAGCCTCATCCACGCCATAGACAGGCAGCACCTCTGAGAAGGTTACCGTGTGTGCTCCTTGTCTAAGGCCACTCCTTAACTCCACAAACTCCTCCTGCACTGCTCTAATCCCTTTCTCAGCCAGATCACTTGTCCCTAGATTAACAATGACATCCAGCTCCCTCCCCCGTGCAGCTGCTCCCGCGATCCTGAGGATTCGCTGCCGCTCCCTCCAAGCCATGGCGCCAGGTAGGCACCTTACTTCCCTCTCCCCTCTCTTCCCCAGTTCTACCCTCCTAACAATGGAGCTCCCCCACCAAGAGTTGTTTCCTTCCCCTGTGGGGTCCAATGCCACCGTCCTGTGGGCCTCCTTTGTGGAGATTCCCAGCATCCTCCTTGGTCTCCACTGTGGGTGCCTTCATAGAAGAACCACACACTGCCACGACGGCATATGAACTGTGGAGAGGTACAGCTGGAGGGATGCACCTCTGTTCCACCACCCTCAACCCTCCCGAGCCCACTGTGGTCTAACTGATATTTAAATGCAGGAACTACACATTAATGTGTCAAGGTAAACAACTTAAAACAATGCCCATCTGATTTATGCTGGGAGCATAAAATTATGTCCCAATTCAGACCATTATAATAGCCCCTTGAATTCTTTTCTTCACGGTATTCTCCAACTTCCACTTGGCCCACACCTATGTTCAGCTTTCTTTACCTGGAAGTTGGTGACAGTGATCTGCCACGTGCTGGAGTTGAGTGGCACCAGCAGGGAGCTGTACTTCTTGAGATTGCTGATGTACTGGCAATGGAAGGAGTAGTTCCAGGGTGCATTGATCTCAGGAGCACTGAAAGAGGCGTTGGTTTGATTAGCTGCAATATTCACACGGTCCATGGTGAACCAGTAGCGGTGTGACACTTTGTAGAACTTGCTGGACATCTCAAATCTGAGAAGGGGGTGGGTAGGGAAACCATAAGAAAAGGTTATTCATCTGCAACTTTTTTGTCTAGAGGTATTCGTCTATAGCTGCACACATTACATTATCCTGGTTCCATGGGTTGGCACTCAGAAACTCTTCAATCAGCTTCAAACCACAACTGCATGCACACCTTCACTTGTCACATGCAGTCATAGATCTTTTCCACTGAAACAGTAACCATCTGCAAACAGTTTAAAGGAGTAGAATGTATCGTCGGGGGGGGTCATTGTTAACCTTTGTTTTTCATCACTTTACCAGGCTGTTGTACCACAGCGGCAAAGTCATGATGTTGTTATATTATCATGGCTATGTTACCACGCTGATATAACAAAAAGGAATGCCCACGCGCTGCAGTCACCGTGGCAGTACCGCCGAGTGCTTGTTCCAGTTGTTTGCAAATCACAGAGCACAGTGACAGTTTAAAAAAATAAATAAATAAAAATCGAGCAACTGAGATGGCCGCATCCGTATTATACTAAATTGAAGACACCAATGCCCATACACTATAAAAGAATGTATGGGCATCAATGAACAGCTCTATGTGTTGCGCTCTCAAGGTTTATAAGTTGTCAACCACTCGAAGTGAGCATAGAGTTGTTGTTCATCGATGCCCATACATTATCCTCTATGTAACAGATGGGTGTAATTTTTTCCTACAGGGAACCAGTGACATCACACACTTTTAAAACCATCGCTCCAACATCAGAAAGTCATAATACTACCATTGTGACAACAGAGCAATGCTATGATGAGATGGAATGTTTGGAGTGTTCCATAATACCTCAAACAAAGTCCGCCCGCAGGCACAGCGGCGGCGCCACCTCATACATCATCAGCGACCCAGGTTCAGGAACAAGCCCAGGGAACTGGAGGGCCAGCCGGGGAGGGGAAGTTTGAGCATCCAATGGACTGCTCACTTCCCCTGGGAGGGAGCGGGGATTAAGGCCCTGTGCTAGCCTGACCTCTGGTGGAAGTTGGAGGTACAGCAGCCTGAGTCACACAACAGGGGAGAAGTGTGGTCAGATGTCAGCATGGGCCTAGGATATCTCAGTGCAGGCACGACTTCGAGGTTATCAGGGGGAAAAATTGGAGCCTGGCAAGCACCACCACCAGCAGAGGAAGGCACCCACTGATCGAGCCTCGAGGCCATAACGGGGACCTGATACAAACAAGGAAGGCTGGGGGAAATCCCTCCACCCCAACCCCGCCTGTGGGGGTACAACCAAGGCTATACGGGGGTCCAACTGGTGGATCGTGGATTGAGTCGGGTCGGAGGATGGCGAGTCAGGCTCCAGGGGTAAAAATAGCAAGTTAAGGAAAAAAAATACATAACCAACCATAACAGATAGGAAGCCCATAGCAACGAGGCTTGTCAGTCCATCTCAGGATTCTGGTGACATCACAAACCATGCAAGCTTTGCTCTCATTGTTTATGTCACCAGAATCCCGAGACGGAATTACAGTCTTGTTACTGATGATTTCCCATCTATTATTTTATTTATAATCACACATATGTAACCAAACAGGCCAGACAGGGAAGGATGGATGGCTGATATGTGGACACACGGCAGATGAATACTGCTACAAGAAACAGTCTTCCAACACTGAGGATTCATCTACAGCTACATACACTGCACTTACTACTAGTATTACAACTGGGCGGAGGGATCTACTGGAGCTACTTGGACAACATGCTGTTCAGTACAGCATAACCAAACTCTGTGTCCTTAACAGGACTGGAGGTATAGGAGATAATACATGGGTGGGTGTGTGTAACAGTATTTTATACACACCTGAGGTGTGGGATGCTACATAAACCCAGAGAGTCAAGTCCTCGGGGGGGGGGGGGTTTATAAAAGCATCCCACATTGAGGGTGTGTGTAAAATTCTGGTTTTATACACATCCACTCATATTTTATTTTATTTCATTACTGTCCATAATTTTTTGGGTAGCTCAGTCAACCGCGATTCCATTTTTTCCCCCCTCAGGATGGTACTTCTGTTACAGGTTTCTTTTTTTACTTCATGAGTAGAATTGGCAGTATTGCAAACGGTTCTGTGAGCGCAAGCTAAGTGTAGCGCCAGCTACACTGACAGCTAGTGATTAGAACCTCCTGGTTATAACGCAAAATATCAACCGGGCAGTTGTAACCTGGAACAAAAGTACAGTTATTAGAGTATAAACAAATGATGGACAGTAATTAGTTACAAACTTCAGATCTTCAAGAATATCTTCTCCATCTGGCCATACTCTTTGGTCTTGGAGGCAGAGGCACCAGGAGTAAACTTTTTTGTAAGGATGTTAACAACAGTGTTGATACAGCTGCATGAGCATCAGGACCAATAACCAGCAGACCTCCCAGGTTCAGAGATATATGGCAGCACTGGGAGGCGACACATGAAGTGGGTGGAGGTGCACTAGACCGGAAGGGGGGATGATCTGGGTACAATGATCAGCGAAGCTGAGAATGATGTTGCTCAGCTGCTTGCTGGGTGCTATCACGCAGATGAAAGCATCGAGACACTCTCTCACAGGAGCATCTCAGTCTTTTGTTTTTTTAAATATTATATTTATTAGCTTTGCATGTCAGACGATTACACATTATACTGCATCTTGGAAACAACAAATGTCACAATATCCATACAGGAAATAATACACATTTCCATTATATTCAGGATTACAGTATCTTCAAGTTTTTGCTAAATTCAGGGTGGGGGACCTGGAAAAGTTTAATTCCGGATACTATAAGCCCAAAGTTCTGTGTAGCTGTAGCCCGTGAGAAGGTGGAGAAGAAACTAATGTCCTGAAAGTTTATGACAATAGCATCACTCAGCATGGGATCCACCTTTATAACGGAAGGTATAACTTAAAGGAGGAAGAGTGCTAACCCCTCTGAATAGACAGGAACACAGGAAAAAAAAAAAAAAAAACTGTGCACATCAACAAAACTCGGGCGGTGTTATGCAATGCCAGGTCTGTTAGGAATAAGACCGCTATTATTGCTGATCTTATTAGCTCAGCTGACCTGGCTGGATGAAAATTCTGGCCCCATATTGGAGAGGCCATGGTTCCGGCCGGGTATTCGGTGATACACCGCCCGAGACTGGACCGCGGGGGGGTTGCAGTCTGTTTCAAGACTAAAGTGGGCCTCACGAATATGGCAGTAGGTGAGGCGGAATCTTTTGAGTGCACAGTTGAAGCAGGTGTAGGCGTTCAAATCGTTCTCATCTACCGTCCACCCGGAGATGGAAACGTTTCTTACAGGAAGTAGCAGACTTCCTCGTCGATATGTCGTTTGAGTCTCCCAGATTGATGGTTCTGGGTGACTAACGCCTGGATCGACGATGAACTCTCACAATTTGGTAACTACTTCCTCCAACTTATGTCTTCTTTGGGCCTTACACAGGTAGTTTCCACTGCTACACACAGATCTGGGCACTCTATGGATTTAGTCTTCCTCTTAGGGATTGATTCATCTGACGTGGGGGTGGAACCAGTCGCTTGGTCTGACCACCACACCGTGAGGTTCAATTTTTGCACCCCCCTGAGAAGGCCTTCCCCCTGTGGAGATGGTCAGGTACCGCCCATTACGAAATATCACTTCTCAGGGCCTTGCTGCGGTCCTTGATCTCTCATCCCCCGTGTTGGCTAGCAGAAAGCCAGGGGAACTGGTGTTGGCTTATAATACGGCCGTTACAGTGGCCCTGGATTTTATTGCTCCTGTTCGTGAGCACCCTTATCCCTTCACCCCAGGTCCCCTTGGTTTGATGGGACACTGAGGGAGTTGCGGAGACAGGGGCGAAGGTTAGAGCGGTGCTGGCGCAAGTCCGCCCTTGATGCCGACCACCTTAGATTGATGGAACACTATTCTATCAATCTGCAATCACCCATAAGAAGGCAGAATTCCTGTCCAGGGAGATTGCAGTTGCACAGAATCGACCGGCCCAGCTGTTTCGGACTGTGGACAGACTGTGCAATCCAGCCTGTCTACAAGTCCGGAAAGCTTTTTCGCAATTGGAGTGCGAGGAGCTCGCTCGGTCCTTTGCAAATAAGGTGGCTGACATCAGGGCGGCTTGAGCCCAGCAATCTCTAAGGGTGATGTTGTGGAACAGTGCAGTTCACAATGCCTAGTTTCTCTTGGAGTTCCTTATGCCAACCGGAGGTCGTGGATATTATGAGGATCATCCATAGTGTGCGGCCTACGAGCTGTAGTTTAGACCCTGGACCAACTCCCCTAATTTTGGGTTGTCTTGAGATCATTGGCCCAGTTATGGTACAAATAGTCTGGTGTTCCTTAGAGTCAGGTGAGTTTCCTAACTCCCTGAAAGAAGCAGTGGTTACACCTCTACTGAAGAAAGCTACTTTGGACCCAGACTGTTTCTCAAACTACAGACCTATCTCTAACCTTCCCTTTTGGGGAAGGTTATTGAGAAGGTAGTGGCAGCCCAATTGGAAGACCATTTAACCATCCATAATGTCTATGAATCCTTCCAGTCTGGTTTTCGTAAAAGACACAGCACCGAGACTGCGCTGGTTCGGGTGCTTAATGATCTTCTGAGGGCGAGGGATCAGAAGAGACGTTCTATTCTAGTTCTTCTTGATCTCTCATCAGCCTTTGACACTGTGGATCACCTGGTGTTAGCACGTCTGAGGCAGATATGTGGAATGTCTGGAACTGTTTTAAAATGGTTCACTTCATTCCTTACTGGGAGATCACAAAGAGTTGTGTCGGGGGTTCATTCCTCCGGCCCAACTTCTTTGTTGTGTGAGGTGCCTCAGGGTTCCGTGCTGTCACCCATGTTATTCGCAGTGTATACGCTGCCACTCAGAGACATTATAAGACAGTATGGGCTGAGGTTTCACTGCTATGCAGATGATACCCAGCTATACCAGTCTTTCGCGCCTGACCAGGATGGAGCTCTCTTGGTGTTTAATAACTGTCTGGAAGAAATCCGAGGGTGGATGGATTCTAGTTGGTTGAAGTTGAACTCAGAGAAGACAGAGGTATTGGTGGTGGACCCGGGTGGTCAGATAGTGAGGCCGAATGATGGCTCACCCTCTGGAATTTTTCTTGACGGTGTGTCACTTCCGACCTCTGAACGGGTAAGCAACCTGGGGACTGTCCTAGACGACAGGCTGACCCTTCAATCTCAAGTGTCGGCCATTATCAGGATTTCCTTTTACCATCTCAGGAATATTGCCAGGGTGCGTCACCTTGTTCCGTCTGACTCTTTGCCAACGTTGGTCCACGCCTTTGTGTCCTCACGGCTGGACTACTGCAACGCCCTTCACTTTCGGCTTCCTGGGGTTGAAATCCGTCGCCTTCAGCTGGTGCAGAACGCTGCAGCCAGGGTGCTGACTGGGACAAGGAGATCCAGTCATATTACCCCGGTACTGCGCAAACTGCACTGGCTTCCCATACGGTGGCGGATCACCTTTAAAGTCATTTTATTGACTTTTAAAGCCCTTCACGATCAGGGTCTGACCTATCTGAAAGAACTTCTGGTGCCTTACTGCCCCGGCCGATCGCTACACTCAGCTGACGAGGGGTTGTTAGAGATTCCAAGAGTCAGTTTAAAATCTTCTGGTAGCCAAGCTTTTTTCTATGCTGCTCCCACTCTTTGGAATTCTCTACCACGCCAGTTAAGGGAGTGCACCTCCGTGGAGGTATTTAAGAAAAATCTGAAAACCTACCTGTGGCAGATGGCCTTCTTGGATGATTAACTGATAT
Organism: Neoceratodus forsteri; assembly: GCA_016271365.2. Classification (NCBI taxonomy): domain Eukaryota; kingdom Metazoa; phylum Chordata; order Ceratodontiformes; family Ceratodontidae; genus Neoceratodus; species Neoceratodus forsteri. The sequence goes on along the minus strand of CM028138.1, from coordinate 278,632,012 downwards.
TTGAGTATCAATATTATTTTGACTGTATGGATGATTTTACTGTTGGTTTTAAATATATGATGTTATGTATTTATATGTTTTTATGTGATATTTTATATTGTGGATTCTGACATGTAAAGCGCCTTGATACTTTGAAAGGCACTTTAAAAATAAAGTTATTATTATTAATACAGACTATGACTGTATGCTAAAGCATGGAGAGAACACAGCTAAATTCTCCAAAACTCCTAAAGCATACACTATTAACTTATGAAACAGTAAATACTATGTAGCTAATTCTTTAATAAGGCTCTATTAACTTGTGAAAGTATTAAAGCATAATTCTCACTCCTTAAGTTAGAGCCAATATTTCATTACGTGAATTCACCATTTAAACAAGGTGTAAACAGGGCAGTATGGGAAGGCTTTAAAATGGACACTTGGAGCCTACAACTGCCTTAACTCTCGAGCAGACTTGAAGCTAAAGTTACCATAAACACAGGTTACTCAACCTGTAAAGTACAGTTAAGTAAGAACTTACCATAACAGTAGATCTTCGAGAGAGGCTCTTGCAGTAGGTACTTGCATACAGGACTAAGCCGCCAGGCGCTAGGATCATACAGAAAACTTCTAGCTAGCAGTGTCTGGCCGGGGACCGCCCCAACTGACATCAGCGTGGCATTATACAGGGAGCAGTCCCCATGCCCGCCTACCAGTTCTCCCGCTGGAGACCTAAAAGGGTGCAACAGGAGATAAGGAGTGGTTTCCTGGAGTTTGAATGCAACACAGGAGGAAAAGTAGAAGAAACCCAGGGGGAAGGTGGGAGGGAAAGCAGTACCTACTAAGTACTAAGATCTACTGTTACGGTAAGTTCTTACGTAACTGTACTATCTTACTTTGACAGGACTCTTGCAGTAGGTACTCAGATATAGGACTGAGTCCCAAGCAATGACCTGAGACAAGTCTGAGGCATGGGATGTAGGAACCGATCTGCAATAAGCAGGAACCTAAGACAAGAGGCTCTGCAGGACAGCTAGGCCGAAGCCCGCACTGCTTCGAAGCAATGTCCAAACTGTAGTGTTTGGTGAAAGCATGGACGGAACTCCAAGTTGCGGCCGCACATATGTTGGCGGCTGAGATGTTCCTGAAACAAGCAGCAGAAGCAGCCATGCCTCTGGCTGAATGTCCTTTGATCTCCCCCGGAAGGGGTTTGTTGTACTTTTGGTAACAGAAGGTAATGCAGTTGGTCAACCATCTGGGCAAACACCGTCTTGAAACTGCAGCGCCCTCTCTTTTGGGAGCAAAGAACACAAATAATTGGTCGGTTTTACGGACAGGCTTTGTCCTGTTCGTGTAGTACCGAAGATTTCTGTGTACATCCAGAGTGTGCAGAATTGCTTCACCCCTGCTACAGTGCTCAGGGTAGTACACTGGTAACTCAAGTGACTGATTCAAGGTGGATTCCGAGACCACCTTAGGCAAGAACTTTGGATTAGTTCGCAGAGCCACGCGGTCTCTGTGAAAAATCAAGTAAGGCACCTTGTACATTAGGGTCTGATGCTCAGAAATCCTTTGAGCTGACGTGATGGCCACTAGGAATAGCACTTTCCAAGAAAGGTAGCGCATGTCAGAATTTGCTGCCAGTTCAAAGGGAGGCAGTGTGAGTTTTTCCAGGATGAAATTCAAGTCCCGGGGGGGAGATAGGCTCCATACTGGTGGTTTTAAATGTAGGAACCCTTTCAAGGTGGTTTTGGACACTTTCAGCTGAGCCAAAGTCTTGGTACCCAAAAGGATATGGTAGGCAGAAATGGCCGATAAATGGACTTTTAAAAGTCGAATAACTACGACCCAGGTCATAGACATGCAGCATGTAATCCAAGACCTATGTGATTGAACAGGAGAAGGGTTCTAGCCCCTTGGGGTCTGCCCATATTGAAAACCTTTTCCATTTCATAGCATATGTGGCTCTAGTGGATGGCTTTCTGGCCTCCACCAGAATCTGTGCTACCCTTGAGGAAACCCCAAAACGTTTAGCAGCTATGTCAATAAGTGTCACACATGTGAATGAAGGTACCCGAGACCTGGGTGTACCAGGGTCCCCTGTTCCCGAGTCAAGAGATCTTGAGAGACTGGCAGTGGAACTGGACGATCCACTGACAGTTGTTGCAGCAGAGAGAACCATATTTGTCTCGGCCAGAAGGTAGCAATGAGAATCATTTGTGCACCTTCTGCTTGGAGCTTCATTAGTACTCTCTGAATAAATGGAAGTGGGGGGGCGCTGGGCATACACGAATCTCCCCTTCCAACATAGAGACAGCGTGTCTCACCAGAAAACACCACGCCCTGGAGCGAGCGAGCAGAAAGCTGGTAGTTTTTTGTTGATTGGGAAGGCGAACAGGTCTAGTTGTGGTCTTCCTCACCTTTTGAAGATGTGTGCACTGGCTTGTGTTCGACTGAGTGTCTGCCAGGATGTTCTGAACGCCTGGCATATGGACTGCTGTCATATAAAGGTTGTGATTGGTTGCCCAATACCACACTCTCATTGCCTCCCGACATAGGGAATAAGAGTGGGTTCCACCTTGCTTGTTCATGTACCAAACTATGCAAATGTCTGTCTGAATCATAAGCTGTCCCGGTTGGATAAGGTGTTGAAAGGCTTTCAGGTCATTCAACACTGCCCTCATCTTGAGCACACTGATATGAAGGGACAGTTCGTTGTGGGACCAAGGACTCTGCATCCTGTGTGTTCCCAGGTGTGCTCCCCATCCCAGGCCCAAGGTATTTGTCATCAGGGTCTGGGAGGGAATGTCTGTTCGGAATGGAACACCTCTGGAGAGGTTGTCTTGGTTCTGCCACCACAAAAGTTCCCAAGCCATCGAGTCTGAGACCAGGATCTCATAGTCCAGATAATCGGATCCCAGGTCTCACTGCACTCTGAGGGTCCATTGGGTGACTCATATGCAGCCTGGCTAAGGGACCAAAGGGATGGCCGTAGCCATGAGACTGAGTAGCTGAAGGATTGACCTGGCTGGTAACCTTCATTGTGCGGCCACCAGGCGTGCCTGCTGCTGCAATGTTGCCATCCTGTCTTGCAGCAGGAAGGCGTTATGCTCTGGACTGTGATCAATACTACTCCAATAAATTGGAGCTGTTGGGTAGGGAAAAGGTAGGCTTTGGCATGGTTGACCGTAATGCTGACCCACTGGAAAATATCCAGGGTAAGGGCCAAAGAGCTGGTCAGAGTGTGTCTCAACGGAGCTTAAATCAGCCACTCGTCGAGGTATGGGAATACTTGTACCACCTGTAGAAAGGCTACCAACACCGCTAGGCACTTCATGAACACTGGGTGCTGACGAAAGGCCAAAGGGAAGAGCTTTGAACTGAAAATGCTCTCACTGAAAACAAAACTGGAGGAATTTTCGGTGTGGTGGAAAAATCGGGATATGCAGGTAGGCATCCTGCATGTCCAGAGCACAGAGTCAATGACCCTTCTGTAACAGAGGAAGTAGGCTGGGAAGAGCCACATTCTGAACCTCTTGTACTCCACAGAGAGGTTGAGAGAGCTCAGCTAGAGAATGGGTCTGAGATCGCCTGTCTTCTTGAGTACCACGAAGAAGTGCGAGTAGTACCTGTTCCCATGATGTTTTGGAACTGGATCTATTGCTGCCTTTGCCAGCAGGGAGTTTATTTCCTCTCTTACCAAGGATACATGGTGAGGTGGGTAGAATGAGTGGCCTGGGAGAGTTTCTGGTGGTCTGTCTGTGAATTCTATTGTGTGGCCTTTTGCCACCAATTGCAGCACCCATGAGTCTGTTGTGATTTTCTCCCACTCCAGTAGGTGGAGGAAGAATCTTCCCCCTACCAGTTCCTCTGGAAAGCGAGCCAGTGGAGGTGGAAGGGTAGAGAGTCAGGAGGCGGCGAGCAGGGAGGAGGCTGCAGGGGCCGAGGCCTTCTGAGATTTGGCCGGGGCGGTGCTCTACCAGTCGAAGGAGCCTGACGTTTGTTCTGGCATTGGTTTTGAGGCGGTCTTTCTTAACAACATTGTTTTATTTCTTTATTTCATGATTTGGAAAAGATCTTTGAGCGCAAGCTCTTTTACAAAGGTTCTACGTCATAGATTGCAAAACAAAGTACAATAGGAGAAAGCAAAGGTACATCACAATGAACGATACAGCTTGGATTAAGAACTCACAGAACAACTCAAAACATAGGTACAAGTTAAAATAACAAGAAAAACATTTTATGAGGGGGGGGGGAGAGATAAGCAGCCACAAATTGCCTTGTCAGTAGTTTAGAGGGACGAGGATAGCTGGCAGTGGGGTGAAGAAAGGAGGTACGAGAGAGAGGTAGGTACTGCGGTGGAGGTGAAGGGTGTGGGAAGAAGGGTGATAAGGTACACAGAGAAATGGGGGGTGAGGGGAGGCTGTACGGAGAAAATGTGCTCGAGTACATGGTGGGGTGCGAGGGGGCATGGTCAGGCAGCTTGCATTGCTAGTGACTGTTAGGGAAACTCACGGGACTGGGAGGGGAAGGTGGGGTGGCGGGTACCGAAGGAGCATGACGCGAACCGATTGCTCAGGCAAGTCATAATAATAATAATATACTTTATTCATTGTGCACCTTTCAAATTTCAAGGCGCAGTACAATAAGATATAAATACAAAAATCAGCATCATAAAACCAAACAAAATCGAATCAGAAAACAATACAACCATAGGCTTTTTCCCAGAGGAAAGATTTCAGAGCCTGTTTAAAACTCCCCACAGTCGTGCACTCCTTAATCTGACGGGGTAGAGAATTCCAAAGGGAAGAGGCCACAAACATAAAAGTACGGGCCCAGCAGATTTTAAAATCACCCTTGGAATCTCTAGCAGCCCCTCGTCGGCTGAGGGGAGCGATCTTACAGGGTGGTAAGGAATCAGGAGTTCTTTCAGGTAATCAGGGCCCAGATCATGCAGGGCTTTAAAAGTCAGTAATCCGACTTTGAAGGTGATCCGCCACTGAACTGGGAGCCAGTGCAGATCCCGCAGCACCGGTGTAATGTGAGAAGATCTAGGAGTACCCACAACCAACAACCGTGCTGCGGAATTCTGCACCAGCTGCAAGTGGCGGATATCAACCCCCGAAAGACCAAAGTAAAGCGAGTTGCAATAGTCTAGGCACGAGGTCACAAAGGCATGGATTAAAGTTGGCAGATCACCAGATGGAACAAGGTGCTTGATCCTGGCGATGTTTCTTAGATGGTAGAAAGATGACTTAACCACCGCTGACACCTGGGACTGAAGAGACAGCCCTGCATCTAACATCACCCCCAGGTCTCGCACCCGTTCAGAAACCTGCAGCTCGACACCCCCAAAAAACAATCCAGATGGGGAGCCGGACGCAAGTCCCCCCTATCTGGCAATCCGGATCCAAAACCAACACCTCCGTCCTCCCAGAGTTCAACTTCAGCCAACTGGACCTCATCCAGTCCTGGATTTCATTGAGGCAGCTGTTAAATACCGAGATAACTCCTTCCTGGTCGGGTGCAAAGGACAGGTATAGCTGGGTATCATCGGCATAACAATGAAACCTCAGCCCATACCGTCCCACAATGTCTCCCAAGGGGAAGCATGTACACCGCAAACAACATGGGGGACAATATAGAGCCCTGAGGAACCCCATAAAACAGAGAGATGGGATCAGAGGAAAAAAACCCTGAAACCACCCTCTGAGTTCTTCCGGTGAGGTATGAAGTGAACCATCTGAGAACAATCCCAGAAAGCCCACAAATACATCTCAGGTGCTCCAATAAAACCCCATGGTCAACGGCGTCAAACGCTGATGACAGATCTAATAGTACTAAAATGGACCGTTTTCTCTGGTCTCTCGCCATCAGATCATCATTGAGCACCCGAACCAGCGTGGTCTCTGTACTATGCCTCTTTCGAAAACTTGATTGGAGAGGTTCGTGGATGCTATGGATGGTCAAGTGGTTCTCCAACTGGGCCACCACTACTTTCTCAATCACCTTCCCCACAAAGGGGAGGTTCGAGATAGGCCTGTAGTTGGCAAGACAGTCAGGGTCCAAATAAGCTTTCTTCAACAAGGTTGTCACCACTGCCTCTTTCAAGGAACAGGGATATTCACCTGAGTCAAGGGAGCACCAGACTATCTGTGCTAGAATCAAGAGAATAGACTCCCCACACCCCAAAATTAGGGAAGTAGGACCTGGATCTAAACTACAGCAGGTAGGGTGCAACCCTTGTCAATCTGCATACATCCACGATTTCTGGGCAGTCAAAGGTACTCCACGAAAACAAAGGGGTGGTGACAGACTCCTGACCAATAGCAACCCGCACAGAATGTGTTGAGTGGATCTCTGACCTAATGTCAGCCACCTTATTAGCAAAGAACCGAGCAAGCTCATCACACTAATTGTGAAAACGCTCTACGGAGCTATAGACAGGTTGGGTTGCACAATCTGTCCACAGTTCTGAACAGCTGAGCTGGTCTGTTCTGAGCGGCAGAAATTTCCCCGAACAGGAACTCTGCCTTCTTACGAGAAATTTCTGACTGACAGAATTGATAATGTTCTAACAGTCTAAGATGGTCGGCATCCAGGCCAGATTTCTGCCAACAATGTTCTAACCTGCGTCCAAGTCACCGCAACTTCCTCAAGGCCCCATGAAACCATGGAGCACTAGGTCGAAGGGAGAGAGGACACACACGAACTGGAGCAATAGAATCCAGGGCAGAGGTGATGGCATTATTATAGGCTACAACCAATGCCTCTGGATCACTGCAATGCACAGGGAATTTTGATAGGTCAAGGACCGCAGCAAGGCCATTGGAAGAAATATTCCGCAAAGGGCGGTACCTGACCATTTCCACAGGGGTCGGCCTACAAGGTGGGGTGCCAAAATTGAATCTCACAGTGTAGTGATCGGACCAGCCGACTGGTTCCACCCCCATGTCAGAAGCCTCGATCCCCAAGAGGAAGACCAAATCAAGAGAGTGGCCACCTTTATGTGTGGCAGTGGTAACCACCTGTGTTAGGTCCCATGAATCTATTAACTGGAGAAAGTGTTGTCCAAATAGTGAGAGTTCGTCGTCGATCCAGGCATTAAAATCACCTAGGCCCATCAGCCTGGGAGACTCAAAAGCCATGTCGACGACAGAGTCCGCTACTTCCTTAAGGAATTGCTTCCCATCTCCGGGTGGACAGTAGATGAGAGCAATTCGATAGCCTACACCTGCCACAACAGCACATTCAAAAGAGATGGTCTCCTCAACTGGAACACTAGTGAGTGCCAATTCGGTCTTAAAACAGACCGCACCCCCCCCCCCCGAGCGGTTCAACCTCGGGCGATGCATCACCATATGCCCAGCTGGAATTGCGGCCTGAAGTATTTGTCCCGCATCATCATCCAGCCAGGTCTGTCGAACCAACAAGATCTGAAATCACAGCAGTCTTGTTCCGACAGATCTGGCATTGCAGAACTAGTGCCGGGTTGGACAAAATTCCTGGGCTGCCCGCCCATCACCAAAAATGGTGCCCTTGGGTATGGGGACCAAACAAGATGGTCTGCGCTCCACTTCACCCCAGGGCGTCTCCTGGGCTTAACCACCCTAATAACAGCACCCTGCTCCTCCAGCCTCCACTGTTCACCCCCCCCCCCCACGGGCAATACCCAAAGCCCGACACTGTTGGTAAATAGGAAAAACCAAAGGAGGGGTATGAAAAGGGTGGAGGGAGCGAAGAGCAGAGGCTGAGTAATGCACGACCGGGGGGGGACACATCTCATAAGTCCACAGCCTAGCCCCAACACTCAAAACTAAACAATCTAAAAACAATATTTCTAAAAGTCCCAATCCAATAATAACCCCCAGAAACAATATAAAACAATTTAATAACTGCAATACCACATTAGACCATTCATTATGGTCCGCTAAAATTCACTAACCACTATATACCCACCCAAAATAAATAATAAAATACAATTAAAAGCAAACCCTGCTTAACACTACATAGATGGTACAATCCAATACTTGGCTCTCAGAAAAACACCAGCAAAAAAACAAAAAAAAAAAAAAACTCACCCACGCTCACCGAGTATGCAAGGACGTAGTGTTTTGAAGTCCCTCTAGGCCCTCTCACAGCCTGGGAGATAATCTACTCGGATTAAATCAGAAAAAATAAATCAAAAATAAATAACAGAAATAAACAGACTCCTGCACCCCCTCTCACTGAGTATGCAGGACGACATGTTTTGAAGTCCCTCTTCATGCCCTCTCACAGCCTGGGAGATAATCTACTCAAATTAAATCAGAAACAGTTTGAAAATCCAGGAATTGTCATCCAGTAATTAAGTAAAAATAAAGTTTGGACAGCCAGGCCCTCTCACCACCCGGGATACCAGAATAAGGGCACTCTCACTGTCCAAGATAGAAAAGCAGATCTGGTCATAGTTCTGGAGCAAAGTAAGGAGTTTGGTAGTGAAAACAATCGATAAAATACTGGCAGTCCAAATGAAAAAATCCAACACAGCTAAGGCAGGCGAAAGGAACACTGTGTGAAGATGATTATTCCAGCAAAGGTATTCCAAGTCGACAGTAGAAGCAAGCGGGACTCGTAAAGCTCCAAACGCAAAAACTGCAGCCAGAAGTATTCACTGCCGCAACTTTGATTCCCAGGCAGTGGCCACTCAGCAGCCAACCCTCCAAGGAACCTGGGAACACTACAAGCTCGCCAGTCAGCTCCCCAGCTAACACAAAGCTCGGTCCCCCATGTGGCAGCAAAACCCAGCCAGTTTGCCAAATGTTGACAGACCCGCTCGCAAACGCCGACCGTCAACCCCCACCAAAATCCAGTTCAAAGCCCACCATTCAGATATTTCTCCAATGCAAGGCTATGCCACACAAGCAATCCAGAAACAGAAACTCGAGCAGCCCAAAACGGGGGAAGCCTTCCACAGACTGCTTCAGTGGAGAAACACCAATTCCTCAACAAGTCTCACTCACTCCTTCTCACTCTCACTCCTTGGCTCAGAGTGTCATAACGGAGCAGGCAGAAGAAATGGTAAGTCCGTTTCTTCACACAGGTTCTAGCAGGGGAGCTCTAAACAACACAAACCCCTTTCTTAGGCGAGCAGGACTGTTCAAGTGTCTGTAATACGCTGCAGGCAGGTCTAGAATTCCCGAACTACACACAGAAGCTAACTTCCTCACTGCAAAGCCCTAACTAGCTAATAAGTTTGGGCTCGAGCAATAGACAAACAAAACGGGAAAACAGCGAGTAAATAATAAAAATGGCAAAACAGGAAAACAGCGAGTAAATGAGTAAGACTAAATAAAACTCTGTTACAAAATACAACTTGCAGCTTACAGCACACCCAGCTCGGCAGCCATCTTTTTCATGAGAAGGGAGAGGGTACCAGAGGCTTGCCTAGTGCTTGCTGGGGGGCAGAGAGAGTAGGTGTGGCTGGACTTAGGGGCAGGTGCACTTAGAGAGTGTTATTAGGTGCTGTTTGAGGTCAGTTTTGAATTGGGCCAGACAACTGGTGCCCGGGAAGGTCATTCATCCATGGGGGGGGCCCGGTATGCAAATGCACGTTGCCCGAGTGAGGTGCGATGGAAGGGGATAGCCAAGGCCCCTCTAGTCCTCCCCCCTGGTGACCTGTAACGAGTTGGCTGCCTTGATCAAACTGCCTACAAAAGGTGATGTTTTATGCAATGTCTCCGGAATAGCCTCTTTTGTTTTTGGGGTGATTTGAACATAAATTGTACAAAGCACAGGAGTTTGCCCTTGTCCTGTAAGTCAGTGATGATGTCCTGGATATCTTCCCCAAACAGAACTGAGCCTCTAAAGGGGGCACTCTATATGGCTGTCTGGACTTCATGTGCCAAGCCTGAGATCCTAAGCTATGTGTGGCACCAGAGGCTAATAGCTGACGCTGAGCCTCTACCAGTAGCATCTACTGCATCATAGGTAGCTCTTAACATAGGTCTGCACGCAGATCTAGCAGACCTGACTAGAGCTACCATTTCTCCTCTCAGGGTTGAGTCTTGAAGGGAGTCTACTCTGGACTCCAGCTGTCCTGCGACTGAGTTTTGGTAATCCCCCATGTGGGTGACATAATATAATGTCCTAATTCCCAGGGTGGAAGAAGAGCAGATCTTTTTCCCGTACTGGTTGAAAACCTTAGACTCTGTATCAGGAGAAGCACTAAGGTGTTTCGGTTTTGCACTAACAAGTGACTCAGCCTTACATGGAAACATAAGAAACATAGAATTTGACAGCAGATAATGACCGCTTGGCCCACCTAGTCTGTCCATTTCCCTACCTAATGGATAAGCTGCAGATCCTTTGGATGGAGGCTAAGATGGTCCTTGCCCTCTGGGGTCTAGTAAAGCCTGTCTGCCTTCCTGGCCACTAGAGCCAGGGAGGAAGATTGCTTTCAAATCGTTGTGACCAAATCCTCACGTGGCTCTATCCAGGGCGGAATGAGGGTTGGTGAGGTATCTGCCAAATCCAGATGCGCAGCCAATCTCTGTCTCTGTGGATCCTGGGTGACCATACACTTGGATCTTTTTGAGGAGCTCCAAAAAGGACAGGTCCTCAAGTGGGGATTTAGAAGACTCCGTCCATGGTCTTCCAGCGTACGGGACTCAAAGTCAGAGCCAGAGGGAACTGAATCACTGTCCGAGTCCAACAAACAGTCTTAGTCAGGTGAGCTGATCGCAGGAGGTACAATATCCATCAGCCTTGAGAAGTCAGATGGCTGGGAAATGTCCAGAAGCTGCGGAGTAGGCAGCAACGACTCCGTTCTTCTGTCTGACATCAGAATCCGAGGGCCCAATGGCGGAGGTGGCAACGGAGAAAGAGGCCTAGGAGCCGGCGTAGGAGTCATCGGCGGCTGGCGTTTCTTGAGCTCCGATGTGAGCTGAACTTGGCTTCCATCCACCAAGATTTAAGGACCGCCTGCAAATCCACTTGCAGTTGTGGGAGTGGTGGGTTACGAAACCCATAGCTCGGGTACCCATAGTAAGGGTAATTAAATCCTGACAGGTGATACCCTGTCATCTGAAATACCGGCGTGGGGTAATGCAGCGTCTAGTACCCCGGTGTGGGGTAATGCAGTGTCGGATAACCCGGCGTCAAGAGCCCAAAAGGGTTGCCAGACGGTCCTGATGGTGGGATTGAAGGGTCCAGAAAACACCCAGACGGGGGTGCAGAGGGCCCAGACGGGGGATCTGGAAACGGGATAGGAAACCCCTGAGGGTCCAGATGTTCCAGGCATCAGGCCTGACGGCGGTCCTTGAGGAACCGACAGGCCTGAGGGAGTCTGAGGGGCCTTCGTCTGGTCCGACAGTGTTTCAGGTTCCAGTATAGGGGTGGCAAGGCCTCCCCAATGGCAGGCAAGCTGAAGGTACCGTTTCAATTGGTGGTAAAGGAGAAGTCTGAGAATCTCCGTCAGCTGTGTGTTCAACGTCAACTGGTCAATCACCCCATTGTGAGGTCTGTTATCAGGGCATGGAGGAGGATACGAGGCTGTGCGACCATCAGAGGAGCCGGCGGGTGACTTAGCAGCCATAGCCATTCGAGACCCAGGGGAGCCGGAACCTGACTTACTGGTCCCACTCGTACCGCTAGGCCTCTGAATCTTTGAGTCCTTAGAGGAGGTGGGTGCCTCCTGATCCCCGGAGGCTCCCGTCAGACCCGCCAGATGTGTTGGCGGGAGACAGAATGACGGTCGCCAGTAGCCACCAACATGGTTATCAAAGATGGTTCCCCGGAGGGAAAATTATCTTTAGGGCTGCGACTCCGGCCGGAGGTGGTGGGTTTGATGGGGACCCATCCCGGTCCCTATGTCTCTCCTTGTCCTTCTTCTTGTAATGGCCCTCTGGAAAGGAAGAAGAGTGCCCGAGTTTCTTCAGCTCCTTTCCCATATTAGCCATCTTTTGTTTCAAAAGATGAGCTTCCAGGGACTGCTGACGGCCTTTGTGTGTGGCTGGATTAAATTTCTGGCAGTGCTCACACCCCTCGATCTTATGGCCTGGGCCCAGGCAAAGAAGACAGAGGGAATGGCCGTCCTTGTGAGGGAGCAGAGTTCCACAGGAGTCGCACTTGTTCTTATGCGATTCTGAAGGCGTCTGAGACGACATGCATGATTGATAACACTTTCTTAACAAGAAATCGATAAGAAAATAGTAATTTGAAAGCTAAGTTTAAGTGATACTCATTCAAAGATGGCGTCAACAATAGCAACGATCTTCTGCGAGGCCCAATGCGCACAGGTCGATGGCGGGAAAGAACTGGAGGGCGGGTGTAGGGACCGCCCCCTATATAGCGCCACGCTGACATCAGTCACGTGACGTCGGGGTCAGTCCCCCACCAGACATTGCTATGTTCATCCACACTGTCTGGCAGATCACCTTTCCCTTTAATTGCTGCCGGAACATCTTCAAGCTGGCTCCTCCCACTCACCCAGGTGGTAAAACCCGTGGCGTCGCCCCTAGACACCAGATCGTTCCCCACTGGAAACAAGGTCTGTACGCCTGAGCCTAAGGAGGTCGGGTGGGTCCATGTGGATGAACATTATATACCACTCCTAGAAAGTACAGTTACATCAGATCTTACCATAATAGTAGATCTTTGAGGAACATCTCTTGCAGTAAGTCATTACTTTAGGGAGTTTCCCACAGAGGGCACTGGAAACACAGCAGCTCTTCAAGCAGTTTTTACCAGGGACCGCCCACACGACATGTCCTGCTTCCTATATGAGTGGGCAGTCCCTGGTATCCTCAGTTCCCCCCATCTGATTCAGCTTGCAAAGGCAAAGACTGAGGGGAAGCCGAGGTACCAAAGGAGTCCCAACCCTGAGTCACTGGACCAGACTTTGCTCTGTTACAGAAGAAGGGGGGCAGAGGGTGGGATTATACTTACTGCAAGAGACATTCATCGAATATCTACTGTTACAGTAAGATTTTACTTAACTGTACTATCTTCCACAGAATGGTCTCTTGTAGTGTCATTCTTTTGGGAGAATCCCAAACATTTATGTCCATGTGGGAGGACATATTACGATAGGAGACCCTGTAGCACTGCATGGCCAAAAGCCGTCCCACGTCATAAGGCAATAACCAGGCTGTAATGCCTTGTGAAAGTATGGATTGTGGACCAGGTAGCTGTACTGCAGATATCTGCAATGGAGACTCCTGTAAAGAAAGCTGCAGTAGTGGCCATAGCTCTAGTGGAATGGGCTTGGACAGATACAGATAAATTCTTGTTGTACTTTTGTAACTAAAGGTAATACAATTCGCCAACCATAAAGAAAGGGTTCATTTAGCAATAGGAAGCCCTTCTCTGCCAGAGGCAAAGGTGATGAATAATTGAGATGTTGCCCTAATCGACTGGGTACAGTTACTGTGTAATAGCATAGTATATGATGGACATCTAAAGTATGTAATAGATGTTCACCCTGATTGGAGCAGTCAGGATAGTAGACCGGAAGCTCCAAGGACTGATTTAAAGTATGTTCGGAGACTACTTTATGAAGGAAGGAAGGGCTGGTACGAAGGACCACCCTGTCCTTGAGGAACATCAAGTAAGGTTCCCTACACATGAGGGCATGAAGCTTGGAAATACGTAGAGCAGAAGTGACAGCCACCAGAAATAGGGTTTTCCGTGAAGGAAAATGGAGCTCACAAGTGGCTGCTGGCTCAAAAGGCTCAAGGGTCAATTTTTCTATCATAAAATTGAGATCCCACAGAGGAGTGGGTCTTCTAATAGGAAGTTTAATATGTAACATTCCGTTCAAAAAACATCTTAGCTAGATGATGTTGGTTCAGTAACACGCTATCCAGAGGCTCATGGAAGATTGGGATGGTGGCTAAGTGGACTTTGATGGAAGAATAACAAACCAGACTCAGATAGTGAGGCCAGGTAGACCAGAACCTTTCTCAGTGGACAAGAGTAAGATCGAGAGGTAGACCACATGGAAAAGTGTTTCCCTTTGGAATGGTATGTTGCTGGCTTACGGGAGGCCAGAAGACTACAGGCAACAGGAGAGGACACGAGTAGGCTAGTTATGAAAGTGTCCGCAGGGGACCAGCGGGAAGGCGTAGAGCCTTTAGGTAGGGAGGTGGCAGGGTTCTTTAATGTTTAGTCAAAAGGTTGAAGAGTGGAGCACTTTCTTGATTGTTGAAGTAGAACACCACTGCAGTGTTGTGTGACTGGATCAGCAACGGTCTACAGTCAAAAAGGTTGGAATGCCAGAAGAGCTAAGCGGAATGCTCTCAGCTCTAGATGACTAATGTGAGGCTTTCTGATAGAGAGAAGTGGTCCACACGCCCAGTAGCCGATAACGAACCCAGGGCATGCTCCCACCTGTCAGGGAAGCCTCCATGGTGAACGTCTGCATGGGAGAAAGGGACCAAAAAGGTTTTTCTTATTCATAAATTGGTTACAATTAACCATCAAGGCAGAGCACATGGCAGGGAGGGAGTGACTCTGAACTGGGTCTTAAACTTTTCTTGGTATTTGAGACCACAGATTCTGGAGAATTCACTGAAAAGGCCTCATATAAAGACTATTTACGAGTGCTACTATAGGGACGGCAGCGAGCAGGTGACCCAGAAGGCACAGCCGCTGTGTAGCTGTGAATACTTTCTAAATCTGTATGCGTGATGCCAGAGACCAGGGTGAGGCATACTGGATGGTAAGTTTTGGCTGAGACTGTATCTATGACGGCTCCAATGTATTGGAGACAGAGTTGGTCGGTTGGATAGTGGCCAATTGACTGCGATCCCTAGAATGTAAAAATATTTGCAGGGTAGCCTCTAGGTGAGAAAGAAAAGCTGTTCCGCTTTGATAGTTGCCAGTTATCTAGATATGGGAAGATAAAGTGCCCTTTCCTTCTTAAAGCTGCTACAATGATCTCTAGGTATTTGATAAACACACTCATGGCTGAGGAGAGGCCAAATCAGAGTGCTTGAAACTGACAGTGTTAATCTAGCAGGTAGAGATAAATAAACCTGTGATGAGCAGGATGGATACAGGCAGGCACCCTTCATATCTAGGGCACAAAGTCAAGCTTTCTGTTTCAGTTCTGGCATGATGGAAGTTAAGGTTATCATGTGAAACTGTGTGTACTGGATGGAAAAGGTTCAGTTTTCCGAGATCCAGTATCGGACCGAAGTCTCCAGTTCATTTGGGAACCTGAAAGAAGTGGGAGTAGAATCCCATGTGAGGGGGGGTACTGAAGAAATGTCATGCGTCATCAGTAGAGCCCTCAAATCCTCTGAGAGGATAGATGTTTGTTTCATAGTTATAATGAATATGACGGGGAAGGGGGGAGGCCTGGAGATAAATTCCAGAGTATGACCCTTCTGTACAATCTGGAGTACCCATTTGTCTGAAGTGATTGTGTGCCTGGCCTATAAATGGAGGGCAAAAAACGATCGCCCACGGCCTCCAAGGCTGGGCGAGGAGGGGTGGGAAACAGAAAACCTTAGTGGGTCACTAAGTGTTGGGCTGCCCCAGCCCCCTCGGGAGGGTGGCGTGTGGGAGCCACGGGTGGCAGAGGTGGTGCCTCACATGGGTTGAGTATGACCTCTAGAGCCACCAGTATTGGTATCTCTGTTTTCCACCTCTTTCATAGCAGGAAGAGGATTATGTACGGTAGGTTGTATGCGGAGTATGGTACATGCCATGAACCGTATGTAGAGTTCTGTGATTCATCCAATAAAATGTGAGTACCTGGTCTGAAGAACTTGAACCCGTTAAAAAAAAGGGGGCCTTAGCTATTTTATGTTGCACATCAGGCGCAGGTCCTGAAGTATGGAGCCAGGTGTGGCATCGCACAGAAATGCCAACAGCTGACAGTCAGGCCGAGGTACCGATGGTGTCATATTCCAACCCAGGTAGGTGACGGGCATTAGCATTACTAGTTAACGCAGTAACCAATAAGCACTCCCTGTGCTGGTGAAGGAGGGAGATGACTGATAATCTCAATGGCAGATGACCCAAGGGTATGGTGTTATTTCATCAGATGATCCATAGAATTTGGAATTCTGATATTCATGGTACTAGAGAAAAAAAAAAAAAAGACTAGTGTCTCCAGAGAGCCAAGCCTTCGGGATTCTTTATCAGGTGGTAGGAAGCTCATGTGATCATGAGTGGCAGGACAGAGTCCCCTTCCAAGAAAGCTTGCAAGGAAGAGAGGAACGCGAGGAGCAGGATAAATATGATCCACTTTATGTGGAACAGCTGAGATAGTTGAATGCTGATGTACTGTTAGGCGGCCAGCATGGTATTCTAGTAAGTTTGCAATTAGCAGGGAAACCACCAAAATAGGCTCCTCAGGCAGATTAAGGTATTCTGCCATATCCTTACTTTGTCATTTTGTTTTTGTGGCAGAGAATCCCATGATTTTTTGTATTTATATCATCATTTCATGAAATGAAGGGTCATCAGGAGGGGGTGCTGCAGATTCTAGGCAGGCCCACATCCAAAGAAGAGATTTCCAAACAAAAAGGAGACTGAGGAAGAAATTTCAGTTCCTGGAAATCCATGCAGTCAAGGTCACCGGTGAAGTCAACCAGGAGCACATGTTCATCTGGAAAATAGTTTTCCATATAAGGAAAAAGTGACCAGGGTGGGAATGAATCCAGGTCATCATAAACATATCTGGGTGGAAGAGTAGGAGATCATGGAGAGTTATCCTGCCCCCGTAAAACAGATGACTGGGAGTGCCGTATGGCATGCAAGACTTGCTATACTACAGTGGAGACGTCCACTTCCTTCTGAGAATGAGAGGAGGGGAGTGTGTCACACACACGTGGGGGTGATGGGTAGTGGACGTGTAGCATAAGCTGGTCTTGCCCCTGGGTGGTAAAGTCCAGGGCTCCGATTGTTATCTGCCTGACCCCTGTAACTGTCCACCCAAGAAGGTGGAGGAGTTAAAACATGACAAGTCATTTTCATGAAGCCCCATTTACTAGGAATATGAGGGGCGTGCCGTTGATCGAGGGACACTGGAAATGGTGGCCACTTGAGGTGTGAGGTACAGAGGTTGGAGAGGATCACTCCTGCTCTGTGACTCTAATGGAACCCAGAAAGTTATTTATGTGCCTTTTATAGTTGCTAGAAGCAGTGTTGACAAGGTAGTAAAAAAAAAAAAAGTCTCGTCAATGAGGAGGTAGTATAACGATGCATCATTGACGGGGAACAGCTATCGATGAGAACAATGATGGGTATGACCCTCAATGAAAATATAGATGCATCGTCGATGGTGGTAGCCATCAATGAAAATATAGATCCATCGTCGATGGTGGTAGCTGTCGATGAAAACAGATACGAACATACGTAATTGCAGGCAGATACAGGCCATATGGTCTATCTAGTCTGCTCGAGTGTGCAGCACTTCAGTCCATTAGACTCCAGCTGCCCCTCCCATTAACTCTTTCCCGCCCCCAACTGCCCCCCCGGTATGTACTTTCCCCTTGAATTTGTTCCACCCCCTCCTGAAGCACCCCATAGTCTGCATGGATACGAGTTGCTCAGGCAGTGCATTCCACCCAGTTACCACTCTTTCAGTGTACTGCCCACTCATATAGGAAGCAGGACATGATGTTGTGTGGGCGGTCCCTGGTAAAAACTGCCAGAACAGCTGCCGTGTTACAGTGTAGTGCCTCCTCCTTTCCCTCTTGAATCTGCCACCCTTTAACTTCAGGGAGTGCCCTCTAGTATCTCTTCCATTCTGGAGAGTGAACAGACCCTGGAAGCCTACTCTGTTCATCCCCTTCAGGTACCTGAAGATCTCGGTCATGTCCCCTCTCTCTCTTCTATCCTCCAGGGCATACATGATGAGCTCTTTTAGTCCTTCCTCATAAGTTATATCCCCCAACCCCTAGATCATCTTTATTGCTCTTCGTTGCACTGTCTCCAGTAGTTTGATATCCCCTTTTAAGTATGGGCGCCAGAACTGCAAGCAGTACTCCAAGTGCCGTCTCACCAGGGACCTGTACTGAGGCAATATGACTTTGCTACATCTGGATGTAATCCCCCTTGCTATGCACTCTAGCATCCTGTTAGCCTTAGCCACAGCCTTCCTATACTGGGCAGAGTGGTTTAGTTCCCTGGTCACCAGCACCCCCAGATCCTTCTCGTTGGATGTGGACAGTTTGATACCATCCATCCAGTAGCTGTATCCTGGGTTTTTGGCTCCGAAATGCATCACCTTGCACTTCTTGACATTGAACCCAAGCTGCCAGGTGTGCAACCACTCCTTGAGTCTTGCTAAGTCCTCCTGCAGTAATTTGCCACCATCCTCCCCATCCACCTCAGCACAGATCTTGGTGTCATCAGCAAAGCGGCTGATCTTATACTTGATACCAACCGCTATGTCTGCAATGAAAATGTTAAACAGGACCGGTCCCAGTACTGATCCCTGTGGGACACCACTTGTCACTGCCCTGGGCTCCGATGCTTCTCCTCCCACAACTATCCTCTGTTGCCTGTCCCTCAGCCAGTTTTCTACCCATCGGGCTAGCTTCCACCCTATACCAAGACTCCTCAACTTGCAGGTCAACATTCCGTGTGGCACTGAATCGAAGGCCTTGCTGAAATCCAGGTAGACTCCATCTACTACATGGCCCTCGTGACAGAGTCAAAAATCAACCAAGTTAGTCTGACAGGATCTGCCAGTGATGAACCCATGCTGATAATGATGGTTATCAGCTGTCAATACAAAATGTAGATGCATCATCGATGGAGGGAGCCATCGATGAGAATAAAGATGCATGGTTGACGGTGGTAGCAGTCAGAGAGGATAATGACAGTTTTTAAGCAGTCAATGAAAAATATAGATGCATCATCGATGGTGTGGAGGCCGATGAGTAAGAAAGACAGAGGGTGAGGAGGGGCACTCCTGCTTTACGTGTATTCAGAAATGTAGATGCGTAGATAGGGGAGCTCTTGTTGGATGAGTCCCCGGTTGTTCGTAGAATTTCTGATGTTTTTCTCGCCGATGACTGCTACATAGAAGCTGAACTAGCTGCTGTGCGAGCTGAAGATGGCGGAAAAATGAACAGAGGATACCATGGACCGCCCACTCATATAGGAAGCAGGACATGATGTCGTGTGGGCGGTCCCTGGTAAAAACTACTAGAAGAGCTGCTGTGTTACAGTGCCCTCTGTGGGAAATTCCCAAAAGTAATGACTTACTGCAAGAGACCATTCTGTGGAAGATCTACTGTTGCAGGTGAGTAACCTGTGTTTCTAGGGACGTGGATATGATGTTCATCCACACTGTCTGACAGACACCTAACAGTTCTCTGGGAGGAGGGAGGCAAGGTGCACACCCCCAACTTAGGGAAGAGAAGCTGGAGAACTGAGGCCCCAAAAATGCATCCCGGCGTGGCTCGAGGTCGATGTGGTAATGGGAAGTGAAGGTGTTTGCCGACTTCCAGGTAGCAGCCCTGCAGATTTTCTGGATAGGGATGTCCCTAGAAGCAGCCACCGACGCAGCAGAATGGCAGGTGGAATGAGCCCTAAGCCCTACGGGAGGCTCCTTACTTGCCAACCTATAACAAAGATCATTGCAGGAAGTGATCCACCTGCCAATCATCCGCTTGGCTGCAGGTCTGCCAGGTGCAGCTTCATCGTAGGTGATAAACAGCTGGCAAACCTCTCCCTGAACTTCAGCAGTGCGCTCTTTGTAGTAGGCGAGCATTTATCTCAGGTCCAAAGTATGGAGCCTGTACTCGGCCTCCGAGGTGTAACTGGGGTAAGTACACCGGCAGAGTCATCATCTGGTTAAGGTGAAACTCCGACACCACCTTCAGAAGGAACTTCAGCTTGGGGCACAGGACAACCCTGTCCCTGTGGAAGACCAGATAAGGAGACTCCACAGAGAGTGCTTGGAGCTCACTTATCCTTCTGGCTGATGTGATAGCCACCAGGAAGGTATTCCACGACAGGTGGGAGATGTCACACCTGTGCATCGGTTTGAATGAGCTTTGCCAAAACCAGCAGTAGATCCCATGGAGATGGTGGTTCACACACCAGAGGGGATATGTGGTCTAGGCCCTTGAAGAAGCACCAAACCACCTTCTCCTGCGCCACCGACTGCTGACCGGCCCGCACCCAGTAAACAGAGATGGCTGCCAGGTGCACCTTGAGGGTCATTGACTGAAGTCCCCCTTGGGAGAGGGACCAAAGGTGGTCTAAAATGCTAGCCACTGGACAGGTCGAGGGTTCCAATCCCTTGGCCCGACACCAAATGGAGAATCTCTTCCATTTGAAGGCATAGCATTTTCTGGTCGATTCCTTATGGGATGCCTCAACAACCATGAGGACCTCGTCGGAAAGACCCAAAGCCTGGAACTCTAGCCGCTCAGGAACCAGGCTGTGAGGTGTAGGGACTGAAGGTCTGGGTGGAATATCTTCCCCTAATTGATGGAGAGCAGGTCCGGGCGTGCAGGAAGACGCCTCGGGAGCCTGTTGCTGAGGCTGAGGAGAGCGGGGTACCAAACGAGGTGGGGCCAGTCTGGAGCCATCAGTATCACCTGTACCTTGTCCCTCCTGACCTTGAGCAACACTTTGTGGATCAAGGGAAGTGGAGGAAAGGCGCAGAAGAGGCCTGGGGTCCACGGTCTCGAGAAGGCATCCCCCTGCAGCGAGCCCTGCTAAGGGTGGGTGGGCATGGAACAGCCACAGCTTTGTGTTCTCCCTGGAGGCGAACAAGTCCACCTGAGGGGTACCCCACAGGGAGAACAGACTGTGTGCTATCTCTAGGTGAAGGGGACCACTTGTGAGATGTCTCGCATCCACCAGCTGATTCGAGGCTCCTGCCACATGGATGGCGAGGAGATCTGCCTCAAGGCTGCACATGAGGGTCCAGATGCGAAGAGCTTCCTTGCACGGAGGGAAGGAGTGCACCCCGCCCTGCTTGTTGAGATAGTACATGGCCGTGGTGTTGTCTATCTGGACCTGAACCACTTGACCTCAAATGAACGGAGCAAATGCGGTGAGGGTTAGCCGAAACGCTCGGAGCTCCAGCAGGTTGATGAGACATCAGACTCCTGAGGGGACCAGAGCCTGTGGACTCTGTGCTCCCCCAGGTGGGCACCCAGCCTGTCAGAGAGGTGTTGATTGTCATGATGACCATCTGCTTGGGGCGGACAAACAGGATCCCTTCCTGTAGATTCTCTGGGATGATCCACCACTGAAGAGCATCCCACATTCTCTGGGTCACAGTGATCAGCTGGTCTAAGTGACCTTTGTGCCGAGACCACTGGCTGGCCAGCTCCCACAGGAGGAAGCGCATATGCCAGCGGGCCCATCGGACAATGCTGGTGCAGCCGTCACGTAGCACAGAAGGCGCAGAAAGTCCTGGGCAGGGCGCAACTGCCCAACCAGAAATTATTGGGCATAGAAGGAGAGGACCTCCACCCTGTCCACCGGGAGCAGGGCTCTGGCTCGGCAAGAGTCAAGCTCTACCCCAATGAAGCTGATCACCTGCAACGGCACTAGTTCTGACTTGGCCTCATTGACTAGAAGGCCAAGGTTGAAGCAGGTCTGTAGAGAGAGGTCTACTGTCCACCTCCTGCCTGGAGGGACCTGCTATGAGCCAGTCATCCAGGTAATGGTGCACCCCGGACTCCTCAGTGCCTCAGGTAGGCTGCCACCAGTGCAACGTAGTTGGTGAAGACCCTGGAAGCCAAGGAGAGGCCGAAGGGCATGGCTCGGAACTCGTAAAGGATTCCCTCTGTCCGGAAATGGAGGCACCTTTGATGAGACGGACAGATTGGGACGTGGAAGAATGCATCCTGAAGATCCAGGGAGCAAAACCACATGCCTTGCTCGAGAGATGGTATGATCTGTGCCAGAGTTACCATCCTGAAACAGCAAGACCTGAGAAATTTGTTCAGGTCATGCAGATTTAGAATGGGGCGCAAGCACCCCATCCGCTTTGGCACCCGGAAGTACCTGGAGACAAACACTGAGTGTTCTGGAGGATCTGCAACTCTGACCATGACCTCCTTGCAGAGGAGCTGCACTATGTCATCTCGAAGAGCCGACTGAGTGTCTGTGGAGACCATGTCCTCCAGTGGATCATGGGCTCGGCCCAGAGGGTACTGCTCAAACTCCAGAGGCAGACCTTGACAGACTACCTCCAGAACCCACCTGTCCGTGGTAATAACGGACCAGGCAGAAAGAAAGAGGCAGAGCTGGCCTCCCACGGGAGGACCCAGGGGAGGCATGACTGGTATGAGGGTGGCAGCCCCCAACCCATCACTGAGCAGGCTTGGAGGAGGAGGAGGAGGATGATGTGGTCGAGGGTTCACCAGATTCCTTCCCTCCTGACTTACCGATCGAGGAAGCCACAGACTTGGCCTGAGGCCGCCAGGACAGAGCCTGCTGACCCTATTTGGTGCTGGGCTGGTTTGGCCGCAGGAGTACAGGAATGAAAGGGTTTTCATGTCTGGTGTTTGCCCCTAGTATCCTTCTGTGCAGTTGTCACAGAGTCCAGGGTGGCAGTGGACTTCTCTATTCGCTGGAGGTGGCCCTCCATGCCGGGCCCAAATAAGTCAGTGCCCAAAAAGGAGACATCAGCCAGCTTGTGTTGGGTATCTGCCATAAAGGTAGAGATCCACAATCATGCTCTGCGGTGCATTGTTACTGCAGCCATGACTGAGCAGGCGCAGGAGTTGCCAATATCCAGAGCCATCTGGAGTTGCTGCTTTGCAACCACTCTCCACTGGTTGCGGACCTGCTGGACCGTGGTCTGCAGATCCACCAGGAGGAGAGGCATCACCTCGTCCAGGGAGTCCATCAGGGCATGAGAGAAATGTGCTGAGCTAGCCTGATGAAGGCCCAGAGAAGAAGCAAAGTAGACCTTCTTGGTGGAATGGTCCGGTCTTTTGGACTCCTTGTCCAGAGGTCTGTCCACGTCTCCCGTGTTGCCCAATCCCCAGAAGATGGAGTCGGCCACCAGCCACTCAGCAGAGGGGTGCTCCGAGAATCCGGAGAGAGCCGTCTGGCACCACATACTTGCTGGCCATCCAGGCCAAAGGTGCCAGGCAAGAGGCATGACGGTGCCAAAGCTCCAAGGCTGGACCAACAATGGCCTCGGTCACCAGGAAGGCCTCCATGGGAGAATCCCCTTTAACGAGACTCTCTGTAATGGGATAGCAAGCCCTTTTCTGGACCGGTTCGAGGCCCCATCCCCGTGGACTCAGAGATGAGTCAAAGAATTACAATGAACAAGGTAGTGCCCTCATCCATTGAGATACCCCCCCATTGACTCAGAGTCAATCAGACAGGAGTGTGGAGAGGAATCCTCAGACTCCAAGGAGTCCGCATGAAGCGGGCGTCCACCAGTGTCACCCTCAACCCGCCTGGGATGGTCAGGAGTGAGGGTGACCAACAGCCGATGGGGAAGCCCTTTGGCAGGCCAAGCCTCCTGGTAATGGCGAGACTTGTCCGACGCGGTAGAGGGAGATCTCCACCATCGGTGGTGCTGACAGGGGGGCTCCGAGGGAGCCAGGGAACCCAGAGGATCCTCCTGGTCAAGGTCTGGTTCCTGCGGGTTCAGCTCAGCAAGCTGGGCTGACCCGTCCAAGGGCACCGGAAGGACCAGAGTCCTAAACAGAGAACTGTTGGCCTCTTCAGATGACAACTGGTCAACTGGGTTGAGAAAAATCTTAGCCGCGTTGTCAGCCGACGTCTCGACCATCTGGTCCGACGGGGTCACCATTAAACCAGCGGCCTGGGCCACGATTTTGACCGAAGTCTAAACCAGAGTCTCCAAGGAGCGGGAACGTCCCTGGTCAGAACAATGTCGATGATGAGTCTTTTCCTTTTCTTTTTTCAACTCCTTCCTGGAATGCGAACCCGAAGGACCTTCTCCCTTCATGGAAAGAGACTGGCACAGCTCCTTGACGGAAGCTGAGTAAGAGCCCAACTGGAGCAGAACGAGGGCTGAAGCCGAAAAGGACTGAGCAGCAGCCTAGGCCGCCTCCTCCTTGAAGGCCTTAAGCTGTTCGAGCTGCCTGGCAGACACCGCAGCCATGAAGACCACCCAACGGGCATCCTTTGATTTGACCGGCAGGTGTCAATTCTCCGGTCATCCCAACTGGAGCTGGGCAGCGCAACTGCCCAAAACGTTAGGATGGAAGGACCGACAAATATCGCAGGCCTGTGGATCATGATCGTGGCCTAAGCAGTATACGCACGTGGCGTGGGGGTCGGTCCGCGACATCTTCTGCCCGCAGGGGCACCAGTGAAACCCGGGAGCAGTCTTTTCTTCCATCATGGAAGCAATACAGAAATTAGCAGTATCTAACTCGTACGAGTTTTAAAGTAAATTTAGGAAGCAAATCTGAAGATTCACGCACCAGGACCTACCACCCGCACAGCGGTAAGGAGGGAACCTGAACCTTCCAAGCGGAAAGGAAGATCTGGCGTCTAGGGGTGGAGCCGAGGGTTTTACCACCCGGGTGGGGTGGGAGGAGCCAGCTTGAAGACGTTCCGGCAGCAATTAAAGGGAAAGGCGATCTGCCAGAGAGTGTGGATGAACATCATATCCACGTCCCTAGAAATCATATTTCAAGTTCCCTCTGATAAGACATTTTCAGACGTCTGAGCGTGATTGCTAGACTGCTGTGCCTCTAAATGGGCGACCCACTTGCCAGCATCCATCGGATCGATAAAAATAAATACCTTTTCTTGATGGACGAGTCAGAGCTTCGCTGGGAAGAGAACAGCATGTGGTATCTTGAGGTCACGGAGTTTCCTCCTGTCTCCATCAAACTTACAGCACTGACGGGTGGAATAAGACAAGTCTTTGAACAAGTGCACAGTATGGCCTTGCACACAAGGGCCCCACCCGTTTTGCCAAATTGGGGATGCAGTCTCCGGTGCCCATGCTATCTGCCACCACCTTGAGCACCCGAGGAGTGTTTTCCAATTGTTGTCTACGAGGACAAATTCTGTAGGCTTTGATGAGGCACCAGTCTGAAAAGTCACCTTACCCTGTGAACTGCTCAGTTATCCATTCCTTAAAGAAGAGCAAGGGATGATCCTCCTCCAAACCCTCTGGGTGACCAATCAGGTGGATGTTCGAGCTCCTCCCTTGATTCTTAAAAAGCTCCAGACGACTGCCCAAGTGCTGGTCATCTCTCACTCGACCTGCCGATACAGCGTTACATTTATTGGCATGCTGCTGTAGGTCCCCAACTGTAGTATGCAGTTGTTCCACTGACTATTCCACCACGGTGATCCGTCCAATCAGGCCATCCAATTTAGCATTCATTGCAGTTACTGATGAGATCAGAGTTTTAAGCTTGTGGCCCAGTGGTTGTAGTGTTTCTTCTGTCTCGGCACCAGTCGAAGCTGTCTGCCCTGTCAACCTTGTGGCAGGTCCTCCAGTAGCCGTTTGGCTGTGATCTTTCTTTTTCGGGTTGCCCATCTCGATCCTGGTATCATCTGCTGAACACTGGTACCTTTTTCCCCAATTTTTTTACTGTTTGAAAGTACAGAATTAGCAGTTAAAAATTTGAAGATGTAGAGCTGCGTTTCCTGAGTCTGCTTAGTTCAGGCTCCACAGTGACCCCCCCCCCAGTCCTTACAACTACAAGTAAATTCCAGCCTGTGAGCACTGACCAGTGTCATGATTAGCCTCGCTGATTAGTGGCCTGTCACTGTCAAGCCCACTGCAGCCTGAGCCAGACTCTGACACGCCTCTGAAATACCGTTCTTGTAATTAAATGTTTGCTGTGCATGAACACGCAAACAAACACAAGAAGATCACTAAGAAAAGCAGAACTAGTGAAAAAAATGGTGTCGGTATTGTACTTATAGCTGCACTGGGAATTCAGTTTGGGTGAGGATAGGATACAGAAAATGAGGAAAGTTTCATACAGCAAAAACTGTGGTTATACAACACCGGGACAGACAGGGAAGGGATGTATTGTTTGGAAAATGAAAGGGAAGACAGGAGTTGGAGAAGAAAGAAAATTATCTCCCTCCTAAACAATATATTTTTTTGCATTTCTGTGTGCCCATGCAGATAAAGAAGTGACCAATGGGTCAAAGAAAAAAAGGGTATTGGCAGACTGTAAAAGATACCCACGGTGCAAAACAGGAATACTGCACAAGGCTGAGTTTCTGAAGCCACTAGCCCTGTCTCCGATTTCCTCTAAAACATAAAGGAGAGTGGGTGAGCAAGTGTGGCTCTACGGAGAAAATTTTCTTGGAGATCTGGAGTTTAACTTTCCTATCTTTCAAGAATCTATCTTCTTCACAGAGCCCCACTCCTTGGTCAATTAGCAAGCTTCCCACTACAAGAGAGGAGCAGGCTCAACTTTCACCTCCTCTATGGGGGAAAATTGAGGAGGCAGCCACCCGGATTATTATCACCCAGGGAAAGGATGGGTGAACACAGCTGATCCTGAGAATAGGAGGTGTAGCTGACTACAACAGTTGGTGTCTCACCCATTGGGAAAAAAGTAAGTTCCCTCAGAATGGGCCATTTAGTGCCTTACAGCGGGCAGAAAGACCTAAGCAGGAGAGTCGTAGCCAAGACATCCACCCGAGACATATGACTGATACTACAGAACAAAAAGGCACCTTGGAGACATTGCAACAATGCCCTCGTCTGGTGCCGTGCAGCTTCCACCCCCTTGGTAGCGATGCCAAGACCAGAATGCACTTTGTCAGTTTCAGGAATCTAGGATAACATGATTGCATCTGAGCCCACATTCATTGCTGATAAACTGCAATGTGTGCCTGGAGTGACACTACTGTCAGGGAGCAGTTTTGCCATAGTGAACATCTTCCTACCAAAGAGGTCCATCTACTTTGATTCTTGTGATGATCTGTACAGCCTACAATTTGGATTGGGACTACTCCCCACTAGGGTCACAAGGTCTGGGGTCAATCACAGAGACTGGTTGCAGAGATTTCCAGAAGTCCTGGGGGAGCCTAGTATACAGTCTGGAGGCCCTTAATAGAGAATTTAAAAAATTACTCTCCATGTTAATGTTTCTTTTTAAAGGCTCCCTCTCTATGTTCACACTTTAGCAGTCATTTTGCTGATAATGATGCCCCAGAAATTAGAACCTACTGTATGTAAATGTTAGAATTTGGAACATAGGTTCAAACTCTGCATCCAGTTTCTACTCTGGCCACTGCTTGGATCTATTTCCAAGTCAGAGCAGAGCAGTGGCTAGTGAAATGAGCTAAAAAGGCTACCAAAAGATTTAGAAAAAACATTTTGCTGGCCCATCAGCGCAGCAGCTGGATTTCCGCTTGTGACGCCGGTGACCTGAGTTCAGGAACGGACCTGGGTCACTGGAGGGCCGGCTGGGAGAAGGCTCAAGCGTCTTACGACTGCTCGCCTTTTCCCAGGGGGGCGGGAGGGGATGCGGCTCACTATGTGCCACCTCCTGGCGGAGGCCAGGAGCATGACAGTTCAGCGAGCCCTGCTGAATGCAAGGGGTGTGGCAGACGTAGGCATGTGCCTTGACGTCTGTGGCACACCACGCCCCTGGGAGAGCAAACCGGAAAACCTGCTTTTCACCCAGCTGGATGATGACCACCGGCCCCTGCCGCCGTGAGTGCCCAGAGACCCTGAAGCCACCTCTGTAGCTCCCAGGGACTGAACAGATAATGCGCTGGTTGTCCTCCCTGGCGCCTTCCCCCTCGGAGGAGAGGGACCCATCCGGTGAAGGGATACACCAGGACACCCCTGGGATGGCTGCAATATGAGGTAGGTAGAGGGAGTTGGGGTAAGGGTGTCGGTGGGGTCCATGGCTGTCCAGAAGGAGAGGTAGACTGAGAAGCCTAAGGAAGGAGCAAAAAAGGAAAAAGAATAAAAATGTCATAAAATAAAAAAAAAAACACCAAAAATTGAAGGCAGGGATGTGAAAATTTATCATATGACAATACCAACGCACTTACAATTGTAGGAACTGCAACAGTAATGCTCAAGCAACCTCAAAGAAAAAAAAAGTGCAGTTATGTAAGAACTTAACGTAACAGTAGCTCTTCGAGAAAAGCTCTTGCAGCAGGTAACACATATAGGACTGACGCCGTCCGGCCGCAGAACCCCACAGCAAACCTTTTCCAGCAGTACCCAGTGGGGACTGCCCTCCCCAATGTCGGCCCCGCCCCTGACATCCCACGTGGTATATAAGAGGAAGCAGTCCCCAGCGTGCTCCAGTTCTTGTACTGCCAGAAGCACAGGCAGACAAAACATCCAAGATCCAAACAGGTAAACAATGAAAGGCAATTTCTGATCCAGCAGCTAGCTCAAAAAAATGCTCGGCGCATGCAGAGCGAGATGCCCCAGGGGAAGGAGGGAGGGAAGTATACTTGCTGCAAGAGCTTCTCTCAAAGATCTATTGTTATGGTAAGTTTTTACATAACTGTACTATCTTACTTACAGACAAGCCCTTGCAGCAGGTAACGCATACAGGACTGAGTCCCAAGCAGTATAAACTGAAGACAACTGCCTGGGGAGGTAGGAGAGGAAGAGAGGAAGGAAAAGAGGCACATGCTCAGGAGATCAAACCTTGCAGAACTGCTAGGCGGAAGCCTGTTCTGTGCCTAGAGGTGCTGTCTAGATTGTAGCGCTTGATGAAAGTGTGGACCAAGTGCCATGTGGCTGCCGCACAGATATCAGAGGTTGAGACCCTCTGAAGGGCTGCAAAGGATGCTGCCACCGCTCTGGTAGAATGACCCCTGATCGGGCCCGATAGGGATTTGTTATGCTTTTGACAGCAGAATATGATGCAGTGCACCAGCCACCTAGAGAGAGTCTGCTTAGAAACAGGGCTGTCCAAGGACGGTGGGGTAAAGAAAACAAACAGCTGATCGGATCATCTGGTCCCCTTGGTCCTGGACAAGTAAAATCAAAACGTGCAATGAACGTCCAACGTGTGCATAAGTGCCCTTACCACGATTGGGAGTGGTCAGGGTAGTAGACTGGAAGTTGAATGTCCTGGTTCAATGTCATTTCAGACACAACTCTGGGGAGAAACTTAGGGTTGGTGCACAAAGCAACCCTGTCTTTGTGAAAAATCAAATAAGGCTCCTTACACATCAGGGCCTGCAGCTCGGAAATCCTTTGAGCAGAAGTGACGGCAACTAAAAATAAAATTTTCCAGGAAAGAAAACGTAGCTCGCAATCCGCGGCAGGTTCAAATGGCGGGAGGGTAAGCTTCTCCAGGACAAATGGAAGTTCCGAAAGGGAAACACAATCCTGAATAGGGGGCTTTATGTGAAGAATGCATCTAAGAAAGGCCTGGGTCACCTCCAATTGAGCAAGCTTTTTGCCCTGGACAGGGGTGTGATAGGCAGAAAGAGCGGCCAGGTGTACTTTAATGGAAGAGTGTAACAGCCCTGACTCCGAAAGGGATAACAGTCATTCCAGCAAAGTGTTAACCGGACAGGCCAAAAAAATTTAAGTGACGCGCTGTAGCCCAGAGGCAAAACCGTTTTCACTTCATTGCACAAGTGGCTCTCATGAAGGGCTTCCTCGCCTCCATCAGGACTTCGGCTATCTTGTCCTACACTCTGAATCGAAGCTTGGCTAAGTCTTGAGGAGCCAGGCATGAAGGTGGAGGGACCGTAGGTTCAGAAGAACGAGAGTCCCATTGTCCTGAGAAAGCAAATGAGTCATGAGCAGAAGTGAAACTGGTAGAGCCACTGCCAGTTGCTGCAGCAAAGGGAACCAAATCTATCGAGGCCACAGTGGTGCTACCAGGATCATAGAGGCTCCATCCAACTGCGCCTTGAGGAGAACTCTCTGAATTAGCAGAAAGGGAGGAAAAGCATATAGCAATCTCCCCCTTCAGGAGATGGACAATGCATCTTGCCAGAAAGCACCAGGCTCATGATCTAGCAAGCAAACACTGGGCAATTTTGCGTTGGTGGAGGACGCAAAAGATCCAACTCAGGAGTCCCCCATCTGGTGAAAAGGTTGTCAACAACTGATTGGAGGAGCAACCATGTGTGTACTTGAGACCTTGTCTTGTTGAGGGCATCTGCGAGTGTTCTGAATGCCTGAAATGTGGACCATGACCCAGTCCCTCACTCTCAGCCTCCCTGCATAGGGGGTAAGAGTGTGTACCTCCCTGTTTGTTGAGGCAGAAGACCACCCACATATCATCAGTCTGGACCAGAAGGTGACCAGGCATGATCACAGTTTCCAGGGCTTAAGAGAGCATAGAGAACAGCTCTCATCTCCAGGACGTTTATATGGAAAAATTCCTCGGCTGGAGACCAAGACCCCTGGGTCTTGTGTGCTCCTAGGTGCGCCCCCCCCCCCCCATCCACAGTTTGAAGCGTCCGTGGGCAGGACCAGTCCGGAAGCTTCCTTCTGAAAGGGAATCCCCTCCTGCAAGGTAGGAGACGTCATCCACCAGAGAAGTTCCTTGCGGACCGGCTCTGTTATGGAGACAGGCATGTCCAGGTCATCCCACCTCTGGACCCATTGTACCGAAAGGGTCCACTGAATGGTCCTCATCAGGAGTCTTGCAAAGGGAATGGTAACAATGGCAGCCGCTATGTGACCCAACAGCAGGAGGAACAACCAGGCTGGCATGGGGGAGGCAGAATAAATCCATCTGGCTAGAGCCCGGATGTGCTCTGCCTTGTCTCGAGGTAGAAAGGCCTGTCCCTGGGTGGTGCTTAGAAACGCCCCGATTAATGGCACAAGTTGTGTGGGGTTGAGAGACAACTTGGCTGAGTTGATGGTAATCCCCAGGCTCCAGAACAGGTTACAGGTGTCCTGGAGAGCTGCCTGGAGTTGAGAGCTGAAGTCTGCTAGAAGTAACCAGTCGTCCAAGTATGGAAACACACAGTGTCCCATCCTGTGAAGCACTGCTGCCACCACCGCCAGGCACTTTGTAAACACCCTCGGGGCAGAAGATAGGCCAAAGGGCAGAGCCCTGAACTGGAAGTGTTCGCCCTGGAATGCGAACTGAAGATATTTTCGGTGGCCATCAGCAATAAGGATGTGGAGGTAAGCATCCTGCATATCCAGGGATGCTAGCCAGTCTCCCTGACACACCATGGGAATCAGACTGTGCAGTGTGACCATTCTGAAACGTTTGTATGCGACCAACATGTTCAGGTCGCTGAGGTCAAGGATTGGCCTCAAGTCTCCAGACTTCTTTGGGACCAGGAAGAAGCAAGAATAGAAACCGAAGCCCCTCTTGTGTGGAGGAACCAGCTCTATGGCACTTTTGGACAGCAGTGCCTGACTCTCCTGCCGGATGAGGCCTGCATGTCCCACTGAGTGATGGGATGGGGGGCCTGTCTGGGTGTTGGTGCACACGAACTCTATAGAGTGCCCATGTTCTATGAGCTCGTGAACCCACTGGTCAGAGGTCACTTGTCTCTAGGCCTCTGGATAAAGACAGAAGCGGCCTCCCACCTCCTCTCCTGACAAGGTGTCAAGGAGAGGTGGGTTGGGCTAGAAGTCATGCTGTTGGAGGGAGAGGGAAAGAGGCTTGGGCAGACAGCCTGGTGAGAGGTGGAGGCTGAGGATCCCCCGAGGCCACCACATCGACCGAAGCCACCCTGCTGAGCATGGGGTTGCTGAAAATGGGGTTGCTGAGGCGGTTGTCCCCCTCTGTCACGAAAGTGAGACCACCGAAATTGTCTCTGCTTCAGGCGGTACATACAGCCTTACCGGAGTCCTGTAGTTTGCTGATGATCCGCTCAGCCTCTTCCCTGAAGAGGACGGAGCCTTTGAAGGGCGCATCTAGGATGTTGGACTGCACATCCTGTGTGAATCTCGAAACCCGGAGCCAGGAATGGCGCTGTAAACAGATGCCTGTAGGCACTGCCTTAGCTGAGGTGTCCGCAGAGTTGTAAGCAGACTGTAGCATGTGCATGCCCACACCTGACCCGGTCTGAAGAAGCTTTGCAAGTTCTGCCTTCTGAGGGCGGTCGGGCACACCCTGCAAGATGTCCAGTCCTTTTTCCCCAAAGGGCGTTCTGGAACTGGACCATGTGTCAGGAAGTTTAAACTCCTGATGCTGCAGGTGCCAGACAAGTACACCTTCCTGCCCATAGAATCCAGCTGTTTGGACTGCCTGTCTGGAGGCTGGGTGCTCAGATGTTTGGGCCTCGGAGAATGGTCATGAGCTGCTAAGATGACCACCGGATCAGCGGTGGGTTGCACAGCTAAAAAGGGATGTTCCTTGGGAGCCCGGTACAATTGGTCCGCCTTTTTAGGGACAGCCGTGGAGGAACAAGGGCGTCGGCAAGTGGCCTGTGCGACGTCCTCAAACATGTCCACCATTGGTGGGGGTGGAGATTACGACAGGCTTATGGTCCCTTTGCCTGAGGTACCTGGAGAGCTTCATATGCTCAGGGTCCAGGTCCTCCGTGTCCCACCCCATGTTGGCCTGTAAATACTGCATCACCTCCATGAACGACGGATTGTCTGGAGGTGACTTTGGTAGCTCTTCAAGCTCTCCCAATGTAGGGTCCTCAAAGAAAGTGTCAGAGAAGCCTGACGGGTGGTAAGAGTCCGTGGAGGAGGGAGAAGGAGATCTATGTCTCCTACACTTGTGGTTGTCTGCCCGAAGAGCTAGAAAGACTGGAGCTCCTGGAGTGGGATCTGTGCCCCCTTCTCTTCTCCACCCTTTTGTGTGGCCTTTGGAGAAGGATGGTTGCCCTTATCCTCATCCAAGTGGGGCTGGGGAGGGGCACCTCTTCTATAGGCTGAGATGCGACTCCCTCCCCAGTGACCAGGGTCAGCTCAGGTTCTGCCAGGGTGGGTTTGACCGGAAAGATATCCAGGTTGACTGTTTCCCATCAGTGAGAAAACAAATCTTTGACCTGGCTCAGGTTAAGCTTGGGAGAACCAGGAGACAGGTCCGGCAACAGCTCGGGAGCTCCAGTGCAGGTACAAACGTCTATGAGGTCCGGCGTCGGCAACCTCACTGGGGGTGACGGCAGAGCAACCAGAGTGTCAGGGCAGTCGGGTCCAGAGGGGACCCCGTGGGACAGTGTCTGCTCAACCGGCATCGGATCAACATCCACCCTGGCGCCAGATCAAGGGGAGGACGCCGGGGGTGACAGAGACTTGGCTGGCGGGGGAGACAAGGTGACCTGGCGGCCTTGGGTGCACAATCGGCAGGCTTGTGTCAGTGAGAGTCCCGACATGAGCTTGGAGTGTTTTTCTGAATGGTGCTTATCAGACGATGGAACCTGGCGCTTCTCTGCCGATTCGGAGGCATGTTTTGGTGGGAGGGAGGACAACCTCCCCGCCGACAGGCCAGAAGATTGTGCCTTCTCCCAGGAGTCAGCACTGCATAAAGAGGCCGACCGGGGAGGCAGGATGAGACTTATCTGGGTCCGACGAACGGCCGGAAGAGGCAGAAGGAGGCTTAATCTTCAAGGGTTGAAGTGTAGCTGAAGACCCCGAAGAGTTCTCCTAGGTGTCAGAACCTCTCGAGGAAACCGGGGATTCACTACCGTGAGCCAGGAGTCGTGGCCTGACGACTCGGACCTGGAGGCCATGTGGGACCCAGAGGACCTTGATCTGGACTGGGACCTCTCCCTATCTCTGTCCCGCTCTCTGTGGTGCTCTTTAGGCTTCAAAGAGTGGTGTTTCCCAGAAGATCTGTGAGAGCAACGGGGAGAATCTGCTTCAGAGGAGGAATCCCTCTGCATTTCTGCCAATTGCTGCTGAGCCAGAAAGGCCTGAAGAGACTTCTGCCAGCGGATGCAGGTGCGACTGTTGAAGGCTTGGCAGTGGGGACAGGACAGAGTATCGTGGTCCTGGCCCAGACACACACAGGTCGCATGGCCATCCTTGGAGGGAATTTGTTTTCCGCAGGTGCACTTGTTTGTGTGCCTGAACAGGGTGGTAGACGTGCAGGAAAGCTATACGAAGAAAACAGCGTTGAAAGGTAATCTGGAGTGAAATATCACTGAACTGACGCTCGAACTGGCGAGAGTTGGGCCATGGAGCTTACGTTCATGCATCAACAGCAGGAAAGAACTGGAGCACGCCTCCTCTTATATACCACATGGGACATCAGGGGTTGGGCCGACATTGGGGAAGGGCAGTCCACACTGGGTACTGCTCAAAAAAGTCTGCCGTGGGGTCCTGCCGCCGGCTGGCATCAGTCCTATATGTGTTACCTACTGCAAGAGCTTCCTCTCGAAGTAAGATCTGACTTTAATGTGAACCCACTTCAGGTTCCAGAAGGGGAGGCAGAGTTAGGGAATATAAACGTAGTGAGAGAGCCCATGAGAAGAAACATTACTATGGTACGTTTTTTCTTCTAACCCCAGGAATCCCTTTACTTAGTGTTTATACTTTAGTAGACTTCACAGCAGTACCTTGAGATGCGGGGTCCAGAACCAAGTTAGGAAAAAGGTTCTGCAAGACAGCAGTTCTAAAGCTGGCATCCAATCTGTACTATATGTCCAAACAGTGCTTTGTGAAGGTGTGTACTGTTTTCCAGACAGCTGCTTTACAAACGTCTAGCAACAGGATGCTCCTTGAGGCATACCTCTCAACCTGTTTTCCCTGAAATGTGTGACAAATGACCAAAATGTGTGACATATCATTACATTTGGCACTGCAAGTTCAGAACACTATTGCTGTCAGTGCACTAATGATAATAATGTTTGCAGATAACAGAGCATAGTAGATAATTATGAATTTCTGCTTTGAAGTCTCAGTGAGAAATGTGGAATATCCACTTCTTCATGTGGGGCAGAGAATTTGAGGGGTAAAATGAGTGACATACCTCGTAATGTGTGACAGTTGAGAGGCATGCCTTGAGGATGCCACAGAGGCAGAGGTACCACTTGTGAAATGTGCACTCAAGCAGCTGCTTTACAAATGTCTAACAAAGAAATGCCCCTTGAGGATGGCACAGAGGCAGAGGTACAGTACCCCTTGTGGAATGTGCCCTCAAGCCTTGGTGGCATTTTCCCAGCTTTTTCATAGCAGAACTGAACCCGAAAGACTATCCAGCAAGAGACCGGTATCTTTATAGCTGGTTTGTTTTACCAGCTTCAGTCACAGTTCCAAATCATTCCACACCTATGTGCTCAGCCTCTGACAGGATGTCAGTCAGTTTCAGTGTTTTGTATTAGTCCAGATCCCGGTGTTAGAACCTGGTCCCTGATACCTGTGGTCCAAAGAAGAGAGTGCCAAACACAGCCCCAGTGACCCAGTTGATGAGGATGTGTACTGCTAGTGTTTGTATCTTGTGTGCTTGTGCTGTACTCTTCCCACTGCGTGTGTTCGCTGAGCATGCTCCTGCCAGGTTAACTCTAGTCCTCCATGGAATACCACCGCACTCACATCCCTACAACTCTTCCCCCACCGCTTTTTTAGCAGCAGCAGTGGAACATAGGTGGATGGCTGGGCTCAATGTTTTGAAAAACTATAAAGTCACTATATAAAACCACACACAAGTGGCAATCTTGTCTTGATTTACTGCATAGCACAACAAGAATGCAGGTGATCATCATTTCAGCTAAGGCTGAGAACTTTCTCTACTGCCTCTTTCTCATCTGCTTTCAAATAATGCCCCCCCCCCCCAATAATAATGATGCCAATACCTTCCCCAAACCCACCCCTCCAGAACTTCCATCAGCCCCGACAAGAATCCCCAAACGCCACAAGTCTGAGATTCTTGATCAGATGGCCAGGATGTCTACACCTCTTTTGGAGGCCAACAAAGTGGCATTCCTCTCTACTACTCAGAAGATCAGGGTGGGCATGTGAAACTGGGTGTTCTGTGTTGGTGGGGTAGTGCTAACTTAACTTATGGAGGTGAAGTGCTCAGTTTCCAGGTAAGAAGAGGGCTGACACCTCCCAGCCTACAGAGTGGCATTGATTGTGAAGGTAGCCACCTCCCTTCCTCCCACACCAAGTAATCAGGGAGACTGACATTGTTTTGGGAGGGGGTTGGAGTTGAATTCTCTCAAAATATAAAGTCTAGAGAAGGTTTTGTGGTCTTCATTCAGCATAACATACAATAATGGACTGCAACAGCAAGCTTCCTTAATACCTACGTTAGTTGGAGATTGTCGAAGCCTTTGACATTCTTGTAGTTCAGAACAAGCCTGTAAAAAAATAAATATATAGCACTCAATTCCTTTACAGTGATGTACTAATATTGTCTGTAATCCCGTATTTAAACACTTTACATTTCCTTAACTACACTGTAGTTGCAGTGTAACTACACTGTAACTGAATTTTTTTTTTTTTTTTTAAACATTTTTATTTGATTCTTTGATTACAGTTTCATATTGGTACAGTACAAATCACACTACATACAAATGATCAAAATATTTCAATAGATTTATACATGGCCTCCTATTAGTCAAATGCTCCATTATGTATTATTGTCCTCTAACAGTCTATTAGATTTTGTTTGTTTCTGTTTATGTTGCAGGTCAGTTCCAGTGTAGACGAACAAACAGATATTCCATCTATACAGCTGTTAAGCCATTCATCATCTTTGAATTACATAATTCAAACCATATTTCTATTATGTATATGATCAGGCTTTTTTGTCTCTGTGCCCCATATTCTCACTTATCATAAATTCTCACATATATCCTTCCTTAAAATTATCAATCTTAAACAACAAAACAAACAACAATAAACAACTCATTAAACCATTTTAATATATGGATCTTCAACTGAATAGGTCTGTAAAGCATACAAAAAAAATCTGGTAATACCCTCAAAGGTTCAGTGATAATAGTATTGTCAATCACTGTTAATAGTATAGTTTTGTAGTGATAATAGTATCGTTGCTAGCGCCCGAAAAGATAACTTCTGCCCCCCCACATCCTAAGCGTGCCTCCTCACTGGCCACTTTTCCTGTGTGGGCTGGCAGAACAATTTAAAAAAACATGGCGGCCCTTCTCTCACTTACCGAGAGCGAACTCGGTCATCGCGCTTCTCTGGTTTTTTCTTTTTTCCCCTCAGCAAATGAAAATATCTGGTTGATCCTGCCACTTCGGTCATGAACAGCAGGTAGGATGTGAATTATTAAAAAAACGGGCACGGGGTGGGAACCATCACGAGCGAGCAGGCAGCTCAATGCACACGTAGGACAGTCGCGTGATTAGAGCCAGTACAAAGTCAGTTCTCCACTATAGCGATTAGGCCATGCATTACAAACCAGCGTCGGATCCATATATTAAAAAATAAGCGATAAGTCTCAGTGTTCATTACCAGAGTACTGGCATCTCGAGGTTCTGGACACATTGGAACCTCTCGAGCTTCGCTCTCGAGGTTCATGTGTCCAGAACCTCTTGATGCTATTACTCCCTGGCAATAGACACAAACCTATCGGTTATTCTCTTTATTCTTGTCTGCTGTCTTTTCATTTCTGTCTTCTTTGATTAATTCAAGAGATGGACCCACAGGCAATTTTGTTTTGAAAAACTTGATTTTTCCACCTTATTTCCCCCCACTCCAATGAAGACTCATTAATTATTTTGCTTTACCTCCTGTCAAAATTCCACACCAATCTCCCCTTGCTGTTCAGACCAGATATTATTCCAAGATTTGAGCCAACGTCCTCTCCTCAATAAATTTATAATAGGGAAGCCACCGCGAGCTAAATTTATCCAGCCTTAAATGTAACTTGGCTGAAATAGCTTCTATCTGTTTAATTTGGTTTACACTGTGTTGCCATTGAGCAAATCCAGGTTTGCTAGGTGTTAACCAGTTCTGACTAACTGTTTTATTGACTGCAGCTACACAAATAAAAAAAAACAAGCTGATCCTTCCCCTTTATTCCTGCTGGAGGTAACCCTAAAACTAAATGTTCAAACTGAGGAGATGCACTCAACCTGAACAATTGTTTAAATACATCTTGTATCTGTTCCCAAAAATCTTTAAGTTCTGGCAACCCCAAAAAATATGGGAATGAGTACCCATCATCTTATGACCTCTCCAACATAGATCTGAGGCATTTGAAACCATTTGTTCATAGTGGGCACAGCAAAGAACCTGATATTCACTTTCCATCAGAATTTTCTCCATACCGGAGAACTTGTTTTAATGTATCCCTCTCCAGATGGCTTCCCAGTCAGGCTGTGACATTGCATATCCCATCGCGTGCTCCCATTTATCCTGCATACCCTCCTTATGTAGTTGCCCTTTCCCCATACTCAATAGGGCATATACGTTGGAAACCACTTTTAGATCCTTAGATGAAACTCGAT
Organism: Neoceratodus forsteri; assembly: GCA_016271365.2. Classification (NCBI taxonomy): domain Eukaryota; kingdom Metazoa; phylum Chordata; order Ceratodontiformes; family Ceratodontidae; genus Neoceratodus; species Neoceratodus forsteri. The sequence goes on along the minus strand of CM028138.1, from coordinate 278,593,810 downwards.
TCTGTAAAAACAGTACCTCCTCTGTTGGAGGTGGTGCTGCTTTTGAGAGTGTAATATCCACATATAGCATATGCGGACATTGCAAGAACTTATAAAAGTCTGCATTTCCCATTTGAAATTCCCTTTTTAAAGTCTCAAAAGATTTAATTTCCTCATTTTCCTGTAGCACCTGAGATAGCTGAGGTATCTAATACCTTTTTAGCCCAGGAATGAAGGGACATGAACTCCTGTTTCCCCAAGAACTATGGGAATATACTGCAATGGAATATTCCGCCATATCGGGTTTAGTACCTCCCATTTTTGACACACCTGGAGCCAAATTTTCAAGGTATGTTTCGTCCACCTGTTAGAGATATCAGACAGATTTTCTGGAGTTACTGCCCATGGCAAGTACTGCAAAGGAATCCTGGGATGAGCGCCTGCCTCCATCTCCTTCCACACCCCTATTTCTTCCCCCTAGTAACATTTTTAAAATTGTTACTACTTGTGCTGCCTTATAAGAAGTCTCAAAATGTGGGAAGCCCCCCCCCCCGGTCTTTGGGGTATTAGCATTTGCTTCTTGATCCTTGGCCTACATCCTGCCCAAATAAACGTAGCCATCTTTTTATTTAAGTCCTCCCAGTCCTTGTGTGGTACTGAAATAGGTAGTGTGAAATAAAGGAAGAGAAAGCACGGTAATACATTTATTTTAACTGTCTCCAGTCATTGACAGAAACTCAGCGGCAGAATCTGCCACCTCTCCAAACCCAAAGACTAGATTTTGCAGCACTGTATAATTAACCTTATAGATATCATTGAGGTTCTGTGGGATCTTGATCCCCAAATATCCAGTACTCCCTTTAGTGATGTTAAATGGAATCTTATCCTTGAGTTCTCTTGTCCAGCATCCTGAGACCAATCTGACCTCTGTTTTTTCATGGTTAATTTTATACCCATATATGGCTCCAAACTAGCAAGCAAGGGTGGAACAGAATGCACAAGGTGTGAAATGTAAATTAACGCATCTGCATATAGCGATATTTTGTTGACCATCCCTCCCACCTTAATTCCTAATATATATGGTTTCTGTCTTAGTGCCTGTGCTAAAGGTTCTATACTTACTGCAACTAATAAGGGTGATAGGAGGCATCCTTGTCTGGTTCCCCTTTGGACTTCCAGTCTGAAGGAGACAGTACCATTTACTTAAACTTGGGCTTTGGGTTTTTTATATAACAAATAGATTCATTTAAAAAATCCTTCTCCCACCCCCATGCTTTTCAACACTTCAAATAGATACTGCCAATTAAGGTGGTCAAATGCTTTTTCAGCATCAACAAATATTGCTACCTGGGGTCGTGCATCTGCGCTTGCTGAGATAGTATATTCAATAGTCTTCTAATACTGTCGGCCAAATGTCTACCCAGGATAAACCTCGTTTGGTCAATATGAATACGTTTGGTTATAAACCTCTGAAGTCTCTTGGCTAATATTTTTTGTCAGTGTTTTTAAGTCTTGGTTTAGGAGAGATCTTGGACGATATGAGGCACACCTATCCCTGGGTTTCCCCTTCTTTGGGTAATACAGTAATCATCGCCTCATACCAAGTGGGAGGGCAGTGTCTGCTCCTCTATACAGTTATTAAACACATCCACCAGGATGGGGGCCAGAACTGGTAGGAATTTAGAGTAAAATTCACTGCCATACCCATCTGGTCCCGGCAACTTTCCATGTTTGAACCCATTAATTGCCCGAACAATCTCCTCCTGGGAAACTGTGGCACCTACAATATCCTTGTCTGCCTGGTCCAACATAGATGAGCCCAAAGTAGACAGAAATTATTTTTGTATTTAACTTGGTTAGGTTAGGATTTTTTTCCCTCCGTGTACAACATCTGGTAAACATTTTTGAAAGCTTGTGCGATATCATTCGGTGTTTCCCAGCTGCCCCACTGGTTATCCTCCCTTTTGATACTGCACACTTCTCTCTGCTTCCTGCTGCTTCAATTTTAATGCCAATAAATGCTTAGCTCTATGCCCCACTTCCCTATATGTACACTTGGAAAGGCACAATAAGCCCTCCGCCCCCTTATTCTCACACTCCCAGAGTTCTTCCATAGTTTTTTCAAACTCTTTCTAAGTTTCACAACTGTCTGGGTGTCTTTTATGCTCCTTTTCCTTCCAGGAGCCTCTGATGGGTCAATTGAGCTAGTCTCTCCCGCTGCTTTACTAATTAGCTCCCTCGTAGCACTATTTTTATTGTATCCCATCTGATCAGGGGTGTGCACTCTTTAGTCCCTTTCGCATAATATATGCTTTTTATCCTCTCCATGAGTTTCTCTACCAGTTGTTTATCTGCTAAAATGGAAACATTTAATCTCCACAACGTCTTCTTTATACCCTGCATAACAGACAGCCCCACCGTCAACAGGGCACGGCCAGAGTTTGTTATTGAATATATCTCTGTATTTTGCATACGGTATAAAAAAAGGTCTCTGTGTCAAGACTAAATCTATTCAGGAGTAAGACTTCTGGACATGTGAGAAAAGGGTATAATTTTGCTCCCGTGGATGATGTATACGCCAAACATCCACCATCCCCGATTCTTCGATTAGGGGTCTCAAGATTTTTGTGGCTCTCCTAATGGTCACAGCACAGTGAGAGGCTCTATCCCATTCAGGTTGTACTACACAATTAAAATCTCCCCCCATCAGGATTTGACCTGGTGGCAGTTCTGCCAATTTCAAAAAAAATTCCCTTAAAAAACGTACTCGCTTTTTAATTTGGGGTGTATATTTATTTATTTAGTTTTTGTTTACCGGGTGGGTACACTAGACAAGAGTATTGCCTATATTCTGGCATGACCCAGGAGAGTACAAACAGGAAATAAAACAGAGTACAAACAAAACTGGCAATTGTTCATGACACAGCATGAAATGACAACAAAGCAAAACATAACACAGTTTACTGACAAGGACCAAGACATTTCCGTGGAGCTACCAGAGACACATAATACATTAATTTCATATATTTATAAAATGTAACGGCATCCCATGTATTGTACCCGAGACCCTTAAATATCTTCCCTCTTTATCCTTCTCTGTCTGGAAAACCACTAGAGGGCAGCCACGTTTAACACTGCTACACCAGCCTTTTTTCCTCCTGATCTAGAGGCGGCGAAGACCTGTCCCACCCACATTCTCCTCAATTTTGAATGTTCCACATCTGACAAGTGGGTCTTTTGCAAGTATGCAAAATCACACATCAAACGTTTTAATTCTAACAGGATTTTTGTTCGTTTTATCGAGGAGCATAACCCTTTAATACTGTATGAAATAACATGAATATTAGCCATTCTCCCATAAAGAGAATATCTTGTGGTTCTCTCAATCTTACAAACATTCCCGTAGCACTGCCGGTTCTCCTCCCCTTGATTTCCAATATTAGACAAGATTGGAATAAACAAATTAACACTAACAATTGCTTTCACTTTATATCGAATATAACCCATAAATTCAAAACATATTTACATCTGTCCAGCTGCTTCTTTGAGTTGGCCTCTCTCATCTTAATAATCTCTCTATTTGCACTTCCTAGGTGCTCATTTCCCCCATACTGTTAAATCCTAAATGGTAGCAGTATTGTGAGCAAGTTGTTAGAAACAGTAAATGCTCCAACCACTCCACCTTCCATCGGTGGAGGGGCAGCAAAAGGGAAAATAGCCAGATTGAGGTCACCCAAATGACCCCCCACCAACCTATCATGCGGTCGGTGAATAGTAAGAGAGTTTACTCTGAACAGCTCACAAACCCAGCTCAATTCAAATAAAGGAAAAGAAAAGAAAACTCATCATTATAACCCAGGAAGGATATCCTGTTTTAACCACCCACCTTACTTATTTTCGTTTTAAGTATTATTCATATTCCTAATGATTCCTCCCCAGGTTATATAACTTATTCTTATGCTGATATTCCATTTTTATAGTCCTGTTATTCCCTCTGCATTCCACATACCCCATTAGGTTTGTTACATTAATAGGCCCATAGCATAACCACCCTCTACTCAAATCGCTATGGTAAAGAGCAAACTCAAAAGAAAAGAAACATCCTTTTTGTTTTTTTATGATACATAGACTGTCTTCACAGACCAACCAGTCTTTAACTTGAGTTCATCGTCTCCCGGTTCTCCAGTGGATCTCCCTGCCGCCGCCATGTCCACCATTTTAATCATCTTCACCAAATCTGGCACCAGATGATTTGGGAAAGACCAGGCAGGACCCTTTTTCCGCCCCCTGTTAACCAGGCTCCATGCTCCTGTAAAGTACAGTTACGTAAGTACTTACCGTAACAGCAGATCTTCGAGAACAGCTCTTGCAGCAGGTAACACCATTAGGACTGAAGCCAGCAGGCGTCAGGACCCCACGGAATTCTTCTAGCTAGCTATCTTCAGCTGGGACCGCCCTCGATCATCCCGCCAGGCTTAGGCACATAAGGGGTGGTCCCGCCTAGATTCCCCAGTTCTCCCGCCGGAGACTTCCGCCGCAGGATGACATCAGAATGGGAGACCGAGGATCCACCATCAGAAGACAAAGCGGTATAAGTCCCATAAAGGCTCGAGAAGCCATGCCTCCTCCAAGGGGAAGGTGGGCGGAGAATTTGTTGCAAGAGCTGTTCTCGAAGATCTACTGTTACGGTAAGTTCTACGGAACTGTACCATCTCACCGAGATACAGCTCTTGCAGCAGGTAACACCATTAGGACTGATTTCCCAAGCAGTAGCGCTTGCAAACACTCTGGGAGGAGGAAACTAGAAGGCTCATTCCAAGTCCTGATTCTAGGACAGAAGACCCTGAAGCACGGCCAGGCCGAAGCCGGCTCTTCGCCGTGAAGCAATGTCTAGGCTATAATGCCTGATAAAGGTATGAACAGAGCTCCAAGTGGCTGCAGCACAAATGGCTGAGGTGGAGAAGTTGCAAAGTGCTGCAAAGGAGGTGGCCACTCCTTTAGTGGAATGGCCCCGAACTGATCCCGGGAGGGTCTTCTTTTTGATATCATAGCAGTATGATATGCACTGGACAAGCCAGCGAGAAAGGGACTGTTTCGATATTGGCTGGCCCATCATCCTTTCAGTAAAGGAAACAAAAAGCTGCTCCGACTTACGAAGCTGCTTAGTCCTGCTTAGGTAGTACCTTAAGCTGCGGTGAACATCCAGGTGTGGAGCAGCGCCTCCTCTATTAGAATAATTAGGAAGTAGACCGGCAGGTCAATGTCCTGATTGAGAGTGAGTGTGGAGACCACCTTAGGCAGGAACTTAGGTTCATTCAGGGAAACTCTGTCCTGGTGAAACCAACAAGGTTCCTTCACATGAGAGCCTGAAGCTCTTCTCGCTGACGAATAGCAACTTAAAATAACGCTTTCCACGACAGAAAACGCAGCTCTCAATCCACTGCAGGTTCAAAGGGGGAGCGTGGAGCTGTTCCAGGACGAAGAGTATATCCCATGGAGGCACAGGGTCCTTAATGGGAGGCCTAAGATGCAACACCCTCTCAGGAATTCCTACAGGCATCTAATTGCGCCACAGTGCGCTTGTCCCACCGGAAGGTGATAAGCGGAGATAGCACAGAGGTGCACCTTAATAGAGGAGTGGGTGAGACCCGAACGGAAAAGGGAGAGCAGGTACTCTAGCACCGCTTTCACCGACAACCTAGAAGGGAAAGGCCCCGCGTGTTTAAACCATAAACGGCACGCATTATTCATGGCATATGTACGCGCGCCCGGCTTTCTGACCGCGGAAAGGACTTCCGCCACCTCTTGCGAGACCCCGTGTCGCAAAATGGCTATGTCTCTAGGAGCCATGCATGCAGGTTCAGAGAGCGTAAGTCCGGGTGGACCAGTGAGCCCTCCTCCTGAGACAAGAGATGGGAGCTGAACAGCAACAGGAGCGGAGGTTCCCGGGATAGCTGCATTAGCAAAGGGAACCAGATCTGTCTGGGCCAAAAGGGGGCCACCAGGATCATTGTTGCATGCTCCCTGCGCAGTTTGAGAAGAACTCTCTGGATCAACGAGAAGGGAGGGAAAGCGTAGAGGAATCTGTCCGCCCAGGAAAGGGACAATGCGCCTCGCCAGAAAACACCAGGCCCTGGATCTAGCAAGCAAAATTGGGCAGTTTTATGCTGATGGGAAGCTAACAAGTCCAATTCTGAGTTCCCCATCAAAGAAACAGATCCTCTGCTACCTCCTGAAGAAGTTCCCACTGTGGACTCTGGCCTGGGAATGACTCAGGCCGCTCATGATTGTGTTGTCCACCCGGAACATGTACTGTGATCAGGTTCGCGCCATGTCGGATTACCCAATCCCACACCCTCATAGCCTCCCTGCAAAGGGGTAAGAGGTGCGCCTCCTTGTTTGTTGAGGTAATACATCACCGCGGTTGTCTGTCTGAAGCAGGAGAGTACTCGGCGGATCTCTGACTGAAATGCCTGCAGGGCATAAAGGACCGCCTCATCTCTAGGACGTTGATATGGAGGTGAGCCCTGAGGGGTCCACGCTCCCTGGGACTTCACCCCGTCCAGGTGTGCTCCCCACCCTAGTCCTGAGGCGTCTGTGGTGAGGATTACCTCCGGGGACGGCGCTATAAATGGGACGCCCGTAGAGAGCGTCCCTGGGTCTAGCCACCATTGCCAGTCTCGAATCACGGCGTTCATGATTCTGACCGGATGCTGCATGTGGTCCAGAACTGCGCCTATGAACTGCAGCTTCCGCGACAGTACCAGGAGAGACTTCTCGTGGTTGATTAAGATGCCCAGAGATCGAAACAGGTCCTGGGTACTTTGGATAGCCAGTAACAACGCCTCTCTGGAGGCGGCCATGAGAAGCCAATCGTCCAGGTACGGGAACACATAATGGCCCTGTCTCCTTAGAGACGCTGCCATGACTGCCACGCATTTGGTAAAGACCCTGGGTGCCGATGACAGCCCGAATGGAAGGGCTCGGAACTGAAGATGGTGGCCGAGAAACTCGAAGCGCAGGAACCTCCTGTGCGCTTGAGCTATAGGGATGTGCAGGTATGCGTCCTGCATGTCTAGAGACGCTAAGAAGGCGTCCTTCTTTAGCATGGGAATAAGACCCAGAAGAGTCACCATGCGGAATCTTTTGTAGGCGACCAACATATTGAGATCGCTGAGGTCCAGAATCGGACGGAGGTCCCTGTTTTCTTTGGAACCAGGAAGAAGTGGAATAGTATCCGTATCCTCTGGTTCTCTGGGACGTACTCTATCGCCCTTTTGCAGGAGCACAAGTACTTTTGTCTGATCAATGACTTGTGCTGACCCGTAACGGGAGAGCAGAGGAGGCCTCGAGGGTGGCTTTTCTGTGAATTCTATAAAGTGGCTCTTCCGACCATCTGGAGAACCCACCCTGCCGATGGTTATAGACTGCCATCCTGGCAGGAAATTGTAATCGCACCCCAACCATGAAATCCGCTGATCCTGAGGGGCGGGGCCGGGAAGGAGTCAGGCTGTGGCGGTTGAGGGGCCCGCTGGCTGGGCCGACTAGGAGAGCGCTGGCCTCGACCTGGGTTGTTTTCCTGCCTATGGAAACCGGAGCCCTCTGTTGTGGAACGGGCGGACTGTTGTCTCTATGCCCATCCACGAAATCGGCTTTGGTTCCTACGAAGGAACTAAGCTTCGTCGGTATATGGCCTGAACCGACCTCACCGCCTTCCCGGCCTCTTGGAGTTTGGGTGATTACCTTCTCAGAGGGTTGACCAAATAAAACTTCTTGAATGAGGCGCTCATGATGTTTTTCTGGACGTCCGGTAAAACCGAGACACGGAGCCAAGAGTGCCCGGAGGCAAACGCTGAAGCTGCTGTCACGAGGAGTCCGCTGGAGTCATACGCGGCTCGTAGCACTTGGGTTCCCACGTCCGAACCCGTACGGAGGAGCTGCAACATCTCCTCCTTCTGCTCACCTTCTGGCAATTTCTCAGCCGCATCCAGACCCGGCTCCCACAGGGCATTTTGGAACTGCACCATGTGGGTCAAATAATTCAGGGATCTGACGACGCAGGTAGCGGAAGCATACATGTGCCTACCCATGGCGTCCAGCTGCTTGGACTCTGGGTCCGGTGGCAGGGTGCTCAAATGTTGCGGTCTCTGGGACCAGTCATGAGAGGCTGTTATGACCAGAGTCTCGGCCCGAGGGTGCTGAGCCAAGTACTGGTCTTCCTTTGGAGCCTTGTACAGGCGGTCAGCTTTCTTCGGCATCGCCGGGAGTGAGTGTGGACGCTTCCACGTGGCCTTGGTGACGTCCACAAAGGTGTCTACCAAGGGTGGCACCACCACAGGCTTGGGGTCCTTCTGTCAAGATATTTCGCAAGGCGCAGCCTTTCGGGGTCTAACTCTTCCGCATCCCATCCCATGTTCTCTTGGACGTGTCTCACAATGTCCGAGAACGAAGGGTCATCCGGAGGAGATCTTGGAAGCTCACGTGGGTCCGGAGAGAGGATGTGGAAGGGAGATGGGGATCTAGATCCTGATGAAAGCTCCGATCCCGTATCCTCCGTCGAAGGCGAACGGCGGCGTCTTCTAGGTCTCTTAGGGCTGGGTGACCTAGAAGAGGATCTGGATGGAGGTCTCCTCTTATCTGGTCTCCCCCTTGGAGGAATCCTGGGCTCCTGGGGAGGATGTAACAGGCCTGCAGACCCGGATGGAGAAGGGGGCGCAGGAACCAGAGGAGTAACTGGTGGAGGAGGAGGAGGAGGAGGAGGAGGAGGTGGAGTGGGGACCATGTCCTTTTTGATGGTATCCCACCAGTAAGTGAAAAGCTCCTTAACCTCTGAAAAAGGAAGGCCCGACGACGGACCGGGCGCCGTGGTCGGTCGCCGGGTCTCCGCGCCGCTCACAGGGGCCTCGGGTGCGGGAGGGTTCCTGGGAGTCTCAACAGGACCGGGCTGCCTGCCTGGTCCTCGGGCTGTGCCAACTCCTCCTCATTGATGGTCTCCTGACAGACGCCGGTCGGAGGCGCGGTCTCTTCTCGATTGGTGCGGGCGGCCGGTCCCCCTACCGGGCGCCTGGGATGAGTAGGCTTTGGCCGGCGAAGGCCTTCTGACGACCTATGCTCTGGGGACTCCAAGCAGAGGCCGCCGGGCTAACCAAAGGCCGGGTCCAACAGCCTCTTGCTTAGGTGAGCTCCTTGGTCTTCCGCTTGGGGAGGAGGAGGCAAGGAGGCAGACCTGACGCGGGTTCAGAAATGGCGGAACCCGACTTTGGTGATGGTGATGGTCCCCGACTTAGCCAGGGCCTTGGAGGACGAGGAAGGCCTGGGAGTCTTGGCCTGAGAAGAGGAGCCTGAAGATTTTCTCACCGCAGCGGGGGGAGGCTGAGAGCTGGCCCGGGAAGGAGAGCTGTTGACCTGGAACCGAGCTGCGCAGTCGGAGGCCCTAGACGGGGACCTGGAAGGGGCCTCTATGCTTCTCAGAATGCTTACGGGCCTTCTCCCAAGAATCCCCCTGGAAGCCATGGTGGTCTTGAGTTGTTCCCAGCAGAACGCTGTAGGGCCTTCTGCGAGGGATCCGGTTCTGCTGTTGAAACCATGACAAAGGTGCAGGACTGGGTGTCGTGGTCTGGCTCAGGCACCGACACAGGCCAAGTGCGGATCCTTGAATGGGATCTGCTTCCACAGGCGCACTTCCGAGGAGTGACCGGAGGTTGGAGAGGACATCAGACAAAAAGCTGAACTTAAGAGAACGAATTTCCTGTAGGGAAAACACTTTACCACGTGTCGCTATGGCTAGAATCTGGAACCGGCGTTGAGACATGCAAGTCGACAGCGGAAAGAATTGGGGAATCTAAGGGACCGCCTTTATGTACTGCGCCTGACGCCGGAGGCGGACCGACGCCGGGGGCAGTCCCCGCTGAAGATAGCTAGCTAGAAGAATTCCGTGGGGTCCTGACGCCTGCCGGCTTCAGTCCTAATGGTGTTACCTGCTGCAAGAGCTGTATCTCGAAGTAAGATCTAGCTTTTGTTCCAACAGTTCCACGTCAAGATGTGGTACATTAATCTGGTGCTCTTTCAAAAAGAGGATTGCATCCACTAATGCAGGGAAGATTTTGATTTCAGAATTCAAGAAAACTTTCAGCTTTGCTGGGTAAGTTAAGCTGCGCGTTTCTTTGTCACTTTTCCTTTAACTCTCGGATTACAGCTCTAACATGTTTCCTATGATTTTGTAGCTCTGTAGAAAAGTCGTGGTCAAAAAAAGATCTGTGACCCTGCATATTGTATATCTCAGTCTCCATGCTTCTTTAAAAATGTACTCCTTCTCCTGGTAATTAAGCATTCTAATGACCCAAGATCTTGGTCTGGCTGTCTGATCTGCGGGGCGAGAGCCTCAAGCACAATAAGTCCTTTCCATAGCCAAGAAGAAATCCAAAGGTGGTGGTGGTGGGGGGGGGGGACACTTTAAGTACATGTTTAATAAAGTCAATCATAGCAGAATATCCCTCTTCCTCTCCCTCCTTTTATACCGTACATCCTGAAGTTATTCTGTCTGGCATGTGCTATACGTTCTCTGTTTAATAAATATATTAGGATGCGGGCCATTGATTCTTGTTGCTCTATGACTTGCGCTAACTTTTTTCCTGCCCCATCAATCCTTTTAGTGATGTTACGGAGATCCATCCTTAAGTCCGCTATGGAGAACTATATTTTGTTCACCAACTTTAAAATTTTATTAACTGCTCTCTCCACTGGGGTCTGTGTAATCGTTTCTCCCTCTCACTCCAAAGAAGACCCTGAGGGAGAAAGCTTTCTCGTAGAGGCTGCAAAGCCCTCCAACCCTGCGTCAATCGGTAACTGTTTCAGTTTACAGATTTTCTGCCCTTGCCTCACTTTTTTGCTTGGAGCTGACTGCTCTATGGACTAGTGGGCAACGCGGATTAACTTAGATTGTAGCTGGAGTAACAGGAGCTCGAGATCTTACTCTGCAGCCATGAAGGTGATGTCACTGGAAGTCCCCACTGTAACTGTATTGCAGCTGCAATGCAGTCACATGCAACATGTGTAACTACAGTGTAATTACCCCTGATGTACATAATTAATCACCTACCCAGCTGTTACACTTTAACTGTCCGTTTCAGTGTAACTCCTTATTTGTACTCTTGCAACCGATAAATACATTTTTTCTCAGGCCAATATTTGCTGTTTTCACTGATACAGATCTTTTTGTTAAATGCCTTGAAACCTTCATTACCTGCAACTGAGGACATCACAAAGAATAATTTGTTTCTTTTTTTACATAGTAAATCTATAGCTATACATTAAATTGATCCAATAACCCTGCTCAACTGGCTTGATTCTGTCTTACATAGCATCTAGATTGCCTCCCAGACCTTCTTGGATTCCTATATTAACAAGACTCACTTTTGCATAGCTTGAATTTTTTTAAGCGGTTTCTGAAATGCATCATGTCCCACAACAAAAATAAATGTTTTTAAGCTTCATGTTAACCAAGTTTTCATTACTTATTGAGTTTTCAACAAAAACACATGACAAGTTATCTAGAAATCTTAAAAATTAAAGACAATACTGGCGAGGCACAAAAACTAGATGGAATAGTACTGTAACAAATGCCTAGCTTCGATGCCACATGAGGGACCCAAAATGACCATAATCACAAAAATAAAATAAAGCATGTGCTGTGCTCAGAGTCCGAGAGCAATATGGCCAGTCCATCCAACGAAATACTGTATATTTTTGATTAAAAGTTGTGACTTTTATTTTAAGCTTTTTTATTCAAGTGCAGATTTTACCTGAGGGCGGCTTTTAAATGAGGGTAGCTTCTGCCTAATTTATTCAGTCTGACACTTGTTACCAGTCATTGTCCCTACATAAACACACTACATAAACTGAAGCTCAGTGGTACCAGTAGGTGGTAGATTTCTGTATGAACAGCAAATCCCGGTGCTTACTTTAACAAATGATTGTAGAACAAAGGAACCCAGTCTAAAGACGCACTTACAAGCCAGTGGAGTTTGCCTGCTGTGTTAAATTTAACATATCAATACATACTCTGGTTGCAGACATGTCTCATGAAGACCAAAAGGACTGGAATACCCTGCATTTCAAGGCTCAGCACAGCCTCTTCATCAGGGGGTGCTACTGTGTTGCATTCCTGTGTCTTAATTTATACCACAGTATAACAGGTGTAAATCGTTGCTAATGAGACACCAAGATTTCAAAATATAAGTTGTTAAACAGATCATCACACTACACTTAAAGGGAGACGCTCACCTAAAATTGGGCCCCACCTCAGTGTGAGGCGGGGCCCGATTAGCATTTTCACAAAAAGTTGTTTTTTGTTTTTTTTTTAACTCTCTGTACCTTGATATATTTAGAATTTATCTGGTTGGTCCTGCGTCCATCTTCGCTGGCATTTCAAAATGAAGAGCACCTAGCAGTGTACCCACAACCTCCCGCGACTGTCCCAAGAATGGCATATCGTGCGGGGAGCAGCCACAGGAGCGTCCATAGGATTACTGTATAGTCAGAGCTTTTAATAGCGCCAGTTTGGAGCGGGCATGTCTTGATGCTATAACAAGACCAGGTACAGACTGGCAATGAGATAAGGAGGCTCATGCATCAGTACCTGAAGATCAGAAATCCTAGAAGCAGAAGTTACGCTGACCAGAAACAGCATCTTGCATGAAAGGAGGCCCATCTCACAAGTTCCCACTCGTTCATGCTGGACTGTGTCCTGCTGAGACTGTCAGACAGGTTTTTAGCACGCCTTGGACATGGACTGCAGAGCAGACCAGGCTGTGGTCTAATGCCCAGTACCATACTCTCATGGCCTCCCTACACATGGGGTACGAATGTATCCCCCCGTCCCCCACTTGCTGATATAGTAGACAACACAGACTGTCTGACTGATCAACAGCAGACCCAGGAGGAGATGGTTCTGAATGGCCTGCATGGCATACAGGACTGCATGCCAACATCCTGGAGTTTCGGGAAGGGAGGTTTCGATCTGGGACCATGTTCCCAGAGTTTGAAAGGGACCCAGGTGCGCTCACCAGCCCAAACCGCAGGCATCCTTTGTAAGGATCTGCTGGGGGAAGAGATCTGGAATGGGACCCCTCGTAACAGGTTCTGTGGGTTCATCCACCACTGGAGCACCTTGCAGACTGGGGAGAAGACCAGCACTAACTGTTCGAAATTATCCGTGCGTGGTCCCATTGCACTGAGTGTCCACTGGAGGACTCGCATGTGCAGTCTGGCCCAGGGAACCATGGCAATGGCCGCAGTCATAAGACCCAACAGCCTCAGGTACACCTTCACAGGAACATAATGGCTCTGCATGACCTCCTGAGCTTCAGCAATAAGGTGCTCTACCCTGTTGAGAGGCAGGAATTCACTGCTCTGCACAGAGTCCAGGACCACCCCTATATAATGCAACCTCTGGGACAGAATCAGGATGGACTTGGGCAGATTGACAGTGATGCCCAGGGAGAAAAACAGTTGAAGGATTCTCTCCAGGGTCTGAAGGAGCTGTTCTCTGGACTGAGCCTCCTTTAGAAGCCAGTCGACCAGGTAGGGGAAAACATACAGTCCCTCCTCTCCGGGCTGCAGCTACCGCTGTTAAGCACTTCATAAAGACCCGCGGCGCAGAGGATAAGCTAAAGGACAACACATTAAATTGGTAGTGCTCGCCCTGAGAAAGAAACTGGAAAAATCTCCTGTGAGGAGGACACACTGAGATGTGCAGGTAAGCGTCCTGCATATCCAGGGAGCACAGCCAGTTGCCCTGCTTGAGTAGGTGCAGCAGGCCTGCAGAGTGACCACGTGGAATTTCTTGTACTGGATATAAAGGTTGAGGTCCATGAGATCTAGAATAGGCCTCAATCTCTGGTTCTTTTAGGGACCAGGGATAACCTGGAATAGAAAAGTACAGTTACATAAGAACTTACCGTAACAGCAGATCTTCGAGAAGCTCTTGCAGCAGGTAACACCAATAGGACTGAAGCCGGCAGGTGGCAGGACCCCACGGAAAACTCCTAGTTGGCGGTCTATAGCAGTGACCATGCCCCTGACGTCATGCATGGTATAAAGAGAGGGTGGTCCCCTGTATCCCTCAATTCTTCCACTGGAGACTCCAGCGTCAAGGATGAAAGGTGATCTAGAACAGAGAACCGAGGTGAAATCCACACAGGGCAACAACAGTGTTGTTAACTAAAGCATAATGCAGAAAGAGCTCTCAAGTGGGAAGGTGAGTGGGAAGCAGTACCTTCTGCAAGAGCTTTTCTCAAAGGTATACTGTTATGGTAAGTTCTTATGTAACTGTACTATCTTACTTCGAGAGTTAGCTCTTGCAGCAGGTAACACTGGTAGGACAGAATCCCAAGCAGTAAAAGAGACCCAGACTAGTTCCAGGTGGCAGAAGCAGAGAGACACGAAGAGGACAATGCCCTCAGTAGAACAGTCCCCGCAGGACAGCAAAGTTAAAGCTTGCTCAGTGTCCAGAGGTAATGTCAAGACTGCAATGCTGATGAACATATGGATCAAGTTCCATGTGGCAGCTGCACATGTCAGCTGCAGATACGTTCCTTAAAGCAGCAAAGACGCCACCACTCGCCTTGTGGAGTGACCCTTCACCAAGCCTGGCAAAGGTTTGTCGTATTTCTGGTAATAAAAAGAAATACAGTTTACCAGCCATTTGGAGAGAGTCAGTTTGGCTACAGCAGCCCCACGGATTCTGGGGGCAAAGGAAACAAAAAGCTGGTCAGTGCATTTAAACTCCTGTGGTCTAGAAATGCAGTAATCTAAGATATGGTGGACATACAAAGTGTGAAGAATAGCCTCACCCTGGTTTGAGTGTTCCCGGACAGTACACTAGAAGGTGTATGTCCTGACTCAGGGTGAACTCGGACACCACCTTAGGTAAGAACTTAGGATTGGTCCTTAAGGCCACCCAGTCCTTGTGTAACACCAAATAAGGCTCTACACATCAGAGCCTGTAGCTCAAAAATCCTCCAAGCCAAAGTAACGGCAAACAAAAATAACGCTTTCCAGGAAAGGAAGCAAAGTTTGCATTCCACAGCTGGCTCAAACAGGAGTAAGGTGAACTTTTCCAGAACAAACAGAAGGTCTCAAGGGGGAAGGCGGGTCCCTGATGGGGGGCTTCATGTGGAGAATGCCCCGCAGAAAGATGCGGGCCAGGTCCAGCTGTGCTACAGTTCTGCCTTGAACACGGGCATGATAGGTGGAAACTACAGACAAATGGACTTTAATGGACGAGTAGCCCAACCCCGAATCTGAGAGCGACAAAAGGTACTCAAGGATCGAGCTCACCGGACAGGCCAAAGGATTTAGACAGCAGATAGTAGGCCAGAGGCAAAAACACTTCCATTTCATGATGTAATTAGCTCTGGTGGAAGGTTTTCTGGAGCCTTCAGAACATTAGCAACCCTGTCTGAGACCCCAAAACATGACATGGCTAGGTCCTCAGGAGCCATGCATGGAGATGCAATGACCGCAGGTCTGGGTGTACCAAGGTCCCACTGTCCTGGGAGAGCAAGTGAGAGCTCAGTGGCAGAGGAAGCAGTGGTTCAGCTGCCAGCAGTTGCAGCAGGGGAAATCAAATCTGCTGTGGCCACAATAGAGCCACCAGCATCAATACTGCCCCACCCCCTGCCTGTAGCTTGAGAAGTACCTTCTGCAGGAGCAGGAAGGGAAGGAATGCATAGAAGAACCACCCTCTCCAGGAGAGGGACAACGTGTCTCACCACAATACTCCAGGCCCGGGATCTTAGCGAGCAAAAATTGGGCAACTTTGAGTTGATAGGGGATGCAAAAAGGTCCAGTTCCGGTCTGCCTCATCTGTCGAAGAGAACTTCTACGACGCACTGTAGAAGGGCTTACTCGTGTGCTCTGGACCTTGTCCTGCTGAGTGTGTTGGCAAGGGTATTTTGAACCCCTGGGATATGAACCACCAAAATATCCAGGTGGTTAGCTATGGCCCAATTCCATACCCACACAACTTTTGGACAAAGGGGGTACAAGTGGGTGCCGCCCTGTTTGTTGAGGTAAAACACCACTGCCATGTTGTCAGTGTATATCAGGAGGTGTCCCAGGAGGAGCACGGTACTCAATGCCTGCAAGGCTCTCAGTCTCCAAGACACTGATGTGTAAGAGCTCCTTGGACGTGGACCAAGTGCCCTGCGGATACCCAGATGTGCACCATAACCCATGCGTAGCATCCAACGTCAGGATTTGGGGTGGAGGCATTCTCTAGAAAGGCAAACCCTCTGCAAGAGAAGGGGATGTTGTCCACCAGTTGATCTCCTGACAGACCAGTTCTGGAATATAGAGACAGGTAGGTCCAGGTCATCCCATCGTTGTTCCCACTGGACTCCCAGAGTCCACTGAATTGTCCTCATATGCAGTCTGGCTAGGGGGACTGTAGTGATGGAGACAGCCATGTGGCCTGAGAGCTTGAGAAGCATCCTGGCTGGTACCCTTGGGAGGAATGAGACTTGGTGGGCTAGACTGCAGAGTCGAAGGGCCCCGTTTTCTGGGAGGAAGGCCTTTCCTCCAGTGGTACTGAGCCAATGCCCCGATGAACTGGAGGGACTGGGTTGGAAGCAAGGAGGACTCTGCTGCGTTGACAGTAGCTCCCAGTTCCCTGAAGAGAGAACAGCTGTCCTAGTAATAAAGTAGCAAAAACTATTTTTAAACAGGAAAAACATGTCATTAGGATAGATAATCCTGTTTACAGGACAGTCCTGTATTGTACAAATAAAGTAATAAAATGTACACATACATCGAATATAACTTCCTAGATTCTGCACTGCAGTTGCTCGCTGGACAGGGCCGTCAAGAGCCAATCATCCAGGTAAGGGAAAATGTAGTGCCCTTTCCTCCTGGGGGTGCAGCCAAACCCCCTGATGCATCGTGGGCAGTAAGCCCTGCAGGATGACCATCCGGAAACGTTTGTACTCAACAAACTGACTGAAGTCGCGGAGGTCCAAGATGGAGCGTAGGTCCCCAGTCTTTCTGAGCACGGGAAAGAAGTGTGAATAGAATCCTGTTCCCCTCTTGGGCCGGGGACAGGTTATATTGCCCTCGAGTAGAAGAGCTTGAATTTCCCCCAGATCAGCTCCGTGCGAGCTGGAGAACAATGGGAGGGTTGTGGTGGCCTGTCTAATGGCATCTGTAAGAATTCTATTCAGTGCCCTCTGTCGGTCATCTGCAGGATCCACTGATCGGAGGTGACCTTTCACCAACCTGGGGCGTAAAGAGAAAACTGGCCTCCGAACGCCACCCCACCAGCAGTCTGGGAGGAGACGAGTCCAGCAAGGGGTCAGGCTGTGGCAGGAGGGTGGAGATTGGACTGCGTTGGTTTGACGGCCCTAGACCCGGAGTCTGTTGAGCCTTATGAGGGGCCTTTGCGGCTGTAGCCTCCTCTTTGCTGTTGCTGTGGTTGGAATCTGGGCTGTTGTCCTTCTCTGCCATGAAAGTGTGGCTTCCAAAAGGGCCTTTGTTTCGGCTTGTACATGGAGTGTACGAACCAAATGGCCTTGCCTGAATCTTGCAACTTGGTGATTATCCTCTCAGAATCCTCACCAAAGAGGACGGAACTGCTGAATGGTGCATCCAAGATGTCAGTCTGAATGTCTTGGGCAAAGCCTGAGACTCTGAGCCATGAATGGCATCGGACACATATTCCCATGGCCGTCGCCCTTGGAACCGTGTCCGAGGAGTCGTAAGCTGACCGGAGGACATGTGTGTCGACATACGAGCCCTTTTGCATTAGCTTCTCCAGCTCAGCTCTCTGTGGGCAATCTGGGATCTCCTTGACAATGTTCATCCCCTGCTCCCACAGGGCGTTTGGAATTGCACCATAGCTGTCCAAAAATTTAGGCATTGCATGGTGCATGTCACCGAGTAGTATCCATAGCATCCAGCTGTTTAGACTCCAGATCTGGAGGCTGTGCGCTAAGGTGACATGGTCTCTGGGATCTGTCATGGACAGCCGAGATGATGACAGAGTCCCCCATAGGCTGCTTGCCCAGGAAGGGTTCCTCCTTTGGGGCCCTGTATAGGCGATCTGCCTTTTTTGGGCACCACAGAGGAGGTGTGAGGGCATATCCAAGCTGCCTTAGTGACATCTGTGAATGTGTCAATCAAGGGCAGGATCACAACAGGCTTTGGGTCCTTTTGTCACAGGTACTTGGCCGAACAGTGTCTCTCCGGGTCAAGGTCCTCCATCTCCCAGTCCATGTTCTCCTGTATGTGGCACATACTCTCCATAAAGGAAGGATCATCCAGCAGTGACTTGGGAGTATCCCTCGAGTCTACGGGAGAAAGACCTCCAGCAGACAAAGATATAGAGGAGGAAAAGACTGAGGAACGGTCGGAGTCCATGGGGGGAAGAGGACCAAGACCTCATGCTCGGCATTTGTGATGCTCAGAGAAGTCAGAGAAACTGCGACTCCTGGACCTGGAGCGACGTTTGTGGCTGGTTTGCCTGTGCCTGAGATGGAAGTGGGCTCCCTCAGGGGATGAGCCGCAGTATCGGGGTGGGCTCCCCAAGGAGGTTTTGGTGGCAGGAGTTCTGTCCTGATGGTCTCTCACCAATATCCAAACAGGTCTTTCATCTGGGACAAGTGGAGCTTGGGCTCTGTATGGATTGTTGGGCCTGGCCTTGGTCTAGATTTTGTGATCCGGTGGCCTTGCAGCACGTCTGGGGGTAATGTCAGAGCTGCAGTTATAAGTCCAACATCGGTGGCTGATGCCTAGTCTAAAGTCGATGATCGGTGGTCCTTCGGGATGACTGTGCCCTGAATGTTCGTTGAGCTAAGGTTGGGCAGCATTGTAAGGTAGGCCCTGAGGAGCATGATGCTACTTATCCGCCTGGCGGGGCACGGCAAGTACCACGCCAGGCCTCCACCAGGCAGCAGTAATGGCATTCCTCACGGCTAGGACAGGAGGAATGGCCTTAGGAGGAGATTCTGGGATCGCCAGGAAGTTCACTATCTCCAGCCTGGTGGCATCCTCTTCCTCAGTATGGAAGCTCATTGCTGTGGACAGCTTCTTCATAAAATTAAAGAAAGAAGGGTCCTCAGGAGGTGACCTGGGAGTATGCTTGCCAGAGTCCTCACTCACTGAAGAGGCCATGGACCAATCCTCCTCTTCTTCAGGTAGGATGAGGTCAGGATGGTACACCTCCATGATGCTGACCTGTTCCAGCTTAAGGTCCAACAAATGAGGGGCCGATGACAGCTCATGGGGAACCACCTGAGGAGGCTGAAGTGGTGTCGACAACAGGGCCACTGACAGCGCACAGGACTCGGTCTATAAGAGCTCAACTGGTGGACCAGGACTGCAGTGAACCTGGCCAGGATATCGTGAAGTCGATGGCCAGAGACTGGTGCTACGACGGAGGAGGGGTCATAAGCATGGGGCACGATGACCCATCCATCAGGGACAAGAAGCCCGAAGAGGTATCAGGCCATGACAGAGGAGTTGTTGCTTGACAAGCTAAGGGTCAACAAACTGGGGTCGACCACCAACCTCCCCTAGAAGCAGGAGGCAGCACTGTCATTATGGGCTTGGGGGGAGCAGGTGCATGGACAGCAACAAGAGTCAGTACAGCTGCAGCCAATGGAGTATCCCCAGAGGAAGACGAAGAGGCCGTCAGGTATCGATTGGGAAGGCAGTTCCGTTCAAGGTCTGTTTGTGACAACCCCTCTCCCCCCCCTTCCGTCTTGGGCCTTTGTGGCCTGGAAGCTCAACAAACCCACTGGTAACTGGGTCGGAGATTGGGCAGCATAGTAAGGTAGGCCCTGAGGAACATGACGATACTTATCCACCTGGCGGCACATGGCAAGTACCCCGGAGGACCCCTGCTCATTACTGGCTACCTGTTCCATCGGGAATTTTTGAGAGCCTTTCTGCATCGCACAAGGGTGGTTTGGTGGAATTTCTGGCAGAGCTCACCGTCAAAGGCATTGTCGTCAGGTCCAAAACAGCAGGACAGCATTGACCAATATCCTGGAATGCTTTGGTATGGATACCAAGAGCAGGGGGACCTGGAAGGAGACCACCTCCATGATTATGGTATTGCTGACAGTAGCCAAGGTCACCACAGGTCTATAAAATGAGCTTCTACCACGCCTCCTGGCAGGTTAAGGGTTTAGGGATTTAACTGACCTTAAAGTCACTTTGGATGACAGGCTCCCAGAGAGCCCTTTCAACATTAGTCCCAACCAGTTTGGAGCCCCTGAAGGGGATATTCAGCACAGCCCTAGTCATCCACAGCAAAATTAGCTGCTCTGCATCTCTCCAGTTGTACCTCCCCACAATTCAAATGCCGTTCTCGCAGAGTGTGGTTCCTTTATGGAGGCACCACAGTGGAGACCAGGCAGAATACTAGGAACCTCCACAAAGGAGACCCACAGGAGGGTGGCATGGGACTCCATAGGGGAAGGAAACAACTCCTGGTGGGGACTTCATTGTTAGGAGGGCAGAACTGGGGGAGGGAGGGGACAGGGAGGTAAGGTGCCTGCCTGGCACTATGGCTTGGAGGGACAGAGAGCGAATCCTCAAGATCCCGGGAGGGAGCTGGATGTCATTGTCCATCTAGGGACAAATGACCTGGCTGGAAAAGGGATCAGAACAGTGGAGGAGGAGTTTTTGGAGTTGGAGAGGGGCCTTAGACAAGTACCATGCACAGTAACCTTCCCGGAGGTGCTGCCTGTCTATGGCATGGGCGAGGCTAGGGTGCTCTGCACCATGGGATTCAATCAATGGTTGAAAATCTTGTGCAGAGCTCAGGGTTTTGGCTTCATTAGGGACTGGAGGTCCACCTGGAGGGATGCAGGCCTACACTGGCGTGATGGTTTGCATCTGTCCAGGAGGGAAACTAGGATCCTAGGTGATAGGTTTAAATGCTTCACTGGCAAGCTTTTAAACTAGCCAAAGGGGGAGACACTGATAAGGAACAGGGAAATTCTAGCCCACCCCACCAAAAATCAGGGTAGGCAGTGAGGTAAATACCAAGATAGAGACGTTGATAGGCAGAAGGGCAGGGGTAAATGGGGGAAAAAAAGCAAAGGCAGTAAGGACAAGGATGGGGGCCAAAAGGGATAAGACCATCAAAAAATGGAGGGTAATGAGTACCAATGCGCATAGTCTAGGTAATAAGCTCCCTGAACTGGTGGCCTTGATGGAAGAGGGATGCCTGGATATCGTGGTAGTCACAGAAACATGGTACACAGAGAACCATGACAGGGATGTCAACATACCAGGGTACACAATCTACAGGAGGGACAGGGAGGGTTAGAAGAGGAGGAGGAGTAGCTCTGAATGTAAGGGAAGGGATCAAAGCAACAGAACTAAAGGGTAAACAGGAGGAGAGGCGGCACTGTGGGTCACCCTGAGAGAGTGGAAATGGCACTACAATCTGCATGGGGACTGTATACAGAGCCCCATCTCAGGAGAGGAAAGAGACAAGAAAATGATAGAAGGCATCCTTAGGATGGCAGAGAAAGGGGAGATATTGCTGATGGGGGACCCGAATATGCCAGATGTTAACTGGAGCATCTTTGCTGCAGCCACATCCAAGAGCAGGGCCATTCTCGATGCCCCACAGGAGGCATGCCTCAGACAGCTACTGTTGGAACCCACTCAGGAGGGAGCAATCTTAGGCCTGGTACTCTCAAACGGGGACAGAGAAAGGATCTCAAATTTAGAAGGAGGGTGGAGGAACAATGGGGACATTAAAACTGCCATCACAGAGGCAACAAACCTTGTGTGAAGCAAACAAGTGAAAATGAAAGAAAAAACACTATAGTTCTCAAAGGAGGTGGAGGGAAGGTTAGAGAGAAAATATAGCATTCAGGAAGTAAAAGGAAACTTAGAAGGAGCAGGAGAGAGAACTGTACCAGTTAAAGCAGCAGGAAGCGGGGAAAGCAGTCAGAATAGCAAATGCCCAAACCAAGGAAAAGATAGCCAACTCGGTTAAGAAGGAGAATAAAACCTTTTATAGGTACATTAGGGAGTAAACAAAGACAAAGGGAGGCGATAGTGAGGCTGAAAAAAGGGGACGGTGGGTGGGCAGAGAGGGACAGTGAAAAAGAAGGGATACTGAATGAATACTTCTGCTCAGTATTCATAAGAGGAGGAGGAAGTACCTAATCCAATCAATAAAAGCACTCTGGATTTTGGGGATATCAGTCCTTTCACAGAAGAAACGGTTCTGAAAGAACTCCTAAAACTGAAGGTGGACAAAGCAATGGGGTCTGATGGGATTCACCCCAGAATTCTAAAAGAACCAAGGGGAGAACTAGTGATACCACTGACTACCCTTTTTAACAAATCATGGGAGATGATGTGGTACCTGAGGGCTGGAGAAGGGCAGATGTGATTCTCTTCACAAAAGTGGGAGCAAAGACAGAGGCAGAAAGAGACCTGTTAGTTTGACCTCAGTGGTAGGGAAAATGATGGAATACTTCTGAAGGAAAGAACTGTTGAGTACCTAGAGGCCAGTGGGGCACAGGACCCAAGGCAGCATGGATTCACGGCAGTAAGGTCATGTCAGACAAATCTAATTGATTTCTTTGACTGGGTGACCAAAGTAGTAGACCAGGGAGGGGCTATGGACATGGCCTCCCTAGACTTCAGCAAGGCATTTGACAATCCCACACAAAAGATTAATAAACAAATTAGCCAGCCTGGGAGGGGGTCCCAGAGTGGCAGCCTGGGTAAAACATTGGCTGGACAACAGGGCACAGAAGGTAATAGTAAACGGAGTCCACTCTGAGGAAAGGGGGTTTACCAGTGGGGTACCTCAAGGTTCAGTACTGGGTCTGGTCCTTTTTAATGTCCTTATAAGTGACACTGCAGAGGGACTGGAAGGAATAGTATGCCTCTTTGCAGATTACACATATCTGCAACAGGGTTGATACACATGGGGGTGGAAAGGATGAGAAGGACTTGGCAAGGTTGGAGAAATGGTCTGAAGTATGGCAGCTTGGATTCAATGAAAAGAAGTGCAAAGTAATGCACCTGGGAAACAAAAACCCAAGGGAAGAGTATACAATGGGGGGACGTAGTAACAACAACAAAAATGGAAAAGGACCTGGGGGTAATCATATCAGATGACCTTAAGGTTAGCTAGCAATGTGAGAAGGCAGTAGGGAAGATACTGGGATGTATAGTGAGAGGCAACACCAGTAGAATACAAAAAGGTTTTATCCTTCTGTACAAACAGTTGGTGAGACCACATCTGGAGTACTGCATCCAGTTCTGGAGACCCCATCTCCGCAAGGACATAGACAGGATGGAGGCAGTCCAAGGGAGGGCAGCTAAAACGGTGCAGGGTCTGCAACAGAAGCCATACGAGGAGAAACTAAAGGAGCTCAATACTCAATATGTATACCCTTAGGGAAACTAGGGAGAGGGGGGACATGACAGAAACGTTTAAGTACCTCAAGGGAATCAACAAAGTCCAATAGAGTAGCAGCTTTCAGAAAAAGAGATGTGCAAGAATAACGGGACACAATCTGAAGATCGGGGGGACGGTTCAGGGGCAATGTGAAGAGGCATTTTTTTCCACGAAGAGGGTGGTGGATGCATGGAACTACCTTCCTAAGGTCGTGGGGTCAAAAACAGTGGGGGAATTCAAGAATGCATGGGACAGACATAAGGCAATTCTTGTGGGGGGTAGGAAGAAATAAGCTGTTGGTTAACTAGGATCTGCAGCTTTTCCAGTAGGTAGGGAAATGGGCAGACTAGGTGGGCCAAGCAGTCCTCATCTGCTGTCAAAGTCTATGTTTCTATGAAACAGAAATATCTCCTGAGGCAGGTGTATCAGAAGCATCATATGCAGAGCGCAACAGATGCTTTCCGGTATCTATACTGGCTAAAGTAGCCTTACATAATTCAACTTTTACCAGACTATCAGGAAAAGCCTGAATAGCAGCCATAGCAGATTTCCGCAGGTTATTCTGACACTTAATCACGTAGGCCTTGTGATGCAGAGGCTATGTCCTTTTGCCCATCACAACTAGCTTTCTGGATTCTATGCCTAGAGGCAACATAATTATGGGTCATGGGGCCCTTGAATGATCATAAGCAGCCATGATAACCACTGAATCAGTTTCAAGCCATGAAGCATAAGGCTTAAAGAAGCAGTATTTGTTAGTAATGATAAACACTTTTTAGTAATAAGGTTTGTCTGGAAAAAATATCAAAATACACATTTTTCTTTTATTCCTGAACTAAGATGTGGGGTCTTGAAGTTTATAAAAGTTCCCACGCCCATGCCACACTCACCATGAAAAAAATGTAATATTTTCTGCTGTTTACTATCAGAAACCTGCAGAAGAACCATCCTAATACAACTACAGCATGAATCTAGCATGTACATTCAACAAGTAACACCAGGGGAAGAGATTTTTAAAAATGGTGACCATCTTTAACGACTCAAGTTATTTATTACAAAATCAGCTATTAAAAAAAGTCCTAAATCTGAGACAAAAAAATATACTGAGCATGAATCTTAGGTTGTCAGAAATATATTTTTGCTAAAACAAAACAAACTTACTTTTTTCACCAACTAACAAATACTGCTGCTTTAACAGGCGAAGCACGGTACAGTTCTTAGCCATTCTAAGTATAGTAGGCAGTGTCAGCCTATGCCAGACAGCAAATGTAGCATCCTCTAAGGCAGTACATACCGGGGGCAGTATAATAGAAGGTGCAGCTGTAACCTCCAAGAACTCCACTAAGCTTTTTTTTTTTTTTTAAGCTGGATTCCTGCATCCTCAAAGCCAATGACATCCTGGATTTGTCCGAGCAAAGCTTCCACTGAGGGATCTTCAGGAGGAGATCTGGGGCTATAAACCACAGAATCCTGACTACACAAGGAGAGGGTGAAACTGGAAGCTAAACCCCTTCGAAGGATCTCCACCCCACCCCCTCATCCTCCAAATCTTCCTCCATATTAACGAAATCAGGAGGATTTTCCACTCCATCGTCGTCAGGAATGACGATGGGGGCAACTGACAGTGGCTGCGAAGGAGGAATAATGGGTGTGCTTCTGGAGTTCAACTACAACAGTATCAACGGGAAAGGCCCAGTTGACAGCACATTAGTTATCTGGGGCATGGGGTGCGAACAGCTGAGGATGAATGAGCGGGACTCTCGCACTGGGGGTTGTTGGGTCCAGGAGACACCCTGGGGCAAAAATGGATGCTGGAACGTGGTCCGCCATGTCTGGTTTCCATACCCAAGGGCACCACCACTATTGGTGGACAGGTAGCTCGGGTGGCCCTGGAGACCAGTCACACTCGAGTGTTACACAATGCCAGATCTATTAAGAACAAGACTGCAATTACTGCAGATCTTGTTGGGACAGTAGATCTGGCTTGTATCACCGAGACCTGGCTGGATGAAAATGCTGACCCCATATTGGAGGCTGCGATTCAGAGTACTCTGTGATACACTGCTCGAGATTGGACCATGGGGGGGTTGCGGTCTGTTTCAAGACCGAATTGGGCCTCACGAGTGTACCAGCTGAGGAAGCCAGGTCATTCGAGTGTACTGTGGTGGCAGGTGTAGGTTGCAGGATAGCCCTAATCTACAGTCCACCCGGGGATAAGAAGCGATTCCTACAGGAAGTAGTGGACTTCGTGATAGACATGGCGTTTGAGTCGCCCAGGCTGATGGTCCTGGGCGACTTCAACGCCTGGGTTGATGACAAACTCTCGCAGTTTGGACAACACTTTCTCCAGCTGATGACATCTCTGGGCCTTACAAAGATTGTTATCTCTGCTACTCATATACACGGTCACTCTCTTGACCTGGTTTTCCTCCTGGGGATCAAAGCCTCTGATTTGGGGGTGGAACCTGTCGGATGGTGTCATCATTACTCAGTGAGATTCAATTTTCCCCCAATAGGCCTGCCCCTGTGGAGATGGTCAGATACCACCCTTTACAGGATGAGAGTCCTGAAGGCCTGGAGGTGGTACTTGACCTATCAGAGTTTCCTGTGGCAAGCGGGAGTCCAGAGGCCTTGGTTCTGGCCAATAAGAAGGCCAATACTACAGCCCTGGATTCTATCGCTCCCATCCGTGTTCGTCCTCTCTTCCTTCGGCCTTGGTCCCCTTGGTTTGATGAGACACTGAGGGAGATGCGGCAACCTGGATTTAAGTTAAAGAGTTGCTGGCGGAAATCCGCCTTGGAGGTCGACCATCTTAGACTGCTAGAACATTATCAAGTCTACCAATCAACAATTTCCCATAAGAAGGCAGAGTTCCTGTCCAGGGACATTGCTGCTACTCAGAACCAACCGGCTCAGCTCTTTCAAACTGTGGACAAGCTGTGCAGCCCGGCCTGTCTGCAGTCTCGAACAGCTTTTTCACAACTGGAGTGTGATGAGCTCGCTTGGTTCTTTGCGGATAAGGTGGCTGACATCAGGGCGGAGATCCAACCAGCACACTATGGGGAATGCTACTGATCGGCGCTCCGTCACTCTCCCTCTCTTTTCCAGGAGTATCTTTGACCAGCTGGATCTCATGGATGTTATGCGGATTGTCCACGGTATGCGCACTACATGCTGTAGTTTGGATCCAGGCCCAACTTCCCTGATTATGAGTTGTCGTGACATCATTGGCCCGGTCCTGGCACAGATAGTCTGGTGCTCCCTTGAGTCAGCCGAGTTCCCTGAAGGAGGCAGTATTGACACCCCTCCTGAAGAAAGCTTCACTGGACACAGACTGCCAAATCAACTACAGACCTATCTCTAACCTTCCCTTTGTGGGGAAGGTGATTGAGAAGGTAGTGGTCATACAGTTGAACCATTTGACCATCCACAGCATCTACGAACCTCTCCAATCTGGTTTTCAAAAGAGGCACAGTTCCGAGACTGCACTGGTTCAGGTGCTCAATGATCTCCTGATGGCAAGAGATCAGAAAAGCAGTTATATATTGGTACTTCTGGATCCCTCCTCAGCATTCGATATCATGGACCATGGGGTGCTGCTTGAGCACCTGAGGTTCATCTGTGGCCTGTCTGGCATGGTCCTCAGGTGGTTTAAGTCCTTCCTCTCTGGCAGAACTCAGAGGGTGGTGTCAGGGATTTATTCCTCCGACCCCTCTCTCTCTGTCATGTGGAGACCTTCAGGGCTCAGTGCTGTCCCCCATGTTGTTCGCGGTGTACATGCTGCCCCTCTGAGACACTGTAAGATAGTATGGGCTGAGGTTTCACTGCTATGCTGATGATACCCTGCTCTACCGGTCTTTTGCACCTGACCAGGATAGTGCACTTCTCGGTATTTAATAACTGCCTCGCTGAAATCCAGGACTGGATGAATTCCAGCTGGCTGAAGTTGAACTTGGTAAAGACTGAGGTGATGGTCGTGGACCCAGGCCATCGGACCGGGGGGTCAGGGGCTGGTCAGTCTACAGGGCTTTTCCTGGGGGCTCCCAGCTTCTTGCCTCTGAACAGGTGCGGGACCTGGCGGTGGTGCTTGACGATGGGCTGACACTACGATCTCAAGTGCTGGCAGTCGTCAAGTCGTCCTTTTATCACCTGAGGAACATTGCCAGGGTCAAGCACCTTGTTTCGTTCGGTGACCTTCCTACATTGGTCCACACCTTTGTGACCCTGCGCCTTGATTATTGCAATTTCCTTTACCTAGGGCTACCAGAAGTTGATATCCGCTGCCTGCAGGGGTGCAGAACGCAGCAGACTGGTTGCTGACGGGGACTTCAAGGACATGACATATCACGCCGGTGCTGCGCGAACTGCACTGGCTGCCAATTCAGTGGTGGATCATCTTCAGACTTCTGACTTATAAAGCCCTACACGGACTTGGCCCGGACTACCTGAAAGAGCTTCTGTTTCTTTACTGCCCCGAGCGATCGCTCCGCTCAGCTGACGAGAGGTTCCTAGAGATTCCAAGGGTGTTTTTAAACTTTTCTGGGGCCTGTGCATTTATGTATGTGGCCATAGCCCTTTGGAATTCTCTACCTTGTCAGGAGTGCGTGACCGGGGGCATTTTAAGCAGCCACTAAAAACATATTTATGGTGCCAAGTATATGCTGCCTAATTATACTGAATTTTATTGGTTATCTGTTTTGTATTGTGTGTTTTTTATCTTGTTCTACTTATTCTTTTATGTAAAGCGCCTTGATGCTCCTGAAAGGCGCTCAATAAATAAAGTTTTATCATCATTTGGTATCTTTGGAAGAGACTGTAACAAGCGTCGAATTCGTTTTGAGAATGAGCTTGCACAACCTAGGAATCAACGGAGCCCATTAAAGGGTCAGAGACTACCGGCATCTAAGGGATAGAACCGAACGACGAAGGCTGCATACTGTCCATAGTATGTATGGCAGTGCCAGAGCTAGGCCCAGACTTTGGTGTCTCAACAATAGTCCAGTGGGGGGGGGGGTTTGTAGTTGCCGCAAAGGATGACGAGGGCTTACGTTTCTTTAATGGAGACCGCGACCTCACTGGCAAAGCAGGATTTTTAACTCTATGCTTGTGGTGACAGCTGGGGTTTTGATTACATTTTCTTTACCATTCTCTGAAGTCTTGGATGACTGTATCCTTTCCTGGCAGTGATCAGTCATGAGGGAGAAGCCAGCCTGGAGCCCATTGGCTTGGCTTCAGCTTCCACAGCCTTTATGGTGATGAACATATGAACAAGCCAGCAGAAGAAGGCCATAAGGTCTATCAAGTCTGCTCGTATTGCAGGGTCCACAGCTTGAGCTAATGTCCCTGCCCTCCCTCCCCACCCCTCCCATCCTCCCTACCCTTGATCCTTACCTTCCCCCTATGCCTATCCCAGAATCTCTTAAAGCTGCTCACTGTCTAACAAGATGACCTCTTCTGGCAGCGCATTGCTGACATATTATAAGCCCTTACACTGTGGGACAGGTTTAAGCACAAACAGTCTGAGCTTCATCCTTGCATATCTTGTAACTGCATGTACAACACCTAAATAAAGTTTTTTTTCGATGGTGGCACATAGGGACAACGTTGTCAAAACAAGTTTAAATTAGAAAATAAAAGCAGGCTGGCTCTGTGGCACAGAGCGAAGGGGTTCACTTGGCATGCTGGTGACCCAGGTTCACACCCCAATCCTGGGTATTAGTAGCCGAGACCAGCAGAGAGGAAGTACAAGTGTCTATTCAGATACTTCCCTCCCAGGGGATGGCAGGAATTCTGGCACCTGGTTGGTGGTTTGGGAGAAGTACTAGGCAGTGTGCTGCCTCAACACCGTATGTCCCCACCCCAGGTCGCCACTGTATAGGTCCAGTTTGGAAGGTGGGAGGGACAGAATGAGAGAAAAGAAAGATGGCCACCCGTGCCACCTGGATGATGCCCGTCTGTTCTCCCGCTGCCGAAAAGCCAGTAAGCACCGTGCTGCACCCTCATCGCTCTGGCGAGGAAGGAAGAACATGCCTCCAAGTACACAACAATCTCTCCTACGTTACCCGAGCATGGGAGTGGCCCCGTGAAGAGTGCATACGTCGTCGGAGAAGTGACACTGAGGTGCAACAGGCGGTGGCCGGAGAACGTGGGGCAGCAGGGCTTGGCCACCTGAAGGAGAGGGCAGCTGGGTTGGTGGGGAGGATAAAGAGCATCAAACAAAAAAAAGGAAAAAGAAAGGTAAACAACAGCACTGTTCCTCTGCAGGTCTGACTAGTGGTGGATAGCAGAAGAACTGAGGAACAATGTGTTTGCCCACATTTTATAGGCACCAATGTTGCATGTCATCATGGGGGGCCCCCAGCTAGCAGAAGTTTCTGAGTGGTCTTGACACCAGTGGCTTATAGTTCCAAAGATGTGGCCCAATCAAGGGGATGTCCGGAATTAGATAAAGGGTGCAATGCTGCGTCTTCACAGTATGAACAAACAAAATCCAGCATTAAAAATTCAGTTATAAAACAAGATTCCACTCCCAGGGCAGCCCTCCACGGATTCAAACATAAACCCAGAGTAACACCAAATACATAATATTTACATTAGATTACACACCAATATTTAGGAACAGTAAACACATGAAGATAATTTTAAAAGAGGTCAAACAACTTGATCCAAGGTCAGAAAAAGTACTTAAAAGTCCCCAGAGAGAAAGCAAACTTATATCCCCACTGGACTAGGAAGGTACGACCATTAATCATGTGGCAGGCAGAGTTCTGGCAAAACTACAGAACTAAAGGTCAGTCATGTCTTAAGCTCCTCTGCCGATGAATTTACCTCAGCCTGGGAAGAAATCAGAACTGATCTCCCCATTTTACGGCATCCAAGGGATCACAAAAAGTACAGCTGCATAAGAACTTACCGTAACAGTAGATCGTCAAGGGAATCTCTTTCACCAGGTCACACCTATGGAACTTAGCCATCAGGCACTAGGATCCCACAGAAGCCTTTTTTGTAGCAGTCTTATCAGGGCCGCACACACTGACGTCACCTGCCGACATAGTCTTCCCTATGTAGACGTAGGCAGCCCTGTTCCCTTTTCAGTTCGTTCCCACCGGAGACCTCTCCCATTCGGCTATCTCTGGGGAACTAAGGAGAGAGAATGCCTAGCCCTATATAAGGCTGGAGCACTAAATGACCCATCTGGAACAGAAAAGACCCCGTAGGTGGATGGAGGGTGGGACGGCATGACCTGATGAGAGATTCCCTCGAAGATCAACTATTACAGTAAGTTCTTACGCAACTGTACTCTCTTCATCAGGGATATCTCTCATCAGGTCACACCTATGGAACAAGTCCCAAGCAGTGCTGACAGTACAGCAACAAGGGGTGGCAGGAGGTGAGAGACCTAAGAAAGGAGGCCCTGAAGCATGGCCAGATCAAACCTTGCCCACCTGCGAGAAGCAATGTCCAAACTGTAGTGCTTGGTGAAAGTGTGGACAGTACTCCAAGTGGCAGCAGCACAGATGTCCGCAGCTGACAAATTCTGGAAACAGGCAATGGAAGTGGCCATACCCCTGGTTGAACAGCCCTTGACAATCCCAGGAAGCTCCTTACCGTACTTCCTATAACAAAGTAATACAGTTGGCCAGCCATTTGGACACACTGTTTCAAAACTGAGGCACCCTCTTTCCCAGGGGCAAAAGAAACAATTGCTTGGACTTCCTGCAGTCCTTAGTACAGTGTGTATAGTAATGCAAAATTCTATGCACATCTAAAGTATGGAGCAATGCTTCCCCTGGACTGCTCTGACATGCTCTGGGTAATAAACAGGCAGGTGGATGGATTGATTTACGGTAAACTTGTACACCACCTTAGCAAAAAACTGAGGGTTAGTACGCAAAGAGACCCAGTCTCTGTGGAAAATCAAAGAAGGCTGCCCACTCATGAGAGCCTGTAGCTCCAAAATTCTTCGAGCAGAAGTAAATGGAAATTACGTTATCTACCATAAGTCTGATCTTTCTGTGCATCTTCAACATTCATCACCTTTGGGTACTTGGCCGGAGGTTATGACCCCGCAGGATGGATGGAGCTGAGTCGGCCTTTCATCGGTCGCCTTGTAGCGATGCATGGCGTGGTGCTCATGGGGTTGGCTGTTAGGTGTTGTCAACTCCACCCTCCCGCCAGTTCTGAGTCACCGTAGAGGTGAGAAAAAGGGTTGGTAGGGTGGAACAAGGAAGTCTAAGGGACAGACAAAGGAAATGGTAGGGGCCCCAATCTCTGGAAGTAGAAAAGGAGGAGGGAGGGTGGGTTAAGGATTTTTAGAACTAAGGAAAAGAGTGAGAGGAGGGAAAACAGGAGAAACATACCCTGTAACCCTGTCCTGTCTCCAGTTTGTATAGGAACTGCGAAGGAGTAGCCAAGAGGCTAACTGCCAGAATTCAAGGCACAGAATAACTGGCAATAATTCCCACAAGCAGAATCGGCTATTCTGGAAGAAAAGACAGGATACAGGGATATCTCCCCCCTCTCAAAAGAAGATTTTGATGTAAGAAACCTAGTTTCTTAAATTAATTGAGATTATGTCCAAAGGACAATGAAATTAAAGGACTGACAGGGAGAAGGAAAGAAAGGAGGTCAACTGCCAACCCCCAACCCACAGTGGTGTAGCCAAAGCACTGAAGAAGGAGTGCCCCCATCCTGACCACTCTGCCCCTAAAGACAATTATCCCCCTATGTGCCCCAGTTTACCCTGCTCCTGACTAACAGAAAGGAGGGGGGTGAGAGAGTGGGCACAGACAGGGAGGGGGACCCAGAGACTGAGGCCCCAGGGGGATGGAGGGTGGGATTGTGATGAATGGTGAAGATACACAGAAAGATCAGAACTACAGTAGGTACGTAATTTCCATATCTTATCTGTGTCAGTCTTCACCATTCATCACCTTTGGGTGAGTGCCGAGCCCCCGAGAAGAGGGCTTTTAACCCTAAGGGGCTGAGTCCCTTAGCTCTCAGTGGGTGACACACTAAGAGGGAGAACCTTCACGGGTCTGGAGAGGCCAGAGAGTGTGAAGAGTGAGGCAGGGACCCCTCGGAGGGGGTAGGAATTTGCCCCGACAGACACCGTCTCACCTTACGGGAGAAAAGATAGGTTCTCTGGTGAGCGGAGTTAATCACCCTACGCCGGGCCAGGGGTGACAACCGGGAGAGATGCAGCCATGCCGTCCACCTAGTGCAGATTGCTGTCCCTACGACCCTGGTAGCTACATCACTGGCATCATATGATGCCCTTGCTTGGTGCCTTGCTAGCTCCAGGCCATGTGCAGAGAGTGCAATGGCTTGTCTGGTTTGCTCCATGTCAGGCATCGAAGCTAGGAGTTGACCTAGCCTGGACCACAAGAACCTGTCATAGGATGCATAGTGGGCCTTATGTGCTGCAGTAGAAAGCAGCAACTGTGTCAGGTAAAATGTCCTCCTCCCCCAGAAGTCAAAATCCAAGGAATCTTGATCTGGGGGGCGGTCACGGTGCGGGGTGCAAAGCCCATCAGGAGTATCCAAATGCATCAATCCTGACTGGGGATGAGGCATGGAACCTGGAGACTCCGGGGGGGCACAATACTGCTGGCAGAGATCCCTAGGGGCTGGGACTCCGGGAAAGGGTGTCTGCCAGGAGCGCAACAGCGCCTCCCGAAAGGGAGCAGGGCAGGGGGCACCACAAGGATGTCTGCACTGAAATCGCCCAGAAAGGCGCGCATCGAGAGTTTCAGATTGTGTTGAGTGGGTGGGATGATGCACAGGTCCTCCAACATCCTCACGAGGAATCGCTGATACTCGGCGAGATCAGCAGCTGGAGAGATATGAACAGACTGCTCCTCTCCCCCAGAAGAGGGGGATGAGGATTTAGAGGACCTTGGAAGTTCAGCAGCTGACTGCTCAGGGGGAGGTTGAAAAACCTGTCTGTCCATAGCCCAGACGTAAGCGGGAAATTGAGCAGCCACCACTCTGAACTGCTCTCAGGAGAGAGGACCACTAGGACCAAGAATACCCGGGAGCGCAGGAGAATGTGGCAGAGGAGTCGGGGCAGAGCCGACAACAGAAATCTGCTGACCTCTGCCTGGGCTGGGGAGCGCACCAGGAGCCCTAGGGACATGAGCTCCAGAAAACTCCACAGCTAACAGCTGATCAACCAAACTGGAACTACCTAGGCTGCGCCCTGAAGAATCCCCCCCGTGAGGTGACCGGGGCCATGTAGATGCAGAAGGACGGTCCCCTATCTCCAAAGAACGGGGCCCTCTCGAGGAAACTGAAAGGGAAAGGTGGAAATCCGTGCTACAGCTTCTCCCAGAGCCCGAGTGGGCCCTGGAAAAAGGCAGCCGCACGGATCCCATACCTCTCAACCCCTCGGAATCTGAGAGTGCCCTCCTCCTCAACAGAGAGCCAGCCTAGGTAGCTGGCAGCCCTGGTCGGCAACCGAAGGAGCTATCCAGGAAGCAGCACCCTCCCCTCCTGTGGGTGCTCCAATCGGTCCCAAAGTTGGGCGATCCAGGCACACCACCCGAGAGGGTACCACCACTGAGGGGTCAGAGAACCCTCCAAGACCAGGCTGCAGAGCAATGGGGGCCTGCACCACTGCCTGCTGGTCAGCACCCCTGACCCTGGTCCCGGGAGTCACTGCCCGCTCCCCCGGGGGGGGTGGCCCCGGTCTGTCAAGGACACTACCAAGGTGTCCACGTGAGCAGCCAACTCCAAGGAGTCAGACTGCCTGTCTGACTCAAGAGTCCGATTCCCCCTCCAAAGAGGTGGAGACTAAAGTTCTGTGCCAAACAGTGTGTGGACACCCACTACCATCCCAACTGAAAAGGGCACCAGAAACCAAGACTGCACCAGAGTCAGTGCAGACGTCCCCAACAGCACTGCGAATGGTGCCTGAAGAGAACACAGCTCCAACAATGGCAGCAGCCTCTGAGCCGAAGCCTGTCATGGCGCCGTCTTAACCAATGGCGCCGCAAGCGGCACCGACAGCCACCGATCGTGCTCTCAGCACCCTGTCGGAGACCCCCACGGTGTCGACCCGCCCCACGACTGGTATCAAGGACAGAGACTGCGCTGATGACGGCCCCGACCGCGCTCTCGGCCGAACTCCAAAACCCTCACGGTGCCGTGTCCATGTTCTGAGCTGCGAGAGGCCCCAGAACTGTCCACGGTGCTGTGCTCAGCCACGACAGTGCCGTAGAGCCTCCCATGGTGCCACCAGCACCATCGGCGCAACTGAGCAACGAACCGGCACTGACGATCACGCCATCATGACCCACGGCACCGCGAACGGCGCTGAGGCCCAAAATGGCACCGACAGACTGCGCGCCAACCCAGGCCTTCCGAGCCACGGGTACGACACTGGGGGAGCCTTCACCCCCGAAGGGGCAACTGCCAAGGCGGTGCCTCCCGCCTGTCCCCCGGGTGGGGGACAGACTGGGCCTCCTGCACCGCAGAAGGGGCCTCTGCCATGGCTAGGCTACAAGAGGCAGAGGCCCCCTCCTCCACATCCGTATAGAACCGGGAGGGGACCCGAAGGAAAGGCTGAGAGAATGCCGCTTGGCCCGAGTGCGCGCCTGTCCCCCGAAAGTCGGTGGAGCTCGTCCCACTTTCCACATGCACTGCTCGATGACACGGCGGTCCATAGAGAAGCAAGCGCTGCACGAGTCCATGTCGTGTAGTGGCACAAGACACACAAGGCAACGGTCATGGTGGTCAGTGACGGAGTACTTACAGCTGCATGGGCACTGACGCATGGGGGGCCATCCCGTCTTCAGTTTTCTTGTCCCCCAACCGAGACATGACCTACAGAAAAAGAACACCTAACAAGAACCAGCATCGCAAAATAAAATAAGGAACAGTCTTACCAGGGGACGTCGAGTAGGGTGAACAGAACCGGCAGGATACTCTGAGCCGACGGACTTCGACACAGAGTCGACAACAAATTTTAGACTGTGACATGAAGGCTTCAAAGGCAGGCCTCTCAGAAGAGATTCTCTCTAAGCTTCCCATGAGGTGACCTCGACGGCAGGAGACGAAGAACTGGCAGGAGGGCAGAGTCGACAACACCCAACAGCCAACCCGTGAGCACAACAGTGCGTCGGGTTTCAGGGCGACACTTGATGGTGCGTCAACTCCGCCCATCCCCCCAAAAAGATGGCCGCGGGGTCATGACCTCCGGCCAAGTACCCAAAGGTGATGAATGGTGAAGATTGACACAGATAAGATTAGCAACTAAAAATAACTGTCCATGACAGAAAGCATATCTCGCAAGACGCGGACGGTTCAAAAGGAGGCAGGGTCAGTTTCTCCAACACAAAATTCAAGTCCCAAGCCAGGGACATAACAATAATAGGTATTTATATGCTATAAGAATATATTGTTTGCTTAATAGACACACTAATCTTTGAGCAACTGAGCTGAACAAGTGAGCTCAGTGTTATTTGCTTGTGTATGTGATGTCATGCTTTTTTGAATTGCGTGTTTAACTGACACTGGTATAAAAGGAATGAAATTAAAACAGGCAACTACTCCCTGACAAAGCTCCACATGGTGAAGCACTGGGGTACCTATTAATAGACAGCATCATTCTGGGGTGCTTTACCAGGTCGACAAGTAATAAATGGATTTTTCCTGGAAACTTTGAGAGTTTGTCTTCACTGGAGTTGCCCAGCCACTCCTGGCTCTGGAGTGCAAGTGAGTTATTTGGTTTTGCAAAAGACAATTGCTTGGACTTCCTGCAGTCCTTAGTACAGTGTGTACAGTAATGCAGAATTCTAGGCATATCCAAAGTATGGAGTAATGCTTCCCCTGTACTGGCATGCTCCGGGTAATAAACAGGCAGGTGGATGGATTGATTTAGGGTAAACTCAGAAACCACCTTAAGAAGAAACTTGGGGTTAGCACGCAAAGAGACCTCGTCTCTGTGGAAAATCAAATAAGGCTGCTCACACAAGAGCCTGTAGCTCCAAAATTCTTTGAGCAAAAGTAATAGCAACTAAAAATAACACTGTCCATGACAGAAAGCATACTTCACAAGATGCGGCTGGTTCAAAAGGAGACAGGGTCAGTTGGTCCAACACAAAATTCAAGTCCCAAGCCAGGACATGACTACAAATAGCGGGCTTCAAGTGAAGGCTGCCCCTCAAAATCGTACGAGTCACCTTTAACTGGGATACTGGACAGCCATCCACAGGCACATAGAAGGAAACGATGGCAGACATGTGCACCTTAATGGAGGAATATTTAAAGTCTCATAAAGACAACAGGTACTTCAAAACCTGGTTCACTGGACAAGTGAAAGGGTCCAAGCAGCAAGCAGGGGCCCAAATGGCAAAGTGCTTCCATATCACTGAATATGTGGCTCTGGTGGAGGGTCTCCTGGCAGCCACCAGGACATCAGCAACTAAGAAACTCCAAAGCGGGCTACGGCTATGTCCTCAGGAGGCAAGCATGCAGCCAAAGGGACTTGAGAACTGGATGGACCAGGGTCCCCTACGCCTGCATCATTAGCAGGTCTCTGCAGAGCCAGAGAGGAACTGGAGGTTTCACCACCAGCTGTTTAAATAACAGAATCCAAATTTGCCGAGACCAGAATGGCACCACCAGTACATGGGTGGCCTGCTCCATCTGTAGTCTGAGAAGCACCCTTTGAATTAGTGGAATGGGGGGAAAGCTGTAGAGGAACCTCCCTTTCCAAGAGAGGAACAACGCATCTCGCCAGAAGAGTCCAGGTCCTGCATCTAGCGAGCAGAAAAGAAACAGTTTTACCTTGAGTGGGGATGCAAAAAGGTCCAACTCTGGGCATCCCCACCTTTTGAACAGGCCCTCAGCTACCAAAGACAGCAGTTCTCATTCGTGCTTCC
Source organism: Neoceratodus forsteri (assembly GCA_016271365.2). Classification (NCBI taxonomy): domain Eukaryota; kingdom Metazoa; phylum Chordata; order Ceratodontiformes; family Ceratodontidae; genus Neoceratodus; species Neoceratodus forsteri. The sequence goes on along the minus strand of CM028138.1, from coordinate 278,556,508 downwards.
AGGACTACGACCTGCTTAGGCTGTCTCCTAAGATGTTTTAGTCTCCTGGAACATGGACAGCTGACAGCTCGAGGCCGTGGTCCACAGCCCAGTGCCAAACTCTCATTACCTCCCAGCACAGGGGTTAAGAATGTCTCCCCCCCCCCCACTTACTGAAATAGTACACCACATTGAGGTTGTCAGACTGCACCAGAAGGTGACCCGGAGACAAGTGGCTCTGAAAGGCCTGGAGGGCATACAAGACCGCTCTCATTTCAAGCACATTTGTGTGGAGGGTGGCCTCCACTGGAGACCAGGACCCTGGCTCCCCAGCCAATTCCCAAGGTGTCCGTAGTCAGGATCTGCTCAGGAGAGGCAATGAGGAAAGGGACTCCACTCAATAGATTGAGAGGATTCTGCCACCACTGCAGTACCTTGCAAACCAGAGAGGAGACTAGGATCAATTGATCCAAGTCATCAAAGAGCTAGTCCCACTGAACACACAGGTTCCACTGGGGCACTCGCATATGAAGTCTGGCCAACGGCACCATGGCTATAGCCGCAATGAGGCCTAGAAGCCGAAGATAGGATCTGGCCATAATGTATTGGTCCAGAGCCACTACAGAGGCCACCTTGTCCTGAGGCAGAAAAGCCTTGCTCTGAGTGGAGTCCAGAACTGCACCTATGTACTGAGGGTGCTGGGATGGGGAGAGGATGAACTTAGTTAAGTCCATCATAATACCCAGGGAATTAAACAGCTGCAGGGTCCTGAGTAGGGTGGCCGGCAAGAGCTCCCTGGACAGGGCTTTTAACAGTCAATCATCCAGCTACAGGAACACATACAGGCCCTCGCAATGGAGGGCCACCACTGCTAAGCACTTGGTAAACACCATGGCACAGAGGACAAGCCAAAGGGCAAGACTCTGAACTGGAAATGATCCCCCTGGGACAAGAATTTGCGGTACCTCCGGTGAGGGGGCCAACCAGGATATGCAAGTACGTGTCCTGCATGTCCAAAGAACAAAGTTAGTTTCCTTGTTTGATCAGAGGCAGCAGACCCTGTAAAGTGACCATGTGAAACCACTTGTACTGAATGTACTGGTTTAGCCCCTTAAGGTCTAACATAGGACAAAGATCTCCTATCTGTTTGGGCACCAGGAAGAATCTGGAATAGAAGCCATTTCTCTGAGCCTTCAGGACAGGCTCTATGGCCCATGTGTGCAGGAGAGTGTGCATTTCTCCCTTAAGACCAGAATGTGGTCCGTAGGACAGCCGGTGGGCCCCAGGGGAATGGCGGGTGGCCGTTCCAGAAGCTCCAGAATGTGGCTTCTCAGCATGAGCTGCAAAATCCAAGCATCCGAATTGATGTCCCTCCACTGGTCTAAATGGAGGGAAAAACGACCCCCTACTGCTGCCTCTGGGCTTGGAACAAGAGGATGGAGGTCCAGCAAAGAGTCAGGCTGAAGCAGGCCCAGGGGCCTGGGTAGTGCCTCTGACCCTGGGGACTTTGACAGAGGTTCCAGAGGTGGAAGAAGGGGTGGGCAGAGAAGAACTAACTCTATGCTTGCCCTGTGGATGGGGGCTGGAGCCAGACTTCTGAGAGACTTTCCAAAAGGAATGGCATGGTGCAGGGAATGCACAAATTTGAAGGTCCTCCCTGTTGCCCGCAGCTCATTAATAATATCCTGAACATCAGGGCCAAACAGCTTGGCACCCAAAATGGGGCATCCAGGACCTTTTGTAGCAAGCCCAGAAACCCGGAGCTAGGAGTGCCTCCTAAGGCAGATGCCGAGGCAGTCGCTCTGGCCGTAGTGTCAGACATGTCGTAAATGGCAACTGGAGCTGGACGTCTGAGACACTTTCCAAAAGGAAGGCCTCAGGAGGCTTCTGGGCTGGATATAGTACAGGGAGTGCACAGATTTGAGGGCCCTCCCTGATGCCTGCAGTTCATTAATAATAAACATCAGGGCCAAACAGCTTGGAGCCCACAAAGGGGCATCCAGGACCTTTTGTAGCACATCTACAGCAAACTCAGAAACCTGGAGGTAGGAGTGCCTCCTAAGATAGCTGCCCGAGGCAGTCACTCTGGGCGTAATATCAGACATGTCATAAATGGCGCAAAGAAGGTGCTTACCAACATCCTCGGCAGCCTCAAGAGTCTTGTGTATTTCATGTCTCTAGGACTCCCTAACCCCGGGATGGCCTGAGTCACAGCTCTGCCCTTTTTCCAGAGTGTGATCTGGTATTTAACCAAATGAGACATGTCATTTGAAATCCTGAGGCCCAAGGCAGTAAAGACAAATGTCCTCTTGCCCCATAAGTACAACCTCCTGGACTCCTTGTCAGGAGGGACAGAACTAAGATGATTGGATGCCTTGAAATGGTTGTGGGCAGCCTTAATGACTACACAGTCTGTCTCAGGCTGGGCAGAGTAGAAGGTTTCCCCACTGTGGCATGGTACAGCTTGTCCACCTTCCTAGGCATGGCAGGCATAGAGCGGGGCCTGCACCAGACCATCTGGGCAGTGTCATCCAGAGCTGGGAGCAAGGGAGGGATGACTTTAGGGGGAGATTTAGGGATCTCCAGGAAGTCTACCAGGTTCTTCATGGTGACATCGTCCTCTTCAGTCTGGAACCCTACAGCAGACTAGAGCTGCTTTATAATGTTGTAGAAACTGTGGTCCTCAGGAGGAGACTGGGGAGTCTGATGCTCAGAGCCCTCGCTCCCGAGAGATTGCACCCAGAAGAGAAGTAGGCCTCCTCTTCCCCTTCCTCCTCAGGCAGGAGATCAGTGCGATACCCCCCTTCAACGTTGACCTGGTCCTGAGCCATAGGCTGATGCAATGGATGCCAACACCACCAGGAAGGGTGCCGATGAGACCAAACTGCCGATGAAGGAGGAGGAGGGCCCGAAGGAGGCGCCGATGGCATGGTAATAGTAGGGGTGAACCGCTTCACCAATGCTGTAGGAAGGGAAGCAAGAATAGTGTTAAGGTCAATGATGTGGTGAAGAAAGACCATCAGGACTGGAAGCAATGGCGCGGGCAAGAAGCCTGATGTCAACGGTCCTGCAGGAACAGGGTACAACAGGGCAGAGAGAAGGACAGCAGTCGATGGCCCAGTGTCGGAAACAGCAGGGCCCAGTGCCTAAGGAGCTTGGAAGAGCTGGCGGGATGGAGGCCAATGACCCAGAGGTTGACAGCTAGGCTTCCAGTGAAGCCAGAGGAGTCTCTCACCTGGATTGACCTGGAAGACACTGAGGCCAAGGCAGCGGGGGGTCAGTCCCGAAGGAGCAGACAAGGCAGTCCCGGAGGACTGACAGGGAGCACCCAGAGACCGGGACCAGTGGCGTGGGGAATGGTCCTTTACGATGATCCTTGTCCTTGTGATTCCCAGAGAACTTGTCTCAGACCTTAGCAGCCTGCAAACCCCAAAAGTGCGAAGGAGACAGGGAGCAAGAAGCCTCCGAGCCCCCTGTTCCAAGCTGGCTAGCTGACGCTCTATAAGGAAAACGCTAAGGGCCTTCTTCTGGCACCGAAAAGTGGTAAGCTTAAACTTCTGGCAGAGGGTGCAGGTTTTGGGTTTATGAGCAGGCCCCACACAGCACACAAAGATTGTGGTCATCCTCCCAAAAAATATTTCCGCAGCAGAAGTGACGGAGTCGACAGTTCTAGAAATTAAAGAAAATAAAATAAAGAAAATACAAGTTTTGGCAGTCGACTGAACGATGAGGCTTCCAAAGGAGACCGTGCAAAAAAAGTCAATGGCAGGAAAGAGCTGAGGAGGGAGCAGGGTCGCCTACGCCTATATAGGGAAGATGACGTTGGCAGGCGACGCCGGCATGGGCAGCCCTCACATGACTGCTACAGAAAAAGGCTTCTGCAGGATCCTAGCATCCAATGGATAAGTTCCATAGGTATGACCTGATGAAAGAGATATCCTCAATGACTTGCTTCCATGGCCAATGCAGAGTTTAGCTGGGAACATGCATGTCTGAGTCCTGCTATCCTCAAAGTGTGACATACTGCCTCAAACTTGTTCTGATGCAGTTGGATGGCACAGGACAAGTCTGGGGAAAATAACACTGTGACCCTCCCACAACGCTGGGTAAGGTTTCCAAACAAGTTAATTCAACCTTTCCCAATTGCCTACTCAGTCAATCAAAATTACACACATGGCGAAGAGGGAGGCGCACCTCCAGAGAGACACTTCAATCACTAGATTTTCTTTCCAACCATGGATTTTGTTGCACAGTGTACTTTGCATTCTCTAATCAAGAGGCTCGCTTCCCCCAGGACACACCTGGAAATGAGCAGCTGCAGCTCATACTGTGCGGGCGCCCTGAGCTTTGGAAGGGCACTTTGTTATACGAAATGATGATGACTGTTGATGATGATGATGATGATGATAACACACCTCACCCTGACCCCACGACTTACCCCATGGCAGGGCCTGGCCGCAGCCAAGCAACATCCCCCACCACTCCATGTAATGCAACGGGAGACACCCACTGCCGGGTCAGGGTGGCTGGTAGCGGACTGCAGGACTCTGAAGAGCCAACTGTCTGAGGATTTTTCCTGTTAAGCTCTGCCACTTCTCTGGCAACTGCCTAGGAGTACTCGTGCATGGACCTGTAGGCAGGGAGCTGCTGACACTGCATGGTCACCCACAGTGTCATGGCACTCCACTTTTCACCAGCTGGTGGGGCTCAATAGGGCAAGATGCTCAGCTTCCTCCCCCCAGTCAGTGTATGATGCCTCCAAATCATGCTACGGCCCCACACTAACCTGGGGCGGGGGAGATGGGGACAGTGCTCCACCAGCTGGCGCCACTGGACTGGTCCAACCTCTCCAGCTTAAGGAACTTGATGGTTGCGGGAGTCTCTTTTGAACTTTTTATTTAGAAGTTTTGAAAAAAACTTACAATAAAATTCCCATAGAGGAATACGGACTTTGTACAGTACAGTATCATTCTCTTAATAAGGATAACTTTAGACACCCTCCCTGTAAGATACATCATGGGGGGTGTTACCAAATTATACACATTACTGCTCATGATAATTGCCACAGCTTTATAGCAGCACGGAGCTTGATAAGGATACAGTTAAAAGAAAGTACAAAGAAATGCCTAGTTTATCATTTTGGCATCATGCCTACAGTAACCCACATGAAATTATCAAGAGTGACATAGTGGAACCATTACCCAGAGGGCGAGCCCATAAAACCATAAATTCCCAACATTGTTGTAATTATACTATCAAGAGGGCCCTGCTTTAAATAAAACACATAACTTTAATATCTAAAACTTATATTAGGCAACCTCCCTGCATTAGTAGATACAGTATATAGGAGGGATAAAGATAAAGCAAGAGAGTTCAGGTCAGGAAACAACACCCAGGCTGTCCTGTGAAATCCAGCATCAACAGCATAAACAAAGTTCAGAACAACCAGAATTTGAAAGTCCAGAGTCTCTTATAATACAAACTCCAACTTGCACTCACGGGACCCAGAAACAAAGTCACTCACCCTCCAGTGCGTCATCTTTGTCGGCTGGGCCTCCCTCCGCTTCCATCAATTCCACCTCTATCCTCGCCTGAAGCTTGCTGACCTCTGATGGATCATTAAACAAATGTGTACGGCTATTCCAGATCACCTTGAGCTTTGCCAGCAGTAAGAGTCAAGTTTTGAATTTTAAGTGATTGGAGGGTAGCCCGCACCCGATCAAAAGCTTTTCTTCTTCGTCTCATGGAGTACGAAAGGTCAGGAAACAAGGACAATTCTGACTCTTCATACCGGAGGTTTCTTTTGCACCTAGCATGCATCTGTATTCTGTCCCAAACAGACCACAAGAAGTCTCCATGTATTTAGTAATAGTCCTCAGCTCGACGAGGGAGGGATGCTGTTGTCTTTCAAAAGTCAGTGGGGGCCTTCTCTGACAAACCCAATATTTGCAGCAGCATTATCTGAATAAAAGATAGTGGGTCCTTGCCCTCGACCTGTTCTGGGAGGCCAATTATCCACACATGTCTCTCCCGCACCATATTCTCCACAGTTTCAAGTCACTGGCGTAGCAGGGAGTTTTCTTTTATCAGCTTTGTTGTGGCACCCATTTATTTAATAGAGGCCCCCTTCAACACGCTGCACAGACTGTTCAATCCTGTACACTTGGGTCTCCAGTGCATTCACTCTAGGGCTGAGTATATCCAGCTTTTTGTCCATGTCCCATATTTTTTAACTAGCCGGGTTAGGGTGGAATTTACCATGCTGAGGGACACTTCCTCCGAACCAGCTGCACTACCACCCGCTGTTTCATCTGGCTGCTGGGGCCCACCGCCTCGTGGCTGGTTTGCCTTAGGTTTAAAAAAAAATCTGCTGCAGGAGCTGCATTTCGTTGTTTACCCATTCTTGCTTTCCAAATACCAAAGGGGGTTGCCAGTTGTGAAAAGGTGTTGAAAGAACAGCAGAGATACTTTTTTATTTATTTTTAGGCTCAAGTCCTCAGGAGCTCTAACAAGGGGGAGTCTGCTCCAGTTCTCTGCTAAGGCATGCCCCTAGCTGCAGGTGTCTCCGACCTCTCAGTCCATTGGTTCTGTATCTGCTTGTCTGACAGATTCAGCTCTGTTCAAGTTTTTATGCCCTCTCCCCTCCTCTAGGGTTCTGGTGTCTCCCTTCTATTTTTGATCCAATACTGTTATCCATCTTTTTAAGAGGGAACAGTCACCACACAGACAGCCCCATGCTCATGTCTGGGGCTGGTCCCAATCTGTACTTTGCGTGCAAAAATGCGGTGGTTTACTTACTGATTTACTGTAGTATAGTAGATTTTATCACACTAACTTTTGCTTAGCTGTAGGTGAACACCTTTCTGTTACTACAAATCCCAAAATCCCCTGCAGATGACATCAGAGCAGCAGTCAGAAGATTCAATAGCTTGCAGTGCATGTCAGAGTTTGTATAACCTACCTCCAGATTTCCCTTAGCTTCCTTGCCTTTCTTGTCCAAAGCCTTCCTCTGATCTTTTCTACATACATCCACTGATTTAATAGAGGCCCCTTCAGCACGCTGCACAGACTGTTCAATCCCATCCACAATTAGTCTCTCTATATTTACTGCATATGCTTGTCTATAAGCTGGTCTCACATACAAGTCAGTTCCCTTTGACTGTAACCAATTTTAGCAACTTTTGGTCTGAATTTTGTTATCCATATTAGGGAACATGACTTTCTCCTATGACAAACGCTGAGCACCAAATCTGCTTTTTAAGGCTCAAGCTGGACAATAAATTCTGGTGTCTCAGCTGCATAACTGGTTACCTTTGTAAATCCCACAGTGCGGTCCCTCCAAGTCTTAGGTCGGGTCCTCCCCCTTGGGTTCCCAGTTTTAGCACCGAACACTAGAATTACATTTGAGTATAAGTGATTACCTCTCCCTTGTTTTGTTCCGTATTGCTGTTCCCTGTAATTTTGCTTATTTGGCTCGTATACACTTCTCTACTGTATTAATTATGTACAATGCGCACCCATATCTCACATGTATATTGCACTTTTTGCTTTTGTATTTCTACCATTTGCATCCTTTCTCAGTTGCACCTGGAAAGAGCCTCGGCTTAGTGTGCCTTCCCGGTCGATATTTCAGATAAACAAATACACCCAGTACACTTAACTACCTGCTGACCTCTCTGATACTACGAAGATTAATACTTTCAAAGCTGGGCTCAAATCTCTCCTTGGCTCTAAAATGATTTGTACATGTCTGCGCTAATGTGATAGTACCTTGTTCCCAGTTTCCCATTACCTACTCCCCTGTACATCTTTCTACCTTATACCACTTTTTCTTAACCCTCCCCCCTTCCTCCAATTACCGGACGGTGGCCTCACTTGGTTGAAAGCTCCATCTCTCCCCCTTCTTAAACGATGCCACCTCTGGCTGACCCCCCAACCCCCACCTATCTAATCAGTCTTGCTGTTAAAAGGTACTAATTTGATGTATTTAAGTTCTACCATTATACTAAATTTTGACTATTACTGCCTGTGTATATGCTTCAATGTTTTTTTCTTCTTTTTCTCTGTATACCTTGTATTTATTGTAAAGTTAGTTCGACAATGACGTGGAACCCTTGAAAATGAATCCTTGACTCAAAGGTATTAATCCCAAACTGAAATAAATAAAATAAAAATGATGGTGGAGCGTGCATCATTTTGGTATGGGCAACCCAGATGTTCTCTCTAAATGTGACCATACTTTGGGCAGGAGTGGGGGGGGGGTGCAACGTGCTCGGGCTCTGGGGAGTGGCAGCATCCTCACTACTACAGCACTTCCTAAGGAAGGACTGGTAAACACAAGATCCTGTGTGTAACCATGCTGCATCCTGGTCCCACGCCAAGTGCTGAGAGGACGCAATGAGGATTGTGGGTGGTGTCTTAAAAGTGGACTGTGCTTAACACAGAAACAGACAATGATAGGGGGAAAAAAAAACACTAATGGTCCATCCAGTTCACCCATCAACATCCTCAGGCCATCAGACCCAGATGCTGTGTCTGCTACCTCTAGTTTTCAGAGGCAAAAACAGTGTAAAGTGCTAAGGGGCAGTCCCTTAGAGGGCCTGCCGGGAGCAGAAGACTGCCCCCCCAGGGTATCTCCTGGGGACTGATGAGCTGGACCAGAGGCAGTAGAGGACCTATGGGGTAAAGGGAGACGAACATTGGTGCCTTTTTTTTTTTTTTTTTAATTTCGCATGCTTTATTGCTGCTGCTTTTCCTGCTGATCCTCCACCCGGTCACGGACCCTTCTGCTCCTGCATCCTACATTAGCCACAGCTCCCTCATACCCCCGGCTTGCCCCCAAGGTGGGGTTGTGGCACTGGCCCCATAGTGCCACAAACTACGGGATAGGTCAGGCAGCCAGCCTGGAAGCAATCGTACCAGAGAACGGGCTTCATTAAGGTGGCCGGCAGCAGCTGGATTTCTCCCAGATGTGTGGGGACATGCATGACTGCCATGTCCGCCTCGAATGTGTTGGTATCGACATACGCGGTACACCAGTCTCCACTAGGTGTCCATAATACTCAACACTTACCACCCTCCCTGGAGAAGGAGAGCAGTCGACGCTTCAATCCATCTCCCCCAGTCGTACCCGGCTGACGCCCCAGGTCCATTCCTCAACCGGCCGCCAGCATTGCAGGTTGGCATCCAGCCCCTGTGCCAGTGGGCCGGCCTGAACATTGGTGCCTAAAGCTACAGGTGTTGAAGAAAGGCAAGCAGTTGGGGATAAGACAAAAAAAAAATGTACACAAACAAAAAACATTTGAAGTTAAGTGAGGGGGCATGTACTATTCAAGCATTCTGAGCTCACTACTGCTTCACTGAAAAGTATCTCTTCCTGGCCTGTTGGGCTGTCGTAGGGCTACCACTCACGACGCTGACAACCAGAGTTCAGCAACGAGCTTGAGTCACCGGGAGCAGGCATCCCAGAGGGTGCTCAACCCTCAGGGGAGGGACAGCAGTGGACTTTGATGCAATACTGCCTGCCACCTGGGTGACCAAAGGTGGCAGAACATATAGAGAAGCTTTGGGGGGTGGAGGCGCTGATGCAAACTTGCATGTGTGAGCTTGTGCACCCTAGCATGCTGGCATCCCGAGGGGAAACGGAGAAAGTGGGTAAAATCCCCAGAAAGCTGCAGGATGAATGTCCAGCCTTCAACAGGCCCAAACCAGTGATTTTGCCTTCCTCCATATTTGGATCCTAACACGCAGCGGAAGTTGGGAAGCCCTGCCGCCCCTGCCACAAGGGGTAGGGGGGGAGGCCATGGGGAACTGGAATCGAGGTAATTTATTAAAAAGTTTTACCAGGAAGGGCATACTGAGCAGAAAAGCTCATTTCCAGATGCATCCTGGGGGAAGGGACTGATACAGTAAGTACAGCAAACAGTATAAAAATAGCGAATAATAGAAATAGTATACAGAAACATCAACAGGATGATGATATAACATTACATTGCAATGAACATCTAACAATAAAAGATAAAGTGCTAGGACAATATAAAACAATCAAAACCATCAGTTATCATGAAAATTACAGGCTAAGAGATAACCTACGAGTGAGTGCAGAGGCAAATGGGGGGGGGGGTCCTTGAAAAGGGAGCCGAGGATCTGAGGGGAGGCAGTGAGACAGACGGGGGGTAAGAGGGTGTTCCAAATTTTTGGGAAATGGTGTGAGAAAGCTGCCTGACCAACAGAGGTAGTCATGGGCAGGATAGTTAAGATGCAGCGGTCATGGTTTCTAAGTGAGTGAGAAGAATGCAGTTTAAGGGAAGCCAATAAGGAGGGAGAGCGTGAAACCAGAATTTGCCAAGAAAGTTGGTACAGTGGATATGGTGCCTGTCAGCTAGGGAAGGAAGTGAGAGAGAGAGACTGGTAAAGGATGCAGTGATGGGTACCAGGAGGACAGTCAAGAGCGAAAAGACAGAAAGAGTGGAAAAGAACCACGTACCATGCCAGCGACCTGGGTTTGGGAGCGGACTCGGGCTGGCGGGGGAGAGGAAAGATCAAGCATCCGACAACTGCTCTCCTTCCTCTGGGGTGGGTAGTGGGGCTTGCATTGCCCTGTAGCAGTGACTGGCGGAGGTCAGCCGCACTACAGTGGCATACACAAAGAAGGTGAGAGCGTGGCGGGCGGGTGTCAGCACTACGTGCTCAGACGCCACTGTACGTCTGGCTCTCTGAAAGGGGAGAAAATGTGGAAAATGGCGGAGGGCGATCCCTGCAGCTGATGGCCACGCCTTGCACCCCCCAGCAGGGAACCCGAGAGAGGTGCTTACCCAGGGGTACGTGAGCAATGAAAGGCCGGCCCCTGGCGGTGCGGGTTTGTGTGGCCCACGTGCACGACTGGGTCCGGGGGTGCAGGTGCCGGCGGACAGAGATTGTAGGGGCCGCTATGCCAAGGAGGCATGAAGAAAATAAAAGAAAAAAAAGAAAGAGTGGAAAACAGTCCAGCCTGGTTAGAGAAGATTTGGGAGTAGCACTGTAAACTACATCACCATAGTCAAAAATAGGTAGGATCATTTCTTGGACCAGTGCATGGCGAGCCGGCAGAGGAATGCAACCACGATTTCAGTATAAGGCACCCAGTTTGGGGTGCAGCTTTTGATGGATGGCGTTAATGTGTCCAGAAAAGGTAAGGTTCTGGTCAAGCCAGACCCCAAGGTACCAGAGGAGGTGGTGACTTCAAGAAATGACCCATTTAGGGCATGGAAAGAAGGGAGGGAGATAAGCCGAGAGTATCTCTGCTTCGTGCCAAAGGTAATTATACAGATTACACAGAAATTTGACGGCAGAAAAGTATCACAACGGCCTATATAGTCTGCCCTTTACATCCTACCCTGCTCCCCCACTTTTATACTTCCACCCAGTTTCCCAGCCCCTTATGTCTGTCCCATGCACTCTTTAATCCCTCCACTGTTTCAGCTCCCACTACCTCTTCTGGCAGCCTATTCCAGGCCTCCACCACCCTTTCCGTGAAGAACTGCCCTCTGACATTACCGCTGTATTTCCCACCTTCCAGTTTGAGGCTATGTCCTCTCATGTTTGCTCTCCTTCATTTTGAACAAGCTTCCTTCCTTCACCCTACTGATTCCCCTCAAGTACTTGAAAGTCTCAATCATGTCCCCACTCTCCCTCCTAGTCTCCAGTGGGTAAAGAGACTGTCTTCTTGGCATTCAAAAATAACAGGTTGGAGTGAAGCCAGAGCTGAACATTATCAAAGTCATGCTGAAGTTTTGATGCTACAACAGAGGGGGAAGGGCCAGATGCATACAGGACAGTATCATCCGCATACATGCGGATGAAGGTAAATGGGGAGGCAGTGGAAGGTCATTTAGGAAGATAGAGAATAGTAGTGGACCCAACACGGAACCCTTAGGAAAGTACAGTTACGTAAGAACTTACTGTAACAGTAGATCTTCGAGAGGAGCTCTTGCAGCAGGCTATCACAATAAGGACTATGCCGCAGGCACTAGGGCCCACCAGAAAACTTCTCAGCCAACAGTACTCAGTAGAGACCACCCCAGACGTCAGCCCTGGTATAAATGGGGGCGGACCCAGCTCCACCCATGTTCCCCCGCCAAGGCCCGTGAACGAGCCCTGACAGGGAGGCGGCTCAAAATGATGCTCTGCACACCTCAATAGGGGATGGAGGGGCGGAAGTACACCTGCTGAAGAGCTCCTCTCAAGATCTACTGCACGTAAGTTCTTCTGTAACTGTACTATCTTACTTCGAGTGGGAGCTCTTGCAGCAGGCTATCACAATAAGGACAGAGTCCCAAGCAGTCCCTTGTCAAGGAGGAAATCAACCCCGGGAGGTGGAAGAGAGGAAGCTGAAGACAGAAGCTCAAGACAAGAGTCCTTGAAGGACTGCCAGGTCAAAGCCAGCACTGCATCTGGAGGCAATGTCCAAGCTGTAGTGCTTTACGAAAGTATGCACTGAATTTCAGGTAGCAGCTGCGCATATGTCCCTAATCGAGACATTCCGCATAGCGGCGAAGGAAGCAGACACTCCTCTGGTGGAGTGATCCCTAGCCGGGCCCAGAAAGGGTTTGTTGTGCTTCTCGTAGCAGAACGAAACAATGGACAATCTATTTAGAAATGGTCTGCTTGGACACTGGTTTACCCAAGTGTTGTGGTGCGAATGCCACAAACAGTTGCTCCGACTGACGGTGAGAAGCCGTTCATTTAAGGTAATACCTTAGTGCCCTGTGGACGTCCAAAGTGTGAAGGAGAGCTTACCTCTGTTAGAGGGAGAAGGGAAATAAACTGGAAGGTCAACCGACTGGTTGAGGGTCAATTCCGAGACCACTTTTGGAAGAAACTTAGGATTCGTTCTCAGTGAAACCCTTTCCCTATGGAAAATTAAATACGGCTCTTTACACATCAGAGCCTGAAGCTCGGAAACTCTTCGAGCCGATGTAATGGCAACTAAAAAGCAAAGCTTCTAGGAAAGATATCGCAGCTCACAATCTGCTGCAGGTTCAAACGGGGGCGGAGAAAGAGTAAGCTTCTCCAACACAAATAGGAGGTCTCACGGTGGGATAGGATCCCGAATGGGAGGTCTCATGTGAATAATCCCCTGTAAAAAGGGTGCGGGCCACGTCCAACTGGGCTAAGGCCCTGTCTCCCAAGAGGGCGTGATAAGCAGAGATGGCCCACATGTGCACCTTTATGGAGGAGTAGCTCAAGCCTTGCTGGTATAAGGAGAGGAGATACTGTAAAACTGAGTTCACTGGACAAGTAATGGGATCCAGACGGTGAGACAAGGCCCACAAGCAGAACCATTTCCACTTCATGGCATGCGTGGAGGGCTTTCTCGCTGACACGAGAACATCCACCATCTCTGGAGATACCCCATACCTGTATTTTGCTACGTCTGAAGGAGCCAAGCATGAAGGTGTAAGGATTGGAGATTGGGATGGACCAGCGAGCCCTGATCCTGGGACAGCAAGTGCGAGCATATTGGCAGTGGGACTGGAAGTTCCGTGGATAGCCGGTGAAGTACTGGGAACCAAATCTGCCGGGGCCACAGCGGGGCAATTAGAATCATTCGAGCCCCCTCAGCCTGTAACTTCAACAGAACTCTCTGGACAAGAGGAAAGGGAGGGAAGGCGTAGGAAACCTCCCTGCCCAACAAAGGGACAATGCGTCTGGCCAGAAAAACACCAGACGCGGACTCTTGCGAGCAGAAAACTGGCAGTTTACGCCATGTAGATTTCGCAAACAGGTCCAGCTCTGATGACCCCATGTGTCGACAGGTGATCCGCTACTGACTGCAGTAGCTCCCACTCGGCGCCTTGGACTGAGATCTGCTTAGACTGTCGGCCAAGTCGTTTAAGACACCAGGAACGTGCACGGAGAGAGAGAGAGAGAGAGAGAGAGATGTGCTGCTCCAGTGCCCAATACCAGACTCTTATCACCTCCCTGCACAGGGGGTAAGAATGAGTGCCCCCTTGCTTGTTGATATAGAAGATGACCGCCATGTTGTCCGACTGAAAGAGAAGACTGCCCGGTACAAGGTCCTCCTGAAAGGCGTGTAGCGCATTGAAGACCGCTCCCATCTCCAGGACACTGATGTGGAGATCACGCTCCTCAGGGGTCCAAATGCCCTGTGTTTGGCAGGCCCCCAGGTGCGCTCCCCAACCCAAATCCAAGGCATCCGTTGTAAGGGTCTGATTGGGGGCCCCGGACGGAAGAGGACCCTTTTTTCCAAATTGAGTGGATCCATCCACCAAAGAAGCGTTCTCCTTACTGGCTCTGTGACTCTGACCATGTGGTCTAGGTCGTCGAAGCGCTGATCCCACTGCACCCTGAGCATTCATTGTGGTATTCTCATGTGAAGGCAGACCAGAGGAGTGACTGGAATGGCAGCCACCATGTGCCCCAGAAGTCTGAGGAAGGTCCGTGCAGGGACCTGAGGAGTTATTAGGACTGATCCGGCTATCTCCTGCAAGCGATCACCCCTCTCTGGGGGTAGAAAAGCCATGCCCTGGACCGAATTCAGGACCGCTCCGATGAAGATGAGTCTTTGGCTGGGCTCTGGGGAAGACTTTGAAAGATTCAGGGTGATCCCCAGGTCTCAGAACAGAGTATAGGTGTCTCCGAGAGCTTGAAGCAGGCGTGACCTTGATGGAGCCGTGAGCAGCCAATTGTCCAGTAAAGGGACGTCATAATGACCCTGGCGCCTTAGAGCCACAGCCAACACTGCCAAGCATTTCGTGAAGACTCGCAGAGCAGAGGAGAGGCCGAATGGAAGAACTCAAAACTGATAATGCTCCCCCTGGAAGCGGAACCTCAGGAACTTCCTGTGAGGGGGAAAAGACCCTGATATGCATGTACACATCTTGCATGTCCAGAAAACAGAGCCAGTCCCATTGGTGCAGCAGAGGAAGAAGTCCTTGAAAGTCACCATCCGGAACCTTTTATACTCTATATAACAGTTGAGAGAGCCAAGGTCCAGAATGGGACGAAGGTCGTGAGTCTTTTTTGGGACCAGGAAGAAGTGGGAGTAATACCCCTTTCTCCGCTGCTGCAAGGGGACTGTTTCTATTGCCCTTTTTTGCAAGAGGGCCTGTATCTCTCCTTCTATGAGTGGAATATGAGAAGGAGGATGTCTGGAGAAACTTGGTGGAGTGTCTGGAGGAATCTCCGTGAACTCTAGAGTATGTCCTCTCCTTATGATGTCAAGGACCCACTGGTCCGCGGTGATCGAGCTCCATCCCTGAAGGTAAAGGGAGAAGCGAACCCCTACTGCCTCCCCTGGGACCTCCCCTGGAGGGGGGGCGGTCAGGAGGGAGTCATTGGGGGGAGCCAGGTGTGGGCAGAGAGGCCTGGGAGGACTTGGGGCCATGGGGAGGAGCGCCTCCAGGCTGTTGGTTACCAGCTCTCCTCCAATAGCCACCTCTCTGGCCCTGTTGGTTGTAAGTCCTGGATCCCGGACTGCAGATCTTGGCGACAGCCAGAGACCCTCAACCAAGCATGGCGCCTGAGACAGACCCCTGACGCTGACGCTCTGGCCGCCGCATCTGCAGTGTCGTATGAGGCACGCAAGACAGGTGTGCCTATGTCAGAGCCCAATTTTAGGACGTCCAGAATCTCTGTCTTCTTGTCGGAGTTTGGCAAGGCATTTACCAGCTCTTGTCCCCGCTCCCAGAGCGCATTCTGGTACTGGACCATATGCGTTAGGAAGTTCAGGGATCTAATGGAACAGGTGGTCCAAATATCAAGACTCCGGATCGGGAGGTTGTGAGCTGAGGTGCTTGGGCTGCTTGGATTTATCATGAGCAGCCGTAATCACTGAAGAGTCCGCCTGAGGGTGTTCGGCCAGAAATGGTTCATCCCTCGGGGCTCGGTACAGCCTGTCAGATTTCTTCAAAACTGCCGGGACTGAAGCCGGACGCTTCCAGGTAATCCGGGTGAGGTCCTGGAATGTGTCCACCAAAGGAGGCACCACCAATGGTTTAGGCTCCTTCTGCTTCAGGTACTTAGCCAATCTACGGCGTTTCGGATCCAGGTCCTCCGTATCCCACTCACTGGAGGCCTGGATGTGCTTCATGACGTCCATGAAAGTAGGATCTTCAGGAGGCGAGAGGGGCTGGTTCTTCTCTCCCGGAGAACCCCCGATTCCCGAGATGGAAGAGGAGGAATACAAGGAACAGGAGGAAGGGCTGCTCGGTGTCGAGTAGCTGGACCTATCCCTGTGACCAGCCAAACTCGAACATCTGTGACTTACCGACCGATGTTCGTCATGGGACAGACGGAGCAGAGACAGACGTCAGTCAGAGAACAGACATCGGGAGCGATCCCGCCTAACAGAACGGGAATGGCTCCTGGTGCGAGATCTGACCCGGCATCAGCTATCAGATCTTGTAGAGCGCTGGTGTCGGTCTATGGACTGTGAACAGGAACGAGCCTTGGGAGGAGGTGTAGGCAGCGGCCTCCTCGGGGTCTTCTGCAGCCAGATGCACCTCCCAGCTGTGGTTCACCCAAAGGGTCCGTACCGTGACAGGCCGGCTTCGGGTGTCTGCTTCTGGACCTGCCCCCACCAGAAGGAAAAAGATCCTGGAGTTCGGCCCTTCAGGAAGCTCGAGGCCGCCTTTCCCGGAAAGGGAGTATCCGGAGTGTTGGCCCTGGAAAAGGAGCCTCCTGGAGAGCTTCCGGGGGGAGACTTAAGAATGGAGACGCAGCCCCTCACCAGCTGTACCTAGATCAGTCGCTTCTTCACCAGGCCGCATGGGGACCAAGGTGTACCACTGGGGGCACTGCAGTGTCCTTTGACTCCGAAGGCATGCTCATGTTGGGTGGCACTGTGGCCTTGGAAGGGGTGGCCGAAGCTTCTGCCTCCAAGGACTTAGCGGTGACTCTTAGCGGAGTCACCTTAGGCTTTGCTGGCTTCTCCCCCGAAGGCCCAGCCTTAGCCTTGTCCTTAGACTTCGAACGCTCACCTGAACCTGGAGAAGCGCGGGCTTTCTTGGGAGAGGGCCACGAGCAGGAGCGAGACCGGGACCTGGACTGGTGCCTGGACCGACTACTATCTTTGTAGCGGGACTGCTTAGACTTTTCCTTGCATTTCGCCTTCTCCCCTGAGGTGTGCAGATCCATCTTCTCAAGGAGGTACACCTTCAGGGCCTTCAGACAGCAAATCCGAGTCCGGCTGGTGAAACTCTGGTAGGACGAACAGGCTGCGGTGTCGTGCTCAGGCCCCAGGCAGAAGACGCACTTCCTGTGGCCGTCCTTTGAAGGGATCTGGCGGCCGCAACTGCACTTGTTGATATGGGGTCCCGACGAGGAGACCAAGGATGGTGAAGACATACATCTGTACTAGAAAAACAGTCGACAAAACTGGAGAAAAAACTGCAGATAAGGGGAAAAAAAAAACTCAGTTTTAGCTGGGCTGGCAAGCCAAGATGCTGAAACTCTTCACGCAGGCGGGACGCAGTGGGAAAAGAACTGGGGCGGAGCTGGGTCCGACCCCTTTCATACCAGGGCTGACGTCGGGACAGAACAGACGTCGGGGGCGGTCCCTGCTGGGTACTGCTGGCTGAGAAGTTTTCTGGTGGATCCTAGTGCCTGCGGCATAGTCCTCATTGTGATAGCCTGCTGCAAGAGCTCCGACTCGAAATAAGATCACCTACGTTTATGGGAAGGGGAAGGGATATTGTGTCACTAATACGAAAGGACTGTGTTCTACCTACTAGGTAAGAATGGAACCAGCTAGTGGCTGCACTTGAGAGCCCTGCGTCAGAGTTCAGCAAGCAGAAGGGGGTTGGAGACCGTATCAAATGCCTTGGCTAGGTCGATAAAGATAGCAAAGGTGCTGAGACCCTGTTCCATACCAGCGAGAATGGAATCAGAGAGCCTCAGGGGGAAGGTGGTGGTGATGGAGTAATGTTTGCAGAAACCAGACTGGTAAAGCGTAAAAAAAGAGGAGGAATCAAGGTAGGAGGAGAGTTGGGATAAAACCAGGCATTTCTGTAGTTTGACAAGAAAGGGGAGCAGAGCGATAGGCCGGTAGTTACCATGCGAGGAGGTAATCACCACCTTTAGCGAGGGGGATGTCACTGGCATGATTCCAGAGAGATGGGACAGACGAAAGAGTGAAAGAAAGATTTAGTAAAGAAGCAATCGGAGTAGCAATAGCAGGAGCAGAGAGGTAAAGTATTCTGGAGTTGAGAACAGAGGGGCACTTACCCTTAGTGGGGTTTAGAGACAGCAGAGAATTTAGGACATCGGGAGGTGATAAGGGTTAGAAGGAGAAAGAGGAGTCAATGAGAAGCAGGGTGACAGGGCAGCAGGAGGCCAAAACAGAAGACGGCATGGCTGCTATCAAGTGGACATAAAGCAAGTAACCAAAAAAATATGTAGCTCCACTCCTTGCTCCCTGAGGGATCCAGTGACCCTTCAAGGTGGGAGTAAGGTCCCAGCCATCATTTTCCTGCTCTCAAACCAGATGCACTACTGCTGCTGTTGTCTGTATCCCTCGAACCCCCCTTAAAACTAACTGTTGCACCCAAATTAGACTATCCTGATGTGGAGAATTTTAAATAAATACTCCCTCCCCTTTACAATAACTCAACAGTGCTCCCTTCCAATACCCCCATCACTGCAGCAGATGGCACAGTTAAGGAAGAACTTATCATAACGGTAGATCTTCGAGAGGAGCTCTTGCAGCAGGTAACAGCTTTAAGGACTGAAGATGGCAGGCGCCAGGACCCCACAGAAAATTTCTAGCTAGCAGTATCCAGCGGGGGACCACCCCCGATGTCAGCCCACCCCAAAGTCACGTACAGTATAGAAAGTTTGGTCCACCAACCCATCCCCAGTTCTCCCGCTGGAGACCCGGCAAGTAGGTGAAAAAAGAAATGAGGAATGAAGGTATCCGAGATGGAGAAGCAACTACCATGGGGAAAGGTGGGAGGGAAATACAGTACCTGCTGCAAAAGCTCCCCTCGAAGATCTACTGTTACGGCAAGTTCTTGAGCAACTGCACAATCTTATTTCAAGGGGGCTCTTGCAGCAGGTAACATGTTTAGGACCAATTCCCAAGCAGTAAAGGAGACACCCTGGTTAGAAGGGTGGAGGTAGAAGTCTCCCAAAGAATTTAAGACAGAAGGCCCTGAAGGACAGCGAGTCCAAAGCCTGCTCTGCAGCAAGAAACAATGTCCAGACTGTTGCGCTTTACAAAGGTGTTGACAGAACTCCAAGTGGCAGCCACACAAATGTCAGCAGCAGACACATTCTTCAATGAGGCAAAAGAAACAGCCATTCCCCTGGTGGAATGACCCTTAACCGAGCCCGGTAAGGGTTTATCATACTTACTGTAGCAAAAAACAATGCAATTAACCAACCATTTGGATAAAACACTGTTTAGAAACAGGAGCCCCTTCCATTTGGGGGCGAAGAAAACAAACAACTGATCAGATTTACGAACAGGACTGGGTGCGCTCCAAATAACAACGAAGCATCCTGTGAATATCTGGAGCATGAGGCAATGCCTCCCCATGGCTCGAATACTCTGGGTAGTAGACAGGAAGGTGGATGTCCCGATTTAAAGTAAAAAATGACACCATCTTCGTAAGAAACTTAGAATTAGTCCTCAAGGATATCCTGTCCCTGTGAAATACCAAATAAGGCTCCTTGCACATCAGGGCCTGAAGCTCGGAAATCCTTCGAGCAGAAGTAATGGCAACTAAGAATAACGCTTTTCATGGCAGAAAGCGCAGCTCGCAACTTGTGGCAGGTTCAAAGGGAGGCAATGTGAGCTTTTCTAAAACAAACAAAAGATACCATGGCGGGACAGGATCCCAGATGGGAGGCTTCAAGTGCAGGGTGCCCCCTAAGAAGGTACGGGGAAGGTCCAGCTGGGCAATAGGCTTGCACTGAATGGGTACATGATAGGCTGAAATGGCAGACAAGTGCACCTTGAGCGAGGAATAGCTGAGTCCTGCACCAGGTTAAGAGAGGAGATACTCTAAAACTGAGTTCACCGCGCAGGTGAATGGGTCCAGATGCTGAGCGGTGGCTCAGATACAGAAGCACTTCCATTTCATAGCGTAGGTTGCCCTAGTGGAGGGTTTCCTGGTTGCCACTAGGACATTTGCCACTCTGGGAGAAACCCTGACTCTGAAGATAGCTAGGTCTACAGGAGCCATGCATGGAGATGCAGCAATCTGAGATCCAGATGGACCAGGGTTCCCTGTTCCTGTGAGAGCAAGTCTGATTACAGGGGCAGGAGAATCTGAGGTTCCACTGCCAGTTGTTGAAGCAGTGGAAACCAAATCTGGTGTGGTCAAAAAGGTGCTACCAGGATTATCTCTACACCTACCGACTGCAGCTTAAGTAGGACCTGCTTCAGTAGGGGGAAGGAAGAGAACGCATAAAGGAACCTCCCTGTCCAGGAGGGGGACAACGTGTCTCGCCAGAAAAACACCAGGCCCTGGATCTAATGAGCAAAAATTGGGCAGTTTTGCGCTGGATGGGAAGGCAGACTTAGGCGGTCGGCCAGGGTGTTTTGGATGCCAGGAACAGGGACTGCTGATAAGTCCGGGTGATGGTCCACTGCCCATGCCTACACTCACGTGGCTTCCCTGCAGAGGGGATAAGAATGCGTCCCCCCCTTGCTCGCTGATGTAAAATACCACTGACATGTCTGTATTACCAGGGGTCCAGTCAGCAGAACTGTCTGAAAGGCCTGAAGGACATACAAAACTGCCCTTATTTCCAAAATGTCGGATATGGAGATGAAGCTCTTGCTGATTCCAGGATCCTAGAGTCTGGCGATCTCTCAGGTGAACTCCCCAGCCTTGGCCTGACACATCTGTGGTCAGGATCTGTTTGGGAATTTCCTTCCATAGATAAACTCCTCTAGAAAGGTTGGAGGAATTCAACCACCATGTCAGGGTTTGCTTGACTGGGTTGGACACCAGAACCAGCTGCTCCAGGTAGTCTGACTGTTGATCCCACTGAACTCTCAGGGTCCACAGGATCACTCATGCATAGTCTGGCCAAAGGGACTGTGGCAACGGCAGCTGCCATGTGCCCCAGGAGTCGGAGAGCCCTGGCTGGGACTTGCCGAGCAAAGAAGAACTGTCCAGTGTGAGACTGAAGGGGCTCCTCTGTCCTGGAGGGAGAAAGGTTTTGCCTTGGGCTGTGTCCAGAATTGCCCTTATGCACTGAAACCATTGACATGGCCAAAGGGAGGACCTCGGGCAATTTAAGGTGACCCCTAGGTCCTGAAATAGGGAGAAGGTGGCCTGCATGGTGTCCAGCAGCTGGTCCCTAGTGGGAGCGGTTAGGAGACCATCGTTGAGGTAGGGGAAGACGTAATGGCCCTGCCTCCTGACAGCTGCGGCCACTACTGTGAGGCATTTGGTGAACACTTTGGGTGCCAAGGACAGGCCAAAAGGCTGAGCCCTGAACTGGTAGCAATGTCGCTGGAAGCGAAGGAACCTCCAGTGTAGCTGGAAAAATCAGAATGTGGAGGTATGCATCCTGCATGTTCAGGGAGCATAACAGTTCCCTTGATGGAGCAGCAGAAGCAGACCTATTAGGGTAACCATCCTGAATTTTTTTTGTACTCAATGTGCTGATTCAGAACGCTGAGGTCTAGGATCGGATGCAGGTCCCCATTCTTCCTTGGCACTAGGAAGAAACAGGAATAAAACCCTTTTAACGTTGTGCCAGGGGGACAGGCTCTATGCCCCTTTTGAGTAGAAGAGCTTGGATTTCCTCTGCGACAAAAGCCCTGTGGGCCATAGAGTAATGGGACTGGATAGAAGGGTTGTCCAGAGGAACTTCAGTGAACTCAAGGGTGTGCCCTCTCTCGATAAGTTGCAGAACCCAAAGATCTGTGGTTATCAAATGCCACCTTTCAATGTGCAAGGAAAACCACCTCCCTTAAGATCTCAGCCAGGGGAAAGGGGGGGTCGAGCACACAGTCAGGCTGAGGAGCCAGGGAGAGGAAGCATGAGCTGGGTGGTTCTGGGGGTCCAAGGGGATGAACCTCCAGAGGCAGGAGTGGAGGCCTTACGCTTAAAACCTGCTCTCTGCTGCTGTCCCCGTGGCTGTTGTCTAGCATTCCTTCGAAAAGGACTGCTTGGAATGTTGCTTGGGTTGAGATTTATGAACATATGAAATTGCCAGCAGATACAGGCCATTCAGTCTATCTAGTCTGCTCAAGTGTGCAGCACTTCAGTCCAGACTGCAGCTGTCCACCCCTCCTCTCTCATATGCCCATCTCCCGGCCCCTCCCAATTTGTACCCTCCCCTTGAATCTGTCCCAACCCCCCCCCTTGAAGCCCCCAACATGCTGCAGTGATATGATTTCCTCTGGCACAGCGTTCCATTCTGCCACTACCCTTTCTGTGAAATAGTGCCTCCTCAGTTCCCTCTTGAACCTGCCCACTTCGGACTTCATAGGGTGTCCCCTGGTTTCCCTTCCGCCCTTCAAACTGAACATATACCTAGTGTCTACTCTCTTCAAACCCTTCAGGTACTTTAAGGTCTCAATCATATCCCCTCTCTCCCTTCTTTCCTCCAGGGCATACATATTGAGCTCTCTCAGTCTCCCCTCATATGGTCTGTCCCCCAACCCCAGGATAATTTTTGTTGCCCTGCGCTGTATCCCCTCCAGTAGTTAGGTCCTTTTTCAAGTAGGAGCCAGGTGCCACAGAAGTACTCTAGAGTGCAGTCTCACCACGGACTTGTGTAGGGGTGAGATGACCTTCCCAATCCTAAAAGTAATTCCCCTTGCTACGCACCCTAGCATCCTGTTTGCCTTCACTGCTGCCTTCCTGCACCAAGCAGAGTGGTTCATCTCCCTGGTCACCAGCACTCCCAGATCCTTCCTCCACTTGGATTCTGTTAACGGGACACCCTCCAGCCAGTAATTGTGTCCTGGGTTTATGCCTCCTAAATGCATCACTTTGCACTTCTTGGCATTGAAACCAATCTGCCAAGTGTGAGACCATTCCTCCAGTTTGTTAAATCCTCCTGAAGTACTTTTGCTCCCCCCCCCAACCCACCTACCTCAGCACAAACCTTTGTGTCATCTGCGAAGAGACTGATCTTGTCTTAATCCCTACTGCAATGTCGGCTATGAAATTGTTAAATAGAACTGATCCCAGCACCGAGCCCTGTGGTGCACCACTTGCTACTGCCCTGGATTCAAATGCCTCCCCCCCCCACCACCACCACCACCACGACTACTACTACCACCACCTTCTGTTGTCTACCCTGCAACCAGTTCTCGACCCATCTGACCACTTTCCTCCCTGCTCCCAGACTCAACTTGCAGGTCAGCCTACTGTGTGGCATCGAGTCAAAGGCCTTGCTGAAATCCAGGTACAGGACATCCACCGCATGTCCTCTGTCCAGTGCCCTCGAAACCCAGACGTAGAAATCAACCAAGTCCATCTGGCAGGATATGCCCAAGACAAACCCATGCTGCCTGCTGTCCTGGAGATTGTTATCCTCAAGAAACTGCACCAGTCTTTCCCTGAGGATTGCTTCCATGAGTTTTCCAACAACTGCAGTAAGGCTCACCGGTCTGTAGCTCCCTGGTTCGTCCTTGGGCCTACTCTTATAGAGAGGTACCACATGTGCTTCCCTCCAGTCCCTGGGTACACACCCCGAACTCAGAGAGGTACCGAACAGGTCCGCCACTGGTCCATTGTATGTAATTTGTACACTGTATCTACAGAACAAATGATTTTCCCAGATTTCTGTAAACAGGTGATGATATTCTGTGAATCTTCACTGAACAGGACTGGCCTTCTAAAGGGGGCATCCATAATCTTGGACTGGATGTCCGGGGTGAACCTGGATACTCTCAGCCAGGAATACTGGCGGATACAAACTGCAGAAGCAGCTGCCCTACCTGCCGAGTCCACGGTATTATAGGATGCCCTGAGAACGTGATTACAGACGTCTGAGCCAGACTTCAAAATAGCCATTAGCTCCTCCCACCTTGGGCAATCTGGCATAGCTTGGCCAACCTTCACTGCCTTGTCCCACAAGGCATTCCGGTATTGAACCATGTGGGCAAGGAAGTTTTGGGAGCGTATGGCACAGATGGCTGATGAGTACACCTTTCTGGCCAGATAGTTAAACCAATCTTTATCTGGTGGTTGCGTACCAAGGTTTCAAGGGCACCTGGACCGGGTCGTGGGCAGCATTAATCATGACCAAGTCTGCATCTGATTGTTCCCCATAAAAAGGGTCTTCCCTGGGTATGGTATATAACTGGTCAGATTTCTTAAGACACTGCCAGTGTAGGAAAAGGACACTTCCAAGCAATTTTGTTATCGTCCTTATAGGACTTAACCATAAAAGGGACAACCATAGGCAAGGTGTCCTTTTTCCTAAGAAAGGAAGCCAATCGCTTCTGCTCTGGGTCCAACTTTTCTGTGTCCTAACCGTTCAGTTGTTGATTGTGATGCATCACATTCATAAATGCTGGGTCGTCGGATGAGGAACGCGGGGCATCTTTGCTACCCTCGGGCTCCAATGGCAGGTCAGAGTCCCCTCATCTGGAATAAGAGGAGTAATACCCGTCCGAATCAACTGAATCTAGAAAGGGGAGGGCGAAAGTGGGTGCTTATGTGGCCAACCTTTGGGGGGCTGGGTTTATCACCCCCATCCTGCGTCGGGGTAACCTCCCTAGGAGGGGGAGAAGGTGGGTGGACTGGATCCAGAGGCAGCCACTGGGGGAGGGGGGTTGGCTGAGGGGTTGCCTTGGGTGCAGTCTTATTTTTAAAGTAGGCCCATCAGGCCCCAAAAAGCTTGTTTAGGTCCTGCGGCAGATTCTGTGACAAGGCTGGTGTGTACGGCGCCCAAGGTCGGGCGACCTGCTGTCATTCCCAGCAGGTTGCCAGACCTTGGGCGTTGAAAAGCGCAGGACTCCCCTCCAGCTTAGCGGACCAGCAGGCCTGATCCGGCCACCGCCCACGCTCTCTGCCCCAGACTACTCATACAGGTACGCCTGCGACACGGCCGCTGTAATGAAAATCGGCACCGTGTCCCTGTGAGCCCCGATTGGTTGGTTGCTCTCACTGGACTCTGCAGATTGGTGCAGCTTCTCGGCTGCCTTTTAACCTTTCCTAATACTGTAACTTTCTAGGTTTCTAACCCTAGCCCTTCTTAATTTTTTTGTACCACACCGCCTGCCCCGGCCTCGACGTTCCTCCATCCCCGCCTATCACCACGGGTTCATATCCCGAGTGACATTACAACTTGAGTACCAGTTGCTTGTCCATTCACCAGCCTCTGTTTCTCAGGCAATACTGAGGTTAAGTTCCTTTAGGGTAGTGAAGGATAGGCGAAGCTCCAGTAGGGTAGATTGCTAACCAGGTCCCTGAGCCCTGCTAACCCTCCTTATTTGGATGAAACCTTAGCAGTTTTATTGAGCACTGCTCAAAATTTACAAAGTCCTCTTGTATGGATCTTTCACACAGGTCCACTGCGCTCTAGTAAGCCCTTTCCATGAGGCGGGAAGCAATGCCATTTTCTTTCTGTATCTCTTCCTGTGCTTTGTATCCCTGCTAAGCCTTGTTACTTCCTGTTACAAAATAAAGGTGTCACCCTATTTAAGAGGTCCTCTGCTACAGGTTCTAGCACTTCTACAGGGCTATACGTTATCATCATCTTGTATCTTTTTCTTGGATTTCGTAGCATACAGCACCAAACATGGTGTCCCAAATCTTTATTCTACTGGGCCTTCTAGCCCCCCCCCCCCTTGGCTACTGCTCCGCCCAGCACCTAGTCAGCCCTACTGGTGTCCACGTCAAGGTGGTAATATCCCTAACCTCATGCTCAGCAGGCTTCACTGACTACTACCAGTACTACTGTACTGACACACTCACAAATATAGGCTTGTATCACACACCATGCCCTGTGGTCCCATCTAGCCCCGGAAAGTACCCTGCTATACAGGGTAATATATCAATTGTCCCAAGTAGCACTGAGCCGTTATCACACACAAGATTCAAAAATCAATGGCTGGTATCTTTTACCCTCATATACTCGCTCTTGCTATCCGTAACGGGTGCTCCTGTACCTTCATGCCTACCCACAGCCAGCCAGAACTTCATAGTTACCTCCTACTGCACCAGGATGCTACAGAAGAGGTAAAACTTGATTAATAAGGCTACTCTTGGAAGCCATCAAAAAATGTTTTTTTTTTGTTTTTGTTTTTTATTACTGCTCATTTGTGCAGGTAATGTTGAACTTAACCCTGAACCCCTTCTCCCAATTTAGCCAGTTGAATGGAATGGGCCTAATCCATATCAATGCCTGCAATTTGCTCAGAAAATTTGAGTCCATTCAAACATGGATTAATCACACCTGCCCAGACGTGCTGGTGGTTGCTTAAACTCGGCTTAAGCCTGTGACACCGCATCATGAAATTAACACTCCTTCGAATAATATGTTTAGAATGGACAGATCCACAAGAGGTGGGGGTGTAACAATATACATCTGGGACAAATATGCTACCTCCGTATTGAACTCAACTTCTCTGCCCAAGGAATTCGAATGTCTCACTTTAAAAGTGCAGCTTACCAAAACAATCGCTATGCACATTATTGGTTGTTACAGGCCACCTGCTGCAGGTTTGAAACTGCTGAACCACAATAAGTGATGTCCTAGACATCTTATCCACTGAAGTGATACTAATGGGTGACCTCAATCTGGACTGGCTTTCCGCAGCATCTAAACCTCTAAAAGAGTTATGAGACACCTTTGGTCTTACACAAATATCTGAAACCACACGGCCCAACGTCAAAAACCTGGAGAAAAGTACTCTGCTCGACATAATATTAGTCAATAAACCTCACCTATTTACCCATGCAGGCGCATTCTTCAACGACGTCAGTGATCATTGTGCAATAGCCTGTGTCAGGTCTATTCCTAAGGCAGTGTCTTCCTCCAAGTATATCTACAAGAGATGTCTGAGGAATTCTGATCCGTTAGCCTTCTGCTCAGACCTCCAACATGCAGTCTGACAGGACTTTTATCTGGCCCAAACCGTGGATACTGCCTATGAGGAATTTCACAAAACAGTGCTCAGGGCCCTAGATAAACATGCTCCGTTAGTAAAAATCAGAACTAAAAGGAAAATGTGCTCATGGTTCACTGGTGGATTGAAAGCCACTTTACTGCATAGAGACTCTCTATGGAAAAAAGCAAGGAAAACTTAACTTCCAACTATTGGACAGCCTTCAGAGCAGCCAGGAATTGGTGCACTAAGCTCACCAGATCTGAAAAAGCAAAGTATTTCCAAGCAGAAATTGATAATGCTTCAAATGACACAAAGACATTTTGGAAAACTTTAAAGGACATTGAAGGTTTCTCTCCTGCTCACTCTCTTCCTCAAAAAAAAAAAAAAAAAAAAAAAAAACACACACACACTGCGGGTGGCGATTCCACCACCGACAAACATTCTATTCTCGAACTTCTAAACAACCATTTTGCTACAGGAGGACTAGCTTTTTTTTTTTTTGAACTCATATCTTTTGTTAAGATAAACATCTGAAAATTCGTATGTAGCTAAATGATCCATAAATCTCATACATAACTGTTCACTGTTATACAGAACCAGCTCACAGATTAAAACAAAAATAGCAACAATACTCTCATTCTAGTCTTTGTGATTAGTTCTTGAGGTAGCTTGGATGGGGATCATTGCTGCATTAAGTCCAAAGGCCTCTGGAGATGGTCACAGTCCAGTGCAGTGAAACCATGACCCTTTCCCAGGCACATTGTTAAAAACTGACGAGATGAAAGTTCATCCCAAATAGGGAGGTTTTTATAGAGATAAAGATCACAAAATAAACTAGCTGGTTGACCATCTTTTCGTTAATACATTCCAACTCAATAAATGTTTATACTAATCATAACTTTAACGACCCAGTCATAACATTATTTACAGTCTTCTACAAACTGATATACTTATCTATTTATTAAATACACTTCATTCCTTCCTTTCCCCACACCTTTAAATAGCAATGATCTTTCGGTGGAATTCCCTCTCTCCCCCCCCCCCCCCAAAACCTCTTTGTGGTTTTATGAATCAGCTTGGTCCCTTATCCTCCCTCTCTGTCTCTCTCTCCAGACCTGCCATGGTCTCCAGACATCTAAATATTTCTCTTTTCCTAAGTGTATCGTAAAAGTGATATTTTCCATTCTCTCCACCTCTTCTACTCTAGAGATCCACTGTTCTCTCGTAGGAGGTTCAGGCTTCAGCCATGTAGCTGTAATGCACTTTAGGGCCACCACCCTTAACACCTGGCCCAACTCAACCTCTTCCTTTTTTAGAAGACAGGGTCAGGAGACCTAATACCATGTCTTGAAATGTAAAGGGGAGTGGGAACCCCCCCCATTCTCTCCATACAGGCATGTACCTGCTGCCAGAAATGCTGTAATTTGGGGCATTCCCAAAATATATGAAAATGTGATGCCCTTTGGGCCCCACATAGGCGCCAACACACATGTGACGCCTGAGGGTGGAAATGTTTTATGATGTCAGGAGTTCTAAAGAATTGGGTTATAACTTTCCAATTGAACTCCCTCCAACATGAGGAGGAGGTTACCTGCCTACCTCTCTGAATCATACGGGTCCAACTTGCCCGTGCCACTCCCTCTCCACTATCTACTTCCCATTTTTTTCTGATATCCTCCAATACAGAGGGTGTCGAGGAGGAGAGGAGTACTTTATACAACATGGAAATATAGTTTAGTTTGTCCCTAATCCTAATCAAGTCCCACCAATATCGTTCAAGTGAGGTCATATCTCTACGGATCAGCTGGAGTATTTCACCTGAGGAAATCGGGTGTCTGACTTGTAGGTATCTGAAAAAATCTTCTCTACATAGAGATAATGTTTCCTGTGAGGTCGCAAAGGGGAGACAGCCTGTTCTACCAGTCAACTGAACAAATCTGGTAAGTCCCCTACCTTCCCAATACTTAAATCCCAGGTCAGTTTTTGCAGAAGTGAATTTATCTTCATGGCGGATGATGGCTAGAGGGCCTATAAGATTGGAGGTGTGTGTTATCTTACGTAATCAAAGAAGAATTGTTATAGAATGTTTTACCCATGGATTCGGAGTTACGGACCAGATGCTAGGGTATATCACACTTGTAGGTACAGTCCATAATTTTAACCCCTTCAAGATCTCCTGTTCTAGAGAGTACTACCCAGACTCTTGTCTTTGTTTGGCCCAAGTATAGAGCAGAGACCTCTGAGCTGCCAGATAGTAATAATTTAAGTGCGGAAGGCCCAGACCCCCTCCTTTCTCTGGCCGTCTGTAGAGTTCGAATGGGAATCCTTGGACATTTTCCTTCCCAGGCAAATTTTTGTAATGTTTGATATAATTGAAGCCAAAAATATTGGGGAATATCTATAGGGAGGGTCTGAAATAGAAACAAAAATCTTGGTAAGACGATCATCTTGATCGTATGGACTCTTCCATATAAAGAAAGGGGTAGCAATTTCCATCTAGCTATATCTCCCTGTAAAGTATTATATAGTTTTACAGAATTATTCTGGAATAGTTTTGAGATATCTGCAGACACCTGAATTCCCAGATATCTAAAAGTATTCTTTTTAGCCCAAGCAAAGGGAAAAGCTTTCTTAAAATCTGCTGGGAGTGTGCCATTCAATGCCATCGCCTCCGATTTACAGATGTTTATCTTATACCCTGCTAGTGTACCAAAAATCCTCAAAGTTTCTAAGCGATGTGGTAGGGAGTGCTGAGGGTCTTTCAAAAAAAAAAAAAAAAAAAAAAAAAACACAAGGAGTCATCTGCATACAATGCCACTTTTTGTTCTTTGTTGCCCACCAACACCCCTGTGATGTTTGGGTTACTACAGATCCAAACTGCAAGGGGTTCTAACGTTAGGGCAAAGATCAAAGGTGAGAGGGGGCAACCCTATCTGGTCCTCTCTTGAGCCGTATACGTTCTGATAAATGGCCATTTACCTTGACCCTAGCTTCTGGCTTGCAGTACAGGGCAGAGACCACTGAGGAAAAGTTCTCCCCCAGTCCAAATTTCGACAGGGTGGAGGACATGAAACTACAATCCACCCTGTCGAATACCTTTTCGGCATCCATACTAATAGCCAGTCGAAACGAGGTGGATTGTCTCTGAACTGAGATAACGTTAAGCAACCTTCTTATATTATCTTGAAGGAACCATGCCACAATGAAGCCGGTTTGGTTATGATGAATCAACCTAGGTATATATGATTAGAGCCTGTCTGCCATAATACCTGTTAAAATTTTCATATCTACTGGGAAAAGAGAAATCGGTTGATATGAACTGCAAGGTTGGGTATCTTTACCCGGTTTTAAGATTACGGATACCTGTGCTAAATTCCAAGAGAGTGGGACTGGTTCATGTTCTAATAAGATTTCATTGTATATGGACAGCATCAAGTCGGCCAGCTGAGGGCTGAATTCTTTGTAAAATATGGCCGGGAAACCATCAAGTCCTGGAGCTTTCCCATTTTTGAATTTTTGCTAACAATTCTTATTTTGTGAGTGGGGAGTCCAGGGCCACCTTGGATGCTTCCTCCAGTTTGGGCATGGGTATGGAGTCTAGGAACTGTTGTACCCTATCCTGGTGGTCCTGGGCTGTGGTAGAATCATATAAGTTAGAGTAAAATTTTGCAAAGGTCTTAACTAACGAAGAAATTATTGGGGACCCCTTCTTGTTTTTTTAAGTACACAACTGTTCTACTTGCCATTTCCTTGCGTAATTGCCAAGCTAACAATCTACCAGCTCTGTTTCCATTCTCAAAAAAATTCTGCCTTGCATATACTGTATCTGCCCCTCACTCTGGATATCCAACAATTTATTTAGGTCTCTCCTTGCCTGATCCAATTCAGCTTTCGTGTGTTCATCCAGATTTTTTTTTTGTTAAGACTCCAGTCTAGTCATCCTATCCTCTAAGCTCACTCTTCTGTACCCTCTCTTTTTTAAGCTTCAAGCAATCAAAATCTTTATTTATCCAGGCGAACATCATTGAGCAGAGCTCTTTTACAAGATGGACCTGGTTAGAACAGGGTCAGGGTATCATCCATCATAAAAACATATAAATACATGTAAATAAGTATATAAACACAAACACAATGGTGCAGTAACAGGGGAGTCAAATGATGAAAAGGAAGACAAGGCAAGCCATAACAGAGGAGGATTCAAATATAAGCGGGCAGGTCCACCACTGAACCATGCAACTGTATATAAACCATGTTCTCTATATAGAAGTACCAGTTAGTTCATTTACCTGGGGCAGTCACTAGAACCAGCCATGAAAATGGCTTGGAGAACCACCAATTAATGGCAGATGGGGTACAAGGAGGGGTACGTAATATGTAAGCGAACGATAAACATTGTGAGAAGTGAAGTCCCAAGGATAGGTCGGTAGAAGTGATGCGGCCATGGGGGCCTATGGGGAGGGGGAAAGGGGCGTTAGGACTTTTATAGTATGATTGTGTGTAGACTGTGGATGAGTGCTGTATAGAGTTGTGAAAAGAAGGGTGGAGAAAATGGGAAGATAGACCAGTATCAAAGGGAAGACAGAGGCATCAAGGTGTTACATGAAAGCATGATGACAGACTAGGGCCAAGGAGGAGACAAGCACTAGAAGTAATTCATTCATGGTTAAATGGTACAGGTTAGCATGATGACAATTCATGGTCATGGGAAACAATTGCACTGATCATTTCTGAGACTTGAATATAAGAGCTTGAAAGATGAAATGCTGATGGGTGACCTCAGTTTCATTTTTTTTTTTTTTTGCAATTTATTCCACAAGGAGGACAGTGTAAAGATTATAGCAGCCCTGCCAAAGCAAGAGTTAACTTTGGGAACCATCAGTAGGAGAGATCTGCAGCTTCTCAGGGCATACTTTCCTACTGGTTTTATAGGAAGACAGTCTAATGTATTGGGGCAGTTTTCTTTTTAGAGAGGACTCTCAGGGTCCATAAGGCTGCATTTTTATCACGCCTGAATTGAAGAGAACTCCACCCCACTGATTGATATAGGGAGCAGTGGTGAGTGGAATAAGGCAGGTCTGTGATGAACCTCAAAGCTCTATGATATAATGAGTCAAGTTTGGTGAGGTAGGAAATGGAACAGTGACTGCAGAGGATGTCAGCATAATCTATCAAGGATAGAAAGGTTGATTGTACCAGCTGTAGTGTGGCATCTCTAGTTAAGAAATGGGCTATCCTAAAAAACAGGCCAAGTCTCTGTCATAATTTTTTGTAATTCTTCAACGTGCTCTATAAAGGAGAGCCTATGGTCCAGCCATACTCCCAGGTATTTGAATTTAGGTACAAATTCCAACTTTTCACCAAGAATTGTCATCTGCGGCACAGGATCTGATAGGACTGAATTTACCGTTTGGGCAGAGGGAGAAAAAAGCATTGCTTTTGTTTTCTTGGCGTTAAGTAATAGTTTTTTGTTTAGGAGTTAGTGTTGCAGCAGGTTGAAGGTCAGTACATGCAGATTGTAATGACGGGCAGCTTACGTAAAGAACTGTGTCATCTGCAAACAGATATATGTTGGCCTTAGTTATGCTTTCATCAATATTGTTACTGTATATTGCAAATAAGATCGGTCCTAAGATAGAACCCTGGGGAACACAACTTAGGAGAGGTTTGAGAGTCTCGAGATCTCCTTCCGTTTTCACCTGCTGGAAACGATCAGAGAGGTAGTTATTGAACCACTGTAAAGATAATGGGTCAGCACCTAGTGAGGTCAGGGAGGAGAGTAGCAGAGAATGGTCAACTGTGTTGAAGGCCTCGCTCAGGTCCAAGAACACGGCGCAGGTGTAATTCCTGTTGTCTAGCTCTCTTTGCCAGTCATGAGTCACTTTGGCAAGTGCTGTGATGGTGCTATGTTTAGCTCTGAACCCTGATTGGACTGGATTAAGCAGGTTATTAGCTTCTAGATACTGCCTTAGCTGGTTACTTACTACTTTTTCCAGTAATTTTGACAAGACCGGGAGAATCAAAATTGGTCTGTAATTATTTAGATCACAGAGATTTCCGGACTTGAACAGGGGTATGATGTGTGCTGTTTTCCATATTGAAGGAATGGATCCTTGAGTTAATGACAGGTAAAATAAATGGGTTATGGGCACAGCTAACACATGGAAGTCCACCTTCAAAAAATATGGGTCGAGGGTATCCACACCAGCACTTTTTTTTTTTTTACATCCAGTTTTAGCAACAGGTCTTCAACTTCTTTCAGAGTAGTAGGACGCAAGAAGAAAACTGAATCGGCGACGCTAGGATCTGCACCTTGATTATCCACCTCACAGTGTATCAAATTTGCAGGGAAATTGTCGAAGGCTAAGCCTGCAGTCGCAAAGTGATTACTGAAGGCATCCAGAACTTCCAATCTGTCACTAATGGTGTTATTGTTTAAGGAGATTTCATCAGGTAGTGAGCCACCGGACGTGTGACAAATCCTTGATGGTTTTCCAAAATTTTGTAGGATTTCTGGAGGCAGAGAGAAATTCAGAATGATAGTATGCAGCTTTTGCATCTCTAACCATTCTAGTACACGAGTTTCGTGCCCTTTTGAACTTGCACCAGTCCACAGCAGACTGGGTTTTGCATGCTTTTTTCCATAGGTTATCTCTTTCAGTCAATGCAGATTTTAATAATGGTGTGAACCATCTACAACCATTTTTTGCTATTAGCACCTTAACTACAGGGCATATTTATTTAGTCTAGGATAATTTTGCTGAATATGTTGAGCAGCTGATTGCGTGTTTTTGCCAAATAGAACTCTTGCTAATGCAAGGGTGTTTCAGTTTGTTTATGTAGGCAGTGAGATCAAAGTTCCGTCTAGATCTCTTGGCAGCAAACTTCGGCGAAGCAGTAGGTTTGTTGCTTGATTTTATGCAAGCAATAAAGGAGTGATCACTGATATTACTGAAGAAGGTGCCGGCAAAGGAGAAGAGATGTGGTTTATTCACTAGGATAACATCTAGCAGGGAGCTGTTATCCACGTTCTTTTTATTTACTCGTGTTAGCTCGACAATGAGTTGTGATAATTCATGGGTGTCACAGAAAGCTACGAGAGGAGCGGTGATTTCAGATAGCCAGTCTAAATTAAGATCCCCAAGAATAATTATTTCTGAGGATTGTTGTTCGATATTACTCAGAAGAGGTAACAATTGTAGATCGGCAGAAGGAGGTCTATAGCACCCTATGATACATAATGTTGAAGTGTGTGAGATGGTGACTTGAAGAGACAGACATTCATAAGCATTTGCAACACATGAAGCACTCAGACAGGATGCCGTATACCTATCCTTGACATAGATGTCAACCCCTCCACCCCTGGAGTGTCTGTCTGCTCTAAATAGTTAGGGATATCGACTTCCCTGTCGGAGGTGGCCAGTTTAAGCCAGGTTTCTGAAACCACTAGGATGTCCGGTCGAGTATGGAGGTCCCAGGCCTGGATCATGAAGAACTTTTTTAACAGACTGCATACATTAATGTGGAGGAAACTCATGCCTTTCAGTGTGGCAAGGTCAGAAGGCGATGCGATTGCAGCTGGTGGCCCCGGATTGAGCTCCACATTTCCTGAGCACAGGAGAAGGAGTAAAAGTTTTCTCAGAGTAGCAATAGTAAGCATCGTATTGGCAACCCCTTTATGTCGTTGTGGACCATCGTCCTGGGGGGCGTGCCCCAACATTTTTTGCCCTTCCCACTAAGGGTGGCAGAGACCAGTACTCTGACTGCTATCTGTAGAGGTGACGCCTCTATGATGTTGGTGGAAGTCATAAGCTGAGGTGGTAATTCATTTCGTGTACCAGCATTAAAGGTAATGAATATAGTGTTGAATTGGGGAGTTGAAAAGGCATATATCCACGTAGGGACAGGAAGTAGTTACAGAGCAGAGCAGATCAGATTAGTATCCACAGTAATAAAGGCTTGAGGTGGCATATACTGGGCATGCGATATGAGATAGAAGGACCAGAACAGGATCCACGATTTGACACACATAGTGGAATAAGGATGGGGGGGGCGGGGGAGCTAGAGAGAGAATCAAGAGTAAATGGAGACTAGTACAGGGAGAAGTGGTAGAGGGTGGTTGTGGCGTGGGTAAACAGCAGCATGGTATAGCTAAAGAGGATAAGGCCTATAAGTATGGGCAACAGCAGTATATCACAAGTCAGAGAAGCTGTCTAAATAGCAGGGGAATTTTGCTTCCAGTGTGTGACTTATGAAGGAGGGTATAATATGAGGAACTGCAGTATATTGGATGGGTTAGAAGAGGGAAGGGCGTGGTATAGGAGAGGGGTGTGGAGAAAGAGTATTTAATAAGGGCTGGGGTGGGGAATGGGAGGGGCGCGAATTTGCGGCTTTAGCAGTACCTTGAGCTGCCGAGTGTTCGCTGCGCTGGTATCGGGCGGCGGCTGTGGAAGTGCCGCCCGCCCGCTGGCTGGGTGTCCCTCGGCTCAAGCTGTGAGCCTAGCTGTGGCTGCTTCTCAGCTGGGGAAACAATGAGAAGAAGGGAGGTTTAAGTGCCTGCTGAAGACAAAAGGTAGTCACTACAGGCGGGGAACCCAAAATTAACATAAGTAAGAAACAAGAAGAGAGATTCAGTTGGCGCCCCTCCATCTGGCTTGAGCACGCAGACAAGAAGGGGCTGTGATCACTCGCTCTTTTTCAACTAATTAAGGTCTTTTTGTTTCTCAAGACATGAATCAGGACCAAGTTTACAATCACAGTGGTGACAAGCTAACAGAAGTTATCTAGCATGCCATACAATCAACAGTAGAAATGCAAGAAGAGCTTGAAATAAATTAGAGTAGCAGGGACCAATCAGAAATGGAGACTGAAAGGTGCTCGCATTCAGATTGGTGTGGCTTTAGCAGTACCTTGAGCCGCCGAGTGTCCGCTGCACTGGTATCGGGCGGTGGCTGTGGAAGTGCCACCCGCTGGCCAGGTGTCCCTCGGCTCGAGCTGTGAGCCCAGCTGTGGCTGCTTCTTGGCTTGAGCCGCCAAGTCTCCGCTGCGCTGGTATCGGGTGGCGGCTGTGGAAGTGCCGCCCACCCGCTGGCCGGGTGTCCCTCGGCTCGAGCTGTGAGCCTAGCTGTGGCTTGACTGAGTATCGAATTATCTCACCCCTCGGGCAACATTTCAAGGCATCTCACCGGATACCTTCCCTTGTCTCTCCGCTAAGATTATTTCGTATAAAGGTCTGGATTGATTGTGATATCATCTCTTTAAAGTCCTCCCTGGTGAGGAGGCTAGTATTGAGTCTCCAGCATGTCTCAAGGGGTGTCCTAACCATGGAGAGGGCAACCAGAGCATGGTCAGAGAGAGTGATATTCCCCATATCGCATCTGACAACTTTCTGGATGCAGTTGGTGGAAGTTAAAAAATAATCAATACGTGAGTATGCCTGATGTCTGGGGGGATAATATGTAAAATCCCTATCTCTAGGGTGCAAAAACCGCAATGTCTCTGTTAAACCCAACTCATGACAATCTCTGAATGAAATTCCCAGTTCTTGTAATATGCCCCCTACCAGGCCCCGAGAGGTGCACCCCGGAATTTATGACCTCACTTAAGTCTCCACCAATTATGATCAAGTTTTGAGCATCAGTAACACTATCCTTGATTAATTTCTCTAAAAACACTACACATGGGGATTCCTCGTTAGGGGCATATAAATTCACTAAAATACAATTCTGTCCTCTATAGGTACCCTCCAGATGAATAAATCGACCCTCTGAATCTGTTCACACCTTAGTGATTTCTAAGCGGGCATCCCTCCTCACCAAGATGGCCAACTCCCTATGATGTGGGGCTGCCTCATAATGGGATGAATAAACCTGGCCCACCCATGATCTTCTCAATTTTAGATGTTCTTTTTGGAGGGGGGGTGTTAGGTGGGTTTCTTGTATGAATGCCAGTGTGGCTGTCTGTCTCTGAAACTCCTGCAATATCGTTATTCTTTTAATCAGGTTATTAATACCCCTTACATTAAGGGAAACAATTTTTAGATCAGTCATTATCACTTAGGTAGGGTAGAAAACTCCAAAGTGGTGGTGGGAGTGGGGGGGGAGGGAAAGACGCAGTGCTTCCTAAAATCCTTCTGCATTGTAGAACTTCGTAATCCTTATCCAACTTTAACACAAACATGTAGTAGTAGTAAAATGTTTTTATTCATTGAAAATTCATATGAATAAAGGATAAGCTCGATTGAGCGAGGCTCATTTTCAACGAGATCCCATACAGTAAAAAGAATACAGAAAATATAACAATCACATACAATATGACTAACAATAAAATAAAACCAAAGAACAAAAAAAAAAAAATATATATATATATATATATATATTACAATTCAAGTTCACACACATCAATGCCATCACCCACAATTTAGATAATACCAATCCATGATAAATAAAAAAATAAATTCCTAAAGTGCAATGTGCGCTTACTAATGATAATAACCCTCACTATATATCCACAGATATTCTTTACATAAACATATATTAAACATTTAACAATGACCAAACAATAACCATCTCTTCAAGGTGTACTTGCCCCAGATTCACACACAACAATATGATGGTGCTATGTGGTGTGGTAGAATACCCTGTGGGTTTGGGGATTCAATCCAACTTGGGCCACTAATGAGCCCCAACGCTGGAGGGGCTATGCTGTTGATTCGCACAGACTTAGCTAGAGCTAGCTTAGGTAGAGTCTTAGCCTAACGCTACTATCAGCCTTACAGACGAAGGTGTCCACCTCACCGTCGTATATTAATGATTATATTCACTGGGCAACCGGGAAAGAAATCTTATGGATTTAAAGAAGATTCAACTCTTTTCGAGTATGCTGGTATGGAGTCCTCAGGAGAACCACCCTGCCCCGGTCCAGCCATCCATCACAGGGTAGGAGAGCCACCCAGGCGGCCAAAGCAGCCACCTTCTCCAGCTTTAGTGTTTTAGGCATCTAACCATACTGCCTAGCCTTAAACAGCACCACTCAGCCTTGAGACCGCTACAGCATATAAAGGAGTCAGGTAAAAAAGATTAGTCTTGGAGGTAAACTAGGGGCTCTTCACCATCGGACCTGCGGGTCTACAGGTTCAAACCAGCCATCAGAGCCTGCTAAAATTTGTCTATGGTGTATTATTATAACCGTAAAACATGATACGGGGTTCCTACACCAGTGCCCACCAAACATGGTTAGCAACCTGGCCGCCATGCCCCTCTGTTAAAAATTTCAGTTCGTAAGAAAAGCCTCCATTACAATGACAGACTCCTCCGCTCCACCATATACTCCCTCAACTGCTGGATATTATGGCCACCCCACCGTGGGCTCCCCCCC
Organism: Neoceratodus forsteri; assembly: GCA_016271365.2. Lineage (NCBI taxonomy): Eukaryota > Metazoa > Chordata > Ceratodontiformes > Ceratodontidae > Neoceratodus > Neoceratodus forsteri. The sequence goes on along the minus strand of CM028138.1, from coordinate 278,518,122 downwards.
CCCCACAACAGAGGTAGGCAGATCAAGGGAGGGTTTCTAGGGCGTCCCCCCATTCCCTCCACCCCCAGTTTCCCTCAGTTATCCACAGTGAACCACCGAAAAAAAAAATAAAACTTATTAGCCCTAGGAGGATATGCCACTCTAAATAAGAGCAGCTTGCTCTCTGAGCAAATTAACTGTATGCCTTCCTAGCAGCACATTAATCAAGATCACTACCCATCCAAGACTTTTCTAAGGAACAGTCACAGTTCTGACAAATTTGTCCCAAATGTCCCTCTGTAGTGGCCTTCAAGTTGGTTGTCTGTTCAGGTCTTTTCTGCAGATGTTTGGGAGCTGCTGGCTCGTCGCTCTGAATCTGCACCATCACCAACCACAAAGTGTGGATCTTTATGGTGTCAGACCCTGTTCCACGCTCCAGAAGCGTCCATGCATTCTTGTTGCCCCTTTCTTTTAGTTCCTGCCACTTACCACTGTTGTTCCATCATGGTGCTCCTTTGTTGAGTGACGACATCTGGTGGAATAGAGATCTCCAGGTTTGGAGGAATCGGTACGCTGCAGCTAGGTCAGGAAATCCGCATGTGCCCCATCAGTAAGCACCTTCAGTTTAGCGGGGTAGTCCAGGAAAGCTTTGGTCCCTTTGTTTTGAAGCAGACGAACCATGGCTAGGACTTTGTCGTTCAGCAAGTAATTGGGGGTATAGTCCTGTTAAAAAAAAAAAAAAAAAAAAAAGTCTAGTGTTCCCCAAATAAAATTTCTCTTTTCCCCCATGCTGTCTTAAGGACCTCCTCTTTGACGCAAAAGTCCCAAAAAGCCAAAATTAGTGACCTCGGTTCCGCTTTTGGATCTCTGGGTTTGGGCACCAGGGAACAGTGTGCTCATAAAATATTCAGGGTTTTTTCTGGTGGTAGATCCAATATTTCCTTTAGGAAGGACTCCATAAAAGTGGGAACTGGGTTGGTTTCTCTATCTTCTGGTAACCCATGAATGTGGATATTGATCCGCCTATTCCTGTTTTTTAAATCTTCCAATTTTCTTTCTATTGTAACTCTCTCTTGCGAAGGTCCAATAAAGCCATGTTGTGAATGTCTACAGTGGTCGAGCACTACATGAGCGCTCTTTCCATTTGGTCTGTTTTTTCTCCAGGTTTTCAAGCTTCTGGTGATCCTCGAGTACCCTGGATTCTAGTCGCTCCAATATTGCATTTATTTTTAATAAAGTGGCACAGAGTTCCTTGGATGTTATGATACAGTCACCGTCCTCCGTACCATTCGGGTCCAGGACCTGAGACCGCGAGGCCGTGGATACTGTGGCCTGTGTGGGTTGCGTATATTCCATCATGGTTTTGTGTTGTTTCTGAGTCTGGATGCCAGATTTGTCCCGGGCCGCCATCGTCGCCAGTTTAAAGCACTCTAAGCTTCAGATGGGTGTGTTTGTCGTAGATTTCGGTGGATTAGGGTAGCAGTGATTCAGAGTTCCGCGATCAGGCTGCCATTAAGATGGTGCTCACATCTGAAGTCAGCAGGATTGGCTTTTGATGCCTCACCGTCCAGCACACTCCAATCCCAGTTAGGTGTTCCAAAACCTGATTGGCTTAACCATAGTCTATTAACACATAAGGCAACCTTCGCACTCCAACCCATCACTTTAAAGCAAGTTGAGGATCTTCTCTTAGCACTTGACACTAGAAAAAGCACTGGTGCAGACCAGATAGAGTCGTATTACCTAAAGATAGGATATTATGCTTTAGCTGCTCCGATAACTCATCTCTTTAATTTGTCCCTTACGTAGGGTTCCATCCAAACAATACGGAAAACAGCGCAAGTTATCCCATTCTAAGTCTGGTAACACTAGTGACTTAAATATTAATCATTAGCTACTGTAATAAATCCAAGAGATGGCTTCCGCAGCCCCCCTTCTCCTCACTGGCTACATCCTTCTTCTGACAGTGGGGCCAATTTTGGACCCCAGGAAAGACTCATCCTGCCCAAATACTCCTATAGGACTGGAAATAAACCCAGTGGTGTCTGCCAACCAGTTAACTCCCTCAAAAGGCAGTAATCCTTACACATTTCCAACCCTTCACACCTCCTACTGCCCAACATTCTCTAAGCAGACCCCTCCTTACCCTCTCTGCTAGGGTAGTATCTGCTCTGATCAACTTCCGCTGCCCACCAAACTCCTGCACAGCTGCCCTTGATAGTGTCCAAGGCAAACAACCAAACAAAGCCTTTCTAAGCAATGGGCAGGATCATACACTTGACTTGCCCGTCTCCAAAATAATGTGGAATGCAATCCAACTTCCAGCCCCAACTACAAGGTGCTCTGAGACCACCTCTGGCAATCCCACTATGCCACCCCTCTGCCATCAAACAAGAGCAGGGAACACACTTAAACACACGTCCGCTATCCTGCCGGCTCAGCTGAATATGCTGATAGTCACCACAAAAGTGAAGAAAAAAATAGCTAACTCCCACAGCAAGTCCGATCTAATGAAACATTTAAAGCTACAAGCTCTTAGAACTGCCTGGCTACTCCTACTCTCGGGGAATGTTCACCCAAACCCTGGACTTAGTACTAGTGCCTCAATACCACCAACAGACCACGAGGCTGGTGCAATATCTATTGCATCACTTAACATATGCAGCCTGCTAGCAAAATCCGATGCTCTCCAGGTATGGATGGCCCAACATAAATCAGATGATATCTCAGTCGTGCAGACCTGGCTCACTCCTAGAACCCCTGACTCTGCTATCCTTCTTGAGGGCTACACAACCTTCAGGGTGGACAGGCGAGGCAAATGAGGGGAAGGATGTGTCATTTATGTTAATGACTCAATTCAGTGCAGGGCACTCCCCATCCCACCCCAGGGTGGAAGATCACAAATTCTCTCCTTCCAGGTTCAACTTGGATCCCAGGTGAAAGTGTAACTATAATCTTGGTGTACATACCCACTAAAGATCAAGAGGCTGGTTTCAAACTAGCACTTGATCATTTATCTAGTAATCGTCATCAATCTGAAATCATAATGTTAGGGAACTTTAATATAAATTGGTTATCCCCAGATGTTGCACCTTACCAGGATGCAATAGCGGCCATAGACATGGTCCAACTTGTTCAATCCCCCACTCGTGTAAACTATTGCACCGGTTCAAGTACTCTCATAGACTGGATACTAACCAACTGGCCACAAAGAATAACTATAACCACTGTGCTAGCTGACTATCAGTGATCACTTGCCAGTCTTATGCTCCTAGATAAACAAGACTCTGAACTGCCACCAAAAAAAAAAAAACTCCAGAATTTTAAAAGCTGGACATCTTGTCTCACTAAAATCCTACTCTGCCAGCTAGACTGGGAGGGGGTCTACGCTGCCACCGACATGAATGCTGCTCGTGTGCTTTATCGACAAGTTTAACTCTGCCTGCAACATCTTTGCCCCTCTAAAAATGAGGAAAATCAAAGGAACCAGCAAGTCATGGATCACACCACAGCTCCTTGAGCTCATGGGAGTCAGGGATAACCTGTGGCATAGGGCTAAGAGCACTGGGTCCCCCTATGACATGCAGAAATACAAAGCAGTACATAATAAGTGCACTCATACCATCTGCCTTGCAAAAAGATCTCACTTTAAAAGTGAACTGGACAACTCTTGGCGCAACAGCCACAGATTCTGGGACAATATAAAAACCCTAACAGGCAGAGCAAGTAAATCACCACCATCGCAAATAAACTTTTGAGGGTGCGATTACCCAGGATCCCAAAACTATCGCAGATGGCTTCAACAAGGCCTTCACAGACCTTAGTGGGGTCCTTCCTCCAGACCATCTCTGACCTGTGCCTAGCTCCGCCATTAGGTGTACCGACATCCCTCCTACACACACACACACACACACACACACACACACACACACACAGCACCTCCCTTCTACCCGAAGGTAATCTCTACAACTGAGGAAAAAAAATACTTGGAAAAAGTTCTCAGGAACACTAGATCCAGTGGGGACTTGCTTGTAGCTCTCACCCTGGATGTGTTACTCTCCCCTCTAACCTGGATCCTAAATCTTTCACTAACCACTGGCATTTTCCCTCAATGCTGGAAAGCTGCCGTGGTCACCCGATCCTAAAAGCGGGGACAGAACCTGACTGGCAACTACAGGCCAATCTCAATTCTGCCCCCCCCCCCAAAGGCACTAGAGATAGCATATCATCAGTTAGATACGTACCTTGATAAGTACAACCTTCAATGCCAGGAACAGCATGGCTTTCAGAAGGCACATAGTACTTCAACTGCATTGGTTGAGTTTACCGGTCATATCCATGAAGCACTTGACCGAGGGCTCTTGGTGGGGGCCACGTCCATTGACCTCACCAAGGCCTTCAACATGGTCAACCACAACTTGCTTCTCACACAACTCTCTAACACTGGTATATCCTCTGTCTTTCTAGGCTGGTTCCAGAGTTACCTCTAACAGGACCCAGCAGGTCAAGATTCTTGACGTTCTATCTGACCATCAGCATGTCAACACAGGGGTGCCCCAAGGTTCCATTTTGGGCTCTCTGCTGTTTAGCCTGTTTCTAAATTAACTCCCCAAAGTCTGCCAGAATACGATCCTTCTATATGCAGATGACTACTGTGACTGCACTTAAGGACCTGAGGGGCCTTCTGCTTGCCCTCCATCTGCTCTCCTGCCCATACCCATTTTCTACTGTGTACATGTGCCTGCTTGTCTCCTGTTAATGCTCTGTGGGACTACTGATGTGTACTGTATAAGTTCTACAACATTTGTTTTGACTGCTCTAAACTGTAGTATTACTTGGTGATAATCTTATGCTGTTTTAATCTGTGTGATTAGTTAGCTCTGCCTGTTATCTCAGCTTTCATACCTCACTGTTGTTCTTCTCTTCTGCATTTACTGTTACTGTACTCTCCCGGGTCTTGCCTGAAAATAGGCAGGTTTCTTGCCTAGCGCACTTACCTGGTCTTTAAAAGCTAATAAATAAATGATGCTGTTCTCTACACGGAAAAAGGTATGCAAGATGACTTTACTATTGTGGAAGAATGGTTCCTTCAGTCTAAACTCTTGCTCAACTACACTAAGACTAAAACAATGTTGTTTGCCTCCCATCAAAACCGTCATAAGTCACATCACCTCAATATCTACAATAACAAGTTTGATGCACTCTAAATGGTCAACGCCTTTAAGTACCTTGGTGTCTACCCTGACAGCTATCTCTCCTACAGCCAGCACATAGGCCATGTTGCCAAGGCAGCAATGCCAGACTAGGTCAGCTCTACCGGTATAGGCAGTGCCTCACCAAAAGTGCCATCAAAATTGCAGTTAACAGCTCCATGCTCTTTATCATAGATTGTAGACTGGTAGTCTACGGAGCCAGTACCGATACAGCACTTAGGCGAATCAAGATTGTCTTAAAGCCTGCAGACTAGTCCTGGGTGTGGACCGTTTAACTCACACTTGTGAACTATACTCAAGCACTGGTTGGTTAAAACTGAATAGCAGAATTCAGTACCAAGTCAGTCTATTAACAAAAAAAATCCACCCTAGGTCTTGCTCCTCCTGGAGTGAGGTAACTGCTAAGAAACTCCACTTCCTCCAGACTAACTAGGGGGTCGAGTAAAGCTGCCTTCATTATCCCACTCCGCCGGACCTCACTAGGGCAATGGTCCTTCGAATACAGGGCCCCCTGCTGGCTAAATTCCCTTAACTCTAAGCTGATTGAGGAAACGAAACTACGCTCATTCAAGGCCAAGCTCCTGCAGTACCTGGCCACTCTTAGTAACTGCGACTGCGTCACCCATGCATAATCCTACTGTTACTGACAGCTTATCTGTCCTGCACAGCACCCATTTCTCCCCCCCCCCCCACTTCCTCCCCTGCCTGGTGTGACCCCATTAAGCATTCACCCCACGTTCGTCTTTATCCCCCTGCCTTCCTGCTTTCTCTTCACAAATATTAATCCCCAATTTCCCCTCACCTCACCCCCTTTAAAACACCTTTCCTTATCCCTCTCCCCCCAACATTACCCAGCCCTGCCCTATCACCTACTTAAGTAACCCAGGGTAGATTCCTATCCAATCCCACCCTCTGACTACTCAACCCCTTATTCCATCACCCCTTTTGTCTCTGCCCCGCCTCCCCTGCTCTCATCTATTCTGTCCTCCCCTCCTTTAGTCACCATCACTTCTGACCCTCCATAACTCGACCTGCACACTCTAAAGCTCAGCTACCACTATAAATTGCTTGTCCACCTTAGATATGCTCTTAGTACTGTTGCAATAAAGTTGACCTCTCCTACCCGATGTATTTTAACTGTACTTGCTTGAATCTGTATGTACCATAATGTACTTGCCTGCAGTATATTGCCCTGTTTTGTAATGTTTACGTACCTTGTCTATTGCCTTACGATGTGGAACCTTTGTAAATGAGCTTTTAGCTCAAAGGGGTTATCCAAGATTCCAAAAAAATAAACCAACAATTATCGCCCAATTTCCTTACTCACTATCTTGTCTGAAGTACTGGAGAAAGTAGTGAATTCACAGTTCAGGCAACACCTTGAAATGCATACTCTACTTAACGTGGTCCAATCTGGTTTTAGACCACATCACAGCACAATCTCTGTGCTTTCCAAAGTCATAAACGACTGACAGCTGGCCTTAGATAACAAAAACTACATATGCAGCTTATTCCTTGATCTGAGCAAAGGTTTCGATATGGTGGACCATGACCTCCTCATTACCACTCTGCATGTCGTCGGAGCAGACCCACTGTCAATCCAGTGGTTTACTAGCTACAGTAGATCATTGAACACCACCAACAAGTCAAAGCGGATGGTAATCTCTTTACACTAAAAACTGCACAAAGAGGAGTGCCTCAAGGGTCCATCTTAGGACCACTGCGGTTTACTGTTTGTATCAACAACCTAAATGACGGAATCTCAGGTACTCGTATTCATCTATTTGCGGATGATACCGTGCTATACTTAGATAGGCCTTCTCCGGACCAGTACTGCAAAGACCTCAAACCTGAATTTAACCATTTGCAGGATAACCTACTGCACCTGAAGCTGCTTTTAAATGCAAAAAAAAAAAAAAAAAACCAACAAGGCTATGCGTTTTGCTCCAAGTTCTTGTATAAATGAAACAAAGGGTCCTTTCACAATCCGTTATCCAGTCGTTGCTAGGTGAGCCCTTAGAGTCTGTGTCAAACTTCAAGTACTCGGGGGGGTTTGGGTAGATGACAGGCTTTCCTTCTCAATGCACACTGAAAACCTAACCAAAAGACTTGGCATCTTCTTCCGCATAAAGCATTTACTAACTCAAGAGGCAAAAATCCGCCTAGTACAAACTACATTTTTAACGCTCCTAGACTATGCCTTGACACCCTTTACCATCGGGCAATTAGATTCATCACAAACGCACCATATTCCACTCATCACTGTACCCTTTACTATGCTTGGCTGGAACTCAGTTACAGACGGCATAAAAACGCCATCTATGGACACTCAGAGCATTAACAAAAAAGCTCCCTAAATACATCTGACTGTCTGCCTCTCTGCCAGTCAGGGAATTACCTTCTAAGAAGTCTCTCGTATTCCTGTCGTTATTGCCAAGGTAAATACACATTTCAGCAAAGCGGCCTTAAGTCACTTTCTCCCTGTCCTTTGGAATAATATGCAAATCACCTTAAAAATTGTTCTTCCAGTGAAAGTACCCTTCTTCAAAACCCTCTATGCTAGGGCCTTTAAAGAACATTACAACTGCCCTCGCTAACTTTACTATGCAGTGCCTCCCCCTATTCTAATGTCCCAGTTATATCATGATTTCTACTATCTGGATAATGTGTCTACTGGATGGCAATTGTACTGTATGACTTACAGTATCCCCATGTGCTTTATGTATATGATGCACAAACTCTAACCAATTGTAAGATTGTACTTATTGTGCCTTGTATGATGCATCATATGTATATCTAACTTCTTGTATGTTATATATCTGTACCTGACCCAGGTCCACTTTGTAAATGAGCTGTCTCAATGGTGTTTCGCCTGGATAAATAAAGATTGATTGATAAGAGGTTAAGGCTTAGATGCCCCGGACGTCTGGTCATCGGGTTAAGGTAACTGAGGCATCAGTGTAGGCTGATCCGGGTTACCTGGCGATGGATCCAGAGGAACAGTACCATCTGCCAGACGAGCTGGACCTGGTGTCCGATTGTCAAGTGTCAGGCCCTCGGGCATTGGCTGAGGCTGGGCGTCTGGCCCTTCCGGCGACTTCGGAATATCTGGCAACAGGGTCACCCGAGGAGACGTCGGGGAAGCCGGTGTCAAAGGGACCAGCGTAGGTTGAGGCTGGGCCGGAGACTCATTCAGCGACCACCTGGGCAGAGTCACCTGAATGGGGGAACTAACTCCCATATGGGACGGACATCCCCACTCTTTCCCAGAGGAGTGTGACAGTCCTGGGTGTTGCTTGGAAGCATCGGCCCCTGACATCGGGACAGACATGGACTACCTGGCCAGGAGAGCAATACGCAAAGGCCTGCTGCCCAACAGGAACGATGGGTTTAAGCGGCTGAGGGGAGGACTTCCCACACCCCAAAGAACCTTCTCCTGCTACAGAGATAAGAGAGGGAGGTTTGATCACTGGTAGCCAGGAGGGACAAAAAGGGCTGTGCCGGTGGTGGAGGTTGACCTCCAGCAGGGGGATGAGCCTGAAGCGGTCACTGACTTAGTCAGGGACCGTGAATGGTCTTCTGCCCGGGATCTCCTTATGTTTTTCCTGGTGCTTGTATTTGCCACTCGATTTCTTCTTTTTATCAGAAGAAGATGTAGAGGCCCCAGAGGCCAGAGAGGATGCAGGACTCTTGTGGTGAAGCTCATTCAATTCAGATAGCTTCTAAGAAAGCAGGAAGGCTTCAAGGGTCTTCTGGTGGTGGAGCCTTGTGAGCCGATTAAAGTCTCGGCAATGCTGGCAGGCCTCAATGTTGTGGTCCAAGCCTAGGCAGAAAAGGCAGGCCGAACGGCCGTCATGGGGAATCTGCTTGTTGTACGCACACTTGAATTGCTGCCTCTCGATTGAAGAGGATGGAGAAGAAGACAACATGCAAGAAATAGTGAAAATCGCTAGTTTTTGATAAAATGTGTGTTTGTGTGGTAAAAATGGCGGTCAACTAGTTGAAGGAGTTTGCAGAGGTCCAATTTGTGCGGTCAACGGCAGAAAAAAAATTGGGGATGGGCTGGGGGATAACCCCTTTTCTACTATGCGCGACAATGGGGCAGGCCCCCACTGGATACTGCTAACTAGAAGTTTTCCGTGGGGACCTGGCACCTGCTGGCTTCAGTACTAAAGGTGTTACCTGCTGCAAGAGCCCCTTCGAAGTAAGAGCTTAGTTTCCCCTGGACCCTGCCCCTCAAATCTCTGCAGCAGGCCTTATTTTCCCCCTGGATCGAATGTGTGACCACTGTGAGGGCCACAGCAGTCAAGTATGGGACTGGTAGGGAATCATCTGTGCTGGTTAACTTAGAACTGCCATCCTTTAAAGTCCCTCCTACCTCTCACCAGGCCTTTTTTTTGGGGGGATGTTGCAACATTACCTGCTTCATCAGTATCACGCTGTCTTCACCTAAGAAGCAGCTTAATCATAACTGTAAAGGTCACCCCCAAAGACTCAAAGCACTTTGTTTCTGCAGCATACCCTACATTTTAACTGGCAAAGTCTAAAAGATGTGGTAAGGAAATAAAGCAGAGTCTAATGCAAGGGAAACTTTTTTTTTTTTTTTTTTAAACCTCCCATTACCATCACACTATCAACTACCCTCCCACCCCACTCCCCCTTACAAAATGTCCCAATCCAAACCAGCGGTTTCCACATTAACCTGCATTTGAGCCTGCAACTGGGTGACTATCTTACAAGATAAGAGTGCCACCCTCAACACCATTCTTACCGTGAAAAATTGCTATTGCAGGAAGAGCCAGTCAGGTTAATCAGTGGGCTGGACTGGAACGTCTCGTTGGTTATATCCACCTGCTGCTGTTCATAGCCCACCACTATTTTGGAAGCCCAGAAGAGGATGCAGGGGTTGTTGCTGGGGTAGGATACAGGTGGGTAGGTTGTCGGTTGCTGCAGCAGCTGCCGGCCAGTGTTCTCAACAGCAAATGCCGCATCCCTTATCACCTGCAGGAAAAAACAAGATGGTTGCATTCTTGGAACCAAAATGATACCATTCCTCATATGAATGGCTTATTCTGCCTTCTTTTCCCTCCACTAGAGTTGCTGAACCTGGGGCCATGTTTGGAAGGCACAGAAACAAAACTACCTCAGACCACAGGCGGTACTGTATGGCTTTGAGATTTCATTTTTGTGAACTGTGAGGTGACGCTCAGTGGTTCTTGGCACCCCAAGAACACATGAGGAGATCCGTCATCAGGTAGCATGGTGCAGCAGTTCGAACACTGCACCTGCACCAAGGGATACCAGATTCTAATCCCACCACTGCCACCACCTGGAAGACCCTAAGCAAGTCACTTAACCCTCCCAGTGATGCAGTTCCCCCAGCCTAGCTGTAAAATGAGTGTAAAAGCACCATCCCCTACTCCCTTCAAACACTAAAAACAAAAAAGTGATGCTCCTGACTTGGGGTGCCAAATATATCATTTGGAAAAAATTAAGTAAAGAAATAGTAAGATACTGTCAGACTAAAAATAAACACAAATGTGATTATCTGGAAAAAAAATAAAATAAATGAAAACGGTTAAAAAAAAAAAAAAAAATCAGTTCCCTTCTCCATGTTAGCAAGAAGGCAGTTCCACTTGCAGAAACCCTGCACATAAAAGGGCCTTTTAATCCTCCAATGAGGGGGTGAGGGCAGGTGAGATGCTGTCTTTGCAGTAGATGCCAAAGTCGTGTACTGGTGATGCAGAGCATGCATTTCTACTAGGGAAGTTGAATGCCTCACCTCCCACGACACACACAACTCCCATCCAATATCAGTGTCTGTGCATACTTGCTTTTGTGGCCAGAAGATCAGAAGGCTGCGAGTTCTATCCCCACACCAGGAACTCTCGTTAAATCCCAATACTAACACTGTAGTGCAGCATGAGGAGGGTGCTGCACTCCTGAGGTGCCATTTTTTTCTGATGAGACGTTAAACGGAGGTCCTGTCTATCTGTTCTGGTAGTTGTTCAAGTGGATATTAAAGATCCCATGGCACTTCTTGAAAACGAGTAGGGGAATTTCCCAAGTGCCCTTGCCAAATTTCCCCCATTCACTAAAAATATCACCAACAGCTTACTCTGGTCCAATGTCAGATGGTTTCCATTTGTATTCCCCCTTCCCCGGGACAAGGCTCAAAAAAGGCAGGATTGCCTAGTCTACATTTCCTGACAAACAAAACCTAAAGGGAAAAAAAAGAAAAAATTACTCACCTTAGTAATGTTTGTTTCTAATGGAGTCTTGCTGTATTCTGACTATTGCAGTGATCACCAACCTTTGAACTGCCCCGGAGAATAGAGAGTTAACTTTCCATGCAGGGCATGGAACGCTGAGCTCGAGCTCGGTTGAAGTCTCTGTCTGCTGTTGTTTAAACTCCAACCGTCAGATCTTTATAAGCAATACTCACTAGAAGTTCTGTGTGGAAACTGTAAGACTCACACTAGCCAACTGGCAACTAAATTTATAAAAAAAAAAAAAAAAAAGGTTTTTGGGGTTTCAAAGCAAAGACTCAAGTCAGGAAACCCCAAAACAAAACACAACACACCAAAATAAAGGAGGGTGAGAAGGGGCACCTCTAGGGTGCCAACACTCCTGCCTACCCACATCCCAAAACCAGGTTCTGAGAGGGATGCAGGCGTGGGGGGTCAGAATACAGCAAGACTCCATTAGAAGAAACAACATTACTAAGGTGAGTAATTTTTTCTTCAAACAACATGAAGTCTTGCTGTATTCTGACTATTGCAGACGACCAAGCAGTACCTCCATGGAGGAGGGACAGAACCTACTTTGGGAACAGGCTCTGAAGTACTGCTGTGCCAAACCGAGCATCACTCCTAGCCTGGATATCCAGAGAGTAATGCTTGGTGAATATATGGACTGTTTTCCAGGTGGCTGCTTGACAAATTTCTGAAATAGGAATACCCCTGGCAGCAGCTAGAGAAGCAGCTGTACCTCTAGTAGAGTGAGCCCTCAGGCCTGAAGGTGGGGTTCTACCCAGTTTTTCATAGCAGAATTGTACATAAGAGACAATCCACCTGGCAATAGATCTTTTAGTGGCAGGTTTGCTCTTACCGACCTCTCCATATGTGAGGAACAACTGGAGGGACTCAAACCTGTGACCCTTGGTGCGCTCTATGTAGTAGCTAAGGGCCCTTTTTACATCCAGGCTGTGCAACCTCCTCTCTCCAGAGGAGGAATGGTCAGTGAAGAAAACAGGAGAGACAGACTGATTAAGGTGGAAATCTGAAACCACCTTAGGCAAAAACTTCCTGTTAGTCCTTAGGACCACTTTATCTCTATGGAAAGAGATGAAATCAGGCTCCACTGACAGGGCTTGCAGTTCACTGATACGCCTGGCAGAGGTAATGGCTACCAAAAACACAGTTTTCCAAGTAAAGTACTTAAGCTCTGCAGAGGACAAAGGCTCAAAGGGTGGTTGCATAAGCTGAGCAATGCAAACATTAAGGTTCCAAGCAGGAGCAGGGCCTCTAAAGGGGGGATTGGTGTGCAGCAATCCCTTGAAGAACTTACAAAAGACAGGATGGGCCAAAAGAGGGAAGGGCTTGCCTACTGACAGAAAGGCAGAAACAGCTCCCAGATGCACTAAGTGTAGCTGGTCTAAGCCCCAAGCCATTAAGATGAACCATATAGTCCAGGACTGTAGGCAACCCAGCAGATTCTGGAGAAATATGCTTACTAGAGCACCAAATAGTGAACCTTTTCCATTTGAGTTGTAAGTCTTTCTGGTGGAAGGCTTTCGAGAAGCCTTAAGGATATCCAGAACCCCTTGAGAGAGGTGCAGATCAGCAAACTCTAACTCTTCAAGAGCCAGGCCTTGACATTGAGAGATTTGAGGTTCGGATACCAAATCCTTCCCTGAGAGGATGTCAACAGGTTGTAATTCCTGGGAAGAGACAGGGGAAGGTGGACAGCTAAGGACAGCAACAGAAGGTACCAGGGCTGTCTGGCCCAGTCTGGGGCAATCAGAATCACTTTGCATGGCTGAGACCTGATCTTGACTAGCACTTTGAGCAAGAGATGGGGGAAGCATACAGGAACTTCCCTTCCCAATTCAGTACCAGAGCATCCAGGGGGACTGAGCCCAAGACTTGGTGTCTGCAGCAAAAGAGAGGAAGTTGGTGATTGTCTGGGGCTGCAAAAAGATCTATCTATGGGGTGCCCCATCTGGAGAAAATCACTTCCAAAACTAGGGGATCTAGGGTCCATTCGTGATGGCCTTGAGACAACCTGCTAAGAGCATCTGCTAAGACATTGTCCTTCCCTGGGAGGTGAACTGCTATCAGAGAGGTTTGCAGGGAATAGGCCAGAGACCACAACTTCATTGCTTCTGTCCACAAGGCCATAGACCGAGTGCCTCCTTGCTTGTTGACGTACCACATTGTGGTGGTACTGTCTGTTCTGATCTGGACCACCTTGTTCTGTAGAGATTTGGAAAAGGCTTGCAGTGCCAGAAACACTGCTCTGAGTTACAAGAGATTGATGTGAAGCAGAGATTCTTGAGGTGACCACAGCCCTTGGGTGGTAAGATCCCCAAGTGGGCTCCCAGCCCAGCAGGAGGCATCTGTGGTGAGTACCCTGAATGAGACTGAGTGACAAAGGACTCCCTGTCTTAAGTGTCCTGATCCCTCCACCACTGCAAAGCCTGGATCAGGGTTAGTCACTGGGACTAGTTTGGTAAGGAATCCTTTCTTTGGGACCAGAAGGCTCTTAAGTGGAACTGAATGTCCCTCATCTGGAATCTTGCCCCTGGACCACTGCTGTAGAGGCTGCCATGTGGCCCAGGAGCTGCAAGAGTGCCTTGCTGGTCGAGACACCTGAAGGGTGAATGAAGAGGCCAGCTCTATAAAGGGTCCTTGCCCTGTCCAGGGGAAGGAAGGCTTTTGCTCTTACTGTATCCAGCTCTGCCCCTATAAAGGTGAGGAGCTGTACTGGCTCGAGAACTTACTTTGGAAGGTTGAAAAGGAATCCTAAGGAAGTGAGCACTTGCTGAGTTATTTGAAGATGTGACCTGACTTGGTCTGGAGACTGACCCATGAGCCAGTCATCCAAGTATGGAAAGATGGAGATCTTTTTTCTCCTTAGGAAAGCAACCACTACTGCCAGGCACTTTGTGAACACCCTTGGGGCTGACGTTAGGCCAAAGGGCATTGCTCTGAATTGATTGTGGCCTGAGGGCAACTCGAACCTGAGGTACTTTCTGTAGGAGCACCTGATGGGAATGTGAAAATAGGCAACTTTGAGGTCCAGGGAGGCTAGCCAGTCCCCCAGCCTTAGAGACGGCAGAATTATTCCCAGAGTCACCATTTTGAATTTTGGTTTTAAAAGGTGCTTGTTCAGATAGCTTAGATCCAGGATGGGCTGCCATTCTCCTGTCTTTTTGGGGGTTAGGAAGTACCTGGAGTACAATCCTTTGCCCCTGTGTAAGGTAGGAACCCTTTCTATGGCTCTGAGAGCCAGAAGGGAAGAAACCTCTGCCTCTAGGGCAAGGGTCTCTGATGGATCTGCAGGTGAAAAGGATCTGGTTCTCATCTTGAGAAATTTTTTGAAGCCAAGAACCAGTCCCTGGCCTACTACTTCCAGGACCCACTTGTCTGATGTTAAAGACTTCCAGTCCTGGACAAAGTAAGCCAGCCTGCCCCCTACAGGTATTGGAGAATCGGCCCAGGCAGACCCATCAGGGTGTCTGCTTGGCAGGGGCTTTAGGCTGAGGGGTGGAAGCAGGCCTGCTCATTCCCCGTCTGCCTCTCCCTCTGAAGAACCCCCTCTGAGCATAAGCAGATGAGGAGGCCTGGGCTTGGTAAAAAGGCCTTTGAAAGGGCCTGCCCCTGCCCCTGGAATGCGGTCTCTGAGGAGTGGCTTGCCTTTCTTTGGCCTGAGCACTCCTATAGGTGGTCCTGTACTCATCCATCTTCTTCATGTAGTTCTCTATCTGCTCCCCAAACAGAGAATTACCAATGACAGGGAAATCCATGGCCTTAGCCTGGGTATCCTGTGAAAGGCTAGTACATCTGAGCCAAGCCATCCTCCGAAGGGCCACAGATGTAGCCATGACTCTAGATGAAACATCACTGGAGTCCACAGCAGCATGAAATTGCACCTTGGATGCCTCAATCCCATCCGCAGCCACCTGCTCGAGCTCCTTGGCAAGCTGGTCATGGGCCTGTTTAGCCAGAGCCAGCACAGTGTCCCACCTGGACTTCTGGTATCTAGCTGTGTAGGCTATATAGTTAGCCTGCCTGAGTCCCAAGGATGCTGCAATCTACTGCTTCTTTGCCATGGCATCAATCCTCCTGGAGTTCTTATCTGTGGGGTGTGAAGCCAAGGGAATATTTGCCTTATCACAGGCAGCAGCCTGCACTAACCAACATGGCTGCATTGCTGGGAAAGGAACTCCGTATCCGAGCCTGAAAGGGTATACCTCTTGTCCATTCTTCTGTCCACAGGAGGTATGGAATTAGGAGTCTTTAAAATTTTAAATGTCTGTTTCCCAAAAGATTTATGGAGGAGAACAGAATCTCCTGGACTCTGGGATGTCCATCATCTCTACAAAATCAGGCTCCTCCTGATCCTCTACTGCTTCTTCCATTGGAAGCTGGAGGGGTTTCAGCCGCTTTCTTGTAAAACATGAAATGGGAAGGGGACTCGGAAAGCCTAGGAGGAGAAACACCTGAAGGTCTGTCTGGGGAGATGTCCGGGTCAATAGGCACATCCAGACTTTCATAATCACCATCATCATCATTATCCTCACTCTCCCTCCTCCTCCTCCTCCGGTTCATAAAATTCTTCTAAAGTATAATCCGGAACCGGGGGAACCGACCGAACCAAGCCCCTGACAGATGGTGCCAGTTCGGCCGGAACCGAAAGTTAGCGACTGAACTATCCTTATCGCTTTGGCTACTTCATCAGCGGTCAGAGAAAGAACTTGTGGATCCGAACCGGATGATTTTTCCCTTTTCTTTCTTTTAGCCAGAACCGACTCCTCAGAATCGGTTCTCCTTTTGCCCTGGTCAGAGGGCACTCCTTCTGGTTCAGTCAGAACCGAACCGGGCTGGCCATCCGGGTCAGCAGACTTCTCGGCCTCCCTTTCCCTCAGTCCACCTACTCTCTTATCCAGGGTAGCTTTGGGAAAACTTTTACAAATTTGGCAGTCTGAATTGAGGTGGTCAAACCCCAGACAATAAACACAGGTGGTGTGGGGATCAGCCTTAGCAAAGGCTTCCCCACACACACTACAGTGTTGAAACCCAGTGGGCCGGTTTTTCTTGGGTTTCTCAGACATGGCCAATCCTATCCACAACTTACCCTTTTTTCGGCAATCCACCAGGCAAGGCACCCCTATCGGTTCCTGACCATGTTATGGGTCTTGGAAAAAAACGTAATTAAATCAGTTTTTTTTTTAGAACCGATACGGACCGGTTTCCACACACTAATAAATTCAGTAGTTTTTTTTAAAACTAAACCGATCGGTTCAAACCGAACCGATCCAATGTTTACAAGTTTCACACAGAAACTAAATGCAAAACCTATCTAGTACTCACGGTACCACAGACAGAGACTTAACCAACAGGTTCAGTAGCAGAAATTCGGTCAAAACCGAGCGAAAAAACGACACTTTAACCGACTTTTTTGAACCAAGCAAAGAAGAAATCTCCGGAGCGACTGTTCAGTGAGGCGGAGTAAAGAATCTGACGGTTGGAGTTTAAACACAGCAGACAGAGACTTCAACCGAGCTTGAGCTCAAGTGTTAGCATGGAAAGTTAACTCTTTGTTCTCCGGGGCAGTTCAAAGGTTGGTGATCACTGCAATAGTCAGAATACAGCAAGACTTCATGTTTGAAAAAGTGTTTACAGGGCACCTGATGTATGCCCCCATCTACAAAACAGAAGTGCTCTGCCTCACCCTCAAACTGCTGGCTCTGCCGACAACACCTATTTGGTCTAGTAGACTGAGGAGACATGGTACAAAAACCTAAAGGGTGAGTATATAGTCACAGCCTGTCAAGGACGTCCCACCAAAAATGGCTTTAAGGTTTCCCTGTGAAGCACATACCCGGGAGGGCCTCATGGCAGTGAGGAATGCAGTGTACGGCATGGCTCCAGACTTCAGCAGATTCAACACCTGACCGATGATGTCATCTAGAGGAAAGAAACAACAGTCATGCTCCAGTGATGCTGCACATAGAATATTGGCAGTACTGAGACAGGGCTACATGTGAAGACCTCATAACCAAAGGAGAACCTCACATACAGAGTCTGAAAAAGTTAAATATGCAACTTAAAAAAGAAAAAAAAAATTTTTCTTTGGAAAAGGAATCAAGTTAGTCTCCACCCTGCCCTCTCAGAGCCACAACAAAGAACATAGGAAGCGGGCCTGCTAGCCCATCAAGACCACCCCCCCACTTCACAGCAGTTTTAATGCTGAAGGTTTATCTCTGTCATGTTTGCTTTTTTTTTTTTTTAATTTAGTTTTCCACTGTGTAGTTCACACAATAAGGGCCAGAAATTCAGACTGTGCCGGGCAGTGGCGCAAGCCTGGGCACAGCGCAACTGGGCTGTGCCAGGGCACAGACCAGGTGATATTCAACGGTGCTGCGCCATGGCTTAGCACCACTGAATATGGCACTGAATGCGCACGTACTGTGCCAGCGCAAGACCAGGAACAGGAGCAGGGGGATGCGCCAGCACAAGTGAAGTTGCGCTAGGCACATCACCCGTGATATTCAGCACGGGGCATGCAAATGAGGCCATTAAGCATGCAAGGCGCAAATGGGGCCATTTTCATGTCATTATGGCCCCATTTGCATGCGATGCACCGCTCCTTGGCGACTTGCGCCTGGCGCCCTGCCAGGCTGCAGCCATCGGGGATCAACACCATGAAGTGCCATAGCAGTTCCCCGCTCCCGTATACCCGACTGCGGGCCGCTGTAGTATTATGAGTCCCTGGTGGTCCAGTGGGAGACCCAAGTAATGGTCAGATCCCTGGTGGTCTAGTGGTAAACCCCCCAATCGCGGACAGACATAGTGAATAGAACCCTGGTGGTCCAGCAGTACCCCCCTCCCCACAGAGGTCCTCCGCCACCCAGCAACCCCCCCCCATCAACGTGGCGGCAGCACCCACCCGCTGAATGACAGCGTACAGTACAATCTTTACACCTATTGGTTCACCGCGTGGACCAATGGGCACAAACCACACTGTACTACACAGTCCGATATTGAATGAACTGCATGTGGGCGGGTGCTGCCGCCGATGATGGGGGTGCTGTTAGCTGGGACCTCTTGGACCACCAGGGTTCTAGTCACTACGACTGCCCACGATCAGGCGATGGGAGGGGTTACCACTGGAACACCAGGGAACTGACCATTACTTGTGCCCGCGATCAGGCAAAGGGGGGCGTCCCACTGAAACACCAAGGAGTCTGTTTACGTCATATGCTCGCGATCGGGTGACAGGGGCACAATGCTCCTAGGGCAGGGTACTTGTGGATGGCATACCTGCTGGCCGGGTGGCCACTCACAGCCGACAGCTATTGTGTTGTGCCAGGCACTATAGCTGCCCACCTGTGGGTGGCTGGCATTTCAGCAGTTTTTTTTTCGGCTCAACTTTGTGCACCAGTGTACGACGTATGTAGGGGTTGTGCCAGCATATGCGCTGCACATCCTGGGCTGAATACCGGGATGTGCGTGTATCATAGACACGCCTGCATCACATACGGCCTGTCATCGGGTTGCGCCACACAGCTTGCACTTTGAATATCATGCCAGGGCACATTGGGGGTTGTGCATGGCGCAACAGATGGCGCAACCCCTTTGAATATCCAGGCCTAAGAATACAACTGAGTAATGGCAATATTATTAGAGTTAACATTAGTAATGCAAATACAGGATTTGCGTACTATCACTGTAGTGACTTCATAATGCGGGATCTCAAATTCACTACATTAAAATATTTATCATAATAAGCTCAAGAAGAGACCATTGCAGCATGCTCATGGACTAAAATCGAAAATCCATTACCAATAATTACCTAGGTGCCCAAACACCCACTAACGCATCTAGTGTATGAGTTCATGTAGGGTCCGATAAGAGTAACAACATGCAAGTACTTGACTGCACTAATACAGAAGCTCTTAATAAGCCTTGTAATTTAGACTACTTTCAAGAGGCAATATTCCTTAAAATCATGTGGTCAGAAGACACAAATTAAACTTTAAACAGACAGTTGAAACAGAGAGGCTCTAATAATTTTAAAACGCTTAATTATAATCAACAACAGCACAGATGAGCCTAGTTGACCCTCTCAGTTCAAAGATTAAGTAACTAGAATAATAAAAGATCTAGTATATAGTTCAAACATATAGCAACTGGTGGACAATAAGAATGCTAGACGTTTAATCATGAGGACTACCAAGCCTCCTAACACTGCTGCATATAAATTTTAAACTTTTAAGCAAATGAAACATCCAGCTTCAACAGTGTCCAGGTAGATGATATTTTAAATGCACAAGGCAGAGTCTGAAATTCCATAAGTCCCCTTCATCTTCCGAGGACCTGGGACGATGAACAAAGTCTTGCTTTACTGTCTCTAGTCTCTTGCCTGCTTCTACAGAGTCAGAAAAAATATAGGTCTTACCGGCACAGAAGAGCCTCAATCGAGCTGGTAGCTGTAAATAGTGATTAATCCCCTATGCTCCAAGCCCAGTACGAACAGAATCAAAGCTTTTTCTCCACTGCCTCGTGGCGTAGCTTAAATCAGGAAAGAAGCATATTCATTCTCTAGCTTCCAGTTTCAAAGGGCCTGACGATTTAGCTGCATCCAAGACCATATCCCGAATGTGAGACCCTGCGGTAACAATCATAATAGTCCGTGGTGTCAACGGCCGGTTTCTTAATGAGTTGGCCATGTAAGTCCAAGTTCAGTTGTCTAGATATTAAGTCTTGGACAAATTCTTGTAATGCATTACCCTCCTGGGCTTCTGGGACCCCCAAAAGACACAAACTGCTGGCCAGCATATTGTTCTCCACCGTTTCAAACCAGGGTCGCGTGGTCTTGCTTTCAGCCAGCAGAGACGGCTACCCCTCTAATGGAGTGAACGCTGACCTGAGCCGGCAGGGTTTTGTGATACTTGTCATAACAGAAAGTGATACAATTCGCTAACTACTTAGAGAGGCATTGTTTGGAAACAGCATTGCCTTCTCTTTTGTGAGCGAAAGAAATGAAGAGCTGATCTGTTTTTCTGAGATCCTTAGTCCTGTTAGTATAGTATCTCAGAATTCTGTGTATATCTAGTGTATGTAGAAGGAGCTCAATGGACTGATTCAGGATGTATTCCACCTCCACCTTTGGAAGAAACTTGGGATTAGTTCACATGGCCACCCTTTCCTTGTGAAAAATCAAGTATGGGATTTTGCACATTAGGGCTTGCAGCTTGGAAATCCTCAGAACAAAGGTAATGGCCACTAGAAACAGTGTCTTCCAAGAAAGAAACTTCAAATCTGCCTCAGCTGTCAGTTCAAAAGGAGGCAGTGAGAGCTTCTCTAGAATAAAGTTCAAGTCCCAAGGAGGAGCAGGATTGCAAATCGGGGGCCTTAAATGGAGAACCCCTCTCAAGAAAGTCCTGGAGACTTCCAATTCAGCAAAAGTCCTGTCTCCGAAGGCGATGTGGTAGGCTGAGCTAGCTGCCATATGTACCTTCACAGAGGAGTAGCTAAGGCCCAGGTCATACAGATGCTTCAGGTAATCCAGGACTTTGTTCGCTGGGCAGGAGAAAGGTTCCAAATCCTTGGAACTGGCCCAAATAGCAAAACGCTTCCACTTCATAGCGTAGGTAGACCTGAAAAGCTTTCTGGTCTCCACCAGAATATCCGCTACTAAGGGGGAAACGCCAAAGCATGCCTTGGTTATGTCTACAGGAGCCACGCATGAAGGTGAAGTGATCTGAGGCCTGGATGGACCAGGGTCCTCTGATCCTGGGTCAGCAAATGCTGCGACAGAGGGTAGAGGAAGAGGAGGTTCCTCGGAAAACTGTTGCAGGAGAGAGAACCAAACTTGCCTCGGCCAGAAGGGAGCGATGATATTCATTCACGCCCCTTCCACCCGAAGTTTGTTGAGCACTCTCAGAATCAAAGGAATGGGAGGGAAGGGGGAAACAAATCTGCCCTTCCAACAGGAGAACAACGCATCCGCCAAAAACATCTACGCCCTGGGCGAGCGAGCAATGGGCAGGAAGCTTAGGCGTTGTCAGGGGGCAAGAGATCCACGTGAGGAGTTCCCCACTGCTGGAAGATGTCATTTACGACGTCTTGATCAAGATCCCACTCGTGAGACCCAGCTGACGAGCGACTGAGGGTGTCTGTCAGAGTGTTCTCCACTTCCGGAACGTGGACAGCTGTCAGGTGCAGATTGTGCTGAGACGCCCAGTATCAGATTCTCATTGCTTCCCAGCAGCGGGGATAGGAACGAGTTCCTCCCTGTTTGTTGAGGTACCAGACTACACATGTTGTCTGGATCAGGAGATGACCAGGAAGAATGACAGGAAGGAGAGCCTGAACTACCCTCAGCTCAAGGACGTTTATGTGAAGCTTCTGCTCTAGTTTAGACCAGCTGCCCAGAGTCCTGTGGGACCCCAGATGGGCACCCTAGCCTGCCCCCGACACGTCTTTCATCAGAGTCTGGGAGGGGGGTTGGAACAAAACAGGACCCCGTGATTGATGTGTTCCTGAACTGTCTACCACTGCAAGTCCCTGATCATCGGGTCTGACACTAGGACCTCGCGGTCCAGGTTGTCTCGAGACTGGTCCCACTGGGACCAGAGAGTCCACTGGGAGATCCTCATGTGAAGCCGCGACAGTGGGGCAGTGGGAAATGGCGGCCGCTATTAGCCCGAGAAGGTAAAGGACCTTCCTGGCTCCAACCCTTCTGAGACCCGACAAGAGACAAGCATGGTTTGACAGCATCTCGACTCTGTCTGGGGCAAAAAAAGTTTTGTCTAGGGTCATATCCAACACTGCCCCTCTGAACTGCAGCTGTTGGCAGTGGACCAGGTGAGACTTGGACTGGCTGACTGTGATACCCAGGCTGGAGAAAACTTGTAAGGTGAGAGAAAGAGAGCGTAAGAGTTCCTCCCGGGATGGAGCTGCAAGAAGCCAGTCATCCAGGTAAGGGAAGACTTGAACTCCCTGGGTATGCAGGAAGGCCGCCACTACCGCCAGGCATTTGGTAAATACTCAAGGAGCCAAAGAAAGGCCAAATTGCTGGGCCCTGAACTGGTAGTGTGACCCTTGAAAAAAGAAATGGAGGTACTTGCGATAGGAATGGCATATGGGGATACAGAGGTATGCATCCTGCATATGCAAGGCGCAGAGCCACAGTCCCGGCCGAAGCATGGGAAGAAGGCTCGGTAGTGAGAGCATTCTGAACCATATGTACTCCACAAATTGATTGAGGGAGCGGAGATCTAATGTGGGTCTCAGATCTCCTGTCTTCTTTGGTACTAAAAAGAAATGGGAATAGTAACCCATCCCCTATAGGTGGGAGGGGACAGGTTCCATTGCCTCCTTCAAAAGAAGGGAGATTTCCTCTAGAACCAACTGAAGATGCAGAGGGGAGTACGAGGACTTGGTGGGGCCCGCGAGGACGTTTTTTTGACAAACTCTAACAAGTGCCCTGCTGATACTAGCTGAAGCACCTAAGCATCGGCCATTATTCTCTCCCAACCTGGCAGAGGGGAGGAAAATCTCCCCCCCCTACAGATTCCTCTGATACTGACAGAGCCAGTGGGAGGCAGGGAGTCAGGAGGCAGAGGGCAGAGCCGGACATAGCTCGAGCTTTTTGCTGGGGGGTGCGCTGGCTGCTGACGCGGCATGACGCTTATTCTAGCATTTTGCTTGTGTATTTTTGTCAGCTTTGGTGCCGAAAAGGACATTTCTGCCCATGGGAGAATTTGTACATTTTTTGGACAGATTTCAATGCCAAAAACTTCTCCTGCAATTCGGTAATGATGTCCTTGACATCACCACTAAAAAGCACAGATCCCCTGAAGGGAGCATCGTGAATCACAGACTGCACTTCAGGGGCCAAAGCTGACATGCAGAGCCAGGCATGGCTCCAGAAGCCTACGGCAAATGCCGAGCTCCTACCCACCGTGTCGTAGGTAGCATGAAGCATGTGTCTACAGGCCGAACGCAGAGAACAGAGCATGTCTCCCAGTTCCTGTTTAGTCTGGGAATCTGGGAGGGAATCCAGTTTTGCTTCTACCTGACTGAGGACGGACTTTCTGGTAGTCCCCCATATGACCGACGTAATTTAGGGCCCTCATACCCAGGGAGGAAGAAATGTGTATCTTCTTCCCATACTGGTCCAGAATTTGTGATTCCTTGTCAGGAGGGGACGAGCTAAGGTACTTGGGGTTAGCGGATCGGTCATGGGCGGTGCTAATCACCACCGAATCAGCCTTGGGGTGAAGATTAAAAAAGTCTTTACCCTCTGGAGCCTGGTATAGCCTATCTGCCTTTCTAGGGAGAGGGGCTAACGAGGAAGGTTATTTTCAAATAATGGAAACAAGATCTGCGTGAGGCTCTATCCAGGGAGGAATCAAGGTGGGAGAGGTCTCTGGGAGGTCCAGATGAGCAGCAAGTTTTTTATGCTGGGGATCTGGCTCCACTGATTGCCACTCACAAGCAGCCTGGATCTTTAGCAGTTCCAGAAAGGAAGGGTCCTCCAGAGGAGACTGGACAGCCCTGCTGCCTGGGATTTTCTGGAGTTATGAGACAGACCAAGTAGGCTCTAAAACAAGTATTTTAATAAAATAGATAAAAGTATGTAAAACATAAAATACAGAACCATATATCACAAGAACCATACAAACTTTTAAAAGAACAAGGTTTTAACAGTGCAATTCCTACTACAGTACTTAGATTTTGTCTTTCTCTACCTGCATACTTGCTTAAAGGGCTCAAAAATGTTTCTTTGTCAGAGTGTAGATAGAAGTGTGTCAAAATGGAAAACAGAATACTGTTTAAAAGCTGGCTTTGCCCACCTCTTTGCATGAGGTCACCTAGCTCCTCCCTGTCAGAATATAAAAATTATATATCTATGCAAAACAGGATGTCAAACCAAAGGTAAATTCTGTGATCTCAGCACAACTCATTTTCTCATATGACTTTCATAGATACATAGTGTCGGCAGATAAGGGCCTATGGCCCACCCAGTCTGCCCATTTGAGCTTATAAGTTCAGTTTATGTTTTCCTAGAAGTCTGTTGCCCCTTACCCCTGACCTCCAGAATTCCTTTATGTCTATCCCATGCATTCTTAAATCCCGTGATTGTTTCAGCCCCCACCACTTCCTCTGGCAGGGTGTTCCACTTGTCCACCACCTGTTCTGTGAAGAAATTCTTCTTCATGTTTCCTCTGAATCGTCCTCCCTCCAACTTCATCCCATGCCCTCTAGTCCTGGAACATCTTTTTCGCTTAAAAATAGTGTATTCCTGCACCCTGTTCCTCCCTGTAAGATACTTGTATGTCTCTATCATATCCCCTCTCCCTTCTCTCCTCCAGGGAGTACATGTTCAGTTCCTTCAACCTGTCCTCATAGGACTTGTGATGCAATCCATGTACCATCTTTGTTGCCCTCCCCTGAACCTTCTCTACCCTATCTATGTCCTTACGTAGGTAAGGTCTCCAGAACTGTACATTGTACTCCAGGTGCGGCCTCACTAGTGTCTTGTATAGTGGAATTATGACCTCCCTTTTCCTGCTGGTGATACCCCTGCCTATGCATCCCAGCATCCTATTTGCTTTACCTGCTGCCTTGTCGCACTGTTTCCCTACCTTGAGCTCATCAGAGATGATAACCGCAAGATCCCTTTCCTGCTTTGATCTTATGATCAGCTTCCCCTTTCCAGGACATCAAAGCTTCTTTTATGACTTCACACTATAGCGTCATAACCTGCTCTTTTTCCTCTAAGCGTTATAAAAGTTTATGATCTATCTTGGCAGTTTAAGCTATATTTAACTTAGATACACAGGCGATCCTTGATTAAAGCCTGTTCCTAGTCTGTAATTAGCTCCTGGCCTTCCAGGTAACACTTCGTATCTAAAACGTGTGTGTGTGTGTGTGTCATCTCTCATCCTGTCTCAGCATCTCTCATGAGAGACAGTCAACACCACATTTTTATATTACAAAGATGGACACAGGGATCAGAACCAGCTGTCCAAGTGTCACAATTCCTCCCCACCTAGACTGAATTTGGGAGCTCTATCCCCTGCATGGGATGAGCTTCCCAAATCAGTTCACTCCTCATGGACACCAGACAACTCATCTAAGTCCTGATTTTTGGCTCCAGCCCCATGTAGAATTGTCATGTCATACCCTTGTAAAGCAAGACTCCATTTTAGCAATCTACCATTGTTCTTTCCCATCTGCGTCAGCCAAACCAGGGGGTTGTGGTCAGTCTGCACCACAAAATGCTGCCCAAATAAGTATGGCTCCAACTTCTCTAGGGCCCACACTATGGCAAGACATTATTTTTCCACAGTAGAGTATGCATGCTCCCTTGGAAGTAACGTTCTACTCAGGTACACTACTGGGTGATCCCTCCCTTGGCTGGCTGTCTGAATCAGCATTGCCCCAATACCACGTCCGAGGTATCAGTCTGAACTATAAAGGGTTTGCTATAGTCAGGACTTGTCAAAACAGGAGCACTGCACAGTGCCTCCTTCAATCTGGCAAAGGCTTCCTCACAGGCTGGGCCCCAGGTAATTTTCTTTGGCATCCTTTTCTCTGTCAGGTCAGACAGGGGAGCAGCTAGGGCACTGTAATTGGGTACATATTTTCTATAGTACCCTGCTGTCCCTAGAAAACTCCTGACCTGCTTCTGCGTTTCTGGTCTGGGCCATGCCTGGATTACCTCTATTTTGATTTGGTTAGGACGGAGCTGTCCACGGCCTACCACGTGTTCGAGGTATGCCACTTCTCCCATGGCCACCTGGCACTTCTCAGCTTTGACAGTGAGCCTGGCCCTCTGTATCCTGCCCAGCACTTCCCTAAGGTGGGACAGGTGTTGCTCCCAGCTGGTACTAAAGATGGCAATGTCATGCAGGTACGCCATGGCATACTCCTCAGCACCATTTAACACCTGGTTCACCAACCTTTGGAAAGTGTCCGGGGCGTTCATCATTCCGAAAGGCATTACTTTGAATTCAAATAAGCCTATCGGAGTGATGAAGGCCGACCTCTCCCTAGCTCTGTCCATTAACTCTACCTGCCAATATCCCTTGGTCAGGTCAATGGTCGTGGGTGGGCGTCTGACTCGCGGACTGCATTCAGTCCACGTATAGTCCACACAGAAACGAGTAGAGCCATCTGGCTTAGGCACCACTTCACCACAGGCGAGGCCCAGGGGCTGTGGGATCTCTGGATTACCCCTAAATCCAGCATCCTCCACTTCCCTCCTAATGTCCTTTTGAACAGCCTCTGACACCCGATATGCTGTTCGCCGTATGGGCGTCTGTGTCCCTGTCTCCACATCGTGTGTCGCTAAGGGGGTTAGTCCAGGCTTGGCACTAAACAATGGGGCAAAGTCTGCTAAAACCTCCCTTACTTTCTTGATCTGGTCTGGGGTCAGCTGGGGAGACAATTTTACTGCCTCCACAGAGGACTCCCGCTTACTTTCTTCCAGCAAGTCCAGAAGGGGGTCTCCTTCGTCCGTCCCGTCCCCAGGACTACACATTGCAAACACCATGCCAGCCCTATTTGCATATGGCTTCATCATGTTGACATGGTACATCCATTCTGTCCGTCTTCCATCAGGTAACTCTATAATGTAGTTCATACGAACATAAGAAATTTGCCAGCAGATAAAGGCCTAGAGGTCTATCAAGTCTGCTCGAATGTGCAGCTAGCACCCCTTATTCTGCAGCTGCCCCTTCCTTCCACCCTTCCCCTTGTCCTGTCCCATCCTCGTTTGAAGCAGTCCACTGTTCTACTGCATACCACTCAGCAGGTAACGATTCCACCCAGCCACCACCCTCTCTGTAAAAAAAGTGTCTCCTCATCTCCTCCTGAACCTTCCTCGCTCCAGTCTCATATCATGGCCCCTGGTTGCCTCCCTCCCTTACTTTGAACAGCCCCTCTGTACCCGTCTTGTTTATTCCTTTCATGTATTTAAAGATTTCAATCATGTCACCCTGTCTCTCCTCCTCCAGTGAGTACATGTTCAACTCTTCAACCTCCTCTCGTATGATAAGTCCCCAGCCCCTTGATCATCTCTTTGTCGCCTGCGCTGCACCTCTTCAGTGACTTAATGTCCCTCTTCAGATCGGACGCCAGTACTGCACGAGTACCCAGGTGTGATCTAACTAATGACCTATACAGTGGCAGAATCACCTCCTCCCTCCTCGAGGATATACCCCTTGCAATACAACCCAGCATTTTGTTGGCCTTTGCAGCTGCCTTCCTACATTGTGTCGAGTTGTTCATTGACCCTGTAATGAGCACACCCAGGTCCTTCTCCTCCTCCTCCTCCTCCTTTGTCTGGGCTAGCTGCACTCCCCCTAGCTGGTAACTCCTCCTTGGGTTCTTCATCCCAAAATGCAGCACCTTGCACTTTTTGGCATTAAAGCCCAGTTGCCAGGTGTCTGACCAGGTTTCAAGCTTTGCCAGATCATCCTGCAACCCCTGCCATCCCCCTAGGTCATCCACCACCGCGCCTACCTTGGTATCATCAGCAAACAGACTGATCTTGCTCTTGATGTTCCATGATATGTCTGCAATGAATATCCCAAACAACAATGGTCCCAACACTGAGCCCTGTGGAACACCGCTCGTCACTGCCCTTGGGTGAGAGAGCTCCCCACCCACCACCACCCTCTGTTGCCTTCCCTGCAGCCAGTTTCCTACCCATCTCACCAGCTTTGCACCCGCCCCTGTGCCTACTAACTTCCTTCCCAGCCTTCTATGTGGCACTGAGTTGAATGCCTTACTGAACTCCAGATAGAGGACATCCACTGCATGGCCCCTGTCCAGTTGCCTAGTTACCCAGTCATAGAACTCAACCAGGTTGGTTTGGCAGGATCTGCCATGTATGAAGCCATGCTGTCTGCTGTCCTGTAGTCCTTTGGCCTCTAGGAGGGCCACCAGCCTCTCCTTCAGGATAGTCTCCATTAGCTTACCCACGATGGATGTGAGGCTCACTGGTCTGTAGTTTCCCGGTTCATCCTTGGGGCCACTCTTGTGGAGGGGTACCACATGAGCCATCCTCCAGTCCTGAGGTACACACCTCGAATGTAGTGAGGCATTAAATAGGTCTGCCAAAGGTCCTGCAAGGACCTCTGCCAGCTCCTTCAGTACCCTGGGGTGGATGCCATCTGGGCCTGGCGCCTTGTCCACCCTCAGTGCCTTCAAACCCTCTTGAACTCTACTCTTCATGATTTCCCCATCTGTCACCACTTCCCACCCTGCTTCTGCCATTTATCCCACCTTGGGGGTCACCCCTCTCTTCTCTTTAGTAAATACTGAGCAGAAGTACTCATTTAGTGCTTCCGCCTTATCGCACCCTACTTCCACCCAACCCCCCTCCTTCCTGATCCTTACTATGTGGTCCTTACAGCTCCTTTTCTCCCTGATGTACTTAAAGAAGTCCTTCTCCCCCTTAATGCCTTGTGCCAGCCTGAGTTCTGAGATGCTTTGGCCCCTTACTGCCCTTCTCACCTCCTTCGATTCTGTCAGTGCACCTCCCTGTCCCCCCTCCCTGTTTTCTTGTACTTCCAAAGGCAGCTCTTTCCTCCTTACCTTTTCCATGACCTCCTTGCTCAACCAGATCGGTTTCTTAGCCCTAGCCTTCTTGCTCTAGGCTTTGCAGCAGGTTTTGGTTGCCTCCACTATCCCCAGCTTTATGAGCTCCCACCTCTGGTTAGTGTCCATACTGGGTTGAAGTCTGGCAAGGTACCCTTTTACCACTTCCCCCATCCTCCCAAAGTCGGCCCTCTTGAAGTCCAGCACTATTGTGCCAGATTCCACTCCTTCCTTGCCCATATCCAATGTGAGCCATACTGAGCGGTGGTCACTCCCTGACAGCAGTTCCTCCACTGTAAGTTCTCTCACAAAGTCCCCATTTGCCAGCACAAGGTCAAGGGTATTTCCTAACCTGGTTGGTTCACTAACCATTTGCAGCAGGAAGCTGTCCTGGAAGGCATCCAGCAGTACCTGCTCCTTCTGTTCCTGGTTGTTGGGGTGCTTCAGTCCACTCCTGGCATGTTGAAGTCCCCACAATCACCACACTACCCTTCTCAGAGGTCCTCCTGATCTGTCCCGCTAGCTCCTGTCTAACTCCTCCGTCTGAGATGGTGGCCTGTACACCACTCCCATTCTAAAATCCTATTCTTGGAATCCTGGATTTACATCAAAGTGACTCGTACTACCCTCCTCCCTTCCTCCTTACACACTTCAGTCCTTCCTTCACATATAGTGCACCCCCCTTTCTCAATCACTCTGTCCCTCGAAATAATCTGTACCCTGGTACAGACAGGTCCCAGTCATTGTATTGGTGGCCCATGTTTCGTGATGACTGCAATGTCCACCTCTCCCTCTGCCATGAGAACCTGTAACTCTGCAGTTTTCCTCCCAAGGCTACTAGCATTAAGGTAACCACCTTCCACCTTCCCCCCTCCATCCTGCCCTCCTTTCCTAGCATCACCAGCAGTACTTGCCATTTGTCCTTTGTCACTGTTATGGGGGTAAGCTCATATGGTTTCCCAACCTGTGGTCTCTGCATTTCTCTTCCCCAACTGCCACCCCCACTCTAGTTTAAATTCCCAACTTCCTCTCATTCTCCTCCATCCTCTGTTCAACATTTTCTTTCCCCTCACTCAAATGTAGTCTGTCCTTGGCATAGAGACTACTGTCCTCCCAGGTCCCTCCCACCCCCAACAGCCTATACCCTTTAGCACACCACCAGGTTCTTAGCCATCTGTTAAATTCCTCTGTTCTCAGCTTTCTTGTTGTGCTTGCCTTTGGCACAGGAAGTATCTCTGAAAAGGTTACTGATCTTCCTGCCCCCTCACATAATTGTGCTAGTTCCTCAAACCTCCTCTGGACTGTATCTACTGTCTTGTCAGCCAGGTCGTTTGTCCCAAGATGTATAATTAAATGAGGCTTGTCCTTACCCCTTCTAGCATATTTCAGAACAGACTGTCCCACCCTTTCCACTGTCATTCCTTGCATCGCCTCCACCCAAATGTGACTATGCCTCTCCCCCTTGCTACCCCACCTAACTCCTCTTAGTATTGAGTCCCCCAGCACTAAGATTCCATCCCTCTTACTCCCATTAATCTCCCTCCCTCTCTCATTTCCAGCTCTTCTTCCTCCTGCACATTATTTCCCCCTTTTACCCCTGTTGCAATTCTCCCAGCAGAACTTCCCCCTGCTCCAGTTTGGTCCAGGCATTTATCAATTACTCCTCTAATTTCATCATTTCCCTCCTCCACCTTCTTCCTCTCTAGCAGTGCACAACTATTTTCTGAAGGCCCTTCACAAATGCCTGCTCCCTCTCTCTTCATAGTAACCTGTTCTCTCCTTTCCACTCCATGACTTTTGCCACTTCTTCGCCTCAACTCACAAGTCCCTATCTCCTCCTTCCATTTGTCTTTTGTCTCCTGACCTGGTTTCCCCGGCAATTGTTCTTCCTGGCCTGGGCCGCTTTGTCTCTGCTTCCCTTCTTCTGACCCTCTCCTCACCACTGTTGGCTTAAATCGCCCTCCCTCATCTCCCTTCTTCCTCCTCCAGTATTGGGCTAAACCCACCCACAATCTGCCTTGCCTGTCTTAGTTCCTCCTGCAGACCCTCAATCTCCTTTCTAAGTTTTTCTATGTGGTTGCACACTAAACATCCTCCCACACTCCAGGCAATTTTTAGAAAGACTGGTGCACCGCAGTTGTTGCAGCCTACTACCCTACCCATTGCTGTCGCCCACCAGCGACCCCCCACCCTTCCAGATGCAGGATACCAAACACTCCCCTAAGTCTCCCCTCTCCCTCCTCTATCAGTGCAAAACACATCATTTACTTTCCTAACCACTTTGTATGGTCCTGCCCACTCAGCCTGCAGCTTGTCTTTCCGGACTGGAATAAGGACCATGACTTCCTGACCCACCATATATGACCAAGCTCTGGCTCTGCGGTCGTACCACACTTTTTGTTTTTGTTGGGCAGCTGCTAGGTTGCTCTGGGCTGTCCCCATAAGCTTCTTTAGCCTTTCCCTAAACTTAAGGACATAATCCACAATGGGAGTTCCCTGGGTGGCGTGCTTGCATTCCCAGTCCTCCCAGATCAAGTCTAGGGGCCCACGTACCCGGTGTCCATATAAGAGTTTGATGGGGGAAAATCCTGTCAACTCTTGGGGAACCTCCCTGTATGCAAACAATAGGTGGGGAAGGTATTTCTCCCTGTCCCTCCCATGCTGTTCAGCAAACGCCCAGAGCGTTGACTTCAGAGTACCATTGAATCTTTCCACAAGACCACTGTCTTGTGGGTGATACGGTGTCATGCACCTCTGCACCACCCCACACTTCTTCCATAAACATTTCATCAGGTCAGACATGAAGGAACCCCCTCGATTGGTGATAACCTCCTGCGGAAACCCAACACAGGAGAAAATCCCAAGTAAGACATCTGCCACTTTGTCTATCCTCAGTGAGGATAAGGCGACTGCCTCTGGGTACCGGGTGGCATAATCCGCCACAGTCAGGATGAATCTCTTCCCTGAGGAGCTGGGGGTATTTAAAGGCCCCACAAAATCCATTCCCACCCTCTGGAATGGCTCCTCCACTATGGGCAATGGAATCATGGCAGCTTGGGTTTTCTTGCCCGCCTTCCCTATTTCTTGGCACCAGTGACAAGACCTACAATACTCCACCTGCTGGGTGAAGTTAGGCCAGTAGAAATTCTGGGCCAACCGCTGCGTCGTGCGTGCGATTCCTAGATGACCAGACAAGGGAATATCATGTGCAATCTTGAGCAACCGCTCACGATACCCCTGGGGAATGACAAGCTGCCTGCATAGCACCCCTCCCTCTGTCTGTACTGCCTGAGTATACATAAGTCCATTTTCCTAATAAACCTTTTGTCTGCAGTCACCTCCCTGTGCGCCGTCCGAGTCTGCCCAAGCCCTCAGCTTCTCTAAACTAGGGTCACTTCTCTGAGCACCTGCAAACCCCTCACACATTCCCAAGGCATGGGACAGGTCCCCTTCCGTCGATAAACTAAGGTCCCTAGCACTAGCATCAGGGCACTCAGGATCACTGTCAATCCCAACCCTCTGACAAAGGGTCACCCCTCCCTCTTCAGAGTAACCCTCTGTAGCTGTGTGGTTACTTGCTACTGGGGAAATCTCTACCCTTTTTTCATTAGTCTCCCCATCTGGAGAGACAGGCTGGGGAACCAGCCTCTCAGTGGTTTCCACAATGACTTCTGTGGGGTTCAGGGAACTACAATTTTCCCTTGCCGCTTGGCTATGGGTAATTGCAAATACCATCCCCTGTTTGAGACCGTTACCCAGGATCACATCCACTGCTAACATTTTGGCTACTGCTGCCTGCTGCACAGTTCCCCCTGTTTCACTCCAGTCCAGGAGTACACTGGCCAGTGGCAATGTTTTCACTTCACTAGTGAACCCTTGTATAGTGCCGTATTAATTGGGTATAAGCTGACAAGGCTGTACCAGATCCCCTTTTACCAATGTCAGGGATGCCCGTGTCCCTTAACCCTTGCGTCTGTACACCATTCACCATGACTGGGTGCACGTGTTCCCTCATGTTCACAGGCATGCTTCCAGGGACACACAAACAACCCACTTCTTTTCTAGTACCACTCTGCATATTACTGTTCATTCTTTTGGGACACTGTCTGGCAATATGCCCAGTTTTTTTACATAACCAACATTCACTTCTCTTTTCAGAGAAATCTTTTCTCTGAAACTTGGGGCTAACTGGTTTTGGTGGAGGCAGTGAGGGTTTTAGCTGCCCTGAAGGCACGCTTTTCCCTTTCTGCGCTGCCACGCCCGCCACATTCGCTCTCAGAGCAGGTCTGCTCTTGGCATAGCAGTCTGAGAGTTCAGCAGCCTCTTGCACTGTTTTGGGATCTCGGTCCTCTAGCCAGGTTTTTAGCTTGGCTGGGCATGCCCAATAAAACTATTCTAACAAAATCACATTTTCAATTTTATCAACAGAGTTTGCCTCAATTCCTTCCCATCAACGTTTTAAAAACTGACGTCGTTTCGTGGCTAGCTCCTCGTAGCTCATGTTAGGGCTTCTCCTGAGCTTACGGAATTTAGCTCTGTATGATTCAGCAGTTAATTCAAATTTCTTTAACAGTGCAGCTTTAAGCTTGCTGTAATCATCACTGTTCTCATTGTCCATTTGACCCAATGCATCCCGAGCTTTCCCAGTAAGTAGTGGGGATAGCTGGAAGCTCCAGGACTCTCTAGGAATTTTAGCCTGAATACAAACTTTTTCAAAAGAATTTAAAAAGGCATCCATATCCTCCCCCTCTTTAAATTCAGCTATCAATGTGGAGTTCAATTTGTAACCCAGTCCTGCAGTCCCAGTTAAACCCAAGCCAATTACCTGCTCTGGTGCTGGTGGTTAGAGTCGTAGCTTCTCCAGTTCGTGTTGCCTCTGGCGCTCCTGCTCCTCACAGTCCGCCTCTCGCTGTTCACACTTCTCTTCTCTCTGTAACTCCAGCTCCATTCTGCGCAACTCAATTTGCAGCCTGAGTAATTCTGGATCCAGGATGCTGGTGACCTTCCCCTGCTGCTGTGGCCCTTCGCGGACAGTGGCCCTGTTGCCCTCCTCATCGGATCTGGACACTGCACTGGCCACTAGCCCTGCCACACTCGAGGTTTGGTCCTTTTCAGTCACGGTCTGTGACTCGCTGCTCTGGGTATCTGCTACCATCAGGGCATCCACGAGGTTCTGCTTTCCGGCTTTCACCAGAACTGGACTCCTCTGTCCCCGCACAACTGCTTTAAGTAGTCCACAGTGTGTCTGCTGTAGTTGGACACCATCTTCTTCCCTAACTACGGCTACTCTGACTTGCACTTTAGAAAAAAAATAAATAAAACTGGTAGGAACTTGACTGTATGCCAAGTGATATAGTTCTATCTCTTTTTTTAAAAAAATAAAATCACCGCCTTTTTCTTTCTTTGCAAGTGAGCTGACAGTCTCAAGCTGATACACTGAACAATAAAAGCTTGTAATATCAAAATTTTCGCACCACTGCCAACCAATCTGTCACAAACCCATTCAGCAGGTCAGCCCTCTACTCCCAAAGTGCCAACCTCCAAGCACAGTCTTGTGAACAGTTAACAGAAACAGGGTAACCCTCCTGTCTGTTTTGTGGGTTCGAATCAACCTTTGGACTCAGGTCTTGGAGGGATTCAAACTGTGAACCTCTTGCTAGTGTACCCAATGCACAGGCTCAGATAATTCTGTCTTCGGGGGGCCAGATATCTTTGCCTATGGGCATCTAACCAGGTGTACAGAAATGAACCCTTAAAAACTCTAATAAAAGACCTCAGATTACTCTTACCTTTTTCTAGTTTGGTATCACCATTCAAGCTTATGCACGGTGTCTGCTTTAACCATATATACTTCACTTGTTAGAGAAAAGAAATTTAAAGACAGACCAAGTAGGCTCTAAAAACAGAGTTTTACTAAAATAGATAAAAGTATGTAAAACATAAAATACAGAACCATATAACACAAGAACCATACAATCTTTTAAAACAACAAGGTTTTAACGGTGCAATTCCTACTACAGTACTTAGATTTTGTCTCTCTCTACCTGTATACTTAAAGTGCTCACAGAAGTTTCTTTGTCAGAGTGTAGATAGAAGTGTGTCAAAATGGAAAACAGAATACTGTTTAAAAACTGGCTTTGCCCACCTCCTTGCATGAGGTCACCTAGCTCCTCCCTGTCAGAATATAAAAAAATATATATCTATGCAAAACAGGATGTCTTATCAAAGGTAAATTCTGTGATCTCAGCACAACTCATTTTCTCATATGACTTTCTTTGATCTTATGATCAGCTTCCCCTTTCCAGGGCATCAAAGCATCCTTTATGACTTCGCACTATAGCATCACAACCTGCTCTTCTTCCTCTAAGCATTATAAAAGTTTATGATCTATCTTGGCAATTAAAGCTATATTTAACTTGGATAAACAGGAGATCATTGATTAAGGCCTGTTCTAGTCTGTAATTAGCTCCTGGCCTTCCAGGAAACACCTTGTATCTAAAACCTGTGTGTGTGTGTGTCATCTCACATGCTGTCTCAGCATCTCTCATGAGAGACAGTCAACACATTTTTATATTACAAAAATGATACCGTGATCAGAACCAGCTGTCCAAGTGTCACACCCATAACCTGACAGCAGGAGGCCCAGCATCGGATACTGAGGTGCCAGATACTGCGGCGTCAGGTATCCCGGTGCCAGGGGCTCCAATAGAGCCGAAGGTCCTGGCATCGGCCCTGCAGGCAGACAGGACGAATCAGGCGCTGACCCGGAGGGCATGGGGCCCGAAGTAGGTGGACCCACAGGAGGGTCCAGGAGCCCAGCAGACCCCAACGTCGGAGCAGATCTGCTATCGGGGGAACAGAATGCCAAAGGGAGACGTCAGGTTATGTGGCGTCAGGTCCGGCGGTGGGAGGGGGGGCCACCCCCAACCGCAGTGTTCCAGCATCCTCGACCCCAGCCGAGAAGGAGCAGATTGCCCAGAGAGTGTCAGCGGAGACGCGGGTCCTCAAAGGGCAACGTAAACGGAGTGCACTGTGGTGACTTCCGGTCATCAGACGTGGTGTCAGAGCCTGGTGTGGGGTCGCAGGCTTGGTGGTCGTCTGAGGAGCCAACGGCCAACTTATCAGCAGTATCCAGGCAGAGGTCAGTGAAGCCGATGTCCGACTTAATCGGACCCACTCTTGCTGGTAGGCCGAGGTTTGGGGGTAAGTAGTAGTGGGACTGTGGGGCCTCGGCATAAGCCGTCCGGGGGTGGGGGCCGCCTTGATTTACCACCAAGGTGGCTGTTGAAGGACAATCCCCCAGAAGGGAAGTTACTTGAAGAACCACAACTCCAGCTAAAGTTGTGGCCGCTGTGGACGACAAGTCATGACCTCGGTGTTTCTCCTTATCCCTCCTCTTTTTATGATGACCGTCAGGAGAAGTCGACGCCTGCCTCAATTTCTTCAATTTTTTCTCCATGGATGCCATTTTCTTTTTTAACAAATGGGCCTCCAGGAACTGCTGTCTCAGTTTCCGGGTGGCAGAACTGAATTTTCGGCAGTGCTCTCACTCCTCTACACGGTGGTCCGGGCCGAAGCAAAAAGACAGAGAGTGGCCGTCCTTGTGAGGAAGATGGGATCCACACGAGTCGCACTTCTTTTTATGCGATTCCAATGGCGTCGGGGACGGCATGCACAGCGAGGTAACAGAACAATTTTTGAGAGAATCGAAATAAATGCCGAAAAAAGATTAATACTCATCCAAAATGGCGAGACAAGTGAGCGCTGTTCTTCCGTGAGGTATTTTCACAAGCCGACAGAAGGAAAGAAATGGAGGGCAGGCGTGGGGGACCACCGCTTTATACTGACATCAGCTGACGCCGGTCACCTGACGTAGGGGTGGTCTCCCACCAGAGACTACTAGCTAGAGATTTTTCTGTGGGCTCCTGACGCTTGGCGGCTTAGTCCTATACGTGAATACCAACTGCAAGAGCCCTCTCGAAGTAAGAACTGTGGATCTCTTCACGTTCTCTCTGGCTGGACCAGCCAACAGCCAGTCATCCAGGCAAGGGTACACTGTGATGCGAAGGTGCCACAAGTAGGCTGTGACCACTGCCATGCATTTAGTGAAGACCCTGGGTGCTGAGGTGGAGCCGAAGGGCATCATCTGGAACTGGTACAGGACCCCTTCCACCCACAACCAGAGGTACCAGTGTCAAGATCAATGGACAGGAGTGTGGAAAAATGCATCCTGGAGGTCCAGGGAAGAGAGCAGAATCACACATTCTGCTCTAGGGATGGTATAATCTGGCTC
Organism: Neoceratodus forsteri; assembly: GCA_016271365.2. Classification (NCBI taxonomy): domain Eukaryota; kingdom Metazoa; phylum Chordata; order Ceratodontiformes; family Ceratodontidae; genus Neoceratodus; species Neoceratodus forsteri. Next base: position 278,480,788 of record CM028138.1, on the reverse strand, counting down.
AGCATGACCATACTGAACTTGCGTTTCTGCATGTACTGGTTGAGACTGTGCAAATCCAGTACGGAGCACCAGCCCCTCACCTGTTCTGGGACCTAGAAGTACCTGGACACGCAACTCTGACTGGTGAGGACATCCGGGACAAGGGTCATCACCCCTTTCGCAAGGAGCTGAGCAATGTTCACCCTTAAGGTGGACAGCGTGTCCTGAGATGCTCCAAACTCCTGAGATGTATGGAGGTGGTAGGGCAGGAAAGCCTCGAAGTCTAGAAACAATACTCTGCCCACTACGTCTAACACCCACTTGTCAACTGTATTAGCGGGCCAACATGGTAAGAAGTGACGGAGCTGGCCTCCGACAGGTACAGCAGTCAGGGACATGACAGGACAGGTGGAGGGAGGATGCTCCCCAGCCCATCCCTGGGCAACTTTTGCAGGAACATCACTACCCTTGCCGTGAGAGCAGACCAACATGGTAAGTGACATAGCCAGCCTCTGACAGACAGCAATCAGGGACAGGACAGGTGGAAGGATGACATTCCCTGATCTGAAGGGAAAGCACAATTTGGAATGTGGCACGGATGTGCAATTTTGGGATATGGCATGGGCAAGCTATTTCACAATGTGGTAGGACAATGATTTTCAGAATGTAGCGTGGATGGGAAATTTTGGAATGCAGCAGTGATGCACACTTTTGGAATGTGGCAGGAAGGAAACATTTCAGAATGCGACGGGGATACATAATTTTAGAATATGCTGGGGACATCCAATTTTGCAATGTGTCTGGGAAAAGTACAGTTATGCAAGAACTTACCGTAACAATGGATCTTCGAGGGAAGGCTCTTGCAGTAGGTATTCACATGTAGGACTGACCCGCCAGGCATCAGGACCCCACGGAAAAATTTCTAGCTAGCAGTCTCTGGCAGGGGACCGTCCCCAAGTCAGGTGACCAGCGTCATACGACGTCCATATAAAGGGGCGGTCCCCCACATCCGGCTTCCAGTTCTTTACCACCAAAGGCCAGAAGAGGCAAGACGAGAGAGAAGAGGATATTTCCCCCCATGGAAATGGAACCAAAAAAGCTAAGGGAGACAGAGGGCGGGAAGGCAATACCTACTGTAAGAGCCTCTCTCGAAGATCTACTGTTACGGTAAGTTCTTACATAACTTTACTATCTTACTTCGAGAGGGCTCTTGCAGCAGGTATTCACATACAGGACTGAGTCCCAAGCAGTCTGGAACAAGGAAAAGTACTCTGGAGGAGGATTTCATCCATAGCATGGAACCTCCGTTTGAACGGGTCCCATGAAAGGAGACCTTGTAGGACAGCCAACCCGAAGCCTGCTCTACGGCGAAAGGCAATGTCCAAACTGTAGTGTTTCGTAAAGGTATGGACAGAAGTCCAAGTTGCGGCTGCGCAGATGTCTGCCGCTGACACATTCTTGAAACAAGCTGCAGAGGTAGCTACTCTTCTGGTGGAGTGACCTCTAACCTGACCGGGCAGGGTCTTACTGTACTCGTCGCAACAGAAAGTGATACAATGAGCCAACCATTTCGATAGGCATTGCTTAAGAGACAGCATTGCCTTCCCTTTTGTAAGCAAAATAGACAAAAAGCTGATCAGTTTTCCTGAGATCCTTAGTCTGAGTGGTGTAGTATCTCAGTATTCTGTGAACATCCAAAGTATGAAAGAGGTACTTCCCCATGATTGGAGTGTTGCATAAAGAAAGCAGGTAGCTCAGTGAATTGATTCAGCGTAGATTCAGCCACCACCTTAGGGAGAAACTTAGGGTTGGTGCGTAGAGCCACACGTTCCTTGCGAAAAATCAAGTACGGGATTTTACACATCAAGGCTTGAAGCTCAGAAATGCGCCGAGCAGAAGTAATGGCCACTAGGAAGAGTGTCTTCGAAGAAAGGAACTGTAGCTGCCAGCTCGAAGGGAGGCAGGGTAAGCTTCTCCAGAATAAAATTCAAGTCCTGAGGAGGGGCAGGAATGCGGACCGTGGGGGTTCAAATGGAGAACCCCTCTGAGGAAGGTCTTGGAAACTTCCAACTGAGCAAAAGTACTGTCTCCAAAGGGAACATGGTAGGCTGAAATCGCGGCCATGTGGACCTTTAATGAGGAATGACTGAGACCCAGATCGAAGAGGTGACGCATGTATTCCAGGACTTTATTGACTGGGCATGAGAAAGGTTTGAAGTCTTTAGAGTTAGCCCAAATAGAAAATAGTTTCCACTTCATGGTGTAGGTGGACCTAGTGGAAGGCTTTCTGGCCTCTACTAGGATGTCCACTACCAGAGGAGAAACTCCCTGATCCTGGGTCAACAATTGTTGCGACAGAGGAAGAGGAAATAGAGTTTCCTCTGAAAACTGTTGCAGAAGAGAACACCAAACTTGCCTGGGCCAGAAGGGAGCAATGAGAATCATTTGAGCTCCCTCCATCAGAGTTTGTTCAAGACCCTCGGAATTAAGGGAATGGGAGGGATGGCATAAACGAATCTGTCCCTTCAAGCGAGACACACAGCGTCCTGCCAAAAAATGTCTCGCCTTGGGGCGAGCGAGCAGAAGGTGGGAAGTTTTGCACTTTGGGGAGGGGCGAAAAGGTCCATCTGAGGTGTTCCCCATCACTGAAAGATGTCGTTTACAACTTCTTGATCCAACTCCCATTCGTAGGACCTGGATGAGTTGGCCTGCCAGTGTGTTTTCCATTCCCAGAATGTGAACCACAGTCAAGTGAAGGTGATGCTGGGTTGCCCAATACCAGACTCTCATCACTTCCTGGCACAGAGGGTAGGAACGTGTTCCTCCCTGCTTGTTGAGATACCAAACTACACACATTGTCTGACTGTATGAGGAGATGACCGGGGAGGATAAGGGAGTGTAGAGCCTGAAGGACATAAAGGACTGCTCTCAGTTCAAGAACATTTATGTGCAGATTTTGTCTGATCTTGAACCAGCTGCCCTGAGTCCTGTGAGACCCTAGGTGGGCGCCCCAGCCTTCTCCTGACACTTCTGTCAACATCTGGGGGGCCGGGTTCAATGCTGAAATGAATTCCCAGGCATAGGTTCTCCTGAACCATCCACCAATGCAAGTCCCTGATCATGGGATCGGAAACTAGTACCTCTTGGTCTAGATCGTCCATGGTCTGGTCCCATTGCGACCGAAGCATCCATTGAGAGATCCTCTTATGGAGCCAAGCGAGTGGGACTGTCAGAATGGCAGCCGCCATTAGCCCGAGGAGGCAGAGGACTGACCTGGCTCCAACCCTCCTGCAACTGGACAGAAGACGGGCCTGAGTCTGAAGGGTGTCTACCCTGTCCAGAGGCAAAAAGGCTTTGTCGATGGTCACGTCCCAAATCGCCCCTGGGACTTGGCCTGGTTGATGGCGATATCCAGGCTGGTGAAAACCTGCAGGGTAAGGGAAAGGGAGTGCATGAGTTCCTTCCTGGATGGGCCCACCAGGAGCCAATCGTCTAGGTACAGGAATACCTGAACTCCCTGGGTACGCAGGTGGGCTGCTATCAGACAGGCATTTGGTAAATACTGGGGCGCCCGAGGAAAGACCAAATGGGAGGGCAAAAATGAAGGAATCTGCGGTGGGAAGGGCATATGGGGATATGCAGGTAGACATCCTGCATGTCCAAAGCGCACAGCCACTGTCCCTGCCGAAGAAGTGGTAGAAGGCTCTGCAAAGAGAGCATTCTGAAGTGTTAGTACTCCATGAACATATTCAGGGAGCCGAGGTCTAGGACAGGCCTCAGGTCTACAGTCTTCTTTGGAACTAGGAAGAAATGGGAATAGTAACCTGTCCCCCAAAGATGGTTGGGAACTGGCTCTATCGCCGCCGTCGAGAGAAGGAAGATTTCCTCTAGGACCAGAGGAAGATGTTGTGGGGAGTAAGACGACTGGGGTGGTGATCTTCGGGGTGCTTTCTGCAAAAACTCTACTGAGTGTTCTGCTGAAATCAACTGGAGCACCCAAGTGTCTAACATTATCCTCCCCCAACCCGGCAGATGGGAGAAGAAACTTCCACTTACCGGTTCCTCTGGAACCTCCAGAGGCAGTGGGAGAGGCAGGGAGTCAAGAAGCGTGGGGCAGCGCAGCAGCCAAGGCTCCCGAGCTTTTTTGCTGGGGGGAGTCTTGGTTGCTGGAGGGGCCCCCCCAACGTTTGTTGGCCCATCTGCCCCATGGTTTTTGTTGTCAGTTTTGTCTACGAAAAGGACGCTGCTACCCTTGACGGGGGCTGCACACAGAATTGGCAGACTTTAGTGCAGTGCCCTTCTTCTGCAGTTCGGTAATGATGTCCTTGATATCACCCCCGAACAGCACCGAACCCCTGAAGGGAGCATCCTGGATAGCGGACTGCAGTTCAGGGACCAAACCTGACACGCGGAGCCAGGCGTAACGCCGTAGGCCTACAGCGAAGGCCGAGCTCCTTCCAGTTGTGTTCACTGCATCGTAAGTGGCACAAAGCATGTGCCGACTGGCCGAATGAGCACAATGGACAAAATCCACCACTTTCTGCTTAGTCTGTGACTCAGGAAGGGAGTCCAATTTAGATTTCACCTGACTAAGGATGGTTTTCTGAAAATCCCCCATATGTGCCACACAGTTCAGGGCCCTAATACCAAGAGTAGAAGAGGAATAGATCTTCCCATATTGGTCCAGAAGCTGGGATTTCTTATCGGGCGGAGACAAGCTGAGGTGCTTGGGATTTGTGGAGCGGCCGTGAGCGGCGCTGATGAAGACTGAATCCATCTTGGGGTGGAGGCTAAGGAAGTCTACCCCCTTGGGAGTCTGATATAACCTGTCCGCCTTCCTCGGAAGGGGGGCTAGCGCAGACGGTTGTTTCCAAATAGTGGAAACAAGATCCGCATGAGGCTCTATTCAGGGTGGAATCAGCGTAGGAGCGATCTCAGGCAGGTCCAGATGAGCAGCGAGTTTTACACTGTGGGTCTGGCTCCACTGGACTGCCACTGATGGACCACCTGGATTTTCCTCAATAACTCCAGAATAGAGGGGTCCTCCGGAGGAGTCCTCGGTCAAGGGTGCTCTGGAGTACGTGGCTCATCTTCGGGATCAGAGCATCCTGTCCGAGTCAGAGGTATCTGATGAAGAGGAGGAAAACTCCTCCCTACGAGGGAGGGACGGCCCCCTCTGGGGAGTTCCCTGGGGCACATATCTTCCCCTCTCCTTGGGTGCCAGAGGGCTCACCTCTGGTGTCGGGAAGTGGGGGGGGGGGAGTCTCCAGTCTCTGACGTAGGGGATCCTGTATAGGGTCCGGCATCAGTAGATGACTCTCGACCTCACGAGTGAGACGAGCCTTGGCTTCAGCCCACAAGGACGACAAGGTCTCCTTCAGATCCGCCGGTGGCCGGGCAGTGGGCAGCGGACGAGGGGATATGGAATGTGAGGATATCCATAGGGAGGAGTATCTGTAACCCGGCTGGCAGATAGCCCGCGCTGGGTACTGGGGCGCCGATACTGCAGAGTCGGGTAGTGCGGCACCGGATAGTGTAGTGCCTGGTACCCAGGTGCCAGGGGCTCTGATGGAGCAGGGGGCCTGGCAGAGGCCCTGCTGGTGGGCCAGGCTGTGATAACGCCGGCCCTGTGGGCATCGGGCCTAGCGTGGGTATACCTTCGATAGGGTCTGAAGGACCCAACGGAAGGATAGGCCTACTGCCAGGTAAGGGGACGCCAGATGGCATCGGGTAGGCCGGCATCGGGGCCCCCATCTCAGGATCCGGTGTCAAGGGGTCTGGTCCAGAAGGAGGGTTCCCTGACGGCAGTGTCCCAATATCCTCAGTGTTGACCGGGGAAGGAGTATTATAATCCCCGGGGTTCAACTGAGGAGATGCGGGGACCTCAGAGGGCAACCTGGAGTGCTGTGGACAGCCTGCAGCACTGGACTGTTCCGTAGCGTCCGGCGCAGGCTTCTTGGCCGGGCGGGCGTCAGTGGAACTGGCGTCCGACTTATTGGATGAATCCTGGCAGGCAAAGGAGCCAGCATGCGACTTATCGGACTCCCTGCCCGAGGAAGGCCACGCTGGAGATGAGGCCTTGTCGGGCGGAGTTTTGGCTGGGCGCTCCCCCAAAGGGGTAAGCAGCTTAGCAGCCTTGTCCCACCGATGCCCGCCCGGACAGACGTCTGACTTACCAGACCCGCTCTGACCTGAAGGCCGCATGGTAGAAGCTGCCTTCACGGGGGCGGAGGCCTCCTTTGCCCCGGAGGCTCCCAAAGGGCCACGAGCCAAATAGGAGGGGTGACGCCTTCTTGTTAACACAAGGCGGCCGGCATGGAGCAATGCCCCGAGGATGTTACCTTAAGTGCGCGACTCCAGCCAGTGATCGCAGCTGCCAGGAAGCCAGAGCCCGGCCCCGCAAGCTTCTTTTCGCTTTTTCTTGTGACCATCAGGGGTCGAGTGCTGCCTGAGTTTCTTTAGTTTTTTTCCATGGAGGCCTCTTTCTTCTTTAGGATACGGGCTTCCAGGGACTGCTGCCTTCTTTTGCTGATAGCAGAGTTAAATTTCTGGCAGTGCTGGCACTTCTCCTTGTGGTGGTCTGGGCCCAGACAGAAGAGAGGCACAAGGTGGCGCCTTGTGTGGAAGTTGGGAACCACACAAGTGCACTTATTATGCAGCGATTCTGAGGCGTCGGGGACAACATACCCAGCGGTCGTGACTAAAGATGAAAACAGAAAGTAGGTCAAAAAAGTTTGAAAGCGTAGTGACCAACAAAAGACTGATGAGCATTGATCTACCACGAGGAACTTTCACAAGCCGACGGCGGGAAAGAACTGGAAGGTGGGCGTGGGGGACCGCCCCTTTATATGGACATCATATGACGCCGGTCATCTGACATGGGGGAGGTCCCCTGCCAGAGACTGCTAGCTAGAAATTTTTCTGTGGGGTCCCAACGCCTGGCGGGTCAGTGCTATATGTGAATACCTACTGCAAGAGCCCTCTCTAAGTAAGATCCCAATTTCAGGACATGGCAGAGATGCATCATTTTGTAATGTGCCGAGGACAAGCATTTTTTTGAATGTGACAGGGAGGCACAATTTTGGAATCTACCTGTGACAACTGCAGAATGTGGCAGGGATGCACAATTACAGAATGCAACTGGGACATGCAATTTTGGAACATGGCAGTGGCGCATAACTTTAGAATGTAGCAGTGACGAGCAATACCAGAATGTGGCTGAATACACATCTTTAGAAATATAGCAGGAATGCACAATGTCAGAATATGGAAGGGACATGCAATGATGGAACTTTGTGGGGATGTCACCTGGAATGTGGCAGAGATGAATAATTTCAGAATGTGATAACAGTTTAACGTTTAAAGCACAACTTCAGAATGCAAAGAGGACATACAGAGCCTTCAGAAAGTATTCACCCCCCTTGGATTTTGTCGCATTTTGTGATGTTGCAAACTCAAATTAAAATACATTTATATGGGATTTTTTGGTCACGTATCTACACAAATTACTCTATAATGTCAAAGTGGAATGAAACTTCTGGAATTTTTTGTACATGTAATTTAAAATAAAAACCTGAAATGTCTTGATTTGATAAGTATTCACCCCCTTTGCTATGACACTCCAAATTGAGCTCAGGTGCATCCAATTTCCTTGTGAGATCACTCTAAAACTTGAATGGAGTCCACCCGTGGTCAGTTCAAATGGTTAACATGATTTCAGAGGAAATACACCTGTCTATATAAGGTCCCACTGTTGACAGTGCATGTCAAAGAAGAAACTCTACCATGAAGACCAAGGAGCTGTCCATAGAACTCTGTGATAGAATTGTGAGGAGGCATAGATCTGGGGAGGGGTATAAGAACATTTCTAGGGTGTTGAAAGTTCCCAGGAGCACAGTCAAGTCCATCACTAGGAAATGGAAAGATTACGGAACCACCCAGACTCTTCCTAAAGCAGGCCGTCCTCCCAAACTGAGCAACCGGGCAAGAAGGACCTGGTCAGGGAAGTGACCAAGAACCAATGACCACCCTGACAGAACTACAGAGTTCCATGGCTGAGATGGGAGAACTTGTCCAGAGGACAACAATCTCTGCAGCACTTCACAGATGTAGCCTCTATGGGAGAGTGGCTAGACAGAAGCCACACCTGAGAAAAGGCCACATAATAGCATGCCTGGAGTTTGCAAGAAGGCATGTGGCAGACTCAGACCATGTGGCAAAAGATTCTCTGGTCTGATGAAACAAAAATTGAACTCTTTGGCCTGAATGCAAAGTGCTATGCCTGGCACAAACTGAACACAGCACATCACCCGTGTAACACCATCCCTACCATGAAGCATGGTGGTGGCAGCATCATGTTGTGGGGATGCTTTTCAGCGGCAGGGACTGAGGCACTTGTCAGGATAGAGGGAACAATGAATGGAGCCAAATACAGGCACATCCTTGAGGAGAATCTGCATCAGTCTGCAATAGACCTTGGACTGGGGCGAAGGTTTACGTTCCAGCAGGACAACGACCCCATACAGCCAAAGTAACACTGGAGTGGCTTCAGAACAAGAAGGTGAATGTCATCGAGTGGCCCAGCCAAAGCCCAGACTTGAATCCCATTGAGAATCTGTGGAAAGACTTAAAGACTGCGGTTCACTGACACTCCCATCCAACTTGACAGAGCTTGAGCAAATCTGCAAGGAAGAATGGAAAATCCTCAAATCCAGATGTGCAAAGCTGATACAGACATACCAAGAAGACTCGAGCTGTAATTGCTGCCAAAGACGCTTTTACAAAGTACTGACTGGGGTGAATACTTAAGTAAACAAGATATTTAAGTTTTTAATGTTTCATAAATTTTTGTTACACAATAAAAATATTTTTGCCCCTTTAAATTGTCGAGTATGCTGTGTGAATCAAGGGGGGGAAATCATTTCAATGCATTAAAAATTCTGGTAGTGCAGGCAGAGGATTTCGTTCGCTTCAGGACATCAGGGAGTTTGTTGCGAGATCTCAGACAGATTCTGAGGAGGTAGACCATGAAGACCAGAACTTAAATACCTGAACTGACATTTGGAGGATTTAAATGGCCGTCTGCTCGCATCTCCTGCTGTGGAACACCTGTAATGTGTAACAGGACACTGATACAATGACTCAGTAGGGTCTTATTCTTTGATCAGACTTGAATATTATGCGCAGCCTTTATCCTGGTATTATTTTTTGAGTTTACAGGGAATATGTTATGGGCTGTAGGCATAAAAGGACCTTTGTTGTTTTTCACTCTTAGGTTTATGTTCACTGAACTCCCCTAAGCATAATTATATGAGAGGTCAGAGGTGGGATGTGCTGAGGTGCTTTTCTGTACCCCCCTCGCAGCTATTTTTCCACAGCCCGAGTGGGGCTTTTCAAGGGAGGGTAGCCATGCGGTTTAGCTGGACTACTCCCCGTATGTGGTTGATGTTACTTTTCGGGGAGGCCTGACCAAATATACGGTCACAATTCCTCCCCCAAGTTTCGGGTCCTTTTTAAGGTCCGCGAAGGCTTGGCTTAGAGGGATAGTTTCTATACCCTCTTCCTTTGGAAGTACTGCTGTATATAGTTTTGAGAGATTAAAACATGTTATGTTTAAGTATGTTGTTATGTTGGGAAATGTGCACAATTTAGTTTTTAGTTGCCAACTAGAGAATGTTAAGTTGGATTGCATGGGTCAAATGTATGGGGCAGCTCAGAGTCTCTTGATGTGGATGGAGAAGGAACGTTTTGAGGTTTTGACACCCAGATTCCGGGGAAGGGTTTCCCTTACAGTTCCCCATATTTCTGGGCACAGTTCAGTTCTGAATATTAAAAATACCCTGGATGGTTAAACAGCCTAGAATTAGAATTTGCTCTCACAACGTTAATGGGTTGAACAACCCAATAAAGCGCTATAGAGTTATCAGTTCTCTGAAAAAATTGAAACCTTCTTTCCTTCTCCTGCAGGAAACCCATTTGAGTAAACAAGAGCACCAAAAACTTTCTAGATTTAGGTTCTCCACAATAGTGGGTTTGGCTTTCAGCAAAGGGAAGAGAAGAGAGACAGCGGTTCTTGTTCCTAAAAATGTACCCTTTCAATTGTCTGACTCATATACAGACCCGGAGGGCAGGCTGGCATTAGTTGTGGGTCACCTGGAGGGACAGGCTATCATGCTGGCCTCGATCTATATTCCCCCTGGGGAGGGGCCTGAGGTAAGGAAGTTATTTCAGAGGATTATGGAAATGCACAAAGGGGTCTTAATAATCGGAGATGATCATAATTTAACCACCTCACAACTGGATACTTCTAGCGTGAATCCCCCCCAAGAAATCTCCAGCACTGCGGATGATACAGGCCTGTCTTTCTGATGCACAATGGGTGGATGTCTGGAGATCTCTACCAGAACAAAAGGGAGTACACACACTACTCAGCCCCCCATAAAATCTATACCAGGACTGATTACATGCACGTAGCGAAAGAACACCTATACAGGGTGCAAAACTGTACTCAGACACCTACGGTACTATCTGATCACTCCCTCCTGACCCTCACTATGTCGTGGGAAAAGGAGAAAACTAACACCCTGTGGAAGTTCAACAATTTTTTGTTGAACTTAAAAGATTTTAAGGAAACAGTTCAACATAAAATTAAGCAAATTCTAGCAGACAATGAGAAGCAGGGGACAAAGAAGGGAATACTCTGGGACACCCTGAAAGTAGTTCTTAGAGGTGAGATAATAAAATATGCAGCCTTTTATAAAAAACAACAAGTGCACCTAGATAAACTCCATAGGCAACTCAGGGATCTGTAGGCTCAGCATGCAGCTGGGGATGAGGGGGGCGTTCCCACTATTACAGGCCACCAGAGATAAGATCCAAGGGATACTGGACATTCGCACTGAGCAGGCCCTACAGCTTACTCGGCAGAAATACTATGAAGGGGGCCCAGATCCGCCCGATTGCTAGCCCATAGACTTAGGCAGCATAAGACCCGGTCCAATATTACTCAGATCAGAGATCCAACTTCCAAAAAAATGGTTACCCTCCCCAAGGAGAAAGAACAGGCTTTTCAGACCTTTTACAGTGTCCTATACAGAACGGAGGGGGTTGAGGGGGCTCGGGGGACGGAGGCCTTCTTGGAGGGTCTAAGACTTCCTAGATTATCTGATGAACAAAAACAGATATTGGAGAGACCAATTTCCCCGGTAGAACTCGCCCGAGCTATTTCAGCTCTTAAAACTTTTAAGAGCCCAGGACCGGATGGTTACACAGGTGATTTCTATAAGGTTTTCAGAAAGGAACTATCCCCGGTTTTGCTGGAGGCCTGTAGAAGTGTTCAACTAGGTGAATTAATCCCTGACACCTGGAGATATGCTTACATCTCTAGTATACCAAAACCTGATAAAGACATAACATCTTGCTCCTCGTACAGACCCATTTCAGTTCTTAATATAGATTATAAAATTTTTGCCTCTATTATAGCTAAAAGGTTTGAAGTATTTTTGCCAGAGGTAATAGATTTAGACCAGACTGGGTTTGTCCCAGGATGCCAAACACAGGATAACATCAAAAGAACGTTACTACTGGTACAGCATGCTAGGAAGGAGGGGTCTCCGTTTCTTTTGCTCTCTCTGGACGCAGAGAAGGCGTTAGACCGCGAATGGCCTTTTCTGTGGGCGGTTCTGGGGAGATTTGGTGTCCCAGACTCAGTAATCAACGTAGTAAAGTTAATGTATACGGACCCCAGAGCCTTCATCCGTATTAATGGTTCATTTTCTCGCCCTATTACACTGCCCCCTGTCTCCCCTGCTGTTTGCTATGTATTTGGAACCTTTGGCCCAAGCCCTGAGGCAGGAGGTGGGGGTGTCTGGGGTGGGACTGCCCTCTGGCACTCAAACTTGCGCTATACGTAGATCTACTGATATATATGACTGAACCCGAGGCTTCACTCCCCCGGATAAACTGACCAAATTTGGAGAACTGGCAGGGTATAAGGTCAACTTGTCAAAAACGGAGGTCCTGGCCTAAAATTTTATCCCCCCAGAGGATCTTAGGAGCAGGTACCCTTTTAAGTGGAATCTAAAAAGTATAAAATATCTAGGGGTAAGGATTGGTATGACCGATGATCTGTTCCCTTTGAATTATTCACCTTTCCTGCTTAAAACCAAGGCTGAGCTGGAAAAATGGAGCACTCTCCCCCTGGCTCTACATCAGAAAATGGAAGCCATTAGGATGGTGGTCCTTCCTCGCTTCCTTTATTTGACTCAAACTCTCCCAATACAGCTAACAAATTCTTTTTTTAGATCGTTACAAAGGAAAGTATCAACTTATATTTGGGGGAAACAGAAACCTAGGATTAAGCTCTCAGTTTTACAGCTTCCCAAGCAGCGGGGGGCCGGGGTTATGTCCCTTCCTAACTTTAGGCTACATTATTTAACTTCTCAAATTAGAATTCCACTGTACTGGTTAGAAAAGAATTATAAAGCCAGATGGAAATCAGTTGAGAGCCAAGAAAGAGAAGTTAGGGATGTTGTTCAAACTCTTTCTTTCCCCCCTACCCAAAAAAATTGAGGAAATTGAAAACCCACTCACACGCTCCACTTTGAGGTCTTGGTTCAAGATGCTGTCCCTCCCTGAGTTCATAAACTGGAGACCTGCTTTGTTCTCCCTACCCCATATAGCTTCATTTACTCCAGCTAAATTGGATAAGGGATACCTTAAGTGGCAAAAGAAGGGTCTACACCTGATATACCATTTTATGCCACAGGGGATATTATCATTTACAGACCTAGTTCAAAGGTATGGCATTCAATATTCTGATAGATTTAGATACTTTCAAACTAGGGATTATCTTCACTCCCTTGAAGAGGTGAGGTGGAGGGATTGCCCACTCCCTGAGCTCCTGATGATTTTAATAAAAGCAATAGATGGAAGGCCCATTCCAGCCCACATTATTTCAATGCTATATAAGGGCCTGCAATCTGTGGTATCCTATCTCTTAAATAAAACTAGATTAGCCTGGGAGAAAGACATGGGGATTGGAATCCCTTTTCCAATATGGGAAAAACATCTTAAAACAATGCATATGGGTATCAGCTCTGGACGCTGGAAAGAATTTGCCTGGAAGGTTGTGGTGAGGTACTTTAGAGCTCCTGTAGTGACTCAGAAATACAGTAAGCAGGGGGATGCAAGTTGTTGGAGGCAATGCGGATTCTCCCCTGCCACTTTAGACCACATCTTTTGGTCATGCCGGATTTTGCAGCCCTTTTTGGCCTGCTTTTATGAAGCCCTTCAGCATATTATCTCCCCAAATATTGATTTAGACCCTCACCTTTTCTGTTTGGTGACTACCCCCAGGTTCAGTGGGATGTTCCAACCAGGAAATTTGTTCATTTGGCTTCTCTAGCCGCCAAAAAAGCCATCACCAAAAAATGGATGTCCCCCTTGCCTCCAACTATGGACCAGTGGCACCAGATAATGACTGACATTTATAAGATGGAGAAAATTACAGCCGTATTAAATAAATCTCAGGCTGCGTTTGAGAATATGTGGAGAAAATGGGTACTATATATCACACCAATACAAACAGAATTTACCCCACGATCCCCAAGTAAATTATTTTTTCTTTCTTTCGCTTAGGGGGTATCAGTGGCTCCATCCATCTTTCTTTCCTTTTCTTTCGATGTATTAGCTTGACAACATGTAAAATATAATGAAATGCAAGATGCAAGTGCACTTTATGTCTTTCCCTATTTATAATTTGTTTATTATTTATGTTTTCTGTACTTTTGTGCAATTGTCATGTCTTCGTATTGTTGGTATATATGTTTTCTACCATAAAATAAAGAATGAGAGTTTAAAAAAAAAAAATCTGGTAGTAACACAACAAATTGTGACAAAATCCAAGGGGGGTGAAAACTTTCTGAAGGCACTGTACAATTTTGGAATGTGGCGTGGATGTGTGCTTTTGAAATATGACAGACGCAGAATGTGGCAGATATGCACAATTTGGGGATATGGTGGTGATGAGCAATTCTGAAATGTGCATGGTGCATACAAATCAGCAGTGTGGCAGGGACAGGCAACTAACTGTAGCAAAAAATGGGCTGTTCAGTCATATTATGACATGCTGCATCTACATTACATTCCAAAATTGGCAATCCGTGCTAATTTCCTAGATGTATGTCCCTGTGGCATTCTGGGACTGCAAGGCATAAGTAGGTCTGCATAGCAATCTGCTACTCAAAAAAATGCAATTTATCAATCAAGTGCAGCCTTGATTAGCAGAAGTTGCTAAGCAACCAGTTTGCCACACTGCAGTAAAAACTTGTGAACTGCAGTACTTTCTTCCTGCAACTGTGGTAAAAAGTACAGAACTTAGTCATTCTGCAGTTTGACACTTTTCCCCATAGTTGTATTCTGCTGGACTATATCATACAGCTAAAATAACAACTCTGTGAAATTGCTCCTGAAACCTGGTTGACTGCTAATCATTTCTTTGTTTCGTTTTAAATTAATAAATGCAGCTAATATTGATGATCAAGTTTCCCAAAACGAATATATGCCTTGGACTGCATGTCCCAGCCACATTCCAAGACTGCATGTCCCCACAACATTCTGTAACTATGCACAACCTTGACTTTCCATAGATATTCCACACAGTCTAAATTTACCTCCCTGCCACATTTTGCAGAACGATACCATGCATCTGAACATTCTGGAAATGCATGCACTACACCCAACCCTGTGTCAGGTTTTTTTTTCCTTTTCCAAATGACTACTGCATCTACAGTTTCTTAAAGAAAAACAGTCATCATTTAATTTACTTTATTTAAATGTTTTCCCAGGAGAGCGTACTGAGCGGACTACCGCTCGATTCCAGATACGACCTGGGGAAGGGGTGCTGGGTAGTCAAAAAACATATACATATATATATATATGTAACCCCTAGATGGCGCTATCCCAGGGGCTACTACCCCTGCCTGATTTGCCACTAACAGGTTGAGGGGCCTGGATCCAATGGCGGGTGCCTCCACCCAGAGGTCAGGGTTTGCAATAATTAAACTAACTTGGTCACAGCCCTCTGGGACACTGCAACCCCTTCTTCCCACTAGTGGCCCACACAATATATCAGAATTACCTTCACAGTATACACTTACCCCAGGTCTGGTTCCGCACTGGGACCTCCTGTGAAATGAGATACAGTGCAACAATCACAGTACAGTACTTTAACATAGACAAATACCTCAGGCAGTATAACTTTGCTGAAACAAGCAGCTCTGATTTATTTAGGGGATATAACAAGGACAGGGGAAATCAGGTTAATTAGCTTATCACTTTAATAATCTCATTTATGGCTCTGTGCACAGGCCTATCCCTATCAGTTACTGTCCCTGGGTACCCAAGCCCTAGTGGCTAGTCCAAACTGTGGCAGCTGGTAGGGCCCTTTCACACAGAGAAAAGGAGAATTAAACAGTCAGCAGTACAGTAATTCCATTTGGATTTAATGTGGCAACCAACAGGGAGCGACCCTGAATTAGTACTCACGACCTCCAAATAAGATAGGGTCCTTCAATGTCAGCAGGGCTCACTTGAGGTGCACAAACCTCTTCACACACCCATATAAAAGAAAGCACTATACCAGGCAGGCTGCATCTGTATCCCGATCGCAATTACTGCACAATACCCGGGAGAACACACAGCAGATTCAGTTCCTGACAGACCGAGTGTAATTTTCAGCAATTCCTCCAGTCTCTACAGGGTGAGCCTGGTTTCTACTCTTCAGAGATCCTTTGATTCTTTTCACAGGACGGATTCAGTCCACAAGCTGCAGACCGGAACTCTGGGCTCATATACACGCTTTTTGACTAAAACTGCACACTGAAAAGTACAGGGCCCTTCCTTCTTCACTGCCAAAGCTCAACTGAACTTTCAACCGACAAAACCGGGCACTTCCTTTGAGTTCCTCCCAGTTCTTGACTGGATTGGCTGTCACTCACAATAGACTGCTGCTGTTGGTCCAAAAAGGTGCTGAAGTCTAAACTACATCTCCCAGAGTCACTGCCCATACAATCCTCTTGTGGCTGGCTCAGATTATGAGTCCAAGTTCTGATTCGTCCAAGGCACCATTTTAGAGCTAGCTTACCCCACACTGATTGGTCCAGTTCAGCAGTTCAAAACTAGAATGGGAACTAGCAGACACAGTTCTGACTGCAAAGAAAGCAGGTTAGACAAACTGTAATTTCATTATTACTCTAAATAATTTCTGGCAAACAGTTACATCTGTCAGATAGGTTCCTTTGCACTCCTAGTGACTGCAAAATGAAGTGAATTGGCAGCAGCTTGAGTGGTACTCAATCAAAGAAACACACAGTCCCCCATACAACTAATTATGTCTGCAAGCAGACAGCTCTTAAAGAGACAGTACCAGAGGTTCTAAAACACTCACTGATAAATGGCTTAAATGCCAAACACCATTCAGGCTTGGAGCATTCAAGCAAGCTCCTGAAGTCTTTTGGGAACCCCATTTGCAGGGGTGTTATATATATATATATATATATATATATATACACACACACACACATATATATACACACACACACATATATATATATATATATATACACACACATATACATACATACACACACCAAATAATATATAAAACAATTATAAACATCAATTGCACAAGTTCAGTATATACATGTGAATTTTTACAGACATCGTGTACAATGCAGGAATGGAAATTAGACTATACGTTGAATATAAGACAGTAGGACTAGTGACAGAGGATAGCCAGCAAAATGAGATCATCACCAAGATCAACATGTGTGGATTTTGGATTATTCTGAGGGAGGGAATGGCCGGTGTTTATCTGTTTGAGTACCCTAACGAGGGTTACAAAAAGAGAGTGGTGAGGCTGACGACAGGAGCTGGTCATCTTGGGTTATATTAAAAAGTGGAGCAGTGTGAGACCAGGGGGGCTTGATGGACAAGTGTTTGGGGCTTGGTTAGTCACAGGATCAGGTGGGGGAGAAATGGCCCGAGAGTAGATCATTAAGGTGATGGGAGGGAGAGATGTGCCAAATGTCAGGAGGCAGGGAGTTACATAGTTTAGGCACACAGTAGCTGAAAGCTGTTTGGCCAACCAAGGTGGACCTGTGGGGGATACGCAGGAGGCGAGTGTCAAGGTTACTAAGTATGGAGAGGTAGGGGGCAGGGACTGATCCCAACATTTTACATCTAGGTGTGCACAGTGGGCCGTTCTGTGGTTTTAAAGGGAGGGAAATCCCAAGGACAGATATAGGGAACCGTGGTGGGTGTGGTAAGGACAGTCAAGGGTGAAACGGGAAAAGCCGTGAAAGAAGGGGTCCAGTCTAGACAGGGCAGACTTGGGTGCGGCACTACAGACTACACTGCCATAGTCTTAAGATAGGCAGAATCATTTTCTGTACAATTTCATGGCGGGCCGGCAACGGGATGCAACCATGATTGCGCTAGAGGGCACCCAGCCTGGGGTGCAGTTTTTTATGGATAGCACTGGAATGTACAGGAAAGTCGACGTGCTGGTTGAGCCAGAACCCGAGGTACCTGAAGGCGGAGAAGGCCTCCAGAGGAATCCCATCCACGGTGTGGAAAGTGGGGGTGAAGGGGAGACGAGAAAGTCTCTGCCTTGTGACAAAGGCCGTGGAGGCAGTTTTCTTGGCGTTGAGGTGAAGCTGACTGAAACAAAACCAGCACTGGACACTGCTGAAGTCCTGCTGCAGTATGATTGTCACTTCAGTAGTGGAGAGGCCAGATGAGTACAGTACCATATCTGCATACATGTGGATGGAAGAATGTGGGCAGGTCGAGGGCAGGTAATTTAGGAAGACTGGAGAGGAGAGGCCCGAAGGCTGAACACTGTGGTACTCCAGATGAGACAGGGAGGGGATCAGAGGTGGAGATACCAATCCTGGCAGCCTGCGTTCGGCCAACCAGATAAGATCGGAACCAGTTGGTGGACGAACTAGAGAGCTCTGCACAGGTGAGCTTGGTCAGGAGGGGGGGCTGGGGATACAGTGTTGAATGCCTTTGCTAGGTCGACGAAGATGGCTGAGGTCACATGCCCCTTGTACACGGCAGAGTATGGAGTCCATGACTCTCAACAGGGAGGTGGTGGTGGAATGGGACTTCCTGAACCCAGACTGGTAAGGTGAGAAGAAGGATGAGCAGTCGAGGAAGGAAGAGAGTTGAGAAAGGACAAGCTTTTCTTGGATTTTAGCTAGAATGGGTAGGATGGAAATAAGGGTAGTTTCCTGGGTGGTGGGATCGCCACCTTTGTGGAGTGGAATGACCGTGGCGTGCCTCCATTCAGCCGGAACAGAGGCTAGGGTGAAAGATAAGTAAAAAATCACTGCCAGGGGCGAGGCAATAGCAGGGGCCAATAGGTACAACATTTTTGAACCGAGGGATTGCCCTTAGATGAGTTTAGTGTAAGGAGGGCGTTGTAGACTTCAGGTGCCGTAACTGGACGGAAGGGAGTAGGGTGCCCGGGATGGCGGGGCTCGGGGTGGAGTGGAAGGGTTGGGGGGGAGAGGGAAGGAGGGCAACAGCAATAGTGCAATTTGTGAAGCAGGAGTTGAGGGCTGCAGCTGCAGCAGGAGTGGTCAGTAACTGAGGTTGTGCCTATGTTTAAGGAGGGTGTTGGGGCCGGGGGGGGGATCAAAAAGGGATATGACGACCTTCCAGAATTTGGCTGGATGGTTTATGTTGGGAGTGTAAGGCAGTGGCGAAGTACTTTGCTTCTGCCTTGCGAATTAACTTTGTGCACGCATTCAGTAGTGCACGGTACTTTTGGTGTGCTTGGGGTGAGCCAGATTCCTTAAATGCTTTCCAGGCTTGGTCTCTTGCTCTGAGGTGAGCAATGACCTCAGCTGTGATTCAGGTGAAGTGGGCACCATGCACCCTGGACCGTCTAAGTGGGGCATAGTGGTTCCAGACTGCAAGGAGCCTGGATTTGAAACCTTCAAAAGCGACATCAATAGAGGAGGGCTTTCTCGATGAAAGACTAGTCAGTGATTGTTAGGTCCTAAATAAGAGAAGCGAGGTCAAGGGATTTGTAGGATCCTGAATGCAAGATACGTGGGGCAAGCATGTCTTAGGTTTGAAGATTTTTCTGATCGTGTAAGTCATGTGGTGATCACTTAGGGTGTCAGGGAGCAGGCCGGCTGCTATAATCCTGTGAGGGTGGGAGGTGAATGACCAGTCCAAGAGCGGGTGATTTTGTGTTTTGTGGTTTAGATGGGTTGGTTCGGTGAGCATCTGAGATAGATTTAAAGCATCAACTTTGTTTTGTATAGTGTTGTTTGTATATGAGAGAGAGAGAGAGAGAAAGATATTTATGATTGAAGTCTCCAAGGATGTGGAGCTCGACACCAATAGCCAAGGATTTTACGTCACCATGGTGGCTCAGGATATCGGGCAAGGGGATGCCAGGAGCCTGCAATGAATACAGGAGCAGTTTGGGGAATGGTTAGTTTTCATAGTAGTGTGTTGATGGGATGCGTGTGAGGAGGT
Source organism: Neoceratodus forsteri (assembly GCA_016271365.2). Classification (NCBI taxonomy): domain Eukaryota; kingdom Metazoa; phylum Chordata; order Ceratodontiformes; family Ceratodontidae; genus Neoceratodus; species Neoceratodus forsteri. The sequence continues at coordinate 278,461,252 of CM028138.1, read as the reverse complement.
AGGGTGATATCTGTGAACTGCAGCGTTGATGCGATGTATACTGCGACGCTGCCACCGTGTTTGGGGCCTTGACGGTCACTGCGGATGACCGTACCATATACCCCAGGACGTTAACTTCAGCATCATTATTATGGGGTTTCAGCCAGGTTTCTGTAATAATTAGCAGGTCTGGGTGAAGAGTGAGTGCGGTCGGTTGCAGCAAGGAGAGTTTGTGAAGGAGGCTGCATATGTTCAGATGCAACAACTTCAGTCCTCGGGGGAGCTGAGTGGATGAGGTAGAGGGGGGTGGGCGGAGTGAGTGGACCTGGGTGTAGTTCAACATTTCCTGATAGCAACAGAAGGAGAGTAATCATTAAATTGGTTGGGGGCCTTGCCCACAGGGGCTTACTGGGATCAGCAGGTGAGGGACTGGTTTGCATGGAGGAGGCTTGAGCGGAGTTAAGCATGGCCAAGTGGCCCAGGTTGAAGGAAGGTGGGAGAACGGTAGGTCCCACCGCTGGTTTAGGTAGAAAGGGCATGGAGAAGATCCATACAGGGGAGGTACCCAAGAGAGGGGTACGGGTGGATGGGGGTTGTGCTTTCAGGCTCCCCTGTGGGAGTGGCCTGGAGGAGGGTGGCAGACACAGTAGGGGGACCAAAATGGCCAGAATTGCAATATGAAGCAGCATGTCACAGTGGTATGAGAAGAAATAGCATGTGTGCAGTTGTTTTAGTAAGTAGCTTTACTGGGAGTGTTAGTGACCACTAGTGGCAGGTACTGATAACCTGCAAATGACAGAGTTGGCTGATTGGATAAAATCGCCGCATGACTAGCCCTATAAAAGAGCTTGCTCACCAAGGGTGGTGGGGGGGCAGCAGACGCTTCTGTCGATGGGGCCTTCCCTGGCTGCTGCTTCGCCATGTTCCTTGTGTACTTGGATTCATCTGGGACAGAGTCCTGCTGAAGCTCTGGGAAGGGTGATCCGGCCCTCGCAACCACTACCCACGAGGGGAGCTGGCAAAGTGTGGTGCTGTGGGGGGAAGCAGAGAATAAATGCAGGTAAGAGGAGGTAAAGAACTGGGGGTAGGGGACAGGAAAACAGGGGGAGCGGCAAGGGAACTGGGGGATATCTCTGCTTTACTAGCCTGGTCTGCAGAAGCAATTTAACATCTAGCACCTTGAGCAATGCAGTTTGCACTTTATACAGATTACAGTTCAGTTCTGCTCAGAGACTTATTTTTACAAGATGAAAACTGCTCATCAAACAAGACAGACTAAACTGTTTGTACTGAAAAAGTACAGTTACATAAGAACTTACCATACCAGCAGATCTTCGAGAGGAGCTCTTGCAGCAGGTAATACCATTAGAACTAATGCTGTCAGGGATTAGGACCCAATGGAAAACTTGTAGCTAGCAGTCTGAGGTGGGGAACCGCCCCTGATGTCAGGCGTGGTATAAAGTAAAGGAGGCAGTCCCCCGGCGCCATCTCAGTTCTTCTGCCAGAGACCTGGCTAACACAGCATTGGAGAACCGAGCAGGAACTCCACAACCCTGTACAGGTGCAAGACTGAGTATCTGGGGGATGGAGGGTGGAAATATTACAAGAGCTCCTCCAGATCTACTGTTAATGATAAGTTCTTACGTGAACTGTACTATCTAACTTCGAGGGTGGAGCTCTTGCAGCAGGTAATACCATTAGGACTGAGTCTCAAGCAGTACCCAAAGATAGGCCCAGGTCTGAGCAGGAGGTGGAGAGAAAACTGAAAACATAGGAAGATGCAGACTATTCTAGGAGAGTAGGTCCTGCAGGACAGCTAGTCCAAAACCTGCTCTCCTCCTAGAAGAAATGTCAAGGCAGTAATGCCTGATGAATGTATGGACTGCTCCATGTCGCAGCAGCACAAATGTCTGCTGAAGAGACATTCCTTAGAGAAGCAAAAGAAGCGGCCACAGCCCTGGTGGAGTGGCCCTTAATGGGACCTGGAAGGGGTTTTATCATGATGCTGGTAGCAAAAGGAAATACAGTGCACTAGCCAACAGGCTAGAGACTGCTTAGAGACAGGAGCCCCTGTCATCCTTTTTGCAAAGGAGACAAACAACTGGTCCGTCTTTCTGGAGGAACATGTTCTGTGAAGGTAATACCTTAGGATTCTATGGAAGTCCAAGGTCTGCAACAGCGCTTCACCTTGGTTGGTAAACTCAGGATAATAAATCGGAAGGCTGATGTCCTGATTCAGTGTCAGGACGGACACCACCTTTGGTAAGAACTTTGGGTTCGTACGCAGGGTCACCCTGTCCCTGTGAAAAACAATATAAGATTCCTTACACATCAATGCCTAGAGCTCGGAAACCCTTCGAGCTGAAGTAATAGCAATTGAAAGGAGAGCTTTCCAAGAGAGAAAGCATAGCTTACAAGAAGCGGCTGGCTCGAAGGGCATAAGGGCGAGTTTCTCCAGGACAAAAAGGAAGTCCCACGGAGGAACGACGTCCCTCCTGGGAGGTCTGACATGTAAGACCCCTCTGAGAAAGGTCTTGCAGACATTCAATTGTGCTAGAGTTCTCTCCCCGATCGGCTTGCGATATGCTGAGGCCACACACATGTGAACCTTGATGGATGAATAGCTCAGTCCCAAGTCTAAGAGGTGGAGGAGATAGTCCAGCATGTGTCTGACCAGACAATCCAAGGGATCTATGGCACAGGCCGCAGCCCAGAGACAGAAATGCTTCCATTTCAGAGAGTAAGTAGCTCTAGTGGAGGGTTTCCTCGCTGCAACCAAGACCTCTGCCACCCTGCTCGACACTCCTAGTCTCTCTTCCGTCAAGACTGCAGGAGCCACGCGTGCAGGTGAAGAGAATGAAGAGCAGGATGAACAAGTGTCCCCTGCTCCTGTGAGAGCAAGTGGGTGGAGAGTGGCAACTGTATTGGAGGTTCCAAAGACAGCTATTGGAGCAACGGATACCAGATCTGTTGAGGTCACAGAGGGGCAATCAGGATCATCCTGGCCCCCTCTGACTGCAACTTGAGCAGTACTCTCTCTGAATGACAGGGAAGGGAGGAAAGATGTACAGGAACTTCCCTGTCCAGGAGAGGGACAATGCATCTTGCCAGAAAACACCAGGCCCTGGAGAGAGCGAGCAAATATTTTTCAGTTTGGCGTTGCACCAGGACGCAAAGAGGTACCATTCTGGACGGCCCCAGCGACCGAAGAGGTCGTCTGCGACTTCTTGAAGTAACTCCCACTCATGATTTGGAGAAGCAGAGCAACTGAGACAGGTCGGCGAAAACATTCTGGACCCCTGGCAGGTGCACTGCGATGAGGCCTAGACTGTGTTCTACTGCCCAATCCCACACTCTCATGGCCTCTCTGCAAAGGGGATAAGAGTGAGTTCCCCCTCGCTTGTTGACGTAGAAGACCACTGGTGTGTTGTCTGTATGCAACAGAAGAGGACCCAGTGAAAATCTGTTTCTGAATGCAAGAAGAGCATTCAGAACTGCTCTCATTTCCAGAACATTTATATGTTGAGAGCTGTCTGTGGGGGACCAAGATCCCCGGGTCCTGTGATTCCCTAAATGAGCCCCCCAACCGGTCAGAGAGGTGTCTGTGGTTAGAACTCGAGGCAGAGCTGGCCTCTGGAAGGAGACTCCTCCCTCTTAGATTCTTGTGGCAGAGCCACCAGTCGAGGGAACAATGGACTGCCCAAGAGATCTGTATCTAGAAATCCAGATCGTCCACCGCTTGGTCCCACTGGACCTTGAGGTGCCACTGAAGGACCCTCGTGCATTCTGGCGAGGGGTACTGTGGCTATGGTGGCTACCATGTGGCCCAACAGCTGAAGGATGACCCGGGCAGAGACAGAGGGTGCTCTTTGGACCCTGCTTACCAGAGTTCAAAGGCATTCTGCTATGTCCGAGGGCAGAAAAGCCCTCCCCTGTTCAGTGTCCAAAACTGCCCCTATGAACTGCAGCCTTTGCGATGGCCATGGGTGTGACTTTGGCCAGTTCACTGCGATTCCCAGGGAACAAAACAGACTGTCTCTCTCTCAGAGCAATTTGGAGTTGCTCTTCCGATGATGCGGAGAGAAGCCAATCGTCCAGATGGGGTAAACAAAGAGGCCTCTCTGTCAGTGTGCCACTGCTACCACCACAAGACACTTAGTGAATACCCTGGGGGCTAACAAAAGGTAGAAGGGGAGTACCCTGAACTGGTAGTGCTGGTCCTGAAAGCTGAAGCGAAGAAACCTTCTGTGAGATTCCAGGACCTTGATATACATGTACACAGCCTGCATATCGAGGGAGCACAACCAGTCCCCTTGATGAAGAAAGGGGAATAGGCCTGCCAGAGTAACCATCCGAAATCTCTGGTACTTGACAGAGATTGAGCTGGCTCAAGTCCAGAATGGGGCTAAGGTCTCCAGTTTTCTTTGGGACCAGGAAAAAACGGGAGTAGTAACCTTTGCCCTACTGGGATTGGGGAACCAGTTGGATGGCCTTTTTCTCCAAGAGCTGCTGGATCTCCACAGCTAGGAGGAGACTGTGCACCAGTGGACAATTGACTGGGGGGGATTGTCCAGTGGAATAGAAAGGAATTCTATGGCATATCCATTTCGAATGGTGTCCAGTACCCATTGGTCTGAGGTGATACTGGACCACGCGAGTGGGTAGAGGGCAAACCTCCCTCCTACCATCTCGTTCTGCAGGTCCCTGAAGAGAGAAGGGGGCAGGAAGAGTTAGGCAGAGGGGGTGGTGGGTCCTTGGAGTGTTGGGCTGCTTAGGGCCCTGGAAACCTTGGGGGACAGGGTGACTCCGCCTCTTGAACCCTTTGCCTTGGGCAGGCTTGCTCCCCTGTCCCTGTCCTTTTCGAAAGGGACAGCAATGGGGTTCTTGAGGCTGGGATGTGTACATGCAGTGTACATCGGCCACTGCATTACCAGACTCCTGTAGCTGTTTGACCATGGTTCCAACCTCTGGGCCAAACAGAACTGGGCCTTGGAACGGGGAATCCAAAATGGACTTTTGCAGATCTGGTTGGAACCCCGTCAATCTGAGCCATGATTGCCATCTCAGACAAACCCCCAAGGCAGCAGCCCTGGAGGCCATGTCCACCGCATCGTATGCACAACGGAGGACATGTTTGTCAACGTCCAGACCTGACCAGGCACAGGGAAGCACTTCCTCTTTAGAGTCTGAGTCTGGCATGGACTCTACTACAGTCGTGGCCAAAAATATTGGCGCCCTTGCAGTTTTTTCTAATAATGCACCATTCCTTCCAGAAAATTGTTGAAATTAAAAAATATTTTGGTATCCACATATGTATTTCTTTGGTTTGCAGTGGAATAAAACACAAAAAGCAGAAAAATTTACTAAGTCTTAGCTTATTCTACACAGAAATCCTCAAATGGCCCGGACAAAATTATTGGCACCTTTTAGAAGTAGTTAGAAATAATTAGATTTCAAGCAGGTGATTCTCCTTCACTTTGAAACTGAACTCACCTGTGGTGAGTTGTAGGTGCCTGCAATATACAAATCACTCATTCAACCAGTTTGAATAGAGAAAAGGACTCATTCTCCTGTTTTGTGTCACTGTGTGTACCGCAATGAGCATGGAGAAAAGAAAGACAGCCAGAGAATTGTCTGAGGAGGTCAGACAGCAGATTGTAGCCAAGCATGGACAATCTGAAGGCTACAAATCAATCTCCAGACACATTGATGTTCCTGTTTCCACCGTACGTAATGTTATCAGGATGTTTAAGGCCCATGGCACTGTAGCCAACCTCCCTGGACGTGGCCGCAAGAGAAAACTTGAGCAAAGATTGCAGCACAGGATTGTTCGAAAGGTGGAGAAAGCACCTTGATCAACTGCCAAACAGATTCAAGCTGACCTTCAGACACAAGGTACGACAGTTTCAACTCGCACCATCCGTCGCCAACTCAATGAAAGGGGGTTATATGGTAGGAGGCCCAGGAGAACCCCACTGCTGAGAGACACATAAGAAAGCCCGACTGGGGTTTGCCAAAACATACTTGAACAAGCCAAAATCCTTCTGGGAGAATGTCCTGTGGACAGATGAGACCAAATTAGAGTTTTTTGGTAAAGCACATCATCTCTATGTTTACAGAAAACAAAATGAAGCCTTCAAAGAAAAGAACACCCTCCCTACAGTCAAATATGGAGGAGGTTCAGTGATGTTTCGGGTTGTTGTGTTGCTCTGGCACTGGGTGCCTTGAACGTGCATGGCATCATGAAATCTGGAGATTACCAGGCCATTTTGGAGCGCAATGTTGAACCCAGTGTCAGAAAGCGGGGTCTCCGTCGAAGGTCATGGGTCTTCCAGCAGGACAATGACCCAAAACACACTTCAGAAAGCACCCAGGAATGGTTCAAGACAAGATGCTGGACTGTTCTGAAGTGGTCAGCAATGAGTCCAGATCTAAATCCCATTGAAAACCTGTGGAGAGATCTGAAAACAGCAGTTGGGAGAAGGCACCCTTCAAATCTGGGAGAACTGGAGCAGTTTGCACAAGAAGAGGGCCAAACTGCCAGTAGAGAGGTGCAGGAAGCTCATCCATGGCTATAGGAAGTGGCTGATTGCAGTTATTTTGAACAAAGGCTGTGCTACCAAATATTAAGTCTAGGGTGTCAATAATTTTGTCAATGCCATTTCTTTTCATTTTCTGATTTAAAAGGATATATTAAATTCTGAATCAAAAACAAAGGTTCTGTAATATTAACAGAGAAATAAAGAATTGTGGAGACCAAATACTGTACCGTTGTTAATTTCAACTTATGTTTAGAGGAATTGTGAGTTATTTGAAAAAGTGCAAGGGCGCCAATATTTTTGGCCACAACTGTATGTCCATGGTCTTCTGCCACAAGGATTGTTGGTATGTAACCAAATGTGCCATGAAGTTAAGGGATCTGATGGCACCTGTGGCAGAAAAATAAACCTTTCTGCCCCAGCTATCTAATTTTTTTGGAGACCGGGTCTTGGGGTTGGGAGCGCAAGTGTTTGGGCTGGGAACCCCTGCCGTGGGCTGCAGTCAGAACCACAGAATTCACCTTTGGCTGTTCTGCCAAAAAGGGTTCAGATCTAGGTGACTTGTAAAGCCTGTTGGCCTTCTGAGGAACTGCAGGTACTGAGGAAGGGGTACGCCAAGTCAGGCGAGTGACATCCTGGAAAGGCTCGACATAAGGATGTATTACCAATGACTTAGGTTCTTTGTCGCCCAGGAACTTGGCCAGGTGCTTGTGCTCTGGGTCCAGGTCCTCTGTGCCCCACTCAGAAATGGTCTGAATGTGCCTCATGGTATCTAAAAATAAGGGATCGTCCAGAGGGCATTGTGGGGAATCCTTAGGTCCTGGGAAGGGAAGGAGGAATTCCCCTTCTGAATCAGGTTCAGATTCTGAGTCTTCCTCTTCTGAGGAATAGGACGAGGGAAAAGAAGGAGGAAAGGGAGACTGCTGACGCCTCCTCTTTTTGCTCTTAGAATCTGGGCGTGGGCGCTCACCTCCATCAGGAGTTGGGGTGGGAGGGAGGTCCCATGGGTGGTGGATTTCGGGTGGTATCTGAGGGTCTGTAAAGGAGATTCCCCCTTTACTGTATTCCACCATGTGCTGAATAAGGAGCCTATGTCCGCCACTGGGACAACCTCTGGGCCGGGCGCTGGGTTCGCTAGGTCAGGCATCTGGCCCACCAGAGCGGGAGTCTGGGGATCCTGAGGTACTGGTGTTGGGTCCGGGACCCTGTCATCAGTGGGCCAACGTCCTGTGTCGCCTTCACCTGGGGAGCTGGAATCCAGAGTAGGCCTGACAGGCAACCGACCCCCAGGAAGGGGTGCGGGCATCTGGTCATCCGCTGGTGACTGCCCCTTATCAGGTGTCGGGGAGCAGGACAACTGAGAAGGCGACTGGCTAGGCTTTCGCTGTTCGACTGGGGGTGAATCTTAGCCAGAGGAAGGGAAGGCTTCAGAAGCTGGACAACCTCTTGCCTACCTGGGTGTTTGTCTGAAGGCTTCCTTTTTTCGGATGAACTAGGCCTGTCCTTTGAAGACTTGGACTGGCCTCCTGGGTCAACCCTGAGGAAGGTTTATGAGGCCAATGAGCCAGGGAAGACTGGTGTCTGAAAGAGGTAGACTCCCGGTGCTTGCCCTGAGAAGAGGCGGGGGTTGACTTACTCAAATGGGAGTGTTCGGTCGTCTGGGCTGGCACCGAACCAGACCTCCGGCCGGAAATCGAGGAGGAAGTGGCCTGCTCAGACGGCGACTTAGGGCGGGATCCAGACTTGGACCAATCTTTATCCCTGTGGTGATGTTTCCCACCAGAGGACTTCCCTTTTGGTGGGGAATCCCTGGCAGAAGAAAAGGAGCAGGCCCCTGAGCCACACTGCATCGACGCTAGTTGCTTCTCTAGAAGCAAGGTTTTGAGTGTGTTGGCTTTCCTGGCAACGAGTGTTCTGACTGAATTACTGGCAGTGGGTGCAGGTGTCGGGCCAGTGGTCTGGGCCTAAGCAGATGAGGCAGGCCGTATGGCAGTCTTTGGCCAGGATCCGCTTGCCGCATGCACACTTAGCTTTACGCCATGGTGGAGGAGGCGGCGACATACACAAGGCGAACTAAACGCATGACTGGGAAAAAAACTTCTTTTAGGCTGTTGACTGCTGAAGAAGACATCCATGAAGCCGAACTATGCAGGTCGACGGGAAAAGAACCGAGATGGTGCCGGGGGACTGCCCCCTTTATACCATGCCTGACGTCAGGCGGAGCGGACGTCGGGGTCTGTCCCCCGTCTCAGACTGCTAACTACAAGTTTTCCATGGGGTCCTAACGCCTGACAGCATTAGTCCTAATGGTATTACCTGCTGCAAGAGCTCCACCCTCGAGGTTGGATCTGCTCATCTAACAAGAGAAACTAGAAATGTTTTTACTGCTCGAAGTAATAAACATGCTACAAATAAAACTGAACAGCAGCAGAATTCATTTTAAACACACTGGACTATTAACTAATTAAATATTACTATGCTAAGAGAGTACAGCCTTGGTAGTAAGGCATCATTTAGATAGAGCCCACATTCGATTCACGGAACAAACCCAGTTACAGATATTACAGGACTGCAATTTAAAAAGCTGCAGAGTGGGGGAAAATATCTTAAAGCACTCCAGCCAATACGGTAGATAAGCTACTAAAATACAATTAAAAGAACAGCAGAGATCTCCCGCATGGGGGCGCTAATAAGCAGCTAAGAAGCAGGACGTGTACTCCTCGAGCTCCGCACCCTGGACACCTAAATAAACTATTTTTTTCGTTAAACTAAAGGTTAAAGCCGTCGGATACTGAAATATAAGTGTTCCATGCCGCAAAATGATGGATGATTACCTCACCAGTACACCCGGAAAACCCACAAGAGATGCAGGGAAGAATCCAAAGAAACAGCCGACTGGGCTCATGTCAGAAGGTACAGGCCCAATATCCTTCTTGGCGGCAGAGCTCACAGTACTGGGGCCGGAGGTGATGGCACAGGTCTTGGCTACACTGAATCCCCGTTTGGAAAAGTTGGAGAACAAAATAGAGGCGAAGCTGCAAGAAATAGCTGAGAGAACAGCAGCACATGGGGAAAGACTAACAGAGGTGGAGGATCGCACATCTAGAGTGGAAGATGCGGTGCAGCCGTTGCCGGAGAAGATGGTCGCACTGGAGAGAGAGTTGGAAGACCTCAGGGAGGCCCTCGACTACCAAGAAAATTATTTTGGACGTACTAACTTGCATCTGCGAGGGCTCCCTGAAGGGCAAGAAGGATCGGTCATAATGAAATTCTGTGCTGAACAACTACCAAAAGTGCTGAAGATGCAGCCTAAAGGGGGAAAGCACAAGATTGAAAGGGCGCACTGAGCTGCACTGCCAAAGCCAGGGCCGGGCCAGCTCCCTAGAAGCACTGTGATCTGGTATAACTTTCAGGATCGGGAAGCAGTGATCAAAGCCTTTAAGCTAAACCAGCCAGTTGAAATAAATGGGGTGAGAATTCATGTCACACAAGATTACTCGAACAGGCTACTTAAGAAGCGACAAGTATTTGGTGCTTCGATGGCTCAGCTGAGAGAGATGCAAGTGGAGCACTTCATGATTTATCCAGCCACCCTGAAGATAAAATACAAAGGAGCAGTGTATTCGTTTTGGGAGGTGGAGAAGGCAAACGTCTTTATAAATGAGCTTAAAAAGAAAATAGGCCGAGGATGATGGCAATCTGCTGGAGGGAGTAAGAGGGACCAGAGACACTAACAGTTTCTCTGGTTGGGGGAGATACCCCACGTTTAATTTTTGTTATAAACGTTCAGTGTTAAAATATATGGATCTGGGAGAGCTGCAGCTAACTCGGCCTATGTTGGTGGCCGAATGGGAACTCAATAAAAACCCTCGATGGGGTTACGGAAGCATGGAGGAGGAAGGCTGATGAAGCATGGAGAGACATCCGAAGAGCGCCACCTGGAAGGTAGGCCGGGAGGAGTGTTTGGTGGCTCGGGCCTAGCGTGTGTATTTTTTTTTTTTTTTTAATCACGCGGCCCACTCCACTGACCTCCGACTGGGCCACTCATTGAATTGAAGCTCCACAATTTATTTGGACTGTGGTTGTTAAGTGGTGGGAGGGGGGTACGAACTGGCCGTAGGCAGTAATTACAGAGGGTCAAAGTGGGCTGCTAGGAGCCTGATTTAAGCCGCAGGAAGTCATAATTATGTTACGAGAGGGTTTTTCTTTTCACATATGGCACTTCATTATACCATAAAAGAGATGGGTCCGAATCGGCTATATGTAACGTGGTCTCGGGGGTGGGGGGTGAGGGAGCAGCTACTCAATCAGCAAAGAACGGGAGGTGCTGCCGTGATGGCAGATAATGGAAGTGGTGAACGAAGATCAAAGAAGGGGATGGGGGGCTTTTGGTGGGAGAGGGTAAGATATATAGAATTTAGCAGTATGAATAAAGCTGGGAAGAGGGGAACAAAGGGGGTGGTTATGGTATGGGGGGGTAAAGGTAAGAGTAATCGAGGTTCACAAACAAGGGACAGGAGCAAAAAGATTTGCAAGGAACTAAAAGCTTCTGATATGGTTGCTGCAACGGTGATGGCCATGGATGGGGGGACTATGTTGGAGCATAAACTGGTAATAAAGGGAAGGATAAGCTTGAGGAACTTTTGGGAAAGAATGGGAAAAGGGGAAAATGAAGGGAGACAATGGTGAGAAATGACCTGGTGGCACAGTCCTGGAATGTGCGGGGCCCCTCCTCCCCAGTTAGCCGGAGTGCCGCCTAACAGCTTAAGGAGGCACAAGTGCAGGTAGCTCCTGCAGGAAATACACTTGACGCCGGTGAAGCATGGGAAACTTAAAAGGGGCTGGATGGGAGCTTGCTATTCATCTTCTTTTAACTCTCGAAAGCAGGGAGTAGCGGTCTTGGTACATAAAAATCTGCCTTTACAGGTTACGAAAGTGCTTATAGATCCAAGGGAGGGCAGATATGTCTTTGTAACTGGGACTCTCCATGGCGTGAAAGTCACATTCGTGAGTATATACGCACCAACTAATTTAGACCCAGAATTTTGTAATACCATCTTGACTATATTACTAAAAGAACAATTTGAAAATTTAATCATGGGGGGGATTTTAATTGTACACCTGATGCTACCCTCGATCACTCGGAGGGGAAGAGACGCAGGGACCCATGTATTAGAAAATGGAGGGAAGGAATAGCAGAATTGAATATGGTGGATGCCTGGAGAACGGCGTACCCACAGGATAAGGAGTTTACTTTTTATTCCAATCCACACAAAACATGGTCGAGGATCAATCATGTTTATGTAGCGCTGAGCTGGTATGGAAAGCTGAGAAAGGTGGCACATGGGTCTATACAGATTTCGGATCATGCAGGGGTGGTGGCGTCCTTCCGGTCTCTGAGTGAGAGGGGGAACACAGACATGGAGATTCCCTACTTATATGTTAGGCTCGCAAGAATTTCAGGATTATGTGAAGGAACAATTTTAAATTCTTTATGGATACAAATGCACAGACTGCCACTTCCAAACAAATCTTGTGGGATGCTGGTAAAGCTTATATGAGAGGGGCAATTACAGGCTTTATGGCAAAATATAAAAAGAACAGACTGAAAAAGCAGAAAGTCCTTCAGCAGAAGTTGAGGATATTGGAGGGGAGGGTGGCAAGGGGAGAGGGGGGTGAGGAAATGAGGCAGGAGTTGGTGACAACCAGACAGACATTAAACACCCTTTTGTTGGATGAGGCTCGAAAGAAACTATACTATCTGAAACATAGGATATATGAATGGGGAAACAAGCCAAGGCCATTGTTGGTAAACCTTGTGAAGGGTAGAAAGAGTGCGATGCACATTTTGGGCATCAAAAATAGAAGAGGGCAGACTGCTACTAAATATGAGGAGATAAGGGAGATATTTAAGAAATATTATGAAGACCTGTATAGAACAGATGGGGAGGGAAGGGAAGGAGATATGTGAGAATTTCTGGATAAGTACCGGTTGCCCCAAATAACAAAACAGCAACAAGAGATGTTAGACAAGGAGATTACCAGAGAGGAAATTACTCTGGCTATTAATATGATGAAGCTTGGGAAAGCCTGTGGCCCAGACGGGCTGACACTGCAGATTGCTGAAGGAAGAGGTAAAGGAGGTTATGTGGGAGCTATTTAGGGAAGGAAGATAGAGTGGAGAATTACCTGCTACATGCGGCAGAGCTATGGTGTGTGCGATTCCCAGACCAAATAAAGATCTAATGGAATGTGCATCATATAGACCCATATCTCTTCTAAATTGTGATGCCAAGGTGTATGCTAAAATTCTGGCCACCAGATTGGAGGGCATCCTTCCTGACTTGATCCATCCGAATCAAACCGGTTTATAAAAGTTAGGCATTCTTATCATAACATCAGAAATGTCCTCAATGTCCTAGAGCAAACTAATAGACCGGAAGACTGTCTATGGATGCTGAAAAGCGTTTGACAGGATTGAATGGCCATACCTGTTTGAAATACTAGAACGATTTGGACTAGGAGAGAACTTTATTAGAATGGTGAGAGCACTGTATCGGACACCTAAAGCTGCAGTGCTGGTCAATGGGAACCTATCAGAACAGTTTACACTGCATAGGAGGACGAGGCAAGGATGCCCTCTCTCTCCCCTTTGCTATTCGCAATGGCGGTAGAACCAATGGCCATAACTATTAGAGAAGACCCAAGAATACAAGGGGTGAAAGGGAAAAGTGGAATGCAGCATAAAATTACATTGTATGCTGATGATATGATGCTATACCTGACAAAGCTTCCTCAGTCCATGCTGGCTCTGCTGGAGGTTATCTCATAATTTGCTAGGTTCTCTGGATACAAACTGAACTTGGGAAAGTCTGAAATTATGTTTCTAGGAGAAAAGGGGAGTGAAGGAGGAAATACTCGGGGCCTGCGGCGGGTAGGTTCATATTTCACTTACTTGGGGGTTAAAATAGGAAGGGACCTCCGATCACTATATAAACTAAACTATAGCCCATTACTGAGGTCAGTGAGAGAGGACTTGGGCAGATGGAGGAACCTGCCCACATCATGGCTAGGACGTATTAATCTACTTAAGATGAACATTCTTCCCAGGGTATTCTACCCACTGCAGATGCTGCCCATAATAGGGCTAACAGGGAAAGATATAAAAAAATTTGAAAAAAAGAAACAGTGTTCTAAATTCATTTGGCAAGGGAAGAAGCCAAGGGCTAGCATGGTCTGATTTGGGGTCTCCTGATGGAAAGGGACCCCTTTTTCTAAATTTAGAGGGCCCAGCCACCAAAGAAGTGTCCTCTTCACCAGCTCTGAGATCCTGACCATGTGGTCTAGGTCGTCTAAGCACTGATCCCACTGCATCCTGAGAATCCATTATGGGATTCTCATGTGGAGGCCAGCCAGAGGAGTGGCAGGAATGGCCGCCGCCATGTGCTCCAGGATTCTGAGGAAGGTCCTGACCTAGACCTGAGGGCTTACAAGCACCGATCCAGCAATCTCCCGCAAGCGATCGCCCCTCTCTGTGGGGTACAAAAGCCATGCCCTGGACCAAATCCAGGACCGCCCCATGAAGATGAGTCTTTGGAAGGTTCAGGGTGATCCCCACCTCTCTGAATAGAGTATACGTGTCTCCAAGAGCCTGAAGGAGGCACATCCTTAATGGGTCCGCAAGCAGCCAATCGAAGAGGTAAGGGAAGACATAATGTCCCTGGAGCCTTAGAGCCGCAGCCACCACTGCCTAGCATTTTGTGAAGACTCAAGAAGCGGAGGAGAGGCCAAATGGAAGAATCCAGAACTGGTAATGCACCCCCTGGAAGTGGAACCTCAGGAACTTCCTGTTGGGGGGGAGGGCCCCATGTGCATGTACGCATCTTACATGTCTAGGGAACAGAGCCAGTCTCCCTGATGCAGCAGAGAAATAAGCCCCAGAAGAGTCACCATCTGGAACCCTCGGTATTCTATAAAGTTGTTTAAAGAGCTGAGGTCCAGAATGGGACAAAGATCCTGCGCGCCTTCTTTGCGACAAGGAAGAAATGGAAGTAGTATCCCTTTCCCTGCTGCTGCAGAGGGACTGGTTCTATTGCCCTTTTCTGCAAGAGGGCCTGAATCTCTCCTTCTATGAGAGGAATGTGAGAAGGAGGACATCGAGGACCTTGATGGGGTATCTGGGGGGATCTCTGTGAACTCCAGCGTATGTCCCCTCCTTATATCATCTAGGACCCACTGGTCTGCAGTTACTGAGCTCTAGCCCTTCAGTTAAGGGAGAAGCAACCCCCTATTGCCTCCCCTGCTACCATCTCCGGGGGAGGGGGGTCAGAAGGGAGTCATTGGGCGGAGCCAGGAGTGGGCAGAGAGGCTTGGGAGGACTTGGGGCTACGAAAAGGAGCACCTCCAGGTTGCTGGTTACCGGCCCTCCTTTTAAAGCCACCCCTCTGGCCCTGTTAGCTGCCATGGGCTTGGGCACCTGAGGGCTTCCAAAATGGCTGACTTTTCGCTCTCTTCTGGTCCTCTCTGTACATCTGACGGATGGATCAGATGGATTTCTCAGACTCCTGGGGACGAGAGATAAGTGACCATCTCCTGCCCAAATAAGACTGAACCTTGGAACAGGAGGTCCTGGATTCCGGACTGCAGAGCTTGGTGAAAGCCGGGAGACTCTCAACCAAGCATGGCGCCGGAGACAGACACCTGATGCTGCTGTTCTGACCGCTGTATCTGTAATGTCGTATGAGGCACGGAGAACATGTGTGCCTACATCCAAGCCCGACTTGAGGACGTCCAGAATCTCCGTCTTCTGTGCGGAGTCTGGCAAGGCATTAACAAGCTCCTGTCCCCTTTCCCAGAATGCATTCTGGTATTGAACCATATGCATGAGGAAATTAAGGGACCTAATGGAGAAGGAGAAGGCAGAATAAACCTTCTTGCCCACCTGGTCCAAATAGCGAGACTCTGGGTCAGGAGGCTGGGAGCCAAGGTGTTTTGGCTGCTTGGACTTATCGTGGGCAGCCGTAATCACAGAAGAGTCCACCTGAGGGTGCTCTGCCAGGAAAGGCTCATCCCTCGGGGCCCTGTACAGTCTGTCTGACTTCTTAGGAACTGCCAGGACTGAAGCTGGATGCCTCCATGTAATTCTAGTAAGGTCCTGGAAGCTGTCCACTAAAGGAGGTACTGCAAGAGGTTTGGGCTCCTTTTGCCTCAGGTGTCTGGCTAGTAGACAACATTCCAGATCCAGGTCCTCCATATCCCATTCATTGGAGGCCTGGATGTGCCTCATGACATCCATGAAGACTGGATCATCAGGAGGCGAGCAGGGTTGATCTTTTTCTCCTGGGGAACCCCCGATCCCAGAGAAGGAAGAAGAGGAAGAAGAAGACCGGCTACTGAGTGAAGGAGTAGCCAGATCTGTCCCTAGGACTGGCCCCGTTCGAACGTCGGTGGCTCTCAGACCGACATCAGTCATGAGACTGACGACGAAGCGATGACTGGCAACAGTCCGGGGACCGATGTTGGGTGTGGCCCACCCATCAGAGCGGGAACGGCTCCTGGAGTGTGACCTGATCCGGCGTCGGCTACCTGACCTACGCGAGTGCTGGCGGAGGTCTGGAGACTGAGATCGGAAACGGACCTTGGAGGATGAGCGAGGCAGCGGCCTTTCGGGGGTCTTCTTAGGCGAAGGCATAGGGACACCCTCCAGTCGTGGTTTGCCCGATGGGTCTGGAACCAGTGACGGGCTAGCTTCGGGGGTCTGTTTCTGGACTTGACCTCACCAAAAAGAAAACTGCTCCTGCAGCTCCTCCCTAGAAAACACCGAGGCAGCTGTCCCTGGAAAGGGGACTATGGGATCCAAAGTATCCGGCAGCCCTGAGGGGAAGCCTCCTGGAGAGCCCTGCAGAGAGAAGGACTTGGGAAATGCAGATGCTACTCCTTCCTCGGTAGCGTCAGTCACCTTTGCCCCTTCTGCCAGTGTCAGTACTGGGACCGGCAACAGTTTCTCCCGGGGAGCACTGGAGTGTCCTCCAACTCCAGAGGCTTACCTTTGTCGGGTGAAGCCAGGACTTTAGCGGGCAGGGCCGAAGCTTGTGCCCCAGAGGTCTTCGGGGTGACCCTAAGCAGTGTCACCTTAGGCATGGCAGGTTTCTCCCCTGACGTACCTGCTTTGGCCAGAGTCTTCTTGGTAGGAGCGGGATCCTTGTGGGAATGATGATCTCCGGAGCCAGAGGAAAAGCAAGGCTTCTTGGGGGAGGACTGAGAACGTGACCGGGACCTAGACCAGTGGTGGGACTGACTACAGTCCTTGTCCCGGGAGCACTTGGATTTGTCCTTATGTTTGGCCTTCTCTCCGGAGGTGTGCAGGACGTCCATCTTTTGTTCCAAAAGGAACGCCTTCAGATCCTTCAAGTGACGGATCCAAGTCCTGCTAGTGAAGCCCTGGCAGGTGGAACAGGCCGCGGTGTCGTGGTTAGGCCCCAGGCAGAATACACATTTGTTGTGGCCGTCCTTCGACAGGATCTGCCGGCCGCAGCTACACTTGTTCCTGTGAGGCCCAGAGGATGAAACTAAAGACTGGGATGACATGCGTCGGCTAGAGACGGTGGAATAACTGTTAGTACTGAAGAAATAATGATTGAAAAAGTTTTTGTTGACAACTGGCAAGCCAAGATCTTCCCCAATGTGAGTGGGTCGCGACGGGAAAAGAACTGGGGTGGAGCTGGGTCCACCCCCTTTTGTACCACGGCTGACATCAGGGTGGAGCCAACGTCGGGAGGCGGTCCCTGCTGGGTACTGCTGGCTGAGAATTTTTCCGGTGGGTCCTAGTGCCTGCCGCATTAGTCCTAATGGTTATAGCCTGCTGCAACAGCTCCCACTCAAAGTAAGATCTACACTTACTAACTAGGTTATTGACATACATTACTCAACTGGG
This sequence comes from Neoceratodus forsteri, assembly GCA_016271365.2. Lineage (NCBI taxonomy): Eukaryota > Metazoa > Chordata > Ceratodontiformes > Ceratodontidae > Neoceratodus > Neoceratodus forsteri. Next base: position 278,443,801 of record CM028138.1, on the reverse strand, counting down.
TACATTCATCTCACCCACACAGCACCATGTCTGCTATCATCTTCAGTGACCAGTTCATAACATAAGGACACAAAAGCTAAGCCAATGAGCCAGCCCAGTGGCGCTGGATGCCACACCTTATGCCTCGCCGGTGACCCAGGTTCGGGAACGGACTCGGGCCACCAGGAGTCGGCAGCGGAGGGAAGGGATTGAACGTCCGGAGGACTGCTCTCCCTTCACTGGGGAGGGATCCAGGCCTCACGCAGCAACTTAGCGGACCACAGTGGAAATTGGGGGCAGTAAGGACAAACGGTGCCAAAACAAGGAGAGATGCGACGGTGGACATTGGCACGTAGGTGTCATAATGTCATTGCATGTCCGCTGTGTGGGGATACCAACGATAAGATCTCCAGAGGACCGGGGAGGCAACAAGAGTCCCAGGGAACTGGGCCCACATCACCAATGCTGGACCCTTCCTCTGACCGTCCCAGGTGACACCCACACAGGATGGTCCCTCTAATTTCAGACAGAGCCACCAGGTAGGTGGGGCGAGCCCTCCTGAGGGATGATCGGGGGCTGGGAAATCCTGGTTGGAGGGACAATAAGAGAAGGGTCTTGGCGGGGAGTAGAGGTCCAGGTCAAGTGGGCACCTCAGAGAGACACCCCAGGCCGATGGAGTCATAAATAGAGTTAAAAAAAAAAAAAAGGCTAAGCCAAAAGAGAGCTTGTATGCCCATCCAGTCTGTCTCCCACTACTCAGTGCCTACAGTTTCTTTATACTCATCCATTTTTTTTTTTACCTAGGGTTTCTGCCCCCACTACAGATGGGTAGTAGTGCATTCCACCTGTTCACTGTGCAAGGAAAATTAATAATCCATCCCATAATCTGGTTCTCTTTTTGTCACTTGTTCACATTGAGTACCATGCTTTAGTTCATCTGTGACGGGTATTCCTAGATTTATTTCTTGTTCACAGCCTCAAATCTTTTTTATGTTCAAGTAGCGTTCTGCCTTCTTCTCTCCCCCCACCCCCGGATTTCAGCACATTTATCCACACTACCATAGAAACAGACAGTAGAGAAGGACTGATAGTCCCACCCAGTCTGCCCATTTTTTCTACCTGCTGCAGAAACCACAGACCGTACTTGATCTCCGGCTTTGATCTCTTTCCTATCACTAGGGTTCCCCTATGGCTAGCCCATGCATTTGTGAATTCCTCTACCAAATTTGCCTCCACCATCTCCACTGGGAGGCTGTTCCATGCATTCACCGCCCTTTCTGTGAAGAAATACTTCCTCACATTACCCTTTAGTCTACCCCCTTCCAGCCTAATGTCATGAGCCCCGTTCTAGAAAAACAGGTTACTCACCTGTAACAATAGTCCTAGGAGTGGTATATGATGTTCATCCACACTTCTGGCATTTGCCTTCCCCTTTAAAGAGCAGGTGCGCACTGTAATTTTTCCAGCCCCTCACAAATATATATGGTAGCTGACCTGCTCCAGTGTTGAGCAGTATTAAAAATACCATGCGCTTCAGTCCAGTAAAAAAGTTACAGAACCCTTAATGTGTACCCCAGGAAAAACAGCTGCTTCCTGAACCTGCTGACAGGCCCCCAGGCAGCCACTGGAACATACACATAGCCCTCATTTTCTGACATCACAAAAGGGGGCTGTGGATGCCTGTCTATGGGTGTGTCAGCAGGTTCAGGAAGCGGCTGTTTTTCCTGGGGTACACATTAAGGGTCCTGTAACTTTTTACTGGACTGAAGCGCATGATATTTTTAATACTCCTTAACACTGGAGCAGATCAGCTACCATATATGTTTATGAGTGGCTGGAAAAATTACAGTTTGCACTTGCTCTTTAAATCTTGCCAGAAACATCTTCAAGCTGGCTCCTCCCACCCACCCGGGTGGTAACTGCCTCGGCTCTGCACCATGATGCCAGATCTTGCTCGCTGGAAGCAGTGTTGTGCGCCAAAGCCAGAGGAGGTCGGGTGGGTCCGTGTGGATGTACATCATATACCACTCCTAGAACTACTGTTACAGGTGAGCAATCTCTTTTTCTAGGGACATGGATATGATGTTCTAGCCACACTTCTGGCAGACTCCTAGCAGTTCTCAGGGAGGCAAGGCGCACACCCCACACATAAGGAACAGAGACTGGAGAACTAAGGCCCCAAAACCAGCATCCCGGTGTGACTCGAAGTCAATGTGATACTGGGAAACGAAGGTGTGTGCTGACCTCCAGGTAGCAGTCCTGCAGATTTCCTGGACAGAGACATCCCTGGAAGCAGCCACTGATGCAGCAGTATGGTAAATGGAATGAGCGCTCACCCTCCAGGAGGCTCCCTACCCGCCAAACTACTGCAGAGATTAATGCAGGATACAATCCACCTGCCAATCGTCTGCTTGGCTACAGGTCTGCCAGGTGCAGCTTTAGTGTAGGTGACAAACAGCTGGCGAACCTCTCCCTGAACTCCAGCCATGCGCTCCTTATAATAGAGTGCTTGCCGCAGGTTGCTTTATTTATTTAAAAGTTTTACCAGGAAAGGCATACTGAGCGGACTACCGCTCAATTCCAGATGCATCCTGGGGGTTGTTGGGGACGGGACGATACATATATATCAAATACAGAGATACAAAATACAGAATATCAGTTCAAAGTATGGAGCCTATGCTCGGCCTCAGAGGTGTGATTGATGAAGTACACTGGGAGATTTTTCACCTGGTTAAGGTGAAACTCACGACACAACCTTCAGGAGGAACTTCGGGTTGGGGTGTAGGACAACATTGTCCCTGTGGAAGACCAGGCAAGGAGACTCCGCTGAAAGCACCTGGAGTCCACTGATCCTTCTGACTCACGTGATAGCCACTAGGAAGGCAGTCTTCCATGACAGGTGAGACATGTCACACCTGTGCACTGGTTCGAATGGCTTGCCCATGAGCTTTGCCAAAACCAGTAACAAGTCTCACAGTGGTGGTGGGTCACACACCGGAGGGGAAATGTGGTCAAAGCCCTTGAAAAAGCACCACACCACCTTCTCCTGCACCATCAACTGCTTACCGACCCACGCCCAGTATGCAGAGATGGCTGCCAGGTGCACCTCGAGGGTCGACAACTGAAGGCCCGACACAGAGGGACCAAAGGTAATCAAGAATGTTCGGCACTGGACAGGACAAAGGGTCCAACCCTTTGCCCTGACACCAAATGGAGAATCTCTTTCACTTGAAGGCGTATCATTTCCTGGTTGACTCCTTTCTATACTAAGGAGGTGAAAGGAGCACAGGGCATTATGCACATAGTAGTTCCCTAGTTACATACAGTAGGCAAGATTTTTTGTTTGCTAGTAAAAAAAAATATCTAGTTTATTCTTGAACATACTTCTATTGTTGCTGATAACTGATGTATGTAGGTAGGCTTTTCCATAGATTAAAAACTCTGAGAAAAAAAGAATGCTTTCTTTCTAGAGTTAGATTTTCATCTTAGTAGCTGAAGGGGGGTGGCCTCTGGTGGAAACTGTTATTTGTTTGAAATCTAGACTACATGCCACGTGGTCCTAGATGCTCCGCAACAGTGAGGACATCTTCGGAGAGACCCAAAGCCTGGAACTCGAGCTGCTCAGAAACCAGGTTGTCAGGTGCAAGGACTGAAGGTCCTGATGGAGTACCTTCCTATGACTGATGGAGAGCAGGTCTGGGCATATAGGAAGACGCCTTGGGAGCCTGAGGCTGAGGAGATCGGAGTACCAGAACTGGCGGAGCCAGTCCGGAGCCAGCAAGATCACCTGTGCCTTGTCCCTCCTGGCCTTGGGCAACACCTTGTGAATCAAGGGAAGAGGGAAGACATAGAAGAGACCTGGGATCAAGGGCCTTGAGAAGGCATCCCCCTTCAGCGATCCCTGATTGGGGGGGGGGCACAAAACAGCCTCAGCTTTGCATTCTCCCTGGAGGCGAATAGGTCCACCTGAGGGGTGCCCCACTGGGAGAACAGACTGTGTAGTACCTCTGGGCAGAGAGACCACTCCTGAGATACTTTGCCCACATGGCTGAGGACATCTGCCAGCTGACTGGAGGCTCCTGCCACATGGATGGCTAGGAGGTCTGCCCCAGGTTGTGCACAAGGCTCCACACACTAACAGCTTCTTTGCACAGAGGAAGGGAGTGCGTCACACCATCTCTTGAGGTAGTACATGGTCGTGGTGTTGTCAGTCTGTACTTGGATCACCTGACCCCGAATGTGAGGAGCAAATGCAGTCAGCATCAACTGAACTGCTCGGAGCTCCAGCAGGTTAATGTGGCACTGGGACTCCTCAGGGGTCCAGAGCCCGTGGACTCTGTTCCCCCAGGTGGGTACCCCAGCCCATCAGGGAGGCATCGGATCCCTTCCTGCAGATGCTCTGAGACTAACCACCACTGGATGGCATCCCACATCCGCTGGGTCACAGTGACCAGCTGGTCAAAATGACCTTACGCTGAGACACTGGCTGGCCAGCTCCCACTGCAGAGAGCCTCCACCCTGTTTGGCGGGAGCTGTGCTCTGGCTCAGTAAGAGTCGTGCTCTGCCCCAATAAAGTAGCTCACCTGCGATGGCATGAGTTCCAACTTGGCCGCATTGACCAGGAGGCCAAGGGAGACAAAGGTCTGGAAGGCCAGGTCCTTGGACCGCTATACCCCCTGCCTGGAGGAACCAGAGGTCAGCCAGTCATCCAGATAGGGGTAAACCCGGACCCCTCAGTGCCTCAGGTAAACTGCCGCCACTGCTATGCACTTGATGAAGACCCTGTGGGCTGAATGGCATGGCCTGGAACTCGCAGAGGGCTCCCTCGGCTCAGAAGCGCAGGAACCTTAAGTAAGACGTAAGGATCGGGATGTGAAAGAATGCGTCCTGAAGATCCAGGGAGCAGAACCACATGTTCTACTCTAGAGATGGTATGATCTGAGACAAAGTTACCATCCTGAAGGTGTGCAACTTGAGACATTTGTTCAGATCGTGCAGATCTAGAATGGGGTGCCAGCACCCCCCGGAGGATCTGCGACAGGTCCATGACCTACTTGCGGAGGAGATGGGCTACGTTGACTCGAACAGCTAACAGAATGTCTTCAGATACCAAATCCTCCTTTGAGGCATGGGCTTGGCAAGGGGGGGTACTACTCGAATTCCAGAGGCAGACCCTGACCCACCACTTTGAGAACCCACCTGTCCATGGTAACAGCAGACCAGGCGGAAAGGAAGTGGTTGAGCCCCCCCCCCATGGGAGGATCCAGGGGAGGTGTGACGGGCATGAGGGAGGCACCCCTCATCCTGTCACTGGGCAGGTTTGGAGGAGGAGGGGGAGGAGGGTCTGACCGAGGAGCTGCCAGAGTCTCTCCCCCAGGCTTACAGACAACCGAAGCCAGTGACTTTGGCCGAGGTCACCAGTCCTGGGCCTGCTGACCAGCCTGGGGCTGGGCTTGTTTGGCCATAGGAGTAGAGGTGGAATGAAAGGGCTTCCATTTCTGCTACTGCTTGGAGCCCTTGGGGTCCTTCTGGGCAGATGTCACAGAGTCCAAGATGGCATTGGACTTCTCAATGCGGGTGAGGTGGCCCTCAACTCCTGGCCCAAACACGTTGGTGCCCAGGAAAGGAACATCTGCCAACTTGTGCTGAGTGTCTACCATGAAAGTAGAGATCCTCAGCCAAGCGGCGCATGACCACTGAGGCCACCACAGAGCAGACACAAGAGTCCCCAGTGTCCATAGCAGTCTGGAACTGTTTTGCTACAGCATGGTCTTGGTCCCGGACCTGTCTGACCATAGTCTGGAGGTCCACCGGGAGATGAGGAAGCACCTTAGCCAGGGTGCCCAGCAGGGCATGGGAGAAGTGGGCCATGAGAAGGGCCAAGCTCGCCTGGCGAAGACCAAGCGAGGAGGCAGCATAGACCTTCTTAGCCGCGTGGTCCAATTTTTTTGACTCGTCAGGCAGCTTATAGATGTCCCCAGTATTTCCCGAGAGCTTGAACACTGAATCCGCTACCTGACCCTCAGCAGAGGGGTGTTCAGTGAATTCCGAGAGGAAACCTGTAGGTACCGCATACTTGCGGGCCATCTGGGAGGAGGGCGCAAGACAGGAAACTGGGCGCTGCCAGAGTTCCAGGGTAGGGCTAAGAATGGCCTCCGCCACTGGGAAGGCCTCTGTCAGAGAATCCCCTTCCCTGAAGATCTCGGTCAGCATGTAATGGGCCAGTTTCTGGACGGGCTCCATTTTCATCCCCATGGACTCAGAGATCAGTCGAAGACAGCCCAGAAAGGAAGGACCTTCTTTGGTCGAGAGATTCCCCACCGACTCCTCAACCAAACAGGGTGCAGGGAGGAACCCTCGGACTCCGAAGAATCATTGAAAAGTGGTCAACCACCGGAGTTCCCACTGACCCTATGAGGACGGTCAGGAGTGACGGTGACCGACAGCCGATGGGGAAGCCTCTTGACTAATCGTAACTCCTTAGTTGGAGTGCCAGAGGTCAGCTGTTTAGGTGGCAACTCCACTGGAAAAAAAATCTGTGGAGATGCTGGGGTCGGCCAAGCCAGGACCATCTTGGTTGGCCCCTTAGGTGTCGGCCGGTCAGGCGAAAGCCAGGTGATGGCCAGTGTAGGAGCTGGGGTCAGCTTCATACCGGTGAACACCAGCTGTTGCCACATGTGGTCCTTGTAGCGTTCATGCAATTTGCACTGAAGCCTCTCCTCACATGAGGACGAGACAGCAGCGGCAAGTATTTCCATGGTGACAGAAGCACCAACGCCAGTGGGAGCTGGTCGACCGGGGACTGGTGGTGGGGCTCAAGGAGTCTGCAAACCCCATGGCTCCTCTGGGTCATTGACCAGAGGCAGCAGGTCAGTGGACTGATCCGTCCCTCCAATGGCACGAGTCAGGACCGGAGTCCTGGACAAGGAAGTGTCTGCCTCTTCAGTTGACAACTGGTCGGTCAGCTCAAGAAAAATCTCAGCTGTGACTTCAACCAACATCTCTGCCACCTGGCCAGACAGGGTTACCATGGAGCCGGCGACCTGGGACGAGGATTCGAAAGAAGTCAGATCCGGAGAAGCACTGGAATCTGAAGCTCTGAACCGATAGCGCTCCTGATCCCACAAACGTCGGCAAGTCCTTTCTTTTTTGGACTCTGTTTTGGATTTCGATTTGTGCCCAGAGGGACCCTGGCCGAGGGTTGGCAGCAACTGGCACAATTCCTTGAAAGAACCTGTAAAAGTTTAGCACAGCTGAAGTGGCACGAAGGCAGAAGCCGAAGAGAGGGGGGATGCAGCCTGAGATGCTTCCTCTTCAAACACCGCAAGCTGTTCAGCGGACCATGCAGCCACAGAGACCACCCAACGGATGTCCTTGGATTTGGCCGGCAGGTTCCGTTGGCCTGGGTGGCCCAGATTAAGCTGGGCAAGACTGTTCTTGAGAACAGCTGGGTGGGATGAGCGACAAAAGTCACAACCCTGGGGATCACGCTAGTGTCCCAGGCACTAGACACACATGGAGTGCAGCTCAGTTCGGGACATCATCTGCCCGCAAGGGCACGGCGACCCGGAGCAGACTTGTCGTCCATTGCTGTCGCAATCAGAGATCAAGCTGAAGCCAAATACGTTTGTTTTATAAATCTGGAAGTAAATTCGGAGATTTAAGCACAAGGGCTTACTCGACACAGGAGCGGTAAGGATGAAACCTGTTTCTTCCAAAGGAAAGGAAGATCTGGCATCATGTGACGGAGCAGAGGGTGGCTGGGACGAGTCAGCTTGAAGACGTTTCTGGCAAGATTTAAAGGGGAAGGCAACTGCCAGAAGTGTGAGTAGATCATCATATCCACACCCCTTGAACATCTTTTTTCTGAAAAATGATACTCTCCTGTACCTTATTTATGTAGTAGTAAACTGTTTTTATTCATTTTAAATACAAATGAATAAAGGATAAACTCGATTGAGCAAAGCTCATTTTCAACGAGGTCCCATTCAGTAAAAAAGTACAGTATAAAAGGAAAATGTTACAATAACATATAGCACCACCAAATAACATTTGACAAAAAAGGGAAAAGGAATTACTAAGAAAACCAAGGAAGAAAACTAAACAGAAAATACATAGGAAAGGGATAAAATAAAATAAAACATATAAAAATAAAATATATAAAAATATATACTGTATATATATATTTTTAAAATTTTTATATCTTTTTTTATGCCCTTGGGATATTTGAATGTCTCCATCATATCCCCCCTTTCCCTCTTCTCTTCCAGGGAATACATACCAAGGTCCTCCAGTCTCTTATACGAATTATGGTGAAGACTCCTGCACCATTTTTCTTGCCCTTCTCTGAACTGCCTCTACCCTGTCTCTGTCCTTACAGAGATGCGGCCTCCAGAGGAGGTCTCACTAATGATTTGTACAGAGGAATCACCACCTCCTTCCTTCTGCTGGTGATATCTCTCCCTATGCACCCCAGTACCCCACTGACTCTCCCCATAGCCTTGGCACATTGTTTGGGCACCTTTGGATCATCCGATACAATTACCCCCCAGATCCCTTTCCCGTTTGGTTGCCATCAGTATCTCTCCCCCCCATCACACAAGTCTCCCCTGGGTTCCTGCGCCCCAAATGCATGATTCTGCACTTTTTTTTGCATTGAATCTTAGCTGCCACACTCTTGACATTCCTCTAGTTTACCTAGGTCCCTCATTTTTTCCACCCCTTCCCGAGTGTCTACCTGTTGTAGATCTTAGTGTCATCTGCAAAAGGGCATACCTTTCCTTCTAGCCCCTCTGCATTTCCTCTTATAAAAGGTGCTGGATAGGACTGACCCCAGAGCTGATCCCTGTGGCACCCCGCTGGTCACCCTCCTTTCCTCTGACCGAGTTCCATTTCCCACCACCCTCTGTGTTCTATCCCTCAACCAGTTCATAACCCAGTTTATTTACTTATTTGCTTTTGGTAACCGGGTGGGTACACTAGGCATAAGAATGCCTATTTTCATGCACAACCCGGGAGGATATAAGTTGAAATACGTAAGTATACATGTGACGCAGCACATAAGATATGTAACACAGTGGGGGGAGAAGATCACATACAATCAACTTTAGGATTAGGAGAAACATTATTCAGCATGATTCAATCAATACAGTTTGGACAAGAATACAGAAACATATGTAAGAAAAACAAGCATTGCAAAAGGAAAGTATATACAATAAGTGCTATAATGTGACCACTGGATTAGGAGAGTAGAAACAGGGAGGAGAGGGAGAGGGGAGAGTGGTGTGAAGCAGAGGAAGAGGGTAAGGGATGAGAGAAGGCATGTAGAGGAGGGTTATACGAGAGGTGGGGAAAGCTGTTGGAGGAGTAGTTGCCTAGGGGCGCAAAGGGCAGGGAGAGAGATGGTCTAAGGTGGATGACAGCAAGTGCAGGGGTTAGTAGCATGCAGATGATCACGGTGAAATTTCTTGAAACTGGCATGAGTGGGAGCTTGACGTACAGTTTGAGGTATGGAGTTCCAGTATTTTGGAGCCGTATGAGAAAGCACGTGCACCTGTACTGGTTTTGCATCTGGAGATATGGAGAGTGGCTTGGTCAGTAGATCGGAGCCCATAGAGAGGGTTGTAAGTGAAGCAGAGAGGTGAGTGATTGAGGGAGGCCTGGTCTGGCAATACCACCAATTAGAGAGCCACAGGACTGGAGTCGATGGGCAGAGGGGCAGGGCCATTTTAGGTCAGCATAAATCTGGCAACTGAGTTTGTAACGTGGAGATGCACAGGCATAGCAGGTTTCACCGCCCGAACAGCACCCAACTCCCTGAGGCGGAGCTTCACGGCCGCCGCACCGGCCGCCACCACCCGACCAACATACAAGCTGCTAAGCCACCCTCCTGGTCCCCTTCCTTGGATCTCAGCTTGAGGTTCCACTGCCCGAGCGGCGCCCAATTCCCTGAGGCGGAGCTTCACGGCCGCTGCCACCCGACCGACCAACATCCAAGCTGCTAAGCCGCCCTCCTGGTCAGCCTTCCGCGGGTCTCGGCTTGAGGTATTCACCGCTCATCCTGCTACTCTGCTATACTGCTCTGATCGGTGTGGCACCTCGGCCACTCGTATCTGATTGGGATGCCTGCTCTAAACCTGACCACGGATTGGTGCGCCTTTCTTAGGCTTCTGAACTGTAGGATTTTGGCCCTTGGTAGACGGCTGCTTTCTAAATGCTTTTTGGCAGCTCAATACCCTCGCTATTAGTTGTGATATTTTTTCCCGCCCCCTCACCCCCTCCCAGGCCCCCTTAAATACACTTTAGCCACTCCTCCTCCTCACACCACTCTCTTTATTGGCCCACCTTCTCCCCCTATATTTCAACCACTCCCCTTTGCCTTTCTTGGTGACGGTTAGTTTTTGACTCTAGCCACACTTCAGAAATCCCTCCTACCTTAATCAGGCCCTAAAATAAAATACTTATCTGCCGCTTTTTCTATCCTGCCCGAGCTACCTGTTAAGGTCCCCCCTTACCAGTATTGCCTGGACTACTACTCTTTGTCACCTGTACATCAAACTACTAACCTCTGATGAACTACGGCTACCACTAGTCACAGTCCCTCAACAGCAAACTGAGCTGCCACCAGCTTAGCTGACTTTCCTCCTACAGCTGTTTTTGACTTAGGGCCACTGCTAGTCACAGTCCCTCGACAGTTTCACTAGGCTGCCACCTGACTAGCTGACCCTTCTGCCTCCAGGTAGCAATGGGGCACCAATACATGCTGCTGTTCTCTACTGCGTCCTCTTTGCCTCTGCTCCACCTTTTCATGCTCTCGGCGCCTCAACCTGCTTTTATGGTTCCTTAGTTCCTGCCACATGACTACTTTTTTCCCCCCAACCTATTACTACTTCATACTCCTCCCCGTGACTCCTCCCATTTACTACTAAACAGAGCCTGGCACCTCCTAACTGCTTATGCTCATAAAAAGTGTCACCTAAGCACGTGCATCTCATGTCCCTTCCTGCAACGCAAGCTATGGTATCTTCTCCTATTTGCCATCTTGCTCTCTGGGGATGTTCAAATGAATCCAGGCCCTACATACGCTATACCTGATTTAATTAGCAACGCTAAAGGTCTAATTGTTATGCATCAAAATAACAGGAGTCTCACTCACAATCTTACGGAGCTAGAATCCTGGACCTCACTCTATAAGCCTGACATTATATGCCTGACTGAAACCTGGCTAAATCCCTCTACCAAAAAACTACATATTGCATGCGATTATAACCCCCCCATCAAATAGCCAGACAGGTCTGGACGAGTTGCTGGACCAAATCTCTCACCTTGCTGGGAAATATGAAGTACTGATATTTGGGGACCTTAATGTAAACTGGTTTGGAAACACCCAATGTACATTACTGCCCAGGTTGCAGAGTTTCAACCTTCACCAACTTATAAGCAATCCTACTAGGACTTCCCCCCCACTCTAATACTAGTACGCTGCTTGATTGGATTATGACTAACGACCCTGAAAACATAATTGCCTCTGGCGTGATACCTGATGCCATCACAGATCACTCCCCTACTTTCTGTATCTGGGGGAAAAGCAAGCCTACTCCTTCTTAACCTCGTCTCATTACTTTCTGCAACTATGCTAGCTTTGATTTGGAGCTTTTCCTCCATGATATCGCTACGACTGACTGGACCTCCCTTCTAGAATCAAATGATGCCCAGATTTCCCTCAATTGATTCATGGTACACTTCCTAGCACTTCAGAATAAGCACTGCAAACTAGTAACTCGGCGGGTTTAAAATAGACCCACCCGGTGGCTAAAATCTGACCTCCTTGCTAAACTAAGACAAAGGGATAAAAGCTGGCACCATTACAAGAGCTCAGGGCTACCTTCTGACCTAAATACATACAGAACCCTTTGGAACTCTTGCAAAAAGGACATTAAAAAGGCTAAAAGTTCTTATTGCAAAGATCTGTTAAACAACTCTTATGGCGACTCAAAAAATTCTGGTCACATATTAAATTCTTTCTTGGATTGAAGCCCTCATACACCACCAACGACATGTCCCTAAATGGGGTTCATTGCAACAATCCCCGTACCACTGCAAATTTCTTCATTGAAAAATTCTCTGACCTGTCTAAGTACACCTCCTCTTTCCCCATCCTATCGAATACTTTTTCCACATCAACTGTCACCGGTCCCCAGTTCTTTTTTAAGGCGGTATCCCGGAATGAGGTGTCTGACCTGTTAAACAAAATCTCTGACTACACTTCAGTTGGCTCGGACAACCCTGAGTCTAAGCTCCTAAAGCTATCTGCCCCCTATACAGCTGCTCCCCTAGCAAAAATCTTCACGCTATCCCTGTCACAAGGCTATGTCCCAGAGATATGGAAGGTTGCGAGGATTACACCTGTCTTTAAGAAAGGAGATCGTAAAGATCCCTCTAACAAGAGGGCACAATTGGAAAATAGAGGGGGGGCGGCTCAGAGGTAATTTAAGGAAGTATTTTTTTACAGAGAGGGTTGTGGATGCATGGAACGGCCTTCCGAAGGAGGTTGTGGAGTCAAAATCAGTGGTGGAATTCAAGCATGCATGGGATAGTCATAAGGCAGTTCTGGGGGATGGGGGTAGGAAGAAGTAGGCTGCTGGTTAACTAGGATCTGCAGCTTATCCAGTAGGTAGGGAAATGGGCAGACTGGGTGGGCCAAGCGGTCCTTATCTGCCGTCAAATTCTATGTTTCTATGTTTCTATGTAACTACAGGCCCATAGCTATCCTATCAGTTTTAGTTAAAATACTGGAGAAATTTGTATCTGCTCAAACAACTGATTTTCTACTGAAACATGACCTACTTACCACCGCCCAGCATGGTTTTCGTAAGGGTCATAGCGCCACTACTGCCCTTTTTAAATTTACGTCAGATACCCAAATGGCTATGAACTATGGCCTGCTCACTGGGGCAATTTTCATAGATATGACCAAGGCTTTTGACCTTGTCGATCACTCCATCCTCCTTGCTACCCTTACATCACTAGGTTTCTCCCAGAATGTTGTACGGTGGTTTGGCAGCTACCTATCTGACAGGACTCAAACCGTGAAATACAACTCCACCCTCTCTGACAAGGCCACCACTAACATCGGGGTACCACAAGGGTCTATCCTTGGACCCTTGCTCTTCTCAATTTTCATCAATAACATCACCTCAGACCTCCATAGGACCACTTCCCTTCTATATGCTGATGATATTGTTCTCTACACCAGTGATAATATTGATGTCATCAATCACAATCTCTCTCTTGATTTTCAGCAAATCCATCTATGGCTGTCTAGCCATAAACTTGTCTTAAACGAGTCCAAAACCCAATCTATGCTATTTGGTTCTAATGCCAAACTCACACTCTCCCAAACCAGTTTCAAAGTCTCCTCCCCCAATGGTTCAACTCTTGAGGTAGTGAACACATTTAAATATATGGGCTTCACACTAGATCCATCTCTAAATTTCGATCAGCACATCCAACAGACCTGTAAGCTTGTAAATGCTAAAATTGGGATAGCATACCGTACCAGTTATATGCTCACCCTCTCCGCTCAACTTGCCATTGCACGTGACATACTCCTCCCCTTGCTCACCTATGGTGTTGCCACCTACACCTCCGTGGCCAAGTCTAGCCTCCGAAAATGGGATGTCACGTACAACATCTGTCGCTATGCATCCTCCTTTCATCGACTGAAACACCACTGTCTCCTATATTCTGATCTGAAATGGCTTCCTCCTTCTGATCTAAGGCTCTATGCCTATGGCTCTGTCATTGACAATATTGTCCGATTACAAATACCCAGACCCCTGGCGGGTATTTTCCTGAATCTGGCGCCTTGTTATGGACTGCGGTCTGCTGATAATGCACCCGTCTTCGTCCCCAGACACAATTCCTCTAAAGGTGCTATGGCCTTTGCCTGTCATGCCCCAAATTTCTGGAACTCCCTCCCACTAGCCCTATGCCAATCCCCAACCCACTCCTCATTTAAAAATGGATTATGGAATCATCTTGCCTCTACCCATAGCTGTGTTTGCTTCAAACACCCCTAGCCCCTATCTACTTCCTAGCCTCTTCCCTTCTGGCACTTTTCATTTGAAAGGAGTATAACACTTCCCTTTTTCTCTCACCACGCTATCCTAAACTATACTTATTTTCTCCACTCCTGCCTCTCACTTTTATCCCTCTTTCTATAATTTCCTCATGATTACCCTAGTTTGACAATATGTTATTAGCCCCGTTTATTTTAACATGCCTCTGTATAACCTGTTTCTAGGATAGTACTTATATGGTCAGGTGTAATTACCCTGCCAATAACTATTTGCTCAGTATTCTATTTGTCTACTATGCCTATCACCTTGTTCAATAGTATACACTTGTTTTAACTATGTAATAGTATCTTATGTTTGTTTGTATTTGCTCTGTTTGTACTGTATCCTCCCGGGTCGTGCCTGAAAATAGTCATTGCTAGTCATTGCTACCGCGTACACTTACCCGGTAAACAAAAACTAAATAAATGAATAAAAATAGCGGCAGATAGCACTATAGGTGATTTTCCATTTATGGAGGGAGGACTTTGTGGCCGATAGGTAGGTGACTGAACCATAGGCCAGGGCTGGGAGCAGAAAGCCTTGTGCTACAGCTAGTCTAGAAGATGGAACGAGGGCATAGCTAGTGCGGTAGGCACCTCCTATCTTAGCATTGACAGTTTTACAGGTGGTGGTGATACGCAAATCAAAATCCAGAGATTCGTCAAGAATAATGCCCAGATATTTAAAGCAGCAATGGCTAACCAGTGGGGAACAGTTTGCCACCTTGGGACCCTTTCCCAGACTGCCTAGCTTGTTTACAAGCCTCTTATGTGGAACGATGTCAAACGCTTTGCTGAAATCCAGGTAGGCCACATCCACCGCTCCCCTCCGCTCTACTTCCCTGGTCACCCAGTCAAAGAAATCAGATTTGTTGACATGACCTTCTCGCTGTTAGTCCGTGCTGCCTCGGATCCTGTGCTCCACTGGACTCTAGATGTTCCACAATCCTTTCTTTTAGCAGTGATTCCATTATTTTCCCCATCAACAAGGTCAGGCTGACTGGTCTATATTTTTCAGCTCCCTCACTGCTCCCACTTTTGTGCAGAGAGACTACATCTACTCTTCTCCAGTCCTCTGGAACCACTCTCGTTTTCAGCGATCCACTGAACTGGGCTGCCAGTGGTGCTGCCAGCACCTTTCTAAGCATCTTTAATATTCTAGGATGCATCCTGCCTGGTCTCATTGCCTTAACCACTTCCAGCTTTGCAAGTTCCTTTAGAATTCTCTTCTCTATAATTGGACTGGTGTCTACCTCCCTTCCCTTATTGTTCCTGCCACTTAATTGTGGTCCCTCACCTCCACCCCCCACTCCCTTTCTGTGAATACTTAAAAATCTGTTCAGGATTGCTGCTTTTTCCAAGTCCCCCTCCGCACACTCCCCTTCTCACAATCCCACCCCTTGTCTTTCTCCTTTCTCTAACTTACCTATCAAACATCTCGTCCCTGGCCTCTTAGGCTTATGCTGTCATATCGGCTATTCCAAAGCCAGGAAAGAACCCTACACTCACAGAATCTTACAGACCCATATCGGTCCTAAACTATGATTATAAGATATTCATGAGTGTCTGGGCCCGGTGGCTGAAGGACATTTTGCCAACTCTGATTCATGCTGATCAGGCAAGATTTCTAGGGATGAGGCAAACTGTGGACAATGTCCAAAGAAAGGTCCACTTAATGGAACATATGACTGGGGGGGGGAGAGAATCAATCCCTCCTAGTTAGTTTAGATGGATACAAGGCCTTCGACAGGGTCTCCTTGGGGATTCCTGTTGAAGGTCTTGGATTTTTTTTTGGAGGGGGGGATTTCCGAGGCAGTTTATTAAGTGGGTGGCTCAGATATATTCTTCTCCGAAAGCATATATAAGGATTAACGGCAACATACCCACCCCATGCCATTGGAGAGAGGTACACATCAGGGGTGCCCCCGTCCCCCTTGCTTTTTTGCAGTTTATACAGAACCCTTAGCAATTGCAATACGGGAATCTCAGGAGAGTACCAGAGTACAGGTGGGCAACCGGGAGTGGATACTGGCTCTCTATGCAGATGATATCCTGCTAACACTGGAAGATCCCAAAGAATTCCTCCCAGCGCTCTGGGAAATACTGGAAAAATTTGCCCTAGTATCAGGATATAAAATAAACTCTACGAAGACAGAGGTCTCGACTGCTAATTTCGATCCGTCCACAGCATTGAAAACAAGGTTCCCATTTAGATGGCGTAGTACCAAAATAAAACATTTGGGGTACATCTACCTCAGAATATTAAAAATATTATCCTTGTTAATTGTGAACCCCTTATCCAAAGAATAGAAGCTGGTCTACATGAATGGTCCCAGCTTAGTCTCCCCTTCTACTCTAGGGCAGAGCTCCTAAAAATGAATATAGTGTCGAGGCTGCTCTATTTATTTCAAACTATACCAATTTTTCCACCCACTATGTACTTTAATTCTTGGAATCGAGCCTTGGCCAGATCTGTCTGGGCAGGCAAGAAGCCAAGAGTTAGATGAACCATCCTGCAGCTCCCTAAGGACAGGGTGGGACTGGGCCTCCCGAATCTCCAGAGGTGCGCTCAAGCTACAGTGCTCGCTAGAATCATACATTGGAGTAATCCAAACTATTGTCTTCCATGGAAAATATTAGAATTGTCCCTCGATCAAATACAAGACATTACTGCAGTGGTCTTCTCCTCTGAGGCTTCAGTTTCCAGGAGAAGAAATTTATATATGGGAGCTAAATCCACCCTTTCAGTGTGGAGTCGGCTCGGGGCCTCTCCGGACATGGTGAAGGTCAGCTATTTTCTTCGAATCTTGGCAGAGGGGGCTTGGGACCAATCTCTACAAATGATGCATACTTTACATAACTGGCATAGAGTAGACCTTTCCTTTATATTTCAAATATTAGATGCTCAGGGAGTGATTTCCTTTAGCACTCTGCAGGAAAAATATGGCCTCCAGCTGGGTGATCAACATACCTACTTACAGATCAGAAATATTTTTTCCTGCAAAGATCCCCAGACAGGCAGGCTCTGCCCAACCCTTTACCATGAAATATAGTTATAACTACCACGAACGGTCAGATCTGGCCCCATATTATAGGAATGATATACAAGGGACTACAGGAACTATCTAGGGAATCCACCAGAGGGATCCTGGAAGCTTGGAACAAAGAACTTCCAGTTCCAGTTTCAGAGGAGGACTGGCAGAAATACATTAGGCCCTCTCTGGGTCCCTGTTTGGCAGGAATTTGCCTGGAAGGCAAGAAGTAGATACTTCCAACACCCCAACCAAATTAGCTAACTTTATGGACAGCTCTACAGGGCGATGCTGGAGGGACTGTGGGGAGACTATGGCTGGACATGTCCATATCATGTGGTCTTGTACACAGTTAAGACAATACTGGTGTGCGGTTTCGGGGGCACTAGTGGAATTAGTGGGGGAAGAAGCAGTTCCAACCCCTGAGCTGGTCCTCCTGTCGTTCCCCCCTGAGGGCTTTCATATCCCAAAGGGTTCCCCTGCTCATCACTTACTTGCTGCCAAGAAGGCGATTACACGCCTTTGGGACCAGAAATCTCACCCAGACTGGTTTAAGGTTATGGGGGATATCTACACAATGGAAAGACTGATTGCCAGAGGTGGGAATAGGGGAGGGCCGTTTGAACTCAGATTGCGTAAATGGGTGATGTATATATCTCAGCAAGATCCAATGTTTGCGCCATGAACGATTTCTCAGACAGACAGATAGCTAGGACTGGGATATGCATAAGGTGGTGTACTGAAATCCATTCAGTAGGCACTTGTTAGTTTAGATTTGATGTTATTAATTTACTGATCTGCCGAATATTGCTTTGTGATATTGTTATTTGGGAGTCTTTAGTAACTGCTTAGCCCATATTTGGATGTTAAGTTTGATTCTAGATGTATATTCAAAGACTTCAAAGGATTGTGACTTAATTGTAAGATGTCTCATGACCAATGTTCTGCATTTTAAACTAAAATTTAATAAAAAATTACAGTTAAAAAAAAAATCTTGTCCCCCTTCTTTACTGCCTGGGCTATTTTTTCCTCCGGTCATGCCTCTGCACTCCTGGCTGCCTTCCCTGGCTCCCTCTGCTTGTCCCAATACACTATCCTGTCCTCCTCCTTCTGTGTTTCGTTGTATTTTCTGAGAGTCAACTTTTTTGCTTTTACCTTCCCAGACACTTCCTTTGAGAACTATAGTGGTTTTTCTTTTGCCTTTGTTTATTTGCCTAATACCAAGGTTTGTTGCCTTCACTATGGCTCCTTTTAGATGGGCCCACTGTCTTCAAATCCCCCCCCCCGTCCTCCCTCCCTCCTAGGGTTTTTCTGAGACATACTCCCAACTTTACAAAGTCTGCCCTCCTGAAATCCAGGACCCTCCCTTTCATGTGGCTTGGCTCTGCCACTGTACTCATACTGAACCACATCGTGCAATTACCTCTGGACCCCAGGTGCCCACCCACCATGACATATGCAATTCTGTCCCAGTTGGTGAGTACCAGGTCCAAAATCGCACCCTCACAGGTGGACTCCAGCATTAGCTGTCTGAGGCATGTTCCCTGCAAGGAGTCCAGTATATCCCTGCTCCTGGCTGAGGCTGCAGCTGGGATGCTCCAATCAACATCTGGCAGACTGAAGTCACCTACCAGCAGCACTTCTCATTTAGTCACCTTCCTACTGGTGACCTCCACTAGAACCTTTTCCAGCTCTTACCCTTATGCTGGAGGTCTGTAGATCATACCCGTACGAATAGCAATGCCATTGCCTGTCTCTAGGGTGACCCACAGGGCCTCCGCCTCCCCTTGCAATCCCAGTACCTCAGTTGCTTTTATACCCTCCCTGATGTAAAGAGCTACAGCCCAGTCATGGTTCCCAATATACCATGCCTTGGCAATGTCTAGGTCAGCCTCTGTCATCAAGGCCACCAGATCTGGGATTTTATTTCCCAAGTTGCGACCATTCCTACATATAACCTTCCATATTTTGTTACTTCCCCTCCTGTCATCCCCCTTTTATCCTCATGCCTTCTTTCATTACCCACCCCCCACCTTTAATCCCCTTTCTCCGTCATTCTACCTTTTGCTAGTTTAGTTACCATTGGTGATTTCCCATCCTTAGGGTCCTCCCTGCTGACTACATGAACCCGTGGAGGTGGGCAGTTTAATGCTCCCTGCTTCCTTCCACCATCCCCCTTGGCTAGTTTAAATGCTTGCCAATGAAACATTTAAACTGCTCACTAAGGACAATGGTCCCCTCCATGGATGGATGAAGTCCATCATCCTTGTACAGGCCCACATCTCTCCAGGTGGGTCCCCAGTCCCCAGTAAAGCCAAAACCATTCTCTCTGCACTAGTTCCTCAACCATGCATTGAAGTCCCTGGTGCAGAGGTTCCTAGCCTCACTCATACCGTGGAGAGGCAGCACATCCGAGAAGGTCACAGAGCTTGCTACCTGCCCAAGGCCCCTCCCCAACTCCCTGAACTCCTCCTGCACTCTTCCTCTCACTGTCTCATCCCTAGCCAGGTCATTTGTCCCCAGATAGACAATGACATCCAGCTTTCCCCTCCTTGCTGCCACCCTAACGATCCTCTGGATCCGCTTTCCGACCCTCCAAGCTGTGCCTCCCAGCAGGTACTTAACTTCCCTCTCCACCACGCTACCTGTCCCCAACTCCACTCCCCAGACTATGGAGTCCCCCACCAGGAGTTGCTTCCTCTTCCTCTGGAGAAGCCCCTCTGGCTAGCCTGTTAAGTTCTTCTACACTGCATCCACTTGATTATTTACAGCCAGACTGAAATTAGTGTTCATTCCAATACTGATCTGTAATGGAATCCACCAGTCACTCTCCCCCAATGTCTGATATGAAACAATTTCCTCTCATATGGTCTCCTAGTAGGTAGCTTTTTATCCAGTTATGATCTCGTTACTAACTGCGACAGTCTCCTATTTCTCCAACATTTCCCCGTGCAGCGCCATTAACTAAAGTCCAAGTATACTAAATCTACTAAATCTACTACATCCACTGTTTTCTTCAGTATCCAGTGCTTTGCCAACTGGCTCTAAAAAATCTGAACAGATTCTCAAACAAGACCTCCCTGCAGTAAAGGCAAGCCATGCTGAATTTCATCAATTATGCCCCCCGCTCTGGTTCTTCTCAGTTTCATCCCTTATGTAAGCAATATGACACGATCAGGGTGCTGGTTGTGGCATCACAATCGCATGCCAAGGGGCATAGCAAGACATTAGGCTACAGGCCGAGTGCCTTCAGTCCTTGCAAGGGTGGCAGTGACACCACAACCAACACCCTGGAGAGTGTTATTGCACTTAAAAAAAAAGTTTTGGTATTTTGATAAACACATTGAAAGAACATGTTTTAAAGTTGTTAAAAATCTTGGGGGGGGGGAAGGAAGAAAATGATATGAAAAAATATGGCAATATTAGCAAGCTGCCAGTAGATGGCGTTGCAAGAAAAGCTGATTAGCAGGAGCTTCACAGAAGGTTCTGAGAGTGTATACTGATTTTTTTTTGTACTGAGGTAGGCTGGTACCTGGACTTGTTCGTACCCATTGTCTTGTCTCCTGATTCAATGGGTATGAGCAAGTTTTAGCCAATCAGGATGCAGGATTTCCCCTACCCATTTTATAAAGCTTCCATCATTTTTCCCCAAGAGATGTTAGGCTGACTGGTGTATAATTATTCAATTTCAAGTTTGCCCCCCACTTAAAACACTTAATCAGAAAGAGCATTATATCATTTTAGTCTCAGCAGCTTCCTCTCCTGCTGAAAACAGGTAGAGGTATATGGAACACTGTTACATGAAATGGAATCACATTACTATTTATATCACACTGCATTTTGAAAATATAAAATGTATCATATAGGTCTGGGGCAGAAGTCATTAAGAGACTAACGACTATAACTGTGCTACTGTGTTACATACTCTTAAGTGGTGTATTGTGCTAGCTATGTACTGATGTCACCAGCCTTGTCATATATTTTATTTATTTATTTCACATCTCAGATGAAACCAATTGAGCTCAGAGCTCTTTACATAGGTTCCACGTCGAAAAACAATTCAGACAAATGGCATACAGGGAGACATGGTAAAACAGGATAAGAAGAAACATTTCGGTACTACGAGATTTATACAAGGATTCAAAAAAAAAAAAAAATACATTGTACAAAGCGGGATAAGGTGACAACACAGTCCGGAACACAAAAGAAACATACAATACATTGAGCCCAACAGTGAACCTGTTAGTTGTCAAAACAAGAGGGAGTTAGAGAGTTACTAAGTGCTAATGAAAAGGGGTGGGGGTGTGTGTGCACCCAACTGCAGTGTGCAAACGAGTTGGTATTATAAGTTCAGCAGTAGGGATAAAGGAGGAAGGTGAACTTAGTTTAGTGCTAGAATGGCAAACACATTGGGATTCATGGGTAAGATGGTTCCTTAGGTGCCTTTTGAAGGAGCAAAGAGTGCGCAGGCAAGCAATGTTCTCCTGCAGGGAGCTGAACCACAACGGAGCACGGTAGGCAAAGGACCTTTGTCCTAGAGATGTGCGACATTTTGGAGTTAGGAAGGACTGTTGTTCAGAATTATGGGTACGCTGCAGATTTGTGCAGGGAACCAGCAGTTGTTGTACCCCTGGTAGCAGTTGACCAAGGTAGATCTTTCTGGCCAGGAGGCAGGATTGATATTTTAGCCGGTCACTGAACGTTAGCCAGTGTGCCATGGCATACAGGTTGCAGGTGTGAGTTAGTCTGTCAGCACCTAAGGTGAGTCTGCAGGCTTTGTTGAGTGCAGTTTTTATACGTCAGAGGGCCGCATCTGTGGCGGAGCCATATATCGGCAGACTATAGTCCACAAGGGAACCCACTGAATTGTGAACAGCTATGCTGAGGGCTGCAAGGGTCAGACTTTACCTGTAGCGATAGAGTACCCCTAAGCGTTTGCTGATAGCACTAGCTAAGTTGTCAATGTGGAGGGCACAGGACAGCGAGCTGTTAATAAAGATATTTGAAGTGTTGAACACGTTCAAGGGAGGCACCACCCCTATCGCAAATTGATAGCGGGTAGTTTCTGTGCTTGTTTTGTGAGCTGGTCAACAGCATTGTTTTTGTTTTTTTGTAGTTCATTATCTATTCGTGATTTTTGAACCATGTCTCTACTCTGGAGAAGTCATACTGTAGTTGCTGCTCCAAGGCAATTGGGTCTAAGCCACTGGAGAATACAATCGCATCATCAGCATAGAGTAGGATGTGGCCTTGACAGGCTTGGGGGAGGCAATTTAGAAAAAGGCTAAAAAGGAGGGACCCAGTACAGACCCTTGAGGAACACCTGAGCGAACCCGTTTGGTGTCAGAGAGGACAGTACCTATTCTGACTTGCTACGATCGGCACTGCAGGTAACTGCGCAACCATGTAACAGCCTCCGACATAAGGCCTATGGTAGTGAGTTGGTCAACTAGAAGGTCATGGTTGACCGTATCAAAGGCCTTTGTCAGGTCAATATAGGTTGCCCAGACAAGCAGACCAAGATCGAGAGATTTGTGGATGAAACCTGTAAATTCCAGGAGGGCTGTGGTGGTGCTGTGCTCTGCCCTGAAGCTGTGCTGTTCAGGGCATAGGAGCTCATACTTGTTCAGGTATTCAACCAGCTGGTCCGCGACGATTCGTTCTAAGGCCTTTGAGAGTGGTGGAAGTATAGAGATGGCCCTGTAGTTTGAGGAGAGGGCACGATCCCCACACTTGTACACCGGGGTAACTACTGCAGCTTTCCATTTTTGGGGGAATACTACGGAACGGAGTGAGAGGTTAAGAATATGGGTAAGGGGGGGGGCCAGAGTTTCTTGAAGTGCGAGAGAGATAAGTTTCAGATCAAGATTATCCCCACTGTATCTCTCTTTGCCGAGCACTTTACACAGGTATTTTCTGGCTTCCCCGATGGTGATGGCCTTGAAGCAAAAGAGGGGGATGCACAGGGTGTTGAGGTGGTGCAGCAGTGTTAGCGAGGAGAAGAAGTCCTCAGGTAGGATACTCTGGAGGTCTGCGAAGGTACTGTTGAATGTACTGGCAAAAGATTTGGGATCAAGGGTGGGGGAACCACCAATGATAAGCATGGAGGGGGCCGGTTTTGGCCCCCGCCCGGTGACCTCTTTTAGGCTGGCCCAGAATTTTCACCCATCGTTCCAGTTCTTGGCTAGGGCATCTTTTTAGTATAGATTTTTTGCTACTCGGATGGTCCGGGTGCAGTTATTCCTCGCCCGCTTGTAATTCAGGATGTTGGATTGCCTACCTGTGGCCCTGGCTATTTTCCAGAGGTGGTCACGTTTCTTCATTAATTCAAGAGTGTCTGGGCTCATCCAGGGGTTGAAGTAGCCTCTGATCTGATGCTTTTTTAAGGGAGTGTGAATGTCACAAATTGCACTGAAGAGGCGGATGAAACGGTTGAGTGTGCTATCAATGTCTGAGGCACCATACACCGCAGACCAGTCAGCCTTGAGGAGATCGGCTCTAAGGCAGTCAGAGTGACCAGGCTTTATAACCCTCTTGGTGACTGTTCTGTGAGGGGGTTTGGAGAAGTTATTGGCCCTAGTGAACATAACGGGGAGTGGTCACTGATATTGTCCAGGAGGACGGTAGCATTTGAAATATGCTCAGGTCGGTTTGTAAGCACCCAGTCGAGTGAAGTACTAGTGCCTGTCCTATAATTTGTCCTAGTGGGGGCTTCAATGAGCTGAGTAAAGTGGATAGCCTGTACTGCATCTTTGAATTGGTTAGCTTCAGGAGCAAGCCAGTTAATATTAAAATTGTCTAGGAGTATAACCTCGGAGCTTAGGGTTAGGCTTCCAAGGCAGTCTATAATGGCATTGAGACCTTGGACAGAGTTCTTTGGGGAGATGTAGACAGATAGTATTGTAACTATTTCGTTGTGGGCCCCAAGAAGGATTTTTATGGCAAGGGCCTGGATGAACGGTCCTAGGCTGGTTAAGTTTAGGGCCATGCCCTCAAGGCTGTCCTTAAGGTAAATTGCACACCCTCCACCTCTTTTTGATTAACAATTTTGTCTGAAAATTGAGTAACCCGGCAGACAGATGGCCCCATCAGCTATCTTAGGCGACAGCCATGTCTCAACAACTGACAGAACATCTGGGTTATGAAGGGCTACCCAGGCTTGCAGGTTGTCAAACTTTGATGAAAGACTGCGGATATTTAATGATGCAAAGGTCAATGTGCCTGGTTTCTGGACACTTCTCCCCTGATATGGAGAGGGGCCTGGATTTGTGTGGATGTTGCCTGAGAGCAGGAGGGCCAGCCTAACCACGTAACTTTTAAAGTATTTGAGGTTAGCTTTGTGCTGCCTTTTTGGGTTAATTCTAGAGGTATGCTTGTCCATGAACAAGACTGTTTTATACAGTAGTGTAGGAGGGTGAATCCATGGCCGTGCACAATGCATTTTAGGCCAGGTGTGCCAGGGTGAGCTGTTGGGCACATAGGTGGTAGTTGGTCCTGAGTCAAGCATGGACGTAATAGTACAGCAGGTGTTGCCATAGGAGGGCTCACTTGATAAGGAGGACAGACAAGTAGGGGTCATTTTGCCGCTGCCCTGCGAATGTGCAGAGAGTGGGCAGAAGTATAAGAAGTGGCAAAATTCTGGTTTCAGAAGTCAAGATCGATAGGGGGGAAGAGGGATCAGGGCAAGAAAGTGGGATAGAGTAGGAAAGGTTATGGTGTAATGGAGCTAGGAGGGTGTCCTGGATGTTCTTCCTGCTGCAGGTCCTGAAACCTGGGCGGGGACCTAGCTCAAAAACTGGGAGTGACCAGACTGAAAATGGTCAAATCAGGCAAAATAATGGGAGGCGCGTAAGGGAGGAATGTATTTAATAGCGATCGATATTGTTAACCTATTGGTTTGCTCTGTAACTCTCAGGTAGATAAACCTAACTGGTGCACTTATCTGGGTACCAAAACCTACATAAATAAATAAAAACAACATTACATTGTGAAAGTATGGGCTGGAGTGTTCGGGAAAAGAAAAAGGCACACTGTCAACATCATGGTATGTCAGAGAAACCTTTCTGTCTTGTTTAGTCAGACAGTTTCTATGGCTAGTACATGTTACTAGTAAAAAATTAAACGCACAATATTAAAACATTTTCAATTACCTTTAATGTATTATAGCCCCACACCAGGCACTTGGGTTAAATTCTAACACTGACGCAGCAGTGCTGCACTCCTGAGGTGCCGTTTTTCCAATGATAAGTTAAACAGGGGTCCCATCTGTTTGTTGTGGTGATTATTCAGGTGGACATTACAGAACCCATGGCATTTCTCGAAAAGAGAAAGAATTCCCCCAGTGTCCTGGCCAAATCCCCCACCCCTTTCACTAAAAATACCACCCGTAACAATCTGGTTTTTGTATCACTGTTTGTAACCTATTGGCTAACATGCTTGTAAATAATTTCAGGTCTGTATTTAATAAGGAAATGGGATGATAAGGGCCATGTTTCAAGGGGTCTTTATCTGGTTTAGGTAAAATCGATATTTGGGCTAAATTCCATGATGGGGGGATTGAATGTCCATCCTTTAGAATATGGTTAAATGCTTCTTGCAGCAGGGGTAGTATCTCTGGCTGGAAGCATTTATAAAATTCTGCAGGGTAACTGTCTGGCCTGGAGCCTTTGCAGATTTTAAATGCTTAATTTGAGTTGCGAGTTCCTGTTGACTAATCTGAGCACCCAGGGCACCCTTCTGTGCATCTGTCAAGGAGGAAGGGTCACTTCCGTCAAATATTTCTGGATGTCTTCCTCATGTATAAGGCCCCTTTCTGCATCATACAGGGATTTACAATATGCCACAAAGCTACTGGCCATGTCTGTTGGAGAGGTAATGGTCCCCCGAGTTTGACCGCAGCCTCAGGATTGTGAGATTTGCTGCCTCCTTCCGAGGCTGTGCAGCCAGCAATTTTCCAGCTCTGTTCCCTTGTTCATACAGCCTATGCTTAGCATACCTTAAAGAGCCTTCCATCTTTAGGTTTAAGAGCTGGTTAAGTGCCTTATGGGCTGTAGAGTTGTGTTTTGTGTTGGCCCTCTAACACAAAAATCTCCCATTCTAACTCCTGTTGTTTCTTAGCCCTTTCCCTCCTCACCCCCACTGTGTATGCAATCAGCCTACCCCGTAGATAGGCCTTGAGGGTATCCCAGTACATTGTGGGGTGGGAGTCTTCCACAGGATTATATTGTTGGAATATCTTTATTTCCTCTCTCACCAATGATTTAAGCTCCTCTTTATTCAAGAGGCTTACACTCATTCTCTAAGTGGAGTTGTGGGATTGAGGCCCCAATGACAGTTTCATAGTTACAGGCGCATGGTCTGAAAGGGCCATGGTACCAATCCTCACTGGATCCGCTGTCCAGGCCCAGTTCGTGGGAATTAGAAAATAATCCAGCCTTCAGTATTGTCTGTGTCTAGGTACTTAATAGGTACAGTCCCTCACCGTAGGGTTCACGAGTCTCCGAACATCCAACAGGCCGTACTCAAATAAGGCCCTGGTCACTGTTAAAGAGGCACATGATTTTCTCCCTGGGCGTGCACCTGACCTATCCAAATGGGGTGAGATTGGTGTATTGAAGTCTCCCCCTATAATGACCAAATCATTAACCCCCAAACTCACTTCTGCCAAAACCTTCTTAAGAAAGGGTACCCGATCTTGCTCCTCATTCGGGGCATACAGGTTGAGAATAGTGCAGGCATGGGTTCCCAGGTCTCCCCTCAGAACAGCAAAATGACCCTCTGGGTCACAATTAACCTTTTACCTTCATGGGAAAATTTTTTAATTAGTATAGCGACCCCTCTCTTGTGTGGTTGCCCTTGACAATGGGCAGCATAGATCTCCCCCACCCATGTCCTCTTTAATTTTGCATATTCTACCGGGGTTAAATGAGTCTCCTGTAAGAGAGCCACATCGGTTTGCAAACCTTATAACTCTTTCAGCAGTTCAGCTCTTTTAATCAGGCTATTTAAGCCCTTAACATTGTAAGTAGTAAATTGCACTTGTGTCATGGTACATTAGAAACATACACACGTTAGACCTAGAGATTTTCTCTCGTACCTCCCAGCAGTTCTGTCTGTTACCCATGTGCAGCAGAGTATAAAACTGTGGTTGAATCAAACAAGTCATAAAAACAAATAACAGTAACACAGAAATAACTATTCACAACCGTGCATATGAAGTTCTCCTTCAAGGTGGGAAACCTCCATGTCTTCCCTCATAAAAGGTAACATGACAGTAGAGGGGAATTATGGTCACTTTTTCATTTGTTTTGTTATTTATTTATTTAAAAGTTTTACCAGGAAAGACATGCTGAGCAGACTACCGCTCGATTCCAGATGCGTCCTGGGGGTTGTTTGGGACGGGATGATACATACAAGTAAAGAATACAGAGGTACAATTACAGAATACCAAAATTTACATAGATTATATACAAAAAGGTACAAAAGTACTAAAATATAATAGTATACACAGGAACATAAACAGAATGTACACAGCAAGCAGCAGGCATTAATTAGTAGAAGAGGTACTGGCAACTAATTGGGACAGTTAAGCATTTGGGTGAATAACAGTTGTGCAACTGGCGAGTTGGCCCATACTAATGCAAATCTAGGTGACATGAGCAGATTGTAGGGACTTGCCCTTTAAGTAGGGAGATGTGTTGCCGAGAGGAGGGGGAGAGCCGGATGTCAGCAGGCAGGGAGTTCCATAGTTTTGGTAGTCGGGCTCTAAAAGCAGACTGTCCGGCAGAGGTAGCCATATGCGGGATTTGTAGTAGCCAGGAGTCTAAATTTCTGGGCCCAGAATTTGGCTGTGAGTCTGTTACAGTGGTGCTGGTGCCTACTGAAAAGTGAGGGTAGGTTAAGGTACCTGTAGAGGCCACAGTGGTGGGTGGAGGGTGGGCAGTCCAGTGCAAAACGACAGAAGGAGTTAAAAAGAGAATCCAGTCTAGCCAGAGTGGATTTAGGGGCAGCACTGTAGACTACGTCCCCGTAGTCAAAAGATAGGGAGGATAATTTTCTGCAGTATCTCTTTGCGGGCTGGCAGAGGAATGCAACTACGGTTCCGGTATAATGCTCCCAGTCTAGGGTGCAGTTTTTTGTGGGTTGCTTCGATGTTATTAGAAAAGTCGAGGTGTTGATCCAGCCAGACCCCCAAGTATCTGAAGGAGGTGCAGACTTCTAGAGGGGTCCCATCAAGTGTTTTGAAAATTGGGGAGGCGGGAGAGTGTCTGTCTCATGCCGAAAGTCAGGGAGACCGTTTTCTTAGCGTTTAGAATAAGTTGATTTTTGCGAAACCAGACCTGAACTTCAGTGAAGTCTTGCTGGAGTTTTGATGCTACTTCCAATGGGGAGTGGCCTGAGGTGTACAGGACCGTATCGTTCGTGTACATGTGAATGGCTGTATGCAGGCAGGTTGATGGCAGGTCGTTGAGAAAGATGGAGAGTAAAACAGGGCCAAGGACAGAGCCTTGGGGGACACCACTGGTGACAGGGAGGGGGTTACAGGTGGAGGCACCAATTTTTACCTATTGGGACCTGTCTGCCAGGTATGATTTGAACCAGTTTGTGGCCGCACTGGAGAGACCTGCACTGGAGAGTTTCAACAGTAGAAGGGTATGTGAGACTGTGTCGAAGGCCTTAGCTAGGTCAATAAAAATGGCAGATGTGATGTGACTTTTGTCCATGCCTGTAAGGATGGAATCCGTGAGTCTGAGGAGAGAAGTGACAGTGGAGTGGGATTTTCTGAAGCCCGACTGGTAAAGGGTAAAGAAGGAGGAGGAGGAGAAGTCAAGGAAGATGGTGAGTTGCGAGAGGACGAGATGTTCCTGGATTGGGAGGGAGATTGGGCGGTAGTTGCTGGGGGAGAATGGGTCGCCACCTTTCGGGAGGGGGATAACTGTGGCATGCTTCCAGTCTGAAGGTATAGAGGCTGTGGTGAAGGAGAGGTTGAAGAGGGATGCTAGAGGCATGGCGATAGCTGGGGCAGAAAGGTAGAGCATTTTGGCATCCATACCTGAGGGGCATTTACCCTTGGAGGGATTTAGGGCAAGCAGGGCTTTGAGTACTTCAGATGGGGTAAACAGGGAGAAGGAGAAAGCCAAGTAAGGGGTTTGCGTGGGTGGGGATGTGGATGTTGGGTTGTGTGTAGCAGGTGGTGGGTTTGAGTAGTGGGAGGACGCACTGCTAGTGAACACGGTGTTGAAAACCGTGGCAACTGCTTGCAGTTCTGCTATGGTAGAGCCGCCTACATCTAGGGCTGGAGTTTGGCAGGAGTGACCTACTTCTGGCCGTTTAATTCGCAGCCAGAAAAGAGAGGGCCAACAGCCAGCGTTCTTTAGGTGACACCTAACAGGTTTCATCCCCTAGCCAGCACAGGGATATCACCCGATATATTAGCTTGTAAACTACACCCGAGGGAATACAAGAGGGCTGGGGAAATATTACCCCAGTACAGTCTTTTCTATTACATTACCAAAATGAAACCCACTCTTTCTCGTGGAGTGGACAGGGCTCTCAACTTAAATTAATAAATAATAAATTCTTATACACCGTTTGCTACAGGGGTGTCTAGGAAATTGCGACCGCCTGAAACCAGGCTATTATAACATAAAATGAACCAGCGCCGCTCCTATAAACTCCCGTGGTACTAGAGAGCATATACGCATTTCAAGATGTATTTCAGTAAACAGATCATTAACAGAAAAATAAACTCAGGTGTAATTAGTTATCCTTAAAGAGGTGGGTCCAGCCTAAGATTATTACATTAATATAACCTGGCCTTTAGCCCTAAGGAAGCAACCTCTACACCCAGCAAGGCAGAGAATTGTTGATCTCATCTCACCATCCCTTACTGTAGGTGTCCCCCAGTCATCTCTTCACCTCTTCGGCTCCTTGGCCTTCCTTTCTCCCTTGCTTTTCACCCATGTTCTCCAAACCAGCGTCAGACTTGACGTGCTGCATTTTGGACCACAGACCTGCAGGGCGTTTAGAAGCAGAGCACAATCGTTGTGACTCCTACCACGTTTGCCATTGTATCTCTGCGACTGGGAATCGTGGACGGGTCTCTTCCAGCCTGATATTGTGCGCTAACATGAAGTCCTGGGCAACAACTAGGTCCTCAAACCTCTTGGTTCCCTCTGATGTAATCACTCTCAAATGGGCTGGATATTCCAAAAATGCCTTCATTATGGCTCGTCTCAGGCTTTTTATTACCGATAGGACATTTCTTCGTTTAAACATTGTCGCTGGGGCAAAGTCGTGCTCGAAAAACAAGTGCCTGTCACCAAATACGACTTCCTTTTTGGCCCAGGCAGTCTGCAGATACTTTTCTTTTACTCGAAAATCTAAGAAGGCTAGAATGATAGCTCTTGGTCTCACAGCAGGATCTTTAGGAGGAGTAGCCAAGGCTCGATGTGCTCCGATAACATTTAAAGGTACGTCTGGCGGCCAGTCCAAAAGCTCTTTGATTAGGCTCTCTATAAATTCAATCATGTTTCCAGACTCCATTTTTTTCTGGTTACCATGAATTCTAATAGTATTTCTCCAGTTCCTCTTTTCTAACTCCTCCAGTTTGGTAGCCAGCTCTTGCTCCCTGGTGTGCAAGTCGAGGAGCGCTGTATTATGCAGATCAGATAATTGTGTGTACTCTGAAAAGGACACTTCCACTGCCTGGAGATCTTTAGTGTTATTCGTTACTAGTGTTTCCATTTTGGTTAGCATTTCTCCTATTCTGAACAGTTGGGAGTGGAGTTGTTTAGATGCAATAGTAAAATCTCTTACGGTTGCCTCACCACTTGCAGCAGGTCCCTCAGAGGTGCTCGGCATGGTCGCGGTGGTAGGCCCATCCATAATACGTTGCCACTCCAGGGTTTGTTTGGTGGCTTTTTGCGACCCGTCCACCGCAAAAATCTTTTACCTTCTTTCTGCCTTGTGGACATACGCATTATTGCTCCTCCGCGCTTTGGCTTATTCTGGCTTTGCATTTAGATACCAGGATAGTCTTAGTGTATTTTCGGGTGGCTCAGAGCAGTAAACCTATGCGGCCATCTACGATGTTGACATCACCGAAGTCCCAACTTAATCTGGTTTAACTGCAGTTGGTTACCATCTGTATCTCTTTCCCCTTCCATGGGATGAGACTGAAAATGGGCAGCTATGCCTAGCCCTCCTTTCCCAGTCGACAAAAATGAAATAAACTGTCACAAGCTTTTCTCCCCCGTTTTTCCCCCGGCTCCTCCCACCCACCGCACCCCCGGTATGGGCAGAGTTTTTATGGAGGCCTCAGGCTATATGCATTAACATCCTGCAGAGGGATCTAGCTCTTCTGGTCCACAACAGGGGTCCCTGCTGCACTGGAGCCAACTCTCCCTGATCACAACAACTGCCGTGAACCCAGCCAGCCTCCCAATGAGGCAATCCAAGTTTGCCTCCAAGTTCTGGTCGCCTGTATGGAAGCGTGACACTGCCACTGGGCCTCTGGAGCACCCTTATTTAATATTTTTCATTTAAAGAGCACCAATCATGTTCAATTGGCACAAATCACCCAAACAGGCAGTACTATAGTAGCTATACCTGCCTCTTCTAAAGCAGCCCAGATAATTTAAAACGATCATCAGGAGGGCAGTCTAGGAAGGGAACGGACTGTATTTTGGCTCTGTGGAATCAGCAGCCCAATCTCTTCTCATCCCAGGCAACAGTACACCACCCCCACACACTGGCACTTTGTGATGTCTAAATTGGCATAGTAAAGGAGCATGCTCAATACAAGTAAAGGAAGGCTCTCATTCACACTGTATTCATATTTTAAGAGTCCTGTTTGATGACAACCAAAGCCACCACTGAACTAACAAAAGGTAATCTGAGCGGTGGCTTTGATCATCAACAAACAGGACTCTAAAGTATAAAAAAAAATGAACATGAAAAAAGGCCCCACTTATTTTTGAGTGCACTCCCACACTCTGCTGATTCAACAAGTCACACAATGCCCAAGTGTGGTGGTAGGGCGTTCACTCCAGGAAGGGCAAGGGGTTGTGCTGCTGGCTCCAGGAGGTCACAAACAATCCTTTCCTTTTTTTTTTTTTTTTAATTATGCTGGATACTTTAGAGGTAGGCAACGCCACTACCACCCTTTTAAAAAGAAATCTAAATCTGTTTTCTTTAAAAAGTTACCTCCTTCATGTAGTTTAACAGCATGGGAATATTAATTACAAGCAATGGAAATGTCATCTTTACTAAGCTTGGGGAATAATGTGTGCTAATAAAGGTGACATTAAATTTGGCAGGGGGACGTGAGAAACTTGGAGAGTGGGTGAGCCATGGAACTGTTTGCCAGTGGAGGTGGTGGATGCCCAAATGATTAGGCATGTTTACACAGTGCATCTATCTGCACCTCTCACACGCCACCCCAGCAGCACCACTTGCAACCAATGTTCACGAGAGAGCTGTATGCAATCGCAGGGTGGCATACAGTACTTTCGGTGTTTTGCACAGCAAGTCCGCTGGGGCCGGGAGGTAGGAATGGCACTGAGTTTATTTCAGTTAAACAGGAAAAAGTGCATAGAACTTTCAGCCTGCGCAAAATAAAGTGGTGGTGGCTAGTGTTAAGTCCTGAAATAGTTTAGTTCTGTGGGAAAAAAGATTCACTGTACTTACAGCCTGGGCAAAATTAAAAAGTGGGCGAAACTAAACCTTCGAAATGAGTTGGTATGGTTGAGGTGCAAATGTATGTCTTTTGGGAATACTCAATGTAAGCAGCATGCCATGTGAAACCTGAGGCAAGAGATAGGCAGGAGGGCAACTAAAATGGTGCTGGGTCTGCACCAGAAGACATATGAAGAGAGACGAAAGGAGCTTAATATGTATAGCCTCGAGAAAAGGAGGGAGAGGGGGGACATGATAGAAACGTTCAAGTACCTCAAGGGAATCAACAAAGTCCAAGAGGGTAGCATCTTTCAAAAAAAAGAGGTGTGCAAGAACAAGAGGGCACAATTTGAAGATGGGGAGGGCGGCTCAGAGGTAATGTAAGGAAGTATTTTTCCACAGAGAGGGTTGTGGATGCATGGAACGGCCTTCCGGAGGAGGTTGTGGAGTCAAAATCAGTGGTGGAATTCAAGCATGCATGGGACAGTCATAAGGCAATTCTAGGGGGTTGGGGTGGGGGTAGGAAGAAGTAGGCTGCTGGTTAACTAGGATCTGCAGCTTATCCAGTAGGTAGGGAAATGGGCAGACTGGGTGGGCCAAGCGGTCCTTATCTGCCGTCAAATTCTGTTTCTATGTTTCTATACAGAAATAAAGGGATAGGATATCATGGGCTGCAATGGTGCAGGTTCAGCAGCATGTTTACATGCCAGCAAAGAAACACCTGCACTGATGCACAATCCCAGAAAAACACTGATTGCACTGCACCGCAACAGAGTGACCTACAATGCTCCGCAGGCTGTTTGCTTGCAACAGCACATGCCTATTAATGGTTTAAAACAGTTGGGACAAAGTTAAACACTTAGCAGTAACTTAGGGAGGCAGTAGTAAACCAGGAAGCAAGAGGGTGTAAAGTGCAGAGAAGTCCCCATATTGAACAAACTCTGGGTATGATACAGTATTATGGGCAGACTACATGGACCACTGGTCTTTTTCTGCTGTCACTGTCTATATGAACATACAAACATATGGAAAATGCCAGCAAATGCAGGCCAAAAGGTCTATCGTGTCTGAGTGTGCAGCAATCGGTTAATTACTCTGCAGCTGCCCCCCCCCCCGGAGTGACCTTCCCCCTGACTGTCCCACCCCTTCTTAAAACTGCCCACTGTCTTTATGGTTACCACCTCAAGTAGGACGTTTCACCCAGCCACCACCCTTTAAGCGAAGCAGTGCCTTCTCATTTCCCTCTTGAACCTTCCCTCCTCCAATTTCAGACTGTGCCCCAGTGTCTCTCCCTCCCTGTAATCTAAAATGTCCCCTCTATACTAACCCTATTTATGCACTTCATATATTTGAAGGTTTCGATCATATCCCTCTTATCCCTCCTATACTCCAGGGAGTACA
The DNA here is from genome assembly GCA_016271365.2 of Neoceratodus forsteri. NCBI lineage: Eukaryota > Metazoa > Chordata > Ceratodontiformes > Ceratodontidae > Neoceratodus > Neoceratodus forsteri. Next base: position 278,409,592 of record CM028138.1, on the reverse strand, counting down.
TGTTGAGCTCCATCAGTCCCTCCCTGTAGGGTATGCCCTCCACTCCTATGATCATCCTGGTTGTTCTGCATTGGACCCCCTCCAGCAGCTTGACATCTTTCTTTAAGTAGGGATGCCAGAACTGCATCCTGTACTCCAGGTTTAGTCTGACTAGCAACCTGTACAGTGGTAGAATAACTTCCCTTCTCCTGGAGGCGATTCCCCAGGCAATACACCCCAAATACAGGTTACTCACCTATAACAGGAGTTCTAGGAGTGGTATATGTTGTTCATCCACACTTATTGGCAGGTTCCTTGTTGCTTTAAATCTTGCCGGAAGGTCTTCAAGCTGGCTCCTCCCACCCGCCCGGGTGGTAAAACTCTCGGCACCGCCCCAGGACGCCAGATCTAGCCCGCTGGAAGCCAGGCTGCGCATCAAAGCCATGGAGGTCGGATGGGTTGTGTGGATGAACAACATATACCACTCCTAGAACTCCTGTTACAGGTGAGTAACCTGCATTTCTAGGGACGTGGATATGTTGTTCAATCCACACTTATTGGAAGACTCCTAGCAGTTCTCCGGGAGGAGGTAGGCAAGGCGCGCAACCCCTACTTAGGGAATAAGGACTGGAGAACAGAGGTCCCAAAACCAGCATCCCGGCGTGACTCAAGGTCGATATGGTAGTGGGTGATGAAGGTGTGTGCTGACTTCCAGGTAGCAGCTCTGCAGATTTCCTGGATAGGGACGTCCCTGGAAGCAGCCAACGAAGCAGCCGTATGGAGGGTAGAATGAGCTCTTATCCCTTTGGGAGGCTCCATGCCCGCCAACCTACAGCAGAGATCTATGCAGAAGGTGACCCACCTGCCTATTGTCCGCTTGGCTGCAGGTGTGCCAGGTGCGGCTTCAGCATAGGTGACAAACAGCTGGCAAACCTCTCCCCGAACTTCAGCTGTCCACTCCTTATAATAAGAGAGCACTCTTATAGGGTCCAGAGTATGGAGCCTATATTCGGCCTCCGAGGTGTGACTGGGGTAGAACACCGGCAGAGTCAACACCTGGTTAAGGTGAAACTCTGACACCACCTTTGGAAGGAATTTCGGGTGGGGGCGCAGGACAACCTTGTCCCTATGGAAGACCAGATAAGGAGACTCGATGGAAAGCGCCTGGGGCGCTCCCATCCTTCTGGCTGACGTTAATAGCCACCAAGAAGGCGGTCTTCCACGACAGGTGAGAGATGTCACACCTGTGCATCGGTTCGAATGGCTTGCCCATGAGCTTAGCCAACACCAGCAGTAGATCCCACGGAGGTGGAGGTTCTCGCACCGGGGGGGATATGTGATCAAGGCCTTTGAAAAAGCACCCAACCACCTTCTCCTGCACCACCAACTGCTTTCCGGCTCGCGCCCAGTAGGCAGAGATGGCTGCCAGGTGCACCTTGAGGGTCGTCGACCGAAGCCCTAGCTGAGAAAGGGACATGTAGTCCAGAATGCTAGCCAATGAACAGGAGGAAGGATCCAACCCCTTGCCCTGACACAAAATGGAGAATCTCTTCCATTTGAAGGCATAGCATTTTCTGGTCGACTCCTTACAGGATGCCTCAACAACATTGAGGACCTCGTCGGAAAGACCCAAGGCCTGGAACTCTAGCCAGGAACCAGCCCGTCAAGTGCAGGGATTGAAGGTCCAGATGAAATACCTTCCCCTTGTTGACTGAGATCAGATCCAGGCGGGCTGGCAGCCGCCTCGGGAGCCTGGAGCTGAGGCTGAGGAGATCTGGATACCAGAACTGGTGGGGCCAGTCTGGGGCTACCAGAATCACCTGTGCCTGGTCCCTCTCCACCTTGAGAAGCACCTTGTGGATCAAGGGGAATGGAGGGAAGGCGTAGAAGACGCCCGGGTCCACGGCCTCGAGAAGGCATCCCCCTGCAGCAAGCCCTGCTGAGGGGGCGGGCATGAAACAGCCTCAGCTTCGCATTCTCCCTGGAGGCGAACAGGTCCACCTGAGGGTAGCCCCAGTGGGGAGAACAGATCTTGTACTATCTCCGGCAGGAGAGACCACTAGTGAGATGCAGCGCCTATCTGGCTGAGGGCATCGGCCAGACTGTTGGAGGCTCCTGCCACATGGATGGCTAGGAGATCCGCCTCCAGGCTGATCACGAGAGACCAAGTGCGGAGAGTCTCCTTGTACAGAGGCAAGGAGTGCGTCCCGCCCTGTCGGTTGAGGTAGTACACGGTCGTGGTGTTGTCCGTCTGGACCTGGACCACTTAACCCCGTACAAACGGAGTGAAGGCGGTGAGGGCTAGTTGGACAGCTTGAAGCTCCAGCGGGTTGATGTGGCATCGAGACTCCTGAGGGGACCAGAGGCTGTGGGTTCTGAGCTCCCCCAGATGGGCACCCCAACCCATCAGAGAGGCATCGGTCATCAGAGTGACCGTCGGCTCGGGGCGGACAAACTGGATACCCTCCTGCAGATGAGCTGGAATGAGCCACCATTGGAGGCTGTTCCACATCTCCTGGCTCACTGTCACTGGCTGGTCCAGAGGACCAGAGCGCTGTGACCATTGGTGGGCCAGCCCCCACTGTAGGGGACGCATATGCCAGCGGGCCCAACGGGCCACACTGGTGCAGGCCACCATGAGACCCAGGAGGCACAGGAAGTCCCGGGCAGGGCACAATTGCCCAACCAGAAATGATTGTGCAAAGGAGGAAAGGACCTCGGCCCTGTCCGCCGGGAGCCGTGCTCTGGCTCGAAGAGAGTCGAGCTCTGCCCCGATGAACTGAATCACCTGCGATGGCACGAGTTCCGACTTGGCCTCGTTGATGAAGCCGCCAATCTGAGAGCAGACCTGGAGGGCCAGATCCCAGGACCGCTCCACCTCCAACCTGGAGGGGGCTGTAATCAGCCAGCCGTCCAGGTAAGGGTACACCCAGACCCTTCCGCGCTGCAGGAATGCTGTCACCACTGCCATGCACTGGGTGAAGACCCTGGGAGCTGGAGAGAGGCCGAAGGGCATCGCCTGGAACTCGTAAAGGGATCCCTCTGCCCTGAAGCGGAGGAATCGTTGGTGAGACGGACGGATTGGGACGTGAAAGAATGTGTCCTGGAGGTCCAGAGAACAGAACCACACGCTTTGTTCCAAGGATGGAATGATCTGAGCCAGAGTGACCATCCTGAAGGTGTGAGACCTTAGGAACTTGTTCAGGTTGTGTAGGTCGAGAATGGGGCGCCAGCCCCCCATCCATTTTAGGACCAGGAAAGTACCTGGACACAAACCCTGGGTCTGGAGGGGGGTCCACCACCTCCCTGATCACCTCCTTCTGGAGCAGCAGGGCAATGTCGGCTTGACGAGCCAACAGAGAGGCTGCGGAACCCGTAGCCCGCCGTGGGGTGATGGCTCGATAGGAGGGGGACTGCTCGAATTCCAGAGGCAGACCCCTGCTTACCACTTCCAACACCCAGCGGTCCATGGTGATATCGGACCAGGCGGAAAGGAAGTGGCGGAGCCGTCCCCCCACAGGGGAAACCCGGGGAGGAGTGATGAGGTTGGGGGCGACACCCCTCAACCCGTCACTGGGAAGACTTGGAGGAAGGGCCAGCCGAGGAGCCGCCTGGGCCTTTTCCTCCCGGCTTCCTGCTGGAGGAAGCAGCAGGCTTGGCTTTGGGGTGCCAAGTACGAGCCTGCTGGCCCTGATGCTGGTGTTGCTGGGCCGGACGTGACGCTGGGGCTGAAAGACGAAAGGGCTTACGCTGCTGCTGGCGGCCTTTGTCCTTCTGGGCAGACGTGACCGAGTCCAAGGTGGCATTGGACATAACCCTTCACCCCGGGTCCGAACAAGTCGGAACCCAGGAAGGGGATGTCAGCCAGCTTGTGCTGGGTATCAGCCATAAAGGTGGAGATCCACAGCCAAGCTCTGCGGCGCATGGCCACTGCAGCTGCTACTGACCGGGCGCACGAATCAGCGATGTCCAACGAAGTTTGGAGTTGCTGTTTAGCTACCGCCCTTCCCTGATCCCGCACCTGCTTGACAGTCGTTTGAAGGTCAGCCAGGAGATGAGGAATCACCCTCATCCAGGGAGCCCAAAAGGGCGTGTGAAAAGTGTGCCATCAGAATGGCCGAGCTAGCCTGACAAAGGCCTAGGGAGGAAGCAGCATAAACTTTCCGCCCTGAGTAGTCCAATTTCTTGGACTCCTTATTGGGTGGAGTGTCCACATCCTGAGCGTTCCCCGAACGCCGGAAAACGCTGTCTGTCACTAACCCCTCCGCACAGGCCTGCTCTGAGAAACCGGAGAGTGAACCTGTAGGGACCGCATACTTCTGAGCCATCCTGGCCGAAGGTGCTGGACAAGATGCTGGCCGCTGCCACAGCTCCAGGGCCGGGCCAACAATGGCTTCGGCCACTGAAAAGGCCTCCGTAGGGGAATCCCCTTGGTCCAGTATCTCCGTGAGGGGATACTTGGCCTGTTTTGAAATGGGTTCGAGCTTCATCCCAGTGGACTCTGAGATGAGTCGAAGCATTCCTAAAAACAAGGATGGGCTCTTGTCCACCGACTGGCCTCCTGTGGTCTCCAGGTCAAGCGGCCTGGAGAACAAGAAGTCGTCGTCAGACTCCAAGGAGTCTGCAAACAGCTGCCAAGCACCTGAGCCACCCTCCACGTGCCAAGGTCGATCGGGAGTGAGGGTGACCGACAACCTATGGGGCAAACCCTGACCCAACTGAGAATCCTTGGTCGGGACCCCAGTCTTCAGTTGTGGAAGCGGAGGTTCCACCACAATGGGTGAAGCAGCCAGTTTCGGCCGAACAACCAGTGCCTGTTTCGGTTCCTCGACCACGAGGGGTTGTTTCGGCCGCTCAGGTGACAGCCACTTAGTGGCCAGAGAAGATGACAGAGTCTGCTTATTCCCAGACAATAAGAGCTGCTGCCACATTAAATCCTCATAGCGCCAACGCAACTTGCGCCGGAGCCTATCCTCCGAAGAGGACGACGAGGATGAGCGGCGCCGCCGCTTTCCATGGTGCCGAGACCAAGACTGCCGACGTCAGCCGGACCGGCTGGACCTGGAAGAGGTCTGAGACCGAGACCTTCGGGGATTCCGAAGGTGGGTCAGAGAGGGGACGGGGGAAACCCACTCCTCCCTTGGTTCAGGGACCTTAATCGGGGACTCCGGCACAGGCAAGTCCTCTGTTTCCACCGGGGGAACCGGTGAAGTAGGGTTGTCGGCATCACCAGTTGACAAACCGTCCGACGGGTTGAGAAAAATCTCGACTGCGTCAACAGATGTCTCGGCCGGGTGACCCGACGGGGACACCATGAAGCCAGCAGCCTTAGCCGCAACCTCGACCGAAGTCGAAAGTCAACCATCTCTCCCGCTCCCACGAATGTCGATGGTGGGACTTACCTTTGGAGTCCTTCTTTTTGGACCGACTGGAATGTCCTGATGGTCCTTCTCCCTTGGTGGAGAGGGACCAGCTAAGCTCCTTAAAAGAAGCTGTATATGAAGAGCCCAAGGAGAGCGGGATAAATGCCGCGACCGAGGAAGAAGATGCTGCGGCCTGGTCCGCCTCCTCCTCGAGGGCGATCATCTGCTCCAACTGATCCACGGAGCCCGCCGGCGGACACCGCCCAACAGGCCTCCTTCAACTTGACCGGAGGATAATGTTTTTCAGGGCGCCCCAAAAGAAGTCAAGCAGCGCGGTTCTCCAAGACCGAAGCCGAAAAGGATTTGCACAAATCGCAAGCCTGCAAATCATGGCAGAGTCCTAGGCAGTAAACGCACGTGGAGTGCGGGTCGGTCCGGGACATCTTCTGCCCACAGTGGCACCAACGAAATCTGGGAGTTGATTTGTCCATTGCAGCCGTGAGGGAAAAAGAAGACCGAAGTCTTGTAAATTTTAGAATAAGTTTCGGATTAACCAAAGAGTGTGAATCCAGGCCTAAAACGCAGAGTGCTAAGGAGGGAACCTGAACTTCCAAGCGGTAAGGAAGATCTGGCATCATGGGGCACAGCCGAGAGTTTTACCACCCGGGTGGGTGGGTGGGAGGAGCCAGTTTGAAGACCTTCCGGAAAGATTTAAAGCGACAAGGAACCTGCCAATAAGTGTGGATTGAACAACATATCCACGTCCCTACAACATCTTATTAGCCTTAGCTGCTGCCTTCCTGTGTTGAATGGTTCATTTGCCCTGTGATTAGCACCCCAAGATCCTTCTACTCCACCATAGTGGATAACTGTACCACCCCGGCATGTAGCAAAACCTTTGGTTTCTGGTTCCCAAGTACATGACTTCACACTTCTTCACGTTGAAGCCCAGCTGCCATGTGTCTGTCCAGTGCTAGACTTTAACCAGATCTTCCTGTAGTCCTAGTCACCCCTCTGTTTTGTCCACCTGTGTCATCTGCAAATAGGCTGATCTTATTCTTTTTTTTTTTTTTTTTTTTTTTTTGCACTTTTCATTATCCCCCATCCTGGGCAGCCCTCCATGTCACCGATCACCCAGCCTTGTGCTCCACGCTCGCAGTGTACCTCCGGTCACCCTCCACAGCTTGCCCCCCATAGCGGGGCGGCGAGAACCCCTCAACCCACTAATAAGGATGTGGTTTCAGGAGGTGCCTGCCATTCATGGGGGAGGTGCCTGCAAGGGTCGGCATTCATCCAGCTGCCCAGGACATTTTCTCCTCTGGCTTTTTTCTTCCTCCTGACCCCTGAAGGAGAAGCATTTTGATGTCAGCAATGGCTGAGCTGAGCACGCTTCCGCCCACAGCACACCGGCAGACTACTCTGCCCCATCCCTAACCTACGTGACCCATGCACGCAGACACCCAGCCACCGCTAGGTGTCAGAGGTGCGCCGGCCTCACTGTCCCTCCCTCCCCAGGAGAAGAGTGCTGTCCTCCGTACACTCGATCCTCTCCCACCCCGACCAACCTCTGGCGACCCGCTTGCACTGTAAACATGGGCCACCGGCGTAGCAGGAGGTAAGGCATGCTGTCTCAGCCCTCCAGGCTGATCTTATTCTTAATCCCATCAGCGATGTCGGCAACAAAGATGCCAAACACTGGATCCAGCACTGAGCCCTGTGGAACCCCGCTGGTTATAGCCCTAGGAGTTGACAGTTCTCCCCCTTAAGCATCCCTCTGCTGCCTATCCCGCAGCCAGTTTTTGACCCACTCCACCAGCTTCTCCCCCGCCCCCAAGTGACCCAGTCTGCTAATCAACCTACCATGTGGAACCAAATCAAAGGCCTTGCTGAAGTCCAAATACAGGACATCTACAGACTGGCCCCCGGCAATTGCTCTAGTTACCCAGTCATAGAAGTCAACCATGTTTGTCTGGCAGGATCTACCAGAGACAAACCCATGCTGTCTGCTGTCCTGGAGACCATTCTCCTCCAAAATGGCTACCAGCCTCTCCTTGAGGATAGTTTCCATAAGCTTCCCACAATGGAGGTGAGGCTGACTGACCCACTTAGTTCCCTGGCTCATCCTTGGGCCCACTTTTATAGTTGGGCGCCACATACCCCATCCTCCAGTCCTGGGGCATGCAATCAGTCCCCAAGGAGGTGCTGAACAAGCCTGCCAGTGGTCCTGCCAGGACCTCTGCCATTTCCCTCAGCATCCTGGGGTGTATGCTGTTTGGACCTAGTGCCTTATCCACTCTCAGGGCTCTAAGGTCCTCCAGCACTCTGCTCACTGTGAATACCCCCATTTCTGACATTAATAAAGGACTAGGATTACTGAGCAATCTAGAAAGGACACAGCGCAGCTGTCAAGCAATCAAAAGCAGCAGCAAACAGAGGAGAAAGTTGTTTGTATACAGTACATATAAAAAAGGCCACTCCAGACTTACCATTACTGCTCAAAACGTCTTTGGGTTCCACGATGCCAGAACTAATTGAAAAAAAAAAAATAATCAAAATAAGGACATTATTAGCAATCTTCCAAGAGAAACTGTATACAGTTACTAACATACTAAAATGCCAGCTGAATAGGCCAAACGGTCTTCCGTGTCTGCTCAAATTGGTCAGCCCCCACCCTGGGAGCCAACCTTGCTGCCCCCCCTCTCCCTCTCCCTCTCTGGCTTCTCTCTTCCCAGTCCCGGATATTCTCGCTGCACTGGTTTTTGCATCCAGAACCCTTCCCCTGTACCTGTCCCACACCCCCTTGAACCCCTCCACTGTTTCTGCCTCCACCAGCCCCCTGGGCAGCGCATTCCATGGCCCCACCACCCTCTCAGTGAAGAAGCACCTCCTCCTTTCTCCCCTGAATCCCCCCCCCTTCAGCTTCCACCCATGCCCTCTAGTTGCTCCCCCTTCCTTCGGAGCACCCTGACTGCTCCTCCTCTATTTACCCCCTTCATGTACCTGAAGACCGCTATCATGTCCCCCCCAGTCCCTTCTTTCTTCCAATGTGTACATATTTAGCTCTTCGAGCCTCTCCCCATAGGTCCTATCCCCCAAGCCCCAAATCATTTTGGTTGCCCTCCTCTGGACCCTCTCCAGGAGTTCAATGTCCCTCGTTAAACTGGACTATAGCTAGCATCTCTTCCACTAAGCTCTATTATGCTTGAATGCTACTGCGAATTCCATGATAAGTGAAGAGACAGTGTCTTCTTGAGGCTAGAGTACAGGTTTGTGAACTGGGAGATGCAGGTTCACCCCACCAGAGGTAAAACACTCACTGTGTGACTCCGAGTACGTTACAAAACCTCTCAGTGCTCCAATCCACCCAGCTGTGAAAACAGGTACGGGGTAGAAATTAAGAAAATCTGGTGCGGGAGACAACACCAAAACTCCAAGTTCAGTCTTTCGTCCCAAGGTCTGGTATTCAAGCTATCCAAAACAGCAGTGCTGTAGATTAAACTACAGAGTGGTGGCATGTGGTGGTATTCCAGTTCAAATACAAGCATGATAAAAATGATATTTTGCCTTAAAAACTGGCATGAAAAATGGTAGAATACTATTAAAATTCAAGCCCTACTGTAGAAGCAGGACCACACTGGAAGTGAGATACTCCATCTCAGCTGGGCTATCCTGGGTAAATAGGATGCAATATAAATAAAAGTACCTTTGTGATCCTTCAGTTTCATTTTATGCACTGTGTTTCATACTATACATAAAAAAAAAAAAAATCACTCCACAAAGAGCTAAAAACAAATACAATGAAAGAAGTTCAGAATTCAAGATCAATATCAGCCCAAATCTATTCTGCACATAAATAAAATAAGTAATTCTACATAATAAATAGCACTCAAGGGTTGGAGGTAGGGGGCACACGTTTGAGTAATGTAATTTCATCTCAACCTTGGCAGTTGTAAGCATGGAGAAAATAGTTTTTTTTAGTAAAGAGCTTGGTGAAGAGAATGTTAGTGGCAGTATTCCTTGGAACTAGACTTTTATTTATTTGTTAACTGGGTAAGTACACTGATCCAAGGGACATTTTTTTTCAGTAACGAGCTGGGCCTAGGTAGGCAAAGCAGAGGGTGGAGATAAGAGCAACATGGTTATAAACAAGCTGGGATATTCATTTTCAAGAGTAACTGAAAATACAGATGAAAAAGTCAAAAGAAAAAAGGATACAATTTCAACTGGCACAAAAAACTATCTGTTTTGTACAAGAATGCAATACTGCTGCTAATATAGCACAGTGAGTACTAGCTGTTGACACAGCACATATCAATTGACAAGAGAGTAAACAACATCTTAGGCTGCACAACCGCAGTGGGATACACTTAACAACAGGTGATCCAGAAGCTGTGGTTTAAAGAGGGGGTGGGAGGAGGTAGTTCTAATTCCTACTGGAAGGGCATTTCAGAGGGGTGGGCCAGCAGAGAAGAAGAAAGCCATTCTGCCCATGTTAGTATTTACCCATAGTACTTCAAGCAGACAGCAATCAGAGAAGTGCATGAGCCAAAGAGGCAAATCAGCATATGCTGTTGTAAATTATGGTTACCCGAAGATGTCTTTTGCTGTAGTTCGCGGGTAAATGGAAGAGGCATAAGCCAGTACAGGCAGGTAGTACTTTTGGCAATGGTGAGGCAAATGTCAGGTGTCGTGGAGTTCTTCAGTCTGCCAAACCCAATTTTGGGGGAATTAATTTACTCAAGAGAATCAATGTGGTCCGAGTAGGTGAGGGAGGGGTCAAGTGTGATTCTAGGTATTTGAAGGCATGTACGGAATCCACAATCCAGCTATCAGAGAAGGCAAGATGGGGGTGGGGTGGGGATTGGGAACTGATTGAAGAGTTTCGGTTTAGAGCTAAAAAGCTAGGATTTAGTTTCTGACATTGAGTAGTAGCTTGCTTCTCAGGAATCAACTCTGAATGAAGAAAAAGCAGACATTCAAGTTCTGAGAGCAACAGGTCAGTGACTCTGAGCTATGGAAATGAGATCAGCATTTTTTTTTTTTTTTTTTTATATAAACACAGTAGCATGCTTGAGGAAGATTGCTTATAAATCAGGAGTAGAGGGCCAAGGATAGAATTTTATGATACTCTGTACTTTACCAGCAGAGTAGGTTTCCCAGTGAAACACATTAGTGTCCACATGAAAGACAGTTACCAATCCAGGAGGCGACCTTAGGGGATTATACAAAGATCTGGTAATTTAGGAAAATGGATCAGATTCACAAATACGGGTTCTGTGAGTTAAATCTGCTACAGACTGTCCACCTTTCAATGGAACAAAGAAACCGTTACCACCTGACAAAAGGGAACTGTATGGACCTGAAACTTGTACACTGTTAACTTCCAAGTACAATTTCTGTGTAGGCTCCAAAAAAAGTATCACAATCGTCATCACCTCTAAGAAAGGACTTCAAACGAGCAAGGGAGTTAGAAGACCAAACTGCTAAATGAAAGTGACCATTCCATGTGGTTGGTGTAGCACAAAAAGAAAACCTGACCATCAACTGTTGCCTGATTTGCAATGGGAATGGAAGAAAGGTTAAGAGGGAAGAGGCTGTTTGGGTACACAAGGGGAAATCAGGTCATAAGATAGGCCCCTGTGTGACCAGGGATGGTGGTGCAGTGGGGCCGCAGAAGAACAGGAGGGAAGAACGTTGGCCGGGATGTGGAGCAGCGGCATGTCTCTACGTGCCTCACCTCTTTGGATCCCCTCAAGCGCCAGCGTCCTCGGGGGCAGGGACCAAGAAAAGCAGGAAAAACACTGCATCGGCCGCTGGCAGACAGGACCTGGCTGCCACAGACTTCAAAACCAGGCTCTGCAAGGGGGCCAACTAGGACTACCCAACGCGCACTCATGGACTGTAGTGTGGGGGAGACAACCCGGGGTTCCCTCCCTGCCCAGGGGGTATAACGAGGCAGGATGGGGGTAAGTCCGTCTGCATTCTCAGAAGTTACCTGGGCAGAAGCAAGAGGGAACTCAGCCTAGGGATCCCCGAAAAGTGGGGACCGATGCGGAGAGAAAGGATGCATAAATAGAAAAAAAAAAAAAAAAAAAAACGTTTCCTAAGACTTCCCACAAAATTTTTCATGCTGGTTCTTTCAGAAATTTCTTCCTACCCGACTTTTATCTGCTCTCTCACACGCTGACCGGAGTTTGGTGTACCATTCCTCTAATCCTAAGAAAACCCAACTGCATTTCCACTCTACCCTCCTGTCTACTTGCAGCATTCATGCACCAGTGAAAAAAGGAAAAGTAAGTTGCCCACTTTTCCTTTTATCATTCCTACTAACCCATTTTTCTGTGTTCTCATTGAAATGTTTTGCCTATGGGATTCTGCCTGGTAAACCCAAAAGGCCTCAATGAGATCCCATGGATAGGCTCACCTACAACACACTTCGAAATCAATGGTCATTCACAAGGAAAGCCAAGGCCAACTATAACCACTCAAAATTCATCAGCAACTCATCTCCCTCCAACTTCTAGAAAGTAGCGAAGAACCTTCTTCAGCTCACTCGTCTCTCACAGAACAGTTGCATAAGAACTTACCATTACAGTACATTTTCAAGAGAATCCTCTTGCAGCAGGTCACACCTTAGGAACTACAACCGTCAGGCACCAGAACCACACGGCAGAAAAAATTCCTTACCATAGTAATCTTGTTTCTTCTAATGGAATCTTGCTGTATTCTGACAATATGCAGTTAGCCCTTCCAGTTCATCTACTCCGGAAAGGAAAAAGTTGACTCAATGGAGAAGCATAGAACGTTGAGCTCAGTTTTCAAACCCCTGCGACATCCTCTGTAACAGTCAGATTCTCACAATCACTAAGTGGCCTAAGACTAACTAGTACTACAAGAAAAAAATACAAAGGCAAAAAGCCAACACCAACCACCTGGGTACAAAGACGCAAGTCGAAAACCCAAGAAACAGCACCCTGCAATAATAATAATAATAATAATAATAATAATAATAATAATAATACTACAAGAACACAAACCCATCTCCCCAAAGGAAGGGGAAGAGGGCAACCCTCTGAGGTACAGTTCAGGCACATGCCATCCCCTAAATCAAGCTTTGGGGTTCTGTGAGGGGAGGCAGGGAGGGAGGTCAGAATACGCAAGACTCCACTGGAAGAAACAAGATTACTGAGGTAATTTTTTCTTCAAACAACATGAAGTCTTGCTGTATTCTGACAATATGCAGACTACCAAGCAGTATCGCCGGGGGGGTGGTAAAGAACCTATTTAGGGAACAGCCTGTGCAGTACTGCTGTGTCAAACCTGGTATCACTTCTGGCTTGAGGATCCAGGCAATAATGTTTAGTAAATGTATGAACAGTCTTCCAGGTGGCTGCTTTACAGATTTCCAAAAGGGGAATGTCTCTAGCTGCTGCCACAGAAGCAGCTGTACCAATGGTTGAGTGAGCCCTCAGGCCTGGAGGGGGTTCTCTGCCCAGTTTACCACAACAGAACTGAATACAAGAGACAATCCACCTAGCAATGGTCCTCTTGGTGGTAGGCTTTCCTTTTGCCCACCTCCCAATAGGTGAGGAATAGCTGAGAACAGCCATTTCGATGGGCTTTAGTCTGATCCAGATAATAACTAATGGCCCTCTTGACATCCAGACTATGCAATCTCCTTACACGTGAGGGAGAATGATCAGTAAAGAATACTGAGAGTGTCACTGTTTGGTTAAGATGAAAATCTGAGACTACCTTGGGAAGAAATGTTCCATTTGTTCTGGGAACAACTTTATCCCTGTGAAAGGAGATATAGTCAGGCTCAGTAGAGAGGGCTTGCAGCTCCTAATCCTCCTGGCAGATGTGACAACTACAAGAAAAACAGTCTTCCAAGTCAAATATTTAAGCTCAGCTGAAGACAAAAGTTCAAAGGGGGGCTGCATGAGATGTGTGCAAACATTCAGATCCCATGCAGGAGTGGGCTCCCTGTGAGGGAGATGTAAATGTAACAACCCCTTGAAAAATTTCTTAAAAACTGGTTGAGATGCCAGGGAGACGGGGTTTACCTGCAGAGAGGAAAGCAGACACAGCTGCCAGATGAACCTTTAAATTAGCAGGCCAGAGGCCCAAACAGTGTAGATGAACCAAGTAGTCCAAACTCTCAGGTAAACCAGCTGAATCTGGATCCAAACCGTTTCGTGAACACCAAATGGAAAATCTCTTCCATTTGGAACTGTACCTTTTTCTGGTGGCTGGTTTTCTGGAAACCTTCAAGATGTCCAGCACTCCTTGAGAAAATGCAAGCCTGCATATTTTAACTCCTCAAGAGCTAGGCCCTGAGCCTGAGGGAGCTGAGGTTGGGATACCAAATCCTACCCTGGGAGGAGGACAGAAGATTGTGTCTCCTGGGGAGGCATATCGGAGGTGCCACTGACAGGGACATCAACAATGGGTACCAAGGTTGCCTGGCCCAATCTGGAGCAATCAGAATTACTGTGCAGGGCTAAGTCCTGACTTATCAGGACTCTGAACAGATGGGGAAATGGGGGAAAAGGCATACAGAAACCGGTTCCCCCAAACCAGAACCAGGGCACCAAGGAGAACAGACCCCAAGATAGGGGATCTGCAGCAAAACTGGGGAAGCTGGTGATTGCCTGGGGCCGCAAAGAGGTCCATCTCTGGAGTGCTCCACCTCCTGAAAATAATCTGAAGTACCTGCTTGCTCAGGGACCACTCGTGGTGACTCTGAGCGGTCCCGCTGAGGGCACAGGACATTGTCCTTGCCCGGAAGATGCACTGCCAGTAGAGAGACCTGAATGGAACAGGCCAGACTCCAAACATTCACGGCTTCTGTGCACAGAGCTGTGGACCTTGTCCCTCCTTACTTGTTTATGTAATACATGGTGGTGATGGTTGTGGTGGTGTCTGTCCTGATCTACACCACTTTCCCCTGAATTTCTTTCAAGAATGCCTGAAGCGCCAGGAGTACAGCTCTGAGTTCCAAGAGGTTGATGTATAGAAGAGACTCCCCGAGCAGTGAGGCTCCCTAGGCAGGCTCCCCACCCCAACAGAGAGGCATCTGTAGTAAGAATCACTGAGGGAGACTGCTGGAGGAAGGGGACTCCCCGTCTGAGGCTGTCCACCTCTATCCACCACTGGAGAGCCTGGATAAATTTCACAGTGACTGGAATCAGCTTGGACAGGGGATCCCTCCCCTCTGGGACCAGTAGGACCCGAGATTAAACTGTATGTCTCGCATCTGAAACCTGGCCCCTGGGACCACTGTAGTGGATGCTGCCATGTGGCCCAGGAGTTCAAGAAAGTGCCTGGCTGGCTGGGATACCAGAAGTCTGAACGAGCCTGCCAGAGTGGTCAGGGTCTTTACCCTTTGCACTGGTAAGAATGCCTTTGCCTGAACAGTGTCCAATTCCACCCCATGAAGGAGAGTACCAGGACTGGCTCCAGTACCGACCTGGGCAAACTTAGCAGGAAGCCTAGAGAATCCAAGCGTTGTACTGCCAGAGCTGTCCTAACCTGATCTGCGGACTGCCCTACTATGAGCCAGTCATCCAGATAGGGAAATACTGCTATTCCCTGCTTCCTGAGAAATGCTACCACCACTGCTAGACACTTGGTGAAAGCTCTGGGGGCAGAAGAGAGGA
Source organism: Neoceratodus forsteri (assembly GCA_016271365.2). Taxonomy (NCBI): domain Eukaryota; kingdom Metazoa; phylum Chordata; order Ceratodontiformes; family Ceratodontidae; genus Neoceratodus; species Neoceratodus forsteri. Next base: position 278,394,588 of record CM028138.1, on the reverse strand, counting down.
CGAAGGACATAGCCCTGAACTGGTAATGGCCTGAGGGCAACTCGAGCCTTAGGTACTTTCAGTGGAAGCATTTGACTGGTATATGGAAACAGGCATACTTGAAGTACAGGGAGGCTAACCAGTCTCCTGGCCTTAGAGAGGGAAGGATAGTGCCCAGTGTCACCATCTTGAACTTGGGTTTTGTATGATGCCCGTTTAGATATCAGAGGTCTAGGATGGGTCGCCACTCCCCTGTCTTCTTTGGGGTAAGGAAGTACCTCGAGTACAAGCATTTTCCCCTGAATGACATGGGGACCTTTTCCACTACTTTCAGTAGCAGCAAGAAAGAAACCTCTGCCTCTAAGGCAGCTGTTTCCAGCTGAGTGGCAGGCTTGAAGGACTTTGCTCTGGACTTGATCTGAATTTCAAAAAATTCCCCAAGCCCTTGACTCACCACTTCCAGGACCCATTTGTCTGTAGTAATGGACTTCCAAGCCTGGAAGAAGTGAGCCAGCCTGCCCTCTACTGGAATAGGGGAGGCAACCCAGACTGACATATCAGGGTGTCTGTTTGGCAGGGGTTCTAGGCTGGGAGGTGGACGCAGCCCTGCTCATCCCTCTCATGCCTCTCCCTCTAAAGAAACCCCTCTGCTGGAAAGTAGAGGATGCCTGTGCTTGGTAGAAAGGCCTCTGAAAAGGCCTACCCCTGCCAGCCCTAGACTGCTGCCTCCGAGGAGTAGCAGCCCTTTCCTTTGCCACTGCACTCCTGTAGGTGGGCCTGTATTCATCCATCTTTTTAATGTACATCTCTGTCTACTCCCCAAACAGTGCGTTTTGGGTGACAAGAAAATCCATGGCCTTGGCATCCTGGGAGAGACTGGCACATCCGAGCCAAGTAAACCTCCGCATGGAGATATATGTAGCCATGACTCCAGATGAATCATCATTAGAGTCCACAGCAGCATGAAACTGCACCTTGGATGCCTCAAGTCCATCAGCAGCCACCTGTTCCAGCTCCTTGGCAAGCTGGGGAGGGGCACCTTTGGCTAGGTCTAAGATAGACTCCCATCTGGACTTTTGGTACCTAGCCACATATGCCATGTAAGAAGCCTATCCGAGTCCCAAGCAGGATGCCACGTACTGCTTTTTTGCCATAGCATCCACCTTCCTAGAGTCCTTATCCAGGGGGTGTGAAGCCAAGGGTATGTTAGCCTTATCACAGGCTGCAGCCTACACAACCCCAACATGGCTGCAGTGGTAGTAGAGGAACTCCGTACCTGAACCTGACAGCATATACCTCCTATCCATCTTCCTATCCACAGAGGTATGGATGTAGGTAGCTGCAAGATTTTTTGTGCCCGTTTCCTGAGGGACTTGTGTAAAGGAATATACAACCTTTTGGACTCTGGGACGTCTATCATCTCTACAAAGTCAGGTTCCTCTTCCTCTTCAGATGTCTCAACAGAAGGCAGCTGGAAAGGGTCAGCCACTTTCTTACAGAAAGCAAAGTGGGTGGGGGACTCACCAAGTCTGGGAGGTGAAACAGAGTCAGGCCTATAAGGGGAGATGCCAGACTCCACTGGCTCACCAAAGCCTTCCTCCTCTTCTTCACCCTCCCATTCCAACTCATAATATGCCTCTAGATCGTAATCTGCAAGAAGCTGAACCGACTCAGCCGACCAACGGGAAGGATGCTAAGGTGCGGTCAGTATGGTTTGGAGCGACTAAACTATTAGAATCGCTCTCGTACTTTCGTCCGCGGTTAGGGTAAGGGGCTTTGGATCCGAACCGGCAGACTTTTCTTTTTCACCAGAACTGGAGATTCGGTTCCAGACCTCCTTTTGCCCAAGGAGGCATCGCTCTGGTCAGAAAGCACCTCCTCCAGTTTGGTTGGTCCCAAACGAGGCCCGGCTATCCAGGTCAGTGGATTGTTCAGCCTTTCTTTCCTTGAGCCTAGCTAAACGCTTATCCAGCATGGCTTTAGGAAAATTTTACATATTTGGCAGTCTGTTTCTAGGTGGTCACACCCCAAACAATAAACGCAAATGAGATGGGATCCGCTTTGGCATAAGCGTCCCCACACTCAGTGCAGTGCTGAAACCCAGTGGGTCCGGTCTTTTTCTTGGGTTTCTCAGACATAGCACTTTTTTGTATTGCCAGTTACCCAAAGTGGTGGTCAGGCAGAGTAACAGTAACCTACGGTTACCAACCATGTCACGAGCTGAAGAAAAAAAAATGAAAAACTACTTTATGTAACTAGAGGTCGCCGGATCCCAAACAGTAAAGAAAGAGACAGAAAAATAAAAACAACTACAACAGCTGGCTTTTCACCGGGCTGACCGATGAGGAACAGACACTTACCCAAACTTATCTATCTAACCTTACTACCTGTACTGTAGACAGGTTTGAAGACCGAAGAAAATAATGTCGATTGCGGTTGAAAAACCAGAAGAAAACTACTACTACTGAACTGAAGCAGCGAAGGAGAAATCTCCGGAGCATCTTCACACAGTTAGGCGGAATAAAGAATCAGACTGTTACAGAGAATGTACCAGGAACAGGGGTTTGAAAACGGAGCTCCTCTATGCTTCTGCACAAAGTTAACTCTTTCCTCTCCGGAGCAGTTGAAATGGAAGGGCTACTGCATGTTGTCAGAACACAACAGGACTTCATGTTGTTTGAAACATTTTTGCTAGCAGTGTATCTGGGGCTACCCATGGCGACGTCATCACATCGGCATCCTCCTTATATAGCTGTGGGCTGCCCCATGCCCTCCTCAGTTCCCTTCTGGAGACCATCCACCAAAGACGCGCTCCTGAGGGAACAGAGGGAGAGCCAGAGAGACCCACCAGAAGGTACATGGAAAACAGAAGGGCTACTGTCCTGAAAAGGAGAAAGAAACTTGCAGACCAAGGGGGAAGGAGGGTAGGATGGCATGACCTGCTGCAAGAGATTCTCTCGAAGATCTACTGTTACTGTAAGTTCTTACATACCTGTCTTCTTCTACATATCTTCAAGGATATCTCTTGCAGCAGGTCACACCTTAGGAACAAGTCCCAAAGAGGAGAACAGTTGGGGTAACTGGAGAGCAGAGGCCCTGTAACACGGTTAGACCAAACCCTGCCCTCCTTCTAGAAGCAATGTCCAGACTGTAGTGCCTTGTGAAAAGTCTGGACAGTACTCCAAACTGCTGCAGCACACATCTCAGCATCTGAAACCCCTCTGAAACAGGCAATGGAGCTGGTGACACATCTGGTGGAGTGGCCCTTAGCAGCCCCAGGAAGCTCCTTACCATACTTCCTGTAACAGAAAATAATGTAGTTGGCCAACCATTTGGACAGGGATTGCTTAGAAACTGAAATGCCCTCTTTCCAAGGGGCGAACGAAACAAATAACTGCGAGGACTTTCTAGAGTCCTTCGTATGGTGTATATAGAATCCAAGTATTCTGTGCACATCTAAAGTATGGAGTAATGCTTCCCCTGGATTGGAATGATCTGAGTAATAAACAGGCAAGTGTATGGTTTGATTCAAAGTAAACTCAGATAGCACATTCGGCAAAAACTTAGGGTTAGTATGCAATGACACCCTGTCTTTCTGGAAAATCAAATAATGCTGCTCACACATGAGAGCATGCAGCTCAGAAATCCTACAAGCAGATGTAATAGCAACTAAAAATAACACTTTCCACGACAGAAAGCGCAGCTCGCAAGTCACGGCGGGCTCAAAAGAAGCTAAAGTAAGCTTTTCTAAAACAAAAATCAAGTCCCAGGCCAGGACTGGATTGAAAATGAGAGGCTTCAAGTGCAGGATGCCTCTCAGAAAGGTGCGGTCCACATCCAGCTGGGCTACCGTAGGGCCATCAATGGGCACATGAAAGGCTGGTATGGTGAACAAGTGTACCTTTAGTGAAGAGCATTTTAGCCCTGCATCTGACAAGGACAGTAAGTACTCCACAATCTAATTCACCAGGCAGGTGAAGGGATCCAGCTGATGGGAGGTTGCCCACAAAACAAAGTGCGTCCATTTCATGGAATAAGTCACCCTGGTGGAAGGTTTTCTGGCAGACACAGGACGTCAGCCACTTTAGGGGAAGACGCCAAACCTGGCAATGGCTATGTCTTCAGGAGCCAGGCATGCAGGTGAAGTGACTAGGAATCTGGATGTACAATGGTTCCCTGTTCCTGAGTCAGCAAGCCCAGGCACGTTGAAAGGGGCACTGGAGGCTCCACCACTAACTGCTACAGTGGTGGAATCAAATATGATGAGGCCAAAAAGGGGGCCACCAGAATCAGACTGGCACTCTCCATTTAAGTGCTCGATTAGCACTCTCTGAATCACAGGAAGGGGGGGCATAAAGGAACCTCCCTTTACAAGAGAGGGATAATGCATCTCGCCAGAAAACTCCACACCCTAGAGTAAGTGAGCAGAAAAGCAGCAATTTTGCATTGTGTTGGGACGCAAAAAGGTCCAACTCTGGAAGACCCTACCTGTTAAACAGGTTTTCCACCATTGAGATGAGCAGTTCCAATTCGTGCATTCTGGACTGCGACCTGCTTAACCTGTCTGCCAGGATGTTTTGGACGCTTGGAATATGGACAGCAGACACACGAGCATATGAAAAGAGCCATCAGAAGACCGCCACCCGGCCTATCGCATCTGCTCGGTAAGTGATGCAGGGTCTGGCTTTACAATTTATGCCAATGCCCCTGCCCCCCATTGTCCCTCCCTATCTCCACTTTCTCCCCTTCCTTGGCTCCAAGGGATCCCTTTGTGCTTGTTCCAGGTACTGCTGAATGCTCCCACTGTCCTTGCTGATACCACCTCCTCTGGCAGCCCATTCCAGGTGTACACCCCCCGTATAAAAATGCTTCCTTACATCCCTTCTGAATCCCCACCCCCGCCCATCGATTTTAGGCTGTGTCCCCTATTAGTGCTGTTGTCACTCGTTTTAAAGAGATCCTCCCTTTTTTACTCCGTTAATTCTCTTCATCTACCTTAACGTCTCCATCATATCACCCCTCTGCTTCTTCTCTTCCAGGGAGTACATCCCAAGGGCTCCCCAGCCTCTCCTCATAGGACCTATCCTGTAACCCCTCAGTCATCTTGGTTGATCTCCTCTGGACCCCCTCCAGCATGCAGATGTCCTTCTTAATGTAAGGATGCCTGTACCTCACCCCATATTCTAAATGTGATCTTACCAATGACCTGTACAATGGTAAAATAACCTCGTTCTGCCCACTACTGAATCCCCCTGCAATACTCCCCAGCATCCTGTTAGCCTTCGCCACCGCCTTTTTACACTGAAAGGTGTGTTTCAGGTCATTCATAGTCACTACCCCTACATCATTTTCCTCTTAGGAAGCAGTTACCTGAGCCCCTGCTATGTAATACTCTGTCCCAGGGTTCTTGGCCCCATGTGCATTACTCTTTGCGCTTTTTGGCACTGAAACTAAGTTGCCAGATTCCTGACCATCTAGTCTGGCCAGGTCCTCCATCAGGTCCTGTATCCCCTCCTTGGTGTCCACTCTCCCATCGAGTTTGGTGTCGTCCGCAAACAGGCACATTTTGTCTTTAATGCCTTCCCGATGTCACTTATGAAGACACTGAACAACACAGGCCCCAATACTGATCCCTGTGGGACCCCGCTGGTGACCTCCTTGGTGCTGCAGAACCCACCCCAACCACTACTTTCTGGGTTCTACTACTCAATTTATTTATTTATTTTTTGTTTGTTTTTTTACTTTCTGTTTATGCTCCTCCCCTACCCACCACACTCCGTTGACTCGGGAGTCACCTATGGCATCTGTCCTGCCCCTTCTTACCTGGAGCCCATGGTAGTCTCTCCATGTAGCCGTGGTTTGCCCCCCAGGAGGGGAAAAGGCGAGGGCCCGTATACCTCAAACATCTTCCATTCATCAGGGCAGGCAAGGGAGCCATGGATCTGCACCGGGGGTACTCCATTTCCCCAGAGTGCAGGAAGTCATTTTCCTTGTTCTGTGCTAGGCATGACGTGCGCCCCGACGTCAAGGCGTGACTGCCAATGTCTGCCACGCCTCCCCCTCTTTTACATGGCTGGGCGCTTGCTGTACCACAGGCCTCCGCCTGGGGCCAGTCATGCGCCGAGCCGCTGCCTCTCTCCCGGCCCGGAGAAGGCGAATGGTCCCCTGGATGCTCAGCCTCCTCCCCAGCCGGCCCTATAGCTGCCAAGCTCGTCTAGTACCCAGGTCGCCAGCATCGTGAGCAGCAGCATTACCGCTGCTCTGCAGGCCGGCCCTCAACCAGTTTTTATTTATTTATTTATTTATTTATTTTATTTAGTTTTGTTGACGGGTAAGTGCACTAGACAAATCCTGCCTATTTTCAGGCACGACCCGGGGGAGGGGGATACAGATGAATGCCAACTGACCTTGAACCAGATTAAGCTGTTGATGGTATTTTTTTCAGTGAATGAGGGAAATTTGGCCAGGACACCGGGGAAATTCCCCTACTCTTTTCGATAAGTGCCATGGGATCGTTAACATCCACCTGAACTACCACCAATCCAGGCAGATGGGACCTCGGTTTAACGTCTCATCCGAAAGACGGCACCTCAGAAGTGCAGCACCCCTCTCATGCTGCACTACAGTGTCAGTACTGGGATATTAACCCAAGTGCCAGATGTGGTTACTGAACCCACAGCCCTCTGATCTCCCGGCCTCAGAGGCGAGTGTGCTACCTACTGAGCCACTGACACCGTTAGTTTAGTACCGTACCGTTTAGTTTTCAACCCATCTTACCATATTCTCCCCCACCCCTAGATCCCTTAGCTTCATTATCAACTTTTTGGGTGGTACAGAATCAAAGGCCTTGCTAAAGTCCAGGCATGTGACGTCCACCGCCTGGCCTTTGTCCACTGCCTTCATGACCCAATCAAAGAACTCAATCAGGTTAGTTTGACAAGATCTGCCTGCCACAAACCCACGTGGCCTTTCGTCTTGTAGACCACTCTCCTCTATGTACCTCACCTGCCTTTCCTTTAGTATGGTCTCCATAAGAGTACATACTATTGAGGTCAGGCTGACTGGCCCATAGTTACCTGGGTCATCACTGGGTCCGCTCTTGTGGAGTGGCACCACATGTGCCATTCTCCACTCCAGTGGCACCACTCCCGACTCCAGAGATCTAGCGAAAGTAACAGCCAGCGGGCCCACCAGATCCTCTGCTAACTCTTTAGGCACCCTGGGGTACATTTTGTCTGGCCCTGGGGATTTGTCCACCCTGAGGACAGTCAACCCCTCCCTCCCTCACTCTTTCAATCCTGCTTACCTCTACAGCTTCCCCCAGTTCCCTCTCTCCTTCTTCCTGCCCATGGCACCAGTCCATCCTTTTCCTCTATAAAGGCAGAGCAGAAGTATTTGTTCAACACCTCTGCTTTGTTCCAGTCTTCATCAACCCAACCATCCCACTTCCTCAGCCTAACAATACCGTCCTTCTTATTCCTCCTTTCACTTATGTAGTGAAAAAAAGGCCATGCTCTAGAGCCCAGTACCAACCCCTCATCGCCTTCCTGCAAAGGGGGTAAGAGTGGGTGCCCCCCTGCTTGCTGATGTGGTACACCATATGAAAAAATGACTCACCTTAGTAATTATGTTTCTTCTACTGGAGTCTTGCTGTATTCTGACTAATGCAGTTAGCCCCAGCCTTTAAACTGCCCCAGTGAACAAAGGGTTAAATTTTCTATGCAGAGCATAGAATGCTGTGCTCGAGCTCGGTTGATGTCTCTGTCTGGAGCCATTTGAAATCTAACCGTCAGATTCTTACGAGCAAAAACTCACTAGCTATCCTATGTGGAAACTAAAATTTTTACTAGCCAACTGGCAACAAAATGTTTTGGATTCCCAAAGGAAGACTCAAGACAGGAAACACAAAACACAAAACCAATTCAAATAAGAACAACAACAAAATAAACACCCAACAAAAAAGCAGAGTGTGTAAAGGAGCACCCCTGAGGTGCAACACTGCGCCTTCCACCCACTTCCCAAAACCAGGTTCTGAGAGGGGAGGCGGAGGGGAGGTCAGAATACAGCAAGACTCCAACAGAAGAAACATAATTACTAAGGCGAGTAATTTTCTCTTCAAACATGACATCTTGCTGTAGTCTGACTAATGCAGACTACCAAGCAGTACCTCCATGGAGGAGGGACAGAACCTACTTTGGGAACAAGCTCTGAAGTACTGCTGTGCCAAACCAAGCATCACTCCTAGCCTGGATATCCAGAGAGTAATGCTTGGTAAAGGTATGGACCGTTTTCAGGTGGCTGCTTGACAAATTTCTAAGAGGGATATCCTGGCAGCAGTCAGGAAGCAACTGTACCTCTTGTAGAGTGAGCCCTCAGGCCTGAGGGTGGAATCTTCCCAGTTTCTCACAGCAGAATTGTATACAAGACACAATCCACCTGGCAACAGTTCTCTTGGTGGCAAGTTTGCCCTTTCCCACTTCTCCATAAGTGAGGAACAACTGGAGGGAATCAAACCTGTGACCCTTGGTACGCTCTATGTAGTAGCCAAGGGCTCTTTTAACATCTAAACTGTGTAGCCTCCTCTCCCCTGAGGAAGAATGATCAGTGAAGAAAACAGGAAGAGACAGACTGATTCAAGTGGAAATCTGAAACCACTTTGGGCAAGAACCTTCTACTTGTTCTAAGGACCACTTTATCCCTGTGAAATGAGATAAAATCAGGTTCCGCTGACAGGACAGGGCTTGCAATTCACTGATACATCTGGCAGAGGTGATGGCTACTACAAAAAAAAAAAAAAAAAAAAAAAAAAACAGTTTTCCAAGTCAAGTACTTAAGCTCTGCTGGGGACATAGGTTCAAAGGGAGGTTGCATAAGTTGAGCAATGCAAACATTTAAATCCCAGGCAGGGGCAGGGTCTCTAAAGGGAGGATTGGTATGAAGCAATCCTTGAAAAAATTTACAGAACACAGGATGAGATGATAGTGAGGAAGACTTCCCCACTGACAGAAAAGCAGAAACAGCTGACAAGTGTACCTTGAGAGTAGCTGGTCTGAGGCCTAGGCCATTAAGATGGACCATATAATCCAGAACTGCAGGCAATTCAGCAGTATCTGGAGAAATATGCTTCTTGGAACTCCAAATGCTGAATCTCTTCCATTTGGAGTTATAAGTCTTTCTGGTGGAGGGCTTTCGAGAAGCTTTGAGAATATCCAGAACCCCCTGAGACAAATGCAAATCTGCAAACTAACTCTTCAAGAGCCATGCCTTGAGATTGACAGACTGAAGATTGGGGTACCAAATCCTCCCCTGAGAGGAGGTTAACAGGTTGTAATTCCTGGGAAGAGACAGGGGAAGATGGACTGCTAGGGACAGCAACAGGGGGTACCAAGGCTGTCTGGCCCAGTCTGGAGCAATCAGAATCACTTTGCAAGGTTGTGACCTTATCTTGACTAAAACTTTGAACAGAAGAGGGAAGGGAGGGAAGGCATACAAAAATTTCCCTTCCCAGTTCAGAATCCGAGCATCCAGGGGGACTGAGCCCAAGACTGGGGGTCTGCAACAAAAGAGGAAGTTGGTGATTGTCTGGGGCTGCAAAAAGATCCATCTCTGGAGTGCCCCACCTTGAAAAAATCACCTTCAATACCAGAGGGTCTAGGGACCATTCGTGAGATCCTGCTCAGTGCATCTGCTAGCACATTGATAGCAGTTCACCTTCCAGGGAAGGACAGAGAGGTTTGCAGGGAATAAGCCAGGGACCACAACTTCATGGCTTCTATGCACAAGGTTGTAGACAGAGTGCCTCCCTGCTTGTTGATGTACCACATGGTGGTGGTGGTGTCCGTTCCAACCTGAATCACCTTGTTCTGCACTGACTGAGAGAAAGCTTGCAGGGCCATAAAAACTGCCCTGAGTTCTAGATTGATTGACATGGAGAAGGAATTCCCGAGGGGACCACAGTCCCCGGGCAGTGAGAGCTCCCCAGCCCAGAAGGGAAGCATCTGTGGTAAGGACCACTAAATGAGACTGAGTGGCAAATGGGACCCCTTGCCTTAAATTGTCCTGATCCTGCCACCATTGAAGGGCTTGGATCAAGGTCAGAGTCACTGGGATCAGTTTGGTAAGGGAATCCTTCCTCAGACCAAAACACCCTCAGATGGAACTGAATGTCCCTCATCTGGAATCTTGCCCCTTGGACCACTGCTGTAGAAGCTGCCATGTGGCCCAAGAGCTGGAGGAAATGCCTTGCTGGTCAAGATGCCTGAAGGCTGAAGGAAGAGGCTAGTTCTATAAGAACCCCTGCCCTTTCCAGGGGAAGAAAGGCTCTTGCTTTGACCGTATCCAGCTCTGCCCCTATAAAGGTAAGGAGCTGGACTGGCTCGAGAACTGACTTGGGAAGGTTGAGAAGAAATCCTAGGGAAGTGAACACTTGCTGGGTCACTTGCAGGTCTGACTTGACTTGGTCTGGAGACTGGTCCAATATTAGCCTATCGTCCAGATATGGAAATATGGAAATCTTTTGCCTCCTTAGAAAGGCAACTACTACTGCCAAGCACTTTGTGAAGACCCTTGGGGCTGAAGTTGGGCCAAAGAGCATTGCTCTGAACTGATAGTGGCCTGAGGGCAACTCGAACCCGAGGTACTTTCTGTGAGAGCACCTGATGGGAATGTGAAAGTAGGCATCATTGAGGTCCAGGGAGGCTAGCCAGTCCCCTGGCCTTAGAGAGGGAAGGATTATTCCTAGAGTTACCATCTTGAACTTTGGTTTTAAAAGATGTTTGTTTGGGTATCTTAGGTCTAGGATGGGTCGCCACTCCAGTCTTTTTCGGGGTAAGGAAGTACCTGGAGTACAGACCTTTGCCCCAGTGTAGGGTAGGTACTCTCTCTATGGCTCTTAAAGCCAGCAGAGATGAAACCTCTGCCTCTACGGCAAGGGTTTCTGAGAGACCTGCAGGTGGAAAAGATCTGGCTCTCATCTTCGAAAATTTTTTGAAGCAGAGAATCAGTCCCTGGCTTACTACTTCCAGGACCCACTTGTCTGATGTATAGACATCCAGTCCTGGACAAAGTAAGCCAGCCTGCCCCCTACTGGAATAGGAGAGTCGACCCGGGCAGGCCCATCAGGGTATCTGCTTGGCAGGGGCCTTAGGCTGAGGAGTGGATGTGCCATGCTCATCCCCTTCTGCTTCTCCCTCTGAAGAACCCCTCTGTGAAAAGGAGAAGAGGCCTGTGCTGGTAAAAGGCCTATGAAAGGCCTGCCCCTGTCCCTAGACTGCTGCCTTTGAGGAGTTGCCTGCCTCTCCTTGGCCGGAGCACTCCTGTAAGTGGTCCTGTACTCATCCATTTTCTTCATGTAATTATCTGTCTGCTCCCCAAACAGAGAATTACCCACTACAGGAAAATCCATGGCCTTAGCCTGGGTATCCTGTGAGAGGCTAATACATCTGAGCCAAGCCATTCTCCGAAGAGCCACAGATGTAGCCATGACTCCTGGCACATCATTGGAGTCCACAGCAGCATGAAACTGAAATTTTAATGCCTCAATCCCATCTGCAGCCACCTCCTCCAGCTCTTGGCTAGCTGGGGGAGGCCTGTTTAGCCAGTGCCAGTACAGTGTCCCACCTGGACTTCTGGTACTTGGCTGTATAGGCCATATAATTCGCCTGCCCGAGTCCCAAGGAAGATGCCATGTACTGCTTTTTTGCCATGGCATCAATCTTCCTGGAGTCTTTATCTGGGGGGGAGTGAAGCCAAGGGATGTTTGCCTTATCACAGGCAGCAGCCTGCACAACCCCAACATGACTGCACTGCTGATATAAAAACTCCGTATCGGAGCCTGATAGTGTATACCTCTTGTCCATTCTTCTATCAACAGGAGGTATAGAATTTTTTGTGTCTGCTTCCAAAAAATTTGTGAAGGGGAATAGACAGTCTCCTGGTCTCTGGGATATCCATAATTTCCACAAAATCAGGCTCCTCTTGATCCTCCATAGGAAGCTGGAGGGTCTCAGCCACCTTTCTGTAGAACATAAAGTGGGAAGGGGACTCAGAAAGCCTAGGAGGGGATACACCTGAAGGTCTGTCTGGGGAGATGTCCGGTTCCACAGGCACACCCAGACTTTCACCATCACCATCATCATCATTTTCAATCTCCCCCTCCTCCTCAAACTCCGGTTCATAAAATTCTTCAGGGGTATAATTGTGAACCGGGGGAACCAACCGAACCGAGCCCCTGCCAAAAGGTGCCGGATCAGTCAGAACCGGGCGAAGCGATTCCACAATCCGAATCGCTCTGGCTATTTCCTCGGCGGTCGGAACATGGGCTTCTGGATCTGAACCGGATGACTTCTCTTAGCATTTTCTTTTTGTCGGAACCAAACCCTCGGGATTGGCTCTCCTTTTGCCTGAAGAAGTATCGCCCTGGTCAGAGGGCACCACTCCTGGTTCGGTCGGAACCAAACCGGGCTGGCCATCTGGGTCAGCGGACTTCTCTGCCTCCTTTTCCCTCAGTCTGCCTAATCTCTTTTCAAGGGTAGATTTGGGAAAATTTTTACAAATTTGGCAGTCTGAATCGAGGTGTTCAAACCCCAGACAATAAACACAGGTGGTGTGGGGATTGGCCTTAGCAAAGACCTCCCCACACTCACTGCAGTGTTGAAACCCAGTGGGCCCAGTTTTTCTTTTGGTTTCTCAGACATGGCCAACCTAACCAAACTTACCCTTTTTTCGGCAACCGCCAAGCAAGACTCCCTTATCGGTTCCTGACCATGTCACGGGTCTTGGAAAAAAACGTACCAAACACCGTTTGTTTTTTTAAGAACCGATAAGGACCAGTAACCACACACTAAAGTAAGATACAAGAATGAACCGATCCACACTTTTACAAGTTCCACACAGAAAAACAGTACAAAACCCATCTAGTACTCACGGTACCACAGACAGAGACTGAACCGACTATACAGAAATAAATTTCGGTTAAAAACCAACAGTAAACCGACACTTCAACCGACTTTCAAACCGAGCTGCAGAAGAAATCTCAAGAGCGACTGTTCAGTAAGGCGGAGTAAAGAATCTGATTGTTAGATTTCAAAGGGCTCTAGACAGAGTCATCAACTGAGCTCAAGCTCAGCATTCTATGCTCTGCATAGAAAGTTTAACCCTTTGTTCTCCGGGGCAGTTTAAAGGCTGGGGCTAACTGCATTAGTCAGAATACAGCAAGACTTCATGTTGTTTGAATGATATTGTCTGTCTTTACTAGCAGATGGCATAGGAACAAGCAGCACTGGAAGGCCTGCAGGCCGTACAGGACAGTCCATCTCGAGGACACAGACATAGAAAGAAGCCTCGCGCAGACTCCATGTCCCTTGAGTCTGGTAAGGACCCAGATGCCTACCCCAGCCCATCCCCGAGGTAGCTGTGGTAAGGATCTAATAAGGGGAAGGAATGAGGAAAGGCATCCCCTTGAGCAAATGGCTGTTTCATCTACCAGAGAAGACCTTCTTTACAGGCGAAGTGACTAGAACCTTCTTCCAGATCATCGGGTCGCTGATCCCACTGGACCCTCAAAGTCCACTGAGGGATGCACACATGCAACCTTGCCAGGGGAACTGTGGCAATGGCTGTGGCCATCAGGCCCAGCAGCCTTAGGTATGTCCTGGCCATGACATATCAGTTGTAAAATGAGGCGTTCCATCCTGTCTGGGGGCAGAAAGGTGGATTCCTGGGCAGTGTCCAGCATAGCTCCTATGTACTGGAGACACTGGCCAGGAGTCAAAACTGATCTGGACAGGTTAACTGTGATTCCCAAAGTGCTGAATAGTTGCCTGGTACATGCCAGGGTTAGAGACAGTTGCTCCTTACATAGAAACATACTGGCAGAAAAGGACCCCTTGGCCCATTCAATCTGCCCAAATACCTCCCCTTGTCTTCTAAACTTACCCCCTCTCCTCCACGCCTTTTGCTTCTAGTCAGCCCCATGTAGTTGTCCCAAGCCCTCTTGAATTTATTCACCGAATCTACCCCTACCACCACCCATTCTGGCAGCCTATTCCAGGGACCCACCACTCTCTTAGTGAAGAATTTTTCCCTCATGTTTCCTCCAAATCTTCCCCCTTCCAGCTTAAATGCATGCCCTCTTGTTGATTTATTGTCACTCATCCCGAATATGCTACCCTCTCTCACCTTGTTTATTCCCTTTAGATATCTGAAGGTTTCCACCATATTTCCCCTCTCCCTCTTCATCTCCGGTGTGTATAAATTTAGTTCCTCTAATCACTCCTCGTATGATCTCTGATGCAACCCTTGAACCATCTTGGCTGCCCTTCTCTGTCCCCCAGTAAGCGTGGCCTCCAAAACTGGACCCCATATTCCAGATGTGGTCTGATCACAGTTTTGTATAATGGCATAATCACCTCCTTCCTCCTGCTTGTGAAGTCCCTCCCTATGCATGCCAACATTCTGCTACCCTTCCCTATTGCCTTACTGCAATGGTTCCCCTCCTTCACATTATCCGAAATGATGATCCCCAGTTCCGTTTTTTGTTCTGTTATCTCCAATCCCCCTTCCCAGCCAGTATTTTGCCCTTGGGTTCCTACTCCCTATGTGCATAATTATGCATTTTTCTGCACCCCCTTCCCGAGTCCACCTGTTACACATCTTCATGTCGTCTGGAACAGACACTTTCCCATTTAGGCCCTCTGAAATGTCCCCAATGTAAATGCTGAATAGTATGGGGCCCAACACTGACCCCTGAGGTACCCCACTCGTCACCCCTCCCTCCATGAAGTGTACCCCGTTTACCACCACCCACTGCGTTCTTCCCTCTAGTCAATTTTCCACCCAGTTCACTAATTTACTTCCTGCCCCTAAGCTACCCAACTTGCTTAAGTCTCCTGTGAGGGAACGGTGTCGAAGGCCTTTCTGAAGTCCAGATAGGCCACGTCCACCACCCCTCCCTGGTCACATATCTCCATTACTCCATCAAAGAATTCAAATCAGATTGGTCTTACATGACCTACCCCCTGTGAACCCACGCTGGTTTACGTCTATGACCCCTCCTCCCCCAGGTATTATACCAGCCTTTCCTTTATAAGTTCCTCCATTATCTTACCCACCAGAGGTCAGGCTAACTGGACGATAGTTGCCCGGTTCGTCCTTTCCTCCCTTTTGTGCAAAGGCACATTAGCCCTTTTCCAATTCCCCAGGACTCTCCCTTTGTCGACAGAAAGATTAAATAACTTTGCGAGTGGTGCAGCTAGTTTCTCCTGTAACTCCTTAAGCACCCTGGGGTGAATTTCATTGGAACCCACTGCCTTGTCTGTCTGCAGTTTTCCTAACTCCTCCAATACCCTACCCTCTGAAAAGGGACTTGTGTCCTTCTCCCTTCCCACTTTCCCCCGTTGCTTAGTTTTGGCCCCGTCTCATCTTTCTCAATCGTGAAGACTGAGGTAAAGTTTTTAGCAAATTAGCTTTCTCATCATCTCAATCAGAGCTCCCCCCTCCCCTTTTAGCCTCATTATCCCCTGCCTGCTTTTCCTCTTTTCACTTGCATATCGGAAACATTTCTCGTCTCCCCTTTTATCCTCCCTTGCCATTTTCTCCCAGTGTATTTGCTTTAGCTGTCCTGACTATTTTCCCCACTTCCTTCAGTTTCTCCCTGCACACTCCCTTAGCCTTCATCCCCTGAGGCTTTGTATGTCCTAAACGCCTTCTGTTTTTCCCAGACTGCACTCCTCACCTCCTTAGTAAACCATAGTGGTTTCCTCCCCTCTTCCGATTGCTCACTCTCTTGATGCACAGTTCTGTTGCCCGAAGAATCCCCCCCCCCCGCATTGTTCCCCACAGTTCCTCTAACCTCTCTATGTTCTTACTCCCTTCCAACTCCCCCTTGAAAACTTCCTTTCCTTCTACTAAAATTTGCTTTCTTGATGTCCAGTACCTTAGTGTGGGACCCATTCTTATCTGTCCCAGTCCAAAGTTAGTACAGTTACGTTAAGAACTTACCGTAGCAGTAGATCTTCGAGAGGATCTCTTGCAGCAGGCTATAACCATTAGGACTAACGCTGCAGGCCTTAGGACCCACCGGAAAAAAACTTAGCTAGCAGTACCCAGCAGGGACCACACCCCCCGCCGTCGGCTCCACCCCGATGTCGGTCACGCCATAAAAGGGGGCGGACCCGGCCGCCCTCAGTTCACCTGCCAAGACCCGCGAACGGACCCTAGCAAGCAAACCAGGCGAAGCCTGTCAAAGACAGGCTGAAAACCTCACCAGAGGAAGGAGAGCGGGAAAGCAGCGCCTGTTGCAAGAGCTCCTCTCGAAGATCTACTGTTACGGTAAGTTCTTACGTAACCGTACTAGCTTACTTTGAGTGGGAGCTCTTGCAGCAGGCTATAATCATTAGGACAGATTCCCAAGCAGTCCCACGCCAAGGAGGTGGCTAACCCCGGGAGGAGGAAGGTGGAACTATGGCTGACATACAGCAAATCAGGACAAAAGTCCCTGAAGGACTGCCAAGCCGAAACCGGCACG
Organism: Neoceratodus forsteri; assembly: GCA_016271365.2. Classification (NCBI taxonomy): domain Eukaryota; kingdom Metazoa; phylum Chordata; order Ceratodontiformes; family Ceratodontidae; genus Neoceratodus; species Neoceratodus forsteri. The sequence goes on along the minus strand of CM028138.1, from coordinate 278,378,084 downwards.
ACGCCTGAAGGCAATGTCCAGGATATAGAGCTTCACAAAGATGTGCACTGAATTCCAAGTGACGGCAGCACAAATGTCCCTTATCGAAATATTCTTCAAGGAGGCAAAAGAGGTAGAAACCCCCGTGGTGGAATGACCTCTCACCAAGCCCAGTAGAGGTTTGTTGTGCTCATTATAACAGAACACAATACAGTGGACAAACCACTTGGAAATAGTCTGCTCAGACACCGGTTTGCCCAAGTGTTGTGGCGCAAAGACCACAAACAATTGCTCCGATTTATGGCGTGCAGCTTTGCGCATGAAGTAGTACCTCAGCGCCCTGTGGACATCCAACATGTGTAGGAGAGCCTCTCCCCTATTGGCAAGGGTAGAATAATAGACTGGAAGGTCAACCGACTCGCTGGGGGTCAACTCAGGGACCACTTTGGGGAGGAACTTAGGATTTGTTCTAAGGGAAACCCTTTCCTTGTGAAAAATTAAATAAGGCTCCTTATACATCAGGGCCTGAAGCTCGGAAACCCTTCAAGACGAAGTAATAGCAACTAAAAAACAAACCTTCCAGGAAAGGTAACGCAGCTCACAATCAGCCGCTGGTTGGGGTGAGTTTCTCCAACACAAATAGGAGGTCCCAGGGAGGGATAGGATCCCTAATGGGAGGTCTCAAATGCAAAATACCCCGTAAGAAGGTGTGGGCCACATCCAGTTGGGCCAAGATTCTGTCTCCCAAGAGTGCATGATATGCAGAGATGGCCCACATATGCACCTTTACAGAAGAGTAGCTCAAGCCTTGTTGGTATAAGGAAAGGAGATACTGTAATGCTGAGTTCAATGGGCAGGCAAAGGGGTCCAGATGGTGAGACGAAGCCTACAAATAGAAACGCTTCCACTTTATAGCATAAGTGGAGCGAGTAGGGGGCTTCCTCGCTGAGACGAGGACATCTGCCACCTCTTGGGAGACCCCGTACCTGAATTTGGCTACATCTGCAGGAGCCAATCATGAAGGTGCAGAGACCTGAGATCTGGATGGACTAGCTTACCATGATCCTAGGACAGCAACTGCAAGCATATTGGCAGCAGAATTGGAGGTTCTGAGGACAACCACTGAAGCAGTGGGAACCAAACCTGCCAGGGCCACAGTGAAGCAATCAGAATCATTCAAGCCCCCTCGACCTGAAGCTTCAACAAGACTCTCTGAATGAGAGGGAAGGGCGGGAAGGCATAAAGAAACCTCCCTGCCCAGCAAAGGGACAACGCGTCTGGCCAGAAAACACCAGACACGTGCTCTCGCAAGCAAAAAACTGGCAGTTTGGCGTTGTGCGGAGACGCAAAGAGGTCCTGCTCTGGACAACCCCAAGTGCTGAAGAGCTAGTCCGCTACTGGCTGTAGCAACTCCCACTCGTGCGCCTTGGACAGAGACCTGCTTAAGCTGTCTGCCAAGTCGTTTTGGCACCTGGAACATGCACCATGGACAGGTAAATGTGACGCTCCAGCGCCCAGTACCAGATTCTCATCGTCAACCTGAAAAGGGGATAGGAATGAGTTCCCCTTGCTTGTTGATGTAAAAAACAACTGCCATATTGTCCGTCTGAATGAGAAGAGAGCCTGAGACAAGGTCCTCTTCGAAGGCTGTTAGAGCATTGAGGACCACTCGCATTTCCAGAACACTGATGTGCAGGATGCGCTCCTCTGGGGTCCAAACTCCCAGAGTTCGGTGGACTCCCAGATGCACCCCCCACCCCAAATCAGATGCATCTGTTGTAAGAGTCTGACTTGGGGGCTCCTGATGGAAGCAGACCCCTTTCTCCAGATTGAGGGGGTCCAACCACCAAAGCAGGGTCCTCCTGACTGGCTCTGCGATCCTGACCATGCAGTCTAGACCGTCGCAGCTTTGATCCCACTGCACCTTGAGCATCCATTGTGGAATCCTCATGTGGAGGCGGGCCAGAGGAGTCACAGGGATGGCCGCCGCCATGTGCCCCAGAAGCCTGAGGAAGGTCCTGGCCTGGACCTGAGGGATTACTAGGACCAATCTGGCTATCTCCTGCAGGCGATATCCTCTCTCTTGAAGGAGAAAGGCCATGCCCTGAACCGAATCCAGGACAACACCAATAAAGACGAGTCTTTGGCTGGGCTCTGGGGAAGATTTTGGGAGGTTCAGGGCGATTCCCACCTCTCGGAACAGAGTATAGGTGTCTCCGACAGCCTGAATGAGGCACGCCCTGGGCGGGGCTGCAAACAGCCAATCGTCGCGGTAAGGAAAGATGGAATGTCCCTTGCGCCTTAGAGCTTAAGCCACAACTGCCAGACACTTGGTGAAGACTCGAGGAGGAGAGGAGAGGCCGAACGGAAGAACCTGAAACTGATGATGTCCCCCCTGGAAGTGGAACCTCAAGTCTTTCCTGTGAGGAGGAAAGACCCCGATGTGCATGTACGCATCTTGCATATCTAGGGAACAAAGCCAGTCTCCCTGATGCAACAGAGGGAGGAGACCTGGAAGTGTCACCATCCTGAACCTTCGGTATTCGATACAGACGTTTAGGGAGCTGTGATCCAGGATGGGCGAATGGTCTTGCATTTTCTTTGGAACCAGGAAAAATAGGAATAAAATCCCCTTTTTTGCTGCTGCAGAGGAACTGGCTCTATTGCCCTTTTTTGCAAGAGGGCCTGAATCTCTCCTTCTATAAGGGGGATGTGAGGAGGAGGATACTTGGAGGACTTTGGTGGAGTTTCTGGGGGAATTTCAGTGAACTCCAGCGCATGTTCCTTCCTTATAATATCCAAGACTCAATGGTCTGCTGTGATGCAGCTCCATCCCTCCAGGTGAAGGGAGAAGCGACCCCCGACTACCTCCCCTGGTGTCCCTTTCAGGGGAGGGGGGGGTAGGAAAGGAGTCACTGGGCAGAGGCGCTGGGGAGGACTTTGGACCTCGAAAGGAAGCACCTCCAGGACGCTGACTGCTGGCCTTCCTCTTGAAGCTGCCCCTCTGAGTTTGCTGGTTTCCACGAGCTTGTTGACCCGAGGACTTCCGGAAGGCAGTCTGCGAGAGTGCTCCTGGTCCCCTCTGTACATATGACGCACGGACCAGATGGACTTGCCCGACTCTTGGAGGCGAGAGATAAGACCCTCTGTCTCCTGCCCAAAGAGTACGGAACCCTGGAACGGGAGGTCCCCGATTCCGGACTGCAGACCCTGGTGAAAACTTGAGACTCTCAACCAGGCGTAGCACCGACGACAGACACCTGATGCTGCCGATCTGACCGCCGTATCTGCAGTATCGTACGAGGCACGAAGGACATGCGTGCCTACGTCCAAGCCTGATTTCAATATGTCCAGAAGCTCAGTCTTTCGCGTGGAGACTGGCAAGGCTTTGGCTAGCTCCTGTCCCCACTGCCACAGCACATTCTGGTATTGGACCATATGCGTAAGGAAGTTCAAGGATCTGACGGAGCAGGTGGAGGCCGAATACACTTTCTTCCCCACCTGGTCCAAGTAACGGGATTCCTTGTCAGATGGCTGAGAGCCGAGATGCTTCAGCTGCTTAGACTTGTCGTGAGCAGCTGTAATCACTGAGGAGTCCACCTGAGGGTTTTCTGCCAGGAAGGGCTCAGTCCTCGGGGCCTTGTATAGCCTGTCTGACTTCTTGGGAACTGCCAGGACTGAGGCTGGGTGGTTCCAAGTTATCCTGGTGAGGTCTTGGAAGGTATCAACCAGAGGGGGCACCACCAACGGTTTGGGCTCCTTCTGCCCCAGGTAACGGGCCAGTCTCCAGCGTTCCGGGTCCAGGTCCTCTGTCTCCCACTCATTAGAGGCCTGGATATGCCTCATGATGTCCATGAAAGTAGGATCGTCCGGAGGCGAGCGAGGTTGGTCCTTTTCTCCAGGAGAGCCCCCAACTCCTGGAAAAGATGAGGAAGAGGAGGAGGAAGACCTGCTAACAGGACCTGGAAGAGTCCAAGCTGTGTCTGGGACTACCCTCACCTGAGCGTCAGTAGGTATCCGACCAACGTCAGTCCGAGGACTAACGTCAGCTCCGGAACCGACGACAGAGCAGTGACCAACGTCGGTCCACGGACCGGCATTGGGAAGTGGAGCAAGCCTGCCTGGAATAAGACAGTTGGCGGCTGCAGGATCTGCTCCTTGGCAGGGACCGACGAAGGCTGCCCGATGGGGAAGGGCGCAGATGACTGTCCTTAGACCGGGAACACACGCCCGAGGAGGAGAAGGACTTAACCCGCTTGGGGGTTTTTACCGGCGAAGCAACGGGTAGACCCTCGGGTTCCTGGTTGTCCAGCCATTCAGGAACCGGTGTCTGGTCCGGCTTCGGTGGAGTCTCCTCCTTCACCCGACTCCACCAAAAGGAGAAAAGCTCTTGCAATTCCTCCTTCGTGAAGGCTGAGGCCACCGTCCCCAGCAGGGGGACAGGAGAAGCCGGAAAGTCTGGCAGAGCTCCCAGGTAAGAACCCATGGGAGAGCCCTGCGGATTAGATGACTTAGGGTCCGGTGACTGCTGCTTATCTGGCGCCGCAGTACCGGTACCCCCTTTGGCTTTGGGCACCTCGGCTGGCGAAGGCAATTTGGCCAAAGTCGGTTCCGCAGTGGTCGACTTGAAGGAGCGGGAATTCACAGAGAGCTTAGCCTGGGAACCCGGGTCCTTGCTTGGCTGCTTGCCCAAGCTGAGCAAGGCCGTTGCCGGGGCCTTCTTTGTAAGGCCGTGGCTTGCGCCCATGAAGGCCTTAGCAAGCTCTGCCAGGCGGAGGACATCACGTGAAACGTGGCTTTGATGCTCGAAGGTTTCTCAGGCGTCCCTATGACTGACTCCGGTGATTTGGCGGGAGGCTCTGGCTTCGGCTTACCGTCCATCCTGGGAATCTTATGGCGGTTGGACCCACCTGAGCCCGAAGAGGTAGAGGCTTTCCTAGAAGTGGAGCGAGAGCAGGACCAGTGGCAGGACCAGCTACGGTCCTTGTCCCGGGACCTTTCACAGGACTTGTCCCGGTGCTTCCCCTTATCTCCCGGTGAGGTCTGCAGGACATCCATTAGTTTTTCAAGTAGGTAGGCTTTCAGGGCCTTCAGGCGTCTGATTCTAGTCCTGCTGATGAAGCTTCTGCAGATGCTACAGGCAGCACTGTCATGGCCTGGCCCCAGGCAGAAGACACACTTAGGGTAGCCATCCTTAGAAGGAATCTGGCAGCCACAGGAGCACTTAGTCTTCTTAGGCCGCGGAGAAAGAGGCAGGCAGCGGAAGCGACATTCGCCAGGGGTGGGTGGAGATGCTTGAACTCCAGCCGAGAAAACAAGAAAAAGGGAGATGGCTTCAATTTTCGCTGGTGACAGCTGAAGAACTGGCTAAGCTTTCCCAACATGAGCGGGTCTGGGCTGGAAAAGAACAGAGGTGGAGCCTGGGTCCGCCCCCTTTTATGGTGTGACAGACATCGGGGTGGAGCCCACGTCGGGGGGAAGGCGGTCCCTGCTGGGTACTGCTAGCTAATTTTTTTCTGGTGGGTCCTAAGGCCTGCGGCATTAGTCCTAATGGTTATAGCCTGCTGCAAGAGCTCCCACTCGAAGCAAGATTAAACCTTACCATCCTGTGGTCACCATCTCCCAGATTTTCACTGACCTCCACATCCTCAATACTATTCCCACTGGTCATCACCAGGTCGAGTATGTCCTTTCCCCTGGTTGGATGTTTGAGCAGCTGTTGAAGAAATGCCTCCTGTACCGACTCCAACAGCTCCCTGCTCCTTTCAGATGCTGCTGCTGGGATCTCCCAGTTCACATCGGGGAGATTTAGATCCCCTACCACTAGAATTTCCCCTCTGCTGGCCATCTTTTGTATTTCACTAGCCAGCTCCCTATCCAACTCCACTCCCTGGTTTGGTGGTCTGTAAGCCACCCCCATCCTTACCACCTCCCCAATCCACTTGGTTACTGCGACCCAGAGGATCTCAGCTGAGCTTGTCCTTCCCCACTCACCGTGGCTCTAATACCATCCTTTATATAGAGGGCTACCCCACCCCCCCTTTTTCCGTTCCTCCTAGAGAGACTATACCCTGGTAATTCCACTTTCCAGCTGTGGTTATCCATCCACCACGTCTCAGTTACAGTTATCAGGTCTAGGTATTCCGCTCCCACCACTGCTTCCAGGTCCCCCATCTTATTCCCCAGACTCCTAGCATTTGCCAGTAGTCCCTTCCACTTATCCCATCCCCTTCCGTTCTCTTTCCTACTGTCATTCTTTGCCCCCTTTTGAGGGGGAGTGCGAGTTAGGCAAGTCCCACTAACTACTTTCTCTAGTCTGCCCCTAAGCTTTGTACTCCCCTTTCCTTAGTTTAAATCAACTCCCAGTGTTTCGTCTATGTACCCTGCAGCTTTCCCAAGCAGCCTAGCTCCCTCGTCATTTATATATAGTCTATCCTTTCCATACAAGTATACATCTACCCATGTGTCCCCCATTACCCTATGCATGTGTGCCAGTCCCTTCTGTATCACTGCCTTAGCCAGTGATTAAAATCTCTGTTTCATTTTCAAGAATTTTTCTTTTTTAAAACACTCATAACATACATAACACACTTTATAAACAACAAACAGTTAATTTACAGTACATTACATCACAACACTCAATTTTCTGTTTTCTACTGCATCTATCGCATCTATCTCATGGGGCTTTCTCTTACTTTTTCACCTGGCTGTCCTGTTATGTCTCTGTGTTATCATGGTACAAAATCTGGTCTACGTGTAGAAATATAAATGGCCCCATCTTCTCCATATCTCTTCGACTTGTTCCAGTCTTTTATTGACCAAAGCTGTCAGGTGTTCCATTTTGTATACTCGGATCATTAAGTCATGCCATCGGTCTAAGGTTATTGGGGCCTGAGATAACCACTTTTTGGTTGTAGGTTTTTTCGCAGTTAACATGCATATAAACAATGATCTCCTTGTGTTAGGATCTCTATTTCCTCTAGGGAATGAGTTAAAGAGGAAGCCCTGTGGAGTCAGCCTTGGAAATGATGGGAACTAGAATCTCTACTACTTAGTTGCTTGGCCATGCTTGCAGAGTGTACTGGCAGGACCTCTGAAAAAGCCAGAGAACAGACGATCCCTTTACACCCTTTGGCTAGCTCCCTGAACCTCCTTTGTACCTCTTCCACCTCTTCTCCTGCCAGGGATTTTAAGCCCCTGGAAGAAAGGCGCTCTAAGGTATAGAGCTCCCTCATAATCCCAAGCCAATCATGGATTATAGGAGGGTTACACTTACCCCATAAATGTGTAATAGCCTTCTTGGCTGCTAGAATATAAGTTACCAGTAGGGATCCCTTCGGAATCCTAAGGCCCTCAGGCAGAATTGTAATCAGTACCAATTCAGGAGTGAGGGCTGCCTCCTCCCCCACCAGCTCCCTGAGGGCCAAGGTTATGCCTCGCCAATAGCCTCTAAGACCAGGGCATGCCCAGAAAATATGAGAATGACCTGCCTTCATTTCCCCACACTCTTTCCAGCATTTCCCGTATGGTCCCCCCGTGATTTTAGCCACCTTAGGTGGGGTATTAAAAAAATCTATTTCTTGTTTTCTAGGAAAACTCTCTCCAGAAAGGGGCAAGGGGTACCCCCATAGAAAGTTTTGTATATCTGTGCCAGTCCTCCTCTGAGATTGGGATTTCCAGTTCCCTATTCCAGGCCTATAAAATTTAAAGGGTGGATACTGGAGAAAGCTCCTGCAGCCCCTCATATACTTTGCCTATGAAGTGCGACAGTGACAGTCCATTCAGGGTTGCAATAAGAAGGTGTAGTATCTTAGGAAGCAGACTGGGCAGGGCACTTTTGCTGGAACCCCTCTGCATTAGAAGTTCTCCAAGTAACTCGTATACCTGATAGTCCGCCTGCTGTATTCCAAAAGTTTTCCCTGTAATTTACAGAATGAAAGAATGCCTTCAGGTTCTAGTAATTGAAACAGGAATTTAAGACTTCTGCCATTACACTGATCAATCTGTACTGAGTGTGGTGGCAAGTGAACTATCTCTGACTTAATAAGCCTGAAGAAACATGCTACTGTCAAACTCCTTTGAGGTGCATAACCTACACCATGTCTCTAAAGTGGAGCGCATGCCTTGCAAATAGTGGGGAGCCCTGGGAAAAGGAGGTTTCTTGGAAAATATGTCTAGGGAGATATAATGAATCTGGTTGAGAGCTAATTCATTTCCTTGCATTTTTGTGCTGGCCCCCCTGGTTTCCCACCACTGCAGTTGTCTTTTCTGTTTCCCGCTGCCCTGTCTGGTCCTTTCTCTCCTCCTTTCCCCGCCTCGTTGCCACTACCATTTCCTCCCTCCATCCTCCCCGGTTTTGTCTTACTTCCCATACCCCATTCCACTTACCTCCCACGGTCTCCTCCCTCTCACTGCAGCGTCTTCCTTTACCCAATTCCAATTCCCATTTCCCCTCCTGTCCTTGGACTGAGCTTTGAGCAACCAGTCGTCCAGATGGGGGAAGACTTAAAGTCCCTCCCTCCTGAGGGCCACTGCCACCACTGCTAGGCATCTGGTGAAGACCTGAGACGCAAGAGACAAGCCAAAAGGGAGGACCCTGAACTGGTAGTGCTATCCCTGAAACAGGAACCGGAGTACTTCCTGTGGGGGAGGCAGACCTTGATGTGCAGGTAGGCTTCCTGCATATCTAGAGAGCATATCTAGTCTCCGTTCTGGAGCAAAGGCAACAGGCTTGAAAGGGTGACCATCCTGAACATTTTGTACTGTATGTAGTTCAGGTTTCATAAGTCCAGGATGATCCACAAGTTCCCTGTGGACTAGGGTATGAGGAAGAAGCGGGAGTAGAACCCCCATGTTCCTTTGATCATCAGGGACAGGTTCTATGGTCCTATTTCACTGCAGCATAAGGATCTCCACCAGCAACAAGGGTATGTGACCTTGAGGGTAAGTAGGTGGCCTTGGAGGGAGATCTAGAGGCATCTTAAAAAATTCCAGAGTGTGTCCTTGTTCTATGAGTTACAGAACCCAGGTGTTGGTTGTAATCTCCTGCCACCCATCCGGATGGAGGGAGAAACGACCCCCCACCACCACATCCTGGGGAACCACAAGGAGGGGGGCAGGTAAGGAGCCGGACTGAGGCAGAACCCGTGGCTGGGGCCGCTCCTCCACCTCTTGAAGTTTTTCCTGTGGTGGAGGTAGGGGTAGGAAGGGCTGTTCCAGCTTTACGCTTGCCAGGCTGTCTGGTGCCAGACCCGAGTCTATGGGTAGCATGCCAAAAGGGCACCCTCTGCCCACGCTTCTGGTGGGTGTGGCAGAGGAAGTGAACAGACCTCAGAGTTCTGCCTGAGGCTTGCAGATTATTAAACATATCCTGCATGTCCACCCCGAGAGCTTGTAGCCTCTGAAGGGAGCATTCAGGATTAACTGTTGGATGTCAGTAGCAAACCCTGACACCTGGAGCCAGGAGCACCTCCTCAGGCAGATGTCTGCTGCAGATGCCCTAACCGTGGTATCCAGGGCATCACAAGCAGCCCACAAGAGGTGCCTGCCCTTGTCCACTCCTAACTGAAGGATCTTGAGCATCTCCTGCTTTTTGGGGGCCCTCTGGGGGGCTCTGGGCTGCAGTCCTGGCTGCTTTCCCCAAGAGTATTCTGGAATTTTAGCATATGGTCTATATAATTAATGGTCCTAATGGCCAAAGTGGAAGAGGCAAATACACTCATAAGGTCCAGCTTTCTGGACTCCTTGTCTGGAAGGAGATGGCTTAGGTGCCAAGGTCTCTAGGACCCATCATGGGCTGCACAGATCACCACAGAATCTGACTGTGGTAGCCTGGCAAAAAAAGAGCTTCGGGGCGGGGGGGGGCACTAAAGCTTGTCCACCTTTCACAGCATAAGGAGAATCATGTTAGGTCTGTACCAAGCAGTCATAGTGACATCCTCGTAGGCATTTAGCATAGGAGGAATGATGAGGGATGAGGAATCTGGCAGGTGCAGGTATTCAGCCAGGTTCCGTCGGGGAATGTCTTGTTCTGCAGCATCAAACCCCACAGCGGCCTGCAACTGCCGCATCACTGCAATGAAGTAGGGGTCATCCGGAGGGACCACAGGGTATATTTTGTGGAATCTTCCCCCCGCTGAGGAAAGTGGAGCTGCTAGAGGGGCACCGGGCCCCGGCATCCTCACCTTCCTCATCGAGCAGAAGGAAGTCAGGGCAATAATCATCTTCATCCCCCAATTCAGAAATAGGCTCTGAAGACACAGATGACCTAGAAGGAGCTGGCTGAGACAATGTCTGATGGTGCCAAAGCCGACCCAGAAGGCCGCACTGGCGAGGGGCCCCGAGGTGGGGAAACTCATGCATGAAGTCCCACATAGAATAAAATAAGGCCTGGACGTCTACAGTCACCAGCATCGGCAGACTGCCCGGTGGCAGCGACTGGGGGTATTGAGGCCTTGGCAGGGAGGGCTGAAGCAGTGACAGGATGGGAGCAGGTTGAGGCACCAACTGAGGAACCTACATCCCCAATATCACAGAAAACAGTCGGGTGCATCGGTTGAAAAGGCCTAAAGCCAAACAATGACAGATCATCACCGGCTAAGACTGGGCTTGGTGCAGCTCCCTGACTGCGGACCCTGAGAGCATGGGAGCACTCAGCAGGGGCAGAAGCATTGGTGGGGGAGAAAAGAGCCCTGACGATGGGCCAGCACCGGCTGAGGAGAAACCGACTGGCCGCACTGCCAGAGTCTTCTCCGTTGAGGAAAGGGTGAGGGAGGCAGTAGGGATCATCAGCATGGACAGCCCTAGATAGATGCTAGCAAAAATGTTTCCATGTGGTCCTGGTGCCTGATGGCTATAGTTCCAAAGGTGCGACCTGCTGCAAGAGAGATCCTCGATCTGGTGTTCCTAAGCTATTGGTTAACTCAGCCATCGGTTCTGACCCAGATACTGTTGCCAAGACAGTAAACACCTACTCTTTGGAAGGCCCTAAATTGCTCTGTCCTCCCTCCCTTGTTGATTTAATTTCGGGACTCTAGACCCGGAACCTCAAATAGGAAAATGTTTCTCCCGCGTTACCCCCACCAAGGTTCTGAGTGAACTTTCTTGCATAAACCCCAGCTCACACCTGGGGTAGGGCAACATCTCTCCCAAACTCTTAAAACAGGTTGCATCAGCCATAGATGCTCCCCTGGCCCATGTTTCAACTTCTCCCTCTCCTCAGGAAAAGTTTCTTCACTTTGGAAACAATACAGTCATTATCACCCCACTTTTTTTATTTTATTGTATAAATCGGATTTACAGCCTTTGAGCCAGAGGCTCGTTTACAAAGGTACCTCGTCACAGTGAGGACGTACAGAGTCAACTTACGTACAGAATACAATTATACAGTAACACAGTTTTACATAGTTGCATGAACATAATGAGTAACTAAAAACATTTCAGACGTGACAGGTTGGTACTAGCAGGTACTGGCAGAGGAGACCGAGCCCATGGGGAGGGGAGGGGTTGTTCAGCCCAGAGGGCATGTCAATAGTGATAGACAGCAGTAGAGCCTCTTAGCGACACGTGCAGCAGGGTGCAGCACGTACATGTGTCTCTACAAACTCTTCTGGTAACTACTGACTTCTCTCTCTCCTCCCAGTGCTCTCTAAAGTCCTCAAGATTGGCTGCAAATCAGCTGTCCAGTTTCTATACCAGGCCTGTTTCTTTTCCAACTACCAATATTGCTTCTATCCAGCCCACGCCACTACCACCTCTTAAAACCAACTATATCCTTACTACCATGGATAACCATGGCTTACCTACTGGTGTTTTCTTTGGCCTAGTAAAGTTGTTTGACAATGTTGAGCATTCACCTCTGTTTATCAAACTCAACGCCTCTGACATCTCCAGTCCTTTGCTACACTGGATTCCCCCATAAACTAAAGGCCACTCCTAATCAGTCTTTGTGAGGTCTACCCTCTCTGATCCACTGCAGATGTGCATGGGTGTCACAAAAGGTTCTTACCAGGTCCACTCCTATTTGATATCTTTGTAAATGGCCATCCCTTGCAGCCCAATCCTGCAATCATCACATGCGTGCTGATGACATCATTTTGTTTACAACTGGCTCCAACTCAACTGCCACCTCAGCTGCTCTTCAAACTGACTAAAATTATCTCTTGACTTGGTTTGCAGCAAACTAGCTTTCAACCAAGCTAAACTGCCTCTGCTATTTGACACCTGGAAATGTTTACTAAATTGTCCAAACCTGTGCATTACATATGAAGATGAGAGCATCCTATGCTTTAGCCTTTACAGGAGTATAGGTAACTGGGATATATTTTTTACGAATCCCTGGACTTCTCCCATATCCAGTTTCTGGCCTCTAAATCTTATAAAAAACTTGGAGCCCTCTGTAATTGACTGCCTCCCCAAAGGTATGAGTGCATGCCTAGTTCAACATATTATGTCACCAATAATTAACTACAGGGCTATAATTTATGCCACAGCTCTAAATCCAAATTTGACACCTTGTCAACTCGCTTTGCTGCTTAATACTCTGATGCCCTTACCAGACACAGTGCAGTACTCCACATTATCAATCGAAGTAGCCCTTGCTTACCTGCAGGTGCTCGCAGCATCTTGGCCTACATGGGCTTTAATATCAAACTCCCCAGCTATTTAAACAACCTGCTTAACCCTGCTCCTCTGGAAACAACCAATGTTCCCATACCAGAACCCAGTTCCTCATTTCCAGATGCAAGAAGACTAGCCAGCTTGCCTTCCACTATAGACTTCCACAGTTATGACGTTTCCATGAATGTTTGTCCACCTACTAGTAGTTCCTCCGCATAATCGCTTAAGATTCTGCTTGGATCGTGCTGTGACAGCGCAAGACTGTTTGTTCATTTGGAAATGTCCTGAATGAATACTGTTGCTCATTTTTGCATACTCTTCACTCCTGCTGTGTTTAGTGCCTCTTATTAGATAGTGTACAAATCTATGAAGCATTTATTACATTGCATTACATTTGTATACCTATTAGACCGCTGCATATCATGTTCTACTCCTGTAATCCCACCCCCCTTCCCGAGCAAACTTGTGAATGAGTGTCCTGTAGTTATCTCTGTACGTTTACCTTACGAAACAAATTCAATAAATAAATGCTTCTTCACAAAGTGGACAGTAGGGAACTGTTCACAATAAGAGAAAACACAGGGACAAGGGGAAACCTTAATGAAACTGGTGGAAGGGAGATTCAGGAAAGATGTCAGAAGTATTTGACAGATGGGGTGATGTGCATGTATAAGAAACTGCCGGAGGATGTGGTCTGTGCCAAGTCAATGGAAGGCTTCAAAGCGAGGGTGGGATAGACATGGTTCTGGTGATGAAAGCTGGGAGAGTGACATGTTGGGGGAGAAAGAGCGACCACTAGGGCACTCTTATCTTTCTATAAGTAGGATTGGGCAGACTGCATGGGCCAATTACCTTTTTTTCTGTCATCAATTTCTATGTTTTTACGTAACCTTAAAGTTCGTATTTCTGAAAAGCCCGTCTTTTTAAATACTGGTTCACATTTTCTTATTGCTGCGTCTTTACATGCAAGTGGCAAATACCTTTTTAGAACGGTACGATACAGTTTATGCCCATTTTAATATAATTAATATGGATTCATTTTGTTGTGTTCACCTTGATTCATCCACATCTTGCTCCTCATTATCCTTGTTTAGGGCTGGATCCTGCCATGACTGGAGCTGTTCGCCTGGAAGTACATCTTGGGGTGGACTGGCAATGCAAGCTGGCTCTCAAACTCGCTGTCTTCCATGTTCCGAGATGCTGCACATCCCTCCAAAAAGTAGTTATGTAAGAACTTATCGTAACAGTAGATCTTAGAGAGGCTCTTGCAGTAGGTACTCACAAACAGGACTAAGCCGCTAGGTGTCAGGACCCCACGGAAAAATCTCTATCTCGCAGCCTCTGGCGGGGGACCTCCCCCAAGTCAGGTGACCGGCGTCAGCCAACGTCAGTATAAAGGGGCGGTCCCCTACGTCCGCCCTCCAGTTCTTTCCCGCCAAGAACCAAAGGTCTGACAGGATAGAAGAGGATATGCCCCCACAGACGAAAAGAAGAAACTGAGGGGGACGGAGGGAGGGAAAGTAATACCTATTGCAAGAGCCTCTCTCAAAGATCTACTTTTATGGTAAATTTTTACGTAACTGTACTATTTTACTTAGAGAGGGCTCTTGCAGTAGGTATTCACAAATAGGACCGAGTCCCAAGCAGTCTGGAACAATAAGAAACCGGGAAGAGGAAACAACTTCCACAAATGACTGAAATCTAAATCAGGGTTCATGAAAGACCCTGTAGAACAGCCAACCCGAAGCCTGCTCTGCAGTGAGAGGCAATGTCCAAACTGCAATATTTCGTGAAAGTATGGACAGAAGTCCAAGTTGCAGCTGCACAGATTTCTGCCACTGACACATTCCTGAAACAAGCAGCAGAGGTAGAGACTCCTCTGGTGGAGTGACCTCTGACTTGAGCCGATAAGATTTTGTGATACTTGTCGTAACAGAAAGTGATACAATTCGCTAACCACTTTCAGAGGCACTGTTTAGAAACAGGGTTGCCTTCTCCATTGCGAGCGAAAGAAACAAACAGCTGATCTTTTATTGAGATCCTTAGTCCTGTTACTGTAGCATCTCAGAATTCCATGTACATATAATGTATGCAGCAAGTATTCTCCATAATTGAAGTGCTCCGTGTAAAAAAGCCCAGGAGCTCGACTGATTGATTCAGAGTCGATTCAGCCACCACTTCTGGAAGAAAAGTACAGTTACGCAAGAACTTACTGCAACAGTAGATCCTTGAGAGGAGCTCTTGCAGCAGGCTATAACTATTAGGACTAACGCTGCAAGCCTTAGGACCCACTGGAAAAATTCTTAGCTAGCAGTACCCAGTAGGGACCGCCCCCCGACGTCGGTTCCACCCAGACATTCGTCATGGTACAAAAGGGGGCGGACCCAGCTCCAGTTCCCCCGCCAAGACCCGCGAACGGGCCCGGACGAGAGAAAGAAGTGAAGCCTGTAGATGATGTGCTGAACACCTCACTCGTGGGATGGAGGGCGGGAAAGCAGCACCTGCTGCAAGAGTTCCTCTCGAAGATCTACTGTTATGGTAAGTTCTTACACAACTGTATTGTCTTACTTCGAGTGGAAGATGTCGCAGCAGGCTATAACCATTAGGACTGAATCCCAAGCAGTCCCACGCCAAGGACGAGGAAGGATGTTAATAGAGCTGACAACACAGCAAGTCAGGATGATAGACCCTGAAGGATTGCCAGGCCAAAACCGGCACGGCGTCTGGATGCAATGTCCAGGCTACAGTGCTTCACAAAAGTGTGCACAGAATTCCAGGTAGCTGCACACAGATGTCTCTTATGGAGACATTCTTCAGGGCGGCAAAAGAAACTGAGACTCCTCTGGTGGAGTGACCCCTAACTGGGCCCGGAAGGGGTTTGTTGTGCTTGTCATAGCAAAACACAATGCAGTGGACAAGCCACTTAAAAATCGTCTGTTTGGACACTGGTTTGCCCAAGTGCTGTGGCGCGAAGGCCACAAAGAGTTGCTCAGAATTACAGTGTGCAGCTGTGCGCTTGAGGTAGTACCTCAGCGCCCTGTCAACATCCAGAGTGTGAAGGAGAGCATCACCCGTATTGGAAGGAGAAGAAAAATAAACTGGAAGGTCAACAGACTGGTTGAGAGTCAACTCAGAGTCCACTTTAGGAAGGAACTTAGGATTTTGTCGAAGAGAAATCCTTTCCCTGAGAAAAACTAAATAAGGCTCTTTACACATCAGAGCCTGAAGCTCGGAAACTCTTCGAGCGGAGGTAACAGCAACTAAAAAACAAACCTTCCAGGAAAGGAAACGCAGCTCACAATCAGCCGCTGGCTCAAAAGGGGGAGAGTGAGCTTCTCCAACACAAACAGGAGGTCCCAGGGAGGAATAGGATCCCTAATGGGAGGTTTCATATGCAAAATACCCTGTAAAAAGGTGTGGGCCACGTCCAGTTGGGCTAAGGTTCTATCCCTCAAGAGGGCATGATATGCAGAAATGGCCCACATGTGCACCTTTATCGAACAGTAGCTCAAGCCTTGTTGGTATAAGAGGAGGAGATACTGCAATGCTGAGTTCACCGGACAGGTAAGGGCGTCTAGATGGGGAGACGACGCCTAGAGGCGGAAGCGATTCCACTTCACAGCATAAGCGGAGCGAGTAGAGGGCTTCCTCGCCAAGACGAGGACGTCCGCCACCTCCTGGGAGACCCCATACCTTGACTTTGCTACATCTGCAGGAGCCAGGGATGAAGGTGCAAAGACCTGAGATCTGGATGGACCAGAATGCCCCAATCCTGGGACAGTAAATGTGAGCATACTGGCAGCGGAACTGGAGGTTCCGAGGACAACCGCTGAAGTAGTGGGAACCAAATCTGCCGAGGCCACAAAGGGGCAATTAGGATCATCCGAGTCCCCTCAGCCTGCATCTTCAAGAGAACTCTCTGAATGAGAAGGGAGGGAAGGCATAAAGAAACCTCCCTGCCCAACAAAGGGAAAACGCATCTGGCCAGAAAACACCAGGTGCGTGCTCTCGCGATCAGAAAATTGGCAGTCTGGCGTTCCGTGGGGACTCAAAGAGGTCCAGCTCTGGACGACCCCATGTGTCGAAGAACTGGTCCGCTACTGATTGTAGCAACTCCCACTTGTGCGTCTTGGACAGAGACCTGCTTAGGCTGTCCGCCAAGTCATTTTGGACGCTTGGAACGTGCACCGCAGACAGGTAAATGTGACGCTCCAGCGCCCAGTACCAGACTCTCATCGCCTCCCTGCATAGGGAGTAGGAATGTGTTCCCCCTTGCTTGTTGATGAAAAAGACGACTGCCATGTTGTCAGTCTGAACAAGGAGAGAGCCTGGGATGAGGTCCTTTTGAAAGGCAATCAGTGCGTTGAAGACGGCCTGCATTTCCGGAATACTGATGTGGAGTTCATGCTCCTCTGGGATCCAAATCCATTGTGTTTGGTGGACCCCTAGGTGCGGCCCCCCCATCCCAAATCGGATGCATCCGTCATTAGGACCTGATTTGGGGGGTCCTGATGGAAAAGGACCCCTTTCTCTAGATTGAGAGGGTCCAACCACCCAAGTAGAGTCCTCTTTATTGGCTCTGCGACTCAGACCATGTGGTCCATGTCGTCCAAGTATTGATCCCACTGCACCCTGTGCATCCACTGTGGGATTCTCATGTGGAGGCGGGCCAAAGGAGTAACAGGAATGGCTGCCGCCATGTGCCCCAGAAGTCTGAGGAAGGTCCTGGCTGGGACCTGAGGGGTTACTAGGACCGAACCGGCTATCTCCCACAGGTGATCACCCCTCTCTGGAGGAAGAAAAGCCATGCCCTGGATCAAGTCCAGGACCGTGCCTATGAAGACAAGTCTTTGGCTGGGGTCCAGGGACGACTTTGGAAGGTTCAGGGTGATCCCCACCTCTCAGGACAGAGTATAGGTGTCGCAGGGAGTCTGAAGGAGGCACATCCTTGACGGGGCCACAAGCAGCCAATCATCGAGGTAAGGGAAGACATAAAGCCCCAGGTGCCTTAGAGCCGCAGCTACCACCGCTAAGCATTTGATGAAGACTCGAGGAGCGGAGGAGAGGCAGAACGGCAGAACCCAGAACTGATACTGCTCCCCCTGGAAGTGGAACCTCAGGTACTTCCTGTGGGGGGTGGGGAAGACCCCGATGTGCATGTATGCATCTTGCAGGTCTAGGGAGCAGAGACAGCCTCCCTGGTACAGCAGAGGAATGAGATCCGGAAGGGTCACCATACTGAACCTTCAGTACTCTATACAGCTGTTTAAGGAGCTGAGGTCCAGGATGGGCAAAAGATCCTGCATCTTTTTTGGTACTAGGAAAAAGTGGGAGTAAAATCCCTTTCACCGCTGCTGCAGAGGAACTGGTTCTATCACCCGCTTTTGCAAGAGGGTCTGAATCTCTCCTTCTAGAAGAGAAATGTGAGAGAGAGGATATCTTGAGGACCTTGGTGGAGTGTCTGGGGGGGGGTATCTCTGTGAACTCCAGCGTATGTCCCCTCCTTATAAATGTCTAGGACCCACTGGTCCGTTGTAATGGAGCTCCAACCCTTCAGATGAAGGGAGAAGTGATCCCCTACTGCCTCCCCTGGTACCTCCTCCAGAAGAGGGGAGGGTTGGGAGGGAGTCATTGGTCAGAGCCGGGAGTGGGCAGAGAGGCCTGGGAGGACTGGAGGCTACGAAAAGGAGCGCCTCCAGGGTGCTGGTTAACGGCTTTCCTTTTGGTGCCTCCTCTCTGTCCTTGTTGTATCCTGTGGGCTTGAGCACCTACCTGAGGGCTTGCGAAAGGGCCAGCGTCTCGCACGTCTCTGGTCCCCTCTGTACATCTGACGGACAGACCAGACCACATAGATTTACCCGACTCTTGGATATGAGAAATGAGAGACTCTGACTTTATAACAGCAGCTCACAAAATTATCACTAGACTGTGGTTTACAAATAAAATACCCACTAAAAAAGCCTGGATTGTTTTGTCCAGGGAGATATACAGTATGCCCTTCAACGATTCTCTGCCAAGATGATGGACAAAGTTCAAAAATATGATGTACAATGACAAAAGTGGATATCATACCAACTAAATCATAATGAGGATTTTGTACCTTAAGCTATGTACTGAACATGTAATTTTGCTCTTCTTTTGCACTGAAAAGATACTCTGGATATAATCTGTGATGCTCCTTGAATTTTAATGGGAATAAAATATGGAAGGGATAGGAGAAGGCTCACCGTACTATGCCTGATTTGACTGGATCACAGACTGAACTTAAAATGAGTAATTATGATTCTCTGGACACTGAAGTAATAAGATGTTAATTTATTTTCCCCTAATATGACTGCTACAGGTATACAGTCGTGGCCAATAATATTGGCGCCCTTGCAGTCTTTTCTAATAATGCACCATTCCTTCCAGAAAATTGTTGAAATTAAAAAATATTTTGGTATCCACATATGTATTTCTTTGGTTTGCAGTGGAATAAAACACAAAAAGCAGAAAAATTTACTAAGTCTTAGCTTATTCCACACAGAAATCCTTAAATGGCCCGGACAAAATTATTGGCACCTTTTAGAAGTAGTCAAAAATAATTAAATTTCAAGCAGGTGATTTTCCTTCACTTTGGAAATGAACTCACCTGTGGTGAGTTGCAGGTGCCTGCAATATAAAAATCACTAATTCAACCAGTTTGAATAGAGAAAAGGACTCATTCTCCGGTTTTGTGTCACTGTGTGTACCGCAATGAGCATGGAGAAAAGAAAGAAAGCCAGAGAACTGTCTGAGGAGGTCAGACAGAAGATTGTAGCCAAGCATGGACAATCTCAAGGATACAAATCTATCTCCAGAGACCTTGATGTTCCTGTTTCCACCGTACGTAATGTTATCAGGAAATTTAAGGCCCATGGCACTGTAGCCAACCTCCCTGAACGTGTCCGCAAGAGAAAACTTGATCGAAGATTGTAGCGCAGGATTGTTCGAATGGTGGAGAAAGCACCTCGATCAACTGCCAAACAGATTCAAGCTGACCTTCAGATACAAGCTACGACAGTTTCAACTTGCACCATCCGTCGCCAACTCAATGAAAGGGGGTTCTATGGTAGGAGGCCCAGGAGGACCCCACTGCTGAGAGAGAGAGAGAGAGAGAGAGAGAGAGAGACACATAAGAAAGCCCAACTGGAGTTTGCCAAAACACACCTGAACAAGCCAAAATCCTTCTGGGAGAATGTCCTGTGGACAAATGAGACCAAATTAGAGATTTTTGGTAAAGCACATCATCTCTATGTTTACAGAAAACAAAATGAAGCCTTCAAAGAAAAGAACACCTTCCCTACAGTCAAATATGGAGGAGGTTCAGTGATGTTTTAGGTTGCTGTGCTGCCTCTGGCACTGGGTGCCTTGAACGTGTGCATGGCATCATGAAATCTGGAGATTACCAGGCCATTTTGGAGCGCAATGTTGAACCCAGTGTCAGAAAGCTGGGTCTCCGTTGAAGGTCATGGGTCTTCCAGCAAGACAATGACCCCAAACACATTTCAAAAAGCACCCAGGAATGGTTCAAGACAAGACGCTGGACTGTTCTGAAGTGGCCAGCAATAAGTCCAGATCTAAATCCCATTGAAAACCTGTGGAGAGATCTGAAAACAGCAGTTGTGAGAAGGCACCCTTCAAATCTGGGAGAAGTGGAGCAGTTTGCACAAGAAGAGTGGGCCAAACTGCCAGTAGAGAGGTTCAGGAAGCTCATCCATGGCTATAGGAAGCGGTTGATTGCAGTTATTTTGACCAAAGGCTGTGCTAGCAAATATTAAGTCTAGGGTGTCAATAATTTTGTCAATGCCATTTCTTTTCATTTTCTGATTTAAAAGGATATACAGTATTAAATTCTGAATCAAAAAACAAAGGTTCTGTAATATTAACAGAGAAAGAATTGTGGAGACCAAATACTGCTGTTAATTTCAACTTATGTTTAGAGGAAATTGTGAGTTATTTGAAAAAAGTGCAAGGGCGCCAATATTTTTGGTCACGACTGTACATGTAATATATTGTGATGTTATCAACTGGTATTAATAAGTGATGTATTGCTGCCTGTAAAATTGTTGCATTTATAAATAAAATAAAGACTAAATTAACAAAAAAAAAAAAAAAAAAGAAATGAGATTCTGTCTCCTGCCCAAATAAGACGGAACCCTGGAACGGAAGGTCCCTGATCCTGGACTGCAGATCTTGGTGAAAACCAGACTCTCAACCAAGCATGGTGCCGCAGGCAGACACCTGATGCTGCTGCTCTGGCTGCCGTATCTGCAGTGTCGTATGAGGCACAGAAAACATGCATGCCAACGTCCGAGCCCTTCTGTCTTCTGCACGGAGACTGGCAAGGCATTAACAAGCTGCTGTCCCCTCTCCCAGAGCGCATTCTGGTATTGAACCATATGCGTGAGGAAATTAAGGGACCTAATGGAGCAGGT
This sequence comes from Neoceratodus forsteri, assembly GCA_016271365.2. Classification (NCBI taxonomy): domain Eukaryota; kingdom Metazoa; phylum Chordata; order Ceratodontiformes; family Ceratodontidae; genus Neoceratodus; species Neoceratodus forsteri. The sequence continues at coordinate 278,357,031 of CM028138.1, read as the reverse complement.
GGAGGCAGAATAGACCTTCTTGCCCACCTGGTCCAAGTAGCGAGACTCTAGGTGAGGAGGCTAGGAGCTAAGGTGTTTGGGCTGCTTGGACTGGTCATGGGCAGCCGTGATCACAGAAGAGTTCGCCTGAGGGTGTTCTACCTGGAAAGGCTCACTCTCAGGGCTCTGTACAGCCTGTCCGACTTCTTAGGAACCACCGGGACTGAAGCTGGATGTTTCCAAATAATTCCAGTAAGGTCTTGGAAGATGTCCACTAAAGGAGGCACCACCAGAGGTTTGGGCTCCTTTTGCCTAAGGTATCGGGCTAGTCGACGGCGTTCCGAATCCAGGTCCTCCGTCTCCCATTCACTGGAGGCCCGGATGTGCCTCATGACGTCCATAAAGGTTGGATCATCAGGAGGTGAGAGGGGTTGGTCCTTTTCACCCAGGGAACCCCGATCCCCGAGAGGAAAGAGGAAGAAGGCGACCGCCTACTAGGTGTAGAGTAGCCGGATCTGTAGCTAGAACTTGCACCACTCGAGTGTCGGTGGCTATCAGACCGACGTCGGCCATGGTACCGACGACTGAGTTTTGATGGACGTTGGTTTGGGGACAGGAGCGGGCCCACCCAATGGAGCGGGAACGGCTCCTAGACTCAGACCTAGACCGGTGGCTGTCTGACCCAGAGGTACGCCAGCAGCGGTCTGGAGATCGTGATCGGGAATGAACCTTCGAGGGCGAGCGAGGCAGCGGCCCCTCGGGGGTCTTCTTGGGCGAAGGAGCGGGAACACCCTCCGGTCATGGTTTGCCCGACTGATCTGGAACCAGCGATAGGGCCAGCCTCGGGGGAGTTTGTTTCTTCTGCACCGGACCCCACTAGAATGAAAAAATCTCCTGGAGTTCCTCTCTAGTAAACACAGAAGCTGCTGTCCCAGGAAAAGAGATTAAAGAATCCGAAGGACCCGGAAGCCCCGAAGGGGAACCTCCTGGAGAGCCCCATGGGGAGGAAGATTTAGAAGAGGCAGGCTGCCCCTTCTGCGAGGCTGCCCATCACCGCTTCCCCTTCTACGGGCGTAGAACCCACAAATCTGCTCCTCCAGGGCGGTGCTGGGAATGCCTTCCGACTCCAGTGGCTTACCTTTCCCAGGTGAAGCCAGGACCTTAGCAGGCAGGGCCCAAGCTTGTGCCATGGAGGTCTTGGGGGTGACCCGAACCAGCGTCACCTTAGGCTTAGCAGGTTTCTCCCTTGATGTACCTTCCTTGGCCGGAGTCTGCTTCTTTGTTGGAACGGAATCATTAGGACGAGCATGATGGTCTCCTGAGCCCGAGGGGGGCTTCTTGGGGGAAGACCGGGAACGTGACCGGGATCTAGACCTGTGGCGGGACTGACTGTGGTCCTTGTCAAGGAAGCGCTTGCTGGATTTGTCCTTATGCTTGGCCTTCTCCCCAGAGGTGTGCAGGACATCCATTTTTTGTTCCGAGAAGGTAGGCTTTAAGGGCCTTCGGGGAACGGATTCTTGTCCTGCCGGTGAAGCCCTGGCAAGTGAAGCAGGCCGCGGTGTCGTGGTCCGAACCCAGACAGAACACACACTTGGTGTGACTGTCCTTCAAAGGGAGCTGGCGGCTACAGCTACACGTGTTCCTCTTAGGCCCAGAGGAGGACACAGACGATGGGGACGACATGCGCCAGACTGGAGTCAGTAAAAAAAAAAAAAAAGGGACGGAAAGAGGGACTTTCCGAAAGAAAAGAAAAAATGAAGAAAATTTTGCTGGCAACTAGTAAGCCAATATCTTCCTCAACGTGAGCGGGTCGCAGCGGGAAAAGAACTGGGGTGGAGCTGGGTCCGCTCTCTTTTGTACCGTGACCATCGGGGTGGAGCCGACGTCAGGGGGCGGTCCCTGCTGAGTACTGCTAGCTAAGACTTTTTACGGTGGGTCCTAAGGCCTGTGGCCTTCACGATCCTGAAAGGAATGAACAGGGTAAACTTCAATGAACTATTCAGCATAAGTAGCAGATCAAGGCTACAGGGGCACGAGTGGAAGCCAACAGGAGGGGGAGAACATTTTATTTTACAGAATGGGTGGTGGGGCCGTGGAACAATCTGCCAACTGATGTGGTGGGTGCCAAAACTTTCAATGGTTTCAAACACAGCAGAGACATCGTGAAGGGCTTGGTGGTGGCTTAGGATAACAACAGTAGGGCAGGGATCATAGGGATGGATGGTGTGGGTTAGAACCCTGCATGGACAAAAGGTCCTGGGCTTGTTAGGGTTTATGGGTAGACTGGATGGACCAATGGTCTTCTTCTGACATCACTATGTTTCTATAACCTGCATCCTGACAACAGAATAAGTGGGGCTTAGTACAGAGATCTATACACCTTCCCACCGATAGGTCCCCATTAAAGCCAGTGCCGGAGAAGCAAAGCAGTACTAAGGGTGGTTTTATTGTGGAACCACTCCTTCCACTCTGGGCTACCAGAAAGCAGTTGTTTTGTGATTAAGTCTGTGTGACCCTGAGCAAGTCACAACTTCCCTGTGCTCCCAGGTCACACCTGTAAACAAACGTTTGGCTTAGTATGCCACTCCTGGTTAAATAATTGGGAAAACAAAAAAAAAAAGTTCAGACCCTCTCTGAAGGGAGCACATCTTGGGGATTATCTCTCCATTCCTGCTAAAACTGGTTGGGATCGTGGCTCAGAAATTGAATCTGCAGTCCCCCAAACAGAAGTGAAGTGCCTTAACTGCTATATCACAGAAGAAGCCTAACCACTAACAATGTTTTTTTTTTTAATTTACAAATAAATTAGAAACACTCACTGCATTTACTAAAAGGCTAGTGAAAATAAAACACAATGTGAACCAGTATTTAACATAAAAACAGCTTCTGCAGGGAAAAACCACCTACACATTCTACACAGTTTTAATACTTAAGCAGCAGCAGTCATTCTATTATGACATAGCATACACTCCTCAGGGCACACCCCTTTGCCTACCTTGTTGTATAGGGCAACCTCACCACCAGCAGTGAAGGGATGCTCTCGTTCAATTTTAGCTCTTGCAGGATGGCCGGGTCTACATACAGCGGACTAGTGCCCAGCTTCTCCTGAAGGTAGGCGCTCAGGGAATTGGAAGCATACCAGTCAACAGCAGGCAGCACAAGCGAGGAAGAAGCAGACTCCAGTGCGCTCTGTGTACCAATGAAAAACAAAAGTAAGCAGACTTGGGGTAATCTGGACAGAGAAGGTGATAAGAACCCCCAATAAAATGGGAAGGGTTACTCTACACAAACATCACATTTTTTACTACCTTAACAATGTCTTGCCAAGTTTTTTTTTTTTTTTTAGTTACAAGTTATTCAGTTGCAGAGACTGTCTGCTTCTGCCACTCCACCACCAAGAGGTGGCCATGATCTTCCTCTGCAATGACAAAGTAATGAGACCATCTGTATCCTAATGCATGCAGTCTCACGAGGACATTGGGGGCACTATAGGGAAACAGGTGGGCCCTCCTGCAGCAAAAGGAGCACAATTTTGAAGATCACCACTAATGGAATTTTTTTTGTAACGCAGCAGTTTTTGTTACAGTGAATACTTCGTACGCGTACTTATACTTTTTTTTTTTTAGATCAATATATCACTTGTTTTTTTCTGTTATGCAAGATGCCCTTTTTGCACCCATCTTAAGACAACACTGGCATTTTCTTTTCACATTTCAACAATTAGAGAAGAGTGCCAGTAAATATGGCTGCCCTCCACTTTGATTCTTATGTTTCATCTATTTACCTACTTCTCCAGTAGCCCCAGGCACTGCACTCCATCAGGTCCCCAAGCTCACTCTATCTACTGACAACACTCAATCCTGAACAGCCACTACATGCCGTCTGACATGCCAGTGGTTCTATAGTTCCAGGGCTATCCCTTCTCCGGCCCCCCACTGCCCCCAAAGGGGAATAAAGGGATATCTGTCTGGGTACCATGGCCAGGGTAGCAATAATGGAAGTCATGAATGAGGGTACAAATGCCATTCTCCAAAGCCTCCCAGATGGACAGATTTCTGTTTTCTCCCCCACCCAATCCCATATTTTATATCAAATGATAAAAAAAAGGGTCTCAGAAACATTGCTATTTGATTGACTGTCAGCATTCTGGCACCCTTCCATTAATCTCTGTTACACTGGCACATGAATTTGGTCAGCATTCCATCCTCTAACACTGCTGAATGACTAGAATGATGCATTCCCATTCGGAGCCAGCATCCCCCCCATCCCCACTATGTGTTTATCTTCTCTGCACTCCAACTGGCTCCATCTTGATTAGTCCCCTCTGGACCACCACCTGATTTCTGAGACTTCCCTTCTCTGCTGGGTCCTGTCACAGACCTTGGTCGGAGGCACCCAGTCATCAGACCGGGGCCTGCGAGAGATCAGGTCATCACCATGCTTCGGGCAGATGGGATTTCTTTCTGACTTTCTCCTCATGGGGTCTACATGCGTGCAATGATGCCTGTGCTTACGTAGCCTCTGCCCAGATGCCCCCAGCATCCAGGCATGGGCTCCCCCTTCCCTTGCTGTCCCACAGTGCTGCCACCTAAACTCAACCAGGCAAGCAGCAGGACGTGCAATTCCCCCTCCCCAAGGGAGGAAAGCTGTCCTTTGGACACTTAATCCTGAGAAAACCATTCAAAAGGTACACTTCTAACACTTTTCTTTTGGATTTTTTTTTTTTTTTTACATCATCAATAAGGCACTCAGTAGTTTGCACCTCATGCCACATTACGCCCCGTGGGGTGATTAACAGACTGTTAATCTAACCCTGTTTATGCCTTATTGCTTAAAGTAAATGTGTGATATAACATTTTGGGCTTTATGACCCGCTATCCTGAAACAGTGATAACCCCTCTGTGGTAAAAAAGTTTAAACTTTGATTGGTGGCTTTCATTTTTATCAAAAGATAGTTTAAAGTTTAGTAAAATCACTCTGAAAATTAGCCCCATAGACTTGTATGGGCCACGTCCCCACACTCTCCCTGGTTCCATGTCACAGAGTGGGAGGTGGGGGGAGCAGGGATTGGGAAGGATCAGCTGGCGGCCAGTTCGGCCACAATTACGATCCCTTACCAAACTTTAGAGTGCATTAAAGCTCAACCTTTTACCACAGAGGGTCTAACGCCACCCCAGGGTAGCAGGCTACGAAGCCCAAAATGTTTTAAAAAAATATATCACACCTTTACTTTAAATGTCTGCTGTCCACAAACTGCAAGACCAGTTGTTGCTGGTGAGACAGGTCTGGCAGCAGAAGTTCGCTTGTGTAGGCTTACAGTGAGTGAATATACTGTGTAGTTGGAATAGGGGGTATAGTGTGTGACGACCAGTGGGATTTGTTGTCCGAAAGCATGTAGAAATAGGACTACAGCTTCCTTTCTGTCACGGTGGTGTAAGCTTTGGGGCTATTCTTGGGGCAGAAACCCAGAAAGGTGATTGTTAGCCCTTTTAAGAGCTAAACAAACCCAGATACATAATTTTTTGTGTTTTTTTAAGGATCTTTTTATCGAAGATAGTTGATCACTGTGGTCACGTGACCCAGAAGAGGATTCCGGACCGCGACACCATAAATTTGAGTGCCCAGTGAGAGTGGGGCGAGCACTAAGCAGGGTGCACGCAGTTGCCATGAGCAGAGATGCGTGCTGAGATGCGCATCTGCGCATGTTATGCATGTTAAGTGGGAAGCAAAGACAGAAGGCTACTTCTAACTGGTTGGATAAGAACTGTACATAATTGTGGGTAGAAATAGTGGTGGATTGAAAAAACACTATGGATACAAATGTTGTGAAATTGGAGGGCGGCATGTTAGGGCTGAGAGGCATAACTTGCAAAATGATCAGTACCAAGGTAGCAAATGAATTATTAGTATATACAGTGGCGTGAAAAAGTATTTGCCCCCTTCCTGATTTTCTCTATTATTGCATATTTGTCACACTGGATGTTTTCAGGTCTTTAGAGAAAATGTAATATTAGATAAAGGGAACCTGAGTGAACAAATAACACTTGTTTTTTTTTTTAATTTCACTTATTTAATGAAAAAAAGTTAACCAACACCAACTGGCACTGTGTGAAAAAGTAATTGCCCCCTTACACTTAATAACTGGTTATGCCACATTTAGCTGCAATGACTGCAACCAAACACTTCCTATAATTCAATATCAGTCTTTCACATCGCTGTGGAGGAATTTTAACCACTCTTCCTCGTAGAACTGCTTTAATTCCATAACATTTGGTAGGTTTTCGAGCATGAACTGCTCATTTCGGGTCCTGCCACAGCATCTCTATTGGGTTTAAGTCTGAACTTTGACTAGGCCACTCCAAAACTTTAATTTTACTTCTTTTTAGCCATTCTGATGTGGACTTGCTTTTGTGTTTTGGATCATTGTCTTGCTGCATGACCCACCTACGCTTCAGCTTCAGCTGACGGAAGGATGACTGGACATTCTCCTTAAGAATTTTCTGGTACAGAGCAGAATTCATGGTTCCTTTAATTATGGCAAGTCATCAGGTCCTTAGGCAGCAAAGCATCCCCACACCATCGCACTACCACCACCATGTTTGACTGTTGGTATGGTGTTCTTACTGTGGAATGCTGTGTTTGCTTTCACGAGACATTATGGGATCCATGTTGTCCAAAAAGTTCCACTTTGGACTCATCTGTCCATAGAACATTTTCCCAAAAGGCTTGTGGATCATCCAGGTGCTTCTTGGCAAATGAGAGACGAGCATTTATGTTCTTCTTGATTAGCAGTGGTTTCCGCCTTGCTACTCTCACATGAAGCCCATTTTTGCCCAGTCTCTTTCTGATTGTGGAGTCATGAACACTGACCTTAGCTGAGGCAAGAGAAGCCTGCAGTTCTTTGGATGTTGTTTTAGGATCCTTTGAGACTTCTTGGATGATTTAAACTGCACCCTTGGAGTCATTTTGCAGGCCGCCCACTCCTGGGAAGGTTCACTACTGTTCCAAGTGTTCTCCATTTGGAGATTATGGCTCTCACTGTGGTTTGATGGAGTCCCAGAGCCTTAGAAATAGCTTTGTAACCCTTTCCAGACTGATAGAGGGCAACAAATTTTTCTGATCTTTTCAGGAACTTCCTTTGATCATGGCATAATGTGCTTGTTGAATCTTTGTGCTAGCAGCGTAACTCTGATGGTAAGGGCCAAAATAAGTGAGGTTTATATTGAGCAGGGCTGGCTGTAATCAAGCCTGGCTGTGTTCAATCAGTTGACTCTAATTATCCCTTTAATTGGGTTGATTTAACTAGGGGCAATTACTTTTCACACAGTGCCAGTTGGTGTTGGTTAACTTTTTTCATTAAATAAATGAAATAAGTAAAAAAAAAAAAGTGTTATTTGTTCACTCAGGTTCCCTTTATCTAATATTATATTTTGTCTAAAGACCTGAAAACATCCAGTGTGACAAATATGCAATAATAGAGAAAATCAGGAAGGGGGCAAATACTTTTTCACGCCACTGTACATATGAGCAATGCCATCGCATTAAAGAATTACAGGGTGACTGGTAGAAGCTGAAATGGAACTGATTGTATGTAAGCAGAAACTGTTACTGCATGATGAAGCAAATGGAGAGCAGATGCGGCAAGGTACAGAGGAAATGAGAGAAATGGATAACAGAAAGGGAAGGGAAAAAGAAACTGAGGGTGACTGGGTACCAGTTGAAATAAGAAAAAAAAAAAAAAACAATAAGAGCTATGGGGTTTACCCATGAAGAAGTCAAATAGCTTTGGGCCCTTGATTCTACTTGACATGGAAAATAACAGTAACAAACCGAATAAAACCAACTGTGAAATAAACATATCTCCTATTCTCCCAGACCCTGTGACGAGGTAAATGCACCAAGCACATCTTGTTTTGAGCAGACAAGCACTATGAACACACATATGGGGACAGATAAGGACGGTAATTAATGTGGTAAACTGGTAAATGGAACAAACACTTGTGGAATTAGGACAACAGAAATGGATGGTCAAAGAGAGAATTGCACTAATGAAAGGGAGCATGGTGACACAATTACAGAGCAAATGAATGGAGTAAACTCTGAGGAAACAGACAAGGAAATTCTAACTGCAGGTGGTGGGATAAATGATCAAGTTGAACAAATGAATATAGGGTATAAGGAAAGAAAGGTTTGTGTACTAGGAGACTCCATACTGAAATATACAGATAGGTACACATTGAGTAGCAACAAAGAAAATACAACAACTAGCTACTTTACAGGAGCTAAAATAGGGGAGGTTAAGCAAATGCTACGGGATATAATTAAGGAAAAAGATGGATCAGCAACATTAATCCTACATTTAGGTATAAATAATATCAAGAATCGGGAAATTGAAGATATTCAGAAGAATATGAGGAGATAAGAAGCGCAGCAGAGACACTACAATGCAAAGCGTACTTTTCAGAAATTCTGCCAGCCCCTAGAGTGAAAGTATTTAACAGTATAAAGATCAAAACAGTGAATAACTGGCTTAGGCAATGGACATTAAAAAAAATGGCCTGGGGTGTATAAAACACTGGGAAGAATATATTAGCGAACCATCATATTACTGTAAAGATGGACTACATCTGAGTAGAAAGGGGAGCAGGAAATTGGAGCTGAAATAAAAACAGTCATGGACAGTAATTTAAACTAGAAGGCATGGGGAGAGGGGGGACATCCTTTAAACAAAACAATGGTAACATACGTGCCAGAAGTCAAATAAGGAAAGGAAACATGGGAATATCAGTTTGGGCGTTAAATGCCAGAAGTTTGAATACTGAAAGGAAGGCAGAATTAGAGGTTAAATTAATGAGTGAGAAGATCGATGTGTAAGGTGACAGAACATGGTGGGAAACCTGAAATAAAATGGAATACTTATAGAGGGATATAGAGTATACTCTAAAGAAAGGAAAAACAAGAAGGGGGGGTGGCAATCTACATTAGAGAGGACGTACAAAGTAATCTATATAATACTACAGACAACGGAGAAATTGAATCTCTATGGATTCGAGTGGCGGGGGAGTGGATAAAAAATTATTTGGTCTTTTTTATAGCCTACCTAACAGCGGTAGGGAAATTGACACTTTAATTAGAAACGAAATCAAACAAATGGCCTTAGAGGGAGATGTCATCATTGCAGAAGATTATAATTTACCGGATGCTAATTGAGGAACAGATAGGAATAAGAAGGTAAAAAATGAGAAATGTGTTCAAGTGTTGGAAAATGGCAAATCTCAAACAACTTATTCAAAAACCAACTGGAGGGGGAACTATTTTGGATTTGTTAATAAATAGGATGGATATTATACACAAAATTAAAATCAGGAAGAAACTGGAAAACAGTGACCATAATATTATAACACTGAATGTAAAAAAACAAATTATATAAAAGGTAGGATGATAGCAAAAAATTACAATAGAGCACATTTTAAACAGATTAGAGATTAACTAAAAAAAATGGAACTGGAAAAAGAGTTTTGAAGGACAAAATGTTGAACACACGCAGGAGGTGCTTAACAGATTTGGAAAAAAAATTATGTACCAGATAGGAAGCTGTACAACGGAAAAGGGAAAAGGCCACAATAGTGCAATAATAAAGTAATGAAAACATATAAAAAGATGAAATTACTAGGGACAGAAAAGGCCATATTACATTATCGAGCCACTCTGTGGACTGCAAAAAAAAAAAAAAAAAAAGAATTGAGGAAGAAAGAAGGAAGGTGGAGGCAAATTTAGCTTAATAGGAAGGATAATGGTAAGAGTTTTTCTTTTTATATAGATCAACCGAAATAGGAAAGATGGGCAAGGAGTGTGGCCATTAAAGGATAGCATAGAAATTAGGAAACCAAAAGAAATGGCTGATGCACTAAATGAATTTTTTGGTACAGTATCCAAAACTAATGGAGAGGTCATGAATGTTAAAGTCAATGAAAACAATAAGATATCTGATTTGTCAACAACAAGGGATGAAGTAGAAAAATTGATAAAGAAATTAAAGATTCATAAATCTGCAGGCCCAGACCAATGCATCCTGGTACATTAAAGAAATGGCACCATTACTAACAAATACTGGTAACAATTTTTAATCAATCATTTACAACAGGTGAGGTGCCAGAGGATTGGAGGCAGGCTTTTGTGGTACCGTTGTTTAAAAAGGGAGACAGGTCGGAGATGTCCAACTATAGATATGTGAGCTTGACAGCGATTCTGTGCAAAACAGCAAAAAGTACTGTATATTGAAAACTAGAATAAAAGAAAATCCAGAGACATTGGGATTTGTAGATGAAAAACAGCATGGATTCAAGAGGAATAGATTCTGTACTACTAACCACTTTTGCTTCTATGAAGACATAAATGAGAAAGTTAGTGGAAATATACCAACAGACATTGTATTTCTTGATTTCCAGAAAGCTTCTGATAAGGTGCCACAGGATAAATTGATAGACAAAATAGCCAGTATGGGATTGGACAGCCATACAGTTGTTTGGATAAGGAACTGGCTAGGGAACAGAATACAGAGGAAGTTTCTGAAATTGTAACAGTGGTGAGTGGTGTCCCGCAAAGATCAGTCCTTGGGCCCATTCTATTTTCATTGCATACAAGTGATTTGCATCATGGTGGTATCAATCAGATCGCCAAATTTGCTGATGACATAAAATCAGTGGGACCTGTTAAGTCACAGGAACAACGGGATTCAATGAGAATGGATTTGGAAAGGATTGAGAATTAAACAAAACAGGATGATTTTTAGCATAAAAAAAAAATCATGGGTCATGTATTTAGGAAAATCTAATAGGAAAAACAAATATATGTGTAACCCCTAGATGGCGCTATCCCAGGGGCTACTACCCCTGCCTGATTTGCCACTAACAGGTTGAGGGGCCTGGATCCAATGGCTGGTGCCTCCACCCAGAGGTCAGGGTTTGCAATAGTTAAACTAACTTGGTCACAGCCCTCTGGGACACTGCAACCCCTTTCTTCCCACTAGTGGCCCACACAATATATCAAATTCCTTCACGGTATACACTTACCCCAGGTCTGGTTCCGCACTGGGACCTCTCAGAAATGAGATACAGTGCAACAATCACAGTACAGTACTTTAACACAGACAAATACCTCAGGCAGTATAACTTTGCTGAAACAAGCAGCTCTGATTTATTTAGGGGGATATAACAAGGACAGGGGGAAATCAGGTTAATTAGCTTATCACTCTAATAATCTACCTATGGCTCTGTCCACAGGCCTATCCCTATCAGTTACTGTCCCTGGGTACCCAAGCCCTAGTGGCTAGTCCAAACCGTGGCAGCTGGTAGGGGCCCTTTCACACAGAGAAAAGGAGAATTAAACAGTCAGCAGTACAGTAATTCCATTTGGATTTAATGTGGCAATTCAACAGGGAGCGACCCTGAATTAGTACTCACGACCTCCAAATAAGATAGGGTCCTTCAATATCAGCAGGGCTACTCTTGAGCTCAAAGAGACTCTTCACACATTTATATGGTAAAAAAAAGAGTACTATACCAGGCAGGCTGCTTCTCTATCCCGATCGCAATTACTGCACAATACCCGGGAGAACACACAGCAGATTCAGTTCCTGACAGACCGGTGTAATTCAACAATTTCTCCAGTCTTCTACAGGGTGAGCCTGGTTTCTACTCTTCAGAGATCCTTTGATTCTTTTCACAGGATCGGATTCAGTCCTAACAAGCAGTTACACAAGCTGCAGACTGGAACTCTGGGCCTTACACGCTTTTTTGACTAAAACTGCACACTGAAAAGCACAGGGCTCCTTCCTTCTTCACTGCCAAAGCTCAACTGAAACTCCAACTGACAAAACCGGCACTTCCTTTGAGTTCCTCCCAGTTCTTGACTGGATTGGCTGTCACTCACAATAGACTGCTGCTGTTGGTCCAAAAGGCACTGAAGTCTAAACCACATCTCCCAGAGTCACTGCCCATACAATCCTCTTGTGGCTGGCTCAGATTATGAGTCCAAGTTCTGATTCGTCAAGGCACCATTTTAGAGCTAGAACTACCCACACTGATTGGTCCAGTTCAGCAGTTCAAAACTAGAATGGGGAACTAGCAGACACAGTTCTGACTGCAAAGAAAGCAGGTTAGACAAACTGTAATTTCATTATTACTCTAAATAATTTCTGGCAAACAGTTACATCTTTCAGATAGGTTCCCTTTGCACTCCTAGTGACTGCAAAAATGAAGTGAATTAGCAGCAGCAAAGTGGTACTCAGAGAAGCACACGTCCCCCATACAAACTAATTATGTCTGCAAGCAGACAGCTCTTAAAGAGACAGTACCAGAGGTTCTAAAATGCTCACTGATAAATGGCTTAAATGCCAAACACCATTCAGGCTTGGAGCATTCAAACAAGCTCCTGGAAGTCTTTTGGAACCCCATTTGCAGGGGTTACACCCTTCCTGGCCTGGGAAAGCTTGACGTCGCGTCAAGCAAGTACCCCATAAGTTTCAACTGCAACCATATACATTTGCATTAGGCTGCACATGTAATCATCAGTCAATATATCATTTTACCAAGAACACATTTCTGAAACATTGCAGTACGTCACTCTTTACACAGTATTACATACACATTGTACCATAACTCAAGTTATTACCTCTTGTACATGAAACCTGAAGAGAGGGGGGCCTTCCCTATCAGTTACCTTGGGGCTGGATGGGGCAAGGGCACCATACTTAGAGGGCAACACAAGTAACTTGGAGTTAGCACTGATGCTCAGTTTGGGCAATGAGCTCGGGGACACATACACTCCTTTATGGACAACATTGAGAGGCAAGTCCACAGGCCTCCCAAGTGAATCATAACTGAGGTGCACCACAGGCTTTACAGCTCGACCAGTCTTTCTAGGGGGAACTGTTATAGTCTCTGCACTCTGAGCCTCATTTTCAGCATTGTCCTCACTTGTCAGGGGAGTCTCCATGGGGTAGAGAGGCTGAGAACTTGGGGCACTTTCAGCTCCAGGAGTTCAGTTTCTGAGTCCACAACATTTGGCTCGCATGGAGAGCTTGGACACTGGCAGTGGACTGTCAGGGCACTCAAAATACTCTTTCTTGTTGGGTGTATCACCAGTCTGCCCCAATCTATCATTTTCCTCCTGAAAGCTCAAACAGTTCAACCATGCACAATGATTCCATTTCATCTGATCTGATGCTTTGCACTTCACTTTCTGGGAGCATTGGCTCCAGGGATGAAGCTGGGGGCTTAGACAGTCCAGAAGGCCCAGCTTCATCTCCAGTATTGACTAGGGATTGCCCGAAACAATTGACTCAGTTAGTAAGAAGGATAGTATTCAAAGTCACTCTCACTTTCTTCCGATATGGACTGACAGTCATGCTCAACTGGGACTTGTGGAGGGAACACTAACTTTGCTTCTGTAGGTGCAGACTTTCTTGATCTTTTCTTAGCAGCAGCTCTAGTCACTGGTCCAGAGGGGCATCTTCTAGGGGCTCAGACTCAATTAAGATTTGTCCAATGGGCAGTAAATGATTTCTATGCTTGTTTTACATCTTTTGAATTATTCTCAGGCCTTACTTTGTACACTGGCAGATCATCTAGTTTGCCCACTACAATGTGAGGGAGATGGTGCCATCTCGTCAGCAATCTTGTGCTTGCCATGCAGTCCCAGATTTCTTAGCAATATCCGATCTCCCTCCTGGAGTTCCTTGCTTTCACCTTTATCATACCTTTCTTTGTTGGCCAGATTTCTTTGGCAGCCATGGTTTGAGCCAGTTGGTACGCATGAGTTAGCTGGGCCTTTAACTTTTGCACATACTGTAAATAGTTGTCAGCTTGAACCCCATCAGAGAGACCCCAAAACACACATCTACTGGTAGCGAGCTTCTCTTCCAAACATCAGGCGGTAGGGGAGAATCCAGTGGCATCACTTTGGTGCAGTTATAAGCATGTACCAGGGTGCTAATTTGTTGGCTCCATCTAGGCTTGTCCTTTGGGTGCAGGGTGCCTAGCATATCTAGCAAAGTGCGGTTGAAAGCGTTCAGGCTGTGGGTCCCCTGGGGGTGGTAAGGTAGGTTCTGGACTTTCGCACTCCCACAGAGAAAGCATCTCTTTGATCAGACGACTCTCAAAGTCTCTCCCTTGATCAGAATGGATTCTTTGTGGAGCCCCATAGTGAACAAAAGTTTTCTACAAGTACTTTGGCCACAGTGGATGCTTTCTGGTCTTTGGTGGGGAAAGCTTGGGCATATCTCGTGGAAATGGTCAGTGACCACCAGCACATTACTGATATTTCTTTGATCTGACTCCAAACTCAGAAAATCAATACAGACCAGCTCCATGGGTGCACTGGTGGTGATGTTAACAAGGGGCAGCCCTCTGGGGCAAAGCTTTCCTCTGTAAGCTAGCGACTACAAGTTCGAATGTGTTGCTCCACATCAGCCCCATCTTAGGCCAATAGAATCTGGATCTCACCAAGTCAAGTGTTCTGTCTATACCAAGGTGCCCCATGTGGTTGTGCAAGGACCTCAGTACTGAGTCTCGAAGGCAGTGGGCAGCACTAGTTGTTGTTTGTCTACTTGTGCCCTCTGTCTACTGTTTCTCTGTATAACAGTTTATTGATCAGTTTCAACTTAGGACCTTCTTTGTATAACAGTGCAGTTCTCAAATCAGTGGAGCGTAATTTGGAACATCTTTTCCTGCATAGAGGGCTTCTAAAGCTGCTTTGATCATGGGATCGTGGGATTGAGCCCGCGAATACTGTCATTGTCCAGCTGAGGCAGTGCACCAATGTCTATTGCAGAAAAGTGGCAACAAGCAGCAGGTATGCAATTCTCAGAGGCTCCCAAGCAATCCACCATGCAGTCCATCGGCCTCAGGACATTTGTTCCTCCCTGTCAAACTTCCGCAGAGTGCCCGAATGTCAGGTTCTGCCAACTGGACCCAATCATTCTGGGGAACAGGCCTCCGGGAGAGAGCATCAGCATCTATGTGGTTCAGACCTGCTCGTATTCGAGAGCATAGTCATATGTAGATAATGCAGAAAGCCACCTATGGCCAGTGGCATCCAACCTAGCTGAGGTCTGCACATAGGTCAAAGGATTATTGTCGTTTTACTAGTATTTTAGCCCCATAAGTACTCATGGAATTGGTCAACAATAGCCCACTTCAAAGCTAGGAACTCTAACTTATGTACAGGATAGTTCTTTTCGGATGGGGTCAGGTTCTACTGGCAAAGGCCACTGGTCTCAGGCCATTCTCGTGTCTTGGTACAACACAGCCCCCAACCCTTGCAAGCTAGCACGTGCAGGACGTAAGGTTTTCTTGGATCGGCATAGGCCAGCACTGGAGCATGGGTAAGTTGATATATGATCTCATGAAAAGCAGTCTCATAATCAGGAGTCCAGCGGGCCCCAAATACTTCACTCGGATGAAAATACACTCTTTCAGTCTTGAGGGACGCTGACTTTGGTATTTTTGTGGGTTGGGGATACCTTGAGTAAGGTTAAGTAAAGGGCGGATCACTCTTGAATAGTCCTTGATGAGCGCGATAATAACCACAGAATCCCAGGAATCTTTGCAGTTCTTTTAGATTTTTGGGCTGTGGCCAGGTGGTCAAGGCCTCAACTTTACTTGGTGGGTCTCTATTCCTCGGTGGATACTATGTGTCCCCTTACTTTACTGATGTTTGAAAGAATTGACACTTATCAATGGACAGTTTAGGCCAAAGTCCTCCAGTCGGTCCAATACCTTAAATAATCTGCTCTCTCATGTTCCTCCAGTGAGCTGCCAAACACAATAACATCATCTAGGTATACCAGGCACTCTAGTAAGTTCATGTCCCCCACTGCACGCTCCATCAATCGTTGAAAAGTGGCTGGGGCACCTGAAATCCCTTGAGGCATCCTCATGAATTCACTTAAAGCCAACCGGACAGACAAAGGCTCTCTCACGGTCCTCTGGGGCCATCGGGATCTGGTAGTACCCACTGCGGAGATCCAGCACAGAGAAACCACTTGCCCGCTTAGGCAGTCCAAAGCATCCTGAATGCGGGCATTGTGTACTGATCAAGGATAGTCCTCCGTTTAAGGTGCGATAATCCACACACATCCTTACTGTTCCATTCTTTTTCCTCACTACCACAATGGGGAAGCATAAGGGCTTCTGGATTCTTGTACACCAGCAGCTAACATCTTGCAGATGCCGCCTCACATCATCTATGTCAGCAGGTGCCAGGCGCGAGACCTCTCACGAAATGGTCTTTCGTCATGCAGCGGATATTGTGCTCAGCTCCGCACGCATCCTACATCCCATTCCTTTAAAGAAAACACCTGGTCTCTGGGCAAGCTTCTCCACTGATCCTCACTTTCCATTCAGCTGGCAGGGGGCGCGAAATCAAACAAGTCAGGCGTTACTCTGTCATTCTTCCTTGAACTCTTGCTGCTGGGTAGCACTGCAGTGTCTGCACAATGCACATTAGCCAGGATGCAACCTCTGTTTACTCAATGTCTCTTTCAGACACATTATGAACTTGGACCATTACTCTTCTGGCATAAGCATGGCTCTAGCGGGCAAAATACTAGGCTTGACCAGCAGTCCTCTGGCAATTTTCCATCGCCTGCGTGCATCCAACATTAATATTTTATTCTTAACATCCTTTCTGATACGGACCTCTCCCTGTAAGGTACACTGGGCATTTGGGCCAGGATCAGAGACTCAGGATCCTTCTTCCATACAATTCCGACCGGTTCCTCTGGTTCTGTTTTTTCAGCATCTCTGTGCCTCATAGGCCTTCTTAATTAAAGCGGAACTCTTAAAGCTCTACTAGTCTTTGACCCCTGTTTTCATAACACAACTGTGCCAGCCTTCCGAACATATGAGCATTTGTTCCAATCAACAAAGGGACACCATCATACAGTCCAGTGGGGGGACACACTAAGGCTAGGGTCTACTTGTTCGGCCACTCCAGCCACGGAGGTGGGGAAAGACAGCCAAATTCGGATATACCCGAATAGGGTAGGCCTTCTCACTAACCCCCATACATGCAGTCCTTCTAATGGTTGTGAAGGGTACGTCTGACAAATGCTTCTGATACCAATCCTGGAACATAATTGTCACTTGGGAGCCACTGTCTAATACAGCTCTTGTAGACACTCCATTCACCTTTACAGTGGTCTCCATGGAGGACCCACTATTCTGGACCAGTCTGGAGAGGCGGTAGTGGGGGCCTGGGCAACTGACCTTGCCACAAAGGATGTGAATTAGCATTTTTGGTGCCCTCACTGGGATCATGTACGTACCTCTTAACCACTGATTTCTTCTCCAAGCTCTCTCCTTGTAGCCTATATGCAACTTTGTCAGTGTCTTTTGGGGACTGGCATTCCCTTTTCATGTGCCCATCTTTCCCACAATTATAGAAAAACATACTTGGAGTTTGAGCTGGCCGAGGCGCCACACTGGGAGCCAGGGCGGGGTATTACTAACTGGAAACCTGGGTGCCATCTCTGTCTCGCGGCGTGATAAGCATTTGGAGACATCTCGTCAGTTTCTCCACTTCCATGGTCAAGGAATTGAGTTTGGGCTGTTATCAGCAGGAGATACATGGGTAGGACCCCACCCCTATAGCAGATGCAGTCGGATATAGGTCAGGGCCCGTACTTGCAGGCGTGGCCTTCATAAAGGGACTGTTTTTGAATTCCCGGATCTCTCTCAACAGTTCGCCCCATTGTGGCATATCTTTTTCCTTGTCAGAGCACTCATTGACTGTCAACCTCTGCCCTGAACTTCACTTGATGGGTCACCCTCAGTCACTCGGTCGCCACAGCTGTTGGTGCAGGTACCTCCCAGGTCGCCTTTTCTCAACCTCAATTTCTCTCATTAACTCATCATAGGAGGTGAGTTCCAGTGATTTGCCAGGCGTAACTGAAGCAACAGCAGTTCTGAGAAGGGGGCAGACTTAAGGATTCTGTCCAGTTCAATCGCTGGCAAACTACCTTTCTGAGGCTTATTGCAACAATTTTTCCAGCCGAGAGACATACACAGACAACAACTCCCCTTGGTACTGTTGTGCATCTCTTACTCTCCACCATAGGTCCTCATCAGAATCTGGGCTCCCATACACATTCTCCAAGGCCTCAAGATAGGCCTGTGCAGCGCTTCAGGGTTACTGGCCCGTTTAGCACGGATGGTAGCCAGGGCAGGACCCCGGAGGCTCTCACTAACCCTCTTTTTTAGCCTTCCGAGCATTGCCATTCTAGCACTTGGGGGCAACATAGTCTATCCAGGTCTCCCAGTCATCCTCCCTTGGGGGTGGGAGGGTGCCAGAGAAGATCCTCAACCTTCGGTAGAGTGCGTGACTAATGGCAGGTGCAGAAATAGGAGTCTGCATTGGTTCAGCCACCATTACGGGCACTGGAGCAGGAGAGGGTGTTGGGGAGGAACACCCCAGGTGGCAAGAATAGTTTCTTCAAGTCCTCCACAGTTTCCCCTCCCAGCAACCCATTCAGCAAATTTCTCCTCAAAAGTTTCAGATAGTGGTGGGGGCTGATTCCCCCGGTCTTTACTGTCCTCAGTTATCACTCTCCAAGCAGTGAGGCTCCTCTGGGGTAATGGTCTGTGGCACTTTGGAGCTATCTATGGGATCCTTAAACTCTACTAGGGCCAGGAAAGTGTGGGTGAGCAGATTAGCATGCCCCACCACCACAGGGTTTTGTAAACCTTCCACCTTGGAAAGTACTCCTGCACAGTGTCCGTATTGATACCAGGGGATGTCCAGGATAAGCATAGCATTTGGAGGTCGATCTCCTCCCAGTACACCACTCCACCAGCCGGCACAGCCACTTCTGTCGGGGTACCCATTTTTCTTAACAGTGGTCAGAATATGGCCACTAGAGGACACACAATCCCAGCGGTGAGCTCCAAGATGTAACCCCTAGATGGCGCTATCCCAGGGGCTACTACCCCTGCCTGATTTGCCACTAACAGGTTGAGGGGCCTGGATCCAATGGCGGTGCCTCCCACCCAGAGGTCAGGGTTGCAATAGTTAAACTAACTTGGTCACAGCCCTCTGGGACACTGCAACCCCCCTTTCTTCCCACTAGTGGCCCACACAATATATCAAATTACCTTCACAGTATACACTTACCCCCAGGTCTGGTTCCGCACTGGGACCTCCTGTGAAATGAGATACAGTGCAACAATCACAGTACAGTACTTTAACATAGACAAATACCTCAGGCAGTATAACTTTGCTGAAACAAGCAGCTCTGATTTATTTAGGGGAATATAACAAGGACAGGGGGAAATCAGGTTAATTAGCTTATCACTCTAATAATCTACCTATGGCTCTGTGCACAGGCCTATCCCTATCAGTTACTGTCCCTGGGTACCCAAGCCCTAGTGGCTAGTCCAAACCGTGGCAGCTGGTAGGGGCCCTTTCACACAGAGAAAAGGAGAATTAAACAGTCAGCAGTACAGTAATTCCATTTGGATTTAATGTGGCAATTCAACAGGGAGCGACCCTGAATTAGTACTCACGACCTCCAAATAAGATAGGGTCCTTCAATATCAGCAGGGCTACTCTTGAGCTCAAAGAGACTCTTCACACATTTATATGGTAAAAAAAAAGAGAGTACTATACCAGGCAGGCTGCTTCTCTATCCCGATCGCAATTACTGCACAATACCCGGGAGAACACACAGCAGATTCAGTTCCTGACAGACCGAGTGTAATTCAACAATTTCTCCAGTCTTCTACAGGGTGAGCCTGGTTTCTACTCTTCAGAGATCCTTTGATTCTTTTCACAGGGACAGTTCAGTCCTAACAAGCAGTTACACAAGCTGCAGACTGGAACTCTGGGCCTTACACACGTTTTTGACTAAAACTGCACTGAAAAGCACAGGGCTCCTTCCTTCTTCACTGCAAAGCTCAACTGAAACTCCAACTGACAAAACCGGGCACTTCCTTTGAGTTCCTCCCAGTTCTTGACTGGATTGGCTGTCACTCACAATAGACTGCTGCTGTTGGTCCAAAAGGCACTGAAGTCTAAACTACATCTCCCAGAGTCACTGCCCATACAATCCTCTTGTGGCTGGCTCGATTATGAGTCCAAGTTCTGATTCGTCTAAGGCACCATTTTAGAGCTAGCTTACCCCACACTGATTGGTCCAGTTCAGCAGTTCAAAACTAGAATGGGAACTAGCAGACACAGTTCTGACTGCAAAGAAAGCAGGTTAGACAAACTGTAATTTCATTATTACTCTAAATAATTTCTGGCAAACAGTTACATCTTTCAGATAGGTTCCCTTTGCACCCTAGTGACTGCAAAATGAAGTGAATTGGCAGCAGCTCGAGTGGTACTCAGAGAAGCACACAGTCCCCATATAAACTAATTATGTCTGCAAGCAGACAGCTCTTAAAGAGACAGTACCAGAGGTTCTAAAAACGCTCACTGATAAATGGCTTAAATGCCAAACACCATTCAGGCTTGGAGCATTCAAACAAGCTCCTGGAAGTCTTTTGGGAACCCCCATTTGCAGGGGGGTTACATATGTGGAATGGAGAAGAATTATAAGAAGTAGGAGGAGAAAAGAGACCGGGGTAATTATTGATAATTGTTTGAATTTTGAAAAACAAAGGACTCATATCATACAAAAAGCTAATTACATGGTTAAAAATATAAAACACAGTTTTGTGAATAAATCAATTGGCTGTTTATCGCCTATATATAGATCGCATGTAAGACATTTAGATTTTGGGTCACAGTTGTGGAGTCCCTACAAAAAGAAAAAGTTACTCACCTTAGTAATTGTGTTTCTTCTAATGGAGTCTTGCTGGATTCTGACACATGCAGTTAGCCCCAGCACTTGAACTGCCCCGGAGATGAGAGTTAACTCTATGCAGAAGCATAGAACGTTGAGCTTGAGCTCGGATTTCAAACCTCTGTCTGTGGTGCTTCAGAGTTTAACCGTCAGATTCTTACGAGCAACTAATTAACTACACTTCTAGTGCGGAAATTGCAAACAAACTAACAGGTAAAAAATGTGGGTCCCAAAAGACATGTCGAGAGCCCACGATAAAATAAAACAGGTAGTGAACAATATATAGCAATATATATAAATAAACATAGAACAACAACAGCCACCCCACGCTAAGAGGAGAGGTGTAAAGTACACCCCTGAAGTGCAACACTGTACCTGCCAGCCCATATCCCAAAAACTAGGTTCTAAGAGGGGAGGGGAGGTCAGAATACAGCAAGACTCCATTAGAAGAAACAATTACTAAGGTAAATTTTTTTTTTTTTTTTTCCAAACATCATGAAGACTTGCTGTATTCTGACATATGCAAACTACCAAGCAGTACCTCCATGAAGAAGGGTACCGAACCTATTTTGGGAATAGGCTCTGCAGTACTGCTGTACCAAACCTAGCATCACTCCTAGCCTGGATATCCAGAGAGTAATGCTTGGTGAATGTATGGACTATTTTCCAGGTGGCTGCTCTGCATATCTCTGGCAGCAGCCAGAGAAGCTGCTGTACCCCTAGTCGAGTGGGCCCTCAGACCTGAGGGAGGTGTTTTACCTAGCTTGGTATAAGAAAATTGTATACAGGCTACAATACACCTGGTAATAGTTCTTTTAGTAGCTGGCCTACCCTTTCCCACTTCACCATAAGTGAGAAACAATTGAAGACAGTCATTCCTATGTGCCTTGGTATGCTCTACGTAATAGCCAAGTGCCTTTTTAACATCCAAATTGTGTAACTTTTCTTCTGAAGAGGAATGATCAGGGAAAAACACAGGAAGGGACATGGACTGGTTCAGATGGAAATCTGAGACCACTTTGGGTAAGAACCTCCTATTGGTTCCGAGGACCATCTTATCTCTATGGAATTAAATAAAATCAGGTTCAACTGACAGGGCCTGTAATTCACTAATTCGCCTGGCAGAAGTGACAGCTACCAGAAACAGTTTTCCAGGTCAAGTACTTAAGCTCGTCTGAAGCTAAAGGTTCAAAAGGTGGCTACATAAGCTGAGCAATGCAAATATTGAGATCCCAATCCAGGGTAGGCTCTCTAAAAGGAGGGTTGATATGGATCAGACCTTTAAAGAACTTTCCAAAGACAGGGTGGGATGCCAGAAAAGATCCCTTCCCTGCTGACAGGAACGCAGAAACAGCTGCTAGATAAGCTTTTAAAGTGGCTGGCCTAAGGCCTAAACCATTAAGGTGAACTAGATAATCTAAGACTGTGGCAGTACCTGCAGCATCTGGCAGGATAACCCAGTGTGAACACCAAATGCTGAATCTTTTCCATTTGGAGTTATAGGTTTTCCTGGTAGAAGGTTTCCGAGAGCCCTTAAGGATATCAAACTCCCTGAGAGAGGTGCAGGCCTGCATACTCTAACTCTTTAAGAGCCAGGCCTTGAGATTGAGAGACTGAAGATTGGGGTATCAGATCCTCCCCTGACAGGAGGTTAAGAGATTGTGTCTCTGGGGGGGAGAGAGACTGCCAAGGACAACAACAGAGGATACCAAGGTTGCCTAGCCCAGTCTGGAGCAATTAGAATCACTGTGCAAGGTTGTGACCTGATCTTGACTAGAACCCTGAATAAGGGGAAAGGGAGGAAAGGCATAAAGGAACTTGCCTTCCCAATTCAATACAAGAGCATCCAGGGGAACAGTCCCCAGGACTGGAGGTCTGCAGCAGAACTGGGGAAGTTGATGATGGTCTGGGGCTGCGAAGAGATCCATCTCTGGAGTGCCCCACCTGGTGAAGATTACTTTCAGGAAGAGAGGGTCCAAGGTCCATTCGTGATGGCCTTGGGGAGATTCTGCTAGCACATTGTCCTTCCCTGGGAGGTAGAGTGCTATTAGGGAAGTTTGTAGGGAGTAGGCCAGAGACCATACTTTCATGGCCTCTGTGCACAAGGCCATAGACCGAGTGCCCCCCTGCTTGCTGATTTACCACATGGTGGTGGTGGTAGTGTTGTCTGTCCTGACCTGAAGCACCTTGTTCCTCACAGAGTCCGAGAAAACCTGAATAGCCAAGAATACTGCCCTGAGTTCCAGAAGACTGATATGGAGAAGAGACTCTTCTGGGGACCAAACCCCTTGTGCTGTGAGGGCTCCCAGGTGAGCTCCCCAGCCCAACAGAGAAGCATCCGTGGTGAGGACCATTGAGGGAGTTTGCTTGAGAAATGGGACACCTTGCCTGAGATTGTCTTGGTCCAGCCACCACTGGAAAGCTTGGACCAGAGTCTGAGTCACTGGAATCAGTCTGGTAAGAGAGTCTTTCTTCTGAGATCAAAAGGACCTTAGATGGAACTGAATGTCACTCATCTGAAACCTGGCCCCTTGCACCACTGCAGTGGAAGCTGCCATTGGCCTAAGAGCTGAAGAAAATGTCTTGCTGGACGAGAAACCAGAGGATGAAAAGAATAAGCAAGATCTTTAAGGGCCTGAACTCTTGCAAGTGGAAGAAATGCCTTTGCTTGAACAGTATCTAACTCTATCCCTACGAAAGTGAGAAGCTGTACTAGTTCAAGAACTGACTTTGGCAGGTTGAGAAGAAACCCCAGGGAACTGAGCAGATCCTGAGTGACCTGTAGAGCTGACTTGACCTGGTTGGAAGACTGCCCTACAATGAGCCAGTCGTCCAGGTATGGAAATAGAGAAATGCCCTGCCTTCGGAGGAAGGCCACTACTACAGCAAGGCACTTTGTAGACACCCTTGGAGCTGATGTTAGACCAAAAGGCATAGCTCTGAATTGATAATGGCCTGAAGGCAACTCAAACTTTCTGTGGGAGCACCTGATGGGAATATGGAAGTAGGCATCCTTGAGGTCCAGGGAAGCTAACCAGTCTCCTGGCCTTAGAGAGGAAATAATTACTCCCAGAGTCACCATTTTTAACTTTGGTTTTAAGATGTGTTTGTTCAAATACCTTAAGTCTATGATGGGTCGCGACTCCCGTCTTTTTTGGGATAAGGAAGTATCTGGAGTACAGACCTTTGCCCCTGTGTGGAGTAGGAACTCTCTCCACGGCTCTGAGAGCCAGCAGAGAGGAAACCTCTACTTCTAAAGCAATGGTTTTGGAGATGTTTGCAGGTGGAAAAGACCTGACCCTCATTTTTGAAAATATTTTGAAACTGAGGGCCAAACCATGGCTTACTACCTCCAGGACCCACTTGTCAGGTAACAGACTTCCAGGCCTGTGAGTAGTAAGCCAGCCTGCCTCCTACTGGAACTGGGGACTCGACCCGGGCTGACACATCAGGGTGTCTGCTTAGCAGGAGCCTCAGACTGGGAAGAGGATGCAGCCCTGCTCATCCCCCTCCTGCCTCTCCCTTGGAAGAACCCCCTCTGTGGGAAGGGAGAGGAGGCCTGGGCTTGGTAGAAAGGCCTGTGCAAGGGCCTGCCCCTGCCCCTAGACTGCTGCCTCTGAGGAGTGGCTTGCCTTTCCTTGGCCTGAGCACTCCTGTAAGTAGTCCTGTAGTCATCCATTTTCTTCACATAAGCCCCTGTCTGCTCCCCAAACAGAGAATTACCTACTACAGGGAAATCCATGGCCTTAGCCTGGATGTTCTGCGAAAGGCTAGTACATCTGAGCAAAGCGAATCTCCTGAGACACACAGATGTAGCCATGACTCGTGATGCCACATCATTTGAGTCCACAGCAGCAGCATGGGACTGTACTTTGGACGCCTCAATCCCATCAGCAGCCACCTCCTCCAGCTCTTTGGCCAGCTGGGGGAAAGCCTGTTTGGCCAGTTCCAGAACAGTATCCCACCTGGACTTCTGGTACCTGGCTGCATAGGCCATATAGTTTACCTGCCCAAGTCCCAAGGAGGATGCCAAATATTGTTTTTTGGCCATGGCATCCACCTTCCTGAAGTCTTTATCTGGGAAGGGCGGGGGTGAAGTCAAAGGTATGTTACCCCTGTCACAGGCTGCAGCCTGCACTACTCCATCATGGCTGCTATGATTGTACAAAAACTCCATACCTGAGCCTCACAACATGTACCACCTGTCCATTCTTTTGTCCACTGGAGGTAAAGAGTTTGGTGTCTGAAGAATCTTTTTTGTCTGTTTTCCTAAAGATTTGTGGAGGGGAATAGACAGCCTTTTAGACTCTGGGATGTCCATCATCTCGACAAAAATCAGGCTCCTCTTCCTCCTCTGCAGCTTCTACCACAGGGAGCTGGAGGGTTTCAGCCACCTTTTTGCAGAACAGAAGGCGGGAAGGGGACTCAAAGCCTGGGAGGGGAGACACTGGAGGGCCTGTATGGGGAGATGTCCGGTTCAATGGGCACATCCAGACCTAAATCATCATCCTCCTCATCATCTTGTTCTGGATAATCTTCGTCCCCCTCCCGCTGCAGTTTATTTCAGGAAGAGAGGGTCCAAGGTCCATTCGTGATGGCCTTGGGAGATTCTGCTGAGAGCATCTGCTAGCACATTGTCCTTCCCTGGGAGGTGGACTGCTATTAGGGAAGTCTGTAGGGAGTAATAGGCATCCGGATCGTAATCCGATGGAGTAGGATCCAACTGAACCAACTGCCTAGCCGAAAGCATCTATACGGATGGAACCGATCGAAGTGACTGAACAATACTCATCGCTTTGGCTATCTCATCAGTGGTAGGGAGTACGCGGTTCTGGATCCGAAGCAGCTGATTTCCTTTTTCCTTTCGCCGGAACCGACCCCTCCAAGTCGGATCTCCTTTTGCCTGAGGAGGTATCGCCCAGGTCAATGGGCACCTCCTCAGGTTCGGCTGCAACCGAACCGGGCTGGCCATCTGGGTCAGCGGACTTCTCGGCCTCCTTTTCCTTTCACCTGCTCAATCTTTTATCAATAGTGGCTTTGGGAAAATTTTTTTTCAAATTTGGCAGTCTCTTTTGAGGTGGTTAAACCCCAGACAAACACAGATGAGGTGAGGATCAGCTTTAGCAAAAGCCTCCCCACACTCACCACAGTGTTGAAACCCAGTGGGCCCAGTTTTCTTCTTGGGTTTATCAGACATAGCCAGACTAACAAAATTACCCTTTACAGCTTTTACACCAGGAAATACTCTCCGATCAGTGACCAGCCATATTACAGGTTGTGGAAAGAAACCAGTAAAAGTCAGGTTTTTGTTTGGGAACCAATCGGAACCGGCACACCACTACAAATTCAAAAGGAAAGATTCAAACAGAAACAGTCTGTTCCCAACCGGACCAACTGCTAGGAAACCAAAGAAATTACAATTTCCACAGAGTAAAATAACAAAACCGTTCACTACCTACTGTATCTACACACTTACTGTGCCATAGACAGAGACTTGAAAACTGAAAAAGTAATACAATTGGTGAAAACCGACACTTTCAGGAAACTTTACCAAACCGAGCAAAGGAGCAGTCTCTAGAGTGACTTCGCAGTTAGGCGAAGTAAAGAATCGGACGGTTACACTCTGAAGCACCACAGACAGAGGTTTGAAATCCGAGCTGAAGCGCAACGTTCTATGCTTTTGCACAGAGTGAACTCTCATCTCCGGGGCAGTTCAAGTGCTGGGGCTAACTACATATGTCAGAATACAGCACAACTTCATGTTGTTTGAAAGGAGAAATTAAGAGAGTAGAAGCAGTGCAGAGAAGGTATACAAAAATGATGGGAAAATTAGGTAATTATGGGTATGCTGAAAGGCTAAAGAGAACTTGCCTGTTCTCCTTGGAGCAGAGAAGACTAAGAGGAGACTTGCTTTCTTTGTACAGAATTATTAATGACAAAGTACTAGTAAATGAGATAGGTTTGGGACTTCAGATTAAACCTAAAGTGCTAAGAGGACACAGAATGCAAATTAAGTTGGACACAGTAAAAAAGAACAGGGTATACTATTCATTTCTGAACAGAACTGGGAGAACATGAAACATGTTACCAACAGTGGTAGTGACCAGTAAATCAACAGAATTAAAAAAAGAATAGACCAAATGATAAAGGATAAAAGGTTGAAATATGCCCACTAATGTGGGGAATGGTTTTACATGGACCAAGGTCTTCTACCGTTCTAGACCCAGTATAAGAACCCAGTATAAAATGTTCAGTGGGAAAGTCACAGTGAGCCACAGTTTGTTTCCAAGTGCATCCCAGAAGTACAGGGAGGTTAAGTGACTTGCTCAAGTTTACATAGTATGCAAACAGAGGTTATGGGACTTAAATCTAGGTCTGCTGGGTCTCCAGGTTTGCAGCTCGTTGCTCCTACCTACAACCAGGGTATAGTGCTCGGACGTGCACGCTGCAGAGGAACATGGTGCTTGATGACACGTAATCACCAGCACAGTCAACTGCACCTGGGCCATGCTGCTGCCAGAAGCTGTTGTCAGAGCAGTGCATAGGCCATGGTCTGGTTCCCCCACAGTTTTTCAAAGAAAGGGGATGCTCATCTATGCAGCCGCCAGCTAATGTTTAGGGTGGCTTTAAGTGTAATTACAACAGTTTTAATTTGTGCAATCCAAAATAATGAGCACCTATATCTGGTGATCCTGTAAATACTGCTCCTTGTCATAATAGAAACAAAAGCCACACATGTGGCACTCTAGAATCCATGCCCCTCCCACCACAGCTGACATCACTTAATGAGACCAGCTACAGAAAACTCAACTGAAATGCAGATGTCTCTGAGCTTTCTAATTTTCCAATAAACTGTATGGTCACCAGTCTAGTGTTACCCCTGATGGTAAGTACTCGCTAACGCTACATGAAGGGGGCAGCACACTAATAGGAACACTGAGAAGCATTGGCAGTGCAACTCAGGGACCTAATGGGCATGAAAACTTTCTTACCTGAGCCGCCGTTTATGTCACGAGAAGGACACAGGTACCTGTGTCCACAACAGCCCTGACCCAGCAACCCCACGCTAAACTCTATATAATTTCTCAACAAGTAATCTGGCACACTATGTCATTTCCTGTTATGTCCTTACCTCCAAATTTGAAAACACGTTATCCTGCTTGTTGCCATAAACTCCTCCATATGTGGTGAAATCATCAATGCTCAACTAAAAGGTAATAAAAAAAAAAAAAAAAAAAAGAGAGAGAGAATTAGAATTAGTTAAGCTTGCCCAGTTCAAGCTGCAGCACTATAGGCACATTTATACAACCTGATCTGCACCACTGCAACTAGTGCAGAGGAGCTGCACTAATGCAGTTCAGGTTATGTAAATGACTTAAGCAGTGCAAGTCGTTCCATTCTGGCGAACTGCAATCTCTGTTTTGGTGGGATCATTAAACGGTGCAAACATTTCTTGCAAGCATGTAAACACACTGCTCTGCCTGTACCAGTACAGCCCCATGCCATGCTGCACTGTCCCTCTCCATCAGTTGACAACTTCAGTATCTGTTTTCATGTCGGAGAAAATTCAGTGCCTACAGCAACCGTTGTGCCATTGTGTTGGTTGACACTACCAGTCCCCGTAACCCAAGCTCCATCAGTAATAAGACTGCTGCCCTGTTGGCGCTCTATTCACAAAAACATTAACTAAGGAACAAAGCATGAAGGGGAGACGGACAGGAAGTGCCGGGTTTATGGTGGCTGGTGCAGTCCGTGCAGGAGGACAGGATGACTGGCTAACGACAGTACGCAGGAGACTTATTTCATTATTTTTATTTTTTTATTTTTATTTTTTTTTTTTTTTTTTAAACTGGATATACAGAATTACAGTCTTGATGGATAATGGTAACCTGTCAAACTCAGCGGGAATCCTATAAAAAGCGCAGAAAGTTCAATACTGTCCCAGCAAAGGTGCACAGTGCCTGCTGTGTAGATACTGATCAATAGCGGTGCTGGTGGAGCAACGGGTAGCACATCACCAAGGTTAGTGTAAACAGACCTTATGTTTAGGGGGGAATCTGACCTCCCTCCATGGGATCCTACCACATTGACTCTCCAATACCCTTCTCCACCAGATAGCCCACAGCATGCACAAGACCCCCAACCCTTCAGAAGCAAGCATCATGTACCTCTGCATTTATCATCTTTTCTCTTTCTTATTATATTAGTTTTATGGAATTTATATTTTATTATTGTAAAGTGCTTTGGTATTTGACAGGCACTTACAGTTTATTATTATTCTCCTCCTCAACAGACCATCACAGTAATCTCTACAGTAACAGGCTGGGCTGTCAGAGAATTATCGGACAGATGGACGGAATCTGGTTTTATAGTGAACCTTTCATACACACTGCATCCCAAGAAAGCAAATCGGACTCAATGGCCCTGTCCACACTGGAGGTCTTGCAATGTTACCGTCAGTCGGTAACGTTACAAGAACAGCAAACACGGTTCATGTCCACAGTGTTGCATGGTAAAACTGTGATACAAACCACATCTGAAAACTGTGCTAGAAACCTGATCGAAGCAGGTTTCAAGCATGGTTTCAGATCAAAACAGTTGCCTTAAACCGTGTTAACAGTAGTGTTGATGCAAACCGCGCTATAGTACGGTTTAAGGCAACCTCCGCCGACTTCTGGGGCTTGTACCTTGCTGCCCAAAAGAGAAGGGGATAAATGACTTACACCACCGCCCTCGTGGTGAGCTCCCAGATAGAATGGGGTATTTTTTTTTCCTGATCCGTGGCCATGCCCGGTCGCGAGTATCGGGGCATGCATGGGAACTCAGGTACTGCTGCAAGCATGCATGGGAACTCGGAGCGACAAGCACGGTATCGGGTTGCAGTGTGGATGTGCCGACAACAGTGCTCTAGCACGGAACACAAAACATTTTTTAAAACATTTCAGAAAACGTGGAGCACTGTGGACAATGTCAATGTGGTATGCATGATGCTGATCATCTAACCACACACTCAAGGGCACAGTGAAGTAAGACTACAGGCGGAGTGCCTTCAGCTCCTGGAAGTTCAGTTAGATCAGTACAATGCACAACCCCAAAGCTTCTTTACTGCACTTAAAAAATGGGTAAACTGAGAACAATAAAAAAAGGCAACTTTTTTATTAAAACCAAGTAATTTTTTTGCTAAACATAACTAGTAAAAAGTAGTCCCTCCCCAGCAGTCAACAGAAACACAGAATTTGATGGCAGATAAGGACTGCTTGGCCCACCTAGTCTGCCCGTTTTCCCTACCTGTCTCTCATACACCACAGATCCTAAATGATCTGCAGCTTACCCTCTCTTTCCTATCACTAGAGTTCCTTTATGTCCGTCCCATGTGTTTCTGAATTCCCCTACCATTTTTGCCCCTACAACCTCTGCTGCGAGGCTGTTCCATGGATCCACTACCCTGTCCATAAAAAATACCGTCTCACATTACCCCTTTGTCTACCCACCCTCTTCATATCATGGCCCCTTGTTCTTGAACATCATTTTTTTTTTTTTTTTGAAAGATGCTGCCCTCTTGTACCTTATTTACACCCTTGAGGTATTTGAAAGTCTCATATCCCCTCTTTCTCTCCTCTCCTCCAGGGAATACATATTGAGATCCTCCAGTCTCCCCTCATATGACTTTTGGTGTAGCCCCTGCTACATTTTTGTCACCCTTCTCTGAACCGCTTCTACTCTATGTCCTTCCAGAGATGCGGCCTCCAGAACTGGACACAGTACTCTAGATGAAGTCTCACCAATGTTCTATACAGTGGCATCACCACCTCCTTACTTCTGCTGGAGATACCTCTCCGTATGCACCCCAGCATTCCACTGGCTCTCCTCCCAGCCTTCTCACATTGTTTAGTAACCTTCAGATCATCAGATATGATTACTCCCAGGTCCCTTTCCTGTTCAGTAGCTGTCAGTACCTCCCCCCACATCATGTATGCTTCCCCCCATTTCTGTGCCCCAAGTGCATGATCTTGCACTTCTTTGCATTGAATCTTAGCTGCCACACCCTTGACCACTCCTCAAGCTTGCTTAGGTCCCTTCTCATTTTCTCTACCCCTCCTGGAGTGTCATTCCTGTTGCAGATCTTCGTGTTGTCTGTAAAAAGACGCACCTTCCCTTCGAGCCCCTCTGCAATGTCACTAATGAACACACTACAGAGAACTGGCCCAAGCACGGATCCCTGTGGGACCCCACTGGTCACCCCTCTCTCTTCAGATTGAGTTCCGTTCACCAACACACTCTGTGTCCTATCACTCAGCCAATTGTTGACCCTGTTCTGAAAAAGGCATGTATACTGTTAGAGTGCTGTGTCCTAATAGTCATTCACAAAATACAGGAATTCCAGCTTCTGCAGAATTCTACTAGCAGAATTTCACCCCTCCACTCATACATCCACACAGAAGGCCTCAATAAAGCCAGGGATTCTGTATTTATCAGTGTCTGGAAAGGCAGCAAAGATTCCCAGGTAGGCAGGTTGGGGGGGTTTGTCAGGAAAAGCTCCCCCCCCAAAAAAAAAACACGAGTAGTAGTACCATTTTTTTTTTTTTTTATGTATGTATGTGCAAGGATAATATAGCATCACAGAAAAGAACAGTTAATTTGGTTTTTATTTTGAGAGTTTTATTTTTAGGGCCTGAATGTTTTTTTAGTGAGTAAAGGTGGCAGCCATGTTCATGATTGCAATCAAGAATTTTTGAAAAAGGCATGTATATTGTTTCGATATGCTTGCATTTATATATATTGTTTATTAACTATTTATGTATGTATGTTGTGTAAGTCTATATGTCACAGGACCTCCTTGTGAATGAGCTTGCTCAATGGAGTTTTCCTGCAATAAACTTGAACTTCGGGTGTTATGTCCCGATAGTCAGAACACAGGATTTTCCTCTTCCATTTTATAAAGCTTTTTTTAAAATCCAAAAGAGATGGCAGCAACCATAAGACACACACAGTTTACTTCTTTGCATACTGGTAACTGGGATAGGCACACTGAGCCACTTCTGGTTTCCAGGTACAGTTCAGGGGATTGGGGGGGGTGGTTTATAGGAAGTACAACAAAAATATTTGAACATCAAATAAAGTCAATCAAAATACATACCATGGGACATCATCAATACTGCAACAGTGCAAGCAGAAACACAGGGAACATTGAGAGGCTGAGGAGAGAATGATGGCCCCCGTCAATGGACCCCCATCCCCACCCCCAACAGTTCCATGGTCACTCCCTGACTGTGCTACAGTATGTGGGGGAGCCCCCAACATGGGGGACAAAGAATAAGGGGCTGGAAGGGGGGGTATACTGATCCTGGGATACAGGGTAGCAACTCCAGGAAGGGTTACCACATTAGGGGCAGAAAAATCTTACTAAAAAGGAAAAACATTTCAGATTGCAGTTAAGTATCACATTTGTACACCGAGTCTAACTAAGTTCTTCCTTTAACCTAAACCAGTCACCAGCTGGTTTCACTTCCTTGTTTCAGTTGACTGTCAGCTGCTAATTGAGGAAGCAAAATCAAACACCAGCTCTGCATAACAGCAAACAAAGAGGATTTTTCTTAACTGGAAATGTGTTACAAAGCCTAAGTCACGATGGAGTGAGAAAACCTGTAACAGGCTGTGGAAATTTAAATTCTACTCAGCCATGTGCTATATCACATGCCTACCACCTAGAGACATTTATACTTGGTGATTAGCAAGGGTAGTGGAAATAATGCTTAAAAGTCTAGGGGGTGGGGAGGCACTATAGAAATGGTTGTATATTTAAAGGAGAACTACAGTCAAAATGTACAAAACAATAAGTTGTCTAGAGTGTTTTGTATGTGTAGTCTTAATGCATCCTTTCCTTTGTTTGGAAGTTAGGAATTTTTTTTCTAACACTGCCTAGTTGTTTTATGACCCCTGCAAATTTCCATGTCTGTTTCTTTTATTGCCTTTCCTTTTCCCACAATGCCTCCTGTCCCATGTGACAGTGATGCAGCAGAGACCATTATTTCAGTAAGTGCTGCCTCACTGTTACACCCGCAACAGCACTGTGTACTGTTAAGGGCCTGTTGTTCCAACCTCAAATAAATAATACAATCTTTCTGTTTTTTAGGTATGTGTGTTTATATCTAGCCAGTTGGAGCGAATGTTTTGATTTTAAACTTTTTCTTTTCATCTAAGTAAACACATCCATAAAATGCACATAAATCACCCCAGGTCATCAGTGCTAGAATTAGTGAAGGCTCTAATGGTTCACTTCTAATAGCCCACAAAATTAGCCCTCAGGTGTTTACCAAACTGTAAATGTAGCCTTTATTAGTGCTCACTGGATATGAAAATGCACTGACCAGCACAATTCTAGTGCTGCAGGCTGGACAGGTAGGTATAAAACTCACTGAATCAGTGGCCTCAGGTGGTGCACATGGGACAAGAGGCACAGTAGAAAAAGGAAGGGCAATACAATGAAAATAAACATGGAGACCCCCAGGGGCCATAAAACAACAAGGGCTAATTTAGGAAAAAAAAATCCTAGTGACAAAGAAAAGGATGTGCTAGGATTATAGACACATATCAAAATACTCGGCACAACATATTTTTTTGTAAATGTCTGTACTTCTTTATCAAATCAGTTCTTACAATGGACCTCAAATGTTGCCAATTTCAGCTCTGTGTGCTTTCCTAGACAAAAGCAGACAGCAATTTCACAGAAGTCCAGCTACTGAGTGAATTTCTGCAGCCTTCCATTTTTACATACGAACATACGATGAAGCCAGCAGAAGGCCACTTTGTCTGTCTAGTCTGTTCTTGTTGCAGGGTCCACAGCTTGAGCTACTGTCCCTGCCCTCCCTCCCCACTCCTCTCATCCTCCCTATCCATGATCCTTACCTTCCCCACCCTGATGCCTATCCCAGCCTCTCAAAGCTGCCCACTGTAAAATGAGATGACCTCTTCCGGCAGCACATTCCAAGTGTCCATCACCCCCTCTGTGAAGAAGTGCTTCCTGACCTCCCTCCTAAACCTCCCACCCTCCAGCTTAAGACTGTGCCCCCTCATGTTATGGTTGCCACTCAGCTTAAAAGACTCTCCTTATCAACCTTATTTATCCCTTTCAAGAACTTGAAGATCCCAATCATGTCTCTCTCTCTCTCTCTCCCAGGGAGTACATGTTCAGTGCCCTCAACCTTCCTCCCATTAATAGTCTACTAAATATTTCAGATAATGCAGTCTAAACTGTAGCCAGCATACCTCTCAAATGTCCCTCATTACCAGGGACATCCCTAATTTTATCTCTCAAAATTGCTCTGTCCCACATTCCTTCCACATGGAACATGTGCAGCCAACACAGAGAAGGTGCTGTAAACTCTGACATTAAAAGAAAAAATTTGTAATACTGTAAGATGCAAAACTTGCCACAAATACAGAAACTGGTCTCGACAGTGTTATGAGTTTGTATCTGTATGCTTAAATCATATTTCCCACATTATAAGGAGGGCCAGTGTCCCAATCTGTCCCATATTTTGAGTGTCAGTTTTCCACATGTTAGTGAGAAAAGGTTGGATATGGAAGCCACCAGGCCTAGTTACAGTGAAAATCCAATGGCCCATAGACATTCCACTGACCCAACTAGTGTATTTAGTGAAATGCCACCTCCTCCAAAATAAGCCAGCAGAACTAGTTAAAAGATAATTTTTCTGGTCTGATACATACTCCCCCAGCAATTGCCTAGTGCCAATGTCAGATTCTGCCTTCTGACCTAAAGTGTGTGGGAGGAAGAAAAAACAGAGTAAAGAAGTCCAACGTGAATAAGGGGTGATCGTGGCTGACATGACTTGATTCTTCTCCTTAGTCCTTATTTCGTATTTCACGAACACTGATAAAGTTATATAGCATTTTTGCCAACCCATGTTATAAA
The DNA here is from genome assembly GCA_016271365.2 of Neoceratodus forsteri. Classification (NCBI taxonomy): domain Eukaryota; kingdom Metazoa; phylum Chordata; order Ceratodontiformes; family Ceratodontidae; genus Neoceratodus; species Neoceratodus forsteri. The sequence continues at coordinate 278,322,271 of CM028138.1, read as the reverse complement.
ATTATTTAACCAATTGGGCTCCACCTTACTTAGATAAGGAAGCAGCTTTACCTTCTCCTGGAGGAAAAGCAGTATGGTTTTCCGTCCACTGGCAAGCGCTGGGTTCAGGTACCCAATCAGCTGGGAGCCAGAAACAACTTCGCCCTCATTCGGAACATCATTGGGATTCCAAAGGGAACTGTAAACAAAAAAAAGCCTCCCTTTAATGAGGTTATAGGTTCTTCCCCAGACCTGAAAATATTTTTTTTTAATGAAAAAATGGATATAAAACCCTCTAGAAGCATAACTTCAAAGGTCATTTTTCTAAAAGTATTATTTTTGTACAATGATTGACAATCCCACATTTGTGTGCATTCCTCCAAATTATATAACAATAGGAGGTACATCTGTCATTTTATCACTCAGAACCCCCTTTGTCCCACATGGAGAGGGTGCTGTCCCACACTGTACAGTGCAAGTCATACCTCTCAACTGTCCCACATTAGAAGAGATGTCCTTCATTTTAGCACTCAGAACCCCTTGTGTCACACAGAGAGGGTGCTGTCCCATGCCATGTAGTGGAACCAAGACTTCTAAAATGTTACACTTTAAAAGAGGTATGTCCCTCATTTTACTTACTACTCAGAATAACCTTTGTCTCACAACGAGTGGTGTGCTGTCCCACACTATCCAGTGGTACACTCATTTCTCAACTGTCTTACATTTGCTTGAAGGTCCCCCTTTTATCACTCAAAAAACCCTCTGTCCCCCATGGGTGTTGCCCAACATCGTAAACTGCATTAAAGCAGAAACACCAATTAATTTATGCTGCTCAGTCAACTCAATGAACATGAAAGCAATCATTTCCACTGCACTAAGCTTTGGTCTCTCAACGGTAGGTTGCGTCCCGAATATTCCAACATAATGTCAAACATGGGAGAGAAAAGGTCCAAATATAGGTCAAACAAATCGTGGGATGACATCACTACTTGGGTCTTTCTTTTGAATTTTATGCTCCTAGGGTACCGAGGTCTCAGATGGTAACACAGCCCCCCATCCCACCCCCACTCCCACCATCACAGACACTCAACCCTGCATATTACTCAAATGTCCCTGATTTTGCCTCCAGAATTTCCTTAATCACTCCTAAATTTAGCATTTTCTTTCTCAAAGAATAGGGATTTGAAACATAAAAACCATGCCGGACATTTTGGGAGCATAGCTCTTCAGAAACTGCTTTCTGCACCAAGCCACACATTCCAACAACTTCCCAAGTAGATACAGTATTACTGCTTTATAACAGCACGTGCTTGCCCTACTATTTGATTATTTCCCTTCTATATCGATTATCCTCTTCATTTTTACAGGTTAAGTTATTGTTACTGTGCCTTGTATATCTGTAAATTTTGTATACATCTCTTATTTATTTGATTGTACTGATGTTATGTTATTCTCATGTCTTTGTAAAAAAACTTGTATCCTTTTTATGACCACTCAGGTCCATCTTGTAAATGAGCTACGCTCAATGATGTTCGCCTGAATAAATAAAGATTTTGATTGATTGATTGATTGATTGCTTTTAGTAATTTGTCACAGATATGTTTTCAAAGACTCGGTCCCTGATTTGTGAGGTAGAAGGTTGGGGTGAGAGAGATTTTAGCATTGTCTGGGGTATTACTCAGCTGTACCAGATTTTGATCACAGAATTTCCTCAATCCCTCCTGGAATGGACACTTCTGTCATGAAGTACAAAATACTACCAGACATGTTTAAAGGTAATACAAACCTTTTTAATATTTGCTTAATATACTGCAATTAGAAATTTGGACACGTCTAGTTCATTTGATGCCCCCAGTGTACGGTTTCATGTGTTTGTTTTGAATGAGTTCTATTTTTTCACTTTAACAGGGGCTTAGTCTTGTATGAAACTCCTGCAATTGCACAGTACAGTAATTTATTTTTTTATTTATTTATTTGAATTTTGATGACTGGGTGGGTCCACTGAGACAAACAAGTCCCTTTTTCAGGGGTGACCCAGGGAATAAAGCAATTCCACGGTTATATACATTATACATTACGTAAATAATTACATAAAATAGGTACAGTAGGATAAGATAAAATGGGATACATCAAGTAGTAGTAGCAGGCAGGCTACAGGTGTGAAGGATGAGTTGGCAGGCAGTGTCCTCAGTTTTATTCCGCTGAAGCCAGGATGTTGCAGGAAGGTCACGGTTGATGCATCGATGACAAGGTACAGTGCTGACAGGCTTAGCTAGAGCTAGAAACTAGCTGTGAGAGAGACTGGAGACCATAGTGCTCATGCAGGTGAATTATGCTAAGGCTTAGAGGATCATACATTAAACCTCACAGAATCGTATGTAATGCTCGTAATGTACACCATTAGTATTAAAAACAAATTTACATATCTACATAGTACTATAGTTGGGCAGAATGAGGAGGAAGGGGAGGGAGGGGCTTCAGTACAGATATTGGAAAGCCAGGCAGGTTGAGGAAGCAGGAAAAGCCAAGATGGCTGATGATTAGGCAATAGGGAAGACCGGGGATGGGAGGGTTTAAGTGTTGGGAAAGTAGAGCAGGGATGGATAGTGGAGGAAACAGGATGGAGAGGAGGAAGAGAAGGCGAGGAGGGGGCAGGGAGAGTAGGGACTGGTATGAAAGACAGAGGGGAGTGAGAGATGGGGGGGATAAAGGCTACAGAGAAGGGGCTAGAAAAGAATGAATAGCAGGATACAGGTGAGTGGACTGAGGGGGCAATTGCAATGGATGATTAGGTGCAGTTACCACCGGAGGCCGGTGGGGGAAAGATCATCTCCCTGTACACTCTTAAACAGGGGAAGGGACGCACAGGAGAGTAGTCTGTGCAGGAGGGGGTTCCGTTTTTAAGGAGCAGAGAAGGTGAAAGATCTTCTTACAATGGCTAGTCGAGCTTTAGGAAGTGTTAGCAGTGGAAGGTGGGAGTGTCGAAGGGTCCGGGCGAAGGATTTCCTGGTGAGTAGCCCAGTGAGTGCAGGTGGTGGAGGGAGGTGGGTTAGTTCGAATGTGGTGCAGAGTACAGGAAGGTCCACTCTTGGCTTGAAGGACGGCCAGTTTAGGGCTTTTAGAACATCGCAGTGGTGTGCCAGAGTAGCAGCTGCGCCAGCGAAGCTGGCACCCCTCTGGTAGGCCTGTTTTGATTTTGGTTAGGATGATAGTCCTGGCTGAATGAATTAGGGGCTCACCATAGAAAAAGACAGGCAGTAAGGTAGCCACGGAAACAATCTTCCTAGCATTAGGGTAGATAGAGGGGAGTAAGTCCCCCCAAACACTTGAATAAATGTGCTAATAGCACTCAGCTCATCCAGCTTCTTCAGAAATCTTGTGTGTGGCACACAGTCAAAAGCACCCCCCTTGCTGAAATCCACATACAGTAAATATACAACATGGACTTATCTACTACCTTTGTTACCCGAAGAAATCCATTAGGTTGGTCCGACAAGACCTCCCTGCCACAAACCCATGTAGTTTACCATACTGTAGACCGCTTCTTTGTAGGTAGTCCACAAGGCCCTCTCTGATCACAGATGCCATCGGTTTATCCTTTATAGAAGAAAGGCTGACAGGTCTGTAATTCCCAAATGCTCCCTGCCACCCCCCAAAATGCGCATACACACACACACACACACACACACACACACACACACACACACACACTTGTTTAGCCGGACTACGTACGCTACCCTCCAGTCTTTCGGAACTACCCCATCTGAACCGAGCTATTCAACAGCCCTACTAGAGGTTCAACCCATTCTGTAGCCAATTCCTTGAGCACCCTTGGGTACATCACATCTGGCCCAGTGGCTTTATCTACCATTAGGACTTCAAAATTCCATTCTGGACCCTTTCTCTTGTAAATATGGTCTCACTTCAGGAATGCCTCGGACAGTCACCTTGATGCCTCTTTTAGGCAGCTGCCCACCATCTTCCCTTGTGAAGACAGAACAGAAATAATCGTTAAGGATGTAATCCTTAATGATGAAATAAGGCTGTGTTTTTATCTAATGCCTTTGGCGATTAATAACAGACCTATTATACAGGATGAAAAAAATTATTCACCATAGGGTTTCTTCTCAGGGATTTATCACTGTGTTTTACAACAAGCATTTTCTTCCAGGTAGAGTGTGATACCACGGAGATAAAACTTTATGCTAATTATGGAACTTAGAAAGCAAGTTCAAACTCTGCAGTGTAGTCATGTTCCCCTAGTGCCCTAATGTCAGATTTGTTTCTAAAGCTAAACGGGAGCTGTGACCACAAATACTAGCTAACTGGCTAACAAAAATATCTAGTAACTTAAATGTTTTGAAAAACACCAATCAATTTTAGACAAACAACATTAAGACAAAAATTTAACTGACCACATTTTACAACTACTACTAAGGAAATGCAAAAAGTAATGTTTAAGCAACCTCAACACAGAACGGATTGTTGTGTAAACCTACTTTCAGGTCCTGGTAGGAGAGGCAGGGTCAGGGACTGTAAATCACAGTGATGGATCCCCAAAGAAGAAACAACATTACTACAGTGAGTAATGTTTCTTCTTCTAACTCCAGGAATCCATCCAACAAGCAGACTCCAGCAGTACTTTGGGAAGCTGGGTCCAGAACCTACTTAGGAACAAGGTTCTGCAAGGCAGCAACTGCAAAACTGGCATCTCTGCTGGACCGTATGTTCAAACAGTAGTGCTTTGTGAAGGTGTACACCGTTTTCCAGGTAGCTGCTTAAATGTCTAATGGGGGATTCCTCTTGTCGCTACCACAAACGCAGAGGTACCCCTTGTGGATTGTGCCCTTACACCTCGGGGACAGGCTTGTCCAGCTTGTTTCACAACAGAACTGTATGAAGGAGACTGTCCACCGACAGACAGTGCTCTTAGTTGCTGGTTTACCTTTGTCCCATCTCATCACAGGTAACAAAAGGCTGTGTACCCTGGAATGTGACATCCTTTGCCCGTTCCAGGTAGTGACCCAGTGTTCTTTTACATCCAGACAGTGCTGCTGCTCTTCACCTGTACTAGAATGCTCAGGGCAGAGCACAAGAAGGGCAACTGACTGGTTCAGGTGAAATTCTGACACCAGCTTAGGTAGGAATTTCCTGTTAGTCCTAAGGACTACCTTATCCATGTGGAAGATTGGAGGTACAATGACAGGCATTTAAAAATAGGTTGCGAGGCCACGGATTCACCCTTGCCTGCTGATGTGCAGGCCAGCACTGCTGCCAGATGTTCCTTCAGTGTTGAGGGCCTAAGGACTGTAAGTGTGCCTGGTAGTCCAGAATTGTAAGCAACCCTGCCTCACTGGAATTATCTTCCAGGAGGCACACCAGTATGAGAATTTCTCCTACTCAGAAAAGTGTACTTTCCTGGAAAACCTTACATGCCCTCAGCACCTCACCTGACAGATTCAGGATAGAAAATTCTAGCTTTTCAGAAGCATCATACCCTCAGTCATAATTTCCTGAGGTTTGGGTAATATTATGCTCGGAGACAGAGTGGGTTGATTGCAGTCCTACTGGACAGCATCCAGAACGCTGAGTAACAAGCCTGTGTGGCCCAGTCTGGGACTATCAGGATCACTGTTGCAGGCTCTCTCCTGAGCTTTATGAGCACTCCCTGTATGAGTGGGAATAGTGGGAAGGCATACAGAAACCTTCTCGTAGCTGGCCCGTCGGCGCAGCGGTGGGATTTCCGCCGGCGACCCGGGTTCGGGAACAGACCCCGATCATCGGAGGGCTGGCCGGGGGAAGAAGGATGGAGCGTCTGATGGGCAGCTCTCCTTCTCCGGGGGGGAGGATGTGGGTAACATTCGGAGCACTGAGGACTCCTGGCGGAAGCCGGGAGACCTCGCGCTGCCAACGTTCAGCAAGGGGGGGGAAGGGAGGCGGGGCAAACGCTGGCGTCATTGCACGTCCCCGCCTCCTCTGGGGGAGAAAAAAAAACAGGAAAATGGAAGGCGGGCTGGACCACCGAGAGTATGAAGCCCTCCCTGGAGGTCCTCAATTCACCGCCGCCGCTGTAGGGACCCCGACTAGTCACAGTTCCGTGGCCACCGTAAGCCGGGGGTGACCGAGGGTCCTCGGCAGCAATAGGTGGCGGTGGAGGTCTCCGGGGGCCGTGACCAGGGCAGAAGTAGTCGGTGGTCCGACCAAGAAAAAAGAGAATAAAAAAAAAAAAAGAAACCTTCTCGTCTGATCCAGAGCAAGAGCATCCTCTGGAACTGTGTCCTTTGCTGATGGCCTGTAATAAAAATTGTGGGAGCCAAATGTCCCCCCCAAAAGGCAAACAGACTTGTAGAGTGCCCCACCTTCTGAAAATGGAGGCCATCACTTGCCGGTTCAGGGTCCATTTGTGGTTTTCCCTGGCTGATTCTGCTCAGGGAGTCTGCCAGGGACATTTTCTTTGCCTGAAAAATAAACTGCAGAAATGTCTGCATCCAGTGAGCAAGGTAGATCCCAAGTCTGCATTGTCTCTGTGCACAGTCTTGAGGATCTTGTTCATACCTGCTTGTTTATGTAATACAATGATGTGATGACTGTTCAAATCTGACAAGATTTACCTTGTAGCTGGGAGGAGAAGGACTGCATTGCCAGCAATACTGCCCTGAGCTCCAGGAGACTGATGTGCTCCTGAATCTCCTGTGGGCTCCAGACACCACTCTCTGTGAGTGAGGCATCTGCTGTAAGGATAGTTTCTGGGGATTGCTAGAGGAAGGGACTGGCCTCTCTGAGGTTGCTTTCATCCTTCCACTGCTCTAGTACCCGTACAAATGTCTTTGTGACTGGTACAAGCTTGGAGAGTGGGACCCATCTTCGACACCAGTGGTCTCTTAAGTAGTACCGAATGTCCCTCGTTTGAAACCTGGCCCAGAGCATCACTGCTGTGGATACAGCCATGTAGCCCAATAGCTGTAGGAAATCCCTTGTAGGCCTTGGCTGGTGTGAAGTGGAGATTTTGCAGTGGCAATCAAACCTGATACGCTTCCTTGTGGGAGGAAAGCTTTCCCATGCAGGGTGTCCAGTTCTGCACCTATGAAGTCCAGCACCGGAAAAGGTTCTGTGTGGGACTTCTGGAAGTTTATCAGAAATTCTAGGCTTGCCAAGGCACTTTTTAACTTCTGGGTAGAGCACCTTGTTTCTTGTTCTATTTTTCCTGAGACAAGCCAGTTATACAGGCAGAGAAAAAATGTCACACCGCTAAGCACTTTGTAAAGACCCTTGGTGCTGAGCTGAGGCCAAAGGGAATGGCTACAAACTGGTTTCACCAGTTTCCCTGCCTGAGCCTGTGAGTAGGTCTGACTGGAATGTGAAGGTAGGCATCCTTTAGGTCCAGTGTCTTTAGCCATCCTATTTGTAAGGCTGTTATTACTGTGCACAGTGTAACCATCTTCAATCATATATATATATATATATATATATAACACACACACACACATATACACACACACATATACACACACACACACACATATATACATACTTGGTCAGATATAGATCTAAAATGGGTCACCACTCCCCATTTTTCTTATGGGTCAGGAAGCATCATGAGACGAAGCACCCTTGTCCTACTGTGAGGCAGGGACTTTTTCCACTGCCTTTGCCTGCAGCAATTTTACTTCCAAATCTAGCTGAATTCTTTCTGTGGGTGATTGGGCCGGACAGTTTTTGGATTTCTGCAATTTTGAAAACCTCCTGAACTGCAGAGAAAATCCCTGGTCCACTACCTGCAGGACTGACTTTTCTGTGGTAATTTTTACCCATTCCTGGAAGTAGTGGGCCCACCTTCTACCCACTGCCAATGGCTGGGCAACCTAGGCAGAACTGTCAGGAGTTTTGTTTTGGCTGTAGTTTGGGGGTGGTTACTTGCAGCCCCTCCTACCTCTGTAATAACCTCTTTGGGATTGGTATTCACAGGGAGCATAGGGCCTGGGATAGTAACCCCTTCCCCTACGACAAGGCCTGTAGGAAGTAGAGTTGTATTTACTAGTATTGTTTTTCTAAGTGCCTTGTGCACATCCACTTTATTCATGTATGCCTCCGTTTTGTCAACAAAAAGTGAATTTCTTTCAAAAAAAAAGAAATCCAAGGCCTTATTCTGAGTGTCCTGTGATAAATGTCCTCAATGACACTACATGGGCTAAGACCCTAGAAGCAAAGTCATTAGTATCTACAGCCATGCAGAACTGATATTTGAGTGGCATCAGGAGCTGATTTTGCTGTGGCAGCCAGGACCTGAACCCACTTACCTTTTCTATTATCAGTTAGTGACAGCACTGTATTCCGCAATGCTTTCTGGTACTAAGCTGTGTATGCCAAATAAGCTGCTTACCTGATGAGCATTGAAGCTGATATATATATATATATATATATATATATACACACACACACACATATATAGCCACAGTATCCAGTTTTCTGAAGTCCTTTCCAGAAAAGGGGCCCTTAGCCCTCTTGCAAGCAGCCGCCTGGACTAAAGCTTCATGCTTAGGACAGGCATACAGGTATTCTAGCCCATCTGTCACCTGATACTTCTGCAGCTGAAGCAGGTACAGGCATGATTTTTGGAATGATTTGTGTAAGGGAACTAGCCGCTTTTTTTTTTTTGGAGCTAGCCCCATCATACCCATAAATTCAGCTTCCTCTTCATCCTCCAGGTTCCTCAGAGAGGATGCCACAGGTGCTTACCATTTGCCTAAATGAAAGAGGAGTATGATGTGTAATTCTCTGCAGGCCTTGAAGGTGAACCAAACTCCTGTGCAAGTGAACCATCTGGTTCAACTGGATCACTGCCGTCCTCCCCACAGGCAGGTGGGCAAGAACTAGAGTTGGGGAAGGGGGGACAGGCATTTTCATGAAATTTCCCATGACCGGGAAGGCCTGGAAAAAAATAAATCTGCATTTTTGACATGTCCTCTGCTGAGGGCACTTGTCTTGTGTCCAATGCCTGCTCCCGTTCTTTTTCAGAAGGAGTGACAAGGACATGCTTTTCTTTTTTTCACTTGGCAGAAAATTTCTAGTGCCTGCTCTGAAGCTCTTTTACTTGTACTTTGCCATCACTAGACTTAAGAGTCCCTCTTTTCAAACACCCTGGTAACTTTACCACTTTTACCACGCTTATCTGATGGCTGAGCAGCTTATCTTTCTCTGACCCCTATGGGATTATTGCTGTTTATGAAGAGAAAGATCCTCTGATCCGTGTTTTCCACCATCAGTAGGAACACCCTCAGAACCTTCACTGTGTTTTCGTGACGCACAGGCAGACAGACAGGGGTCGAAACAATGACAGTGCTGGGGGGTTTACAACATGGGTCAAATTAAACCCACTGGCATAAAAAAGTGGGTCTAAAGAGGAATCCTACTGAGTCAAAACATAATCAGTGGCAGATTTTGAACAGTCCACATTCCCTTCCTTCCTTTAGAATATTGTTATAGAATAGGTGCATCAATTTGGACTCACTGGCAAAGGAAAGAGGGGTCAGTTCTGGGCAGGATGCAACTTTTGCCCTTTTGGTGCATGTCAGCACTATCTCTGGGTCGAAATTAACATACAAAACCTGTTCCCTGTACAAGTGGGAACAGGCTAGTGCATGTAGTTTTGTTATTTGAATGCACCACAATGCATGTAACACTGAACCTGGTGTCAGAGACCTGTGGGGCACCGCAGACAATCACGGCATTGCCTGGAAGAATGCAGGGCTGAGTGAGAGACACTTTTTTGTTTTGGCACACAGACTTGCAGAATGCTGTCAACACTGTAAGTTGCATTTGGTGCCTGGGGAGGTGGTGGTGTGACTAAGCCAGGGGTGTGAGCTGTGGGTTTTTTTTTTTTTTTTTTACACATTCAAGACCATTTGCACTGCATGTGTGAGTCTCTCAGCATGACAGGGAGAGGAGAAAGAGGAGGAATTGCAGCATGCCAGGCCCAGTCATGGCAGTGGGGCAAGGGGAGATCTGGACTAGCGGTGCCCGCTATCAATCACACTAGCAGACACAGTCAATGTTTCTGAGTTTATCACTGTGACTGGCACTGCTGTGCAATGTGTGTGTGTGAGAAAAGAGGGAGGCTCTCTAGCAACCAGCCGTGAGAGTACCATTACTGTCACTGAAAATAAGAAAACTCGTGTGGCTTGCAATAAGCGATCACGTGATTGCTGATCAGTCAATCATGGAAGGCTAATCGGGAGAGCAGATTTATTTATTTATTTTTCTGCATCTATCGATTGGGTAACACTATGTGATGGATGCTGTTTAACAGCAATCGGAGTCCAGAACTGAGGATGGGGGCAGAGTCTTTATAAGAGATATGCGAGACCACAGATCACTGGTGCAGTTCACATAAAGCTCTCTTGGAGAAGAAAAGTGGGTGAAGGAGGATGAGTAATCTGTCTGGTGCGGATGTCCTTAATCAGTGTTCTTAGTGGTTAATTAGGGAGGGAAAAAAATCAAGTGTGTGAAGCAGAGTACTACAATTGTTAGTATTTTTGTCTATATGCAACGCAGTACAATACTAAAAAAGTTAATTTCTACTCCTGGACTGAGAAGTTGTAAGTTATCATCTTTTTTGAGACATCTTCCATTTGGGTTTTAGGGCAAAACTTTGTACAGAGCTCATAACTGGTAAAATCGTGATCTGGACCCAAGCACTTTAAAACACAGCTTGCAGCAGTCTGCCCTTGCCAAGAGATGAAAACAGTTAAAACGGCCTGTAGGTCCCATTTTCTTTTCTTAGGTCCATCAGTCATGGCAAACACTAAAGACCTAGTGAAGAACACTGTTAACAGAAATAGTAAAACTGTATTCCCAGAACCCAAGAAAAATAATGGTTCTGAAGAAGAATGACTGGAAATCCGGTTCCCTTTACCAGGAACCATGAGTAATACTGCAAATAATGTATAAAATTCTGAAGGAATAAAAAAAGTTTATAAAGAAATACTGGTAGTCTTTTTCAATCTTAAAGGTAGGAACTGCGACTGTTAAAGTCAAAACCACATTTAAAGTGGAAAAAAAAAAAAGCAGTTGTTCAACAAATTATAACATTTTTAAGTGAAATATTAGCGGTTGCCCAAAGGCAGGAACCACTCTGACCTGCGGTCTTCTCCAGTTCCTGGGAACCGATTGAGAACCGGATGCGACAGGGCTGGACGAAGACCCTGTCCAATTTGTTATACAGACAGCAATAAAAGCAAGGATCTATTTTGTTCTCTCCTATTTCTGCCACTTTTATTTATTTATTGAATTTTATTGACCGGGTAGGCCAACTGAGACTAGAAGTCCTCTTTTCAGGGGTGACCCGGGGGTGGAAGGAGATACAGATGGTAACCAACTGAAACTGAACCAGGTTAAGTTTTTTTTTTTTTTTTAAAAACACTGTATGGGGGAAATTTAGCCAGGACACAAGGGAAATTCCGCTACTCTTTTCGAGAAGTGCCATGGGTTCTTTACCGTTCACCTACACAACCACCAGAACAAGCAGACGGGACCTCAGTTAAATATCTCATCCGAAAGACAGCATCTCAGTAGTGCAGCATCCTCCTCTTGATGTACTACAGTGTCAGTATTGGGATTTTACTCCAAGTGCCTGGTGTGGGTCTAGAATACACAACCTTTTGATCTTCCAGCCTCGGAGACAAGTGTGCAACCAGCTGAGCCACTGGAACCCATCTGACTTGTCTGTCTTGTCTGTCTCTTGCCTGACTGCATAACCAAATTTTCTTGAGGCACCCAGGAATTGGCCACTCAGAGTGCGTTAATGCACTTATTACATGGGGACAGCAGAGTGTCAAAAACGTAATGGAAAGGCACATAAAATGATAAAAACCTTGAAATCATTATTATTTTTATTTATTTTTTTTTTTTTTAACATGTCCTTCCCCCATAGAAAGCAGTTCCACTGTTGAAGTGGCCCTAATATGCCACAATTAAGCAGCAGAGGCACCATGTGGTGTGCTCTTACATTACACACAGTGCGTGTGTGCAGAGACGAAGATTACCAATGAGTGTAAGTGAAACGAACTGCGAGCGCCTGTCACTGTGCTGGTTCTTGCTCTGTGCATGCAGTGCATCTCTCCTTACTCACCGGTTCGAAAGCTGTGATGGCCCTGCAAGCTGTATATCTCTCGCCCCGTCACTCTGACAATTTTGCACAGCCCGGATTCGTAGGCTCTGCATTATCCCAAGCACGGGTCCCCTCAATCCTGTGGCTGTGCAACTGTGTTTTACTGTAGCAGGGACGCTCGATACACACTCAAAGAAAAGCTTGCAGAGGGAGCATGTGCACTGGCAGACATGGGTTTTCTGCAACTGGACTCTCAGATACTGTACCTTCACCCAAGGTAAAGACAAGCACAGCCGATGCCATTACAGCAATCCCAGACCATGTGGCATGCTGTACAGCTAATTAAGTTCTCCAAGTTGCCGCTTTGTGCCATGTGTCAGAATCGCTCCCAGTACCTACACCCGGAGAACATAGCAGGGGGAGTGCACCTCATATTGGGGGGGGGGGCTGTCACATACTGGCACTCCTGTTGCTGTTGGACAGCGTTTCTGCAACTTGCGAGCCCCTAGCAGATCTGTCCATGGCAATCCCAATGGATCCAGCACTGACGGTGTCTCCCTCTGTGGAAATCATCCGGTTGGGGGCACGCAAGGACACCATGTCACTATGTGCACTAGGAGTCTTTGTGGTGTGCACCATGGTCCTCACGATCTAGGTCAGATTTTGACATGTAGGTGGCAGACCACATACACATGGGGGACAGAGGAATCCCGGAGAGAAACACGCCTGCATCTCTTTCTCACCGCACCAGTGCAGGAAGGAGGATGACCTGTTGCCACTGCATCATAGTTATGTTATTTGGGATTGTGGCTCTTGGTACTGCTGTACCCAACATGGTCATATGCAGCCCTGTATGTCTCGCTACTGGACTGTGCGGCCGTTCTGCACAGATGTTACAGAAAGTGCCATGTGTCACAAGGTGCAGCTGGTGCTCTCTATGTGCGTCTCTCTTGTGGGGTTGCTAGGAGTGTGCCCTGTATCACAAGGTGTGGGGGTTCTCTGTGTTTGTGGCTTGTTTCTTCCCCAGTGGCGAGCTGCAGAGACGGCACACTGATATCTGGGGGGTTTCTCAACTACGAAGCCGGCACAGGATTTATACACACTGAAATGCAGCATACCATGCTGACAGTGGGTCAGAGCTGTCTTACAGTTGAACTACAGATGCAAGTATGTGTCCAACCCACTGTCAGTAGCATCCTGTGCACCGTGGCTCCGTTCACAGTTGACAACACTTGTGCTTCCACCACTCTTACACTCACTCAGCCTGAGCTCAGAATACTGACAGCAGTTTGGTGTTCTCTGGGAGGTGGTACACAGGAGCTGCTATAGATCAGACCCGCTGTCACTACCACAGCAATACCTGCCTGAGATGTTCCCCCTACCCATCCGAGCTGTGTCCGGAACTGCACAACACAGGGGAAAGGGGAACAGGTCCTCTACAGATTGCCCAGGGGGGTTCACGGTTCAATTGGTGCGACAAGGTCCACTGGGTGGATGGGTGGGTAAAGACATCTGCGCTGAGTACCAGCAACAATCCCAGCACACGAGCTGGAAAGGGGGAGGTCATCATGACCTTTTGCAATTGCACCCTTTTGTTGCAATCTGTGGGTACAAGGTCCGCTTGGTGGGTGGCTGGGTACAACCATAACTGACAGGGGCACATGGTGTACTGCGGATGTTTGGGGGGGGGTGGTACGGAGCAGTGCACTCCATAACGACCTCTCAGTTCAGGATGATTATCTTCTATGATATGGATACCGTAGCCACTGTCCGCTGGGTCTGGCGAGGTGCAAATAGGAACAGGTCCTGTGCAGACTGCCCCGGGGTTCACTGTGCGATAGCTGTTACAAGGTCCGCTGGGCGGTTGGGTGGACAAAGACATCTGGGCAGGTGTCTTGGTACAACCATAGATGAGAGGGGCACATGGTGTACTGCGGATGTTTGGGGGGGCCAGGGGGGCCCATAATGGAACACTGAACTGCACAAAGACCTCTCGCATTGCAGCATGATTATCAGCGTCTGTGCTACGGATACCATAGCCACTGTGTGTTGACTCTGGCAAGGTCCACGGGTGGGTCGGTAGACACACGGCTGAGAGGGACAGATGAACTTCCCCTGTGCACTATGTATATGTTTTTTTGGGGGGGCCTGACAAGGGAACTTTAACTATGGTCGGACATGTAATTACAGACAAGTGGTAGCAGGTGCCCAGCTACCAAGATCCCACCCACACATCACCACGGGCTGCCAGGGTCAAGAATATGTGGGACATTGGCTGTACAGCATGCCACTGGAGCTAAGGGATATCAGGCACTGTCCACTGCTTACCTCAGTTTGCAAATGGCTGCTGTACAGTTGTATGCCGCAACGTCTCTAACAAATGTCGGTATGCCCATAATCTGGTCAAGACTAGATCACTTCACTTGGGCTGTGCTAATAACGTGCATTAGTGCACGCTCAGCTGATCCTATTTAACCAATTAAGTCGCTCACTCAGCAGCACCATGTAATAAATGTGTTAATTTCTACCTGTGTTAAATCATGGAACTACCATTTATCTAACCACCCTAACATCAATCATCCCCCCTCCTGCCAGCACTAGTTCCCCAAACTTTTACTTTCACTCTCCCAACCTCCAACTGCCCGCTTTCACTTCCTTCCTTCCCTGACAATACTAGATTGAGAGAGTGACACACACACACACACACACACACACACACACACACACACCCACCACACACACACACACACACCCACACACACACACCCACACACCCACACACCCAAAAGCACTGAAATGAAAAATCCTTTTTTCCACACTACCAACAAATTAAACCTGCTTTGTCTTTATTTACATAGGAGAAATGCAAACACTGTACAAGTAACACTCCCTTTCGTTGCCTCCTCCCCCTTGCTCGGTAACTCACTCGTGCCCCAGAATTATGCATTTGCCACTCCGGTCTCCAGTGGCCAAGAACAACCTGTTCCGCAAAGACATCTCTCTCCAGCAGCACCAACAGGAACCCACACCCAGCCACTGACAAGAAAA
Organism: Neoceratodus forsteri; assembly: GCA_016271365.2. Taxonomy (NCBI): domain Eukaryota; kingdom Metazoa; phylum Chordata; order Ceratodontiformes; family Ceratodontidae; genus Neoceratodus; species Neoceratodus forsteri. Next base: position 278,307,138 of record CM028138.1, on the reverse strand, counting down.
CAAACAAAACAAAAAAAAAAAAAAAAAAAACAAACACTCACTCCATACCACTCTGCAGTTCTCACTCCCAGACTCCCTTCTCCAGTCTCCTCATCTCTCACTTCACCACACACAATCACCTCGTTCCATACACAGTCAGACAAGAACAACCGAATAAGGCACAATCAACCAGATTAAAAAAAAAAAAAAAGCCACCCACCCCTGACAGCAAAATCACAAAAAGTAACACTCTCACTCCACACCGCTCTGCTGTTCTCACTCGCAGGCTTCTTTCTCCAGTCTCCTTGCTTCTAGCTTCCAGGAACAGTCAAGGCAGGCACAACCAGATAAGGTAGGATTAACCAGATCAAAAAAAAAAAAAAAAAGGAATCTCCACCAGCACAGTGGCTCTCTCTGACCCTCATTAAGCAAGAAATGGAGCTGCCATATTTTCAAAACTCTCCAGCCCTTCCACATACAAAAACAAAAACACTTTAACATTAGGACGTCCGCTGCACAGCAACTGTTCTACCAATCACAGAAACTAGGCCAATCTTGGGCAGGAATACACAAAATAATCCCATTAATTTTATAAAAATAAATAAATCTCACTCACTTTACTAAAAGTTAATTATAAAAAAAAAAAAAACTCCCTTCCTATTACATAAATTGGATGTGCAATGGAAAACTCGTGGAATACATGATTTATCGGCACTTGAGCAGTTTGACTTCGGATACTTCACTCGTGGCTTACAACACTCATGAGGTTTACCAGAGGTCAAACTACTCTTTTGCAGATAAATCATGTATTCCACTCGTTTCCACTGCATATCCCCTATACATATCAATCTGTTTGTGAAATGGATATCTCTTGGTTTACACATTTATATTATACTGGTGAAAAGAATGCAGAAAACTATCAGTTTCTTTCAAAAATGGCAATCTGTAATACAAGGGGTTAACCCTGAGCCCCATTTTGACCTCCACAAGCTTGTTTACAGAATTATTTAAACAAGAAACTAGCTCTGGGACAGGATGTCTTAATTGGCAGCACCTGTTAAGAGGACTAATGTACTCTTCACGCTGGTCACAGAAAAGTCAATGAAAAAAGTCTTGCTGCATTTTGTGAAAAAAAAAAAAAACGAAACGAGATCAAACTTACAAGAACAGGATGCAGAAATTAAACTGCTAGGCAAAGACCTCTTCTAAAAAGAGAACAATGTTTTGTCTAGATACAGATTGAGATTTTAGAGAAAGATTCAGAGGAAGATTTTTGTTTGTACTGCCTTTATGAAGAGATATCCTGTACATTTCTTTTCATTTTATTAATAAAAAGCTACTTGTGAATTGTACAACTTCTCCTGGTCTGCAATACTACCTGGCCTATGCTTGTACCACACCGGAAAAGTACAATTATGCTGGAAAAAAGCTGAACAAAGCTATCACATGTTAATAAACAAACAGAAACCCTACCTAATATAGAGTTATCAAAATACTAAATAAATATTGAGTTAACCAGTCTGAAGACCAGAGCTGACTTCGGAGCGAATGCTCTCTTCAGGCAGAGAAACAAATCTGTTGATAAGGCACTAAGGGGCGAGTGACCACACTGTAGGGTTTGAGCTTGTATTCTAACTTACGTAACTGAAAAATTTCTATCTCCAGGAAACCACCACTCTATCCGGAGGACAATGCTCGTTGTACACATCAGTGATGGATTTCTGATGTTAGAATCACCTTGTTTAGTGGCAGTTATAATACAGAGTCTCTATAATAATATCACCCTTCTAGTGCTCCAGATAAAAATAAATAAAATAAGCCGGTATTCATTTTATCTACATATTCAATAACCGGATGAGTACACTGGTCCCAGGAACCGTTTTCAGGCACGACTCGGGCCACCTAGATGGCACATAGAAGTAGTACAAGTTTGAGCAAGAGAGATACAGTAACAGTCTTAATAAGCCAATACATGGAATTAGAGGACCGTACAATCTTGTCATAGCAAGCAACGAAACAGTTTACAACAGACAATATCATTGTGGACCCATAGCATGGACAGAAACTGAATATAAATGTAGCATGCCATCTACCTATAGAACTAATAGTAAAAAACTTGAATTCTAAGTTTAGGATCTGGAGTGACAGAGATTAGGGGATTAGCAGCTGCATGACGCTTTTGATAGAAGTGCATTTTTGAAGTGTTTCTTGAAAATAGGGGATGACCCAAGGGTATGAAGCTCCTCTCGGAGGGCAGTCCAGATATTAGGAGTGGCGCTAGAGAAGGCTCTCTCTCCCCCCCATGTTAGTCCTTGACCTGGGACAGGCCAGAAATTGATGAGAGGAAGACCTGAGGAGCTGAAAGCCTTGTCTGATCTTTAACAGTCCAGATAATGGGGATTTATCTCCTTCATGGAGTGATTTAAATATTAGTGAGCACAATATTAAAGAGCACCTTACTCCACGCGTTACAACAGAAAGAAAAAATTACTCACCTTAGTAATTGCTTTTCTTCTCATGGAGTCTTGCTATATTAGGACAACCCCCCCTCCTACCCCTCTCAGAATTCCTACTTGGGTATGGGGTTGGCAATTTGGTGCAAGCACTGTGTCATGCCATTTTAGCCTTTCTAGTCCCCCCCCCCCCTTGTTTCATTTGGGTTAGGGAACTAGGTAATTCTGTTTTTTGTTAAGTGGTAGATGGCCCCCTCTCTGGACTTGAGTCTTTTGGGGAGAGGGGGCCTATTAGTGCTTGTCAGGGGTGATCCTAACAATAATAGGTATATTGTTTTTTATTCAGTGTTTTGTTGTTCTACTACTAGTAGGTAGCCAATGGCTAGTGTAGGGCTTTTCCACACAGACTTGCTATGTTAGTTTAGCTTCGTAAAGAACCTGGCAGTTTCATTTGAAACTGACCAGATAGAGCTTTGAACAGCGCCCTCGCGCTGTGGAACTCCAGATCTCTCTGGAGTTAACTGTTTCCTCTCCGGGGCAGTTCAGAGCCAGGGGCTAACTGCAATGGTCCTAATATAGCAAGACTCCCATGAGAAGAAAAGCAATTACTAAGGTGAGTAATTTTTTCTTCAAACACCATGAAGTCTTGCTATAATTAGGACCATTGCAGATTATACAGCAGTACCTCCATGGAGGAGGGCCAGAACCTACTTAGGGAATAGGCTCTGAAGCACAGCTGTGCCAAAACGAGCATCTCTCCTGGACTGGACGTCCAGAGAATAATGCTTGGTGAAAGTGTGGACTGTCTTCCAGGTAGCAGCTTGACAAATTTCTAAAATAGGAATATCTCTAGCGGCCGCTAGAGATGCAGCTGTACCCTGGTGGAATTAGCCCCTCAGTCATGAGGGAGGTTCTTACCTAGTTTTTGGTAACAGAACTGGATACAAGAGACAATCCACCTGCAATTGTCCTCCTAGTAGCAGGTCTCCCCTTACCCACTTCTCCATAGGTAAGGAAGAGTTGGAGGGATTCAAACCTATGACCCTTGGTACGTTCCAAATAGTAACTAAGAGCTCTTTTGATGTCCAAACTGTGCAATCTCCTCTTACCAGAGGAAGAATGCTCAGTAAAAAATACTGGGAGAGAGATGGATTGGTTAAGATGAAAATCTGAAACCACCTTAGGTAAAAACTTTCTGTTAGTCCTGAGGACCACTTTATCTCTGTGGAAAGAAATAAAATCCTTTTCCACTGACAAGGCTTGTAATTCACTTATCACGCCTAGCAGAAGTGATAGCCACTAGAAAAACAGTCTTCAAGTTAAAACTTGAGATCTGCCGAAGATAGAGGCTCAAAAGGGGGTTGCATTAGCTGAGCAATGCAAACATTCAGGTCCCAGGCAGGAGCTGGTTCCCGAAAGGGAGGGTTAGTGTGAAGTAACCCCTTGAAAAACTTGGAAAACACAGGGTGAGAGGAGAGGGAAACTGGTTTCCCTGCAGAAACAAAAACAGAAACAGCTGCCAAATGAACCCTCAAAGTAGCTGGTTTGAGACCTAGTGAATTTAAGTGGACCAAGTAGTCCAATAAAATAGCCAAGTCAGCAGATTCTGGTACAATCTGCCTCTCAGAACACCAGAAGGAAAACCTCTTCCACTTGGAATTATAAGTGGCTCTAGTGGAAGGCTTCCTAGAAGCCTTCAAAATATCCAAGACACCTTGAGAAAGGTGTAAATCAGCAAATTCTAGCTCCTCAAGAACCAGGCCTTGAGGTGGAGGGAATTGAGGTCCGGATACCACACTCTCCCCTGTGCACAGGTCAGCAGGTCGTGGGTCCTGGGCAAGGTCAGGGGAGGGTGAAATGTGAGGGACAGGAGAAGAGGGTACCAGGGCTGCCTGGCCCAGTCTGGAGCAATCAGAATCACTTTGCAGGGCTGAGTTCTGATCTTTACCAGTACCCTGAAGAGGAGGGGAAGGGGAAGGCATCAGGAACTTCCCTCCCAATTCAATTGAAAGGTGTCCAGAGGGACTGATCCAGCACTGGAGGCCTGCAACAAAACAGAGGAAGTTGGTGGTTGTCTGGGGCTGCGAAAAGATCCATCTGTGGGGTGCCCCACCTGGCAAAGACTGACCCCAGCACCTGAGGATTCAGAGCCCATTCGTGATGGCCCTGAGAAATCCTGCTGAGGGCATCCGCCAGGACATTGTCCTTCCTAGAAGGTGAACTGCTATCAGGGAGGTGTTCAGGAGTAAGCCAGGGACCACAACTTCATTGCTTCGGTGCACAAGGCTGAAGACCGAGTGCCCCTTGCTTGTTGATGTACCACATTGTTGTGGTGTTGTCTGTCCTGACTTGAACTACCTTGTTCTGGACAGTATCTGAAAAACTTGGGAGAGCTAAGAAAACAGCTCTGAGTTCCAACAGGTTGATGTGGAGCAGAGATTCCTGAGGGCACCACTCCTTGAGTGGAAAGGTCGCCCAATGAGCCCCCACCCTAACAGGAGGCATCCGTGGTGAGGGTGAGGAATGAAGAACGGTAAGAATGGGACCCCCTGGGTTAGAGGTTGCTTTGATCCTGCCACCACTGAAGGGCTAGGATCAGGGTTTTGGTCACTGGGACTAATTTGGTAAGGGGGTCCTTCCTTTGAGACCAGTAGGACCTCAAGTGGAACTGGATGTCCCTCATCTGAAATCTTGCTCCTTGCACGACAGCTGTGGAAGCAGCCATGTGCCCTAGGAGTTGCAGAAAGTGCCTTGCTGGTCGAGAGACCCGCAGGGTAAAGGAAGATGCCAGGGCAATGATTCTGTCCACTCTTTCCGAGGGAAGAAATGCCCTGGCTGACTCTGTGTTCAACTCTGCACCTATAAAAGTTAGTACCTGAACTGGTTCGAGAACTGACTTTGGAAAGTTCAGCAGGAATCCCAGATAAATGAGAAGCTGCTGGGTGACTTGCAAGTGGGATTTTACCTGCTCTGGGGACTGACCCACTATGAGCCAGTCGTCCAAGTAGGGAAACACAGCTACCCCTTGCCTTCTCAAATGGGCCACTACCACAGCTAGACATTTTGTGAAAACCCTTGGAGCAGAAGTGAGACCGAAGGGCATTGCTCTGAACTGGTAGTGGCCAGAGGGCAGTTCGAACCTGAGGTACTTTCGGTGAGAAGGCCTGATTAAGATATGAAAATAGGCATCCTTGAGGTCCAGGGAAGCTAGCCAGTCCCCTGGCCTTAAGGAAGGCAAAATCATTGCCAGAGTTAACATTTTGAACTTTGGTTTCAAAAGGTGCTTGTTCAGGAATCTTAAATCTAGAATGGGCCGCCAATCTCCTGTCTTTTTTGGGGTCAGGAAGTACCTCGAGTACAGCCCCTTGCCCTGATGGCAAGGGGGAACCCTTTCCACTGCTTTGCAGTCCAGAAGAGACGAAACCTCTGCTTCCAAAGCAAGGGCTTCTGAAGGATTTGAGGGGGGAAAATGTCTGGCTCTCATCTTTGGAAACTGCTTGAAGCTGAGAACCAGACCTTGGCTTACCACTTCCAGAACCCATTTGTCCGAAGTTAGGGACAACCAGTTCTGGCTGAAATAAGCCAACCTGCCCCCCACCGGTACAGGAGAATCGGCCCTGGACACCCAGTCAGGGTGTCTGCTTGGCAGTAGCAGCTTTAGGCTGAGGAGAAGGAGAGGGCCTGCCTGTGCCCCGTCTACCTCTGCCTCTGAAAAAAACCCTCTGTGCAAAGGCTGAAGAGGCCTGAAATTGGTAAAAAGGCCTATGGTAAGGCCTGCCGCTACCCCTTGGGGCATGCCTTTGTGGAGTGGCATGCCTCTCCTTAGCTTGGGCACTTTTGTAGGTAGTTCTGTATTCATCCATCTTTTTCATGTAATTTTCCGTTTGATCCCCAAACAGAGAATTTCCTATCACAGGAAAATCTATAGCCTTTGACTGGGTATCTTGGGACAGATTAGTGCATCTGAGCCATGCCAACCTCACGGAGAGCTACAGAAGTGGCCATGACCCTAGAAGAAACATCATTAACATCAACAGCAGTATGAAATTGAACTTTAGAGGCTTCAATGCCATCAGCAGCCACCTGTTCCAACTCACTAGCCAGCTGGCCCTGGGCCTGCTTGGCCAACTGCAATATAGTGTCCCATCTAGATTTCTGATATCTAGCCACATAAGCCATATAATTAGCCTGTCTGAGTCCCAACGAAGCTGCCATATATTGCTTTTTCGCCATGGCATCAATCTTCCTGGAATCTTTATCAGGAGGATGTGAGGCCAGGGGAATATTAGCCTTGTCACAGGCTGCAGCTTGAACAACACCTACATGACTACACTGCTCAGTGAGGAAGTGTGTATTAGGGCCTGATAAAGTATACCTTCTGTCCATTTTTTTTTTTTTTTATCTACAGGAGGGACAGAATGAGGATTTTTTAAAATCTTCGTTGTTTGCTTCCTAAATGACTTATGCAAAGGAATAGACAACCTTCTAGACTCTGGAATATCCATCATTTCTACATAATCAGGCTCCTCTTGCTCATCCACAGCCTCCTCTAAAGGGAGCTGGAGGGTTTCTGCCACCTTTTTATAAAACCTGAAATGAGAAGGGGACTCAGACAGCAAAGGGGGAGACTCAAAGGGTCTGTCTGGAGAAATGTCCGGCTCTATGGGCACTTCCAGACCTTCCCAGTCACAAATACACTCACCAAAGTCCTCCTCCCCCTCCTGTGGTTCATAAAAATCCCCAACATCATAATCTTGAACCATTGGACCTGAACGAGCCCCCCTTTTCCCAACTATAGGGGGTTCGACAAGTCCCTGAGATAAAGACTGGACAATCTGAATGGCTTTAGCTATCTCTGCGGCAGTAGGAGAGACAATATTGGACTCCAGACCTGCTGATTTCTTTGTCTTTTTTACTTTGACTGGTTCTTCTGAACCAGCCTTCCTTTGCCCGAGGAAGTCTCGCCCTGGTCAGAGGACACCCTCTGGTCCAGTAGGAGCTGGACCGGCTGGCCATCCGGTCAGCGGACTTTTGGCCTCTCGTCCCTGAGCCGCCCATCTCTTTCCAGGGTGGCTGCAGGGAAATTTTACACACCTGGCAGTCTGACAGGAGGTGGTCAGCCCCCAGACAATAGACACAAGTGGTGTGTGGGTCAGCTTGGCAAAGGCTTCCCCACAGACATCACAGTGTTGAAACCCAGTGGGCCCGGATTTTCTTTTGGGTTTCTCAGACATAATGCCAGCCTAACCAACAAACTTGTCTTTAAACGTGTCATAAGAAAGACACCCTTATCGGTTCCTAACCGTGTCGCTTGTATTGGAAAAAACCCTAAAAAATTAAAGGTTTTTTTTTAGAACCGATAAAAACCGGGAACCGCACTTCTAAAGTCAGTAAAGTCTAAAATAAGCAAACCGATCGGTTCAGACTGAACCGATAATGAATTTCCACACAGACTTTAATTTTTAGTACTTACGGTTACCAGATAGAGCTTCTAAACCGAAACCGCGGTAATTTTAAAACATTTGCCGGTTCAAACGAACCGAATAAACCGAAAACAAACCGAGCTGAAGGAGCTGATCTCCGGAGCGACTGTTCAGTGAAAGCGGAGTAAAGAATCTGGCAGTTTCATTTGAAACTGACCAGATAGAGCTTTGAACAGCGCCCTCGCGCTGTGGAACTCCAGATCTCTCTGGAGTTAACTGTTTCCTCTCCGGGGCAGTTCAGAGCCAGGGGCTAACTGCAATGGTCCTAATTATAGCAAGACTTCATGGTGTTTGAACAGGAGGCTCCCTTGCCTGAATGGGAGTTCCTCTACACCAGTTTCAACTTGTTAGGATTTGCCCCCAAGGAAGGGAAAGGATCATATTCTGCCCCTGAGGGGGCCAGTCACTTGATCCCTTCCACTTCCTGATATCCAACGCCGTCCCCGCACTACCTTGTTTTGTGATGTCACTAAAGGGTGAGCGCAGGAATGTAATCCATACAAGTCTACGGAGCGTCATGTTAAAAGCTATTTTCTCTACTTTAATTGGACTTTTGGTACAAATGGAAGCCAGCATTCAAGTAACAAGGCTCCTGTTACTTAAACACTGGCTGCAATTTGTACCAAAAGTTTAATTAAAATAGAGAAAATTGCTGTTAAAATGACACTCCATAGACTTGTATGGAGCACATTCCCGCGCTGATCCTATAGCGGCATCACAAAACGAGGAAGCGCAGGATGGCATCGGAGATCAGGAAGTGGGAAAGGATCGAGCGGTTGGCCCCCTCGGGGGCAAAATACGATCCCTTCCCTTCCTTAGGGAACAAATCCTAATGTGTTGAAACTGGTATGGAGTTCCCCCAGTCAGGTAAGGGAGCCTCCTGTTAGTTAACATTCAAGAGACAAAACAGCATGGAAAGGAGCTATTTAAATCCCTGCGGGCCCGGGGGGGGGGGAGCCACCCAAGGGATGAGTAAAGGGTACAATGGTGGGCACGGAAATGGGCTAGGGTTATGAACCTGCATATATTCGTCCCAATTCTTTGAAATGCTCCATAAATATTAGACACTGTCTACCCTTTTTTGTGTCACATTATTTCTCCTAGAAAGCCCACATTTTATAGATTGCTTACCTTCTCTAAAATTCACTGATGATGTTTGTTTTATGTGCTTCCTTTCTTAGTAGGGCATAAATGCACACTGATAGTGTATTTATACCCAACCTTGTTTTGCATCAAATCCTTGATCTACTCTTACTGCAGACTTCCTGAAGAACAGGAACACCCCCAAACGGTACAGCCACTCATGATGCAATATGCCCCTCTTGTCCCATTGCATATTGAGTGTCTAGACTGTGTTAGGGGTGTTTCTGTTCTTCAGGAAGTCTGCAATAAGAGCAGATCAAGATTTGAAGCAAAACAAGGACCCCCAAAAGTCCTGGAAGGATTCATTAGTTGTCATTCACGGAATGTAAACACATTTTTGTGTGGTAACACCAATATTTATTTATTTTTTTCCATTTAACTTTTCCTCCTTCTTGGAGCATATGCATATATCCATCTGCCCGGTCACGGGCCACTGGCTTCTGCCTCAAATCGGCGCTTCCCCTGATACCCGTGGCTTACCCCCATGGTGGGGCCCACGACACACGGCCCCATATATGCCGGGGGCACTGTAATTAGGTCAGGAACCCGGCCTGGAAGCACATTGAAGCCGCGGCGAGCTTCATCCGTGACGGCGGGCAGCTCCTCCTCCTTTTTCCGGTTTTCTCCCCTGGGAGGCGGGGTCGTGCAATGACGCCAGCGTCCGCCCCGCCTCCAGTCACACTGAGTGTCGGCTGCGTGGAACCCCTGGTCTCCACCAGGGGTCCCCACCGCACCAAACACTACCCACCCCTCCCCAGATTAGGAGAGCTGCCCATGGGGCGCTCAATCCTACTCCCCAGCCGACCCTCCGGCGACCCGGTCAGTTTCGAACCGGGTCGTGCAACAATTCAGTATGTGGGCAGTCTTATTTCACTAAAACAGAAAAAAAGGAAACCAACTGGCAGCTAAATCAGCAATGTCTACAAAATTAAAGCAATCATAATATGTGGTTTGTAAACTAGAGACAATTGGAGGCCTACAGTAAGAGCAAGAATCCCTTCAAAAAAAGAGCTGTTTTTCCAAGTTTAATGCACTTTTTTTATTTATTTTTATTTACTGAGAAATCGGATTACAACCTTTGAGTCAGGGTCTCATTTCCAAAGACTCCACGTCAGAACTTTTACTCACCTAATGTCAAAATGGTGAATACATTATTCTTGAATTGGCAATGTTATCTGAAGCACTGTTCCCTTCTGATCTTATCAGAAATATCCACTGCCTCAGCGCTTGTTTAATGTACCTAGCTATCCCACCTCCCTTTCTTTGCACCCGGTCCAGCCTGAACAAACTGTATCCCTTTGTTGCAGCATCCCAGGTAGTTGTTTCCTCCCACCATGCTTCAGTGACCTTAACCACTGTGGGATCACAGGGTTAAGCAATTGTTTCTAATTCCCCTTTCTTTTCATTTAAGCTGCGTGCATTTGCTAGGAGTCATATACACTTCTTGAGATCACCTGTAACATATTTTTTCTCTATAAGTTTTCCATTTTTATTTTTGCCCTTGTTTTCCTTCTGTCCTGTAACATTATTGCATCAGATGTCTGATTTTTATGTTGCTTGCACGCATGTGCAAGAAACATAGTGCCATCATCCGAGTTTTCGGAGGTGTGGCACCCTTCTTCCAATTCAGTCAGTGTGTTTGCAGGCGCGGCCCCAGTTCTCCAATGACTGGTGCAGCTGTCTATGACAACAGGAAAATGCAGTGGCATACAGTTGAAAGGGAAAGCTCCATTTCAGTGAGCAGAGCTCTCCCCCTCATACACACACACACGCGCGCAAGCACGCATACTGCGTGCTGATGTGCTCCCTCCCCCTCCCCCACGCACACACTGTGTGGCAGGCAGGGTGCTCAATCCCCAGTCGGCTCACGCCTCCACCCCCAGCAACAGCTGTCCAGGTGCCACGCTGGGAGCCCACCTCAAGCGTGGCAAGAACTGTCCATAGCCAGGGGTGCCCAATCCATCGGCTCCACGGCTGCCGCCCCTCCCAAAAAAGCTTTCCATGTGCCACGCTGAGCCCACCCCAGCATGGCAAAACATGTTATAGCAGGCAGGGTGCCCAATCCCCAGTCGGCTCCAGCCCCCCAAACAGCCTTTCCAGCTGCCATGTGAGGCCCACTAGTGGCCAGCGTCCACATTCGTCTAAAAGCTATAAAGAAGAAAAACTTCCCTCGTAGTCTCCGCCCCCCATAACCCGCACCTACCCACTGCGCACCTGCCTCCCACACCCCCACCCCATACTTACTCCGGAGCTCGCACGACGATCATCGGTGGACCGGGAACACGCCTGCACTCTTCAAAGCCGACCATGAACTGAGGAAACGCCGTAAACTGTATAATGGAATAAATAGGTTTTTCAACTTTGTTGCATATCTCAGGCATTTTGGGCCAAATTTTCAACATGGGTTTTTAGGACCCTCCTCATGAATTCTTGCACTGTCATGGCATTAATCAGGCCTTGAAGAGTGATTTCGCAGTCACTGTGCGAAATCACCTTTCAGGACCCATTAACAAACGACACTGCCAGTGTTCATAAGGTAGGTCTCAAAAGCCTATGTTGAAAATTTGGTTAAAAATTCCTAAAATGACTGTTTTGACGAAGGCATATGCAGTTCCTACGCATGCCTCGTAAGTTCGCGAATTTTCAATATTTTCACTCCAGATTTTCAACACTGCCATTTTAACACACCTCCTTATGAGCAGTAGAGCTGTCATTTTTCACATCTTGCCGCCCATGTAGCGCACAATGGCGCAGTTGGTGTGCGAAATCAATTTTTGGGACACATTAAGAAAATCACAGTGACACTGTTCACGAGCAGAGGTCTTAAAATGGCTATGTTGAACATCTGGTTCAAAAATTCCTAAAAATGACTGCTTTACGAGTGTGCGTTGTGCAGTTCCTACGAACGCTCGTAAGTTCACGAATTTTCAATATTTGCACTCCAATGACTTCCAAATACCTAAACAGCACATACAAGCAAGCAACATCCGGCATTGACAAATGCTTGTTCTTCATCCCATTTTATATGTTTAGTATTTCCTTTATGCTCACCTTGTCTAATACTGACATTTGGTTTTGTATCCCCACCTTTCCTCGACTCCTTCTTTATTAGTTTAAATTATTTGTCAAAGCTTGCAGGATTTTGTCTCCCAGCAATCTCACTCCTATGCCCATCCCTTGCATAAAAGGTCTCCCATTCCATTGAAACTGCACCAGTTCTTTAACAGCACAAAATTCTCTCTCACACACTATTCTTTCAACCAGTGGTTGCATTTCCCTATTAGTTGTTGTATGTGGGCAGTTGGGGGGTGGGGGGCTCTAGGGACCAGTATTATTTCAGATACTAATACATCCTAGCCACGGTTTTAAGTTTCTGATCAAGTGTTTCATATTCTTTAACTATTTCTTTATCTGGTATCTTTCCCGTGTTACCGGTACCTATATGTATTAATATGGTGGGATTGCCTCCTTAGTTTGTAAGTATGTTATGTAAGTAATAAGGAATGAAGTGGTGTGTGTAAAAACATCTTTTACAGAATGGACAGGAGCGTAGTAAGGCACAAGGCCGAAGGCCGAGTGACTTCACCCACTGGACATGCTATAAAATAAGTTTTACACACATCCCAGTGCCTTACTGCGCTTATAAAATTGGCTTTCTTTTCTTACATTTTACTGTTGGGAAAAGCATGTTTATATGTAGAAACGATAGATTTACTTGTGTATGTTTGTGATAAAATAGTCCTTCTACCCACTGCAAGTGATGTTATTGTATTGTTGCCCACTTTCTTCTTCCTGTTTTTTTTTCCCCCCTCTGTTTTTCTCCACATTCAATATATGGAATGCATCATGGAATGTTTACCATGGAATATATGGATTTAAAGTTCTGCTCAGTTCCACTTGCAGAATGTTTCTCTCCTAACACACTGTACACACAGACAAAGGCCTTTGTTACAGCCATAGACTATATTATCTCACTGTCAGGGCAAGAAGAAGAGTTCCCCGATGAGCAGGTAAAGATAAAAAGGGGGATTTTTCACTGTCAGCAAAGAAAACAGTTGTAGTGAAAACTACAAACAGTACTTAATGTTTCTAATTTGTTTATGTATGTAAGGAGGGAGTGATAATCAGGGAAACAACATTTAATTTATACATACATATATATATACACACATACATACATACATACATATATATATATATATATATATATATATATATATATATACACATATATATATATACACATATATACACACACACACACACACACACACACACACACACACACACACACATACATACATACATACATATATATATATTTTTTCTAATTTATTTAAGGTAGTTTTTTTTAGGGCCCAGATGAAGTTTTTTTGTTTTTTGTTTTTTTAGTGTAAAGGTAGCAGCCATGTTTGTGGTGGAAGATCAGTTGTGGATGTAGTGGGCTAACTGAAATGCCTGTGTTCCAAATGCCCATTGATCTTGGTCCCAGACTCTTCACTGCTGAGCAGCCCTATTTTTAACCATGTGTAAACCATATTTTACACATAAGAGCCAATCAGATTACTGGATTTTACCCTGCCATTTTACAACTATCCTTGTAGTAGAGTTTCATACGATCTTTGCCCCTGTAAAAAGCATGTAACCATGTGACCAGTGTGTGAATTTTGTCTGGCTTAGCCGAATTGGTATATCGTACAATGGGGTCTTCAATCAATATTTTTTGTTATGACTTGCAGTTTCTGTTGGGGGACTGCATGGATCGGTACTTCCTGCTTCACTTAAATTAGTAGTACATCCAGAATTTGCAAAAACATATGTCGTGCATAGTGTTTTGGATTTGCATGTCAAGTCCTAGTATGTCCTTCCCTGTCTGCTAGTAGGAGTTTTTCCTAAATTTGCCTGCTAGCTTTATGGTAGTTTTACGACCCCTGGGGATCTCCATCTGAGCCAAATTTATTGCTTTCTTTGTTCCTACAATGCATCCTGTCTCATATGACAGTGATGTAGCCGACACCATAGATTCAGCAGAAAGCACCGCTTTACAAATCAGTTCACAACAGTAGAGATGGCTATATTTTAAAAACTATACAGAGTTCAAACTTAGTGACTACACTCATTGTAACGGTCATTTTGTTATGAACAATTGTGACACTGGTTGTGTATGTGTAACTTGTATGGTTTTCAAGATATTTACATTTGTTTGGCACGTCTACTAGAGTGTTTCCTCAGAAAAAGTGTCTGTTTGCAAGTGCATCTGCACACATGCCAAACAAATCTAAATATCTTGAAAACTAAACAAACTACACAAAAACAAGCAGCAAAGTTGTTCAGGACAAAGAACTTTACAATGAGGGTAGTCACAAGTGCTGTGCAGAATGCAGAATTCCTCCAGCAAAATTGGTGCGGAATGGCCATTCCACCCGCAGAATTTCCACTGGAATTCCGCTGTTTCTTTAGTGGAATTCTGCATACTGTGATCCGTGTAATAGTCCACGGAAAAGCAATTTTTCTGCAGGAAAATTATGCTGCAACAATTTCCGTGGAAAATACTGAGACCCACAGAATAATATTCCGCATAACAGCATTTTTTTAGTGGAAAATCATTCCACAACTATTTCTTCCATGGAATTTCACCATTCCATTTGTGGTGAAATTTTGAAAATTCAGCGGAATTTCGTTCCGCCAGAATTTGAAAATTCCACACAGCACTAAGCTGAACTCCTTATAGTTTTTAAAATATTTGCCATCTGAAGTGGGAAATTTGGTGTGTAAAAAAAAAAAAAAAGGACATTTGAGTAATTAGATGACTATATTTTAAAAACTATACAGAGTTCAGCTTAGTGATTACCCTCATTGTAAATATATTTTTGTCCTGAACAACTTTGCTACTGGTCATTTTTGTATAGTTTGTAAAGTTTCCAAGATATTTAGGTTTGTTTGGCATGTGTGCAGATAAGCTTGCAGGCCGGCCTCGTCATGCATCGGGTTGGATTTCCGTGACAGACGCTTCGCACCACTGGAATGGACCAGGGTCGCTGGAGGGCTGGCTGAGGGAGAAGGATGGAGCGCCCTAGAGACTGCCTCCTTCTCTGGTGGTGGAGGGGAAGTGTCCGGAGCTTTGCTGACTCTGGCGGAGGCCAGAGTCGACAGCTGCCGGCACCGGCAATGCATTGGAGGCGGGCAGATGCCGCCATTGCACAACCCCGCCTCCCTCAGAAAACGGAAAAGGGGAAAGCTGCCTGCCGCCGTGAATGAAGCTCGCAGCTTTGATATGCTCCCCAGGCCAGCCCTCCGACCTATTCCGAACCCTGCATGCACGAGGAATGTGAGTTTTGCGCTGCAAGGGTAAGCCATGGGGTATCGGAGGGTTCGTGGCAGATTTGGGGTTGCAGAAGCCAGCGGCCCGTGACTGGACTGATACGAACATCAGGCGGCAGGTAGCTCGGTGGAAAAAAGAATAAATAGAAAAAAAAGATAAGCTTGCAAACAGCAAATGCTTTTTTTTTCCTCTCTCTCTCCCCCCAAGTGAACACTCTAGTAGATATTTTTATTTTATTGAAGTTTCGGAATTACAATCCTTTGAGTCGATGACTTTTGCAAAGGCTCCATGTCAATACAAAACAGACAGCACTTAAGACAATTTTGTACATAGCTCACTAAGCCAAACAAATGTAAATATCTTGAAAACC
Organism: Neoceratodus forsteri; assembly: GCA_016271365.2. Classification (NCBI taxonomy): domain Eukaryota; kingdom Metazoa; phylum Chordata; order Ceratodontiformes; family Ceratodontidae; genus Neoceratodus; species Neoceratodus forsteri. The sequence continues at coordinate 278,291,388 of CM028138.1, read as the reverse complement.
ATACAAGTCACACATACACAACCAGTGTCATGACTGTTCACAACAAAGACCTTTACAATGAGGGTAGCAACCAAACTGAACTCTGTATAGTTTTTAAAATATAGTTATCTCTACTGTTGCAAATGGATTATAAAGCAGTGCCTTCTGCTGAATCTATGGTCTCGGCTACATCACTGTCACATGAGACAGGATACATTGCAGGATCAAGAAAATGCAATAAACTTAACTCAGATGGGGATCCCCAGGGTGCGTAACTACCATAAAGCCAGAAGGCCAATTCAGGAAAAACTCCTAATAGCAGACAGAGGGAAAGACGCACTAGAACTTCACACACAAATCAAAACATTCTGCACAACATACTGTATGTTTTTGCAAATTCTGGGTATACTATTCCTTTAATAGTTCAAACCCGTTCTGGGTATAAAAAATGGATGTCTTTCGAACCTTTCTGCCCTTCAGCCCCTTTTGCCTTTTCTGATGCATTCAATTATCAGTCAGTATTTTCTGGATTAACACTTTTGTTGTCCTATTCTTGCCTCCCTCTTTTATCTGATGTGGCTCTTTTTTTTTTTTTTTTTTTACTATTACTGCTAAAACTATCCTCCTCCCTAGTACATTTCTTGCCCCTTAAATCAGATGAATCCACTTGGGCTCCACCTTGTCAAGTTTTGCTGTTCCACCTCTCTTTAATAATACATTCCATTTGGGACATTTCCTGTTTATTTTGGTCTTACATTTTTTCAATTTCTGTCTGTAGTTTTTCATCAAGAATATAGTTCCTACGCACAAACACAGCTTGGCTGTTGTCATCCAGTTTCATGTCAAATATGCTGTAGTTTTGGCGTTCAGTCAAGTATCTCTCTCCCCAACCCCCTCACCCCCATCTGACAGGTGATAAATGTTATTTGTTTCAGCCACTGTTGGAGATCTCAGATAGACACCAAATACCAAAACATATTTTTTTCTTTGTATGCGCGCGCGCACACACACACACACACACAGCCTACTGCAAAACTTTTAATCACCTGAAGACCTAGTATAGAATGAATTCTTTTACAGGCTTTTTAAGAATGGTAGGTGAAAAATCCAAGATTCCTAAGCTGAGATGCAAGAACTATGGCCAGTCCACCAGCCTTCCAAATCACAGACACACACAAAAACAGGTGCCTCTGCCTTGCTGCCGCTCATATAGGCACCAGCATTTATATGGTGGGGACGGTTGGGACTGACAGCAGCGTCCCACTGACTAAGTTCGCCTATTCCAGTCTCTGTCTCCAAACAGCTTCAAATGCAGTACAGTGTAGTTAAAACTACACTATGGTGCTCAAAAGTCAGTGGCTTCTAGAACCTCTGCCAGGAGAGTTTGAGGGAAAGTGAGGGGCAAGAAACTGTGCATTAGAGACCAACACAAATAAAACACCCCCTCATGCAGAGGCGATGGATGTCAGGACTTCCATTCATGCTTCTCAGAGGACAAAGAATAGGGAAGAAAAAAAAGGGGGGGGGTTTACTCAGATTGCTGTGCCTGAAAAAGGTAAAAAAAAAAGTAATGATGCCCGAGTATTCAATAAACATGCATTAACAAAAAAGTCAGTGGCTTCTCCAACAGGGTCCCTGGAGCACTCAGGTTATGCAAACTGAACAGTTAACCGAATGCTGTCCAGGATCAGGATCAGGGTCACCCCCCAAGTTCCACAGTGCCCTCTCTAAAAGCAGAGAGCGCCCAGACAGGCAGATGGGCCCTCTTATCTAGCTGTCCAGTGAGTGTCAAGCCTTTCCTGCAGGGTATCCAGCACTGCTCCAGACAAGGGGGAGTAACAACCTGTTTTACTCACCTCATTTTAGGATATATTCTTATAAAAAAAAAATTTCTGGAGTACCAGTACTCACCCTAATTTGCAAATACACATCATCAAAGAACAGTGCTTCATAACATTACTGATGATTTAAAATAAGCAGTTTTGGGGGGTTTTTTGTACAGATTTACAGCACTCGTATGCATCCCAGTTTTGTTTTACTCACTATATTTTAAAACTGGTGAGTAAATTACTCCTACCTGCCAACATTATCTGGAGCATTGTTGGCACTTGAACAATTTTTATCTAGGAAAAAACAGCAGTTACGTAAGAACTTACCATAACAGTAGATCTTTGAGAGGTTCCTGCAGTAGGTCTTCAGATAGGACTGCGCCCTCTGGTGTCAGGACCACACGGCAAACTTCTAGGAGGAAGTAGGCTGTTGGTCAACTAGGATCTGCAACTTATCCATTAGGTAGGGAAATGGGCAGACTAGGTGGGCCAAGCGGTCCTTATCTGCTATCAAATTCTATGTTTCTAGCTAGCAATACTTATCGGGGGGACCACCTCCAGCGTCAGCGTGACAGTATATAGGGGGCGGTCCCCACACCTGCCCTCCAGTTCTCCCACCAGAAGATCCCTGTAAGGGTTATGGGAGAGAGGAGCATTGACTCCTAGAGCCCAGAGTTGCTGGAAGATGCCCTGAAAAGGGATAGGAAAACAGGAGCTGGGGGAAGGTGGGAGGGAAAATGTGGCCTACTGCAGGAACCTCTCTCGAAAATCTACTGTTACGGTAAGTTCTTACGTAACTGCTTTATCTTACTTCGAGAGGGTTCTTGCAGTAGGTCTTCACAGACAGGATCGAATACCAAGCAGTCAAGAAAAAGCAAGTCGGAGACTAAGGTCCGGGAGGCGGAATGTCTACCAACTAGAAAGCCTTTTAAGATAAGAGGCCTTGCATGACAGCAAGTCAAAACCTGCCCTACACCTAAAGACAATGTCCAGACTGTAATGCTTGGTGAAAGTATGGACCGAAAAACAAGTGGCCGGGGCACAAATATCTGAAGTGGACACGTTTCATAAGAATGCCATCGAAGCAACCATGCCATGGGTCGAGTGGCCTTTCACTTCCCCAGGAAGGGGTGTTTCTCGTCCTTCTGGCAGATGAACAAGATGCAGTTAGCGAACCATTTGGACAGGCCCTGTTTATAGATGGCCATACTCTAATGTCTGGGTGAAAAAGCCACAAACAACTGTTCAGACTTGTGCACTTCCTTGGTCCGGGAGATACAGTATCTCAAGATCATGTGCACATCTAACGTGTGCAAGAGTTTTTGGCCCCTATTGAAATAATCAGGAAAATAAACTGGCAGTTGGACATCTTGGTTCAATATAAATTCCGATACCACTTTCGGAAGAAAAGAAGGGTTGGTTCGCAGAGCCACCCAGTCTCTGTGGAAAATTAAATAAGACTCCCTCCTTACAAAACGAGGGCCTGAAACTCTGAAACCCTTCAAGCTGAGGTAATAGCAACTAAAAAAAGAGCACTTTCCAGGACAAATAGCGCATGCCGCAACTTGCTGCCAGCTCAAAAGGGGGCAAAGTAAGTTTTTCTAAAATAAAATTTAAGTCCCGTGGGGAACCGGACTACGGACCGGAAGTTTTAAGTGGTGGATCCCCTTGAGAAAGGTTTGAGACCTCCAACTGCGCAATGGTTTTGCCATCCACCAGAAGGTGGTAGGCGGAAACCACTTAAAGATGGACCTTCAGGGATGTGTAATGGAGGCCCAAATCAGACAAGTGCAAGAGGTACTCAAGGACCTGGGGCACTGAGTAAGAAAAGGGGTCAAGGCCCTTAGCCATGGCCCAAATAGTGAATCTCTTCCACTTCATGGCATACGCTGATCTAGTGGATGGTTTTCCACCCTCCATTAAGATCTGAGGGACTCATGAGGAGATGCCAAATCATGAGACCGCTACATCCAAAAGTGCCACGCATGCAAGTAGAGAGACTGGAGGCTAAGATGCACCAGGCTGCCCTGCTCCTAAGACAGAAGGTCGTGGAGGAAAAGAGGAGGTACTGGGGGTTCCCATGCCAACTGCTATGGTAAGGCGAACCAGATCTGCAGAGGCCAGAGGGAAGCTACGAGAATCATGTGAGCGCCCTCTGCTTGAAACTTCAGCAGAACTTTCTGCAGAATTAGAAAAAGAGGGAAGGCATACAGAAACCTCCCTGTCCAAAGAGACAGCGCATCTCGCCAAAAAAAACACCATGCCTGGCAACGAGCAAGCAAAGCTGGGTAGTTTTGCATTGGATGGGGAGGCAAACAGATCTATTTCTGGGCATCTCCACTGATCGAAGAGATCGTCCACTACCTCCTGCTTTAGTTCCCACTAGTGTGCCCATGCGACGGTGTGGCCGAGACTGTCAGCCAGGACATTGTGAACTCCCGGGGACATGGACTGCTGTCAGAAACAGGCCATGCTGGACTGCCCAGTACCACACCAGCATCACCTCCGTGCAGAGGGGATACGATCGGATGCCTCCCTGTTTATGTACCAAACCGTGGCAGTGCTGTCTGTCTAAAATAGGAGTGTTCCTGGTTGTAAGAGGGGCGGAAACACCTGGAAAGTGTACAGCACAGCTCTCATCTCTAGAACGTTTATGTGCAAGCGTTCCTCTTGTGCAGACCATCTCCCTTGAGTTTGATGGTCTCCTAGGTGGGATCCCCAATCATGACCCCAGGTGTCCGTTGTAAGGGTCATGAAAGGAGACCGGGGATGAAAGAGGGCCCCCCCCCCCCCAAGGAGAGGCAGGATGGCTCCTGCCACCAGAGAAGATACCTCTTCATACTGCCGTAGACCAGGACCCTGTGGTCCAGGTCGTCCGAGCACTGGTCCCACTGGACTCCAAGGGTCTACTGGGTCACCCTCACATGCAGTCTGGCCAATGGAACTGTGGGAATGGCCGCCACTGTTAGACCCAACAGGCAAAGGACGGATCATGCTGTGGTCCAAAGAGAGTTGGACACAGATGAAACTTGTTGAATCAGCATGTCCGCCCTGTCCAAAGGTAAGAAGGCCCTGCCCTGGACTGTTATCCCAGCACCGCTCCAATGAATTGGAGGCGCTGAGAGGATGAAAGCTGAGACTTGGGATAGTTTACGGTGATGCCAAGCCAGGAAAAGAGGTCCAGGGTGGTGGAGAGAGACTTCAGACTGTCCCGAGACAGGGCTGACAAAAGTCAGTCGTCCAGGTATTGGAAACACATAAATCCCCTTTCCAGCACAGGGCCACAGCCACCACCGCCAAGCACCTGGTAAAAACCCTGAGGTGCTGAAGAAAGGCCAAAAGGAAGATACTTGAATTGATAGTGGTTCTCCTGAAAGGTGAACCGAAGGAAACGGCAGTGGGCCTGTAGGATAGAGATGTGCAAATAAGCATCCTGCATGTCCAGTGAACACAGCCATTGGTTCTATTGGAGCAGAGGTAGAAGTCCCTGGAGGATCAGCATGCGGAACCTCTTGTATTCCAAGAACAGATTGAGCAGGCCAAGGACCAGGATGGGCTTCAGATCACCAGTCTTTTTGGGCAACAGGAAAAAATGAGAGTAATATCCCCTTCCTGTCTGTCTGAGAGGAACCAGCTCTAGGGCTGATTTTTCTAAGTGCACCTGGATTTCCTGCTGAACGAGGTGTAGATGGCCTGACGGGTAAGTGAGACCTGCCCGGAGGATTGTCCAGGGGTCTGTCCAGGAACTCGACTGACTGCCCTCTTGCAATCAGTTGGAGGACCCAAGCGTCTGCAGTTAATCACCTCCCACCTGTCTAGATGGAGGGAGAACCCCCCCCCCCCCACCGGCTCCACTGAAAGAACGGGAGGTGGAGGAGGGGACCCCCTCGAGTCAAGAGGTGGCGGGGAAGGCAGCTTTACTGCCTCCAGTGGCCTTTTGGGCTTCTGCCTGACGGGTCTGGGTGCCAGAACCAGTGGTGCGGCACTTACCCTGGCATCTACTCTGGTTCTGTCAGTTCCACCTTATCTGTGGGCGATGAAAAGGCTGCTTGGGTTTTTGACCAGAGTGATACATGGAGAGGACATCCCACAGGGATCTGCCACTCTCCTGTAGCTCTTGTGATTATATCCTTCGCGTCGCCACCGAACAGGACAGAACCCCGTCAATGGGGCGTCCAGGAGAGTGGTTTGGACGTCTTTCACCAGTCCCACAAGACGGAGCAATGCCAGACGTCTCAGGCAAATGCCGAAGCAGTGCATCAGGCAACCAAGTCCACAGAATCACAGGTGGCACGCAATGCATGTTGGCAGAAAAACTCAAGTCTCACCGTGTCCAACAGCTTGTTCCACAGTTCCTCATCTGGGATAGACTGTAGCTCTTTCTCTAAAAATCAGTCAAAGCAGACTTCTGGAAAGAGATCATGTGGGCCACGTAATTAAGAAACCCAACAGCACAGGTGGAGGAAGCGTAGACCTTGCGGCCGTACTGGTCCATCTGCTTAGATTCTTTGTCCGGAGGCGAGGCACTCAGATGCTTCGGCTGAGCTGACCTACTGTGGGCCGCTGTGATGACTATCAAATCGGCCTTAGGCTGGCTCATAAGGTGGCCTGTCCCTTCCAGGGGATGATGGGTCCTGTCGGCCTATTTAGAGACCACAGGAACGTAGGATGGCTGCTGCCATACAGTGGATGTTGGGTCCTCATGCGGCCCCATCCAAGGTGGAATAGGTAGGGGGTCCGCACCGGTCAAATCCAGGTGCTCGGCGAGCCTCTTCCTTTTTGGATCCAGCTCCTGGGATGCCCAGCTGCAAGCCTGCTGGATGAATCTAAGGAGTTCCACAAATGACGGGTCCTCCGGCAGAGATTTGGGAGACTCCTTGGGCTGTGGTTCCATAGGAGAATGAGGCTCTGAGTGAGCTGCAGAGTCAGAGCCAGTATCTGGAGTCGGAAGACTCCAGTCTGCTGGGTACGGAAACCATGTCCAGAACCTCCTCCATGACCCTGATGCAAGAGAGGGACCCAGCTGGGCACTTGCTAGAGTCCCTATCCAATGACCGGTGGTCGACTGGGGACTGGCGCCTGGGAACTACCCTGTGGGTCGGGGTGGAAACCATGACCAGGTGGAGGTGGCCCAGCTCCTGCAGGAGCTGCAATCTGGCATCCTTCCATCAGGCTGTGAGGAAGTTCTTTTTCACAGAAAGGGCGGTGGATGCATGAAATGGCCTACCTCAGGAAGTAGTGGATAGGAATACAGTGCAGGGCTTCAAACTAGCATGGGATAGGCATAAGGGAGCAATACTGATAAGTATGAATAGATAGGCCATTGACAGAGCAAAGGCCAATGCCACATTCATAAGGTAGAAAAAGAAATGGGCAGACTGGATGGTCCTTGCAGTCCTTATCTGCCATCAACTTCTATGTTCCTATGTTTCTAGAACTGTCCCCTGTGATTCCGGCGGAGGAGGAGGAGGCAATGGAGGCTGATAACCTGAACCCCCCCTCCGAGGGAGAATATGGGGGATAACCAGGAGCCTGGTACCAACAGGGGTAAGGTTGATGGTATCCCCTGGTACATATGACCCGGCGTCTGGTACCCTGGCATCGGCATGACAGGTAACCCGGCGGCCCCCCAGTGCGGGTAAAGGAACTGCTGCGGCTGGTAGCCGGGGTTCGAGCTTGTAGGATCGGACAGTGGAGGGGCTGAAGGCCCAGAAGGCAGCAGGGCAGAGGGACCGCTAGGCACATGTGAGTCCGTCGGCAGGCCTGGGGTCCCGGTTGGAATCCCTGAGGAGCCAGGCAGGGGCTCAGGTGTCAGAGAGAGAAATCCAGAGGCCATCCCCGAGTCAGGAGGAACATAGACAGAAGAGTGGCCGGATATCGGGGGCCTAAGAGGACCCGTCTGATCCAAGGCAGGAGAGGGGGTAAAGGAATGGAGACCCCCGTCGACAGGTCCGCTGGTGAAGCGGGAAGCTCAGACAATAGGCCCGACGTAGGAGAAGCAACCCCCTGGCCAGAGGCACTTGTATCCTGGAGGTCCATGGAAAATGAGGGGTCGGGCTGAGTCAATGAACCCCAAGAGGGAGAACCCTCGCAGGACGAGTGGGTGCTTGGAAGCTGGCTCTGCGTGACATTGGGTACTAGAGGCTGGCCCGACAGGAGAGCTTCGGCCGAGCAGTTGTCAGGCAGGCTGGTGACCAATCTCAACCGACTGGACATCGGGGGAGCCGGCATCCAACTTATCGGTTGCGTGGGCAACAACAGAGCTGGAGTCCGGCATACCAACCCGAGGCAGAGAACCCGGCAGCGGAGCCGAAGGACAACGTATTGGCCTGAGAGCTATAGACAGGCCCCGAATCAATATCCTCCTGGGAGGAACACCCCTGTCACCCACTGACTAAAGTTGGGGGTGGTGGGGGGTCGGCGACCAATCTGCCAGAGCGGATGAAGACCGAGGAGGAGTACTCACCGAGGTGGATGCTCCACCTGAAGTAGCGTCGACTGCCTCAGAGGTAGCTGAAGTGGAATGTTCTTGCAGCTCCTGAAGCTCCTTTTCCATTGATGCAAGGCATTTTTTCAAAAGGTTGGCATTGAGGGCCTTCTGGCGCCTGACGCATGTGGCCTGGTTGAAGAACTGGCAGACGTCGCAGTCATCAACTTGGTGTTTTGAGCCCAGGCAGAGGACGCAGTGGGAGTGATCAGCCCCATGCGGAATTTGAGCGCCGCATTGTGAGCACCATTTCTTGGTTTTACACAAAGACATGTATTAAACTGAAAAAGATGAGGAAAAACACAAAACACTTATAAAATGGCGGGAAAGAACTAGAGGGCAGGCATGGGGACCACCCCCTATATACTGTCACACTGACATCTCGTCATGTGATGCCGGGGCGGTTCACCGCCATGTATTGCTAGCTAAAAGTTTGCCGCATGGTCCCAACGCCAAGGGACGCAGTCCCATCTGTGAAGACCTAATGCAGGAACCCTCTCAAAGATCTACATTGTTTTTAAAAATGTACTCTTCATGCTACTCTGTCCAGACATTTGTATGCATCGGAATTTTTTATTTTTTTATTTATTATTAGTCCTTTTTCTCCCCTGGCCCCTAGTCTGCCTACCTTGACGTCCTGGAATCCCTTCAGTCATCAGGCCACTGTACCGAAGATCCCTCCAGCGCCCATTCAGGTCTTGCAGCCTCTATCCCCGTGACTTGCCCCCCGCGGCAGGGCAGTGGAAAGCCCCCACCCATGCCCATCCACCGAACCAGGATCCAGTATGCACCACGCACCTTTGGAGCCAAATGGTCCCCCTACTGAAACGGCCATCATGCCGCCACGACTGGAGCCATTTTCCACTTTTCTTCCTGGCGCGAGTCTGGGGCGCACACCAATGATGAGGCGGCACACGTCCCGCGACATGCTCCCTCCCGCATCGTGCCCCAGACCCACCCCTTCTGTGCAGTGCCAGCGCACCGACCCCCAGTCTCCATCAGAGTTCGCTAATGCGCCGACAACTGGTGAACCCCCTCTCCACCAGAGAGGGAGAGCAGTCCATGAACACACAATCCCTCTCCGCCCCTGCCGACCCAAGTCTGTTCCCAAACCCGGGTCGCCAGCATGGAGCGAGGTGTGGCATTCAGCGCCTCAACCCTCAGCGCCACCAGCCCGGCATCCGAATCTGGATTTTAATTACCTCACTTTCAAAAAAAGGAGTACAGTACTCATCCCATAAAATCTTATCTGGAGCCCTGGCTCCAGTAAGTCCAGGAACTGTACCGACTCTGTCTAGAACTTCCATATATTTAATAGGAATTACAGGTTCTCCAAGGTGCTTTATACCAGCTGGATGGAGCACAATGCTTCCCGTTTTGTTTTCCTTGAGACCAGCTAGTCATCCAGGCAAGGGTAAACCACCACACCTTGCCTTCTTGGGTAGACTGCCAAAGCAGTTGAGCATTTTGTGAACAACTCTAGTGCTCAGGAAAGACCAAACAGTAGGGCTGTGAACAGATACTGGCAGTTTCACAGACAGAACCAGCGATACCTTCTGTGGCTGGTTCTGACTGGGATATCAAGGCTAGAAATTCATAGGAAAAAAGTGGTATTTTCCACAGAACACCACATCCCAAGGTTTGGTAATCAGTCTTGAAAACTGGTATACAAACCCTATTTTTATTTTTTTGTTTGATATTACTTTTGCTGGTCCCGACCAGCCCCTATATCCAGCTGTCCTCCCAGCTCCATCTGACTTTCAGGCACCTACCCCTCTACCCCCATGGCTTACCCTCCATGACAGGGAGCAGACCTATCGCAACCTGCCTGGACCAGATCCAGTTCCGCAAGGTGCCTTCTTGGGGTCGGCGCCTATGGAGGATGGACACCATGCCGCTTGATCAGTACATACTTTCCGCCTTTTTTTCTGAGCAGGGGAGTGTGCAGTGCCGACATTGGCTGGGCTGGGTGCACGCGTCTGCACGCAGTACACTGGTCAGCTGCTCCACCTCCATGCCCCTGCGTACAGGGCACAGTGTGCCAACACCTAGCCTGTGCTAGGTGTCAGGCAGATGCCTGTCTCTGTTACCCACCCTCCCGGAGAGGAAAGCTGTCCCCTGGACACTCAATCCTCTTCCACCCCGGGGAACCCCCACTGACCCGCACGCACCTCACACACGGGTCGCCGGCGTGGAAGGAGGCAAGGCATGATGCCTCAGCCCTCCACACCACTGGGCTGGCTACAAACCCTATTTTTGATATACCATTATAACATGGGTTCCTAAAATGCTGTTTTCCAATTCATCCAAACAGGTCTTCTGACCATCGATTAATCAGTTATATGCCCACAGCTTCATGTTCACAGAGCTTTATTTTGCCATTTAATTAGATAAACTTCTAACATAACATTACCCATGTTATAAGGGGATTAACCAACTCCAGAGTATGCGTTTACTAAGCACTATTCCACGGCTGGCTGGTTGAGGTCACTCTGTTTCGCCTCGTGACTCCACCCCCCCCCCCAATGGAATAATGCTCAGTAAACCGATACCCTCTCATGAGTTAATCCCTTCTTATTTTCACTCATTTAAATGAGAACAGTCACCACCAAGGGTCCCCACGTTCAAGCGAGGGACTGGTCCCAATGAGCACTTTGCGTGCAAAAACATTCTGGTTTACTTACTGTTTACCGTAGAAAAGTAGATTAAAGCAGACTAATTTTGCCTACGACTAGGCCGACATCTTCTGTTACTACAATTCCCAGAATCTCCTGCAGTTGACATTTAATTTATTTATTTAAAAGTTTCACCAGAAAAGCCATACTGAGCAGACATGCTCATTTCCAGATGCATCCTAGGGGAGAGGGGGAACAGGCTACACAGTAGTTACAGCAGTTACAAGTAAGCAATAACCCACGACAGGGTGTGCGGTTATTGGGGACTACTCCACACCCCATTTTTTCCCCGCACGACCTCCATATTATCTCCCTGACTGTATCACCCCTCACCCCTTCCCCTGCCTCCTCTTACCCTGTCTCTTCACACTCTGGCCTCACCCTACCCTCTATCACCTATATTCTGATTACCCCATCTCACTCATTCTCAGCCCCTTGGACGCCACGTGCCCCTACCTAATGACTATTTACCCATAATCCTCCCCCACCCCTCATTACCAACCCCCTGTTGAACCTTAAACACAGCCTCCTTTGGCAGCTAAATCTGCTCTACCATTACCAAGAAACTTGCTTGCCTCTAGTTGCATCATGTAACCACTTAAACACTGAGCCGCACCTCAGTGTGCAGGGGTCATCCTCTCCTTAGCACTTTTTCGCAACAAAATCTCTGGTGTACCTTTGTCTACCTTATTTGTATTAATACCCTTGTATAAAACCGTAGCCTATGTAACCTCAGCCTCTGTGTAATCTGACCTGCATATGGTACCATATACGAAGCTACCTGTAGTCATGTCCTGTCTACTCCGACTTGGAACCTTTGTAAAGGAGCCTATTTTGGCTCAAAAGTATTAATCTGAATCTGAATCTGAAATAAATAAATAAATACCCCAGGTGCACTGTGAGGCATGAGGCCACAGGCCGAGTGTCCTCACAGCACCCGGGTGTTAAGTAATCCCCAATAACCGCACACCCTGGAGTGGGTTACTGCGCTTATAACATGGGTTATGTATAAACAAAAATATCAAATAAAGATTTTTTTTTTTGCTATTTAAACAGCAAAAAAAGGTACTGCATCCTGCCACCTTGCAATGTAGTCCCTAACAAATAATGCATCCTGCATTGCTATTTCTTGTGCATATTACAATAATCAAGCTTGTCACATATATACACACACATATACATACATATATATTTATACTATATCTATATCTATAATCATATCTATATGTATATACACACACACACACTTCTGTACTTTGACAAGAGAACACTGAATACCTTATGATCTGTCAGTGTCCATCTCTCTCACACACAGTCGTGATCACCAACCCCAGAGCACTGAAGGACAACTGCTTCACAGTGCAATTATTAAACACACAAGCAGCAAACTGTGCTACTGCAACAGATTGTCTTTGTCTCTCCCCTGTCTGTCGGTCACTCTCTCTGTTCTTCCAGCAGGTCCGGGGGGGGGGGGGGATCTTCACTGCTGCAATACTGCTCACTGCTGTCTCTGTCACTCTCTCACATGCAGTCTCTAACTGCAACCTCAGTGCCCTGTAAACTCCACTGGACAATAATCAAGTGTCACTTCTGCCACAGGATGCTGACATACACGGACTATCACAACACAAAGAACACTGTAGTAACTTTGGTTCACTGCTGCTAGAAAAACAGCACTGTGCTCTCTGTCTCTCTCTTTCTCGCATGGCCATGGACGGGAAACAGCACACAGGCTGTCAGTCGCTCACGTTAACAGGTACAGAGAGAAACACCAAGTGAGCAACATGAAGACAGACATGCGGGGCAGTGAGCACATGGAGACACAAACCTACTGTGTGTCTCTCTTTCCCTCTTGAAACAACATGCTGTTCCTGTATCCTGCTCCCATGGATGGGTCTGCCCACTTTCCTTGCTGTCAGTCGCAATGCCTGAACTGTCTCGGAAGGACGTCTGCTCATCTAGTTTTACAGTGGGTACTGGTGGGTGCAGATTGAGGGACTGGAGAAGTGCACTGCTACAGTCCGCACTCCCTCTCTCTCTCCACAAACATTGCAGCTGAAAACTGAGAGAGAGAGGAAGAGAGAGAGACTGGAAAAGCCACAAACTGTAACACTGTCCATTACTGCAGATGTCCAAGGCATTGGTGGGACAACCCAGGGACGGGAACGAAGATGTCACAATTTGCAGACTGTGTGCCATCTCCCTGCTCTACACACACACACACACACACACACACACACACACACACACACACACACACCAAAGCCAGCGGGCTGTGGTGTCTCTCGCTCAGACACAAAGAAAACCAATAGCAGGTGGCACCTCTCGGGTCATTACATAACTGGGGAACAGAATGAGTGACAGGACCGCATAGGGCAGGGCTACTGAAATGACCGCTCCAGGGGGAACTGCCAGATGACAGGGGTGCGGGTCCAGGAGCAGATGAAAGACTCGGGGGTGGGGGGGGCTCTCTCTCTACTGATTCTGGTAATCTGGTGGCCAGGACTGAAGTGCCACCGAAAGGCTCGTCTCGCTCTTCCCGTGTGGTGTGCTGTCGACGGGGAGTGGCCATGGTTGGCTGGGTGGCTCACTACCGCAGCAAAGACCGCCAGCATAAAAAGGGAGTCACATAGGGGCCAAGACAGGAGGAGCCCATTCTGTCGCTCTCTCTCTCTGATACTGCATGTCTGCAATGGTGGCCAGGAGTGAAATGCCATCCATCCATCCATCCATCCATCACACACTGGGGGCTTCACTGTGCACTTGTTCCCCAGAGCTCTACGGGGAGGGTGGGTGAGAAGCCACAGACTGGCGAGGAGACACCAAACTCAGCACAACCAGCAACGGGGACTGAAGAGGCACAGGAACGGGATTATTGGGGGGGGGGGGGCACTGGCTACCAAGCAGCACTGGGCATCCGACACACAGAGAGAGAGAGAGAGAGAGAGACACACACACACACAGTGACAGAACAGTGCAGCAGTGAGACAGACAGAGAGAGAGTGTATCACAGAGACCGAAGAGTGCAGCATGTTTGAACAGTGTAGCCAATGTTGCTGCACTATGCTACACTACACGACAGGCTGCGGCTCTCACTCTATTAGCAAGGAAATTAACGACTGCCGCTCACACGGTGTTTTGGCCACAATAACAAGATCAGGAGGGCCGACTGATCTCTCAGGGGAGACTGTTCACCACTTGCTGTGCATATATGCTGGATTAATCAACAGTCGCCTGATGGCTCTGTACTAATCACATACACGTGTGTCAAACCCATGCTATAAATACAGTTACAGTTTCAATGTCCGTTACAGCAGCAAAATCAAAAACAGTACATAATGGAACAAATTAGACATCAGAGCAGTAGGCAAAAATTAGAAGATTCAATAGCATGTAGTGCATGTTAAAGTTTATATAAGCTCTGATCTTTTGTTTGCAGGTCTTGCTGTCTTCCCTGGGCTATGTACAGTGACAAAGAACTGTACTTAGCCCCAGAAAAAAAAAAAGTAGTGCTGGAAAACATCTGATCAAAGACCATAAAAGCTCTTGATGTCAGCTGCAGGGGATTCTGGGATTTGTAATATGCCAGCTTACAACTAACCAAAATTAGTCTGATACAATCTACTATATTACAAAGAATAAGTGAACCAAAATTCTGTGCCTACAAAGTGCACATCTGGACCAGCCTCACACTTGTGTGGGGTTCTTTGTGCTGACTGCTCCCCTTTAAAATACTGAGAAATAGCACACTGCTAATTCTGCAGGTCTACCCACTAAGATTTTTTTTCTGTCGATTAAATGTACTCGTCAAAAAATGTCCTTGCTGCCAACTCACTGGTGCAGTGGCAGCACTACCACTTGCGGCTCCAATGCCCCAGGTATGGGAACGAACTCTGGGCGCTGGAGGGTCAGCCAGTGGGAGGAGGAGGATCAAGCGCTCCTCCATGGAGGGGCATGGCATGATGGCCGATGCATACCTGGCCCCCAGTGGTGACTGGGAGGCAAGATGTCAGTAGCTGCAAAAGGAGGGCAAGGAACAGCAGACATAGGGTACGTCACATGCAGAAGTGTACGTGACATCACCCTAGGTGTCACAGCACTCACGCTCCTAGAGGTGGGATAAGAAAACTGGAAAAACACTTCCTGCCTGGCAGGATGAATACCAATCTTCCACAGAACCCACACTAGTGACCTAGGCACCTCGCAAACTGGATCCATGATACGCGAGTCGAGAGGACTCACCGCCACCCTGCCACAGGGGGCAAGACGTGGGGAACTCGGGAAGGGCAACTCCAGAAGAAGACGCGTGGGGGGGGGGGGGACAGCCCGAACAGGTAAGTGGTTTGTACAGACTTCACTGCCTAGCACAGACTCATCCACACATCATTAGGCCCAGCTGAAGAGTGCAACAATAACCCTGCAAATCAACTACTGCTTTTCATTTTACTAGCTTAAAAGCTGGAATTCAGGAGTCAGGGACAGCATTAATGACTGAATTTGTGACTGCAGTATCCATATTTCCTCGAGAGTGTCTTCCTTTGCTTAAAACCTGAATGGTGCCGGAAAGAGTCTAGCAAACAAGATTGATGCAATTGAGACACACAGTGATTTTGGAAATGTTACTGCTAGATTTCAAGTGAGCACTGGGCACAAATCAAAGAAAAACTGTGGCAGTGAGGTAATGTGCGAAATGACTAAAAAGGATGCAAGTTACAACTCTGCCAAATAACAAAATAGCGGTGGCCACTTGAAACAGGGGGAAAGGTCAGACTACAAAATAGGTTACCAGTTGTTTATATTTGGTGTTCTGTGTATGATTTATGGTATATATGGAACACCAAATAGAAGGGGAATTTTGAGCCCTGAATACACAAACAGTCGTCCTTCAGATCCAGTGACCTCAACCATTCTCCTGACTGGAGGGGGAATTACTGTGCCCAGTGTTACTATTCTGAATTTCTCTCCTTTTTGAGATGCTTGTTCAGATACCTTAAATCTAGAATGGGTCACCATTCTGCATTTTTCATGTGGATTATGAAGTATGTCTTGAAAAGAGACCCTTCCCCCATTGTGATGCAGGGATTTTTTTCTGTTGGTTTGTTTTGTTAATACTGCTTTTGCCTGCAGTAGTTCCCTTACCTCCAGTTCTAACAATTTTTTTCTGTTTGAATGAGCAGGAAAGTCTTTTGGACTCTGCAGTTTTGGACACCTATGAAACTGCAGAGACAATCCCTGATCCACTTTTTGCATTCCTGTAAGTAGCAGATTAACCTTCCTCCCACTGGCAACAGCTGACTGGCGACCTGAGAAAATTTTTCAGGAGTTTTGTTTTGGCAGAGGCCTAGCAGCTAGTGTTGCAGCATACCTTGTGCCCCTACCCCTACAGTACCCTCACTGAAGCCGATACTCAAAGTCAGTGTAGGGTCTCGGGGAGTAGTCTCTACCCATCCCCCCCCGCAGCTTCTTCTTCCATAAGGCCTGTAGGAAGCAGCTGCCTTTTCCTTTTCAGTAGAGTTCTTGTAAGTGGTTCTGTATTCATCCACCCTTTTTCATATATGCTTCTGTTTCGTCACCAAATAAAGAATTTCTCTCAAAGGAGAACGCAGTGTCCTTTTCTCTTCAAGCAAAGAAACTAATCTGGTGTTAAGCCAGTAGGGGGAGTGTAACAACAGTGCAGAGTTTGAACTGGACTCAAAATTCTTTAATTTGCTTAACTTCTATCTCCGGGGCAGCACACTTCTGTGGAATGATGCCATTTGTATTAGGCATCAGTTATGGATTCCTATTGCTGAAAATCAGACTGAAATGGCTCACAGATGTCACTTCTCAAGGTCATCTCAAGCTACATTTCTACAACATTCTCAATCACCGTCCTCAAAAAGGATTGGTTTGAGACAGGTCTGTAGTTCATTAACATCTGCGGGACCAAAATGGCTTCTCTAAGATGGGTTTCATCACGGTATTTTTAGAGCCCCAAGAAAACAGCCCTGTGAGACAGAACACCGGACAATGGCCATGAAAACCAGACCTAGGGCCTTGCAGCAGTGCACCAACCATCAAGTAGGTCCTGGATCTGACTCACAACCCGTGGGAAGCAGAATCGAGACCATCATGAGAACACCATTCGGAAACTGGCTGAAACTCACTCCAGACCAAAAGGAAAGGGGAAATTGTTTAACCAGGAGAGGCACACTAAGCGAAGCTTGTTTCCAGGTGCGATCTGGTAGCACAAGGAAGTTTAGTGACTTGCTCAGGGTCACACAGTATGCAAGTGGGGGCTGTGGAATTCAAACCCAGGTCTCCAGGTTTGCAGCTCAGAGCCTTAAACCACTGCGCTATACTGCCTCAAAGAAGTGCACTAATGCCTATCCTGACAAGCACTGCTGGTCTCCGACAGTCCAACTGGAGTGATAGCAGCCCTAATGGAGGACACTCTGTCCAGGAAGAACTGGCCAGACTTGTCACATTTTCTTCTGATAAAACTGCACCAGATCATTGACAGGCTGGATGTATCAGCCTGTCTACAGTGTGGTAGAGTTGGACTGGCTTGTTCTTACCCGAGGCGATAATCCCCAACATGAATTCTGCTTTGACCTCTTCCAGAACACTCAACATCCACCTTGTTAACTTCAACCACCTAAACTCATCATTTTACCATTGCAAGCTCCAGTGGGTGGCCAGTGGGCCAATACATTTGGTATAATGGAGTCCACTGCAGTTGAGATTATCAAATTATACCCTTTGATGGCTGTGGCTATACCTCAATCACAGGCATATCCATATCCAAGACATCCAGAAGCTTGCTGGGCTCCAGATTTTGCACAGGGCGGTACCAGACCATGTCCAAGGGAGGACATTATATGTGGGAACCCCTTCGAGGAGCTGAACAGCAGCATAATCTGACCATCCCACTGGATCCACTTCGCTATCCAAGATATTAAGCTGCATAGAGAAGATGAGGTCCAAGGTGTGGCCATACATGAGCAGCTGTGAAAACACCACATTAAGACCCAGTGAATCCACCAACTGCAGAACTGCTGAGCAAATTGTGAGGCTTCTTCAACTCACAAGTAGAAATCCCTCAACACAATCAAGTTGGTGGCGTTCAATGAAAGGTCGACAATGAAGTCTGCAAACTCCCATAGAAACTCCTGTTCTCTCCACAGAGATTGATAAACCAGGAGTATTATACACCCCACACCTGCTACATCCTTCACGGTCACACATTCAAAATACTCAGGTTCTCTCTTAGGGAATGTAGTCAGTCTCAAGTAAGATCTAAAGTAGATATCCACCTTGCCATCCCTATGCCCCATCTTTGGGCAGTGTATCAGAGAGTACCAGTCACGAATGACTGCCTCAAGGACAGGCCCAGAAGTCATACCCCAACTACAGGTCTCAGAAAGAAATCAGTTCCCTTAAGGAATCTGCAATCTCATCCAAGATCACAGAGATCTTATTCTAGTAGTGCACAATATGCACAGAAGGGGAGGGACTGGGACAGCAGGGCTATTGGCTGCCCAACCGCGATTCCTATGGGGCTCCCTAGGGATCGGGATGTGGCGAGGACCCTGCACTGCAACCTTCCAAAACCCAGGACATCTGCTTGGCCTGACATTCCCAGTTCGATTCCCCCAGACACCCATTTCTTGGTAGAGCACCCGACCACTGCTCTGCCTCTTCAATATCCCCCAACTTCTTGTAGCAGCTATAGACCACTCCTGAAAGAGGCCAGGTCCAAAAGGAAGGAGCTGTAAGAGCAGTCCAGATAAGCAGGTGTGCGCCAGGGCTGCATTACCACAACACATGTCTCAAAGATGTGGCAATCCTAATTACGATAAACAGTTCCAATCAAACCAAAACACTGACTCCTCCTGTTTTCCTTGTATTAGAGGAGGAGGAGAAAAAAATAAAAAGCACTCCTCCTGGAAAAGACTCTGTACCGAAACATCATCCACCCCCAAAGTCAAGAAAAAGGAAGTGGGGAGGGGACAACCCTCAGAACAATCCCTCCTTTGAAATAGTTCCAACAAAAGCCTAAAAGTTGTCCTTAAGCCGCACAAATTGCACGGTCATAAAGAAATTGACAGAATTACTCAACTACATCTCGTCGCTCTCCTGAGCTCCAAGAACCCAAGTAGATGCTATGGCAATCACAAACACTTATGTGAAGTGTTCAGCTAGGAACAGTGTTAAAAGGTGCATTTAGGTGGTCGCTACCTAAAACCCACAAAAGCTAACTAACCTCACCTTACTCAGTGTGTATTCTAGACATCCCTAACTAAGTGAAAGCAAACAGTCATCTAAACACAAAGAGCCAACTTGAAGTACTTCGCTGGCATACTTACCCGGTTACCAAAGACAAAAAAAAAAAAAACATTTCTGCAAATACGCAGTTTAGGGTGGATTTAAACATAGACACCCATAATGTTCAGAGTGGGACTAAAGAGAGAAAAAAAAAAGTAGATAAAAATATATAAAAAAAAGGTTATGAACAAAAAAAAAATAATTGAAATGAATGGACTCTATACACGGATACTTCTTTTGCGACTGCCTCCTGCCTTTTGCATACTGAGAACTAGCCCTCTGTGCCCAATTTAGTTCATCCCATCGCCATTCTGATAAAAGTAGTTCAATCTTGCCAGACTACCTTCTTTAATAATCTAGTTGCTCAACTATGCAACAGGCTCTTACTGTACATCTTCAGCAGCACAGCTGTCAGATCCACTTCCACCTGTACTGAATATCCTGTACGCTCATTGACTCAGGTCATCTATTCTGACATCCAGCATTATCTATACTCTTCACCACAATATTGTCTGTGTGTTTATACTTTTTAAGCATCACAATGTAGTTGGGAGTGGGTCAGCTTCCGAACTGTGACATGACTCATATCAGATTAGGCATGCAGACCTGAACTACAGAAGTAGTCTGCAGCCTTATCGCACGGCGAGTGTTGAGTGTTTGAATCCTAGGACCAGTCAACATCAAATTCTTGTTCACATCAAGCAGGAGTGTTGCGAGTTGGCTAGTCCTTTGGTTCGATCACTCATACTGCAGCATTTTATTTACAGGATGCCTTCTCAATTTTAGACAGCGCCACATGTTAAAAAAAAAAAAAAAATAATGCAATAAATAGGACCCGATACAGAATTTACTTGTGAAGTCACCATCCCCTTGACCCCCTGCCGGGAACTGAACCTGGGACACTAAGCACCAACTGCAACAGCTACAGTCATGCAGCAGCTGGCCCGACTGATTCAGGGGTGCACTACACCCAATTACAAAACACATGGACACTGGATACAACTTAAAAATGAAAATACCATATTGATGTCTTCAGTGTCAGTAATGTGGTTGAGGAAATGAGATTATACAGAAGTTCTATGGAGTAATCTTGTGTCACACTTCTGCAAATTATGGTGTCCCGTGGAGCTGTGGGTGGGAAGGGTTCAGAGATGTGATTTGGCTGAACATCACAATAAGACAAGGTCCCAGTAGGTGCCAAATGTATTTTTAACTTTCTCAAGTTTACATTTCAAAAATCAAAAGACTCAACCATGTTTTCTTTTTTTTCTTCCATGTACCATTTTTTGCTCCTCTGAGCCCTGGCAGGCGGCTTCGGCCCTCCAAAAGGAGGGACTCGCTCTCTGGCTCTGCTGCTCCAATACTAAGCAGTCCCAGAAATTCCCCCGCGGTGGTGCCGGGGGGGGGGGAGGTTGCCAGCTTCTCCCTTCCCCGGAGACCCAATCCAGACTCGGAGGCCGCTCCCAGGGGCAGCAGGCCGTCATCGAGCCTGCCAGGTTCGATTTTCCAGGTCTTCCTCCCTACCCCCTCCCTGCCGACTCGTACGTCGGCTCGAGCTTCCCGACCCGTATCCCCCTCCAACCATCGCTAGAGAGCAATCAGCGGGAGGGACAGCTATCCCTCCCTCCCCGAGAGAGGAGAGCAGTCCTCCAGACACCCAATCCTCTCACCCCTGCTGACCCCCGGTGGCCCGGGCTCATTCCAGAACCTAGGTCACCAGCATGGGATGAGGTGTGGCATCCAGCACCTCAACCCTCAGCGCCCCTGGGCTGGCACAACCATATTGTTTTCTCATACTGTCAGACCTCATGTGAATGCGCAGCATTCACTGAATAATACTTTAAGATAAACGAAATGTGTTTATTTTTTTTTCTTACAGTACATATTTCTCTTCTTGCTGATAATGGTGTCCCACTGGTGTTATAACTGACTAATACATGTGTACATGTCATCATTCCATCTCTCCCAACTACTAAATGTGAAATATAAGCCTTTACATAATGCAACATTTCCAGCTTACACCAGAGTGGGGCAGAGCTACCAGTTCCAACATGTGTTGTTCACTCATTTATCTTGCCAGCCTGGCTCACTTTAAAAACTGAGCAGCTGAACTCCAACAGCAACACACTGACGTACTGCCCACGGGTGGAGTATGTCACTAACAGTTTGCTTTACCACTGAAAAAGATGTGTGTGTGTTTTTTGTGTGTTTACTGCATGCTCCAAATACTCCCTAACATACAGGAGTTCTGGGGATTTATGCATGTGTGTATGTTGGGAAGGGGGATAAGGTATCTGGGATCTAGATATCCCATGAAGGTTGCAGCAGTGGTGATGCATACCATTAAGGTAGGTATCAGCTGGTATACTTTCCATATCCACACGATGCTGAAAGAAATGTTCAGTTCCCAGCAAACAGCCAAGGGGACGGTGTCTCCACAAGTGGATCACAGTAGTACCACATCAGTTTCTATTTACTGCATTTGTTTTCTTTTTTTTCCCCATATAGGTATTTTATCCTCCTCAGCCCAGCTGCCCCCTTCTGTCTGACCCTCCCCAGCCCTGTCACCCTGGTATCACCGGGACCTACCTTCCAGCCCGGTCGCCAGGTGCGGAGCCTGCAGAGGGTCAGATGTCATCCTGCAGCCAGGGTTTTTCCTCTTTCCCCCCTTTCCCATTGTTGGGCTGCACACAGCCAGACGTGCATGCATGGAGGTGCACGCACATCAGCGGAAGTTCCGCAGCACCCTCGCCTTCCCTTAGCGTCCAACAGACCCGCACCACCTACGGGCCTCCACTGGGGGGGGGGGGATCATTTGGTAGCTACCAGTCCTCCCTCAATGCCAATCTCTTGAGGAGACCTCTCGAGCTTCACTCTCAAGGTCATCAGTCGGCATTGTATCCACTCGGTGGAAGAACAGCCTTGTAGTGTATGGGTACCCATACACTATCCTATATGTTGTTTCAGAAGGGGAACCAGACTGAAGCACAAATGTATGACATTTCTACTCCAAATCCCTACTCCTCAGCATGCCACTGAAATGCCCTGCCTCACAGTTCCGGGTTAAGTCTTGAGCAGTATCGGGATCAATAGCTCAAGTACTTCAATGAAATAAATGGCTCGGTGTAAAAAACATTTCCTGGAGGAAAACCAGACTAACTTTAATGAGACACTGTTTTGCATTTCAGACTCCTGCTCTTCAGTGATGGATCACCACATTTTGAAGGGAGGGAGGAACATTTCTGAGGTGACAGATCTCTGAACATCAGTGACATGACTGGCAATACTTTACAGATGTCAACTTCAGTTGCCACATACCTTTACTCTCAGATGCTGAAATAACCATTTGTTTGCCACCTCGTTTTTTTTTTTTTTAATAATTTATGCAGAGTTAACTCGTTAACCAGGAAGCCTGGATATTGCTGCATGCAGGTCCTGCCTAACCAGCTGCGAGGCTTCATGGGTAATGAAATAAAGTTTGTGACGGATCCCGTTTTCGCTGTGAATTAAAACAGCAGCAGCAGAGTATTACAATACTGATCTGACTGCATCCACAACAGGTGAGGTTTACATTTAAAATAATACTTACATCAACGTTAGATCTGCAAGTTAATGCAAGTGTTATTTTAAACAGCCACCCCCCATGCAATGAAATCCAGCCTCTGCTGTTTCATTCACAGGCGTGATGGGATCTATGCCACAAACCTAGCTTCATTACCCATGAAACCTTGCAGAAGCTCAATCAGAACTTAAAGAGCATTGTCTGGGCTTCCGAGTTCACAGAGTTAACTCAGCAGAAATTACAGAAAAAAAGAAGTCAAAAAATGATGTTTATTCCAGCGCTGGACTCTTATGCCAGTATAAGAAGGTATGCAGCAACTTGAATAGTAAGCTGTAAAGTACTGCAAGTCAGCTTTAAACAGAAAAGCTTCAGTACATTTATTCTGGTGCAAATGAAAATGGCTTGATATCTGGCTTAAGGACTGGAAAAAGATAGTTAAAATTAATGGTCATTTATCACCACGAAAACCAGTAGTGTCCTACAGGATCAGTACTCAGACCAACACAGATCAATATATTTAGGCAGTATACCATGAGCGGCTCTGGGTGATGGTAGGCTTTACACACGCCTGGTGTGGTGGTTTGCTCTCAAGGCCGCTGGCCGAGTGAGGAAACCACATCAGGCGTGGGTAAATCCTGCCATCTCCCACAGCTACTCTGGGTACACTGCGATTATACAATGTAGAAAAGTAAGAGAGAGAAGGTTTCATTTTTCTATTTTGAGTTTCGCATGTTGCGGTTACCATGAGAAAGCAATATGGCAACCAGCCGCTTTGAAGTCTGGAACCGTGACTGGCTGGCACTTCTTCCCGTGGGGTGATGGCAGGAGCTACACGTTGCAAATCGTGCCAACCGGCCAATCAGGAATCCGTTTTCTTGCCCATTGTATAATTAAGCAATATACCACAAGAGAGTGTGGGCGATGCCATGATACTGTATACCCACACCCGGTGTGGTTTGATCACGAGGCTGTAGGCCGATTGAGGAAACCAGCTAGGGTGTGGGTAAATCATCACCCACACTCTTGAGAGGGATATTGCTATTAAACAATTTCCCCTTTTGTGTGACAGAATTTTTTTTTTTTTTTTTTTTAATTTGAATTTTATTGGATTTGCTGCTGCACCAGAAAAAAAAAATTGTCCAGTGTTGGTATTTCACTGTGTTACTGGGCATGTGCAGTACTCACTGGTGGTCAGATGCTTTTACTGGGACTGAGAATTTTGGGAAACATTTAGGATTGTAAGAAATGTTGCCACTTGACTTTTTTTTTTTTTTTTTTAAATAAACATTAGCAGTGTGTGTTGGGGGACCCTTCGATGCTGTGGGTTAGGTTTAGAAGACAACATGTTGTGAGCAGCTCCCCTACTTGAGCGACAGCAACGATGATAGCGGTAAACTGTGACAGTACCTCACGACTGGGAGCAAGAAGAAAGCGAGGCGGGAGCAACAGAGTAGTGCAGCAAAGACAGTGGGAACTTTTGTATCTCAGTAATAGAGAAAAATCCTTTTTAAAAAAAAAAAAAAAGAGAGAGAGAACAGGAGACACACTAGGCTGAAAGCTTGTCTACAGGTACGAGCTGGAAGCACAAGGAAGTTAAGTGACTTGCTCAGGATGCAAGTGGGGGCTGTGGGATTCAAACTCACGTCTCCAGGTTTGCAGCTCAGAGCCTTAAACCACTGCGCTATAACGTTTCAGAAGTGAATACTGTGGGAAATGGCTGGAGCGGTTTAGCAGGTTTGAAATCTGAAGCTGTCACTGCAGGGATGTGCATTCTCAGAGTTACGGCTTCATTTTTCAAAGACATCTTTCGAGGCTTGTTTTAATAGAGGACTAAGTTTCTTCTACGCAGAATACTAGAAAAGCTGTCTGAAATTGTTTTTCCATTTATAAATCCTTGTAGAAGGACGAGTTTGACCACAATCAGTGCCCTGTTTTGTGTCGAGGTTCAGTGGGGAAATTAAATGGCAGCTTTTTGTTTTGATCTTCGGGGGGGGTCAGATGAAATTTTGGGACACATTTGGTTGGCTGGCACTTTTTCACATGGAGTGATGCCATGATTTACATGTAAATCATGCCAGCCAGCCAATCAGAAGCCAGGATTTTCCTTGCCGTTGTACAATTATAAATAATTGTATATTATAAATAACTTGATGGTGAGGATGCATTTCCAAGTTTGCTGAGTACACGAAGAAGGGGACTGTAGTTGCAACACAGAAGGAAATAAATGAACTGCAGTAAGCCTTTCACAAGTTGGGGAAGTGGACAGATGGTGAAAGAAACTCAATGACATACACTTAAAGAATTTAGAAACAAAACACTTTAGAGATTACCCAAAGAAAAAAGATCCAATCAACAGCACAGTCAAACAGAACCAACAGTGTAGTGTGGCTACAAGTAAGACAAACCGAATCATGGCATGAATCAAAAAAAACTTCATACGCAGATCACACAACATTATAATACCTTTGTACCCACCCTTGATCGGCAGGGTTTTAAATAAGCCGAAAAAAATGATTAGCAGTTGGACGCGTGAAAGTGGTAATCAGCTGTGAAAATGCATAGCACTTGGCACTGACTGACTAATTAAACTATAATATTTAACATTTTGCTAATGTGTACTGTGTCATGGGCTCACTTAAAAAAATGGTTAGTAGTCAGCCCGGTGTCGGTGAGGGTTGAGGCGATGGATGCCACACCTCGCGCCACGCTGGCGACCCGGGTTCGGAAAATGAGCCAGGGTCGGCAGGGGAGGGAAGAGATTGGACGTCCAGGGACTGTTCTCTTCCCAGGGAGGGTTCAGGGGAGTGCTCGCTCCTGAAGTGACCTTTGGCGGTGGCCGGGGGCATACAATATAGCGACGCTGAGTGGTGGGGGGCGGTGTTGCGACATAGTGTTGCCTTGTCGGCCGCACTCCAAGGGGATCCAGAGGAAAAACAACCCAAGAAAAATCCCCATCCCGGAGATAGGCGACGGCACCTTGGGCCAGGACCACACTCCAGCGCAGGGCTTCCTCCTTTCCTTGGCCCACCCGTATGGTCCCAGTGCTCTATGCTATAGATACAGCACCCTGGGCGGGTAGAGTGGCCCTTCCTCCGGGGCGCCAGATCCGGAAGTTGCGCTGGGCCGGCAGGGAGAGAGGGATGCTTCAGGCCAGAGATAGAGACCTGGAACCCAATGGATGCCCGAGAGAGTTCTCCAGTAAGTGGAGCATAAAAATAAATCGTTTTTTTTTGGGGTTAGCAGTCCCTACTGCTAAGCATTTTTGAAAATGATTAGCATTACCCTATTTTGCTTAGCATTTTGCTATGCTATACCAGCTATTTAATACCCTTATCAGGCCTCATCTCATGCATAGTGTGCAGCTCTGTCCTCATATCTGAGAGAGGATACTAACGTTAATTTGTGAAAAGACTACACCTCATGCTTGTTGGTATTCAAAATCTTTTTTAACCCAGTGGGTAAGTATTCTATTTGTACCATGTGTACAAAATGTCAGATTCCATTTAGGAAAAGTTAGTGGTCAACTATCTTTTCTAGTTAGCTGTCAAGGTTTCAGATCCTTTACCCATAAAAGTGCATGAGCCAGTTACTTTTAATTCTTTTAAAACTCAAGTGCTGTCCCATTTTCAGGATAAGCTTTTATGTAATTGTAATAAATTTCTGAGTCTGGCTTTAATATGTTGTTTCATATGTAACCGACTTGGACACTTTTGAAAAAGACTTGCATTTATAGCACAAAGGTTTCTCCCAATATACTATATAAACAAACATTACTGAAAAAATCCAAAGCAGAACACGTGTGGTCTAGGAGTTGAAGAATGTAAACTCCAAGGACCACCTGGCAGAACTGGTATTCTTCTCACTGAAAAAAGTATTTTCTAAGTGGCGACACGAGCAAAGTATTCAAACCAGGATAACACCATTAAACAAAAAAAAAAAAAAAACTTTTTATTATGCATTCGTTTAGTGTACAGCGCCTTGGCTTTGAAAGGCACTATAAAAATAACGTTGATTTGATTAGATCAAACACAGATCCAACATATATATTTTCAAGAATTACAAAACAAGAGAGCACAAAATGGGTATGGGTGATAACCAGACTAGCCCACATTGGTAAAATCCAGACAAAATGATCCAGTCGAACCAGGTAAAAGCTGTACGAATCTTGCTGGTCCTGGCGGATACACAGCTTTTATCCAGTCCAGTTGTTTTGGTTTTCACCACTGCCCAGGACGAGATGAAAACTGGACCGCTGGTACCGGACCAGATAGGTAAAATTTGAGATCGGAAAGTACAGCAGTGTGACCAGACCAACAATATTCAAGCAATGTACACCCAAGTCAGCTGGTCCAACCAGACCAGCCAGTTCAAATTTTACCTACCTGGTCTGGAGGTTTTTTATCAATCTGGTGTGTCGGTTTTCACCAAATCTTTGAAAGAGGCCCCCAAAGCACTTGGTATCAACCAATACTGTGTATGCAGTTTCTTTAAACGCAGGCTTGAAGTTAGGGAAAATAGTGTGGCAGGGTATTCCCTTCCCACTAAGCAGGCAGGGGGGTGGTGGTGGGGGGTGATGGCTCAAAGCCTACCAAACTAGCTACTTGCATGATGTTATATTTCCTTCCCTCAGTGGTATGTTCCACTGGGTCCAAACTTGAAGTCCCAGGTCCCACTACCCACACTGTAGAAAATTAGAAATCAATATTGTAACAGAAATCGTTATTACTGAATACTGCTGATGAAATTTCCTTTTATCCGGCTTTTTCCCACTGAAAACAATTCACAGTTTTCACTTCAAATTCCTGCAGAACTGGATGCCACCTAATTCCCTCGCCCCTTTCTCTCAAATACTGCTCCCTTTCATTTTGGAAGTGCTTGCTTTAATGCTTGAAAGCAAACACATTACCTCCAAACCGGCCCTGGCTGTGAAAGATGATCTTTGTCATCAGTGACGGAAATGCCAAATTTAATAGGTGCCGCTGGACCATGGTATTAGGGAAAAATCAGGGACAGCTGAGAGGTCTCGCTAGTCCCTGTCACACGCCATCCCGCGCTCCTCGTTTCATGGCAACTCACCTCTCGCTGGACCACATAAACACAGGGATGTGGTCAGTGCAGCACCCCGGCTGGGACGTCCATAGGACGAGCAGGAACGGCAGCAGCAGCAGTCGCCCGCGACAGCCTCTCCCAAACAGCAGCAGTTGTAGTACCTCCGCCATCTTCCTTCCCCAGTCACCCTCCTTCCGCACCGCTGTCATATGACAAGAAGCGAACGAGAGACCAGTTGCGGCGACTCGACGAACGCGCGTGACGCCAAGCCCGCAGATGCCCACCTCCAATTGAATGTCAGTCTGCGAATTCTGGCGATTCATTGGTCGGCTGCGGCGTCAATCATGGAACCGCCGTCTCTGCACTATGGAGACTTCAGGCATACCTCTCAACTGTACCTCATTATGAGGAACGTTCCTCATTTTACTTCACAAGAGCTCCCTGTTCCACATTGTGAGGACTTGTTTCACATTCAAAGTCAACATTTCATAGCAAAAATCTATAGTAAATAATGCAAAAAATGTATTATTAAATTAATAACAGACTTACTAAACATAAATGCAACACCTTAACAGTGTTTTGAGCTCCTTAACTGAAGATTTGATTAAATGTTCCACATTTTGACAGGCAATGTTCCACATTTTGGGGAAAAAAGGTTGAGAGGCATGACCTCAGGGCCTGACTACTTGCTAGATTACAGCACCAGCGTATTATCAAACCGCGCTGTCAAGATTTGTTACGCTCTCTGAAAGGGTAGCAAAACCGGAGCGTCTTTTATACAGTTTCTCGCGCTTTCCACCGAGGTGAAAGAAAGGGGCGGGTTCAGATAACAGGCATTATAAAATAGGTAAAGGATTTCAAGCAATCTGATTGATTGTTAGCCGTGCATTAGATGTGTCTAATGCATAGCTAAAACTAGAACTCCCATTTAGATTACACAGGCCCATTTTATAAGGGTAATAAGACGCTCCGGGGATGTGCATTAGACAGTTCTAATGCAGGGCTAGGGGACTGGACGCACTCTGCCTGTGGCCTTTTGCCTCACTATGTCCCCCTAGCCCTGCATTAGAACTTTCTAATGCACACCTCATGGTGTCTTATTGCTTATGCACAGAATGAAAGAAAAAAAAATACACAGAGAAGAAACCCCTGACCCTGATGTATGTATGGGATGTCTTTTATTTGGACTTGCGCGGTGCAGAGAAACGAGTGCTTGCTTTCTCAGGTATTATGACGCTCTGTGCACTGTACTGTGTTTCACTGTCGTTTTCTATTCGCGGATGTTTGTTGCGACTAATTTACTACGCAAACATTTATCACAATGTATTTGCTTACGCTGTATTGACCCGCGATGTATTTGCATGTGCAAGCAAATACATCGCGCATCAGTGCCGCCTGGGTCAATATCACGCTAGCAAATACATTGCGTGTGATTACGGCACAAGCAGATGCATCACGTTAATACTACGCAAGCAAATACATCGCGGGTCAATACCGCGCAAGCAAATCCATTGCAGGTAAATGTCTGCATAGTAAATTCGCCGCAACAAACAACAGATAATAGAAAATATTGCAAACCAAAACACAGTACTGTCACAGTAGCTGAGAAAGCAAGCCCTCATCTGTGCAACATTTCTCTGCACTGTTCTTAAACATATGCCAACATACACTGCGGTTGTCAGAGGGTTCTTTCTCAGTGTGTTCTTTTTCTTTTATTCTGTCTTGCTTGATCCCTTCTTTAACCTCCCTACTCAACCATCATCCGGATTCCACGCCGTCCTAGTCCATAACAATCGCAAGAACTCATCTTTATAAGTCGAGGCAAAAGCTACTTATAGTGTATGGTGGAATGCGGTTGTGTATGGAAATCCATACACCGCAAAAAGTTGTTCTGCTGCAGTGGTGACATCCTCACTAACGCAGAATGAAAATATAAGGGACTACAGCAGACGTCGTGATTCGTCCCTTGCTGCGCGAGAGGGGGTGCATGAGTGTACTAGGCAGTGTCAGTTGTGAACCGAGGGCATCGGCACAACCGAGTGAAAATATAGAAAAGTGAGTGCCTTTTTCTTGGGCACCATACACTATATAGAACAGTGTATGGTTACCCATACACTACTCGGCTATTCTTTCACCTTGTAGATACAATGCCGACTTGGAGACCTCTCGAGCTTCGCTCTCGAGGTCATCAGTCGGCATTGTATCCACTCAGTGGAAGAACAGCCTTGTAGTGTATGGTTATCCATATACTATCCTATATATGTATACATCATCGTCGGGGGGTTCTTTCTCAGTGTTCTTTTTCTTTTAGTCTATGCTGTCTGTTATATGACACCCATCCCTTTTTTTTTTAATTTTATTTTCTTTATTGAGTATATAAGCAAACCAACAACAAATCCAGAGACAAATATACAAACTATCAAACAATAAAGAAATATTCCATCTACACTATAATAAACTAATACCACACCACACCCACCCCAGGGAGAGACATGAAATAAAAGAATTAGGATAATAACATTAATGTCATTACAGGATATCTTGCCAGTCCAAAGTGATACAGAAAAATAAAAACGTTCAAGATATAAGATGTGGATAGTAAATTGAGAAAGTCAAATAAGTACTGCGAGAGAAAAAAAACAGAAGGCGAAAATACAATATCATGGAGAGAGAAGGGATGCTTTCCAGAAACTAATTTAGCAATAAAGCAAATAAAGGGCCTCACATGTAGCTAAACTTAGCTTCCCTTGGCTAATAGCTATGGCCTTAATTAATTGTAAATTATAAAATATAGTTGATCTCCACTCCCAGAAAGACAGCAAATCACTGTCAAACCAGTGTTTTAGGGCAATTTGTTTAACTGAGAGAGCTATTATAGGCGAAGTAAATATTGCAGGGCGTCACTTAAATTGTGAAAGCCCATGAAAAGATATTTCAAAGGAGGCATTGGACTTCCTTGTAGGTGTCAGGAGTCCTGAGATATGGCTAATTAATCCATAAATCAAAACAAGGTAGCAGCCATTTTAAAAGAGAAACTGATGTCACTGAGGGGCAAGCTGCATGTTGTTAATTATAGCTTGCCCCTCGGTGACATCACTGTTGGTCTCGTGAATCAATGAAATGGCTGCTGCCTTGTTTTGATTTACAGATGATTTAGGTATTTATATCTCAGGACTCCTGACACCTACCTCATTTGAAAGATCTTTTTATGGGTTTTCACAGTTTGACTCCTGCAATGTTTACTTCCCCTTTAATGCTAGAATAGCTCTATCTGCAGGTTTATCAATGGAGTCAGAATGTCCCAAAATGCATTCCTCAAAACAAAAAGCACTTAGAAGATTGAGTTTGAGTTTAATAAGAAAGTTGTTTTTGTATCTTCCCAAAGAGGGCCAATCAAGGGACAGGACCAGATGGCCTGCTGGCGCAGGGGCAGGTGGCCTACCTGCGTTGCCAGCGACCTGGTTTCGGGAACAGACCCAGGACATTGGAGGGCCAGCTGGGGGAGAAGAATTGAGCATCCGAGGACTGCTTTCCTTCTCCGGGGGGGGAGGGTAAAGTGTTATGCGCAACAAGGACACCTAGCGGAGGCTGGGTATACCAAGCACGCTGACGCCACTTGTTCAGGGGGGCGGGGTGGACGCTGGTCATCATTGCACGTCCCCGCCCCCAACACCGGGCCAAAAGTGCCGCCGGCAGCCCAGAAAGAATCCCGCCCTTGGTTTCAATAGCTCCCAGGTCAGGCCATCGACCTATCCCAACACTGCGGCACTCTAGGGCCGGTGCCGTGACCCCGGCCTGGGGGGTAAGCCAGGGGGTATCAACGAGATGTGACTGATGTGGGAGTGGAAGCGGGGGTCCATGACTGGGCTGAGGAACCAGGTGGCTGACAGCAGAAAAAGCATACCAAATAAAAAAAAAAAAAGGTCGGGAACAGAAAATGTGCTTAATATCCCCTGGAGCTGACTTACATCTGGTGCATGTGTCCAAATTAATTAAGCCTCTTCATTTCAAGGAGTATGGTGTGACATAAGCATTATGAAGACTTTTAAATGGTATAAGTCTTAAATTATCTAAGGGGATATATTTGTAAATATTGGTCCATATGTAACCCCTAGGTGGTGCTATCCCAAGGAATACTACCCCTGCCTGCATGACCATTTGCAGATTGAGGGGCCTGGGTACTGAAAACGGGTGCCTCCACCCGAAGGACAGGGTTAGTGGTAGCGTAGCTGACCTGGGTACTGCCCTCCGGGACACTGTTACCCCCCTCTTTTCCCTCTAGTGGCCTAAATGGTTCACAGAATACACAATTGCAATTTACACCTGCCAACAGTTTTAACCCCACACTTGTTGCACTTACCATCAGGGCTGGTTCAGTTGGCTCGACCCTGGAGACCCCCTGTAAAATAAGAAGATTTGCCGGCCCAGTGGCGCTGAGGGTTGAGGCGCTGGATGCCACACCTTGTACCACACCGGTGACCCGGGTTCGGGAGCGAGCCCAGGTCGATGGGGGTCGGCATGGAGGGAGAAGGATTGAGCGCCCAATGGCTGCTCTCCTTCTCTGGGGAGGGGAAGACCATGCTCTCCGCCACGATCCCGCCACCTGTTGGGGAAGCTCAGGGTGGTGAGTGCGGTTGTGGAGAGCCGGTTGCAAAAGGGAAGACGTTGGCAGAGGGCCGGCTTCGACATGCGCCTCCACGCACACCGGCAGCCTTGTGCCTCATTGCACGCCAACGTCGGGGAACAGGCAGGAGGAAAAAAGCCCCTCAGCCTACCTAGATGACATCCCTTGGAGCCAGTCTCACCACCCGTCGACCGATCAGGGCAGACCTCGCTGTACAGCTCACTGCAAGGACAGAGGAGGGGTAAGGTGGGGACCTCTCCTCGGCCCGCCCGGGGGGTAATCCGGGCCATTATTGGTGGTCCGTTGGCAGTGAGTGTGGTACTTTAGGGGCAGACCCTGTGTGTCGGTAGGGTTGGGGGTGGTACTCCTTGGGAGACCGAAGGAGTGGAAGGATGAGGGACAGTGAAATACAGGCAAGGAAAATAATAAGTAGAAAAAAAAAAAAATAAGATTTAGCACAACAACCAACAGCATTTCAATGCTGTTTGTACAGAGGTACACCACAACCAGTTTCAATGCAAAAAGATTTAGATCTGATTTATTAAAGGGGCAGTAACAAGGATGGGGCAGAATCTAGTGGTTAAATCAAGATCTGAAAGATTCAGGTTATAAGACATACACTTTAAGGTCCCTGTATCACAGTCACACACACTCTGGGTACCCAGCTGGAACTACGGCTATCCTGAAGTGTTGCTCAGGGCTAACCGGCATTGCAGCTAGTTGGGGCCCTCTGATGGAAAGAAAATATGCATGCACTCTAACCCACAATTTGTTATCTGGAGCCGGATGGCTAAGTCCCAAATGATTAGCAACAACAACAAAACAGTTGACACACTTTGATTTGAGCTTTGTTGCAGGGAGCGACCCTGGTGTTTACGCACGTTACCCAGTACAGGATGCAGGATGGATGAAATGGAGACCTCAGGATGAAGAGCTGGATTGCCAGGAGAAGCGGTGCCCACAAGAAGCACCGTGGTGCCAATCCTGTTCATTGGTGTTGAGCAGGGAGCCGAATCCCCAGGCGGGTCTCTCGTCAATTGTTTCTCTGCGGCGAGAGCGGATGTCTGGGCCGAGGTGGCAAGGCCCAGACCAGGTGAACAGTTCGGAGAAAGTCTAGAAATGCTCGATACAGCTTCCAGCAAGTGTGATACATTCAAGCAGTGGGGAACCAAATCGCAATCCACTATCAGCATTCAGCACACTTATAGTAAAAGCAAGGTAAATACCACAGTTCAGATGACAGTCCGGTTGCAATTCACAGTGTCTCTTCACAAACCGTATGTTCTGCGGCAGTCTCAAGTCCTGACAGGCTGATTGCACCAAGGCAAGTCTTCAGTCCACGTCAGGAGCAATTCCTTTGTCACAATTCAGGATTCCAGTCACAATCAAGGCAGTTTCAGAGTAAGTCCGATTACTTGAGGTAGGCTTCTTCACCGAGGAAGATTATGGCAGGCAGGCAGGCCAAACATAGCCTTCCTGCCGGCTTCCCCTGCAAACACGCAGGAGCAGCTGCTCGAATCACTCGAGCTGTTCACACTTTCAACTTCTAACTTCAGACTGACTCACTGTTGCAGGCAACTTGGGACTTTACCAGTGATCCAAAAGGTTTGGTTGGCTGATACATCTGTCTGTCACAGCTAGAGCACCCCCTCAAGGTCCATTTAGGCACCAAACTGTAAAAACTACAATTCCTACAGAAATTCACTCCCACAAGACCCCTGGGGACAGACTCCATTTTAGGGCCCCCAAAGGCACTGATTGGTCCAAACTAGCAGTTCAGAATCAAGATGGTGGTGATTAACAGAAATGTCCACACTGCAAAGGAAGGCAGGTCAGACAAACTACAGTATTATTATTATTATTGCAGATAATCAGTAAACAGTTACAGATTCTTGTAGGGTTCCCTCTGCACAATTAGCGATGGCAGAATGGAGCAATAATACAGCAGCCCGAGCGGGACTCGAACCTGAAACTACTCAGCCCCTACCTAGATTAACTGTACTCTACGAAATAGGCAGTTCTTAAAAAGACAGGCACGGGGGCTAACAGGGAATTCACATGCAGACACTTTTAAAATGGCTAGAACACAGAACGCCAGCTTGGCAGCGGGCATTTAGGCAAGCCCAAGGAAGACTTTGGGGAACCCCCATTTGTAGGGGGGTTACACATAATTGTAGCCAGTTTAAAGGAGAAGAGTTCAGAAGAGAGGACCAATAAGAAGACTGAACTGGTTTGCGTGAAAATTTACAGGTACATAACATTTTATAAGTGTTTGCAATAGGATGAGGTCCCTTGTTAGATTTGATTAGACTATCCCAGAAATCCTATTTACAGGTCATCCAAGGATAGGGGCCAACATACGCTAATAAGGCTTGTCTTAATGTAAAAAGGGAACTTAATTGATTGCTTAAACTGAATTTATGTAACTATGACGAAGATGAAAGTAAGCTGCCTTTTTCTAAGAGCAAACTGACTTTCAGATTTAATATATTGGAATCTAAAGGTTGAAAATAAGCTAGATTTGAAGTTTTAAAGTTGCAGTTATTAAAATGGGTTGGTTCATATCCTGACATAGAGGCAAGGATAGATTTTTACACATTTGATTGTGTACCTTCAATGAAATGCCCAGTACAGGTCTTTTCAGTGAGGGCAGAAGGTTAGATAGTTTTGTGTAGAATAAAGAGGCAGGAGATCATTTATAAGAGCTAATTTGAAGCAGTTGTATATTGAGCCACAAAGGGTATTAAGTGTAATCAATGGTGCTTCAGGAGAAGCCATTTAGCATATTTATTTGTATGTGTAGGCATGCAATGAAGTATAACATTTGGAAGTTTAACACCTCCTTGATGTTTAGGGAGCAATAACTTGTTTAAAGCTATTCTTGGGGTTTTACCATGCCAGATGAAGTTATTCATTAAAGACTTTAGTGGAGCAAATCACTTTATGTTAGTCTTTAGTAACCGGGTAAGGCCCACTAGGCACAAGTGCCTGTTTTCAGGGGCGACCTGGAAGCATTGAGCAGTTAAGTGACTTGCTCAGAGTAACACAGTATGCAAGTGGAGGTTGTGAGAATCAAACCCAGGTCTGGTCTGCTGGATATACCAAGCTCGTTTACAGCTCGTTACTCTAACCTGTAGGCTGCACTGCCAGCCTTTAAAGGAAAGAATATATTTAACATATTTAGTGGATAAAACAATCTGGGGAAACTCTTCATTTTTAAGATGTTTACTCTGCCCCAGGATACCCACCCCTTCTTTAACCTTCCCCCTCAGCCAGCATCCAGTTTCCCTCCCATCCCAGTCCCGGTGTAGTATCAAATCATGCTACCTGTCAAGATTTGCTACCCTCGTTGTCTGTGCATGCGTATTGTGAACACGCATGCACAGTTGCAAGCTCAGAGGGTAGCAAAATCTGAGTGTCTTTTTTCCAGTTTCTCACGCTTTGAGTTTCCGGTGCTCTCCATGTCTGGCTCTGTAATCAGTTACCAGGTGTGGGTCTACGAGTCTCTGGTTAATAGGGCTGCCTATTTAATTTATATACCGACCACAAACATAATAAAAAAGTTAGAATAGTCTGGACTCGTGGGTGCTTACATTGAAACGGACCCACAGCATTCTGAGAATAGAGTCTCTGACTCCTATCATTAAATTATACCGGGGGGGGGAGGCTGCTGAATTTATTCACCAACCCAGCACACTAAAACAGAACTTTAAAAAATGATCATGTTTAATTCGGAGTGGACCTTGTCCTTACCTCACAGCAGTTGCAGCCTGTCTCTTAACCTTCTGTCACTGTTATGACTTGATGGACAGATGCACTCCAAATGAGGGGCAAATGAGAGTGGGACACTGACCCTCAAAATGAGGGACACATCATCAAACCTGAAGATATAAAACCAAACCACCACGGAGCCCTTTGGTTTAATTTGATCAAGGTTTCATTTGTGGCGTCACAATGTTATGACATTTTGCTTTACTACAGCTTTTTGAGTTTACAGTATCTCCTCTGTGCGGGCAGCACCTTCCAAATGTGGGATATACTGTATGTGGGACAAAGCACTTTCAGGGGGTAAAATGAGGGATGTTTCTCATAATGAGGGACAGTTAAGAGGCACACCTTTGTTATTCTGAAAAAACAGTCTCTGGCTCTGTTTATT
The DNA here is from genome assembly GCA_016271365.2 of Neoceratodus forsteri. Lineage (NCBI taxonomy): Eukaryota > Metazoa > Chordata > Ceratodontiformes > Ceratodontidae > Neoceratodus > Neoceratodus forsteri. The sequence continues at coordinate 278,254,720 of CM028138.1, read as the reverse complement.
CATTGACCCCACGACATCACCAAACAAGCATTTGTCAATGCCGAATGTTTGCTTGCTGACATTGCCATTGGTAGTGTAGGAGTCAGAGAGAGATGCATAATAGGAATGGCAGTGAAGTATTAAACTGAAGCCAACCTCACCCCACCCTGCAGAGAGTGACAGGCATTGGGGTGTGCCTTTGGGTCGTCGGCCATAACGCCGACACCATTTCACCACACCCTACCCTGCATACACCGACAAGTGTCACGGTGTGCCTTGGGGTCTTTGGGCCTTACACTCACCCTATTCCATAAGGAAATACAGTGAGATGGGTGCAGTATAGGAGAGTGGGGTGAACTTTGGGGCCGAAGAGTCCAAGGCACACCTCGTTGCCTGTCACTGGCTGCAGGGTGTGGGTTGGGGTGAAATGGCATGAGCATTACAGGCAACAATTCCAAGTCACACCCCTGATGCCTGTCAGTCTCTACAGGGTGGGGCATTATGGTTGGAAACCCTAACGCCCCAGGTGCTTGTTGGTATTTTCCCTCCAAACTTTCAACATGTTTTTTTTGTGAACAGTGGCAATATCAGTTCGTTAGCCAAAAGCTGATTTTGCACAGCGACTACGCCATTTGGCACCACAGATGTGAAAACACATTTCGAACAGGGTGTAAAAAATGACAGCTGTACTGTTTATGGGGAAGTGTAAAAAATGTCAATGTTGAAAATCTGGAGTGAAAATATAAAAAAACTGGTGAAGTCACAAGTGTGCGTAAAAAATGCACACCCATAATTTAATTAGTTTGGTTTTTTTACAGCAGATTGTCAACACAGGTATTTTGGGATCTCCACTCATGAACAGTGTCACTGTGATTTTCTTAATTCTGTCCTGAACACTGATTTCCCACAGCGACTGCACATTTCTGCACCGGAAGTACGAAAACACATTTCGGGCAGGGTGTGAATAATGACAGCTGTACATAAGGAGGTGTGGAAAAATGCTGAAAATCTGGACTGAAAATATTACAAATTTGTGAACTTACAAGGGTGCGTGGAAACTGCGCAATGCTCACTCGTAACACAGTCATTTTGTGGACTTTTGCCACCAAATTTTCAACATAGCTATTTTAAGACCTCTGCTCATGAACAGTGTAACTGTGATTTTCTTAATCTGTCCCAAACATTGCTTTCGCACACCGACTGCACCATTGTGCATTACATGCGCGAAAACACATTTTGGGCAAGATGGGAAAAACGACAGCTGTACTGCTCATAAGGAGGTGTGGTAAAATGGCAGTGTTGAAAATCTGGAGTGAAAACAGTACAAATTCTCGAAGTTATGAGCGTAAGTATGAACTGCGCAGTGTGCACTTTCATCAAAACAATCGCACTTAGAATTTTTCACCAAATTTTTCAACATAGGGTTTTGAGGCTTACCTCATGAACTATGATCACTGTCATTTCTATTCGGTCCTGAAAGGTGGTTCCGCCGCGAGTGACCGCTAAATCACCTTTTGCGACCCAATAACAAACGACAGTGGCCGAAATTACGAGGTGGGGTCCCAAGAACCCATGTTGAAAATTTGGTGAAAAAATTCCCCAAAATGGCCAAGATATGCACCAAAGTTGAAAAAAAAAACCACATTTATGTCGGTTACGGGAATGCTCCTCCGTGGAAATTTTCAAGAAGGAACTGAAAACTTATCTTTGGAGAATGGCCTTCTCGGAAAGTTAAATGCACTGTAAGTGTGTGAAATTTTATTGTAATTTATTATGTTTTTATGATGTATTTTATAATCTTTATGGTTTTGATGTTTGTATTGTGTGTTGAAGTTTTTACTGATCTGTTCAGCGCCTTGATATAGAGAAAGGCGCTATATAAATAAAATTATTATTATTATTATACAGCTTACTGGTATTTCTCAGTTCGCGGTCAGCTTTGAAAAGTGTAGACATGTTCCGGTCACGAAGATCATTGCGCTCGACCTGGAGGTGAATGGGGTGTGGGGAGGTGGGGTACGCAGAGGGTGGGCACGGGTTGGAGGAGGGGGCAAGAGAGTCAACGAGGGACCATTTTGTTTTAGGTATTTTTTGTTTTTTTATAAAGACGACGTGGGACTTTTACCACGCTGGGGTGGGCTCCCAGCATAGCACCTGGAAGTTTGTTGGGGGGCAGTGGAGCCGACGGGGGACTGGGCTCCCCCATGGGCCACAGACTTTTGCCACGCTGGGGTGGGCTCCCAGTGCGGCACCTGGAAGTTTGCTTTTTGGTGGGGGGCAGTGGAGCCGACGTGGAGTTGGTACCCTGTGGCTACAGACTTTGCCACACTGGGGTTGGCTCCCAGCATGGCACCTGGAAGTTTGCTGTTGGGTGTGGGGGGCAGTGGAGCTGATGGGGATTGGGCACTCCCATCCATTATACAGTGTGTGGAGTGTGGGGGTGGAGGGAGCACATGAGCAGCTGGGGTGGGCTCCCAGCATGCTACCTAGATGTTTGTGGGGGGCTGGATCTGACAAGGATCAGAAACGAACTGTCTATGACAGTTCAGATGCAGTGCTGACATGTAGGCAATTTGTATACTGCCAACGGCAGTATGCAAATTGCATACATGTTACCACCACTGATTGTAGCAGTGTTTTTCTCAGAACTTTACGGTACTGCATCTGAACAGCTGTCGTAGGTAGCTTGGATGTTCATTGGTGCGGTGTAGCCGTGCCTGAAAAAAGGAGCAGTGCATTGGAAGTGGGGGTGGCACACCTACAAAAACTCATATGGTGGCACTATGTTTCATGCACATGCGTGCAAGCAAACATAAAAAGGATTAGTTAAGAATCACGATTTATGGTTATGGGAGTAGACGGTCATCATTCTCAGAAAGGTTGTGTGAGTGCGCTTCTTTTAGGATGCCACTGTTGTGTGTGTTTTTTGTTTCTAGGGCTGAGTTTCTTGTCTGCGTGTTTATTTATTACAGGCACAGTGACCATCTGACAGTGAAACTGATCGTGTTACTTTCAGCAGTCAGCCAGTATTGTTAATCCATTGCCTTTCACTGGCACTAAGTAGAATACCTGCGTGAATTTGACCTCCTTGTGGCATGGGGCTGCAAGCATACCAGGGAAGTGATTGGGGAGGCGGGAGTGTGTTTTAGGCTGCTAGCTACTCCCCATTTTATCAGTCCCTTTTACATATTGCTTGTATAGAGACATTGTCTGGATTTTTCTACCAGCTGATAGTTTAAGCTTTTGAGTGCATACGAAGTTTTATTTTTCAGTACCTGCGTGTGAGTTCATTGAGTAACTTTTTGGGTTACTCATGTTTCTGGGTTTAGCCGACCTAACTCATTGCATGAACCCCTGAGTGGCTTCTTTATCTTTCATTGGAAGCATGGGATTGTGCGGCAGACTGAGGAAGCGATCAGGGAGATGGGTGGAATATGTGGCAAGGGTTGGACTGTGCTGGTACAGCATACACAGCAGATTTTGGATGTCAGCGATATGTGTGGTATGGGTGGTGGTGTGCTGGCACACCAATAAAGCAATCTAGGAGATGGGTGAGATTATGAAGGCACACTGTGGAAGTAAATGGGGAGGTGGGGGATATGTAGCAGGGGTGTGACTGTACACTCCATTACAGTGATTGGGGAAGTGGGAGATGTATTCAACAGGAGTGAGACTTTGCTGGCACACCGTTGAAGTGATCGGGGAGGTGAGCAGGATATATAGCTGGGGTGGCACTGTGCTGGCAGAGCAGTGGAGGCTGGGTGGGATGTACGGCAGGGATGGAGCCTTGCAGCACAGTGTTGAACCAGTCAGGGAGGCAGATGGAATGGATTTATGGTAGGGGTGGGACAGTGTAGGCACATCAGGGAAAAGATCAGGGAGGTGGGATATATTGCAGAGGTCAGACTGTTCTGGAACAGGAGGGATGCGATTGGGGAAGAGGACAGGATATATTGCATGGTTTGGATTGTGTGGACAGACCAGGGACGTGATCAGGGAGGTGATCGGGATATATGGCAGGGCTGAGACTTTACTAGCATACCAAAAAAGCGATCGGGGAGGGGGAGGACGTATGGTAGAGATAGGGCTATGCAGGCGCACAAGGGAACCGATCAGGGAGGTGGGTAGGGAACATGGCAGGGGTAGGACAATGCAGGCAGACTGAGGAAGTGATGGGATTGTGGGGGAATATACTGCAAGGGTGGCACACTGTTGAAGTGATTGGGGAGGTGGATGGGAGAAATGGAAGGAGTGGGACAGTGCAGGCACACCAGGAAAGGGATCATGGAGAAATGCAGGATCTATGGCAGGGGTGGGACTGTGCAGGCACACCAGGGAAGTGATAGGGGAGATGGGTGGGATATATTGCAGGGAGGGGGATTGTGCGGGCAGATTGGGAAAGTAATTGTGAGGTTAGCAGCATGTATGGCAGGGGTGGGATGGTGCTGGCACACCAGGGAAGTGGGTGGATTATATTGCAGGGGTGGCCTGGGACTGTATAGGCACACCAGGGGATCAATCAAGGAAGTGTGAGGATGTATGGCGAGGGTAGGACTGTGCAGGCAAAGCAGGGAAGTGATCGGGAGATGGGCAGAATATATGGAAGGGGTGAGATCGTGTGGGCAGATGGGAAGTAATTGGGGAGATGGGTGGAATATACAGTATGGCAGAGATGGGACTGTTCGGGCAGACCAGGGAGGTGAGTAGGATATATGGTGGGGGTGGGACTGTGCTGGCCACCAAGGAAGTGATTGCGGAGGTTGATGGTATACATGGGGTGGCACTGTGCTGGCATACAAGGGAAGTGACCTGGGAGGCACATGGAATTGTGCAGGCACACTGTGGAAGCAAACGGGGAGGTGGGGTATTTATAACAGGACTGTGACTATGTGCACACTGTTGAAGCAATTGGGGAAATGGGTGGGATATTCAGTAGGAGTAGGACTTTGCAGGTACACCTTTGAAGCGATTTTCAAGATAGGTGAGATATATGGCAGGGTAGGACTCTGTGGGCAGACCGAGAAAGTGGGTTTGATGTGTGGCACGGATGGAGCCATGTAGGCACAATGCTGAATGTACAATGTGATCAAGGAAGTGGATGGGATGGATGTATGGCAGGGGTGGGACAGTGTGGGCACATTGGAGAAGGGATCAGGGAAGTGGGGGGGATGTATGGCAGGGGTGGGACAGTGTGGGCACATTGGAGAAGGGATCAGGGAAGTGGGGATGTATGGCAGGGGTGGGACAGTGTGGGCACATTGGAGAAGGGATCAGGGAAGTGGGGGATGTATGGCAGGGTGGGACAGTGTGGGCACATTGGAGAAGGGATCAGGGAAGTGGGGGATGTATGGCAGGGGTGGGACAGTGTGGGCACATTGGAGAAGGGATCAGGGAAGTGGGGGGATGTATGGCAGGGGTGGGACAGTGTGGGCACATTGGAGAAGGGATCAGAGGAAGTGGGGGATGTGTATGGCAGGGGTGGGACAGTGTGGGCACATTGGAGAAGGATCAGGAAGTGGGGATGTGGCAGGGGTGGGACAGTGTGGGCACATTGGAGAAGGGATCAGGGAAGTGGGGGATGTATGGCAGGGGTGGGACAGTGTGGGCACATTGGAGAAGGGATCAGGAAGTGGGGGGATGTATGGCAGGGGTGGGACAGTGTGGGCACATTGGAGAGGGATCAGGAAGTGGGGGATGTATGGCAGGGGTGGGACAGTGTGGGCACATTGGAGAGGGATCAGGGAAGTGGGGATGTATGGCAGGGTGGGACAGTGTGGGCACATTGGAGAAGGGATCAGGAAGTGGGGGATGTATGGCAGGGGTGGGACAGTGTGGCACATTGGAGAAGGGATCAGGGAAGTGGGGGATGTATGGCAGGGGTGGGACAGTGTGGGCACATTGGAGAAGGGATCAGGGAAGTGGGGGATGTATGGCAGGGTGGGACAGTGTGGGCACATTGGAGAAGGGATCAGGGAAGTGGGGGATGTATGGCAGGGGTGGGACAGTGTGGGCACATTGGAGAAGGGATCAGGGAAGTGGGGGGATGTATGGCAGGGGTGGGACAGTGTGGGCACATTGGAGAAGGGATCAGGGAAGTGGGGGGATGTATGGCAGGGGTGGGACAGTGTGGGCACATTGGAGAAGGGATCAGGGAAGTGGGATGTATGGCAGGGGTGGGACAGTGTGGGCACATTGGAGAAGGGATCAGGGAAGTGGGGGGTGTATGGCAAGGGTAAGACTGTGTGGGAACAGAAGGGAAGTGATTTTGGAGGATGGCGGGATATGTGGTAGGGGTGAACTTGTGTGGACAGATTGGGAAAGTGATCAGGGATATGGGTGGGATATACGACAGGGGTTGTAATTAGTGGCACACCAAGTAAGTGATCAGGGAGGTTGGCGGGATGTATGGCGGGGTGGGATGGTGCAGGCACATCGGGGAGGTGGGAAGGATACATGGAAGGGGAGTGATGCTTTGGGCAGTCTGGGGAAGCGATTGGGGAGGTGGGCTGGATGTATTGCAAGGGTAGGACTGTACAGGCACACCCAGGGAGTGATAGGGATGCGCGGGTGGTCTATATGGCAGGAGAGGGATTGTGTGGGCAGACTGAAGAAGTGACTGGGGAAGTGGGCGGGACATAGGGCAGGGGTTGGACTATGCTGGCACACCCTGAGAGTGATCGAGGAGGAGGAGGAGGGTGGGGTGTATGGCAGATTTGGGACTGTGTGTGGGTACACTGGGGAAGCAGTCCAGAGGTAGGTTGCATATTTTCCAGGGGTGGGACTGTTTGGGCAGACTGAGGAAACGATCGGGGAGGTGGGCAGTATATATGGCAATGGCAGGACTTTGAGGGCAAACTGTAGAAGCAATCGGAGTGGAGGAGGGATATATGACAGGTGAGACTATGCCTGCACATCTTGGTAGCGATCGGGTGACATGAGTGGGATGTATGGCAGGGGTAAGACTGTACACTGCAGAAGCAATCCAGAGGAAGGTAGCATATTTGGCAGGGGTGGGACTGTACAGGCAGACCAAGGAAGCGATTGGGGAAGGGGTAGGTATATATGACAGGTCTGACTGTGCAGGCAGACTGTGGAAGTGATCAGGGCAGTGGATGAGATATATAGCAGGGGTTGGACTGTGATGGCACACCACTGAAGCGACCGGGAGGTGGGCAGGATATGTAACGGGTGATATCGTACTGACACATCAGGGTAGTGGGCAGGATGTATATCGGGGTGATATTGTGCAGGCACACCGAGGAAGTGATTAGGGAGGTAGGTGGGATACAGGACGGGTGAGACAGTGCAGACAGTCTGGTGAAGCAGTTGGAGAGGTGGGCGGGATATGTAATGGGTGATATCGTTCTGACACATCAGGGTAGTGGGCAGGATGTATATCGGGGTGATATTGTGCAGGCACACCGAAGAAGTGATTGGGGAGGTAGGTGGGATACAGGACAGGTGAGATAGTGCAGACAGTCTGGTGAAGCAGTTGGAGAGGTGGGCGGCATATATGGCAAAGGTGGGCTATGCTGGCACACCAGGGAAGCAATCGGAGATGTGTGTGTAGGATGTATGACAATGGTGGGACTGTGTGTGTACACCACAGAAGTGATTGGTGATGCATAGCAGGGGTGGAGGTGTGCGGGCACATTGGAGAAAAGATTGGGGAGGTGGTGGAAATGTATGGCAGGGTTGGTACTGTGTGATCACAGCAAGGTAGTGATCAGGGAGATGTGCAAGATATATGACTTGATGAGATCATGCAGGCACATCGTGGAGTCTGGCAGGATTATGGCAGGTCTAGAATTGTGTGAGCACATGGGGTAAGTGATAGGGGAGGTGGGAGGGAAATATGGCAGGAGTGAGACTGTGCTGGCACACCATGGAAGTGATCAGGGAGATAGGTGGGATACATTGCTGGTGTGGGATTGTGCAGGAAGACCAAGGAAGAGATCAGGGAGGTCGGTGAATTATATGGCAGTGGTGGAGTCATGGTGACACATCAGATTGAAGAGGTGGGAATGATATTTGGCAGGGGTGCTACTGTGTGGGCACAGCAGAGAAGCGATCAGTGAGGCGGGTGGGATAGATGTATGGCAGGGATAGGACTGTGCGGACACATCAAAGAAAAGATCAGGGAGGTGAAGGGATGTATGGCAGTGGTTGGACTGTGTGGGCACAGTGGGGAGGCAACTGGTAAGAAGGGCAGGATATATGGCTGGGTTGGGACCATGCAGGCACACTGGGGAAGTGATAGGAGATGTGGGTGGGATATATGGCAGGTGTGGAATTGTGCGGGCAGACTGGGGAAGCAATCAGGGAGGTGAGCAGGATATATGGCTGGGGTAGGACTGTGCTGGCACACTGTATAAGCAATTGTGACGGTGGGGGAATATATGCCAGGGTGGGACTGTATGAGTGTACCGTTGACGTGATTGAGGAGGTGGGTGTGATATAAGGAAGGACTGGGACTCTGCAGGCACACCAGGTAAGGGATCAAAGGACGTGGGTGGGATAAATGACAGGGGTAGGACTGCAAGCACACCAGGGAAGCAAGTGGGGAGGTGGGTGGGATATATGGCATGGCATGGCATGGATGGGACTGTACTGGAATATTAGGAAAGTGATTGGGGAGGTGGGCAGGATATATGGCATGGATGGGACTGTGCTGGAATATTAGGGAAGTGATTGGGGAGGTGGGTGGGTTATAGTAATGGTGAAGCAATGAGGGCATATTGGTAAAGAGATTGGGGAGGCATAGGAGGATCTATGGTGGGGTGGCACTGTGTGGGCACAGCGGGGAAGTGGTCATGGAATTGGTGGGGATGTATGGTGGGGGTCAAACTGTAAGGCCCGTTTGGGGATTGGAGAGGTGAGTGGGATGCATAGCAGGGGTGGGACTGTGTGGGCACACCAGGGAAGCCATTGGAGAGGTCAGTGAAATGTATGGCATTGGGTGGATTATTTGAGAAATAGGAGCACTTTTGCCCCCTCCCTCCCTCCTTCTCTTTGTCACAAGTGCTGCTTATTATTAGGTATAAATCACCACATCACAATGATAATCAGGGATATACCACGGTTATATCCTCTCAGGATGTTTTAAATTAAGCAAGTGTTCATTAGTATTGGCTCCAGGGGAACTGAGCATACACTGCTGAAAAACTGAACATACATTTTGCAGAAACACCTTGGAGGCATCCTCAGCCCGATTCTTATCTCTTTTTCCCACAGTGTCCTAAGGGATCTTTAGCAACAGGCCAGACTGCTTGATCTGCCAAGCTTTACTTTATCATTGTCTCTCACTGGCAGCAATGTCCACCTCACGTGCAGAGATTTCTGTTGCAATCCAGGACTAGCAAGGTGAATGGGGGGAGTTTGAATGGAGGCAACAGGCGGAACCACTTGCTCTGTATGGCTTCACTCTCTTTTACTGGCAGCAATGGCCACCTTACATGCCCTGTGTGCTCTCATAGTTCAGGACCAGCAAGGGGAACTGAGTCAGGAGGTGGGGTGTGGGAATAGAGGTGGGGGGGTGCATGGGGAATGAAGTTGGGAGGGCATGGAGAATGGAATTGGGTATGAAAGGTTGGCAGTAGAGCTGCAGAGGGAGGAAAAAGTGCCAGAGAGGGTGAAGATGGTCAGAGAAAGAAAGCTAGGGAGGAAGCACTGTGATCTTATGTATTGGAAAAGCTGTGCTGTGATTCCACTTGCACTGGTGAAAGGTAATATCTGTTGGATCCGGTGACATACTTCAAGACCCTGCTGCCTCTCCTCCTCCTCTGTTTGTAATGGGTCTGTGTGATAACAGCAAGTCTTAAACTCCGCCGATCACAAAGACCGAAGAAAAAAGTGCCCAAAGTCAAAAGGGCGATTAATATTACAGCGATCATTGCAGACAGTGACAGTCGCTTACTCCCTGATACACAACAGCCAAAATAAGTACTGTATTTTTATGCGGGGGACAGTGCCCCCTCGCACCCCCCAAACTAAAGACAATCAACTCCATGGGGAGCGCGGACCCAGGGGAAAATAACGTTTAAAAAAAAAAAAGAGAAAACATTTTCCTCCTAGAGCCTGGCCCAGATCCGGGTCTGCTGTCTTCAGGGGCAGTGGCTTACTCCACTATGTTAAACAGCCAGCTCAGCAGGGCTTGGCCAGACAATGTCTTATATCCTGCTGTAGTGAGTGTAGCTCACTGATACATTTGCTTTACATGATATCTTGATCTATTTTACCACTCGCTGTAACTACGAGCAGTATTATTAAGTCGCTCATATTGAGCCACTCAATAATTCGCGCTCATAGCACTGTACACCATTCATCATACATCAGCATAGCTCTCACTGTGCAGCCATGAAAATGTCCAGCTTCCTTTCTCTGCAGTTGACACAGCACCTAGGTGCTGTAACGATTTCTCCCAACTAGCCGTGTCTCTCTCTCTCTCCCTCTCATTCTCATTCTCTCATTAATTCATATGCCACTGAACTTCTGACTTTTGTTTTGTTAATGTACTTTTTATTAACTAATTTTTCACAGTCTATATGATCCACAACATTACAGAAATAAAGTTTGATGCTAACAACTGAGGGTGGTCAAGTGTGATTATTACAGCTAGACTTTATGAAGGGTTGAAGCATACAATAAGGATTGGCATGTCTCACCCAACTCTTCCTCAGTGTAGTTTATGAAATGGGCTCAAGATTTTGAGCCTTGTCATTGGTTGACAGCCATGCGTTAGAATTGTCTAACACATGGCTACTACTACAACAGGCAAAGAGGATGGAGTACCCATTTTAAAATCCTTGTGCCCATTCCTCTGTCCACCCACCTGCCCTCTTGCTCACTAGCTGAATCTACTCATGAACAGCGGACCTGCCGGCCGCTTATGACTTTCTCCCCTTACCCCTCACTTTTTCTGCCAAACTGATTTTTTTCCTGTAAAAACAAACCTCGCACACCACATAACAAAAAATGCCTGTCACGATCTCTTCCGCGCCCGCCCACTCACTCACTCTCTCCCGCTCACTCCTCCTATTCAACAGCCAACCTGACAGCCACTCACTAGTTCCCCCCTCTCCATTTTCCGCATTTATTAAAAAAAATGCATTCTTTCTTTACAAATAATGCTAACATTCCTACCTCACATACTACTGCGACATTTCTCAATGTACTTCCTTAATGGTTCCCCCCCGCAGTGAACAGTACAGGCATGTCCTCCCCGACCCTGCCTGCTGCCATAACGCATCACAGAAGTCAGTAAGAAAAAAGGAAAGGGCACCTTCTTTAAACACAAGGTTTTTTGTTTTTTTTTAAACATAAACCAAATGCAGTGGTGCTGCTGGGGGTTGGGGTAGCACCATGACAACAGCATCAACTACTGAACCTAACTAGGACAAAAGTCCTTAACTAAAAGAAAAAAAAACACAGTAAACTGAAGGCAGAGGAACTATTTTATTTTAAACTAAGACAAAGATTTAACTTTTTCACCACTTAATCCTGTGAATTTTAGTGTTCACATGCATGTACAACTTACGTTCCCATTTCATAAGCGCAGTAAGCCACTCCAGGGTGTGCGTTAGACAGTTCTAATGCACAGTTGGGGGCTGGATGCACTTGGCCTGTGGCCTTGTGCCTCACTACACCCCCTAGCCATGTGTTAGAACTGTCTAACGCACACCCTGTTGAGGCTTATTGCTTACATACAATCTACTGACCCCTGATTGAGGCTGAGGGAGGCAACAGGGAGCGAGGCACCCCCCCCAGTCCCTCATTACTGAGGGAAGCGGGGAAGGAGATATTATTCAGGAGCTCAAAATTCTTTTGTGGGAGGGGTACAGAGAGGCATGGGGTGGGAGCACATTTAGATTAGCCATTCAGTGGCTCCCAAATAGGGGAGTGTTAGAATAGGCCCTAGAGTTGTCCTGCTTCATTAGATAGTGGGTTTAAGGGGCAAACTTCCTGTCCTTACCCATCACGTGTAGGATACACTCAGTCAGCTGTGAAGTGCAACACTCCAATCTGTTGTCGAGATAATGAGTTATCCTATTAGTCTTGCACCAGACCATCAGGGTAGAGGTTTGTGGAGTGTACCATACTGTTTTGGCAGCCGTTAGTAGGATGCCTAATAAATATCTAGCCTTTGAATCTCAGAATTCCCTGAGGAACTGTAGTAATAAGAACCCTTCTGTTGTTAGGTTGAATGGTCTCCTGTATAGTTCTCCTAGTTCCTGCTGTAAAGCCTGGAAGAAGGGGCAAAGGACCGGACAGCTCCACATGACATGGCCATGATGGGCCCTCCGCTCCACACATTTCCCTCCATCAAGACATGTCCTTTGCAGGTAGATGGTGAGTGGCCAGTGATTACCAGGGTTGGAAAGTATTGGATTGTTTTCACACATATTCTCTCCACTGACAGGAGCTTGTCTCTCTGGATGCATTCTGGCAGGCTTTTTGTCAGCACTGCTCCGATATCTGCTTGTCTAACTCACTTGTCAGCATATCCACATGTCTTGGGTCAAGTCTCCACGGGAGTTTACCAGAGCTCTGTATTAGTAGGAAATCATATGCTCAGAGTACCCCATACATATGATGGTAATGAATGAAGTGAGTTTGGGGTTGGTATCCAGGACATGTGCCCCGATCGGGAGGGACTGGTTGAGATGTCATAGTTTGGAACTGTCTGATTTTGTAAGCAGCACAAGGGAAGTCACAGAGTTTGGAACTGTTTGATTTTGAAAGCAGCACATGGGAAATCATCACAGAGTTTGGAACTGTCTGATTTTGTAAGCAGCACAAGGGAAGTCACAGAGATTGGAACTGTCTGATTTTGAAAGCAGCACATGGGAAATCATCACAGAGTTTGGAACTGTCTGATTTTGTAAGCAGCAGAAGGGAAGTCACAGAGTTTGGAACTGTTTGATTTTGAAAGCAGCACATGGGAAGTCACAGAGTTTGGAACTGTTTGATTTTGAAAGCAGCACATGGGAAATCATCACAGAGTTTGGAACTGTCCGATTTTGTAAGCAGCACAAGGGAAGTCACAGAGTTTGGAACTGTTTGATTTTAAAAGCAGCACAAGGGAAGTCACAGAGTTTTAATTTAAACCTTATACCTTAGCAGGAGTCAGTGTCTGTTAAGATTAAGTAGACAGATAACTTTATTAGAAGTAGAAGGGGTCTTATTTAGGGTTGAAAAGAAGAAGAAAAGAAAAAGTCAGTGTGTGTTCTGTGCAGGGAAGGGTACTGTATCAGCTGACTTTGCTAAACCAGTAGGAGGAAAGAGAGCTTACCTGGGGGTGTGGTTTAGACACTATAAAAGCAGGAGAGTCAAATTACAACTTCCTGTTGCTAGCCTTTTTTCTTACTAATTGCCCTCCAACCCACCCAAAGCCAGTTCTACTTTTATAGCCACTAGATTTGACTGTCAACAGGAACTTCCTGTTTGGCAGTAGGAAGGAAAGGATCATAGAGAGACATTGGTTTTGTCAACCCTAAAGGAAACAAGTAGCTCACTCTCCCCCCCTAGCTGCTGGTGGTCTAATATTAAGCAAGGAAAAAGGAGGCTACTGAAGAAGATAGGAAGTTGCTGTCCCAGAACAGGAAGGGTGAGAGTTGTAAGGAGAGGAGAGAATAAGCATCCAGAGAAACAGTAGAGAGGACACAAAATAAGACATGATAGGAGTGGTGCAGTGCAATGGCTGTGGGGCGGCAGTGTTCCGGGAGACATTCTGGAGGCTTCAATGCTGCCCTATTTGCAGGCACCTCTCTGGTCTGAGAGAGGAGGTTGCCCATCTCCAGGCTGACCTGGCTAGGATTCGTGAAACCTCCTCCCCCATCCAGGGACCACCAGGGCCAATGCCACTACCTCAGAGGTTGCCAAGAAAGAGGAAAGGCTGGACCAGGGTGGGCTCAAGGAGGAGAGGTGGTAGAACAAGTTGCATCCTCCAGCTGTACCTCTCACAATTCATTCGCTCTTCTGGTGGATAATGGTTCCTCTATGGAGGCACCTGCAGTGGAGACCAAGGAGAATGCTAGGAACCTTCACAAGGAGACCCACAGGAGGGTGGCATGGGACCCCACAGGAGAGAAACAACTCCTGGTGGGGACTCAATCATGGGGGTAGAAATGGGGAGGAAGGGAGAGGAGGTAGGTGCCTTGCTGGCGCCACAGCTTGGAGGGACAGGAAGGAATCCTCAGGATCGTGGGAGGAGCTGCACAAGGGAGGGAGCTGGATGTCAGTGTCCACCTAGGGACAAATGACCTGACTAGGAATGGGATCAGAGCAGTGCAAGAGGAGTTTATGAGAGTTGGGAAGGGACCTTAGACAAGTAAGCGCTCGGTAACCTTCTCGGAGGTGCTGCCTGTCTATGCAAGGGATGCTGGGGCATTTCTCACCAGGGAATTCAATGAGTGGTTGAAAACTGGTGTGGAGTTCAGGGTTTTGGCTTCATTGGGGACTGGGGAGCCACCTGGAGGATGCAGACCTATACTGGTGTGATGGTCTGCATCTGTCCAGGGGAACCAGGATCCTAGGTGAGGTTTAAATGCTTCATTGGCAAGCATTTAAACTAGCCAAGGGGGGAAGCACTGAAAAGGAGCAGGGAAATCCGAGCCTCCCCCCACAAAACATGGTGATTAGTGAGGTAAACACCAAGGTACAGAAGTTATTAAGGAGTAGAACAGATTTAAATGTAAAAAAAGGCAAAGGCATTAAGGACAGAAATGGGGCTAAAAGGGGTAAGGCTATCAAAAAGTGGAGGGTGATGAGTACCAATGCCCATAGTCTGTGTAACAAGCTCCCTGAACTAGTGGCCTTGATGGAAGAGGGTTGCGTGGATATTGTGGCAGTTACAGAAACATGGTATACAGAGAACCATGACTGGGATGTCAACATACCAGGATACACAATCTACAGGGGGACAGGGAGGGTAAAAGAGGAGGAGGAGTAGCTCTCTATATAAAGGAAGGGATCAAAGCAACAGAACTAAAGAGTAAACAGGGAGCAGATGAGGCACTTTGGGTCACCCTGGAGACAGGAAATGGCACCACAATCCGCATGGGGGTTGTATACAGACCCCATCTCAGGGAGGAATGGACAAGGAAATGATAGAAGCTTTCTTAGAATGGCAGAAAAGGGAGATATTGTTGATGGGGGACCTGAATATGCCAGATGTTAACTGGATCACCTTTGCTGCAGGCACATCCAAGAGCAGGGTCATTCTTGATGCCCTACAGGGGGCATGCCTCAGACAGCTAGTATTGGAACCCACTCGGGAGGGAGCAATCTTAGACCTGGTACTCTCAAATGGGGATGGAGAAAGAATCTCAGATTTAGAAGTGGGTAGCCATCTGGGAACAAGCGACCACCAAACAGTGTGGTTCACGATAAACACAGCCATACAATCAAGCCATACAAAAGCAAGAGTACTGGACTTTAGGATGGCTGACTTTGGGAAAATGAGAGAGTGCCTCAGAAAAGCACTAGCAAACAGGCAAGAAGGAGGGGTGGAGGAACAATGGGGAGTGATCAAAACAGCCATCACAGAAGCAACAAGCCTTTGTGTAAAACAAATCAATAAAACACAATGAAGGAAAAAAACGTTATGGTTCTCAAAAGAGGTGGCAGGGAAGGTTAAGGAGAAAAGGACAGCATTCAGGAAATATAAGGAAACACAGAAGGAGAAGGACAGAGAACTTTATCAGTTAAAGCAGAAAGAGGCTGGAAGGCAGTCAGAATAGCAAAGGCCCAAACCGAGGAAAGGATAGCCAATTCTGTTAAGAAGGGGATAAGACCTTTATAGGTACATTAGGAGCAAAGAAAGACCAAGGAGGGATACTGAAGCTTAATAAAGGGAGGGAATGTGGGTAGAGGTGACAGTGAAAAGCAGGGATACTGAACGAATATTTCTGCTCAGTGTTCACAAAGGAAGAGGAGGGAGTTACCTAAACCAAACAAGAGAACACTCTGAAGACGGGCTCGATAACAGTCCATTTACAGAAGAAAGGGTTCTGAAAGAACTAATAAAATTGAAGGTGGACAAAGCAATGGGGCCTGATGGGGTTCACTCAAGAATTCTAAAAGAACTAAGGGTAGAACTAGTGACACCGCTGACTACTCTGTTTAACAAATCATGGGAGGATGGGGTGGTACCCGAGGACTGGAGGAGGGCAGATGTGATTCCTCTTCACAAAAGTGGGAGCAAGACAGAGGCAGGAAACTACAGACCAGTTAGTTTGACCTCAGTGGTAGGGAAAATGATGGAATCACTTCTGAAGGAAAGAATTGTTGAGTACCTAGAGGCCAGTGGGACAGGGACCCAAGGCAGCATGGATTCACGATGGGAAGGTCGTGTCAGTCAGATCTAATAGATTTCTTTGACTGGGTTACCAAAGTAGTAGACCAGGAAGGGCTGTGGACATGCCTACCTAGATTTTAGCAAGGCATTTGATACAGTCCCACACAAAAGATTAATACACAAGATAGCCAGCCTTGGAGTGGGTCCCAAGGTGGTAGCCTGGATAAAAAATTGGCTAGACAACAGGACTCAAAGGGTAGTAGTAAATGGAGTACACAGTGACGAAAGGAGGGTTACTAGCGGGGTACCGCAGGGTTCAGTACTGGGACCGGTCCTTTTTAATGTCTTTATAAGTGACATTGCAGAGGAACTGGAAGGAAAAGTATGTCTCTTTGCAGATGACACAAAGATCTGCAACAGGGTTGATACACAAGATGGAGTGGAAAGGATGAGAAGGGACTTGGCAAGGTTGGAGGAATGGTCAAATGTATGGCAGCTCAGATTCAATGCAAAGAAGTGCAAGGTAATGCACATGGGGAACAAAAACCCTGGGAAGCGTACACAATGGGGGGTGAGATACTAACAACAGTAAAAATAGAAAGGGACCTGGGGGTAATTATATCAGATGACCTAAAGGTGGGCAAGCAATGTGAGAAGGCAGTAAGGAAGGCTGGGGGGATACTGGGATGTATAGGAAGAGGCATCAATAGTAGAAAACAGGAAGTTGTTATCCCTCTGTACAGACAGTTGGTGAGACCCCATCTGGAGTACTGTGTGCAGTTCTGGAGACCCCATCTCCGCAAAGACATAGACAGAGTGGAGGCTGTCCAGAGGAGGGCAACCAAAATGGTGCAGGGTCTGCACCAGAAGACATATGAAGAAAGACTAAAGGAGCTTAATATGTATACCCTTGAGGAAAGAAGGGAGAGAGGGGACATGATAGAAACTTTCAAGTACCTCAAGGGAATTAACAAAGTCCAAGAGGGCAGCATCTTCCAGAAAAAGAGATGTGCAAGAACAAGGGGGCACAATTTGAAGATAGAAGGGGGGTGGCTCAGAGGTAATGTGAGGAAGTATTTTTTCACTGAGAGGGTTGTGGATGCATGGAACAGCCTCCCTGAAGAGGTCGTGGGGTCAAGAACAGTGGGGGACTTCAAGAATGCATGGGACAGGCATAGGGCAGTCCTAGTGGGGGGTAGGAGGAATTAAGCTGTTGGTTAACTAGGATCTGCAGCTTATCTGTTAGGTAGGAAAATGGGCAGAAAATAGGTGGGCCAAGCGGTCCTTATCTGCCGTCAAATTCTATGTTTCTATAGTTGGAAAAATCTGAAAAAGACTGTTGAAGACCATGTTCAGCTTGGATCTCTGGGAAGGCTTTAAAGGTGTTTCCTCACATGAATTGGTGGAGATACTGGAGGGAGTACCATTCCCATTCCCTAAAGACTGGGTCACTAGTGGCTGGAAGAAAGCCATCCAGGTAGTGGATGGGACATAATAAAGATAAAAAGGAACAGAGGTGTAGTGCTTTACGGATAGAGTGCCAGATTTGTACTTGAAATTTAAGCCAAGAGTTAGCTATTGGCAAAGTTCTAACCTGTGGTTCAGCATGATAGAGGTTTGTTTCCAGAAACCCTCTCAAGCGTATCTAAGAGTGGGCCAAAGTCAGGAGTAGACTCTCGGATCCCATAAGTACAATAGGACATCATAGGTATATAATGCTGCACAATGTTCCCTCCTCCCATCCTCACCCCTTAATTACCTCTGTTTCCCGAATCCCTTGTACCAAAGGTTCGATGCACATGGCAGAATGGAGGTGGGAAGGGCAGCCTGTCTGGTTTCCCCTACAGAGGGAAAATAGAGTGATGCTCCTCCCAAGCTGACACATGCCTTGGGGATTTGTAGATATTCTGTAGTACTTGGGTTAAAGCGACCAGGACCATAACCTCCCTATCATTTGGTACAGGAATGGCCAGGAGAGCTGGTCAAGTGCCATTTCGCATTGAGGCTGACCAGGACTGATTCTTGGTTACCATTCTGCATCTCGTGGATAAGGTGCAGGGTCCATCTTGTATTATCCTCAGTAGTTCAGGTGTAGAAACCCAGTTTGGTCAAGACTAGAGATGGGCGAAGTCCTAAAATTCACCACATAAAATAATTATGCAATTGTGCAAAACTATAGGTAATTGACCGAAGTATGGAATTTTGCCCGTGAAATTCCACACTCTGAACAAACCTTTAGTGGGCGCCCCTTCCCACTGCTGATTGCCGCCCCAGTTAATAAAATAAATATATCCTTGGTGTCTAGTGGTCCCTCCCCTGCCAATCCACCGGCCCCAGTTTAAAAGAAAAAAAACACACACACATATATACACACACACACACATGTTATAAAAGTAACTAAAATCCCTAGTGTCTAGTGCCCCCAGCTGATCGCCAGCATCACTTTAAAAAAAATATGGTAATTATTAATAAAACCCTGGTGTCTAGTGGACCCCCACCCAGTCAGGAAGTGATCTTCCATGAAATTCAATCACCACCCCTCTCCCCCCCCATCCAGACCCCAAGCGGGCAACCAGCACAGCCCTCTACTCTCCACCCCGGCTGGCCGCCCGACTGCCATGGCTGGAATGAATGAGTGCGTGCTAGTACAAGCACAAGCTCATTCATTCACCATGCGGCCACAATCCACCTCATTCACTGAGCTTTCTTTGTTGGCACAGACAAGAACTGAAGGCTGTTCCGGTGGCAGCCGGGAAGGGAGGGATGGGGAAATGGCACCCTTCTCCCTCCATCCTGCTCTCAGCCTCCCACCCCCACCTGCACTGGAACAGCCCTTTACGTTTGTCTGTCCCCACAAAGAAAGCTAAATGAATGAGTTGGATTTTCCTGAATGAATGAGCATGTGCTTGTACAAGCACGTGTTCATTCATTCATTCCAGCCAGGGCAGTTGGGCGGGCAGCCGTGATGGAGAGTAGAGGGCTGTGCTGGTCACCCGCTTGGAGTCCAGGTGGGGGGGGGGAGAGGGATGGTGACTGAATTTCATGGAGGGGCACTCCCTTACTAGGTGAGGGGTCCACTAGACACCAGTGATTTTATTAATAATTATCATATATTGGGGGGACCACTAGACACCAGGGATAGATTGTGGGTGGTGTTGGAGGGATTACCCATTTGTAACCTCTACTTGGTTTAGGGTTTTTTAAGTGCAGTTTGCACTTAAAAACCCCAAAAGCAAGGTGAAGTCACAAATGGCAAATTCCAGGTAATTTGAAAAATCTTTGCAAAGTGCTCCGTGGAGGTGAATTTGGCAACTTTGCTGCATATCCTCCCACAGAGTAAAACTTCACTGCGTCTCTTCTCAAGAATGATCAAGGATGGGAGAACATGGTCCAGTCTATAAGCTAGAATTCCCATAAAATACTTACAGTCAACACTGACTACTGAAATTGGTTCATACAAGGTACAGATTAAGGGAGTTTTGACCGGCTTTGGAATTTCCGATATAGTGGCGTACAACCGGGAAGGGTGGCTCCCCTTGCAGTGCTTCATTAAAAATTTGGAGCATGGGTGTGATCAGGTGTTCTCAGGTAACTTTGTAAAATTCCTTTCCAAAATCATCAGGTCCTGGAGCCTTTTGGGTCTTTGAATGGCTAATGGCGTTTTCTATTTCCTCACTGGTTACTGGTATTGTGAGGGAAGTTCCTTGGTCCTTGGTAAGACATGGGAGAGAAAGTGTGTCGAAAAAGGCCAGTATGGCTGCATAAGAGGAACCTGTTCCAGGGGTAGAGGGCTTAATAGTATATGCAAGATGTGTTTGTTATCTTAAGTATTTTGGAGAGTCTAGCTTCAAGGTTTGGTGAATAATCGAAGGGTTGTTGTATATTTCCATTGCCTATAGATCTGGTAGGCTAGAGTAGGCATGAAGTCCAGACACCCACATTGTAGTATCTCTGCTATGAGAAATGCAAGAGCAGTTTCTGTTTGGCAGCGCAGTGAGTGTCTGAGGTCTGCCCATACTCGTTTCAACTGCGATAAGACAGAGGTAGCCCCTTGTTTGTGGGCCATCTGAAGGAAATGAAGTGTATCCTCAGAAACAACCCCTCAGAGAAAATCTCACCAGCTACTCTGTGTGATGTACTCAAAACAGTATTTCGCAAGCAAATCCTCCAGAAGCTGCTTGCTCTCATTTCGTTTTTCAGTCTGGGCTGTAGTGTACTGGATAATTTGCTTGCGAAGTACTGTTTTAAGTGTATCACACAGAGTAGCTAGTGAGATTTTCTCTGAGGTGTTGTTTCTGAGGATCACATCGATATTGTTTTAGTAAAACTTCCTTGAACACCTGAGTTCTCAAGTAGTATGGGTTGAGGCACCAGAGGGTGTTACATCTCTCCACTGCCAAGTCCTATCTACTGAACACTCAGGTGTGGTCTGAAAGTGAAATATCACCCAGTTTTACATTTCTCAGTCGTTTCTAGATTCTAGAATAAGAACTATGGCCAACTGAGTAATATGTGTAAATTCTAGTCCAGGGATGCAGAAAATGCCAGGTGTATGCCCAACCAACCGCTTATATTAAGTGCTTGTGGGTCGGCAGTTGTGTATGTGGGGCAGGGCTGGAGGAGCCCCAGCTGAGGTTGGGCGTAATGTTAAAGTCGCCTGATAGGAGAAGGATGCCTTTTGTCTGCTGAACTATTTTACTGAGGAGTCCTTGCATTGTTGGCGTATTGGTTTCTGGAGGGAGATTTGCAAATGTTACTGCATTATTATTGAGACGTCCTTGCACTATGGCTAGTTGCCCCCCTGAGGTCCTCCCAATTATGGATAGCCTGAAAAGTGGAATAGTATGTGGTTAGGATGGCTAAGTCCCATTTCTGCCCCCCCCCCCAATGGGGAAGCAAACACTGATGCATAGCCACATTTGACCAACTTCAAATGCCCTTGTTGTATCAGGTGTGTCTCTTGTAAATATATAAGATCTGATTTTGTTTTTTTAAAGTAGGACATTACCTGGGCAGGTTTCACTGGGAGGTGAGCCCATTTACGTTAAGGGAGATTAACTGAACACTTGTGTGAGCCATTTCAGTGCATCAGTACCTCACCTGCTCTCTCCCCCAAAATCCAGCCTCTCCAGCCCTCCCCCTGCCTCAGGACATATCAGTAAACAGTGGGATCATGCTGATCCATTAATAGAACAACTATTAAGTACCTGTTTTCTAAACTCAGAAGGGAAGGACTAGTCCCCTCCTTGTATATAGCATAACCATTAATTAAACTTAACATTTCACTAAACAAACCCCTGCGCATTTCAACTGGGTGCTTCACATTTAGTAAGTAAGCAAACTGTGCCTTTCAAGAAATGGGTCTTGATGGAGACCCAAGCAGCTGAGCCGAGGCCAGGCCTGGAGGAAATCCTCAGTGAGGGCCTACGGATGTTACCTACTTACTGGGAAAAGGTTGATGGGAATGACGTCATGGCCCCCATTTGGGCCTAGAATGCTGAACAAGGTTATCCCCAAATGGGGTTTAGGGCAGCTCTGTGGCCTGTCCTGTGGCAGCTGGCTGATAGAAATATAGATCATGATGGCAGAAAAAGACCATAGGTCCATCCATTCTGCTCATATGCCCTATAATCCCTGAAACCTTCCCTGGATTCTGCTCTTCTTCCAGGGTACTAACCTTCCCCATCCTTTCCCCATTCTCCTGCCTGGCTTTGTTGCCCAGAGTGATCACTGTTCCTTCATTCTGTCCCATGCTTGCTTGAATCCCTTGTGTTTATTTTATTTATTTTATTTTATTTATTGAAGTCTTGGATACACCTGTGAAGCGGATGCTGTTGAGGAGTTCAACATCAAATACATTACAACAAGGCCAAAACAAACAAAACAAAAAAAAGACTGAGGACAATTTACAGAGAATACAACAAGAGTTCAGCAAACAGATAATGAGAGTATTAAACATAACGGGTACAAAAAAATCCAGCCAGGAACAGGTAAGCTGCAGCATTATACAAAGTATGCCTGCATCAGTATGAGGAGCAGAAGAAGGAAGGGGGCAGGGTAAGCAGGGCAGTGTGGGAAGAGGCAGGGGTTTGACTGGGACAGGATAGGGGTACAAGAGGTTGGGGTGGATTGCTTAAGTGCCGGGGTTTGCCTATCCCAAGGAATAGAGACTGGTAAGTGCTGACGGTAGTCGGTGCGTGGGGTGTCTAGCGGCAGCACCTGTAGGAACTCCTGTCAGTAAGGTCTTGGCGCAGTCTGTGTTTGAAGGATCCAAGAGTAGTAACGCCAGAGATATCAGGCGATAGCACGATTGTCCAGAGTGATGTCTGGTAGGAGAAAGCATGTGCCATGGAAATGCGGCATCTGGGCACATGGAAGGTTTGTGTGGTGGAACTCCTGGTTTGTCTGGTGTTTAGCGGCAGGGACAGTAGGTTCTGAACTCCAGGAGGAAGCCAGTTTAGCGTAGCCTTTTTGGCGAGAAGGCAGGTTTGATATCTTATTCTGTCATTAAGTTAGAGCTAGCCAACACAGGTATAGATTTTGCAGGTATGGGTTAGTTTAGATGCATTTTGTAAGCAAGCGGCAGGCTTTATTTAGGGCAACAGCGATGCATTGGAGTGCCGTGTCAGTTGCAGATCCATATATTACCAGACCATAATCTCTAAGGAATACAATCGAGCTGTTAATTGCCAGATTCAGTGCTTCATATGTGAGACAGTGCCTGTCTCAGTAGAAGATGACGATTCTGGTGTTGATGGCTTTAGCAGTGTTGTCAACGTGCTGTGTGAAGGACATGGAGGAGTCAGTTGTAACCCCCAGGTATTTGAAGTGTGGGATGAGTTCCAGGCTGCTGCCACTGTCATTCCGTATTGCCAAGGGGTAGTTTTTTTAGATTGTTTTGCTGCTGTTGCGTAGAGCATGGTTTTGGTCTTTTTGTAATTAATCTGTAATGCCCCAAAGTTGGGGGCACTACAGAAAAGGGGAATCAATAGATGAAATAGGGGTTTGCAGGTGCCCAGGGTGCCTGCAGAGGTGTGGGCAGCAGAGTACTATGATAAGGGGCCCCTCTTAAGTGAATTGCCCTCCCTATAGTAGGAAACTGTAAAATAATAAAGAAAAGTGCCCTGTGCACTTTACAGCTGATCAAAAACACAGAATTAATTGCAGCAAATAACAATGGCTTGGGTGGAATGCTGTGCTGAGCTGCTCATGCACAGCATCAAGTCAAAACACTCTAGAATTAGAAGTGTTAGCTTTGAAAATTAAACAGTTTTGAGAGAGTTCCTGCTATCTGTGGAGAGGAGAGGACACAGAAAAGTTAAGGGGAACTAAGAAGACTTACCTGTACGGTTGAAGCCGTTCCCCAAGGGCTGTTCTGTGTGCCTGCTCTGGCTCCAGCTAGTGAAGCCATCGAGAAGCTGCTGTGTTGCCCCGAAGTTGTGTGGCGCGGTCGGTGGTGCCATCGGGACACCACAGAGAAAAGAGAATGTCCTGTTCGGTCGTTTTGGGCTGAAGAGCCCCGTCGGTTATTTGTTTTGCCCCTATTTAGTTTAAGTTTAAAATTCAGTCTCCCATCGGGGGCAGAGAAGCGCCGCATCGTCACAAGTTCTGTCGGCCATCTCAGGCCCCCTTACCATCCTCCCAGCTGCCTGCAAGTTCCCTCCCACTGCCAGCACACCTCCCGCCTTCCGTTTGCCTCCCGATCCTCCAGAACAGCTCGATGGAGTGGTGAGTCGGCAGCAGCACTTGCTCCATGCTGACCACATACAGGAAAAGGGCTGTGCTTTTGTTTTTTTATTTTAAAAAAAAGAAAGGTGGCCGAGCACCGCAGGGGCATCGGGTCAGTAGGATCCTGGATTTAAATTTTTAGTAGGGAGGTGGGGTAGCTACGCCCTCGGGGAGGGGCCAGCTCAGTGAGAGCCAAGAAGGGCCTTTGAATATTCATATCAGGCGGGTTTAGATGTGGCGACCTGCCAAGAGTGACAGCTCTTGGGGAGCTTTACAGATTTAAAGGGGCCCTGCCAATTCAGCTAATTAGACATAAAAGAGGGTATCAGGCCCATTTTGAAGAGCAAGCTAGGCTATTTCTGTGAGGGCATCAAGCCCATTTCAAAGGGGCAATCTAGGCCCATTTCTGTGAGGGCACCAGGCCCAGTTAAGAGAGCACCAGGCCCATTTCGAAGGGCACCAAGCCCACCATTAATAAGGCACCAGGCCCAGTTTTAAAAGGGCTATTAGGCCCACAGTAAAGAGGGTACCAGGCCCATTTCAGAGGGCACCAGGCCCACAGTAAAGTAGAGCATTAGGCCCGAGGTAAAGCAGGGTATTAAGGTCAGCCCCAGTCTAATAGATTAGGGCAAGCCAGCCTAGTGGTAATAAGGGCAGCCCCGGCCTAGTGGATTAGGGCAAGCCAGCCTAGTGGTAGTAAAGGCAGCCCCAGCCTACTGGATTAGAGCAAGCCAGCCTGTTGGCAGTTAGTAGGGCATATAGGCCCCATAGCAAATAAGGCATTTAGGCCTTTAGTGTTCCGGGCAGTTAGCATAGGGCAGCTGGTACCTTCAGTATAGTGATTAGGACATCCATAGCAAAATGTTCAAGGGTAGCCATATCCTATTCAGGAAGGCCCTACAATCAGGAAAAAGGGTCCATCCAAGGGTGCTCAGCTCACACATACTGCAAAGTAACTGTAACAACTGTACTGCTCATGCAACTGTTTATTGCTAAAGTATCTGAAAGACTGTGAACTTGCTAAGAAGCACCAAGACTGTATTGTATATGGATTGTGGTTATTTGCCCCGGTTGTCTGAACTATTGCCCTAAGCATTTGAACTATTGCCCTAAGCATCTTAACTATTGTTCTAAGCATCTGACTATTGCTCCAAGCATCTGAACAATTGCCCCACCTGTAATAATTACACCTAAATTTATAATTTGCCCTTCTCCTGTCAAATTATCTGATCATTCTGCAGTTCTCTTGGCATTGCAGAAAGGTGCATCTTTAGCTACATTGTTACCAGCGTATAGGGACAGTCTCAATCTTCTACCACACTGCAGTCCCATGGTGTGGTCTGTAATCATCGTACTCAGAATCAGTCTCTACCCAGAAGGGGCGTCTTTTCATCATTCTTCACCAAAGCGGGGTTGACCATCAGATCATCTCCTCCATCTGTGTAAATCCGCCAAAGTAAGATCCATACGCCATTCGTTACAAAGTCGTACCTGCTGCTTCTTGTTTTCACAGTTGATTCGTCCACGAAGCGCATCACGACAGTCGTGCCAGTGTCGTTTTATATGGTTCCTGATCCGGATGCCCGAAGTTGGTTGCCCTCCACAGAAGAGTGTGCACATCCTGGAGAACCTGGTCTGCACCCCTGGTCGTTTGCCGAAAGTCGAGTCCGTCGAAGCCCAGTTTGGGACGCATCTGCCGTTTCTTTATTTTGTTCTAGTTTCTGGTGACAAGATTGCAGAATCAACCATCCTCTCTACAGATTCTTCTGGTTCCTGGTCCTGTCGGAGATCCATCTTCACCCTGGATCCTTCAGAATCTAGCTGGCCATTGGAGTGCTGCAGCATCGTTCAGGTCATGGTAGTTTTCGAGTGGATTCGTTGCCACGCAGATCTTGGTTCCTCCTCGTCCTTGGTGGCCCTGAAAGTGGGTTTTGGCCAAGGTATCCTTTGTTTTCAGTTTGGAATCTGACAGCCTGTAAGTGGGTTATTCCAGGAACCAGCTGCACTGGTTCTTTCTTTCCGGCAGCCTTGGAGAGAGTGGGCTTTTGCCGAACAATCATCTGGTCTGTTTACCAAACCTCTCACCACCCAGTGGCCTTTACAAGGTCCCTGCTGGGGATTGTGTTTAGTATCTACCATTCTGTTTGCTTCCCTTTGTAGCTACCATCGAAGACGCCACGGTGTACACGAAGACATCAGACATTTGGACTTCAGTAGAACTCTGTGGTCATAGCTAAACCAAATATTGTTGTGAGTAGTTCATATCATCTGATTCTTGCCTATGTTTAGTAACAAGTATAGGTTACTGTTGAATAACTGTAGAAATATAGTGGCACTAGGCCGTGGTGTGCCCATAGAGGAGAAGTATAATACAGAGTTTAGACATTTTAGAGTTTAGTTAAAACTGTTTAGATATCCATAATGCTGTCCTTACTCCCTACTGTTTTTGTGGTTGGTATGTTTCTGTACAACTATGTCCTCCGTCCCCTTCTGTCTAATAAATGTCTTTGCCTCACCCAATCTCTGTGTACGACTCCTGCCTCTCCTTGTTGAGTGATTCCACCAGCCCAACCCCATTCGGACCTTAAGCGGCCCCTCGCCATCCCACCTGTTGAGGGTGTCGCTGGCACTGCTGGTAGTGAGACAGTTCCCTTCACCACTCCGAGTGAAGAACCCCAAGGTCTACCAGTTCTGCGACCATCACACATGATCAGCTTTTGTTCTGTAAACCATTTTTCGGTTGCTGCGAAGTCACTTTGGAGATCTGTTGCAAGGAGTTTCGGGCACGGGTTGCTAGCAAAGATTACAGTGTCATCAGCGTATAAGAGCATGCGGCACTGGCAAGCGGCCGGTAGATTGTTTAAGAAGACACCGAATAGCAGTGGTCCCAGTTTCGATCCTTGTGGTACACCAGATCTGACAGGTCAGCTACTGGATAGGACATCCCCAGTCCTAACTTGTTGGGAGTGGAGACTCAGGTAGCTGCTGAACCAGTCCACGGTTTCAGTTGCAAGTCCAGTTTCAGAAAGCTGCTTGAGGAGGAGGAGTGCATGGTGAACTGTATCAAAGCCTTTGATAGGTCAATGAAGGATGCCCCCTACTAGGTGGCCTTGGTCTAAGGCGTTATTGATGAACCCAGTGAATTCCAGAAGGGCCATGATGGTACTGTGGCCGCCCCAGAACCCATGTTGCTGTGGGCAGAGGATCTTGTGTTGGTTAAGACAGTCCACCATCTGGTCAGCCACAATCCGCTCCAGTGCCTTGGAGAGTGGCGGGAGTATGGAGATTGGTCTGTAATTGTTGTGTAAAGTTTGGTCCCTACTTTTATGTACAGGACTTACTGTGGCAGACTTCCATCTTTTGAGGGAATCGAGAGTGGCAGAGGGAGAGGTTAATTATTTTATGGTAGTGGTCCAATTATTTTGTCCAGTATCAGGTGAACGAATTTGAGGTCCAGTGAGTCCCCACTATGCCTTGACTTTCCTAGGACCTTCTCTGCATATTTTCTTGCATCTGCCTCTGATATTGTCTTGAAGCAGAAAGGCGGTCGGAGGGGAGGTGGTGTAGATGCCCTTGCAGTGTCTCTTGGGTTAGGGACATTGAAGAAGTCCTCCGGTAGAACACTATTGAGGTCAGTAAATGCCTGATTCAGCGAGTTGGCAATGAGTAGGGTGTCTAAGGTCAGGACAACCTTGACAGTGAGCATAGCAGGGGGGTGTTTTTGGATCTTTCCCTGTAATATCCTGCAGGTTTGCCCAGAAGGACTTGTTGCTGTTCCATGAGTTGGTGAGGGCTTCTTTGTAAAATGTACTCTTTGCCTGTCTGATTGCTTTTGTACAGTCATTGCAAGCCTTTTTATATCACTGGATGTTTGCTATAGAGCCCTGTGATCCAAGCATTTAGCCAGTATTGATCTCTTGCGTCAAGCAATGCTATTAGATCAGGGGTAATCCAGGGGTTAAGAGGTCCTTTGGCATTCCTTGTTTTGACAGGGGCATGTTTGTCGCAGACAGCATTAAATTTTGCAGTAAAGAGGTTGAGTGCCGTGTCCACATCATTGGATTCTACGAGGTCTGACCAGTCGAGGAGTTTGAGGTCAGCTTTTAGTAGTGGCAGGTGGCCCTTTAAGAGCAGCTGTTTTTTTTATGATTCTGGTTTGCACCCACTACCTCAGCCGACAGACTGTTCCATGGTTCTGCCACCCTTTTCATGAAGAAATACTTCCTCCTGTCATTCCTGAACCTCCCGCCTCTTAGTTTCCATTCATGACCATGTGACCAGAGTTGGAATTCAGGGTAAATAATTCCCCACAGTTTACTTTGTTAATTCCTTTAAGGAATTTGAATGCCTCTATCATGTCTCCTCTCTCCCTTCTGGTTTCCAGTGAGTACTTATTTAGTGCCTTGAGGTGCTCTTCTTAGGATCTGTCCTGCAGACCTTGAATCATTTTTGTTACTCTCGCTGCACTGTTTCCAACCTATTGCTGTCCTTGCTGAGGTGAGGTGGAGGCCTATAGATCATCCCTAAGTGCACTTTCCTGCCTGTGGATGTTGTGAGCTGCACCCATACTGAGTCAGCCTCCACACCCTAATACTTCCATCTTCACCACTTCAATACCCTCCTTGACAAAAGGGCAACTCCTCCCCTCCACCAGTTCTGTCCCTCATATAGTGGGAGATGGGTGGGGATATATGAACTCTTGTCAGTGTTTATCAGTACTCCAATTCCATGAAGCTGGTGATGTGGAGAGAAGGCTGGGGGCATGAAGAGAGGATCTGGGAGCAGTGCCATAGCTCAGCTTCTCCCACCTTTCTATTGATGGGTAGGGTGGAGGTCTGCACAAGACTCATCATTGCTTGTTAGAAAAATCCCATACCGCATGCAGCTCGCCATCTTGTAGGTGTAGCCCTGTGTCCTACCCCACTGGAAATCCCATCAGGATAGAAATGCCTTCCACCAGATTCAAACTTACATCTCCCACATCAACATCTGCTAAATGCAGCTTCAAGTTACTAAGTTCAATACTGTGCTAGGCTAATGCTTTGATCAAAAAGCTAGGAATGCTAGACCGAGTTATGGTGTTCCACTGCTGGCATATAGTGTTATTATCATTAAAGAGGGCCAGTAAACCATGTCAACCCATGTAAGTTATATTTTAATACCATGATCTCACTGAGTTAAATGGGTTGGAATGCCATTGGCAGCACAGTCCACATCCAGTCTGGTCTCAAACCACCAGGGAGGTCAAAGTATACAAAAAATAAAATCTCAGGCCAAGGCAAACCGCCTGTGTGTAGCGCTTGTTTAATCTGCCATATCTCTGGCAAGTGAACATATTCGGCCCTGTAAGTCATCTAGCTATTATTTGGGAAGGGCCTGAAGGTAACAACTAAAGATGCCACCTCCGGCATCTGAGCTGATGCCCCAGGTGTCCCTCATAACATACCAGAGCCACTTGCCCACCTCAAAGACTTCTCCCCCTTTCACTGCTCAAGGCAGACCCAGCCCTTCAGCCACCAAGGGTAATGCAGTAAAGTTGAGTCCTTGCAGGAAAGACCTCTGCTTCCAAGAGCAGGCACAGTCCCAGCTGCCATTTTTCAGTGCCCTTCCATCATCACCACGCTATTGAGTGCTCCAGTTTCTTAACTGCTCTTTATGGGGACACAGTCCACTGTGTGAAGTATGGCAACTCGAAATGGGTGACTAGCTCAGCTCTGCATAGTCAGTCATGTTAGTAGGATCTCTGGTTTAACTGTGATTACAAGACTTCTCTCAGATTACCCTTCAGGTAGGGAAGAAGGCTGTGTCAAAAAGGTGTGGCATGGATGTACTGTCTCCTCTCCAACAGGCACACAAACTCCTGGCTGCTCCATGTCTAGCTGGCATTTGATGATTGGTGTTGCAGAGTGTTGGCTAGGTAGGCTGCAATTACGAGCCTCAAAGCATGGAGTTGGTACTATGATGGCTACAGGATTGGGGTAGGATGGTGGGGGTGGAGGCTTCTTCATGCCACAACTCACTGTGGACAGGGTGCTTCTGGGGACAAACCACAATGCAACCCAGCAG
This sequence comes from Neoceratodus forsteri, assembly GCA_016271365.2. Lineage (NCBI taxonomy): Eukaryota > Metazoa > Chordata > Ceratodontiformes > Ceratodontidae > Neoceratodus > Neoceratodus forsteri. The sequence continues at coordinate 278,224,650 of CM028138.1, read as the reverse complement.
GAAAGAAACAGCATACCTGTGAATTGCTCAAGTGTCCATCACGGGCTTCGTTCGGGTCTGCTGCTGTTTGAGTCTTGTGACAATGTGTTTGATGACCTCAGCTTCTTGTTGGTGATGCTGTTCTCACTGCCCAGGTTGGGACCACACTTGCTGGGCCAGTTTTCCTGCTAAAGTGGGATCCAGGAAGCGGTGCTGAGCTGACATCTCAATCTTCATCTTTTGAAATTTGGCAGCAGCTTCCTCAGTGCTTTCAAATGTCTGGGGGCCCTCTTCACACATCACAGTAAGCCTGGCAGGATACGGGGTGTGGGACTTTAGCTGGACTTGATTAAGGGCTCGCATTATTGATGTGTATGCTTTCTGATGTGCAGTGAGAGTTGGAGGGTAATCATGTTCAAAATACAGCCAGTGTTCACGATATTTTGCCACTTTTTGTCTCAGTCTGAGGTGTAATACAGTCTCTTTTTCCTGGAATCAGAGCATTTTTACCAGGCTTATTCTAGGCTGGGCATCTGCCATGAGCCTGGGTCCCAGGGTGCGGTGGACCAGTTTGATCTGAAGGGTGTGTTGGGTGGAAGATTTGTGCACTCCTGGAACAGTTGCTGTGTAAATGGGATCATCACCTGCCCTTCAATCCCCTTGGGCAAACCAGAGATATGAATCTTGCTTTTTAATCTTGTTACTGCTCTTGTCAGCATCTGCCTTGTCTTGGAGAGCCTGAACTGCCATGTGGTGTTGAACAGTGGTCCGTTCTGTAACGTCCATCCTATAGGCCATAGTTGCAAGTTGTTCTCCGATTGCATCTTGGTGTTTCTGTAGCTTATTGATGTAAGTACAGATGGCTTCAATCATGGAGTGCATTTTTTTCCTAAAATCTCACAGCTCAGTTAGATTGCTTCTGTATGGTTTGCATAGTGGAGGTTCCTGTTTTGGCATGTTTCAGCAGCTCGACCACAAGGCCTGGGAGCCCTCATTATTAGAGCCTCCTTCTGTAAATCCTTCTGCATCCATGGATTCTAGGGGAGAAAGCGATCTAGTATCTTTTCGTTGTGGCATACAACAAACTCCCCGTTATTGTTTTAAGCTTTTTACGGAGTTTGCTGTAATTTAGGATGTTTTATCTTGCTAGGCCCAGATGAAGCTCAGCAGTTAAGCTGCTTCTCCAAGCATGACTGCACTGGAAGTCCCACTGAAATTCTGACTTAAACGGGCACTGTCAGCTTTGCCCCTCGTTTTGTGGTACATCTCAATAAATGGTTCCGTAGGCACATAATCATAAGGTAGATAGTGTAGAATGCCTCTGCGTTAAGAGAAAAGTGTTCAGCTTACCAATTTTCATAAAATTAGATTGTTTACCATTTCTGGTGGTCCGACTTTAAATGTCCCACAACCAAAAGCAGATCGACACCGAGAATGCGCGTCTACGGGGAGCGCTCCCTCAACATACATATTTTAGTATCCACTTGTGAAAAAGCACAGTATCCATTAGGCGTGTTATTAGAAAGGCTCCTGGTAACTACAACACAAACGAGGGATGGTTAAAGCCCAGCTTCCATGCTGTTAGTCACGCATGCACAATAGCAGCACATTCTTGCACATGCGTAAGATGTTAGTCCCGGCTGCTATTGCGCATGCATGGGATTTGGGCACCAGCATGGAGAAGTACTTTGTGGCTTAACCAGTCCTCGGTTTGTGTCTGTAGTTACCAGGAGCCTTTTCTAATAACACGCTGTAATGGATGCTGTGCTTTTTCACAAGTGGATACTAAAATGTGCATGTTGTGGGAGCGCTCCCTGTAGACGCGTGTTTGTGGCGCCAGTCGGCTTCCGGTCATGGGACAATTAAAGTCGGACCACCAGAAACGATAAACAATCTTAATTTTATGAAAATTGGTAAGCTGGACACTTGTTTCTTAACGTAGAGGCATTCTACACTCTCTACCTTATGATTATGTGCCTACAGACCCATTTATTGAGATGTACCACAAAATGAGGGTCAAAGTTGACAGTACCCCTTTATACAAAATCTTGCTGCCTGGTTTTATTTACCGACCTCCGAAAAAGAATTAGAATGGCTAGGTCAGACCCTAAGCATTTGAGAAAGTTTGTGTATGCCTTCCAGGCTGTGAACATTGTGTTTGTGTCTAATTTTGTTATTAAGGCTGATATCCTTGTCTGCATATATATATTAAGACAAAGCAACTATCTGACAGTGGAAACTGACAAAACATATTTTTTATTACTTTTTGCTGTCTGCTATTCTCTGTCTTATGCTGGTTCAACATTTCACTTTTATAATCTCTGTAACCCCCTTCCCGTTCTATTAAAATACTTCCTATAGGTCTCTGCACTTCAGTTTTGTGCTTTCTGCGCCGTGGCATTTACTATGGGTTTGCTCCACAAAGGTGGCCAGGATGCACTCAAATTAAGCATATCCCGGCTACGGTACTGTGCACCCCCAATGCCAGTCCAAATTGGATTTCATCCTCAGTCTATAGCTTCCATGCTCCGCTACTGCTCAGCTGCACAGAGAGGCAGGGGTGGGCAGAGCAGTCTGTACCACAGGCATCAAATCAAATACCTGTCCTGGTCTGCAGCTGGATCCCCTATCAGTGCAGGGGGAGAGCACACCGGGTTATGGCACTGCTCCAAGACTGCCATGTTCCCACTGAAAATTAAAATACACTGTTATGGTTACTGACTGAGGCCTTTTATGGCATTCCTGTGGGTTGTAGAAGAACGTGAAGAATTTATTTATTTATTGTGATCTCGGATTAATACCTTTGAGAACAAGCTCATTACATAGGTTCCACATCACGGTTGAAAAAGAAAAAGAAACAGAGATGCAAATTACAGCACTACAACAACAAATTCTAAAAAAAGATATATAAATATAACAATTAAAAAAGTATATATACATATGAAAATAATCATACACAAACAAAAAAAAACCCAACAATGTGCAAAAGCATTATACAATGTATGCCATTATTGTCAAAAGTAACAGGGTGAAATAGTACGAACCACAATCCAGGAAGCATTCTCAGGCAGTACTGCCATTATTGATAGAAACCAGCCAGGAGGCCTCATTACATGAGAGATAGGTAGAGAGGAAACTAACACAAGTAATAATGAGACAGAACTCACTGCAGAGATGATGGCAAGAAAAATATTGGGAAGATAAAAGGAAAATTGATAGAGAGGGAATAAAAGGAAGTGAGGACATGGATCTGGTAAGTTGCCACAAGTAGGACAAGGCAGTGGAGAAACCAGACAGTATGAGCTAGGGACCAGTTGAGGTAACAAGGGGAGGAGGATGGGGTGGGGGGGGTGGAGAAGGTGAGACCACTACTTCCATACGATGAGTTAGTGGAAACAATCGCAGATTGTTACAGACAAGAATGGACCCGAAATTCTTGAGTTTCTCTGGGTGGAAGGCGGTGCATTGCTGCTACTGCTGTCCCTAGGCAGTCATACTGAGAGACCCTCTGCAATGTGGAGTTTTTGTCCAGAGTTATACCCACCCATGCTCCCTGACACACCCAGTCACAACCACTTGTGTAGCAAGTCGTGCTTGTCATGGATTGGGTACAGAAGGGCACACAAGCATCAATACTGTGGATGCTGCGGAGTGCCCTGTGGTGTGCATCCTGCCCACGGAGCATACCATGATTTTTCTGGACTTATTTATTTTATTTAGTTTTATTTTAGTCTTTTGAGGGGTGGCATGGGGGCACTGGGAGGTTAAGTGACTTGCTCAGAGTCACACAGTATGCAAGTGGAGGTTGTGAGAATCAAACCCAGTTCTGGACTGCTGGATGTACCAAGCCTGTTCACAGTTCATTACTCTAACCTCTAGGTTATACTGCCAGCCCTTAAGCACACACAACTGTGCTGTGAAGCTTTGGATAGGGCCTTACGCCTTTCTGGCTCAACAGTTGCCTTTTCTAATCCCCACAGCTCCCCACTCCTTCCATTTCAGTGCTATCTTTAATTCTCTGCCCTTCAATTTCACTTTCTACATCAGTGTCAGCTTTGCTTACTGGGTATGCATCTTGTAATTCATTGAATGGTTCCAGATTTTGGTGATGGAGACAACTGGTCCTGTGCACTGCTCTCAAGCATCTTACAGACAGAATCCACAAGTGAGCCTTGAAAGGCAGGAAACAAATATGAAGTGGTCTGACAATTGCCAAAACACACATCTTAGGTATGGATGAGGGACTAATCACCATTTATTGATCTTGCTAAAGCTTTTGACACTATGGCACACCCCTCCTTCTGGACAGGATTAAAGCAACGGGTCTCTCTGACTCCTCAGTCAGTTGGTTTCACTCCTACCTTGAAGGAAGGTCTCAAGCTCCATTTGTCCCATTCCTCATCTGCTCCGGCATCCCTCATGGGTCTGTCTTTGTCCCTATTCCCTTTTCCATATTCCTGAACAACCTCCCCTTTGTTCCTCTGCGTCCATGCATATGTACGCTGATAATACCACACTTTTTGCATCTGACTCCTCTTTTGATAATATTCAGCACTGGATCAGGTCTAACCAATTGTCCATCAGTGCCAAAAACGTTCCCATGACTTTTGGCACCCGACTGAAGCTTACCAGGATCATCTCCCTCCCTCCCTCTATTCCACACCCTTGATGGTGCTGTGATTTAAGATGCATCGTCCTTTAAAGCAGCAGTATTTCTTAGTTGGCAAAGAAAGTCATCATATTATTTTTTTAATAAAATGTATTTCTGAGATCTTTAGATTCATCCTTGGTACAACTGTAATTTTCTCAGTTTTAAAACAATGTTTATAGCTGATTTTGCAATAAATTATTCACATAAATAAAACTGGCTGCCATTCTCAAGTTTTAAGAATCTCTTCTGCAGAGGCTACCAACCCCCTTTCTAGAGTAACAGTATAAGGAGATTTACATCAGGTATGGGGGAACACAAGTAGCAACAAACAAAAAAAAAGGGACAGCTAGGAACATGGTATTAGGGGTAAGGGTACACAAGTACTTCCACGTAACACACGGAGTATGGAAATTGGGAATGCTAGTAGTGGCTCAGTGCAGTGGCTGTGGGGTGGCAGTTTTCAGAGAGACCTTCTGGAGACCGTGCTGCTGCCTCATCTGCATGCACCTCTCTGGGTTGAGAGAGGAAGCCGCTAGACTCCAGACCAAGTTGGTTAGGATTTGGGGGACTTCTTCCCTCATCTAGGGGCCACCAAGTTTGACACCAATACCCCAAAGAATGCCAGGGAGAAGGAACATCTGGACTACAGTGGACTCTGGAAGGGTGGGTGTGGGGGTCAGAGGCACACTGCTGAACTGGTAACACTACACTATTCCCTCACTGCTCTAGTGAGGCAGGATTGCCAGAGGAGGCACCCATGGTAGTGGCTAACAAGGATGTGGATGTTCTCCACAGCAGAGACCCCAAGACATACCGCTAACTGTAGCACATTACGAGGAACGCTCCTCATTTTACTTCACAAAACTCCTGTTCCACATTGTGAGGACTTGTCCCACATTCAGTGTTAATATTTTAAAGCAAAAATCTATAGTAAATGATGCAAAAATATATTATTCAATTAATAACATACTTTCTGAGCATAAATGCAAACATTTTAACAGTGTTCTGAGCTTAGGTAAAGATTTGATTAAGTGTTCCACATTTTGCTCATTTGTTCCACATTTTGAGAGGCAATGTTCCACATTTGGGGGACAAAAGGTTGAGAGGTATGCCCAAAGAGGGAGGAGCAGAACCTAAGTGGAGGAGGAAGTAATTTCTGTTGGGGGACTCAGCTGTGAGGGGGACAGAGTTAGGAATATGAAAGGTGGGGGGATGAGGTTGGGTGGATACATGGTGCCACAGCCTGGAGGGATGGGAAGTGGATTCAGATGATTGCTAGGGCAGCAGGACAGGAGGCAGAGCTGGATGTCATTGTCAATCTGGGGACTAATGGCCTGGCTAGGGATGGGATAGTGCAGGGGGAGTGTAAGGAGCTGTGGAGGGGTCTTAGGTAGTGTACTCCGTGGCTTTCGCTGAGGTGCTGCCTGTCTGTGATGAGGGAGAGAGGATCGCTGTACCAAGACCTTCAATTAACAGTTGAAGGAATAGTGCAGAAAGAAGGGTTTGACTACACTTGGGACTGAGGATTCACCCAGGAAGATAATGGCCCTTACAAGGATGATGGCCTGCATCTGTTCAGAGGGGAACTGCAGTCCTCAGTGGGTAGTTTAAATATTACATTGATAAATGTTAAACTAGCTGAAGGGGGTTGCAGAAGAACTTATTTATTTAGCTTTTGTTAACCAGGTAAGTACACTAGACAAACACATGCCTATTTTCAGGTGCGACCCGGGAGAGTACAGGAAATCAAAGAACAAACAGAGTACAATTTGAAGCAAGTAGGGCAAATACACAGATGTCAGGAGAAGCATAACATACATAGTAAGATATCTCAGGTTACGACAGTAATCATAGTCAATGTGCTAAGGTACAGTGTCACTGACACAACGTCACCAGCAATATATATACAGATAACTACAAAATTTACACATTTGCAAGATACATGGAATGAATACACTCAAGTATACTGTGCAGAGGACCAGGCTAATCAGGGAGGGTTAAGACAGTCACATACTGACGAGAGCTTCAAGTGGTTCCACAGGGAGGTGCGTAGGCCCGACTGGGGGGGGGGGGGTCCAGACCTAGATAGGAAAGGAGTTCCACTGTCTAGGGGCACATGACACAAAGTCCCTGTCCCCCATTTTGGTACGTGTAGGAGGGACCTTAAGGATAGCAGGGCCCAGTGACCTTAGGGGGTAGGTAGCGGGGGCTGCTGGCACAAGGAGCTCCGCCAGTCCAGGGGGGTGCCAGTACCCAGTACCTTACCCATGAAACTGCCCACAACAAAATTCAAATAATTGGGTGGGGAGAGCCAGTTGAGCTTACTGTACAGATCACAGTGGTGAGTGAGACAAGGGGGCTCCAAGTGCAAAACGGCAGATGTTATTATAGGCAATGGTCCATCTAGAGAAGTGGATCTTGGAGGTATTGGCAAACAAAAGGAGCCCATAACAGAGAGATGGTAGAAACACCCCTCTAGCCAGTGCTAGGCGAGCAGCTGGAGTAAGGTTATTCTTTGCCCTGTAAAGCCAGACCCAATTTCAGTTAACAGCTCTACGCATTTTGGATATGCTGACCAAGATCGAGCTGAGGGTCAAGTGTCACCCCAAGGTATTTGACGGAATCGGTGGTGAGAACAGGAGTGCCATCAATACCCAAGATGCACATCTTGGGAGGTAATCACTGCCCTCCACAGGCTGAGGCAGAAAATAGAACCCGAAGGGAATGGAATCCCCCAGAGGGGAAATCAATAAAGGAAGCAGGGCAGTAGAATTAAAGAGGGAGGAGAACGGAAGCCAGGGGGAAGGAAAGAAGGCAGTAAATGGTGGAGTGGTATCAAACTCTGAAGGCCATGTGCAAATGCTAGCAATGTAAGAAATAAGATTTCAGACGTAGAGGTCATAATGGTAGATGATGACCTGGATATTTTGTGGCCATTACTGAGTCAAGGTGTACTGAAACCCTGATTGGGATGTGTTCATACCAGGCTATATTCTGTTCAGGAAGGGCAAAGTGGGAAGGAAAGGAGGAGGAGGGTGTTTTATGAGAGAAGGCATAAAAGCAATGGAGACACAGGAAATACTGGGGGCAGAGATAATATGGGTCACCCTAGAAAAGGAATGGCACCTCTCACACCAGCATGATCTACAGACCTCCAGCAGAGGGAGGAGTTAGATAAGTTACTTGGTGGCAGAAAGTGAGAGGTGCTGCTGGTGGGGACTTCAGTTCCATCGAATGTAGACTGGAACTTCCCAGCTGTGGCTTAATCTAGAAGAAGGACATCCTGGACTCCCTTCAGAGGCATTCCTCAGGTAACTAGTCAGTGAACCCACTCATGATGGAGTAGTACTGGACCTGGTACTCAGTACGGAGACAATGTTGCAGACATCAAGGTAGGAGGCCGCTGGGGAACAGCGATCATGTAACAGTGTGGTTCAGTATAAGGATGACAGCGGAATTGAACCACACAAGGGTGAGGGTCCTGAATTTCAGGAGGACAGATTTTAAAATGATGGATTAATGCCTCAGGGATGACCAGACAAGGGGAGGATGATCTGGATGGGGTGGGGTGCGGTGGGGTGGGGTGGAGAATCAGTGGGCACAGCTAAAAAAGGGCCATAGTGATGACAACAAACCTCTGCATCAAGGAAGTGAGCAAAAGCAAGAGGAAAAAGAGACCACAGAGGTTCTTGAAAAAGAGCTAAAATGGTAGCATTCAGAAGGTATAAGGAGACGCAGAGGGAGGATGATAATGAGGTGTATCTGTGGGACAGAGAGGGAAGTAGGGAGAGTAGTAAGGAGCACCAAGGTGCACACTGAAGAGAGAATAGCTCAGAAAGTAACAAATGGGGAAAATACATTTTTTAGATATGTAAGTAAAAGTAGGAAGACCAGGGAGGATTGTAACATTAAAAGGAAAGTTGGGGACAGTGCAGAGGGAGAACAGGAAAAGGCAGACATCCTTAACAAATACTTTTGTTCATTGTGTCAGAGGAAGGAGAAGGGGGGGGGGGGCCACAATAAAGTAACAGGAGCATTGAAGACAGGGAGGTGGACATTAATCAATTTTCAGAGGAGAGTGTCCTGAAGGGACTCGCTAATCTGAAAGTGGCAGTGGGGCCAGATGGGGTGCATCCAAGGGTACTGATGGAGCACAGGGAGTACTGCTGCATGTCTGACAGCCCTATTTAGCAGCTCATTGGAAACAGGAGTGGTTCTGGAGGAACAGAGGGGGGGTGAATGTAGTCTCACTTCACAAAATTGCTAGCAGAGAAGAGGCTGCCAATTATAGGCCAGACAGCTTGACAATTATGGGCCAGTCAGCCTGACACAGGTGGTAGGAAGCTTAAAGGAAATTTCCGGCATAAGGTATTGGGCTTCATAGCCAGTGTGAGTTTATTAATGCAAATATTTTCATTTAAAAGCAACTCCGTTTACTATGGGAGGGGATCATAACTGGTGCCGAACCCACGGCCAGCCGATCCCTTCCGGCTTCCTGGTGCCTCCACTTCGTCCCCACACTCTGAGATTTTGTGATGTGTGACCAGGGAGAGTGTGGGGGCGAGCCCCATACAAGTCAATGGGAACTTTTAAAAATGTCATTTTTCAGTAAATTTATGCACTTGTAGAGGAAAATTAAAGCAATCGCTCAACTAATAGGGTCCTGAAAATGGAGAGAGAGATGGGGGAAAAGGTGCCGAGGGTGGCATTGCAGAAACAGGGGAGGATGGGGACAGTATAATGGGGGAGGGTACAAGAAGCAGCAGGATGCTAGGGGGTCAGCATGAGAAGAGTAGTGGGCGACAATGGCTGTGGGGAGACTGGATGAGCATATTATGGAAACTAGGTGGGTGTCCAATCTGTCATAGGCTGAGGAGGCTGGAGGGAGAAGTGCAGTGGCTGAGTAAGGAGTTGGAGAGGGTGAAGGGTGGGGGCCGGGGCAGGATGGCCTTCAGCACAAGGTAGCATGATGCCAAGGCATACGAGAAGCATCAGAACTGGAGAGGCAGGGAGGAGGGGGAGAGGGATCAAGATGACTAGGGGTCTAGTAGCAGAGGAAAGATTCAGGGAAGGAGGAAGCAGCCTGAACTCAGCAACACTGAGAAGGCAGGTAACCGGTTTGCAGTGTTGGCAGAAATGATGGAGGGGGAGGTGCTGGATCTCCAAGATGGGGCAGGAGGGAATAGGGACAGGGGCAGCCCAGGTGACAGCAGTTGGACAGAGGAAGGAGGGAACGGGGAGAGGGACACAGTTGGACTGGTGGACGAAGGGGAGAGGGGTAATGGGTGGAAGGGCAATGCTGGTGAGATAGATGCCAGAGACACAGCAGGAGAGGGATGTGGACCCAGGGTAGAGGGTAGAGAAGGGGAAGATAGTGAGGGAGCATCGGGGGAGGGGTGCAGGCCAGGGGAGGAGGTTGGGGAAGGTATAGGTGGGATTGGATGGAGTTACTAAAAGGCAGGGCAAGGGGGAGTCTACTAACGAGTACATAGAGAAGAGGTTGGGGGGAAGTATGAGGCATGAAGGAGGGGTTCTAGTGCTGGGGGATTCCATACTGAAGGGGATCAGATGGGGCAGTAAGGGGGAAAGACATAGCCGAATCTGGGTTGAATCCATACCTGGGCTGACTGCGGACAGGGCGTGGCAGTCTCTTCTTAAATATACAGGGAAGGGAAGGAGGAGACCTTATGTTCTGGTGCACATGGGTACGAACAACCTGGCATGGGGAGATGGTGGAAGTGGTATGGGAGAAGTTTGAGGAACTGGGAAGACTGTGTGAAGAGATGGGGGGGTTCGGTGGCCTTCTCGGAGGCACTCCCAGGACCCTGCGTGAGTACAGCAAGGAAAGGAAGGATAGGTGAGTTTAATACTTGGCTGGGGTAATGGTGTTGCTCAAGGGGTGTGACTGGGTGGGTGGCTGGGGTAGAACCTGGGACAGGAATGACCTGTACACCGGGGACAGACTACACCTGAGCAAGGAGGGGAAAGTGGTACTGAAGCAGAAGATTAAGGAGTATGCAGAAACAGATGAATTTAAACTAGAAGGGGGTGGCGAGTGGTCAGCTAGTAGACAGGGGTCCCAGAGAGAGGGGCCTGACAAGCTTACACCCCTAGTTAATGGGGAAGGCAAAGGGGAGGAGACATGGTGTGGGAGAAAGGAGGGAGAAGGGTTAGGGAGGGGAAAGGAGTTGGTTGGAGAGTGGTCTCACTAAACGTGAGGAGTCTCAGAAACGTCAGCTGAGTTTCAGGCTCTGTTGGCAGAGGGAAGGGTGGACATTGCAGCCATCACGGAAACGTGGGCCATGCAGTACCAGGACTGGGAGTTGATGGTCCCAGGGTATAGGATATTCAGAAAGAATAGGACCAAGGGGAGAAGGGGTGGCGATCTGTGTACAGGAGGGATAAGATGTGCAAGGGAGTAGGGGAATAGGCAGGACAGAGGCCCTGTGGATGCATTTTAGGACTTAAAGGCAGGACACTGAGGATGGGGGTAGTTTACAGACCACCAGTTCAACTGGGGGATCTGGACAGGGAATTAGCTGAGTAAATCCGAAGGGTCTGCAGGAAGTGTAACACGGTGGTGGTGGGTGGGGGGACTTCAGCCTACCTGAGGTGGATTGGAGTACCCCAACCACCACAAGTGCAAGGGAGCAAGTCCTGTTAGAGACATTTCAGGACAGCATCTTGATGCAGTTGGTCCATGGGCCAACTCGGATAGGAAATACCCTGGACTGTATACTGTCCACTGGGGAGATGGTAAGGGATCTGGGGGTGGAGGACCCACTGGCGGGGAGCGATCACTACTTGGTGTGGTTCACACTCAACATGGGAGGGAAGCTGGGGGTACAAGTACCAAGGTGATTGACTTTAAGTGGTCAGACTTTAAAAACATGGGGGAAATTCTGGCGGGGTACCTGGAGGGGATTCAACCAGGCTGGGACACAAGTCAGAAGTGGGATGTCATAAAAAAGTGGCTAGTGGAGGTTATGGGGGCATGTACTAGAACACAGAGCAAGAAAGGGAGGGCAAAGAAGCCCAGTTGGATGACTCAGGAGGTCAGGGAAGGGGTGAGAGCCAAGAGAGAGGCATTCCAGAGGTTCAAAAAGTCAGGGAGGGGAGAAGACAAGGAGATGTACATGAAGAAATCCAGAGAGGCCAACAAACTAGTCAGAGCAGCCAAGGCTTCCAGAGAGCTGAGGCTAGTACAGGGTATTAAAAATGGAGAAAAGGATTTCTTCAAATACATAAGGGAAAGAAGGAACAACAAGGACCAAATAGGATAAAAAAGGACAGGGGGAGGGTAGAGAGAGAGAGGGGAGGATCAGGCAAAGGCATTAAATGAATACTTCTGTATTCACGTAACAGAAAGCGGGGCAGGTACCACAGAGGACGGGTGGAGTAGGTGGGGGAAGGGGTGACAGATGCAGGCAGTACTGAGGACAAGGTACTGGAAGGACTGAAGGTGGACAAGGCACCTGGGCCAGACGGAATTCACCATAAGGTACTCAAGGAGCTGACTGAGGTTCTGGCAGGGCCACTGACTGACCTGTTCAAAACCTCCCTGGACACAGGATGCATACCACAGGGCTGGAGGATGGCCATGGTGCCCATCCACAATGGTGGCCCAAAAGATGAACCAGGAAACTACAGGCCAGTGAGCCTCACATCAATCTTGGGGAAGTTCATGGAGATAATCCTGAAAGAGAGGCTGGTGACATTTTTGGAGGACAGTGGACACCAAGATGAGCATCAGCATGGGTTTATCTAGGGCAGATCCTGCCAGACCAACCTCATTGAATACTACGATTGGGTGACAAGGGAACTAGACAAGGGCCATGCAGTGGATGTCCTGTATTTGGATTTCAGCAAGGCCTTTGACCCTGTGCCTCATGGGAGACTGGGGGAAAGCTGGAAGCTATGGGGGCAGGAGCGAAGATGGTGAAATGGACAATGAATTGGATAAGGGTAGGCAGCAGACGGTGGTAGTGGGAGGGGCACTATCAGCACCAAGGGCAGTGACAAGCGGGGTGCCACAGGGATCGGTGCTGGGGCCGGTGTTGTTTGGGTAATTCATAGCTGATATCTCACATGGGATCTGAAGTAAGATCAGTCTGTTTGCAGATGACACCAAAAAGGGGGCAGTGGTTGATGACATTGAGGGATGGAAGGGGCTACAGGATGACCTAACCAAACTGCAAGAATGGTTAGAAACATGGCAGCTGGGGTTCAATGCCAAGAGCTGCAAGGTAATGCACTTCGAATAAAAGAACCAGGGGAGGGACTCTCAGCTGGGAGGGGTACAGTTGGGTAGCACCATGGAGGAAAAGGACCTATGGGTACTTATAATGGGGAGCATGACCAACTCTGCTCAGTGTAGGAAGGTGGCAGTGAAGGTCAACAAGATGCTGGGGTGCATAGTGAGGGGAATCTCCTCCAGAAGTAGGAAGGTAATCCTCCCCCTGTGCAGGTCACTGGTCAGACCGCACCTGGAGTACTGCATGCAGTTCTAGTGCCCGTACCTGAAGAAGGATGTCAGATTGTTGGAGAGGGTGCAGTCTAGAGCAACAAAGATGATCCAGGGATTGGAGGGCAAGGCCTACAAGGAAAGGCTGAGTGAGCTAGGTATGTACTGTATTTCTTGGAGGAGAGGAGGGATGGGGGGGCATGACTGAGACCTTTAAGTACTTGAAAGGGATAAACAAGACCCAGACTGAGGGGATCTTACCATTAAGAAGAGGAAGGGACACGTCGACGCTGAGGGTTGATGTGCTGAATGCCACACCTTGCGCCATGCCAGTGACCCAGGTTCGGGAATGGACTTGGGTCATCAGGGGTCAGCAGGGGAAAGGAGAGGATCGATCATCCCAAGATAGCTCTCCTCTCTCTGGGGTAGGCATGGGACTCACATCACTCTGCAGTGGCATCTGGCGGCTGTCGGGTGCACTGCAGAGTTGCAGTGCACAGAAGAGGGTTGGAGAATGGCAGATGTCAGCACACAAGTGCACTGTACATCATTACATGCTGGCTCCAGGGAGAACACCAAAGGTGGAAAAATAGTGGGGCGGTCGCGGTGGCTGATGGCCATGCACTGCGCAGCCGGACCTGAGAGGTGCACCCCCAGGTATTGGTTCCAGGTCCCCGGGGGGGGGGATTCTATATGTGCACCAAGCCTGTGGAGGAAAGCGTGTTGCTGGCCAGATCAGGTCTAGGGGTGCAGGTGCCAGTGGCGGACAACCTGCCATGCCCGCGCCACAGGAGGAGAAACTATGATATGATAAAAACAAGAAGAAGGGAAATAAGAGGGCACAGTCTCAGACTGGAGGGGGACATTTCTTCATGGAAAGGGTGGTGGACAAGTGGAACACTGTACCACAGGAGGTGGTGGCCTGTAAGATGGTGGGCAGTTTCAAGAGGGGATGGGACAGTGTGAGTGTAAATCTAAGGAGTGGAGGAGTGGGAGAGGCAGCTGCAAGATGAGGGGCTAGCTGCACAATCGAGCAGACTCGACAGACCGTGAGGCCTATTTCTGCTGGCACTTTTGTATGTTCATATGAATGTGGCTTACCTAGATATCAGTAAAGCTTCTGACACCGTTCCACATAGAAGGCTAGTAAGCAAGCTAGGTAGCTTAGGAAGTGGGTCTAAAGGTAGGAAACCGGATAAGAAATTGGTTAGGGGATAGGCTGCAGAGGTTGGTAGTACATGGAGTTCACTCTGAGGAAAGGAGAATGACCGGTGGCATGCCTCAGGGATCAGTGCTGGGACTGATCCTCTTTAATGCCTTTATAGGTCACATTGCAGAGGAGCAGGAAGGGAAGCTCTGCCTCTCTGTGGATGACACAAAAAACTGCAATACGGTGGACACTCCAGGGGGCTGGGGTGGAAAGGATGAGCAGAGACCTGAGAAAACTCGAGGAGTGCTCAAGGGTATGACAGCTGGGTTTCAATGCAAAACAGTACAAAGTAATGTACTTGGGGCACAGAAATCCAGGAGAGAGATGGGGTGTAATCATACTTGATGATTTAATGCTGGCCAGGCACTTTGACAAAGCAGTTGGGAGGGCAAGTGGGATGTTGGGGTGCATAGGGAGCTCTGTCACCAGTAGAAAGAGGAAGGTGGTGTTGCCTGTGTATAGATCACTGGTAACACCCCACCTGATACTTTGTCCAGTTCTGGATGCCGTGGGCTGGTTTAGCAGTTACCTTATGGGCAGAGTTCAGCAGGTGAAAATAGATGGAGTCTTGTCAGATAGTCAGAAAGTGAGTACAGGGGTCCCCCAAGTATCTATCCTAGGACCCCTGATTTTTAGCCTCTTCCTAAACCAGCTCCCCCTTGTCTGCCAAGACAGAATTCTCCTCTATGCGGATGATGCAGTACTCTTTTTTTGTTTTTTGAAATTTCTATTTATTCATCCCCTGCTTTGAGCCCTGCTCCGTCTACAAGATGCACACATGTCGGCCCCTTCTCCAACCTACCTGACCTCATGGTGGACCCCCATGGAGCCACGGTTGCACCCCCCACTCAGGTATGAGGTGGGGCCCATACACCATGAGATGCTTCAATGTTTTGTCGGGTCCCCAGTGATCAGGTAGGTGGGACCCATTAGGGTATCCACTTCGGTGCTCCTTCCTCTCGGCACTCCGGTGCTGATTTTTCTCTTGTTCTGGGGGCATGGCGTGCACTCTGACATCAAGGCATTAACTGCCAATGTCCGCCATGCCCCAACTCTCTCTCTCTCTCTCTCTCTCTCTGTGCTTTGTGCTTGCTGTGTCTCCAGCTTCCGCCAGAGGCCAGTCAAGTACCAAGCCTGGACCCCCTCCCTCCCAGAGAAGGAGAGCTGTCCAACGGACGCTCAAGCCTTCTCTCCCCAGCCGGCCCTCTGCCTCCCCAAGCTCAATCCCGAACCAGGGTCAATAGCGTCGTGAACAGTAGTGCTATCGCAATGCGGTACTCTTTATATGCAATCCCGACCCTGTACTCCTGGAAATGCAACTTCAGCGGAATTTTGCCAGTGTAGAGGCTTGCTTCCTGAAACACAAGTTACTCCTAAACTATAAAAAAGCAAGATTATGACATTTGCATCCCCCCGCAACAAATACAGATCTCACCTGCTCACCATCAGCAATAATTTGACCCCCCCCTCCAGAATTGGTTTGCTCTTTCAAATACTTAGGGGTTGCATGTGACAGCACCTTATCCTATGCTATCCATATTGACCATGTCGCCAAAGCGGTCAATTCAAAAGTAGGTATCCTCTACAGGGACAAACACTGCATGACTGCTGATGCTCTCAGGTTTGCAGTAAGCAGTTCTGTCATCTCCATAATTGACTATGGACTGGTAGTTTATGGGGCAGCATCTGACTTCATCCTTAAAAGGATCTCAACAGCCTTAAATAAGGCCTGTAGATGAATCACAGGGGCCCACTGGCTTACACACACCTGTGACTTATATGCTTTAATGGGGTGGCTTCACTTGAAAGGAAGGTTGCAGTACCAGTCTTGTCTTCTGGCTAAGAAATCATCCCTTGGTCTGACCCCCCCTGGGTGTCCGGAACCTACTACACCTAACAGCACCAGAGGCACAACCAGTCAGCTTTTCAAGATCCCTTTCTGCCACATGTCACTTGGGCAAAGATCATTCAAGTACTGAGCCCCCGATTGGCTCAACTCCCTTGGAAGTGACCTACTCGCTGAAACAAAGCTTGGCCCTTTTAAACAGAAGCATCATCTGCACCTATAAGGACTCTGTGGCTGTGACTGTCCAACATAAGTCAGATCCTTCTGTACACTACTCATGGCCTGACCTGTCTGCACTCGTGAAATGCTGCTTGGCCCATGACTCCCCCTCCTCCCACCTACTTTATTCCCATTTCCTCCATTCCTTATTTCTCACCCACCTTTCCCATTTACTCTTGTGACCTCCCTCCCACCCAACTACTGACAATGCCTTCTTTGGCTGGACTCGTTTGATCAACAGCACTTAATTCATATGTATTGATTTTGCTATATTGTGCCCTGTTTGCCTTTGCTTTCATTGTATAATCTGTAATCTCAACTGAACCACTGTTAATGTTCCTAAGATACTGTACAATTATTTGTCTTCACTTGTATTATATCTTCCTGCTCATTACTGTCTAATACCCATGTTCCTTTTCAACATTTGTACAGTATGTATGTTTTTATTCTATGTATGTACCTTATCATTTCCACTGACGTGGAACCTTTATAAAACAGCTTTCAGCTCAAAGGTACTTGTAATCGAAATGAAATAAATACATAAAACTTCTCTAGAAAGACATAGACAGAGCAGAGGCAGTCAGAGGAGGGCAACTAAAATTGTGCAGGAACTGCATCAAAAGCCCGATGAGGAGACATTTGAGGACCTAAATATATACACCCTGAAAAGAAAGAGGATTATGAAAGAGACCTTAAATACCTCACGGGGGTAAACAAGTACAGGAGGGAGGCATTTTTCAGAAAAAGGTGCTCAAATACAAGGGGCACGATCAGAAGCTGGATGGGGTTAGATTTAGGTGAGATGTGAGTAAGTACTTTTTCACCAAAAGAGTGGCAGATTCCTGAACAGTCTTCCAACGGAGGTGGTGGGGCAAAGACAGCGATGGTATTCAAGAATGCATGGGACAGGCATAAGGGAATCTTAGGGAAAGGGGAGTGGGGTGAAGGCTGGAGACCAACTAAGATCTGCGGTGATACTGTAGGCAGAGCAAAATGGGCAGACCAGGTGAGCCAAGTAGTCCTTATCTGCTGGAAATTTCTATGTTTGAAAAATATTAAGAGAAATCAATGGTTCAAATGAAAATTACTGTCTACATCGAGTCAGAAACAATATCGATTGAGTAATTGTAATCAAGATCTGACGAAAGCAACAGCTACAAGCTGATTCCTTTCTAAAGTTGCTTTTCTTTTGCTACTAACCAAATAAAATACACTTTATCAATATTTGAATCTGGTTTGTTTGGTTATTCAGACATACCAACACACTTACACTCACTCAGACTCACTTTCTAAATGCTCTCTGAAACACAAAACCGGTCAGATGAATTACACGGACGCTGTTTATAATGGACAAAATAGCATATGCTGGATATCTCAGTTATAAGCAGTGCCCACTGTATCTGTAATCAAGAGAACGTTAAGGCACTCATGTTACCATACAGTTTATGTCAATCAATAATATTTTCTTTATTTTTATTGCAGCTGCCCTTCTGGATCTGTCTCTTCTTTCCCCCGAATAACAAAAGACTCCCTCCGGGTCAACCTTTATCTGTACCATGGGGCCCAGATGTTCTTAAATCTTTGCCTTGCAAGATGGAGGTCCCCGTCATTCTTTCCATTGTCTCAAGTTCCTCCACTTTGCTATATCACTGCTCTAGTGGGGAGCTACCTGAATAAGCCATTTTGGTGTGGTTCAGTGTGAGAACAGTGGAGAGTCAAACCACACAAAAGCAAAGGTCCTGGATTTCAGGCGGGCTGACTTTGCAAAAATTGGGGAATGCCTCAAGGAAGCCCTGGCAGGTGAGGGAGAAGGGGGGATGTAGAGAAACAATAGGCTAACGTAGAGAAACAATACACTAACCTTGAAAGTAAGACTCATTCAGCCCCAGAACTCAAATGTGAGTCGAAATGTTCTATGCTTAACCTTATTCAAAATGGCCACCTGGGGCTGACTGAGAAATGTCTTTAAGAGAGCCATAACAGAGACAACAAGCCCCTGAACTTGAGAAATGGTCTGAGGAGTGGCAACTGAGGTTTAATTCAAAGAAGTGCAAAATGTCCCTGGGGCATAGAAAACCTGGGGAGAACAACAGCATGGTGGGGGGAGTTGCTGACAATCAACAAGAAGAAAAGGACCTGGGGTTATTATTTTAAATGACCTGAACATGTCAAAACACAGTACAAAGGCTGCAGGGAGGGCCAGTAGTATGCTGGGGTGCATATGCAGGGGTATCACCAGCAGAAGGCGGGACATAGTGATGCTTTTATATAAAACCCTTTTCAGGCCTCACATGGATTTCTGTGTGCAGTTCTGCAGGCTGCACCTTTGCAAGGACATAAACAGCCTGGAGACGGTCCAGAGAAGGGTGATTAAGATGGTGCAGGGCTTGCACCACAAAACTTATGAGGAGAGATTAAGGGACCTCAATATGTACTTGCTGGAGGAGAGGAGGGAGAGGGGGGGACATGCTAGAAACATTCAAGTACCTCAAGGGTATAAACAAGGTGTCGGGCATCTTCCAATACAGGAGGAGTACAAGAATGAGGCATGACATGAAATTGGAAGGTGGCAGGTTGAGATGGAATATGAGGAAGTTTTTCTTCACAGAGAGGGTGGTGGACACATGGAATGGTCTGCCACAGGAGGTGGTGAGAGCGAGCACTGTGGTTGAATTTAAACAAGCAGGGAGCAGGCATAGGGGAACCATAGCAGTAAAGCAGAGGGAGTGTTAGAAGCTGTAATCAAGTACAGGGCTTACAGGCAGACTGCATGGGCCTAGCGGTCCTTATCTGCCAACAATTTCTATGTTTCTATGTAACTAAGCAAAACAAAGTTAAAAGAAACAACACTATGGTTCTCAGAGGATGTGACCGGGAAGGTAATAAAAAGCTAGCTTTCAGGACGTACAAGGAAACAGAGGGGGAGGACAGGGGAACTGTTTCTGGAAAAGCAGAGGGAGGCAGGGAAGGCAGTCAGGAGCACAAAGGCATAAACGGAGGAAAAAATAGCCCAGGCAATTAAGAAAGGAGACAACCTTTTTCAGGTCCATTAGTGAAAGAAAAAAGACCAGGGGTGGGATTGTGAGGTTAAAAAGGGAGAGAGGGTGTGTCTGGAGGATGACTTAGAAAAAGCAACAATCCTGAGCAAATATTTGCGTTCAGTATTCACAGAAGAAGGGGAAGGAGAAGGACCACTGTTGAGCGATACGATCACAAATGGGAGAGAGGTGGACACCAGTCTGTTTACAGAGGAAAGAGTCCTAAAGGAACTTGAGAATCTGGAAGGGGACAAGGCTATGGGGCCGGATGGGATACATCCCAGAATATTAAAGAACTTAGGTGCTGGAACCGCCACTAACAGCCCTGTTCAATAAATTGATAGAGATCTTGGATCTGTTATGCACCTGTTTATTGTAACCACTACCCTGATGTTCCTGCACTGTATATTGTTCATGTTCCTTGTTTCCTTCACTGTTGACATTATTGTTGTACTGTTCCTCTCCTGTTCTCATGACATAGAACCATTGAAAATGAGTCACTGACTCAAAGTTTGTTTCCAAAAACTTAAACAAATAAATAAAGAGACGGGTGGTTCCAGGGGACTGGAGGAGGGTGAATGTAGTCTGTGACAGGGTAGAATAGGACCCTGCCCCAGATGTTATGAGAAAGTATTTAAATGCAAGGATCTGTCCTTTCCTGTCTCTTCTCTGTCTGGTTGCGCAACCAAGTTTTCCTGTGAGACTTCGGATTTGATCACCCTGACAATCTTGCAGTTCTTTGCCACTCACTGTATCTCAATCCTCCCTTGCTGTCTGTCTTTTTCTCCCTTGCATATCTATATCTGCTAATATAAAAATATGTGCAAATCATTGTATGGAAATGTAAATGATATTGGGATCCCTTCTGTTTAGAAAATATATAGTGTTACTGTTGAAATATATATAATTATATTTTGAGATGATTGCAGAAAGCTATTGTAAACTCTAGAGGTTACTTGAGTGCAAAGCCTGATATTTACAAAAAGCAGGATGCTTGCTAAGGATCAGGGTTGAAAAGAAGATGTTGCTACCTATTGTAATTCCTGTGTTGAGTGTCAAAAAGTAGCCCCAGCCACTAGAAAAGACAAGGTGTCCCTGGTGCCCCTACCCTTGATAGATGTGCCTTTTGAGAGAATTGCAATGGATGTGGTTGGTCCTTTAGACAAAAGTGAAAAGGTAATAGATTTATCCTGGTAGTATGCGACTATGCTACTTGATACCCAGAAGCAGTTCCAATGCATACTGTTACAGCTCCAAAAGCTGCAGCAGAGCTTGCCAAAATTTTTAGCAGAGTGGGCATACCTAAAGAAATCATTACTGATCAGGGTAGTAATTTTGGTGCTGCATTGCTTAAGGAGCTGTACAGACTGCTAGGTATCACTGCCATAAGAACCTCCCACTATCACCCTCAGACAGACGGTCTTGTTAAGCATTTTAACCAAACCCTAAAACACATGTTAAAAAGGTTTGTAAAAGGGGAAGGGAAAGACTGGGATCAATACTTGCTTTACCAACTTTTTTCTTATAGAGAAGTGGCAGAGGCATCAACAGGGTTTTCACCATTTGAAATGCTGTATGGTAGGCAGCCAAGAGGGCCACTGGATGTGATAAAAGAAATGTGGGAAGATAACCCCACTCAGAAACAATCTATATCTTCTTATATGTGTGCCCTAAGAAGCTGGCAAAATATGTTGAAATTGCCCATAGAAATCAGAAAGAGGCCCAAAACCAGCAGAAGGTATATTATGATCATGGGGTAAAAGAAAAGTTTTTGAGCCAGGTGAAAAGGTTCTGCTACTGTTGCCCACAACAGAAAATACACTGTTAATGAAGTGACAAAGGGCCATATAAGGTTCTTAGGCGTACTAGCACTGTTAACTGTGAGACTGAGACCCGACAGGAAAAATCCTACTAAGATATACCATGCTAACCTCCTCAAGAAATGGGTTGAAAAATGCCAAAAGCTGCCTTGCTAATTTTACCAGAAACTGATAAGGAAAATATTGTTGTAGCTTATGAAAGACTGAAACAAACTGTAAATGTTGATGCAGTAAAGGTGAATGTTTCCTTAACCTCAGAACAAACTGCAGACATTCGTAATGTGCTAAATAGAGAATAATGGATATGGAAGTGTGTGTTATGAATATTTTTTTCACACCTGAGGTGTGTGATGACCCATAAACCTCGAGTCACCACACACCAAGGGTGTGAAAAAAATATTCATACACACACACATTTCCATATCTTTTATTTTATATAATTACTTTATATTATATTATATTTTTATTTTATATAATTACTGGTGCATGGACTTTGTGTGTAGAAGAACTTAGGTGGGAGAGAGAGAGAACGGCCCAGTGGTGTTCGTTTTGGTAAATGACATGCCCCCAAATCCACAAAGAAAGAAGTGCCTTGTATAAAAAAATTGTTACCCGAGGGTGCTCAGCTAATTTTTATCTCAGTTTTGAAAAACAGAAGCCCGCAGTGTAGACTGAGGAGGGACGATGGCTCGATGGCTTCAGAAAGCGAGATTCAAGCATGAGCGAGGTGTTGCTATGGCAATGCTCATTCGCGGCAGATCTCTCTGCAACCGCCGAGTCCTCATCTCCTCAGTCTACTACACGGCTTCTTTTCAAAACTTAGAGAAAAATTAGCTGAGCACCCGCAAGTTACAATTTTTTTTATACAAAGCACTTCTCTTTTTGAGGATTTGGGGGCATGTAATTGATCAAAGCGAACACCAATCGGAAACGCTGCTGTGTTGAAGAAATGTAAAGGACAGTGTAAGTGAGCAGTGACTCAGAGCTACTCAAACGCCGTAATAACCCGATTTCAGGTTATTACGGCGTTTGAAGCATATCTGAAATCAGGTTGATAAAGGGGGTCACCAGTAATTATAGACATTTAACAGTACTTTACCATGGTACCAGGCCGAGCAAAGGGGTTGAGCATGTAATAGTGGCAGGAATGCCCGTCCTATTAGGCAAAAGATGTACAAGTTGACAGAGCGGTTAGAGCTGATGTGGTAAGGAAATACAAAACATTAAAGAATTGGGTATCATAGAGGGTTGAGGAGTGCTTGGTCATCTCCATGATAACTGTAAACAAAAAAGAAGAGGTGTTAGAATCTGCCTTGATTTAGGAAACTTAAAAAGTGTCAGAATTTGACAATTATCCTATGCCCAGAATAGATGATTTGGTGGACAGACTGGGGAGTGCAGAGTATATCAGTATCCTCGATCTCACCACTGGCAAATACCTTTAAGCTAAAGAATCCAGAGATAAAACTGCATTTGCCACACCTATAGGATTCTATCAGTTCACCACCATGCCCTTTGGTTTACATAGTGAGCCATCTATATTCCAACAGTACATGGATGTCATTTTATTCCTTCACACTGGTTATTGTGCTGCATATCTGTATGATGTCGTGGTGTACAGTCCAGACTGGAAAAGCCACCTGGAACACCTACAAGCACGTATCCAAGCTATCAAAAATGCAGGTCTGACTATTAATCCTACCAAATGTGCATTGGGCATGCAGGAAACCAGATATTTGGGTTATGTGTTGGGAAATGGAGAAGTTAAGCCAGAGGTTTCTAAAATAGAAGCTGTAGCTAACAGCCCTGTACCTAAAACAAAGAAACATGTCAGGTCATTTTTAGGGCTGGCTGGTTATTATCGGAGATTTGTTTCCAACTTTACTGAATTAGTTATTCCCCTCACTGAACTCACAAAGAAACAGTACCCAAATAATGTGAAATGGACCTCAGAGTGTGTTGAAACTTTTCAACCGATTAAGGCTGCATTACGTTCAGCCCCTGTTTAAAAGCCCAGACTTTAGAAACCATTTTTGTTACAAACAAATGCATCAGAGTGAGGCCTAGGTTCTGTCCTAAGTCAAAATGTAGATGAGACAGAGCATCCTATTCTGTACATAAGTAGGAAACTGCATGACAGAAAAGGTACTCCACTATTGAAAGGAATGTTTAGCAGCAAAGTGGGCCATGGATTCCCTTAAGTTTTATTTGGTAGGAACTGAATTTGTGCTTATAATAGATCACAATCCTCCTGTTGGCTTAACCAAATGAAAGATAAAATTTGAGAATCACACGGTGGTACCTGGCACTACAGCCATTTAAATTTACTATGATACACAAATCTGGTAAAGAGAATTGCAATGCTGATTTTCTGTCAAGATATGGATCAGGAATTGAGGGTTCTGAAGGTTGAAAAATGTATGGGTTTGAACTTTACTGTTTGCTGTACTGTTATATAAAAACAGATGATGCACATGTCCTTAATTTCTAAAAGCAGAAAATGTTAGTAGAGAATTAATAAAACATTTTGGAAACTTGTTTTATTAAAACAGGTTCCCTCTTAAGGAGGGGGGTGTATGTGACAGGGTAGAATAGGACCCTGCCCCAGATGTTATGAGAAAGTGTTTCAATGCAAGGATCTGTCCTTTCCTGTCTCTTCTCTTTCTGGTTGCGCAACCAAGTTTTCCTGTGAGACTTCGGATTTGATCACCCCGACAATCTCACAATTCTTTGCCGCTCACTGTATCTCAGTCCTCCCTTGCTGTCTGTTTCTCTCTTGCATATCTATATCTGCTAATATAAAAATATGTGCAAATCATTGTGTGGAAATGTAACCGATATTGGGATCCCTTTGTTTAGAAAATAATAATGTTACTGTTGAAATATATATAATTATATTTTGAGATGACTGCAGAAAGCTGTTGTAAATGCTAGAGGTTACTTGAGTGCAAATTTTCCAGCCTTTTGCAAAAGCTCTGCAAAAGGGCACTCAGGTCAAGCACACTGTAATCTAACTGCACAAGCCTGATATTTACAAAAAGCAGGATGCTTGCTAAGGATGGGGGTTGAAAAGACTTAAAAGAGCTAAGCTGCAATTGCAAGAAAGATTAGGAGAACAAGGGACACAGAAACTGAAAGAAAACGTTATTTTATTTTGCCTCTGTATAGAGTTATTATGAACAAGTTTATTTATTTTATGATACTGCTAGTGTAAATAAATAATTTTTGGTGAATTCCACAACTGCTCCTGGTTTTCCTATGCTTCCGACCTGTGCCTCAATGACATAGTCCGTTCCACAAAGTGAGAACACAGAAAAGAGGCTGGCAATACAGGCCAGTCAGCCTGACCTCGGTGGTGGAAATTAATCTAATCACCGCTGAAGGAAAGGACTGTGATATTTCTTAAATCCAGTGGAACACAGGATCCAAGGCAACATGGATTCACAGCGGAAAAGTCTTGTCAAACAAATCTAATAGTGTTATTTGACTGGGTGACCAGGGAGGGGCAGAGGATGTGGCCTACCTGGATTTCAGCAAGACTTTCGACAATGTCTCACATAGAAGGTTGGTAAATAAGCTGGGCAGCCTGGGAGTGGGCCCCAAGGTGGTAAACTGGGTCAGAAACTGGTTGAGTGATAGGACATAGAGGTGGTAAAATGGCAATCCAGCCAAGGAGAGGGGTGATCAGTGGGGTGCCACAGGGATCGGTGCTAGGGGGTCCTCTAATATTTTCATAAGCAATAGTGCAGAAAGCTGAAGGAAGGTATACCTCTTTGCAGATGACACTAAGATCTGCAACAGGGTTGACACTCCGGGGGATGAGAAGGTACCTAAACATGCTTGAGGAGTGGTTGAGAGTGTGGCAGCTAAGATTCAATGCAAAAGTGCAAAATCATGCATTTGAGGCAAAGAAATTCAAAGGAGGAGTACAAGATGGATGGAGGTACTGATGGCCACCAATTAGAAACAGACCTGGGAGTAATCATATCTGATGACCTAAAGGTAACCAAACAATGTGAGAAGGCTGTGGGAAGAGACAGTGGGATGCTAGGGTGCACAGGGAGAGGTGTCACCAGCAGAGGAAAGGAGGTGGTTATGCTGCTGTACAGATCACTAGTGAGACCTCATCTGAGTACTGTGTCCAGTTCTGGAGGCCACATCTCTAGAAGGATGCAGACAAAACAGAGGCAGAGTAGGGCAAAAGAAATGGTGCAAGGACTGCATCAAAAGCCATATGAGGAAAGAGGACCTCAGTATGTATTCCCTGGAGGAGAGAGAGAGAGGGCATATGATAAAAACATTCAGGTACCTCAGGGGTCTAAACAAGGCACAGGAGGGGAGCATCTTTCAGAAAAGAAGGTGTACAAGAACAAGGAGACATGATATGAGGCTGGGGGGTAGGCTATGGGCAAGGTGAGGAAGTACTTTTTCACAGAAAGAGTAGTGGATGCTTTGAATAGCCTCCCTGTGGAGGTGGTGGGGTCAAAAACGGTAGAGGAATTTAAGAATGAATGGGATGGACATAAGAGTACCCTCACAATAGGGAAAAGAAGTAAGCCGCAGATCAAGTAGGGTCTGTGGTATTGCATTATGTAGGGAAAATGGACAGACTAGGTGGGCCACATCATCATTATCTGCCTTCAACTTCTATGTTTCTATTACCATCACATAATTTAGTGCAGCCACTCTGAGTATCTGTACCAGTGTTTGTTTCTGGAACTTCTCAGTAATGCCTCTGAATGTTTCTGGGTGTAGCACAACCTGATGGATGTGATCAGCTATCTGACTGTGCTACCTGGGGTGGATTTTTCTTTCCATATATTTTTTGTAGTGTTTTTTTTCCCCCATCTTCTCTCCATAACCCATCTCTGTACCTTGGACGCGAGTGCACATGTGGAGGCATGCGCAGGCTGCATCTCGAGGTGCCTTCCCACTATGTGTTGCCCCCTCTGCCTACGCTGACCACCAGACCTCCACCCCAGTGGCAGCAGGACTACGGGGGAGCAACCACTCTGGGACAGGAGAGGAGAGCTGCCTTCTGGCTGCTCAATCCTGCTACCGCCCACACCCGTGCTACCTCCCTGATGACCTGAGTCCGTTCACGAACCTGGTTTGCTGGCATGGCACAGTAAGGCATCCAGCAATTCAGCTGCACCACCGGACCGGCTACCTGGGGTGGATTTTGAGGTAATGGGCTATTCAGTGTACAGTAAAAATGAAAAGAAATTTATAAAAGTAGAAAAAAGGTATTACACTAATAAGGGCACATTTTATGGCCCCATTATTCTGGGTGTTGCTTAGGCTGAAGGTAGCAAAATCTGACAGATGCAAATAGCTGTCAGATTTTGCTACCATAAAGTATTATTGAGGAATGGGGTACCCAATATACAGTAACACTGAAACGTAATTAAATGAAAGTTGAAATAAAGCTTGGCCAGTGATATAAGGGCTCCTGCTTTGTTATTCTTGTTTCCTGGTGATACTTTGACTGAGGAAGCAAAGTCTGACAGATGAGAATAGATCCCCTCATATCACTGTATATTAACAGCCGCATGTTCACATTCATGGACCAAATGCCAGTCTCATGCCTTCGAGTTGCACTGTGTAAATTTTAAAATGAGCCTGCAAGGTTAAAACAATTCTTAAATGAGAACTCAGAAGGGGACTGATATTCCTACATGAATGTCAGATTCCATTGTGACTGGGCTGCCAAACACATCATTCATGACACACTCATGCTCATGAGGGGCGTGATAACTGACAGCCCAGCCCCTCTTGTTCCAAATCCAGAGCCGAAGAAGTTGGTGTCCTCTCTTATGGTGGCAGTTTAGATACATTTATACGCTTTAAAGTATTTTCCACCAGCCACATTCAGGTTCACTGTGTTCCTGTTATCCCAAGAGGAAGAATAAGAGAACAAAGAACAGAGTGCGTCTAGAGGATATTTCTATACTTTTCTCATTAATCCCTCCTAGATACGATTACTGAGAAGTTTATTCTGTTTTTATAGAGCACTTCACAGTAGTAACTGGCTGAAATTTACCTGCTCCAAGAGAATATGTTCAAATAACAGAGGTAAAAACAAGGAACACTTCTTAAATAAATATACTGACACAATGTGGTTAATACAATGACAGACCTATATATATATATTTTAAAATAACTAAAGTAAATCATTCTGTACAAAATAAATTTAAGTTACCTTAAAACATAAGACTGATAATATTTTGAGGACATGAGAATATCATTTTGTATATAAAATACATTTAAATTTATTTGTCACATGCCAGAATACAGAAATTTACTTTTTTAACATAATAATAGATAATATGTTCTTTCACTAGGATGTTTAGAAGACACAAAAAAATCACCAACAAGATACATTTATTAAGTCAATACACAGGTTAGTTCCCACCTTCTAATATAATATTTTATTGCAACATCAAAACATTTATGTTTCTTTCAAACAAACTTTTGGATTGCAAATTTAATAAGATGTTTGTTTATTTTGATTACAGCTTTAATTACAGTAATCTGATGAAGAGACAGGATGGTCTTGAAACGTTACTATTAAGGGAAAATATGTGAAAATTTAATTTAAAGCTGTGAGACTTAAGGCTGTGATTGTACATACTATTGAAAACAGTATACCAAAGTGGATTATAACCTAAGGCAAAAACAGTTCTTTGTATGAAAAACTTAATGGATTTAGATCTATCTGAAAAGTAAAGAGATAAAAAAGAACTTTATTTTTGGGGGGTTGAGAGTCTCATTCTTTCATATACATACATATGCGAATAGCTGTCAGATTTTGCTACCTAGGGGTATTTTGAGGGAAGGGGGTACCCAATATACAGTAACACTGAAACGTAATTAAATGAAAGTTGAAATAAAGCTTGGCCAGTGATATAAGGGCTCCTGTTTTGTCATTCTGGTGTTCTGGGTGATATTTAGTCTGAGGGCAGCAAAATCTGACAGCTGCAAACAGCTGTCAGATTTTGCTGCCTGGAGGTATTTTCAGGTAATGGGGTACCCCGTGTACAGAAAAACTGAAAAGTAATTAAAGTAAAGTAGAAATAAAACTTGTGCAGTGATATAAGGGCTCCTGCTTTGTCATTCTGGTGTTCTTGGTGATATTCAGACTGAGGTAGCAAAAATCGACAGATGGGAATAGCTGTCAGATTTTTGTTACCTAAGGGGTATTTTGAGGAAGGGTAACAATATACAGTAAAACTGAAACATAACGAAAAGAAAGTTGAAATAAAGCTTGGGCAGTGACATAAGGGATACTCCTTTGTCATTCTTGTGTTCTGGGTGATATTTGG
This sequence comes from Neoceratodus forsteri, assembly GCA_016271365.2. NCBI lineage: Eukaryota > Metazoa > Chordata > Ceratodontiformes > Ceratodontidae > Neoceratodus > Neoceratodus forsteri. The sequence continues at coordinate 278,196,098 of CM028138.1, read as the reverse complement.
TCTGAGGTAGCAAAATCAGCAGCTGCAGACAGCTATCAGATTTGCCTGAAGTATTATCAAGTATTAGGGTACCTGTGTACAGAAAAACTGAAAAGTAATTAAATGAAAGTTGAAATAAAGTTTGGTCAGTGACATAAGGGCTCCGGTTTTGTCATTCTGGTGTTCTGGGTGATACTCAGACTGGGGGTAGCAAAATCTGACAGATGCAAATAGCTGTCAGATTTTGCTACTTAATATATGAGGAATGGTTACCCAATATACAGTAAAACTGGAAAGAGATTAAAACAAAGTTGAAATAAAGCTTGGGCAGTGATATAAGGGTCCCTGTTTTGTTATTCTGGGTGATACTTTGACTGAGGAAGCAAAATCGACAGATGTGGATAGCTGTCAGATTTTGCTACTAAAGTATTTTGAGGCAGGGTACCCAATATACAGTAGAACTGGAAAGAAATTAAAAGAAAGTTGAAATAAAGCTTGGACAGTGATATAAGGGCTCCTGTTTTGTCATTCTGGTGTTCTGGGTGATACTTTGACTGAGGAAGCAAAATCTGACAGATGAGGATAGCTGTCAGATTTTGCTGCCTAAAGGTATTAGAGAGATGGGTTACCCAATATACAGTACCACTGAAATGTAATGCAATGGAAGTTGAAATAAAGCTTGGCCAGTTATATAAGGGTCCCTGCTTTGTCATTCTGGTGTTCTGGGTGATACTCAGACTGAGGTAGCAAAATCTAGCAGATGCAAATAGCTGTCAGATTTTGCTACCTAGAAGATGTTAAAGGAATGGGGTACCCTATATAGTAAAACTGAAAAGTAATTAAAACAAACTGGAAATAATGATTTTGCTGGGATGAAAGGGCACTTGTTTTGTTTGTCATGTGGTTGGGTGCTGACTGGTTGAGGGTAGCACACCCTGATGGATACAAGCAGCCAAAGCAGTTAGCACAGTGTGATTTATGTGCACCTAATTTTGATATGTCAGCTAAAGACAATTAACATCCTTCTTAACTATGTTTAAAACAAATTTTTTTATATTAGCTGTCATTTGCAATCCCACTGTGAGAGAATTTTGTTTATATGTTGCTCATTTACATATATTATGCATATTAGTCAGATTTAAATTATGTATTAATTACATTGTTCAATGTGTACTAAAACCATTTTACAGTTCAAAATCCATAATTACAACAACTGACAGTGTTTTTCACATCATTGTACTAATCTATCATCTGGGTAGCAAAATTTGACGGGGAAGTATAATTTGACATTACCCTGCTATCAGATTATGCTACTGGGAAGAAAATTCTGATGGGGAAGCATGATTTGATACTACACCGCCCCTCCAGTCCTACTTGGCACTCCAGTCCAAGAGAAATAGTAGGGCAATCATCAGGTGTAAAGGGATGTTGTCAATGCACCTGACAGTGACAGAAAACTGATAAATTTTTTTTATCATCCCTAACAGGAATTTGAATCTTATTATTCATTTTGTGTGTTATTTTCTATAAAGGAGACCTTTTCTGCATATATGTATAGAAAAGTAATAACCCATCCCTTAAGGATAAGCCAAGGTGTAAATTAAAGTACCAATGATACTTAGTGGTGCCACGGTTTGAATAACAGAACACACACAGTATAGCTTGCAGTGGAATTTGTACTAGGGAGCTTTGCAAGTGTTGCAATATGCAATGGTGCCTTCCGCTCATGGAAGGCTTTCTTGATGTTGCAACCATTAGCAATGGCTTCGGCTACAGCAGCCTTCATCAATGTTGTCACCAGCTACAGCAACCCCTTGACAGTTACCCAAACTGTCCTCCCCAACCCCGCCTGGTCCGAGCAGTCAGTAGTCCTGGTGAGTAAAACATCACTTTTAGAAAGTTATACTGGCAGTAGCAGGAGCCATACAGAAACAGAATGTGAGCAGCATGGTAAAGTGAAATGAAATTCCTGTCAGAAACTTCCAGGGATGTGTTGGATATATGTTCTGGTGCTCTGTGGTTCCAATCAGTACTACAGTCCACTGACCGCACAAGTAAAGTGATGCACAGCTGAGTCACACAAAAGGTAACATTATTCTTCGGCGAGTACCAAAGGAAGTGATTTGGGTTATATAAATGAAATATGTGTGATTTGCTTTATGAGTAAATGGAACTCATGGCTACTCAAGTCTCTCTTCATGACTTCTAGGCAAAGGGTGTAGGCAGGCATACCCACTGTACACATTTGTGTACAGTTCTGCTGTGTCATATCATATACCTTTCCATTATTTTATTTTAAATTTATGTTTATTGTTTTCATTAAACAACATACATTTAATGACACAAACAGGACATTACATGTTATCCTATTTATTTATTTATTTATTTGCTTTTGGTAACTGGGTAAGTGCATTAGGCAAGAGGCCTGCCTATTTTCAAGCATGACCCAGGAGAGTACAGTACATAAACCAGAGAATTAACACAAAAAAAGTACAGATCGTTAGTATTAACAGGCATCCAAAAGAAACAGACATTATTTTGAATAAATTATTAAAACTCTGAGGGCGCCACTCCTCTTAATAAACACATCTTATACATCCCGTTCTTTATGATATGTCATGAGGGGGAAACCAATAATTTTATATTCAATAATGTAAATTCACCTAGGCTGATTAATAAGCACATGAGCTGCGTGGAAAGTATGTCCATAAAGTCAACAGGTTGTGTCGAAGTCCCTCCACCTACCAGTAGATGGAAAATTATGCCATGCATTCCTTTATTTATGTACCTAAAGTACCATTAAGTAAGAAAAAATAAAATGCAGTTTATAGAGAATTCTTCCTTATATCCAGACAATTGGCTATTTTGGCGCTTAAACAGACCAGCAATTACTATAGAAAACAACAAAGAACTTCTGTAGATCATATTATTTAACTGAGTAAACTAAGTTATTACAGGAAACCATAACTTTGAACGTAGAGTCTTCATAAATGTGAGTTCTCAACAGAGTTCACTGAAGTCCCTGTGTTGAGGAAACATGAGTTAGCCAAAGCGATAGCTGACTACTGCCAACTGGCAGGGATAGAGTTATTAATGTTAATGTCCCTCATGTCTCTTCTTCTCCCAAGGAGCTATCTTCATGAGCAGCTCTGCTTTGATCATATTTTGGGCTCCATTTGAGAACATCCGTAGGGTCAGAGAAAATAAAAATCTTATTTTGGTAGACGATTCTTAAACGAGCTGGAAAAAGCATTCCATGCATGATGTTGGCTTCCTGTAATGCCACCCTCACCCCATCAAATTATTTTCTCTTTTGCCTCATGGCATAACTTATACTGGGATACATTTGGACTTGTTGCCCTTCATAAAGGATAGCTTTCTTCTGTTGAGCTACTGCCCATAAGTGATCCCGGGTGCCAATACCCTCTGTGACTAGTACAACTGTGCGAGGGGCCTCAGGGTCTAGTTGATGTCCTCTCTCGGTGATGTGATGTGGTAAACTTTCTGGGATGCTGTGACCTTCTGGGCAGTTATCCTATCGAAACTGTTGCGGAAGCCATTCCTGCAAAAATAGAAGGAAATGGTCACCCTCTGCTCCTTCAGGTAACCCAACCAGTTGGATATTTGCTGCTCAGATCTGATTTGCGAGCATTTCCAGGTGAGTTTTAAAATGTGTTGACTTTCACACCATTTTGGAAATGGCACCCATAGCCATGTCAGCTCGGCGGGTAGACTCCACAGCTGATGTTTGCACATTCTCCACTGTGATCTCGAGAGAGACCACACGATTTTTTAGTCCATCAAATTTATCTGCGAGACCCGCTACTGTGCTGATTAATCTGTTAATTTTGGGGCCAATCGACTGCAATGTTTCCTCTCCAGTATCAGAGGATGTCTCATCACCTCAGCCTTACGTTGAGCGCATGGCTGGGACCGTCGGGGCATTTTTTGATCTTGCTCCCGAACCATGAGATTGTGCTTTTCGTGGGTTACCTATCCTGTAGTTGAGGGTTTCTGATGTCGTTCCATAGCTCTTTTATATTGTTTGCTGAGAAATAAACAGTTTATTCTGTTCAATAAGGCCGAAGCTAAATCACAGAGCAGCCATTTTGCTCAGGCTCCACAGCGCCCCACCCAATATACCTTTTTATTAACATTATCATTCTAATCTGTACAATTTAAGTTAATGTAGGCCACTGAGTCTCTGTTTAAACTTCTGTTGTTTAGGAGATACATATGTGTACAGCCTGTTTAGAGATTAGATGAGTCATCAGACAACCATCTAACTTTTTTGTTTTGGGGGCAGCATTTAGAGAGGATGTGTACAGTTTTATTTTTAATGGTGGGGGAGGCAGCAGTTAGAGAGTGTGTGTATAAAATGGAAACTTCTGGCTACACCCCTGCTTATAGGGCTTGAAACACGAAGCTGAGCGATTCTGCAACCCTAAAAAGAGATGCTCTTAATCAGTCAAGTGACATCTGTTGAGTCCCTATTTACTTTTTGTTAAGCATTTCTTTTTACTGCAGTATAAATTAGAGTCAAATGGGAAGTATGATTGCCTTGGATTAAAAAGCAAAAAAAGAATGCAAAGTTAGCTAATAGATACATTTGAAGATCAGGTTCAGGTTTACTGATCACTTTAGTGCCTGGATTTCATTTTGTGTCAAGGTTTTAACCTTTGTTTTTAAGTATGCTATCTTTTATCTTTGAAAACTGGGCTGGCAGTACAATCTAGAGGTTAGAGTAACAAGCTGTTTATGAGCTCGGTACATCCGTCAGATCTGGGTTTGATTTCCCACAACCTCCACTTGCATATTGTGTGACTCTAAGCAAGTCATTTAACCTCCCCAGTGCTCCCAGGTTGACCATAGTGGGCCTTGCCAGGTTACCAAAGAATAACGAAAAAAACCAAAAACGCAAGTACCTATGGATGTACACGGAACATTCTGAAAGTTATAAGGGATTTGCTAATCTGAAGGTGGACAAAGAAATTGGGCCAGATGTGGTGCATCCAAGGGCATGGAGGGAGCTCAGGGAAACATTGGCTGCACCTGTGACGCTTCTATTTAACAGCTCACTGGAAACAGGAGTGGTTCTGGAGGAGGGCAGATGTAGTCCCACTACACAAAAGTGGTAGCAGGGAGGAGGCTGGCAATTATAGACCAGTCAGCCTGACAGTGGTGGTGAGAAAGTTAATGGAATCACTGCTGAAGGAAAATATTATGTAATATCTTGAATCCAGTGGGTTACAAGACCCAAGGCAGCATGGTTTTAGAGGAGGAAGGTCATGTCAAATGAATCTGATAGATTTCTTTGACTGAGTGACCAAGAAACTAGATCAGGGTGGAATGGTGGTTGTGGCCTACCTACATTTCAGTAAGGCATTCAACACTGTTCCACACAGGAGACTAGTAAGCAAGCTGGGTAGTTTAGGAGTGATTCCAAAGGTAGTAAACTGGATTAGAAATTGGTTAGAAGATAGGTGACAGAGGGTGGATGTAAATGGAGTTCACTCCAAGGAAGGGAGGGAGGGTGACCAGCTGGGTGCCTCAGAGGCCAGTGCTGGGACCGGTCTTCTTTAATGTTTTCATAAGTGACATTGCAGAGCAGCTGGAAGGGAAGGTCTGTCTCTCTGCAGATGACACCAAAATCTGCAGTAGGGTAGACACTCCGATGGGGAATGAATAAAGACCTGAAAAATTAGAGGAGTGGTCAAGGGTATGGTAGCTGGGTTTCAATGCAAAAAAGTGCAAAATAATGCACTTAGGGCACAGAAACCCAGGGGTGGTGTACAAAATGGGTGGAGTGGTACTGATGACCAACAAGCAGGAAAGAGACCTGGGGGTAATCATATCAGATGACCTAAAGGTGGCCAGGCAGTGCAGCAAGGCAGTAGGGATGGTGAGTGGAAAGCTAGGAGGCATAGGGAGGGGTATCACCAGCACAAAGAGAGAGGTGGTGTTGCCTCTGTATAGATTGTTGGTAAGACCCCACCTAGAGAACTGTGTCCAGTTCTGAGACCACATCTTGGAATGACATAGAGTGAGGCAGTCTAGAGGAGGGCAGCTAAAATGATGATCGGTCTGCATCAAAAGCCCTAAGAGGAGAGAGAGAACTAAAGGACCTCAACATGTACACCTGGAATAGAGGAGGAGAGGGAGAGGGAGATGTGATAGAGACCTTTAAATACCTCAGGGGGTTAAATAAGGTACAGGAGTGGAATATTTTTGAGAAGAAAAGGTGTTCAAGAACAAGAGGACATGCTGTGAAGCTAGAGGGGGTAGATTCTGGAGAGATTTGAGGAAGTACTTCTTTATAGAAAGAGTTGTGGATTCCTGGAACAGCCTTCCAGTGGAGGTGGTGTGGGCAAAAACAATGGTGGGGCTCAAGAATGCATGGGATGAGCACAAGGGAATCATAGTGGAAAGGAGGGGGAGTGAGTAAGAGTTGTAGATCGGGCACGGTCTGTGGTAATAGTGTAGGTAAGGAGAAATGGGCAGACTGGATGGATCAAGCAGTCCTTATCTGCTGTCAGATTCTACGTTTCTAGGAAAAACATAATGTGAACCCAGGGTCGCCATGAGGGTTCACACCCTGCCTGGTGACTGGACAGGACCCACCTGGTTGAGGGGTTTGGTTCATTCTTTCTTCTGCTAGGGAGGTCATCCTAGAATAAATAAGAAAAAGTGCAGTGCCTCCATCAAGAAAGAATAAGTGGGCCAGATGCTGTGTGCAGTACCACCCCTGGGATGCAGTACATTCCCAATGCCCTCCACTGGACTGGACTACCCCTGGAGACCAAAGAGGAGAGTTGGGACCTTCATCAATAAACACTTCAATCAGTTTACACAAAGTTGGCACACAGAAGTGCAATTCTACAAATTAACAGTGCTTTAATTAGAAACACAGGCCTGGAAGCTGGAGGAAAGAGGTATTAGACAGTTGCAAGTCACCTTGTGCACTTCCACCCGGTAACAATACCCCCTAGGAACTATTGCCTTGTGGCGCAGGCCCAGAATGATCGCGGTGTTAGACCTTCTGGGTGGTATGGTCAAACTTTTGACTCCTTATCAGGAGGCTTGTCTACATTCCATTGACCTCTGAACTCTGGAAGGCCAAATCTGAGACCAGCCCCTTGGCTGGGAGTGGTCCGAGAACCCAGAAATGGACCCTAGGGTGCCAGGTGGGGTGCTGGATTCTGCCAAAGCTCCAGGAACAGTCCCAAAATGGCCTCATCCATGGGAAAGGCAACTCCAGGGAATCATTCTTGTCAAGGATATTAGTAAAGGGCCCGCAGTGTGGGAATTACAGAGTTCCAAAGTGAGCCCTGGTAGCTCTTGCATCACTGCCATTGACTTATTTTTTTAAACTCTCATTCTTTATTTTATAATATAGAACATATACCAAACAGTACAAAACATGACATTTACACAGAAAATACCGAGGACATAAATTAAAACATAAATTACAAATAGGGAAAGACATAAAGTGCACTTGTATCTTGTATTTCATTATATTTTACATGTTGCCAGGCTAATACATCAAAAGAAAAGTGAGACAGATGGATGAAGCCATTGGTACCCCTCAGGAAAAGGAGAGAAAAAGTTAATTTACTTGGGGATTATGGGGTAAATTCTGTTCGTATTGGTGTAATATACATTACCCATTTTCTCCAGATATTCTCAAAAACAACCTGAGATTTAGTTTAGATGAGTTTTCATTGGAGGAGAGGAGAGACAGGGGGGACATGATTGAGGTCTTCAAGTACCTCAAGGGAATAAATAGGGTAAACATGGAGGGGATCTTTAGACTAAAGCAGGGAGGCATCACCAGAGGGCATGGTTTGAAGTTGGAAGGTGGAAGGGTGAGGGGGGAAAAGAGGAGGAGGTTTTTCACTGAGAGGGTGGTGGACCCTTGGAATGCTCTGCCTGGTGAGCTGGTTCAGAGATCCACAGTGGAGGGCTTTAAGAGGTGGGACAGACACAGAAAGTGGATGTATCAGATGATGGCCTGTCCGGGGGTGGGGATGGATGATAGGGGTTTCTGGAGCACAAGGGATGGGAGGTCTCGGCACCAACTAAGGATCTAGGTTCGAGCAGACTTGATAGACCATAAGGCCTAATCTGCTGGCAAATAGTATGTTAGTATGTTAGTATGTATTTATTTAAAGTGGCTGTAATTTTCTCCATCTTATAAATGTCAATCATTATCTGATGCCACTGGTCAAAGTTGGAGCAAGGGGACATCCATTTTTTGGTGATAGCTTTTTGGCGGCTAGGACAGCTAGATTAACAATTTCCTGGTTGGAACATCCCATTGAGCCTGGGGGTAATCCCAAGCAGGAAAAGAGAGGTCTGAGTCAATATTTGGGAGATTATTTATTGAAGGGCTTCGTGAAAGCAGGCCAAAAAGGCTGCAGAATCGGCATGACCAGACAATGTGGCCTAAGGTGGCTGGAGAAAATCTGCATTGCCTCCAACAACACATCACCTTGCCTACTGTACTTCTGAGGTTACCACAGGAGCCCTGAAGTACCCCATCACAACTTTCCAAACAAATTCTTTCCAATGTCCAGAGCTGATACCCATGTACATTGTTTTAAGGTATTTCTCCCATATTGGAGAGGGGATTTCAATCCCTATATCCTTCTCCCAAGCTAATCTGGTTTTATCTAAGGGATAAGATACCAGAGACTGCAGGCCCTGTATATAGTTGAAATAGTGTGGGCTGGAATGGGCCTCCCATCTATTACTTCTATTAAAATCTTCAAAAGCTCAGGGAAGGAGTCTTCCCTCCACCCCACCTTTTCAAGACAGAGAAGATAGTCTCTGGTTTGAAAGTATCTAAATCTATCTGAATATGTTTCCCCCAGATGTAAGTTGATACCTTCCTTTGTAGCGATCTTAAGAAAGAGTCTGCTAGCTGTATTGGGAGGGTTTGAATTAAATAAAGAAAGCGGGGGAGAACCACCATTCTAATGGCTTCCACTTTCTGATGTAAAGCCAAGGTGAGAGTGCTCCACCTTTCCAATTCAGCCTTGGTTTTAAGCAGGAAAGGTGAGTAATTCATGGGAAACAGATCTTCATAGGTCATACCGATCTTTACCCCTAGATATTTTATACTTTTTAAGTCCCACTTAAATGGGTACCTGTCCTTGAGATCTACAGAGGGGGTAAAGTTTAGGGCCAAAACTTCCGTTTTGTCAGGTTGACCTATACCCTGCCAGTTCTCCAAATCTGGTCAATTTATCCCAGAAGGAGGGAAGTGAGGCCTCGGGTTCAGTCATATATATCAATAAATCATCCGCGTATAAGCATAGGATTTATAGTGTGAAGGCAATTCCACCCCAGACACCCTACCTCCTCTGCCTCAAGGCTTGGGCCAAAGGTTCCAAAATACATAGCAAACAGCAGGAGACAAAGGGCAGCCCTGCCTTGTACCTCAGGACAGTGCGATAGGGTGAGAAAAAGAACCATTAATACAGATGAAGGCTCTGGGATCCGTATACATTGACTTTATTAGATTGATTACAGAATCTGGGACGTCAAATCTCTCCAGAACCGCCCACAAAAAGGCCATTCGATGCAGTCGACGCCTTCTCTGCGTCAGAGAGAGTAAAAGCAGGAAACCCCTCCTTCCTAGCCTGCTGTACCAGTAGTAGTGTTCTTTTGATGTTGTCCTGTGTTTGGCATCCTGGGACAAAACCTGTCTGGTCTAGGTCTATTACTTCTGGCAAAAAAACTTCAAACCTTTTGGCTATAATAGAGGTAAACATTTTGTAATCTATGTCAAGGACAGAAATGGGTCTGTACCAGAGCAGGATGTAGTGTCTTTATCGGGTTTTGGTATACTGGAGATGTAAGCATATCTCCAGGTGTCAGGGATTGATTCACCTAGTTGGACAGCTCTACAGGCCTCCAGCAGAACCGGAGATAGTTCCTGTTTGAAAGCCTTATAGAAATCACCTGTGTAACCATCCGGTCCTGGGCTCTTAAAAGTTTTAAGAGCTGAAATAGCTGAGAGAGTTCTATCGGGAAATTGGTCTCTCAGTATCTGCTTTTGTTCCTCGGACAATCTAGGAGTCAAGATCCCTAAATAAGCTTCCATCCCCGAACCCCTCCACCCCTCCGTTTTATATAGGGCACTGTAGAAGGTCTGAAAAGTCTGTTCTATCTCCTGGGACGAGTAACCATCTTTTGGAAGCTGGATCTCTGATCTGCGTAATATTGGACGGGTCTTATGCTGCCTGAGTCTGGGCTAACAATCGAGTGGACCTGGGCCTCCTTCATAATATTTCTGCTGAATAAGCTATAGGGCCTGCTCAGTGCAGAATGTCCAGTATCCCTTGGACCTGCTCTCTGTGTGGCTTGTAACAGAGGGAACACCCCCTCATCTCCAGCCGCACGCTGAGCATGCAGAGCCCTGAGTTGCCTATGAAGTCTGTCTAGGCGCTCTTGTTGTTTCTTCTTATAAAAGACCACATATTTTATTATCTCACCCCTGAGAACTGCCTTCAGGGTGTCCCAGAGTATTCCCCTTCCTGTCCCCTGCCTCTCATTGTCTGCCAATATTTGCTTAATTTTATGTTGAACCGTATCCTTAAAATCTTTTAAGTTCAACAAAAAATTACTGAACTTCCACAGAGTATTAGTTTTCTCCTTTTCCCACGACATAGTGAGGGTCAGGAGTGAGTGATCAGATAGTACCGTAGGTGTCTGAGTACAGTTTTGTACCCTATATAGATGTTCTTTCGCTACGTGCATGTAATCAATCCTGGTATAGATTTTATGGGGGGCTGAAAAGTGTGTGTATTCTCTTTTATTCGGGAAGAGATATCTCCAGACATCCACCCATTGTGCTTCAGAGAAACAGGCCTGCATCATCCGCACTGCTGGAGATTTCTTGGGGGGGGCTCGCACTAGAAGTATCCAGATGTGAAGTGATTACGTTATGATCACCTCCAATTATTAAGACCCCTTTGTGAATTTCCATAATCCTTTGGAATAACAGCTTCCCTACCTCGGACCCCTCCCAGAGGGGGTGTAAATCGAGGCCAGCGTGATAGCTTGTCCCTCCAGGTGACCTACTACTACTGACAATCTGCCCTTCGGGTCTGTATATGAATCAGACAGTTGAAAAGGTACGTTTTTAGGAACGAGAACCACTGTCCCTCTTCTCTCCACCTTCCTGAAAGCCAGACCAAGTATTGTGGAAAACCCAAATCTAGAGAGTTTTGGTGCTCATGTTTACTCAAATGTGTCTCCTGCAGGAGAAGGAATGAAGGTTTCAGTTTTTCAGAACTGATCACTCTGTAGCGTTTTAATGGGTTATTCAACCCATTAACGTTGTGAAACAAATTTTAATTGTAGGCTGTTTAGCCATCCAGGGTATTTCTAGTATTCAGAACTGAACTATACCCAGAAATACGGGGAACTGCAAGGGAGACCCCTCCCCGGTATCTGAGTGTCAAAATCTCCAAAAGTTCCCTCTCCATCCATTTCAAAAAGATCTGAGCTACCCCATACATTTGGCCCATCCAATCTAACTGAACAGTCCCTAGTTGACAACTTAAAACTAAATTGTGCACATTTCCCAACATAACAACACACTTAAACATAACATTTATTAACCTCTCAAACCTATTTACAACAGTACTTCCAGAGGAAGAGGGCATAGAAACTATCCCTCTAAACCACGGCCTCGTGGACCTTAAAGAGGACCTGAAACCTAGGGGAGGAATTGTGACCGTGTATTTGGTCAGGCCTCCCTGACCCCTATCGAGGTCGAATAAAGGTAACATTAGCCACATAAGGGGAGTAATCCAGTTAAACCACATGGTTACCCTCCCTTAAAAAGGCCCGATTGGGCTGCGAGAAAATGGCTGAGAGGGGGGTATATAAAGGCACCTCAACACCACCTCAGCACATCCCGCCTCTGATCCTCTCTTAAGAAAAAGAAAAAAAAATGCTTAGGGGAGTTTAGAAAATATAAACCTGAGAGTAAGAAACAGTAAAGGGCCTTTTATGCCCTGTAGCCCATAACATGTCCCCTGTTAATTCAAGAATAGCATCAGAGTAAGGGGCTGCATGATATTTCAGTCTGATCAGAGAATAAGTCATTGTATCAGTGTCCTGTACACATTACAGATGTTCCAGTGGGGAGATGAGAGCAGACAGCCATTTGAATCCTCCGATTATCAGCTCAGGTGTTTAAATTCTGGTCTCCACGATCCACATCCTCCGATTCCATCTGAGATCTCGCAATGTACTCCCTGATGTCCTGAAGTGAACGGAATCCCCTGCCTGCACCTGCACCTGCATGTTTGCTCAAGCTGCTCTGCCAGTGCGATCTAGGGGGATGCTTTTCATGAGACATTGGACCAATCGACTGAAAGCTCCACCACAGCTTCTTTAGTTCCGGCTGAATTTCGTCTGGAGTTGCATAAACTTTGATTCCAGAGTCCCAGCAAACCTGTAATTTGGCAGGATAAGGGTTTGGAAGAAATCCTCTTCTCCTTAGGAATCTCAAAATTGGAGTGTAAGCAGTCATTTTTCATGATTTCAGAAGTGTCGTTGTCAAACAACAGCCGAGCTGAATTGTAGGTTACCTTCGTTTAGTACGCTGTTAGGAGCAGTTCTTTATCTCTATAACTGGATAACTTTAAGACTATCAAGCGTGGCCTGGCCACGGATCCATCGGTTTCTTCACCAAGGCTCTATGCGCTCTCTCTATTTTAAACTGGAATGATGAGGGAAGTCTAAAACATCTCAACAGGAGCGGTTAGGTAATCTTCCATCTTGCCAGTTTCAGACCCCTCTGGTAAGCCGTGAGATGCGGAGATTGTCCCTCCTGGAGTGAGCTTCTAGGTCTATTAGCTTGTCTTGAAAACTTTCATGTTGGTCTATTAAGTAATCAACCGCCTGATACAAGCGGGTAGTCTCCTCAGCAATCTCCCGAGGTCCTCTCCAGCGTTCTAATCTTTCCTCCACTTCAGTCAACCGGGTCTGCAGGGCTGAGAACTCCTTTTTATTTTCTGCACGAAACACTCGTATTTCAGCTAGGAGCGTTTCATACCTAGATCTGGTAAGACGCTCGCTTTCTCTATCTGTATCAGGATCCAAATCCCCAGCCACGCTGCTAGCTGGTGATATGCTGCGACTAGAAGCAGGCCGTCCCCCGCATCCACCACCATCTGCCCTTTCTCAGTGTCTCCCCGGGCGCATCTTCACTTTGTCTTTACTGCCAGACATAGCTTGTTAGGATTATATGCTTTTTTAAGGCGATGAGATTAAATCTGGTAGCTTTCTCTAGCGAGATGTGTCAGAGCCCCTCTCCTATGCGGCCATTCGGTGTGGTGGCGTCACGGAAGTCTGCCATTGACTTGTAATGGGAAGGGAGGTTCAGTTTAAAGATAGCACTTTTATGGGTCCTCCGCCCCCATTCCATAGCTCAAAGTATAATTCCAACACTGTAAAGGGATAATTAGTTACTTCTGGATTGGCTCAAGGACCCATTCATGGATTCTGACATAAAGGAGGAGAGCCCCAAGCATCATTGGCCCATGGTTGGTGGACTCTTCCTTGATCAAAGCCCAGTCAAAGGTATGAGTCATCAACGACAACAAGGATGACCAGTCTGTGTCATCTGAGGACTCTGCATAAAGGCCCTCAACCATTTATCGCCATGGACCACTGAGTGTCTTTCGACTGGGTGATTTCCACCAACAGCTGGACTGGCAGGCTGACCACAGCACAGGAGCTCATAGTCAGGCTCAAACAAGTGCTGCAGTGGAGGTGGCTCTACCCACAAGGGTGGAGAGGCAGATGCCGGGAACCTTTGTTGAGGGTGGACCAGCGTAGACATCACTGGTGGCTGCCCGGTGACCATAGGCCCAGGGGGGAAGAGCAATTGTCCAGTACTGCTAGAGGAACTCTGCATCCTGCATCAGTGCCTCTCCTCCCCTGAGGATGAGGAGGTCTAGGAGCATCAATGGCAGTGACTCCCAGTCAAGCAAAATTGAGAGTGTGAACAGCACCTCAGCCTCGACCCGAGGGCGATGTTGAGGAGAAGCCTACAGAGGGTTGATGCAGACCACATGACAAACCATATTTATCAGCATTGGCTTAGGAGGCAAGACCACCACTGGAGGCTGGTCTTGAGTGGAACCAGTCAGGGACGTCGACTGGTCTATGTCCTCCTGGGTGAGAAGCAGGAAAACTGGGGTCTAGGAGATACAGACCTTGTCTGTCCCCTCTGACAACTGGTTGACAGGGTCAAGACAAATCCTGACAGCCTGCTTGACTGGTGCCGAGCTCGATAAGCCCAATGAGGCCACTGAGGAGCTGGCTACAGACCCTCAACCAAGGCAGCTCAACCTGAGAGGAGCACTCTCGTGAGTTGCACAATAGGGGTAGTCGAAGGAGCGGGAGAAACTGGATCTCTCCTGATCCCACAACTGGTGCTAGCAGAGTTTTTGCTTTTTTCCATGGTGAGCAGGGCTATCTCAGAAGATCTGGTGGGCCTGGTACATGTCCCAGAACCCATCCGAGAAGAAACCTCCAATGCTGGCCCCAGTTAGGAGCGGGGCTGAGGCAGATGAACTACTCACCAAAGCAGCTGCCATCTCCTCTTCCAAGGCTGTCAGCTGAGCTGCCGACCTGGCCACAACTGAGGCCTTCTTGCAACTTTTATGTCAAATTTTAGGATCTCTGTCAGTAGGTGGACCTAAGAGGAGCCTGGCTGCGTGGTCTTCCAAAGGTGCAGGAAGCACTGCCTAACACAGGCCACAGTCAGTCACATTATGGTATGATCCAAGTCAGTAGACATGGGACACGTGGAGTCTTTGTTCAACGTCTATTACCAACAAGTGATGCAGAACTTAAAGCTGTGAAAAGGCTTAGCTTCCTCTGTTTCCATCCTCCTGTTGAGCAAGACAGGCTGAAAAGCGCTGTTGAGCAAGGATGCAAATCTAGAAGTTTTTCAAAGAAAATCACCAAAGTGCAAAAGGTAAGTCATTAATGCTGCAGAGCCATGAAGGAGGAGACCTGTCCTTTCCAGTGAAAAGAAAGATCTGGGCCCCAATTCCCCAAAATACGCAACTCACAGGCGCAAATGTTTGCACTGCAGTTTGCGGTGCCCATAAAGTTTGCTATTCTCAGTCAAGTAGTGTACCAGGCTAGCCGACTATGAATAGGGCTAGGTTGCGTTGTTGGTAACCCTATTACCACCAGTACCACCCCCACTAGTACTGCCCTGACCCTGTGGGCATGGCCCCTCTGACGGATAAGCGCCAGTCGCTATTTCCAATTCACTAATGCACCTATACAAATGAGGGCATTGGGTATGTAAGGCCTTAGGTGGCCATTTGCATGCCTATTATGGGCCCATTTGCATATGGATTAGCATGGCCACCCCCAGCCACTGCCCAACATGCAGGTGCAGTCCCTGGTGGCTAGTGGTTCCTCCCCCTGCCAACCACCGGCCTGAGAAAACAATGCTGTTTCACTGGTGGCTAGTGGTCCCCCCGCCACTATTCACCTATCACCGGCCTAAGAAAAAAAAGGTCTGTCTCCTTGGTGGCTAGCAGTCTCCCCCCACCCAATCCCTGTACATGAATAGAATCTGCATCCCTGGTGGTTTGTGGACCCCCCTCTCTATTCCTGATCCTCAGTAAATAAATAAATATCCCTTCCCTGGTGGTCTAGTGGACTCCCTCCATATCCATGATCCCCAGTGAAAAATGAATATCCCTTCCCTGGTGGTCTAGTAGACCCCCCTATGTATTCCCAGTCCTTAGAGAAAAAAATAAATATCCCATCCCTGGTGGTCTAGTGGACCCCCCAACCCCGACAGGTAGTGCCCCACCATCCCACTCCCACGTCCCAAAAACTGAGGCGGCAGCCAGCACAGCCCTCTGCTCTCCACCACGGCAAGCTGCCGACTAAGCTGTCACTGAGCATGTACAATATACAGTACGCACAAACACAATATGCGCTCAGTGACAGCTTAGTCAGTGGTCGACCATGGTGGAGAACAGAGGGCTGTGCTGGTCGCTGGTTCAATTTTGGGATGGGGAGGGTGGGGCGGGGTCCACTAGACCACCATGGAAGGGATATTCATTTTACCAGGGATTGGAAGGGGTCCACTAGACCACTGGGAAATGGATATTCTATTTTTTTACTGGGATTGAGGATAGGGAGGGTCCACTAGACCACCATGGAAGGGATATTAATTTATTTACTGAGGATCAGGGATAGGAGGGGTGTCAATGAAACCACCAGGGATGGAGATTCCTATTCATATACAGAGAATGGGTTGGGGCCACCAGCCACCAAGAAGACAGCCCTTTTTTGGGGGACTGGTGATCAGCAGCGGGGGGGGATAACTAGACACCAGGGATAACCTCTTGATGGTGTTGGGCCTGCGATTGGTGGGGGCACCGGCGCAGTACCTCTGCCAACTACTCGGGTTGCATGGGTTTAAGGCAAGATCTCGGTCGGTGGTGTTTGTTCTGCACAAAAGGGCCCCGCAAGAGGTCCTTGCATGGAGCAAATGCTTTGTGAATCAGACAGCAGTCCCCTCCCTCTCATTTTCATTGCAGCCCCCACCACACTTTTCCCCGGTGCAAACCCAGTTTGAGTGTGCAAACTGGGCTTCTGTGAATAGTAACTCATCGCAGGGGCAAAGTTTTGTGAATCTAGCCCTGACATAATGGGGCAGAGCTGGAGGATATACCACCTGGGCGGTGGGAGGAGCTTAAAGATGTCCACACGAATCAGCACTTCCGGTGGAACTGCCAGAGTGTGGATAGTGAACAGTATCCACGCCTAGAATGTATGCTTGTTTTTTTTTGCATTTGTCTATTCTGGGATCAGTAATCTTGTTATGAATTGAAAAGAATGTGTTTATTCTTAAAAGAACAACCACAAATATCCCCAACCATTTCAAAAAATAATTTTTATAATAGTTTATAATACATAAAGTTATATTTTGAAAGTTGTTTCTTTGGAGCTATTAGGCTTAGAAAGGAGAAATTCATTCATACTTGCTATAATTTCCTTTTCTGTTAGCTCAATGTTTGTTTCTTTGCCAGTAAGTTTTTATTTACAATTTTACATATAATTTACAACTATGTAGTGCAAACTAAAAAACAATAATAAAGTTACAAAGCTACTAACAATTAATTGATAATAAGAAATAAAACATTAAAAAAAAAAAATGTAACAGCCATGTAAGCGGTCCATAGCTCAAACCCAGCTTGTTGAAAATAACCAGAACATAGCTATTAACATTCTAAAAGTTATACTCTTCCTAAAAATAAAACATAAAATAACAGTGTATCAAGTATATATGAATTACTACTACCCTCCTTTATTAGAAGGGAATGAAATCAGAGAAAGTGCCATATTACCCATTACTAAGAGGACTAAGCCTAAAGAGAAGTACAGAATGTAGAGATTAGACACTGTTCTTAGTTGGATGGTTGAAGAAAGGTAAAGAAACAAAAGGTGAATTACCAAAGCAGTAAGTAATAGCTTACCTGTGATATTACATCTGGGATGCTGGGTTGCTATCCTGGGAAGGGACAGTACATATAGATAAATCATCTGGATTGCCCAGTCTGATAATAAAATCAATATTCTGATGTTGTCAATGGAGAATTTAGTACATATGGATAACGTGCTAGCTACCGAGAAGTGTATGTATAGCCCAAAGCTGTGACTTCAACACAGAACCTAGGGACATGAACATTCCAAATGCAGACATCCTTCCTCTGGTAGGGACTCCAGTTCTGTTCACATTACTCTAGGTGTGGCTGCACAATCGATCTGTACAGCAGCAGTATAACCTCCTTCCTTTGATTGATGATCCTCCTGGTCATGCAGCCCAGCATCCTAGTTGCCCTTGCTGCACTGTGTAGGGGTTTCACATTGTTCATGACTGCAATCCTGGGTTTCCTTTCCTTTAATACTGTGATGGTCACGCTTCCTAGTTTATAGCTGTCCTGGGTTCTTGCTCTTTAAGTGCATAACCTGCACTTTTTGCATTGCATCCTAGTTAGAGATTCCTATCTTTCCAACTTTGCTAGCTCCTCTCTCAGACCCAGAGTCCTCTTCCATGTTCACCTTCCCACAGAGCTTGGTGTCATCCACAAAGAGACAGATCTTGCTGTTTATGCTGTCCTCAGTGTCATTTCTGAACATGTTGAACAGCACCAGACAGAGCACCAACCCCTGGTTACTTCCCTCTTCCCTAAGTACTCTTTCCTAACCACTACTCTTTGGGTTCTCCCCCTAGCCAGTTTGTCACTCATCTAGTCATCTTTTCCCTGCCCCTGGTCTTCCAACTTCATGAACAATCTCTTATGGGGACCGAGTCAAAAGCCTTACTAAAGTGCAGGTATAGAATGTCCACCATCTGGCTCCTGTTGAATGTACCAAACTGCTTTGACAACTAAGCTGTCGAAGTGTGGCACACTGACACACAATGTCGCCAGGTGAAATTTCACCTTTCGACATTGAGTGTTTTTCACAGGGGCTTTGCCACCACATCCCCCTACTTTTAATAACAAACTCCGGTCGGAGTTTGTTCTTAGAACACAACTGGCTAAATGGCGAAATTCCAGCTTAAGTCCTTTACAGCAACAACACTGAAGTTGGCGCTGTAAAGGATTTCGTTGTCGGAGTTTCGCTGTGCCAATGACACACCGCCCCGTCCACTATCTTTGAAACACAGTCAATGAAATGATCAGGTTTGTTTTGTACAACATCCCTCCCATAAACCAGTGTTACCTATTGTCCTGGGGCCCCTTTACCTCAAGAAACATGACCAACTTTTCCTTGAGAATGGTTTCCATTATCTTGCCAACCACTGATGTCAGGCTGACTGGTCCCCAGTTTGTTCCTTGCACTACTTATGTGCAGGGCAGTACATTAAAGATTCTCTACTCTCATGGCACCACTCCTGTTTCAAGGAGCTACTGAGCAGGTCTGCCTGTGGGGCTTTTAGAATGGCTGCCAATTATTTCAGCACCCTAGGATGCATGCAAGCTAGCCCATGAGTTTTACCCACCTTCAGAGACCAGAGTCCCTTGAGGACCCTAGTCCTCTGTGATCAGTTCATCCCACATTCTTACTTCTCCCTCCTTTCCTGCCTTCTGTGGGATTGGTCCATCCTTTTCTTTGTGAATGCTGAGAAGTATTCATTTAATGCTTCTGCCTTCTCTGCTGTCCTCCACCCACTCAGGTTCAGTCCTCAGCTCGACAACACCTTTCTTCATTGTCTTTTCTCAGATGTACTGGAAAAAGGTCTTTCATCTTCCTTGCCCCCCTCTGCTATACACAGTTCCATATCTGACATTGCCTTTCTGACCACCCTGCCGATTTTAGCTTATCCAGGTAGCCTACCCTATCCTCCTCATGCTGGGTCTTTCTGTATTTCTTGAAGGAAGCGCTTCTCTCTCATTGATCCCTGACAGAGCAGATCACCATGAAGTGGAAGCTGTAATGGCACCTGCATTGTCAGACTGACCAGATCTGAGAACCATGGCTTTCTTGGCCACAATAGACTATCAGACGAAAACTTCCTCTTGACCACTAAATCTTCTGCAGTTCCCTGGGCAATAGTGTTAATAGCAGGAACAGATGCACTCTGTCGAAGTCCTACTGCTGGGACAAAGCATCCACTCTTTCGCCCAAAGGCACCAAAATCAACTGAAGAACCTTGGTACATGAATTTCTCCTTGACATGAAAGGACTGATCTGAGGTCACCTGGAACCTTCTGAGCAGCAGGTTGAACACTCCTGGGTTTGGGGACCACTTCCTGTGGCAGACTCTCTGGCAATGTAGCCAGCTGAACTAAACATTCAGTTTCCCTGTTAGGTGAACCAACATCAGAGACAGTAGATTGTCCTCTGCCCACTGAAGCACGCTGGTCATTTCCATTATCATGCTTGCATTTTTGTACCTCTGACTTGTTTATGCATGTCAAGGTGATGGTGTTACCCAATCTCACCTTCATCACCTGGGACAGAACTCCATTTTAAAAATGCATCAACAGTATATTTGCTGCTCTCACCTTCCAAACCTTGATTTGGAGACACTGTTCCTGATGGCTCCAGATTCCCTGTACCAAAGTCTGGTGTAGAACTGCCTCAACCTGCAGGATGGCATCAGTGGTAAAAACTGCTCGGAGGAACTTTGAGGAGAGTCTCTCTGAAAAGATTCTCAGGATTCTCCCACCAAGCAAGCAACTATAACACTGGCCTGGATAACAGGATTGGTGTCTGGTGGTAGTCCTCTGAGACTGAGGACCACACTGATAGCAGTATGTTCTGGAGAGATCTCATGTGAAATCTGGCCCATGGCACCAGTTGGTTCTGTAGCTGCTGTCATCAGGCTTGATACTTGGAGCAGTTCGTTAGCAGAAACAAATACTGGGATCTCAGCCACTGAACCTCCCAGACTAGGTTCTCCATTCTGGCTGTGGGTAAAAGAACATTTGCCTGTCTGTGTGGAACACTACCCCCAGGTACTCCACACTCCGTGATGGTATTAGGGAGGGAGCACCTTTCCCTGTTGATTATCCAGCTTTGTGTCTTCGGGACTTTCAGAATCTTTGCCACTGGCGCTATGCCATTGGTGCCACAGGGCCCTTATGAGATCATCCCAGTATGGATATATGTGATGCCCCTCCTGTCTCAGTAGTGGCACCAGCACACTCAGGACTTCAGAATACTCATGGCATAGTTTCAAAACAAAAGGAAGAGCTGGCCCACCAGCGCAGTGGTTGGATTTCTGTCTGTGGCGCGGTGACCCAGGTTCAGGAGCAGGCCGGGTCATCAGAGGGCCGGCCGGGGGAAGACTGAGTGTCCCATGACAGCTCACCTTCTCCAGGGAGGGGAGGAATGTGGCTTGGCGTTGGCTGATCCCTGGCGGAGGCTGGGGGTTCAGCAGGACGTCAAGCACCAAGAGCTAGACTGGTCTCAGATGAAGGTCTGAAGCTATGCCAGCACCGAGGGCCTAGGCAGCAAGGGGTAGGATGTCATGGACATCGGCAGTAGTGCCATGATGTCAAGGGACTTGTGACACCCATAGAACACCAGGAAAGGCCTGCCAGCCCCGGGAGACAGAGGTTTGAGGAGCTAGCCTCATATGCAGCCACCTGCCCGGCCACCCAGGGTCCACAAAATGCAAGAATTCCAGGTGTGGGCCTTGATCCTGTCCCCACCAGGGGGTAAACCAAGGCTCCGTGGGGATCCAGCGCTGGACCGGGTAAGGTGGCTTGCAGGGGTAGACTCCATGATCCTCCTGAAGATGTGGGGCTGGTAGGGGAATAGGAGGAAAAATAGAGATTAAAAAAAAAAAAAAAAAAACAAAGAGCTTGGTACTAACAGTGTTACCCTTGGATGGCAAATGTCAGGTGTTCCTGGTTTGATTTGCAAATCGGAATGTAGAAATAGGCATCCCTCAAGTTGATGGACCCCAGGTAGTTCCCGGCTGGGTGGCTTGATGGTGGACCACCACCCCTGTCCCACTCATGGGTGGGGAACTGGGATCTTGCCTGTATCTGGATTAGATGATCTATAGTCTGGCTTATTGCCTCTTTTTCACCTGGTTTTGAGGAACCTGGGACTGAAGAAGTATTATCTGTTGTGGGTATGGAAGGGAATTCTATGGCATAGCTAATGCCAGACTTTCCTGCCAAGCATCAGACTTTGTCTGACTTTGTCTGGGCCCATCCCTGGTAAAATTACTACAACCCTTAGAAAAAATTTGAATTCTAGTGTGTGAAGCAACTTAAGGTTTGAGCATGCTATTTTGGATTTGTTTGAATTTTAGGAGTTTGTGGTGCTCCTTCTTAGCATGCTCCCTTTGAAACACCTGTGTAAAATCCTTGATGGAAGCACAGTGTATCAAAGAACCAAGTAATCACATTAGCCATTGAGGCATTGGAAAGTTAGGGACTAAACCAAGGGTCCCACCCTGACGATGGTGATTTAGCTTACTCACTGGAATTCCAGTCTGAAACCAACAGGACCCTCCTCACATGGAGTTTAAAGTAAATATAGCCATTTTTGGCAGTGGAAAGTTTAAATATGCTATGTTGGAGGGGGTGGGGGGGGTGCACTGGTATCTTTGGATTGTCTGGTAAAATTACTGCAGTCTTCCACCAAGGGAAGTGTGGCAGAGATGAATCTATGTAACTTCACTGAGAAGATATGAAAAGTACGTACCTACCATAATTCTTGATCTTCTCTTGTATCTTCACCATTCATCACTGCTGGGTGTCAGCCGCGGGTGCGCACCCGCCACGGAAGCTTTTTTTTTTTTTAGAGGAGTCGGCATCAATGGCGCCCACCCCTAGAGTGACGCACTGCGCGGAGTGCAAGGGGACCGTTAGGGCGTCAGAGACTCTCCTCCATCCCAGTTCTGTTAGCTGGAGAGGCTAAATAAGAATCAGAAAAGAGAGGAGGCAAGAGAGCCGAGGGATAGAAAAGGAAAGGATATAAACTGAAAAGGAATAAGCCAGTAGAGGGACAGAAAAAGAGGGAAAAATGCCTATCCTAAGGGACCTGGGGCCTCACTCTGGGGCAGCTGTAAAGGAGGAACAGATAGGAAGGAGAAAGAAGAAGATGAAGAAGAGAGAAAAGGGATGTCAGGAGGGGAGAATTCTGCCATGAAGAGATAGGTTTAAGGTTATAAGCTCGGAACCACAAACAAGGGAGCAAGGATCCCACTTAGAAAAATCGGGGAGAGGCTCAACCGAACCTCTCACACAGCTTGGACACTAAAGGCAGATTCTCTAAATCTCCTGGTATCCCTAACCTTTTAGACTCCAGCTGGGAGCTCACAAATTATCAAGCCGGAAATTCTGTTCCAAAAGATAGCAGCCAGCTAGAAAGGGAAAGAAGGCCACTTGTACCTTGTTAAGTGATAACAGTAGTATGTGAAAGTGGTGGTGGTGGGGGGGAACCCACAGAGGGTACTCCTTTATAAAACAGACAGAGTGGAAACTCAATCGGACTCCCTAGAGGCAAGGCAGAGAATACCACTTAAGGAAATTGAAGTGCCAGAACAGCACCAAACCAGTACAGGCTGACATAAAGGATTAGGGCCTGCCATAAGGGGCCTGGGAAAGAGAGGTCGAGCCATTTAAGGGACCGTCTCTTTAACTGTGAATTGAAAAACATGGCGAAGGAAGAGCCAAGAGGTGCCTATTAAGGGTAGCCAGAAAGAGTTCCCTCAAGACAGATAAATTTAGTTCATTCCTCCTATTCTCAGAGGGAGGATCCGTTCAGAAGAACGGGAGAAAAGCAAGATAGCTTTTTTTTTTTTTGACAACGCCAAGGAGAAGGGGAGGAAATGAACAGGAGGGGAGACGCCAAAGAAGGAGGCCCTTGAGTTGACGGGGCGGGATTCAGTAATGAATGGTGAAGATACAAGAGAAGATCAAGAATTATGGTAGGTACGTAATTTTCATATCTTCCCTTGTCAGTCTTCACCATTCATTACTGTTGGGTGAGTACCAAGCCCCCCAAAGAGGGGGGTATGAGTAAACCCTGAGGGAACAGATCCCTCAGCCTCCTACTGGTGAAAAGTAGGGAGGGGAAGACCCTGACCAATAGACTAGGAAGTCTAAGGTGGGTGAGGAGGAGGAGGTGTCCCCGAAGGGCTGTGGGAGGGGGGTTGCCCCTGAAGATGCCTCCTCGCCCTGGGGGGAAAAAAGGCGGGTCCCCCGCAAGGCAGAGCCAGTCACCCTACGCCAGGCCATGGATGACAGTCGGGAGAGACAAAGCCATGCCGTCTGCCTAATGCAGATCGCTGTTCCCACTAGTTTGGATGCCACCTCATTGGCATTGTAAGATGCCCTCGCTTGGTACCTTGCAAGCTCCAGACCCTGCGCAGAGAGGGCAATGGCTTGTCTAGACTGCTCTGAGTCAGGAAGTAGGGGTAAGACCTGAGCCAGCATTGACCACAGATGACTGTTGTAAGCAGCGTGGTGAGCCTGATGAGAAGAAATGCATAATAATGCACGACCAGAAGAGAAGACTCTTCGTCCCCACCGGTCGAATTCAGCAGAATCCGAATCCGGAGGCCTGTCGTCGCGCCAGGCGCCGAGGCCCAGAAGGAGTATCCAGGGACACCAAGCCTGAAGGCGGGTGAGGCTAAAACCTAGAGACTCGTGGGGACTGGCACGCCTCCTGCAGTCTCCGGGCTGGGGATGGAGTGGCTGGAGACTGCCAGGTGCAGATAGATGCTTCCTGGAAGGGAATCAGCCAGGAAGGCACCACTAAATGGCGGGCGCTGAATTCAGTAACGAAAGCACGCATTTGCCGCTCGGTATTGTCCATACGGATGTAGGAAATACGAAGCTCTGAAACCATCCTCGAAAGGAAACGTTGATAGTCAGTGAAATCGGCGTCAGAGGAAATGTGGACAGGAGGTTCCTCTTCCTCAGTTGAGGAAGACAAGGAGGAAGTGGAGCTCGAATGCCCAGAAGACTCCTGTGGCGGGGGGACAGGCGGAAGACCTGTTCATCCATGGCCCTGACATAGGACAGGAAGGCCACTGCAGTAGCTCTGAACATCTCCCAAGATAATGGCCCAGTGGGCTCCAGATGGCCTGGGAGAGAGGGAGATGGTTGCAGAGGGATGGGCGAAGGGCACCTAATAGCATGTGCCCGACCTCCACCAGGGATCTAGGATCCAGGTAGCGACGTCGCCAAGACTGGGGACCCTGAGATCGTGCCGGGTTGTGTAGTAGAAAGGGTAAGAGACAACTCCGGAAAGAGCCCTGAAGGGGAATCTCCCCTGTGATGTGCCTGGGATTGCATGAGTCCAGAAGGGCAACCCTCAGAACCGACACCAGAAGACACTTTAGAGACCTTAAGAGAAAGGCAAGGATCAGCGCTACAACTCCTCCCCGCACCCCGCAGGGTGGTAGAAGTTCGTCGCTGCTCCTGACCCCTACCCCTCAATCCTTCAGACTCCGAAGCAGCCCTCTTCCTCATAACCAGTGGTGTAGGTCCCTGCTGAGCAAGACCCCAAAGGGCTTTCGCTGAGGCAGAGTCCTCTTCCCTCAGCTGAAGGACCTGAGTAGCACCAGGAATGGCAGCTGCCTGGGACCTGTAAGAAGTGGGTATCCTCTCCTGAACATCAGAAGGGTCCACCACAGAAGACTCCAGGCCACCTCTAACCATGGAATGATCTGGGCTAACCAACTCTGGGGAGTCCAGCAGAGGAACACTGGACTGTCTAGCCCTGCGGCCTACAGGAGGTTCAGAGCCAGAAGACTCTAGCCGCTGGTCTGGGTCCTCACCTGAATCGTCTCCCTCCGAGGAGGGGTCAACAAGGGAAGACTCCATCTCAATGGCCACAGGAACCTGCCCAGAGGTGGCACCAGGCCTGGTACCGCCGTAGGCCACGACGACAACCACGTCTGCAGAGTCATCCGCACCCCTGGCGGCACCAGGTTCCTGGGCCACACTGCAAATAGCGCCGTCCGAGTCACCAACACTGTGAACAGTGCCGAGATCCAGTGCGGCACCGCTGACGGTGCCGCCTAAGTCCCAAGCACCGCGAACGGCACCGGGACCCAGCGTATCCCCACCAACGATGCCGCCCAAGTCCCCGGCACCGCAAATGGTGACGCGTCCCAGCACGGCACCACCAACGGTGCTGCCCGAGTCCCTGGCACCGCGGACTGTGCCGCGACCCAGAACGACACTGCCAGCAGCACTGCCCAAGTCCCCGGCACCGCGAACGGCACAGAGACCCTGAACGGCGCTGCCGATGGCCCCGCCTGAGACACCGGCTCCGAGAGCTGCGCCAGACTCCGTGACAAGGACAGAGAGAAACGAGGGTCCACCAGAGCCAGGCCCCACAACCGGAGGTCACGACACTCGGGGAGCCTGCACCTCCACGGAGGTGACTGCCGGGACGGCGCCAACTGCGTGACCCCAGAAAGGATCACACCGTTCTTCTGGCACCGAAGAAGAAACCTCCTCCTCAGCAAGGCTGGAAGTGGAGGAGGCTTCCTCCTCGTGGGCCATATAGACCCGGGAGGGGACCCGGAGGAAGGGTGAAGAGATCTGGCCTGGGAAGCCCTTGGGCGACGTCGTCCTCCAAAAATCGGCAGAACTCGTCCGACTCGAAATGTGCAGACTTCCAAAACACGGCAATTCATGGAGAAACAGGCATTGCAATGATTCATATCATGGTAGGGTCCCAGGCACCGAAGACAAACATCATGACGGTCCGTGACAGAAAACTGCCAGCCACAGGGGTACCGATGCATAGGGGCACGGCCCGCCTTAGATTTACGTTTTGCCCCTGAACCAGACATGATGCTAAACAATTAAGGAAAAAACACAGAAAAGTCTTGGCGTCGTCAAATTAATATAGAAAAAGAACGGTCTTACCGATCGACGACGTTGAGCAACGGGAAACGGGATGAAGGATTTCGAGTACTGAGGCCTATGATGCAGTATCTATTTTGGCTCCGTGTAGCAGGTGCAACCTTGATGGTGGGAGAAACCGAACTGGGATGGAGGAGGAGTCTGCAATGCCTAACGGCCACCCCTTGCGTTCCACACAATGCGTCACTCTAGGGGGCGGCGCCGTCGACGCCGACTCCTCTTAAAAAAAAAAAAAGCTCCCATGGCGGGTGCGCGCCTCCGGCTGACACCCAACAGTAATGAATGGTGAAGATTGACAAGGGAAGATCCACCTATTCTGCCTGCACCTCTATTGCATCTATGAGCAAAGGCACCTGTTACCGTCACCTCTACACCCAGAGTAAGCGCCTCTGTTTCTCTGATTACCAAAGTTCAAAAAGGGCCCAAATCCACCATTTGGCTGTCTGGAGCATCTAAAACTGTGCCCCCTCGATGCTGGGTTGGAATTCTGTTGCTGACAGAGACTAGTAACTGTCCATCCTTATCCTGATGTCTTTCAAAATTCTATTCAGTTTTGGGCTGAAAGTCAAATCCTCAGCAAAAAGCATATTGTACAGTTTATTTTTGTCTTAGATGCCTGAGCAGAGGCTAAACAAAGCAGCTACACCCCTCAAATGGCCTTCACTATAGAGCAGACTGAGCATGCCGACTTACGGGAGCTGTCCACAGCTGCCATCTCCCAAAATGTGAGAGAAATCAGCTGTAAAACATTCACCCCTTCAGAATCCTGTTGAAAAAAACCTACCTAAGGCAGTGTCCCAGGAACATAAGGCCCTGGAGATGATAAAAGATGTGTAAATTGTTTGCAGATCAATGCAATTCAATGCAAAGTCTTATATAAATACTGCATCCACTTTTTTGTCATGAGCATCTGACAAAGCTACTGAACCTTCTAGGGGTACAGTGGAGTGCTTCTCCACACTGCATATGGCCTCCTCAAAGGGGTAATATTGAAACCTGGGCCCAGGAAAGAGCTTTTGCTTGTCCACACTGGTTCATTCCTCATCAATAATTTGGTCACAGTGACAAAATTCAGAAAGCACTTTGGAACAGAAGCCAAAATAATGGGATTCATATCTACAGTTTCTATGTCCTGAGACTCCTTTAGCTGCAGCATCTTGTAAGCCTCAGTTATCATACAGGACAGCATCTTAGAAATAAACGGGAGGGGAATCAGAATGTTTTTTAGGCTCTTTCCACTCCCTCTTCTCCTCAGAGAGACGTTCTTCCTCATCTGATAGACCTGGTTCTGCAGGATCAGGGTTCTTCCCCAAAACCCTGCATCTTCCTCTTGACCTTCCATTCTGTCCAGATCAGGGTCATTTGCAAATCAGGGTGAGCATGGTCTCTGATCTGGTGTACCTAGATGTGCCTTTCACTACCTCCATCCCCAAGCCGAGTGGCCTGCTTTGGTTTTGGGTGTCCTCACAGGCAAAATCTGCTGATCATCAACATGAAGTATCTCATTTAAGAGAAATAATATGCATTCATGCAGCTCCACTGTGCCAATG
Source organism: Neoceratodus forsteri (assembly GCA_016271365.2). Classification (NCBI taxonomy): domain Eukaryota; kingdom Metazoa; phylum Chordata; order Ceratodontiformes; family Ceratodontidae; genus Neoceratodus; species Neoceratodus forsteri. Next base: position 278,168,149 of record CM028138.1, on the reverse strand, counting down.
CCAGACTGTACCACAGGTGCAACCCCCAGATGGGGTGGGGAGAAGTGGTTTCAGTTGGTGGGTGATCAAAATAGACCTGTTAGATTGCGTCACATAGTGAGGACAGCAGGACCCCATGGGTGAAGGCATAATAGTCCTGCGGCAGATCTTGCATCTTACAAATATAATTTGTCTGCAATAAGTCATAGTGCCAGAAATAGCACTGTTGAAAACAAAGAAAAATAAGAATTGGCACTGTCCCTTTCAGGGAATCACAGAAGATCTCCCTGACTCTCCGGGATAAAAGCACTGACACTTAGCCAAGTCTGTTTCCCAAATTGTAACAGCATTTTTTGTTCTATTTGAGACTCAACACATAATGCCACAGCAGACACCTAGAAGGAGGATGGAAATCCTGAGTACAGTGCTTCAGTTGCTGCTTACTATAACGATCAGAGGCCTCACAGCAGATTGGACAAGCATGACTTAATAGTACTGATGCCTTTAAGTGATGTCAAAAATCCAAATGGTGTCCTAAGCTCCCTGCGTGCACAGTGAAGGTGATCAGCCAAGCAAGCTACAACGCACAAAGCATCAACGGACTCCTGCAGGCTGGCACAGCCAAACTGTGTAGCAAAAGCCACAGAGGAAAGAACCACGACTGCCATGCAAAGTAGAGGAATGACCTCCATGGGCTAGCAGCCCAAATGACAGACAAAAAACACTCTGCCAACAATAGAGGGAACAAGGCAGAGACAAAAAATGATAAACACCCCCAGGGAACAAAGCCTCTAGGAGCTGAACCAGTTACCGCTCAGAACTAGCCAAGCTTGTCCCTAAACAACACACTGACCAGAGATTAAAAATCCTTACAGAATGCAAGACCAAACTGACAAGAAAAAACAAAACAAACAAAAACACCCACACTCCTAACATAACTAACCCATAGGAAAGGAGAAAAGACCACGCTAAACGCCATGAAAGGTGAGGGTGGTGGAATAACTGGAGAAAAAAAAAACTCACTCACATAATGCACAAGACTAAAGGGAAATTATTAACACAGACTGACTCAAAAACAAAACCACCCTTAGACAAGTGGTCCCCATTCAGTCACTGTAAGCATGGATAATTGGAGTTAGTTGGCACGTTAGTTACTTCTAAAGCCTCAGTTTTAACAGGTATGGGTTTCTAAATTTAGGGGTACCCCTTGCTACCAGGTTGCCCTGTCCTACCTCAAAGTTACACAATTCCATGAGCAAAACTAATAACTAAAGCTGTAGAATCTTAAAATCTCCCAGCAAGCTCTATGTTGCCACTCATTTACTGGTACAGCAGTATCTACAGTAACTGCTGCATTTGGAATGTTCCATGTCCCTAGTGTTTATGCTGAGGTCAAAGATGTGGGCTGCAGCACTGCCCCCAGTAAGGGATCATATGTACTAAATTCCCCACTGACACATGGAGCAATACAGAAATACAGGTTATTCACCTGTAACTACATTTCTAGGAGTGGTATACAGTTCATATACACACTCTGGTAGTTTTCTGGAGAAATGCAAACCATCAAAAGTCTTCACGCTAAGCTTCTCCTACAACCCAGGTGGTATATCCTCTAGCTCTGCCCCATAATGTTAGGTCTTTGCATGCTGGAAGCAAGGATTCGTGTGTTATATGCCAGGGGAGGTTGCGTAGACTGTGTGGATCTGAACTGTATACCACTCCTAGAACTATGATTACAGGTGAATAAACTGTATTTCTAAGGGTGTGGATATACAGTAGTTCACTATCCACACTCTGGCAGGCTCAAGCAGTCCTCTGGGAGGCGGCGCAAGGCACACACCTCTATTTGGAAAAGCGGACTGGAGCTCCAAGGACTCAAAAGCAGCATCCCGACAGCTCATGTCAATGCTGTAATGGGATATGAAGATGTGTGCTTTACTTCAGGTTGCATCCCTTCATATCTCTGCAATGAGGATGTCCCTGGAAGCAGCCACAAGGCAGCTGTATGTCTGGTGGAATAAGCCTTAAGCCCCTTGGGTGACTCCCTATCAGCCAACCAATAACAGAGGTTGATACAGGATGTAATCTACCTGGCAATTGTCCACTTTGCTGCCAGTCTGCCCAGTGCGGCTCCAACATGGTTGGGTTGGGAAACGATTATAAGTTGTCTCAGGAAATTGTTAGTACTTCTCCTACTCTGTTCAGGGAATGTGGAACTAAGGGTCGGTCCTGCCAGACTAACCTGATAGAGTTTTTCGATTGGGTGACGCAGATAGTGGACCAGGGAAGGGTAGTGGACGTGGTCTATCTGGATTTTGGTAAGGCCTTCGACACCGTTCCACATAGAAGGCTGGTGAATAAGCTGGACTGCCTGGGTGTGGGTCACAAAATCTCTAGGTGGGTAGAGAACTGGCTGACGGGAAGGCAACAAACAGTGGTAGTAAATAGGACACATTCCATGGAACAGGCAGTGATCAGCGGGGTGCCACAGGGGTTAGTGCTAGGACCACTACTCTTTAATGTCTACATTAGTGACCTTGCAGAGGGCTTGGAGGGCCGGGTGTGCCTGTTTGCGGATGATACAAAGGTCTGCAATAGGTTGGATTCACAAGGGGGAGTGGAGGTCATGAGGAAGGACCTGGAGAAGGTAGAGAATTGGTCAGAAACCCGGCAACTAAAATTTATTGCAGGGAAGTGCACAGTGACGCACCTGGGGCAGAAAAACATGAGGGCAACTTACTTCCTTGGGGGGAGGAAATCATGGAAAAGGAACAGAAAAAGGACCTGGGGATCGTGGTATCAAGGAATCTTAAGGTGGGGAACCAGTGCAGCAAGGCGGTGGGTAAGGCAAATGGTATGTTGGCCTGCATTACAAGGGGCTTTTCTAGTAGAAGGAGGGAAGTGCTAATGCCATTGTACAGAACTATGGTGAGGCTGCACCTGGAGTATGGGGTGCAATTCTGGAGACCGCACTTGCGCAGGGATATCGAGATGTTCAAGAGGGTGCAGAGAACAGCCACCAAGATGGTACGAGGGTTGCAGGATATACCATATGAGCAAAGATCGAGGAGCTGAATCTGTACCCACTGGAGACTAGGAGGGAGAGGGGACATGATTGAGACTTTTAAGTACCTGAGGGAGTAAATAGGGTGAAGGAAGGAAGTTTGTTCAAAATGAAGAAAGGAGCGAATATGAGAGGACATGGGCTCAGATTGGAGGGTGGGAGATACAGAGGCAATGTCAAAACTAGGGCAGTTCTTCATGGAGAGTGGTGGAAGCCTTGAACAGACTGCCAGAGGAGGTGGTGGGAGCCGAAACGGTGGAGGGCTTCAAAAGGGCATGGGACAGACATAAGGGGTTGGGAAAGGGGATAGTAGAATGATAAGTAGGGTGGAAGGGAATGGGGAGGATATAAAGGCAGTCTGGATGGGCCACGTGGTCCTATTGTGCTGGCAAATTTCTGTGTAATCTGTGTAAACCCCGGCCCACCCCTCGTGCTAGATGCCCCATCGGACCTCTCTGCAATTAAAGGGCCTTAGTTTCCTGCTCATGAATGTTTGCAGCTTACCAAAAATTTTATTTGATTCAAGCCTGGGTACTACATACATCACCTGACATAGTTATGATATCAGAGACATGACTTTCAAGCCATATCCCCAACAAAACTGTTACTATATATGATTATAATCTGTTTAGATGCAACAGGCCAACAAGGGGAGGTGGAGTCACCATCTACACTAAGAACAAATACCTTGTCTCAGACATTGTTTGGACCTCTTTGCCTAAGGAATTTGATTGCCTTGCCCTAAAGTTAACCTTATCACCAGAAGTAGCTCTCTTAATATCTGTTTATTATAGGCCATCCTCTGCTGGGCTTGGCTTACTAGCATACCTCCACTCCCCTGCTGGATAAGGTGAGCCTAGAATGCATAATAATGGGAGACTTTAATCTCAACTGGAATGATCACTGCTCTAATAAGCTTAAGAAGTTCTGTGCTGTACACGGGCTAACCCAGATTACTCCCGAGAACACCCGTCCTAATAAGAAAAATCCCAACCACAGTACACTACTGGATCTTATGCTTGTTAGTAAGCCACACAACATCTCCCATACATGGGTGTTTCATAGTGACATAAGTGATCACTGTGCCACTGCCTGTATTCGGCGCACCCCCAACTGGTTGTCTACTTCCACCTTCTGGCTAAAAAGAAGCCTAAAAATCTTCTGCCGAACTGCCTTTCTGGCAGACCTCGGGAATATCAACTGGCAGGATTTCTATTTGGCCCCCTCTTTCACAGAGGCTTATAATCAGGGGTATAGCCAGGCATTTCAGATTTGTACACCAACCTGCTACACTGCTACCCCCTTCCCCACTGTTGTTCATGCCTGCCCCCCCACGACTCTAGTCCAAGGTTCCTGGCTCCTATCAGATGATTCCCACACTAGACCTGCTGTCTGTCTCGTTGCTAGTGTGGTGCTCACTGCCCAGTGGTAACGCCACTGACTGCACCACTAGTCCAAGACCATGGCAGAAATTTCTTCTCTCTCCCTGCAGGTAGGCAGATTTACTCCATTTGCCACTCCACATGAGTCTTCATTCTTTTAGCTGGCTCTGAATCTGTTTTCTGTCTGTTGCTCCTCAGTTCATTTACTGCTTCTCTCGCTCCCAGTACAATTGAACTAATAGTATGGCTTCTGACTTTGCTGGGGTATTTAAACTCATCGCCCAGGACTTGCCACACCCTACCAGATGCCACAGTTGATCACTATGCAGGCGGACCATGCGGACTAATTGAGACCTTCAGTTTCAACATCCACAGTCCACTCTGCCACCCCACAAAACAACGCTGAAAGTGAAAAAAGCCTGCAAAGCCAAACAAAGGAATTTAAATGTGATGGACTGGGAGGACAGTGGTACTGGCCAGCTTGTTTGCTACCTTGCTACTAAACTTGAGTACGCCATGGCTTACTTGGAGTATCAGTAGCTATGCCCTTGCTTATAATACCTTCCAAAACCTACTAGTGGGGCTGATAAATATGCTCCACTTAGGAAGTTCAAAACTAGGAAAAGGTTCCCTGACTGGTTCACTCCAACCTTGAAGAAAGCTCTCAGGGACAGAGATACATTGTGGAAAAGGGCCACGAAAATAAAATTAAACACTGACTGGCTTACCTTTCAGGTAGCTAGAAACACCTGCACCAAATTAATCAGGGCTGAAAAATCACGTTATTTCCAGACCGTCCTTGAAGAAAATAAAAATTGCACTGCCACATTTTGGAATGTTCTTAGAGAGGTTGAAGGTTACTCACCAGCCTCCCCCCTGCCCACTAAGACAGTGGCAGGAGACATTTCATACTCTTAACAGAGCGGACATTCTCAAACAACTCGACAATCATTTTGCCACAGCAGGCCTTGCGTTCGATGATTCGCCCGTCAGAAAGCTTAATGTCCACAGCGATGCCAATAATGGTTTAAGCTCCGGCATTGCCCCAACCCGAGACACAACTTTCAAACAGGTGGAGGACCTCCTAACGACCCTGGACACAAAAAAGTGTGGTGGCGCTGATCTTCTAGAACTGTTTTTCTTGAAAATAGGCTTCTGTCACCTGACAGCCCAAATCACTCACCTGTTTAATAGTTCCCTGACTCAAGGCGAGTTACCTCCACTTTGGAAAATAGCGCACTTCATTCCTCTTTTCAAGTCTGGAGATCCAACTGACCTGAACAATTACTGACCAATTCCTCTTCTTCCAACCCTCTCAAAAATCCTGGAGAAAGTTGTTAATTCCCAACTTAGGGAACACCTCGAAACTGAAAACCTAAACCTGGCCCAGTCGGGTCTTAGACCCAAGCACAGCACTGTAACTGCCCTTGCCAAAGTGTCTAGTGATTGGTAAACCACACTGAATACAAAAAAACACGTACATGCTCTCTTTCTAGACATTAGTAAGGCCTTTGATACCATAGATCATAGCCTTCTGCTTAATGCCTTGAATAGTATCGGCCTAGACAATACTGCCCTAAAGTGGTTAGAACGTTATCTCTCCAACAGAATGCAGCAAATTAAAGCTCAAGGGGAACTGTCCCCACTAAAAATCCTTCCTCGGGGTGTGCCACAAGGCTCTATCCTGCGCTCTATTCTGTTAGCAATATACACAAACCGTATTGACTCTCACATACACACAGGTAACATACATCTATTTGCTGATGATATGGTTCCATACACTATTAACTCATCCCTGGATCTCGCTTACAAGGAGCTTTAGCACAACTTCGTCATCCTTCAGCACAACTTACTAAAGCCCAAGCTCCTGCTTAATGCTAAAATGACCAAAGGATTGATTATATCTCCACATGTCTCTCATACCCTAGGGCCACCAGCAAACTGCCAGATTTACACCTTACTTGGTGAACCACTGGAAGTAGTGGATAAGTTCAAGTACCTGGGCGTCTGGTTGGATAACCGGCTTAGTTTCACAGTTCATCTGAAGGAGCTAACAAAAAAGCTAAGACAACAACTAGGTATCGCATAAGACGTCTTCTCACATGAAAAGCCCAGAAGAGACTAGCCCAAACAATGTTCATTCCATTGCTGGACTATGCAGACCTTCTCTGCAGCCATTGTTCTAATCAGGCATTATGTAAACTCGACACCCTTTATCATCACGCCCGATGGTTTATTCTGGACATTCCCCTTCGTACCCATCACTGCCTGCTCTATCAGATGCTGGCTTGGCCATCTCTTACATTGAGGGCGTTAACCGTTAAACTACAAGCTTATATCTCTACTCTGTGTGCGCCAAGGGAACATATGGCCTAAGGAGCACCTCTCTTGTCTTCTTCAAGGTGCCCAGAATAAGGACACAGCGTGGTCTGGCTGCTATTAACTTCTCCCTTCCCTCCCTCTGGAACACCATGCAAAAGACACTAAGGATTTCATCCCTTCCGGGTCCTCATACCTTTAAGCTGTTGCTCGCTTGCAACCTGAGGGATACATCTGCCTGCTGCAGGTGATCTCCTACTGACCTCCCGGCTCATTTACCCAGCACTCATACATACAACCCTAGCACTTCTCTCTCTATTTTTTTTTCTTACTTTCTGGTCGTATTCTGATCGTGTTAATCTTCCTCCTCCTGTTAGCTATCCCCCATTCACTTTCACCCATCCCTCCATCCTAACCCTATGCAGGGTCGCCCTTTGTTCAGTCCTTATTATGCCTCATCCTTTTACTCTAGCTTTGTGCACATGTCTTTCCTCTGACTAGATGTCACTTTCAATTTTGTTACATCTCTGCCCACACTGTATTAGCTGTTGGTGTTACTGCTGCTTCTCTGTATGTATCAGCCCGGTATTAAGTGTATTTAATGTATTATTCACTGTATCTGTACTATCCTGCCCAGGACCATCTTGCAGATGAGCTTGCTCAAGGATGATTTGCCTGGTTAAATAAAGTTTGATTGATTGATTGATTGACTAATTGGAAGTATACTGGTAAGTTAATCACCTGGTTAAGGTGAAACTCCGATACGACCTTTGGGAGGAACTTCTAGTGGCAGCCAAGGATGACCTTGTCCTTGTGGAAGACGAGATAAGGAGACTTCACTGAGAGTGCCTGGAGCTCGCAAATCCTTCTGGCTGATGTGACAGCCACCAAGAAAGGTCTTCCACAACAGATGAGACATCCCACACCTATGCATAAGCTCAAATGGCTTGCCCATGAGCAATAGTAATACTGGCAGCAGGTCCCAAAGTGATAGGGGTTCACGCACTAGAGGGGACAAGTGGTCCAGGTCCTTGAAAAAGTGCCCAACCACCTCCTCTTTGGCTGTCAACTTACCAGCCTATGCCAAGTAAGCAGAGATGGCTGCCAGGTGCATCTTAAGTGTCATCGCTCACAGGCCCAACTGAGAGAGGGACCAGAGGTAGTCAAGGATGCTTGCCATGGTGTAGTAAGGGGATCAATCTCCTTGCCCTGGCACCAGATTGAGAACCTCTTCTGCTTGAATGTGTAAGCAACTGTGAGTCAAATCCTTATGGAACACCTCCACAACATGGAGGACATCTTCCGAAAGGCCCAAAGCCTGGACCTCTAGCTGCTCAGGGACCAGGCTGAAAGGTGCATGGATTGATTATCTGAATGAAGGAATGTCTCCTTTTTCTGGTTAGCAGGTCTAGGTGGAGTGGCAACTGCCATGGAAGTCTGCTGCTGAGGCTGAGGAGACTGGGCCAGTCTGACATTATAGGATCATCTCGCCTTGTCCTTCAGGGCTTTGACCACAACCCTGTGGACAAAGGGTAAAGGAGGGAAGGCACAGAAAAGGCCTGGGGTTTACAGCCTCATGAAGGCATCCCCCAACAGTAGCCCGTACTGTGGGGTGGCAGGCACAAAACAGCCTTAACTTTCTGTTCTCCCAGGAGGTGAACAGGTTCACCAGAGGGGTGCCCCACTAGGAGAACAGGTGGTTTACTCCCTCCTAATTCAGGGACCACTCGTGCAACATCTCTTCAACCCGGCTGAGTGTCTCTGCCAGCTGAATGTTCACTCCCGTGACAGTGATTGCCAGGAGGTCTGCACCCAGGCTACACGTGAGGGTCCAGGTGCGGACAGCCTTCCAACACAAAGGATGGAAGTCTGTTTTACCCATCCTGTTCTGGTAGAATATGGTCAAGATATTGTCCATCTGGACCTTCACAACCTGACCTCTGATCAAAGGGTGAATTCTGCCAGAGCTAACACTTATGCATGGAACTCTGGCAGGTTAAAGTGGTGACAGCAGACCAAAAGCTATAATGCACTCCTGCAAAATCTACGTACATCTTATTTAATTGCAAAAGCTACCTCCATTTGTTAGTGCAAAACACAGCACTCACAAGCCACATGGCCATCCGCCATGATGCTTCATTCAAACAGAACTTTGTTAGGGGGCATGTGATACCAGAACATTAAATAATCACATGCAGCCTATGTCATAATGACATCATGCATATATGTACTAATAAATATTACCAGTTTTTTTATCTGGTGTATATTCACAGGTACACCATACCTATTCATGGTGCACCGAATCTTGGCTCCGCTGTGTGTAAACTCCATTTTGCGGATTTGGGCTCAAGTGGTGATGGTAATCCCTGGGTGATCAGAACCCATAGGCTCTGGTCCCCTAGGTGTACTCCCCACCTCACCAGAGACATGTTCATCATGTGACGGACAGCCCTGGGTGGACGAACGGATTCTCTCCTCCAGATGCTGTGGGTCCAGCCACCACTGGATGGCATCCCACATTGGCTGGGTCACCATAAATGGTTATGGTCCAAGTGACCCAAGTGCTGGGACCACTGACTATCCAACTCCCACTGCAGACGGTGCATCTGGCAGCAAGCCTAACAGATCATGCTGGTGGAGGATGCCATGCACCCCAGAAGCTGCAGGAAGTCCTGGGCAGGGTACAAGAGTCCAACCACAGGGAGTCTAGTTCTGTCCCAATGAACTTTATCACCTGCGAAGGGACCAGTTTGAACTAGGCTGGGTCGACTGAGAGGCCGAAGCCTCAAAAGGTATGGAGGGCCAGCTCTCTGAAGTATTCAACAGTCTCCATGGATAACCTTGCTATCAGTCAGTTGTTAGACAGAGGTATAAACAGACACCCTTGCACCACAGGAAGGTCACCACCACTGCCATGCATTTGGTAAACTCCTGGACGTGGATGAAAAGACTGAAGGGCATGACCAGGAAGTGGTAAAGTATCCTCTCTGTGTGGAACAAAAGTACAGGCAATGGAACAGATGGACTGGGACATGGAAGAATGTGTCATGGAGGTCCAGGGAGCAGAACCATATGCCCTGCTCCAGAGATGGTATGATCTGATTTATGGTGACTATCCAGAACTTGCACATGAACTGGTTCAGACTGTACAGATCCAGTCTGGGGCACCAGCCACTCCGCATCTGTTTCTCCCCCCATCTGTTTATGGACCAGGAAGTACCTGAACACATATCCCTGACTGACTATGGAGGCTTGGGCATGGGCTAGTGCTCCTCTCTCTAACAGCTAGGCAGTGCTCGCTCTTAGGCCAGAAAGTGTGTCTGGCAACATCATAGACTACCAAGGAGTGTGGACTCAGTAAAGTGGCAGAGCCTTGAAATCTAGAGACAACCCTCTGCCCACCACTTCTAGCACCCACTTGTGCACAGTAATAGCGGACCACTGTGGCAAGAAGTGGCACAGCTGACCCCTGATCAGGAGCTGGGAAAGGGACTGTATGAGCTAGGGTATGATACTCTACAGCCCGTCACTGTGCAGCCTTAGCGAGGGCTCCAGCTGCAGGGACCACTGAAGAACCACCACCAATGCCCCCACTTTTTGGCCTCTGCCATATGAACTTGGGTTTCAGACACCAATAATGCTGATACTGTACCTACTGAGGCTGCTGCGGCTGAAAGGGAAGATAGGGAAGGCCTCCCTTTTAAGCTTTTGAGCCTTCTGGGGAGAAGCCACAGACTCTAAATGTGCAAGATATGTCCCTCCACCACTGGGCCAAAGGAGTCAGTGCCCAAAAAGGGGACATTGGCCAACTCATGCTGGATATTTGCTGTAGAGGTGGGAAGCCGCAGCCAGTTAAAGTTTGAATGAAGTATATTCAATTTAAAAAAGTTAAAACTGAATAAGGTATATTCAATTAAAACAAAAAAGGAAAGCTGCAGCCAGGTCCTGGGATGCATGTCCACTGCTGCTGCCATGGCACTGGCACAAGAGTTGCCCGTGTTTAAGGCCATCTGGAGCTGGTGTTTCACCAGCGATTGACCTTGGTTTCTTGATTAACTTTACCGGTGACGGCTTGTCTGCAGAATAATGTGGAAGGAGGCTATCTAGCATGCCAATCAGGGAGTGACCAAAATTAGTCATCATGAGAGACGTAGCTGGCCAGACAGTGACCCAGTGATTCAGTGGTGAACCTTTTTCACTGTGTAGTCAAGTAGCTGGCCTGACGGTGACTCCAGTGATGCAGTGGCATGAACCTTTTCACTGTGTAGTCAATCTTTTTGGATTCTTTGTCCCGTGACTTATACATGTCCCCTTGGCCACCCAATTTATGGAAGGCCAGGTCTGATACTAGAACTTCAGCAGAAGGATGGTTGGAAAACCCCAAAAGGGAACCCATGGGGATCGCATACTTGCGGACCATGTGGGTGGAGGGTACCAGACAGAATGCTGGATACTGCCAAAATTACAGGGCCATCCCTGGATGGCCTCAGCCATGGGAAAGGCAACCTCAGATTGTCCTTGTCCAGTATGTGACTGATGGAGTATTTAGCCTCTTCTGAACTGGTTTCAAGGGCAAATTCATGGATTACGGACAATAGTCAGTTCCTCGACTGACTCTTTGTCATGAGTGTGAGTCCTGGTGGAAGCCATGGATGACTCATTCTTGGAGATGGAGGACTGGTAAAAAATGTCCCTTGAGCCTTTACCCCCATGGACCACCTTAGTGTACTCAGGCTGTTGATTTTCACCAAGTAAGAGCAGTGGGAGAATTCTTGGTTGGAGCACCAAACGGGCTGGAGTAGAAGTAGTTCCACCTGTAGGGATGGAGACACAGGAGACATCTGCAAGGCGTGGATTGGTGTGGGCATGAGTGTTGTAGCCGAGGGACTGTAGACCTAGGGCAGAGTCCTACCATGCCCAGCAATAGCTAACTGTTGCCAGAGGAGCTCTTTGTAGTATCAGTGCATCTTGTGTCGATGGCACTCCTCGTCTGAGGAGGTCAAGGCGTATCGATGGTGGCGCCTCCTGGTTGAGTGGGATTGAGAACACCAAGTGGTGCCTTGACTTCGACTGTCAACCCAAGGGTCATCGTCAACTGACATCCTCCGTTGGGTCATGGCAGACCACATGCTTCACCATACTGAGCAAGAAGGGTTTTGTAGACATGACCACCTGTGGAGGCTGCTCCAAACGTGATCCAGCTGGGACACAAATTAGGCCACATTCTCCTGGAGGAGGAATGGGAGCACCGGGGTCTGGGTGATTGACTCTTCATTCAGCTCCTCTGACAGCTGGTCAACAGATTCCAGAAAAACCTTCACTTCCTGCTCAGTCGGAATTAAGGTCAACAAGCCCAATATATGTACCGAAAAGCTTCTGATCTTCCCCCTCAACTGAATGCAGCTTGACCAGGGCCAAGGGAGTCGAGAAACTGGGAAAAATGTATTCTCTCCTGATCCCATGACCTATGAGGTGGTGCTTGTGCTTCTCACCACTGTGAGACGAGCTCTCCCAAAAGATCTGGAGAGCTACACACATTTTTCGAAAATCATCCAAGAATAACCCTCCAGGAGGGGGCGCTGTGAAGCCCGAGCAATATGGCCACAGGAATTTAGAGCTAGTTGGGACCTCATGATAAAAGTGCCTTTTTGGGTGATGAGAGAGTGACATGAGACCCACAAAGTATAAATGTGGGCATCGGAAACATGTTAGAACAAGGATGGGGAATCCTAAGAAAGATAAATAGGGTGGAGACAGCGCTAAAAGTAAAAGTTACTTGCCACTACCGCAGTCGGCACAGGGGCCACCCTATTTCGGATCCAAGTACAGAAGGAGAAGAGAATTTACAGACATTAGGGCAGAAAATAAATAAAATGTTGCGTCCATGGTAGGTCTCTCGGACCGCTTCGACGTCCTGTGAAACAGAGTTACTCTTTTGGAGGCAGATACCGGATCAATTAAAACTGAAGCGTCCGATGCCAAAAAACAATCGGAGATTGCGATGGGCACAGCAGCAAGTCTGGTGAAGGAAAATACACACTTGCGGTCCCGGCTTGAGAATTTAGAGAGTCAAGCCAGGGCCTCTAACTTCAGGATCATAGGAATACCAGAATGCAGTGAGGGGGACCATCTCAGCTTATTTTTAAAAGAATGGCTGGAACAACAGCTTGGCCAGCCCCTGCTAGAAAGAAACTGGTTGATCCAGAAGTCCTATAGAGTCACCTTTCGAGGAAGGCCCAGCAACACTGATACACCAAGGATAATTATGGCAGTGATGGACAATATGGGGACCAGAGACCTAATTCTGTCTTTAGCCAGGCAAAAATGTACTGTGCTTCAGGATGGACAAAGAGTGTCTGTCTAACCTGATCTAAGTTATGCGACAAGACAGAAAAAGAAACGCTTTGACAGCATTCGGGCAATGCTTCGAGAAGCAGGCATTACACACAACATGTTGTTCCCTGCGAGACTTAGATTGGTACACGCTGAGAAGGTCTTCATATTTTCGAATGCAGCTGAAGCCCTGACTTGGATAATAAAAATAAGCAAGGCTGCCCAGAAGGAGACGTGAATCCTCTCAATCCAACTCGGAAGATGACGAGGCCGTTAAATCCTAGAGGGACATTGTTATTTTGTTGGCTCCAGGTTTGATAGTCATAATTAAGGCTGCTGTGGCATTTGCTTCCCCTGTTTGCTGGACGGTTTATATGTATTTGGAAAATTTAACGTAATTGTATTTGCTTTTCTAGTGGGGATGATGGGATACCATATAGGCCCTTAGAGGGGAAGGGAGAGAATTTTTCCTCCTCTCAGCATGCAAGTTTTCTTCAACAGTTTATGACAAGTAGGGCTATTTATGTTTAGCGCTATACTGCTAGTGCTTTCATTGAGGTTCTTTAAACAGAGTTTTGTATAATTCCTATCACACAGTACCTTTATGGTACATTTTCCTTGTTTAGCATGCTGCTTTATTACTTTCCTTTACAGGAAGTGGAAACACTGACTTTTTATCACTTCCATATTTGCTGCCTTTCTGCGGCGAGACCGGCTTGGGGCATCCAGCCGCCGGCCCTGCCCACCCGGAGAGCTGGGTGGCTCATGCCTCACCCAGGAGGGTCCGGGATGGCCATCATGCTGTCCCACCAGAGGGCCCCCCTCTGCCATTCCTAGCCAGGACAGCCCCGGATCTTCCCCGACGGGACTCCTCACAAGTCCTCCGGGCAGTGCAGGGTGTGGCCATCAAGCTGCACGGTCGTGCCCAGTCATTTTCCTCCGATTTTTTGTCCCTCGGGGATGCGGACGTGCAATGACATCAGGCACAGCGTGCTGACGTCCGCCGCACTCCCAGCTGCCATTACACTGACAGTACCTCAGGCATCCCCAAGGTCGCTGCTGTGCGATGGTGTTCCCCACCACCCGGGACTAGGATAGCAGTCAACAGGCGCTCGATCCTAGTCCTCCCCTGCCAGCCCCGATGACGGGGCTCATACCCATACCCAGGTCACCGGCGTGGTGCGAGGTGTGGTGTCCAGCGCCTCAACCCTCAGTGCCACCGGGCCAGCTGAAAACACGGACTTTAATGATTTAATTATGTCATTAAGGATACAGCTCTTTGTCTCACAGAACACAGCATTTAAAGATTTTTTTTTAAAATGTCATGAATATTTCTCATATTTGAATACCCCCCATGCTACATCTCATAGATGTATGACAGATTTGTTATTTGCATGTATTAAGAGGGGTGGCGCCCTCATGTGGAGACTGTCTGTATCCTTAAGTGCTACATTAGGAAAAGCAACTCTATGTTTACTATGCAAATTAATAAACATAAAGTACAAAAAAAAAAAAGAATAACCCTCAATGCTGGACACAGTGAGGAGCAGTACTGAGACAGAGGGTAACTCACTGCAGCTGCCACTGCTCCTCTTCCACAACCACAAGCTATGTAGTCGAGCTGGCAGCTGCCAGGGCCTTTTGGCGGTCCTGTGATCATGCCTTTGATCAACAGAGTGAGACGAGCCTTTCGTTTTTGATGGACAAGGGCAGCATGGTCTTGCAAAGGCGCAGTCCACCACATTGTGCTGCATGGTGAGACAGTAAAGGCACGCATCGTGCAGGTCCATGACTGACATTTTCTGCTAGCACCAGGAGCAGAACTTAAACCAGGTTTTCTTCCTTCAATTGTTGAATGTGAAATGGAGCTGGAAGACATGAAAGTTTTGAAGTAGACTGACAAGTCAAAGATTTTTTCCAAAAGTGCTTGAGCAACTCAAATTTCTTCAATGCTGCCTAGCTGTAAATGAGACCAACCCCTTCCATCAGAAAGAACAATCTAAAGTAACAGGGTGGAGCCGGACAATATACCACGCAGGTGATGAGAGAAGCTTAGCTTGAAGATCTCTGACATTTTGCCTGTCTATAGAAAACTGCCACAGTGTGGACAGTGGTGTATCCACACCCTTAGGAAGCAGGGATCCGTATTCCACTTGCCAGGAGAGGTCATATGGGTTGTGTGGATGTGACCTGTATACCACTACTAGAACTATGGCTAAAGGAGAGTGTCCTATATTTCTAGGATCATGGATTCAGTTCTCTATCCACACTCTGGTAGATTTCAAGCAGTCCACCAGGAGGAGGGAGCAAGGTGTGCACCCCTGTGTGGGGAACAGAGACAGGAGGACCAAGGACCCAAAAGCAGCATTCTAACGGCTCATGATGTCAATGCAGTAAGTGGATATCATGGTGTGTGCTTTACTCCAGGTTGCAACACTGCATATGTCCAAAATGAAGATGTCCCTGGAAGCAGCCACCAAGGCAACGGTATGCACAGATACTCTAAATGCCCTCCTTGCCATCAACCCCTCAAAAGGATCTTCCCCAGACGACCTTGACCCTAAACTCCTCTCTCTCTCTCTCTCTCTTTCTCAGCCCCGGCCATTGCCTACTCCCTCTCCTTAATCTTAAATCTCTCCTGCTCAACCTCCAATGTCCCTTCCACAAGGAAGCATGCAGTGGTGCCCGTCCTCCCCCTGCCTAAAGGTGGAGATCCCTCATCCCCTGGCAATTATTGCCCCATCTCGCTACTCCCTACCCTAGCCAAACTACAAGAACATCTAGTCCTTGCTCAACTCACCTCCTTTCTTTTTTTTTTTGAAATTGTAATTTTTTATTATTCCACTTTTCCAGACAGTGACAGGATACAGATAAAGAAAAATATATAAAGGATATTACATTCTCTTAGACAGAGGATAGTCCTACATCAGCTTAGTTTGCACAGTACTGATTATGAATTGAATTAAAAGACCAGCCACATGCAATTAATAGAATAAGCCACTAAACTAACAAAGAAATTCTAGACTGGGTTGTGCACTACGCACTGCAATTACTTCCACACTTTAAGTCTGTAACCCCATAGTTAATTGCTATCAAAACCGCAAAGGGATAAGAAAATATGAAAAATAAAGAAAAGATAATACATTACCTAAAGAACAGCTTAATCAAACGTTGCCCCACCGCCTTCCCTCCCTCAGCAGATGGTGAATCTATAATAATCACATTTGACAAAAAACATATACAGGTGTAATCTGGTTTATTGAACACTTAGGAGGTGCTAGAATTCAAACCTTTTCTAGCTCCTAGTCTAGGGCCTCCCTGGCCAGCATCTCCAAAGTTGCGACTCCCTCTTTGGCTCCAAGGAACTCAAAGAAGGGGAACCAATGAGACCTATATAAATCAAGCCTTAAATTCAGGTTGGCTGTAAGCCTCTCCATTATTTTGATTTGGTTACAACGAGACAGCCACTGCTCCTTCCCTAGGGATGCTTCACTCATCCACAGCCTCGTAATTGCCTTTTGGGCTGCGGCCAATAAGACTGGGAATAAATAATTAGCTTTTGAGCCTTTTAGGCCTGGAGGAGGCTCCCCCAGCAAAAGGTAGTGAGGCTGTTCCGGAATCTCTGTCTGTAAAATCCGGCTCAACCCCTGATTTACTAGGCTCCAGTAACTCCTAACTGTAGGGCAACTCCAAAAGATATGTCCGTTTGAGCCCACTTGCTCACAGCCTCTCCAACATTTGTCTGAACAGGTTTGACCGTAGTGCTTGGTTACCACTGGTGTTCTGAAAAATCTTGTAAGCACTTGCCATCTGAACTCCCTCCATGTGGGTGAGGCTGTGGTTCTGTGCGCCATCCTCCATATCACCTCCCATCTGGGTACTCCCTCCCCCAGACCTAGTTCACTTTCCCAGAGGGTCTGAATTCGAGATCTAGATTCTGAGCTGTCCGGTTCTCCCTCCACGTATAACTTGGAAATCAGATGGGTCTTGGGCAGTGACCCGTTAGGTAATTCCAGAAGTAAATCTAGGAGTGGATTAGGCTGAGCTGGCCTCTGCTCTGCACTACACCGCTCTTCCGCCTGGAGGTAATGCCTGATCTGTAAATAACCATAGAAATCAGAGGTTGGGATGTTGAATTCCTGCTGCACTTGGGTGAAACTTTTTATGGTGTCCCCCGCAAAGAACTGTGAGAACGTCCCAAGTCCTAACCTATACCAACGTATAAACAACGGGTTTTCTCTCCCCGGCAAGAAATCTACTCTCTCAAGGATCCTCCCCTGCCTTAACAGCCATGGTTGTAATCTCAGGTCCTTCACAGTGTGTGTCCATATTGTAATCAGTGCCTTAAACCAAGGGTTAGGCAGTCCTCGTATTACCCTAGGGCTAATCTTATTAAATATGATTGATGAAAGGGTATGAGGTTTTAACAGTTGTAGGTCCATTCTAACCCAGCTTTGCACCTCCCCTGAGGAAGCATATGCCGCCAGGTATTGTAGTTGAGCCGCTCTATGATACCTCCTGAAATCAGGGACCCCCAGCCCCCTCCCTTAGGCAGTTTCAAGAGAGCCCAACTAAGCCTAGGCTTCTTCCCTGCCCATACAAATTTGCTTATCAACTTTTGGGTTTCCAACCAGAACTTCCTTGGGGGGCACAGGGGGAGTGCATCAAATAAGAAGAGCATCCTTGGTAGAATGTTCATTCTCACCGACTCAACCCTGCCAGTAATTGTGAGAGGTAAAGCAGCCCATCTCGCGCAATCATCTCTCACCCTGTTCAACAGAGTCACATAATTAGCTTGGAATAACTTACCAAGATCTTTCGGGACCTGGATCCCCAAGTATTTAAAGGTGCTGGTATTCCACCTTAGGTTAGTCAGGGATTTCACTCCTGCGGGAACCAGTGCACCCAATGAGATTACTTCAGATTTGGATTTGTTAATTTTAAACCCTGAAATAGAACCAAATTCTCTGAGAATATTCATGGTGGTTGGTTGGGATAAGATGTTTTTTTTTTTAAATACAGTAGGGTGTCATCAGCGTAAAGTGATATGCGATTATCCACCCCCCCACTGTGATTCCTGAGATACTCTCATGTGACCAGAATGCCTCTGCCAAAGGTTCCATACTTAGGGCAAATAGTAGGGGCGAGGGGGGGCAGCCCTGTCTCATACCTCTTCTGGTGGAGAATGGCTGGGAGAACACCCCATTCAGTCTCATCCTTACTAAAGGGTTAGTATAAAGGGTGTCCACCCATGCTTGGAACCTGGGGCCAAACCCAAATCTCTTGAGGACCTCCCCCAGATACCTCCACTCAAGGCGACTGAAAACCTTTTGGCACCGAGGATGATCACCATTGAGGTCTCCTTTCCCTCTAGATTGAGAGTATGCCATTACCGTGAGCAGTCTCCCGACATTATCGTGGAGATGTCTTCCTGGCATAAAGCCAGATTAATCTGGGTGAATCAGCTGGGTCACTACGCCCTGAAGCCTATTTGCTATCATCCTTGCCAAGATTTTAACATCCAAATTTAATAACGAAATAGGGCGATAGCTACCACACAGGGTAGTGTCTTTGTCCTGTTTTGGGATAACCGAAATCAGGGCTTGTGCCCAGGTATCTGGAGCTTCAGGGGGTATATGGGCACTATTACACACTTGAAGCAACAGTGGGGACAGCCTGTCCTGGAACATTTGGTAATACTCTGCTATGTAGCCATCGGGACCTGGGGCTTTATTATGTTTAAGCTTCTTGATTACCTCCGCCAACTCTGACTGCGAAAAAGGCTGGTCTAGCTCTTTTCAAGAGTACCTAGAAATAAGAGCAGCTTTAGTCGAGAGGAATTTTTAATCTCATGTCTGGTTGACTGGCACAGGCCTCCGACTTATATAAATCCTTGTAGAACTTTTTAAAGCATTCCGCTATCTGAGGAGCGCCTGTGAACAGCCCCCCAGGCATTCTTGGATCATAAACCCCAGGGATGTGCCTATCGGCTTCTTGTTTTCGTAGTCTGAACGCTAACAACCTACCCGCTCTGTTGCCCCCGTATAGTACTTTTGTGCTATGAACCTAAGGGCGTTCTCAGTTTTTATCGAGAGAAGCTGCTGTAGCTGCTCCCTTGCTAGCTTCAACTCTCTTAGTATATTATGGGGACCCCTTTTTGTGTATATCCTATAGCTCCTTGATTTTTGTTCAAGACCATCTTGCTTCTGCTGCCTGACCTCTTTTGTTGAGCTGCATATGAAATTACTTCTCCCTCACCACCGCTTTTAAACCATCCCAGAGGAACTTCACCTTTGACACCAACCCTGTATTCTCATTAATATAATTATCTATCACCTCTTTGATTTTGGAGACAAAAGCTTCGTCCCCAGCATTTAGGCGCCACAGGGACTGTTTGCGTTGTGGCCCAAGGTTGACAGTGAGACTAATTTTTGCATGGTCTGACAGACATATAGGGTAAATCTGCTGGTCCACTATTGATCCTACCCACGCTTTCTGAGTATAAAATCTATCTATTCAAGAATCTGAATCCTGTGGATGCGAGTAAAAGGTGAAGTCCCTGCTGCAGGGATATCTGTCTCTCAAGTATCCACCAGACCAGCCTCAGTGCACAGGTGGAAAAGAGTTTTGGATCCCCCCTCTTTTTCCTGGCTCCCCTTTTCTCCAGATCTGTCCCATTTTGTATCCTCTATGCAGTTCCAATCTCCCCCATGATAATCTGGCCCTCCGGGAGCAAGGCTATCACACCAAAGACATGCCTATAGAATTCGGAATTAACAGGGGTAGGGGCATAGATGTTCACAATGTGAATTACCCTCTCTGCAACCTTTCCTGAAAGGACCACCCACCTGCCCTCCTCATCCGGAAAAGAGTCCAACTGAGTAAAACCTAGGCTTTTCCGCACCAGGATAGCCACCCCAGCTTTTTTCGTCTTTTTATGGGATGAGGCAAACATCTCCCCAACCCATATACGATGTAATTTTTTATGCTCTATTACTGAAAGGTGGGTTTCCTGCAGGAGACCAATATCACAGTGGACTCTGGCCAAATCTCTTGGAATATTATGCCTCTTTACAGGCGACCCCAGCCCTTTAACATTAAACAAAACTAATTTTAAAGTCCCCATGGTATGCCGTAGATAAGTTTCCTCGGATCCTGTCTCCCCACATACTTTCTGCCTAAAAAACGGCCTCTCAGGCCCCCAATTCTTCAGAGGATGGCGCATAGAAGAAGCCCCAGTCCACCCAAAACACCATACTTCACCACCCCCCATCCCCCAAACTCCCCCAATAACCAAGGATCCCAACCCCCCCTTGTAATAACCAACCATCTGCATAATTTTAAAGAGAAAAACCCTTACAAACTATTTACAAGTAGGCCGATCAAGGCCTTAATCGGAGGGAAGCTTCCTCCGCCCAGGAGCATGAGCTACTCACTAGCCTCACACACCCCGCACTCCCAATTTGAAGTGACTGGAAAGGTGGTCTCCTAGGGTGGGCTATCAGCAGGAAGGTAAAATTCCCATTCGGGGGGTAGCACCATCCAGAGAAAAGAAAAGAAAGGACTGGCTAACCTCCGCATGGGCGACCCTATCCCTGAGTGGGCTTCCGGTTCAAGTGGTTGTGGCATGAACAAGGTGGGTGAGGGCAGAAGGAAAGAACAGTACACCCACCTCAAAAATCTAAACTATGCCCAGTGCTAATATTAATTAGGTTCAGGCCCTTTTATAATATTAGAGTGCATTGATTACATCAATCAGGCCCAGTTTTCTGGGGAACTCTGTCACTGTGCCCCATTAACAGGGCCCAAGTCAACTGCCGCGCCCGAGAGGGCACACCCTGCAAGCTGTTTTAGTTTATACCAACCCCCCACGGGGATTAGAAAAGCTAACATTGTATATGTAAACTTTTAAGTTACGCAAACAAACCCCAACAGCTTTTCCCCACGAGAAGAGTCCTTAATGCACAATTCGACTTTGAGCCTAGATTATGGCCTGCAACTACTTTGGCATTAGGGCCCCTAGGGAATCTGCCTCACACATCACTGCACAGGAGTGCTGTGGTTCTGTTCTTAAATCAGCTTTATTTTCAATTCATTTCGACCCCCCAATGTATCTTAACCACCACCTAGTAGCAGTCAGGCTGGAGGTCTTCCCCCGATTCCCATGTGGCCTCCACACAATCCGCTCACTAAGCAGTATAGTCGGCTGCTATTCAGTGACAGTCCCTAAAGAAGAGAGAATGAAAGAAAGAGTCAAACCATAGCGTCTCTCATTGCAAATTTCACTTCTGCTGTAGGGTCTGCAGTCCTTTACCAAGATGTACCAGGTCACTGCACAGCTGTTCGTCGGGGCCTGACTCCTCGGAAACACCACCTCTCATAGGCCCTTTCCCCACTGTGGTCCAGTGCAGTTGCAGCAGGGTTTGCTCCGAGAGATCCGGCTGAAGATTGGGGAGAGTGATTCCTGCTTTTTGAAGCGGTTTGCTGGTGTGTAGCAGGGAATCGTATAACTTGCTACCCGTGGACCAATGCACCAACAATTTCGCTGGGTACCAGAGGTAGGCTTTAATTTGCTGCTCCTTCAGTTGCTTAATGACTGCCAAGACTCGTTTCCTTCTCAACATGGTAGTAGGCGGGAAGTCATGGTTGACAAATATTTGCTTCCCGTCAAGATTCAGGTCTCTTTTACCCCAGGCTTTACGTAGCACCATTTCTTTTACCGGATAGCGGGTGAATTTAACAAGGATTGAACGGGGGGGAATTTTTCTTAGGTTTTGGGCCCAGGGCACGGTGAACTCTTTCGAGCTCCAGGGGTTCTGTACCGGTATGTCCAATTCATGCCTAAGCCAGGTCCTGATAAACTCCACTGAATCATCTTGCTCAGTACCCTCCGGAAAGCCAAAAATCTGATTGTTTTCTTCTTCCCCTTGATTCAGCGTCTTACCCCTTGCTGTGAGTTCCTCTCCCTTCTTGCCAGCTAAATCACTGCCCTACTGAGCCACATAGAATCTTGCAGAGCCTGTCCAGAGCCTGATTCAAGATCTTCTGTTCTCTCTCAAGGTGCTTCAAGTCTTGTTTTATATCTTTTACATTACTGTCGATCCTCTGGAGCATTTTAACTATATGTGCCATTGCCCGGCCATCCAGGAGGTTCCCGTGAAGTGGTTTCCTCCTCCTCTTCTTCCCTTAGAGCCTGCAGCTGACTCTGAGGCCCTAGACAGTGGGACACTCGGGCTGTGGTCCGTTTCAGATCTGCATCTTGTGGAGGGCTTATTTGAGCTTCTGACCCTCGATTTAGTTAGCTGGCTCATTCTTCTTGTCAAACTATCAGCAATAAGTGCACTCTGACCACTGGTAGCACCGGATTCAAAGGATTATCACACCACCACCTCGGAGCTCTGAATTAAGCTTCCATTGTGGTTGATGCGTCACCGAAGTCCCTCACCTCCCTTCTACCGAAACCTCCTTCTTCACCCCATTCCAATCTGGTTTCAGGAAAAACACTCTACCACCACCTCCCTACTTTGGCTCCTCACTCCATCCTCTCCAGGATGGACAATGGCAAATCACCTCAGCCATATTTGTCAACCTTGCCAAGGCTTTTGACACTGTTTCCCACCCTTATCCTTGGCTCCCTCTCATCTGCTGGTCTAACCTCTTCTGTCACTAACTGGTTTAAGGCCTACCTTACTGGTAGAACCCAATCAGTTAAGATTGCAGATACCATCTCACCACCCCCCCGATCTGCACAGGCATCCCTCAGGGCTCCGTGCTTGGTCCCCTTCTTTTCTCCATCTCCCTTAGCAACTTGCCATCTGTCTGCTCCCCCTCCTCCACCATACACATGTATGCTGATTATACTATCCCTGTATGCATGCGGCTCATGCCCAGTTGAGGTTACATCCAGCTTGCAGCACGACTTCAACAAGGTCCAGCTCTGGTTTGCAAACCATCAATTATTCCTCAATGCCAAGAAAACAGTCTCCATGACCTTTGGCACAAGGCAGAGACTCTCTAAGCTTCCCTCCCTGCCCACTTTCCATACTCTTTACGGGACTTTACTTGAGGACACCTCGTCCTTAAGATACCTTGGGGTTTGGTTAGACCAACACCTCAGCTTCTCTGGACACATTGACGCCATCCAGAAAAAATTGTGTCCCAGGTTCGGTGCCTTGTTCAGGAACCACATTTGCATCCCTCCTGCGGCTAGGCGTTAGCTTATCCATAAGATGATCCTCCCCATTTTTGACTATTGCAATGTAGTCTATGGTGCCGCTCCTAAGTCCTCCCTGACCAGATTGGACACTCTCTTCAACTCCTTCTGCCACTTTGCCCTTGATGTTCTCTCTTGCACCCAACACTGTGACCTCTATCGAGCCCTTTCCTTCCCCTCCCTTACAAATAGGCGACTCTCACACTGCGCTAAATTCACCACTAAACACTGGCTTAGTGAACTCCCTTTCTACCTCTCCCTCTCATTTATAACACCCCCACCTCCTTCCCACTCCTTCAGATCTACCGACACTCGCACACTAACTGTCCCCAGCCACTCCACCCTCTCTGGCCAGTCTGGGTACTCTCAACATTTCCCTAAAATATGGAACTCTCCACTTCCCCAAATCCAACACTTCTCCCTCTATTCCATCAACACTGCCCTCTCCAACTATCTTGCACCTAACTGTTTCTGTTATGATCCACCTTAATTCCTTCGTCTCTTGCTCCTTACAGTTCGTCCCCTTTGAATTTACCCAATGCCTCAGCGACTCTACTGCCTCTACTGACCCTAGCCCTCCTAGGTGCTAGTTCTCATATCTTTCTCCCTTCCTCACTCTCTCCCCTTTTCTCTAGCCTTCACTCCCCTTGCAGGGTTCTCAGCATCCTGAAGGGTCCTATAGTGCCTAGGCTTGCCACCTTTTCTTCCCCATCTACCTATACTTGGTCTTCCAGGTCCCCTTGCAGGGTCCCCAGCAGCCTGGTGGGTTCCTTGGATCAGGCCTCATCCCCTCCCAGGTGTTATTTCTCCTTCCCTCCCTCTCACTATCCTTCTATAATTAAAATGCCTAACCGCAGGAGGGTTTACAATCACCTGAACCTCCCTGCTCCCTTGTAGGGTTCATCGCATCCTGAAGGGTTCTGTTTTTGGGTCAGGCTTTACTTCCCCTCCTAGGTGTTAATCACACTTTCCCTCCCTCTCCCTCTCCCTCTCTCGCTCTCTCTTCC
The DNA here is from genome assembly GCA_016271365.2 of Neoceratodus forsteri. Lineage (NCBI taxonomy): Eukaryota > Metazoa > Chordata > Ceratodontiformes > Ceratodontidae > Neoceratodus > Neoceratodus forsteri. Next base: position 278,143,852 of record CM028138.1, on the reverse strand, counting down.
CTACTCCAGTCCCCTGTCCCCTTGCAGGGTTCCCTGCATCCTGAAGGGGTCTCTCCAGGACACGACTGCACTATCTGTCATCTCATCCTCTCTCTCTCTCTCTCTCTTTCACTTCTTATTTCACGATAACACTTGTTCACTTATTACCACTGCACTTATTAATTGTTCTCACAAATTACATATGTTTGATTAATTGGTCTCACAAATTACATATGTTTGCAATGCTGTTTGTAACAACTGCCTTAACTAACTGTATGCTATGTTGATCTTTGTAACTTGAATGTAAAATGCCTCATCCCTATTGTACACCTTCCCCCAGGTCGCACCAAGAGACGAGCAACCTGTTGCTCAGTGTGCCTTCCTGGTGAAACATTTCAATAAATAAATAAATAAATAAATAAATAATGCCTGGTAGAATGAGCCCAAAGCCCCTTAGGCATCTTCCTATAAGTCAACTGATAGCAGAGATTGATGCAGGATACTAGCTACCTGGCAATCATCCATTTCACTGTCAGTCTGCCAGACGCAGCTTCAGCGTACATCACAAACAGGTGACAAGCATCACCTTGAACTTTAGCTGTGCACTCTTTGTAATGCAAGAGTGAGCTTCGTGGCCAGCCCGTCGGCACAGCGGTTGAATTTCTGCTCACGACGCCGGTGACCCGAGTTCAGGAGCGGACTCGGGTCACTGGAGAACCGGTCAGGGAGAAGGCAGGCGTCCTACAGCTACCATGCTTCTCCTGGGAGAGGGAGGGGCCAGAGGCCCCACAGCCCACCTGACCCAGCGGAGGCTCAGGGTATGACAAGTCCTGCTTGGGAGGGGCCGGCCGAGATGCGTGGTGGACGTCGGCGCGTAGCACCTTGACGTCAGGGTGCACAGCATGCGAAGGGAGGAAAGAAGGAAAAAGGCCTCCCATCTCTGAGAAGACGGGGCATCAGGAGCAAGCCCTCAATGTGCCACCACCCACCTTGGCTGCCTTGCCAGATGAGATTTGATGTGTACAGGGTGTACGGGCCCCACCTTGTTCCCCGCCCAAGGGGATAACTGCGGCTCCATGGGGCGCAAGGTAGGTCCTGAGTAGGATGGCTGGCAGAGGGATGACTCCCAGGTACCCTGATGGGTCGGAGATGGGGGGTAGGAAATAAACAGAGATTGCAAAAAAAAAAAAAAAGAGTGAGCTTCATAGGTCCAAAGTGTGGGGGTGAAGGACAACCTTGTCCTTGTGGATGATCAAGTAAGGTGACTCCATCGAGAGCACCTGGAGATCGCTGATCCTTCTGGCTGAAGTGATGGCCACCAAGAAGGCAGTCTTCCATGACAGGTGTGACATCTCACACCTGTGCATTGGCTCAGATGGCTTGCCTGTGAGCACTACAAACACCAGCAGCAAGTCCCATGGAGGCAGGGGTATGCGTACCAGAGGGGACAGATGATCCAGGCCTTTGACAAAGCACCTGAGCACCTTCTCCTAGATCACTGTTAGTGTACTAGCTTGCACCCAGTACACATTATATTGTAGTTACAGTGTAGTATGGATGGTGTATGTATGATTAGGTAGGATTTTATTATTATTATTGAGAATTGTGACATTGTGTTATTTTGGTTGAGGTTGTTTTAATTGGTTTAGATATGTGTAGGAGTCTTTGTTTTTTTTTAATACACAAACTGTTATTCAATAAAACAGATTTTTCCACACAGTTGAATTAGAAACAGTACATACTGTAATACAGATCTATTGATGAAACTGCAGAAACAAAAAAAAGCAACAGAAAAAAACAAACAAACCCTTGGGTCAATTGATAGTGTGCTAGTAAAATTAAAATATGGGAGAATACATACAAAGGAACGTCCTATGACTACAGTAAAAACAAGTAAGTATGCCCATGTCACTAAAAACAACAATCGGTGTGTAAATGGAGTTGAACTAAATAATACCTGAACTTACTCTTTTGATTTATGGATCAAATCCTTCACAAAGTTCCCAGCGCATCCATCTAGTCTGGAATTGTGGGAGTCGTTGTTGTAAACTAAATGTAATTAACACAGAAACACAGAATTTGACGGCAGATAAGGACCGCTTGGCCCACCTAGTCTGCCCATTTTCCTGCCTAACAGATAAGCTGCAGATCCTAGTTAACCAACAGCTTACTTCCTCCTACCCCCCACTAGGACTGCCTTATGTCTGTCCCATGCATTCTTGAATTCCCCCACCGTTCTTGACTCCACGACCTCCTCAGGGAGGCTGTTCCATGCATCCACAACCTCTCTGTGAAAAATACTTCTCACATTACCTCTGAGCCGTCCCCCTCTATCTTCACATTGTGCCCCTTGTTCTTGCATCTCTTTTCTGAAAGATGCTACCTCTTGGACTTTGTTGATTCCCTTGAGGTACTTGAAAGTTTCTATCATGTTCTCTCTCTCCCTTCTTTCCTCAAGGGTATACATATTAAGCTCCTTTAGTCTTTCTTAGTATGTCTTCTGGTGCAGACCCTGCACCATTTTGTTGCCCTCCTCTGGACAGCCTCCACTCTGTCTATGTCTTTGCGGAGATGGGGTCTCCAGAACTGCACACAGTACTCAGATGGGGTCTCATCAACTGTCTGTACAGAGGGATAACAACTTCCTGTTTTCTACTATTGATGCCTCTTCCTGCATCCCAGTATCCCCCAGCCTTCCTTACTGCCTTCTCACATTGCTTGCCCACCTTTAGGTCATCTGATAGAATTACCCCAGGTCCCTTTCCATTTTACTGCTGTCAGTATCTCACCCCCATTGTGTACTCTTCCCCTGGGTTTTGTTTCCATGTGCATTACCTTGCACTTCTTTGCACTGAATCTGAGCTGCCATACATTTGACCATTCCTCCAACCTTTGTTGGATCCCAATCCCAATCCCAATCCCAAACCCTCATTGCCTCCTGCATAGAGGGTAGGACCAGAATCCCTCCTGCTTGTTGAAGTACCACCACGCACATGTTGCCCGTCTGGATGTCTAGGTGGCGGAAAGGTTGTATTGGGGAAGGGCTTGGAGAGTGTACAACACTGCCCAAAGCTCGAGCACACTGATGTGGAGAGCTTGTTCTAGCCTGGACCAGGAGCCCTGGGTCCGATGAGGGCCTAAATGGGCTCACCAACCTTCGCCTGAGGCATCTATGGTTAGAGTCTGGGAGGGGGGAGGATGAAAGAAAGGAACCACCCCGAAACAGGTTCTCTCGAACTATCCACCATTGCAAGTCTCACATCATCGGCGAGGAGATCAGAACTGAGTGATCTAGGTCGTCCACTAGCTGATCCCACTGAGAGCGTAGAGTCCACTGAGAGATCCTCATGTGGAGTTGAGCGCAAGGGACCATCAGGATAGCAGTTGCCATGAGCCCGAGAAGGCGAATGACCAACCTCGCTGAGACCATCCTGCAGTCGGACAAGAGATTTATCTGGGTCTGAAGGGAGGCCGCCCTGTCCAGAGGCAGGAAGGCCTTGCCCATGGTCGAATCAAGGATTGCCCCAATAAACTGTAGCCTCTGGGATGGGTCCAGATGAGACTTGGAATGGTTGATGGTAATACCCAGGCAGGCAAAAACCTGCTGGGTAAGGGAGAGGAAACGCAGGCGTTCCTCCCTGGACGAGGCCGCCAGGAGCCAGTCGTCCAGGTAAGGGAAAACCTGTACTCCCTTGGTACGCAGATGGGCCGCTACCACTGCCAGGCATTTGGTAAATACTCGGGGGGCCAAGGATAGACCAAATGGGAGCGTCTTGAACTGGTAGTGGTTCCCCTGGAACGCAAAACGAAGGTATCTGCGATGAGATGGGCGAATGGGAATGTGCAGATAAGCATCCTGCATATCCAGAGCACAAAGCCATTGACCCAGCCAGAGGAGGGGCAGAAGGCTCTGCAAAGAGAGCATCCTGAACCTTTTCTTCTCTACATAAAGATTCAGGGAACTGAGAAATAGGCTGTCAGTCACCCTTACTCCAGTCCGCCTGTGGCAGGTCGGACGATCTATCTGACTCTCAGAGTCTGACAACTCCTCCTTGCACTGACAAAGCTTTAGTGAGGAGTCTCTCGATGGAAGAAGGTCCCACATCCTTCATAAACATTCTCCGTCTCATGTCCAAATCTAGGGGATGAAACTGGAGCCTGTTCAGAAATGGGCTCAATATCCCGTAACAGACATTCTGACAAAGGGATTCTCCAACAGATGCCTTTCCAGCGCCGAAGCCATTGTTGGCCCGGCTCTGGAGCTTTGCATACCTTGCCTCCTGCCCTGCGCCATCGGCCCAGCTGGCCTGCAAGTATGTGGTTCCCATCGGCACCCTTTCTGGGTTCACATAGCACCCCCTGGCTGAGGGATTGGTGACCAAATCTGTGTTTTGGCACTCTAGCAATTCCGGAGACACTGATAGACCTCCGGACAAAGAGTCCAAAAACTGGACCACTCTGCCACAAAGGTCTGTGGTGCCTCTTCGCTCAGTCTCTGTCAGGCAAGCTCGGCTGTCATCATGGCACACTTCTCCCATGCCCTCCTGGGCTCTCTAGATGAGGTGCTTCCTCATCTCCCCATGGACCTTCAAACTACGGTCAAGCAGGTCTGGGATCAGGGTTGGGCTGTGGCAAAACAGCAACTCCAGATGGCTTTGGACATTAGGGATTCCTGTGCCCATTTGGTGGCGGCCGCAGTCGCCATGCACTGCAGGGCATGGCTGAGGGTCTCGACCTTTACAGCAGACATCTAGCACAAACAGGCGGATGTTCCCTTCCTGTGCACAGACTTGTTTGGTCCAGGAGTTGATGGGCACCTCCAGTGCATCGAGAAGTCCAATGCCACCATGGACTCTGTTGCCTCTGCCCAGAAGGAATCTCAGGGTTCCAAGAAACAGAAGCGTAAGCCCTTTCGGCCTTCTGCCCCTGCGGCCAAGCAGCTCCAGTACCAGTCGGGGCAGCAGGCTCAATCTTGGCACCCTCGGCCCAAGTCAGGGGCTTCGGCAGTCCATAAGCCCAGAGGAAAGGGTCTCAGTGGTCCTGCGGCCGTATCCTCCTCCTCCAAGCCTGCTAAGTGATGGGATGGGGTGACCACCCCCCTGCCCGTCATGCCTACTCTGGGTCCTTCCATGGGGGGGGGCAGCTCTGCCACTTCCTTTCCGTCTGGTCCACTGTCACAACGGACAGATGGGTTTTGAAAGTGGTCAGCCAGGGGCTGCCACTGGAATTCAAGCAGTACCCACAAAGCTGTGCCTGCATCCCATGGGAGGAGAAGGCATCCGTGGACACTCGGGCAGCTCTCCGAGATGACACCACCCAACTCCTCCGTAAGGAGGTAAGCGGTCAGAGTCGTGGACCCCCCTGTCAACCCAGGGTTCATTTCCAGGTATTTCCTGGTCCTGAAACGAATGGGGGGCTAGCGCCCCATTCTAAATCTGCAAGACCTGAACAAGTTTCTCAGATCTTGCACCTTCAGGATGGTAACTCTGTCTCCGATCATACCATCTCTCAAGTAGAACATGTGGTTTTGCTCTCTGAATCTGTAGGATTTATTCTTCCATGTCCTGATCCGTCCGTCACACTGAAGGTTCCTCCGCTTCTGAGCAGAGCGTTCGGGCCTGTCATCAGCTCCCAGGGTCTTCACCAAATGCATTGCAGTGGTGGTGGTCCATCCTCGGCATTGAGGGGTCAGGGGGTGTGTACCCCATCTCAATGATTAGCTCATAGCGGGTCCCTCCAGACAGGAGGTGGAGAGGCCCAAGGATCTGGCCCTCCAGACCTGCATTGACCTTGGTCTCCTGGTCAGTGAGGCCAAATTGGAACGTCTTCAGAGGTAATTTGCTTCATTGGGGCAGAGCTCGACTCTTGGCAAGCCAGAGCCAAGTTACTGACAGACAGGGCAGAGGTTCTCTCCTCCTTTGCCCGATCATTTCTGGTTGGGCACTTGTGTCCTGCCCAGATCTTCTTGCGACTTCTGGGCTACATGGTGGCCTGCACCTCCGTGGTCTGATGGGCCAGGTGGCATATGTGCCCCCTTCAATGAGAGCTGGCCAGCCAGTGGACACAGTGACTAGGTAATTTCGACCAGCTGGTCACTGTAACCCAGAGGATGTGGGATCCTCGTCATTGGTGGACTGTCCCGAAGCATCTGCAGGAAGGGCTCCCATTTGTTCATCCTGAGCCAACGGTCATCTTAATTACCAACACCTCTCTCAAAGGCTGGGGTGCCCATATGGAGGACCACAGAGTCCATGGGCTCTGGACCCAGAGGAATCCCGATGCCACATCAACCTGCTGGAGCTCCGAGCAGTTCAGCTGGTGCTGACTGCATTCGCTCCATTACTTTGGGTCAAGTGGTTTAGATCCAGACGGACAACACCACAACCATGTACTATCTCAAGAAACAGGGCAGCATGCACTCCCGGCCTGTGTGCAGGAAAGCTCTCCGCATCTGGACCCTTGTGAGACAACTGGAGGTGGATGTCCTTGCCATTCATGTGGTAGGAGCCTCAAATCAACTGGCGGATGCCCTCAGCTGTGTGGGCGAGGTGTACCATGGGTGGTCTCTCCATCCAGAGGTAGTACACAGCCTGTTCTCCCAGTAGGGCACCCCTCAGGTGGACCTGTTCTCCTCCAGAGAAAGCGCAAAGCTGAGGCTTTATTGTGCTGGCCCCCCTCAGCAGGGCTCACTGCAGGGGGATGCCTTCTCAAGGCCTTGGACCCCAGACCTCTTTTATGCCTTCCCTCCACTTCCCTTGATCCACAAGCTACTCAGCAAGGTGAGGAGGGGCAAGGTACAGGTGATCCTGGTGGCTTCGGACTGGCCCTACCAGTTTTGGTACCCTGAGCTCTTCAGCACCAGGCTCCTGAGGCGTCTTCCAGCATGCCTGGACCTGCTCTCAGTGAGTCAGGGGAAGGTCCTCCACCTGGACCTTCAATCCCTGCACCTGACAGCCTGGTTTGTGAGTGGCTAGCGTTCCAGGCTTTGGGTCTCTCCGTAGATGTACTTATTGTAGTTGAGGCATCTAGGAAGCAATTAACCGGGAAGTGCTATGCCTTCAAGTGGAAGAGTATCATCGAGGCACAGGTCAGGAAGCATAGGAAAACCAGGAGCAGTTGTAGAATTCACAAAACATATTGATTCTGCTAATATCTTGGCAGAAGACACCAGGAGAAAGGACTGCTGTGTGACTGGACTTCTCTGCTGGGACTAAAGTAGAAGAACTTTTGTACTTGGACCTTTAATTTAGGGTAAAAAAAAACTAACATACAAAACAACAAAAAGTGTGTGTGTATCTGTCTGGGTTAACTGAACTGAATTGGTATCTGAACAGTTATAGGTGTAAATATCAGGTGATTGAAAGGACTTAACTGCTGTGAGGTTTAAATTACTGGTAGAAAGATCTAGTAAGTAGGGGGAGTGGCTTAGCTAGAAGGAAGCTACATTTAAAGACTGCCTTAGAAAGATTCTGCTAATATCTTGGCAGAAGACACCAGGAGAAAGGACTGCTGTGTAACTGGACTTCTCTGCTGGGACTATATTGCCCTCCTTCCCTCCCCTCCCTCCACCCAAAGCTAGTTCTATTTTTATAGGCACAGGATTTGACTGACAACAGGAACTTCCTGTTTGGGAGCAGGAAGTGAGTAATCACAGAACCACCAAAGACCCACCATCCTAGAAGGGCAGGAGTAGCTCTCCGGCCCCCTCTAGCTGCTGGAGGTCTGCCTCTGAGCAAGTAAGTGGTCCACTGAGAAATATAGGATATTCTTGTCTCAGAACAGGACAATCAGGAGCTTAAAGGGCACACAGGCAGAAAGTAAAGAGAGAGAGAGAAAAAAAAACAGAGGAAAGAGTAAGGATTGAAAACAGTTAAGGGGCCAGAAATAAGACATGATTGGAGTGGTGCAGTGCAGTGGCTGTGGAGCAGCAGTCTTCCAGGAGACGTTCTGGAGGATGCGGTGTTGTCCCATCTGCAGGCACCTCTCTGGGCTGAGGGAGGAAGTTGCTCATCTCCAGGCTGAGTTGACCAGGATTTGTGGGACCTCTTCTTCCATCCAGGGACCACCAGTGCCACTGCCGTTGCCTCAGAGGTTGCCAAGAAAGAGGAGCGGTTGGACCACAGTGGGCTCAGGGAGGTGAGGGTGGTGGAACAGGGCACATCCCTCCCGTTGTGCCTCTCCACAATTCCTATGCCATTCTGGCAAAGTGTGATTCCTCTATGGAGGCACCCATGATAAGTGGAGACCAAGGAGGATGCTGGGAACCTCCACAAAGGAGACCCACAGGAGGGTGGCAGGGGAAGGAAACAACTCCTGGTGGGGACTCCATTGTTAGGAAGGTAGAACTGGGGGAGGAAGGGGAGAGGGAGGTAAGGTGCCTGCCTGGTGCCATGGCTTGGAGGGACAGGGAGTGAATCCTCAGGATTGCGGAGCAGCTGCACAGGGAGGGAGCTGGATGTCATTGTCCACCTAGGGACAAATGACCACCAGCTAGAAAGGATTAGAGAAGTGCAGGAAGAGTTTGTGGAATTGGGGAGGGGCCTTAGTCAAGTAGCACGCAGGTAACCTTCTCGGAGGTGCTGCCCATCTATGGCATAGAGAGGCTAGGGTGTTCCGCATCATAGGATTCAATCAGTGGTTGAAAACTGGTGTGGAGCTCCAGGATTTGGCTTCATTGGGGACTGGGGTCCACCTGGAGTGATGCAAGCCTATACTGGCATGATGGGCTGCATCTGTCTGGGAGGAACCAGAATCCTAGGTAATAGGTTTAAATGCTTCATTGGCAAGCTTTTAAACTAGTCAAGGGGGGAGGCACTGGAAAGGAACAGGGAAACCCTAGCCCCCCCAAATAATCACGGTAGTAAGTGCGGCAAACACCAACATAGAGGTGTCGATAGGGAGAAGGGCAGGGGTAAATGGAGAAAGTGACAAAGGCAAGAAGGACAGGGATGGGGCAAAATGGAGTAAGGCCATCAGCAAATGGAGGGTAATGAGTACCAATGCCCGTAGTCTGGGCAACAAGCTCCCTGAGCTGGTGGCCTTGATGGAAGAGGGATGCCTGGATATCGTAGCAGTCACAGAAACATGGTACACAGAGAACCATGACTGGGATGTTAACATACCAGGGTACATAACCTACAGGAGAGACAGGCAGGGGAGAAGAGGGGGAGGAGTAGCTCTCTATGTAAAGGAAGAGATAAAAGCAACTGAACAAAAGAGTAAACGGAGGAGAGGAGGCACTGTGGGTCACCTTGGAGACTGCAAAGGGCACCACAATCCGCACAGGGGTTGTGTACAGACCCCCATGTCAGGGGGAGGGAATGGACAAGGATATGATAGAAGGCATTCTTAGAATGGCAGAGAAAGGGGAGATACTATTGATGGGAGACCTGAATATGCCAGATGTTAACTGGAGCACATTTGCTGCAGCCACATCCAAGAGCAGGGCCATTCTTGATGCCCTACAGGTGGCAGGCATTAGACAGCTGGTTTCAGAACCCACTGTGAGGGAGCAACCTTAGACCTCTGCTACTCTCAAACGGGGGCAGTGAGACGATCTCAGATCTAGAAGTGTTTTGCCATCTGGGGACAAGGACCATCAAACAGTGTGGTTCACGTTAAACTCAGCTACAGAGTCAAGCCATACAAAAATGAGGTACTGGACTTTAGGAGAGCTGACTTTGGCAAGATGGGAGAGTGCCTCAGAAAACACTAGCAAACAGGCTAGAAGGAGGTGTGGAGCAACAATGGGGAATCATCAAAACTGCCATCACAGAGAAACAAGCCTTTGTGTGAAGCAAATAAACAAATCAAAATGAAAGAAAAAGCCACTATGGTTCTCAAAAGAGGTGGCTGTGAAAGTCGGAAGAAAAAGATAGCATTCCAGAAGTATAAGGAAACACAGAAGGAGCAGGACAGAGAGCTGTACCAGTTAAGGCAGAAGGAAGCAGGGAGGGAAGTCAGAATAGCAAAGGCCCAAACTGAGGAAAGATAGCCAACTCAGTTAAGAAGGGGATAAAACCTTTATAGGTACATCAGCGAGCGTAGAAAGACAAAGGGAGGGATAGTGAGGCTGAATAGAATGAACGGTGGGTGGGCAGAGGGGGACAGTGAAAAAGCAGGATACTGAACGAATATTTCTGCTCAGTATTCACAAAAGAGGAGGGGGAAGTGCCTAATCCAATTAACAGAAGCACTCTTGATAGGGGGGTCGATCCCAGTCCTTTCACAGAAGAAAGGGTTCTGCAAGAACTCCTAAAACTGAAGGTGGACAAAGCAATTGGTCCTGATGGAATTCACCCCAGAATTCTAAAAGAATTAAGGGAGGAACTAGTGAAACCACTGGCTACTCTTTTTAATAAATCATGGGAGGATGGTGTGGTACCCGAGGACTGGAGGAAGGCGGATGTGATTCCCCTTCACAAAAGTGGGACCAAGACAGAGGCAGGAAACTACAGACCTGTCAGTCTGACCTCTGTGGTAGGGAAAGTGATGGAGTCACTTCTGAAGGAAAGAATAGTTGAGTACCTAGAGGCCAGTGGAGCACAGGACCCAAGGCAGCATGGATTCTACAGCGGAAGGTCATGTCAGACGAATCTAATAGATTTCTTTGACTAGGTGACCAAAGTAGTAGACCAGGGAGGGCTGTGGACATGGCCTACCTAGACTTTAGCAAGGCATTTGACACAGTCCCACACAAAAGATTAATAGTCAAATTAATCAGCCTGGGAGTGGGTCCCAGGGTGATAGCCTGGGAAAACATTGGCTGCACAACAGGACACAGAAGGTAATTGTAAATGGAGTCCACTCTGAAGAAAGAGAGGTTACTGGTGGGGTCACTGAGGATTCAGTATTGGGTCTAGTCCTTTTAATGTCTTCATCAATGACATTGCAGAGGGACTGGAAGGAAAAGTATGCCTCTTTGCAGATCACACAAAGATCTGCAACAGGGTTGATACACAAGGAGGCGTGGAAAGGATGAAAAGGGACTTGGCAAGGTTGGAGGAATGGTCAGAAGTATGGCAGCTAGGATTCAATGCAAAGAAGTGCAAAATAAAGCACCTGGGAAACAAGAACCCAGGGGAAGAATACACAATGGGTGGGAGGTAGTAACAACAACAAAAAAGGAAAGGGACCTGGGGGTAATCATATCAGATGACCTTAAGGTTAGCAAGCAATGTGAGAAGGCAGTAGGGAGGGCTGGGGGTATACTGGGATGTATAGGAGAGGCATCAGCAGCAGAAAACAGGAAGTTGTTATCCCTCTGTACAGACAGTTGGTGAGACCCCATCTGGAGTAACGTGTCCAGTTCTGGAGACCCCATCTCCACAAGGACATAGACAGGATAGAGGCAGTCCAGAGGAGGGCAACTAAAATGGTGCAGGGTCTGCAAGAGAAGCCGTATGAGGAGAGACTAAAGGAGCTTAATATGTATACCCTTGAAGAAAGAAGGGAGAGGGGGACATGATAGAAACTTTTAAGTACCTCAGTGGAATCAACAAAGTCCAAGAGGGTAGCATCTTTCAGAAAAAGAGACTTGCAAGAACAAGGGACACAATTTAAAGATAGAAGGAGAGGCGGTTCAGGGCAATGTGAGGAAGTATTATTTCACAGAGAGGGTAGTGGATGCATGGAACAGCCTTCCTGAGGAGGTTGTGGGTCTAAAACTGTGGGAGAATTCAAGAATGCATGGGACAGACATAGGCAATTCTTGTGGGGGTAGGAAGAAATAGGCTGTTGGTTAACTAGGATCTACGGCCTATCCTGTAGGTAGGGAAATGGGCAGACTAGATGGGCCAAGCGGTCCTTATCTGCCGTCAAAGTCTATGTTTCTATGTTTCTATTTGTACTAGTAGTAACATAAAAAAAGAAACTTGTTCCGTATAACTATTTACAAGGGTAGAATAAATAGAGAAGAACCATCAGAGTTTTCCTTCAATCTCTGTGTCTTGTAAGAAATTGCAGATTTGTTTTTATAAGGACTTGAAGCCCCCCTTCTTAACAAGCATCCTGTTTTTTTTCTAAAATGTTCTTGTATATTTCAGGCAGGTCCTGGCAGGAACACAGTGTCCCAGAACTGAGGCCCCTTTTCCATAGCTTCTGCAAAAGGCTTATAAATTGCATTTCAGGTTAATCCCTTGAGTTTTCGATAGCTTTTGCAATCATCTTAAAATACTGGTTACTCACCTGTAACAGGAGATCTTACGTCGAGAGGCTCTTGCAGTAGTAATTACATATAGGACTAGCGCCCGGCAGGCGCGGACTATGAAAAATTTCTAGCTAGCAGTCCCTGGTGGGGACCGCCCCCACGTCAGGTGACCGGCGTCAGGAGATGTCGGTATAAAGGGGCAGTCCCGGACGCCCGCCTTCCAGTTCTTTCCCGCCACAGGCCGAAAGAGGCCGGCCGAGAGAGGAGCGGATATTTCCCTCAATGGAAAAGGAGCTGAAAAAGCCTAGGGGGATGGAGGGCGGGAAGGTATTACCTACTGCAAGAGCTCGTGCAGCGCCTCGCGGAAAAGTTCGTGCTTAGCCAGCCCCTTCCTTCGTCGGGTCTTTAACAAAAACTCAATTTTTTCGACTAACGTCAGTACTAACGTCGGTGTATGTCATCCCCTACACCCTCCGAGCACAAGAATAAGTGCGATTCGTGCGGCACCCAGCTACCGCACAAGGACGGCCACTCCCTGTGCCTGTTCTGCCTAGGCCCCGATCACCCGGTCGAGAAGCGCCAGCATTGCCTCAGCTTTAACGCGGCTACCCGGAAAAGGCGGCAGCAGTCCCTGGAAGCCCATATTCTAAAGAAGAAAATGAGCTCTATGGAGAAGTAGCTTAAAAAAACTGAGGCAGGAGTCCACTTCCCCCAAAGGCCATCGGAAGGACGACAAGGAGAGGCACCGGACAAAGGCTCCTCCACCGCATCTTCCTCAGGAGTCGCTGGGACCTGGTAACATCCCTCCGGGATCGCTCCTTGACGCCGCCTCAGGGGTTTCTGAGGTAGCGTCATGCTCCGTCTGGCTCGCCTTTCGGGCCTTGATGGTGCCTCCGGGCAGTTGGAGGCCTCCGCCCCTGGTTCGGCCGCAGGCTCGCGGCCTACCACTGTGGGCGACTCTGGTAAGCCACGCGTCGGCTCCTCTGACGACCGCCTGGAGAGGGCTGGTAAGACGTCCGACACTCCGGGGCGACGCGTGACCTCCTCTCCACCGGACCAGGCCGATCTCTCCTCTCGGCCAGTCTCCGGTGACTGCTCTCGTAAGTTGGACGTCGGCTCCTCCGGCACCCGCCAAGAGCTTGCCTCACGTCGGCTCGTCTGATGTCCGGCTGGCGAAGGATCCGACGACGGACCCCTCCAACGTCCATCGTTCCTGGTTCACCACAGCCATCGCTGCCGTCTGGGGAACCAGAGTCCCCCCCAACCTGAACCCGGGGACTTTTCCCCTCTGACCCCGGGCAAAGCTGGGGATCCTTTGCCTCCGTCAGTCCTTCCTCCATCTGGAGCGCCGGACCTGACGTCGGCTCCCCGGACGCCGGCTCCGACGCTGGCCCCTCCGACGTTGGTACCTCCAGCGCCAGAGCCTCCACCATTGGCCCTGACGGCGCCTTACTGACTCTGGGAGATATTCTGCTCCCATCGGGCCCTCTGCCCTCCGGGCCTCCACTATGGACCCGCCCGTAAGGTTCCGGCGAGCCATCTGCCCGGCAGCGCCCCTCCCGGCTCCCGGGTATCCTCCATCTTATTTGATGCCGGTGTACCGAGGCGCGGTATCCGGCGCCACAGTACGATGCCAGACTTCCTGACACGCGGTACTCGGCGCCCCAATACCCGACACGGGCTTTACCTGCAGCGGGTTTGGATCACGTTCCCATACAGGTATAACCGTGATTCTTATCCCCACCTCTTCCTCCTCCACCACCCCTGCCGCCAGTGGACCTGCAGGAGACTCTGGCCTCCTGGTGGGCTGAGGCCAAGGCTCAGCTCACCAAAGAGGTCGAGAGCCACCTTCTGGCGATGGTGCCATTCCAGGTTCTTGTACACCCCAGGCGGCACACTCCCTCACCACCTCCGGACTCCAGGGTTCTTCCATCTGGATCCAGAGAGGGCAGGACACGCTTCCGAGGACTCCCCAAGTGGTCCATTCTCCCGAATCGGAAAGGAGTCCTTCTCTCTTCATCCTCCTCTTCACTCGGACTCCTCGGACTCTTCCGACAGCTGCTCTTGAATTGATTATCTCCACCCAGTTTCCAGTGCTGGGGGTTCGGGAAGGAGCCATTTCCAGGTGATTGCTTTATGTGCATCTGCCGTCAAGGTAGCCCAGACGTATCTGGACTCCTTGCCCTTCAAGTCTACCTGTGGGAGGCCGAGCAAGAGAAGTTCAGGGCCTAAATAGAAAGTGAGTCCCAAAATTTGCCTAGAATGATCCTGAATCAGGGCCCAGAATTGTTGTAGTTTCTTAAAGGACCAAAAGATATGAGCCTGGGAGGCTCTGCCCTCTCCACATTCCCTCCAGCGTGTGGGAAGAATCCATTTAGAAACCACAGATGGAACTCTGAAAAATCGTATCCTAAGTTTCCACAAAAATTCCCTCCAGGATGGGGAGGTGGATGTGGACCATGTATAACCCCACATCTGGGATCATTGTTTATCATCTATGTGTAGATGCAAGTCATCTTCCCATTTTTGTCTTATTGTAGTTGTTGTGTGGGTTGGTCTCTAATAAAATTAGCATATAACAGAGTAATGGTTTTCTCTCCTGTTTTAGGTTCTAAATTAATTGGAATGGAGGATCCGATGAGGGCTCTCTGGTTGCCAGCATAGCTGTTCATAGCAGTGAATTAATATAATATCTAATCTGATAGTAATTTAAATCTATCAGCAGGTAGCCAACAGAATCGATTCTGCACCATTTCAACTGGAATGACTATGTCCCTTGCAGAAATTGCCAGGAGTGTATATCCCCAAGGGCTTGATGCCAGAACCAAGGGTCAGACCTTGCTGACTCAAAATCCGGGTCCACAGTCCACCACTGGTACTTCCATAAAGTATGTTGGTGTGACACAAGATGTCCCTCGCCATCAACCTTCCAGAACTGCCTCGGTGCCCGTAAATGGGATCCAGGCCCTAGAAGGGGAAGTATGCAGATTGAAGATCCGGACCTGTGGAGTCGGGGGGGGGGGTGACGGGCTTCAAGTCAATAGTTTTCCAGTGGGATTTAGAAGTGGGGTGTCCCCATAATACAGCCACCCACATTTGTGCTGCTGCCCAGTATCCCAAAAGGTGGGGTACTGCCAGGTCATCCTGGCTTTTAGGGAGAAATAATATGTGTTTACGTACTCTAGGCCTCTTGTTGTTCCATATAAAGGCCAGGAGAGAGGCCTGCCAAGTCTGCAGGTCTCTAGGAGGCACTACATAGGGACACACTGAAACAAAAACAACAGTCTTGGAAGAGTCTTCATTATCACAGCATGCGCTCTTAGATATGAGGGAGAGGAGCAGAGACCATCTTTTCATATCTATTTTTAGTTGGGAGATAAAGGCGTGCAATTCAGCTGGAAAAGTTGGGATACTTGAACTGCCAAATGAATCCCCAAGGTACTTCAAAGGGAAGTTCCTCCATAGGAATGCACTCATTAAGGTGGAGGGGGGTGGCAGTGTAATAAAAACTAAGGATCTGTCTTAGTAGTATTAAGAGAGTATCCTGCAAGATGTGAAAACTGTGTTATGTGCTGAAATACCGTCAGAAGGGACTGCTCCAGGTTGGAGAAATATAGAAGTATGTCATCTGCATATAAAGTCAGTTTATGTACAGTCCTGACCAGTGGCACCCCCTCTATAGCCTGATTCTCCTGAAGGCTCTGAGCCAGGGGCTCTATATACAGGGAAAACAGTAAAGGGTACAGCCTTGACGGGTGCCCCTACCCAAAGAAAAGGTGCTGGAGACATGTCCATTGGCCCATATATAAGCCACCAGACTATCATATAGCTTAAAAAGAAAGACAAGAAAGGGGTCTGGGAGCCCAAACCTGGAAAGGACTACATGCAGGAAGGCCCAGGACACCTTATCAAAGGCCTTCTCGGCATCAAGACTGAGTAATAGGTTTGGATGTTTGATTGTGTGGGTGTGCTCTATAATATGCACAGTGCCTTAAATTATCTGGTCCATATGAATTAATTGTGGGATAACTTGCAGTAACCTTCGTGTCATTAAAGATGTCAAAATTTTGTAATCTGTGTTGAGAATAAAAATGGGTCGATATGGGGACACAACGAGAGGGCCTTTCAAGCTTGGGGATAATGGAAATTATTGCCTGACGACCAGGAGATGGAGACCTTCCATCTTTCGTCAAAGCTTCTCTATAGACCATTGTCAGTAAGGAAAGTAGTGTCTCTTTATGAATTTTATAGAATTCCCTTCAATGGGCCATCCGTTACCTGGACATTTACCAGATGTAAGCGTGGCTATGACCTTGTTCAGCTCCGTATTCCTGAAAGGTTGGAATAGTGAGACTCTCTGCTCATGAGCTAATCTCGGGAGGTTTAAGCCCTCCAAAAATCTGGTTATAGCTGTTTCCTCTACTTGGGGGCTTTGACTGTGTAGGAGTCTTGAGCCCCTCTGTATTAGCTACCTGGCAACCCTGCTGTGTGACCTCCACCCCTTTTGTGATCTCCCCCTCCTGGCTGCTGCTATAAGGCACTGAAGGGAGGTGGGCATTGGTAGGAGGCATGGGGGTCTGTGGTGGGGTGCTGGGGACTTAACGGAGGTGAGTGGGATGGGGTGGTAAGGAACAGGATGTGCCCTAGGAGAGAACGGAGCCTTGAGACAGGCCCAACATGTTTGGTCTCCATTCCTAGGGTTCCCACTGGACTGCACTGGCAGGCAGCTAGAGGGCCTACAGCCTTTATTGATCCCCTTTGGGTGGTGTTGTGCAATGCCTGGTTGATAAGAAACAAGACTGCAATTATGTCAGATTTTATTTTTTCGGTCAACCTGGCGTGCATCACGGAGACCTGTCTGGGGGACGATGCAGGTCCAATTTTGGAGACATCGTTCCTGGCCGGGTACTCTGTGGTACACTCTCTGACGAGGGATCATGGGGGCAGGGGTGTGGCCATCTGATTTAGATCCAGCCTGAATTTCTCCATACATCCAGTGGGTTCTACCTTGTCATTTGAATGTGTGGCAGTGCGTGGGGGTCCAGGCACGGGGTGCAGAATTGTCCTGGTTTACCGCCCTCTGGGGGGAGACAGAGAGAATTCTGTAGGAGGCTGCGGACTTCATCACCAGAAAGGTGTTGTAGTCCCCCAGATGGCTTGTTCTGGGGGACTTCAATGCCAGGGTCAACGATGAAGCCTCATAACTTGGTTCTGACCTAGTCCAGCTGATGACATCACTGGGCCTTGCACAGGCAGTTGCCAATGCAACCCACCATAATGGCCACATCTTGGACTTGGTATTCTCACTGGGTCTTGAGGTCACTGACCTCAGGATTGATCAGGTCACTTGGTCTGATCACTGTACTGTGAAATTATCGTTTGCCCCCCTCTCCCCCAAGATAATTAGCTATTGCCCTTTAAGGGGATTGTCCCCATAGGGACTGAAGGCAGTAGTTGATTTTTCTGGTCTTAGTGCTGTTTGTTCGACTGGCTTGGGTGAAGCAGTGGCAGTCTGTAACAGGGCCGTCTCCGGGGCACTCAGTGCCACTGCACTGGTCCGTGTATGACTTAGGACCTCTCACCTGAGACCCCCATAGCAAAAAATGGAGCGCTTATGGTGATGAAGACCATGGGTCAGAGGTTGGAGCATTGCTGGCATATGACTTAGTCAGAGGAGGACAGACTGGCTTTGAGGAATCACTATGCTGATTATCAAAGGGCAATTGACCATAAGAAGGCAAAGTTCCTATCCAGGGAAATTTGCCACAGGGAAGAACCGACCAGCTCAGCTCTTTCAGATTGTGGACAGGCTTCTTCATCCAGAGTGCCTACAACCGAAAAGAGCCTTTTCAGTTGCACTTTGCAAAGAGTTTACTCTGTTCTTCTCTGACAGGTTATCCCCTATTCAGGCCAGGATCTCGCCAGTGGGTCTAGATCAGTCCCGCAGGGTGGGGTCTGGGTGGAGCAGGGGTGCTCCCATTGTCTGGGTGAGTTTTGGGCAGTGGAGGTGGCTGAGGTCTTCGAGGTGATTTTGAAGCTGTGGCCCACTTGTCAATTGGACCCTGGCCCAGCGCGTCTCCTAATAGGCTGCAGCGAGGCTATTGGTCCAGTGTTCACCAGGATAGCCGGGTGTTCGCTTTTGGAGGGGGTCTTCCCCAATGCATTGAAGGAGGTGTTGGTGAAGCCTCTTCTGAAAAAAAAAAAACAATTCTCGACCCCGATATCCTGGTGAATTACAGACTCATCTCCAACCTCCCATTTTTAGGGATAGTTGTTGACAAGTTACACAAAAACAAACGAAACAAAAAAATCAAACTTCTGCTTTCACTTACCTCCTTCTAATTACTCAGACCAGGTTATAAACCCAGCAACTCAATTGGAATGGATATTATTAACTGCAGGTACTGCAGGACACTTTTCAAAAGGGCAGTTATACAGGATTTAGGATGCTGTCCTACATGCTGGACCACTGAAGATCTAAGGAATCGTTCCAGGCAGCATGGGCAGAGATTGCATGCCTCAAATTGCATATTCAGGAGGAAATATATAAGAACCACCTGCCATTTCCCCAACATCCAACTGAACACCTCGACCACAGAGGGTAGTTGATCCTGGAGGCTGGCAGGTGGTTAGGAGGGGCAAATCAGGTGCCCCATCACTCAATACTCTCCAACATATCACCTTCACAAACCATATAAAAACTATAAATAGATATCTGCCTCTATCTCTGAAATCAAACAAAGGGGCAGAGGACACTGCAGCACAGGAGCTAGCGCAACAAAACTTGCCCAAAACAGGGACCAAAACAAAAAAAGCAAAAAGGAAATCAAAAACACTTCGGATCATAGGAGACTCCATGATTCAGGGAGTTGATACCTACCTCCAGCCGGGGGTAATGGTCAGATGTCTCCCAGGTACATCAGTGTGGAGAGACACTGACCATATTGCTAAAATTGTACAGGAAACAGGAGAAAATATCAGCATCCTCGTACACACAGGGACTAATGATCTCACCAGCTGGTCAGCTGTGGAGACCAAGGAACACTTGGCCAGGCTGGGAGACAAACTGTCATCCATTTTGTCTGGCATCTCCTTCTCTGAGATCCTGCCGGTCTGGAAGAGGGGGGCAGACAGATGGAAGGTCAGAGAAGGGGAGCTAAACATGTGGCTCAATGGCTGGTGCCAGGAAAAATGACACAAATTTGTAGGTAACTGGCAACAGTTTTGGGAGCAAAGTTCTTTAAATTCTATGGACTGCATCTGACTAAAGAGGGATCAGTGCATTCGGCAGAAGTTTGAAGTCTTTGCAGAATATTTAAACTAGCAAATGGGGAGAGGGTGCAGCACCGATACATTGAATGGGAAGAACATCCTCCCCTCAGCCAGTGATCAAACAGGAGTTCAGCGAGTCTGTAGTTCATTTGCATCACTAGGCAAAGAAAAAGGTCAACTCCCCACATACAGCATGAGAGAAAGCATGGACATCGCCTAACAACTAACGCACAAAATCTGGCCAATGAAAGATTATGTACACAAAATGCCCACAGTCTGGGAAACAAGATTCCAGACCTGCAGGCAACAATGACAAAGGCTAAACTGGACATAGTAGCCATTAGCGGAACATGGTTCACCAGTAACCACGCTTGGGAGACTTCAGTACCCGGCTATGTATTGTTCAGAAGAGATCGAGTGCACAAAGTGGGGAGAAGGGAGGCCCTTTATGTCAATGAAAGTATCAAAGCTACAGAACTTCTGAATACACATAAGGAGCCAGAAGAACCGTGGGTCACCCTGGAAACAGGAAATGGGACAGCAATACAAATTTGGGTTGTCTACAGGCCTCCAGATCAGGGGAGGACATAAACACATTACTGTTAGAAGATATACAAAGCATGACAGCTAAAGGGGCGGTTCTGATAATGGGAGACTTCAACATGCCAGATACAGATTGGTCAATACCAGCAGGAATATCTGCCAGAACTAGACATATGGTGGATTCCCTGCAGGGGGAGGGTCTCAAACAACTGGTACAACAACCCACAAGAGACAGGGCTATCCTAGATCTAGTACTGACTAACGGGGAAAGAATCACAGATCTCCAGGTAGAAGGTCACCTGGGGGCCAGTGACCATCACATGGTATGGTTCAATTTGGCCACTAGAACTAAATCATCCCATTCCAAGGCAAAAATATGGGACTACAGAGGAGCTGACTTTGATAAGATGGCCAACAGAGTTAAGCTAGTCCCGGCAAGAAGAAATGCAGATGAGCTTGTACAGGCAAAGTGGGCAAGTATTAAGGATGCAATACTTGAAGCAACATCCCATTGTGTTAGGAAGAAAAGCAAGAGCAAAAGAAGGAGGAAACCACTTTGGTTCTCAAAAACAGCAGCAGAAAAGGTCAGAGCCAAAAGGCTGGCCTTAAGGAAATATAAGGGAATGCAGTGGGATGAAGATAGGGAGGCATACCACACTTCCCTACGGGAAGCGGGGAAGGCAGTAAAGCAGGCAAAGGCCCAAACTGAGCAAATACTAGCATGAACAGTAAAAGAAGGGGACAAGACTTTTTATAGATACATTAGTGAAAGGAAAAAGTCCAGAGGGGGTACTGCTAAGATCAAAGGGGATATGGGGGAGTGTGTGGAGGAGGACCAAGGAAAAGCTTCTATCCTAAATAGATACTTCTGCTCAGTAGTTATTGAGGAGAAGGTAAGGCAGGGCCCACAGCTCAGCAACATGGACACAGGGGAGGGAGGTGTGCACAAGTCCCTTCACAAAAGAAAGGGTCCTACAAGAGCTCACTAAGCTCAGGGTGGACAAGGCAATAGGACCTGATGGCATACATCCCAGGGTACTAAAGGAGCTAATGGTGGAACTAGCAGAGCCATTATCAGAACTATTTAGTGAGTCTCTGAGCACAGAACAGGTCCCAGAAGACTGGAGAAGGGCTCATGTGATCCCGCTCCACAGAAGTGGTAGCAGGGAGGAGGCAGGGAACTACAGACCAGTCAGTCTTACCTCAGTAGTTGGGCAAGATTATGGAGGCACTCCTTAAGGAAAGGATAGTGCAACACTTGGAATCCATAGGAGCACAGGATCCAAGACAGCATGGGTTTACAACAGGAAGGTCCTGTCTAACTAGGTCCTGTCAAACTAATCTCATAGATTTCTTTGACAGGGTAACCAGAGTGGTTGACCAAGGGAGTGCAGTTGATGTCGCCTACCTTGACTTCAGCAAAGTTTTCAATACCGTTCCACACAGAAGATTGATTAATAAGCTGGGTAGGCTCGGGTGGCAAACTGGTTGGTGGGCAGAAAACCGAGAGCGGTGGTAAACGGTATACAATCAGAAGAGATGCAAGTCACAAGTGGGGTACCTCAGGGATCAGTCCTGGGGCCAGTCCTCTTCAATATCTTCATCAGTGACATTGCAGATGGACTGGAGGGTAAGGTTTGCCTGTTTGCAGATGACACCAAGATCTGCAACAGAGTATGACACTAAGATCTGCAACAGAGTAGATGATCCAGATGGGGTGGGCAGAATGAGAAGTGATCTGGATAAACTGGTAAAATGGTCAGAACAGTGGCAACTGGAGTTTAACGCAAAGAAGTACAAGATCATGCACATAGGGAAGAGAAACCCTGAAGCCAACTATAGGCTGGGAAGCGGAGCTGCTGGCAATCACAAGGGAAGAAAGAAACTTGGGCATCATCATCACAGATGACCTGAAATGATCCAAGCAGACCACTAAAGCAGTAGATAAGGCTAGAGGGATGTGGGGGTATCACAAGTCATAAGAGGGAGGTAATAATCCCTCTTTACAAGACACTGGTTAGGTCCCATCTGGAATATTGCATGCAGTACTGGAGGCCGCACCTGCACAAGGACATTAACAAAATGGAGACAGTTCAGAGAAGGGCAACCAAAATGGTGCAGGGACTGCATCAGAAAACATATGAGGACAGATTAATGGAGTTCAATATATATACCCTAGCCCAAAGGAGGGAGAGAGGTGATATGATCAGAACATTCAAACATCTTAAGGGCATTAACAAGGTGAAAGAGTCTAACACGTTTCAGTACAAGAAAAATAGCAGAACAAGAGGACACAGCATGAGATTAGAGGGCGGTCGATTAAGGGGCAATGTGAGGAAGTTCTTTTTCACATAAAGGGTGGTGGATGCATGGAACGGCCTACCTCAGGAAGTGGTGGAAATGAATACAGTGCAGGGCTTCAAACAGGTGTGGGATAGGCATAAGGGAACAATACAAATGAGTATGACTAGATAGGCCATTGACAGAGTACAGGCCTATGACACATTCATAAGGTACAAAAATGGGCAGACTGGATGGGCCTTGCGGTTCTTATCTACCGTCAACTTCTATGTTTCTATGTAGAAGCTAGTGACTCTGCAGCTCGAGGAACACCTGGAGACCTTCAACATCTACGAGCCATTCCAGTCCGGGTTTAGGATGAGGCACATCACAGAGACGGAACTAGTCCAGATACATAATGACCTCCTCAGGGCAAGAGATCGAGGGGAGTGATCAATTCTCATTCTCCTTGATCTGTCATCAGCATTTGACACCTTGGACCACATTGTGTTGTTGGATCACCTTAGAGGGTATTGTGGACTCACTGGTACTGTCATCAACTGGTGTGAGTCCTTTCTCTTGGGTAGGAGGCAGAGGGTAGTGATGTGGAAGTTCTCCTCCTTCCCTGAGTCCCTGACCTGTGGAGCTTCTCAAGGCTCGATCCTGTCACAGATGTTGTTCGGAGTACACATGCTGCCCCTGGGGAGGCTCAGACAGTACAGTCTGGATTATCACTGTTGTGCACGATACTTAACTGTACATGTCTTTTGCAGCAGGGACCATGGTGCTGAATAAATGCCTTACTGATATCCAGGACTGGATGAACTCTAACTGGCTGAGAATTAACCTACATAAGATGGAGGTACTGGTAGTTGGGCCAGGTTGTGTGCATGATGGGGATGCCTCTGGGACAACAACAAGTTTGGTCCTGGGGTCAACCACATTGATAGCAACCTCTAGGGTGAGAAATCTGGGCGTGGTTCTCGATGACAAGTGGACATTTGAAGCTCTGATGTCGGCTGTCATCAAAAGTGTTTTTTGCCATCTGAGGAACATCGCCTGGATTAAACCCCTAATTCTGCCCAAAGACCTGCCGTCACTAATGTATGCCTTTGCAACACCCAGACTCAACTACTGCAACGCTCTTTACGAGTCAGTGGAGTGTAGCTATGTGTGAAAGTTGCCAGTTCCACCTTAGTGGAGCATTCGCGGAAACCTGGCAACTTTCACAGATTTTTTCAATCTTCCGCCTGTGCAGAATGGAAAACTTCTAATACTTGGGGTGAAATTTTGCCCTGTTCCTCCCACCTAGCACTGTTTATACACCCCAGGTTTGCGGTCCCTCCCCAGATGATCACCTGATGGCCACCAATTTGCATTCATGTAAAAAGCCCTGGTGTCTAGCTCCCTCCCCATCCCATCCCATCACCTGCCCCAGTGTATGTTTTAAAGAAATAAATTACCCTAGTGGTTAGTGGTCTCTCCCCCCCAGCACACACACACACAACTGATCACCCGACTGCCAGATGTAAAATCATAAATAATCCTGGTGGCTAGCATCCCTCCCAACCCGCACTCGATCAGTTCCCACCCACCCATTGTGTTTAAAATAAAACAACCACCCTGTCCCTGGTGGGTAGCAGTCCCTCCCCCACTCAGTCACCCCTGTCCAATACTGCCCAATCCCCCATCCCTATCCCAGATCCCCATATAGTGAAAAATATATATTTTCCCTGGTGATCTAGTAAACTCATACCCTCCTATCCCGACTGAAAGTTTTTTTTTTTTGTTGTTGTTGTTGTTACTAGTACTTAGTCCCTGGTGGCCTGGCCCACCCCTCCCCACCCCAGCTGGTAGTGTTCCACCCTGCCCCCCATCCTGGAACAGAGTGGGCCACCGACACAGCCCTCTGTTCTCCTCCACAGCTGGCAGCCCACTGAGAAGTGAATGAATGAATGAATGAATGAATGAGCATGCACTCATTCATTCATTTATTCACTTCTCAGTGGGCTGCCAGTGATGGGCAGGAGATGGAGGCTATGCGATGGCCCGTGTGTTCAGGATGAGGGCAAATTTGGACAGTACCTGCTGCGGTTAGGCAGTGGTGAACCACTAGACCACCAGGGATTAAGTACTAGTGGCACAACAAAAAACAACTTTCAATTGGGATAGGGAGGACATGAGATTCACTAGATCACCAGGGAAATTTTTTTTTCACTATATGGGGAACTGGGATAGGGATGGGGGTTCGGCACTGGCAGTACTGACAGGGGTGACTGGGTGGGGAGGGAATGCTACCCACCAGGGACAAGGTGATTGTTTTATTTAAACACATTGGGCAGGCAGCTACTGATCGGGTGGGGGTTGGGAAGGAACGCTTAGTCACCAGGATTATTTATGATTTTACATCAGGCAGGTGGGTGATCGGATGTGTGTGTATGGGGGGGACCACTAGCCACCAGGGTTATTTCTTTCTTTAAAAAACACCAGGTGAATGGGTGATGGGGTTGAGGGGAGGGATCGCTAGCCACCAGGGATTAATTCTGTGTATCAGAAGCACAGGCAGAATTTCCATGAAAGATTGGAAATGGATTTCCAAACTTTCACAGAAGCGAAAGACAGACTTTTGTTTACATTCCACCTGCGGAAGTTTTTTTTTGCGCACTCCTAGTGGAGGGACCTTCCCTGGCTGCAGCTAGTCCAGAATGCAGCAGCCAGGATACTGACGGGGATGTCTAGGTCCTGTTATGTGACCTCAGTCCTGCAGGGTCTGCACTGGCTGCTGGTCAGATGGTGGGTTCTCTTCAAGGTAGGCTTGCTCACCTACAACGCCCTATACAGATTGGGCCTGGCTACCTGTCAGACCTCCTTACCCCTGCCATCCCGGCTCGCTCCCTTCATTCCTCCACCCAGGGCATCCTAGCAGTTCTGAGGACCAAGCTGAAAACCTCGGGTGATCACTCATTCGGGGTGGCTGGCCCAATCCTCTGGAACTCGCTGCCAAGACCTTTGAGAGAGGCCCCTACAGTAAAGGCATTCAGGAGGGGCCCAAAGACTCATCTTTTTAACCTAGCTTTCCCAGCTGATGTCTTTTAATTCATATAAGAAAATGTTTAATTACTTTTACCACTCAGTGAAATCTTATTGTTGTACGGTGCCCAGAGCCTCCAGGACTGGGGTCATATAAATAATAAATTACTTACTTACTTATATAGATGACTGCCAGGTGCACCTTAAGGGTCGCTGCTCGCAGGCTCGACTGACAGAGGGACCACAGGTAGTTGAGGATGCTCACCATGAGGCAGTGACCATAGGACAGTCCGTATCACCATCAACTAACGCAAGGAGGTTAGTCACAATACTGAAAATACTCTTATTTCAGAAGGGCCAACTTTGCCAAAATGAAGGAGAACATCAAATCTCTGCTTGGAAACAAGCAAGTAGGGAGTGTGGAGGACAGGTGGAACCTCTTGAAAGAGGCTTTAACTGCTGTAACAGCGCAAGGCACCAAACAGGTTAGGAAGGCAAAAGAAAGGAACCCTCTCTGGTTTTACTAAAGAAGTGGCATTGAAAGTTGAGGACACAAAAAGAGCTTTTCAGAAATTCAAAGAAACAAAAAGGAAATCGACAAAGAAGAGTACGGATCAAACTCAGGAAGCAGTAAAGGAAATCAGATTGGTAAAGGCTCAAACAGAGGAAAAAGAACATGCGTAAAGAAGCAGGACAAAACCTTCTATAGATATATAAAGAGAAGAGGAAAACTAAAGGAGGCATCATCAGATTAACAACCAAAGAAGGTCAACCGTAGAAAATGACAGGAAAAGACTGAGATTCTGAACAACTTTTTCTGCTCAGTCTTCACCAGAGAAGAAACGCAGTACTGGCACATCGCTGAGCATGGCAGTAAGACATACCAGAGAAAGCAGACACAGGCCCCTTTACCAGGGATAGGGTACTGAAGGAGCTAAATTACTTGAAAACAGATAAAGCAATGGGGCCAGATGGAATACACCTAAGGATTCTGAAGGAACTTAGGGAAGAACTTGCCACCCCGCTAATGGAACTATTCAACTACTCACTAGAATGCGGTGAAATACCACTATACTGGAAAAGAGCCACAGTGGTTCCCTTACACAACAGCGGGAGCAAAGAGGAGGTGGGAAATTACCACCCAGTCAGTCTGACCTTGGTTGTGGGGAAGCTTATGGAGTTCTTGCTAAAGGAAAGAAGTGATCTAGCCAGCCACATCCTGCAATGCTGCCTGCCTGCACTACAAGAGGACACAGGGATGGATATCTTCAGAAGCTCAGCTCAAAGTTGAGCACTTCATTGGTTCCCTGTGCCTGCAGCTGCTCCCCATTGGCTGTTTTGGCAGGACTCCACAGTTCAATTGGTTTTCTTGGCAGTATAAATGGGGCTGAATTTACAGTTGGTTCCTTTTCTGCCGCTTTGTGGATGCCTCTGTTACATACAGCTGCCCTATATTGTTTAACTTAGACTATGAGTGTATTGCAAGACTTTATTGCTGTATTATCTGTACTACTAATATTGTTTTACATATTTCTTAGTCTGTCTCTATATACCCGCATATAGTTAGGTTGCCTAATTAATTCCTGCCCTTACTGTGTACTGCTTACATTGTTATACATATTTAGATGTCTGCATCTAGTTGGGTAGCTTAATTTTAATTTCTGCTTTTACTGCCGTGATTTGGTTTCATCAGCTCCTTGCCACTAGCTTCATTGAGTAGCTTAATTTAACTTGTATCTCTTTACTGCCATGATTCTGTTTTATCAACCCCTTGCTACTTGTCCTATCTTCTCTCTCCCCTTATCTATCTCACCCCCTGTGGATTACTCCTGTTTTCTCTCACTTTCTTTTTTTCCTACTGATTGCCACCAGGTCTTTAAACCTGCACTCAATACTGCCATTTTCTATCCGCTGTTTCTCATCGTACACCTCTTTGCACCATTTTAATTAAATAACTGCTCTTCGTTCTCTTGGAGCCTCCTGTGCCTAAGGCTAGACATTCCCAGCAGGAGATCTCTCTCCCTTCCTACTCCATGCCCACTATCTTTCACCTTTCTGTCTCTTCTTTGTCTATCTGCTGGACCTCCCCCCCGAATAACTTGGGGTTTGCCCTTCAAATCTAACTCCCTCATCTCCCTCTTTCTTTCAGAAGCAGCCCATCTCTGAGTTTGGCGACCAGTGGACTGACTTTGAACTAGCCAGCCGCACCCCACACTGCTGCCCGCCCACCCCACATGAGGACACAGGTATGGATATCTTCATGGAAAGCTCAGCTCGAAAGTTGAGCACTTCATTGGATCCCTGTGCCTGCAGCTGCTCCCCTATTGGCTGTTTTGGCAGGACTTCACGGCTCAATTAGTTTTCGGCTGGCAGTTTAAACTGGGCTGAATTTATAGTCGGCGCCTTTTTCTGCCACTGTGTGTGGTTACCTCTGTTACATACAGCTACCTTATATTGTTTCCCACACACCATCCCTGACCCCGGCCTCTATTAAATGCTCTTGTACTAGCTATAGGCACCACCTCCTTGGCAACTGATTGGTGAGCTGCCTCTGGAGAGTTCTTTAGCCTTAAAGGTGCAGTCCTTAGCTTACTGCCCTCCTTAGTATATAGGTAAAGTTGCTTCTCTGACTACAGTATCTAGTATCACTCTGACTGCCTCACCCCATAGGATACTCATTCTCTCTGCCATGCGATTTCTCTGACCCTTTGAACCAGCACATTTGGGATTGGTTACACTTTACCCCCCACATAAATCATGTTGTCCCTCGTATCTGCACCTCTCTACAAAGGCATCCTATTTTTTGCTCTATTGTCCCTATCTGACATAGCCCATGACAGGTTGCCATCTCTTGAACCATACATCATGGATATTTCCTGGTATTATGCATATAGCACCATTACCTCATCATTGTGTCCTGATTTCACCGTTACCCTTTGGGGTAAATTATCTCCCTATAGCTGGGGGTTGCCTGACCAACAGTCATGTTGGGTACCTACCATGTCCGTTCTTCCTGGGATTCTCATAACTCAAGGGAAACGTAAACTGCGACGCACCAAAAGAAGGAGGCACAAACATAATGAGATGCGACTGAATGAATACCTGTGGAGATTAGCATTATTGCTGCTGCTGCTGCTGTCAGGCAATATTCATTCAAACCCAGACCCTCCACTAAATTCTGCCTCCTCCCTGAAGAGTACAGAGTCTCTTATAATTGCATCAATTAACATTCACAGCCTCCTCCCTAAACTGGATGATCTTACGCCGGATCTTACAACACAACCCTGACAATCTCTCCATTGTTGAGACTTGGCTCTCTCCAAAGATTGCTGATGTCTCCATTTCTATATCCGGGTACATTGTCTTCCGGCAGGACCATCTTACCAAAAGAGGTGGTGGTTGTGCATTATACCTTACAGACAACCTACAGGGCCTGGCCTGCCTCTGCTGAACACGGGTACTGGTATGAAAGTGCTTGCCATAAAAATGCTTCTTGGTGCACACAATAAAACCCTCACTATTTTATCAACTTACATTCCGCCTAGGCTATCGTGATCAGGCCTTGACTCACTCCTGGACTGCATAGGTGCCCTAAATCTTAACTCTGAAGTCTTAGTCCTGGGCGATTTCAATGTCAATTGGATCTCCTGAGAAGAAATCGGAGCTGTACTTGCTGGGAGTTGGGGAGTTTGCTGGCCGCATCGGCGGAGCGAGACCAAGGGCTGCACATGGTGGAGGAGCAGCAACTGCTGGGAGCTGAGGAGACTGGCCACGCAGCTGGGGAGTTTTTCTGGCCACACTGGCGGCATGGAGGGAGACCGGGGGCCGTATTCGGCGGCAGAAGCAGCCAGGACAGTCATTTCCCAGCTCGTCTGTGAGTCAGGGTAAGGAGCAGAGAATGGACCAATCAGTGCGCAGGGCGCTAGATTTGAACTCGTGGCTGGCCATAAAAGGGACAGGCCCAGCCGCACTCACTATTACTGGAGAAGCTGTACTTGCTGGGAGCCGGGGAGTTTGCTGGCCACACAGGTGGAGCGAGACCAGGGCCTTATGATGGAGGAGCAGCAACTGCTGGAGCCGGGAGTTTTTCTGGCCACATTGGCGGTGTGAGGAGACCGGGGCCGCATTCGGTGGCAGAAGCAGCCAGGACAGTCATATCCCCCAGCCTGTGAGTCGGGGATAAGGAGCAGAGAGTGGACCAACTGAAGCGCAAGGCGCGGTAGATTTGAACCGCAGCTGGGCCATAAAAGGTACAGGCCCAGCCGCACTCACTATTACTGGAGGAGCTGTACTTGCTAGGAGTCAGGGAGTTTGCTGACCGCATCGGTGAAGCGAGACCGGGGGCTGCACAGTGGAGGAGCAGCAACTGCTGGGAGCTGAGGAGATCGGCCGCAGAGCTGGGGAGTTTTTCTGGCTGCATTGGTGGCATGGAGGAAGACCGGGGGCCACATTCGGTGGTGGGAGCAGCCAGGACAGTTGTTTCCCAACTTGTCTGAGTCAGGGTAAGAGCAGCACAGGGTCTAAGTGTCGCTGACATTATCGCATGGCAAGATCAAGGCCATCGATACAGCATGATTCTTGCCATGCGCCTTCAATCCCCCACTATAGATTCTCAACTCTGGGGTGGGGTGGTTCAAGTCGGAAAGCACAAAGTTGAAAAATAAAAGTTCCTGGGACCTGAATCAAACCGGTCCCAGCAGCACTGCCTGGTTCCTTGCTGCTGTGGCTCAGTCTGTTGAGCCACAGCAGCTGGTCGACGGAACCCACTCCCAGCAGAGTGTCTTATCCTCTGCCTGGGAGAGGTGAATGGTGCAATACCGTGTATAGCAGTATACATGGTATTGCACCATTCTTCCTAATTACAGCACTGTACTGGGTAAGCCATAATGTTATGCGCATTAATTATGCGACATTATGACCCGGTAGGATCAACACGCAGGGTGCTAGATTTGAACTTCGAGGCTGGCCATAAAGGACAGGCCCAGCCGCTCCACTATTACTGGAGGAGCTGTACTTGCTGGGAGGACGGAGTGTGCCGCCCGCGATCGGTGGAGAAGCAGCAACTGCTGAAGCCAGGAGTTTTCTGGCCACACTGGTGATGTGGAGGGAGACCGGGGGCCGCATTCAGTGGCAGGAGCAGCCAGGACAGTCATTTCCCGGCTCATCTGTGAGTCAGGGTAAGGAGCAGAGAGTGGACCAATCAGCGTGCAGGGTGGTAGATTTAAACTCGCAGCTGGCCATAAAGGGACAGGCCCAGCCGCACTCACTATTACTGAAGGAGCTGTACTTGCTAGGAGCCAGGGAGTTTACTGACTGCATCGGCAGAGCGAGACTGGGGGCGCACATGGTGGAGCAGCAACTGCTGGGAGCCGAGGAGATCAGCGGGGAGCCAGGGAGTTTTTCTGGCCAGATTGGTGGCACGGAGGGAGACCGGGGCCACATTCAGCAGCCGGAGTAGCCAGGACAGTCATTTCCGGCTCATCTGCAAGTCAGGGTAAGGAGCAGAGAATGGACCAATCAGGCAAGAGGATGCTAGATTTGAACTCGCAGCTGACCATAAAGGGACAGGCCCAGCCGCACTCACGATTACTGGAGGAGCTGTAATTGTTTCCCACCCCAGCCCCGACCTCTAGTAAATAGTCGGCAGGGGAGGAGTCAGGGGATAGGAGTGGCCTGGGCTAGTAGTGAACTTATAGCTTTAGACCATGGTTAATCCATTTCTCAGCTGTCACCTTGCATTCTGTGTGGGGGATTGTTTAAGTATAACCACTGTAGCTCGGATTATTGTATAGACACTGTAGCGCTGATCTTTGGGGAACCTGTTGGGATTGCTTTTAGCATTTACTAGGCGGG
This sequence comes from Neoceratodus forsteri, assembly GCA_016271365.2. Classification (NCBI taxonomy): domain Eukaryota; kingdom Metazoa; phylum Chordata; order Ceratodontiformes; family Ceratodontidae; genus Neoceratodus; species Neoceratodus forsteri. Next base: position 278,112,747 of record CM028138.1, on the reverse strand, counting down.
CTTATTATTCTAAAAAAATCTGCTAGGATGGGACCACATGTCACTAGAGCAGGCATCTTTGGGAGGGTGCTGGGGTGCACAGGGTGTGGGGCTACCATGGTACTTCACTGGGCTTGGAAGTTTGGTGGTTGCCCAGTGTGCTACCAGCTGGCACAGCTTAGAGAGGATGTTGAGGGGATTAGGAGGCAGCTGGGGGACTTGGGAGAGAGATAAGGAGGGGGTTGGGGAAATGGGAGGCAAGGGGTTGCCTACGCAGCTGCACCAGGTACTAAAGTCTCTGGCATAGGGAGAGGAGCAAAGGGGGACACTCAGGGGGCACATGGGGACCCTGACAAAGGGGGCCCAAAAGGAGGAAACTTCCAAAAGCAAGCAGGTGTCTGGGGTTGTACAGAGGGAACTGAGATGGGGGGTCAGGCAGGGGAGTCTTGGGGTCTGGCATTAGGCTCAGCAACTGTTTCGACCCTCTACATCTGACAGTAGAAGAGGGAGTGTTGGGGGAGGATGCAGCTATGGCAGGGGCGGATAGGGAGAGGAAGGAGAAAGGACAAGAGGCAGGGCCCAGAAATCAGGAAGAGTGGGGAGGGCATGAAGTGTGAAAAAGTGGGACGGGGGGATCCGGACAGACTGAGGGGATGGGGTGGGGGCAGGCAAGGAGGAGGATCAGGTGAACAAAGGGGGGCTGCAACAAATGGGGCTGAGGATTTGGGGCCAGGGAGGCATGGCAGGCAGGGAGGTTCTGAATGCAGACGGGATGGAAGGGAGTAAGAGCCAGGCTAGGCCAAGAGATAGGGTGGAAGGACCAGTCAAGAGGGGAGAAAGGGGGATAGTGATGCAAAAAGATACTCAGGTGGGGGTGCCCAGGTCTGGAGAAGAGGGGTGGTCAGAGACAATAGGGAGAGGCCAGATGGTGAGAGGTGCGAGGAGCCAGCTGGGGGAGAGGCCAGAAAAGGATGAGGAAGGGCATGGAAGAAGGGAATCCTGGGGGTGATCATGGAGGCAAGGAGGAGGAGTTTAGAGTGCTCCTGTTGGGGACTCCATAATCAGGGTATCCAATGGGAGGGCAGGAGGAGGGTAAAGCCTGTCCAGTAAGAACCAAATGTCAGCCTGGCCTGATGGTACACAAGGCCAAGCACAAGGTATATTCACTGGTAAGGGAATGTGGAGGTTCCCTGGACATACTGGTGCACTTGGGCACAAATGACACAGAGGGAAATAGTGAATTAGAGCTACAGGTAAGGTTTTGGGAGCTAGCCAGGGTTTGCCGTTCAATAGGATGCTCGATCTCCTTCTTGGAAATCCTGCCAGTGCCGAGGGCTAGTGGGGAGAACAAGCAAAAAATTGGGGTAGTGAATCAGTGGCTCAGGGAGTGGTGTGAAGCTAGGGGGTACGGGCTGGTGGGGGACTGGGGTGCAACCTGGAGGATAAGGGGCTACACGCTTAGATAGGCTCCACCTTAATATGGAAGGGAGGAAATCCTAAAGCCGAAGATAGCGGGTTCATCAGTGAAAGGTGGGGTTTAAACTGTGAAGGGGGAGGGACGGAAGAAGGGGCTGTTGCAGGGGGTCTGGTAGAAGAAAGACTCGGTCTCCACTCCCCTAAAGGACTGGAGGGATATGGAAAAAGACCAACAGGTAGAGTCCCGGGGGGACAGCATGCGGCCACATGGAAGTACGAGGGTGGGGAATGGGAGGAGGGGAAAGTGGTGGAGGGTGGTCCTGATAAATGCCAGGAGCTTGGGAAATAAGATGCCTGAGCTCCAGACAATGCTAGCTGAGGGGGCACTGGAGAGTGGCAGCTGTCACTTGAGACCTGGGCCACCCAAGGGCATGACTGGGACCTAAACCTGGAGGGCTACACTATATTCAGGAAGGACGGGGGGAAGAAAGGGGGGGTAGCATTGACAGTCAAAAATGGCATTGGTATAGGAGGGATGGAGGAGGTAGAAGGGAGCGTGGAGGTTATTTGGGTCACCCTGCAAATGCAGTGGGGAAGAAGAGTAAAAATAGGAGTGGTATACAGACCCCACACTAGCAGAGGACCTGGAAGAAAGTCTGGTGGCAAATGTTATGGGACACTGTAGATTGGGCAAAGGAAGGTTAGTGGTGCTGGGGGACCTAAACATGCCAGGGACAGACTGGGGGACTATGATGTCCCCAGTGACCAGGGAGCAGAGGTTGCTGGATGTCTTCCAGGATGCATTCCTAACCCAGCAAGTGAGGGAGCCCACTAGGGAGGCCCAGATACTGGACGTAGTCCTGGCAGACAGTGACCAGATTAGGGGCCTGGAGGTGAGGGACCCATTGGCAGGGAGTGATCATGCCACAGTCTGGTTTTTCCTGGACCTGGGGGGGGGGGGAGGCCGCACAAAAATGGTGGTAATTGACTTTAGGGGTGCAGATTTCAGGCGGATGGGAAGGATCCTTAAGGGTCATTTGGACGAGATAAGGCCAGACATGGACGCTGACAGTATGTGGGAGATCATTAGGAGTGGGGTGCAGGAGGCTACCAAGTCCTGTGCAACAGTGAGAAGCAAATTCGGTAAGGCCAGAAAACCGTGTTGGTGGACCTGGGAGGTTCAAGAGGCGGTGAGGGTAAAGAAGGCTGCCTATAGGTGCTTCAAGTGCTCAAGGAGCGAAAGGGATCGGGGGGTGATATGAACTGATGGCCAGGAGGGTCACCAGGTTGGTGAGATCGGTTAAGGCAAGGAAGGAGCAGAAGTTGGCCAGGGAAATCAGGAGGGGGAACAAGGGGTTCTTTAGATACATTGGGGAGGAAAGGGAAGGGGCAGATTAGCAGGATTAGGCCACTGGAGGGATGGGCACAGGATGCGGGGGAGCAGGCCGAGGTACTGAACGAGTACTTTGCCTCAGTTTTTACCAGGGAGGATGGGGGTGCTGCATCATTCAGGGGAAGAGATGGTGTATCTGTGGAGGGGGGCAGGACTCCTACAGATTGGGAGCCCTGACTGGTCTAAGGAGGGGGGCCCAGCACTGTCAGGAGGAGGGAAGGCAGATCAGGGGCCAAGGGGGAGGACGTGGAGGGGGAAATCCCAGTAGAGCGAGTGAGGGAAGCCCTCAGGTCCCTTAAGATGGAGAAAACACCAGGGCCAGATGAAATACATCCCAGGGTGCTGAGGGAACTGGTGGATGTCCTGGCAGACCCCTGGTGGAGCTTTTCAACATCTCTCTGAAGAAAGGGTGGGTACCCCAAGACTTGAGGGTACCCCATATCATGCCTATCCACAAGGGAGGATCAAGAGAGGAGGCAGGGAACTATAGGCTCATTAGCCTGACATTAGTGGTAGGCAAGGTGATGGAGGGTATTATCAAGGAAAGGCTAGGGAGGTACTGGAGAAATTGGGGTACCAGGACGATAGACAGCATGGCTTCATCCCAGGAGATTGTGTCAAACAAACCTTGTGGAGTTCTATGAGTGGTTGATGTGTGCCTGGACCAGGGTAGGCCAGTGGGCGTCCTCTTTCTCGACTTCATGAAGCGTTGATTCAGTACCTCACGGTGGCCTGCTGGCTAAACTGGGGAAATGGGGGTGGGGAAGCGGATGATCAGATGGATGGAAATTGGCTCTCGGAGTGTACCCAGAGGGTGGTGGTTGGGGGCTAGTCTCATCTCCAAGGAATGTGATTAGTGGGTCCCAAGGGATCAGTCCTAGGCCCCTCCTGTTAAATGCCTATATCTGACATAAAGAAGGGTATCAGGAGTAAAATGAGTCTCTTTTGACGACTTGAAGCTGGGAGCGGTGGTGGATGGGGAGGAGGGAAGGTGGCTCTGCAGGAGGACCTGGATGCTCTGGAGAGGTGGTCGAGGAAGTGGAAACTGAAGTTCAATGCAGGGTTCTGCACCTGGGGGCCAGAAACCTGGACCAAGTGTATACCATTGGGGGGGGGGGAGAAAAGCTACAAGTCTTGATGGGCGAGAGGGACATGGGGTGGTGGTGGATGTCAGAATGAACAACTGGAGACTTGTAGGAGGGCGGTGGCCAAAGCCAATAGGATAATGGGATGCATCACTAGGGGGATTACCTCCAGAAGGAGGGAAGTGATCCTCCCACTGTATAACTGATTAGGCCGCACCTTGAGTACTGTGTGCAGTTTTGGAGACCGCACTTAAAATGGACATTGGCTCCTGGAGATGGTCAGAGGAGGCAACCAAAATGATCTGGGCTTGGGGAAAGGACTTATGAGAAGAGGCTCGAGGAGCTCAACATTACACTCTGGAGAGAGAAGGGCGGGGGACATGATAGAGGTCTTCAAGTACATGAAGGGGATAAATAGGGGAGGCTCAGTCAGGGTGTTCCAAAGGAAGGGGGGCAACTAGAGGACACAGGTGGAAGCTGGGTGGGGGAGACCGGAGGTGCTACTTCACTGAGAGGGTGGTGGAACCATGGAATCGCTGCCCAGGGACTGGTGGAGGTAGAGACTGTGGAAGGGTTCAAGAAGGGGCTGGGATAGGTATGGGGAGGGTAGCAAGGGGGTTGGGGGGACAGCAAAGTCGGCACCCAGTATGGGGGCTGACTAACGAGCAGACACGAGAGACCATTAGGCCTACTCTGCTGGCATTTTAGTATGTTAGTATGTTAGATGCTAACATTTTCAAAGATGCAGTCTCAGCAGTGCATCTTACCCAACTGGTCAAGGCACCTACAAGATGTAACTACAGGACTGGAACCTACACCCTTCTGGACTGGGTACTTTCTAACCATCCGGACCACATATCTGACGTCACTGTACTACCTGACACTATTGGTGACCACTCCCCTGTTCTGTTTTGTTAGTTAAACAAATTCTCCAAGCCCCCTACCAGAACAATTAACAGTAGGGTCCTCATCAATGGGCACCTTGAGCTGCTATAATCTGATCTGTGGCAACTGGTCAACTGTCCACTCCACCTGCGATGTTGACACTGCCCTTGATCAATTCATCCACCTTTTCAATGTGGTGTGTGACAGGCATGCTCCATTTAAAAAAAGGAAAATCAAAGGCCACTGCAGCCCATGGATCTCTCCCGACCCCTCGTACTTCTTAAACCCAGGGACCACCTTTGGCTTAGGGCTTGTGCAACTGGTAACATAGCTGATATCCAATTGTACAAAAAGGCTAGGAACAGCTATACCAGAGCTATACACATGGCAAAGGGACAGTACTACAAAGAAGCCCTGTCTCGGACATTGGAATGATGGCAGAACATTTTAGAATAACCTTAATGAAGTGAAACACAAGGGACTCAGATCTGCCCCCACCATGCTCTACATTGATGGCGAACCTGTGCTTGATTCCTCATCCACTGCTAACATTTTTAATATTGCCTTCTCAGACCTAAGTGATGTCCTCCCCCTGGGCCTTTTTAGTCACCCTACCACGAGTTCCTGCACAAAGAACGCTGAAGGCTCTCACCCTCCTTTCCATTTCAGAATCATCACGGCTGCCGAAGCTAGAAAATACATCCTCAAAGTACTGGGGAAATCAAGATTTAGCGGCGACATCCCAGATCTTAAATTTGTCGCACTTCCTTTAGACAAGATACTGGCTCCCTCATCCATATAATGAATTTTCTCCTAAAGGTACTGTAATTCCCACAAAGATGGAAATCTGCAATAGTAACCCCTATACATAAGAGTGGGGATCATACTATACATGGAAACTACAAGCGATCTCCAGTCTTCCTTCGCTCTCAAAGGCCTTGGAGCGATAGTGGCTGACCAGCTAATTGACTGTCTGAAAATATATTAGCTTCAATGCCCACAACAGCATGGCATCAGAAAAGGTCATAGCACCACTACTGCCTTGCTTGAGTTCATGGGCTTTATTCAAAACTCTATAGACCATAGTAACCTTGTAGGGGGCAGTCTTCATTGATCTTACCAAAGTCTTTGACACGGTTAATCATGTCCTGTTGGTTAACCAACTTGCTGTCTTAGGTCTCTCCTCTGACACTGTTGGCTGGTTTCAAAGCTACCCGCATTGCCGCTCGCAGCAGGTGAAGATTGGCAACATCCTCTCTGACAACAGACCTGTCCTATAAGGAGTCCCACAAGGATCCATTTTGGGACCTCTTCTGTTTAGTGTGTTCCTTAACAAGCGCCCAAACTCCTGTCAGAGTCTCACCCTGTTGTATGCAGATGATGCGGTCCTTATCAGTGATCCGACCGGATATACTTGAGAATCATCTTTGGCTCAACTTTACGCACAGAGAAAGATGTTTCAATGAGCACAAACTTATAATGAATTACAAAAGGACGAAGATAATGCTTTTCTCCAGTCCTCAAAAAAGGCATAGATACCACTTACTCTCCATCACCAGCAACACAGGATCTCCCTTGAAGCAAGTCCAGCATTTCAAGTATCTAGGGATAACGGTTGACAGCATTTGTCATTTTCCCAACACACTGATAATGTTGCTAAGGCTATCAATCCCCGCATTGGTCTGCTTTACAGGCATAAGCACTGCCTGACCCCAGATGCTCTTAACCTTGCAATTTACTGCTCAGTTGTCTCCCTCATTGACTACGGCCTAGTAATCTATGGGTCTCCCTCATTGACTACGGCCTAGTAATCTATGAGTCTGCCACTGATACAGCTCTGCGTTGCATCAAAGTGGCTCTCAATAAAGCTTAGTCTTCGTACTCGGTCCTCTCGGCAAACCCATACTTGTGACCTTTACCCAGGCCAACTGGCTCAATCTCAGTACCAGACTTATGTACCAAACCTGTCTGATTGCCAAAAAAGTAAACCTTGGTATGATGCCCGCTGGGGTCCATAAGCTTCTCATCCCATATGAAAACCCTCACCACACTAGAAGCTCTGGGAACATAATCTTTAAACCTCCCTGGTGTTGTACTTCCCTAGCTCAGAGATCCTTTGCTTACCGAGCCCTGCTCTGGTTGAACTCACTCCAATCTGACACGTCCACAACACCTACACTGGGCTCATTTAAACGCAAACTCAGGCAGCCATTAGTAGCTGATGCCAGTTGTGACTGTTTCTCTTAACTAATCGCACAGGATGCCCAGCACTTGTGAGTGATGTCTGCGTGTCTGCCCAGCCCCGACTGCAGCACTTTCCCCTCCTTATTCACAACTCCATCACCCCTCCCCAATACTTCCCTCCTGTCTCTCCTCACCTCTCTCACCCTTCCCTCCCCTGCTCTGACAAAGCCTCCTGGGCTGATCAGTCTCGTCTCTGCATTAATCCATTTTCCCCCCTCCCCTCTACCTTGCCTTCCCCTCAACCTTCTCATCCCCGACCAAAGCACTTTCCCTTCCTTTACTACAACCCCTTCACCCCTCCCCAATCCTTCCCTCTCTCCTGCCTCCTCACCTCTCTCATCCCTCCCTCCCTCCCTCCCTTCACTCCTTCCAACCAGTTGTGACTCTCGTTAATCCATTTCTCCTGCCCTCCCTCAACCTTGCCTCCCCTCTATTGTCTCATCCCACCCCTTTTCACCCTCACCCCCGTTACTTCCGACTAAGCCTCCTGGGTGGTTATGCCTTATCACTGCTCTCCTCCATTTCTCCCGTCCCCCTCTGTTCAATGGCCTCCTTGGTGGCTTTCTCTCCTCCTTTCTACACCAGCTCTCCATCTGTTTCCCTGTCTGACTACAAATTCCCTTGACTGGTATATTTACAATTATGTTGGCCTGTGTACTGCACATCACCACACCCTTGGTTCTGTAGTTATGGAAATTCCATTGCATAGTGATGACTCATGTATTTCTGTTGACCCTATGTCCCTGTTTTATCTGTTCTGTTAATACAATGTTATTTTCCTTGTCTTGACGTGGAACCTATTTAAAGAGCTTTCAGCTCAAAGGTTAACAGAAATTATAAACAAATAAAAAAAATAAAGAAAAGTGGGCAAGTTGACCCCAAGCAGCACAGCTTCACAGCAGGCCGGTCATGCCAAACCAACATGATCGAATTCTTTGACTGGATGACTAGGACAGTAGACCAGGGTGGGGCTGTGGTTGTAGTATATTTGGACTTTAGCAAGGCTTTTGACTCCTTTCCTCACAGCAGGTTGATAAATAAGTTGGAGCACACAAGAGTGGGGCATAGGTTAGACAACTAGATCAGAAACTGGCTCAGCAACAGGATGCAAATAGTTATGGTGAACAGTGTGATGTCAGAGGAGGGCATGGTGTTTCATGGAGTGCCCCAGGGATCAGTCTTGGGACTGATACTCTTCAGTATATTTATCAGCAACATCACTGAGGGGCTGGAGGCAAGGTTTGCCTCTTTGCAGATGATACAAAACTCTGCAACAGGGTGGACACGCAGGAGGGAGCTGCAGAAATGGAATCGGATCTAAAGAAGCTTGAGGGATAGACTAGGCACTGGCAGGTGAAATTCAATGCCAAAAAGTGTAATGTCATGCACCTAGGAAAATGTAACCCAAAAATAACATACAGTCTTGATGGACAACATCTTACAGTGACGAAAATGGAAGGAGATCTCCGAGTACTTGTGGCCGATAACTTAAAAGTAGGGAGACGGTGCAAAAAAGCCACACAAAAAAAGCTAGCAGCATCCTAGGGTGCATTGGCTGGGGAATCACAAGCAGAAAATGGGAGGTAATAATCCCACTATATAGGTCCTTGGTAAGGCCTCATCTGGAATATTGTGTCCAGTTCTGGAGGCCTCACCTGAAAAAAGACATAGACCGACTGGAAACGGTGCAAAGGGGGGCTACAAAGATGGTGCAGGGTTTGCAGTACGAGCATTATGGAGAAAGGCTAAACCAGCCGCAGTTATACTCCCTGGAGCAAAGAAGAAATAGGGGAGATATGATTGAAACATTTAAGTACGTCAAGGGAATAAATTTGGTTCAGACTGAGAACCTTTAGGTAGGTAGGTAAAAACTTTAATTTTTATACAGGAAGAAACATGTCATTTGGACTAAAAGTCCAGTTTACAAGACAGTCCTCTGCAAAAATTGTGCAAAGTTGCAAAAGTTACAAAATAGTTAAACATTAAGACACATTAGCATAACTAAAAAACCTAATGTAATAAAATATCTCTGGTTGCTACCTGACGTGGTACTCGTTTACCTATATTATGACTACTGTGATCTACCTATTACCAAGCGTGTACCACCAGTGAATGCCTGTAACCCTGGTTGCTTTTTAATCTAAGCGTTATGTACTGTACTGTTTTGTTTGCTGTGATGTATTGCTCTCTTGACGAGGTGCCTTTGTTTTGTTTTTGCATAATATGTTTATTAAATTTTCCACCATAAAACAAAGGCACAATCACATATACTCCATACACTTCAATACCACATTGATTCAATATGTACCTATACCCCAACTTCTCTTTTTACATCAATTTTAGTTTATTCGTTCTCCTCTAAAAAAAAAATTACACATACCTACATTATTTCAATACCATCACATCTCACATTCATTAACTCTATACCTTGCTAGTTTGTTCATGTTCATTGACTCTGAACATTGCTAGTTTTTTATTAACCCTTCACCTCTCATTTGTTTACCCTCACCTTATCAAATCCAGGATGCTTTCTCCCCGTTCCAGGTCCTTTTTATCAACCGTTCCCTCAGCCTTTCTACACATTGAACCATTACCCCCTATTCTTGCAGCCCTTTCCCTAACATGACGAGGTGCCTTTGTAAATTAGCCTATGACTCAAAGGTCTGTAAACTGATGATCTAATAAATAAATAAATAAAAAACATATAAGCAAGAGACAATATATACTGTGCTATACGTACACAAAATTATAAGGCTAATTAAAAACAATTATATGTAAAAAATCATCAATTCTTTTACGGCATGTATAAATGACGAATAATCAGAGATTTCACTAAATGGGGTGGGGGTGGGGAGTATATTCCAAATAGTAGCTGCGCTTTGAACTAGGGTTGTACCACCAAATGTACAGTATTTGTTCTAATCCCAGGAGTAATTTTGTTTTGATGAACTAATCTTGTTAAGGCCCTCTTATGGTGATATATGATGAAAAAAGAAGTTTTGAGATGGGATGATGAGGAAAGAAGTTTTCATTTTATGTATTAGTGTCAGACAATGTCTAGTATACCCCAGTTCCAGGGATTGCCACTCCAATCTTGTCAATAGTAAACAATGATGTACTTGATACTCACCCTTCAGTACATATGTATCATCGACAGTGAGTTTTATCTAAATGGTCTAACAGTGATTTGTTAGCTGTTCGGTATACTAACTCACCATATCTTAAGGTAGGTAAAATCATATGTTCAGCTAATTTCTCTCTATCACCCTGTTTAGGCAGTTGGTTGTTTTCTTAAGGCTCCTATTTACTTTATTTATAGTAGCTGTTACGTGTTGAGTGAATGACAGGTGTAGATCAAATACCAACCCTAAATAACAATAGTTATCAACTACAGTATCTCCAGTTTTGTAGAGTTTTAGCGATAATTTGAGGAGGAATATAATTTTTATGATTTTTGAAACAAAATATATTAATTTGGTCTTTTTGGTGTTCATTACAAGCTTTGACCTGGTGAACCACCCCTCAATTTCGGAAAAGTCTGACTGCAATTTTTACTGACGTTCAGTGGCAGTGTGACCTGTGGTGACTAAGGCTGTATCATCAGCATACAGCCTAATGGATGTATGCTGTGTCACTGAAGGTAATTTGTTGTTAAAGATGAGAAACAACAGAGGTCCTAAAATGGACCCCTGAGGTACTCCTCTAGTAACTTCTCTTTTCCTGGACACACTGCCCTGGACCTCAACCCTCTGTGTACACCCATTTAAGTAAGATATTAACCACTTCAAAGGGCCATCAGCAATTTCTTGATCTTGCAATCTCCTAGCCAGTAGGGGGTGGTCCACCAGGCCAAAGGCCTTTGAAAGGTCTACAAAGACCACCGCTGTCTCCAAGCCTGAGCCTAGCAACCTATTAATCAGATCACTGAACTCCAACAGAGCTATATGTAACCCCAGGTGGCACTATCCCAAGGGCTACTACCCCTGCCTGCGTAAGTGCTAACAGGTTGAGGGGCCTAGGTCCAATGGCGGGTGCCTCCACCCAGAGGATGGGATTAAGACAGTCTGGTATGACTTGGTCACAGCCCTCTGGGACAGTGCAACCCCCCTTTCTTCCCACTAGTGGCCCACACAAATTACCCACAGTACCTTTACAATATACACTTACCCCAGGATTGGTCGATCAGCTTGACTCTGGGGACCCCTGTAAAGTAAGATGCAGTAATACAATAGCCACTGTACAGTATTTCAGCACAAACACGCAGTTCAGGCAGTATACTTTGCAAAACAACCAAATCTGATTTATTTGGGAAATAACAAGGGCAGGGAAATCTAGTTAATTAGCTTAATCACTCTACTGTTTCAGAGCACTGTGCACAGGCTAAGTTCCTATGAGTCACTGTCACTGGGTACCCAAGCAATAGGGCTAGCCAAGTTCGGTGCAGCTGGTTGGGGCCTGTACAATACCCAAATTTGTAATCCGGAGCGGTAGGCTCAGTTATGTAGAGAGAGGAAACAGATGAACACTTGCAACTCAATAGATCAGCTGGCAGGGAGCTACCCTGATTTCTACTCACGACACTTGTGGCAGGATCCCTTTCACACCGCCCAGGGACACAGGCCTGTGATCAGAACACTCCCCACACATTTGTATGTAAAAGAAGGTTACCATACCAGGCAGCTGCTTTATATCCCGACCGCACTCACTGCTAACCCGGGAAGTCACGGTGCAGCTTCACTTTTCCTGACAGACCGAGCACGATGAAGTAGAATCTCCTGTCTTCTACAGGGTAAGCCTAGTAGTTGGCTGCAAACTGCACAGCCTCTTCTGATAGCAGCACCGCAGCGGATTCAGTCGGATCACCCAGCTAAGAGCCACTTGACTTGGCCTTCCACGCGCTCCATGCGAAAACTCAACAGCGTGAACCCGGCACTCCTTCCTCACTCACAGCCACAACGACTCTGTTTTCTTTGGCCACAGGGAATCACACTGCAAGGCCCACCCGACCCGATTGGAGGGCTTCAGATGCCAGTCTCCTCTACCTCTCCAACTGGTGCGAAAGGCGCCACACCCTGGACTTCACTTCCCAGAATCACTGGCCATACTCCCCATTGGCAGCTGGCTCCGAGAGTCCTAGTCCTGGTTGGCTGCTCAATACTCCATTTAAGTGCCCCTCCCTCCTGATTGGATCCAAGCAGCAGTTATGATCAAAATGGAGGGCTCAACTATAAAGTCCCAGCTACAAAAGAAGTAGGTTAGACAAAGTACATTTTCAATACCAATTCAACATATATTACATCAATAAATACAGCCACAGGAAGTGCCTGCTTTGCCTGCTTAGCGACGGCAAAACGGGGCACATTATCAGCGGCTCGAGCGGGACTCGGGCAGGAGAACGAGGCCCCCCCCCCTTTAGCAGACTAATTGGGTCTGCGAGCTGGCAGCTCTTAAAGTGACAGTACTAGAGGCGTTTAGGAAACCCCCATTTGCAAGGGGGTTACACCCTTCCTGCCCTGGAAAGCTTGATGTCCGCATCAAGTAAATACCCCCAAGCCAGTGTTAAGTAGCACATTTAAACTATCTTGCATTTTACTCTTTCAGATAGCAATCAGCATATTGATCTTGGGTAAAACAGTTGCATTATATTATGCATAACAGTATCACTCACTTAATGATGCATACGGATATAGATACACACATGTACAAATAGTATAAATCTCAGGGTACCATTTCCTGCATCTGGACCTGGGATAAAGGAAGCTTATCCCTATCATTCCCCTTGAGACTGGCAATAGTAGGGGCACCATATTCAGAGGGCAGAACAAGTAATCTGGAGTTATTTCCCAGGCTCAATTTGGGCAGAGAGCTTAGGGTCACATACACCCCCTTATGGACCACATTCAGGGGCAGATCCACAGGCTGGCCCAGAGACTCATAACTCAGTCTCATTACAGGCCTTACTTCTCGGCCAGTCCATCGAGGGGTATCTGGCACAATTTCTGAATGCTCAGACTCAATTCCAGCCCTGCTTGGGGTTGCTGAGGGGACCTCTATGGGGGCAAGGGAGCTAAAGTCCAGGGTAACTTCAGTGCCTTGGTTCACCATTTCTGAACTCACAATGTTTGGATCAGCTGTGGAGATTTCTGGTACTGGCAGAGAACCATCAGGGCACTCAAAATATTCTTCTTGCTCTGGCATATCACCAGCTTGCTCCCCCATTGCTTCCTCCTTCTGAAAGGTCGGGCAGTTCAGCCAGGCACAATGAACCCACATCTTCTGATTTGATGCTACATACTTCATCTTCCGGGAGCATTGGCTCCAGAGACAAAGCTGGGAACTCAAACAGTCCAGAAAGCCCAGCTTCATCCTCTGGTTAATTAGAGGATTGCCCGAAACAACTGACTCAATTCATAAGAGAGGTAGTACTCAGGATTACACTCACTGTCCTCGGACACAGAACTGGCAATTGGGTTCAATTGAGAGGGGTGGAGGAGAGCCCTTTAACTCAACGTCTGTAGGATCAGTCTGTCTTAGTTTTCTTTTGGCAGTGACTCTAGTCACGGGCCCAGAGGGGGTGTTGTTTAGGGGTTCAGCTTCTATCAGGATCTGGCCGATTGGCAGCAAATTATTTCTGTGTATAGTTTTCACATCTTTCAAATTGTTCTCAGGTCGCCTCTTGTATACAGGTAAATCATCTAGTTTGCCTACGACAATATGAGGAGGTGATGCCATCTGTCAGCAATCTTATGCTTGCCATGCAGCCCCAGATTCCTCAGTAACACTCGATCTTCTTCCTGAGTTCCACTGTGTCACTTTCTTGTCATACCTTTCTTTATTACCTAGATTTCATTTGGCAGCCATGGTCTGGGCTAGTTGGTATGCATGGTTTAATTGGGCCTTTAGTTTCTGCACATACTGTAGATGAGTAGCTGCTTGAACCCCATCAGGAGAAACTCCAAAACAAACATCTACTGGCAATCTGGCTTCTCTTCCAAACATCAGTCTATAAGGGGAAAATCCAGTGGCATCCCTTTTGGTGCAGTTGTAAGCATGTACCAGGGTGCTAATCTGCTGGCTCCATCTGGGCTTGTCTTTTGGTTGCAGGGTGCCCAACATGTTGAGCAAAGTGTGGTTAAACCGTTCAGGCTGGGGATCTCTCTGGGGATGACAGGGGGTAGTTCTAGACTTCCTTACCCCCCACAAGGAAAGCATCTCTTTAATCAAACGGCTCTCAAAGTCTCGCCCTTGATCAGAATGGATTCTTTGAGGGGCCCCATAGTGAACAAAGAACTTTTCAATAAGTACTTTAGCCACAGTAGTTGCTTTCTGGTCTTTAGTGGGGAAGGCTTGGGCATAACGAGTGAAGTGATCAGTGACTACCAATATATTACTGATATTTCTTCTATCTGGTTCTAGACTCAGGAAATCAATACAAAACAACTCCATGGGGGCACTAGTGGTGATGTTAACCAGGGGAGCAGCCCTCTGAGGCAGAGTTTTTTGCTGTACGCATCGGCTACAAGTCCTAATATGTTGTTCCACATCAGCCCCATTTTAGGCCAATAAACCTGGATCTCACTAGATCAAGGGTTCTGTCTGATCCGAGGTGTCCCATGTGGTTATGCAGGGATCTCAACACCAGTTCTCGGAAAGCAGTGGGCAAAACTAACTGTTGCTTGGCCCATTGGCCCTCTTTGTCCATAGTCTCTCTATACAACAATCCATTCCTCAGGTTCAATTTAGGGCCTTCTTTGTATAGCAATGCTGTTCTCAAGTCAGGGAGCATAATCTGGTAACATCTTTCCCAGCTTGCAGGGCCTCCAGAGCAGTTTTTATCATGGGGTCTCAGAATTGCGCCCACCGAAGACTGTCATTATTGAATTGGGGCAAAGCACCAGTATCTAATGCAGAAAAATGGCAGTAAGCAGCAGGTATACAGTTCTCAGAGGGCCCCAAACAATCCACCAAGCAATCCATAGCATCAGGGGATACCCGTTCCTCCTTGTCAAACTTTTGGCAAAGTGCTCGAATATCAGGTTCTCACAGTCTGACCCAGTTATTCTGGGGAACAGGCCTCCGAGAGAGAGAGAGAGCATCAGCATCTATGTGGTTCAGGCCTGCTCTGTATTCAATAGCATAGTCGTATGTAGATAAAGCAGAAAGCCACCTATGGCCAGTGGCATCCAATTTAGCTGAAGTCTGCACATAGGTCAAAAGATTATTGTCAGTTTTTACCAATATCTTAGCACCATATAGATACTCATGAAATTGATTGCCAATGGCCCACTTCAAGGCCAGGAACTCTAACTTGTGCACTGGATAGTTCTTTTCTGTTGGGGTTAGGCTCCTACTAGCAAAGGCTACTGGTCTTAGTCCATTAGTGTGTTCTTGATACAACACAGCCCCCAATCCTTGTAAACTGGCATCAGTATGAAGAACGTATGGTCTGGTAGGATCAGCATGGGCCAACACTGGGGCACGGGTAAACTGATGTATTATCTCATGAAAAGCTGTCTCACAATCAGGAGTCCAGCGGGCCCCAAATATATCATTCGGGTGAAAATATCTTTTTTCAGTCTCAGTGGGCACTGCTTTCTTGTACTTTTTGTGGGTTGGAGGATACCCTTGAGTAAGGTTAAGTAAAGGGCGGATCACTCGGGAATAGTCCTTGATAAAATGCCTATAATAACCACAGAAACCCAGGAACCTCTGAAGCTCTTTCAGATTTTTTGGCTGGGGCCAGGTAGTTAAGGCCTCTGCTTTACTGGGGTCAGTCTCTATGCCCTCGGTGGACACTATATGTCCCACGTATTTCACAGATGTTTGAAAGAATTGACACTTATCAATGGACAATTTGAGGCCAAAGTCCTCCAATCGGTCCAGGACCTTGAATAATCTGCTTTCATGTTCCTCCAAGGAGCTGCCGAACGCTATGACATCATCCAGGTATACTAAGCACTCTAGCAAGTTCATATCCCCCACTGCACGCTCCATCAGGTGCTGAAAAGTGGCTGGGGCACCCAAAATCCCTTGAGGCATCCTCATAAACTCATAAAAACCAAATGAGCAGATAAAAGCAGTTTTTTTGTAGTCTTCTGGGGCCATCAGAATCTGATAGTACCCACTGCAGAGGTCCAGAACCGAGAACCATTTGTTACCATTTAGACAATCCAATGCATCCTGAATGCGTGGCATGGTGTACTGATCTGGTATAGTTCGCCGGTTCAAAGTACGATAATCCACACACATTCTGACTGTTCTGTTCTTCTTACTTGCTACCACAATAGGGGAGACTTAGGGGCTTCTGGATTCTTGTATCACTCCGGCTGCGAGCATCTCCTGCAGGTGTCGTCTCACATCATCTATATCAGCAGGGGCCAGGTGTAGAAATCTCTCATGGAATGGTCTCTCATCATGTAGCTGGATGTGGTGCTCAGCTCCTTATACACATCCTACATCCCACTCCTTCAAGGAAAACACCTGTTCCCTCTGGGCAAGCTTTTCACTAATCCTTTTCTTCCATTCTGCCGGCAACGGGGAGTCACCGAAATCAAACAAGTCAGGGGTCACTTAGTCACTCTTCCCTGAACTCATGTTGCTGGGCAGGACAGCAGTATCCGCACAGTGCACAGTGGCCAGAGTGCAGCCTCGCTTTACTCGAATCTCTCAATCAGACAAATTGTGGACTTGAACCATTACTCTTCTGGCAAAAGCATGGGCTCTGGCTGGCAAAATACTGGGTTTGACCAGCAGTCCCTCTGGCAATTTTCCATCGCCTGGTGCATCCAGCATCAATATTTTATTCTTAACATGTTTTCTAATTCGGACCTCTCCTTGTAGAACACACTGTGCATTAGGTGCTAGCAGCAAAGACTCTGGATCCTTCTTCGAACAACGCCCACGGGTCTTTGGGTTCCATTCGGCTAGCCTTTCTCCGAGTTTCACAGGCCTTTTGGATTAAGGCCGAATTCTAAGAGCTTGCCCAGTCTTGGACCTCTGTTTTTAGAACACAGCTGCACCAAGCGGCCAAACATATGAGCATTAGTTCCAATCAACAAGGGCACCCCATCTTACAGTCCAGTGCAAGGACACACTAAGGCCAGAGTCTCCACTTATTCGCCACCCCAGCCAGAGAGGTAGGAAAGATAACCAACACGGATATAACCAGAGTAGGGGTAGGCCTTCGCTCAGCCCCCAGATATGTAGTCCTCTAAAGGTTGCAGGGCACATCAGGCAAATGCTTCTGATACCAGCCCCAAAACATGATGGTCACTTGAGAACCACTGTCCAACAGCCCTGGTGGACACTCCATTCACTTTCACTGTAGTTTCCATGGAGGGACCCACTACTTCAGACCAATCAGGAGGCATTGCTTGAGAGGTTGCTCGGCATTGGCCCTGGTGGTAACTCTTCGGGGCCCCCCTTGTGACGGGCACAGGCCTTACAATGCCAGGCCACTAGCTTGCTGGTGACTCTCCTACGTTCTCTGGCAACCGCACTCAGTCTGGAAATGTACATCTTCCCACAATGGTAACAGAACTTAGTGTCTCGGGGTCTTTGGTGGAGGAGATATCTCATCTGCCGGATACTCAGGAGTTCTACATGGCTCTTCTTGACCAGGTCATTTACTCCGAGATAACTCAGGTTCCCCAATTTTACGGGGGGTGACAGCAGTCTGTTTCAACTCCCTCACCATCTCCCGTAAATCTCTAATCTCTGCTCTCAAATTACTCTCCACCCGGGGATCAGAAGAAACAGCATGCACTCCCACTCCACTGTGGGGCTCAGGGGACGCTTGGAACAGGTCTGGCTCCTGATAAGTCTCTGGCATCCCCTTGATCAATCTTCTCAATTGATGTCTCTCATCTGGTTCACTGGGTTCAGGAGTCTAGCACAGATTCACAACCCCTGCATAGGGCTCCCACCCCTCTTCATCAGTTTCAACTTCACAAGTTTCTCTTATTAATTGACAATATGCGAGGCGGCCGTCGGTCGACAATTTGAGTTTCAGCAATATCACACTGGAAAACCTGGCTTACTTCAATATATGGTCTAGCGGACCTGATTCAATGCTTTGGCAGTTACTCCCTTTTGGTGAGCCTGTTGCAGGGCCCTTTCCATTCTGGTAACAAAGGCAGACAATTTCTCATTCCTCCACTGTTTAGCTGACTTGAATTTCCATAACAGGTCTTCCCTGTCTCTGTACTATCAAACACCCCCTCTGAGGTGGAAAGGTACTCTACTGCAGTGGCCTCGGGACTAGTGGCCCGCAGGAACCGAATGCTTCCAAAGCTGGACCCTCAGAATCTCCATCAGCCTCTTTCTTTTCTCCCCTCAGAGCAATGCCACTCTTGCACTAAGGGTGTAGCATCCATCCAGGTCTCCAAATCATCTTCCCCGAGGCACAGGCACAGTACCAGAAAAGAGTCTCAATCTCCAATAGGAGTCTAATTGTATGGGGGGACAACTATACTGTAGGAGGTGGGGCCAGGATGGAGCTCTTGGATGATCCGGGAGATGTACCTGGGGATGGCAGTGGGGGTGGGATCACTTGAGAGGTCTAACACCTGTAGTAATTCCTGAGCAGTCCTCCCCTCTGTAGCCAACAGTTTAAGTAACTTGTCTTTAAAATTATTAGTTATAGGGGACCCCCCCTGGGGTGACCAAACCACTTCGGGCATGAATGACCCTCCATCCCTTTTGAGCACCTTCAGGGAAAATCACTGGGGGCACCCTCTCGGGGTCTACTGTAACACTGCATAAGAGCAGTACTTGTAGGGTTTGGTCGAGCAAGTCAGCCATTCGCCCTTTTACCTCTACCTTGCCCAAACATTTAACACGCTCAACAGCAGAAACAAGGTCAGCGTTTTTGATCCCCAGAGGGACATCCAACAGTAACACAGTCTTCTGGGAGTCCAATTCCTCCGCATCGCCCCACCCCATCAATTTATGCACCATCATCTTAACAGGGTCGAGTTTTAGTTTGGACGTGATATTCTCCTCCAGTTTTTCCTTTAGTTTGGACATAATGTGGTACTTCATCTACTCGGCCACTAGAGGACGCTAATCCCAGTGGTGCCTCCAAGATGTAACCCCCAGGTGGCACTATCCCAAGGGCTACTACCCCTGCCTGCGTAAGTGCTAACAGGTTGAGGGGCCTAAGTCCAATGGCGGGTGCCTCCACCCAGAGGTCGGGGTTAAGACAGTCTGGTATGACTTGGTCACAGCCCTCTGGGACACTGCAACCCCCCTTTCTTCCCACTAGTGGCCCACACAAATTACCCACAGTACCTTTACCCCCAGGATTGGTCGATCAGCTTGACTCTGGGGACCCCCTGTAAAGTAAGATGCAGTAATACAATAGCCACTGTACAGTATTTCAGCACAAACACGCAGTTCAGGCAGTATACTTTGCAAAACAACCAAATCTGATTTATTTAGGGGGAAATAACAAGAGCAGGGGGAAATCTAGTTAATTAGCTTAATCACTCTACTGTTTCAGAGCACTGTGTACAGGCTAAGGCCCTTATGAGTCACTGTCACTGGGTACCCAGGCAACAAGGGGCTAGCCAAGTTCGGTGCAGCTGGTTGGGGCCCTGAAGATGAAAAAACAACTGTACAATACCCAGATTTGTAATTCGGAGCCGGTTGGCTCAGTTCGTGTAGCCAGAGAGGGAAACAGATGAACACTTGCAACTCAATAGATCAGTTGGCAGGGAGCTTCCCTGATTTCTACTCACGACTCTTGTGGCAGGATCCCTTTCACACCGCCCAGGGACACAGGCCTGTGATCAGAACACTCCCTACACATTTATATGTAAAAGAAGGTTACCATACCAGGCAGCTGCTTTATATCCCGACCGCACTCACTGCTAACCTGGGAAGTCACGGCGCAGCTTCACTTTTCCTGACAGACCGAGCACGATGAAGCAGATTCTCCAGTCTTCTAAAGGGTGAGCCTGGTAGTTGGCTGCAAAACTGCACAGCCTCTTCTGATAGCAGCACACGGTGGATTCAGTCCGGATCACCTCGGCTAACGAGTCGCCCGATTTTTGGCCTTCCACACGTGCTTCCCACGTGAAAACTCAACAGCGCAGAAGCCTGGAGCTCCTTCCTCACTCACAGCTACAACGACTCTGCTTTCTCGGCCATTGGGCAGGGAATCACACTTCGGGCGCCACCCAACCTGACTGGAGGGCTTCAGATGCCAGTCTCCTCTACCTTCCCCTATTGGTGCGAAAAGGCGCCACACTCCTGGACTTCACTTCCCAGAATCACTGGCCATACTCTCCATTGGCAGCTGGCTCCCGAGAGAGTCCTAGTCCTGGTTGGCTGCTCAATACTCCATTTTAGCGCCCTCCTCCTGATTGGATCCAAGCAGCAGTTCTGATCCAAATGGAGGGGCCCAACACATAAAGTCCCAGCTGCAAAAGAAGCGGGTTAGACAAAGTACATTTTCCAATACCAATTCAACATATATTACATCAATAAGTACAGCCCCAGGAAGTGCCTGCTTTGTGATGGCAAAATGGGGCACATTATCAGCGGCTCGAGCGGGACTCGAGCAGGAGAACACATGCCCCCCCCCAGCAGACTAATTGGGTCTGCGAGCTGGCAGCTCTTTAAGAGACAGTACTAGAGGCATTTAGGAAACCCCCATTTGCAAGGGGGTTACACATAGACGTGGAATAGCCCTTCCTAAAACCTGATTGATAAGGAGTTAACACGTTATATTTAGTTAAGTAATCAGTTGTCTGAACAGAAGCAAATTTTTCCAGACATTTGGATAGAATAGGTAACAGGGCTATCGGCTGTAATTGTTAACATCAGCCATATCTCCTCTTATGTACAGGTTTTATTTTACTCTCTTTCCAGAGTGAGGGAAAATTATCCATTTGTAAACTTCAATTAAATATGTAAGTAATCGTAGGGGTTATATAATGAGCAGGCAGTTTTAGAAATTTACCTTCCATCTCATCAGGGCCAGATGACTTGTGTGAGTTAATTTTATTTAGTTCTCTGTAAACATTTGATATAGTACATTATTTAAATCTAAAGAAAGGTTGTTTATTTTGTGCCAGGTTTGGGGATGTTAATTCATTGTTAGCATTCGGAGCTGTAGAAAAATTAGTATGTGATAAATCTGTAAAAAAGTTATTTATTGTCCTCAGAGTTTTCTATTGTGTTATTACCCACCTTTAATCTCATTTTTGTCTGAGGAGACCTCCCTCCCAGATTGGTTAATTGCCTAACTATATTCCAAAAATGTCTTGGATCAACATTATTGCCAATTTTATTTTTGTAATATTGTGCTTTTGCCTTTTTTATAAGTTTTTTACATTTGTTGCGTTGTTTAAAAAATATCCAGTCCTCTCTGGATTCAGTTTTTAGAGCTTTTTTCCAAATTCTGTTTTTAATCCTAATTTCTTTTAAAAGTTTATCATTAATCCAGGGTAGTCTTGGAAGTTTACTTTTTGATTTTATTTTAGGAGCATGTTGGCTGCATATTTTATTAAAAGTGTCAGTGAAATATTCCACAGTTGCACCTATATCAGGAATTAGCCTGCAACGATCCCAGTTCTCCTTTCTTACACTGTCCAAAAAGTTTTGTCCTGAGAAGTTTTGAAAATCTCTGACCCAATTTTGGACAGGAAAAGTAGTATTATATGAGAACTGTGACCTAGGCAGAGTAATCCATATGGGGTTATGGTCTACTAGGTAGGGCGACAAAGTAACCGAAGCTTCTATCTGTATTTGAACCGAGGCAAAAATCAAGTCAAGAACTGATCTATTAGTAAAAGTGGTTGTGTAGCAGGTGAGGGTTTTTATATACTGTTTGAGACCCAGGGGAGTGGCTCTCTCTTTCAAGTGCCTGCCTCTAGGGTTGAACCAATCACAGTTCAAGTCTCCAATTAGTATCCATAGTTTATCTCCCACTGTTTCTGCTATTTTGTGTAGTACTACTTCAATATCTTTTATATAGTTGGCTTGGGGGAGAATAAACTATGGCAATAGCCAGTTTAAGTTTTTCCAGATATACAACTAAATATTCTATGTTCTATCAGTTCCTTGTAATAGGGTTCCTATGTATCCAAGACTATTTTTTATATAAAGCATTACACCACCCCCTCTAGATTTCCTGTCTACCCTCAGAATTTTATACCCTGGAATACCAAGTTCACAGTCATGGGAATATGACAACTTGAACTAGGGGACACAACATGAGTCTAAGGGGAGGTACATTCAGAAGCAACATTAGAAAGTATTTCTTCACAGAAAGGGTGGTGGACCCCTTGAATAACCTGCCACAGGAAGTGGTGGAGGCAAATTCAGTTAGGGATTTCAAGTTAGCATGGGACAGGTGCTGTGGAAATCTGGGTGCAAAAAATAGAGGGGTAGCAAACTAGATGGATCACAAGGTCCCCTTCTGCCGACACACCATTATTTTCCTATTATGTAAGGGGATCAAGCTCCATAGCCAGGTACCAGATTAAAAATCTCTTCCACTTAAATGCATACCATTTATGAGTCGATTTCTCATAGGACACCTCCACAGCATGGAGGACACCATCCAAAAGGCCCAGAGCCTGGAACTCCAGCTGCTCAGGAACCAGGCTGAGAGGTGCAGGGACTGAAGTTCTGGGTGCAGGACCTTACCCTGTTATGTTAGCAGATCTGGGCAGAGAGACAATCTCCCTGGAGGCCTGCTGCTGAGGCTGAGGGGAAATAGTTACCAGAACTGCCTGGGTCAGTCTGGGGCTATCACAAACATCTGTGTCTTGTCCTTCTGTGGACCAAGGGGAAGGGAAAGAAGGCACAAAGGAGGCCTGGGGTCCAGGGCTTCGTGAAGGCATCCCAACAGTGGCCCAGATTGTGGGGGGTGGGCACAAAACAGCCTCAGATTTCTATTCTCCTTGGAGGCAAACAGATCAACCAGAGGGTGTCCCACTGGGAGAACAGGGGGGTCTACCACCTCCTAATGCAGAGGCCACTTGTGATACATCTCTCTGACCTGGCTGAGAGCATCTGCCAGCTGACTGTTCTAGGCTGGCCAGAGGTGTCCATGTGCAGTGAACCTCCTCACACAGTGGAAGGGAGTGTGTCCCACTCATCATGTTCAGGTAAAACATGGTCCTGATGTTGTCCATCTGGACCTGCATGACCTGACCCCTGATCTGAGCAAACCTGAAATGATCGGGCAAAGAAGATAGGATCCAGAGCCTGGTCCACAGGGTTATGGGCCTTGGCCTGCAGGGAGTATAGTTCTGCCCTGACAAACTTGATCACCTGTAAGGGGACCAGCTCTGATTTGGCAGGGATGACCAGAAGGCCCAAGTTTCAACAGGGCTGGAGGGCCAGATCTCTGGTCCACTCTATGGCATTTCTGGATGACCTAGCCATGAGCTACTTGTCCAGATAGGGATATACCCTGATACCCTTGCACCACAGGAAGGTCGCCACCACTGCCATACACTTGGTGAAGTCCCAAGGCATGGACGAGAGGCCGAAAGGCATGACCTGGATCTAGTACAGTATCCTCTCTGTGTGATACCAATGGATGGACTAGGATGTGGAAGAACACATCCTGGAGGTCCAGAGATCCAAATCACATGCCCTGTTCCAGAGAAGGTATGATCTGTTTCGAAGTGACCATCTGGAACTAGTGCTTCCACATGAACTGATTCAGATCATGCAGATCCAGTATGGGGTGTCAGATCCCTGCCCATTTCAGGACCAAGAAGCACCTGGACACATATCCTTGACTGACCAGGGTGTCTGGGACACAGGCTATCGCCCCTTGCTCTAAGAGCTGAGCAACATGGGGCCTCAGGGCAGGCAATGTGTCCTGTGACAACCTGGACTACTGAGGAACATGGAGTCAGTACAGTGGGAGAGCCTCAAAATCCAAACAAAACCCTCTGCCCACTTCCAGAACCCACTTGTCAGAGGTAATGAGGACCACTGTGGCCAGAAGTGGTGCAACTGTCCCCCAACTGGGAACAGGAACAGGGACAGGATGAGCAAGGGGATGACTCCCCACAACTCATCACTGTGTAGCACTGGAGGTGACTTGGCTGCAGAGGCCACATGAGCACCACCACCTCTGCCTGTCCCCTCTTTTTTACCCCTAGCCACCAAACTTGGGCTTTGGATGCAAGTGCTGAAACTGCACCTGCTGGGGCTGATGCTGAGGCTTCTGTGGCTGAAAGATCTGACACTGTAAGGCCTTCTTTTTAGGCTTTTGTACCTTATGGAATGAAGTCACAGAACGAGAGTGGCACTGGACTTCTCAATTCGTGTGACATGTCCCTCCATCCCAGGGCCAAAAAGGTCAGTGACCAAGAAGAAGACATAAGCCAATTTGAGCTGGATATCTGCCATAAAGGTGAAAAGCCTCAGACAGGCCCTACGATGCATGGTGAAGGCTGCTGCCATGGCATATAAGTTGCCCATGTCCAAAGCTGTCTGGAGCTGGTGTTTAGCCAGCAATTGACCCTGGTCTCTGGCTAACTTCACCAGCAACTGCTTGTCAGCAGGAAGGTGAGGAAGGATGTCATCCAGTATTCTCATCAGGAAGTGACCAATGTTAGCCACCATAAATTCATAGCTGGCCTGATGAAGACCCAGTGAAGCATACACATTTTTGCTACTTGGTTAATCTTTTTGTACTCTTTGTCTCAAGGCTTGTCCACATCCCCTTGGCCACGCAATTTATGGAAGGCAGAGTCTACAACCAGACCCTCAGCAGAGGGGTGGTCAGAGAACCCCGAAAAGGGAGAACACTGGGACCGCATATTTGCAGACCATATGAGTAGAGGGTGCCAGGTAGGATGCTAGATGCTAACAAAGCTTCAGGGCCAGTCCCCAGAAGGCTTCAGCCATGGGAAAGGAAACCGCCAGAGAGACATCATCATTTATCAGTAAAGGGGTATTTAGCTCACTTTTGGACTGGTTCCAAGGGCACATTCATGGATTCCAAAATTAGTTGAAGCAAAGCCCCACAAGACAATGGCACATGGTCGGCAGTGAACTCTTTGACCAACTCCCAGTCGAATGTGTGCATCCTGGTCAAGGCCATGGATGACAAACCTTTAGAGTGTCACAGGATTCCTCAAAAACAGCCCTCAACCATTTGCTACTGTGGACTAACCTAGTGTCTTCAGAGTGAGTGATTTCAGCTGACAGCTGGCCTGGCAAGGTGGCAGCAGCACAGGACTACTTGGTTAGAGCACCAAACGAGGGCTGTGGTGGAGGTGGCTCTACCTGAAGGGGTGGAGAAGCAGACTGAGGGAACATCTGCAAAGTGTGGACCAGTGTAGGAATGACTGGTGAAGGCCAAGGGACTGAAGGTTGAAGGGGCAGTGCTCTACCATTCCCAGCAACAGTCCACTGTTGCCAGAGATGCTCCTCATAGCAGTGATGCATTTTATGTCGATGCCTCATCTCACCCAAAGACAAACAGGTCTAGAAGTGTCGACGTCTTGACCTCGACCTGAGGATTGCCGCCAACAGGCATCCTCCTAAGGGTCATGGTAAACCACATGACTCAACATATTAAGCATTGCAGGCTTTGGAAGCATGATCACCGGCGAAGGCTGCTCCCAAGGTGATCCAGTCGGGGACACTCACTGGGCCATGTCCTGAGTGAGGACTGGGAGAACTGAGGTCTGGAAGTTTGACTCCTTATCGATATCCTCCAACAACCAGTTGACAGGCTGGGAAAGATCTCAATCTCCTGCCTGATCAGAGTCAAGGCCAATGGGCCTGACGGGGTTGCTGTTGAGCCCTCGACCTTACACTCAACCAAAGGAAGATCGAGCGAGACCAAGTGGTCAGGGGAGCCAAGGGATTGGGAAGACAGTGATCTGTCATGGTCCAATAGCTGTGACGGCAGTGCTTATTTTCTGCTGCAGTGAGAGGGTCTCTCCCCAAAGATCAAGAGGACAAGATCTCCCTGAATTCATCAGAGAAAGATCTTCAGACGCTGGCCCCAACTGGGAACAGCGCCAAGACTGAAAAGAAGTGCACTGTAGTTGCCACTGCCTCCTCTTTCATGACCACTAGCTGTGCAGCCGACCTGAAAGTTGCCATGGTTTTTAGGAATTTCTGGTTGACCGAGAGCCAGTCAGGGTTTCTGGTCCTTGCTGAATGAAGGTAGCATGGCCCAGTACAAGGTGAATCCTGCGATGTCATGCTGCTTGCCAAGGCAGTACAGACAGGTGTTGTGTGAATCCGTGGCCAACATTTTTTGCCAGCACCAGGTACAAAACATAAAACTCAAGTTTCTTGCTCTCCATTGTCGATCACGAAGTGGACCCAGAAGATGAATGGAGTACCTTCAACTGAAAACTGACTTCAGAAGTTGAAGAATTGCCAAAGAAGCATTCAAAATCCTTCAATGCCACAGAGCTCTGAAGGAGGAGACCTATCCATTCTAGTGGAAAAAATATCTGATGTCATGGGGAGGTTCTGGAGGATATACCACCCAGGTGGCGGGAGGAACTCAGCATTAACACTTCCTCTGACTTTTCTTCTCCAGGACAACTGCCAGAGTGTGGATGTAAACTAAATCCATGATCCTATAACCTCTAGTTCTACTGTGAATTCAGTTCACTTTATTCTCACTTTAGCAGACTCCTAGCACTCCTCCTGGAGGAGAGGGCAAGGTGCGCACCACTATTTGGAGAAAAAAGACTGGGGGACTGAGGCCCCCACAGCAGCATCCCAACAACTGAGCAAGCTGATGCTACAATGAGTGATGAATACGTGTGCTTTAGCTTCAGTTACAGTCCTACATATCTCCTCAATGGGGCTGTACCTGGAAGCAGCCATGGGGGCAGTTGTATGCTTAGTGGAATAAACCTTCAGCCTCTTGGGGGCCTGGTACCAGCCAACCAGTAGCAGAGGGGGGTACAGGATGTGATACACCTGACAATCCTCTGCTTAGCTGCCAGTCTGTCAGGTATGGCTTCTGCGTACATGGACACCTGGTGAGCCTCACTGCGAATTTCTGTTCTGTGTTCCTTATAATAGGATATTGCCCTCTGCAAATCCAGTGTATGGAGTCTATGGTCGGTGTCTAAGGTTGGATTGTTAAGTAAACCAGGAGATTTACCAACTGGTAAAGGTAGAACCTGGACACAACCTTCAAGAGGAACTTTGCATGGGGGTGAAGGATGACCTTGTCTTTGCTGAAGACCAGATAAGGTAACTCAACTGCAGTGTCTAGTGCTCGCTCACCCTTCTAGCTGAGGTGGTAGTCACCAAGAATGCAGTCTTACACGACAGGTGTGACATCACACTCTTGTGCAGTGACTCGAATGGTGTTCTCATCAGCATCGCAAATACTGGCAGAAGGTCCCATGAAGGTAGTGGTGCAGGCCTCTGAAAAAGCCCTCAACCACCCTTTCCCACACCACCTTCGGCATAAGTGCCCGCACCCAGTATGCAGAGATGGCTGCCAGGTACAGCTTAAGGGTAGTGGCTTGCAATTCTGAGACAGGGAGAAAATAAAGTTGAGGATCATGGCCACTGGACAGCTGAGAGGATAAAGATCCTTCCTTGGCACTAAAGAAAGAACCTCTTCCACGTGAATGCATACATTCTGTGAGTTGACTCCTTTCACGATGTCTCCACCACATGGAGGTTGTCTTTCCAAAGGTCCAAAGCCTGTAATTCTAGCCCCTCAGGTACCAGGCCGAGAGGTGCAAGGACTGATGGTACATAGAAGGACCATTTCCTGTTGCCTCCTCAGTAGGTCAGGGTAGAGAAGCAACTGCCAGTAGGATCTGCTGTTAAGGCTAAGGATATCCTTGTACCAGAACTGCCTGGTCCAGTCTGGAGCAGTCAGGATAAACCACACCTTTTACTGACCAACACCACCTTGAGGATCAAGGAGAAGGGAGGGAAGGCATGCAGAAGGTCCAGAGTCCAGGGTCAAAAGAAGGCATCCCCTGCAGCATCCTGGTCTGGGGGGGCACAGAACAACTTCAGTTTTCTGTTCACCCAAGAAGAAAACAGGACCACAAGAGGTGTGCCCCAATGGGAGAACAGCTGTTCTACCAAATTCTGCTATGTCTCTCTGACTTAGCTGAGAGTGTCCGCCTGTTGGTTTTTCTCTCCTGTAACATGAACCACCAGTAGTTCAGCCTGCAGGCTGTGCACCAGTGACCATGCGTGGAGAACCTCCTGACATTGGGCAAAGCAGCGTTTCCTGCCCTGTCTGTTCAGGTGGAACAGGGCGGTCGTGTTGTCCATCTGGACCTGTTAGCCCTGACCTAGAATCAACAGAGCAATTTCCATCAGTGCCAGGCGCACTGAACAAAGTTCCAGCAGGCTGATGTGACATCAGGATTCCATGAGTGACCAGAACGTTTGGGCCCTCTGGTCCTTCAGGTGACCTCTCCACCCCAAGAGAGACACATCTTGTGTGAGGGTCAGCTCTGGCCAGATAAATGGAATTATTTCCTCTAAGTTCTGGGTACACTGCCACCATTCAATGGCATCCCACATCGGCTGGCCCAGGTGACCATGGCACTAACACCACTGGTTGCAATTCTCTCACTGGAAGGGGCACATTAGCTAGCATGCCCAACAAACAAAGGTGGTCAATGCTACCATGTATCTCAACAGCCAGAGAAATTCCCAAGCTGGGCACAACAGTCCAATCTGAAATGACTGGGCAAAGGTGGTAAGATTTGAAGCTCTCTCCTCAGGCAACTGTGCCTTGGCCCAGAGGGAATCCAATTCTGCCCAATGAATTTGATCACCTAAGTGGGACTCATTATGACTTGGCCGGGTTGACCTTAAGGCTCAAGTATTGAAAGGTCTGGAGGGCCAGATCCCTGGACCTCTTCCCTGCCTCCCAGAAGACCAATGCTATAAACCAGTCATCCAGGTACTGGTATATCCTGGCGCTGCTATGCCGAAGATAGGTCTCCACCACCAGAGGCACTTGGAAAATACCCTGGGTGCCAATGACCAATTGAAAAGCAAGATCTTGAACTAGAATAGAATCCCTTCCACCCTGTATCAGCAGTGGAAAGATGGACTGACTGAAGGGTGTAGGCAGGCATACTCACTGTACACATTTATGTACAGTTTTGTTGAGTGCCTGTCACAAACCATATGCCTTTCTGTTAACATTTTCATTTTAATCTGTAGTATTTGGGTTAGTGTAGGCCACTGAGGAGTGTCTTGGACTGAACTGTGGTACAATGCGTCCAGAGGTCCAAGGAGCAGAACTAGAGCCCTGGGTCCAAGGATGATATGATCTGATTCAGAGTGACCACACAGAACTTCCGTCTGTGCACAAATTTGTTGAGACCATGCAGATGCCACCACCCCCTCCACACCATCCACAACTATTTCTATCATGCTGCAAAAGAGGAGCTGGGCTAGTTTGCTTCAAAATGCAAGCAGTGTGCCCTCAGGCATCCAGGAGCAACTGAAAATCCAGAGGTAGAGCCAGCCCAGTGGCATGGACGGCTGAGGTGTTGAGCACCTTACCTCCTGCCATGCCAGTGACCCTGGTTCTGGAACGATCTTGAGCTGCTGGGAGTCGACTGTGGGGGAGGGGGAGGGCTGGGAGAGGGACTGAGTGGCTGTCAGGCAGCTCTCCTCTCCCCTCCCAGATCGGGGAAGTTGGCCATACTGGCTCTTGGCTGCCACCAGGTGGAGGCCTGGAGGTAAACCTATAAGAGTGTCAGGAAGCAGACGTCAGTCAATGGAAGGGGGAAGAAACTGCGGCCTCAGTTTGTATGCGCACCTCCACACACATACGCTCCCTTGAGGAAGCCATGGCTGGGGATGGAAGGGAGAAAATCCAGGAGGAAAATGGTTGGCAAAGTGGGGGTGCATGATGCCCGCTCACTGCACCCCCACCTGCCTGGTCACTAGAGCAACCTGCAGCGATGGACTGGATTTCAGGCATGGGGGGCTGCCTTCCCCCCACCCAGCACCACCATGGGGCAATCCGCGGGGGGCCCAAGCCACAAGGTGAGTCCCTGGACAGACTACTGATGATGGAGGGGAGCAGCAAAGCCAGTAGGAGCAAGTCTTCCCCCGCTGTGGCCAAGGAAAATAAACACTTCTATAAAAATAAATAAATCCAGAGGTAGACCCTTGCCCACAACTTCCAGTACCCACTTGTGCATAGTAACAGTGGAACACTTTGGCAAGAAATGAAGAAGCCAACCCCCAACCAGGAGCTAGGACAGGGACTGAATGGGAGGGGGAATGACAAACCGCAATCCATTGCTCAACAGCTTTGGAGTGGGCTCCGGCTGGCTGGGCAAGCCCCACACTTCCTTCATACCCTGACTGCCAAATTTTTGTTTTGGCCACTAGTGCTGAAACTGGCCTTGCTAAGGCTACTGTGGCTGGAATCTTTGAGCTCAAAAAAAAGATTTCTTTTTAGCCTTGCAGAAAAGGAGGCGTGCATTCCAAAACCCCTTACGGTGCTGCTGCCACAAAAGAACAAGCAAAAGAAAGAAAAGCAGCGCAGACACACCAAAATCCTAGTTCTGAGGTACAAAATGTATTCTTCCATAAATACTATAGACAATGGGCAAGGTACCCCTACATCCCAGAGGACTGGAGGAGGGCAGATGCAGTCTCATTTCACAAAAGTGGTAGTAAGGAAGAGACTGGCAGTTATAGGCCAGTCATCCTGACTTCAGTAGTGGGAAAGTTAATAGAATCATTGCTGAAAGAAAGGACTGTGGAATATTTTGAATCCAATAAGTTACAAAATCCAAGGCAGCATAGATTCCCCCGCATGTCAAATGAATCTAGAGTTCTTTGACTGGGTGACTAAGAAAGTAGATCAGGGTGGAGCAGCGGACACAGCCGACTTATCGAGGTTACAAATAGACTCATATGAGGCTTCTTCCAGTGCCTTGAGGCTACCGCAGACCTCAGAATTTGGTGTGTGGCGGCTTTTCTTTCTTCTTCTTCTTTTTAGCCACGGCTGAATTGAGTCCTTTTGGGATAACACCACAGAGTCCAGGATGGTACTGGACCTCTCGATATGGGTGAGATGCCCTTCCACCCCTGGGACAAAGAGGTCGAAGCTCAATGAGGGCACATCAGACAACTTGTGCTGGGTGTCTGTCATGAAATTGGACAAGTTAGCCAAGCCCTACAATGCATGGACATTATCACTGCTTGGGCACAAGAGTCAGACAGGTACAAGGTCATCTGGAGCTGGTGTTTGGCAAGCATGCAGCAGTGGTCTCAAATAACCCTAGCCTCCATTTGCCAGGAAGCTGGCAGCATGGGGAGGAAATCCCTAATGAGACTGACAAGGTATGGCCATAGTGAGCCATCGTCATGGCACAGCTGGCCTGCCGAAGGCCCAGAGTGGCAGCTATGTAGACCATCTTGGTTACATAGTTCAGCTTCTTGGACTCCTTACCGGTGGCTTGTCTGCATTCCCCTGACCCTCTGACTTATGAAAGGCCAAGCTGGACACCAGCATCTCCACAGAGGGGTGGTCCAAGAACCCTGAGAGGCTCCCGATAGGAATGCTATACTTATGGGCCACATGGGTGAAGGGTGCTAGAAGGGATGCTAGGTGCTGCCTCAGGTCCAAAGCTGTCCCATGATGGCCTCTGCCATGTGAAGGGCCACCCCTGAGAATCAGCCTTGTCCAGAATGTAGGTGAAGGAGCATTTAGCCATTTTCCATACTGGCTTCAATGAGAGATCCAAGACCTCCGACATGTTTTGTAGAAGAGCTACGAAGAAGGTTGATCCTGAATGTGAGGATAAACCAACCGAGGAGTCAAGATTATCGGGTGAGTTCAACTAGAAGCCCTGGTAAGAACCATCCCTGTGCTAACTACCCCCCCCCAAACACCCAAAAGCCTCCAACCAGTGGGTCCTGCTACCCTGGATAGCACCCCTGATTACAACCTCAGACCAGTTAAATTGCTCAGCTGTGCAGTACATGTAACTAGCTCTTATTCTCTGCTTCTACTACTTCGACTCTATTTCGCTAAATGCTAGCAAGGACATTAGACCCAGACAGTGTAAACTGTCTACTACCCTAAAACTACTAAGACAATCCCGACCATGGGCCTCGATACTCCTCCTATTGTTAGCCAGCAACATCCACCCCAACCTGGCCCTACCCAATCTTCACACCTTTGCAAAAATCACCCTGAAGCCTTAAAACTGGCCTCTATTAACATTTGTAGCCTGCTGCCAAAACCCGCAGACCTTCAGGTTTGAGTTACCAACATAGTCCTGATGTACTTTCAGTAGTGAAAACCTGGCTCACACCTAAGATCCCCGACTCAGCTATTTCCATTGCTGGTTACACTCTCTTTCACCAAGATAAGCTAGGAAAATGGGGCGGGGGTGCACAATTTACATTAAGGACTTCCTCCAGGGTCTTCCCCTCACACAGTTGGACTTGGGGAAAAATGCCCAGGCCCTTGCTCTTAGGCTACTTGTAAATCCGAACAAAAAGTCTCTCATCGTATTATCTGTTTACATACCTCCCCACGACCAGGCCTCAGGGTTCAACGTACTCACTGATTACCTATCCAACCTGCCCTCTAACACTGACGTGGTTGCACTAGGGGACTTCAGTATTAACCAGTTAGCCCCCAAGGCTACCCCCTTTAAGGATGCCCTTTCTGCCATCAGCATAGCCCAGCTAATCAACTCACCTACCAGATTTAACTACAGGACTGGCACTAGTTTCCTCCTGGATTGGATAATTACTAACAACCCGGAGAGATTTGTTGATGCCACCATTCTCCCAGATCCTAATAGTGACCACTCTCCTGTTCTTCACTTCTGATCTAACAGGACCCCCAAGTCTCCCCCAAAATGGTCGTGCACCGGGTCCTAAAGAAAGGGCAACTCAAAAACCTCCAGGTCCATCTCCTGAATTATGACTGGTCCCCAACTGACTTAGTGCAAAATGTTGACCATGCACTTGACTACTTCATCACTAAATTCAATATGGCTTGTGACATCTATGCCCCTTTCAGAAAATGGAAGATAAAGGGTGTAATCAACCCCTGGATTACCCCCCGCCCTTCTAGGCTACCAGCGATAATCTCTGGCACCATGCCCATGCCACAGGGAAACTGTCTGACTTTCAGCTATATAAAGCAGCCAGAAATGCATGTACCCATGAAATCCGCCTAGCCAAAATCCGGGGCGACGGTATGAGGTTCTGGGACAACATAAAAGATCTCCTGGGCACAACCAGTAAACCCTCTCCCTCCATGATTGAGGTTAACGGTGATACCATCCAGGATCCCAAGCACCTTGCTGATACCTTCAACAATGCCTTCTCTGACCTTGGAGACATACTCCCCCAATGACTTTTTTAATGTACCTCCCTTCAAAGCAGAGGTTAGCAATGCCTCTCTCCATGTCTCCCCACTTCTATTTCAGGAGAATCACCCCTTCTGAGGCCAAAAAATATCTAGGCCCAGTGCTATGTAAATCAAAATCCAGTAGGAACTCACTAGATCTTAATCTTCTTAAACTAACACTGGATGCAGTCCTATCCCCTCTAACTAAAATACTTAACCCATCCCTCTGCCTTGGGCAATTCCCTATGTGATGGAAAGCAGCTGTGGTTACCCCCATCCACAAGAGTGGTGACCGATCTCAGCCCTCTAACTACTGTCCTATATCCATCCTCCCTCCCCTCTCTAAAGCACTGGAATGCGTAGTTTTGGAACAGCTTACCGAATACCTGGAGAAATACCACCTCCAATGCCCACAACAACACAGGTTTCAGAAAATGCATAGCACCACCACTGTGCTACTTTACTACACTGATTTTATACACAATGCCCTGGACCGGGGACATCTATATCGACCTTACTAAAGTGTTTGATACGGTTAACCATACCCTCTTTCTTGAATCACTCCTTGCCCTGGGTCTCTCGGCTGAGGTGACTAGCTGGTTTCAGAGCTACCTAGGTGACAGACCCCAGCAAGTCAAAATAAGTGGTATACTATCTGACTGCCAGCAAGTGCGATCTGGGGTACAGCACGGCTCGATTCTAGGTCCCCTGCTCTTTAGCCTAATCCTTAACACTCTTCCCCAGGCATGTTTGACTAATCTATTACTCTCTGCAGATGATGCCATCATTTTCTCTAGTCATCCTGCCCCCCCTCCACCTTGAACTACAACTTCAGCATAATTTCTCAGCTATTGAGGAAAGATTCACTGACCATAAACTCCTCCTGAACTACAAAAAATAAATAAATTCATGCTTTTCTCCAGCCCACACAACAGGCACAAATTACACAAGTTGACCATCTAAAACAGCCCCTGAACTCTCCCCTAGAACAGGTCCAGCAGTTCATATACCTTGGAATCACTTTAGATTCCTCCCTGTCATTTACCTCCCTTGTGGACCACGTTGCTAAGGCAGTGAACACCAGGATAGGGTTCTTATACAGACGTAGGCACTGTTTCACCCCGATGCTCTCCAGCTAGCTATCACCAGCTCCATACTCTCCGTCATTGACTACGGTCTTGTCATATATGGTGCAGCTGCAAACAACACATTTAAAAGAGTCAAAACAGCCCTTAACAAGACCTGAAGGCTAGCTACGGGGCTCATAGTTTTTCTCATACTTGTGAGTCGTGCACCCAATCTAACTGGCTCCACCTTCAGGGCAGTTTAAGATACCAGACATGTTTGTTAGCAAAAATATGCCTCAGCCTAATCCCCGTCTTTGTAAAACTTCTTAACCAAGCAACTAACCCCACCACACCCATGGAATGTCTAACCAGACTCTCCAAGTCCCATTCTGCTGAACATCTATGGCTCAGTGCTCATTTAGGTTTAGGGCACCTAGCTGGCTAAATGACTGCCCCTCATTAACCTGTGACCAACCAAAGATAGGCCCATTTAAGTACAAACTTTGGCAGCACGTTACTGCTCAGTGCAGCTGTGATTGTCCCCCCTAAATTGTTGCTTCCCCTCTACTGAGACCTTACCCTCTCTCTCTGTCATCACACTTACCCCCCAATCCAGTCTGCATTTTCCTCCAAACCCACCACCTATCTGCACTTAAATACCTCTCCTCCGCTCTGTTCCTCACTCTTACCCCTGGTACTTCCACTCCACCCCCCTCTCTATTTCATCTCATTTCACCACCCTCACATCAATTTGCTCCTATTCCTCCTTCTTCCTCCCTTCCCTTACTACCTCTGCTCTGTCTCACCTACCCTGTATCTCATCCCCCTTATTTCTCACCCCCTCTTTCTTTACAAAGCCATCCCTTTGGCTGCTGCAACCCCTATAATTGCTCTTTAGTTTATTTTCATCAGCCTTATTAAGTACTGTGCACCCCATTTTGTATTGTCTTAACTGCTGTATAATCTGTTTTGTATTCTTGACCTGATGTGTAAACTGTTTTGTCACTGTCAAATGTAAACGGTTTTGTTTTGGATCTGACATGGAACCTTTGTAAAAGGTATATTTTCTGAGAATTTAATAAAATAAATAAAATTTAAAAAGTCTCTGCATCAGAGTCTGAGGCTTAGTCTAAGCCTGGCCATGTCCATTTATCAGGAGGACGGACCACATTAGGACCCTGGATAACCTCCAGAGACAGTTAACAAAGCTAGCTGACTACCAGTCAAGACTCCTTTATGGGGGTCCACTCACACAAGTGCAGAGGAAGAGGTTCCACTAAACGCAGATAAGTGGACACCGCCACCTGCGGAGCTGCCAGCTGTGGAACAGTCACCTCAGCAACCTACGACACAGAGGGTCCCAGGAGCAGGGCCCTGCCCCACCCAACAACAGCCAACTGCAACCACAGCCAGTCTTTGTACTATCGACGAAGACAAGTCCAACTGGTGTCAGAGTTGACCTCGATCAGTCGAGTGGGACCGTGAATGTGCCTTGACAGGCGTTTAATGGTGGAGCCGTGCAGACCACCTGCTTCAGCAGTGTGATGGGTCTCAAAGTGGGAACTGAAGGGTTGACCGAAGGAGCAGGGAAGACCCAGGCCAGCTCAGCTTAGGAGAGCACCAGAAGAACTGTGCTCTTCAGAATTGATGAAGCTTTGTTGACCTCCCCTTCTGACTACCAGTTGAGCAGTTCGTCAAACATCCCGACTGGTGTTGAGGTAGAAAGCTGTGACAGGGCCACCCTGGAAGCCTCAACCAGTGGAATCTCAACCAAGGTCAACAGACCAGAGAAATCAAGGCAGCATGAAGACTATTAATACTCTTGGTTGCATGAGAGATGACAGGGGTTTCTTGTGCTTTTTATCATAGGGCGGGCTCTCCCTGATGGTCTGGGAGGCTAAATACATTTCACAGAACTCAGGCAATCCATGAATAGCCCTGCGGTGGCAGGATCATCTGGGACCACCACGACTGATGAGAAGCCCTCCTGATATGCCTCCTTTTCCAAGGCTACAAGCTGTGCTGCTGACCCGGTGACCATCAAGGGCTACTTGCAGTCCATGGACCTACTTAGGAAAGAAGTGTACCTTCTGTTCCTTTACTAATGAAGGATGCACAAACTGACAAAAATGCACTGCTTTAAGTCGTGGTGTTCCCTTGAATGTGTCATGCAGACCCATGACAAACATCTTCTGGCCACAACAAACTCAGTGCTTTGGGTGCTCCATCCTGAAAAATTGTCGATGGAGTGTGAACTGGAAAACAAAAGACAATTTGTAAGTCCAAAGACTCTGAAAAAGTTGAAAGTTTGCTGGATATTTGCTCTTAAAAACTTGGATTCTGGGGTACTGGATGGTTCTGCGAATTGGTAATGGGTTGAGGAGCCTTTCATATCTAGATCAAGGGATCAAATTCAGCGCAGGTCGGTAGTGGTCGAAAACCATTATCACCTAAGGGCTGTTCAGTGGCCTTTGTGAAATGAACTGTGGTAGTCTCAATCCAGTTCCCAGCAGGCAGGTGTCCACATCACAAAAACCACCAACACTTGGCATTAACTGGCACCATTGTTGGCAGTTTCACACGTGAGGTGAAGGACTGAACGGACATGAGAGTCTGAACAACCCTCGCATCTATGTGGTGGTCTCTCCATGGCACAGTTGAGGCACACTGGCTGGGCAGTGTGGAGAAGCTTGCACTGTGATTGCCTGTGCTGTACCTGTCATGTAGACAGAGGACTTCAGGTTCCGGTGCTGTCACTCCAACACCTTTCGCAAGAGCTAAATTCATATACAGAAGAAAATCTTAAACAAAAAAAAAAAAACAAAAATTTGGTATTCTTCACACATATGCAGAGCTGCAAAAGAGAACTGTCCCTTCCAGCAGAAAAGAAGATCTGACATTGATGGATGAGCCCGAGGATGTACACCATGGGTGGTGGAAGGATTTTAGCTTGAAGACATCCGGTGACTGAGCCGTTTCCAGCTAACTGCCAGAGTGTGGATAGTGAAATGAATCATGCTGGTAAAATATTATATATATATATATATATATATATATATACACACACGCATATATATATATATGCCAGTAATAAGACATGATGAGGTGTGGATTATTGCCTGATAAGAGCACGCCCCAGGTACGTAATGAGGCACGAGCCGCTTGTGCCGACCACCTTTAGCACCTGGGAAGTGCTCTCATCAGGCCATAACCTACACCTTGGAGTGTCTTATTACGTTTATAAAGTGGGCAAAAAATTTCTACACAACATTCATTCAAGTGTTGAATTCAGTTTATTTGTTTATTAACATTTAATTTTTTTTTTTTACTGTTTTCAAAAAAAATAGTCCCTGTATGGGAACATTACATTCATTGCAAACCGTTTTTTTTTTTAAGCTGAAAGCTGTTTATTTAAACTCTGACAGTTGTTTATTGAAACTCTAAATAAGTAAAGGTTTAACTTTTTGTTTAAAGTTCAAAGAATTGTAAATTAATAAAAAGTTCGTATGAGTAAAGGTTTCAGGACATTCGTGAAACAAACTGTAATGAAACTGCTATAATATGTGCTTTACTGAAAAACGTTTATTTATTGTAGTTTATGAATTGGACTTTTTTTCATGGTGCAGTTTTGGATAATAAACGGTGTATTCTGTGTTTCCTTGGAGAATGCTTCGTAGGGAGACCCCACCTTACTGTTGTCTTCTGGGTATGCAAGTGCGCAACGTTGGGTCTCGTAAGACTTGCTTGTTGCTGGTCTCGATGTTGAAGGCAGCATGGCTTCCGTGATGGAGGTTGCTGAAGTGGAAGTGTGTTCTGAGGTAATTTGCTGTCTGGGATCCGTTTGCTTTAGGGCTAAAATATTGCTCTAGTGTTTGCGATCTTCTTGATTTGCAGCCCAATATGATCGCAGGCTATACTTAATCTTGTGACCTGTGACGGCCAAGATTTGCTGTGATTCTAGGCCTGATTCAGACAGTAGCTGCACAGCGGTGGCCCAGACATTGGTTTGTGTACCAGGTGGAGAGACATGCTTGGTCAATGATTTTAGTCATGAGGCTGGCAAGGTAGTTAACTCCAAGAGGCTCTCATGTGTACCCGATGTCTGTGGTTTCGTAATCCATGGGTTGCAGGCGTCTAGGGTGCAGGTAAAAGGCTGGGGGGTCGGGCAGCAACTTGGAGATGTATTTTTTGAACGCAGCGACTGGACAAAGTTCGTTGTTGGGTATGGCATAAATGAAGCCGCGATGTTGTTGGTTGTCGGGATCTGCCTTTTTATGATCTTTTGTATACTCATTGAAAGTCATTGTGATAAATTCTGTGCCATCTTCTACTTGCTTTATTTCAAAGTGGTCAGGTTTTAGTTGCCGGAGTCCCTCTCGCCCTCAGTGTGCCATACATAGTTGTATATCCAGCCAGACTTTGAGGAAGAGCTCTCTTGGTGTGTGTACTGACAGGACAGGATTTTTTTTTTTAAATGTCCAGGTCTGATTTAGAAATGGGTGGGTGATGTTTTGAGGTATCTTTCCCCTCTCGCCTGTATCTTTTACAGACTGCGGTAAATATGTTATTTGCTGCTTTTAATTGTGGGTCTGTATGTAGATTCAAGGGTCGATTAATCGGTGGGCTATTGATGCATCTGTTGAGGCCAGCACGTATGGCAAGAAAGCTTGCCAGGCTATATTCGGTTCCATCAGATTGGCGCACTTCCATGTAGAAATGCCGTAGTGTTTGGCATAATTCTTCTACCACTATGGTTTGAAAGTGAATTGAGATGTCCCGAGCCTGGCACCAATTGTTAAATACTGACATTGCCCAAACTGTGGTTTTCTGAGTGTTGGCTTCATCTTTTTGTTTTTCTAAATCATTAATTTGGTCTGCTGAAGGTGCGGGAAGCTACTCACCCCCGTTTTCATTTTCCGTTTTTTAGGGACTGAGGAGCCTTTGTTGGTTTCACAGGAATTTCCTACGAATTTGGTGAGTACTGCACTTATTTTCACTTGGAACTGTGACTGGTATATCTGACATTTTTTTTACCCCATTTACTGCTTTTTTTTTTGGAAAAAAAAAAAAGAAACCGCTTTTTGTCAGGTACTGGTAGCGTCTGAAGCACCACACTGTGACTGCCGCTTTGTGATAGTGCGAATGTTCAGCAAAGTGGTTTGGGCAGCGTGGGCTCACTGATTTCCAGGTGTGCCAGGGCTATTGGTTGGCATGTAGTGCAGATTGCTAGGATAACTGTCTATAAGGACACGGCTCTAGCAACCTGTGGATCAATCATAAAGTACAGCTACGTAAGAACTTACCGTAACAGTAGATCTTCGAGAACAGCTCTTGCAGCAGGTTACACTATTAGGACTGAAGCCGGCAGGCGTCAGGACCCCACGGAAATTTTCTAGCTCGCAGTCTTCAGCGGGGACCGCCTCCAACGGTCCCGCCCCCGACGTCAGGCGTAGTACATAAGGAGGCGGTCCCCCCACAATCCTCAGTTCTCCCGGCAGAGACTCCCAGCCGCTGGATGACATCAGAAGAGGAAACCGAGGATCCACCACCAGATGGCAAAGACTAGTAAATAGGAATGACCCATCCCTAAGATGGGTGCTTGACTATGACCTACCTCCAAAAGGGGATGGTGGGCGGGAAGGTACCTGCTGCAAGAGCTGTTCTCGAAGATCTACTGCTACGGTAAGTTCTTACGTAACTGTACTATCTCACTTTGAGATACAGCTCTTGCAGCAGGTTACACCATTAGGACTGATTTCCAAGCAATAGTGGCAATCATGCGCCACTGGGAGGAGGAAAGGCAGAGATCTCGATATTACTCGA
This sequence comes from Neoceratodus forsteri, assembly GCA_016271365.2. Taxonomy (NCBI): domain Eukaryota; kingdom Metazoa; phylum Chordata; order Ceratodontiformes; family Ceratodontidae; genus Neoceratodus; species Neoceratodus forsteri. The sequence goes on along the minus strand of CM028138.1, from coordinate 278,072,517 downwards.
GCCTAGGACAGAAGTCCCTGAAGGACGGCTAGACCGAACCCTGCTCTTCGCCTCGATGCAATGTCCAGACTGTAATGTCTGATAAAGGTATGCACAGAGCTCCAAGTAGCTGCAGTGCAGATAGCTGAGGTGGAGACGTTCTTTAACGCCGCAAAGGAAGTAGCCACCCCTCTTGTGGAATGACCCTTGACCGTGCCCGGTAAGGGTTTATTGCGCTTGTCATAACAGAAAGTGATGCACTGGATGAGCCACCTCGAGACTGACTGTTTGGAGACAGGAGCTCCTTTCATCCTGTGAGCAAAGAGACGAAAAGTTGGTCCGCCTTTCGAAACTGTTTGGTTCTGGTCAGATAGTATCTGCGGCACCGATGCACGTTGAGGGTGTGCAGAAGGGCTTCTCCTCGATTAGTGTACCTTGGGAAAAACACTGGTAAATCAATATCCTGGTTAAGGGTGAGGGCTGAAACCACCTTAGGCAAAAACTTTGGGTTTGTCCTTAGGGATACCCTATTCTGATGGAAAACCAAATAAGGCTCTTCGCACATAAGAGCATGCAATTCCGAGATCTTTCTCGCTGAAATAACAGCAACTAAAAAATAACATTTTCCAAGAGAGAAAACGTAGCTCACAATCTGCGGCTGGTTCGAAAGGTGGCAGCATAAGCTGCTCGAGGATGAAGGGTAAGTCCCAAGGAGGAATTGGATCCTTGATGGGCGGCCTAAGGTGGAGAACTCCCCTTAAAAAGGCACGAGCAGTGTCCAACTGGGCCACCGCCCGATGGCCTACCGGGGCATGGTAAGCAGAAATTGCAAAAAGGTGCACTTTAATCGAGGAGTAAGTTAGTCTGGAATGGAAAAGGGAAAGCAGGTAGTCCAGAACCAGCTTTTCGGGACAGTCTAACGGCGAAAAACCGCCGCTTGAGCCCACAAACAGAATCTACGCCATTTCATGGCGTACATTGCGTGTGTTGCTGGTTTTCTGGTAGCAGATAGTACATCTGCCACTTCTTGCGAGACCCCGTATCTCATCATGGCTATGTTTCTAGGAGCCAAGCGTGCAGGTTCAATGAACGTAAGTCTGGGTGGACCAATGAACCCGCCTCCTGAGACAATAGATGGGAGCTGATTGGCAAAGGAACTGGAGGTTCCCGGGATAGCTGGTGCAGAAGTGGGAACCAAATTTATCTGGGCCAGAAAGGCGCGATCAAAATGAGCGTCGCTTGCTCCCTGCAAAGTTTTAAGAGAACTCTCTGGATCAACGGGAAAGGAGGGAAGGCATAGAGGAATCTGTCCGCCCAGGAGAGGGACAACGCATCTCGCCAGAAAGCGCCAGGCCCTGGATCTAGCGAGCAAAAATTGGGCAGTTTTGCGTTGGATGGGGACGCGAAAAGGTCCAAATCTGGAGTGCCCCATCTGTGAAACAGATCCTCTGCCACCTCCTGTAGAAGTTCCCACTTGTGGACTCTGGCCTGAGAGCGACTCAGGCTGTCTGCGACGGTATTGTCCACCCCCGGGACATGTACTGCAATTAGGTTTGCGCCGTGTTGTAATATCCACTCCCACACTCTCATGGCCTCCCTGCAAAGCGGGTAGGAGTGAGTGCCTCCTTGTTTGTTAAGGTAATACATCACCGCGGTATTGTCTGTTTGTAACAGGAGTGTACGCGGTGGGATCTCCGACTGGAAGGCTTGCAGAGTGTAAAGGACTGTCCTCATTTTCAAAATGTTGATGTGGAGATGAGACTCCTGGGCTGTCCAAAGGCCCTGAGACCGAACACCGTCCAGGTGTGCTCCTCACCCGAGCCCTGAGGCGTCTGTGGAGAGTGTCACAGTCGGAGATGGAGCTGTGAAGGAACCCCGCGAAAAGGTCCCCCGGGTCTAGCCACCATTACCATTGCCAATCCCAAATCACGGCGTTCGTGATTTGGATTGGCTGCTGCAGATGGTCTTCCCATTGCACCCTTAGCATCCACTGGGTTACCCGCATGTGGAGACGTGCCAGCGGGACTGTTGCAATGGCCGAGGCCATGTGTCTGAGCAGGTGAAGGACCGATCTGGCTGGGACGGTCTTCTTCACTGACAAGTCCCTGATGAGGGATCTGATGTGTTCCACTCTGTCCGAGGGAAGAAAAGCTTTCCCTCTGACGGTGTCCAGAACTGCTCCTATAAATTGCAGTTTCTGGGACAGCACCAGGAGTGACTTCTCGTAGTTGATGAGAATACCCAGTGATTGAAAAAGGGACTGGGTGCAGTGAATGGCTGTCATCAGTGCCTCCTTGGAGGGTGCCATGAGAAGCCAGTCATCCAGGTATGGGAACACGTAGTGGCCTTGTCTCCTGAGAGACGCCGCTACGACTTCCATGCACTTCATAAAAACGCGAGGTGCTGATGACAGCCCGAAGGGAAGAGCTCGGAACTGATAATGGCGGCTCTGAAACTCGAAGCGCAGGAGTCTTCCGTGCGCTTGAGCAATGGGAATGTGCAGGTAGGCATCCTGCATGTCCAAAGACGCCAGAAAAGCATCTTGCTTCAGCATGGGAATTAGGCCCGGAAGGGTCACCATGCGGAAGCGTTTGTAAACGACCGACAGGTTGAGGTTGCTGAGGTCCAGTATTGGACGGAGGTCCCCTGTTTTCTTTGGAACCAGGAAGAAATGAGAATAGTACCCTAGTCCTCTCTGGTTCTCCGGAACATGCTCTAAAGCTTCTTTGTCCGGAAGCGCGAGCACCTCCTGCTGTATGAGCAGGGCATGCTAACTCGAATATCAGGAAAGCAGGGGAGGTCTTGTGGGTGGACTGCCTACAAATTCTAAATAGTGGCCTTTTTTGACCAATTACAGAACCCACCTGTCGGTGGTGATCGATTGCCACCCTGACAAGTGGCGTGCGATCGACCCCTGGCTTTCTGTTCCGTTGATCCTGAGGGGTGGGGTGGGAGCCGGGAAGGAGTCATGCTGTGGCAGCGTTCGATCCGGCAGGCTGTGCCAACTTTGTGAATCATTAGCCTCTGCCTGGGGATGACTTGGCCTGGGCTTTGCGGGTGAAAGTGCCCCTCTGCTATTGGCCGGAACGTGGCTGTTGTCTTTGTAGCCGGCCACGAAAGCGGCTCTGGTTCCTACGAAAGGAACTGGGCCATGGCCTGTACAGATCCGACTACCTTCCCTGCATCCTGAAGTTTGGTGATCACCTTCTCGGAGGCTTCACCAAATAGGACCTCGCTGTTATAAGGGACGTCTAAGATGTTCTTCTGGACCTCCGGGGTAAACCTGGAGACATGGAGCCATGAGTGTCTCCGGAGACACACACCTGAGGCTGCAGCTCTGGCTGAAGAGTCCGCAGAATCATATGCGGCTCTGAGCACCTGGGTCCCCACATCCGAAACCGTGCGGAGGAGGTTCAAGAGCTCCTCCTTTTGGTCACCATTGGGCATCTTCTCGACCAGGTCCTGTCCCTGTTCCCACAGTGCGTTCTGGAATTGAACCATGTGAGTGAGGTAATTCAGTGACCTGATGGCTAAGTCGCAGTTGGCAGATAGCTCTTACCCAGGACATCCAATTGCTTGATTCCTGGTCCGGTGGCTGTGTGCTCAAATGCTGAGGTCTTTGCAACTGGTCATGTGAAGCAGTGATGACCAGGGAGTCAGCCAGAGGATGGTTTGCCAGATACTGGTCCTCCCTAGGGGCCTTGTACAGGCGGTCAGCCTTCTTTGGCACTGCTGGAGTGGAATGCGGACGTTTCCAAGCAGCCTTGGTGACGTCCGCAAAGGTATCCACCAAGGGCGGCACTACCACAGGCTTTGGGTCTTTCTGCCGAAGGCAGCGGGCAAGGCGTTGTCTCTCAGGGTCGAGCTTGTCATCATCCCACCCCATATTCTCCTGGATGTGCCTCATGATCTCCGCGAAGGAGGGATCATCCGGAGGAGACCTAGGTAGGTCGTGTGGGTCCGGAGAGGGAATGCTGATGGGAGAAGGAGATCTGGAGCACCCAGAGGTGTCAGATCTAGAATCCTCCCCAGACGGGGTGTACCGGCGTCGTCTGGGTCTCTTGGGACTGTGTGACCCTGAGGTGGATCTGGAGGGAGGTCTTCTGTCTGAGGATCTGCTCCGAGGAGGGGGTGTTTGCTCCTTGGGGGTTGGTGACCGACCTACAGGCCCCTTGGGCGGAGGAAGGGGCACAGGCGGTGAAGAAGTAGGAGGAGGAGGACGTGTGGTGACATCTTTTCTGATGGTGTCCCACCAGAAGGTAAAGAGCTCCTTTACCTCTGCCAAGTTCATGCCCGACAACGGGCCTGGCGCCAGTGGCCTGTCGCCGGGGTTGGGTCCCCAGGGGTCTCCCACTCCGGGGAAGGTTCCCGTGGGAGCCCGGTGTCTCTGGTGTCGCCCACCTGGTCCTCGGGCTGTGTGCTATCCCCCTCCAAGTCCTTCCAACCGGCGTCAGCCGGTGACGGTGGTGCGGTCCTCCTCTCTGGGGTAGCTGACGTCGGTCCCCTGGCCGACGCCCTCGGAGGTGAACACCTGGCCAGCGATGGATGTTTCGGTGTCGCCGGCTCCTGGGAGTGCCTGTGATGCTTGGCCGATGTTGGGTGGGCCGACGTTGGGTCCGACATCCGTTTGAGGGACATCAGGTCCTTGGTCTTGTGAGGAACCAGGTCCGACCCACGCGGAGGCTGGGAAACCGACCTGGTGTCGGAGTCCCGCCGGCGGGAAGATGATTTGTGGCGCTCCACAGACTTCGACGAGGCCTTAGATGGAGTGGAAGATGCCGACGGCCTGGAAGTCTTCAGGGGCTGCAGAGAAGAGGAGCCACTGGAGGATCTGACCTGAATCGGGGGAGGTTGCGATTGAGCCCTGGAAGGAGAGTGGTCCGATCATGAGCTGGAGCTTCGGGAGTCCGAGGCCCTCACAGGGGACCTGGGCCTTTCCTTCTCCCGGTGTTTCTCCCGTGCTTGTGGGTTTTACCCGATGACTCCCCCCTGGAGGAAGGTTCCTTGTCCATGGTTTTCAGTTTCTCCTGTAAGAGAAACGCTTGAAGGGCCTTCTGGCGGCGGATCCTGGTGCGACTGTTGAAGCCCTGGCAGAAGGAGCAGACCTTGGTGTCGTGTTCCAGGCCTAGGCAGCGCACGCAGGCCGAATGTGAATCCTTGAAGGGGATCTGTTTGCCACAGGCACACTTCAATTGGTGACCCTCCAGAGAAGTATTTGGAGAGGACATCAGTTGAATCCAGTTGTGAAGAAAGACGAAATCGTCGTAGCTCTAAAGGTCGTCACACGCTAGAAAAAGGACCGAGAGGCTGATACTTGCGATGTCGACGGCAGGAAAAGAGGATTGTGGGGGACCTCCTTATGTACTACGGGCTGACGCCGGGTGGGACCGGGACGCCAGAGAGCGGTCCCACTTTCGAAGACTGCTAGTAGAAAATTTCCGTGGGGTCCTGACACCTGCCAGCTTCAGTCCTAATGGTGTAACCTGCAAGAGCTGTATCTCAAGTAAGATCACTCAAAATTTTGCCCATTTAAATATATATATATATACACACACAGTATATGCATACTATACACACACACACATTTTATATATATATATATATATATATACACACACACACACACACACACACACATATATATATGTATATATACACACACACACACACACACACACATATATATACATACATATTTGCAAACAAATTTGTTAATGCATCAGTTAGGGTTGTTACTAAAGCGACAAAAGCAGGGAAATCAGCCCTAATGCTCATCCCACTCCACCCCACCCTCATTCTGCAGACATTGACAGGTGTTGTGGGGGTGCCTTGGGTCATTGGCCCTAATGCTCACCTCATTCTCCTATACTGTACCCATCTCAAGTTATTTACTTATGGAATGGGGTGAGTGTTAGGTCAGATGACCCCAAAGCACACTCCCGACGCCTGTCAGTGTCTGCAGGGTGGGGGTGGGGTGTTGGAAACCCCGACACCCCATTTCACTGCTTTTGTCACTTTAGTAACAACCCTGATACATTAACAACATTTTTTTGCAATGACTTTACTTACATTTTTCAGATAGTATAATCATATTCTTACTGTATGTAAGTAGCCGTGATAACTTTAATCATTTTTCTTTTTTTTTTTTTTGTGCCCGCTCCTCTTTTGTCAAGCATCTGTCCGGTCAAGGACCCCTTAGCTGCGACATCCCCAGATGAGCCACACTCCCGGAACCCCCTGGATTATCCCCCAGGGTGGAGACGCAGCACCCCAGGCCCTTTAGGGTGCCGCGAACAATGGGATAGGGCAGGAGTTGGCCTGGGGAACCGATTGCAGCTCAGGGGCGGGCTTCATTAAGACAGCAGAGACAGGCTAATTTTTTTTTTCCCCCTCTGTAGGGGGGCGGGAACGTGCAATGACGCCAGCATTGTCCCGCCCCCAGGAACCTTGTGGACATCAGTTGCTGTGGCACCACTAGGGGTCCCCCATGCACCGACGATGACCCTCGCCCACCCCCCAGAGAAGGAAAGCAGTCATAGGATACTCAATCCTTCTCCCAGCCAGTCTTCTGACAACAGAGTCGTTCGAACCTGGGTCGCGGCGCCATAATGGAAATCCAACTGCTGCATCAGTGGGTAGCCTATTAAGTCATTTTTCTAATTTTGACTAATTTCCAACATAGTCTTCTTATCACCCACCTCATAAACACCATGGGTGAAAATGTCTTAATCCATTGGCAAAAGCGCCGTCAGGCGCGCCACAGGTGCAGGAACTCGTTTTGGGCAGGATGAGAAATGTTCCTCTACTGTTCATGGGTGGTGTGAAAAATAGCTCTGTTGAAAATTTGAGTAACTATGAAAACTAGCGAAATTACACATACGTCATGAGGAAAATATCAATGACAGTGTGTAACTCAGGTGTTTTTTGGTATTTTTGCTCCAAATTTTCAAATGGGTTTTCTAGGACTCCACTTCATGAACAGTGCCACTGTCATTTCATTATTCGGTCCTGAAAGCTGATTTCATGCAGTGGCCACGCCATTCTATGCCACAGTAGTGAAAACACATTTCAGGCAGGATGTGAGAAATGACAGCTATACTGTTCATGAGGTGGTGTGAAAAAATGGCTATGTTGAAAATCTGGATCGAAAATATCAAACATTGGTAAAGTTTGTGGGGGAGTCACGTGAGCTCCTGAGTAAAATGGCTGCCTAATCTTTCAGCTCCTCGCAGACCGTTGTCGTCTCGCCTCCGAAAAGTTATTTTTTTAATCAATCTGCGATGATCTGACAGAAGACCAGATTCCCTAACACAGATGACCACCCCAAAGAAGGATCCTGCAAATCTGGGAGAGCTCCAGAAGCGAAAGAAAGACATTGAGATCTCCCACCGGGCCCTATCATGTGGCAAGTGAAAATGGCCACGATTCCAAACAGAAGCGTGAGTCTTATCGGACTCACCAGCATCACTGTGGGAGACAATGGCAACTAACATAGAGGTAATTAAGCAAACAGTAGTGGAAACCCAAACCTCTATAGTTTCCTTGTCTACTCGAGTAACTGTCTCTGAAAATAAAATCACTAAATTGGAAGGGGCACATGAATGTACTTAATATACATGTATAATCAATTGAGAAGCAGGTAGAATGGTTAACTAACAAAGTGGAAGATTTGGAGGGGCGTCGGCAATGGAAAAACTCATGGATCATAGGGCTATGTGAGGGGTTGGAAGGGGAAAGATGCAGTGCAGTATCTCCAACAAAACCTTTCCTTGTAGCTGGGCCTTGAGCTGACAGAGTATGACTTTGAAATCGACAGGGCACACTGCATTCACACTGCCAGGCAGCCCCAAACATCTGACAGAATGTGCCCTCTGATCTTCAAGCTCCTTAGATATCAGGATAAGGAGCTGATACTTCGGAAAGTGAGGGAGAGCCAGCAGATTATGGTAAGTGACTCCCAAATTTCCTTTTACCTGGACTACCCGAGGGGGGTGCTGGAAAAGTACCAGCAGTTTGATAAAAGAAAAGCTGGGCTGTGCAACAGGGGAATTAAATATTCCCTTCTCTATCCAGCATTCCTGTCAGTAAACCTGGCTGGCAAGCATCACAGCTTCCAAACCCCTGCAGAAGCTGATGCATACCTGCAAAAGACGCTGGGCTCACCAAACCACATGGCATCTCCTTACCATGCTGAAAAGCCCTCATCCCCATTGCAAGTCTTCCATCAGGACTACTGAACTTTAAAGAGAGCTAGCAGTGGCGCATTTCACTTGGCTAGCTGCATGGCAGTGAGTGGTGGCGATGTGGGTTTGACCCCTGACTAGTTTGATGTTGTACAACCAAATGATCTAAACGGCCGAAACGTTGGATGGGACTGCCATAAAGTTTTTGTTTTTGAACGCTGAGCTTGCCAGCCTAGCCCTGTAATCTGGAACCGGGCCATAATCCAGGGTGTCACATGATGCATAACGTATGATGTATGATGCAATCGGCTTTGAGGTACCGACCAGAGACAGTCTAATCCCTGGCTTTCAATGGATTAATTTATTTTCTGAAGTGCTACTGGGCTTTGGAACTAACATGGCCTGCCCAGTTGCAATGACTCAATTCGAAGGCCCCCCTCCCTCGAGGCATGTTGATAATGCCATGAGGGTTAATGGTACTGCTCTCCCTGGCTGAAGACTAAGCCAGAAGAATGAGGACAGCAGGGGACATGGAAACGAGGCCTACTGATGCAAGCCTCTGGCAGTCCCCAGTTTCCAACAGTCACAGCTACAGCCATGGCGCATGTACTGTATAAATGTTGGGAGAGGTATCTCCCTGGGTTAGTTAAAAGGGCCCCAAAATAAGCATTTAGAGCAATTGTGCAGTGTAAATGTTGGAATTGTTATCCCTCCTTGGTTAGTTAGAGGGCCCCCGTACAAACCCCTGGTGCAAAAGGCAGTGTCTGCATAGAGTGGGGGGCACAAGTGCTGTGTCGCAATGCTCTGTATACACAGACAGCCCTTAGCAGCCATTATAAGCAAAATCTGGTGATTAGAGGTGCAGCAACTTACTGCTTGAAATGGAACAGGAGTGGGCGTGCGTTTATTATAAGTAGTACCTGTGCCTATAACAGGGAGACATGAAGTAGTGGGCATGGGACTGTTGCCCTTCAAAGATGGAGGTAGGGAGCACGGGCAGCAAGGCTTTGCTGCTATTCCTTGGTTCCTATGAGAGTCTGTGCCTAACTAGCCTCCCTTCTCTGTTGTTAGAACAGACATCTGGCATGCCCCAGCCAGCAGGGGACACTCTGAAACAGTTTATTTCAATTTTAATTAATATAGAAATTTATGGTTCTTGAGTTTATAGTTTATACTTGTATACCTAGCAGACAAAACATGTAGGAGTTGCACAGAATACAGTTCATTTTAATCAATGTGCGTTTCATATGCTTGGGTGATTAGTTTCCTGGTCTTTGGGGGTCTTGGGGGCTGGGAGTTGGGGGGGGTGGTGATGGGGCGGATGGGTTGCATCACTTTAAAAATTCTGGGGTGCTGGTGCCTCACCAAAGAATTGAGAAATGGCACCACTGGAACTCCTCAAGCTGGTTTCCTGGAATGTGAATGGCATGTCCAACCCTGTCAAAAACAGAAAGATACCAACGAAGTTGAAGGATATGGGTTGTGATGTAGCTTTCCTCCAGGAGACCCACCTGGGACCACTGGATGCCGTTAAAGTGTATGTGGGTGGGAGAGGCGTACTACAGCTGTGCAACCACTGAAACTAAAGGGACAGCCATTCTTACACGAAAGGGACTGCAATTTGGAGTATGGACAACTCTGACAGACCCGGATGGGCGATACGTGTTGGTAGATGGGACATACCAGGGGGAGCTGCTACAGTTGGGCACTGTATATGCCCCACACCCACATGATATTGGCTTTTTTACCGTGTTACTGGGCCACTTGGGACAGAGCCATGCACATCTCATTTTGGGGGGATGACCTGAATTTAGTACTAAATCCCTCCATAACCAGCCCAGTGGTGTAGAAGGTTGAGGCACTGGCGTCTTACCTCGACCAATGCCGGCGACCCGGGTTCGGGAATGGACTTGGGGTGCTGGGGGTCGACAGGGGAGGAGAGGATCGAGCATCTGGAGGAACTGCTCTCCTCTCCTGGGATGGGATGTGGGAGTATGTTGCTCTGCAGTGACCTCCGGTGGATACCCGGGGAGAATGCTTGTGAATCATGCAAGGAGGAACATCACCAGAAATGGAAACTGGCTCCGCACTCAACCGGATGATGGCGCCTGGCGGTCCGATGCTGTCAATGTCCTTGGAGCCTCCGTCCCTCAGCAGTACCCCAGGGCCAAGTACAGTGCTTGCCTGCCCCACAGGTGCTTCTCTCCTCGGAGAAGTGGGGGGCCCGCCTGGTGAAGGGTTACATCCGGGTTACCCTGGAAATTACTGCAAATGTGAGGAATGGGGCATGGGAACATGACAGATTGGAGGTGCCTTGGCACAGCCTGAAGGAGTAGCTGAGAGCGGTAACACATAGAGGGAAAAAGAGAGAACACAAAAAAAAAAATTCCTCCATAGACAGGACAGCCCACTTGAACAGAAACTACTTTGGCTAAGCAGGTGACAGAGCTGTGTCAAAGGGCAGGACTGCGGGACATCTGGAGAGCACAGCATCCTGGGGAGCTAGATTACTCTTACTTCTCTGCCCCACGTTCATCGTACAGCAGGACTGATGTGCTACTGGTATCCCAGCAATTAGCACCATTTGCCTTAAATACATCCCTGGGAAATATCTTAATATCAGATCATGCTCCAGTGATGCTGTCTCTCTCATGGAGGGGGAGCTCCAGGCCCAAGAAACAAGTGGAGGCTGAACACCTCATTCCTCCAGGATGAGAACTTCTGTGAACTGATAGTTAGAGAGATTGATGGGTACTATCTTTACAATGACACCCCAATGGTGTCTTCAGGGACACAGTGGGATGCCATGAAGGCGGTACTCTGGGGCAAAAATAATAGCATACTCAGCCAGGGTGTGTGAGACAGTGGGACAGCTCCATCAGGGAAATGGAGGGTGCACTTAAACTAGAAAAGAGCAGCCCAGTTTCTGGCCTGGGAACCTTCCCTTAGGCCCTAGATAAAGCCCCTGAGGGGTGAAATAAAAGGGTCTGTCCACTAACAAGTGGAACATAGCCTTTTTAAATTGAGACAGACATACTGGGAGGTGGGGAAGCAGCCAGGCCAGCTACTGGTGGCCAGACTTAAAGCACAAGAAGCAGAAAAGTATATTCCCCTTATCCACCAAAGTGAGACAGAAATATTAACGTCCCTGAAAGAAATTAATGAGGTGCTTCTGGCCTACTATAGAAAATTACATACATCTGAGGTGTCACCTAACTGGGAGCAACTAGCGAGGTTTTATGCCCTGGTAACCTTGCCACAAGTGCCAGTGGCTAGTCGAACCCCCTAACAGCATCCATATCTGAACAAGAGGTATTGGATGTGATCCAGTCTATGACTAAGGGGAAGTTGCCTGGCCCCGATGGCTTCCCTTTGGACTACTACTACACCTTCCAGGCCGTGTTGGCATCTCGGCTTGCTTTAGTATTCAGTGATGCAACAGACACTGGTCATCTCCCAGGAACATTCCACGAGGCTCTGATTACATTGATCCCAAAAAGGGCAAGGACAGTGAACTGGGCTCACAATACCACCCTATCTCCCTCCTAAACATTGACATTAAAATATATGCTAAGCTCTTGGCGGCTCAGATGGAAGGCAAGGCAAGGCAAATTTTATTTATATAGCGCCCTATCCAAAGGCTCAGAGTGCTTAAAATAACAATAAAATACAGTAAAATAACCCCAGAATAAATTAATGCAGATCAGATTAAAAACTTTATCAAAAAATACATTTTAAAAGGTTGGCCCGGTGGCGCTGAGGGTTGAGGTGCTGGATGCCACACCTTGCTTCATGCCGGCGACCCGGGTTCGGGAGCAGACTCGGGCTGCCGGTGTGTCGGCCGGGGTTAGATAGGCTGAAGCGTCCCACGACAGCTCGCCTACTCTGGGAGGGTTGAGGCCATGGCCCGCACACTTGCCTGACTCTGGCGGAGGCTCGGTGCTGCAAGCCTAGTGGAGGTGAGGGCAGGCCACTACACACAGTGCCGTCGGCGGTTCACTCTAATGACACGGGCTCTCGTACTGTAGGGGAGGAGGAAAAAAGGAAAAACAGCCTGCCATTGCCGGGAAGACGGAGCCCCGGAGACATGCTCTCAAATGTGCCTTCGCCCGCCCGATGGCTCCGGACCGAGGAAACATAAGGTATGGGGTAACAGGGGATCTGCCCCATCCCTGCACGGGGGTGTAAACCGTAGCACCATGAAGTCCCTGGGGTAATTTCGGGTAGGGTGGAAGGCAGAAGGATATCTGCCTAGGAGCTCCCGAAGGGTCGGAGATGGCAGGCTGGGGACAAGTGGAATAAATAGAAATTCAAAAAAACCAAAAAAAAAACGTTTTAAAAGAGGTTTTAAAGGCCTCCACCATGCTGGCAGCCTTAATATATGGTGTAAGAGAATTCTACAGGAGCGACGCAGCCACCCCAAAGTCTCTATCTCCTGATCTTTTTAAATGGGAGGACGGTACAACTAGTAAGCCAGCCTCGGTGGAGCACAGGGGGCATATAGGAGAGTATGGAATCAGGAGGTCTTTAAGGTAGTCAGGTCCCAGACCGCACAGGGCCTTGTATGTTAACAAGCCTATCTTGAAGGTGATGTGTGCAGCATGCACTCACAGACAGCCAGTGCAGAGAGAGCAGGACAGGAGTGACATGGTCCCTCATAGAGGTACCAGTCAGTCAACATCCTGGCCACAGCATTCTGCACTAGCTGCAGGCGATGCATCAAACCTCCAGACAGCCCCAGGTACACAGCGTTACAGTAATCACGTTGGCTAGTAACAAAGGCATGGATAACTGTAGCCAGCTCAGTGGGAGTCAAGAATGGACGGATCCTGGCAGTATTCCAGAGATGGAAAAAAAATGGCCCTAATGACCGATGAGACCTGTTTTTCAAGGTCAAGCCGATCACCAAGAGTAACGCCAATATCCTTGACCACCTTTATCACTGACAGGGGACGACCATCAGCTACAAGGGTGGTCAGTCTCCCATCAGCAAAGATACCCCCACAACCCAGCTTGATCATCATAACCTCTGTCATGCCGGGGCTGAGACACAGCCAGTTAGTGGACATCCAGTCATTTATCTTGGCTAAACAACGACTCAGCATATCTGGGGCGGAAAGATCATCAGGGGCACAAGAGAGGTACAACTAGGTATCATCTGCATAGCAGTGAAACCCCAGATTGTACCACCTAATAATCTCTCCCAGTGGCAGCATGTACATGGAGAATAACAGGGGAGCCAAGATGGAACCCTGTGGAACACAAGGCAGTGCGAAAGAACCTGAGGAAACATTTCCTAGGACTATGTGCTGTGATCTTCCGGTTAAATATGAGTGAAAACTGTGTCAGTAGCACCCACATAGTCCAGCAGACAATCCAACAGCACCCCGTGATCAACCATGTCAAATGCTAAGGACAGGTCCAAGAGTACCAGAATGGTAAAGTGCCCTCAGTCCCTCACCATGAAGAGATCACGTGCCACCCGGACCAGGGCCATCTCAATGCTGTGTCCTGGCCAAAAACCCGACTGGAGAGGTTCACAGATGGATCATGTCTCCAGGTGCTCAACCAGTTGGTCAACCACCACCTTCTCAATAAGCTTCCCCAGAACGAGAAGATTAGAAATAGGCCTATAGTTTGCAAGAACGTCAGGATCAACAGATGTTTTTAAGGAGGGGTCTCACTACAGCCTCTTTCAGAGATGCAGGAAAAACTCCCTTACTTAGTGACCCAGTGATGATCTCGATAAACACTGGTCCCAGGAAATCCAAGCAGCTGATGACAAGCCACGTTGGACCCAGGTCCAGGGCACAGGTGGTGGGACACATTCTGGTGAGTACCTGAAGAACCTCATCCACCAAAACCAACTGAAACTCAATCCAACATGGAAGGTGATGTTCACCAGCAAACTGATCACCTCCATTGAAAACAGGACCAGTGGAGGTAATACATGCCCTGATAGAGGCCACTTTGTCAGCAAAAAACTGCCCAAACTGCTTGCACTTTTCTACAGAAAATGCTGTCCCAGACTGGAGACAGGAGGGATTTAGCCAGCTGTCAACAGTGCGGAATGGCGCAGCTGGACTGTTTCTTGCCACAGCAATTGATTGTGACAAAAATTCTGTCTTCTTAAGATCAATTGCCCACTGATACTCCAAATAATGGAGTTACTGTGCCAACCTGTCCTCTTCAGAGTGCAACCACCTCCAGGAACACTCTAAACTACGCCCCTTAGTCTTCAACCAGCGCAGCTCAATAAAATACCATAGTGAGCGACACCAGGAGGTCAAGTGGTGAACGTGGTAAGGTGCAATCAGGTCCAGTGCCTTGGTCAATGCTGTATTATAAGCCTCAACCCTGGCTTCTGAACCCTGAGCACAGGCTAGCATCAAGCTCGAGACAACCAGTGACTCCTGGAGTTGCTGAGGCTCCAATTTTTTTAGACGACACTGGAGTGACTCCACGTGGGGAGGGGGTGGTTAGCTTACAGGGGCCCAACACTGTAACTCAACCACATGATGATCTTACCAAATGACCAGATCAACCTTGACTGCTGTAATGTCAAGTCCAAGTGAGAAGACCAGGTCCAGAGTGTAGCCATATGTATGTGTCCTGGAGGCAACAACCTGAAGCAATCCCAGCTGAGACATCAGCTGAAGGAGCTCTCATCCAGAAAGAATGGATTCATCATCTACCCAGGCACTGAAGTCCCCCAGGACAAGAATCCTAGGGGACTCCAACATCTGCTCGGCGATGAAGTCTGCCAGCTCCTGCAGAAATAAACTCCCACCACCCAGTGGCTAGAGTAATGGGAGAGGTAATTCACTCAGATCAAGTGGGGTTTGTACCACAAAGGCTGGGAGCAGATAACACCAGGTGAGCCCTGATCTCCTCTGGGCAGCTTAGTACTTAAGACGAACCTGCTGCCACCTTGTCTGTAGATGCTGAAAAGGCGTTCAACAGGGTGGAGTGGGTAAACCTCTTTGATACCATGAGCAGATTTGGCTTTCCAGACCCATTTATGGCTATGACTCGCTTGCTGTACCAAGCCCCCACGGCCAAGGTACTTACTAACTCCACAGTTTCAGGAAGCCTTCAGTTAAAACGGGGAACAAGGCAGGGCTGCCCCCATCCCCATAGTTGTTCCTCCTGGCAGTGGAGCCACTTGTCCAGAGGATTCGGGTGGAGGAGACTTTCCCAGGCATATGGGTGGGAGAGATAAAGCATAAACTGGTGCTTTTTGTGGATGATATCACCCTCTTCCTCACTAGCATCCCCAAATCTCTGGACACCTTGCAGAAGCTTATTGACGAGTACTCAGGCTTGGTGGGTTACAAGGTAAATGTTGCTAGGTCACATGTACTCCCTTTAAATGCAGAATGTACCCCAGGCTTGGTGCATCTGTACCCCTAACAATGGTCTCGTGATGGGGTTACTTGCCTGGGGGTTGTAATCCACCACACAGTGAAAAGTACCATACAAGCCAATGTACAGTTGATGTTAGATAAGCTTGACAAAGACCTTCAAAAGTGGGAGAAGCACATCCTGTCAACATGGGGGAGGGTGAATGTGCTTAAGATGGTCATGCTCCCTAAACGTCAGTACATCCTCTCTAACCTACTAGTCTCCCTGACAGGTACCTTTTTAAAGCTTTGAATTCCAAACTCTTGAAATTCATAAGGGCAGGTGCCAAGCCAAAGATAGGGTTAACTAAGCTGCAGCTGCATTGGACCGAGGGAGGCTTCAGCATACCAGATCTGTGAATGTTCCATTCCAGTGTGGTCCTACGCCAGGCCATCCTCTGTATTAGACCCAAACATGCTTTGTCACCCCCCCTCCTGGTGACTTCAACTGGAACTAAGCCAAACCAACCTTCCCCTGGCATAAGCTGTGGTGCTTCCGGATTAGCGGCTCACCGGACACACCTCCCCCTGTACCCAGCACATGAAAACAGAGTGGAACAAATTTCTAAAGACTATGACGTGGTCTGCTAAGTTCTCGAGGTACTGTCCACTGTGGGGGAACCCGTCTTTTCAGACAGATCACGTGGTGATCTCCTGAAGAAAATGGCAACAGGGAGGGGTCCACATGGTGGGTGATCCGTACGACCCAACGACAGGAGTATTTCTGTCATATGGTATACTCAGTCGTAGAAGCATAACGGAGGGAAGGGACCAAACCCCTATTCTGGCAGTACCTTCAGATCAGGAGTATGCTTAAAGCAAGTCTCACATCACACTATGTGCTTCCCCCAAGCCTACTAGACAACTGGGTGAGGAATTTCAAAACACTGCAACGCTTAGCCAGTAAGATCATTCGGCTGTGAGATTCAATTAAACCACTAACCCTACACCCAGAGATAAGGCAAAAGTGGAAAGGGGAACTAGGAGTCAGCATACCCCAGGAGGAGTGGAACCAGGTGTGGACCCAGGTGTATAAGGCAAACAGGGAAATACAAGCTAAGACAATACGGTACAAGATGCTGCATAGGGCGTACCGCACTCCCCAGATGCTCTACAGAATGGGGTTATTGGATCACAGTGACTGCTGGAGGTGTGCCTCCCCACAAGCCTCTCTTTCTCACTTCCTTTGGATATGTCCTGCATTGGAGAACTGGGTAGGGTTTGGCGCAGGTGTGAACAAACTGTGCCACTCCCACCAGTTAGGGACCCTGTGCTAGGGGTGTTGGGTTTGTCTCCTCAGCACCACTTACTTACCCCTTCCCCTGGTAGCCAAGAGGATAATTTTGCATCACTGGAGGGAGGAATCTCCACCCAGCATATCAAGAATGGGAAAACCTGTTAGCCACAACAGCTCGATATGAAAGAATTGCACACTCTGCCTTGGGTAGGCAACATGTATACCAGCACATATGGGGCTCATACCTTGAACAACAGCCATCGCAGAGGCTACTGACATACCCTCATAGGCGAGGCAGGAAGGGGGGGATGTTCCTGGATCTAGTACTTAGGTATGACTCGGCAGGAGTTTTCAGTAGGAGAAGGTAATATTCCATGGCAGATTACTGCTGTTGGGTCTTCCGTCTCCCCATTGACCCCCATTGATCGACCTCCATTGACACCCCAATAAACAACATTAGGTTAAGGTAAGAGTAACACCAAGGATTGCCATAGGAAAAAGATAACTCAGAGAGGAAGGACCCTCTTTACCGGTCGTTACATGGGAATCTTAGTTACATTATACTATATCTGTCTTCACTGTTTCTGTAAACTGTAAGAAAAATGTTTAAATCATGTTCCTACATAAGATGCTTAAATGTATAGTGTATACCTTCAGAGGTAGAAGTAGATTCTTGAGCGTTAGAAGTGGGCAAGAACCCACTGACCTGGTATCCGACAGGCACAGTGTGGCAAACCTTTGTCCCCCCCTTTAGCCATTTCTACTTTGAGTCGCTCTATTGCAAACAAATATGAAGAGAAGACTGAAGTGGAGCAGGACCTAAGCTCCCCTTCCTACTAGGTACATGGTCACTCTTTATACCTGATGGCCTGTCCCTTGGGCTTCCAGGGAACAGGTGCTTTATTTACATAGGAACAACGCTACAATCCCTAAGAACAAGAAAAGGTTAGGTATATATGTCTGGCAGGGGGAACACAGAGGTTAAAGAAAGAGTGATTGACATCAGGTTCATTATTGTTATTTCCTGATTTCTCCTTTGATGAAAAGCAGTCTAGACTCTATCACATTAAATTAAACTACTCAAACAAATTACTATTAGTAACTGCTATAGACCAGTTGATTTCTGACATGACTTGTAATTTCTATGATACTGATGATTTATGCCATATGTAATTGTACTTTTGACAAACTTCAATAAAAACCTTCATGGAAAAAAAAATTGGCAAAGTTACATGTGTGCGTAGGAAAATTTCAATGACTGCATGTAACTTGAACATTTTTGCTCCAAACTTTCAGCATGGGCTTTTTGGGACACCACCTCAGGAACACTGGCACTGTCATTTTGATACTTGGTCCCGAAAGGTGATTTTGCGAGCGTCCAGGAAATCACCTTACAGGTCCGATTAACAAAACGACAGTGACAGTGTTCATGAGGTGGGGTCCCCAAAAGCTTTAAAATTCGGTGAAAAATACCTTAAAATGGCCGAGATATCAACATAAGTTCAAAACGCCATCGACAGCCATTATATGGCTCTTACCTTGATTCTTCATATGTCTCACAGGTAGTTACAGAGCTAATAAGACTTAAAGGTCCATGACAGCTCACCAAAAATATTAATTATAATCCAAGGTGTTAGTTGCTACCAAATGGTCATCTAATTGTCTTTTGAATTCTGCCATGGTCCTGCTAGCCACTACTTCAACACAGAAACATAGACTTTGACGGCAGATAAGGACCGCTTGGCCCATCTAGTCTGCCCATTTCCCTACCTACAGGATAGGCCGCAGATCCTAGTTAACCAACAGCCTATTTCTTCCTACCCACCACAAGAATTGCCTTATGTCTGTCCCATGCATTCTTGAATTCTCCCACAGTTTTAGACCCCACAACCTCCTCAGGAAGGCTGTTCCATGCATCCACTACCCTCTCTGTGAAATAATACTTCCTCACATTGCCCCCTGAACCGCCCCATCTTTAAATTGTGTCCCCTTGTTCTTGAACGTCTCTTTTTCTGAAAGATACTACCCTCTTGGACTTTGTTGATTCCACTGAGGTACTTAAAAGTTTTTATCATGTCCCCCCCTCTCCCTTCTTTCCTCAAGGGTATACACATTAAGCTCCTTTAGTCTCTTCTCATACAGCTTCTCTTGCAGACCCTGCACCATTTTAGTTGCCCTCCTCTGGACTGCCTCTATCCTATGTCCTTGCAGAGATGGGGTCTCCAGAACTGGACGCAGTACTCCCAGATGGGGTCTTACCAGCTGTCTGCACAGAGGGATAACAGCTTCCTGTTTTCTGCTGCTGATGCCTCACCCTATGCATCCCAGTATACCCCCAGCCCTCCCTACTGCCTTCTCACATTGCTTGCTAACCTTAAGGTCATCTGATATGATTACCCCTAGGTCCCTTTCCTTTTCTGTTGTTACTACCCCCATTGTATATTCTTCCCTGGTTCTTGTTTCCCAGGTGCATTATTTTGCACTTCTTTGCTTGAATCCTAGCTGCCATACTTTGACCATTCCTCCAACCTTGCCAATCCCTTTTCATCCTTTCCACACCTCCTTGTGCATCAACCCTGTTGCAGATCCATGTCATCTACCAAGGCATTCCTTTTCCTTCCAGTCCCTCTGCAATGTCACTTGTGAAGACATTAAAAGGACTGGACCCAATACTGAACCCTGCGGTATCCACTAGTAACCCTCTTTCTTCAGAGTGGACTCCATTTACAATTACCTTCTGTGTCCTGTTGTCCAGCCAATGTTTTACCTAGGCTACCACCCTGGGACCCACTCCCAGGCTGGTTAATTTGACTATTAATTTTTGTGTGGGACTGTGTCAAATGCCTGCTAAAGTCTAGGTAGGCCATGTCCACAGCCCCTCCCTGGTCTACTACTTTGGTCACCCAGTCAAAGAAATCTATTAGATTGCCTGACATGACCTTCTGCTGTGAACCCATGCTGCCTTGGGTCCCAGCCTCACTGGCCTCTAGGTACTCAACTATTCTTTCCTTCAGAAGTGACTCCATCACTTTCCCTACCACAGAGTCAAACTGACAGGTCTGTAGTTTCCTGCCTCTGTCTTAGTCCCACTTTTGTGATGGGGAATCATCCGCCTTCCTCCAGTCCTCAGGTACCACACCATCCTCCCATGATTTATTAAAAAGAGTAGCCAGTGGTTTCACTAGTTCCCCCCTTAATTCTTTTAGAATTCTGGGGTGAATTCCATCAGGCCCCATTGCTTTGTCCACCTTCAGTTTTAGGAGTTCTTGCAGAACCCTTTCTTCTGTGAAAGGACTGGGATCGACCCCCCTATCAAGAGTGCTTCTGTTAATTGGATTAGGCACTCCCCCCTCCTCTTTTGTGAATACTGAGCAGAAATATTCAGTTCAGTATCCCTGCTTTTTCACTGTCCCCCTCTGCCCACCCACCGTTCATTCTATTCAGCCTCACTATCCCTCCCTTCGTCTTTCTACGCTCGCTGATGTAAATATAAAAGGTTTTATCCCCCTTCTTAACCGAGTTGGCTATCTTTTCCTCAGTTTGGGCCTTTGCTATTCTGACTTCCCTCCTGTTTCCTTCTGCCTTAACTGGTTCAGCTCTCTGTCCTGCTCCTTCTGTGTTTCCTTATACTTCCGGAATGCTATCTTTTTCTTCCTGACTTTCACAGCCACCTCTTTTGAGAACCATAGTGGCTTTTTCTTTCATTTTGATTTGTTTATTTGCTTCACACAAAAGCTTGTTGCCTCTGTGATGGCAGTTTTGATGATTCCCCATTGTTACTTAGAATGGCAGAAAAAGGGGAGATATTGCTGATGGGTGATCTGAATATGCCAGATGTTAACTGGAGTGCAGTTGCAGCAGCCACTTCCAAGAGTGGGGTTATTCTAGATGCCCTACAGGGGGCATGCCTTAGACAACTAGTATTGGAGCCCACTCGAGACGGAGCAATCTTAGACCTGGTTCTCTCAAATGGAGATGAGAGAGGATCACAGATGTAGAAGTGGGTAGCCATCTGAGAACTAGCGACCATCAAACAGTATGGTTCACAATAAACACAGCAATAGAGGTCAAGCCATACAAAGGCAAAAGTACTGGACTTTGGAGGGCTGACTTTGCCAAAATGGGTGAGTGCCTAAGGAATGCACCAGCAAATGGGCAGGAAGGAGGGGTGGAAAGAACAATGGGGAATAATAAAACTGCCATCACAGAGGTAACAAGCCTTTGTGTGAAGCAAATAAACAAAACTAAGCGATGTAAGAAACCACTATGGTTCTCAAAGAAGTGGCAGTGAAGGTTCAAGAAAAAAGAAAGCATTCAGGAAGTACAAGGAATCACAGAAGGAGCAGGACAGAGAACTGTATCAGTTAAAGCAAAGGAAGCTGGAAAGGCAGTCAGAACAGCAAAGGCCCAAACCAGGAAAAGACTAGCCAACTCAGTTAAGAAGGGGATAAAACCTTTTATAGGTACATCAGAGGCGAAGGAAGACCAAGGAGGTTAGTGAGGCTTAATAAAGGGAGGGAGGGTGGGCAGAGGGTGACTGTGAAAAGCAGAGATACTAAACAAATATTTTTGCTCAGTATTTACAAAGGAAGAGGGAGGTACCTAAAACAAACAGCAGAAACACTCTGGATACAGAAGTTGATACCAGCCCATTTACAGAAGAAAGGTTCTGAAGGAACTCTTAAAACTGAAGGTGGACAAAGCAATGGGGCCTGATGGGATTCATCCCAGAATTCTAAAAGAACTAAGGGTAGAGTGAGTGACACAACTGACTACCCTCTTTAACAAATCATGGGAGGATGGGGTGGTACCCGAGGACTGGAGGAGGGCAGATGTGATTCCCCTTCACAAAAGTGGGAGCAAGGCAGAAGCAGTAAACTACAGACCTGTTAGTTTAACCTAAGTGGTACGGAAAATGATGGAATCACTTCTGAAGGAAAGAATTGTCGAGTATCTAGAGGCCAGAGGGGCACAGGACCCAAGGCAGCATGGATTCACAGCGGGAAGGTCATGCCAGACAAATCTGATAGATTTCTTTGACTGGGCGACCAAAGTAGTAGATCAGGGAGGGGTTGTGGACATGTCCTACCTAGACTTTAGCAAGGCATTTGACACAGTCCCACACAAAAGATTAATATACAAGTTAGCCAGCCTGGGAGTGGGTCCCAAGATGACAGCCTGGGTAAAGAATTGGCTGGAGAATAGGACACAGAGACTAATAGTAAATGGAGTCCACTCTGAAGAAAGGGGGGGTTACTAGTGGGGTACCACAGGGTTCAGTATTAGGACCGGTCCTCTTCAATGTCTTTATAAGTGACATTGCAGAGGGACTGGAAGGAAAGTATGTCTCTTTGCAGATGACACAATGATCTTCAACAGAGTTGATGCACAAGGTGGGGTAGAAGGGATGAGAAGGGACTTGGCAAGGTTAGAGGAATGGTCAAATGTATGGCAGCTTAGATTCAATGCTAAGAAGTGCAAGGTAATGCATCTGGGAAACAAAAACCCAGGGGAAGAGTACACAATTGGGGGTGAGATACTAACAACAACAAAAATGGAAAGGGACCTGGGGGTAGTCATAGCAGATGACCTAAAGGTGGGCAAGCAATATGAGAGGGCAGCAAGGAGGGCTGGGGGGATACTGGGATGCATAGGGAAAGGCACCACCAGTAGAAAACAGGAAGTTATTATCCCTCTGTACAAACACTTGGTGAGACCCCATCTGGAGTACTGCGTGCAGTTCTGGAGACCCAATCTCCACAAAAACATAGACAGGATGGAAGCTGTCCGGAGGAGGGCAACTAAAATGGTGCAGGGTCTGCACCGGAAGACATATGAAGACAGACTTAAGGAGCTTAATATGTATAGCCTCGAGGAAAGGAGGGAGAGGGGGGACATGATAGAAACTTTCAAGTACCTCAAGGGAATTAAAGTCAAGAGGGTAGCATCTTTCAAAAAGAGGTGTGCAAGAACAAGGGTACAGTTTGAAGGATAGAGGGGAGCCCAGAGGTAATTTAAGGAAGTATTTTTTCACAGAGAGGTTGTGGATGCATGAATGGCCTTCGGAGGAGGTTGTGGAGTCAAAAACAGTGGTGGAATTCAAGCATGCATGGGACAGTCATAAAGGCAATTCTAGGGGTGGGGGTAGGAAGAAGTAGGCTGCTGGTTAACTAGGATCTGCAGCTTATCCATTAGGTAGGGAAATGGGCAGACTGGGTGGGCCAAGCGGTCCTTATCTGCCATCAAATTCTATGTTGCTCCACACCTCCTTCTAGCCAGTTTGCTAGTGCTTTTCAGAGGCACTCTCCCATCTTGCCAAAGTCAGCCCTCCTGAAATCCAGTACCCTCACTTCTGTATGGCTTGACTCTGTAGCTGAGTTTAACATGAACCACACTGTTTGATGGTCACTTGTTCCCAGATGGCAACCCACTTCTAGATCTGAGATCCTCTCACTGCCCCCATTTGAGAGTACGAGGTCTAAGATATGGAGGCAGTATAGCGCAGTGGTCTAAGGCTCTGAGCTGCAAATCTGGTGACATCCAGCAGACCAGACCTGGGTTTGAATCCCACAGCTTCTACTTGCATACTGTGTGACCCTGAGCAAGTCACTTAACCTCCTTGTGCTCCCAGGTCGCTCCTGTAAAAAAGCTTTCAGCTTAGTGTGCTATACCTGGTTAAACAACTGAATAAAAAAAAAAAAAGATTGCTCCCTCACGAGTGGGTTCCGAAACTAGCGGTCTAATGCCTGCCACCTGTAGGGCATCAAGAATGGCCCTGCTCTTGGATGTGGTTGCAGCAAATGTGCTCCAGTTAACATCTGGCATATTCAGGTCTCCCATCAACAGTATCTCCCCTTTCTCTGCAATTCTAAGAATGCCTTCTATCATATCCTTTTCC
The DNA here is from genome assembly GCA_016271365.2 of Neoceratodus forsteri. Taxonomy (NCBI): domain Eukaryota; kingdom Metazoa; phylum Chordata; order Ceratodontiformes; family Ceratodontidae; genus Neoceratodus; species Neoceratodus forsteri. Next base: position 278,048,817 of record CM028138.1, on the reverse strand, counting down.
ATTCCCTCCCCCTGACATGGGGGTCTGTACACAACCCCTGTACGATTGTGGTGCCCTTCCAGTCTCCAAGGTGACCCACAGTGCCTCCTCTCCTCCCTGTTTACTCTTTTGTTCAGTTGCTTTTATCTTTCCTTTACATGAGAACTACTCCTCCCCTTCTCCCTGCCTGTCTCTCCTGTAGGTTATGTACCCTGGTATGTTAACATCCCAGTCATGTTTCTCTGTGTACCATGTTTCTGTGACCTGCTCGATATCCAGGCATCCCTCTTCCATCAAGGCCACCAGCTCAGGGAGCTTGTTGCCCAGACCACGAGCATTGGTACTCATTACCCTCCATTTCCTGATGGCCTTACTCCTTTTGCCCCATCCCTGTCCTTCTTGCCTTTGTCACTTTCTCCATTTACCCAGCCCTTCTCCCTATCGACACCTCTATGTTGGTGTTTACCACACCATACTGTAGATTTTTTTTGGGAGCTGGGATTGCCCTATCCAGTGCCTCCTCATAGTTTAAATGCTTGCCAACGAAGCATTTAAACCTATCACCTAAGATCCTGGTTCCCCTCATGGACAGATGCAGCCCATCATGCCAGTATAGGCTTGCATCACTCCATGTGGACCCCCAGTCCCCAGTGAAGCCAAATCCCTGAGCTCCACACCAGTTTTTCAACCACTGATTGAATCCCATGGTGTGGAACACCCTAGCCTCTCCTACGCCATAGATGGGCAGCACCTCCGAAAAGGTTACCGTGCCTGCTACTTGTCCAAGGCCCCTCCCCAATTCCACAAACTCTTCCTCCACTTCTCTAATCCCTTTTTTTAGCCAGGTCATTTGTCCCTAGGTGGACAATGACATCCAGCTCCCTTCCCTGTGCAGCTGCTCCAGCAATCCTGAGGATTCGCTCCCTGTCCCTCCAAGCCATGGCGCCAGGCAGGCACCTTACCTCCCTTTCCCTCCTCCCCCAGTTCTACCTTCCTAACAATAGAGTCCCCCACCAGGAGTTGTTTCCTTCCCCTTCGGGGTCCCCTGCCACCCTCCTGTGGGTCTCCTTTGTGGAGGTTCCCAGCATCCTCCTTGGTCTCCACTGCAGGTGCCTCCATAGAGGAACCACACTTTGCCAGAATGGCATAGGAATTGTGGAGGGGTACAACTGGAGGGATGCACCTCTGTTCCACCACCCTCACCCCACTGTGGTCCAACCGCTCCTCTTTCTTAGCAACCTCTGAGACAACGGCAGTGACACTGGTGGTTCCTGGATGGAAAAGGAGGTCCCACAAATCCTGGCCAACTCAGCCTGGAGATGAGCAATCTCCTCCCTCAGCCCAGAGAGATGCCTGCAGATGGGACAACACCGCATCCTCCAGAACGTCTCCCGGAAGACTGCTGCTCCACAGCCACTGCACTGCACCACTCCCATCATGTCTTATTTCTGGCCCCTTAACTGTTTGCAATCCTTACTCTTTCCTCTGGGTTTTTTTTTCTCTCTCTCTCTCTCTCTCTCTCTCCTTACTTTCTGCCTGTGTGCCCTTTAAGCTCCTGATTGCCCTGTTCTCAGACAAGAATATCCTATATTTCTCAGTAGACCCCTTACTTGCTCAGAGGCAGACCTCCAGCAGCTAGAGGGGGCCGGAGAGCTACTCTTGCCCTTCTAGGATGGTGGGTCTTTGGTGGCTCTGTGATCACTCACTTCCTGCTCCCAAACAGGAAGTTCCTATTGTCAGACAAATCCTGTGCCTATAAAAGTAGAACTAGCTTTCGGTGGGAGGGAAGGAGGGCAATATAGTCCCAGCAGAGAAGTCCAGTCACACAGCAGTCCTTTCTCCTGGTGTCTTCTGCCAAGCTCCTAGCAGCTCATTCCACATTTTTGTAACCCTAATACTGAATCAGTATTTTTTTTTTTTTTTTTGTCTGATAGGTGGCGCCTTTTAGTTGGACTGGATGTGCTCTTGTATCATATGCCTGAGTTCTTAACTCAAGCCCCAGTTGTACCCACAGTTCATCATCAAACAATGCTCTATAGACCAGACACATGTCACCCCTAAGCCTGCGATACCCCAAGTAACAGAGCCCCAAAGACTGAAGTCTCTGCTAATCACTCGGCCCATTTAGTCCACTGATCCACTTAGTTGCTCTCCTCTGCACTCGCTCTAGTGCTCTGATTTCAGTTTTACCTCCAGGTGACCACAGTTGGGTGCAGTACTCCACGTGCGGGTGAACCAGTGCTGTATAAGGGGGTATCATGACCTGCCTATCCCGACACTTGATGTATTTATTAATACAGTACATTAGGCTGCTAGCTTTCTTAATAGCTTGATTACAATGAGACTTGAAGCTAAGGTCATTGCTAATTTGTATGCCCAAATCTCTCTCACCATGTACTGAATGTAGCTCTATCCCATTTAGTGTATACTTATGGTCACTGTTGTTTTTTCCCCATGTGCATTACCACGCATTTGTCTGTATTAAAGGTAGATTTCCTCATTATCGCCCACTGCTCTAGTTCACTTAGGGCTGTTTGCAAAATTGTGGCATCGCTCTGGGAATTTATTATAGACCCTATCCTTGTAACATCCACAAATTTTGATAACCAAACAGATGAAACAGTTTCCATCGAAGCAACGTACAAGTTAAAAAGGCAGGGGCCCTGTACCGAGCCTTGGGGTACCCCACTAGTCACCTGAATCCACCCTGACATAGATCCCTTCACACAAACCCTCTGCCTCCTGTTTGTCAACCACCACTCTATCCAATAGGTAATGCTCCCGTGTATACCATGCTGAATTAGGGCATCAACCAGTTGACCGTGTGGAACCTTATCAAAGGCCTTTGAATAATCTAAGAATATGATGTCTACTGCATTCCTATAATCGAGGGCCTGACTGACCTTGCCATAAAATTCCAGCAAATTTGTCTGACAGAACCTGCCCTTTTTAAAGCCATACTGATGTTGATCTGTATCCCCGGACAGTGTCAATGCATCAGTAATATATGTTTTGGTAATGCCCTCAAGGATTTTTCCTATAATTGATGTCAGGCTTATTGGTCTATAACTGGATACCTCCTGCCTAGACCCTTTTTTATGTAGGGGAATCACCTCCGCTTGTCTTCATTCGTCTAGCACCTCTCCACAATCCACTGATTTCTGAAACAAAAAAGTTACTGGAGCTGCCAAAACGTCTGCCAATTCCTTCAATATCCTAGGATGGAGACCGTCTGGTCCCTGGGCTTCATTTTGATCCAGTGCTGTCAACCTATCCCTAACATCAGTGATGCTAATTTTAAATGGCTGGTTATCTTCCTGTTCATAATACTTCATGGTAGCTTGGGTTTTTGCATTGTATACGGAGGCAAAATAGCTATTGTAGTATTCAGCCATTGAGCTATTTTCAGTCAACAGTTCCCCATGTTTATCCCTCAGAGGTCCGATTGCTTTATTACCACCCTTCATATTGCTTATATAAGAAAAGAAGGACTTATAATTGTCCTTTACTTTGACTGCTAGCTTCTTTTCATAATCTGCTTTGGCCCTGTATATGCTATTTTTTGCACACTTTAAGTGCCAATTTGTAGGCTGCCCAGCTTGGCTGATGTCCACATTTCCTGGCCTTGCAATAAGCCTTATTTTTATGTTTTATAGCCTTCCTAGCTGATGGTGTCAACCAGGGTAGATTTTTGGGGGGAATCTTTATATTTTCTAGAGCTGGGTGTGAACTTGTGCACAAGTTCTAAAATTTTACTACACATCACCCTCCACATGTGTTGTAGGGACTGCCCAATAAAATCTGTATGCCATTCCCTTGTTGTAAGCTGTCTTCACATACTATTGAAGTCAGCCCTACCATAGTTGTATGCTACTGTATTGCCAGCTGCTGTAACCATATTCCCTTTGAAACAAAAGCCCACCATGTTGTGATCACTAGTGCTAAGGGGTTGCAGAACCTGGCAATCCTGAATATTATTTTCCAAGTTGCTAAGAACCAGATCCAAAATATGGGAGTCCCTGGTCCATTCCTTTATACGCTGGTCCAAACCGGCCAACATGAATGCCTCCAGAAAACTTTGTTTTGCACATGCTTCTGCTTCTAGGAGATCCCAACTTATTCCTGGGAGATTAAAATCACCCACACGAATAAGATTTCCAGCAGAAACTATTTTATTTATAAACTCCAAGAGATGTAGGTCCTCTGAATGTGAGTTAGATGGTGGTCTGTATACTACCCCAATATTTATTTTAGGTTTGTGTAGTTCAGCTTTGAAGACTGCAGAAGTATTCCGGTGCACAGAAAATGACACCCGATGACCTCTGTTGGAAAGTATAGGGCAAGGTGTGGGTGTGTGGGGGTGCTCAGTGGGAGGGTCAGGATGGGGAGGGGGGGGAGATGACAAGAGACCTTTTTCTGGGGGAGACATCGGGGACTGTCTTCTTTTACAGGAATAAAATACACTTTTTGGGACACTGGGGTGGGCTCCCAGTGTCTAACACTGCTGGGCGGGGAGCAGCACTTTATGTGTAGGGACACGGAGTAGGCCTCCCCAGTGGCTGGCACACCGGGCGGGCTTGAGCAGTGCCGACAGGGGATTGGGCACTCTGTCAGCAAATATAGAAAATACATTTTTTTGGGACACTGGGAGTGGGATCCCCTGTGTCCCACACTACCGAGAGGGCTAACATTGCCGACAGGGAGACTGGGCACCCTGCTGTCGGCAAATTAATAATAAATAAAAATTAAGCATAGTAATGGGAGGGCGAGGGGGTGCAAGCAGACATGGGGAGAGGATGCCACTAGACACCTGGGATATGGGAAAATAATGGGCAGGTAGGGGATGCCACTAGACAACCAGGCTCCCTGTGACACTATGAACCCTGCCTGTGAAAACAAGCTACCTCCCTGGGAAAACAAGCTTGTTTTCGCACGGCACATCTATTTTTTCCCCCACAGGAAATAACAGGAAATTAAAAATGAAATAACGTTTGAATGGATTAATATTTTTTCACCAAACCTCCAAAAGGCACATCTGTGAGGCAAAGGCTTTTGACCCTGAAAATTTCAGACCACAACCAAAAAACGGCTGTCGAAAGAAAATCCAGAAAAGCACGTAAATTTCATGTTTTTCACCACTCTGTATCTCAAAAACCACAAAATGGATTTACATGAAATTTGGTATGTCAAGAGATCTGCCCCTAGCTGCAAATCTGTTGAACATTTGCAAAGTTATTAAAGTGCATAATTTGAGGTTTAACATTAAACTGCCTGGTAATCCCTAACTATACTGGCGCTACCACACCAGTATAATATACACTGTATATACTAGTATATATATATTATATATATATATATACATGCACACACACACATTATATATATGTATATACTAGTATTATATATATATATATTTTTTTTTGTTAAAGTTTGGAGTTCGATCAACATGAAAAGATCAAAGCCATCCCACTGATGCAGCAGTAGTACTACCCCTCACACACTGGTGACCCAGGTTCAGAAGGGAGCCTGGACTGTTGGAGGGCCAGCTGGGGGGGGGAGGAGGATCGAGCATCCCAGGAAATGCTTTACTTCTCTGGGGAGGGATTATCGCTTCCCGTTGCTCTACTGCTACCTGGGTGACCACAGGTGGCGGTGCAGGGGGAATAGTGATAGAGGGTGGGACCGTTGAAGTATGTCTGTGGATTGAGTGCATCAGGCCTTGCTGGTAGCCGATCAACGTTACACGCTCTTGGTGGGAGTGAGGAGAACAAAGAAACAGTGCACACGGTGCTGGGAAGATGATGTTCTCCTGTGAGAATCACCTCACCTTCACCTCTGGTGGCCAGATGTCTGCGGGGAAGAAATGCCGAAGGCTTACTCAGTCCCAGAAGATAAATGGGGGGGGGCACATAGAAGTGTGTCATGAGAGGTGGGGGGACTGTAATGAAGCCTCAGTAGGATGGGCAGTACACATGGGTGGTAGCAAACCAGGTCCTAGACTGGTTGCCCTACAGGCAAGGAGGAAAAAAATGTCAGAAAAAAACATGAAGATATCAAAACAATACCATTCTCAAGTGTTTACACATAGAGAATAACATACTAGAGTGAAACTTTTACAATACTGAAGTGTGTTTTGCTACATAAACCAAAGTCACAAAACACACACAGTGTGTTAAAAACAGTAGTCTCACTTTCATATTTTTATAATGGCTGGTTTTGATTAATTGTGTTTGTTATTAGTTTGTGCTTCTTACAGTTAAAAAAAATGCCAGTTTCCTTTTTCTTCCCCAAATCAAGAACACCCATCACACAATACCCCCAAATCACTTTTAATTTAAAAGTTATCTGACTGGTTCTGTGAAGTTTAATTCGTTGTTGAACTTATCTAAAAAGCAGAGCCACACTGCGTTAATTCTCTGCTCAGAGGGTAAAACCAGAAGATCTCTGTGCTGCAGCTCTGCTTTTCAGTTTAATGATTTTCTGAGATACAGTCATAAATTTCCAAATCTGGGCCAGATATTCAAGTTACCATGTAGACTAATGGGTTTTTGCCCACACTATCCAGTTTTGTACCCATTTTTGGGGTAAGGTCTATATTCAGAGGCCCCTGTAGCATGGGCTAAACCCATTAGCACCCAGGTACTAACATAACGCCGCACCCATGCATATGGACGCTGCATCATTTTCAAAGGTTTGTGACGGCAGTAAATGGCACCCAAAGCAGCACTATTTACCACCTCTGAAAAACTTCAACTTAACTGAGTGCTAAGTTCACACCCCCACCCCACCAATGGCAGGACAGCTATACTGCAGCTGCCCACACCCATCTGCCTGCTCCCTGCTGTCTAGTAGCACCCCACCCCCACTATCCCTCTCATAGATTTAACACTTATCCCTGGTGTCTAGTGGCACCCCCCACTCCCTGAACACTGCCCCATATCTTTTAATAATTACCCTGATGTCTAATGGCCCCCGAACCTGATCACCTGTCCCGATTATTATAAACACTTTTCTGGTGTCTAGTGACAGCCCCCCTCCTCCAATCACCTGTCTCAGTCAGTATACACCCTTTCTGGTGTCTAGTGGCACACCCCACCCTCTGATCACCTGCCCTGCTTCATATACACTGTGCCCTGGTGTCAAGTGGCACCCCAACCCCTGATCACCTATCCCTGTTTTTATAAACACTTGCCTGGTGTCTAGTGGCACTCTCCACCCCACAATCACCCATCCCAGTTTGTATACACACTTCTCTGGTGTCCAGTGGCACCCTCCCACCCTCCAATGATCTGTCCCAGTTCATATAAGCCAGCGAGGTAAGCCTCCGCTCTCTCTCCTGAATATTACTTATCACAGATATTATTTTATGCTGTGAAAATATCTGTAAAAATGTGTACATATTTTGCACTGAAGTGCCCTTTATGCAACACCATGTTCTGTATCAGCCCTCTTGTCTTCTTTGTGCAAGTCTATTATATTGTTTTCCTTGTTTTGCTTTACTGGAAATTGTTAGCCCAATTTGTTCTCTGTCTCTGGGTTGCACCTGGAAATGAGCCTTGGCTCAGTGTGCCTTTCCTGGTTACCAAACATTTTAAATAAATAAATACAAATATTTCCTTGGTGTCTAGTGGTACCGCCACCCCAAATCACCTATCCCGTATCTGCTAATCTTTTCCCTGGTGTCTAGTGGCTATCCCCCCCCCACACACCGATCACCTGTCCTGTAGATGTAAATCATTTCCCTGGTGTCCAGTGGCACCCCACCCCCTGATCACCCATCCAGTAGATGTTAAGCATTCCCCTGGTGTCTAGTGGTATACCCCACCCCCGATCACCCATCCCATGTCCCTATACTATCCCTGTCATTCAGTGAGCTGCAGTGTGCTGCAGTACAATGTACAGTATGCAATAAAATTGCACTGCATCTCCTCTGATGGCCGGTCAGGGAGGTGAAAGAATGACTATGCTGGTTGCTGTATCTGGATGCAACACAGAACCCCAGTCATGCCAGGGAGGGGGGTGTATGGGCAGGTGGCTGGCTGGCTGCTGGACCACCAATGTTCACCGATCCATTTGTTGACGGGCATTCGGGGAGACAGGGATACCACTGGATGCCAGGGATAGTATAGGAGACATGGGACAGATGACCAGTAGATGGGGGTGCCACTAGACACCTGGCAAATGATTAATATCTATGGGGCAGGTGATCGGGGGCAAGGGGTGCCACTGGACACCAGGGCAATGTTTAACATCTACAGGATGGGTGATTGGGGAGGGGGTGAGGGGGTGCCACTAGACACCAGGGAAATGATTAAGAACTACAGGACAGGTGATCGGGGGTGGGGGGTACCACAAGACACCACAGAAAGAGATAACAGATATGGAACAAGTGATCAAGGTGGTGGATGGTGCCACTTGACATCAGGGAAAAGACTGACAGATATGGGATGGGTGACAGGGGTGCCACTAGACACGAGAGTTAAGGATAATACCTATGGGATGAGTGATTGGGGATGCCTCCAGACAGCAGGAAATGGATTAACAGATATGGGATGGGTGTTCGGGGGTGGGAGTGGAGGGGTGCCACTAGACACCAGGGTAGTGTTCATAATAATTGGGATGGGTGAGCAGGTGTCACTGGACACCAGGGTAAGGGATAATAGATATGCAACGGGTGATATGGGAGTGGGGGGTACCACCAGACACCAGGGAATAGATGAACAGATATGAGACGGATGATTGGGGGTGCCTCTAGACACCAGGGAATAGCTAGGAGATGGATGTTCGGGGGTGAGCTGCTACACACCAGGGATGACGCAGCAGGTGCCCAGAGGATGGGTGCAAAAGGACTGCCACTTCCCATGCAAATGGCCCCTTAGTGCCTTTCATGCCCAATTAGCTCATTTGCATGGTGTGGCTGAATATCGGGCCATAGCTATCCGGTCCCAGAGAACAATTTGCTGTGGGATGGATACAGCCCAGGTCCATGTTGGGGAAGCTCAGACTGACTTAGCGCTGCACCAACATGGGCTGATATTCAATTGGATAGCGGCTGTCCGCTATCAGAATGAATACAGCAGCCACTGGGACAGGCGCAAGCGGGACACAAACTTTTGTGCCCGTTTTTTAATAGTTGGCCTCTGGTACCTTACTTATGTCAATGAAAGCAGGTCCTTGCTGTTTTTAGCATTTAATCTGGTGCCTGTATTTAGGCAAAAGGATTCGTAGTTTGGCGCTGACAAGGTGGCCAACCAATCCACTCCCTCTGGCATGCTCCTACGCTCAGCACATAATGACGTGAAGCAAGGAACTGCATGGGGGCAAGCCCAATTAAAGTTAATGTGGGCCTTGTTAGTTGAGCGGTGACATTCTTAAATTTCCAAATGACCATCATTATGCATTAAACAGTAATGAAAATCAGCCCCCATTGACATTCACAGTGGGGATCACCCCCGAACTCTCTCTTGCTTCATAGAAACATAGAATTTGATGGCAGAGAAGGACCGCTTGGCCCACCCAGTCTGCCCATTTCCCTACCTGATGGATAAGCTGCAGATCCTAGTTAACCAGCAGCCTACTTCTTCCTACCCCCAACCCCTAGAATTGCCTTATGACTGTCCCATGCATGCTTGAATTCCACCGTTTTTGACTCCACAACCTCCTCTGGAAGGCCGTTCCATACATCCACAACCCTCTCTGTGAAAAAATACTTCCTTAAATTACCTCTGAGCTGCCCCCCTCTATCTTCAAATTGTGCCCCCTTGTTCTTGCACACCTCTTTTTTTGAAAGATGCTACCCTCTTGGACTTTGTTGATTCCCTTGAGGTACTTGAAAGTTTCTATCATGTCCCCCCTCTTCCTCCTTTCCTCGAGGCTATACATATTAAGCTCCTTAAGTCTCTCTTCATATGTCTTCCGGTGCAGACCCTGCACCATTTTAGTTGCCCTCCTGGACAGCTTCCATCCTGTCCATGTCTTCTATGGAGATTAGGTCTCAGAACTGCAAGCAGTACTCCAGATGTGGTCTCACCAGCTGTCTGTACAGAGGGATAATAACTTCTTGTTTTCTACTGGTGATGCCTCTCCCTATGCATCCCAGTATTCCCCCAACCCTCCTTGCTGCCCTCTCATATTGCTTGCCCACCTTTAGGTCATCTGATATGACTACCCCAGGTCCCTTTCCATTTTGTTGTTGTTAGTATCTCACCCCCATTGTGTACTCTTCCCTGGGTTTTGTTTCCCAGGTGCATTACCTGCACTTCTTAGCATTGAATCTAAGCTGCCATACATTTGACCATTCCTCTAACCTTGCCAAGTCCCTTCTCATCCTTTCCACCCCACCTTGTGCATCAACTCTGTTGCAGAGCTTTGTGTCATCTGCAAAGAGACATACTTTTCCTTCAGTCCCTCTGCAATGTAGCTATAAAGACACTGAAGAGGACCGTCCTAATACTGAACCCCGTGTACCCTACTACTAACCCCTTTTTTCAGAGTGGACTCCATTTACTATTACTCTCTGTGTCCTATTCTCCAGCCAATTCTTTTACCCAGGCTGTCATCTTGGGACCACTCCCAGGCTGGCTAACTTGTATATTAATCTTTGTGTGGGACTGTGTCAAATGCCTTGCTAAAGTCTAGGTAGGCCATGTCCACAGCCCCTCCCTGATCAACTACTTTGGTCACCCAGTCAAAGAAATCTATCAGATTTGTCTGGCATGACCTTCCGCTGTGAATCCATGCTGCCTTGGGTCCTGTACCCTCTGGCCTCTAGATACTCAACAATTCTTTCCTTCAAGTGATTCCATTATTTTCCTACCACTGAGGTTAAACTAACAGGTCTGTAGTTTCCTGCTTCTGTCTTGCTCCCACTTTTGTGAAGGGAATCACATCTGCCCTCCTCCAGTCCTCAGGTACCACCCCATCCTCCCATGATTTGTTAAAGAGGGTAGTCAGTGGTGTCACTAGATTCTACCCTTAGTTCTTTTAGAATTCTGGGATGAATCCCATCAGGCCCCATTGCTTTGTCCACCTTCAGTTTTAAGAGCTCTTCAGAACCCTTTCTTCTGTAAATGGGCTGGTATCAACTTCTGTATCCAGAGTGTTTCTACTGTTTGTTTAGGTACCCCCCTCTTCCTTTGTAAATACTGAGCAAAAATATTTGTTTAGTATCTCTGCCTTTCACAGTCACCCTCTGCCCACCCTCCCTCCCCTTTATTAAGCCTCACTATCCCTCCCTTGGTCTTCCTTCGTCTCCCTGATGTACCTATAAAGGTTTTATCCCTTCTTAACTGAGTTGGCTATCTTTTCCTCGGTTTGGGCCTTTGCTGTTCTGACTGCCTTTCCAGCTTCCTTTTGCTTTAACTGAATACAGTTCTCTGTCCTGTTCCTTCTGTGATTCCTTGTACTTCCTGAATGCTTTCTTTTCTCTTGAACCTTCACTGCACTTCCTTTGAGAACCATAGTGGTTTCTTACCTCGTTCATTTGTTTATTTGCTTTACACAAGGCTCGTTACCTCTGTGATGGCAATTTTATTATTCCCATTGTTCTTCTACCTCCTTCCTGCCCATTTGCTAGTGTGTTCCTTAAAGTCGCCCATTTTGGCAAAGTCATCCTCCTAAAATCCAGTACCTTTGTCTTTGTATGGCTTGACTCTATTGCTGTGTTATTGTGAACCATACTGTTCGATGGTCGCTAGTTCCCAGATGGCTACCACTTCTACATCTGTGATCCTCTCTTCATCTCCATTTGAGAGAACCAGATCTAAGATTGCTCCCTCTCGAGTGGGCTCCAATACTAGTTGTCTAAGGCATGCCCCCTGTAGGGCACCTAGAATAACCCCACTCTTAGAAGTGGCTGCTGCAACTGCACTCCAGTTAACATCTGGCATATTCAGATCACCCATCAGCAATATCTCCCCTTTATCTGCCATTCTAAGTATACTTTCTGTCATTTCCTTGTCCATTTCCTCCCCCTGAGAGGGGGTCTGTATACAACCCCTGTGCGGATTGTGTGCCATTGCTTGCCTCCAAATTGACCCACAGTGCTTCTTCTCTCTCCTGTTTACCCTTTTGTTCTGTTGCTTTGATTTCTTCTCTTATGTAGAGAGCTACTCCTCCTCCTCTTTACCTCCTGTCCCTCCTGTAGATAGTGTATCCTGGTATGTTTACGTCCCAGTCATGGTTCTGTGTGTACCATGTTTCTGTGACTGCCACGATAGCCAGATCTTCCTCCTCCATCAAGGCCACTAATTCAGGAAGCTTGTTACCCAGACTACGGGCATTGGTACTCACTGCGCTCCATTTTTTGATGGCTTTACCTTCTGTAGCGGCATCCCCCACTGACCTTTCTACCTTGGTCTTTTTCTCATTTAGTACCCTGTTTTTGTCATAACGTGTTGAGCACGGGGTGCCAGAGGAACCAGGAAGTGGAAGTGACTTGTCAGGGCCAAACTATTATCCCTTCTACTTAAATATAGGCACTGGATTAAATGCTAAAAATAGCAAGGACTTTCTTTCGCTGACATAAGGTACCAGATGTGGTAAGTGATGACTACATTGGAAAATGTAATCACTGTAAACTCAAAAATAAACATATAGGAGCAACCAGATAAATGTTTTCCCCTCAAGAATGAAATGCCCAGGTCTGATGGAGAAGTACACAGTGGATATGCAGAAGAAAAAGAAAAGGTAAGAACTTACCGTAACAGTACATCTTCGAGGGAATCTCTTTCATCAGGTCACACCTATAGCACTTAGCTGTCAGGTGCTAGGATCTCACAGAAACTTTCTCAAGCAGTCTGCCAGTGGCCACCCATGCTGAAGTCACATGCCAACGTAATCTCCCTTATACAAGCATGGATGGCTCCGCTCCCTCTTCAGTCTTTTCCCCGCGGAGACTGGAAAGCAAAATGTCCCCATAGAAGCTAAGGAGAAAGAGGAGGTGCCCAACTATAAGAAAGAAAGGCTGGAGCAATAAAAGACAATAACAAGACATAGACATAAGGGGGATGGAGTGTGCGACAGCATAACCTGATTAAAGGGATTCCCTCGAAGATCTACTGTTATGGTAAGTTCTTAAGTAACTGTTTTTATCATCTTCAGGGATATCTCTCATCAGGTCAAACCTATAGAACAAAATCCCAAGCAATGAAAACTAGAAATACAGTCTGGGTGGCAGGAGACTGAAGGCCATAAAAAGAAAGTCTGATAGCACAGCCAGGAGAGAGCCTGCCCTTCACATGGAGACAACGTCCAGACTGTGGTGCTTGGTGACAGTGTGGACAGAACGCCAAGTGGGCACAGCATAAATTCCAGCTGCCAACACTTTCCTGAAACAGGTAAGTGAAGTGGTCATACCTGGCATGGAAAGACCACACACAACCCTAGACAGATCTTTGCCATACTTCCTATGACGAAGGGCAGGGCAGTTGACCAAATATTTAGACGAGCACTGTTTAAAAACAGTGCACCCTCACTGCCCACGGTAAACAAAATAAACAACTGGGTGGATTTCCTGCAGTTCTTAGAATGTGCATGTATCATCATGCAAAAGCCAAGCACAACCAGAATATGGAGCAATGCTTCCCCTGGATTGGCATGCTCTAGATAATGCACAGGAAGATGGATGGGATGGTTCCGAACAAACTCAAACACCCCTTCAGAAAGGAATCCGTAACTGAGCTGCAAAGAGACCTTTTGAGCAGAGGAAACAGCAACTGACAACACCACCCATGACAGAAAGCATAGCCAGCACGTCATCACTGGCTCAAAAGGGGAGGGCAAGGCTAGCTTCTCCAAAGCAGAGTTCAGGTCCCAAGTTATGACTGGATTGTGGATAGGTGGCCCCAAATGAAAGATGCCTCCCAGAAATGCACAGGCCACATCTAGGTGGGCCTCACAGCCCACAGGAGGCACATCAAGGACAGATATGGCCAACAAGGGCATCCTAATAGAGGTATATTAAAGTCCCGCACCAAATAGGGATGTAAGGCGCCCGAGAACCTGAGCCACCAGACAAGAAAAGGGGTCCAGGCAATGGGAAGAAGCCCAGACAGTAAACTGCTTCCCCTAATCGGGAAGAGAGCCCTGGTAACCACCAGGATATTAGCCACTGTTTGAAACACCCCTATTACAGAGGGCTGCAGTCCCCATATGCGCACATGGAGCTGCAACCCACTGAGACTGCCTAACAGGACATTTAAGTGACCTAGAACATGAACTGCCGAGACTGCTCGACTGTGGTCTGGAAACCAGTACCAAACCCTTCATCACTTCCCAACACAGAGAAAAAGAATGGGTCCCTTTCTGCTTGAGGAGGGGTACAAGGTGCGCTCCACAGTCCAGATTCAGACGGTCTGCCATGAGGATCTGGTAAGGAGGGGAAAAGGAAAGGAATGCCCCCTTTAAGGACTGGAGGGGAAAGGACCAACTATTACTGAAGCACCTTGTTCAGCTGAGGGACCAAATCGCCTAATTCAGATCCCAGAAGCACTGAACGCATTGGACGATGGGGGCCATTGAGAAGCCTCATATGCAGCCTGGTGAGGACAACGGTGGCAACAGTCGCCACCAGGGAGCCCATGAACCCGAGGAAGGCCCTGGTGGGGACAAATTTGCTCTGAGCCACCAGACGGATCTGAGCCTGCAGGGCCTCGGCCCAGACCTGGGGCAGAAAGGCTCTGTGCTGGGAAGGGGTCAGACTGCCCCTATGTTCGCAAGAGTTGCTCTGCAGATTGTGCTTTCAGAAGCCAGTTGGCCTGGCATGGGAAGATAAGCATGTCGTCCCCCTAAGCCTCTACCACAGCTGCCAAGTATTTGGTAAAGACTTGTGGCACAGAGAGCAAGCCAAAGGGCAAGATTCTGAATTGGTAATGTTCCCTTCTGGAACTGGAACCTGAGGTATCTACATTGCTGAAGACAAACCAGGATAAGCAAATCAGCGTTTTGCATGTCCAGGGGCACAACCAAGCCTCCCAATTTGGTAGGGGCAGTATGAACCGTGGGGTAACTGTCCTGAACCTCTCGGACTGGATGAAGGGGATAA
This sequence comes from Neoceratodus forsteri, assembly GCA_016271365.2. Classification (NCBI taxonomy): domain Eukaryota; kingdom Metazoa; phylum Chordata; order Ceratodontiformes; family Ceratodontidae; genus Neoceratodus; species Neoceratodus forsteri. The sequence goes on along the minus strand of CM028138.1, from coordinate 278,033,795 downwards.
GCTGCTTGAGGTCCAGAATAAGATGAAGGATGCTGGCCTTTTTTGGACTAGGAAGAACCAGGAGTCAAACCCTATGTTTGCCTTCCCTTTTGGCACTGGCTCTATGGCCTGTTTGTGCAAGAGATTGAGCAGTATTTCTCTTAACAGGGGAATATGATCCAGGAAGATGAAGTAGGAACACCCTGGTGGGATTATTTACAGAAAAACAAGCCTCTGAAATGATGGTTCTCCTCTGCTCCCATGGAAGGAGAACCAACCTCCAGCCACCATAATTTAGGTTGGAGGCGGGGGCAGAAAGGAGGCCGGCTGAAGAAGAGCCAGCAGCCAGGACCCCTTCGTTGGTCTAGTGCTTTTGGAGGGGTCCCTTGTGAAAGAGGAAGGGGAGGGCAGGGAAAGACTGGCCCTACGCTGACCTCTGGATTTAGTCTCCGTACTGGTTTAACAGGAGACCTTAAAAGGGGAAGACTTGGGCCAACTCCCAGACTAGGCACGGCAGGGAGAAAGCCCAGACCCAGCGGCCCTGTCAGAGGCCTGGAGATCATTAAGAAAGGCCTGGACCTAATGTATACCCAGTCAGGGGCCCACAAAGGGGCACATTCAGGCCCCGCTACTAGACATTAGTGGCAAAACCTAAGACCCTCAGTCCCGTAGTGTACAAAGAGGTGGCCAGCACCCTCGTGAAGGGCGGGGACTGCAGGAGGGGATCTGGGTGTCTGCGTGAACAGAGTCCACGCTCCTGGACAAAAAGTGAGGACCTTACCATATGGCCCTCTTACCCCGATATCCTCCTCATCATTATCAGGGAGGGATTACTGGGATAAGGAGCCTAAATAATGAAAAAACATTTTTAAAAAACAAGAAAAAGTAACAGCTGAAAAGGTAGGAGACTGATGGCAAAGCTTCTGCAGTGACAGATGCAAGCAGGTCGATGGCAAGAAAAGACTGAGGAGGGAGCGGGGCCACCCATGCTTATATAGTGGAGATGACACTGGCATGCAACGTCAGCATGGGCGGCCCCTGGTAGCCTGCTTGAGAAAGTTTCTGTGAGAGCCTAGTGCCTGACGACCAAGTTCTACAGGCGTAACCTGATGAAAGACATATATATTTAGTTATTTGTTTTTTCATAACCGGGTAGGTGCACTAGACATAGAAATGCCTATTTTCAGGTACTACCCGGGAGGGTACAAGTCAAACTACAGACGACAACAGTGGTCAGATACAGAGTGGTAAAAGGTACAAATCAGATTGGAATAAAGCAAAACAATGGGGAAATAAGAAAAGGTGCGCATATCTACTTATATGCACATAAGAGCAATTGCCAGAGCAGCAGAAAAACAGGTTATTCATCTATAACAGTAGTTCTAGGAGTGGTATATGTTGTTTATCCACACTGCTTGGCATGTCCCTTTTCCCTTTAAATCTTGCCAGATGGTCTGAAAGCTGGCTTCTCCCACCCACCCAGGTGGTATATCCCTCGGCTCCGCTCCTTGATGCCAGATCTTGCCCACTGGAAGCAGACGGTTGTGCATCGAAGCCGGAGCTGTCGGGTGGGTTTGTGTGGATGAACAACATACACCACTCCTAGAAAGTACAGTTACGTAAAAACATACCATACCAGTAGATCTTCGAGGGAGTGTCTCTTGCAGTAGGTAACACTGTTGGGTATCCAGCAGAGGTCACTGTGGTGCGCAGCAGCTCTTCTAGCAGTTTTTCACCACGGACCGCCCACACATGACATCAGCTTCCTGTTTGCTATATAAGTATGGGAGTTCCCCGGTATCCTCGGTTCCCCCACTGGATTCAGCTTGCAAAGTGAGGACCGAGGGGAAGCCAAGGTACCAAAAGAGTCCCAACCCATAGTCATTGGACCAGAATTTGCTCTCTTAGAGAAGGAGGGGGATGGAGGGTGGGAACAAACCTATTGCAAGAGACACTCCTCAAAGATCTACTGTTAGGGTAAATTTTTACATAACTGTACTACCTTCCACGGAGTGGTCTCTTGCAGTAGGTAATACTTTTGGGATGATTCCCAAGCAGTAATGCCCATGTGGGAGGACAGTTATGATAGGAGACCTTGTAGGACTGCACAGCCGAAAGCCATCCTACGTCGTGAGGCAATATCCAGATTATAGTGCCTTATAGTGCCTTGTGAATGTATGGATTGTGGACCAGGTAGCCACATTGCAGATGTCTGAAATAGAGGCTCCCATAAAGCAAGCCACAGTGGTGGCTATAGCTCTAGTGTAGTGGACTTGGACAGGTCCAGGTAAAGGCTTGTTGTATTTTTTGTAACAAAATGAAATACAATGTGCCAACCAGGATGAAAGAGTACATGCTGCAACCGGGAGGGCCCTCACGACCCAGGGCAAAAGAGATGAACAGTTGAGACGTCTTTCTAATCAACTGTGTTCGATTAGTATAGTAGCGTAGTATACAATGGACATCTAAAGTATGTAGTAGATGTTCACCCTGATTGGAGTAGTCAGGATAGTAGACCAGAAGCTCCAAGGATTGATTTAAAGTATGTTCGGAGACTACTTTAGGAAGGAAGGAAGGGTTGGGTACAAAGGACTGCCCAGTCTTTGTGGAAAATCAAGTAAGGTTCCCTACATATGAGGGCATGGAGCTTGGAAATACGTCAAGTGGAAGTGATAGTCACCAGAAATAGGGTTTTCCATGAAAGAAAACGGGAGTTCACAAGTGACAGCTGGCTCAAAAGGCTCAAAGGTCAATTTTCTATCACACAATTGAGATCCCACGGAGGAGTGGGTCTTCTAATAGGATATTTAGTATGTAACATTTCTTTCAAAAACATCTTAGCTAGATGATATTGGTACAGTAACCTGCCATCCAGAGGCTCATGGAAAGCAGAGATGGCAGCCAAGTGGACTTTAATGGAAGACTAACTTAGACCGGACTCAGATAGTGAGGCCAGGTAGTCCAGAACCTTCGACAAGGGACAAGAGTAAGGGTCCAAAGATCGAGAGGCTGACCATATGGAAAAATGTATGTTGCTCTTGTTGCTGGTTTATGGGAGGCCAAGAGGATACTGGCAACAGGAGAGGACATTTGTAAGCGAGTTATGAAAGCATCCTCAGGAGCCAAGCATGAAAGTGTAGAGCCTTCAGGTTGGGATATAGGAGAGATCCGTGACACTGAGTCAGGAGATCTAGTCTGATTGGCAACGGGACGGGATCCTGTACTGACAGTTGTAGGAGATGGGGAAACCACATCTGACGAGGCCACATTAGGGCTATGAGAACCATTGTGGCCAGTTCTAAAGTACAGTTATGTAAGAACTTACTGTAACAGTAGATCTTCAAGAGGAGCTCTTGCAGCAGGCTATAACCATTAGGACTAACACTGCAGGCCTTCAGACCCACCGGAAAAAATTTAGCTAGCAGTACCCAGCAGGGACCGCTCCCCGATGTCGGTCACACCATAAAAGAGGGCAGACCCCGGCTCCACCTCAGTTCCCCCGCCAAGACCCCTGAACGGACCCTAGCAAGCTTAACCAGGTGAAGCTTGTCAAGACATGCTAAACCTCACCAGGGGAAGAAGGATGAGAATATCTGCTGCAAGAGCTCCTCCAAGATCTCCCAGTTACGCTAAGTGCTTTCACGAACTGTACTATCTTACTTTGAGTGGGAGCCGCAGCAGGCTATAACCATTAGGACAGATTCCCAAGCAGTCCCGCACCAAGGAGGTGACTAACCCCGGGAGGAGGAAAGGTGAAAAATGGCTGACATGCAGCAAATCAGGACAAGAGTCCCTGAAGGACTGCCAAGCTGAAAGTGGCACGGCACCTGGAAGCAATGTCCAGGCTATCGTGCTTCACAAAGGTGTGCACTGAATTCCAAGTGGCGGCAGCACAAATGTCTCTTATAGAGACATTCTTTAAGGAGACAAAGGAGGTAGAAATCCCTCTGGTGGAATGAGCTCTAATCAGGCCCGGAAGAGGTCTGTTGTGCTTGTCGTAACAAAGTACAATACAGCGGACAAGCCACCTGGCAATAGCTTGTTTAGACACTGGTTTGCCCAGGTGTTGTGGCGCGAAGGCCACAAACAGTTGCTCTGATTTACGGTGTGCAGCTGTGCGCTTGAGGTAGTACCTCAGCGCCCTGTGAACATCCAAGGTGTGTAGGACAGCCTCTCCCCTATTGGCAGGGGTAGAACAATAGACTGGAAGGTCAACCGATTGGTTGAGGGCAACTCCAAGACCACTTTGGGAAGGAACTTAGGATCTGTTCTAAGGGAAACCCTTTCCCTGTGAAAAACTAAATAAGGCTCCTTACACATCAGGGCCTGAAGCTCGGAAACCCTTCGAGCTAAAGTAACAGCAACTGAAAAACAAACCTTACAGGAAAGATAACGCAGCTCACAATCAGCCGCTGGTTCAAAAGTGGGGCGAGTGAGCTGCTCTAACACAAAAAGGAGGCCCCAGCGAGGGATAGGATCCCTAATGGGAGGTCTCAAATGTAAGATACCCCGTAAGAAGGTGCGGGCCACGACCAGTTGGGCCAAGGTTCTATCTCCCAAGAGGACATGATATGCTGAGATGGTCCACATGTGCACCTTTATAGAAGAGTAGCTCAAGCCTTGCTGGTATAAGAAGGGAGATACTGTAATGCTGAATTCACTGGACAGGTAAGGGGGTCCAGATGGTGAGACGAAGCCCACAAACAAAAACGCTTCCACTTCACAGCATAAGTGGAGTGTGTAGAGGGCTTCCTCACTGAGATGAGGACATCAGCCACATCTTGGGAAACCCCGTACCTGAATTTGGCTACGCCTACAGGAGCCAAGCATGAAGGTGCAGAGACCTGAGATCTGGATGAACCAGCCTGCCCTGATCTTGGGACAGCAACTGCGAGCATATCAATAGCAGAATTGGAGGTTCCAAGGACAACCGCTGAATTAGTGGGAACCAAATCTGCCGAGGCCACAGTGGGGCGATCAGAATCATTTGGGCCCCCTTGGCCTGGAGTTTCAATAAGACTCTCTGAATGAGAGGGAAGGTGTAAAGAAACCTCCCTGCCCAACAAAGGGACAACTCGTCTGGCCAGAAAACACCAGGCACGTGCTCTCGCAAGCAGAAAACTGGCAGTTTGGTGTTGCGCAGAGACGCAAAGAGGTCCAGCTCTGGACGACCCCACGTGCCGAAGAGCTGGTCTACTACTGACTGTAGCAACTCCCACTTGTGTGCCTTGGACTAAGACCTGCTTAGGCTGTATGCCAAGTCATCTTGGGTGCCTGGAACATGGACAGCGGACAGACAAATGTGACACTCCAGTGCCCAGTACGACTCTCATCGCCTCCCTGCACAGGGGGTAGGAGTGAGTTCTGCCTTGCTTGTTGATGTAAAAGATGACCACCATGTTGTACGTCTGAATGAGAAGAGAGCCTGGTACAAGGTCCTCTTGAAAGGCTTTTAGAGCATTGAGGAACGCTTGCATTTCCAGAACACTGGTGTGGAGGGTACGCTCCTCTGGGGTCCAGACCCCTTGAGTCTGGCGGGCCCCTAGGTGCGCCCCCACCCCAAATCGGATGCATCTGTTCTTAGAGTCTGACTTGGGGGCTCCTGACAGAAGGGGAACCCTTTCTCCAGATTGAGGGGGTTCAACCACCAAAGCAGGGTCCTCCTGACTGGCTCTGTGATCCTGACCATGTAGTCTAGGCCGTTGGAGCTTTGATCCCACTGCACACTGAGCATCCACTATGGGATCTTCATGTGGAGGTGGGCCAAAGGAGTGACAGGGATGGCAGCTGCCATGTGCCCCAGAAGTCTGAGGAAGGTCCTGGCCTGGACCCGAGGGGTTACTAGGACTGATCCGGCTATTTCCTGCAGGCGATCTCCTCACTCTGGAGGAAGAAAAGCCATGCCCTGGACTGAATCCAGGACCGCTCCAATAAAGATAAGTCTTTGGCTAGGCTCTGGGGAAGACTTTGGAAGGTTCAGAGTGATCCTCACATCTCGGAACAGAGTACAAGTGTCTCCGAGAGCTTGAAGATGACGCGTCCTTGACGGAGCTGTGAGTAGCCAATTGTCAAGGTAAGGGAAGAAGTAATGTCCCTGGTGCCTTAGAGCCGCAGCTACCACTGCCAGACACTTGGTGAAGACTCGAGGAGTGGAGGAGAGGCTGAACGGAAGAACCCGAAATGGACAGTGATCCCCCTGGAAGTGGAACCTCAAGTACTTCTTGTGAGGGGGAAAGACCCCGATGTGCATATATGCATCTTGCATATCCAGGGAACAGAGCCAGCCTCTCCCTGGTGCAGCAGAGGAATGAGACCTGGAAGGGTCACCATCCTGAACCTTCAGTATTCGATACAGACATTTAGAGAACTGAGGTCCAAGATGGGCCGAAGGTCTTGTGTCTTCTTTGGAACCAGGAAGAAGTGGGAGTAATACCCCCTTCCTCACTGCTGCAGAGGAACTGGTTCTATCGCCCTTTTTTGCAAGAGGGCCTGAATCTCTCCTTCTATAAGGGGGATGTGAGAAGGAGGACACCTGGTGGACCTTGGTGGAGTTTCTGGAGGGATCTTGGTGAACTCCAGCGTATGTCCCCTCCTTATAATGTCCAGGACCCACTGGTCCGCTGTTATGGAGCTCCATCCCTTCAGATGAAGGGAGAAGCGACCCCCCACTGCCTTCCCTGGTGCCTCCTCTGGAGGAGGGGGTCGAAAGGGAGTCACTGGGTGGAGCTGGGGGTGAGCAGAGAGGCTGGGGAGGTCTTTGGGCCTCAAAAAGGAGTGCCTCCAGGATGCTGGTTGCCGGCTTTCCTCTTGAAGCCACCTCTCTGACCTTGCTGACTGCTATGGGCTTGACAGCCTGAGGGCTTATGAAAAGGCCGATGTCTAGCGCGTTTCTGGTCCCCTCCATACATCTGTTGGACGGACCAGGTAGACTTGCCCGACTCCTGGAGACGAGAGATGAGAGCCTCCATCTCCTGCCTAAAGAGGACGGAACCCTGGAATGGGAGGTCCCAGATTCCGGACTGCAGATCCTGGTGAAAACCTGAGACTCTAAACCAGGCATGGCGCCGGAGACAGACACCTGACGCTGCCGCTCTGGCTGCCATGTCCACAGTGTCGTACGAGGCACGAAGGACATGCATGCCTATGTACGAGCTTGATTTGAGAATATCCAGGAGCTCTGTCTTCTGAGCGGAGTCTGGTAAGGCATTGGCCAACTCTTGTCCCCTCTCCCAAAGCACATTCTGGTACTGGACCATATGCGTGAGGAAGTTCAGGGAGCGAATGGAGCAGGTGGAGGCAGAGTAGACCTTCTTGCCCACCTGGTCCAAATAACAGGATTCCTGGTCAGGAGGCTAAGAGCTGAGATGCTTGGGCTGCTTGGATTTGTCATGTGCAGCCGTGATAACCGAAGAATCCACCTGAGGGTGCTCCGCCAAAAAGGCTCATCCCTTGGGGCCTTGTACAGCCTGTCTGACTTCTTTGGAACCACCGGGACTGATGCTGGATGATTCCAAGTTATCCTGGTGAGGTCTTGGAAAGTGCCCACCAAAGGAAGCACCACAAGAGGCTTGGACTCCTTCTGCCTCAGGTAACGGGCCAGTGGCTGGCATTCCGGATCCTGGTCCTCCGTCTCCCACTCATTAGAGGCCTGGGTGTGCCTCATGACATCCATAAAAGTTGGATCATCAGGAGGCGAGCGGGGTTGGTCCTTATCCCCAGGGGAGCTTCCAACACTTGGGAAAGACGAGGAAGGAGAAGACCTGCTACTAGGCCGAGAGAAGCCTGAGTTGTGTCTTGGACTACCCCCACTTGAGCGTCAATGACTGACTGATATCGGTCCGGGGACCGACATCGGCTTCGGGACCAATGACGGAGCAGTGACTGACATTGGGAAGAGGAGTGAGCCTGCCTGGAAGAAGATCTACGGCAGCTGCAGGATCTGCTCCTGGGCCGGGACCGACGACAGCTACCCGACCGGGAAGGGTGCCGATGACAGTCCCCAGACCGGGACTGGGACTGAGCGCCCGAGGGAGAGCAGGGATTAGGACACTCAGGTCTTCTCCTGCGAACTGACGGGTTGACCTTTGGGCTCCTGGTTGTCTGGCCGATCAGGAACCAGTGTTGGGTCCGGCTTCAATGGAGTCTCCTCCTTCTTTACCTGACTCCACCAGAAGGAGAAGAGTTCCTGTAACTCCTCCTTGTTGACTACAGAAGCTGCCATCCCTAACAAGGGGACCGGAGAAGTCGGAGGATCGGGCAGGGCATCAGCAAAGGAATCCTCTGAAGAGCCCTGTGGGGTGGAAGATCTAGGGGTCAGCGATGGAACCTTAACCGGCACCCCCTCTGTAGGAGTGTCTTCCACAGCAGGAACTTTTGCCAGCATCGGTGCTTTAGCCGATGTCGGTTTCCAAGAGGCCAGAACTGGGGAACGGGGCTCCGAAAGTTTGGCCTGGATGTCTGGATCCTTAAGAGTGTCTGCCTGAACCAGGCAAAGTGGAGGCTTTCTTGGTGGGGCTGAGGCTTGCACCAAAGAGGCTTTTGAAAAGTCCTTTGGGACTGAAGAGACGTGCAGCGGCACGACCTTCGGTTTGGAGGGCTTCTCCCCTGGGGTTCCCGCCTTGACTGACGTCGGATCCTTGGTGGGAAGGCTCGACTTGGAGGAATCCTCCTTGCGAGGATGCTTCGGGTGGTCGGGTGCACCCGAGCTGGGAGAAGACGAGGCTTTCCTGGGAGGAATGGTGATGGGACCGGCTACGGTCCTTGTCTTGGGACTGCTTCCGGGACTTGTCCCGGTGCCTTCCCTTGTCCTCCGAGGTTTGCAGGATATCCATTTGCTGTTTTAACAGGTGGGCTTTGAGGGCCTTCAGGCGTCGGATGCGCATCCTGCTGGTGAAGCCTCTGCAGATCTTGCAAGCTGCTCTGGCGTGGTCTGGACCCAGACAGAAGACAAACTTCAAGTGGCTGTCTTCTTAGGCCCAGAAGAAGAGAAGGCGAAGACATAAGGCAGACCGAACTGCAAAGGCGAAAAAAGAACATTTGAAGAAATTCACTGGAACTGCTGGAAGCAAGCGCCAAGATTCTCCAACGTGAGCAGGTTATGGCGGAAACGAATCTGAGGTGGAGCCGGTTCGCTTTTTATGAGATGACTGACGCCGGGTGGAACCGACGTCGGGGGGTTGTCCTTGCTGGGTACTGCTAGCTACGTTTTTTCTGGTGGGTCCTAAGGCTTGCGGCATTAGTCCTAATGGTTATAGCCTGCTGCAACAGCTCCCACTCGAAGTAAGATTTGTAATTTCAGTAGAGTCTGTTGCAGGAGACGGACGGGGGTAAAGCACAGAAGTAGAGATCTGTTCAGAGTTGGGACAGGGCATCTATACATCGTCCCTTTCTGTTTGGGTTAATGGAAAAATGCCTGTGAAGTCAGCAATTCTCTGGGGAGGCAAACAGATCCATCTGTGGAGTTCCCCATAAGTTGAAGATTTCTTGGAGCACTTGCTCATGAAGTGTCCATTCATGAGTTGTGGACTGGCGATTTAGCCAGTTGGCTAACTGGTTGCAATGTCCCAGTAAATGGACAGCTATTAGCGTCAACTGTTGCCATATGGCTTTTTGCCAAACTGCAAGGGTCTCTTTGCATAGAGTGCGAGACTTCATACTCCCTTGCTTGTTGAGAGGTAAAACACTACTGCAGTGTTTGTGATTGGATCAGTTACGATCCTGGCTCGAGGTAGGGCCGGAATGCCTGGAGGGCGAGATGGACCACTCTCATCTCTAAGAGGTTGATATCAGATACTGTAGATGGGGAGAAGTGGGCCATTGACCTTGGGTCTGATAAGGACCGAAGTGCGCTCCCTAGCCCTGCAAGGACGCATCCGTGGTAAACGTTTGCATGTGAGGGGGGGACTGGAAAGGCATTCCTTGATTCAGATTGATTCTGACTGTCCACCATGTCAGGGAAGCCTTCAGAGAGGGAGTGACTCTGATTTTGTCTTTGAACTGTCCTGTTTTTTGGGACCATTGATTCTGAAGGGTCCACTAGACAGGTCTTATGTGGAGGACGGCAAATGCCACCATAGGGATGGCAGCGGATATGTGATCCAGAAGGTGCAACATTTGTCTGGCTGTGACTATTTTCTGAGTCTGTATATCTAACGCCAGAGCTATAAGCGTGTCTTGCTGGGCAGGTGGGAGGTAAGCCCTGGCTGTAACTGTATCTTGAACAGCTCCAATGTATTGGAGAGACTGTGTCGGATTTGGACTGGACTTCGGCCAACTGACAGCGATTCTCAGATCTGCGAACAGTTTCAAGGTAGCATCTAGAAAGACAAGCAGAGCTACTTTGGAGTCTGCTTTTATTAGCCAATCGTCTAGATATGGAAAGATGAAGTGCCCTTCTCTTCATAAGACTGCTGCTACCACCGCTAGGCACTTGGTGAATACTCTGGGGGCTGATGAAAGGCTGAAAGGGAGTGTTTGAAACTCGTAATTTTGACCCAGTAGGTGGAAGCACAAAAATTTGTGGTGGGCAGGGTGGATGGGAATATGAAGGTAGGCATCCTTCATGTCTAGGGCGCAAAGCCAATCGCCCTGTTTTAGGCATGATGGCAGGTAGGGTGATCATGCGGAAATGCTTGTACTGAATGTAAAGATTCAGTTATCTGAGATCTCCCGTACATTTGGGTACCAAATACATAAAGACGCATATCCTATCTCCACCACTAGGAGTCGCTGGCACAATCCCTCTTTTCACAGCTCTCCCACTGTTTTTCACCTTGTGCGTCCCCCTTTTCAGTACCCAACCAGGCCCCCGTGGACAGCCCCCAACCTGGTACCCGTGCACCAAAGTCCAGCACCCTACCACTACACCACAGAGACTCCCACACTAGTGAGCCCACCCTTATATCTCACCTCACAAAAAGCCCCTATTCTCAGACTCACTACCCAACATGGTCTCCCTCCTCAACCTGGTGGTGCCCCTACTTGTGGGTCTGCTCCCACACCTGCAATACCCACCACCCCCCCTTGCCAAGCAGTGCAACCCAGCAGACGCTGGTAAGGACACTCAGTCCTAGCTCTCCCAGCATGTCCACCCATGCAGTACCCTCCCTCCCACCCATACCATCAAACTTACCTCCTCCTGGGGTCCTCCAGCAAATTTTGGGACAACATAAAACACTCAATGGCAAATCGTGGTCCCACCCCTCACAGATCTCAATAAATGGCTCGTTACCACTGACCCTAAGGAAATAGCCGATGCTCTCAACACCAGTTTCACCGACCTGGGCTCAGCCCTCCCCCAAAATTTCTTCAGCCTTATCCCCACCTCTGACCCTCCCACCAGCTCTCTCACCCACCCTTCTACCGGACGGCCATCACCCCTCAGGAAGCTGAGCCTTACCTGGCCAAGGTCCTGAAAGGCACCAGCCCCATGAATGACCCGCTGAACACTAGACTACTCTGCCTGGCACTGGATGTACTGCTCCTCCCCCTGACGGGCCTCCTTAATCTCTCCCTTTGCCTTGGTCAGTTCCCCAAAAAATGGAAAACTGCAGTAGTAGCCTTGATCCATGAGTGGGATCACCATCCACGAGGGAACTACCGACCAACTCAATCCCCGCCCCCCCCCAAATGCCTAGAAAAGGTGGTGGCTGATCAGCTAACAGCCTACCCAGACACTCGTAACCTGCTCTGCAGCCAACAGCACGGTTTCTGTGCTGGACAAAGCACAACCACGGCCCTCCTGGAATTCTCATCCTATATCCACGCTGCACTTGATAAGGGACAACTAGCAGGAGCAGTGTTCGTAGACCTCTCCAAGGCATTGACACAGTAAACCACCCTCTCCTGCTGGATACCCTCCTCAAATTAGGTTTCTTTCAAGGTCCCCTCTCTCCAGCTACCTGATGTCACAGATGCAGTGTGTCAAGATTAATACCACGCTATCCCTCTCTCACCCAATACGCTCTGGAGTACCCCAGGGCTCCATCCTGGGGCCACTACTCTTTAGTCTCTTTCTCAACACCCTCCCCTCCCTCTGCCCTGGAAAAATCCTACTTTACGCCATCGCCGACGTCCTCTGCACCACCCATGCAAACCCTACCAGCCTGCAGGCCTCACTCCAGCCCTCCTTTAGCCTGGCTGAACATTGGTTCAGTGAGAACAGGCTGGTTATGAACCTGAAGAAAACAAAGGCCTTACTATTCGCGCACCATCAGAACAAACTAAAGAACGCACCCCTCCACATCGTCTCCAGCTCACTCCACCTCCTTGAACAGGTCTACTCCTAGAAATACCTAGGGGTTACCTTTGACCCTGCCCTCATCTTCCATACCCACATTCACACACTTGACTTCTGCAGTGAATGCCCGCATCGGCCTCCTCTATCGCCACAAGGACTGCTTACCCCCGAAGCGTTACAGCTAGCCATCACCTCATCTGTCATGTCCCTGATAGACTACGGTCTCCTGATCTACAGTGCGGCAGACAAAACTGCTCTCAACAAAATCAAAGTAGTCCTTAACAAAGCCTGCAAGCTCCTGTCAGGTGCGGCATGGACTACACATACCTGCACCCTCTACTCCCTAACGCAGATCCTCAACTTCGACGAGAGGCTCAAGTATCAGGCCTGTCTCACAGTCAAGAAATCTCTCCTTGGGCTAACACTGCCGGGGTTAGCAGCATCCCTTAGTACCAAAGAGCACCCAGTAAACACCTGCAGTAGTAGCACTACCTCCATGCAGATCCCCAGGGTCAAGACAACCCTGGCACAGAGGTCTTTTATGGTCAGGGCCCCCACCTACTACAACACCCTCCCTCGATCTGTCACTAGCCTCACCAAATTGGGTCCTTTCAAGGTGGCCCTTAGAAACCACCTCCTCACTACCCACTCCTGCACCAGCCCCTAGCCGTACTATCTGCTACCTGATAGCCTGAGCCTGTAAGCATTCGTACTGCCACTGAATACTGCTTTGACAAAGTTTGATCTCTCCTTACTGCACTGTTTTCCTTTGTCTACGACTAGTCCCTTTGTCACAGGGACCATGCTTAGCTAATCTCTTGTATAGGCCACACTCCTCTGAGTTGCTAATATATTTGTACCTATGTAACTATGTCCCCCGCTTAGCTAACATTTTGTATAGGCCACACCACCCTCCGATATCTGTTTAAATGTCGACACTAACTGCTGTAATGTATCTTGCTTTGCAACTGACGTGGAGCCTTTGGAAATGAGCCTATGACTCAAAAGATTTGTAATTCTGATATTCTAGATAAATAAATAAAAAGCCCATTTGATGTTCCAGAAGGGGCACTGGGACAATGGCCTGTTTGATCAAGAGGGCCGTCAATTCCTCCTGTAAGATGGGTATATGATCTGGAGGATAATGAATCTGTCGTGGAGGGCAAGGGCGAGGAGTGGAGAGAAACTCCAGAGTACGACCCTTCTGTATAATCTGAAGTACCCAATTGTTGGAAGTGATAGTTTGCCAGGCGTCAAAATGGAGGGCAAAATTCCCCCACAGCCTCTGAGGCCTGGTCAAGGAGGTGGGAGGAAAGCCCTAGTGGGTCACTGGGAGGCAGGCTGCGCAGCTCCACCTGAAGGGTGGGAGCGGGCACCCCAGGCGGTAGAGGTGTTGCCTCTGGTGGACTGAGCATGACTTCTGAAGCCACCTTATTACCTCTATATTTTCCACCTCTTTTGGAGTAAGAGGAGTGTTGCGTACGGTAGGTTGTAGCTGGAGTATGACACATGCCATGTACCGTACGGAGGCTTCTGCCTGATGCCTGTAAGTCATCCAGTTAAGTCTGAGTACCTGGCCTGAACAGCTTGGGCCAGTTAAAAGGGGCATTAGCTACTTTATGTTGTATATCAGGTGCAAAGCCTGAAATGCAAAGCCAGGCATGGCAACGCAGAGTGATATCAGTGGCTGAAAGTCAGGCTGAGGTATGTACGGCATCATATCCTGACCTGAGAAGGTGATGGGAGACAGAATTACTAGTAACTGTAGCCAATAATTTATCCCTATCTTATGAGGAAGGGAGTTTATTGATAAGCTCAATGGCAGAGGACCCCAGGATACACTGATATTTAATCATATGACCCATATAGTTCAAGATTCTGATATTCATAGCACCTGAGGAAAATATCTTTTTCCCCAGATTGTCAATTCTTTGGGATTCCTTATCAGGGGGTAAGGAGCTCATGTGCTTGGGTGTTTTAGTACGATTATGACGGCAGTAATGACCACAGAATCTGCCTCTGGAATACTGGACTGAAAAGGGTGGTCCAGAGGAGCCCGATACAGAGGATCCGCTTTGCAGGGAACAGTTGTAATAGCTGAAGGTTGATGCCAAGTAGCCAGCATGGTATTCTGGTAAGTTGGTATTAGTGGGGGAACCACTAAGACAGGCTCCTCAGGTAATTCAAGATATTCTGCCATATCCTTACGTTGTTTGCCATGTTCAGTAGTGGAGAATCCCATGACCATTTGGATTTGAGCCATTATTTCACTAAAGATTAGGTCATCTGGGGGTGAGGCTGCCGAAGGGAGAGGCAGATCCTCATCCAGGTAAGAGATTTCAGAATAGGGGGGGATTCAGGATTAGGAAAATCCAAATCTTGAAACTCTTCATCCTCAAGATCACCAGTGAAATCAGGCAGCAAATCTTGGTCATCTGACAAATAGTTCTCTATGAATGAAGGAGGAGACCAAGGTGGGATGGTATCTCTGTCACTACAAAATCTTTTAGGCAAAGGAGGAAGAGTAGATCGGGTAGTATCACCCAGCTCTTCAGAGGACTAAAAATGCCGCATGGCATGTGAGACCTGTTGGACTACGTTGGTGAGGTCCCGTTCCTGGGAAGGGGGCATGTTGGGAAACAAAGAGGGGTGATAGATAGAATGGGACGTGTAGCGTTAGCAGGTCTTGCCCTGGGTAGTAAAGACTGGGGTCCCGATCTCTGTCCGCCTGATCATTATAAGAAGCCACCTGTGTAGGTAGAGGGGCAGTCAGTAAAGCATACGCCATAGGTTTGCCTTGAGGAATGCAGAGTCTCGTCGATGGGCCCGCAGGGGAAAATGCGTTAATTTCACTCAAATTGCCAGATGCTGTAGATGGGAGAGGGGGCCCCCCGTCAGAGCAGCAGTATATTTAACTGCATGAAAAGTGGTGGAAAGCATCGTCGACGAGAGGGTATAAGCCCCTGCTGGCAGAGCAGTCACTATTTGAAACGCATTTAAAGCACTAGAAAGCATTGTCGATGAGAGGACATGATCCCTCGTCAATGATGAAGTGTTTGAATGATGCTCCGTCGACGGGGGGCACCAGAAATGGTGGCCATCGATGGGCGACAAGGCAGGGAGTGTGAGGAGGGTTTTTCCTTCTCCTTTTTCTGCCTGAAACGAGAACCAAAAGAGGAGACGCCCTTGGTACGAGCCCCCGGTTCTCCAAGAGACATTTTCTGCTCCATCAAAAGGTGTTGAATTTCAAGCAACCATCATCGACGAGCTGCTTGATTAAATTCCTGACATAAACTACAGGAAATGAAAATTACGTACCTACCGTAATTATGATCTTTCTGTGTATCTTCACCATTCATCACAATTGGGTATATGGCCGGAGGTCAAGACCCCGAGGGAGCTTTTTTTTTTTTGATGGGCAGAGTCGATGCACCATTGGTGCCGCCATCGAGGCTGATGCACTACGTGGCGCTCGTGGGTTGGCCATTAGGTGCTGTCGGCTCCACCCTCCCGCCAGTTCTGAGTTGCTGGAGAGGTCAGGAAAAGGGCTGGGAGGGTGGGACAAGAAAGCCCAAGGGATAGATAAAGGAAAAGTTATATAACATAAAGGAGAAATAACGACTGAGAGGACAGAATAATAACAAAGTCTAAGGGGATTGGGTAGGGGCCCCAATCTCTGGAAATAGGAAAAAGGAGAGAGGAAAAGGAAGGATTTAGGATAAGCGTGAGAGGGAGGGGAGGAGAAAGGTGACAACCATACCCTGGACCTTGACTTATCTCCAGATTGTACAGGAACTGCAAGGAGTAGCCAAAAGGCTTACTGACAGAATTCAGGGCACGGAATTACTGGCAAAAACTCCAAAGCAGAAAACGGCTATTCTGGAAGAAAGACAGGACACAGAGAATTCTTCCCCTCTCAAAGGAAAAGATTTTTGTTGAAAGAAAATGTAGCTTTTTTTTGTAAAATAATAAACGATATGTCCAATGGACAAAGAAATCTAAAGATGGATGGGAACAAGGAGGAGGAGAGAATGGAGGGCAACTGCCAACTCCCACCCCTCAGGGGTGGAGCTTGAGCACTGGAGGAGTGCCCCCCCCATGCTGACCACTCTCCCTTTAGAAACAATATCCCCCTATATGTCCTTGTTTACCCCACTCCTGACAAAAGAAAGGAGGAGGGCGAGATTGGACACAGAGAGGGAAGGGGACCCAGAGACTGAGGCCCCAAGGGGATGGAGGGTGAGATTGTGATGAATGGTGAAGATACACAGAAAGATCATAATTACGGTAGGTACATAATTTTCATATCTTATCTGTGTCAATCTTCACCATTCATCACATTTGGGTGAGTGCTGAGACCCACAAAGGGTTTTTTTCATTTAATCCTAAGGGCCAGAGTCCCTTAGCTCTCAGTGGATGACATACTAAGAAGGAGAACCTTCGGGGCCTGGAGAGGCCCGAGAGTGGGGAGAGTGAGGCGGGGACCCCGGAGAAGGAAGTTGCCCGACAAGCGGTCTGCGCTATCTGGGGAGAAGAGATGGGTTCTCTGGTAGCGGAGTTAATCACCCTACGCCGGGCCAAGGGTGACAACCAGGAAAGGCATGCCATCCATCCGCCTGGTGCAGATCGCTGTCCCTCGACCCTGGTAGCTACCTCCGTTGGCATCGTACTATGCCCTCCCTTGGTGCCTTGCTAGCTCCAGGCCATGTGCAGAGAGTGCAATGGCTTGTCTGGTTTGCTCCGTGTCAGGCATTGAGGCTAGGAGTTGACTGAGCCTGGACCACAGGAACCTGTCATAGGTTGCATAGTGGGCCTAATGTGCTGCAATAGAGAGCAGCAACCGTGCTAAGTAGAAAGTCCTCCTACCCCAGAAGTCAAAATCCGAGGAGTCTTGATCTGAGGGCCAGTCACGGTGAAGGGCGCAAAGCCCATCGGGAGTGTCCAGTTGTGTCAATCCTGACTGAGGATGAGGCATGGAACCCGGAGACTCTTTTGGGGGGGGGGGGCGTAATACTGCTGGCAGAGATCCCTGGGGCAGGAACTCCGGAAAAGGGTCTCTGCCAGGAACGTAACAACGCCTCCCAAAAGACAGCAGGCCATGGAGGCACCACAAGGGTGTCCTAGCTGAAATCACCTAAAAAGGCATGCGCCGAGTGCTCCGGATTGCTTTGAGTGGGAGGGGTGATACACGGGTCCTCCAACATCCTCACAAGGAATCGCTGATACTCTGCGAGATCAGCAGCTGCAGAAATCTGGACAGGAGGCTCCTCTCCCCCAGAAGAGGGGGATGAGGAGTCAGAGGACCTAGGCTGTTCGGAGAGCGGCTGCTCAGGGGGAGGTTGAAAAACATATCTGTCCATGGCTCTGACGTAAGCGGGGAACTGAGCAGCCACGGCTCTTAACTGCTGCCAGGTGAGAGGCCCGGAAGGACCAAGTATACCAGGGAGCGCAGGAGAATGCGGCAGAGGGATGGGGACAGAGCCAAGAAGTTGACTGACCTCTGCCTGGGCTAGGGAGCGGACCAAGAGCTCCAGAAGAAGAAGGAGCAAGACTCCACAGCAGACAGCTGAACAAGCATTTCGGAACTGCCTTGGCTGCGCCTGGAAGAATCCCCCTTGTGAGGTGACCAGGGCTGTGAAGATCCAGAAGGATGGTCCCCTACCTCCAAAGAATGGGGCCCTCTCAAAGAAATCGAGGGGGAAGAGCGGAGATCTGCACTACGGCTCCTCCCAGAGCCCGGGTGGGTTCCGGAAAAATGCCGCTGAACAGAACTCACACCTCTCGACCCCTCGGAATCCGAGAGTGCCCTCCCCCTCGAAAAAGCCAGCCTAGGCAGCTGGCAACCCTGGTCAGCCCCTGAAGGAGCTATCCAAGGAGAACTGCCCTCCCCTCCTGTGGGTGCTCTAATCGTCCCCAAAGTTGTGTGATCTAGGCACACCACTCGAGCGGGTACCACCACTGAGGGGTCAGCGAACCCTCCGAGGCCAGGCTACAGAGCAATAGTGGCCTGCACCACTGCCTGCTGGTTAGCACCCCTGATCCTGGCCACGATAGCCGCTGTCCGGTCCTTAGAGGGGGGCTGGTCACGGCCTGTCGAGCATACTACTACTAGAGTGTCCACCTGGGCAACTAGCTCCAAGGCGCCAGACTGCCTGGCCGACCCAGAATCTGACTCCTCCTCAGAAGAAGTGGAAACCGAAGTCCTGTGACAGACAGTGGGTGGGTGCTCTGCGCCACCTCGACCAAACGGGGCACCAGAAAAGGAGACTGCACCCGAGATGGTTCCGATGCCCCCCTCAGCACCGCGAGCAGTGACAGGAGGAGGCACGGCTCCAAGGGCAGCAATCCTGGTGTCAGAACCTGACATGGCACCGTCCGGCCACACGGTGCTGTGAACGGCTCCGGGGACAGAGATGGCGCCAATGTTGGCTCCAACAGCCCCATCGGTGCCGCCCTGCCCCATGGTGCCGCAAGCATTTGTGGCGCCGAGATCTGGTACCCCCATGGGGCCGTGAGCTCGCTCGGAACCATGAACAACTCCTGAGGAAGACACGGCACTGTACTCAATCTCGGTGCCGCGGATGGTGCCGAGGTGAGAGAAGGACGAAGATGGTGCCGTAGAAACTCTGACGGCGCTGCTAACACTATCAGTGCCGAATGACTGGCCGGCATCACCGCCCACGGCACCGTGAACAGTGCCGAGGACCAAAACAGCGCTGACTGACGGCGTTGAGGACAGCGCCAACCCAGGACTTCCAAGCCGTGAGTCCGACACCAGGGGAGCCTTCACATCCGAAGAGGCGATTGCCATAACTGTGCCTCCTGTCCATCCCCCAGGGGGAACAGACTGGGCCTCCTGCACCGTGGGAGGAGCCTCGGCCATGGCTAGGCTGGGAAAAGCCGAGGCTCCCTCCTCCTCAGTTCCTATAGAACCGGGAAGGGACCCAGAGGAAAGGCCGAGAGAAAGTGGCTTGGCCCGACGAGTGCGAACCCGACCCCCGAAAGTCAGCGGAGCCCTCCCCACTTTCCACGCGCATTGTTCGATTACTCTCCGATCCATAGAGAAACAGGCATTGCACAAATCCATGTCGTGAAGCGGGCCAAGACACGTAAGGCAACGGTCGTGATGGTCGGTGACGGAAAATTTTCGGCCGTATGGGCACCGACGCATAGGGGGCAGACCCGTCCTGGAAGTTTTCTTGCCCTCCGACCAAGACATGACCTACAGAGAAAAAAACACCAAAAACAGACTCGACGTCGCAGAAAACAGAATAATTGGAAAAGTCTTACTGGGCAACGTCGAGTGTGGCAAAACAGAACTGGCAGGAGGAACCGACGGACTTCAGCACCGAAATAAGCAAATGGCGTAGTCGAGAAACTGTGATCAGGCCTCAAAATCTTCCTCTAGCGTCCCATGAGGTGACCTCGACGGCGGGAGATGAAGAACTGGCAGGAGGGCAGAGCTGACAGCACCTAACGGCCAACCCGCGAGCGCCATGCAGTGCGTCGGCCTCAAGGGCAGATTCATGGCATCGACTCCACCCATCCAAAAAAAAAAAGAGCTCCACGGGGTCATGACCTCCAGCCATATACCCAATTGTGACGAATGGTGAAGACTGACACAGATAACATTTGGTGTTGTGTGTGGGTCCCAGACACCTTACACAAAGTATGTGATTGTCAAAGCGGTATATCTTCCTACCACAATGGCAGGAACAAAATAAAGCTTGTTTCTTTGAAGAATCAGTAGACATTTGTCTTAGTTCTAAATTTCTCATCGATAACTGCTACACAGAAGTTGCACTAGCTGCTGGGCGAGCTGAAGACGGCGGGAAAATGAACTAAGGATACCAGGGACAGCCCACACTTACATAGGAAACAGGAAGCTGATGTCATGTGTGGGTGGTCCCTGGTGAAAAACTGCTAGAAGAGCTGCCGTGCACCACAGCGACCTCTGTTGGATAACCAAAAGTATTACCTACTGCAAGAGACCACTCCGTGGACGATCTACTGTTACAGGTGAGTAACCCGTTTTTCTAGGATCGTGGATATGTTGTTCTATCCACATTGTTTGGCAGACTCCTAGCAGTTCTCCAGGAGGAGGGAGGCAAGGCACACACACCCTACTTAGGGAACAGAAATTGGAGAACTAGGGCCCCAAAACCAGCATCCCAGCGTGACTCTAGGTCGACGTGGCAATGGGAAATGAAGGTGTTTGCCGACTTCCGGGTAGCAGGACTGCAAATATCCTGGATAGGGACGTCCCTAGAAGCAGCCACTGACGCAGTAGTATGGCGGCTGGAATGAGCTCTTATTCTTATGGAAGGCTGCTTACCCGCCAACTGACAGCAAAGATCAATGCAAGATGCAATCCATCTACCAACTGTCTGCTTGGCTGCAGCTTCAGCGTAGGTGACAAACAGCTGGCGAACATCTTCCTGAATTTCAGCCATACGCTCCTTGTAATAAGAGAGTGCTCGTCTCAGGTCCAAAGTATTGAGCCTGTACTCTGCCTCCGAGGTGTAACTGGGGTACTACACAGGAAGAGTCATCACCCGGTTCAGGTGAAACTCCGATACAACCTTCGGAAGGAACTTCGGGTTGGGGCACAGGACAACCTTGTCCCTGTGGAAGACCATATAGGCAGACTCAACAGAGAGCGCCTGGAGCTCCCCAATCCTTTTGGCTGATGTGACAGCCACCAGGAAGGTGGTCTTCCATGACAGGTGTGACATCTCACTCCTGTGCATTGGTTCGAATGGCTTGCCCATGAGCTTTGCCAATACCAGCAGTAGATCCCACGGTGGTGGTGGTGGTGGTTCACGCATTGAAGGGGAAATGTGCCAGACTGCCTTCTCTTGTGCCACCATCTGCTGACCAGCCCACGCCCAGTAGATAGAGATGGCTGCCAGGTACACCTTAAGGGTAGTAGACCGGAGACCCCCTTTGGAGACCGCCCAAAGGTAGTCGAGAATGCTAGCCACCGGACAGGACAAAGGGTCCAGGCCCTTGCCCTGACACCAAATGGAGAACCTCTTCCATTTGAAGGCATAGCACCTCCTGGTTGATTCCCTCCTGGATGCCTCAACAACAGTGAGAACATCTTCGGAGAGACCCAAAGCCTGGAACTCTAGCCGCTCAGGGAACAAGCTGTCAGGTGCAGAGATTGAAGCTCCGGGTGGAAGACCTTCCTCTGATTGACTGAGAGCAGGTTCGGGCGTGCTGGAAGATGCCTCGGGAGCCTCTTGCCGAGGCTGAGGAGACTGGGGTACCAAAACTGGCGAGGCCAGTCTGGTGCCACCAGGATCACCTGTGCCTTGTCCCTCCTGACCTTGAGTAGCACCTTGTGAATCAAGGGAAAGCATAGAAGAGGCCTGGGGTCCACGGCCTCGAGAAGGCATCCCCCTACAGCGAGCCCTGCCGAGGGGGGTGGGCATGAAACAGCCTCAGCTTGGTGTTCTCCCTGAAGGCAAACAGGTCCGCCTGAGGGGTGCCCCACTGGGAGAACAGGCTGTTTACTACCTCCTGATGGAGAGACCACTTGTGGGATGTCTCGCCCACATGGCTGAGGGCATTCAGCCAGTTGATCTGAGGCTCCTGCCACATGGATGGCTAGGAGATCTGTCTCCAGTCAGCTCACGAGAGTCCAGATGTGGAATGCTTCCCTGCATAGAGTCCGGGGAGTGCGTGCCGCCCTGCTTGTTAAGACAGTACATGATCATGGTATTGTCCATCGGGACCTGCACCACTCGACCCCGAAGGAACGGAGTGAATGCAGTTCACGCCAGCTGAACTGCTTGGAGCTCCAGCAGGTTGATACGACATCGGGACTCCTTGGGGGTCCAGAGCCTGTGGACTCTGATTCCCCATGTGGGCACCCCAGCTCGTGACAGAGGTGTCGGTCATTAGAATGACTGTCGGCTTGGGGCAGACAAACAGGATCCCCTCCTGCAGATGTTCTAGGATGGTCCACCATAGGAGAGCGTCCCACATCTTCTGGGTCACAGTGACCAGCTGGTCAAAATGACCATGTCGCTGAGTCCACTGGCTGGCCTGCTCCCATTGAAGGGGGCGCATATGCCACCGGGCCCATCGGACCACGGAGGTGCAGGCCGCCATGTAACCCAGAAGTCGCAGGAAGTCCCGGGCAGGGCACAAGTGCCCAACCAGAAATGATTGGGCAAAGGAGGAGAGAACCTCTGCCCTGTCTGCCAGGAGCCTGGCTCTGGCTCGACAAAAGTTGAGCTCTGCCCCAATGAAGCAGATCACCTGCAAAGACACGAGTTCTGACCTGGCCTCGCTGATCAGGAGACCAAGTTGTATGCAGGTCTGAAGGGCCAGATCCCTGGACCTCTCCACCTCCTGCTTGGGGGGACCCGCTATGAGCCAACTGTCGAGATAGGGGTACACTCTGACCCCCCCCCCCGACGCTGATGATGGCCCACCACCACTGTAATGCATTTGGTGAAGACCCTGGGGGCCAATGACAGACCGAACAGCGTGGCTTGGAACTTGAAGAGGGCTCCCTCTGCTCGGAAGCAGAAGAAACTTCGCGGTGTGATGGACGGATCGGGATGTGAAAGAACATGTCCTGCAGATCCAGTGGGTAAAACCAGATGTTCTGCTCGAGAGATGATATGATCTGAGACAGTTACCATCCTGAAGGTGCGAGACCTGAGAAATTAGTTCAGGTCGTGCAGATCTAGTATGGGGTGCCAGCCCACAATCCGTTTCGGGACCAGGAAGTACCTGGAAATGAGCCCTGGGTCAACAGGGGAATCCACGGCTCTGACCACTGCTTCCTCGTGGAGGAGTTGGGCGATGTCATCTTGGAGAGCTGACTGAGTGTGCATAGAAGCCATTTCCTTCCATGGGGCATTGGCTCGGCTTGGTGGGTACTGCTCAAATACCAGAGGCAGCCCCTGGCCGACCACTTCCAAGACCCACCTGTCCATTGTGACAGCGGACCAGGCGGAAAAGAAGTGGCGGAGCCAGCCCCCCACAGAAGGACCCAGGGTGGGCATGACGGGTATGGGGTTGGCAGCCCCTATTCCGTCACTGTGCAAGCTTGGAGGAGGAGGATCCAGCCTGGGGACCACCAGGACCTTTCCCTCTGGGCTTACAGGCCACCGAAGCCCCTAGCTTGGGCCAAGGGTGCCAAGATTGAGCCTCCTGCTGTTGCTGCCCTGACTGAAAATAGGGCTGCTTGGCCGCAGGGGCAGAAGGCCGAAAAGGCTTTCTCTTCTGCTTTTTGGAACCCTGGCGTCCCTTCTGGGCAGAAGTAACGGAGTCCAAAGTGGCATTAGACTTCTTGATGCGCTGGAGGAGACCGTCCACTCCTGGACCGAATAAATTGGTGCCCAGAAAGGGAACATCTGTCAATTTGTGCGGAGTGTCTGCCGTGAAGGTCGAGACCCTCAGCCAGGCCCTGTGGTGCACAGCGATCATGGCTGCCACAGAGCGGGCGCAAGAATCCCTGATGTCCAAAGCCATTTGGAGTTGTTGTTTGGCAACTGCTTGACTGTGGTCTGGAGGTCTGCGGGGAGATGAGGAAGAACCATATCCAGATAGCCCAAGAGAAAAATGCGCCATGATTATGGCCGAGCTCGCCTGACAAAGGCCAAGCAAAGAAGCAGCATTGACTTTCCTGGCAGAATGGTCCAGCATCCTGGACTCTTTGTTCGGGAGTCTATCGGTGTCTCCCAAATTACCCAAGCGCCGAAACACAGACTCGGACACCAACCCCTCAGCTGAGGGGTGCTCTGTGAATCTCGAAAGGGAGCTGATGGGAACCACATACTTGCGGGCCATCCAGGTTGAGGGCTGAGGGCAGGAGGCTGGGTGCTGCCACAGCTCCAAGGCTGGGCCAACAATGGCTTCAGCCAAAGGAAAGGCCTCTGTTGAAGAAACCCCTCTCTTGAGGATATTCATAAGGGGATATTCAGTCCATTTTTGAATGGGCTTGAAGGGTATCCCCGTAGATTTGGAGATGAGACGGAGGATGCCCATGAAGGACGTGGGACCTTCCTCTGTCAAGAAACTCCTGACAGATTCTTAATCCAAGGGACATGAATGCAAGTCAGAGTCCTCGGACTCCGAGTAGATCGGCCGACCAACCAGGTCACCTTCGACCCGCTGGGGGTGGTCGGGAGTGAGGGTGACAGACAGCCTGTGTGGAAGGCCCTTGACGGGCTGAGACTCTCTGGCAGGAGTCCCTGAGGGAGGCTGTTTAGGTGGCAGCTCCACCAGAATTGGTGGAGAGCCCGGTTTTGGCTGAGTCGGGAGGGTCTTCACAGGTAGAGGGATGGTGTCGACCAGCTCCGGAGGTAGACTTCGAACCTGCCATCATCAGCTCTTGCCAAATTAGATCCTTGCAGCATTGATGCACTTTGCGCCGAAGCCTCCCCTCTTCCGATGAGGACGAGGATGAATGGATGCGGCGCCACTTTTTAAAATGCCCTGAATGGCGTTTATGACATTTCTTCAGCCTGTAGGTCAAAGGTGTCCAAGACCTTGACTGTCGGGGAGACCGAGAGGAGTGCTCAGAAGGAGCCGTGGAGAACTGCAGCTCCTCCAAGTCAGGGACAGGGTCTGTGAAGAGGTTCCCAGTGAGCTGGGTCTCCTCCTCGGTAGGTCTGGTCAGGATCGGGGTCCTGAATAAGGAACTGTCTGCCTCATCGAGCGACAATAGGTCAACGGGGTCAATAATAATCTGGACTGGGTCATCGTCCCGTGTCTTAGCCAACTGACCTGCTTGGGGTACCATGAAACCAGTGGCTGTGGATGCAATTTTGACCGAAGTCGAAACAGCAGTTTCCTGGGCCTGAGACCTCTCTCGATCCCAAGAATGTCGTTGATGAGATGATTCTTCTCGACTCCTTATCCTTTTTACAGGAGCAGGAGACATGCGCACCCAAAGGGCCCTCACCCTTGGTCAGGAGAGACTGGCACTACTTCTTTAAGAAGCCTGAAAAGGTAGAGCCCAATTTGAGCGGGACGAAGACCAACGCAGAAGAGGACAGATCAGTGGCTCGAGCCACCTCCTCCTCGAAAGCCTTCATCTGCTCGAGTTGTTCAGTGGACTCCACCGCCACAAAGACCGCCCAACGGACCTCTTTAGATTTGACAGGTGGGTTCCGTTTTTTTCTGGTCAGCCGAGCTGAAGTTGTGCAAGACGATCGTCCAGGATGTTAGGCTGGAATGCGCGACAGAAGTCGCAAGCCTGGGTGTCATGGGTATGGCCCAGGCAGTAGACACATGAGGCATGTGGGTCAGTGCGAGACATCTTCTGCCCTCAAGGGCACCGATGGAACCCGGGCATGGACTTGTCCTCCATCGCAGTTGCAATTGCGAAACGATGCGGAGAAACTCGAACGAGTTTAAGTTTAGGTAAATCTAAGGATTTGTTTGCCAGGGCCTACTCAATGCGGGAGTGATAAGGAGGGAACCTGAATCTTCCAGCGGAAAGGAAGATCTGGCATCAAGGGGTGGAGCCAAGGGATATACCACCCGGGTGGGTCAGTGGGAGGAGCCAGTTTTCAGACCATACAGCAAGATTTAAAGAGGAAAGGGACTTGCCAGTGTGGATAGAACAACATAGCCACGATCCTAGAAACAGCATTACACACCTAAATGGGGAATACAATCAATACAATTAGGAATGTACAGTTGACATATAATTACACATGAGCGAAGAATCCAATCCAGGCAGACAGACATCCAGATGAATAAATAGATAACATTTTTGAAGCCCAGGTAAGGAGAGGGCATAATGGAAACTCATACAGAGCAGTATGTTAGGCAGAGAGTGTGGAGGAGCAGCTACAGTAGAGTGGGTAGAAAAGAGGATTTAAGTAATAGAGAAAGATAAAATGTACAGAGGGCAGCAGAGTGAGCAAAAGGAGGATTTAAGTAACCTGGGAAAGGTCATAAGTATACAGAGGAGGGTTCATGGAGGATAAAACAAGCACAGGGGGCTGACTATATTAGGTGATCTCGAAGCAACCTTTTGAAGCAGGCATGAATAGGGGCAAGACAGATGTCTAAAGGTAGGGAGTTTCAAAACTGAGGAGCAGCATGGGAGAAAACCCAGGTTCCCATGGTTGTCTTGCACCTGGGGACATGGAGGAGGGTTTGCTCCACTGATCTAAAGTCATAAGAAGTTAGGCTAGTTCAGCATAATGAGGGAACACCAGATCTAATGACGCCGTCAATCAGGGAACCAAAGGAGAGAAGATGGTGGGCGGTAGGGGAGGGCCAGTTTAGGTTGGTGTAAAGCTAACAGTGGTGAGTGTGGTGGGGAGATGCTAAAGCAATGCGACAAATATTATTGTAGGTGGTGTCCCATTTGTGAAGACTGGCTTTAAATGCGCCAACATAAGTGACCGAGCCATGTGTAACAGCTGGGAGGAGGATACCCTGGGCAATGGCAGTTCTAGCTGTGGGAGTTAGTGTATAGCTAGTTTTATACGCAATACCAATTTTGGCATAGACATATTTACAGGTGGCAGAAATGTGCTGATCAAAGTCAAGGGAGGAGTCAAGCGTGATACCAAGGTATTTGAAAGAGCCAACTCTTTCCAGCAGGGAGCCATCAGCACAAGAAATTTCCAGTCGTCCCTGGCAGGTTCTTAGTCTAGGGGCAGATCCAAGAATCCATAGCCTGGGTTTTACCAGTATTGAGAGCAAGTTTATTATTGAACAGCCAGGACTGAATGCGAAGGAAGTCAGATGAGAGGGTGGTGCTGACATCGGAGATGCTCCTGGAGCAGTAATAAAGAACTAAGTTGTCCGCATAGAGCAGGTGGAGGTATTCTGAGAGATATCATTAATAAAAAACGAAGAGGAGGGGACCAAGAATAGAGCCCTGGGGTACTCCAATGCTTATGGTAGTAAGATCAGAGATGGCAGAGTTAAATTTGGCTACTTGTTTCCTGTTTGATAGGTTAGTATTGAACCAGGCCACATCTGGGGAGAAACTGAGTGACTGTAATTTGGCCAGGAGGAGGGTGTGGTCAATCAGGTAGAATGCCTTAGTTAGGTTTATAAAGACAGTGTCCGTCAGATGGCCATTGTTCATGGTGACTTTGATGTCGTTAGTAAATTTGAGGAGGGCTGTATCAGTGCCGTGGCCTTTACAAAATCCATGCTGGGAGTCGGAGAGAAGGTTGCGGTCAAGGAGAAAGTTTGCCGGGCAATCATTTTCTCTAGGATCTTACTAAGAACCAAGAGTATGGCAATGGGCCGATAGTTTAAAATAGACCTAGGGCCACCCTTTTTAAGGACAGCAGTTATTCTAGCAATCTTCCAGATGTTGGGGACTGTGCCACTGCAGAGGGACAGGTTGAATATTTTGGCAAGAGGAGAGGTGATAAAGGAAGCAGCCAGTTTCACAGGTCTGGGCTCAAGCCCATCAGAGCCAACACTAGTACCATGGATTAAATAGGAGATTATGGAGGTGTGCAGGTCTTGAAGAGCACCAAACTGAGTTAAAAAGTGATCAAGCACCACCTGGGCATTGTTGGATGTGTAGATTCAGGACCAGTCAATCACAGAGAGGTCATGCAAGAACTCTGTCTGGTCTACGTTGGCAAGGTTGTGGAAAGAGATGTGTTTAGAAGGACGGGAGGGAGTGGTATTTGCGCACCATATACAGTATATGGGTAAATGGTCAGTTATAACATCAGAGAGTGTACCAGCAATAGCTATTCTGTCAGTCCGACTGGTCAGAGCCCAGTGAATTAGAAGATCTTAAGATTTTACTCTGAGGTTCAAAATGGAATGATTAACTGTGTGAGACATTCAGCGACTTTCTACCCATCAACCTGGTGTGACGTCGCACCAGGTTGACAGCAGTCCATGCATGTCAATATGTTAAAAATAGTGGGATTAAAAAATATTTATGAACCTTTTTTTTTTTTTATCATATATCAATACATGGAGAATGTAGCAACATCATATATTGATGCATCAACTTAGCAGACTAAGCTTTCATTTTACGTTTCTAACTCTAATGAATCCAAAGTTATCCCATTTTAAAGAAATTATCGTTTAAAAGTTCTAACCTGGGAACCATTAGGTTCAGAAACTTGATAAAAAAGCTTCAGTCAGCTTGATAATCAGAACAAAAAAATAAATAATCCAGCATTGCAGACCACCACAAAACAGCAGATCAGCAGTGTTGCACACTTTCTAATATGGAATGCCAATTAAATTTATTGTGAGCCCGTACACTAAGTAGAGTTGATCTGCTGCTAGGTTGCCATACATATCAGAGATACACCATTAGAGGTTACACTAATGTCTGAATGGTTTCATTGAATGTGAACACCTAACAGTGAAGATTAAAACACGGGTCTTTGAAAGTATAGCCGTGCCTCCTGACAAAGGGGTAGCATTGCCCCGAAGTGCCAAGGCTGGAGTGGGGTGTGCAAATTTCACATTACTGTGTGTTACTTTTCTTGCTTACTTATGTATTTTTTAATATATAATAAAATTACTCTCCCTAAATGTTTGTGGTGGTCTGGAGTGCTGGATTATTTATTTTTGTTTTCCTATTTGTATTTTTCCAGCACCCACTGAGTCCTGGAGCGCAACCTGTTTGTGTTTCACATTTTAGCTTGATAATCGGTCCTGTTAATACAGTTTGTAAGAGTCAATACTATTCTACATGTATCTATACTACTTTAAACCATATCCATACTATTTTTTTGTATCGATAGATAAAATTCCATGACTATTTCAAAACATTTTATCAAATATTTTGTTTGACTTTTGCTGGGTTTTGGTAATGTTACACATTTGTGTAGGCTGCAATTTAATTTTCATCCATCTTAAGCCCCCAATTATGCTGCAAACATTTCACTTTTCCCTATGGCAACACATATCTTCCTGCTTTTGCAGGTTTTGCTAGCAAACACATCAGAAGATAACACAGTAGGCAGAGAACCATTAGTTACATTCCCATGAGGGATTCTGATGACATAACCATGAGGGTGAAGCATGGATCCATAGACCGTTACGTACAAAAGCCATTAAGTCTTTGCAGCAAATTCCAAATGATCAAAAGTTTAATGGAATACACTTCATAAAATAACAGCAACACAATCATTTTACTATGCCTTCTCAGTTATTATTCCTTAATGTTATGCTAATAAGGCTCATCATCATAGTCATTTTCAATCATGTAACAGTATAAAAGTAGAATATTAAAAAAAAAAAACTACTACACTGAACAGTCGAACCCAGGTCCACAGGTTTATGATGAATGAAAAAGTACATTTTTAACTCATGAGATTCTGGAACTTCTGATCCTGGGACCTCCTTTGATCTAAGTCAGGTGCCATCAACCATGGAGCTCCATCCAGCTGGGACTCTGTTTGGATACCACACTCCAGTACAACTCTGATACCCTTCAGATTTACACCCCTGATGTGGGCTCCAACATGTAATGCTACAATTCAGGCCCTTGTTCTGAAAGAGGGGCCTAACTGTGAGCAAAAATCCCAAATAAACACTAGGTCTTGGGGTAGGATGGGGTATCACAGGCAGACTGAATATACCAAAGGTTTCGACTGCCCTGGGATGCAGGCAGGATGAAGATCATCTGCTCAGAGACTACCCAGTTCCACTTTTTTCCAGCCTGAGATCACACGCAATGGCATGGTCAGGTGCTGCCGGCAAGCCTGACACACTGACATCCGTGCACTCTCCCCACCCAGATAGTGGTAGCACAGGGCGAGGTACATTCCTCCTCTCCAGAAGAGGGGAGTCCTCCAGGATGCTCCATCTACCCCTCCCCAACCACTGACCCTGTAATGCTCTGTGTTCCCAATGAGCCAGCTAGATTCCATAACTTTTATCCTGCTTTTTCCCCTTTTTCCTGCATTTAACAGCCCCCCACATCTATGAGAAAACTCATAAAACAATGTGTTGACATAGTTTGTTTAATCTATCTACTGTATTGAACTATCCCATTTCTTTCTATGTACATGAACACAAAAACAAGATCACTGTTCCACCGACTCCATCTGCTTGTCTACATCTGACATCACAATCTGTCGTGGAACACCATTATGATGCCACAGACAGATGACTGTGATCTCAGGTATGCAGTTCATTGCTGAGACCACATCTGTAGTACAGTGCAATGTACTGGGGTCCACACCTGAGGAATGACTATGACAAAGTGGAAGCAGTATAGTGCAAGGCAACCAAGATGAGACAAGGACTAGAGGGCAAGTCATATGAGGGTTAAAACGATTAATAGGGCCATTTTTTGAGGAAAGCAAAAAGGCAGATTTACATATTATGAAAAAACAAAAGTAATGATATGGTAAGGGAAATTACAGATATAATATCAATGGGAATAAAATAGCAGTAATAGTAAACAACTTCTGCTACTTGGGTATTACTATAGTAAATTACCTAAAGTGGAGTAAACATATACATTTATTTATTATTGAATTTTGTTGACCGGGTAGGCCCGCTGACACTAGAAGTCCCTTTTTCGGGGGGTGGGATATGATGGTAACCAACTGACACTAAACCAGAGTAAGCTGTTAGTGATATTTTTAGTGAATGGGGGAAATCTGGCCAGGACACGGGGTTATTCCCCTACTCTCTTTCGACAAGTGCCATGGGATGTTTAACGTCCACCTGAACTACCACCAGAACAGGAAGACAGGACCTCGATTTCATGTCTCATCCGAAAGATGGCACCTCAGGGGTGCAGCATCCCCCTCATGATGCACTACAGTGTCAGTATTGGGATTTATCCCAAGTGCCTGGTGTTGGGCTAGAACCCACAACCATTCAATCTTCCGACCTCAGACGTGAGTGTGCAACCTGCTGAGCCACTGACACCGACAAAGGAAACAGAACTGAAAACAAAAAGGTTTCTACCAACTATGAGCAAATTTCAATACAAATGTGGCGGATACTCAGTAATAGGATATTTAAAAGTAATAAACACCAAAATTCACATCCAATTATTATATGAGGCAGAAATATGGGATATACAGGACAAAATAAATTCAGACACTTGTTTGAACGTACATTATAAAAAATTATTAGGATTACCAAATGGGACCCCTTCAGCAATGGTTAGGGCAGAATTAGGCCACTATCCAATAAACTGCCAAATTCAAGAGAGAATGATCAGTTACTGGATTAATTAAAGCATATAACACGAATGAAAATAGACTCTCGAGACTCTGTACAGAGGAAACAAGTGGTTACATAAAACAGAACAAAATGCTCCCTAGTACGGCAACAGTAGAAAAGATCATAAAACCAAATGGGTAGTTACAAAGTTTAACTAACATCTTTAGGTTCGATCTAAAGAAGGTAATAAATGAAACAAAGATACAAATAAAAGATATCTCGAAACAAAGGGACATGCAATACTGAAAACAATATAAAAATGTAAATGGATATAAAAAATGCAAGAAATCATGAGTCGGAACAGTATTTGAGTCTCACCAAGGACCCAAACAGAAGAAAATTGATGACTAGATTTAGATTTGAGGTCTATGAAAGTAACTGTCCGTTGGCCCGGTGTAACAAGGATAAAAGAACAAATATATGCAAATGTAAATTGGGAAAGGATGACCTAACACATCTCCTAATATTATGCCCATTATATGAGAAAGAAAGAAATATTTGGGAGCCATCTTAAAAAATTGGCTATGGAACCTAAAGATATGGCAACTCAACTGCTCAAATCTAATACCAGAGAAATTCTGGAGTTTGTGGCTTCCCTCTTTTGCCTTATTGAAAAAAAAAAGTTTCATCTACAGTAAGTAAAAGACAGAATATTTAGAGCTGGATAAAAAGTAATGATTAAAACTGAAAACCTATTCCCCACTCTGGATAAGCTCATCAATTGGGAGCTACAAATAAACTCTGAGAAATGCATAATATATCGCAATGTTGGGAACAAATACATTTGGTGCAATATTTTCAATAATTGAAGTACTTCTATATTAGGAAAAGCTTAACACTAGCGAGATAAATGTGAACAGTAAGCTTTTTTAATATATGTTTTATTACTGACATTCTTCCTGTTTTATGAAATATGTGAACTGTGTATGGAGTAATTTGTATAAAGTCATGTTTGCTTTTTTATTCCATGTATTAATATTGTAATGACATTAATGAATGAAGCAATAATGCTCGACAGGGGTGGTGTTGTGCTGGGATAACGTCACGCCTCAGGTGGCTGGGCACAAGAGTGCGTCCAATACCTGAGGCGTGAAGTTATCCCAGCACAACACACATCCTGGAGGGCATTATTGCTATTATACAATGGCTTGTTGTAATACAGAATAAAAAAATAATTTTAAAGAACGTCTTTGTTAGTGTGGAAGAATATTTTTGTTTCTTAAGAAAAGATGAAAAAAAAAAAAAGAATAAAGAGGACATCTGCATTGGTTCACAGTGTTGAGACTAGACCCGTGATGTTGTGCTGGGATAACATCACGGGTCCAGTCCCAGACTGACTAATCAGAGACCAAGATTCTTTCTTGCCTTGTATAATGTCGAACAATAAACTTATTGATTGCTGAAGTCACATGAGGAGAGGCTGCAGGATTAGGACATGTACACCCTCAAGAAGAGAAGGGAAAGGGGTAACTTTCTTCCCGGTTCCCCCAAATCTTCAGACCCGCCCTGCCTGCTGTCCCCCCATGCCCAGGCTTGCCCTCCTGGGTGGAGCTGCTGGGAGGGCTCCCCCTCCCAATGGACACTGTTGGCAAGCCCCGGCATACCACCCAGGTCGGGGACACATAAGTGGGGACCCCCCCCGGGGGGATGTCGGAGGCAGTGGAGATGGCGGTGACAGAGCGGGTCATCATGCTGTGGGGTCGGCTTTTTATGATGCTTTGCTCCCTGGGGGTGGGGATGTGCAATGATGTCCAGCATCTGCCCCACCTAACGTGAGGGTGCTGGTCGCAGCGGTACCCCCAGCCTCTGCCGGGAGTCCATAAAGTGCCGGACACTCTTCCCTCCTTCCCCCCGATGAAGGAGAGCAGTGCCCAGGATGCTCGATCCTTCTCCACTGGCCAGCCCTCCGACTCCAGGGTCTGTTGGGTTGTCGGCATCGCAAGTGGAAATCCAGCCGCTGCACTGGCGGGAATGGGATAACATGATAGAAATGTACAGGTACCTGAATGGAATCAAAAGGGCGGACACCAAGGAACTTGTTTCCTTAAGCAGAAATACAGGAACAAGGTGGAATTCACTTAAACTAGCATAGGGGAGTTTCAAGAAAATGTCCCCAAGCATGTTTTCATGGAAAATTGGTGGACAAGTGGAAACAGCCAAATAGGTAAGCAGTTTCAAGCAGGGATGGGCAGGCTTATGGCCTAGTCAGAAAAGGCTGCAGAAACTAAGAGGTAAAATGGCCACTAGAGCCCAGTGCAGAATAGGTAGGGTGGGCAGAATGGACTGGCCGGTAGGCCTTTTTCTGTCATCAATGTCTATGTTTCTAAGTAGGTGTAGACAGGTAGCCAGAGCTAATGAAGCCTAGGGGACAGTTACCCTCTTCTCATGGTTCCAGCATTGTTATTTATGAAAAAGGGATAGCTAAATACAAAGAATATGTGAGATGCGAGCAGAACTGCATTGAATACATTTTTCAGATGCTTCCCCTGGGACATCGGGGCTCTTAAAGCAGCAGTACGTTACGATAAAAGTTTTATACAGATACCTTTTTATTCGGTGTTAAGACTAGCCTTTTCTTCTGCCTTGTAAGAGGTCTTTCTTCCCCGGCCGAATCTGCTTAAAGGTGTCAGGAAATAGTTTTTACACCGCTAGATGCCCTCCAGTTGTCCTTTTATTGGCTACCCAGTATTCTGATATGTTTTTGACCTTTTTTGTTAAATTAATAATCTCATTCTGTTGCCTTTGTAACTACCCTGAATACCTCTATCCTCATCAGTTGCTGCTTTCTCTTTTCATACTGCTTGAACATTCTATGACATCAGAAACTCCCATTCCAGGCCATTCAGATAAATAGCATGGAATGGGAGTTATTGATGTCAGAATGTCTAAGAAATACGAAAAACAAGAGCAGTAGCTGGTGAAGAGTGTGGAATTCTATATAGGTCTGAGGACACCCCAAAGCTAGATTATTTATCAAAACAATCATCAAAGCATATTAGAATACATAACAGGCATGGAAAGGAAGATGAAAGGGCAGTTAACTATGTAAAAATCAATTCCCATCTCTTTTAAGCATTTTTCTTTTAAATATAAAATAAAGGAATGCCCATTAAATATGGCTATCTCCAGGTTTTCAGCAATATTCTCAGCTGTTTTTGATCATCAGTTGTCCTATAAGAGCAGGGAACAGAGTCTTGTTGCATGCTAGTTCACTTTAGTCTCAAGAAAAACTGCGAACACTGATGAAAACCTGGGAAAAGACTATTTAAAGGATCGCACCTACATATTTTGAATCTTAAAAAAAAAAAAGCTAAAGTCGACTTGAAATGGACAAAAAGATGCATCTTACAAGACAAGAGAAAAGGGAAAACTAAAATGGAAATCGAAAGGTAGCGCTACAGAGAGGATTCATTCGATTCTGTTTGGTTTGGCATTCGTCGGATTACAGGAAATCCAATTTGGACTCCAATTACATTCCAATGGTAATTAAGCTACAGGATTTGAATCTGAACTGATTTCTGATTCCGCATCTGACTACTGCTGCTGCTATAAACTCTCCCCACCCGGCTATGGGCTGGTCTCTCCCACCAAAGGCATCCTCTACCCTCGTAGCAGCACCATTTCTACCCCCCCAACCACCATCCTGCTGAAATTGCTATTTTGCTGAAAACTGATAGTCTTCCATGCTTGATTGAAGACAACAGTCCTCTGGAATAGTAGTCCTCCCTGTGTCCACCAGCCTAGTTATATAGTAAAAGCTCAGGGTTCTCTGTGCGATTCAGAGTCCAGAATTCAAAGCAGGACTCACCCACTCCACGCTACATGCTGCTGCCCCATGCCAGGCTTAGTTGCCAACTTGCCACCAGTGCCCAGCAGCCCAACAGTCATCATTGCAGACTTCCTCTAAGAGGGCCGCTGTTCCCCCATGCTAATCAAACAGGACTCTTCCTGATACCTCCCTTACACAGACCCAGACTCCCTCTTCCAATCCTTCTTCCCTGCACTGTATTCTGATTTGGTCCAGCTGCCCCAATCCCCAGGCTGACAATGACCAGATGCTTTGTTCTATACAGTACCTGGTTGGGGCAGCCCAGGGTTTTGTGCTGGTCTGCCCAAGAAGTTCTCACTAATGCATATGGGGAAGCAGGAAGGTGGTCTAGGAAGGTTGGTGGACTAGGATGGAGACTTGTTTGACCAGCATGGGGGGACTAGTCTAGATGGGATTCTAGGATGAAGCCCACAGTGAGGACAGTTGGGTACTGGTGGTAGGGCCGGTGGCATGTCTGGCATTGGGTGGTAGCACCTGGCAGACATGTCCTGTTTGAATTACAGTCTTCTGAGTTGCATAGGAGAACACTGGAATACTACATAACTGGGCTGGTGAACACTGTACAATGCACGAGGGAGAACTACTATGAGGAGAACTGATGCATTCAACAGCACAAATCACAAGATCTAGAAAAACAATAAGTTCAATGTGCACGTGTATGTGTGGGTGGTGGAAGGGGATGTGTGCTACTACAACGGTGATGAGAGGGGCTGTTTTTAACTGTATGGCATTGTTGGACAGAGCAGCACTAAGCCAGGTGGGGGCAGTTTGTAACAGCAGAAAGATGCAGAATCAGAAGCTGCCATTTTTTTTTTAGATCTTTTTAGGATAGAGGTTTTTGGCCTTCAATTCTTAAAGTCACAAAAGTCCAGACTTGGACCAATAAGAATCTGTGGGACAGATTCATCTGATCAACCCTATTCAGCAGATCGCTAAATCAGCCTCTCATATGGCCACCTGGAGTTTAAACCAATCCAATTAACCACTTGCCTTCAAATCTTTCATTGAGAGTCAGCACTGGATCAGATAGCAGCCCGCAGTAACTTCTCTCCAGGCTCATCTGGCTATTCACTGCTCTGATTGGATGCAGGGCAAGAATCCTAAATGTTAAGCAATGGAATGGTCACAGAAGTCTGAAGGTAGCTGCTGCAATGCTGACTAGGAGAGTCAGTGCTAAAGGCATGGGCGGCCAACCCAAATAAGCACAGTCTCAAAGCAAGCACTTGAGCAAGGCACCGGTTGACTGACAAGGGGCTTGTTAGTTGACCGGTGCCCACTTTTCATCACCAGCTGACCATTATAATATATATAAAAAAAAAAAAAAAATCAAATAGCTGCTGCCCATAGACTATAATGGTGCTCATCCTCGCGCTCGCCCTAGCATCACGTCATAACTTTAGTGAGCGTGAGGTTGGCGCGTGGGCGGCCCCAGAAACCGGGAAGTCCAAGGGACCCGATAGGGCTAACTGTACGAGGGCTAGCATTTTTAAATGACTACATTCTTTCACTTATGCACTGCATCAGTATCAACTCAAGGTGGTAAGGCACAGATCCAACCGGTGCAACAGCTGAGACAGATAAGTCTCTTTAAAGGCAATAACATATATATATATTGCATCATAACATCAGTACTTCTGCCACATCTCATGCATTTAATATTTACTTTCATTTTTTATTATCTCCTGAGTCAATGTATGAGGTTTAGATGGTGAAATACAGAGGAGTCATTGTATAGTAACTATATACAATGAACTATAAAGAGAGAGAGGACCCATCAACAGGCACATGCACCCTTAGTTTAGCGCAATACTCAACAGCACTGTGACCGTTATACTAGTTGTAGCTTCATCCCATGCTCAAAAGAGAACCCAAACTGCCCGACCCCATTTTGTCTATTGATTATTAGTCTGTTTTATTTTGCACTTTTTCTAGGTCAGAGCCCTCAGAAGATCCAAAATGTTAGAATCTTCCCTACTCTCTAAATGGGAAAGAAAGGGCATCCATTCAGCTCGAAGTTTCTCTCGTCTGAGATGGAACAAAGTAGTTATGTGCTCCATCTAGCAGTCTCACATGTATTTCTCTCTTTGTTTTGGACATCGAACAAATGTCTTAAGCATTTTCCAGACTGCCGTGCGGCGTAATGTGAACAATATGTTTTCAATCCTGATTTCCCTCTCCCAGGCAGATAATATTCTTAAGCATAAAGATGAGAAACTAAAAAAAAAAAAGTACATTTACTCACCACTCCAGAAAAAAAGCCACCACAAATTAGTTTTTCCAGGCAATACAGATATATCATTTAAAAGGAGAACTACCAGCAGAGATGAAGCCCCAACCATTGCACAGATCAGGGCTTCACCTCTCTGATTCCCCCTGCAGGCACTATATGCAATTAATACTTTTATTACCTGAGCACTCGTAAAAATATCCCAAACCTCCGGTGGACCCGGCATTTTAACTATGGCGCTCCTCAATCCCCCTGGGATCTGGGTTGGTAATATCATGAGAAAATGACACTGCCTTGTATGCATTTGTACCATAATGTTCAGTAGTTTGATGCCTAGCATTGTTTTTACAGAATTTATCTAAATCCCATGAGATTTAGGCAAATTCTGCAAAAATAGCACTGGGCATCAGAAACACAGACATTGGAAAATTTCCGTACATAAGGGCATCATTAAGGGCAGTGCAGCGTCATTTTCTCGTGATCTTACCAGCGAGATCCCGGGAGGGTTAAGCGGTGCCATAATTAAAATACCGGGTACACCGGATGTTTGGGATATTTTGTACGAATGCTCAGGTAATAAAACTATTAATTTCATATACTGCCTGCAGTGGAATCGGAGAGGTGAAGCCCGATCTGTGCAGCAGTCAGGGCTTCGCCTCCGCCGGTAGAAAAAAGGAATTTTTTTTTTTTTAACTAACCCCCCCCCAATAAATTACTTGAGTAGATAAAACTTTTTTCTGAAAAAAGCAAAGAAACACCACTTAGCAGAATCCTAAGATGCAAAGAAACACCACTTAGCAGAATCCTAAGATGCTCAGTCAGTCCTGGTTCAGGGTAGAGGGGTCAGCAAAGAGAATGTTCAGGGGAAAAGATTCTCAGCAAGGTATTACAAAAATAGGCACATTTACAGAATCTACCCTTGCATGGAGGACCTCCGCCCCCACAACTGCTTTAGTTACAAGCCCCCAGGATTTTGGCATTGAGGTAATAAAAGCCTAGCAGTTGGGACACAAAACTGAAGCTGGAGGAGCAGGACTGAATCCCGCAACCACCACTTACTTACTGTGTGACCACGAGCCAGTGCTCAGTCCTTCTCTTTTCCCCCCACTTTAACTTTCTTTGTTCTTAAACTCCTTCAGCCTCCCATCACCTCACTACTATACACACCTAACTTATGGTTTGTAAGCCCTTTGGTACACAGTGAAAATGAAAGGTGCTACACAAAACTGAAATGCCTTCCTTTTTATAAAAATCACCATTTTAAAAGCAGAACCCTAGCCCAGAAGCATAGTAGCAGAGCACTGCGCAGCCACCAGGGAGACAAGGGTTCAT
Organism: Neoceratodus forsteri; assembly: GCA_016271365.2. Classification (NCBI taxonomy): domain Eukaryota; kingdom Metazoa; phylum Chordata; order Ceratodontiformes; family Ceratodontidae; genus Neoceratodus; species Neoceratodus forsteri. The sequence goes on along the minus strand of CM028138.1, from coordinate 277,995,026 downwards.
GTGCAATCCCTGGAATCCCACACAGCAGCTACCTGGGGTCCAGGGCGTCGACGGAGAGGTGAGGCACTCTAAGCCTGAGGAGGGAGTATGGGCTACTCAGCAATCATGCACTCCATGAAGGAGGGATCTGTACTAATTCCCGACATGACTTTGCCCGACAAAAAAAAAATTAAAAACTGTCACCAAAATCCCGACACAATCACATGCCCGGCATTTAAAATCCAGTATTTTAAAAACCCAACATCTGCTGCAGAAACACTTCAGAAATCAAAACACCAAAGTTTAACAGCTCTCTCTCTCCCAAGCCAACCCAACCGTTCCGCTTAGTGCAACAAAGCCTGGCATCATCTGCCCCAAGTGAAAACACTGCACAAAGCTAGCATTTTTTGCAACTGTTTAACCATGTCACTCTGGGGCAGACAATGCCAAGCTCAAAACATTAATGTGTGCATACCATGAACGACTGGCTAACTCTAACCACTGCACAGCAAGTATTAAAACCCATCTGAGATTGCTTAGACTGTATATACGAGTGACGCACAGTGAATTGGACTGAAAGGTAGTGTAGGGTTCACTGCCCCTCAGAGTTCAGATTGCATTGTCAGTACTACAGCTGTTTCCCAGAGTTTGGGACTTTTCTTTCAAGGTTCGGGGGACCATGTCTGTTAATTGTGGTGGTGGTGGTGGTGGGGAGTTGCTGCAGAGCCAATTGCAAACAAACACTGGCTATGTTCAGTGTTTTCAGTACGGCAATATGCATCTTCTCACTCCTGTTCTGTTACTAGTAATGCAATCAGGCAAGCGTGTGTATTGGTGGGGGGGAGCGGTCACTGCAAAATGATAGTTCTTCTGAGCCTGGCGCCTGCCCTCACTTACATATGCCAGGAGGAGTGTGGCAACATCCTTCCGTAAAACTACCGTTCAAAGGAAACTGTATTCCAGCGCGCAGGCTTCGGCAGCAGTCTAAGACAGTGAGTGCCTTTCATAGCATGGCACGCGCTGACTCTGATTTAAAAAAAAAAAAAAGCTGTCAAAATGGAGGGAAGGCTCAACATGAAGGAGCAGCATGTACATCATCTGCAGTAATAACAGAGATACAGGGAGGTGACTACTTGTTGTATATGATTTAGCAGTTAGGAACAACAGTAAATCATTTCCTATCTCCTGTGACAGCAATGTCGGGATTTCGGACAGTCGGGTTTACAACGATGTCAGCGTTATAACTGTCAGTATTACAGAGTCAAGAAGATATCAGTCGGGCGTTTCAATGTTGGGCAATCATACTTAACCTGTTAAGGATGATCACAGAATGGCATCACCATATGCCTTTTCGGCAAATGATCACTCATATACCTTCCCAGCTGGAGGAAGGATGTAACCATGGTAACCCCAAACTGGGAGGGGAACATAAAGGTGAAAAATAGCACAAAAAGCATAATAATAATAATATCAGTAATCATCATAAAAAAAGCACAGCCCTGGTCCCCAGTGGTGTTATTGCACTGGGAGCCATAAGAGGGGAACAATGAAAGGAAGGAGAGGAAGATTAACAAAAAGTATTTGTGCTCCAAGAAAATAAGAATGGGTCCAGCTTGTCAGCAAAGCGTCAGGGTATGGCTCCCAACAGACAACCCAGGACATCAGGGCCAGCAAGGTGTATGATGACAGAGCATTCTACACAATGTTTTCCTCCTGGGGCATGGGGAGGCACAGAACTGCTTTCACTGTGATCTTTCACTGCAGTACAGTTACCTAGATTATCACAGGTGGTGGTGCGGGGAGGGGGTCAGCACAATGGCAGGTTTGGCCTGTGTGTAAGTGAACGGACGTCTTTGTGATACGATGCCCAAAAACATGAAAAAAGTCCTGGCCACAGCAGGATGCTGTGGACTGTCCCAGCAGACCTCACACCATCGACCAAGTTATCCTTCCACCACAGCTGCTAGTTAAAAGGATACTTCAGAGGTTCTTGGGGAACTCCCGATGATGGCCCCACCATAGAGGCAAGCCAAGGTGGCTCAAAAGAGGGGGTAAGTACAGGTGACGCAGATAAGAGGCTTGCAGCAGAAGTAGTGGATGGAGGCAAGTTGAAGAGCAGGGGCAAAACAGAAAAAAAAAAAAAAAAAAAGAAAGGAGAGCAAAACTGGCAAGGGGAAAGCGAGGATCATGCCTTTTGTTGCGTTTTAGGGCAAACTTCATATCATGTTCCCCAACATATGAGGCAGACCCAATGGCACGTAGTGTTTCAGTCAGGAGGCTGGCCAAACTTCTACCTTTGCAGTCAACCCCAATGCCGCGCCATGATTTGCCAACAGGTTTAGAGGGGCATGAATGCCACAATGGCCCACGCCCCTCAACCCAGGGGCGGGGGATGGTTTAGGCCCAAGTCTCCCCAACTCAGGTTTCCTACTAGACAAAAGCTCTCACTGCTGTCCTTCTGTAGTACAGTAACAGCAGAGCCACCATCGACCTGGGAGACTGGTGTACGAGTTTGAGACATGGGGCTTGAGTTTCAAACAGAAAACTTTGGCACAAGATGCCTACGCCAAACAGCTCTGACGCTGTGGCACCTTGTATCAAAGTTTGCAACAATCCCGATTTTCGAAAGCAGGCTGTGTTTAAATTGGGATGCCATATGCCAAAGCCGCCCTGTGCCGCCCTTATGGCAGAAGTACCCTTTTGCCAGGTCACAAGGGGGCTTGCGCCATGGCGGGGCTGCACCATCCCCTTATTTGGAATTCTAGAAGCCCCACTGTGGTCACAAGAGGGTTGACAACAGCCTAGGCACCTGCCCCACAGGACCCCAGTCCCCTACATATAGCAGGTGACAGTGGGTTCCGGTTGTGGGGTTCATTAGGTGGCCGAGACATTCCCCAGGTACCACAGCCACCCCCCCCCCGGTGGTGGCCAGAGGATGCCCAACTACACTGCTGGAGACTGTGGGTCCTGCGGTGTAGGTGCCTGGGCTGTTGTCAACTGGGGTCTGGGTCATGATGGTTCAGCTGTGCCAACTTCCCATACCCGTCCTGCTTAGCTCTGTGCCACATTGCAGGACACCTCCGCCGGATGCCTCATGTCCCTCTCACTGCTGCCGTGCCCCCCCCCGTGGCACCAACACTGTTCCATCAGACCCCACCATTCAGGCATAGTTACCCCCAACCTCCATGGTTCCTCTAAGCTTGGGTTCGTCTAGGTGGGGAGGGCTTGACAGAACCCTCTGTCAAACCCTTCCGGTGCACTGGATGTTTGGCATGACCCTGTGGCTGTGGCAACTCAGGGCTTTGGCGCACGAAGACCCATTTTTATAAAATATGGTGCAGGGTCCCTGATGCACCCAGGGTGTGCTGCAGCCACAGATCACAGCAAATTGCAGCAATCTAAGGTCTATCTGAAAATCGAGCCCATGGAATCCAACACTGTAGAAGGCTGAGGACCAAGCATGGCACAGCAGGGAGTAAGGAAAAAAGATACAGGTTACTCACCTGTAACAGGAGTTCTTGGAATGGTATATGTTGTTCATCCACACTGTCTGACAGGTATCCTTGCCGCTTTAAATCTTGCCAGAAGGTCTTCAAGCTGGCTCCTTCCACCCACACGGGTGGTAAAACTCTCGGCTCCGCCCCATGACGCCAGATCTGGCCCGCTGGAAGCTCAGGTTGTGCGTCAAGCAGGGAGGTCGAGAATAGGATGAACAACATATACCATTCCTAGAACTCCTGTTACAGGTGAGTAACCTCATTTCTAGGGACATGGATATGTTGTTCATCCACACTGTCTGGCAGACTCTAGCAGTTCTCCGGGAGGAGGGAGGCAAGGCGACACACTCTACTTAGGGAACAGAGACTGGAGAACCGAGGCCCCAAAACCAGCATCCCGCGTGACTCCAAGGCTCGATGGTAATGGGTGATGAAGGTGTGCTGACTTCCAGGTAGCAGCCCTGCAGATTTCCTGGATAGGGACGTCCCTGGAAGCAGCCACCGATGCAGCAGTATGGCGGGTAGAATGAGCTCTTATCCTCTGGGAGGCTCCATGCCCGCCAACTTATAGCAGAGATCTATGCAGGAGGTGACCCACCTGCCTATCGTCCGCTTGGCTGCAGGTCTGCCAGGTGCAGCTTCAGCGAGGTGACAAACAGCTGGCGAACCTCTTCCCAGATTTTACCGCAGCGCCCTTATAGTAAGCGAGCGCCTTCTAGGTCCAGAGTATGGAGCCTATTCGGCCTCCAAGGTGTGATTGGGGTATAACATCGGCAGAGTCAACACCTGGTTAAGGTGAAACTCCGACACCACCTTCGGAAGGAATTTCGGGTGGGGGCGCAGGACAACCTTGTCCCTGTGGAAGACCAGGTAAGGAGACTATGCAGAGCACCTGGAGCTCTCCCATCCTTCTGGCTGACGTGATAGCCACCAAGAAGGCGGTCTTCCACGACAGGTGAGAGAGTTCACACCTGTGCATTGGTTCGAATGGCTTGCCCATGAGCTTTGCCAGTACCAGCAGTAGATCCCACGGAGGTGGAGGTTCTCACACCGACGGGGGAATGTGATCAAGGCCTTTGAAAAAGCGCCAGGCCACCTCTCCCGCGCTAATCGACTGCTCGCCCGCGCTCGTAAGCAGAGATGGCTGCAGGTGCACTTTCAAGGGTCGCCGACCTAAGCCCTTGCTGAGAAAGGGACCAAAGGTAGTCCAATATGCTCGCTAAGGAACAGGAGGAAGGGTCCAGACCCTTGCCCTGACACCAAATGGAAAATCTTTTCATTTGAAGGCGTAGCATTTTCTGGTCGACTCCTTACGGGACGCCTCAACTACGTTGAGGACCTCGTCGGAAAGACCCAAGGCCTGGAACTCTAGCCGCTCAGGAACCAGGCCGTCAGGTGCAGGGATTGAAGGTCCGGATGGAATACCTTCCCCTGATTGACTGAGAGTAGGTCTGGGCGAGCTGGAAGCTGCCTCGGGAGCCTGGAGCTGAGGCTGAGGAGATCTGGGTACCAGTAATGGCGGGGCCAGTCTGGGGCTATCAGAATCACCTGCGCCTTGTCCCTCCTTGCTTGAGCAGCATCTTGTGCATCAAGGGGAACGGGGGAAAGGCGTAGAAGAGGCCCGGGGTCCACGGCCTCGAGAAGGCATCCCCCTGCAGCGATCCCTGCTGAGGGGGGCGGGCATGGAACAGCCTCAGCTTCGCATTCTCCCTGGAGGCAAACAGGTCCACCTGAGGTGTGCCCCAATGGGAGAAAAGATCTTGTACTACCTCCGGCAGGAGAGACCACTCGTGGGACGCAGCCCCTATCCGGCTTAGGGCATCGGCCACGGTGTTGGAGGCTCCTGCCACATGAATGGCTAGGAGATCCGCCTCCAGGCTGCGCATGAGTGACCAGATGCGGAGAGCTTCCTTGCATAGAAGCATGGAGCGTGTCCCGCCCTGGCGGTTTAGATAGTACATGGTCGTGGTGTTGTCCGTCTGGACCCGGACCACTTGACCCCGAAGAAACGGAGCAAAGGCGGTGAGAGCTAGGCGGACCGCTCGGAGCTCCAGCAGGTTGATGTGGCATCGGGACTCCCTCGGGGACCAGAGGCCGTGCGCTCGGTGTTCCCCCAGATGGGCACCCCAACCCATCAGAGAGGCATCGGTCGATAGAGAGACCGTCGGCTCGGGGCGGACAAACGGGATGCCCTCCTGCAGATGAACTGGAACGGTCCACCACTGGAGAGCGTTCCACATCCCCTGGGTCACCGTCACTAGCTGGTCCAATGGATCGCAGCTGGGACCACTGGCTGGCCAGCCCCCATTGAAGGGGGCGCATGTTCCAGCGGGCCCAATGGACCACGTTGGTACAGGCCGCCATGAGACCCAGGAGGCGCAAGAAGTCCCAGGCAGGGCGCAATTGCCCAGCCAGAAATTACTGGGCAAAGGAGGAAAGAACCTCGACCCTGTCCGCCGGGAGCTGTGCCCTGGCTCGAAGAGAGTCGAGCTCTGCCCCGATGAAAAGAATCACCTGCTTCGGCTCGAGTTCCGACTTGGCCTCGTTGATGAGGAGGCCGACCTGAGAGCAAACCTGGAGGGCCAGATCTCTGGACCGCTCCACCTCCTGCCTGGAGGGGGCTGCTATCAGCCAATCGTCCAGGTAAGGGTAAACCGGACCCCTCGGCGCCGCAGGAATGCTGTCACCACTGCCATGCATTTGGTGAAGACCCTGGGAGCTGGAGATAAGCCGAAGGGCATGGCTTGGAACTCAAAAAGGGATCCCTCCGCTCGAAAGCGAAGGAACCTCTGATATGACGGACGGATAGGGACGTGAAAGAACGCGTCCTGCAGGTCCAGAGAGCAGAACCACACGCCGTGTTCCAAGGATGGTATTATCTGAGCCAGAGTGACCATCCTGAAGGTTTGAGACCTTAGGAACTTGTTTAGGTCATGTAGGTCGAGAATGGGGCGCCAGCCCCCCGTCCGTTTCGGAACCAGGAAGTACCTGGACACGAACCCCGGGTTTGAGGGGGAGTCCGCCACCTCTCATCACCTCCTTCTTGAGGAGGAGAGAGATGTCGGCTCGGAGAGCTGACAGCGAGGCTTCGGACCCCGAGGCCCCCCGAGGTGCGACGGCTCTGAAGGGTGGGGCCTGCTCGAACTCCAGAGGCAGGCCCTTTCCCACCACCTCCGACACCCACCGGTCTGTGGTGATAACGGACCAGGCGGAAAGAAAGTGGCGGAGCCGCCCCCCCACGGGGGGCACCTGGGATGAGGCGGCGGGGTTGAGGCGACACCCCTCAACCCGTCACTGGGCAGACTTGGAGGAAGGACCGGCCGAGGGACCTCCAGGGCCTTTACCTCCCTGCTTCCTGGAGGAGGAAGCTGCGGGCTTGGGTTTGGGACGCCAAGCGCGAGCCTGCTGGCCCTGATGCTGCTGGGCCGGACGTGCCGCGGGTGCGGATGGACGAAAGGGCTTGGGTTGCGGTCTGTGGCCTTTGTCCCTCTGAGCGGATGAGACCGAGTCCAAAGTGGCACTGGACTTTTCGATCCTCTGGAGGTGGCCTTCCACTCCAGGGCCGAAGAGGTCGGTCCCCAGGAAGGGGACATCCGCCAATTTGTGCTGGGTATCCGCTCTGAAGGTGGATATCCTCAGCCATGCCCGACGGCGCATAGCCACTGCGGCCGCGACTGACCTGGCGCACGAGTCTCCAATGTCCAGAGCAGTCTGAAGTTGCTGCTTGGCCACCGCCCTGCCCTGGTCCCGCACCTGCCTAACCATGGTCTGCAGGTCAGCCAGGAGATGAGGGACTACCTCGTCCAGGGAGCCCAACAGGGCATGGGAGAAATGTGCCATAAGCACGGCCGAGCTGGCCTGATGAAGGCCAAGGGAGGACGCAGCGTAGACTTTTCGCCCGGCATAGTCCAATTTCTTGGACTCTCTTGTCGGGAGTTTGTCCACGCCCCTAGCGCTTCCGCACGCGGAAAACACTGTCGGTAACAACCCTCGGCTGAGGGATGTTCCGAGAAACCGGACAGGGAACCGGTAGGGACCGCATACTTCCTGGCCATCCTGGCCGAAGGTGCAGGGCAGGAAGCAGGGTGCTGCCAGAGCTCCAAGGCCGGGCCCACAATGGCCTCGGCCATGGGAAAGGCCTCCGTAGGGGAATCCCCTCTGTCCAATATCTCCGTGAGGGGATACTTGGCCCGCTTGGATACGGGCTCGAGCTGCATCCCGGTGGACTCCGAGATGAGCCTGAGCAAACCCAGGAAGGACGAAGGGCTGTCGTCCAGCGACTGACCTCCAGAGGACTCCAAGTCCACTCGCCTGGAGAAAAGGGAGGAATCGTCGCCGACTCAGAAGAGTCCGCAAAGAGCTGCCTCGGGCCTGAGCCACCCTCCACCTGCCGAGGGCGATCGGGAGTGAGGGTGACCGACAGCCTATGGGGCAGACCCTGAGCCGACCGAGAGTTCTTGGTCGGAGCCCCAAACAGCGGCTGTGGAGGCGGAGGTTCCACCGGAATCGGTGGAGCAGCTGGTTTTGGCCGAACAACCGGCCTGGGAACAGGCCTCGGGTAAGACGAGGTTGTTTCGCCGCCCGTGACAGCCACTTAATGGCCTGGAAGCACGCGGCGCCGGGCTTGTTCCCCGGTCAGAAGGAGCTGTTGCCAATGAGGGTCTCATATCATCGACGTAACTTACGTCGAAGCCTCCCCTCATCCGAGGAGGAGGAGGACGAGTGGCGGCGCCTATGACGGCGGGATCGGCTGGACCGCGAAGAAGTCCGAGACCGAGAACCTTGGCCTTTCCGAGGACGGTGCAGGGAGGGGACGGTGGAACCGGCCCTCCTCGGCTCGGAGGGTTCACCGAGGCTCCGGAACCGAGGCACTGGCAAGCCCGCGGGATCCTCAACTCCACCAGGGGAACCGTGACAGAGGATTTTAGCTCGCCAGTCGACAACCCGTCCAACGGGTCAAGAAAGATCTCGATCAGGTCAACGGGCGCCTCGGTCAACTGACCTGACGGGGACACCGTGGAGACCAGTGGCCGCCGAACGATCGAAGTCGATGGCCGACAACTCGGAGAGAGGGACCTTTCCTGCTCCCAAGAGTGTCGACGGAGGGACTTACCCTTGTCTTTCTTCTTGGACCGAGAAGAAGGTCCAGCAGACGTTGGTCCCTCTCCTCTAGTGGAGAGGGACAGACAAAGCTCCTTAAAGGAAGCTGTGTAAGAGGAACTCAGGGAGAGCGGGATAAATGCCGCGGTCGAGGAAGATGCGGCCCGCGCCGCCTCCTCTTGAGGCGATCATCTGCTCTAGCTGATCCGCCCGACCCGTCTCGTGAAACCGCCGACCGGGCCTCTTTGACTTCACCGGAGGAAACGCTTCAGGGCGCCCCAGTTGTAAATGGGCAGCACGGCTCTCGAGGACGAGGCTTGAGAAGGAAGAGCACAGGTCACAAGCCTGCAGGTCGTGCTCAAGGCCCAAAACAGACACATGTGGCGTGCGGATCCGTCCGAGAAATCTTCTGCTTTCGCAAGGGCACCTCCGAAACCGGAGTCGATTGTCCATCGGCCATGTAGGACAGAAGACCAAGTCTATAATGCAAAAACTTTAAATTCGAAAACCAAAGAATTAGAACCAGTCTTATATGCAGAGCGTTAAGGAGGAACCTGAGCTTCCAAGCGGTAAGGAAGATCTGGCGTCATGGGGCGGAGCCGAGAGTTTTACCACCCGGGTGGGTGGGAGGAGCCAGCTTGAAGACCTTCCGGCAAGATTTAAAGCGGCAAGGATACCTGCCAGACAGTGTGGATGAACAACATATCCATGTCCCTAGAAACTGGGTTTATCAAGCTCCCTTCATACAAACTGTATCCCAAAGTGCCTTACAATCTAGAAGAGGGTGGGGGAGAGAATGTTGCTGCCATTTTCAGCACACAGGGAGATTCAAAGTGGAGGCAGTGTAGTGCAGTGGTTTAAGGCTCTGAGCTTCAAATCTGGTGACATCCAGCAGACCAGACCTGGGTTTGAATCCCACAGCTTCCACTTGCATACTGTGTGACCCTGAGCTAGTCACTTAACTTCCCTGTGCTCCCAGGTCGCATCTCTAAAAAAGCTTTAAGCTTAGTGTGCTACTCCTGGTTAAACAACTAAAAAAAAAAGGTGCATGGAGGTCACGTTACTTAAGTAAGCAGTAGTTTTGTGTTTCAAACCAGGGTCTCCAGGTAAACGGTTCTGCACCCTCACCACCAGACTTCCTGGCCTAGCTCAGCCTATTGTGGCTTTCCTGAGGAGGAAGTGCATGCGAATGCCAGGCACTTATGAACAACCCCAGTTGACCACACAAACAGTGAGCACTGGTATAATTTCTGAAGGCAATAACTTGCCCACCTGCCTGGCTAAAATGAGGGTGCAGCTGTGGCGATCACAATGTCTGTCTGGATGGCATGTTTTTTTTTGGGGGGGGGGTGGTTTAGAGAAAATGAGAATTCAAACAAGCTGGTGCAATGGCAGGGCTGAGTTCGCAGCACTGGCAACCTGGGTTTTGGAGCAAGCCTGGGGCAGAACGGTGGCTGGGGAAGGAGGAGGAATGAACATCTGAAAGAAAGTTCTCCTTCTCCAAGGATGGTTACTACCTAGCTCTGCAACAGCACTGCCACCTGGGTGATTATGAGGGAACTACATGAAGAGTGAGTGAGGGCCGGATATCCGCCAGCTCTGCACAGCACCATGCAATTGCGTGCGTGCACAGGAACACTTTGAAGTGGAAGTCCTCTGTATGGGGAAAAATTCCCTACTCCACAGAGTGACGCCTGGTACATCAGGACTTTGTGCAGCCTTCCCATCCGCAAAGTGATGCCTGGTACACTAGGGCTTTGTGTAGCCTACTGTATCCCTCACTACCCACATGGAACTCTGGGGAAGTCCTCCCTTCAACACCACCCCAGGGGGAGGTGCCAAGGGGCTGGTAGTTGAGGGCAACAGTGCTGGATGATTGGCCAGGGCAGACGAGGAGTGGACCTGTAAGAATAAATATAAAAAAGAGATCCTGGATATATACAATGACAAATGAAACATATGGAGTCACTCTTAAGATATATAAAAACACACACACACGCTAAAAATAAGAACAGTCTTTGTCAAGAAGAAGAATCATCAGCATTTATATAGCGCTTTTCATACACAGTATCCCAAAGTGCTTTACAAGCAATGCTAGACTGGTAGTGAAGTGACTGAATGTGTGGTGGTGGCCATATCGCACATCATCACCCACATACAGCCTGGACGTGATGTCCTCAGACAATGTCAGAAATATGGAGCTGACAGGAGTCTGGAGTGGAAATTCCTCATGTCAAGAATGCTTTGACATGCCCTGAAGTTGGAATTTCCCTCCTGACATAGGCACTTCCTCACACCACTGAGGCTAGGCAGAAACTACTACAGGGGGCTCCTTGTCAAATATGCGGATACAATCAATCTTAAAAACCAATGTAGCTAGAGGCTACTTCAGTACTACCAGAACTGCCAGAATGTCCCAAGATGTAAGGCCAGCTGCTAATGTATGTGTGTGTGTGTGTGTGTGTGTTTCTGTACAAAACAGAATACCATAACTTCTCTGTTGACATCTGCATTATTAAAAAAATGTTGTTTCCCACTGTTATGGCTTTATAAAGGCCTTTGTGGGCTGGAACGCAGCACTGTCGCTGGCTAGCCACTTGCTGTGCTAGGGACCGGATTCAAGTCCAGATCATCAATGGCCAGCAGGAGGCTGGGAAAAACATCTGCCCAAATGTTCCCAGTCTCCAAGGGAGGGGAGCTGGTCTAACCACTCCACCACTGCCCCAGGAAGGCAGAGTAAGAGTAGCTCCAATGGGAAGGGGTAAAGGGGATGCCAAGTTGAACCGTGTTAATTGCTTTTAGAAGTCCAACCCTTCACCTGCTTATCCTTAATACAAAATTGCTGTCTAGGTGAAACTCAGCTAATTGTCTAGTTATTAATAAAAAGGGGGCACCAACTACACAGAATACATGAAATATACTGTAATTTGAAATGTGTCTGACAATCATTTTTTTCCAAAGTTTATGCTGTGCCATCTGGGGCTTGAAGTATGGAGAAATGAGGTGTGAGAGGGATAGAGAGGAAGTTAAGCACAGGCAAGTTCAGTGACTTGCTCAGGGTCACACAGTAAGCAAGTGGTGATTGTAGTGTCCATAGCTCTGTGATTTGACCACTACTCTGCACTGCCTCTGAAGACCTACATTTGGCCACAGTAACAAGCTCTCTTGTCAATAAACTCCATAATAAAACTTAACTGCCCCTACCATCTCCTGTCTTGTCCCCTCTCCCCATACTCCCCTGAGAGAAGCAACTGTTTTTAATTTTAACACTTTTTTTTTTTTTTTTTTTTTAATACTTTTGGATGCTCAAGCTCCCATGGCATCTTCACTCCCCTCCCGCTCCATCTGGCATCCCGGACGGAACTATGGCCTTCCTGCTGCAATATGGCCCTCCGGGGGGGGGGCTCATTCCTCCCCACCAATCAACCCTGGTGTCAGGCTGGACCATGAGGCAGGGTTGTTTTGCTCCCCTCCCTGAGAACAACAGCATGCAGTGGAGTCCAAGGAGACAGAGCATGCAGAGACGTGATGCTGCTCCGGACCCCTGCCGATGTCCTCCTCGCCCACATGGCGCTCCCAGCTGCACTTCCACCCATCTGCACCCAGGTGGCAGTGTTGCAGCGGGAGTGGCATCCCTCCCTCCCTCCCTCTCCGGAGGAGGAACGTGTCCCTAGGATGCTCAATCCTCCTCCCCCCGGCCGACCCTCCAGCGATCCAGGCTCGTTCCCAAACCCGGATTGCTGGCATTGCAAGCAGTAGCGCTACTGCTGCGCCGGCGGGCCGGCCCCGTTTTAACTCATTTTACTTCTCTGGTGTTCTAGGGTCCTCCTTGAACCTTGGCACTAGTTCTCTTGCCATAAAGGGTAAACCATGCCCTTCTCTGCCAGGCTACCTGCCACCTATCTCATTTGGCCCTCCATGGCTTGCCCTCTCCAAAGCAGAGCCTGATTATCTCAGCTGCTGTTGAGCACAGGCATCTGCTTGGGGGGGTGGCCTGGAAGAGTATGCATGGGTCCCAGTTGATGTGAGGGCACAATTTGCCTGTGGCCCCATCCCTTTTCCCATATGAATTCCCACTCACTGTGACACAGCATGTTTTGCACAATGATGCATCGCTGGATATCCCACCTACCTTGAAGTGTGCTTCCAGCTGCACCTCAACCTGTGATCACCCAGGAGGTGACAAAGCCCTCTCTCCATGGAGGAGGGGATGCTTGATCCTCTTTCTAGTGGCCACAACAATGTCCCAGACTTGGAGCACCAAGTCATGTCACGAACCCAACAAGCAGCTCTACAGTCGCTACAATAACAGGAGAGCCCTGCAAGTAGCAACACAACTGCAACAATTGTTCAGGTGGGAGGACAAGGCCTCCACAGCGTCCCTTGACTGGCTGGTTGGTTGGGGGTACTCACGTGGGAATCCACAACAGGTGAAGGGTTCACTTTTTTGCTTCATCCATATCCAACTCATATACTCTCTCCACAGCATTTACTGCTGTCCATTTCTTTCTCCTGTACATTCTGTGACATCACTTCCATCATTCTGTACGCAAGCAATAAGACATGATGAGGTGTGGGTTATCTCCTGATAAGAGCACGCCCAGGTGTGTTGTTAGGTATGAGGCGTATCAGTGCCTTATGCACCTGGGCATGCTCTTTTATCAGGAGATAACCCAATAACTCGAAAGTGTCTTACTGCTTAAAAAGGCATAACAGGAAATTATTGTAAGAAAAATAAAGAAAAAGAGTTTAAAAGATATGTATGAAAATGGTTTTAATAGGTCAAATAGTGAAAATAGTTCCCTTTATAAGTGTTCGAGCCCCCAGGAATAGCAGAGATAGGCTATTTTATTTTCTTGTACTTTCTTTTTTCTTAAATCCATATTGTATTTTGTGCTTTTAAGAAGATTGCTTTGTTAGGGAGTGAGCTTGTGCTACGTGTGTATTACAGCAGGCTTGAGTGAGAGCGAGCGTGTCACTCAACGACCACCATAGCGGTAGACACTTGCTTCCTGGTTTCGTGGGCAGGTCACGGTTTTAAAACTGTAACGATTCTAAAATAAAAAAGTGTCTCTTTCTGTTGAGATTTTACAGCTCGTAAGAGTGGAAGATGCGCGAGGCACAAATCGCTATATCAGGATCGACTGTATGAGCCAGTGGGAAAAGCAGTTTTGTTTGCAGCACGCGGGATGCTCGGTGGATCGCGGGCAGCTGTTGGCATGGTGGCGATTTCAACCGAAAGTTGTGAGGTTACAGTGTGTTTTTTTTTTTTTTTATTTATTGTGCGATTTACTGTAGTTTGACCTTGGTTATGGGGAGGGGGGGCGGATTACTTTCATAGACAGAGGCTGTCATTTCCTCGCTGTGAGCTGTGCCAGCCTGTGTTTTTGTTTAGGATTGGCACAGCTCAGTGACTTGTTCTTGTAGTGGGGCTCGAGAGTGAAGACTAGTGCCGGTTGGCTACAATACCTTCTGATAAGGACAGGGCTCAGAAGATGTTGTAGCCAATCAGGTTACAGGATTTCTTGAGCACATTTTATAATGCTGCATGAACAGCACTGGGCATTCACACTGATGTCTTAAAATGCCCAGAAAACACTGAAATGAACAGCAGTAAACAGTGAAGAGAGGAAATTAAAGGTAGATTCAGTAGCAGTATAAAACTCATTTCTTTAAGCAGAAGGCATGGTAATGGTGTTTGGGGGTGGGGAGGTTGATGGCTGTCTCACCACTAAAGCACCTCCTCTGGCATTGATACTTCACTGAAACTTTAGATAACCATGCAGCTCCTGGCAGAAACTTACTGGCAGTGCCACCAGGGGTGGTTTCCATAACAGGGCAGGGTATATGTAGATTGAAGGAGCAACCACCAGGACAGCTTCAAAGGAAGGATAGGAAATATAAGTTAAAAAAAGGAAAAACATCTCAGAAGACAGGGGATCACTGAAGGGACTAAACAAGAAGAGTGTCAAACAGGGGAGAGGTAAGCACTGCAGCATTCCCAGTTCAGATTCACGTACTCCCAGTTCTGTTTCTTCATGTGTCACTCTTTCCCGCTTCCTGTCTCCTTAAAACTGGTCTCCTAATTCTCCGCAGCACTTTTGTGGCAAGCTCCTAGGCTTCTGAGGTAGCTTATGCTTATTCCTGCAGCATAATGTGTATGTTTCTGTGAGAGGAGGAGGAGACCAAAACATCAATATTCCTTCTTAAAAACTGTCAAGTCCAAAGTCAACCATCATTTCCTCAGGATTGTTCCATTACTCCACAGTCACCCTGCAGACCTTGTTCATAAAAGTTTATTTTTAGTTTTTGTTTACTGGTAATACAAAAATGGGAAAAACAGGTTCTTCTGCTTGATGTTGTGGCTATCACTCAGTCTGAAATCGCTGATGGAGTGCTTCTGCCTGGGATTTTAGTTTCCAAAACTCCTCCTGGATAAAATCGGTAATTGCTTTGAGCATCTCCACCTTAACACACACACACATTAAAAAAAAAATAATAAAAAAAATGGCTATTTAGTGTAATCACTCAAGAGTACACCTGAAGCAGCATGAAGAATAGGTTTACAGATATGTTCATTGTTTTGCACATTTAGCCTGTTATTTACATTGTTTTGTACATTATTCATCCTGATGTAACTTTTGTGTTTTGCACCCCCTTGTTGTACACACCAGTCACTGTTAGCACTGCTTTGCAAGCCTTTTTATTTCTACACTTGTCTTGTTTAAATACAGAAAGAAAGAAAGAAAGAAAGAAAAATACTACTAGTATTCAGTTCAATTCCAAATTTGCATGCTCAGTCACCAAAAATAGTTCTCCAGCTTGACTCTTCCTACCACACAATCATATGGACCTCTGGATCTGTCATCCACTGCTCTTAGATCTGCACAATGGAACAAGGAACTGAAAGCAAGTCTTTCCAGGGAAGGTTGGAGGGGTGGTTTGGATGTGCACTGCATACTGGTAGTAGAACTATTAAGTAACCTAGTCTTCTAACTAGGTAGATTTAATTCACTATCCACACTTAGACAGACTCCTAGCAGACCTCCAGAAGAGGTGGCAAGGCACACTTACTAACATACTAAAATGCCAGCAGAATAGGCTTAACGGTCTTTCGTGTCTGCTCGTTTGGTCAGCCCCCACCCTGGGAGCCGACCTTGCTGCTCCCCTCTCCCTCTCTGGCTTCTCCCTTCCCAGTCCCGGATATTCTCGCTGCACTGGTTTTTGCTTCCAGAACCCTTCCCCTGTACCTGTCCCATCCCCTCTTGAATCCCTCCACCGTTTCTGCCTCCACCAGCCCCCTGGGCAGCGCATTCCATGGCTCCACCACTCTCCCAGTGAAGCAGCACCTCCTACTTTCTCCCCTGAATCTCCGCCCCTCCAGCTTCCACCCATGCCCTCTAGTTGCTCCCCTTCTTTCGGAGCACCCTAACTGCTCCTCCCCTATTTACCTTCATGTACCTGAAGACCTCTATCATGTCCCCCTGGTCCCTTCTCTCTTCCAATGTGTACATATTTGGCTCTTCAAGCCTCTCCCCATAGGTCCTATCCCCCAAGCCCCAAATCATTTTGGTTGCACTCCTCTGGACCCTCTCCAGGAGTTCAATGTCCCTCTTTAAATGTGGCCTCCAAAACTGCACGCAGTACTCGAGGTGCGGCCTCACCAAGCAGTTATACAGTGGGAGTATCACTTCCCTCCTTCTGGAGGTGAGCCCCCTAGCGATGCACCCAAGCATCCTGTTGGCCTTTGCCGCTGCCCTCCTACAAGTCTTGGAGTTGTTCATCTTGACACTTCCCAAATTGCTTAGGTGAACAGAGACTGGAGGACTGTGAACCCAAAAGCAGCATTCTGGCAACTAAGCAAGCTGATACTGTAATAAATGTGTGGAGTTAGCCCCTAAAGCAACGCTGTCAACCCTTTCTGCATATTATTTCTAGTTGAAAACTCACATTAGAAACTCAGAACATGATGTCAGATAAGGACCACTTGGCCCACCCATTTCTCCCTACCTACATTATCACCGCAGACCCTACTTGATCTCTGGCTCTTTCTCCCACCGCCCTTCCTTTCCACTAGGATTCCTCTGTGCCTATCCCATGCATTCTTGAACCCCACCAGTTTTCACCCCCACCATCTCCGCTGGAACGCTGTTCCAGGAATCCACTATTCTTTCTGTGAAGAAGTATTTCTTCACAGGTCTCCTGACTCTACCCCTCTCCAGCTTCATAGCATGTCCCCTTGTTGACTGCTTACCTTTTCTAAAATACATGGATGTTGCTGGTTGGCTCATCTGCTTCCTAGCAAAGCAGAACTAAAATACATGCTAATGGTACAAATACGGTATACCTAACCTTGTGTTGTCTAAAATTCCTGATCTACTCTTCCTGCATACTTCCTAAACATCAGGAACACCCCCAAACAGTGCAGCCACTCATGAGGCAATAGTCTCCTCTCATCCCATTGGGGGTGTTCTTAAGTCCAGGAGAGGGGCAGTGGTAGCTGATCAAGGAATGTAAACAAACAGGTTTTTGTGTGGTAACAGCAGTGAGGTGTACAGTCTGTTTTCACTTTTAAAAAGAAAAAGGAATTAGAATTAAACTACCAGCTACATCAACACTCTCTACAGAATGTAAACAAACATAACATGCGTAAACCAGAGACCATATGAGGCCTAAGGGGGTTGACAGTGTCCCTTTATTGTCAGTTGGTTCCCTCCCAGTCAACTGGTAGTTAAGCAATGGATGATGTAGTTCACCTGCAAATTGTCTGTTTGGCGTAGATAAACAGCTGGCGAGCCTCATCACAAAATTCTGTCATATGCCCATGGTAATAGAGCAGTGCATCTCAGACAGAAAGCATGTGGAGTGCCCACTTAGCATCTGAGGTATGGGGCTTTGAAAAGAACACCAGAAGTATCAAAGCCTGTTTCAAATGAAATTCTGAAACCATCTTGGGCAGGATTTTTTAACGGGGCGTGGACAACCTTGTTCTTGAGGAAACCCAGATATGGTGACTCCACAGAAAGAAACAGAAACAGAGGTTACTTGCTTGTAATCCTAACTCAACTATTAGTATTCAGTTCACATCCACACTTGGGCAGTCTTCTGCTAAGCATGCTCAATCACTAGAAAAGTCTTCAAGCTCAATCTGTCTCATCACCCAACCATATGATCCTCCAGCTCAGCCTCCTCTGCATTTGATCTGCACGCTGAAACAGGTATCTGAAAGAAAGCACTGCCAGGGGAAGTCAGGTGGATTGGGTGGATGTGAACTGCATATCAGTACAGTAAAGCCCACTTAAACATATAGGTCTTAAATTGAAAATTAGGTTACAGCTTTCCAGGGATCTGTAATATATTACTGAACAGTCAAGCAGCTTGACACTGCTGCTAAGCCCATACAAAGTCCAGAATACAAATATTGTCTGATTTGATAGTTATGATGAATTGAATTGTTGCCTGGAGTATCCTGGTGTGCCAAGTTGCTGAACTGTTTTAAAGGCTGGTTTTCGCTATATTATTAATTTGGCTTTTTAGTTTCAAGTCAACATAGATAAACATGGACATTAAGGTACTATAACTGTTTGAGAATGCACTTGTATAATATGTTATGGTGTTTGTTTTTATGCTCCCTCTTGGGCATTGTCACTACTACTAGCGGAGCTAATAAAACTAAGACTGGGACCTATTAGCCATCTCCATTTACGAAGACACAAGAAACAAACCAAAATTCAACTAGCAGAAATGTTTTCACAAGAAATTGGAGGAGATATGTCCTACAGGGCAGCAAAAAAGCATTCAATACTTATGTACTTCATAAACGAGATCAAGGGCACCATGGAGTCTGCTATATATTTTTAATAATCATGGGGGTGGAGACACAGAGCTAAACCCTGGCCCACAGAGTAGCATTCATTTAAAAGTTATGCATGATAATGCACACAGCATGGGCTCAAAAACTGATTTATTAGCATTAATGGCCATGGAACACGATCCAAGTATCCAAGGATTAAATAAAATCCTGGTTATCGGGGTATTAAGTTTTTGAACTCTGTAGATGCTATCAATTTGCAAGAAACTTGGCATGGGGAAGAACATGCTGAGGCTATTAATTTAAATTGATATCTCCACGTGCATTCACCTGTACATAAATTAAAAAAAGGGAAGGAGAATGGGTGGTCTAATTACATTTATTGAAATAAATGATTACATTAAAGTGCTCAAAACAACAATTAAACAAAATTACATTTTGTTAGTTATAAAAATTTGGAATGAAACAGTTGTTTTAGTGAATGCTTATAATACACCTACTCAGTCTACTTTACATAATAAGAATATTGGTAAAAACATAATTGAGGATGTAAAAGTACTAACTAAAGAATTCAAAAACAGTGCATTACTGATTTCAGGAGATTTTAATACTAGATACGGTTAAAAAGACTGCCTCAGACTGTAATCTGTCCATTCTAAAAAGCCATAAACATACCTAAAGGAATTACACAAGACAAACAAAATACTGATAATAACAAACAGTTGAATCTGATGCTTGATGTCCTTCAGTTAATAATTCTACATGGAAGATTTCCTTCAGATAATGAAGGAAGAGCAAAGTGTATAGATGCCAAAGGCTCTACAACAAGCGATTATTTTTTTGACATCCCCTTTGGATTATCATAAGTACTTAGATCTAAAAATTATAAACAGAACGGAAGGTGATCACCTCCCCATGATTTTATATAAGAAAACAAAATACTCAAAAACAATAATAATGAAGTAGTTGAGATAATAAACAACATAATATTGGAGGGAGGACGATTAATTTCTTCACAGAATGGGTGGTGGACAAGTGGAACACCCTACCACAGGAAGTGGTGGGGGCTGAAACAATCACGGGATTTAAGAATGCATGGGATAGATATAAAGGAATTCTGGAGGTCAGGGGTAAGGGGCAACAGACTTCTAGGAAAACAAACTGAACTTACAAGCTCAAATGGGCAGACTGGGTGGGCCATAGGCCCTTATCTGCCGACACTGTCTATGTATAATTAAACAGGATAAAACTCCATCTGAAAAAGCCCAAGAACTAAGTAACAAGTATATAGAAGAAATAACTTTAAACATGGAAATGAACTGGATCCAGAAAATATATACAAGCAGCTAATTAACACATAACAAAATCTCATGGTAAGTCATAGAAATAAACCAAAAAAAGGCCTCTAACAAATATGATAACTGGTTTGTAAAAAAAATTGTAAGGAGGAAAAAAAGAGCCCTCACAAGGCTGGTAAAGAAAATCAAGAAAAATCCATCTAAAGCAGGCTTAGCAGAACTTAATAAAAAAATGAATCAGTGCAGAGAACATGTCAAATTTTACAGGATGCAACATCAAATGAAGTTGTGGGAGACCATGATTCACGCTATAAATGAGAAAGATGATAAAAAATATTGGACACTTGTTGCGAAGAGGGTTCATAAATATAAAGAACAATATAATTCTTACATTCCACCCAATATTTGGGTGGAATATTACACGTCTCTTTTTTATAACCCATAGGCAAAATAATTAGGTACAAATCTACAACTAAATGAAAACTGTCAGTGGTTCACAGAAGAAGAGGTAGTTATATCAAACAGTTTAAAAAAAATAAAGCTCCAGGTCCAGACAATATATCTGTAGATTTTTTCCATCTGAATATAGAATTGGTGGTCACATAGGTTAATGGATCTATTTAATAAATGTGCTATGGACACTTTTATACCTTCTTCTTGGAAGGGAAGGCATATTATCCCTCTATACAAAAAAGGTGCGCACTCTGACCCACAAAACTACAGGCCCATTAGCCTACTGGATAACATGGCCAAGATTTATGCAAAAGTCCTATTAAACATGCTATCAATTTGGATCAATCAGTATAACATAATTTCTCCATTGCAAGCAGGTTTTAAAAAGGACACGGGTACAATTACACAACTATTTATTCTTTCACATCTCATACAAAAATACAGTATTATATATAAAAAAATGATTGTAGCCTATGTTGATTTCAGCTCAGCTTTTGATTCTATATTGAGGTACTATTTATGGGAAAAGCTGGAAATGTTGGGTAGAGATTCAAACTTATTGCTATTAATCGGACAATTATACACTAATACATGAATGAAAATACAATACAGTAAAACAGGTCAACTAACAGATCCAATTAAGACAAGCATGGGTGTCAGACTAGGGTGCGTGTTAGCACCCTCATTGTTTAATATTTACAACAATGAAATTTTACTGGCATTAGATAACTCTTTTCACCTGCCTAAAATTGAACAACAAAGAATTTCTGGGCTTGCCTACGTGGATTGGGTTTAAAAAGAGCACTGGCAAAACTGGAGACATTGTGTGCCAAACTAAATTTAAAACCAACCCCCCCCAACCAAAAAAAAATTATGGTGTTTGGCAGCAAAAAAATATATACAGCAAATTGACATTGGCGGAAAAAAATTTGGACTTTGTGAACAAATTTCCATACCTGGGGGTAAATTTTGCTATTAACTGCAAATGGAACAAACATCTAGAATGGTGACGTGGGAAAATGAAAGCCAATTTAAAAGCACTACTGAGATTTAACCTTAAATATGGTGGCATGTCAGTATCCCCCATGTTAAGAGTTATAAATGCAAAATTAATCAAGGCTTATACATCTCTGAAATATGGCGAATTACAGATGTGTCAAAAATAGACAGCATACCAAATAAACAATACAAACAGATATTAAAAGTTCCATATAGCACTCCAATAATTTGGTAAGAACACAGGCAGGTCAGGTAAGTTTCACAAATCTGGTTCATACTGTATAAGGATAATTAATATATGGATAAAGTTTCAAATGGGGAATAAGGAAACTACTATAGCTAGATGCTCAAGGGGGGAAAAGTAATTATTCAAAGGAAATGCTGATAACTGGCTTAAATTTATACATAGGTTATTGGAAAATATGATTTTACTTACCTAAAATTTTGGACCGATAATGGTATTACTTTAAACAAAGCATACGCAAAAACTGTCACTAAACATATTCAGAAAATTGCCAAACAAGATGAACTTAATGCTGTTTCCCACCTAAAAGTTTCCAAATGGCTTATACAAAAGAAAATACTATAACATTGTATTCAGAAGCTATAAAACTTCCAGAACATAGGGAATACTTTCCCAATATAGGTTCACAGTTTTTCCCAGCAATATCCTTGAAGCACACTATAATAAAGGAGAAAACCTATCTTCAAAATGTTTCTGTGCCTTACAAGAGGACGAGGATCTTTCATGTAGTATTTTGTTACCCCAGATATGCATTAAGAGAAAAATTCCTGGGTCCTTTTATGGCAACATTATTCAAATTTCACCCAGATATTTATTAGACTTGCTTTTCGACTCACAAAATGTACAAATCCTAACCAATCTGGCCCACTACTTAACAGCAAATCGATAGGATATGGAAAAAATATACAGAGATCTGATTGGCAATTTATTTTTTTATCAAAAAACTACATTTAGTGATCCTCCTCCTAATTTGAATACTAAAAGGAGTAGTTGAGCTCTGTTTTTACAGAATGTCTCTGATTAGTTATGTGGCTACTCTTGCATCCTCTGTAGGGCACGAAGATACAAATCCCACATATATGCTCTGGTATTTTACAAAATTTAATAAGTTAGATGTCTTTTAAAGAAGAACTATCTGGAGAGTTGAAGCCCCGATTGCTGCACAGATCGAGGCTTCAACTCTCCGATCCTCCCTGGAAGCGCCACTGCAAATAATTAGATTTTGTACCTTAACACTCGTAAAATCTGGAATCAGCTCCAATGGCTCTGGCATTTTGAAGATGGCGCTCCAGAACCCCCCGGGATCTCATTGGTATTATTGAGAGATAATGACATGGCATTACCCTTGCTATAACACTGTCCCTATGTACGGAAATAAAATTAAGTATATATGTCCCATACCAAGCTCTGTTTTTACTTAATTTGCCTAAAACCCACATGTATGCATGTTCCTTTTCCAGCTTCCTCTGGGTCTGTGAACTGGAATGAATGGCTTCCATTGTATATATGGAGGCGGGCTGGCATGGGAGGCAGATATAAACCCCAGGGCTCCTCAGCCGAGTGCGAACTCCCATCAAATGGTTGTGGACGCATTCTTGTCGTGACATGATAAGCGGGGAAAATATGTAGGGTATTACCATCATAGTTCAGACTGTCAGCAGCTCTTGAGGCTACCAGAATCAGATCCCTAGTCCCCACGCCATCTGTCACCAATAGTGCTGTTCTCAGTAGATCACTCCAGACTTCCATAGCACGAGGAGAAATCCTGTAGGCTCTAACGAAGTTTTGAGCACAGTCAAGCCCTAAGCCCAGAGCTCCTGGAAACCATTGTTTAAGAAACCCCAGAAGATCATCACATTCCACGTTCTCAGGTAATCCCCCACAAGCCTCACATTTGATGCACGCTGTGCATTTTCCAAAGCTTCCAACCAGTATTTTAGTTGTAAGTTTTCCTGTACGAGTCTGGTTGTGGCAGCCAAAGCTTTTCTGGCTTGACTTTCAGCCGAGGTTGCAGTTTTTGTAGCCAGTTCAATTTTTATATCTTGTTCCCCATTCGGCTTAGAATCATTTAAACTTTATTGTCGACTGCCTGCATCAAAAGTTGTAGTGACTTTCATGGGGGCTCACCAATGGCAGCAGCAGGCCAAGATCCTCCAGCAGCCATATTCCCTCCTCCTGCATTCGGCTATTCTGGTAGTGGCTGGTTTTTAGATCTGCTTGGTCCAGTATTTTGCATGCGACTCATTCTGAAAGAAATAGATCACTGTGTGCAGCTCGATGAAAGGTATCTGTCGGTATCAATTATTTATTAAGCCCAAAAAGAAATACAGTAATTATATATATAGTTCCTCAATCTGCCAAGCAACACAGAAATGTGTCTACGCAGCAGGTGTGCTCCACAGCACCCCGATTAGAAGGTTTTCTGTCACAGTATTATGCTGTTTGTATCGAATAGCACTCTGCCTGGTATCTGACATATCTAGTTCTATTTCTTCCACTACATCATCAGCACTGCGATCTCACTGACTGTATCATCACAGGTCACTGACCTGGCAGCTACCGAGTGGTTCCTCCTGAACAGCTGTGATGTCACAATCAGTGAGGTCACAATGCTGACGATGTTATGGAAGGAACAGAGCTACACATGTCAGCTGCTAGGCAGACATGTTTCACACATCACACCTAACATCATTAGGTAAAAAAAAATCTAATTAACCAAAGGGGGGGGTGGGGGAGTACCTCAGATACAAAAGTTATTAGTTGGCTGCTTTTAAACATTCATATTAGTTTTAGGCAGTACACCAGCTCTTTAGGAGGACTGCACTGGGGCAGAAAGAATACTTACTGTAACAGCAGATTTTAGAATCTCCTTCATTTAGCCACATCATGGAACTGTAAGCTGTCCACATCAGGACCAGTCAGACATTTCTGCTAGCTCAATCATGCCTCATTCCCCCCACTGGAGACAAGCTCAGAGCATCATCAGAACAGCAGGGACCAAAGCAACCAGGCACACAGGAGAGAATATGGAAACCAGAGTAAATATGCCAAATTCAGGCATAAGAGGAGAACCAACATGCGAGAGCAGGCAGAATAACCACCCACCACCCGGAAAGGGGGAAGGAGGGAAAGCTTTGGCTCAATGTAGGAGTTTCTCTCGAAGATCTACTGTTATGGTAAGAAAATAGTCTATCCTCTTCGAGGATATCTCTATTGAACCATATCATGGAATGATTCCCAAGCAGTACCAACACCGAGGGAAGAAGGCAAGCTCCAAGTACCCTTAGTAAGGTGACCTTGAAGGACAGTAAGGCCAAATTTGGCATGTTTATGAGAGACTATGTGCAGACTGTAGTGTTTAGTGAAAGTATGCACAGTGCTCCAAGTGGCAGCAGCACATATATCAGCAGTGGACACACTGTGAAAACAAGCCATGGATGTGGCCACCCCACAAGTGGAGTGAGCACGGACAGAACCAGGAAGCTACTTACCGTATTTCTGGTAACAGAAAGAATGCAGCAGGCCAACCATTTGGAAAGGCCCTACTTAGAAATAGGTGAGACAACCATCCAGTGTGGTGAAAGCCACAAAAAGCTGAGAGGATGTTCTACAAACTTTGGCACAATCAAGGTACCATGGCAACATCGGAGAGACGTCAAGTGAGTGCAGACATTCCCCATTATCTGTGAGAGTTGAAAAATAAACCAGAAGGTCAACAGTCTGATTTAGTGTTTGCTCAGAAATGACCTTCTGCAGAATATTAGGACTGGCACACAAGGTAACCATATCCTTTAGGAAAACAAGAAAAGGAGGCTCTGCAACCACAGTTTACAATTCCAAAATAGGACTACCAGATGTCACACTCATGAGAAACAATGTCTTTCAAGAGAGGAAGTGCAACTCACAAGTAGCAGCAGGTTCAAAGGGAGGTCCACGAAGGGTCTCTAGGAAAAAACGAAAGTCTCACACTAAAACCAGATCAAGGACTGAGGGGTACGGAAGCAGAATGCCTCTGAGGAACTTATGAGAAACCTCAAGCTGGGCTACCTTCTTGCCATCGGTGAGGGCATGAAAAGCTGATGGTGCAGCCAAGTGGACCTTAATGGAGGAATACCTGAGACCCGCGTCTGTAATGGACAGAAGATAGTTCATCACTAGACTGACTGGACATGTAAAAGGGTCCAGCTAATGGGCAGCATACCAAATCACAAAACATTTCCATTTTTGCAAGTAGGTGTATCAAGTAGATGGGTTCTGTGCTTCCAAAAGAACAACTGCAACTGGCAGGAAAACCCCAAAGTGAGAGAGCTCTATGTCCTCAGGAGCAAGGCAGGGGGTGTAGGGATCAAAGACCCAGATGAATTAGAGAGCCCTGTTCTTGTGACAGAAGTCCTGCTCCTAGAGGAAGCGAGATGAGGTTCTACTGCCAATTGCTGAAGCAGAGGGAACCACATTTGTCTGGATCAGTATGGAGTCACCAGAATCAAGGTGGCTGACTTGGCCCATAACTTGACAAGAATCCTCTGTATTAAAGGGACCCGATGAAAGGTGTACGTGAATCTTCCTTTCCAAAAGAGGAACAACGCTTCTCACCAAGCCCTGAAGTGAGCAAGCAGAAACACAGCAGTTCTGCCATGTACGGAAATGCAAAGAGGTTGATATCCGGACAACCCCACCATATAAACAGGTTACCCACAATGAAGAGAGATAGCTCCCATTCATAGCAGAGCAACTGGAACTGGCTGAGGTGATCTCCCAAGTGTGCTGAGCATACCAGGCAGGAAGACATCTGACAGGAAAGAACAGCTACGTAACAACTTACCAGAGAATCTCCTCCATAGGCCACACCTTTGAAACTAAAAGCTGTCAGCGTTAGGACAACACAGAAAATTTTGCTAGCTGGGGCTGCTCACAATGTCATGCAGCATCTATACGTATATAAAGGTGGGTGGCTCCATCACTCTTCAGTTCCCCGTCGGACATTAGCCTCGGAGGACATCCAGCTGTGGGGAACCAGGAGATGAGACCAGCACCAGGCACACAAAGACAGGCATGGGGCTGGATGCAGGATGCATGGAGTAGGTTTTAGGCACATCTGATACAACCCTCACAGAAAGCAAAACTGGAAGGAGGGAGGGACGGCATGGCCTAATGGAACAGATTCAAAGATCTACTGTTACGGTAAGTTCTTATGTAATGGTTTCTTCAAGGATATCTCTTCCATTAGCCCACACCTTTGGAACAATTCCCAAGCAGTGTAAAGTGAACTGGAGGATGGCACAGTCTGATACATAATCTGGACAGAAGGCCTTGCAGTACAGCAAGCCAAAGCCAGCATGTCTATGACAGACAAGAACAGTGCTCCATGTGGCTGCAGCACATGTCAGCAGCAGGGACGTTTTTGAACTGACGACAGAAGAGGCCATACCCCCCTGTGGAGTGACCAAGAACAGCACCAGGAAGTTCCTTGCTGTATTTCCTATAACAGGATGTAATGCAATGTGGCAGCCATTTGGACAGGCATTGTTTAGACACAGGAGCACCCTCTTTCTCGGGGGTAAACAAAATAAAAAGCTGAGAGGACTTTTTGCAGTCCTTGGTGTGACTAACATAGCATCATAGTATTTTATGTACATCTGAAGTATGGCTCAGTTCCTTACCCTGGCTGGCATGCTCAGGACAATATACAGTAAGGTGTATAGTTTGAGTCAGTGTAAATTCAGATACCACCTTCAGTAGAAACTTAGGATTTGTATGCAGAGACTATCTTTGTGAAAAATCAAATATGAAGGCTCACACATTAGAGCCTGAAGCTCGGTAATCCTTCATTGTAGTCATTGTAGTTAAAAGCAACATTTTCCATGACAGGAAAACATAAGCCACAATTCACGGCAGGCTCAAAACGAGCCAACCTAATTTTCTCAAACATAACGTTCAAGTCCCAGGGCAGGACTGGATTATGGATAGGAGGTTTCATACAAAGAATACCTTTCAGAAACATATGAGATACCTCTAACTGGGCAACCTTACGACCATCAACCGGGGAATGGAAAGCTGATATAGTGACCAAATACACCTTATACGATAAATACTGCAGGCCAGTGTCAGACAGGGAAAGCAAGTATTCCAACACAGCATTCACAGGGACAATGTAACAGGGTCCAAATTCCCGGGAAGCAGACCACAAAGTGATGCGCTTCCATTTCAGGGAATGAGTATGTCTGCCAAAAGGCTTCCTATGTGCAATCAGGACATTAGCAACCTTAGGGGATACCTCCAAAACATGCAAAGGCTACGTCTTCAGAAGCCACGCATGCAGATGTAGGGACTTCAGGTCCGGATGGACCAGGGACCCCTTGTCTCGTGACAACAGATCCTGACACAGGTAGAGAGACAGGAGGCTCCACTGCCAGATGCTGAAGGAGTGGAAACCATATTTGGCGAGGCCATAATGGAGCAGTGAGGAGGAGGGTGGCACTCTCCACCTGCAGCTTGAACAGAACCTTCTTTATTAGAGGAACGGGGGGAGGATGTGTATAGGAACTTCTCTTTACAAGACAGGGGTGAGTTTAACCACAAAACTCCAGGCCATGGAGAGAGTGAGCAGAAACATGGCAGTTTTGCGTTGTGTAAGGATGCAAAAAGGTCCAATTCTGGATGACCCCATAGAGGTTGCTTGCCACAGAGGTCAGCAGTTCCCATTTGTGAATCATCGATGGGATCGGCTTAGTCTGTCTGCTAGGACATTTTTTTTAGACTTGGGAGATGCATGGCCAATAGCTGAAGGCCACAAGACAGAGCCCAGTACCATACTCTCATTGTTTCCCTGCATAAGGGATAGGAGTGAGTGCCCCCCGGTCTGCTGATGTAATGCATAACACTGACACTGTCTGTCAATATCAGCAGAGGACCACGGCATACATGATTATGAAAGACCTGGAGGCATGATATGAGGGAGAAAAATTTCTAGTGCCTTGCTCTAATTCTGCACGCTCATCCTGTAGCAAGGACTCTGATTTATACCCCGAGATCTCCTACTGAGGACCCATCTTTCCAAGCCACGATGCAGCAAATGCAGTCTGACACGTCCTTTGCTGTGGAAGAGGAAGATGCCACAAAAAGGAATCCCATGGAATTTTTGGAGGTGCTCTCCTTCCCCTCCATTATAATTCCAAGTATCAGTATATATCCTGCAGTAGAAGAAGACACTGCCTTTGCTGCATGGTACAGGCCAAACTCGCTGCCTGCAGTTCCTGGAAAGCCTTATTATGCTAACCAGTCAGAAACTGACTGTGTGGTCATCATGGCTACTCATGTTAGGCCTATGGCCCCTAGATACACGAGTACTTTGCTTCCGATAAAAAATCTAGGAGGCTGGTTACGATGGGCAGACGTACTTATGTCTTTGCATTGTTGGGTCTTAGGATTGCCAACTACCAAACCCACATGAACAAATATCAGAACAGCCTGTACAAAGCTTCTCGTATCACTGCTCAGACGTTTCCTGATGGCTGTGCCAAACATTATCTGCTTAAAACATTGTCTGCTGGTGCTGATGTTGACAAACATTTATTGCATTCCATTTACGAGGTCTGATGCTTCTGACAGGACTGCTGCTTCAGGCATTTGCATGAGGAGATATTCTTGGCATAGAGTTGCTGACTTTGCCAGTGATATGCAGCAGGCAGTTTTGAATGGTACTTTTGAAGGGACAAAAAAAAAAGGCATAGTACCCACAGTACCGAGACAGCGCTGGTTCGGGTGCTCAGTGATCTCTTGATGGCTAGGGATCGGAAGAACCGCTCCATTATGGTTCTTGTGGATCTCTCATCAGCTTTTGACACTGTGGACTGTGGGGTTCTCCTTGAGTGTCTGAGGTTCATCTGTGGACTATCGGATGTAGTCTTAAGATGGTTTACATCTTACCTCACTAGAAGAATGCAGAAAGTGGTTTCTGGGGTTTATTCCTCTGACCCAGTTTCTCTGTCTTGTGGGGTTCCTCAGGGCTCTGTGTTGTCCCCCATGTTGTTCACAGTGTATATGCTGCCCCTCTGAGACATTGTAAGAAGGTATGGGCTGAGGTTTCACTGCTATGCTGATGATACCCAGCTCTACCTTTCTTTTGCACCGGATAAGGATGGAGCTTTCTCTGTCTGTAATAACTGCCTTAATGAAATCCAGGAGTGGATGGACTCGAGTTGGTTGGCTGACCTGTGTCAATGGGTCTTGGCCTGACAACAATGGTGTCATACTGCCCATAGTAGGTACTGCAGCGCCTAAGCTAAGCCCGACCTTGGTTTCTCAATGACAGTTGAGGCGGGGGGCTGTAGATGATGCTGCCAGAGCAGAAGCTGACAAGAACACACCTTTCTTTCTCTCTTTTTTTTTTTAAATAACTTTCCTTTTCATTTGAAACTTTTATATTCAGAACATTCAACACAGTACATAAATCATACAACAATAACTTAGTCCGAAAGTCCATACATCATTCTCTGGTTTGGAATACATTTTATATGCAAATGAGGATGTGACAAAATAGACCTTAATTACTTCTTGGGTTCCTTATAACCTGTTATCCCATCCTTGTTATACGCCCAAGTTAGTATTTATTTATGGAACAAAATCTGACCTTTGTGAAGAGATATAAATTACCCACCTCCTCCATGTAATCTCAAAGTTCTCTTTTTTTATTTATCATAGCTGTCATCTGCTCCAATCTATAAATCTAAATCATGATCTTAAACTTACAATCGGGGGCACTAATGAGCAGCTAAACCGGACAGACGTGTCTCTTTACTGCTCTCCTTCACTAGCTGAAATAAAGTATTAAAATAGAATATAAATACCTTGAAAAGCGTGTAATTTGTACACCTCTTGATGGCGGAAGGCAGGATGGACGAATATTTGATGCCAAATCTGGTGAAAAAACAGCGACTTGCCAACAAAAGCACCAAAAAAACCACAGCTGGCAGAGGAGGAGAAAATTCGGGCCTTGTTTCGATGTTGGCCGCGGAGGTTACCACGCTGGGTCAGGAATTAACCGGGCAGGTTATAGCAGAGCTGGAACCAGGCTAATAAAGCTGGAGGGGAAATTGGAATTAAAGTTGCAAGAAGTCCAAGAGCAACAGTCAGCGCAGGCTACCAGATTCGCAGAGGCAAAAGACAGAATCTCACAACTGGAAGATGAGTTGGCAGCGGTCCCTGAGCAGGTCTTGGTGTTACAGAAGGAGCTGGCTGATTTTAAAGAGGTATTTGATTATCAAGAAAATTATCATCAACACCTCAATCTTCGCCTGAGAGGACTACCGGAGGGAAGGGAAGGAAAGTACAGTTACGTAGGAACTTACCGTAACAGTAGATCTCCGAGAGAGGTTCTTGCAGTAGGTAATTACATATAGGACTGACGTCGGCAGGTGGCAGGACCCCACGGAAACATTTCTAGCTAGCAGTTTCTGGCGAGGGACTGCCCCCACGTCAGGTGACCAGCATCAGGAGACGTCGGTATAAAGGGGCGGTCCCTCACGCCCGCCTTCCAGTTCTTTCCCGCCACAAGCCACAAAGGACCGGACGAGAGAGAAGCGGATATTTCCCTCACTGGAAAAGGAGCTGAAAAAGCTTAAGGGGAAGGAGGGTGGGAAGGTATTACCTACTCCAAGAGCCTCTCTCGAAGATCTACTGTTACGGTAAGTTCTTATGTAACTGTACTATCTTACTTCGAGAGGGCTCTTGCAGTAGGTAATTACATATAGGACTGAGTCCCAAGCAGTCTTGAACAAGAAGAAGCACACGGGAGGAGGAAAGCTACTCAAAGCAGATCCTCTAGCTGTGAAGTCCTTAAGAAAGAAGGCTTGCAGAACAGCGAGCCCGAAGACTGCTTTACGGTGAGAGGCAATATCCAAACTGTAATGTTTTGTAAATGTATGGACAGAAGTCCAAGTGGCAGCGGCACAAATGTCTGCCGCTGACACATTCTTGAAACATGTCGCAGAGGCAGCAACCCCTCTGGTGGAATGACCTCTTATTCGACCCGGAAGAGTCTTCTTGTACTTGTCATAACAGAAGGTGCTGCAATGAGCCAACCATTTAGACAGGCATTACTTGGAAACAGCATTGCCTTCTCTTTTGGAGGCAAAAGAGACAAAAAAGTTGATCAGTCTTTCTGAGATCTTTTGTTCTGTTGGTATAGTATCTCAGAATGCGGTGAACGTCCATAGTGTGAAGTAGATACTTGCCCTGATTGGAGTACTGCATAAAGAAGGCGGGTAATTCTATGGACTGGTTCAATGTAGATTCTGCTACCACCTTGGGAAGAAACTTAGGAATGGTTGCGAAGAGCCACACATTCCTTGTGAAAAATCAAGTACGGGATTTTACACATCAGGGCCTGGAGCTCGGAAATCCTCCGAGCAGATGTAATGGCCACTAGGAAGAGCGTCTTCCATGAAAGGAACTTCATGTCTGCTGAGGCCGCCGGTTCAAAAGGAGGCAAAGTAAGTTTCTCAAGAACGAAGTTCAAATCCCAAGGAGGGGCGGGAACTCGAAGAGGGGGTCTCAAGTGAAGAACCCCTCTGAGGAAAGTCTTAGAGACTTCCAGTTGAGCAAACGTCCTATCTGTGAAGGGAATATGGTAGGCTGAAATGGCTGCCATGTGTACCTTCAGAGACGAGCGACTAAGACCCAGGTCAAAGAGATGTCGCAGGTACTCCAGCAGTTGCCCAACTGAGCAGAAGGAAGGCTCAGAGCCTTTTGAAGCGGCCCAGATTGAGAACCGTTTCCACTTCATGGCATAAGTAGACCTAGTGGAGGGTTTTCTAGCCTCCACCAAGATCTCAGCCACCGTCCTGGGGAGAAACCCCAAAGCGGGCTTGAGCTATGTCTGCAGGAGCCACACATGCAGTTGAAGGGACTTGAGACCTGGATGAACCAGGGTCCTCCTGATCCTGGGTCAATAAAATCTGTGACAGCGGAAGAGGAGTCTCCTCCGAGTATTGTTGCAGAAGACAGAACCAAACTTGCCTGGGCCAGAAAGGAGCAATCAGAATCATTCGTGCTCCTTCTGAACCGAGTTTCTGAAAGGCATGCGAGATCAGAGGAATCGGTGGGAAGGCATAGACGAATCTGTCCCTCCAATCTAGAGACAGAGCGTCTCTCCAGAAAATGCCTTGCTCTTGAACAAGCGAGCAGAAGTCAGGAAGCTTTGCATTTAGAGGTGAATTGAACAGGTCCACCTGAGGTGTTCCCCAACGTAGGAAGATTTAGTCTAGGACCCCCTGATCCAGCTCCCACTCGTGAGCTTGAGCAGACGAGCGACTTAGTTTGTCTGCTAAGGAGTTCTCGACCCCCGGAACATGAACTGCCATGAAGTGAAGGTCGTGTTGTGCTGCCCAATCCCAGACTCTCATCGCTTCCCTGCAAAGAGGGTAGGACCGAGTCCCGCCCTGTTTGTTGATGTACCATACCACACACATATTGTCCGTCTGGATGGCTAGGTGGCCTGGAAGAAGATGCAGGTGGAGGGCATAGAGAGCGCAGAGCAGTGCCTGAAGCTCGAGCATATTGACGTGCAGTGATTATTCGAGCTTGGACCAAGAGCCTTGGGTCCGATGTGGACCAAGATGGGCTCCCCAACCTTCGCCCAAGGCGTCTGTGGTCAGAGTCTGGGAGGGAAGAGGAAAGAAGAATGGAACTCCCTGAAGAAGGTTCTCTTGAACCATCCACCACTGCAAGTCTCGAATCATGGGAGAGGAGACTAGGACCAACTGGTCCAAGTCGTCTACCAACTGATCCCATTGAAAGCGAAGCATCCACTGAAAGACCCTTATGTGGAGCCGAGCGAGAGGGACTGTCAGGATAGCAGCAGCCATAAGCCCGAAGAGGCGAAGAAATGACCTTACACTGACCCACCTGCAGCCAGACAACAGGCTTATCTGAGTTTGGAGTGTGGCTGCCCTGTCCAGAGGCAGGAAGACCCTGCCTAGGGTCATGTCCAGTACCGCCCCAATAAACTGAAGCCGCTGGGATGGGATCAAGTGAGACTTGGAATGGTTGATGGTAATACCCAGACAGGCAAAGACCTGCTGGGTGAGGGAGAGGCAGTGCAAGAGATCCTCCCTGGATGAGGCTGCAAGAAACCAATCGTCCAGGTACGGGAAAACCTGTACTGCCCCGGGTATGCAGGTAGGCTGCCACCACCACAAGGCATTTGGTAAATACTCGGGGGGCTGAGGAGAGGCCAAATGGAAGTGCCTTGAACTGGTAGTGGTCCCCCTGGAAAGCAAAACGGAGATATCTGCAGTGAGACGGGCGGATAGTTATGTGCAGGTAAGCATCCTGCATATCCAGAGCACACAGCCACTGGCCCGAGCGGAGAGGGGCAGAAGGCTCTGCAGTGAGAGCATCCTGAACCTCTTGTACTCCACGACAATGATCAGGGAACTGAGATCTAGGATAGGTCTTACATCTCCTGTCTTCTTTGGGACCAGGAAGAAGTGGTAATAGTAACCCGTTCCTTGCAAGGGAAGGGGGGACAAGTTCTATCGCCTCTTTCAGCAAAAGTGCTACAATTTCTTCCTGGACCAGAAGATGATGTTCCCAAGAGTACGACGACCTTGGGGGAGGGTGAAGAGGTAGTTTCTGCAGAAACGCTATCGAGTGTCCTTCTGCGATTAGCTGGAGCACCCATGAATCTGATGTTATCCTCTCCCAGCCGGGAAGGTGGAGGGAAAACCTCCCTCCTACCGGTTCCTCCAGGAAGCCCAGAGGTAATGGGAGAGGGAAGGAGTCAAGTGGTGTGGGGCAGTGCGCAGCTGAAGCTCCCACTGCTTTTGGGCGGGGGGCTTGGCAGCTGGAGGGGCCCGATGTTTAGTGGCCCTCTTTCCCTGTGGTCTCACTTTGGGCCGATTCCGTCTGCGAAAGGGATGGCGCTGCGATTGATGGGGATGATATACAGAGTCCACAGACTTTAGTGCCGTCCCCCTCTCATGCAGGTCGGTGATGATGTCCTTATCGGACTGCACTTCTGGGACCAACCCTGACACTCAGAGCCAAGCGCGACGCCGCAGACCTACGGCAAAAGCTGACCTCCTACCAGCAGTGTCCTGGTAATCCCCCATGTGGCCAACGTAGTTCAGGGCCCTAACACCCAGAGTGGAAGAAGCAAAAATCTTCTTGCCATACTGGTCCAGAAGGCGGGATTCCTTGTCACGTGGAGACGAGCTAAGATGTTTGGGTTGAACTGACTGGCCATGAGCGGCGCTAATCACAACCGAGTCAGCACAAGGGTGGGAGTCTAAAAAGTCAACACCCTTGGAAGCCTGATACAGCCTGTTCGAC
Source organism: Neoceratodus forsteri (assembly GCA_016271365.2). NCBI lineage: Eukaryota > Metazoa > Chordata > Ceratodontiformes > Ceratodontidae > Neoceratodus > Neoceratodus forsteri. Next base: position 277,960,532 of record CM028138.1, on the reverse strand, counting down.
TTCCTGGAAAGTGGGGCTAAGGCCGACGGTTGTTTCCATATGGTGGTAATAAGGTCGGCATGAGGCTCAATCCAGGGTGGCACCGAAGTGGGAGCCGTCACGGGCAGATCCAGATGCTCAGCGAGTTTTTCCCACTGGGGGTCTGGCTCCAAGGATTGCCACTTATGTACTTCCTGGATCTTCCATAGTAAGTCCGTGAAGAAAGGATCCTCTGGAGGAGACTTCGGAGGAGTCCTTGGCCGGGGCTTGGACGGAGAGCGTGGCTCGTCGTCTTGCTCGGTACAACCATCAGAAGGGTCCGAGGTGTCCAAAGAAGAAGAAAAAGATGAAGAAGAGGTAGACTCCCTCTTCCGACGAGGGGGAGGAACGGACCCCTTGGGAATTCCTCGGGGAAGCGTGTCCTGCCCCTCTCTGGACCCAGAGGGATTAGTCCTGGTGTCCGGAGGTGGGGAGGGAGTGTGTCGTTGTGGACGTACGGGAACCGGCACCGTCGTCAGAAGACGACTCTCCACCTCTCTGGTGAGCTGAGCCTTGGCCTCAGCCCACCAGGAGGCCAGAGTCTCCTGCAAGTCCACCGGTGGCTGAGGGGGCGGTGGAGGAGGAGGAGGAGGAGGAGGAGGAGGAGGATGGGGATACAGGTATGGACTATACCCAAAAGGCACATATCCATAACCAGACAGTGGGAAGCCTGGCGTCGGGTATTGAGGAGCTGGGTACTGCAGCGTCGGGTGTGTCGGCGCCGGGTACTGAGGCGCCGGTTACTGCTGTCCCAGGTATGGTGGCGTGGGATGCGATGGGGCGGGTACCGGGAGCGGAGGAGCTGCCTGAGCAAATGGCCCGCCGGAGGTCCCATGGGGCGGTTCTGGAGCAGAAGACATGGGGAGAGGCGCGGAGGCCCGGCATCAAGGCGATATCGGGGGTGGGATGGGATGTCGTCTGCGTCGGCAATAGCCGGAGCCGGCATGGCGAAGAGCGGCGCCAGAGCCGTGTCCGGGAACTAACGTCAGATCGGTCAGACCAGAAGGTGGACGGTCTGACGGAGGTGGAACAGAAACCTCAGCATCGCTCGGGGATTGGTGGGGGGAGGAGAAATCCTCGGGGTTGGGCTGAGGAGACTCAGGATCCCCGGAGGGCAGCGAAGGCTGCGGGGAGCCGGGAACAACGGATGTGGGGGGTTCACCGTCGGCTCATCCGCTGTGTGGACGGACGAACTGACGTGCGGCTTAACAGCGGGATCCAGGCGGACGCCGGAGGGACCGGCGTCCGACTTAACGGACCCTTCGCCGGAGGCAGAATGCGACGGAGGGGGTGGCCTGGTCGGGTGGAATTGGGGCCGTGTGCCGCCCCGTAGGGTCGGGTGACTTACTGACCTTCTCCGTGCAGGTGTCGGAGGAGACGACGTCCGGCTTATCGGAGCCGCTCGCACCAGTAGGCTGCGAGACCACGGCTTTACTGGGAGCGAAGGCCTCCACGAGCCCGGAGGCACCCGAAGGGCCCACGGGCGGGCCGACGCCACATTAGAAGCCTCTAAGGCAGCCGTCATGGAGCGGTCCCCCGGGGGCACATTACCTGTTTCACTGTGACTCCCGAGGAAGACGTGGTGGGAGAGGAGCCCTTGTCCCGGTGCCTTTCCTTATCCTTTTTCTTGCGATGGCCTTCAGGGGACGTCGACGCCTGCCGAAGCTTTTTCATCTCTTTCTCTATGGAGCTCATTTTCTTTTTCAAAATGTGGGCTTCCAGGGACTGCTGCCGCCTTCTCCAGGTGGCCGCGTTAAAGCTGAGGAAGTGCTGGCACTTCTCCACTGGATGGTCGGGGCCTAGGCAAAAAAGGCACAGGGAATGGCCGTCCTTGTGCGGGAGTTGGGTGCCGCACGAGTCACACTTGTTTTTGTGCTCCAAGGGTATAGGGGACAACATACACCAACGGATACCTGACGAAAGCTAAGAAAAAAATCGAAAATGCTCGGTTAAAATACCGATGAAGGAGCCTGACGAGCAGGGAACTTTTCCCCGAGGCGCTGGCATAAGCTAACAGTGGGAAAGAACTGGAAGGTGGGCATGAGGGACCGCTCCTTTATACCTGCGTCTCCTGACGCCGGTCACCTGACGTGGGGGCGGTCCCTCGCCAGATACTGTTAGCTAAAAAATTTTCTGTGGGGTCCTGCCACCTGCCGACGTCAGTCCTATATGTAATTACCTACTGCAAGAGCCCTCTCGAAGTAAGATCAAGTGTTTTGGACTTTTGTGCCGAGTTTTTCCCGAGTTATTAGGCCTACAACTTGCTAAGGGGCGCCTCAAAATGGAACGTGCCCATCGGGCAGTAATGGCCCGGCCACCTGCAGACCAACCCCCAAGACAAGTGATCATGAGGTTTCATAATTTTCAGGACCGGGAGGAGGTTCTGAGGGCCTATAGAGAAAAGGGAAATCTACTATACGAGGGTCATCGACTGTTCCTTTCTCAAGACTACTCAGCACGCCTGCTTAAGCGCAGAAAAATGTTTAACGGAATCATGCAACAGCTCACAGATCTTAAGGTGGAGAACTTTCTGGTTTATCCCTTGACATTAAAGATCAAGCACGAAGGAGTGACCTACTCGTTTTGGGAAGTAGACAAAGCGGAACAATTTGTTCGTACCCTGAGGCAGAAGTTAGGCTGAATTAAATAGACGAGTTACTGGAGTGAGGAGCTTGCTTTTACTTTTCTTTTCTGCTTTTCTTTGACTTTCACCGCCCTTTGTATTGTATGCCGGCGGTCCTCTTCCCCCTCTCCTGATGAGGGAACTTTAATGGGGGTTTGTATCCTGCGTGTCTGTCCTGGAGGTTAAAATCGTGGTGGGCATTTGGATTGTATGAGGGGAGCCCTGAACCATGCGCATAGTTGAGAAGCCAATGAACTTTGCACCTGACAATGAGGCCTGCTCCTTGTGGACTAAATCTACGATCTGGAGGAAATATGAGGGACTGAGAATTAAATGGTAAACATGAGACTGTAAGCTGCACTGGCAGTGGAATGCTTCACAGTGTGGATGAGGGCCTGGTGTGTGATATTGATGGCTCAGCCTGCATTCCATGCCACTCAGCTTTTTGTAAGTGAATGCCATTGGGAGGGGGTGATCACCTTTCGCACCTCATAGGTGAGGGGGATGGAAAAGAATTAGATAAGAGAGAGAAAGATAAGGTGGTGTGGGAGTTGGGGCCATGCAGACTACAGGAGCTGGCACAGGGGAGAGAGGAGAGGAAAAGATAATGTGCAAAGTATGGCATAAAGAAGGGAAGGGCCACTTAGCTGAGACGAAACAGACACGCATGGTTGGATGGGAAGGAGGGACAGACAGAGAATCTTAGTGAGTGTGAGCTGGAGGACCATCTGGATGGAGCGGGGGGGGGTGAGGAGAGACATTTTGAAATGTCATCTAGAGGAGGTAGTGGAAAATCTAATTAGGTGGCAAGGCGGGTGGGGGCACAGACGCCAGAAAGGGATTTTCATAGGACACGCGAGCTGTTAAGGCGATTAGTGTCAAACAGAGAGGAGAACAGGAGAGTAGGAGGGAATAAGCTGAAATCAAATATAGTATGGAGAGTGGGAAGATAGGAGGAGGGCAGATTATGGTTGAGGGTATAGGCAGGGAGAAAGGGGGATGGTGGGAGGGAGAGGGAGAACACAGAGGTGATAACGAGGTGGGGATAGAGGGGCGATGTGAGGACTGGTAACTGCAACAAAGGGGAGGGACAGTTGAAGGTAGTTAGAATAGATGTTAGAGTTACTGTTATTGTTTTTGTGTTTGCTGGTGCAAGTGTTATTAAGCATAATCTGTCAGTTCTACTATGTCAGTGGAGTGTGGACCAGCACGGGGACAAAATGTGGCATATTAATGGGTCTAATGGGACCGATCATATAACTGATTGGGGGTGGAGAGAAATTCCTGCTCCTGTATTTAAGAATGAATAGAACACAACCTCTCCGTGCGGTCTCGTGGAATGGCAAATCCAGTGAAAAGGACGGCTCTGCTGACAGCCCTGAAAAGGGCAGGGACACAGGTAGCTCTGATTCAGGAGACTCACCTGATAGATGGTGAACATGCCAAACTGGCTCGGAAATGGGTGGGGAAATGCTACACAGCATCTTTTTCAGCACATAAAAGAGGAGTAGCCATATTGGTACATATACAGTAGCTATCCCATTTATGGTAACTAAGGTGGTTAAACACCCTAACGAAGGGAGATATATATTTGTTACGGGTGAAATAAAAGGGGATAACGTTTGGTTGTGTATATGCCCCCATGGCATATGAACTGCAATTTTATGTGTCCTTACTGGATTTGCTAATAAAAGAGCAATTCCCAGGTCTTATCCTGTGGGGAGACTTTAATTGGACAATGGATTCAGTAATGAATCATTCAGAGGGGAAAGGAAAAAGACCAGAGGCAATACAGCAGTGGAAGGTGGGGATGGCGGATCTGGACCTTGTAGATGATTGGTGGGCAGCTAATCCAGGTGCAAAGGAGTTTACGTCTTACTCCAACCCACAGAAAACGTGGTCCAGACTCGACTACATCCACCTGCCTAGAAGATGGTATGATAGAGTGCAGGATATAAAGCACAGTCCCATACATGTCTCTGATCATGCTATGGTTATTCTGAAGTAACAAAGCAAGGAGAGACAGGAAAAACCCTCACAATGGAAGTTTCCAACATATATGGCCAAGAATAAAGAGTTTAAGGAGCATCTGGTAGAGAAATGGCAGTATTATCTAGAGATTAATGCCACGGAAGAGATATCCAAGGTAACCCTTTGGGAGGCGGGTAAGGCATTTATGAGGGGGTAAATTTTAGAATATATGGCTAGGATGAAAAGGAAGAGAAAAGAGAAATGAATGGAGCTGGAAAGGAGACTGAAGGAACTGGAAAAGAGGGTGGCAGGTGGGGAACAGTTGGGAGGCAGGAAAGCTGTTAGAGACGGTGAAAGAACCCAAGCGCACACCTTTGGGAAGAGGCGGGACAGCATTTTTTTTTTTTTTTTTTTTATAAGCGACAGGTCTTTGTGTGGGTAATAAACCTGGGCCGTTCTTAGTCTGACTGTTGAAGGGGGGAAGGACTGTGACACGCATAACAGGGGTGAAGGATGGGGCCGGTACTTTGCATAAGGGGATGAAAGGAATAAAAGAAAGTTTTAAGATAACTTTACCAAAAGCTATATCAGGCAGAGTATCGGGATAAACAAGTACAAATACAGGAGTTTCTTAGGGATATACAGTTACCGGAGGCCATGCAGGAACAGAGGGAGCAGTTGAGTAAGCCGATTACCAAGGCAGAAATACTGGGAGCTATACAGAAACTGCAGGGGGGGAAAGCTGGTGGTCCAGATGGTTTCCCAGTGGAATATTACAAATTAATGGGGGGACAGATAGGGGAGCTGCTGGGTGAGGTTTTCCTTCAGAAGAAGGATATGGTGGAGATCAACCTGCCTGATATGTGCTACAATGCGACTATATGCCTGATACCCAAGGTAGGAAAAGACCCGGAGGACTGTGCCTCTTACAGGCCCATCTCCTTGCTCAATTGTGATCTAAAAATCCTGGCAAAAGTTTTGGCCTTCAGACTGGAGGACATACTCCTGGGGCTCGTTCACCCAGACCAGACTGGGTTCATTAAAGGACACCAGTCATATCATAATATGCATCGCTTCCTTAATATTATACGGAGAGGAAACCAAAAGAGGAGATAGGTATTATATCTATGGACGCGGAAAAGGCATTCGATAGAGTGGAATGGGAATACTTATTTGAGGTGATGTCCCGGTTTGGTCTGGGTGAGCCATTTATAAGGTGGGTTAGTGCCATGTATGCTGTGCCCAGGGCATCTATTTTGGTTAATGGAGAATTATCGGAGAAGTTCTCGTTGGAAAGGGGTACAAGGCAGGGGTGCCCTCTTTCTCCTCGCCTGTTCGCAATGGCAATAGAGCCTCTGGCAGTGGCGATCCGGAGTTGTGGGGCCATTGAGGGAATACAGGAGGCGCAGGGCTATCAGCATAAACTCGCTCTATATGCGGATGATATGTTAGTATGTGTTAAAAACTCAAAACAGGCAGTCCCTCCCCTGTTGTCCCTAGTGGAGAGGTTTGGGGTTTTCTCAGGGTACAGGATTAATCTGGGGAACTCGGAACCGATTCGTTTCCCGGAGATAGGGACAGAGGCGGAGCAGTGGGGACTGAAGGTGGTGGGGACCTGTTTCACATATCTAGGCATCAGGGTGGGGAAGTCAGTGGGCCCCCTATATAGACTAAATTATTCCGAACTGCTGAAGGTGATAGGGGCGGATCTCAGAAGGTGGAAACAGCTACCGATCTCTTGTTTGGGTGGAGTGAATATTATCAAGATGAATATTCTCCCTAGAATTCTGTACCAGTTACAGATGTTACATGTGGGGATCATGAAAGGGGACATTGTAAAAATAGAAAAGGCATTCTCCAGATTTATATGATGGGGTAAATGCCCTCGGGCTAGCCTACTCAGATTAAAAGCGGAGAGGGATGGGGGGGGCCTGAACTTCCGGATTTAAATACCTACTTAGCTGACACAGCTAATGTGGCTTATGTAGCAGATTGGGTACACTGAATTCCAGAGAAACATAGAAACATAGACTTTGATGGCAGATAAGGACCGCTTGGCCCACCTAGTCTGCCCATTTCTACCTACAGGATAAGCCTCAGATCCTAGTCCACCAACAGTCTATTTCTTCCTACCCCACTAGAATTGCCTTATGTCTGTCCCATGTATTCTTGAATTCTCCCACAGTTTTAGACCCACAACCTCCTCAGGAAGGCTGTTCCATGCATCCACTACCCTCTCTGTGAAAAAATACTTCCTCCACGTTGCCCTGACTGCCCCCCCATCATCTTTAAATTGTGTCCCCTTGTTCTTGCATGTCAGTTTTTCTGAAAGATGCTACCCTCTTGGACTTTGTTGATTCCACTGAGGTACTTAAATGTTTCTACCATGTCCCCCCTCTCCCTCCTTTCCTCAAGGGTATATATATTAAGTTATTTTAGTCTCTCCTCATATGGCTTCTCTTGCAGACCCTGCACCATTCTAGTTTCTCTCCTCTGGACTGCCTCTATCCTGTTTATGTCCTTGCGGAGATGGGGTCTCCAGAACTGGATGCAGTACTCCAGATGGGGTCTCACCAACTGTCTGTACAGAGGGATAACCACTTCCTGTTTTCTGCTGCTGATGCCTCTCCCTATGCATCCCAGTATACCCCAGCTCTCCCTAATGCCCTCTCACATTGCTTGCTAACCTTAAGGTCATCTGATATGATTATCCCCAGGTCCCTTTCCTTTTTTTTTTTTTTACAGAGAAGCCAAATGGGTAAAACTAGAGCAACTGGATGCTCAGGGAAGACTTATGGCATATTTGCACAGGAGGGGTATAAGGGCCTATAAAGCCGGGGTAATGGTAACCCGTTGGTTGAACAGGTTCTAATCGCTTGATACCAGATTAGAAGACAGGGCTGGACACAACAGGGTGAAACCATATTGCAACCAGTGGCAAACAATCCTTTCTTTCTACCCGGATTGGAGGATAGAGGTTTTTATGAATGGGAACAAAAGGGTATCCGGAGCACTAGGAATCTCTTGGTATGTGGGGACATATGCCCATTCGATACTATGCAAAGGGAACTGGGTTTGGGGAGGCAGCATTTGTTTCGATATCTACAATTTAGGGCATTTGTGAGTAGCTGGGCGGGGGAAGGATGGAGGGGATTTCAGTCAGATAGTGTGGAGAGCCTGATATATCAGACTAGGACAGACCCCAAAGGTTTCATTGGGAAGGTGGCCAAGAAAGGTAAACAGTGTCTGACAGGACAGAGAAAACAAGGCTGCTATGGGAAAGGGATTTGGGACAGCCCATTACAGAACAGAATTGGAATGTAATGCTCCCAATGCATTCGGGGATTATGGCATGTAACAGGTACAAGGAGGCATATTATAAATTCCTCCATCGACTATACTACCCGCCAGTGATAGTACATAAGGCACACCCATCGACATCCCCAATGTGTGGGAGGTGAGGAGTGGAGAGAGGCACGTATATACATTGCTTTTGGGACTGCCCTGTACTGCAGCTCTTCTGGGAAGAGGTGATAAGGGAAGTGGCTAACATAGCTGGAAGGGAGATTGAGAAAGACCCCCTAACGTGTCTTTTTTGGAATAGAAGTGGGAAAGGGGATGAGTGGAGTCTGCTCCCTAGATGGATAAGGGTCCTGTTCGTTCTCGCTCGCCACTGCATACAGAACACATGGGTGTCCCATGCCAGACCCAATACTACGCACTGGAGGAAGTTGATCTTATAAACCCTAGCACTGTAAAGGTTAACTTATGTGCTTTGGGATCGAGAGGAAGCTTTTATAAGGGATTGGACTCCTTTTGTCTCATCTCTAAGTATGGAAGAAGGGAGGATACTGAGGACAGGGCTAGGATGGTAAATATAGAGGACGGAAAACAATATCAGTTATCTGTCAGGAGTCCCCAGCCAGGGAATATTTGTTAAAGCCACAGAATTATATGTATAACACACTCAATTAGTGAATAGAAACAGATGGAATGTATTAGTGATTGCACCAAATTGTTTTTTATTGTTTTAATGTTTAAATGTTTGTATGTCTGTATGTCAGGTGATGTAGTTACTCACTTTTGAAAATCAATAAAGACATTATACAAAAAAAAAAATCTGAATCATGATATTACAGTATATCATTGGTTAAGTGTTAGGGTAGCAGATGATAGCCAGTTCTTAGTTATTACTTTCTTTGCTGCAAGCAGACAAACCACCATTAGTTTTCTAGCTTTGGGGTCTCTACAGGATGGAGGAAAATCTGAGAAGAGAAACATGTGGGGTGTGATCTGTGGTACCTTCATGAACATCTGAGAGATTGTCCTAGACAGGTCCCTTTAAAAAGGGCTGCATCTCTGGGCAATGCCAGAATATGTGCCCCTGTGTGGCTGGAGCCCATCCACATCCTCACCAACATGTGGTATCTTTATGTTCTGAATATGGCCTGCAACCCCCACCCACCCCCCAGGTCTCCTTCTCTCCTGCCTCTACCCTTCAAGCTCTCCTGGCACTAAACCCTACCAAAGGCTCTTCGCCTGATGGCCTTGACCCCAGGCTCCTATACATCTCTGCTCCTGCCATTGCCTTCCCACTCTCCCTGTTACTAAACCTCTCCTTTGCAACTGCCACTGTGCCCTCTGTCTGGAAACATACGTTGTCCTCCCCCTTCCGAAGGGTGGCAACCCTTCCTCCCCTGGTAACTATCATCCTATCTCCCTACTGCCAACCTTAGCTAAATTATAAGAACACATAGCACTCAAACAGCTCTCTCTCTGTTTCTCTCCAACTCTGCTTTTTTTCACCCCCTTCCAGTCTGGCTTCAGGAAATCCCACTCTACCACCACCTCTCTCCTAAGATTAACTGACACCATCTCTTCAGGCTTTGACAAAGGGCACATTATCTCAGCTATCTTTGTAGACCTGGCTAAAGCCTTTGACACTGTCTCTCAACCCTCCTCCTTCACAGCCTTTCAGCTGCTGGACTATCCCCTTCTGCTACAGGATGGTTCAGTGCCTACCTGTCTGGCAGGTTGCAATCAGTAAGAAATGATGATGCTATCTCTTCTCCCCGCCTATAACCACTGGAGTCCCACAAGGCTCTGTGCTAGGCCCCATTCTGTTCTCCATATTTTTAAATGACCTCCCCCGTGTTTGCACCGCATCCAGCATCCACATGTGTGCAAATGATACAGTATTGTTTACCTCTGGCAATACTGTTGCTGATGTCACTAACAGGCTCCAGTCCGACTTCACCAAAGTCCAACTCTGGTTTAGTTCTCATCAACTCTTTCTAAATGTCAAGAAGACAGTCTCCATGTCCTTTGGCACAAGGCAGAGACTTGCTTGGCTAACTCACCTCCCCACTTTTCACACCCTCGATGGGACTGCTCTTGAGGACTCCTCCTCTTTCAGGTATCTCGGCATCTGGCTGGACAGACACCTTGACTTCTCTGTACATATTATGCTGTTCTGAAAAACTAAGGCCTAAGCTGGGGGCTCTTTACAGAAACCACAGCTGCATCCCACTCGCCGCCAGGCGTGAGCTGGTTCAGAAGTTGATCATGCCCATTTTCGACTACTGGGACATAGTCTATGATGCTGCCCCACAGTCCCACCTATCCAGACTGGACTCTCTCTTTAATTCCTTCTGTCATTTTGCTCTTGATGTCCCTCCCCACACCCATCACTGTGACCTCTACCGCTCTTTCAACCTCCTTCCCCTACACTCCCGGCGCATGCTTCATGGTGCTAAGTTCATCTCTAAATTCTGGCTTGGATCTCTCCCCTCATACATCTTCTCCTCTCTTGGCACCCCTACCCTCTCCCTGTATTCCCTGAGATCCCAAGCTGACACTCACACCCTCTCACTCCCCTGCAGAACCACTTCCTTTGGCCATAAAGCCTTCTCCTACCATCTGCCTAAAATGTGGAATGCCCTCCCTCCACAAATCCATCACTCCTCCTCCCTTTACTCCCTTACCGCTGCGTTGCACAACTTCCTTTCACCCACCTGCACCTGCACCTGACCCCCCTTCCATATCTGTCTCGCTCTCCTCTTTCTCACCCCCCCACCCTTCCTGCACTTGTACTTATACCTCCCATTATAGACTAGCTCTTAAATATGGGTGACTGGTTCCGATGTGTTCTCCTTTCTGTATATTGCATCACTAGTGTACTGCCTATAATGTATGCATGGTCAACCTTGCATCCTATTGCTCGTTGCCTGTACTGGTTATATTTTGTATGCTGCTCCTATGAACTGCCTGTACAGTAACTCTGCAACAGCCTATATTGTCTCATGTGCCATGTTCCTGTTTTATAACTGTATGTATAATTACACCATCTGTTATGTATTTATCTGAACTCATACTCTGTATATGCCTTTCCCCTTACCCCCCACGACGTACCATGAGACAAGCATTAAGTTGCTCAGTGTATCTTTCCTGGTGAAACAATTCAATAAATAAATAAATAAATAAACGCTGGGGTTATAAAATAGCAGAGAGTTAGTTTCCACGAGAACTCCTTCCTCGCGGGGGAGGAGGTCCCATAGTGCAGTCTATGTCTATCCCATACCTCTTCTGTGAGGGGAATGCCTAAATCATCCTCCCATATTTGTCTCAATTTTTTTTAGCGAGTCTCCTTTGTAGTCCATCACCTCTCTGCGTGTGTCTGTATATATATATATATATATATATATATATATATATGTATATATATATACATAAAATCATGTGGTTGAGGGGAGCTTGACCATCCACGACTTGTCAAAACAAGTCAAGTATTATTGGTGGACAGTGTCCACCAGTATCTCTCCTAATAGTGTCCTAACAAAGTTAAGGGCCTACATGACTCGACAATGATCCTGTTCCCTAATGTCATAGGTGGTTCTCAATTCATTTAATGAGAGTAGTCTCCCTTCTTTTAGGAAGTGTCCCACTAGGTGAAGTCCTGCTCGCTCCCATCTCCTAAATCCATGATCCAGGTGGGCTGGGAGAAAGGGTTGATGGTAAGGGAGTGAATATAGCGAGGGCCTAAAAATAGCCAGCTTCTTGGAATCTACTATGTTTCACCAAACCCTTATTATATTAAGGGAGTAAGGGTTTTCTGTTTCTTGTACTGGAGTTATGGGGTAAAGTAACAACACTTTATTTATGTTTACTAGGTCCTCCTCCCTCATCTCCAGGTCCCTCCACTTTGCCTAGTACTTAGGCTGGAGCCAACAGAAGACTGTTCTGAGTTGTGAGACTGTATAATAGGCTTCCAGGTCTGGCAGTGCCAGTCCTCCCTGATTTTTGGGCAATTGCAGCACTGAGAATCTTATTCTAGGATGTTGTCTTCCCCAGATGTATCGAGATTTTTTTTGTTTAATTCTCTAATCAAATTGGGGGGAGGGGGGTTGGAAGCAGCTGGGTTAAGTATAGAACGCGGGGCAATAAATTCATCCTAACCACCTCCAACCTCTGGATCAAGGACAAAGGCACCATCTTCCATCTCTCCAGATCCAGTGAGATCTGACTCACCAGAGGGGAACAGCTGAGGTCTCCTAGTTTAGTAAAGTCCTTGGCTATTTCTACCCCTAAATAATTAATGGCCTCTAAGTCCCATCTAAAGGGGAAAGAATGTTGAATCTCACATGATGTGGAGTAATTAACCCTCAGCGCTTCTGTTTTTGAGGTTTTTATCTTATAACCCGCTAGGTCCCCGAATTCTGACAGTAATTTCCATAGTGGAGGAAATGAAGTCTCCGGATCCGCCGGGTACAAGATGAGATCATCTGCGTATAACGCTAGCTTATGTTGCTCTCCCTCTAACTCCACTCCTCGTATGTCTGGGCACTGTCTGATCACTTGTGCAAAGGGTTCCAAGTACAGGGCAAAGAGCAGGGGTGATAGTGGGCACCCGTGTTGTGCCTCGCAGTAGAGGGACAGGTTCTGATATAGATCCATTAATTTTAATATGAGCCATAGGGTGGTCATACAGGGCTTGTATTAGACTCACAAATTCTGCAGAGAAATTTTATCTGCCAAGTACAGCCTCCAAAAAGGGCCACACCACCAGGTCGAAGGCCTTCTCCACATCCAAACCTAGAAACAGAAAAGGGGAGTTCGACCAGGTAGCATGATATAGAAGGTGTAGTATTTTTTTAGAACTTTATGTTTACTGTTTCCATAGACAAACATACGGTTAAGTCACAAGCACTGCATTACAATTAATACCCCTTGAGGGCACCACGCCTCTCAGTACATTCGCTATAAGCCGTCAGTACTTTAATATACATCATATGGGGGAATCTTTAATATATTTAAAGTTAAAATAAACACAGTATGCTGCATAGAATGAGCCCATGAGCTATGAGCTGCGTGGTATCTAATCCTTTTGGAGTAAAATTAACTATTTTACCGAGCTCTCTTTCACGCCTAAAGGGTGAGGTGTCTACCACGCTTAATCTAAAAAATCAAGGCACAATGTGCTATAAAATAAACATACAAGTGCTTCCATCAGAACTCTATTGTTACATATAAAGAAAGAAAAATCCCATAAGACATTGTTTTCATTTAGAACACAAGTTGCATTAACTACCTTTCTATATTTAAGCTGCAAAAAGAAAACAGTATTTACTAACTACTTTAAAGCCCCCAACTTTAGAACATCAAATGTTATTTAACCCATCCCTATTATTTCGTTTTAGTTCTTACAGGGTAGCACTTCCCAGTCAGAGCATGAAGAAATTTGGAGCATCAAAAAGTCACTAGTCCCAATATGCCCTGGACCAAGTCACTGCACCCAAGAAAGTTCAACCGAATAAAGAGTTCACCAGCCTGTAAGGAGATATATTCATGGATCCTCTTCCTCCTCCGATAATGAGGCTTCACGGTCTCCGACTCTGGATCGCTGGATCAAGTTCTTCTGTGCCCATTTCAGGGCATCCGTGGGCTCAGTGAAGAGGTAGATCTTGCCATGATGGGCAATACGCAGTCAGGCCTGGAAGATATGGCCATGAGAGACCCCCCGCCTCCCTTAGAACCGCCCACACCCTGTCGAAAATCTCTTCCTTCTCTGTCGGGTCACGTATCCTATGTCTGGATACATCTGGATTGGTTCCCCGTCCTGCAGCAGAACCCGTTTACGTTTGGCCAAAGCTAGAAAGAAGTCCCAGGATCCGATACCGTCCGTGATCACCACCACAGCTCTCGGTGCATCTGGGTTGTCTTGTCTGCCACGTGGGGTTATCCTGTATGCTTTTTGGATGCGATGTGCCTGCTCCAAAGCCTCCTCCCCTAGCTGTTGTATTATTCAGTCCCTGATAAAGAGGAGGAGGTGATCCCCTTTGCAGCCCTCTGGAAGACCCAAAAGTCGCAGATTTGCTGCTCTTGCCTGGTTATCAAGAGTTTCCAAGCGAGATTTCAGGTGGCTGTTCTCTTTGATAATCGAGGTCACTACTCCTATCGCTGCATCGGCCCGTCTGGAAGCTTCAGTTGATGCTGTTTGCACCGAATCCATCATGGCTTCCACTCCAGCCTCTCTATTATTTAGAGCATCGATTTTTGTAGATAAGCCAGAAAATGACGATACAATTATATTTAGTTTCAGCCCGATTGTCTGAAGTGTCTCTTCTGATGAGGCCTCTCCATGGTCCGGAGGTAGGCCCTGTTGGGATTGCGTGGCTGGCAGGCCAGCTGGAGTCTTAGTTCTGGCTCCAACCCCAGGGGTCTTATTTTTGCGAGGATTTACCATGATGGTTGACAGATCTTCATCAAAAGTTATTAACTGTGAATTTGCAGCTCAGTCTGCCCCAAACCAGCAATTCTTATGTTAGATACCGACCTAGTGGTAGAGCTCTAGAAGGAGGCATCCATCTTGCTCGGGCTCCACATCGCCGCGCCCCCCCAGGTGTAGTGTTTTTTTTTTTATGTTATCCTGGGTTTGCCTTGCAGGAATAAACCCACACTGGTCTGGGTCAATAAGGCCAGGGAGAAATGACTGCAATTGTTTTGCAATCACTGCTGCAAAGATTTTATAAATCAATACTGAGTACTGATATGGGATGGTATGATGCACATAACATGCAATCCTTGCCTGGTTTTAAGATGCTAGTGATGGTAGCTTATTTCCAGGAGCTTGGGGTCCCCTCTCACTCCATCACCCCCTGACAGGTCACCAGCAGAGCCGGGAGCAACTGTTCCTTATAATTTTGGTAGAACTCACCTGTGTAGCCATCTGGGCCTGAACATTTGTTAGTTTTAAGAGCTCTGATTGCCCTACTTAATTCTGTTATTGTTATTGGTGAGTCCATTATTGTTCTCTGTCCCTGGGAAAGACCTGTTAGGTTCAAATCGACCAAGAAGCCCTTGCCCTCTGCTGATCCACCTGGTGTTCTGAGGTGTACAATTTCCTGTAGAACTGTTTAAATGCTTGTATAATATGAGATGGATCTGTCTCCACCTCCCCAGAAACTGGGGACCTGATCTGTGTGATGCTGGTCTGGGTTATTTTTTGTCTATGACAGTGTGCCAATAATCTAGTGGCTCGGGGACCCCCCCCCCCCAATAGTACTTTGGCTTTAGAAATGGCAACGCCTGTTCAGTTTTTATATTTAAGATATGCTGAATGCTTTATCTTGTAGCTTCTATCAGAGACAGTACCACCCCATCCCTGTCCGCATGCTGTGTCAGAAGATCCTTTAGTTGAGTTTGCAGTCTGTCTAGTTGGAGGGCTTGATTTTTCTTATATTGAGCTGCAAATTTAAGAATATTTCCCCTAAGGACCACTTTCAAGGTATCCCACAGGACACCCGGGGTTACCGCTGGTGTATCATTTTCCTGCAATATCTGTTTGATACACTTCTTCATTAAATCCCCAAATTCCAGTAGATTTAGCAAACAATTATTGAATCTCCAAAGTGTCCTCCTCACCTCCCCCTTCCAATCCATTTGGAGTACTAGAAGTGAATGATCTGATAGGACAGAGGGGACCATATTAGATGTATGCACTTTATGTTGATGTTCTCCTGAAGTATGAAAAAAATCAATTTGGGTGTATGTTTGATGGGGTGCGGAGTAGTGAGAGTAACCACGCCCCTTGGGGTTCAAATATCACCAAACGTCCACCCATCCAGCCTCCCTCATATATATCTGTGCTGCCCTTTATGCCCCCAATTTTCTGGGAGGAGTAGGAGTCTTGGTGGTATCCAGTGAATCATATAAGAGGTTATGGTCCCCACCAATCAGCAGCACCCCCTGTTGATGTTCTGTAATCCGCTGAAAGAGGGATCTAACTGTCTTGAAAGCAGAGCCAGTGGGTATATAGAGACTCACTAGGGTGATCCTGGATCCTTGGAAAAGACTCTATACCACCACTAAGCATCCCTCCTGGTCTGTATAAGTAGAAAGAACCTGAAAGGGGGAATACCTAGATATAAGAACTACCACCCCTCTTCTCTTTCCTCTCTTATATGAGGAGGCTATTATCTGGGAAAACCCAAACTTCTGTAGCTTCTGGTGCTTCAGAGCCCCTAAGTGGGTCTCCTGAAGCATCATAAAAGTGGATTTCTGTTTTTACGGTAGGAGAGGGCCTTGTGTCACTTCACCGGATTATTAAGTCTGTTCACATTTTGTGAACAGTCAACTTCATGGGGAGTCAAGGTAATTTGCGAGACTTTACCTGGTTTTATTTTGTTAACATCTTTAACCTAATTATCTCCCTCAAATGTGCTCACAAGGACCCAACCCAGTGCTTCCTTTCACCCTCCGTGCTCCCCCCAGCAGAGAGGTCTTGGACAGAACTTCGTTCCCAGAGTAACCAAGATGTTAATATGGATATGTACCATTCGGACCCATACAAACTAACAAACCAACTAATAACCAATTTACATAATCGCTTCCATGGGAGAAGAGCAGTAACTTTTGCTCCCTAGATCTACCTGCGATGGTCTCCGAAGGATCCTCTGCATGGCAGAGAGGTAATGTGACGTTGTGAGCAGTCAGACCCCTCAGGTCCAAAGAGTGTTTGGACCCTAGCATGATAGTAATTGCCAGGAATATCTTCATCAGCTGGTGACTATACAAGACGCCCTATTTTCCCATCACTTCTTAATCTTTAATTTTTGCCCCTCGTGTCCCCCCCCCCAAAAAAAGATAATAATAAAGATTCTGTAATGCTTGTGAGAGGTCAGGTGGTATCAAGGGATCAATCCCCCTCAAATGTAAGATATGTAGCCTCGTCCAGCCCATATACATACCCCACTGGACGAGGTAAAACCCTTAAAAATCTTATTCTTAAACTCTTGTACAGTGTAAGCAACTTATTTCCTGAATTAATGTAAGGATATTAATAAGTCCCCTTTTTCCTGCATACATTAGGGCCTTCTGAGGCTTCAAGTATCTCAGCAGTCTGAAAATACCAACCAAAATAGGTGTCATTTAACCTACTTATTTTTCTCCAGAGGCCTCGAGTTCCATCCCGAGGCCGTGGAACACCAGGATGAAGTTCGATCACTCCAAGGGATTATGAAGTAGTCTTTCCTGCCTTTATGATTCTTATTAGTTGTCTTGTTAGACCTGGCAATGCTACCGTGCAAAAGTCCGCCATTCAGGGAGGTTATATAGGTCAGCCTCCTGGGCCCCAGTCATAGGCTCTCCCCGCTTATAACTCCCTTAATTGTCATCGTTGTCTTCCAGTAGACAAGGTTTTTTTTTGTTTTTTTTTTAAAACAAAAAATTAACCTTTAATGGCTCGGGTCTTCTCCGAGGTACTAGCTCTATTTGTGCATTTGTCCTGTAGGGTCTAAAGCATCTTGCGAATTTCCTGAACCATGTTCGGAGCTGCCTTCCTTGCCGAATTCCTGTGATGATGCAGATCTCCCGGCGTCCATCTTGGTTGGGATGGTTTAGGTCGTACGTCTCGGGATGCCGCCTGGATTGGCCCCCATCCCCTTTCTTTTATGGCGGATAAGACTTCTTCTGGGGTCTGGTAGGTAATAGGGCCAGAGTCCCAAAAAACCTTTAGCTTAGCTGGGTAGGGTGTTTGAAAGCGTACCTGGCAAGTTCATAGCTCCCTCAGAATGCCTGCATATGCCATCCTCTGCTTTACAATTTCTGGGGGATAATCATGATAATCATTATCAAAAATCAAGTCGAGCTGCAGTTCCTCTTCATCTCTATAGCTAGACAATTTAAGCATAATTGAGTGGGGTCTGGCGTCTAGGTCTGCAGGTCGAGGGGTGAGGGCTCGGTGTGCTCTTTCTATATGGAAATTGAAGCTGGTCGGGAGATCCAGTACGTCTTTTAATAAATCTTCTAAGAATTCTGTCATTTTGCTTGTCTCTGCCCCCTCAGGGAGTCCATATATTCTGATATTATCCCCATGTGACCTAGCTTCAAGATCCACTAATTTGTCTTGTA
The DNA here is from genome assembly GCA_016271365.2 of Neoceratodus forsteri. NCBI lineage: Eukaryota > Metazoa > Chordata > Ceratodontiformes > Ceratodontidae > Neoceratodus > Neoceratodus forsteri. The sequence continues at coordinate 277,942,513 of CM028138.1, read as the reverse complement.
TGGCCTCCTGTCTCTGTGGCACATACTCCACGGCAGTCCGTAGCGGTTCAGTTTCATCTTCCACTGAGGAAATGCAGAACTCAGACTCTTCTAGCCGCTCCTCCACTGCCTTCAGCTGTTGCCGCAAAGTCTGGAATTCCTTCCTGTTCTCCCCCAAAATTATTTGATTTCCTGGAGCAAAGTCTCAAATCGAGTGCAAGACAGGCAGTTGTACTACATGTCCGTATCTGGATCCTGCTGGCTCGCTGGGGAACAACCTCTACTAGGCCTCACTTTTTCAGCTTGGTGTGGGGGGTTTTGCCCAGTGGCCGAATCGCACTATTACCTCCCGTTGTTCCCAACACCATTTCTCATAGATTTTTTGTGGTTTTAAATGTACCAGAGCCGTTTAATCGAGGGGGTAGAATGGAGCTCAACTAGAGCGTGACCATCTCAGTTGATGACATCATCGGAAATCCAAGAACACATCTTTCTCAATGATGTCCAGGTCCTCGCCAGTGAAGCAGACTTGTCCTTTTCTCTGTGTCTGCGCTTAAGGCCAGATGATGAGGAGGCCCACAACAACCGACCATTCCTTGTCTCGATCTTTGGACTTCAATGGCTGCTTTTCAGCCAATGGTGAGTGAAACACAGATTCTGAACCCTGTTCATTCTCCATGGCTTTCAATGTCTTTTCTTTTTTTGGTATAATCTGTTTATACACCAGTCGGACCAGGGCATCTCTCAGAGGTGCTTTCTCAACCGAAGCCTCTACTCACTGAGACCCGCCTCCATGGTTCCCCTCACCAGGACTTCCAGCCCGAGATCACCCCCAGGGGAGGCCCCTCACCTAACTGGTGGCACTGTCTGAAATTAGAGGGTTCGTCTTGTGTGGGTGGCACCTGGACCAACAGGAGTGGTCCAGCATTGGGGATGTGGGCCAGGTCTCTGGAGCCCTAGTCACCTCCCTGGTCCTCTGGGGATTTTTCATGCTCGTGTCCCCACAGGAGCGCGGACATGCAATGATGTCAGGGAACTAATGTGCCGATGTCTGCTGTGTTCCTTCCCTGCTTATGGCACCACAATTCCTGTACTGCCCACGATAGCCATCAGAGGCCGCTGAGGAGTGGCATGAAACCCGAATCCCTCCTCAGGGAAGGAACAGCAGTCCTCTTTACGATCAATCCCTTCCCTTCTGACCCCCGTCAGCCTGGGTCCGTTCTCGAACCTGGGTCGCTGGTGTGGCGCAAGGTGTGGCGTTCAGCACCTCAACCCTCAGTGCCACCGGGGCGGTTGTGACTTTCAATGTCCTGAACAGACAGAAATTTGTTAGAGCTTTCTTGGGCATCACCTTGTAGCCTGGTTGAAGCTCTGGCAAATCTCACAAGTCCTCACGTTGCGAGACAGGTCCAGACAGCACACACAAACTGCGTGCGCCTTCTTTATAAATTTTATCTCTGCACTTACAATACCGAAATAGACTATTTCGACTTTGGAGGCATACAAAGATAACAAGTTAGAATACTAAGTAAAGCAAAATAAACAGCAATGGCTAGGTTGACAGCATTTCGTTCAGCAGGTCTTACAAGGATGACTGATGGTGGGAAAAGAACTGAGGAGTGATTGGGATGCCCACATTTATACAGTGGCGTGAAAAAGTATTTGCCCCCTTCCTGATTTTCTCTATTATTGCATATTTGTCACACTGGATGTTTTCAGGTCTTTAGACAAAATATAGTATTAGATAAAGGGAACCTGAGTGAACAAATAACACTTTTTTTTTTTTACTTATTTCATTTATTTAATGAAAAAAGTTAACCAACACCAACTGGCACTGTGTGAAAAATTGCCCCTAGTTAAATCAACCCAATTAAAGGGATAATTAGAGTCAGCTGATTGAACACAGCCAGGCTTGATTACAGCCAGCCCTGCTCAATATAAACCTCACTTATTTGGCCCTTACCATCAGAGTCACGTTGCCAGCACAAAGATTCAACAAGTACATTATGCCATGATCAAAGGAAGTTCCTGAAAAGATCAGAAAAAAATGTGTTGCCCTCTATCAGTCTGGAAAGGGTTACAAAGGTATTTCTAAGGCTCTGGGACTCCATCAAACCACAGTGAGAGCCATAATCTCCAAATGGAGAACACTTGGAACAGTAGTGAACCTTCCCAGGAGTGGGCGGCCTGCCAAAATTACTCCAAGGGCGCAGTGTAAAATCATCCAAGAAGTCTCAAAGGATCCTAAAACAACATCCAAAGAACTGCAGGCTTCTCTTGCCTCAGCTAAGGTCAGTGTTCATGACTCCACAATCAGAAAGAGACTGGGCAAAATGGGCTTCGTGGAGAGTAGCAAGGAAACCACTGCTAACCAAGAAGAACATAAATGCTCGTATCTCATTTGCCAAGAAGCACCTGGATGATCCACAAGCCTTTTGGAAAAATGTTCTATGGACAGATGAGTCCAAAGTGGAACTTTTTGGACAACATGGATCCCATAATGTCTCGCGTAAAGCAAACACAGCATTCCACAGTAAGAACACCATACCAACAGTCAAACATGGTGGTGGTAGTGCGATGATGTGGGGATGCTTTGCTGCCTAAGGACCTGGATGACTTGCCATAATTAAAGGAACCATGAATTCTGCTCTGTACCAGAAAATTCTTAAGGAGAATGTCCAGTCATCCTTCCGTCAGCTGAAGCTGAAGCGTAGTTGGGTCATGCAGCAAGACAATGACCCAAAACACAAAAGCAAGTCCACATCAGAATGGCTAAAAAGAAGTAAATTAAAGTTTTGGAGGCCTAGCCAAAGTCCAGACTTAAACCCAATAGAGATGCTGTGCAGGACCTGAAACTAGCAAGCTCAAAAACCTACAAAATGTTACTGAATTAAAGCAGTTCTATGGAAGAGTGGGTTAAAATTCCTCCACAGCTATGTGGAAGACTGATATTGAATTATAGGAAGTGTTTGGTTGCAGTCATTGCAGCTAAATGTGGCATAACCAGTTATTAAGTGTAAGGGGGCAATTACTTTTTCACACAGTGCCAGTTGGTGTTGGTTAACTTTTTTTCATTAAATAAGTGAAATTAAAAAAAAAAAAAGTGTTATTTGTTCACTCAGGTTCCCTTTATCTAATATTACATTTTCTCTAAAGACCTGAAAACATCCAGTGTGACAAATATGCAATAATAGAGAAAATCAGGAAGGGGGCAAATACTTTTTCACGCCACTGTATACACATAGATGCTGCACGTCACTGTGGGTGGCCCCAGCTAGCAAAGGTTTCCATGTAGACCTAATGCTGATGGCTTACATTTGTTTTTTAAAACTGGTGACTGGAAAAGGCACACTGATCCGAGACTCGTTTCCAGGTGTGACCCGTAGTTCCAAAGGTGCGGCCTAATGGTGGAGATATCCTCGAAGAAGATCATGTCATGTTCGATAGTCCAGTGTCAGATTCTCATTGCCTCTCTGCAGAAAGGATACGAGTGGACACTGCCTTGGCGGTTATGTAGTACATCACAGAGATGTTGCCCATATGAATCAACAGCTGATGACCTGGAAGGAGGGCAGCAAAGTCCTGTAGGCCAAGCAGAACAGCCCTTATCCCCAGAGTGCTGCTGTGCAGAACTGTGTCCAAGGGGATCCACTGATCCCAGAGTCCTTAAGAGGCCCAGATGGACACTCCATCTGGAACCCAAGGTATCCGTCATCATCTCTAGGATGGAGCATTCCAACTGCCAGAGCAGGGCACAGTGGCGCAGATGTGTCACCTCTATGACACATTCCAGCTCATCTAAATGGTGAGACCACTGGGCATGGAGGAACCACTGTGGACTCCTCATATGTAGACCCTTCAGCGGGATAGACAGAACTGCAGCAGCCATAAGGCCTGTTCATCTTAAGAGACATCAGTCCAAGATATAGTCGCTGGAAGAGACGGGATAGGCCTGAGCAACAAGCATCATAGCAAGGTTCAAGGAAGAAAAGCTCAACCAAACCTTGTGTCCAAAACTGCTCTTACATATTGAATTGATGCTCTGTATTGTAAACGCTGGCAAGGAGCAAGAACTGACTTCAGTTCATTCACCAGAATGCTGAACTGTTCGAACAGCTGTCTGGTGCAGAACAGTGTGTGAACAACAGCCGCCTTTCATTGGGCTTTCAGAAGCCAATTGTTGATGTACAGGAAGACATAAGCAGGTTATTCACCTGTAACGGCAGTTCTAGGAGTGGTATATGATGTACATCCACACTTCAGGCAGTGTCCCTTTCCCCTTTAAATCAGCTGGAACATCCAAGCTGGCTCCTCCCACCCACCTGGGTGGTAACTCCCCTAGCAATGCCCCATGATGTCAGATCTTGCCCGCTGAAAGCAAGACCCGTGTGCCAATTGCCAGAGGAGCTTGGGTGGGTCAGTGTGGATGTACATCATATACCACTCCTAGAAAGTACAGTTATGTAAGAACGTACCGTAATAGTAGATCTTTGAGGAGTGTCTCATGCAGTAGGTAATACTTTTGGGTATCCAATAGAGGTCGCTGTGGAGCACGGCAGCTGCTCTTAGTTTTTCACTAAGCACAGCCCACACATATCAGCTTTCTGTTCCCTGTATAAGGGTGGGCAGTCCCTGGCATCCTCTGTTCCCCCACTGGATTCAGCTCGCAAAGCAAGGACCAAGGGGAAGCCGAGGTACCAAAGGAGTCCCAACCCTAGTCACTGGACCAGAACTTGCTCTCTTAGAGAAGGAAGGGGATGGAGGGTGGGAACAAACCTACTGCAAGAAACACTCCTCAAAGATCTACTGTTACGGTAAGTTCTTATGTAACTGTACTATCTTGCATGGAGTGGTCTCTTGCAGTATGTAATACTTTTGGGATCAATCCCAAGCAGTAATGCCCATGTGGGAGGAGAGTTATGATAGGAGACCTTGTAAGACTGCATGGCCGAAAGCAGTCCTACATCTTAAGGCAATATCCAGATTGTAGTGCCTTATGAATGTATGGATTGTGTACCAGGTAGCTGCATTCCAGATATCTGAAAAGGAGGCTCCCTTAAAGCAAGCCGCAATGGTGGCCATAGCTCTAGTAGAGTGGGCTTGGACAGGTCCGGGTAATGGTTTGTTGTATATTTTGTAATAAAATGTAATACAATGCACTAACCAGGATGAAAGAGAACGTGTCGAACTGGAAGGCCTTTGCGTGCCAGGGCAAAGGAGACAAACAGTTGAGACGTCTTTCTAATCGGCTGTGTCTGATTAGCATAGTAGCGTAATATACGGTGGAAATCTAAAGTATGTAGGAGATGTTCACCCCGATTGTAGTAGTCTGGATAGTAGACCGGAAGCTCCAAGGACTGATTTAAAGTATGTTCGGAGACTACTTTAGGAAAGACAGAAGGGTTGGTACGAAGGAACACCCTGTCCTTGTGGAAAATCAAGTAAGGTTCTCTACACATGAGGGCATGGAGCTCGGAAATGCGTCGAGCGGAAGTGACGACCACCAGAAAGAAAAAATTACTCACCTTAGTAATGTTGTTTCTTCTAATGGAGTCTTGCTGTATTCTGACATACGCAGTGATCACCAACCTTTGAACTGCCCTGGAGAACAAAGAGTTAACTTTCCATGCAGGGCATGGAACGCTGAGCTCGAGCTCGGTTAGAGCCTCTGTCTGCTGTTGTTTAAACTCCAACCGTCAGATCTTTATGAGCTATACTCACTAGGCATTCTGTTGTGGAAACTGTAAACTCACACTAGCCAACTGGCAACTAAATTTGTTAAAAAGTTTTTTGGTTTTAAAGCAAAGACTCAAGTCAGGAAACCAAAAACAAAAACAAACACACAAAAACAAGAAGGGTGAGAAAAAGGGCACCTCTAGGTGCCGACATGCTCCTGCCCACCCACATCCCAAAACCAGGTTCTGAGAGGGAAGGGGAGGTCAGAATACAGCAACACTCCATTAGAAGAAACAACATTACTAAGGTGAGTATTTTTCTTCAAACAACATGAAGTCTTGCTGTATTCTGACATATGCAGACTACCAAGCAGTACCTCCAAGGAGGAGGGACATAACCTACTTTGGGAAAAGGCTCTGAAGTACTACTGTGCCAAACCAAGCATCACTCCTAGCCTGGATATCCGGAGAGTAATGCTTGGTGAATGTATGGACTGTTTTCCAGGTGGCTGCTTGACAGATTTCTAAGATAGGAATATCCCTGGCAGCAGCCAGGGAAGCAGCTGTACCTCTAGTAGAGTGAGCCCTCAGGCCTGAGGGTGGGGTTCTACCCAATTTCTCATAGCAGAATTGTATACAAGAGACAATCCACCTGGCAATAGATCTTTTAGTGGCAGGTTTGCCCTTACCGACCTCCCCATAAGTGAGAAACAACTGGAGGGACTCAAACCTGTGACCCTTGGTGCGCTCTATGTAGTAGCTAAGGGCTCTTTTTACATCCAGGCTGTGCAACCTCCTCTCCCCAGAGGAGGAATGGTCAGTGAAGAAAACAGGGAGAGACATAGACTGATTGAGGTGGAAATCTGAAACCACCTTAGGCAACAACTTCCTGTTAGTTCTTAGGACCACTTTATCTCTACGGAAAGAGATGAAATCAGGCTCCATTGACAGGGCTTGCAATTCACTGATGCGCCTGGCAGAGGTAATGGCTACCAAAAACACAGTTTTCCAAGTCAAGTACTTAAGCTCTGCAGAGGACAAATCTCAAAGGGGGGTTGGTTGCATAAGCTGAGCAATGCAAACATTAAGGTCCCAAGCAGGAGCAGGGTCCCTGAAGGGAGGATTGGTGTGCAGCAATCCCTTGAAGAATTTGCAAAATACAAGATGGGCTGATAGAGAAGAGGGCTTGCCTACTGACAAAAAGGCAGAAACAGCTGCCAAATGTCCTTAAAGTGTAGCTGGTCTGAGTCCCAAGCCATTGAGATGAACCATAGTCCAGGACTGTAGGCAACCCAGCAGAGTCTGGAGAAATATGCTTACCAGAGCACCAAACAGTGAAAATTTTCCATTTGGAGTTGTAAGTCTTTGTGGTGGAAGGCTTTCGAGAAGCCTTAAGAATATCCAGAACACCTTGAGAGAGGTGCAGATCAGCAAACTCTAACTCTTCAAGAGCCAGGCCTTGAGATTGAGAGATTTGAGATTCGGGTAACAAATCCTTCCCTGAGAGGATGTCAACAGGTTGTAATTCCTGGGAAGAGACAGGGGAAGGTGGACTGCTAAGGACAGCAACAGTGGATACCAGGGCTGTCTGGCCCAGTCTGGAGCAATCAGAATCACTTTGCATGGTTGAGACCTGATCTTGACTAGCACCTTGAACAGGAGAGGGAAGGGGGGAAAGGCATACAGGAACTTCACTTCCCAATTCAGAACCAGAGCATCCAGGGGGACTGAGCCCAAGACTGGGGGTCTGCAGCAAAAGAGAGGAAGTTGGTGATTGTCTGGGGCTGCAAAAAGATCCGTCTGTGGAGTGCCCCATCTGGAGAAAATCACTTTCAAAATTACGAGATCTAGGGACCATTTTTGGTGGCCCTGAGATATCCTGCTGAGAGCATCTGCTAGGACATTGTCCTTCCCTGGGAGGTGAACTATCAGAGAAGTTTGCAGGGAATAGGCCAGAGACCACAACTTCATTGCTTCTGTGCACAAGGCCGTAGACCGAGTGCCCCCTTGCTTGCTGATGTACCACATTGTGGTGGTATTGTCTGTTCTGATCTGGACTACCTTGTTCTGTACAGACTTGGAAAAAGCTTGCAGTGCCAGAAACACTGCTCTGAGTTCCAAGAGATTGATGTGAAGCAGAGATTCTTGAGGTGACTACAGCCCTTGGGTGGTAAGATCCCCCAAGTGGGCTCCCCAGCCCAAGAGGGAGGCTACTGTAGTGAGGATTAGTGAATGAGACTTAGTGACAAAAGGAACTCCCTGCCTTAAATTGTCCTGATCCCGCCACCATTGCAAAGCCTGGATCAGGGTTCAAGTCACTGGGACTAGCTTGGTAAGGGAATCCTTTCTCTGGGACCAGAAGGCTCTCAAGTGGACCTGAATGTCCCTCATCTGAAATCTTGCCCCCTGGACCACTGCTGTAGAGGCTGCCATGTGGCCCAGGAGCTGCAAGAAGTGCCATGCTGGTCGAGACACCTGAAGGGTGAAAGAAGAGGCCAGTTCTATTAGTGTCCTTGCCCTGTCCAGGGGAAGGAAGGCCTTTGCTCTTATTGTATCCAGCTCTGCCCCTATAAAGGTGAGGAGCTGTACTGGCTCGAGAACTGACTTTGGAAGGTTTAGGAGGAATCCTAAGGAGGTGAGCAGTTGCTGAGTTATCTGAAGATGTGACCTGACTTGGTCTGGAGACTGACCCATTATGAGCCAGTCATCCAAGCATGGAAAGATGGAGATCTTTTTTCTCCTTAGGAAAGCAACCACTACTGCCAGGCACTTTGTGAACACCCTTGGGGCTGATGTTAGGCCAAAGGGCATTGCTCTGAATTGATAGTGGCCTGAGGGCAACTCGAACCTGAGGTACTTTCTGTGGGAGCACCTAATGGGAATGTGAAAATAGGCATCTTTGAGGTTCAGGGAGGCTAGCCAGTCCCCTGGCCTTAGAGAGGGCAGAATTATTCCCAGAGCCACCATTTTGGCTTTAAAGCTTGTTTAGATATCTCAGATCCAGGATGGGCCGCCATTTTCCTGTCTTTTTGGGGGTTAGGAAGTACCTGGAGTACAATCCTTTGCCCTGTGTAGGGTAGGAACCCTTTCTATGGCTCTGAGAGCCAAGAGGGAAGAAAACTCTGCCTCTAGGGCAAGGGCCTCTGATGGATTTGCAGGTAGAAAAGATCTGGTTCTCATCTTGGAATTTTTTTGAAGCCGAGAACCAGTCCCTGGCTTACTACTTCTAGGACCCACTTGTCTGATGTTAAAGACTTCCAGTCCTGGACAAAGTAAGCCAGCCTGCCCGCTACATGTATTGGAGAATCAGCCCGGGCAGACCCATCAGGGTGTCTGCTTGGCAGGGGCTTTAGGCTGAGGGGTGGAAGCAGGTCTGCTCATACCCCGTCTGCCTTTCCCTCTAAAGAACCCCCTCTGAGCAAAAGCAGAAGAGAAGGCCTGGGCTTGGTAAAAAGGCCTTTGAAAGGGCCTGCCCCTGCCCCTGAAATGCTGCCTCTGAGGAGTGGCTTGTCTTTCTTTGGCCTGAGCACTCATGTAGGTGGTCCTGTACTCGTCCATCTTCTTCATGTAGTTCTCTGTCTGCTCCCCAAACAGAGAATTACCAATGACAGGAAAATCCATGGCCTTAGCCTGGGTATCCTGTGATAGGCTAGTACATCTGGCCAAGCCATCTCAAGGGCCACAGATGTAGCCATGACTCTAGATGAATCATCACTGGAGTCCACAGCAGCATGAAATTGCACCTTGGATGCCTCAATCCCATCCGCAGCCACCCGCTCCAGCTCCTTGGCAAGCTGGTTAGGGGCCTGTTTAGCTAGAGCCAGCACAGTGTCCCACCTGGACTTCTGGTATCTAGCTGTGCAGGCCATATAGTTAGCCTGCCTGAGTCCCAAAGATGCTGCCATGTACTGTTTCTTTGCCATGGCATCAATCCTCCTGGAGTCCTTATCTGGGGGGTGTGAAGCCAAGGGAATATTAGCCTTATCACAGGGAGCAGCCTGCACTACCCCAACATGGCTGCATTGCTGGGAAAGGAACTCCGTGTCCGAGCCTGAAAGAGTATGCCTCTTCTCCATTCTTCTGTCCACAGGAGGTATGGAATAAGGAGTTTTTAGAATTTTAAATGTCGGTTTCCCAAAAGATTTATGGAGGGGAATAGACAATCTCCTGGACTCTGGGATGTCCATCATCTCAACAAAATCAGGCTCCTCCTGATCCTCTACTGCTTCTTCCATAGGAAGCTGGAGGGTTTCAGCCACTTTCTTGTAAAACATAAAGTGGGAAGCGGACTCAGAAAGCCTAGGAGGAGACACACCTGAAGGTCTGTCTGGGGAGATGTCCGGGTCAACAGGCACATCCAGACTTTCATAATCACCATCATCATCATTATCGTCATACTCTCCCTCCTCCTCCTCCGGTTCATAAAATTCTTCTAAAGTATAATCCGGAACCGGGGGAACCGAACGAACCGAGTCCTTGACAGATGGTGCCGGTTTGGCCGGAACCGAAGTTGGCAACTGAACTATCCTTATCGCTTTTGCTATCTCATCAGCGGTCAGAGAAAGAACTTGTGGGTCCGAACCGGATGATTTATCCCTTTTCTTTCTTTTAACCGGAACCGACTCCTCAGAATCGGTTCTCCTTTTGCCCAAAGAAGTTTCGCCCTGGTCAGACGGCACTCATTCTGGTTCGGTCAGAACCGAACTGGGCTGGCCATCCGGGTCAGTGGACTTCTCGGCCTCCCTTTCCCTCAGTCTACCTACTCTCTTATCATAGATACATAGACAGTGTCGGCACATAAGGGCCTATGGCCCACCCAGTCTGCCCATTTGAGCTTGTAAGTTCAGTTTACGTTTTCCTAGAAGTCTGTTGCCCCTTACCCCTGACCTGCAGAATTCCTTTATGTCTATCCCATGCATTCTTAAATCCCGTGATTGTTTCAGCCCCCACCACTTCCTCTGGCAGGGTGTTCCACTTGTCCACCACCTGTTCTGTGAAGAAATTCTTCCTCATGTTTCCTCTGAATCGTCCCTCCTCCAACTTCATCCCATGCCCTCTAGTCCTGGAACATCTTTTTCGCTTAAAATAGTGTATTCCTGCACCCTGTTCCTCCTGTAAGATACTTGTATGTCTCATCATATCCTCTCCCCTCCTCTCCTCCAGGGAGTACATGTTCAGTTCCTTCAACCTGTCTTCATAGGACTTGTGATGCAATCCATGCGCCATCTTTGTTGCCCTCCCTGAACCTTCTCTACCCTGTCTATGTCCTACGTGAGGTATGGTCTCCAGAGCAATGTACACTGTACTCCAGGTGGGGCCTCACTAGCGTCTTGTATAGTGGAATTATGACCTCCCTTTTCCTGCTGGTGATGCCCCTGCCTATACATCCCAGCATCCTATTTGCTTTACCTGCTGCCTTGTCACACTGTTTCCCTACCCTGAGGTCATCAGAGATGATAACCCCAAGATCCCTTTCCTGCTTGGTGCTTGCCATATCCTCACCCCCCCAACTAATATATTGTGCCAGGGTTTTTGTGCCCCATATGCATTATCTTGCACTTCCTTGCATTGAATTTCAACTGCCAAACCCCTGACCATTCTTCAAGTTTCTGCAGGTCCCTTCTCATTCTGTCTACACCCTCTGGTGTGTCTACTCTGTTACAGAGCTCTGTGTCATCAGCGAACAGTGAAATTCTGCCTTCTAGGTCCTGCGCTAATGTCACTGATGAAGATGTTGAATAGGATCGGTCCCAGCACTGATCCCTGTGGTATCCCACTGGTCACTCTTCCCTCTGTGGAGTAACAGCCATTTACCACCACCCCCCTCTGTGTCCTACCACCCAGCCAGTTACCTACCCACCACACTACTATCCTGCCCACACCCATATTCCCCAGTTTGTGTAATAGTCTTCTATGTGGCACAGTGTCAAAGGCCTTGCTGAAGTCCAGATAGGCCATGTCCACTGCCCTCCCCTGATCCACCTCCCTAGTCACCCAGTCAAAAATTCAACGAGGTTGGTCTGACATGACCTCCCCTGGAAACCATGCTGCCTTGGGTCCTGTAGTCCACTGACAACCAGATGTTCCACAATCTCTCCTTCAGTAGTGCTTCCATATCTTCCCCACTACTGAGGTGAGGCTGACTGGTCTGTAGTTCCTGCTTCCTCTTTGTTCTACTTTTGTATAAGGGACTACATCTGCTGTCCTCCAGTCTTTGGGTACCTCCCGTTTCCAGTGATAGGCTAAACAGGATAGCCAGAGGTTCAGCCACCACCTCTCTTAGTTCTTTAAGGACCCTGGGGTGCCCATCTGGCCCCATTGCTTTATCAACTCTTATTACTTCCAGTTCCTTCAGGACCCTTTCTCGTGTAAAGGGACTTGTGTCCATTTCTGCACCATTCTCACCCTTGTACTCCTTCAGACCCATTACCCTCTCTTCCTCAGTAAAGACTGAGCAGAAATATCTGTTCAATATGTCAGCTTTACTGTTGTCATCCTCCACGCGCCCCATCCTCCCCTTCAGTCTCACTATCCTCCCTTTGTCTTTCTTTTTTACTTATGTACCTGTAAAGGTTTTGTCCCTCTACCCACTGATTTTGCAATGTACTCTTCTGTCTGAGCTTTGGCTTCCTTACTGACCTCCTTTGCTTCTCCTGGTACTTCTCCCTATCCCTTCTGCCTGTGTCTTTTTGTATTTCCTGAATGCAATCTTTTTGGCTTTCACTTTCTTTGCTACCTCTTTGGAAAACCATAATGGTCTCCTCTTCCTTTTCCTCTTGCTAACCTGCTTAATGCATAATTCTGTTGTTCTTGTAATCCCCATTTTAAATACTGCCCACTGTTCCTCAACACCTGATTCCTGTCCCATTCCCCTTAATGCCTCTTTCAAGTATCTTCCCATTTTCCCAAAGTCTGCCCCCCTAAAATCCAGGATACGTGTTTTTGTGTGGTTTGGTTCCGCTCTTTCTGTGATTTCAAACCACAATGACTGGTGGTCACTGTTCCCAAGTGCTCCCCACTGTTACCCCCATCACACTGTCCCTGTTTGTGAGCACAAGGTCCAGTACTGCCTTCTGCCAAGTTGGTTCCATGACCAGCTGCTTGAGGAAGGCACCCTGAAGGAGTCCAGGATAAATCTGCTCCTAGTTGATGCTGCTGCTGGGATGCTCCAGTCTACGTCTGGAATGTAGAGTCTCCAACCAGTACTACCTCACCCTTGTCCGCCATCCTTTGGATGGCTAGCATCAACTCCTATCTGTTTCTTCCTCCTGGGCTGGTGGTCTATAGACCACACCAGTGCGGATGGCTGTCCCCATTTTCCTTTCCAGCTTAACCCACAGTATCTCTCCCCATTTTGTTCCTCCTGGATCTCTGTGGCCCTTATGTCATTTTCACATACAGTGCCACTCCTCCTCCTTCCTGCCTGCTCTGTCTCTTCTGAATATGTTGAGCCAGGTATGGCCATCTCCCAGTCGTGGTTATCATTACACCACGTTTCAGTGATGGCCACAATGTCCAGGTCTGACTGCACCATGACAGCCTCCAGATCTTCCACCTTGTTGCTAAGGCTCCTGGCATTTGCATACATGGCTTTCCATGATTTGACCTCCCTAGACTGTTTCGCTGTTCTACTCCAGCACCTTCCTTGGTTGTCCTTTATCCCTGGTTCTCCTTGCTGTCTGCCCTTCTGCTGAATTTTGCCCCTTTTCTGCCTATCCACCTCTTGGGCACTAATCTCCATCTTTTGCACACTGCTTTGCAGAAATAGCCACTCCTCTGGTTCACTGGTTCCACTGCTAGCTGTGGGGGGTGAGCAAGTAGGTACCCTCCTTGTTGGCCTGCCACCCCCCTTTGCTAGTTTAAATGCTTGTCAATGTAGCATTTAAACTTATCATTGAGTGCTTGGATTCCCCTCCAGGATGGATGCAGGCCGTCAGGCTTGAACAAACCTCCATCCTTCCAGGTGGGTCCCCAGTCACCAGTGAGTCCAAACCCTTCCTCACAGCACCAGTTCTTCAACCATGAGTTAAAGTTCCTGGTGCATGCACTCCTATGCCCTCCCTTGCCTCTCGCAGGAAGTACTTCTGAGAAATCGACAGAAGTAGCTACTTGCTTGAGACCCCTCCCCAATTTCCTAAACTCTTCCTGAACTTCCTTTGGCTCCCCATTTGCCAGGTCATTAGTACCCAGGTGGATAATGACATCCAGCTCACTCTCCCGTCTTGCCTTCCCAGTGATCCCCAGGATCTTCCTTCCATCCCTCGATGCCATGGCACCTGGTAGGCACCTCACCTCCCTGTCCTCCCCCTCCTGTGTTTCTAGCTGGATCCCTCTTATGATGGAGTCCCCCACCAGGATTTGCTTCCTCCTCCTCTGGCGTCCACTGCTTTCCTCGCTGAGGTCACCTCCTTGGCTAACCTCCACATCCTTTCCTTCCACTTCTCTGGGTACCTCTATTTGGTTGTCCTCGTTTGCCAGTGTGGCATATGAGTTCTTGAGTGGAATAGGATCTGGGATGTGCCTCTACCTGACCACTCTAACCCCCCCTGAGCCCACTGTCATCCAAGTGCTCCTCGTCCTCAGCATCCTTTGAGGCTGTTGCATTGGACTGGGTGGTCTCTGGATAGGGGTGATGGTACTCCTGACCCAGTTTACTTCCACTCTGAGTCTGGCTACCTCATCCCGCAGTCCAGAGAGATGCATGCAGATAGGGCAGCACCTCAGTGTCCAGAAGGTCTGCCTGAATATGGCTGCCCACAGCCACTGCATTGCACCACTCCCACATTATACTGCAATTCCACTACTTGTCTGCTACTAGGCTCTCCTAGTTCCTTTTATTAATTTACTGTCCTAAAAATCCTGCCACTGATCCCAGATAATTTGCTTAAAAAAAAAAAAAGAAACCAATAAATAAATAAATGAGTCAAAACACTTGTGCTGAGGGTGGGCTTCTTCCCCCTTATGCCCCTCCTACTTCACACCCCTTGCTATACCCTGTGTTTAGCTCCTGTCAATCAGATTTAACAGGGCATATAATTAAGAGTTGGGGGGGGGGGGAGAAATAAAACTCACTTGCTACCTCAACTCTGACTAAGCCCCACCTCCAGTTATCATGTAGCTGAGGTCAGAGGCCAGACAATTAACATCCCTCACCCAACTACAGGGCAGTCAGACAAGCCAAGATAAAATTTGCAGCAATTAAAGACAGCACAGAATTACACCACCACTACGTTTTAAATTTTCAACAGCCCAAAAACAATTCTAAGTAAAGACAACAAAAAGTACAGTGTCACTAAAAGTCCACAATCTAAGTTTAAAAGAAAAATAGCAATTACCAGTTACTCTAAAGCACTGAATTGAATATGTTTCCTTCCTTCCCCTTCTGGCTTTTTCTGAGAAGGGTAGCTTTGGGAAAACTTTTACAAATTTGGTAGTCTGAATTGAGGTGGTCAAACCCCAGACAATAAACACAGGTGGTGTGGGGATCAGCCTTAACAAAGGCTTCCCCACACACACTACAGTGTTGAAACCCAGTGGGCCCGTTTTTTTTCTTGGGTTTCTCAGACATGGTCAATCTAACTAAAAGCGTACCCTTTTTTCGGCAATCCTGACCAGGCAAGACACCCCTATCGGTTCCTGACCGTGTTACGGGTCTTGGAAAAAAACGTAATGAAATCCGTTTTTTTTTTTTTTTTTAGAACCGATATGGACCAGTTACCACACTCTAATAAAGACAGAAGTTTTTTACCCAAACCTGATCATTCAAACCGAACCGATCCAATGTTTACAAGTTCGACACAGAAACTAATACAAAAACCTATCTAGTACTCACGGTACCACAGACACAGACTTAAACCGACAGGTTCAGTAGCAGAAATTCGGTCGAAACCGAGTGAAAAAAACGACACCTTAACTGACTTTTTTGAACTGAGCGAAGGAGAAATCTCCGGAGCGACTGTTCAGTGAGGTGGAGTAAAGAATCTGACGGTTGGAGTTTAAACAACAGCAGACAGAGGCTTCAACCGAGCTCCAGCTCAGCGTTCCATGCCCTGCATGGAAAGTTAACTTTTTGTTCTCCGGGGCCGCTCAAAGGTTGGTGATCACTGCATATGTCAGAATACAGCAAGACTTCATGTTGTCTGAATAGAGTTTTCCATGAAAGAAAATGGAGATCACAGGTGGCAGATGGTTCAAAAGGCTCAAGGGTCAATTTCTCAGTCATAACATTGAGATCCCACGGAGGAGTGGGTCTTCTAATAGGAGGTTTTATATGTAACATTCCTCAAAAACATCTTAGCTAGATGATGTTGGTACAGTAATCTGCCATCTAGAGGCTCATGGAAAGCAGAGATGGCAGCTAAGTGGACTTTAATGGAAGAATAATTTAGACTGGACTCAGACAGTGAGGCCAGGTAGTCCAAAACCTTCGTCAGTGGACAAGAGTAAGGGTCCAAAGATCGAGAGGCTGACCGTACGGAAAAGCGTTTCCATTTGGAATTGTATGTTGCTCTCGTTGCTGGCTTACGGGAAGCCAAGAGGATATTGGCAACAGGAGAGGAAACTTGTAAATGAGTTATGAAAGCATCCTCAGGAGCCAAGCGTGAAGGTGTAAAGCCTTCAGGTTGGGGTGTCGGAGAGACTTGGGACACTGAGTCAAGAGGTCTGGTCTGATTGGCAACGGGATGGGATCCTCCACTGAGAGTTGCAGAAGTAGGGGAAACCACGACTGGCGAGGCCACAGTGGGGCTATGAGAATCATCATGGCTAGTTCCAACTGTAGTTTCAGTAGAGTCTGTTGTAGGAGAGGGACGGGGGGGGGGAGCATATAAGAACGGACCAGTCCAGGGTTGGGATAGGGCATCTAGAGATCATCCCTTTATGTTCGGGATAATGGAAAAATACCTGGGAAGATGGTAATTCTCTGGGGAGGCAAACAGATCCATCTGTGGAGTGCCCCATAAATTGAAGATTTCTTGGAGCACTTGCTCGTGAAGTGTCCACTCGTGAGTCGTAGACTTATGACTCATCCGGTCGGCTAACTGTTTGCAATGTCCCAGAAGGTGAACAGCTGCTATAGTCAGTTGTAGCTGTATGGCACCCTGCCAAACAGCAAGTGTCCCTCTGCATAGGGTGCGAGACTTTGTACCACTCTGCTTGTTCAGGTAGAACACTACTGCAGTGTTGTCTGATTGGATCAGTAACAATCCCGGTTCCAGGTAGGGCCGGAATGCCTAAAGGGCTAAATGGACTTCTCTCATCTCTAAGAGACTGATATTAGACAGATGGGGAGAAGTGGGCCATTGACCTTGGGTCTGGAAAGGACCCAAGTGCGCTCCCCAACCCAGCAGGGATGCATCCATGGTCAAAGTTTGCTTGGGAGGGAGGGACCGAAAAGGCATTCCCTGATTCAGATTGATTGTGATTGTCCACCCCGTCAAGGAGGACGTCAGAGAAGAAGTGACCCTGATTTTGTTTTCGAACTGTCCTGTTTTTTGGGACCATTAATTTTGAAGGGTCCACTGGACAGGTCTCATGTGGAGATGGGCAAAGGCTACCACAGGGATGGCAGCAGATATGTGACCCAGAAGGCGCAGTATTTGTCTGGCTATGACCATCTTCAGAGTTTGTAAGTGTAATGCCAGAGCTATAAGCGTATCCTGCTGAGCAGGTGGGAGGTAAGCCCTGGCTGTAACTGTATTTAGAACAGCTCCAATGTATTGGAGAGACTGTTTTGGGTTTGGTCTGGACTTTGGCCAATTTACTGTGATTCCCAGATCTGAGAACAGTTTCAAGGTATCATCTAGGGAGGCAAGCAGAGCTACTCTGGAGTCTGCTTTTATTAGCCAATCATCTAGGTGTGGAAAGATGAAGTGCCCTTCTCTTCACAAGGCTGCTGCCACCACTGCTAAACACTTGGTGAACACGCAGGGGGCTAATGACAGACCGAACGGGAAGTGTTCAAAACTGGTAATTCTGACCCAGTAAATGGAAGTGTAAAAGTTTGTGGTGGGCAGGTTGGATGGGAATATGAAGGTAGGCATCCTTCATGTCTAGGGCGCAAAGCCAATCGCCCTGTTTCAGAATCAGCATGATGACCAGTAGGGTGACCATGCGAAAACGTTTGTACTGAATGTAAAGATTCAGTTGTCCGAGATCCAATTTTGGTCTGATGTCTCCCATACATTTGGGTTCCAGAACGAAATGGGAGTAAAATCCTGTTTGATGTTCCAGAAGGGGCACCAGTACAATGGCTTGTTTGGACAAAAGGGCTGTCAATCCTCCTGCAGGATGGGTATATGCTCTGGAGGATAATGACTCTTGTGTGGAGGGCAAGGGCACGGGGTGGAGAGGAACTCCAATGTATGACCCTTCTGTATAATCTGTAGTACCCAGCTGTTGGAAGTGATCGTTTGCCAAGCCTCCAGATGGAGAGCAAAACGACCCCCCACAGCCTCCAAGAGGAGGTGGGGGGGGGGGAGCCCTAGTGGGTCACTGGGAGGCGGGCTGCACAGCTCCACCTGAAGAGTGGGAGTGGGCACCCCGGGGGGGAGAGGTGTTGCCTCTGTTGGATTGAGCACAACCTTTGAAGCCGCCTTTGTTATTACTTCTGTATCAGCCACCTCTTTTGGAATAAGAGGAGTGTTGGGTATGGTAGGTTGTAGCTGGAGTATGATACATGCCATGTACGGTACGGAGGGTTCTGCCTGATGCCTGTAAGTCATCCAGTAAAGTTTAAATACCTGGCCTGAACAGCTTGGACCCGTTAAAGGGGGCATTAGCTACTTTATGTTGTATATCAGGTGCAAAGCCTGAAACACGAAGCCAAGCATGGCGATGCAGAGTGATACTAGTGGCTGATAGGCTGAGGTATCAACAGCATCATATCCCGACCTAACAAGGTGACGGGGAAATTGAATTACTAGTTGTCACCGTAGCCAATAATTTAGCCCTGTCCTGTGAGGGAAGGAGTTTACTGATAAGCTCAATGACAGAGGATCCCATCATAGGACACATATAGTTCAAAATTCTGATATTCATAGCATCTGAGGAGAAGTTATTTTTCCCCAGATAGTCAGTTCTTCACAATTCCTTATCAGGAGGTGAGGAGCTCATGTGCTTGGGTTTTTTGATACCATCATGAGCGGCAGTAATGACCACAGAATCTGCCTCTGGAATACCAGACAGAAAGGGGTGGTCCAGAGGAGCCTGATATAGACAATCCACTTTGCAGGAACAGCTACAATAGCTGAAGGCTGATGCCAAGCAGCCAGCATGGCATTCTGGTAAGTTGGTATCAGTGAGGGGACCACTAAAACAGGCTCCTCAAGTAACTCAAGATAGTCTGCCATATTCTTACGTTGCTTGTCATGTTCCGTAGTGGAGAATCCCATGACTTTTTGAATTTGAACGATCATTTCACTAAAGACTGTGAGGGGCAAGTAGCAAAAGTATTACATTCTCATCTTTGTGTGCATGTGATCGCCCTGGTCCTGCAACCTACCGATTGTCTCAATATCGCACTCCTTTGGCTGCAATAAGGTGGTGTTATAACTAGTAAGGTGTGGATTGACTCATAGGCTCAAGCTATATACTTAGAGCACACTTGAGATGGTCTCCGTGCACTGCTGTAACTAACTTAGAATTGTGAAAGGCAATAAGAAAAAATTACTCACCTTAGTAATTGTATTTCTTCTAATGGAGTCTTGCTGTATTCTGGCTATATGCAGTTAGCCCCAGCACTTGAACTGCTCTGGAGAGGAAAGAGTTAACTCTACGCCAAGGTATAGAATGTTGAGCTTGAGCTCGGTTTTCAAACCTCTGTCCCAGGTACTCTTCACTGTAACCATCAGATTCTTACGAGCCCTATACTAACCAACCTGCAACCCAGAAATTGTTTTTAAACTTTTGTGCCAAAGGCAAAAGACATAAATTTAGGGTCCAAAGACTCAAGTCGAGACCCCCAAAAAGAATCCAAGTAGGTAATAAATGAACTATAATAAAACATAGGAACAAGAAAAAAACTCAATTAAGAAGAGGCACCCACGTACCCCCCTGGGGTGCAACACTGCGCCTGCCCACCCACATCCCAAAACAACTAGGTTCCAGGAGTGGAGGCAGGGAGGGAGGTCACAATACAGCAAGACTCCATTAGAAGAAATACAATTACTAAAATTAGTAAATTTTAGTTCAAACAACATGAAGTCTTGCTGTATTCTGACTATATGCAGACTACCAAGCAGTACCCCCAAGGAGGAGGGAACTACAGAACCTATTTTGGGAACAGACTCTGCAGTACTGCAGTACCAAACCTAGCATTACTTCTTGCCTGAATATCCAGGGAGTAATGTTTGGTAAATGTGTGAACAGACTTCCAGCTGGCTGCTTTACAGATTTCCACTAAGCGTGTCTCTAGCTGCTGCGACCGAAGCAGCTGTACCTCTGGTAGAATGAGTCCTCAGGCCTGAGGGTGGCTCTTTCCCCAACTTTGAGTAGCAGAACTGAATGCAAGAGACAATCCACCTAGCAATAGTTCTCTTTGTGGCAGGTTTACCTTTACCTACCTCCCCATAAGTGAGAAACAGCTGGGAGCAGTCGTTTCTATGGGGCTTAGTGGATTCTAAGTAGTAACTCAGAACCCTCTTTACATCAAGACTGTGTAGCCTCCTCTCTCCAGAAGAGGAGAGATCAGTGAAAAATACAGGCAGTATCACAGTCTGGTTCAGACGGAAGTCTGATACCACTTTAGGGAGGAATTTCCTATTTGTATGAAGGACCACCATATCCCTATGGAATGAGATGAAATCAGGTTCCACTGACGGTCTGTAACTCACTGATTCTCCTGGCAGAAGTAATAGCAACCAGGAATACAGGCTTCCAAGTCAGGTATTTGAGCTCAAAGGGGTTCAAAGGGAGGCTGCATCAGCTGTGCAATACAGATATTCAGGTCCCATAGAGGAGTAGGATCCCTGAAGGGAGGATTGATGTGGACCAAACCTTTAAAGAATTTCTTGAAAACTGGGTGGGAAGCTAGAGAACAGCCCTTCCCAGCCGAAAAGAAAAGCAGAAATAGCTGCCAAATGCACCTTGAGAGTGGTAGGCCAAAGGCCTAAACTGTTAAGATATACCAAATAATCTAAGGCAGTGGCAATATCAGCTGAATCTGGCTGGATGTGCCTCTGGGAACACCAACACCCAAACCTCTTCTATTTAGAATCACGGGTTCTCCTAGTGGAAGGTTTCCTACTGGCCTTAAGGACATCCAGAGCTGACTGTGAGAGATGCAGGTCTGCATATTCTAGCTCCTCAAGAACCAGGCCTTGAGCCTGAATGTGTAAAGATTGGGGTATAATATCCTCCCCTGAGATAAGGTGAGGAGGTTGAACTGTCTGGGAAGGCACAGGGGAATTGTCACCGATAGTGACAATAGTAGAGGATACCAAGGCTGTCTGTGCCAATCCGGGGCTATCAGAATGACAGTGCAGGGTTGGAACCTGATCTTGACTAGAACTCTGAATATCAGAGGAAAGGGAGGAAAAGCATAGAGAAACCTGTTGGTCCAATCCAACAGGAGGGCATCTATAGGAAAAGACCCCCGCATGAGGGGCCTGCAGCAGAACAGAGGGAGCTGATGGTTGCCTGGGGCTGCAAAGAGCTCTATCTCTGGAGTGCCCCATCTCTTGAAAATGATCCGAAGAATGAGAGGATTCAGGGCCCATTCATGGTGACCTTGAGAAATCCTGCTGAGAGCATCTGCAAGTACATTGTCCTTCCCCTGGGAGATGCACAGCAATCAGGGAAGCCTGCAGGGAATAAGTTAGTGACCATATTTTCGTGGCCTCGGTACACAAGACCGAAAACCGAGTGCCTCCCTGCTTGTTGATGTACCACGTTTGTGGTGTTGTCTGTCCTGATCTGCACCACTTTCCCCTGAATTAAACTCGAAAATGTCTGAAGAGCCAGAAAGACAGCCCTGAGTTCGAGAAGATTTATGTGTAGAAGAGACTCCTGATGGGACCAAGTCCCCTGAGCAGTGTGCTGATCCAGGTGGGTCCCCATTCCAGCAGAGAAGCGTCTGTGGTGAGAGTCACTGTGGGAGCCTGACTGAGGAAAGGAATCCTTTGCCTCAATTTGTCCTCTTCCAGCCACCACTGGAAGGCCTGAACCAAAGTTAGAGGCAATGGAACCAGCTTGGAGAGGGGATCTTTTTTCTGAGACCAACAGGCTCTTAGATGAAAATGAATATCCCTCATTTGAAACCTTGCCCCTTGAACTACTGCAGTGCAGGCTGCCATGTGGCCTAGCAACTGCAAGAAGTGTCTGGCTGGCCGAGACACAAGTGGACGAAAAGAGGAAGCCAGAGAGATGAGGGATTGGACCCTTGAGAGAGGAAGGAAGGCCCTGGTCTGAATAGTGTCCAGCTCCACTCCTATAAATGTGAGAAGGTGAACTGGCTCCAGAACAGACTTTTCCAGATTTAGGATGAATCCTAGGGAGTATAGAAGATTTTGAGTGATCCCTAGAGCTGACATGACTTGGTCTGGGGACTGACCTACTATGAGCCATGCGTCCAGGAAAGGAAACAGTAAGATGCCTTGTTTTCTGAGGAAGGCCACCACTACTGTTAGGCATTCGGTGAATACCCTTGGGGCAGATGTTAGGCTGAAAGGAATTGCTCTGAACTGGTACTGGCCTGAGGGCAGTTCGAACCAGAGGTACTTTCTGTGGGACTGCCTGATAGGTATGTGGAAAGAGACATCCTTGAGATCCAGGGAGGCTAGCCAGTCTCCTGGTCTCAGAGAGGGAAGAATAATTCCCCGAGTCACCATCTTGAACTTTGGCTTTAGTATGTGTTTGTTTAGGTACCATAGATACAGGATGGGTCGCCACTCCCCTGTCTTTTTTAGGGTAAGGAAGTACCTGGAGTACAATCCTTTCCCCCTGTGAACGAGAGGTACCCTCTCCACTGCCTGCAGAAGCAGTACAGAAGGAACCTCTATTTCTAAGGCCTGTGTTTCCTCTTCCGAGGAAGGACAGAAAGCCTTTGCTCTCCACTTTGGGAACCTGCTGAAGCTGAGAGCAAGACCCTGGCTCACTACTTCCAGGACCCACCTGTCTGAAGTGACAGACTTCCAGGCCTGGAAAAAGTGAGCCAGTCTGCCCCCTACAGGAAATGGGGAGGCGACCATGGCTGACACATCAGGGTGTCAGTTTGGCAGGGGCCTTAGACTGAGAGGAGGATGCAGCCCTTGTCATCCCCCTTCTGCCTCTTCCCCTAAAGAACCCCCTCTGCTGAAAAGACGAGGAGGCCTGGGCCTGGTAGAAAGGCCTGTGATAAGGCCTGCCCCAGCCAGCCCTGGATTGCTGCCTCTGAGGAGTGGTCTGCTTTTCTTTGGCTGCAGCACTCCTGCATGTGCTCCTGTACTTGTCCATCTTTTTCATGTACGTCTCTGTTTGTTCCCCAGACAGAGAGTTACCAGTGACAGGAAAATCCATGGCCTTGGTCTGGGTATCCTGAGATAAATTGGTACACCTGAGCCAGGCAAATCTCCTCATGGAAACAGATGTAGCCATGACCCTAGAATGGACATAGAAACATAGAATTTGACGGCAGATAAGGACCGCTTGGCCCACCTAGTCTGCCCATTTTCCTACCTAACAGATAAGCTGCAGATCCTAGTTAACCAACAGCTTACTTCCTCCTACCCCCCACTAGGACTGCCTTATGCCTGTCTCATGCATTCTTGAAGTCCCCCACTGTTCTTGACTCCACGACCTCCTCAGGGAGGCTGTTCCATGCATCCACATCATTTGAGTCCACAGCAGCATGAAAATACAGGTTACTCACCTGTAACAATTCTAGGAATGGTATATGTTGTTCATCCACACTTATTGGCAGGTTCCTAGCCGCTTTAAATCTTGCCGGAAGGTCTTCAAGCTGGCTCCTCCCACCCACCCGGGTGGTAAAACTCTCGGCTCCGCCCCATGACGCCAGATCTAGCCCACTGGAAGCCAGGTTGTGCATCGAAGCCGGGGAGATCGGGTGGGTCGTGTGGATGAACAACATATACCATTCCTAGAACTCCTGTTACAGGTGCGAAACCTGTATTTCTAGGGACATGGATATGTTGTTCATCCATACTTACCGGCAGACTCCTAGCAGTTCTCCAGGAGGAGGGAGGCAAGGTACACACCCCCTACTTAGGGAATAAAGACTGGAGAACCGAGGCCCCAAACCAGCATCCCGGTGTGACCCAAGGTCTATGTGGTAGGGGGTAAATAAGGTATGTGCCGACTTCCAGGTAAGAGCCCTGCAGATATCCTGGATAGGGACATCCCCGGAAGCAGCCACCGATGCAGCGGTACGGTGGGTAAAATGAGCTCTTATCCCTCTGGGAGGCTCCATGCCCCCCCACCTTTAGCGGAGATCTATGCAGGAGGTGACCCACCCGCTCATCGTCCGCTTAGCTGCAGGTCTGCCAGATGCGGCTTTAGCGCAGATGACAAATAGCTGGCGAACCTCTCCCGAACTTCAGCCCTACACTCCCCGAGAAGGCGAGCGCTCAACTAGGGTCCAAATGGAGCCTATATGCAGCCTCTGAGGTGTGAATGGGGTAGAACACCGGCAGAGTCAACACCCGGTTAAGGTGAAGCTCCGACACCACCTTCGGAAGGAACTTCGGGTGGGGCACAGGACAACCCTGTCCCTATGGAAGACCAGATAGGGAGACTGGAAGGAAGCGCGCGGAGCTCTCCCATCCTTCTGGTTGACGTGGTAGCCACCAAGAAGGGTTCTTCCACAACACGTGGGAGAATCGCACCTGTGCATTGGTTCAAATGGCTTGCCCGTGAGCTAAGTCCATACCAGCAGTAGATCCCACGGAGGTGGAGATTCTCTCCCCGGAGGGGAAGCGTGATCAAGGCCTTGGAAAAGCGCCAGACCACCTTTCCTGCGCCACCGACTGCCTTCCGGCCCGCGCCCGGAGGACACAGGTGGCTGCCAGGAGCACCTTAAGGGTCGTCGACCGAAGCCCTTGCTGAAGAAGAAGAAGAAAGGACCACAGGTAGTCCGGAATGCTTGCCGAGGAACAGGAGAAGAGACCAGGCCCTATCCTAACACCAA
Source organism: Neoceratodus forsteri (assembly GCA_016271365.2). Taxonomy (NCBI): domain Eukaryota; kingdom Metazoa; phylum Chordata; order Ceratodontiformes; family Ceratodontidae; genus Neoceratodus; species Neoceratodus forsteri. Next base: position 277,917,739 of record CM028138.1, on the reverse strand, counting down.
ATGGAGAACACTTCCATTTGAAGGCATAGCATTATCTGGTAGACTCCTGGCGGGACGCCTCAACAACGTCGATGACCTCGCCGGAAGACCCAAGGCCTGGCAACTAGCCACACAGAAACCAGGCCGCCAGGTGCAGGGACTGAAGGGCCGGATGGAATACCTTCCCCTGATAACAGAGATCAGGTCCGGGCGGGCTGGAAGCCGCCTCGGGAGCCTGGAGCTGAGACTGAGGAGAGCTGGATACCAGAGCTGGCGGAACCAGTCTGGGGCTACCAGAATCACCTGCGCCTTGTCCCTCCTCGCCTTGCCTTGTGGACCAAGGGAAATGGGGGGAAAGGTGTAGAAGAGGCCTGGGGTCTGCGGCCTCAAAGGCATCCCCTTACAGCGAGCCCTGCTGAGGGGGGTGGGCATGAAACAGTCTCGGCTTCGCATTCTCCCTGAAGGGAAAAAGGTCTGCCCGAGGAGTGACCCAGTGGGAGAAAGATCTTGTGCTACCTCCAGCAGGAGAGACCACTCGTGAGGAGCAGCCCTTATCCGGCTTAGGGCATCGGCCAGGGCGTTGGAAGCTCCTGCCATCGAAATGGCTAGGAAAACCGCCTCCAGGCTGCACACGAGACCAAATGCGGAGAACCTCCTTACGTAATAGCAAGGGGCGCGTCCGGCTCTGGCGGGTTAGGTAGCACATGGTCGTGGTATTGTCCGCCTGGACCTGAACCATTTGACCCTGTACAAACGGAGCGAAGGCGGTGCGAGCTAAGCAGACCACATGAAGCTCCAGCAGGTTGAAATGGCATCGGGACTCCTGAGGAGACCAGAGGCAGTGCACTCTGCGCTCCCCTTGATGGGCACCCCAACCCATCAGAGATGCATCGGTCGAAGAAGGCCGTCGACTCGGGCCAGACGAACGGGATGCCCTCCTGCGGATGTGCTGGAACGGTCCGCCATCAGAGAGCGTTCCACATCCCCTGGGTTACTGTCACGGGCTGGTCCAAAGGATCGCAGCGTTGTGACCGCTGGCTGGTCAGCCCCCACTGAAGGGGACGCATGTGCCAACGGGCCCAACAGACCACGCTGGTGCAGGCCGCCACGAGGCCCAGGAAGTCCCGGGCAGGGCGCGAGTGCCCAACCAGACATGACTGGGCAAAGGTGGAAGAGCCTCGGCCCTGTCCGCTGGGAGCCGAGCTCTGGCTCGAGGAGTCGAGCTCTGCGTTGATGAAAGAATCACCTGCTTCGGCACGAGTTCTGACTTGGCCCCCGTTGAAGAGGAGGCCCATCTGAGAGCAACCTGGAGGGCCAGAACTCTGGAACATTTCACCTCCGCTCTGGAGGGGGTTGCAATCAGCCAGCCATCCGGGTAGGGGTACACCCGGACCCTTTGGCACCGCAGGAATGCTGTCACCACTGCCATGCATTGAAGAAGACACTGGGAGCTGGGAAGAGGCCGAAGGGTATGGCCTGGAACTCGTAAAGGGTTCCCCCCACTCTGAAGCAGAGGAGTCTCTAAAGAAACGGAGGGATTGAAATGTGAAGAATGCGTCCTGGAGGTCCAGGAAAAGTACAGGTACGTAAGAACTTACCGTAACAGTAGATCTTCGAGAACAGCTCTTGCATCGGGTAACACCATTAGGACTGAAGCCAGCAGGCGTCAGGACCCCACCAAGGAAAAAATTCCTAGCTAGCTATCTTCTAGCGGGGACATCTTGACCTTGGTCCCTCCTCGGCGATGGCGTGCGGGTACATAGGCGGTCCGCCAGAATCCCAGTTCTCCGCCCGGAGACTCCAGGCCGCAGGATGACATCAGAAGGGAGACAGAGGATCCACCGTCAGAAGATAATCAGGGAGAAAATCCCGATACAAGCAGGAGCAGAGCCCTGCCTCCTCTAAGGGGGAAGGTGGGCAGGAAGCTACCTGCTGAAAGAGCTGTTCTCGAAGATCTACTGTTACGGTAAGTTCTTACGTAGCTGTACTATCTTACTTGAGATACAGCTCTTGCAACAAATAACACCATAGGACTGATTCCCAAGCAATAGCGCTGCCAGAAGATCTGGGAGGAGGTAGAAAGACAAGAAATAACATTCAAGCCTGACTCAGGACAGGAGACCCTGCAGCACCGCTAGGCCAAAACCGGCTCTTAGCCGGGCGTGTCAGACTGTAGTGGCTGATAAAGGTATGCACAGAGCTCCAAGTGGCTGCAGCACAAATAGCCGAAATGGAGACATTCCTAAGTGCTGCAAAGGAAGTGGCCATACCCCTGGTAGAATGACCCCGGATAGAACCCGGGAGGGGCTTTTGTTCAATCTCATAACAGTACGAAATACACTGGACAAGCCAGCGGGACAAAGTCTGTTTGGATACTGGTCGGCCCTTCATTCTCTGGGAGAAGGAGACAAAAAGCTGGTCAGAACCCCGAGAGGGTTTAGTTCTGTTAAGGTAATACCTCAGGCTGCGGTGAACATCCAGGGTGTGGAGCAAAGCCTCTCCTCTATTAGAGTAACTCGGGAAATAGACCAGAAGGTCGATATCCTGGTTTAAAGTGAGTGTCGAAACCACCTTAGGCAAAAATTTAGGGTTCGTCCTCAGGGATACTCTGTCCCGGTGAAAAACCAAATAAGGCTCTTTGCACATGAGAGCGTGAAGCTCAGAAATCCTTCTGGCTGAAGTAACAGCAACCAAAAATAACGTCTTCCACGACAGAAAACGTAGCTCGCAATCCGCGGCAGGCTCAAAGGGGGGGAGCGTAAGTTGTTCCAGGACAAAGAGCAGATCCCATGGAGGCACTGGGTCCCTGATGGGAGGCCTAAGGTGTAACACTCCTCTGAGAAATTCCAGAGCGTCTAATTGCGCAGCAATGCGATGCCCCACCGAGGTGTGGGCAGAAATAAGCGCAAAGGTTCACCTTGATGGAGGAGTAGGCTAGTCCTGAATGAAAGAGAGAAGGAGATAGTCTAAAATTACTCCACAGGACAACCTAAAGGGGAAAGGTCACGAGCCGTGACCATAAACAAAAAGCAGCGCCATTTCAAGGCATCGTAGCATTAGTTGCCGACTTTCTGGCTGCCGAGAGAACCTCTGCAACCTCTTGCGAGACCCGTGGCGCCAAGATGGCTATGTCTCTAGGAGCCAAGCATGCAGGTTCAGAGAAGCATAAATCTGGATGGAGCAATGAACCTTTCTCCTGAGGCGGTGGGTGGGAGCTGAGCCTAGCGGGGAGGCGGGGTTCGAGATAGCTGTGCCAGCAAGGGAACCATATCTGTCTGGGCCAGAGCAGGGCCACCAGAATCATTCTGGCGTGCTCCCTGCGCAGTTTGAGAAGAACTCTTTGGATCAACGGGAAGGGAGGAAGGCATGAGGAATCTGTTCACCCAGGAGAGGGACAACGCGTCTGCCAGAAAACACCAGGCCCTGGACCTAGCGAGCAAAATTGGGCAGTTTGCGTTGGATGGGGATCTGAATAAATCCAGCTCTGGGTTCCCCATCGAAGGAACAGATCCTCTGCCACCTCCTGAAGAAGTTCCCACTGTGGACTCTGGCCTGGGAGGCGACTCAGGCCGTCTGTGATCGTGTTGTCCACCCAGGAGCGTGAACCGCAATCAGGTTTTGGAAGTGTCCGATCCCAATCCACACTCTCATGGACTCCTAGCAAAAGGGGTAAGAGTGTAGCCTCCTTCCTTGTTGAGGTAATACATTACCGCCGTGTTGTCTGTCTGAAGCAGGATAGTGCGGTGGAATTATCGACTGAAAGGCCTGAAGTGCATAGAGGACCGCCCTCATCTCTAGGACACTGATATGGAGATGAGCCTCAGTGGGGTCCATGCACCCTGAGACTTCACCCCATCTAAGTGTGCCCCCACCCGAGACCTGAGGCGTCCGTGGTGGGGTTATCTCGAGGACAGCGCTGCAAACGGGACGCCCTTGGAAAGCGACCCGGGGGCTAGCCACCTCTGCCAGTCGCGGATCACGGATTTCGTGATCCTGACCGGATGCTGCAAATGGTCTTGCCATTGGTTCCATTGCACCTTGAGCATCCACTGGGTTATTCGCATGTGGAGTCGTGCGAGAGGGACTGTAGGAATGGCCGCAGCCATGTGTCCGAGCAGACGAAGGACCGACCTGGCCGGTACGGTCTGGTTCGATGATAAGGCCCCTATGAGGGACCTGATGCGTTCTGCCCTGTCGGCCGGAAGAAAAGCTCTTCCCTGGACCGTGTCCAGTACTGCGCCTATAAACTGCAGCTTCTGCGACGGTACCAAGATGGACTTCTCGTGATTTATGAGGATGCCCAGTGATCAGAACAAGTCCTGAGTGTTCTGGATGGCATAGCAAGGCGCCTCTTTGGAGGCGGCCATGAGAAAGCCAGTCGTCTGGAGTGCGGGACAGTAGTGGCCCTGTCTCCTTAGAGATGCTGCCACGACTGCCATGCATTTGGTAAAGACCCTGAGTGCGGATGACAGCCGAATGGGAGAGCCGGAACTGAAGATGGTGGCCTAGAAACTCGAAGCGCAGGAACCTCTGGTGCGTTTGAGCTATGGGGATATGCAGGTACGCGTCCTGCATGTCTAGGGATGCTAAAAAGGCACCTTGTTTCAGCATGGGGATAAGACCCGGAAGGGTCACCATGCGGAATCTCTTGTATGCGACAGACATATTGAGGTCGCTTAGGTCCAGAATCGGACGGAGGTCCCCTGTTTTCTTGGGAACCAGGAAGAAGTGAGAATAATATCCCTGTCCTCTCTGGTTCCCCGGGACGTACTCTATCGCCCCCTTTTCTAGGAGCATGAGTACTTCTTGCCAAATTAAGGTTCCATGCTGACCCGGATACCGGGAGAGCAGAGGAGGCCTCGAGGGTGGCTTTTCTGCGAACTCTATAAAGTGGCCGGCACTGACCAACTGCAGAACCCACCTGTCAGTGGTGATCGCCTGCTATCCCGGCAGAAAGTTCGCAATGCGAGCCCCGACCATAATTTCCCGTTGATCCTGAGGGGCGGGGGCCAGAAAGGAGTCATGCTGTGGCGGCAGATGGGCCCGTTGGCTGGGTCGGCCTAGGGGTGCGCTGACCTCTGCTAGCGGGCTGTTTACCCTGGGTTCTGCGGAAACCAGAGCCCCTCTGTTGTGTAGCGGAGCGGGGCTGTTGCCTCTGTGTCCACCCACGGAAACGGCTTTGGTTCCTACGAAAGGAACCGAGCCTAGGACGGTACATAGCCTGTACTGACCTCACCGCCTTCCCAGCCTCTTGTAGTTTGGTAATAATCTTCTCCGAAGGATTACCAAATTAAACATCTCCCTCGAAAGGGGCGTCCATAATGTTCTTCTGGACGTCCGGGGTGAAGCCGGAGACACGAAGCCAGGAGTGTCTCCGGAGGCAAATGCTGGAAGCTGCTGCTCGGGCCGATGAGTCCGCGGAATCGTACGCGGCTCTAAGCACTTGGGTCCCCACGTCTGAACCCGTGCGGAGGAGCTGGAGCATCTCCTCCTTCTGCTCACCTTCGGGTAGTTTCTTAGCTACCTCCAGACCCTGTTCCCACAGAGCGTTCTGAAACTGAACCATGTGGGTCAAGTAATTTAAGGATCTGATGGTGCAGGTAGCGGAAGCATACGTGCGCCTGCCCAGAGAGTCCAATTGCTTGGATTCTAGATCCGGTGGCAGGGTGCTCAAATGCTGCGGCCTCTGTGACCGGTCATGTGAGGCTGTTATGACCAAGAGAATCGGCCTGAGGTTGTTGCGTCAAATACTGGTCCTCCTTGGAGCCTTGTATGAGACGGTCAGCTTTCTTACACATCGATAACGAATCGTGGACGCTTCCACGCGGCCTTGGTGACATCCACAAAAGTGTCCACCAAGGGTGGCACCACCACAGGCTTGGGGTCCTTCTGCCGAAGATACCTGGCAAGGCGTAACCTTTCCGGGTCTAACTCTTCCGCATCCCACCCCATGTTCTCCTGGATATGGCGCATGATATCCATGAACGAGGGGTCATCCGGAGGAGACCGTGGCGTCTCACGTGGGTCCGGAGAAGGGATGGAGATTGGAGATGGGGATCTAGAGGAGTAAACTGATCCCGTGTCCTCCGTCGACAGCGAACGTCGGCGTCTCCTGGATCTCTTGGGGCTGGGTGAACCAGAAGAAGATCTTGACGGAGGTCTCCTCTTTGTTGATCGAACCCCGGGAGGAGATATGGACTCCCTGGGGAGAGTTGAACGGCTAACCGACCCTGCAGGCGAAGGGGGGGCCGGAGCCGGAGGAGGAGGAGGAAGAGCGGTGGGCGCCACGTCCTTCTTGATGGTGTCCCACCAGTATGTGAAGAGATCCTTCATATCCGCTAAAGACAATCCCGACGACGGCCCAGGTGCGGGGGTGGCGTCGGGTCAGCGACAGCTCCACAGAGACCTCGGGCGGGCGAGGGAGCCCTGGGAGACTGCAGGCCGGGTGCGCCCGTCTGGTCCTCGGGCTGCGTCAGATCTTCCTCCGTTAGCGACTCCTGCCCGGCGGCGGTCGGTGCAGGAGTCCTCTTCTCAGGCGTGAGCGTCGGTCCCCAACCCGGCGTCCGATGGGGAGAACAGCCCGGCGGCGGCTCCGAGGAGGGGTGACGGCGATCGACGGAGAGTCGAGCGCCGGGTCTACCGGCCTCTTCAGAGGGGTAAGTTCTAAAGTTTTCCGGGGCGGAACTGAAGAGGACCGGACATCAGGTGCCGACGGGCGGGAGCCCGACTTATGGTGGTGGTGGTGATGACGCTCCCCGGACTTCGCCGAGGCCTTGGGGGCGGAGGACGACGATGGCCTGGCGGGAGGGGCCTGAGAAGAGCGAGAAACTGGAACCGCAGCCGGGGGGAGAGAACAGGCCCTGGATGGAGACCGGTCTGACTTCGAACCGGAGCTGCGGGACTCGGAGGCCGAGTTGGAGACCTGGAAGGGTCCTTCTCCCTTCTCTTCTTTTCGGGGCGTGCTTGTGGGATTTGAAGATTCCCCTTAGAGGACATGTCTCAATTTTTCTTCTAGCAGGAACGCCTGAAGAGCCTTCTGTCGCCGGATCCTCGTCGACTATTAAACCCTTGGCAGAGGAACAGGCCTGGGTATCGTGCTCTGGGCCCAGGCACCAGGCACGGCGACGTGTGGGGGTCTTAAAGGGGATCTGCTTCCATAAGCACATGATGTATGCCCAGAGGTCGGAGAGGACATCAGCGAAAAAAATATTCAATGGAGTAAATTCCCGTAGAAAGTTCAGCAACCAGCGTCGTAGCGCTAGACTCAAGACAGGAGGGTCGAGGCATGCAAGTGCGGGGAAAGAACTGGGGATTCTGGACCGCCCTTATGTACCACATACAGGCGTCGGACGTGACCCGGCGTGAGGCGGTCCCTGAAGATAACTAGCTAGAATTTTTTCCGTGGGGTCCTGACGCCTGCCGGCTTCAGTCCTAATGGTGTTACCTGCTGCAAGAGCTGTATCTCGAAGTAAGATCAGAGCCACATGTCTCGTTCCAAGGATGGGGTATCTTAGTCAGAGTGACCATCCAGAAGGTCCGAGACCTTAGGAAGTTGTTCAGGTCGTGCAGGTGAAGAATGGGGCGCCAGCCCCCCGTCCATTTGGGGACCAGGAAAAACCTGGACACAAACCCCGGGTCTGGAGGAGGATCCGCACCTTCCTGATCATCTCTTTTTCGAGGAGCAGGGTAATATCGGCTCGGCGGGCTGACAGAGAGGCTGCGGACCCTGTGGCCCCCGAGGGGCGACGGCTTGAAAGGGTGGGGCCTGCTCGAACTCCAGAGGCAGGCCTTTCCCTGCACCTCCAACACCCAGCGGTCCGTGGTGATAGTGGACCAGGCAGAAGGAAGTGGCGGAGTTGTCCCCCCACGGGGGGACCCGGGTAGGGGTGACGAGGCTGGGGGCGGCGCCCCTCAGCCCGTCACTGAGCAGGCTTGGAGGAGGGACTGGCCGAGGGAGCTCCTGAGCCTTTACCTCCTTGCTTCCCCTTAGAGGAAGCCGCTGGCTTGGGTTCAGGATGCCAAGGCCTGCTGGCCCTCATGCTGGTGTTGATGGGCCGGTCGTGCCGCAGGGGACAAAGGATGAAGGGGCTTAAGCAAAGGTTGCCGGCGGCCCTTGTCCCTCTGAGCGGGGGTGACCGAGTCCAGAGTGGCATTGGACTTCTCGGTCCCCTGGAGGGGTCCCTCCACTCCAGGGCCGAATAGGTCAGTCCCCAAGAAGGAGATGTCCGCCAACTTGTGCTGGATATCCGCCGAGAAGGTGGATATCCTCAGCCACGCCCTGCGGCGCATGGCCACCGTGGCCGCTACTGACCTGGCACAGGAATCACCTATGTCCAGAGCAGTCTGAAGCTGCTGCTTAGCCACCGCCCTACCCTGGTCCCGCACCCGCTGGACCGTGGTCCGCAGGTCGGCCGGGAGATGAGGGAGCACCTCATCCAGGAGCCCAAGAGGGTGTGGGAGGAAATGTGCCATCAGCGCGGCCGAGCTGGCCTGTCGGAGGCCTAGGGAGGACGCGGCGTAAACCTTGCGCCCGACATAGTCCATCCTTTTGGACTCTTTGTCGGGGGCCTATCCACATCCCGAGCGTTCATGGAATGCTGGAAGACGTTATCGGTAACTAACCCCTCAGCAGAGGGGTGCTCCGAAAAACCGGACAAAGAACCGTTAGGGACAGCATACTTCCTGGCCATCCTGGCTGAGGGCAGAGGACAGGAAGTAGGCCGCTGCCAAAGCTCCAAGGCTGGGACGACAATGGCCTCAGCCACAGGGAAGGCCACCGAGGGTGAACCCCCTTGGTCTAGTATCTCCGTCAGGGGATAATAGGCCCGTTTGGACACGGGCTCGAGCTGCATCCCGGTGAACTCCGAGATGAGCCTGAGCAGACCCAGGAAGGACGATGGGCTGTCGTCCAAAGACCGGTCCAGGGAGGACTCCAGGCTCTCCCGCCTGGGGAACACGGAGGAGTCATCGTTGGACTCCGAAGGGTCTGCAAAGAGCTGCCTCAGGCCTGAGCCTCTCCTCACCCGCCCAGGGCGGGCGGGAGTGAGGGTGACCGACAACCTGCGGGACAGGCCGTGACCCGACCGAGGTTCCACCACAATCGGTGGGGCAGCAAGATTTGGTCGAACAACCGGCCCAGAAGTGGGGACCTCAACTGCAGCGAGCGGTTGCGTCGGCCATTCAGGCGGCAGCTGCTTGATAGACGGGGAATGAATCGGAGTCGATTGATTCCCGGACAACAGCAACTACTGCCACATAAACTCCTCGTAACGTCGACGCCATCTGCGTCGAAGCCTCTCCTCATTCGAGGAAGACGAGGAGGAACGGTGTTGCCACTTAACTCGGTGCCCCAACCGAGACCGCCAAAGTCGGCGGGAGCGGCTTGACCGAGAAGAGGACCGAGACCGAGACCCAGATCCTCGGCGAAACCGAGGGTGGGTCTGGGAAGGAGCGGGGGACACCCGCTCTTCCCTTGGCTAGGACAGATTGACTGAGGACTGCCGCCCCGAAGGCGTAGGCAGAACCTCGGCCTCCACCGGGGAAACCGGCGAAGGGTTGACGGCTCTTGCAGTCGACCGCCTGGGTGATGGGTTGAAAGAAAACTTGACATCGACGGGAGTCTTGGCCGGCTGGCCTGACGGGGACACCGTGAAGCCAACGGCCTGAGCCACAACCTCGACCGAAGTCGAAGGTCGGCAGTCCAAGGAAGGAGACCTCTCCCGCTCCCACAAACGCCGGCGATGGGACTTACCCTGCGACTCCCTCGGCCTGGGCCGAGAGGCAAGTCCCAGTATGTTCCTCTCCGTGGAGGGACTGGACTCCTTGAGCGAAGCGAATGAGAGGAACTCAAAGAGGCGGGATAAATGCAGCGACCGAGGAGGAGGCAGATCGGCCTTGGCCGCCTCCTCCAGGGAACAGAAGTTCGAGCTGCTCAGCCGAGTCAGCCCGGCCGGACACCGCCCGATGAGCCTCTATAGATTTTACGTGAGGAAAAATCCTCAGAGCCCCAAGCCCCAATCAGCCGCATTATCCTCCAGGGCGTTGGTCGAAAGGACACAGCACTAGTCGCAAACTTGCGGATCATGGTCAAAGTCGAGGCAGTATCATGCGTGGAGTGCGGATCAGTCCTGGAGATAATCCTCCCTTCAAGGCGCCTCCGAACCAGAAAGCAGATTGTCCATCGCAGCCGCGAGGAAGAAGACCCAGTTAGAAAACTTCAAAACTAAATTCAGACAAACCAAGAATCAGGAACTAGTCGAAAACGCAGCGCTAAAGAGGGAACCTGAGCTTCCAAGCGAAGAAGATCTGGCATCATGGGGCACAGCCAAGAGTTTTACCACCCGGGTGGGTGGGAGGAGCCAGCTTGAAGACCTTCCGGCAAGATTTAAAGCGGCAAGGAACCTGCCAATAAGTGTGGATGAACAACATATCCATGTCCCTAGAACTGGACCTTAGAAGCTTCAATGCCATCCACAGCCACCTGCTCCAGCTCCTTGGCCAGCTGGGGAGGGGCATTCATAGCCAGCTCCAGAACCGTATCCCACCTAGACTTCTGGTATCTGGCTGTATATACCATATAATCGGATTGCCTGAGTCCCAAAGAGGATGCCAAATACTGCTTCTTTGCCATGGCATCCACCTTCCTGGAATCCTTATCTGGGGGGTGAGATGCCAGGGGAATATTAGCCTTGTCACAGGCTGCAGCTTGCACTACCCCAACATGGCTGCAATGGTTAATAAGGAAATCCATACCAGGGCCTGACAGAGCATACCTCCTGTCCATTTTCTTATCCACAGGAGGTATGGATGTTGGAAACTAATATTTTTGGTCCACTGGAAGCTGGAGAATCTCAGCCACCTTCTTGTAAAACAAGAAGTGGGAGAGGGACTCAGAAACCCTGGGAAGAAACACATTGGAAGGCCTGTCTGGGGAGATGTCAGGCTCAATAGGCTCATCTAGGACTTCATAATCCTCATCTTCATCATCTTTGTCTCCCCCCCACTCGCCCTCATAAAATGCTTCAGGGTCATATTCAGAAGCAGACAAGTCCGACCGAACCGACTGTCTCTGTGTCAGTTTAGTCGGAACCAGGCGAAAGCGACTACACAATAGCGATTGCTTTGGCTATCTTGTCAGCGGTCGGACCAGGAATAGTGCAGTGTTTTCGTGTGTACTCAATAAACCACCTGTTTTGTGACAGACCTGACTTTTTGGTCATTATTTAGTGCTCTCTGTTTTTCCATGTTTTTGTCCAAGAAGCCTTTTTTCCTGAGTGCTGCTCCTCATTCCAGTTGTGTCTGTGCTTTCTTTGGTTCTTCACCTTCTGAAAACCAGATCGGCTTTCAATGTTTTTTGTTCTTCCCAACTTGTAACACGCAGGTTTCAGTCACTTCTATTACACCCCTCTTGATGATATCCCATTTGCGGTTTACCCCTTTTGCTCCTACTACCCCCAGCAGCTTTTTCTGAGCAGTCTCCCCATCCTGCCGAAATCCGTCCTTCTGAAGTAAAGGATCACAGTCTTTCTTTATACTGCAGATGTACAGCTGATGCTGAACCACAATGAACTGTGTTCACTGGACACAAGTGGTTCACCCACCCGTGCTTCTCTGATTATATTAGGATTGGGAAAATTAAAAAAACAGATCAAGAGTGGCCCCTCCCCAGTCAGTTTCCTAACCCTGTGCACTAGAGAGCAGTCTTGCATCACATCTTGCACTTCTGGCTGTCAAGATTTCCCAGTCCACATCAGGTATATTTAGGTCACCCACAAACAAATCATCTTTGGCTGATGCAGAGGTGGTGGGGGCAAACCAGCTGTGGAGTTCAAGAATGCATGGGATACGTACAAGGGAATCATACTGGTAAGGAAGGGGGGGAGGGAGAAAGAGCTGTAGATCAGGCATGTCTGTGGTAATAGAGTAGGCAGGGAGAAATGGGCAGACTGGGTGGGCAAATTGGTCCTTATCTGCCATCAAATTCTATGTTTCTTCCTGATGTTCTCCCAATTCCCAGGCCCCTCCCTCTTTCTAACCTGGTGGTCTGCACACCACTTCAATCCTGATCCCCCCAGTTGCACCTAGACTGTTTCCACTCTATGCCCACCCCTGGTGTCATCTCTGTTGCCTCTATACCTTCCTTTATAGGATAACTGTGCTGAACCTGCAAGTAATTTTTCCCAATAGAAGCTGTTTTTTAACATGTACCAATTCTGTTAATGTTCCATCTATACATGCCTTTTAGTAACTACAGTGGGTGGTTCTGACTTGCACCCTGGTGGTAAGCATGGTTTCAGGACTGTATGATGTAGTTTATGCCCTTACAACCACAGTTCTATAGTAGAGCACAGATGCACTGTGACATCAATGAAAGAGCAGAGTAAGGATATAAACTACATAACAGAGTTTTAAAATGGGCTGGCAGTATAGCCTAGAGGTTAGAGTAACGAGCTTGGTACATCCAGAAGACCAGACCTGGGTTTGATTCTCACAACCTCCACTTGCGTACTGTGTGACTTTGAGCAAGTCACTTAACCACCCAGTGCTCCCAGGTCGCCCCTGAAAACAGGCACTTGTGCCTAGTGGGCCTTACCCAGTTAACAAAGAATAAAATAAAATTAATAAAATGGCCCCCACCAGCAGTGTTTAAATCTGAAACAGTCACCAGGGTCTCCGGGATAACAAACCCCAGTATAGATAAAACAATTACAGAATTGTTGCCAGTATTTAACAACAGCTTCTACTGGGAAAAATTACAGATTCAGTGAAGTTCTCCTTTAAGCACAGTGCTAGCCCCCTCCTCCCACATCTACAGTACTTCTGTCTCTCCTTATAATAAGAAGAGTGGGACTGAGACGTCCAGTTGTTGCCTGTTGCTCATGTTTCCATTATAGCTAACAGGTTCCAGCACTGCCTCAGCCATCACTGCCTGAAGCTTATTCACTATTACTCAGCCTCCTGGTGTTTAGGCATACCACCCTCCATGACACCCTTGTTCCTCATTCCTGCTCTCTGTTGTTACTCATCGGCTTGCATTCCCACACTTGTTTGTCACTGCCCTCCTTCTCCCTCCATCCCTTCTAATCCATTCTCCACATCTATCCTACTGCCATTTCATCCTGGTAATTCTTTCTTAGCCTGCTTGTTCCCCTCAACATTCACCCCTCCCAACCCCACCACCCAGCCTTTGTTCCTATTTTCGCTGCCCTTTTTTATTTCATCCCATTATTACAGTGGGGGAGAGCCAGTTAGCCTTACCACATAAAAGTTAGTGCCCTTGCCTTTTTTGTGTACTAGTAGCTCCCCCTCTAGTTTAAAAGCTCATCTACGAAGGCATCAGATTTCTGCACTGATGTGGAGACTCCTTCCTCAGTTGGGTGCAGGCAATCCCTTCTGAATAATCTTTGTTCCTACCAGAAGATCCCCCAATAACTGTCTCTATTTCTACTGCACCACATTTTCAACCATTTATTAAAAATGAAACTCCTAACCTTTTTGCTTTAATAACCTGCAGCATTTCGGAGAATGTCATCATAACCACTACCTCTTTAAATATTTTACCAGGTGTGCAGAAGTAGGTCTTAGCGTCCTCAATAGTTTTGTTGGCCAGGTCGCCTGTCCCATGTGAACAATTACATCAGGCCTATGGCCCACCTCCTGAGCCAACTTTCTTACCATCAGAATAACTCTGTCCGCTCTTGCCCCAGTGTACATTTTACCACTGTATTTTCCTTATCTTTAACCAAGACCCCTTGAATTCTGCTATTCCACGGCTACAGACTTTTCTGCAGAACAAGCTTCATGCCACAGAATGAATATAGATACATAGACAGTGTCGGCAGATAAGGGTCTATGGCCCACCCAGTCTGCCCATTTGAGCTTGTAAGATCAGTTTATGTTTTCCTAGAAGTCTGTTGCCCCTTACCCCTGACCTGCAGAATTCCTTTATGTCTATCCCATGCATTCTTAAATCCTGTGATTGTTTCAGCCCCCACCACTTCCTCTGGCAGGGTATTCCACTTGTCCACCACCCGTTCTGTGAAGAAACTCTTCCTCACATTTCCTCTGAATCATCCTCCCTCCAACTTCATCCCATGCCCTCTAGTCCTGGAACATCTTTTTTGCTTAAAAATAGTGTATTCCTGCACCCTGTTCCTCCCTGTAAGATACTTGTATGTCTCTATCATATCCCCTCTCTCCCTCCTCTCCTCCTTGGAGTACATATTCAGTTCCTTCAACCTGTCCTCATAGGACTTGTGATGCAATCCATGTACCATCTTTGTTGCCGTCCTCTGAACCTTCTCTACCCTATGTCCTTACGTAGGTAAGGTCTCCAGAACTGTACACTGTACTCCAGGTGGGGCCTCACTAGTGTCTTGTATAGTGGAATTATGACCTCCCTTTTTCTGCTAGTGATATATATATGTCTGAAATGCCATGAAATTCATTGCTCTTGGTCATTTTTCAATAAAATATATAATTGTTGATGGTGTCAGGCTCCATTCCCCTTCATGTTTATCCTGAAGTCACTACTCTATGCTCAGCATTTGATGTCATCAACGTCATATTTTAGCTAATGCCAAGACTGTAGTTGGCCACAGAAATGAATAATTCACGCTGCGGTAAATTTATGTATTTATGAGTTTTGTTAACCAGGTAGGCCCACTGAGGCAGATGCCCCTTTTTCAGGGACGACACGGAATTAGTTACATTAAAGACAACATTATGGGACAGAGATATAGCAGTGGATACATATGGAAAACAATACAACTGTGTTAATTACGATGTGGATTTTACAAGACAATATAAAAGGATTTCATCAAATAGACATAGGAGGGGAGATTCCAAACAATTTAAGTACAAGTGCAGGTTGTTACAAGGAGAAGATGGTTTTTAAGGAGATTTTTAAATGTCCCAAGAGAGAGACGTTGTAGGGGGACTAGAAGCTCATTCCACAGCTGAGAGGCCCTGCTTGAGAAGGACCGTAGGCCGGATGAGGTCCTGGCTTTGGGAACCTCCAAAAGAGGCTGTGCAGAGGAGCAGAGGGTTCTGGTAAGCATTTTTTTCCCCTCTATACCAATGAGGTTAGGTAGGGAGCCAATTAGGACTTTGTATGTTAGGCTGAGAACACAGCAGTTTAGCTTACATTCCAGGGTAGGCCACTTTAGGGATGGGAGTATTGTGCAGTGGTGCTCCTTGCTATCCACTCCAGCTGCAAACCTGCCTATTCTGGGGTAGAGTTGCTTGACTTTGTTTAGCTCAGTTTCTGTTAGTAAGGCTAGAACAGGAGCTCCATGTAACAGTATACGAAGTGGAAGGGAGCTGGCTATTGAAAGACGGGCCTCTATTGTGAGGCAGGATCTGAGGCAGTAGAGTAAGCCATGTTTTTGGGAAAGCAACCGGATTGTACGGTCAACTTGAGGTTTTAAGGTCAGATCTTGATCAAGTAGGATACCTAAATATTTAAAGTTGTTCTCCACCTCAGGTTTAACCTCGTCAGAGGGGACGATACAGAATGAATCAGCCCTATCGGAACCTAGTTTAAAGGACACTAAAAGCATTATTTTCATTTTTTTGGGTGTTCAGAATAAGTTGTGGCCACTAGCCACTTTTCCAGGAGAGCAAAGTCACTATTCAACTCCGCTCAATTGTTTTTACATCTGCGTCCGTTCTGTAAAGGACAGGTCATTACTAAATAATGAGAAAAGAAGTGGCCCCAATTTGGAACCTTAAAGTGATGTTCCTACCTTATGACAGCGTTAGCTGGTTGCAAGTAAAAGTTAACTTTTTAACTTTGTCTATTTAGTCTGTGAAGAGATCGTACCTGCCTCCGAAGCCCCAGGCAGCCAATCCCTTCCAACTTCCAGGTCTGCGTGCTCCGCCCCCATGCACAGAAGTTTTGTGACGTTTCAGCAGGAAGAGTGTGGGGCGCACCCCATACAAGTCTATGGGGGCAGTTTTGCAATGCTGTTTTTCGTAACTTTAGCCAATATTAGAGGGAAATGAAAGCAGCCACTCATAGAAACATAGAAGTTGACAGCAGATAAGGACTGCAAGGCCCATCCAGTCTGCCCATTTTTTCTACCTTATGAATGTGCTATAGGCCTGTACTCTGTCAATGGCCCATCTATTCATACTCATCTGAATTGCTCCCTTATGCCTATCCCATGCCTGTTTGAAACTCTGCACTGTATTCATATCCACCACTTCCTGAGGTAGGCCGTTCCATGCATCCACCATGCTTTCTGTGGAAAAGAACTTCCTCACATTACATCTTAATTGGCCTCCCTCTAATCTCATGCTGTGTCCTCTTGTCCTGCTATTTTTCTTATATTGAAACATGTTAGACTCTTTCACCTTGTTAATAAGGCTTGCCAATAAAAGGCAGGCCAGCTTGTCTAATGCCCCCCTGCCAGAAAAGCAAAGGGGAGGGGGATGGGACGTCAGAGAGGGTCAAATGACTAGGGACAGGAGAGCTTCTCAATTGGTCAAGGGGAGGGGCTAGATAGGAGGGCTGGGAGGTCGGGCCTGTTTGGGCTATGTAAGAGCCTGCAGAGCATTTGGTCTCCCTCTTTTTGCTGGGATAATGATTGTCAGCATCAGCACAGAGTTGGCAGCTAAGGGTAAGGCACTATCCAGGGTACCTAGGCCTTAGGCAGAGTAGGTTTCCTTGTTTTTTTCATTCATTGGGAGAATGTACTGGGGTTAGTAGTTTAAAAAAAAGAAAAAGAAAAAGGGAAGGAGAAGAAGAAATGCGGGAGAATTAGGGAGGGGAGCTATTGCCAGGTTGTGTACTGTGGGGAGGTTTATGGCTCCCAGGTTTGGAATTAAGTTGGAGGATGGTTTGTCCATGCAGGGCAAGTTCGTAGACAGAGTTGCATGCAGTGTGAATGGGTTATACTGCGCAGCAGGATGAGATGTGATCAGTTGGTTTGAATAGAGCTTGGGGTAGTAGTGTTTTTAAAAAAAAAAAAAAAAAGTGGAAACGAGTTGGGGTGTTTGGGCAGGCAGAGGGGAGAGCAGGCAGGCCACGAGCAGCAGGATCGTGGTGCAAGCACAGGAGTTTTTTCGACCGGTGTGGCGACCGCTATAGGAAGGCACCTGGTTTGGCCGCATGGGGGCACTGGAGAGGGGACATGGTGGTTTTGCCTAGTGGGCTTCCGCGGCGGTCAGGGGCGAGGGGCAAGGTGCAAGCATGGGAGGGTTTCAAAAGGTGTGGCGCCTGCTACGGGATGGCAATCGGTTTGGCAGAAGCTCTTGGTTGCAGTGTTCATATAAAAAAAAAAAGAAGCGTTTGCAGCAGTTGGGCAGGCAGAGGGAGCAGGCGAGCCACGAGGAGCAGGATCGTGGTGTGAGCGCGGGGGGGGGGTTCAACTGGTGTGGCACCCACTGCAGGAAGGCATCTGGTTTGGCCGCATGGGTCCTGGGAGAAGGGACAGGGTGGTTTGCCTTGATATGAGGGGCAGAGTTGGGGCTCAAACCATAGAGCTATAGCTCTACACTGATGAGGATGGTGCAGATGCTGCAAGGCATGAGAAGGTAGCGAGTGAGCAGCTCCAACGTAGAAAGGGCAGTTGCGAGAGAGGAGCGGCCCCAGAAGGGCATGGGAATTGCGGCTGGCCTGGGCGACTAAGGGAGGTCGATTCATGGGCTTTCGGGGTGGGGGGCAAGGTGCCAAAGGGGTCACATGCCAGATGCCTGCGTGGCGTTAGGGAATCTCGGGCCATGCGAGGGGGGGAAGGGCATTAGGGTGAGCAGTGTTTTGAGGATGATATCAGATGGACTGAAGCGGTAGTTCGTGGCGGCGTGATGGGCTGGGCCTAGCAGGCTTTCTGGCTTCTAGATGGAGAGGCCAGACACTGTTGGTATTTTGCTCTGTCCCTGTCGGTTGATTTGCTTGTGCGGCTGTGAGCAGGGGTCGGTTGGGGGGCAGTCTCGGCGGGTGGTGTGGGCCATGGGGGGCGTACGGAGCCAGATGGTGGCTGGCTAACAGGGCGTGTCAAGCGCGGGTGGCGCATAAAGGGTTTCCATAGCGGGGGGTCCAGCTGTAGATGGGACAGTCGGGCACATTCTGATATGTTGCCTAGCACCTATCGGTGGCTTAAAGTGGTGCGGTGGGTGAAAATCGCTCAGGGCAAGCCAATACAAGACTAGGGTGCCATGAGGTGGCACCAGAAGGGCAATGAGAGCCAGAGGCAATGTGCATATATGGGAAGGCCGGTCCGGGCCGAGGACCATTGGGGAAAGGGGGGGCTCGGACAGCAATGCAGACGGAGAGAACTTCTGTGGAACTAGGCCAGGTACTGGGAGGGATTTGCAGAAAGAAGACCTTGTAGTACAGCTAGGCCAAAGCCAGCACTTTTTCTGGAGGCAATGTCCAGACTGTAATGTTTAGTGAAGATGTGGACAGTACTCCAAGTGATCACTGCACATATTTCAGCAGCAGACACATTCTTGAAACAGGCAATAGAAGTGGCCATGCCTCTATTTGAATGACCATGAACAACTCCAGGAAGTTCCTTACCGTACTTCCTGTACCAGAAAGTAATACAGTTAGCCAACCATCTGGACAGGCACTGTTTAGAAACAGGAGTGACCTCTTTTTCAGGAGTGAATAAAACAAAAAGCTGCAAGGACTTCCTGCAGTCCTTCGTACAGTGAATATAGTACCTGAGTATTCTATTCTGTTTCTTTTCAGGTCAGAAGAGGCTGTATTTTTGATCGGCTGCAATTTTGATCAGGCAGCACAGCCTAGGGAGTTTACGGTTCGAGTGAGGAGTGGAGCAGCAGCAGGGGAGACACTACTTGCATGCACTTCCCACCTACCCTGGTCCTGTTCTACATTTATAGGCACTGCATTAGACTGACAAAAGGAACTTCCTGTTAGGGGCAGGAACCTCCAATCCAGCCCACCTCTACAACCATTCTACTGGGTGCTGCAGCTGACAGGGGTGCCCAATAGAGCACACAGGGAGCCTGAGTGACATCAGTAACTTCCTATCAGGGGCAGGGCTCCAGCTTCAATCCTCCCTACTAGGAGTGGCAGCTGTTAGAGGAAGCTACTAAGGTTCTAGAAAGCTAAAATAAGATAAGCCACACAACAAAGTAATCAATATGAAGGTGGTTAGATGCAATGGTTATGGGGCAATAATCTCCAGGGGACAGCTCTGGAACATGGATCACTGCCCCCATATGTAGAACACTGTATGAACTCAGGGCTCAGTTGGATGCAGCATGGAAGGAAACAGCCCAGCTACAACACCAGCTGTACTGGTATTCTACCCCGTCACGTCCTCTCCCTCAGAAGCCCACTGGCCCGGGGGGTGGGGGTTAGAAGGTGGTAGGGAAGAGAGGGAGTAAAACTATTAGGATGAACCAAGTAAACCCTGTTCCACCCAAGGCAATCATGACCACAAACTGCTTTGCACCCTAGCAAGGGTGTACGATCTGGACCTCGTGAAGGGGGACACTGTGTCTGTCAAACGGCCAAGGCAGAACAGGACAGTGGCATCTGAAGTCAGCGGGGGTTGGGGAATGGAAGTAACAAGTGTAAACAAATTCTCATTGTAGGGGACTCGATGGTAAGAGGAGTTGAGCCCCACCTGAGTACTAATACACATACCAAAGTGATAGTCAAATGCCTCACTGGAGCCTTGGCCAAGCACAATGTAGAGATTAGTGAATAGAGCAGAAAGAAAAAATTACTCACCTTAGTAATGTTGTTTCTTCTAATGGAGTCTTGCTATATTATAGACATTAGCAGTTTGTTCCAGCTCTAGAACTGCCCCGGAGTGAAATGGTTAAAACCATTCCAAAATAGAATTTTGGCACGAGAGCAGCTCTATCTGTGTCATTTCAAACTTGAACTGTCAGATCTTTACGAGCCAAACTCACTAAGGTCTGTGTAGAAGCCGTAACCTACACTAGGCAAATGGCTACCTAAATAATAACAACCATTGATGGTCCCAACACCCAAGACTCAAGTCAGGGGACCAGAAATACTAACACCATTCTAATAATATGAAAATGGAACATAAGTATAATAAAACACACACAGCTACACATACACACCCACAAAGTCCCAAAGGGGACAAAATGCTAACAGGACATAAGTAGTGCCCACACTAAGTTGCCCGCACCCCACCAAGTAAAGGTTCTGAGAGGGGCAGGTTGGGGGGGAGGTCTATAATATAGCAAGACTCCATTAGAAGAAACAACATTACTAAGGTGAGTAATTTTTTCTTCAAACAACATGAAGTCTTGCTATATTATAGACATTAGCAGAATACACAGCAGTACCTCCATGGAGGAGGGCAGAACCTACTTAGGGAATAGGCTCTGAAGAACAGCTGTGCCAAACCGAGCATCTCTCCTGGCCTGGACATCCAGGGAGTAATGCTTGGTAAAGTGTGTACCGCTTTCCAAGTAGCAGCCTGGCAAATCTCTATTAAAGGATATCTCTGGCAGCAGCTAGAGGCCTTAGCTGTACCCTGGTAGAATGAGCCCTCAAACTGGGGGCTCTGCCCACTTTCTGATAACAAAATTGGATACAAGAGACAATCCACCTGGCTACTGATCTCTTAGTGGCAGGTTTGCCTTTCCCAACTTCACCATAGGTAAGGAAAAGTTGGAGGGATTCGAACCTGTGACCTTTAGTCGCTTCTATATAACAACTAAGAGCTCTCAACATCCAGGCTGTGCAACCTCCTCTCACCCAAGAGGAGTGATCAGTGAAAAATACTGGAAGGGAGATAGATTGATTAAGATGGAAATCTGAAACCACCTTAGGCAAAAACTTCCTATTAGTCCTAAGGACTACCTTATCCCTGTGGAAAGAAATAAAGTCAGTCTCCACTGACAAAGGCTTGCATCCACTTATGCGCCTGGCAGAAGTGATAGCCACTAGAAAACAGTTTTCCAAGTTAGGAACCTAAGCTCTGCAGAAGACAGAGATTCAAAGGGGTTGCATTAACTGGGCAATGCAAACATTAAGGTCCCAAGCAGGGGCGGTTCCCAAAGGAAGGATTAGTATGGAGTAATCCCTTAAAAAACTTGGAAAACACAGCATGAGAGGAAAGAGGGATGACTTTCCTGTGACACAAAAGCAGACACAGCTGCCAAATGAACTCTCAGGGTAGCTGGTCTGAGACCCAAGGAATTAAGATGTACCATGTAATCTAACAAAATGGGCAATTCAGCAGATTCTGGGAAATATTTTCCCAGCACACCAAATGGAAAACCTTTTCCATTTAGAACTATAAGTAGCCCTAGTGGAATGCTTTCTGGAAGCCTTTAGGATCTCAAGAACACCCTGAGAGAGTGTAAATCAGCAAACTCTTAACTCCTCAAGAGCCAGGCCTTGAGGTTGAGGGATTTGAGGTCCGGATACCAAACCCTTCCCTGGGCACAAGTCAACAGATTGTGATTCCTGGGAGACACAGGGAAGATGGACTGTCAGAGACAGAGAAGTGGGTACCAGGGCTGCCTGGCCCAATCCGGGCAATCAGAATCACCCTGCAAGGCTGAGATCTGATTTTGACTAGTACTTTGAATAGGAGAGGAAAGGAAAGCATAGAGGAACTTCCCCTCCCAATCCAGAAGAAGGGCATCCAGGGGAACTGAGTCCAGCACTGGAGGCCTGCAACAGAACAGAGGAAGTCTGTGATTGTCTGGGGCTGCAAAAAGATCTATCTGAGGGATGCCCCACCTGGCAAAAACTATCCCCAGCACTTGAGGATCCAGGGACCATTCGTGATGGCCCTGGGAAATCCTGCTGAGGGCATCCGCTAGGACATTGTCCTTCCCTGGAAGATGAACTGCTATGAGGGAAGTGTCCAGGGAATAGGCCAGAGACCACAACTTCATTGCCTCGGTGCACAAGGCCGAAGACCGAGTGCCCCCCTGTTTGTTGATGTACCACAGTGTTGTGGTGTTGTCTGTTCTGACTTGTATCACCTTGTCGTGGACAGATGCAGAAAAAGCTTGAAGAGCTAAAAAGACAGCTCTGAGTTCCAGCAAACTGATGTGGAGCAGAGATTCCTGGGGGGACCAGACTCCCTGAGTGGAAAGGTCGCCCATGTGGGCTCCCCAACCCAGAAGGAAGCATCTGTAGCGAGAGTCAAGTCATGAGAAGGGAAATGAAGAGGACCCCGCTCTTAAATTGCTCTGATCCTGCCACCACTGGAGAGCTAGGATCAAGGTTCGAGTCACTGGGACCAACTTGGAAAGGGGTCTCTTCTCTGAGACCAAAGGTTCTCAAGTGAAACTGAATGTCTCTCATCTGAAATCTGGCTCCTGCACAACAGCTGTGGATGCAGCCTTGTGCCCCAGGAGCTGCAGAAAGTGTCTTGCTGGTCGAGAGACCTGCAGAGTGAAGGAAGAGGCCAGAGCCACTAAATTCCTTACCCTTTCTGGGGGAAGAAAGGCTCTGGCTAGCTTTGTGTCCAATTCTGCCCCTATAAAGCTGAGTACCTGGACTGGTTCCAGACCCGACTTTGGTAGGTTTAGCAGAAAACCCAGGGAGGTGAGAAGCTGCTGGGTGACCTGCAGGTGAGATTTTACCTGTTCTGGGGACTGGCCTACAATGAGCCAGTCGTCTACATAGGGAAAAACAGCAATCCTCTGCCTCCTTAAGTGGGCCACTGCTAGACACTTTGTGAATACCCTTGGAGCAGAGGTAAGGCCGAAGGGCATTGCTCTGAACTGGTAATGACCTGAGGGCAGTTCGAATCTGAGGTACTTTCGATGGGATCTTCTATGATTAGGGACATGAAATAGGCATCCTTGAGGTAAAAGGAGGCTAGCCAGTCCCCTGGCCTTGGGAAGGTAAAATCATTGCCAGAGTTACCATTTTGAACTTTGGTTTCAAAAGATGCTTGTTCAGATATCTGAGATCTAAAATGGGCCGCCATTCTCCTGTCTTTTTTGGGGTAAGGAAGTATCTGGAATACAGACCCCTGCCCTGATGCAGGGGAGGAACCCTTTCTACTGCTCTGAGAGCTAACAGGGATGAGACCTCTGTTTCCAGAGCGAGGGTCTCTGAAGCACTTGCAGGTAGAAAAAGTCTGCTTCTCAACTTGGGAAACTTTTTGAAGCTGAGAACCAGACCCTGGCTTACTACTTCCAGAACCCACCTGTCTGAGGTTAAAGAAGCCCAATTCTGACTGAAGTAAGCCAGCCTGCCCCCCACTGGTACAGGAGAATCGGCCCTGGGCACCCCATCAGGGTGTCTGTTTCGCAGGAGCTTTAGGCTGGGGGGTGGGAGCAGGTCTGCCCGCCCTCGTCTGCCCCTGCCTCTGAAGAAGTCCCTCTGAGCATAGGCAGAGGAGGCCTGAGTCTGGTAGAAAGGCCTGTGAAAAGGCCTACCCCTACCCTGGGGCATGCCTTTGAGGAGTGGCTTGCCGCTCCTTAGCCTGGGCACTCTTGTAAGTAGTCCTATATTCATCCATCTTCTTCATGTAATTCTCTGTCTGCTCTCCAAACAGAGAATTTCCCACCACAGGAAAATCCATAGCCTTAGTCTGGGTATCCTGTGACAAACTAGTACACCTGAGCCAGGCCAACCTACTAAACACTACAGATGTGGCCATGACCCTAGAGAAACATCATTAACATCCACAGCAGCATGAAACTGAACCTTAGAGGCTTCAATGCCATCAGCAGCCACCTGTTCTAGTTCACTAGCCAGCTGGCCATGGGCCTGCTTGGCCAATTGCATAACAGTATCCCATCTAGATTTCTGATACCTAGCTACATAAGCCATATAATTTGCTTGCCTGAGTCCCAGAAGAGGCTGCCATATACTGTTTTTTGCCATGGCATCAATCTTCCTGGAATCCTTGTCAGGAGGATGTGAAGCCAAGGAATATTAGCTTTATCACAGGCAGCAGCCTGAACTACCCTAACATGACTGCATTGCTGAGAAAGGAATTCTGTATCAGGGCCTGACAATGTATACCTTCTGTCCATCTTTTACCTACAGGAGGCACAGAATTAGGAGCTTTTAAAATTTTAATTGTTTCCAAAAGACTTATGTAAAGGAATAGACAATCTCCTAGACTCTGGAATATCCATCATTTCTACAAAATCAGGCTCCTCTTGCTCATCCAGCCTCTTCTAAAGGAAGCTGTAGGGTTTCAGCAACTTTTATAAAACATAAAATGAGATGGGGACTTAGACAGCATAGGGAGATTCTAAAGGTCTGTCTGGGAGATGTCCGTTCAATGGGCACACCCAGACCTTCCCAGCCACATTCATACTGTTCATAATCCTCCCCCTCCTCTGGTTCATAAAATTCCTCAATATCATAATCCTGAACCACTGGGACCGGACAAACCGACCTTTTACCAGATAGTGGTGGTTGGACGGACCCTGAGACAGTGACTGGACAATTTGTATGGCTTTTGCTATCTGCAGCAGTTGGAGAAGGAATTTTGGACTCCAGACCTGCTGATTTTCTTGTTTTCTTTACTGGAATTGGTTCCTCAGAACCAGCTTTTCTTTGCCGAGAAGTCTGGCCCTGGTCAGAGGGCATCTCTCTCTGGTTCGGTTGGCACCGAACCGGGCTGGCCATCGGTCAGCGGACTTTTAGCCTCTCGTTCCCTGAGCCTGCCCAATCTTTTTCCAGGGTGGCTGCAGGAAATTCTTACATACCTGGCAGTCTGACTGGAGGTGGTCAAACCCCAGACAATAAACACATGTGGTGTGTGGGTCAGCCTTGGCAAAGACTTCCCCACAAACATCACAGTGTTGAAACCCAGTGGGCCCGGTTTTTCTTTTGGGTTTCTCAGACATAATGCTAGCCTAACCAAAAACTTGCCCTTTTAACGGCAGTGCCAGGCAAGACACCCTTATCGGTTCCTAACCGTGTCACGGGTATTGGAAAAAAACGTAATAAATCCGTTTTTTAGAACCGATAAGAACCGGGAACCGCACTCTAAAATAGTAACTTTTAGTTTTAAATGAGTTTTAAACCCACTGATCGGTTCAAACCGAACCGATAACTACAAGTTCCACACAGACAAAACCTTCATTTACTTATGGTTACCACAGATAGAGCTTGAACCGAACGGTTTTGCGGTTAAAATAAACTATTCTCGGTTAAATCCAACAGAAAACACTTTAAACCGAGAAATGAACCGAGCAGAAGGAGAAATCTCCGGAGCGACTGTTCACTGAGGCGGAGTAAAGAATCTGATAGTTCAAGTTTGAAATGACACAGATAGAGCTGCTCTCGTGCCAAAATTCTATTTTGGAATGGTTTTAACCATTTCACTCCGGGGCAGTTCTAGAGCTGGAACAAACTGCTAATGTCTATAATATAGCAAGACTTCATGTTGTTTGAAATGGACTTGGGAGTACTGGTGCATCTTGGAACTAATGACCTGGTCAACCAGATGGCGGAGGAGGCCAAACAAAACTTTGTTCAGCTGAGCGAACGACTGACTGCTCATTCGACCTCTCTAGCTTTCTTTGAGGTTCTCCCAGTGTGGGGCAAAGGAGGAGGTACTGACAGAATCAGGACTAAAGAGGTTAATGAATTCAATGTGTGGTTGCAAGGATGGTGCCAAGAAAAAGGTTACCAGTTCACTGGTGCTGGGGCAGAAGGGGGGGACTTTTGGGAGAGACAGTTGTTTAAATTTGACTGACTTCACCTTACCAGAGAAGGGGTAAGGACACTTGGGCGAAGGTTTGCCATCTACGTGGAGTGTTTAAACTAAGAGGAGAGGGCTTGAGGCCAAGGAACCCATCAGAGAGATCATAAATGATAGAAACTTATCCAGCACTCCCCCACAAGCAATAAACTCTCAGCCACAAACTGGAAGCAAGCAAAGGGAATGAAAAGGGAGTGAAAGGGTCTGTAAAAGGGATGAAGCAATCAAAAATGAACAGGTGAGAGTACTCCGGCTAGTTCATGGAAGGGGGTTTGCTTCAATGCCAGAAGCCTGAGAAACAAAATCAGTGATCTACAGACAGTAATGGCAGTCACCCAAGTGGACCTAGTGGCCATCACAGAAACATGAGCCACAGAGAACAATGACTGGGACCTCTTGGTCCCAGATTATTCTCTATAGACAGGACAGGAAATGTGCAAGGGGAGGAGGGGTGGCACTATATGTTCGTGATGGTATAACTACCACATCAGTTGGTACTAACAAAAAGGAGGGGACAGAATCACTGTGGGTTCAGCTCAGCTCAGCGCTCTGGAAAAAAGATATACATCGGGGTGATTTACAGACCACCAGGGCAGACAGAGGAGAAGGATGCGGAACTCACAGAGGAAATCAGGCGTGAAACAAAAAGGGGAATCTGTGGTGAATGGCAATCTAAACATGCCAAACTTCAACTGGGATAACCTAGCTGCGAGATCATCAAGAAGTCAGACTGTGGTAGAGGCCTTACAGGACTGACTACTCACCCAACTGGTTAGCAAGCCGACCAGAATGGACGCCATCCTTGATGTGGTCCTCATAAATTCTGAGGTAGTTGAAAATGTTAAAGTTGGGGAGCCACTGGCAAATAGCAACCACAACTCTGTTCAGTTTGCATTGTCATCAGGGGATGTAAAATCTCAGTCCAGGGTGAAGATCTTGAAGTTCAGGGGAGCCAACTTTAGAAGAATGAGAGATGATCAAAGACAACCTGACCAGGGTTCTCAAAAAAATTGGAGGTAGAAGACATCTGGGGGCTGGTTAAACAAGCCATACTAGAGGACACAAAACTTTGTGTTGGAACAGTGCTGAAGGCCAGCCCAGTGGCGCTGGGCACCTTATCTCGTGCTACACCAGCAACCTGAGTTCGGGAACGGACTCGGATCACTTGGGGGTTGGCCAGGGCGAGGAAGGATTGAGTGTCTGCCAACAGCTCTCTTTCTTCAGGGGTGAGGGGACTCAGCATTGCACTTTAGACTGGCACCCAGCGGAGGCTGGGTGTCAGCACAGGCACGATGTTAGAAAGGGGTAGACCCATGCATTGGGCGTAAGACTGCCTCCACGGAGGTGGAGACAGTCACCCCGCTCATTGCATGTGCATGGGTCCAGGGAGAAAATGGAAAAGAGTCTGAGCTGGCAGGCTGTGCCTCGTGCCTCCCGGCAATCTAGATGTTGGCTTCTGGGGTGGGGGAGCCAACAACCCGTGGGGGATGGCTGGTTGGGGTGGGTATGGGGAAAGCCTTGCCAGAGAGACGAGTCCCCTCCAAGGGAGGGACTAGAGCCGCCTGCCAGCGCCAAAGGAGGCATAAAAGTGTGCATGGGAAAAAAAAAAAAAAGAACAGTGTTGGAAAGAAAAAAAACACTAAAGACCCTTACGGTTCACTAACCGGGTCAAGTCAGCAATTAGAGCCAAAAGAGAAGCTTATCACAAATATAAAAGGAAGCAGGATGACAATGACTGGGACATCTAAAATCAGAAAAGTAAGGAGGCCATGACAGCTGTAAGGCTAGCGAAGGCATCGACTGAGCTTCAGATTGTTACAGGTACCAATTCCGGCAACAAACAATTCTTTCAATACATCTGGGAAAAAAGAAAGGGGGTGGGATAGTTAAACTCATGGAGGGGGATAGGATCATCAAGGACAATGGACAAAAAGCAACTGTCCTTAACAACAACTTCTGCTTGGTGTTCACCAAGGAACACAACAGACCATTGCCTGAAAGTGGCATTAAAGCAACCAACAGACAGAACCCACAGATGGAGACTCTGAAAATTACCACACACAGAGTTAAAGAAACCCTAATTCACCTAAGGGACTGACATAGCACCAGGGCCTGATGGGCTGCCTCCAAGGGTGCTAAAGGAACTCGCTGAGAAGCTGGCAGACCCATTGACACATTTGTTTAACCGCTTACTTCTGACAGGAGTGGTACCAGGGGACTGGAGAAGAGCGGAGGTGGCACCTCTCCATAACAGAGGGAATAGAGAGAAAGCTGGCAATTACTGGCCGGTCAGCCTCACATCTGTCTTGGTCAAATTAATGGAAGCCTTAGTTAAACAGGATATGGTGGAACACCTAGATAAGAACAATCTCCAGGATGACAGTCTGCATGGTTTCGTGGTGGGCAAGTCATGTCAAACGAACCTTATTACCTTTTTTGACTGGGTGACTAAGGAATTGGATAGGGGGTACTCAGTGGACCTCCTCTACTTTGATTTCAGCAAAAGGCTTTCGACTCACTGCTGCACAATCACCTGCTAAAAAAGTTGGAAGACCTAGGCACTGCTGGAAGCTCAATCAAGTGGGTGGGGAATTGGGACAGAAGTCAAAGGGTAGTTGTCAATGTGGTGGGGCTAAGCGAAGGTAGAGTCACTAGTGGTGTGCTCCAAGGATTGGTATTAGATCCGATCTTGTTTAATATGTTTATTTGCAACATAGGCATAGGCATTGAGGGTAATCTCGAACTCGTCGTGGATGATATTAAGCTAGGCGGTAGGGTCAACAGCATGGAGGCGATTAGGGAACTTCAGAATGACTTATAGAGGCTAGAAAGATGGTCTAATGTCTGGCAGCTGAAGTTCAACGCAAACTAGTACAAGGTGTTGCATCTGGGTAAAGAGACTTGTAGGACGGATTACCAGCTCAACGGTGTCAAACTCAGCACCTCTCGGGAAGAAAGGGACCTAGGGGTCATGATATGTGACACCCTTAAACAACTGAGCAAGTGCAACAAAGCTTACAGCAAGGCAAATTAGAATGCTGGGGTGCACAGGGAGAGGATTCAACAGCAGGAGCAAGGAGGTGATCCTCCCACTATACAGGTCCCTGATGAGATCCCACCTGGGGTACTGCGTCCAGTTTTGGAACCCGCACCTTAAAAAGGATAGAGATAGGCTGGAGACTGTGCAGGGAAGAGCAACCAAGATGATACATGGCCTCCATGACCTCTTGCACGAGGAACACCTGAAGGAGCTAAACTTATTCTCACTGGAAACAAGGAGGGAGGGAGAGAGAGAAGAGAAATGATTGAGACATTCAAGTTCTTGAGAGGCATTAATAAGGTGCCATATATAGAACTATTCCAAAGGGTTGCCAACTCAACCACTAGGGGGCACGAATGGAAGCTATGGCAAGGGAGCTTCAGAAAAGATCTGAGAAAGCATTTTTTCATGCAAAGAGTGGCGTAACCCTGGAATGGCCTGCCAGTGGAAGTGGTGAGTGCAAGGACCATAGCAGCTTTCAAACAGAGGTGGTATACAGCAAGGGCTCAAGGGAGAACAGTGAGATCAGGAAAGGGTACAATTCAAAAGGGAGGCTAGATCCCAGGACCTATAGGAGGTCTTGGAAACTCTTGGGCAGACTGGATGGGCCCATGGTCTCCTTCTGCCATCACTTTTCTATGTTTCTATGTTATGTACATCTGAAGTATAGAGCAATGCTTCCCCTGGACCGGCAGGCTCAGGAAAATAAACTGGCAGGAAGATGATTTGAGTAGAAACTTAGGACTGGTACAAAAAGACACGCTGTCTTTGAGGAAAATCAAATAAGAAGGCTCACACATTAGAGCATGAAGCTCTGAAATTCTTCCAGCTGAAGTAATAGTGACTAAAAATAATGCTTTTCATGACAAAGTGTAGGCTGCAAGTCACAGCTGGCTCAAAAAAGAGCCCAAGTAAGCTTTCTTAACACAAAATTCAGGTCACAAGTTGGGACAGGATTGCAGATAGGAGGCTTCAAGTGCATAATGTCTCTTAGAAACGTACGGACCATCGCCAGCTGAGCAACCGTACGACCATCAATAGGCAAGCAGAAGGCTGAAATGGCAGCTAAGTGCACTTTAACAGAAAAGTATTGCAATCCCACAACTGATAACAGCAGCAAATACTCGACGAGAACCTGTTTTACTAGACATGTAAAGGGATCTAGCTGATGGGAAGTGACCCATGAGGCAAGCAATTTCCACTTCATGGAATAGATGGCTCTGGTGGAAGGTTTTCTGGCAGCCACCAGAACATCAGCCACCTCTTGAGATACCCTAAACCTAGCAATGGCTATGTCCTCAGAAGCCATGCATGGAGCTGGAGTGACTTGAGGTCCGGATGGACCAGGGTTCCCTGTTCCTGTGACAACAAGCCCTTGCACAAGGGCAGAGGTACTGGTAGTTCCACTGCCAACTGCTGCAGTAAGAGGAACTAGATCTGATGAGGCCAAGGGGGAGCAATGAGTACCAATGTTGCTCTTTCCATTTGGAGCTTGATTAGCACCCTCCGGATTAGAGGAAAGAGAGGAAAAGCGTAAAGGAACATCCTCTTCCAAAAGAGGGACAATGATTCTCACCAGAAAATTCCAGACCCTGGAACGAGCAAGCAGGGAAAAATAGGCTACTCACCTGTAACCGGAGTTCTAGGAGTGGTATATGTTGTTCATCCACACTGGTTGGCATGTCCCTTCCCCCTTTAAATCTTGCCAGACGGTATGAAAGCTGGGTCCTCCCACCCACCCGGGTGGTATATCCCTCCACTCCGCCCCTAAACACCAGATCTTGCCCGCTGGAAGCAGAGGGTTGTGCGTCGAAGCTGGGGAGGTCAGGTGGGTTCGTGTGGATGAATAACATATACCACACCTAAAACTACTGTTACAGGTGAGTAACCTGTTTTTCTAGGATAGTGTATATGTTGTTCTAGCCACACTGGCTGGCAGACTCCTAGCATTTCTCCGGGAGGAGGGAGGCAAGGCGCACACCCCGTACTTGGGAAACAGAGATTTGGAGAACTGAGGCCCCAAAACCAGCATCCCGATGTGACTCTAGGTCAATGTGGTAATGGGAAATGAAGATGTGTGCTGACCTCCAGGTAGCAGCCCTGCAGATATCCTGGATAGGGACATCCCTAGAAGCAGCCACCGATGCAGCAGTACGGTGGGTGGAATAAGCTCTTATCCCTATGGTAGGCTCCTTGCCCGCCAACCGACAGTAGAGATCAATGCAAGATGTAATCCATCTGCCAATCGTCTGCTTGGCTGCAGGTCTGCTAAGTGTGGCTTCACCATTGGTGACAAACAGCTGGCGAACCTCTCCCTGAACTTCAGCTGTATGCTCCTTGTAATAAGAGGTTGCTTGTCTCAGGTCCAAAGTATGGAGCCTGTACTCAGCCTCAGAGGTGTAATTGGGGTAATATGCCGGCAGAGTCATCACCTGGTTCAGGTGAAACTCCGATACAACCTTCAGAAGGAACTTCGGGTTGGGGTACAGGACAACCTTGTCCCTGTGGAAGACCATATGGGGAGACTCAACAGACAGCACCTGGAGCTTCCCAATCCTTCTGGCTGACGTAATAGCCACCAGGAAGGCAGTACTCCACGACAGTTGTGACATCTCACTCCTGTGCATTGGTTCGAATGGCTTGCCCATGAGTTTTGCCAGTACCAGTAGTAGATCCCCACGGTGGTGGTGGTTCATGCACCGGAGGGGAAATGTGGTCAAGGCCCTTGTAAAAGCACCTGACCACCTTCTCCTGTGCCATCTGCTGTCCAGCCCGTGCCCTATAAGCAGAGATGGCTGCCAGGTGCACCTTAAGGGTCATAGAATGAAAACCTCCTCTGGAGAGAGAGACCAAAGGTAGTCAAGGATGCTAACCACCGGACAGGAGGAAGGGTCCTGGCCCTTGCCCTGACACCAAATGGAGAATCTCAGGCTGGCCCGGTGGCGCAGAGGGCTGAGGCGCTGGGAGCCTTACCTCGCACAATGCGGATGACCCGGGTTCGGGAACGAGCCCGGGCTGTTGGAGGCCGGCGGGGGTGTGGGTATGGAGCTGGTTAGAGAGGCCCAGGCAGCTCTCCTCTCCGGGGAGGATTGGGTGCATCCCCCTGCGTACGTCTGCCTCCTGGTGGAGGCCAGGGTGCCAAACAGCCAGAGGGGGCACAGGCATTAGGCCGTAGGGTGGGCGGAAGGGGCTGTCACCGGGGCTGTAGTGTGCAGGCACGCCTCCATGTGCATGTGTCTACTCCTGGGGCCCTGGGTAACTGGGGAGAAAATGAAGGAGAAAAATTCCCGATGGCAGGATGAAGCCTGACCCCCGCAGGCACCGCTCCCAAACCGGGCATAAGGTAAGCCCCAGTAATTTTGGGTGTTGGAGCTGGGGAGGCCAGTTGGGCTGACTGGGGCTCCCGGGGAAGGAGATAAATACCACCTTAAAAAAAATATTAAAAAATAAATGGAGAATCTCTTCCATGTGAAGGCATAGCACCTCCTGGTCGACTCCTTCCTATATGCCTCAACTACATTGAGTACGTTGTCAGAAAGACCCAAAGCCTGGAACTCTAGCCGCTCAGAAAGCAGACTGTCAGGAGCAGGGATTGAAAGTCCGGGTGGAATACCTTCACCTGATCGATGGAGAGCAGGTCCAGGCATGCTGGAAGATGCCTCAGGAACCTGATGCTGAGGGTGAGGAGATCTGGATACCAGAACTGGTGAGGCCAGTCTGAGGCGCCCAGGATCACCTGTGCCTTGTTCCTCCTGACCTTGAGGAGCACCTTGTGGACCAAGGAAAGACACAGAAGAGGCCTGGGGTCCATGGCCTCGAGAAGGCATCCTCCTGCAGCGAGCCCTGCTGATGGGAATGGGCTAGGAACAGCCTCAGCTTTGTGTTCTCCCTGGAGATGAACAGGTCCACCTGAGGGGTGCCCCACTGGGATAACAGACTGTGCACTATCTCTGGATGGAGAGACCACTCATGGGATGCCTCGCCCACACGGCTGATGGCGTCCGCCAGCTGATTTGAGGTTCCTGCCATATGAATGGCTAGGAGATCAGCATCCAGTCGGCTCACGAGGGTCCAGATGCGGAAAGCTTCCCTGCACAGAGGCAGGGAGTGCGTGCCGCCCGGTTTGTTGAGACAGTACATGGTCGCGGTGTTGTCCATCTGGACCTGAATCACTTGACCCCGAAGGAAGGGAGCGAATGCAGTCAGCACCAGCCAAACTGCTTGGAGCTCCAGCATGTTGATGTGGCATTGGGATTCCTCGGGGGTCCAGAGCCCGTGGACTTTGTGGTCCCCCATGTGGGCACTCCAGCCCGTGAGAGAGGTGTTGGTCAGGCCGTCGACTCAGGGTGGACAAACGGGATCCCTTCCTGTAGATGTTCTAGGACGTTCCACCAATGGAGAGCGTCCCACATCTTCTGGGTCACAATGAACAGCTGGTCGAAATAACCTAGTTGCTGCATACAATGGCTGACCAGCTCCCACTGAAGGGGTCGCATATGCCACCGGGCCCATCAGACCACGGAGGTGCAGGCAGACATTTAACCCAGAAGTCGCAGGAAGTCCCAGGCAGGGCGCAAGTGCCCAACCAGAAATGATCAGGCAAAGGAGGAGAGAACCTCCGCCCTGTCCCCAGGAACCTGGTTCTGGCTCGGCAACAGTCGAGCTTTGCCCCAGTGAATCATTTCACCTGCGAGGGCACGAGTTCTGACTTGGCCTCGTTGATCAGGAGGTCAAGGTTGAAGCAGGTTTGGAGGGTCAGATCCCTGGACCGCTCTACCTCCAGTCTGGAGGGACCCGCTATGAGCCAATCATCGAGAGAAGGGTAAACTCTGACCCCTCACCCCCGAAGAAGATCCACCACCACTGCTATGCATTTGGTGAAGACCCTGGTGGCCGATGACAGGCCAAACAGCATGGCTTGGAACTCGTAGAGGGTTCCCTCCACCCTGAAGCAGAGGAACCTTCAGTGAGACGGATGGATCGGGATATGAAAGAACGTGTCCTGCAGATCCAGGGAGCAGAAATACAGGTTACTCACCTGTAACAGGAGTTCTAGGAATGGTATATGTTGTTCATCCACACTGTCTGGCAGGTTCCTTGCCGCTTTAAATCTTGCCGGAAGGTCTTCAAGCTGGCTCCTCCCACCCACCCGGGAGGTAAAACTCTCGGCTCCGCCCCATGACGCCAGATCTAGCCCGCTGGAAGCCAAGTTGTGCGTCGAAGCCGGGGAGGTCGGGTGGGTAGTGTGGATGAACAACATATACCATTCCTAGAACTCCTGTTACAGGTGAGTAACCTGTATTTCTAGGGACATGGATATGTTGTTCATCCACACTGTCTGGCAGACTCCTAGCAGTTCTCCGGGAGGAGGAGCAAGCGTACACCCCTACTTGGGAAATAAAGATTGGAGAACCGAGGCCCCAAAACCAGCATCCGGGCGTGACTCAAGGTCGATGTGGTAGTGGGTGATAAAGTGTGCTGACTTCAGGTAGCAACCCTGCAGATTTCCTGGATAGGGACATCCCTGGAAGCAGCCACCGATGCAGCAGTATGGCGGTAGAATGAGCTTTTATCCCTCTGGGACTCCATGCCCACCAACCTATAGCAGAGATCTATGCAGGAGGTGACCCACCTGCCTATCGGTCCGCGCAGCTGCGGGTCTGCCAAGTCAGGCTTCAGCGTAGGTGACAAACAGCTTGCGAACCTCTCCCCGAACTTCAGCCGTCTGCTCCTTGTAGTAAGCGAGCGCTCTTCTAGGGTCCAAAGTGTGGAGCCTATATTCGGCCTCCGAGGTGTGTTTGGGGTAGAACACCGGCAGAGTCAACACCTGGTTAAGGTGAAACTCTGACAAAACCTTCGGAAGGAACTTCGGGTGGGGGCGCAGGACAACCTTGTCCCTTTGGAAGACCAGATAAGGAGACTCAATGGAAAGTGCCTGGAGCTCTCCCATCCTTCTGGCTGACGTGATAGCCACCAAGAAGGCGGGTGGTCTTCCATGACAGGTGAGAGATGTCACACCTGTGCATCGGTTCGAATGGCTTACCCATGAGCTTAGCCAAGACCAGCAGTAGATCCCACGGAGGTGGAGGTTCTCACACCAGAGGGGATATGTGATCAAGGCCTTTGAAAAAGCGCCCTACCACCTTCTCCTGCGCCACCGACTGCTTCCCGGCCTATGCCCGGCAAGCAGAGATGGCTGCAGGTGCACTTTAAGGGTCATCGACCGAAGCCCTTGCTGAGAAAGGGACCACAGGTAGTCCAGAATGCTTGCCAAGGAACAGGAGGAAGGGTCCAGGCCCTTGCCCTGACACCAAATGGAGAATCTCTTCCATTTGAAGGCATAGCATTTTCTGGTCGACTCCTTACGGGACGCCTCAACGACATTGAGGACCTCGTCGGAAAGACCCAAGGCCTGGAACTCTAGCTGCTCAGGAACCAGGCCGTCAGGTGCAGGGATTGAAGGTCTGGCTGGAATACCTTCCCCTGATTGACGGAGATCAGGTCTGGGCGGGCTGGAAGCCGCCTCGGGAGCCTGGAGTTGAGACTGAGGAGATCTGGATATCAGAACTGGCGGGGCCAGTCTGGGGCTACCAGAATCACCTGCACCTTGTCCATCCTCGCATTGAGAAGCACCTTGTGGATCAAGGGAAATGGGGGAAAGGCGTAGAAGAGGCCCGGGGTCCACGGTATCGAGAAGGCATCCCCCCTGCAGCGAGCCCTGCTGAGGGGGGCGGGCATGAAACGGTCTCAGCTTCGCATTCTCCCTGAAGGCAAACAGGTCCACCTGAGGCATGCCCCAGTGGGAGAACAGATCTTGTACTAACTCCGGCAGGAGAGACCACTCATGGGACGCAGCCCCTATCCGGCTTAGGGCATCGGCCAGGGTGTTGGAGGCTCCTGCCACATGAATGGCGGGGAGATCAGCCTCCAGGCTGCGCACGAGTGACCAAATGCAGAGAGCTTCCTGCACAGGGCATGGAGCGCGTCCCGCCCTGGCGGTTTAGGTAGTACATGGTCGTGGTGTTGTCCGTCTGGACCTGAACCACCTGAGCCTGTAGAAACAGAGCGAAGGCGGTGAGGGCTAGACGAACCGCTCGAAGCTCCAGCAGGTTGATGTGGCATCGGAACTCCTGAGGGGACCAGAGGCCATGTGCTCTCTGCTCCCCCAGATGGGCACCCCAACCCATCAGAGAGGCATCGGTCGATAGAGAGACCGTCGGCTCGGGGCAGACAACAGGATGCCCTCCTGCAGATGTGCTGGAACAGTCCACCACTGGAGAGCGTTCCACATCCCCTGGGTCACTGTCACTAGCTGATCCAGAGGATCGAAGTGCTGTGACCATTGGCTGGCCAGACCCCATTGAAGGGGACGCATGTACCAGCGGACCCAACGGACCACGCTGGTGCAGGCCGCCATGAGGCGCAGGAAGTCCCGGGCAAGGCGCGATTGCCCAACCTGAAATGATTGGGCAAAGGAGGAAAGAACCTCGGCCCTGTCCGCCGGCAGCCGTGCTCTGGCTCGAAGAGAGTCTAGCTCTGCCCTGATGAATTGTATCACCTGCTTTGGCACGAGTTCCGACTTGGCCTCGTTGATAAGGAGGCCAACCTGAGAGCAAACCTGGAGGGCCAGATCTCTGGGCCGCTCCACCTCCGCTCTGGAGGGGGCTGCAATCAGCCAGTCATCCAGGTAGGGGTACACCCGGACCCTTCGGTGCCGCAGGAATGCTGTCACCACTGCCATCCATTTGGTGAAGACCCTGGGAGCTAGGGGAAAGGCCGAAGGGCATGGCCCCGAACTCATAGAGGGATACCTCTGCCCTGAAGCGGAGGAATCTCTGGTGGGACAAACGGATTGGGACGTGAAAGAACGCGTCCTGAAGATCTAGAGAACAGAACCACATGCCCCGTTCCAAGGATGGGATAATCTGGGCCAGAGTGACCATCCTGAAGGTCTGAGACCTTAGGAACCTGTTCAGGTCATGCAGGTCGAGAATGGGGCGCCAGCCCCCGACAGTTTTGAGACCAGGAAGTACCTGGACACAAACCCCGGGTCTGAAGGATCCGCCACCTTCCTGATCACCTCTTTTTCGAGGAGCAGGGTGATATCGGCTTGGCGAGCCGACAAATAGGCTGCGGACCCCGTAGCCCCCCCGAGGGGCGATGGCTCGGAAGGGCGGGGCCTGCTCCAACTCCGGGGCAGGCCCTTTCCTATCACCTCCAACACCCAACGGTCCGTGGTGATAACAGACCAAGCGGAAAGGAAGTGGCGGAGCCGTCCCCCCATAGGGGGAACCCAGGGGGGAGTGACTAGGCTGGGGGCGACACCCCTCAACCCGTCACTGGGCAAGCTTAGAGGAGGGACCAGCCGAGGGACCTCCTGGGCCTTCACCTCCCTGCTTCCTATTGGAGGAAGCCGCGAGCTTGGGTTTGGGATGCCAAGCATGAGCCTGCTGGCCCTGGTGCTTTTGGGCCGGACATGCCACAGGCGCAGAAGGACAAAAGGACTTGTGCTGCTGCTGTCGGCTGCCTTTGTCCTTCTGGGCGGAGGTGACCGAGTCCAGAGCGGCACTGGACTTTTTGATCCGCTGGAGGTGAACTTCCACTCCAGGGCCGAAGAGGTCGGTCCCCAGGAAGGGGACATCCACCAGTTTGTGCTGGGTATCTGCCGTGAAGGTGGATACCCTCAGCCATGCTCTGTGGCGCATGGCCACCGCGGCCGCAACCGATCTGGCACAGGAGTCTCCAACGTCCACAGCTGTTTGGAGCTGCTGTTTACCCACCGCCCTACCCTGGTCCCGCACCTGCTGGACCGTAGTCTGCAGGTCGGCCGGGAGATGAGGGATCACCTCATCCAGGGAGCCCATGAGGGCGTGGGAGAAATGTTACATCAGCACGGCCGAGCTGGCCTGGTGGAGGCCAAGGGAGGACGCAGCGTACACCTTGTGCCCAGCATAGTCCAGCTTTTTGGACTCCTTGTCGGGGGGCTTGTCCACATCCCTAGCATTCACGGAACACCAGAAAACGCTGTCTGTGACCAACCCCTCGGCGGAGGGGTGTTCTGAAAAACCAGGCAAAGAGCCGGTAGGGACCGCATACTTCCTGGCCATCCTGGCCAAGGCGCAGGACAGGAAGCAGGCCACTGCCAGAGCTCCAAGGCTGGGCCAACAATGGCTTCAGCCACCGGAAAGGCCTCCGTGGGTGAATCCCCTTGGTCCAGTATCTCCGTCAGGGGCTACTTGGCCCGCCTGGATACGGGCTCAAGCTGCATCCCGGTGGACTCCGAGATGAGCCGAAGCAAACCCATGAAGGACGATGGGCTTTCGTCCATCGACTGGCCCCCGGAGGACTCCAGGTCAATGGGCCTGGAGAACAGGGAGGAGTCGTCGTTGGACTCTGAGGAGTCCACGAAGGGCTGCCTGGGGCCTGAGCCACCCTCCACCTGCTGAAGACAGTCGGGAGTGAGGGTGACCGACAACCTGTGGGGCAGGCCCTGACCCGACCGAGAGTCCTTGGGCGGCGCCCCCGATTTCGGTTTTGGAGGTGGAGATTCCACCACAATCGGTGGGGCAGCTGGTTTCGGACGCAACAACCGGTCCAGGCTTGGGCAACCGGCTACAGCGAGGGGTTGTTTCGCCGGGTGACAGCCACTTGATGGCTGGGAAGGCGCTTGTTCCCCGACAGAAGTAACTGCTGCCACATCAGGTCCTCGTGAAGGTCAACGCAACTTGTGCGAAGCCTCTCCTCTTCCGAGGAGGAAGAAAGGACGAAGCGGCGGCGCTTACTTCGTGCTGAGATCGAGATGGCCGATGTCGGGCGGGATCAGCTGGATCGAGACGATGTCCGAGACCGAGACAGAGATCCTCGGTGTTTCCGAGGACGGGTCTGGGAAGGGGCGGGGGACATCCGCTCTTCCCTCGGCTCGGAAGCCTTAACCGGGGACTGTGGCACCGGAGGCGCAGGCAGGTCCTCGGTCTCCACCGGGGGAACCGGTGAAGAAGGGCTGTCAGCTTCACCAGTCGACAGCCCGTCTGACGGGTCAAGAAAAATCTCGACTGCGTCGACAGGTGTCTTGGCCAGCTGACCTGAAGGGGACACTGTGAAGCCAGCGGCCTTAGCCGCAACCTCGACCGAAGTCGAGTGTCGACTGTCCGGGGAAGGGGACCTCTCCCGCTCCCACAAAAGCCGATGATGGGACTTACCTTTTGAGTCCTTCTTTCTGGACCGAGAGGAATGTCCCGATGACCCCTCTTCCATCGTGGAAAGGGACTGGCAAAGCTCCTTGAAAGAAGCTGAATATGAGGTACCCAGAGAGAGCGGGATAAATGCCGCAACCTAAGAAGAGGATGATACAGACTGGGCCACCTCCTCCTCGAGGGCGATCATCTGCTCGAGCTGCTCGGCCGAGCCAGCTGCCGCGGTAACCGCCCAACGGGCCTCCTTCGACTTTACCGGCGGATAGCGCTTCTCGGCGCGCCCAAGCTGTAACCGGGCAGTGCAGTCTTCCAGGACGCTACAGAAAACGAACAGCATAACTCGAGGCCCGCGGGTCCGCGCGCTAGGCCGGCGCAGTAGACGCACATGGAAAGCGCGGTCCGCTCCTGGACATTTCTGCCACAAGGGCACCGTCACAAATCCAGGAGTCGACGGTCCATCGCAGCTGCGTAGGGAGAAACTTGACCAAGTCTTGAAAA
This sequence comes from Neoceratodus forsteri, assembly GCA_016271365.2. NCBI lineage: Eukaryota > Metazoa > Chordata > Ceratodontiformes > Ceratodontidae > Neoceratodus > Neoceratodus forsteri. The sequence continues at coordinate 277,878,377 of CM028138.1, read as the reverse complement.
TTTTAAAATAAGTTTCGGGCGAACCGAAGAATTAGGATCCAGTCTGCATGCAGAGCGTTAAGGAGGGAACCTGAGCTTCCAAGCGGTAATGAAGATCTGGCGTCATGGGGCGGAGCCGAGAGTTTTACCACCTGGGTGGGTGGGAGGAGCCAGCTTGAAGACCTTCCGGCAAGATTTAAAGCGGCAAGGAACCTGCCAGACAGTGTGGATGAACAACATATCCATGTCCCTGGAACCACGTTTAGCTTGAGGGATGGTATGATTTGGGACAGAGTTACCATCCTGAAGATGCGAGACCTGAGAAATTGATTCAGGTTGTGCAAATCTAAAATGGGGCGTCAGCCCCCATCCGTTTTGGGACCAGGAAGTACCTGGAAACTAACCCTGGGTCGACAGGGGGATCCGCGACTATGACCACTACCTCCTTGTGGAGGATTTGAGCAATGTCGTCTCGGAGAGCCGACAGAGTGTGCATGGAAACCATTTCCTCCCGTAGGGCTTGGCTTGGCTTGGTGGGTACTGCTTGAACTCCAGAGGCAGTCCATGGACGACCACTTCCATGACCCTCCTGTTCATTGTGACAGCAGACCAGGTGGAAAGGAAGTGGCAGAGCCAGCCCCCAAAGGGAGGACCCAGAATAGACGTGATGGGTACGGGGTTGGCCACCCCAACCAGTCATTGTGCAGGCTTGGAGGAGGAGGAGGATCCAGTCTGGGGACCGCCAGAGCCTTTCCCTCTGGGTTTACAAGCCGCTTGGGCTCCTGGCTTGGGCCGAGGGCGCCAAGACTGAGCCTGCGGCTGCTGCTGCTGCCCCTGGTACTGGGGCTGCTTAGCTGCAGGGGCAGAAGGCCGAAAGGGCTGTCTCTTCTGCTTTTTGGAACCCTGGGATTCTTTTTGGGAAGAAGTAATGGAGTTCAAGGTGGCACTGGACTTCTCTATGCGCTGGAGGTGACCGTCCACTCCAGGACCGAAAAGATCGGTGCCTAGGAAGAGAACATCCGTCAATTTGTGCTGAGTGTCCGCTGTGAAGGTTGAGACCCTCAGCCAAGCCCTGCGGCACATGGCAACCGCAGCCACCGCCGAGCGGGCGCAAGAATCCCCAATGTCTACAGCCATCTGGAGTTGCTGTTTGGCAACTGCCCGACCCTGGTCGCAGACCTGCTTGACCATGGTCTGGAGGTCCATTAGGAGATGAGGAAGAACCTCATCCAGAGAGCCCAAGAGGGCACGAGAAAAATGTGCCATGATGACGGCCAAGCTCGCCTGACGAAGGCCAAGCGAAGAAGCAGCATAGACTTTCCTGGCAGTATGGTCCATTTTCCTGGACTCTTTGTCAGGGGGGTCTATCAGTGTCTCCCGAATTACGCAAGCGCCGAAACACAGACTGGGTCACCAACCCCTTGGCCAGGGGTGTTCTTCAAATCAAGGGGAACTGTATTCACTGGCCCATAAGGCCAAGGGCGGAGCAGGAGGCTGGGTGCTGCCACAGCTCCAAGGCAGGCCAAAATGGCTTCAGCCACAGGGAAGGCCTCTGTCAAAGAATCCCCTCTTTTGAGGATATCAGTAAGGGAATATGAGGCCTGCTTTTGTACAGGCTCCAAGGGCATCCCCGTAGATTCAGAGATGAGACGGAGGATGCCCATGAAGGACGTGGGACCTTCCTCCGCTGAGAGACTCCTGATGGATTCCTCGTCCAAGGGATTGGAATGAAAGTCGGAGTCTGGACAGATTGGCTGACCACCCATGTCACCTTTGACCCGCCAGTGGCGGTTGGGAGCGAGGGTGACAGACAGCTTATGTGGAAGGCCCTTGATTGTCCGAGACTCCTTGGCAGGAGCCCCGGAGGGAGAATGCTTAGGTGGCGGCTCCTCCTGGATTGGTGGAGAGGCCAGTTTTGGCCAAGCCAGGAGGGTCTGCACCAGCTCCGCAGGCGGATGGACATGTCGACTGGCTCCAGAAGGGTCGGTGTTGGCCTGGAGGGCGACAGCCAAGTGATGGCTGGCATGGAAGCCGGGGTCGACTTCGAATCTGCCATCATCAGCTGTTGCCACATTAAGTACTCATAGTGCTGACGCAGTGCGTCAAAGTCTCTCCTCATCTGAGGAGGACGAGGAAGAATGGTGGCGGCAACACTTTTTGGCACGCCCTGAAAGACGTTTATGAGATTTCTTTGGCCTGTCAGGTGAAGGTGTCCGAAATCTCGACCTCGATCATCGGGGGATCTGACAGGGGTGCTCGGAAGGAGCCAGGGTCAGGGACAGGAACCATGAGGAGGTTCCCAGCAAGCTGGGTCTCCTCCTCGGTAGGTCCGGTCAGGACCAGGGTCCTGAATAAGGAATTGTCGGCCTCATCTAGCGACAACTGTTCGACGGGGTTGACAATAATCTCGACTGGGTCTTCATTCCGCGTCATGGCCGCATGGCCTGACTGGAGTACACTAAAGCCAGTAGCCGAGGCCGCAATCTCGACTGAAGTCGAGACAGCAGATTCCTGGGACCGAGACCTCTCTCTATCCCAAGAATGTCATCGATGAAATGAATCTTCTTTCGGCTCCTTGTTCTTCTTACGGGAATGGGAGATGTGCGCAGCCGAAGGGCCCTCTTCCTTGGTCAGAAGAGACTGGCACAACTCCTTGAAGGAGCCTGAAAAGACGAAGACCAACGCAGAAGAGAACCAATCAGCAGCCTGAGTCGCCTCCTTCTTGAAGGCCTTCATCTGCTGTAGTTAATCAGCGGGTTCCGTTTTTCCGGTCGGACGAGCTGAAGTAGTGCGAAACGATCATCCAAGATGTTAGGCTGGAACACGCCTGGGTGTCATGGACATGATCCAGGCAGTAGACGCATGAGGTGTGTGGGTCGGTGCGAGACATCTTCTGCCCGCAAGGGCACCGGCTGAACCCAGGTGAGGACTTGTCCTCCATTGCAGTCGTGATTGCAAAATGATGCAGAGAAACTCAAATAGGTTCAAGTTTAGGTAAATTCGAGGATTTGTTCACCAGGGCCCACTCAACGCGGGAGCGATAAGGAGGGAACCTGAATCTTTCAGCAGAAAGGAAGATCTGGAGTCAAGGGTCGGAGCCAAGGGATATACCACCTGGGTGGGTGGGAGGAGCCAGCTTTCAGACCATTCGGCAAGATTTAAAGTGGAAAGGGACATGCCAACCAGTGTGGATAGAACAACATATTCACGATCCTAGAAAGCGGAAGTTTTGTGTTAATAATAATAATATCTTTATTTGTTAAGCACCTTTCAAATTATCAAGGCGCTTTACATAAAATAAATAAAACAAGATAAAATGAAACAGCAGTATAAAACAGATAGTAAAATTCAATATTCAGTATACTCAAACAGAATAGGCTTGGTGCCACAGGCAGGTTTTTAATGCCTGTTTAAAGTCCCCCACGGTTGCACACTCCCATAGCTGACGGGGTAGAGAATTCCAAAAGGCTGGGGCCGCATACCTAAATGCACGGGCCCCTGAAGATTTTAAGAACACCCTTGGAATCTCTAGCAAACCTTCGTCAGCCGAGCAGAGTGACTGCTCCTCGGAGTAGGGGAACAGAAGCTCTTTCAGGTAGTCTGGTCTATCTAAGTCCATGTAGGGCTCTTTAAGTCAGTAATCTGACTTTGAAGGTGATCAGCCACTGAATCGGCAGCCAGTGCAGTTCACACAGCACCGGTATGATATGACACGTCTGAGGAGTCCCCGTCAACAACCGGGCTGCTGCGTTCTGCACCAGCTGCAGGCGGCGGATATCAATCACCGGTGTTGTGTGAGGACGCAAAAATGGTCAACCGTGGTTGCCCCCACCTGTCAAACAGGTCTTCTGCTACGGAGGTCAGCATTTCCCACTCATGCATCCTAGACTGTGACCTGCTTAGCCTTTCTGCCAAGACCTTTTGGACGCCTGAAACATGAACTGCAGACTTCTAGACTTTCAGTAATAATTTCATCAGGTCTCTCCTACAGGTGAATTACTTCCCTTCCTACCCTTCTGCTTTGTTCCTCCCCTTCACTCTCCCCTCTCCTTTTTGCACTCCCATCTTCATGCTTACTACCTCATCTCCCTCTGCTCTAATGTCCTGCTTCAACTGATCATTGCTCCCCATCTTCTGTTTTAGTGTCTCCTGTTATCCTTGTCTCTGTATCCCCTCCCACTGCAACTGTGACCTTTGTCTGGGTAATATTTGTTTTTTTAATTTTTAAAAATTAATCATTTTTAGCAACTCTTCTCACTTCTCTTGCCATTTCCAGGCCTCACCCGCGCATTATTCTTGCTCTTTTACAATTTTAATATATTTACTTTTTAGAATTTGTGACTATCTGTAAACCTGTCCATTTTCCTATGCACGTATGGTGTTCAAGGCTTGCAGTCACGCTTGCATTACCACATTATGTGTATTTTGAGCTTGGTTTGATGTATTTTTTTTTTTTGATTTGTTGCACTCTCACTTATTCTCTCTCCTGCTCCGCCCAGTCACATCTGGAAATGAGCTTTGGCTCAATGTGCCTATCCCAGTCAAACAGCATAACTGACAGATGGAACATAGGTAACATTTCTTCATACTTACCGTAATTTCCTTTTCTGTTAGCAACAACATGGTCAATGGGGAGTTACCACATATGGGTAATGAACACCCATACTAGGGTAGTGGCACAGCCCAAAGCTGTCAATCAGCATAGAACCTTGGGCACATGAGCATTTTAAGATCATTGATTCTCCAGTCACATTTGTCCACACAGTATGTATATGTATATATAAACACAAACACATATACACACATTATATATATCACCAGTAATCTCCACGTCGTCAAGGTCCATGAACGTTCGTTCTCCTTAACCTAACACCATCAACTCAGTCGTACATAATCTATGACAGAAAAAAGGATAAATGGATGACCTAACCTACTGTGGAAAGCTGACTGAGTCTTGACAGCCAATTGTTCTGGCATGTCTCTTACACGATCGACCACTGATCCTCCTGGCAGGGCTGGCATGCTGCTCAAAACACTTGTAACATAAATGATTTTGAACAGCTGTAACACTGAACATAACTGAAGAAACAACTTAGGCACCAACCTGTAACAGTGAAGCACTGCACAATGCTCAAAAACTGCAAGCTGTAAACCTGTGTGCCTGTAGTCCAATAAAATGTAAACGTTTCCATTGTTAGCAGACAATTTCAACTAACCAGCAAGAATCACATACAAATCATCTTTGCTGAAATCCAAAGTCCTTAGATATATCAGACAATATGCTCTAACAGGAGCCAGTAGGTTCCCAGGAGAGGCACCACTGACAACGTTGGAGCAAACAGAAAAGGAGATTACAGTAAGTATGAAGGAATTTCACTTTTCCATATCGTTCCACATTGTCAATGGGGAGTTAATACATATGGGTTCTAAAAAGCAGTACCCAATTCCAAAACTGAGCAGGGGACAATACTATCCCACATACAGGCGACATAATACATATAATAATTGTCCGCTAACCACTGCCTGTAACACTCTGTGATCAAAGGCTGCATCGGCAGAGCTTTGAACATCCAATCTTGTACTGCTTAGTAAATGTGTGAATGAAGAAAGTACAGTTACGTAAGAACTTACCGTAACGGTAGATCTTTGAGAGAGGCTCTTGCAGTAGGTAATTACATATAGGACTGACGCCGGCAGGCAGCAGGACCCCATGAAAAATTTCTAGCCAGCAGTCTCTCAAGTAGGGACCGCTTCATCGTCAGGGTGACCGCGCCAGGAGACGTCGTATAAAGGGGTGGTCCTGATGCCCACCTTCCAGTTCTTTCCTGCCACAGGCCGAAAGAGCCGGATGAGAGAGGAGCGGATATTTCCTCAATGGAAAAGGAGCTGAAAAAGCCTAGGGATGGAGGTGGCGGGAGGGGAGTTACTCACTGCAAGAGTCTCACTCGAAGATCTACTGATACGGTAATTTCTTACGTAACTGTACTATCTTACTTCGAGAGGGTTCTTGCAGTAGGTAATTACATATAGGACTGAATCCCAAGCAGTCTGGAACAAAGAAAGACACTGGGAGGAGGAAAACTACTCCAAGAAGCAGTTCTGACGGTGCACGTCTCAAGACAGGAGGCCTTGCAAAACAGCCAGCCCGAAGCCTGCTCTACGGCGAGAGGCAACATCCAAACTGTAGTGTTCGAAAAGGTATGGATGGAAGTCCAGGTGCCGGCAGCGCAGATGTCTGCCGCAGACACATTCTTGAAACAAGCTGCAGATGCAGCTACTCCTCTTGTGGAGTGGCCTCTGACTTGACCCGGGAGGGTCTTGTTGTATTTGTCATAACAGAAAGTGATGCAATGAGCCAACCACTTAGACAAGCATTGCTTGGAAACAGCATTGCCTTCCCTTTTGTGAGCAAAAGAGACGAACAACTGATCAGTCTTTCTGAGATCCTTCGTCCTGTTGGTGCAGTATCTCAGAATCCGGTGAACATCCATAGTATGGAGTAAATACTCCCCTTGACTAGAGTACTGTGTAAAAAAGGCAGGTAACTCTACGGACTGATTTAAGGTAGACTCTGATACTACTTTAGGTAGAAACTTAGGATTCGTGCGAAGAGCAACTCATTCCTTGTGAAAAATCAAGCAGGGGATTTTACACATCAGGGCCTGGAGCTCGGAGATTCTTTGAGCCGAAGTAATGGCCACCAAGAACAGCGTCTTCCACGAAAGGAACTTCAAATCCGCAGAAGCTGCAGGTTCGAAGGGAGGAAGAGTAAGTTTCTCGAGAACAAAGTTCAAGTCCCAAGGGGGAGCAGGAGTACGGATGGGTGGCCTCAGATGGAGGACCCCTCTGAGAAAGGTCTTGGAGACCTCCAGTTGAGCAAAAGCCTTGTCCGTGGAGGGAACATGATAGGCTGAAATGGCCGCCATGTGTACCTTCAGAAAGGAATGGCTGAGACCCAGGTCAAACAGATGACGTAGATACTACATCAGAAGCCCCGCTGAACAGGAGAAAGGTTCCACGTTCTTGGAAGCAGCCCAAATAGTGAATCTTTTCCACTTCACTGCATAAGTGGATCTGGTGGAGGGTTTTCTGGCCTCCACTAAAATCTCCGCCACTTTGGGAGACACTCCAAAACGGGATTGGGCTAGGTCTGCAGGAGCCATGCATGCAGTTGAAGAGATTTGAGGCCTGGATGGGCCAGGGTCCCCTGATCCTGGGTCAACAAACCTCGAGATAGAGGAAGAGGAAGAGGAGGATCCCCTGAAAATTGTTGTAGAAGAGAGAACCAGACTTGCCTGGGCCAGAAAGGAGCGATCAGAATCATTCACGCTCCTTCTGAAGCTAGTTTCTGCAAGACTCGTGGGATAAGTGAAATTGGGGGAAGGCATAGACGAATCTGTCCTTCCAGTCTAGAGACAAAGCATTGCTCCAAAAAGCGCCTCGCTCTGGAACGAGCGAGCAGAAGACTGGAAGTTTTGCGTTTAGGGGGGATGCGAACAGGTCGACCTGTGGTGTTCCCCAAAGTTGGAAGATATTGTCTAGGACCCCTTGGTCCAGTTCCCACTCATGAGTCAGAGCAGAAGAGCGACTTAGCTTGTCTGCCAGGGTGCTGTCGACTCCCGGAACGTGCATCGCCGTGAGGTGAAGGTCGTGTTGTGTTGCCCAATCCCAAACCCTCATTGCCTCCCTGCATAGAGGGTAGGACCGAGTCCCTCCCTGCTTGTTGATATACCACACCACACACATGTTGTCCGTCTGGACGGCCAGGTGGCCGGGAAGGATGTATTGGTGAAGGGCTTGGAGAGCGTACAACACTGCCCGAAGCTCGAGCACACTGATGTGGAGAGCTTGTTCTAGCTTGGACCAGGAGCTCTGGGTCCAATGAGGGCCTAGATGGGCTCCCCAACCTTCGCATGAGGTGTCTGTGGTTAGAGGCTGGGAGGGGGGAGGATTAAAGAAAGGAACTCCCCGAAACAGGTTCTCTCGAAACATCCACTATTGCAAGTCTCGCATCATCGGCGAGGAGATAGAACTGAGGTGATCAGGGGCTTCCACTAGCTGATCCCACTAAGAGCGTAGAGTCCACTGAGATCTCCTCATGTGGAGTCGAGCGTGAGGTACCGTCGGGATAGCAGCCGCCACGAGCCTAAGAAGGCGAAGGACCGACCTCGCAAAGACCATCTTGTGGTCGGACAACAGACTTATTTGGGTCTGAAGGGTGGCCACCCTGTCCGGAGGCAGGAAGGCCTTGGCCATGGTCGTATCGAGGATCACCCCAATAAACTGTAGCCTCTGGGATGGGTCCAGATGAGAGTTGGAATGGTTGATGGTAATACCCAGGCAGGCAAAAACCTGCTGAGTAAGGGAGAGGAAACGCAGGAGTTCCTCCCTGAACGAGGCCGCCAGAAGCCAGTCGTCTAGGTAAGGGAAAACCTGTACTCCCTTGGTAAGCAGGTGGGCCGCCACCACTGCCAGGCATTTGGTAAATACTCGGGGGCCGAGGATAGACAAGCAGGGCACCTTGAACTGGTAGTGGTCTCCTGAGACGCAAAGCAAGTATTTTGCGATGAGATGGGTGAATGGGAATGTGCAGATAAGCATCCTGCATAACCAGAGCACAAAGCCATTGACCCGGCTGGAGGGGGGGCAGAAGGCTCTGCAAAGAGAGCATCCTGAACCTTTTGTACTCTACGTAAAGATTCAGGGAACTGAGATCTAAAATTGGTCTGAGATCGCCTGTCTTCTTTGGGACCAGGAAGAAATAGGAATAGTAACCCGTGCCCTGAAGATGAAGGGGGACAGGCTCTATTGCTTGCGTCAGCAGAAGAGCCGAGATTTCCTCCTGCACCAAAGGAAGATGTTCCCGTGAATACGACGACTTCAGAGGGGGGTAGCGGGGTGGTTTCTGAAGAAACTCTATGGAGTGTCCTTCTGCTATAAGCTGGAGCACCCAAGAATCCGTGGTTATCCTCTCCCATCCCGGAAGGTGGAGGGAAAACCTCCCTCCTACCAGTTCCTCCGGGGAGTCCGGAGGCAGTGGGAGAGGAAAGGAATCGGGTGGTGTGGGGCAGTGCTGCAGCTGAAGCACCCGCTGCTTTTTTGGGCGGGGGGGCTTGGCAGATGCGGGGGCCCGGCGTTTTGTGGCCCGCCTTTCTCGGGGTTTCGCATTTGGCCGATTCAGTCTGTGAAAGGGATGGCGCTGCTGCTGATGGGGACGTACATGGAATAAACTGGCTTCAAAGCCGTCCCCTTCTCTTGCAAATTGGTAATGATGTCCTTGACATCACCCCCGAAAAGCACAGACCCCTGGAAGGGTGCTTCCTGGATAGCAGATTGCACCTCTGGGACCAAACCTGACACACGGAGCCAAGCGTGACGCCGTAGGCCTACAGTGAAAGCTGAGCGCCGCCCAGCAGTGTCTACTGCGTCGTATGTCGCAGGCAGCATGTGTCGACTGGCCGAACGAGCAGAGCGGATGAGATCAGCCAACTCCTGCTTGACTTGGGAGTCAGGCAAGGAGTCCAGTTTGGCTTCCGCCTGAGTAAGGATGGCCTTCTGGTAGTCCCCCATGTGGCCGACATAGTTCAGGGCCCTGATCTCCAGTGTGGAGGAAGTGTAAATCTTTCTCCCATACTGGTCCAGAAGGCGAGATTCCTTATCAGGAGGTGACGAGCTAAGATGCTTTGGGTTCGCCAACCGGCCGTGAGCAGCGCTAATCACGACCGAGTCAACACGAGGGTGAGAATCCAGGAAATCAACACCCTCTGGAGCCTGATATAGCTGGTTCGACTTCCTAGGAAGTGGGGCTAAGGCCGACTGCTGTTTCCATATTGTGGTAAAGTTGGCGTGAGGCTCTATCCAGGGTGGCACTAAGGTAGGAGCTGTCACGGGCAGATCCAGATGTTCAGCGAGTTTCAGACACTGAGGATCTGGTTCCAGGGAGTGCCACTGATGAACCTCCTGGATTTTCCTAAGCAACTCCGTAAAAGAAAGATCCTCCAGAGGAGACTTCGGAGGAGTCCTTGGCTGGGGCTTCGACGAAGAGCGAGGCTCGTCATCTCTCTCTCTCGGAGCAACCGTCGGAAGAGTCCGAGGAGTCCGAGAGCGAAGAGGAGGATGAAGAAGAGAAAGACTCCCTTTCTAGACCCCGGGGAGGAACAGAACCCTTGGGAAGTCCCCGGGGTAGCGTGTCCTGCCCCTCTCTGGATCCAGACAGAAGAACCCTGGAGTCCGGAGGTGGTGAGGGAGTGTGCCGCCTCGGGCTTATGGGAACCTGGGACGGCAACGTCGCCGGAAGGCGGCTCTCGACCTCTTTGGTGAGCTGAGCCTTGGCCTCAGCCCACCAGGAGGCCAGAGTCTCCTGCAGGTCCACCGGCGGCCGTGAGGGCGGTGGAGGAGGAGGAGGTGGGGGATAAGGATACGGGTTATAACCATAAGGAGCATATCCAAAACCCAGCTATGGGTAGTCCGTGTCCAGGTATTGGGCGTCGAGTACTCGCGGCGTCAGGTACTGTGGCGCCCGGATACTCGTTCCACGGTACACAGCGTCGAATAAGATGGAGGATAACTGGGAGCCGGGGCTGCCGGAGTAGACGGCCCAGTCGGGAACCTCACGGGCGGGTCCATAGTGGAGAGCCCGGAGGGCCCGATGGGAGCAGAATACCTCCTGGAGTCGGTAAGACCGACGTCAGGGCCGATGGTGGAGGCCCTGGCGCCGGAGGTACCGACGTCGGAGGGGCTGGCGTCGGAGCCAACGTCAGGTCCGGTGCTCCAGGTGGAGGAAGGACTGATGGAGGCAAAAGATCCCCAGCTTCGCCTGGGGACGGAGGGGAAAAGTCCCCGGGGTCAGGTTGGGGAGACTGGTTCCCCAGACGGCAGCGAAGGCTGCAGGGAACCGGGAACGACGGACGTTGGGGGGTCCGTCGTCGGTTCCTTCGCTGGCCGAACATCGGACGAGCCGATGTGAGGCTTAGTGGCGAGCCCTCGGCAGGTGCTGGAAGAGCCGACGTCCGACTTACAAGAGCCGTCACCGGAGACAGGCTGAGTAGAGTGATCGGCCTGATCCGGTGGAGAGGAGGCTGCGTGTCGCCCTGGAGGGTCGGATGTCTTACTGGCCCTTTCCGGGCAGACGTCGGAGGAGCAGACGCCCAGCTTACTGAAGTCGCCCACTGTGGTAGGCCGCGAGCCTGCAGCCGAACCAGCGGCGGAGGCCTCCAACTGCCTGGAGGCGCCCGCAAGGCCCGAGCGCGAGCCAGATGGGCGGGCTGACACCGCCTCAGAAACCTCCGAGGCGGCTCTCGAGGAGCAATCTCCCAGGAGGATGGTACCTGCATCCCAGCGACTCCCGAGGGAGACGCGGTGGAGGAGCCTTTGTCCCAGTGCCTCTCCTTCTTCTTCCGATGGCCTTCGGGGGAAGTGGACGCCTGCCTCAGTTTTTTGAGCTCCTTCTCCATAGAACTAATTTTCTTCTTTAGAATATGGGCTTCCAGGGATTGCTGCCGCCTTTTCCGGGTAGCCACGTTAAAACTGAGGCAGTGCTGGCACTTCTCGACCAGGTGATTGGGGCCTAGGCAGAACAGGCACAGGGAGTGGCCGTCCTTGTGTGGTAGTTGGGCGCTGCATGAATTGCACTTATTCTTGTGCTCGGAGGGTGTAGGTGACGACATACACCAACGCTAGTACTGACGTTAGTTGAAAAATAAAGATTATTTTCTGTAAAAAAACGATGAAGGAAGGGCTGACAAAGCACAAACTTTTCCGAGAGGCGCTGCACGAGCTAACGGCAGGAAAGAACTGGAAGGTGGGTGTCCAGGACCGTCCCTTTATACCGACGTCTCCTGATGCCGGTCACCTGATGTGGGGGCGGTCCCTCGCCAGGGACTGCTAGCTAGAAATGTTTCCGTGGGGTCCTGCTGCCTGGCGGTGTCAGTCCTATATGTAATTACCTACTGCAAAAGCCCTCTCGAAGTAAGATCCACATTACCACTTTGCACAATTCCAACAGAAATGCTTCTCCTCACTCCACCCCAGATGTAGCAAATGCCCTGGTGGAGTGAAACCTGATGACAACTGGAGCCTTCTTCCTCTCAGCCACGTATGCCTTGGCAATGCAAGTCCTTATTCACCTAGCCAAGGCAGCCATGGAAGCTTTCTGATTCTTCTTAGGTGCTCCAAAAGGAACAGTCGCTCAAATTCTCTGAACTGTGCTGATCTCTTTAGGTAAGCCCAGACTGGGCACTATGTTTGAACAGCACTGTCAGTAACAGCTCCGCCTAATACAGCGCTGTATTAAGAGAACTGTCCAAAACAGCGGTAGGAAAAAATACTGCTAGTAAAGACAGCGCCAATGGTAGCGGTCATACATCACAGCGACGAACACTACCACTGACAAACATTAAAATCACAATTTTATGTTTATGTAGGGGGCTCTGCTCCCGCACCTCCCGTAACTAAAATATCCAACTCCGAGGGGGAGCAGATCACAGGGAAGAGTGGAAATTTGTGGGGCCATGGAATTACCATTTCCACAGCCCTTTGAGAAAAACAATTTCACTTCCCCGAAGTGGAAAAATTACACATGCTGAGTGGGGAAATGGGACTGAAACCCTGGTCTCCCACTCCATACTGGACGAGCTACTGCTGCTTGAACCCGCTCCACCACCGAGGTAGGTCGGCCAGCACCTGTACTTCCCCCCTTTTCCAGCTTTCCTCATCCAGCTGAATAGTGACGGGGTAGCGGTAGCTGCTGAACGCTATTCTACCCCTGTCGCTATTCAGTTCTGATGCGCTCTTGACCACGCGGTTTTGACTACGTGGTTCAGGTTACGCTCTCATAACCGGGTAGGCCAGACTACCTTTCGCAAAGTCCAACTTACGCAGTTCATTCTCTTTTGGATTTGCCGGCCTAGGACAGAGAGACGGTAGACAGATTTCCTGATTTACATGGAAAGCTGTAGGGATCTTAAGCACAAAGAACAGGACCATCCTCAATGCCACCTCTTCCTTATGTCTGATAAGGTAAGGTTCTTTATGGAACAGTGCCTGAAGTTCGCCAATCCTTCTGGCTCAGCAAACTGCAGTTAAGAAACACACCTTGTAAGACAGGATGTCTAGAGGCACTGACAAAAGAGGTTCGAAAGGTGTCCTACAAAAAGCATTCAGCACCAGGTTCAGGTTCCAGGGAGGTACCAAAGATCGATATAATGGTCTGCTTCTGCTCTAAGAAAGTGCATAATATCCAAGCTGATTCCTAGGGAGGAGCCCATGGAAGTTCCCAGGGCTGCCCCAAGCACAGATACGTGTCCTCTCTCAAAGTGCTCAATGGGAGATCTCTTTCTATCAATGCCAGCAAGAAATCCAATATCTGCAGGACCATATCTTTAGATGGTCTGATACCTCTCTCTCTCTGGCTCAGGCAGAGAAGGTATGCCACACACAGTTGTAAGCTGCAGGCATAGAAACCTTGTGGCCATTAAGGTATTCACCACTTTCTTGAGGAAACCCTGCCTTAATCTCCTCCTCCCAGGAGCCAGGCTTCCAGCTGCACTGCCTCCAGATTTGGATACAGAATGAGATGTTGGAAAAAAATACCTCACAATGCAGAAGTCAAAATGGGACCTGCTGAGCTAAATTCACAAGGTCTAAGAACCACAGCCTTCTTGGCCACTTTGGGGCTATCAGAAGGAAGTTTCCTTTTGACCACCTTATCTTAAAAATTACCTTGGGAAGTAGCGGAAACGAAAAACACGCAAGCTCTGAGAAAATTCCATGTCTGAGACACAGCATTCACCTCCTCCTGAGGAAACTCGTATCAACTGAAGAACCTCAGCACCTGAACATTTTCCTTTGATATGAAAAGGTCGATCTGAGACTGAGCAAACGTTCTGCACAGAAGCTTGAACATCTCCAGGTTCAACATCCATTCCCTTGGCTGGACTGTCTCTCGGCTCAGCCAACTGACTTGGATATTCAGTTCCCCTGCCAGACGAACTGGTGAGATTGTTAACAAGGTTGTTCTCTTCCCATAACGGTACCTCGGTTGCTTCTACTAACATTCTCCGGTTTCTTGTGCCTCCTTGACTGTTTAAGACAGGCATGAGTTGTCAAAATCAGATTTGCTGGGACTTCTAAGAGAGACCCATTGCTAGGTTCTCCCACAAATTAGTGACTGCTAGACTAACTGTGGTACAGAGATCAGAGATTGGCAGTCTTCTGAGGCCAGATTCCAAGCCTCCAGCATCCTGTTCTGGAGGGGCCACATATGCGGTCAGGCCCACAGAACTAGCTCTATTGCTGCAGTCATCAGATCTAGGATCAGAAAAAAAAACCTGTGGGCTGAGACTGACGGCTGACTTCTCTGCCACTGAACCTCATGCCTCACAGTCTCTTTCCGGGAGGAAGAGAGGAAAACATTCGCCTTGTCTGTCCAAAACACTACCCCCAAGTGTTTCAAACTCTGAGACGGAATCAGGGAGCTCTTTGCCCAACTGACGACCCAACCATGTGTCTCCAGCACCTCCAGGGTCCCTCGTAACCGACCTTCCCCCAATCTGAGCAGCTGGCACTCAGGTGAGCAAGTCACTTAGACAGGGATATACATGCTGTCCCTCCTGTTTCATTTGCACCACTATCACGATTAAGATCTCTGAAAATACTCTGGGCATTGTCGCTAGGCCAAAGGGGAAGCACCCAGTACTGCAAATGCTGTCCCTGAATTGCAAACTTCAGAAACTTCTGGTGTGACTGGTGAATGTGGAGATCAGCATCCTTCAGTTCTATGGACGCTACATAATCCCCTGGTTGGACAGCCCAAATGATTGATCATAAGGACTCCATCTTGAAGGTTGTGTGGCGAACAGACTTGTTTAAGTGTTTCAGGTCTAGAATCAGTCCCACCCCCCGACTTCTGGGAGCCACAAAATGAATTGAGTAGCATCCCCTTGCCCTCCTGGCACTGAGTTTGCCTTCTGTTGCTGTTGGGGACACTGAAAGTTGTCCCTTCTTATCCTGTACGTCCTTCAGGATCCCAGACAAGGAAAGAACAAAAGCCCTCCTTCAAAGGACAAGTTAAATAGCTTTAACTTTGACCTCTGGTCCACAACCAAGTGTCTGAGCCAGACACCGCACATAGCTGTCACAACATGATAAGCATACCATGCTGATATCCATAAACTGTTCACTGTGCCATCTACCAGAAATACGAAAGACATGGACACAAGCTATAAAATGTTCACTCCTTCAGAGTCTGGAGGAATGAAACTAGCCAGGGCCATGACCCATGAGTTCAAGGCTCTTGATACAATAAAGGATGCATATGAAGTGCGAAGATTTACTGCATTCGAGGCAAAAGCCATTCTGCATAAGGTACTGTACATACCCGTTTGTAACATGGCAATTAATGTTCTACTCCAATACACTAAATACACTGGTCGAAACACAACCCATGACAGAAAACAAAGTGGGTATTAATTCCCCAGTAACACCTGCTTGCCATCGGGAGTGCGCTTACTAAGAAACAGAGACAAAGCGAGGAAAAAAAATCACTCCATCTCCCACATCTCCCTGCCAGTTTTTCTCTGTGCCTGCCTATAGGTGGCGCTATTCCATGCTGTAAGACAGATGGAATGTTCCTAAATCTCCAAGCCACCCACCTGCCTGCCCGGGGGACCTAATAGGATAGCACAACTAGTGTCACTGCAGCAGTAAGTACATATCGATCAAGCTACAAAGTGGGGGGGGGGGAGAGAGGGGGAACAAATAGTAATATTGGTGAGTGCATGCACCCGCTCCATGGAAGTCCAGCACAGGAGCGATCACTGTTGCCATCCAGAGGAAGAGACAGAGACATTAGCAATAATCACTCTGTCTGTCTCATTGTCAGTTTGAGTTTCTGTTGTGCAATGCAGCGATCATCAACCTCGTTACTTGTTTCTACTGAATAGTGCATTCTGGGCACAGTATGAATATTTGCATACACTGACTTGTACAAGCAAGTGAGATGCCAGATATGCAAATATTTATACTTTCCCCATAATGCATTACTTATTCAGAATTACAAATGAAGGGAATGAGTGAACAGACCACTATATTAAGAAACAGAGGTAGTTTTCTTATCTTTCTGTGTCATGTAATCGAAAATATCTCGTTGAAAGGTACATGAAAACAGCAGTCACAAGGTAAATATATATTGCGTGTTCAACGTGCACGCGGGACTTCCGGTGACATCGGCGGGAGGAATGGCAGCTTAACTTGAGAGGTCCCCCCAACAGTAGATAAAATCAAACGGCATCCCGGACATCAAGACATGCAATCCCCAGCAAAAAGCACTAGATCGAAGACGGGAAACGGCAGGAGCAGTCCAACGCCAGCCAGCTACAAATAATGCTGCAAGAGCGGAGGAAAAGACGACTGAGTGTGGAGGAAGAGGGAGCGATCTCGACAGGCCTGCCAACGAGACGACTTCTCTCAACTAATAGAATCGATCCTGCAGACAGCAAAACAGTAAAGAAAATAGATCTCACCTCACAGAATTAAAAGCGGACATCAATAAAATAGAGCACAGAACGGACAAGTTAGAACTGGCCCTCACGAATACAATGGAGCAGACCGACCGCATGACAGACTGATACTGTATTTGATGGCTCGGGAGAGAATTATAAGAAAACTACTAAGCGACTTAGAAGGACGTGGCAGGAGACAAAATATTAGAATATATGGCATCCCAGAAGAAGCGGAGAAGGACAGCCCAGACACAATTACCTTTATTCAGAAGCTCCTGTCTGAACTTTTGAATCTCCATAGAATTGGATGTCTCCATAGATAGGTAGCACAGCTCTCTAGCTAGACCGGACAGCTCCAAGCGCAAGACCTCGCTCATTCGTTGTCCGGATGGCAAAGTACACCTCTAAGGAGGAAATTTTGAAGAAAGCCTGGCAGAAAAAAAGTAATGTATGGGGCACATAGATTAATCCTGGATAATGATTACTCGACAGGAATACAAGAAGCAAAAGCGGAACACGTGGGTGGTGGTGAAAGCAGCTGAGGGCCCGAAATGTCAAGGCACAGATGTTATTTCGGAGGCTTGGTGGAATCAAGACAAGGCATCAAGAATTTTGGTAATTTGCTGGCGGTGAAACTGTTTCTAAGAAATCGGAATACCAGTCCGGGGCTCGAAAAGAAAGGTTGGAGAAGGAGGAGCTAAGGGAGACTGCGTGGTCGGTGCTGCGGAGAGGAGCGACGAGTCGAGGAGGAGCCAATGCCATGAGTCTCAGGAGAGATGTAGCAGGGCTGATTAGGCCATACGCCTCGGGGCTCAACTAAGACGCTAACTTTAGAGCGAAGAGGCAACAGTGGAAATTTGAAAATAAAAATCAGGCTTTGTGGCGGCGAGAAGATTCGGAGGTGACGTGCTCAACATTTTGAAGGACTGCTGAAATCAAAATTGAACAGTGGGGTAAAGTACAAAATGAGACTTGGGCAGGAAAGGGCTGGGAACTCCCAAAATAAAAGAGCCTGATAGAGAGAAAGGTTGAAAGGGTAAGGAGGAAGACAGATGGGATATTTGGATAAAAAAAAAAAGGGGGGATGAATAACGGTGACCTTACTGAAAGGGATAAAGGGGAGGTAAGAGGACTGGAGGTTGTAAGCAGGGAGATGGAGAGAGAGAGAGAGGATGGGGTGGACAGGAAGTAAATTGTTTCGGGTCTAAAAAGGAGTACCCGATGGAGGTGCGGGGGGGTATGGGAGGGATAAGGCTTGGAAAAGGAGACTTGGCTACCTAAGCCTGATATCTAAGGGAATACTAGTGGGAGGAACATAAGGACTTAGCTTAGAAGTGGCTGAAAGAGAATAAGAGGACTTCCTAGATCATGTTGCAGATTTGGGAGTCACGATACATGGAGAACAGGGGACTGGCAGGGAGGGTTTTTTTTCTGGGCTATAATAATCAGGATGTGGGGTCTGCTCATATTACGGAAGAAACAGGACAAGTTGGGGAAGGGTTTTACTCCCTCCTCGGAGGAACAGAAGGAAAAGAATAAGGGAAGAAAGAAAGCAAAGTAAGGATGAAGAGGGGAGGAGAGTGGGCTTGCCATTTAATCCTGCTGATGTTGTTGAGTGTAATACAGGACAGGGGGCTTAGACCCAGAGAAAAAGTCCTGGAGGGAATTGGCCTAAGACACCATCCAAGGCAAGGTGTCACAAGGGTGACACACTCCAGTCTGCAGAAGGCGGGGCAGACTGACCTAGAAATCCGAACTTTACAAGGTTTAACACTGGGCCCACTTACGAGTAATGTTGGTGGAAGCAAAAAAACTATTGTATTTGGAGGAGTAAGGGGACAGTCTTTTGGACTGCGGTTAGAGACATCATATAGACGTAGTAAATTAGTAGTTAGATGTTCAATGTTTGAAAATGTTTACTTGGTTAAACAGTTTGAAGCCCCATTTAGAAGGGCAGTTAAGTGGAAATCGGTTATGAATGTAATAGAAAGTGTTTGGAATGGAGATAGCTATATGTTTATTTATAGACAACAGGTATGGCACAAAAACTATACTAAACTGAGGCACAGTGTGAAAGAGGGGAACAAATCAAAGGGGAAGGGACCTTATAAGAAGAGAATGGTTTGGGGGAAGAAATGTTTGGAAATCATTCTAAAGTTAAGATCACTCAAAAAACCTGTAATATTTGAGGATGGATAAAGTGAAAACCAAAATACTTTCACTGAATGTAAATGGGATTAAAAACCCCATAAAAAGGAAGCGTCTGCAGAAGTTTTTAAAGAGGCAGAAGTGTGAAATACATTTTATTCAGGAAACACACCTCTCGCCTAAGGAAATTCTTAAATTGAGGAACAAAGATTTTCCAAACATTTTTCATGCATCCCTACCTACGGGTAGGAAAAGGGGAGTGGCTATTTTAGTCTCCAACGAGTTCCCGTTTGTGGTGGAGGAGGTAATAAGAGATGAGGGAGCCCGGTATGTATTGGTGGTGGGTCATGTCCAGGAACTTCCGATATCCTTATTGAATGTGTATCCCCCAGGCACGGATGCCTTTTGTAGATTTATTTAAACTAATAGCGGAAAAGGCAAAGGAACCCAATTGCTGGGGAGACTGGAATGTAGTGCTGGATAGGGCCCTGGATACCACTTGGGCATACGGCTCCAAATCAAAAGGTCTCGAGGTCTCTGAGGAGGCTCTTGAGAGATATGGGCATAGCAGGCGTTTGGAGAGAAATATCAGAGGCAAGGGATTATACATATTATTCACCAAGGTATGGCATTTATTCAAGAATAGATATGTTCTTCACGTATGACAGGGACATTTCAGTATTTGATTCGCTGTGGGTGGGCATGAAACTACATCAGACGACAAGCCAGTGTTTGCTAGCCTGGATCTTCAACTTCCCAAAAATTTACACACTGGAGGTTGAACACAAGTTTACTTAGAGCGAAAAGGTTAAAGAAGAAGTAAAAGCAATAATAAAAACACTATTCAGTTTAATGAGTCCCCAGAGATTACCCTCAAATTCTATGGGATACGGTTAAGACTAGTAGAGGAAACTAATTTCAATAGCTTCCTATAAAAGAGGGAGAGAAAAGCAAAGAGAACAGATCCAAATGGAACTTCGAGAATTGGAGAGGCAGCAGAAAGAAAAATTAGAAGTGGAGAGGGAAGGAGATAAGGGATCTCACACAGAGACTACAACGGATGCAACTCATAGAAACGGAGAGGACACTATTACGCATAAAACAGGCATACCATGAGGGGGCCCAAGAGCTACTCCTTCTGCCTACCCTGAAACAGCACACAGCTAGAGCAAATATTGCAGGAATAAGACACCTGGTCGGGGAAATCCGGCATAAGTGGGAACAAATAGCAGAGAGCTTTGTGGTCTATTATAGAAAACTCTACCATCCTCAGCAGAACACAAGACCTGCAGAGGCAGCTCAATTTTTGGAGGCCCTCCATCTGCCAGGGCTTACGGAGGCCCACAGGAAGACACTGGAACAACCAATCACAAGGGGGGAAGTAACTGACACCATAGGCAGGTTAAAACAAATAAATGCCGGCCCGGACGGTTTGGAGGGAATTTTATAAGACATTTCAAGCAGATCTGAACCCTTTATTACATACAGTATATAACCAAATATGGTTAGAGGGGTTAGTGTCCCACCATCCTGGAACTATACTTCCATATCGGTAATACCAAAGGAGGGAAGGATCCACGGATTGTGGATCGATAGGCCGATTCTCTACTTAATGTAGATTATAAAATTTTTACTGCAATAATAGCGGGCGTCTGCAAACCTTCTTGCAAGATATTATACATCCAGATCAAGCGGGCTTCGTGGAGGGTAGGCAGGCACCAGAGGAGTGAGGCGAACCATAACATTATTGATATAATAAATAGGGCAGGGTGCCAACCTGTCTTATGAGTCTTGATGCAGAGAAGGCGTTCGATAAAGTGGACTGGAACTTCCTTTTTCTGGTGTTGGGAAGATGGGATTCCCAGGGACATTTATAGAAACAATCAAAACCCTATATCTGCCCATGGAATCGTCAAAAGTTAATGGTGGGATCTCAAGAGATTCACACTGGCGAGCAGAGACAGGAGCTGCCATTGTCCCCCTACTATTTGATCTTTATATAGAGCCGTTAGCCAGCGATAAGGAATCGGAGGAGATAAGAGGGATGAGCGCAGGTGGGGAGGAGCATAAAATATCCTTGTATGCAGATGATGTTCTTTTGTATATATCGAACCCGAGGTTTCCATCCCAAAAGTGTGGGAACTCATAGATAAATTTCACCAATACTCAGGGTATACACTAAATAAAAACAAGACAGATGTCTTGAGATTTTATTACCACCCCACAGAGAAGATACTCCAAACCCTGAAGGTACACTGGAACAAGGAAAGGATCAATTATTTAGGTATACAGATCCCTAAAAATCTTATGTTGTTGTATGCAAATAACCTGGAACATACAACAAATCTGACTAAACAAGACATTAAAAGATGGGAGTCATTAAACCTACCATTATACTCAAGGATACAGTCAGTATCGATGAATATACTCCCGAAATATCTTTATATGTTCCAGTGTCTTCCATTAAAATACATAAGAACCAATTCCAGATCTGGCAAAGGATGATAGCAAAGTTCATTTGGAGTGAAAAAGACCAAGAATAAAGGCGGAGGTCCTACAATCAAATAGGAAAATGGAAATTGAGCGTGCGAACCTAGAGGATTACTTCTTGGCCACACAGCTGAAGTGGGCCTTACTCTGGTCAGATTAGTTGATGTAGGGCGATGGAAAACAATAGAGGTAGCTTTAACGGATGGCGTGCGTTGGGAGCCAGAGTAATGGGAACTAAGGTGCAAGGTAGAGAAAGATATTAATTTATTAGCAGTCAGAAATACCTAGGCTCAGCTAGAAGGCTATAGAATAAACACAAGGTGGATGGTGAGATCTGGTCACTGAGATGGTTTGCCTGGGATCCGGAATTCCTCCCAGCTAGGCTAGACCTCACCTTTGGGAACTGGAGAAACTTGGACTGTACTCTTTGAGCCAGTTTCTTGAGGAGAGGAGGTCATTGAATTTGCTCAGGTTAAAAGGACTTCTCACTAAGACAGTCAGACCTCTTTAGAGTATCTCCAATTAAGGTCGCATATACAGACCCTACAAAGAAATACTTGAATCTGGCTCAAACAACGGAATTGAAAGATGTCATAATTGATATCTTGAATTGACGAGAGTAAAGGGCATCATTTCAGCTATATATGGAGCTGAGAGATCGGGAGGGGATCAAACTACACGTATTAGGAACAGATGGGAGAAGGAAATAGGGAACACCTGGAGGAAAGGACTTGTACGACTGCATTGGCTGGGGCATCATGCACGTCCTCTCCCTAATGGAGGAATATGAATGGAAGGTCCGGTGAGGTACTTTCTTACTCCAGAAACACAAAGCAAATGGGAAAAGGAGTGTGCAGGGGACGTGCTGGAGGGATGTGGGGTTAATAAGGCAAATTACCTACATATGTTCTGGTCATGCGGATTCTTACACACTATTGGAAAGATGTAGAAGCAAAGATAAAAGAGATCCTACATATACAATCGCATCTAGGTCCGAAAAACTTAATTCTAGGATACTACACGCGGAAATAGGGAGCAAATCGAACCTATCTCTGGAATATCTTGCTAGTGGCAGCCCATAAAGGTGTGACCAGAAGATGGCTTACCAATACCCTCCGACAAAGCAGGACTGGGAATTAGTAGTAAAGGAAATCAAAGACATGGAAGAGGTGACATTTAGAATACATCTGAGAGGGCAAACTTGGGTGGAGAGATGGACCCTTGGCTTATAGGGACAGAAAATGAGGGAAAGATTAGAGGAGTGGAAGGGAGGAGAGAGCAGAAGGTGGAGGAAATAAATGAGCAAGAAACCGGTTTGAACTATTTTGGCCTCAATAGAGGGGATGAACTACACAGAAGCATCTAATTGGCAGAAGGATTGACTTGAAAACAACAAGAATAAAATAATAAGGTCTAAGGGTGGGGGGGAAGTAAATAGAAAATGTTGATTGAGTGCTGTTCTCTTACACTGTGCAATGTACTAAAAAAATGATGAAATGTCTTGTAAAGAATGTATTTAAGTGCCAAATATGCAATAAACTTAAATATAAAAAAAAAAACTGCACGTGCACAGTTGGATATTTACGTTTTCAAAAGTGCAGATTTGAACAGCAGATAATATTGTATTAAGCAATATTGTGACTGGTGTTCATTTATTTCCCACATGTAATTCACTTGTAACATTAGTCACCTTGCGCTTGCCATGTTACAAGCGCATTAATCCACTCCAAAATTGGGCTCTACTTGGGAATAAATGCCTGGCTGGTAGCATTCAACCTGTGGCCTTGTGCCCCCAAAAATCAGGCATTAATTCCCTAGTAGAGCCCTCCTTTGTTGTGGATTAATGCTTACTTACTGTGAGTGTCGGTTAGGGCTAGCGAACCCTCAATAGGTATAGTTGTCTGTCTAACAGAATTATGCATTGCCTTATCAGTCAAAGGAAGAACCTCCCACTTCTGGGAGCTCTCCTCCAGGAATAGACAGTAACTCAGCCTTGGCCTAGGGAGCTGCTTGAGCTTATCCATCCCAGCCAATTCCTGTTCCATAATCTGGTCGCAGTGCACAGTTTGTAAAATACTTCAGTGCAAAGGAAGAACGGACAGAATGGGATTCACATCCAGAGGCTCCATGACCTGCACCTCCTTTAGCTGCACTGTCCGAAAAGCTTCCATTATAAGATAGGACAGAAACTTTGTATTAAACAGGGGAGAAATAAGAAAAAATTACTTACCACAGTAATGTTTTTTCTTCTAAAGAAGTCCTAATGTAGTCTGACATATGCAGTAAGACCTTCTTGTTGTACTGCCCCGGAGATGAAAGGATTAAAGCCTATATTCTAAGTAGGCACACGCTCGGTTTCAAACCACTGTCCACTGGTACATTTTATTCAACCGTCAGATTCTTAAGTGCAACTAAGAAAATACTCTGTGTAATTGACTGGAATCAATATAAATATGCTTATTAAAATTTTCAGGACTTCCGGTGACGTCATGCATAGAACAGCAGCTTAGGTCGCGAGGCTCTCCCTGAAAACAGACAAACTACCTCGACATTACTAGCTAAACGTAAAGTAAAAAGAGTACAATTTTAACCAGGAGGTACCAGAATGCCTAGAAAGAGAGGAGATGCCATGTGTAAGTCTCCAAAACGCCTGGATGGGGAGAGATCCCAGGAAGAGGACTCGGAGAGTGGGGACTCGAGGGCTTCCTCGGCCTCCCACCATAGCACCTCACAGGCCAACAGAGTGCCACATTCCATCTTACAGAGACAAATGGCCCAAATGTTGGCGGAGATGCGCGATTTCAGAAAGGAGATGAGGTCGACGGTCACTGCGCTCCGGACTGACTTGGGCAAGCTCGAGAAAAGACAAGACGACTGCGAGAAGCAAATGACCACTACGAACAAGAGGGTTGAGGAGACTGAGCGTGCCATTGTTCAACTACACACACAACTGAGGGGCCTACAAGACCGCGCAGAGGATGCAGTGAGCAGGAGCCGTCAGAACAATATCCGGCTTTCGGGGCTCCCAGAAGGAGTGGAAGGTAGCGAAATCATTCCATTTACCCAGAAGCTGCTGAGGGAAACGCTAAATTTACCTGAGGAGATATTGCTGGAGATGGAAAGGGTGCATCGTACTCTAGGCCCCAGGCCTGCAGCAGGCGCGGACCCCCGCACACTCTTAATAAAGTTCCTCAGACATCAAGAAAAAGAAACGGTGCTCCACACTGCCTGGAGACAGGAAACAGTCTTTTATAAATCGCACAGGGTGTACCTGGAAAATGACTTTGCCCCCGAAGTGATGGCTCGCAGAAGGGCCTACATTCCAGTTATGAGGGCTCTTAAAGCGGCAGGAGTGCGATTCAGGACTCTCTATCCCTTAAAAATGGTGATCCAATTCAACAAGGAGCCCCTTACGTTTGACAATGCGGCTGCAGCAATTACCGAACTCAGAACCAGGAAGATGGAGATCCCCCAGCAGCGACTGGGAGCTGAAATGCCTATTGCCTCTAAACTAGCCCAGAAAGCATGGAGTGCCAGTCAGCGAGATTCCAGACGTCGCCAAGGTGTGGAAGCCATACAGGCAATAATTAATACCCTGAAGTCCAGGACCCAAAGCTCACAGGAGGTGGAGGGACCACGCAGGATCCCAAGACCTGAACTGTTGCAAGCATAAATGTGGACTCGGTCTGTTAGTTAGACCCGACTGAAGTAATGCTGTATTAATTAAATAGGGTCCAGTTAAAGTTAAAGTAAAATTAAAGCAAAGTTGTGAAGTATGGGGAGGGATGCAGAAGGGGCTGGGAGGTAGGGGAGGGAGTGGGATGCGGGAGGGAGCGAGGTTGTAAGGATGAATGGAAGCCAGTGCCAGTATTTTAAGCGAATATACACATCAACAGCACGCTAGAGTGGACATGTAGATAGTGATACTCGAGGATACAGGAGAGTACGTCGAGGAAGGGACGATGTAGAAATCACCTGGTATAATATGGTTGTCCTGGTATCTGGGGGGTCTCTGGCATGATGGGGGCTCGTCCGCTGGACCAGCTTCTAAGCAAGGCCCCGGGACATTCCTCTGGTTAAATAAAGCCGGTTAGAGCAGGAGAAGTAGCAGTTGCAAGCTGGCCTATACATACAGCGGTACAAGACACCGCATGGAAGGTTCCGGGATGGGGAGGGAGGGCGTTGAGGTTCTGTGGGGCAGGGGGGGAGCGGTTTCACGGTGGTTCTCCTTGAAGAGATATCAGTTAGGAGGTCGAGGGGACTGCACTAATCTTGGGGCCTGCTCATGGGATGCAAACCGGGCCTTGAGCTGCTGACAGTGCAGCTGGGGGAGGTTTTTATGGTGGGTTGAGATCGCACTAGCAGCGCCGGAAGTGCACGGCAGCTGAGGCCTGGGCCATTTTGAGTAAGCTGACCTGCAAGCGACCGTCCGCTGCCCCCTCTCATCAGCGTGGGGGTCCTGGATGGGGAAGATGGTGGATGGACGAGCTTCCCCACTGACCGGTGAAGAGATTGTAACCATGTTCTCCTCCCGCACGGAGGCAGTGGTAGTCGGACGGTCTGGAGATTCTGTGGGGGGGGGGCAATGGGTGGAGAGTAGATTAGCAGCATGGAGGGAAGGGAGGGGGCGAGAGTCCTTTCTGAAAATTACCAAGGGAGTCTCCGCTTAGGGCCTGGAGGTGGTGGCAGAAGGAGAGCGCCTGGCCTATGGGTTGATTTCGGGCTTGCTGGGGGGGGGGCCTAAAAAGCAGGGCTGGTGGCCTTTTCATCTTTCCCCCCCAATTTTCATGCCCTCCTCATTACTTATATCATTGGCTTTGGCAACTCGGAGCCCCTGATGGGTCGGGAATCACGTGATCCCCGTGATCCTCAGCAATGTCAGGACCCCTCTTCTGCAGTTAGGTTGATTGTGAGGTGGACCCGGGAGAGGTGCAGGAACTATGGTACACCCTTACCTGAAGGGCATATTCCGCCGGGCTCAGAGTAGGTAACCAGGTTGGGGGACGAACAGAGTGGGAGAAAGGGGATATCATGGGAAAGGGGCGAGGAACCTGTGGGGAGGTGGGGAAATACAGATACAAATAATGGATCAGGAAGGATGCTACAGAAGAATTGCAATAGACAGACAAGAGGATATACGGGATTATGAGAGCAAAAGGAAATCGGGGACATCTGCGAACCAAGAATGGACCAATCTGAATAGTGTACTCCAGCGGATCGCTTGAACAGGGATGGAGTGATTCTGTCCCATGGCCTGGGCAAACAGGATACCCTGTGCACACTGGGGAGGACACAGGTGGCACCCCAGTGCGGAAGCTAATGGCTAGGAGACTCTTGGATGACTGTGGCGATATAGGCTGACAGGCTGCCTGAGTGCTGCAGCATGGGTACCCCTGGACACCAAGACCAACAGCCCTTGTTTTAGAGGCCTCAGTTGGGATATCGGGACATGCACCTGCAAAGCACCCCAGAGGGCGGTGAGAGCGGGGGAATGCACCCCCACTGGGTAGTGTGCTCCCTGCCTCCCAGGTCCTCGGATCCCGGTGGATCCAGTAGTGGGGCAGATATAGCTGGACCGAGGGTGGGGATGCCCCCATCTGGGCAAAGGAAGGCCAAACCTTCCATTCATCCAGTCGAGCTCCCTCTTAAGCCATTAAAGATTTCATGGGAGCCAGTGGCCCTGCTATTAGTGTCACCTAACCCACTTACCTTTTCCCTGCAGGTACCTTTGGTGCCTAAGGCCCAGAGTAAATAAGGGCCGAAAAGTTAGGGTCACATCCCTACCCCCAGATCCGGTCTTTGCCCGGATCAGTGGAAGTGCCAGTTGCTCTGACTATGTTTAAGTGACCATGTTGGTCACAACGTGGTTTTTGACACCTCTGTTATATGTTAGTCTATATTTGTTGTTTTGTTGGTATTGTAATGTAGGTCAAAAAGTCATCAGGTTTACACAATATCAAGTATGGTCACAAGCCTTGTACAGGTTTAAAGAGACGCCCTGCGGGGGCTAGGGAAGCCAGGTATCAAGCACTATAACAACCCACCACGATGTATGCCCCAGGGTTAAAGTTATTGTCCCTGAATATCAAGGGGTCTTGCCTCTCCCATTAAAAGATCCAGGGCACTAGCTTACATCAGAAGGTCAAAATTGGACATAGTTTTCTTCCAAGAAACACATATGAATCCCACTGAACATGCTAAACTGACTAAGCTAAGCAGGGGGCAGGTGTACCATTCCTCCTGTAAAGACGGCAGGCGAAGAGGGGTGGCCATTATTATACCTTCACATACTCCATTTCAGATGGAGGCTACCTGGCCTGACCTGGAAGGCCAGCTGATCATTGCCCAAGGAAAACTCAATGACAAAGAGGTAACACTCGTAAATGTTTACCTTCCGCCGGGCATTACTGTTCCAAAATTCAGGCCATTATTAGATAAGATAGTCTGGAAGACTAGGGGTATTCTTTTAATGGCGGGTGATTTTAACCTGACCAATGACCCCCGGATTGACTCCTCTAGTAGGAGACCTCAGAAGCAAATGACCACCCAAAGTTCTTCAGCAAATTTATATTGGAGATGGACTGGTGTGATGTACGGCGAAAACTACACCCGAAGACAAAGAACTACTCTTATTACTCCTCAGCACATCATACCTACTCCCGAATAGATTATGCATACACCCAAATAGAAAATCTAGGAACCATACAGGATGTCCAATTGGGAGACATATCTATCTCGGACCACGCTCCCCTGATGACTTATTGGGATCTGGGCCTACAACCGAGAAACATGCAGTGGCGGCTAAACCCATACCACCTGCGGTCAAAAAAAGTTTTGCGAGTTTATCTCGGAGAGAATCACAGAAATCCTAACGGATAATCCCCCTTATGACTCGACTCCGTTGGTACACTGGGACACAATCAAAGCAGTCCTTAGAGGACATATAATTAAATACACAGTGGAACTGGGGAGGCAACGCAAGGAACATAGGGCCAAATTAGAGGACACACTCCACTTCCTTCAAATGGTGCACCAATAGGGGGACGAGTCAATCCTACCAGAGTTACAGCAAATCAAACGGAAGCTGGATGCATTGGCCCAACAACAGACTGAAATTGCCCTAACCTTCCTGAGGCAACGATTCTATGAAATTGGACCACGAGCCATGCGTCTGCTTGCGTACCAAGTACGCAGACAGAAGAAGGGTGCAACATTGCATCCATTAGGCACCCCTCAAGGGGCCAGCCGCTCTCCAAAACGCACATCGCGGATGCTTTACTACATTTTACAAAGCCCTCTACACTCTAGAGACTATGCCGTCCGCGGATAAGATGAGGGACTACTTGGGTTCAATCACCCTCCCAGCACTCATGGAGGCACATAGCGAATCCCTGGTGGAACCCATTACGGAACTGGAGGTGGCACAAGTAATAGCCAAGGCTAAATCACTGACAGCCCCAGGGCCAGATGGTTATGGCGCTGAGTTCTACAAGACCGCTAAAGCCCAGATCACCCCTGCACTCCCACGAGTGTTTAACTCGGTGCTGGAGGGGGAGCCCCCACCCCAATCTTGGTCCTAAGCCACAATCTTGGTGATACCCAAACCCGGTATTATCAGTACTTAACCAAGATTATAAAGTATTTATGAGTATACTGGCACACCGCCTGGACCAGGTTCTCCCTCTATTAATACACAAAGACCAAACGGGATTCATTAGATCCCGCACCACCAATGATAATATCAAACGATCTTTATACATGGTCCACCAGATGCAAAAGTCTAGGGACCCGACAGTATTAATAAGCCTGGACACAGAAAAGGCCTTTGACAGGGTGGCATGGCCCTTTTTGTACCCAACTTTAAACAAATTTGGATTCCCCCCTCCCTCATTCAAACCCTTCAGAATCTATACTCCGCCCCCCAGGCATGCGTGAAAGTGAATGGGCATCACTCCAGTTATTTTCAGCTCCACAGGGGTACCCGACAAGGGTGTCCTTTATCACCTCTGCTGTTTGCTGTAGTCATCAAACCCTTAGCGCAGCAAATTCAGGAATCCCAACAGGTCCAAGGGATTAAGATAGGCGATATGGAACATCGCCTTGCCCTATACGCGGACGACATTCTTCTGTATCTCCAAAACCCCAACCGATCGATCCCTGCTGTGAGACAAATTTTAGATTCTTACGGCTCGGTGTCGGGCTACAAACTTAACTTGACTAAAACGGAAATCCTCACCTTCCAGTATGTTCCTACGCAGAACACCAGAGACTCCTTGCCAGAGAGATGGGACTTGCAGAAGCTGAAATATCTGGGCGTATACATACCACAGGATGCCACAAAGTACTATAAACAAAACTACGTACCATTCACTACACAACTAAAACAGGATTTACAGGCCTGGGCAACCCGGCCCCTCAGCCTCTCAAAGAGAATAGACTTAATCGGAATGATAACCCTTCCGAGGGCCCTATACCTATTCCAAAACATCCCCCTACATATACCACTAAAAACCTTCCATGAAATAAATCGCCAAATAAGGAAATTTATATGGGCTCACCAAAAACCTCGGGTCCGCTTAAAGATACTCTCCCTCCCTCCCTCGTCAAATCAGAGGCATAGCACTCCTTGACCTAAAGCTTTACCAACAGGCGATAACCCTTACCCACATAACACAGAAACACAGACTTTGATGACAGATAAGGACTGCTTGGCCCATCTAGTCTGCCCATTTCCCTACCTACAGGATACGCCGTAGATCCTAGTTAACCAACAGCCTATTTCTTCCTACCCACCACAAGAATTGCCTTATGTCTGTCCCATGCATTCTTGAATTCTCCCACAGTTTTAGACCCCACAACCTCCTCAGGAAGGCTGTTCAATGCATCCACTACCTCTCTGTGAAATAATACTTCCTCACATTGCCCTACACCCCCCCATCTTTAAATTGTGTCCCTTGTTCTTGCCGTCTCTTTTCTGAAAGATGCTATCCTCTTGGACTTTGTTGATTCCACTGAGGTACTTAAAAGTTTCTATCATGTCCCCCTCTTCCTTCTTTCCTCAGGGTATACATATTAAGCTCCTTTAGTCTCTCCTCATCGGCTTCTCTTGCAGACCCTGCACCATTTTAGTTGCCCTCCTCTGGACTGCCTCTATCCGTCTATGTCCTTGCGAGATGGGGTCTCCAGAACTGGACGCAGTACTCCAGATGGGATCTCACCAACTGTCTGTACAGAGGATAACAACTTCCTGTTTTCTGCTGCTGATGCCTTTCCTATGCATCCCAGTATACCCCAGCCCTCCTACTGCCTTCTCACATTTGCTTGCTAACCTTAAGGTCATCTGATATGATTACCCGAGGTCCCTTTCCTTTTTGTTGTTGTTACTACCTCCCCCACTGTGTATTCTTCCCTGGGTTGTTGTTTCCCAGGTGCATTATTTGCACTTCTTTGCATTGAATCCTAGCTGCCATACTTGACCATTCCTCCAACCTTGCCAAGTCCCTTCTCATCCTTTCCACACCTCCTTGTGTATCAACCCTGTTGCAGACCCAATACTGAACCCTGCGGTACCCCACTAATAACCCCTCTTTCTTCAGAGTGGACTCTATTTACAATTACCTTCGGTGTCCTGTTGTAATGTTTTACCCAGGCTACCACCCTAGGACCCACTCCCAGGCTGGTTAATTTGACTATTAATCTTTTGTGTGGGACTGTGTCAAATGCCTTGCTAAAATCTAGGTAGGCCATGTCCACAGCCCCTCCCTGGTCTACTACTTTGGTCACCCAGTCAAAGAAATCTATTAGATTCATCTGACATGACCCTCCCGCTGTGAACCCATGCTGCCTTGGGTCCTGTGCCCCACTGGCCTCTAGGTACTCAACTATTCTTTCCTTCAGAAGTGACTCCATCACTTTCCCTACTCCATAATGGCCTGGCAGACCAGAACCTCCACCCACACTGGCTAGAAAGAAAAAATGACTACCTTAGTAATGCTGTTTCTTCTAATGGAGTCTTGCTGTATTCTGACAAATTGCAGTGAGGTCCAACCTTCGAACTGCCCAGGAGATGAAAGAGTTAAGTTTCCATGCCAGGCACGGAACACTGAGCTTGAGCTCGGTTGAGATTCTGTCTGTTGCTGTTTGAACTCAAACCGTCAGATCTTTACGAGCTAAACTCACTGAGTGTCCTGTGTGGAAGCTATAAACCTACACTAGCCAACTGGCTACTAAATATAATAAAGATTTTTTTGGTCCCAAAACAAAGACTCAAGTCAGGAAACCCAAAAAATGAAAGAAACACAACACCCACTCACCCAAAGAAAGGGGTGATAAATAAAAGGTGGGGCACCTCTAGAGTGCCAACACTGCTACTGCCCACCCACATCCCAAAACAAAGGTTCTGAGAGGGGAAGGCAGGGGGGGAGGTCAGAATACAGCAAGACTCCATTAGAAGAAACAACATTACTAAGGTAAGTAATTTTTTCTTCAAACAACATGAAGTCTTGCTGTATTCAGACAAATTGCAGACTACCAAGCAGTACCTCCATGGAGGAGGGACAGAACCTACCTAGGAAATAGGCTCTGAAGCACTGCTGTGCCAAACCGAGCATCACTCCTAGCCTGGATATCCAGAGAGTAATGCTTGGTAAACGTGTGAACTGTTTTCCAGGCAGCTGCTTGACATATCTTTAAGATAGGAATATCCCTGACAGCAGCCAGGGAAGCAGCTGTACCTCTGGTAGAGTGAGCCCTCAGGCCTGAGGATGGAATCCTGCCTAGTTTTTCATTGCTAAACTGAATGCAAGAGACAATCCACCTGGCAATGGATCTCTTAGTGGCAGGTTTTCCCTTACCAACCTCCCCATAAGTGAGGAACAGTTGGAGGGAGTCAAACCTGTGACCCTTGGTACGCTCTATGTAGTAGCTAAGGGCCCTTTTCACATCCAAACTATCCAGCCTCCTCTCACCAGAGGAGGAAAGGTCAGTGAAGAAAACAGGAAGAGACAGACTGGTTAAGGTGGAAGTCTGAAACCACCTTAGGTAAAAACTTCCTGTTAGTCCTGAGGACCACCTTATCTCTATGGAAAGAGATAAAATCAGGTTCCACTGACAGGGCTTGTAACTCGCTAATGCGCCTGGCAAAAGTGATGGCCACCAAGAAAACAGTTTTCCAAGTCAAGTACTTAAGCTCTGCTGAGGACAAAGGCTCAAAAGGGGGTTGCATAAGCTGAGCTATGCAAACATGAAGGTCCCAAACAGGGGCAGGGTCCCTGAATGGCAGATTGGTATGAAGCAATCCCTTGAAAAACTTAGAGAATACAGGATGAGCTGAAAGGGAAGAAGGCTTACCTGCTGAAAGAAAAGCAGAGACAGCTGCCAGATGCACTCTTATTGTAGCTGGTCTGAGTCTCAAGGTATTAAGATGAACCATATAGTCAAGGACTGTGGGTAGGCCAGCAGACTCTGGAGAAATATGCTTCCCAGAGCACAATATGGAGAATCTTTTCCATTTGGAGTTGTAAGTGCTTTTGGTGGAAGGCTTCCGAGAAGCCTTTAGGATATCCATAACACCTTGAGAGAGGTGTAAATCAGCAAACTCTAACTCTTCAAGAGCCAGGCCTTGAGATTGAGAGATTTGAGATTCGGATACCAAACCCTCCCCTGAGCACAGGTTAACAGGTTGTAATTCCTGGGAAGAAACAGGGGAAGGTGGACTGCTAAGGACAACAGGAGAGGGTACCAGGGCTGTCTGGCCCAGTCTGGAGCAATCAGAATCACCTTGCAGGGTTGAGACCTGATTCTGACTAACACCTTGAACAGGAAAGGGAAGGGGGAAAGCATACAGGAACTTCCCTTCCCAATTGAGAACTAGGGCATCCAGGGAGACTGAGCCCAACACTGGGGGCCTGCAGCAAAGAGGGAAGTTGGTGATTGTCTGGGGCTGCAAAAAGATCTATCTGTGGGGTGCCCCATCTGGAGAAGATCACCTTCAAAACCAGGGGATCCAGTGACCATTCGTGATGGCCCTGAGATATCCTGCTGAGAGCATCTGCCAGGACATTGTCCTTGCCTGGGAGGTGTACTGCTGTAAGAGAGGTGTTCAGGAATAGGTCAGAGACCATAACTTCATTGCTTCTGTGCACAAGGCCAGGACCAATGCCCCCGCTTGTTGATATACCACATTGTGGTGGTATTGTCTGTCCTGATCTGAACTACTGTGTTCTGAACAGACTTGGAAAAGCCTGAAGTGCTAGAAACACTGCTCTGAGTTCTAATAGATTGATGTGAAGCAGAGATTCCTGAGGAGACCACAACCCTTGGGTGGTCAGGTCTCCCAAGTGGCTCCCCACCCCAAGAGGGAGGCATCTGTAGTAAGGATTAGAGAGTGAGACTGAGTGACAAAAGGAACTCCCTGTCTTAGATTGTCCTGATCCTGCCACCACTGCAACGCCTGGATCAGGGTTCGAGTCACGGAATCAGTTTGGTCAGAGGATCCTTTTTCTGAGACCAAAAGGCTCTCAAGTGGAACTGAATGTCCCTCATCTGAAATCTTGCTCCCTGTACCACTGCTGTAGAAGCAGCCATGTGCCCCAGGAGCTGTAGAAAATGCCTTGCTGGTCGAGACCCCTGGAGGGTGAATGAAGAGGCCAGTGAAATAAGGGTCCTTGCCCTGTCCAGGGGAAGGAAGGCTTTTGCCTTTACTGTATCTAGCTCTGTGCCTATGAAGGTGAGGAGCTGTACAGGCTCTAGAACTGACTTTGAAAGATTCAGAAGGAAACCTAGAGAAGTAAGCAGCTGCTGAGTTATCTGTAGGTGTAACTTGACTTGGTCTGGGGACTGGCCTACTATGAGCCAGTCGTCCAGGTATGGGAAGATGGAAATCCTTCTTCTTAGGAAGGCAACTACTACTGCCAGGCATTTTGTGAACACCCCTGGAGCAGAGGTTACGCCGAAGGGCATTGCTCTGAATTGGTAGTGGCCTGAGGGCAGCTCGAACCTGAGGTATTTTCGATGGGAGCTTCTGATGAGAATATGGAAATAGGCATCTTTGAGGTCCAGGGAGAGTAGCCAGTCCCCTGGCCTTAGAGAGGGTAGAATTATTCCCAGAGTCACCATTTTGAACTTTGGCTTTAAAAGGTGCTTGTTTAAATATCTGAGATCCAGGATGGGCTGCCATTCTCCTGTCTTTTTGGGGGTGAGGAAGTACTTGGAGTACAATTCTTTCCCTTTGTGTAGGGGTGGAACCCCTTCTATAGCTCTGAGAGCCAAGAGGGAAGAGACCTCTGCCTCTAGGGCAAGTGCCTCTGAAGGATCTGCAGGTGGAAAGGATCTGGTTCTCATCTTTGGAAATTTTTTGAAGCTGAGAACCAGTCCCTGGCTTACTGCTTCCAGGACCCATTTGTCTGATGTTAAAGACATCCAGTCCTGGACAAAGTAAGCCAGCCTGCCCCCTACAGGTAGTGGAGAATCGGCCCTGGCAAACCCATCAGGGTGCCTGTTTGGCAAGGACTTTAGGCTGAGGGGTGGAAGCAGGCCTGCTTGTACCCCGTCTGCCTCTCCCTTTAAAGAACCCCCGATGAGCATGAGCAGAAGAGGAGGCCTGGGCTTGGTAGAAAGGCCTATGAAAAGGCCTGCCCCTGCCCCTTGGATGCTGCCTCTGAGGAGTGGCTTGCCTTTCCTTGGCCTGAGCACTCCTATAGGTAGGTGGTCCTGTACTCATCCATTTTCTTCATGTAGTTCTCTGTTTGCTCCCCAAACAGAGAATTATCCACAACAGGAAAATCCATGGCCTTAGTCTGGGTATCCTGAGACAGGCTAGTACATCTGAGCCAAGCCATACTATGAAGGGCCACAGATGTAGCCATGACTCTAGATGAAACATCATTGGGAGTCCACTGCAGCATGGAATTGCACCTTGGACGCCTCAATACCATCCGCAGCCACCTGTTCCAGCTCCTTGGCAAGCTGGCCAGGGACCTGTTTAGCTAAAACCATTACAGTGTCCCATCTAGATTTCTGATATCTAGCTGTATAGGCCATATAATTGGTCTGCCTGAGTCCCAAGGATGCTGCCATGTACTGTTTCTTTGCCATGGCATCAATCCTCCTGGAGTCCTTATCTGGGGGGTGTGAAGCCAAGGGTATATTAGCCTTATCACAGGCTGCAGCCTGCACTACCCCAACATGGCTGCATTGCTGGGTAAGGAACTCCGTATCTGAGCCTGAGAGGGTATACCTCTTGTCCATTCTCTTATCCACAGGAGGTATAGAATTAGGAGTCTAACATTTTTATTGTCTGTTTCCCAAAAGACTTATGAAGGGAAAAAGAGCCTCCTGGACTCTGGGATATCCATCATTTCAACATAGTCAGGCTCCTCCTGGTCATCCACAGCTTCTTCCATAGGAAGCTGAAGAGTTTCAGCCACTTTCTTGTAAAACATGAAATGGGAGGGGGACTCAGAAAGCCTAGGAGGAGATACTCCTGAAGGTCTGTCTGGGGAGATGTCTAGGTCAATGGGTACATCCAGACTTTCATAATCACACTCACTTTCCTCATACTCTCCTTCCTCCTCCTCCAGTTCATAAAATTCCTCTAAACCATAATCCGGAACCAGTGGAACCGACCGAACCGAGTGCCTTCCTAATGGTGCCGGTTCGGTCGGAACCGGGGATAGCAACTGAACAATTTTTATCGCTTTGACTATTTCATCAGCGGTCGGAGAAATAACTTTTGGATCCGCACCGGCTGATTTATCCCTTCTTGATCTCTTAACCGGAACCGACTCCTCAGAATCGGTTCCCCTTTTGCCCGAAGAAGTTTCGCCCTGGTCAGAGGGCACTCCTTCTGGTTCGGTTGGAACCGAACTGGGCTGGCCATCCAGGTCAGCAGACTTTTTGGCCTCCCTTTCCCGGAGCCTACCAACTCTGTTTTCCAGGGTAGCTGCACGAAAATTTTTACAAATCTGGCAGTCTGAATCGAGGTGGTCAAACCCCAGACAATAAACACAAGTGGTGTGGGGATCAGCCTTAGCAAAGACTTCCCCACACACACTACAGTGTTGAAACCCAGTGGGCCCAGTTTTTCCTTTGGGTTTCTCAGACATGGCCAGTCCTAACCAAAAACTTACCCTTTTTTCAGCAATCCGCCAGGCAAGACACCGTTATCGGTTCCTGACCATGTTACGGGTTGTGGAAAAAAACATAATAAAATCCATTTTTTTTAGAACCGATAAGAACCGGTAACCACACTCTAAAAGTAGAAATAAAGATTTTTAAACAACCTGATCAGTTCAAACCGAACCGATCCCACATTTACAAGTTCCACACAGAATAAAAACAAAAATAACCTATCTAGTACTCACGAATACCACAGACAGAGACTGAACCGATAGGTTGCGGTTTAAATTCGGTCGAAAACCGAGAAAAACGGTACTTTAACCGACAAATTGAACCGAGCAAAGGAGAAATCTCCGGAGCGGCTTTTCAGTGAGGCGGAGTAAAGAATCTGACGGTTTGAGTTCAAACAGCAACAGACAAGAGTCGCAACCGAGCTCGAGCTTAGAGTTCCATGCCTGGCATGGAAAGTTAACTCTTTCATCTCCGAGGCAGTTCAAAGGTTGGACCTCACTGCAATTTGTCAGAATACAGCAAGACTTCATGTTATTTGAATAGAAAAAACTATTACATGATCAGACCTTCTTAAGGGCCCTGTACCGGCAGGAACCAGGGGGAAAGAACCCAACAGATCTCCAATCCCTGGTTGGCAGCTCAATTTAAGAATTGGTTTGCACTTAAAAAATCCTAACAACTACTACCATATCAAGCGCTTATCTGCCCGATCTCTAGCCTAACTGATTTCCCCCTAACAACATAGACAAGGGTTTCCTTAAATGGGAGAGGCATGGGTAAAAATACAGTATCTGCTACAAATAGTGGCACAAGGCAGTATCTGGACCTATGCAGAGATGCAAAGAAAATTCCATCTTCCACAAAGATTTCTACCACTACCTTCAACTACGACACTATGTGGAGGGTCTTCCACGATCGCTGTGGAGCCTGGAGGGCTATCTGGCATTGATCCAATGTCAAATTCAACTAAACAGTACAAGAAAGCAAGACCACTTGATTTTACTGTACTACCAAATCCTTAACTCACAAAGAGAAGCCCTCATTGAGGATAACCGCAAACAATGGTCCCAGGAAACAGGACATCAGCTGTCTCTGGAGGAGTGGAGGCAGGCGTGCAGCTATTCGGCCCAGGTCACTAGCTCACGTCAGTGGCATGAATTCGCATGGAAGGTTTTGGTGCACTACTTCTGATCACCAGTGGTCACAAGTCACTACTCCCCAAGCAACACAGCAGAGTGCTGGAGGCTATGTGGGGAACCACAGGCGAACCTGACTCACATTATGTGGGTCTGCCCAGCTCTCCAAGCTTTTCTCATGCAGCTTGATGCCCAGTTACAAGAATTTATAGACCCAAAATTCTGGTTGACCCTGGAGATGTTCTTGTTTCTCAATTTCCCTAAAACACATAGAGGCCCTAATACCAGATACCTGCTTTCTCTGCTTCTAACTGCACCAAAGAAAGCAATCACTAGACAGTGGTTAACAATGAGAACCCCTTCAATCCAGGACTGGTGGGATATCACAAAACAGACCTATAATATGGAAAAAATAACACATAGCCTAAATGAACAGGGAGAGAAATTCATTACCAGATGGACACGCTGGCAGATATATTACATGCTGAAAGACCCTGCCTTCGCTCCCTAAGGAACCACAGCTTAGGAACCTATCAGGAATCACGAACCGAGACAACAGAGAATTTAGCCCTGGGGACCCAAACCTGGCTCCTCTGCCCCCTCGCAGGGTAGAAGCCCACACATAATTCTGCCCAGTTGAAGCAGCTTGGGCAAGGTGGGACCCTGGAGGGGATAGTGACTTGGATGCGAGGGACATGTGAGAGCAAAATGACCACTATAGCCAGATTGTAACCTGGAATGGGAGTTGGAGTAAACAATAGCTTTATAATTTTTACCTGTCCCCCTCTCTCAAGCAGGGGAGGCCACCTGTGGAGACATGCCAGGGTGTCATGGCCTTCAAGGGACCCGCCCCATGAAAGACGAGACATTGGCTCCCTGAGGGCCAGGACACCCTCTTGGGGTACCACCAACAGCAGGATCAATTTATAAAATACTCATGGTGCCTCAAGCTCTAAATGCGAGTCCTAAATGTTAACCTCTCAGACTTGGAAAGCGAAGGCCTGGCCCTATTGCACCGGACAGGGAACTGTAAAGCTGAGTAGTACACCCCACTTTGAATGAATTTCATAATGTTATTATAATTTGACTGTACAATATGGAAAGCTAGGAATGTTTTTTTAAGTATGTGAACATTGATGACTTATATGTATACAAGTTGAAACCTCAATAAAAAGAATAATAAAAAAAAAAAAAAATTTCAGAGCCCTACCAACCCCAGTGCGGGCTAAAAGACTCAAGTTACAGATGCCCAATAGAAAATCCAACTTTTCAGAGTAAACAAACAAATGTGGCAGCTGGAGTGCAGAGACTCCAAGTTTTGGTAGGGGAGGCAGGGTGGGAGGTCAGAATACATTAGGACTCCTTTAGAAGAAACAACACTACTGTGGGAAGTAATTTTTTCTTCAAACTGTAAGAAGTCCTAATGTATTCTGACATATGCAGACGACCAAGCAGTTCCATTGGAGGAGGGCACAGAACCTACTTAGGAAAAAGGCTCTGCACTACTGCTGTTCCAAACGTGGCATCACTTCTAGCCTGCACATCCAGACTGTAATGCTTGGTAAATGTGTGTACAGTTTTCCAGGTAGCTGCTTTACAGATCGCCAACAGGGGAATATCCCTTGCAGCTGCTACAGTGGCAGCTGTACCCCTGGTGGAATGGACTCTCAAGCCCACTGAGGAGGGTGGGCCTTCCTTAGCTTTTCATAACAAAACTGGATGCATGACACTATCCATCTTGCAGTGGTCCTCTTAGTGGCAGGCTTACCCCTACCCACTTCTCCATAGGTAAGGAACAACTGGTTGTTGTCACCCCTATGGTCTCTGGTAAGATTCAAGTAGTAGCTGATAGCCCACTTTACATCTAGGCTATGCAGCCTACGCCCCCCTGAGCTAGAGTATTCAATGAAGAAGACAGTCAAGTTTATGAACTGGTTAAGGTAATAATAATAATAATTTTATTTATAAAGCGCCTTTCAATATATCAAGGTGCTGAACATATTAAAACCATAATTTCATATACAAATCAATAATACATATAAATAAAATCAAGCCATAGTAACATCAGATATTAAAATCAAGTAATAAGTTATAATGTAGAATACAAGTACAATAAAATTAACTTAATTATCCAGGAAGGCCATTTGCCATAAGTAAGTTTTCAGATCCTTCTAAAATACCTCCATGGAGGTGCACTCCCGTAACCAGCGTGGTAGAGAATTCCAAAGAGTGGGTGCAGCATGAGAAAATGCTCTGCTGCCTGAAGATTTTAAACTCACTCTTGGAATCTCTAACAACCCCTCGTCGGCCGAGTGGAGCGATCGGCCAGAGCAGTAAGGCACCAGAAGTTCTTTCAGATAGGTCGGACCCTGACTGTGAAGGGCTTTGAAAGTCAATAAAATGACTTTAAAGGTGATCCGCCACCATATAGGGAGCCAGTGCAGTTCGCACAGCACCGGGGTAATATGACAGGACCTACTTGTCCCAGTCAAAACCCGAGCTGCAGCATTCTGCACCAGCTGTAGGTGTCTGATATAAACTCCAGAAAGCCCAAAGTATAGGGCGTTGTAGTAGTCCAAGCGCGAGGACACAAAGGCATGGACCAACGCTGGCAAAGAGTCAGACGGAACAAGGTGCCTAACCATGGTAATATTCCTAAGATGGTAAAAGGAAGTTCTGACAACGGCCGACACTTGAGATTGTAGGGTCAGCCTGTCGTCTAGGACAATCCCAAGGCTACGCACCCATTCAGAGGTTGGAAGTGACTCGCCACCAAGAAAAATTCCAGAAAGCATGCCATCATACGACCTCTCTATCTGACCACCCGGGTCCACAACCAAAACCTCTGTCTTCTCAGAGTTAAACTTTAACCAACTAGAATCCATCCAACCTTGGATTTCTTCCAGACAGTTGTTAAAACACCGCGAGAGCTCCATCCTGGTCGGGTGCAAAAGACAAGTATAGCTGGGTATCATCTGCATAGCAGTGAAACCTCAGCCCATACCGTCTTATAATGTCTCTGAGGGGCAGCATGTACACTGCAAATAACATGGGTGACAGCACGGAACCCTGAGACACTCCACATAACAAAGAGGTTGGGCCGAAGGGAAAAATCCCCGACAACTCTTTGTGATCTCCCAGTGAGGAATGAGGTGAACCAATGTAAAACAGTTCCCGACATTCCACAGATTTACCTCAGGCGTGCTATCAACACCAGGTGATCCACAGTGTCAAAAGCTGACGAGAGATCAAGGAGAACCAGAATGGAACATCTCTTTTGATCCCTCGCCCTCAGAAGATCATTAAGCACCTGAACCAGCGCAGTCTCGGTGCTGCGTCTTCTACGAAAACCAGATTGGAAGGATTCGCAGATATTATGGATGGTTAAATGGTCCTCCAATTGGGCTGCCACTACCTTCTCAATAACCTTCCCAATAAAGGATAGGTTAGAGATAGGACTGTAGTTTGAGAAACAGTCTGGGTTCAAGGTAGCTTTCTTAAAGAGAGGTGTCACCACTGCCTCTTTCAGGGAGCTAGGAAACTCACCTGACTCCAAGGAGCACCAGACTATTTGCACCAGGACTGGACCGATGATATCAGAACAACCCAAATTTAGGGAAGTCGGTCCAGGATCCAAACTACAGCTTGTGGGACGCACACTATGGATGATCCTCATAATGTCCACAAACTCAGGTCGACAAAAGGAACTCCAAGAGAACTGAGGTACTGTGAACTCA
This sequence comes from Neoceratodus forsteri, assembly GCA_016271365.2. Classification (NCBI taxonomy): domain Eukaryota; kingdom Metazoa; phylum Chordata; order Ceratodontiformes; family Ceratodontidae; genus Neoceratodus; species Neoceratodus forsteri. The sequence goes on along the minus strand of CM028138.1, from coordinate 277,837,259 downwards.
CACTGTTCTACAGCATCACCCTTAGAGACTGCCGGACACAAGTCCGCCCTGATGTCGGCCACTTTAGTTGCAAAGTAACGAGCGAGCTTCTTGCACTCTAATTGCGAAAAGGCTTTTCGAACTTGCAGACAGGCTGGGTTGCACAGTCTGTCTACAGTTCGAAACAGCTGAGCCGGTCGATTCTGAGCAACTGCAATCTCCCTGGACAGGAATTCTTCCTTCTTATGGGTGACTGCAGATTGATAGATAGAATAATATTCCATCAATCCAAGGCAGTCGGCTTCAAGGGCGGACTTGCGCCAACAACGCTGTAACCTTCGCCCCTGTCTCCGCATCTCCCTCAGTGTCCCATCAAACCAAGGGGACCTGGGGTGAAGGGATAAGGGGCGCTCACGAACAGGAGCAATAAGATCCAGGGCAGCCGCAATGGCCTCATTATAGTCCGACACCAGCGTTTCTGGATTACTGCTCGCCAACACGAGGGATGATAGGTCAGGGACCGCCGCAAGGCCTTGTGAAGTAATATTCCGTAATGGGCGGTACCTGACCATCTTCACAGGGGAAACCATTTGGGGAGGAATTTCCTGTTTGTTCGAAGGACCACTTTGTCATTGTGAAATTACATATAGTTAGGTTCCACTGATAAGGCCTGTAGTTCACTGATTTGTCTTGTTGAAGTGATAGCTACTAAAAACGCAGTTTTCCATGTCACATATTTCAGCTCTGCTGAGAACACAGGTTCAAAGGGGGGTTGCATCAGCTGTGCTATGCAAATGTTTAGGTCCCATGAGGGGATAGACTCCCTATGAGGGGGATGCGTATACAGCAACCGTTTAAAGAACTGTTTGAATATAGGATCAGAGGCTATGGAATGGACCTTTCCTGCTGATAAATAAGCGTAAACTGCTGCCAAATGTACCCTCAGAGTAGAGGATCCAAGGCCTGAGGAATGCAAATAAGCCAAGTAATCCAACAGGATTGGAATTCCCGGCCCTTGTGGCTCCATACCTGCCTAGGCACACCATATGGTGAACCTCTTCCATTTGGAGGAATAGGTTTTCCCTGGTAGCTGTTTTTTTCTGGAATCCTTTAGGACATCTAGAAAAGTGTCAGAGAGATGCAATCCAGCATATTCCAATTCTACAAAAACCAGGCCTTCAGTCTGAGGGCCCCCAAGCTAGGATACATGATCCTCCCCTGGGAAGGGGTCAATAAATCGCACCTCCTGGGAAGGTAGATTGGGCTGGTCGATGACAGAGCTAGTAGCAGCGAGTATCAAGGCTGTCTGGCCCAGTCTGGGGCTATCAGAATCATTGCTGCCGGCTGATTCCTGAGTTTGTTCAACACCCTGAGCAGCAAGGGAATGGAGGGAAGGCATACAGGAATTTCCCTGACCAATCCAGAAGGAATGCATCCAAGGGCACTGTGCCCAGTACTGGAGGTCTGCAGCAGAACAGAGGCAAATGATGATTGTCCGGGGCCGCAAAGAGGTCTATCTCTGGAGTGCCCCACCGCCTGAAGATATCTTGGAGGAACAGCTAGTTCAGTGACTACTCGTGGTGATTCTGATTGATCCTGCTGAGAGCATCAGACACGACATTGTCCTTCCCAGGGAGGTGAACTGCTGACAGGTTACCTTGAGAGAGTAAGCCAGATTCCAAATCTTCATTGCCTCTGTCACACAGAGTGGACCTTGTCCCCCGCTTGTTGATGTAATACATGGTGGTGGTGTTGTCTGTCCTGATCTGCAGCACCTTCCCCTGAACCATGGCAGAGAATGACTGGAGAGCCAGAAGCACTGCTCTGAGCTCTAACAGGTTTATGTGCAGAAGGGACTCTTGAGGGGACCACATGCCATGAGCCATATGTTCCCCCTAGAGGAGCACCCCAGCCCAGAAGGGATGCATCTGTGGCAAGGGTAGCACATAAGGTTGGCGCCTGAATCACGGCGCCGCGATATGGGCGAAAGCCCAAAAAGTGAGGGGGCAGGGAGGGCGACCGGATGTGGTGGGGTGGGTGACTCTAGTGACAGGATGTCGCTCTATGTACATGCGCGCGGAGGGGGGACGAGCATGGCCAGGAAGGGGGCGGATGGGATGTATGGGGTGGTGCTGTGGTCATCTGCCGAGCTGCGCCGTGGCGTCGGGGGTTGGCCTCTGCTTGCGGTGCTGGGGTTCCGGGTTCGGGTCTGGGCGCTACTGTGCTTTTGTTGCGCCCGGCCCCAAACTTATTTTTGCTTTTGCACCCTCCCGGAGTTGAGAATCCTAATATGGGGTGCGGGGGCACAGCCCTCCACAGAAAGCAAGTGTTTTCAGTCCCCTGCGCTGTTCTTCCATGCGCCGAGGATGTCAGGGTGGCGAAACTGTTTTCACCACCTTGACGTCGCGATAATGCGAGTCACTGTTTGGCGCTTGCCATTATCACATAAAACCGTGGTAAGTACCTCTGTGGGGTTTTGCTGCTGGAATGGGATACCTGCTCTGAGGTTCTCTCTCTATCCTGCCACCACTGCAAAGCCTGAAGCAGTGTGGAAGTTACTGGGATCAGTTTTGACAAAGAGTCTCTGCTCTGGGACCAGAATGACCTCAGATGAAACTGAATGTCCCTCATCTGAAACCTTGCCCCTGGTACTACAGCTGTTGAGGCCGCCATATGCCCTAACAGCCATAGAAAATATATGGCCGGCTTTGGAGAGTGGAGACTGAAGGAGTCTGCTAGCTGTATCAGACTGTCCATTCTGTCTGTTAGTAGTCTTGCCCTTCCCATCACTGTGTCCAGTTCTGCCCCTATAAACTGTAGGTGCTGGACTGGCTTCAAGACTGACTTTTTTGCTATTTACTAAGAAGCCTAGCGAGAGCAGGGTGTTCTGAGTGAGGACTAAAGCCTTCTGCCACCTGTTGCTGGGACTGTCCTACAACTAACCAGTCATCCAGGTAAGGGAACACTGAGACCCCAGACACCTTAGGTGTGCTAACACCACTGCTAGGCACTTTGTAAACACTCTGGGAGCTGAGGTCAGGCCAAAGGGCATGGACCTGAACTGATAATGGCCGGAATGCAGTCTGAAACTTAGATATTTCCTGTGTGACTGCCTGATGGGAAAGTGGAAATAGGTGTCCTTGAGGTCTATGGATGCCAACCAGTCCCCTTGCCTGAAAGTGGGTAAGATCATAGTCAGAGTGACCATCTTGAACTATGGTTTTGTTAGATGTTTGTTCAGGAATCTTAAATCCAGAATGGGTCACCAATCCCCATTTTTATTCAAGGTCAGGAAGAATCCTGAGTATAACCCTTTTCCCTTTTCGTAAAGAGGGACAGGTTCCACTGCCCTCTCTTGAAGAAGAGTTGCTCCTTCTGCTTCCAGTAGGGATGTTTCTGCTTGGTTGGCCAGCTTGAACAACCTTGCTCTCAGCCTGGGAAAAACCTTGAAGCTCAGAGCAAGGTCTTGGCCCACTACCTCCAAAACCCACTTGTCCGTGGTTATGGAATGCCAGTTCTGAAGGTAGTATGCAAGTCCGCCTCCTACTGGAACTGGAGAGGTAACCCATGGCTCTTCAGAGAGCCTGTTTAGCTGGTGTCCTGGGTTGGGAAGCTGGGCTGGAACAAGGGGCACCTCTCCTGATCCTTTCTCTAAAGTACCCACGCTGCTGCTGATAGCCAGGGAAGGCCTGAACCTGACAGAAGGGTCTCTGATAGGGCCTGCCCCTGCCTCCCCTACCTTGCTGTTTCTGAGTAAGGAGTGGCAGCTTTTTCCTTGGCTGCTGCACTCCTATTGGAGGTTCTATATTCATCCATTTTCCTCATATAGGCTTCTGTTTGATCCCCAAAGAGGGAATTCTGAGACAGAGGAAAGTCCAAGGCCTTGGTCTGGGTGTCTCGAGAAAGATTTGTGATTCTGAGCCACGAGAATCTCCTCATGGAAACAGAGGTGTCCATAACTCTGGATGCTGAATCATTGGCATCCACAGCCATGTGGAATTGTTGCTTAGAAGCCTCTCTTCCACTCTTTGCCATCTCCCCAAGTCTGCAGCCAAGTCAGCTGGAATCTTAGCTGCAAGTGAGGATACCGCTTACCATAGCTTCTTTTGGTACCTTGCCACATAGGCCATGTAGGAAGCTTGCCAGCAATAAGAGAAGAGCTAAGGTACGCCTTCTTCACCACTGAGTCAATTCTCCTGGAGTCCTTCTCAGGAGGGTGGGAAGCCAGCTGTATACTTGCCTTTTCACAGGCAGCAGCCTGGACTACCCCTTCATGGCTGGGATGACTAGACAAAAATTCTGTGCCATTCCTGGCAACCAGGTACTTCCTATCTGTCCTCTTATCCACAGGGGGAACAGAAGTAGGAGTACTCAAACTTTTTAATGTCTGTCTCTGTAGAGACTTATGGATGGGTATCACCAATCTGTTTGTGGACAGGACATCCATCATTTCTACATAATCAGGTTCTTCTTCCTCCTCCTCTGAGGACTCATGAACCAGCAATTGGAAGGTTTCAGCCAGTTTCTTCATAAACGAGAAATGGGCGAGGGTATCCTCCAGCCATTTAGGTGGAGAAATGCCTCCCTGATGCTCTAGGGATACCTCGGGTTCAACAGGACCAAAATAGTCCTCTTCATCCTCCTCCTCCTCGTCACATTCCTGCTCCCAGGAATAATCGTACTATAAAGAATCCCCATGGGTCTGAACTGGTTGCAGAGTAACCAGATGCTGTACCGGTTCAGCTGGGCCGATTTGCAAAGACTGAATAATGTGGACTGCATTAGCAATTTCTTCCACGGTCGGTACCGCAACCAACCGCGGCTTAGGAGCTGGTTCGGTATGTTTTTCTTTTTCCTTTCTGTGGTAGCCGTTTCAAGGGCTGTTTCCGCGGTTCGCTTGGTTGAGGGAGCATTGCCCTGGTGAGAAGGCACTCCCTCCGGTTCTTTTGAACCTGAACCGGACCAGCCATCCGTGTTAGCGGATTTTTCGGTCAATTTCTCGTTCAGTTGGTTAAGTTGCCTGTCCAGCGTCAGCTGAGGGAAATTCTTGCATATATCAGTCTGCTTGTAAGTGGTCAAACCCCAAGCAGAATACACAGGTAGTGTGGGGATCGGCCTTGGCAAAAGTTTCCCCACAGTCAGTACATTGCTGAAATCCAGTAGGGCCGGTTTTCTTTTTGGGTTTCCGTGACTCCATGTCTGAAACTTATCCCAGTGGCGGTTAGGCCGGATAAGTGAACTAAATGTAAGTCCTGGTTAATAGACCAGTATTAGCTGTCAGAAAAAAAACAACAGACAAACTCGTTTTTTTATTAACCAGGGCTAACCGGGCCCAAGAACAATTACTTATTAAAGAAGTAGAAGGAAAAAAAGTAGAAAGGAAAGTCGGTTCCCGCATGGTTAAATGGCAACCGCTAAAGAACCAAGACTTACCCCATCTGAGGGACTTTAAAAATGACATTGTACCTGTTTCAGAAGGACAGTAATTTTAAACTTTTTAAAATATCTAAACTATCGGTGGACGAAACCGCAGCGAAAAACCACTCTAACCAACGAGATGCTGAGGAGAAATCTCCAAGGCGTCTTCACAGTAAGGCGGAGTAAAGAATCTGATGGTTGAATAGAATGTACCAGTGGGCAGTGGTTTGAAACTGAGCACGTGCCTACTCAGAATTTCATGCCAGTGCAGTACAACAAGAAGGTCTTACTGCATATATCAGAATACATTAGGACTTCTTGTAGTTTGAATCTTCTTAGAATTCATCCACCCCCCCTTCTTTCTCCTAAGAGGGGTCCTCTTCCTCATCGAACAGCACAGCTGGGTCAGGCTTCTCCCCGTGGCCCCCTGTATTTTCATTTTGACCTTCCATGGTGTCAAGGTCAGGAACTACCTGTAAATCTAGGTGAGCAGTATTTTGTTCTGCTCTGGTGCACCTGGATGTGCCTGTATGGCCCCCAGATCTAAGGGGCCCACCCTGGGTTCAGGTGTGTTGGTGGAGATGAACTGTGAAACATTAGAATTCAGCAGCTCATTTAAAAGCACCAGAAAGACTAGTGCAACTCAACTTATCACTGCCAGTTGGTATACTAGGTGCACTCCCCAGCTCAGTGGTTTGGCTAGGGGACCAATATAGACATGTTAGATTGCATTACACAATTAGGGCAGTTAAGACCCTAAACAAGAGGGTCTCATCATCCTGCTTCATGTTTTACATTGCTTGAATACAATAGTCTCCGATAAGCCATGGTGCCACTTCTAAGTATGCAATGCTGTAGCCGGAAAGGGTAATAAATGTACTTATATAAATGGGGCCCTTCTAGTCTTAGCAACCACCAGGGAAGAGGCAACTGAAATACCTATCCCCCTGAACCTAGGAATATCCCCAAAAACTGAGCCTGTAGCTCAGAGATCTGCCTGTGCTACTGCTTGTGGAACTGCAGCCTTGTGTCTGTCTTCCCCTGAGCAGAAACTGGTATTGCTGAGCTGTTGGTGCTCATTTGTGGCACTGTTCCTTCCAAGAAACCAGAGATAAAATTCCAAATTATGCCTGTGAAACAGTAAACCAGATATGAGGCACAAGTTATGCCTGCAGCTGGAAAATGCTCTGCCTCTGACTGAGAAGGCAGTGAGCGCACAGGCATATGTTACTGTGGTAACATCATACTGATGCATAATGTCACCCCTGTCCCACATAAGTGCGCTGCGTCGAGCAGCAGAAAACAAGAACACATGAGTAGGCGTGCTTCAGAGGAAGGCACAAACAACCTCCCGCTGGCCAACTGCCAGCAATGGCATGGGGAGACTGTGCGGTCAATTGAAAAGAGCGCAAACTGCCGCACTGATGAGTGCTACTAGAAATGAGAGCGCTCAACCCTGTGGTAACCAAAATGCACCAGGAAATGCCAAGGAAGCTACTGAAAAACAAAAAGGGAAAAAAGGGAGACGACTATCCCAGTGCAGGCTTTCCCCTGTAAGAAATGGCTCACTGAGTCAAGCTGACAATACTGCAAAAAAACAGTTCCACTTGGTCTAAAATTAAACAAAACCCCAGCTGCTGATGTTTAGGAAGAAGGGGAATGACAACCCATTGCCAGCAGCATGCTACAGGAGAAAGGAAAAGAGATAAAATAGGTTAGAAATGGTCTCAAGTTATATGACTGTGTCCCTCCCTCCTCCCCAAAAAGAAAGGGAAAACACTTACCTGAGGCACCTAGATTGAAGTAAACGGAGATCCACACTGCACACCCACATAAAGCACAATGGCATGTGGCCCCCAATTCATGCATAGGAGGGACTGAAATAGGGAAGACAACTTGGCAAGTTAGTTTGAAAGCCACAGCTTAACAGGCATAATTTCTGAATTTGAGGGTGCTCCCTGTCACCTGGTAGCCCCAACCTGCCTTCCAGTTGCACACCCCTTGGCCAAAAATAACAAATTCATTGTGGACAGACACTTCTTCAGAGACAGCTTTCCTTTGCTGCCTTCCCCTATAGTGGCAGTGCAAAGACTGGAGAACCAGTGATCTTGGAATGCTCATATGCCCAAGGTTCTATGCTGATTGACAGCTTTAGGCTGTGCCACCACCCCAGTAGGGGTGTTCATTACCCATATGTACTGAGTGAAGAACCTCCGCACCTGAACATTTTCCTTTGCTGCTAAGAGGTCGCTCTGAGGATGACTGAACCTTCCACACAGGAGGCTGAACACCCACCAGTTCAACATCCATTCCCCTGGATGGACTGTCTGTTGACTCGGCCTATCTGCCTGGATGTTCACTTCTCCTGCCAGATTAACAGCTGAGAGAGTCAGAAATGTTGTTCTGCCCACAGCAGCGCTTTGGTTACTTCTGCTAGCATTTCCTTGCTTCTTGTGCCTCCTTGGTTGTTTACGTATGCCACGGGGTGGCACTGTCCGATCTCACCTTCACTGCCTGGAATCATACTTGACTGTGGAAATTAAGAACAGAAAGGCGTACTGTCCTCATTTCTAACACATTTATGTGAAGCCACTGCTCCTGAGATGTCTGAACACCCTGGATTGGAACGTGATCCATGACTGCGCTCCAGCCGGATAGGCTGGCATCGGTTGTCAACATCAACTCCGGCAGGAGTTCCAGAAGAGACCCCTTCTGGGGTTCTTGGGAGTTTTCTAACAAACCAGTGATTCTTGGACTGACCAAGGAAGCGCAATCTGGAAACCACCTCGGGACTGCCACTGCCATGCACCTCCTCACCTCCTTCACGTCGAGTGTCTTTTCTGTTGCTGTTTCGACAACAGAAGTTGTCCCCTTCTCATCTCGGACATCCTTCAGAATGCCATCTGATCCCAAACCAAACAGCAGTCCACCTTCAAAGGCCAGGTTAAACAGCCTTCCCCTTCCAGGCCTGATCCGCGACCCAATGCTTGAGCAAAACACCCCACATGGTTGCCACAATGTGATAAGTGGAGCATGCTGACACTGTAAATTGTTCACTGTGGCATCCCCCCGAAAAGTAGACACCATGGATATCAGCTGCAAAATGTTCACCCCTTCCAAACTGGTGGGAGACCACCCAGGGCCGTGATCTATGAGATCAAGGCTTTGGAAACAATAAAAGATGCATATGAAGTGCAAAAATTTGGCCCATTTGAGGCAAAGGTTCTTCTGCACAAGGCATCCACCCTCCTGTCATGGGTGTCGGTTAGGGCCAAAGACCCTTCAACAGGAATGGTTGCATGTGTGACCGAATTATGCATGGCCTTGTCTGCCAAAGAGTGAACCTCCCACTTCTGGCAGCCCTCCTCCTAAAAGGGTAACAGCTCACCTTCGGTCTAGGAAGATGCTTGCACTTATCTGTGCCGGCCCATTCCTGTTCAATGATCTGGTCACAGTGCAGAAAGTCTGGAAAGCACTTCGGTGCAAAGGAGGAGTTGGACAGAACTGGATTCATGTCCAAGGACTACATGACTTGCATCTCCTTCAGCTGCAACATCTGACAAGCCTCTGTTATAAGACAGGAGAGGGGCTTTGCATCAAACAGGGGAGAGATGGGAATCTTTTTCTTAGGCTCTTTCCACTCTCCCTCCTCCACCTCTTCCTCAAAAAGGATCCTCCTCCTCCTCCTCAAACAGCATGGACTGGGCAGGATTGTCCCCTTGGCTCCCTATATCCTCATCTTGACCATCCACAGTGTTAAAGGTGGGAGCTGCCTGTGGATCTGTGTGGGCATTCATATTCTGCTCTGGCGCACCTGGACGTGCTTGTATGGGCTCCCCAGGCCTAAGGGCCCTGCCTTGAGTTTAGGAGTATTGGTAGGGATGTCCCGTGGAACATCAGAGCCTAGCAGCTCATCTAAGAGCAGCAAAAAGGTTCTATGCAACTCAGTCCTGCCACTACTAGTTAGAACCCCCAGGTGCACCACCCCCAAGCTCAGGGATCTGGCTGGGGGTGGGGGGGACCAAAAGAACAGGTTACTCATTTGTAACAGTAGTTCTAGGAATGGTATATGTTGTTCATCCACATTTCTTGGCATGTCCCTTTCCCCTTTAAATCTTGCTGGAAGACTTCAAGCTGGCTCCTCCCACCCACCCGGGTGGTAAATACCTCGGCTCCGCTCCATGATGCCAGATCTTAGCCCGCTGGAAGCAAGGTTGTGCATCTGAAGCCGGGTGGGTCCGTGTGGATGAACAACGTATACCACTCCTAGAACTACTGTTACAGGTGAGTAACCTGTTCTTTTAGGAGCGTGGATATGTTGTCCATCCACACTTCTTGGCAGACTCCAAGCAGTTCTCCGGGACGAGGGAGGCAAGGTGCACACCCCCTACTTAGGAAAAAGAGATTGGAGAACTAAGGCCCCAAAACCAGCATCCCGGCATGACTCAAGGTCGATATGGTAGTGGGTAATGAAGGTGTTTGCTGACTTCCAGGTAGCAGCCCAAATGATTTCCTGGATAGGGATGTCCCTGGAAGCAGCCACCGAAGCAGCAGTATGGCGGGCAGAATGAGCTCTTATCCCTCTGGGAGGCTCCTTGCCCGCCAACTCGTAGCACAGATCTATGCATGATGTAATCCATCTCGCAACGGTCCATTTGGCTGCAGGTCTGACAGAAGCAGCTTCAGCGTAGATGACAAATAGCTGGCAAACCTCTCCACGGATTTCCGTCGTCCTCTACTTATAATAGGAGACAGCATGTCTCAGGTCCAGAGTATGGAGCTTGTACTCGGCGTCCGAGGTGTAATTAGGGTAGTAAACCGGCAGAGTCAACAACTGGTTAAGGTGAAACTCTGACACCACCTTCGGAAAGAATTTCGGGTGGGGGCGCAGGACAACTTTGTCCCTGTGAAAGACCAGATAAGGGGAATCCACCGAAAATGCCTGGAGCTCCCCTGTCCTTCTGGCTGATGTGATAGCCACCAGGAAGGCCGTCTTCCACGACAAGTGTGAGAGCTCACACTTGTGCATGGGTTCGAATGGCTTGCCCATGAGCTTTGCCAAAACCAGCAACAGATCCCACGGAGGTGGAGGTTCACACACACCGGAGGGGATATGTGATCTAGGCCTTTGAAGATGCGCCCAACCACTGTCTCCTGCGCCAATGTCGGCTGACCAGCCCCCGCCCGGTAAGCAGAAATTGCTGCCAGGTGCACCTTAAGGGTCGATGACCGTATACCCCCTTTGGAGAGAGACCAAAGTTAGTCGAGAATGTTAGCCACAGAACAGGATAAGGGGTCCAGACTCTTACCCTGACACCAAATGGAAAATCTTTTCCTTTTGAAGGCGTAACATTTCCTGGTCGATTCTTTTCTGGATGCCTCCACCACGGTGTAGACATCCTCGGAAAGACCCAGAGCCTGGAACTCTAGCCACTCAGGTACCAGGCTGTGAGGTGCAGGGATTGAAGGTCCGGATGGAAAACCTTCCCCTGGTTCAGTGATATCAGGTCTGGGCGTGTGCAAAGCCGCTCCGGGGGCCTGCATCTGAGGCTGAGGAGATCTGGATACCAGAACAGGCATGGCCAATCTGGGGCTACCAGGATTACCTTCACCTTGTCCCTCCTCACACTGAGTAACACCTTGTGGATCAAGTGAAATGAGGAAAAGCATAGAGGAGGCCTGGGGGTCCATGGCCTCGAGAAGGCATCCACTGCAACAAACCCTGCTGAGGGAGGTGGGCATGGAACAGCCTCAGCTTGGTGTTTTCCCTGGAGGCAAACAGGTCCACCAATGGTTTGCCCCAATGGGAGAACAGACTGTAAGCTACCTCTGGATGGAGAGACCACTCGTGGGATGTCTGGTCTATGCGGCTGAGAGCATCCGCCAGCTGGTGCGAGGCTCCTGCCACATGAATGGCTAGGAGATCCACCTCCAACCGGCTTACGAGGGTCCAGATGCGGTGCCTCCTTGCACAGCAGACGGAAGTGTGTGCCGCCCTGTTTGCTGAGGTAGTACATGGTTGTGGTATTGTCCGTCTGGACTTGAACTACTTGACCACAGAGCTGAGGAGCGAAAGCTGACAACTCCAGTCTAACTGCACTGAGCTCCAAGAGGTTGATGTGGCATCAGGATTCCTCGGGGTCCAGAAACCGTGGGCCCTGTTGTCCCCCATGTGGACTCCCCAGCCCGTGAGAGAAGCATCGGTCGTGAGAACGACCGTCGGCTCGGGGTGGACAAACGGGATCCCTTCCTGCAACTGGTCTGGGGCAGTCCACCATTGGAGAGCGTCCCACATCTTCTGGGTTACAGTGATCAGCTGGTCAAAATGGCCGTGGCGCTGAGTCCACTGGGCGGCCAGCTCCCATTGGAAGGGGCGCATGTGCCATCTGGCCCAATGAACCACTGAAGTGCACGCCGCCATGTAACCCAGAAGGCGCAGAAAGTCCTGGGCAGGGCGCAAGTGCCCAACCAGAAATGACTGGGCAAAGGAGAATCTCCACCCTGTTCGCCGGGAGCCGAGCTCTGGCTTGACATGAGTCGAGCTCTGCCCCGATGAAGCCCATCACCTGAGAGGGCACAAGTTCTGACTTAGCCTCGTTGATCAGGAGGCCGAGTTGGGAGCAGGTTCGGAGAGTCAGATCCCTGGACCTCTCCACCTCCTGAAGGGAGGAACCTGCCAAGAGCCAGTCGTCGAGGTAAGGGTAAATTCGGACTCCTCAACACCAAAGGTGGGTTGCTACCACTGAAATGCACTTGGTCAAGACCCAGGGGGCCGATGACAGGCCGAATGGCATGGCTCAGAACTCGTACAGGGTCCCTTCGACCCTGAAGCGGAGGAACCGCTGATGGGACGGATGGATTGGGATGTGAAAGTATACGTCCTGCAGATCCAGTGAACAGAACCACATGTTTCGCTCCGGGGATGGTATGATCTGGTTCAGAGTTACCATCCGAAAGGTGCGGGACCTGAGATATTGATTCAGGTCGTGGAGATCTAGGATGGGGCGCCAACCCCCCATCTGCTTGGGCACCAGGAAGTACCCAGACATGAAACCTGGGTCTGTAGGAGGATCCGGCACTGGAGCTACTGCCTCCTTGCGAAGGAGCTGAGCTACGTTGTCTCGAAGAGCCGACTGAGTGCAAGCTGAGATCCTTTCCTTCCGAGGGGCGTGGGCTCGGCTGGGAGGGTACTGCTCGAACTCTAAAGGGAGTCCCTGACTGACCACTTTGAGAACCCACCTGTCCGAGGTGACATCGTACCAGGTGGAAAGAAAGTGGTGGAGCCGGCCCCCACGGGAGGACCCAGAACTGACGTAACGAGTGTAGTGATGGCAACCCCCAACCCGTCACTGAGCAGGTTTAGAGGAGGAGAAGGCTCCTGGACCTGCGCCTCGGCCTCCTCTACAGAACTGCTGAGGACCCTGCTTGGACCTGCTGCTGTTGCTGCTGACCTCCTTGACAGGAGGGCTGTCCAACCGCAGGAGAAGAGTGCCAAAAAGGCTTCTTCTTTCTTTTCTGCTGGTTCCTGCCCGAAGAACCTTGTGCAGAAGCAGCATCTAAGGTGGCACTGGACTGCTGTATGCGTTGAAGGTGACCAGCCACTCCTGGGCCGAACAAGTCGGTGCCTAGGAAGGGCACGTCAGCTAACTTATGCTGAGTATCCGCCAGGAAGGAGGAAAGCCTCTGCCAAGCCCTGCGGCGAGTGGTCACCGTGCGGGCACAGGAATCACCTATGTCCAGGGCCGTCTGGAGCTGCTGTTTTGCAACAGCATGGCCCTGATCACAGACCTGCTTGACCGTGGTCTGCATGTCCACGGGAAGGTGAGGGAGGACCTCATCTAATGACCCCAGGAGGGCATGAAAGAAGTGTGCCATGATAACAGCCAAGCTGGCCTGACAAAGACCAAAGGAAGAGGCCGTATAGACCTTATGGGCAGAGTGGTCCATATTCTTGGACTTCTTGTCCAGGGGTCGGTCAGTGTCGGCCGAGCTTCCAGTACGCCTGAACACAGAAGAGGTCACCAGGCTCTCACCCAAAGGGTGTTCTGTGAACCCCGCCAGGGACCCCATGGGCACTGCGTACTTGCGGGCCATGCGGGCAGACGGTGCTGGACAGGAAGCCGGATGCTACCAAAGCTCAAGGGCCGGGCCAACAACAGCTTCGGCCACTGGAAAGGCCTCCATCAGGGTATCCCCCTTTTGAGGATATCCGTAAGGGGGGAATTCCGCCTTCTTCTGGAAGGACTCCAGGGACATTCTGGTGGATTTGTAGATCAGGCGGAGAATACCCTGAAAGGAGGAAGGGCCTTCCTCCAATCCTGCCACAGACTCATCATCCCCAGGATGGGAGTGTAATCCGGTGACGTCCAAGTCCAAAGAATCGTGATATAATGGTCTCCCACCTAGGTCTCCCTTGATACTCTGAGGGCGATCGGGGGCCACCGTAATCGACAGACATCGGGGAAGCCCGGTGTCTGTTCGGTCCTCTTTTGAGGGAGCCCCTCCCTGAGGCTGCTTAGGCGGTGGTTCCACCAGAATCGGTGGAGAGACCAAGGCAGGCTGAACCGGGACACGGGCCAGCCCCACAGGCAGAGGAACTGAAGGCTTCGGTTCTGGAGGGGTCAGCATCGACCTAGGAGGTGGAGGCCAAGTAATAGCCGGGGTAGACAGCAGAGCCGGTTTCTGCCCGGACAAGACCAGCTGTTGCCACATGAGGTCTTTATAGCGTCAACGGAGTTTCCGCTGAAGCCTCTCCTTGTCCAAGGAGGATGAAGAACTGTGGCACCTCTTTTCTGAATGTTTGTGTTTCCTTGGCCATGGGTCGTGGGAGTTCTGGACCTCGACCGAGATCAAGTGGGCCGAGCCGGTCCATCAGGAGACACCAGGGTCGGTGAAAAAGTACAGTTACGTAAGAACTTACCGTAACAGTAGATCTTCGAGAGAGGCTCTTGCAGTAAGTAATTACATATAGGACTGACGCCAGCCGGCGGAAGGACCCCACGGAAAAATTTCTAGCTAGCAGTCCCTGGCGAGGGACCGTCCCCGCGTCAGGTGACCGGCGTCATGCGACGTCGGTATAAAGGGGCAGTCCCGGACGCCCGCCTTCCAGTTCTTTCCTGCCACAGGCCCGGAAGGCCCGGACGAGAGAGAAGCAGATGTTTCCATTCCTGGAAAAAGAGCTGAAAAAGCCTAGGGGGATGGAGGGTGGGAAGGTATTACCTACTGCATGAGCCTCTCTCGAAGATCTACTGTTACGGTAAGTTCTTACGTAACTGTACTATCTTACTTCAAGAGGGCTCTTGCAGTAGGTAATTACATATAGGACTGAATCCCAAGCAGTCTGGAACAAATAAAAGGCACCGGGAGGAGGAACTACTCCAGAAAGTAGCAGAAGCCTTGCAATCCTCAAGACAGGAGGCCTTGCAAAACAGCTAGCCCGAAGCCTGCTCTACGGCGAGAGACAATGTCCAAACTGTAGTGTTTCATAAAGGTATGGACGGAAGTCCAGGTGGCGGCAGCACAGATGTCTGCCACAGACACATTCTTGAAACAGGCCGCAGAGGCCACTACACCATGAGTGGAGTGACCTCTGACTTGACCTGGAAGGGTCGTCTTGTATTTATAACAAAAAGTGATGCAATGAGCCAACCACTTTGACAGGCATTGCTCGGAAACAGCATTGCCTTCCCTTTTGTGAGCAAAAGAGATGAACAACTGATCAGTATTTCTGAGATCCTTTGTCCTATTGGTGTAGTATCTCAGAATCCGGTGAACATCCATGGTATGGAGTAAATATTCTCCTTGGTTGGAGTACTGTGTGAAAAAGGCAGGTAACTCTATAGAATGATTTAAGGTAGACTCTGCCACCACTTTAGGTAGAAACTTAGGGTTCGTGCGAAGAGCCACTCGTTCTTTGTGAAAACTCAAATAGGGGATTTTACACATAAGGGCCTGGAGCTCAGAAATTCTTCGAGCGGAAGTAATGGCCACCAAGAAGAGCATCTTCCACGAAAGAAACTTCAGATCTGCGGTTGCCGCAGGTTCAAAGGGAGGAAGGGTAAGTTTCTCGAGAACAAAGTTCAAGTCCCAAGGGGGAGCAGGAGTTCGGATGGGGGGTCTCAGATGAAGGACCCCTCTAAGAAAGGTCTTAGAGACCTCTAATTGGGCAAACACCATCTGCGAAAGGAACATGGTAGGCTGAAATAGCGGCCATGTGCACTTTCAAGGAGGAATGACTGAGACTCAGGTCGAAGAGATGACGTAAATATTCCAGCAGAATGGCCATTGAACAGGAGAAAGGCTCCACGTTCCTGGAGGCGGCCCAAATAGAAAATCTCTTCCATTTCATGGCATAAGTGGACCTAGTGGAAGGTTTTCTAGCCTCCATCAGAATCTCCGCCACTTTTGGAGAGACACCAAAACGAGATTGAGCTAGGTCTGCAGGAGCCATGCATGAAGTTGCAGGGACTTGAGGCCCGGATGGACCAGGGTCCCCTGATCCTGGGTCAGCAAACCTCGAGATAAAGGAAGAGGAAGAGGAAGAGGAGGAACCTCTGAGAATTGTTGTAGAAGAGAGAACCAGATTTGCCCTGGGCCAGAAAGGAGCGATCAGAATCATTCTCGCTCCTTCTGTGGTTAGTTTCTGCAATACACGAGGGACCAGAGGAACTGGGGGAAAAGCATAGACGAATATGTCCTTCCAGTCTAGAGACAGAGCGTCGCTCCAGAAAGTGCCTCGCTCTGGAACGAGCGAGCAAAAGGTGGGAAGTTTTGCGTTTTGGGGAGAGGCGAACAGGTCTACCTGCGGAGTCCCCCAAAGTTGAAAGATATAGTCTAGCACCTTTTGGTCCAATTCCCACTTCGTGTGGTAGGACAGAGGAGTGGCTTAGCTTGTCTGCCAGGGTATTGTCGACTCCTAGAACATGAATCACAGTGAGGTGAAGGTTGTGTTGAGTTGCCCATTCCCAAACCCTCATTGCTTCCCTGCATAGAGGGTAGGATCGAGTCCCTCCCTGCTTGTTGATGTACCACAACACGCACATGTTGTCCGTCTGGACGGCTAGGTGACCAGGAAGAATGTATTGGTGAAGGGCTTGGAGAGCATATAGTACTGCTCGAAGCTCGAGCACACTGATGTGGAGAGCTAGTTCCAATCTGGACCATAATCCCAGGGTTTGGTGAGGACCCAGATGGGCTCCCCAACCTTCACCTGATGCGTCTGTGGTCAGAGTCTGGGAGGGGGAAGGATGACAGAAGGGGACCCCCCCGAAACAGGTTCTCTCGAACCATCTACCACTGCAAGTCTCGTGCCATCGGCGAAGAGATCAGAACAAGATGATCTAGGTCATCTACAAGTTGATCCCACTGGGAGCGAAGAGTCCACTGAGAGATCCTCATGTGGAGTCGAGCCCTGGGAACCGTCGGAATAGCGGCCGCCATGAGCCCCAGGAGACAGAGGACCGACCTCGCCGGAACCCTCCTGCGTTCTGATAGCAGGGAAATCTGTGACTGAAGAGAGGCCGCCCTGTCCGGAGGCAGGAAGGCCTTGCTCACAAACATATCGAGGATAGCCCCGATGAACTGTAGTCTCTGGGAGGGATCCAGATGAGACTTGGAATGGTGGATGGTAATACCCAGGCAAGTAAAAACCTGCTGGGTGAGGGAGAGAAAATGCAGGAGCTCCTTCCTGGACAAGGCTGCCAGGAGCCAGTCGTCCAGGTAAGGGAACACCTGAACTCCCATCGTACGCAGGTGGGCCGCTACCACGGCCAGGCATTTGGTAAATACTCGGGGTGCCGAGGAAAGACCAAACGGGAGCACCCGGAATTGGTAATGGTCCCCCTGAAACGCAAACCGAAGATACTTACGGTGAGCAGGGCGAATGGGGATGTGCAGATATGCATCCTGCATATCCAGCGCACAAAGCCATTGGCCTGGCCGAAGGAGAGGCAGAAGGGTCTGTAGGGAGAGCATCCTGAACCTTTTTTATTCCACATAAAGGTTCAAGGAGCTGAGATCGAGAATGGGTCTGAGATCTCCAGTCTTCTTTGGGACCAGGAAGAAATGTGAATAGTAACCCGTCCCTTGAAGATGAAGGAGAACGGGTTCTATGGCCCTCTTCGTGAGGAGGGCAGAGATTTCTTCCCGGACAAAAGGAAGATGGTCCCTTGTGTAGGACGACTTCAGAGGTGGGTGGCGGAGTGGCTTCTGTAGAAACTCTATAGAGTGCCCTTCCGCTATAATCTGGAGCACCCAAGAATCCGGTGTTATCCTCTCCCAACCCGGAAGGTGGAGGGAGAACCTCCCTCCTACTGGTTCCTCCGGTGTGTCCAGAGGCGGTGGGAGAGGGGAGGAGTCAGGTGGTGTGGGGCAGCGCCACAGCTGGGGCACCCGCTGCTTTTTTGGGCCGGGGGGGGACTGGCAACTGCAGGGGCCCGACGTTTAGTGGCCCGCCTTCCTTGGGGTTTCGCTTGTGGCCGACTGCGTTTGCGAAAAGGACGGCGCTGCGGGTGATGGGGACGGTACATGGAATCCACGGATTCCAGAGCCGTCCCCTTCTCCTGCAAGTCGGTGATGATGTCCTTGACATCACCACCAAAAAGCACCGAACCCCTGTAAGGTGCTTCCTGGATCGCGGACTGCACCTCCGGGACTAAACCTGACACACGGAGCCAGGCATGACGCCGTAGACTCACGGCGAAAGCGGAGCTCCGCCCAGCAGTGTCCACTGCATCGTATGTCGTCCGCAGAATGTGGTGATTGGCCGAACAAGCAGAACGGACTAAATCGGCTAACTCCTGCTTGACTTGAGAGTCAGCTAAGGAGTCTATCTTAGATTCCGCCTGGGTAAGAATGGCCTTCTGGTAATCCCCCATATGAGCAACGTAATTTAGGGCTCGAATTCCCAGTGTGGAAGAGGCATAAATTTTTCTTCCATACTGGTCCAGGAGGTGAGATTCCTTATCCGGAGGAGACAAGCTTAGATGTTTGGGGTGCGCTGACCGGCCGTGAGTGGCACTAATCACGACCGAATCTGCACAAGGGTGGGAGTCCAAATAGTCTACACCCTCTGGAGCCTGGTATAGCCTGTTAGACTTCCTAGGAAGTGGGGCTAACGCCGACGGTTGTTTCCAAATTGTGTAAACAAGGTGGGCGTGAGGCTCGATCCAGGGTGGCACTAAAGTTGGAGCTGTCAGGGGCAGGTCCAGATGTTCGGCAAGTTTAACCCGCTGAGGATCTGGTTCCAAGGAGCGCCACTGATGAACTTCCTGGATTTTTCTGAGCAACTCCGTAAAGGAAGGATCCTCTGGAGGAGACTTCGGAGGGGTCCTCGGCTGGGGCTTGGATGGAGAGCGCGGCTCGTCATCTCTCTCGGAGCATACATCGGAAGAATCTGAGGAATCCGAGAGGGAAGAAGAAGAATCGGAAGCAGAATAAGACTCCCTAACATGGCTGGGGGCAGGAACGGGTTCCTTGGGGGGTACCCCTGGATGGGTGTCCTGCCCCTCTCGGGATCCAGAGGGAAGGGCCCTGGAGTCTGGAGGCGGTGTGCCGCCACGGGCGTACGGGAGCCGGGGGTGGCACCATCGCCGTAAGGCGGATCTCTAATTCCTTGGTGAGCTGAGCCTTGGCCTCAGCCCACCAGGAAGCCAGAGTCTCCTGCAGATCCACCGGCCGCCGTGGGGGCGGTGGAGGAGGAGGGGGAAAGGTATACGGGTTGTACCGTGAAGGCGAGTATCCCAAACTCGGTACGAGAAACCGCCCGGTATTGTGGCATCGGGTACTGCAGCGCCGGAGGGACCGGCGCCGGTACTGCGGTGCTGGATACTGCGGTCCCGGTACAACGGCGGCCAGATAAGATGGCGGGTACCCGGTGCCGGAGGAGCTGCCGGAGCAGACGGCCTCGGATGTGGTGCCCCACGGGCGGGTCAACATTGAGAGGCCCGGGGCAGGGCCCGACGGTAGGGAAAATCCCTGACGGCGCTGGTAGGGCCAGCGGGCAGAGCCGGCGTCCTGGCCAGCCAGACCCGTTCCTTAGGGGAGGAGGGTCTGACGGAGGTGGAACATCCCGCGACGCCGGGATGGGGAATCCCCGGGTTAGGCTGGGGTGACTCGGCTCCCGGATGGCAGCGAAGGCTGCGGGGAACCAGTACGACGGGTGTGAGGGGGTCTGTCGTGAGGTTCCGCTGCGTCTCGCGACGGGGAGCCGACGGTGGCTTAGGGGTTGTTCCCGGTGGCGCTGGGAGCCGGTGTCCGTCTTACTGGGTCCCTCATCGGAGGCGGGCCGAGGAGGAGGAGCAGCCCCGATCCGAGGGGAACGAGGTCGTGCGCCGCCCCGAAGGGTCGGGCGTCTTATCGACCTCCTCCCGGCGGACATCGGACGAGGAGGCCTTCTCCCGGTGCCTCTCCTTGTCCCGCTTTTTGCGATGTCCTTCCGGAGAAGTGGACGCCTGCCTGAGCTTCTTCAATTCTTTTTCCATCGAACACATCTTTTTCTTGAGAAGATGGGCTTCCAGGGACTGTTGGCGTCGTCTGTGGGTAGCCGCGTTGAAATTGAGGCAATGCGGGCACTTGTCGACCGGGTGGTCGGGGCCTAGGCAGAAGAGGCAGAGGGAACGGCTGTCCTTGTGTGGCAGTTTGGCGCCGCACGACACGAGTCGCACTTGTTTTTGTGCTCGGAGGGTGTAGGGGTCGACATACACCGACGATGACCTGACGATAGAAGGAAAAATAATTTTCATTTTCGGTAAAACCGACGAAAGAGCAGGGCTGACGAAGCATGAACTTTTCCGCAAGGCGCTGCACGAGCTAACGGCAGGAAAGAACTGAAGGTGGGCGCCCAGGACCGCCTTTATACCGATGCCGCATGACGCCGGTCACCTGACGTGGGCGGTCCGCCAGGGCCTGCTAGCTAGAAATTTTTCCATGGGGTCCTGCCACCGGCCGGCGTCAGTCTTATATGTAATTACCTACTGCAAGAGCCCTCTCGAAGTAAGATCCTAGGTTCCGGAACTGGATCCTGAATGGGGACGCCAGCAGACTGGGTCTCCTCATCAGGAAAGACTAGGACAGGAGTCCTTTCCAAAAAGTCGGCGACAGAGGGTCGATTGGGTCAAGAATAATCTCAGCCTCATCAGCCACGTCCTCGGCCCCCTGGCCAGATGGAAGATCCGTGAAGCTGGCTGCCGAGGAAGCGATCTCGACCGAAGTTGAGATCACGTGTTCCTGGGACTCGGACCTTTCTCAGTCCCAGGAACAACTTCGTTTGGTCAAATACCCAGGGTCCTTATCCCTCTTCCGAGGGCGGGAAGAATGCGAGCCCGAGGGCATCTCACCCCTGGTGGGGAGAGACTGACAACTCCCTGAAGGAGCCCGAAAAGGTGGAGCCAAGGTTAAGTGGAACAAAAAAGCTTTGATTGGCCGAAGCTTGAGCAGCTTCCTCCTCAAATGCCTTCATTTGTTCCAGCTGCTCGGCGGATCCCGCGGCCGCGGGAACCACCCACCTCGCCTCCTTCAATTTCACCGGCGGGTTCCTTTTCTCCGGTCTCTCCAGCTTTAAGCGCGCCAAGTGGTCATCCAGGACATTGGGGTGGAAAGCCAGGCAAAAAGTGCATGACGTGGTGTCATGTCCGACACCTAGGCAATAAACGCATGTTAGGTGGGGATCGGTGTCGACATCTTTTGGCGCAGGGCACTGGCGAAATCCGGAAGATTTTTCCTCCATGTCCAATGCGTAAAATCTGGCACCGCTTAACCTCGAACGAGTTTTAAAGTAAAGCTGCAAAACCGACGCTTTGAATCCAGGGCCTACAAATTGCTGCAAGAGCATGAGGGAACCCGCATCTTCCAGCGGAAAGGAAGATCTGGTGTCATGGGGTGGAGCCGAGGTATTTACCACCCGGGTGGGTGGGAGGAGCCAGCTTGAAGACTTACGGCAAGATTTAAAGGGGAAAGGGACATGCCGAGAAGTATGGATGACCAACATATCCACGGTCCTAGAACAGATATGTCAGACTGTGTTACACAATTAGGGCAATAAGGTCTCAGCAATCTCCGGCAGGTTCTACATCTTTTTTTTTCCCCTCCCCAAGGGGTAGCTGGCAGGTAGCTTCAGCTCTCCCCTCAGGAGGGATCAACTCAACCCAGGACCGTGTTACCCTCTCTCCCCCCTCCCCTGGTGCGTCCCCCACAGATTCCCCCCATGGTGGGGCCACAGAGGGGAGGGCCGTCTCCCCCCCCACCAACCTGGTGCATACAATTCAGTTGCCGGGGGTTGAACTGAGGGTCAGGAGCGTGGTCCAGGCTTCATGTAACCTGCCAGTGTTCCCCATTTTGCATGCCCCCGTTGCTTGAGGCACACAGGTGGAGGCGTACATACCGCTGCGGAATCCCACAGCACCCTCCCATCGTTGATGTCTTTCTCACTGTTCTGCTCCCAGGCTTCCACCTCGAGGCAGCCATTCGGCAAGATTACCAAACCATCCTCCCCGGGAAAGGAGAGCTGTCCTCCAGATGCTCGATCCTCTACGTCCCTCCCTATCTGACCCCCTGCGACCCGCGTTCACAACCGAACACAGGTCACTGGTGTGGCAGGAGGTAAGGCGCAATGCCTTAGCCGTCCACGCTACCAGGCCAGCTGGGTCCTACATCTCTTAACACAGAGGTCTCCATTAAGCCATGGTGCCAACTGGACAAAAAAACAAAACAAAACAAAAAACAACCAAAAGCAGAAAAACAAAATAACTTGTGCAGCAGCTGAGCTACTAACTCACCACACAGCCCCTACAGATCCCTGCTGTCCTGGCTGAATGTTATTTAAGGAGCAAAAAATAAGGAATGGCCCAAGAGCTGATAGCCATAAACCAAAGATGCAGATCTGTAGCATGCCAGATCGTCAGTCGCGCTGCTGCCCAAGGATCTGCCACCAGATCCTTAAGTTAGTCTTTTCTTTCTGTGAACACAATATCACCAGCAAACTGCTTTACCGCTCCATCCCAGACAGTGCTGGATGAGCAAAGAATGCACACGACTGCATGCGAGAGTTTGATGACATCATGCAAAGCATGTGACACTACTGCAAAGCATGTGACACCACTGCAACAGGAAAGAGCATGCCCGACACAAAAATGATGTGAAGAGTAGTGCTACAGTCAGCGCCAAGAAGGAGGAGGCGCAAACTCGCTGGTGGGCTGCCAGCAATGGCAGATAGGCATGGGGATTGCCTCCGCCTGTAAAACACGCTAAACAGCACTACAATCAGGGGAAAAAAAAAAATGCCTCTGGACTGTCGGAGGCTCCTTACCAAAAAGAGAATTCCCAGAAAAGGCAACAGAGCAGGACTGCTCTAAAGAGAAAAAACAGAGTGCCCCCACACAGCGTACAAGCAGCCCTCAGTTAATAATACAAATACAACAGATCCAGCTAAAAAGAGTCACAGGGCTAGTTTTCCAGGGAAGAAGATTCCCTAGAGGAGGCTGTGGGAGGGAGGGAGGGACCATTTCCACAGAACATCAAAGTGGGTGAGTGGGGTGACCAAGATCCCAATCTCTGCCAACTGAGCCCTCCTCTTTACATAAATCACTTACCTGAAAGGCACCAGGCTGAGAAAACAAGTTCTAGCCAGAGCCGATACGAATGCGGCAAGCTTGTATGAGTGCCGCTGCCGAATGCATGTGAATGCCACACACAAGATGGCGCCGATGACAGAACTACACATGTGCCATAGTCATGCATGCGTAGTTCATCTGAATGGCAAATGCCATTCCCAAGATGGTGTCACTGGCAAAACTGTGAATGTGCAACACATGCACAGTACTTTGCCGAATACAGAAGCGCCGGAGCAGCGATGAAATACCGTCTTGCACTTTTGGAAAGATCATTCTGAAAGTCCAAAAAGAAAGCGTTCCAAGGCCTGATCCGGTAGCTCATTTTTCTGAGCTCTCGCAAAACGGCTGCCGGCTCTACCTACACAGCTGTAAAAACAGAGACTTGTTAAAGGTCAAGCACACAACACGGGGCCCCCCCAATTCATGCAAAAGCAGTGAAACTGGGGAAATGGAAAGGCAGGTTAGCCATTTTGAAAACCGCAGTTTTTCAGGCATGATTTCTAAATTGGGGTGTGCTCCCTGAAAATACAAGTAGCCCCAATCTACTGCACAGTTGTACAACCTGACAAAAATAAGAAACTAACTGTAGATCAAAGAAATTCTGAGACGGTTCTCCTATGCCCAGAGATCTATGCTGATCTACAGCTTGGCCTGTACCCCTACTCCAGTGGGGGTAATCATTGCCCATATGTATTGATTCCACACTGACAACGCGGAACGATACAGAAACAAACACACACACACGTTTATGATAGACAACAGTTTTAAATTTATAATGCTGGCCTCTTACAGGTGATTTATTCTCAGACTTCAAGTGCTCCACCAGAGTCTTTATGGTAAAGGGCTTCCCAATTAGGATTGTGATTTTCTGGAAGGGAAGAGAAGAAAACTTATCAACATTCACCTCTCTTATCTACAATGTATTTATCAAGGACAGCCAAGCTAAGATGCACTCTCATTTTCAGTGAGGTCCCACATTTTTACAGTAAGGTGGACTGAAGCACTGACAGGTTTAAGAGCTAGTGGAGCCAAAAACAGGCAGACAGGAAAAAAATACAAATTTTAAGAAGTAGTCAGTAGTAACTTTTTGTTTCTGCTCATTAGAAAGTTTTCTATGTAATAATATTGTACTCTATGTGTGAAATAGCTCTTAGCCGACATATCTATCTCTATCCCCCCCACTACATTATCAGCATTGTGATCTCACTGACAGTGACATCACAGGTGACTGACCTGGCAGCCACTGAGTGGCTGTTCCAAAGCAGAAGTGATGTCACAGTCCATGACGTCACAATGCTGATGAGGTAGTGGGAAGAATACAGATGCATATGTCAGCTGCCAGGCAGGGTGCTGTCTCACACATCATACCTACTAACAACAGGTAAACAATCTTCTAATTAACCAGAGTGAAAAGAAAAAGTACCTCAGATGTAAGTAAGCAATAATACCCTCCAGGGCGGGTGGTACTGGGCAATACCAGACCACCCAGGGGCATAATGAGGCCCGACGCTGCAGGTGGAGAGCCTTATAGCCCTTAGAAAGTCCAGTACTGTCCGTACTGCCCACCCTGGAGGGTATTATTGCACTTAGAAAATGGGCCACTGTGTTATATGTGTTTGAAAAAAGAAAATTTTTATTGTTTAAATTTTATTATAAAAAGGGTCTGAGAAATGGAGCTTTCTGATTGGCTGCAAACATTCTAATAGGCTTATGTTAATCTTTTATTAACATACATGTCGAGCTTAACCATATGCTGAACAAGGTTTAACACTGTTTAAAAACATTTTGTATTATAATAGTAATAAGGCACTCCCAGGGATTATGTTAATGGTCAGTTAATCACCCTCTGGGGCATGTGGCACTCGGCCACACTTTGTGCCACAGTACACCCCTAGAAGGTGATTAACAGACCATTAACATAACCCTTGATCATGCCTTATTGCTTAAAAACTCTTACTTGGTAATAAAATAGTTTCCTCCACCTGCATTAGAATGCGGTGTTACCCTCCCACATAAATGAATGACTTGTCTTTTGTAGTTCTGTTGTTTGGCACCCCCACAAACTACACACACAAGCAGCACTTTTGTTTTTTAATGTAATAAAGATATAATCTACTGTCAGTATTCACAAAGTCAGCAGTCCGTATTGTTTGTTTGTTGTCGTCCCCCCCCATAGCAGCACTTCTTCATTGTGGGCATGCACAGAATGTATTTATTGTTTTACTTAAAGATAAAGGGATGGCTAATCCCAGTTGGCAGACAATCCTGACGGGATGGCAGAAGGAGCGCAATGGCAACAGGAGCGCAATCGCAAGACAGAGGACTTTCTGTGGTTTTTTTGTTTTTGTTTGTTTAAACAGCAGTCAGAGGTGCGGGGGTGGCCCTGACTCACGGCAAGAATGGACTATGGATCCCTTCCCACGGCAACCATGGACTACAGATCCCCTCCCACGTCCCACCCGCCTGCCTGCCGAGAAAAGACTGAAGCATGCCCCTATGATGTGAATTAAAAAAAAAAAAAGAAGAAAGAAACAGAGAAAAACCCAAATTGTTTCAGTTTGGCTCGAGCGAGGGTAGGCAAGTCACGGTTCATAAGGTGACTTTTTTAAATAAAAGAACCTTACTAGTGGCCATACTAAAGTTAGGAGGTGCTTGGATGCAAAATCACAAACTGAGTTAGAGACAGAGCACTAGCTCTGGTAGCACTCTGTGCATGAGAGGAGCAGTACTTTCTTCATTTTCCATACCCCCATCTGCGGTATGGAAAACAAAGCAAATACCGCTGCTCTCACACACAGTAGGGCTACTGGAGGTGGTGCTCTGTCTCTCGCTCAAGCCAGTTTATCATTTTGCAGCCGAGCTTCATAAATCTCCACTACTGTGTTGATTTTTCCATTTTGCTTGACAGTTATTTGTAACAGAAACTCTTGCCAGGGGGAGATCGGCCGACTGTTGAGGATTCCCTTAGCGAGGCAACCAACACGGCAGCAGCTGCCTCTTTAAAGATTTTTCTTACTCATTAATATCAGAACTAAATGAGGCAACAGAGATTGGGACTAGTTATTTCCTGCTCTCTCTTGTCTCATACCGGACCAGCTGATTGGCACTTTTAGCCAATCAGAATTAAGTTTTCTATGTGCCCATTTTCTAAAAAGTAATAGTTGACTGCTTTTAAAAACTAACATTAATTTTAGGCAGTACACTAGCTCAGGGTCAAACAGCCTATAAGCAGATATGGTGAGATTTGAACCTATGTGTCCAGGTTCCTAAGCCTGTGCTCTAACCACTAGATCATGCTGCCTTTTGCCCATTACTGCAGACTAAGCCAGAAAGCAACCAAGACCACTGAACTAAAAATCTTTGTTACCTGGCTCTGTGGCACCAGCGAAGTGTGACACCCAGGTTTGCACCATAAGCCACACTAACACCCTGAGAAGTTGGAGTTTGTGAACTCTGACTCTGGGGGAAGGGAGACTTTGTGCTACTAGAGTGCCTCCTTTGAAAGCTAGGGGCAGCTTTGCATGTAACAGATGTCCACGTGAAGTCCACCCCCACCACGTCAGGCGTGGCATCAGAGTGCGTTATAGAGTGGGAGGAGGGTGGAACGTACCAGGGTAAAAAACAAAAATCACTGTGATGAATGATGTCGCCAGTCCCAACATTACCACCCCACCCCCCAGCAAGTCTGAACTTGGCTCATCCCCAGTGCATCACCAAACACATATGGTTTCTTGGGCTCAACTGGAGGGGGTGCTTTCCACACAGGGTGGGGGCACACCTGACATATCTGGATGGGAGCCATAGGGAGGACCCTATGAGGATGATGTACAGGTGCTAACAGGCCAAAGGAAGGTACCGGGGAGAAAAACTAGAGGTAGTGGGGAAAGAGAATCCCCACCAAAATTCTCCATGTCATTCAAAGGGTCTTTGGATTTAAACCCAGATCTCCTGGCCTAGCCCCCCGCCCCTAAAACTAATGTAACTGTTTCTTCCTTTTATTTAATATCCTCTGTTTTCCACATCTTGTTTTGAAATACTCACCTTCCCATAGCGTGGGATGTAAGGAGGCTCGTTTGGCAGGACATCATTCATACCTACAGTCCATTAAAAAAAGAAAGTATGAAAGAAAGGAATGGTTTTTGACAACCAAAACAGAGTTATCGGCATACTGAGTTAACCCATGGACCATCTAAAGTAACCACAACACAGCGTTGCAATCCACTGTATCTAGAGACAAAAAGCTTTTTGCCACCACACTAGATGAGAAAATGGTAATAACGTCATCAGTTGACCTTGCAACCTGACTGGCCACAAACTCAACCATCTCCCCTGAGGAAATGGAGAACACAACATCTCAGAGACACGACAGCAGCTTTAATTTTTAATGTTTTTCCTTCTGATAGCAGTAATGTCATAATGTTGCACGTTCAATGCAATTCTCTGCAGATTCTGTAGTCTCCTCTCTCCCCCACCCTTGACACACCCATGGAAAGAAAGTGCTCATCCGCTCATCCTGTTCGATTCACTTGTTGTTTGAATCATTGCCTCAATCATCATTATTTAATCCTTTGATAAGCGGTAACTGATTACTGCAGTGAGAAATGCATCTTTAGTACCTGATCAATATGCATCTATGCCATAACTACTGGTTTAGCACTTTTACAACCCAAAAACCAGGTTGTAATTCTTTGTTATACGCACAGATGTATAATGGAGCAACAAACAGCTGCATCCTATCAAGGAAAAAATGTTTTCTCCTCAAAGCACAGGGAGAGTGTGTTGCTTCAGAATCGTTACAAACCAGCAATTACATAAATTAAAACTTGGGGTGTGTGGTAACTTTTTTTTTGTTTAATATATACACCCTCAATGTGTGACGTGGTTAAATCTTTACATGGCATCACACACCTCAGGTGTGTTAAAAAGAAAAGAAGACCTTGTTACACACCATTCCCGTTCATTGTTTTATATGTTACAAATTGCATCATGAATGCAGCTTGTGCACATCACGGAGGGCAGGCACTTAACCCCCAGGGATGACATTCTCGCAACATCTGCTGGTTGATCACAGAACAGCCCTGGCATCAGCTGCAGAGACCTCCTAGCCCAAATAAGGGTGCAGCTTGGGCAGATCTAGCATAGTGGTGGGGCAGAGGGATCCAAAGGGGCAAAACTGAAGTAAAAATAAAAATATAATTGGAATATTCATATAAGCTATCATTTTGTGTGTAGCAGGTGCTTGAGGAGGATGCTGGACTGACAGCACTGAAGACTGAAGCTCTCTCTGTTTAGCCATATGTACAAGTGCCAATGTGCCACAACCCTCTCTTGTGGAACCACCTCTATTGGGTGAAAGCGGTGGTACAAATTCCATACCCACTCAGTCCTTGGCCTCTAATGTGAGACTGGATGTCAATAAGGGTGCCAGTTTGTGCCAATTCTGATGGGGGTTTGGTACACTAAAACCTGTCCCCCAGGAACTGGACAGATTACCACCACGTCATTTCACTTAGGCCCACCGAACAGCCATCAGATGAGAAGGACTTTTGACCATTACTGACCCGGGCTGAACTGAACCAGTGACACACCTGCTGCCAATCCACTGAAGCCACCCAGTCCCCAAAAAGAACTGGAACACCGCAGCACTCCCAGTTCACATTTCTGTAACCTATTATTACGTTCGCCATGCATGCACACACAGTGAACATTTTGCTATGAGAGATGGTTTTGTGAGGGGTGTGGTAGTCAGTCCAATGCAGAGCAATCTGCAAGGGTCTTGTCAGTGTCACACCAGTCATCACCCAGACTGATCATGACCCTGTCCTGGTTTGCTAGACAGAAACTTTGTGTAGTTCAAATGAGAGAGCCAACCCAATCATAGGGTGTCTCTCTTTCCTTTGATCTAAATAATGCCGCCCACCAAGCACAACTGGTCTGTCATTACCAGCCTGCTGTGGTTCCTCCCACCCCAATGTAATCCAAGGTGCCGGCTTCAATTACCTACCCCATATATTTTCATTACATGACACCAAGGAGCCCACCCGCAGTCCTGCCAAACATTAATAAAACTTATGCATGATATGTGAGCCCACTCCCATGTGCTGTGCCGACTCTCATGCATGTTAATATTCCAGCATGGGGGAGCCCAATCCCCCATGCCGGCTGCTATTATTGTTAATATTCTGGCATGGGGGTGCCCAATCCCCCATGCTGGCTGCTACACTCCACCCTCCTGTTTTGATTCGGAGACACCGGAGAGCCCACTGTTGGTACCTGAAATAAAGAAAATTGTCCCTCAGTTTTTCTTTTTTTTTTTAAATACACCCTGTAAAAAAGAAAACCATCCATTGATGTCTGTTGCCACTGCCACCATTACTGTCACACCACCCGTCCCTCCCACTCAGCACCCCCCAAGCCCTTACTTACCTACCGGGAGTCCAATGCGTAATCTTTTCTGGAACAGACACATCGTCACTCTTCAACACCAGACCGCGAACTGAGATAATAAGGACGTGGATATGGTGTATGTATCCACATTTCTGGCAGTATCCTTTCCCGTTAAATATCTTGCTAGAAGGTCTTCGAGCTGGCTCCTCCCATCCACCCGGTTGGTAACTCCCTCGGCACCATCCCATGACACCAGATCTTCCTTTCTGCTGGAAAAAAATGTTCCCTCCTTTGTGCGCCGCAATGAAATAAACTCTTCGCTTTCTAAAACGCCTTTAAGTTCAGTTTCGAGTAACTTTATCATCAGTATGGACAATGCAAAGTTGGTGCCTGTTTTTAAGAAGTGCGACTGTGGACAGAAGATGTCCCGGATGGACCCACACACATAGATACATAGACAGTGTCGGCAGATAAGGGCCTATGGCCCACCCAGTCTGCCCATTTGAGCTTGTAAGTTCAGTTTGTTTTCCTAGAAGTCTGTTGCCCCTTACCCCTGACCTCCAGAATTCCTTTATGTCTATCCCATGCATTCTTAAATCCCGTGATTGTTTCAGCCCCCACCACTTCCTCTGGCAGGGTGTTCCACTTGTCCACCACCCATTCTGTGAAGAAATTCTTTCTTATGTTTCCTCTGAATCGTCCTCCCTCCAACTTCATCCCATGCCCTCTAGTCCTGGAACATCTTTTTCGCTTAAAAATAGTGTTTTCCTGCACCCTGTTCCTCCCTGTAAGATACTTGTATGTCTCTATCATATCCCCCCTCTCCCTCCTCTCCTCCAGGGAGTACATGTTCAGTTCCTTCAACCTGTCTTCATAGGACTTGTGATGTAATCCATGCACCATCTTTGTTGCCCTCCTCTGAACCTTCTCTACCCAGTCTATGTCCTTACGTAGGTATGGTCTCCATAACCGTACACTGTACTCTAGGTGGGGCCTCACTAGTGTCTTGTATAGCGGAATTATGACATCCCTTTTCCTGCTGGTGATGCCCCTGCCTATACATCCCAGCATCCTACTTGCTTTACCTGCTGCCTTGTCACACTGTTTCCTACCTTGAGGTCATCAGAGATGATAACCCCAAGATCCCTTTCCTGCTTGGTGCATGCTATATCCTCACCCCCAACTGATATATTGTGCCAGGGTTTTGTGCCCCATATGCATTATCTTGCACTTCTTTGCACTGAATTTCAACTGCCAAACCCTGACCATTCTTCAAGTTTCTGCAGGTCGCTTCTCATTCTGTCTACACCCTCTGGTGTGTCTACTCTGTTACAGAGCTTTGTGTCATCAGCGAACAGTGAAATTCTCGCCTCTAGGTCCTGCGCCATGTCACTGATGAAGATGTTGAATAGGACCGGTCCCAGCACTGATCCCTGTGGTACCCCACTGGTCACTCTTCCCTCTGTGGAGTGACAGCCATTTACCACCACCCTCTGTGTCCTGCCACCCAGCCAGTTACCTACCCACCACACTACTGTCCTGCCCACACCCATATTCCCCAGTTTGTGTAATAATCTTCTATGTGGCACAGTGTCAAAGGCCTTGCTGAAGTCCAGATAGGCCATGTCCACTGCCCTCCCCTGATCCACCTCCCTAGTCACCCAGTCAAAAAATTCAATGAGGTTGGTCTGACATGACCTCCCCCTGGTGAAACCATGCTGCCTTGGGTCCTGTAGTCCATTGACAACTAGATGTTCCACCAATCTCTCCTTCAGTAGTGCTTCCATGATCTTCCCCACTACCGAGGTGAGGCTGACTGGTCTGTAGTTCCTGCTTCCTCTTTGTTCCCACTTTTTGTATAAGGGGACTACATCTGCTGTCCTCCAGTCTTTGGGTACCTCCCTGTTTCCAGTGATCGGCTAAACAGGATAGCCAGAGGTTCAGCCACCACCTCTCTTAGTTCTTTAAGGACCCTGGGTGCACCCCATCTGGCCCCATTGCTTTATCAACTCTTATTGCTTCCAGTTCCTTCAGGACCCTTTCTCGTGTAAAGGGACTTGTGTCCATTTCTGCACCATTCTCACCCTTTGTACTCCTTCAGACCCATTACCTCCTCCTCCTCAGTAAAGACTGAGCAGAAATACCTGTTCAATATGTCAGCTTTACTGTTGTCATCCTCCACGCCGCCCCCATCCTCCCCTTCAGTCTCACTATTCCTCCCTTTGTCTTTCTTTTCACTTATGTACCTGTAAAAGGTTTTGTCCTCTACCCACTGATTTTGCAATGTACTCTTCTGTCTGAGCTTTGGCTTCCTTACTGACCTCCCTGCCTCCCTTTGCTTCTCCTGGTACTTCTCCCTATCCTTCTGCCTGTGTCTTTTGTATTGCCTGAATGCAATCTTTTGGCTTTCACTTTCTTTGCTACCTCTTTGGAAAACCATAATGGTCTCCTCTTCCTTTTCCTCTTGCTAACCTGCTTAATACATAATTCTGTTGTTCTTGTAATCCCCATTTTAAATACTGCCCACTGTTCCTCAACCCCGATTCCTGTTCCATTCCCCTTAATGCCTCTTTCAAGTATCTCCCCATTTTCCCAAAGTCTGCCCCCCTAAAATCCAGGATACGTGTTTTTGTGTGGTTTGGTTCTGCTCTTTCTGTGATTTCAAACCACAATGACTGGTGGTCACTGTTTCCCAGGTGCTCCCCCACTGTTCCCCATCACACTGTCCCTGCTTGTGAGCACAAGGTCCAGTATTGCCTTCTGCCGAGTTGGTTCCATGACCAGTTGCTTGAGGAAGGCACCCTGAAGGAAGTCCAGGATAAATCTGCTCCTAGTTGATGCTGCTGCTGGGATGCTCCAGTCCACGTCTGGAATATTGAAGTCTCCAACCAGTACTACCTCACCTTGTCTGCCATCCTTTGGATGGCTAGCATCAGCTCCCTATCTGTTTCTTCCTCCTGGGCTGGTGGTCTATAGACCACACCTGTGCGGATGGCTGTCCCCATTTTCCTTTCCAGCTTAACCCACAGTATCTCTCCCCCATTTTGTTCCTCCTGGATCTCTGTGGCCCTTATGTCATTTTTCACATAGAGTGCCACTCCTCCTCCCTTCCTGCCTGCTCTGTCTCTTCTGAATATGTTGTAGCCAGGTATGGCCATCTCCCAGTCGTGGTTATCATTACACCAGGTTTCAGTGATGGCCACAATGTCCACCTCGTGGATCTACTGCCTGAACCATGAATACGATCCCCAGGCTTGCGGCCTATGTCACACCTTGAATCCAAACACTTTGGAGGACTAGCACGCTCATCGTCTGCTCAGGCGCCCTGATGAACAGGACCCTCCCATTCACTCGAAAGATGCCCGCTAGTCGGGCTCCATGGCTGCAGAGTCTGCTGAACAACTTGCAGCCTTCAAGGAGGCAGCGGCTCAAGCCACGGAGCTCTTGTGCTGCCTTCCTTTGGCACAACCTTTAAGGGAGCATTTTGGGATTTGTGTCAGTCCCTTCCCACCCTTGGGCAAGTCCTTCTAAGGGCACAAAATCCTTTAAATCTTCTAAAAAAGACCCTAGGAAACAGTTTCATCAAAGGTCATGGGATCACGAGCGCTCCTGGGCCTCAGATTCCCGCACTTCATTAGAGGCTTCGACTTCAGTCGATCCTTCGGTCCAGGCCGCTGGCTCCACGGTCTCCTCGTCGGCCGAGATGCGCATTGACCAACCAGTCGAGAGTTTTCTCGAGCCAGTTGATGTGTTGTCACAGGACAAGGGGGTACTTCCCTCTCTAGGACTCCAGTCCTACCCATCACCTCCCAGGGAGGGAGGACCAGCTTCCTGAGCCAGTCCCAAACCCTCGGGATCCCATACCCTCGGAGGAATCTTGGCATTTGCCAGCTCCTCTCTATCTCGATGTTGGTTCCTCAGTAGTCGAAATTGGATCCGCCTAGCCCAAGTCGACAGCTCTTGCGGTGTGGTGCTCTCGCTCTGCACTTGGGCAGGAGTGTCATCGTCGCTACTCTTCCTCTTCTTCCTCCTCGGGCGAAGAGAGGCTTCGATGCAAAATGCGCCAGCACTATGAAGAGCTTATGTGGCAGCAGCTCATGCTCTCCAGGCTTATGCCGATTCCCACCCCCCCAGATCTTCCGCTGGAGCCGCCACAGAGGCCCCAGCCTGCTCCGGCTTGACTTTTACTGGCCTCTCCACCCATCTGAATGGAGCCGCCTCCCATGCAGCCGAAGGAGGGTTCCCCTCCTTAGGATGCCTATACCGCTCCTGGGCTTTCTCATCGACTATCGGTCACTGTTACTCCCAACAGACCCCACAGAGTCAGTGGGGATTCGGGAGCTCGATCGCTTTCAGTGACTCCTCATAGTCCGAGGACTCCTCCCTGTATTTTCGTCCGTTGGACGTGAACTAGGGGGAGGTTTTTGTCTAAGGAGAATGGTCCCATTTCTTTTGGGGGCTTGCCCCATTTGATTTTGGAATCTACCATGATTCAGATGAAGCCCGTCCAAAAACTGTCCAAGCACCCCGTGACCGAAATCCTCGACCGAGGTGATTCCTCAGGAGTCCCCTTCCTGATCAGCAAGGCCATTCTTGGCCCTGCTCTGGAGCTTTGGCAGCACCCTGCCTCCTGCCCTGCGATGTCGGCTAGACTGGACCAAAAGTATGCGGTCCCTACGGGTTCCCTGTCATGTTTCACTGAACATCCCTAGGCTGAGGGTTTAGTTGCAGACTCGGTCTTTTGACGTTCCGGCAATGTTGGAAACATGGATAAACCTCCTGATAAAGAATCCAAGAAATTGGATCACATGGCCAAAAAGGTCTATTCAGCCTCTTCTCTCAGCCTTCAGCAAGCGAGTTCAGCCCTTTTGATGGCCCATTTTGCTCATGCCTTAATGAGCATTCTCGGCGAGGTGCTTCCCCGGCTCACGGCTGACTGACAGACCACGGTCAAGCAAAGTCCCAGACCAGGGCCGTGCAGTGGCCAAACAGCAGCTCCAGACGGCCATGGACACTGGCAATTCCTGCGCCCGGTCTGTGACCACTGCGGTGGCCATGCACCACAGGGCTTGGCTGTGGATTTCTACCTTCAGTACAGATACCCAGCACAAGTTGTCGGATGTCCCCTTCCTAGGTACTGACTTGTTCGGGCTGGGGGTGGAAGGAAACCTCACTAGGACTGAGAAGTCCAGTGTTACCTTGGACTCTGCTATTTCTGCCCAGAGGGACACCGAGAGCTCTAAGCTTCAGAGAAATCAGCCATTTCGGCCTCTGTCTCTGCCCCTATAGCCAAGCCATCCCAGTCCCCAGCTTGGCAGCAGGCTCAGGCTTGGCACCCAAGACCAAAGTCGGTTGTTTCGATCGTCCGCAAACCAGGTGGTTTAGGTCCTGCTGTGCCCTCAGCCAGTTCCTTCTCTGCTTCCAAGCCTGCACAGTGACAGGCTGGGGGGTGCCTCCCCTATGCCTGTCCTGTCTCCCCTGAGTCCTCTAATCCGGGGCTGGCTCCACCACTTCCTTTCTGCCTGGTCCACTGTCACCACAGACAGGTGGGTCCTCGAAGTGGGCAGTCAAGGTCTGCCTCTAGGGTTCAAGGCTTACCCTCCATGCCGAGCTCACACCCCACAGAAGGACATGCTGTCCGACGACATGCTGTCAGACCTTTGGAAAGACATCATCCAGCTCCTCCAGAAGGAGGCAGTGGCTCAAGTCCTGGACACTCCAGTAAGCCCAGGGTTTGTTTCCAGATACTTTCTGGTTCTGAAATGGATGGGGGGTTGGTGCCCTATCTTAGACCTGCACGACCTGAATAAGTTCCTTTGGTCACTCTGTCTCAGATCATTCCATCCTTGGAGCAAAACATGTGGTTCTGCTCCCTAGATATTTGGGATGCTTTCATGCATGTTCCCATCTGTCCGTCCCACTGTTGGTTCCATGTGGAAGGGAGACACTATGAGTTCTGGGCCATGCCCTTCGGCTTTTCCTCAGATCCCAGGGTCTTCATCAAGTGAACTGCAGTGGTGGCAGCCTACCCGAGACGTTGAGGGGTCTGGGTGTATCCATACCTGGATGACAGCGGGTCCCTTCAGGGAGGACGTGGAGTGGTTCAGGGACCTGGCCCTTCAGACTTGCTTGACCCTTGGACTTCTGGTAAACAAAGCCAAGTCAGAGCTCATACCTTAGCAGGTGATGGAGCCAGGGCTCGACTCCCAGCAGACCAGGCGGAGGTTCTCTCCTCCTATGCCTGGTCATTTTAGGTTGGGCAGTTGCGTCCTGCTCGGGATTTTCTGCACCTCCTGGGATTCAAGGTGGCCTGCACCAGCATGGTCCACTGGGCCCGGTGAAAAATGCGCTCTCTGCAGTGAGAGCTGGCCCGTCAATGGTCTCAGTGCAAGGGTCACTTCGACCAGCTGGTCACTGTGACCTAGATGATGTAGGATGCCCTAAAGTGATAGTTAGTCCCGTAACATCTGCAGGAAGGAATCCCCTTTGTCCGCCTGGAGCCAATGGTCACCATCATGACTGATGCCTCCCTGATGGGTTGGGGTGCCCACCTGCGGGAACACAGAGTCCACAGACTCTGGACCCTCAAGGAGTCCCGATGCTGTATCAACCTGTTGGAGCTTCGGGCAGTTCAGCTGGTGCTGACAGCCTTTGTTCCACACACTCAGGGTCAGGGCTGTTCAGCTCCAGACGGACTACACCACGACCATGTACTACCTCAACAAACAGGGTGGGACACATTCCCTTCCTCTGTGCAGGGAGGCTCTCTGCATCTGGACCCTTGTGCTCAGCCTGAATGCTGACCTTCTGGCCATCAATGTGGCCTGCATGTTCAATCAGCTGGTGGACGCCCTCAGCTGGGTGGGGGAGGCATCTCACAAGTGGTCTCTCAATCAGGAGGTAGTGCACAGTCTGTTGTCCCAGTGAGGCACCTCTCTGGTGGATCTGTTTGCCTCCAGGGAGAACACAAAGCTGAGGTTGTATTGTGCCCACCCCTCTTAGCAGGGAATGTAGGGGAAGCTTTCTCGAGGCCTTGGACCCCGGGCCTCATGTATGCCTTCCCTCCCTTTCCACTGATTCAAAGTGCTGCTGAAAGCCAGGAGGGACAATGCTTGATGATCCTGGTGGCTCTGCCAGTTCCGGTACCCCGATTTCCTAAGCCTCAGCTGCAGGCTCCTGTGGCATTAACCTCTATGCCCGGAGCTGTTGTCATGCAATCCAGGGAAGGTATTCCATCCAGATCTTCACTCCCTGCACCTGACAGCCTAGTTCCTGAGCGGCTAGAGTTCCAGGCTTTGGGTCTCTCCGAAGATGTCCTCACTGTAGTCAAAGCTTCTTGGAAGGAGTCGACCAGAAAATGCTATGCCTTCAAATGGAAAAGTTTCTCCATTTGGTGCCAGGGCAAGGGGCTTGACCCTTTGTCTTGCCCTGTGGATAGCATTCTTGATTATCTTTGGTCCCTCTCTCAGTCAGGCCTTTAGTCGACAACCCTTAAGGTGCATCGGTAGCCATCTCTGCATACTGGGCATGGGCTGGTATGCCGTCGGTGGAGCAGCAGACGGTGGTCTGGTGCTTTTTAAAGGCCTTGACCACACTTCCCCTCTGGTACGTGAACCACCACCACCTTGGGACTTGTTGCTGGTGTTGGCAAAGCTCATGGGCAAGCCATTAGAACCTATGCACAGGTGTGCTGTCTCTTACCTAATGTGGAAGACCGCCTTCTTGGTGGCCATTACCTCTGTCAGAAGGATCGGTGAGTTCCAGGCCCTCTCTGTGGAGTCTCCTTACTTGGTTTTCCATAGGGACAAGGCTGTCCTTCGCCCCAACCCGAAGTTCCTCTCAAAGGTTGTCTCAGAGTTTCACCTTAATAGGGTGATGAATCTCCTGGTGTTCTTCACCAACCATACCTCGGAGGCTGAGCACAGGCTCCATACACTGGACCTGAGGCAAGCGCTTGCCTAGTATAAGGCACGCATGGCTGGAGTTTGGAGAGAGGTTCGCCTGCTGATTGTCACCTGCGCTGAAGCCGCAGGTGGCAGACCGGCAGCAAAGTGGACAACTGGCAGGTCGATTATATCCTGCATCAACCTCTGCCATAGGTTGGCTGGTAGGGAGCCTCCCGCAGGGTTAAGGGCCTAGTCCACCAGACGTACCGCTGCCTCGGTGGCTGCTTCCAGGGACATCCATATCCAGGAACTCTCCAAGGCTGCTACCTGGAAGCCAGCACTCACCTTCATTTCCCATTACCACATCGACCTCCAGTCATGCTGGGATGCTGGTTTTGGGACCTTGGCTCTCCAATCTCTGTTTCCTAAGTCAGGGGTGTGCGCCTTGCCCCCACCTCCCTGGAGAACTGCTAGGAGTCTGCCAGAAGTGAGGATACATACACCATATCCCCATCCCTAGAAAAAACAGGTTACTCACCTGTAACAATAGTTCTATATGGTGTACATCCACACAACCCACCCAACCTCCCCTGGCAAGTGCAAGTGGCACATTGAATCTTGCTTCCAACGGGTAAGATCTGATGTCACGGGGTGGTGCTGAGGGAGTTCCCACCCAGGTGGGTGGGAGATGCCAGTTTGAAGACCTTCCGGCAAGATATTTAAAGGGAAAAGATACTGCCAGAAGTGTGGATGTACACCATATACCACTCCTAGAATTACTGGTACAGGTGAGTAACCTGTTTATGCGGTTCAATGTATTTCAATGGGTTTTGAACTTGTCATCTTAACTTGGTCAATTTTTGAATATTTTTTGCCCCAAATTTTCAGCATACCTTTTTTGGTTACCCACCTCATGAACAATGGCAGTGAAGTTAGCAAACCTGTTGTGAAAGGTGATTTTGCAGCCATTGTTTGAAATCACCTTTCGGGCAGGAATTGAACATTTTCTCTGCCCTTGTTCACGAGGTGGGGGCAAAAGAAGGCTATGTTGAAAATTTGGGGTTTTACATACAAACATACAAAACTGCCAGCAGGTACAGGCCTTACGGTCTATCTAGTGTGCTCAAATGTGCAGCACTTCAGCCCTTCAGACTGCAGCTGCACCCCCCCCTTGCCACCCCCCCCCCCGTTTTTTCCTCCTGCTTCCTTCTCACCCCCCCTCCCACTCTCAGGTTGGATCCTCCTTTTGATCCTGTCCCACCCCTTCTTGAAGCTGCTCACTGACCTCAATGATACCACCTCCTCCTTGTTTTTATGAACGCAGGCTCATAACTTTGGTAATTTTCAATGTTTTGACCCAAAATTTTCAACACAGCCATTTCTTCACAGCACCTCATCAGTGTGACACCTGTCATTTTTCAAATCCTGGCCAAAATGTGTTTTCACACTTGTGGCACAAAATCAACTTTTGGGCAGGATATGAAAGTTTTCTCTGCCCTTGTTCATGAGATGGGGCAATAAGAAGGCAATGTGGGGTCATAGGAAGGCTATGTTGAAAATGTGGGGCCAAAAATGAGAAAACAACAAAGGTTTTTTGTAACCAAAGTTTATTAAGGTAGTACTGATATACATTAATGCAGCTACAATAATTCAAAGTGCTTTTATGGTACAGTTACATCGAAATATGTTCAATTCAGACATTCCCATTTAACAGCCAGCCATGGACAGCCACACTACATGTAAAGCAAGTAACCGACCAGTAACTTTTATAAGCCTATGTTACAATTTTTCAATGCACGCTCTTAACTGTGGTAATTTTTAGTATTTTGACCCCAACTTTTCAACACAGCCATTTTTTCACACCACCTCGTGAATATGACAGCTGTAATTTCCCAAACCCTACCCAAAATGTGTTTTCGCACTTGTGGTGCAAAATGACGTCTTGGCCCATGTTTTATAAATGACATGTCATATTCAGAAGGAGTGGTCACAAAAAGATTATGCTGAAAATTTGGGGTACAATCAACAAATAAATGAAAGCATTACAATACAAAAGACATCATGTTATACATCATGTAACTGATAATATGCCGAAGGCATTCCCGAACTCTTCAATACCGTGGAATAACAGAGTTTCAGTTCCGCCTATAGCCCCCGGGTTTATTAAACAAAAAACTGCTACAGTTTCTCCATAAACCTCGAATTCTGGGTTCTGTAAAGAGTGTACATTCTTGAGTATAAATATGGGACAAAACCCGTCCTACATTCTGAAGTATTTCTTGATAAAAATATATTTTTATTGCAATACCCATGCACAGCGAGTTTGCCAAATATAATACATAAGTAGTATACCGATGAGCTGTAAGGTGCCTTGGTTATACTAGTTCCAGTTTCCTTTATAGATACTCAAAACCAATTCCTAATATGTAATCGTTTTATATGAGGGCTCTTTCCAAAGTCCAGCAACAAGGCCCAAGAGTTGACTATATAAGAGCAGAGTAAAAACAGGTGCTCTTGTGTCTCCAAATCAGAATCACATACTGGTCTTATACAATATCGCTCTGATAGCTGCTTATGTTTGCGAGTGTTTCTCACACCCAGTCTCCCATGGACGCTAAGCCACAAGACAGTCCGCGTATACTCAGGGATTCGTTTCTTATTAAACAGTCTAATCACCAAATTCTGCTCAGCAACAGAACATAAAGGAAAAATTACAGCAGTATCAAAGTTTGTGCTCATGACAGTACTGTATAAGTGCTTCCTGGTGCAAGATGCCATATACTCATACTCCACTTTCCACAATTTAATGTTGGAAAATGCATTCCTTATACAGTCTGGCACAAAAAAAGATTTTTTTAATGCTTTTCAATTTCTTTCTCTCCCACTCCTATAAATGCGGGTGTGTCCACTCTTGTACAGTGTCCTTCCAGACAACATGAACAGTATGAAATGAGATGCAGATATTCATATACAGGAAGATACAATAAAAGAAAACACAGGGATTAACCATACCCAACCCACCTTGCTTCTTAAGCTTATATGTTGTATTTCTCTTCACCGGATTTAACTGGCTTCCCCATAAAACCTGGAAAAATACACTGTACAATGTTGTTTCCACAGTGCGGGATGGAGAGAAAATGTAGCTAACGTACACAAAAATGGGGATCAATAGTGTTTTTATCAATATTATTATTTTCAGTTTAGATATCTGTTTTCCTTTCAAGGATTGTACTTTCACCAAGGCAGTATTCAGGCAAGCTGCCCAACTTCTTTCTGCCATATCTGTCAAACCAAACTTAATACCCGGTATTTTTATCTCACTGGAGTCAATTCTTACATAAGCTACAGAACTGGGCGGAGTCATACCCGTAGTCCCCAAGAGGAATCCCACACTTTTATCATAATTTATTTGGGACATAGAAACCAACTCAAATTGTTCCAGTTGGCATTTAACTGCAGTTCCAGAGGTTTCATCGGCCAATGTGTTTACAACATCGTCTGCATATGCCAATATCTTAATGGGAGGGTGACTCAGGGTCAATACAATCCCCTCCACTATCAGGTCTGTCTGAATACTCCTCAACAGAGGATCCAAACCAAAGACGTACAACAGGGGGCAAAGAGGGCATCCCTGTCGTACCCCTTTTCGTAGGCCACGTTTCCCACAACCAGCCATTCAATAGAGATGTGATCAATGCCGAAATAGGCACGCAATCCAATTAACAAAACATCTAGAGAGACCATATGCACTCAATGCAGAAAAAAGGTAAACATGGGACAGACGGTCAAATGCGTTCTCCTGGTCTATACTTAAAATGAACCCATTTGCTGTATTATTCATTCCTCTATAAAATAGTTCTCTCAGGGTGATGAGGTTCTCTTAAATATTTTGTTGTTTTTTTTTTTAGTGTGAAAGTTTGTGCAGGGCTAATGAGAATCTCTGCTGCTCTTGCAAGCCTGTTAGCCAGAATTTTAGTCAGTATTTTATAGTCTGCATTAGGCAAACTAAGGGTCTCCAGTTGCTTAATTTTTCCTTTGTGCCTTTTTTGTAAATAAATATCAAAATCCCTTGTGTCATGGAAAGAGGGGTGGCCTGTTGAAGGAGACAATGATTAAAACCAGTGTCAAGGGTACTAGAAGGTGTTCCTTAAACGTCTGATAAAATTCTGAACTCAGTCCGTCCCTTCCTGGAGCAGTATTCTTACTAACAGCGTCAATACAGTCAGCCACTTTCTGGGTCGTGATAGGACTAAACAGCATGTCTTTGGATGCCTCTGGTAAATCAGGGATCCCTAAGGCATTAAAAATCCTAAATTAGGTGTCTGCCCTACTGCCGTACCAAAAGTGCTCTGCACGTGTTTGTGTACTTCAGAGAGAATGTCCTGCTTAGTTTAAACGATTTCACCTGCATCAGTTTGGAGTTTATGTATAGT
This sequence comes from Neoceratodus forsteri, assembly GCA_016271365.2. NCBI lineage: Eukaryota > Metazoa > Chordata > Ceratodontiformes > Ceratodontidae > Neoceratodus > Neoceratodus forsteri. The sequence continues at coordinate 277,795,550 of CM028138.1, read as the reverse complement.
TCTGCTGTCAACCCTTTTTTTAACAGTCCTTATATGGATCATATGTCTGTTGTGTGTTCTGGGTGCCAAACTGCATCTCCCGGAGCAGCGACGTACCCCTGTCATACTGTAAATCTCTTCGATTAAATTAGCAATGAAAGCTTTGTTATCATCCCTGAGTGTTTCTGATCTGGATATGGCTGTGGGAAATGTGCTCCTTAAATGCAAGTATCGGAGGTATTTCTCAGATACTGAATGGCCTGAGTATTTCTGGAAAAAAATCCTGCATTTCCAATTTACTATCCTTCCACCACTGAAGACAGTCATCATATATGCTTGTAACATAGTAAAAATAAGAAGAGGTCAAATAAGGGAGGCAACTGGCTGAAGTGCATCACATGCCACAAGAGCAACACAGCATTATGGCATGATAATGCCGTGTTGCTTGTGTAATGCACAAAGCAGTCAGAGGAGCAAAAAGAGCAGCAGAGAAAATAGCAAAGGAGAAGAAAGTGGAGCGAGCAAGTTTTGAAATGGCAAGTTGGAATGGTGTAGTAGTAGTGGGACAAGTGTTAGCGAGGGACCGGGGCAAAACAGAGAACGGGGGAAGGAGAAAGCAGTGTGATGAAGAGAGATAAAATAATGAGTAGTCTATGTGGGAGAGGAGCAATGGGTAGACGAGGAATTTGCTGACAAGTAAGAAAGCGGAGAACGTGCAACGGGACGCAGCAGCGGACAGCCCAGAAAACGCAGGAGTCACCACACACACACCAGAGGAACCTCCAGAAGTAGAGAGGGGCAGAGGATGCAACAGACCGGAAGAGGGAGCAGCACAGAGAGCATCGCGAAACGGATTCAAGTTCCAGAACTGTACCGTGTATGGCACCGGCACCTTTAATTATGCAGGACGAAGCAGAGACACACGAGAAACCGGAGAGAGTCGGCAACTGTGAGTAGTGAAAATAGCGAGTCATTAGACTGCTAGTGTCAGCAGGCAAACAGCACGAGCAGTACGCACCAAAGAACTGGCAGCGGTATGCAAATGAGATAGAGACCTACACGGTCAATGAGTGAAACAGCAATGCGGCGGTCATCCTAGCACCAGTAGCAAACGAACAGCTGCTCAGAAATCTCCCAAAAGTACCGCAATTGAGAACAATTGCATAGTTGTACAAGCACACCCAAAATATAAAATTACATATATGTATGAAAGAGAGGTTTGGTAACAGTGCAAAAAGTAACACTAAAAAGAAGTCATTAAGTTTATTGGTGTCATTGTCTGTTCTTTAAGATCACCAAAATTATTTGTGTCAGATCTATACCCATGGAGAGACCATGTTACAAGCGCATTAATCCCCTCCGAAGGTGGCATCTAATGGGGAGTTAATGCATGGTTGAACCGTTGTACGCACTCGGCCTCCGGCCTCATGCCACAACGGTCCCAACCATGCATTAACTCCCCAATAGATGCCACCTTCGTCTGTGATTAATGCTTACATATTACTGATACTCTGGCTTCCCATAATAACTCCATTGTTTTAGTAAGTTCAGTTCTTCCAAAAGCTAATTATTGAGGCGCCATAACCCTTTCCCCTTGGGGGAGTAATGTCCCCACTGTACCGTAATCTGCAACATTTTGTAATCAGAAATTTCCGTATTCACAGTGTCAGCCTGTAGCACTGAAAACAGGGGAGAGATAAAGAAAAAATATATTTGTGTTTTTTGTATGTCTTTAAAAGAGGTATGTCCTCCAGTCTGGTGTAATGTTCTGTAGGCATCTTTTAAGGATAAGACTCCTTTAAGGATGCTTGTTGCACTGTGTCCCTCAAGTTATTTGAATCACAAAACAGTTTATAGGTGACCAGACCTCTATCAGCTTGTACCATACCGCAATTAAAATCCCCACCCCAAATTACTGTCCTGGATGTATGTAAAAATGGTTGTAAAGTCTGAAAGAGGTCCACTCCTGTGGCTTTTGTTTGTGGGGAATACACCGCCATCAAACAGAATCTTGTGTTTTGGTGCATCAAGTCTAGGTTGATAGCCCTTCCAGGGTCTACATTCACCAACTACGTGACATGAAATACCATTCTTGCTAACAGGATACTTACTCCATCGCATCTGTCCGGGCCAATGGACCAAAAAGCTGGTCCCTTGGTTCACAACTTTGAAGTTTAGGGAGCATCATATTGGGACTTCAGTCTAACATCCTGCAAAAAATTATTTGCGCATTGCTCTTTTGAAGAGTATAGTTTTTAATATTAACGTTAAGAGTGAGAATAGAAAGAGTACCCATTAGGACATGTGTTTAATAAAAGAAGTAGTCATTTTACATTGTCGCTTTCTTCTCAGCAGTGGATCTAGTTACCCTGGTACTACGGGCCTCCTGGACCCCTGCAATGCAGTCCTCCTGATCCGAGGAAGGGTCAGGTGTAGAGGACGACACCAAAGATGTTTCGGAAGCCCCCTCCTCCTCATCATCATCTCCCCATTCCTTCAACTGACTCAAGACCCCAAATCTATTATATATGGACTGATCAGTTTTCTTCCCTCTAGATGTTGGAGTACTTCTGGACCAGGGTCTCTTCTTTTTCCCTTTGGGGCAAACTTCTACAAACTCATTGGGGGGGGGGCATTATTGCTACTGGGGTTGTCTGTTGCGACAGGGAACTCATGGTCAGGTAAAGGCTCTTCCATCTGCTCAATTTCAACATTTTCTCTAGTGACCCCTATTGGTGTCTCTGGGACTACCTCATCTTCTGGAGTTGGGTTCTGCAGGTGGAGGAGGGGGGGTATCCTGTCGGTCAGGGCTTTTCTGGGCCCTGGACTGTAGGTCTGCCTCTCTTTGTTGCGAGGCCCTGGCAGCCCGATGTTGCTGCACTTTGTCACATTATCTTCTTGTGACATATCAAGCCCTTTGTTGTGAGAAGCCCATGGACACTTTGCAAAGGAATGACCTCTCCTTTCGCACAAATTACACCTGAAAGCATCTTTACAATCCACAGTGACATGATCGTACTTCAGAGAATAAGCACATTTGGTGATGTCGCACGCATTACTGAGGTTGACTCGCGAACCACATTTAAAACATGACTTGGGCTGGCCTGCATAAAATATCATCCCCATGTCCCTGCCCAACAAAAAATTGTTCAGTAAATGCATCACCCCTGATTAGTTTGCTGCAATTTTACCCTCACTTTCCATACCCCAGTCCATATTTGTTCAAAGTCTATTATGTGTTCTGGTCTGACCAGAACCTCACAACTTTGCCCCAACTAAAATATCAATGTCCTTGCGACGCCGGCTACCCAGGTTCGGAAACGAGCCTGGGTTGCTGGAGGACAGCTGGGAGAAGGATAGAGCGCCCTAAGGACAGCCTCCTTCTCTGGGAGCGCCCAGCGGCTTGCTGAGCCTCAGCGGAGGCTGGGAGCATCATAGGACACCAGGACCATGCACGCCACCGGGAGGGATGGACGCCAGCATCAGCCATTACGCCACTACGGCACCCAACAGAACAGAGGAAATGGCTGGTGTTTCCAGATGATGACCTCCAGGTCCTCTGTGCCTCTTGAACCCTCCAGGAGCTACCCTGCAAGTCTCAGCAGCATCCTGCGGCCTATAAGGCACGTGCTGAGTGCCACCCCTCCACTAGTGCATTCCCCGAAGAACCTACCGAAGGGTGACGCGGGATACAGCAGGAGGGCTGCGATATGGGGCTTGTGGGGGAGGGGGATCAGGATCTCGAGTGAGGCAGTAGGAGCGGCAGAGGGAATCACAAGGAGGCCGGAAGGAGAGAGGAGGTACCTGAGCGAGGAGTGAGGGAATAAACAAATACAAAAAAAAAAATCAATGTCCGAAGCATTCATGCTTTCATTTCTGAAACTAATCATAACTGTCCAAAGGGTAGGCTTAGTCAAAGGGACTGCCAAAAAAAGGTAGCCACGGGGATATTGCTCTGTTGTATTGCTTCCAAAAGCCGTCCAGGTTATGAACCATTTCAAAGCTTACATTATAGTTATAATCCCCTACATGAATCAAAGCGTAAATTTCAGAATCAAATTATTTCACTGAATCTTTTAACAAGACACCAGCCACGTAAACTCTGTATGGGGGTAACGCTAAGCCCCCTTTACATATAATCCGAACTGCGTTTTTTCAAGGCACTAGCTCCCCTGTGGCTCAAAAAAAATCTGAATAGGCTCTTGGCCTTTCATTTCTTCAACTGTCATTCCTGGGGTTCCCGTTTGAAACTGGAGGATACGCATCAGCGTTAGCATTGTCATTATCAGAGCCAGGCAAATCATGTGGCTCATTCTGAGCAATGTTTTTTTTGGGGGGTCCATATTCTGACCCTCATTCCCCATCCTTTCTGAATCACATGAATATACGATACAGCCAGAAGATAAAGGTCATATGGTCTATCAAGTCTGCTCGAGTGTGCAGCTAGCAATCCACTTACACTGCAGCTGCCCCTCCCCCTTCATGGTGACCCTCTTCTTCACTTTGTTCCATCCTCTTTTAAAACTGCCCACTATCGTACAGGATACCACCTCCTTGGGTAGCGCATTCCACAGACACCACCCTTTCCATGAAAAAATGTCTAATTTCTCTCCTGAATCTTCCACCCTCCAAACTCAGCCCATGCCCCCCCAATTTAAAAATCCCCTCTGTACCAGTCTTGTTTATACCCTTCATTATTTAAAGGTCTTGATCGTATCTCCCATGTCCCTCTTCTTCTCCAGGGAGTACATGTTGAGCTCCCTCAGCCTCCCCTCATAGGGTTTGTCTTCCAATCCTTGGATCATCCTTGTTGCTCTGCACTGGACCCCCTCCAGTAATCTGACATCCTTCTTTAAGTATGGGCGCCAGCACTGCACGCAGTACTCCAGATGCAGTCTCACCAGTGACCTGTACAGGAGCAGGATCACCTCCCCCCTCCTGGAGGTGATCCCCTAGTAATACACCCCAGCATCTTATTGGCCTTGGCCACTGCTTTCCTGCACTGTGCCGAGTGGTTCATCTGCCCTCTTACTATCACCCCAAGATCTTTCTCCTCCTCTGTTGTGGTTATATGTTATCAGTTGGGTTGGGGTACCCAGCTGATAACATCTCCTTGAGTTCCTTGCTCCCAAGTGCATGACCATGCACTTCCTAGCATTGAACCCCAGCTGTCACATGCCTGACCAATCCTCAAGTTTAGCCAGATCATCCTGCAGCCCCTGACATCCAGCTGCGTCATCCACCACGGCACCGATCTTGGTGTCATCAACAAAAAGACTAATCTGGCTCTTAATGCATACAAGATGTTGGTGATGAATATGCCAAACACCGGGCCCAGTACCGAGCCCTGCGGTACCCCACTTGTTACAGCCCTTGGAGATGAGAGTTCCCTTCCCACCACTACCCTTTGTTGTGTTCCTTGCAGCAAGTTCCTGATCCAGTTCACCATCTTTGTCCCTGCTCCCTGGTATCCCAACTTGCTAATCAGCCTCCCATGTGGCACTGAATCGAATGTCTTGCTGAAATCCAAATACTGGATATCCACCGCATGACCCTTGTCAAGTTCCCTAGTCACTCAGTCATAATAGCCAACCAGGTTTGTCTGGCAGAATCTGCCAGAGACAAACTCATGCTGCTTCCCATGCTGGAGTCCATTACCTTCCAAAAAGGTCACCAACCTCTCCTTAAGAATTGTCTCCATTAACTTCCCCACAACAGGGATGTGAGGCTTACCAGTCTATAGTTGCCTGGCTCATCCTTGGGTCTGCTGTTGTGAAGGGGCATCACATTAGCCATCCTCCAGTCATGTGGTACGCTCCCTGTTTCCAGAGAGGTATTGAACAATTCTGCCAATGGCTCTGCCAGGACCTCCGCCAATTCCTTCAGTACCTGGGGGTGTATGCCATCTGGTCCTGGCGCCTTATCCACCCTCAGTACCCTTAAACCTTCCAGTACCCTGTCCATTGTGATTACCCCATCCGTCACCCCCCCCCGAGCCTACCCTCCTTAACTCCTGAGGCAGTGGCCCATCCTTCTCCTTAGTAAGTACAGAACAGAAGTATTCAATTAGCGCTGCTGCCTATTTTGCCCCTTTCTCTGCCCACCCCCCATTCTTCCAGATCCTCACAATTTGTTCCTTGCAGATCCTCCTCTCTCTTATGTACATGAAGAAGTCCTTTTCCCCATCCTTGATGCCCTGTGCCAGCCTAAGCTCCCTGGAGGCCTAGGCTGCCCTGATTGCTCTGGTCACCTCCTTTGATTTCTTCAGGTACTCCTCTCAATCTTTCCCCCCACCTGGATCTTTTAAATCCCCTGAAGGCTGCCCTTTTTGCCCTCACCTTTTCCAACACCTCCCCGCTTAACCAACTTGGTTTCTTGACCCTAGCCTTTTTGCTTTGTGTCTTGATACAGGATCTAGTGGCATTGATAACTTCCCATTTCTGGTCAGCATCCATGTGTGGGTGGATTCCAGATAGGTGCCAGCTACAATTTCCCCCATCTTCCCAAAGTCAGCTCACCTGAAGTCCAGCATCCTGGTTTCTGCTCTTACAGCCTCCTTATCCAAGCTGAGTGAGAACCACACTGCGTGGTGGTCACTTCCTGCCAGTGGATCCTCCACCCCAGTTCCCTGTCAAGCTCCCCATTAGACAGCACAAGGTCCAGAGTGTTGCCTGACCTGGTTGGCTTGTTTGCCATCTGTACCAAGAAGCTATCCTGTAAAGCCTCAAGGAGGACCTGCTCCCTTGCACTCAATGTGGCTCGGGTGCTCCAATCCACACCTGCCAGATTGAAGTCCCCCACGATCACGGTGTTACCCTTCCTGCTGACCCTCCTTATCTGCTCTGCTAGATCTCTGTCCAAGTCCTCTGCCTGAGAAGGTGGCCTATATATCCCCATCCTAAGTGATGTTTTTTGACTCCTGGAATTGTATCCACAATGCCTGTGTTCTACCCTCCTCCCTGGCACACCTTACCCCCTCCCTCACATAATCGCCGCCCCACCCCACTTCCCTTTTTCCTTATCCCTGCAGTATATCCTGTACCCTGGGAGCACCAGGTCCCAGTCCTGGTACTGGGTGGCCCATATTTCGGTGATGGCAGCTATGTTCACCTCCCCTTCTGTCATGAGAGCCTGCAACTCGACCGTGTTGCTCCCCAGACTTCTTGCATTCAAGGAGACTACCCTCCAATATGTGGCCTTCGTATCCTCCCCCTCCCATGAACACTTTTAATATCAATACTGTACGAATCCTCCCTTGATCCATCTCTACTAGTATGGGCGTAAGCCTGTTTGGCCCCCTGTCCTGGAAACCTTGTTGGAATCATCAGTAAGGTCAGTGTCTAAAGGCAGAGCCTGTGCCCCACCATCCTGTACGAAAGTAGCAGGTTCCACAGCAGTAGGTAAAGAAGATTCACCCTCCATCCGATCAGTATCCCCTCGTAAGTTCGTACTACAACCCTCTCGGGAGCCATTTGTATGCCCACACTGCTGCTGCGGGGAACGCAGGGCTGGATTTGTATCTGAAACCCCTGCATTTGGTTGCGCATTTTCCACGATTCCTCCTCAGTATCACTATACTGCAGGATCTGTTCCATTGGGATCCAAGTTCCCCCTGCATTTTGTATCCATCCTGCAGAAGCGAGCGCTTTCTCTGGTGACCAAGCACCTTGCTCCTGAGCTGAAATGTTCTGTTCTGGAGTCCCGCACTGAACTACTGATGTCACTGTAAGCCGTACACTCTGTGGTGTGGCAAAGCTGAAACAGGTACAGTACTTTTACTTTTGTTGGTAGTGGGAGTGGGTTCCTCCGTTACTGTTCTGCTCGATCCTGGCACCACTCGCTTAGTTCTTACAGGCACAGATTCTAATTCTGTATTAACTCTTGCCAACTCCAGTTTTTTTCCTCCTCCAGTAACAAAATAAGCAGTAAAGCCTATTGTCATTCATGTTTAAGGACATCACTAGATGCCGGTATTGGCATCTCCGTTTTTTTCTCAAATGACAAACAGCAGATTCAGTCGATTTTTCCACTCTCACTGTGCGTTCTGCACTGTTCTCCAAGTCCATTTCTGAATCTGTTAGACCATCCATATCTCGATCCACATCCAGTCGTTTCGAGGTTCGATCCTCCACCCCGGCAGCTGCATCTCCTTCCACACTCTGCTCAGCAGAGTCTGCCATCTTGGAAGATGGCAGCTCCCCCTCCCGCAGAGCAGGGGAATTTCCTCAGTGTCCTGGCCAAATTTTCCCCATTCACAAAAAAAACCAAAAACAAAAACAAAAAAAAAAAGCTTAATCTGGTTCAAAGTCGGTTGGCATCCATCTGTATGACAAGGCTGAAAATATGAAGAATTGTCTAGTCCTCCTTTCCCGATCGACAAAACAAAATAAATACCAGTGGCGAACATTCGGCACTGACAAACACTTGTTTTCTGTATGTGTCCCTCCTTTTTGCTTTCTACCTTCCTGGTCTTTTAAACCAGCTCTGTATGTACCCCCCCCCACCACCACACTGTACCATTATACACCCATGCCAGTTGTCTGTTTTACTGCATGGCACAGAAAACAGGTAGAAGGTACAAATGTTTTCAGTGATGCAGAATTCGACACAAATATGTTTTCAGGGTGCTAAAACAGTGAAAATGCCGCAGTGAGATGCTGGACCATCGGCGCAACTGTAGGGCTACTGCTCGTAACTCTGGCGATGAGTTTGGGGACATGCTCGAATAATCAAAGTGCTAGCCAGGGGAGGAAAACTGAGTGTCCTAGAGGATGCTATTTTTCTTCGAGGAGGGAGGGTGCAGAGTTCTGCTGCCACACCGCCCCCCGAGTGACTACAGGGGGAAGTACATGTAGGACCATGAGATGGGGAGGACATGACTGATGTTGACATGCATAAGCATGTGCACTGAAGTCTTGGCAGTGGAGTCCTCAGGGGTAGGAGCAATCAAAGGTGGTAAATCCCTGCTCATGCACGATGTGGAAGGACTCTGACCTGCCTGCAAGTCCTGCACCCACTGACTCAGGTACAGTCTTCCTATCGGCTGGGGAATGTGGTTACTGGAGGGGTCTGGGGAATCCCAGTGATGGCCCAGCCCTGAGGTATGGGCTGCAGTGGTCCGGATGAGGATTCCTCCAGGGGTTACTGAGCAGAGTCAGGAGTAAAAACAGAGTTAAAAAAAGTGGCAGCGGGAGCTCAGTTACAGCAAGTAAAAGCACTGCAGTGAGGAGAGTGGAAAGGTCTCATGCCATTTAAAGGAGATCTACTTGCAACGGTGCTTGAGCCACTGGTGCATACATTGTGTCTCGAGCACCCCGATCTCCCCCCCGTGTCCCAGTATATATTCATTAAATAAATTACCTTGTCTTTTGTAAAATTGTATTTTAGGGTTGGTGAAGCTAGCATATTGCTATATAAAGTGGAACCCCCGGGAGATTGCGAAGGCAAAAATCACGAAATGATGACACAGTTTTGCCTCTTCCTGTGTATTGCCCTAATATACGGACGTATTAAAATCTCTGTTTTTTCTATAGCCGGTGTTTTTTTTTTTTTTGTTTTTTTTTAACAAACGGTGCCTATATGCTACGTGGGTTCGGCACCCACATGGCATACAGGCACCATTTGTAAAACAAACACCAGGTACAGAAAAAAGTACAGTTACGTAAGAACTTACCGTAACAGTAGATCTTTGAGAGGAGCTCTTACAGCAGGTAATACCATTAGGACTAAGGATGCCAGGCGTTAGGACCCCACGGAAAAATTTTCTAGCTAGCAGTCTGTGGCAGGGGACCGCCCCCGATATCGGCTCCACCCGACGTCAGATGTAGTATAAAAGAGGTGGTCCACCGGCGCTACCTCAGTTCTCCCACCGGAGGACCAGCTGAAAATACAGACGGAGAATCAAGGAGGATCTCCTATCCCCAAAGAGAAGATGTAATATTTGTCCCCAGTGGTAGGTGGGTGGGAAAGCAACCTGCTGCAAGAGCTCCTCTCGAAGATCTACTGTTACGGTAAGTTCTTACGTAACTGTAATATCCCACTTCGAGGGGGAGCTCTTGCAGCAAGGAATATCTTTAGGACTGAGTCCCAAGCAATGCCCAAAGAGAGACCCAGATCAAAAGGGTGGAGGACAATAAAACAAAAAACTGTGTGAATTTAGGAGAGAAGTCCCTGAAGGACTGCCAGGCCGAAACCTGCTCTCCTCCTGGAAGCAATGTTCAGACTGTAGTGCCTCACAAAGGTATGCACTGAGCTCCAAGTAGCGGCTGCGAAGAGGGCCGCTGCAGGCACATTTCCAAGAGAAGCGAAAGATGTCGCCACCCCTCTGGTGGAGTGACCTCTCACCATTCTCAGTAGAGGACTGTTGTGGTGCTGGTAGCAAAATGTGGTGCACTGCACGAGCCACTTAGGGTTTGTTTTCTGACTGGTGCTCCAAGTTTCTTGTGCACAAAGGAGGCAAACAACTGGTCAGTCTGTCTGGCGGAACTAGTCCTAGCCAGATACTAATGCAAAATTCTCTGAACATCCAGTGTATGTAACAATGCCTCCCCCTTGTTCGAGTACTCTGGGTAATAAACTGGTAGTTGGATGTCCTGGCTCAACGTGAACTCAGACACTACCTTTGGCAAAACCTGTGGGTTTGTAGGCAGGGCTACTTTCCCTGTGAAAAACAATATAAGGCTCTTTATACATTACAGCCGGCAGCTCGGAAGTCCTCCAGGTTGAAGTAATGGCAACTAAAAATAGCGCCTTTCAGTAGAGAAAGCAGAGCTCACAGCTTGCAGCTGGTTCAAAAAGTGGCAAGGTGAGCTTTTCTAAAATGAACAGGAGATCCCAGGATGGTACCGCGTCTCTCGTGGGGGGTTTCATATGCAAGATACCGCTCAGGAAGTTCTTGCAGATGTCCAGCTGTGCCAGAGTCTTCCCATTTAATGGTGCATAGTAAGCTGACAGAGCACAGAGATGCACCTTAATGGACGAGTAACTGAGACCCAAGTCCGACAGGTGGAGAAGATACTCCAGCACAGATTCCACCGGACAACCCAGGGGAGCCAGGGAACGGGGAATCGCCCATAAGCAGAAATGCTTCCATTACATGGCATAAGTCGCCCTGGTAGTGGGTTTTCTCGTCGCCATGAGCACCTTTGCCACTCTAAGGGATACTCCAAACCTATCCCTAGCTAAGTCTGCAGAAGCCAAGCATACAGGTGCAGGGACTGGAGGTTCAGTTGGACTAATTTCCCTTGCTCTTGGGAGAGCAAGTGAGCAACGGAAATAACGGTTCCAATGCCAGCTGTTGCAATAGCAGGAATCAAATCTGTTGAGGCCAGAATGGCGCTACCAGTATCATCCTGGCCTCTTCTGCCTGCAACTTGAGCAGGACCCTCTGAAGAAGAGGGAAAGGAGGGAAAGCATAGACAGATCTCCCTGTCCAAGAAAGGGACAATGCATCTTGCCAGAAAACACCAGGTCCTGGATCTAGCCAGCAGAAACTGGGCAGTTTGGCATTGTGTGGGGACGCAAAGAGGTCCAGTTCTGGCTGACCCCCCCTTTCGAAGAGGTCGTTTACAACTTCTTGCTGTAGTTCGTACTCGTGGTTCTGAGATAGAGAGCGACTTAAGTTGTCTGCAAGGACGTTGTGGATGCCTGGAACATGGACTGCTGTGATGTCCAGCTTGTGATCCACCGCCCAGGACCAAACTCTCATCACCGCTCTGCACAGGGGATACAAATGTGTACTCCCTTGCTTGTTGAGATGGAAGACTACCAGGGTGTTGTCCAACTAGACCACTAAAGGCCTGGGAAGAAGTACCCCATGGAAAGCTTGAAGGGCGTACAGAACGGCTCTCGGCTCCAAAATGTTTATGTGAAGAGCTTGTTCTGTTGAGATCCAGGAGCTCCATGTCTGATGTGAAGCAAGATGTGCTCCCCATCCCAGTCCGCTCGAACTCGGCTTAACAAATGTAACAGAACAAGCCGACAGACAAGACAGGATCCTGCTGTTCCTTCTTGCGCAGGAAAGGGAGCTAACAACCAAGTTGGACGACTTGGAGGGTAGGAGCAGGCGTCCGAACATCGGGGTCTATGGTGTGCCAGAGAGCTCGGAACTAGCACCCCAGGACATGATCCCGCACCTGCAAAGAATTCTGAGAGAGACATTGAAACGGCCGCCCAACTTTGATCTCTCAATGGACAGGGTCCATCGCTCACTCATGCAGCGGCCCAACAACCTGAATGCCTGCTCCAGGTCAATTATTGCTAAAATGACTTCATACCACTCGAAGGAGGAGATCCTCTGCAGGGCTTGGAGAGCACAAGCAATTTCATTTGAGGGCCATCGCATCTCCATTGATAACGACTATACCAACACAAAGCAGGAGAGCAGACATACTCTGTGGCCTACACTCAACCAGCTGAGAGCTAAAAATACTAAAGCCCAAATCCTTTACCCAGCATGTTTCAAGGTCGAAATGGGCCAGAGCACTAAAATATATGAGGACTTGGTGGCAGTGGCTCGATTTCTAGAAGGCATGAGTATAATCGTTCCACACCTCGTTAAGGAGCGCCTCGAGAAGGAATTATTACAGTCAGCCTGGGCAGTGGCGCGAAAAGGAGCATCGAAACAACAGCACACCCATTCAGTGCAAGCCACCACGTTGAGAGAGGATATCTACACCACTCTAAAGAAATATGGATCTCCAGTCCTTATAGATGGAATTACATTGCGGGACAGCCACAACACTGCAGACTCCCAAGAAGAGATGGACAGTGTTATCTATGGTCCAGCACGTCTGATTGGCCCCCTACTTCACAGACAGTAATACTTAGGGCACAGGCACTTATCATATAAGCATGAGTGTCAGGATCAGAGTTCTAGTATACTTTATTGTCATATAATCATGCTGTTATATGGTAATCCTAATTGTAATACTGGGGAGCATCTTTGAACCACTGTATAATCATTAGTTAGGCAACACTGCCATCTACAGCTTAGTGTAGAATAGCCATTACCAAGCAATTATGTGAGACCCTGTAAGATGACCTTGACTATGAGACATGTCTTTCTTTGCAATAACTAAGTTTTTTGCTGGATCAGCAAGTATTCCCAGGCTAGCCAGACACGTAATTGTCCAATAGTATGTGTTTTATATATCTTTTTGCTGGTTGCCATTGTAGTTATCAGATGTGTAATACCTATTGCATTATTCATTTTTCTCTGAGAAGAGACGAGACCTGATGAATTTGCTACCTAGGTAAGCTTTAGGAAGATTGCTGATATTCTCCCTCAGTGTGATCTTCCACTGTGTGTGTTTGGTTGTAAGCCTGCTTATCACCAGTAATAAATCCTTTACAGTAGACACCACTCATCTGTGTTTCTTCACTGCTGTGCAGTTCCAATCAAGAACCTAAGTGAGGATGCTTTATTACCCAAACTACAACAGTAACATGAGGGGTTCGGGACAGTGACTCTCCAAGTAAGCTCAATTTAAAGACACTACGACCCCTTCTACTCCCCCTCTGTGTGATCTGTGTAGGCCGAACTGCAGGTAAAAGACCCCTGATACTGAAGCCCTCACGATAGTGAGGGGGGCTAGGGAAGGCGCCCATATCGGAGGGACTGTCTTGATCCAATTCATGGACACCTGAGAGACCGCCTAACCAGAGCAGCTTAATAAAACCCAGGGTCCTCATGTGAACCGCTTTGAGGGATCAAGAATAGCATCTGAACATACAACAAGTTACTCAGAGCCTCATCTGGATGGGATTTACAGATTGATCCTGTGGGGGGATGACATTAACAATACAACTGTAACAACTGTATTTGCCTTGCACCATGTCACAATAATTTAAATGTTCTTATCAAAAGTAAGGGCTCTGGCTATGGGAGAGGGAGGGATTGTGGATACTTCTAATTATTCAAAGGGCAGAACATTACAGCTTATGAACAGAGCTTGAGCTGAATGGGGAACACGCTTAACAGACATTTAAAGTGACAGGGAAAATAATGAAGAGGGGAAGGGAGGAGTTGTGAAGCTTGGTTGAATAGGGCAATTGTACTGTCCATGGTTATACTTGCGGGAAGCCTGACTAATGAGACAGTAAAGGTGGATGCCCTGTTCCATGCCCCGGGGGGGAGGGGCCCACTGAGAGGGGGGGGGGGTTCCCTCTCTCCCATCCAAAGAAAATAAATGAGGGGGTTGGGAGAGACGTATTACTAACATGTCTATGTGTCATTTAGTTCTAACCATGCTGCTGATGTTGGCCATGCCTGGAGGAAGAGGGCTTCACCTTACAGATCCCCCTTTGATTGGGCAAGCCCGATGCCATCATAGCGGGCCCAGTGTCATTAGTATGGCATGAGCCAGCCCACTGTTAATGGGGGCTGACCTAGGAAGTATTGATGTACATAGTTCCTGTACCTGATCTGCCACTGCCTTCCTTCAAACAATCTATTTGGCAGGTCAATGTACAAAAAATTAATGCATTTACGTAACATGACAATCAGCCTCCTACAGAGTCTCTCTATTTTCTCCTTCCCCTTGGCTGTGCTAAAGTACCCAAATCTCTGCTAAACCTCCATGAAACAACATGTAACCTGTTTTTTTGATTATAATTGTTACTTTGTTATGTACTGTATTTTCTGTATCATAAGTCCCGTCCCTGTTCAATTTATGTATGACGTGGAACCTTTGTAAATGAGTCTCTGACTCAAAGGTCTTTCTGAATATCACAATAAATAAATAAATAAATAGTTGGTCTGACTGGGGTTTTGAGTTGAGAATTTTGCATGTATTCATCTTTAGATTAAAACACCCCGAGAAGAGGTTTAACCAGCCTGCTCAGCTGGGATCTGAAACGGCTTCAAAGTTCTGGAAGAGCTGAGTGGAAACTAGGACCCCAGCCTTATATCTTCTCAGTTTTCTATCAAGTTTATGCTATTGCTTTTCTTTTCTAGAATTTGGAAAAAGGTTAAATAGTTTGACTATGGTTATACCCCCAACTACTGGAGAAAGGTTGGAAGAACTTAACACTGTTATTCAGCTTATACAGTGGCGTGAAAAAGTATTTGCCCCCTTCCTGATTTTCTCTATTATTGCATATTTGTCACACTGGATGTTTTCAGGTCTTTAGACAAAATGTAATATTAGATAAAGGGAACCGGAGTGAACAAATAACACTTTTTTTTTTTTTTTTTTACTTATTTCATTTATTTAATGAAAATAGTTAACCAACACCAACTGGCACTGTGTGTAAAAGTAATTGCCCCCTTACACTTAACTGGTTACGCCACCTTTAGCTGCAATGACTACAACCAAATGCTTCCCAAAATTCAATATCAGTCTTTCACATTGCTGTGGAGGAATTTTAGCCCACTCTTCCTAGCAGAACTGCTTTAATTCAGTAACATTGGTAGGTTTTCGAGCATGAACTGCTCGTTTCAGGTCCTGCCACAGCATCTCTATTGGGTTTAGGTCTGGACTTTGACTAGGCCACTCCAAAACTTTAATTTTACTTCTTTTCAGCCATTCTGATGTGGACTTGCTTTTGTGTTTTGGATCTTGCTGCATGACCCAACTACGCTTCAGCTTATGGACGGATGACCGGACATTCTCCTTAAGAATTTTCTGGTACAGAGCAGAATTCACTGTTCCTTCAATTATGGCAAGACGTCCAGGTCCTGAGGCAGCAAAACATCCCCACACCATCACACTACCACCACCATGTTTGACTGTTGGTATGATGTTCTTACTGTGGAATGCTGTGTGTGCTTTACGCCAGACATAATGGGATCCATGTCGACCAAAAAGTTGCACTTTGGACTCATCTGTCCATAGAACATTTTCCCAAAAGGCTTGTGGATCATCCAGGTGCTTCTTGGCAAATGAGAGATGAGCATTTATGTTTTTCTTGGTTAGCAGTGGTTTCCGCCTTGCTACTCTCCCATGAAGCCCATTTTTGCCCAGTCTCTTTCTGATTGTGGAGTCATGAACACTGACCTTAGCTGAGGCAAGAGAAGCCTGCAGTTCTTTGGATGTTGTTTTAGGATCCTTTGAGACATCCTGGATGATTTTACGCTGCGCCCTTGGAGTAATTTTGGCAGGCCGCCCACTCCTGGGAAGAATCACTACTGTTCCAAGTGTTCTCCATTTGGAGATTATGGCTCTCACTGTGGTTCGATGGAGTCCCAGAGCCTTAGAAATAGCTTTGTAACCCTTTCCAGACTGATAGATAGCAACAACTTTTTTTCTGATCTTTTCAGGAACTTCCTTTGATCGTGACATAATGTGCTTGTTGAATCTTTGTGCTGGCAAAGTGACTCTGATGGTAAGGGTCAAAACAAGTGAGGTTTATATTGAGCAGGGCTGGCTGTAATCAAGCCTGGCTGTGTTCAATCAGCTGACTCTAATTATCCCTTTAATTGGGTTGATTTAACTAGGGGGCAATTACTTTATCACACAGTGCCAGTTGGTGTTGGTTAACTGT
The DNA here is from genome assembly GCA_016271365.2 of Neoceratodus forsteri. NCBI lineage: Eukaryota > Metazoa > Chordata > Ceratodontiformes > Ceratodontidae > Neoceratodus > Neoceratodus forsteri. Next base: position 277,779,086 of record CM028138.1, on the reverse strand, counting down.
TTTCATTAAATAAATGAAATAAGTAAAAAAAAAAACAGCAAGTGTTATTTGTTCACTCCGGTTCCCTTTATCTAATATTACATTTTGTCTAAAGACCTGAAAACATCCAGTGTGACAAATATGCAATAATAGAGAAAATCAGGAAGGGGGCAAATACTTTTTCACGCCACTGTAGTTAACTTTGTGTGTAAGGTTATAAGATTGTACCAATACAGAAAACACAAGACTCAGTTCATGATACACGCATACAAGGACCTAGATCCTTACTGGAGGAACAGACCTCCTTGGTTAGAACCTACTACTTTGCTAGGAATTCTAGGGAGAGTCTCAGAACAAGGGGAGAGATTCCACTACAAGACAGAGATACTGACTAGACCAAAAAGAAGCAACTATAGAAATCATAATGGCTCAAGTTCATACTAAAATCCTATTTTACAACATTAATGGAATTAATAATCCAATTAAGAGGAAGCAGTTACAGAAATTCCTTAGAGACCAGAGATGTGATATCAGTTTTATCCAGGAGACCCATCTAAATCCTACAGAAGTATTAAAATTGAAAACTAAGGGGAACCCTAAATTATTTCATGCCTCCTTGGATAAAGGTAGAAAGCGGGGGGGGGTTAGCAATTTTATTATCGGCCTCTTTGCCATTTAAAGAAACTGAGGTGGTGGCAGATCCTGGAGCTCGATATGCTCTGGTTCTGGGGAGGTTACAAGATGTCCAAGTAACTTTGGTCAATGTTTATGCCCCTCCGGGCTCACCGTTCACCTTTTATGTAGATCTCCTTAAGACTATAGCTGAGAAAGCTAGGGGTGTTGTCATTGCTGGGGGAGACTGGAATTTGATTTTAAACAGAAAGCTCAACTCCACATCGGGTATACCCACAGCAGAGGGCAGAGTGGCCAAGAGCTTTACCAGAGCCTTGAGGGATACGGGGATGACAGAAGTATGGAGTGCCAAGTACCCATCAGCTAGGGACTACATGTTCTATTCTGCTAGACACAAAATTTATTCAAGGCTAGATATGTTTTTTAGTTATACTAAGGATCTTTCTCTGTTTAACTCAATGCAAGTGGGCACAGCCACACTGTTGGACCATCAACCTGTAGTGGTGGAGGTTGAATTGGAGCTACTGAAGAAACCCACACAGTGGAGGCTAAAAACAAGTCTGCTCAGGGATAAGGACGTTAGGGAAGAAATTAAAAAAGTCATGAAACAAACAATAGAAATAAATGATAGGCTAGGGACAACAGCCCAGATACTCTGGGACAAAATAAAAACAGTGATACAGGGGAAACTAATATCCATAGCCACCCATAAAAAGAGAGAAAGAAGGAAACAGCTGGACACATTACATGACCAACTTAGGATGACGGAAGGACTACAAAAACAAACATGGAGTAGAGACAGGGGAACAGAGATAAAGAATATTAAAAATAAAATACAAAACATTAACACAACTGAGACAGAGAGGGCCCTCCAATATCTAAAACAATCCTTCTATTTGGGGGTCCAGGGCAACCAAATTACTGGCCTACAGACTTAAACAAAGGGCAGCCCAAGCTAATGTCACAGTCACCAGACACCCTAACCAAAGAAATATGTCCTATAAATGGGAAATGATAGCAGAATCCTTTGTTGCCTATTATAAGGCACTATATCACCCGCGGAAAGAAACACACCCAGAGGAAGCCAAACACTTCCTCAAGCAACTAAAGCTCCTCAAACTTACTCAAGACTTAACAACAAACTGATAGCCCCGATCTCAAGGACAGAAAGAAAAAATTACTCACCTTAGTAATGTTGTTTCTTCTAATGGAGTCTTGCTGTATTCTGACTATTGCAGTTAGGTCCTGCCTTTCAACTGCCCTGGAGAACAAAGAGTTAACTTTCCATGGCCAGCATGGAACATTCAGCGCGAGCTCGGTTGAAGCCCCTGTCTGCTGCTGTTTAAACTCCAACCGTCAGATCTTTACGAGCAATACTCACTAGAAGTTCTGTGTGGAAACTGTAAAACTCACACTAGCCAACTGGCAACTAAATTTATTAAAAAGGGTTTTTTGGTTTCAAAGCCAAAGACCCAAGTCAGGAAACCCAAAAAACAAAACACAACACACACCCAAAGTAAAGGAGGGTGAAAAAGGGGCATCCCTAGGGTGCAAACACTGCTCCTGCCCACCCACATTCCAAAAACCAGGTTCTGAGAGGGGCGGCGGGGGGAAGTCAGAATACAACAAGACTCCATTAGAAGAAACAACATTACTAAGGTGAGTAATTTTTCTTCAAACAACATGAAGTCTTGCTGTATTCTGACTATTGCAGACTACAAGCAGTACCTCCATGGAGGAGGACAGAACCTACTTTGGGAATAGGCTCTGAAGTACTGCTGTGCCAAACCGAGCATCACTCCAGCCTGGATATCCAGAGAGTAATGCTTGGTGAATGTATGGACTGTTTTCCAGGTGGCTGCTTGACAAATTTCTAAGATAGGAATATCCCTGGCAGCAGCCAGGAAGCAGCTGTACCTCTAGTAGAGTGAGCCCTGAGGTGGGGTTCTACCCAGTTTTCATAGCAGAATTGTATACAAGAGACAATCCACCTGGCAATAGATCTCTTAGTGGCAGGTTTGCCCTTACCGACCTCTCCATATGTGAGGAACAACTGGAGGGACTCAAACCTGTGACCCTTGGTGCGCTCTATGTAGTAGCTGAGGGCCCTTTTACCATCCAAGCTGTGCAGCCTCCTCTCTCCAGAGGAGGAATGGTCAGTGAAGAAAACAGGGAGACACAGACTGATTAAGGTTGAAATCTGAAAGCACCTTAGGCAAAACTTCCTGTTAGTTCTTAGGACCACTTTATCTCTATGGAAAGAGATGAAATCAGGCTCCACTGACAGGGCTTGCAATCACTGATACGCCTGGCAGAGGTAATGGCTACCAAAACACAGTTTTCCAAGTCAAGTACTTAAGCTCTGCAGAGGACAAAGGCTCAAAGGGTGGTTGCATAAGCTGAGCAATGCAAACATTAAGGTCCCAAGCAGGAGCAGGGTCCCTAAAGGGGGGATTGGTGTGCAGCAATCCCTTGAAGAACTTACAAAATACAGGATCGAATGACAGAGGAGACGGCTTGCCTACTGACAAGAAGGCAGAAACAGCTGCCAAATGCACGTTAAGTGTAGCTGGCCTAAGTCCTAAGCCATTAAGATGGACCATATAGTCCAGAACAGTAGGCAACCCATCAGATTCTGGAGAAATATACTTATTAGAGCACCAAATAGTGAACCTTTTCCATTTGGAGTTGTAAGTCTTTCTGGTGGAAGGCTTTCGAGAAGCCTTATGGATATCCAGAACCCCTTGAGAAAGGTGCAGATCAGCAAACTAACTCTTCAAGAGCCATGCCTTGAGATTGAGAGACTTGAGGTTCGGATACCAAATCCTCCCCTGGGAGGATGTCAACAGGTTGTAATTCCTGGGAAGAGACAGGGGAAGGTGGACTGCTAAAGACAGCAACAGGGGGTACCAGGGCTGTCTGGCTCAGTCTGGAGCAATCAGAATCACTTTGCATGGTTGTGACCTTATCTTGACTAACACTTTGAACAGGAGAGGGAGAGGGAAAGCATACAGAAATTTCCCTTCCCAATTCAGAATCAGAGCATCCAGGGGGACTGAGCCCAAGACTGGGGGTCTGCAACAAAAGAGAGGAAGTTGGTGATTGTCTGGGGCTGCAAAAAGATCTATCTGTGGAGTGCCCCATCTCAAGAAAATCACTTTCAAAACTAGGGGATCTAGGGTCCATTAGTGATGGCCCTGGTATATCCTGCTGAGAGCATCTGCTAGGACATTGTCCTTCCCTGGGAGGTGAACTGCTATCAGAAAGGTTTGCAGGGAATAGGCCAGGGACCACAACTTCATTGCTTCTGTGCACAAGGCCGTAGACCAAGTGCCTCCTTGCTTGCTGATGTACCACATTGTGGTGGTATTGTCTGTTCTGATCTGGACCACCTTGTTCTGTACAGATTTGGAAAAGGCTTGCAGTGTCAGAAACACTGCTCTGAGTTCCAAGAGATTGATATGAAGCAGAGATTCTTGAGGTGACCACAGCCCTTGAGTGGTAAGATCCCCCAGGTGGGCTCCCCAGCAAAGCAGGGAGGCATCTGTGGTGAGTATCACTGAATGAGACTGAGTGACAAAAGGAACGCCTTGTCTCAAATTGTCCTGATCCTGCCACCACTGCAAAGCCTGGTCAGGGTTCGAGTCACTGGGACTAGTTTGGTAAGGGAATCCTTTCTTTGGGACCAGAAGGCTCTTAAGTGGAACTGAATGTCCCTCATCTGAAATCTGGCTCCCTGGACCACTGCTGTAGAGGCTGCCATGTGGCTCAGAAGCTGCAGGAAATGCCTTGCTGGTCGAGACACCTGAAGGGTGAATGAAGAGGCCAGTTCCATAAGGGTCATTACCCTGTCCACGGGAAGGAAGACTCTTGCCCTTATTGTATCAAGCTCCGCCCCTATGAAGGTGAGGAGCTGTACTGGCTCGAGAACCGACTTTGGAATGTTGAGGAGGAATCCTAAGGAAGTGAGCACTTGCCGAGTTATTTGCAGATGTGACCTGACTTGGTTTGGAGACTGACCCACTATGAGCCAGTTGTCCAAGTATGGAAAGATGGAGATCTTTTTTCTCCTTAGGAAAGCAACCACTACTGCTAGGCACTTTGTGAACACCCTTGGGGCTGAAGTTAGGCCAAAGGGCATTGCTCTGAACGGATAGTGGACTGAGGACAACTCGAACCTGAGGTACTTTCTGTGGGAGCACCTGATGGGAATGTGAAAATAGGCATCTTTGAAGTCCAGGGAGGCTAGCCAGTCCCCTGGCCTTAGAGAGGGCAGAATTATTCCCAGAGTCACCATTTTGAACTTTGGTTTTAAAAGGTGCTTGTTCAGATATGTTAGATCCAGGATGGGCTGCCATTCTCCTGTTTTGTTTGGGGGTTAGGAAGTACCTGGAGTACAATCTTTTGCCTTTGTGTAGGGTAGGAACCCTCTTTATGGCTCTGAGAGCCAGGAGGGAAGAAACCTCTGCCTCTAGGGCAAGGGCCTCTGATGGATTTGCAGGTGGAAAGGATCTGGTTCTCATCTTGGGAAATTTTTTGAAGCTGAGAACCAGTCCCTGGCTTACTATTTCCAGGACCCACTTGTCTGATGTCAGAGACTTCCAGTCCTGGACAAAGTAAGCCAGCCTGCCCCTAGGTATTGGAGACTGGCCCGGCAGACCCATCAGGTGTCTGCTTGGCAGGTGCTTAGGCTGAGGGTGGAAGCAGGCCTGCTCATTCCCTGTCTGCTCTCCTCTGAAGAACCCCTCTGAGCACAGGAAGAAGAGGAGGCCTGGGCTTGGTAAAAAGGCCTTTGAAAAGGCCTGCCCCTGGACTGCTGCCTTTGAGGAGTGGCTTGCCTTTCTTTGGCCTGAGCACTCCTGTAGGTGGTCCTGTACTCGTCCATCTTTTTCATGTAGTTCTCTGTCTGCTCCCCAAACAGAGAATTACCAATGACAGGGAAATCCATGGCCTTAGCCTGGGTATCCTGCGATAGGCTAGTACATCTGAGACAAGCCATCCTCCGAAGGGCCACAGATGTAGCCATGACTCTAGATGAAACATCATTGGAGTCCACAGCAGCATGAAATTGCACCTTGGATGCCTCAATCCCATCTGCAGCCACCTGCTCCAGCTCCTTGGCAAGCTGGTCAGGGGCCTGTTTAGCCAGAGCCAGCACAGTGTCCCACCTGGACTTCTGGTATCTAGCTGTGTAGGCCATATAGTTAGCCTGCCTGAGTCCCAAAGATGCTGCCATGTACTGCTTCTTTACCATGGCATCAATCCTCCTGGAGTCCTTTTCTGTGGGGTGTGATGCCAAGGGAATACTTGCCTTATCACAGGCAGCAGCCTGCACTACCCCAACATGGCTGCATTGCTGAGAAAGGAACTCCGTGTCCGAGCCTGAAAGGGTGTACCTCTTGTCCATTCGTCTGTCCACAGGAGGTATGGAGTTAGGAGTCTTTAGAATTTTAATTGTCTGTTTCCCAAAAGATTTATGGAGGGGAACAGACAGTCTTCTGGACTCTGGTATGTCCATCATCTCAACAAAATCAGGCTCCTCCTGATCCTCTACTGCTTCTTCCATTGGAAGTTGGAGGGTTCCAGCCACTTTTTTGTAAAACACAAAGTGGGAAGGGGACTCAAAGCCTAGGAGGAGAAACACCTGAAGGTCTGTCTGGGGAGATGTCCGGGTCAATGGGCACATCCAGACTTTCATAATCACCATCATCATCCTCATACTCTCTCTCCTCCTCCTCCTCCGGTTCATAAAATTCTTTTGAAGTGTAATCTGGAACCAGGGGAACCGACCGAACCGAGCCCCTGCTAGATGGTGCCGGTTCGGCCAGAACCAAAGTTAGCGATTGCACTATTCTTATCGCCTTGGCTATCTCATCAGCGGTCGGAGTATGAATTTCTGGATCCGAACCGGATGATTTAGCTCTTCTCTTCCTTTTTACCGGAACCAACTCCTCAGAATCGGCTCTCCTTTTGTCCGAAGAAGTTTCACCCTGGTCAGAGGGCACTCCTTCTGGTTCGGTTGGAACCGAATCGGGCTGGCCATCCGGGTCAGCGGACTTCTCGGCCTCCCTTTCCCTCAGTCTACCTACTCTCTTATTCAGGGTAGCTTTGGGAAAATTCTTACAAATTTGGCAGTCTGAATCGAGGTGGTCAAACCCCAGACAATAAACACAGGTGGTGTGGGGATCAGCCTTAGCAAAGGCTTCCCCACACACACTGCAGTGTTGAAACTCAGTGGGCCCGATATTTTTCTTGGGTTTCTCAGACATGGCCAATCCTATCCAAAACTTACCCTTTTTTTCGGAAATCTGCCAGGCAAGATTCCCCTATTGGTTCCTGACCGTGTTACGGGTCTTGGAAAAAAACATAATAAAATCCATTTTTTTTTAGAACTGATACGGACCGGTTACCACACTCTAAGTAAATTCACAAACTTTTTTAAAACTAAACTGATCGGTTCAGCCGAACCGATCCGAAATTTACAAGTTCCATACAGAAACTAAATGTAAACCTTATCTAGTACTCACGGTACCACAGACAAAGACTTAAACCGACAGATTCGGTAGCAGAAATTCGGTAGACACTGAGCGAAAAACGACACTTTGACTTTTTTGAACCGAGCAAAGGAGAAATCTCCAGAGCGACTGTTCAGTGAGGCAGAGTAAAGAATCTGACGGTTGGAGTTTAAACAACAGCACACAGGGGCTTCAACCGAGCTCGCGATGAATGTTCCATGCTGACCATGGAAAGTTAACTCTTTGTTCTCCGGGGTAGTTGAAAGGCAGGACCTAACTGCAATAGTCAGAATACAGCAAGACTTCATGTTGTTTGAATAGGGTCTATCATAAAGAACCTGAAGGTGGGGAAGTGCCCAGGACCTGATGGTTTTGGTAGCAAATTTTATAAAGCATTCCAAGCAGAAACAGCGGGCCTACTACAGAATGTTTTTAACCTGGTCTGGCTGGAAGGGGAGGTACTCCTCCCATCCTGAAATTACACTACAATCACGGTTATACCCAAGGAGGGGAAAGACCCTAAGGAATGCAGCTCATATAGACCCATTTCTCTATTAAACATAGACTATGAGATTTTCACAGCCACAATAGCAGCCCGCCTAAATCCCTTACTATTAGGTTTAATACACCTGGACCAAACAGGCTTTATAGAGGGCAGACAGGCCCCTGAAGGGGTTAGACAAACTAGTAATATAATAGATATAATTAACAGGCAACACACCCCCTCATGTATAATGAGTCTTGACGCCGAAAAGGCATTTGATCGTGTCACCCGGAAGCTTCTTATTTGCAGTTCTAGAGTGACTAGATTTCCCCCAGACATTCATAGAGACCATTAAAGCTTTATACGTTTCCCCACAGGCCTATGTTAGAGTTAACGGGGGTATTTCCAAGAGGTTCAGGCTTGGGAGGGGCACTCGACAAGGATGTCCGCTCTCACCGCTCCTCTTTGCTATCTTTATTGAGCCTTTAGCCCAAGCCATTAGAAAGGATTAAGAGATTCATGGGGTGAAAGTTGGGGACAGAGAGTACAAAGTCTCCCTCTATGCAGACGACGTCTTACTCTATATGTCCAGACCAGAGGAGTCTCTACCCAGACTGTGGTGGCTCCTTGACTTGTTTGGAAGGTACTCGGGATATGCCCTAAACAAACAAAAAACAGAGGTACTTAAATTTTACTACAACCCCTTCCCGGAAATTACCCAGTTGGTTCCTCTGAACTGGAACTCTTTGAAATTAAAATACCTTGGCACTGTCATTACTAAAACCACAGCAACATTATTCACAAATAACTTTGATCCCCTTGTGAATCAAATTAGGAAGGATCTGGAGGGATGGGAACCTCTTAACCTTCCCCTTTATGACAGAATACACACAGTCATTATAAATGTATTGCCCAGGTTCTTATATATTTTTCAGTGTCTTCCCATTAAAATTCACCATAAATCGATTACAAATGTGGCAGAAAATCATTACATTTGTCTGGTCAAACAAAAGACCCACAATTAAGAATGCATCCATGCTCATTAATAAAAAGCACGGGGGAAGAGCACTGTCAAATCTCGAGGATTATTACCTTGCAACCCACCTAAGGAATGCCCTCCTTTGGTCAGCCCGGGACTAAGTAGCCCACTGGAAAAACATAAAGATCATAAACACAGGGGGAGCCCCACTGGGTGCAAGGGCTGCCGGTCCCGAGCTGTCACAACAGAACGGCACCATAACCTTAATGACGGTGAGAAACACACTGTGGGCAATGAGATTATGGACCAAATGTGAACTCAGTAATGAGTTGTGGCCACTGCGGTGATTTGCATGGGATCAAGACTTTGCCCCTTCGACTCAAGATTTAACTTTTAGAAAGTGGGAGAGGCTGGGCCTATCTACCCTAAACAGTTCATGGATGGAGATAATATACTGACATTTGGCCAACTTAAAGAAAAATACAACTTACAACAAACTGATCACTTTAGATTTTTACAAATCAGAAATCATATAATCACTCTGAGGGCTTGGGCGGCTGGGGGCCCTGCCCCAGGCAACCTGATAAACACCACGATAGAGATTCTAACACATCAAAGACTCAGATGCCACGTCTCAGCCTTGTATGGAGCTCTCAGAGAAAGGGGGCTAACCATACAGAGCTACTTAGAAGATGGGAAGGTGAGATTGGGGAGAGGCTGGAGGAAGGGGAATGGGAAACAATATTCCTATAAGCAAATAAAACTACTTATTCTCCATGATGGAGAGAATTCGAATGGAAGGTGAGAAGCTGCTTCTTTATCACTCTGGTGATGAAGAATAAGTGGGATGGAACCCACATCCCGTCATGCTGGAGGGAATGCCAAGAACCAATGGCATCCCATCTTCAAATCTTTTGGCAGTGCCCATGCCTGGCTCATTTTTAGAATCGGGTCAGACAGGCGACTGGGGAAATTCTGACAATAACTGAGGATGTTGGACCTAAACATGTGGTCCTGGCACTGCCTCTTGGGAAGATCATAAGGAAAGATAAAGCATACTTATGGAACATACTTATAACACCCGCATATAAAGCCCTCACCAGAAAATGGCTGAATCCCGAGCCTCCCACCATCCAGCAATGGATGGAGATAGTTCAGGAAATACACGAGATGGAGGAGCTAACACACTCAATCAGTTCTCGCACACAGGCCTTCATCCGTAAATGGACTCAGTGGGTAATGTGGAAAGATCAACACATGTTGAGAGGGGAGGGGAAGGGAGAGGAGAAGAGGGACAGATATGAATGAGGAGAAGGGAGAGAATCCCAAAATCTGTAAATAACCATGAATGAAGTGGAAAAACAATTGTGTTAACAGTGGATTGTAATACCTATGACTCTTGCGGAATGGAGATCTAACCATGATAAGATAAACTTGTTATAAGGTGAACCTTGTGAAATGAAAAATGTATTACTGACCTGTGCATAAACCTACAATAAACCTGAATTTAAATGTAACCCCCCTACAAATGGGAGTTCCCGACAAGTCTTCCTTGAGCTTACCTAAATGCTCACTGCCAGGCTGGTGTTCTGCGTTTTAGCAGTTTAAATGTACTGCCAGAGTGTGCCTGTATAGCCTCTGTGTACTGTCTCTTTAAGAGCTGCCTGGATTGCAGTCTTAATTAATCTAAGAGGGAGCTCTGTTAGAAGATGTCTTGTTTGCTGATCATTTGTTAGAGTAGTAATAATATTGCAGTTTGTTCTAACCTGCCTTTTTTGCAGCAAGGACTGTTCTGTTCATCTCCACCAACTTGGCCAGGGACTGTCAGAATGGGCCAATCAGTACTGTTAGGACTCTAAAATGGAGCCTACCTACAGGGGCTTGGTGGGGTCAAATCTTGTAGGAATTGTAGTTTTTGCATTTTGGTGCCTAAAATAACCTGGAGGGGGAGCCCTTGTTGTGACTGACAGACAGATCAGCCAACCAAACCTTTTGGATCTTGGAGAAAATTCCCAAGTTGCTTGCAGCTAGTTTCAGTTCTGAGTTGGGAAGTGAAAAGATAACAGCTTGAATGATTCAAGCAGCAGCCCCGGCATAGATTCGCGTTGGAAAACTGTGGAAAGGCCTGAGTTTTGGCCTGCATGCCTGCCTGCTGTCTCTGAGAGGGAACTTGTGCCTTTTTCGGACTGAATCCGAACCTGTACAGCGAAGTAAGCCACTGAATTGTGACCAGGCTCCTACCTGAAGAAGACTGAAGATTTGCTGAATGCGATCGGCCTGTCTGGACTCCCATCCACCTCTGAACTCCCGGATTGTGCAACTGCGACCGGAGAGCCTTTTGCCTGGTACAGTGGAATTTCCTTATATGTGACTGTGTTGTGTGCTTATAGTGGGTCGTGATTTGGTTCCCCACTGTGGTTTGAATTGTGTTCTGCTTGCTGGAAACTGCATTAGAATTTCCTTGCATGTAAATGTGCTGTGTGCTGCTAGTGGGTGGTGATTTGGTTCTCCACTGTGGTTTGTACTGTATTCTGCTTACTGGAAGCTGCATCCAGCCCCATGGACTGAATCCAAAATCATCTCCATTGGGCCTGGGCCTTGCCACACTGGCCCAGCCAGACTACCCGCTGCACAGAGAAAGCCATCGATGAGAGATCTGCCTAGGGATCAGCCCCCTGCTCAACACTTGAACAGGAACGCCGCCTCAGTGATTCGTGTGGGTCCCGCTTCTCCGGGCACTCCAGCTCAACAACCTGCAGTCTCGATTTCGTCCTGCCTGTGTCCAGTATTGGGTATTGTGAGTAAACATCAGGGTAGCTCCCTGCAACAACTGCTAAATCTAAAGTGTTGTCATCTGATTGTCTGGTTGCTTTTTCTTTCATGAACTGAGCCCTCCAGCTCTGGATTACAAATAGTGTGTGTTGAGCATGTTGCTTTCTTCCATCACATGGTCCCAACCAGCTGCAACGTTCCTGGCTAGCCCATCATCTCCCTACCTGGGTACCCAGAGGTGTGACTGCGTGGGGACTTAAAGCACATGCATAACTGTTTGATTAATATAGCCTTTAAGCCAATCAACCTGATTATACCCCTTCCTGGTTCCAAGTCCCCTGAATAAATCAGATCTGACTTTTTTGCTGCATTTAACCTGACTGTGGTTCGTTCCAGTTTGTGCCAAGAGTACTGTTTATTTTATTTTATTTAGTTGTTTAACCAGGAGTAGCACACTAAGCTGAAAGCTTTTTTACAGGCGCGACCTGGGAGCACAAGGAAGTTAAGTGACTTGCTCAGGGTCACACAGTATGCAAGTGGAAGCTGTGGGATTCAAACTCAGGTTTGGTCTGCCGGATGTCACCACATTTGCAGCTCAGAGCCTTAAGCCACTGCGTTATACTGCCTCCAACTGTACTGTTGCTACTTACTGTGCATAACCTTGTTTTACAGGGGGTCCCCAGGGTCAAGCCAGAGGAACCAGCCCTGGTGGTAAGTGCAAACAGTGTGGGTACTGGTATGGTGTACAAAGGGTACTGCGAAAGTGATTATCGTATATTGCTCAGGCCACTAGAAGGGAAAGAGTGGGGTTACAGTGTCCCGGAGGGCTGTGCCCAGGTTAGTTTGACCACTACCAACCCTGACCTCCGGGTGGAGGCACCCGTTTCAGAACTCAGGCCCCTTAACCTGCTGCTAGTCACAGCAGGCAGGGTAGTAGCCCCTTGGGATAGCGCCACCAAGGGGTTACATCTTGGAGGCTCACTGCTGGGATTTTGTGCCTTCTAGTGGCCAAAAATGACTAATTATTGTTAAAGATTAATGGCTACCCCAGTAGAAATGGCTGTACACCAGTTGGTGGAGTGGTGTACTGGGCAGGAGATCGACCCCCAAAATGCTCTACTTATACTGGATATTCCCTTGGGAACCAGTAAGGACACTGTAGAGGGAGCACTCTCCAAAGTTGAATGTTTAAAAAACCCTGTGTTGGTGGGTCGACAGGCTGATTTGATCACCAAAACTTTCATAGCCTTGGTAGAGTGTAGTGACCTCGTGGACAGCTCTAAAGTGCCACAGACTATTGCCTCAGAAGGGGTCCTAGCCACCTGGAGAGTGATAACAGAAGATGGTAAAGACCCTGGGGAGGATGAGCTCCCACCGTTATCTGAGACTTTTGAGGAGAAATTTGCTAAGTTGTCCTGGAGGAAGGGAAAATTGTAGAGGACTTTAAGAAAATATTCCTGCCACCTGAGGGTGTTCCTTCCCCAACACCCCCTCCCACTCCAGCACCTGTTACCGCCCCACATTCTGTGCCCATGCCAATGCTGGCCCCTATACCAGTATCCACCATTAGTCACAACTCGTATTGCCGGCTGAGGATGTTTTCAGGCACCCTCCCCACAACCCAGAAGCAGGACAACTGGGAGACTTGGATAGACTATGTTGCCCCTCAAATCGGAGAATGGCAATGCCCCGAACCAGAGAAGAGGAGAAGGGTGATTGAAAGCCTCAGAGGCCTCGCCCAACTTGCTATCCACGCTACACAGGCTAGTAATCCAGAAGCAACTGCTTAAGATTTTTTTTAATGCATTGGAAAATGTGTATGGAAGTCCAGATTCGGATAAGGACCCGTGAGGTAGGGTCAAAAACACGTAGCATTACTCAGGAGCCCTTATCCGTGTATGTGCCTCGACTCGAAGCGGTGCTACAGGAATGCCTAAAGAACGGTGTCATGGCCCCAGCTAAGTTAGATCGGAATGGGTTGGACCAACTTCTCAAGTCAGCCCCGTTCTCTGAATTATTGCTGCTCCAACTACGCCTTGCTGCTCGGTTGGATGCACCTCCTACCTATGATGGACTGATAAAGGAAATTCGGAGGACTGAGAGGAGGCAGCCACATGGGGGGGCCCATCTTATATCTGCTGTTGCTGCTGCCCAGATGACCGAGGATACACATGTGATTGATGCTCAGGGGTGAAATACAGTGGCAGTTGAACACTGGGAGGCTAGCAAGGATGTGCCGCCCTGGGGCGAGATACTGCCAGAGGTCCGAGAAATGAAGGCTACCGTTTTCCTACAAGCCCATTCCAGAAATACAATGGGCCCAAACCCCCTCTCATAGCGTGTCCGCTATGGGGGTGGGGGTGCACTCCCAAGCATCCCCTGTTGACAGCAGCTCAAAGATTTATGAATTGACTATGGAAGTGAGTGCATTACTGAGGTGTCTCCCCATGCTCACCACACACCAGACAGAGGTTGAATCACGATTTCTAGGGACATGGATATTTTGTTCATCCACAGTGTCTGGCAGGTTCCTTGCCACTTTAAATCTTGCTGGAAGGTCTTCAAGCTGGCTCCTCCCACCCACCCGGGTGGTAAAACTCTCGGCTCCGCCCCATGATGCCAGATCTTCCTTACCGCTTAGAAGCTCAGGTTCCCTCCTTAACGCTCTGCATCTAGACTGGATCCAAACTCTTCTGGTCACTCGAAAATAATTTTAAAGTTTTCCAGACTTCGGTCTACTTCTTCCTTCGCGGCTGCGATGGACAAATCAACTCCCGGTTTTCGGCAGTGCCCACGTGGGCAGAAGATGTCCAGGACCAATCCGCACTCCATGTGCGTCTACTGCCTCGTGCTTGACCATGACCCGCAGGCCTGCTAGTTGTGCCCGGCTCCAACTTGGGAGCCCCAAGAAACGTTATCCGACGGTGAAGTCCAAGGAGGCCCGTTGGGAGGTTTCCGCGGCGGCTGGCTCGGCTGAGCAACTCGAGCAGATGATCGCCCCCGAGGAGGAGGCGGCCCAGGCCGCATTTTCATCTTTCTCGGTCGCGGCATTTATCCCGCTCTCTTTGGGATCCTCCTACACAGCTTCTTTTGAGGAGCTTTGCCAATCCCTCTCCACGAAGGGTGAGGGGCCATCGGGACACTCTTCTCGGTCAAAAAAGAAGGACTCTAAGGATAAGTCCCACCGTCAACGTTCGTGGGAGCGGGAGAGGTCCCCTTCCCCGGACAGTCGACACTCTACTCCGGTCAAGGTTGCAGCTAAGGCCGCTGGCTTCACGGTGTCCCCGTCAGGTCAGCCGGCCGAGACACCCGTCGACGCGGTCGAGATTTTTCTTGACCCGGACGGGCTATCGACTGGTGAAGCCGACAACCCTTCATCACCGGTTCCCCCGGTGGAAACCGAGGACGCCTGCGCCTCCTGTGCGAAGTCCCAGTCAAGGCTCGAGCCAAGGGAGGAGGCGGGTTTCCCCGCTCCCTCCCACCCACCCTCGGAAACCCGAAGGTCTTGGTCTTGGTCTCGTCTCAGTCCAGCGATCCAGGACACTGGCGGTCTCGGCACCGAGGAAAGTGGCCGGCGCCGCTGGTCACTCGTCTTCCTCCTCGGAGAAGAGGAAGGGCACAAACTGCGTCGTGCTTTCGAGGACTTTAATATGGCAGCAGCTCCTTCTGTCCGGGGAACAAAAGCCAACGCCGTCGCCTTCCCTGGCCATTAAGTGGCTGTCACCCGAAAGGCTGAAACAACCTCTTGCGGTGGTCAAGGTGCCCAAGCCTGGGCCGGTTGTTCGTCTGAAACCAGCTGCCCCACCGATTGTGATGGAACCTCCGCCTCCACAACCGGAATTGGGGACTCCGACCAAGGATTCTCGGTCGGGTCAGGGTCTGCCCCACCGGTTGTCGGTCACCCTCACTCCCGACCGTCCTCTGCAGGTGGAGGGTGGCTCAGGCCCTTAGCAGCTCTTCGCAGACTCCTCGGAGTCTGACGACAACTCCTCCCTGTTT
This sequence comes from Neoceratodus forsteri, assembly GCA_016271365.2. Taxonomy (NCBI): domain Eukaryota; kingdom Metazoa; phylum Chordata; order Ceratodontiformes; family Ceratodontidae; genus Neoceratodus; species Neoceratodus forsteri. The sequence goes on along the minus strand of CM028138.1, from coordinate 277,763,725 downwards.
TCCAGGCCCCTTGACCTGGAGTCCTCCAGGGGGCAGTCGATGGACGAGAGCCCATCGTCGTTCATAGGTCTGCTTCAGCTCATCTCAGAGTCCACCGGGATGCAGCTCGAGCCCGTATCCAAGTGGGCCAAGTATCCCCTCATGGAGATACTGGACTGAGGGGATTCTCCCACCAAGGCCTTTCCGGTGGCTGAAGCCATTGTGGGCCCAGCCTTGGAGCTATGGCAGCGGCCGGCTTCCTGTCCTGTGCCTTTGGCCAGGATGGCCAGGAAGTACGCGGTCCCTACCGGCTCTTTGTCCAGTTTCTCGGAACACCCCTCTGCGGAGGGATTGGTCACTGACAGCGTTATACGGCGTTCCGGGACAAGGCCCCCCGACAAGGAGTCCAAAAAGCTGGACTATGCCGGGCGCAAAGTATACGCTGCGTCTTCCCTCGGCCTCCGTCAGGCCAGTTCGGCCGTACTGATGGCGCACTTCTCCCATGCCCTCAAGGGCTCCCTGGATGAGGTGATCCCTCATCTCCCGGCTGATCTGCAGACTACGGTCATGCAGGTGCGGGATCAGGAAAGGGCAGTGGTGAAACAGCAGCTCCAAATGGCTCTTGATATCGAGAACTCCCTGTGCCCAGTCAGTAGTGGCGCTGGCATTGCCTGCAGAGCCAAGGCTGAGGATATTCACCGCTACGAGGCGGATACCCAGCACAAGTTGGCAACGTCCCCTTCTTGAGGACCAACCTGTCGACCCTGGGTGGAAGCCACCTCCAGAGGCTCGAAAACTCCAACGCCACCTTGGACTCGGTCACGTCTGTTCAGAAGGACAAAGGCCGTCGACAGCAACATAAGTCCTTTCACTCTTCTGCCCCTGCGGCACGTCCGTCCCAGCAACACCAGCATCAGGGCCAGCAGGCTCGCACTTGGCACCCCAAAGCCAAGCCTGCAGCTTCCTCTAACAGGAAGCCGGGAGGAAAAGGCCCAGGAGGTCCCTCAGCTGGTCCTTCCTCCAAGCCTGCCCAGTGACGGGTTGAGGGGTGTAGCCCCCAACCTCGTCGGTTCCCCCCATGGGGGGATGGCTCCACCATTTTCTTCCTGGTCCGCTATCACCACGGACCGTTGGGTGTTGGAGGTGGTAGGAAAGGGTCTGACTCTGGAGCTCGAGCAGGCCCGCCCTTCAAGCTGTCGCCCGGGGTTCAGAGGTCCCAGCCTCTCTGCTCGGCCACGCTTGACACCTGCTCCTCCAAAAGGAGTAATCAGAAAGGTGGCGGATCCTCCTGAACCAGAGTTCGTGTCCGGAACTTCCTGGTCCCGAAATGGGCAGAGGTCTGCGCCCCATTCTAGAACCTGCACAACCTGAACAGGTTCCTAAGGTCTCGAACCTTCAGTATGGTCACCTCTGGCTCAGATCATTCCATCCTTGGAGCAGGCGTGTGGTTCTGTTCTCGGACCTCCAGGACGTGTTCTTTCACGTCCCAATCGAGTCTATCCCTGGCGATTCCTCCGCTTCAGGCAGAGGGTCCTCCCCGAGTTCAGGCCATTCTTCGGCCTTCTCTCTACAGCTCCCAGGGTCTTCACCAAATGCATGGCAGTGGTGACAGCATTCCTGTGGCACCGAAGGGTCGGGTGTACCCTACCTGGACGACTGGCTGATTGTGGCCTCCTCCAGAAATGGGTGGAAGCGGTCAGGGATCTGGCCCTTCAGGTTTGCTCTCAAGTTGGCCTCCTTATCATGAGGCCAAGTCGAGACTCGTGCCAAAACAGGTGATCCAATTCATCGAGGCAGAGCTTGACTCTCTGCGAGCCAGAGCACGGCTCCCAGCGGGCAGGGCCGAGGTTCTTTCCTCCTTTGCCAAATCATTTCAGGTTGGGCAATTGCACCCTGCCCGGGACTTCCTGCACCAGCATGGTCCATTGGGCCCGTTGGCACATGCGTCCCCTACAATGGGGACTGGCCAGCCAATGGTCATAGCGCTCCGGTCCTTAGGATCAGCCAGTGACAGTGACCCAGGAAATGTGGAACACTCTCCAGTGGTGGATCATTACAGCTCATCTGCAGGAGGGCATCCTGTTTGTCCGCCCCGAGCCGATGGTCTCTCTATCGACCGATGCCTCTCTGATGGGTTGGGGTGCCCATCTGGGGGAGCACAGAGCGCACGACCTCTGGTCCCCTCGGGAGTCCCGATGCCACATCAACCTGTTGGAGCTTCGGGCGGTTCATCTAGCCCTCACCCGTCTTCGCTCCGTTTGTCTGGGGTCAAGTGGTCCAGGTCAGAGGACAATACCACGACCGATGCTACCTAAACTGTCAGGCGGGGACTCGCTCCATACCTCATGCAGAGAACTCTCGCATTTGGTCCTGATGCGCAGCAGCCTGAAGTGGATCTCCTTGCCATCCATGTGGCGGGGCCTCCAACAGTCTGGCCGATGCCTAAGCTGGATAGGAGCTGCGTCCCATGATAGTCTCTCCTGGAGGTAGTACAAGATCTGTTCTCCCACTGGGCATGCCTCAGGTGGACCTGTTTGCCTCAAGGAGATACAGCTGGGAGGCTGTTTCATGCCCACCCCTCAGCAGGGCTCGCTGCAGGGGATGCCTTCTCCGGGCCGTGGACCCGAGCCTCTTCTCCTTTCTCCATTTCCTTGATCACAAAGTGCTTCTCAAGGCGAGGAGGACAAGCGCAGGTGATTCTGGTAGCGCCAGACTGGCCCGCCAGTTCTGGTATCCAGATCTCCTCAGCCTCAGCTCCAGGCTCCCGGCGGCTTCCAGCCCGCCGGACCTGATCTCAGTCTATCGGGAAGGTATTCCATCCAGACCTTCAATCCCTGCACCTGGACCTGGTTCCTGAGCGGCTAGAGTTCCAGGCCTTGGGTCTTTCCGACAAGGTCCTCAACGTTGTTGAGGCTTCCCGTGAGAGTCAACCAGGAAATGCTACGCCTTTAAATGGAAGAATTCTCCATCTGGTGTCAGGGCAAAGCCTGGACCCTTCCTCCTGTTCCTTGGCAAGCATCCTGGACTACCTGTGGTCCCTTTCTCAGCTAGGGCTTCTGTTGGCGACCCATAAAGTGCACCTGGCATGTCTACCTGCTTACGAGTAGCGGGCCGGAAGCAGTCGATGTAGCATGAAAGGTGGTCAGCTCACAAGGCTTTGTTGATCACATATCCCTCGGTCCGAGAACCTCCCACCTCAAGTGGGATCTACTGAGGTATTGGCTAAGCTCATGGGCAAGCCATTCGAACCCCGATGCACAGGTGTGACATCTCTCACCTGTCATGGAGCCCGCTTTCTTGGTGGCTATCCGTCAGCCAGAAGGATGAAAAGAGCTCCAGGTGCTTTCCATGAGTCTCCTTATCTGGTCTTCCACAAGGACAAGGTTGTCCTGTGCTGAAATTCCTTCCAATGGTGGTGTCTGAGTTTCACCTTAATCAGGTGTTGACTCTGCCAGTGTTCTACCCAATCACACCTGGAGGCCGAACATAGGCTCCATGGACCTAGAAGGCTAAGCTTGTATAGGAGGCGGACGGCTGAAGTTCGGGAGGGTTTGCCACCTACGTGAAGCCACACCTGGCAGACCTGCAGCCAAGCGGATGATAGGCAGTTGGGTCACCTCCTGCATAGATCTCCGCTATAGGTTGGAAGGCATGGAGCCCCAGAGGATAAGGCTCATTCTACCCGCCATACCGCTGCATCGGTGGCTGCTTCCAGGGCGTCCCTATCCAGGAAATCTGCAGGGCTGCTACCTGGGAGTCAGTACACCTTCAATACCCATTACCACATAGGCCTTGAGTCATGCCAAGATGCTGGTTTGGGGCCTCGGTTCTCAGTCATTATTCCCTAAGTAGGGGTGTGCTGCCTCCTCCTCCCGGAAAACTGCTAGGAGTCTGCCAGACAGTATGGATGAACAACATATCATGTCCTAGAAATACAGGTTACTCACCTGTAACAGGAGTTCTAGGAATGGTATATGTTGTTCATCCTACCACACCCGGCCTCCCCGGCTTTGACGCACAACCTGGCTTCCAGCGGGCCTAGATCTGGCGTCATGGGGTGGAGCCGAGAGTTTTACCACCCGGGTGGGTGGGAGGAGCCAGCTAGAAGACCTTCCGGCAACATTTAAAGCAGCAAGGAACCTGCCAGACAGTGTGGATGAACAACATATACCATTCCTAGAACTCCCGTTACATGTGAGTAACCTGTATTTTCTGCTGGTGGTACCCTCGTCTCAGTGCCCAATGTGATGCCTCTGCCACGCCAGACCCTAAAAAGCATACTCTGTCATAACTGTGGGAAGGAGGGGCATATAGAGAAAGAATGCCGGTCCCCAAAAGACTTAGATAAGGTTGTATACAGACTTCAAGGGGAGCTCCAGAAAGCGAAACGATGGCCGAGGGGTGCTGGAAACGACCACAGTGAAGGCTCAGGAAATCCCGGCTCCAACTTCTTTGTGGCTAAGTAGTCTGTACCGGCCTCTGCTACTGTCCCTTCAGACTGGTTCAAGATAGTGGTCTCTTAAATGGAGACTAATGTGGCTGTGAATGGTATTCCTACTTGGGCTGTGCTTGACAGTGGGTTGCAAGTGACCACTGTGTTTCAGGACTGGTATGACAAACACTTAACTGATGTGCCCTTACAATCCTTGGAAGACCTACATGTGTGGGGCTGCTGAAGCGAAAGTCTTATCCATATCTGAGATATCCCCTCTGGTTATCTCTTCCACAACTGTCACTGGCGTGAGGAGAAGTACAGACACTGGCCTAGTGTGTCCCCACCACCGGACTGTATGATGGGGTTTTCTATTAGTGGAACAAACGCCCACATGTTTGGGAGACTAGCACAACTCTGCCAGAGAAACAAGGGCAGCTGACTGAAGGAGCCCTAAAATTCCAGCCTTAGTAAAATGGCTTATGACTGGCAACAGGGACCTGATGAAGTGGACCCAGATGAGCCAGTGGGGATAGTGTGAAAAAAGAACCTGACTCCTTGGTGTTGGCCCCCAATGCAGTGCACAATCCATGGAGAAATCCGCCTAAAGAGAAATGTAAGAACAAAATATTAATGTTGGATGCACCAGGAGATGGAAAGTTGCCAGAGGATTATTGGTCAAACCCAGCATCTTGCCTGCTCGTGCTTGCATACTATGCCTGACAGTGATGGTCAGATTCAGAATGTGTCAGATCGGGAGATTCGGGGTGAACAGAGGATGCACCTAGCTACAGTACACTCCCGACACTGCCGTGTGCCCAGCAACAAGTGCTCTGGCGAGAAGGAGAGAATGACCCGGACTTATTTGACTTTGATGACTCCCCGTTGCCAGCTGAATGGAAGGCTAGAATTAGCAAGAAACTCACTCAGAGTGACCAAGTGTTTTCATTAAAAGAATGGGAAGTGGGGTGTGTCCAGGGTGCAGAGCATTACATACGCCTGCATGATGAATGGCCATTCTGAGAGAGATCCTGACGTTTCGCCCCAGCAGACAGAGATGATGTGAGGAGACACCTGCAGAAAATGCTCACTGCTGGTGTGATACAAGAATCAAGGAGACCATATGCCTCTCCCATTGTGGTTGTGCATGAGAAGAATGGGTTGGTAAGGATGTGTGTTGATTATCGGACCCTGAACCAGCGGACCATCCCCGATCAATACACCATGCCCCGCATACAAGATGCCCTGGACTGTCTGAATGGGATCAAATGGTTTTCGGTATTGGATCTTCGCAGTGGATACTACCAGATCCCGATGGCCCCGGAGAACCATTAGAAAACAGCCTTCATCTGTCCTTTGGGGTTCTATGAATTCCTGAGAATGCCACAGGGGATTTCAAGCGCCCTGGCCACCTTTCAGCGACTGATGGAACGTGTGATGAGAGATATGAACTTGCTGGAATGTCTAGTGTACCTAGACGATGTCATTGTGTTTGGGCGCACATTAGAGGAGCATGAGACGTGACTGTTTAAAATCCTAGACTGACTGGTAGACTACGGCCTCAAGCTGTCCACTGACAAGTGTCAGTTTTTTCAAACCTCTGTCAAGTATGTAGGGCACATAGTATCTGCAGAAGAGATAGAGACTGATCCCAGTAAGGTTGAATCACTGACTACTTGGCCCCAGCACCATAATTTGAAAGAACTACAACGTTAACTAGGGTTCTGTGGCTACTACCGCGGGTTCATAAAAGACTATTCAAAGGTGATTTGCTCGCTCTTGAATCTTAGCCAGGGTTACCCTCCTACCAACCATAAATATAAAAAAAAGGCCGTCAAAGAACCAGAGACAGTGTACTTCCACACAAGTGAACTTTCTGGGCCCCGCTGGACACCCGAATGTGAAGCAGCTTTTCACAAAGTCCTATACCAGCTCACCCACGCCCCCATCCTCGCCTACGCTGAGCCCACCAAACCCTATGTGCTGTATATGGACGTCAGTCCGCAGGGTCTAGGAGCTGTGCTGTATCAAGCCCATGAGGATGGTTTGAGACCAGTGGCTTTCGCCAGTAGGAGCTTGACCCCGTCGGAGCGAAACTACCCTGTGCACAAGCTGGAGTTCCTTGCGCTAAAATGGGCCATTGTCAACCAGTTTCATGAATACCTCTATGGGCAAAGATATTGGTGAAGACCGACAATAACCTGTTAACCTATGTACAGACTTCAGCTAAATTAGGGCCACTGGGCTCCAGTGCTCTCATATATCAACCTATGATTATGCTGTTGAATACTGGCCAGGACTGAACCATATTGATGCTGCGCCTTGTCCACGAGCCAGTTTCCAAGAGTGATTAGGTCAGGCTGTCTGAACCTGACATCCGAGCCTTGTGCCAAGAATTTGACGAGATGAACAGATGTCTGCGGACACAGTAGACTGTTTAGTAGATTGCTTGGGCCCTCCTGATACCTGCATACCGGCTGCCTATTGCCACTTTTTTGCTCTAGATATTAGTGCACTACCTCAATTTGACAATGACAGCATTCAGTGGGCTCAATCCCAAGATCCTATGATTCAGCCCGCACTTCATGCCTTGCGTGCGGGAAAAGATGTGTCCCAGTTGCATTTCCCTGACTTGCGAACTGCTCTATTGTTTAAAGAAGGCACCAGGTTGAAGCTACTCAATCAGTTGTTGTACAGAGAGACAGTGGATCGTGGCGGTCAAGTAAACAGGCAGCAATTGGTCCTGCCCACGGCCTTTAAAGATTTGTTACTGAGGTCCCTCCACAATCACATGGGGCACCTTGGTGTTGATAGAACTCTCGACTTCGTACGATCTCGATTCTGCTGGCCCAAGACGGGGGCCGATGTTGAGCACCATGTAAAGACCTGCAGTCATTACCTGCAAAGGAAAGCCCTGCCTCAGAGAGCTGCCCCCCCTTGTCAATATTACTACCAGCACCCCCATGGAACTGGTCTGCATAGACTTTGTGTGTTTAGAACCTGATCAGCGGAATATTGGCAATGTGTTAGTGGTTACGGATCATTTCACATGGTATGTGCAAGCTTTTCCAACTAAAGATCAAAAGGCCTCTACCGTGGCCAAAGTGCTAGTGGAAAATTTCTTCATCCACTATGGTGCCCCTCAGCGGATCCACTCTGACCAAAGCAGAGATTTTGAAAGTCGGCTAATCAAAGAAATGCTCCCTCTATGGGGGGTGCGGAAATCAAGAACCACCCCTTATCACCCATAGGGGGACCCTCAGCCAGAACGTTTTAACCGCACCCTTCTAGACATGTTGGGCACCCTCCATCCCAAAGACAAGCCTAAGTGAAGCCAGCAGATTAGCACCTTGGTCCACGCATACAACTGCACAAAAAATGACGCTACTGGGTTCTCCCTGTACCGCCTCATGTTCGGGAGGGAGGCCCGACTGCCCGTTGATGTCTTCTTTTGGGACTCTCCAGATGGGGTCCGAGCCGAAAATTACCTACAGTATGTACAGAAACTGAAAGCCCAGCTGAACCATGCCTATCAACTGGCCCAGACAATGGCTGCCAAAAGAAAGCTTGCCAACAAAGAGAGGCATGATAATAAAGTAAAGGCTCAAGAGCTTCGGCCTGGAGACCATGTGTTATGCAATTTGGGACTGCATGGCAAACACAAAAGTGCTGATAGGTGGCACCATCTTCCCCATGTAGTAGTTGGAAAGTTGAATGATTTACCAGTGTACAAGGTGCACCCAGAGAATAACTCCAAAGCTGTCAAGACCATGCACTGTAACCACTTGCTACCTATCGGACAAGTCATAATTGAGGCTGAACCATCAGAGATTGATTCCCCTGGGCCAGTGACTCGTGCTGCTGCAAAAAAGAGACAGAGTCAACCTACCCAAGTAGTTACAGATTTAAGGTTTCCCCCACAGTAGGCCCAGAATGATAGTGACCGTCAGTCCACCTCTGACGAAAGTGAGTGTGACAATGCCTATTACCCCTCCTATGAATTGAGTCAGCTGATTCAAGGTAACCCTATGACTAATAGTGGGGATGAAGCTGGGCCTTCTGGACTGCCTAACCCCCCAGCTTCGTCCTTGGAGCCAATGCTCCCTGAAAGTGAAGTGCAAAGTATTACGTCTGAGGTTGCAAACTCTCTTGTGTTTTGAAGAACTGTGTGAATTGCCCGAAGAAGGGGAGGATGGTCCGAGTCTCTCTGGTGACACACCAGAACTTGAAGAACAATGTAAGAATGTTGACAGCCCACCTTCAGTGCCGCAAAGCCTAATTGTGCCATACCCTCCTCAAATGAGCAACCTGGGCCTCCGTCAGAAGATAATGAGCAAAGTGTTGTGGAAACAGAGCCTCCGGAGCAAGCAGCTGACAGTGCTCCAAGTCTGGACATTCCCATCCATGTCAAGGCACCCCTCATGAATGACGAAAGCTCCCAAGTTAGTACTGAAAGTACAGAGACTGTGGCTGTTCCCCCCAGAAAGACTGGCTGAACTGTCAAGCCAGTACTGCGCTTCAGTTATGGTTCTCCCGGGAGGCCAGTGGATTTGCCTCTCAATCTGGTTCACAAAGGTGTTTATATTTCTCAGAGCTCACTACCCAAACTGAGCTTAATGGCCATTTCCAGGTTGATTGTTCTTCCTTCTCAGTATGGTGCCCCTGCCCCATCCAGCCCAAGTTAGCTGATAGGGAAGGGCCCCCTCCTACATTTTCCCCCTCCTACATTGTTTAATGTATAGGAAGTTATAACATGAATCAGTATTGTGATGTCACAAGTATGTTAATCATAGTGGAATCAGTATTACCTGTATGAAACATGCATAAGTATTGTCCTTATGGATATAGTTTCATGAAGTGTAGTGAAGATGTATAGTAAAGTAATAAGTTTATGTTAACTGATGCATGATGGTACAGACTTGACACGGATGCCAAGTTTCCTCCGGGCAGGGAAGGGTGTAACCCCCTTACAAATGGGGGTTCCCAAAAAGTCTTCCTTGAGCTTACCTAAATGCTCACTGCCAGGCTGGAGTTCTGCGTTTTATCAATTTAAATGTATTGCCAGAGAGTGCCTGTATAGCCTCTGTGTACTGTATCTTTAAAAGCTGCCTGGATTGCAGTCTTAATTAATCTAAAAGGGAGCTCTGTTAGAAGATGTGCTTGTTTGCTGATCATTTGTTAGAGTAGTAATAATATTGCAGTTTGTTCTAACCTGCCTTCTTTGTAGCAAGGACTGTTCTGTTCATCTCCACCAACTTGGCCCGGGACAGTCAGAATAGGCCAATCAGTACTGTTGGGACTCTAAAATGGAGCCTGCCTACAGGGGCTTGGAGGGGTCAAAACATGTAGGAATTGTAGTTTTTGCATTTTGGCACCTAAAATTACCTGGAGGGTGAGCCCTTGTTGTGACTGACAGACAGATCAGCCAACCAAACCTTTTGGATCTTGGGGAAATTCCCAAACTGCTTGCAGCTAGTTTCAGTTCTGAGTTGGGAAGTGAAGAGATAACAGCTTGAATGATTCAAGCAGCAGCCCCGGCATAGATTCGCATGGGCAACTGGAAAAGCCTGAGTTTTGGCCTGCATGCCTGCCTGCTGTCCCTGAGAGGGAACTTGTGCCTTTTTCAGAATGAATCCAAACTTGGAGAGCGAAGTAAGCTACTGAATTGTGACCAGGCTCCTACCTGAAGAAGACCGAAGATTTGCTGAATGCGATCAGCCTGTCTGGACTTCCAGCCACCTCTGAACTCCTGGATTGTGCAGGGACTCTGTAACTGCGACTGGACAGCCTTTTGCCTGGAACAGTGGAGTTTCCTTACATGTGAATGCGTTGTGTGCTTATAGTGGGTCGTGATTTGGTTCCCCACTGTGGTTTGAATTGTGTTCTGCTTTCTGGAAGCTGCATTAGAATTTCCTTACGTGTAAATGTGCTGTGTGCTGCTAGTGGGTCGCGATTTGGTTCCCCACTGTGGTTTGTACTGTATTCTGCTTGCTGGAAGCTGCATCCAGCCCCACGGACTGAATCCAGAATCATCTCCTTTGGGCCTGGGCCTTACCACACTGGCCCAGCCAGACTACCCGCTGCACAGAGAAAGCCATCGACGAGAGACCTGCCTGGGGATCAGCCCCTTGCTCAACACTTGAAGAGGAACGACGCCTCGGTGATTCGTTTGGGCCCCGTTTCTCTGGGCACTCTAGCTCAACAACCTGCAGTCTCCATTTCATCCTGCCTGTGTCCAGTATTGGGTATCGTGAGTAAACATCAGGGTAGCTCCCTGCAACAGCAGCTAAATCTGAAGTGTTGTCATCTGATTGTCTGGTTGCTTTTTCTTTCACGAACTGAGCCCTCTGGCTCCGGATTACAAATAGTGTATGTTGAGCATGCTTTCTTTCATCACAGGGCCCCAACCACCTGCAACGTTCCTGGCTAGCCCAACGTCTCCCTACCTGGGTACTCAGAGGTGTGACTGTGTGGGGACTTAAAGCACATGCATAATTGTTTGATTAATATAGCCTTTAAGCTAATCAACCTGATTACGCCCCTTCCTTGTTCAAGTCCCCTGAATAAATCAGCTCTGACTTTTTTGCTGCATTTAACCGGACTGCGGTTCCAGTTTGTGCCAAGAGTACTGTACTGTTGCTATTTACTGTGCATAACCTTGTTTTACAGGGGGTCCCCAAGGTCGAGCCAGAAGAACCAGCCCTGGATATAAGTGCAAACAGTGTGGGTACTGGTATGGTGTACAAGGGGTACTGCGAAAGTGATTATTGTATATTGCTCAGGCCACTAGAAGGGAAAGAGGGGGGTTACTGTGTCCCGGAGGGATGTGCCCAGATTAGTTTGACCACTACCAACCCTGACCTCCGGGTGGAGGCACCCGTTTCAGAACTCAGGCCCCTTAACCTGCTACTAGTCGCGCAGGCAGATGTAGTAGCCCTTGGGATAGCGCCACCAAGGGGTTACATCAAAAAAAGAAAATCTCTCCCTTGGACTGTGTCCAGGACTGCTCCTATGTATTGCAGCCTTTGCGCTGGCTATGGTTGTGACTTGGGCAGGTTTAGGGTGATGCCCAGAGTTTGGGATAAGCTGAAAGTCTCTTCCAAGGTCCTATTCAATTGGATTTTTGTTGGTGCAGTAAGAAGCCAATCGTCCGGATAGGGGTATACAAAGTGACCCTTTCTTCTGAGGACCACCGCTACCACTGCTAGGTACTTGAAAAAACCCTTGGTACCGAGGATAGGCCGAATGGCAGCGCCCTGAACTGGTAGTGTCCTCCTTGGAAGGTGAGGCGTAAGTACTTCCTGTGGGATGGCAGGATCTTGATGTGCATGTAGGCATCCCTGTATGTCTAGTGAGCAAAGCCAGTGTCACCATTCTCAATCATTTATATTCGATAAAAGTGTTCAGTTGACTGAGGTCCAGACTGGGACGGAGGTCTCCTCTCTTTTTCAGGACAAGGAAGAAATGGGAATAAAATCCCCTTCCCCTTTGAGCAAAAGGAACCTCCTGTATGGCTCTTTTGTCCAGTAAGACCTGTACCTCTACCCTCAGGAGGAGTGCATGGGAGAGAGTGAGCAGTGGGAGGGGACTGGTGGGTTGTCGGTGGAAACTGGGTGAACTCTTGGGAATATCCCCTTTCTACTATCTGGAGGACCCATTGGTCCGATGCTATACTGGACCATCCAGATAGGTAGAGGGAGAATCTCCCTCCTACCACCTCTCCCTGCACAGGCTGTGGTGGGGAGGGGGGCAGTAAGGAGTCATGCTGTGTTGGAGGGTGTAGGCAGGGGAGGTCTTGGTTCTTTGGGGTTTTTGGGGCCCTGGGCACCTGAAGGGACAGGGTGGCCTTTTCTTTTGAAACCTCCCTTGTTTTGTGTCTGGCACCTTCCTTGCCATCCCTGATTTTTCCGAAAGGGATGGCGGCATATGGATTGTGGCTCCGACTGGTACATTCTGTGGACTTCGGACACAGCTTTACCAGAGTCCTGAAGCCCGGTGATCTGTTTTTTGGTGTCCTGACTGAACCGGACTGGTCCTTGGAAAGGAGCATCCAGGATAGCATCCTGAAGATCCTGTCGGAAGCCCGAAACTCTGAGCCAAGCATGTCTATGCATGTAAATGCTGGTGGCTGCTGCTCTTGCTGCTGTATCCGCGGAGTCATAAGAACTCCTGAGGACATGCTTATTCACGTCCATGCCAGACTGAATCACAGCAAGGAGTTCCGCCTTACCCTGCGAATCTGGCTGTGTTTTGACCAGGTCCACTGCCTTTGCCCACAGGGATTTTTGGTAGGTGACCATGTGGGCCAGGAAGTTGAGTGATCTGATGGTGTAAGTTGCCAAAGAGTACACCTTGCACCCCATCTGGTCCAATTTCTTTGATTCTGGATCCAGTGGTTGGGCACTCATGTAGCGTGGTTGTTGTGCCCTGCCATGGGCAGCTGTCAGGACCACTGAGTCTGCCTTTGGGTGTTCTCTGAGAAAAGGATCCCCTTTTGGGGTCTTGTACAGCTTATCGGCCTTATGAGGAACTGCGGTCGTAGTGGCCGGATGTCTCCAGGTGGATTTGGTCACATCCTGGAATAGCTCTATCAAAGGGGGCATGACTACTGGTTTGGGATCTGCAGCTCCCAAGAATTTGGCCAGTCTGTGCTTTTCTGGGTCTTATTCCTCAGTGTCCCATTGGTAAAGCGCCTGAATATGGCGCATAATATCCAAAAAGGACGGGTCATCCGGGAAAGACCTCGGCAAGTCCCTCAGATTTGGAGACGGAATGGGGAGCTCGTCTTTTGAAGAACAGTCAGAAGACGAATCCCCTGCGTCATCCCCTTAAGTCGATGGCGGATGTCCACTGGATGAGGGGATGGACGATGGATGCCTCTTGCGGCTGTCCAACCCAGGCATCTGTCTGCCCTCTTTGTCATGCGGCCAGTCCTTCGGCCGTAAAGGCTGCTCAGGAGTGAGGTCTCTGGGTGGTGGGCATACTGGGGATGGATCCCTGGGTCTATGGAGAAGATCCCCCTTGACAGTACTCCACCACGTATGAAAAAGTGCTCCCACCTTCGCTAGTGGAAAGACTGGTGGTGGGGGCGTCTGATTTGAAGCGCCAGAGGGCCGGGTGTCTAGTCCGAAGGAGGAAGCCTCCGGTCCTCGGGCACTTTGTCCACGGGTAAATTGGACATCAGGTCTTTAGTGTCTGGCGGCCTGATGTCCAGCTCTTTAGATGGAGGCTATTGGGTGTCCGGTACCCCCGCGTCAGGGGAATCAGTCGCCGGGGCCGACGGACGATGCTTCAGGGCTGATGGCCGGTTCTTAGGGGCCAACAGCCTTTCTTTTGCTGGAGGCACCTCTCTGTCTGACATCCGAGTCAAGAAGCCCTGTCGTCTGGGAGGCAGACGATGCCCGGTGTTCGGGTGTGGGAAACGTCCGGTACCTGACAACCTCACGGGGTTTCTCTGATTCGTCCTTTCTCTTGTGCTTGTCGGATGACTCAGAAGGCTTACGGGTGGTGGGCAGCATTGATTTGTCCGAAGCCAATGCCTGTCCCTCACGGGTAGACCCATGTTTATGGAGTCGGTGGGCCAAGGGGATCTGAGTGGACAGTTGTCCTGTGGAGGAAGACTCCTTACCTTTCACCTGATTGGAGGCGGCTGACTTCCTCTGAGTGTCCCCAGAAGCAGCTTTTGTACCTGGGGGGACAGATTCCGACCTCCCGCTGGAGGTGGAAGTAGCTGACGCTCAGTGAGGAGACTTCGGGCGGGACTCTGATCTGGCCCTTTCCTTGTCCCGGTGGTGATGTTTCCTCCGGTCTCTTCACTTTATTGGGGGGACTCCCTGGTGGAAGAGGACAAACTGTGTCCCGATGGGGCCTTCTGCATGGCAGCTACTTGCTGCTCGAGAAGGTAGGCCTTTAAGGTGTTAGTAGCGGCAAATCCTGGTCTTCTTAAACTTTATGCAGTGCGGGCAATCATCCAGCCAGTGGTTTGGGCCTAGGTGGATCAAGCAGGCAGAATGGCAGTCTTTCGTTGGGATCTGCTTCCCACACGCACACTTCGATTTTCGCCACTGAGAGGATGAAGACATTAAACTGTGACGGAAAAGGGTGTCGAAGAAACTGTTGTTTTTTGATAAAAAATACTGCTCAATGCGTGAGAAAAAAGGCGGTCAACTGCAACTATGGCATTCGTAGATCCGATGTTCATGGGTCAACAGTGGGAAAAGAACTGAGGTAGCACCAGGGGCGGAGCAGACATTGGAGGCGGTCCCCTGACACAGACTGCTAGCTAGAACATTTTTCCGTGGGGTCCTAATGCCTAGCAGCCTTATTCCTAATGATATTACCTGCTGCAAGAGTTTCCCCTCTAAGTGAGATCTGAGATTTTATTATCTCTGTATATTAGGGCAATACACAGGAAGAGGCAAAACTGCATCATCTTGCGGTTTTTGCCTTAACGATCTCCCAGGGGACTCCACTTCATATAGCAACATGCCGGCTGCACCGACCCTGAAATACAATTTTACGGACGACAAGGTAATTTATTTAATGAATATACAGTACACTAGGACTCGGGAGGATTGGGGTGCTCGAGCTACAACCTATGCACCAATGGCTCGAGCATCGTTGAAAGTAGATCTCCTTTAAAGACGCTCCAATACTGTTTCGCATCATCCATTTTGTTGCTATGCAAATATCTGAGCAAAAACCAAAATGGCTGTTGTGAAAAAAAAAAATGAACTTAAGGGGTATATACTGAAAAATAATGTCACAGAAACTGGGAATATACTGCACAGAATATTAGAATACAGTGTGCAAAACTATTTAAAAAAAAAAAACAGCATGGAAAAACAGCAAGTAGGATCATAGCCTGGTGCTCCTACCAACATTGTGCGCAATCAGTCTGTAACTCCAGAAGCTAATATTGCTACCTTCATGGGTTGCTACATCTTTGCTGGCAAGCTGTCCTCGGTTTCACTGCCCTCTGGGAGAAGAAGGGCATTCTAACACTTACCCTACATTTACTACCTTCAGCGTAGCGCTTTTCCCAGCATCCTGCTGACAAACCTGTGAACATCTCTATTTGTTAGAACTTGCTGATACTCTTGAGTATGTGGAAGACTGAGATCATCTCCCCTCCCGGCCTCCTTTGCACCAGGCTGTTCATCCAACCATCCACCCACCCATCCGTTAGTCCCCGGCCATTGCCTGCTTGCCCACGGGTGCTTTAATTACCCTCAGTACCTCTGGCCACACTTCTTCCCTTAGCAGCTCTATCCTTTTTATTCAGCTGCTACTAGTTATAACATTCTATTATTTTGTGATATTTAATATATTGAGCCATTATATACTGTTGTGTGTTAAATCCTATTACTTAATCACTTGATGTATTGTAACCTTATACTCATTTGTGTGTTGCAGCCTATTATGTATTCACTTGTTGTATCTGTGCCTTCTGTATTAATTATGCCTTCTGTTCTTTCATACCTTTTGCATTTTTGTGCCATCTCTATGACCCAGGTTGTGCCTCAAAAATGGTCCCTCGGACCAATGTACCCACCCGGTTTACAAATAAAAAAATGAAAAGAAAAATCCATCATTTTTGTTGACAAGGTAGGAGAAATGTAAACATACTTGTACCATAATTTCCTTTTCTCTTAGCTCCAATGTTGTCAATGGAGAAGTTAGTTAGCACATATGGGTAATGTGCTCCCTCACTGTGAGAAGGTGGTACAGCCCAAAAGCTGAGACCTCAGCACAGACCCCCAGGAAAATAGAACATTCCATCTGCAACAGCTATCTCAGTACATTTCTGTCAACACAGTGCACAATACACAAAACAACAATATACAAACCATTATCAATGCACACATTCCCGGACAAACTCGCACAAATATATACCAGAAAGAAACAAGGAAAAATACAGGCCTACATTGTCTTGCCAGAATAGGACCCACATCCAGAAAGTATGATTGTGACTTCCGTTACACATTAGTCACGAATGGTCTTCAACATCGGACACCAGGTTCACTCCTGGATCTCACAGTCTTACATTCCTGAAAATCTGCCTTAAATGGAAAGTCCCCTCAAACTATTTTCTGTATACCTGTGTAGCCTGTAGGCATGGACAATGATTCCTTCTCTTGCATCCCCATAATTTCATCCTAATTATTTTATTCCACTGCAAAGGTCATGATACCATTTATGCAAGGCATCATAGGAGTTAATGATACGTACCTGCACAAGCCAGCAGAAGTTATAATATCACTCAGTTCTTTTAAATGTCTTGCGAAGTCCCTGTATTCTCTAAAAGCATTCTTTTTTTTCTAACTCAGATACACTTTAAACTACAGTAAACAGCAGGCACTTGCTTATTATTGTCCACTCTTCTACCTATTATGCGCAACACTGTTGTAACACTGCTTGTAACACCTGCCTTACAACTGCATGTTAATGCTGATCTTGTAACTTGAATGTTTAATGTCTCACTCCTATTGTACCCCTCCCCCAGGTCGCACCGGGAGACAAGCGACTTGTCGCTCAGTGTGCCTTCCTGGTGAAACATTTCAATAAATAAATACCATGAAAAGTTACATGGTCAACATAAGACAAGAACACAGGGACTACAGAGGACAGCAACAGCACTGACTGATACAGTATAACTACTGCAGGCTTTAGCAATAAAACACACAATTCAGGATGCCTTACATGAGTTGAGTCATGACCTTTGCAATTGAGTCAAGCAGCTTTTCACACCAAACTTAACTCACTGTACCCAGTTTTATATGATGAGGGCAAATCAAAAAGAGCGCCGACAAAAGGAGTGGAGTGCACATTGCTGAAACCCAAAACAGCGATAAGCACTCGGCAACTGCCGCCGAAACAGAGACGGCCGCTTACTTTCCGTTGTGGGGGGATGATATGAACTCTTTATGCAGGGCTATGCCCTCCGCGCACCAATAATAAATATTATCAACTCCGGGAGAAGGGGGATGAAAACGGGGACAGGGAAATACTGGGGAGGGGGGCTACTTCCGGGGGGAGACAACCTGTGGGTGGAAGGGAACAAAGCCGGGAGGGCCAGGGAACGTCAGTTAGTAAAACAAATATACTGTGTGTATATGATATATACATATATATTCATTCCCCTCCCCCCAAAAAATAAATCCACCACAGCCAGACCCAAATCCAGATCCTCAGCTACAGAATCCACTACATGAAACGGCCAGCAGGGAACTGTTGGGCTGAACATAGCCCCATAGCTGGTGTAGCTCACTGCTACACTTGCTGTATACTGATCCTCGCTATTCTTCAACACTTGCTATTCCTACTGGTGGTCAGACTGAGTCACTCAATTTGACTCACCCACATTATGTGATACCATTGTACCCTGGGTTGCCCTTTTGTATCTGGTTAAGAAATGGATGGTTCGGAATTTGAACCGAAGTATTGGGTATAATGGGTTAAGAAGCTTCATTTACATTTAAATCCTGATGAAATTAGGAGGGTACAATAGAGGCAATCACTGTTGATGCCTATAACCTACACAAGTAAACAATAAAAGGCTGAGGGACCTTCCCTTTAAACAAAACAAAAAAAAGTTTAGTTATAGACACAACTGGATCTTTCACAACTGAAGAATGCCCATGTGGGCTCCCCAAACAGAACCTTACATGTCTCGCCATGTAATCCATTAGCTTTCTTCACCAGTCAAGAGTTATTGTACAAAAGTGTCCAGATACTACTGATGAATCCGAAGCCCTGAAAGAGCACAGCAGGTATCCTGCAATACAAAGTCAATGTACACCCACAAAGATCTTTGGACAGCATGCTCCAGAGGAGCACACAGCTCCAGGGAGAGGTCCCATTGACAACACTGGCGCTAACAGAAAAGAAAACTACAGCATGTGTGATGGAATTTCTTCTTTCTGTAGTGTTCCACGTTGTAATTGGGGGAAAGTAGTTAACGCATATGGGTTCTGAAAAGCAGTACTCATCCAAACAGAGCAGGAGAGAATATTGTCCCATATAATTCCCTAACCAATAGCTTCTGGACTCATCATACAACTACTGCTTGCCAAATATAATACTGGATGGGTGTGACAAGGAAGTGCAGGGCATAAACTCTGTGGAAACCTGAAAGCACAGGACTAGCACTACAAAAAAACTGTACTACTCAACAATAAAATTTAGTAATCGTAGTCTAGGATGCTAGGAGCACCCTGGAAGGGAAAAGAACTCTGCCCTGAGCGAGCCATGCTTTTCTGATGGTAACTGCGAAGTGCGTGTGTGGTGGTGGTGGTGGGGGGGCAAAATAAGATCCTTGTTCATCCTGATGTTCAGGACAGAAAACGACGAGAGAACTGAAGAAAACACAAAAAACTGCAGGAGCCATCATCCTGTCATTACGCCTTACATGGCAAGATTCCCAGCGTGGTGTAATTCATGGTCTTCCGGTACTCCATGCCAAATCATTTTGTATCCGTGGGACTATAGAAACCTTTGGTGGTCCCACATGCAAGCAGAGTAAAACTTCCTTCTGACCCTTGAATACTTCAGGTAAAGAGCAACAGTGAAACAACTGCTAAGCCGGTATGCTTGATGAAGTTCTACTGCCAGGGTGGACATCCACTGCCTCTACCCATGGTAATCAGGAAGAATGAAGGACCTCAACGCCTGAGCTATCTCCTATGGCTACACTGTATGCGCTGCAGTAGCCAGACCTGCTGCCCAGCAAGTCAAAATGCCCACCCGCGTGTACAAACTCATAACCTGTACAAAAACTGTGTGAACATTCCATTCTCCTGCTTGAAGTTCAATTAGCATTTTGACTGAAACTATTACCAATTTGATTGTCACAAACTCTATTCTGATGAGTTTTTGGGAAAAGAAAAAGCATTCGGAAGCCAGAGGAACCTTCCATGCAGTCACTGGGACACCCCCAGATACAGGAACTCCTCCAAGGGAACTCCCTTCAATTTAGTCATTCAGTGTAAATCTTTGATGCCCCAGCTGTGTAGACCATTATTATGACACAACTCTCACAGAAATAACCGAGTTGCTTCCTATAACAAAAATGTACCTCTGTGACTCCTACTGCTTATGTCAAATCTAAGCTAAATCCAAGGCAGGAATATGACTAGCTTTTTGTTTTGTTTATCCCCAAGATAATTCAGGGATTGGAAAACACTAGGTCTGAAGAGTTTAGTCCCCAATACCGGAATCTGATCCATACCCCCCCATCCCCAACTCACGGACGGGCTCGCTGACAAAGATGGCTGTAACGGGCATCAAGGGAAGGAGCGCTCTGATACTCTTATGTTCTACAGTTGCACAAGAGATCACAATAACATCTGGGCGGCAGCAATGTTCCTATATGGGGGAGCCTTGAACTCTGGGCAGTTACAAGCCTAAACATGTAAAACTGCGCAAATACAAGACTACTACTGAAGATAGGAGCTTATATGCGAACTGGCAAATATGAATAAAATGCGAGGGTTTATGAATAAAACCATCTGCTTGAAATGTTGACTACTGAATTCTTCAGGCTATACACTACTCTCAAGGATTCTTGCTTTCAGTCGCATCAAGGAACTCTCCTCCCTGTTGAATAGTTTCAGCCTTGCAGCTGCGGGATTGCCAGGCCCTCGTTATGAACCCCTCTACACTTTCTTAATCCTTGATGATAAGACAAATCAGATACACCTGATGTTCTGCCTTTCTCCATGCATCTGTACTGTCACTGAATTCCAGCCTTCTCACTGCAGTGGCTAAACCAAATGCTGTCTCAGAGAAAAAAATATATACCCCGAGTACTAGCCCCCCTAGGTATGCCAAGAGAAGCTCGCGGATTGTTAAGACGGGTCAAAAATCCTTCAAACCCCCTACTGTGTTCTGCAGTGATGTACAAGGCAACAGATCCAATCTGATCATCGATAAAAGACTGATATCCCCTCTAGCTGGATACTGCTGACCAAGGACAGGGTTATTGATCGCACCTATCCCTGAGACAAGGTGGTCTAAGGAAAAAAAACGCATGCACAAGGGAAAAGAGTGACATATCACAATTCCGAATGTCTCACACGCCTGCCCTTATGCCAACTGGGTTTAGGTTGATAAGCCAACCTGCAGAGTTTATAGAAAGCCCTGTGTAAGGCAGCTGTACAACCACTTCTGGGTGAACTCAGTTCTGCAGCTATGCCTGCATACATAAACAAGTTTGTGCAGCCTTCTATTTGCCATGGGGAAGACAGCCTGCTCTGGATTTGTGGGACACCTTACGAAAGGACGGGCGCTGTCTGCTTTTGGGCTGTGTATGGGTAAAGGTAATGGACAGACTTGATAGCCCTGCCTGATGCCTGTAAATCATTAATAATGTCCTGAACCTCTGGCTCAAACAGCTTTGAACTACTGAAGGGTGCATTCAGCACCTTCTGTTGGACATCCACTGCGAAGCCAAAGACCCTCACACAGGCGTGCCTACAAAAGCAAATACCTTTGGCAGCAGCCTTGGTACCAGTATCAGAAATATCATACAAGGCCTTGAGGGGGTGTTTACTAATATCCTCGGTGGCCTGCAAGGATTTGAAAATTTCCTATCATTGGGAACAATCTGGGAAGGCTTGGGCAGCTGCCTTGCACTTCTTCCAGATGGCATTTTGGTACTTGACCATATGTGAGAGATAGCTGGCAATCTGAAGTCCCAAGGTAGAGGAGGCAAGGTTGATCCATCTGGATTCCCTGTCAGGGGGGGAAGGGAGCTAAGGTGCTTGGGCACCTTTGGCCTGTCATGTGGTGCTCTGATGACCACAGAATCCATCTCAGGTTGGGCAGGATAATAAGGCAAGCCCTAACGGGAACAATAAAGTTTGTCAGCTCTGTGGGGCATGGCAGGAACCATGTCAGGGAGGTGCCACACCACAGTGGTGGCATTCCCCAGAGCTGGAAGAACAGGAGGAATGACCTTAGAGGGAGACTCTGGAATCTCCAAGACATCCAACAGATCTGTCCTGGTGGCATCCTCTTCCTCAGTGTGGAAGCCCATAGCTATGGACAGCTGCTTCATTTTATTTATTTGAATTTTGATGACCGGGTAGGCCCCACTGAAATAAAAATTGTCCCTTTTTCAGGGGTGACCCGGGGAACATAATTAATATATTGCAACAAAACATAAGTAATGACAGATTAAAGTTCCTGTACATAGAAATATGGTTTGAATAAATGAATATCAACACAGGTAAAAGCCTAGTTTGCAAGACATATGATTATCACACATATCTGAATAAATAATATTGTACAGTAGTAATGCATCAATAGGCTAATGAATCATACAAAGACTATTTCAGGAGTTACTGGTGCAGTGGTAGTTGAGGCTTCACAAGCACATTAAGCATCATGTAACAAATCAGACAGAGGATTATAACATACCTAAAGTAGGGCATTATATAAATATACATATTTACAAATCACTGTGCAGAATGAAGTCAGAAGCATTAGAGATGGTGGAGGATGGGTAGCTATTAGGTCAAGATGATGGGATACAGCTGGCCTGGTGGCGCTGAGGGCTGAGGCACAGGACGCCTTACCTCGCGGCACGCCAGCGACGCAGGTTCGGGAGCGAGCCCGGGCCGTTGGAGGTCGGCAGTGAGGGCGGAGCTGGATGGAGCGGACGGTAGGCAGCTCTCCTCTCCGGGGAGGTGTGGCGGCTACCCTCGGCTAATGGCCGCCTCCGGTGGAGGCCTGGGGCAGCTCAGGCCCAGATGGTGCCAGGCATTAGGCCAATGGGGTGGGGGATAGGGGTCGTTACCGGGGCCGTAAGGCACATGCACACCTCCACATGCATGTGCACCTACTCCTGGGGCCCCTGGGAGAAAATGGAGGGGAAAAACACACCGACAGCAGGGTGAAGATCGACTCCCCGCAGGTGCCGCTCCCGGACCGGGCGTAAGGTAAGCCCTGGTGATTCCGAGGGATGGGGCTTTGGGGGTCGATCGGATGGGGCCGCGCAAGACGCAAAAATAGTGGTAGTCATGATAAAAAAAAAAAAAAAAAAAGATGATGGGATAGTAAGGTACGGATAGAAAACCAAGGATGAAAGTAGAGGTTATTTACAGTTGCAGATGGGAGGGGGAATGAATATTTCCTTGAAATGTTTTTTAAACTGAGGAAGAGACGTACAGGAAAGTAAGCCCCTTGGGAGGTTATTCCATTTTTGAGGGACTGTAAATGAGAAGGATCTCTTAGCAATGGCTAAATGAGTCTTAGGTAAACATAGAAACATAGAATTTGACGGCAGATAAGGACCGCTTGGCCCACCTAATCTGCCCATTTTCCAACCTAACAGATAAGCTGCAGATCCTAGTTAACCAACAGCTTACTTCCTCCTACCCCCCACTAGGACTGCCTTATGTCTGTCCCATGCATTCTTGAATTCCCCCACTGTTCTTGACTCCACGACCTCCTCAGGGAGGCTGTTCCATGCATTCACAACCCTCTCTGTGAAAAAAATACTTCCTCATATTACCTCTGAGCCGTCCCCCCTCTATCTTCAAATTGTGCCCCCTTGTTCTTGCACATCTCTTTTTCTGAAAGATGCCACCCTCTTGGACTTTGTTGATTCCCTTGAGGTACTTAAAAGTTTCTATCATGTCCCCTCTCTCCCTCCTTTCCTCAAGGGTATACATATTAAGCTCCTTTAGTCTTTCATCGTACGTCTTCTGGTGCAGACCCTGCACCATTTTGGTTGCCCTCCTCTATACAGCCTCCACTCTGTCTATGTCTTTGCGGAGATGGGGTCTCCAGAACTGCACATAGTACTCCAGATGGGGTCTCACCAACTGTCTGTACAGAGGGATAACAACTTCCTGTTTTCTACTATTGATGCCTCTCCCTATGCATCCCAATATCCCACCAGCCTTCCTTACTGCCTTCTCACATTGCTTGCCCACCTTAAGGTCATCTGATATAATTACCCCCAGGTCCCTTTCCATTTTTACTGTTGTCAGTATCTCACCCCCCATTGTGTACTCTTCCCCGGGGTTTTTGTTTCCCAGGTACATTACCTTGCACTTCTTTGCACGGAATCTGAGCTGCCATATATTTGACCTTCCTCCAACCTTGCCAAGTCCCTTCTCATCCTTTCCACTCCATCTTGTGTATCAACCCTGTTGTAGATCTTTGTGTCGTCTGCAAAGAGACATACTTTTCCTTCCAGTTCCTCTGCAATGTCACTTATAAAGGCATTAAAAAGGACCGGTCCCAGTACTGAACCCTGCGGTACCCTGCTAGTAACCCTCCTTTCTTCACTGTGGACTCCATTTACTATTACCCTTTGCTGCCTGTTGTCTAGTCAATTTTTATCCAGGCTACCACCTTGGGACCCACTCCAAAGCTGGCTAACTTGTGTATTAATCTTTTGTGTGGGACTGTATCAAATGCCTTGCTAAAATATAGGTAGGCCATGTCCACAGCCCCTCCCTGGTCTACTACTTTGGTCACCCAGTCAAAGAAATCTATTAGATTCGTCTGACATGACCTTCCCACTATGAATCTATGCTGCCTTGGGTCCTGTGCCCCACTGGCCTCTAGGTACTCAACAGTTCTTTCATTCAGAAGTGATTCCATTATTTTCCCTACCACTAAGGTCAAACTAACTGGTCTGTAGTTTCCTGCCTCTGTCCTGCTCCCACTTTTGTGAAGAGGAATCACATCCGCCCTCCTCCAGTCCTCAGGTACCACCCCATCTTCCCATGATTTGTTAAAGAGAGTAGTCGCGGTGTCACTAGTTCTACCCTTAGTTCTTTTAAATTCTTGGGTGAATCCCGTCAAGAGCCCATTACTTTGTCCACCTTCAATTTTATTAGTTCTTTCAGAACCTTTCTTCTTAAATGCACTGGTATCGACCCCGTCTTCAGAGTGTTTCTCTTGTTTGGTTTAGTACCTCCCATCCTCTTCCTTTTGTGAATACTGAGCGAAATATTAATTGCATCCCTGCTTTTTCACTGTCACCTCCACCCACATTCCTCCCTTATTAAGCCTCAGTATCCCTCCTTTGGTCTTTCTTCGCTCCCTAATGTACCTATAATTGGTCTTAATCCCCTCTCTTAACAGAGTTGGCTATCCTTTCCTCGGTTTGGGCCTTTGCTATTCTGACTGCCTTCCCAGCCTCCTTCTGCTTTAACTGATAAAGTTCTCTGTCCTGCTCCTTCTGTGTTTCCTTATATTTCCTGAATGCTATCCTTTTCTCCTTAACTTTCCCTGCCACCTCTTTTGAGAACTATAGCAGTTTTTTCCTTCGTTGTGTTTTGTTGATTTGCTTTACACAAAGGCTTGTTGCCTCTGTGATGGCTGTTTTGATTACTCTCCATTGTTCCTCCACCCCTCCTTCTTGCCTGTTTGCTAGTGCTTTTCTGAGGCACTCTCTCATTTCCCCAAAGTCAGCCCTCCTAAAGTCCAATACTCTTGCTTTTGTATGGCTTGAGTGTATGGCTGTGTTTATCGTGAACCACACCGTTTGGTGGTCGCTTGTTCCCAGATGGCTACCCACTTCTAAATCTGAGATTCTTTCTCTGTCCCCATTTGAGAGTACCACGTCTAAGATTGCTCCCTCCCGAGAGGGTTCCAATACTAGCTGTCTGAGGCATGCCCCCTGTAGGGCATCAAGAATGACCCTGCTCTTGGATGTGCCTGCAGCAAAGGTGCTCCAGTTAATATCTGGCATATTCAGGTCCCCCATCAACAATATCTCCCCTTTTTCTGCCATTCTAAGGAAGCCTTCTATCATTTCCTTGTCCAGTCCCTCCCCCTGAGATGGCGGTCTGTATACAACCCCCATGTGGATTCTGGTACCATTTGTTGTCTCCAGGGTGACCCAGAGTATCTCATCTGCTCCCTGTTTACTCTTTAGTTCTGTTGCTTTGATCCCTTCTTTTACATATTGAGCTACTCCTCCTCCTCTTTTACCCTCCCTGTCCCTCCTGTAGATTGTGTATCCTGGTATGTTGACATCCCAGTCATGGTTCTCTGTGTACCATGTTTCTGTGACTGCCACAATATCCAGACAACCCTCTTCCATCAAGGCCACTAGTTCAGGGAGCTTGTTACACAGACTATAGGTATAGGTACTCACCACCCTCCACTTTTTAATGGCCTTACCCCTTTGAGCCCCATTCCAAACTTAGCATTGGATAGTGGGAGAACCGAAGGGACCTGGTGAAGAGTTTCAGAGTGAGCTGACTGGAGAGGCTGGTTGGGGGGTGAGTTTATATGTGGTGCATAGTAAGGGGAATTCCACTTTAGTTTCGAAGGAAGGCCAGCCTAAGGTGTTGAGCACATCGGAGTGGTGGGTAAGAGCCAGGGCGGTAGAAGAAAATCGGGCTATCCTGTGATAGGTTTGTTGAAGTCCATTTATGACTGAAGGCTTTGTCATGATGATTAGTGGAGCTGCGTAAAGGAGGCATAGCAGTATAGTTGCAGAGGCAATGGTCCTTCTGGAGTGAGGTGTGAGGTAGGGGGCTGTACGGTATAGTAGGCCTAATTTCTGATGAGTGGATTTTATAACTTTATCTGCATGTATATCAAAAGACACATGCTCGTCGAGGGTTATGCCAAGATATTTGAAAGAGTTTACCCCTTCAAGTGCCTCACCGGTTAATGTCTTACCTACCAGAGGAGGATGGATAGACAGGTCAAGGGAGGTGTGGTAGAATAGCATGGTTTTAGTTTTTGTTATTTTAAGCACCAGTAAGTTGACCTTTAACCATGCCTCCAACATCTGGATGTCCCTCTCCAGGCTGGGAGAGGAGACAGCCTTAGAGGATCTGTATAGTACAGCGTTGTCTGCATACAGCTGTATTGACGCCCCTCCTCAGTTTACGGGGAGCTCATTTATAAAAATGGAGAATAAGAGAGGACCCAATATGGATCCCTGGGGGACACCACCTGTAATGGGAGATAGGGATGACATAGCACCAGACTATTTGAAGCAATGTAACCTGTTGGTCAAGTAATTGGCTAGCCATGAGTGGGAAGAGGTCGTCGAGCCCTAAGTTGCAGAGTTTTGTTAGGAGAAGATGATGACTGACGAGGTCAAAGGTTTTCGTTAGGTCCACACGAACATTGCCCCAGTTGCCTCACCGTGATCCGTGGCCTTAAAGATGTCGGTAGTTACCTGTAGGAGAGCAGATTCTGTTCCATGCAGTTTTCGGAAGCCGTGCCGATGGATGGTTATGGCGTTTGTCTGCTCTAGGAAAGATTAAAGCTGATCATAGAGGATTCTTTCTTAAATTTTTGCTGGGGGACATAATATAGATAGATTGGCCTGTAGTTCTCAACTAGGTTTGTTGGGCCAGTTCTATGCACAGGGACAACTACTGCAGTCTTCTGTTTGTTTGGAATAGTCCGTGTGAGGAAGGATTTGTTTATTAAAAGCATTACCAGGTGAGCAATAGCAGGTGGTCCAAACCTAAAGGATTTTGGCTGAAGGGAACTGAAACCTGTAGAGCTATCTGGGTTGAGCACATTTATCAACTTGAGGACCTCCAGCCTTGTGGTGAGCTTTAGATGGAAGGGGAAAGAGGGTTGTCGGGGTTGTAGACTGTTGAGTCATTGGGGACAGTGGGCAGATCAGTTTTGTATTTGGCCAGGTCCGTGAAGAAGAGATTTATGCCAGAAGCTACTGTATATCTGAAGGGTTTGATAGTGATCATGGATTGAGGGAGGTTATGTTCCTTTCCCTTAAGTAGGGAGTTGATTTGGGACCAGAAACTTTTTGGGTTGGCAAGATTCTTTACCTGCAGGGAACGGAGATAGTACGCTTTACTTTACTGGCTTTTGTTTTGCAGGCGTTCCTCAGCTGTCAATAGGATAGCCAGTCGGACGCTTGTCCAGAGTTTTTGAAAGCTTTCCAAGCTCAATCACGAGTGTGCATTTGGTGTCCTAGTTCTTGCGAAAGTCAGGGTGTGTGGTTTCCTTTGGCTCTCCTTAATCTGAAAGGGGCATTTGAGTCAAGAATGCAGGAGAAGGTGTTAATGAAATATTCTAGTGCCTGATTTATGTCAGGAAGGGTAGTGATGGATGTCCAATCAACGAGGTTAAGACTGTGTGAAAGCAGCTGGGCTGAAATTTGTTTGGTCCCCTGCTTTTATGATTTTGAGAGAGTTTTTTTGGAAGTTATTCCTCCAGACACAAAACGTCGGGGAGTGGTCGCTTAGGGCATCAGGGAAAACTCCTGCAGCCTTGATGTTTTGATTATTATTCATTAACATCCAGTCCAACAAACTAAGGTTGCCTGCTTTCAGGTCGAGTCTGGTGGGCTGATCAATTATTTGCGCTAGTTTAGCATCCGAGGGTGTGGCAAGGTTCTAGTTGGACCTAACCAGTCTAGATTAAAGTCTCCACTGAGTATTATATCTCCACGGAGGATTTTGTCTAAGTTAGTGAAGAATTCAGAGGGGAGGAGGAGGCAAGGTTGTGGTGTAGGTAGACACATCCTATAATTATCTGTTTGACTTGTCTGAGGGTGATTGAGATAAACAGGTGTTCTACGGCTAAATTAATACTCATACCAGGTAGTTCGCTGGATGTAAGCTCTGCTTTGGTGTAGATCAGCACCTCACCACCTCTCTTGGAGTGTCGATCACACCTATATGAGGTAAAGCCAGGGAGTGCGATTTCATGGGATAGAGGTGGGATGGAGGGCTTTAGCAAGGTTTCTGTGTTACATAGAACGTCTGGTTTGTAGTGCCTGACCCAAGCTTCAAGCTCAGCCATTTTATGCCTGATACTTTGAATGTCCATTTGGGCTAGCTTAAGTTCCTTAATGTTGGACCAGTAAGGGGATGAAGAGAGGGGTTTTTGGCTTACTGCCCTTTTAGGATCAGAGTTCAACTCAATATCACCAGATAACAGCAGAAAGCAAGTCTGGGAGTGGCTAGAGGTGGGAGGGAGAAATGGTAACTTATAAAGGGTTTTAGCCCAAGGCAGATTTAGTCTAGTTCTGTTGCGCTGAGCTAGAGCCAATAGTCCCAGGGAAGATGAGAACTCATTTGGAGTGCATAGCATGAGGGAATTGGGAAATGGTGGTATAGGTCCATGGGAGAGAGGGGAAACACTTGTCCACCCTTTTTTTTGTAAGTCATGTCAAAGACATACAAGGGAAATGCAGAATACTAAGAGACCCGTGGTACTGTTGATATTCATTATACAGAGTAGTAAGGACTATGTATAAAAGGTAATAAAAATCAGGAAGGGTGTTAAACTAATACGGCTCACGATTCTTTGCATGGCTCCTCCCTCCCTACTCCCCTTCCTCTATCCCCCTTTTTTATTTTAAGGCTATCTCACTTTTTTTTTTTTTTTAATTATGTTTCTTCCCCAGCTCCGGAACTCTCTCAGGCCACTCCACTTGCCAGTTCCACTCTACCCCTGCTGTGGACCCTGCCTTCCTCAAAGTCGTTACTTTCTCCCCAAGCCCCGGGAGGGACATGGGCCACAGGAGACCAAAGGGGCAGAGGCAGGGAACCAGCACTGGATGTGTGGTGGTGGCACGGGGAGGGTCGTCGCCTATCCAGGCTGGAGGGGAATTTTACATAGTGGTCCCTGAGATCCCTCTCCCCCCCCGAACGTGGCGTGCACGGACGCCATGGCGCATGGCAACCCTGCCGGAGTCTGCCACGCTCAACCATATGTGAGGTCTGCATTCTGCAGCGCCCCTGCTCTCCACTGGGGGTCGCTGGGATGCTGGATAACCCACCGTTCTCCCCCAGGGAGAGGAGAGCAGCCCAGTGGATGCTCAATCCTCTCCCTCCCATGCCGACCCCCGGCGCCTGAGCTTGCTCCTGAACTTGGGTCGCCGGCATGGCGAGGTGTGGCGTCCAGCGCTTCAACCCTCAGTGCCACCAGGCTGACCCTACTATCTCACTTCTTGATACCACTAAGCTTCTCAAATGCCTCCCTAACTGTGGCTCTCCTGGGTCCGATGGTCTCTCCCTAGTCTTCCTCAGACGCATCTCCCCAGCCAGTGTTAAACCCCTCACACTCTATTTTAACCTTGCCCTATCCACCTCTAGCATGCCCGACCTACGGAAAACTACTAAAGTTATCCCAATTTTCAAAGCTGGTAACCCCCATTCCACCGACAATTACCGGCCCATCTCCATCCTCGCCACCTAAGTAAGCTACTCGAGAAAGTCATCCACCACCAGCTTACCAAGCACATCACTAAGTACAACCTTCTGTGCAGCCAGCAACATGGCTTTCGCAAAAAATCACAGTACTTCCACTGCCCTAGCTCTGCTGACAGACCACATCCTCATAAACATGAACAACGGACAAGCCACCGGCGCAGTGTTCGTTGACCTCTCCAAGGCCTTTGACTTGGTTAACCATATTCTCCTCCTCTCTAAGCTCCATCTCCTCGGTTGTTCCCACTATGTGTAGGCCCCGCTTGCTCTGCAACACTGCCAGTCTCTACCGGAGTCCCCCAGGGCTCCATTCTGGGCCCTCTGCTGCTGTTCTTATTCATTAATTCCCTTCCCTCTGATAGTCTTACCTGTCACTCCCTCCTCTATGCTGATGACCTGGTCCTTTTCCTTAATGCTAAATCCCTTTCCCGCATTTCCTCTGTCCTCACCCATAACTATGGTGCTGCCTACAATTAGTTTGCAGCCAACCTCCTCCTGGCTAACGGCATGAAAACCAAGTCTATGCTGCTCAGGTCAAAGCCCTTCCTAGCTAAGCTGAAATCTCCATCCCCCCTCAATACAGTTGCCCCTGATGGCCAGGTTCTCAAAAATGTTGAGACCTTCAAGAATCTAGGTGCCCTGCTTGACCCCTCCCTCTCCATCTGCGAGCACATACACTCAGTGGTCTGCAGGATACACCAAAAACTAGGTGATACCTACAGACTCTGACACTACCTCACCCCTGAGGCCCAACCACCCATAGTCCAGGGTAACCTTCTCCCCATACTCGACTACTGTTCCACCATCTACACTAGGTCAACCTCTACCTTCATGGCTAAACTCTCCACTGCCTACAATAGTGCCTGCTGCTTTGCTTTATTGGACCCTTTTTCCACCCACCAGTGTGCCCTGTATCAGGCACTTGGGTGGCTCCCACTACAAGGCTGCGTTGACATTTCTCCCTACTGCTTGGCTGATAATGCCATCCGCACCAGACAAGAATCCCCTCTTATGGAGATTTTTAAAGTTAGAGCCGTGAATCACTGTCTTCGCTCAAACATCCCCCAATATTCCAGAGTATCAACCAACATGGGTGGGAGGACACTGTTGGCTGCGGCCCCCTCACTATGCAGGGCTTTAAATAATTGATTAGCAGTTTTTTTCTTGGGACTTTACTAACTGTATAGAAAGTATTTATATAGATTTTCTAGAAGTGCTGTGATTGTTAAACACAGTGAGGCAAGAGCTATGCATTTTCACAAAGATTTAACACTTTTATGAGCAAACTGCTAATCAATTTTTAGAGTTAAATAAATCCCTGCTGTGGAATCAGCTGCCCGACGAGCTCCATGCCCTGGACACACACCGCCTGTTCAGATCTCATCTCAAGTACTGGCTACTATCTACATCCTGTTGCCAGTGCTTCCCTTGGTAGTATTTCCCTACCTCTGGATGTCATCCCTTGTGTTTGCTCTGTTATCCTCTCCATCTCTTATTTGTCTACCCTCCTCATTTTTGTCTGCCCTGCTTACCTACACCCAGTATGTATTGCTGTTCTTTAGAACCAAGGTTACCATGTTTTATGTTTTCTGCACCCACTTATTGTAAATGACTGCTGCTGTATCTTTCATCTATCATTTGTTTTCTTCTGGACATTTTTTGTGTAATTTGCCTTCATGATTCATGTATGATGCTTTCGTCTGCTCCTGTGCATTGTCTTGGCCTGGGTCGTGCCTGAAAATGGTTCCTGGGATCAGTGTACTTACCCGGTTTTCAAAGTTATTAGGAGGCAGTATGGCGCAGTGGTTTAAGGCTCTGAGTTGCAAATCTGGAGACCTGGGTTTGAATCCCACAGGCCCCACTTGGTTACTGTGTGACCCTGAGCAAGTCACTTGACTTCCTTGTGCTCCCAGGTCGCACCTGTAAACAAGCTTTCAGCTTAGTGTCTCTCTCCTGGTTAAATAAATAAAAAAAAAAGTCATAAATAAAATAAAAAGGTAGGATCTACAGGAGGGGTCCTGGGCATATGCATAACAGAGTCCTCACTGACTGAAGAAGCCATGGACCTGAGGAAAGAAGTTCCTCCTCCTCCTCGGGGAAGATGAGGCCAGGATGGTACTTCTCTTCAATGTCGACCTTTTCTAACTTGAAGTCTGATGAGGGAGGTACGGATGGTGCCCTACAGGGCACAGACTGAGAAGGCTGAATAGTTGTTGACGATGAGGGGGTGGTCACCGGTGTTTGGGACCCAGGTCTGTATAAGCCCAACTGGTGTACCAAGGCTGCAGTTATCTGGGTCAAAATAATGTTAGGATCGATAGCACAGGGCGCGATGAGCCATCCATCGAGTCTTAAGTGCCCAAGGGCCACAATGTCCAAAGGCCTGGGAAAGTATCAGGTCATGGCAGAGGGACTGGCGTCGACGACCTGGGGGCTGTGACCCTTGGGTTGATGGCTGGCCTCCCTGAAAGGAGAGAGGAGGCATTGTCGGTATGGGCCTGGGAGAAGCAGAGGCCTGGACAGCTGAATGCATCAGTGCAGCCACAGCCGATGGAAGTGCCCCGGAAGAAGAAGAAGAAGAAGCCATTGGGGAACAGGAGCGCTGCTGGGGGGAGCGGTCCTGTCCGCAGTCTTTTTTTGTGACCCCCCAAGGACTTATCTTGGGCCTTTGAGGCCTGTGAGCTCAACAAACCCACTGGCGACTGGGAAGGAGGGACCCCAGAGGACCCCTGCCTAGAACTGGCTACCTGTTGCTCCATGAGAAATTTCTTCAAAGCTTACAGGTGGTGAGGTTGGATTTCTGGCAGAGCTCACACTCAGAGTTGTCATGGTCAGGCCCAAGACAGTGGACACAGAGGTCATGGTCATCTGAAGAACCAATCTTTTTTCCAGAGCAGTAGTGACAGAAGAGAGATGTGGAAGGAGCAACTCTTGACATAAACAAGGTAAAGGAATCTCTTGTTTAAAAGAGATTCTTAAAGCTAAGGTAAAGAAAATATAAGTAGGCAAAATAGGCAAACTACAGACTCCTCACGAGACCCATGCGAACAGAGTTGATGATGGAAAGAACTGAGGAGGAATGGCGCGCTCACGCCTTTATATGGTGGATGACATCGGCAGATGATGTTGGCGTGGGCGGCTCCAGTGGTACTGCTGGAAAATCTTCCGTGTGGATCCTGCTTCACTGACAGTGAAGTTCCTATGGTGTGATCTGATGACTGAGATTCCACTGAAGACGATCAACAATGATCTGTGAAAAAAAAAGGTCTGCCCCCTTGTGGCTGACCCCAGGTATAACACTGGAAATACAAAAGAGACATATCATGCACAAATTTGATTCCACTCGAAGGTGCAGGTTTGTCTGCATGCTGCTACCATGGAAGAGTCAAGATCGCCTTACTGGGCTGACGGACATTTCATAAACATAGCAGAATACTTAGCCTTATGTGTGACTAAAGTGGCACCAAACTCAGAAAAAATAGGATTGATCACTGAGAAAAAGTGAGTCTGACATCCAGCCCTTGACCTAGGTAGCTGAGTTCACTCATTCACCCCTGCTCATCCCTGATCCGACCTGACCTACGAGGAGGGTAGTCCACCAAACACTGCAGATCTGACTACACTGAGACTCACAGCTAGAGACTGTGAGGTCTGAGCCTCCTTTGGGTGCGACTACTGATCACCACAGTGACCCAGCCAAAATGGATTCATCATTTTGTGTTCAAGTGAAAAAAGTGGAAATCAGAAATATAGTTTATGCTCTGCCCAGTCATTCCTCCTTGGAGGGACACTAGTCCTCATGCAACAGACCTGGCTCTGTCTGGTCAGGAACCTCCAACACCCCCTATCACAGAAACATAGAAAGTGACAGCAGAAGGGGACCGCAAGGTCCATCTAGTATACCCAAGAACCTACCTGGTGCTATTCCCCCTCCTCTCCTTTGCCTTTCCGTATGCCACCTTTATGTCTAGCCCATGCGTTCTTGAACTCGCTTACCGTTTTGGCCCCCACTACCTCCTTGGGTAGGCTATTCCATGGGTCCATCACCCTCTCAGTAAAGAAGAACTTCCTTGTATTACTCCTGAACCTCTCTCTCCCTTCAGCCTCATGTCATGCCCTCTTGTTCTCCCACGCTCTTTCAACTGGAAAAGCTCCTGAACTTTAACCTTATTTATACTCCTCATATATTTAAAAGTCTTAATCATGTTACCCCTCTCCCTCCTCTGTTCCAGGGAGTACATGTTGAGTTCCCTCAGCCTGTCCTGGTATACCATATGGTGCAGTCCCTGAATAATTTTCGTGGCTCTCCTCTGCACTGTCTCGATTCTGCTCATGTTCCTTTTGAGGTGCGGTCTCCAGTACTGTACGCTGTACTCCAAGTGCGGCTGCACCAGCACCCTGTAGAGTGGTAACACCACTTCCCTCCTGTGACTTGTGAGTACCCTCTCGATGCAGTCCAGCATGCCACTTGCCTTTAGTGCCACCTTTTTGCATTGTTTACCCACTTACAAGTCTTCTGATATAATGACCCCCTAGGTCCCTCTCCTGACTGGTGGAGGCTAGTTTCTCTCCTCCCAGGTAGTAATGAATCCTCTTTGGGATTGTTTCTGCCCAAATGCATGACATTGCACTTTTTGACACTGAATTTAAGCTGCCATATTTCCGACCACTCCTCCAGTTTCTTCAAGTCTGAAGCCATACTCCCCACACCCTCAGGGGAGTCTACTCTGTTGCAAATCTTGGTGTCGTCAGCAAATAGACACACTTTACCTTCCAGCCCATTTGCAATGTCTACTATGAACACATTGAATAGTAGGGGACCCAGTACCGAACCCTGTGGTACCCTGCTGGTCACCCTCCTCTCAGCTGAAAATGCCCCCTTTACCTGAACCCTCTATGTTCTTCCTCTCAGCCAGCGACTCACCCACTCAACTACGTCCCTGCCCACTCCCGTGTGGTCCAGCTTCCTTACCAGCCTTCTTTGTGGAGCAGAGTTGAAGGCTTTGCTAAAGTCCAGAGAGACATCTACCGACGCTCTCTGATCTACTATCCTTGTAACCCAGTTGAAGAGGTCAACCAGGTTAGTTTGGCAAGACATACCTCCTGTGAACCCATGCTGTTTTGGGTCTTGCTGCCCACTGGATTCCTGATACATTATGATTCTCCGAGTGGTGTCTCCATCAACTTCCCTGCCACCCACGTGAGGCTTACTGGATGGTAATTGCCAGCCTCCTCCCTGCTTTATGGAGCAGGACAACTGTTGCCCTTTTCCAGTCCTCCAGTATGGTCCCACTCTCGTGATTTTAGTTCGGCTAGTGGTGCTCCTAGTACACTCCTCAACTCCCTGAGAATTCTAGGGTGAAGCCCATCCGGTCCCATGGCCTTGTCCACCTTTAGTTTATTTAAAGCTTCTAAGACTTGAGCCTCTGTGAAGAGGCTTGTGTCAACCCCCAGTCCCTGGGTGTTTCTGTGATGCAGGCTTGGCCCATCCCCTGTGTTCTCTTTGGTGAACACAGAAGTACTGGTGTAAGACTTCTTTCTCACAATCTTTTTCTACCAGTTTCCCTCCAGTATCTGCTAGTCTAACTATCCCCCCCCCTTCCTTCCTTTTTCCTTATGTACCTAAAGAAGGCTTTATCGCTCTCCTTTACCCCCTGCACAATCCTCAGTTCAGTCACGGCTTTAGCGTTCCTTATTGCCTTACCAGCTTCCCTCTGTGTTATCTTATAGGTTTCCTTATCCTCATCTTTCATTGACACCCTAAACTTTGTTTACGCCTTCTTTTTCTCTTTTACTATTGCAGCCATCTCCCTTGAGAACCAGAGGGGTTTCCTTTTCTTATTTGCCTCGCTCACCCTTCTGATGCACTGTTCAGTTACCTCTGTGATAGCTCCTTTGAGATACTCCCACATTTCATCTACTCCTTTCTGTTCCCTGTATCTAAGACACTCCACCAGGCTATCTCTCATCTTCCGAAAGTCTGCTTTTCTGAAATCTAAAACCCTGATCTTGGAATGACTAACGTCTTCACTAGTGTTTACTTTAAATCCCACCATGCGGTGGTCGCTATTTCCTAAGTGACTCCCCACCTCTACCCTGTTGCTGTTAGTTGAAACCAAGTCCAAGAAAGCTTCATCTCTGGTAGGAGTTTCCACAAGCTGCCGGAGCCCTGCACCCTGCAGGACCATTACAAAGTCCCTTCCTCTTGATGAAGATGATACACAAGATTTCCAGTTTATGTCTGGCACGTTAAAATCCCCTACTATTATTATCTTGCCCTTGTCTATCATTTTGTGGAATGTCTCCATCATTTCCTTGTCCCCAATATCCCCTTGCGATGGAGGCCTGTAGATGACTCCTATCCTAATGGCTGCCCCAGATCCTGTCTCAGCTGTTGCCCATAGTGCTTCTGACTCATCTGGGATCCCCTGAATCTCTGTAGCATTGATTTCCTCCCGGACATATAATGCTACCCCACCCCCTTTCCTACCCTTCATGTCCCTTCTGTACAAGTGGTAGCCCAGGATAGCCATGTCTCAACTATGGTTCTCTGTGAACCAGGTTTCCATCATGTCCACCAAGTCAAGTTCAGCCTCTGCCATGATATGAGGGATTTTGTTTGCCAGGCTTCTGGCATTTATTGCCATTGCCCTCCATGTTCTACCCCCATTCTTAGCACAGGTGGGTTTCCTTTTGTTTTGCAACGCCTCTTTAGTACTCTTAATGGATCTTCTTTGGTCTGCACCTGTGGTTTCGGATGAAAGATTTATGGGGCTCTTTCAGTCTGCACCTGTGGTTTTGGATGAAAAGTTTTGTTGGAAAGATTTTCACCTCTCGTTTGTAACCCTGCCAAACTCCTTGGATCTGTACTAAAAATGTTATTGAAGAGTTTTGCCGCATGTATTGACAAGAGTTTTCCCTAATCCTCCTCTAGACTTGCCACGTCATCAAATTTGGTGACACCTGCAAAGTTAGGAAGCAGTTAAACTCTGCTCTGATGCACCTGGATGTGCCTGTAGGACATGCCATTATCTGCTGCTTACAGTGTAAAAAAAAAAAGACAGAAATAAGCACTGCTTACAGCACAGGGCCAAAGTATTGGGGGGGGGGCTCACTAAAAAGGCGCAAACATCAATGCGCAAACCACACTCGAGACCCCCTTAAAAAAAAAGGGGGGGGCACAAAACCGCAAATGGCAGATATTAAAAAATCTAGACAGAAAACAAAAAGTAGGAAATGAACTACCACATCAGAGTGCGAAGCACCAAGGCGTGTTCCTGCACCGGCTCCGTAGCCTACACCAGCTATCATGTGCCTGTGAGTAAATCTGCCACCCATACAGCAGGTACTCAGCCTCCAATACTACACAACACCAGTCTCACACTAAGGGGGGCATTCTGAAAAGGACATGCTAGAAACAGAAAGGAAATAGAAAACGCTGTTAGTACGAAAGCAAAAATAAAACACAATAGCCCTGTACAGCATGACTAACCTATCTGACCAATTCCTTGTCGAAATACAGAGATTCCCTCACTCACCTAAGGCACCAGGCTGGATATAAAAGCAGATCCATAGCAAAAGACACCTTACTAGCAGCATGTGGTCTCTATTTTAGGCCCTGTAAGCACTGAATAAATGGCAGTTAGCAAGCATGTTAGTCAGTTTGAAAGTCTCAGCTGAACAGGCACGGGTTCCTAAATTTAGGGGGTCCCCTGTTACCAGAGTACCCCAGCCCACCTTAAGGTTATACATCCCTCTGAGAAAATAAACTGGGAGTAGAAATTTAAACATTGCAGAGGGCTCAGTCCATGCTACCCACCCCTCTTCTAGTACAGCAGAAACTGAGGCAGCTATTGCAGATGTAATGTTTCAAGTTCCTGGGGGGTCTGTGCTGATATCACAGCTTTTGGACTGTACCGCCTACTCAGTGGGGGAGCACATTACCCATATGTATTAACTGCCTTCCCCATAGAGCAATATATACAGGCACAATGGAGAAACATGTGCCCCATTTTAAGGCAGGATCCAGGAATATACACTCAATAATATGCAGTATAATGATGGTGCAACAGATATGACCTAACAAGCACAGTAACACCATAATGAACATGTTTTAAGATTACAGCCTCTCCTCCCAGCTTTTGTCTTCCGTACCACTGATCATTTTGGTGGCATTATGCTGCACCCTTCTACTGCCTCAATTTCATTTTTGTATCAAGGAGTTCAAAACTACACACAGTACTGCAGGTGGAAACTGATCAGAACCTTGTAAAGTGGCAGGATTAATTCCCCTGCTGCGCTGGTTACACCCCATTTTGATGTACCCCAGCGTTCTATCAGCCTTCTTGACAGTGGCGGCACACTACTTGTCAGGCTTCAGCCCCCTTGTATATAATGATTCCCCAGGCCCTTTTCCTCCTCTGTTACAACAAGAGGGGCCCCACAGCGCACAGGTCCTACTGCAGTCTCCCCCCCCCCGGTGTAGCACCCCAGATTTGGCTACATTGAATGTGACACTCAAGAAGGCTGGCTGACTGCCCAACTGGTTCAGGTACTCTTAAAGTTTGTCCCATTCTCAATGGAGTCCACCACTCTGACCAGCTAAGTGTCATCTTCAATTTTAGCAGCTTGCTACAGAACCCTCTTTACAGATCGTTACTGAAACTGTTGAACAATTGTGGTCCCTGTGCAGATACTCAAGGGATGCCATTCAGTACCTCTCTCCACTCAAAGTAGTTGCAGTCCACCACAAGCCTCTCTGCTTCCGGAACCTTTTTCCTTTATTGCTGAGAGGAATGTAGATCTCTACAGCTGCTCTGAGTGCCCTCTTCAACAAGCTCTGCATTAACAGCTTCAATCAGCTGCTCTAGACCTTTGGACACCAGGTCCTTTATCTTGGTAAAACTGGTCTTCCTGATGTTCCAGGTCATGGTACCTGAGGCCTGGCTAATCTTCCCTATCACCAAGGAGAAAGTTAACCTGTTTTGGTCACAGACTCCCACTGATTCCTTGATGTTCTCAGTGGAGAAGACCCCAACCCTACTATTGAGAACAAGCTCAAATTTTGCCTCAGCCCTAGTCTCCTGCTGGACATGTCAGTCTAGGAACTAGTCCTTGAAAGTGGAAAGGATCACAGTCTCAGTCCTGTCATTATTCCACTCAAGATACCTGACTATACCCAGGAGACTGATTGTACTTTCCCCAGCCAACTGGGCATCATGCTTTGCCTAGCTGTTTAATGGTTGGTCATACACCCCAAGGTTGACTCTCTTACCTCCTCTTCTTTCCCCAACTCAACCCAAATGGACTCTGTGGCACTGGTGCCATACTCCTTAATGTCCTCTTTGCATTCACAATGGCTCCCTCAATAACATAAGGAGCCACACCATGCCCTTTCTTGTCAGATCTATCCCTTACGAATAGTTTATATTCCTCTATTCACACATCCCAGTCGTTTATTTGCTCACCAAGTCTTTGTGAGTGCCACTTAGTCTGTGCCTTCAAAATGCATCCAGACCTTAAATGCGCCCATTTAACTGGGTGTGTGCCCCAGTGTCATTTGTACAAGTGGTAATAGTTGCCCCTATTTAACATCTTGCCACCCATCTCCAAGGGAGTCCCTCCTGGTGCTCCTCTTTTCCTCTGTCCTGCTCTTGGTGGACCACAGCATATGCCTCCCACCCTTGATGATCTTCTGGAACAGCTGCCTCCCACTCATCCTCTAGTTTAAATCCCCCTGACTACCCTAGCCATTCTCCTAGAAAGCATCTCCACCCCTCCTGGTGTAGTGCAGCCTCCTGTGCACCAGAAGGTCCACCAATCTGCCAAAAGAGAAAAATCTTCCAGCTGACATGCCTGCCCAGTTGTCACCTACCACTCCTTATTCGACTCAGTGACCAGAAGGATCAGGAAGCAATCACCCTGGATGTCTTTCCCTTCAGAAATATCCGTTGTTGCAGGTAGGACCTCCTCATGTCCTCCATATCTACATCAACTGATCCGCAAGCTCCAGCAACTCTCACAGGGACACAGTCAATAACTTTTTACCTCACGCAGGTAGTGGGTGAATGTACCTGACACAATTACCAAACAGGAGAGGGCACTCTCATAAACTGGGTACCTACTACCAAGCCGGAGAGGATCACAAAAGTGCAGGTACTGCCTGATGTACTTAGTGATCACTCACCGGTCCTAGCTGAATGGACTGCTAAGACCAAGAGACAGCCGCCAAAACTCACTGCCTGCAGGGTAATGCGTGAATCCTCTATACAGCCATTTAGACAGAACTTGGCAAACACTGACTGGAGTTACATGGACTCTACTTCCAATACTGATCAGGCACTGGACTTTCTTATCAGGGAGTTCACTTAGGCAGCTGACATATTTGCCTTTATCAAAAGGTGTATGATCCGAGGAAGCAGAGCAGAATGGAGCACCCCAGATTTGCGAGGATTAATGCAACTTCAAGACAATGCCTGGGCTAGAGCGAAAGCATCCGGGAACCCCACGGATACCCAGGCATTCAAAGCAGCTCATAATAAATGTACCCAGTTAGTTAGGGAGAATAAAGCCAGCTACTACAGACAGAAACAAAACAAACTCTGGGGTAATGGAAACTAGTTCTGGGGCTCCCTAAAGGAACTCCTTGGGAGTTCTGACAAAAGCACACCTGTACTGATCACACACGACAATACCCATATCTCTTGACCTCAAGGAAATTGCAAACATCCTTAACACTGTTTTCACCAACCTCAGCTCCTGCCTCCAACCTACAACAGGCTACCAATGGCACCCCACTGCATACCTCCAAAAACACCCCACCTACCAAGTCCGCATATGCCAACCACCCCATATTCTACTTCAGGGCACTAACGGCATCAGAAACCTCTAAATACTTAAAACGTGTGCTTAACAAAACCAGGGTGGGCAGTGACACAATAGACATGAGGCTCTTTGCTGCTGCACTGGACTTCATGGCAACCCCAATTACCAAACTATTTAACCACTCCCTCTACTACTCCAAATTCCTCACCATAAAGAAATCTGCGATAGCCACAGCAGTACACAAGGGAGGTGACAAAGCATGCATCACAAACTACAGACTATCTCCATCCTATGTCCAAGGTACTGGCATGAATACTTGTAGACCAGCTGGTGCACTAACTGAACCACTGCAACCTATTATGTCCACAGAAGCACAGGTTTAGAAGGCTGCACAACACCATCTCTGCCCTGCTTGAATTCATCAGCGCACTACATGAGTCACTTGATAAAGGCGAGTTGGCTGGGTCAATCTTCATTGACCTAACCAAAGCATTCGACCTAGTCAACCACACTCTACTCCTGGGAAAACTTGTGGGGATGAGACTATCTAGAGATGCTGTGGACTGGTTTGAAAACTATCTAACAGACCGCACCCAAAAAGTGAAAATCAACAGAATCCTTTTGGACTCTTAAGGTAGTGACAGTAGGGATTCCCCAGGGATCAATACTGGGTTCACTACTGTTCAGCCTGTTCATCAACGACTTGATTAAAACCACGTAGGAGCCCGCATCCTGCTTTATGCAGATGAGGCGGTTGTTTACACCAGCAGCGCTAAGCAGCAAACTGACAGCCAAACCCTGCAGAGTAACTTCAATGCCCTAGAGCACTGGTTCCTGCAGAATAAACTGCTACTAAACCATAAAAAAAAAAAAACTAAATCTATGGTATTCTCTAGTCAGCACAAAAATAATAAACTCCAGCCCCTGGCCATTTACAACCATGAGGGTGAAGTCACAGAACAAGTAAATTCCTTTAAATATCTAGGTATTCACCTTGACAGTGCACTAACATACACCCTACATATAGACCATGTCGTTAGCACAGTAAACAAAAAACTGGGGGTCCTCTATAGACATAAGCATGCTAAGACACCCGAGACTAGGAAGCTTGCTGTAGCTTCCTTGGTCCTCTCCACTATGGACTGGTAATTTATGGAGCTGCAACAGACACAAACCTCAACAGAATCAGGACCATCCTAAATAAGGCTTGCCACCTCGTCCTTAAAGTGGACAGGCTCACACATACATGCAGCCTCTATACAGACACAAACTGGCTTCCGGTAGACGTCAGGCTAAAATTCCAAACCTATCTACTTGGAAAGAAGATTATTCCACCCCCAATATCTCCTATCCCTACTACATACCTCCTATACCCACCACTCTACTAGGAGTGTGACAAGGGCTGGTAGCATAGCCTAGAGGTTAGAGGAACAAGGTGTGAATGAGCTTGGTACATCCAGCAGACCAGACCTGAGTTTGATTCTCACAACCCCCACTTGCATACTGTGCGACTCTGAGCAAGTCACTTAACCGCCCAGTGCTCCCAGGTCACCCCAGAAAACAGGCACTTGTGCCTAGTGGGCCTTACCTGGTTACCAAAGACTAAAATAAAAATAAAAGAAACTCCATCTACGTCCCACACTGTAGAACCAATCAAGCTATGAGGCCCTTCCCATACTGAGCGCCGACCTGGCTAAATGAACTCCCCAATACACTACTGGAATTACCTAAACTGAACCAATTTAAAACATCCCTAAAAAATACCTTGCCCAACAATTTGTATGCCTGTTTTTTTATTTTTATTTTATTTGAGTCTAGGATTACAAAATACCTTTGAGCCAAGGCTCTTTTACAAAGGTTCCACGTCAGTAGGTACAGACAAAGATCAAACAGGTTTCAAGGTACAGAATAACAAACAGTAAATACAGGTTACTCACCTGTAACAGGAGTTCTAGGAGTGGCATATGTTGTTCCTCCACACTGTCTGGCAGGTTCCTTGCCGCTTTCAGATGGGCCGGAAAGTCTTCAAGCCGGCTCCTCCCACCCACCTGGGTGGTAAAACCCTGCTCACTTCATGACGACGATCTAGCCTGCTGGAAGCCAGGCTGTGCGACCGGCTGGGGAGGTTTAGGTTGTGAGGATGAACAACATATACCACTCCTAGAACTCCTGTTACAGGTGAGTAATCTGTATTTCTAGGGACGTGGATATGTTGTTCAGTCCACACTGGGAGGAGAGAGGCAAGGCGCACACCCCCTACTTGGGAAATAAGGACTGGAGAACCGAGGTCCCAAAACCAGCATCCTGGTGTGACTCTAGGTCAACGTGGTAATGGGAAATAAAGGTGTGTGCTGACTTCCAGGTAGCAGCCCTTCAGATTTCCTGGATAGGGACGTCCCTAGAAGCAGCCACTGAAGCAGCAGTATGGCGGGTAGAATGAACTCGTATCCCTTTGGGTGACTCCATGCCCACCAACCTATAGCAGAGATCTATGCAGGAGGTGACCCACCTGCTTACCGTCCGCTTGGCTGCAGGTCTGCCAGGTGAGGCTTCAGCGTAGGTGGTAAACAGCTGGCGAACCTCTCCCCGAACTTCAGCCGTATGCTCCCTATAATAAGCGAGCACTCTTCTAGGGTTCAAAGTATGGAGCCTATATTCGGCCTCCGAGGTGTGACTGGGGTAGAACACCAGCAGAGTCAACACCTGATTCAGGTGAAACTCCAACACCACCTTCGGAAGGAACTTCGGGTGGGGGCGAAGGACAACCTTGTCCCTGTGGAAGACTAGATAAGGAGACTCGATGGAAAGCGCCTGGAGCTCTCCCATCCTTCTGGCTGACGTAATAGCCACCAAGAAGGTGCTCTTCCACGACAGGTGGGAGATGTCACACCTGTGCATCGGTTCGAATGGCCTGCCCATGAGCTTAGCCAAAACCAGCAGTAGATCCCACGGAGGTGGAAGTTCTCACACCAGAGGGGATATGTTGTCTAGGCCTTTGAAAAAGCACCTGACCACCTTCTCCTGTGCCACCGACTGCTTGCCGGCCCGCGCCCGGTAAGCAGAGATGGCTGCCAGGTGCACCTTAAGGGTCCTTGACCAAAGCCCTAGCTGAGAAAGGGACCAAAGGTAGTCCAAAATACTAGCCAATGGAGAGGAAGAGGGGTCCAACCCCTTGTCCTGACATCAAATGGAGAATCTCTTCCATTTGAAGTCATAGCATTTTCTGGTCGACTCCTTACGGGATGCCTCAATGACGTTGAGGACCTCGTCGGAAAGACCCAAGGCCTGGAACTCTAGCCACTCAGGAACCAGGAAGTCAGGTGCAGGGATTGATGGTCCAGATGGAGAACCTTCCCCTTGTCGACTGAGATCAGGTCCGGACGGGCTGGAAGCCGTCTCGGGAGCCTGGAGCTGAGGCTGAGGAGATCTGGGTACCAGAACTGGCGAGACCAGTCTGGGGCTTCCAGAATCACCTGCGCCTTGTCCCTCTTCACCTTGAGAAGCACCTTGGCATCCCCCTGCAGCGAGCCCTGCTGAGGGGGGCGGGCATGAAACAGCCTCAGCCTCGTGTTCTCCCTGGAGGCAAAACAGGTCCACCTGAGGGGTGCCCCAATGGGAGAACAGGTACTGAACTATCTCCGGCAGGAGAGACCACTCGTGAGATGCAGCGCCTATCCGTCTGAGGGCATCAGCCAGACAGTTCGAGCCTCCAGGCTGATCACGAGAGACCAAATGCGGAGAGCTTCCTTGCACAAAGACAAGGAATGCGTCCAGCCCTGTTGGTTGAGATAATACATGCTCGTGGTGTTGTCAGTCTGGACCTGAACCACCTGACCCCATACAAACGGAGTGAAGGCAGTGAGGGCTAGTCGAACCGCTCGAAGCTCCAGCAGGTTGATGTGGCAGAGACTCCTGAGGGGTCCAGAGGCCATGGGCCCGGAGCTCCCCCAGCTGGGCACCCCAACCCATCAAAGAGGCGTTGGTCGTAAGGATGACCGTC
This sequence comes from Neoceratodus forsteri, assembly GCA_016271365.2. Taxonomy (NCBI): domain Eukaryota; kingdom Metazoa; phylum Chordata; order Ceratodontiformes; family Ceratodontidae; genus Neoceratodus; species Neoceratodus forsteri. Next base: position 277,719,315 of record CM028138.1, on the reverse strand, counting down.
GGCTCGGGCGGACAAACGGGATACCCTCCTGCAGATGAGCTGGGACGAGCCACCACTGCAGGTCATCCCACATCTTCTGGGTCACGGTTACTGGCTTGTCCAATGGACCAGAGCACTGTGACCATTGGCGGGCCAACCCCCATTGCAGGGGACATATATGCCAGCAGGCCCAACAGACCACGCTGGTGCAGGCCACCATGAGTCTCAGAAGGCGCAGGAAGTCCCGGGCAGGGTGCAGTTGCCCAACCAGAAATTATTGGGCAAAGGAAGAAGGACCTCGGCCCTGTCCGCCGGGAGCCGGGCTCTGGCTCGAAGACAGTGGAGCTCTGCCCCGATGAACTGAATCACCTGTGATGGCACAAGTTCCGATTTGGCCTCATTGATCAGGACGCCAATTTGAGAGCAGACCTGGAGGGCCAGATCTCAGGACCGCTCCACCTCCAACCTGGAGGGGGCTGCTATCAGCCAGTCGTCCACGTAAGGGTACACCCGGACCCCTCGGCATCGTAGGAATGCTGCCACCACTGCTATGCATTTAGTGAAGACCCTGGGAGCTGGAGAAAGGCCGAACGGCATGGCTCGGAACTCGTAAAGTAATCTCTCTGCTCTGAAGCGGAGGAATCGCTGATGAGACGGACGGATTGGGACATGAAAGAACGCATCCTGAATATCCAGAGAGCAGAACCACATGCCTAATTCCAAGGATGAAATGATCTGAGCCAGAGTGACCATCTTGAAGGTGCGCAGCTTAGGAACTTGTTCAGGTCATGCAGATCGAAGAACGGGCACCAGCCCCCCCGCTTTCAGACCAGGAAGTACCTGGACACAAACCCTGGGTTTGGAGGAGGATCCGCCACCTCACTAATCACGTCCTTTTGGAGGAGCAGAACTATGTCGGCTCAACGAGCCAACAAGAGGCTGCGGAACCGGTAGCCCCCCAAGGGGCGATGGCTCGATAGGGAGTGGCCTGCTCGAATTCCAGAGGCAGACCCCTGCCCACCACTTCCAGCACCCAATGTTCCGTGGTGATAGCGGACCAGGTGGAAAGGAAGTGGCAGAGCTGTCCCCCCACGATGGGACCCAGGGAAGGAATGACGAAGTTGGGGGCGGCACTCCTCAACCCGTCACTAGGCAGGCTTGGAGGAAGGGCCAGCCGAGGGGCCACCTGGACCCTTCCCTCCAGGCTTCCTACTGGAGGAAGTGGCAGACTTGGCCTTGGGATGCCCAAGCGTGAGCCTGCTGGCCCTGTTGCTGGTGGGCCAGACGTGCAGCAGGGGTGGAAGGGCGAAAGGGCTTACGCTGCTGCTGGTGGCCTTGGTCCTTCTGGCCAGACATGACCGAGTCCAAGGTGGCACTGAACTTCTCAGTCCTCTGGAGATAGCCCTCCACCCCCGGACCGAACAAGTTGGTGCCCAGGAAGGGAATGTCTGCCAGCTTGTGCTGGGTATCTGCCGTGAAGGTGGAGATCTGCAACCAAGCTCTGTGGCGCATAGCTACTGCGGCCGCTACTGACCAGGCACAAAAGTCTCCAATGTCCAAGGCAGTTTGGAACTGTTCTTTGGCCACCGCCCTTCCCTGATCCCGCACCTGCTTGACCGTCATTTGAAGGTCAGCCGGGAGATGAGGTAGCAACTCATCCAGGGAACCCATAAGGGCATGTGAAAAATGTGCCATCAGCAAGGCTGAGCTAGCCTGTCGAAGACCTAGAGAGGAGGCAGCGTAAACTTTGCACCCCAAGTAGTCCAACTTTTTGGAATCCTTGTCGGGGGGCTTTCTAACATCCCTAGTGCTTCCGGAACGCTGGAAGACGTTATCGGTTACTAGCCCTTCAGCCGAGGGGTGCTCCGAAAAACTGGAGAGGGAACCGGTGGGGACTGCGTACTTGCGAGCCATCCTGGCCGAAGGTGCAGGACAGGATGCAGGCCACTGCCACAACTCCAGCGCTGGGCCAACAATGGCCTCGGCCACCGGGAAGGCCTCTGTGGGGGAATCCCCAAAGTCGAGAATCTCTGTGAGGGGATATCTGGCCCATTTTTGTACGGGTTCGAGCTGCATCCCAGTGGACTCTGAGATGAGCCGAAGAATCCCCAGGAATCAGGATGGGCTCTCGTCCATCGACTGACCCCTGGAAGATTCCAGGTCGAGGGGTCTGGAATACAAGGAGTCATCATCGGACTCCGAGGAGTCCGTGAACAGCTGCCGAGCGCCTGAGCCACCCTCCACTTGCCGAGGCCGATCGGGGTGTGAGGGTGACCAACAACCTGTGGGGCAAGCCCTGACCCGACTGAGAATCCTTGGTCGGGGCACCAGTCTTTGATTGCAGGGGCGGTGGTTCCACCACAATGGGTGGAGCAGCCGGTTTCGGCTGAGCAACTGGTGCCGGAGTCGGCTTCTCAACTAAGGAGCCGATGGCGAGTGGTTGCTTTGATCATTCTGGTGACAGCCACTTAATGGCCGGTGAAGGCGACAGAGTCGGCTTGTTGTCGGCTAGTAAGAGCTGCTGCCACAGCATGTCCTCATAGCACCGACGCAACTTGCGCGGGCCTATCCTCCGAAGAGGACAATGAGGATGGGCGGCGACGAAGCTTTCCGTGAAGTCAGGACCGAGATCGCCGATGTTGGCGGGACCTACCTGACATGGAGGAGGACCGAGACAATCAGGGTCACCGACGGTGGGTTGAAGAGGGGGCAAGGGAAACCCGCTCATCCCTCGGTTCAGGGTCCTTGACTGGGGACTTCAGCACAAGAGGCATGGGCAAGTCCTCTGTAACCACCAGGGGAACCGGTGAAGAAGGGTTGCTGGCTTCTCCAGTCGACAACCCGTCCAACGGGTCGAGAAAAATCTCGGCTGCTTCGACGGGTGTCTCGGCCAGCTGACCTGACGGGGACACCGCGAAGCCAGCACCTCGACTTAAGTTGAAAGAAGACGCTCCAGGGAATGAGATCTCTCCTGCTCCCATGAACGTCGACGGTGAGACTTACCTTTCGGTTCCTTTTTCTTCGACCTTCTCATGTGAGTCCCTAAGCGCATTTATCCCATGGTGGAGAGGGACTGACAAAGCTCCTTAAAAGAAGTAGTGTAGGAGGAGCCCAAGGAGAGTGGGATAAACGCCGACTAAGAAGAACACACAGCCTGGGCCGCCTCCTCCTCGAGGGCGATTAACTGCTCCAGCTGTTCCACGGAGCCCGCAGCCGCGGAGCACCGCCCAACAGGCCTCCTCGACTTCTCTGGTGGAAACCGCTTTCTCCAGGCGCCCAGCTGAAGTCTGGCAGCGTGGTCCTCTAGAAACGAAAGCGCAAAAGACTTGCATAGGTCGCAGGCCTGCGGATCATGAGCAAGCCCCAGGCAGAAAATGCATGTGGCGTGCGGGTTGGTCAGAGGCATCTTCTGCCTGCAAGGGCACCGATGGAAGCCGGGAGTAGATTTTGAAACCATTGCAGCCGCAAGGGAAGTAGTAGATTTAAGTCTTGTAAACTTTAAAATAATTTTCAGAAAAACCGAAGGATTAGGATCCAGGCCTACAAACGCAGAGCGCTAAGAAGGGAACCTGAGCTTCCAAGCAGTAAGGAAGATCTGGCGTCATGGGGTGGAGCCGAGGGTTTCACCACCTGGGTGGGTTGGAGGAGCCAGCTTGAAGACTTCCTGGCCCATCTTAAAGTGGCAAGGAACCAGCCAGACAGTGTGGATTGAACAACATATCCACGTCCCTAGAACTTCAGTTGTCATAAATCATATTGATACAGACAGTACACAAAAACACTAGGTGGAAGCAGGCAACAAAGGGAAAGGGGCTGAAAGGAGGAGAGGGCGTGGGCGGAGTAGGACTGAGTATAGCAGCCTAAGGGGCTTTGTCAGGACAGACACGAGGTAAGAGCAATTGATGGGCATAGGACTGACGAAGTGCTATTAGAGAGGACAATATATAATCACTAATAAATAAATAAATAAACAAACAATAAATCATATATAATCACTAGGCTGAACCTACTAACAACGCTCTCCCCTGCTGTGACCCACTGGCATAATTTGGATTACTGCAGACAAAGCTGCAACTTGCAGCTGCACTAATCTCAATACTGGACAATGCAACGACTACTGATATTGTACATTTATATCATGTACAGTATGTTTTCTAAAACCTGCTCGCACCAAGATTATGACTGATCTCTGGAACTTCTAAATATACTTGTGACCTTGCATGGTCCTCTTCCGCACGTTTGTCTTTAACTGTGTAAATGGATCTATACCAATACATGTACTCTGACGTGGAACCTTTGTAAACGAGCTATGATCAAAGGTGCACTCCGAACAATCCAATAAATAAATATCTTTGCTTCATATGTTGTTCATGCATGATGGTCTGCTCCTCCATGAGCTACACTGCTTGACCCTGGGCAGCACTTGTTAAGCCCATGCTCTTGGAAGATGAACCACTTCCTTTGCTACCATGCTGGTCCAGCAATGCCCTTTATAGACCTCACCCACTGACCTAACAATGGCCTCCCTGGTGATTAACAGCTTTCAGTTCCTATGCCCAGCCTTTTCCTTTCTTCATCTTAGCAGGACAGGGGTTCTGGTGCCTGGATAAAGATAGGTTTACATTGCCTTTAAGACAATATTTCAATCTTTTAAGTTTTTTATTATGAAAATCACAGATGAAAGCATACCTCTTTTTTTTTTTAATCAACATTAACACAACAGAAAAGAAAGGATGGCAGATATTCGTATTCTAATGGATTGGAGTTTTTGGAGGGAGCAGTCCAATGCATCATATCTCCCATCCCTCATTCTGATTGCAGCATCCCTCCCATGCACACTATGGCACCACAACTGACACGTACATTGAAGCCTGGCTCAAGTACTGTATACAGGACATGATTCTACACAACTCGAATAGTTTTTACTTTTGTATATGGCTACTTGGGGGTTGGGGGGTGGTACAGGGCAGACACATCATGTAGCTTTACTGCTGGGGGGCGCTGGCACACAATGTTAAACCAAAATGAGGTGGGGAAGGTACCAAAAAGTTCATAAAAATTTAGGCTTACCAACATGCCAGAGAGGAAGAATGATGGGGGTGAGGGTGCACTCTGATATTAACCGTCCAATCCCTGAAAGAGAAAGAAGCACAGCAGATATTAACAGGTTATTCACCTGTAACAGTAGTTCTAGGAGTGGTATATGTTGTTCATCCACACTTCTTAGCATTGTCCCTTTCTCCTTTAAATCTACCGGAAGTCTTCAAGCTGGCTCCTCCCACCCACCCAGGTGGTATATTCCTCGGCTCCGCCCCGTGATGCCAGATCTTAGCCCGCTGGAAGCCAGGTGGTGCATCGGCAGCTGGGGAGGTCGGGTGGGTCTGTGTGGATGAACAACATACACCACTCCTAGAACTACTGCTATAGGTGAGTAACCTGTTCTTCTAGGAGCATGGATATGTTGTTCTGTCCACACTTCTTCGCAGACTCCAAGCAGTTCTCCAGGAGGAGGGAGGCAAGTTGCACACCACCTACTTAGACAACAGAGATTGGAGAAATGAGGCCCTAAAACCAGCATCCTGGGGTGACTCAAGGTTGATGTGGTAGTGGGTAATGAAGGTGTTCGCTGACTTCCAGGTAGCAGCCCTGCAGATTTCCTGGATAGGGATGTCCCTGGAAGCAGCCACCGATGCAGCAGTATGGCAGGCAGAATGAGCTCTTATCCCTTTGGGAGGCTCCTTGCCCGCCAACTCGTAGCACAGACCTATGCATGATGCAATCCATCTTGCAATAGTCTGCTTCGCTGCAGGTCTGCCAGAAGCGGCTTCAGCGTAGGTGACAAACAGCTGCCGAACCTCTCCACGAATTTCTGCCGTCCTCTCCTTATAATAGGAAAGAGCAGGTCTCAGGTCCAGGGTATGGAGCCTGTACTCGGCGTTCGAGGTGTAATTAGGGTAATACACCGGCAGAGTCAACACCTGGTTAGGGTGAAACTCTGACACCACCTTCGGAAGGAATTTTGGGTGGGGGCGCAGAACAACTTTGTCCCTGTGGAAAACCAGGTAAGGGGAATCCTCTGAAAGCGCCTGGAGTTCCCCTGTCCTTCCGGCTGACATGACAGCCACCAGGAAGGCCATCTTCCACGACAAGTGTGACAGCTCGCACTTGTGCATGGGTTCGAATGGCTTGCCCATAAGTTTTGCCAGTACCAGCAGCAGATCCCATGGAGGTGGAGGTTCACGCACTGGAGGGGATATGTGATCCAGGCCTTTGAAAAATCGCCTGACCACTGTCTTCTGCGCCAGTGTCGGATGACCGACCCGCACCTGGTAAGCAGAAATGGCTGCCAGGTACATCTTAAGGGTCGATGACCATAGACCCCCTTTGGAGAGAGACCAAAGGTAGTCGAGAACATTAGCCAGAGAACAGGCTAAGGGGTCCAGACCCTTACCCTGACACCAAATGGAAAACCTTTTCCATTTGAAGGCATTAACATTTCCTGGTCGATTCCTTTCGAGATGCCCCCACCACAGTGTAGGCATTGTCGGAAAAACCCAAAGCCTGGAACTCTAGCCACTCAGGTACCATGCTGTGAGGTGCAGGGATCGAAAGTCCAGAGATATCAGGTCCGGGTGTGTACAAAGCCACTCCGGGGGCCTGCAGCTGAGGCTGAGAAGCTCTGGATACCAGAACTGGTGCGGCCAGTCTCGGGCCACCAGAATCACCTTCACCTTGTCACTCCTCACCTTGAGTAACACCTTGTGGATCAAGGCAAATGGAGGGAAGGCGTAGAGAAGGCCTCGGGTCCACAGCCTCGAGAAGGCATCCCCCTGCACGAGCCCTGCTGAGGGGGCGGGCATGGTACAGCCTCAGCTTGGTGTTTTCCCTGGAGGCAAACAGGTCCACCATCAGTTTGCCCCAACAGGAGAACAGGCTGTAAGCTACCTCTGGATGGAGAGACCACTTGTGGGATGTCTGGCCTATAAGGCTGAGAGCATCCGCCAGCTGGTTCGAGGCTCTTGCCACATGGATGGCTAGGAGATCCGCCTCCAACCAGCTTACGAGGGTCCAGATGCGGATCGCTTCCTTGCACAGCAGACGGGAGTGCGTGCCGCCCTGTTTGTTGAGGTAGTACATGGTTGTGGTATTGTCCATCTGGACTTGAAACACTTGACCCTGGAGCTGAGGAGCGAAAGCTGACAGTGCCAGTTTGACTGCTCTGAGCTCCAACAGGATGATGTGGCATCGGGACACCTCGGGGGTCCAAAGGCCGTGGGCCCTGTCATCCCCATGTGGGCACCCCAGCCCATGAGAGAGGCATCAGTTGTGAGGATGACCGTCAGCTCGGGGTGGACAAACGGGATCCCTTCCTGCAACCAGTCTGGGGTGGTCCACCATTGGAGAGCGTCCCACATCTTCTGGGTCACAGCAACCAGCTGGTCGAAATGACCATGACGCTGGGTCCACTGGGCGGCCAGCTCCCACTGGAGGGGGCGCATGTGCAGCCGGGCCAAACGGACAACTGAGGTGCATGCCGCAATGTAACCCAGAAGGTGCAGAAAATTCCGGGCAGGGCGCAAATGCCCAACCAGAAATGATTGGGCAAAGGAGGAGAGAACCTCTGCCCTATCCACCAGGAGTCGAGCTCTGGCTTGACAAGAGTTGAGCTCTGCCTTGGCCTTGTTGATCAGTAGGCTGAGCTGGGAGCAGGTTTAGACGGCCAGATTCCTGGACCTCTCCACCTCCTGTTAGGGGGAACCTGCTAGGAGCCAGTCGTTGAGGTAAGGATAAATTCTGACCCCCCAACGCCATAGATGGGCTGCCACCACTGCAATGCATTTGGTGAAGACCCGTGGGGCCAATGACAGGCCGAATGGTATGGCTCGGAACTCGTACAGGGTCCATTTGACCCTGAAGCAGAGGAACCGCTTATGGGACGGACGGATTGGGACGTGAAAGAACGCGCCCTGCAGATCCAGTGAACAAAACCACATGTTTCACTCCAAGGATGGTATGATCTGGTTCAGAGTGACCATCCGAAAGGTGCGTGGCCTGAGATACTGGTTCAGGTCATGGAGATCTAGAATGGGGCGCCAGCCCCCCCCCCCCGTCCGCTTGGGCACCAGGAAGTACCTCGAGACAAAGCCCGGGTCTGCAGACAGATCCCCCACTGGAGCTACTGCCTCCTTGAGGAGGAGCTGAGCAATGTTGTCTCGAAGAGCCGACTGGCTGTATGCGGAGATCCGTTTTTCCCCGAAGGGCACGGGCTCGGCTGGGAGGGTACTGCTCGAATTCTAGAGGCAGTCCCTGACCGACCACTTCGAGAACCCACCTGTCCATAGCGATAGCAGACCAGGCGGAAAGGAAGTGGCGGAGCCGGCCCCCGACGGGAAGATCAAGAGCTGGCGTGACTGGAATAGGGGTGGCCACCCCCATCCCGTCACTGAGCAGGCTTGGAAGAGGAGGAGGCTCCAGGACCTGAGCCTCGGCCTCCTCTGCGAACCTGTTGGGGTCCAGGCTTGAGCTGAGGGTGCCAAGCTTGAGCCTGCTGCTGTTGGTGCTGTTGACCTCCTTGATAGGAGGGCTGCTGGACTGCAGGGGAAGAATGCCGAAAAGGCTTATTCTTCTCCTTCTTCCTGCCCAAAGAACCCTTGGCAGAGGTGGCATCCAAGGTGGCACTGGACTGCTCTATGTGCTGTAGGTGACCAGCCACTCCTAGACCAAAGAGGTCGGTCCCCAGGAAAGGCACATCAGCTAACTTGTGCTGAGTATCCGCCGGGAAGGAGGAAAGCCTCAGTCAAGCCCTGCAGTGAGAGGCCACTGTGGCTGCCATTGAGCGGGCAGAAGAATCCCTGATGTCCAGGGCCGTCTGGAGCTGCTGTTTGGCAACAGCATGGCCCTGGTTACAGACCTGTTTGACCGTGGTCTGCATGTCCGCGGGGAGATGAGGGAGGACTTCATCTAATGACCCAAGAAGGGCACGAGAGAAGTGTGCCATAATGACAGCCGAGCTGGCCTGACGAAGGCCCAAGGAAGAGGCCGCATAGAACTTTCGGGCAGTGTGGTCCATATTTTTGGACTCTTTGTCCGGAGGTCGGTCAGTGTCGGCCAATCTACCAGTACCCCTGAGCACAGAGGCGGTCACCAAGCTCTCGGCCGAAGGGTGCTCTGTGAACCCCGCAAGGGACCCAATGGGCACCGTGTACTCTGCGTGGGCGCATCTGGGCATGAGGCAGGGTGCTGCCAAAGTTCAAGGGCCGGGCCCACAATGGCTTCGCCACTGGAAAGGCCTCTGTCGGGGTATCCCTCTCTTAAGAATATCTGTGAGAGGGTACTCCACCTTTTTTTGGATAGATTCCAGGGGCATTCCTGTGGAGTCAGAAATGAGACAGAATCCCTTGGAAGGAGGAAGGACCTTCCTCCATCCCTGTGCCAACGGACGACTCATCATCCCCTGGATGAGAGTGGAGCCCGGTGACATCCGAGTCCGAAGAGTCGTGATACAGCGGTCTATCGCCTAAATCACCCTCGACCTGCCGAGGGAGGTCCAAGGTGAATGTAACCAACAGACATCGGGTAAGTCCGGTATCTAGTCGGTCCTCTTTCGAGGGAGCCCCTCCCGCAGTCTGCTTAGGTGGCGGTTCCACCGGAATAGATGAAGAGACCAGAATAGGCCGAACTGGTGGATGGGCTGGTCCCACGGGCGGAGGAACCAGAGACTTCGGTTCCGTCTTCGCCCGGTCAGGATTAGCTGTTGCCACATATGATCCTAACAGAGTCGACGGAGTTTCCGCTGGAGCCTCTCCTCGTCCAAGGAGGATGAGGATGACCTGTGGCATCACCTCTTTTTCAAGCGCTTATGACTCTTCCTCGGTCATTTGGCCGAGGGGTCCTGGACCCAGACCAAGATTGGGAGGCGAACTGGGATCGGGACACCGGTGGGATCAGTGAAACCCTAGGGTCTGGAACCGGGTCCTGGATGGGGATGCCAGTGGGCTGGGTCTCCTCATCAGGAAATACTAGGACCGGAGTCCATTCTAACCATGGCCAGTGACAAAGGGTCGATCGGGTCGAGGATTATCTCGACCTTGTCGGCCACTTCCTCAGTCCCCTGACCAGACAGAAGATCCGAAAAGCCGGTGGCCGAGGATGCGATCTCGAGGTCGAGACAGCATGCTCTTGGGACGCAGAACTCTCTCGGTCCCAAGATCGTCTTTGAGACAAAGATGAAGGTTCTTTTTCTCTCTTCTGAGAGCGAGAGGAGTACGAGCCCGAGGGCACCTCACCCCTGGTGGGGAGAGACTGGCACAACTCTTTAAAAGAACCAGTAAAGGTGGAGCCTAGGTTGAGAGGAACAAAAGCGCTTTGACTGGCGAAGCGCGAGTGGCTTCCTCCGCGAATGCCTTCATGTGTTCCAGCTGCTCAGCGGAGCCCGCGGCTGCGGAAACCGCCCACCTAGCCTCCTTGGACTTCACTGGAGGGTTCCTTTTTTCCGGTCTCCCCAGCTTCAGGCGTGCCTTGCGGTCATCCAGGACGTTGGGATAGAAGGCCAAGCAATAACTGCAGGACGAGGTGTCATGGCCGACACCTAGGCAGTAGACTCATATGAGGTGGGGATCGGTGCGCAACATCTTCTGGCCGCAGGGATACTGGCGAAATCTCGGGGAAGATTTTTTCTCTATGATCGATGCTGCAAAAGCGCGATCGCTAACTCGAATGAGTTTCAGTTTCGGTAAAACTGACGATTTGAAAGCCAGGGCCTACAATATGCGAGAGCACAAGGGAGGCGACCTGTATCTTCCAGCGGAAAGGAAGATCTGGCATCACGGGGCGGAGCCAAGGAATACACCACCCGAGTGGGTAGGAGGAGCCTGCTTGAAGACTTCCAGTAGATTTAAAGGGGAAAGTGACAATGCCAAGAAGTGTGGATAGAACAACATATCCACGCTTCTAGAACTATCACCAACAGAGACAACCAATATGCAGGGCATAAGACAGCGTGGCAGAGCAGGGGCCTTATAGCAGAGCCAACTGACATTTACTCTACCCAAAGCATAGGGAGACAGAAAGACACCACAGACACCTTGGAACATAAACGGAAACTTCCTCTGCTCAAGGCATGTGGAAACACAGACAGTAATCACCTTGAAGCACAGCACACAAACCATGTTTAACCAAAGCATAGGCAGTCAGAGAGATAAAGTAAGCACTTTCCAGTACAAATGCAAACAACGGAGACTTCATCTACCCAAGGCATAGGGAGACAGAAAGGCAGAGCAGGCACTTTACAGCACAGTCAACACAGACCTCCTGTACCCAAGAATTGAGACAGAGACAGAGCAAAGATCCAACAGAGACCTCCTGTACCCAAGGAATACAGACAGAGAAATAACAAGTACCCAGCAGTACAGCCAACACAGACCTCCTTTATCCAAGGAATGGAGACAGAGACATAGCAGGGATCCAACAGCACAGTCAACAGAGACCTCCTCTACCCAAGGAATGGAGGCTAAGACATAGCAGGGATCCAACAGTACAGGCAACACAGATCTCCTCTACCCAAGGAATACAGACAGAGATGTAACAAGAATCCAGCAGTACAGCCAACACAGACCTCCTTTATCCAAGGAATGGAGGCGAGATGTGGCAGGGATCCAAAAGTACAGCCAACAGAGACCTTCTCTATCCAAGGAATGGAGACAGATGCAGCAGGAATCCAACAGTACAGCCAACAAAGACCTCCTGTATCCAAGGAATGGAGACAGACGTTGCAAGGATCCAACGGTACAGCCAGTAGAGACCACCTCTACCCAAGGAATGGAGACAGAGATGTGACAAGAATCCAACAGTATAGCCAACAAAGACCTCCTCTACCCAAGTCACAGGGAGACATATATACAACAAGCACCTCCAACATGTACCTTTCTCTGTGCAAGGCACAGACAGTCAGAGAACGCACATACCTTAGATCCACATGAGAAAGATATCCTCTACCCAAGGTACAGGGAGTAAAACAGAAAGAACAGGCACCTTACAGCAAAGCCAACACAGACCTCCTGTACTCAACACATCAGGAGAGCGACAAAGCAGGCACTTTTCAGCCCAGACAAAGATGTCCTCTTACCAAGGCACAGGAAGTCAGACAGACACAGAAAAGTACCTTAAAGCACAGCTAACACAGAACACCTGTACTCCAGGTATAGGGATCAGAGAAACAAAGCAGCCACCTTAGAGCGAGACAAAACAGACCTTGTGTACTCAAGGCATGGAAAGAAAGAGACAAACCACAAAAAAGGACAGTGTACAATAAACTTGTAAGGTAATAATGTAATTTATTTCAATAAAGTGCAGCAGTGTAAAGGATGTCCTGTACTCAAGGCATGGGGAGGCAGAGGCAAAACATGCACCTTATGGCACCTCCAACATAGACCTTCTCTACCTAAGGCATGGGGAAAAAGAGGTATCACTTTATAGCACCACTAACACAGACCTCCTCTACCCAAGGCATGGGGAGAAACAGACATACCGGTCACCTTACAGCACCACCAGCACAGACCTCCTCTATCCAAGGCATGTGGAGAAACAGACAGAGAAGTCACCTCACCGCACCACCTACAGAGACCTCCTATAGTCAAGGTATGGGGAGAAGATTACATCACCAGCAACAGAGACCTTCTGCACTGAGCATATAGAAAGAAAGAGACACAGAAGTCACCTTACTGCACTTTGAACACAGACCTTCTGTATTGAATGTGTGGGGACAGAGACGGAGCAGGCATCTAACAGCACCATCAATACAGACCTCCTATACCTAAGGCATGGGAAGAACAAAAACAGAACACTCTGAATGCACAAGATGCTGCCTAATGCCCATCTGCACTGCAGCAGGATACACCACAAAGACGCCACATAAATACTACCAGACTTCCAGAATTCAGTCTAGGGGCTTCTATTTCATAAATTTGGAATCCCAGACCCTAATGTGGCAAAAGGCAGACTTCCAGCATCACCAACACAAACCTCCAATATTCAAGGCATAGGAAAAAAAGAGAGGCAGAGCAGATGCCTTACAGCGCCACCAAAGCAGCCCTTCAGTACACAAGGCATGAGGAGAAAAAGAAAGTGCAAGCATCGTTTAGCATAGAATTCCTGTATTCAAGGAAAAGAGAGACAGAGAAGTCATCTTACAGCACCATCAGTAAAGACCTCCTGTGCTCTGAGCATGGGGAGACAAGACAGAGCAGGCATCTTACAGCATAGACCTCTTGTATTGAAGGCAAAGGGAGACAGAGAGACAAAGGATTCACCTTACAGCACCACCATCAACACAGACAGTCTATACTCTAAGCATGGGGAGACAGAGCAGGCAATTTACAGCACCACCCACACAGATTTCCTCTACCCAAGGCTTGGGGGGGGGGGAGAGAGCGCAGGCACCTTACTACACAGACAGTAGAAACCTACTGTATTCAAGGCACGGGAAGAATCAGAGAAAGAGCAGACACATTACAGCACCACCAACACACACGTCCTGTACTGAGGGCATGGGGAGACAAGAGAAATGACAGACAGCAAGCATGGAACAGGGCTCAAACTTCATTCAGCTATGGCACTTTATTCCATTAATTTAACTGGCCACCTCAACATTTTGCTGTATACAGCTTAATCATGAGAGGTGTTTTTTTATATATGTATCTTCATATCAATGTCGGCCTGACTTTCAGTGCATCCAATATAATTTTTCATATGTACAGTAAGTTCACCTTTGCCTGTAACATCAAAATGCTTGCTAAAATTAGAATAGTTTTTGGCTCCAGTTGCAACAGTTTCATTGCCGATTCTTATGTCAGTGAAAGATCTGCTCTAAGACATTAGGAGTACGGAGGGCTCACTGAGACAGTCATTTGCTGGTTTGGTTCCTTAGGAACAGGATGCAGAGGGTGGGAACTGTCAGAGTGACTTTGATTTGTCTGTTGGAAGCTGAGAACATTGCTACACTGCAAAGAACAAACTAACTGTTTAGGACCTGGAAACCTGGTAAGGCATAATATTGTTGGGGACTTGTTAAGAAGGGGAGCTACACTTTCTACAAAAAGTTTCATTTTTTTTCCTTATTAGCATTAAGCAGAGAATTGCAGGATTCCATTAAAAGTGTAGTAATTTTATAACCAGAGGGAGTGAGATACAACTGAATTTGCTTGATTCCTGGGGTTGAGACCTAGGATATTTTTGCAACATTTTAAAAGTGTCCTGCTGGCTGAGGAGTGAGTTCATTTTTATCCCTAGACTCAGTAGAGTGGTTTGTGTAGGAGCAGTGGTCTAGTAAATTGTGGTCTTAGTTGAATTACTATAAAGGGCAGTACTCACCAGGGTGGTGGAGCAGTTGTGTATTTGATTGTTTCCAACAGTCACCAGTGGCTGTGGACTACCCACCCACCCTTCCCCACACACCCCCAGGAGTGGTATTCTTTATAGCCAAAGTTCTGACATCACTTCCTCAACAGGTCTCGGCAGAACTGTCATATTCTTAATAACCCAGCACAGTGCATAAAGGGTAGGTACACACCACAAATAATAATAAAATATATATATATATGTATATATTACATATTGTATATTATAAGGAGAGGGACATGTGGGGAGTGGTGCAATGCACTGGCTGTGGGGCAGCAGTTTTCCGGGAGACATTCTGGAAACTGCGTTGCTGTCCTATTTGCAGCAACTGTCAGCTCTGAGGGAGGAGTTTGCCCACCTCCAGGCTGAACTAGCAAGGACTAAGGAGGCCTCCCTCACCCAAAGAGCACCACTGCCACAACCACTGCCTCAGAGGTTGCCAAGTATGAAGGGCAGTTGGACCACAGTGGGTTCTGGGAGGGTGCGGGTGGTTGACCAGAGGCGAAGCCCCCTAGTTGTACCTCCACACAAATCATAAGCCATTCTGGCAGAGCAAGGTTCCTCTATGATGGCACCCTCAGTGGAGACCCAGAAGAATGCTGAGGACATCCACAAGGGAGACCCACAAAAGGGTGGCAAGGGACACCACAGGGGAAGGAAACAGCTTCTGATAGGGGACTCAGTTATTAGGGGGGTTAAACTGGGGAAGGGAGAGAAGAAGGAAGTAAGGTGCCTGCCTGGTGCCATGGCTTGGAAGGACAGGAAGCGAATCCTCAGGATTGCAGAAGCAGCATCACAGGAGAGGGAACTAGATATCATTGTCCACCTTGGGACAAATGACATAGCTAGGCATGGGATCAGTGCAGTGCAGAATGAATTTGTGGAGTTGGGGAGGGGCCTCAGACGGGTAGCAAGCACGGTAACCTTCTCAAAGGTGCTACCAGTCCATGGCAGGGGTGAGGGTAGAGTACTGCACACCATGCAGTTTAATGAATGGTTGCAAAACTGGTGCAGCGCACAGGGCTTTGGCTTCATTGGGGACTGGGGGTCCACCTGGAGAGATAAAGGTCTATACTGGCACGATGGTCTGCATCTGTCCACGAAGGGAACCAAGCTCCTAGATAACAGGTTTAAATGCTTCCTTGGCAAGCTTTTAAACTAGCCAAGGGGGGAGGTGCTGATAAAAGGCAGAAAATTTCAAGCCTCCCCCCACAAAACATGGCAGGTAGTAAGGTAAACACTGAGGTACAGAGCTCAACACAGGGCAGGACAGGGGTAAATGGAAAAACAGACCAGGGCAATTAGAGCAGGGATGGGGAAAAAGGATAAAGCCAACATTAAATGGAGGGCAATGAGTACCAATGCCCGTAGTCTGGGAAACAAGCTTCCTGAGCTAGTAGCCCTGATGGAAGATGAACAATTGGATATTGTGGCAGTCACAGAAACATGGTACACAGAGAACCATGACTGGGATGTCAACATACCAGGGTACACAATCTACAGAAGGGACAGGGAAGGTAAAAGAGGAGGTGGAGTAGCTGTATACATAAGGGAAGGGATCAAAGCTACAGAACTAAAAAGTAAAGGGGGAGGACAAGAGGCACTCTGGGTCACCTTGGAGACAGAGAATGGCATCACAATCCACACAGGGGTTGTATACAGACCCCATCTCAAGGGGAGGAAATGGACAAGAAAATGATAGAGGACATTCTCAAAATGGCTGAAAAAGGGGAGATACTGTTGATGGGGGACCTGAATATGCCAGATGTTAACTGGATGACATGTACTGCAGCCACATCCAAGAGCAGGGTCATTCTCGATGCCCTGTAGGGGGCAGGCCTTAGACAGCTAGTGTTAGAACCCACTCGGGAGGGAGCAATACTAGACCTGGTACTCTCAAATGGAGAGAGGATCACAAATTTAGAAGTCAGTAGACATCTGGGAACAAGTGACCACTGCACAGTGTGCTTCACAATGAGCACAACCATGGAGATAAGCCATACAAAAACAAGGATACTGGAACTTAGAAGGGCTGACTTTGGCAAAATGGGTGAATACCTGAAGAATGCACTAGCAAATGGCCAAAAAGGAGGGGTGGAAGAACAATGGAGAAAGATCAAAACTGCCATCATAGAGGCAACAAGCCTTTGTGTGAAACAAAGAAAGAAAAAGTGGAGTAAAAAAACACTATGGTTCTCAAAAGAGGTGACAGGGAAGGTTAAGGAGAAAAAGGCTGCATTCAAAAAGTATAAGGAATCACAGAAGGTGCACGACAGGGAACTGTATCAATTAAAGCAGAAAGAAGTGGGAAGTCAGTCAGAATAGCAAAGGCCCAAACCGAGGAAAATAGCCAACTCAGTTAAGAACTTTATAGGTACATTAAGGACATAGAAAGGTTAAGGAGGGATAGTGAAGATTAATAAAGGAAAGGGGAGGTGCGCAGAGGGAGACAGTGAAAAGGCAGAGATACTGAATGAATATGGTTGCTCAGTATACACAAAAGAAGATGAGGAGGAGTTACCTAAACCAGACAATAGAAGCACTCTGGGTAGGGGGGTTGACACCAGTCCATTCACAGAAGAAAGACTCCTGTAAGAACCTCCTAAAACTCAAGGTGGACAAAGCAATGGGGCCTGATGGGATTCACCTCAGAATCCTAAAAGAACTAAGGGAGGACCTAGTGACGCCACTGACCACACTTTTCAACAATTCATGGCAGGATGGGGTGGTACCTGAGGACTGGAGGAGGGCAGATGTGATTCCCCTTCACAAAAGTGGGAGCAAGGCAGAAGCAGGAAACTACAGACCTGTAAGCTTGACCTCAGTGGTAGGGAAAATGATGGAATCACTTCTGAAAGAAAGAACTGTTGAGTACCTAGAGGACAGCGGGCACAGGACCCAAAGCAGCATGGATTTACAGCAGGAAGGTCATGTCAGGCGAATCTAATTGATTTCTTTGACTGGGTGACCAAAGTAATAGACCAGGGAGGGGCTGTGGATATGACCTACCTAGACTTTAGCAAGGCATTTGACATAGTCCCGCACAAAAGATTAATAATCAAGCTAGCCAGCCTAGGAGTGGGTCCCGGGGTGGTAGCCTGGGTAGCAAACTGGCTGCACAACAGGACACAGAAGGTAATAGTGAATGGAACACATTCCGGAGAAAGGGCGGGTTACTAGTGGAGTACCTCAGGGCTCAGTACTGGGTCCAGTCCTCTTTCACATCTTTATAGGTGACATTGCAGAGGGTCTGGAGGGAAAGGTATGCCTCTTTGCAGATGACACAAAGATCTGTAACAGAGTTGATACACAAGAGGGGGTAGAAAAGATGAGAAGGGACTTGGCAAGGTTGGAGGAATGGTCAGACATATGGCAACCTAGATTCAATGCAAAGAAGTGCAAGTAATGCACCTGGGAAACAAAACCCAGGAGAAGAGTACACAACAGGGGAGGTACTAACAAGAAAAATGGAAAGGGACCTGGGGTAGTCATATCAGATGACCTAAGGTGGGTAAGCAACGTGAAAAGTCGGTAAGGAGAGGCGGGGATACTGGGATGCAGGAAGGCATCACAAGTAGAAAAAGAGAAGTGGTTATCCCTCTATACAGACAGTTGGTGAGACCCCATCTGGAGTACTGTGTACAGTTTTGGAGACCTCATCTACGCAAGGTCATAGACAGGATGGAAGCAGTCCAGAGGAGGGCAACTAAAATGGTGCAGAGTCTGCAGCAGAAACCATATGAAGAGAGACTGAGAGAGCTTAATATGTATACTCTTGATGAAAGGACGGACGGGGGGACATGATAGAAACTTTCAAGTACCTCAAAGGAATCAACAAAGTCCAGGAGGGTAGCATCTTTCAGAAAAAGAGATGTGTAAGAACAATGGGGCACAATTTAAAGACAGAGGGGGGAAGGCTCGGGGTAATGTGAGAAAATATTTTTTCACGGAGAGAGTGGTGGATACATGGAACCGCCTTTCTGAGGAGGTCACTGGGTCTAAAACAGTGGGGGAATTCAAACATGCATGGGACAGACGTAAGGCAATTATAGTGGGAGGTTGCAGGAAGTAGGCTGTTGGTTAAATAGAATCTGCAGCTTATCCAGTAGGTAGGGAAATGGGCAGACTGGGTGGGCCAAGTGGTCCTTATCTGCCGTCAAAGTCTGTTTCTATGTTTCTCATCATCCCAGAGGCCCCTGCTCTGTGGCATGCCCCAGAGTCTATTCCTCTCATCCATGCTGTTTGCAGTGTACATGCTACCCCTTGGGAGGATCATTCAACAATACAGTTTGGGTTTCTGCTGCTATGCAGACGATACTTAGTTGTATTTGTCTTTTGCACCCAGGACGCCTGGTGCTGTTGAGGTACTAAATTTGTGCCTCTCTGAAATTCTGAAGTGGATGGAATCTAGTTGACTGAGACTTAACCCAGACAAGATTGAGGTTCTGGTGACTGAGCTGGGTTGGGGTGAGATGAGGCTTTGGCTCAGGTCATCAAGACTGTTGGTGTCCGCTAAGGTGAAAAATCTGGGAGTCATTTTTGATGATTGGCTGACACTGGAGGCTCAGGTGTCTGCTGTAGTCATAAGCAGCTTTTACCACCTTGGGAACATCAGCCAGATTAAGCCCCTTATCCTTCCTAAAGATCGGCCAACACTGTTATATCAGACAGGAAAGCACAGTGGGCAAGCACCAGGATAAAGTCGTGGTGCTCGGTGAACATTCAATGAGCAAAAGACAAACATTAAGCACCTAACAGCAAGGACAAAAGGCACCCAAGTAAGGTAATAGCTTACCATTTTATTGCAGCTTTCCACAATAGTGCAGATGTACAGACCACATAGCAAGGAGTGAACACATCTGATGAAGCTTGGGGGCACCTGAGCGAAATTATAGTGTTGCACGTTACCAGTTACAAACCAGCAGTGTTTGCGTTCACTCCTTGCTATGTGGTCTGTATATCTGCACTATGGTAGAGAGCTGAAATACAATGGCAAGCTAATACTTTACTTATGTGCCTTTTGTCCTTGCTGTTGGGTGCTTAATGTTTCTCTTTTGCAAGACTAGTACATGCATTCGTGACATCCAGGCTAGCCTATTGTAACACACTCTACCTCGGGGTCAATGGAGGTGCCCTATAATGCTTGCAGCTACTGCAGAACGCAGCGGCCAGGTTGCTGACTGGCCTTCCGAGGTCCAGCCATGTGTCCCTGGTCCTGTGTGACCTGCACTGGCTACCTGTGAAGTGTGTGTTACCTTCAAGGTTGGTTTACTAACCTACAAAGCCCTACAAGGGTTGTCTCCCGACAATGAGGATGGCCTCCTCTCTGTTCCAGGGGTCCAACTGAAATCCTCTGGTGATCAGATGTTTGAGATGACTGGCCCTTCGTTGTAGAACACACTGCCTAGGGCACTGAGTGAGACTCCCTCAGTGGAGGCCTTTAGAAGGGAGTTAAAGGCTTACCTGTTCAGGCAGGCTTTCTGGGACCAGGATTAGGCTCTGGTTTCATTTTGATACAGCTGCTGGTTTTAACTTAAAATTTGTGATTAATTTCTCCGCATTATTGATTTTAAGTGTTTATTTATTTTATTCTATTTATTTCCTGTATTATTTATTATTTGCTTATCTGTACCTGTACGGCACCCTGATCCTTCGGGGAAGGGTGACTTATAAATAAAGCTACGAACACCAAGGCAACAGGGCTGCATGGAATCAACTCAAGTTTCAAGCAGGATCTATGAATTTGGTCTGGGTACCAGATGTGGGGCTGAAACATGGAACAGATCTTTCACTAACATAAGGGACCAAGGATGATACTTTAGCAACAGAATGGAGCCAAACTACTTCAATCTGAATGAGTCTTTTGAAAATACAGGCAAAGGTGAACCTACTACATATATATATTTATGCAACAGGTGTCTGAATAAATCTGCACTGATAAATAGGGGATACATGATGATCAGGAGTGTGATATGGAAAATATTCCCACTCCTGCAGAGTGAGGCATAGATATCTCACGAGTGCGAGCTTGCAGTGAGATATCAATGCTACCGATGCAGGAGTGGGAATATTTTCCATATCACACTCCTGATCATCATGTATGCGATTTATACAATAGGGGACAGAGTTATGGCAATTTTATTTGTGTGTTTTTGTGACTATATTTTTGTTTTGTGATATTCGTCTGCTGAATGCATGCTTGTTTTTTGCCATTGAATTGTGTTTTCTCACTGGCAGTGAGTCTGTTAATTTTATTGGTTGGTGGTATGAATGGCAGTTGTTTTCTGTTGTGTGATTGGTGTTTTGCCTTGGTTGCAGTGCAGTTCTGTGATGTGACTGGGTGCTTCCTTTTAGTGGGCAGAGTTCAATGGGTGTCTTCCTGAATGCGGTTTTAGTGGTAGTTCTCAGTTTCATTGTGCAGTATTTATTTTTGTGTGCTTTAGTTAATGGCTTTATTTGTATACGCCTGTGCTTTGTGATCTGGTGGATGTCAGTTTATTTCTTAGTCCGTTCCGTTTTTTTTTTTTAAATCGCGCTCGCGTTATTTTCAGTTTTGCAGCCTGGAGGCATGATGACGAGTGAGAAAAGTTTCCAATATAATGCTGGTATGGAAATGTTTAACTTGTGGGAAGTTTATGGCCAGCATCTTCTGGATTTAGGATCAGTATATTGGTATTTCATGTCAGTTGCAGCTCAGTTCTGACTCCAGTATGATTTGCTAATGCCGTTTAGGTTGTACTGTTTGAAGTGCACGCTTTATTTTCAGATATTGTGCTTTGTTTCCTTATGGTTTTGGCTACTGAGGACAGATGTGTCTATCATGTTCTTTGGGATAATGTTTGAATCTTTGTGCCTTTGTGTGTAGAGAAGTAGTCCGGTGAGGGAGGTGCTTGTACTGACGTAACGACAGTGAGAATATCTCCTGCTGACGTATGCACTGTGTGTATATTTGTAAGCAGGTATCACAGTGCATACGTCACTGACTAGTTATACAATGGGGGTGAGTGATATGTGTTTTTATTTCATATGTTATCAGCTCACCCCTATTGTATAAATCCATTTATCTGTGCTACTATGTGGATAAATTTATTTATCCACATAGTAACTACATCATCACCCATTTATCCACACAGTAACTACATCAGTAGCTCATTTATCTACACAGTTCTCTTCAGAATTCATTTAGAATGTTCGCCCAGAAGCAGTACTAACCATATTTAAATGTGAATAACTTAAAAATGAAAAAATATAACATGGTACTGTGAGCACGAAAATTGTTCAGCACAAAATTATCTACAAAATGAATAATGTTTCATTTATATAAATCCTGTATATTGTATATGATTAGCAAGAAAACAGAACAAAATGTAATTTTTTGTCACTTTTTTGACAAACAAACATGAATAACTTTAAAACAAAAAATGATAGCATGGCACTGTGAGCATGAAAAATGTTCCGCTCAAAAATGTCTACAAAATCAGTGGCGTTTCATTTATTGATACCATTTTTTTTTTTTTTACATTAGCAAAAAACAGCATAAAATTCAATTTTCTTTTCCTTTTTTGACAAATTATTTACACCTACCAAAATCAAAATGTTCACACAACATCTAAACCTGTTGCATAAATGGAATATGTAGCGGTTCAGTGTGTAATAATGCATTTATTTTGTACATATTCCAGTGACCTCTCGTAACTCTCACTCGTGCCTTCAGCACTCGTGAGGTTACTTGAGGTCACTGGAAACTGTACAAGGTAAATGCATTATCACACACTGAACCGCTGCATAGCCTATATATATATATATATATATATATATATATATATATATATATATATATATATATACACACACACACACACACACACACACACACACACACACACACACACACACACACACACACACATACATACATATACACACACACCACACCAGTGGTGAATACATTGAGTAAACAAATCATGTTATTTTGGGATAAATATTTATTCTCACTTAGAACACCATTTATATAACTCGGAATACCATTAATATAACTTAGAACATGCTATTTCCACTTAGAATCTGGAAATGGAACACAGAGAACAATGGGTCAGATAGGGAACTTACAATGGAAAGAAAGGCAGTTTTAAGCTAAAACAAGGTAAAACACCAGTAAAAACAATACAAATGGTGTGGTTTATAGCAAACACATAAATGGATTGCAGTGGAACAACATGGGTGGTAAGACCTTTATAACTCACTCGTGGCTTCGTCACTCTTGAGTTATGGGTCTTACCACTCACTAGTGGAGATAAATGTGTTATTCCACTGCAGTCCATTATGTATTCCATATATTTTATACATATATATATATATATATATATATATACACACACACACACACGTTATTTTTATACAGGGTAAATAAATGTCGTAAGGGTAAAATACCCTGTTTTCAAGACAGTCCTGTTCAAGTGTTCCTCAATGCATACAATTAATCAATCAAATCTTTATTTATTCAGGTCGAACATCGTTGAGCATAGCTCATTTGCAAGATGGACCTGATAAGGTCAAGGTTCAATAATTGGTACATATACAGATATATTTAAAACACTTATATATACAGTAAGCAAAGGCAGAGTTGATTAAAACATAACAGGACAAGGTAGGACATATGAAAAGCACACTAGACAATCCAATGTATACATATCAACAATGGAGGTATCATGACATACATTCAACATGTGGCACCCAAAACTTCCAAGATTCCCGGGCAAGCCAATGTAGACAAGGAGACACAGTGTTTGAGTGACTGAAAAACGGTGATCATAGCCTCTGATAAGTGACAAGGTAGGAAGGGGTATGAGGGACTAGAACAGGGGCTGGGGCTAGTACAAGAGGTGTATGGGAGTGATAAGGGCTAAGGTAAGGGCCAGGAATTAGTGGGCTAAGATTATAGCCAGGACTTGAGAGAGTTGTGGAGATAAAATTATAGGGAACTGAATTGCCATAATATGAAGGCTGCCTGAGAGGGAGATCTGTGGAGATAAGTTATAGGGAAGTAAATTGCCAAATTATGATGGCTGTCTGAGAGGGGGAGGGTTAGGAATGCGAATAAATTAGAACTTGTGGAAGCAGTTGCATTTATCTGGGAAAAGACTTAGATAAAGATGTTTGAAGGATACTAATGATATAAGGTTGAACAGCTTCAGGGTCTTCTGTATAGTATTCCATGATACAGCTAGAGTATAGCTGATAGCAGATCTCCTATGCCGGGTGTTGACTTTAGGCACCTTGAGCATGATGAAGTTGTGGCTTCTTAGGGCATAGGTACTAGCTGTGGCCTGTGTGAAGCAGTCTAATATATAGTTTGGAAGCTTCTTAGTCAATGCTCTGTAAATCCATAAAGCAGCATTTCTGTTTCTTCTAAGGTGTAGGGACGTCCAACCGACTGCAGCATAGAGAGAGCAGTGATGAGTGTTAAATGGAAGATCTGTTATGAACCTTAGTGCTCTGTGGTATAATGTATCCAATTTGCTTAGGTAGGAGATGGGGCAGTGACTGTAAAGGAAATCTGCATAGTCAAGCACTGAGAGAAATGTGGCCTGGACCAACCTCATCTTGGAGTCTCTGGTTAGGAAGTGCCTTATTCTGAAGAACAGACCAAGCCTCTGGCGAAGTTTTTTAGAAGTTCTTCAATGTGATCTGTGTAGTCAAGCCTGCTATCTATCCACACACCTACGTACTTGAATTTTTCTACATAATCAAGGCTTTCTCCAAGGATAGTGGATAGCTGGGGGAGACTGTTTAGTGAGGAGGGACTTGTATGGCTTTGGTTGGAGAAAAACATTGCTTTTGTTTTCTTTGCATTTAAAAGAAGCTTTTTTTCCAATAGTTGATGTTGTAATAAGAAGAATTCTGCTTGTAGAATTTCACAAGCTGTAGCAGGTGATGGGTTGCTGACATATAAAACAGTGTCATCTGCAAACAGGTGAACAGTGGCTTTGGTAAGATTTGAATCAATATTATTAATATAAATGGCAAAAAGGATAGGGCCCAGAATAGATCCTTGTAAATCGAGGGGTCCCATAATAAATACATAAGTTCACAAAACAGACTATACAAAATACGAATACGTAAACAAAATACATAAAATATACTAACATCTACATACCATGGAAAAAGTGGAATTTAACATGGAATTGAACACGCTACATGAAGTAGTAGTACGCATGGAATGCGGTAGCATGTTCCATACAGCAGAAGCCTGATATCTCAGTGTTTTAGCCCCGTACTTAGTCCTACACAAAGTACTAGATATCTTGTTCTCATGGACTGTCCTACTTAACACTCAAGTTAATGTTTCGCTCTTTCCCAGAGCTATGACTGAAATATAATGTAAAGGACATTTTACAAAGGACTTGTGGAGTAACTTTAACCAGGTCATATTATTTCTAATGTCCAAGGTGTACCACCCCAGTTTATTTGGCATGTCACAGTTATGTGTATGAAAGCTGCATCCCAGAATAAATCTAGCTAGCCTGTACTGGACTTTAACTTTAATAGCATCCGTTTGTTTGCTGTCCCACAAATATTACTACCATATTCCATAGCAGGTAAAACCATTTTTTTAACCAAGCTTTTTCTAGTTTTTAGATCTAAACACCTAGAAGTATGCCTAAGCACTCTTAGCATCCCATTTATATTTTTAAGTATGTTTGTAATATGTTGGGTAAAGTTTAACTCCGCATTATACGTCATTCCTAGGTAACGATATTCTGTCATTTTTTCTAACTTTGTTTTATTTGTAGTATACGTATACGAACATACGAAATTTGCCAGCAGATAAAGGCCTAGAGGTCTATCAAGTCTGCTCGAATGTGCAGCTAGCACCTCTTATTCTGCAGCTGCCCCTCCCTTCCACCCTTCCCCTTCATTAACCCTCCCCCTTGTCCTGTCCCATCCTCGTTTGAAGCAGTCCACTGTTCTACTGCATACTACTTCAGCAGGTAACGCATTCCACCCAGCCACCACCCTCTCTGTAAAAAAGTGTCTCCTCATCTCCCTCCTGAACCTTCCTCGCTCCAGTCTCATATCATGGCCCCTGGTGTCCCTCCCCTCCCTTACTTTGAACAGCCCCTCTGTACCTGTCTTGTTTATTCCTTTCATGTATTTAAAGGTTTCAATCATGTCACCCCTGTCTCTCCTCTCCTCCAGTGAGAACATGTTCAACTCCTTCATGTTCCTTTTTCTTTGCTCCAAAATGGAGTACTTTTGTTTTTTTAGTATTCACTAGAACTCTCGACCTGGTGAACCACTCCCCTATGCCATAAAAGTCCCTCTGAAGCTTATCCTGAAGTTCAGACCTTCCTACCCCTGTAGTAATCAATGCCGTATCATCGGTATAAAGTCTTATTTAATAATTTTTTTTTTTTAACTATGTTTTACCAGGAGACACACACTAAAGCTGAAGCTTGTATACAAGTGCAACCTGGGTGCACAAGGAAGTTAAGTGACTTGCTCAGGGGTCACACAGTATGCAAGTGGGGGCTGTGGGATTCAAACCCAGGTCTCCAGGTTTGCAGCTCAAAGCCTTAAACCACTGCGCTATACTGCCTCCATAGAATACTGTACTTCCAGTGGGAGATAGTTTATGAACATCAGGAATAGCAATGGTCCCAGGACTGATCCCTGTGGGACCCCTCGATTTACCCCTCTGCTTAAGGACAGAACCTGGGACGATACCCTCTGGGATCAGTCAGCCAAATAAGACTTAATCCAGTCCCAGGGACCATCTGTTATGCACACACCGTGTGTGTATATATATATATATATATATATATATATATATATATATATATATATGTATATGTATATGTATATATATATATATATATATATATATATATATATATATATATATATAGGCAATAGCCACTATAAAGCACAGTTACGCAAGAACTTATCGTAACAGTAGATCTTCAAGAGAGGCTCTTGCAGTAGGTGTATCATATAAGGACTGACGCTGCAGTGCAGGACCGAACGGAAAATTTTCTAGCTAGCAGTCCCTGGCGCAGGGACCACCACGTTAGGTGACCGACGCCAGAGACGCCGGTATAAAGGGGACGGTCCCGGACGCCTTCTTCCAGTTCTTTCCCCGCCTACAGGCCAAAAGAGAGGCCGGACAACAGAGAAGTGGATATTTTCTATATGGAAAAGGAGCTGAAAAAGCCTAGGGGATGGAGAGGTGGAGTAGACATTTATTGGTAAGAGCCTCTCTTGAAGATCTACTGTTACGGTAAGTTCTTACGTAACTGTACTATCTTACTTCGAGAGGGCTCTTGCAGTAGGTAATTACATATAGGACTGAATCCCAAGCAGTCTAGAACAAAGAAAGGCACTGGGAGGAGGAAAACTACTCCAAGAAGTAGCTCTAGCCGTGCAAGCCTCAAGACAGGAGGCCTTGCAAAACAGCTAGCTCGAAGCCTGCTCTACGGTGAGAGGCAATATCCAAACTGTAGTGTTTCGTAAAGGTATGGACGGAAGTTCAGGTGGCAGCAGCGCATATGTCTGCCGCGGACACATTCTTGAAACAAGCTGCAGAGGCAGCTACTCCTCTTGTGGAGTGGCCTCTGACTTGACCCGGGAGGGTCTTGTGGTATTTGTCATAACAGAAAGTGACACAATGAGCCAACCACTTAGACAGGCATTGCTTGGAAACTGCATTGCCTTCCCTTTTGTGAGCAAGAGACGAACAACTGATCAGTCTTTCTGAGATCCTTCGTCCTGTTGGTGTAGTATCTCAGAATCCGGTGAACATCCATAGTATGGAGTAAATATTCCCCTTGATTAGAGTACTGCGTAACGTAAAAAAGGCAGCTAGCTCTATGGACTGATTTAAGGTAGACTCTGCTATTACTTTAGGTAGAAACTTAGGATTGGTGCGAAGAGCAACTCGTTCCTTGTGAAAAATCAAGTAGGGGATTTTACACATCAGGGCCTGGAGCTCGGAGATTCTTCGAGCCGAAGTAATGGCCACCAAGAAGAGCGTCTTCCAAGAAAGAAACTTCAAATCTGCAGAAGCTGCAGGTTCGAATAGAGTAAGGGTAAGTTTCTCGAGAACAAAATTCAAGTCTCAAGGGGGGGCAGGAGTACGGATGGGGGGTCTCAGATGGAGAACCCTTCTGAGAAAGGTCTTGGAGACCTCCAGTTGAGCAAAGGCCTTGTTTGCGAAGGGAACATGATAGGCCGAGATGGCCGCCATGTGTACCTTCAAAGAGGAATGGCTGAGACCCAGGTCAAACAGATGATGTAGATACTCCAGTAGAAGCCCCGCTGAACAGGAAAAAGGTCCCACGTTCTTGGAGGCGGCCCAAATAGTGAATCTCTTCCACTTCATGGCATAAGTGGATCTGGTGGAGGGTTTTCTGGCCTCCACTAAAATCTCCGCCACTTTAGGAGGCACACCAAAACGGGATTGGGCTAGGTCTGCATTAGCCATGCATGCAGTTGAAGGGATTTGAGGCCTGGATGGACCAGGGTCCCCTGATCCTGGGTCAACAAACCTCGAGATGGAGGAAGAGGAAGAGGAGGATCCTCTAAATATTGCTGCAGAAGAGAGAACCAGATTTGCCTGGGCCAGAAGGGAGCGATCAGAATCATTCTCGCTCCTTCTGAAGCTAGTTTCTGCAAGACTCGTGGGATAAGAGGAATTGGGGGAAAGGCATAGACGAATCTGTCCTTCCAGTCTAGAGACAGAGCATCGTTCCAGAAAGCGCCTTGCTCTGGAATGAGCGAGCAGAAGGTGGGAAGTTTTGCGTTTTGGGGGGATGCGAACAGGTCAACCTGTGGTGTTCCCCAAAGTTGGAAGATATTGTCTATGACCCCTTTGTCCAGTTCCCACTCATTAGTCAGAGCAGAAGAGCGACTTAGCTTGTCTGCCAGGGTGTTGTCGACCCCTGGAACGTGAATTGCCGTGAGGTGAAGGTTGTGTTGTGTTGCCCAATCCCAAACCCTCATTGCCTCCCTGCAAAGTGGGTAGGACCGAGTTCCTCCCTGCTTTTTGATGTACCACACTACGCACATGTTGTCCGTCTGGACGGCTAGGTGGCCGGGAAGGATGTATTAGTGGAGGGCTTGGAGAGCGTACAACACTGCCCGAAGCTCGAGCACATTGATGTGGCGAGCTTTTTCTAGCCTGGACCAGGAGCCCTGGGTCCGATGAGGGCCTAGATGGGCTCCCCAACCTCCGCCTGAGGCGTCTGTGGTTAGAGTCTGGGAGAGGGGAGGATGAAAGAAAGGAACCCCCCGAAACAGGTTCTCTTGAACCATCCACCATTGTAAGTCTCGCATCATCGGCGATGAGATCAGAACTGAGTGATCTAGGTCGTCCACTAGTTGATCCCACTGAGAGCGCAGAGTCCACTGAGAGATCCTCATGTGGAGTCGAGCGCGAGGGACTAGTCGGGATAGCAGCCGCCATGAGCCCGAGAAGGCGAAGGACCGACCTCGCCAAGACCATCCTGCGGTCGGATAACAGACCTATCTGGGTCTGAAGGAAGGCCGCCCTGTCCGGAGGCAGGAAGGCCTTGCCCATGGTCGTATCGAGGATCGCCCCAATAAACTGTAGCCTCTGGGAAGGGTCCAGATGAGACTTGGAATGGTTGATGGTAATACCCAGGCAGGCAAAAACCTGCTGGGTGAGGGAGAGGAAACGCAGGAGTTCCTCCCTGGATGAGGCCGCCAGGAGCCAGTCGTCCAGGTAAGGGAACACCTGTACTCCCTTGGTACGCAGGTGGGCCGCCACCACTGCCAGGCATTTGGTAAATACTGGGGCAGAGGATAGACCAAACAGGAGCGCCTTGAACTGGTAGTGGTCCCCCTGGAATGCAAAACGAAGGTATTTGCGATGAGATGGGTGAATGGGAATGTGCAAATAAGCATCCTGCATATCCAGGGCACAAAGCCATTGACCCGGCCGGATGAGGGGCAGAAGGCTCTGCAGAGAGAGCATCCTGAACCTTTTGTACTCTACATAAAGATTCAGGGAACTGAGGTCTAAAATCGGTCTGAGATCTCCCATTTTCTTTGGGACTAGGAAGAAATGGGAATAGTAACCCGTCCCCCGAAGATGAAGGGGGACGGGCTCTATCGCTTGCTTCAGCAGAAGAGCCGAGATTTCCTCCTGGACCAAAGGAAGGTGATCCCGTGAATATGACGACTTCAGAGGGGGGTGGCGGGGTGGTTTCTGAAGAAACTCTATGGAGTGTCCTTCTGCTATGAGCTGGAGCACCCAAGAATCCGTGGTTATCCTCTCCCATCCCGGAAGGTGGAGGGAAAACCTCCCTCCTACCGGTTCCTCCAGGGAGTCCGGAGGCAGTGGGAGACTAAAGGAGTCATGTGGTGTGGGGCAGCGCTGCAGCTGAAGCACCCACTGCTTTTTTGGGTGGGGGGGCTTAGCAGCCGCGGGGGCCCGACGTTTTGTGGCCCGCCTTCCCTGGAGTTTCGCCTTTGGCTGATTCAATCTGCGAAAGGGACGGCGCTGCTGCTGATGGGCATGGTACATGGAATCAACTGATTTCAGAGCTGTCCCCTTTCTCTTGCAAGTCGATAATGATGTCCTTGACATAACCCCTGAAAAGCACCGACCCCTGGAAAGGTGCTTCCTGGATAGCAGATTGCACCTCTGGGACCAGACCTGACACGCGGAGCCAAGCATGACGCCGTAGGCCTACGGCGAAAGCTGAGCTCCGCCCAGCAGTGTCCACTGCGTTGTATGTCGCACGTAGCATGTGGCGACTGGTCGACCAAGCAGAGCGGACGAGATCAGCCAACTCCTGTTTGACTTGGGAGTCAGGCAAGGAGTCCAGTTTGGCTTCCACCTGAGTAAGTATGGCCTTCTGGTAGTCCCCCATGTGGCCGACAGTTCAGGACCCTAATCCCCAGTGTGAATGAAGCGTAAATCTTTCTCCCGTACTGGTCCAGAAGGCAAGATTCCTTATCTGGAGGTGACGAGCTAAGATGTTTTGGGTTCGCCGACCGGCCGTGAGCGGCGCTAATCACGACTGAATCGGCACGAGGGTGAGAATCCAGGAAATCAGCACCCTCTGGAGCCTGATATAGCCTGTTCAACTTCCTAGGAAGTGGGGGGCTAAGGCCGACGGCTGTTTCCATATCGTGGTCACAAGGTTGGCGTGAGGCTCTATCCAGGGTGGCACTAATGTAGGAGCTGTCATGGGCAGATCCAGATGTTCAGCGAGTTTCAGACGCTGAGGATCTGGTTCTAAAGAGCGCCACTGATGAACCTCCTGGATTTTTCTAAGCAACTCCGTAAAAGAAGGATCCTCTGAAGGAGACTTCGGAGGAGTCCTTGGCCAGGGCTTCAACGGAGAGCGAGGCTCGTCGTCTCTCTCGGAGCAGCCGTCGCAAGAGTCCGAGGAGTCCGAGAGTGAAGAGGAGGATGAAGAAGAGTAAGACTCCCTTTCCCAACCCGGGGGAGGAACGGGTCCCTTGGGGAGTCCCTGGGGATGCGTGTCCTGCCCCCTCTCTGTTCTGAAAGAACTAATAAAATTGAAGGTGGACAAAGCAATGGGGCCTGATGGGATTCACCCAAGAATTCTAAAAGAACTAAGGGTAGAACTAGTGACATCGTTGACTACTCTCTTTAACAAATCATGGGAGGATGGGGTGGTACCCGAGGACTGGAGGAGGGCAGATGTGATTCCTCTTCACAAAAGTGGGAGCAGGACACAGGCAGGAAACTACAGACCAGTTAGTTTGACCTCAGTGGTAGGGAAAATGATGGAATCACTTCTGAAGGAAAGAATTGTTGAGTACCTAGAGGCCAGAGGGGCACAGGACCCAAGGCAGCATGGATTCACGATGGGAAGGTCGTGTCAGACGAATCTAATAGATTTCTTTGACTGGGTGACCAAAGTAGTAGACCAGGGAGGGGCTGTGGACATGGCCTACCTAGATTTTAGCAAGGCATTTGATACAGTCCCACACAAAAGATTAATTCACAAGATAGCCAGCCTTGGAGTGGGTCCCAAGGTGGTAGCCTGGATAAAAAATTGGCTAGACAACAGGACGCAAAGGGTAGTAGTAAATGGAGTACACAGTGAAGAAAGGAGGTTACTAGCGGGTACCGCAGGGTTCAGTACTGGGACCGGTCCTTTTTAATGTCTTTATAAGTGACATTGCAGAGGAACTGGAAGGAAAAGTATGTCTCTTTGCAGATGACACAAAGATCTGCAACAGGGTTGATACACAAGATGGAGTGGAAAGGATGAGAAGGGACTTGGCAAGGTTGGAGGATTGGTCAAATGTATGGCAGCTCAGATTCAATGCAAAGAAGTGCAAGGTAATGCACATGGGAAACAAAAACCCAGGGCAAGCGTACACAATGGGGGGTGAGACACTGGCAACAGTAAAAATAGAAAGGGAGCTGGGGGTAATTATATCAGATGACCTAAAGGTGGGCAAGCAATGTGAGAAGGCAGTAAGGAAGGCTGGGGGGATACTGGGATGCATAGGAAGAGGCATCAATAGTAGAAAACAGGAAGTTGTTGTCCCTCTGTACAGACAGTTGGTGAGACCCCATCTGGAACACTGTGTGCAGTTCTGGAAACCCCATCTCCGCAAAGACATAGACAGAGTGGAGGCTGTCCAGAGGAGGGCAACCAAAATGGTGCAGGGTCTGCACCAGAAGACATATGAAGAAAGACTAAATGAGCTTAATATGTATACTCTTGAGGAAAGAAGGGAGAGAGGGGACATGATAGAAACTTTCAAGTACCTCAAGGGAATTAAAGTCCAAGAGGGTAGCATCTTCCAGAAAAAGAGATGTGCAAGAACAAGGGGGCACAATTTGAAGATAGAGGGGGGACGGCTCAGGGGTAATGTGAGGAAATATTTTTTCACTGAGAGGGTTGTGGATGCATGGAACAGCCTCTCTGAGGAGGTCATGGATTCAAGAACAGTGGGGTACTTCAAGAATACATGGGACAGGCATAAGGCAGTCCTAGTTGGGGGTAAGAGGAAGTAAGCTGTTGGTTAACTAGGATCTGCAGCTTATCTGTTAGGTAGAAAAATGGGCAGACTACGTGGGCCAAGCGGTCCTTATCTGCCGTCAGATTCTGTGTTTCTATGTTTCTCTGGATCCAGACGGAAGAACCCTGGAGTCCAGAGTGGTGAGAGTGTGCCGCCTGGGGCATACGGGAACCTGGGATGCTGTCGCCGGAAGGCGGCTCTTGACCTCTTTGGTGGGCTGAGCCTTGGCCTCAGCCCACCAGGAGGCCAGAGTCTCCTGCAGGTCCACCGGCGGCCGCAAGGGCGATGGAGGAGGAGGAGGAGGAGGCGGGGGATAAGAATATGGGCTATACCCATATGGAGCATATCCAAAACCCGGCTGTGGGTAACCTGGCGTCTGGTATTGAGGCGTCGAGTACTGCGGCGTCGGGAAGCCTGACATCGGGTACTGCGGCACCGGATATGGCGTTCCCGGGTACACCGGCGTCAAATAAGATGGCGGATACCTGGAAGCCGAGGGGGGGGCTGCCTGAGCAGACGGCCCGGCTGGGAACCTCACGGGCGGGTCCGTAGCGGAGAGCCCGGAGGGTGGAGGGCCCGATGGGAGCAGAAAATCTCCTTGAGTTGGTAAGGCCGACGTCAGGGCCGACGGCGGAGGCCCTGATGCCGGAGGTGCCGATATCAGAGGGGCCAGCATCGGAGCCAGTGTCTGGGGAGCCAACATCAGGTCCGTCGCTCCAGACGGAGGAAGGACTGGCGGAGGCAAAAAAACTCCAGCTTCGCCTGGGGACAGAGAGGAAAAGTCCCCGGGTTCAGGCTGGGGGGACTCAGGCTCCCTAGATGGCTTACCAGAGTCGCCCACGATGGTAGGCTGCAAGCCTGTGGCCGAACCAGGGGCGGAGGCCTCCAACTGCCCGGAGGCACCCGCAAGGCCCGAGCGCGAGCCAGACGGGCGGGCCAACGCCGCCTCAGAGAGGAGCGATCCCCCTGAGGGGATGTTACTCATGCCGTGACTCCCGAGGAGACGCGTGGAGGAGCCTTTGTCCCAGTGCCTCTCCTTGTCCTTCTTTCGATGGCCTTCGCGGGAAGTGGACGCCTGCCTCAGCTTTTTAAGCTCCTTCTCCATAGAGCTCATTTTCTTCTTAAGAATATGGGCCTCCAGGGATTGTTGCCGTCTTTTTCGGGTAGCCGCGTTAAAGCTGAGGCAATGCTGGCACTTCTCGACCTGATGATCAGGGCCTAGGCAGAGCAGGCACAGGGAGTGGCCCGTGCGGTAGTTGGGCGCCGATAAATCACACTTTGTGCTCGGAGGGTAGGGACGACATACCGACGTTAGTATTGACGTTAGTCGAAAAAATAAAGTTTTTTTCAGTAAAAACGACAAAGGTAGGGCTGACTGCACCTAACTTTTCTCCGGGCGAGAGCTGCACGAGCTAACAGCGTGAAAGAACTGGAAGGCGGGGCGCCTGGGACCGCTTCTTTATACCGACGCCTCCGGACGCCGTCACCTGACATGGGGGCGGTCCCTCGACCAGGGACTGCTAGCTAGAAATGTTTCCGTGGAGTCCTGCCGCCTGCCGGCGTCAGTCCTATATGTAATTACCTACTGCAAGAGCCCTCTCGAAGTAAGATCTAGGGTTGAGTAGCATGTTGAATGTTAAACCTAAACGTCTGCACTTTAATAACTTTGGAACCCATCAATGGATTTGCACAATATTTGGCATGCGCTGTCCCATCGGGTAGATCTCTTGATTTGGCAAGTTTTGCTCCGGTCGGATGTACAGATTCTGAGATCCAGACAATGCAAAAATCATTAAAGTAGCCATTTTTTGCCATTTTTTCCTCATCGCCTTGTGCCATGACAGTGTGGAATTTTGGTGCGATTTTTTATGGTACAAACATCTTGGGTAACAGAACTGCCATGCGTTTGTTTGGTGAAAACATATTAATCTGTTGCAAAGTTATTCAATTTTTAATCTCCCATTGTTTTCAATGGGAAGATCACTTTCCAGGCTAGAGGGAGAAAGTTCAACAAAGGATTTGATCTTGCAAAAAAGGATTCATTTTTGCGAGGGCCGTTCCTTTCTCATGAGGAAAAATGCCTTTTTCGCAAGCCGCCTTCTTGTTGATTTTTTCCACAAACTAAAAAGCATGGAAGATACATAAAAATGTCCTACGGGGATAGACTGAAAGAACTGAACGTGTATTCCCCGGAACAGAGAAGAGAGAGGGGTGACATGATCAAAACATTCAAGTACATAAAAGGCATAAACCAGGTGCCGATAGACAATCTCTTCCAGTTTAAGAAGGGCAGCAGAACCAGGGGACATGATCTAGGGCTGCAAGGAGGGCAGTTCTTCACCAACACCAGAAAGCTTTTCTTCACAGAAAGAGTGATGGATGCCTGGAACAGCCTGCCTGCAGCGGTTGT
The DNA here is from genome assembly GCA_016271365.2 of Neoceratodus forsteri. NCBI lineage: Eukaryota > Metazoa > Chordata > Ceratodontiformes > Ceratodontidae > Neoceratodus > Neoceratodus forsteri. The sequence continues at coordinate 277,684,499 of CM028138.1, read as the reverse complement.
GGGGGCAAGCACAGTGGTAGGTTTCAAGAATGCTTGGGACAGATACAAGGGAGCCCTCAAACCCAAGGGCAGTTAGAAGACTAGGCTGAAAGACAATGGGCAGACTAGATGGACCTGGTGGTCTCCTCCTGCTGTCAATTTCTATGTTTCTACACTGTAATTTAACAAATCAAGCACCAGAGCCTAGCTAAACAGGGCCCTGTTTAGCTAGATTCTTGTGGTTGTTTTTCACACTTAGGGCCAGAAATACATTTTCTGGGCACCCGAAATCCTGGGTGCCAGCTTAGCGAGAAGAGCACTTCCCCTACATTCTCTGTATGACAATCACAGCTTTTCCTGACTTCTGCATCTGAATGAGAGCTGCCAGCGGCAGTGTGAGGTGAACTGTGAGCCCCCCTGGCTGGTGTCTAGTGGCACCCCCCACCCTCCAAGCATCATCCCTGTAATTTTCATTTTAGTCCCTGGTGTCTAGTGGCACCGCCCACCCTCTGATCGCCGTCCCCCTTATTTTTAGGTTACTCCCTGTTTTTTTATTTATATTTATATATTCCGATACTGGGATGCGAACCCACAGTGTCAGATGCTCCCCCCCCCACAGCCCATTGTTTTATTAACTCTATCCGACATTGGGCAGCCCAATCCCTGTGTCGGCATTTAGAGGCCCCCCCCCAAACAATGCGGGACATTGAGGAGCCCACCCCCAGGGTCCCGAGATGGTTTATTATTGTTTTTGGTAATTGCAATAGGAAAACCGTCCCCCAAAGTCTTTTATTTTTAACCTGAAACAAAGAAAATGGTCCCTCATCGTCACTGACCCCTCCCTCCATCCCGACCCTCCCACTGAGCACCCACCTTCCCACACTCCCCCATACCCTATACTTACCAGTCAATGTCGAACTCTGTCATCTTCTGTAGACTGACACACATCTGCACTTTTCAAAGCCGAACTGTGAACTGAGGAATAAGTGTCGTATAATGTATTTCAATGGCATTTTGAACTTATGTTCATAATTTTGCTATTTTTAGGAATTGTTTCACAAAATTGTCAACATGGCCTTTTTAAGACCCCACCTCATGAGCAGTGGCAGTGTCATTTCATTATTCGGGCCTAAAAGGTGATTCTGCGGTCGCTGCACAAAATCACCTTTCAGGACTCAATATCAACATTTCCCACCAGTGTTCATGAGGTGGGGTCCAAAAAAGGCTGTGGTGAAAATTTGGTGAAAAAAATCTTAAAAATGGCAGAGGTTATGAGTGTTCGTTGAAATGTATCTATGCACGTGCATAACTTTGGTAATTCTCAATATTCCGACTCCAAATTTTCAGCACAGCCATTTTTTCACACCACTTCATGAACAGTACAGCTGCCATTTTTCACATCCTGTCTGAAACAAGTTTTTGCACCCGTGGCACAGAATGGCGTTTTGGCACAGATCTGAACATTTTCATCTACGTGGTTTATCATGTGGAGTAATAAGAAGACTATGTTGAAAATTTGGAGTCAAATATGAAAAAATGAAGTTATGACCATTTTTTGCAATTTCACTACGCATGCTCATAACTCTGGAAATGTTAAATATTTTGATCCCAAATTTTCAACATCGCCTTCTTATTACCCCACCTCATGTATGTCACAGTTGCCATTTTTCAACTCCAGCCCAAAATGTGTTTTTGCACCTGTGGCACGGAATGGCATTGCAGTTGCACAGAATTACGTTTTGGCAGGGATTCAAAATTTTTTTGTACTGTACCAGGTACATGAGATGAGGTAATAAGATCGCCATGCTTACAATTTGGTCACTGCTGTCCTATAAATGGAAGTACAGGGCCCTACACATTTCCATAGCTACATACATATACTCATCTAGGAGGATGGGAGCACAGGTCTAAAGGACCTTGCTCTCCAACAGTAAAATAAGAATACTATTATACTAGCTCAAAAAATAAGGAAATAAGTTGCAAAAAACTTTGTTAATGTTCCAGTTACGGTTACGGTTACAGCAACAAAATTTGGGAAATGAGGCTTTGGGGTTTTCCCTAACACCCCACCCTCCCAAACCAGGCAGGAGAGCAGCTGTGGGGTTCTCAAGCCTAACACTCACCCCATTCTCATAATGTCTACACATCTGACCTTATTTACAGATGGAATGGGGTGAGCATTAGGCTTGCGAAACCCAAGGCACACCCCACACCTGCTCTCCTGCCTGGTTTGGGAGTGTGCAGTGTTAGGGAAACCATAACGCCTCATTTCCCAATTTTTGTCACCTTGACTCTAACTGCAGCATAAACAAAATTGTCTACAATGTATATCTTCTTTGCACAAAAACGTTGTTAATGCATCAGTTAGGGTTGTTTCCACAGTGACAAAAGTGTGGAAATTCAACGTTAGGGTTACCAACCCTAACACCCCTTGCCCTACCCCCCTCACCCTCCACACAACAACAGGCGTTGGGGTAGTCGGCCTAACTCTCACCCCATTCCTTTTGTAAGTAAGCTGAGGTGTTGTAGTATAGAAGAACAGGGTGAAAGTTAGGCGCGACGACCCCAATGAACATTCAATGCCTGCTGTTGTATAGAGGGTGGGGGTAGGGCAGAGGGTGTTATGGTTGGTAACCTAACGTTGAATTTCACACTTTTTGTCACTGTGGAAACAACCCTAACAGATGCATTAACAAAGTTTTTTGCAAAGAATGTCCTTACTTTCTGAAAAAGTGTAATATAACTAGTAAATGGTATGTGTTGGTGAGAGCGCGGGGCCCGCGCCAAGCTGCCCATCTGTGCATAATGATATGCGTCTGTGGGAGCGGGGCCCTCTAGGCCCAGCGCTCCCACTTACACATAACTATGGAGCCATACAGCAGCCCTACAGGGCAAGGAACCCTTGTAACACTAATTTGCCAATATCTCAGCAACTGTAGCAGCTATGAAAAAATTTCCAGTGCCGTTGTAATTATGACAGTGAGACCTCCACGCAAGATAGGTCGACGAAATCCATATCTCGCATAGTTTCCGAGATACAGGCACTGAAAACGCTGTGGGTGCTAACTTTGAGGGCATAATACTGACCTACGGACATGAAAATGAGCCACTGGAATACTAATTTCCAAATACTGTATCTCAGTAACCGTACAAGGTAGAGAAAAAAATTCAAAATTCATGATATTCATGACTTTCAAACCTACATCTGTCATCACTAAGAATTTTTGCAACGAAAACTCCGTATCTCGAACAGTTTTCTAGATACAGGCGTCAAAAGGCATCATGGGCGCCGAAATGTTATCCTATGAGAAATTTCTCAATTTCGGAACGTTGTAACTATGGGACCGTTGAATGTTTTGATACCAAACCACCAAAAGGCACAGCTGTGGGACCAGGGCTTGCCACCCTGCAAATTTCAGCCCAAAAGCACAATCCACCTTGGCACAATGAAGTGACGAATAAAACAATACATTAGAAAATGTGTTCATGCAGTGTTATCGCGATTAATGTTTTCGCGGCACTCCTATCTCTATAATGGGAATGTTGTCGCACACACAAAAATGTTGTTGAGGTTACTTTTTTTTTTATTGCAATTGTTTTTGCGGCAACAAAAAATGTTGCCGCAATCAGAAAATGGCGAAATGGTGGAACAAGTCTGAAAAACATATTTCCAGACCAGCTGGTGAAAAACTAGTGCAAGGGTTATGTTCCTCAGGGCCCGATTAGGTAAACACAACTGTTGGTGTATACCAATGGGCATTATTTTTTGACTTACAACATTTTTGTCTCTCGCTAACTGAAAACAAGATGGCAGCAGCACGAAAACAAATTCAGGGAGCACAACAACAAAAATATGATTGAGAAAGTTTTCGCAATGCACATATAAATGTTCCCATAGTCCATAATGGGACATGAAAAAATTTAATAACTTTTGAACGGAGCAATATTTTTCCACCAGTTCTTCAAAAGGCACCAACCAGTTCAACCCAGGCCACATGTAAACAAACACATCTGAATCCACTGAAATGCATTTTTCAGTTCATTATGGCCAACCCAAAAAATTTGCAAAAGTTGACCCTTTTACACATTTTGAATGCCCTATGGTTCCACAACCGTACATCCGACCAGAACGAAACTTTCCAGATCCAGAGATAAATGATTGGTGGTTGTGCATGCAGGCAAATCAGACAAACGGTTCCAACGTTATTAAAGTGCAAACCTTTAGGTTTAACACAGAAGTGAAGGTGCAACCCTAACTATACCGGCCCTGCTGGGCTGGATATATACACACACACACATGTGTCTAGATTATATATATATATACACACACACACACACACACACACACATACATATATACACACACACATACATATTATGTATTATATAATATATATATATACACACACACACACACACACACACATACACGCACACATTATGCATTACATATATATGACTATATAAGCAGGAAAAACATGAGATGCAACATCTCATTTTCATGGGAATCCAAGAAGGATGGCAGCAGTCAACAGGTGTACAGTACATCCAAACTAATCAAAGCAAGCTAACAAAGTGGGGTCACTGCAAACAAAGAGTGCGAGTATTATTCTGCAATATGATCATGGTAGGGAAGAGAGGGATTCTGGAATAAAACAAATGCAGGGGACTCGGAGATGGCTGAAAAGACTGGCCTCGTACATTTGCAAGTGAGAATCATTGCTCAGCTGGAGAGGGAGTTTATTCCAGGTGTCTGGTGTTGCGAATGCAAAGGCCTTTTTACCAAATTCATACTTCATCCTGGGAACTGAGAAGGTTAAGTGCTGCCACTGAACAGAGTGAGTAAGCACTGCTTCACTATGTGAGGTAGGCTAGTCAATAATCAGGAGCCTTTCCTTGTGCACAGTCGTAGAACAAAGAAAGCCAGTAGTACTCATGCCAGACAACACAGACCCCCTCTACCAAAAGACACTGGGAGTGTGAGAGAGAGAGAAAGCACCTTACTACATAGCCAACAGACTGAGATAAACCTATTTTAGAAGAATGGTTTATCAATCTGTATACACGTTTTTCAGAGTAATTACACAAAATGAAAATATCCATACACAGTACCATCGAAGAACCAGATAAGCAGTATGTTTAAAAACCTTTCCTGGCAATTTTTTAAAAGCCTATGACACTGATACTTAGATTTCAACTTATAATTCAGATTTTTTCCTGTATTTGCCTTCCTCTTATTCTTTCTGATGAAGGACACAAGTAGGGTGCAGGGTTTGATGGAGTAGTGCATCTGCAGAATTAAATGGGCAGTTCCATTTGTTTTAACTTGTTCTGCCATAGTAGTCTACAGTGATATAGTACATGTTATTGTTTGATATTGAACATTTCAATAAATACAGGTTACTCACCTGTAACAGGAGTTCTAGGAATGGTATATGTTGTTCATCCACACTCATTGGCAGGTATCCTTGCCGCTTTAAATCTTGCCGGAAGGTCTTCAAGCTTGCTCCTCCCACCCACCCGGGTGGTATAACTCTCGGCTCCGCCCCATGACGCCAGATCTGGCCCGCTGGAAGCTCAGGTTGTGCGTCGAAGCCGGGGAGGTCGGGTGGGTCGTGTGGATGAACAACATATACCATTCCTAGAACTCCTGTTACAGGTGAGTAACCTGTATTTCTAGGGACATGGATATGTTGTTCATCCACACTCATTGGCAGACTCCTAGCAGTTCTCCGGGAGGAGGGAGGCAAGGGACGCACACCCCCAATACTTACTTAGGAAAGAGAGACTGGAGAACCGAGGCCCCAAAACCAGCATCCCGGCGTGACTCAAGGTCGATGTGGTAGTGGGTAATGAAGGTGTTGCTGACTTCCAGGTAGCAGCCCTGCAGATTTCCTGGATAGGGACGTCCCTGGAAGCAGCCGTTGCAGCAGTATGGCGGGGTAGAATGAGCTCTTATCCTCTGGGAGGCTCCATGCCCGCCAACTTATAGCAGAGATCTATGCAGGAGGTTACCCACCTGCTTATCGTCCGCTTAGCTGCAGGTCTGCCAGATACTGACTTCAGCGTGGAAGTGACAAACAGCTGGCGAACCTCTCCCAATTTCAGCCGTGGCGCCTTATAATAAGCGAGCGCCTTCTAGGGTCCAGAGTATGGAGCCTATATTCGGCCTCCGAGGTGTGATTGGGGTAGAACACCGCAGAGTCAACACCTGGTTAAGGTGAAACTCCGACACCACCTTCGGAAGGAATTTCGGTGTGGGCGCAGGACAACCTTGTCCCTGTGGAAGACCAGGTAAGGAGACCTGGAGCTCTCCCATCCTTCTGGCTGACGTGATAGCCACCAAGAAGGCGGCCTTCCACGACAGGTGAGAGAGAGCACACCTGTGCATAGGTTCAATGGCTTGCCCATGAGCTTTGCCAGTACCAGCAGTAGATCCCACGGAGGTGGGGGTTCCCGCGACTGGAGGGAAATGTGATCAAGGCCTTTGAAAAAGCGCCAGACCACCTCTCTCGCGCCATCGACTGCTTCCCGCCCGCCGCGTAAGCAGAGATGGCTGCCAGGTGCACCCTTAGGGTCGCTTCGACTAAGCCCTTGACTAGAAAGGGACCATAAATAGTCCAAGATGCTTGCCAAGGAACAGGAGGAAGGGTCCAAGCCCTTGTTCTGACACCAAATGGAAAACCTTTTCCATTTGAAGGCATAGCATTTTCTGGTCGACTCCTTACGGACGCCTAACTACATTGAGGACCTCGTCGGAAAGACCCAAGGCCTGGAACTCTAGCCGCTCAGGAACCAGGCCGTCAGGTGCAGGGGATTGAAGGTCCGGATGGAACACCTTCCCCTGATTGACTGAGAGCAGGTCCGGGCGAGCTGGAAGCTGCCGCGGAGTCCTGGAGCTGAGACTGAGGAGATCTGGGTACCAGAACTGGCGAGGCCAGTCTGGGGCTATCAGAATCACCTGCGCCTTGTCCCTCCTCGCCTTGAGAAGCACCTTGTGGATCAAGGGAAATGGGGGAAAGGCGTAAAAGAGGCCCGGGTCCATTGCCTCGAAGGCATCCCCTGCAGCGAGCCCTGCTGAGGGGCGTGGCATGGAACAGACTCAGCTTCATGCCTCCATGGAGGCAAACAGTCCACCTGAGGTGCCCCAAAGGAGAACAGATGCTGTACCCTCCGGTAGGAGAGACCACTGTGGATGCAGCCCTATCCGCTCAGGGCATCGGCCAGGGTGTTGGAGGCTCCTGCCACGTGAATGGCTAGGAGATCGCCTCCAGGCTGCGCACGGTGACCAAATGCGGAGAGCTTCCTTGCATAGAAGCATGGAGCGCGTCCCGCCTGGCGGTTTAGATAGTACATGTCGTGGTATTGTCCGTCTGACTCGGACCACTTGGACCCCGGAGGAACGGAGCAAAGGCGGTGAGAGCTAGGCGGACCGCTCGGAGCTCCAGCAGGTTGATGTGGCATCGGGACTCCCGCGGGGACCAGAGGCCATGAGCCCGGTGTTCCCCCAGATGGGCACCCCAACCCATCAGAGAGGCATCGTCGATAGAGAGACCGCCGGCTCGGGCGGACGAACGGGATGCCCTCCTGCAAATGATCTGGAACGGTCCACCACTGGAGAGCTGCCCACATCCCTGTGTCACCGGCTGAAAGCTGGTCCAAGGGATCGCAGCGTTGTGACCACTGGCTGGCCAGTCCCCACGAAGGACGCATGTTCCAGCGGGCCCAACGGACCACGCTGGTGCAGGCCGCCATGAATCCCAGGAGGCGCAGGAAGTCCCGGGCAGGGCGCAATTGCCCAACCAGAAATGATCGGGCAAAGGAGGAAAGAACCTCGGCCCTGTCTGCCGGAGCCGCTCTGGCTCAAGAGAGTCGAGCTGCGCCGATGAATAGAATCACCTGCTTGCCTCGAGTTCGACTTGGCCTCGTTGATAAGGAGGCCCAGTTGAGGACAGACCTGGAGGGCCAGATCTCTGGACCACTCCGCCTCCTTCCTGGAGGGAGCTGCTATCAGCCAGTCATCCAGGTAGGGTACACCCGGACCCCTCGGCCGAGGAATGCTGTCACCACTGCCATGCATTTGGTGAAGACCCTGGGAGCTGGAGACAAGCCGAAGGGCATGGCTTAGAACTCAAGAGGATCCTTCCGCGGAAGGAATCTCTGGTGAGACGGACGGATAGGGACGTGAAAACGCTGCCTGCAAGTCCAGAGAGCAGAACCACACGCCTGCCCAAGGATGGTATTATCTGAGCCAGAGTGACCATCCTGAAGGTTCGAGACCTTAGGAACTTGTTTAGGTCGTAGGTCAAGAATGGGCGCCAGCCCCCGTCCGCTTCGGAACCAGGAAGTACCTGGACACAAACCCTGGGTCTGAAGGAGGGTCCACCACCTCTCTTACCACCTCCTTCTGGAGGAGGAGATGCGTGTCGGCTCGACGAGCCGCCAGTGAGCTGGGATCTCGAGCCCCGAGGGCGACGGCTCTGAAGGGTGGTGCCTGCTCAATTCCAGAGGCAGGCCTCTTCCCACTACCTCCAAGACCCACCTGTCCGTGGTAACCGCGACCAGGCGGAACGGAAGTGCGGAGCCGTCCCCACGGGGGACCCAGGGTGGTGATCGGGATGGGGGCGGCACCTCAGCCCGTCACTGAGCAGGCTTGGAGGAGGGACCGGCCGAGGGACCTCCTGGGCCTCCTCCCACCTCCCTGTTAGAGGAAGCCGGCTTCTGGGTTTGGGATGCCAAGGCGAGCCTGCTGGCCTGGCCGTTATTGGGCCGGGCGCCGGGGGCACAGAAGGACGAAAGGGCTTAGGCTGTGGTTTCGATCAGAAGGACAAAGGGTCAAGAGACCAAGTCCAAGGTGGCATTGGACTCTCGATCCTCTGCAGGTGACCTTCCACCCAGGGTCAAGAGGTCAGTCCCCAAAAGGAACATCCGCCAACTTGTGCTGGGTATCCGGAAAGGTGGATATCCTCAGCCAAGCCATGACACTTAGCCACTGCGTGCCGCCACCGATCTGGCACATGAGTCCCTATGTCCAAAGCAGTCTGGAGCTGCTGTTTGGCCACTGCCCTGCCCTGGTCCCGCACCTGCTTAACCGTAGTCTGCAGATCGGCGGAAGATGAGGATGACCTCATCCAGGGAGCCCAACAGGGCATGAGAAAATGTGCCATGAGGAGCGGCGAACTGGCCTGACGAAGGCCGAGAGAGGGCATGCGTGAACTTTTCGCCCGACATAGTCAATTTCTTGGACTCCTTGTCAGGAGGTTTGTCCACATCCCTGGCGTTGCTGGCGCCCGGAAAACGCTGTCGGTAACCAACCCCTCAGCAGAGGTGTTCTAAACTGACAAGGAACCGTGGACCGGATACTTCCTGGCCATCCTGGCCGGGCGCAGGGCAGGGAAGCAGGGCGCTGCAAAGCTCCAGTGCCGACCCACTATGGCCTCGGCCACCGAAAGGCCTCCTGCGGAGAATCCCTCGGTCCAGAATCTCCGTGAGGGATACCCGGCCTGCTTTGGAACGGGTTCAGCTCCATCCCGTAGACTCGAGATGAGCCAAGCAGTCCTAGGAAGGACGCAGGCTATCGTCCATTGACTGACCTCCTGAAGACTCCAAGTCCAGTCGCTTGGAGAAAAGGAGAATCATCTTCGGACTCGAAGAGTCCTCTAAGAGCTGCCTCTGGCCTGAGCCACCCTTCACCTGCGAGGTCGGTCGGGAGTGAGGGTAACTGACAGCCGATGGGGTAGACCCTTAGCCGACCGAGAATCTTGGTCGGAGCCCCAATGGTGGCTGTGGAGGCGGAGGTTCCACCGAATCGGTGAGCAGCTGGTTTGGCCGAACAACCGCCTGGTATAGGCTCCTCGGATAAGTCGAGGGGTTGTGTCGGCCGCCCGTGACAGTTACTTAATGGCCGGGAAGCGACGGGTCGGCTTATTCCCCGCCAGGAGGAGTTGTTGTAACATAAGGTTCTCGGGATTTTCAACACGACTTACGCCGGGCTTCCTCATCCGAGAGGAGGAGGACGAGGACGAGCGGCGACGCTGGCCACGCGGGTGCCGAGACCGAGACCGCCTATGATGGTGGGATCGGCTGGACCGCAAGAGGTCCGAGACCGAGACCGAGAGTCCCGAATTTCCGAGGTCGGGCGGAGGTGTCGGCGAACCGCACTCCTTCGCTCGGATGGTCCATCCGAGGGCTCCGAACCGAGGCACAGGCGAGCCCAGCGATCCTCAACTCTCCCGGGAACCGGGAGAGGGAATCTCGCTGCTAAAGGCGACAGCTCTGTCTAATGGGTCGAGAAAACTGACTTCATCGGTGGGAGTCTCGGTCAACTGACCTGACGGGACACCGTGAGGCCAGTGGTCAGCCGAGCGGTCAACGGGCCGACGGTCGACGGCCCGGGAGAGGGACCTTCCCTCCCCAAGAGCGCGACGAGGGACTTACCCCTGTCCCTCTTTTGGACCGAGAATAAGGTCCAGCAGGCAGAGCCCTTCTCCTTTAGTGGAGAGGGACAGACAAAGCTCCTTAAAAGAAGCCGTGTAGGAAGAACCCAGAGAGAGCGGGATAAATGCAGCGGCCGAGGAAAGATCCGACCGCGCCTCCCTCTTCGAGGCGACCATCCGCTCGAAACTGATCCATGAAACCGCCTTCGCCTTGACACGCCAACCGGGCCTCCTTGGACTTCACCGAGGGAAACGCTTCGGACGTCCAGTTGCAATCGGGCAGCACGGTCTCTCGAGGACGTGGGCCGAGAAAGATGAGCACAGGTCGCAAGCCTGCGGGTCGTGCTCAAGGCCTAAGCAGTGACACTGCGTGGAGTGTGGATCCGTCCGAGACATCTTCTGCCCGCATGGGCATCTCGAAATCTGGGGGTCGATTTGTCCGCCGCGGCGCGAGGGATAGAAGACTGAAGTCTTTTTGCAAATTTATTTTTAAATCCGCAAGCGGAGAAATAGGAACCAGTCACAAAGCGCGGGCGTTAAGGAGGAACCTGAGAGCTTCCAAGCGTAAGGAAGATCTGATGTCATGGGGCGGAGCCGAGAGTTATACCACCCGGGTTGGTGGGAGGAGCAAGCTTGAAGACCTTCCGGCAAGATTTAAAGCGGCAAGGATACCTGCCAATGAGTGTGGATGAACAACATATCCATGTCCCTAGAAATATAAGTTATGAAAAAGATACTACAGACACTCACAAGAGAACAGGATCCCTGTTTTGTGCTCTTCATCTAGTTTGGCTGCTTGTTTACAAGTAATAATACTTGTAATAATTTTATTCAGGAGAAACAGATACACCATTAAGCCAGTGAATCATTTATGATTTCCAACTGCAGCAGGATTGGGTTGCAGCTTGGAGAAGGTGCAATTTATACATTACAGCTCGAGTAGAAACAGATTTTCACCAGTTACAATAATATTCAATATGTATTATATAGCATTTAACAAGTGACATCATAATCCTTTAACTGCGACATCCTAATCATTTCTACAGCAAATGATTGCAATGTCACTCAAAGAATTACGCTGTCACTTGTAGACCAGCAGCAGGAGCTGAGGAAGACCCAAGAAACAAAAAGGAAAAATTACTCACCGTAGTAATATTGTTTCTTCCAAGTTGTCCTTTAGCAACAGTAACAGTATGCAGTAAGCCGGCTAGGTTGAGCTGCCTCAGAGGTGGAGTTTATGATAATGAATAAAACGAATTAGCCAATCAGAAGAGAGTTAAAGGGTGTGCTGAGTGGAGCTTGCCCAGAGGGCACCAGAATTTTTTTTCGAAGCTAGAATGGGAACATGCCCATGTTGATTGAGTGTGACCCAACCAGATTCAAAAATCATGCAAACAGCATGAACAAAGAATAACTGAAAAAACATGTGAACTTTGCTTTAAATGCAATTCAAAAGTTCAGAAACAAATTTGACGACAATAAAGGAAGCAGAGTCCTCTTCAGTTAGGTTACTTGGGGAGGAAGGGTGGAAGCTTACTGATACTAAAGGACACCTTGGAAGAAACAATGTTACTATGGTAATTGTTTCTTCTCACCCCAGGGGTCCTTTAGCATTAGTAACAGTATGCAGACTACAAAGCAGTGCAGTTGGGAGGCAGGTACGGAACCTCCCTGCCAAATTTGGCATCAGATGTGAAGTGTACATTCAGGCAGTAATGCTTTGTGAATGTGTGTACAAGTCTTCTATGTGGCTGCTTTGCAGATATCAAGTAAAGGAATGTCTCTTGCAGCTACCACTGTGGCAACAATGCCCTAGCAGAATGGGCCGCCAAGACCCTCAAGGGGTTGTTTACCAGCCTTGTCATAACAGAACTGAATGCAAGAGACTATCCCACGGTGACAATTCTCTTAGTGGATGTCCTTCCACCTGCCTCCCCACAGGTGAGGAAAAACTGAGTAGCAGAGCCCCTAAGCTGCTTGGTGTGTTCCAAGCAGTAAGACAGAGTGACTTTAACCAACACTGGGGTGAGCCCTCGAGAGGGGAGGTTAAAACCAACCTGCAAGATGTAAGTATGTCACAGTTAATTCAAGAGCCCACACGGTTCAAAAAACGGGCAACCACACCACACTTGACTTGGTATTGGTATCCAACCCAGGCAGAGCTAAGCTGGTAGGTACTTGTGCTGATGCACTCAGTGACCACACACCAGTGTTTGTGATTTGGAAAAATAACTACCCCAGGCAGCCCCCTAGGACCTTCTGGTCTCGAAGCTACTCAGCCCTCAGTGAGGGTGCTTTCCTCCAGTCCTTAGCAGGGGTGGACTGGTTGCAGGTTCGAGATGCACCTAGCTTGGATGAAGCCCTGGATTGCTTCACTAAGCACTTCCTTTCTTCTGCCAATAAACATGGCCCCTTGAGGAAGATTAGAGTTAAGGGCCAGCACTCTAGGTGGCTGACTACAGACCTAAAAAGTCAAATGAGGGAAAGAGATCGGGCTTGGTGCAAATTCAAAGAAACTAATATAGCTAATGATCAGGTTAAGTACAGGGAAATGCGAAACAGCTGTAAAAAAGTGCTAAAAAGGGCGAAGAAGCACTATCTTCACACCCTGCAAACCGACAATCTGTCAGACCCAAAAAGGTTATGGACACAAATAAACTCTCTGCTTAAGGGTAATACCACCAAAGGCGCTAGTGAAATCATAGCAGATGGGGTATGTCACTCCATGGCTCTGGACTCAGCAAACGCCTTTAATAGATTTTTTACAGAACTAGACAAATTCAAATCTGATGCCCCCAGCCCAATATCTACTGCCCAAGATAGACAGGGGGGAACTCATCACCAGAGCCCTGAATTCCACCTCAAACTTGTGTCCAATGGTGAAGTCTTAAAGCTGTTTAGAGGCATAAAGGCAGAAGAATCGGTGGGTAACAATAACTTGGAGCCTAAGTTGCTTAAGATTGCCGCCCCGGTCATTGCGGCACCACTGGCATATCTATTTAATAAATCATTACGCAAAGGGAAAATGTCCTAGTAACCCCTATTCCCAAAGGTGGGTCAAGCACTCAGGTGGAGAACTACAGGCCTATCTCCATACTCTGTCCCCTTAGCAAACTACTCAAAAAAGTGATCTACCAGCAGGTTCTATCATACCTGGAGAGGAACAGCTTGTTGACAGAACAACAACATGGCTTCTGGAAGAAGCACGGCATGGAGACAGCTCTGGTTAGTTTCACCTCTGATATCTATTCAGCCCTAGATCAAGGTCAGCTACTCAGTGCGGTCTTCATAGATCTCATCAAGGCATTGCTAGCCTTGCTTGTAGAGCAGAAAGCAGCTAACTAAAAGAAGCTACATTTTCTTCTCAATTTAAAACGTATATCTCAGTAGGAGTCAGTGTCTGTTAAGATTAAGTAGACAGATAACTTTATTAGAAGTAGAAGGGGACTTATTTAGGGTTAAAAAAAAGAAAGAAAAGAAAGAAGGTCAGTGTGTATTCTGTGCAGTGAAGGGTACTGTATCAGCTGACTTTGCTAAACCAGTAGGAGGAAAGAGAGCTTACCTGGGGGTGTGGTTTAGACACTATAAAAGCAGGTGAGTCAAATTACAACTTCCTGTTTCTAGCCTTGCTTGTAGAGCAGAAAGCAGCTAACTAAAAGAAGCTACATTTTCTTCTTAATTTAAAACGTTTATCTCAGTAGGAGTCGGTGTCTGTTAAGATTAAGTAGACAGATAACTTTATTAGAAGTAGAAGGGGACTTATTTAGGGTTAAGAAAAAAGAAAGAAGAGAAAGAAAGTCAGTGTGTATTCTGTGCAGTGAAGGATACTGTATCAGCTGACTTTGCTAAACCAGTAGGAGGAAAGAGAGCTTACCGGGGTGTGGTTTAGACACTATAAAAGCAGGTGAGTCAAATTACAACTTCCTGTTGCTAGCCTTTTTTCTTACTAATTGCCCTCCATCCCACCCACCCAAAGCCAGTTCTACTTTTATAGCCACTGGATTTGACTGTCAACAGGAACTTCCTGTTTGGCAGTAGGAAGGAAAGAATCATAGAGAAACACTGGTTTTGTCAACCCTAAAGTAGAAAAAGTAGCTCACTCTCCCCTCCCCCCAGCCGCTGGTGGTCTGATATTGAGCAAGGAAGAAGGAGGCTACTGAAGAAAATAGGAAGTTGCTGTCCCAGAACAGGAAGGGTGAGAGTTGTAAAGAGAGGAGAGAGTAAGCATCCAGAGAAACAGTAGAGGGGACACAAAATAAGACATGATAGGAGTGGTGCAGTGCAATGGCTGTGGGGCGGCAGTGTTCCGGGAGACATTCTGGAGGCTGCGATGCTGCCCTATTTGCAGGCACCTGTCTGGTCTGAGAGAGGAGGTTGCCCGTCTCCAGGCTGACCTGGCTAGGATTCGTGAAACCTCCTCCCCCACCCAGGGACCACCAGGGCCAATGCCACTACCTCAGAGGTTGCCAAGAAAGAGGAGAGGCTGAACCAGGGTGGGCTCAAGGAGGGAGAGTGGTGGAACAGAGTTGCATCCCTCCAGCTGTACCTCTCCACAATTCATTCGCTTCTGGTGGATAGTGGTTCCTCATGGAGGCACCTGCAGTGAGACCAAGAAGGATGCTGGGAACCTTCACAAAGGAGACCCAAAGGAGGGTGACATGGGACCCCACAGGGAAGGAAACAACTCCTGGTGGGACTCCAATCATTAGGGGTAGAAATGGGGAGGAGGAGGGGAGGAGGTGCTTGCCTGGCGCCAACAGGCTTGAGGACAGGGCAATCCTCAGGATCATGAGAGGAGCTGCACGAGGGAGGGAGGGAGGGAGCTGGATGTCATTGTCCACCTAGGGACAAAAGACCTGGCTAGAATGGGATCAGACCAGTGCAAGAGGAGTTTGTAGAGTTGGGAAGGGGCCTTAGACAAGTAGCACATACGGTAACCTTCTCGGAGGTGCTGCCTGTCTATGGCAAGGGAGATGCTAGGGCACTTCTCACCAGGGAATTCAATGAGTGGTTGAAAAACTGGTGTGGAGCTCAGGGTTTTGGCTTCATTGGGGACTGGGGAGCCACCTGGAGGGATGCAGACCTATACTGGTGCGATGGTCTGCATCCGTCTGGGAGGGGGACCAGGATCCTAGGTGAGAGGTTTAAATGCTTCATTGGCAAGCATTTAAACTAGCCAAGGGGAGGCACTGAAAAGAAGCAGGGAAATCCGAGCCTCCCACCACAAAACATGGTGATCAGTGAGGTAAACACCAAGGTACTGAAGTTATTAGGGAGCAGAACAGATTTAAATGTAAAAAAAGGCAAAGGCAGTAAGGACAGAAATGGGGCTAAAAGGGGTAAGGCTATCAAAAAGTGGAGGGTGATGAGTACCAATGCCCGTAGTCTGTGTAACAAGCTCCCTGAACTAGTGGCCTTGATGGAAGAGGGTTGCCTGGATATTGTGGCAGTCACAGAAACATGGTACACAGAGAACCATGACTGGGATGTCAACATACCAGGATACACAATCTACAGGAGGGACAGGGAGGGTAAAGAGGAGGAGGAGTAGCTCTCTATGTAAAGGAAGGGATCAAAGCAACAGAACTAAAGAGTAAACAGGGAGCAGATGAGGCACTTTGGGTCACCCTGGAGACAGGAAATGGCACCACAATCCGCATGGGAGTTGTATACAGACCCCCATCTCAGGGGGAGGGAATGGACAAGGAAATGATAGAAGGCTTTCTTAGAATGGCAGAAAAAGGGGAGATATTGTTGATGGGGGACCTGAATATGCCAGATGTTAACTGGAGCACCTTTGCTGCAGGCACATCCAAGAGCAGGGTCATTCTTGATGCCCTACAGGGGGCATGCCTCAGACAGCTAGTATCGGAACCCACTCGGGAGGGAGCAATCTTAGACCTGGTACTTTCAAATGGGGATGGAGAAAGAATCTCAGATTTAGAAGTGGGTAGCCATCTGGGAACAAGCGACCACCAAACAGTGTGGTTCATGATAAACACAGCCATACAAAAGCAAGAGTACTAGACTTTAGGAGGGCTGACTTTGGGAAAACGAGAGAGTGCCTCAGAAAAGCACTAGCAAACAGGCAAGAAGGAGGGGTGGAGGAACAATGGGGAGTGATCAAAACAGCCATCACAGAGGCAACAAGCCTTTGTGTAAAGCAAATCAATAAAACACAACGAAGGAAAAAAACGCTATGGTTCACAAAAGAGGTGGCAGGGAAGGTTAAGAAGAAAGGAAAGCATTCAGGAAATATAAGGAAACACAGAAGGAGCAGGACAGAGAACTTTATCAGTTAAAGCAGAAAGAGGCTGGGAAGGCAGTCAGAATAGCAAAGGCCCAAACCGAGAAAGGATAGCCAGTTCTGTTAAGAAGGGGATAAGACCTTTTATAGGTACATTAGGGAGCGAAGAAAGACCAAAGGAGGTATACTGAAGCTTAATAAAGGGGAAGGAATGTGGGTAGAGGGAGACAGTGAAAAAGCAGGGATACTGAACGAATATTTCTGCTCAGTATTCACAAAGGAAGAAGAGGAGGGGGAGTTACCTAAACCAAACAAGAGAAACACTCTGAAGATGGGGGTCGATACCAGTCCATTTACAGAAGAAAGGGTTCTGAAAGAACTAATAAAATTGAAGGTGGACAAAGCAATGGGGCCTGATGAGATTCACCCAAGAATTCTAAAAGAACTAAGGGTAGAACTAGTGACATCGCTGACTACTCTCTTTAACAAATCATGGGAGGATGGGGTGGTACCCGAGGACTGGAGGAGGGCAGATGTGATTCCTCTTCACAAAAGTGGGAGCAGGACAGAGGCAAGAAACTACAGATCAGTTAGTTTGACCTCAGTAGTAGGGAAAATGATGGAATCACTTCTGAAGGAAAGAACTGTTGAGTACCTAGAGGCCAGTGGGGCACAGGACCCAAGGCAGCATGGATTCACGATGGGAAGGTTGTGTCAGACAATCTAATAGATTTCTTTGACTGGGTGACAAAGTAGTAGACCAGGGAGGTGCTGTGACATGGCCTACCTAGATTTTAGCAAGGCATTTGATACAGTCCACACAAAATTAATACACAAGATAGCCAGCCTTGGAGTGGGTCCCAAGGTGGTAGCCTGGATAAAAAATTGGCTAGACAACAGGACGCAAAGGGTAGTAGTAAATGGAGTACACAGTGAAGAAAGGAGTGTTACTAGCGGGGTACCGCAGGGTTCAGTACTGGGACCGGTCCTTTTTAATGTCTTTATAAGTGACATTGCAGAGGAACTGGAAGGAAAAGTATGTCTCTTTGCAGATGACACAAAGATCTGCAACAGGGTTGATACACAAGATGGAGTGGAAAGGATGAGAAGGGACTTGGCAAGGTTGGAGGATTGGTCAAATGTATGGCAGCTCAGATTCAATGCAAAGAAGTGCAAGGAAATGCACATGGGAAACAAAAACCCAAGGGAAGCGTACACAATGGGGGGTGAGATACTGACAACAGTAAAAACCTGGGGGTAATTATATCAGATGACCTAAAAGGTGGGCAAGCAATGTGAGAAGGCAGTAAGGAAGGCTGGGGGGATACTGGGATGCATAGGAAGAGGCGACAATAGTAGAAAACAGGAAGTTGTCCCTCTGTACAGGCAGTTGGTGAGACCCCATCTGGAGTACTGTGTGCAGTTCTGGAGACCCCATCTCTGCAAAGACATAGAC
Source organism: Neoceratodus forsteri (assembly GCA_016271365.2). NCBI lineage: Eukaryota > Metazoa > Chordata > Ceratodontiformes > Ceratodontidae > Neoceratodus > Neoceratodus forsteri. Next base: position 277,666,381 of record CM028138.1, on the reverse strand, counting down.
AGAGTGGAGGCTGTCCAGAGGAGGGCAACCAAAATGGTGCAGGGTCTGCACCAGAAGACATACGAAGAAATACTAAAGGAGCTTAATATGTATACTCTTGAGGAAAGAAGGGAGAGAGGGGACATGATAGAAACTTTCAAGTACCTCAAGGGAATTAAAGTCCAAGAGGGTAGCATCTTCCAGAAAAAGAGATGTGCAAGAACAAGGGGGCACAATTTGAAGATAGAGGGGGACGGCTCAGGGTAATGTGAGGAAGTATTTTTTCACAGAGAGGGTTGTGGATGCATGGAACAGCCTCCCTGAGGAGGTCGTGGAGTCAAGAACAGTGGGGGACTTCAAGAATGCTTGGGACAGGCATAAGGCAGTCCTAGGGGCGGGTAAGAGGAAGTAAGCTGTTGGTTAACTAGGATCTGCAGCTTATCTGTTACATAGGAAAATGGGCAGACTAGGTGGGCCAAGCGGTCCTTATCTGCCGTCAAATTCTATGTTTCTATGTCTATTTGACGTAGTGGACCACCAGCTGCTTGCAGGGCACCTGAAATCCCTGGGACTAGATGAACTAACTTTACGGTGGCTCACTAACTACCTCCATGGCAGGACACAAGTTGTCCGCTGGCAGGATGCTAGATCCGATGAGCGCCAGGTAACTGACGGGTTCCTCAGGGCTCCATTTTGGGCCCTCTACTATTTTCACTATTTGTGAACAGCTTACCACAAAACTGCAGTGGGGCCAAGGTTATCCTGTATGCAGACGATGCTGTGCTGTACAGAACCTCTAGAGACGCGGTGTCCCTAAACCTATCACCAAGTCAGGATCTGTTAATTCTTGAGCAATGGTTCCATGACAACAAACTAGTATTAAACAGCAAAAAAAAAACAAAGCCATGCTTTTCGACCCTAAGAACCTGGGGGCTAATAAGTCCAACCTACTATCTCTCTCACTTTCAAATGGGTCAAGAATTGAAGCTGTTAACTGCATAAGGTTATCAAGGAATGTTTATAGACCATGAAATGCCTTTTAGATGCCACACTGATCACATGACCAAAGTGGTCAATCAAAAACTAGGCCTCCTATACAGGCTTAGCCTTTTCCTAACCAGGGAGTCAAAACTTATTGTCAGTAATGGAACTATCCTACCCACTTTACTGTACGGAGCTACATTGCTGCAATCATTAAAGGCCACAGAAATGGGGCGTCTGAGAACACTATACCACTGAGTCAGTCGTTTTGCGGCTGGAGCACATCATATGGAGCACTGCAAAGTGCTGGGTACCATAAACTGGCCACCCTTAGAAAACAAGCTAGCATACCCAGCACTATGCTTGGGATACAAGCTACAGCAACCAGTCACTCCCCCAAGTCTGGCGACCCTATTGAGCCTCAAACTGATTGGCAGACACCTCTGATCCTCTGACCACAAACGTCTTCAGGTTCCCAGGGCCAGGTACTCCCATGGACAGAGATCTGCTAGGTCAGGTCTCCCCAGACTCTGGAATAATCTCCCTAAAGAAAGTATAGTTCCATAAGAACTTACTGTAACAGTAGATCTTCGAGAGGAACTCTTACAGCAGGCTATAACAATTAGGACTATTGCCACAGGCCTTAGGACCCACCGGAAAAAACTTAGCAACCAGTACCCAGTGGAGACAGCCCCCTTGATGTCGGCTCCGCCCCAACGTCAGTCATGCTATAACAGGGGGCGGACCCAGGCTCCACCTCAGTTCCCCACCAAAGACCCGTGAACAGATCCCAGCAAGTGAACCTAGCAAAGTCCGCCTTAGACATGCTGAAAATGTTCCTGGGGGATGAAGGGTGGGAAAGCAGCACCTGCTGCAAGTGCTCCTCTCAAAGATCTACTGTTACGGCAAGTTCTTACATAACTGTACTATCTTACTTCGAGGGGGAGCTCTTGCAGCAGGCTATAACAATCAGGACAGAATCCCAAGCAGTCCCGCACCAAGGAGGTGACCAGCCCTGGGAGGTAGGATGGTAGAAAAACTGCAGAGATGATGAAGCCTAAGGCTGCAGTCGGCACACTAGGACAAGAGACCCTGAAGGACTGCCAGGCCGAAACCAGCTCGGCACCTGGAAGCAATGTCCAGGCTGTAATGCCTAACGAAGGTGTGCACTGAATTCCAAGTAGCAGCTGCACAGATGTCTCGAAGCGAGACATTCTGCAAGGATGCAAAGGAGGTAGAGACTCCTCTAGTGGAATGACCTCTGACTGTGCCCGGTAGGGGTTTGTTGCATTTGTTGTAGCAGTACACTATACAGTGTACAAGCCACGGAAAGATAGTCTGCTTAGACACCGGTTTGCCCAGGTGTTGGGGCACAAAGGCCACAAACAATTGCTCCGATTTGCGGTGTGCCGCTGTTCGCGTAAGGTAATACCTCAGCGCCCTGTGGACGTCCAATGTGTGTAGGAGAGACTTTCCCCTATTGGTAAGGGTAGGATAATAGACTGGAAGGTCAACCGACTGGTTGAGGGTCAATTCCAAGACCACTTTCGGTAAGAACTTAGGATTTGTTCTAAGGGAAACTCTTTCCTGGTGAAAAATAATATAAGGCTTCTTACACATCAGGGCCTGAAGCTCTGAAATGCTTCGAGCTGAAGTAACAGCAACCTTACATGAAAAAAAAAAACGCAGCTCACACTCCGCTGCAGGTTCAAAGGGAGGGACAGTCAACTTCTCCAACACAAAAAGGAGATCCCAGGGAGGGATAGGATCCCTGATGGGAGGTTGTAAGTGTAAAATGCCCCGTAAAAAGGTGTGGGCCACATCCAGTTGAGCTAGGGTCCAGTCCCTGAACAGGACATGATAAGCAGAGATAGCCCACATATGCACCTTTACTGAAGAATAGCTCAAGCCTTGCTGGTATAAGGAGAGAAGATATTGTGATGCTGAGTTCACTGGGCAGGAAAGGGGTCCAGATGGTGGGAATAAGCCCATAAGCAAAAACGTTTCTACTTTATAGCATAAGTGGATCGCATAGAAGGCTTCCTCGCTGAAATGAGGATGTCTGCCACCTCTTGAGAAACCCCGTACCTGGATATGACTATGTCTGCAGGAGCCAAGCACAAAGGTGTAGGGACCCGAGATCTCGGTGAACCAGCCTTCACCGATCCTGGGACAGCAACTGCGAGCATATTGGCAGCGAGACTGGAGGTTCTGAGGACAACCAAGTAGTGTGAACCAAATCTGCCGAGGCCATACAGGGCCGATTAGAATCATCCGAGCCCTCTCAGCCTGAACTTTCAACAATATTCTCTGAACGAGAGGGAAGGTGTAAAGAAATCTCCCTGCCCAGCAAAGGGACAATGCGTCTGGCCAGAAAACACCAGGCGCGTGCTCTCACGAGCAGAAAACCGGCAGTCTGGTATGGCATGGAGACGCAAAGAGGTCCAGCTCTGGATGACCCCAAGTGCTGAAGAGCTGGTCTGCTACTGACTGGAGTAGCTCCCACTCATGTGCCTTGGACTGAGATATGCTTAGGCTGTCTGCCAAGTCATTTTGGGCACCTGGAACATGGATGTCGGACAGAGAAATGTGCTGCTCCAGCACCCAATACCAGACTCTCATCGCCTTCCTGCACAGGGGGTAGGAGTGAGTTCTCCCTTGCTTGCTGATGTAAAAGAAAACTGCCATGTTGTCCATCTGAACAAGAAGAGAGTCTGGTAGGAGGTCCTCCTGAAAGGCCGTTCGAGCATTGAGGACCGCTCGCATTTCCAGAACATTGATGTGGAGGCTGTGCTACTCCATGGTCCAGACGCCCTGGGTCTGGTGGTCCCCAAGGTGCGCCCCCCAACCCAAATGGGAGGTATCTGTTGTCAGAGTCCGGCTTGGGGGCTCCTGACGAAACAGGACCCCTTTCTCCAAATTAGAGGGTCCAACCACCATAACAGGGTCCTCCTTACTGGCTCTGAGATCCTGACCATATAGTCTAGGCCGTCGGAGCTTTGATCCCACTGCACTGAGCATCCATTGTGGGACCCTCATGTGGAGGCGGGCCAAGGGAACTACAGGGATGGCCGCCGTCATATGCCCCAGAAGTCTGAGGAAGGTCCTGGCTGGGAACTGCAGGGTTATGAGGACTGAACTGGCCACCTCTCTCAGGCAATCTCCTCTCTCTTGGGGGAGAAAGGCCATGCCCTGGAGTGAATCCAGGATGGTACCTATAAAGATGAGTCGTTGGCTGGGCTCTGGGGAAGACTTTGGTAGGTTCAGGGTGATCCCCACCTCTCAGAAGAAGGTATAAGTGTCTCTGAGAGCTTGAAGCAGGCGCTCTCTTGAAGGGGCTGCTACTAGCCAATCGTCGAGGTAAGGAAAGACATAATGCCCCCTGCGCCTTAGAGCTGCAGCTACCACTGCTAGGCATTTGGTGAAGACTTGAGGAGCAGAGGAGAGGCCGAACGGAAGAACCCAAAATTGATAATGCTCCCCCTGGAAGTTGATCTTCAGGAACTTCCTGTGAGGGGGAAAGACCCCAATGGGCATGTATGCATCTTGCATGTCCAGGGAACAAAGCCAGTCTCCCTGGTGCGGCAGAGGAATGAGACCTGCAAGGGGTCACCATCCTGAACCTTCGGTATTCTATATATATATAATGGTTTACAGAGCTGAGGTCCAGGATGGGCCGAAGATCTTGCATTTTCTTTGGAACCAGGAAGAAATGGGAGTAATACTCTTTCCCGCTGCAGCAGGGGGACTGGTTCTATTGCCTTTTCTGCAAGAGGGCCTGGATTTCTCCTTCTATGAGAGGAATGTGAGAAGGAGGCTATCTTGAGGACCTTGGTGGAGTTTATGGAAGGATCTCGGTGAACTCCAGTGTGTGCCCTCTCCTTATACTGTCTAGGATACACTGGTCCGATGTGATAGAGCTCCAGCCCTCCAGATGGAGGGAGAAGCGACCCCTACTGCCTCCTCTTAAGCCTCCTCCGGGGGTCAGTAGCAAGTCACTGGGCACAGCCGGGGGTGGGGAGAGAGGTGTGGGACGACTTGGGGCCTCGAAAAGGTGTGCCTCCAGGTTGCTGGCCTTCCTTTTGTAGCTACTTCTCTGACCCTGGTTGTTACCATGAGCTTGCTGGCTTGAGGATTTTCGAATGGGCCGTTTTCGGAAACATCTCTGATCCCCTTTGTACATTTGATGGACGAACCAAATGGACTTGATCAGACCCTCTGTCTCTTGCCCAAAGAGAACAGAACCATGGAACGGGAGGTCTCTGATCCTGGCCTGCAGATCGTTCTGAAATCCGGAGCATCTCAGCCACGCGTGGCACCTAAGGCAGACACCTGACGCTGCCGCCCTAGCTGCCGTATCTGCGGTATCGTACAAGGCATGTAAAACATGCGTGCTCACGTCCGAGCCTGATTTCAAGACATACAGGAGCTCCGACTTCTGTGCGGAGTCTGGCAAGGCATTGGCAAGCTCCTGACCCTTTTCCCAACATGCATTCTGGCACTGGACCATATGCGTAAGGAAATTAAGGGAACGAATGGAGCAGGTGGATGCAGAATATTCTTTCTTGCCCACCTGGTCCAAAAAACGGGACTCCTGGTCGGGAGGCTGGGACCTCAGATGTTTCGACTGCTTAGATTTGTCATGAGCAGCCGCAATTACCTTAGAGTCCGCCCGAGGGTTCTCTGCCAGAAAAGACTCATCCCTCAGGGCTCTGTATAGCCTATCTGACTTCTTGGGAACTGCCAGGACGGAGGCTGGATGCTTCCAGTTGTCCTGGTAAGTGTGACACTTGGCAGCTGGTTATGATTGTTCTATGATATTTGTAATATAAAACGTAGTGTGTGACTGTCTCACATAAGGCAACTGTGCCATGGGTGCCCCCCCCGCTTTCAGTTACAGTCAAGTGACCTGAAACCAGGAGGTAATTAAAAGGCCAGAGAGACTTAATTAAAGGTCTCTTATTTTTCTGTCTTAATTAGAACTCACCCAGCTTCCAGGATATAGGGCTCGAAAAGTTTTATGATTCCTATAGGAAGAACATTTTTATACCGCCATGGTGCTAAAGTTGTAAAAAAAAAAAAACTTTGATGTTCTTTGGGAAAACAGGAACTGCTCAAGATCAAAGAGGAAAGGCTTGATTAAAGACGATCATAATTTGGGGAATTAGTTTTTGCTGAAGTCACATTATTTAAAATACTTCCTGACTGGACATCATGTTTGTATTTTTTCTATATTCTAAAAGGAGGAGCTAGATGACTCATAGAAGGGGTGTGGGGAGACAGTTTAAACTATGCTGTGTCTGAGCTGTTTGATATATTCCATCTTAGAAGAGAGAAACACAACCCTCTGATAAGCACTTAGAGGTAATACATTAGATAGAAAAGTATCTAACTGTATGTTGGTAGGAGTTTGTAGTTTTCTTTGTTTTCTTGTAAGTGATTGTATGCTTTGTAATATAGTGGTCTGTGTTTACATTTTTCATATTTTTATAATTTTTTTTGTCAAATCTATATTTGAAAGATACTGCCTAGGTCTTCCAAGTTCTTTTTTTTGCATGTGACGTATAGAGGGTTAAGACTGACAAACCTGTTCAAAAGCTTGATAGTGTTATTAAACTGGGAAAAGGTAAGAATAAACCCAAGGTCTTTTATATAGAGTTTTAAGGGTTCATTTTGGGAAGCCTGGCTGGGTGCTCCTGGCGTAAGATTGTACCAGAATCCCCGAAGAGGGTATGAATCTGCGCCTGTATATTGGGTACGCTAGCATAAGGTTCACAGTTTGAATCCCCCCAGAACTTAAGACTAAAGGTGATTCAGGTCCACAAGCAGACAGAAGGGTTACCCTGTCTGTTACCTGTTCACATTACTGCGCTTGGAGGTTGGCACTGTGGGAGCAGAAGGCCTGACCTGCTGAGTGCATTTGTGACAGATTGGATGGCAGCGGTACGGATAAAATTGGTAACACAAGCTTTAACTGTTCAATGTCTCAGCTTAATACTGTATAGCTCACTTGCAAAATAAGGCAGTGATTTATTTTTTAAAAAGGAAACAGAACTATATCATTTTGCTTATAGTCAAGTTCCTACCTGTTTGATTTTTTTTTTTCTGAAGTGCAAGTCAGAGTAGCAGTAGTTAGGGAAGAAGATGGCTTCCAACTACAGCGGGTACACTGCAGACTACTTGAGGCAGTTGTGTCAGGACACAGGAGTCCTGCACGAGGTGAGAGCCACCAAGCAGAACCTCATGGATGCCCTGAAGGCAGCAGATGCCAAGAGCATCGACTCATAGACTGTGACTGTAAAAGACTAAACCTTGGGTGTGGAGGGGCTAGTGGCCAGTGCAGTGTCCAGATCCAGTGGTGAGGACAGAAGGCCAGTGCAAGCGAAGGGCCACAGCAGCAGGGGATGGTCACCAGCATTCTGGAGTCAGAAGCAATCAGGCTGCAGACTGAGTTGCACAGAATGGAGCTGGAGTTCCAGAGGGAAGAGAAGCGAGAGCAGCGAGCTGCAGGGGAGAAGAGGGAGCAAGAACGGCAAGAAGCAGACCGTGAACAGCGAGAGGTGGATCGTGAAGAGCATGAGCGCCAGAGGCGACATGAACTGGAGAAGCTACTGTACAACTCCAACCACCAGCACCAGAGCAGGTAAGTGGCTTGGGTTTAACTGGAACTACAGGACTGGGTTACAAACTGAATTCCAAATTGATAGCTGAATTTAAAGAGGGGGAGGATGTGGATGCCTTTTTAAATTCCTTTGAAAAAGTTTGTATGCAGGCAAAAATTCCGTAAATTCTGCGTGCCTCTCTGCTTGCCTCCAGCTCCTGTGACTGCCCTAAGCAGTACTCCCGCCTAGTTGCTCCTTGCTGTTGCTGCCTGATGTGCCTCCTCACCAAGCACTTTGCTATCGCCACTGCCCCTCTGTTGCACTTAACCCTGTCTGCCCTTGACAATGCCTCCGGGCTGCCATACCCCTCCCCGCTTCACCCCCACCCTCTCCTTCCCCACTCCTCCTCCCCTTTTCTCCTGCACCACCTCACACTTGTGGTCCTCTCTTCCCCTCACCCTCCTTCAGTCCTACCTCTGTCATTTCCCCCTTTTCCCTTGTGCTTCCTGTATTCCCTGTAATTGCATGTCTTAGACCATTAGTGTTACAGAATGTTTTATACTGTAATTTATGCTGTATGCTTGTACTCACTATGTGGAACCTTTGTAAAACAGCCTCGGCTCAAAGGTATTTTGTAATCCTAGACTCAAATAAAGAAATAAAATAGAGGGTCCTGGAGCTTCCAGCTATCCCCACTACTTACCGGGAAAGCTCGGGATGCACTGGGTCAAATGGACAATGAGGACAGTAATGATTACAGTAAACTTAAAACTGCACTTTTAAAAAAAGTTTGATTTAACTGGAGAAGCATACAGAGCTAAATTCCGTAAGCTCAGGAGAAGCCCTGATATGAGCTAGCCACGAAACAAAGTCAGTGTTTAAAACGTCGGTGAGAAGGAATTGAAGCAAACTCTGTAGTTAAAATTGAAAATGCTATTTTGTTAAAACAGTTTTTTTGGGCATGCCCAGCACAGCTGAAAACCTGGCTGGAGGACTGAGATCCCAAAACAGTGCAAGAGGCTGCTGAGCTCTCAGATTGCTATGCCAAGAGCAGACCTGCTCTGAGAGCGAATGGGGTGGGCGTGGCAGTGCAGAAAGGGAAAAAAAGAGTGCCTTCATGGCAGCTAAAACCCTTACTGCCTCCATAGAAACCAGTTAGCCCCAGGTTTCAAAGAAAAGATTTCTGTGAGAAAAGAAACGAATGTTGGGTCTGTAAAGAAACTGGGCATGTTGCCAGACAATGTCCCAAAAGGGTGAGCAATGCGCAGAATGGGGCTAGGAAAGAAGTGGGTTGTTTGTGTATCCCTGAAAGCATGCCTGTGAACATGAGGGAACACATGCACCCAGTCACGGTGAATGGGGTACAGACACAAGGGTTAAGGGACACAGGAGCACCCCTGACGCTGGTAAAAGGGGATCTGGTAGAGCCTGGTCAGCTTATGCCCAATGAATCTGTAACGGTGCAAGGGTTCAATGGTGAGGAGACCACATTGCCACTCGCTAGTGTTCTTCTAGACTGGGTGAAACAGGGGGAACTGCAACAGGTGGCTGTAGCCAAAACGTTAGCAGTTGACGTCATCCTTGGCAATACTCTCAAACAGAGGATGGTGTGTGCAGTGACCCGTAGAAAGCGACAAAGGAAAAGTGTAGTTCCCTGGACCCCACAGAAGCCATTGTGGAAACCACTGGGAGGCTGATTCCTCAGCCTGTGTCTACTGATAGGGAGACTAATGAAAAGGGGGTAGAAATTTCTCCAGTAGCAGTTAACCACACAATTACGGAGGGTTACTCCGAAGGAGGAGGGGGGGGTGACCCACTGTCAGACGGTTAGGGATGACAGTGATCCTGACTGCCCTGACGCTAGTGTTAGGGACCCTAGTTTAGAGACTGAAGGGGACCTGTCCCATGCCTTGGGAATGTGTATAAAGTTTGCAGCTGCTCAGAAAAGTGACCCTAGTCCAGAGAAGCTGAGGGCTTGGGCAGACTGACGGAGCACAGGGAGGTGATGGTAAACATAAGGTTTATTGGGAAAATGGACCGATGTATACTCAGGCTGTGAAGACAGAGGGAGGGGTGATAGGCAGGCAGCTTGTCGTTCCCCAGGGGTACCGTGAGCAGTTGCTCAAGATTGCACACGATATATTCCCTTGTCTGGTCATCTGGAAATTGTGCACTACACTGCGATTGGCCCAGAATTTCTATTGGCCCAACTTCACCAAGCAGGTGAAGGAGTATTGCAGGTCTCGTCACCGGTGCCAAGAAATTGGGAAGGCAGGTAAGAAAACCCAAGCCGCCCTAATTCCATTGCCCACAGTGGAGGCGCCATTCCAGAGGGTGGGAATGGATATTGTGGGGCCTTTAAATACCCCCAGCTCCTCCAGGAAGAGGTTCATCCTGACTGTGGTGGATTATGCCACTCGCGGTACCCCGAGGCAGTCACCCTATTCTCACTGAGGACAAAGTGGCAGATGCCTTACTTGGGATTTTCTCCCATGTTGGGTTTTCGCAGCAGGTTATCACCGATTGAGGGGGTTCCTTCATGTCAGACCTGATGAAATGTTTGTGGGAGAAGTGTGGGGTGGTGCAGAGGCGCACAACACCTTATCACCCGCAAGCCAATGGGCATGTGGAAAGATTTAATGGTACCCTTAAGTCAATGCTCCAAGCATTTGCTGAACAGCATGGGAGAGACTGGGAGAAATACCTTCCCCACCTGTTTGCATACAGGGAGGTACCCCAAGAGTCAACAGAATTCCCCCCCTCTGAACTCATATGGACGCCGGGTATGTGGGTCCCTAGATTTGATCCGGGAGGACTGGGAAGGCAAGAAAAAATTACTCACCTTAGTACTTGTGTTTATTCTAATGGAGTCTTGCTGTATTCTGACAATCTGCAGTTAGCTCCAGCCTTTAAACTGCCCCGGAGAGTAGAGGGTTAATTTTCTATGCAGTGCATAGAACGTTGAGCTTGAGCTCGGTTGAGGTCTCTGTCTGCAGCACTTTGAAACCCAACCGTCAGATTCTTACAGGCAAACACTTAACTGACTAACTATGTGGAAGTTGTAACATTTTTTAACTAGCCAACTCGCAACAGAAAGTTTTGGATTCCCAAAGGAAGACTCAAGTCAGGAAACCCAAAACCAAAACCTATCCAAACATAAAGATTATAATACAAGCACCCAGGTAAAATGGAGGGTGTGCTGAAGACACTCCTGGGGTGCAACACTGCACCTGCCCACCCACTTCCCAAAAACAGGTTCTGAGAGGGGAGGCTGGTAGGGAGGTCAGAATACAGCAAGACTCCACTAGAAGAAACACAATTACTAAGGTGAGTATTTTTTTCTTCAAACAAAATGAAGTCTTGCTGTATTCTGACAATCTGCAGAATACCAAGCAGTACCTCCATGGAGGAGGAACATAACCTACTTTGGGAATAGGCTCTGAAGTACTTCTGTGCCAAACTGAGCATCACTCCTAGGATGGATATCCAGAGAGTAATGCTTGGTAAAGGTATGGACTGTTTTCTAGGTGGCTGCTTGACAAATTTCTAACAGAGGGATATCCCTGGCAGCAGCCCGGGAAGCAGCCGTACCTCTTGTGGAATGAGGCCTGAGGGTGGAATTTTCCCAGTTTCTCATAGCATAATTATATACAAGAAACAATCCACCTGGCAATAGTTCTCTTGGTGGCAGGTTTGCCCTTTCCCACTTCCCCATAAGTGAGGAACAACTGGAGGGAATCAAACCTGTGACCCTTGGTATGCTCTATGTAGTAGCTAAGGGCTCTTTTAACATCTAAACTGTGCAGCCTCCTCTGCCCTGAGGAAGAATGATCAGTGAAGAAAACAGGGAGAGACATGGACTGATTCAAATGGAAGTCTGAAACTACTTTGGGCAAGAACCTCCTATTGGTTCTAAGGACCACTTTATCTCTATGGAAGGAGATAAAATCAGGTTCCACTGACAGGGCTTGCAATTCACTGATATGTCTGGAAGAGGTAATGGCTACCAAAAACACAGTTTTCCAAGACAAGTACTTAAGTTCTGCTGAGGACATAGGCTCAAATGGGGGTTGCATAAGTTGAGCAATGCAAACATTTAAGTCCCAGGCAGGGGCAGGATCCCTAAAGGGAGGCTTGGTACAGTATGAAGCAATCCCTCGAAAAAATTACAGAATACAGGGTGAGATGACAGTGAGGAAGGCTTTCCCACCGACAGAAAAGCAGAAACAGCTGACAAGTGTACCTTGAGAGTAGCTGGTCTGAGGCCTAGACCATTAAGATGGACCATATAATCCAGAACTGCAGGCAATTCAGCAGTGTCTGGAGATATATGCTTCTCGGAACACCAAATGCTGAATCTTTTCCATTTCAAGTCATAAGTCCTTCTGGTGGCAGGCTTTTGAGAAGCTTTGAGAATATCCAGAACCCCTTGGGACAGATGCAAATCTGCATACTCTAACTCTTCAAGAGCCATGCCTTGAGATTGAGGGACTGAAGACTGGGGTACCAAATCCTTCCCTGAGAGGAGGTTAACAGGTTGTAATTCCTGGGAAGAGACAGGGGAGAATGGACTGCTAGGGACAGTAAGAGGGGGTACCAGGGCTGCCTGGCCCAATCTGGAGCAATCAGAATCACTTTGCAGGGTTGTGACCTCACTTTGACCAGAGCCTTGAACAGTACAGGAAAGGGAGGGAAGGCATGGAGAAATTTCCCTTCCCAGTTCAATATCAGAGCATCCAGAGGGACTGATCCCAAGACTGGGGGTCTGCATCAAAACAGAGGAAGTTGGTGATTGTCTGGGGCTGCAAAGAGATCTATCTCTGGAGTGCCCCACCTTGAAAAAAATCACTTTTAACACCAGAGGGTCCAGGGACCATTCGTGATGGCCCTGGGAGATCCTGCTCAGTGCATCTGCTAGCACATTGTCCTTCCTGGAAGGTGGACTGCTGTCAGAGAGGTCTGCAGAGAATAAGCCAGGGACCACAATTTCATGACTTCCGTGCACAAGGCCGTGGACCGAGTGCCTCCCTGCTTGTTGATGTACCACATGGTGGTGGTGGTGGTGTCTGTACTGACCTGAACCACCTTGTTCTGCACTGACTGAGAGAAAGCTTGCAGGACCAGAAAAACTGCCCTGAGTTCCAGGAGATTGATATGAAGAAGGGATTCCTGAGGGGACCACAGTCCCTGGGCTGTGAGAGCCCCCAGATGGGCTCCCCACCCCAAAAGGGAAGCATCCATGGTAAGGACCACCGAATGAAACTGAGTAGCAAATGGGACCCCTTGCCTTAAATTGTCCTGATCCTGCCACCACTGAAGAGCTTGGATCAGTGCCCGAGTCACTGGAATCAGTTTGGTAAGAGGATCCTTCCTTTGGGACCAAAAGGCCCTCAGATGGAACTGAATGTCCCTCATCTGGAATCCTGCCCCTTGGACCACTGCTGTAGAAGCTGCCATGTGGCCCAAGAACTGAAGGAAATGCCTTGCTGGTCAGGACACCTGAAGGTTGAAGGAAGAAGCCAGTTCTATAAGAACTCTTGCCCTTTCCAGGGGAAAAAAGGCTCTTGCTTTGACAGTATCTAGCTCTGGCCCTATAAAGGTAAGAAGCTGCACCGGTTAGAGAACTGACTTGGGGAGGTTGAGAAGAAATCCCAGGAAGTGAGCACTTGCTGGGTTACTTGCAGGTCTGACTTGACTTGGTCTGGAGACTGACCCACTAGGAGCCAGTCGTCCAGATATGGAAAAATGGAAATTTTTTGCCTTCTTAAAAAGGCAACTACTACTGCCAGGTACTTTGTGAAAACCCTCGGAGCTGATGTTAGACCAAAGGGCATTGCTTTGAACTTATAATGACCTGACGGAAACTTGAACCTGAGGTACTTTCTGTGGGAGCACCTGATGGGGATGTGAAAGTAGGCATCTTTGAGGTCCAGGGAGGCTAGCCAGCCCCCTGGCCTTAGAGAGGGAAGAATTATTCCCACAGTCACCATCTTGAATCTTGGTTTTAAAAGATGTTTGTTCAGGCATCTTAGATCTAGGATGGGTCGCCACGCCCCTGTCTTTTTTGGGGTAAGGAAGTACCTGGAGTACAGACCTTTGCCCTGATGTAGGGTAGGAACTCTCTCTATGTCTCTTAGGGCCAGAAGAGATTAAACCTCTGCCTCTAGGGGAAAGGGTTTCGGAGAGACGTGCAGGTGGAAAAGATCTGGCCCTCATCTTTGGAAATTTTTTGAAACTGAGAACCAGTCCCTGGCTTACTACTTCCAGGACCCACTTGTCTGAAGTGACAGACATCCACTCCTGGACAAAGTAAGCCAGTCTGCCCCCTACAGGGATAGAAGAGTTGACACGGGAAGACCCATCAGGGTGTCTGCTTGGCAGGGGTCTTAGGCTGAGGAGTGGATGTAGCCCTGCTCATCCCCCTTCTGCCTCTCCCTCTGAAGAACCCCCTCTGTGAAAAGGGAGAATAGGCCTGTGCTTGGTAGAAAGGCCTATGAAAAGGCCTGCCCCTGCCCCTAGATTGCTGCCTTTGAGGAGTTGCCTGCCTCTCCTTGGCCTGAGCACTCCTATAAGTGGTCCTGTACTCATCCATTTTCTTCATGTAATTCTCTGTCTGCTCCCCAAACAGAGAATTACCCACCACAGAGAAATCCATGGCCTTAGCCTGGGTGTCCTGTGAGAAGCTAGTACATCTGAGCCAAGCCATCTTCCGAAGAGCCACAGATGTAGCCATGACTCTTGATGGCACATCATTGGAGTCCACAGCAGCATGAAATTGTACCTTTGATGCCTCAATCCCATCAGCAGCCACCTCCTCCAGCTCCTTGGCCAGCTGGGGGGAGGCCAGCTTAGCCAGTGCCAGTACAGTGTCCCACCTGGACTTCTGGTACCTGGCTGTATGGGCCATATAGTTAGCCTGCCTGAGTCCCAAGGAGGATGCCATGTACTGTTTCTTTGCCATGGCATCCATCTTCCTGGAGTCTTTGTCTGGGGGGTGTGAAGCCAAGGGAATATTTGCCTTGTCACAGGCTGCAGCCTGCACTACCCCACCATGGCTGCATTGCTGGTAGAAAACTCTGTATCTGAGCCTGATAAAGTATACCTCTTGTCCATCCTTCTGTCAACAGGAGGTACAGAATTAGGAGACTTTAGGATTTTTTGAGTCCGCTTCCCAAAGGACTTATGAAGGGGAATAGACAGTCTCCTGGACTCTGGGATGCCCATCATTTCAACAAAATCAGGCTCCTCTTGATCCTCCACAGCCTCCTCCATAGGAAGCTGGAGGGTTTCAGCCACTTTTCTGTAAAACAGATAGTAGGGAGGGGACTCAGAGAGCCTAGGAGGGGAAACACCAGGTGGTCTGTCTGGGGAGATGTCCAGTTCCACAGGCACATCCAGACTTTCACCATCATCACCATCATCTTCAAAATCCCCCTTCTCTTCAAACTCCGGTTCATAAAAGTCTTCAGGGATATAATCTTGAACCAGGGGAACCGACCGAACCGAACCCCTGCCAAAAGGCGCCGGATCGGTCGGAACTGGACGAAGCGATTCAACAATCCGAATCGCTCTGGCTGTTTCTTCAGTGGTCAGAACATGAACCTCTGGATCCAAACCGGTCGATTTCTCTTTGCGTTTTCTTTTTGTAGGAACCGATCCCTCAGGATCAGCTCTCCTTTTGCCCGAAGAAGTATCGCCCTGATCAGAGGGCACTCTTTCTGGTTCAGTCGGAACCGAACCGGGCTGGCCATCCGGGTCAGCAGACTTCTCGGCCTCCTTTTCCCTAAGTCTACCTAATCTTTTTCCCAGGGTAGACTTAGGAAAGTTTTTACATATCTGGCAGTCTGTATCGAGGTGGTCAAACTCCACACAATAAACACAGGTAGTGTGGGGATCGGCCTTAGGAAAGACCTCCCACACTCACTGCAGTGTTGAAACCCACTGGGTCCGTTTTTTTTTCTTGAGTTTCTCAGACATGGCCAACCTAACCAAACTTACCCTTTTTTCGCAACCGCCAGGCAAGACTCCTATCGGTTTCTAACCGTTACGGGCATTGGAAAAACGCATAAATTACTTTTTTTTTTTAAACGATAAGGACCGTAACCACACACTAAAGACAGATGTAAGTAATGGATCGGTTCAGCTGAACCGATCGAGAAATACAAATTTTCCAATTTCCGCAATAAGAAACAGAGAACTACCTAAAGTACTTACTGTACCGCAGACAGTGCCTGAACCGACAATGCGGAAAATAATTCAGAATAAAACAGACAACTTTAACCGACTTTGAACCAAGCAGAAGCAGAAATCTCCGGAGTGACTGTTCAGTGAGGCGGAGTAAAGAATCTGACGGTTGAGTTTCAAAGTGCTGCAGACAGAGACCTCAACCGAGCTGGAGCTCAACGTTCTATGCGCTGCATACAAAATGAACCCTCTACTCTCCGGGGCAGTTTAAAGGCTGGAGCTAACTGCAGATTGTCAGAATACAGCAAGACTTCATGTTGTTTGAAGCATGCCACCCAGGGAACTCCCATAGTGGATTACGTCCTTAGGTTTAGGGAAAGGCTGAAGGAGCTTATGGGGACAGCCCAGAGCAACCGGACAGCTGCCCAACAGAAACAAAAAGTGTGGTATGACCGCAGAGCCAGAGCTCGCTCGTACATGGTGGGTCAGGAAGTCATGGTCCTTATTCCGGTTCAGAAAGACAAGCTACAGGCCGAGTGGGTCAGACCGTACAAAGTAGAAAGGTAAATGATGTGAACTATATCATAGAGTTACCTGACAGAAGACAGACAGAAATAATATACCATGTCAACATGATGAAGCCATATGCTGATAGGGCTGACATGGTGTTTGCAGTATGTAGTCCTGGGGAGGGGACATATGAAGGAGACCCCCTTCTGGACTTGCTGGAAGAAAGCAAGCAGGAGTCCTCTGTGGAGGCAGTTAAACTGTCTCCCCAGCTGGCCCCGGACAAGATCCAGGAAGTAAGGGAGGTTTTAGCAGACTTTGCCCCACTGTAACGTCAAGCCTGGACTAACCCCCTTAGCAGCGCACGATGTGGAGACAGGGACACAGATGCCCATATATCAGATAGCATATCAGGTGTCAGAGGCTGTCCAAAAAGACATTAGGAGGGAGGTGGAGGAAATGCTGCATTTAGGGGTAATCCAGAGATCTCACAGCCCTAGGACCTCACCCGTAGTCCTTGTGCCCAAGCCAGATGGCTCTACTCGTTTCTGTGTGGACTATCATGGACTGAATGCAGTCATGAAGTTAGAGGCCCACCCGATGCCCTGGACAGACGAACTCCTGGAAAAGTTGGGAAGGGCGACATACCTTACGACAGTTGTCCTGACAAAGGGGTATTGGCAGGTAAAGTTAACTGACAGAGCTAGGGGGAGGTCGGCCTTCTTCACTCCGATAGGCTTATCGGAATTTAAAGTAATGCCTTTCAGAATGAAGAACGCCCCGGCCACTTTCCAAAGGTTGGTGAACCAGGTGTTAGATGGTGCTGAGGAGTATGCCGTGGCGTACCTGAATGACACTGCCATCTTTAGTGCCAGCTGGGAGGAACACCTGTCCCACCTTAGGGAAGTGATGGGCAGGATACAGAGGGCCGGGCTCGGGCATGTTGTAGGCCAGGGACAGCTCCATTCTAACCAAGTAAAAATAGAGGTGATCAAGGCATGGCCCAGACCAGAAACACAGTAGCAGGTCAGGAGTTTTCTAGGGACAGCAGGGTACTATAGGAAATTTGTACCCAAATTACAGTGCCCTGGCTGCTCCCCTACCTGACCTGGTAAAGAAAAAGTTGCCTAAGAGAATTACCTGGGAACCAGCCTATGAAAAAGCCTTTACCAGACTGAAAGAGGCACTTGGCAGTGCTCCTGTATTGACAAGTCCTGACTATAGCAGACCCTTTATAGTCCAGACTGATGCCTCAGACGTGGGTATTGCGGCAGTACTGAGTCAAGACATCCAACCAAGGGAAAGAGCACCCTGTAGTGTACCCGAGTAAAAAGTTACTTCCCAGGGAACAGGTTTACTCTACTGTGGAAAAAAAGAATGTCTTGCCATAGTGTCGGCCCTAAAGAAGTTAGAGCCATACTTATATGGGCAGCATTTTGAGGTACACACTGACCACAACCCCCCTGGTTTGGCTGACCCAAGTGGGAAAAACTAATGGTAGACTGTTAAGATGGAGTCTTGCCTAGCAAGGGTATGACATGACAATCTTACCTAGGGCTTGAGCGACCAATCATAACGCTGATGGCCTATCATGTCTGTATGAGGAGTGAACCGACTTGTGGAGCTCATCTCATGCAGGGGATAGAGCCCCAAATTCAGTCTAGGTGGGGAGGATTGTGATGCTTGGCCAGCTGGTTATGATTGTTCTATGATATTTGTAATATAAAAATGTAGTGTGTGATTGTCTCACATAAGGCAGCTGTGCCATGGGTGCCCCCCCCCCCAAGGTTTCGGTTACAGTCAAGTGACCTGAAACCAGGAGGTAATTAAAAGGCCAGAGAGACTTAATTAAGGGTCTCCTGGTTTTCTGTCGTAATTAGAACTGACCCAGCTGTCAGGATATACGGCTCGTAAAGATTTATGATTCCTACAGGAAGAACATTTTTATGCCACCATGGTGCTAAAGCTATAAAAAAAAAAAAAAAAAAAAAAACACTTTGATGTTCTTTGGGAAACCGAACTGCTCAAGATCAAAGAGCAAAGGCTTGATTAAAGACTGTCATAATTTGGGGAATTAGTTTTTGCTGAAGTCACACTATTTAAAATACCTCCTGACTAGACATCATGTTTGTATTTTTTTTATATCCTAAAAGGAGGAGCTAGATGACTCATAGAAGAGGTGTGGGGAGACACAGTTTAAACTATACTGTGTCTGAGCTGTTTGATATATTCCATCTTGGGGGAGAGAAACACACAACTCTCTGATAAGCACTTAGAGGTAATACATTAGATAGAAAAATATCTAACTGTATGTTGGTAGGAGTTTGTCTATAGTTTTCTTGTACGTGATTGTATGCTCTGTGATATAGTGATCTGTGTTTATATTTTTCATATTTTTATCCATTTTTTTTTGTAAAATCTATATTTGAAAGATACTGCCTGGGTCTTCCAAGTTAATTTTTTGTGCATGTGACGTATAGAGGGTTAAGACTGAAAACTGTTCAAAAGCTTGATGGTGTTACTAAACTGGGAAAAGGTCAGAATATACCAAAGGTCTTTTAGAGAGTTTTAAGGGTTCATTTTGGAAACCTGGTTAGGTGCCCTTAGGTGAAAGATATCTTGCATGCCCCTGAAGAGAAGATTATCTGAGCCTGTACATTTGGGTATGCTAAGGTTCACAGTTTGAATCCCCCCAGAACTTGAGACTAAAGATGATTCGGACCCACAAGCAGACAGGAGGTTTACCCTGTCTGTTACCTGTTCACATTACTGCGCTTGGAGGTTGGCACTGTGGGAGCAGAGGGCCTGACCTGCTGAGTGCATTTGTGACACCCACGTCCGAGCCTGATTTCAAGACATCCAGGAGCTCCATCTTCTGTGCAGAGTCTGGCAAGGCACTGACAAGCTCCTGACCCTTTTCCCAAAGCACATTCTGGTACTGGACCATATGCGTAAGGAAATTAAGGGGAGCGAATGGAGCAGGTGGATGAAGAATATACTTTCTTGCCCACCTGGTCCAAAAAACGGGACTCCTGGTCGGGAGGCTGGGATCTTAGATGTTTCGGCTGCTTAGATTTGTCATGAGCAGCCACAATTACCATAGAGTCTGCCCAAGGGTTCTCTGCCAGAAAAGGCTTATCCCTTGGGGCCCTGTATAGCCTATCCGACTTCTTGGGAACTGCCGGGACGGAGGCTGGATGCTTCCAAGTTGTCCTGGTAAGGTCTTGGAAAGTGTCGACCAGAGGAGGCACCACCAAGGGGTTTGGGCTCCTTCTGCCTCAGGTAACAAGCCAGTCTCCAGCGTTCCGGATCCAGGTCCTCTGTCTCCCATTCGTTAGAGGCCTGGATGTGCCTCATGATATCCATGAAAGTAGGATCATCTGGAGGCGAACGGGGTAGATCCTCGTCGTCAGGAGAACCCCCAACTCCTGAAAAAGAAGAGGAAGAGGAAGACCTGCTTCTAGACCGTGAGGTGTCTGAGCTGTGTCTTGAAGGACTACCCTCTCTAGAACGTCGGTAACTCACAGACCGATGCCGGTCCTGAGACCGTCGGCGGCTCCTGGACTGATGATGGAGCGGGGACAAACACCTGTCCTTGGACTGGTGCTGGCTAGGGGAGCAAGCCCACCTAGAGGAAGACCTACGACGGCTGCGGGACCTGCTCCTGGGCTTAGACTGACGATGGCTGTCCAACCTCGAGCGGTGCCATCTACGGTCCCTGGACTGGGAACGTACAGCTGAGGGGGACCGAGACTTATGCTCTTCAGGGATTTTAGCCAGTGACCCGATGGGGTTACCCTCAGGCTCCTGGTTGTCCAGTTGGTCTGGAAGCGGTGCCAGTTCCAGCTGTGGTGGAGCATCGTCTTTGTAGACCTGGCTCCACCAGAAGGAAAAAAGTTCCTTCAGCTCCTCCTTATTGGAGAGATGCCACCTCTTCCCCCTTTGGGGGGACTGGAGAAGCCGGGGGATCCAGTAGGGCTTTCGGAGAAGAGCCCGAAGAGTCCTCTGGAGTAGAGCATCTCGGGGCCAGCGTTGGTACCTTGATTGGAGTGGGCTCACCGGTGTCACATCAGCCTTAGGCACTCTGACCGGCGCCGGAGTCTTGGCTGGTGCCAGGTCCGACTCGGCCAGCTTTGACAGACGGGACACAGAAGGGGCCTTGGGCCTGGCATCTCAGTCTTTGTCTGGCGGCTTACCAGGGTCTGGTAAGACTGTAGTCAGGTCTTCTTTGGTAAGGCTGAGGCACTGGCGAAGTAGAGGCCTTGTCTGGCTCCCTGGAGACAGATGAAACGCACAGAGCGTAACCTTTGCCTTGGAAGGCTTGCTGATAGAAGCTCCCACGGGACCGACGTCGGTGAGTTGGCGGGAGCTTCTGGCCTCGACTTCTCCTCGTGTCTGGAGCGCTTCCAGCGGTCGGACCCGCCCAAGCTGGAGGAGGAGGGCTTTTCATGGGGGAAGTGGGATCTAGAACAATGATGGGACTGGCTACGGTCCTTGTCCCGGGACTTCTGTGACTTGTCCCGGTGCTTGCCCTTTTCCCCAGGAGAAGATTGCAGGATGTCCATTTTCTGTTCTAGCAGGTGGGCTTTCAAGGCCTTCAGGCATCTGATCAGAGTTCTGCCTGTGAAGCCCTTGCAGATCTTGCAGGATTTGAGGTCGTGGTCTGGTCCCAGGCAGAAGACACACTGATCGTGACCGTCCTTGGATGGGATCTGGCAGCCACAGGTGCACTTTGTCTTCTAGGAACCGGAGGAGGAGACCAACGATGGTGACAACATGCGATGGTAGCGAGGTCGGGTGAAAGAGGGACTGACTGCAAAATCGAGAAAAAAACGGAGAAACAAATCGAAAAAAAAAAAAAAGACCAAATTTGCTGGAACTGCTTGAAAAGCACGCCAAGCACTTCCCAACGAGAGCGGGTCTGCGGCGGGAAATAACTGAGGTGGAGCCCCCTTTTATAGCATGACCAATGTCAGGGTAGAGCCGATGTCAGGGGCGTTCCCTGCTGGGTACCACTAGCTACATTTTTTCCGGTGGATCCTAAGGCCTGCGGCAATAGTCCTAATTGTTATAGCCTGCTGCAAGAGCTCCCCCTCAAAGTAAGATCTACAGGACTGCAAATCACTCGCTGGTTTCAAATCGGGACTTAAGTCACACCTGATTAAACTGACTACCTGTTCTTGCTAACGATGATCCAATACTTTGAATCCATGGGGGTGTTGCCCACACAACCTCATGCTAGGATAGTTCCCCCATGTTGAGCACAGCTTGGGAACCTATAATACTGAAACATGGATTAGAATCTTGCACTTGTGGCTATATGTTGTATCTGCTAGCACACTTTGTCCTCTATTTGTCAACTTTGTATAATTTCTCAGTCGTATGTGTGGAACCATTGTCATGTACTTGTCGAGTTGTATCATTCTCAATCGTATGTACTGAACCCGGGTCGCCAGTGTCGCAAGCGGAAATCCAACCTCTGCGCCGGTGGGCCGGCCAGCTTCAGCAATTCTTTGTGAATCAGAGGAAAAGGAGGGAAGGCCTAGAGAAACTTCCCTGTCCAATCCAGAGTTAAGGCATCTGCTGGAAGAGTTTCTAGTGCTGGGGCCTACAGCAGTACAGAGGTAGCTGATGGTTGAGGTAAGAGGCAAACAGATCCATTTCTGATGTGCCCCGTCTCCTGAACACTGTGGTAAGGACTTATTTGTTCAGGGTATATTTGTTGTGCCCTTGGCTGATGTGGCTCAAAGCATCTGGCAGGGTGTTATCCTTATCTAGGAAGTGAATGGTTGAGAGGCTCACATCCAGAGAGTAGGCCGGAGACCGAATTCTCATGGCTTCTGCATATGGCACAATCGATCTCGTGCCACCCTGCTTGTTTATGTAGAACATGGCAGTGGTGTCTGTTCTGATCTGCATAGTGTGCTCTTTGACTTATGAGGCAAAGACCTTTAAAACCAAATAGACAGCTTTGAGCTCCAGTAAACTGATGTGGCTTGCAGACTCCTTGGGAGTCCATATGCCACTTATTGAACAGCTGTCCAGAGGAGTTTCTCAGCCAGAAAAGAAGCACCTATAGTAATGATTATTGTGGGACATGAAATTAGTTGGAAGGAAACTCCCACTGAAAGGTTTTCTGTTTCCTTCCACCAGTCCAGAGCTTGAAGAAATGAGCTGGTCACAGGTACTAGGTTGGACAGAGAATGTATTTATTTGTTTGTTTGTTTTTTGCACCAATGCATCCCGAAATGGTACTATATGTCCCTCATTTGGACCCTGACTCCTGGCACAATGGCTTTCATAGAGGCCCTGTGTCTCAGAAACCTGAGAAAATGTCTGGCAGGCCTGGTTTGGCCCAGGACAAAAAATAATTTACCAGGGACAGAAAAGACTGAATCCTGTCTTAAGGAAAAAAGGCTTTGCCCTGTAAAGTGTCCAAATCTGCTCCTATGAAATTCAGGAGCTTCATTTGCCGTACACGGGATTTCTTTTTCACTGATGAGACAACCCAGAGAGTATAAAATTTGTTTTGTACAGGTGAGAGCCTCTCTGTTGAGGAGGGGTCTTGTCCACAAGGCACCAGTTGTCCAAGCATGGTTAGACTGATATGCCCTGCTTTGTAAGATGAAAACCCCAGTGTCAGGCCAAGTCAGTGGCATGGCTGTAAACTGGTAATGCCCTGAGGGTAGCCTAAATGTCAAGTACTTTCCCAGGGACTGCCTTATTGATATATGAAATTGGGCATCCTTGAAGTTCAGGGAGGCTAGCCAGCCTCCCTGTTGCAGAGACTATCACCTGGCAAAATGACCTCTTTGAATCTTGGCAAGTCTTCAACCTTTTTTTTTTTTAGAATCCAAGCCCAACAGCAACCCTTGTATTAGGTTTTGGTGAATTGAAAAGATGCATCCTAATCTGCCACCCGCATTACCATACTGTCTGCGGTGATGAATTGCCTGCCCTTAGTGAAAGTAAAGGGAAAGCTTGCCCTCTACTAGGGAAGTTAGCTGACAGAAGTGAGGAGAATTGTCGTTTGAATTGGATACTGGAAGGAGGGGTGGAGATGGCCCTTTTCCGACCTCTCCTTCATTAATCTCTGAAAAGAAAATCCTTCTCTTCGGGAAAATCCAAAGGCAATGAGAGAGGAGAAAATGCCCTCAGAAAATATGTTCTGCCTACGCCTCCCTTGCTTTAAAATGTATGGGAAGTAAAGGCTTTGCTTCTGGCAATATTACTTTGGTAAATGCTCTATATTGTTCCACCTCTTTTAAGTAAGTAAGTTTTGCATAGGGGAAAAATCCGTAGCCTTGGAGTGAGCATTCTAAGGGAGGCCAGTGGTTACCAGCCAGGCATACCTGGAGACAGTATTATTATTGTCCACAGTTCTGTGGAACAGGAATATGGTAGCTTCATAGCTGCTAGGGCATCCTGCACCATTACATCCTTGCCCTGCTGGACTATGGCTATGATGGAAATCCATACGGCTTTTCCTCTTTTCTTATTTTAGGTTGCATAGGCCCTGTATATGGAAGGGCAAAAACACCAAAGAAACTGTAGTTTAAAGACTTTTACCCATAGGGGGTTCAGTTTTCGTGTCTCCTTTTCAGGTAACTGAGAAGAGAGCGGCACATAGACCTTATTCGAAGCTGCAGCCTGCACAACTCTCTGCTGCTGGATGCACATTAAGAAATCGGAATTTGTTTAGTCTATGCACAAAAATACAGCAGAACTAGAAATAAAACTCTCAGGAGGTCTCTTCAGAAGAGAGTTAGAAAGCACCTCAGAGGCAGTGTTGCTCAGCCAGGCGGAGAAAAAATTCTGGTGCTCTCTGGGCAAGCTCCACGCAGCACACCCTCTAACTCTCTTCTGATTGCCTAATTCATTGTATTCATCATCATAAACTCCACCTCTGAGGCAGCTCAACCTAGCCAGATTACTGCATACTGTTATGCTAAAGGACCGCTGGGGTGAAAAATCATTTTTCATGAGCATTTCACAAGTAATTAGGTATGAGAGGACAGTAAGTGAATGAAATATTCTTTGCAAAAAATTGTGTTAATGCAACATTTAGGATTAAGCCTAAACAGACAAAAGTAGGGAAATGTGGTTTCAAGGTTTCCCACCCTAAAACCCTGACCCCACTCCTTATGCAAAACAGGGATGGAGTCTTCCTTGGGGTTGCCAACCCTAAAGCTCACCCCATTCTATGGGGTCCCGAAACATACACACTTGTGTTCATCACATCTGAACTTTCTTGCTACCGCAATGGGATGAGTTTTAGGGTCGACAGCCCCAGGAGACTCCGCGACCCCAACTTCAGGTGGGGGCCAGATACAAGTTGGAACCCCTAAAACCATATTTCCCTACTATTGAGTTTAGCTAATCCTAAATGTTGCATAATGCAGTTTTTGCAAAGAATTTCCTTACTTTTTGAGACAGCATAATGGCATAAAGGGACTGAAAACACTTGGCTACGCCTCATACCTTCCTATGCCCCTGGGGCACAGTATGACATTCGGTTGTGCCTCATGCCTTACCCCATATCCAGGGGCTGAAAGCACTCGGCTGCATCTCATGCCTTACTATGCCCCAGGAGGTGTAGTAAGGCACTCGGCTTCACCACATGCCTTACCCCACAACCAGGAGTTTACCCTACATCATGGGGCGTAGTAAGGCATTCAGTTGCACCTTGTGTCTTACCCACACCTAGAGGTTAAAGGTACTTGGCTGTGCCGTGTCCCTTAACCCGCGCGCTCAGGGGCTGGAGCATATTTTCTGCATCCAGAACTAAAGATACTAGTTGGAACCACAATTTCAGGGTCTCATGAACCAGATTACCAACTGAGAACCACTTTTTCTGGATTGAGGGAACTGCATAAGCAGCAAAAGACAATTCATACGGCATGTGCTTACTGAGCATGCTCAGAAGTCAAATTTTTTGAAATTTAATATCTTTGGAATAGGTTCATATTTTCTCACTAAACCAGCCAATGGCAAATCTGTGGGCCAAGGCTTTTCTACCCTGAAAATTTCAAACCAAAATTCTAAACAGTCTGGGTGCAAGGCTATGACAAAAGAACAGCAAAAAACAGCAACATTTTTACATTTATTTTACTATCCGCATCTTGGAATCCGCACATCTAACCAGAATGAAACTTGGCACATCGCGAGATCTACCCCATGAGACCATGCATGCAAAATTTAGTACAAATCCGCTAAACGGTTGCAAAGATATTAAAGTGCAAATTTTGAGGTTTGACATAGAACCACTGCTCAATCCTCATGATTATTCATAAGCTATGCTTACAATGACATTTTGAAAATGTGGGGCAAATAAGGAACTGTTCTTCTTGCAATGTGAAAAGGTGAAACCAAAAAGAAATTGTTATGAACAGTGCTTTTGAACAGACCAAGCTTCCCAAAGAGGGATAACTTGTAGTTTTCACCAGATTTTTCTAATTCCCTCAGTTTTAAAAAAAATAGGTATGCAAATAAGCTTATGATTATTCGTGAGCTATGAGGTGACTCTAGGTGTCCAAGCCATGCTCTTTTTACAGCCATTTTAAAGTGCTTACTGAGCATGCTCTGAACCCGAATTTTTTAAATATAATAACTTTGGAAAAGATTAATATTTTTTCACCAAAAAAGTGAAAGGCAGATCTGTGGGCAAAGTTGTTTCTAACCTGAAACATTCAACCCCAAATTCCAAACTGTCTGGGCACAAGGCGATGACAAAAAAAAAAAAAACAGGATTTTTTTTTTCTTTTTTTTTCCGCTATCCACATCTTGGAACCTAGCCAAAGACAAATCTGTGGGCCAACCCCTTTCTACCCTGAAAATTTCAAACCAAAATTCCAAACTGTCTGAGTGCAAGGCTATGACAGAAAAATAGCAAAAAACAGTAATTTCTTTAACTATCTGCATCTCTGAATCCGCACATCTGACCAGAACAAAACTTGGCAAGTCAAGAGATCTACCCCACAAAACTACACATGCAAATTTTTGTGCAACTCCACTGAATGGTTGCAAAGATAATAAAGTGCAAAATTTGAGATTTAAAGTAGAACTCACTGCTCAACCCTAAATATAGTGGCGCAGTGGCACCACTATAATGAGCTAAATTGTGTCTAGTAATTCATAGGCTGCCACTGTGGAAGTATTTTGGTTACATACAGCTCAGCCTGACGTGGTCCAAGGTGTTTAGCTGCTGCATTTGTCTGCACGGTTAACACACCTGTATTTATTTTGTCTAGGTTCAACTCATTTCTCACATTACCATGCTTCATACTCTTCCTTTCTATCTCATCTTCTTCTCCCTCCTATCACTATCCTATCCCTCCCTTCCTGGGGCCTACTCACCAACCTCCATTTCTCTCCCCCTTCTCTCATTTTACACCTCCACCCCCTCTCTGTCCTCCACCTTCCCACTCAATCTATTCCCTCCTTGCCTCCTGCCATCAACGTGCTCCTCACTTCTCCCCATACTCCCCCCGTTATTCGCCCTGGACTCCTACACTCCCCCTCCCTCAACCTTGAATTTTTTCACTGCATCTGTCCTTCCTTTCCACTCTCCCTCATCCCTCCCTCTCCCCCTCGCCCAAAGGGGC
Organism: Neoceratodus forsteri; assembly: GCA_016271365.2. Classification (NCBI taxonomy): domain Eukaryota; kingdom Metazoa; phylum Chordata; order Ceratodontiformes; family Ceratodontidae; genus Neoceratodus; species Neoceratodus forsteri. Next base: position 277,639,524 of record CM028138.1, on the reverse strand, counting down.
AGACATCTCACTCCATTCTCCTTCTTGCTGGCAATGTTCAAACTAACCCCAACCTCCTTCTTCTTCTGCCCATACTCTCCCCAAAGGTCTCAGCATCTACCCCTTCAATGCTAGGAGTCTCCTCCCCAAGCCTGACTCCCTTAAAGTCTGGATCTTCCTGCGCTCTCTCAATCTTTTGTACATCTCTGAATCCGGGCTTTCCTCTAGAGTACCTGCCTCTGCTCTAATTCTCCCCAAGTATCACCTCTTCCATCAGGACTGAGGCAAGCATTGTGGTGGTGGGGTTGCCTTATGTGTCCATCAGAACTTGTCCTGCTCCACCTCCTTCTGTGAGTCTGTCCCCTCCTCTCATCGACTCCTGTTAGCCAAGCTGTCTCTTCCTTCCACTTTCCCTATCTTTGTCAGTGTAGTCTATGACTCTCCAAAAATCTCTCATATCCCTCGACTCACTCTCACCTCCCATGCTGCCTCCGGTGAGTTCATCCTCCATGTGGACTTCAGCCCAAATTGGCCTTCTCCTACTTCCAGGCCCACTGTCCACAGGATTGAGTCCCTAAATCTTAAACAACTAATCACCAAACCCATGCGGCTCAGTCCTCACTCCCCCAACCATTCCCTCCTGGACTGGGTGCTCTCCTCCCACCCCCATTGTATAACTGCAGCAGGCATTCCTCCGAATGTCTTCAGGGACCACTGTTTAACTTCCTGTGTCAGGAAACCCAACTCATTCTACTCCCAAATATCTTTGGTACAGATTTCTCAAGTCACTTGATGCCGATACCCTTCTAAATGACCCGACAGTCTTTGATTGATTCCCTGTTTACTCAGCCCTAGACATCAACATGGCCCTCTCCCTCTTCACTATCACACTTACCCATACTTGGAATACTCACGCGCCCCCCCCCTTAAAAAGTACAGGTTCAAATGCTACCACCACTCTAAGGATTACTTTGGACCTCAAAAATTTGTGCAAATCCCAGGGCCAAGCTTGGGCACATTATAAGTCCTCCCAATGCCAGACAGACCTTCTAACCTACAGGATACTCAGAAATTCCTGTACTAAGGCAGTACACACTGTGAAGGCCCACTATTTCAAGTCAAACTTCCAGTCCAACCTAAACTTCCCATCAAACTTCTGGAAGGTAATCCACTCCCTATTCAACCCCCTCACCCCTACCCTAGTCCACTCACACCCTGTCCTCCTGCTAGATGGCTCATTTGTCTTTGACGACCCCCACTGCTGCTCATTTCAACAGCTTCTTCACCACCTGTGCACTATCCTTTCCTCCTTCTCCTAATCAATACCACCTCCTGTACCCCACTGTCTCTCCCTCATCCTACTCTCCTGAAAGTTTCCACTCCCCCCACTTCCCCTCAAGAAGTCTTCCTTGCCCTCATGTCTCTCAACCCTTTTAAGCCCAGCCCAGACGGTTTTGGTCCTACATTCCTACGCCTCTTTGCACCTGCAATGGCCTCTCCACTTGCTCACCTTCTGAACTTTTCCTTCTCCCTCAGTGCTGTCCCACAGACCTGGAAGGTTGCTAAGTTTCTGCCTTTACACAAAGGGGGTGACCCTTCCTCCCCTGGCAACTTCCAGCCAATCTCACGCCGTCCCTCATATACAAAGCTCCAGGGGAACACAGCTTACTCCAGGCTTGCTGACTTCCTCTACCCTTTCCAATCTGGCTTTAGGTAAAAACACTTTACTGTCTCACTACTGCATGTAACAGATTCTATCCTCACCAGGATGGAGCAGGGAAATATTACTGCAGCCATGTGCATCAATCTGGCCAAAGTTTTTGATCTGGTGTACCACATGCTCCCCCTGAACAAGCTGAGTTCTGCTGGCCTTTCAGTATCCACTGTGAGCTAGTTCCATTCATACTTCATGAGCCATCAACAGACTGATCCGGTTGACGGTGTCCAGCCCCCTTCCCATCCTAGCAGGGGTCTCCCAGGGCTCCATCCTGGCCCTGTCTTTTTCACCATTTTTCTGTCTGACACATGCATACATTGTAAAATGCCTCAGTATACTGTACCCTTTCCCTTATGTCTGGAATTTGTGTGCCTCCTATGCATACTGTCCCCTAGTCTTTGTACCTTACTGTCTTATGTAACTGATGTGGAACCTTTTAACGAGCAACTGCTCACAGGTGTCATCCAAGATCTCAATAAATAAAATAAACGAGCTTTCCTCATCTTGTGCCTCTACGCATATCCACATGTATGCAGATAACATGGTCATCCACACCTCTGGCACATCAGTTTCTGCAGTAGAAGTTCACTCCAAAAAGACTTCCACAATGTGCTACGCTGGTTCCATGCCAATCAGTTCAGGGTCAACACCAAGAAAACCATGTCTATGACCTTCGGCACCAGCCAGAAATTAGCTAGGCTCTCACCTCCCCGTGTCTTCTCTACACTGGATGGCACGACCCTGGAGGATGTCCCTGCCTTCAAGTACCTTAGTGTGAGGCTGGATAGCAAGCTGGACCTCTCAACCTACATCAATGCTATCCATGCCAAACTTCACCCCAGACTTGCTGCCTTGTACTGCAACAAGGACTGCCCCCCCCCTCCCAAAGTCCTACAGGAGCTGGCTACCAAAATGGCTCTCCCAGTCTGAGGTTATGAAGATGTGGTCTACGGCACTGCACCCTCCTCTTTCACTGCCAGATTGGACACCCTCTGTAATGCATTCTGTCACTTTGGTACCAACCCCCCACACTCATCACTGCTCCCCTACTCCTCCCTTTAAATCCTCCCTCTACCTTCTTGTCACCAGTCCCACTCTGCCTCCTTTATCACTAAATACTGACTTAGGTCCCTTCCCTCACTCCTCTCCCCTGTCCTAGTCTTTTCATACTCACTACGCTCCAGGGATTCCTGTACCTTCTCCATTCCCCAACCTCACTCCACTGGTGGGCAAGCAGCCTTCTGCTACAGTCTCCCAACCCTTTGAACCTGCTGCCTTTCTCCCTCCGACTCTCCCCTTCACTCCCTGCCTTTAGCCACCTGCAAAAGCATATTCCTCCTCCCCCTGTACCTGTTACTCCCCCTCTTGATCCCACCTGGTCTCCTTCTCCTACCTCTGCTGATTCCCCCCTCCTAGCCTTGGCCTCCTAACTCAGGGCAAGCGATGCTCTCCCCCTTGGCCTCTTCTCTGCATCCATCCTGCACTGCACTGCACACTTGTAGCATTTTTGCAGCTGTGAACTTAACTGACTCATCACACCTTGTACCCTTGGATTTGACTTGTTTATTGTATTTTGCATTTTTGTATGCTTTGTAATTTTACTGTTCTGTGTCCACTCCATTTCCACCCCCCTTCCCCGGCCTGGAAACGAGCCTCCACTCAGTGTGCCTTTCCCGGCTACCAATTTTAAAATAAATAAATAAATAAATAGGAGGCTGGTGAGCAAGATGGAAAGCCTGGGGTTTGGTGGGAAAATAACAGGCTGGGTGGAGGCCTGGCTGGCAAGAAGAACTCAGAGGATGGTGCTAAACAGGGTGCACTCTGGGATGGTGAGGGTGAAGAGTGGAGTGCCACAGGGTTAGTTTTGGATCCGCTTCTCTTCAACATCTACATCAGTGACATTGTGGAGAGCTTTAAGGGGAGGTTGTGCCTATGTGCTGATGATACAAAAATATGCAATAGGGTGGACACCCGGGGTGGGGGGTGGAGGACATGAGGGAGAACTTAAAGATGCTCGAGAAATGGTCTGGGATGTGGCAGCTGAAATTTAATGCTAAGAAGTGCGCTGTGATGTACTTAGGGAGTAGAAACAGACTAGCAGGGTACATCCTAGGTGGGGAGGAAATCAAAGTAACAGAACAGGAAAGGGATCTGGGGATCACAGTCTCCTCGAACCTTAAGGTAGGAATCCAATGTAGCAGGGTGGTGGGAAAGGCCGACGGAATGTTGGCATGCACAGGCAGGGGCATTACTAGCAGAAAGAGGGAGATAATGCCCCTTTACAAAGCCATGGTGAGGTCGCAACTGGAGTATGGGGTTCAGTTCTGGAGGCCACATCTCCGCAAGGATATAGATGCGTTGGAGAGGGTTCAGAGAAGGGCAACCAAGATGGTGCAGGGAATGCAGGGAAAGACATACGAGCAGAGGTGTAAGAAGCTGGATCTGTACACGCTGGAGAAAAGGAGGGAAAGGGGAGACATGATTGAAACTTTTAAATACAGTGACTTGCAAAAGTATTCAACCCCCCCCCTTGAAAGTTATCAGATTTGTCTGGATTACAAATGAGACTTACATATATTATTCCAGTCAATATTTGTACTGCAAACTCATATGCTCTAACAGTATATTGTCAAAGCCAAAATTAATTATCCGTCAGCAGATCTTTTAAAGAAAATTAAAAAGTGGAAAATGTTGCTTGCAAAAGTATTCAACCTCACATTAGTATTTGGTAGAGCCACCTTTTGCTGCAATAACAGCTTTAAGTCTTTGGGGTAAGTATCTACCAGCCTTGCACACTGTTCGGGAGTGATTCTTGCCCATTCTTCTTGGCAGATCTGTTCCAGGTTGTTCAGGTTGGTTGGGTGACGCTTGTGCACTGCAAGTTTCAAACAGTGCCACAGATTATCGATGGGATTGAGATCTGGACTTTGACTTGGCCACTGTAGGACATTCACCTTTTTGTTGTTTAACCACTCCTGTGTTTCTTTGGCCTTGTGCTTGGGATCACTGTCCTGCTGAAAGGTGACGTTTCTCCCAAGCTTTAGTTTTTTAGCAGACTGAAGCAGGTTCTCTTGCAGTATCTCCCTGTATTTTGCTCCATCCATTCTTCCTTCAGTTTTAACAAGATGCCCAGTCCCTGCTGATGAAAAGCATCCCCACAGCATGATGCTGCCACCACCATACTTCACTGTAGGGATGGTGTTTCTCGAGGCATGGGCAGTGTTAGTTTGCGCCACACATGGCGCTTTGAATTGTAGCCACAAAATCTCTATCTTGGTCTCATCAGACCACAAAACCTTATGCCACATCTTAGCTGGGTCACTCTCATGCTTTCTGGCAAACTCAGATGTGCTTTGATATGGTTCTTTTTGAGTAATGGCTTCTTTCTAGCCACCCTCCCATACAGGCCAGTATTATGCAGAGCTCTTGATATGGTTGACTGGTGCACCTTCACTCCTCTCAGCCACTGAACTCTGTAGCTCCTTCAAAGTGATTGTTGGCCTCTCTGTGGCTTCCTGTACTAGTCTCCTTCTTGTTCGGATGCTGAGTTTGAGGATGGCCTTGTCTAGGTAGTGCCTGGGTGGTGTGATGCAGCTTCCACTTCCTCACTATTGATCCAACAGTGCACACTGGGATATCCAAACACTTGGGTATTATTCTGTACCCTTTTCCTAATTTATGCATGTCTATTACTTTATCTCTAACTTCCTTAGCATGCTCTTTAGTCTTCATTTTCACACCCTTCCTTCAGATTCACAGTCTGACCAATGGTCATTAAACTGAGGGGGGGTTTTATCCAGAAACTGTGAGCTACTTTAATGTTTCAGAGGAGGTGAGGCCAATTGTAAGCCAATTGTGTCCTCGTTAGGGCAATATTTTTCATCTGTGTAAACTTGGAGCTTCCAGAGCACAGGGGTTGAATACTTATGCAAACAGCATATTTCAGTTATTTCGTTTTCTTAAAAATATATTCTAACATGAAACCAATGTCACTTTACAATAATTATTTTGAGGGTCAGTCTTTTTAAATTAAATATTACACAGAACAAAATCTCAATGTATCATTTGTCATTCAGACAAATCTGACAACTTGGGGGGTGAATACTTTTGCAAACCACTGTATGTAAAGGGGCTCAGCAAAGTGGGAGATGAGGGTTTACTTAAGAGGAAGTAGGGGGCCAGAACTAAAGAGCACAGCCTCAGTCTGCAAGAAAAAAGATACTGGGGCAAAGTGAGAGGGCATTTCTTCACAGAGAGGGTGGTGGAGCCCTGAAGCAGACTGTCAGACAGAGTGGAGGGGGGGCTAAAATTGGTGGAGGAATTCAAGAGGGTTTGGGACAAGCATATGAGTACTGGGGGGAGGATGGGGCTGGCAGGAGTGGGAGGTGTAGCAGAAAAATGGAGCAGACTAGATGGGCCCATATGGTCCTTTTCTGCCGTCAAGCTTCTATGATTCTATGATATGGATGCCAAAGCAATGGCAGAGGAGTTCTGGCATGAACCCATGATACCCAGTTTGAAGAAGTGGTCACAGACTGCAACTTGAGCCATGGACTAGGGCAAGAATGTCCTGACATTGGCTTTGGCGACTGAGCCATGGTAAGCCTACAAAAAAAAAGGGGCATAACAGTCAGAGGCCAGTGGAGGGGAGATAGATGGCAGAAAAAAAAAAAAAAAAAAACAGGGAAAAATGGGGGGATCCTATGGAAACATTTAGAATCGTCTTTTCTCCACTGCAAAGGACCCTAGATCAGATAGTCTGTCCTCTTGGCGATGTCCTCCGAATGCTTTTTGGCATATCTTCCAAATGGGGCCTATCCAAGGAGCTATACAGCGGCATTATTACAGTGCTTGATCTACTGATAAATATTGAGTACACAGCACTGCAGTTTTGCAGCCTCAGATACTAGCTACTGTTTTGTTTAGTTTATAAGTGTTATGTTAGCGCCGCCTGTACTTACTATGCTATATTAGCACCAGTACTGCATTCTTACAAAACAAAGTGTACAACTCAGTATTTTTGTGCCACTTTATTGAAACTGTACACCCATTTTTACTTTGTTTTCACATTTACTTTCAGTTACTCTGGAAAATGTATTTCCTAACTTGTTTAGAACCAGGTTTCTCTCATCTACATAGAAACACAGAATTTAACGGCAGATAAGGACCGCTTGGCCCACCCAGTCTGCCCATTTCCCTACCTAATGGATAAGCTGCAGATCCTAGTTAACCAGCAGCCTACTTCTTCCTACCCCCAACCCCTAGAATTGCCTTATGACTGTCCCATGCATGCTTGAATTCCACCACTGTTTTTGATTCCATAACCTCCTCCGGAAGGCCATTCCATGCATTACAACCCTCTCTGTGAAAAATACTTCCTTAAATTACCTCTGAGCACGCCCCCCATCTTCAAATTGTGCCCCTTGTTCTTGCACACCTCTTTTTGAAGATGCTACCCTCTTGGACTTTGTTGATTCCTTGAGGTGCTGAAAGTTTCTATCATGTTCCCTCTCCCTCCTTTCCTCGAGGGTTATACATATTAAGCACCTTTAGTCTCTCTTCCTTATGTCTTCGATTGCAGACCCTGCACCATTTGAATTCCCTCCTCTGGACAGCTTCCATCCTGTCTATGTCTTTGTGGAGATTGGGTCTCCAGAACTGCACGCAGTACTCCAGATGGGGTCTCACCAGCTGTCTGTACGGAGGGATAATAACTTCCCGTTTTCTACTGGTGATGCCTCTCCCTATGCATCCCAATATCCCCCCAGCCATCCTTGCTGCTGTCTCACATTACTTGCCCACCTTTAGGTCATCTGATATGACTACCCCCAGGTCCCTTTCCATTTTTGTTGTTGTTAGTATCTCACCCACCATTGTGTACTCTTCCCCTTGGTTTTTGTTTCCCAGGTGCATTACCTTGCACTTCTTAGCACTGAATCTAAGCTGCCATACATTTGATTGTTCCTCTAACCTTGCCAAGTCCCTTCTCATCCTTTCCACCCCACCTGGTGCATCAACTCTGTTGCAGATCTTTGTGTCATCTGCAAAGAGACATATTTTTCCTTCCAGTCCCTCTGCAATGTCACTTATAAAGACACTGGCGAGGACGGTCCCTGTCTGAACCCTGCGGTGCCCACTAGTAACCCCCCTTCTTCAAGTGGACTCCATTTACTATTACTCTCTGTGTCCTATTCTCCAGCCAATTCTTTACCCAGGCTGTCATCTTGGGACCCATCCCAGGCTGGCTAACTTGTATATTAATCTTTTGTGTGGGACTGTGTCAGATGCCTTGCTGAAGTCTAGGTAGGCCATGTTCACAGCCCTCCCTGATCTACTACTTTGGTCACCCAGTCAAAGAAATCTATCAGATTTGTCTGGCATGACCTTCCTGCTGTGAATCCATGCTGCCCTGGGTCCTGTGCCCCTCTGGCCTCTAGATACTCGACAATTCTTTCCTTCAGAAGTGATTCCATCATTTTCCCTATCACTGAGGTTAAACTAACAGGTCTGTAGTTTCCTGCTCCTGCCTTGCTCCTACTTTTGTGAAGGGGAATCACATCTGCCCTCCTCCAGTCCTCGGGTACCACCCCATCCTCCCATGATTTGTTAAAGAGGGTAGTCAGTGGTGTCACTAGTTCAACCCTTAGTTCTTTTAGAATTCTGGGATGAATCCCATCAGGCCCCATTGCTTTGTCCACCTTCAGTTTTAAGAGTTCTTTCAGAACCCTTTCTTCTGTAAATGGGCTGGTATCAACTTCTGTATTCAGAGTGTTTCTTTTGTTTGTTTTAGCTACCTCCCCCTCTTCATTTGTAAATACTGAGCAAAAATATTTGTTTAGTATCTCTGCCTTTTCACAGTCACCCTCTGCCCACCCCTCCCTTTATTAAGCCTCACTATCCCTCCCTTGTCTTCTTCGTCCCTGATGTACCTATAAAAGGTTTTATCCCCTTCTTAACCGAGTTGGCTATCTTTTCCTCGGTTTGGGCCTTTGCTGTTCTGACTGCCTTCCCAGCTTCCTTTTGCTTTAACTGATACAGTTCTCTGTCCTGCTCCTTCTGTGATGCCTTCTACTTCCTGAATGCTTTCTTTTTCTCTTGAACCTTCATTGCCACTTCCTTTGAGAACCATAGTGGTTTCTTACATCGTTTTGTTTTGTTTATTTGCTTCACACAAAGGCTTGTTACCCCTGTGATGGCAGTTTTTATTATTCCCCATTGTTCTTCCACCCCTCCTTCCTGCCCATTTGCTAGTGCATTCCTTAGGCACTCACCCATTTTAGCAAAGTCAGCCCTCCTAAAGTCCAGTACTTTTGCCTTTGTATGGCTTGACTCTATTGCTGTGTTTATTGTGAACCATACTGTTTGATGGTGCTGGTTCCCAGATGGCTACCCACTTCTACATCTGTGATCTCTCTCCATCTCCATTTGAGAGAACCAGGCCTAAGATTGCTCCCTCTCGAGTGGGTTCCAATACTAGCTGTCTAAGGCATGCCCCTGTGGGGCATCTAGAATAACCCCCCTCTTCGTAGTGGCTGCTGCAACTGCACTCCAGTTAACATCTGGCATATTCAGATCACCCATCAGAAATATCTCTCCTTTTTCTGCCGTTCTAAGTATACTTTCTATCATTTCCTTGTCCATTTCCTCCCTCTGAGAGGGGGGGTTCTGTATACAACCCCTGTGTGGATTGTGGTGCCATTGCCTGTCTCCAAATTGACCCACAGTGCTTTTTCTCCTCCTCCCTGTTTACCCTTTTGTTCTGTTGCTTTGATTCCCTCCCTTATGTAAAGAGCTACTCCTCCTCCTCTTTTACCCTCCCTGTCCCTCCTGTAGATAGTGTATCCTGGTATGTTTACGTCCCAGTCATGGTTTTGTGTGTACCATGTTTCTGTGACTGCCACGATATTCAGATGTTCCTCCTCCATCAAGGCCACTAATTCAGGAAGCTTGTTACCCAGACAACGGGCATTGGTACTCATTGCTCTCCATTTTTTGATGGCTTTACCTTCTGTTGCAGCATCCCTCACTGACCTTTCTACCTCGGTCTTTTTCTCATTTAGTACCCTGTTTTGTAGGGAGAGGCTGGGATTTTCCTGCTGCTTATCAGTGCCTCCCCCCTTGACTAGTTTAAAAGCTTGCAAATGAAGCATTTAAACCGACTGCTCAAAAGACTTGTTCCCTTCCTGGACAGATGCAGACCATCCTGCCAGTATAGGCTGGTGTCCCTCCAGGTGGAACCCCAGTCCCCAATGAAGCCAAACCCCTGTGCTCCACACCATTTTTTCAACCATTCATTAAACTGCATGGTGCAAAGTACCCTCACTTCACCCAGGCCACTGACAGGCAGCACCTCTGAGAAGGATACTCTGTGTGCTACTTGTCCTAGGCCCCTCCCCAACTCTACAAAGTCTTCCTGCACTGCTCTAATCTCATGATGAGCCAAGTCATTTGTCCCTAGGTGGACAATGACGTCCAGCTCAGACTCCCGTGCAGCTGTTCTCGTGATCCTGAGGATGCGCTTCCTGTCCCTCCAAGCCATGGCACCAGGCAGGCACCTTACTTCGGTTTTCCCTGCTCCCCCCAGTTCTATCCCCCTAATAACTGAGTCCCCCACCAGGAGCTGCTTGCTTTCCCTGTGGTGTCCTCTGCCTCCTTCCCGTGGGCCTCCCTTGTGACAGTTGTCCTCAGCCTCCTTAGTCTCCTCTGCGGGTGCATCCATAGGGGAACTATGCTCCCCCAGAATGGTGTTGGATTGTGGAGTGGAACAACTGACTGGGTGTGCCTCTGTTCCACCATCCTCACCCTCTCTGAGCCCACTGTGGTCCAACTGCTGTGCTTTCTTCGCAACCTCTGAGGTAGTGGTGGTGGCTCTGGTGCTCCCTGGATGGGGGAGGCTCCCTTCCTACTGTCCAGTGTGGCCTGGAGGAAGGTTCTCTTACTACTGCCCAGTGTGGCCTGAAGACGGGCAACTTCCTCCCTCAGGGCAGAGAGTTGTCTGCAAATAGGACAGCATCTCAGCCTCCAGAAAGACTCCCGGAAGACTGCTACCCCACAGCCATTACATTGTACTACTCCCCACATGTTTATCTACTTTTTTTTTGTGTGTGTGTGTGATTGGTTTGTTATATAGAAATATACATATTATACAATGTGTATGCTTATATTGTCAGTGCAGTGTGCTAAAGAGGACTAGAGGGCATGGGATGAAGTTGGAGGGAGGACGATTCAGAGGAAACATGAGAAAGAATTTCTTCACAGAACGGGTGGTGGACAAGTGGAACACCCTGCCAGAGGAAGTGGTGGGGGCTGAAACAATCACGGGATTTAAGAATGCATGGGATAGACAAAGGAATTCTAGAGGTCAGGGGTAAGGGGAAACAGACTTCTAGGAAAACAAACTGAACTTACAAGCTCAAATGGGCAGACTGGGTGGGCCATAGGCCCTTATCTGCCGACACTGTCTATGTATCTATGTAGGATATGACAGTGATATGCACCTTGCACTCTTGAGGAAATGATGTCAGAACCCCAGGTATAAAGGAACTATTTCCAGGGGTGGGTGGGGTGAGGGATGGGCAAGGGTTGGCCTAAACTGTGCCCACATGAGAACAATCAGCTAAAAGCTCTGACCCACCGCTGCATGAGTGTCTTCCTGTCAGCAAGATGCCCACACAACAATTTGACAGAGAAAATACCCTGCTAATCAAACAGAGAAAATCCAGACATCCAAGTCAGACACAAGTAAACCTCCCCAGCCCCAAAACAGCCTGGTGATTTGTGCTCTGAAAGCAGTCAGCCCCAAAATAAGTCAGCTGTCACCAGGATGGACCACGGTAAACAGCATTCTGTCCTCAGGGTTTAAACTCTTCCTGCACTGAAAATCTTAACAATTGTAACAAAAGTAAAGCAAGATCCACCTCCCTCTGTTGCTTGAAAGACTGTCTTTCCTGATAATTCTAAGTTCCTTATTTCACCTTTCAGTTAGAAGCAGCCTCCACCTGCAGAATATCTGCTACAAGCCAAAGACAATTGTAAGGTTCACCTCCCTCTGTTGTGAGCACAACTCGCTTTCTTGCAAATCCTATGATCAGTACTGCAGCTTCTAGCCAGAGGTAGCTTCACCTGAAGAATATTAGCTGTTCTGCACCCTTTTCTTTCCCTACCTAGGCCCAGGTCGTTCCTGTAGAAGGTCCCTTGTGCCAGTGTATTTACCCAATCAACTAATAAATAACTAACTAAATAAATACTCAAACATTTCTTTCAATAAAGGCAGGACACAGGATTTTCAAATGCGTGACAGGGATTTGTGTTATGATTCCGCCATATCCCTGATGTTTGCAGGTGGTCTAACTTATTTGCGCAACTGGACATATGAAATTCTGGGTGCTACTAGCTGTCATAAAGCAGGAAAACTGCCACAAATGTGTTAAAATGTCTGAAAAGAGCATTCAAACATTCTGGTGCATTTACTCTGATGCAGTCAGAACTCAAAAATCAGGAGATGTGACTGTGTCCAGACTTTTGCGAATTCCAGCTGAAGACTTTGTGTGCTTCAACTGCAGGAGCTCAGCATCTTCATTGCTATTTCAGTTTGTTGTGTAGAGTGACACACAAGTCCTTTTAATTTCTTCTAGCTCGGTTGCTAATTTTTAATTATGTATGCTTTATTGAAGAGAAAATGCAAAACAATACCAAACAAGCACAAAAAACACAGAACAATGAAACAGAACAAAAAAATACAAACAAGCAACAAACCACCCCCAAAGACTCCATTCCCAACTGGAGCATGACACAGTAGCTAGTAATTTCAATACAGTTGACCATAAACAGATATTTGATCTTGATAATTTCTTAAACAAAATGCACAATCCAACACTTTGCACTTAACAAAAACTTAGCAAACTTACCCCATTTAAGTCGGATACACTCTTGAGTCATATTCACTTTCCCTGAAGAACAAAATATGGAGACAATTTATTTTTAAGTTAATAGTTCTGTTTCTTTTGACAAACTTTAACTGGCAGCTTGGTGTCCTGTGACGGATTCCCAATTTCGACTTCCCTGTTTCCTGATCAAATTCAAACTTTTCAGCAGCGCAACAAAAAATGTTTTTCCAAAACAGTTATTTTCAGCTACAATTAAAAAAATATTAGCATACCTGTCAAATATACTTGTTTAAGCACCTCCTGTGCTGTGCACCATGAGTCTGCCTTCATTTTTTTGATTCTAACCCCAACCAGGCTTACAATGCTATTTCTATGCAAAATGTGGCGGCCATCTTTTTTTCTTGAGAAAAACTCAGTTAAAAGATTTATAAACTATTCAGATTTTGTTGGAATTAGAAAAGTGTGCCACCAAATGAAAAGTACAGTTACGCAAGACCTTACCATAACAGTAGATCTTTGAGACGAGCTCTTGCAGCAAGCTATAACAATTAGGACTATGCCGGAGGCACTAGAACCCTCCGGAAACCTTTTCAGCCAGCAGTATACAGCAGGGACCACCCCCCCGACGTCAGCCCTGGTACAAAAGGGGGAGGACCCAACTCCACCTCAGTTCGCCAAGGCCAGCGAACAAGCCCTGACAAAGAAGGAGGCGAAGCACTTCGATGGAGATGTAGATGAAGATGGATCTGCACACCGAGGGGAAGGCGGGTGGGAACTAACCTGCTGCAGGCTCCTCACTCGAAGATCTACTGTTACGGTAGCTTACGTAACTGTACCATCTTACTTCGAGTGGGAGCTCTTGCAGCAGGCTATAACAATTAGGACTGAATACCAAGCAGTCCCTCGCCAAAGAGGTAGACGACCCCAGGAGGTGGAATATGCCGACTCCAGAGGCCTAGGACAAAAGTCCCTGCAAAACAGCCAGACTGAAACTGGCACGGCATCTGGAGACAATATCCAAGCTGTAATGTGGAGGCGGGTCAGAGGAGTGACTGGAATGGCCACTGCCATGTGTCCCAGTAGCCTGAGGAAGTTCCATGCTGGAACTTGAGGAGTTACTGAGATCCATTCGGCAATCTCCCGCAGGCGATCGCCCTGTCCGGGGGAAGGAAAGCCATGCCCTGGATAGAATCCAGGACCGCTCCGATGAAGACGAGTTTCTGACTGGGCTCGGGGGATGATTTCCGAAGTTTCAGGGTGATCCCCAGCTCTCAGAACAGAGTATAGGTGTCTCCAAGGGCATGGAGCAGGCATGACCTTGATGGGGCTGTGAGCAGCCAATCATCGAGGTATGGGAAAAAGTAGTGTCCCATGCACCTATAGCCACAGCCACCACTGCCAAGCATTTTGTAAAGACTCGCAGAGTGGAGGAGAGGCCGAACGGAAGAACTCAGAATTGGTAGTGCTCCCCTTGGAAGTGGAACCTCAGAAACGTCCTGTGGGAAGGGAAGACCCCGATATGCATATATGCATCTTGCATGTCTAGGGAGCAGAGCCAGTCTCCTTGGTGCAGCAGAGGAAGTAGACCTGGAAGGGTCACCATCCTGAACCTTTTGTACTCTATAAAGAGATTGAGAGAGCTGAGGTCCAGAATGGGACGAAGATCCTGTGTCATTTTTGGGACCAGAAAGAAGTGGGAATAAAACCCCTTTCCCCACTGATGCAAGGGGACTACCTCTATTGCCTTTTTCTGCAAGAGGGTCTGAATTTCTCCTTCTATCAGTGGGATGTGAGAAGGAGGATATCAGGAGTACTTGAGTGGAGTATTTGGAGAAACTCCGTGAACTCTAGTGTGTCCTCTCCTGATGATGTCCAGGACCCATTGGTCACGAGTTATCGACTTCCACCGCCGAGATGAAGGAAGCGGCCCCCGACTGTCTCCCCTGAGTCTTCCTCTGGAAGAGGAGGGGGCAGAAAGGAGTCATTGTGCCGAGCCGGGCGTAGGGAGAGTGGCCTGGGAGGACTTGGGCCCACGGGTAGTAGCGCCTCCAGGCTGCTGGTTACTGGCTCTCCCACGGAAGCCGCCTCTCTGACCCTGATGATTACCACAGGCGTGTCCACCTTGACCACCTGAGGTCTTACGAAATGGCCGCTTCCGTTGCCGGCGCTGGTCGCCGTGGTACATTTGGCGGACCGACCAGATAGACTTGCCTGACTCCTGTAGATGAGAAATCAAAGCTTCCGTCTCCTGCCCAAATAACATGGTACCTTGGAATGGTAAATCCTTGATATCAGACTGCAGATCCTGGTGGAAACCCGAAACTCTCATCCAGGCATGGCGCCGAAGGCACACCCCGGAAGTGGCTGCCCTGGCTGCCATATCTGCAGTGTCATACGAGGCTCTCATGAGATGGGAACCTATGTCAGAGCCTGATTTCATAATATCCAGAAGTTCCGACTTCTGATCGGAATCTGGCATGGCCTTCAGTAGTTCTTGTCCCCTCTCCCACAGAGCATTCTGGTACTGGACCATATGCGTCAGGAAGTTAAGGGACCGGATGGAGCAGGTGGAGGCAGAATAAACTTTCTTGCCCACCTGATCCAAATACTGAGACTCCGGATCGGGAGGCTGCGAGCTAAGGTGCTTTGGCTGCCTGGATTTGTCATGGGCAGCCGTGATGATCAAAGAGTCCACCTGAGGGTTCTCTGCGAGAAAAGCTTCTGCCCTCAGGGCCTTATATAGCCTGTCCAATTTCTTGAGAACAGCCAGGATGGAAGCTGGATGCCTCCAGGTAGTCCGAGTCAGGTCCTGGAAAGTGTCCACTATAAGGAGGGACCACCAGTAGTTTCGGCTCCTTTTGCCTCAGGTATTTTGCCAACCTCCGGCGTTCCAGATCCAGGTCCTCCATTTAGCACTCATTGGAGGCCTGGATGTGCCTCATGACATCCATAAAAGTTGGATCGTCGGGAGGCGAGCAAGGCTGGTCCTTCTCTCTCGGGGACCGCTTTAAGCTGAGAGAGGATGAAGATGAGGATGAAAAAGAGGGGGATCGACTACATGATCTGGAGTAGTCTGATCTCTCCTTATGACCAGACCCCATCTGTCGTCGGTAACTGGGGGACAGACGTCGGTCCGACGTCAGGAGCGCTCTTGTCTAGGAGAACAAGAAGGACTGCGCATACGAGACTTGAACTGGCGACGGTCTCCAGAGTCCTTGGAGTGTTGGCGGTGGTCTTCAGACCAGGCGTGGGAACGAGCCCTGGAAGGAGGTGTAGGCGGTCGCTCCGGGGACTTCCTCGGAAGGCTCACCTCCCGGCTGTGGTTTGCCCACTGTGTCGATGCGGTGTCTGGGCGGCGGGGGCCGCTTCTGGACCTGTCCCCACCAAAAGGAGAACTCCTCCTGCAGCTCGTGCTTCAAGAAAAGTTCTGCCACTCAGCCCAGAAAGGGAGTATCCGGGACGTCGGCCCGCGAAGGAGAGCCCTCTTGGGGGCCCGGGGGGAGGAGGACTTGGGAGACAGGAACACAGACTTTTCCATGGCCTCTCCCTCACCCTTCGCCCCTTCAGCAGCGTCAGTGGTGGGACCGACAATGAGGTGCTGCGGGGAGCTGGAGAGTTCTTAAGTTTAGCAGAGCACACGGTGCGCAGGAGAGTGGGGCACAGCTTTCACCTCCAGGCTTAGTGGTAACCCTTAGGGAGTTACCTTCAGCTTGGGGGCTTCTCCCCGATGGGCTGGCCTTGGCCTGGGATGACTTAGGGCGCTCTCTGAGCCCGGAAAAATGGGCCTTCTTGGGAGAGGCAGCGAACTAGAACGGTACCGGGACCGGTGCAGGGACAGACTATGGTTTTTCCCGTGGCACTTGGTTTTTTCCTTACGCTTTCCCTCAGAGGAGTGCAGATCCATCTTCTTCTCCAGTAGAAATGCCTTCAGGGCCTTAAGACGTCGGATCCGGGTCCAGCTGGTGAATGCCTGGCAGACTGAGCAGGTCGCAGTATCGTGGTCCAGCCCGAGGCAAAATACACCGCTCTTGTGCCCGTCTTTGGCAGGGATCTGCCTCCCACAGTCGCACTTGTTTTGATGGGGCTCTGTAGAGACTGACGACGGCAAAGACATCCGTCGACCAACTGAAAAAAATGTCGGAAAACGGCCTGTCGACAATACTGAAAAAAACAACAACTTTGAAACGGTACAAAAAGGAGGTTGAAATAGAAGTTTTTGCTGTTCCTGGCAAGTTGGAACTGAAGTCCTTCTTCTCACGTGCGGGACGCGGTGGGAAAAGAACTGAGGTGGAACTGGGTCTGCCCCCTTTTGTACCAGGGCTGATGGGTCAGGGCCGGCGTCGGGGGGGTGGTCCCTGCTGTATACTGCTGGCTGAAAAGGTTTCCGGAGGGTCCTAGTGCCTGCAGCATAGTCGTAATTGTTACAGCCTGCTGCAAGAGCTCCCACTCGAAGTAAGATCTAGAAGATGCCGAGAATCTTTTATGGTGAAAAAAGGTTGGATCAAATTGTTTTTGCCCAATTTTATTGCACTGCTGCTTTATCCTCCAAGTCTATCTCATGTGACCAATACCAACCTTTTTTCCATGCAGTTTTTTTTGTCACCTGGCTTGCCTGACAGTGCACCCCAAGCCCAGTCACCAACATTTTCATGGACTTACAGGTAACCCACCACTTACCCAGAAGCATGGTAGTGATGACTGGCCTGCCATGTCGGCCGTGCATGGGCTTGCGGGGCACGCCAGTGCAATAGTAAAGCAGGTTGCTCCTCCAGAAACTGGCTTCCACCCAGAGGGTGCCGGTGTGCAATACTGGGCACGCATAAATGCCTGGAGTCCAGAGGTTGCCTCTCTCCCCTTCTATGTGCTCCTGCTGTATTACCACCTGGCCTTCACTAGGCATCAGTTGTGCAGCGAGGCGCAGCATCCCATATCCCTCAGGGAGGAGCTCTGTCCTAAGAGCACGTGATTCTCCCTCACCTGGCCAGCCCCCAAGTGACTGAAGTTCATTCCCAAACCCAGGAAGCCAGCACAGCGAGTGATAGTGCTATTGCTGGGCCACTGGGCCTGCTAGACCAATGCAAACTATGGACTTTTGGCTCAGTGCATCCGACCGAACTCCAATCGGTACGATGTTTGAACTGAACATAGAGCCTTGCCAGACTCTTGGAGGTGAGTGATTATATTTTGAGAATCCTCACCAAACAAAACGGGGCCGCTGAAAGGGACATCCAGAATCTTAGACTGGACATCTGGAGCAAAACCGGAGACCCTAAGTCAGGAGTAGTGACGAAGGCAAACTCCCGCAGCTGCCACCCTGCCTGCAGAGTCCACAGAGTCATAAGAGGCTTGGAAGACACGAGTCCCCACATATGGGCCAGACTTCAGAAGGTGTAACAGTTCAGCCTTTCCAGGAAGATCAGGCTGAGCCTGTGCCACCTTGAAAGCCTTCTCCCACGTGGCATTCCGATACTGAACCATGTGGGCTAGGAAATTTAGGGAACGGATAGCGCAGGTGGCTGAGGAATAGACCTTCTTATCAAAATAGTTTATTTGCTTACAGTCCTTATGGGAGGCTGAGTACTAAGGTGCCGGGGCCACTTAGAACAACCATGGGCCACGTTAATAATGACTGAGTCAGCCTCTGGGTGCTCCCCCCCAAAAAAGTTCATCTGTTGGGGCATTATACAGGCGATCTGCCTGCTTAGATGTCGCCAGTGTAGTGGAGGGGTGTTTCCAAGCAGCCCTATTGACATCCTTGAAGGAGTCAATAAGGGAATGAATGACTAAAGGCAATGACTCTTCCTTCTTATGGAGGAAAGTGGCCAGCCGACGTCGCACTAGATTCACTTCCTGTGTGTCCCAACCCATAAGGGCCTGGCTATGCCTCATCACATCCATGAAAGTCGGGTCACCTGGAGGAGACTGCGGGGTGTCTTTGGTCTCCTCTGGTTCGGACAGTAGGTCATAGTCTCCTGAGTCATCATAAGAAGAGGAGGAAGAATATCCCCCTGACTCGTCTGAATCCGGAAAGGAAGACGGTGAGCGACGATGCCTACGTCGGTGGGTCCTTGAACGTCTGGCACCACCTCCATCTGGTTGGGTTGGAGGGGAGAGGTTCCTTGGAGACTGAGTCTCCTTTGGGGACTCCTTATCCTTCAAGTATGCCCACCAGGTCATAAAAAGGGCGTTACGGTCTGTGGGCGTGTTTTGAGGCAAGGCTGGGGGAACCGGCATTTGTGAGGTAGGCGGAGAGGGCCCCGGCATCTGTTCCTTCGGCTGTGGCAACCCTGGCATCAGATTCACTGGTGTCGGTCCCTGGGGTAGGAAGCCATCAGGCGGTCTTGGCTGGAGTTGAGAGACCATGCGCCGGTCCCTCGGGCATCAGCTGTGTGATGACAGGGCCAGCCAGTGACTGTGGAGGATTAGAGGACGATGGCCGAGGTGTCACCGAGGTCAACGTTGGGGCCGCCAGCGTCGACGGGACAGGCACGGGCTGACACCAGTCTGGTGATGCAGCCGCTGGCCTAGAGGGAGGCCTGTCCCAGGGAGCTAGTTCCCGAGTGGGGCAGAGGCATCACTCTTGCAGGGGAGGCGAGCGCATGCCCCTGGCATCGCTTGGAGGAGTCAGTCCCTAACTGGCTGAGAGGATGGGGACGAAATCCCGAGCCTTGAAGAACCACTGCCCGAGACAGTAAGGAGAGTGGGTGGTTTGACGACTGGGAGCCTGGAGGAAGAGAGGGCTGCTGGAGAGCAAGGGGCTGACCTCCTGCGAGAGGAAGACTCATGTTCGGTACCCGACTTATGCAGGGACCTAGAGCTGGAAGCTGACCAGGGTTTATCCCTGTGCTTCTCCTGGTGTTTGTGCCTTCCCAAAGATTTCTTCTCCTTGGCTGATAAAGAAGTGGCAGCCTGGAGCCCGGGGAAGAGGAGGTACTTTTGTGGAGCTTCGCAGCAGAAAGGCTTCCTGGGTCTTCTGACGGCAAAGTTGGGTGCGCTGGTTAAAATCCTGGCAGTGCTGGCAGGCCTCAGTGTTGTGGTCCAGGCCTAGGCAAAGCAAACTTAACGAATGGCCGTCCTTGTGGGGAAGCTTGCTTTCCATAAGCACACTTCATTTGCTGCCACTCCACAGAAGAGGATGGCTAAGAAGATATGCACAGATCGCTGTAAATATTGAAGAAAATTGAAAAATAATAAAGCGCGGGCAACACAAAGAAAATGACAGTCGACTAAAGCAGAAAACATCCGTGGAGGTCCAACTTACACGGGTCGACGGCAGGAAAAGAACTGAGGTTGGGCTGGCGGACCACCCCTTTTATACCATAGGTGGACGTTGGAGGCGGTCCCCCGCTGTATACTGCTAGATAGAAGTTTTCCGTGTGGTTCTGGAACCTGCCAGCTTCAGTCATAACGCTGTTACCTGCTGCAAAAGCCCCCTCGAAGTGAGATCAACAGCTCTAGGATCAGCAACTAGAATTGTGTAATGGTTAGATGGCATAGCTGTGAGCCAGGAAATCTCTATGTGAATCCCAGCCAAGCCAAAATTTTTTTAAGTTTTAATTTTCCTCAAATTTCACCTAAGTGGTGATCTATGGAAGTGTACTTGTGGAATAGCAAATCTATTTTAAAGGGAGTCAAGTGAAAGAAAGAACAGCTTTTGAAGTTACATATGCAACCCTTACCCCCATCAAAAGCGGCATCTTTCAACCAAGACCCCCTAACTTGTTACATAGACGAGGCAACAAACCACAAGTTAGCAAAAAATAAGTATCTCACTGACATTAGGGTAAATACTTGACTCAGGCATCTAAGAGGTCGGGGGTTAGAGTACAAAATAACATTTATATTTACTGGAGTTCTGGGAGAGAGATGCCAGGGCTACGCTGTGTCTCCTATCTGAGGGGCCTTCTAAAATGCCACACAGACTCAAGGATGGATGGTCCACTACCAAAAACTGGGATTGTATTGTATGGCTTTATTTTCTGAAAGAATGTTACTCAGAATTAGGGTGGTCCCCCAAGTTTGGAACTGTCGCTACAGACAACAGTGCTTGCAGTCAAGAACACTTTGCTTTCTCACAGAACAAGCAGCATTTGCATTTCACACAGGAAACTTTTCTACAACACCAACTGTCCATCCCTCTTGCCTGGGATCTCTGGACTTTTTTTTTTTTTTTTTTATACAGTGTCTATTACATGGGGGTTGCCACACACTTTAATTTACAACATCCTCCCGATGAGATGGGCTAAGTTAATACCTGCAGAGCAAACTGTGCCTATCAGGTAAACCAGCTAGCCCTCACTAAAGCGCAGAGTGAGGGTCTGCCCACA
Source organism: Neoceratodus forsteri (assembly GCA_016271365.2). Taxonomy (NCBI): domain Eukaryota; kingdom Metazoa; phylum Chordata; order Ceratodontiformes; family Ceratodontidae; genus Neoceratodus; species Neoceratodus forsteri. The sequence continues at coordinate 277,618,615 of CM028138.1, read as the reverse complement.
TTGGCCCCAGCCACCCTCTGCCATTCCTTCCAGGACATACACACTTCAATCCAACCTAGACTGCTAAAGGCCTCCACACATTTTAAAACATTTAAAAAACAGCACACATCTGTGGTGAACTGGGTCCTGAGTGATGCAATCTAGTCTTGTCATGGGCACATACTGTACATCACCAGATGACTCCCAAAGATCTGCCAATGCTACCGTACTCATGGTTTGTTTGTCCCTTTCTGTTACAGGCATCCGACACATTATAAAGAAATAGTTCTTCCATAGAATCCATAGCTTTACGCACAGAAGCTCTTTCAGTCTCTACTCTGGGCAGCTGTGACAATCTTCAGTCCATCAGGGGGTTGCCCTTTGGGACCACTGATTTCTCAGTCCCTGTTACCATTTCAACAGAAATGAACCCACTGGGGTCCCACTGACACAGGTCTCCACCACTTTTTGTAGGCACACAGTTGTCCCACTCTCTAGGGTGAGAAATATGATGACCAGAGGTCCTTCACCCAAGTCCGGGGGGCAGGCAGGCACCTCTTGCCCTCTGCTAGACAGACAGCTGCTTCCTGTTTACTCTCCAACTGGAACTCGTGCGCATACACACACTGACTCTCCAAGATTCTAAACTGCTTCCCCTGCAGCTGAGCTAAAGGATTATGCTGCTACGAAAGTTCTAAATGACATCGCTCATTTTCTACCTAGCTTAGCTAAGTAAACAATGATGTAATGTAGTAAGGAGCTTCTAAAAACTTCCTACAGGCTGCCCAGAGACCTGCCTGGTCTAATACTGATGGGATTCTAGTAACCACAGGGGACTGGGTGGTTACACATATACTCACAGTAAATGGATTCCATAACAGTTTGGCTGGTAACTTGGTCCTGGAACAGCTCTTGTGGGCACAATCTACAGCGTGTTTATCCTTCAGGTTTCAGTTAGCCATCTGCCTTGGATTTGCCTCCCACAGCAATCTCCCGGCATCGACGTACCAGGCCAATGGCAGCCCAGAAGCTTGTGAGGTCAGTGTGCAGCAGTCCATCATACTATAGCTGTTGGAGGTAGTTATTTATTTGAACCAACTCCAGCCAGGATAACCCCATGAGATGCAGCATCTTGTTTTCAGGGGGGTCCTAGGGAGGACAGCAGCAGTCAACAGATTAACACAGGCCAGCAGGACTAGCTACATACAGATTAAAACATGAGAGGCAAAAAGTAACAGGTAAAGGTAAGTAATCCCAGAATTTATTTTTATAAGATTATTGTCCTGAAAAAGCACTCTGAGCCAGACAGCATTTCCAGGTGCATCAAAAAAAGTGAAGCAAAAACCGGCACTCCACTTCTAGAGATACTGCTCTTATGGCACAGGCAAAATCATTTAAAGCATGGAAGAAAACGGCAAACATCAAAGCAGAAATGTTGCACCAGAATTTATTAGAGTGCATACACTGTACCTCTACAAACAGTGCAAAGAAACCTGCAAAAAAAAAAAAACAGACCAGCAGGACTCACCCTACGTTATAAGACCAACTGCCTCTTCCTCAGGTGGAGACAGTGGGCCTCATAACCTGACAGTGAGGTTTTTGGAGGCTCTTTATACTATCTGTAGTGGCATTTAAGCAGCGCTGCAACAAAAGTGGGCAAAAATGTGGACCCTACCTTTTTTTTTTTTAAACTATAAAAGGTTCCAGGCGTCTTTTAGTTTTATTTGGTGGTAAGATTTCTAGTTCCAACATGTCTGAGTAGTTTATCAATTTTTTTCCTCAAGAAAAAAGCTGTCTGCCACATTTGGTTTAGAAATAGCACTGTAAACCTGGTAAGTGTTAGGACTAAGAAAATAAAAAAAAACCTCATTGTACGCAGCTCAGGAGGTACCTAGAACAGTAGGTTTGACCATTTTTATACTATTTTTATTAATTATTGCTGAAATCAGCATTTTTGGGAAAAACATTTTTCACTGAACTGCTACTTTAAGCATTTTAATGAATTCAAATACAGCATTTCGGCTTCAGTGTGAACAGTTTTCTTCCAGGTGCAATATAGAGGAAGGGGTTAATAAGGGACTAAATGAATATATTTACAAGATACTGGGGGGGATACCGATCCAGTAAGTGATTTAAATAGGTGAAACACAGAAAAGTACAGTTACGGAAGAACTTACCGTAACAGCAGATCTTCGAGAGGAGATCTTGCAGCAGGTAACACCTTTAGGACTGAAGCCGGCAGGCACCAGGACCCCACGGAAAACTTCTAGCTAGCAGTATACAGCGGGAGACTGCCCCCTGCGGTCGGCCAGACCGACATCACGTATAGTATAAAAGGGGCGGTTCCCCAGCCCATCCCAGTTCTCCTGCTGGAGACCCCCGACAAGTGAGTAACAATGGAGAACCGAGGAGGTTCCTCTAATGGAGGAAAAACAAACGTATCCGTGATGGGGAAGGTGGGTGGGGAAAAAAGTACCTGTTGCAAGAGCTCCTCTCGAAGATCTACTGTTACGGTAAGTTCGTACGTAACTGTACTATCTTACTTCAAGGGGGCTCTTGCAGTAGGCAACATCTTTAGGACCGAGTCCCAAGCAGTAAGGCGAGACCCTGGTCAGCTGAGTGGAGGTAGAAGTCTCCCAAATAGGATTAGGAGAGGGGGCCCTGGAGGACTGCTAGTCCGAAGCCTGCTCTGCGTCGAGATGCTATGTACAAACTGTAGTGCCTGACAGAGGTGGGGACAGAACTCCAAGTAGCAGCTGTACAAATGTCAGCAGTCGACACGTTCCTCAAGGAGGCAAGGAAGCAGCCATGCCCCTGTTAGAGTGACCCTTAACCGAGCCTGGTAAGGGTCTGTCATACTTACTGTAGCAGAAAACAATGCAACTAACCAAACATTTGGATAAACACTGCTTAGAAACAGGAGCCCCTTCCACTCTGGGAACGAAGGACACAAACAACTGGTCAGGCTTTCTAATGGCTCGGGTGCGCTCCAAGTAATAATGAAGCACCCTATGAACATCCAGAGTATGAAGTAGTGCCTCCCATCGGTTCGAGTACTCTGGGTAGTAGACTGAAAGGTGGATGTCCTGATTCAAAGTAAACTCTGACACCCTCTTGGGAAGAAACTTAAGATTAGTCCGCAAGGACACCCTCTCCTTGTGGAAAACTAAATAAGGCTCCTTACACATCAGGGCCTGAAGCTCGGAAATCCTTGGCGTGGAAGTAATGACAACTAGAAATAATGCTTTCCATGACAGAAAGCACAGCTCGCAACTTGCAGCAGGTTCAAAGGGAGGCAAGGTGAGCTTTTCTAAAACAAACTAAAGATCCCATGGCAGGATAGGGTCCCAGATGAGAGGCTTCAAGTGCAGAATGCCCCATAAGCATGTACGGGGAAGATCATCTGTGAAAGAGTCTTGCCCTCAATAGGCGCATGGTAGGCTGAAATGGCAGACAGGTCCACCTTAAGCGAGGAGTAGCTTAGTCCCACTTTCAGACAGGAAGAGGAGTTACTCAGAACCGCATTCACTGGGCAGGTAAAGGGGTCTAAATGCTGAGCAGTGGCCCAGATGCAGAACCGCTTCCATTTCACAGCATAAGTGGCCCCGGTGGAAGGCTTCCTAGCAGCCACCAGGACATCCACTACCCTGGGGGATACCCCAAATCTGGATATAGCTAGGTCTGCAGGAATAATGCATGGAGATGCAGAGATTTGAGATCTGGATGGACCAGGGTTCCCTGCTCCCGGGAGAGCAAGTCTGAGCATAGGGGCAGGGAAACTGGAGGTTCCACTGCAAGCTGCTGGAGAAGCGGAAAACAAATTTGGCGCAGCCAAAAAGGTGCCACCAGAATCATCTCTGCTCCCTCCGACTACAGCTTGAGAAAAACTCGCTGCAGTAGGGAGAAGGGAGAGAACACCTAAAGGAACCTTCACATCCAGGAGAGCGGCAATGCGTCTCGCCAGAAAACACCAAGCCCAGGATCTAGAGAGCAAAAACTGGTCAGTTTTGCGTTGGATGGGGAGGTAAATAGCTCTAGTTCTGGATTTCCCCGTCGGTCGAAGAGTTCTTTGGCTACAGAGGTATGAAGCTCACACTCGGGTGCCCTGGACCGGGATCTGCTTAGACTGTCGGCAAGGGTATTTTGCACATCTGGAACATGGACTGCTGTCAAGTCCAGGTGATGGTCCATGGCCCATGACCAGACCCGCGTGGCCTCCCTGCAGAGGGGGTAAGAACGAATCCCCCGCTTGTTTATGTAAAAGACCACCAATATGATGTCTGTCTGGACTGAGAGGGGACTGGACAGCAAGACTGTGTGGAAGGCCTGGAGGGCATATAGGATCACACGCATCTCCAGAATGTTGATGTGGAGATGGAGCTCATGTTGGGACCAGGTCCCTTGTGTCCGATGACCTCCCAAGTGGGCTCCCCAGTCTTGGCCCGATGCATCTGTGGTTAGGATCTGACTGGGGAATTCCTTCCATAGGCAAACCCCTCTGGAAATGTTGGAGGAATTCAACCACCATGCTAATGCCTGTGATACAGGGTTCGAAACCAAGACTGGTTGCTCTAGGTCGTCTGAATGCTGATCCCACTGAACACTCAGGTTCCACTGAATCACTCTCATGTACAGCCTGGCCAAAGGGACCGTAGCAATGGCGGCTGCCATGTGTCCCACAAGTCTTAGGACAGACCAGGCTGGAACCTGGCGAAAAAAGGAGATCTGCCGAGCGTGCGTCTGAAGGCGCTCTGCTCGGTCCTGAGGGAGGAAAGCTTTGCCTTGTGTTGTGTCCAGAGTTGCCCCTATATATTGCAGCCGTTGGCTTGGCCAAGGAGAGGACTTGGGGAATTTTAAGGTAAACCCTAGGTCCTGGAATAGGGCGAAGGTGGCCTGCATGGTGTGGAGCAGCCGGTCCCTAGTGAGAGTGGTCAGCAGCCAGTCATCCAGTAAGGGAAGACATAACATCCCTGTCTCCTCAGAGCTGCAGCCACTACTGCGAGGCATCTGGTGAAAACCATGGGGGCCGAGGACAGGCCGAAAGGCAGAATCTGAAACTGGTAGTGACTTCCCTGGAAACGGAAGTGAAGGAACCTCCTGCGGGGCTGGAAAATCAGAATATGGAAGTATGCATCCTGCATGTCCAGAGAGCACAACCAATCCCCTTGATGAAGTTGAGGAAGGAGACTGAGCAGAATGACCATCTGGAATTGTTTGTACTCTATGTACTAATTCAGGTGGCAGAGGTCAAGGATAGGATGTAGGTCCCCCGTTTTCTTTGGCACCAGGAAGAAGTGAGAGTAGAACCCTTTCCCCTGCTGTACCGGAGGGACTGGCTCTATGGCCCACTTTTGCAGGAGGGCTTGGATCTTCTCTGCGATGAGAGTGCTGTGAGCCTGAGAGTAATGGGAGGGTTAGGGGACGATGGCTGAGGCGCTCACCGAGGTCAGCATTAGAGCGTGGCCAGTGAGGGACAGGCGGGCTGACACGGTCTGGTGATGCAGCCAGCGCTGGCCTAGAAGGGGAGGTCTGCCCCAAGGAGCTAGTTCCCGAGTGGGGCAGAGGTGTCACTCTTGCAGGGGAGGCGAGAGCATGCCCATGGCATCGCTTGGAGGAGTCAGTCCCTGACTGGCTGAGAGGATGGGGACGAAATCCCGAGCCTTGAAGAACCACCGCCCGAGACAGTAAGGGGAGTGGGTGGTTTGACGACTGGGAGCCTGGAGGAAGAGAGGGCTGCTGGAGAGCAAGGGGCTGACCTCCTGCGAGAGGAAGACCCATGTTCGGTACCCGACTTATGCAGGGACCTAGAGCTGGAAGCTGACCAGGGTTTATCCCTGTGCTTCTCCCGGTGTTTGTGCTTTCCCGAAGATTTCTTCTCCTTGGTTGATAAAGAAGTGGCAGCCCGGAGCCCGGGGAAGAGGAGGTACTTTTGCGGAGCTTCGCAGCAGAAAGGCTTCCTGGGTCTTCTGGCGGCAAAGTTGGGTGCGCTGGTTAAAATCCTGGCAGTGCTGGCAGGCCTCAGTGTTGTGGTCCAGGCCTAGGCAAAGCAAACTTAACGAATGGCCGTCCTTGTGGGGAAGCTTGCTTTCCACAAGCACACTTCATTTGCTGCCACTCCACAGAAGAGGATGGCTAAGAAGATATGCACAGATCGCTGTAAATATTGAAGAAAATTGAAAAATAATAAAGCGCGGGCAACACGAAGAAAATGACAGTCGACTAAAGCAGAAGACATCCGTGGAGGTCCAACTTGCACGGGTCGACGGCAGGAAAAGAACTGAGGTTGGGCTGGCGGACCACCCCTTTTATACCATAGGTGGACGTTGAGGGCGGTCCCCCGCTGTATACTGCTAGATAGAAGTTTTCCGTGGGGTCCTGAAACCTGCCAGCTTCAGTCGCAACGCTGTTACCTGCTGCAAAAGCCCCCTCGAAGTGAGATCAACAGCTCTAGGATCAGCAACCAGAATGGTGTAATGGTTAGATGGCATAGCTGTGAGCCAGGAAATCTCTATGTGAATCCCAGCCAAGCCAAAATTTTTTTAAGTTTTAGTTTTCCTCAAATTTCACCCAAGTGGTGATCTATGGACGTGTACTTGTGGAATAGCAAATCTATTTTAAAGGGAGTCAAGTGAAAGAAAGAACAGCTTTTGAAGTTACATATGCAACCCTTACCCCCATCAAAAGTGGCATCTTTCAGCCAAGACCCCCTAACTTGTTACATAGACGAGGCAACAAACCACAAGTTGGCAAAAAATAAGTATCACACTGACATTAGGGTAAATACTTGACTCAGGCATCTAAGAGGTCGGGGGTTAGAGTACAAAATAACATTTATACTTACTCTTGAGTTCTAGGAGAGAGGTGCCAGGGCTACACTGTGTCCTCTATCTGAGGGGCCTTCTAAAATGCCACACAGACTCAAGGATGGATGGTCCACTACCAAAAACTGGGATTGTATTGTATGGCTTTATTTTCTGAAAGGATGTTACTCAGAATTAGGGGGATCGGTGGGTTGTCTGGGGGGGGGGGGTTATCTCGAACTCCAGAGTATACCCCTTTTTGATGAGTTGCAGGCCCCACTGGTATGTAGTTATCAACTGCCATCCTTCTATGTACAAGGAAAATCGACCCCCAACACCTCCCCTAAGGCTTCGGCCGGAGGAGGAGGGTTGGGCAACGAGTCAGGCTGAGGAGATGGGGAGGGGCAGTGTGACTTGGGAGGTTCTTGGAGCCCGAGGGGCCGAACCTCCAGAAACATGAGTGGAAGCTTTACGCTTAAATCCTGCTCTCTGCTGTTGTCCTCTGGGTTGCTGTCTGACATTCCTCTGAAAGGACTGCTTAGGATGCTGCTTAGGCTGAGATTTGTACATGGTGCATACAGACCTAATAGTCTCTCCTGATTCCTGTAGGCGAATAATGATGTTTTGAAAGTTTTCACCGAATGGGCCCGGGCCCCTGAAAGAAGCATACAAAATTTTGGTTTGCACATCTGGGCCAAAAACCAGACATTGTCAACCATAAGTAACAACAGATATATACTGCGGAGGCTGTGGCCCTGCCCATGGAGTCCACCATATCATGAGAGGCTTGGAGGATGTGGTTACCTATGTCCAAGCCTGATTTTAGGATGGCCATGAATTCTGCCCTACTGGGGCAATCTGGTATGGCCTGAGCCACCTCCACCGCCTTGCTCACAGGGTGTTCTTGTACTGAACCATGTGGGCAAGGAAATTCTGAGCTTGTATAGCACACGTGGCTGAGGAATAAACCTTTTTGGCGAACTAGTCAAATGCTTGGAGTCTTTGTCGGGGGGTTGTGTACTCAGGTGTCCAGGGCACCTGGAGCAATCATGGGCAGCACTAACTGCCACGGAGTCTGCCTCTGGGAGCTCTCCATAAAAGGGATCCTCTCAGGGAGCACAATATAGACGATCTGACTTCTTGGAGACGGCTAGCATGGAAAAGGGGCACTTTCAGGCCGCTCTGTTAATGTCCTTATAGGACTCGACAAGTGGAGGGACCACCATGGGTCGAATATCCTTCCTCCTGAAAAAGGAAGTCAACAGACATCGCTCCGGATCCAGCTCCACTATATCCTAGCCATTCAACTGCTGGATGTGCTGCATTACATCCACAAAAGAAGGGTCGTCAGGCGGCGAACAAGGGGTGTCCTTACCACCTTTGGGCTCCAAAGGAAGATCGGAGTCATCGCAGTCTAAAGAGGAGGAGAAATAGCCATTTGAATCCCCTGGATCTGGGGAAGGCGAATGGGTTGCTTGCATGGCCGTCATTTAGGGAGGGGGGTATCGTTCCCATCCGTTGTCCAAGTGGTCACCCTGGGTGAAGGGGTAGGTGGGCGAATTGAAGGCTTGTCTAGGGGCGGCCCCTGAGGAGTAGGCTTGGAGGGTTCCCTAGGGGCCTCTTTGTCTTTAAAGTAGGCCCATCATGCCGCAAAAAGCTCATTCTGAGCTTGTGGAGGATTAGGCGGCAGGGCTAGTGTGTCTGGCGTCGGGGGGGGGGTTTAGGCCTAGAGGGTCCTGGTGTCTGGTTGTCAGGCAGGGGTAACTCTGGTGTCAGAGTAGGTCAATCTGGGTTACCAGGCGTCGGACCCAGAGGGACAGAGTCATTTGGTGGACAGTCTGGATCCAATGTCCGGCCATCGGGCATCAGACCCTCTGGCATCTGCTGAGAGTTGGGGTCAGGCCCTGCTCCTGACTTAGGAGGATTAGGTGATGATGGGGTCACCTGAGGCGACGTCAAGGAAGCCGGTATCGAAGGTACCAGCATAGGCTGGGGCCGGACTGGTGATTCGGCTGGTGTCTGCCTAGGAGGAGTTGCCAGAATTGGGAGCTGGCTCCCGAGTGGGGCGGAGGCTCCTCTTTCCCGGAGGAAGAGGGCGTCAGTTCCGGGTGTCACCTGTTAGAGTCAGCCCCTGACGTCGGGGAGGACTTGGCAGACACCCTGGCCAGGACAGCGATAGGCAAAGACCTGCCACCCTATGATCCACCAGCCGAGTCACTCGGCTTAGAGCCCGCAGGGACTAAGGGCTTAAGCTTGAGAGGCGGGGGCCGAAGTCTTGCACCCCGAAGAACCTTCTCCTGCAACAGTAATAAGAGAGGGAGGTTTGGTCACCGGGAGCCAGGAGGGAGAAAGGGCTACCGCAGTGGAAGGAGCCGACCCCCCCAGAGGGGGAAGACCCAGAAGTGGTCGCCGACTTGGTCAGAGACCGTGAGCAGGATTCTGACTGGGGTTTCTCCCTATGCTTCTCCCAGTGCTTGTGTTTGCCACTCCATTTCGTCTCCTTATGAGAAGAGGAGGAAGAGGAAGCAGAGGCTGGGGAAGAGAATGACCTCTTATGGTGAAGCTCCTTCTCCATCTTGGACAACTTTTTAGTAAGCAAGAAGGCTTTGAGGGTCTTCTGGTGGCAGAGCTGAGTGTGCTGATTGAAATCTTGGCAATGCTGGCAGGCCTCTATGTCTTGGTCTGGGCCTAGGCAGAATAGGCAGGCCAAATGGCGGCTTCGTGTGGGATCTGCTTGCCACACGCACACTTCAAACGCCACCTCTTGACTGAGGAAGATGAAGAAGAAGACATGCAAGACAAACTTTGAAGATACATTTTTTTAAGAATAAAACAACAAAATGCCGGTAAACGCGATTCAAAATGGCGGTCAACTGGCTAAAGGCGTCTGCGGAGATCGGACTTGCGTGGTCGATGGCGGGAAAAGAACTGGGGATGGGCTGGGGGGACCACCCCTTTTATACCATATGTGACGGGGGTGGGCCGACGTCAGGGGCAGTCCCCCCCTGTATACTGCTAGCTAGAAGTTTTCTGTGGGGTCCTGGCGCCTGCTGGCTTTAGTCCTAAAGGTGTTACCTACAAGAGCCCCCTCGAAGTAAGAGCACAGAATTTGTCAGCAGAAAAGGACCGTTAGGCCCACCAAGTCTCCCCAGATGTTCCCTGCATAATCTGCCTTTGCAGAACCTAACTGGTCTCTGGTGACCCTCCCAACTGCGTGCCAGTTTTCTAATCAATCGATCAATCAATCAATTCTTTATTTTGCCAGGCAGAACACCATTGAGGCAGAGCTCGTTTGCAAGGTGGACCTGGGTACAGTACATTAGCCACGAGAGGCCATAAAACAAGCATATAATCACATACACAAAAGAAAACTTACATATGTACAGGTACAAGTAATATAAGCCAGGTAAGGTGTAAACTGTAGTACAACAACAAAACAAATAGGTTACATACTGTATGTACAGCATGCAAGGAGGGCAAGATAAGGACAAGGTGCAATCAGTAGCTCAACAACCTGTGAAACATAACATTGGAAGCAATCTCCTAAATGTTGTGCATACTTACATTTCAGCTATATACAGAGTGTTAATTAACACAATGCACTCCAACTAGCGAAAGTTCAGTCAGATTCATAGCGCATGAAGGAAGAGAAAAGGCAGAAGGAGAAGAGCTGAGCATGGGGGAGATCAAAGGGGAGGAAAGGAGCAAGCATGCGGGGGGTAAGGCAGCTGGCAGGAAAGGCAGGGGCTAAGGGGGGGGGGGGAATCATCGGAAGATGGTGTTAATGGAAGAAGTGTTCATCTGGTATGATATTAAGATATGGGAAGGGAAGCCCATAGGGAGATGGACATCATGTCAGAGAACTAAGGCATGAGGCAATGCTGTGACCCTTATCTGAAGCAATTACAGGCCTCTGAGAAAGACCTCAGGAACAGGGCTTTAAAGAGGGACAATGTCACAGGAGTAGCGAGCCTTAGCGATTTCTGAACATTGTTCCAAAGAACAGGGAGGGCATGGCTTATAGCAGCTCTACCGAAGTGCAATCTGACCTTAGGGATAATGAGGGATATATAGTTAAGGCTTCTCAGTGGGTAACCAGGGGGACAAATAGGTAGGCAATCTGAGAAATACTGTGGCAGCTTATGGATGAAGGCTTTGTAGGTCCATAAGACAGCATTCTTCTGCCTCCTGAAGCTGAGAGAGCTCCAAACTATGGAAGAATAAAGTGTACAGTACAGTGGTGAGTGGAATAAGGAACACCAGAGATAAATCTGAGCACTCTATGGTAAAGGGCATCAAGCTTGGAGAGGGCCGCGCTGGTACTGTATCCATACAGGAAGTCAGCGTAGTCCAGGAGCGGCATGAAAGTAGTTTGTACTAGTAGTTTTCTGGCCTCCAAGGTCAGTAAGTACTTAATGAGAAAGAAGAGCCCAAGTCTGTTTCAATTTTTTAGATAGCTCCTCTATGTGATCAAGGAAAGACAGTTTAGAGTCTATCCAAACACCCAAGTATTTGAATTTCACCACAAATTCCAAGGTTTCACCCAGGAGAATGATTAACTGAAGAACCATGCTAGGGGAGCTATTTTTGGGAGGGAGGACTGAGTGAGAGAAAAGCATAGCTTTAGTTTTTTTTTGCATTTAGTAGCAGTTTCAAATGCAATAAGTTTTTCTGTAAGACATCAAAATCACTTTGAAGGTCATTACAGGCTGACTCAGGCATCGGTCTACTGATGTAAAGTACTGTATCGTCAGCGAATAGATGGATATTCGCAGACATGATACCAGTATCTATATGACTTGTATAGATAGCAAAGAGCAACGGGCCAAGGATAGATCCTTGGGGCACACCTCTTAGCAGTGTTTTTATAGGCGATAGGTCGCCGTCTGCCTTAACCTGTTGGTGTCTGTCCGTAAGATAGTTGGAGAAACATTTTAGCACCAGGTTGTCCACCCCTATATTTCTTAAGGACACCAATAGTAGGTCGTGATCCACCATGTCAAAGGCCTTGCTAAGGTCAAGAAACAAGGCACATATGTAACGTCTGGCACCTACAGCGATCTGCCAATCGTTCGTAACCTTTGCTAAGGCCGTGATGGAACTGTGGTGGGGACGGAAACCCGACTGGGCTGTATTTAGCAATACACCCCTATTTAGTAATACACCCCTATGTTTATCCCATGCTTGCCTGAAGCTCCCCCACTCCCACTGCCGCTACCACTTCTGCTGCTGGTGTCTACCACCCTTTCGGTTAAGAAATATTTCCTTTCTTCACATCTCTTTTAAACTTCCACCCCCCTTCCAGCTTCACTGCAGGCCCCATGGTCCTGGTGCTCCTCCTCATTTAAAATAAACTTCTGTTCTGCACCCTGTTCACACCTATGAGGTACTTGTAGGTCTCTATCATGTCACCTCTCGCTCTCCTCTATTCTGGGGTGTACATGTTGAGATCCTTCAGTTTCTCCTTGTAGGGCTTCTTGTGTAACCCCAGCACCATTTTTGTTACGCACTTCTGGACGGCCTCCACCCTGTCTGGGTCCTTTCTGCAGTGCGGCCCCCAAAACTGGAAGTACTCCAAGTGGGGTCTCACCAGTGAGCGATACAGTAGCAATACAAGCTCTCTCCTCCTGCAGGATATATCCCTCTACATATGCACCCCAGCATGCCACTAGCCCTACCACCTTTAGGTCATCAGATATGATAACCCCAAGGTACGTTACCTGTTTAATGACTGTCAGCACCTGTCCCCCAATCCTATACTTGGAGGCTGGGCTCCTATGCCCTAGGTGCAAGATCTTGCATTTTTGGGAACTGAACCCCAACTGCCATGTTTTAGACCACTCCTCGAGTTTCTCCAGATCCCTACAAGCTAAAAGCAGAGGGCAATTACGGAAACCTTTTGAACAAAAGGAAGCAGTTTTGGATCTTTTGAATGAGGGCTTTATGTCCCCCAGGGTTATACGAGAAATTTGAGATTGTGCCATTTCTCAAATGAGGTACTCTAAAAATGACTTTAAAGAGTGCTAATATACAGGTTACTCACCTGTAACAGGAGTTCTAGGAATGGTATATGTTGTTCATCCACACTATCTGGCAGGTTCCTTGCCGCTTTAAATCTTGCCGGAAGGTCTTCAAGCTAGCTCCTCCCACCCACCCGGGTGGTAAAACTCGGCTCCACCCATGGCGCCAGATCTGGCCCGCTGGAAGCTCAGGTTGTGCCGCCGGCCGAGGTCGGTGGTTGTGTGGATGAACAACATATACCATTCTAGAACTCCTGTTACAGGTGAATAACCTGTATTTCTAGGGACATGGATATGTTGTTCATCCACACTATCTGGCAGACTCCTAGCAGTTCTCCGGGAGGAGGGAGGCAAGGCACACCCCTAATACTTACTTGGGGAACAAAGATTGGAGAACCGAGGCCCCAAACCAGCATCCCGCGTGACTAAGGTCGATGTGGTAGTGGAAATAAAGGTGTGCGGACTTCCAGGTAGCAGCCCTGCAGATCTCCTGGATAGGGACATCCTGGAGCAGCCACGATGCAGCAGTATGGCGGGTAGAATGAGCTCTTATCCCTCTGGAGGCTCCATGCCCGCTAACTCATAGCAGAGATTTATGCAGGAGGTGACCCATCTGCCTATCGTCCACTTGGCTGCAGGTCTGCCAGGTGCGGCTTCAGCGTGAGTGACAAACAGCTGGTGAACCTCTCCCAATTTCAGCCGTGCACTCCTTATAAAGCGTCACGAAGGCCAGAGTATGGAGCCTATATCGCCTCCCGAGGTGTGATTGGGGTAGAACACCGCAGAGTCAATACCTGATTAAGGTGAAACTCCGACACCACCTCGGAAGGAATTTCGGTGGGGCGAGGGACAACCTTGTCCCTGTGGAAGACCAGGTAAGGAGACTCGATGCTCAGCGCCTGGAGTTCTCCCATCCTTCTGGCTGACGTGATAGCCACCAAGAAGGCGGTTTTCCACGGCAGGGTGGGGAGACCACACCTGTGCATTGGTTCGAATGGCTTGCCCATGAGCTTTTGCCAGTACCAGCAGTAAATCCCACGGAGGTGGGGTTCCCGCACTGGAGGAAATGTGATCAAGGCCTTTGAAAAAGCGCCCGACCACTTTTTCCTGCGCCACTGACTGCTGACCGGCCCGCGCCCGGTAAGCAGAAATGGCTGCCAGGTGCACCTTAAGGGTCGTCGACCTAAGCCCTTGACTAGATAGGGACCATAGATAGTCCAAAATGCTCGCCACAGGACACGAGAAAGGGTCCAACCCTTTTTCCCCCGACACCAAATGGAGAACCTCTTCCATTTGAAGGCATAGCATTTTCTGGTCGACTCCTTACGGGACGCCTCAACGACGTTGAGGACCTCGTCGGAAAGACCCAAGGCCTGGAACTCTAGCCGCTCAGGAACCAGGCCGTCAGGTGCAGGGATTGAAGGTCCGGATGGAACACCTTCCCCTGATTGACTGAGAGCAGGTCCGGGCGAGCTGGAAGCTGCCGCGGAGTCCTGGAGCTGAGACTGAGGAGATCTGGGTACCAGAACTGCGAGGCCAGTCTGGGGCCTCAAGAATCACTGCGCCTTGTCCTCCTCGCTTTCAGCGGGACCCTGTGAATCAGGAGGCAGGGGAAAGCGTAAAGAGGCCGGGTCACGCGCCTCGAAAGGCATCCCCTGCAGCAAGCCCTGCTGAGGCGGGCATAAAACAGCCTCAGCTTAGTTCTCCTGGAGCAAACAGATCCACCAGAGGTGTGCCCCAGCGGGAGAACAGGTCTTGTACTATCTCCGGCAGGAGAGACCACTCGTGCGATGCAGCCCCTATCCGGCTCAGGGCATCGGCCAGGGTGTTGGAGGCTCCTGCCACATGAATGGCCAGGAGATCCACCTCCAGGCTGCGCACTAGTGACCAGAAGCGGAGAGCTTCCTTGCATAGAGGCAAGGAGCGCGTCCCGCCCTGGCGGTTTAGATAGTACATGGTCGTGGTACTGTCCGTCTGGACTTGGACCACTTGACCCCGGAGAAACAGACAAAGGCGGTGAGAGCTAGGCGGACCTGCACGAGCTCCAGCAGGTTGATATGGCATGGGACTCCCGCGGGAACCAGAGGCCGTGTGCTCGGTGTTCCCCAGATGGGCACCCCAACCCATCAAAGAGGCGCCGGTCGATAGAGAGACCTCGGCTCGGGCGGACAAACGGGATACCCTCCTGCAGATGGGACGGAACGGTCCACCACTGGAGGCTTCCACATCTCCTGGGTCGTCCTCACGCTGGTCAGAGGATCATAGCGCTGTGACCACTGGCGGCCAGACCCACTGGAGGGCGCATGCAGCGTGCCCAACGGACTACGCTGGTACAGGCCGCCATAAGACCCAGGAGTCGCAGGAAGTCCCGGGCAGGGCGCGATTGCCCAACCAGAAATGACTGGGCAAAGGAGGTAAGAACCTCGGCCCTGTCCGCCGGGAGCCGTGCTCTGGCTCGAAGAGAGTCGAGCTCTGCCCCGATGAAGGATATCACCTGCTTCGGCTCGAGTTCCGACTTGGCCTCGTTGACCAGGAGGCCCAGTTGGGAGCAAACCCGGAGGGCCAGATTTCTGGACTGCTCCACCTACAACCTGGAGGGGGCTGCTATCAGCCAATCGTCCAGGTAAGGGTACACCCGGAACCCTCGGCGCCGCAGGAAAGCTGTCACCGCTGCAATGCATTTGGTGAAGACCCTGGGAGCTGAAGAAAGGCCAAGGCATGGCCTGGAACTCGAGAGGATCCCTCCGCTCTGAGCGGAGGAATCTCTGATGAGACAGGACGGATAGGGACATGAAAGGCGCGTCCTGAAAGTCCAGAGAACAGAACCACACGCCGTGTTCCAGAGATGGTATTATCTGAGCCAGAGTGACCATTCTGAAGGTTCGAGACCTTAGGAACTTGTTCAGGTCGTGTAGGTCTAAGATGGGGCGCCAGCCCCCCGTCCGTTTCGGGACCAGGAAGTACCTGGACACGAACCCTGGTTCTGGTGAAGGGTCCTCTATCTCTTTTATCACCCTTTTCTGAAGGAGGAGGGCGATGTCGGCTCGACGAGCCTGTAGAGATTCTGGGGACCCCAAAGCCCCCCGCGGGGCGACGGCTCTGAAGGGTGGAGCCTGCTCGAATTCCAGAGGCAGGCCTTCCTCCACTCAAAACCCACCCTGTCCGTGGTAACAGCGGACCAGGCGGAAAGGAAGTGTCGGGCCGTCCCCAGAGGGGAACCAGGGCGGTGGCGGGATGGGGCTGACACCCTCAGCCCGTCCTTAGCAGGCTTGGAGGAAGGACCGGCCTGGGGACCACCAGGGCCTTTTCCTCCTTGCTTCCTATTAGAGAAGCCGATGGCTTGGGCTTGGAATACCAAGGTCTAGCCTGCTGGCTTCAACGCTGTTGTTGGGCAGGCGTGCGGCCGGAGTAGAGGACGTGAAAGGGCTTAGGCTGGGGCTTATGACCCTTGTCCCTCTTGTGCGAAAGACGAATCAAGGTGGCATTGGATTTTTCGATCCTCTGGGTGGCCTTCCACTCCAGGGCCGAACAGGTCTGTTCCCAGGAAAGGCGTCCATAGCTTGTGCTGGGTATCCACGGTAAAGGTGGATATTAAGCCATGCCATGACATGTACAGCGGCCGCCACTGACCCGGGCACATGAGTCCTATATCCAGAGCAATCTGGAGCTGTTTAGCTACTGCCCTGCCTGATCCGCACCTGCTTGACCGTAGTCTGCAGGTCAGCGGGAAGATGAGGACCGCCTCATCCAGGAACCCAACAGGGCATGGGAGAAATGTGCCATGAGGACGGCGAACTGGCCTGACGAAGGCAGAGAAGAGGCAGCATACACTTTCCGCCCGAGTAGTCAATTTCTTGGACTCTTTGTCGGCGGTTTGTCCACGTCCCTGGCATTACGCGCACGCGGAAAACACTGTCCGTGACCAGCCCTTCAGCGAGGGGTGTTCAGAAAACCAGACAGAGAGCCAGTAGGGACGATACTTCCTGGCCATCCTGGCCGGCGCAGGACAGGAAGCAGACGCTGCCAAAGTTCCAGGGCCGGCCCGACAATGGCTTGACCACTGGAAAGGCCTCCGTGGGAGAATCCTCGGTCCAGAATCTCGGTGAGGGATATCTGGCCCGTTGGATCTGGGTTCAAGCTTCATCCAGTGGATTCTGAGATGAGCCTAAGAAGTCCTAGGAAGGACGAAGGGCTATCGTCCACTGACTGCCCCAGAGGACTCCAAGTCAAAACCGCTTGGAGAACAGGGAGGAGTCATCCGACTCCGACGAGTTGTCGAATAGCTGCCTGGAGCCTGAGCCACCCTCCACTTGTCGAGGCTTGTCAGGCGTGAGAGTGACCGACAGCCTACGGGAAGGCCATGGGCCAACGCGACTCTTCTTCGGAGCCCCAGCTGTCGGCTGAGGTGGGCGGTTCCACCACAATTGGTGGGGCAGCTGGAATAGGTCGGACAACTGGCCTGGAAACAGGCTCCTCGACCACTACCTGGTCCGGTGGCAACCACTTAATGGCCGGGGAAGAGGCCTGAGCCGGCTTATTGGCCAGAAAAAATTGTTGCCACATGAGGTCCTCGTATTTTCGGCGTAGCTTACGCCGAAGCCTTCCCTCCTCGTCCGAGGAGGAAGAAGAGGAAGAGCGGCGACACCGCTTGCCGCGGTGCCGAGACCGAGACCGTCTATGTCGACGGGAGCGGCTGGACCGCGAAGATGTCCGAGACCGAGACCCGGGAGATCTCGGCTGGGCCGAGGTGGGTGAGGCGGGGCGAGGATGGCGATCCCTCGGTCCGGACGGCAAAACCGATGGCTCCTGATTCACGATGCGGAACAGCCGACGATATCCTCAGCCCTCACCGGGGAACCGGGGAGGAGGAATCTCGGCTTCTCAAGCCGACAACCGTCTAACGTCGAGAAAAATCTCGAGCCTGCGTCGTGAGTCTCAGTCACCTGGCCTGGCAGGGGCACCGTGAAGCCAGTGGCGAAGCCGAGAGTCGACCAAAGTCGATTGTCGACAAGGGAGGATCTTTCCCGCTCCCAAGGCGTCGGGATGAGACTTACTCATGAACTTCTACGATGATGAAGCGGACTCGGTAGGACCTCGCCTTTAGTTGAGAGGGTCAAGCAAAGCTCCTTAAAGGAAGCTGAATATGAGGTCCCGGCGATAGAGGGACAAAGGCCGCCAGAAGAGGAAGCTCGGCTTGAGCCGGGCGCTGCTCTTCAACGCCATCAAATCTCTATTGTTCGCGGATCCCGCAGGCCGCGAAACCGCCGCAGTCGGGCCTCTTTGGATTTGACCGAGGAAATTCCTCGGGACGCCCCAGATGTGGCAGCAGCATGGGTCCTCGAGGACGAGACCAAGGAGTAGTGAACACAGGTCGAAGCCTGCGGGTTGTGCCCTGGCCAAGGCAATAAATGCACGTGGAGTGCGGGTCCGTCTCGACATTTTCTGCCCACAGGGACATCTCGAAATCAAGTCGATTTGTCCATTGCAGCCGCGAGGAAGAAGACGAGAAAAGTTATAAAATTTTTCTTTTTTTTTAAACGAAGGATTTTGGCCCAAAACTTAATCGCAGAAGCGTTAAAGGAGGAACCTGAGCTTCCAAGCGGTAAGGAAGATCTGACGGGGCGGAGCCGAGTTTTACCACCGGTGGTGGAGGAGCTAGCTCGAAGACCTTCCGGCAAGATTTAAAGCGGCAAGGAACCTGCCAGATAGTGTGGATGAACAACATATCCATGTCCCTAGAAATGTTATTCTTTTGTCTCTTACAGAGTTCCATATTTGTTATCCATTTTTCTGAATAGCAGGGCTGCCGACTGAGTCTCATGATGACTTGTGGCAGGTGGCAGTAGGGATGAGGAGCTTTGCTCGGTCATTACTTTTAAATGCATTAAAATGCAGTAAAGTCTAACTTATCTGCATTAAAACCAGCAGTTCACCTTTTCAAAACAGCACTGGACAATAATCTGTGCTTCTTTTTCACATCAAGTCCCTGCTTCAAGCTTTGTTGGAAGAAGACGCAACAGGATCAACGATCTCAGGCAGATCCCTGCCTGCAAACGCAGGAAACCATCACAAACCCCACATGCTTGAACAGTCCAACAGACCCTGGAAGCTAAGACAGACAGCTTCTCCCAAGACCTTACTACCATCAAAGGTGCCACTGTGAAATTAGTGGGAGAGCACCGCACCATCAAGCCCGCATTAGACGCTCAAAGGATGGGTGATGCGGAAGCCAGCATTAGCTCCATTGAAGATCAAGCTAGCCGAGACACCGTCAAAATAGTTTTGCTCAGGCAAAAACTTAAGAAGCTGGAGGATCAGGTCGACGATCAAGAGGGTCAGAGCTGCCATAACAATCTTATTATAGTTGGATTGCCAGAAAAGGCAGAAGGCTCCAGTCCGATTCACCCAAAAACTCTGTAAAAAGATTGGGGGCCCTTCACTCAATGGCCCTACCTATGTCACAGAGCGGGCTCATCAAGCACTCTGTCTCCCCATCGCCACCCGGTGTGAAGGCAAAAGACCGAAAATGCTGATATTTAAACTCCTTAACTACCCCGACAAGATACACCTGCACTCTAAAGCCAGAGAAGCAGACCGTATCAACTAGGGCCGCTATATATTGGTCAGAGGTAATTTTGGCCAGAGGGAAGTAGTTCTTAGCTCCATTTATGGCCCAAATATGAATAATTCCATTTTTTCATAGATGTAGTTCAGATATTGGCACCGTGGACCCATCTTCCGCTTTTACTAGCGGGCTATTGTAATGTTACAATGGACTCCGGTCTGGACAGGGAGCTAGCTACACAGCGGGGTTTGTCCCCAGCCCAACAGGCTAATCAAGATGGATACACTGGGATTAGTGGACCCAATGTAAACTTTGTACCCGACTACTAAAGAATTTACCTTTCATTCTGCCGTTCATGGCCCTTCATCCAGATTAGACTATTTCCACCTCAGTAAAGAGCACTTAGTCGGCCTTGGCAGCTGTGAAATCCAGGCCAGGGTGGTCTCTGATCATTCCCGCATAGCATTTGCTCTACAATTTGACCCTACTATAACACAGGACAAGAAGTGGAGGCTAAATAACCAAATTTTAAAGGCCAGGGTTGGGGTGAATGCTTCCAGATAGTAAAAAGAGGAAGGAAATAATTCTAAGTAGGGGCAGTCGTCTATTCGCGCGGCAGTGTGTTAGGCTTTTAGTGCCACGCAAGCTGGTGATGCTGGGAACAGCGAATGAGCGAAGTGAGGACTGCTGGGGAAATGGGTGGCCATGGTGAGCAGGGGTAAGATTGCTGGAGAGGTGTTTGTGTTGGTGGGGTGTGTGGCATGGGTGGGCAGCGTGGGGAGCAGGGGCGGCACTGAGAGATGGAGAGAGGTTGTGGTCATGCCTAGCGTCATTAATATGAGGAGTGTCAGTCTGATAGGCACCTGCAGCATTGTAGTGGTGGTCATGGATCAATGTAGAAGAGGTCCCTATTGACATACAGAAATGTGGCAACCACTTTGGAGTAGTGGTAGTGTCCTGGACTTTGGTGCAAAGGGTTCAAGCCCCAGGTCCGAAACTTGGTGGGTGCCAATGTATGTAGAGTGCACAGGGTGGAAATGTGCATCCAAAATATGTGGCAAGGGAGCCTTACAGCAAGGGCCAGCAGTGCCTCCTAGAGGGCACTTTCGGTATTGCAAGCAAGGCTATGGAATTTGGGCTTGTAGGATGGGGAGGATAAGAGCAGAGGAGTAGTACAGAAAGTCAGCATTAGAGGAGAGTAGAGAGGCAAGAAGTTGTGGGAGGTGATCAGCCACCTGGTAGCAGGAAAGTATAACCTGCTAATGGGAAAGTGGGGACTTAGGAAAAAAACAGGAAGCCATGTGACCAGGGTGGTCCTGAAATTGAGGGTCAGGGTTGAGTGGCTGGGGCAGTCGATGTAAAGCATCGACAGGCCAACACCCCTCACAGAGTTCAGCTGAAGGAGGAGAGCAGTTACCTTTAGGGCTCTGGTGGACTTCACTACCCCTGCTGTGTGTGTGCAGGATTCTCTGTTGGTTGGGGTTGGGGGGTCTTGCCTGTCTGTGTTTTCAATCTGTTTTTTTTTTAAATAAATAAACTATATTACATTTTTAAAACAATGAATAGCGGGGCTGCCAAGTTTGCCACATGGACTGGCGCACTATTGGCAAATAAGAAAAAATTACTTACCATAGTAATATTGTTTCTTCCAAGGGATCCCTCAGTATGCTTAACTAATGCAGTTAGCCTGGTAGGTTCAACTGCCCCAGAGAAATTGGACGTATGTAAATTATAGCATGCTGAAGTGGAACTAGAACATAGTTCAGATCTCTGCCTCTACGTGCTGCTGAGTTTTGCAGACTAACATCAGATTTGTTTGGAGCTATGTGGGCAATAGCCCCTATATACTAACCAATGCTAACCCAAGTGAACAAAAAACAACATACAGTGGGCCCCATGAGGGCTAACTATGGGAAACACAGCATAAAAAGAAAACTGTGAGTTAACAGTATGAACGCTCAGTAGTGTAAAAAAAGCTGCCACTGCTCGAAGGAGAACCTTTTCAGGTTCTGGAAGGGGAGGCAGGAAGGGAAATTTAAGCATACTGAGAGATCCCTTGGAAGAAACAATATTATTATGGTAAGTAATTTTTTTTTCTTCAAACCCCAGGAATCCCTCAGTATGCTAAACACATGCAGACTACCAAGCAGTACCACGGAAGGTTGAGTACAGAGCCTATTTGGGGAAAAAAGTACTGCAAGACTGCAGTGCCACATCTGGCATCAGTTCTGGACTGTACATCCAGGTAGTAGTGCTTTGTAAAAGTGTACACGGTTCTCCAGGTAGTTGCTTTACAGAGGTCTAACAAAGGGATATCTCTAGCAGCTGCCACTGAGTCAGCAGTACCCCCTTGTAGAATGTGTTCTGAGGCCTTGAGGAGGCTGCTTACCAGCTTTGCTGTAGCAGAACTGGATACAGGAGACTATCCAGTGAGCGATAATCCTCTTTGAGGCTGGCCTGCCCTTATCCACCTCACCACAGGTAAGGAACAACTGTGAGGAGAAGATCTGAGGTCTTTGGTATGTTCCAAGTAGTAAACCAGTGACCTTTTGACGTCCAGATTGCATAGCCTCACCAGAACTGAATTTTGCTGTAAAGAAAACTAGAACGTTTGGGGGCGCTGTGGAGCCCGAACAAGATGGATGCTTCAGCTTAGAGAAGGGAACCAAAGACCAGTAAATCAATAGAAATATTCGGTTTACGAGTATAGAAGCTTTACTGAAATTAAAAAAAAGTGTGTTGGAATCCTCCGCGAACAAAAATGGGGAATCCCCGTAAAGATCGCTCACAGACAGATGGAGTAAAAAGTAAAGGAGCTTCAGGAGGGCCTAGTATGAGGCTGACTTCAAGTAAACCAGTACCCGAGGATTCCGGTGAGGAGACGTTGCAATCTTTGGGGGTTAAAATTTCCCGACTCATCCAGTCTGTGGCAGGACTATCAGAAAAGTTTGACACCCTCATTAATCGAGTTGTCTGTTTGGAATCAACCATGGACTCGATTAAAATAGCAACTGCCGATTCAACTAAGCGGTCGGATGCAGCAATGGGTATGGCGGCTAATTTGCTAAAGGAAAATACCCACCTTAGGTCGCGGATAGAAATGTTAGAAAACCAGGCACAGGCAGCAAATATACGATTGGTGGGGATGCAAGAGAATTGTGAAGACGACCATCTGCCTCTTTTCCTTACGGAATGGTTCCAGCAGCAGTTGGGCGAGACAGGGAGGCTTAAACCGATCCCTATCCAGAAGGCCTATCGTGAGACACCTCATGGTCGCAGAGACGACGGAGAGACCCTTCGCACCATTATGGTAGTTTTAGATGGGGTTGGAAGTAAAGCCCTTGCGAGAAAAAAGGGAAAGCTGCTCCAAGATGGACAAGAGGTCCGTCTCTATCTGGATCAGAGTTACGCTACAAGGCAAAAGAAGAGGAGCTCTGATGGGGTGAAGGCAATTTTGAGGGAGGCAGGTATCCCGTACGGCGTTCTGTTTCCTGCGAGGCTCCGGATCGTTCATAAAGGGAAGATCTACATCTTCAATGACCCAGCAGATGCCCTCAAGTGGTCTCAGAAAAATGTCCCAACACGCAGACAGAGGGATGATGAAGAGGATCTCGAATCTGAGGAGGAAGAATCCTGAAGAACGGGACTTTATATTGGTAGAGATTTAAAGTGCTGGTCTGCACGGTAAGGGAGCATTGGGTATTTAGTCTGACCCCAGGTAGGTGAGTACTGCTTAACGATGTGAGAATTCAGTTCACTTTGGTTTCTGGGGCAACTACCCATTTGATCCCTGTGACAGACTAATGCTTTTTGGGTTTCAATTTTGGCTTTCTGGTACAAAATGACTATTTCAGAGTAGCTCCTGCTTAGTTTGGAATCTTAAAATGATGCTTGTGTAACCCCCCTGCAAATGGGGGTTCCCAAAAGACTTCCAGGAGCTTGCTTGAATGCTCCAAGCCTGAATGGTGTTTGGCATTTAAGCCATTTATCAGTGAGTGTTTTTAGAACCTCTGGTACTGTCTCTTTAAGAGCTGTCTGCTTGCAGACATAATTAGTTTGTATGGGGGACTGTGTGTTTCTTTGATTGAGTACCACTCAAGCTGCTGCCAATTCACTTCATTTTTGCAGTCACTAGGAGTGCAAAGGAACCTATCTGAAAGATGTAACTGTTTGCCAGAAACCATTTAGAGTGATAATGAAATTACAGTTTGTCTAACTCTTTTCTTTTGCAGTCAGAACAGTGTCTGCCTAGTTCCCCATTCTGGTTTTGAACTGCTGAACTGGACCAATCAGTGTGGGGTAAGCTAGCTCTAAAATGGTGCCTTGGGCGAATCAGAACTTGGACTCATAATCTGAGCCAGCCACAAGAGGATTGTATGGGCAGTGACTCTGGGAGATGTAGTTTAGACTTCAGTGCCTTTTGGACCAACAGCAGCAGTCTATTGTGAGTGACAGCCAATCCAGTCAAAACTGGGAGGAACTCAAAGGAAGTGCCCGTTTTGTCGGTTGGAGTTTCAGTTGAGCTTTGGCAGTGAAGAAGGAAGGAGCCCTGTGCTTTTTCAGTGTGCAGTTTTAGTCCAAAAGCGTGTGTAAGGCCCAGAGTTCCGGTCTGCAGCTTGTGTAACAGCTTGTTAGGACTGAATCCGTCCTGTGAAAAGAATCAAAGGATCTCTGAAGAGTAGAAACCAGGCTCACCCTGTAGAAGACTGGAGGAATTGCTGAAAATTTTCGGTCTGTCAGGAACTGAATCTGCTGTGTCTTCTCCCGGTATTGTGCAGTAATTGCGATCGGGATACAGATGCAGCCTGCCTGGTATAGTGCTTTCTTTTATATGGATGTGTGAAGAGGTTTGTGTACCACAAGTGAGCCCTGCTTGACATTGAAGGACCCTATCTTATTTGGAGGTCGTGAGTACTAATTCAGGGTCGCTCCCTGTTGAATTGCCACATTAAATCCAAATGGAATTACTGTACTGCTGACTATTTAATTTTCCTTTTCTCTGTGTGAAAGGCCCCTACCAGCTGCCAGGTTTGGACTAGCCACTAGGGCTTGGGTACCCAGGGACAGTAACTGATAGGGATAGGCCTGTGCACAGAGCCACATAGGTAGATTATTAGAGTGATAAGCTAATTAACCTGATTTCCCCTGTCCTTGTTATATCCCCTAAATAAATCAGAGCTGCTTGTTTCAGCAAAGTTATACTGCCTGAGGTATTTGTCTATGTTAAAGTACTGTACTGTGATTGTTGCACTGTATCTCATTTCACAGGAGGTCCCAGTGCCGGAACCAGACCTGGGGGTAAGTGTATACTGTGAAGGTAATTCTGATATATTGTGTGGGCCACTAGTGGGAAGAAAGGGGGGTTGCAGTGTCCCAGAGGGCTGTGACCAAGTTAGTTTAACTATTGCAAACCCTGACCTCTGGGTGGAGGCACCCGCCATTGGATCCAGGCCCCTCAACCTGTTAGTGGCAAATCAGGCAGGGGTAGTAGCCCCTGGGATAGCGCCATCTAGGGGTTACACTTGGAAAAGTTAATTACTTTAAAATGTTAAGGATGTTCTCTCTCTAATGCTTTAACAGGGAATAGTTACATAAATGTAACTCAATCAGTGATAAGCATGTTTGATTTTCTCTTCCCTTAGAGAAAGGGGGATTATCCTTTGAAAATCTATTTTGAGTTGGACTTGGACTATATACATGCTGTTCTTGGACTCTAGTTAAACAGCACTAACAAATTAAAACTCAAGTGTGCTTATAGTTTTACCCTCCAAAGATGTATCTATGTAGTAAGGATAATCAAACTATTGTATTAAGAGGAGTGACAACCTCATATGTAATGAAGAGTGTATATCCCTTACTGTGAAGTAATAACTGTATGTTTATAATATACAATGATAAACATAAAAGTTCAAAAAAAAAAAAAAAAAAGAAAACTGGAACGTTAATGGACTGGTTAAGGTCGAATTCAGAGACCACATTGCAAAGGAATTTTCTGTTAACCCTAAGGACTATCTTGTCTTTGTGGAAGATGATGTAGTTTAGGTCTGTGTAGAGGGCTTGGAGCTCACACATCCTTCTTGTGCAGGTAATGGTCACTAGGGATACTGTTTTCCAAGTGACATACTTGAGGTCTGCAGTAGTCATATGCTCAAAGGGGGTTCCCGAGAAGGTGGAGCCCAGGTTGAGTGGAACGAAGAAGCTCCGGGTAGTTTCTGCAGCCCGAGCCGCTTCATCTCGAATGCTGCATGCATTCAATTGCTCGGTCCGCGGCTGCGGGCAGCCTACGAAGCCTCGTTAGATTTCACCAGAGGGTTACGTTTCTCCGGCCTCCCCAACTTCAAGCGTGCGAGATGGTCGTTGAGGACTTTAGGATGAAAAGCGAGACAAAGATCGCACTTCGAGGTGTCATGGTCGACACCGAGACAGAAGACGCACGCAGTGTGTTTGCGAGAAAAGGAACCGAGGCAAAAAAGTACAGTTAAATAAGAACTTACCGTAACAGTAGATCTTCAAGAAGAGCTCTTACAGTAGGCTATTACCATAAGGACTAAGCCATCAGGCGCCAGGACCCCACAGAAAACTTCTAGCTGGCAGTCTCCAGCAGGGACCGCCCCCCAACGTCAGCCAGTGGTATAAAAGGGGCAGTCCCCAGCCCCACCTCCGTTCTCCCTCTGGAGATCCGTTCTCCAAGAAGGCAGAAGAAACCGAGGAGGTTAGAGATGAAAAAAGGAGTCCTGGCCGGCACAGTGCTATGCCAGCATCTCAGGTTCGGGAGCGAGCCTGGATCGTCGAGGTCAGCTGGGGGGGTTGACTGAGCAGCCAAGGCAGCTCTCCTCTCTCGGTGAGGGATCTCGCTGCTCCTGCCACATGGCTGCCCCCAGATGGAGGACTGAGGGTAGCGCAGGTCAGAAGCGATACAAGAAAGGATGGATGCTGTGGGACCGCAGCGTGCATGCCTCGACAGGCGCGCATGCGGACGCAGGAGTGGGGAAAAAAAAACGGAGCTGGCAGGCTTCATGACGATCCTGATGGACAGCCGGGACCAGATGCGCCCCCCCCCCCACCGAGGAAGGGAGGTGGAGCCACCTGCCAGCTCCCCAGAAAAAGCCGGGGGGGGGATGAAAAAAGGAAACTATGCAGAAGGAATATTGAGGGAAAGGAGGGAGGGAAAGCAGCGCCTGCTGCAATAGCTCTTCTCGTAGTAAGTTCTTACGTAACTGTACTGTCTTACTTCGAGTTGGAGCTCTTGCAGCA
Organism: Neoceratodus forsteri; assembly: GCA_016271365.2. Classification (NCBI taxonomy): domain Eukaryota; kingdom Metazoa; phylum Chordata; order Ceratodontiformes; family Ceratodontidae; genus Neoceratodus; species Neoceratodus forsteri. The sequence continues at coordinate 277,591,997 of CM028138.1, read as the reverse complement.
GGCTATTACCATAAGGATCGAGTCCCAAGCAGTCAAGGAGAAGAGACAGACAGCTGTGGGTGGAGGCTAAGGAAGCCAGAAATCTTCAGGACAGCAAGCCTTGAAGGACCGCAAGGCCAAAGCCAGTCCTACACCTGGAGGGGACATCCAAACTGTAATGTTTGATGAAAGTGTGAACAGAAAGTACAGTTGCTTAAGAACTTACTGTAACAGCAGATCTTCGAGAGTATCTCTTGCAGTAGGCCATAACACATGGGATATCCAGCCGTAGGCATCACTTCCTCCAGATGATTTCCCAGCAGTCTCTTCCAGGGGCCTCCCCTTCCGGTCACCCGATGTGCTCTTGCACATATATAAAGGGGAGGCCCCTGATACTCCTCAGTTCTTTTTTCCATCTTAGCGTCCAATACGAAAAGTGAATCATAGGTCTCCGATGGAAACAGAGGAGAGGAACAAAAGGCAACAGCTCAAGGGTACCACATGAGGACAGAGCAAGGTACCCTTCTGAAGTAGGAGCAAGGGGGATGGTGGGCGGGACAGCATGGCCTGCTGCAAGAGATACTCTTGAAGATCAACTGTTACGGTAAGTTCTTATGCAACTGTACTATCTTCTTCGAGTCAATCTCTTGCAGCAGGCCATAACACATGAGAAGAATCCCAAGCAGTTATGATGCCCACTGGAGGAGATAATGAATCGCAGCATATTAGGACAGGAGGCTGTTGAGGACGGCATGTCCAAAAGCGGCACGCTTCTTAGAAGCAATATCTAGACTGTAATGTTTTCTGAATGTATGTACAGTAGACCAGGTGGCGGCCTTGCAAATTTCTGAAGCTGAGACCCCTCGAAAACACGCTGTAGAGGTAGCCGTGCCTCTAGGGGAGTGGGGTTTCACGAATCCTGTGAGAGGTTTATCATATTTGTTATATATGAACATAATGCAGTTGGCCAACTATGTGGACAAGCACTGCTTAGAAACCCGATTGCCCAGTCGTCCTGGGGTGAAAGAAACAAAGAGTTGCTCAGCAGTCTCTCCCAGGTGCCTCCCCTTCCCATCACCTGATGTGCTCTTGCACATCTATAAAGGGGAGGCCCCTGATACTCTTCAGTTCTATTTTCCATCTTAGCGACCAATACGAAAAGTGAATCATAGGTCTCCGATGGGAACAGAGGAGAGGAACAAAAGGCAACAGCTCATGGGTACCATGTGAGGATGGAGCAAGGTACCCTTCTGAAGCAGGAGCAAGGGGGATGGTGGGCAGGGCAGCATGGCCTGCTGCAAGAGATGCTCTCGAAGATAATAACAATTTTATTTGTACCGTGCCTTTCAAGATGTTAAGGTGCTTTAACAGTAAAAAGATAAAACTGAATACAATAAAACATAATTAAATACAAATAACAATAAAACTCACAACTTCAGTAAAAATCAGACAGGATAGGCTTGGTACCATAGATAGGTTTTTAAGGCCTGTTTGAATCCCCCATGGTTGCACACTCCCAAGCAGACGGGGCAGAGAATTCCAAAGGGCTGGGGCCGCATATATAAATGCACGGGCCCCCCGATGATTTTAAAGAGACCACTGGTATCTCTAGCAACCCCTCATCAGCCGAGTGGAGCGATCGCCCGGGGCAGTAAGGAACCAGAAGCTCTTTCAAGGTAGTCCGAGCCCAGTCCGTGAACGGCTTTATAAGTCAAAAGTCTTACTTTAAAAGTGATCTGCCACTGAATCGGCAGCCAGTGCAGTTCGTGCAGCACCAAGGAGGTATGACATGTCCAAGGAGTTCCCGTCAACAACCGGGCTGCAGCGTTCTGCACCAGCTGCAAGTGGCAGATATCAACCCCAGGTAGCCCTAGATAAAGGGAGTTGCAATAATCAAGGCGCAAGGTCACAAAGACATGGACCAGCGTAGGAACACCACCGGACGGAACTAGGTGCTTGACCCTGGAGATGTTCCTCAGATGATAAAAAGAGGACTTGACGACTGCCGACACCTGAGATCGCAGTGTCAGCCCATCGTCAAAAATCACCCCCAGGTCTCACACCCACTCAGAGGTAAGGAGCTGGGAGCCCCCCAGGAAGAGTCCCGTATGCAAACCCGCTCCCGACCCCTCTATCCGGCGACCTGGGTCCACGACCATCACCTCAGTCTTTTCCGAATTCAACTTCAGCCAACTGGTATTCATCCAACCCTGGATTTCAACGAGGCAGTTATTAAATACAGAGAGTGCTCTATCCTGGTCGGGTGCAAAAGACAGGTAGAGCTGGGTATCATCAGCATAGCAGTGAAACCTCAGCCCATACTGTCTTACAATGCCTCTGAGGGGCAGCATGTACTCCGCGAACAACATGGGGGACAATACTGAACCCTGAGGGACACCACATGACAGAGAGACCGGGTCGGAGGAATAAATCCCCGACACCACCCTCTGAGTTCTGCCAGTGAGGAAAGATTTAAACCACCTGAGGACTGTACCAGGCAGGCCACAGATGAACCTCAGCCGTTCAAGCAGAACCCCATGGTCCACAGTGTCAAATGCTGATAAGAGATCAAGAAGGACCAGGATGGAACGGCTTTTCTGATCTCTCACCATCAGAAGATCATTGAGCACCCAAACCAGCGTAGTCTTGGTACTATGTCTCTTTCGAAAACCGAATTGGACAAGTTCGTAGATGTCACGGATGGTCAAATAGTTCTCCAGTTGTAAAGCCACTACTTTCTCAATCACCTTCCCCACAAAGGGGAGGTTAGAGATAGATCTGTAGTTAGCAGGGCAGTCTGGGTCCAGAGAAGCTTTCTTCAGGAGGGGTGTCACCACCGCCTCCTTCAGGGAGCTAGAAAACTCACCCGACTCAAGGGAGCACCAGATTATCTGTGCTATGACTGGGCCAATGATATCACAACAACCCATAATCAGGGAAGCTGGGCCTGGATCTAAACTACAGCACGTAGGATGCATACCCTGGACAATCCGCATGACATCGACGAACTCCAGCTGGTCGAAGGTACTCCAGCAAAAGTGAGGGACAGTGACCGAACACCGATCGATAGCATCTTCAATAGGGTGTGCTGGTTGGAGCCCCGGCCTGATGTCAGCCACCTTATCCGCAAAGAATCCAGTGAGTTCACCACACTCCACCGAAAAGGTTCTTTAAAGCTGCAGGCAGGCTGGGTTGCACAGTCTAGCCACAGTTCGAAAGAGCTGAGCCGGTCGGTTCTGAGCAGCTGCAGTCTCCCTGGACAGGAACTCTGCCTTCTTAGGGGAGACTGTAGATTGATAAACTTCATAATGTTCCATCAATCTAAGATGGTCGGCCTCCAAGGTGGATTTCCGCCAGCAACACTCTAACCTTCGTCCTAGTCGCGGCATCTCCCTCAAGGTCCCATCAAACCAAGGGGACTGAGGGTGAAGGGAAAGAAGACGAACACATACAGGAGCGATAGAGTCCAGAGCTGTAGTAATGGCCTTATTATAGGCCAGAACCAAAGCTTCTAGGTTGCCACTTTCCCCAGGAAGTACCGATAGGTCAAGTACCGCCACCAAGCCATCAGGGCTTACATCCCGTAAAGGGCAGTATCTGACTGTCTCCACAGGGGTAGGCCCATGAAAGGGGGGGCGCAGAAACCAAAACCCATGGTGTAGTGATCGGACCATCCAACAGGCTCCACCCCCAAATCGAAGGCTCCCAGGACCATCAGCCTGCGCGACAAACACCATGTCAATCACGAAGTCCACTACTTCCTAAAGGAATCACTTCTCGTCCCCAGGTGGACGGTAGATGAGGGCAATCCTACAATCTACACCTGCTACTACAGTACACTCCAGTGACCCAGCCTCCTCAACTGGTACACTCGCGAGGCCCAGTTTGGTCTTGAAACAGACCGCAACCCCTCCCCCCGCAGTCAATCTCGAGTGGTGCATCACCAAGTACCCAGCCGGAATGTGGCCTCCAATGTGGGGCCAGCAGTCTCGTTCAGCCAGGTCTCAATGATGCAAGCCAGATCTACTGTTACAGTAAGTTCATATGCAACTGTACCATCTTCTTTGAGTCAATCTCTTGCAGCAAGCCATAACACATGGGAAGAATCCCAACCAGTTATGATGCCCATGGGAGGAGGTTGTGAACCGCAGCATATTACAACAGGAGGCCATTGAGGACGGCATGTCCAAAAGCGGCACGCTTCTTAGAAGCAATGTCTAGACTGTAATGTTTTCTGAATGTATGTACAGTAGACCAGGTGGCGGGCTTGCAAATTTCTGAAGCTGAGACACCTTGAAAACATGCTGTGGAGGTAGCCATGCCTCCAGTGGAGTCGGGTTTCATGGATCCTGTGAGAGGTTTATCATATTCGTTATATATGAACGAAATGCAGTTGGCCAACCACGTGGACAAGCACTGTTTAGAAACCTGATCACCCAGTCATCCTGGGGTGAAAGAAACAAAGAGTTGCTCAGTTTTACGCAACTGTTCAGTGCAGAGAAGATAAATTCTCAATGTTCTTTCCACATTGAGATTATGAAGCAGGGCTTCCCCTGGATTCTCAGGCTCCGCAAAATATACTGGCAACTGAATGGACTGATTTAGAGTAAATTCAGAAACAATTTTAGGTAGAAAAGAGGGGTTAGAACGTAAGGACACCCGATCCTTATGAAACTGTAAATAAGGGGGGCTTGCACACAAGTGCCTGTAACTCAGATACGTCTACCTGATGTAATCGTCATAAAAAAAATCATTTTCCATGACAAAAAACGGAGGTCGCAGGTATCTGTGGGCTCAAAAGGACCTTCAGTCAATTTTTCAAGTACAAAATTCAAATCCCACACTGGGACAGGGTCCCGAATAGGGGATGTAAATGTAGGATATGTTTCAGGAAGGTTTTAATGAGAGGTAACTGGGACAATGGTTTGTTGTCCACAGGTAAATGAAAGGCAGAGATAGCTGATAGATGTACTTTTATCAATGAATATTTGAGGCCACCCTCTGACAGGGAGAGAGGAGGTAGTCTAGTACACTCTGTGAGAAACATGCATAGGGGTCCAGTTCCCGGGAAGAGGCCCAGATGGAGAACCGCTGCCATTTCATAGAGTAGGATGACCTAGTAGAGGGCTTCCGTGCTGCCCGCAGAATCTCTGCTACCCTGGGGACACCTGATAATGAGAGGGGACTATGTCCTCATGAGCCATGCGTGCAGACGCAGGGAGCGCAGGTCCAGGTATATCAGGAAGCCGTCCTCCCATGACATGAGGGCTGGAGGAAGAGGAAGAGGATCCCGATCGGAGATTTGCAACAGCAAAGGGAACCAAATTTGCCTCGGGCCAGTAGGGGGCTATAAGAATCATTGACACTCCGTCTCTGGCCAGTTTTAGGAGTACTCTCTATATGAGAGAAAAGGGTGGGAAAACAAAGAAATGTTCCTGTTCAGGAATGAGATAAGGCGTCCAGCCATAAAGTTCCAGGACCGCACTCTAGACAGCAATAGAGAGGCAGTTTTGTGGAGAAGCAAACAGATCTAACTCTGGGCAACCCCACCTAAGGAAGATGTCTGCCAAGACATCTAGGTGGAGCTCCCATTCGTGAGCCTGAGCATGAGTTCTGCTCAGGGCGCGTGTACTGGGGAATTTGAAACTCCTGAAATATGAACCACCAGAAGGTAAATGCCTCTCTAGATCGCCAATGCCACACCCTCATGGACTCTCGGCAGAGAGGGTATGAATAGGTACCTCCCTGTTTGTTCAGGTAGTGAACAACCGTGGAACTGTCCAATTGCACTTGAAGGCAGCCCTGACGGAATAATGTCTTGAATGCCTGAAAGGCATACAAAACAGCCCTCAGTTTCAGGATGCTGATGTGAAGATGAGTTTCCATCATTGTCCAAGAGCCCTGGGACTGAAACTCCTGAAGATGAGCACCCCAGCCCATCAAGGAGGTGTCAGTTGTTAGAATGTGGTCTGGGACCCGGGGATGGAATGACATGCCCCTCAGGAGATTGTCCCTGGACTTCCACCATTGCAGTGTTCGAAGTGCTGGGGAGGACAAAAGGATTGGGGCATCAAAGTCATCCCATTTCTAATCTCACTGGACCCTGAGGTTCCACTGAAGGATCCTCATCTGAAGTCTGGCATGAGGAACAATGGGAATAGTAGCTGCCAAATGCCCCAGGAGTCGAAGGTAGTCCCTTGAAGAGACATACCGACAAAGTTCCAAACAGAGAATGAGGGTCAGGGTGGCATCCGCCCCGGATTCAGGGAAAAAAAGCAATGCCTTGAGAGGTGTCTAGTACCGCTCCAATATACTGGAGAGTTTGTGATGCCCACCATGGAGAACATCTCCAGGGTGCGGGTCAGGGTGTATTCCAGCATGGGGCGTGTAGACGCCTTTAAGAGCCAGTCGTCTAGGTATGGAAAGATGTACCGACCCTCCTGGCAAAGGGCCCCTGCCACCGCTGCCAGGCACTTCATAAATACCCTGGAGGCCGAAGAAAGTCCTTAAGGAAGGAACTGAAATTGAAAATGACAGCCTTGAAACTGGAATCATAAGAACTGCCTGTGGGCGGGATGGATTAGGGTATAAAGGTATGCGTCCTTCATGTCCGGGGAACAGAGCCGATCTCCTGTATTTAGCAGGGGAAGAAGGGTGGGCAATGTTACCATCCTGAATTTCTGGTACCTTATATAGAGATTGAGACTTCTGAGATCCAGAATGGGATGTAAGTCCCCTGTCCATTTGGAAACCAGAAAAAAAACAGGAGTAAAAACCCTGAGCCCCTTTGATGGGTGGGAACTAGTTCGATGGCATGTCTGTGTAACAAAGCATTTATTTCTGCTTGTAGTACTAGAGCATGGTCCGGAGGGTAGTGTGAGACCTGAGGAGAGAAAGGAGGAGAAGACTGATCAAGCCCAATGAATGACCATACTGGGTCAACTGAAGGATACACAGGTCTGATATGATCCTTGCCAACCTCTGAGGTGCAGGGAGAACCTGCCTCCAATGGCCGAGGAGGGGGTCTCTGCCTCCACGGCTGGAAACAGACCTTCAGGCCAAAGGCTGACCCTGCTGAGGGACAGCAGGGACATATTGGGACTTCTTTGGGGCAGGTCTGGGGTTTGGTAAGGCTAACTGAGCCTTGCATTTATGAGCAGGCTGTTGTTGAGTAGCAGGTTTACCTTTAGAAGAATGGTGCCGAAAGGAACTCTTGCATGCAGGCTTCGCCTATGGGTGATATAAGATCCGAACCGATTGAAGGGTACGATACGAGTCTTGTAGGTCCTGGGTCTGTGGCCCAAAATGTTTCTCTCCTTTAATGGGAGCATTCAGAATGGATTGTTGAACATCTTGCAAAAATCCGGAAACTCTCAGCCACGCATGGTGTCTGAGGCAAACTCCTACCGAGGAGGCTATGGCCGAAGTATCGACAGCATCATAGGTAGCCGTAAGCAGGTGGCGACAGACAGCCCCAGTGGTAGAAAGCTTTGCATCAAGGTCCTCCTGAGGCTGGCCAAGTGGAAGGGATTGGACTGATGCTTGAGCGGCCTTAAGGATCCCCTCCTGATATTTGAGGAGATGGCCCATATAATTCAAAATGCGACAGGACAAAGTGGTCGAAGCACAGACCTCTTCCCCATGATATTCAATTTCTTGGATTCTTTATCTGGGGGATGAGCACTCGTGTTGCAGTCTGGCAGATCTATCATGAGCCGCATTCTTAACCACAGAGTCTGCCTGCGGAGGTGTAGAAAAATAAGGGTGGTCCACAGGGGCCCTATAAAGTCTGTCCGCCTTGCGGGGAAGAGATGGGACATGGAAAGGTTGTTGCCAGGCAAGCAACAAGGCCTCCTCAAAAGCATCCACCAGGGGAGGGACAACCAGTGAGGGGCTATCAGGAAGGCCTAGGTACCTAGCCAACTTACTTCTGGAGGCATCCTGTTCTGTAGTTTGGAAACCAAACATTTTCTGTAGATGCACCATAATATCCGAAAAGGATGGGTCATCTGGAAAAGAGCAGGGTGGCACCTCTGGGGCGTCCCCAGGCAGGGAAGACGTCTCTGAGGAAGACACATTTAAGCCATAATCCTGATCCATTTCCTCATCCCCCTCATCCTCCACATCCCAGTCCGGCAGGGATGTCTTCAGGCTTGGGGCAGAATCCAGGGGAGGAAGGAGAGGAACTCCCCATTCGTGAGGCCGAAGAAGGCCTGGAGGGGACAGAGGCAGGGACCACGGCCTCCCTCAAAGGACTAGAGGAGGGTCTGGTAAGGCCCATAATGGACTGAACTAGAGCCTGGATGTCCACCATGGCCAGGTGACTCCCCGAAGAGGGAGGAGCCATGGACTGGGTGGGTACCACAGAGGGAATAGCTGAGGGTAAGGGACCAAGACCCCAGACTACAGGATGAGGGAGCACCCAAAAAAAAAAAAAGCAAAAAAAGAAAAAACCACCCCCCCAAGCTGTCTGAGGCAGTGCCATGATCATTGATGGAGATGCCATCAATGAGGGAGGCAGACAGGTAAGTCCCATCAACAGGAGGACCGTCGACGAGAACGAAACGGAAGCCAAATAATCCATGTCGACAAGGAGCAGCCAGAATGGGCTGTCGACGGGAGCATTGTGGACGAAGCAGCTAGGGTGCCCAGTCAATGGGAGGACCAGAGAATGCTCCATCGACGGAAGGACCATCGGAGCAGATGCAGCCATCGTTGTTGGACAATGGCCAACAACACAAGTTGGCAGACCCAGCAGTGGAAGCTGCAGCACAACTGTGGTCATTGACGGAGGAGCTGTTGATGACTTAGAGGGGCCCACTACCGTTGGCGGTGGAGAAAGTCAGTGGTATATCAGTGGGAGCCCTCCTACCTACCTTTGAGTCGCTTGAGGTCTTCAACAACGAAGATGGCGGTGCAGGGGAAACATGTTTGGTCTTAGAAGAATGTTTCCTCCCAGCCCCATGCTCCATCGACGACGAGGGCTCACCCCTCCAAGACCCCGAGGAGGATGTTGTGGAGGTCCTCTGATGCAATTCTCTGGCCACAGGAACACTTTCAAAACAAGGGTTCCAAAGACATCAGTGCATGAACTTCTTAGGCGACTTGTAGAACTAGTCATCGACAGATTGGAGAAAGCTGGAACTCTGAAGGAGAACTTGATGTGAACTCTGTCGCAGTTGGAAAAGAACTGAGGAGTATCAGGGGCCTCCCCTTTATATATGTGCAAAACCACATCAGGTGACAGGAAGGGGAGGCCCCTGGAAGAGACTGCTGGGAAATCATCCGGAGGAAGTGATGCCTATGGCTGGATATCCCATGTGTTATGGCCTGCTGCAAGAGATTGACTCGAAGAAGATCTCCAGGTAGCTGCTGCACAAATGTCTGCAGCGGACACGTTTCTCAATGAGGCCAATAATGTAGAAACACCCATGGTAGAGTGGCCTTTCACCAAGCCTGGTAAAGGCTTGTCATACTTATGATAACAGAAAACAATGCAGTTAACTAGCCACTTAGAGTACATCTGCTTAGTAACTGGTGCTCCCTCAGATCTGGAAGCAAAGGAAACAAACAACTGGTCAGCCTTTCTAACAGGACCGGTGTGGCTGAGGTAAAAATGAAGCGTCATGTGGACGTTCAGAGTATGTAATAGAAGCCTCCCCTCTATTGCAGTACTCTGGATACTAAACTGTTAGCTGGATGTCTTGGTTCAGGGTAAATTCAGACAACACCTTGGGCAAAAAAACATAGGGTTTGTTCTCAAGGACACCCTGTCCTTCAGAAAAACAAAATAGGGATCTTTACACATCAGAGCCTGGAGCTCGGAAATCCTTCGAGCTGAAGTAACAGCAACTAAAAACAACACTCTCCACAACAGAAAACGTAGATCACAATCTGCAGTTGGTTCAAAGGCAGGCAAAGTAAGCTTCTCTAACACAAGTAGGAGATCACATGGAGGGACAGGGTCCCTAATGGGAGGTTTCAGATGCATAAAAGTGCGGGACAATTCCAGCTGAGCAAGGGTCTTGCCTTCTACAGGTGCACGGTACACAGGTATAGCAGAAAGGTGCACTTTATTAGAGGAGTAGCTCGGACCCAAATCGGATAGAGAGAGGAGATACTCTAGAACAGTGTTTCTTGGACAGGTAAAAGGATCAAGGTGGTGAGCAGAGGCCTAGCGGTAGAACTGCTTCCACTTCATGGCATAAGTGGACCTAGTGGAGGGTTTCCTGGTGGCCACTAGGACATCAGCTACTCTGGGTGAACCCCAAATCTAGTCACTGCCAAGTCTGCAGGAGCCATGCATGCAGGTGCAGAGACTTGAGGTCCAGATGGACTAGAATGCACTAGTCCTGGGACAGCAAGTGTGAACTCAGGGGTTGGGGAACAGGGGGTTCCGCTGCTAGCTACTGCAGCAGGGGAAACCAAATCTGATGAAGCCAGAAAGGAGCAATGAGGATCATTTCCACTCCCTCAGCCTGTAGTTTGAGGAGCACCCTCTGAAGAAGAGGAAAGGGAGGGAAGGTGTACAGAAACCTCCCTGTCCAACACAGGGACAACGCGTCTCGCCAGAAAACACAGGGGTAGAATTTAAGGAAAAAAAGGGGTATTCTTGTTCAGAATTTTGGTATTCCACCTGGAAAGTTGGTAGTACGCCCAATTTCCATGGATTTATATATCACTCTGACCTCCGGAACTCTCTCTGGAGAGGTGCTCGGAGTCTGCCTTGATCCTGCACGCCTGAAGCCCTCACTCCTTCCTCTCTGGGCCCTGCTCTCCATCCATGTCCCTGGCCACCCAGCCCCCCGGCTCTGAGTCCTCAGAGGTGAGACCGCCAGATTGTTCCTCCTGGCGCTCTATCTAGAATCTAGATAGGTGAGCAGGAACAGAAGAGAGTAGAGGAGATGAGCGAAGAGCCCGACATTGGGCGTGGTTGGCTGGCACCCCTGGACCCTCCTTCGCCTATCCAAAGGCAGAGGGTTTTCCTTGCTTGGGCACGCCCTCTCCCACACCCTCTCGCAGAGCCCAAGCGTGCAATGACGCCAGGGACGTCCATCACGGCTCTGTGTCCCACTACTGGTGCCCTGAAGCGTTGCAGTGCCTCCGGTCTCCACCGGGGGCCACTGTGGTGCCAGGCAAGCCCTGGATCCCCCCCGAGAGAGGACAGCAGTCCTCTGGATGCTCGATCCTCTCTCTCTCCCCTGCCGCACCCGGGTCGTCTGTGTGGCGCGAGGTGTGGCGTCCAGTGCCTCAACCCTCAGCGCCACCGGGCCGGCTGAGATTTTTATATTTTTAAAGCTTGAATATTTGAAATACAGCTAATCTCTTTATAAAAGACCCCCAAAATAAACACATTTGACAAAAGGAAATGAGTTGTCTCCTAGTCTTTTTTTTTTTTTTTTAAAATCGACTTACTCCTGCTCAACACCCTGGCGGCTGGTGGAAGAAGTGCAGCACCCCTCCTGGACGCCAAGAGAGTAGTCTCTGGTGATGGTGGTCCCCCTCCCCCGGCCAATTGTTGCCCGATGACAGAAATGGCATCCCTGTGCCTAGTGTTCCCTCCCCACACCGGAACCCAGCATGGGTTCAAGTTGGAGGGAGGGACCACTAGCCACCAGGGAATTTGTAACACAACACGGCATATGTTCAGGTGGGGGGAGGGGGGAGGCAAGACCGCTACCTACCAGGGAATACCTATGACCTCTGTGGGCATGAATGCAGGTGCGGCAGGAGGAAGGGACCGCTACCCACCCAAACGGGAGGGGCCCAGACCCCAGAGGAAGATTTTCTATGATAGGACCGGCAATCAGCGCTTGGGAATTGGGCACCACTCCATCCTGACAGGCTGCTCTCAGGGAACAGGTTGGGCAAACAGGAGCAGCACAACGCAGGCAGGGCCTCGCTCCGATCAAACAGGACACAGAGCATGCTAATGGCCTCGTCACCTTTCACAATTGTCTCATTTGCATAGCATGGGGGCAAGCCATTGTGCCGCCCTTAATTACAAGGGCCAAGTCTGCACAACACTAAGTTGTCTAGCACTCAAATGGTCCTTAATATATCAGCTGAATAACACCAATGCGCTATTATGACTGAAAGCAGTTTTGGACACCTGGCCATTTGCAAAGGGACAGTGCAAAGCTTTGCCCTCTCAGTCTGCCCCCTATATTTGAATATTTGGCCGCTGACAATGTACTATACATAGCAGTCAAGACTCAGTCAACTAGGATATTTAAAAAAGGAAGAAAAAAATATATTTTTTAAAGGCTTCAAACACCCTCATGCCCAGATACTGTGGGGGGCAGTCCCCAACCCAATTAGGCTTTTCACCTAATTTTCCCTCCTCTGTTGTTCAAAGAATTTAATTTTATCTGATTCGTGCCATCACTCCAACAGTATTTTAACAATCACACTTGTGCCATTGCACCACCAAAACTCCTGGTTACTACAGACGGGAACTGCAGCTACACGCAACAGTGTACTATTACTTTTAGTTCTTGTTTCGCCACTGATTGCCAGTCCTGGTGCCACAGACTCACAGTTGCCAGGTATGGAATGACAGGAACCAGCAGTGGCAAACCTGATAGCTAAAACACTGCTCCATGTATTGTTTACATCTTCTGCTGCTGATCCAGACATCAGTCGCAGGAGTTTCTGGGGTGCAATACAAGACGCACTGTCTACAAAATGCCATCAGGAGGACGGCACGATCAACCAGATAAAAATAAAATTCTCCGAACACCAGAGGCGGTACATTAAGTCAAGAACAGCTGAATCGGGGACTGCCCCACAGGTGTGGGGGCATTGGTGGTTTTCCTTTAAATCTAGATGACTCTCAAAACCAAAAACTGAAACATTCGGATCAGCACAAAACTCACAGCTTCTGTTCACTGAAGACACCCTTTTGCAATAAAGATTAAAAGGGTGGACTGGCTAGGTCAGGACAGGGTGTGTTGTAGACCTGTGTTCTACCTGATAAAGATGTGTGGGTAGAGGGACCTATTTTCTATATTCTTTTTTTCTCCTCTTTTTAAATCTGTTGCACAACAGTACCTCAAACTATTTTGGACTCTCTTCTCAAACTGCAGTCGGTTGGCCACCTCCCTAAATCTGTTTCAGACTTTCCTTGATCTTTTTTCCATTTCTCTTTCAGTCCCTCACTGTAGTACAAAATGCCTTGCTGTCCCAGAGAAGTAGCAGCTATGGTTAAAAAACAAACAAAAAAACAAAAACAAATAATACAGTGGCAGACTGTATTTAAAATGCCTGGAAACTGATACAGTAAAGTGCCTGATGTACTAAGGTGCTTTGCGCTTAATAAATATTAATGTGTTAGAAACACTACACATAACCTATAATGCTTAGCAAAATAGAAGTTAAATTGAGAGATAAATTGAAAGTGCCTCTATACGTGATAACTTGTTGCCTGATAAAAATCTTTAAAAAATTGAAATGTTTGCAAACATTTTATCAGGCAACAAGTTATCACGTATAGAGGCACTTTCAATTTATCTCTCAATTTAACTTCTATTTTACTAAGCATTATAGGTCCAGGTGGCCATTTTGGGTCAGGTTCAGCAATGGATGGTTCCGGCGCCATATGACGGCTAATTAATAAGAAGCATCCAAATGCCCAGCCTGAAGGAACTTCAGACAAATGACTTTACTTTCACTTGTATGCATTCAAGCTGCTCCCTTTGCAAGGCCGAGGGTCAGTTTGTTTGACAGCCAGCTTTGCCACCTATTACATTTTAGGCAGGAATGAAGCTAAGCACCAGGCAATAAATGGTTAAAAAGACATATGCCTGGTCGGCCTGGTGGTGTAGAGGGCTAAGGCGCTGGCACCTTACCTCTTACCACGTCGACGACCCGGGGTCCGGAGAGACCTCGGGTGTCGGAGGGCAGGCTGGGAGGAGGATCGAGCGCCCCATAGACTGCTCTCCTCCTCTGGGGAGGGTGGGTGGGGAAGTCTGCTGCGGTACTGGCTCCTGGCGGTGGCCGGGACTGGTGCAGCTTGGTGGTCACAGTCTGGGTTGGCGCGGGCAGATGCCGGACAGACTGGGTGCAGGAGTGTGTGTAGCATCCTTGACATCACTGCATGCCGTGCTGTCGCGGGAGACGTTCAGGAAAACTACTCCGGAGAGCACACATGATAACCGGTCCTGACGCGCCGCCCCACTCCCACATCTCCTGCTCCCCCAGATCCTGACCCTGGGCTTCCACGGTGGTGGGGTAAATATCCACCATGACGCAGCTTCCGAAGAGGAGCAGGAGGAGGGGTTGAGCACAGTACTAGGGGTGAAGAGTTGGGGGGAAGAGGACTTGGGGGAACTCAGGTAACCCCCCCTACCGAGGAGATATAAATAACAAATAATCCAAAAAAAAAAAAAAAAAAAGAGAGATATGCCTTGCCTGGAAAGAAGGTCCTGTTCTCAAAGAATTCTATTTGCATTACAAAGCAGAGAGAATAGAGCGGCTTTTACTTTCACTTTTATGTCTGTCAAGCTGCTCTGTCGGAAACTCAGTGCCTTGCCTTTTCTGTTTTTGTTACCCCCCCTTCACAATCCAAGCGCTGTTGCAACTGATATAATAAAAATAAAGAAAAGATAAATAAAAGTGGACTGCGAGAGAGAGAGTGCATTTAGTTTCTAAATGGAGCGCTTCTCACTCTCAGCAAAACCAGCAGCCTGTAATCAGGGAAACAGAAGTGCCCTTTTCTTCAAAACATTTACACATTTATGCTCAGAACAGCGCCACCGCATGGCCAGAACCCAGTACTGCATGTCACTAACAAAAAAGTAAAAATCTGGTACTTCAAGCAGGATACCAGGGCTCGAATTTTGGTATTCCTTCATGACATTTGGTACCCAAAATGTACCAGAATACTACTAAGTTCGAGCCCTGAAACACCAGGCCTGGATCCAGCAAGCAGAAAATACAGGTTTCTCACCTGTAACAGGAGTTCTAGGAGTGGTATATGTTGTTCATCCACACTGTCTGGCAGGTACCTTGCCACTTTAAGATGGGCCAGAAAGTCTTCAAGCTGGCTCCTCCCACCCACCCGGGTGAAGAAACTCTCAGCTCCGCCCCATGACGCCAGATCTAGCCTGCTGGAAGCCAGATTGTGCACCAAAGCCGAGGAGGTCAGGTGGGTCCGTGTGGATGAACAACATATACCACTCCTAGAACTCCTGTTGCAGGTGAGTCACCTGTATTTCTAGGGACATGGATATGTTGTTCTATCCACACTGTCTGGCAGACTTCTAGCAGTTCTCTGGGAGGAAGGAGGCAAGGCACATACACCCTACTTAGGGAACAGGGACTGGAGAACTGAGGTTCCAAAACCAGCATCCCGGCGTGACTCAAGGTCGATGTGGTAATGGGAAATGAAGGTGTGTGCTGACTTCCAGGTAGCAGCCCTGCAGATTTCCTGGATAGGGATGTCCCCGAAGCAGCCACCAGCCTTAGCGGTATAGCCCAGTGGGAATGAGCCACTAAGCCCTACGGGAGGCTCCCTACCCGCCAACCTATAGCAGAGGTCAATGCAAGATGTAATCCACCTGACAATCGTCTGCTTTGCTGCAGGTCTGTCAGGTGCGGCTTCAGCGTAGGTGACAAACAGCTGACGAACCTCTCTCCGAACTTCCGCAGTACGCTTTTTGTAGTAAGCGAGCGCTCTTCTCAGGTCCAAAGTATGAAGCCTGTACTCTGTCTCCGAGGTATGATTGGGGTATAACACCGGCAGAGTCAACACCTGGTTCAGGTGAAACTCCGACACCACCTTCGGGAGAAATTTCAGGTGGGGGCACAGGACAGCCTTATACCTGTGGAAGACCAGGTAGGGAGCTTCGATGGAAAGCACCTGGAGCTCCTCAATCCTTCTGGCTGACGTGATAGCCACCAAGAAGGCGGTCTTCCATGACAGGTGAGAGATGTCACACCTGTGCATCGGTTCAAATGGCTTGCCCATCAGCTTGGCCAATACCAGCAGTAAATCCCTCTGAGGTGATGGTTCACGCACTGGAGGGGATATGTGATCTAGGCCTTTGAAAAAGCACCAAACCACCTTCGGCCTGCACCCGGTAAGCAGAGATGGCTGCCAGGTGCACCTTGAGGGTCATCGACCGAAGCCCCTGCTGGGAAATGGACCACAGGTAGTCCAGAATGCTAGCCAGCGGACAGGACGAGGGGTCCAACCCCTTACCCTGACACCAAATGGAGAATCTCTTCCATTTGAAGGCATAGCATTTTCTGGTCAACTCCTTGCGGGACGCCTCAATGATGTTAAGGACCTCGTTGGAAAGACCCAAGGCCTGGAACTCTAGCCACTCAGGAACCAGGCCGTCAGATGCAGAGATGGAAGGCCTGGATGGAGTACCTTCCCCTCTTTGATGGAGAGCAGGTCTGGGTGGGCTGGAAGCCACCTCAGGAGCCTGGAGCTGAGGAGATCTGGATACCAGAACTGGCGAGGCCAGTCTGGGGCTACCAGGATCACCTGCGCCTTGTCCCTCCTGATCTTGAGGAGCACCTTGTGGATCAAGGGCAGAGGAGGGAAGGCGTAGGAGAGGCCCGGGGTCCACGGCCTCGAGAAGGCATCCTCCTGCAGCGAGCCCTACTGAGGGGGGCGGGCATGGTACAGTCTCAGCTTGGCGTTCTCCCTGGAGGTGAACAGGTCCACCTGAGGTGTGCCCCAGTGGGAGGACAGGTCTTGTACCATCTCTGGCAGGAGAGACCACTCATAAGATGCATCACCTATCCATCTGAGGGCATCAGCCAGACTGTTCGAGGCTCCTGCCACATGAATGGCTAGGAGATCCGCCTCCAGGCTGAGCACGAGAGACCAAATGAGAAGAGCTTCCTTGCACAGAGGCAAGGAGTGCGTCCTGCCCTGTCTATTGAGACAGTACATGGTCGTGGTGTTGTCCGTCTGGACCTAGACCACATGACCCCGAACAAATGGAGCGAAGGCAGTCAGGGCTAGCCGGACCGCTCGGAGCTCCAGCAGGTTGATGTGGCATCGGGACTCCTGAGGGGACCAGAGTCCAAGGGCTCTGTGCTCCCCCAGATGGGCACCCCAACCCATCAGAGAAGCGTCAGTCGTCAGGATGACCGTCGGCTCGGGGCAGACGAACGGGATTCCCTCCTGCAGATGAGTTGGGATCAGCCACGACTGCAGGCCATCCCACATCTCCTGGGTCACAGAGACTGACTGGTCTAGATGACCTGAGTGCTGAGACCACTGGCGGGCTAGCCCCCGCTGCAGGGGATGCATATGCCAGCAGGCCCAATGGACCACGCTGGTGCAAGCCACCATGAGACCCAGAAGGCGCAGGAAGTCCCGGGCAGGGTGCAATTGCCCAACCAGAAATGATTGGGCAAAGGAGGAAAGGACCTCGGCCCTGTCCACCGGGAGCCGGGCTCTGGCTCAGAGAGAGAGTTGAGCTCTGTCCCGATGAACTGAATCACCTGCGAGGGCATGAGTTCTGACTTGGCCCCGTTGATGAGGAGGCCGAGTTGAGAGCAAGTCTGGAGGGCCAGATCTCTGGACCGCTCCACCTGCAACCTGGAGGGACCTGCTATCAGCTAGTTGTCCAGGTAAGGGTAGAGCCGGACCCCTCAGCACTGCAGGAATGCTGCCACCACTGCGATGCATTTGGAGAAGACCCTGGGAGCTGATGAGAGGCCAAAGGGCATGGCCCGGAACTCGTAGATGGTTCCCTCTGCCCGAAAGTGGAGGAACCGCTGATGAGATGGACAGATTGGGACGTGAAAGAACGCGTCCTGGAGATCCAGGGAGCAGAAGAAAAAATTACTCACCTTAGTAATTGCTTTTCTTCTCATGGAGTCTTGCTATATTAGGACTTATTGCAGTCAGCCTCAGCCTCTGAACTGCCCGAGATGAAATGGTTAACTCCAGAGTAATCTGAGTTCCACAGCACAGGCGCTATTCAAAGCTCTATCTGGGTTGTTTGAACCCAAACTGTCAGGTTCTTCTGAAGCTAAACTAATATAGCAAGTCTGTGTGGAAAAAGCCCTACTAGCCATTGGCTACCTACTAGTAGTAGAACAACAGAACACAACAACAAACACATAATAAGAACAAAATTACCTATTATTGTTAGAATAACCCTTGACAATCACTACTAGGCCCCTCTCCCCAAAAGACTCAAGTCCAGAGAGGGCCCATCTACCACTTAACAAAAACAGAAATTGTCTAGTTCCTAAACCCAAAAGAAGAAAGGGGGACTAGAAAGCTAAAAGGCATGACACAGTGCTTGCACCAATTGTCAACCCCATACCCAAGTAGGGATTCTGAGAGGGGTAGGAGGGAGGGTTGTCCTAATATAGCAAGACTCCATGAGAAGAAAAGCAATTACTAAGGTGAGTAATTTTTTCTTCAAACACCATGAAGTCTTGCTTATATTAGGACTTATTGCAGATTATACAGCACTACCTCCATGGAGGAGGGTCAGAACCTACTTAGGGAATAGGCTCTGAAGCACAGCTGTGCCAAAACGAGCATCCCTCCTGGACTGGACGTCCAGAGAATAATGCTTAGTGAAAGTGTGGACTGTTTTCCAGGTAGCAGCTTGACAGATCTCCAAGATAGAATATCTCCAGCAGCCGCTAGAGATGCAGCTGTACCCTGGTGGAATGAGCCCTCAAGCCTGAGGGAGGTTCCTTACCAGTTTTTGGTAACAGAACTGGACACAAGAGGCGATCCACCTAGCAATTGTCCTCCTAGTAGCAGGTCTTCCTTACCCAATCTCCATAGGTAAGGAAGAGCTGGAGGGACGAACCTGTGAACCCTGGTGCGTTCCAAATAGTAGCTAAGAGCTCTTTTAACGTCCAAACTGTGCAGCCTTCTCTCACCAGAGGAAGAGTGCTCAGTAAAAATACTGAAGAGAGATGGATTGGTTAAGATGAAAATCTGAAACCACTTTAGGTAAAAACTTTCTGTTAGTCTGAGGACCACTTTATCCCTGTGGAAAGAAATAAAATCTTTTCCACTGACAAAGCTTGTAATTCACTTATACGCCTAGCAGAAGTGATAGCCACTAGAAAAACAGTTTTCCAAGTTAAAAAACTTGAGGTCTGCTGAAACTAGGGCTCAAAGGGGGTTGCATTAGCTGGGCAATGCAAACATTCAGGTCCCATGCAGGAGCTGGTTCCCGAAAGGGAGGGTTAAAGCAAGTAACCCTTTGAAAAACTTGGAGAACACAGGGTGAGAAGAAAGGGAAACTGGTTTCCCTGAGGAAATAAAAACAGAAACAGCTGCCAAATGAACCTTCAAGGTAGCTGGTTTGAGGCCTAAAGAATTTAAGTGGACCAAATAGTCCAACAAAATAGACAGGTCAGCAGATTCTGGAATAATCTGCCTCTCAGAACACCAAAATGAGAATCTCTTCCATTTAGAATTATAAGTGGCTCTAGTGGAAGGCTTCCTAGAAGCCTTCAAAATATCCAGGACACCTTGAGAAAGGTATAAATCAGCAAATTCTAGCTCCTCAAGAACCAGGCCTTGAGGTGGAGGGAATTGAGGTCCGGATACCACACTCTCCCCTGTGCACAGGTCAGCAGGTCGTGGGTCCTGGGCAAGGTCAGGAGGGTGAAAAAGAGGGACAGGAGAAGAGGTACCAAGGCTGCCTGGCCCAGTCTGGGGCAATCAGAATCACTCTGCAAGGCTGAGTTCTGATTTTCACCAATACCCTGAAGAGGAGGGGAACGGAGGAAAGCATAGAGGAACTTTCCTTCCCAATTCAGTTGAAAAGCATCCAGAGGAACTGATCCCAGAACTGGAGGCCTGCAGCAAAACAGAGGAAGTTGGTGGTTGTCTGGGGCTGCAAGAGATCTATCTGAGGGGTGCCCAACTGGCAAAGATCCCACCCCAGTATTTCTTGAGAGGGTTCAGGAGCCCATTCGTGATGGCTCTGGAGAAATCCTGCTGAGGGCGTCCGCTAGGACATTGTCCTTCCCTGGGAGGTGAACCGCTATCAGAGAGGTGTTCAGGGAGTAGGCCAGAGACCACAACTTCATTGCTTCGGTGCACAAGGATGAAGAGCGAGTGCCCCCTTGCTTGTTGATGTACCACATTGTTGTGGTATTGTCTGTCCTGACTTGAACTACCTTGTTCTGGACAGCTTCCGAAAAAACCTGGAGCTGGGAAGACAGCTCTGAGCTCCAGTAGATTGATGTGAAGCAGAGATTCCTGAGGGGACCAGACTCCTGAGTGGAAAGGTCGCCCAACTGAGCCCCCAACCCAGCAGGAAGCGTCCGTGGTGAGGGTGAGGAATGAAGAACAGGTAGGAATGGGACCCCTGGGACAGGTTGCTTTGATCCAGCCACCACTGTAGAGCTAGGATCAAGGTCTTGGTCACTGGGACCAGTTTGTAAGGGGGTCTCCTTTGAGACCAATAGGACCTCAAGTGGAACTGAATGTCCCTCATCTGAAATTCGCCTCCTGGCACGACAGCTGTAGAAGCAGCCATGTGCCCTAGGAGTTGTAGAAAGTGCCTTGCTGGTCGAGAGACCTGCAGGGTGAAGGAAGATGCCAGGGCAATGATTTTGTCCACACTTCTCGGAGGGAGGAATGCCCTGGCTAACTTTGTGTTCAGCTCTGCACCTATAAAAGTTAGTACCTGAACTGTTCGAGAACTGACTTTGGAACATTCAACAGGAACCCTAGAAAGGTGAG
Source organism: Neoceratodus forsteri (assembly GCA_016271365.2). Classification (NCBI taxonomy): domain Eukaryota; kingdom Metazoa; phylum Chordata; order Ceratodontiformes; family Ceratodontidae; genus Neoceratodus; species Neoceratodus forsteri. Next base: position 277,571,323 of record CM028138.1, on the reverse strand, counting down.
AAGTTCCTGGGTGATTTGCAAGTGGGATTTTACCTGCTCTGGTGACTGACCGACAATGAGCCAGTCGTCCAAGTAGGGAAACACAGCTACCCTTGTCTTCTTAGGTGGGCCACTACTACAGCTAGACATTTTGTGAACACTCTTGGTGCAGAAGTGAGTCCAAGGGCATTGCCCTGAACTGGTAGTGGCCAGAGGGCAGTTCGAACCTGAGGTACTTTTGTGTGAGGCCCTGATTAGATATGAAAATAGGCGTCCTTGAGGTCCAGGGAAGCTAACCAGTCCCTGGTCTCAAGGATGGCAAAATCATTGCCAAAGTTAGCATTTTGAACTTTGGTTTTACAAGATCTTGTTCAGAAATCTTAAATCCAAGATGGGCCTGATCTCCTGTCTTTTTTGGGGTCAGGAAATACCTTGAGTACAGACCCTTGCCCTGGTGGCAAGGGGGGACCCTTTCTACTGCTTTGCAGTCTAAAAGAGAAGAAACCTCCGCTTCTAGTGCAAGGGTTTCTAAAAGACTTGAAGGGGGAAAGTGTCTGGCTCTATTTTGGGAAATTGTTTGAAGCTGAGAACCAGGCCTTGGCTTACCACCTCCAGAACCCATTTGTCCGAGGTTAGGGACAACCAGTTCTGGCAGAAATAAGCCAGTCTGCCCCCCACCGGTACAGGAGAGTCGGCCCCAGACACCCCGTCAGGGTGCCTGCTTGGCAGGAGCAGCTTTAGGCTGGGGAGAGGGAGAGGGCCTGCCTGTGCCCCGTCTGCCTCTGCCTCTGAAAAATCCCCTCTGCGCAAAAGCAGAGGATGCCTGAAATTGATAAAAAGGCCTATGGAAAAGCCTGCCCCTACCTCTGGGGGCATGCCTTTGTGGAGTGGCATGCCTCTCCTTAGCTTGGGCACTTTTGTAAGTAGTTCTGTATTCATCCATCTTTTCATGTAATTTTCTGTTTGTTCCTCAAACAGAGAATTTCCTATGACAGGAAAATCTATAGCCTTGACTGGGTATCTTGGGACAGATTAGTGCATCTGAGCCATGCCAAACTACGGAGAGCTACAGAAGTGGCCATGACCCTAGAGGAAACATCATTAACATCAACAGCAGCATGAAATTGAACTTTAGAGGCTTCAATGCCATCAGCAGCCACCTGTTCCAACTCACCCAGCCAGCTGGCCCTGAGCCTGTTGGCCAACTGCAATATAGTGTCCCATCTAGATTTCTGATATCTAGCCACATAAGCCATATAATTAGCTTGTCTGAGTCCCAAAGAAGCTGCCACATACTGTTTTTGCCATGGCATCAATCTTCCTGGAATCTTTATCAGGAGGATGTGAGGCCAGGGAATATTAGCCTTCACAGGCTGCAGCTTGAACAACACCTACGTGACTACACTGCTCAGTAAGGAAGTCTATATTAGGGCCTGACAAAGTATACCTTCTGTGCATTTTTTATCTACAGGAGGGACAGAAAAAGGATTTTTTAAAATCTTAGTGGTTTGCCTCCTAAATGACTTATGCAAAGGAATAGACAACCTTCTAGACTCTGGAATATCCATCATTTCCACATAATCAGGCTCCTCTTGCTCATCCACAGCCTCTTCTAAGGGGAGCTGGAGAGTTTCTGCTACCTTCTTATAAAATCTGAAATGTGAGGGAGACTCAGACAACAAAGGGGGAGACTCAAAGGGTCTGTCTGGAGAAATGTCCGGTTCTATGGGCACTTCCAGACCTTCCCAATCACAATTACAATCATCCAAATCCTCCTCCCCCTCCTGTGGTTCATAAAAATCCTCAACATCATAATCCTGAACCACTGGACCTGAACGAGACCCTTCTTCCAACCATAGAGGTTGACAAGTCCCTGAGACAAAGACTGGACAATCTGTATGGCTTTAGCTATTTCTGCTGCAGAAGGAGAGCAAAACTGGACTCCACACTAGCTGATTTCTTTGTCTTTTTCACTTTGACTGGTTCCTCAGGACCAGCCTTTCTTTGCCAGAGGAAGTCTGGCCCTGGTCAGAGGGCACTCCCTCTGGTCCAGCGAGCTGGACCGGCTGGCCATCCGGTCAGCGGACTTTTTGGCCTCTGCCCCTGAGCCGCCCAATCTCTTTCCAGGGTGGCTGCAGGGAAATTCTACACACCTGGCAGTCTGACAGGAGGTGGTCAGCCTCACACAATAGACACAAGTGGTGTGTGGGTCAGCCTTGGCAAAGGCTTCCCCACAGACATCACAGTGTTGAAACCCAGTGGGCCCGGATTTTCTTTTGGGTTTCTCAGACATAATGCCAGCCTATCCAAACTTGCCCCTTTTTTCCGGCCTTGCCAGGACAAGACACATCGGTCCCTAACGTGTCACGCGGTATAGGAAAAACCCAATAAAATGATAGTTTTTTTAGGACCGATAAGAACCGGTACCTCACTCTAAATGCAAAGAAAATGAGTTTAAAATAAAACCGATCGGTTCAGAGGAACCGATAATGAGTTTCCACACAGACTTAATTTCTTTTACTTACGGTTACCAGATAGAGCTTCAAACCGAAAACCGCGGTAATTTTAACACTTTGCGGTTCAAAGAACCGATAAAAATACAATAAACCGCAAAACGAACCGAGGTGAAGGAGCTGGTCTCCGAGCGACTGTTCAGTGAAAGGAGTAAAGAATCTAACAGTTTGGGTTCAAACAACCCAGATAGAGCTTTGAATAGCGCCCTCGCGCTGTGGAACTCCAGATTACTCTGGAGTTAACCATTTCATCTCCGGGGCAGTTCAGAGGCTGAGGCTGACTGCAATAAGTCCTAATATAAGCAAGACTTCATGGTGTTTGAACTATGTGCCCTGCTCCATGGCTGGTATTATTTGAGCCAGGGTTACCATCCGAAAGGTGTGCGGCCTTAGGAACTTGTTCAGGTCGTGCAGAGAGAGAATGGGGCGCCAGCCCCCCATCCGTTTTGGAACCAGAAGTACCTGGAAACAAACCCTGGGCATGGAAAAGGATCCACAACCTTGCTGACTACCCCCTTGCGGAGGAGATGGTCGATATCGTCTTGGAGAGCCAACTGGGAGGCTGCAGACCTGGTAACCCTCCGCAGGGTGCGGGCTTGAAAGAGAGGGACCTGCTCGAACTCCAGAGGCAGGCCCCTGCCGACCACTTCCAGCACCCAGTGGTCCACGGTGATAGCGGACCAGGCAGAAAGAAAGTGGCTGAGCCGGACCCCCACGGGAGGGGGCCCAGGGGAGGTGAGACGAGGTTGGGGGTGGCACCCTGCAACCTGTCACTAGGCAGGATTGGAGGAGGAGCGACCGGCCGAGGAGCCATCGGGGCTGTTCCCCCCCGGGCTTCCTGACCGAGGAAGCGATGGACTTAGCTCTAGGGCGCCAAGTTTGAGCCTGCTCGGCAGGTCTGGCCGCAGGAGTGGAGGGACAAAGGGCTTACGCTGCTGATGGCAGCCTTTGTCCTTCTGTGCAGATGTGACTGAAGCTAGGGTGGCACTGGATTTTTCAATGCACTGGAGGTGGCCCTCCACACCAGGCCCGAACAGGTCGGTGCCCGGAAAGGGAACATCTGCGAGCTTGTGTTGGGTGTCGGCCGTGAAGGTCGAGATCTGCAACCAAGGCCTGCGGCGCATGGCCACTGCGGCCGCTACCGAATGGGCACAAGAGTCTCCAATGTCCAGAGCCGTCTGGAGCTGCTGCTCTGCCACCACCCTTCCCTGATCCTGGACCTGCTTGACTGTGGTCTGGAGGTCAGCTGGGAGATGAGGGAGCACCTCATCCAGGGAGCCCACAGCGTGAGAGAAGTGTGCCATAACAGCTGAGCTGGCCTGGCGAAGGCCCAAAGAGGAGACAACGTACACCCTTCTCGCCGAGTAGTCCAATTTCTTGGACTCCTTATTTGGGGGCTTGTCCATGTCCCTCATGTTGCCTGTGCACCTGAAGACAGAATAGTACAGTTACGTAAGAACTTACCGTAACAGTAGATCTTCGAGAACAGCTCTTGCAGCAGGTTACACCATTAGGACTGAAGCCGTCAGGCGCCAGGACCCCACGGAAAAATTCTAGCTAGCTAACTACAGCGGACGCACCGACGCCGGTCCCGCCTCCGGACGTCAGGCGTGGCAGCTAAAAGGGGGCGGTCCCGCCAGATTCCCAGTTCTCCCGGCCGAGACTTCTTGCCCAGGCTGACATCAAAATGGGAGACCTAGGATTAGCGACAGAAGACAGAAAGATAACAATTCCTGCTCAGAAAGACTGAGCCATGCCTCCTCCAAGGGGAAGGTGGGTGGGGAGTACCTGCTGCAGAGCTGTTCTCGAAGATCTACTGTTACGGTAGGTTCTTACGTAACTGTACCATCTTACTTTGAGACACAGCTCTTGCAGCAGGTTACACCATTAGGACTGATTCCCAAGCAGTAACGCTGTCAGAAAATCCGGGAGGAGGAAATAAAGGATAAATACCAGGTCCTGAACCTAGGACAGGAGACCCTGAAGCACGCTGCTAAGCTAAACCAGCCCTTCGCCGAGAGGCGAATGTCCAGGCTATAATGCTGATAAAGGTATGCACAGAACTCCAAGTGCTGCAGCATATAGCAGAAGTGGAAACATTTTGAGCGCTGCAAAGGAAGTAGCCACCCTCTAGTGGAATGACCCCGGACTGTACCCGGAGGGCTTTTGTTTGATACCATAACAGTGAGAAATACACTGGACAAGCCAGCGAGAAAGGGACTGTTTGGATACGGGTTGGCCCATCATTCTCTCAGAGAAGGAAATGAAAAGTTGCTCAGAACTACTGAAAGGACTGAGTTCTGTTGAGGTAAAACCTCAGGCTGCGTGAACATCCAGGGTATGGAGCAGAGCCTCTCCTATTTGAGTAGCTCGGAAGTAGACCGGAAGGTCGATATCCTGGTTCAGAGGAGTGAAGAAACCACCTTAGGCAAAAATTTAGGGTTCGTCCTCAGGGATACTCTGTCCCGGTGGAAAACTAAATAAGGCTCTTTGCACATGAGAGCGTGAAGTTCAGAAATTCTTCTTGCCGAGGTAACAGCAACTAAAAACAACGTTTTCCACGACAGAAAACGTAGCTCGCAATCCGCGGCAGGTTCAAAGGGGGGGAGCGTGAGCTGTTCCAGGACAAAGAGCAAATCCCATGGAGGCACAGGGTCTGTAATAGGAGGCCTAAGGTGTAACACTCCCCTCAGAAATTCCCGAGAGGCGTCCACCTGAGCCACTGTACGATTTCCCACCGGGAGGTGGTAAGCCGAAATGGCACAGAGGTGCACTTTAATAGAGGTAGGCTGAACCCAGATGAAGAGGAGAGACAAATATTCTAATATACTCCACAGGACAACCTAAAGGAAGGTAGCGTGCTTGCGACCATACACAAAAAAACGGCGCCATTTCGTGGCATCACCGATGCGTTGTCGGGTTTCTGGCTGCAGAAAGACTTCTGCAACCTCTTAAGAGACCCCGTGACGCAAAATGGCTATGTCTCTAGGAGCCAAGCATGCAGGTTCAAGGAACGAGGTCCGGGTGGACAAGTGAACCTTCTCCTGAGACAGTAAGTGGAGCTGAGCAGTAACGGAGCGGGGTTCCTAGAAGTTGAATCAACAAAGGGAACCAAATCTGTCTGCACCAAAATGGGGCCACCAGGATCATTAGTGCGTGCTCCCGCGCAGTTTGAGAAGAACCTCTGGATCAACGGGAAAGGAGGGAAAGCGAGAGGAATCTGTTCGCCCAGGAGAGGGATAACGCTGGTCGCCAGAAAACACCAGGCCCTGGATCTAGCGAGCAAAAATTGGGCAGTTTTATGCTGGATGGGGAGGCGACAAGTCTAGATCTGGAGTTCCCCATCGAAGAAACAGATCCTCTGCTACCTCTTGAAGAAGTTCCATTCGTGGACTCTGGCCTGAGAACGACTCAGGCCGTCTGCAATCGTGTTGTCCACTCCGGGAACGTGCACAGTGATCAGATTCGCGCCGTGTCTGATTACCCAATCCCACACTCTCATGGCCTCCCTGCAAAGGGGGTAAGAGTGTGCGCCTCCTTGTTTGTTGAGGTAATACATCACCGCCGTGTTGTCTGGTCTGAAGTAGAAGAGTACACGGTGGGATAACTGACTGAAAGGCCTGCAGGCATAGAGGACCGCCTCATTTCCAGCACGTTGATGTGAAGGTGAGCTTCCCATCTGGGTCCACGTGCACTGGGACTTTACCCGGCCCAGGTGTGCCCCCACCCAAGACCGGAAGCGCCCATGGTGAGGGTGACCTCCGGGACGGGCGCAATGAACGGGACGCCTGATGAGAGCGACCCTGGGGCTAGCCACCACTGCCAGTCTTGAATCACTGAATTGTGAGTCTGACCGGATGCTGCAAGTGGTCTTGCCTTTGGTCCCATTGCACTTTGAGCATCCACTGAGTAATTCGCATGTGGAGTCTGAGTAAGGGACAGTAGGAATGGCCGCAGCCATGTGTCCGAGCAAGAAAAGGACCACCCGGCAGGCAACCTTGCTTAATGATAGGTCCCTTATGAGGGATCTGATGCGCTCCGCTCTGTCGGCCGGAAGAAAGGCTCTTCCCCGAACAGTGTCCAGAACTGCTCCTATGAACTGCAGTTTCTGCGACGGTACCAGGAGAGACTTCTCGTAATTTATGAGAATGCCCAGGATCGGAACAGATCCTGGGCTGCTCTGGATTGCAGAAGCAACGCCTCTGGAGGCGGCCATGAGAAGCCAGTCGTCCAGGTACGGGAACACGATGGCCCTGTCTCTCAAAGACGCTGCCACAACTGCCATGCACTTGGTAAAGACCCTTGTGCGGAAGACATACCGAAGGAAGGGCTCGGAACTGAAGGTGGTGGTCGAGAAACTCGGGCGCAGGAACCTCATGTGCGCCTGAGCCATAGGATGTGCAGGTAGGCATCCTGTATGTCTAGAGACGCTAAAAGAGCGTCCTGTTTGAGCATGGGGATAAGACCCGAAGGGTCACCATGCGGAATCTCTTGTAGTGACCGACACATTGAGGTGGCTGAGGTCCAGGATTGGACGGAGGTCCCCTGTTTTCTTGGGAACCAGGAAGAAGTGGAGTATCCTAGTCCTCTCTGGTTCTCTGGGACGCATCATCGCCTCTCTTCGTAGAGCCAGCGAGTACTTCTTGCCAGATCAAGGCTTTGTGCTGACCCTGATACCGGGAGAGCAAAGGAGGCCTCGAGGGTGGCTTTCCATGATTTATAAAGTGGCCTAGACTGACCAACTGAAGAACCCACCTGTCGGTGGTAATGGCCTGCCATCCCGGCAGGAAGTTCGCAATGCGACCCCCGACTATAAACTCCCGTTGATCCTGAGGGGCGGGGGCCGGAAAGGAGTCAGGCTGTGGCGGCAGATGGACCCGCTGGTTGGGCCTGCCTAGGAGAACGCTGGCCTCGGCTGGCGGGGTGTTTGCCCTGGGCTCTACGAAAACCAGAGCCCCTCTGAGGTGCAGCGGAGCGGGTCTGTTGCCTCTGCGTCCGCGCACGAAAACGGCTTTGGTTCCTACGAAAGGAACCAAGCTTAGGTCGGTACATGGCCTGAACCAACCTTACCGCCTTCCCGGCCTCTTGGAGTTTGGTAAGGATCTTTTCTGTAGGATTACCAAACAATACCTTCCCTCAAAGGGAGCGCCCAAGATGTTCTTTGGACGTCTGGGGTAAAACCGAGACGCCTGGAACCAAGAGTGTCTCGAGGCACGCCAGAAGCTGCTGCTCGGGCAGATGAGTCGTATGGAGTCAGCACGCCGGTTCTTAGCACTTGGTCCCCACGTCTGAACTCCGACGGAGGAGCTGAAGCATCTCCTCCTTCTGCTCACCTTCGGCATCTTTTCAGCCGCTCCAGACCCTGTTCCCCACAAAGCGCTCTGGAACTGAACCATGTGGGTTAAATAGTTCAAGGATCTGATGGCACAGGTAGCGGAAGACACGCGTGCCACCTAATGCGCTCCAGTTGTTTGGACTCTGGGTCCGTGGCAGGGTGCTCAATTGTTGTGGCCTCTGTGACCGGTCATGTGAGGCTGATGACCAGAGAATCGGCCTGAGGATGCTGCGTCAAGTACTGGTCGCCCTAGGAGCCTTTGCAAGCAATCAACTTTCTTCTCGTCTCGCCGGAGCGAGTGTGGACGCTTCCACGCGGCCTTGGTGACGCCCATGAAAGTGTCAACCAAGGGTGGTACCACCACAGGCTTGGGGGTCCTTTGTCAAGATATTTACAGGCGGCACTCTTTCAGGGTCTAAGTCTTCAGCATCCCATCCCATGTTCTCTTGTATATGTCTCATAATATCAAGGAACGAGGATCATCCGGAGGAGATCTAGGCATCTCACGGGGTCCGGAGAAGGGATGGAGAGGAGATGGGGATCTAGAGGTGGAGTAGTTCGATCCCGTGTCCTCCGCTGAAGGCGATCGTCGGCGTCCTCCTGGATCTCTTGGGGCTGGGTGATCCAGAAGAGGATTTCGATGGAGGTCTCCATTTATCAGGTCTCCCCCTGGGAGGGGTTCTAGGCTCCCCGGGAGGAGGAACACGGCCTGCCGACCCCGATGGCGAGGGGGGGGGCAGGAACCGGAGTAGGAGGAGGAGGAGGAGGAGGGGGAACCATGTCCTTTCTAATGGTATCCCACCAGGAGGTGAACAGATCTTTCACCTCCGCTAGAGAGAGGCCCGACGACGGCCCGGGTGCCGGTGGGCGGTCGTCGGGTCCCGGCGTCGGCTCCACAGGGGGCTCTGGTAATGGCGAGGGTTCCCTGGGAGTACCGACGGACTGGCTCGCCTGGCCTGGTCCTCGGGCTGCTCTAGGTCCTCCTCCGATAGAGGCCCTGACCGACGCCGGTCGAGGCAACAGGGCCTTCTTCTCAGGAGGGCGGGCGTCGGGTCCTTCCGCGTCCCGCTGGGATGCAATGGCCGGGCGTCGGGTCGCCGGGCCGACGCGGCTCCAGGGAAGCAGGGCGACGGCTGACGGCTGCCGTCGGGCGCGCGCCTGGCTGCAGGCCTTTAAGGGGCGTGAGCTCCAGCGCCTCGCTGGGAGGCACCGATGAAGACCTGACGCCGGGTACGAGGGAGCGGGAACCACCTGCGGTGGTGATGGTGTCGCTCGACTTCGCTAAGGCCCTGGAAGGGAGGAAGGCCTGGCGGATTTTTCCTGAGAAGAAGGCTTCCCACTGCAGCCGGGAGATTTCAACCGAGCTACGGACTCAACCCCTGGATGTGGACCTGGAAGGCCTTCTCCTTCTTTTCCCGCTGTGCTTGTGGACCTGGAGCTCCCTGGAGGACATGGTCTTCAGTTGTTCCTCCAGAAGAAACGCCCAAAGCCTTCTCTGACGCCGGATCCGGCACGCTGTTGAACCCTTGGCAAGAAGGACAGGCCCGCATCGTGGTCTGGGGCTCAGGCACCGGACGCAGGCCGTGGGGGTCCTTGAACGGGATCTGCTTTCACAAGCGCCACTCGATGGATGGGCTGTAGTTGGTGATGACATCAAGATCTTGCTTGAAGAGAATTCTGAAAATTTGTCGAAAAGCACTATTCACGGGCCGCTGGCCAGACTGGTAAATCAAGGGGTCAGGTAGTCAAGTCGACGGGCGGAAGAACTGGTCTGAGTGACTTTCTTGTAGGTCGCCGACGCTGGAGGCGGTACGCCGTGCGCACCGCTAGCACGTTCGTTGGTCTTGGCAGCCTGATTTGCTTCAGTTCCAACGGTGTAACCTGCTGCAAGAGCTGTGTCTCAAGTAAGATCTGCAGCAGGTTACACCATTAGACTGAAGCCGGCAGGGCCAGGACCCCACGGAAAATTCTAGCTAGCTATCTTCAGCGACTGCTTCTTCGATCGTCGTCCCGCCTCCGACGCCAGATTTAGTATAAGGGGCGGTCCGCCTCGATTCCCAGTTCTCCTCGAGACTTCCGCCGCAGGCTGACATCAAAATGGGAGACCGAGGATCCACAGTCAGAAGTCAAAGGAAAACCCTCGATAGTAAAGGCGAAAGGCCATGCCTCCTAAGGAAGGTGGGCGGAAGGTATTTCGTTGCAAGAGCTGTTCTCAAGATCTACTGTTACGGGGTAAGTTCTTACGTAACTGTACCATCTTACCGGATTATTGTCTTGCAGCAGGTTACACCATTAGACTGATTCCAAGCAGTAACGCTGCCACCATTCTGGGAGGAGGAACTAGGGTACACATCCAGGTCCTGAATCTAGGACAGAGACCCCAGCACCGCCCAGGCCGAAGCGGCTCTTCGCCGAGAGGCGGCGTCCAGGCTATAATGCCTGGATAAATGTATGCACAGAGCTCCAAGTGGCTGCAGCACTTATGGCAGAAGTGGAGATGTTTCGAGTGCTGCAAAGGAGGTGGCCACACCCCTAGTAGAATGACCCCGACTGTACCCGGGAGGGGCTTTGTTTGATTATCATAACAGAATGAAATACACTGGACAAGCCAGCGAGACAGGGACTGTTTGGGTACTGGTTGGCCCATGTATCCTTCAGAAAAGGAAACGAAAAGCTGCTCTGAAGCCACATAAGTAGTTTAGTTCTTTCAGGTAATACTCAAGCTGCGGTGAACATCCAGGGTGTGGAGCAGTGTCTCCTCTATTAGAGCATTGGAAGTAGACCGCAGGTCAATATCTGATTGAGAGTGAGTAGAGAGACCTTAGGCAAAATTTTTGATTCGTTCTCAGGGATACTCTGTCCCGTGGAAAAACTAAATACTGTTTGCACATGAGAGCGTGAAGTTCAGAAATTCTTCTGCCGAGGTAACAGCAACTAAAAACAACGTTTTCCACGACAGAAAACGTAGCTCGCAATCCGCGTCAGGTTCAAAGGGGGGAAGCGTGAGCTGTTCAAGGACAAAAAGCAAATATTCTAATATTGGTCCCACAGGACAACCTAAAGGGGAAAGGTCGCGTGCTCGCGACCATAATAAAAACGGGCGCCATTTCATGGCGTACGCCGCATGCTGTCGCTTTCTGGCTGCAGAAAGGACTTCTGCAACCTTCAGACCCGTGACGCAAGATGGCTATGTCTCTAGGAGCCATGCATGCAGGTTCAGTGAGCGTAAGTCCGGGTGGACCAGTGAACCTTCCTCCTGAGACAAGAGATGGGAGCTGAAAGGCAACGGGAGCGGAGGTTCTCTGGATAGCTGAATTAGCAAGGGGAACCAGATCTGTCTGGGCCAGAAAGGGGCCACCAGGATCATTGTTGCATGCTCCCTGCACAGTTTGAGAAGAACTCTCTGGATCAACGGGAAGGGAGGGAAAGCGTAGAGGAATCTGTCCGCCCAGGAGAGGGACAACGCCCTCGCCAGAAAACACCAGGCCCTGGATCTAGCGAGCAAAATTGGGCAGTTTTATGTTGGATGGGGATGCAACAAGTCCAACTCTGGAGTTCCCCATCAAAGAAACAGATCCTCTGCTACCTCTTGAAGTTCCCACTCGTGGACTCTGGCCTGGGAGCAACTCAGGCCGTCTGCAAGCGTGTTGTCCACCCCGGGAACATGCACAGTGATCAGATTTGCGCCGTGTCGGATTACCCAATCCCACACCCTCATGGCCTCCCTGCAAAGGGGGTAAGAGTGTGCGCCTCCTTGTTTGTTGAGGTAATACATCACCGTGTTGTCTGTCTGAAGTAGAAGAGTACTCGGGCGGATTTCTGACTGAAGGGCCTGCAGGGCATAAAGGACCGCCTCTATCTCTAGGACACTGATATGGAGATGAGCCTCCAGAGGGGTCCACGCACTCTGGGACTTCACCCCGTCCAGGTGTGCTCCCCACCCTAGACCTGAGGCGTCTGTGGTGAGGATTACCTCCGGGGACGGCGCTACAAATGGGACGCCCGTGGAGAGCGACCCTGGGTCTAGCCACCACTGCCAGTCTCGAATCACTGTGTTCGTGATTCTGACCGGATGCTGCATGTGGTCTTGCCTATGATCCTCTTGCACCTTGAGCATCCACTGAGTTACCCGGATGTGGAGCCTTGCGAAAGGGACAGTAGGAATGGCCGCAGCCATGTGTCCGAGCAAGCGAAGGACCGACCTGGCAGGGACGGTCTTATTCGACGATAACTCCCTGATGAGGGATCTGATGCGCTCCGCTCTGTCGTCTGGAAGAAAAGCTCTTCCCTGAACGGTGTCCAGTACTGCGCCTATAAATTGCAGCTTCTGCGACGGTACCAGGAGAGACTTCTCGTGGTTGATTAGGATGCCCAGAGATCGGAACAGGTCCTGGGTGCTCTGGCTCGCTCGAAACAACGCCTCTCTGGAGGCGGCCATGAGAAGCCAATCGTCCAGGTACGGGAACACATAATGGCCCTGTCTCCTTAGAGACGCTGCCACAACTGCCATGCATTTGGTAAAGACCCTGGGTGCGGATGACAGTCCGAATGGAAGGGCACGGAACTGAAGGTGGTGGTCGAGAAACTCCAAGCGCAGGAACCTCTTGTGCGCCTGAGCTATAGGGATGTGCAGGTATGCGTCCTGCATGTCTAGAGACGCTAAGAAGGCGTCTTGCTTCAGCATGGGAATGAGACCCGGAAGAGTCACCATGCGGAATCTCTTGTATGCGACCGACATGTTGAGGTCGCTGAGGTCCAGAATCGGACGGAGGTCCCCTGTTTTCTTTGGAACCAGGAAGAAGTGGGAATAGTATCCTTGTCCTCTCTGGTTCTCCGGGACGTTCTCTATCACTCCCTTTTGCAAGAGCGCGAGTACTTCTTGCCAGATCAGAGACTTGTGCTGACCTGGATACCGGGAGAGCAAAGGAGGCCTCGAGGGTGGCTTTTCTGCAAATTCTATAAAGGGGCCTCTTCTGACCAACTGAAGAACCCACCTGTCGGTGGTTATAGCCTGCCATCCCGGCAGGAAGTTCGCAATGCGAACCCCGACCATGATTTCCCGTTGATCCTGAAGGGCGGGAGCCGGAAAGGAGTCAGGCTGTGGCGGCTGAGGGTCCCGCTGGCTGGACCGGCTTGGAAGTACGCTGGCTTCGGCCTGTTTCCCCATGGCTCTGCGAAAGCCAGAGCCCCTCTGTTGTGGAGCGGGGCCGGACTGTTGCCTCTGCGTCCGTCCACGAAATCGGCTTTGGTTCCTGCGAAAGAAACTAAGCTTGGGTCGGTACATGGCCTGAACTGACCTCACCGCCTTCCCGGCCTCTTGGAGTTTGGTAATAATCTTCTCTGAGGGCTTACCAAACAAGACTTCTCCCTCGAATGGGGCGTCCATGATATTCTTCTGGACGTCCGGGGTAAAGCCGGAGACGCAACCAAGAGTGTCTCCGGATGCATACGCCTGAAGCTGCTGCTCGGGCCGAGGAGTCCGCGGAGTCATACGCAGCTCGTAGCACTTGGGTTCCCACATCAGAACCCATACGGAGGAGCTGAAGCATCTCCTCCTTCTGCTCACCTTCCGGCAGTTTTTCAGCCGCATCCAGACCCTGTTCCCACAAGGCATTTTGGAACTGCACCATGTGGGTCAAGTAATTCAGGGATCTGATGGCGCAGGTAGCGGAAGCATATGTGCGCCTACCCATAGCGTCCAGCTGTTTGGACTCTGGGTCCGGTGGCAGGGTGCTCAGATGTTGCGGTCTCTGGGACCGGTCATGTGAGGCTGTTATGACCAGAGAGTCGGCCTGAGGCTGCTGAGTCAAGTACTGGTCTTCTCTGGGAGCCTTTACAAGCGATCAGCTTTCTTCGGCATCGCCGGGAGCGAATGTGGACGCTTCCACGCTGCCTTGGTGACGTCCACGAAAGTGTCTACCAACGGTGGCACCACCATAGGCTTGGGGTCCTTCTGCCGAAGATACTTTGCAAGACGTAGCCTTTCCGGGTCTAGCTCTTCCGCATCCCATCCCATGTTCTCTTGGATGTGTCTCATAATATCCGAGAATGAAGGGTCATCCGGAGGAGACTTTGGCATCTCGCGTGGATCCGGAGACGGGATATGGGGATCTGGATGTTGAGAACTCTGATCCCGTGTCCTCCGTCGAAGGCGATCGTCGGCGTCTTCTGGGTCTCTTAGGGCTGGGTGACCTGGAAGAGGATTTGGATGGAGGTCTCCGTTTGTCTGGTCTCCCCCTTGGAGGTGTTCTGTGCTCCCGGGGAGAAGGTAATCGGCCTGCCGACCCCGATGGGGAGGGGGGCGCAGGAACCGGAGGAGTAATCGGTGTAGGAGGAAGAGGAGGTGGAGTGGGAACCATATCCTTCTTTATGGTGTCCCACCAGTAAGTGAACAGCTCCTTCACTTCTACCATGGAAAGGCCCGACGACGGTCCGGGCGCCGGTGGACGGTCGTCAGGTCCCGGCGTCGGCTCCACAGGGGGCTCGGGTAATGGTGAGGGTTCCCTGGGCATCTCGACAGGACAAGGGTCGCCCGTCTGGTCCTCGGGCTGAGTTAATTCCTCCTCGGTTATGGTCTCCTGACCGACGTCGGTCGGAGGCGTCGGGGTTCTCTTCTCAATAGGAGCGGGTGCCAGTCCCCCTACCAGCGTCCGATGAGGTGTTGGTCTGGCCGGCGACGGCGGTCTGGCCGACGGCGGCTCCAGGGATCTGTGGCGAGAGGACGACGACGGGCGCACCGGCGTCGGGTCCTGCGGTCTCTTCAGAGAGGTAAGCTCCAAGGTCTTGCGAGGAGGCAAGGAAGCCGACCTGACGTCTGGTTCAGAAAGGCGGGAACCCAACTTATGGTGATGGTGGCGATTCCCAGACTTGACCAAGGCCCTGGAGGACGAGGAAGGTCTGGCAGTCTTGGCCTGAGAAGAGGAAGACTTCTTAACCGCAGCAGGGGGAGGCTGAGAGCTGGCCCGGGAGGGGGAGCGGTCGGACCTGGAACCGGAGCTGCGCGAGTCTGAGGCCCTAGACGGGGACCTGGAAGGGGCCTTCTCCCTTCGTTTTTCAGCGTGCTTGTGGGCCTTTTTGATGAGTCCCCTTGGAAGACATGGTCTTAAGCTTTTCTTCCAGCAAAAGCCTGAAGGGCCTTCTGGCGACGATCCGGTTCTGCTATTAAACCCTGGCAAAGGAGCAGGCCGGGTGTTGTGGTCGGGGCTAGGCACCGGACGCAGGGCCGCGTGAGGGTCTTTGAAGGGGATCTGTTTCCACAAGCACACTTGGAGGAGTGACCGGAGGTCGGAGAGGACATCAGAGAAAACTTGCTTGAAGAAATTCAATTTCCGTGAGGAAATAACTTAACCACGCTGCCGCTGCAGAGCTGAACCGAAGGGTCGAGACATGCAAGTCGACCGGGGGAAAGAACTGGGGAATCGGGCGGACTGCCCCTTATGTACCACGCCTGACGCCGGAGGCGGGACCGACGCCGGGCGGTCCCCGCTGAAGATAGTTAGCTAGAATTTTTCCGTGGGGTCCTGACGCCTGCCGGCTTCAGTCCTAATGGTGTAACCTGCTGCAAGAGCTGTGTCTCGAAGTAAGATCTGCCACCAACCCCTCGGTCGAGGGGTGCTCCGAGAAGCCAGAGAGAGAGCCAGTAGGGACCGCGTACCTGCGGGCCATCCTGGCCGATGGCGCTGGGCAGGAGGCTGGGCGCTCCCAGAATTCTAACGCCAGGCCCACAATGGCCTCAGCTATAGGGAAGGTCTCAGTGGGGGAGTCCCCCTTGTCCAGAATCTCCGTAAGGGGCTATCTGGCCAGTTTCTTCACGGGTTCGAGCAGCATCCCGGTGGACTCCAAGATGAGTCGAAGGATACCGAGGAACCAGGTGAGGCCTCGCCCACAGAAAGATCCCCCGAGGATTACAGGTCGACTGGACGGGAATGCAACGGGAGTCTTCGACCTCGGCGTTCCGCACAGCTGGTGACTGCCTGAGCCACTCTCCTCGCCGGGGTGAGAGTGACTGACAACCAATGGGGCAAACTTTGAGCCGACCGAATAGCCTTTGGTTGGCGCCCATTCTTCGGTTGGGGAGGCGGTGGTTCCACCACAATGGGCAGGGAAGCCAGTTTTTGCAGAGCTGTCTGCGCGGGACTGGGTCTTCGACCGGGAACTGGCGGCGAAGTCTGCTTTGGCTGTCCGGGGGACAGCTACTTAACTGCCGGTGTGGAAGCCGGTGTCTGCTTGCTGCTGGCCAAAAGGAGCTGTTGCCACATTAGAGCCTCATAGCACCGACGCAACTTGTGCCGGAGCCTCCCTCAGCCGAGGAAGATGAGGAAGAAGGGTGGCGGTGCCGCTTCCGCTATGTCAGGACAGAGACTGCCAACGCCGGTGGGATTTCCAGCGGCGGAGGAGGACCAAGACTGACCGGCCGGTGGTGCTGGTGGTGGGCCGAGGAAGGAGCGGAGGAAACCTGCTCCTCCAGTTCAGGGTTCTGAGCCAGGGACTTCGCTCAATGGTCTGAGGTAAGTCCTGGAAGGCACCAGAAGCAACAGTGTCAGAGAGAGAGGCTGTCGGCCTCCTCGGTCAACAACCTATCAGTGGGCTCAAGAAAAATCTCGGCCGGCTCAACAGGCATCTCGGTCAGCTGATCTGACGGGACACTGTGAAACCAGCAGTCCGCCCGCAACATCAACCAAGTCGAGAGCCAACGGTCCGGAGAACGAATCTCCCGCTCCCAAGAGCGCCGATGGTGGGTCTTACCTTTTTCTAATCCTCCTTCCGGGATTGAGGGTGTGAGTCCCAGAAGGACACTCCCTTTAGTCGAGAGGAACTACGCACTGCTCCCGAAAGGAAGCCGAGTAAGAAGAGCCTAGTTGGAGCAGAATAGATGCCGAACCCAAAGAGGAGTTCGCCATGGCCTGGGTTGCCTCCTCCTCGAGGGCTGTGAGCTGTTCCAAGCTGTTCCAGTTGTTCTGCAGAGCCCGCCACTGCGGACACCACCCAACGGGCCTCCTTCGATTTGACAGGTAGGTACTGTTTCTCAGGTCGCCCCAGCTGGAGTCGAGCAGTGCGGTCCTCAAGCACCGATGGAGAAAAGGACAGATACATATTGCAAGCTCCGGATCGTGGTCGTGCTCGAGGCAACAAACGATGAGGCGTGGGGGGTCGCGTGATATTTCCAGGCCATTCAGAGGGGCACCGGGTGCAGAATCCGGGGACAGTCTTGTCCTCCATTGCAGCCAGAGAGAAGAGGGTGAAGACTGAACTCGAATGAGTTTCAAAGTAGGTTTAGGGAAAAAATGAAGTTTTTGAGCCAGGGCCTGCAAAATGAGAGAGCACTAAGGAGGGAACCTGATGCTTCCAAGCGGTAAGGAAGATACAGCGTCATGGGGTGGAGCCGAGAGTTTCATCACCCGGGTGAGTGGGAGAAACCAGCTTGAAGACTTTCTGGCCCATCTTAAGGCGTGACGGTACCTGCCAGACAGTGTGGATAGAACAGCATATTCACGCCTAGAACTGGGCAGTTTGGCATCAAGTGGGGATGCAAAAGGTCCAGCTCTGGCTGCCCCATCTGTCAAAAAGCTGCTCTGCAATGGACTGGAGTAGTTCCCATTCGTGGGCTTGAGACAGAGACCTGCTTAGGCTGCTGGTCAAGACATTTTGGTGCCTGGAACATGCATGGCGGTGAGTTCCAGGTGATGCTCCAGAGCTCAATACCAGACTCTCGTGCTTCTCTGCAGAGGGGTACAAATGAGATCCCCCTTGTTTGTTGATGTAAAGACCACTGACATGTTGTCTGTCTGCACTAGGAGAGAGCCCGAAAGAGGTCCGTCTGAAAGGCCTGCAAGGCATAGAGGACTGCTCGCATCTCTAGAGCATTGATATGCAGAGTCTGTTCCAGGGTGGACTAGGGCCCTGGGTCTGCTGACCTGCTAAGTGGGCACCCCAGCCCTGCCCCGAGGCATCCGTAGTTAGGATTTGTCTCGGGGACTCTTGACGGAAAGGGACTCCCTTGGATAGGTTGACAGAGTCCATCAACCAGCTCAGGACTCAACAAACTGGACTGGGGACAGAAACTGGCAGGTCCAAGTCATCTGAGCGTTGCTCCCACTGAACTCTGAGTGTCCCCGAGTGCTGCAGCCACCACTATATTTACTAGCGATGGTCCGGTGATGCGGTCAGTGCTGGCTTAGCTAGAGCCCAGGGGGACGACCCTGTAGAGCGAGGCAGAGATGCCACGGAGGCCGAAGTGGGCACCTGCTCTTGGCGTCGGGGGCCCTTGTCCACAGATGTAGAGGCTGATATCGGGCCGGGCGGACAGCGGTGGATGACCCCGCCAGAGGAGACACTGGCCCTGCCACCTGAGGAAGAACCCATGGATTTAAGTAAGGCCTTTACCTTCAGGGGCTGCAGAACCGAGACCAAAGTCCCAGACCCTGCCCGCCCTCCACCTGATGTCAGGACCAAAGCGGAGGCTTGTCTGACAGCTGCCCGAGGAACGAAGGGCAAGCCGGGCAGGACGGTCCGAGCCCCTGAGGGAGGAGGAACCACAGGTGGTGTTTTTCTTGTGGGGAGACCACGCCAGGAGTGTGTCCGTATTCTCCTTGTTCTTGTGCTTCCTCAAAGACTTCTTGTCCCTATGAGACGACACGAGGCCTCCGAGATGAAGGAAGCGGAAGAAGAGTGACCTTTCCTGAGGATTGCTTTTGCATGGAGCAAGCTGTTGTTCGAGAAGGTGGGTTTTGGTGGCTTTCTGGCATCGAGGTTAAGTCCTTTGGTTTAAGCCCTGGCAGTGCTGGCAGCCCTTGGTGTAGTGGTTCGGCCTAGGCAGAAAAACAGGCCGCATGGCTGTCTTTGGATGGAAGCTGCTTGTCGATGCATACTCAGACTTTCCTCAATCAACTGAAGAGGATGGTGACAAAGACATGCAGAGGAAAAGAAACTAATCACATATGGGAAGAAATAAAAGAAAAAACACGGGAAAACACACAATGGCAGTCGACTGTAGCAGGACGCATCCGTGGAGCCGATGCGAACGGGTTGACGGCAGGAAAGGAAGAAAAAATTACTTACCATAGTAATCTTCTTTCTTCCCAGTGATGCTCAGATATTCATAACTTTATGCAGTAAGCCTGGAGGGTTGTACTGCCCGGAGAGATAGAACACATGCAAATGATGAAACACTTTGCACGTGAGCATCTTTCAAACACTGCCTCTAACTGCCTGTGTTCTAAACCTCTCCAGATTTTATAAAGGAGCCTGGAAAGTAGGCCCAGAGTAATACAGTACTATAATTATATTATTAAAATGGGGGTTTTCCCAATAATATAAAATTGTCAAAAAAAAAAAAAACTCCGACTGTAGAGATAAACAATTCAACAAGGTTAGAACAATGCCAGAGAAATACCCCAAAAAGGTAGAAACACAATGAACCCTGTTCACCCACACTATTGACAGGTGCAGGGTAAAAACACTCCAAGGGTGTATAGTGACAATGGTGGCACTGTGATGCAGAGTGCAGAGGCTGAAGTTCTGGAAGGGAGGTAGGGAGGATGTTATGAATATCTGAGTATCACTGGGAAGAAAGAAGATTACTATGGTAAGTAATTTTTTCTTCTAACCCCAATAATGTTCAGAATATTCCTAACTTTATTCAGACTACCAAGCAGTATCACTGGAGGTGGGCACATCACTATTTTGGAAACAGACTTTGCAGGACTGCTGTGCCAAACCTAGCATCACTCCTAGACAGAATATCTAGATTGTAATGCTTTGTAAAGGTGTGTACTGTTTTCCAGGTAGCTGCTTTACAAATGTCCGTAATGGAACATCTCTGGCAGCTGCTAAGGTAGCAGCTGTTCCTCTTGTGGAATGGTCCCTCAATCCTAATGGGGGCTCCTTACCAGCCCTTGTGTAACAGAACTGGATACACTGGACTCTCCATCGAGAAATGGACCTTTTAGAGGCTGGATTACCTTTTCCCACATCCCCACAGGTCAGGAACAGCTGTTTCTGTCCTGTCTATGGTTTTTTGTAGTATCATGTAGTAACTGAGAGCCCTTTTTACATCCAGACTGTGGAGTCTTCTTTCACCAGAGGTAGCGTGACCAGTGAAAAAGACCGGGAGAGTGATGGACTGGTTTAAGTGGAAGTCTGAGACTACTTTGGGAAGAAATTGTCTGTTTGTCCTAAGGACTACCTTATCCCTATGAAAGGAGAATAGTCCTGATCTATACAGAGAGCCTGAAGCTCACTAATCCTTCTTGCAGAAGTCATTGCCACGAGAAAAACTGTTTTCCAAGTGACATATTTTAGATGAGCTGTAGCCATGGGTTCAAAGGGGCAGCCCATGAGTTTAGCTATACACACATTCAAATCCCAAGCTGGCACTGATGCCCTATGAGGGGGATGTAGATGATTCAGACCTTTGAAAGATCTTTTAAAGATAGGATCTGAGGCGAAGGTTACCCTTGCCCCAGCAGAGAGGCAAGCAGAGACAGCTGCCAAATGAACCTTCAGAGAGCTGGGTTGCAAACCAGAGGAATGTAAGTGGGAGAGAT
The DNA here is from genome assembly GCA_016271365.2 of Neoceratodus forsteri. Classification (NCBI taxonomy): domain Eukaryota; kingdom Metazoa; phylum Chordata; order Ceratodontiformes; family Ceratodontidae; genus Neoceratodus; species Neoceratodus forsteri. The sequence goes on along the minus strand of CM028138.1, from coordinate 277,550,951 downwards.
AATCTGGGACAACTGAAATTTCAGCTTGGCCTGGTATCAGTGATCTGCTCGAGCACCAAAGTGAAAACCTTTACCATTTAGAAGAATAGGTTCTCATAGTAGGTTTTCTGTAAGCTCTTAAATGCTTAAGACAGATTGAAAGAGGTTTAATTTTGCATATTCTATGTCCTCAAGAGCCAGGCCTTGAGGTTGAGGACTGAGATTGGGAACAACAGAGTTCCCTGGTTGGAAGTCAGTAGACTGTGCCTCCGAGGGAGGTGTATCGGTTTGTGACAGACATGGAGAGCAGAAGAGAGTACCATGACTGCCTTGACCAATCTGGAGCTATCAAGATCAGCGATGCTGCATGGGATCTGAGCTTGAGCAGTACCCTATGAACCACAGGAAAAGGGGGAAAAGCATATAGGAACTTCCCTGATCAATCCAAGGTCAGCACATCCAGAAGAAGTGTGCCCTGATCTGGTGGTCTGCAACAATACTGGGGCAGGTGGTGGTTCTGGTGGGATGCAAACAAGTCTACTTTTGGAGTGCCCCACCTCCTGAAAATAACCTGTACCACCTGTCTGTTCAGGGTCCATTCGTGATGGGCCTGGTTGATTCGACTCAAGGCATCTGCAAGGATGTTGTCTTTCACTGGCAAATGAATTGCCTGCAGGGATATTCCCAGAGAATAAGCTAGAGTCCAGATAAGTATGGCTTCTGTGAAAAGGAGGCCTGACCTGGTGCCTCCCTGCTTGTTTATGTTATTCATTGTGGTGGTATTGTCTGTTCTGATCTGTACCACCTTGATCTGTACTAGAGAAGAGAAGGCTCGCAGAGCTAGCAAAACTGCACTGAGTTCCAGCAAGTTTATGTGCTGAAGGGACTCTGCAGCTGACCAGGTACCCTGGGTGTTGTGCTGCCCTACATGGGCGCCCCAGCCCAATAGGGATGCATATGTTGTGAGAACTACTGAGGGACTCTCCTTCTGAAAGGGGATTCCCTGTCTTAAATTTGATTCCTCTTTCCACCACAAAAGGGACTGTAACAGTGCCCTTGTTACTGGAATGAGTTTTGAAAAAGGGTCTTTTTTCTGACACCAGTGAGCCCTGAGGTGGAACTGGATGTCCCTCATGTGGAATCTGGAACCCAGTGCGAGGCTTGGCCAGCTGGTTATGATTGTGCTATGATATTTGTAATATAGAATGTGGTATGTGAGTGTCTCACATGAGACATCCTGTGCTATGGCTGCCCCCCGGCCCCGGTCAGTGAAGTGCCAAGTGACCTGAAACCAAGAGGTAATTAAAAGACTAGAGAGACTTAACTAAGGGTCTCCTGTTTTTCCACCTTAATTAGAACTGACCCAGCTGCCAGGATATAGGGGTTAATAAACTTTTATGACATCTTAGAGGAAAAACATGTTATACCACCATGGTGCTAAAGTTGTAAAAACAACCTTTGCTGCCTTGGGAACAGGAAACCACACAATATCAAAGGAAAAGCTTGATTAAAGACTGTCATAATTTGGGAAATTAGTTTTTGCTGAAGTCACAGTATTTAAAATACCTCCTGATAGGACATCCTGTTTGTATGGTTTTTATATTCTAAAAGGTGGAGCTAGATTACTCACAAAAGGGGTGTGAGAGAGAGAGTTTAAACTAGGACTTGTGTCTGATCTTTGTGACATCTTTTTGGGCTCTTAAGAAACAAGATCTCTGATCTAACTTAAGCACTGTATAGAGGTAATACATTAGATAGAAAAGATCTAACTGTATGTTGGTAGGAGTTGTCTGTAGTTTTCCTTGTTTTCTTTACGTGATTGTATGCTCTTTGATATATTGTTCTGTGTTTACATTTTACATATTTTCATCCATTTTTAAGTAAAAAGTTCATTTGAAAGATACTGCCTGGGTCTTCCAAGTTCTTTCTTTTGCATATGACGTATAGAGGGTTACGACTGACAAAAACTGTTCAGAGCTTGATGGTGTTACTAAACTGGGAAAAGTTAAGAATATATCTCAGGTCTTTTATTGAGTTTTAAGGGTTTATTTTGGATACCTGGTTAGGTGCCCTTAGGCGAAAGATATCTTGTATCCCCCCCGAAGAGAAGATTATCTGAGCCTGTATATTTGGGTACACTAGCATAAGGTTCACAGTTTGAATCCCCCCAGAACTTGAGACTATAGGTGATTCATACCCACAAGCAGACAGGAGGGTTACCCTGTCTGTTAACTGTTCACATTACTGCGCTCGGAGGTTGGCACTGTGGGAGCAGAGGGCCTGACCTGCTGAGTGCGTCTGTGACACCCAGCACTGTGCCTGTGGCAGCAGCCATGTGGCCCAGTATCTGGAGAAACTGTCTTGCAGTTTTTGCTTTGTGCAAGCTGAAGGAATTTGCCACTGGCTGGAGGCTTTGTACCCTCTCCAGAGGCAAATAGGCTCTGGCCTGTAAGGTATTTATTTCTGCTCCTATGAACTGCAACACCTGTGTAGGGGTGAAGGCAGACTTTTTGTGATTGATTAGAAACCCAAGAGACTCTAGGAGGTCCTGGGTGACTTTTAAATCCTGCTGTACCCTCAGTGGGAATTTTCCCACCACTAACCAGTCGTCCAGATAAGGGAAAACAGTGATACCTTGTCTCCGAAGATGTGCTACTACAGCAGCCAGACATTATGTGAATACCCTTGGGGGCCAAGAAAGGCCAAAAAGGCAGGGCTGAAAACTGGTGGTGACCTGAAGGGAGTCTGAATCTGATACATCTCCAGTAAGAATCCCTTAAGGGGATGTGGAAATAGGCATCATTTAAGTCCATTGATGCCAGCCAGTCTTCCTTCTGGAGCACTGGCAAATTCACAGCTAGAGTTACCATTTTGAATTTTTGTTTCTTTAGATGCTTGTTTAAAGCTCTGAGATCGAGAATAGGGACGCCACTCCCCACTTTTCTTTGTGGTTAGCAAATATCTGGAATAAAACCCTTCCCCACAGAGACTTTGGAACTGGTTCTACTGCTTTCAGCTGTAGCAGGTTTTGAGTCTCTGACTCTAGCAGTGTATTTTCTGCTAGTGAGGGAGATCTGAATAATCTGATTTTCTGAGAAGGGGATTTGAATTCAGAGACAGACCTGACCCACTACCTCCAGAACCCATTTGTCTGTGGTGATGTTCAGCTATGCATGGAGGGAAGTGAGACAGTCTGCCTCCCACAGGTAGGAGGAGCGGCCTGTGGCTCAGGGGGTCTGTTTTGATTGTGGCTGAGGCTGAGCTTGGGACCTTGCATCGAGCCCCTTCTTCCCCTGCCCCGGAGTATCCCTGTTGTGGATACTTGCTGGAAGAAGGGCCTGGTATAAAAGGACCTGCCCCGGCCTCCCCTTCCATAGGGCCTGGTGGATGGTGAAGCTCTCTCCTTGGCAGAGGTGCTTCTGTAAGTGGCCTTTTACTCATCCACCTTCTTCTAGTATGCCACAGTGGACTCCCCAAAGAGAGAATTTCCCTCTAGAGGAAAATCCAAGGCCTTAGACTGGGTAAGTTGAGTAAGGTTTGTGGCCCTGAGCCATGCAAACCTCCTCTGTCTCACCGTATTCGCCTTCCATCTGGCTGCAGTGTCACTGGTGTCAGCAACCATTTGGAATTGGTACCTAGCTGCCTCTAACCCAAACCTGGCAGTTTCAGCTAGGTCATCTGACAAGGGCAAGGAAGCTTTCTGGGACATAGCCAGGACTGACTACCACAGTGACATCTGATACTGGGCAGCATATGCCTGGAAGGTAGCCTGACACATAGCCAAATAGGCTGACAGGTACCCTTTTTTGGCCATGGTGTCAATCTTTCTGGAGTCCTTGTCCAGAGGATGTGAGAACAGAGGGACCCTGGCCTTGTCACAAGCAGCTTGCTGAATTACCCCCTGATGGTCTGGATGGGAGAAGAGAAAGTCAGCTCCCTCCCTCTCCAACTGGTATTTTCTGTCCATCCTCCTGTATATGGGAGGAGTGGAATTTGGTGCTTGGAGAATCTTTAAGGCATCCTTCTTAAAGAATTTGTACACCGGTAGGAGGACAGCCTTTGTGGGTGTCAGCCCCATCATCTCTAAGTACTCTACCTCCTCTTCACCCTCAACTTGTTCGGTGGTGGAGACGTCTAGTGCATCTGACATCTTCCTTATAAAAGTAAAATGGGATGGAAACTCCTCAGTCACCCTTGGAGGCAAACCAAAGTCCTGTTCAGGGGACACTCTGGTCTGATTGGTCCCTCCTCATCACTGTACTCATCATCATCAAACTGGTCCCTCTATCTTAAGAGGGTGGATGCACATTGCTGCCAGCCTGGGGACCCTGTGAAAGGGCAGGAGAGGCTGCTGAGGAGGAACTAGTGCCTGTAAAGACTGAATTATTTTAAAGGCCTGAGCAATTTCTTGGGCCGTTGGTACAGGGATAGCAGGCACAGGAGTCCCTGGTTTGGCAGGTGGGGGTTCTGTGTGCTTTAGCTTTTTACTTTTTTTAGAAGGAACCGGGGAGTCAGCCGGTTCATTTGTTTGTTTTGTGCTCTTTTCGCCCATCTCGGGCAGGCACAGAAGCAGATGTGGGTTCAGCCACAGATTCTTGGGGTATCGGCTAGTCACAGCCAGAGGAACCCTTTGCAAGCTTTTTCTTGAGCCTTTCAAGGCGTTTTTCCATAGTTTTATTTGGGAATGTTTTGCATACTTCACATTCCTCTTTAAGGTGGTCAAAACCCAAACATATCACAAATAAAGTATGTTTATCTGCTTTAGCAAATACTTCCCCACACTGGAAACAGTTCTTAAAACCAGATTCACCAGTTTGCTTTTGGGGTTTCTCAGACATGATGTTTAAAGAGAGAAAAAAAACGACCGTTAATAACAAGCGCTTTTTTTTAAATGATCGGTTCCGGAACCGATGCAACCGAATCAAAGCAGCGGTATGGAACTGGGTCAGCAGTGCAGGTAACAGAATTATCTGTTACAAAAATTTAAATAAAACAAGTTTTAAATATATAACTAAGGCAGTTCTTTAATCAGAGAACCCCGATTTTAACAAAAGCTAACCCGGTTCCCCCATGGTTATACCGAACCGAGAGGAACAGGGAAAAATAACAAATTTAACCATAAACTAGATAAATAATACAAAACAAATAGTAGAGGCAGTAAATGAAAACAAAATATACTTATAGTAGTATTTGAAGTTTTCTTCACGCAGGAGAAAGTGGACAAACGGAACTCCGAGCGACCAGACTTTTCAGGCAGAGAGAGAATTCTGAAGAGGTTTAGAACACAGGCAGTTAGCAGAGGCAGTGTTTGAAAGATGCTCACGTGCAAAGTGTTCCATCATTTGCATGTGTTCTATCTCTCTGGGTAGTGCAACCCTCCAGGCTTACTGCATAAAGTTAGGTATATTCTGAGCATTACTGGGGTTAGAACTGAGGTGGGCCTGGTGACCGCCCCTTTATACCACTGGCTACCGTAGGGGGCGGACGGACGTCGGGGGTGGTCCCCACTGGAGACTGCTAGTTAGAAGTTTTCCGTGGGTTCTGGCCCTTGACGGCTTAGTCCTTATGGCAATAGCCTGCAGCAAGAGCTCCAACTCGAAGTAAGATCTAACAATTAATAGCAAATAATTTATACAGAAAAACACACTAAAGCAGAAAGCTTTTTTCTCCCCAAACTAAAAAGCTATTTGTCCGGTTCCTGTAAACTGAGTCGGAACTGGAGAAAACCTCAAACTTAAAAAAAAAAATTATACAAACAACTAAATAACTATGTAGAGGCAGAAATATGAATAAATAAACTTCTGAGGTAAAAAACTCAAGCAAATAAACTTGCAGTGAAGTTGCTCGGGAGAGCTCTTAGGGGCATCTTGGTAATACTGGTGGAGACATAAATCCGACAGTCTACAGAACGCAGCAGCACCTAGATGCAGAGATTTGAACTACGTTGTAGTTCCACTTCAGAATTCTATAATTTACATACGTTCCACTTTCTCCGGGGCAGTTGAACCTACCAGGCAAACTGCATTAGTTAAGCATACTGAGGGATTCCTGTGGTTTGAACTTTTATTACATCTTAAATAGACTTACTTACACATCACTGTCTTTTAAAGTAAGATATGGGATGAAAAATCTGGATTACAAACGGTTGTCTGGTTTATGTCAACATGATAATCTGCATTCAAGTAACGATGTTAGAATCCCATCAGTTGTTAGCTGAACCGTGATTCTTCACAAGGCTCACTGCCCGTCCTCCCAGTGGAAAGCAAATGTATTTGCATATTCAGGTTGAGAACCTGTGTTTTGTTAGCTCAATCCGAGCAATATTACGGATATCTAAAATTAGCCTTTTTTGCAAGATCCAACTAGTGACCACTATTAGACATGTGACTAAATCAAAGCTAGAAGTTGTATACTGTCTCAATTGAGCTAGTTATACAGGTATACTGTCTTCAACTTTGCACTTTTGTATAACACTATTTTTCTGGTGGTACATCCTTTCACCTGGACTATAAATCTTACTGATGGCACAGGAACCTCTGACGAAGATCCGTGGGTGTAGGAAAATGTTAGGTAAGTGGCAGTGTTTGTCATGGATTTCAGCAACCACCATGTACTGTTTTTAAGCTGTTCTTTGTACTTTAGCACAATAAAATGAGAGGAACAGAAATAATGGACTAGTACCTTTCTGCAGCTCATCAGACAGGAGGTGAGTGCTGTCTCCTTTTTGCTGACTGTATCTAATTGCAGAACCATATAAAACAACGACTGCTCCCTGCCTTGTTTCTCCCGAACACAGGAGTAGCCTGGTAAGGCCATGTCCCAGTCATGGTACTCAGTGCACCATGACTCCATAATGGGCACTAAATCCAGATCAACCTCTGCAAAGAAGGCTTCCAGGTCTGGAATTTTGTTTCCATGACTCTCTGCATTGGTGCACCCTTCTTCTCCCTCCTATTCCTGGCTGTGTTTTTCCCTGAAGCCCTCCCTTCCCGACTTTCCTCTTACCTTTTCATCTTCCTCATTCCTGGCCTCCTTCAATCTTCCACCTCTCTTACAGTTTTATCCCCTTTTCTTCTGCCTTGTTCCCATCACTGCCTTTCTGTGCCCCTGCCTGGAGGGCAGGAGTTATCTCCTCCTCCCACCTGCTGCTCCATCATGGGGGGTAATTTTGCCTCTCTTAGTTTTACTGACTCCTGCCCAGCTAGTTTAAATGCTCATCCAAGAAGCATTTAAACCTCCCCCTAAGGACTGCAATCCTCTTCCTGGAAGGATGCAGACAGTGAATTGCAGACAGGGACCTGCAGCTATAAACTTGGAAATAAAGTACAAATGTACTGTGTTAAGAACACAGTTACAGCAAGAAGATATCAGTAATGCAGCTGCAAGTGGGAAAAGGAGGTGGCAGGAAGAGACAAGGAGAAGGGAGGAGAGAGGAGGAGCAGGCTTCAAGCTAGGAAAAGGAGAAGGAAGGGAAAACACTGATGAGAGAGGAAGAAGGAAAAATTAGATCCAAGCACAGAAGGGCCATTTCCATTTCCCCAAATCTCCCTCAGTAGGCTCATCCTCCCACGCCTTTAATGCAGGAAGGAGAGCTGACATTGTGGGGAGCACCGATGTCAACCTGCTTGCATAACCTACCTGAAGAGGTGGTGCTGCTGCAGCTTGAAGAAACAGCCCCCTCACCCTCCACACTTCCCCAGAGTCTGAGAAAGCTACTTATACAGTGTTCCCATGACTCCTCGAGCCTAAGGTTGAGAGATGACTTTGAAGTGCAAACCTGAGGCTTCCAGATGGTAATGTCCTACAATGCCGGTTGCAGCTCCCCACTCAAATGCACCCGCCCCATCAAACTCACTGCATTTCTAAGGTCAGACACGTAGAAGTAAAGCTACCTTCTGGAAAGATGTGGACCCAGTCTCCATCATTGAGCTTCTCCACGACAAAATCCATGCCTCTCTGGTAGACCCCGTCTCCTGCAAACAAGAAGAAAGTAAGATGTAGCAACAGACTAAAGAGGCCCTGGGGTTACAGTGCAGAACTGGAAACTAGAAGAGTTCCAGATTGAATCCTTAGCAACCACCAGCTCAGAGAGTGACTTCTGAGCAAGTCACATGACCTTCCTTGCACTTCAGTGCCCCCAGCTGTGAAACTTTGCAGAAGCAAGGACCCCCCAACTCCCCAACTTTAATGAGATGTTGCAGATCAAGCAGTCTATCCTGGGTAAATAAAATGTGGTGAAAAAAATGCCTCCCCTCCCAATGAACTGCCTTCAGCACTGGCTAGCAAGACTTACGGCATAAAAACAGCCAGTTAGGCTGCCCTGATGGCCCTTTATCAGCACACTGCACTGCCGTGCACGAGGCCTGGGTTCCTAAGTGAACTCTAACTGCCACTTTGGGAAGTAGACCAGAGTGCAGCAGCTGCCACACCACAGTGTGCTGCATGCAGGAAGGAAGACGTCAGGCACCCAGTACCGCAGTGACTCCTGTGGTGGGCTGGGGAACTTGCTCGCTCTAGAAACATTACTGCATACGTCCAAGGACATCATGAGGCTCTGCCCATGCCAGGGGAGGAAGGAGGCCATGGGATTAAACAAGGGGTTAAAGGCCACAAACCATTTAAATGACAGCCAAAGTTCCTGGCTCTCTTGAGTCCCAGCACCACTGACACCAAATTCTGTCCCCCTGGTGGACAGCCTTGGGGAAGGGGAGAAGGCACCTCCCCTCGGAGTCCATACCCATGGAAGAAAAGCCAAGGAAACGGTCAAGCGGCAACTGGACACAGGGAAAGAAAACACCAGGCCTAAACATGTACATCCCTGGGACCAGAGTATATCCCAGACGACGTGGCAGAGGAAGAAAAAGCTCTATGGAAAGAAAGAAAACAAAGCAGCCTTCTGTTTGGGTTTCACCTCGAACCCTAGAATCCCCTTTGAAGCCAGTTTTGGGGGCAGCATGGAGTTGCTGCAACTGGCTCTTTAGAAGGGAACTGGGCCATTCGACACTGATGCACCCTTTGTCAGCTCACCAAGCAGCAGCCCTGCCACTGGCTGTGAAGGCAGTTGCCCTCCCCACCACCTCAGCTAGAGGAATGGACTGCCATGGCCATCTCGATCACCGAGATGGGGAAGACACAGAGGGAATAATATAGTAGAAAGAACTCACACTTGTTTTTTTATAACCTGTGGTGGATAGGTCCAATAATCATGCAGCCTGGTGGGTATTCTGCACTGCTTGCAATATCTGTGTGCTAATGAATTTATAACTGTTACTAAGACAGTGTGGGGAAAGGGTCAAGAGCACTGAAATATGAACCTGGAGATCTCTAGGTCTGAATCCCACAGCACCCACCGACTCCCTCCAAGTGTACTATGTGCAATAGAAAATTTATCCTAAAAATATTATGTAGCAGCGATGGCCACACAAAGCTAATTTTGTACAGTGGTATGTAAGAACTGAACAGCACTCCTGAAATGACATACAAATGATCAGAAATAAACTATTTAAATGGAAGGGCAATTGATTTTCCATTTTCTAATATGACCAAAACAGTTTTGGACATGATTGAAATCCATGTTTTCTTCATCACTCCCATAATTTTTGAGTCCAGAAAAGGAACACTGTGGGGGAAAATTACTGAAGCTGTAGATTCTGTGGACAAATGGGCCAAAAACTGTATCGCAAGTTACAGCCAGGACAGTTTTTGTATTACAATAAATGGGAATTGGCTTATTTTATGTAATGCCATGTAATATGTGCCTGCTTGGGGGGCCTGGTAGCATGGGAGAGGCTGTCAAGGACAGCATCACCTACGGTGCCCATGGCAACCCTTTTCCATGTTCAGGGTCCCAACCACCAGTAGCATCCTGGGAACAGGAACACTTGGCAGCGTGTGGTCACCCACGCTGTCAAGAACACCTCTGTAAAGGCATCACTAGGAGCCACTACTGAAGCAGATGCAGCCACGCACCCTCCAGGAGGGAAGCATCTGCTGGATGCTCAATCTCTTCCTGTCAGTCTCTGCTCCTGATGTCCTGGGCTGGTTCATCAGTGTGCCTGAGTGGTGCCCCAGCGCTCAGCATCATGGAGAAGTTTTCCACATTATTATGAGAATTATAAATCTTTTACGTGCTACAAAGCATTTCTGCCAATCAGAATTACCATGTCTGACCCAGGGTAAGTCACTAGTCCTGCCTCAGTCCCTCCCAGCTGTAAATCAAGAACAGCAGCCCCCACCCCCAAAAATAACTTCATTAAAAACTATTCTGGATGAAAAAAGTTGTAAAATAGATAAATTTGTCTATGTAGGCCAAGTTCTAATTACAACCCAATGGCTCACTAAATTAGTGATTTATTATCAGAGCCCCCACCCCACATACCACTTTTTTTTTTTTTTTTTGGTAATCTATATTTTATCGGCTTTTTTGTCCCCGTTTATTCCCCCATCCTGTCTCAGCCAGGCACATGCATGCCGCGGTTCCGAGGCGCCCCCCTCTGCTTGCCGCCCACCTAGACTGCCCTCAGTCCTCCAGGGGGGGCCAGTGGAACTCTCGGTGGGTGACAGGGTTCCTAAACTACCTTTGTCCACTTGATCCTGCCCCCCGCTGGCTCTCAACCTTGGCTCATTCCCGAGGTAAGGCGTCCAGCCCCTAAGCATCACCGGGTCAGCTCCCACACACCACTTTTAAAGAAAAGGATGATCCAGTAGCCTGCATAAAAAGTGCAGCTGGCATCATCAGAACCTGTTACACAGCCCCTTCCCCCCACAATATTACTTTCAAGTCACTCCAGTCTTTATTACTAAGGACATTTGCATGCAAATGAGATCGTCGTCTTTATAAAATGGGTGAAGAAATTTGTACTGATCTGATTGGGCAAGAGTGTCATGTAACTGTCCAGTAGTTCATGGTGTACCTTTGTGCTAGATACAGTATAAGGACACATTACATTTGGCTGTGCCTCGCACTTCACAATATACTGTAAGTGTTCATATATCACAGCTCAACCGGACACCCTGGTGTGTTTTTCTTAAGCAGTGAGGTAGGCCAGAGTGTGTGTCATGCTACATACAACAAAATACCCATGCACTCAGAAATGGGCAGTGCTTCTGCTCAGCAAAAAATTCACATGTAACTAAGAAATAAACAGTGCACACAATAAGAAAGTTTTTTAAAGTGTCAAGTTTTTTCTTTTTATTTTGTAAAGTGCCAGTGAAGAGGAATAAGCACCATCGATGCTTCGGAGTCTGCTGCTCCTTCATCAGGAAGGTCACCTGATTAATGAAGGCACAGCAGGCTCTGAAGTGCTGAAGGAGCTTATTCAATCCAGCCTGCCGTTGCAGTGGTAGTGCTACAGCTTGCGACGCCAGCGACCAGGGTTCGGTAGCGAGCCTGGGTTGCTGGAGGGCCAAGCCGAGGCAGAAGGATCAAGAGCCTGCAGGACCGTTCTCCTTCCCTGGGAAGAGGGCTGGTTCCCTGCTGCTATACCACCACCTGGGTGACCAAGGGTGGAGGTGCAGCTGGGGAAGCAGTAAGCTCAGGGAGGGGTGGACGTCAGTCGAGGGTCCGGAGCGAAGGCAAGTCTCAGTGTGCCTTTGTCTCCTTGGCCCTCCCCACGTGTCAACGTCCACAGGGGGCAGACCAGAAAATGGAAAATCCCTGTGTCTGCTACTGGTGATGGGTCCCGGCACCAGGAATGGGAGAAAGCTCCACAGAGTGTGTCTGCTCGGTTTAAGGTAAAGGAGGGAGAGGGCAGACTCCTCCTCACTCGGGAGCAAGCCGAGGGTTAAAGGTTCCGAGGAGTGGGACACCTGTGGGGTGGATAGCCTCCTGATCTCTGTTGCAGCCCATGCAGTCACCCAGGGGAGCCCTGAGGAGAGGAGCGGTAGTGGTGCAGAGGGGGCATAAAAAGAAAGTTAAAAAAAAAGAAAAGTTTATTCCAGTTCACTGGCACTTTATAAAATAAAAAGAAGGCATTTGGCACTTTAAAAAACTTACATTTTGTGTGCACTGCTTATTACTTGGTTACAAGTGTGTCATGCTGGAGAACCTCACACATCCGTGGGTCATAAGGCACAAGGCCAAATGCAGAGTGCCTTAAAACCACCTGAGAGTGACATTATCTCAGCACGACACACACCCTGAAGTACTTACTGTGATTATAAAATGGCTCCATTTATGCATTCACGATCCTAAGTAGGATGTTTTGTGGCACTGGTTTCACCTTGGCAACTGTGCTGGGACAACATTACAGGCAAAATGACTCTCCACCAATCAACTTTCAGGTTTCAGCATCTTTTCCCATCCATTTTATAATCCTTACTTAACAGTTTATCTATAGCTGAGACTCATTTCCTGAGGTCACATCCCTCACCCTGTAACATCAAAATCACTTTCAGAGTAACCAACTGTGATGTCTCACAACTTGAAAATTACCACCCAGCTGGAGACTGAGACAAAGAAAAATTACTCACCATAGTAATGTTTTTCTTCTCAGGCATCCCTCACTATGTTTACACTTTATGCACCTATCTCCATGCAGAAAGATGCCCCAGAGATAGAACCTTATTTAAATGATGGAATTTAGAATGTAGGTTCAAACTCTGCACTTGCGCTCCACTCTGTCAGTTACCTCAGATTTGTTTCTATAGCTAGAGTGGAGCTGTGACTAGTGAAACTAGCTAAAAGGCTACAAAAAAAATTCTATAAATTTAGGCAAAATTTTTATTTTGAAAAACCAATTAAATAAAAGCAGACATATAAAAATATTAAACTATTTAAAAAAAAAACAAATGTTACAGTTGTAGATTAACTGCAGCAGTAATGCCCATGCAACCTTAATGAAAATAACTGATTCAGCTGTGAAAGTATTTTCAGGTTCTTGAAGGGGAGGCAGGGTTAGGGAGTGTAAACATAGTGAGGGATCCCCGAGAAGAAACATCATCATTACGGTGAGTACTTTGTTCTTCTATCCCTAGGAATCAGTCACTTAATGTTTATATTTTATGCACTCAGAAGCAGTACCTTGGAAGGCTGGGTCGAGAACCTACTTAAGAAAAGGTTTCTGTAAGACAGTTCCAAAGCTGGCATCCTTTCTGGACTGTATGTCCAGACAGTAGTGTTTTGTGATGGTGTGTACTGTTTTCTGCTACAAGCGTCAAATAATGGTATGCCCCTTGTAGATGCCACTGAGGCAGAGGTACACCTTGTGAGTGTGCTCTTACGCCTTCAGGTGGCACTTCTAGCTATGAACTTGCCAGCAGAAACAGGCTTCACGGTCTATCAAGTCTGCTCGAATGTGCAGCTAGCAATCCCTATACTGCAGCTGCCCCACCCCTACCCTTCCCCCCTCTTTTCCAGCTTTTTCATAGCAGAACTGAATGCAGGAGACTAGCCAACAGGAGACAGATCTCTTGGTTGCTGGTTTACCTTTGCCAGCCTCACCACAGGTAACAAAAAGCTGGGTATTTTGGGACCTGACATCTCTTGTCTGGTCCAAGCAGATACCCAGTACTTGCTTCAGGTCAAGGCTATGCTTGCTCAACTCGACTGGAGTATTCTGAGTAGAGCACAGGAAGGGCCATTGACTGGTTCAGATGGAATTCAGACAACATCGTAGGCTGGAATTTCCTACTGGTTCTAAGGACTACCTTATCCCCGTGAAAGCTTATGTAAATTTGTCTCTGTGAAGAGAGCTTGCAGCTCACTTACCCTCTTAGCAGACGTCATGGCAATCAGAAATATGGTTTTCCATGTGACATACTTTAGGATAGCAGTGTCCATAGGCTCGAATGGAGCCTTCTTAAGTTGGGTAAGGCAGATACTGAGACCCCATGGTGGGAGTGGACCCCTTACCGAAGGGTATAAGCAAGTGAGGCCTTTATCAAACCTTTCAAAGATGGGTTATGAGGCCAGTGACTTTCCCTTGCCTGATGATATGCAGAGGCACATTGCTGCTAGGTGTACCTTGTGTTTTGAAGGACTTAGGCCTATGGACTGCAGAGGTACCAGGTATTCCAGGAATACAGACAACCCTGCCTCTGCTAGGATTATCTTTCTGATGGCACATCAGTATGAAAATCTCTTCCTCATGGAGGAATATGTTATTCTGGTTGTTGGTTTCTTGGAAACCAAGTCCCTTCAGGACTTCCTCTTATGCCCTGTACACACTGACACATGTGTTTGAAAGAGTTTTAAAAAATGCTTTACTTTCTATGATTGAGTACGGTTGTTGGAGTGTCCACATTATGCTCCGATATCGTGCTTGCCTGCTGAAGTTCCCAGGTATGATTGCAGCAGAACCGCAAAGCACTGCGTGTGCAGCAATGCATGCTGAGATACGGTCAGGCATGGTAACTGATTTCGAAAAAAATGCAGCGTTTTATTTCCGGAGCTCATTGCAAGATCAACAATGTGAGTAGATTGTTCCTTTTTGTTTTTGTCAGGCTGGAAAAAGAAAATGGAAGTGTGGCGAACTTGCCTTAAACCATCTTACGGCATGGTTTGCATCCACACTGCTGATAACGCAGTTTAAGGCACCCTTGCTGGTCAAAAACGGTGCTAAAGCCTTGCTCTGAGCAGGGTTTTAACATATTTTTAAACATGGATTGTAGCAGGGTTTTATCATGCTACAGTGTGGATGCAAGTCTTTTAAACCAGCGGAGTTAAAAACAGTTTAAAACGTGGTAAAAGATGTTAGTGTGTACATGGCCTAAGAGATTCAATCCAGATTATTCTAGCTCTTCAAGAACCATGTCTTCAGGTGTGGAGTCCTGGGGTTTGGAAAAGGCTCTGAGCTGCAAACCTGGAGACCTGGGTTTGAATCCCACAGCCCCCACTTGCATACTGTGTGACTCTGAGCAAGTCACTTAACTTCCTTGTGCTCTCAGGTCGCACAGTAAACAAACTTTCAGCTTAATGTGTCTCGCCTGCTTAAAAAAAAAAAAAAAAAAATGTTATCCTGCCCTGGGACAGAGTCAGAAGACTGTAACTTAGCGGCAGGCTGACTGGAGTCTTCCTGGACGGGGCCAGAAGCACCGAGTACCAGTTATGTCTGGCCCAATCTGAGGCAATCAGAATCACTATTGCAGGTTTTCTTCTGAGCTTTAGAAGTACTTTCTGTATGAGCTGGAATGGTGGAAAGGCATACAGGAGCCTCCCTGTCCAGTCCAAGACCAGGGCATCCTCTAGGACCATCCCTCTGGCTGGTGGTCTGCAACAACACTGTGGGAGTGGACTGTTCTTTCGAGAGGCAAAAAGATCTATTTTTGGAGTGCCCTGCCTTCTGAAAACTGTGGCAAGAACCTGTTGGTTCAAGGCCCATTCGTGATTTCCCTGGCTGATTCTGATCACAGAGTCTGCTGGAACACTGTTTTTGCCTGACAGATGCACTGCAGAGATGTTTGCTTCCAAGGAGTGTGCCAAGTCCCAGATATTCGTTGCCTCTGTGCACAGGTTTTTTTTTTCCCCCCCACACTATCTTTTTTCCCCCCTCCTGGGAGCCCCTGGCAGGTGGCTGCGGTCCCTCCTATCGGAGAGAGACACACTCCAGCTTCCTACGTCCTCATATCACAGATCCCGGAGAATCCTTCACGGATTGCCCCCCATGGCAGGGCCAGGGAGGAGGGCACTGGCCTCCCACCTCCCCCAACCCCAAGACTCAATCTAGATGCTCGGGCCGACCCCCACGAATGCAGAAGCCATCACGGAACCTGCCAGGCTCCATTTTTTCCACTTTTCTCTCATCCTCCTCTCCCATGCTACCAACGTGACAACATCGGCACATGACTCCCGACCCGTACTGCCCTCCAACCGCCAGAGGGCGGTCAGCGAGGTCGACAGTCCCCCCCCCCAGAGAGAGGAGAGCAGTCCTCCAGATGCTCGATTCTGTCTCACCCCTGCTGACCCCATCTTGTTCCCGAACCCAGGCTGCCAGTGTGGCGTCCAGCACCTCAACCCTCAGCACCACCGGGCCAGCTTCCTATGCACAGTTTTGAGGATCATGTTCCTCGCTGCTTGTTTAGTAGTACGTTGTTCTGCTATTGTCTGTTCTGATTTGCATACACAAACCTTGCAGCTGGGAGAATTATTGCTAGCAACACTGGTCTAAGCTCCAGGAGGTTATGTGCTCCAGGTGCCACTTACCGTAAGATCCTTCAGGTGGGCACCCCATCCCAGGAGTGAAGCATTTGCTATAAGGATAATTGCTGGTGATTACTAAAGGAAGGGAATGCCCCCTTCTGAGGCTGCTTTCTTCCTTCCACCACTCTAGTGACCTTACCAATGCTTTTGTTACTGGCACTAGCTTTGACAGTGGATCCCATCTTTGAGGTCAATTGTCACTTCAAGTGATACTGAATCTCTCATCTGGAACCTGGCCCATGGAACCACAGCTGCGGATGCAGACACGTGTTCCAGTAGTTTCAAGAAATCCCTTGCAAATCTTGGCTGGCCTACTTTCTGCTGTGGTCAACAAAGCTGCTACTCTGGCCTGTGGGAGAAGGCTCTCTCCCGAAGGGTGTTCGGTTCTGCGCCTATGAGTTCCAGCACCTGAACAGGTTCTATTTGGGACTTCAGCAAATATATCAAGAATCCAGATTCTTCGGGGTGCTCTTCTCAGTGTGACCATTATGAATTTTTCTTTTTTCATGTGCTTGTACAGATATCGGAGATCTAAAATTGGTTGCCACTCCCCTTTTTTCTTGTGGATCAGGAAGTACCTTGAGAACAGACCCTTAGCGCACTGAGAGACCGGGACCATTTCCACAGCTTTTGCCTATAACAGTTTGTTTACTTCCAGTTCCATCAGAAGCCTCTCTGTTGGAGAATGAGTCAGAAAACTGTTGTCGTTCTGCAGTTTTGGGAATATTTTGAACTGCAGGACAACCTCAGGCCCACTATCTCCAGAATCCATTTGTCTCTCTCTGGTAATGTTTACCCACTCCTGGAAGTAGAGGGCCAGTCCCCCCCCCAGCAATGATTGGGTGACCTGGACAGAACTATCAGAGGTTTTGCAGTGGCAGTGAAGGTTCAAGAGAAAAAGAAAGCATTCAGGAAGTACAAGGAATCACAGAAGGAGCAGGACAGAGAACTGTATCAGTTAAAGCAAAAGGAAGCTGGGAAGGCAGTCAGAACAGCAAAGGCCCAAACCAAGGAAAAGATAGCCAACTCAGTTAAGAGGGATAAAACCTTTTATAGGTACATCAGGGAGCAAAGGAAGACCAAGGGAGGGATAGTGAGGCTTAATAAGGGGAGGGAGGGTGGGCAGAGGGTGACTGTGAAAAGGCAGAGATACTAAACAAATATTTTTGCTCAGTATTTACAAAGGAAGAGGGGGAGGTACCTAAAACAAACAGTAAAAACACTCTGTATACAGAAGTTGATACCAGCCCATTTACAGAAGAAAGGGTTCTGAAAGAACTCTTAAAACTGAAGGTGGACAAAGCAATGGGGACTGATGAGATTCATCCCAGAATTCTAAAAGAACTAAGGGTAGAACTAGTGACACCACTGACTACCCTCTTTAACAAATCATAGGAGGATGGGGTGGTACCCGAGGACTGGAGGAGGGCAGATGTGATTCCCCTTCACAAAAGTGGGAGCAAGGCAGAAGCAGGAAACTACAGACCTGTTAGTTTAACCTCAGTGGTAGGGAAAATGATGGAATCACTTCTGAAGGAAAGAACTGTCGATTATCTAGAGGCCAGAGGGGCACAGGACCCAAGGCAGCATGGATTCACAGCGGGAAGGTCATGCCAGACAAATCTGATAGATTTCTTTGACTGGGTGACCAAAGTAGTAGATCAGGGAGGGGCTGTGGACATGGCCTACCTAGACTTTAGCAAGGCATTTGACACAGTCCCACACAAAAGATTAATATACAAGTTAGCCAGCCTGGGAGTGGGTCCCAAGATGACAGCCTGGGTAAAGAATTGGCTGGAGAATAGGACACATAGAGTAATAGTAAATGGAGTCCACTCTGAAGAAAGGGGTTACTAGTGGGGTACCACAGGGTTCAGTATTAGGACCGGTCCTCTTCAATGTCTTTATAAGTGACATTGCAGAGGGACTGGAAGGAAAAGTATGTCTCTTTGCAGATGACAAAAGATCTGCAACAGAGTTGATGCACAAGGTGGGGTGGAAAGGAAGAGAAGGGACTTGGCAAGGTTAGAGGAATGGTCAAATGTATGGCAGCTTAGATTCAATGCTGAAAAGTGCAAGGTAATGCACCTGGGAAACAAAAACCCAGGGGAAGAGTACACAATGGTGGGTGAGATACTAACAACAACAAAAATGGAAAGGGACCTGGGGATAGTCATATCAGATGACCTAAAGGTGGGCAAGCAATGTGAGAGGGCAGCAAGGAGGGCCGGGGGGATACTGAGATGCATAGGGAGAGGCATCACCAGTAGAAAACAGGAAGTTATTATCCCTCTGTACAGACAGCTGGTCAGACCCCATCTGGAGTATTGCGTGCAGTTCTGGAGACCAGTCTCCATAAAGACATAGACAGGATGGAAGCTGTCCAGAGAAGGGCAACTAAAATGGTGCAGGGTCTGCACCAGAAGACATAAGAAGAGAGACTAAAGGAGCTTAATATGTATAGCCTCAGGAAAGGAGGCTGAGGGGGGACATGATAGAAACTTTCAAGTACCTCAAGGGAATCAACAAAGTCCAAGAGGTAGCATCTTTCAAAACAAGAGGTGTGCAAGAACAAGGGGCACAATTTGAAGATAGAGGGGCAGCTCAGAGGTAATTTAAGGAAGTATTTTTTTCACAGAGGGTTGTGGATGCATGGAGCGGCCTTCGGAGGAGGTTGTGGAGTCAAAAACAGTGGTGGATTTCAAGCATGCATGGGACAGTCATAAGGCAATTCTAGGGGGTTGGGGCAGAAAGAAGTAGGCTGCTGGTTAACTAGGATCTGCAGCTTATCCATTAGGTAGGGAAATGGGCAGACTGGGTGGGCCAAGCGGTCCTTATCTGCCGTCAAATTCTGTTTCTATGCTTTGACCAAGGCTTGGGAGTTGGTGCTACAGCAACACGCTTAGAGACTCTTCTGCCTCCATCCTGTAGTAGCCCCTCTGGGGCTGGCACTCATAGGGGACGTATGACGCTAAGGCTTTTGAATAATCACTCCTGTCTCCCCTTCCATAAGGCCTGTAGGAGGCAGAGGCCTTTTCTTTCTCATTGTTGCTCTTGTAAGAGGTTTTGTATTCGTTCACTTTCTTCATGTATGCCTCTGTTTTGTCACCAAAGAGTGACTTTCCCCTCAAAGGAGAAAATCAAGACTTTGGTCTGAGTGTACTAGGAAGGGATTTTTGTCTTTAACCAGGAAAATCTTCTTAAGGATACTGCATGAGGTAAAACCCTAGGTGCAGTGTCACCTGTGACCACAGCAGTGTGGAAAGTACAGTTTTGTACTTACTGTAATGGTAGATCTTCACGAGATCTCTTGCAGCAGGTACTACTCTTGGGTGTCTGCCAGAGGGCGCTCCCGTCAATGGTAGCTTTCACTAGCAGTGTTGGCTGGGGGCCGCCCACAATTACATCATCATGTCTGTGACTATAAATATGTGAGGGCCCCAAGCATCCTCAGTTCCCCGCCAGTGATCAGCTCGAGGAGCAAGCCTCCGAGGGGGACCAAGGTGCCTAGTGGTACCCAAAACAAGTCTGAAAGATTGCTCTCCCCAAGAAGGAGGGGAAGGAGGGAGGGAAGGAACACACCTGCTGCAAGAGATCCTCTTGAAGATCTACCATTGCAGTAAGTACAAAACTGTACTACCTTCTTGAAGCATCTCTTGCAGCAGGTACTACTCTTGGGATGATTCCCAAGCAGTGAATGAGGAAGGGTGGTCCAGTTAGAAAAGGAGACCCTGCAGGACAGCACGGCCAAAGGCTGCGTGACATCAAGGCAAAGCTGATGTTATAGTGCTCTGTAAAGTGTGCACTGTAGACCAGATGGCAGCATCACAGATGTCTGGAATAGAGACACCCCAAAAAGCATGCCATAGTTCTAGAGAGGGTCTGGGTAGAGTGTTCATGGACAGCACCTGGTAAAGGTTGTTGGTGTTTATTGTAGCAGTATGTGATACAATGTGCCAGCCAGTTGGAAAGTGTTTGCTTGGTGACTGGAAGTCCTTGTTTGCTCTGGAGCAAATGCCACGAAAAGTTGTTTAGATTTTCTTGTGGCCTTAGAGCATGTTATGTAATACATCATACCGTAGTATTGGTGTACATCTAATGTATGAAGAGTGATTCACCTGAATTAGAATAATCTGGGTTAAAAAACTGGTAAATTTATGGATTAGTTTAGTGTATACTCTGAGACAACATTTGGTAAGAAGGTCGAGTTTGTGTGGAGGGAGACCCTGTCTTCGTGAAAAATAAGGTAGGGCTTGGAAACACGAGAGCTTGGAGTTCAGAGATGTGCCGGGCTGAAGTAATTGCCACTATAAATAAAGTTCTTCATGCTAGGAAACGCATTTCGCAAGTGGCAGCTGATTCAAAGGGTGCTAACGTTAGTTTTTCAGTGATGAAATTTAGATCCCAGGGAGGCACTGGCCTCCGGATGGGAGGTTTGAGGTGTAAAATGCCCTTTATAAGCACGTGGGCAAGGTCTTGTTGGGCAACCTGACGGATGTTTACAGGCTCGTGGAAGGCTGAGACTGCCGCCAAGTGTACCTTTCTGGACGAGTAACACAGTCTTTGAGAGGACAGTGAAGTAAGGTCGTCTAAGATATCAGGAAAAGAGCAGGAAAAGGGACTGAGGGATTTGCGGGCCACCCAGTTAGCGAACCTTTTCCATTTTGCTTGGTAGGTTTTTCTGGTGGATGGTTTCCGGGATGCTAATAGTATGTCTGCTACTTTTGAAGACAGCTTCAGGAACCATGCATGGAGATGCAGCGAGGTTGGGGTGTAGTAGAGTCCCATGATGTTGGCTAAGGAGATCGGGGCAGAGGGGGAGAGGAATGGGATCTGTGATCAACAGTTGTTGAAGGAAAGGAAGCCAGATCTGTCTTGGCCAAAATGGGGCTATTAGAATCATTGTTGCAGGCTCCAATTGCAGTTTCAGTAGGACATGCTGGAGAAGGGGGCATATAAAAACTGTCCCGCCGTTCAGGAGAAGCATCTATAGAGTGACCCTTTCTGTCTGGTATAATGGAACAGTAAAAAGGTAGTCGATGATTGTTCGGGGAGGCAAAGAGGTCTATCTCCAGTGTGCCCCAAAGATGGAATATGTTCTGAAGTATTGAGTCATGCAAGGTCCATTTGTGACCTTGAGAGTGACGACTGAGATGGTCTGCCAGTACATTCTGGGCTCCTGGGATGTGAACTTCCATTAGATTGAGGTGTTGGCTTAGGGCTTCCGCCCAGACTCAAACTGACTCCCTGCAGAGGCGTTCTGACTGTGTGCCTCCCTTGCTTGTTTATGTAATAGACCACTGATGTGTTGTCTATCTGTATTAAAGTTGACGGGTTCCAGACATGGTCTGAATGTCTGGAGTGAGAGACAAACTGCTCTCTTCTTCAGCATGTTTATATGGAGGAAGAGCGTTTGATCCCAGCGACCTTGCGTCTGGTGGAGGCCTAGGATGGGCACGCCTTCCTACGGTGGAGGCATCTGTGGTCAAGATTTGGGTTGAGGGGGAATTTGAAAAGGGACTCCTTGGTTCAAGTTAGATTGTATTGTCCACCAAGTCAAGGCATTGCAGAGTGCTGGAGTAACCTTTATTTGGTCCTCGAAATCACACTTTTTGTGCCACTGATGGCATAGAGCCCACTGCACTGGACACATGTGGAGTTGTGTGTGAGACAGTGGAGATGGTGGCTGCAATATGGCAAGAGGCACATGACCTGGCGTGCTGTCATATGTGTAACTTGACTGACAATGGGTGGCTAGAGACATTAGTTTTCAACATTTGTCCTCGGAAGTAATGCTCTCCCTAGTTGTGTGTCATGGGTAGCCCCTATCTATTGTAGCCTTTGGATTGGATTTGGATGAGATTTTGGCCAATTCATTGTAATGCCTAGTTCCTGGAACAACTGAAGGGTGATGTGTAGGGATTGCAGCAAGTTTTCCTTGGTTGAGGCCTTTATGAGCCAATCATCCAGGTAGGGAAATACTAAGTGCCCCTGTCTTCTTAGGGCCACTACCACTGCTAGACATTTCGTGAACATTCTTGGTGCAGAGTAGAGGCCGAAGGGCAGAGCGCAGAACTGATAGTGATGTTCCAGGAGTTGGAAATATAGGTACTGATGATGTGCTGGATGGATGGGAATATGGAAATCGCATCCTTCATGTCCAGGGCACAAAATCAGTCCCCTGATAGTAGGGAATGATCGAGGCTAGGGTGACCATCATGAATGTTTTGTACTGGATGTACAAGTTCAGTTCCCTTAAATCTAGGACTGGACATAGGTCTCTGGTACGTTTTGGCACCAGGAAGAAATGGGAATAGAACCCCTTTCGTTGGTCCCCTGGTGGCATCAGTTGAATTGCATTTTTGTGTATGAGGGATGTTAGTTCCTCTTGAAGGATCGGGATGTGATCTGGTTTACAGAATGGGGAGGATGGGACGGGGGAGGATAGGTGAACTCTAGTGTGTGTCTTTTTTTTTTTATCTGTAGGACCCACTCATCTGACGTTATGTTTTGCCAAGCCTCTACAGCTTCCGAGGCTGGCTGAAGGAAGCTGATGAGGAACTCTAGTGAGTCAGAAGGTTTGGGGACTCCAGCTGCCGTGGGGCGGGGGACCGGGCTCCCTTGGGCGTAGAGTGTAGGGGTGCAAGTTGGGGGGCTAGCTTTGCTGTCATCCCTGGTGGACTGTCAGGCATTACCATGTTGGCGACCTGCCCTTTGAAACTGAAAGGGCTGGTAGTACTTATTTTTGTCCTGTAGGTTGGGACGTATGGTACATACCATGTACTGTCCGTAAAGTTGCCTTGATGCCTGAAGGTCATCTACGATAGTATGAGTCTCTGATCTGAACAATTTGTTGCCATTAAGCGGGCGTTAAAAATAGTTTGTTGAATGTCAGGGTAAAACCCCCATACCGAATCTAGGCATTTCTGCGGAGGTGACCCCCATAGCGGATGTCCTAGCAGATGTATCTACTAACGTCATATCCGCCCGTGAGTAAGTCGTGGGAAAGGGCTGTACCAGTAGAAAATGTAGCCAGGAGTTGGTCTTTTTCAGCAGATTTAGGGAGCTTATTAACAACCTCAGTAGCTGTGGTCCAAAGAGTCTTTTAATATTTTAGCATGTGGCCTGTGTAGTTCAGGATGCAGAGGTTTATAGTGGCAGCCTGGTAGATTCTCTTGCCCATGTAGTCTAAGCACCTGGATTCCCTGTCTGGGGGAAGGAAGTTGAGATGTTTAGGCTGCTCTGTTCTGTCATGTGTGGCATTAATAACTACTGAGTCAGCCTGTGGCACAGTAGAGAAAAAGGGATAATCTAGTGGTGCCTGGTAAAGGCAATCTGCTTTTCTGGGAACTGTTGGCACAGCGGATGGGTGGTGCCAGACTGCCAGAACTGCATCCTGATATGCCTGGATTAGGGTGGGACCACAACTGCAGTCTCTTCCGGAGTTCAGGCAGTCCGCCATGTTGCGGCAGTGTTCATCCTGTTCTATAGTGGTGAAGCCCATAACCTTCAGAATTTGTGTGTCATCATTTTTAAAAAGGTTGGGTCAGGGTGTTAGAGAGCACACTCGCTGAGAAAAAATGTCTCACTTCAGCTCTGCAAACGTTGGACTTGCTACCTAAAAATAACATTATTTATTAATTTCTTCATTTGGTAACTGACGAGATTGGAAACAGCTCGGTATAAGGAACAAAAAGACATCAAAATTTAATATGGGACACCCTTGAATAAAGGGGGCCCTGGTGGTTCCAAAAATTAGCCACAGATGGAGCAGCAGGCCACTGTGGGGCCGACGGCAGCAGGGTTTAGTGATCCACCATGGCACTCTCTCACACTATCAATGAAGGCAACTGACAGTAAGGTGGAGGAGCTCTTAAAATGTTTTGGTGAACAGGACATCAAGATTGAACAGGCAACCTGAACGGCAACCTCCGCGGAGGCACAAGCGACCAAAGCCATCACAACAACAAGCAAACTGGTGCAAGAAAATAACCAGTTAAGATATCAGCTGGAGGCAGTGGAAAATGCCCAGAAAGCTGTGAACCTCCACCTCATGGGGCTCCCGGAGGGCAGTGAAGGTACAGATTTAAAGGTTTTTCTACAGGATTGGCTGCCTGGGGCCCTTGGGGTGGGTTAACAGTGAGGATCACAACCCTGTAATCAACACAGCATACAGGATCTCTCCTAGATCTGCACCCGACAGCAAAATTGGCCACTAACAGAACTTATAGTCAGCCCAAGATACAAACCGCAACATGCTGTTGCAGGCAGCCCACAACTCTCAGGGCCTTAATTTCCAAGGAACAACACTTCATCTCTTCCTGGACTTGTCATTTGTCACGTGCCCTCGATGGAAGAAATCTGATGCTGTGCGAGCCAGTCTCCGAAGCTTGGGGGTCGTTCATTCCCTCCTTATGCCAGCTTGACTCCGCATCCATTACGGAGGTCATACCTACCAGTATACAGACCCACAAGAAGCCAGAAAGAAAGCTGAGGCTCTGGAGAAGGAATTTGAGAAGACCAGACCCACAGTGGCAGAAGAATCGGAGGGGGAAGACGAAGAGGAAACATGAGTAAAATTACTTTTATTTTGAGAGGACAGTAACTCCACATAAAAATGACAGATGTCTTTTTTTTTTTTTTTTATTGATGGGGAAAGCTTAAACTTTACAGGCTAAGAATTGATACTCATGTGGCAAATGTCAGGCCCATGGTCAGAACTTCAGTCATGGCGACTGTCATGCGGGAGCTCTTACATGTGCACTTCCTAAGTTTAAAAGAAAAATGTTTTTCCTCTGTGTGGGTTAAGCTAGCCATAGTAATCTTTTTATGTTCAGCATACAGCCAGGTGGGCATTCATTTAAAGAAGATTAAGCAGGTTGTGAAAATACCTCCTTCTCTTCTTTTAGATTGTAGGAACCATCCCTTGGAAATGTTAATCTAAGTCATATTAGTTCTGTTTACCATATGTTTGTCTACTGTTTATGAAGAACTGTTTAATAGTGGAAGTGCCTCAGAATTTGCAACGCTGAAGTGAAGCGCTACCTTTTTTTAAGTTTAATTTTAACATGTTCGAAATAGAATCATATCAACCTAATGGCTGAGTTTCTTACCATTTTCAGGTTACCAATGTAGGAGGATCGCTACACTCTTGTGAGGTGCAGCTATTCGATGGACTTTCTTTAGAATTATGTTAGGAATACCCCCTCCTCCTTAAGTCAGACTACTTAAGCTAACTACCTTCTGTAATCCGTTGAATGGCTCCTAGTTTATAACTAATGTATGCCTGGTAGGACATATTACCTGTATGCTATTGTTTTATTAAAACAATAAAATATAAGTATAAAAAAAAAGGTTGGGCCATCAGGAAGAGAGGCTGGAGTGTACAGGTCGGGATCAGCTTCAGCAGAGGATACCGTGGAGACACTACAGGGAGGGCGAAGGCCATCTCCTGCATAAATGCCTTCTTCGTAATCTTCTTCATAGTCTGGAAAATATTCTTCTTCCAGTGAATAGAAAGAAGGAGCAGGGAGGGTCCCTATAGGGCGACTCCTTTCTAGGCCTCTTCTGTAGAGAAGGTGAAGGAGAGCATAAGCCCAGACTTTGAGGAGACTGAGAAAGGCGGGCGCCTCATATCGTGCATTACTTGTAAAACCCGTTTGTACAACAGTGGCAATGCCGACAGATGAGGCAGATGAATGGGGTAGACCCTCCGCGGTATTAGAGCTGGTGATAGGTATAATAAAGGGAGTCTGACATGGCTGAGGATGTAAAAAAGATCCTGAACTGTAAGACATGGT
Organism: Neoceratodus forsteri; assembly: GCA_016271365.2. Classification (NCBI taxonomy): domain Eukaryota; kingdom Metazoa; phylum Chordata; order Ceratodontiformes; family Ceratodontidae; genus Neoceratodus; species Neoceratodus forsteri. The sequence continues at coordinate 277,525,034 of CM028138.1, read as the reverse complement.
TCCCCTGACAGTGTCAGCCTGGCCCCTATGTGTAACCATCTGAGAGGGGGGCGGTAACATCTGGAGCACAGTTAAAGGGACACTGTCAACCCCCTTAGGCCTCAAAGTGTCCCTAGTTTAAAAAACACATTTTATGATTGTTCACATCCTATACAGACTGTTGATGCAGCCGGTAGTTTGATTCAGGTCCCTTTTTTCTTTTAAAAAGTGAAAAACGGACTGCCCACCATACTGGTGTTACCACACCAAAACAGGTTTACATTTCTTGACCAGCTCCCACTGCATCTTTCCTGGACACACGAACACCCCCAACACAATCTAGCCACTCATTATGCAGTGGGAGTAGGAGACTATTGTATCATGAGTGTTTGAGGGTGTTTCTAATAATGTTCAGGAAGTTTTCACTAACAGCAGTTCAATAATTTGGAGCAAAACAAAGCTGGGCATAGCTATACATTACCATGCTTTTGATTCTAATAAGCAAGGAGGCAGACAAAACAACCAGCAACATCAATGAATTTTAGAGACAGTAAATACAGGTTACTCACCTGTAACAGGAGTTCTAGGAATGGTATATGTTGTTCATCCACACTCATTGGCAGGTATCCTTGCGCTTTAAATCTTGCGGAAGGTCTTCAAGCTTGCTCCTCCACCCACCGGGTGGTATAACTCGGCTCACCGCGCCCAGATCTGGCCGCTGGAGCTCAGGTTGTGCGTCGAGCCGGGAGGAGGTCGGGTGGAATGTGGGATGAACAACATATAATGTCTAGAACCCCCTGTTACAGGTGAGTAACCTGTATTTCTAGGGACATGGATATGTTGTTCATCCACACTCACTGGCAGACTCCTAGCAGTTCTCCGGGAGGAGGAGGCAAAAGCACACCCCAATACTTAGTGGGAAAGAGACTGGAGAACCAAGGCCCCAAAACCAGCATCCCGGCGTGACTCAAGGTCGATGTGGTAATGGGTAATGAAGGTGTTTGCTGACTTCAGGTAGCAGCCTGCAGATTTCCTGGATAGGGCGTCCCTGGAAGCAGCCACTGTTGCAGCAGTATGGCGGGTAGAATGAGCTCTTATCCCTCTGGGAGCTCCATCCCGCCAACTTATAACAGAGATCTATGCAGGAAGTGACCCACCTGCTTATCGTCCGCTTGGCTGCAGGTCTGCCAGATCTTGACTTCAGCGTAGGTGACAAACAGCTGGCGAACCTCTCCCAATTTCAGCGATGCGCTCTTTGTAATAAGCGGCACTCTTCTAGAGGTCCAAAGTATGGAGCCTATATTGACCTCGAGGTGTGATTGGGGTAGAACACCGGCAGAGTCACACCTGGTTAAGGGTGAAACTCACACCACCTTCGGAAGGACTTCGGTGAAGTGAGGACAACCTTGTCCCTGTGGAAGACCAGGTAAGGAGACTCGATGGAAAGCGCCTGGAGCTCTCCCATCCTTCTGGCTGGCGTGATAGCCACCAAGAAGGCGGTCTTCCACGACAGGTGAGAGAGCACACCTGTGCATAGGTTCGAATGGCTTGCCCATGAGCTGCCAGTACCAGCAGTAGATCCCACGGAGTGAGGTTCCCGCACTGGAGGGAAATGTGATCAAGGCCTTTGAGCGAGCCAGACCACCTTCTCCTGCGCTACGACTGCTTCCGGCCGCCCGGTAAGCAGAGATGGCTGCCAGGTGCACCCTTAGGGTCGCTCGACCTAAGCCCTTGATTAGAAAAGGACCATAAATAGTCCAAGATGCTTGCCAAGGAACACGAGGAAGGGTCAAGCCCTTGCCCTGACACCAAATGGAAAACCTTTTCCATTTGAAGGCATAACATTTTCTGGTGGAACTCCTACATGGGACACCTCAACTACATTGAGGACCTCGTCGGAAAGACCCAAGGCCTGGAACTCTGGCGTTCAGGAACCAGGCGTCAGGTGCAGGGATTGAAGGTCGGATGGAACACCTTCCCTGATTGACTGAGAGCAGGTCGAGGCGAGCTGGAAGCTGCCGCGAGTCCTGGAGCTGAGACTGAGGAGATCTGGGTACCAGAACTGGCGAGGCCAGTCTTGGGCTATCAGAATCACCTCGCCTTGTCCCTCCTCGCCTGAGAAGCACCTTGTGGATCAAGGAAATGGGGAAAGGCGAAAAGAGCCGGGGTCCACTGCCTCGAGGCATCCCTGCAGCGAGCCCTGCTGAGGCGGGCATGGAACAGTCTCAGCCAGCGTTCTCCTGAGGGCGAACAGGTCCACCTGAGGTGTGCCCCAATGGGAGAACAGATGTATACTACCTCCGGCAGGAGAGACCACTCGTGGGATGCAGCCCCTATCCGGCTCAGGGCATCGGCCAGGGTGTTGGAGGCTCCTGCCACATGAATGGCTAGGAGATCCGCCTCCAGGCTGCGCCACGGTGACCAAATCGCGGAGCTTCCTTGCATAGAAGCATGGAGCGGCTCCGCCTCTGGCGGTTTAGATAGAACATGGTCGTGGTATTGTCCGTCTGGACTCGGACCACTTGACCCCGGAGGAACGGAGCAAAGGCGGTGAGAGCTAGGCGGACCGCTCGGAGCTCCAGCAGGTTGATGTGGCATCGGGACTCCCGCAGGGACCAGAGGCCATGAGCCCGGTGTTCCCCCAGATGGGCACCCCAACCCATCAGAGAGGCATCGGTCGATAGAGAGACCGTCGGCTGGGCGGACGGATGCCCTCCTGCAAATGATCTGGAGCGGTCCACCACTGGAGCGTTCCACATCCTGAGTCACCGACACAAGCTGGTCAAAGGATGCAGCGTTGTGACCACTGGCTGGCCAGTCCCACTGAAGGGCGCATGTTCCAGCAGACCAACGGACCACGCTGGTGCGGCGCCATGAGACCCAGGAGGTGCAGGAAGTCCGGGCAGGCGCAGTGCCCAACCAGAAATGATCGGGCAAAGGAGGAAAGAACCCCGGCCCTGTCCGCCGGGAGCTGCGCTCTGGCTCGAAGAGAGTCGAGCTGCGCCCCGATGAATAGAATCACCTGCTTTGGCTCGAGTTCCGACTTGGCCTCGTTGATAAGGAGGCCCAGTTGAGAGCAGACCTGGAGGGCCAGATCTCTGGACCACTCCGCCTCCTTCCTGGAGGGAGCTGCTATCAGCCAGTCGTCCAGGTAAGGGTACACCCGGACCCCTCGGCGCCGCAGGAATGCTGTCACCACTGCCATGCATTTGGTGAAGACCCTGGGAGCTGGAGACAAGCCGAAGGGCATGGCTTGGAACTCGAAAGGATCCTTCCGCTCGAGGCGAAGGAATCTCTGGTGAGACAGACGGATGGGGACGTGGACGTCCTGCAAGTCCAGAGAGCAGAACCACCACGCAGCGTTCAAGGATGGTATTATCTGAGCCAGAGTGACCATCCTGAAGGTTGAGACCTTAGGAACTTGTTTAGGTGCGTAAGATCGAGAATGGGCGCCAGCCCCGTCCGTTCGAACCAGAAGTACCTGGACACAAACCCTGGGTCTGAAGGAGGGTCCGCCACCTCTCTTATCACCTCCTTCTGGAGGAGGAGAGCGATGTCGGCTCGACGAGCCGCCAGTGAGGCTGGGGACCCCGAAGCCCCTCGAGGGGCGACGGCTCTGAAGGGTGGTGCCTGCTCGAATTCCAGAGGCAGGCCTCTTCCACCACCTCCAAGACCCACCTGTCCGTGGTAACAGCGGACCAGGCAGAGAGGAAGTGCGGGCCGTCCCCCGGGGACACAGGGAGGAGCCGGGAGCGAGGCGACACCCCTCAGCCCGTCACTGGGCAGGCTTGGAGGAGGGACGGCCGAGGACCTCCTGGGCCTTTTTCCTCCTGCCTCCTGTTAGAAGCCGGCGGCTTGGGTTTGGGATGCCAGGCCGAGCCTGCTGGCCCTGGCGTGACTGGGCAGGCGCGCCGGGCACAGAAGGGCGAAGAGGGCTTAGGCTGCGGTTGCAGGCCTTTGTCCTTCTGAGCGGAAGAGACCGAGTCAAGGTAGCATTGGACTTCTCGATCCTCTGCAGGTGACCTTCCACCCCAGGGCCAAAGGGTCAGTCCCAAAAGAACATCCGCCAACTTGTGCTGGGTATCCGAGTAAAGGTGGATATCCTCAGCCAAGCCACTGACCTTATAGCCACGCGGCCACCGATCTGGCACATGAGTCCCTATATCCAAAGCAGTCTGGAGCTGCTGTTTGGCCACTGCCCTGTCCTGGTCCTGCACCTGATTAACCGTAGTCTGCAGATCGGCGGGAAGATGAGGATGACCTCATCCAGGGCCCAACAGGGCATGAGAAAATGTGCCATGAGGGCGGCTGAACTGGCCTGGCGAAGGCCGAGAGAGGGCATAGCGTGAACTTTAGCCCGACATAGTCAATTCTTGGACTCCTTGTCAGGAGGTTTGTCCACATCCCTGGCATTGCGGTGCGCGGAAAGCTGTCGGTAACCAACCCCTCAGCAGAGGGTGTTCTAAAACCGGACAAGGAACCGGTAGGGACCGCATACTTCCTGGCCATCCTGGCTGAAGGCGCAGGGCAGGAAGCAGAGGCGCTACCAAAGCTCCAGTGCGGACCCACTATGGCCTCAGCCACGGAAGGCCTCCGTCGGAGAATCCCTCGGTCCAGAATCTCCGTGAGGGATACCTGGCCCGTTTGGAAGCAGGTTCGAGCTCCATCCCGTGGACTCGAGATGAGCGAAGCAGTCCTAGGAAGGATGACGGGCTATCGTCCATTGACTGACCTCCTGAAGACTCCAAGTCCAGTCGCTTGGAGAAAAGGAGGAATCATCTTCGGACTTGGAAGAGTCCTCGAAGAGCTACCTCTGGCCTGAGCCACCCTTCACCTGCGAGGTCGGTCGGGAGTGAGGGTAACTGACAGCCGATGGGGTAGACCCTTAGCCGACCGAGAATCCTTGGTAGGGCCCCAGAGTGGTGGCTGTGGGCGGAGGTTCCACGAATCGGTGGAGCAGCTGGTTTGGCCGTACAACCGGCCTGGGTATAAGCTCCTCGGTGACAACCATAATGGCGGGGGAAGGCGGCGGGGTCGGCTTACTCCAGCCAGGAGGAGCTGTTGCAACATAAGGTCCTGAAATGCCGGCGTAATTGCGCCGAAACCTCCAAATCCGAGGAGGAGGGGCGAGGGCAACGCCGCTTACCCATGATGCGAGACGAGACCGCCTATAGCCGGTGGGATCGGCTGGACGCGAAGAGGTCGAGACCGAGAGTCCCGGAATTTCCGAGGTCGGTGCGGGGAGGTGTCGGCGGAACCGGCACTCCCTCGGCTCGGATGGTCCATCCGAGGGCTCGAGACGGAGGCACAGGCGAGCCAGGATCCCTCAACTCCTCCCGGGGGAACCGGGGAGAGGGGAATCTCGGCTGCTAAAGGCGACAGCCCGTCCAACGGGTCGAGAAAAATCTCGACTTCGTCGGTGGGAGTCTCGGTCAACTGACCTGACGGGGACACCGTGAGGCCAGTGGCCGAAGCCGAGCGGTCGACCGAAGCCGACGGTCGATGACTCGGGGAGAGGGACCTTTCCCGCTCCCAAGAGCGTCGACGGAGGGACTTACCCCTGTCCTTCTTTTTGGACCGAGAATAAGGTCCAGCAGACGTAGGCCCTTCTCCCTTAGTGGAGAGGGACAGACAAAGCTCCTTAAAAGAAGCCGTGTAGGAAGAACCCAGAGAGAGCGGGATAAATGCCGCGGCCGAGGAAGATACGGCCCGCGCCGCCTCCTCTTCGAGGGCGATCATCCGCTCGAGCTGATCCGCCCGAACCCCGCCGCCCTTGAACACCTAACAGGACCTCCTTGGACTTCACGGAGAAAGCGCTTCTGGGGCGGCCCAGTTGCAATCGGGCAGCACGGTCTTCGAGGGCGTGGGCCGAGAAAAGATGAGCTGCAGTGCTTAAGCCTGCGGAGTGCGTGCTCAAGGCCTAAGCAGTAGACACCGTGGAGTGTGGATCCGTCCGAGACATCTTCTGCCCGCATGGGCATCTCCGAAATCCGGAGTCGATTTGTCCGCCGCGGCCGCGGGGATCGAAGACTGAAGTCTTTTCGCCAAAATTTATTTTTAAATCCATAAGCAGGAGAAATAGGAACCAGTCTCAAACGCAGAGCGTAAGGAGGGAACCTGAGCTTCCAAGCGGTAAGGAAGATCTGGCGTCATGGGGCGGAGCCGAGAGTTATACCACCCGGGTGGGTGGGAGGAGCAAGCTTGAAGACCTTCCGGCAAGATTTAAAGCGGCAAGGATACCTGCCAATGAGTGTGGATGAACAACATATCCATGTCCCTAGAAGCATCTCTGTAAAGAGTGTAGTTGCATGGAATGGCCTTCCTGAGGAGTTCGTAGAGTCAAAAACAGTAGGGGAATTCAAGAATGCATGGGACAGACATAAGGCAATTCTAGTGGGGGGTAGGAGGAAGTAAGCTGTTGGTTAACCAGGATCTGCAGCTTATCCGTTAGGTAGGGAAATGGGCAGACTAGGTGGGCTAAGCGGTCCTTATCTGCTGTCAAATTCTGTTTCTATATTTCTCTGGCCAACCATCTTCCTCTTTATTCAGCCTCAGTATCCCTGCCTTAGTCTTTCTTTGCTCCCTAATGTACCTATAAAAGGTTTTATCCCCCTTCTTAACCAAGTTGGCTATCTTTTCCTCGGTTTGGGCCTTTGCTATTCTGACTGCCTTCCCCACTTCATTTTGCTTTAACTGGTACAGTTCTCTGTCCTGCTCCTTCTGTGTTTCCTTATACTTCCTGAATGCTATCTTTTTCTCCCTAACCTTCCCCGCCACTTCTTTTGAGAACCATAGTGGTTTCATCTTTCGTTTTGATTTGTTTATTTGCTTCACACGAAGGCTTGTTGCCTCTGTGATGGCGGTTTTGATGTTTCCCCATTGTTGCTCCACCCCACCTTCTTGCCTGTTTGCTAGTATTTTTCTGAGGCACTCTCCATTTGACAAAATCAGCCCTCCTGCAAAGATAAAAATGACAGCAGACGCTTAATAAAAGCGGTGAAGAAATGGGGTACATAACTAAAAAGAAGCAACATTTTGTGGGTCCCTTACCCAAAAAACTGTTCTGTACCTACTTCCTAAAATTTATAAAAATACAACCCGGTGCCAGGAAGGCCTATTGTCTCTGCCATTGGATCTGTACAAGAAAATATATCTAAATATGTGGATAATCCCATAAAGAAACGGTACCTCTTTTAAAAATTGTATTTGTAAGACACTAATGAGACTCTTAAATTGTTAAGGAATGTACAAATAGATGAACAAGATTGGATAGTCACAATAGATATAGAAAGCTTGTACTGTAACATCATCCTTGAGGGTAGATTGGCAGCTAGAAAAAGTTTACAAGGAAGAGACAAAACTAAACCACCAACAGAGTTCATATTGGAACTAGCCAGATTTGTTTTGGAAACAAATTATTTTTGGTTTGAAGGCAGTTTTTTCATACAAAAAAAAGGGATGGCAATAGGGACAACATTCGTCCCAAATTTTGCAAATACATATATGGGCAAATGGGAAGAACAAGCCATCTATAATAGAGCAAACAACCCCTTTTTAGATATGTGAAATTATGGAAATGCTATATCGGTGACTGCCTGTTAATTTGGACAGGGCCTGAGGTAGACTCAGTAACTTTACGTCCTATATTAATCAGCAAATCCAGATTTGAGGTTTACTCACAAATACAGCAAAGAATCTTTACCTTTTTGGATATTTTGATTGAAAAAAGAAAAAAAAAAGGAAATCCGCTAGAAACAAGTCTATATAGAAAGCCACTAGCAAGAAATACGCTGCTGTGAAGGAACAGCTGCCATCCTACATCTGTGACTAAAAACATCCCGAAGGGGAAACTAATTAGGGCACGAAGAGTGCGTTAAGACGGAAGAAGGCTTCAGAAAAGCAAAAATAAATTTAACAAATCGATTTCTGGAGATGGGGTATGAACCAGATTTGCCTTTTTTTTTTTTTAATATACTTTATGTTTTATTCTTTTTATAAAGAAGTCGTACAAAATACAGACATACCTTGTAGGAACATCATGATGGTCTCATATCAACAGGAAATTATTCCATTACATATACAGGATAATAGTATCCCTACTTATACCCCTTATTTGAGGCATCCTTAAATAACTAATTGCCCTTTACAATATAAAGCATATCTGTGGAACTGTAGCCCAAAGCACATGGCAATAAACCTTTATTAAAGTCCATAATGTCCAGCAAGAAGTCCATTGCCCTCAAAAGGGCTAATGGTGCCATGTATAGACCCACATGTTTATAGCTAAACTTATAATCGGATGCCTTCAGAAACATCAGCTAACCCTGGGAATAATACAACACCTAGTCAGGTACAGTTACACGAGAGATCCCATGTGTCTAAAATAATTAGCTTTATCATTCCCAACATAACTATGGAGAAAACATTAAAACCACATATTTCTCCCCCAATTAGAGAACCACCAAATCAGAGCTCAACAAACCCCCAAGGAAAAACTTCCCTAATTGAGGAAACAGCATTATTTTATTTTATCAACTAGAAATGAGAGTCTTTCAGGTAGCACTGTCTGAGTCCTCAGCTTCAGGGGTCGATCTTCGAGCAGCAGCCATCTTACGCAGCCCACTTGCCTGCATCGCCGGGGTCTGTAAATATGTATACTTTGGCATCAAATATAACGCGTAGCTTTGCAGGAAACTGAATGGTGTCGGGTATATCTAGATCTCTAAGAATGGGCGCATCCCATCAAATTTTTTCCGTCTGGGGCGAGTGCCTATGCAATGTCTGCAAAGATGTACCAAATCTCCCTCCACACTTAACGGCCCATATCTCTTAGCCATGTTTAGAATAGAATCTCGGGACCCATGCCATCTAGAATGACCATCATTACTCTAGGAAGCTCAACGTCAGCTTACCTCTGTGTGGAATGCGGTAGCTTTTATCACAGTAAAATCAATATTTGCCAAGTCTGCTTGAAGTTGTTCAAGGCCAGTCCTTAATGAATAAGCGAGCCGAGTCCCCTTCCGAACCCTCTGGTAGGCCGACAAGCCTCAGATTCTGACTCCTTACTTGATTTTCGAGTATCTCCAGTTGGGTATCCACATGTTGTCGCTCCTTAGCTCATTGTGTAAGGGCACTTTTGCAGGTTTCAGAGCGCCATTTTATTTCCTCCATCTCGCCTTGTAGCAGGTCTACCGTTTGTTCTACTGTGGTAAGACGGCCCGTCAGAAGATCCAACTTCTGATTAACCATGGTCGATGATGCTAACAATTGCTTCATTTTAGCTCCCAGCAACTGAAGGGTCTCCTCCGAGCTTTCCACTTCTGCTGCGCCATACTGTGCAGATCGCGTACTTGGGCCCAGAGTCGGTGTTTTACCACTGTCTTTCCGACCGTCCCGAAAAGGTTGATTCTTATGAGTTTTCCCCATTTTGTGGTTAGAGGGTGTAAACTCACTGAAAAAGTCGATTAAGTTGTTTTTTGAGCTCCGAAGTGCTAGGTTTTAGTTATTTAAACTTAAATGTAAACGAGCCGATGTTCAGGTGAAGCTCAGCTGGGCTCCACAGCACCCCACCCCCACAGATCTGCTTTTAAACACCCTTACAGAAGTTGAAATATGGACAGAAACTCCCTGTTAAGTGACAAGGCCCAAGGAGAGTCTGAGTCTGCAATGTCTTTCACAATAGAGTTCAATCCTGTTGCCCCACAAATAGGAAGCATTATCAAAAACATTGGGGAGCATTACAATCAGATAACAGATTACAATAAATTGCTTCAGATCTGCCAAGAATAACATATAAAAGGGTAAAATTTGAAAGACAGATTGGTACATGCATATATACCAGCAGAACAAGAGATAATAAACAACTGGTTGCCATACATACGAAGAGGAACTACAGGTGTGGCCACTGTGTACATTGCTCCAATACAATAATCACAAAAACGTTTAATCACCCTAGGTCTGGCAAAAACTTTGAAATAAATACATTTATAAACTGTAGCACCACTAGGGTCATTTATATGTTAACATGCCCATGTGGGCCAGACAAAAAGAGCATTGAAGCAGCGCATAAGTGAACACAAAGAAGCAATCAGGAATTTGAACTTAGAATATGCCAAGGCTAGACACTATGATGAAAGAAAACATGGTTCACCAGCAACCCTTCGGTTTATAGGGCTTGAAAAAGTAGAAGTTGGATTTAGGGGAGGAGATCAAGGGCTAAAACTATTACAGAGAGAAGCCTATTGGATTTTTAAACTGGATAGCATGGTGCCTAATGGACTTAATGAAGAAATTCCCATACACAGTTACGTGAATCCGTAGACTGTCTCTATTATAATACTGGTTCTGCAAATATGTTGTTTTTGCTCCCCGGTTTACTTTGTAATATAAGCGTGTACTTTACAAGGGGAAGACTTGTCGGCTCTGCTTTATTCTTGTAAATATTATGTGTTGGTTTGGATTAATCAGGGTATGACTTGCTGTGCTCTGCCCCATTTCTTATGGCATGACCTTCCAGCTCTGCCATAATATGTATTTATGTCAAGTTGTTTAAAATGTCCATCTTTTTGGTATGCATTTATTAGTCCATGAACAATATTTGCATAATGGTTACGCTGGTATTTGTATCTTGTCTGTATTTATATGTTATATATTATGACTCGATATTATTTATTCAATAATTAATTAATAATATGCACTTTGGCACTTTTAGATATAGCATGTTATTTAATTATATGTTTTGTTCTATGTGGATTAGCTGATATAAATAGTAGACAATTTTTGTAATAGAAGCACTGTCACTTTAAAACATTTTGGCTATTAGTATGGCATTTTTGGAAGGTGCATCACGCTCTGAGGATGACTGAAGGAAGTCCATACATAAGCGCATCATGGAACACCATGCAGCCAGCATGAAAGACTGACTTTGCCACTGCAACATAGCAATATAGCATTTAGCACTTGCATGTTGCAACTCTCTACTGTTGTTCAGTTTATCAGCCAGTTTATCTGAGCTCACACGAGTCCCTCTCAACCTTTCACCACTCAAATGTGTGACAGTACGTGTGACAAATGATCAAATGTGTGACACATCATCAAAAATGACATTGCAAGCTCAGAATACAGTCTAAATCTGTGCACTTATGTTATTCATGTTTGTTGATAACTGAGTATCATACATTATTATGAATTTCTGCATTGAAGTTTCAGTGGGCAGTGTGGAATATTACCTGTGCCATGTGAGACAGAGGGTTTCTGAGAGGTAAAATGAGTGACGTACCTCGTAATGTGAGACAGTTGAGAGGTATGGTGGCAACCCTAACACCGTCGGCTGCAGTTACAAGCCTGGGAGAGAAGAGTTCAACCGCCGAGAGAGAACAATGAGGGACCACGCAACGCTCGCACAGCAGTAAGCTTGCTAAATAATATCACAACAAAGCAGCATTTGTGACAATAAGTTTCATCTTGGCGCTTTGCTATGCACTGTTTTGCACTATTTATTGCACTTTATAACATGGATTGACAAGACAGGAAATGCCATTGGCTTTACAGAATCAATCACTGACTGTGGATTAAATTCACTATTTAATCCACAGTTGAAATGAATACCTAGCCAGCAGGATCCCTGGGCAGAGCAGGACTTGTTGTTTGTGGGATAATTCAGCACTGAGAGCAGCTATTTAACATCCACCTAAGCGACAGAGAGCTGCAACGTTAATTTGGTAGCTGCCTGTCAGTGCTGCATCCAAGTGCACTGTTGTTATGTAGCTGAATGTTAAATAGGAGATGTAATGCCCCCTTAGTAACCCATATAATAAAGTACAGGACCTCTGTAGTGTGAAGGTGCAGTTGTGTCCGTTTTCTCCATTACGGCCCCCCGCCCCAGTACATGTGGAGAAAGCTAAAAAGCAGCAGCAGACAAGCTTCGCAGTTAGTAATGAGTAGGCTTATGTTTCTTAGCTGAAAGAGTGACATGCTGCTGAAGCTTGTTGAACTAGTAGAGAGAGAGAGAGAGAGAGAAGACAACTCCTCCTCGGCTAGGCATCTGATGAAGAGAGAAGTGCCTCAGTAGTGTATCAGGGAGTTTGTCAGCGTGTGTTCCCCCATGTGGCCACCCAACTATGACCCTGTTCTATAGTCCGTGCCTTGTTGGTGGCATATGAGGGTGGTGTGCGCTCCAGCCCCCAGCACCGAGCTGTCTGGCCGCTCCGTCAGCTCAGCACCTGCAGCGACCCTGCACTCCAAGTAGTAGGGCAGTGAGGAACACAGTTGGCGGAAGGTATAACTCACCCATCTCCATGTCAGTTGCAGTGCAATGTTAGTTGCGGGGTGAGTGTGAGCGAGTGAGTCAGTGACAGAGCAAGGCACGGAGAGTGACAGACACAAACGGCGGGTAACACGCAGACCATGGTGTGTTGACAGCGAAAGTGTATGTGTTGTGTGTTAAATGGCAGAGAGTGTGGTCATACCACTGTTCTCTCGCGCAGTCATGATGAGCAACAGTGCACATGACAGTCAGAGCTGCAATGTACACTGCAGGAAGAAATGAATTCACAGGGAGTGAAAGACACAGCAAGGGTGAAGAAACGCCACTGGTGGTACTGAAGTGATGGGACCTGTGACGGGTTTGCACAAACCAAAACAAACAGTTGTGGGTGGGGGCACGAACCACACACAGCCAGCAGCAAGTAATCATTGACTTGGCAAAGCTGCACACAGCCAGCAGCAAGCATTGTTGACTTAGCAAGCTGCATGTCTCGCGGCTGTCGTCCACTGGGGAGATAGAGCTGGACTGGAACCTGCCACACTGGCCAACACACATTATGATACAGAAGAAATGTGACAGATCCCATAAGTAGTGTGGCTGTTACAATTGTATGTGCAGGAGGAGCAGATAGTATGCATATTTAGTTGGAACTACTTTCTTAGGAGGCAGGATACAGTCACATCTTCTGTATTTAAACAGGAAAAAAACACCTTTCTAGTTTTTTTTTTATATTTTTAAACATAACCCATGTTATAAGCACAATAACCCATTCCAGGGTGTGGGGTTATAGGCATTTAATCCACACCTGGGCACTGTGAGGACACTCGGCCTGTGGCCTCGTGCCTCTAGCACACAAGGCGTGGATTAAATGCCTATAACCCCACACCCTGTACGTGGTTACTGCTTACTATAAGTGTAATTGTGAGTAACATAAGACATATGAGCAAGCAAACAGTTTATTGAACAAGCAGTAACTGTGCTGAACAAAAATATTTTTTTGGCACCTTTACTTGCAGTGTTCCTTTTTGCACAATATTTACTGGCTACACTCTGCATTTACTGGTGAGATTACCTTATTCTATGTCACACATTTGTACGTTTCAGTGACCATGTGTTTGTGTGTGGAATTTTGATTAAATTTGCCTTTGGAATATTTGTTCCTGGATTTTTTTCAAATATTTTACAGAAACAGTTAAGTGCTGACCTCATTTTGGAATTCATTCGTGGTTTCCTAGTAATTTTTTCCTGTTAATCCTTTATTTCATTCCCCAGGTCACTCAGATATACCAATTCAGAAAGATCTTGTAGGATCTGAGTCAATTTCCAAGAAAACATTTACACAAGAGCCAAAAATAGCCAAAATGGGCTTTTGTACTACAAAGAAAATGGATCAAAGTTCAATTTGCGGGTCCTGTAACAGAAACCAATTACGGTTAAATGCCACAGACAGGAACGGAAACCAAAAGCAATCCGATTCCTGTAACAGTATAAAACAGTACAGTTCGCCAGTGCAGTGGTAATGCTACCACTCGTGACACTGGCGACCTGGGTTCAGGAACAAGCCTGGGTTGTCAGAGGGCCGGCCAGGGAGAGGATGGCTAAGCATCCCATAGACACTCACCTCCTCGGTGGTGGGAGGGAAAGTACAGTTACGCAAGAACTTACTGTAACAGTAGATCTTAAAAAGAGGTTCCTGCAGTAGGTCATAACATGTAGGACTGCGCCCCCCGCATCAGGACCGCACAGCAAACTTTTGCTAGCAATGTCTGCTGGGGGACCGCCCACCCATCATGTGATGGACAACAGTGTGACCCTATATAGTGGGCGGTCCCTGCGCCCACCTTCCAGTTCTCCCACCAGAGATCCGAGGAGGATGAGACAGGAGAAAAGGTTGAAATCCTGGAGCCCAGTTCACAATGATCTGTAAGAAATGTAGAAACTGGGGGAAGGAGGGAGGAAAAGTGTGACCTACTGCAGAAACCTCTCTCAAAGATCTACTGTTACAGTAGGTTGTTACGTAACTGTACTATCTTACTTCGAGAGGGTTTCTGAAGTAGGTCATAACATGTAGGACTGAATCCCAAGTAGTCACTCAGAGAGACCGAGAGAATCAAGGGAGGAGGAACAACTGAAAACAGACCAGGACCAGCTTAAGACAGTAGGCCCTGAGGAGGAACAACTGAAAACAGACCAGGACCAGCTAAAGACAGTAGGCTCGGCAGAACGGCGAGGCCAAACCTGGCCCTACGTCTAGAGGCAATGACCAGACTGTAATGCTTCATGAAGGTATGGACCGAACTCCAGGTTGCTGCCGCACAAATATCTGCTGCAGAAACATTCCTAAGGAATGCTGTTGAAGCAGCCATGCCTCTGGTAGAGTGACCTCTGACCTCCCCGGAAGAGGTTCACTGTACTTCTGGTAACAGAAGTGGATGCAGTTAGCCAGACATTTGGAGGACACTACTTAGAAACCATGACCCCAAAGATTTTTGGGGCAAAGGAGACAAAAAGCTGATCTGACTTGCGTCCTGTGGACGTAACAACGCAAGATTCTATGTGCATCCAATGTGTGAAGTAGAGTCTCACCCTTGTTAGAATGAACCGCATAGTATACAGGGAGTTCAACCGTCTGATTCAAGGTGAACTCGGAAACCACTTTGGGAAGAAACTTAGGATTTGTATGCAGGACCGCCCGGCCCTTGTGAAAAATCAAATAAGGCTCCTTATGCAACAGGGCCTAAAGCTCAGAAATTCTTCGAGCAGAAGTAATAGCAACCAAAAAGAGCGCTTTTCAAGACAGTAGCGCAAATCACAGCTTACCGCCGGTTCAAAAGGAGGGAGTGTAAGCTTTTCTAAAATAAAATTTAGATCACAAGGTGGGGTGGGGTTACGGATGGGGGGTTTCAAATGGAGGCTCCCTTTCAGAAAAGTTTTTGAGACCTCCAATTGAGCGATAGGTTTCCCGTCCACAAAGGAGTGATGGGCTGAAACAGCCGCCAAGTGGACCTTAAGGGAGGAATAGCCTAGACCAGAGTCAGACAGGTGCAACAGGTACTCCATGACCTGAGGAGCTGCCAAGTGAAAGGGGTCCCAGCCCTTGAAAGCGGCCCAGATGGAGAAACACTTCCATTTCATTGCATGGGGGACCTGGTGAAGGGGTTCCTGGCTTCCACCAGGACCTGAGCAACCTCTGGGAAACTCAAAGCATAACACAATTATGTCTGAAGAGCCACGCATGAAGATGCAGGGTCCTGAGTCCCGCATGCACTGATCTGCCCTGATCCTGCATCAATAGATCATGTTGAACAGGGAGGGGAACTGAGGGTTCCACTGCCAGCTGCTGCATGAGTGGGAACCAGATCTGCCTCGACCAGAGTGGGGCTATGAGGATCATCCGAGCCTGCTCTACTTGAAGTTTTAGAAGGACATGCTGTAGAATGGGAAAGGATGGGAAGTTGTACAAGTACTTCCCTATCCAGCAGAGCGACAACGCGTCGTGCCAGAAAGCACCAGGCTCTGGAATGAGCGAGCAAAAACTGGGAATTTTTGCGTTGTATGGGGAGGCGAAGAGATCTACTTCTGGTCAGCCCCATCGGTGGAACAACAGAATGGCCACTTTCTGACTCAATTCCCATTCGTGAGCTTAGGAAGACGTCAGACAGGCTGTCCACCAGGACGTTTTGGATGCCTGGTACATGCATGGCCATGAGAAACAGACCGTGCTGGACTAACCAGAACCACACCCATATCGCCTCCCTGCACAGAAGTACGATCGGTGCCTCCCTGTTTGTTGATGTACCAGACCACAGACAAATTGTTCATCTAGACTAGCAGTGTTCCTGTCGACAGGATGGGCTGAAGCATGCAAGACATACAGCACAGCCCTCATCTCCAATATATTTATGTGGAGAGACATCTCCAGCTGAGACCACAATCCCTGTGTTCTGTGATTCCCAGGTGGGCTCCCCAACCCAGCCCATAGGTGTCTGTGGTGAGGGTCCATAATGGAGGAGTTGTCCTGAAAGGTAACTCCGAGACAAATTCTGAGGATCCTGCCACCATACAAGGTCTATCCTGAGTGTGCTGGAGACTAGGACAAGGTGATCTAGGTCATCCGAGCGCTGATCCTATTGGACGCGTAGTGTCCACTGGGTGATCCTCATATGTAATCTGGCTAAAGGAACCGTGGAGATGGTCGCCACCATGAGGCCAAGGTGGTGTAAGAACGCTCTGGCAGGACTACGCCTGGAGGAAAGGACTAGACTGACCTGCTCTCGTAGAGTGTCTGCTCTGTCTGGGGGCAGGAAGGCTCTGCACTGGACTGTGTCCAAGATGGCGCTGATGAACTGAAGCCTCTGGGAAGGGATTAGGGATGACTTGGGGAAGTTGACAGTAAGCCCAGTCGGGGAAAAAAGGTCCTGTGTGAAGTAAATAGATTCCTCTAGGTTGGCCCTGGATGGGGCCACTAAGAGCCAGTCGTCTAGGTAAGGGAACACTGCAAAACCCTGATGGCATAAAGCCGCTGCCACCACTGCTAGGCACTTGGTAAAGACCCTGGGTGCCGAGGAAAGGCCAAAGGGGAGGGCTGTAAACTGAAAGTGCTCCCCCGGAAAAGGAAATGCAGGAAACGGCGGTGGCCCGGGAACACTGGAATATGAAGGTAGGCATCCTGCATATCCAGTGCACAAAGCCAGTGGTCCTTCTGCAGAAGGGGCAGAAGACCCTGTACAGTCAGCATGCGGAACCTTTTGTACTCCATGAAAAGGTTCAGTCAGCTGAGGTCCAGGATGGGTCTGAGGTCACCTGTCTTTTTCGGGACCAGAAAGAAATGGGAGTAAAACCCTTTTCCTCTCTGGGATAGAGGGACCGGCTCTGTAGCGGACTTCTGTCTTAGAGCCAGGATTTCCGAGTACCGGGAACAAACTGAAGGGGAGTTTGGAGGGAACTCCAGAAACACTATGGAGTGCCCTCTTGAAACCAGTTGTAGGACCCATGCATCTGAGGTGATGCCCTTCCACTCCTGCACGTGGCGGGCGAACTTTCCTCCCACTGGCTCTACACTGGAGGGTGGAGGAGGGGGAAGGCTGGACGAGTCAGGAAGCTGAGGGACGAGGAGGGGGGAGCCCCCCCCCCATTGCTCGCTGGGTTTTTGAGGCAGGGGAAAGGAGATAGAGGGCCCCGTAGCTTTTCTTTTATTTTGACGCCTATTAAAGGGCTGTTTACCTTGCCTCTTGTTTTGGTGCTGAAAAGGCGGTTTCCTCTGAAACCCTGTTCGGTACATAGACTTGACAAATCTCAGGGCTTGGCCGCTGTCCTGGAGACCTGTAATAAAGTCCTTGGTGTCTCCCCCAAAGAGGACTGACTCTCTGAAGAGAGCATCCTGGATAGCTGACTGGACATCCACGGAGAGTCCAGAAATGCGTAGCCAAGCATGTCTTCTGAGGGAGACAGCTGTGGCGGAGGAACGAGCCACTGCGTCCACCATATCGTAGGTATGTCTACAAGAGATTTTGGACAGGCGCAAGTCTTTGGTCAGTTCCTCCTTGAGGTCCAAGGCCTCCAAAGATTGGATCACGGGCTTCAAGGCTGGCCATAGTGCTTTTGAAAAAAGACCATGTCAGCACGAGCTAAAGGAACAGAGGCGCATGTAGAGGAGGAATAGATTTTCTTTCCAAATTGGTCAAGCCGCCAAGACTCCTTATCTGGTGGAGAGGTGCTCATATGTTTCAATGTGGCGACGATCATGAGCAGCTCTATAATACTACAGAGTCTGCCTCGGGATGAGAGTCCAGAAAGGAAATACCCTCGGGCACATGGCAGATCTGGTCTGCCTTCTTTGGGACGGCAGGATAGAGTGTGGCAGCTACCAAACAGCAGTGGTGAGGTCCTCATGAGGGGCTGTCCAGGGGACAGGGATGGGAGAACAGTCTCCAAGTCTAGGTGCTCCACTAGGCGCTCCTTTGGGTCCTGTTCCTCCACATTCCAGCCATTGGTTTGTTGGATAATGCGGAGGAGATCAGTAAAGAGGGATCCTCGGAGGAGATTTGGGTGGTTCTTTGCCCTTGGCCACAGAGGATTGCTCATCTGACGGGCTTCTGAGGAATTCACCTCAGTGTCTGATGAATCTCCTCCTTGGGGATTCAATCCCGGCAGGGTAGCCTCCTGGGGAAGTGCACCCAAATGTGCACCGTGGCAGAGTGGATGGAGCTGACAGGTGACATGGAACAGGAAGGGGAGAGACCACCGGCCTGGCAGTTGTTGTTTTAAGTCAGAAACCAGCTGGTATCTGGCATCCTTCCACCAGGACTGTATAAGGGTTTGGAAGTCCTGTTGAGGTGAAGACGGAGGAGGAAGAGGAGTAGGGGTGGGCTGAGAGTGGTAAAAGGGCGCAAACCCTGAATACTGAGGAGGAGATACCCCTGATAATAGGTAGCTAGGGGTCTGATACCCAGGGTAAAAAGTCTGGGGAAAAGAACCCATAGTCTGACCAGACAGTCGATAAGCTGGCGTCTGGAATGCTGGATAGTGATGATACCCTGGCGGATGACCTTGTTCCGTCGGGGGGTCTCAAAGGACCTGGAAAAAGATCCTGCGTTGGGTTGGCTGACGTCAGAGGGACGGACGTCGGGATAGTCAACATCCAGGGATCTGGTGTAGGGATAGCCTGCGTCAAGGGAAAACGTAAGGGCACTGATGGAGGGAGGTTGTAGAGAGTGTCCGGTGGTGCCCCATGCGACAGAGATGGGGCGCCTGGCGGAGACGGCCCTGACGGAGGAGCCGTGAGGTAGGCCGAAGGAGGAATGAGGCCAGGAACCCTCGTGAGAATGAGGTCTGGTGTCCGCTTTCTCGGTAGGGTATCACAGGAGGGACCTGGGACACAGCCGCTGGAGTGGGAGGAGAAGACCACATCCAGGGGCCTACTTCCTCCTCCACCCCAGGAGGTTCCACCGGGAGGTGGAGAGGAGGCTCCCACCCAGGAGGGACCTGGGAGGAGGCTGACCAAGAGAGGCCAGCAGGCACGACCGGGCATTGGGTGAGGTGGCGTCAGCCCCCGACAGGTGAGCAACATCCGGGCGGTTGTCCGAAACTTGATAAGCCGGTCGCTCAAGCAATAGAGGGACCAGGTGGAGGAGGGGGGGGACCCTCAACCGACTTATTGGTCTGTGTCGTGCGGATCCCTGCCTGTTTTTTTGGGATCCAGCATATCAACTACCAGGCGGGCCCCGGAGGAGCTGGGGTCTGACTTAGTGGCAGAAACCGGGCATTCACCAGAGGAGCCGGCAAGACGACTTACCAGTGGAGATAGGCTGAAAAGAAGCGGAGGAACCTGGAGAAGTCCCAGGCGTAGCCGTGGATAACCACAAGGGCAGGCGGCAGAGGCAGCCTTGCTGGTCGAAGGCTTGTTGGAGTGTTCGTTCCCGATCCTCCGTGCGTCTAGTTCCCTGTGCTTCTCTTTCCTTCTTTTTCTTCTGTTTAGACTCTGAAGAAAGGGAAGAAGCGGTATCCTCAATTTCTGTATCTCTTTTCAAGAGTGGCCATTCTGGACTTCAGTAAATGGGCCTCCAAAGCCTGCTGCCTGCGTCTGTGTGTGGCCTGATTGAAGGGCTTGCAGTCAGGACAGGCCGCAGTGTCATGGTTGGGCCTAGCCAGAAGAGGCAGCAATGATGGTCATCCTTGTGAGGGATCTGTGCGCTACACTTCTTCTTGGTCTTGAAATCGGAGGTGGAGAAGACATAAAAGAATCGAAATTCGGACTTGAAAACTCGTAAAATAAGTAGAAAATATTGTGATCGACTGAGCCGCGTTTACATAAAGTTCTTTGCGCAGGTAGGCCAATGAGGGAAAGAACTGGAAAGTAGGCGCAGGGACCGCCCACTATAGGGTCATGCTGATGTCCATCACGTGACGTCGGGTGGGCAGTCCCCCACCAGACATTGCTAACAAAAGTTTGCTGTGCTGTCCTGATGTCAGGGGGTGCAGTCCTACATGTTATGACCTACTGCAGGATCCCTCTCTAAGTAAGATCTGGACTCCGCTGCCACCTGGGTGACCACAGGTGGTGGTGCAAGCTGGAGCCACAGATTATTTTGGGGGTGACATCGGTGTCATGATACACTGTGTCGGTCATGGTCTTTCTGATGTCCAGGGGCAGAAAACAGACAACACCTCCCAACTGCGCAGGATGCCAACCACCACTGACTCCGCACCACTGATTGGGTCCTCCGCCAAGACCGACACTGCAACTCTCTCTGGGAGGTAAGCGCCTGGCCTCTGGGCAGTCCTCCTCATGGGGGAGGGTCATCTTTGTAGGTAAGTCCCAGAGATGACGGGTGACAGGGTTGGGTGGAGTGGCAGGATTGATGGGGGCTGGCTGGGCTGCCAGGGGAAAAGTACAGTAAATTAAAAAGAAAAAAAAAAAACTGCAGTTGAAACCACAGTTGTAAAAATATAAATAAGTGGTCTCTAGACAAATCTGGTAACAGAATAAAAAGTAGGCCGTTGGGGTATCCTCCGGTTCTTGGGAATCAATCAGGAGTCAGAGAAACCTATACACTTAAAAATAACACCCTAACTAATGTAGAGTATTGAAAAACTTAACTGAACAATAATAATTTAACTTTTTAAACACTTAGAAAAACAATTTACTGTCTGGAGAACCAGAGATACCAGAGCTGACTTTGGGGCGACTGCTCTCTCCAGGTGGAGAAATAATTCAGAGGTAACTGCCAGAGTGGAGGATGAGTGGAGAGCTTAAACCTACTTTCTAATCATTTGATTAAGGTTCTATCTCTGGGGCAACTCTCTGCATGCAGTCTAATTTTTTTTTTTTTTTAACCAGGAGAGACGCACTAAGCTGAAAGCTTGTTTACAGGTGCAACCTGGGAAAACAAGGAAGTTAAGTGACTTGCCCAGGGTCACACAGTATGCATGTGGAGGCTGTGGGATTCAAACCCAGGTCTCCAGCTTTGCAACTCAGAGCCTTAAACCACTGCGCTATTCTGCCTCCTCCTTTCCTTTCATCCCGCATCTCCTTCTCAGAGATTCTGCCTGTGTGGGAAAGGGGCACCAGCAGGCAGAAGATCAGAGAAGGGGACATCTGCGAGCCTAATACCCAGCTTAAAAACTGGTGTCAGGATTAGGGGCATGGCTACATCGGGAACTGGCAGAACTTCTGGGAAAGGGAGTTCTTTAACTTCAATGGCTGCACCTTACAAAAGCAGGGGCACGTGCTCGCAGTCAAAGATTTGACATCTTCGACGGTCATTTAAACTAGCAGAAGGGGGGGAAGGGGCACCAGCAACCATCACGTCTTATGGATCAGCTGATGCCCCTCCCTCATCATTAAAACACGGTGACGGAACCAGGACGCTACATCACAACCACCACATGTGACAAAGGTTGGGGAATTCCATTAAGATGTTCTAAAACGCACTAGAAACGGAAAGAGCACTAAGGACACAAAATGTAAACAGAGTAATCTGCAACAAGTGGGACTAACCAGGGATGGAAGGCAATGTGCATTAATGCTCATAGCCACCTAAGCAAAATCCCAGATCTCACTGCCATAATGGCTGAGGCCCACCTTGACTGGGTCGCTATCATGGAGACTTGGTTCATGGAGAACCACACCTGGGGCGTTGCCATCCCTGGATACACTCTTTCCAGGAGAGACTGCAGGGGAAAGAAAGGTGGGGGGGGTGGCTGTGTATATCCGAGATGGGATCAATGCAGCTGAAATCCAGGGACTGCACAGCGATGCAGAGGGCCTACGGATCACTCCAGGAGCTGGTAACAGGGACCCTATCCAGGTAGGAGTTATCTACAGACCTCCTACCCAAGAAATTGAGAAGGATAAAGACCTCCTGGAAAACATACTGAGGATGGCCAACAAAGGTGAGTTACTACTGGTTGGGGACTTCAATCTACTAAATGTAGACTGGTCCACCTTTACTGCCTCCTCAGAGGGGAGTAGAGAATTCCTCATTGCACTACTGGGGGCGGGATCAACTGGTAGAGTCACCCACTAGGGAATCTGCTATTCTGGACTTTCGTACTATCAAACATTTACAGGGTATCAGGACGTGCCAGTGGGGTCAACAGGGCACCAGTGACCACAGGTCAGTCTGGCTCTTGATTAGCAACACAGAGAACCCTTGTCACACCAAACTCAGGGTGCTCGATTTCAAAAAGCAAATTTCCCAAGAATGAGGAAAGTATTAAAAACTGCTGGTAAATGGCCAGCCGGTGGTGCTGAGGGTTGAGGTGCTAGACACCACACCTCGCACCACGCCGGCGACCCAGGGTCGGGAGCAAGCTCGGGTTGCCAGGGGTCGGCCGGGGAGGATTGAGCATCCAGAGGACAGCTCTCCTCTCCTCTCCGGGGAGGGTTAGGGAAACGAGCCACTGCAGTACTGGCTCCTGGTGGTGGTCAAGGGGATAGCGTGCACGGCTCCAATGATGGGGTCAGCAGGGCAAGATGCGGGTGTTCCTCACGGAAGCACCGCTGCCGACATCCTAGGCATCACAGCACGCCTCACCGACATGAGAAAGGGGAAGAAAACAATAATCCTCCGGGCGCTGCTGTGAGTTTGGGCCTGCCGCAACACACACCACACGACAGATTCTCCCTCACAACCCGCTCACAGGAACTCCCCAGTGTGTGGGGTAAGCACCCACTGGGTTAGAGAACTGGGCTGCGTGCAGGGAAAAGGGGTTGAGAACAGGGTGCTGCGGCTGGTGGGGTGCCAGAGGACATCAGAGGTGGAGAACAGGGGGATCACAGAAAAAAAAAAAAAAAAAAAAAAACAGCCGAGGAGGTAGCACTAAGAAGAACTGCTGGTAATCTATGCCACAGGGAACGTGGAAGACACCTGGATAAATCTGAAAAACACTATAACTACAGTCACTGCACAATGCGCAAAACAAATAAATCCAGAAAATCAAAGAACCCACTCTGGTTTTCCAAAGAGGTGTCGACTATAATTAGAAACAAGAAAAAAGCTTACAGAACGCACAAGACCACCAAATCCGAGAAGGACAGAGAAGAATACAGGATTAAACTCAAGGAAGCAGGAAAAGCAATTAGGGTAGCCAAGATCCAGATGGAGGAAAGAATAGCGCAGGGAGTGAAGAGGGGGACAAAACATTGTTTCATTATATACAGGAAAAAAAGAAAGAGTAAGGGAGGAATAACCAGGTTAGCAACTAAAGAGGGACAGCTGGTGGAGGATGACAAAGACAAGGCATAAGTACTCAACAAATTCTTCTGCTCGGTCTTCACCCATGAAGACAAAGGTAATGGTCCAGCACTAGCCAAGACACATCTCCACAACAGGGAGTAGAGCACCAGCCCATTTACAAAGAAAGGGTCCTTGAGGAGCTGTCTAAATTAAAGATGGACAAGGCAATGGGCCTGACCGAATACACCCAAGAGTTCTGAAGGAACTGCGGGAGGAACTTGCAGCCTCACTAGCCGAACTACTTAAAGTCACTGGAAGATGGCATAGTGCCACAGGACTGGAGAAGGGTCACAGTTGTGCCATTGCACAAGTATGGTAGCAGGAAATTACCGCCCAGTCAGCCTGACCTCAGTGGTGGGTAAAGTAATGGAGACATTGCTTAAAGAAAGGGTAGTGGAGTACCTGAAAGGAAGTGGGAAACTTGACCCAAAGCAGCATGGCTTCACAGCAGGATGCTCTTGCCAAACAAATATGATAGAATTCTTCGACTGGGGTTACAAGAGCAGTGGACCAAGGTGCGGCTGTGGACATAGTGTATCTGGATTTTAGCAAAGCCTTTGATACGGTTCCACACAGAAGGCTAGCAAATAAATTGGAGCAAACAGGCGTAGGTCAGAAAGTGGTCAACTGGATAAAAAGCTGGCTACAGGACAGGACTCAGAGTTATGGTAAATGACACCTTGTTGCAGGAGGGGAGAGTAGCCAGTGGGGTTCCACAGGGATCAGTGCTTGGCCCAATCCTTTTCAACATATTCATCAGTGACACCGCTGAGGGAGTGAAAGGGAAAATCTGCCTGTTCGCAGACAATACAAAGCTCTGTAACAGGGTGGACACACAGGAAGAGGTCCAAAGAATGGAGGCAGATCTAAGAAAGCTGGAGGAATGGTTCAAGAACTGGCAGTTGAGATTTAATGCCAAAAAGTGTAAGTTAGGTTTGGGTAAGACGAACCTAGGAAATAACTATGTCCTGGAAGGGCAGCAATTGGAAAAGACAAAGATGGAACGGGATCTAGGAGTTACGATATCGGACAATTTAAAGGTAGGAAAGCAATGCAAAAAAGCAGCACTAAGGGCAAGCAGCATCACTGGATGCATAGGAAGGGGTATTACTAGCAGAAAGCGTGAGGTAACCATGCCACTCTATAGGTCCTTGGTGAGCACTGTGTACAGTTCTGGAGGCCACACCTAAAAAAGGACATAGACTATCTGGAATCCATGTAGAGGAGAGCCACCGAGACGGTGCAGGGACTACACCACGAACCTTATGAAAATAGGCTCAGCCAGTGAAATCTATTCTCCCTAGAGCAGAGAAGGAACAGAGGAGACATGATAGAAACATTAAAATAAAGAAAGGATAATGCAGTACGGTAGCTCTTTCAGGAAAATAGGACTGCACGTGACAAGAGGGCACAACTTATGCTTGGTTGGCAGTAAATTCAGAACCAATATTGGAAGTACTTTTCACACAGAGAGTCGTGGACCCTTGGAACAGCCTGCCACCTGAGGTGGTGGCAGGTAAGACTGTCAGAGAATTCAAACGGGCATGGGACAGTCAATGCAGTCACCTCAACAAGAGCAGTAGATGGGGGGGGGGGGGTAGACATCTCAGGCAGACCATATGGACCGCACGGTCTCCTTCTGCCGGCAAATTCTTATGTTCTTATGGAGACAGATGTACAATGTGTCAACATTAAGTGAGGGATTCCTGGGGCTAGAAAGATCTTGTTTTTTGGTAAATGTCCTTGGAAGCACATAATGTAAAGGCCTGGAATTCAAACTGTGTGGTGGGACTGCAGTGTTATTGAGTTCTGCAGAACCCAGCTGCCTTTTTATTTGTTGTAATACTTATAGGTATTTGCACCATCCCCCCATGTAAGCGTGTGGGTTCAATAACAGACTCCAGTCAACCAATTCAGTGCATAAAAAAACACAAGTGCTGCGTTTATCATTTTATTTCCAAAATGATAAAAATTAAAATAAAGATATTTACAGAAAAGAAATAAATGGGTGTTAAAACTTCCACACCAAAATAAATTCAAAATCAAAATTCAGGCAAGTCTTCATTCAGGCTCCCTGTTCTTCTCTGTATATACAATCTCTTTCTCTATCAAGACTGTGTGTAAACTCTCACACCTCCTCTCACCTCGTTTGATCAGAAAGTACTGACCAACCTCTATATCTTGGGCCACTAGTGGGCAGGTTATATAACACAAAAAGTATGACATCATTATCATCATCATGTGACTTCTGAAGTGTACAGAAAACCTTATTTCTCTGTTCTGGTACAGTATATTAAGCTATAAACTCTCCTGGTACAAAGCCACTTTAATCCTTCCTACTTCCATAAAGCAAGTAACACTACAAAGGTATTATTTAGCCTTAAAGAACCTTAGTTAACAGTTTAAGCATCATCGGGGGCTTTTAGCTCCTCCCCTTTCAGTGACATCACCAGAGATCCTTCTATACATGCAGTCACTTTCAGGGCTGCCAGCCCTATAGAAGACCTCTCATTAACCTGCCCTCCATATAGGTAAGGGACAAAAATTTAATATACAGTCTGCTTACATAGAGAACTCCAGCCTTCCCAGGAATAAACAGAGTAGGAGTGTGTTTCCTCTCTATTTATCCTGCAAAGTCAGAGTGTCTCTTTTAATACAAAACCTTTTCCTTGGTTGCTTTTATTTTTATTTTTTTTCATGCTCATGTTTATGTTTATGGTGAAAACTTCTTATATTTACATATTTATCATCTTTATAATATTCCACAATCAGCCTAGTACTATGAACATCATTACTTTACTGTATTTGCACATTCTTTCATGTTTTACATCCCCTAGATGCTTTGCCATTTCAGCCGTTGGGAAACATTTCAGTATCTCATGCCCCATACTGTACTGTACTTCTTGGTAGCTTTAAACAACAAGTCAAACACCCAAAATCCTGTTTTTGTACACTGGTACAGCCTGCACGATCTCTGCAGCACTTTAACTTTTATTTAATCTTTTTTTCTTCTCAGGCAGCCGAGATCTACAGTAAGGGGCTGCAGGGGTGTTTACTTTCTCTAGCAACAGCCTGCTGTCCATCTTTCAGTCTTGCAGGGACTGCTTGCATGTAAAACAACGTCTGGCAAGCGGTCCTGCTTTCTAAAGCGCCACGGCTCTAAATGAATTAATATCGCACGAATGTAAAGAGACACTCTGCCCTCATTTAATGTACGCACTCCCGCGCCGATGGTGATCGAGGGGAGTGCAATCATGTGCACGATGGCTCATATTCAAAATGGGAATAGCTGGCAATTCACTATAAGGTTTGGCAACACTCTGGTTTCAGGATTTCTCATGGAAAACAAAAGGTTTGGCATATCAGAAGGCTCTTATAATGTGGGGAATCTGCTTTTAACTTCATGTGGCACTTTGAAACTTAAAGGATTGCTAATTACAGGGATAGTACAGACAAGGGATATAACTGTCAGGTTGGCCACCCTGACAGGAATTCAAGGATAGTCAGAAGAGAATAGAAGATAGGATAGAGTGAAATGAAATATATATATATATATATATATAGACACACACACACACACATTTTTTCTCATCCTGCCACACCCACCGAACTTCAGTGTGCTATCAAATCCCAAATTTAATCTCATGGCATTTCGGCAAGGATATGCATCTCAATGTCATATAACCGTTCTGCATTTAATCCTTCCTCACCTCGGCAGACAGGTACACATTTTCCCAGGCTGAAAAAGCGGGAATGGTGTTCCTTCATGAAGCAGATGTCAGCAGCTGTGGGGGTCCTAGAGCAAGACAAGGAAAAAAAGATCACACTTAAACTTTCTGAAACATACTAGAACTCAACAGATCCAAGAAAGTATTTGTCAGTCACACCATACAACCCAAGATGCCGTCTGCCAAATTTAAGCAAAATTAAACTGCTACAGAACCTTCCAGGAAAACCTGGGTGCTTATTAGACAAACTGCAGCTAATATTCTGGAATTTTTGGTCTGTATTTATCATCCCTCAGGGTTCTACTATGGGTAGTATGGCTCAGTTGGCAGCACATCATCCTCTGGGCCAGAAGGTTGTGGGTTCTGGTCCCACACCAGGACTGGGCCCATACCATAAACGCGACACGAGTTCAGTACTTTGGGGATGCTGTACTAAAGGGGTTTGCCATCCTTCATATGATTCGTTAAACTGAGGTCCTTCTGTCCATCTCTGATGCTGGCCATTTGGAAGTAATAGAACCTAAGGCACCTTTAGCAAGAGTAGGGGAATTTTTTTTATTAATAAAACAATAATACAAGGTACAATCAAATCAAATTGAAACTGAAAAACTAAACGAAAATCATAAAACAAAATAACGTGCTTATACCAATAAAAGTAGCAATAAAAAAAAAAAAACAGAAAAAGCAAAATATCAGCAAAAGGAAGAAAATATAAATTCAAAAGTGAAACAATACATTCATGCAGGAAACAAAAGAATGCACAGTCTGTGGACACCTGCACCAATGCTTTAAACCAAAGGATAACAAGTGTAATCAGGAAAAGAGCACCATATTGCCTTGACATTTTTACCAGTTAAGGAGCAGCTTCCTAGTAGCTGCCTGCGCCAGCCTGTTCGATTCCTTACCTGACTGGAATTGAGCTACTGACGTTTTGCATGAAAACTCCAAAAAGTCATAAAGTTATATCCCTCGTAATTTTGTAAATCTTCATGGTGCCGGAAAAAAGACAGACTTCCCAGTTTAACAAACACACCCCCACGTCGACCCACGCAGCACTGTTTTGTGATGTCACAAAACGAAGGCTGCAGGAGCGCGTCCCATTCAGTTCTACGGAGCTGGTATTTTCTAATATATTTAAACCCTTTAGTGTTGGGATTTTTTCATATCAAAGCGATCAATGGACTAATAGAGTTGAGCTCGTAAAACAGTGGAACATTTCCCAGCCACCCACAGGTGGGCTGCTGTATTGAAGGTGCAACACAGCAGCCACCAGCCGTGAGTGGCCACCGCCCACCGACCCAGAACACCGTCATGAAGCACCACATAACCCTGGTAGTCTAGTGGTACCCCCCTCCGTGTCCCTGATCAGCGGTAAATGAAGAGTTAATTATGCTCTGGTAGTCTAGTGGTACCCTCTTCCCTCCGTTGCCATGATCTGATCACGGTTCCATATAACACTTCCTTGGTGATCCAGTGGTACCCCACCCTCCACCCACACAGAACCCCATGCCCCCGCCTCCCCGGGTCAACCCGCCCTGCATACTGCCCGGCCGCCCACGAATGAACGTACAGTATGGGCTTGGCGGGCATACTGTCTAGACAGTCCCATATATATGAATAAAGTCATTCACATATTGGGTCTGTCAGTACAATTGCCCTCAAGCCCATTGGTCCACAGTGTGGACTAGCGGACTTACAGTCCATACTGTACCTGTCATTCGGCGGGCAGCGCGGGCATCTTGACAGTATGCGAGCAGCTGCAGCCCCGATGGACGGTGGGTGGGGGGAGCGGGTGGGCATGGTGTTCTGTGTGGGTGGGAGGTGCCACTGATCACCAGGAAGTGTTATACAGAGCTGTGCCACGATCATGACAACGGAGGGGAGGGGGTACCACTAGGGAGACACGGAGGAAGGGGTCCCACAAGACTACCAGCAAATAATTAAATCTTCATGTACTGCTAAATGGGAACAAGGGAGGGGGGGGGTCCACTAGACTACCAGGGCATTGTTGTCCTGCGGTTTTACCGCGATCGCAGCTATGGGGGCAGGGGATGCCCCAGGACCCCCACTGTGCACAGGTCATTCTGTGCAGGGTGCCAGGCACACTTTGCCAGGCTGCCCGGTGCAAGGCATGCAAATGGGGCAATAATGACATGCAAATGGCCCGAGTTGCACCTTGCATATATTATGGCCTCATTTGCATGCCCTCTGTTGGAATATCACGGGTGATGCACCCAGCTAACTGCATCTGCACTGGCACATACCCCATGCTTCTAACTGTGGCTTGCACAGCATGCAACGACTCCATATTCAATGGTGCTACACCATGGCGCATCACGTTTAATACGCCTGGTCCTGGCTCCGGCGCAGCCCAGTTGCCCTGCGTCCAGGCTTGCGCCACTGCCCAGTGCAGTCTGAATATCTGGGCCAAAGTGCACAATTTTGGGTGAAGATCCAAATAATAGTAATATTGGACTTGACAAGTATAGTTTAAATATCCAAAAGAAAAAGCAAGACTTAATTTCTATACATTATCAATTTTTTTCATGAATGCATATGCAGCCACTAGCTTGCAGATCACAAACTGATAAAAGAAACATACGAAACATCTCCGTCCCTTATCCTAAGCTCATCAACATCAAGTTTTTTAATTTACCAAGTGTCCTTTTTAATTTGATTTATAGTTTAATTTCTGAACAGATCAATCTTCCATTTCTTCCTCTAACAGAGGCATCTCTGCCTCACTTTCCAGTTCAGTTCTTTTATTTTACTCCTCTCTGACATTTCTTTCCCAAAATATATGTTTTAAGATGTTCAGACTCGAAAAAAAGTATTTTTCCTCCCCACAGAAAAGCCAACATTTAGCGGGAAACAGAACTTTTATTTTAGCTCCAATTTCCTTTAGATTATCATTGTATTGTAAGAATTGCTTTCTACGTTGTAACATTGCAGGGGCTATATCGGGATAAACATGGCAAGTAATTTCTTCGGCTCTAAAGTGTAAGATCTCGATCTGTACTGAAAGGAAGGGAAAATATAGTGTTCATTGGACCAAAAGAGTACTTCAATCTCTGCTGTATTTTTAGCTCGATTAAAAACAGCTGTCAGATGATTGATGCAGTTTCAAATTTGCCACGGTTATTCCCTTGCTAGACCTGTTGGATTGAAAGGGTCTGTGAATGCTGATATGTCTCCAGAATCTGGCTGCAGTTATAGCAAGCTTTCTTTTGTCTTCAGGTCGGTGCCCGCAGAACTCCCAAGGACTGTTAGTGAGTTCCACTCATCTGTCGGCGTCAGTTCTCCAGCAGGTGCTTCCCTGACACCTGGTGCTTCAGTTACAAAGCAGTCAACTGGACCTTTCCTTATCGGTGTTTCTTACTCAGAAGACAAAGACTGCTTCTTTCCTTTATGGTGTTTTGCTTTGCACTGGTTACACGTCTTTAATTTGTCTCAGTGCCGATTTTCACAAAATAATTCTTGTAATAGTAAAAATACAAGTTTAGAGGTAAGAGATCTTTAGCGTGGCATGTATCCCATGACCATCTTGGAACGCCAAGAGACTATAAAGCTTCATCTCCACAGCAGCTAGAAGGGGAAACATGACTCGGGTAAAGAATCTGCAGTACCACCTGTGACTTCATAAGAAAATCCTTTTTCTTTTTTGACAATTTCCAGTTTTTCCATTTATGCACAAAGCCTGCTGCATTAATCATTCGTGAATCCCAGTTATGAGCAATATCTATGTGGCCAAAATTTATACTTAGCATTTTTATCTGTGAGCCTGATACCTTAATCCCAGCCAAACTATTGTTCCTATCCCTCAATATTCTGATACCTACCCCTTGCTTTTGCCCGTATTGATTTTGGAACCAGATACCCAGGAAAAATCCCCCATAATTTCTGCTAAGGTGGGTTCCCTGTTTCATCCCAAAGAAACAGGCTTGTGTCATCTGCATAAGCTAAAACTTTGGTTGGGACGACACCCCTTCCATTACTTCTAGACCCCACAGTGCTTCTGTATCCTGTAACTTCTGTAACAATGGGTCTATCCCGAAAACATATATCAGGGGACTAAGGAGACAGCCCTACCTAACCCCTCTAGAGACTTTCAAAAGACTTTCTTCCCAGCCATTCAACAAAGGATGTACTGTTACCTGGACATACAAGCACTGTATGAAAAACCTCTGGTATACCATATTTGCCCAACACCTGGAAAAGGTACTCATGACCCAGTTGACTGGAGACCTTTTCTTGGTCAAGGGATAAACACATATCCTGACATCTTTCCTAATGTCCCGCTCTCAAAAATTTCCCTTAAGATAATCAAATTATCATGGATTGTCCTATCCGGGTCAGAACAAGCCTGGTGAGGCAAGAGTAATTCCACTACTGCCCTCTCCAGCCTTTTCACCACAATCTTCTAAAGGATTTTATGATCCACATTCAAGAGGCAAGTGGGGGCTCCAATTTTGTAGTCTAGCTCACAGGCTTGGCTCACAGACTCTGTCAGTTCCCCCCAGAAGACAGCATGCTACTGTACAGATTCAAGACAACAGAGCCCAGGTCTGGGAGAAAGGTTTTATAAAATTCAGAGGAAAGACCATCATTTCCTGGGGCAGAACCATTTATCAATGACTGAACTGCAGTGGCCACTTCGGTCAAAGAGATGGGACAAACGAATGCCTGTGTCACATGCTCTAAGAGACAAGGCAACTATAAAGACTGCAAAAAGGAGGAGAAAAAAAAAGTTCTAAAACATACTGGTATGCTAGAGGTTTCAAGCCAATCCCTCCCACTAGTATGCTAGAGATTTCATGCCCATCCCTCCCCCTGAAGATGGAAAAACTATGTTCAATCCTCTTTTGACGGCCTGTAAATACATCAAAAGCTTGACAGGTACCCGGAGTTCCAAACTGCAGTTTCCTACAGAGCAACACTGCCCTATCATACTGAACTTCCTGCATGACCTCCTTAATTTGTTTAATTTTCGGGGAATAATCTCCAGAACTCCTGCTAGTTAAATCTATAAGCCTACGCAACTGAGCACACAATCTGAGGTACGTTTTGTAGGTAGTGCTTGATTTTTTCAAACCAGCACTCATAAAAAAGGATTTAAAATCCAATTCTGAGTTCTCCCTCCATTCTGTCAGAGACCTGCAGGTGCATCTGACAGACATCCGAAGTTTCCATAATGATCCCCATCTGTGTTTTATAGAATCTCCCATTAAGAGGGAAGAATTTAAACACCATATGCCTTTGCCAACAGGAGGGGTGTCTGAAACAGAACAAGCGCATCTTAAAAGTAAATGATCTAGCCAGCCCAGTAGCATGGAGGGCTGAGGTGCTATTGAGCGGCTTACCTCGCACCATGCC
This sequence comes from Neoceratodus forsteri, assembly GCA_016271365.2. NCBI lineage: Eukaryota > Metazoa > Chordata > Ceratodontiformes > Ceratodontidae > Neoceratodus > Neoceratodus forsteri. The sequence continues at coordinate 277,492,449 of CM028138.1, read as the reverse complement.
AGCCACCAGAGTTCAAGAACAAGTTTGGGCCGGGGGGGGGAGCAGAAGTGGATGCAGCTGCCTCCAGACAACTCTCCTCTCCCAGATCGGGGAGGCTTGCCAACTCTGCTCTTGGCTGACCCAGGTGAAAGCCTAGTGACAGCCCCAAATGCCCGGGCAGCAGATGTGTATGCATCACAAGTGGGGAGAGAGCAACAGGTTCCCGTTCACATGCGCGCCTCCATGTGCATGCACTAACCACATTGCCTCTGCATAAACAGGTGACAGAAAAATGGAAAAGGGAAACGAGGGTTGGAGCTAGCACCACACACCTCTCCCAGAACCACACCATCACCTGGGCACCTTTGGGTGCTTCTCTGGATGTGTTCTCGAGGTGGGGAGGGAGAATACCCCACCACACTATGGGGGAATCTGTGGGGGACTCTGCTTAAGAGGTGAGCCCCAAGGAATTGGTTGCCAGTCTGGGGGAGGTAGGGTCAGAGCTGTTGGGAACCAGAGGGGTAAAAATCTATATGAAAAAAAGTAAATGATCTGAGGATTCTGTAATTAAGCTATAAGGCACAACAGCGTGTGTGTTGTGCTCAGCTAACAGCATGCCTTGGGTTGTCTAAAGCACGACATCAAAGGAAGTGAGCTTCCACCATGCAAGAAGTGCTGTTATCCCAGCACAACACATGCCCTGAGTACCTTATCGTATCATGAAATGGATCTAATTAGGTATTACTTTTTTTTTTTTTTTTTAATACCAAGTTGTTTTTACTTTTAAAATTATTACAAAAATACAAAAACTGCAAAAAGAAGAAAAAAGTAGTGCTTGTTACTGTCCATAGTGCAGGTGTTTGGCCAGCAGGTGGCAGTAATCTTACAAGAAATGGTGTGTGTCACATGGGAGTACAGGCAGCCAGTGAACCAGAAGATTACTGCACTGTGGGACATCAGGTAAAGGACTTAAAACTACATTTATTTTTTTTTCACCTTCAAGCCACAAATTGCAGCCAGTGATACTTTTCCATGTACTGTGGCGATATCAAGATTAAAGGGGAATGCCAGCAGTGTTACTGAGCATTTGGCAGGCACCACTCCGAGAACAGATCTCAAGGAGTCAGCTTTACAGTAGGGAAAAGTTTTTTTTTTTTTTTTTTAATAAATGTTACATGTTGAATTAATACTGCTGGCAGTATGGCGAATTTTTTTTAATAAATTATGAAGCTGGCGTTGGAGCCGAGTGGGTAGTCGGCGGTAGTGGGACGCGAGAAGTAACACTGCTGAGGTTGAGCAGGGTAAAAAGGACTGTGGATGTTCGGAACTTCTTCTCGTGCTGCTGTGGCTGGGATATCAGCACAGGATTCCGAGATCCTCAGACAACAGGTCACTAGATTTTCTCGACCCATTTCATAACTAATGGTAAAGCAAATTGAATTGTTCAAAGGTTGGGCACAGACAACCTCAAAAATAAAGTGTACAAGTCTCTGTTAAAAGGCTCAGTCCATTTATTTAAAATAAAATACACAGACCATACCTGCCTGACACATTTCGTACTTATCCCAGGCCAAGGCATCAGTGCAGCAGGTAGTCATTAAATAAGTGTTTACAATATGACATTACAATTAAACAAGTGTTTTCATTGGTTACAATTAATTCAAACACACCATATCCATTTACTAAATGTCATAGTGACACACACAAACTAACATACATACATCTGATTAGACAAGAAGCAGATGCCACTACTAATGTCCACTACCTGTATGTTCAGCAGTATATTTAATATTTTTGATACATCACCATGAGAGTGACTTATTGATTAAATTACTGATATATCTGTATGTCTCATTCTCATATAGATGGTATAAGCTCCAAGTCTGAAGAAGGAACTGAAATTGGTTCTGAAACGTTACAATATAAAAATATGGAGCACTTAAAACTGTTCTAATTGTTACTAGGAAGTTTATATGAAGGAGACAAAAATCTTTTGAACCATTAAGTTTTAAGAAAACCATTAAAATATGAGGAAGATTATATATTTTGCCCTTTCTTCTTTTGCAACAGAGTAGAGGGAGACTTTGCTTTTTTATTTTTCAATCAATCTTAACACTTTTTCACCTTGCAGCCATAGTCCTGCTCCATCCAGCTACCGGTCCTCCGTTTCACTGCTGACCCAGGCTGCTAGGCGCACTACACCTGCGAAAAGGGCCCCCCGCAGCCCCCCACGCCCGGGCGAGGAAACCATTACCGCACATGCCTCCAGGCATCGTCGGCCAGTGATACTGCGCCATCAAGCTGCCACAGACTTGTGCTGCCATTTTCCTACTTTATCTCCCGATGGAAGCGCTGGCACAGGAGCACCAACGTGCCGGCTTCCCCTACTACACCCGCAAGACATCTGCAGTACCTGGCTGCCCCCAGGGACCAGCAGAGCGGGTGCATCCACCCTTCCCTTCTCCCCAGGACCAGGACAGCTGTCGTTGGACGCTCAATCCTAGTCCTTCCCTGCCGACCCAGGTTTGTTCCCGAACCCGGGTCGCTAGCATGGAGCGAGGTGTGGCGTCCAGCGCCTCAGCGCCACCGGGTCGGGTGAGACTTTGCTTTTTGATTTCATGGTCTTGGTCATAACCATTGCCTCTCTCATGGGATTCCCAAAGACAATTCCTAAAGGAGTGGCCAAGCTCCTCACAGACACTACACTTGCATAGGTTATGACATATGAAAATTACATACCTAACATAATTCTTGATCTTCCTGTGTATCTTCATCATTCATCACTGTTGGGTGTCCAGCCAGAGCACAGAACCCAGTGGGAACTTTTATTTTTTTTGGTTAGGGGGAGGAGCTGGCACTGGTGACGCCGCCCACGAGGCCGATGTACTGTCTGTGTGGCGCTTGCAGGTTGGCCAGTAACGGCCATCGGCTCCTCCTACTCCACCTCAGTTCTGCTCACTGGAGAGACAGAGGGAGAACCAGAGCGATAGAGAAAACAAGAGCGGGGCAAGAGAGCCAGAGGGACAGTATAAGGAAAAGATGTAACTGAAAAAGGAACAGGCCGAACAGAGGAGGAGGAGGAGGATCTGGGAGGGTATGGGCTGTTAGGCCCTGTCTCTGGACAGCCATTCAGACAGGAAAGAAGAAGAGCAAAATAATGAGAGGAAGGAGAGAAGGGGCAGGAGGGACCCATCAACTCATGCACCTTGACCGGCTCAGAGCATTGAGTGACTGGGGATGTGCCTCCAAAGGTAGGCAGTCAGCTAGTCAAGAGGCAGCTGCAGCAGGATCCGTGATCCTGGACTTATTATTGCCCCTTTCTTGGGTCAGACTGAGCATCCATGGAGAAAGTCCCCCACCCCAACCACCTACTGGGTGGAAACCACCTGGTCGGACTCCTCACCCCTGCTACTCGCTTCAAGGAGAACCCACAGGGTTGGAGAGAGGATGAAGAGGTAGAGAGTATGAAGACAGGGAGGGTAAAGGGAAGGAGGCATCCCTGCCGGCCCCATTCCCTTCCCTCATCCCACGGGACCCCAAGAAGGATAAGATTCACAACAGAATGCAAGGGGGCCCTTTAAAGTAAACACTTTGAGTCCGTCGTTGTTTATCAAACTTCTATTCATTATTCTTCTCCCCTACGTTTTGCTCTAAAAGTAGAGCTTGTTCATGGTGCTTCTTTTATCTCTTAATATATAGTAATATGTTTGTCAATCTTTTTTCATGAATTTTTTATTTCATTTTTTCTTTCCTTTTAAAAGTTTTTACCTATTTTTTTTTTTTTTTTTTTAAGACATATACATGTACCATACAGACAGTGTCTGCCTTACACCTTTCCAATTCCTATTTTTTCAAGGTGCATCTTAGTTTACTCTTTAAACCATTACTTTCTTTCTGTAACACAATAAACATGCTTTGAGTTGAGCCACAGTGTTTTTACAACCAGAACATCTGATTACTACTGCCATTAAAAAGGCTTGTACCCCCATTTAACTCAAAGCAGCCTACCTGCTTATGTTTATACAACTGCTTGTTTGTTAGTGGAGATTTTTCTGTCTATCCTAGGAAGACATAATATGAAAACGTTCCCTTTGGGTTAATTTAAACTTGGCAGTCTATCCATTTTTGCTCGTTTTATTTTAAATTCTGAGGTCAATTCTTACCTCAAGTGCTCTTTTAAACTTCTATCCAAAATGTTTTTAGTCTCTGCATAGCAGCTGCACACTAATTCCAACCAAGAAACTGTTTAAAAAATGTCCTTTCACCTGCTTTGTGAGATTCCACGGCCCTTCCTCCTGTGATGCGGGCCAAGTGTCTCACACATGGTCGCATCTGGTTACTAGGCAACCATACACTATCGTGCTGAACGAGCGATCGGGTCTCACAAAGCAAGCTATCTTCTGTTTAAACTTTTTGTGGCTCCTCTACTTTTTATTTTGCATAGTTCTCTGAGCAAATATTGAGCATGTATGCTCTTTTTTGCTATTTTTGCATCGCGGGTAAATCCCATTCTGTGAGGTGGCATGGTGCCCGTGGAGGTGTCAGCCAATTATACAATTTCTGCATACAATTCTACTGTTTCTACATACAGTTATTGTGATAGCTCTGCTTGATATAACCTATAAATGACTGTTATTTTCCTTTGTCTCAATTATTTTGTATATTTCTGATATGTTTTACATGTATGTGACATGGAGGTCAGATGTCATCTGACCTCCCATCATACAGCGTATTGATGTAATTAGGAGGTGTTTCAAACTTGTTGGGTCTGACTTCTGGTGTTACCAAATTGTTGCCCATGTCCTAATTTGTTTTATTCTTTTCTTTATTATTTTGTTATTCCCGATTCTTTTTATGTTGGCGGTCAAGCTGCGTTCGACCTTCCTTGTGTTATGTTCTATATTTTTCATTTTTGGGACATTTATTTACTTACTAAGGATTCTAGTTTCTAGAATGGAGATTAGATAAGCGTCTCCTCCTTGTTCTCGAGGATTATAGTGGTTTCTTTTTTCCTTTGGTTGTAGTCTTATTTTTTGTCAGACCCATAATTTGAAAACCTAGGTTTTAGATACACTGTTCTCAGTTTCTAATGACAACTTCTATAATATTTATTTTTTATTTATTTAGTTTTTGTTTACCGGGTAGTTGCACTAGCCATAAAATGACTATTTTCAGGTACGACCCGGGAGAGTACAACATGTAACAGAGAAAACAATATGGTGATACATAAGTACGGTCTTGCAAAATAGAGAAAACAGCACAACGATGCTATACAAAGTACATTAAGCTGGAGTACACCATTAAGGGAAGTAAAACAGACAATGTATCATGACTGCAGCAATTTAGCATAATAACAATAAGAGTAATAAATAATCAGAGGCAGCACTATTATAATAAATGCTGAAAAGAGGGCATACCCCAGAGAAGAGGAAGAGTACAAGAGAGACTAAGTAGACTTGATAGAGTCACTAAGGATTCTAGGTAGGGTCAAAGCAAGTGCAGGTGTCAGCAAGGTGTAGATAGCGTCGGTATTCATTTCTAAAACTATGGTGAGACTGTGACAGCCGAAGGTTGAGTGGGAGTACATTCCACATCCGGGAAGCAGTGCTTTGGAAGGCCCCGGTGCATTTGACTGTGCAACATCTCGGGACAAAGAGCAGGGATCTGACAGCAGATCGCTGGCCATGGGAGGAAGTTTCAGGAACAAGAAGCTCAGCCAGCAGGGATGGGGTTTTATCCCGGATGATCAAGTCCATGGGAGATCCCAGGTAATATTGTTTGCTGGCAGTGGGAGAGAGCCAGTTAAGATAGTTATAGAGAAACCAGTGATGTTTGAGTCGAGGTGACAAGGAGGCAAAGCGACAGACATTGTTACACGTGACATCCCATCTCGCTAGGGAGGATTTATGGGCAGAGGTGCGAACAGAGGCAGCATAAGTAAGAGCTGGTAACAGAATAACACGAGCAATTGTTAGTCTCGCAGAGGGAGTAAGCATATAGCTTGTTTTGTAAGCCACTTCTAACTGAGTTTGCAGATTTGCAGGAGGATTGAATATGTAGGTTAAAGTCCAGGTATGGATCCAACAGGATCCCAAGGTACTTAAAGGAAGTAACATTTTCTAGTGGAAAGCCTCCTGGATGAAGAACCTCCAGCATATTAGAACAGGCTTTAATCTCCGGTGCTGATCCAAAGAGCATGGCCTTAGTTTTCTTTTCGTTGAGTACAAGCTTGCGGTCCAATAGCCAGTCCAGCACTTTCTTAAAGTCAAAAGTGAGCACTGAGTTTATACAGGCAATACGAGAAGAACTGGTATAGATGACCAGGTCATCTGTATAGAGAATTGCCAAACAGGATTTTAATACATCAGCAGCGTGATTAATAAAAATTGAGAAAAGGAGGGGCCCCAGAATGCAGCCCTGAGTGACCCCAATGTTAATAATGGACGATTTTGACAGGGATGAGTTAAATTTGACTGCCTGCATCCTATTTGACAGATAGCTACAGAACCAGTCCACAGCAGGGGCTGAAAAATGGAGTTTATGGAGTGTAGAGAGAAGCAGGGGGTGATCCACTAGGTCGAAAGCCTTAGTAAGGTCAATGAAAATGGCACCTGTAAGTTTTCCAGAATCCATGTTGGTCAGTATGTCAGTGGAGAGTTTGAGAAGAGCAGTAGTGGTACTGTGCCCCTTTCTGAAACCATGCTGGGAATCCGAGAGGAGATCATAGTGTCCAAGGTAGTCAATCGTCTGAGATGCCACTATTTTCTCTAGTATCTTGCTAAGAACTGAGAGAATTGCTATAGGCCTGTAATTGGCCATATCCTTTGGATCACCTTTCTTAAGTATAAGTTGCTCTGAACTGGATTTCCAAAGGCCTGGCATGATACTGCAGGTAAGAGATAGAGTAAAAATTCTAGCAAGTGGGAGGCAATCAGAGGAGCAGCCAGCTTGAGTAGGCGAGGTTCAAGCAAGTCAGAGCCGGAGCTGGTACTGACGGATATGGACCAGAGTAATTTCAGAACTTCGGCTCTGGATATCGCCTTAAAATAAAAAGGTGGGGCTGTAGGAGTACCATTCGATAAAGCAGCAATATTAACTGAAGGTAGAGCAGGAGGAGGATTGGAGTGCATTCCACTAGCTTTCACGGTATAATGTGACAGGTCAGAGAAGAGATTGTTAAAACTGTTTGAGATGGTCCTAGAGTCATTGCAGTGTACACCGTTTATAATCATCTCGTCAGGAGTGACAGACTGTGAAGTACCCAGGATAGTTTTGATATGGGCCCAAAATTTCCTAGTGTTACAGAAGAGCTGTGAAGAAGGTCTTTACAATATTTACTTTTGGCCGCTCTAACTCGTTTCTTACACCAGTTCCTTAGTTGTCGATAGGCATCAAGGTCAGATTGAAGGCCAGATTGTAGTGAAGCCAAAGCTTGTCCTGATGGCGCAGGTTAACTAAGAGGTCTTTATGAAGCCATCTGGTCTGTCTACCTCTGACCCTCCTAGTACTCCTAGGGGCATGTTTACTCTGTAAGGCAAGAAATTCACTAAAGAATATCTGCAAGGTGACATCCACATCAGTAGCTTGGTAGAGGCTGTCAGTCGATGTTAGACATCATGAAGAACTGCGTCCTGGTCAACATGAGCAAGATTTGTAAAAGTGATTAGTCTGAGTGGTGGTGATGGAGACACAGCCATAGAGAGGACACAGAAGGTGGGAGAGTGGTCTGTTAAAGCATCCGCCAGGACCCCAGCTTCAGCTACATGTTCTATCCGATCGACCATAACCCAGTCGAGGAGAGTGCCAGTTTGAGGGAATGACGTGGTTCTAGTTGCTCCAGAAATCAGCTGGTAAAAATTGTAACTTTGCATTAGAGATTGCAGAGGGATTTGAGCGGACCCTAGCCAGTTTAGGTTAAGATCACCTAGGATGATGGCCTCATTATGATTAATAGATTTGGAGGTGACTTCAAGGAGTTCTTGCAGGCCTGTCATGCCCCCAGCAGGGGGGTTATAAGCACTAATAATATGTAGCTTCTTATCGCCCATGACAAGGATAGCATGGATAAATTCACACACTGGGTGAGAGGCAGGAGCCGGGATAATAGATACATGTTACCTGGGCACATTCGTTTCTACTTATTTTAAAGGTCATCACAACATCCTGACCCTTTCTGTCATACATTGTGGTTATTCAGAAGATGGTCATTACAACATTCTGACCTTTTCAGAAATACTTTGTTGATTTCTTAATCTTGTTTTGTTCATCTTTGATTTTAATCGTGTGAATTATATTCCATGTTTTCCTTTGTGTGTCTTGCATCCTCCCATTTTCTACCGTATATGATTCTTGAATCTATTCCCTTTACCCTTTCACTCACCATGTGTTGTTCTTAACTGCAGGCATTCCAATTTTATTTCTACTTTCATTCCTGTGCTTGGGTCCAAAGTTCTCATATAAAATAGACAACGCATTTCTGCTTGTAATAATAGATCTCAGAGGTTCCCCCTCTTTCTGATATTTCTACTTTCTCCAGCCCCAAGAAGGAGTCGGCACATCCCAAAGGAAGTGGACTGACCCGGAGGTTCCCAAAGGAGAAGCTCAATTTCTTGATACAGCGGCCCTACTGGCCCACCTCTCAAATGGGTCCTCTCAGCCACCTCCTAGAAACAAGAGGGCCCTAAGGTTACAGTGGGAGAATCCCAACTGGTTCCCCAAGGAGGACGGCAAGCAGGGAGGAGGCATCGCCCAAGGACTGGGCCTTCTGAGAGGAAGGTGGGCGGGTTTTAGTGATGAATGGTGAAGATATACAGGAAGATCAAGAATTACGGTAGGTCCATCATTTTCATATCTTACCTGTGTCAGTCTTCACCATTCATCACTGTTGGGTGAGTACCAAGCCCCCCGAAGGGGATTCAGCACTTCCCTGAGGGATAGATGTCCCTCAGCCTCCCGTGGGGAAACAAGGGAGGAGGAGACCCACTCCAGGCCAGTTAGGCTTGCGACTGGTCAGGGCGAAGTGGGGTCCCCTGTTCCCTCGAGGAAGGAAGGCACCCTGCAGATCCTGTCTTGCCCTCGGAGAAAGACAGGTCTCCTGGAATGGGAGGCAATCACCCTACAATGGACCAAGGGTGATAACCTTGATGGCGAGCCACGCTGTCCGCCTAATGCAGATTGCTGTCCCCACTACCTGTGAAGCAACCTCACTGGCATCATAAGATGCCCTTGCTTGGTACCTTGCAGGCCCTGTGCATTGAGAGGGCTGTGGCCTGCCTGGCTGCCTCCAAATCAGGCAACGATACCAGCACCTGAGCCAGCATCACCCACAGATGCCTGTTACAGGCAGCGTGGTGTGCCTGATGAGACGCGATACATAGCATCACCCGCAAAGAGAAGAAAACTCTCCACTCCAGGCAGTCAAACGCAGCAGAATCCAGATCCGGGGGGCCAGTCAGGGACTGGACGCCTATGCCCAGTAGGGATGTCCAACCGCGTCACTCCCGCAGAGGGATGGGGCAATGTACCTGGAGACCCCTTGGGCACGCAATACCGATGCTGGCAGTCCAGTGGGGCTGGAGCTGGGGTGGATGGAAGCTGCCAGGTGCTGTAGGACACCTCTTGGAAGGGTATAGGCCAGGAAGGGACCACCAAGTGGTATGCACTGAATTCGCCTAGGAAGGTGTGCATCATACGCTCGGTGTTGCGTCTTGCTATGTGTGAAATGTGCAGGTCCTCGACCAGCCTCACGAGGAAACACTGATACTCCGTTTGATCAGCATTGGAGGACAGGTGGACAAAAGTCTCCTCTCCTTCAATGGAGGAAGACAAGGAGGCTGAAGAACCCGAAGATTTATATTCTGGCTGCACTGGGGGATACAGGTGAAAGACCTGCTCATCCATGGCCCCAACATATCTTGGGAACTCTGCAGCATGAGATCTGAACTGTTCCCAGGTCAAGGGCCCCAAAGGACCACATGGCCTGGGAGAAGAGGGGCTGGATGCAGAGGCAAGGGAGAGAAACTTTTCACGACTAGTGAAGCACCTCTGTCAGGGCTAGGGAACCTAGCAGGCAATCCCAGACTACAAGGGGATCTGTAGATCGATTCAGTTAAAGGCCGCTCAACAAGCCCAAAGTGGTCAGGACTGAGCCCTGGAGGGGAAGCACCCCTAATGAGGGGACCGGGGCTGCATGTGTCCAGAAGGGCGGACCCCAACCCCACCAAACAAGGACTCCCTCAGATGGGACGAGACAGAGAACTTGGACTCCAGCACTCTTGACTCCTCCCGAGCTCCAAAGGGCTCCAGAGGAGCACCGCAGCCCCTCGCCCCGGACCCTCAACCCCGCCAACTCAGAGGAAGACCTCTTCCTCATTCCCTATGCCTTGGACCAGCCCAATTCTACAGGCCCCCCAAGGAGAGCCGTAGAAGAGGGGTCCCAGTCCTAGTTTCAGAGGAGGGGACAGCACCAGGGACAGCAGCCGATCCCACCCTCAACACCCGAACCACCGCCCCATCAGACCGGGGATAGCTATCCTGCAACCCACTCCTAGCACCGCCCTCGGCGCAGGAGACAGCACCGACTACAGTCACCTGAGCTGTGAGGAGGGGCACCTGGGAACGCGCAATGGTTCTGGGCTCCAGAGAGCCCACTGACTTCGAGGAGTCAGGTCACCAGTCCGGGTTGGCCTCCTGACTGTCCGGCTCCGGGGAGGAAGAGATCCAAAAGACCTCCAAGCTGGCGACCCTGGGGGCTCTCCCACCCTCGGCACTGCAAACGGTGCCATGGGCGGGCCCAGGGCCCCTCACAGCACCATCTCAATCACAGAAGCCATGAATGGCTCCGGGATTCGAGACAGCGCCAGAGGGTGGCACTGAGGAACCTCCCATGCCAGGCCCAGCAACTGTGGGCTGTGACAATGGGATAGCCTGCGCCTCCGAGGAGGTGACTGCCAGGGCGATGCTCTTGGCCTGGCTCCAGGGGAAACCAGACTGCTCCTCCAGCACCGTGGAAGAGGCCTCCTCCCTGGCAAGTATAGGCCCGTGAGGGGACCCAGAGGAAGGGCAAAGCGACCTGCGCTTGGATCCTCGTGAGCGACGATGCCCCAGAAAGTCGGTAGAGCCCTGCCGACTTTAAACGCATGGTACTCAATGATACGGCAGTCCAACGAGAAGCAGGCATCACAGATGTCCATATCGTGCTGAGGTCCAAGGCAGGTTAAGCAGACATCATGTTGGTCCATCACGGAAAGTTGCCGGCCGCAGCGACACCGACGTATAGGAAGCTGGCCCGATTGAGAGGAATGCTTCCTGTCCCCCGAACGTGGCACGATGCGAACATGGTAACAAACAGTAAACAGAAAAGACTCTCGTTGTTCTAGAAATAAAAGGAAAGATCTTACCAGATCTTCAAATAAATGGTGCCAGTACGAGCAGCCGGAACAGAGTGTGATTTACACTCAGGCGGCGTCAAATGTGGCTTTGAAGTGAGGTGCAGTGCCATGCGAAACTAGGCCACAGATAGCGCAGTTCAGTTCTTCGCTGCTGCAAGCAGGTGCTGTCTCAATGGCAGGAGAAACATAACTGAGATGGAAGAGAAGCCAACTGCCATTACTGGCCAACCCGTGAGCGCCACACAGCAAGTCGGCATCGTGGGCAGCAGCGCCGGCTCATACCCCTAACAAAAAAAATTAAAAAGCTCCCGCGAGGTGCTGTGCTCTGACTGGACACCCAACAGTGATGAATGGTGAAGACTGACACAGGGAAGATCTAGAATTATAATGCCCATAAGTCCAAACAGACCTGTTGATCACAGGTACTGCTAAAATGTGCAACTGATCCACATTTAAAGCAGGTCCGGGATTGCCCCTGGTAGAAGCAGACCCCTCTATCCTTCCTAAAAGAAACCTTTGGGGAGGCAGAGCAGTCCCATGCCCCCATACCTCAACTTCATTTGGAACTTCAAGCAAGAGCAGGGATTTTTCCTGGTGGACTAACCAACATTCCCCTTCTGATGAAAGTCGTTCATGCAACTGTTTAAGGCTGTGTCTGTGTTTTTAATTCAAGTTTACTGAAAAGCTTGGGTACAATGCATACATGTAAAACAGATCAGGCATTCAAATGGTCTAGCAACCAGATAAAGTGCATTCACTACAGCATATGAAGATGGGGTTACATTTAAACAACAACAATGGCAAGTCCAGAATCATTCACAGACAGTACACAGAACACTCATATCTGAATATTGCATACAGGGTTCTCACTAATAAATGAATGAATGAGGGGCACCAGTTCGATGGCTTCTGGAAGGCCAGGACACTACATGGGAGGGCACCAAAAGGAGGCGGTCGAGTCCCAACAGCAGATTACATGAGGTCTCCTGGGAGGGCGTCTCTCCAGAGTGTCCACCAAGTCCACCTACATACAAAGATATGAGATCTCAAGTTGACCCTGTATGTCCATTCTTCCATATCTTGAATGAAAAAAGTGGGGGATCCACCGCAAGCCACTTACAGGTAATGTCATTGTGTGCCGCTGCAGGGAGAATATTCCATAAATATAATTGATCGAGCCCCTGAATCTCCAGTGGTGGTAAACCCAGAATCATCTGTGGCAGGTTCAGCAGGGAGGTAATGGGAAAACAGACCACAGATCGCTGCTCTTATATGTTGCCAGCAGAGCTGCAGTGAGAGCACTGCCAAAAAATATGGGAGTGATGGACTCTGAGCTCAGAGCACTTTCACCAGCACGCCTAAGAGCGCTCTGGTTCCATTTGCTCTGTATCACAGGAGCATAAAAAAATCATGTCCTGACCTTCCATTCGAATTCATGCCATAGGGGAGAGTTCGTGGTTTTATTAGCTGTACTGAATATCCTATCAAATTCTGTATCAGTGAGGCGGACATCAGCCTCCTGCTCCCATTTATGTTTCAGGGGAATCGTGTAGTCTTTATACAAGCATCTGAGGCCCTGGTACAAGGCTGATACATGACCTTTTAAGAGTTTCTGGTTCAAGATGGCCTGAACTGTCCCGACTAAGGGTAGGAGCGAGAGGAGTCCTGTGTTGTCCCTTGAAGGCTCACAATGTATGTGCCTAATTGCAAGAAGTGATAGTGGTCCGAGTTCTTTAACTAAAAAGTTTCTCAAATTGTGTGGAAGTCCTGGACCACCCCACCACACATCAGCTGACCTGGATAGCACAGCCCCAATCTTGCATATCTTCTAAATGAAAGCTCCATCTTCGAAGGCAGGAAAGAGTCGCTTCAGCTGAACCATTGAAGGGGCCACAATAAGGTAGAGAGTTTGTACTTCTCCCAGGTTCTGTAAGCAGCCTGTAGGGTGTTGCGGACTGTCAACAAAGAGATGTCTCCCTTTCTGGGTTGGAACAAGGGGTCCATGACCTTTGCCCCCAGGGGTGTAACCTCCTCCTCCGCCAACTCCATTATTTTCCAGTTAGCCTGGTACTCCGGTGTGGACCATAGGAGGGCAAACCTCAGCTATGCAGCTAGGTAATAGGCCTCCAGGTCTTGGAGTGCCCTACCCCTGTTGCATAATAAGGTATTTAGTTCGGGGTCTCCCCAGAAGCCAGACATACTGGGAAATGATCTTCCGCCAGACTAGGAAAGTACAGTTATATAAGAACTTACCATAACAGTAGATCTTTGAAAGGAGCTCTTGCAGTAGGCTATTACTATTAGGACTATTGCCGCAGGCCTTAGGACCCAACGGAAAAAACTTAGCTAGCAGTACCCAGCAGGGACTGTCCCCGATTGTCAGCTCTGCCCGACGTCTGTCATGGTACAAAGAAGTGGACCCTGGCTCCACTTCAGTTCCCCATGAAGCCCGTGAATGTATCTCAACAAGAAAACCAGGCGAAGCCCGCCCTAGACATGTTGAAAAATTATCCTGGGGACGAGGGCGGAAAGCAGCTCCTGCTGCAAGAGGTCCTCTCAAGATCTACTGTTACGGTAAGTTCTTATGTAAATGTACTATCTTACTGGTGGGAGCTCTTGCAGCAGGCTATTATATTAGGATAGAATCCCAAGCAGTCCCGCACCAAGGAGGTGACTAGTCCCAGGAGGTAGGATGACAAATGAAATGATGGTAAAGTCTATGGCTGGATTCAGCAAACTAGGGCAAGAGTCCTTGAAGAACTGCCAGGCCGAAACTGGCTCGGTGCCTGGAAGCAATGTCCAGACTGTAATGCCTCATGAAGGTGTGCACTGAATTCCAAGTAGCAGCTGCACAGATGTCTCAAAGAGAAACATTTAAGGAGGCGAAGGAGGTAGAGACTCCTCTAGTGGAATGATCTCTGACCGAGCCTGGTAGAGGTTTGTTGCACTTGTTATAGCAGTACACTATGCAGTGTACAAGCCACTGGGAAATGGTCTGCTTTGATACCGGTTTGCCCAGATGTTAAGGCACAAAGGCCACAAACAACTGCTCCGATTTGCGGTGTGACACTGTCCGCTTAAGGTAATACCTCAGCGCCCTGTGGACATCCAATGTGTGCAGGAGAGACTCTCCCCGATTAGCAGGGGTAGGAAAATAAACTGGAAGGTCAACCGACTGGTTGAGGGTCAACTCCAAGACCACTTTAGGTAAGAACTTAGGATTTGTTCTGAGGGAAACTCTTTCCCGATGGAAAATAATATAAGGCTCCTTACACATCAGGGCCTGTAGCTCGGAAACTCTTCGAGTTGAAGTAACAGCAACTAAAAGAAAACCTTCCAGGAAAGGAAACAAAGCTCACATTCCACTGCGGGTTCCGAGGGTCAGTTTCTCCAGCACCAAAAGGAGATTCCAGGGAGGATAGGATCCCTGATGGGAGGTCATAAGTGTAGAATGCCCGTAAAAGGTGCAGGCCACGTCCAACTGAGTCAGGGTCCTGTCTCTGAACAGGACATAATAAGCAGCGATGGTCCACACGTGCACCTTTATGGATGAATAACTCAGGCCTTGCTGATATAAAGAGAGGAGATATTGTAATGCTGAGTTCACAGGGCAAGAAAGGGGATCTAGATGGTGGGATGAAGCCCAAAGGCAGAACCGCTTCCACTTCATGGCATAAGTGAAGTGGGTCGAGGCCTTCCTCGCAGAAACAAGGATGTCCGCCACCTCTTGAGTGACCCCATACCTGGATTTGACTACGTCTGCAGGAGCCAAGCATGAAGGTGGAGGGACCTGAGATCTGGATGCACCAGCCTGCCCCAGTCCTGGGATAGCAGTTGCGAGCAGATTGGCAGCGGAATTGGGGGTTCTGAGGAAACTGCTGAAGAAGTGAGAACCAAATCTACTGGGGCCACAGCAGGGCAATCAGAATCATCTGAGCCCTCTCAGCCTGTACCTTCAGCAACACTCGCTGAAGGAGAGGGAAGGGAAGGAAGGCATAAAGAAACTTCCCTGCCCAGCAAAGGGACAACGCATCTGGCCAAAAAACACCAGGCGTGTGCTCTCGCGAGCAAAAAGCTGGCAGTTTGGCGTTGCATGGAGACACAAAGAGGTCCAGCTCCGGACGACCCCATGTGTCGAACAGCTGGTCTGCTAAGGACTGTAGCAGCTCCCATTCGTGCGCCTTGGACTGAGACCTGCTGAGGCTGTCTGCCAAGTCATTTTGGGTGCCTGGAACATGGACGGTGGACAGCAAAATGTGATGCTCCAGTGCCCAATACCAGACTCTCATCTCCTCCCTGCACAGGGGGTAGCAGTGAGTTCCCCCTTGCTTGGTGATGTAAAAGACAACCGTCATGTTGTTGGTCTGTACGAGACGAGAGCCTGGCATGAGGTCCTCTTGAAAGGCCCTTAGGGCACCGAGGGCCGCTCGCATTTCCAGAACACTGATGTGGAGGGTGCGCTCCTCCAGAGTACAGACACCCTGAGTCTGGTGATCCCCGAAAGTGCTCCCCCAGCCCAAATTGGAGGCATCTGTTGTCAGAGTCTGGCTTGGGGACTCCTGACAAAAAGAAATCCCTTTGTCTAGATTCAAAGGGTCCAACCACCAACATAGGGTCCTCCTGACCAGCTCTGTGATCCTGACAACATGGTCCAGACCATCGGAGCCCTGGTCCCACTACACCCTGAGCATCCACTGTGGGACCCTCATGTGGAGGCGGGCCAAGGAAACTACCGGGATGGCCGCCACCATGTGCCCCAGAAGTCTGAGGAAGGTCCTGGCTGGGACTGGCAGGGTTACTAGGACCAAACTGGCCACCTCTCTCAGACAATTTCCTCTTTCTTGAGGAAGAAAGGCCATGCCCTGGGCTGAATCCAGGACCACACCTATAAAGGCGAGTCTTTGGCTGGGCTCTGGGGAAGACTTTGGTAGGTTCATCCCCACCTCTCGGAACAATGTATAAGTGTCTCCGAGAGTTCGAAGCAGGCGCTCTCTCGACGGGGACACTAGGAGCCAGTTGTCGAGGTAAGGAAAGACGTAATGTCCCTTGTGCCTTACAGCCGCAGCTACCACTGCCAAGCATTTGGTGAAGACTTGAGGAGCGGAGGAGAGGCCGAACAGAAGAACCCAGAACTGATAATGTTCCCCCTGGAAATAGAACCACAGGAACTTACTGTGAGGGGGAAGACCCCGATGTGCATGTAAGCATCTTGCACATCCAGGGAACAGAGCCAGTCTCCCTGGTGCAGCAGAGGAATGAAACCTGGAAGGGTCACCATCCTGAATCTTCAGTATTCTATATAAATGTTTAGAGAGCTGAGGTCCAGGATAGGCTGAAGATCTTGCATCTTCTTTGGAACCAGGAAAAAATGGGAGTAATATCCCTTTCCCCGCTGCCGCAGAGGAACTGACTCTATTGCCTTTTTCTGCAAGAGGGCCTTGATTTCTCCTTATACGAGAGGAATGTGAGGAGGGTATCTCTAGGACTTTGGTAGAGTTTCTGGAGGGATCTGGGTGAACTCCAGCGTGTGACCTCTCCTTATGATGTCCAAGACCCACTGGTCTGATGTGATAGAGCTCCATCCCTACAGATGGAGGGAGAAACAACCCCTACTGCCTCCCTTGAAGCCTCCGCCAGAGCGGGGGGGGTCAGTGGCGAGTCATTGGGCAGAGCCAGGGGTTGGGAGAGAGGTGTGGGAGGACTTGGGGCCTCAAAAAGGTGCACCACCAGGCTGCTGGTTTCTGGCCTTCCTTTTGAAGCCACCTCTCTGTCCCTGGTTGTTACCACGGGCTTGGGTTTATGAAAGGGCCGCTTCCAGAAGCGTCTTTGGTCCCCCTTATGCATTTGGCGGATGGACCAAATGGAACTTGCCCGACTCCTGGAGACGAGAGATCAAACCCTCGGTCTCCTGCCCAAAGAGGATGGAACCATGGAACGGGAGGTCCCCGATTCCAGACTGCAGATCGTTCTGAAAGCTGGAGCATCTCAGCCACATATGGCGGTGAAGGCAAACCAGGCGTGGCGCTATGGCCACCGTATCCATGATGTCGTCTGAGGCCATCGTGAGCATGCGGCCTATGTCCCGAGCTCGATTTCAACACATCCAGAAGTTCCATCTTTTGTGCGGAATCTGGCAAGGCACTGACAAGCTCCTGTCCCTTCTCCCAGAGCACATTTTGGTACTGGACCATATGCATGAGGAAATTAAGGGAACGGATGGAGCAGCTGGAGGCAGAATAGACTTTCTTTCTCACCTGGTCCAAGAAACGGGACTCCTGGTCGGGAGGGTGGGAGCTTAGATGCTTTGGCTGCTTTGACTTGTCATGAGCAGCTGCAATCACCATGGAATCCGCCTGAGGATTTTCTGCCAGGAAAAGCTCATCCCTTGGGGCCCTGTATAGTCTGTCCGACTTTTTAGGAACAGCCAGGACTGAGGCTGGATGCTTCCAAGTTGTCCTGGTAAGGTCTTGGAACATATCGACCAGAGGAGGCACAACTAGGGGTTGGGCTCCTTCTGCCTCAGGTAGCGAGCCAGACTCCTTCATTCCGGATCCAGGTCCTCTGTCTCCCATTCGTTAGTGGCCTGGATATGCCTCATGACGTCCGTGAAAGTGGGATTGTCTGGAGGCAAATGGGGTAGATCCCTATCATCAGGAGATCCCCCAACTCCTGAAAAACGATGAGGAAGACCTGGTCCTGGACCTCGAAGGGTCCGAGCTAGGTCTAGGGGGACTACCCTCTGAAGAACGTCGGTAACTCCTAGACTGACGACGGTCCTAAGACCGACGATGGCTCCTGGACTGATGGCAGAGCGGAGACAGACGTCTGTCCTGGGACCAGCGCTGTCTACAGGAGCGAGCCCGCCTAGAGGAAGACCTGCGGCAGCTGCAGGATCCGCTCCTGGGCTTA
This sequence comes from Neoceratodus forsteri, assembly GCA_016271365.2. Taxonomy (NCBI): domain Eukaryota; kingdom Metazoa; phylum Chordata; order Ceratodontiformes; family Ceratodontidae; genus Neoceratodus; species Neoceratodus forsteri. The sequence continues at coordinate 277,474,171 of CM028138.1, read as the reverse complement.
GACCGATGACAGCTGACCGACCTCGAGTGGCACCGTACTACGGTCTCCAGACCGTGACCGGGAACATATAGCCAAGGGGGAGCGAGGTTTAGAGGTAGCATGGTGGTCCTCAGGGTTTTAGCCGGCGAGTCAACGGGCAAACCCCCAGGCTCCTGGTTGTCCGGTCGGTCTGGAACCGGTGCCGGCTCCAGTTGAGGTGGAGGGGTGTCCTTATGGACCTGGCTCCACCAAAAGGAGAAAAGTTCTCTCAGCTCCTCCTTGCTGAAGCGAGATGCCGCCGCCCCCTGTGGGGGAATTGGAGAAGCTGGGGGGGTCCAGAAGGGCTCGAGGGGAGGAACCCGAGGAACAGCCCTCCAGAGTAGAGGCCCTAGGGCCAGCGCGTGCACCTTGACTGGCATCGCTCACTAGTAGCCATGTCGCCCACAGGCACTTTAACCGCACGGTGAATTAGCCGGGCTGGATCCGTTCTGGGACACGCCGACTTAGGAGGGCGGGTCCCGGTCTTTTGCTAGACGGGTTTACCGAGTCCGGTAAGGCTGTAATCGGGCCTTCTTCGGCAGAGCAGAGGCTTGTGCTGAGGAAGAAGCCTTAGTCGACTCGCCGGGGTGGAGGACACATGCAGCAGCATGGCCTTCGACTTAGAAGGCTTAGAAGTAGAGGAAGTAGCTCCCAACGGGACTGACGTCTGTGTTTTGGCAGGAGCTTCAGGCCTCAATTTTTCTCCATGCCTGCAATGCTTGGAGTGGTCAGACCCGCCCAAGCCGGAGGAAGAGGCCTTCCTGTGGGGAAAGCAGGATCCTGAGTGGTGATGGGACCGGCGACTTCTCCCGGCTTTTGCCCCTGTCCCCAGGGGAAGATTGCAGGATGTCCATTCCTTGCTCAAGCAAGTGGGCTTTCAAGGCCTTCAGATGTCTAATCCCCGTCCTGCTAGTAAAGCTTTTACAAATCTTGCAGGTCTTGAGGTTGTGGTCTGGTCCCAGGCAGAAGACACACTGGTCGTAGACATCCTTGGATGGAATTTGGCAGCCACAGGCACACTTCGTCTTCTTGGGACCGGAGGAGGAGACCGACGACGGTGATGACATGCGACGGTAGTAAAGTCGAGAGGAAGAGAATGAACTGCAAAAAGGAATGAATGCAGAGAAAAAAACGCTATAATTCGATGAAAAAACAGAAGATTTGCTGGAAATGCTGGAAAAAAATCACTAAGAACTTCCCAGCGTGAGCAGGTCGCGGCAGGAAAGAACTGAGGTGGAGCCGGGGTCCGCCCCTTTTGTACCATGACCGACATCGGGGCAGAGCTGACATCAGCGGGGCGGTCCCCACTCGGTACTGCTAGCTAATTTTTTTCTGGTGGGTCCTAAGGCCTGCGGCAATAGTCCTAATAGTAACAGCCTGCTGCAAAGAGCTCCCCCTCGAAGTAACATCTGTGCCTTTCTGTATGTGGATGGGCAGACATTGTATGTCTTGACGAATTTGACTGGTTAATGGGTCAAAATTTATGGTAAATAATTTGCCCACATTTTCAGGAATCTGTACACAAAGATATTTAATTTGGGTAGTATTCCAGTTGAGGGGGGAGTAATTGAAGGATTTCAGGTGATGGCCTTTATTGAAATCAGAGCACCTCTGTCTTGGCCCTGATTAAAGCACATTCTGCGTGGAGCCCGAACTCCTCCAGGAGTGTCCAGACCGGGGGATCGAAGTGTCTGGTTGAGAGAGGTACAGGAGGATGCTGTCTGTGTAGAGCGAGATCTTTTGAACAGTACCTCCCACATCTATCCCCTCTATACATGGCTCATCCCTGATGGCCTTTGCCAAAGGTTCAATGTATAGGGTGAAGAGTATAGTTGACAAGGGGTCACTCTGGCGGATGCCCCTTCCTAAATTAAACCTGTTGGGAGATGCCACCATTTTAACCCTTATAATATGCTTGTGGGGCTGGGTACAGTGCTCTTATCCCATCTATAAAGGGTTGTGGGAAGCTAAGATGGTCTAGAACAAGGAAAAGAGAGCTCCAAGAGACCCTATCAAAGGCTTTCTCCACATCTAAACTCATCACACATGTGGGCGTGCAAGTTCAGGTTATTGTATCTATAATGTTAAGCGTGCAGCGGACGCTGTCAAGGGCTTGCCTGCCTGCCACAAAGCCCATCTGGTCTAACTGAATGAGTTGGGGAAGGAGCAAATTAAGACAACTTGCAATAATGGAAGTAAAGGTTTTGTAGTCTACATTTAAGAGGGATATGGGATGGTACGAACAGCACTCTGTGGGGGTCCTTACCTGGTTTGAGGAGAACTGTTATGGTTGCATAGTGCCATGATGGAGATAATGGACCACCCTCTTCCCAAATCTCATTGTAGGTATCTTGAAGTGGGACCAGTTCCTTTGAGAAGACTAAGCCGTCTGGGCCCGGACATTTCCCCGGTTTTAGACTTTTAATGGTATTCAAGATTTTCGCGCTGGGATACTGGAGTCATTAGAGATTGGCCTTGCTCCAAAGATAGGTGGGCTTATTTAGAGCCTGAAGAAAATGTTTTTTAACCGTGACAGAGGAGTCCTGTTGGTGCTGATAAAGGGACCTATAGTAGGACATGAAGGCTTCAGCAATCTGGTCTCCCCTACAGCTCAGTTTGCTTATTGTGGGGTGTTTAACTTTGGTGATATTAGATTTGTCGGACTGCTGTCTAAGGTGGAAGGCCAGGAACCTAGTCACTCTGCCCCAATAGTATGATTACTTTAGGTACCAAGAGAGCTTTTTCAGTTTTTTTTTTTTTTTTTAATTGTTATGTTTGCTTGCAAGCATGTGCAAGAAACATAGTGCCATCATCTGAGTTTTTCAGAGGTGTGTCAGCATCTTCCAGTTCAGTCAGTGTGTTTGCAGGCGTGGTCATAGTTCTCCAATCACTGCTGAAGCTGTCTATGACAGCAGTTGAAAATGCAGTGGCATACAGTTGAAAGAGGGAGCTACGCTTCAGTGAACAGCTCCCCCCCCCCCCACACACACACACACACACACACACACACACACACACACACACACAGCTCAACTGTGTCAGTTGCCTGATAGAATGGTGTAGTCTCGTCTAGCTTAGAGAGACAAGCCACACATCATTACTTTAGTAAACTATTCCCTGCCAAAGCAGGACCACCAAAATGTGTGGGTGCCTAACAGTCCTTACACACGCCAGCTCTACAAAGCACACCTTCATGGACTCCATGGGTTCTAATCCTCCAGAAAAAAAATACCTCAGCATTTGATGTGAAAACTCAGACTTCATTGTATGTGTAATTCCAAGCGTTTTCTCTTACTAGACTCTGTCAATGTGAACTCCCCGCTGCTAAAACCTATGCAAACGAACTTGAGCGTACTGTACTACCTGTAGGGCTTACTGTCTACCACTTTGTTCACCCCCCCCCCATGTACCTGCACCGTTTCACATCCTCCCTTGATCTTAAGTGAGTGGATCCCTCATTCATACGTCACATATGCACGCACAAAAAAAAAAGTCTTCAAAAATTAAGATACATTTATTATGTTTGTTAGGTTTGCTTGCACACATGTGTAAGATACATAGTGCCATCATCTGAGATTTCGGAGGTGTGCCACCTGCTCTTCCGATTCAATCAGTGTGTTGGCAGGCGCAGCCCCTGTAAGCCAATGCATGATGGTGCTGTCTATGACAAGCTCCAAAAGGCAGTGGCATACAGTTCAAAGGGGGAGCTATGCTTCAGTGAGCAGTGATAAGATATCGCTTGCTCATGCGCAGCTCCCCACACACACACACACATGCAGGCGTCATGCCCCCCACATGCACGCACACACTGTATAGCCGACGGGGGTGCCCAATCCCCGCCAGCAGTGCTGCGCCCCTCCAAAGTTTTTCCAAATGCCACACTGGGTGCCCACCCAGCGTGGCAACTCATGATATAGCTGGGGTGCCCAATCCCATTGGCTCCACTGTCCTCACCCCCCTCCCGAGTACTGGGTGCCACGCTGGAAGCCACCCCAGGCGTGGCAATCGATCTTTAGGCAGCAGGGGTGCCCAATCCCCATCGGCTGAATGCCTCCCCAATTCGTCCTTGTGCCACGCTGGGAGCCCACCCCAGCATGGCAAACGCCCCACATCGTCATTGGAAACAAAAAGAACACCTGTAAAGAAAAAACGGTTCCACGTAGTCTCCCTGGCCCCCCTCCCACAACCCGCACCCACCCACTGCGCACCCTGCCTCCCCACATCCCACTCACCCCATACTTACCTCCGGACCTCGGCGCGATGATCTTCGATGGACCGGGAACATGTCTGCACTCTTCAAAGTCGACTACAAACTGAGGAAATGCCGGTAAGCTGTATAATGGGCTAGATAGGGGGTTTTCAGCTTTGTTGCATACCTCAGGCATTTTTTGGAATTTTTGCACCAAATTTTCAACATGGGGTTTTTGGGACCCCTTCTCATGAATGATCTCACTGTCATGGCATTATTCGGGCCTGAAGGGTGATTTCGCAGTCACTGCGCGAAATCACCTTTCCGGACCGATTAATGAAATGACACTGCTAGTGTTCATAAGGTGGGCTCTCAAGAAGCCTATTTTGAAAATTTGGTGAAAAAATTTAAAACCATTGTTTTACGAAAGTGTGCGCTAAGCAGTTCCTAACGCTACATAAGTTCACAAATTTTCAATATTTTCACTCCAGATTTTCAACATTGCCATTTTACCACACCTTCTTATAAGCAGTACAGCTGTCATTTTCACATCTCACCCAAAGCGTGTTTCCGCCCATGTAGCGCACAATGGCGCAGTCGGTGTGCTAAATCAATGTACGGGACAAATTAAGAAAATCACAGTGACACTGTTCATGAGCAGAGGTCTTAAAAAGGCTATGTTGAAAATTTGGTTAAAAAAATTCCAAAAAATGACTGTTTTACGGACGTGCGTTGTACAGTTCCTACGTACGCTCATAAGTTCACAAATTTTCAATATTTACACTCGATTTTTAACATTGCCATTTTACAACACCTCCTTATGAACAGTACAGCTGTCATTTTTCACATCTTGCCCAAAATGTGTTTCCGCCCATGTAGCGCACAATGGCGCAGTCGACGTTCGAAATCAATGTATGGGACACATTAAGAAAATCACAGTACATTGCTCATGAGCAGAGATCTTAAAATGGCTATGTTGAAAATCTGGTGAAAACATTCCTAAAAATGACTGTTTTACGAGCGTGCGTTGCACAGTTCCTATGCATGCTCATAAGTTTGCAAATTTAATATTTTCACTCCAGATTTTCAACATTGCCATTTTATTACACTTCCTTATGAACAGTACAGCTGCCATTTTTCATATGCCGCCCAAAATGTGTTTTCGCACATGTAGCGCACAATGGTGCTGTTGGTGTGTGAAAGCAATGTTTGGGACAGATTAAGAAAATCACAGTTACACTGTTCATGAGCAGAGGTCTTAAAATGGCTATGTTGAAAATTTGGTGACAAAGTCCATAAAATGACTGTATTCTGAGTGACATGCATAGTTCCGCCACCTCGTAAGTTCATGACTTAGTAATATTTTAAGTCCAGATTTTCACCAGTGGCATTTTCCACATTGCCTTATTTATAGTACAGCTGTCATTTTCACAACATGGCCAAAGTGTGTTTCACACTTTCAGTGCAGAGATGCGTGGTCGCTGTGGGAAATTATTGTTCGGGACAGATAAAGAAAATCACAGTGACACTGTTCATGATCGGAGGCACCAAAATGCCTGAGTTGACAATCTGCTGTAAAAAATCCCAACCTAATTATATTACGGTGTCGTTGCACAGCAGTTTCTATGTCACGCTCATGACTTTACCATTTTTTTTTAAATATTTTACTGCAGATTTACAACATTGCCATTTTACTCCTCCCCATGAACAGTACAGCTGTCATTTTTACATCCTGTTCGAATGTTTTTGCACCTGTGGTGCTAAATGCTGTAGTCATGTGCATAAGCAGCTTTGGCTGAAGCTGATATTCCCCCTTTTCATGAGGTGGGGTCAAAAAAAAAAAAAAACATGTTGAACATTTGAAGTGAAAATACCAATGAATGCCTGAGGTATTAGGGTTTCCAACCATAACGCCCAACCCTGTAGAGAATGACAGGTATCAGGGGTGTGACTTGGGATTCTTGCCTGTAATGCTCATGCCATTCCACACCCTGCAGCCATGAGAAGCATTGAGGTATGCCTTGGTCTCTTCAGCCCCAAAGTTCACCCCATTCTCCTATATCGCACCCATCCCACTGTATTTCCTAATGGAATGGCGTGCGCATAAGGACCAAAGACCCCAAGGAACACCGTGACACTTGCCAGTGTCTGCAGGGTGGGGTGTACTGAAATGGCGTGGCCGTTATGCCTGACGACCCAAAGGCACACCCCAATGCCTGTCACTCTCTGCTGGGTGGCGGTGGGGTTGGCTTCAGTTCAATACTTCACTGCCATTACTACTACGCAGCTCTGTAACTTCTACACTATCACTGCCAATGCCAGCAAGCAAACATTCGGCATTGACAAATGCTTGTTTTTATTTAGACATAGCAACATACAAAGAAACAAAAAAAGTTTTTATTTTTTTATTTATTGAATTCTAGGATTACAAATACCTTTGAGCATGAACCGCTCGTTTACAAAGGTTCCACGTCAGGAAATCGGAGGATAAACATACACACAAAGGTCGACATAATTACATATAGTTACAGCATAAAATGTGGCAAGAGGCAAAGGCTTAGTTAATTACAGTACCTCAAAATGAGCCAAGGGCAACCTTTGATATAAGAGCTGCTGGTGAGAGGGTAGGGAAAGTGGAGGTAGGCCAGCCGGAAGGCCGCTGTCGAAGGGTAAGAGGTGAAGGTAGGAGTGCCGAAGAGGAAGGAAGAAAGGGGGAACTGTCAGCATGTGCCAGAGGGATAGGGGTGGGTGAGGTAAGGGAGAGGTGGGGAGCAGGAGGAGACAGGAGAAGGAGGCATGGCAAAGGGAGGCGGCTGTTCTGACTAAAGTAAAGTGCACTTACATGACATACAGATCACCTGGCTCACAGAAACATAAATAAGATTGCACGGGTAATACATATTCTTATATATTGCACTAACAGTTCATACATAATCACATACAGTAAAAAAAAAAAAGTCAGGAGGGCGTTAAGCATAGAGTAAGAGCTCAGACTAAACCCACAGGCAGATCTTATTTCCAAGTAAAGGGACAAACTCTGGGTATTTATCCAACTGGTGCATAACCCATTTTCTCCACCTAATTTCAAAGGCTTCTTTTTTATCTAGCAGGCGAGCAGACAGTCGCTCAAGGGCATAAATTTCCCCAACTATTTTCACCCAAGCCAACTTGGAAGGGATGCTCTGAGTTAGCCACATTTGTGTTATGTTATTATGTGCAGCCGCAACCATAAGGGTAATTTGTTTACGGGCTGTGGAATCTATTTGGATCCCCATGGGGGGGATGAAAGAAGAAATACCGGGTTATTTAAATCATTTAGCTCATAGATCTCATTTATTTCCTCTAGAACCTCCTGCCAATAGATTATTAAGAGGGGACACAACCACAAGACATGGGACTGTCCTGCTCGAGTAGTAGCATAGCCTCTCCAGCAGTCTGCCCGTGGATCCCCCATATATTTGGAGGTTACCTCAGGTGATTGGAAGTATCGCGATCTCAGCTTCCATATATATTCCCGCCAATATGGGGTCTGGACAACCTTAGTGGCTTGCCCAGCAGCTCTGTCCCAAGCCCACCGGGGGATTTCCGTTTGCAGCTCCATGGACCATGCCTGTCTCAAGGTCTCTGTGGAGTCTCCCGGGGGCTCCCGGAGAGCTTTATATAACATACTAATACAGTGGGCCATACAAGCCCCTCCAGTGTAGAGTACCATCAGTTGGACCAACGTTGGGGTCTTTTCAGCCAGGTCAGCTAATTTATTCTCATATTTTGCCAAATGAGAAATAAGCTGCATATAGCCATGGAACTTGTTATGCTGAAGGGCATACACTGCCTGGAGTGATACAAAAAGCAATAAACCCATAGGTCCAACAATTTGATACACAAATCTTAGCCCCCTTGATCGCCAAACTAGTGCCCTCCCACCTATCCTACTGGGGAAGAGAGGTTATCCCCCGCTATTGCCCTCATATAAAGTGTTTCTACCCAAGAGATATAATGTTCCAGCATCCACAACCAAACCCGAAAGGGCTCCCTTGCATATACTGAATATCTACTTAAGGGTCTACATGTAGGGGGATTAGCAAAATACAACCTGCTATGTCCTCCAGACCACTGAATGTGGTTTCTATTTGTTTCCAGTAGGCCGTGTAGTGTGGATTAATCCAACTTATCAAAAGACGAAGTTGAGCTGCTCTAAAATAGGTCCTAAAGCTAGGCAAGTTGAAACCCTCTCTCTCCGTAGGAGTTGCAAGACAGTGTATCTGATCCGGGGCTTTCGGCCCAGACAAATCTAGATATTAATTTGTCCCACTCCCTAAAATATGTGTTGGTCAGAGGCTGGGTAGATTCTCCAAAAAAAAAAAAAAGATTCTCAGTAATATGTTTTGCTTTATGGCCTCTATTCTATGGGATAAACTCAGATGAACCAGAGTCTACCTGGCCATATTGACAGTAAGTTGTGTCGCGAGTGGCTCATAGTTCAAAATATCTATGACCTCTAGGCTGGTAGCTAATTTAACACGCAGATACCTCACTGTGACTTTATTCCATCTGAATGGGTAAGACAATTTTAGTTGCATTGTAGGCCTGAAATTATAAAGCAAAGCTTCTGTTTTTTGGTCATTTATCTTATAAACCAGCCAAGACAGCAAACCTCTCAAGCTGTTCCCACAATACTGGGATAGAAGTCTCAGGGTTAATAAGGGTAAGTAATATGTCATCCACAAACATGCCCAACTTAAACACTCTACCCCATGGGTAATCCTCAATAGCAGAATTTTGCCTAATGGCAACTGTCAGGAGTAGGCGCAAACAATAAAGTGGAAGCAGGACATCCCTGGCGGGTACCCCTAGAAGAGCTTAATGGGGTCAGAAAGAGCTCCATCCAGCCGGACATAAGCGCTAGGGGACAGATATATTTTTTGTAGCTGTTGGATCAGCACCACAAGAAACTCAAATTCAGACAGTCACCCAGAGCAAAAACTAGGCAACCCTGTCAAACGCTTTTTCAGCATCTAGTCCCAGTGTGACCAGGAGGATCTCACGAGTCGTTGCATACTCTATCAACAAGGAAGTCCGTCTGATCGCATTGTGTGCATGCCGTCCCTTAACGAAACCCACCTGATCAGGGTCAACTAAACTGGGTACGAAGTCCTCTATTCTATGAGCTATGATGGACATATAAATGTTATAATCATAGTTCAACATAGAGATAGGTCTATAAGAGGCGGCTTGTTTTAAATCTTTATGAGGTTTTGGGACCACCGCAATCGTGGCATACTGCCAAGAGGGAGGGGGACTCTCTGTTGCAGTGCATGTAAAGCCAGTAAAAGGATGGGAATCAGTGAATCTCGATAAGCTTTATAAAATTTGGCTAGGTAACCATCAGGCCCCGGAACTTTTACCATTTTGGCCCCTAGAATGACTTGTTCCACCTCCAGCCTGCTGATTGGACTATTCAGGTCCTCAGCCTGGGTTTCCATAAGCTCAGGGAAGGAAAGTGAGCCAAGGTGTTCAAGAATCTCAGTATGAGAAGGGGAGTGGTCTTGGGCATACAGGTTCTGATAATACTTAGCAAATATTTGTCTAATCTTTTGGGGGGGAGTATTTAAGACCTTGGTTTCTGGGTCAAACAACGAGGTAACAGCTGCCCTGGCTTTTTGTTCCCATAGCCTTCTGGCTAACTTTCTGGTCCCCCTAGGGCCTCCCTCATAATAAGAATGCTTAAGGTAGAATAACTGCTGTTCAACTTATTGGTCCAAACATTTCTGAAGCTGTTGCCTGACCTGTAAAATACGAGGTTTACCCGTATGATCCCCCTGATCCCACATCATCTGGAGGGTAAGCAATTCTCCCTGGAGGCTACTATACCTCTATTCCCTAGCCCTCTTCCTTCTCACAGAAGCCTTTATAATCAATCCTCTCAGGACAGTCTTCAAGGTATCCCACAGGATCCCCAGAGACGTCTCTGACCTCTTATTATCCTCCCGGAATTAGATCCAGTATTTCTTGCCTAAATTCAGGGTCCCAAAGATGCGCCAAATTTAAACTCCAGTGGGTGATCTTATGTGGATTTCTGAAAAGCACCTTTATATGTACCGGGGAGTGATCGGATAGCAATGGGACCCCATGCCATACATCCGCCACCAAGTCATAACGTTCTATGGTAGTGTATAAGTAATCCAATCTCGCAGCCACCCCAGTACTAGCTGATATACAAGTATAACTTTTTGAAGTAGGGAAGGTGTGCCGCCAGACATCAATAAATCCCAAGCTAGCCATATTAATCCAAATATACTTCTGCAGTGGGTTAACCCTGTGGGGCAGGTTCCTGGAGACATCCAGCGGGATCCAAGACAATATTCAAATCCCCCAAAAAAATATCAATTGGCCCTGTAAATTGAGAGAAGGTCCGCTAAAACCTCTGTGTGACTGATTTTAAAGAGCCGGGCGGGAAATATACAGAGGACAAAGTAGCTTCTCTATTATAAAGGAGACCAGAAACTATAACATAACGGCCCCTCAGGGTCCTCCTGTGTATCTGTCTCTTCCCATTCGGCTGTCCTGGCCAGGAGCAGTGCTACCCTACCCCCCTTCTTCGCCCCGACCTGTGTGATGCAGACGCCACTAGTAAATACCCGTTGTTTTGTAATTTTTTATGTTCACTTTGAGACAAGTGCATCTCCTGGAGGGCTACCAATTCAGGCTTCTCCCTCCTGATGAATTGGTGAAGTCTGGTCCTCTTGACTGGAGAGTGGATCCCATTAATATTCAATGATATTACTAATAAGGACAATCATTTTTGTAAACACCAAGAGATATAGCTAAATATAAACTTTATAGTAGATTCAGTTTGTTTCCTCTCCACGAACCCATCCTCCATACTATCTCTCTGCTCATCCCCCTGTATACTCATTGTTGCACTAATCTTTAATCCCACCATCCAGATCAGTCTCACCCAAGTCTCCTCGAGCCAGTAACCCAATGTTTCAACAATCCATTTTTCTTATGCCATGTCATGCCTAAAGCTACATTTTTTAAACTTTAAACAGTACAAAAAAAGGAACATATTAAACTGAACAATTATTCCATCTAACCAAACAACAATTAACCCAGCCCCATCTCTAGGGCAGTAAACATACCGAGCTACCAACTGGGCAGCCCAGGATAATAACTGTATAACACAGTGGACTCTGGAAATTAAACAGTTCTTGACTTCCAAGGCTGAGAGAACTAGGTCTCTTCCTCTTCCACAAGCGGTGACTGTATTGACTGCCGTGGGGGAGGTAATCCGACTTGAGATACAAGTTGGGCCTCCCAGGCGCTACTATCGCCCCCTAAATGCGGACAACTGAAGATATCCACGTGGGGAAAAACTACCCCCACGAGGGATCCAAAATAGCAGGACCAAAGTAAATAAAAGGGGAAAATAATTAGGGTATGGAAAAGCGTCATTCAGTCTCCGTAGTACCCAGAGACTACAAAGTTTTTATATATTAACTAAGATTAGGGCCAGCATGAATCATTGAGGGCCCTCAGATCAAAGGCCATGATCCCATACTAAAGGTTATGCTCCGGGAGGGAGAAGGAGCCATCCACAGGCCCACAAAACCATGAGGCCCCCATTTAAGGCTGCTATCCAAAAGGGGGGTAGACAACAGAGCAAATCCACTAAGTGCATATTATTGTTACTCCTCCCCCCATCCACCAAAAATGCTGAATTCCTAAATCCCCCTGTAACCATAAACTTCCCAACCCTCCAAGCAGATTATATAAAAACACTGATGCAAACATCTTCATATTTAACCTTAGTCCAGCCCCTTTTAAGGAAACACTCCAGAATTGAGAACGCTGGTTACTATCCAAGCATGATCCATCATACCTGGGCCGAACAAGGGAGGGGCAAAAAAAAAAAAAAACACACTCCCTAGTAGGAAAAGTCCAGCATTCTTCAGACAACTGCCCAAAGTTCAAGAAGCAAATTTGTGTAGCCCAACAGGGAGAGTAGTTCCAAAAAACAAAAACAGACCCAATGATGACTTCTAGACTCCCATCAACTCCTGTGGTCCCAACTCAGACCCGAAAAAATATAAGGTCCTCTGCAGGCTTATCTTGCTCCGGCATATCCTGAGGGGGTATTATAAAATTACACAGTCAGAAAACCACCTCTTGGCTTTACACATTGAAAAGAAGAGCAAATCAGGGACTTGCAACTGTGCATCTGAATGAGGCGAGGGCCTTAACCAGCTCATTTGGCAACATTTGAGTATCTGCTTTCTTCACCTTCGACTGCATTACATCCTTCCATCGTTCCGCTCTCTGCAATGTTCCTCTCTCTTTTGGTCTCTCCCAAACTTGTATGCCATGCCTCACAACTTCTGACTTGGCCTCCTCCACCGTCTTGAACTCTCTTCTACCAACAGGAAACTGAATGATCATATGGGCGGGATATGGGGCGGAGAATTTGATCTTCTGCTCTTTCAGTGGCGCAAACAAGGGTTGGTATTCCCTGTGGGCTTTAAGCGTGGCTGGGGCATAATCGTGTCTATGTATATTCTGTCCTGCCCATAAAATATCTTTTGCTTTCTCCATCCTGTAGTTAGGACATGCTCCTTTGCGGTAGAACTTCAGGAATCGCGCTATGATCGAGCATGGTGGGCATCAAGCATTTCGACTTAGGACCAAAGGCCCTGTGAACTCTTTGAAACTCAAGCTCCAGGTCGTTGGGCAATTCAAGGGCCATTCTCAGCACAGCAATTGAAAATTAAACAATGTCCTGGCCTCCACACCTTCCTGGATACCATATAACCTGCTGTTCTTTCTTCGAGTGTGGATTCTCAGCATCCTCCTACCTCCGCTGAATTTGCAGTTAGGTGTCCTGCATTTCTTTGTACTGCCGGCTCTAAACTGTCTATTTTGTTCTCAGCAGAGGTAATTTGGCGCTCCGAATCATCAACCCTTTGTTCAAGAAGCTCCACATCCTTTTTTAACTCACCGTAGAGCGGTTTCATTTCGGCTTGAAAACTCAGAAGTTCTGTGTAGATCATATCTAATTTAACCCATTTTCTGGGTGTATGGGTTGGGAGACTAGATCTGGAAGCAGAATCGAGCTGGGTGGCTTCCACTGAGGCCTGTGAAAGCTCCAAATCAGAGGCCTCGGAATGCAGTCCTCTCCCCTCCGGCACCATCTCAGACATTTTTTCAGTTAAAAGTCACCCTTTGTGTCTATTCTCTTTCAGCATTGACGTTTCTGCTCATTTGTTCAAGGTTTTAGGTATCTATTAGGGGATTTTTGTCGCTCTGGGCACGGAGCTCAGTATTCAAGCTGCCATACAAGCTGATGACGCAACCGGAAGTCCTGCTTTTTCAGTTTCTGCTGTAGTCTTCATCCTCTTCCTCATCCTCTGTGGTCTCCTGAGTAGGGAGATCCAGAGTGTCTACCATGTGCTGTAAAAAGGTTACCAGGGAAGAAATGTCCTCTTGGCCATTCGGTGAGGTACCAAACCCCTGGTATGGAGAAAATGAAAACTAAGTACTGTACCTACCGTAATTCCTGATCTTTCAGTGTATCTTCACCATTCATCACCTTTTGGTAATGTGGCCGGAGGTCACGGCCCCATGGGAGCTTTTTTTTTTTTGATGGGCGGAGTCAACGCACCCTCGAGGCCGACGCACTGAGTGGCGCTCACGGGTTGGCCGTTAGGTGTTGTTGACCCCGCCCTCCAGCCAGTTCTGAGTCGCCGTAGAGTAAGAAAAGATTGGGACGGAGGGAGGGACAAGGAAGTCCAAAGGACAGACAAAGGAAAAGATATACAAACTAAAAGGAGAAATAAACGACAGAGAGAACAGAAGGAGAGTTAGAAATCTAAGGGGACTAGGAAGGGGCTCCAATCTCTGTAAGCAGAAGAAGAGGGAGGGAAGGAAAAATTAGAAATAAGGAGGGTGAGGACATACCCTGAACCTTTGATCTGCCTCCAGATTGTATAGGAACTATGAAAGAGTAGCCAGAAGGCTGCACTGCCAGAATTCAAGGCACAAAATCACCGGCAATAAACTCTGACATAAGCAGAAGTGGCTATTCTGGAAGAAAAAACAGGATACAGGGCTGTACTCCCCCTGAAACCTAATATGGAGGTAAGAAACAAAGTTTCTTAAATTAATTTGAGGGATAAGTCCTGAAGGGCAAGAACGGAGTAGGATAGAGGAGGAGAGAGAGAAAAGAAGAGAGGGCAACCACCAACTCCCACCCCAAAGGGGTGGAGCCGAAGCCCCCTCCCCCGATCCCTCTCCCTCTTGTCAGAGTAAATCCCTAGTGCCTCAAAGTCACCCACACCTGACCATCGGAAAGGAAGGGGGTGAGAAGAGGGTGCACAGAGGAAGGGGGACGGAGGGTGGGATTGAGATGAATGGTGAAGATACACAGAAAGATCAAGAATTACAGTAGGTATGTAATTTTCATATCTTATCTGTGTCAACCTTCACTATTCATCACCTCTGGGTGAGTACCGAGCTCCCCCAAAGGGGGCCCTAGACCCGAAAGGACTGAGTCCCTTATCTCTCAGTGGGTGACACACTGGGAGGGAGAACCTTCATCGGTCTGGAGAGGCCTGAGACTGGGGAGAGTGAGACGGGGACCCCATGGAGGGGGCAGGAGGTTGCCCCAACACACGCCACCTCACACTATGGGAGAAAAGATGGGTTCTCCTGTACGCAGAGGAAATCACCCTACGCTGGGCCAAGGGTGACAACTGGGAAAGACACAGCCATGCCGTCTGCCTAGTGCAGAACGCTGTCCCTACGACTCTCGAAGCTACCTCGTTGGCGTCGTAAGATGCCCTTGTTTGGTGCCTTGCTAGCTCCAGGTCACGTGCAGAGAGTGCAATGGCTTTTTCTGGTTACCTCCAAAAATCGGGCATAGAGGCTAGATGTTGACCTAGCCTGGACCACAGAAACCTATCATAGGTAGCATAGTGGGCCTGATGTGCAGAAATTGAAAGAAGCAACTGTGCTGAGTAGAAAGTCCTCCTCTCCCAGAAGTCAAAATCCATGGAATCTGCATCTGGGGGCCGGTCATGGTGGAGGGCACGAAGCCCATCAGGAGCGTCCAGCTGCGTCAGTCCTGACTGAGGATGAAGCAGACTACCTGGAGACTCCGGGGGGGGCACAATACCTCTGGCGCAGGTCCCTAGGGGCGGGGGCTCCGTAAAAGGGTCTTTGCCAGAAACGCAATGAAGCCTCCTGGAAGGGAGCAAGCCAGGGGGGCACCACAAGGGTGTCCACACTGAAATCGCCTAGGAAGGCACGCGTCGAATGCTCCGGATTGTGCTGAGTGGGTGGGGTGACATGTAGGTCCCTCCATCATCCTCTCGAGGAAACGCTGATACTCCGCGAGATCAGCAGCAGGGGAGATGTGGACAGAGGGCTCCTCTCCTCCCGAAGAGGAGGACCTCGGAGATTCAGTGACTAGCTGCTCAGGGGGGAGGTTGGAACACATGCCTGTCCATGGCCCTGACATATGAAGGGAAATGAGCAGCCACAGCCCTGAACTGCTCCCAGGACAGAGGTCCGTGAGGACCAAGAATGCCTGGGAGAACAGAACAGGAGAAGATGACAGAGGAGTGGGGGCAAAGCAGACAACAGGAATCGACTGTCTTCTGTCCAGGCAAGAGAGTGCACCTGGAGCCCCAAGGGAAGAGGGAGCTCCGGAAAACTCAGCAGCTGACAGCTGATCAACCATGCTGGAACTGCCTAGGCTGCGCCCTGAAGATTCCTCCCTGTGAGGTGACTGGAATTTTAAAAGGACGGTCCCCTCCCTCCAAAGAACAGGGCCTTCTCGAGGAGACCGAGAAGAAAGAAGCGGTGGTCCGTATGGATACACCTTCCCAAACGCTGGTGGGTCCCAGAAAGGGCCGCTGCAAGGCACCCTGACCCTCGACCCTCAGAGTCTGAAACAGCCCTCCTCTGTGAAACACCAGCCTGGGCAGCTGACAACTCTGGTCAGTCCCCAAGGGGACTATCCAGGGAGTAGCACCCTCCCCTCCGGTGGGTGCTCCGATCGGCCCCAAAGTTGTGCGATCCAGGCACACCACTTGAGGGGGTACCGCAGCCGACGGAGCAAAAAACCTTCTGAGCCCAGGCTGCAAAGCAATAGTGGCCTGCACCACTGCCTGCTGGTTACCACCCCTGACCCTAGACTCGGTGGCAACTGCCCGCTCCTCAGAGGGGGGCTGGCTCCGGTCAGCCGAGGAAACTACCAGGGTGTCCACATGGGCCGTCAACTCCAAAGAGTCGGACAGCCGGTCGGAACCAGAGTCGGAGTCCACATCCGAGGAGGTAGAAACTGAAGTCTGGTGCCGGACTGTACGCAGATGCCCAATGCCATCCCGACCGGCAGAGGTACCAGTCCGGGTGTCTGCACCAGAGCTGAACTCTCCAACGGCACCGCGAACGGTGCCCGAAGACAGGCGCTGAGAGCGATAGCAGAAACGGAGTCAATGCCTGCCACAGCGCCATCCCGACATATGGAGCCGCAAGCGGCACCAAAGTCGGGGACAGTGCCGACGACGGCACCGACAGTTCCCTCGGTGCCACGAGCAGCGTCAAGGTTGATACCTCCCATGGCGCCATGTCCTCGCTCGGCACTGCAAGCGCCACCAGAGCTAGACATGGCGCCGTCCCCAGTCTCGGTGCCGTTCAGGAAACGGTCGAAGACGGCACCGTAGAACCTCCCACGGTGCCATCAACACCATCGGTGCCGCAAATGGCATTGACAGCACCACGGTGCCATCAGGGTCCATGGTGCCACGAACAGCGCCGAGGCCCAAGACGACACCGACGGGCAGAGTCGAGGACAGTGCCGACACAGGCTTCTCAGCCCGAGGAAACGATAGCGGAGGAGCCTTCGCCCCCAAAGGGACGACTGCCAGAGCGGTGCCTCCCGCCCGCCCCGGAGTGATGGACTGGGCCTCCTGCACTGTGGAAGGGGCTTCTGCAATGGCGAGGCTACTAGGAGCAGAAGCCCTCTCCTCCATGATCTGTACAGAACAGGTAGGGGACCCGGAGGAAAGGCCGAGAGACCGTGGCTTGGCTCAACAAGTGTACGCCCATCCCCCGAAAGTCTGGCATGATGGTCTGCATCTGTCCAGGAAGGGAAACATGCTCCTAGGTGACAGGTTTAAAGGCTTCCTTGGCAAGCTTTTAAACTAGCCAAAGGGGAGGTGCTGATAGGAAACAGGAAAGTTCAAGCCTCCCCCCACAAAACATGGCAGGTAGTAGGGTAAACACTGAGGTACAGAACTTGACAGAGGGCAGGACAGGGGCAAATGGAAAAATGGACAAGGGCAATAAGAGCAGGGATGGGGTAAAAAAGGATAAAGTCAACATTAAATGGAGGGCAATGAGTACCAATGCCCGTAGTCTGGGAAACAAGCTTCCAGAGCTAGTAGCCCTGATGGAAGAGGAACACTTGGATATTGCGGCAGTCACAGAAACATGGTACACGGAGAACCATGACTGGGATGTCAACATACCAGGGTACACAATCTACAGAAGGGACAGGGAGGGTAAAAGAGGAGGTGGAGTAGCTCTCTACATAAGGGAAGGGATCAAAGCTACAGAACTAAAAAGTAAAGGGGGAGGACAAGAGGAACTCTGGGTCACCTTGGAGGCAGGGAATGGCATCACAATCCGCACAGGGGTTGTATACAGGCCCCCGTCTCAAGAGGAGGAAATGGACAAGAAAATGATAGAGGGCATTCCCAAAATGGCTGAAAAAGCGGAGATACTGTTGATGGGGGACCTGAATATGCCAGATGTTGACCGGGCGACATGGACTGCACCACATCCAAGAGCAGGGTCATTCTCGATGCCCTACAGGGAGCATGCCTTAGACAGCTAGTGGTGGAACCCACCTCGGGAGGGAGCAATATTAGACCTGGTACTCTCAAATGGTGAGAGGATCACAAACTTAGAAGTCAGTAGACATCTGGGAACAAGCGACCACTGCACAGCGTGCTTCACAATAAACACAACCATGGAGACAAGTCATACAAAGACAAGGATACTGTACTTTAGAAGGGCTGACTTTGGCATAATGGGTGAATACCTGAGGAATGCATTAGCAAATGGCCAGAAAGGAGGGGTGGAAGAACAATGGAGAAAAATCAAAACTGCCATCGTGGAGGCAACAAGCCTTTGTGTGAAACAAATAAAGAAAACAAAGCGGAATAAAAAAAACACTGTGGCTCTCAAAAGAGGTTTCAGGGAAGGTTAAGGAGAAAAAGGCTGCATTCAAAAAGTATAAGGAATCACAGACAGAGCACAACAGGGAACTGTATCAATTAAAGCAGAAAGAAGTGGGGAAGGCAGTCAGAAAAGCAAAGGCCCAAATCGAGGAAAAGATAGCCAACTCAGTTAAGAAGGGGGATACAACCTTTTATAGGTACACTAGGGAGCATAGAAAAGTTAAGGGAGGGATAGTGAAGATTAATAAAGGAGAGGGGAGGTGGGCAGAGGAAGACCGTGAAAAGGCAGAGATACTGAATGAATACTTTTGCTCAATATTCACAAAAGAAGAAGAGGAGGAGTTACCTAAACCAAACAGCAGAAGGACTCTGGACAGTGGGGTTGACACCAGTCCATTTACAAAAGAAAGAGTACTGAAAGAACTCCTAAAACTCAAGGTGGACAAAGCAATGGGGCCTGACGGGATTCACCCTAGAATCCTAAAAGAGCTAAGGGAGGACCTAGTGACACCACCAACCACACTTTTTAACAAATCATGGGTAGATGGTGGTAGTACCTGAGGACTGGAGGAGGGCAGATGTGATTCCCCTTCACAAAAGTGGGAGCAAGGCAGAAGCAGGAAACTACAGACCTGTTTGTTTGACCTCAGTGGTAGGGAAAATGATGGAATCACTTCTGAAAGAAAGAATTGTTGAGTACCTAGAGGCCAGCGGGGCACAGGACCCAAAGCAGCATGGATTCACAGCAGGAAGGTCATGTCAGACAGAATCTAATCGATTTCTTTGACTGGGTGACCAAAGTAATAGACCTGGGAGGGGCTGTGGATATGGCCTACCTAGACTTTAGCAAGGCATTTGACACAGTCCGCTAAAGATTAATAATCAAGTTAGCCAGCCTGGGAGTGGTTCCCAGGGTGGTAGCCTGGAGTAACAAACTGGCTGCACAACAGGACACAGAAGGTAATAGTGAATGGAACACATTCTGAAGAAAGGGGTTACCAGTGGAGTACCTCAGGGCTCAGTACTGGGTCCAGTCCTTTTAACGTCTTTATAGGTGACATTGTGGAGGGTCTGGAAGGAAAGGTATGCCTCTTTGCAGATGACACAAAGATCTGTAACAGAGTTGATACACAAGGGGGTAGAAAGGATGAGAAGGGACTTGGCAAGGTTGGAGGAATGGTCAGACATATGGCAACTTAGATTCAATGCAAAGAAGTGCAAAGTAATGCACCTGGGAAATAAAAATCCAGGAGAAGAGTACACAATAGCAGGGGAAGTACTAATGACAACAATAATGGAAAGGGATCTGGGTGTAGTCATATCAGATGACCTAAAGGTGGGTAAGCAATGTGAGAAGTCAGTAAGGAGAGCCAGAGGGATACTGGGATGCATAGGGAGGGGCATCACAAGTAGAAAAAGGGAAGTGGTTATCCCTCTGTACAGACAGTTGGTGAGACCCCATCTGGAATACTGCGTGCAGTTTTGGAGACCTCATCTACGCAAGGACATAGACAGGATAGAAGCAGTCAGAGGAGGGCAACTAAAATGGTGCAGGGTCTACATCAGAAACCATATGAAGAGAGACAGAGAGAGCTTAATATGTATACCCTTGATGAAAGGAGGGACGGGGACATGATAGAAACTTTTAAGTACCTCAAGGGAATCAACAAAGTCCAGGAGGATAGCATCTTTCAGAAAAAGAGATGTGCAAGAACAAGAGGGCACAATTTAAAGTTAGAGGGGGGACGGCTCAGGGGTAATGTGAGGAAATTCTTTTTCACAGAGAGAGTGGTGGACACATGGAACTGCCTTCCTGGAGAGGCTGTGGGGTCTAAAACAGTGGGGGAATTCAAACATGCATGGGACAGACATAAGGCAATTATAGTGGGGGCTTGCAGAAAGTAGGCTGTTAGTTAACTAGAATCTGCAGCTTATCTAATAGGTAGGGAAATGGGCAGACTGGGTGGGCCAAGTGGTCCTTATCTGCCGTCAAAGTCTATGTAAGTAATACTGCGTGGTGGACGGTATCAAATTTCTTTTTTGCAGGCACGTCATCAGTGACCTGTTCCCCTTGTCTCTTTTTTGGCTGGTCACCATTTTTATTGTTACTGTGTTTATCAGACTTATTCTCACAGGAGTCCCTAGGGGACTTAATCTTTAGTTTTACCTTGAGACCCCTCTTCAGTATTTCTGGCAGAGGGGGAAGCAGACCGAAAAGCCATAATTTCCAATCTCTTGACTCTCTCTTTCTCAAGGTTTTTGGACAGAATTTAGAGCAAGTGCACAGTAATGATCTGGACCTAAACACTGAACACAAGTTGTGGCTGTCCGCTTTATCCGCAATCTTTTGATACTTGAAACAATTTTTAAAACCTGTAGGTCCAGTCCTTTTCTTGGGGCTAAACTGTCCAAAATGACAAAGAATGGTTCCCAAATAGGGAATTCAAAAGTTAGCAGTTGGTTACCTTGCGGTAAAGGACTACGACTTTGAGGTAAAAAGAAGTTTAAAATGAGGAAAAACGACGGTTCCCGTCAGAAACAAGGAACCGCAAAATAAAACAGAACACCATCAAAAACACTAAAGACACAATATATCTTTCCTCAAAATAACTGAAAAGAACAGTCAGGAATCCGGGGAATGCACGTTTCATGGGAACCTACTGGAACTGCTAAAACCATGGAAAATATAATAAAATAATGTTATTTACGAAAAAACTCAGCATTGTCACAAGAAAAAGTGACAACTTCAGTGAAATTTTGTCTGTGGCCAAAACTGAGAGAGCATCCCAGAGGCAGTGTTGCTCAGTCAGGTGGAGAAAAAATTCTGGTGCCCTCTGGGCAGGCTCCACTTAGCACACCCTCAAGCTCTCTTCTGATTGGCTAATTCATTTATTCATTAGCATAAACTCCACCTCCAATGCAGCTCACCCTAGTCGGCTTACTGCATATTGTTACTGATGCTAAAGGACCCCTTGGGTGAGAAAATACAGGTTACTCACCTGTAACAGGAGTTCTAGGAATGGTATATGTTGTTCATCCACACTGTCTGGCAGGTTCCTTGCCGCTTTAAATCTTGCGGAAGGTCTTCAAGCTAGCTCCTCCACCCACCGGGTGGTAAAACTCTGGCTCCGCCCATGGCCGCCAGATCTGGCCCGCTGGAAGCTCAGGTTGTCGCGTCCGGGCTTGAGGAGGTCGGGTGGTCGTGTGGATGAACAACATATACCATTCCTGAAACTCCTGTTACAGGTGAGTAACTCTATTTCTAGGACATGGATATGTTGTTCATCCACACTGTCTGGCAGACTCCTAGCAGTTCTCCGGGAGGAGGGAGGCAAGGTGCACAACCCCTACTTAGGGAATAGAGACTGGAGAACCGAGGCCCAAAACCAGCATCCCGGCGTGACTCAAGGTCGATGTGGTAATGGGTAATGAAGGTGTGTGCTGACTTCCAGGTAGCAGCCCTGCAGATTTCCTGGATAGGGACGTCCCTGGAAGCAGCCACCGATACAGCAGTATGGCGGGTAGAATGAGGTCTTATCCCTCTGGGAGGCTCCATGCCCACCAACTTATAGCAGAGATCTATGCAGGAGGTGACCCACCTGCCTATCGTCCACTTGGCTGCAGGTCTGCCAGGTGCGGCTTCAGCGTAGGTGACAAACAGCTGTGAACCTCTCCCTGAATTTCAGCCGTGCACTCCTTATAATAAGCGAGCACCCTTCTAGGGTCCAAAGTATGGAGCCTGTATTCAGCCTCCGAGGTGTGATTGGGGTAGAACACCGGCTGAGTCAACACCTGGTTAAGGTGAAACTCAGACACCACCTTCGGAAGGAATTTTGGGTGGGCGCAGGACCTTGTCCTGTGGAAGACCAGGTAAGAGACTCAATGCAGAGCCTGGATTCTCCCATCCTTCTGGCTGACGGATAGCCACCAAGAAGGCGGTCTCCACGACAGGTGAGAGTTCACACCTGTGCATTGGTTCGAATGGCTTGCCCATGAACTTTGCCAGTACCAGCAGTAAATCCCACGGAGGTGGAGGTTCTCGCACCAGAGGGGAAATGTGATCAAGGCCTTTGAAAAAGCGCCAGACCACCTTCTCCTGCGCCACCGACTGCTCCCCAGCCCGCGCCCGGTAAGCAGAGATGGCTGCCAGGTGCACCTTTAGGGTCGCCGACCTAAGCCCTTGACTAGAAAGGGACCATAAATAGTCCAAAATGCTTGCCAAAGAACAGGAGGAAGGTCCAAGCCCTGCCCTGACACCAAATGGAAAATCTCTTTCATTTGAAGGCATAGCATTTCCTGGTCGACTCTGCAGGCGCCTCAACAACACTGAGGACCTCGTCGGAAAGACCAAGGCCTGGAACTCTAGCAGCTCAGGAACCAGGCGTCAGGTGCAGGGATTGAAGGTCCGGATGGAACACCTTCCCTGATTGACTGAGAGCAGGTCAGGCGAGCTGGAAGCTGCCTCGGGAGCCTGGAGCTGAGGCTGAGGAGATCTGGAGTACCAGAACTGGGCGGGGGCCAGTCTGGGGCTATCAGAATCACCTCGCCTTGTCCCTTCTTGCCTTGAGAGCACCTTGTGAATCAAGGGAAATGGGGAAAGGCGTAAAGAGGTCCGGGGTCCACAGCCTCAGAAAGCATCCCCTGCAGCGAGCCCTGCTGAGGGGCAGGCATGAACAGCCTCAGCTCCGCATTCTCCCTGGAGGCAAACAGGTCCACCTGAGGTGTGCCCCAGTGGGAGAACAGATCTTGTACTACCTCCGGCAGGAGAGACCACTCGTGGGATGCAGCCCCTATCCGGCTCAGGGCATCGGCCAGGGTGTTGGAGGCTCCTGCCACATGAATGACTAGGAGATCCGCCTCCAGGCTGCGCACGAGTGACCAAATGCGGAGAGCTTCCTTGCATAAAAGCATGGAACGCATCCCGCCCTGGCGGTTTAGGTAGTACATGGTCGTATTGTCCGTCTGGACTCGGACCACTTGACCCCGGAGGAACAGAGCAAAGGCGGTGAGAGCTAGGTGGACCGCTCGGAGCTCCAGCAGGTTGATGTGGCATCGGGACTCCCGCGGGGACCAGAGGCCGTGCGCTCGGTGTTCCCCCAGATGGGCACCCCAACCCATCAGAGAGGCATCGGTCGACAGAGAGACCGTCGGCTCGGGGTGGACAAACTGGATACCCTCCTGCAGATGCGATGGAACAGTCCACCATCGGAGAGCGTTCCACATCCCCTGGGTCACCATCACTAGCTGGTCCAATGGATCGCAGCATTGTGACCACTGGCTGGCCAGTCCCCACTGAAGGGGGCGCATGCGCCAGCGTGCCCAACGGACCACGCTGGTGCAGGCCGCCATGAGACCCAGGAGGCGCAGGAAGTCCCGGGCAGGGCGCGATTGCCCAACCAGAAATGACTGGGCAAAGGAGGTAAGAACCTCGGCCCTGTCCGGGCCGGGAGCCGTGCTCTGGTTCAAGAGGTCGAGCCTGCCCCGATAAACAGAATCACCTGCTCAGCTCGAGTCCGACTCTGGCCTCGCTTGATGAGAAGGCCGACTTGAGAGCAAACCGGAGGCCAGATCTCTGGACGCTCCACCTCCTGTCTGGAGGGGCTGCTATCAGCCAATCGTCCAGGAATAAGGTACACCGGACCCCTCCGCGCAGCAGGATGGCTGTCACCACTGCAATGCATTTGGTGAAGACCCTGGGAGCTGAAGACAGGCCGAAGGGCATGGCTCGGAACTCGAAGAGGGATCCCTCCGCTCGAAAGCGAAGGAATCTCCGATGTGACGGACGGATAGGGACGTGAAAGAACGCGGCCCTGCAGGTCCAGAGAGCAGAACCACACGCCGTGTTCCAGAGATGGTATTATCTGTGCCAGAGTGACCATCCTGAAGGTTCGAGACCTTAGGAACTTGTTCAGGTCATGTAGGTCAAGAATGGGCGCCAGCCCCGTCCGCTTCGGAACCAGGAAGTACCTGGACACAAACCCCAGGTCTGGGGTCCGCCACCTCCTGATCACCTCCTTTGGAGGAGGACAGCGATGTCGGCTGGCGACGAGCCGACAGTGAGCTCATGGACCGAGGCCCCAGGTGCGACAGCTCTGAAGGGCGGGCCTGCTCGAATTCCAGAGGCAGGCCTTTTCCACCACCTCAGTACCCACCTGTCCGTGGTAATAGCGGACCAGCGGAAAGAAGTGTCGGAGCCGTCCTCACGGGGGGAACCAGGGGTGAGGTGACTGGGATGGAGGCGACACCCCTCAGCCCGTCACTGAGCAGGCTTGGAGGAGGGACCAGCTGAGGGACCTCCTGGGCCTTTACCTCCCTGCTTCCTGTTGGAGGAAGCCGATGGCTTGGGTTTGGGATGCCAAGCCCGAGCCTGCTGGCCCTGACGTTGCTGGGCCGGGCGCGCCGCGGGCACAGAAGGACGAAAGGGCTTAGGCTGTGGCTTGCGGCCTTTGTCCTTCTGAGCGGAAGAGACCGAGTCCAAGGTAGCATTGGACTTCTCGATCCTCTGCAGGTGACCTTCCACCCCAGGGCCGAAGAGGTCAGTCCCCAAAAAGGGAACATCCGCCAACTTGTGCTGGGTATCCGAAGTAAAGGTGGATATCCTCAGCCAAGCCCGACGACGCATAGCCACTGCGGCCGCCACAGACCTGGCACATGAGTCTCCAATGTCTAGAGCAGTCTGGAGCTGCTGTTTGGCCACTGCCCTGCCCCCGCACCTGCCTGACCGTAGTCTGCAGATCCGCGGGAAGATGAAGGATGACCTCATCCAGGGAGCCCAACAGGGCATGAGAAAAATGTGCCATGAGGACGGCCGAACTGGCCTGACGAAGGCCGAGAGAGGACACAGCATAGACTTTTCACCCGGCATAATCCAATTTCTTGGATTCCTTGTCGGGAGGTTTGTCCACATCCCTGGCGTTCCCGGCGTGCCGGAAAACGCTGTCGGTAACCAACCCCTCAGCAGAGGGGTGTTCCGAAAAACCGGACAGGGAACCGGTAGGGACCGCATACTTCCTGGCCATCCTGGCCGAAGGCGCAGGGCAGGAAGCAGAAGCTGCCAGAGCTCCAAGGCCGACCCACTTATGGCCTCGGCCACCGGAAAGGCCTCCGTAGGGGAATCCCCTCAGTCCAGAATCTCCGTGAGGGGATACCTGGCCCATTTAGAAACGGGTTCGAGCTTCATCCCGGTGGACTCCGAGATGAGCCGAAGCAATCCTAGGAAGGACGAAGGGCTATCGTCCACCGACTAACCTCCTGAGGACTCCAAGTCCATTTGCTTGGAGAAAAGGGAGGAATCGTCCTCGGACTCGGAAGAGTCCTCAAAGAGCTGCCTCGGACCTGAGCCACCCTCCACCTGCCGAGGTCTATCGGGAGTGAGGGTGACAGACAGCCTATGGGGCAGTCCCCGAGCCGACTGAGAATTTTTGGTCGGAGCCCCAACTAGCGGCTGTGGAGGTGGAGGTTCCACCAGAATCGGTGGGGCAGCTGGATTTGGCTGAACAACCAGCCTGGGAACAGGCTCCTCGGCTACAACGAGGGGTTGTTTCAGCCGCTCCGGTGACAGCCACTTAATGGCCGGGGAAGACGGCGAGGGTCGGCTATTCCCGGTCAGAAGGAGCTGTTGCCATGAGTTCCTCATACCTCCAGACGCAACTGCGCCGAAGCCTCGTCCGAGGAGGAGGAAGAGGAAGAGGCGGCGCCCTGCCGTCGATGCGAGACCGAGACACCCTATGACAGGCGGGATCGGCTGGACCTTGAAGATGTCAGAGACCGAGAACCTCGGCTAGGCCGAGGGACGGAGCGGGAGATGTCGAATCGGCACTCCCTCGGTTCGGACGATTCAACCGAAGCTCCGGAACCGGGGCACAGACGAGCCGACGGATCCTCAACTCCCACCGGGGGAACCGGGGAGAGGGGATTCTCAGCTTCTCCAGCCGACAACCCGTCCTAACGGGTCGAGAAAAATCTCGACCGCGTCGACGGGAGTCTCTGTCAACTGGCCTGACGGGGACACCGTGAAGCCAGTGGCTGAAGCTGAGGGGTCGACTGCCGACTGCCGACAACAAGGGAGGGGGATCTTTCCGCCCCAAGAGCGCCGACGGTGAGACTTATTTTGCTCTTTTGGACCAGAAAAGGTCCAGAAGAAGTTGGACCCTCACCTTCGTCGAGAGGGTCAGACAAAGCTCCTTAAAAGAAGCCGATCCGAGGCACCGAGAGAGAGGCGGGACAAATGCACGCAGCGAGGTAGAAGCTGCCCGGCCGCCTTCCTCTTCGAGGGCGCATCATCTGCTCGAGCTGATCCGCCGAGCCGCCGCCAGACACCATCAACCGGCCTCTTTAGATTTAACCGGAGAAATCTTTCTCGGGGCCCCAGCTGTAAGCAGGGCAGCGGTCTTCGAGACGTAGGCGAGAAAAAGAGACACAGAGTCACAAGCCTGGGTGTGTGCTCAAGGCCTAAGCAGTAGGCGCTGCGTGGAGTGCGGATCCGTCCAGACATCTTCTGCCCACAATGGCATCTCCGGAAACCGGAGTCGATTGTCCATCGGAGCGCAAGGGAAAGACGACCAAGTCTTTTTAGCAAAAACTTTTGATTTCGAAAATTCAAGAATTAGGAATCAGTCTTATACGCAGAGCGTTAAGGAGAAACCCGAAGCCTACGCGGTAAGGAAGATCAAGGCCAGCGACGGAGTCAGAGTTTTAACACCCGGTGGGTGGGAGGAGCCAGCTTGAAGACCTTCCGGCAAGATTTAAAGCGGCAAGGAACCTGCCAGACAGTGTGGATGAACAACATATCCATGTCCCTAGAACAGGTCATTACAAACATGACACATATTCAAAAGACACCTCACTATATACAGTAAATTACACATAACAACAGCAGTAGGTTTCCGGCACTTAAAGAGCTACTGGCGCCTCAAAGAAAACTTTGAAAAACATGTAAATTAGGTACAATTTAGCTTGCATTCCATATATATTCTATATATATTTCTCTTCCTCATTATTTATTACTGAGCAAATATGCATGAATACATTATCTTTATCCCTTACAGTTCTCTTAGAGTTTATCTGTTTCTGTAGCTTACTCTCTTCTTCAAGTCATAATCCTCTATTGTGAAATCACAGTCTGTTGCCATGGAAGTAACTGTGATGTCACAAACAGTGCATTATGACCTCAGGTAGGGAGAAAGCAACAGGAACAGATGAACTCTTCGGGAGCAAAGATTGTTTTCATGCAAGCTACTTCAGTAATAAATAATGGGGAGGAGGAATACAGAACCAGTGAGAAATATATGCTGAACTGTGTTTAAATATTATGGTTTGTTAAAGTTCTCCTGAAGGCATCAGCTGCTCTTTAAAATATACTAAATGACAGGCAGACATATGTTCAATTCTGCATACATTTGATACCAAGCTGACAGACAAGAGAAATGCTAAAACATCTGTAAGTAGCTATCAGTTGTTAAAATATGCATCTCAATTTAGTTTACTTCTAGGGTGATGTTATAAAATAAACATCACATTCTATGCTACAATGTATTCACAAGATTTGCCTTCTTCATGTAGGTCATTTTAATTTAACATTAGTGAAACCCTGCTAATTAATTTTTCTACCTGGAGAGAGCCTATTCGACCTCTCCAGACCTGGACAGATAATCAGTCCAAGTCAATATTCAGAAAGCAGAGCCAAAGACAGAAATTAGGCCAAGTGGCACCATATTGGTCAGATCTGTTCCATACAGTTTATCCTACCCAATCACATCTTGTCCCATCTATACCTACCTGGTAACCAGTTGGACACGCTGAATTTATAGGGCGAATCCATCAGGGGTACCATGCAGCGCACGCTGCTCTGTACCCCACAGACCACCTCCTATCCAGCCACTCCTGTCGTCCATTCCCAAGGCACCAAATGGGATTACGTATTGCGAGAGGGGCCTGCCTGATCACACCACATCCCAACTGTGCCTACCTGGTAGCCAGTCAGACATGCTGGCTTTGGGGGCAGAGCTATTAGGGGCACCATGCAGGGCATGCTGCTCCATGTCCCACAGACCACCCCCATCCGGCCACTACTGTCGGCTACTGTTGAGGCATCTAGTGGAACTCCATGTCACAGTTAGGTCCCATCCATCCACACCACGTCCCATCTGCGCCTCCCTGATAGCCATCGGACAGGCACGTCCATAGGGACACCTTGTAACTCATGCTGCTTCGTGCTCCCGATGATTACCCTTGATCCAGCCACTCCTATTGGCTACTCCTGAGGCATGTAATAGGACTCCATGTTGCTGGTGGGCCCACCCGTTAAGGGGCATTTGTCCCAACAAATGATGTCAAGAAGCCACAGGCCAGCTGTATGGCTGTCTCCTGCCTTGCTAGCAGTCATTGGCCTCCCAACTGAAAAATATTTACTCAAAAACTCAGCATTATACCAAATCCTCAGAGCACATACCAAATTTCAACATCTATATGCTCGTTCACAAAATTATAGATAATATTTGTCCTTAGTATCATGTACCCTAATCATAAGAACACCCTAAAAGAACAGGGCCAGCAACACTTTCTTAGCTGAAATGAGCATTTAACAGCTACTAATTATATGC
Organism: Neoceratodus forsteri; assembly: GCA_016271365.2. Taxonomy (NCBI): domain Eukaryota; kingdom Metazoa; phylum Chordata; order Ceratodontiformes; family Ceratodontidae; genus Neoceratodus; species Neoceratodus forsteri. The sequence goes on along the minus strand of CM028138.1, from coordinate 277,445,120 downwards.
TTAACAAGCTCTTGCCTGCTAAACTTCCGCCACCTGCATTAAATGTCCAAAGCAGCATCTCCCTAATTAAAGCAGCTCACCGCTGAAAATACATATGACGGCACAATAAGTTAAAGTTTAGTATCAAATCGGCTGTAGAGACATTGGAGCGTTAAAACATTAAGGGGTAAATCGAAGTTCAAACTCCAGATTAAAAGTTCTAGAACCATGAATGATCCTATAAACAAGGCCAAAATTAACTAAGTCAAATCTCTTGTTTGGCCCGCTCAAGCATGTTTTATCGAGTTCAAGCACTGTGCTATCCTCCGAGGGTCACTTGAAGTTATTCGATTATTCAGTTGTTCTGCCCACTCACAATAGTTTTTAGCATCCATGAGTTGTAAACCGATCAAACTGGCCAGTAATGTCACCAATAATATCACCAAACAAAAAAATTCCTATGGCCTTATAGAGGTCTGTTAAACACCCAGGAAACTATAATCAAATAAAGCTGTACCTCCTTGGTGGTCCCTGGTCACCTTATTTGTGTCCATGCTGAGCGGTAAATAAACCACAATATCACTTTTTCAATTTTACGGTTCCTGCAACTGATGTCCATACACAGAAATCATTTCCCCCACAGGTCGGGAGCTGACCCTGGCCATTAGTAATAAAAAATACAGTTACGCAAGAACTTACCGTAACAGCAGATCTTCGAGAAGAGCTCTTGCAGCAGGCTATTAGCATAAGGACTAAGCCACCCAGCGCCAGGACCCCACGGAAAACTTCTAGCTAGCAGTCTCCAGCGGGGACTGCCCCCGACATCGGTCCACCCCGTCAGCCGATGGTATAAAATGGGTGGCCCACAGCCCCACCTCAGTTCTCCCACCAGAGACCTGGTCTCAGAGAAGGCAAAAGAATCTGAGTAGGTTAGAGATGAAAAAGGAAAATATGCAGGAGGAAGGACAGAGGGAAAGCAGCGCCTGCTGCAAGTGCTCTTCTGGAAGATCTGTTACGGTAAGTTCTTACATAACTGTACTATCTCACTTTGAGTTGGAGCTCTTGCAGCAGGCTATTACCATAAGGACTGAATCCCAAGCAGTCAAGGAGAAGAGAAAGACAGTCATGGCTGGTGACTAAAGAAACTGGAAGCTTTCAGGACAGCAGGGCTTAAAGAACTGCAAGGCCAAAGCCAGTCCTACACCTGACAGCAATGTCTACACTGAAATGTTTGATGAAGGTATGAACAGAACTCCAGATAGCTGCCGAGTAAATGTCTGCAGTGGACACATTCCTCAATGAGGCGAATGTCACAGAAACATCCCTGGTAGAACGGCCTTTCACCAGGCCTGGTAAAGGCTTGTCATACTTTTGAGAACAGAAAACAATGCAGTTAACTAGCCACTTACATAATGTCTGCTTAGTAACCGGTGCGCCTTCAGATCTGGGGCAAAAGGAAAAAAAAAAACAAAAAAAAAAACTGGTCAGTCTTTCTGACGGGACTTGTGCAATTGAGGTAAAAATGAAGTGTCCTGTGGACGTCCAGAGTATGTAATAAGGCCTCCCCTCTATTGCAGTACTCTGGATAATAAACAGGTAGGTGGATGTATTGGTTCAGAGCAAAGTCGGACACCAACTTAGGCAAAAAAGTACAGTTACGTAAGAACTTACCATAACAGTAGATCTTCAAGAGAAGCTCTTGCAGCAGGTAACACTGTTAGGACTAAGCTGTCAGGCGCTAGGACCCCACAGACAAATTCTAGCTAGCAGTCTATAGCAGCCCCCCCCCCAATCGCCTATGGTATAAAAGGGGCGGCCCCCAGTCCATCCTCAGTTCTCCCACTGGAGACCTGACATAAAAAGAGAAAATGGTGAACCAAGGAGGTTCCTCATAGGAGAGGAAAAGTATCCATGATGGAGAAAACTACCAGGGGAAGATGGGAGGGAAAATAGTACCTGCTGCAAGAGCTTCTCTCGAAGATCTATTATCTACTGTTATGGTAAGTTCTTACGTAACTGTACTATCTTACGTCAAGAGGGCTCTTGCAGCCGGCCTGGTGGCGCTGAGGGTTGAGGCGCTGGTCGCCACACCTCGTACCACACCGGCGACCCGGGTTCGGGAACAAGCCTGGGTCGACAGGGGTCGGCAGGAGGAGAATTGAGGTAGCACGCTGAGCTGCCTCCTTCTCCGGAAGGGGACCACGCCCTCCGCCGCGATACCGCCACCTGTTGGGGAAGCTCAGGGTGGTTGATGCGGTTGAGGAGAGCCAGATGCGATAAGGGTAGATGTTGGCAGAGGGCCGGCTTCGACGTACGCCTCCACGCACGCCGGCAGCCTTGCGCCTCATTGCATGCCAACATCGGGGGAAAATCGGAGGAAAAAGCTCTTCAGCCTGCCTAGATGACGTCCCTCGGACCCAGTCTCACCACCTGCCGACCGATCAGGGCAGACCTCGCTGTACAGCTCGCTGCAGGACAGAGGAGGTAAGGTGGGAACCTCTCCTCGCCCCGCCCGGGGGGTAATCCAGGCCATCAATGGAGGTCCGATGGCAGTGAGTGTGATACTCTAGGGGCAGACCCTGAATGTCGGTAGGGTTGGGAGGGTGATACTCCTTGGGGGACCGAAAGAGTGGAAGGTTGAGGGACAGTGAAAGAGGCAGGGGAAAAACAATAAGTAGAAGAAAAAAAAAAGGGTTCTTGCAGCAGGTTAACACCATTAGGACCAACTCCCAAACAGTAAAGTAGTGACCCCAGTCAGCTGGGTGGGGGTAACAAAAAGATTCCTTAAAGATCTGAAGAGAGGAGGCCCTGAAGGACTGCTGGTCCAAATCCTGCTCTGCATCGTGAGACAATGTCCAGACCATGGCGCTTGGCAAAGACATTGATAGAGCTCCAAGTGGCAGTTGCACAAATATCAGCAGCAGAAACATCCCTCGAAGAGGCAAAAGGAGGCAGCCATGCCCCTGTAGAGAAACCCATTACCAGCCCAGTAAAGGGTTGTCATACTTGATGTTACAGAAACAATGCAACCAACCAAAAATGCGGGTAAACACTGCCAAAAAACAGGAGCCCCTGGCTACGTAGGGACAAAAGACACAAAAAACTGGTCAAACAGTCTTCTAGTATGGGTGCGTTCCATAAGGAATCGCAGCACCCCGTGAACATCTACAGTATGAAATAATACTTCCCCTAGGCTTGAGTACTCTGGGTAGCAGACAGCAGCGTGAAAGAGTCTTCAAGGACACCATAACCTTGTGGAAACCCCAATAAGGGTCTGTACAGAACAGAGTCTGAAGCTTGGGAATCTTTCAAGCGAAAATAATGGTACTAAAAATACCAGATCCCTTGCGGGACAGGGTCCCTAAAAGGAGGTTTCCATAGCAAAAGGCCACCATGAATATGCAGGGAAGGTCAATCTGAGCATGAGTGTTTTCCCCTGGGATCCGTACTACTGCCTGTCATGGATCTTCCCGACAACAGATTTCCCATCACCAACTTCTCGACTGTTTACACTGACCGACTTTTTACGAACCGACAATCTGAATCCCAAGATATGCTTTTGCCCGACAAGTAAGCAAGTATAACGAGCGAGTAACAAACTGAAGTAACTGAACTGCAGCGTAAATCATCAAGTGTGCATTTTATAGTGAGCGGTTAGTGATAGAAAGTAAAGGCTGAAATATAAATTAAGCAAACAGCATTTTATAGCGAGTGGTTAGTGACGGATAGTAAAGGCTGAAATATAAACTAAGTAAACAGCAGTAAATGCAGTAAAGGATGAAATACAAATGAAGTAAACAGCGGTAAATGTGGTAAACTCAATTATAAATATAACCTAGGAGCGCTGTCTATAGCGATGGAATGAATAAAGGAGACAGCAGTTTTCATAGTAAATTGCTCACCGTGAAGTAACTTTTTTATGTTGTGTTAGGACTAAGTAGAGGACTGTTTGTATTACAGGTGGTAGAGGTAAGCCAGGTTTTCACTGCATTTACTGTCAAACTGACGTTTCACCCCCTCACCATAGATTTCACTTCCAGGTTATATTTATACCTTCCGCATTTACTGCATACACTGTCCAAATAGCTGTTTCCTCACAACCTCGCTCCCTGCACTATAAACTGCACACTGTTGATGTTGCCCTCTGATTCATACAAACTGCCTTGTGTGGAAAGATATAAACAACAATATGAGCTTTACGCCACACACTCGAGAGGTTTTTGTCGGGCAGATGGTGTAGATGGGCAGGTTAATATGTTGGGAAATAGATTTTCAGGAAAATGTGTCAGTGGCTCAGCAGGTAGCACACTCGCCTCTCAGGCTGGGAGATCAGAAGACTGTGGGTTCTAGCCACACACCAGGCACTTGGGTTAATATCCCAATACTGACACTGCAGTGCAGCATGAGGGGGGGTGCTGCACTCCTGAGGTGCCGTCTTTCCGATGAGACGTTAAACAGAGGTCCCATCTGCCTGTTCAGGTGGTAGTTCAGGTGGATGTTAAAGATCCCATGGCACTTCTCGAAAAAAGAGTAGAGGAATTTCCCCGGTGCCCTGGTCAGAGTTCCCCTACTCACTAAAATACCACCAACAGCTTAATCAGGTTCAAAGTCAGTTGGCATTCATCTGCATTCCCCTTCCCCGAGTCGTGCCTGAAAATAGGCAGAATCCGTCTACTGCACTTACTCAGTCAACAAAAAAAAAAAAAAACATGTCGGGCGATCAATTGTCGGGAAGACGTACCTAACCCTTTCTCCTGCTGGTGCACAGTGAGCCAGGACAGTGGATTCACCTTTAAGGAGGAGTATCCACACCTGAAACCGAAAGGAGAGAAGGTACTCCATTACAGAGCTCACCGGGCAGGTGAAAGGACCCAGATATACAGTGGTGGCCCAGACACAGAATTGCTTACAATTCATAGTACGAGTGGCCCTGAAGGAAGGATTCCTAGCACCCACTATGAGATCTGCTACCATGGGCGAAACCCCGAACTGGGAGACAGCTAGTCTGCATGAGCCACGCAAGTAGAGGCAGAGATGAGAGATGTGAAAGGACCAGGGTGCTCTGCTTCTGAGAGAGCAAATCTGAGCACAGAGGCAGGGAAAATGGAGATTCCACTGGTGGTTGCTAAAGGAGTGGAAACCGAATCTGATGTGGCCCACAGGGCGCCACAAGAGACATCTCTTCTGCCTCTGACTGCAGCGGAGGGGAACCACCTGCGGTCAGAGAAAGGGAGGGGCGGCGTAGAGGAACCTCCCTATCCTGGAGAGGGATAACTTGTGTGCTAGATGGGGAGGCAAACAGAAGCCAATCAGGGCGTTCCCATCTGATGAAGAGATCAACGACCACTGTGTGAAGAAGTCCCTCCTGTGAGCCCTGGATCAAAACTGACTTAGGCTATCTACCAGGTTAGATGGAATGTGTGGAACACTGTCTGCTGGCAAATCCTGATGACGATCCACGGCCCAAGGCCACACTTTCATGGTCTCCCTGCAGAGTGAGAAAGAGTAAGTTTCACCCTGCTGGTTCGTGAAGAAGACCACTGACATGCCATCGCCTGGATCGACAGAGTGTTGAGTACTGAAACCACCTGAAAAGCCTGAAAGCATATTAAATCGCCCACATCACCCGGACATAAATGTGGAGAATGATGGATGTTGGGACCAGAGTTTCCCCGAGTCTGACGGTCTCCCAAGACGACTCCCCAGCCTTGGCCTGATGTGTCCATGGTCAGATATCTAACTGGGAGACTCCTTCCGAAAGCAAACTGCTTTGGAAAGGATGGTGGAATCCGACCACCAGGCAAAACCTTGTCTTGCAGGGCTGATACCCAGACGGGCTATTCTAGAACATCTGATAGTTGGGCCCACTGGACTCTCAGGTACCATCGGACTGTCCTCCTATAAAACTGAACCAGAGCAACTGTGGAAATGGCCACTGCCACACGTCTCAGGGGTCTGAGGACCGACTTGGCAGAGGCCTGGCCAAAGGAGGAGACTTGTCAAGCATGTACCAGGAGACGCTCTGCCCAATCTGGAATGGGGAAGGCTGTACCCTGAACCTTGTCCAGAATGGCCTCTATGTACCGCAGTCTGTGGTTTAGCTAAGGAAAGGAAGGCTTAAGGTGACCTCCAGGTCCCGAAACAGGGTGAAGGTGGGTCAACATCCGGTCATCTAGGGAAGGGAGACAAAGTGTCCATGGTTCCATAAGGCTGCAGCCGCTACTGAGTGGCATTTGGTAAAGACCCTGGGGTCGAGGACAGGCTGAAGGGCAAGATCCAGAAACTGGCAGCGGTGCCCTTGGAAGCAGGAGCACAGGTACTTCTTGTGAGGTTGAAGAACCAGTATATGGGGTTATACATCTGGCACGACTGAAGAGCATAACCAATCTCCTTACCGGAGGAGAGGCAGAAGGCTCCATAGAGCAACCATCCTAAGTGGTTTGTACACTATGTAACTGTTCAGGAGGCTGCAGATGAGGGTAGGGCACAGGGTCTCAGTTTTCTTCGGCACCAGGAAAGACTGGACTAAAACCCTTTTGCATTGTATTAGGCGACCTGGCTCTATAGCTGTGTCCGCTGAAGAGCCTTGGCTGCCTCCTGAATGAGGGCGATTTGACTACCCCTCGCTTTCCTTAAGACTTCTGCTGGGGAAAAGTGTGTGTATATGTGCGTGTGTGCGTGTGGGGGGGGGGTCATGAGTCAGGTTAAGGAGCCTGGGAAGGGCCGTGAGGCCTGAGAGGTTGTAGGTGCCCTAGGGCGGAGCCTCTGGAGGTAAGGGGTGGAAGCTTGCTCCTGGACCCAGCTCTCTGTTGCCGACCTCCAGGCTGCTGGCAGGTGTTCCACCAAAAGGGCTGCCTGCTGTTCGTCTAGGCTGAGGATTGTACATAAGTGTATGGACCAGACAGCCTTTACCGACTCCCTGTATTGGGTCTTTGCTGTAGGGGACAGGACCCCAAATGGAGCATCCATCAGTATGGACTGTACATCCCAGCATGAAGCCGGACACCCTGAGCCAGCAATACCTGTGGCACTAGAAGTGATCCTAGGTAGCAGTAATGACCATGGGATCTGCCCCTAGCTGCTCCATATAAAAGGGATTATCCCGAAAAGAACCACATAGTCGTGGAAAATTGGTGCTTCCAGTCCACCCTGGTTCACATCTGTGTAACAGTCATCGAGTAGAGGGACTCCTGCAGGCAAAGTGTCTGTTCCCTAAAGAAGGACAGCTGGCTGAAGTCCCCCATATCCCAGCCGCTTAGCGGCTGAATATGCCATAAGACATCTATAATGGAAGGGTCATCAAGAGGGGAACAACGAATGGCCCTGGGCCTCTCCGGCTCACAGTTGGAAGCCTCTCGACCTGAAAAGGAGTGATAATGGACCTTCAAGTCCCCTGAAACTGGGGGAAGGAGAAGGTGAGTGGGGTGCTTGCCGTTGGGCCAGTGGGTAGTGTTGCTATCCTACGCCAGAGCAAGCCCCCTGACAGAGGAGTAGACCATGATGCAGTCATCAGATTAAGGTAGCCCGGATTCAGTTTGAGTTGGTCCAAGGAATCCGATGTCTGTCCCTAAGGGACAAATCTATCTAGTGTCTGGTTAGCAATGGGCGTCAAATCCTCGTGAACTGGCTGAGGTCGGGCATCAAGCCCAGCAGGCGACTTAGACAGAGCAGCGTTCAGCGTGCTATCGCCATAGCAGATGTCAGTGCCAGGAAAGCAGTCCAGAGAACCTGACGTCGGTCCCAAACGGATGAGGCCGTATGGCATATGGTCAGTGACAGGCGTCGGATTCTCAGGCATCGGCTGCAGAAAGGGGCATCAGGCACAGCCGGCGACTTAGGGCAAGAGGGTGGTGTCAGGCGCGCAGTCTCCATAGCCGACTTCGGGTGCCGGGGAATCAGGCTGTTCAGGGAGACCTGTCTTTGGTCCTAAATCGATGGAGTCATCCAGCGCCCGCTCGGTTTCAAGCGTCGGCTAGAAGAGGGCGTCAGGCCCAGCCGGCAACTTACGAGGGTAGACGAGCCACTCGGCATCAGTCCTAGATGGACGGAGCCATCCGATGTCCGCCCAGTGACAGGTGTCGGGTCCTTGGGCTTTGGCTGGAAAAGGGCGTCAGGCCAAGCCGGCAACTTAGGAGGGCAGATCAGCAACTCCATCATCAGTCCTAAATGGACGGAGCCTTCTGGCGTCCACTCAGTGACATGAGTCAGATCCTCTGGCATTTGCTAGGAAAGGGAGTCAGGCCTGGCCAACAACCCAGGAAGGTGGAGCAGCATCAGGCATACTCCACAGCTGACTAGCATCGGAGGCTCCGGTGTAGGCAGTCACCAGACGGACAGCTCAGCCTGCATCCATCAAGGACAGAAAAGCCCGATGGGGAGTTGGCTCCCAAGCGGGGCAGGGATGCCACTTTCATGGGGGAGGTGAGAGTAAGCCCCTGGCATTGCCTGGAGGAGTTGGCCCCTGATGTCGGGGAGGACTCGGAAGACACCCTGGGCAGAGGGACGATGGACCAAGGCCCACCGCCCAAAGATGCACCAGCTGCACCGCCTGGCTTAGGACCTGCAAGACCAAATGACCTAAGCTCCAGGGGTGGAGAGGCAGGGGATGAAGTCCTGAGCCCCTAAGAACCTCCTCCCGAAGTGCCATGGAAGCGGAGGGAGGGGGGGTTCAGCCACCAGGGATCTGGAGGCTGCGGTGGAAGGGGATCAACCTCCAGAAGGACGAAGGCCCAGAAACAGTTGCCGGGATCACCGGGGACCAAGATGGTGAAATCAACCTGGGTTTCTGCTAAATTTTCTCCCATTGCTTCGATGTCTCGGGTGAAGCTCCTTCTCCATCTTGAGTAGTTGCTGTTCAGCAGGAGAGCCTTGAGGGTCTTCTGGTGGCGGGCCCCACGGCAGAGCCACAGGTGCTGGGGAGACCTAAGCGATGCTGGCAGGCCTCCATGTCTTGATCTGTGCCTAGGCCTAGTTGGCTGGCTGAAAGACCGTCCCGAAGAGCAGGATGCTGGAACCACCTTGTGGAGTGAAGAAGAGAATCCTGCTTAATAATCACTGTAAAGAAAGAAATTTGTTAGTTTTAAGTTAAAAATAAGAAAACGCAGGTAAACGTAAAAAAAGGTGGTCGACTGAAGTAGAAAGTGTCCATTGGAGCCAGTAATGGCAGATCGACAGCGGGAAAGAATGGAGGATGGGCTGGAGGACTGCCCTTTTATACCACAGGTGATGTCGGGGGGGGGGGTTCCCCGCTATAGACTGCTAGCTAGAATTTTTCCATTGGGTCCTAGCGCCTGGTGGCTTAGTCCTAATGGTGTTACCTGCTGCAAGAGCCTTTTTTTTTTTTTTTTTTTTTTAATTCAAGTTTATTGACAATATTTAGGTATATTCTCACAGTCAATTTAATTAGCATTCCATCGATAATATTTGTTTCAATACATTTTGTTATTATCACTTGTACAGTAAGTCTCAGTACACTCAGAGTACATATGTTCAATGAGCTGATATAGTCCTACATAAGGAGAGCTTCAGCCCTTCTCAAACTGTTCCTGCCATCCTATGAATCTCCCTCAAGCATCAAACTAGGCCTCAATCCCCTCTCCCCCATCCCAAGCAGGTTCTCCATCCACCTCTCGGCTCCTCCTCTGAGTCACTCTTTTGGCCCTTAATTATGATATGATTAGTTATTTCTTCCTTATCTTGCGGCTCACCACAACTCCCATCTAGTCCACCTCCTCAAGTGTACCGAGGTTCTGTTATTAATTTTATATGCGAGTTCCTCCAAGTCTGCTATGGTGTTCACTATTGTTATCCATTCCCCTATGGTGGGGGCCATTTCTTCGTGATGGCTTTGTGTGCAGCCGTAGTCAGGATGGACCACAGGTACAGTGAGTCAGGACCTCGTATCTCCCTAGGTTGCAGGCCCAAGATCATTTCTGGCCACTCCAACCTACTCTGCACCGAAAATAGCTCTGAAATTGCCCTCATAATGTCTCCCCAGTAATTCAGTAGTACCTCACAGGTCCAAAAAAATATGTAAATGGTCTGCTTCCGGTTGAGCACAACCCCTTCAACACCGGTCAGATACCTCTGGATTTCTTTTGCTTATTATTTGGGAAGTAAGGAAATATCAAACCTTCACTCTCCATGAGAATTCTTGCCAGTATGGAGATTGAGTTGTCCGATTAGCAAGGAGAATATTCTCTCCCATTCAGACTCACCAACCTCTGTGTGGTATCTTGTGTCCACTTCGTCTTAATTTTGGTTAACGTGTCTTCCTTTAATGTTGACACGGCTTTATAGAGTTGGGAGATCATTCCTTTCTGATTGGTTACTGTTATTCCCTTCTGTATAGCCTCTATTAGGTGCACCGCCCTGTCTGGATTCGCGTCTTTTTTCTTTAGCATAAGTATATAATTTCTAGCTTGTAAATATCTAAAATGGTCTGAGTTCTGCAAATTATATTTGCTTTTAAAGGGAAAGAAGTCTAACAAAGTTTCACCCTGACAGTATTGGAGAGGAACTTAAGACCCTGCGTATCCCAGGTTAGGAACGTTTTATCCAGCTGTCCTGGGGTGAAATCTGGGTCCTGAGATAGTCTCCTCAGTGGCCATAGGGAGCTTCTGAGATTGAACTTTTGCCATATTCTATGAAGTGCTCTAGTTGTATCCCTAACCGAGGACACTTGTGAGGAGGGCTCCTTATTTGGAATGCGTGCTAAGAGGGCATGGTCCAAGGATTGCGAGCCCCTTCCTTCTTCCCCTTCCCTCTCCATGAATTTCCATGCCATGGAAGCAGTGAGGTTGGACCAGATCATGGCATTTTTTAACTGGGCTGCCAGGAAGTAGTCTTCGAGGTCCGGAAGGGACTGCCCCCCCCTTCCCCGATGCGTTTGAAGTATCCTTAAATTAATCCTGGGTTTTTTGGAGTTCCACAAAAATTTAGTTATCATTCTATTCCATGTCTGAAAGGTCACTTTGCATATGAAGAAGGGTATACACTGAAATAAGTAAAGAAATTTTGGGAGTACATTCATACGCAGAGTTTGTATCAGAGTACATTGGAAAATTTAACAATGACCATCACTCGAAATCTTTCTGGAGGGTGGTTATTAAGGGAGGGTAATTCGCCTCGAACAGCTGGGAAAACTGTTTCATGATGTAAGTCCCAAGATATTTCAACTTTTTGGCCTTCAATTTAGCGGAAGAGGATGGAGATCTCGGATTAGGTTTGTAATTGAAGGTGAGAACCTCCGCCTTATTTTTATTAAGAGTAGCCTGCATGGCTGCAATTCTTACAGCATTGTCAGACCTTTTTATGGATCGGTTGGGTTGTGTGAGGCTAAGGAGGACATCATCTGCTTACAGGAGATTTTCTTCTGAAGGTTATCTATTTGCACCTCGATACCTCCTCCGCCCTCCCTCACTGCCTCTGCCAGTGGCTCTATATAAGAAAGCGAACAGAAGCGGCGATAAGCGGGCACCCTTAATGAGTGCCTCTTCCTAGGTCAAATCTGTCTGAGATGCCTCCGTTCACCCTAACATAAGCCTGCGGTTTATAGTAAATCGCACGGACGACATTTATAAATGAGAGGGGGAAACCTCTGTGTTCTAAAACAGCAAATAGAAAGCTCCATGAAACTTTATTGAAAGCTTTTTCAGCGTCCAAGCTCATGAGGCACGCTAATGTTTTTGATCTTTGGATAGCGTCTATTAAGTTTAATTGCCGCCCTGACGCTGTCTGGAGCTTGACGGCCGAGGACAAAACCTGTTTGGTCCATATGTATTAGTTTAGGTAGTATAAGATTTAACCTCGATGCAATTATTGCTATAAATATTTTAGTAATCGGTGTTTAATAGGGATATAGGATGTATGATTAGCAGTATGCGGATCTTTACCCTCTTATGGATCACTGAGATGTGGCATATTGCCATGAGGGGAATCGGTTCTTCACCTGTCCATACATACAAAATACCTCTGATAGAATAGGAAATCTAGCCTCAAAGGTTTTGTAAAATTCCGCACCAAATCCATCGGGCCAGGACATTTAGCTGTTTTTAAATTTTTATTGTATATTTTAATTCGGAGGCAGTTATTGGACTGATAAGTACTTTTGATTCCTGTGAGGAGAGGAGGGAGAGGACAGTCTCTAAGTAGCTCTTTTTCTCTTGGGGAGGTCATCTCTTGAGGCAGTATAGTTTGATATAGTAGGCCCTAAAGGCCTTCATTATCTCATGTAGCTTGGTAGTCTCTTTGTTGTTATCTTTAGATTTTATTTTAGTGATGAGTCGCCTTTGCTATGTTTTGCCTGAGTCTAAAGGCTAAAATTTGTGTTACTCTCGGGCCTCCCTCGTAATATTTTTGCTTCAAATAAAACAGGGCTTTCTCTACTTCAGAGTTTTGTATTTTTTGGAGGTGCTGCCTGTTTTCCTTAATTCTTTCCTCCCTATCTGGGTCCCATTTAATTTTCTGATGCCTTTCCAGTTCCTGAATTTGCGAGGTTAGCTCTTTCTGTCTTTGAACTGTCATCTTTTTTTTTTTTTGAGTGGCTATCCGAATTAGTTTGCCCCGTACCATCGCCTTCAAAGAATCCCACAATATCTGTGGAGACATCCCTGGTGTATTATTTTCCTCTAACGATTTTTTGAGGAACTGTTTGAGCTCCTCCACTGTTTATTTTGGAGGAGAGAGGTGTTAAACCCCCACAGAGTTTTTTTCCTGGGAAGACCCAGGTTTATCTCCACAAACAGCGGGGAGTGGTCCGACAAAACTAATGTTCTCACCCACATCGAAGAAAAGAGGGGAAGGTCTCTTATAAAAGCAAAGAACATATCTAACCCCGAGTATATACGAAACCTCGGGGAGTAACATGTGAACTCCCTGGAAGTCGGGTACCTCTCCCTCCATACATCCACCAACCCAAGCTGCCAGGTGGCGTCGTGGAAGGCTTTAGCCTTACTTATTTCGGGTCTGGGAATTTGAGATGTGGTGTCCATCCTCTATTGGAGGATTATGTTCCAGTCCCCCATAGTGCTATACCCTCTGCCTTCTCCGCCACCAGTTGTAAAGGGTGGAGTAACAGGGGAGATCGAGAACCCGGTGGGACATATACGTTGATCAGAGTGACTACCTGCTCTTGCAGTGTTCCTATTATCATAATGAACTTCACTGCCGGATCTCGAATCACCTCCCTCACCTGTAGAGGGAATCTAGTCGAGAGAAGGACAGCCACCCCCTTTTCCTCCCACTTGACAAGGAAGAGTGAAATACATGGGGGAAAGCTGGGCACTTTAATTTCTGTGCCTCCAGAGGGGTAAGGTGAGTCTCTTGCAAGAAGGCCACTTCACACCTCTGGGTCCCCAGATATCTCTGCAATCTCTTCCTCTTAATAGGACTTGAGCAACGCTCAAGTTGAAGGAGACTATCCTTGTGCAGTGATTATTCATCATTACAATTTCCCTGAAACTTACATCCTGACCACTGAGACACTGTACTTCTAATGAGAGAATTTAGAATCTTGTATGTACCTTGCCTTATTCTAAACCAAAAAAACTGATAAAGAGACAACTTTTCTTTTAACTTTAACATGAAAAACTTCAACCATTTAAATTTTTGCTTTGGCCTAATCCAGTTTCTAGCCTTAAGCAACCTGAGTGTAATAACACCTGTGGCAACCGAACTCCTGAGCCACGAGATTCTATCTATTTGTGATGGACTTCCAAGGTGTAGCTGGGTGAAAAAACTCAGAGGAGGTAGTGTCCTTTCTGGACCTATAGGGGAGCTCTGTAGCGCAATGAGGTTCCCCTTTGGCCACATCATACGATCTTTATTGTGGCTATCCTCTTGCATGTCACCTTTCTGGGATGCCCTCATGTCAAGCGTCCAATCCCTCTCTCCCCTAGTGTTTCTTTCCTTCTCCCCCCTCCTCAGTCCATATGGGCTGGGGAGGGGGAAACAGGCCATAAGCTATTAAATCGCCCTCAGTTTGTGGAGTAAGGGTTTTTTTTTTTTCCCCCCTCCTTCCCTGGTCTGAGTAAGATCCAGGCTCTTTGAGTTCCCCAGTAACCCCGTCTAATAACTGTCCTATCTTTCATATTCAAGCCTCCCAAATTCATCATGGCCCTCATATATAAGAGGTCCAGTGTGCTCTGATTTGGAAGATATTCTCTGTCTGGAAGTACCCAGACTTCTCCAGTTTCCTCGGAGATTCAAAATAGTATCCCTTCCAACCTCCATTTTTCAGACCTCCCATCTCCCCCCAGCGGACACCGAGATTTATATTTCCAAAAGACACCAGACTGGCTCCAGTTCAGGAGACATCCTTCATTATACCGCACAACCCGCCCACAAGCACAGCAAGGAACTGAGTCGTTTATTGCCGAACTTGTTCTTACCAGAGTATCTGAACCTTACGCACTTGCCGGTAGGACAAGCCGCCACCCTCAATCAACCAGGACCGGCATTTTCCTTTAGTTGTTCTCTTTCACCCCTCCCTCCCTCTCCTCTTTGTTTGTTTATGGCTTCAACAAAGTATCCGGATCTATTTCTCCCCCTTAGTAGCCAGGTCACCTGCGAGCAGAGAGCCCCCCCACTCCTTCGTCAGAGACAGCATTTTAGGGCACTGATGGGATACCCAGTACCGAGCCCATGAATCTTCATAGGGCCGGGAAACAAGTATCCAGTGTCTTCCCCTCTTTCCCCCATCCTCTGGGCCCAGTACTTGTGCTAAATAACTCACCCTTGGCCTAAGGTCATTCTTCAGTTTTCTAGATGTCAGAAGAAAATTTTAGGTCTGAACTCACTGATGCCTGCTTTAAATCGCTGAGCCCGAGGACGTGGTGGGGATCCCTGTAAGAACTAGCCCCTCCCCATACCAACACCGTGGTTAACATTAAATTAAATTCTGTCCTAGGGGACCAGCGACTCGTCACTGTCTAAGCAGGTTACAATAATTCCCCAGTAAAGATAAAAGAAATATAAAGAAAAAGAAATGAATCAGGCTGTACCTCCGAGGGTTGGTTAGGCCTCTCACTCCCGCCTGGACCTGCTGCGCCAGTTTCTACTATGAGCAGCGCGAGGCGCCTCTAGGGTCGCCTAATCTAGAAGGGAGACAGGACTGGATCTCGGTCCACACAAGATAGCCTATGTCAAGGTGGCCATATTTAGAATTCGCGCAGCTCAACAGATGCCGGAGGCATTTGTTTCACTTCGGCTCGCGTGGCCGTTTGACTGGAAGCCAGGGAGAAAGTAAGGGAGCGTGTCCAAATTACATGGAGTGGGTTTCTACTGCTCAAAGGCTCCCAAGGCCCAAATCTAACAGCCTTTAGCATCAGGTCCTAGGCGACAGGAAGGGAGCCTCCTGGCCATTAGTAGATTTCAAGGGTGTCAGAGGTCCCAGCGCCGTGTACCATGCTCAGCTCGTTATATCTTGTTACATTAAACTTCAGTGCCATATCAGGGCTCAACTTCAAGTCGCCCCATGAACTGGGCAACAACGCTAGTCACTCAGCAACCTCCCCAGTAAACCGGGACCTCTCTCCGGTCACATATAAGAGGCACGAGGATTCAGATGAACTAGGGACCGAGTAAAAAAAAAGTAACGTCTCGATCACCCGGTTTTCCAGATTTGAGACCCATAACTCTCACCCGTGCCTACTCACAGCTGGATACCATTCAGGCAGAAACAGTTCAGTCCCGAGAGACTGGGAGTCCCAATATAGTTCATCTGGGGAGAGGAGTAAGAAAAAGCAAAAGTTCAATTAGACCATCAATTGCTAACTTTCATCTTGGGCTGTGTGTTTGTTCCAGCCACACCTCTTCTTGATCGGACGATTCTTCTTCCGCTTGGTGATCCAGGGACTGTAGGTGCATCGCAGCTTTGTTTATCGAGGATGATTCACCGTACTTGCGGATCATCTGAGCTATGTCTGCCCGTAGTGTTGTCCTGCGGTTGCGCTGCGTGGAGCCCATCTTCGTCGTTCCTTTTTGAGCTATGGCCCAAGCTGAGGCTATCAGATCCTTTTCAAGCTTTTCCTTCGTCATTGGGGGGGCCTGAATGCTGAGACTTTCAAGGTAAGTAGAAGCCTCCAAGAGATCTTTAAAAACTTTATTCCCTTGCTGTGTGTGCACTTTAATTTTGGCTGGATGTAAGATCTGTGCTTTAATGCCTTTAAGCCTGAGTTGTTTGATTATGGGCCAGAGAGTCTTTCGCGCCTCCTGAACATCAGTCGTGTGATCGTTGTCGTAGATTATTTTATGGCCCTGACACATGACTTTTTTTGTTGCCAGGCCCTTCTTAGGATGTCCTCTTTTCTTCTGTAAAGCCATTCTAACAATGAGCAATGAGAGCCTGCGCCTCTGGATTTCTAGGTCGGGGTACTAGCGACCCGGTGGAAGCTGATCTATTTCAAGAATCTAGCTCTGCGGAAGCTTCAACGAACTCGTAGAAGGTTTGAATGAAGACAATATTATCTGTTTTCTTTCTCCTCCAAGCCCTCCAGAACCCGAGAACTGAATGTTTTGTCTCCTGCTCCTCCCTTCAAGGTCGTCCAGTCTTCGGTTGATCTCTCGCTCCCTGGCCAAGAGGTACATCATCAGACGGTCCTGTCTGTCCGTCTGCTCCATGGTCTGTGTTAATCCAAGTTCCAGCTGTTCAGCCTTGTGGTCGATCCAATTAAAATCTGATCAGAGCTCAGTAAGTGTACTATCTATCTTTGCAACCGTGCGGGCCGTCTGTTTTATCATCTGGACTAAGTCTTCTTGTGGGAGGTCGTGTTGAGGCGAGGCCTGGTGTGGGTCTGAGGACACGCCTCGTGTCTCCGGGATATCTTCGATGTCTGCCTGAATCATCTCCCTTAATTTTTGCATGGGAGTAACTAGAAGTTTTCCCGGCTTGTTCCTCTTTTGTTTGGCTGGAGATGCCATTCTATGAGAGCCGATTTGTTGAGATTGTCTTGAGAGGGATCAGAGAGCTCACCAGCTAAGGCACCATTCCAGTCAGTGACGTCACCGGAAGTCCCCGCAAGAGCCCTCTTGACATAAAATCTTAAGGTTTGTTTGCAGGTACAACCTGTCCTTATGAAAAAACTAAATAAGACTCTTTACACATCAGAGCCTGGAGCTTGGAAATCCTTCGAGCGGAAGTAACGGCAAATAAAAAAGTACAGTTACATAAGAACTTACCGTAACAGTAGATCTTCGAGAGAAGCTCTTGCAGCAGGTTACACCATAAGGACTATGCTGCCAGCCACTAGGACCCCATGGAAAATTCTTAGCTAGCAGTACCCAGCAAGGACCACCCCCTGATGTCGGACTGCCTCTGACATCCGCCAGTGGTATAAAGGGGGTGGTCCCCTGCTACTCTCCAGTTCTCCCGCCAGAGATCTGGTTGACAAATCATAGAGAACTGAGGTTAGTGGAAAAACCCCACCAAGGGTAAGGAAAGAAAGGAGAAAAGGACCAGGGGGAAGGAGGGTAGGAAATAATGCCTGCTGCAAGAGCTCCTCTCAAAGATCTACTGTTATGGTAAGTTCTTACGTAACTGTACTATCTTACTTCAAGTGGGAGCTCTTGCAGCAGGCTACACCATTAGAACAGAGTACCAAGCAGTACTAAAAATTATCCCGAACGGACTGGGAGGTGGAAAACTGAGAAGCGGGAGAAGCTTCAAGATAATAGGCCTTGAAGTACGGCCAACCCAAATCCAGCTCTCTGCCGGGTAGCAATGTCCAGGCCGTAGTGCTTCGCAAAGGTGTGCAATGAGCTCCAAGTAGCTGCTGCGCAGATATCTGCCACAGAAATGTTTCGAGATGCCGCAAAGGAGGCAGAAACACACCAGGTGGAATGACCCTTAACCAAGCACGGTAAGGGTTTGCTGTACTTACTGTAGCAGAAGGTGATGCAATGGACTAGCATCTGGACAGAGTCTGCTTTGCCATGGGTGCCCCCAGAGTTCCTGGGACGAAGGAAACAAAATGTTGGCCAGATTTTCTCAAAATCTGAGTATGGCTGATGTAGTACCTAAGCACACAATGAACATCCAGAGTGTTAAGTAGAGCCTGCCCTCGATTAGTATGCTCTGGGTAATACACCAGAAGGTTGATGTCCTGATTAAGGGTACACCGAGACACCACCTTAGGTAGGAACTTAAGATTAGTAATCAAGGACACCCCGTCCTTGTGGAAAATTCAATATGGCTCTTCAGCCATCAGAGCCTGAAGCTTGGAAATCCTCCGAGCAGAAGTAACGGCAACTAAAAACAATGCTTTCCACAACATAAAATGTAGCTCGCAATCCGCGGCTGGTTCGAAGGGAGGCAACGTGAGTTTTTCTAACAAAAACAAAAGATCCCAAGGAGGGATGGGGTCCCTAGTGGGATGTTTAAGATGAAGCATTCCCCTCCAAAATGTTCAGGCCAGATCCATCTGAGCACCATATTTGCCATCCACCAGCACGATAGGCAGAGATTGCCGACAGGTGTACCTTGATGGAGGAATAACGGAGGCCCAAATCTAACAGGGAGAGGAGATACTCAAGGAAAGCATTCAGAGGGCACAGGAGGGGGTCCAGACCCTGATTGGAGGCCCACAAGCAAAAGCGCTTCCACTTCATGGCGTAGGTAGCCTTAGTGGAAGGTTTTCTAGCTGCAACCAAGACCTCGGCCACTCTGGGAGAAACTCCAAAATGTGTCATGGCTACATCTGCAGGTGCCAGACATGCAGATGTTGGGACTGGTAGTCTGGGTGAACCAACCTGCCCTGCTCTTGCGACAGTAATAGGGAGGACAGGAGCAGGGGAATTGGAGGTTCCACTGCCAGCTGCTGCAGTAGTGGGAACCATATCCGACGAGGCCAAAGCAGAGATACGAGAATCATCTCCGCTCCTTCTGCTTGGAGTTTGAGCAGACCTCTTTGCAAGGGAGGAAAGGCATACAGAAACCTCCCTGTCCCAACAGAGGAACAATGCGACTTGCCAGAAAACACCAGGCCCGTGATCGAGCGAGCAGAAAATGGGCAGTTTTGTGTTGCACGGGGACTCGAAGAGGTCCAGCTCTGGACGACCCCATCTTTGGAAGAGGTTGTCCACTACTGACTGCAGGAGTTCCCATTCAGGAGTCTTTGATCGAGACTGGCTTACTGCATCAGCCAAGACGTTTTGGACCCCTGGAACATGCACTGCGGTGAGCAATAGGCCATGTTCTAGAGCCCAGAACCACACCCTCATAGCCTCCTGACAAAGAGGATAGGAGTGAGTTCCTCCCTGCTTGTTGATGTAGTAAACGACTGGCATGTTGTCTGTCTGTACCAATGGGGACCTGGATGAAAATCCAGGAGAAATGCTTGTAAAGCGTACAGAATAACCCTCCTCTCCAGAATACTGATGTGGAGGGTCAATTCTAGAGAAGGCAATGCACCTTGAGTCTGATGGTTCTGAAAACGAGCTCCCTAACCCAGGCCCAAGGCATCCGTTGTGAGAACCTGTAACGGAGCTTCTCTCTGAAGAGAGACTCCAGAATCTAGATTCTGGGGAGAGAGCCACCAATAGAGTTTATACCACTGCTTTGGAGATCGAGACCGGCTGGCCGAGATCGTCCTCTCTCTGATCCCACTGCACTCTGAGAGTCCACTGAGGAACTCTCATAAAGAGATGTGCTGAGGGAACGGTCACTATGGCCGCAGTCATATAGCCAAGGAGTTGGTGCATGGTTTGAGCTGGGACCTGGCGAGCAGCTGAGACTTTGTAGGCCAAAGAGTGAAGGTGTACTGCACTGTCTGGCAGGAGGAAGGCCTTCCCTTGCTCCGTGTCCAGGACTGCCCCTATGTACTGAAGCCTCTGACATGGTGTCAGGAACGACTTGGCCATATTTAGGGTGATTCCCTGGGAGCTGAACAGGCTGAAGGCGTCCTCCACAGCTGCCAGAAGCCAATCCCTCATTGCGGCAGTCAGAAGCCAATCATCGAGATAGGGGATAAATGAAGTGTCTCTGTCTCCTTAAAGCTGCTGCTACTACCGCTAGGCACTTTGTGAACACGCAAGGTGCCAAAGAAAGGACGAAGGGCAAGGCCCGAAACTGGAGTGTCTTCCCTGAAAGGAGAACCTCAGGAACCTCCTGTGAGCTAGAAGCACCAGAATATGGAGGTAGGCATCTTGCATGTTCAGGGAGCACAGCCAGTCCCCTTGATGTAACATGGGAAGAATGCCCAGCAAGGTGACCATCCTGAATCTCTTGTACTCTATGTAATTGTTCAAGAGGCTCAGGTCCAGAATCGGGTGTAGCTCCCCTGTCTTCTTGGGAACCAGGAAGAAACGGGAGTAGAACCCTTTCCCCACTGTGGGGATGGAACGGGTTCTACTGTCTTCTTGTCTAGTAGGGACTATACCTCCTCCTGAATGAGCTCGGCATGGGAGGGTGAGTAGGTCGTTTGGACTGGGGGATTGTCCGGGGGCATCTGAAGAAATTCCAGTGCATGACCCCGCTCTATCAACTGGAAGACCCATGCATCGTTGGTGATGGAGGTCCATCCGTTGCGGTAAAACGAGAACCGACCCCCTACTACCTCCGCCCTGGACTCAGCAAAAGGCGTGGGGTCAGGCAAGGAGTCAGGCGTGGAAGCCTAGGGTGGGTAGGGAGACCTGGGAGGGTTTGGTGTTCCTAGGTCCCTGTGCTCCACCAAGTTGAGAGGGAGCTTTACGTCGAAAGTTGCCTCTCTGCTCTTAGGTTTTTGCCCCTCCGGCTACGAACTGACTCGCCAGGGGCCTGATCAGATCTGTACAACTGATGTACAGACTGAATGGCCTTACCAGAGTCCTGGAGGTCCGAGATCATTTTCTCAATGTCTGGACCAAAGAGCATTGACCCATGGAATGGGGCATCAATCATGGCATCCTGGAGGTCCTGCCTAAATCCAGAAACTCTGAGCCAACAGCATCTCCACATGCAAACCCCTGTGGCTGCTGCCCTGGCTGCCGTGTCTGCAGAATCATAAGATGACCTCAAAATGCGTTTCCCCATGTCCAGACCGGACTGGAGTACGTCTAAGAGCTCCATTTTGTGCTCAGAACTGTGCTGCCTTTTTGTGAGCTCGATTGCTTTACTCCAGAGGGATTTCTGGTACTGCACCATGTGCGTCAAAAAGTTGAGTGAACAACTGGTGCAGGTGGCCGAGTATACCTTCCTGCCGAACTGGTCCAGGTATTAGGATTCCTTGTCCGGCAGTTGGGAGCTCATGTGCCAGGGCTGTCTGGTCCCGCTGTGGGCAGCAGTCAGTACGACTGAGTCAGCCTTGGGCTGTTCACCGAGGAACGGCTCGCTCGTTGAGGTATGGTACAGTCGGTCCACTTTCTTGGGTATAGCGGGGGCTGTCAAAGGGTGCCTCCAGGCTAACCTGGTAGCGTTCTGAAAGGGGGTTACCAAGCGTGGGACAACTAAAGGCTTGGACTCATTCATACCCAGGAAATGCTTCCACAGTTCCTAGCCCCTTCAGACCCCTTTTCACCCCTGCCCCCATTAGTTTCCCCCTCCCTTATCTGTTTAAGCATTCATCCATTAACATCGTCACTATTTGTCTCCTAAACCCCTATACCTTACCTTTTTTTCTATACTTGCTTTGGTGCCCAAGATCACTGGTTAATCGCCTTGTATATATGTGCATATTATTGTATCTGCTCATTTTTTTTTTTTTTAAGTCTTTGTTATTGTACTCAATCTGTATTTGTATATATGTGAGTTTATACCCTTATGTTGTTTATGACCAATCAGGTCCATCTTGTAAATGAGCTATGCTCAATGATGTTCGCCTGAATAAATAAAGATTTTGATTTTTTGAAATGAGCTGGCCTCTTTCTCTCTGGATCAAGATCCTCAGTTTCCCATTGATTTAAAAATTGGATGTGACGCATCATGTTCAAGAAAGTAAGATCATCCAAGGGGGATTGGAGGGAGTCCCCTGGAGGATCGGGGTGCTGGGGAGGACAGGAAAACTCCCCCGAGGATCTGGAGGAGGCAGAAGAACTTGAGTCGAATGACCCCAAGGAAAATCTGGTTCGGAACAGCAGTGCCTCCTCCTGTAATGCCTGGAGGATGACCTGGAATGGCGACTATGCTGTTTTGGAGACCTGTTGTCCGACAGAGCAGGCAATTTGCCCCTGGGGAGGTGGTGACCGTGGTGCCCAAAGAGGTCGCTCCGGGAAGTCTACTGGGAGAGGTTACAGTAGGAGAGCCTGTGGTTCCTTTGGGAGGCTGTCCTTCCTGACAGTGTCCCCAGGAACTGAAATGGTCATTTACTTCGGTCAGGGAGACCATAGCAGGAGCAGATGGACCTAGCGTCTCGGACCGGTAACCAGGCTTCCTGGGCAGTGGACATGACGGTTTGTCAGGGACGGCATTCATTCTGGAGATTTACATTTCTCCAGCGTCTGGTCCTGAGTCTTTCCCTTTAAAGGTGCATGGTATGTAGAGATAGCAGAAAGGTGCACCTTAATAGAGGGTTAGCTCAGACCCGAATCGGATAGAGAGAGGAGATACTCTAGAACATCGTTTCCTGGACAGATAAATGGATCGAGGTGGTGAGCAGAGGCCCAGAGACAGAACTGCTTCCACTTCATGTCACAGCTGGACCTAGTGGAAGGTTTCCTGGTGGCCACTAGGACATCAGCTGGTCTGGGGGAAACTCCAAATCTGGTCACTGCTAAGTCGGCAGGAGCCACGCATGCAGGTGCAGAGACTTGAGGTCCAGATGGACTAGGGTGTCCTGGTCCTGGGAGAGCAAGTGCACGCTCAGAGAAACGGGAACTGGAGGTTCCACTGCTAGTTGCTGGAGAAGAGGGAACCATATCTGAAGAGGCCAGAAAGGAGCAATGAGGATAATTTCTGCTCCCTCCACCTGCAGCTTGAGGAGTGCCCTCTGAAGAAGAGGAAAGGCTTACAGAAACCTCCCTGTCCAACAGAGGGACAAGTCTCACCAGAAAACACCAGGCCCTAGATCTAGCGAGCAGAAACTGGGCAGTTTGACACTGAGTGGGGATGCAAAACGGTCCTAACTCTGGCCATCCCCATCTGTCGAATAGCTGCTCTGTGACTGACTGGAGTAGTTCCCATTCACAGGCTTGTGACCGAGACCTGCTTAGGCTATCGGCCAAGATGCTTTGGGTGCTGGGAACATGCACGGCTGTGAGTTCCAAGTGGTGCTCCAGTGCCCAATACAAGACTCTCATGGCCTCTCTGCCGAGGTGGTACGAATGAGTTCCCTCGAATTGTTGATGTAAAAGACCACAGACATGTTTGTCTGTCGGTACTAGGAGAGAGCATGGAAGGAGGTCCATCGGAAACGCCTGCAAGGCATAGAGGACTGCTTGCATCTCCAGGACACGGATATGCAGAGTCTGTTCTAGGATGGACCAGGACCCCTGGGTTTGCCGACCCGCTAAGTGGGTTCCCCAGCCCTGTCCCAAGGCATCCATAGTTAGGATTTCTCTCTGAGACTCTTGCTGGAAAGGGACTCCCTTGAATAGGCTGACAGGGTCTATCCACCAGCTCAGGGCTCGACAAACTGGACTGGGGACCCAAACTGGCTGGTCCAGATCATCTGAGCACTGGTCCCACTGAACTCCAAGTGTCCACTGAGGAACTCTCATGTGCAGGCGAGCTAGGGGAACGGTTGGAATGGCAGCCGCCATGTGGCCTAGCACTCGCAGAAGTGTCCTGGCCAGAACTTGCCGGGAGGCTGACATCATCCGGGCCTGGGATAGAAGGCGATCCGTTCTGTCTGGTGGAAGAAAGGCCTTTCCCTGTTATGTATCCAGAATTGTCCCTATGTATTGGAGCCTCTGACTGGGCCATGGGGATGACTTTGGCAGCTTTAGGGTAATCCCCAGCTCTCTCAAGAGAGTATAGGTGTCTGCGAGAATACCCAACAACTGAGCCCTTGAGGGTGCTGTCAAGAGCCAGTCATCTAGGTAGAGAAAGACGTAATCCCCCGCCCCTCCCCCCCCCGTGCTGCAGTCACCACTGCTAGGCACTTGGTAAAGACTCTTGGAGCCGAGGACAGACCAAACAGCAGGGCCCGGAACTGAAAATGGTGTCCCTGGAAGAGGAAGTGCAAGTACCTTCTGTGTGGTTGGTACACCAGGATGAGAAGGTACACATCCTGCATGTCCAGAGAGCAGAGCCCATCCCCTTGGTGAAGAAGGAAGAGCAGGCCAGGTAGTGTGACCATTCTAAACCTCTTGTACTCTACATATTCATCCAGATGACTGAGGTCTACAATGGGGCAAAGATCCTCAGTCTTTTTAGGGACCAGGAAGAAATGGAAATAAAACCTCTTTCCTCTCTGGCTTAATGGAACTGGCTCTATTGCTCATTTCCAAAGAAGCACCTGAACCTCCTCTTTGAGCAATGCGATGTGGGACGAGGGGTAGTGGGAGGCAATGGGCGGATTGCCTGGTGGCCTCTCCAGAAGTTCTAAAGTATGCCCTCTCTCGATGACTTCAAGAACCCACTGGTCTGTAGTTATCTTGCTCCATCCCTCCAGATGAAGAGAGAAGCAACCCCCCAACACCTCTCCCACAGCTTCTGCTGGGGGGGTTGGGGTCTGGCAGAGTCAGGCGGAAGCCCCTGGAGTGGGGAGAGCTGCCTGGGAAGACTTGGCAGTTCTGGAAGAAGAACCTCCGGGACTTTGAGAGATGGCTTTACGTTTAACTCCTCCTCACTACTGCTGTTGCTGGTTGCAGGACTGTTGACCAGAGGATCTCTGAAAGGACTGCTTTTTAAAAGGCTTCTGGTTGGCTTTATACATTTTTTGCACAAGCCAGATAGCCTTACCAGATTCTTGAAGGCGGGTGATCAACCTCTCAGACTCATCTCCGAAAAGGACCAAGCCCTTATAAGGGAGGTCCATGATGCCTGCCTGGAGATCTTGGGTGAACCCAGAGACCCGAAGCCAAGAGTGGCACCTGATGCAGACCCCAGTGGCCGCTGCTCTGACAGCTGTATTCGCAGTATCGTAAGCTGATCGCAGGACATGCATGCCTATGTCTGAGCTCAATTTAAGCAAGTCCAGCAGTTCCAACTTTAGAGGGGAATCTGGGAGGGCATGGGCAGACTCCACAGGGCATTCTTTTTTTTTGTATTATATTTTTATTAAGGTTTTAAGATTGTACAGACAAACAATGAAATCTGCAAAACACAATATATCCAGCACAACAGCAAAGAGCCTTCAGAACACAGGGAATTCTGAAACTGCACCATTTGGATGAGGAAATTTAGGGATCAAATGGAGCAAGTGGCTGAGGTACAGACCTTCTTGCCCAGCTGATCCAGGTGTCTGGACTCTTGGTCTGGAGACTGACTGCTGAGGTGTTTCGGCCTCTTTGACCTGTCATGGGCCGCAGTAATGACCACTGAATTGGCCACTGGATGTCTGGCCAGGAAAGGATTGTCCTGAGATGCCCTATAGAGCCTGTCCGATTTCTTGGAAACCGCTGGGGAGGAGGAGGGGTGTTTCCAACTTAGTCTGGTGAGGTCTTGGAAAGTATCCACCAGCAGGGGGTACCACCAAGGGTTTTGGTTCCTTCTGGCGTAGGTACTAGGCGAGCCTATGCCGCTCAGGATCTAGGTCCTCCGTTTCCCAGACATTAATGGCCTGGATGTGCCTCACGACATCCATGAATGATGGATTGTCAGGAGGGGATCTGGGGGTGTCCCGATTGTCTGGAGTGGGGGGACAGCCCCTAAGCTCAGAGTCTCTGGAGGAGGATGAAAATGAGCTATGGCTTGAGTCCTCCGACCCAGAGGAAGAAGAGGAAGATTCATGCCGGTGTCAGCTTGTGGACCTATGCAGATGTCAGCCAGATGATCTAGAGGAGGAATGCCTATGCCTCCAGTCACTGTGCTTGGACCTACCCCTGTGACCTCTGTCAGGGCAAGGGGCAGGACTCCCCCGATGAGGGGTTGGCTCCCTGGGCTCCGGCTCAACTGTGACCGACTCAGGGGGCTTTGGAGGGAGTCAGTCCGTCCCCCTTGATCCCATTCCAGAAGAACCTAAAGAGATCCTTGACTTCACTGAGAGGGATCTGTGGACCCAAAGGGCCGGCGGGCACCTGGGGCTGTGTATCAGCAGGCGTTAGTGCAGCTGGCATCAGACGTCCCAGAATCTGGTTTTTGGGAGCCGAGGTCACCGACGTCTGACCCCTGTCATCGGCTATGGGGAGGAATGCACATCCCCTGGTGATGCTGAAGTTAGTGACAACCAAGGGGTTGCCGGGTGCGACATCGGGTTGTCCAACAACAGAGATGTGGGTGCTTGCTGGCGACGGTCAGGTGACGCGGCCGACACCGGCTTAACTGGAGCCCATGGGGACAACCCTATAGAATGGGGCAGAGACACCATGGTGGCTGCCGAAGTGGGCACCTGCTTTTGATGTCGGGGGGCCCTTGATGCAGACACAGAGGACGCCGACATCGGGGCAGGGCAGACGGCAGGTGATGACTCGCCGACCGAGGAGACACCAGCCCCGCCACCAGAGGAAGAACCCGTGGATTTAAGTAGGGCCTTTACCGTCAGGAGCTGCAGAGCTGAGACTGAAGATCCGGACCCTGCCTGACTGCTGCCTGACATCAGGACCAAAGCGGGAGATTTGTCCGCTGGCTGCCCGGAGGATGGAAAGGAAAGGAAAGCCAGGTAGGACGATCCAATCCCCCATGGAAGGAGGAACCAGAAGCAGTCTTTTTCTTGTGTGGAAACCACGATCAAGAGCGTGTCTAGGTCTTCTTCTTGTCCTTGGACTTGTGCTTTCCTGAAGACATCTTCTCTCTATGAGACAACGTCAAGGCCTCCACTACGGGGACAAGGAAGAAGGGTGACCTTCCCCTGAGGATTGCTTCTGCATGGCGGCAAGTTGTTTTTCCAGAAGTTGGGCTTGGAGGGCCTTCTGGCGTCGAAGCCTAGTCCTTTGGTTGAAGCCCTGGCAGTGCTGGCAGCCCTTGGTGTCGTGGTTCGGGCCTAGGCAGAAAAGACAGGCAGTGTGGCCACCTTTGGGTGGTAGCTGTTTGCCACACGCATACTTTTGTTGGTCAACTGATGAAGATGGTGTTGAAGACATGCAGGGAAGAAGAAAATCACTTTTTGGAGAGAATAAAAGAAAAACGCAGGTAAATGCATGAAGGCAGTCATCTGTAGCAGAAGGGGGCTGTGGAGCCAATGCAAATGGGACGACGGTGGGAAAAGAACTAAGGTGGGCTGGGGACTGCCCATTTTATACCATCGGCTGACACCAGGGGCGGACCGACATTGGGGGCGGTCCCTGCTGGAGACTGCTAGCTAGAAGTTTTCTGAGGGGTCCTGGAGTCTGAGTCCGAGTCCTTACTGTAATAGCCTGCTGCAAGAGCTCCAACTCAAACTAAGATCCACTTTACCGTCAGTTCAGTTTGCTTTCGGCTTTCCTAGAAGGGGACTCCTTTCTCCCTACTCGGGGTTCAAACACCTTGGCACATTCTACAGTATTCCTCCATCCATCTTCACCTACCAACTCCCAACAGCATGCACACCTTTACATAAGGCAAAAGTGAGCCTGACAGCCTTTAAAGGGCCCTCAAATTAATCTCCTCCAACGGGCTGTCTCCCCTTTCCAACTCCTACCAAGAACTTGTTGAAACAAAACAGAAAAAGCGCTCCACTAAGCGCAGTACGTTGGGATTTACCACACCAGACAGCTCTAGTAACCCCGACCCCATGGCAACACTGGCACACCTTTATAAGGCTGAAACAAGCCTATCAGCACTTAAAAGTGCCGCCGTGCTTCCACTCCTCCTCGTTGCTCCAAAGCCACTGAATCCTCATCACCATGGGGAAATCTTTATTAGTCCATGCAGGACTACCGCATGTAATTTAAAATTCATTCATCTCCCCAGGGTCTCAGAAATGCCTGATGTCTTTCTCAAAAAGAACATAACAGCAACTTTTACCGGCGGAGTTGTGCAAAAACACTGAGGCTTAAAGAGGCAAAAACAATCTAGCGGTATGGTATGTCCATAAAAAGTGCTGCTTGTTTACATTCCAGCAATTACCTGGCCCAAGGTTACAAACTCTCTGCCAAATTAAGATGGGTTTCACTCAAGATATCCTGAACGGTACTTAAAATAACTTAGAATCTCCAGACACAAGAGCTCTCACTTATTTATTTGCTTGTGCTAACCAGGTAAGCACACTAGACAGCCAAGTGCCTATTTTCAGGTGTGACCGGGAGATTACAAGGTACAGAGAAGAACATCAGGCAATAGACATTACATCACAAGTCAGAGACAGTATGGTACAGGCTTGGACAGCAGTCATATGATTTCGGCATGAAGGCAGGACAGCGGTCAAATACAGGATATACAAATAGAATCTGCCATACACCCAGGCAGGTATGGGTAAACAGACATCATAAATATAGTTTGTGGGCTAGAGTCCAATAAACAGAGATAGCATAGAATTTTGCTTGGCATGAACAGAAAGGCAAGGATGAAAACTATTTACAGATAATACAGCTGATAGCAGCAAGCTAGCCAGCAGATACAGTGCATTCAGTATCAGGAAACTCATCTCCTCAAACAGTCTTGGCCAGGTTTGAATCGCCTCAGCCGGTCAGTTTGGCCTGGGGAGGTTCCTTAAGTGCACAGACAGGTGGATGCCGATTTGAGGAAACCCCATAGAGAGGATTTGAAACAAGAGTGGGAGAGGGAGTTCCACAATCTGGGTGCAAAAACAGCGAGGGCCCGATCACCCATTTGGGTACGTGTTTTGGGAACTTGGAGGACATGTGAGTCACAGGATCTTAGGTGGTAGGAGGGGGTAGCAGTTTGAGGGATAAAGCGAGTGCAGGAGGGGTGGCAGTTCTGATGATGTTGTCGATGAAGCTGCCGAGAACAAAGGTGCGGTGTTTTTCCAGAGGAAGCCACTCGAGCCTGGTGTATAGTTCACAGTGGTGCATGAGGCGAGGAGCAGAGAGCACAAAGAGACAAACATTGTTGTATGTGCTATCCCATTTAAAGAGACTGTTTTTTGGATGGGGGCAAAGGAGACAAGCCCATAGCAGAGCAAGGGGAGGAGGACCCCCTTAACTAGGGCAAGTGGCATGGAATGGAGCAGCAGCATGGCCATCTTGCTGCTTCTCAAAGGCTCAAGTGTTCCATACCTATTCTACCCCCAGCAAACCCTGTCTGGTCTGCAGCAATTCTGTTTATATCCCATGCATGCTTGAAACCCTCCATCGTTCCAGCCTCCACCACTTCTGATGGCAGTGGGTTCCATGTGCATACCACCCCTTCAGTAAAGAAATATTTCCTCACATCCCTCCTGAACTTCCCCCCATTCAGCTTCATCACATGCCCCCAGTCCTGAAGCCTGCCATCATTTGGAAAAGGCTCCCCTCATGCACCGTTTGCCCATGTGAGGTATCTGTAGGTCCCAATCATGTCACCTCTTGCTCTCCTCCAGGATGTACATGCTGAGATCCCTTAGTCTGTCCTCAGAGCTTACCTTGCAACTCCAGCATCACTTGGGCTGCCCTCCTCAGGACCACTTCTACCCTAAGTCCTTTCTGAGGTACTGTATCCATAAATGGACACAGTGCTCTAGGTGGGGACAGACCAGAGAGCAATACAGCACCAGTACCACCTCCATCCTCCTGCTGGAGATTCTTCTCCCTATGTACTCCAGCATCCCACTAGCCTTGCCCATGGCCTTTTCACACTGCACTGCCAACATGAGGTCCTCCTGATACAATAACCTCAAGGTTCCTTTTCTGTCTAGTGACTGCTAATGCCTGCCCCATCCAATAGTCAGCAATGGTGTTCCTATGCCCTAGGTGCATGATTTTACACTTTTTGGCACTGAACCCCAAGTGCCATGTTTCTGAACACTCCTCAGCTTTCCCTAGATCCCTGCACATTTTCTTCACCTCTCCTGAGAGTCCATCTTACTGCACATTTTGGTGTCATCTGCAAAAAGGCGCATCTTCCCCTCCAGTTCCTCTGCAATTTTTCCTATGAAAACAATGAAGAGAACTGGTCCCCCCAGTACCAAACCTTGTGGCACCCCACTGCTCATTCTCCCATCTTTAGAATTAGTGACATTAACTACCACCTGTTGATGTACCCACAGTGGGAGTGTATACTGCGAAAGAAGTTGTGGTAATCTTATACTTCAACAAGGGAACTGTTACAGGTCACCACTCAGATATCAGGGACGAGTCAAGGAGAATACCTTCCTATAAGCTCATAAATCTATACTACTTACAAGATAACTGGAGCAGCCACAGAGCAGAGAAGTGGGAGATGTGATTTCATACTGGAGTTCATACTGGATTGTTAAGACAACCAGAAGGCGTAAGCCCATGTAGGTTATCCCCACCATTTCAGTGGAGGAAACCAAAGTTACCAACTGTTATGTACCTGTCCAAGCTTGTTTTAAAAGCATTAAAGCTGGAAGATTCCACTATTTCAGCGGGTAAATTATTCCACAATCGGACCACTCTAGGTCCAAAGCTAGATTGTCTAAGCTTTGTCTTACATAGTTCTTCTTTTAGTTGATATTTATGCCCTCTTAGGTTATAACTTTGATCCTTGATTTGAAGGCCAAGATCTTTTTTTAATTTTTCTTGTCCTAAGATTTTATATAACAATAGTAAATCTCCCCTTACACGTAGAGTATCCAGTGACCACAACCCTGGGTCCTTCAGCCTCTCCCCATACGATTTATCTTTAATCACTTTTATAAGCCTTTGAGGTTTTCAACCATTTTTATTCCTTTTTTAAGTATGGACTCCAAACTGTAGAGCAGTAATCCAAATGAGGTCTCACGTAAGTCTTGTAGAGGGGCATTAACACCTCTTTATTTTTAGAATGAAAACTTTTTCTAAAGCAGTTAACCAGATGCATGGTTTTGTTTGCTACTACTTTACAATGGTACCCCTTTCTTAAATTAGAACTAATGTATACCCCCAGGTCTTTTTCACAATCAGAATTCTTGAGTTTTACACCTTGAATATAGTAGTCCTGCTCTATATTATACTTCCCTATATGGATTGTTACACATTTATCCAAATTAAAATACATTTAATTTTTGTTTGCCCACTCTAATATACAGAGTAGGTCTTGGCCAAATTGTAATCTATCCTCAAAGGTATTAACAACCCCTCCCATCTTAACATCATCTGCAAATTCTATTAATTTGTTCCTTTCAGTTATATTTAGATCAGCAATAAAAATGCCAAACAGCAGTGGTCCCAACATGGATCCCTGCGGCACACCACTGGACACCTCAACTTCATCCGACATAAAACCCTGAATCCTAACTCTGAGTTCTATTGGTTAGACAATGACTGATACATCCAATAATTTTACTATCAATTCCCAGATTTTCTAATTTTTGGATCACTATACCATGAGGAACTGTATTGAAAGCTCGACTGAAATCTAACATTACCATGTCTACATTATTGCCCTGATCTATTAACTTTCCAGCACATTCATAGAAACTGACTAGATCAGTCTTGCAGGATCGATTTTTAACAAACTCATGTTGGGCATTATCAATCAGTCCCTTACTCGAGATAATATATTTCAATCTCTTCATAAATTGTGCCTTCAACAATTTTACAGATCACTGATGTCAGGCTTATCAGTCGGTAATTTGCTGCTTCAGATCTTCTCCCCTTCTTATATACCGGGACCACATATGCTGTTCTCCAGTCTCTTGGCACATACCCCTCATACAAGGATTTCTGCCCTATTATTTGGATAGCAGGTGCTAACATCTCCGATTTCCTTAATGAATCTTGGGTGAACCCCATCTGGACCAGCAGATTTATCCGTCCTGATTTTTTTGTATTCTTTCAAGAACTTTATCAATAGTAACTATATCATTATGCACCTTGTTACATATTTCATCCTCGCTTTTATCTCTTGTATAATTATCCTTGACAAACGCCTTCTAAATATCTTACTAAATTCTTTAGTCATTTCGTCAGGTTTATCAGTCAATTCACAGTCGATATGGAGTGGTCCCACAGCATTAACATTCCCCTTTTATTGTTCACATAAGCAAAGAAGCTTTTTGTATTATTTTTTGATGTAGCAAGTTTGTATTCCACCTGTTGTTTTGCTCTTATTTCATACTTGACTTTCTGTAATATCCTTTTATATCTAATCCGACTAGTCCCTGATTCTAGTTGTTTCATCTGTCTATATAGTATTTTCTTTTTCTTGCATAGTTTAATGATCTTATTATTAATCCAGGATGTTTTTTCCCCCTACTATTGTATACTTTTTTCATTGGGATGTTTTCTAATGTCACTTTATTATATTAACAAGGACTTCCCAAGATTCTTCAGTAGATAGCTCATGCATTATCCTATTCCAATTTAATTTACTCAATATATTTATTTCAGGATAGTTAACTTTATTATACATTATCTGGGTTGTCTTGTCCTTAATTATTTTATTCATCTTGTTAATTGTGAACATAATAGTTCCACGATAACTTGTTCCTATTGGTGGTCCTAATCTAATATTTTCAATATCACTGGGTATGTTAGTTAAGATAACATCCAAGGTATTATTACCCCTAGTAGGTTCGTTTATACATTGCTGAATACCTGCTGATATCACTTCTCATTTATTCCTGATCCCAACAAGTTGTTGCCTTTTTTTTTTTTTTTTTTTTTATTTCCATCTACTTCAGGAATATTCAACTCTCCCATTAGCACTATATCAGTATCTTCTGCCAAGGTAGTAACCATATCCATGAATACCTCTGTTTCCCTGACTGTGGTGTTAGGTGGTCTATAGAAGACTATCAGTTTAAAAGGCTTACCCTTCAAACCCACAATATTTCCAGAAATTATTTCAATGTTTCCGTAGTCTTCTTCTATGCTGATGTTTTGACATTTGATTTAATCTTTAATATACACTGCAATTCCTCCCCCTCTTTTAAACAGTCTATTCCTTTTACAGAGTTGATACCCAGGAATATGCTGGTTCCATTCAGTGTCTAAGTTCCACCAGGTTTCAACTACCCCTATTAACCCTATATCACTTTTTTCAAGTAAAAGTTCAATTTCAGCCATTTTATCCTTATTTAAGCTTCTGGCATTAAACATCAGAGCATTTATATTTGCTTCTGTCTTATTATTTTTAGATATTGGCTCCTGTAGTGTTTTCTGTAATCCACTCATCCCCCTTTTATTCAATTTAAATGTCTGTCAATCTCTTTTCGTATTCGATTCCCCAATATTCTACTTCCCCTAAAACTCAAATGCAATCCATCCCTACAGTAAAGTTCTTTAATATTATAAAATCTGTCCCAATGTTTAATGAATGAGATCCCCTGTTCTTTTGACTATTTATTCAACCATGCATTGGCCAAAGCTATTTTTTTTGCTTTATAAGCAGATGCTCTTGGTTCAGGTAAAATTTCCGATATCAAAATTTCACTATCTTTTTTCTGCAGTTTGTGAATGAGTTCTTTTACTTAATCTTGAAAGGTTAATAGGGAATTTCTTTCGATGTCATTTATTCCTACATGAACCACCGCTATTGGATTAAGCCCTCCGCCAGCAAATATATTATCTACCATGCTAGTCAGGTCTTTCACCCCTGCCCCTGGGAAACAACTCACCATATTATTTGCCTTATCTTCCCTACAAATGTACATGTTAGTATACTTTATGATAGAGTCCCCTATAACTATTATTTATGTTGAAGGTGGCAAATAATAGGATTGTGTAACAGTCACGTGTATTTCTTACAGTATTTGCATATCATGTGATGTGCGATGTACTATCTTTCTTATTTAAAAAAATAAACTAAAATTTAATTAACCACCACCCTCTGTGTCTTTCATCCATTAACCTGTTCTGAACCCACTTTATCAATATGGACCCTACTCCTAAGCTGGTCAACTTCCTAATGAGCACTCTGCACAGCACAGTGTCAAACACTTTGCTGAAGGCCAGCTAGGCTGTCTACTGCCCTCCCCTGGTCATCCAGTCAAAGAAATCACATTCGTTAGGCATGAACTTCCTCTCACGAATCTGTGCTGCCTGTGGTCCTGCATCCCAGTGGATGCCAGATACGCGACGAGCCTCTTCTTCAGGAGGGTTTCCATTAGTTTCCCCACCACTGAAGTTAGTTTGACTGGTTTGTAATTGCTACCCTTCTTCCTGCTGCCACTCTTGTGTAGAAGCCGATTTTTCTTCTTCTACTACCAATTTGGTGTCAACGATACTACAAATTCAGTCTTTTAATCATAAAATTTGTCTTACAAGCCACAGGATCCAACAGTTATTTAAATTCTGAGAATTTTTTTCCCCTTGTTTTTCCACCCATGGTTCCTCACCCACCCCCAATCCATGCTAATGGGGCTGCCATGGCTGCACCCATCCTCCACCTGGGAGAGCGAGCAAGCAGCTGCCTTTTTTTGTAAATATATTTCTAGTATCTTTTACAATAACAAAAGCGTTGTGTGGATATCAGACGTGCACAGTACAGAACAACTTTCAAACAGATAAAGTACATCACAAGGGCATTAGTAGATACTGCAGTACATTATGTTATTCCAGCGATCTACTGGGGCTCAACAAAGCAATGAGTCCCATATGGATCCTAGCTAAAGCCGAATTCCATGGGATGTATGGCTGAATCTTAGTGGCCAGAGTAGGGGGAACCCCCGGTAGCCTTCTCTAGCCCTTTTCTCCAAGTCAACCCCTCCTCCCTGTCCTG
The DNA here is from genome assembly GCA_016271365.2 of Neoceratodus forsteri. Classification (NCBI taxonomy): domain Eukaryota; kingdom Metazoa; phylum Chordata; order Ceratodontiformes; family Ceratodontidae; genus Neoceratodus; species Neoceratodus forsteri. The sequence goes on along the minus strand of CM028138.1, from coordinate 277,410,388 downwards.
AACAGGTACCTGCCTCCCCCAGCCTGGGGTTTCTCTAGGGGACAAAGTTAGGGTCATGCTGCATTACATATAATTCCCAGGTATTCCAGCTGGTTGTAAATGTTACAGGTTCATCGTTTAAACTAAAGGTAATTTGTTCCATCTTGTATAGGTGATTTACCGTCTCCCACCATTGGGCCATCCCTGGTACCTGTTAGCCAGTTTCTAGTGATACATTTCTTAGCTACTACTAGCAGGATGACCAGAAGATATTTTGCACATCTACCCTTTGGGGTCTTGGAATACTGATGGAGTAAATTCATTTCCGGAATGAGAATCCAGGGGTAAAAATGCCCCCGACTGGCTGCTCTAGAGCTCTTTAAACAAAATCGCACAACCTTGGGCAGGACCACATTATGTCTGCATGCCTTGCCTTTCCCTCTCCACAGTGTCTCCAGCACTCCGTTGTTCATCCCTGACCATATCTGGCTGTGATTACTATGGTCTGGAAATAACGGGCCAAGTGCTTCCAAGTGTATTCATGCCAAATGTGGGATGATGCAATACAGCCCATACCCATTCCCACTTTTTCTGTTATTGTTCCCGCCCAAATTCTGCTGTCCATTTATTTGCAATATAAGATGTGCTATATGGTTGGGACCCCTGTATAGCTTGACAGAGAAGAGAGAGCAGATGGTTAGTAGTTTGGCATTGGGCACACAGTAGCACAGCCATGATCAGGGAAGGATACACCTCTCGGTCCCTGACTGCTACTGGTTGGGAGTCCAGGAAATGCCTCACATGAAGGCATCTGAAAAAATTTCTGTGGTCCAGCCCATACTTATTTTACAGTTCTACAAAAGGACAATGTCTCAGAACCCGCACAAAACTGCAAGAGATAAACTAATCCTTGGAGTCTCCATCTACAGAATGTGGGATCAGTACACACCGGGTGGAAGTCAGGGAGTTGGTCTATGGGGCAGAGCCAGATTCGGTGAGGATCTAAGCTCAGTTTCTCGACTAGTATTTGCCAGGTTGTTTGGGCCGCCAGTCCAGGTATTCAGTGGCGGCTGGGGGCGGTTTAGTACTCTGGAGCCAAACAGACTCTGGGTCATGTCCCAGAAGGGTAATAAAGTATGCTCCACTTGCAGCCACTTTGAGCTCTCTGTAGCGTGGTGCCAAAGTAGTACAATTCTCAACTGGATCGACTGAAAATATATGCAGAGGTCTGGTAAAGCCAGGCCTCCACAGGCTTTAGGAAGCATCAATGTACAGAGTCTGATCCATGGTCTGCTGCCATTCCAGATAAATCAGGAGATCTCAGTGTGCCATTGCTGCTAGGTTTGTTCAGGTATGGGGACAGGGACATTCTGGAATATGTAAAAGTATCATTGGAGGGTAACCATACAGACCATATCCACCCTGCAAATGAGGCTGAGAGGTAGAGTTTGTCATTGTTTCAAGTCAGCTATTAACTACGAAGTCAAAGGGGCGATACTGGCATCATAAAGTCGATTCAACTGTAGTGGGAGTTTAATTCCAGAGTATTTAATTTCCTGCAGTCCTCACGGAAAGGGAACTGAGCCTGTAACTCTACAGATGGTTGCCAGCTGGTCGGCAACACCTCAGTTTCTGTGGTATTCAATTTATAATCAGAGATCACCTCAAACTGCTCTAAAATGGCAAAAAGTTCTCTGAAGGATATGCCTGGATCAGTCAAGTATAGGAGGATATTGTCCGCGTACAACATGACACAACATTCCATGTCCCCTATCTGTATCCCCCGTACTGTGGGGCTTTCCCTGATGGCCTGGGTCAAAGGCTCAATGTACAGGGCGAAGAGCAGGGGAGACAAGGGGCAACCCTGTTGGATGACTCGACCTAAAGGGAGACACTGCAAGATATGCCCATGTACCTTAATAAAGGCCTGGGGAGTGAAGTAAACATGCTGTAGTATGGTAATGAAGTCTGCCAACAAGGCCATTTTCGCAAGGGCTGCTAACAGATAAGGCCAAGATACCCTATAAAAGGCATTCTTGGCATCTAAGCTAACCAGAAAGAAGGGGGTAGCCACCAAATGGACTTGATGGAGGATCTGGAGTGTGCAATGAGCGTTGTGGCTAATCTGATGAGCGCATACGAACTCCGTTTGATAAGGATGTATCAAGGTAAGGATTCAGACCATGGTGTGCACTCTAAAAATCAGACATTCTAATCATCTCAGAAACTTGGCTAAAGAGCAGTATCCCTGACCACTCGGTCTCCATTCCTGGCTACTCAATGCTAAGGCAAGACCGTGCTGGCAGGAGTGGTGGTGTGGCCATTTATGTCCTAGCCTCCATCCAATATTCCACCATCTACTCATCCTCCAATCCTGAGACCCATGATGCCCTAGCTATCCATGTGACCCTCTCCTTCACTCTCCCAATCTTCGTAGACGGCATATACTGCCACCCAAATGTCCATCCTTCGGTCGTGCTAGACCTCCTAACCTCCATCACTTCCCTTGCTTGCTCTGGGGAATTATTCATCCTAGGCGACTTCAATATAAATTGGTTGTCACCTAAAACTACCAAAACTAAAATCGGAGTTCTAAACCTCTCCCAACTGATCTCCGAACCCACCCACCCAAACCACAAGACACAGCACCACTCCCTACTTGACTGGGCCCTTACCTGCCACCCCCACCATGTCATCATCTCTGGCATCCTCCCTGATGCTCTCAGTGACCATAACCTAATATTCATAGTTAGGAAAGTCCACAGAACTAAAATCGCCACATAAAACCATACAACTACGCTCTTTCAAGTCTCCTGACCTTGAACCTCTCTTGAGTAACCTTGCCACGTCTGACTGGTCCCCTCTAACCTCCTTCCCCTCAGCTGATAAGGCCCTTGCCTACTTCAAAGAAATATTTCTTGTAAACTGGAATGCCTTTGCCCCATTCAAACAAACCAGAGTCAGAGGTAACCACTTGCCTTGGACAACCCCTGAACTTCTGACCTGTATCAGGGCTAGAGACCGAGCCTGGAAGAATCATAAAGCTACCCAGCATCTTAGTGACCTTGCGAACATCCGTATGCTCAGAAATGCTTGCACCAGGGCTACAAGGTTAGCCAAGTCCGAACAGTTCAAATCTGACTTCATCACGAACATAAATTCTCCTTCAAAGTTCTGGAAGGTGGTCCACACACTATTTACCCCCTCATCTCGCCCACCGCCCCCGGTACTTAAAGTAAATAGCTCACTAGTGTCCGACCCACAAGCTGTAACTGTGAAATTTAACTCCTCCTATACCTCCTGCGCCACTCAGCTACTGAAATCCCTCCCCTTCCCACCCTCTACCGATGTCCCCCCCACCACCTTCCCTTCTCTCTTTGCTACTGTACCCCAAATGATGCCCTAAGTGCCCTCCTCACCACAACCCCTCTAAAGGTGCCTTCCCTGATGGCCTTGACCCAAAACTCCTCTCCCTCTCCGCTTCGGCCATTACCTACCCCCTCTCAATAATCCTAAATCTCTCATTCTCTACTGCCTTAGTCCCCTCTTCATGGAAACATGCTGTGGTCCTCCCTCTACCCAAAGGGGGTGAACCCTCATCCCCTGGCAATTATCGCCCCATTTCTCTCCTCCCCACCCTTGCTAGGCTTCAAGAACACATTGTCTTCTCCCAACTCACCTGTTTTCTGACACCTCCTTTTTCACCCCTTTCCAGTCTGGTTTTGGGGGGGGGGGGAACACTCAACCACCACCTCTCTCCTACAGCTCACAGAATCCAGCCTAACCGGGATGGACAATGGCCAAATTACCTCTGCCATTTTTGTCGACCTGGCCAAGGCCTTCGACACAGTCTCTCACTCCCTTCTCCTCGACTCACTCCCAGCAGCTAGCCTATCTCCTTCTGTCACAAACTGGTTTAAGGCCTACCTTATTGGTAGAACCCAATCAGTTAAGATCTTGGACGCCACTTCCCCTTCCCTCCCAATTAGCACCGGAGTCCCCCAAGGCTCAGTATTAGGGCCCCCTCCTATTCTCCATCTTCTAAAATGACCTTCCCTCCATTTGCTCCCCATCCTCCGCTATACATATGTATGCCAATGATACAGTCCTGTATGCATCTGGCTCCTGTCCTGATGAGGTTACAACCAGCTTACAGCAAGACTTCTACAAGGTTCAGCTCTGGTTTGCCAACCATCAACTTTTCCTCAATGCCAAGAAGACTGTCTCCATGACCTTTGGCACAAGGCAGACACTCTCTAGGCTTCCCTCCCTACCCACTTTTCACACCCTTGAGGGAACTTTACTTCAGGACACATCCCCTTTCAGGTACTTAGGTGTTTGGTTGGACCGACACCTAAACTTCTCTGGACATACTGATGCCATTTAGAAAAAACTGCACCCCAAACCTGATGCCCTGTTCAGGAACCATAGTTGCATCCCTCCTACGGCTAGGCGTGAACATAGAAACATAGACTTTGACGGCAGATAAGGACCGCTAGGCCCATCTAGTCTGCCCATTTCCCTACCTACAGGATAGGCCGCAGATCCTAGTTAACCAACAGCCTACATCTTCCTGCCCCCCACAAGAACTGCCTTATGTCTGTACCATGCCTTCTTGAATTCTCCCACAGTTTTAGACCACAACTTCCTCAGGAAGGCTGTTCCCATGCATCCACTACCTCTGTGAAATAATACTTCCCCACATTACCCTGGAACCGCCCTCCTTCTATCTTTAAATTGTGTCCCTTGTTCTTGCAAGTCTTTTTCTGAAAGATGCTACCCTCTTGGACTTTGTTGATCTCTTGAGGTACTTGAAAGTTTCTATCATGTCCCCCTCTCCCTTCTTTCCTCAAGGGTATACATGTTAAGCTCCTTTAGTCTCTCCTCATCGGCTTCTCTTGCAGACCCTGCACCATTTTAGCTGCCCTCCTCTGGACTGCCTCTATCCTGTCTATGTCCTTGCGGAGATGGGGTCTCCAGAACTGGACACAGTATTCCAGATGGGGTCTCACCAACTGTCTGTACAGAGGATAACAACTTCCTGTTTCTGCTGCTGATGCCTCTCCTATACATCCCAGTATACCCCGGCCTCCTACTGTCTTCTCACATTGCTTGCTAACCTTAAGGTCATCTGATATGATTACCCCCAGGTCCCTTTCCCCACCCACTGTGTATTCTTCCCCTTGGTTCTTGTTTCCCACGTGCATTATTTTGCACTTTTTTGCATTGAATCCTAGCTGCCACACGTCTGACCATTCCTCCAACCTTGCCAAGTCCCTTTTCATCCTTTCCACGCCTCCTTGTTCAGAAGATGATACTGCCTATTTTCGACTACTGTGACGTAGTCTATGGTGCTGCCACTAAGACCTCCCTGGCCAGACTGGACACCCTCTTCAGTTCCTTCTGCCGCTTTGCCCTGGATGCCCCCCTCGCACCCATCACTGCGGTCTTTCTCGTGCCCTATCCTTCCCCTCTCTTACAAACAGGCAACTCTGCCACTGTGCTAAATTCACTTCCAAGCACTGGCTGGTGCTCCCTGCCTACCTCACCTCCTCCTTTATAACACCCCCCCCCACCTCCCATTCCCTTAGATCAACCGACTCCCGTACCCTGGTTGTCCCCAGCAGATCTACCCAAATCGGCCAATCCAGTTACTCTTACCACCTCCCAAAAATCTGGAATTCCCTCCCCCTCAAGTCCTGCACTCATCCTCTGCCAATTCCATTAGCTCTGCCCTCGATAATTATTTATTTGAGAAAATCGGAAATTACAACCCTTTGAACTGTAGACTCGTTTCCAAAGTCTCCACGTCAGATAAATAGTAACAATAATAAACAAACAATCAGAACACAAGAGTGTGCAAGCTTGTGCCTAGCTGCTCCTGCCATATACCTCCCCAATTCCCTCCTCTAAGCCCTGGACAAACCCTACCCCCTACCCTCACTTTCATTTTACCCTGCGCATACCTACCCCCCAAATCTCTAGCCCTCCTCCCCTTCCCACTAACTGCTCCCCCTTACTGGCCTCTCTTGATCTCTCACAGAATGTAAAGGACACTGAATGCTCTCCATGGGTCCCTCTCCTTACCCCACAAGGGGCTTGTATCTCTCATCTACTCCCTTCTCCCACCATCTTAAAGGGGTCTCTCTGGGACACTGCCTTATCCCCTTCTCTCTGGTCCCCTTGCATGGTTCCTCGCATCCTGAAGGGGTCTCCAGGGACAGGACTCTTCCCCTCCCCACCTCACCCCTCCCTCCCCTTTCCTCCTTTTCTATCATGTAACCACTTGTTTACTTATTAACCCGGCACTTATTATTGTCCACTCTTTCTACATGTTATGCGCAACACTGTTGTAACACTGTTTGTAACACCTGCCTTACAACTGTATGTTAATGTTGATCTTGTAACTTGAATGTTTAATGTCTCATTCCAATTGTACCCCTCCTCCCCAAGTCGCACTGGGAGACGAGCGACTTGTTGCTCAGTGTGCTTTTCTGGTGAAACATTTCAATAAATAAATAAATAAATAAATAAATAAGAAGGTGGGCAACACAGTGTCTAGCCTGCTGGCAAATACCGCCACTGATTATGTATAACTGGTGTTTAAGACTGATATTAGTCTATACACAGGGGCACTCTGTAGGGTCCTTTCCTGGTTTCAGGATTACAGAAATGTCAGCGTATTGTCATGTTCTGGGGATTTCTCTACCTGCTAGTATCTCATTATACATCTGCCTCAGGGGAAGAGGAGGACTCTCAGATAAAATTCAGTAATATACCACTCAAGAGCATGGAGTCTCCTAGATGTTCATTTTTTGGAAGGCAAGGAGCAGCTCTTCAGAGACAGGGCAGGAAAGGCCGTCAGACTGTTCAGGAGCTAGCTGCAGCAGTAAAAATGGGGCTAGGAATGCTGTCATTTGCTCTTGCTACTGAGGACCATCTAGGATGTAAACAGAAGCATAAAAAGTGCAGAAAGCTTTAGTAATATCAGTCATTTTGTGGCGCTCCTGGCAGTTGGTGGGGTGCTGTAACCTAGCTACAGTCACTCTGGATTTTTGCCATCTGACCTGGTCGGCAAGGAGGCAAATTCGCCCAAGGCCCCAACTCATCATACAATATAGAGAGGTTAAGGCAACCTCCATCTCCTGCAGGAATATAGCATCCAACTCTCGTTTAGTTGTATCCGGATGAGGTTTTACAGAGATGTCACCCTGCAGGTGAGCCTGCTGCAGAAAAGGAAGGGTATCCTGCAACTCCTCAATATGCTGTTGATGCTCTTTGTGCCTTCTCGCAGTATAACTAATTACAGATCCCCTAAGGACCGCTTTAAATGTATCCCAGATAATGGCTTCCAAGTGCTCTCCGTCCTGACTGAGCTCCATAATCTCTGGGATTTTTTCAGCTAAGAAGGTCCTAAATTCTTCCAAAAAGAGGTAGAACACATTGAAGCACCATCGAGTACAGGCTTGTTCCTTCGCTAATCGAAGATATGTCAGGAGTGCAGCATGACTGGATAAGAAAATGTCTCCCATCCTGCAGTCCCTTACATAATGCATATGTTCTTGTTGAACGTAGCACAGAATGCACCACAGAGAAATGTGAGTATTTCCTAGTGTGCGGGTGCAGGGTCTGTCAAATATCCATCCACTTGTGCAGTCGATGGATGTTTGCACATGTTTTATGAGCTGCGAGAAGTTGGGGGGAGTGTCCCAAGTCATGGAACGCAGCACATTACAGTCTTCAGCTAATAGCAAGCCTTCCACCATGTTAATCAGGATCAAATCTAGGAGTTTTCTAATCATGGCCGAATTAAATGCTGGTGGGATGTATAGGTTAGCTAGGGTGACTTGGACTTGAAGGAGCTTCCCTTGGATGATTACCAACTGATCCTCACAGTCCTTGATCACAGCTGTCTCCTGGAATATGAGTGTGGGACGAGCATAACCCCCCAAGTCTGCCCTGTTGCACATTTGAACTACAGACCGCCTCGGGACCCAAACTACTGGAGTTTCTGCTAAGGTGAGTCTCCTGTAAGTATATGGGTACAGGCTCTCCTTTTTAATTTGAGACGACACCTTTGGCATCGTTAACAGGCTGTGAAATCTGTCCACATTCAAAGATTATCATAACATATCACTTCCCGTAACATAGCAGAGGAATTTTAGTCCCCTACAGAACCACCACCTCCAAGCCACGTAAGACAGCTGTACCATGTAAAATGCATATGATATGAGCACCAAAAAACCGGAGCTCTCTAGAGAAACTAACTGTGGTGCCAACTGAGCACCCATTACAGATATACTGGGTCATAAAAAACAAAGGAAAATAACTAGAACGAGCGCCAATTGGGCAGTCCTGTCCAAGTAGTGGCACAATGGGCTTCCAAGGTAGGAGGCTCCAACAGGAGCCCTGTGCCAACAAAAAAGTCCATGGCTAGAGGGGATATCCCTCCCGGGTGGGAGGGGCCCCTGACAGCAGCACAGTACTATCCTAGGGTCGGGATACAGGGAGATTGGATGTCACACAACTGCCGAAGTGCAGTACCTCTCTGGTGCAACTTAAACCTTGCATTGTAAGGGAGAAAGTAAGAGGAAGGCCCTAGGCGTGTAATGACCAGGGCCTCCACTATGGGACCTAGCACAGACCACATATCCAGGAGTGTAGGAACCCCCGATGGTGTGACTAGTGTAAAAGAAAATTAGATAAAAGGGATAATTGCAACATTAGTCAAAAAGTGCATAAAGACTGAAACAAAGACAAATTTCAACAGGAGTCCAAAAGTTTGTATGAAAGGGAATATGTAATCAAATTCTTTCGTACCCCAGTAATAACTATGCACTATCTACCAACAAGTAACTCTGCCCGCTGGCAGAAATGCAGGGAACCACAGGTCCATTATACACACGTAATATGGCCTTGTAAGGTCTTACACCCATTCTTCAACTGGCTGCAAACCGAATTAGGTATTCTTCCTACTTCAGTACCCCCGAGGCTATAGGGACCCCAATACCAGATACTTTTAGGTATTCTGCTCAGTGCCACCAAAATGATTATTATTAGGGCTTGGCTATCTCCACAAGACCCTAGCCTGATGACTTCGCACACCACTGTTAATCAGATCTACCAAATGGAAAAAATAACACACAGTCTTACCAAGCGGGTGGAGCAGTAGTCCTCACACCGGACTCAATGGTTCTTGCATTCAGTGGAAAAGGACACGGTCTTTGTCCCATAAAAATCCCTGACGTATCCTGGTACTGCTCCCCCAGTTCCTCTACAAAGTCCTTCACTAAACCATACACCGGCATCCATTTGATTTCCCCCTACACCTTGAAGGGATTGACACTTCCTCCTGTGATTTGGATTGTCTATCTCTCCCTTCGGGAAGGGGAAGAGAGCTAGATCCCCCTCCCTGGGCCCCTCCCCCACCTCAGATATGAATCTGCAAACTTTAACTGCACACCTGTGGAGAACTGGAACACGTGTCCTACTACTTAATTATACCTATAGTTCCCCTCTGTGCTGTACCTTAAGGGGTGGAGGACTTACAAAGTTTGTTTGACCCCTTCTCCAAGACAGAACTACTGTAATAATGACTCATCACTGCCTTATGCACTTTTGTACAATTGTTGGAACACGCCGATATTGAAATTGTTGTTATATTTACAAAGAAGGGAACATATACCAATTTCAACATTGGTACAAAAGTTCACAGAAACTGGAACCTTCAAAAAAAAAAAAAAAAAAATTAGCCAATAAGCAAGCAGCTGTCTTCACATTCGATGCATGCTGGGTGCCGTCGCCCTCCCCCCTTTCTTAAAACTCTTTTCATGTTGTTTTTGCAACCATGGTTCCTTCCCCCATCTCCTCTAAGGGAGTCTTCATGGCAGCACCCATCCTCCATCCCAGAAAGTGAGCAAGCCGCTGCCTTCATATTCAGTGCATGCCCTCCCCAACGAGAGCCATCAGCCTCACTTTTAATATGTGCTCAGTATGGGGTAGTGGGGGTCTGCATGGGAACCCCATTCTTCCAGGTGATAATGGTCTTATGGGTTTGGGTCCTGGTGAGCCTAAAGCAGAAAATTAATCTAAATACAAAGAACCTCAGCACAAAAGCAAGAAAGGCAAGGGTTACCCAGAAAGGGCACTGACAATAAACCAAGGTTTAAACAACAAATATATTTATCTTGGGCTCACAATAACCCAAACCCATTAGACCGTCTTAGTACTGCTTCCTTCATTCCCTGGGCTGAGATACAGATGAGGTACACTGGTGAGCCCCGAGAAGGCCAGAACATGTCTCCATGTCTTCTGTTTTGAGCCTTTGCAAATTATGTGAGAGACCTTTTGGCACCATATTCTCCTGCTTAAAGCAGAACCAGTCTAAATTTTGTCATGGTAATTTGCATATACTTCCCATGATGCTTTGAATTATGGAGGTATATGAAATTTTGCATTTCTCTGAAACACGGCTTTATTGCCAATGCCCTTCCCAGGCAACCCTTCCATCACTGTTTTTTGCTGAGGTTCTTTGTCTTTACTTTTAAGTAAAATGTTCATTGAGTATCTTCTTCCACACTGTTATGACAATTATAAATCCTATTTGCTGTTGAGTATTTCAGCCAATCAGAGTCACTCTTTTCTGCCACCAAGGAGAGACTTATTTTGCGAAGTATCTCTCACGCCAAGTGTTCAGAAATCATAGAAACTTGCTGGAGTGCAATGAGGTAGCAGTTTTTTCATAAAACAAACAAAAAATAAATTAATAGAGACAGTAAAAGGAAAAATAAATCTTAACTGGAAAGGATTTATACACTGTAATTAATGATGCCAGAGGCACTCAGTTATTATAGATCAAGGAAGCGTTCTTGACCAATCAGCGCATTCCTTTCCCCTGTGCTTGAGACATACAGTCGTGGCCAAAAATATTGGCGCCCTTGCAGTTTTTTCTAATAATGCACCATACCTTCCAGAAAATTGTTGAAATTAAAAAATATTTTGGTATCCACATATGTATTTCTTTGGTTTGCAGTGGAATAAAACACAAAAAGCAGAAACATTTACTAAGTCTTAGCTTATTCCACACTGAAATCCTTAAATGGCCTGGATAAAATTATTGGCACCTTTTAGAAGTAGTTAGAAATAATTAGATTTCAAGCAGGTGATTCTCCTTCACTTTGGAACTGAACTCACCTGTGGTGAGCTGCAGGTGCCTGCAATATAAAAATCACTCATTCAACCAGTTTGAACAGAGAAAAGGACTCATTCTCCTGTTTTGTGTCACTGTGTGTACCTCAATGAGCATGGAGAAAAGAAAGACAGCCAGAGAACTGTCTGAAGAGGTCAGACAGAACATTGTAGCCAAGCATGGACAATCTCAAGGCTACAAATCAATCTCCAGAGACCTTGATGTTCCTGTTTCCACCATACGTAATGTTATCAGGATGTTTAAGGCCCATGGCACTGTAGACAACTTCCCTGGACGTGGCTGCAAGAGAAAACTTGATCAAAGACTGCAACACAGGATTGTTCGAATGGTGGAGAAGGCACCTCGCTCAACTGCTAAACAGATTCAAGCTGACCTTCAGACACAAGGTACAACAGTTTCAACTCGCACCACCCTTCGCCAACTCAATGAAAGGGGGTTATATGGTAGAAGGCCCAGGAGGACCCCACTGCTGAGAGAGAGACATAAGAAAGCCCGACTGGGGTTTTCCAAAACACACCTGAACAAGCCAAAATCCTTCTGGGAGAATGTCCTGTGGACAGATGAGACCAAATTAGAGCTTTTTGGTAAAGCACATCACCTCTATGTTTACAGAAAACAAAATGAAGCCTTCAAAGAAAGGAACACCTTCCCTACAGTCAAACATGGAGGAGGTTCAGTGATGTTTTGGGGTTGCTGTGTTGCCTCTGGCACTGGGTGCCTTGAACGTGTGCATGGCATCATGAAATCTGGAGATTACCAGGCCATTTTGAGCGCAATGTTGAACCCAGTGTCAGAAAGCTGGGTCTCCGTCGAAGGTCATGGGTCTTCCAGCAGGACAATGACCCCAAACACATTTCAAAAAGCACACAGGAATGGTTCAAGACAAGAAGCTGGACTGTTCTGAAGTGGCCAGCAATGAGTCCAGATCTAAATCCCATTGAAAACCTGTGGAGAGATCTGAAAACAGCAGTTGGGAGAAGACACCCTTCAAATCTGGGAGAACTGGAGCAGTTTGCACAAGAAGAGTGCGCCAAACTGCCAGTAGAGAGGAGAAGGAAGCTCATCCATGGCTATAGGAAGCTGTTGATTGCAAGTTATTTTGACCAAAGGCGGCGCTACCAAATATTAAGTCTAGGTTCATAGAAAGATACGAACTTAGGAGGCAAAAAATGGCCTCAATGAACCTGCCACCAAACTTGGTGGAATAATCCTAATACAGATATGCTGTTTTTTTTACTTCCCATATAGTTATCTGTTTTTTAAAAGATTCAATATGAACACTCTCCACCACTTTCCTTGGTAAAGCATTCCATTGTATCACAACCCTTTGTGAAAACCATTTAGCCCTTTTTGTGTTTTACAATTCACCCCTCTAAGTTTGTGGCTATGTGATCTTGTTTGTGTCTCAGAGTTATTCCTTATTAGACCTAGAGTTTCAAATACACACTGATCGTTAATTGCCTTATACACTGTGCATAGATCTCCTCGTGTTTGTCTATATTGTAGAGAAAAAAGACCTAGATGTTGTAATCTTAATTTATATTGATGGGACCCCAGGCCTCAAATTTTTTTTTTTTTTTTTTTTTTTTTAAGTTGTTTTCCTTTGTACCCCTTCAACTAATTTTTTTCCCTTTTTTGTAGTTGGTCCACAAAAGGAAGAACAGTATTCTAATTGATTCCTAACCATGCTTGTATAAAGTGGTAGGATTACTTTTTGGTCTCTACTCTTAATATGTTTAAGAATACATCCCACAATTTTATGACACTTTTTAACTTTATCCAAAGTATGATTATCAAAGGTCGGATTGTTGTCAACAAAAAAAAAAACAAATCCTTCTCAGTTGTGGTTACTGCAAGCAAAACATTATTAATTTTGTAGTTAAACTTTTGGTTATTGTGTCCAAAGTGCATGACCTTGCATTTTTGCTCATTAAAGCACATCTTATTTTTAAGTGCCCAGGTACAGATGTCATTTAGCTCTTCCTGGAATGGGATTGCATCTTGTGTGTTGATAACTATACAGCCAAGTTTGCAATCATCTGCATACTTGGCCACCCAGACCTTATTTGATGGTTGCATTGCTGATATTAATAAATTGAACAAAGCAGGGCCCCAAACCGATCCCTATGGAACTCCACTACCTACCTTGACCCATGGAGATAAATGTCCTCTAACAACGACTCTCTGATATCCCTTTTGTAACCAAGATTTTACCCAATTGATTATGTTAGGGTGAAAACCTGACATACACATATAATCTATTATTACCTGATGTGAGACTTTATCAAAAGCCTTGGAGAAATCTAGTAAGACAACATCCACCGGTAACCCCAAGTCAAGGGATGCACTTACATTCTCATAAAAGTTTAACAAGTTTGTCATACAGGATCTACCCTGAGTAAATCCATGTTGACTTATAGCCTGTAAGTTGTTATTAGAAATGTGTGCCTCAGTTCTGGTTAATAAAGTTCTTTCAAATAATTTACCAATAACTGATGTGAGACTAATTGGTCTGTAATTAGATACTAATTGTTTATTTCCAGCTTTATGTATGGGGGTAACTATAGCTTTATTCCATATTTGAACTGTTTTACCTTGATTAAGAGATGTGTTTAACAACATGGTCAGAGGTCCACATATAACATTAGCAATAAATCTAGAGTGTATGTTATCAGGTCCTGGTGAAGATTGAGTTTTGAGTTTTTGGAGTAAGGTTCTGACCTCAGTCTCAGTAATTGGTGGCATATACTCTTTGTTGTCCTGCTTCAAGGTTATTGATAATGTATCGGCTGAAGTAAATATACTAGCAAAATAATCGTTAAATTCAATTGCCATTTCAGATTCGTCATTAATATGACCCTTATTAGTAACAAGTAGTCCACCTGTTGAACTATTTTTCCTAAAGGAACCAATATAATTGTAAAACGTTTTATAGCTGTCTATGGTTTTAGATGCTAGTTTTAGTTTGAAATTACTTTTTGCTTTTCTAATGTAATGTTTAACTTTTTTTGTTTTTTCCTTATATGCTCTCCAAGTACTTGGAGAAGTTTTTTTTTATATTTCTTATAATAGGCCTTTTTTTGTTAATAGCCTTATTTATGTTTTTGTTCCACCACAGAGGAATTCTACTTCCTTTATGGTATTTAGGTCTAATTGGTACCCATGTTTTCAAGCCATATTTAATTTTATCATTTATTTTTTCCCACATTTGGCCTACGTCTAGATCTTTAAGATTGTTTTCCCAGTACCAGGCATTTAGGTATCTCAGTATCTCACCATAATATGCTTTATTAAAATCATTTATTATGGTGACACCATTTTTAATGTTATTACATAAGTTTAATCTTACTGATACCACATTATACCATATTATGGTCACTGTCTCCAAGTGGTGTTTTGATAATCAGTGTAGTCATTCTATCCTCTGCATTAGTTAGTATAATGTCAAGTATGTTGTTCTGTCGAGTACCTTTAGTAATAATTTGGGTTAAGTTTTGTTCTAAGGTAAATTCAATGAATGCTTTTTCTACATATACATGACCTTCCAAATTAGACCAATTTATTTTTGGAAAATTAAAATCTCCCATTAATATATAATTATGTAATGTTTCTAACTTATTTAAGGTTGAGAGTAATTCTAGATCTTCAGTTAAAGTTCAACTAGGGGGTCTATAACACAGGGCCACCACTAGTGATTCATTTTGTAAATTTAATTGAACCTAGATTACTTTTGTTTCATCTCCTAGTACCTCATTTGGGGTTATACTGTGGGTTGTATAGTTATTTGAGATGTACAATGTGACCCCCCCACCCCACCTCAGAAGTTACTCCTATTTTTATGAAACTTATTGTAACCCTGTATTTCAATCCTGGTCAGAAAACCATGTTTCTGTAACTCCACAAATGGTTACATTTTCTTTTACAAGAATATGTTCCAATTCCTCAATTTTTTTTTTTTTTTTTTAAATCAGACTACGTGCATTAACTAAAAGAATAGTAATAAATCCAGTATCTTTATTCTTTGGTTTTACATGGGATTCCGATTTATTGGAGTTCTTACTATTATTTTTAGTGTCTCTAATTTTGCAGGTGATATACCAGTTTCAGAAGGGCACAGAATAAATTGCCCTCCCCCCAAGTAAGTTAGTTTAAAGTGTTGGTAATAAAGTCCGTTATATGTTTTGCCAATAAATGATTTCCCCTCCTACTTAGATGTAGGCCATCCCAGGAATAGAGTTCTTCGTGGTGGTTAAATTCTTCCCAGTGTGTAATGCACGTCATTTCCTGTCTCAATGGCCATTTTCTCATCCAGTTATTTATATTTCTAATCTTCAATGTATGAAAATAGGATGCTTTGAGAATTGGTAGGATTTCAGAAAGTACGGGAACACTGCCCAATTCTAAAAGCTTATTTAAAAGTAAAACAAAGTCCTTTTTATGTTTGCTTGCACGCATGTGCAAGAAACATAGTGCCATCATCCGAGATTTCGGAGGTGTGTCACCCCTCTTCCAATTCAGTCAGTGTGTTGGCAGTCGCGGCCCCTGTCCGCCAATGCATGCTGGAGCTGTCTATGACAAGCTCCAAAATGCAGTGGTAGCAAGTTGAAAGGGAGCTACGCTTCAGTGAGCAGTGATAAGATATCGCCTGCTCATGCGCAGCTCCACACACACACACACACACAGAAACGCATGCATACTGCGTGCTGCCTCCCAGCGCTACAGTAGATAGCCGACGGGGTGCCCAATCCCCGTCGGGCTTGTGCTGTACTTCCCCCAAAGCCTTCCATATGCCACGCTGGGTGCCCACTCCAGCATGGCAACTCATGAATAGCCGACAGGGTGCCCAATCCAATCCCGTCGGCTCCACTGTCCTCACCCCCAGAGTACTGGATGCCACGCTGGAAGCCCACCCCAGCGCGGCAACTGATCATATGGCCGACGGGGTGCCCAATCCCCGTCGGCTCCACTTGTCCCTCCAGTCGTTTTTGTGCCATGCTGGGAGCCCACCCCAGCATGGCAAACGTCCCACGCTTTTTTTTTTTTTTTTAATCCTGTAAAGAAAACGGTCCCAAGCAGTCTTCCTTCCCTCCCCACAACCCGCACTCACCCACTGCACCCTGCCTCCCCATACCCCCTGACCCCACACTTACCTCCGAGCTCGGGCGCGACGATCTGTGGTGGATCGAACACGCCTGCACTCTTCAAAGTTCGACCGCGAACTGAGGAATGCCGTAAGCTGTATAATGGGCTGTGATAGGGTTTTTCAACTTTGTTGCATATCTCAGGCATTTTTGGAATTTTTGTAC
This sequence comes from Neoceratodus forsteri, assembly GCA_016271365.2. Lineage (NCBI taxonomy): Eukaryota > Metazoa > Chordata > Ceratodontiformes > Ceratodontidae > Neoceratodus > Neoceratodus forsteri. The sequence continues at coordinate 277,393,894 of CM028138.1, read as the reverse complement.
CAAATTTTTTAACATGGGTTTTGGGACCTTTCATGATTGATGTCATTTTCATGGGCGTATTCGGCCCGGCGGTGATTTCCAGTCACTGCACGAAATCACCTTCGGGCCAGAACAACGCCATGACAGTGATATCATTCATGAGAAGGTCCTAAAACCCCTATGTTGAAAAAATTTGTGCAAAAATTCCAAAATGACTGTTTTACTGAGCGTATGCTGCTATGAAGTTCCTATGCAGGCTCGTAAGTTCGTGAATTTTCAATATTTTCACTCCAGATTTTCAACATCGCATTTTACCACACCTTCATATGAGCAGTACAGCTGTCATTTTTCACATCTCACCCAAAACATGTTTCCGCCCATGTAGCACACAATGGCGCAGTCAATGTGCAAAATCAATGTATGGGACACATTAAGAAAATCACAGTGACACTGTTCATGAGCAGAGGTCTTAAATGGCTATGTTGAAAATTTGTGCAAAAATTCCTTAAAATGACTGTTTTACGAGCGTGCGTTGCACAGTTCCTATGCAGGCTCATAAGTTCGCGAATTTTCAATATTTTCACTCCAAATTTTCAACATTGCCATTTTACCACACCTTATGAGTAGTACAGCTGTCATTTTTCACATCTCATCCAAAAAGTGCTTCCGCTCATGTAGCGCACAATGGTGCAGTCGGTGTGCGAAATCAATGTATCGGACAAATTAAGAAAATCACAGTGACACTGTCCATGAGATGAGGTCTTAAAATGACTATGTTGAAAATTTGGTGAAAAAAATTCCTAAAAATGACTGTTTTACGAGCGTGCATTGCGCAGTTCCTATGCATGCTCGTAAGTTTGCGAATTTAATATTTTCACTCCAGATTTTCAACACTGCCATTTTATTATACTTCCTTATGAACAGTACAGCTGCCATTTTTCATATGTCACCCAAAATGTGTTTTTGCGCACGTAGCGCACAATGGTGCTGTTGGTTTGCGAAAGCAATGTTTAGGACAGATTAAGAAAATCACAGTTACACTGTTCATGAGCAGAGGTCTTAAAATGGCTGTGTTGAAAATTTGGTGACAAAAGTCCATAAAATGACTGTGTTATGAGTGAGCATTGCGCAGTTTCCACGCACCCTCGTAAATTCATGACTAATATTTTCAGTCCAGATTTTCACCAGTGGCATTTTTCCACACTTTCTTATGAACAGTACAGCTGTCATTTTTCACAACATGGCTGAAGTGTGTTTTCACACTTTCAGTGCAGAGATGTGTGGTCACTGTGGGAAATCATTGTTCGGCACAGATAAAGAAAATCACAGTGACACTGTTCATGATCGGAGGCACCAAAATGCCTGAGTTGACAATCTGCTGTAAAAAATCCCCAACCTAATTATATTACGGGTGTGCGTTGCACAGTTTCTATGTGCGCTTGTGACTTCACCATTTTTTTAAAAATATTTTTACTGCAGATTTGCAATATTGCCATTTTTTACACCTCCCCATGAACAGTACAGCTGTCATTTTTTACATCCTGTTCGGAATGTTTTTGCACCTGTAGTGCTAAATACCATAGTCGCTGTGCATAAGCAGCTTTCGGCTAACAAACTGATATTCCCCCTGTTCATGAGGTGGGGTCACAAAAAAAACATGTTGAAAATTTGGAGTGAAAATACCAACGAATGCCTGAGGTATTAGGGTTTCCAACCATAACGCCAACCCTGTAGAGAATGACAGGCATCAGGGGTGTGACTTGGGATTCTGCCTGTAATGCTCATACCATTCCACACCCCTGCAGCCAGTGAGAGGCATCGAGGTATGCCTTGGACTCTTTGGCCCCAAAGTTCACCCCATTCTCCTATATCGCACCCATCTCACCGTATTTCCTAATGGAATGGGGTATGCATAAGGGCCAAAGACCCCAAGGAACACCGTGACACTTGTCAGTGTCTGCAGGGTGAGGTGTGGTGAAATGGTGTGGCCGTTATGCCTGACGACCTAAACGCACACACCAATGCCTGTCACTCTCTGCAGGGTGGTAGTGGGGTTGGCTTCAGTTCAATACTTCACTGCCATTCCTATTACGCAGCTCTGTAACTTCTACACTACCACTGCCAATGCCAGCAAGCAAACATTCGGCATTGACAAATGCTTGTTTATACTCTCTTCTGAATCTCTAAAGATATTGTTAGCTCCAAGATGTATAACAACAGGGTTTGGCCCATTACTTAATATATCTTCTAATATAACGACTATATCCATTATTTTTGCTCCACCAAAGCTTGATAAAACTCTTGAGATCTTATCAGGATTACACACTGCTCTGTCAAGGTACTTGATCACTGAGTCACCCAAAACTACTATATCTTGATTTATAGTTTCAATAGTTTATAGTAGAAGGAATGTTAACATCGGTGGCTGTAGGAGCAGTAGAAGTATTTGGTCTATGTACTGCAGAATCATGGGTATCAGTAGATAAGGCATCATAACTATTATATAGAGGGAGATGAAAAGTGTCAGCTTTTCTTCCTTTTTTTTTTTTTTTTTAGAGACCTGAGAATTTTGCACTGTAAACCATTCCTCATTTAAATGTGAAGTAAAAGCCTCCTCTCTGGTCCTTTTTTTTGTAGACTGCATTATGGGAGGTACTACAGTTACTGGTTGATCATTTGTCTGAATATCTCCAGATTGCAATATAGTGCTTGATGTATCCAGTAAATTTCAAGAATCAGTAATTATTACATTTTGTCCCTCTATAAACCTTGAGGCCATTTGTTTTTGACTGGTTTCTAAATATTCTAGTCGCTCATTAAATAAGCTAATTTCTTTAAGTAGTTCTGTGTTTTGTAAACACAACAGGTGAATAATTATTTTGGGACTATATCCATAATAAGGAACATTTTGCAGTTAGAGCATTTAACTCCAAGATTACCTTCTAAGGTCATAATGGTGTCCATGATAGCTTACTAATTTTGTTTTTTACTTTAGTAATATAAATTAAACTCTGTTAAGAACTTCGATTTTACAATTAGTAGCACAGTGTTTGAAACTTACTCTAAGTGATTACACAAGGACAATGGTTTTAGTTTTCAGTCCTGAGACACACGGTACACGCGAACACGCAAACACATGCTGACGCGCATGTCTTTGCGTGCATCTTTGTGTGCGGATGCGCGGCGTCCTGCTCGCAGAGGGGCTGAATTTAAAGTCAGAGACCCAAAAGTACGCTTGGTAGACGAGTGTTAGTACATTCCAGCGACTTAAAATTATATTTTGTGCTTAAAAATAGAAACTGGTTTGGTACCACTCATGCATGGATTTAATTATTTCTCCCGATATGTGCTTCCCAGTATGGAAAAAAAAAAAAAAAAAGAATGACACTAGTTGTAGTTTAGTCCCTTGCTCTCACAAGTACACCACTACAACTACTCCTCCTGCAAGTATCAGTTTAGCAGGGCTCCGATATATGGTATTATACAAAGGCAATATGCAAACAACAATTCAGTTTATATAGTAAGCGTCTGCCCACTGTGAAAAACAGCAGATCAGCCCTTAACAGTATCAAAAGCGCCCCGCTCACAGAGGGGCTGAATTTAAAGACCCAGACCCGGAAGTACGCTAGGGTGTCAATAATTTTGTCAATGCCATTTCTTTTCATTTTCTGATTTAAAAGGATATATTCAAATCTGAATCAAAAACAAAGGTTCTGTAGTATTAACAGAGAAATAACTGTGGAGACCAAATACTGTACTGTTAATTTCAACTTATTTTAGAGGAAATTGTGAGTTATTTGAAAAAGTGCAAGGGCGCCAATATTTTTGGCCACGACTGTACTTATTCAGTAAAGAGAGTCTCAAACCCAGGTGCCCTGGAAATGGACATGGACAGGGAAGGTTTTTAAATGTTTTAATATATTATTTTTCTAACTTTATTTTTATTGCATTTCAGATTATAAAATACAGCACTGTAAAGTCCAAAAGACTAGTGAGATCAGGTTATTGAAGGAATAATGCCCAACAGAGTGGGTGTTATGCTGGGATAACACCCCGCCTGGAGTGGTTGGGCCTGAGGCCGCAGGCCAAGGGCATCCAACACCCGAGAAGGTATGTTATCCCAGCATAACACCCACACTGGAGGGCATTATTCCTATTATATAATGGCTCGTTTGTGAAATAATTTTTTTTTTTTTTTTTTTACATTTTTTGTATGTGGAGGTAGATTTGGGAAAAAAGCCCATAGATGTATTTTGTCCAGAGGGTGGTGGTGTTGCCCCAATTACAGTTGATGTGAGTGGCCCCCCTGTCCCCCCATGCTGCCACTCTCACCCCTGCACCTCCACCATTGTTACGACAATGGCCGGTGGTGGAGATTTGTTCTGTAACCTTCCCTCATTTATTTATCTGGTGTGTCAGTGCTTGCCGTGGGACCATGCGAAATGCGTGCCTCTTTTCTGACTGTGAAGCCGAAGTGTGACTCCAGGGTGCCGAGGAGACTTCTGGTTTTCCATTTCTGAACGGAGCAGCAACTGTGCCATGTACACTTCTGTTTTGGGGAAAGAAAGCAGAATAAAATTATTAGAAGTTTTGGTTTTGGAAAGGGGAGGTTGTTCTTTTGTTCTGTGGGTCGGTGGGCAGGGAGCACCAATGCAGAGCAGGGCAGGAAGTGCCAGTTCTGAGCAGAGTGGGGACTGTTGAAGCTGCTGATCAGGACGGCCATGGAGTGATTTTCTTTTATGTTTAATGTGGTCGTCACTGTGGCGGGACTAGATGTGCGATGTTATGCTGGGATACCATCCCAGGTCCAGTCCTACTCTGACCAATCAGGAACCAGGGTTCTTTGTTGCTGTTGTAAAATATTATTTAACATTCAAAGTCATACCAAGCATATTTCAGCACTCATCTATTGATGGTACTTCACAGGGGTCGCTTCACTTATTACAGGTATAAATCCAACAAGAGGACTTAAGAAACGTACAACTGCACAACGCTGTGGTCACTGCTAGCATGAAAGTCCTGCTGATATGTTCCTGCCAATTTTACATGGTTTAGTTTCCAAATGTCCCAAAGAGAGATAACAGAAATCCATATGTAACACGTGGGTTCTCCTAGGGTTACAAGAACCCTGATAGATCAGTTTAGTGAGTTTCTAAGTACGTTTGCTGGGCAACCCAGGTTTTGAGAACTGCTGTTGTTCCCTTGCCAACTTTCATCAATCATCCTGGCAGAAGCTCCAAGGGGATGGAACTCTTGCAGCACCATGGGCCACACTGGAATGCTGGCCTGGAATGCAGCAGGACATACTTTTCTACCAGAGTGCAGAGTTTTTTGAGAGAGTTGCCTTTTGCCTGTGGGTAGAGGAGGCGTGAGGGCTGGCCGGGGGAGGTCACCTCCCTGGCCGCTCCAGCACCAAATGTCGGTAGAAGTAGAGCGGCGCCATGCAGTGCATCAGCTGGAGTCAGTATGGTGCCCTTGCGAGGGTGCAGACTCCTGCATGGAGTTTGATTCATCAACTATGAGTATCTGGTCCTGTGTAGTACAGTATGGTCTGCAAGCCCACTGGTCCACACTGTGGACCAATAGGTGTATAGATCATACTGTATGCTGTCATTTGGCGGGTGGCCAGGCGGTATGCAGGTGGGGTGCTGCCATCCGCCGATGATGGGGGGAGGGTGCTGGGTGGCTGGGGGTCCTCTGTGGGCGAGTGGGGAAAGAGGTACCACTGGACCACCAGGCTAATATCTGACATTACAACAGCCCACGATCTGACATCCAGGGAGGGAACCACTAGACCACCAGGTTACAATTCATTATTACAGAAGCCCGCGATCGGGGAGGGAACCACTGGACCACCAGGTTACACGTAATATTACAGACACCCACGATTGGGCATACAGAAGGGGAAGGGTTTACAACAGCCCACCAGGTACCCTTCCCCCAACGACAGCAGCTAGACAAGGTGCCAGGCACAGTTCACCAGGACGCCCTGCGCAATGCATGCAAATGGGGCCATAATGACATGCAAATGGCCCCATCTGCGCCTTGCATATATTATGGCTTCATTTGCATGCCCCTGGCTGAATATGCGGGTGATGCACCTAGCACAACTGTACTTGTGCTGGCACATTCCCGTGCTCCCTCTCTGTGGCTTGCGCTGGCGCAGTGTCACTGTGCCATGCGCAGTATGTGCGCCGACCTTGCCATATTCAACACTGCTGTGCCATGGCGCATCACCGTTGAATATCGCCTGGTCCTGGCCTCGGCGCAGCCCAGTTGCACTGCGCCCAGGCTTGCATCACTGCCTGGCGCAGTCTGAATATCCAGCCCTCAGACTACAGCTTGATTTCAATAATGTTCAATGCTGGCTAATAATGCATCAACTCTTCCTCAATGACAAGACGACAGTCCCCATGACCTTTGGCACTAGACAGAGACTCTCTAGGCTGCCGTCCCTTCCCTCCTTCCACACCCTTGACAGGACAACACTAGGGGACACCACCTCCTTCAAATACCTGGGTGTCTGGCTTGACCAACACCTTCACTTTTTTGTACATACTGACACCATCCTGAAAAAACTGCACCCCAAGCTCGGTGCCCTTTACAGGAACCATAGTTCCTTACCACTACTGGTTAGGCGTGATCTTGTTCAGAAAATGATGCTCCCTATTTTTGACTATGGCGACATAGTTTTGGGACTCTCCCCTGTTACCTCTCCTCCTTACTCTCTGCTCCATCTCCCTTCTCCCACCCTCTCAGATCTACTGACGCATGCACTCTAGCTAGTCCTCGTCGCTCTACCTCCATAGGGCAGGAAGCTTTCTCCTACTGCTTCCCAAAGCTTTGCAACTCACTGCCACTTCCTATCAGACTTTCCTCTTCTCCATATTCAATTTCCTTAGCCCTTCACAATTTCTATTCCCATAACTGCACTTGTTCTTAGCACTCCTTCAACACTCTGTACCCTGGCACATTATCCTTTAGCCCTACTTTACTTCTGTTCTCCTAACTGTACTTGTTCTTAGCCCCCCTTCACAACCCTCCCCAGCCTTGCGCACTATCCCTTCTCCTCTACCCCTGACTTACCTCCCGTCTCCTAACTGAACCCTTCTTCAGATTACTTACTTACATACTGCCTCCTATTATACCCCCTCCTCCCACCCCCTACCACAACCCACTGTGCTATTTTAACACTCTAATGCTGTCCTTCCTCCCCACAACCCCCCTCTTCCCCTCTACTGCTGCTCTCCCCTTTTTTCATTCCTAGTTTACCCTTATTTTCTCCAGCCTCCCTATTCCTTATCCCTCTTCTCCCCTCCGGGCACCCGCCACATTCCACTCCTCCTTCTCCCTGCCCCACCTTCTCTCCCCTCCTTTTCTGCCTGGTCCTGTGCCCCTTGCAGGATCCTCTGTCATCCTGAAGGGGTATAGATCTTGGCTCCTTCTCTTCTACGGCTCTTCCTCCCCCCCCACTTTCTAATCCTGACCCCCTTGCAGGGTTCTCTGCACCATGAAGGGGTATAGATTGTCTCTCTTTTTCCCCACTTTCAAATCCATCACCCGCCCACCTCCCTTCCTCCTTATCCCCTTCCTCCCCTCCTATTCCCCCGCCCCTCTCTTCTCTAACTCCCCTCCTCCTCTCCCCTTCCCTTCTGCCTGGTCCTGTCCCCCTTGCAGGGTTCTCAACATCCTGGATGGGAATAGATCTTGGCTGTCCCTCTCTCTCTCACTCTTCCATCCCACACCCTCTACCCCCTCGCCCGTCCACTTCTCCACTTGTCTGGTAACTGCCCTCCCTTGGGTATACAACAGCACTTTGAATCTTCTGCTCAGCCTACTACTTCTAGCACTTCAAATGTGTTATCCATCCTTTAACCCTTACCCTGCTGGATCACCTGCTCTTGGGTTGTTGCAATGTTTGGTATATTCAAATATGGTTTTGTCTACCCTGGCCAGTTGGTCTGGGTTATTTCTGCTCTGTAATGGTACTACACTGTTTTGTTTTGGTAATTGTACTTATATTGCTATGTGTTTGCTTGTTCTCCCAGCTCTTGTACCACCACCACCCCACCCCCCGGATGCTACTTGAAACTAGCTGTTTACAGCTCATTTTGTCTTTCTTGGTGAAACATTTTCCAAATAAATAAATTCGGTGGCAGTGTACCTGCTGGAAGAAATGCTGACTGAAAGGCAATGTGATTTTCAAGCTGCGGTCCGAGCGGTGAGGAAAATTAAAGTTCTAGTTGCAGTTTAAAACTCTTCCCAGAGAGCCAGTCCATGCTTACAAGGAGGGAGGGAGGGGGACAGAGAGAAAGTGTGAGACAGAGAGAGTTTGAGTGTGCGTGGGTGTGCCCCTGCCCTAATTTGCATGATGTCAAGTGACTGGCTAAAGCCGGTAAGTCTCGCTGCCCCCGTACTCTGTGCAGTGTGTGAAGGGACCGACACAAAGTATTGTGGGAGGTAGGAGCTCATGCAGCAACAGCAGCGAGATGGGTCTTCAGATTGTCTGAAAAGTTCATACAAAGCAAGATAATCCCTGAAGCATGGGCAGTAGTCAGTTTGTTTTGTGGGTGGAATGAAATGCAGCAGAGTCGGCACCGCAGTCAGGACCACCTGAGAAGAGTAAATCACTTGGTGTCTTGCGATGTAGCCTGTTCAGCCGGAGCAGTAAAATAAATAAATAAATAAATAAATACATCTCTAAAGAATTTGCTGGACTGCGAGTATTTTGAATTGAATGCACTTCAAGGATGCTACAAACAGCCAAGAGACAATTTAAACTGGAAACTGCTAGTGAGAGTAACAGCATGTATACAAATTGGGCGGTAGGAACAATGGATATAGGGCAGGGAGCGATTGAAAAGCAGACCAATTCTCAAAATGCAAGTTGCAGCAGGTACAGGATTCCTTCACGGAGTCAGAAAAGTATTGGAAAAATGTGTGTGGCAGGCACTAGCAGGAAGGGACTCGGGGACAAGACTGTGGGGTCTAGTTACGGCATAATGTGAAATAAAGCTCAGTGTACAAAGCTCCGATTGAGCAGTAAAGCACAGTGAGCAAAAAATACAACAGTGGCAAGTTATTTGTGAAACCATTCAGTGAGGTGCCCTGTAACAATGCACTGAGTCACTGTGCAAAATGTTGAGTGGTAAAGAACGGGAGCGGGGGCCAGATGTTTTGCCCCTCCTCATCTGCCCAAGTATTGTGAAAAGCAGTTTAAAGTACAGCCTGCGCAATTAAAGTTGTTGTGTGTGTTTTTGCAGCATCCAGAAACATGGACAGTAGTAAATGGTATCCGCCACATGTGCATGCCTGGGTCAACCAGCAAGAAGAGCAGCTGAGAGAGCTAAAGGAAAGCACAGGGCATGCTGGGGCTTCAGACAACATGGCACCACCTGGATGGACAGTGTGTGTGTGGTGTACTACCTTCACAGGAGAGATGTCCTGCCCATACCTCACTGACGGACCTGTAGAGGGAACTATGGACTGTGCCAACCTTCAAGGCCTGTCGGGGTCCAAGCCAGCTGTGGTCAACTGGTGGCTAGAAGGGGTCCTGATGGTGATACTGTGACGTCTGCAAAGAAAGACAAAGACCCAAAAGAATTCTGTGTAGAATGGCTACAGCTGCTCCAAAGAGCCAACACTTCTAGGTCAGAAGCCAGCCTACCAGGCCAGGAAGAGCTTGCAAGTGAGAAGCCAGCGGACAGCCTGGGGGATCAGCCGGGCAGTGCCAATGCTGGGCACTGCCTAACGCCATGGGGTTCAAATGTCTGGGTGTGAGGGGGAGGTGTGTGGTCCTGGTCCTCAGACTGGTCCAATTCCAGCCAAAAAAGCAGAGACGCTTGAGGTAGAGCCTAATGCCCAGAGGAAACTAGAGGAGCCAGCAGATCTGGGATCCGGAGATCAGCCCCGAGAGTCCACCCTGCCTGATGCCACTACTGTCATGCCTGATGCCACTACTACTGTCTTGATGCCACCAGTGGTCAAGAGGAATCCTCAACCGGCGAGGACAAAGAAGAGGTGGACTACAGCAGTGTCTTGCCACCTTGGGACAAAGAAGCCTGGGAAGACCAGATCTGGCCACCGCCCAGTCAGTCTGGTGAGAGGCGTCTATGCAAGAGTAGCAAGGAAGAAAGTGTTATCTGAAGAAAAACAGAGACGTCTTTGGAGACAAGTGCCCATATCTGCCACGATGTGTTTGGTGCAAAACAGAGGATTTTCGTCAAACTTGACTTATGGAAGAAGCCATGAGAACGGCCAAGGGCCGAAGGTTCCTGTGGACCCCTGCAGGTACAGTAGAACTGCAAAGAAGGTGCAAAGAATGCATCAACATGTGGAAGGTGGGATGCACGCTTCACATGGATACAGTCACCTCTGCGGATACCTAAGGGAAGCAAGAAGTTCACAGCATGACAATGCAATGCCCAGATGGCATGTCTGTATCAGCCTCACCCATACTGGAACTTCTACAGAGAATAGCTGAATAGTACAGATTGGCACCTGCATGAAGCTGGAATATGCCTGAAGACGTATAAAGTTGCAACACTGGGAAAGAAAAGACTGTAAGCCATGGTCAGTGGGCCACATGTTCTGCAGGACATCAACCTGAAGAGGACAACTGCCACTGCAAAGTCATCATCTGAAGAAGGCAATGGGGCCAGACGGTATGCACCCAAGGATATAAAGGGAGCTGCAAAGGGAGCTAGCAGCACCTCTGGCAGCCATGTTCACCAAGTCACTGAATACAGGTGTGGTACCAGAGGACTAGAAGAGGGCACATGTAGTCCCTCTGCACAAAAGCGTCAGTAGGGAGGAGGCGGGAAACTATAGGCCAGTCAGCCTCACCTCAGTAGTGCGCAAGATCATGGAGGCAATACTAAAGGAAAGAATAGTGACTCACCCAAAATCCAGTGGTGCCCAGGATCCGAGCAACATAGATTCACAGCAGAAGACTGGGTCAGACCAATCTGATAGATTTATCTGACTGAGTCAAGAAAGGAAGTAAATCGGGGACGTCGCCAGATGTCACCTACCTCAATTTCACCAAGGCCTTCAACACCGTCCCACATAAAAGGCTGCTTAAAAAGATGGGTAGTCTGGGCATGGGGTACAAGCTGGTAAACTGGGTGAGGAACTGGTTAACAGACATGAGGCAGACGGTGGTGGTAGAGGGACCCAACCCGGGGAGAGGGCAGTGACCAGCGAGGTACCCCAGGGATCGGTCCTTGGGCCAGTCCTGTTCAATGTCTTGATTAGTGACATTGCAGAAGGACTGAGGGGAAGATCTGCCTGTTTGCAGACAACACCAAGATCTGCAACAGGGTCAATATCCCTGACGAGGTGGAGAAAATGAGGAGGGACCTGGGGAAGTTTAAAAAGTGATCCAAGGTGTGGCAACTAAGGTTTAATTCCAAGAGGTGCAAGATAATGCACTCGGAAAAAAAAACCCTGGGGAGAGCTACATGATTTGGGGAGAAGATAACTGATAATCACCAAGGAAGAAAGAGACCTGGGGCTATTATTTCAGTTGACCTAAAAGTGTCTAAGCAGAGTACAAAAGCTGTAGGGAGGGTCAGTGGCATGCTGGGGTGCACAGGGAGAGGTATTACTAGCAGAAGGTGGGAGGCTGTGATACCACTATAGAAAACACTGGTGAGGCCTCACCTAGAGAACTGTGTGCAGTTCTGGAGGCCACACCTTCATAAAGACATTGACAGGGTGGAGGTGGTCCAGAGAAGGGTGACTAAGATGGTGCATTGCTTGCACCACAAAACATATCAGGCGAGATTAAAGGCCCTCAATATGTACTTGCTGGAGGAGAGAAGGGATGGGGCAGATGATAGAAACATTCAAGTACCTCAAGGGCTTAAAGTGCAGAGGGAGACATATTCCATTACAGGAAAAGTACAAGAACAAGTGGGGTATGATATGAAATTGGAAAGTGGCAGATTAAGGGGAAATGTGAGAAAGTTTTTCTTCACGGAGAGGGTGGTGGATATATGCAATAGTCTGACACAGGAGGTGGTGGGCGCAAACACAGTAGAGGGATTTAAACATGCCTGGGACAGGCATAAGGGAACCTTAGAGGTGGGAAGGAGGGGTGGGAAGCCACTTAACTGATAAGATTATGGGCTGCACACTAGTATAGGGCTTACAGGCAGACTGGATGGGCCTGGCAGTCCTTATTTGCTGACAATTTCCATGTTAAGAAAAAGGGGATGAAGTTGTCCATTTTCCAGTTCCCGAAGTCGAAGGGGAGAAAAGAGTTATGAAGTCTGCATGTAGTAGTTCTGGCTGTAGAAGAGGATTTCATCTGGCAGCAGTCGTGAGGTCCAGATCTTCCTTCGCTTCAGAACTGGTAGGGCAAAATTTCTGTTTCTTGTTACGACTGTTACATCCAACTGAAAGTACACCAGAGGGGTACTGTGGACGACAGCATTTCCACCTTGTACTGATTGAACACTTTGTCTGGTCACTTCCAGCAGGCAGTGTGCCCACCTGAAAACCTTTGGAACTTTTCCATCCCTTGCCAGAGACACTTTTGTCTGGGAAGTCCCAGCTCCAAGGACATTTTTCCTTAGATGGATTATTAGGGTTCCCTTTCCCCACGTTTTATTGTTTTTACTGTTTTTGCATACAATTGCAAAAAAAAAAAAAAATGTAGAATATTTTTATAGAAAAACTCTTTTATAACATTTTTAGAGTCTTGTAGTATGCAGTTGTGTGTTTTTTTGCATGCTCTTTTGCAGGTGCATGCTGAAGAAGTAGTAGAGGAAGCTTAGGATTCGACCAAAGCACTCAAGAGTGCTTCAGGGTTGTTTTTTAAAAAGGGTGCCACCAATGGTTTTTACATGTTTTTAATGTGTACTGTTATGAAATGTTTTTACCAGTGTAGATTACATATCTATTAGGGTTAGACAACATATTGCAAACCATTGTGCATATTCTTAAAAATGTGACGTGTTTTATTTTCAAGCTTGGGAAAGGAATGGTCTGGGTGCCCCTGTCGTGTAGCAGTGGATAGTGCCTACAGTAGATAGAGGGTACCTTAGTAAACACCTGGTGGTGCAGCAGGGTGAATACCTTATGGGAGACAGACTGGGGACCCCGCCAATGGTGGTGGATAGTCAGTTCCGTCCCATCAAGAAGTCTCTGGTGGTCATATGTGCTACGAAGGAGGAAACCACTAGTTAATGGCTGTAGGAAGCTGTTGCACAGTTCCCAGTCATCTGTATGACCTGCCTATAGGTAGAGAAGAGACTGATCAACCCTCCTCATATGGCGCCCAGGGAGGAGAAATCTGTTGTAGTCATAAGCCCTTACTGCAGACAGCAAAGTTTCCTGGTGGCAGTGAGTGTAACACCCGGGATCCCATAGAGTTACTAGGATCCTGGTAGATTCGTTTAGTGAGTTGCTAGGTAGGATTGCTGGACAGCCCAGGTTTTGAGACCTGTTGTTGCTCCCTTGGCAACTTCTGTCAAGCATCCCCGCAGAGGCTCCAAGGGGATGGAACTCTCACAGTAGCACTGGCAACATTGGAATGTTGGCATGGAATGCAGCAGGAGGGAGTTTTCTGCCCGAGTGCAGACTTTTTTTTGAGAGTTGCCTTCTGCCTGAGGGCAGAGGAGGAGTAGGGGCTGGCTGGGAGAGTTCACCCCTCCCCTGGCCCTCTCAGCCCCAGATATTGACTGAAGCGGAGCGAAGTCATGCAGTGAGATGGCCGGCTTCAATACCATGCCCCTTGCAAGGTGAAGACTCCCACACAGAGCTTGATTCATCAACTGAAGAGTAATTTTTAGGTTATCCCCCTACTTGAGAGATACAGAGTACAGTGCTGCCCAAATTGGGAAGTAACAGGATTTGCCCATGCACAGGGAATTCCTGTTTGGATCTTAAAAGTTGTACCTCAGACATCGTGACAGGACAGTTTCAGATACATATAGTGCCTTCGCAGTATGGATCTGATTTTGGAAAAAAGATGCCTCCTGTCTGTGCAGAGATCGGCTTTAAAAAGCATCTGCCTGACAAAGCAGCAGAAGAACCTGGTGGCTGGGATCATTTGTACTGAAATTGCTTTATGCAGTTTACAAGACATACATTGTCCAATGGGAGAATCCTGTAGTTACTATGCTGGACACCACACCATGCCAGCGACCCAGGTTGGGGAGCGAGCCTGGGTCATCGAAATAGCTGGGGAGAGCTGGACTGGCGGCCAGGAGGCAGCTCTCCTCTCCAAGGGAGGGATGTTGTTGCTCCCACCGTGCGACTGCCACAAGGTGTCGGATGGAGGGCGGCATGAAGGGAAGGTGTTGCAGGAACACAGGTTGCGTGCACCTCCACGTGTGTACGCAACAGGGAAGGGGAGAAACATGGAGCTGGCAGACTTCATGATGGTCCCGGTGACTGGGACGCATGCTAGGGACAGATACGAGCCCCCCGGACAGAGCCCTGCTAGCCAGCTCTGAAAAAAAAAAAAAAAGACAGGGATAAAAAAATACAGGTTACTCACCTGTAACAGGAGTTCTAGGAATGATATGTGTTGTTCATCCACACTGTCTGGCAGGTTCCTTGCCGCTTTAAATCTTGCCAGACGGTCTTCAAGCTGGCTCCTCCCACCCACCCAGGTGGTAAAACTCTCGGCTCAGTCCCATGACGCCAGATTTAGCCCGCTGGAAGCCAGGTTGTGCATCGAAGCCGGGGAGGTCGGGTGGGTCATGTGGATGAACAACATATACCATTCCTAGAACTCCTGTTACAGGTGAGTAACCTGTATTTCTAGGGACATGGATATGTTGTTCATCCACACTGTCTGGCAGACTCCTAGCAGTTCTCTGGGAGGAGGGAGGCAAGGCGCACACCCCCTACTTAGGGAATAAAGACTGGAGAACCGAGGCCCCAAAACCAGTATCCCAGCGTGACTCAAGGTCGATGTGGTAATGGGTGATGAAGGTGTGTGCTGACTTCCAGGTAGCAGCCCTGCAGATTTCCTGGATAGGGACGTCCCTTGAAGCAGCCACCGATGCAGCGGTATGGCGGGTAGAATGAGGTCTTATCCCTCTGGGAGGCTCCATGCCCGCCAACCTATAGCGGAGATCTATGCAGGAGATGACCCACCTGCCTATCTTCCGCTTGGCTGCAGGTCTGCCAGGTGCGGCTTCAGTGTAGGTGACAAACAGCTGGTGAACCTCTCCCCGAACTTCAGCCGTCCACTCCTTATAATAAGCGAGTGCTCTTCTAGGGTCCAAAGTATGGCTCCTATATTCGGCCTCCGAGGTGTGGTTGGGGTAGAACACCGGCAGAGTCAACACCTGGTTAAGGTGAAACTCTGACACCAACTTCGGAAGGAATTTTGGGTGGGGGCGCAGGACAACCTTATCCCTGTGGAAGACCAGGTAAGGAGACTCAGTGGAAAGCGCCTGGATCTCTCCCGTCCTTCTGGCTGACGTGATAGCCACCAAGAAAGTGGTCTTCCATGACAGGTGAGAGATGTCACACCTGTGCATCGGTTCGAATGGCCTGCCCATGAGTTCAGCCAGTACCAGCAGTAGATCCCACGGAGGTGGAGGTTCTCGCACCGGAGGGGATATGTGATCAAGGCCTTTGAAAAAGCGCCAGACCACCTTCTCCTGCGCCACCGACTGCTTCCCGGCCCGTGCCCGGAAAGCAGAGATGGCTGCCAGGTGCACCTTAAGGGTCGTCGATCGAAGCCCTTGCTGAGAAAGGGACCACAGGTAGTCCAGAATGTTTGCCAAGGAACAGGAGGAAGGGTCCAGGCCCTTGCCCTGACACCAAATGGAGAATCTCTTCCATTTGAAAGCGTAGCATTTTCTGGTTGACTCCTTACGGGACGCCTCAACGACACTGAGGACCTCGTCGGAAAGACCCAAGGCCTGGAACTCTAGCCGCTCAGGAACCAGGCCGTCAGGTGCAGGGACTGAAGGTCCGGGTGGAATAACTTCCTCTGACTGACTGAGATCAGGTCCAGGCGAGCTGGAAGCCGCCTCGGGAGCCTGGAGCTGAGACTGAGGAGATCTGGATACCAGAACTGGTGGGGCCAGTCTGGGGCTACCAGAATCACCTGCGCCTTGTCCCTCCTCGCCTTGAGAAGCACCTTATGGATCAAGGGAAATGGAAGAAAGGCGTAGAAGAGGCCCGGGGTCCACGGCCTCGAGAAGGCATCTCCCTGCAGCGAGCCCTTCTGAAAGGGGGGCGGGCATGAAACAGTCTCAGCTTCGCATTCTCTCTGGAGGCAAACAGGTCCGCCTGAGGCGTGCCCCAGAGGGAGAACAGATCTTGTACTACCTCCAGCAGGAGAGGCCACTCATGGGACGCAGCCCCTATCTGGCTTAGGGCATCGGCCAGGGTGTTGGAGGCTCCTACCACATGAATGGCGAGGAGATCCGCCTCCAGGCTGCGCACAAGTGACCAAATGCGGAGAGCTTCCCTGCACAGAGGCATGGAGCGCATCCCACCCTGGTGGTTTAGGTAGTACATGGTCGTGGTATTGTCCGTTCTGGACCTGAACCACTTGACCCCATAGAAACGGAGCGAAGGCGGTGAGGGCTAGACGAACCTCCGAAGCTCCAGCAGGTTGATGCGACATCGAAACTCCCGATGGGACCAGAGGCCATGCGCTCTGTGCTCCCCATGATGGGCACCCCAACCCATCAGAGAGGCATCGGTCGATAGAGAGACCATCGGCTCGGGGCGGACAAACAGGAAGCCCTCCTGCATATGTGCTGGAACGGTCCACCACTGGAGAGCGTTCCACATCCCCTGGGTCACTGTCACTAGCTGATCCAGCGGCTCAAAGTGCTGTGACCATTGGCTGGCCAGTCCCCATTGAAGGGGACGCATGTACCAGTGGGCCCAACGGACCACGCTGGTGCCGGCCGCCATGAGGCCCAGGAGGCACAGGAAGTCCCGGGCAGAGCACGATCGCCCAACCTGAAATGATTGGGCAAAGGAGGAAAGAACTTCGGCCCTGTCCACCGGGAGCTGTGCTCTGGCTCGTAGAGAATTGAGCTCTGCCCTGATGAACTGTATCACCTGCTTTGGCACGAGTTCCGACTTGGCCTCGTTGATGAGGAGGCCAACCTGAGAGCAAACCTGGAGAGCCAGATCTCTGGACCGCTCCACCTCCGCTCTGGAGGGGGCTGCAATCTGCCAATCGTCCAGGTAGGGGTACACCCGGACCCTTCAGCGCCGCAGGAATGCTGTCACCACTGCCATGCATTTGGTGAAGACCCTGGGAGCTAGGGAAAGGCCAAAGGGCATGGCCTGGAACTCGTAAAGGGATCCCTCTGCTCTGAAGTGGAGGAATCTCTGGTGGGACGGACGGATTGGGACGTGAAAGAACACATCCTGAAGGTCCAAGGAACAGAACCACACGCCTCGTTCCAAGGATGGGATTATCTGAGCCAGAGTGACCATCCTGAAGGTCTGAGAGCTTAGGAACCTGTTCAGGTCGTGCAGGTCGAGAATGGGGCGCCAGCCCCCCCACCCGTCTGTTTTGGGACCAGGAAGTACCAGGACACAAACCCCGAGTCTGGAGGAGGATCCGCCCCCTTCCTGATCACCTCTTTTTCAAGGAGCAGGGCAATATCGGCTCGGTGGGCCGACAGAGAGGCTGCGGATCAGGTGCCCCCCCCCCCCCCGAGGGGAGACGGCGCGGAACAGTGGGGCCTGCTCGAACTCCAGAGGCAGACCCCTTCCTACCACCTCCAACACCCAGCAGTCCGTGGTGATAGCGGACCAGGCAGAAAGGAAGTATGTGAGTGCCCCCATGGGGGGAACCTGGGGTGATGAGGCTGGGGGGAGACCCTCAACCACTCACTGGGCAGGCTTGGAGGAGGGACCGGTCAAGGGACCTCCTGGGCCTTTACCTCCCTGCTTCCTATTGGAGGAAGCCCCAGGCTTGGGTTTGGGATGCCAAGCGTAAGCCTGCTGGCCCTGGTGCTGGTGCTGTTGGGCCAGACGTGCCGCATGTGCAGAAGGGCAAAAGGACTCGTGCTGCTGTCGGCGGCCTTTGTCCTTCTGGGCGGAGGTGACAGAGTCCAGAGTGGCATTGGACTTCTCGATCCGCTGGAGGTGACCTTCCACTCCAGGGCCAAAGAGGTCAGTCCCCAAGAAGGGGACGTCCGCCAATTTGTGCTGGGTATCCGCTGTGAAGGTGGATATCCTCAGCCATGCTCTGCGGCGCATGGCCACCGCGGCCGCAACCGATCTGGCACAGGAGTCTCCTATGTCCAGAGCCGTTTGGAGCTGCTGCTTAGCCACTGCCCTACCCTGGTCCCGAACCTGCCGGGCCGTGGTCTGCAGGTCAGCTAGGAGATGACGGATCACCTCATCCAGGACGCCCATGAGGGCGTGGGAGAAGTGTGCCATCAGCACGGCCGAGCTGGGCTGGTGGAGGCCAAGGGAGGACGCAGCATACACCTTACACCTGGCATAGTCCAGCTTTTTTGGACTCCTTCTCGGGGGGGCTTTTCCACGTCCCTAGCGTTCCCGGAATGCCGGAAAACGCTGTCGGTGTCCAACCCCTCGGCAGAGGGATGTTCCAAAAACCCGGGCAAAGAGCCAGTAGGGACTGCATACTTCCTGGCCATCCTGGCCGAAGGTGCAGGGCAGGAAGCAGGCCGCTGCCAAACCTCCAAGGCTGGGCCAACAATGGCCTCAGCCACCGGAAAGGCCTCCGTGGGGGAATCCCCCCTCGGTCCAGTATCTCCATCAAGGGATACTTGGCCTGTCTGGATACGGGCTCAAGCTGCATCCTGGTGGACTCCGAGATGAGCCGAAGCAAACCCATGAAGGACGATGGGCTTTCGTCCAACGATTGGCCCCCGGAGAACTCCATGTCAACTGGCCTGGAGAACAGGGAGGAGTCGTCGTCAGACTCTGAGGAGTCCGCGAAGAGCTGCCTGGGGCCTGAGCCACCCTCCACCTGCAGAGGACAGTCGGAAGTGAGGGTGACCGACAACCTGTGGGGCAGGCCTTGACCCGACCGAGAGTCCTGGTCGGTGCCCCCCGATTTCAGTTGTGGAGGCGGAGGTTCCACCACAATCGGTGGGGCAGCAGGTTTCGGCCGAACAACCAGCCCAGGCATGGGCATCTTGACTACGGCGAGGGGTTGTTTCGGCCGCTCGGGTGACAGCCACTTGATGGCCAGGGAAGGTGTCGGCATTGACTTGCTCCCGGACAGAAGTAACTGCTGCCACATCAGGTCCTCGTAGCATCGACGCAATTTGCACGAAGCCTCTCCTCTTCGAGGAGGAGGATGAAGCGCGCGCCCGCTTACCTTGGTGCAGAGATCGGAGACCGCTTAACGGGCGGGATCCTGGACAGAGAAGTCATCCGAGACCGAGACTGAGATCTTCTGTGTTTCCGAGGACGGGTCTGGGAAGGAGCGGGGGACACCCACTCTTCCCTCGGCTTGGACACCTTAATCGGGGACTGCTGCACTGGGGGCGCAGGCAGATCCTCGTTCTCCACTGAGGGAACCGGTGAAGAAGGGTTGTCAGCTTCACCAGTCGACAGCCCGTCCGATGGGTCGAGAAAAATCTCAACAGCGTCGACGGGTGTCTCAGCCGGCTGGCCTGACGGGGACACCGTGAAGCCAGCAGCCTTAGCCGCAACCTCAACCGAAGTCGACAGTCTGCTGTCTGGGGAAGGAGATCTCTCCCGCTCCCATGAACGCCGACGATGGGACTTACCCTAGAGTCCTTCTTTTTGGACAGAGAGGAATGTCCCGATGGTCCCTCTCCCTTCGTGGAAAGGGATTAGCAAAGCTCCTTGAGCGAAGCTGAATACGAGGTACCCAGAGAAAGCGGGATAAATGCTGCGACCGAGGAAGAGGATAATGAGGCCTGGGCCGCCTCTTCCTCGAGGGCGATCATCTGCTCCAGCTGTTCAGCTGAGCCAGCCGCCATGTAACCGCCCAACGGCCTCCTTTGAATTAACCGCGGTAGCCGGGCTCTCAACTGTAACCGGGCAGCGTAGTCCTCCAGGACGTTGGCCGAAAATGAACAGCATGACTCGCAGGCCTGCGGGTCGTGTTCTAGGCTGAGGCAGTAGACGCACATGGAGTGCGGGTCCATCCTGGACATCTTCTGCCCACAAGGGCACCGCCAAAATCCGGGAGTCGATTTGTCCATTGCAGTCGCGAGGGAGAAAGTTGACCGAAGTCTTGAAAATTTTAAAATTAGTTTCGGGCGAACCGAAGAATTAGGATCCAGTCTATCACGCAGAGCGTTAAGGAGGGAACCTGAGCTTCCAAGCAGTAAGGAAGATCTGGCGTCATGGGGCGGAGCCGAGAGTTTTACCACCCGGGTGGGTGGGAGGAGCCAGCTTGAAGACCTTCCGGCAAGATTTAAAGTGGCAAGGAACCTGCCAGACAGTATGGATGAACAACATATCCATGTCCCTAGAACTTGTATTTAAAAAAAAAAAAAAAAGTAACTGGGGGAGCTCCAGGTGTTCACCTTGGGGATGGGTAATCCCACACTTGTTCAGTGTCCATAGCCCAGAAGAGGGATGGACCAAATAAAGTAGTTTGTGCCCCTACTTTGGGGGATTGAACCTGTAACTGTGAAAAAGAGGGACTGGGTGTACCTGTTCACTGCACCTGCAGCCTCTGTGGGAAGATGCTGTTCTGTTAGTTTCAGCTTGTCAGAAAAAAAATAAAAACACTACTTGACTATTTCCCGTTGTGGACAGCTTTCTATGAGTGGACTGTAAGTTTCTGGTGCCCCAGTGCCATGGCCCACCCCAGAGTCTGGTAAAAAATATAAATGTTCTGTTGTGCCCCCTTCCTGCACGTGTTCCGACCCAAGGAGGTCCCCTAGATGAGGACGTATTGGGATTGTCTGATGCCCAAGCATTTATGCCAACTGTTTTGCCACAGGTGAAGAAAAAAGTGGTTACATATATGGTAAAGTACACTGGAGAGTTCAATACATATAATAGTTGCCTTTATATAACTACGTAAACTTAATAACTTGTGGTACATTATTAAAGCAAACTTGATAAAAATAAATTCATAACAAGAATATTTGTGTCATACCTTACAGTCCTATACCTAGGCTAAAACAAATAATTCAGTTTCTTTTACATTCTGCAGTAAATCATGAGGCAAAACCCACTCCACAGGGGGGTCCGATCTGAGTCATACTGCCATAACACCATCTTGACCATGTAGTCAAGAATAGAGGCCCTCAACAGCACACTTTTCAGTGAGATATCTATCCTACTATCCATTTCGATACCTCTCAAACCTCGTCTGCGAAGTCTAGATGTCCCTCCGATTCACTTTTATGCAGGCAAGGTTTTATGAGTTCAAGAAAGACCAAGACAGTGGAACAACATCAGCATGTAACAGGTAAAGAAACATTTCGGAACGCAAGACCAAGCAGCCTAAAATAGAACCTCACGAGTACTGCAGATTATAACTGCAAATCTGTCCATCTATCTAACCTGTCCTCTCAGCCTTCGGCTTCAGTGTCCAATTCATCTGCTTTCCGTCTGGAGAAGAACTCTCTGTGAATTTTGTCCACCAGTTTTCAGATATTGGAGATGTGGAATTTTGGTGCAATTTTTTTTTTTTTTTTTTTTTTAATGGTAAAAATAATTTGGCTAACAGAACTGCCAGTATTGGTCTGGTGCAAATATATTAACCTGTTGCAAAGTTATTTTGTTTTTAAGTTCCCATTATTTCCTATGGTAAGTTCATTTTTCAGGATAGAGGTAAAAAGTTCTACAAAGGAATTGATCTTGCAAAAAAGGATTCAACCTCACAAGATCATTTTCTTTTTTGTGAGAACAAAACTCTTTTTTGTAAGAGAAAATTCCTTTTTCCCCAGCCGCCATCTTGTTTTTTCCACGAACTAAAAAGCCTGGAGAATACATAAAAATGTTGTCATTTTACAAAACAAACACCAGAACCTAGCTAAACAGGACCTATTTAGCTACATTCTGGTGTTTGTTTTTCACAACTAGCCCCAGAAATACTTTTTCTGGGCACCCGAAATCCCGGGTGCCCAGCTTAGTGAATGGAGCCTTCCGCCATATTCTCTGTATGAGAACAGGCTATTTTATTTAGTTCTGCAGTCGCAGTTAAACTCCTGCTGCCAGCTGCAGTGAGCATTTGGAGCCCCCATTTTCCCTGGTGTCTAGTGGTACCCCTCACTCCCCAATCACCGTTCCCATAGATTCCCTGGTGTCTAGTGGCACCCCCCCCCCCCGATCACTGTCCCCTAGTCCCTTTATTAATTCTTTTATATATGACCCCACCCCTGGTGTCAGATACATCCCCCCAGCCCAAAATCCCCATGTCGGCATTTAGACCCCCCCTTCCCCAAAGGCAGTGTGGGACACTGGGGAGATAACTCACAATGTCCTGAAATATTTAATGTTAACCTGTAAAAAGAAAACAGTAATGACAGGTTTTTATTTTTTTACCTGAAAAATAGAAACACAGTCCCTCGTTGTCCCCTCCCCCATCCCAACCCTCTCACGGAGCACCCTACCCCCCCTTACCCTAAACTTACCACCAGAGGTCGCAGGCTGTCATCTTCTGTGGACCAACACATGTCTGCACTCTTCAAAGACAAACCGTGAACCGAGGAATCAAGCTATTTTGAACTTATGTTCATGAACTTGCCATTTTTTGGAACTTTTTCACCAAATTTTCAACATGGCCTTTTTGGAACCCTGCCTTATGAACACTGTCACTGTCATTTTGTTAACTGGGCCCAGAGGGCGATTTCATGGTCGCTGTGCAAAATCACCTTTTGGGACCAAACAATGAAATTTCACCACCAGTGTTCATGAGGTGGGGTACCAAAAAGGCCATGTTGAAAATTTGGTGAAACAAATCCCTAAAAATGGCAGACTATGAGCGTTCGTTGAAATCTTTCTACGCACACACATAACTTTGATAATTTTCAATATTTTGAGTCCAAATTTTAAACATAGCCATTTTTTCACACCACCTCATGAACAATACAGCTGTCATTTTCACATCCTGTCTGAATTGTGGTTTTGCACCTGTGGCATGGAATGGCATTTTCACACGGATTTGAAAATGTTCACCTATGGGGGTTTATGAGGTAGGGTCACAAGAAGACTATGTTGAAAAGTTGAAGTCAAAATACGTAAAAATGCCAAACTTATGACCATTCATTGCAATTTCACTACGTACGCTTGTAACTTTGGAAATGTTAAATATTTTGACCCCAGATTTTCAATATAGCCTTCTTATTACCCCACCTCATGTACGTCATAGCTGTCATTTTTTAAATCCTGACCAAAATGGGTTTTCACACCTGTGGCATGGAATGGCGTTGCAGTTGCGCAGAATTACATTATGGCGAGGATTCTAAATTTTTCTGTACCAGGTACATGAGGGTGGGTAATAAGGTGGCTATGCCGACAGTCTGGTCACTGTTGTCCTATAAAAGGGAAGCGCAGGGCCTGGAAGGCCCTGTGCTTCCACAGCTACACACATAAACGCATCAATGAAGGGACAATGCAGGGACCACAGTAAAATAAGGATACTATTATACTATCTCAAAAAGTAAGGAAATAAGTTGCAAACAACTTTATTAATGCTCCAGTTAGGGTCAAAGCAACAAAAGTTGGGAAATGAGGCGTTAAGGTTTCAAACCCTAACACCCCACCCTCCCAAACCAGGCAAGAGAGCAGGTGTGGGGTGTGCCTTGAGCTTCTCAAGCCTAACGCTCACCTCATTCTTATAAAGTCTGCACATCTGACCTTATTTACAGATCGGAGCTCAGGAATTGGAAGGGATCGAGTGGCTAGCCCCTCAGGGGCAAAATATGATCCCTTCCCTTCCTCAGGGGATAAACATAAAATTTTACAAGTGCTACGGAGAAACTACCATTCAGGTAAGGGAGCCTCCTTCTGAGTATGCAGTGCACTGAGAAAGGTGCTCTTTAAATTGTCTTTGCTACCATTTTTTCACAGACGTTTTGGCTAGCACAGGACCAGATGAGGATCTCCCCAGGGCTGGTGAGGAGTTCCATATATATGGCCTGACAAAGGAAAATTATGATGGCCCTGTCTGCTTTGATTCTAAGAAGCTCAAATGCAAGGCAGCATGCAGCCCCAAGGCTAAACATAGAGAATACTGGATGGGCAACTATGCACAACCAGTGTGTTCTGACACAGAGGGGTTCCGATTCCCTCTGACCTCAAGAGCGAAGCTCGAGAATCCATGGGAATCAGGACTCCTCTGTGGCAGAAAACACAGGTTGTGCATAAAGCTGCCCATCATGTATTTTTTTTTTATAGTGTATAGCAGTATTAAGTGAAATGTGTGCATTCTGTTTTTTTTTTCTCTTTCATAATAAAACTGACTTGTGAAGTCTCTAGAGGTTCTAGAATACTGTCTTACCAAAGAATTAAATAGAGGAAAGCAACAATGTGCCAGCATTCCAAGTGGTTCTGATGCAGTACTGACATCACTAATGCAGCAAAACAACAAAATGTCGTCACTAGTGCAGCAGAACAAGCATATTCCAGGCATGGAATTCCATGCATAACAGCACTCCACTATACACTACATACAGAATAGTGTATGGGTGACCATACACAGCAAGGCTATGTTTCCATCAAGGGGATGTGATGATGTCATACAGATCTCGAGAGCGAAGCTCGAGAGGTCTATTTGACATCATCACATCCCCAAGATGGAAACAAAGACTTGTGTCTGGTCACCCATATACTACTTTATATAGTATATGGTTCCCAGAAATGTCTAAAGTTTAATTTAAATACAAGGTTTCGTACCTTGTGTTCACACACCCATTTGCTCCTCGTCCTCGCTGCAGTCCCGTTCTGCTTCTGGTCCTCGCTACGGTTCCTCTCACCACCCGATATTTGAAAGCACCCGTTATTTAAAAAAGAAGAAGAAAAATGCCAAACTGATAGTTTGGACACACGGAGCCGACAATGGCAGACAGTTTGTGTCCAAACTATCTTAGTGAAACGCTTGGCCCTCCACTCGCTAAGCAGGGCAGCCATTTTACCCAGTTTCTTTTTTGAACATGGAACTGCTTTAGCCAATCAGGTAACGGCTCAAGGGGGAAAGCTGAAGTATCGTTGTGACATCAGAACGATACTACAACAACTTTTCTTGACCTTTGAACTGTCCTACAACAGCTTTTGGAAAGCCATCACTTTTTGTCCACAATAAGCCCTAACCATATACTATATGGAGAGTAATGGATGGGCAACTATTCACATCCAGTGTGTTCTGCCACAGAGGGGTTCTGATTCCCTCTGAGGTCCATGGTAATCAGAACCCCGATGTGACAGAACACACAAGTTGTGCATAAAGTTGCTCATCCTGTATTTTTTATAGTGTATAGTAGTACTATGTGAATGTGTGCTTTGTGTTTTTTTTCCTCTCTTTTTCATAATGAAACTGACTTGAAAAGTCTCTAGAGGTACTAGAATACTGTCACCACAGAATCAAACAGGAAAGCAACAATGTGCCAGGATTCCAAGTGGTTCTGCTGCAGTTGTGACATCACTACTGCAGCAGAACATAGAGGATAATGGCTGGGGATCAGGTGATAACCACGCTGTAATCACCTCAAGTGGTTGCTAGGGCTAAACCTCGAAAGCACAGTTCGAGAGGTTTACTGTAGCCCTAGCAACCACGAGAGGTGATTTCAGCATGGTTGTCACCCGATCCCCATCCATCATCTTTTATAGTGTATGGTCAAAAAAACACTGTTTGCATTCTGTATGTGAGAATTGTGGAACTCTGGTGCATTCTCTTTTGTTATGCCACTGTTTGGAACTTCTGAAGTGTGGTTACCAACTTTTAAAATTCTAAACAGTGCATAACAAAGCTGTGTGACTGCTGATTATGGTGGTTAATAGGCACTTACCATACATTATAAGCATATTCCAGGCAGGGAATTTCATGCATAACAGCATTCCACTATATGCTATATAATAATACAGCTATGCAGAAGCTTAGTAATACGTGCCAGAACTTTGCTGGTGGTGCATCTCAATATAAAAATTAATTCTGTAGGTCTACCTTTATTTTTACGATGTACCCAGGATAGCCCAGCTGTGATGCAACAACTCATTTCCAGTGGAGTCTGCTTATATCCATTTATGCAGCTGGATATTCCCAAAGTGCTGCTCCAACAACTAGACCACACTGCCTCTTATCCCCCAGAGGCATCTATCCCAGTCTATTCAGGAGATCGCAGCAGTGGGTTTTCCTTGGGATATTTAGAATAAAGTGGGCTAGCCTATGGTATATGGAGACCAATCTTCTCAGGACAGTTTTATTTCACTACCACAAGCAGAATCCCTATACTCGAGTAAGGGGAGCAACACAGATTCCACCAACTCTGTCCATACCTCAAATGATGCTTTAAACTTTTGTCTGCAAAGAGATCCCATTTTGAGCCATTTATTGTTAACATAAATAAGATTATTCCTCACTGTTCTCCCTAATCCTCTTCTTCCCCATTATTCTTTTTCTATGACACAGCAAGGTTTATCTTCCTGGGTGGTGTTTATGTGCTCTGTAGTGGGGGATACAAAACAAAAAAAAAGGCGGCCACTGGAGACGTTAAGCCCCACTATAGGCTAGGGTGTAAGACACTATCTATGGTGCAATGGCAACCAACACCATCAAAGTTCTAAAGTTCCCAAGGGGTCCGAGTGTCTGCCAACCCAGGATCACAGGGTGGAGTTTTAAAGGATGGTGTCCTCAAAGCAGATGGTTAGCTTACCTTCACCCAAACAGCACAATGTTTGGATATCATATCAAGGGTCGCTGTCTGGCTCTGTGATGCCCCTCAGGTGATGTTCCAGCATACAACAGTGAGGGAAATAAACCTGAAAAGTAACGTGGCCAGCTTTCCTGGCTAATGTGCCAAAACAGTAGTTCAGAATGCGCTCCCTATCGTTAATGAGAACACCACTTACCATCGCATTTTCTTCAGGTTCCAGAGCTGTTTCAGTTTCAGGATACCTGTGGAAGAAAAGCAGGGTGAGATATATAAACAGCATGCCTTATTTTAAGTCAGAGTGAGAGACAGAGTGTGTGTGAGTGTGTGTGTGCGTGCGCACGTGCCAGTGTGGTGGTGGGGGAGATTATATGATAACTGAAGCAACAATTTTAACTCGTTATTACCTGGGCGACCATTTTGTGTCAGGTAAACAATGGATAGTTCGGACTTCATATGAAGCTATTGGAAGTAACCTAATGTCAGTTATAAGCCTCTTGGGTTTTGCTGCAACTAGTCAGTCAGTGATTCTGGCAACAATGCCACAGTAACACACAGAGCTTAAAAAGGATGCTGCTCCGGTTACCGCATGTTCCCACCACCCTCCCAAGTCATGTCAAGGAAGGCCATGCGATGTAGTAGTCAGAGCACAGACTTGGTAACCAGAGAGGATTTCAGGTTCTAATCCCACCACAGTGAGGCCCTGTTGTAAAAACATTTAAAAAAAAAAACACAACAACGGGGGGTGCCATTTTGTTATGGTAACACCACGACTCTGGCACCCCATTCACTTGTACAGTGTGTTTCAGGGATGTGAACAATGCTGGTAATGCACCACTGTGCTAGAAATCAGTCCTCAATGAGAGTTCTTAAAGTGATTTTCTCACTTTTTTTTTCAATACCTTCTCACTTACTTTATGAGGTGCCTATACTGGTGATAGTTCATTCCTGCCGTTTTTATAACATTTCAGTACCTTCTCACTTACTTTATGAGGTGCCTTATACTGGTGATGGTTCATTCCTGCCATTTATATAACATTATGCTGCACCTGTATTTAGGTGGAAGGGATCGTAATTTGACACCGGCGAGGTGGCCAGCCAATCCCTTCCACTTCCCCGATTCCTCTGGCACACCACCACGTTCAGCACGCAATGACGTGAAGCAAGGGACGGCATGGGGGCGAGCCCCGCTGAAGTCACTGGGGGCGAATTTTCATTACTATTTAATGCATAATGATGGCCAGTTGGATGCTTAAACATGAACCTGAAGGGTGAGGAAGTTTAGGAGAGGTTTGAGGAAGTACTACTTCACTGAAAGAGTGGTGGGTGCCTGGAATAGACTGCCAGCAGAAGTTGTGGAGATGAAAACAGTACAGGGATTCAAACATGAATGGGACAGACATAGGGAAATATTAGGAAATGGGCAGGGACGAGGGAGGGTTGCCATAAACCACCACGCAGCCAGTACAGTCGGCGCCACATTAGGCAGACATGCTTACCACAGACAATTGCTTTCCACGGACAGATACACAAAACCAAAACCCATCTCTGCATAACTAATGTTAAACACATTGCTTAGAATGGACATTGACCATCATCAAAGGCGGACACTTTAAAAGGCACTTAGCACAATAATTCTCAGCTGGGAGCATTAAGTGCAGCTTAATGAGGAGCTAATTACAAGCATTACTTAACGGGGGCCTGAGCAGAGCCATTTATCACTTTCCTGCTGCTGTTCTCTGTGAGCTGGAAGTGGTCTGCTGTTACGAGATGTCCAAGACATTCCCCTTGCTCGTAAAATTGACTCACTACCAGAGATGAGTGTGCGTGACCTCGCATCTCATCTGTCCCTGACCTGCAGGAATAAAGTTACAGAAGCAGAATTCAAGTCACCCGGCCCTTCTCATGCTTCACAACAGCATAGTTAAAGTTAAAATCCCGTCCCCTGGTGTTTCTTTTAAAAACAGTCACATGCTCCCGAACAAGCTGCACAGCTAAGCAAGCAGCAGAAATAAAGTTATAAGTGCATCCGTGGTGTCTCTTTTAAAAACAATCACCAGCTCCCAACACAGCAGCAGCAGAATTAAAATTTAAAGCTCAGGAAATATAAAGCGTACCTTTTTTTTTTTTTACCGTTTTTTAACCATCTCCCACCCCTGTGCAGAAATTCATATGTTACTGAATGGATTTGGAAGTACCGTTCAGTGACCAAATCACGATTCTCTGCAATACTGTCAGTGGCTCAGTAGGTAGCACACTCGACTCTGAGGCCGGGAGATCAGAGGGCTGTGGGTTCAGTTCCCACATCTGGCATGTGGGTTAATATCCCAGTACTGACACTGTAGTGCAGCATGAGAGGGGTGCTGCACTTCTGAGGTGCCGTCTTTCAGATGAGATGTTAAACAGAGGTGCCATCTGCCTGGATTGGTGGTAGTTCAGGAGGATGTTAAAGATCCCATGGCACTTATCGAAAAGAGTAGGGGCATGTTTATTAAAATCATAATATATATACACAACAAATTAATATACAAAAAGAGAACAAATAAAGCAAAAAAGTTCATACAAAAATCTTCAAAAGGAGAAATTCAAAGTCCATCTTGCATCCTGAGACAAAAAAACAGAAAGAAATGGATAAGAGGAAAAAAAACACACACAATAGACAAAGAAATAATTCAATAGAAATCCCAATATCGTTCTACATATTCTGTTTGAGAAGCCTTTCTCCTTCTTTAATACTAACAATATGGGCTATCACTTCGTGAGTAATTCCTCAGGAGTAAGATGACGTTGTTGAAATAAGAACCAACACCTAACCTTCCATACCCAATACAGTATTACAATCGCTATAATATTCAAAGTACTAGAATTACACCTAGCCCAAGAGACCGGAAATAAACCAAAAAATAAAGCTCTCTGATCCCACTTGAGCCAAACTTTATTCCAAAAACTGACGCCACAAAAACCAAAACCGCAAAATGAAAGGACAAGAGAAATATAAATGAGACATAGACTCTATAAGAGCTGGACAAGAAGCCCGAAAACAATAATGGTCCATCACTTGTTTATGTTTGTGATTACCACGTACATTAATTTTACCATGTACCCCTAACCAAGCAATATCCCACAGTGCCACAGGAATACGAGCATCAACAAGGCGATTTCCAATCTGTTCCTTTTCTGTCAATGTGAACTCAGGAAAAACTTCTTCCATAAAATATGACTCCACTATCACCATATACAATTTTTTCCGAGAAAAATCCTTAATCATGGGTACCGTAATATGCCATGTCTTAAGCATGTCAAACACCATGACCCAATCTGGAGATAATACATATTTCCTTTTATTTTGTGGATGAAACTCCTACACCCCATTCCTGTAAAATCTCAGAAAGTGAAATTGAATACGAAGGAACCCAAAGCTGAAGTGAATCAATAACTAAAGGCTTTAGATTGGTAGAAAAAAGAGAATAAAAAACACTATCGGTGAATCATGAGACCCCTCCTGCCGATAATTATTCAACAAAATGTTACGCTTAACCGGGTTGAGGTAGCATCACCCCAAAAACAAGAGAAAAAAGACTTAAAAGGGGCACAAAAAAACATCTAGGCAAAGGAAAAATATGTGCTACATGTAAGAACAGAGGTAACAAACAGGTTTTAATCAAAAAAATCTGTTTCTTTTTACCCAGAAACCATTTATTCCACTTACATACCTTTTCCCTACCCTTATTCAAACATATTTCCCAATTATACATAGCCATATCCGGAATACCCAATAACTTATGTGGAGAATCCACTAAACGAATACCCCCAATAGAGGAACTACCCTCCAGAGATGGAACTAAGTTAAAACACACGCTCTTCCGTAAATTTAAACTGGAACCAATAACCGATAAAAAAAACGGAAGAACCCTACATAATAAACAACCCACCAGAGCAGTGGGCACCAGAACACATAAATCATCAGCGTTACAGATTACTTTTTGAGTACTGCAATTCAAACCTGAAAGATCCAAAAGTCTAGGGGATTTATAAAGTTGCCTAATAATAGGATCCAAAGCTATTACAAACAATAGTGGGCTCAAAGGGCAACCCTGGCGGACTCCCCGACCAATGTAACAGGGAGATCCAATCCACCCATTAACATATGGTCTAACATAAGCTAAAGAATAACAAAGTAAGCCAATTAACAAAAATCTGTGGAAACCCATAAGCCCTAAGGGTCAACCATAAAAATTCTTGAGAAACCCCATCAAAAGCTTTGGAGAGATCAAAATTAAATAAGTAGCCATGAAGAACTCCCTTTTGACCTTGAGAAAATAACTCTCTTATTAAAAGTAAAGCATCTCAGATGGACCTACCAGAGACTGAACAATACTGAAATGGCGAAAGTAAAGAAGACAAAATTTTCGAAATCCTATTCCCCAGTAATTTGGAAAAAATTTTATAATCTGTATTTAATAGGGTGATAGGCCTCCAATTCCTCAAATCAGATTTGTCACCCTTTTTATAAAGAAACAACATCAAACCTTCGTACATCTGATCCGCTAAACGGTCCTCATGTAAAAAGGCATTGAATACAGCTAATAACTGAGTCGGCATAAATTTCCATAAAGACTTATAAATTTCCGAGACAACCCATCAGACCAGAAGCCACCTATCCCTAAGACCGAAATAACTCCTTTCACTTCCTCTAATGTAAAAGGTGCTACAAGCCCTTGCCGTTGAATTGCCGTCAGGGTAGGTACATCCGATGCTTGTAATAATAGTGACATGTCAGAAGATTCAGCAACTGAATATTCAAAAGTGTGTTTTACAATTTAGTAACATTCCATAATATTCATCTGCCCTTTAACCATATGCCCTTGATCATCAAGAAGTTGAACCATCTGTTTACCACAAAACTTTTCCTTAGTAACGTCAAAAGGGTTAAATTGACACTGTTTCCCAGAAGTCCGAAATTTCTGTTCAAAAACAATAGATTTTTGTCTATGATACTGAACTTTAGGTAAGGCAGCCTTAACCTCTTTTATATGGGCAGAACAGTCAGAGCTAAATAAATGAGATTCAGTAAATAATGCCAACAATTCAGCTCGTAAGAGCCTGGAGGTATGATGTCTAGTATCAGCCAAAAATCTGGAATAGTGTCTGAAATAAGCCACCAAATATAATTTAGTATCAATCCACCAGTCAATCATGGAATCATAAAGAACAACCACAGAAATGCGGTCCGAAATCAATTCCAAAAAACCGTGGTGAAACTCCGGAACCAATAATAAAGACGCATTAACCCTCCAAACCCCAGGCCCCTGTGATAAAACTTCCCCCAAATGAATCTGTATCCCTAATAAATGATGATCTGAAGTAGCCATAGGCACTGTTACACCAGCCACTGCCCCAATAGTACGTGAACAGAACCAAAAATCTATCCTAGAGGTTAATTTACCTTTCGAAAAGGTAGGCAACAAGGACTGGGCAAATACATCAACCAAATTCATCTCTTTAATAATAGTACGTAAAGCTTGAGTATCACAATAAACTTTCTTATTGGGAGGGACATCCAGACTAGAGTTGAAATCCCCACCCCATAAAATAATCCGTTCAGAAAACAAATAAGGCTTAATTAGACTAAAAGCTGAACCCTAGCAGCCTCTCTGTTGTGGAGCCGAATATTAATGAGCCGTAAGGTAAACCATACCATAAAAGATCCAACAATACTCTACCCGGAACTAAATCCACCAGCTTCTGCAAAGTAAAGTTAGATGAAGTAAAACAATATCCGATGCCGGAACAAAGGTCCTGGCCCAGGGACCAATATGAGGGCTCCAATCCCTCGAAGCTGTAGCAGCTTCCCCAGTAGTGTAGAACCTGACATCTTGTAACAAATAAACCTCATAAGCCAAACTATGTAAAGCTGAAAAAGTACCTGTGCGTTTATACTGTGAACGAATGCTATTAACATTAAGATTAGCTAAACGTACAGAAGACATGAAAAAGGAAAAAAGGAAAACCTTATCAAAATTAACTAGATCATTTCTTCTCCTAGTTCTAACAGTTTTCTTTTTCAAGGGAATCCCAGAGTTATCAACCAGGGGCAGTGGTGCAGAGGTAGCCGTAGGAAGAGGAGAAGGAACAGAGTCCCCTAAGTCTTCCTCATCCATAGCATCACCCCAACTCTGCAAAGGTTCATATGGATTGGATACTGGGACAGAAAGTATAGAGACTGCCTCCACTTGTTTGGTAGAGCGAAGTCGTCTAGCAACTGGCGGTGAGGGCTCCAAAACTTCCCCTGGCTCCAAGTCTTCACTTGCCGGGAGAGGAGGAGCCTGTACAGGGGTAGGGACTGAAACACTAGGAGAGGTAGGCAACTCATCAGGCGGTGGAGCTTCTGAGGGATCCGGAGGGTCTGGGATAGTCGGGACATCAAGGGAGGCCGAAAAAGAAGGAACCTTTAACTTAGTATTGGGAATAGGGCCTGAGCCGGGGCGAGAGGAGGCGAAAGATTTAGCTATATAAGAATCATGTTCTGCATAATCAGAAGTATTATGGGCACCAAGGACAAGCCACAAAACATGAGTAGTTTCACCACATAGGTTACAAGCGGGAGGACCGTACAAGATAAAACTGAATGTCCCAACATTCCACAAGATGCACATTTTAATTGGTCACAATCAGAGCTCAAATGAGATAGTGAGCCACATCTATAACAAGAACGTGGCTGTCCTGGATAAAACAGGATACCACGATCCCTTCCCAAGTAAAAACAATTAGGGAGATGGTGAATCCCAGCCTCAATCATTTTAAGTTGCACATTGAATTTCCACCCCCCTGTCCAAAATCCATTATCGTCAATCAATGCATGGGGTACTCCATTAACTGTACAACGTTGTTCCAACCAATACAAAATATCCAATACATTAACTCCTTCATTCCGGAAAAGAACAGTAATAACTTTAGCAGTTGGTCTGGTAATAGGTATTACCACAAAATGTTTCCAGATAGGGTCTATACGAGCAGCATAGTATGCAGACCAAAATTTATCCAACAAAACAGCGAGCGAAGGAAACATCAAAATTATGATCCCAGAAGAGTGAATGAATGCATACACCTCCGAGGGTCGAATCCCATGGAATCAATAATTGAGGATTTGCCCACAAAATTTCTCGATCGGGGAAGGTCCATACCCCTTTATAATAGATGCGCAACAAATCGCTTTCTCAACAGGGACATCTGTAGATTTAAAGAGGGAGGCATAATGGCAGGTTTTACTGTTTGTGCCTGAGGAGGTCTATGGACCGAACTGCCCAGAGAACCAGCTGGTATACCGTCCCCTACAGTTTGAGGACACTGACCTGGCATAGGAGTCACAGTCATAGGTTCCGAAACAGGAGCAGTAGACGTCGCAGGAATCAAGAAAGCTGGAGAAGCCTGCCTCGATGAGGGAGACCGAAAATCGGACACAGGATCAGCCGAAACAGGGCTCCTGGCCTCGGTACTGGCAGGCGGGAATGACGCGATGGGCCGGTCCGATTCTGAAACCAGCACTCCCTCCAGAGCCTGTGAACACAAAGGTTCCCCCGGTCGATTCAATCCTGCCCCCGGTAAAGGAACGTGGGGATCAGGAATCCAGGCATTCGGGGTCTTCACCCAACCCACATTTGCTAACGCCACCTCCGGAGACCAAGTGGCAAGCCGGGCCGAAAATGGGAATGAATCCTCATCCAAAGCAGTAGCTGGTACACCCACGTCGGCAGCCGGCGGGTCGTCCAAAACCTGCACATTACATTTCTTAGTGACACCAAAAGAAACTACCTGGCAACCTTCCGGGCGTTTTCTTTTTTTTTTTTTTCATCTTCTGTGGACAAAAGTAGAACTAGATCAGAAGTCGTCGGACCCTCAACAACCGCGTGCTGAGCCGAATCCACCACAGGTAAGAGATCACTTGGAACTTCCATATTATCCAAACAAATCGAAGCCTCCTCAAGTACAGCAACCAAATCCATAGAACAGTCCTCCAACACCTCCACACTCTCCACCGACTGAGACATACTGAGCGCAGTCCAGTCGTCTCAGGGGAGGGGCCCCCTACCATCAGAGTAGGGGAATTTCCTCGGTGTCCTGGCCAAATATCCCTCATTCACTAAAAAGTACCAACAACAGCTTAATCTGGTTCAAGGTCAGTTGGCATTGATCTGTATCCCCTTCCCCCAGGTCGTGCCTGAAAACAGGCAGGGTTTGTCTAGTGCACTTACCCAGTCAACAAAAACTAAATGAAATGAAATACTGCTCCTGCTGGCAAGTACGGACATTGCATATCGTGGACATTGTGGCAGTGCACGGATGTGTCCGTACAAAGTGGCTTACACTGTATATCTGGAATGAGCACAAGTGTTTCTCAGTTCAAACTTTCAGGTTCATCCCACAGCAGGTACCCTCTGTTAAAGGGTGAAAATGGACTACAGAATGCTGACAAAGGCACCCAACTGGTCTAGCAACTGCCTTGTTCTGTTCACTTTGTGACCTGTCAGATCTGCAGATGATCACCTCAGGAGTCAATCATCTAAACTGGGGAAACACATTAAGGCCCCGCCCAAGACAAAAAGCTGCAGGTACCACCACAAAGCATTAAGTACATGCAGGGACCAAGGATAAGCCAAAGGGCAACACTTATTGAAAAGGACAGACTTAAATAAGGCAAAACCGCAGGCACTGTCTGTGGCATTTACAAATTGCTATGTGCAAATAAGCTTTCTGCATATTTAGTATGCACATCCAGTTTCCTTGAGACAGCAGGGAAGGGAGTGATGCCAGAGAAAGGAGATGAAACTTCTTCTAAACAATATGCTCATTCAGTACTAGAAGACCTAAGTTGGGATGAAACCTTCATTTTTATTTCAGCACCAAAAGTACCCTGACTAGACACCCATACTCTGTTCTGTTCTGGCAGGGGCACAGGCTGGATTGCCCTCGTTTCTAAAGAGCCTTAACTTAGAAATATAGAAAGATAGACGACTATGTCAGAAAAAGACTAGCAGTCCATCTAGTCTGCCCAAATTCCTCGATCGTACCTCAGAACTTACTGTCACTGTGGGATCTAGGCTCACCATATTCCACCTTTTGTCCTCTGTGTTTCTGCCTCCCTCGTCCCGCTGAGTAACTACTATACCCTTAGCCCTATCCTAGCCATGTTTGAAGCTGTTTATCATGGTTCAGGCACCCATCACCTCTGCAGGCAGACCATTACATTGCTCAACCACTCTTTCTGCAAAATAATACTTCTCCAAATCCTTTTTAAACCTTCCCCCATTAACTTCCACTCACAACCTTGTGTCCTGCCTGCTCTGTTCTTGGTAAATAGCTCATCACAGTTCACTTTATTCCTTTTAGGAACTTGAAAGTTTCAATCATATCCCACCCCCATCTGGCTTTGAGTGAATACATGTTCATTGCCTTTAACAGATCTTCACAGGATTGGTCTTTATAGTCCTGAATCATCTTGGTTACCCTGTGTTGTACCGTCTTTAGTATGTCCCTGTCCTTCTTCAGGTAGATCTGGGCACAGTACTTCAGGTGTGGCCTTACCAGTGACATACAAAGAGGTAACAGAAACTCTGGCTTCCAAATGCTGAACCCTTCCCCAACACCCCAACATCCAGTCAGCCCTGCTGAAGGCCTCGTTACACTGGCTGGTTTGTTTAAGGGAGTTACTGATAATTCCTAGGTCCCTCTCCTCTGACGTAGAGTCCAGCAGAATCCCTCCCATCCGATACTCTGTTCTGGAGGTTTTTGTTCCCGAAGTGCATCATTTTGGATTTCTTCGTGCTGAATTTCAGATGCTAGACTTTGGACCAATATCCAGACTATGCAGGTCACTCTGTAATTCTCTCATCTCCTCCATGCTATCAACTCTACAATAGAGTTTAGTGTCATCTGCAAATAGACACAACCTGCCCTGGATTCCCTCTCCAATGTTGCTAATGAACCTACTGAAGAGGACTGGGCCAGGACAGATCCTTGTGGTACTCTGCCAGTGACCTCTCGTTCCACTAATCTCGCCCCATTCACCACAATACTCTGCTGCCTCCCTTCCAACCAAATCCCTACTCACTTTACTACTTCCCTAGCTGTACCGAGATCCCTCTTCTTCAGCAGCCTTTGTTGTGGCACCGAACTGAATGCCTTGTTGAAGTCAAAGTACAGTCTACTGCGTGCCCCTTGTCAACTACCCTGGTTAACCAGTCAAAGAATTGTATCAGACTGATCAGACAAGACCTCCTGGTCACAGACGCATGCTATCTACTATCCTGAACACCACCGATCTCCAGGTATTCCACTAGGTCCTCTTTGACTAGTATCTCCATCAGTTTCCCTATTATGGAGGTAAGGCTGACAGGTCTATAGTTTGACAGCTGCTCCTTGTCACCTTCCTTGTGCAGCAGAACTATATCCACCACCCTCCAGTCCTTGTGAAGAAAAAATTACTTACCATAGTAATCTTGTTTCTTCCAAGAGAATCTTACTGTATTCTGAAATACGCAGTATGATCTCACCATGGGACTGCCCCAGAGCCAAAATGGCTAATGGGACCTATGCTAATGATGGAATGCTAGGCTTGAGTTCGTTTTTCAAACCACTGTCCCTGGAATACATCCTGCAACCATGATACTCTCATGAAGCATGCATAATAAGCTATCTAAACACCCCACCACCAAAAAATAAATAAATAATCCCCTTTTATTTAAAAGTGTGGGCATCACTAAAACTCAAATCACAAATGCCCCAATCAAGAAACACTCACAAGTTTCAAACAGCATGGACAGCTGTAATGCAGCGCCTATAGGTTCTAGTAGGGGAGATAGGGTGGGAGCTCAGAATACAGTAAGATTCCCTTGGAAAAAACAAGATTAATATGGTAAGGAAGTTTTTCTTCAAACCCCAAGAAATCTTACTGTATTCTGACATATGCAGACTACCCCAGCAGTACCTTTGGAGGAGGGCAGAGAACCTATTTAGGAAACAGGTTCTGCAGTACTGCTGTGCCAAATCTGGCATTACTTCTGACCTGGGTATTCAGGCTATAGTGCTTGGTAAATGTGTGAACAGTCTTCCAGGTAGCTGATTTGCAAATTTCCAACAAAGGAATATCTCTTGCAGCTGCTACAGAGGCAGCTGTACCCCTTGTAGAGTGGGCCCTAAGGCTCACAGGAGGCTCTTTGCCTACTTTACTGAAGCAGAATTGAATACAGGCAACAATCCATCATGCAATGGTCCTCTTCGAGACAGATCTGCCCTTGCCCACCTCTCCATAAGTCAGGAAGAGCTGAGTACTAGCCTGCCTGTGATTCTTTGTATGATCCAAATAGTAGCTGATAGCCCTCTTGACATCTAGGCTTTGCAGCCTATGTTCCCCTGAACTGAAATGGTCAGTGAAAAAAACTGTCAAAGTAATGGACTAATTCAGGTGAAAGACAGACACTACCTTGGGGGGAAACTTCCTGTGAGTCCTGAGGACTACCTTGTCCATATGGACCGAGATGTAATTTGGCTCTGTGTACAGGGCCTAGAGCTCCCTAATTCTCCTGGATGAGGTGATAGCTATCAGGAACAGAGTCTTCCATGTCGCATATTTAAGCTCTGTTGAAGATATGGGCTCGAAGGGTGGCTGCACTAGCTGGCCAATGTATATAGTGAGGTCCCATGCAAGAGCTGGCTCCCTGTGTGAGGGATGCAAGTATAGCGGACCTTTAAAAAAAACTTTCTGAATACCTGGTTAGCAGCCAAAGATGAACTCTTACCTGCCGAGAGATAAGCAGAGACGGCTGCCAGGTGTACCTTAAGGATAGATGGCCTGAGGCTGAGGGAATTAAGGTGTGCCAGATAATCCAAAATGACTGGCAAGCCAGCCTGGCTACTGTTTATATGTTTTTGCTGGCACCAAACAGAAAATCTCTTCCACTTATAGGTGAAAGTTCTCCTAGTAAAGGGTTTTCTAGAAACTCTAAAGACCTCCAGAACCCCTTCAGAGAGGTATAGGTCAGCATACTCTTAAGTCCTCAAGAGCCAAGCCTTAAGCCTGAGGGACTGGAGATTGGGGTAAAGGATCCTGCCCTGTGAGGAGGTCAATAGGTTGTGCCTCCTGGGGAAGAGAGACTGGTCTGGATACTGACAGGGTCATGAGCAGTGGATACCAGGGCTGCCTGGCCCAGTCTAGAGCTATGAGGATCACTATCCCTGGCTGAACCCCGAGCTTGTTCAGTACTCTGAGCAACAGGGGAAACAGAGGGAAGGCATACAGAAACTTCCCTGTCCAATCCAACAATAGTGCATCCAGAGGCACTATGCCCACTGCAGGAGGCCTGCAACAGAACTGTGACAGTTGGCGACTGTCTGGGGTTGCGAAGAGGTCCACCTCTGGGGTGCCCCACCTTCTGAACACTATTTGCAGAATCTGCCTGTTTAGTGACCACTCATGGTGATTGTGGTTGATCCTGCTGAGGGCATCTGCGTGGACATTGTCCTTTCCTGAGAGATGAACTGCTGATGGGGACATCCCCAGGGAGTAGGCCAAATTCCATACTTTCATGGCCTCTGTGCCTCCTTGCTTATTGATGTAGTACATTTTGGTTGTTTTGTCTGTTCTGACTTGAACCACCTTGCCCTGCAGCACTGAGGCAAAGGACAGAATGCCCAGATAAACTGCAATGAGTTCTAGCAGGTTTATGTGAAGCAGAGACTCCTACTGGAGTCAAGTACAGTGTGCTGTGTGCTCCATCCTAGGAGGGAGGCATCCACTGTTAGCACTGCTGTTGGTGGTTGCTGAAGGAAAGGCACACCTTCTCTGAGGCTGTCCTTTTCCTGCCACCACTGGAGTGCTTGAAGAAAAGTTCCTGTGAATGGCACCACTTCTCTGCAACCAGTGAGACCGGAGCTATAAATGGATGTCCCTCATCTGGAACCTGGCACTCTTGCCGTTGATGCAGCCATGTGTCCCAGCAGCTGAAGAAAGTGCCTTGCTGGTCTGGGAATATGCAGCTGGAAGGAGCTGGCCAACTACGAGGCTGTCCACCCTCTCCTGAGGGAGGAACACCTTTCTGCTTAGTGTGTCCAATTCTGCTCCTATAAATTCCAGAAGCTGAACTGGTCTCAGCACTGACTTCTTCTGGTTTACCAGGAAGCCTAAGAAATGTAGGGTATCCCGAGTGGTGGTCAGTGCATCTTTGACTTGCTGGGGGTACTGGCCTACCACTAGCCAGTTGTCCAAGTATGGGAAGACTAACTCTCTGCCTTGCCTCCTTAAGTGTGTTACCACTACTGCTAGGCACTTTGCAAACACTCTTGGAGCAGACATCAGGCCGAAAGGCATGGCTCTGAACTGCTAATGGCCTGATGGCAATCTGAACCAGAGATGCTCTCTGTGGAATTGCCTTATAGGAATGTGGAAGTAAGCATCCTTTAAGTCCAGGGATGCCAGCCAATCTCCCTGCCTGAGTGTAGGGAGAATGGTGTCCAGAGTGATCATTCTGAACTTTGGCTTTGTCAGATGCCTGTTTAAATGTCTGACATCCAGTATGAGTTGCCACACCCGTTTTCTTTAGAGTGAGAACGTTTCTTGAGTGGAGTCCCTTTCCCTTTTGGGCCAAGGGAACAGGCTCCACTGCCTTCTCCTGAAGGAGTTTTGCTACTTCCGCCTCCAAAAAGAGCTGCTTCTGATGGGGTGGGATGTCTGAAAACTCCTGCTCTCAGCCTGGGTAAAACCTTGAAGCTTACGGCAAGAACATAGCTCACTACCTCCCTCTGTGTGGCTGACAGGCTGCGAGAGCAGAGTCTGGAAGAAAAGTCTGTAGTGGGTTTTACCCCTACCCCCTTTACTCTGGTACTTCTGAGGTGTTGCTGCCTTTTCCTAAGCAGCTGCACTCTTATAAGCCACCTTGTACTCATCCACCTTTTTCACGTAAGACAAGGCGATTTTTATTTAAAAACCTGCCTAATCCCGGAGGCTCGTGTAGGCCTCTGTTTGCTCGCCAAAGAGAGACATGGGCCCGCAAGGAAAGTCCAAGGCCTTCACCCGGGTGTCCTGGGATAGATTGGTGGCACTTAGCCAAGCAAATCTCCATCGGGACACTGACATTGCCATCAGTCTGACTGCAAGGTCACTGGCATCCATTTCCATCCAAAATTAGTGCTTGCAAGCCTCTATGCCCCTTTTCGCAGCC
Source organism: Neoceratodus forsteri (assembly GCA_016271365.2). NCBI lineage: Eukaryota > Metazoa > Chordata > Ceratodontiformes > Ceratodontidae > Neoceratodus > Neoceratodus forsteri. The sequence goes on along the minus strand of CM028138.1, from coordinate 277,352,925 downwards.
TCAGCTAGGTCAGATGCCATGGGAGCAGGACAGGCAATCTCCAAAACCGTATTCCAGAGACTCTTCTGGAATCTGGAAACATAATCCATGTAAATGGCCTGCCAAATGGCCAGGGAAGAACCCAAGTAAGACTTCTTGGCCATAGAATCCACTTTCCTAGAATCGTTATCGGGTGGGTGTGATGCCAGAGGAATGTCTGGCTTATTGCACGCGGCAGCCTGTACCACCCCATCATGACTGGGATGCCCAAAAAGGAACTCAGCTCCAGCCTTGACCACCAGGTGAATGGAAGTGGGGGTTTGCAAAACTCTAGTGGCTTGTCTCTTCAGGACTTGGCATGGGTAGTAGCAACCTCCTAGTTGCTGGTACATCCATCATTTCCATGTAATTTGGCTCCTCCTCTGTAGATTCCTGAGCGGAGAGGTTCAGAGTCGGTGCCACCTACTTCACGAGAGCAAAAATGTGAGGTAAAATCCTCAGGTCCCTCATCAGGGGAGTCAGGGTGTTGAGCATCAGGGGAAAAGTACAGTTACGTAAGAACTTACCATAACAGTAGATCTTCGAGAACAGGTCTTGCAGCAGGTTACACCATTAGGACCCCACGGAATTCTTCTAGCTAGCCATCTTCAGCGGGGACCGCCCCCGACGTCGGTCCCACCCCCGACGTCAGGCGTAGTACATAGGGGGCGGTCCCACAGATTCCCCAGTTCTCCCACCGAGACTCCCGCTGCAGAATGACATCAGAATGGGAGACCGAGGATCCGCTATCAAAAAGACAAAGGGCGTAAGCCCCTGCCCAAGGCTCGGTAGGCCATGCCTCCTCCAAGGGGGAATGGTGGGAGGGAAGGTACCTGCTGCAAGAGCTGTTCTCGAAGATCTACTGTTACGGTAAGTTCTTACGTAACTGTACTATCTTACTTCGAGAAACGGCTCTTGCAGCAGGTTACACCATTAGGACTGATTTCCAAGCAATAGCGCCTGTAAGCATTCTGGTAGGAGGAAACTAGGAAAGATCTTAAACAAGTCCTGACTCTAGGACAGGAGACCCTGTAGCACGCCAGGCCAAAACCGGCTCTCTGCCGTGATACAATATCCAGGCTATAGTGCCTAATGAATGTGTGCACAGAGCTCCAAGTAGCTGCGGCACAAATGGCAGAGGTGGAACGTTACGATGTGCTGCAAACGAGGTAGCCACCCCCCTTGTCGAATGGCCCCAGACTGTACCCGGGAGGGGCTTCTGTTTGCTGTCATAGCAAAATGAGATACACTGGACAAGCCAGTGAGAAAGAGACTGCTTTGAGACTGGTTGGCCCCGCATCCTCTCAGCAAAGGAAACGAATAGTTGCTCCAACTTGCCAAGCTATTTAGTTCTGTTCAGGTAATACCTTAGACAGCGGTGAACATACAGGGTGTGAAGCAATGCCTCTCCTCTACTGGAATATTTGGGAAAATATACAGGTAAATCGATGTCCTGGTTGAGAATCAGGGCAGAGACCACCTTAGGCAAAAACTTAGGATTCGTCCTCAGAGATGCTCTGTCCTGGTGGAAAATTAAATAAGGCTCCTTACACATGAGAGCGTGGAGCAGGAAACTCTCCATGCTGGCGACAGCAACAAAAATAACGTTTTCCACGAAAGAAAACGCAGCTCGCAGTCCGCGGCAGGTTCAAAGGGAGGGGGAGCGTGAGTTGTTCCAGGACAAAGAGTAAGTCCCATGAAGGAACCAGATCCTTAATGGGTGGCCTAAGGTGTAACGCCCCTCTCAGGAAATCTCGAGAGGCATCAAGCAGTGCCACGGTGCGCTCTCCCACCAGGAAGTGGTAGGCAGAAATCGCACAGAGGTGCACCTTAATAGAGGAGTAAGTGAGACCCGAATGGAATAGGGAAAGCAGGTATTCTAGCACCACTTTCACGGACATCCTAGAGGGAAAGCCCGCATTCTTGCGACCACAACAAAAAAAGTGGGCGCCATTTCATAACGCATCGCGTCCGTTATCCGCTGCCGGTTTTCTGGCATGGAAAGGACTTCCGCCACCTCTTGCGAGACCCCGCGTCGCAAAATGACTATGTCTCTAGGAGCCATGCATGCAGGTTCAGTGAGCGCAAGTCCGGGTGGACTAGAGAACCTTCCTCCTGAGACAAGAGATGGGAGCTGAAAGGCAATGGGATTGGAGGTTCCCGGGACAGCTGCGTTAGCAAGGGGAACCAGATCTGTCTGGGCCAGAATGGGGCTACCAGGATCATTGTTGCATGCTCCCTGCGCAGTTTGAGAAGAACTCTCTGGATCAACGGGAAGGGAGGGAAGGCGTAGAGGAATCTGTCCGCCCAGGAGAGGGACAACGCATCTTGCCCGAAAACACCAGGCCCTGGATCTAGCGAGCAAAAATCGGGTAGTTTTGCGTTGGATGGGGAAGCGAATAAGTGCAGTTCTGGAGTGCCCCATCGAAGAAACAGATCCTCTATTACCCCTTGAAGAAGTTCCCACTCGTGGACCTTGGCCTGGGAACGACTCAGGCCGTCTGCGATTGTGTTGTCCACTCCGGGAACGTGAACTGCAATCAGGCTTGCACCGTGTCGGATTACCCAATCCCACACTCTCATCACTTCCCTGCAAAGGGGGTAAGAGTGTGCGCCTCCTTGTTTGTTGAGGTAATACATCACCGCCGTATTGTCTGTTTGAAGCATGAGAGTATTCGGCGGGATCTCTGACTGACAGGCCTGCAGGGCATAAAGGACCGCCCTCATCTCCAAAATGTTGATGTGGAGATGAGCTTCTTGAGGGGTCCACGTTCTCTGGGACCTCACCCCGTTCAGGTGTGCTCCCCATCCCAGCCCTGAGGCGTCTGTGGAAAGAATCACCTCCGGGGACGGCGCTGTGAACGGAACACCCGCAGAGAGTGTTCCTGGGTCTAGCCACCACTGCCAGTCTCGAATCACAGCATTCATGATTCTGACCGGCTGCTGCATGTGGTCTTACCTTTGGTCCCACTGCACCTTGAGCATCCACTGGTTACTCGCATGTGGAGCCTTGCCAAAGGGACGGTTGGAATGGCCGCAGCCATGTGTCCGAGCAAACGAAGGACTAGCCTGGCAGGAGCAGTCTTCTTCGCCAGAGGTCCCTGATGAGGGATCTGATGCTCCGCTTCTTCGTCGGGAAGAAATGCTTTCCTTGACGGTGTCCAGAACTGCGCCTATGAACTGCAGCTTCTGTGTGACGAGGAGAGACTTCTCGGAATTGATGAGGATGCCCAGAGACTGGAACAGAGCCTGGGTGCTCTGGATAGCCAGCAACAACGCCTCTCTGGAGGCAGCCATGAGAAGCCAATCGTCCAAGTACGGGAACACATAGTGACCCTGTCTCCTTAAAGATGCTGCCACGACTGCCATGCACTTGGTAAAGACCCTGGAGGCCGATGACAGTCTGAACGGAAGAGCTCGGAACTGAAAATGGTGTCCGAGAAACTCGAAGTGCAGGAACCTCCTGTGCACTTGAGCCACAGGGATATGCAGGTAGGCGTTCTGCATGTCTAGGGATGCTAAGAAGGCATCCTGCCTTAGCATGGGAATGAGACCCTGAAGGGTCACCATGCGAAATCGTTTGTAGGCGACCGATGTATTTAGGTCGCTGAGGTCCCCGGTTTTCTTCGGAACCAGAAAGAAGTGGGAATAGTATCCGGATCCTATCTGGTTCTCTGGAACATACTCCACTGCTCCTTTCTGCAGGAGCGCGAGTATTTCTTGCCTGATAAGCAATTTGTGCTGACCCGAGTAACGGGAGAGCAGAGGAGGCCTCGAGGGTGGCTTGTCTGCGAATTCTATAAAGTGGCCTCTTTCGACCAACTGAAGGACCCACCTGTCGGTGGTTATGGACTGCCACCTCGGCAGGTAATCCGCAATGCGACCCCCGACCTTGATGTCCCGTTGATCTGGAGGGGCAGGGGTCAGGAAGGAGTCATGCTGTGGCAGCGGAGGGGACCGCGGGCTGAGCCGGCTTAGCTGGGCGCTGACTTTGGCCCGCGGGCAACTTTCCCTGGGCTCTGCGAGAAACGGAGCCCCTCTGCTGTGGTCCGGTGCTGGACTGCTGTCTCTGCGTCCGGCCACGAAAACGGCTTTGGTTCCTACGAAAGGAACTAAGCCTGGGTCGGTACACTGCCTGGACCGACCTCACCGCCTTCCCGGCCTCTTGGAGTTTGGTGAGGACCTTCTCAGAGGATTCACCAAAAAGAACTTCTCCGTCAAAAGAGGCGCCCAGGATGTTCTTCTGGACGTCTGGGGTGAATCCGGAGACATGGAGCCATGAGTGTCTCCGGAGGCATACACCCGATGCTGCCGCTCTGGCCGAGGAGTCCGCGGAATCGTATGCAGCTCGCAGCACCTGGGTTCCCACGTCCGAACCTGTACGGAGGAGTTGCAACATCTCCTCCTTCTGCTCACCGTCTGGCAATGTGTCCGCCAGGTCCAGTCCCTCCTCCCAAAGGCATTTTGGAACTGTACCATGTGGGTTAAGTAGTTCAGGGATCTGATGGCGCAAGTAGCGGAAGCATAAGTGCGCCTGCCCATAGCGTCGAGCTGTTTGGACTCTGGGTCCGGTGGCAGAGTGCTCAAATGTTGCGGTCTCTGGGACCGGTCATGAGAGGCTGTGATGACCAGAGAGTCAGCCAGAGGATGTGAAGCCAGATACTGGTTCTCCCTAGGGGCCTTGTACAGACAGTCAGCTTTCTTCGGCATCGCCGGGAGCACATGTGGACGCTTCCACGCTGCCTTGGTGACGTCCACGAAAGTGTCCACCAAGGGTGGTACCACCACAGGCTTAGGATCTTTCTGCCGAAGATACCTGGCGAGGCGTAGTCTCTCGGGGTCTAATTCTTCCGCATCCCAGCCCATGTTCTCTGCCTTTATGATCTCTGAGAACGATGGGTCATCCGGAGGAGATCTAGGAAGTTCACTGGGTCCGAGAAGTGATGTGGATCGGAGGGGGATCTGGATCCTTCCGAGAATTCCGATCCGTGTTCTCCGTCAAGGCGCAACGCAGCGCTTTCTGGGTCTCTTAGGGCTGGGTGACCCTGAAGAAGATCTGGACGGAGGTCTCCTTTGTCTGGTCTCCCTAGGAGGATCCGCCGGCCCTGGGGAAGGTACTCGCCTGCCGCCCCGGACGGAGTAGGGGTGCAGGGGCCGTGGGGTCACAGGAGGAGGAGGAGGTGAGGAACCCATCCTTTTCATGGTGTCCCACCAGTAAGTGAACAAGTCCTTGACCTCGGATATGGAGAGGCCCGACGACGGACCGGGCGCCGATGGCCGGTCGTCTGGTTCCGGCGTCGGCTCCCCAAGGGTCTCAGGTTCCGGAGAGGGCTCCCTGGGGAGTGCGACAGGACTGGGTTCGCCCGTCTGGTCCTCGGGCTGGGTCAGCTCCTCCTCCGTAATCGTCTCCTGACCGACGTCGGTGGGAGGCGTCGGGGTCCTCTTCTCAATGGGTACGGGTCCGGACGTCGGTCCCCCGGCCGACGACTGAGAAGACGTAGGCCTGACCGGCGACGGGTGTCTGGCGGTCGACGGTTCCTGGGACCTATGGTGTAGGGCCGGGTCCGACGACTTCTTCAAGGAGGTAAGCTCTTTGGTCTTCCTCTGGGGAGGAGGAGGCAAGGAGGCAGACCTGACGTCGGGTTCGGAACGGCGGGAACCAGACTTATGGTGGTGATGACGGTCCCCCGACCTAGCCAGGGCCTTAGAAGAGGAAAATGAGGAAGGCCTGGAGGTCTTGGCCTGTGAGACAGAAGAGGAGCTCAAGAGGTCTTCACCACAGGGGGGGAGGCTGAGAACGGGCCCAGGAAGGAGAGCGTCAGACCGGGAGCCGAGCTACGGGAGTCAGAGGCCCTAGGGACTTGGATCTAACCCTCTCCCTGTGCTTCTCGAGGTGTCTCCGGGCCTTCTGTGAGGATTCCCCCTAGAAGGCTGCGTCCATGGCCCTGATTTTTTCTTCGAGCAGGAACGCCTGAAGGGCCTTCTGGCGACGGATCCGGGTCCAGCTGTTGAACCCCTGGCAAAATGAGCAGGACCAGGTGTCATGGTCTGGGCCCAGGCACCGGACGCAGGCCGAATGCGGATCCTTAAATGGGATTTGCTTCCCACAGGCGCACTTCGAAGGATGGCCTTCAACGGAGGTTGGAGAGGACATCAGACAGCAAAAGAGCCGAAAAAACTAACTTTTTCCAGAAGGAAGAACTTAACCAAGCTTCACGTGCTAGAAACGAGCCGGAGGGTCGAGACATGCAAGTTGACAGCAGGAAAGAACTGGGGAATCTGGCGAGACCGCCCCCTTATGTACTATGCCTGACGTCGGGGGCGGGACCAACATCGGGGGCGGTCCCCGCTGAAGATAGCTAGCTAGAAGAATTCCGTGGGGTCCTGACGCCTGCCGGCTTCAGTCCTAATGGTGTAACCTGCTGCAAGAGCCATTTCTCGAAGTAAGATCACCTGGTTCAGGGGGCTCCCCAAAATCCTCACCTTCATCCCCTTTATCAGTGCCATAAATATCAGGGTAATGTTCAAAAGAACTGGGAACCGAGGAGGGACCCGAAGTTTGAACCAATGGATGATGTGAGCCGGGTCATGGAACTGGAACACAGGTAGCAGTTTGCAACGACTGGATTATCCTGATGGCATTAGCAATGTCCTCGACGGTAGGAACCAGTGGATTTGTTGGTTGTGGTTCCTTCCCAGAGTGCTTTTCCTTCTTCTTTTTAGCAGATGTTGCCAGTTCAGTGGGGGTCTCTGTGGTTCGCTTCCTTCTCAGGGAACCTTCACCCTTGTCAGAGGGCTGTTCATCCAGTTCCTTGAATTTTTCTTTAGAGTGAGAAGGAGTCAGTTTATCCGAGGCTGGGTCAGCAGACTTATCGGACATTTTTTCCCCTCAGCCAGTTCAATCAGCTATCAAGCGTCGACTGGGGAAAGTTTCCACAAATTTCACAGTCTGAGTTCAGGTGATCAATCCTGAGGCAGAAAACACAAATCAAGTGCGGATCAGCTTTAGTAAATGGTGCACCACACTCTGTGCAATGCTGAAAACCCGAAGGGCCAGTTCTTTTCTTGGGTTGTGACATAACATAAAAAAACCCTTGAACTGGATTTTTCAGAGTCAAATACACATACTTGTAAACAAAGACTTCTCTCTTTCTTTTTTGTTTGTGTGTGTGGTCGGTTCAGCAACCGAAGCAAAAACCAAGAGTTACCCCAGTTCCCAGCACAAATTAAATGTAAATAAGAAACTGCTCCCAGAGAAGTCGATTTTTTCAGATATTTACCTAGGAAAATATAACCAGAAGTTCAGTTTCTTCATGGCCGTGAAGAACTGGCAAGAAACTGAAACACTAAATCTAGACTATCTACCTGTAATACCAAGATCAGTGCTTTAAAAATGAAAAGAAATAATCGGTACTTTAAAAAACTGAGAAAATGAAATATTTAAGAAAGATGAAAGAGAGCTTTCCGAGGAGTCTTACTTAGGCAAGTGGAGTAAAGAATCTGACGGTTGCAGGATGTATTCCAGGAACCATGGTTTGAAAACTGAGCTCAGCTTGAGCCTAGCATTCTATCATCAGCATAGATTCTATTAACCATTTCGGCCCCACGGCAGTCCTATGGTGAGAACATACTGCATATGTCAGAATACAGTAAGATTTCCTGGGATTTGAACCACCCCTTGCTGCACAGAGCTACTAAACAGCCCTACCAGGGGTTCAGCTCACACCGATGCCAGTTCCCTTGGTACATTCAGATGCATCCCATCTGGTCCTGGGGCCTCGTTACTTTCACAGCTGTCAATCCTTTTCTGACTCTTTCTCTAGTATACTTCTGCAGTCTCATTTCCAGACCCACCTATCAGCTGCCTTTATGCCACTCTCTAGCAAGGGCCCACTGTCCTCTGTAGTGACAGAGACCAGGAGGCCCGCCTGCAGCTCCTTGGAAGTTGCCTGCCCTTGAATGGGGCTGCTTCAGCTCCCCCACGGTCGGCCGGCACCCAGCCAGCCACTGACAGAGACCAGGAAACCCGCCTGCAGCTCCTTGGAAGGTACGGGACAGCACAGCCAATCGGAACACAGGCGCTTCCAGCAAACCCGCTGTGATTGGCCAGGACTTTTCCCCTGCTTCTGCCACCTGGCACTTTTTACAAATAGATTTTACATAGAACTAAGCACATTTCAAGTGTGTAATAGAAGTCCCCATTTCCATTAGCAGGTTATACAGACCTGCCACTAGAGGGATTCTTGGTCTTTCTACATAAATCACTGTATCTAATCGAGGCAACATGGCCTGCATTATCATTCTACTTCTAATCCTGGCAAAAAGTATGACTCATAAAGCACTGATCCATGCTAAGTCAGAAGTCATCCTAGCCTGGGAACCCACAATCATAGTTCCTGCTGCATCTTCATATTACTTCCCTACTCTTAAACTGTCGGGTTTACATTTTAATTCTCATCCCTCTTCTCTGGTCCTCCTCCCTTCGCCAATGTCTTTCCGTGCACTTCCCCTGCTAGCCTTGAACGGCCATGTCAGCATCTCCTATGCCCTGGTTAGACGTACCTCAATGACTGACTGAGCACCACACAAGAACCCATACAAAAAGACCCCACTTCTACCTGATAAATGCCCTCAAGAAAATGTTTCTAATTCTCCTTTTCTGTTCAGGCAATGTCGAACTAAATCCAGGTCCCCCAACACAAATCACTTCTCCGGAGTTTGCAGCTGCTCCTGGGATGAAACTGAAGATGGTCAATATTCTAAGCCTGCTCAAAAAACTTGATCATCTTCAAGTTTGGGCAGTCCACGCTGACCCAGATCTGATTTTACTTATCGAGTCATGGCTAAAAAAAAAGACCAACACTCGTCCGCAAATTACTATACCAGGCTTCAAGCTCTTTAGGGCTGATAGGGATTCGGGTGGGGGGTTGTATACGCCAAATCAAAATTTGATGTTAGCAGCATTTCCTGTAAAACTAAGCCCAAGGAATACGAGATTGTCTTGCTTAAACTTCACCTTCCATCCTCAGAGTGCATCACAATCACTGGTGGCTACAGACCCCTGTCAGGAGGCAAAGAAATTCTTAACGTGTTGAAATCCATAACTTTGGCTGCTAACACGGAAACAATTATCTTAGGGGACTTCAATATGGATTGGCTCACTGCTAAATCCCACTCCCTAAAAGCCATCTGTGGTGAGCTGGGTCTTACACAGATAGTAACTGAACCCACAAGAATCAATGCTTCTAACTCTGCCAACAGCTCATTGTTAGATGTCACTTTAACTTCGCATCCCCATAAAATCTCACATTCTGCAGTTTCCACCAACTTGACATAAGCGTACACAGTATCATTGTATGTACAAGATTGCAATCTAAAACCCAGCAGCACCCTAAATTCAGAATCAAATCCTCGTTCCGTAAATTCAACTCAGTAAACCTCCTAACCGATCTAGCTATGATCAGGTGGCAAGACCTACATCTTGCCAAATCTGCTGATGCCGCCATCTCTGTCCTAAATGACAACCTCACCACCCTAATTAACAAGCATGCTCCTCTTATTAAAATGAGGGTGCGGAAAATCTCGCATCCATGGTTCACCCAAGAGCTCAAATCTGCACTTACCAATAGAGACAAGCTATGGGCTAGGGCCAGGCACACAAAAGAACCCGGCAGACTGGCAGACGTTTAGAACTGCCAGAAATGCCTGGGTTAAAAGTGTATGTGCTACTAAAGCAAACTTCTACATCTCCACTCTGAAGCAGGCCAAAGGGAACTCCCAAAAAATCTGGAAGACACTGAGATCCATTGAAGGCCATCCTGCTGCTTCCTCCATTCCCACCAAGATTCTGGCCAAGGACGGGATGGTTGAAAATAAACTGCGAATCCTCGAAGAAGTTAACCTTCACTTTGCCACTGTCAGGTTGGCATTGACTCCTCCCCATATGCTAGCCAAGTGAATAGCAACACTAGCCCAGATTCTACACATGCTACTCCACCTCATCCCTTCCAGTTGTGCCTGTTTAGCTACAAAGAAGTCGAAGACATAATTCTTAGCCTTGACACCAAGAAAAGTGCAGGGGACAATGGCCTTGAATAGTTTTTCTTGCGACTAGGCTATGCCCAGCTCACAGCCCCCATCCTTCACATCTTCAACCTCTCTATTACCACAGCCACTGTTCCATCCAGCTGGAAATCTGCCCATGTTCTTCCTCTCTTCAAATCAGGAGATTCTTGTGACTTAAACAACTACCGTCCTCTCTCTATCTTGCCAGTTCTCTCCAAAGTGCTGGAAAAACTTATATACAACCAACTACAAAAAAAAAAAATCACCTTGAAGCGCACTCACTCCTAAACCCGGCCCAATCTGGCTTCAGGTCGAAGCACAGTACCATCTCAGCCTTGGCTAAAGTCTCTAATGACTGGATCCATGCTATGGACACCAAGAAGGTTACTGGTGCAGTCTTTCTAGACCTTAGTAAGGCCTTCAAAACTGTAGACCATCCCCTCCTAATCACCTGTCTTGCCTACATAGGTGCCACTCCACTTACCTTACAGTGGTTTAACAGTTATCTCACGGGAAGGATACAAAAAGTCAAAGCTGATGGCCTACTATCTGCCCCCCTTCCAACTACCAGAGGAGTCCCTCAAGGCTCCATCCTAGGACCAATTCTTTTTTCATTGTACATCAACAACCTTGACTCCCACATAAAGAACTCTAATATACATTTCTTTGCGGATGATACAATTTTGTATGCATCAGGCTTGTCCTTAACTGAAGTCAGGGAAGCACTCTAAACTGACTTCATCCACTTAGAAAGCAACCTTATCAATGCCAAGCTTCTCTTAAATACAAAAAAAAAATACAAGACAATGATTTTCTCGAGACTTGCCTTGCCTGGTGCCCTACCTACCCCACCTAAAAACTTCATAGTTACCACCCTAGTTGAACCCTTGGAAGTGGTACCTAAATTTAAATATCTAGATATGTGGATAGACAACTAGCTTTCCTTCAACAACCCCACTGAGGATCTATCAAAGAGGCTTAAAGGACGCTTGGGTTTCTTCTTTAGAAATAGGACCCTCTTTTCTCTCGCGACTCGCAAAAGACTTGTCCAAGCAACATTCCTTCCCTTGCTTGACTATGGAGACATTATCTTTATCTCCTCCCCAACCATGAGCTTATCTAAACTGGACGTACTCTATCACCGTGCTCTTCGCTTCATTACTAACTCTGCGTACATGACCCACCACTGTGATCTTTATGCAGCAGTTGAGTCGACCTCTCGCCACCAGACGCCTCCCACATGTTGGCATTTGGACCCCTCAAATTACTACTCCACAAACTGCCTGTCTATTTAACGTCTCTCATACACATCTCACATAGCGTCTACTCCCTAAGGAAATCCGACCTTATCCTACTAGATGTTTCCAGGATACATACCACAGCTGGCTAAAGAGCTGTCTCATACGCCCTCCCAAACATCTGGAACCAACTGCAAGCCATGCTGAAGCTAACCAGCATCTTATCAATTAACTCCTACAAAACACTAGCTATATCTAAATTAAAAGACATATGTAGGTGAGACTAGGCCTCCAACACCAAGTCAACTTCCTAGGTACCAACTGGCCCTCTACTTATTCAGCTGAAATGTGTTGCATAATTTAGGGCAAGGTTAAAATTTGAATGTACTGCATATATAGCATAAGGACTTCTATCGTGTATACCTCTTGTATTATATATTTTTTCTTTGTTGTTCTACATTTTATATCTCCTGTCTACGTAATTGCGAACTGTATGTGTATGTGCCTCAGGACCTCCTTGTGAATGAGCCTGCTCAACAGAGTCTTTCCTGCAATAAACTTGAACTTGAATACCGAGCACCAGTAGCAGCAGTTCAGCACAGCACTCTGTCTGTCTTCCTCTATCACCCTGCCCACTCCTTCAGACTAACAATTCCCCTCCCATCTTTTTCTCTTATAAATCTAAAAAACAGCCGTCCCAGTGGCATGGAGGGCTGAGGCATCATGCCTTACCTCCCACCATGCCGGCGACCCATGTTCGCAGTGCAAGCAGGACGCCAGGGTTGGCCAGGGAGGGAGAGGATCGAGCATCCACAGGACTGCTTTCCTCTCCCAGGGAGGGGTGGGGAAGGAGTCTGCTGCTTGTCTGATCCCTAGCGGTGGCTGGGGGCCAGCTCAATGGACCCACACAGAGGGGTGGAGCGGAGCAGATGCCTGTGTGTGTGATGCAAAGCGCGGCGCACCTCCATGACGCACGGGAGAGAGAAACACAAGCAGAAATAACTACCTGGCAGAATGACAGCTGCCTCTTAGCAGGCCCTGTACCGACCAGCTGGCACCTCGCTAGTGCCAGAGGTGTGACCAGTGGATGCCGGGGTGACAGGGCGGGGGCGCGGAAAAGTTAGGGTCCGGGCAGAACGGCAAGAAACAGAAGAAGAAAAAAAAAAAAAAAACACACCTGCTTTCTCCCCCTCCCTTGACCCCTCTGCAATATGCAGTTCTGTGTCTGCCTCTGCAGTCATGACTTAACTCCAGCCACTACCATGGGACAAATGGAGGCTCAGAAGCCCATGTAAAAGGAACCTCCACCCCTGGCTACTGGGGTCAAGAGACTTGATGTGACAGGAAGTTCTGAGCAAGTGGCCTCCATGCAAGGATAAACAGTTTATAACCCTCAAAACAGGAATTCAAAACAGATATTGCACCTCAGGAGCAAAATCAGCAACTATGAGCCAGGAATCTCAGTGCATGCAGATTCCAGACGCTGCTGCCTTGGCCAGAGCATCAGAGGTGTGGCAGGCCAAATGCAACAAATGACTGCCAGTATTTAAGCCCCACGGTACATATTGTTTAGCCTCAGCTTCAGATAAGCCTTCGGGCAGCTTATTCACATTTTTGGACAAGGACGTACACACACAGTTCTGCAACTTCACCAGGTAAGCCTGGTAGTTTGCAATTATTTGACCAAACGTGGCCAAAGCAAAAGTTATCTTCCCCATCACAGCCAGTTTTCTGAATTCTTTATCTGGGGTCTAATGCTGTTGTGCAGATGCCCTTCTGACTTACGGGTTGGCATGATTACCACCAGGTCCATTTCGGGGTTGGTAAAATGATGCTCTCCGGTGCCAGAATTACAAAAAGGAATTTTCACTGAACAGGCAGATGGGACCTCCAAAAAAAAAAAAAAAAAAAAAAAAATATCAAGAGAGAAAGAGAGAAGAAAAAGGAGCAACTCCTTCACATACCAAAAGAATGAATTCATTTCATCCACCACACAAAACCAACAATTTGTAGCGTGCTGCCATTTCCTCAGGGAAACAGTGGTTACTCAAGTTTTTCTAAGCCCCCACCCCCGTTTCCTAAATTTACTTGCATTTCCCTTTGTCACTTACAGTGTACCATCTTAGATGGTGCACAACTCAGACTAGGAGTGTCAGCCCCTTTCACTGTTATGCCGGGGGGGGGGGTAGCAAAGCTATGTGATAAAGAAGATTACAAGCACACCACAATAACTATTTCCCTGAGGAAGTGGCAGCATGCCACCAAATGTTGGACCTGTTTGGTGGCGGAAATAAATTATCCGATATATGCAATGGTCAGGCCTTCCTTTCTTCTCTTCTGGATTTCTTCATTGCATGGGAAGCTCCTCCACCATTAACAGTATTATTCACCCTTAAAGGATGGTGGGCGACTTCCGGTGACGTCACCCTCCCGATGCAAGCCTAATTCACAGGCTCTCTACATAGCCAAATAAACCTCCAAAATTACAGCCTTATTCAGGGACAGAGTTCTTGGAAACTCCAACGGAGGTGATATAATGTCCAGAAGAGGGGAGAAAAGCAATAAAAAGAATTCTATAAATCACGAAGATGGCGGAATCTCCGACTCGGGTAGTGAAGCTTCACACGCCTCTGACACCATGCGGCAGAGTAATGACGCCTCTGAGCCTCTCCCTCTCGGCACCCTGCAACAGCAGATGACTATGGTCCTTAAAGAGCAACGTGAGTTCCGGAGTGAATTTCGTTCAACAACCACAGCACTGAGGACAGATACTGGGAAACTTGAGAAGCAGCAGGAGCAATTGGAGCAACACTGCACAGATTCAGATAATAGGATCGACAGAGCAGAAAGGGCAATATTACAGCTCAACCAGTATGTGCAGTCCCTGCAGGACCATGCGGAAGACGCTGAGAGCCGCAACAGACTAAATAATACCCGAATATCTGGGATCCCTGAAGGGGAAGAGGGGGCTGGCCCTCATAAATTAATTCGCCTTTTATTAAAACAGACTTTGGAGGTCTCAGATGACACCACCCTAGAATTTGAGTGAGTTCATCGGACCCTGGGACCCAACCCCCACCCCAGAATCAAGACCCCACGCCATGCTGGTTCGATTTCTCCGCTTTCAAGAAAAAGAATCTATACTGCACACAGCCTGGAAAAGCGGTCAAATTATGTATAAAGGGCACCGGTTATATTTTGAGAACGACTATGCTCCTGAGACCATGGCAAGACGCACAGCCTATACTCCTATACTGAAGGAATTAAAAAAGGCGGGCATTCATTTCAGGATACCTTACCCCACCAAACTGGTGGTTTTTCATCCAGACGGCCAGCTAACCTTTACTTCTGCTGAGGAAGCGGTTGAAGCTCTTAAAAAACATCATATTGAAGTGCAAATCCCCTCTGGAAGGTCCGCAAGAAGAACACTGGCAGCAAAGCTAGCCCAGCAGGTTTGGCAGACGGGTCAGCGAGACGTTAGGAAGCGTCAGGGGATCGGGGCGATTCGTAAGATTGCGGACACTCTATGAGAACAATCAAGGAAAGACACTTGACCTCTGAGCTGGAGAGACTGTCCTTTTGCTTTCCAATTGTTCTTGCACTCCTTGAATGGGAATTCCCGTCAGTACCTAGTATAGAGTGTGAGAACTGAGAGACTGTAATGATGCCTCCTAACAGGACATAGATACATAGACAGTGTCGGCAGATAAGGGCCTATGGCCCACCCAGTCTGCCCATTTAAGTTTGTAAGTTCAGTTTATGTTTTCCAAGAAGTCTGTTGCCCCTTAGCCCCGACCTCCAGAATTCCTTTATGTCTATCCCATGCATTCTTAAATCCCGTGATTGTTTCAGCCCCCACCACTTCCTCTGGCAGGGTGTTCCACTTGTCCACCACCCGCTCTATGAAGAAATTCTTCCTCACGCTTCCTCTGAATCGCCCCTCCTCCAACTTCATCCCATGCCCTCTAGTCCTGAAACATCTTTTTCGCTTAAAAATAGTGCATTCCTGCACCCTGTTCCTCCCTGTAAGATACTTGTATGTCTCTATCATATCCCCTCTCTCCCTCCTCTCCTCCAGGGAGTACATGTTCAGTGCCTTTAACCTGTCCTCATAGGACTTGTGATGCAATCCATGCACCATCTTTGTTGCCCTCCTCTGAACCTTCTCTACCCTGTCTATGTCCTTACGTAGGTAAGGTCTCCAGAACTGCACAGTGTACTCCAGGTGCGGCCTCACTAGTGTCTTGTATAGTGGAATTATGACCTCCCTTTTCCTGCTGGTGATGCCCCTGCCTATGCATCCCAGCATCCTATTTGCTTTACCTGCTGCCTTGTCACACTGTTTCCCTGCCTTGAGGTCATCAGAGATAATAACCCCAAGATCCCTTTCCTGCTTGGTGCATGCTATATCCTCACCCCCCAACTGATATATTGTGCCAGGGTTTTTGTGCCCCATATGCATTGTCTTGCACTTCCTCGCATTGAATTTCAACTGCCAAACCCCTGACCATTCTTCAAGTTTCTGCAGGTCCCTTCTCATTCTGTCTACACCCTCTGGTGTGTCTACTCTGTTACAGAGCTTTGTGTCATCAGCAAACAGTGAAATTCTGCCTTCTAGGTCCTGCGCAATGTCACTGATGAAGATATTGAATAGTACCGGTCCCAGCACCGATCCCTGTGGTACCCCACTGGTCACTCTGTGGAGTGACAGCCATTTACCACCACCCTCTGTGTCCTGCTGCCCAGACAGTTCGGTTAATTCACCTTCAGATTGCTGGTTACTTCAGGATTTGCTCCCGTTAAATATGCGGGTAACTAACTGTTAGTGTCTCTTTCACAAAACTAACCCATTGCTCCTATTGCTCTGGTCTCTTTTATGTTCTCTCTCTTCTATCTCGGGCTCTCTGGATGCTGTTCTGGGGCTGATACTGGGAACGGCCACCCGATGCTGGCATTTCTTAACTTTCTCACTCTGATACTGTACAGTGCCTTATAGGCAGGGGAGTGGTCGACTTCCCGTTAACAGTAATGCCCGCGGGGATGGTTGGCTGTCAGCTCTAGGCATACCAGCACTACCCTGGCTCACTCATCGCATACTCCCTGCAGTGCTGGTCCCGCTTATTTGTGTTAACCCTCTTTCCCTTTACTTACTCCATATATCACAGTGAACGACACTTGGTGTTGTGAGGTGATTACAGGTAAATGCTTGAAGAAAGGGGCCTCCTGTTGCTTCTGTCTGCTATCTGACCCTTTCCCTTATATCTCCCTTCGGAGGCTGCTTTGACCCCCTTATCGGGGGTCAAGGTCTGGTATCTGTGAGGAGAACCTGGCTGTTCACAATGATTATTTAACTGTGGACCAGCTGGTTAACTCGCACTACAAAGCCATGTTAATTCCACCAAAGCCGTAGCAGGGGGGTTCCCAATGGCATCGGAACATAAGACGGCATGTGAGATGGCCAGCCTAAGTGCACCACTGGAATCCCTGGTTGTTTGATCCCCCTTTCTTCTCTCCACCCCTTTTTGTTTTTTTTCTTTCACCTCTCGCCTTTCCATAGAAAACCAACCAGAGTCTTTAAAATTTCTCCCCTCAGGAATTACCCTCCTGTGACGGTATGGCTATTGGGAGAGTGACTAGCCAACACCCTTTAACCTTTACCAAATTGGGCTCTAGAAGCGCTCTTGGGTATCTTGCGTAAGATACTCACCTTGGTGGGAATCATCCCACCGCCCGAGCACCTGGAAGTTCTCGGTACTTGGAAGCTCAAGTTTATTAGTTATTTGGTAGTTGACTTGCAAGCATTGGTAATATTAGTTAGGTTACTTTTAGTTAAAACTGCATTAACTACTTTGCCAATGCCTTTTTTTGCAGCAGTTCATGTTGAATTGATTGTTCGATTAAGCTGCCAGTTTAGAGGTAGCCGACCTTTAATCACTGTCATTATTATAAAGCCTTTCGAAACTTGTTATAATGTTCAGATAGTTAATAACTTACGGTTGTGCCTAATTTGCTACAAAATTTCTAATGTACAAAAAGTAGTGATAATTGTCTTTTTTCTGCTGTGAAATGCCCCCCATATTAACCTGCCCCAAACTCACTTCCCAATATGCAGGATTATCCACTGAAATTAATTTCCTGGAATGTTAATGGGCTCTCTTCCCCGATTGCGCGAGCTAGGATCCTTCGCAGGTGAGGAAATCCAAAGCGGATGTTGTTTATCTTCAAGAGACCCATCTAAGCAATGGAGAGCATGCAAAGTTGGGGCGGATCACCAGGGCGGAAGTATTCAGCTCCTCCTATAGGGGTGGCAGGAGAAGAGGAGTCGCAATAATAATCCCTCAATGGATTCCCTGGCAATTAGATGCTAGATGGATTGACCCAAATGGTAGAATGGTCCTCCTTCGGGGGCGGATAGGTGGGATCGAGGCCACTCTTGCAAATGCTAATTTCCCCCCAGAATCACCTATGGGCGACTTGAAGGGTCTGTTAGACAGAATCACCCAATTCGCTGGCGGCATTCTTTTGCTTGCAGGAGATTTTAATATTCTTCCCAGACCAGAGAAAGACTCCTCTAACCCTAATATCCCTAGGAGAACCCCACAACAGAGGTACCTCGCTAGATTCCTATCACAGGTTGGCTGGGTTGATACTTGGAGGTTTATGCATCCACATTCCAGGAATTATACGCATTATTCTGCTGTTCATCAAACCTATTCAAGAATTGATTTAACCTTTACTCAAACAGAACATTTAGATTATCTCGTTGATACCCAAATTGGAGATATAGCCTTATCAGATCATGCACCTATTATAAGCACCTGGAAGGTGGTTCTCCAGAAAAGGAATGTCATCTGGCGACTAAATCCTATACATTTAAAATCTAATAGGTTTAAGGAGTTTATCACAGATAAAATATCTGAAATTCTAACTGACAATGTCAACCCAGACACCCCACCAGGTATTCTTTGGGACACAATAAAAACAGTCCTTCGTGGCCACCTCATAAAGTATACATCACACCTGGCGAAGGAGCGTAGGCAACATAAGACCCAGCTAGAGGAAACATTACATTTCCTACAAATATTGCATAAACAAGGCGATAGCTCGGTACTTCCGCAAATTAAGCAAGTTAAACAAGAATTAGACTGTCTCTACAGCAGACAGAAATTGCCTTGTCCTTTCTGCATCAGAAGTACTATGAAGTGGGGCCTAGGGCCACAAGATTATTAGCGTACCAAATTAGAAAACAAAGGAAACTCACTAACATACTCTTGCCACCCAATGGGAGGCAGACCCTAAATAAACTTAGCGACGCTAGTAATGCTATCGTGATATTATACAACTTGTACACCCTGAGAGTTCAGACTGGATTCTATTGGGAGGTTCTTGCGTGACCTTACCCTCCCCAGAATTCCTCAAGAACACGCTGAACAATTGCTAAGCCCTATTACAATGCAGGAGCTTAGCAGGGCGGTCTCCCGAGCCAAAACCATGAAAGCCCCAGGCACCGATGGTTATGGATCCGAATTCTATAAAGCAGCAAAACAGCTTCTTATACCTCCACTGCTCAAAACCTGTAATTCCGTCCTACAAGGCAACACACCCCCTCCCACCTGGGCATATGCCACTATTTCAGTACTTCCCAAACCTGGGAAAGACCCACAACTTTGCGAATCCTACCGCCCAATCTCGGTGTTGAATACAGACTATAAGTTATTTATGGGAATCATGGCCCATAGGCTAGAAGCTATTCTCCCACAAATCGTTAACGAAGACCAAACAGGTTTTGTGGGGGGGCATACTACTACAGATAGTATTAAAAGAACTTATCATATTATACGTGAGATGCACTCCTCAGATTCCCCCGCTGTATTAGTAAGCCTAGATGCCGAAAAGGCCTTTGATAGAGTTTACTGGCCTTTTCTATACGCGGTTATGGAGGTTATGGGCTTCCCCAAGGCACTGATTCAAGTTATTACAAATATTTATACCTCACCTAGAGCCTGGGTGAGTGTTGCTGGATACCATTCGGCTCCCTTTTTCCTGCACAGGGGCACCAGGCAGGGCTGTCCCCTGCCCCCCCTCCTATTTGTCTTGTTTATGGAGCCATTAGCACAACTAATTAGAAAATCAAAAGACATCACCGGGGCTGAGGTTGGGGGGAGGAACACCGCATTGCTTTTTATGCGGACGACATTCTTCTCTACCTGCAAAACCCGTCCACCTCACTCCAGAGGGTCAGCCAGTTACTGAATGAGTTCGGAAACCTTTCCGGGTATAAGGTGAACATCACAAAAACCGAGATCTTAACCTTTCATTTCACTCCCGACTAAAATACCAGGGAACAGTACCCTTGTAAGTGGGATATAAGGAAGCTAAAATATTTGGGAATAAACCTCACCAGATACTTAGGAGACTCATATAGGCATAATTATATCCCTTTTACCTCACGCCTCAGGGAAGACTTGGCCAACTGGAGTACACTCCCACTAAGTCTATCTAGGAAGACAGACCTTGTCTGAATGGTTGCTCTCCCTAGAGCGCTGTACCTTTCTACTAACATCCCCATTACAATTCCACGCTCTGTATTTAGGGAATGGGACAGAGCTATTACTCATTTCATCTGGGCAGGTCATAGGCCTAGAGTTAAACTAAAGCTTTTAACCATGCCAAGAACCCTTGGAGGCTTGTCCCTCCCCGATTTTTACCGTTACTATCAAGCTGCACATCTGCTACACTCGTTTGCCAGGCAGCCAACTGATTGTGAAGTGCACTGGGCAGAACTTGAGCGGGCGGCCATTCCGGATACGGAATATTTCAATATACTTTACCATGGGACAGTTCACTCGGCCAAGTGTCAGAGCCTGCCTCTTGACACCAAATACAGGATCCTGGCATGGTACCAAGTCAGAAGACAATACTCAATCTCCCCCTTTATCCCGCTAATATGTCCAATAATGGTTCTACCCAACTTCCAGCCCAGGAGACTTGACAATGCCTTCAAGTTATGGTCAAGTTACGGTCTTAGATATCTATTTCAAATTTTGACTGGAGGGAGATTATGGTCCTTTCAGGAGATGCAGATAAAATTTGGTCTGCCCAATTCCCATCACTATAGATATTTACAACTAAGGCACTATTATAGTTCCCTACCTGCTCCGGTACATAATCCTGAGTGCTGGCCTCAATTAATTGTATCTATGCAAACCTTATTTACCAACCTAAATCAGAGGCACATAATATCCACTCTTTACCAATCCCTGATTGCCCCCCAACCGGTAAACTTAATAATACCCTGTGAGAAATGGCAGCTTGAATTGGGGGTACCTATAACAACAAACCAATGGCAACAAGCTTGTAAACAGGTGGCCCGCACATCAAGTTCCCACCAATGGAGAGAATATGCTTGGAAATTCCTTGTTAGATATTTCTACTCACCAGTAGTCACCAGTCATTTTACCCAAGGGAGCTCAGTTGCTTGTTGGCAGAAATGTGGTGAAAATATTGCTCACCTAACACATGTAATGCATGACTGCCCTAAACTGGCCCCGTTTGTTCAAGCCCTACAGCAGGAGCTCCAAACAATTTTTGGAATGCGCTTCCAGCTCTCCCCAAAACTCTTTATTCTCCTGATTTTTCCTGATGACTTCAAGGATCAGAACGCCCGCTACCTTTTAGCCATCCTCCTCTCGGCAGGGAAAAAAGCCACAACTAAACTATGGCTGACCCCTGACCCTCCCACCCTTGTAGACTGGTGGTCTATAACAAAACAAATTTACTATATGGAAAAAATAACATAGACTGAATAATCGAGAAGAAAAGTTCAACTTAAGGTGGAATAGATGGCTTTTATATTGTGCATTTAAAGATACAACATTCGTTCCATAGGTAAGTGACCTTCTCCTATCCCCATCAATACTCATCCCACCGCTCCCCTTCCAGTCCGTTCCCCCCTCCCCCCCTTTCCATTCTATCTTTTCCCAACCCTGCAAATACACTACCTAAAATAAAGTGTCAGCCTCTCTAGGTTCCCTTTTCTTACTCCCCCCCCCACCACACCACACTTATGGCATATTCATCGAGTGAAGCAAACAAACCACCTAGCAGTCCCATTACTACACTTATACCTACTTACCTCTACATTAGCTACTCAAGCTAAACCTAAAACAACTCTAGGGGTTAACTCTATTTTATACCTAGATGGTATGGATTCTGTTTCATTTAGGTATAGGGCTGTAATAACCTTAACTGTTTTTATACTGTATAAATTATTAATTTCTGTGCTCCCATATCTGTTAAATGGCATGGTTTGAATGTATTTATCTCCTTATTGTACCTATTTATAGACACAACCAAATTAAATGTGTTGTAAATGTTTGTAATTTTAGAAAACTGAATAAAAACAAAAAAAAAAAAAGACAGTGGTCAACCTGGAACCGGATCCACGCTGTACCCCCCAAAAAAGTAAATAATCACATACATTCTTTTTCTAAGCAACTTCCTCCCCATGGAGAACTGTAAAATCTCCTGGTCTGACCTTATCATGGTTTGCAAGAAACATCCTTGGGAAGAGACCTGGGAGTGTAATATACTGTCTCAGCATAGTCAGAGAAAACAGTGGTCCCAGAGTGTCCAATTGGAAACACCTACTCCTCTCCCCAGCAGTCCTCCTACATGAAATCCAGATTATATTCCTCCTCCTCTTCAGGGGCAGGCAAAGGGAGTTCCAAAACAGGAGCTGGGACCACAACAGGGGTAGAAGACAAAAAAAAGGCATAAAATCGATGTGGGTTGCGGGGTCACAGGCAGGCCTGGTAATGGTGTCAGACAGTGACAATGATAATGCAGGCATACATCTCTATTAGTTCAGAGAACTGGGCCCAAATTGTGACACTGACATTACATGGGTCAATATAGATTCCTGCAGGCATGGTGGTCATCGCTGGTGTTATTGTCATTGGAGTGGGGTTCAGAAATGGCGAGTTCTATGTCACCGTGAATTCACAGGCTGCTGTGGCAAAATGGACAGTGGCAAGTGCACTTTCTCTCTGGGTGTTGGCCATTCAGTGGCTGAACCAGGAATGACGCCAGATGCCAGGTGATGGTGTGGTCTTGCACTGTGGCTGCTGGCATCACAGTCAGAGTCTCACTGTCATCAACCATGGCCTAGAACCTAACTGTCTAGCGACATCATTGCCTTTTCTAGCTGCACTGTGCTGCAATTCTGTTGACAGCGTAGACTTCAACACCGATTTCTCTGGCAGCAACGCTTTATTACAAGTCGACAAAGGAACAGGCGTTTTACCTAAGACTGCACAATCCTTCACTATATTCTTCTGGATAAATGACTCATGATTTCTACCTGTGTTCTGTGTAGCATGGCTGAACTGTTGAAAAATGGCATTGAGCTTCATGGTCTTTACAAAAACAGTTAACACAGTGCAGGCAGCTGTCATTATGAGAGATTTTGTTACACCACCACCATTTGAAAAAGTGGAGCCTTCTTTAGCGAAGGTGGACACAACAGCATACACGCAAAGAAATGGTCAACAGCAATGCCAACAGACAGAGTCACTGTGCAGGAAGAAAAATAACAGGGTTGACAAGAACAATCTTTGGCTCTGTAGCAAAGACAAGAAAGTACTAGTCTGCACTAGTCCAACATGCACACGATAGCGGACAGAAAAAAAGAACTGAAATGGATGGGGCCACCCATGTAATACAGGCAATCCCAATATGTCTGATGTTGTACCTGGGGGCGTATGGCAATGTGGATGACCCCAGCTCTGAAAAGTCTCCCATGAGGTCCAGATGCCATTGCTTTATAGTCCGATGTGCGTGGCTCTATGGAGGAGATATCTTCAAAGAAGATCTAGAACCTAACAGTGCAACAGGCAAGAAATCAACTGAGGGGGCACAAAAGGGCTTCCACCAACAGGGCACATGGGGAGGGAGGCTTCCTAAGCAGGAAGGACACATACTTTGCACGTTTTCTTTTGACTTTGGAGCTCCCAGTGCAGCCCAACATGGACAGTGACCAGATAAGCTGGAGTAACTGACAATTCCTGCATAAAACAGTTGGTAAGCAGCTTATCTGGAACACCACTTATCAACGCATCTCCTCTTAATGGAATGCCCACATTACTATTTTCACCATCACTTTGTTTTGTAAAAATATTTACACAAAATAGTAATTTAGATAACTAGCCATTCCTTACAGAGCTACTGACGCCTAAAAGAAACCTTTGACACACATATTAGGTATAATGTTGCTTGTATTCCATTTATAGTTTATAGATTTCTCTCAATAATTGAATACAAACAAAATGTGTATAAATATACAATGTTCATCCCTTAGAGGTCATCTGCCTCTGTAGCTTACTACCTACTCCAAATCAGGGTTTTAAATAACTGATTAGCAGTTTTTTTCTTGGGACAATACTAACTGTACAGAAAGCATTTATATAGGTTTTCTAGAAGTGTTATGTTTGTTAAACACAGTGATGCAAGTGTTATGCATTTTCACAGTGTTTTAAAACTTTTATGAGCAAAACGCTAATCAATTTTTAGAGTTAAATAAAACCCTGCAAATCATAATACTCTGTTGTGACATCAGTCTGTTGTCATGGGAGTAACTGTGATATCACAAGCAGTGCATTATGACCTCAGGTAGGGAGAAAGCAGCAGGAATAGATGAATGCTTCAGAAGCAAAGGTCCTGTTCTCATGCAAATGACCTCAGTAATAAATAATGGGGAGGAGGAATACAGAACTAATGGGAAAAACATGCTGAACTCTGTCTAAATAAGTTTTGTTAAAGTTCTCCTGAACACGTCAACAGCTCTTTAACAGTATGGTCTTCTTCACTTAATTTACGTATTTTTCTTTTTGTTTCCTCTCACATAGTTGAAAAATGTCTTGCTAGCTCATCAACACAGTAGCACTGCTGCCACATCCTGGGTTCAGGAATAAATCTAGATCACTGGGAGGAGGGGGAGGAGGAGAAGGACCAGGCTCCCTAGAAGACGCCCTCTCTTAGAGAGGGACATCTTACTGTACTGCCACCTGGGTGAACACAGTTGACAGTACAGTGGAAAGCGTGGTGGGAGGGAGGATGGTGAAGCTCTGCATTGGCACAATAACACATACATACGCAGAGAGTCCCTAGCACACCAACACTCAGTGGGCAGGCAACCCCATAGGAGGGAAAACCACCTGGCGTAGCTGAATGATGGCCCCAGGGCACTCAGCCTCTGAGCACTCCTACTTTCAACCCAGTTTGAGACACAGCTCCAGTGTGTGCATCCTTCCACCACTGGCCCCATAATGGGAGTAAGCCATGACAGTGTGTGGCAGTAATGGGGTTGGGAAGTCACCAGCTGATTGAGGGAAGGGTACAGATGGGAGCCACCTGGTCCAGAGTAGAAACTGCAGATAAAAAAAGGTTCTTGCAGTAATGTATTCGTAATAACGGGAGTAATTATGACAGTCAACCACTGAGCACTGCCCATACCCCAGATGTGCGGATCATCCATGCAGGACTGATGGTTGGAGATGGTGAGCAGAGGTGTGTCCCGTGGCCGGTTGTCAATCAGTTCGTAAAGCACCGCCTCATTGTGCACATTCAGTTGGTTCATGTACTCTGAAATTTGAAATGAGAGAGGGAAGAAAAAACAAATCAGGAAACCTGATAGTCTTCAGTCAACCCCTCCCTCTGAACAAGCATGGAAGGTTTATTAGAACAATAGCAGCAAAAAAAAAAAAAAAAAAACAACACTGGATGATAATTTGGTGACGCATATAGCACAAAACTGTCTTGCTGCACATCAAGATATCTGCTGGTATGGTCCTTGAATCCCATGATGGAGCCAGCTGGATGGTCGAGCATGTGGAAGAAGTGAGCTGCTCGGCTCCCACAGAGGGACAGCATGGGCTACCTGACATTTAAATTAAGGAGGCAGTATAGTGCAGTGGTCTAAGGCTCTGAGCTGCAAATCTGGTGACATCCACCAGACCAGACCTCGGTTTGAATCCCACGGCTTCCACTTGCATACTGTGTGACCCTGAGCAAGTCACTTAACCTCCTTGTGCTCCCAGGTCACTCCTGTAAAAAAGCTTTCAGCTTAGTGTGCTATAACTGGTTAAACAACTAAATAAAAAAAAAAATACTACACTGCCAGCTAATTATGGTGCAACATCAGCATGGGTTGTGAAGACAGCTGCTAACCCGCCTCCCCCACCCCGGCTGAAGAAAGAGGTGCAGCTATGGTCACCCTAAACATCGGGTAAGGGACAGAGAGAAAGGTGTGAAAAGAATTTAAAAACAGAAACGCTGTCAGGTCTGGCCAACCCAAGGCACAACAATTTGCCATGTGAGACAGGTTGGGAAGTCTTCAACTGAACCCTCTCATTCTCTGGGGTGCACTGAAGGAGACAATCAAACCATTTATGTGCCCTGCTGGGGACTCCACAAGCAGACTCACAGGTGTGACACTGGCAAAACTGTACTCATGCAACAGTCCAAGGGAAGGGCATTGAAACCAGGAGAAAACCCTACCATCCCTTAATGAAGGTCCAGAACTGTTCACTACTTCTACTGTTCAGCTCCAACATGTATGTGCTCCAACAGGGCAGACAGTCATGTTAGAAAGTACAGATCCAGGGCTGGATCGGGATAGGTGGGTGTACAAAAAGGAAAAGACAACACTGTTTTCCATTTAGCAGATCAAAACCCCCCACTGTTTTGGGTCCACCCAGTGACGATGAGGTGACGTATCACACTACCACCTAGGAGACTGTGTTTCACATGCGAACCCCGGATCCCAGGGCACTAGGTACATACGGTATGGAATGGCTGGTATACTATAACAAAACACTATGTGGTACTGGGGTTTTACACATTCAAAAACACATAATGCATCTTTCATTTTGCTAATCAAGCAGTGCCATGCGCTATGCATTTTCTCAGCTGATTCACACTTTCATGAGGGAAACTGCTAATCAGTTTGTTTAGCTGATTTAATACACTGCAGAGGTAATCCGCTTTTGCATATTTGAACTGTTCCACATCACAAGAGGCATCCTTCACTTTGCCCTTCCGAACTGCTTTGTCTCATGCGGAAATGGTGGTGCTCACATACAAAAGCGGCTGTCTCAACATTTTCATAACATACGTTTGATTTGCAGCAGGGCTACTACTTCTAGCACATCTCATTTCACCCCTTCCCCATACTTTTCAGCTCTCTCTCTCCTCTAACTTGGTCCCCAACTCTAACACATCCATAGCAGTTCTCATTTAGACCTGAATACTTCACAGTGGTCTCAGGTAACAGGAGTGCAAATGTTCATTTACTAGATGTGTACTTATTCTGTAGATAGTATGGAACTTTGTATTAAGTTCTGCATACACAGTCTCCTACCTTTTTTTTTTTGTTGACTATTTTTATCCTCCTGTGGTGGGTCGACTTTTGCGTCTGACGAGCCTACCGAACTCGGGGTCCTTCAGGAGCTTCTAGTACCATGTGCGCCCCGGCAGATCCTCCGAGTCGGTCCTGGGGCATCATCCACGGTGGCCCCCACAATTTCCTCAATTTTCTCCCTGTACTACCCAAAGACCCACAGAAGTAGTAGTGCATGCACATGGAGGTGCACATGCGCACCGCAGCTCCGGACCGGGTTCCCTCAACCCTCCCCATCGACCCATGTCGAGAGCTCTGAGGCAGACCGCCCTCCGCCTCCATCGGGCGAAGCCAAGCCCGAGACAGTTGGATCCCTCCTCCTGAGGCCGCTGCCAGCCGGCAGTATCTCACATCCTCTCCCTCCCCCTTCCCCACCGGCCTCCGAAAACCCTGGTTCGTTCCCGATCCTGGGTCGCCGGCGTGGCACGAGGTGTGGCGTCCAGCACCTCAAACCCCAACGCCACCAGGCCGAGTAGTCTCCTACTTTTTATGCAGTTTATCCCTGTTTGATGATATACTGAACTCCTCTGCTGTTGCTGCTCGCTTGTAGATTAGGGGTTAAATGCGTTCAAAGGCGCTCACATCCCAGAACTGCGCCTGGGCAATATTCAGAAAAGGGAAATGAGCAGCGCACCCCAATGCGCCGGGTGCAAAGAGATGTATGCGCACAACTCAAGGACGCGGCCCATGCATATGTACATCCCAATATTCAGCCCAGGATGCGTGTACATATGCTGGCACAACCCTGAGATGCACTGGTATATCGTGGCTCAAAGTTGAGCCTATAAAAAGACGGCTGAAGTGCAGTTTTCACACGCGGCCCGGCCTGTATTGCAATGCACCACAGCAGTCACGCCTGGTGGCAACCCCCACCAACACCATGCACAAGCACACACAACAGTAGACCCTCCCTCCCATAGCACTGACTGTTGCAAAAACCTACGTAGAACAGCCTTGGCAATCTAGTGGCACCCCTCTCCCCATCCTGACCCTCCAATAGCTGTCATGTTTACATTGGAAATATAATAGTTTTATTTATATAGCGTAATTCAGGTATCAAAGTGCTTTACATACAACATTTTAAACCAGCTCAACAAAATCACATAAAACGCACACAACAGCATCAATTTAAAAACATCCAAATTCATAATATTTCAAGTATTAAAAGCCTGTTTAAATAAATACGTCTTTAAATTTGTCCCTGGTGGTCCAGTGGTACGCCGCCCCCACCCGTGCATCCGATCGGCGAACTTTACCTACCTGAATAGCCCTGGTAGTCAAGTGGTACCCCCCACCCCACTGGTACCCACGAGTGCCCGTAGTGATGTCCAAAACAACCTCCTGGTGGTCCACTGGCACCCCCAACCCCCTACCTACACATGACCCCCAGCATCCCCCCCCCCAATCATCAGCAGGCAGCATACCCACCCGCATACCACTGCGGCTGCCAGCAGAATAACAGCTAGGGCTGCAAGCTCATGACTGGGGGGGAAGCTGCGTGGGCTGGGGGGGTGCCACTGGACTACTAGGACTATCTCGAATGTGAACATGATGGTGATCGGAGGGTCGGGATAGGGAAGGGGGTGCCATAGACTGCCAGGGCTGTTCTACATAGGTTTTTACAGGGCAATCAGTGCTAGGGGATGGTAGAGGGGACCACTGGACCGGCAAGGCAGTGTAGTGCCTCATGGCGACTGGAGGCACGGGCAGGAAGGGGGAACCACTAGACTACCAGGGCTTCTCTTGGGACACAACCACAGTGCTTGGGGTTACGGGGGCCGGGGGCACCAGTACACGTCCTCTGACAGCACCGCATGGTGTGCAGGGCACATGGCGCATTTCACCGGCAAGCCCTGCACAACTCATGCAAATGGGGCCATAATGACATGCAAATGGCCCCATTTGCGCCTTGCATGCATTATGGCTCCATTTGCATATTGGTGGCTGAATATCAGGAATTTGCACACAGCGCATCTCTGTTGCGCTGGCACAATTCCCATTCTTGGTATTCAGCCCTGCCTTGTGGGGATGGGTCAGCGCATTGTATTTGCGCAGTGCCCATTACCTGATATATTAAGAAGAGATGCACCATGGCGCATCTCTTGAATATATCCCTTCGCTGCTCCAGTGCACCTCAGTTGCACTGTGCTCACACTTGCACCATTGCCAGGCGCACATGTGAATATCAGGCCCCTGGTGTTGCACCTAAATGCGTCTCTCCTATTGAGCACAATTTTTAATAAATAAGTAACTATTTTTTGCTTCTAAAGACTGATCAAATATAGTCAATACAACACTATGTACATGTGTATAGAAACACAGATTTGTTCGGCAGAAAAGGACCGCTTGGTCCCCACCAGTCTGCCCATTCTTCCCTACACACAGCAGCACCGCAGATCCTACTTGATCTCTTTCTCCTGTTCCTCACATTCCTTTCCAGTAAAAGTCTGTTTTGCCTACCCAAGCTTTCTTGAACCCTTCCACTGTTTTCACCCCACCCACCTCGGCTGGTAAACTGTCCCAGGTATCCACCACTCTTTCTGTGAACTGGTACTTTCTGACAGCTCTTGTAATTTACTGCCCCCGGTTTATATCATGTCCCTTGTTCATGAGCTCAATTTTTCTAAAAAAAAAATACTCCTCTTGTACCTTATTTACACCCTTTAGGAATTTATACTGTAGGTCTCATCATATCCTCCTCTCTTCCAGGGTGTACAATTGAGTTCCCACAGCCCCTCCTCGTAGGGCTTTTGATGCAGACCACGCACCATTTTAGTTGCCCTCCTCTAGATAACGTCCAGTATAGCTACGTCTTTCCAAGATATGGTCTCAAAAACTGTACACAGTATTCTAGAAGTCTCATCAGCGAACAATATACACACACACACACACACACACACACACACACACACACACACAGTATGTCTTGTGAAAGGACATTACAGCTAGATATCAGCTGCACAACCCAGACTAGAAGCAACAAATAATGTAAATTTGAACATCCTACCACAACCAGAGGTTAAAGTTCCATAGCTGCAGTAGTTTTCCACATACTGACAGCTTCCCTTCTTTTAGATATTATTATAGAGAAGGTGCATCAATTTGGACTCACTGGCAAAGGAAAGCAGGGTCAATTTTGGGCAAGATGCAACTTTTGCCCTTTTGGTGCATGTTAGCGCTGTCAGTGCACCACCCTCAATCTCACCCTCCTACCCTTGGAGTGCTGTAGGTGAATCCATAAGGCTTCGGCCTCGCCCTCCTCCATGTTGCACAGTATACCCTCTAACATACATAGCTACCCCTCTCCTTTTCCCCTTTATCCTGGTCCCTCCGGCAATGTCACTTATAAAGACATTAACGAGAACTGGTCCCAGTACTGATCCCTGAGGCACCCCACTGGTCACCTCCCTTCCTCAGACAGACTGAACTCTGTTTTACTTTATTTGATATTCAGAAGGGGAAAGAAAAAACTAGGTGATATCCAATTTTTTATTTTTATTTATTTATTTAGCTTTTGTTGACCGGGTAAGTGCACTAGACAAATCCTGCCTATTTTCAGGCACGACCCGGGGAAGGGGGATACAGATGAATGCCAACTGACCTTGAACCAGATTAAGCTGTTGGTGGTATTTTTAGTGAATGAGGGAAATTTGGCCAGGACACTGGGGAAATTCCCCACTCTTTCGATAAGTGCCATGGGATCTTTAACATCCACCTGAACTACCACCAATCCAGGCAGATGGGACCTCAGTTTAACGTCTCATCTGAAAGACGGCACCTCAGAAGTGCAGCACCCCTCTCATGCTGCACTACAGTGTCAGTACTGGGATATTAACCCAAGTGCCAGATGTGGGAACTGAACCCACAGCCCTCTGATCTCCCGGCCTCAGAGGCTAGTGTGCTACCTACTGAGCCACTGACACTGACTAGTGGCTTCCCTCTGACAGGGGATAGTCAGTTGGAACAGACACAGAAGTCTAAAATGGTATCAGAGGCTGCCCAGAGGGCCCGTCAGTAGAGCATCATACTGCTGTGCAGGCACCCAAATTCTGAAGCAATCTTGGATCACAGTGTCAGAAGATAGGCCAGGCGGAGGCAGATACCATGGGGTAGCATGTTTCAATCGGGGAACACTGGCAACAGATTCTGACGCCACAGTAACCACCGAGGATGGACAGGGGAGGTTACTCTCGCTGAAATAACCAGGCGTACGAGGCCAACTAAGCATTTCCCATGCCATGGGGTGGAGAGAGGGACTACGTGCAAAACCAAACCAAAATAAATAAGGGAAAAAAGAATATGTTACCATCAGAATGACATCAATATTCACCTGAACAGGGTACATTCCTGCTTACAGAGTATGTCCCTGAGGCAATGGCAGGGACACAGGATAAAAAACTTTTAAAAATGGTTATCAGTAAACCCGACAGCACAGCAATAGCGCTACTGCTTGCGATGCGAGCAACCCAGATTCGGGAACAAGGCCATGTCACCGGGGGCCATCCTGGAGGAAGGATAGAGCATCCCTGTGGATGTTCTACCCCTCCCTAGGAAGGGAAGGTCCTGTCGACTGCTACCACACTGCCATCCAGATGCAGGGGACAGTAGTCGAGCGGCTGACCAGGGAAGGGAGGAGCAGAGCAGTTTGTAGATGATGCAATGGTTTTCGTAGGTATGTCCTTCCAGCTCCTGCATGCTTGGCTCCTGAGAGAAAGGGAGAAACAGAAGGAAAAAGAACAGACTCTGTGTCTGAAAGATGAAGGGTTCCCAATGCCAAGTCCACATCTGCCTCCTGACAAAATGTGAATAGTTCAGGGTTAAATCCCTTACACCCTGATCCCACCTTGGGTATAAGCCACAGATCTGTGGGGGATAGCACCAAGGAGAGGTAAAAGGTGACTGGTGGCAACCCTGTGAGCTTGGAAGTAATTTGAGGGTAGAGCATAAGCAAAATAAACAGACATTACCAAACAAAAGGCATCAGTAATATCTGACATTAGCTTTCAGAAATGAGTCACTCTTAAAATACTGGCTTTAATCTAAAGATCTTGGAAGTAATTTAACAAAAGACTACAATAACTTCTACATTTTGATCCCAAAACTTTTTTGGCTTACACTGTCAAAACATTTACAGAACACATGCCCACTGTCTAGCAGATTGGAATAGCCATGGTCTACCCCCCAAAATACTTACTAGTCCAAAGCCAGCTGTATGTGCCCACCAGCCCCATCACGATGGTGCCAGTCACATTCCAAAGCAGCGTTGGGCGCACGGGAAACGGCCATTTCACCTCCAGAGGCATCTTCCCATCACGGCTCAGCACCAGTCATCAACACCATGCCACGCACCCTGTGTATGACAATCACATGACCTCAGTCCCTTGATGACCAAGAACCTTAACTAGTTTTTTTGGGGGGGTTAAAACAACCATTTTTGCATGAGCCCAATGGCAGCAGCACACAGCACCCCTAGCAGACTGCGATTCATGTGTAATCCCGGAAATTCTGCATGAAGGTCAGCTGGGGGTGGACAAGTCGTAGAGGTGACTTGCTTGACTCCACGCGAGGGTTAGGCTGCCCAATATCAGCATCCCCCCCGGTCAATTACGGAAAAGCACTGGCAATGGCTAAGAGGGAAGCCACTTGCCCACCCTCATAGCCAAAGGGTAAAAACATGGTAACCCCTGTCACTGAGGTGGGTAGCAGAGGGTCCAAAAAGGGGGAAAAAATTGCCACAGGATCCAGAATATCGTCTCTCCCAACTGCTACAAATTCAATGTAACTTTTTTTAAACATTAGAAAATAAAATTTAGTTGTATTTTCCATTTATTGTAGTTAGTCGTGTCACCAGTACAAACTCCATTAAGCTGGGCCCATTTTCAAGGAGGGAGAAAAACAATACACACTTTCACTAAGTTGCAGAATAACTTGGGGATGAGCAAAAAAGGGGTGAGGTACAAAAAGTGTTGTTATGTATGAAGAAGGAATACTATCATGAACAAGTATTGAAAAAAGTACATAACTCTGTCCAACACAAATTACTAACAATTACAATAACCAACACAACTGTAGTCAGAGCCTACAAGAGTGCACTGCCATTTGTTCTGAGGTACTGGCCCAATACAGTCAAATGCCATTTTATCAAAGTGTGTTCAGTGTCTGGGTCATTTCAAAATACAATAGGGAGGAACTTTTTTTTTTCCTCTTCTTTCTATTTATGCTCCTCCTACACCCACATCCACCCCTTCTCTTGGGGCCCTCATGCATCAGGCAGCTACGCTGGGAGAACTGGGAGGATGTCAGCTCTGTAAGTGCCCTGCTTCCATTAATCGTACCTGAAACCCAGATAACCCCCCGAATTGGTGGGGGGAGAGGCCTCCCCTTCTACGTCCTCAGACACCGATGGGAAGCAGACAACCGGTGCTACATCTCCCAGTCATCGATGCTAGGCCCATCTCCTGGTATGGATGTGGGGATGTTTCCACATTTTCTGTTCCCTCCCTCCCCATCAGCTCTCGAGGAGGACCAATGAGTCGGAGGCACACAGAGATGTGCCTCTGCTCCGGTCCTCAGCCGAAGCTAGCCCCTCCCCTGCTCTGCATTCCCCGCCTCACCTCGCCACCTGTGGTCACCCAGATGGTGACGGTATTGCGGTGTTGCGGCGAGTATCCCACCCTTCCCAGAAGGAGAGCACCCGATGGTGCTCAACTTCCTCCCTTGTTGACCCTCCGCCACTCCAAGTCCATCACTGAACCCGGGTCGCTGGTGTGGAGCGAAGTGTGGTGTCCAGCGCCTCAACCCTCAGTGCCACCGGGCTGGCTAGGGAGGAACTTCTAAATGCATATGCAACCCACTTGGTGGTGATATTGTCTGTCCTCACCTGTACCACCTTTCCTTTTAAGTGAGGAGCAAATTCCTGCACAGCCAGGTAAAATGCCCTGCACTCTAACAGGTTTATGTGCAGGAGGGATTCCTGAGGAGACCACATCCCGCTGACTGTTAGGTCCAGCATATGTGCCCCGCACCCCGGTAAGGATGCATCTGTTGAGAGTACCACTAAAGGATGCTCCTTCTGGAAGGGAACACCCTCACTGAGATTTTCTGGATCCAGCCACCACTGCAGTGTCTGCAGGAGGGCATTTGACACTGGCACCAGTTTTACCAGAGAATCTCTTTTCTGGGACCAGTGAGCCCTTAAGTGGAACTGTATGTCCCTCATCTGAAACCTGGACCCTGAGGCCACTGCTGTGGATGCTGCCATATGGCCGAGTTGCAGGAACTCACTTGCAGTTCTTGGTATGTTCAGCCGAAAAGACCCTGCCAACTGTAGTACACTGGGTACTCTGTCCTGTAGAAGGAAGGCCTGCCCCTGGAGAGTGTCTAATTTTTGCACCCGTGAAGTCCAGGACTAGAGCTGGCTCCATTCTTGATTTCTGTAGGTTTATCAGAACCCTCAGAGACTCTAGGGTGTGCCTTATGAGAGCCAGCGTCTCCCTGGCATGCTGCTGGCTAGTCATGGGTCAGTCGACCCAAGACTAGCCAGTCATCCAGATAAGGAAAAATGGTCACTCCCTGCCTTCCTAAGTGTGCCACTACTACAGCAAGGTAAATGCCCTGGGAGCCGAGGTTAGGCCGAATGGCATTGCTGAGAATTAGTAGTGACGTGATGGGAGACTGAATCTTAGGTACTTTCTGTGGCTTTGCCTGACAGCTAAGAGGAAGTAGGCATCCTTCAGATTTAGGCATGACAGCCAATCCCCTTTCTGTAATGCGGGGATTATCATGGCTAGTGTGAACATTTTGAACTTTGGTTTTGAGACATGTTTGTTTAGGAGTCACAGATCCAGAATGGGTCGCCAATCTTGTTTTTCTTCTGAGTGAGGAAGTACCTTGAGTAAAAACCTTTTCCCTTTGAGACAACGGTACAAGTTCCACTGCCTGGATGGCTAGCAGATTTGCCACCTCTGCTTCCAGCAAGATTTTGTCTGCCGAGTTTGCTGGGACAAAGTGTCTGGCTCTAAGTTTGGGGAAGGATTAGAAACTTAGGGACAGTTCATGGCTCACTACCTCCAAGACCCACTTGTCTGTGGTAATGGCGTGCCATGTTTGGAGGAATAGAGTCAATCTGCCCCACCGATAGAGGGGAGGTGACCTGTGCCAGTCTCTCAGGGATTTTGCTTTGGCTGGGCCAAGTTACCTGTACTGGTCTCCTCGTGGCCCTCCTGCCTCTACCCCTGAAGAAACTTCTTGGCTGCAGGTAGTCTGTTGCTACATGAACTTGAAAGAAATGCTTGGAGTAGGAGCCCCTAACTCTGCCTCCCCTGTACTGGGGTCTATAGGAAATGGAGGCTCTCTCCCTGACTGAGTTACTTCTGTTAAGCAGCCTAGTATTTCTCCACTTTTTTTTCCACATAGGCCTCTGTCTTATCCCCAAAGAGAAATCACCCTCGCAGGGAAAATCCATGGACTCTGTCTGGGTGTCTTGGATCAGGTTGGTGGTCCTGAGCCAAGCAAAGTGGCTCATAGAGACATTGAGTGCCATCAATCTTGCAGCTGTATCGCTGGCATCCACAGTCATGTGGAACTGATACTTGGTGGCATCTAAAGCTGTCCTGGCAGTTTCGGCCGGGTCCACTACAGCTTCACTTTGTATCCTGTCTAAGTGCAAGTACTGTGTTCCACAGAGCCTTTTAATGTTGTGCTGTGTAAGCCATGTAGCCAGCTTGCCTCACATGCAGAGAGGCAGACAGGTACCCTTTCTTCCCCATGGCATCCAGCTTTCTGGAATCCTTGTCAGGGGGTGTGAGGAGAGAGGGATTTTTTTTTGTAGATTCTATTTTTCACTTGTGGCCAGGGCATCTCTCAGAGGGCCCGCTCGACAGTTGCCTCTACTCCCGCCTCAGCTCTCTCTCCCCGGGACCCCCACCGGGGATCTTCTAGCCTCTCAATCATCTCTCGGGGACCCCATCTCGGATCATCCCCGGAGAGGGCACACTCCACCTACCTGGCGGCCTTTCTGCAATTACAGGGTCGGTCCCAGTGGAGAGCCTGGGGGGACCGGTGGAGAGATGGTCCAGCACTGGGGATGTGGGCTAGATCCCTGGAGCCCTCATCACCTTCCTGATCCAGCGAGAGTTTTTCCTCATAATGGTTGCCACTATGAGTGCAGAAGTGCAATGACGTCTGGGCACTGCCATGCTGACATCCGCCAACGCTCCTCCCCCTGATCACGCCACCGCATTTTCCTAATGCTGCTCCTGGCCTCCAGCAGGGGCTGCTAAGGAGCAGTGCTAGGCCTGGATACCTCCCCGGGAAGGGAGAGCAGTCCTTCGCATGCTCAATCCTTTCCTATCCCTGCCGACCCCTGGCAGCCTGAGTCCGTTCCAGAGTCCCTGGTGTGGCGTGAGGTGTGGCATTCAGTGCCTCAATCCTCAGCGCCACCAGGGCAGCTGAGGAGGGAGGAATTTTAGCCTTGACACAAGCCGCTGCCTACACCGCCCGTTCATGATCAGGGTGATAGAAAAGGAAACCAGCATTAATCTTATCCAGCTGGCAATTCTTACCCATCTTCTTCTCAACCCCTGGGACTGTGGTAGGAGTTCTGAGAATTTTCAGCATGTTTCCTAAAGGATTTGTGCATGAGGAGCAACAACCTCTTAGTTGGAGCTAGCCCCATCATTTCAAGAAAGTTTTCTTTCTCCGCTTCCTGGATGGGGAGGCTTAGGGTGTCCACCATTTGTTTGACGAAAGCAAAACGTGAAGAATAGTCATCTGGGCCCCTAGGTCGGGAACCAAACTCCTGTTCAGGGGACACCTCAGGTTCTACAGGTTTTCCCTCTCCCTCATCCCCTCCTTCCTCATACATAAATGTGGCTTCCTGGACTGCAGGGGTCTGTGCCAGAACCGGTACCACTACCTGGACAGTCTGTAGTATTTGTAAAGCCCTGGCAATTTCTTCTGCTGAGGGCATAGCAGGCTTGTCAGCTGAGAGCTCTTTAGCCTTCTCGGCCAGAGGTGCAGCCAAATTCCCCCAGCTGGAACTGGCTCAGCAGACATCTCCGCAGGTCTCTTAAGCTTTAGTAGAGTCAGCTTTCTCCATGGATTCTGGATCCACTGACTCTTTAGACCTTTCTTAATTAGCTTTAGAAACAAGAGAGGAAGATGTGGAGGCAGATACCTCTTCAGAGGATTTAAAAGGAGTAACAGTAGAAGTCATTTTTTCCAGCTTTTCAGACCTTTTCTTAATGGTCGTATGGCAGAAAGTAGCACACACAGCAGTCAGCTAAACTATGATTTGGACCCAGGCAAAAAATGCAAAGGCCATGATTATCAGCATTAGCAGACAATCACCCACTGCTGCTGCACTGTTTAAAAGCAGTGGGCCCCGTTTTCTTCTTAGGTGTTGGAACCTCTGACACTGGTGTCAGAACAATAAGAATAAAAGTTCGCGATCGGTTCCCTGGAACTGACCAAACTGAAATAAAATAACCGCAATCAGTTCCCAGAGAACAGGAGGAAACCGAAGGGTGGTCGATTCCTGACTGGAAAAAGGAACTGAAATACAGATAATGATAAAAATAAATGAAGTACCAAATGAACAGCTCAAAAGGAACCATTCCAGGGAAAATTTAAATTAAAGAAGAGAAGGAAAAATACCTAAAACAAGCAGTTCCCCGCAGTTCCATGGAATCAGTGAGGAACTGAAAAAATTACCAAATTCAATCAAATAAAATAACTATACTGTAGGAGCAGCAAAATTAAAGTAATAACGGTATTTATCAACTAAATTAAAGTTCTGTCAGAAAGTCGAGGTGAGCTCTCCGAGGCATCTTCGCGGCAGATAGAGTAAAGAATCTGATTCACCAGAGTGCAGCAGTTACTAGAGGCAGCATCTGAAATTGTCACGAGCCAAGCAGAGTTCCATAATTGGCATAAATTATTTCTCTTCATGGCAGTTCAGTACTGGAGGCTTAATACATATGTTTAATCATTATGAGCGATTCCTGGGGTTAGAAGCATTGGGTTCCCTTCTACATACGTAATAGGAATGCATAAAAGCCAAACCACTATACAAACTAGACCAGACCTTCAAGGGCAATGTGCCCATGGTATGCTTACTAGGGCTATACAATGTAGAAGGACTCCTGGGTGAGAGTACCACCTGTGGTTCAGGATTTGTAATGCCAGGGTGCCCCTGGGCATCAGGGAGGGTGTCATCTAGTGTGCCCAGATGAGTAAGCACTTTAGTGACCACTATGTGGCTGGCTCAGGACTTGGGTCGGGGGTACAAGGTGGCACCCTCACAGAAGCATAAAAACAGACTTGACGGCAGATAAGGACTGCTTGGCCCACCTAGTCTGCCGATTTCCCTGCCTACTGGATAAGCTGCAGATCCTAGTTAAACAACAGCCCACTTCTTCCTACCCCCCTCTATAATTGCCTTATGTCTGTCCCATGCATTCTTGAATTCCCCCACTGTTTTTGACCCCAAGACTCCCTCTGACAGGCTGTTTCATGTGTTCACCACCCTCTCCATGAAAAAATACTTCATGTTGCCCTTGAGCCATCACCCCCTCCATCTTCAAATTGAGCCTTGTTCTTGCACGTCTTTTTCTGAAAGATGTTACCCTTTTGGACTTTGCTGATTTTTTTTGAGGTACTTGAAAGCTTCTATCATGTCCCCATCTCCCTCCTTTCCTCG
Organism: Neoceratodus forsteri; assembly: GCA_016271365.2. NCBI lineage: Eukaryota > Metazoa > Chordata > Ceratodontiformes > Ceratodontidae > Neoceratodus > Neoceratodus forsteri. The sequence continues at coordinate 277,314,446 of CM028138.1, read as the reverse complement.
AGGGTATAGATATTAAGCTCCTTCAGTCTCTCTTCGTATGGTTTCTGGTACAGACCCTGCACCATTTTAGTTGCCCTCCTCTGGACTGCCTCCATCCCGTATACGTCCTTGCGGAGATGGGGTCTCCAGAACTGCACACAATACTCCAGATGGGGTCTCACCAACTGTACCAGTTAAAGCAGAAGGAAGCGGGGAAGGCAGTCAGAATAGTAAAGGCCCAAACTAAGGAAAAGATAGCCAACTCAGTTAAGAAGGGGGGATAAAACCTTTTATAGGTACGTTAGGGAGCGAAGGAAGACCAAGGGTGGGATAGTGAGGCTTAATAAAAGGGGTGGGGGCGGGCAGAGGGTGACAGTGATAAAGCAGGAATGCTGAATAAATACTTCAGCTCAGTATTCACAAAAGAAGATGAGATGGAGAATAACAGAAGAATAACAACTTCCTGTTTTCTACTGGTGATATGTCTCTCTATGCATCCCAGCATCCCCCCAACCCTCCTTACTGCCTTTGCACATTGTTTGCCCTCCTTACTGCCTTTGCATTTTGCTTGCCTACTCTTAGGTCATCTGATATGACTACCCCCAGGTCCCTTCCCATTTTTGTTGTTGTTAGTACCTCACCACTCCCCACTGTGCACTCTGCCACAGGGTTTTTGGTTCCCAGGTGCATTACTTTGCACTTCTTTGCACCGAATCTAAGCTGCCATACTCTTGATTCCTCCAACCTTGCCAAGTCCCTTCTCATCCTTTCCACCCCCCTTTGTGCATCAACTCTGTTGCAGATCTTTGTGTCGTCTGCAAAGAGGCATACTTTTCCTTCCAGTCCCTCTGCAATGTCACATATAAAAGACATTGAAGAGCACCGGTCCCAGTACAGAACAGGGTTTTAAGTAACAGCAAAATTGATTAGCAATTTCACGAGTAAAACTGCTAATCAGTTGGGATAACGCATAGCTCGTGTCTCAATTTGTTTAGCAACGTAAACTGCTAGAAAATGCATAAACATATGTTTTCGCAACTGATTACAATGAAAGTGCTAATCAATTTTGTAGTTATTTAAAACCCTGTGGTACCCCACTAGTAACCCCCCTTTCTTCAGAGTGGACTTTGTTTACTGTTACCCTCTGTGTCCTGTTGTCCAGGCAATTTTTTTAACTCAGGTTACCACCCTGGGACCCACTCCCAGGCTGTCAAACTTGTTTACTAATCTTGTGTGTGGGACTATGTCAAATGCCTTGCTAAAGTCTAGGTAGTCCACATCCACAGCCCCTCCCTCGTCTACTACTTTGGTCACCCAGTCAAAGAAATCTATTGGATTCATCTGATATGACCTTCCCACTGTGAATCCATGTTGCCTTGGGTCCTGTGCCCTGCTGGCCTCTAGGTACTCAACAACTCTTTCTTTCAGAAGTGATTCCACCATCTTCCCCATCACTGAGGTCAAAGTAACACGTCTGTAGTTTCCTTCCTCTGCCTTGCTCCCACTTTTGTGAAGGGGAATCACATCCACCCTCCTCCAGTACCACACCATCCTCCAACGATTTATTAAAAAGGGTAGTCAGTGGTGTCACTAGTTATCCCCTTAGTTATTTCAGAATTCTGGGCTGAATTCTTCAGGCCCCATTGCTTTGTCCACCTTGAGTTTTAGGAGTTCTTTCAGGACCCTTTCTTCTGTGAATAGACCAGTAGCGACCCCTCTATCCAGAGTGCTTCTATTGTTTCGTTTAGGTACCTCCACCTCATCTTCTTTTGTGAATACTGAGCTGAAGTATTCATTCAGCATTCCTGCTTTTTCACTGTCATCCTTGCCGCCCCCCATTAAGCCTCACTATCTCACCTTGGTCTTCTTCGCTCCCTAACATACCTATAAAAGGATTTATCCCCCTTCTTAACTGAGCTGGCCATCTTTTCCTCAGTTTGGGCCTTTGTTATTCTGACTGCCTTCCCCGCTTCCTTCTGCTTTAACTGGTACAGTTCTCCATCCTGCTCCTTCTGTGTTTCCTTATACTTCGTGAATGCTATCTTTTTTCTCCCTAACCTTCCCTGCTACTATTTAAAAGCCAGGCAGCATCGTTTTCAGGGCAAAAAGCAGCGGGGGTCTGGGACCCATCGAGGCTTTGCGGACATCGTGGAACAGCAAAAGATACGTCGGTGGTCACCAGGGGAGGACCCTGGGTACCCGGGACAGATCCCAAGTACTTGGATGGGATCAGAGGGCTGAGTCACAAAGAAGTTTCCTAATGTGGAGAGTACAGAGGGAACACTGGGGAGGGTTTGAGAACACCAAGGGAAGATATCCCCCCAAGCGAGGCCTAACGATGGCGTTCAGGCCTGTGGCAAGTTCCTCCAAAGAGGATGAGGGACATCCTGTTGGTGGTGGTAGCAGCCCGGAGACTGACACATGCGGAGACATTAAGCACCTAATGACAGTAGGTGAGAGCTGATACCAGGCACGACAGCAGATCAGGCAGGAGAGCTGGTTCCTGGCAATATGGGAGGAAGGAAACCCATATGAGACATGCGCCCATGGCCTGACAAGCCAGGAAAGGGATCCAAGAGGGTGGATGAGGGGTCTGTCGGGTAGCCCACACAGCTGCATGTGGAGCGTGATCTAGTGGACACACACTGGGATCTGGCTATGGGGGGGTTGGAAGGTTTTTAGCAGGGGGAGGTACCAACCACCGAAGGTGTCCTTGGGTTAAGGTGCTCAACCTCAGTAAATGGATGCCATATCGGCACACATAAAATCACAAAGTGAACAACGTGGCAGTGCACAGCCCCTACTCCAAGTAAAGGTTAAGTTAGGACCAAGTTCAGTGGGGAATAGAGAATCACCTGGCAGTCATGCTCAGACTCGTTATGGACAGGATGTCTGTAATGCACCCTTGCTGTGCAGCAGACAAGGAATAGTGTCATGAAATTACAAACTGAGGAATGGAAACTGCATGGAGTTGAGACAGGGTGAACATTTGTCACACCAGACCATGACAGATTAGGTAAAGGGGCTAAGAGGCTACCAAAAAACCTGGAAGTGTGTATGGGAAATGTATTGAAGCTGCTTATGAAGAGATGAATTGGGGTCTCTGGAACTGAAACACTGTATACTAATAAACTCTGACAAAATACTTAAGAGTAAATGTGACTGAACTTTCGAGAGCCAATGTGATCGGCTACCACCAAGCAAAGTTAGGGTGCCCTAAAATCCTATAGTCCTAAGAATGTGTGAAAGCAACAAGTGACTGAGTGCAAAGGAGCCTCGGTGAGCAAAGATACCCCTAGACATGGGGTTTACTGAGCCATGCCTGTCTCCATTCCAGAGCAGTGATGCAGGCAGGTGTGTGCGCCACCTGAAGGAGGGGTTGCATAAACGTAGCTCCAAAGGGTACACTCTTGAACAAGTATCCACCTTCAAATATCTAGGTGTTCACCTAGACGACACCCTCACCTTCTCTCAGCACATCGACCACGTGGTCAAAATGGCTAACACAAAACTGGGCATCCTATGCCGCCACAGACAGTCCATGACCCCAAACGCCTTAAAGCTAGTTACACGCTGCTCAGTATTACCCACGGTAGACTACGGCCTCATCATCTATGGTGCTGGCTCTTACACCGCATTAAGGCGGGTCACGACACTACTCAACAAGGCATGCCATCTGGTCCTGGGGCTGACCATCTCATCCATACCTGCACCCTATACAAAAAAAAAAAAACGAATGGTTCCCCCTTGAATCCAGGACCCAGTACCAGACCTGCCTCTTGGTAAAAAAAATCCTTACTTTGCCAAACCCCTAACTCAACCTGCTCCCTGTTCAAATATGGGCATTCCAGTGTCAACACTAGAAGCACAACTAAAGATGTGTCCCTATTTATTTATTTATTTGAAAATATTTCACCAGGAAGGCAACATGAGCTGTAACCAGCTCGTTTCCAGAAGCATCCTGGGGGGAAGGGATTACAACATAGGGAGGACGAACAAAGTGCCTTTCAAGCACACCACACTGGCTCAGAGATCCACCTCATATCGAGGATCCAAATGGTTCAATAACCTGCCCTTTGCGCTCCGTGACAGTGAAAAACTCAAGTCAATTCAAATCCGGGCTCCGCTCGAACATTGCACTTGAAAATGCTTGTTCCTGCAATACATAACATTAGCTAGCCTAAAAACTTGCAATTAACATGCCACCAGCTACCTTTGGCCAACCCCTCACTCCATCTTTACCACCCCTCCCGCACCTGACCTACCCACCCTTATCTCCCCCCTTCCTACCTCCTCCTGTCCCTCCCACCCACAATCTGCCCGGCCCATTTGACTGTACCATGACAATGCCTTCCATGGCTGCTCCTGCTCCTCTTTTTACTTCACCCTTCGGCCCCTCCTACTTTAACACCTGGCTCTTACACAAGGGCTGTACCACGCTGAATAAGTGTGGTTTATTGCTACATCTTTCGAGTGGTAACTCTGCTTCATTTGAAATTGTGTAATATGCTCGTTCTTTGCCAACAACTGTATCCCAGCAAACATTCTTATTTAATGATTATTCCTCCTACTTGATCTGTAACCCATATATTGTATTGCATTGTCTCTCTCCAACTTGGAACCTTTGTAAACGAGCTCTGGCTCAAAGGTATTAATCCAAATCGGAAATAAACAAGGTATTTTAATGGATGTAAAAGTGCAATAGAACTATATTTAAGCTGAATCAGTATAGGGTTGCCACCTTTGGATGAAGCAAAAAAACGGTTCCTAAACTCTGCCCCCTAGCCCCACCCCTTTTCATGAGTCACCATGCACTGATCCTCCTAGAAAACCATTTGTTACATCAATAAAAGATAACACTTAAAGCAGCAGTTCAACAAAAATGTGAAGACTGTACTGTAGCAGTAAAAGTTACTTTCCTAGGTTCTTCCTAGTTATTTATTTACTTATGTATTTATTGATATTGGTTTACCTAATAAACATACAGAGATAACATAAATCTCATTTAGATATATGATCTGAGGGGAGACAAGGGAAATACTGTAAGTAGCATTCAACAGTATACGTGGTATATAATAATGCATAAAGAAATCGTTTCCAATAATGTGTACTTTATCTTTTCCTGTCTCCATCTCCTTTTCATGTCCACAGTACTATTTCAAAGCCAAACAAGTGACAGTACTTTTTTCTTGAAGGAAAAAGCAATTTAAAACATTTAAAAATGCATACACACTGTTGGAGATGAAAATGTTTACCAGCAAATGAAAGTGGAAGCCAGCTAGCTCTGTTACTGTTACAAAAGGTGGGGGCAGCTTTGCTGCTATGCCACTTTAAGATGCAGTGGAAAAGATTAGGTTGAGTAAGTGCTAATGGTGTTAATGGCCATACTTTACCTCTTCCAGGTTGACTATTTTCACAAACAAAGGGCTATATTGACAACAGAACTTGTTTGTAACCTGGATATGTAGCTGAAACAATGAATGATACGGCAAAATATGTTTTAAAAGTATGTGAGCACTCAGAATGGCTCAGAAACCTGACTAGCACAGAGCAAACCCGGATTACCTGGTAGGGACCCTGAAAACCTGATCACCAGGTAAAAAAACTGGCAGGTGGCAACCCTAGTACATCAGATTTTGGTGATGGAAAAACAAAATTAGAATTTTGGATTCCACCTGCAATACCAGAGTTAAAATTAAATTTCTAGCCCCAACCAAGACAGCGCCGATTTGGGTAACTGCACATTCTGATTCCCCCAAAAAAAAAAAAAAAGAGAGCAAGTGAAAAATATTCTCAGTGCAAAACCAGAGAAGCATAAACTCTCAATTAAGAGTATTATTGCTACCATCAAGTTTGTGTTCCTGCCACAAAACCTGACTCCCCTAATAACAATGCTTTACCCTAGGAATACTGAGCAGAAACATGTAGCCACAAGAAGACATCAAAATAATGGTGGGGGGACCAGGTAGTGCAGCGTATAGCTACATCTGTTTATATTACTCAGCTATAGTACTACTTTAGTTCCTTTTTAAAATGAAGGCTATGTTTAAAATGTCCCATCATGTTGATCTCCCACATGCCTCTATTTTTTTGTTTATCCTCTCTGACCACTGCTCGAGAATACAGGAAGCAGCACATCTCACCCTGTGCTACTGTCTACACTAGTCAATATATAAGCTGCCACAAGACAGCTTTTCAGTTAAAAATGTCTATATTCTAGTTACAAACAAAAAAAAACACTCGTGCTACTGCAGTTCCACAGGCTGCATCTCAATAGTTAATGATGGTGCTGTTTAAATTTGGCTAAGAACATAGCCTTCAGTCGCTATGCATTTTGTACCGACTTTGCTAGGTTCTCTACATGATTCCTGGAGCTATATGGTTCAAACATCCATGCTAACTTATTTTTCCTGTTTTCACCGTGTATTTAACATTACAGTTTAGTTTTCAGCAAGCGCCTTGTTTTTTTGTTCTGACATTCTCCATAGTGCCGTGTATTCTACACTCATATTTACCCTAGCTCACCGAAGATTTACTGATGTTTCTCATAATGTTAGGGCTATTTCTGGACATACACACGGTTAAAAACTTAGACTAACTTAACAGGAACAGTCATTAACACTATGAATCTGCTACCCACTAGTCTTGAATTTATTTGTCATTAAATTTAGATGTACTAGGCATACTGGAAACCTGTTCCACATTTTAAAGGCCACTGTTTCACATTTTTAATGCTGAAAGGTATGGTGAATTTTGTCATTGGCTAAAAGGTTAAGGTGACAGTCACAACATGCTTTAAGGTTTTCGTCTGAATATGCAGGCTGTAATAGGACTACAGAGTGATACCAATTTTGAATAATAACCCCCTGGAGAAGTAACAGTTATAAAGCTGGTCTCACCCACCCCTGCAGTTGGCCTCACTCGCTTGTTGACACCAGCACCCAAACTACCCAGTTCTTCTCCTCCGCGCTCAGTATCGGGAGACTTCCTTCCAATGCCCAGGTGGATTCTGGGAGTTGTAGTCCACTGCCCTCTTGTGACACGTTTAATTGTTATTAACACTTCGCCTCAAAAATCGATCACATCGACTCGATATTAGTCGTCGTTTCTTCTTCAGAAAATTAGACATTCCTTACTTTTAAGTAAAATCAGAAACGAGCCCAAAAAGCCACTACCGAGCAGGCGCTTCACCTGGCATGTTGGGAAGTGTAGTCTCCTAACGGTTTGCGCTCTCTGAAGTAGGAGAGGACATACAGGACAGGGCTTTCTCAAAAACTGGGAACCATGGACAACGTAGAATTCAAATGTGGAATATTGGGTACACCTAGGAAGCTTACTGAATAAAGCGCTACTTATATACCCGATATTCGGAGATTGTGGACGACGTTGGCCTGGCTGCGCTTATTAGGTTACTTCCGGTAACCTGCTGAAATTCAAGCGCTACGTTCCTCCTGCGACAAAGAGCTCTGTCTAATTGATAATAGCTGCCAGCTGTTTGTTACTTCCGGTGGGGCGGTGGAGTGTTAGCGATGATATTTGTATATTATGCCATTCTTGTAATTGGGGGAGTCCGCCCCCCCGCAGCATTACAAGAATTACAGTAATGAACATTCCATATAAACATACTGAAATATCAGTTACTTTAATTATTGAAGGGAGGGAGGGTGCGGGCCATACAAATATCAGGCATTTTAACCGGACTCCGAACACTTTTTAGCAACTGTGCATCTGTACTTCCCACACAAATGGGGTTCCTAAAGTCTTCCTTGAGTGTGCCTAAATGCCCACTTCCAGGCTGGTATCCTGTGTCTTAGCGTTTTAAAAGTGCTTGAATGTGAGTGCCCTGTTAGCGTGCCTGTCTCTTTAAGAGCAATAACGGTGGTGCTTATTTAATCTGGGAAAGGGGCTGAGCGTTTTTATGCTCAAGTCTGTCCGGGCTGCCAGATAATCACTCCATTCTGCCATCGCTATTTGTGCAGAGGGAGCTCTGTTAGACACTGTACTTATTTGCCGATTATCTGTTGTTACAGTAATGATATTGTAGTTTGTCTAACCTGCTTTCTTTGCAGCACGGACAGTTCTAGTTCTGTTTATCATCACCATCTTGATCCTGGACTGCTAGAATGGGCCAATCAGGTCCCTAAAATAGGAGTCTGTCCCCAGGGGTCTTGTGGGAGTGAATTTCTGTAGGAATTGTAGTTTTGAGACTTTGGCCCCTAAATGCACCTGGAGGGGGAGCAATTGCTTTGGCAGACAGATGAATCAACAGATCGAATCTTTTGGATCGAAGGAAAATTCCCAAGCTGCCTGCAGCAGTGAGTCGGTCTGGAGGTAGAGTTTGGAGAGTGAGCAGCTCGAGTGATTCGAGTAGCTGCTTCTACGTAGTTCGCGCAGGAGATTGCCTGCTGTCCCTCGAGAGGGAATCCTTTGAAAGGCTTAGTAATCGGACTGTATCTGAATTGGAGTGTGACAAAGCCACTGAAGAGTGACCAGATTTAAACCTGCAGAAGACCGAAGATTTGCTGTACGCGATCGGTCTGTCAGGGTATCCACTCACCACAGACCTCCTAGTTTTGCTCAGAGACACTGATATTGCGACCAGACGGCTATCCGTTTGGTGGTATGGTGATTGCTTTTCTATAAATGTGCTGTAACCTGCTACTGGGTCGCAATTTGGTCCCCCATTGTTTAATTGTGCCACGCTTGCTAGAAGCTGCATCCAGCCTTCCAGGACTGAAATCCGAACAGTCTTACCTGGCCTGGGCCCTGCCACTTTGGCCCAGCCAGCTACTCATGCCACAGACCATCGATGCGAGACCTGCCTGGGGATCAGCCCCCTGCTCAACATCACGAACAAGAACAACACCACCATGAATCGTGTGGGCTCTGCTTCTCCTGGCAAACCAGCAGGCATCCTGCAGTCTCCATTTCATCCATCCTGTGTCCTGTACTGGGTGGCATGAGTAAACACCAGGGTAGTTCCCTGCAACCAAGACAAGGAAAAAAGCCGCCCCAAACAGCCAGGTGTGCCAGTGAGAGCAACAACCAGCAAAACACAAAACTCCAGCACCACCCACTGCAGTCTAGACAAATACACCCACAAGCAAATAATCAAACAAGTTAAGTATATAAAAATAATGCTTTATTCAACACATTCATAAATACAAAAACAGCCAAAAAGCACTTACATCCAGCTAAAATGAGAGCTCACAGTAAGACCCACAACCACCTACCGGTTTCACTTCACAGCATCATCAGGGAACTGTGAGCTCTCATTTTAGCTGGATGTAAGTCCTTTTTGACTGCTTTTGTATTTATGCTTAACAACTTGTTTGATTATTTGCTTGTGGTTCTATTTCTCTAGACTGCAATGGGTAGAGCTGGAGTTTTGCGTTTTGCTAGCTCCCTGCAACAACAGCTCCATCAAACTGTGCCATCTGATTCAATTGTTTTGCTTAATCTTCACAAACTGAGCCTCCTGGCTCCAGATTACAAATTGTGTGTGGTTGTGCATGCCTTTTCTTTTCATCACAGGGCCCCAACCAGCTGCAACACCGGCCTACCCCGGGCAACATTCCAGGCTAGCCCTCCATACTTCCAACTGAGTACCCAGAGCATGTGACTGTGCAGGGACTAAAAGTGCATGCATAATTGCCTGATTAGATCAGTTTTAGAATCAATCAACCTGCTTATGCCCCTCCCTTGTTCAATTCCCCTGAATAAATCAGATCTAACTCTTTTTGCATTTAATCTGACTGTGGTTCCAGTTTGTACCAATAGCACTGCACTGTTGTTATTTGCTATGTCTAACCTTGTTTTACAGGGGGTCTCCAGGGTCGAACTGGTGGAGCCAGCCCTGGTGGTAAGTGCAAACTGTGGGAATTTGTATGCTGAATAGGGGCTACTGTGAAAGTGTTTGTTGCATATTGTCTAGGCCACTAGAGGGGAAAGAGGGGTGTTACAGTATCCCGGAGGGCTGTACCCAGGTTAGCCTTGCTACTAACAACCTTGTTCTTCGGGTGGAGGCACCTGTTTCAGTACCCAGGCCCCTCAACCTGCAACTAGCCAAGTAGGCAGGGGTAGTAGCCCTTGGGATAGCGCCACCTAAGGGTTACATTTTGGAGGCACCAATGCTGGGATTTGCGCCTTCTAGTGGTCAGAAGTGGGTACTACAACCCCACACTTAAAAATTGTGGTAAAACGGACGCACTCACTACGCCCAAGTTTAAACTTGCTCCCCACAAGCTGATAGTGCACCGTATGATGGGGTGGAGCGAGGCAGACAGGGTGGACCCCCGGCAAGCTCTGCTATTAATGGACGTCCCCTTGGGGACCAATAATGCCACTGTTGTGGAGGTGGTTGAATGAACTGTTTGGGGAAGATTGAAGTAAGGGGAAGGGATTCTGACCTGTTTGATCAAACCATTGTGGCCCTACTCTCCTGCAGCCTCCCCATTGAACCAGAGAAGGTACCCCCTGTCATTTTGCCTGAAGGGTTCCAAAAGGGGTGGAGGGTCATTCATTTACATAGCGACCCGGCTGCTCCTTGAGGGCCCACCACATAGAGGGGTTCAAAGACAAGCTGTTTAAACGGTTAGCCTCTTAAGGGCGCTCTGCTACAGAGCTAGTGAAAATGTTAGAGCTTTCTGAGGATATCACTCCTGTGCCATCCCCCATAGCCTCTCTTGCCACCCCTACAGTTGCCTCTCCCATAGTGATACCTACTGTACATTTGGACTCATACTGCAGACTTAGGCTGTTTTCGCACATGGGGGAGGACGGTCTGGAAACATGGATGGACTATGCCACCTCGTTGGTCCAGGAGTGGCAGTGTGCCGAGGGGGGAAAAGAGAAAGAGGTTCATGGAAAGCTTGAGGGGCCCTGCACTGGAGGCCATTCACTTCCTGTGATCCACCAACCCAGAGGCCACAGCTGCTGAGTACCTCTCTGTCTTGGAGGGGGTATTTGGCAGCACTGAGTCAGGAGATGACCTGATGTGGAAGTTTAAATCCGCCCAAACAGTGGAAGAATGAAACATTTTCAGTGTTTATTACTTGAACTGAGCAAGCTTTGCAGTGGGCACACTGGAAAGGAGGGGTGCCCACCAGTGAATTAAACAGGGTCAGGCTAGATCACATCTTAAAGTCAGCAAGGTACTCTAGTGTGATGTTGAAGCTTAAACTGCAAGACAGAAGGGGCAATCCCCCCCAGTATTGTGACCTAATGAAAGAGATCCGTGAGACTGAGAATGACGAAGAGAGATGGGAACCCTATGCTGGGGCTGCCCACGCCTGCCAGGCTGCTGAGGGAGGTGAGGAGGCCAAATTGCAACAGATGAGGGAACTGATCAAGGAGTTCACTGAGTTGAGAGTCAGCAAGCTGCCAAGGCAGCCAAAGATGCTAATTCCTGTCCAGTCCCCCTGAGACAAAGAGGGAGGTCCTGCCGGCAGGGGTGGGGGTACACGTTGTTTCTTCTGAAACCCAGCCTGAAGACAGCCTGCGGGAAGAGGTACAAGAACTGAGAGCTGTGGTGGAAGATCTACTGCGAACTACCCGAGACACTGACCCTTGGGAGAACTCAGAAAGTCAAGAGAGCAAACCCCCGACCAGAGAGAGAGACCCTGAGACTTCCCCACTATGTTCAAGCAGGGGAACAGCTCCTCTTCCCCCAGAGAATCTAAATAACCTGTTTTCTTTTACCACTGTAGAGAGGATGGACACACCCAATTCACCTGCCGTTCGCCTGAGAATCTGAGAAAAAGTTACTACTAGGCTGCTGGCACTGATTTGACGGAGCAACATGTGGCCACAAGGTGGAGCTGCCCGGAAAAGCTGTTCATCCAAGGCAGCTGTAAAGCCAACGTCCAAGTCATCTGAGTGGTCCGAGGTGGTGGACTCTTCCATGGAAACGACAGTGACGGTGAACGATGTGTCTGCCCGGGCCATGCTTGGCAGTGGATCTCAAGTAACCATAGTATTTTGGGATTGGTACCAGAAGCATCTGCCTGACATGCCCCTACAACCCTTGGAAGGTTTGTACGTGTGGGGGTTGAATGAGAAGTCTTATCTGTACTCTGGGCATATCCGGATCTGGCTGTCATTCCCTGCCACCGTGGCAGGGGTAGATGAACAAGTTGAGACACTTGCCCTAGTGTGTCCCCCCACCAGACTGTATGATGGAGTTCTCCTGTTAATTGGAACAAATGCCCACATGTTTGGGAGACTACACAGTTCTGTCATGAGAAACAAGGGCAATGGACTGGACGGGCCCTAAGAATTCCAGCATTAATCAAAAGGGCTTATGACTTGCAACAGAAACCCGATGAAGTGAACCGAGATGAGCCAGTGGGAATAGTGTGGAAAAAGGATCCTGACTCTTTGGTGTTGGCCCCCAAAGCTCAGTGTACGATCCATGGAGAAGTCCGTCTAAGGAGAGATGTAAAGAATAAAATATTGATGATAGACACCCCTGGTGAAGGGAAGCTGCCAGAGGGGTTGATGGTTAAGCCCAGTATGCTACCTACGCGTGCCCATGCCCGCCGAGTGATGATGCAAGTGAGAAACATGTCGGACAGGGAAGTTTGTGTGAACCGGGGATGTACGCTGGCTACAGTGCACTGCGCAGACACTGCAGTATTACCCGGTAACAAGTACTCTGGCAAAAGGGAGAAAGTGACCCCAGCCTTATTTGATTTCGGTGAGTCCCCCTTGTCCACCGAATGGAAGTCCCAAATTAGCAGGAAACTTGCGCAGGAGACCAAGCGTTCTCACCAAAAGAGTGGGACATGGGGTGTGTCCATGGTACCGAGCATAACATGCGCTGCGTGATGACCGACCATCTCGAGAGAGGTCCTGACACCTTTCCCCAGTGGACATAGAAGATGTTAGGAGGCACGTACAGGAAATGCTGGCTGCTGGCATTATTCAAGAATCAAGAAGCCCATATGCATCCCCTGTCGTAGTGGTGCATAAAAAGAACAAATCCATGAGGATGTTTGTGGACTCTTGGACCCTCAACTGACGGGCTATCCCAGATCAATACACCATGCCATGCATAAAGGATGCCCTGGATTGCCTGAACGGGGGTCAGTGGTTCTCCGTACTGGATCTCTGCAGTGGATATTATCAGATTCCAATGGCCCCGGAGGACCATGAGAAAACAAACTTCATCTGTCCTTTGGGGTTCTATGAATTGCTGAGGATGCCACAGGGGATTTCAGGTGCCCCTGCCACCTGCCAGAGATTGATGGAACGTGCAGTGGGTGACATGAACTTGCTGGAATGTTTAGTATACTTGGATGATGTCATTGTTTTCGGACGCACACTGGAGGAACATGAGACCAGACTGTTCCAAGTCTTCAGTCGTTTGGAAGAATTCAGCCTCAAGTTATCCATAGACAAGTGCCAGTTCTTTCAAACATCTGTGAGATATGTGGGACACATAGTGTCTGCGGGGAGGGGGGTTACAGACAGATCCCAGTAAAGTTGAATCTTTGATCACTTGGCCCCAGCCCAGTAACCTAAAAGAGCTACAGTGTTTCCTGGGGTTCTGCGGCTACTTCTGCAGGTTCATCAAAGACTATTCAAAGGTGATTCAACCGCTTCTTAACCTTACCCAAGGCTACCCTCCTACCAACTGCAAGTACAAAAAGAGGGCTATCAAATACTAAGAGAAAGTGTATTTTTGAACAGGTGAGCCTTCTGGGATTTGGTGGACACCCGAATGTGAAGCGGCGTTCTTTGAAGTCCTATACCAGCTCACCCACGCCCCAGTCCTTGCCTATGCTATTCGTACCAAGCCCTATGTTCTGCATACATATAGTTTGCAGGGCCTTAGGGCTGTGCTATATCAAGACTATGAAGATGGCTTGAGACCTGTAGCTTTCGCCAGTAGGAGCTTGACCCTGTCAGAGCGGAACTGTCGGTCCACAAGTTGGAGTTCCTCATCCTAAAATGGGCCATAGTTGACCAGTTTCATGAGTACCTCTATGAGGCAAAGATATTAGTGAAGACCGACAATAACCCACTGACCTATGTGCAGACTTCGACTAAATTGGACGCCACTGGGCACCGTTGGCTTTCTGCCTTATCAACTTATAATTATGCTGTTGAATACAGACTGGGACTAAACCACATTGGTGCTGATGCCCTGTCACGAAGGCCAGCTTCCAAGGACGATTGGGTCAGATTGTCTGAACCTGACATCAAAGCATTATGCCAAAAATTGATAAAGATGAACAAATGTCTGCGGACACAGTGGACTGCCTAGTAGATTGCTTGGGCCCTCCTGATACCTGCATACCGGCTGCCTATTGCCATTTCTCTGCTTTAGATATTAGGGTACTACCTCAGTTCGATAAAGGCAGTATTCAGTGGGCTCAATCCCAAGATCCCATGATTCAACCAGCACTTGATGCCCTGCATGCAGGGAAAGATGTGTCCAAGTTGCGTTCCTCTGACTTGGGAACTGCTCTGTTGTTCAAGGAAGGCCCCAGGTTAAAGCTGTATGATCAGTTGTTATACAGAGAGACAGTGGATCGTCATGGTCAAATAGACGAGCAACAGTTGGTTCTACCCACGGCCTTTAAACAGCAGGTACTAAAGTCTCTCAACAATCACATGGGGCACCTCTGTATTGACAGAACTCTCGACTTGGTACGATCCTGATTCTACTGACCAAAGATGGGAGCAGATGTCGAGCACCATGTAGAGACTTGCAGTCATTGCCTCCGAAGAAATGTCCTGCTTCAGAAGGCTGCCCCTCTTATCAATATCACTACCAGTGCCCCTCTAAAATTGGTCTGCATAGCTCTTCCTCCCCTCTCCTCTCCTGTTGCCATTCACTAGTGTCCTGCTTCTGTTCCCCTTTCACGACTGGTTTGCTTTTCTGCTTCTCTATTATCTTCTTCACCATTTCCTTTTGTTTGTTCACTGTCCGTAATATTTTTCTCTGTTCCCTGGTAAGCCTCTTTCTCTGCCATGTTCGGCTATTCTGTATGCTGCTGTGTTCATTATTCAGTCTGGTTGAGTCTGTCTGCGCCTCACCCAACTCCTGCTCACTACTCTGTGGCACACTGCTCCTGTCTGTAGTGATCTCCATTTTATTTTTATCAGGTAATTCTTCCTCCTTAATATTATTATTTGTTTCCATACCAAATTTGGCATCGTGCTATCTGTACACTGTAGTGTACCGCTACCCCATACTCATTCCTCTAGTAGTCCCTTGGGGGCATAGCGCTATACCCTGCACTGTTTCTTTAAAATATTTGTGCACATCATGCCTGAGTTTTCCATCCTGCCGCCAGTATCATCCATCGGGGATTTACTGCTGAGAATATCAGATTCTGGGTCTGGTATCCATTTTCCAGCCCCGTCTTGTTTCCAACCTGCATTCATCAATACCTGCTCTGGTGTCCACGCGGGTTCCGATGCTCTCTGAGTCGTCATGCCAAACATCTCCTTTAGCCACTCCCTTGCCGTTTGGCATTTCCTAAAGCCATTTGAGGTTTGTTTTTGCCATTTCCCAACAATAAAGTCTCTTGCTGTACTCCTTTAGAACCAAAGCGCCATTTCTTCAAATCTTTATTATGTTTTTTTTTCCTGTTGCTTGTCATTGCCCTGAGTGTCCTGCCATAAATAACACATCTGTGCCTCCCGGTGGTGTCATCACTGATTCTTGAGCCAGGTGAAACTCTTCCTGGACCATTTCCATTTCTGACTTGTTAGATGCCAGGTCCTCAGCTTGGCTCTCTTCCATCTGTTCCATCCATTTGTTATTATTTTCCCAGTCTTCACAAAGCAAAGTGTTCTCCTTAGCGTCTGCAGCTGAGAGGGAGAACAGCTCTGCAGCCTGCTGCACCTCCTCCTCCTCGGCAACCTCCGGGTTCTCCATCTTGGATTGGGAGCCAGCAGTGCCCCCTCCCAGGAGTAGGGGAATTTTTATTTGATAAGTAACAATTTCTATTTTATACAAATATATCCATCCACATTTACAGGCATCTACACATAATAAACAATATATACAATTTTCCAACCATTATGTCAGTTATTTTTCCTAATTCATTTACTTATCCATGTTATATTTCTCCATAGCCTTTTATGTGTACGATATAATATATTTTCCATTTCAGAAAAATAGATTTTTATAATCTCTCCTTCAATCATATTTGTCAGCTCTCCATACGATATCACTTTTTGCTGGAGTACCCACGCACACCTTGCTTGCCATATATAATACTTACATGTTATTCCAATTAACTGTAATGTTTCTTTGTCATATTTTCTCCAGGTTTCCCTGTATCAACCTAGTATTACTTCTTCATATTCAATGTGATCAAATAATGGTTCTTTCCATCTCACTGCCAGATATTTCCAGTAATTATGAGTATATGAACATGTTATATATAAATGCTTGTAAGTTTCTATTTGTTGTACACATTCTTCACTTATACAGAATCTGTTTTTTAAGTGCTTGTATTTATGATTGTTCCATACCCCTATGCGTCCATGAATAGTCAGCCAATGTACATCCCATAATTGTCTGGGTATTCTGCTATTATTTAAATATTTCAAAACTTTCTGTGTATTCATTACTAGACAATCTGGTATATGCAGTGTCTCATAGAAACAAGCTTGTTGTATGATTTGATATAACAACTTATCTTTAGTTAGTAATGTCTGAAATGTAATATTCCATTGTTTAATCTTTTTTACAGTATTGATCATATATTCTGGACCCTTTATCTGTTTACCTTGCCTTATATGTCCCATTTGCCACTTCTGTATATGTGGATCTAACCACCTCTTCACCCCTATTTCCCAAATTCTATTGTGATTATTCAAAATTTCTGCAATAGTATATGAAAAATATACAGTAAAAAAAGAATAGGATTTATCATTCCACATTCTCCCTCTGTTTTACTCCTATATATGACATTTCTCTTAATAGCGTTAAGTTGACTCCCTCAAAATCCTTGAAAAAAATATACGTAATCTCTTAGTTTCCATCTGATTTGGAATTGGATATACCACACTTGCATACAAAAATATAGGGGGCCGGATATTCAGACTGCGCTGGGCAGTGGCGCAAGCCTGGGCACAGCGCAACAGGGCTGCGCTGGGGCAAGGACTATGCGATATTAAACAGTGCTGCACCATGGCTCAGCACCATTGAATATGGCTCGGAGGGTGCACACATTGCACATGGCACAGTAGCACTGCACCAGTGCAAGGCACAGAAAGGGAGCACGGGGATGCACCAGCGCAAGTGCAGTTGCACTAGGTGCATCACCCGCGATATTCAGCCTGGGGCATGCAAATGAGGCCATAATGCATGCAAGGCACAAATGTGGCTATTTGCATGACGTTATGGCCCCATTAGCATGCGATGAGCCGATCCCTGGTGACTTGCTTCTGGCACCCTGCCAAGCAGCTGCTGTCGGGGATCAACACCCTGTTGGGCTATTGCAGCCCCCTCGCTCCTGTATGCTCGATCATGGGCATCTGTAAAATGTACAGTACTCCCTGGTAGTCTAGCGGTCCCCCCCATGCCCGATCGCGGGCATCTGTAAGTGTCTCATTAATCCCTGGTGGTCTAGCGGTAACCCCCCCACTACGCCTGTTTGCGGGCTGTTGTTGCAATACCGAATTACCTGGTGGTCCAGTGGTACCCCCCTCCCCATCCACCCACAGAGGTCCCCCGGCCACCCAGCACCCCCCCATCACTGGCGGGCAGCAGCATCCCACCCGCCTGCCAAATGACAGCGTACAGTACAATCTGTACACTTATTGGTCCACAGTGTGGACCAATGGGCTTACGAGACCATACTGTACTACACAGGACCAGATATGTGAATGAATGTGTTCATTCACATATCTGATCCTATGTGTTCTAATATAGTCTGCAAGCCAGTAATCCATGCTGTTGACCAACAGGCGTACAGATCATAAATGTACACCGTCATTTGGCAGGCGGCATGTGGGCAGGTGCTGCCGCCACCAGTGGCAGGGGGTGATAGGTGGCGGGGGGACCTCTGTGGGTAGGTGGGTGGGGAGGGGGGTACCACTGGACCACCAGATAATTCGGTATTGCAACAACAGCACATGAACGGGCGTACTGGGGGGGTTACCACTAGACCACCAGGGATTTAATTTCCATTTACTTCCGCCCACAATCGGGCATGGGGGGGACGGCTAGACCACCAGGGATTAATGAGACACTTACAGATAACCGCAATCGGGCATGTGGGGTGGGGGGCCACTAGACTATCAGAGGTCTGGGTGCTTGTGGCTGGTGTACCTGTTGGGTAGGTGGCCATCCACGGCTGGC
Organism: Neoceratodus forsteri; assembly: GCA_016271365.2. Lineage (NCBI taxonomy): Eukaryota > Metazoa > Chordata > Ceratodontiformes > Ceratodontidae > Neoceratodus > Neoceratodus forsteri. The sequence goes on along the minus strand of CM028138.1, from coordinate 277,296,139 downwards.
GGCTGTAGTGTTGCGCCTTGTACTACAGTCGCCCACCTGTGGGTGGCCAGCATTTGAGCCCGTGAATTGCAGCTCAACTTTGAGCACCAGTGTGCAGTGCATGTAGGGGTTGCACCAGCATATGCACCGCACATCTCGGGCTGAATATCGGGATGTGCCGCATATGCATTGGCACAGTCCCTGCATCTGTGCCACATACATTACCACTGCGCCACAGCGCATCGGGGTTGCACTACACACCTTACCCCTTTGAATATCGTGCTGGGGCACATTGGGGGGGATTGCGCATGGTGCACCCTGTTGCGCCAGGCGCAGCCCTTTGAATATCCCGCCCAGGGAGTATTAATGTTGTTAGTAACAATACTTTCTTCAGTTTGGATATTTTATTGTTTTTCAATAGCCCTACTTTATACTTTGCTAATTCTAAACATGGCTTCCCAGTTCTTTTCTGGTACATTTTCTTTCCCAAATGTGATTCCTAATATTTGTATATCTTGTTCTTTTATCACGATCCCTGCCATTATCTGCTTAAGAGGTGTTGTTATAGTTCCAATATACGTTCCTATACTTTTATTGTAATTTATCTTTGACCCAGATATATTGGCATACTGTTCTAGTGACTGTTTTAATGTACTTTCATCTGTGCCGTCATCTCATGTTAGTACTATATCATTAGCATATGCCAATATTTTGACTGCTGGTGTTTGTTCTTCCAGAGGTATCCCTATAATGCTTTCTTGTATCTGAAAATGTCCTACTAACGGGTCTATCCCAAAAATATATAACATAGGGCTTAATGGACACCCTTGCTGTATACCTCTAAAGAAATTTTGTTCCTGTCCTAACCACCTGTTTATTAATGGTGTGATGCTTGCTTTTTTATAAATATACTGTATCCATCCTATGAAAACTTTTGGGATATCGTATGCTTTTAAAGTCTGAAAAAGGTATTTATGAACTATTTTATCAAATGCCTTTTCTTGGTCAATAGTTAAAATATACCCTCCTGCTTCCCTTCTCTTCTCACGTTCCCATAGTTCCCTAAGCCAAATCAAGTTATCCCGTATATTTCTATTCTTGATAGAACAGGATCGCTGCATACTAATAAGTTTCTCAGCCACCTCTGCCAATCTGGTTTGTAAAATGTTTGTTAAAATTTTATAGTCCATGTTTAGGAGACTCAATGGCCTCCAGTTATTTAAAGTTGTTTTTTCTCCTTTCTTGTGTATTAATATAAGTAAAGCCTCGTTTTGGCTTGTTGGTAAATAACCTTTATTCAAACTACAATTATAACCTTCAGCCATAGCAGAGGCTAATTACTTCAGGAAATTTTTTATAAAATTCTACACTTAAACCATCTTTCCCTGGGGTATTATTTTGCTACATTTTTATACTTTGTTCTACTTCTGCCTCTGTTATTGGTTTTACTAGTTCCTTTTCAATTAAACCTGGTGTAATGTGTGGATAAGCCTGAATAATACTATACTAAGTTATACAAACACTTCCCAGTAATACATCACTACTCTCAATGATACTATCCTGAAAAGTGATAATACTATCGTTTTTGCTGATAATACTACAGTTCAGAGGTCATCCCCAACTGTAGTATTATCAATGGATCCGTATATTACAAAAAATAACAGAAATATAAATGTTTTACAAGGCAATAATACCATCTTGAGGTTTTGGGGACTTTAGGACCTCTCGAGCTTCGCTCTGGAGGTTCCATGTCCCCAACACCTCTCGATGGTATTACTGCCTTATAATACACACTTATCTATCTATCTATTATTCTATTTATATTCAATCCTTTTAAAAATTGTTCTGGCTCCACTATCTCTGGGACCTCACCAAATGTTTGTTGTACATATTCATTCACAGTCTGCAATATACCTTGTTTACTGGTTTGCAAAATTCCTTGATCATATATTTAATTGATTATTCTTTTATCTGTCTTTACACTACAATCTTTATATGGGTCGAATGTTTGTCTTTTATTTTGGGTTCAAAAATTGTAGTTCTTGTTTTAATTACTATGCTCTATCATACTGTACCTCTTTCAGTTCCTTTTGTATTTGTTGGATTTGTTTACTGTAGTCTTGGTTTTCTGTTTCTGTCCTCAAAATTAATGTTTGCAATTGACTTCTTAGCTGTAGATATGTTATATATTCTTTTTGTGTTTTTTTCCCCGTATACCTACTGAGTAGTGATTTTATGTCTTTTTTACTATCCTCCCACCATTGTGCTTCATCCTCATATATGCACTTCACTGATTTCCTGACTATCCATAATTGGCACCGTTGTTTTAACAATGATTCTTCTTCTTCTAATATGCTATTATTCATTTTCCATACACCTTTTCCATGCATGGGCGCTGCTCCCCACTGTAAAGTACACTGTACCATTCTATGGTCCAAGAATTCATAACTACAGAGTTGACTAGACTGTATTTTGATGGTATTTGTAACAACAAAAATCTATTCTGGTTTTATTGGTTCCTCTAAAATGTGTGTGCCCACCAGTCTGATGTATTTTTCTGTAAGCATCTGACAATTTACTTAATTTAATTATTGTATTTAATTTGTTTGTGTCACTAAATAATTTATTTGTTACCATCCCTCTATCCGATAGCTCTGCACTACAATTAAAATCCCCAGCCCATAAGAGTAGGGGTGTTTTTTTATTAAAGTAGACAATACAATGTATAAAGGAAAAAAAACCCAAGGAAATCAAACACAAAGGGAAATACAAATAATACCATGTAAAATACAATAAGAAAGAAAAAAAATAATTCTAAACAGAATTACTGCACTCAGTAAGTAGTGGACCACCCGAAATAAATATTGCTAGAGAGAAAAAAAAAATATAAACAAATTAAATCAAGTGAGAGAAAACTTCCGTGTTATACAGTAATTAAAGGGAAACCAAAGAAACTCAACAAATACAAAGACTCGGGGGGGGGGGGACTTCTAAGGTAAAAATACATGGTCAAGATGTAATCATTTAAACTTAATAAAAAAGGAAAGTCCTTTCCATTTAAGATTAGTAACGGATGGTCCATATAAAATCATCTCATGTGCTTTAATCTGTCGCAATGCATTTTCGCATAACAGTTGAAAAACTGGGAAAGGCATTTTCTGCTGTTTCAACACTCATTGTGCCTGGGCATTCCAAAGATAAAATTGCAACACTGCAAATACCACCATTAAAGTGCCCCTATCAAATTTCAACAATCCCAAACTGTAATTACCCAACACCAAAGCACCATAAGTGAGATTCTGCATCCGGGGGAGATTCCAAGCCTTAGCCAAGAATAGCCATAAGTTCCTCGAATAAACACAGTGAAGGGCAAAATGATCCATGGACTCCACAAGGGAGCCACACCCCAGGTATGGGCACGTACGTTCTTCCACTGGCTTGTGTTTATTATTGCCCTGCATGTACAGTCTCCCATATGCACTCAACTACACTGTTTCCCACATGTGGTCCGGGATCCTAGCTTCATTCAAGATTTTCAAGACTTTGTTCGTATCCCTAGGTAGGCAATGTTTGAATTCGGGGGCTGTTGGACCTGTGGTATCCAAGACAAATTGATACAACTGCACTCTAGAGTACTCAATTAAAAAGACTTTAGTAATCTTCCATCTATGTAATTTCTGAATGGCGGATTTCATAGAGGTGGAAATGGAAAGAGACTGAGAAAATTTTGGTTTTGGGGGGAGATCAGTCCATTTAGAGGCATATGTTGACCAGTTGTTAAAAAAACAATTTGTGGACCAGAGTATCAGTCATGGTCCACGGGCCTTTAATGGAGTGTACCCAAAAAAGTGTATGAAAAAAAATCAGATCTACCATCCCCAACCCCTCCTCCCCCAGACAAGTAAGTAAACCCCCTTTTCACAGGGTTAAGCCGACTCCCCCATAGCATGCTAAAAATATGCTGTACACCCGTGTCTCCAAAGCAAGAGGTACTGGAAAAACAGAGGCAATGTAGGTAATTCTAGGAAGGAGATTTTTTTTTTATTATTGAAATTCTTTTCAGTTTTGATAATTTCCAACTCTTCCAGACCTGTACCTTTGTGTCATAAGCTACTAGGACCATTTGCCAATTGGTGAGTACCAAATTCATGGGTCCAAAAGCAATCCACAATATTTTAACCAAACCCGAACTCACTGGGAATTGTCCTATCATTGCTGGGGGGTTGGTATCCAAACCCAACCGGACCGCCCTACACTTCCCCAGGTTCAAACTTGCCCCTGAAGCTGCTGAGTAATCCTCCAGTTCCCTGCTTGCTTCCAGAACACTGGCCATGTCCTGAAGAAATAAACGAGTATCGTCAGCATATGCTAATGTACCCCCACCCAGGTATGCCATTTCCATCTTAACAACTCTACCTGGTGGACTGGGTTCGGGGAGGAATATGTCATTCGGCACATTGGCTAGGTTTGGCTACTCTGCACAGCGGCACTCAAGTAACTCCAGACAATGGAAGCAATAACTGTATTGTCCAGTACCAGAATGGGATTCTAAAGTGTGGCTTTTATTCACATCCAACAGAATAAACAAAGCATAGATGGACCACCATGGGGCTACACTCCTGGTAATGCAGATTTAAGGAGACCAGAACACATCCTCATCACTTTAGCCCTCATGCTCTGAAACACACTGGGCACACAGCCCGAACTTGTACCCTGCTCTGGATTTTCCCTGGCTTGGCTCTCTTGCCAGCCACTTGGACACTCTACATATAGCATGGAAACATTTACTGGTTGCTCCCTAAACCGCCTATAAGCACTTCTGCTCCATAAGAGAATCTTCCTCATAAATCCCACATCTAGGTACTTTTCCCAGGCACTGGCCAAGTACCTGAGAGAAAGCAACAGGTGTCCCAGAGCAAATCCGTAGAGGTGAATTTGGTTACTACTGATGAGGGGGGGGATCTCCCACCTTTCACTCCCATAATTCATGCCCGGCCATTTCTCTGGACTGTAACACCTCATCCTTTAAAACACTTTGCTGTGTAGAGTCTTTTTAAATGTATTTCACATTCAGTCTACTGTCTTTACATCCCATTTGTGCTGGACTTGAACATACTTAATAAGTGGCATTGTCCATTACTCTACACCCCCCACAGAGTTAAGCAGTCCAAACCCCACATCTTCCAAACTGTACATTGGCCGTCTTTTCCTGACCCCACAGTAACAGTCCCTTTAGTTTCATCTTCATGCAGGTGAAAACACATGGCCTGTTAGCAGAGTGAACTCACCCTTCGGTTGCAGGTGCCCCACAGGCATTTCCTCCCCAAGGAACTCTCTTCCAGAACTTCTGGTGCCTCAGCATGAACTTAAACAAGGCAGCTTCTTTTTTCTAGCCGGACCAAGGGGGGTTTGCCCTTGGAAGCAGGCTGATTCCTTCCCCCCATCCCCGCAGGGATGGGGCCATGAACCATTGAAAGCGGTCTCCACCACTTCAATATGCAGTTATTGTGTTCCTCTTCAGGCGAGAACACACACCTAACACAACAAAAGTAGCTCTTTGTCAGAGCTTAGAGCTCTGAGGGCCTACTTACAGCAGAGCACCTCTTTCAGACTGCACACCCTCTACTGAACTCTACATACTGACTTCAAATTCTCCAACGTTCTACTCTAACCTTTAACTGCAACATTCCAGTGTGGCTTATGCAGCTGCGACAGTTCTAAATGATGTCATCCCTCAGTCTCAGCTGAGACTGAGAACAGAGTGAAACAATATGAAATCCATTTAACTGGAGTTTCACAAGCTGCCTTCCCTGCCTACCACTAGGTCTTACTGGAATTCTAGTAACCTCAGGTAACAGGGGGGTTGCACTCACCCTGGGCCAGGAAAATGACTGTCTGCAGTCATTATTTACCCGACCTAGGCCATTCTACCCTATGTGTTACCAATGGAGAGGGGTGATCAGGCCCCCTCCTACCATGTGCTAGGCACAGGCAGACATCACTAAGGGCCTAGAGGCCTTCGGCTAACATATCAGCCTTTACTCTACCCACTGACTGTGGACACCTAGTGACTCCAGTAGAATTGTCCAGAGCATAGCCCCAATAGATCAGTACTGCAACCCCTACTGCAGATCAGGACCACAGCCTGTCTATCCCCCCTAGCCCTCTAGGGAAAATATGTCTGCCTCTAACTTAGAATTCCCAAAACAAAACAAACAGGGGACCTCCCCGACCCTGGACACCATGCAACCACACACTAGGAGCTAATACCATACACTATGCGTTACTCCCACACTCCCCCACAACCATACCTGTGGAAGAAAAAGTTACACACAGTAACAACATCAGCAACAGTACTTTAAACACTGCACTCTAAAGTACTACTGAGGAACTCCACTGAGTCCCTCTTCCTCTTCTTGTCTTCTCTTCTGTCTTCTTCAGGAACACCTGCAAGAAAAAGAAAGACAACACACACTCCTAATCTGCATACACAGTCTATCTAAACCCCTACCATCAAAACACTGGAGAATCCCATAAACACTTTTTTTTAGAAAAGAAGAAAAAACAGTATAAACATTAGAAAACAGTAGAAAACAATGACATTATTTACAATACACAATATTTGGGGGATGGAGTGCCCTTAAAGTCCCATCTAGTGACCATAGTGCCCGAAGACAAGTTCATTAAAGAGTCTCTCCTGGGCCGGAGCCCAGTGAAGCACAGGTCTAGCAGGCCAAAGTCCCGAAGGGGAGTGTCTTTGAGGACAGTTCAAACATCTGGAGTCTGCTAGTGTAGGGTGCGTACTGCAATGTCATAAGAATAGAAAAGTCTGGACTTACCAGTCTCTTGTAGAACAAAAATGGTACCACACCTGGTCCTCAGCCGAAGACTCTCCATGGCAGCATTCTTCCGATACAGCTAGGCGGACATCTTCCAGGAAACGACGGGAGGGCACATCTGGAAACTGCTGGGATAATGTCATCTCTGGAGTTGAAACCTTGGAACAGGAACAAAAAGGAAAACAGCTGGTCTGAAGTCATCTGATACCCAAGCAATGAATCAGGATACAGCTGGGCTGTTGTCCTCTCTGGATCTGAAGTCATCTGGTGGGCCAGTTGATGGATTCTGGAAAGCCAGTACACTGTAGAACTTATGAATGTGGGGCACCTGGTTCCTGCACGTCCAGACTGGTGGAACAACATAGGTACGGCAACGGCTGGAGTGGCAGCACTGGCTACCACTGCTCTGCTTTCCATTTGGTAGGCATGGGCACATTCACAGGAAGGTCTTTGCATTGTGGCCAATAGCACAATGGGTCAGGCACTTGAATTATTACCCCATCTGGGCGCTCATAATTCACACTGTGAAAGGTTTCATGTCCCTCTCCATCCGCAATTCAAACAGTATCCATTAATAGTGTCCTGCCTCTTTTCCACTGGCTGTATTTTTCTTGGAACATTCTGTTCTTGACATGCTTGTTTGCACCAGGATGCACATATTTCATTGCTTCTTCCCAAAACCAGGATTTCCTGCTTTTTTCAATCTCCTCCCAGACTCTCCGAGGAAAGGTAGGAAAGGACATCCCGAAGATTTAATTTGCTTTCCTACGAACCAGTCTTTCCTCTTTACTAGCTTTGGTCAACCTGAGACCTCTGGCCTGGCTTGGGGGCAGACAGTCCTGGTTCTGCCAGCTATGCCAGCTACGCATTCTTAATGACACAAAAAATGGATCCCTGGCTTCTTCTTGCACAGCCAGGGCAGTGGAATCACCACTTTCTTCCATGTGTTCCTCTGAGGCAAGAGTTTGAGGTTGTGTACCAGTTCCTTTTTCACAAGGCCACATAGGTTCCCCCTCTTCTACTTCCTCACTGAGAATCTGTGCCCAGGAGTGAGCAGTCGTCCTCACTCCTGAGGCTGTCCACTCTTCGCTGGGCACGGAGGTCGAAACCTCCCATTCAAAGGCCTCCTTCATCTCGTCTTCACCTATAAGACTTGGGCTAAGCCCCTCTCTCCAAGGGTCTACTGATGCTCTTCCTGAAATGTCTCTCTGCGACTCAGACTCTGAAACATCAGCACATTGTTCTGTCTGTAAATCTGCACCCTCTTGCTTTATGCCACACTCTGAGGGGCCTTCTCCAACAGGCTCCACCTGGTGCTGTGTGCTGCCAACTGCAGATTCTTTAACTTTGTCCATGTGGGAGCCCAACAAATCTTGGGCGCTTTAAACAAGCCATATTTCTCTATGCCAGGGGTTCTCAAATGGTGAGGCCAGCCTCCCTGGGGAGGCCCCAACCTGTTCCAGGGGAGGCTCATGCAAGTCTGAAAAAGTACTGTATTTAAATTTTGGGTTTTAAATATTTTGTGTGAAGAGATTATGCAAATTGAAAGAGGATAATAGTAGGTGAATTTAATGTATTTATTTATTTACTAATAGGTGACAAGGGAAAGTAAATGAATGATTCATTTCAGGTGTACCCAGGGAAGGGTAGGGAGTGAATACGTTTCAAAAGCATAGGTGCCGGAACCGAGGGGGCGGAAGTCGGGTAGCCACTCCACTTTTTATTTCTGTATGGCGAAAACTAGTATAGAAAAAGTGTCCTTTGTACCCTCATAAGTGCCCTTTTGATTCTCAGCCCCCCTCAGCTTTTACCATCTTCCGGCACCCCTGTTCAAAAGACAACTGTAAAACAATCAAGAAATATACAATAAACAACAGTGTAAACAAATATGAACAATAAACCAATGAGTGGTGGTAATTGATCAATTTGGAGCCTGATGGCAGACCAGCCCAAATACAAAGGTTGAGCACAGAAGCGCCAAGAGCAATAGCAGGAAGGAGCAAAGTAATCCCTGAGAAGTTGCTTAGGAGCAGGGAAGGATGGGGAGAGGCAAAGTATGTAGGAAAGTTATTTCATATAGAGAGGAAACAGGGAAAGCAGTCTGACCCATGAAGGTACTGCAACAAGGCGTAACAATGGTTCAAGAATTAAAATAGCAGAGTACGTGGTTGTGTTGGGAGGGTTATAATAAGCTGAATAATAATATTTGTTTATTTTATTTGTTATTCGGGTAACACCTTTGATCACAGGAGCTCTTTTTCAAAAGTTCCATGTCAGTATAAGACAAAGAACTGAGTGTGAGCCAAGTACTTAAAGGGGTTTCAATTTATTCATGGTGTACTGTGCAAAGTACAGTATGTTATTTTTCTTTGGGGAGGCCCAAGATTATTTAAATTTTTGGGGGAGGCTCAAAATATTTTCCATGGATTTGGGGAGGCTCACTGTGACAAAGTCTGAGAACTATTGCTCTATGCACCCAGAGCAGTGAGGTACCATGAAGACGTCCCTTCCAGCATTTAAGCACATCACACATACTCGCACTGGATATCCAGGAATTGCCACATGAGGCAGTCATCCTCCATAGTAACATCTCTCAATGTCCCTTAACTTGTTAACTTCTACTGCTATCACAGGCCAGGCATGATCCGGGTAGCGGGCTGGTCCTGAAGCCATGACTGCAGAGAAAAAACAAACAACGCTCACTGTTACTTCAAGTCCCACATCACTGAAAACTTTTTTTTTCTTTCAAAATGGCTCCTCTACTGCTACGTTTACATTACTACCCCACCCTGTAATGGCGGCAGCAGCACTTCTATGCATCAACATTCTGTAATTGGGTCAAGCCACTGCGCATCCGATTTACACACTCTACTGATAACTTTGCTCAAACTGCACAAACTTGCACTGTTCTTTTTCCTAGCACATTTATATGATTTACCACGGACTTTATACCTGCTGAAGACATTGCTCTAGCTTACAGTCCCTTAAAGCCTCAGTATTTCATAGCATAGGATTGCCTGTATTCTTGCTGCATATCTAATACAACCCACAGTCTCTCTCTCATGGCTTTGAAACTTATATTGACGCTGAACCTATAATTATGCTCACAGTTGATTGCTTAGAATGCTTGTTTTTGCTGGTAAAACTTAACACAGTCCTTATTTGCAAAGCGATTACACTGCTACACACAGATTCAGCTGGCTTTTGGTAAAATAACACAGTTTGAGCAATTATTTCTGTTGGTACTCACTGTTATCAGTAGCTGTTTGCTGCAATGGAAAAAATGGCCTGCAGCCAGTCTTGGAGGCCTCTGGAAGGAAGCGGGTTGGCAGTCCTGCCGAATGTGCCTCTGAACACCACACTCACAGTCCAGTTGATCGAGATGCGGGTTGAGCCTGAATTTAAACAGAAAAGTCAGTTTTTTTATCTTTTACAGCACTTTCAGTCACCGCGACGCTCCTCCTGGTAAGCCAGTTCGCACACTCCACTCACTCTCCCTCTCGAATGCTGTGTAGTTGCTTTAGAGCTGGCTTGGGGGCAGGACTGATTGCACTCTCACCAATCACGCAAATGAGCCTCTTTTCCTTTTGAATGCTCTTCTCCTCACGGTGATAGTCGAGCAGGCAAATTTAAATGTCAAAACCACACTTTTTTTTCCGACTCCATGGTGGGAGCCCAATTCAACCATTTTTCATGGCCATTAAGTACAACAAGTCTCTTAGTTCACACAGAAAGCATTTCCAACATCTAAGGCACAATTTTCCTTTTGCTACCCACGGTTTTCCACACTTTTTTTTTTAGTCACAAACACTTTTAAAAGCTGGCAAACACTGTAATTTGATGCAGAACAAGGGCATACACTCTCAGGCTTTACTGCTCCTTGGTAAACAGTTGGCAATGTAATAGCAGCACATGGATAACACCACACAGAGGCACATTAGTTAAACAGAAAATACAAAATCACACATGTCCCCACAATGCAAAGCATCATGGGCTGCATATGCAAATCACCACAGAATGTTATGCTGGTCCAACTTTAAGCAGAATTGCATGGTGCCGAAAGGCCTCTCACACAGTTTGCAAAGGGTGCTAACAGAAGACATAGACACGTGTTTCATCCTACCAGGACTCATCAGTATGCCTTGTCTGTTTGACACCGCAGTGCAATGGACCAGCTACCATTAAGGCAGTGTGCCTTGGATATATTATGGTGAACCCATTAAAATAAAAAACTATTTAAAAGACAAAGAACCTCTGTGTGCAAACACTGAGGTAAGGGTTACCCCAAAGGGCATTTGGCTGGGAAGCCAAGTTTCAAGAAAATACAAAATCACACATGTCCCCACAATGCAAAGCATCATGGGCTACATATGCAAATCACCACAGAATATTATGCTGGTCCAACTTTAAGCAGAATTGCATGGTGCCGAAAGGCCTCGCACACAGTTTGCAAAGGGTGCTAACAGAAGACATAGACACGTGTTTCATCCTACCAGGACTCATCAGTATGCCTTGTCTGTTTGACACCGCAGTGCAATGGACCAGCTACCCTTAAGGCAGTGTGCCTTGGATATATTGTGGTGAACCCATTAAAATAAAAAACTATTTAAAAGACAAAGAACCTCTGTGTGCAAACACTGAGGCAAGGGTTACCCCAAAGGGCATTTGGCTGGGAAGCCAAGTTTCAAGAAAATACAAAATCACACATGTCCCCACAATGCAAAGCATCATGGGCTGCATGTGCAAATCCCACAGAATGTTATGCTGGTCCAACTTTAAGCAGAATTGCATGGTGCTGAAAGGCCTCTCACACAGTTTGCAAAGGGTGCTAACAGAAGACATAGACACGTGTTTCGTCCTACCAGGACTCATCAGTATGCCTAGTCTGTTTGACACCCCAGTGGAATGGACCAGCTACCCTTAAGGCAGTGTGCCTTGGATATATTGTGGTGAACCCATTAAAATAAAAAACTATTTAAAAGACAAAGAACCTCTGTGTGCACGTTGCTTCAGTTGTTTTGGGCTACCCACTGCCAGATTGCCAAAACGCTAGCCATTATCCGAGCGACCTTTCTTACATTCCTCCCTAAATTCCAAACCCAAATCCTCAGCGGTGCCTCCATTTTTGTAACCCCCACCCAGGTATGCCATTTTCATCTGAGAGCTCTACCAGGTGGGCTGGGTTCGAGGAGGAATATGTCACTCAGCACATTGGCTAGGTTTGGCTACTCTGCAACAGGGGCACCCAAGTAACTACGGACACAGGAAGCAATAACTGTAATGCCCAATACCAGAAGTGGGATTCTAAAGTGTGGCTTTTATTCACATCCAAACAGAATAAACAAAGCATAGATGGACCCCCATGGGGCTGCACTCCTGGTAATGCAGATATATGGAGATCAGAACACATCCTCATTTACTTTAGCCCTCAGGCTCTGAAACACACTGGGCACACAGCCTGCACTTGTACTCTGCTCTGGGTTTCCCTGGCTTGGCTCCCTTGCCAGCCACTTGGACTACCTTCCTTCCATGGCTCGGCTATCATGCCAGCCCTTTGGACACTTTCCATATAGCGTGGAAACATTTACTGGTGGCTCCCTAAACCACCTATGAGCACTTCTGACTCCATAAGGGAATCTTCCTCATCAACTCCACATCTGAGTACTTTCCTCAGGCACTGGCCAAGTACCTGAGAGAAAGCAATAAGTGTCCCAAAGCAAACCGTAGAGGTGAATTTGGTTACTACTGATTGGGGCCGGGGTCTCCCACCTCTCGCTCCCATAATTCATACCCGGCTATTTTTCTGGACTGTAACACCTCATCTTTTAAAACACTTTGCTGTGTAGATTCTTTTTAAATGAATTTACTTTCAATCTACTGTCTTTACATCCCATTTGTGCTGAACTTGAGCATACTTAATAAGTGGCTGTGTCCATTACTCTAGACCCCCCACAGAGTTAAGCAGTCCAATCCCCACATCTTCTAAACTGTACTTGGCTGTCTTTTCCTGACCCTACAGTAACAGTCAATTTAGTTTAATCTTGTTTCAGGTGAAAACACATCGGCCCTTTAGGAGAGCGAACTCACCCCTTAGTTGCAGGTGCCCCACAGGCGTTTTCTCCTCAAAGAAATCTCATCTAGAACTTCTGGTGCCTCAGCATGAACTTAAATCAGGCAGCTTCTTTTTTCCTAGCCGGACCAAGGGGGGTTGCCCCTGGAAGAAGGCTGATTCCTTCCCCTCATCCCTGCAGGGATGGGACCCTGAACTACTGAAAGCGGTCTCTACCACTTCAATGTGCTCTTCTTGTGTTCCTCTTCAGGTGAAAACACACATCTATAACACAAAAATAGGTCTTTGACAGAGCTTAGAGCTCTGAGGGCCTGCTTTCAGCAGAGCACCTCTGCTACAGACTGCACATACTCTACTGAACTCACTTCAAATTCCCCAATGTTCTGCTCTAACCTCCAATTGCAACATGCCAGTGTGGCTTATACAGCTGCGACAGTTCTAAAATGATGTCATCCCTCAGTCTCAGCTGAGACTGAGAACAGAGTGAGACAGTGTGAAATCCATTTAACTGGAGTTTCACAAGCTGCTTTCCCTGCCTACCACTTGGTCTTACTGGGATTCTTGTAACCCTGGGTAACGGGGGTTACATATATATAAGGAGAAGCAAAGCAGCAAGGAGACTGTTACATAATACTTCTTGCCCATAGAATCTAGTTTTCTGGACTCCTTGTCAGGGGGCTGAGTAGAGTGGGGCACAGTGGCTTTGTCACAGGCTGTAACCTGCACCACTCCTTGGTGATCTGCATGCAAATAAAGAAAATCAGCATTTGTTTTATCCAGCTGATATTTCTTTCCTATTTTCCTGTCTACTGCAGGCAATGAGAAGGGGGCCTGGATTAGTCTATTTGTTGCCGTTTTATGAGAATTATGAACGGGCAAGGCAAGCTTTCGAGAGGGAGGGAGATCCATCATTTCTAAATAATCTTCCTCCTCTTCTTGATCAGCGGTCTCCTGGAGTACGAGGTCCAAGGTGTCCACCATACGCTGCACAAATGTGTAATGAGATGAAACATCTTGCTGACCATTGGGGGGATACCACGGTCAAGGGAGCCATCTGGATCCAAAGATTGACCCTCTACCACATTTTCTTCATTCACCTCATACTAAAACCCTTGGGAGGAATCTGGGTTTGAAAAATGAGGCATATTAGGTTTAGAAGGGGCTTTAAAAAGATTGTCCATATTCTGTCAAGTCTGATAAATATGCCAAGCCTTTGCCATTTCATCAGTAGAGGGTGTGTCTTTAGTTGCCACTGGCATCTCCCTCTTGCTTTCCAGCAGGAGGGGCAGTGGTATGTTTGCCTCTATTTATTCTTTTTTGCAAGGACTGAATCAGAACCCTGCTCATTATCTCTTTTTAAGGCTTGGTCAGAATTTTTCTCTTTATCAGACTTAATCTCATTACGGTCCTTAGAGGACTTATCTCTATTTTTGTTTTGAGAAGAAGTACCCTCCTCAGTGATTTTAGAGGAGGGGAAGGCAAACTGAGAGGCCATAGGTTTCAAATCTTTGCCTTTTTAAAGGCTGTTTTCTTTGAAAATGTAATACAGGTTTCACTGGAATGGTCTGGCCCTGAACAGTTCAAACAAGGGTTGTGGCTGTCTGCCTTGGCCAAGATCTTATCGCATTTAAAACAAATTTAAATTTATGTTGGTCCAGTTCTTTTGAATGGCTTCTCTGGCATGCCAAAAAGGCAGAGAAACTGAGAAAACTGTGGTTTCTAAGGTGGGGAAGACAAAGAAAGAAGTCCCCCAACCTGAGAGAAAATGCGGGGGGATAAAGGCTGCGACCGTGTCGAAGAAATATAGCAACATGTAATAAAATGAGGTTATATACGGAGTAGATTAACCACAAGTATTTAAAACAGTAAAAAAAAATAAATAAATAACACGTGAGATTTTTACCTCAGTTGAGGTATTTTTTTACCTCAGAAAACGTGCAGAAAATAAAACTTGCAGTAGCGGTAAAAACAAAAGAAAAATGATAAAAATATCACAAATGCGATAAAATACCTGAAAGCAGCAAGAAAGACCACTTTTTGAAGAAATATTTAGTTCTTCAAGTGTTGGGAGGAGAACACTCTGGGGCAGTGTTGCTCAGTCAGGTGGAAAAATAATTTTGGTGTCTTCTAGGCTCACAGCAGTCAGCATACCATCATGCTGAAAGCTGATTGGTCAATTCCTATAGTCCATTTACATTGACTCCACCTCCAGGGCAGCTGAACTCAGCTGGCATACTTCACATTGTCAGCCATACTGAAGAATTCCTGGAGTGAGAAACAGTGAACAGCAACTAACCACTCAATGTCTTTTCTTAAAAGTGCAGCGCTAGAGAGCCAAACCTGAGACAGGATGTGTGTTAGAACAGCTCCAGCAGAACTACTAAATAACTTTGAATTTAATTGCTGCACAGAGTAAAATTGCTTTTTTCATCTGTATCCTTTCAGAAGATCTCACTCTACTGAACAGTTTGATATCAAACTTGATAATGGGGAGGCCAAGGGGAGCGACAGGCGGCCAATTAAATAAGCAGGTGCCACCTTCACAGCAGGCCCAGAAAGCTCCATCGGGTGTCAAGGGCCCACCTACCCCGAGTGGGATGGGAGACTCTTCGCCATGGGAGTCCATTCTACAGGCAGTCAGATTAATGGATCAAAAAATTGAAAAAATCCTTGACTGCATGGGAACACATGACGCCAAGATCGGAGAAGCAGTAGCCATGGCAAAAAAAGCAGAGGATCACTCTCTCTGTACCCAGGCAGCTTTTAACAAAACGACTATGGAAACGACACACCTCGGAGCTCATCTGGAGAATTTGGAGAACACCCAGAGGGTAATGAATATCTGTCTGGTACGTTTGCCTGAAGGTTCCGAAGGGGAGGACCTGTACTCTTACATCCGCACCTAGTTAATCTCAGTCCTTCCAGAGGACATTGCTTTTGACCCCAAATATATCAGGAACACCTACAGAATAAATTTTCAACAAGCACAGGGCTCCATGGAGGTACCTCGAACCATACTAATAATAACTGGCTCAGAGGTAAGGGACATTATCCTGGCCTGGGCCCGGGCACATTTCCTGATCTCCTTAGATGACCACCCTATTAAAGTATTTCTTGAGAGGTCCTATGCCTCCCCGACCCATCGCAAGCTTTTCGACCCACTCCATCAACAACTGAAAAGTCTTGGTGTTGTACATACCCTCCTTGCACCAGCCCCCCTGCAGCTTACTTATGGCAACAAGACTTTTCAATTTAATGACCCAGTGGAAGCAAAGAAATGGGTGGACGGAACTGTCCAGGAGTTTCGTCGAGGAGCAACCGTCAGTGAATAGAGACAAGATGGATCCGATAAAGAAGCTTGAACAAGACACAATACCAGTTTGCAGTACTGATTTTATTTTTTGTCTCCCTCAAATGGCTTATCTTTAGTAATGATTACTTTCCCTGATAATTTTGGGCAGTGCGGAATTAAAATGGTGCCAACCACATGAGGATAGCTCTCCTGAGCTGGCATGGTTAAACTAATTTTCCCGGGGGCCTGCATCTCAGAGTTCTATTATGGAAAACTATTGAGTATTTACCGACTCTGTCTCAGGGAGTGGTTATGTATGATCAGTTCCTAGTACCTTATAATGGAAATGCACTATCCTAGGCAATTATGTTTGGGAGAGAATAAAAAGTTGAAGTGCTGTATTTTACTTTATTTCACCATTTAAATGAGGTTTGGGGCTGGACTGTTCTTTACACCATAAATTTTCCTGTTACAGTTTAAGGTAGTAAGTGGGAATAATTACTAATTTTTAAGTCCTGTTTAGATATCCTCCTTCATCACCTTCCCCGGGTACACTTTTTTCAGGGAGGATCGAGTGGGCAAGTGCCAGGGTGGGTGTACTTTCTATATGTGCAACACCCTGCTGGGTCATGCCCTCCTGGCACCCAAGCTAGACCATGGGACACAAGCCATCTCCATCAAAATTACCCCAGACACCTCTAGGGCCCCGCTTATCCTCACTGTTGCCTATGTTCCCCCACGGAACCAAACCCCAGCCATTCTCTCGCTCTCTGACTACCATGCTAACCTGCTACATTAGTCTGAGCAGATCCTTCTGGGGGACCGCAACATCAACTGGCTTGCCAGTTCAGCATCCCAAACCAGAGACACCTTCACTGCCCTTGATATGTCCCAACTAGTCTCTTAGCCAACCAGGTACAACCCTCTAATGGGACCAATACCCTCTTGGACATTATTCTAACCAATCACCCCATAAAGTCCTGGATCTCAACGTCTTCCCAAACTCTCTTAGTGACCATTCCCCAGTTCTTTTCACATGGTCTGCCCTCACTCGCAAACCAGTGCCAAGGATAGTCTCCACTGACGTCTTCACCCCGGTAGCCTTGGAAAACTCAAACTGTATCTCACCTAACTGGATTGGTCCCCCATCAACCTCACTCCAAATATTGATCTAGCGCTTGACTTCTTCACTTGCTCCTTTAACAAGTCCTGTGACATTTTTGCACCTCTCTTCAAGACCCATACCAAGAAACAAAATGCGACATGGGTTACCCATCTCATTCGGCAGCTGAGACTAAGGGGCAACCTATGGCACAGAGCTATTGAATCTGGTAAGCCAGCAGATAGACAAGCATATAACACAGAGCGCAATAAGTGTACCTGGGCCATTCACACGGCCAAGGCTGAATATTACCAAGCCGCCCTTGCCTCCTCTTGGGGCAAAGCCTGGAAGTTCTGGGATAACAGAAAAGAACTGAATGGGAAGTCATGCCCCCCCCCATCCCAACTCACTATCAATGGCTCCATCACCTCGGACCCATAAAGCATCGTGGACTGCCTAGACACCACTTTCTCTGACCTCAGCTCAGTCCTCCCCAGCAACTTCTTTGACCCAGTACCCCCCTCACAACCTCCCATGCTCCATCATCCACCTTTCTACCTCTGCACTATATCCCGACAAGAAGTCAGGCCATATCTAACTAAAGCCCTCAATGGCACCAGTCCCTGCAATGAACAATTGGACACCAGGCTCCTTCACCAGGTACTGGATGTAGTACTTCCCCCACTCACTGACTTGCTCAATCGCTCACTGTGTCTGGGTCAGTTCCCCCTTGCCTGGAAAACGGCAGTCATCACACCCATACTCAAAAGTGGAGACTGCTCCTCCCCCCAGTAACTATAGTCCGATCTCCATCCTCCTCCCACTCTCAAAAGCATTGGAAAAAATAGTGGCAGATCAGCTCACAGAATACCTGAACAAACATGACATTATGTGCAGGGAGCAGCATGGATTCCGCTCAGGCCACAGCACTGCCACTGCTCTCCTGGAGTTCTCCAGTATCCTGTCTTAGACTCTGGCAACCTTGCTGGAGCTGTTTTCATTGACCTCTCCAAGGCCTTTGACACCATCTGCCATCCCCTCTTGCTTGACTTACTCCTCCAACTTGGTCTCTCCCCAGGGTCCCTCTCCTGGTTTAACAGCTAACTGTCCTCCAGGTCCCAGTGCGTAAAAATCCACAGCACCCTGTCCAACACCAGCCTGTCCGCTCTGGGGTCCCCCAGGGCTCCATTCTGGGGCCCTCTTATCTTCAGCCTCTATCTGAATGTGCTACCCAGCTCCTGTGCTGGTAGGATACTTTGTTATGCAGATGATGCAGTCCTATTTGCTTTGCACCCAAACCCTGCCTCCCTTCAGGTCTCTCTCTCTCTCTCTAGCTGTCTTTCAACCAGATAAAGCAATGGTTCATAGACCACAGGTTGGTCATTAATCTAAAAAAAAACAAACCAAAAGCTATGCTTTTCACCCATCATCAAAGCAGGGCCAGAAACACCCCCTTCCAGATACTTCCCACACTCAGCACCCCCTTGAACAAGTGTCCTCTTATAACTATCTGAGCATTACCTTCGATCCAGCCCTTACCTTCCACTCCCACATTTGCACCCTCTCTCCCCCATGAACTCACGGATTGGCCTACTCCACAACCATAGGGACTGCCAACCCCCCCCCCCGAGGCACTCCAGCTGGCTATCACCTTCTCAGTACTGTCCCTTGTGGACTATGGCCTTCCAATCTATGCAGCCACAGACAATACTGCGCTTAATAAAATCCAGTTGTCCATCAACAGGGCCTGCAGGCTTCTGACCAGTGCTGGCAGATGCACACACACCTGCTCACTATACTCCATTGTCAACATGCTTAACTTTGAGGAGAGCTCCTCTACCAGTCATGCCTGCTGACTAAAAAAAAACCTCCTGGTCTCTCCCCCGGAGACGTCCTCCTCCAGTCCACTTGCCCCTACCATTTCCACTTGCAGCGCCTATAAGGCCACCCTCCTGGTACCTAAAGCAAGGACCTCACTTGCACAGCGGTCCTTTTGCTACAGGGCCCCATCCTGGTTCAGCTCCCTCCCCGCCTCTAACACCAACCTCCCTAAAATTGGTCCTTTCAAAACTGCTCTCAGGAACCACTTATTTGCCACTCGCTGCTGTATGTGTGCATAACCATTCTTGATTCCCATCCCTTACTGGCCCTCCTACTTGTGGGCACAACTGCTAGTCCACAACCTACTTGACAATGTCCCCAGGACTGCTAATTTCTACATCACTCCAGTTCTCCACTTACATTTCTCGCACTAATTGCCTAGCTACCACCTTGTATAGGCCAATGACATCAACTCATGTAAAAGTAAACTGTCATTACAACCTATCTACAGATTGTTTGCACTGTAATTATGTAACAATGTATTCTTTGAAATTATGTAACTCTGTGTTTGTCCATGGAACTACGTAACCCTGTGATTGTCTCTTTATTCTCTGATGAGGAGCCTTTGAAAGTGAGTCCATGACTCAAAAGATTGTAATTCTGATATGTACAAATAAAATAAAAAATAAATATGTAGATTCCTTGCTTTTCTTTCAGGATGCCCCACTGTCATGGATTGGCTAAGCAACTCAACATTTGTGGACAGTTTCTTTGAAACAAGAGACTTTACTGTTTTGTTCTGGAGGTACCTCATATGTGGTATCACATCTTAATGACTTTCACAATCCTAAAGCTAGCATATGTGATTAACTGTTGTAGTGCAATGCTGTTCCCTTTCTTAATGTCATTAAGTGGATGATGTACTGGCTTGATCAGTTGTTTAAATCAATTAATAGAAGGTTAAAAAAAAAAAAGTGCAGCAAGACTCTGTCTTACATCCATGTTGACAGCTGCCCCATCAGTCTCAAACCCCACCATTTTTATGTTTGCTTGTGTGCATGCACAAGAAACATTATGCGGCAGCTTAGGAGAGAAGCGGGTTGTGGAGGTACGGCAGTGTGGCGGCCAGTGCCAGCACTGCATTTGCGGGCTTGGTGGTGTGCACCCAATGCAGGCCCAGTGTCCTGATGACACTGGTTCTGCAGAAGTGCCACCAACTTGAAACAATTTGGCTGCTGCAATGAGGGTCCGCCTCGTCATTGCAGCGTCAGCAATTCCGCAGCAATGAGGGAGCGACCCATCATTGCAGGGCGGTACCTCACCTGGTGTAACAGTACCAGAAACATAGCGGCTCTATGCGACTACCTCAGAGCCAATGGGGGTGCCTAATCCCTCTGTCAGCATGCCCCCGACCCCCTTCATTTGCTGACGGGGAGCCCAGTCCCTGTCGGCATAATTTCCGAATCCCCAAGTTTCTGTTGTGTGCCCAATCCCCCTCGGCATCATGTGCCCCCCCAACAGTCTTTCTTTCTAATGGGGGGCCCAATCCCCATCGGCTTCAGTCCCCACCTTCCCAGTTCAATTTGCTGATGGGGGAGCCCACTCCCCGTTGGCATAATGTTCCCACCCCCTCAATTTCTGCTGTGTGCCGAGGGGGCAGCCAGTCCTCCTTGGCATCGTGCACACCCCACCTGTTTCTGTGCCGATGGGTGGCCCAATACCCGACGGCTTTGGTCCCCCTCACCACAAATGCAGGTGGTACACCGGGAGCCCACCCAGTGTACCAAACACCGTGAAAGGCATTGTCTTTTTTTTTTTTTACCTGTAAAACAAGAAAGCGTTCTCAGGGTCTGCCTGCTCCTCCCCAACCTGCGCCCACCCTCTGCACACCCTGCCTCCACATCCCCCCACCCCATACTTTCCTTTGGATCCCAGCGCGATGATCTTCAGTGGACCGGGAACATGTTGCAAACTGAAGAAATGCCGGTAAGCTGTATAATGGCATAAATAGGGTTTTTTTTCAACTTTGGTGCATATCTTGGGCAATTTGGGGAATTTTGGCACCATATTTTCAAAATGGGGCTACTGGGACCCCTCCTCATGAATTCAGTCACTGTCAAGGCGTTATTCGGTCCTGAAAGGTGAATTCACAGTCACTGCGCGGAGTCACGTTTCGGGACCAGTTAATGAAATGACAGTGCCACTGTTCATAAGGTGGGCTCTCAAAAAGCCTATGTTGCAAATTTGGTGAAAAAATCCAAAAAATGACTGTTTTACGAGTGTGCGTTGCGCAGTTTCCACACACGCTCATAACTTTGAATCTGTAATATTTTCACTCCAGATTTTCAACATTGGCGTTTTTCCACACCTCCTAATGAAGAATACAGTTGTCATTTTACACATCCTGGCTGAAATGTGTTTTCACACGTCCGGCGCAGAATAGCACGGTAGCTGTGGGAAATCAGTTTTAGGGACAGATTAAGAAAATGACAGTGACACTGTTCATAAGCAGGGGTCCAAAAATGCCTATGTTGAAAATTTGGTCATGAAAATCCATAAATGACTGTGTTATTAGCATGCTACGCGCAGTTTCCACGCATCTTTGTAACTTCTCAAATTTGCAATATTTTCATGCCAGATTTTCAACACTGGCATTTTTTCACACTTCCTTACGAACAGTATAGCTGTCATTTTTCACATCCTGGCCAAAATGTGTTTTCGCACGTCCAGCGCAGAATAGCGTGGTTGCAGTGGGAAATCAGTGTTTGGGACAGATTAACAACAAGCGAGTGAGGGGGGGAGTCAGCGAGCTCAACGGAGCTCTGTTGGGACTGCTGCGGATTTCTTTGTGGGCAGAAAAAGACACCAACGCAGGCAGGAGCCCAGTACAAAATGGCAGTCTGCAGCGCCATAAGAAACAGAACGAGCGAGTGAGAGAGAGGGAGTGAATGAGCTCAACAGAGCTCTGTCCGGACTTTAGAGTTGCCCACCCACCTGGACTTACGGTGACATCACCAGGATGACTACAAGCTAATCTCGACAGCTCTGCTCCCGCCGAATAAAAATTATAATCTCCCAGTAAAGACACTACCTTACTGCATCTGATAATTGATTCCTTAGATAGCTTAGGATGGCAGGAAAACAACAGCGTGGTAAAAATTCTAAGCCGCTAAGTAATTCTATGAAGTTTAAGCAACTAGTACTCGATGAAGATATGAGGAAGATATGGAGGGGTTTGCGGCCCAAGCACACTGAAGATGCACAGCCTCCGAATCCTCTGGGGAACCTGAAACTCTAGAGGCCGCGGACCCTGAAATCATGCAAAGAACCCTACAGCAAATCCTTTCTACAGTCACCAGAATCAACTCGTCTCTAACGGACTTCAAAAAAGATGTGCAAACACTAAATAAAAAGGTTACACTAAACGCCACGAATCTCACCATGGTTTCAGAGGCCCAGGAAAGATCAGACAGGCTAATTCTGTTACTGCTTCAAAGGTACAGGGAGGTTCAATGCCGGCTAGAAGACCTAGAAAATAGATCATGAAGAAATAATTTCAGAATTCATAGCGTGCCTGAGGACACGGAGGAGGGATTCCCTTCAATGGCCGACTTTGTACAGCATCTTCTGCGATTGGTGCTCTCCCTGCCCTCAGACATCAAATTGGATATTGACCGCGCACACCGATCCCTTGTGGCAAAGCCCCAGGATCTGACAGCCAGGCCATGTTCGCTAATAATTAGAATGGTTTTCTTTCAAAGCAAAGATTGGATCTTGCAAGAAGAATGGAGGCACAGTGATCTTAAATATAAAGAGGCGCCAATCTTTTTTGACCAAGACTTTTCATTAGCTCTGCAATCTGAACGACAAGCAGTTAAAAGTGTCATCAGAGAACTAAAACTTAAAAAAGGAATAAAGGCCCAATTGCTTTTTCCTGCCAGGATCAAAATTTACATGGACGCAGGTACTAAAATCTTCGCTAACCTGGTGGAAGCTATGTAAGTTCTCCAAAATCTGGACATATCTCTTCCCGACCTGGAAATGCAAAAACTGGAAAATAAACTCAAATCGGAGACATGGTCTAAAGTCTCTACCCCAAGAGGTAGGAAGAGAGAGATCCCTGGTTCTTACCCACAGGAAGCCTCCTCGGACATTCAGGACCTGATTTCACGAGTTAAGTATCGCCTGCACGGAGATGTAAGCCCGAATCAATCGACTGAGAAGTGAAACCGTTGGGTGAATAAATGCAGGAAGGCATGAAGCATTCGTCGCAGAGGATCTATTGATTAAGGGAGCGGACTGGCTTTAAAGTAGAGGGTTATGTATGGAAAGGAGGGAGGGAGGGGAAAAGAAACAAAAAATGTGTATATATATTTATTTTTTGGCATTCATTATTATTCAAGTGGTGGATGCTAATTAGTAGAGACCACAAGAAATGGGGGGGAACGAAGGTAGTAGCGAATGAGGGGAATATCAGCATCGATAAGGTAAACGGGCTTGGAGATACATCCTTGGACAGAAAAGAGAAGACCCCATAAGGTAAGGGAGGCAATATAGTAGCAGGAAAAGCAACTCCCCCATAAGGAAATGAATAGCTTTGGGATGAGGTCTGATCTCAGTAGAAAGATGAATGTTGGGGACAAGTCTGTTAGACTTCGGAAGGGGCACGGTTTTGATGTTACTGATCCAGAGGTTCAACCAGGGGAAGGGGAGAAGGGAAATTTTAAGGTAACCAGTCTGAGACAACCCAAGGGAGGGAATGATGGAACTTTTAGTGAGGGGAGGGAAGAGCAAACAAAGCGACACAGATAGCCAAAGAAAGAGGACAGTGGGGTTTAATAACAGGATTGAAACTTTAACTAATTAACTGAAAACCCCTCACACACAGGGCTGAAGGTAGAATGCTGGAGAGATGGAAGGGGAGAAAAGGGGCCCATAAAGAGAGATTCACTTTGGGCAAATCATAGACAGAGTTGAAAAAGGAGGGAAGCCCGTTTCTGGCCTCTTGGCAGCCTAAGCGAGTATCCGAGCTGAACTCTCTTTAGATTCCGAATAGGGGTAAACTGCAGGAGGAATACGGGCAGGAATCAGAGGAGAAAGACATAAGTTAAGACATATGAGTAAAACAGACCCAAAGACAGAAGATGTCAGGCAGGTCTGGATTTCGATCTCTTTTCCTTTTCACCTCTCTCCGGGGAATCACATAAAAGAACGAAGCGAGCTCTCAGGGGGGAGGTGGAAGATTGGAGACAGAGGTTGAAGGTACACGAGGATTAAAGGAAATAAGGTGACAAGAGAAAGGGAAGAGTCCCCTATAAGCGCTGCAGTTTGACTTCCAGTAAAGCTCAAAAAAGAAGGGGACTAGAGATGAGTGAGTAAAACGAGGCAGGAGAGGCCTCTTTGAACGGAAAGATAGCGGTTTGAAACTACTAATACTACCGCTGGAGATGAGGTCATAGGTGACTTCAGGAAAGGCAAAATGGCCATAATGGAATTTAGAAGGGATCAAAGTCGTTAATCTGTCCTTTTGGGGGGGAGGAAGTAACATGGTAAGGGAGATGTTCAACCATTAAATAAAGAGGGGGCGGGAAGGGGTAAACTAAAGAGGAAAAAGCTGATATCAAACTTATAGCTTGGGATTGATCCTGAAGTGACAGTTTAAAAGGGGTGGTAGGTGCTTCCCAGTGGGGAATCAGCCTATACCTCTTGCCCCAATCTTAAGGGGCACTTCTTGGGTCAAGTTGACCCCCCACGGAGTTTCTGTGGGTTTCACATGGAAGTCATGAAAAATGATACTAACTCTATGTACATAGTTCTAAAGTTTTTTATGGTGAGAGTACTGAAGATAGGTACTAAGTTTGTAGTTAAAACTTTCAAAACTTTAGAATATAAAAAGTTATTTTTTAGTTTAAGGGTCTTGCAGGCTGGACAGAAGGTAACAGGGAAAAGTAAGATGGGGCACTGGCTCATTGCAGACATACTTCTGCAGATAATATGTCTTCGCTGAACATCATTTCATACAATGTGAAAGGAGTTAATTCCCCAATTAAATGATCCAGGTTACTGACTGAGCTCCAACACTTGCGATCCGATGTTGCTTTTTTACAGGAGACACATCTCTCACAGTCGGAGCATGCTAAACTTAGGAGGAGATGGATGGGCCAGGTAATTGCAGCTTCACACCCCACAAGTAAAAAGGCAGAGGTAGCGATATTATTTAGACGCAGCAGTCCCCTGAAGGTACACTCCACAGAGGAAGGATTCCAAGGTAGATATCTTAGGGTAACATGCATGATGCATAACAAAATGTTGCATTGGTAAATATATATGCCCCAAACGTGGGCACAGAGAGGTTTTTGGGGGAAATCTTTAACAAACTGTGTTATATTTATTGATGTATAATTATAGTGTATATGTGTTTTCCTTCATTATATACTGTTAACTTATAAGAGTAACTGGAAATGACACCTGGATCTCACTGTAAAGGAGCTTCGGCTCAGTGGAGATATCCTTATTCATTTTTTATATGAATAAAATTTTTTTTACTACTACTAAACTAGCTGATCTACCCCAAGGCCAGATACTAATAGGTGGTGATTTTAATACTGTGCCCTCACCGCAGCTAGATCGCTCATCTGGTAACCAAAATACTAATGGAGCAACGAGCAAAAAACTTAGGGCATTAATGGATGAGTTCAGTATGGTAGATATATGGAGAGTACAGCATGTAGGAGAAGGAGACTACACCTTTTTCTCAGGGGCACAAAGTTCTTACTCACGCATTGATCTCCTCCTTACGCTCAAAACCGACATGCATGTATTTGAGCACTCCAAAATACACTCAATCACCTTGTCTGACCACAGCCCAGTCTCGGTTAGCTTAACTATGGGTCAAGAAAGCAAATCACCCTTATGGAGACTTAATGTCTCCCTGATAAATGAGAAGCCCTTTATAAAACTTATGAATACAACAATAGAAAACCTAGAGAAAGACTCGCCTATAGAAGATTGCTCACCAGTGATTTGGTGGGATACTCTGAATGCAGTTGTTAGGGGCAAATAATTAGTTATGCTTCGGCTAAGAAGAAACAAGCGAAAGCTAAAGAAAAGACCTTAAGGGACAAATTGTCAGATTTGGAGGCTAAGCATAAGAAAGGCACAGGATCAAAGCAAACACTTAAGGACTTGAATCAAGTCCGATCTGAACTGCGCGAATTAGAGAACAGAAGAGCAGAGGGGCTCCTTAGGTTTTCCAGTCAAAAGTATCATGAGACAGGTGGAAAGGCACTGAGACTATTGGCCTTCTGTCTCCGGAAAAGACAAGCTGAAAGGCATGTCTCGGTAATAAGGGACATATCAGACTCTGATAAGACCTGGGTCAAGCCAGTAGATATCGCTTCTCAGTTCAGGGCATTTTATAAAGAGTTATACATGGGGAAACAGAACAGAAGCAGGGGTCAGATCAGAAACCTTAACTTTTCTAGATTCTATCAAACTGCCAACTTTACCTATAAAGGCACAAGAGGCACTTTCTGCCTCAATTACAGAGCAAGAAACCCTAAGAGCTATCAGAGATCTCCCGACGGGGAAAATACCTGGTACTGATGGCCTATCAGCCGAATGGTACAAGAAGATGTGCAAAACCTTATTACCCCGGTTAGTACATATTTATAACATTAGTCTAGAAGAAGGTGTTTTCCCGAAATCCTGGCAGGAAGCCCTGGCTACAGTCACCCCAAAACCGGGGAAACCTCGATCTCAATGCTCATCATATTGGCCTATTTCACTCCTTAACCAGGATTTAAAAATTTTAACCCATATTCTTGCGTCTAGGCTGCAACAATATATAGAACCCATAGTACACCCCGATTAAACAGGATTCATACCACACAGACATCTACAAGATAATGTCAGAACACTCTTGAACATCATTACACATAAACATCCCCAAACGCAAACCCGATGGCAATTTTTTTAGACACTGAAAAAGCATTTGATAGGGTGAATTGGGTATATATGAAAGAGGTAATGTCCAGGATGGGGGTGGGAGGCAATTTCCTCAAATGGGTAACCATGTGTTACCAGAACCCAACAGCCCGAGTCAGAGTTAATGGCACAAATTCGGAATATTTTAACATACATAGGGGGGCAAGGCAGGGATGTCCCTTGTCCTCGCTACTGTTTGCCCTAACAATGGAGCCGTTGGTACAGACCATACATGAAAGCCCAAACATAAAAGGGATAACAATAATATAGAAAACAAAATCTTGCTATATGCAGATGACACTGTAATATACTTGGAAAATCCTGAAACCTCAGTCGCAGCAGTGCTCCAAATATTAGACAGATTTGGTTGGATTTCGGGCTTTAAAGTAAATATTGAAAAATAGAAATTTTAAACCTGGATGGATCCCCACATAAAAAACTGCAAACCTTTTACCATTTAAATTTGTTAAAGACAAAATTAAATATTTAGGGGTATCAATATCTACGGACCTAACTAAATTACATTCCTATAATTATCAAGCGCTAAAAGAAAAAATTTACAAAGACCTGCAAAGATGGCAGAACCTACTGCTTAGCTTTACACATAGAATTGAGGCTATAAAGATGAATATTCTGCCTAGATTCATATTTCTGTTGTTGACTCTTCCTCTCCCTATTAGTGGAGGGGAGTGGAGGGAATTGAGAAGAAAGTTGTCTAACTTTATTTGGGCAGGGTGCCGTCCGCACAAAAGGTGGTGCATTCTAACCGAAGCTAAAGACAAAGGAGGGCTGGGGGTCCCTGACCTTTCAAAGTACTACCTAGCAGCTCAGATAACTCCAATATTAAAAATGTTGAAACCTGAAAAAGAAGGAGGTTGGTATATGCTAGAGGAGAGAGCTCATCCCTGGATTCCCTTGAAGTTTGTACCTTGGATAATCAAGGTCTCAGACCTGAAAACCTTGAGTAAGATCTGGACGAGAAACTCTCTTAAAATTTGGCTCAAGACCAGACAATGGTGGGAGATATTTTCCCCCACATGGAAGTATATCCCACTGAAGTATTTGCTACAATTTCCAGCCACACACAAGGACCTCTGCTGGAGTAGATGGTCAGACAAGGGGCTCAAATATTTGCATCAAATGGTTAATAATGAAGGGATCAAAACCTTTACATTACTTCAAGAGGAGTTTGGGCTTCCTCATAAGGACTTTTTTAGATACCGCCAATGTAGACATTTCATAACTAATACAGTAGGGATTTGTGTGGTACAAAGTAACCCTGCCCCCCCATTGATGTGTATATATATCAAAAAAGTAACATGGAGAATACTAAAAAATTCATTTTGTATATACAACAAACTTCGCAAGAAGGCTCAGGTACCTTACATATTCAAGTGGTGGAAAGTAAATGGCAAGCTGAATATAAAGGCCAAATATTAGACAAAGAGTGGTCTCTCATCTGGCAGGGAATACATAAAACAACAAACTCACCGGTGTGGAGAGAGTTCAGGTGGAAAGTCTTAACTAGGTACTTTATAACCCCGGATATCTCCTCGAGATATGGAACTTCCCAAACTGATAAATGCTGGAGGGATGCCTGGATAAAGGCGCCCAGTTCCACATTTTCTGGAGCTGCCCTAAGATTAGAGATTTTTGGGTAGAGATAACTATAGCTACTAAAGAAATTCTACAACTAGAAAGCCTACCAGAGTTCCCCCACATGGTTCTAGGGCTCCCTCCCCCTGGCGTTAAAACTAAGGCCCAAAGATACTTATTTTTTATACTAATAGCAGCGGCTTCCAAATCTATTACTCAGCGATGGCTTACTCCGGATGGGGTCATATACTCCGCGTGGTGGACAAATGTGACTAACACTAAGACCATGGAGGCTCTAACGGCTCAACTTAGACTTCAAACAGACCAATTCAATTCAAGATGGCCCCCTTTCTACAAATATGTTGAAACTAAAAAAGGCATCCCAATACTAGATCAACTTCTGTTGAAATAAAACTTGAGAGGCTCGTCAGTTTTGACGACAGAAGGGAACCCCGGTGGCCCTCGTCCTTTGCCTGCAGGACCCATTTTTAGTTTTAGATATAAACTGTTTGAGTAAAGTTTCATCTGATCAAATCCAGTAATATTCTCCCCCCCCCTTTTTTTTGCTTGTTTTTGTCCAGATTTTACCCCTTTTATATCTTGTTAATATTTCAAGATTAGTCAGTTTTTGTGATTTATAAAAATATAAGATATCTTTACACTATAAAATATACCAACAATATATATATAAAAAAATAGGGATCGGAAGTAGGAAAGACACAGGACCATGATTTATTTTCCATTCATGAAACAGTTTATTAAAATGGTATTGGCTAAATGAAGGAGAAAAGCAGCTAGATGGGAGGGGATTGGAGTGGAATTAATCATCTTCTGATGGTAAGGAGTGAGAGGGTCATTGACTGAGCACTCCATTAAGAGGTACAATTATTTGGTCCAGCTGAAAAGAAAACAATAAGAAAAATAAGAATAGGAACAAGTGCCATAAGCAGAGTAAGCTGATTTTATATAATGTCTTGTAGCTATTACATTAATACTGATATATTTGTATGTCTTTCCTAATCATTCCTGTAATTAAGTATAATGTAATTTGGAATTGAAAATAGAAAACCAATAAAATCTAAGTTTAAAAAAAAAAAAAAAGAGTTGCCCACCCACCTGCCCAGGGTCCTGTGTGGTCCTATATTACAGCAGGGTCTCTGGGGTGGAGACAAAGCAATGATTGGATACTTTTACGATTGCTGTAATAATACAAATTTAGTTGTTCTGTTAATTTCTCTAACTGAGCTAAGTACTGAGCTATACTGTTAGGACTGCTTTAATAATACATATTTATTTGTTCTGTTTATTTCTCTGAGTTGAGTGATACTTGGAGTGCAATATGATTTCTAACTCGGCTAAGTGAAACTATGAGGGCTGAGCACAAAAAGTATGGTAGCTGAGGGGTGAAAAATGGACAAGGAGGAGTTAGGATTGCTACAGTAATACAGTATCTAATGGATGAGACCTGAGACTGAATTAACCTGGTCGGCAAGGGGGCAGTAGGGGGACTAGTATGGGGGAAACAGGAATTTGAATTAATAGGGCCCTAACAGTTGTAGTAGGGTACAGAAACCAGGAGTAAGAGCCCGTAACATAAGACGGGGGCCAAAATGGGGCAGGTGCCGCATGACAGTAGGGTGGGCATCTTTGGAAGGGTGGTGGGGTGTACAGGATGTGGGTCCACCATGATCCTGGACTGGGGGGTGTATGCTCTGTAGCCAACTGGCTAGTTTGAGGGAGGAACGGTGGAGGTTAGGGAGGAGTCTAAGTGGCAGTGCAGATGAGTATGGTAGACATCCTGGCTGGGGGGAATAAGGGATGGCAAGGGGGGACGGGGGAAGAACAACTAGGGACTGAAACTGACCCCAGTATCAGAGACACTAGCAGAAAAGAGAGGAGAAGGGAGAGGGTGCCCGAAGTGAGGGGCGCCCTCCTGATAGGGGAAGAAGAGACCATGAGGAGTACCAGGGGAGAGAGCAGATGGCTGCGGGTAGGGAGGGACTGGGGGGGGACCATGGGGGTGGCATGGAGGGCAGAACTGATAGGGGAAGAGAGGTAGGAGGGGTACTGACTAGGAATAGATTCGAGCCTCTGATATGGGAGAAAGGGGGGAGCAGGAACATACTGAAGGGGGGGAGACAAGCGGGGCATGAGAGGGATGGCAAGAGGTAGGGGAAGAGATAGCGAGGACAAAAGGGTAGAAGGGGACTAGTAAGGAAGGAGGAGGTGACTGGAGGAGAGAAGCCTATGGGAAGGGGAAGGATGGGAGGGGCATCACTATCGGGGTTGAAGGGAATGGGGGCTCTAAATTGACAACAACAATGATAGGAGAGGGGTTGGAAATTAGCAGGGAAGAAGGGTAGGTCAACATGGGAAGCCCAGTAGGAAGTAGTCAGACCAGGAAGGGGTTCAAGGGGGATGGAAGGAATAAGACGGAGAAAACGGGTGAGGCAGAAGTAGGGGGTACATATAGAGAAGTCAGAGGGTGCAGCTGGTGGGGGTAAGGGACAGGGAAGAACGAATACTGAGGTGGTGGAAGGGGCATTAGAAGATGAAAGATGGTAAGGGACAGGGGGGTACTTGTCCTGGAGGGAGGAAAGGCACAGCCGTATTTGGGTTAAAGCTATCTCTGGGTTGACTGCAGGAGGGGCAGGCACTGCTCAAATGTGCAGCGAGGAGGAGGAAGAAACCTCATTTACTGTTGCATGTGGGTACAAATGACTTGGCGGGGAGACTGTGGAAGTAGTGAGGGGGAGATTCTAGGAGTTGGGCATGCAGTGTGAAGGGGTGGAGTCGGTGGCATTCTCAGATGTACCCCTACTACTCACAAAAAGGACTGGGAGGAAGGGTAGGATTGAGGATTTCCTGTGAGTATTGAGGATTGGTGCCACACCAAAAATTATGGGTTAGTGACTAACTGGGGTAAGGTCTGGGGGAATAGTGACTTGTACACGGCGGACAGGCTACACTTGAGCAGGGAAGGGACAAGAGTACTAAAGGTGGGATTAGAGGGGAATATCTCTACTAAGGTTGATTTAAACTTGTTGTGGGCATGGCCAGATTAACCTGTACGCAAATTACACCATGGCATAGGGCCCCACAGTTCAGGAGGGCCCCTACACTGTTTAATTTTACTTAATTTCCTTTCCCTACCTGGCTGACCTCGCTAGGACCGGCTATACTTGCCATACTGGTCGCAGCCGAGGGTCATCATTCCACCATCATGCCAAAAGAAAAGCCTCTCCCTTTGGAGTCAGGCCCCTCCCTCTGCTCCAAGCGAGCCTTTCAGTCTCTCTGGCTCTGCCTCTGGCTCTCAGAGGGGTGGGATGAGCTGCACCGAGTAGTCCATGGTCGGTCCACCCTGACCCTCCACCGCAACCAACCATATCTTAGAAGTCCTCCTGAAGGTGTGGCTACTGGGGAGCGGGAATCTGTGCATGTGTGCATGTGCATGGCATCAGGGCATGTGGCCAGGCAGTGAGGAGTCAAGGAGGAGGACGAGTGGACAACAGTCGGTTGATCTGTCAGATGGAGATCGTCTCCATTGAAGAAGACTACTAGTCCAGTCAGACTGTCAGAGTGGGCTGGGCCAGGAGGGTCACCCGGAGTCGAGTTGGACTCGTCACCGTCCAGCGCTTTTTTCCTTTTCTGACTCCGGGAGTCAGACGGATGGCATGCTGCCATGCTGCTCATCGTGTGCTGGTGTAGTCAGTGCTGCTGCTAGGCCTCTGATCCTGTGAGGAGTTGAGTCCTGCTGTTCATGTCCCAAGGCCACCGGCTCACCGTCGGCATGATCTCTTTCTCCAGACATTTATCCTCCTGATCAATGATCAGTCAGGCCACAGTCACCAGGTATGTTGTTACTGCATGATAATACTGTTGATTTTCTTATTTTGTCTTCTTTCTTCTTGGATTTGGTGGATTTGGTTGTTGAATTGGAAACGGCTGGAACACTTAACAGCAACTGAATTTGAGAAGCAAAAAAATGAAAAACACAGAGAAAACAATTGCATTCACTGTTACATGTGAGTGACGTGAAGAGCTGCTACTAGCCTGGGCTCAGTGCAGGGGCTACAAGATTCTATAGCCAGATGGGGCTACCTGGCTAGCTGTATACACTACTTGAATGTATTTGATGTATCATTTATCAGAAATCTGGGAGCAAACTACATTGCTCTGAAAGGATTCTACTTACTAGCTGCACCACTAAGTTAGAGGTTAATTGTTAAATTGATGAATTCTCTGGTCGTTGCCACCTTGCCAGCCCGGCACCACAGAAGAGTGGGATGTTAGCATTTAGGGGCCCCCCGAGCCCCAAAATATGACTTGGAGTAAGGCCCCCACATCCATTAATCTGGGCCTGGTTGGGGGGGTGGCCAAAAGACTGAGATTTGTAGTAAGGTCCGGACAGGGGAGCCTAATGAGCTCACCCCCATAGATACAGGTAAAGACAGAGGCATAGTAACCCCAGGAGGGGGCAGGCAGAGTGGTCTGAGTGTAATACAGAAGGCACCACCACCCAATAAGAATAACGAGGAGAAAGGGTGGGGATTACTGAGTGGAGGGACACAGGCCAAGGAGAAGAATGAGGAGAAGGAGGGGCACGGGTGGAAGGTGGTCTCTCTCAACGCAAGAAGCCTGGAGAACAAAATTGCAGAGCTTCAGGTGCTTCTTTCAGAGGGGAAGATGGACACTGCTGCAGTGACAGAGACTTTGGCCACAGAGTACCATGATTGGGACTCAGCAATCCCAAGATACAGGATATACAGCAGGGACCAGGGGGTTGGAAGGGTGGGCTGCACTCTATGTGTGAGAGAGGGAGGGATCAAATGCATAACAGATGAGGGAGAAGAGGAGAGGACAGAGGTGCTTTGGGTGCAACTCCTGGACTCCAAGGGCAGAAAGCTGAGGCTGGGAGTGGTGTACAGACCACCAGCCCAATCTGGGGAACTGGATGAGGAGTTGGCAGAGCAGATAAGGAGGATGTGTAGAAGGGGGAGTGTGGTGATAGTGGCGGATTTTAACCTACCAGTTGCTGACTGGAGCACCCCGGCCACTAGCAGTACCAGGGAGCAGGTGCTCATTGATGCATTCCAGGATGGCGTTCTGATGCAATTGGTGAGTGGGCCTACAAGGCTTGGTAGCACTCTGAACCTGGTGCTGCAAAATGGGGAGGCGGTGAGGGAGGTAAGGGTGGAAGACCCACTAGCGGGTAGCGATCACAAACAGTGTGGCTCATTCTCGCACTGGGCAGGGAGACAGGAGGCACAGGCACTAAGGCGGTGGACTTCAGTAGGGTGGACTTTGGGAGGATGGGAGCAATACTGTGAGGGAGACTTCAGGATATAAGGCCGGGATGGCTGCAGAACAAAAGTGGGGGAGTCATGAAGACTGGGCTAACAGAGACCACAGTAGCCTGCACTAGCAACAGGAGTAAGAAGAGCAGAGCCAAGAAACCATGCTGGATGAACAAGGAAGTGCTGCAAGGGATGAGGGCATAGAGGGCTGCATACTGGAAGTACAGGAGAACAGGGAAGGGAGAGGATAAGGAGGCTTACGGGAGTTGGTCAAGGGAGGTGGCCAGGAGGGTGAAAAAAGCTAAGGCCTCCAGGGAATTGAGGTTAGCACAGGGCATAAAGGGAGGGGGGAAAAGGACTTTTTAAGGTATCTCAGGGAAAAGAGGAAGTGCAAGGAACATATTGTGAGGATAAAGTGGGGAGCAAATTGGGGGGAAAAGGGTGAGAAACAAGCGGAAATTTTAAATGAGTACTTCTGCTCCATTTTCACTAAGGAGAGGGATGGTCCACTACCAGCATAGGCTGGGGGGGGGGTAGGAAAAGTGGGGAGGAGGTGACAGACAAAGTGATCACAGGGACTAGGGTGCTAGAGGGGATGAGGGCAGTAAGGGTGGACAAGGCACCAGGTCCCGACGGCATCCACCCCAGGGTGCTGAGGGAGATGGCGGAGCTGTTGGCTGAGCCACTGGCAGATCTGTTCAACACCTCCCTGGAAACGGGGTGTGTGCCCCAGGACTGGAGGGTGGCCCATGTGGTGCCCATACACAAGAGTGGGCCTAGAGAGGAGCCAGGAAATTATTGGATGGTCAGTCTCACGTCCATAGTGGGTAAACTTATGGAGGTGATACTGAAGCAGAGGCTGGTGGCATTCCGAGACAGTAATGGCCTCTAAGATGGGGGGCAACATGGGTTCGTCTCAGAGAGGTCTTGTCAAACCAGCCTAATACAGTATGATGACTGGGTGACAAGGGAGTTGGACAGGGGCCATGCGGTACATGTCCTGTACTTGGACTTCAGTAAGGCCTTTGATACAGTGCCTCACAGAAGACTGAGGGAAGGTGACGGCAGTGGGGGTGGGAAAAAAGCTGACTAAATGGATAGAGACCTGGTTACAGGGGAGGGTGCAGAGGGTGGTGGTGGGGCGGAAGCTCTTGGCACCTAGAGCAGTGACAAGCGGGATGCTGCAGGGGTCAGTGCTGGGCCCAGTGCTATTTGGGCTCTTTATTTCTGATATAGCACACGGAGTGGGGAGCAGGGTTAGTCTGTTCACAGATGATACCAAATTGGGGGCAGTGGTGGACAAAGAGGACAGTTGGGAAAAACAGCAGGGGGACCTACCAAACTAGAGACATATTTGGTGGAGTGACAGCTAGGATTCAATGCAAACAAGTGTAAGGTGATGCACTTTGCGCCTAAGAACCAGAAGAGGGACAATTGGTTGGGGGTGAGGTTGGGGATCACAGAGGAGGAGGAGAAGGACCTATGGGTGTTGGTAACTGGGAGCATGAACAGTTCAGCCCAGTGTAGGAGAGCAGCAGTGAAGGCAAACAGGATGCTGGGATGCATTGCAAGGGGGTTCTCATCCAGACACAGGGATGTGATCCTAGCTCTCTAATTGGTCAGATTGCACCTGGAGTACTGTATGCAATACTGGAGGCCATACCTGAGGAGAGATATAAAGTTACCGGAGGGGGTGCAAAGGAGGGCAACAAAAATGTTGAAGAGGATGGAAGGAAAGGAATATGAAGTTAGGCTAAATGAGCTGAACATGTACACACTAGAGGAGAGGTGGGATGGGGGGATATGATTCAAGCATTTAAATACCTGAAGGTTATAAATAAACCTAGCACCGAGAGGGTGTTTAAACTGAGGAGTGGAAGAGAGACGAGGGGGCATGGACTAAGTTTGGAAGGGGGACATTTCAAGAGGGAAATGAGGAGGCACTACTTCACTGAGGGGGTGGCGTCTAGTTGGAATGCATTGCCAGAGGCGGTGGTAACATGTAGGACAGTCAATAGCTTTAAGAAGGACTTGGATAATGCAAGAGGAAGAGTCAGGGGTGCAGGGGCTGGGACAAGCAGGGGAGGAACTGAGGGGGAGAAGGCTAGGGCAGCTGCAATCTAGGGTGCTAGCTGCACACTCAGACGGACTTAGATAGACTGATTGGTCTGTTCTGCTGGCAAATTCGTATGTTCATATGTATGTTCATATGTAAAATCACAATGACTCTGTTTATGAGCAGAGTTCCTAAAATGCCTATGTTGAAAATCTGGTGACAAACGTCCATAAAATAATTGTGTTACAAGCGTGCATTGTGCAGTTTCCACACACCCTCATAACTTTGCAAATGTGTAGTACTTTCACTCCAGATTTCCAACATTGGCATTTTTTTCAGACCTCCTTATGAACAGTACAGCTGTCATTTTTTACATCCTGCCCGAAATATACGTTTACACATCTGGTGCAGAACAGCGTGGTTGCTTTGGGAAATCAATGTTTGGGACAGATTAAGAAAATCATACTGACAGTGTTCATGAGCAGAGGTCACAAAATGCCAATGTTGAAAATTTGGTGAAATAATTCCACTAAATGACTGTGTTACGTGCATGCGTTGCGCAGTTTCCACGTCTGCTCGGAAGTTCTAGCATTTTTAACATTTTCACTACCAATTTTCAACATTGTCATCTCTTCACACCTCCCTATGAATGGTGCAGCTGTCATTCTTCACATCCTGCCCAATCTGTGTTTTCGTACATCTGGTGCACAATGGCACGGTCGCTGTGGGAACTCAAAGTTCAGGACACATTAA
Organism: Neoceratodus forsteri; assembly: GCA_016271365.2. NCBI lineage: Eukaryota > Metazoa > Chordata > Ceratodontiformes > Ceratodontidae > Neoceratodus > Neoceratodus forsteri. Next base: position 277,259,348 of record CM028138.1, on the reverse strand, counting down.
CAAACTCACAGTGCCACTGTTCATGAGAAGAGGTCCCAAATGGTTTCATGAGGTGTCGGTCACAAAAAGGCCATGCTGAACATTTTTAGTGCAAATACCAACAAACACCCGGGGCGTTAGTGTTTCAAACCATAATGTCCCACCCTGTACAGATCGATAGGCATCAGGGGTGTGCCTTTGGATTGCCGACTGTAATGCTCATGCTGTTCCACCCCCCCCACCCTGCAGCCAGTGACAGGCATCGAGGTGTGCCTTGAACCCTTCAGCCACAGAGTTCTCCCCATTTTCCTATATTGCACCCATTTCAGCATATGTCCTTATGGAGTGGGGTGACTGTAAAGCTGAACACCCCAAGGCACACCTCAACACTTGTCCGTGTCTGCAGGATAGGGTGAGGTGAAATGACATGAATGTTACGGGTGACAACCCAAACGCATACCCCAATGCCTGTCCATCTCTGCAGGTTGGAGGTAGGGTTGGTGTGAAGTTCAATGCTTCACTGCCATTCCTACATTGCATCTGTCTAACTCCTGCATTTCCAATGCTAATACCAGCAAGCAGACATTCGGCATTGACAAATGCTTGTTTATAGTAAAGGTCACTCTCTGCAAAGAGATTTTTCAGTCCCTCACTTGTGCCATCTGATACAGCTTTCATTCGTATAAATTTAGTCTCCACTTGACCATTAATGGGATTTACATGAATAATATAAACAAGTTCCTTTTCAGTTATACCACTGTCGTTACTACCATCCATAAGCACTGAAAAATAATTTGCATTTTTGACAGTTGCTAGCACGTTTTCTTCCACGTTCTTGCCAATACACATTGTTGAGTTCTTTCCAACTAACAGCGTTAATGTATTTATTGCCAAGATGCACTCCATGGCACTTCTCATTCTGCTATCTCTTCAGACTTTTTAATAGGGATGTCCTCTTTGGCCATCATATACAGGATCTCCATCAGCATGCCTAGAATCATTCCATGCTGTTCCTCTGCATTACTGAAAGTTCTCCCTGCAACTAAATTAAAACTGTTTTAGCTATGGGTCCAAAGTCCTCTTCCACCCTTTCAATAGACTAATGAAACTTACCAATTGAGTGGTGATGGATATCAAGTGGTGACCTTGTTTTACCAAATTTCTTAATGTTGATAGCTTTCTAGTGCTGCTCTGTCTAAAGATGTTTCCGGATGGTGTCAACTTTTAGCTGGGGGCTTGTTATCCCTACAATGAATGCCTCACTAAAGTTCCTCAACCCACGTAGCACATCTCTGTACTCACAGTACAATTTGCAACTAACATGCAGTGAGCCAGCCTGTCGGCACAGTGCTTGGTTTTCCGCTTACCATGCCGGCGACCCGAGTTTGGGAATGGACCTGGGGCATCGGAGGGTCAGCCCGTGGGGAGAAGGATGGAGCATCCTGAGGACTAATCTCCTTCTCCGGGGGGAGGGAGGGAGGGAGTGTGTCTGGTGCCTAACAGACCTCTGGCGGAGGCTGGGGGTACCGCAGTGACCGGCGCCAGAACGTTCAGGGGGCGGGGTGGATGCTGGACATCACTGCACATCCCCACCCACAAGAAAAAATAACAAAATGCTGGCCCCCAGCATGACGGCCCATTCCATTCAGCCACGCACTGCCCCCAATGCCTGTGGGGGGGTGTCCCACTCTCGTGGCCCCGACACGGGGGGTAATCCGGGGCTTGCCCACAATGTCTGTTAGGGAGTGGGAAGCCCCCCGGCAGTCCCGCCTAGGGGGGGTAAGCCTGGGCATGGGGGTGGCGAGAGTGGATGGGACATGAGGACAAATGGAAGGCTGGACCAAAAATAAGTAAATAAATAATAATAAAAAAAAAACGTACTGCATAATTTCTGTCACTGCTTATCTGTAGCCAGTTTTTTTCTGGATGATATTTCTGGTGCCATCCTTCAGCAGTTGCCAGTTGTACTCCAACCATGTCCAACAGATTGCAGTTATTAAAAAGTTGGAAGTTGGGGCAAACTGAGGTGTCTGGGTGTGCACTCAACACATTTCAGTGGCTGTACTGAGAATGTCAGTCCGTTGCTGCATGTAACTGCAGAATGGCAGCTGTATTATCCCAGCTAACTGTGCAGCAGTGTATGTTGGTCAGAATTCAGTAACTGTGAGTGTCCCCACTCCAGCCTCTCCACAGCTTTTTGGCAATGCAGGCTTCTTCACATGAAGTAAAGGCCGTATCCTAGCACAATGACTTCATGCGAACAGCAAGAGAGGACCCTTGACAGCAGAAAGAGGGGCAGATGGACTCAGGGTTAACTGAATTCTTCCAACATGGACTGCAGCAGCAGATTTACTTGCCCCTCCCCAAAAAAAGACTGGCACTAGAGACACAAGCTGGTTAAATCCCCCTCGACACTCCCATTCTTGGCTGGTTGGGCATCCGTTCCATGATATTTGCAGGGCAGAGGACATGGTTTTACTCACACTGCATAGTAGGGCACATTGCTTCATTTTCCACACTGGGCCAGCACAATATAACATGTCCACATGTAACCCCCCTGCAAATGGGGGTTCCCAAAAAGTCTTCCAGGAGCTTGCTTGAATGCTCCAAGCCTGAATGGTGTTTGGCGTTTAAGCCATTTATCTGTGAGTGCTTTTAGAGCCTCTGGTACTGTCTCTTTAAGAGCTGTCTGCTTGCAGACATAATTAGTTTCTATGGGGGGACTGTGTGTTTCCCTGCTTGAGTCCCACTTGAGCTGCTGCCAAATCGCTCTGTTTCTGCCGTCGCTAAGTGGGCAGAGTGAGCACTTTTCACAGATGTAACTGTTTGCCAGAAATCATTTAGAGTAATAACGAAAATACAGTTTGTCTAACCTGCTTTTCTTTGCAGTCAGAACTGTGTTTGCCTAGCCCTCCATTCTGGTTTTGAACTGCTGAACTGGACCAATCAGTGTGGGGGGACCTTTGCAATGGAGCCTGCTGCTGGCAAATCAGAACTTGGACTCTCATTGTGGAGCCAGCCACCTATGTACTGTATGGCCAATGCCTCTGGGAATTGTAGTTTGGACTTCGGCGCCTTTTTGCACCAACAGGGGGAGTCTGATTGTGAGTGACAGCCAAAGCAGCCAACTGAACTTGGAGGAATTCAAAGGAAATGCCCGGCTCTGTCTACTGGAAAGATCAGATGAGGTGAGACAGTGAAGAGAAAAGGAGCTATGTGCTTTTGCTGTGTATAGCTTTAGCACGGTAAGCGCGTGTAAGGCCCTAAGTTTTGGTCTGCAGCTTGTGCAAGCACCTGTTCAGACTGAATCCGACCTGTGAAGAGAATCAAGGAGATCTGAAGAGCAGAAACCAGGCTCACCCTGTAGAAGACTGGAGAAATTGCTGAATCGCGTTCGGCCTGTCAGGAACTGAATCTGCCGTGTGTTCTCCCGGGTATTGTGCAGTAACTGCAATTGGGATCAAGAAGCAGCCTGCCTGGTATAGTACTTTCCTTTCACATATAAATGTGTGTAGTGCTTGTGGGGAATCACGTTTCAAATCCCCTGTACAGTGAATTGAGTGCAGGAAGCTGGAAGTAAACCCCAGGATAATCCAGACCACATCCATTTGCTCTAAACTGCAGTAGGGTCCAGTCACAAGGACCTTGTCCACATGATCTGCTCCTCCTGGCAATCCAGGACAACTTGCCTTCCATCCAGTTCCCAGCATTGAGTTTATGAGTACAAAGCAGGGTAGCTCCCTGCCATCTGTTTATCGAATTGCAAGTGTGTCATCTAATTGTCGCTTTTTTCATTTCTTCACGAACTGAGCCCTCCGACTCCAGATTACAATTGGGTGTTGTGCAAGTGTTTTTTCCATCACAGGGCCCCAACCAGCTGCACCGATCCTGGCTAGCCCCCCTCCCACCACCACATCCTGGGTACCCAGTGAAAGGGACAATTTGGGACTCTGAATATGCGCACAGTACTGTGATTATTAATATGTTTAACTTAATTAACCTGATTTCCCCCTTCCTTGTTACAGCTCCTTAAATAAATCAGATCTGTTGGTTTTCAGCAAAGTTACACTGACTGAGGTATTCGTTTATGTTAAAGTATTGTACTGTGGCTTTTGCATTGTATCATCTTGTTTTACAGGGGGTCCCCAGAGTCCAGTCGACAGAGCCAGTCCTGGGGTAAGTGTACATTGTGAAGATATTCCTAAAGCATTGTGTGGGCCACTAGTGGGAAGAAAGGGGGGGTTACAGTGTCCCAGAGGGCTGTGACCAAGTTAGTTTAACTACTGCAAACTCTGACCTCTGGGTGGAGAAACCCGCCATTGGACCTAGGCCCCTCAACCTGTTAGTAGTTAAGCAGGCAGGGGTAGTAGCCCTTGGGATAGCGCCACCGAGAGGTTACATCTTGGAGGCTCACTGCTGGGATTGTGTGTCCTCTAGTGGGCACATTTACGAACCACTGTAAAAATAAAGAAAATAAATGGGTACCCTGACAGAAGTGGCTGTGCACTGGTTGGTGGAGTGGTGCACTGGGGAGATCGACCCCCAAAATGCTATGCTTATCCTGGACATCCCCCTGGGTATCAATACGGACACTGTACAGGGAGTACTTTCCAAGGTGGAGGGTTTACAAAACCCTGTGATGGTGGGTCAACATGCTAATCTGCTTACCCACACTTTGCTGGCCCTAGTAGAGTTTAAGGATCCCATAGATAGCTCCAAAGTGCCACAGACCCCAGAGGGAGCCCTCACTGCCTGGAGAGTGCTAACTAAGGACAGTAACGACCCCGGGGGTGGGATAAGCTGCCCCCCACTAGCTGAAACTTTTGAGGAGAAATTTGCTAAATGGTTGCTGGGGGAAGGGAAATCTGTGGAGGACTTGAAGAAACTATTCTTGCCAACTGGGGGTGTTCCTCCCCCAACACCCTCTCCCGCTCCAGTACCCGTTATGGTGGCTGAACCAATGCAGGCTCCTATTTCTGCACCTGCCATTAGTCATGACTCTTACCGAAGGTTGAGGATCTTCTCTGGCACCCTCCCCACCCCCGGGGGAGGATGATTGGGACACCTGGATAGATTGTGTTGCCCCCTGATACCTGAATGGCAGTGTGTGGAGGCTGAGAAGCAGAAAAGAATCATCAAAAGTCTGAGGGGTTGAGGTCCACAAATCCTGTTGCATCTGCCCAGAAGTACCTATCTGTGCTAGAAGGCAATTTTGGAAGCATTGAGTCAGGAGAGAGCTTGATGTGGAAATTTCAAGGTACAAAACAGTGGCCAGGGGAAAGTCTCTCTGCATATGTTACTCATCTGGAGAGAGCTCTGCAGTAGGCTTATCGAAAAGGTGGGGTAGCCGGCAGTGACTTAAACCATGTGAGGTTGGAGCACCTACTACAGCATGCAAAGCATTCTAAATTGCAGCTCCTTCAATTAAGGCTCCCAGACAGAAGGAGTAACCCACCGGACTATTGTGACTTAATAAAAGAACTTCCGGAGGTTGAAGATGAGGAGGGGGATTCTAAGGTGAATGCAGTCCAAGAGATCACAGCATCGGAAGGTCCTTGTGAAGTGGGGACCAATGAGGGTGTGCCACCATGGGGTGAACTGCTGAGAGAGATCAGGGAATTCACAAACAGTCTCTTTATGAATGCCGCGCCTGCAAATACAGGCCCCGACCTTTATCCGACTGAATCTGCTATGGGGGTTGGGGTACCCACCCAGGCATCTCCTGCTGACAACAGCTCAAAACTCGATGTCTTGACCATGGAAGTGGGGAAATTGACGAGATGCTTCCAAATGCTTATCATGCCGCAGACAGAGATGGCACCAAGGTGTCCAGTTAGTGGTACCCCATTCTGGCTCCCAGTGTGGTGCCTCAGCCAGCTCAAACTCCAGAAAGTATGTTTTGCTATAATTGTGGGATGGATGGGCACATGAAGAGAGAATGCAGGTCCCCAAAAGACACAGACAAAGTTGTATACAGGCTACAAGGAGAGCTTCAGAGGACAAATCAGTGGTTGAGAAGTACACAAAATGATCGCAGTGAGGATCCAAAAAATGCTAACTCACATCCCTTTGTGGCAAGGTCAGTTACCCAGGCCCCTGCTGCCGCCTCTCCAGACTGGTCCCGAATAATGGGTCCCTCCATGGAGACCACTGTAACGGTGAATGGAGTGTCTATAAGAGCTGTACTAGACAGTGGCTCCCAAGTGACAATTATGTTCCAAGACTGGTATCAGAAGCACTTGTCTGATGTACCTTTACAACCGTTAGAGGGGCTGCATGTCTGGGGGTTAAATGAGAAGTCCTACCCCTACTCTGGGAATATCTGAATTTGGCTATCTTTTCCCACCTCCGTGGCTGGGGCAGCAGAGCAAGTAGAGACCTTGGCCTTAGTGTGTCCCCCTACTGGACTGTATGATGGGGTTCCTTTACTAATTGGGACTAATGCACATATGTTTGGATGGCTGGCACAGTTGTGTTACGAAAAACAGGGGTCAAGGACCAATAGAGCTTTAAGAATTTCAGCCTTGATCAAGAAGGCATGTGAGGCACAGAGAGATGCTGAAAAAGTAGAACCTGAGGAACCGGTTGGAGTTGTCTGGAAGAAAGATTCTGAGTCTCTGATCCTGGCACCAAATGCACAGTATACCTTACAGGGAGAGGTCCATATCATAAAGGATGTCAAGAATAAAATATTAATGTTGGATGCACCAGGCGATGGAAAATTGCAGGAGGGACTGTTGGTCAAGCCTAGTATTTTGCCTGCTAGAGCCCATGCTTATGCTAGAAGGGTAATGGTTCAATTTCATAATGTGTCTGACAGAGAGATTCGAGTAAATAGAGGTTGCACCCCGGCTCATGTGCATTGTGCAGACACTGCAGTGCTACCCAGTAGCAAGAGTTTGGGGAAGAATGACAGAGTAACACCTGACTTGTTTGATTTCGGTGACTCCCCGTTGCCAGCTGAATGGAAAGTGAGGATCAGTGAGAAGCTTGCCCAGAGAAACCAGGTGTTTTCTTTAAAGGAATGGGATGTAGGATGCATGCAAGGAGCTGAGCACCATTAGGCTGCATGATGAAAGGCCATTTCGTGAGAGGTCTCGACGCCTGGCACCTGCTGATATAAATGATGTGAGACAGCATCTGCAAGAGATGCTAGCTGCTGTTGTAATACAAGAATTCAGAAGCCCCTATGCTTCGCCCATTGTGGTAGTGAGAAAAAAGAATGCGACAGTAAGGATGTGCGTGGATTATTGCACTTTAAACCGGCGGACTATCCCTGATCAGTACACAGTGCCCTGCATTCAGGATGCTTTGGACTGTCTAAACAGGAGGAAGTGGTTCTCTGTGCTGGATCTCCGCAGTGGGTACTACCAGATCCCGATGGCCCCAGAGGACCGTGAGAAGACAGCCTTTATCTGTCCGCTTGACTTCTATGAATTCAAGAGGATGCCTCAAAGGATTTCAGGTGCCCCAGACACTTTTCAATGATTGATGGAACGTGCAGTGGGGGACATGAACTTACTAGAGTGCCTGGTATGCCTAGATGATGTTATTGTGTTTGGCAGCTCAGTGGAGGAACATGAGAGCAGATTATTCAAGGTATTGGACCAACTGGAAGACTTTGGCCTTAAACTGTCCATTGATAAGTGTCAATTCTTTCAAACATCAGTAAAGTATGTGGGACACATAGTATCCACCGAGGAAATAGAGACCGACCCAAGCAAAGTTGAGGCCTTGACCACCTGGCCACAGCCCAAAAAATCTAAAAGAACTGCAAAGATTATTTGGATTCTGTGGTTATTATTGGTGTTTCATCAAGGACTATTCAAGAGTGATCCTCCCTTTACTTAAACTGACTCAAGGGTATCCCTCAACCCACAAAAAGTACAAAAAGTCAGCGTCCCTCGAGACTGAAAGAGTATATTTTCATCCAAGTGAAGTATTTGGGGCCCGCTGGACTCCTGATTTTGAGACTGCTTTTCATGAGATCATATATCACCTTACCCACACTCCCATGTTGGCCTATGCCAATCCAACAAAACCTTATGTCCTGCACACTGACGGTAGCTTGCAAGGGTTGGGGGCTGTGTTGTATCAGGAGCATGAGAATGGCCTGAGACCAGTGGCCTTTGCCAGCAGAAGCCTGACCCCTTCCAAAAAGAACTATCCTGTACACAAGTTAGAGTTTCTAGCCTTGAAGTGGGCCATGGTTGATCAATTCCTTGAGTACTTGGATGGGGCTAAGATACTAGTAAAAACTGACAATAATCCTTTGACCTATGTGCAGACTTCAGCTAAGTTGGATGCCACCGGCCATAGATGGCTTTCTGCATTATCTACATACAACTATGCTGTTGAATACAGAGCAGGCCTGAACCACATAGATGCTGATGCTCTCTCCCGGAGGTCTGCTCCCCAGAATGATTGGGTCAGACTGTCAGAACCTGATATTCGAGCACTCTGCCAGAAGTCTGACAGGGAGGAACAAATGTCCATGGATGCAGTGGACTGTATGGTGGATTGTTTGCGACCTTCAGAGAATTGCATACCTGCTGCTTATTGCCACTTTTCTGCAATAGACATTGGTGCACTGCCTCAGCTGGACAATGACAGTATTCAGCGGGCTCAATCCCGAGATCCCACGATCAAATCAGCTTTAGAAGCCCTCTGTGCCGGGAAAGATGTGTCCAAATTACATTCCACTGATTTGAGGACTGCATTGTTATACAAAGAAGGTCCTAAGTTGAAACTGATCAATAGACTGTTATACAGAGAAACAGTAGACAGAGGGGGACAAGTAGACAAACTACTAGTGCTGCCCATTGCTTTTCGAGACTCAGTGCTGAGGTCCTTACACAACCACATGGGGCACCTTGGTATAGACAGAACACTTGACTTGCTGAGATCCAGATTCTACTGGCATAAGATGGGGGTTGATGTGGAGCAACAAATTCGAACTTATAGTTGCTGCTTACAGAGGAAAGCTTTGCCCCAGAGGGCTGCCTCCCTTGTTAACATCACCACCAGTGCACCCATGGAGCTGGTCTGTATTGATTTTCTGAGTCTGGAGTCAGATCAAAGAAATATTAGTAATGTGCTGGTGGTCACTGACCATTTTATAAGATATGCCCAAGCTTTCCCCACCAAGGATCAGAAGGCATCCACTGTGGCAAAAGTATGTGTAGAAAATCATTTTGCTCACTATGGGGCTCCACAAAGAATCCATTCTGATCAAGGGAGAGACTTTGAGAGTCATCTGATCAAAGAGATGCTTTCTCTGTGGGGAGTGCGAAAGTCCAGAACCACCCCTTACCACCTCAGGGGGACCCACAGCCTGAACGTTTCAACCGCACCTTGCTAGATATGCTAGGCACCCTCCACCCAAAGGACAAGCCCAGATGGAGCCAACAAATTAGCACCCTGGTACATGCCTACAACTGGACCAAAAGTGATGCCACTGGGTTCTCCTCCTACCGCCTGATGTTTGGAAGAGAAGCTCGACTGCCGGTAGATGTGTGCTTTGGGATCTCTCCTGATGGGGTTCGAGCTGACAACTATTTACAGTATGTGCAAAAGTTAAAGGCCCAGCTAAATCATGCGTACCAACTGGCTCAAACCATGGCTGCCAAAAGAAATCTGGCCAACAAAGAAAGGTATGATAAAAAGGTGAAAGCACAGGAACTCCAGGAGGGAGATTGGGTATTGCTAAGAAATCTGGGACTGCATGGCAAACAGAAGATTGCTGACAGATGGCACCATCTCCCTCACATTGTAGTGGGCAAACTAGATGATCTGCCTGTGTACAAAGTAAGGCCTGAGAATAATTCAAAAGATGTTAAAACAATGCATAGAAATCATTTACTGCCCATTGGAGAAATCTTGATTGAGTCTGAGCCCCCAGAAAATGCCCCCTCTGGACCAGTGACTAGAGCTGCTGCTAAGAAAAAATCAAAAAAGTCTGCACCTACAGAAGCTGAGTTAAAATGTTCCCCTCCACAAGTCCCCGTTGAATATGACTGTCAGTCCTTGTCAGAGGAAACTGAGTGTGGTTTCAAATACTACCCTTCTTACGAACTGAGTCAGTTGTTTTCGGGCAATCCCCTAGTCAATCCTGGAGATGAAGCTGGGCCTTCTGGCTTGTCTAAGCCCCTAGCTTTGTCACTGGAGCCAATGCTCCCAGAAAGTGAAGTGCAAAGCATTAAGTCAGAAGATAAGGAATCACTGTGTATGGTTGAACTGTTTGAGCTTTCAAAGGAGGAAATGATAGACTGGAACAGACTGGTGACATACCAGAACAAGAATAGTGTGTCGAGTGCCCTGATAATTCACTGTCCATGTCAGAAAGCTCCCCATGTGAGCCAAGTGTTGTGGCCTCAGAGATTGTAACTCCTGGAGCTGAAAGTGCCCCAAGTTCTAGCTTCTCTACCCCAATGGAGACTCCCCTGACAAGTGAGGACAATGCTGAACAAGAGGCTCAGAGTGCAGAGACTGTAATAGTCCCCCCCTAGAAAGACTGGTCGAGCTGTAAAGCCTGTGGTACACCTCAGTTATGATTCCCCTAGGAGGCCTGTGGACTTGCCTCTCAATGTTGTCCACAAAGGAGTGTATGTGTCCCCGAGCTCATTGCCCAAACTGAACATCAGTGCTAACTCCAAGTCACTTGTGTTGCCCTCTAGGTATGGTGCCCCTGCCCCATCCAGCCCCAAGGTAGCTGATAGGAAAGGGCCCCCTCTCTTCAGGTTTCATGTACAAGAGGTAATAACCTGAGTTATGGTACAATGTGTGTGTAATACTGTGTAAAGAGTGACGTACTGCAAAGTTTCAGAAATGTGTTTCTGGTAAAGTGATATATTGACTGATGAGTACATGTATAAGCCTAATGTGATACTGATGAAAATGTACAGTATATGGTTGTATTGAAACTTATGGGGGTACTTGCTTGACGCAGAAGCCAACCTTTCCCAGGCCGGAAAGGGTGTAACCCCCCTGCAAATGGGGATTCCCAAAAAGTCTTCCAGGAGCTTGCTTGAATGCTCCAAGCCTGAATGGTGTTTGGCGTTTAAGCCATTTGTCTGTGAGTGCTTTTAGAGCCTCTGGTATTGTCTCTTTAAGAGCTGTCTGCTTGCAGACATTATTAGTTTCTATGGGGGGACTGTGTGTTTCCCTGCTTGAGTCCCACTTGAGCTGCTGCCAAAACGCTCCGTTTCTGACGTCACTAAGTGGGCAGAGTGAGCACTTTTCAAAGATGTAACTGTTTGCCAGAAATCATTTAGAGTAATAACGAAAATACAGTTTGTCTAACCTGCTTTTCTTTGCAGTCAGAACTGTGTTTGCCTAACCCTCCATTCTGGTTTTGAACTGCTGAACTGGACCAATCAGTGTGGAGGGGCCTTTGCAATGGAGCCTGCTGCTGGCAAATCAGAACTTGGACTCTCATTGTGGAGCCAGCCACCTATGTACTGTATGGCCAATGCCTCTGGGAATTGTAGTTTGGACTGGCACCTTTTTGCACCAACAGGGGGAATCTGATTGTGAGTGACAGCCAAACCAGCCAACTGAACTGGGAGGAACTCAAAGGAAATGCCCGGCTCTATCTACTGGAAAGATCAGATGAGGTGAGACAGTGAAGAGAAAAGGAGCTATGTGCTTCTGCTGTGTATAGTTTTAGCTCGGTAAGCACGTGTAAGGCCCTGAGTTTCGGTCTGCAGCCTGTGCAAGCGTCTCTTCAGATGGAATCGACCAGAAGAGAATCATGGAGATCTGAGCAGAAACAAAGGCTCACCCTGTAGAAGACTGGAGAATTGTTGAATCACAGCTTGGTCTGTCGGGAACTGAATCTACTGTGTGTTCTCTCGGTATTGTGAGTAATTGCAATCAGGATCGAGAAGCAGCCTGCCTGGTATAGTACTTCCTTTTACATATAAATGTTGTGTAGTGCTTGTGGGGAATCGCTTTAAACCTCTGTACAGTGAATTGAGTGGAGCTCGAATAAACCCCAGTTTAATCCAGACTCACATCCATTTGCTCTAAACTGCAGTAGGGTCCAGTCACAAGGACCTTGTCCACATGATCTGCTGCTCCTGGCAATCCAGGACAATCTGCCTTCCATCCAGTTCCCAGCATTGAGTTTGTGAGTACAAAGCAGGGTGGCTCCCTGCCATCTGTTTATCGAATTGCAAGCGTGTCATCTAATTGTTGCTTTTTTCATTTCTTCACGAACTGAGCCCTCCGGATCTGGATTACAATTGGGTATTGTGCATGTGTTTTTTCCATCACAGGGCCCCAACCAGCTGCACCGATCCTGGCTAGCCCCCCCCCCATCCTGGGTACCCAGTGAAAGTGACAATTTGGGACTCTGAATATGCGCACAGTACTGTGATTATTAATGTGTTTAACCTAATTAACCTGATTTCCCCCTTCCTTGTTACAGCTCCTTAAATAAATCATGTAACCCCTAGATGGCGCTATCCCAGGGGCTACTACCCCTGCCTGATTTGCCACTAACAGGTTGAGGGGCCTTGATCCAATGGCGGGTGCCTTCACCCAGAGGTCAGGGTTTGCAATAGTTAAACTTACTTGGTCACAGCCCTCTGGGACACTGCAACCCCTTTCTTCCCACTAGTGGCCCACACAATATATCGGAATTACTCTCAGTATACACTTACCCCTCAGGGTGGTTCAGGCACTGGGACCTCCTGTACAATAAGATACAGACAATCACAGTACAATACTTTAACATAGACAAATACCTCAGGCAGTATAACTTTGCTGAAACAAGCAGCTCGGATTTATTTAGGGGAATATAACAAGGACAGGGGAAATCAGGTTAATTAGCTTATCACTTTACTATCTACCTATGGCTCTGTGCAAGGCCTATCCCTACCAGTTACTGTCCCTGGGTACCCAAGCCCTAGTGGCTAGTCCAAACTGGGTGGCAGCTGGTAGGGGCCCTTCACACAGTGAAAAGAAAAATTAGTTTAAACAGTCAGCAGTACAGTGATTCCAGTTGGATTTAATGTGGCAATTCAACAGGGAGCACCCTGAATTAGTACTCACGACCTCCAAACAAGATAGGGTCCTTCAACGTCAGCAGGGCTACTTTGAGCTCCACGAGACTCTTCACACATTTATATGGTAAAAAGAAAGTACTATACCAGGTAGGCTGCTTCTCTATCCCGATCGCAATTACTGCACAATACCCGGAGAACACACAGCAGATTCAGTTCCTGACAGACAGAGTGCAATTCAACAATTTCTCCAGTTTTCACAGGGTGAGCCTGGTTTCTACTCTTCAGAGATCCTTTGATTCTTTTCACAGGACGGATTCAGTCCTAACAAGCAGTTACACAAGCTGCAGACCGGAACTCTGGGCCTTACACACGCTTTTTGACTGAAACTGCACTGAAGGAGCACAGGGTTTCTCTTCCCTTCACTGCCAGATCTAAAACTGAAACTCCAACAGACAAAACGAGCACCTTTGAGTTCCTCCCAGTTCTTGACTGGATTGGCTGTCACTCACAATAGACTGCTGCTGTGGGTCCAAAAGGCGCCAGTCTAAACTACATCTCCCAGAGTCACTGCCCATACAATCCTCTTGTGTCTGGCTCAGACTATGAGTCCAAGTTCTGATTCGTCCAAGGCACCATTTTAGAGCTAGCTTACCCCACACTGATTGGTCCAGTTCAGCAGTTCAAAACCAGAATGGGGAACTAGGCAGACACTGTTCTGACTGCAAAGAAAGCAGGTTAGACAAACTATAATTTCATTATTACTCTAAATGGTTTCTGGCAAACAGTTACATCTTTCAGATAGGTTCCCTTTGCACTCCTAGTGACTGCAAAATGGAGTGAATTGGCAGCAGCTTGAGTGGTACTCAATCAAAGAAACACACAGTCCCCCATACAACTAATTATGTCTGCAAGCAGACAGCTCTTAAAGAGACAGTACCAGAGGTTCTAAAAACACTCACTGATAAATGGCTTAAATGCCAAACACCATTCAGGCTTGGAGCATTCAAGCAAGCTCCTGGAAGTCTTTTGGGAACCCCCATTTGCAGGGGGGTTACAATCAGATCTGTTGGTTTTCAGCAAAGTTACACTGACTGAGGTATTCGTTTATGTTAAAGTATTGCACTGTGGTTTTTGCATTGTATCATCTTGTTTTACAGGGGGTTCCCAGAGTCCAGTCGACAGAGCCAGTCCTGGGGATAAGTGTACATTGTGAAGATATTCCTAATGCATTGTGTGGGCCACTAGTGGGAAGAAAGGGGGGTTACAGTGTCCCAGAGGGCTGTGACCAAGTTAGTTTAACTACTGCAAACCCTGACCTCTGGGTGGAGGCACCTGCCATTGGACCTTAACCCCTCAACCTGTTAGTAGTTAAGCAGGCAGGGGTAGTAGCCCTTGGGATAGTGCCACCAAGTGGTTATACACACAAAGTACAGTTGTTTCACGGCAAAAGCAGGATACAACATGCAAACAGCTCAGACAGTTTGTAATTGAGTAAAATGTCTCTTCCCCTTCCCCAAATCACTGCCAAAAGCAGGGCACATCACTTAGCAGTAGTCCAGTAAATGTCTCTTTTCCCATCACTGCAAAACCAGGGCATAACACTGGCCAGCTCATCCCCCCCAAATCAGTGTGAAAGCAGGGCACAATACGTAGCAGCGGCCAGTAAATGTCTCTTTCCCATCACTGCAAAAGCAGGGCAAAACACTTGGCAGCTCAGTAAAAGTCTCTTATGATTACTGCAACAGCAATGCATAACACTTACAGCAGTTCAAAACTGTTTGTAAGAAAAAATTACTGTAGTAATATTGTTTCTTCCAAGGTGTCCTTTAGCATCTGTAACAGTATGCAGTAAGCTGAGTAGGTTGAGCTGCCTCGGAGGTGGAGTTTGTGATAATGAATGAAATGAATTAGCCAGTCAGAAGAGAGTTAGATGGTGTGCTGGGTGGAGCCTGCCCAGAGGGCACAAGAATTTTTTTCGACGTGAGAATGGGAACATGCCCATGTTAAGTGTGAACCAACATGATTTAAAATCATGGTACTGCATGAACAATGAATAAGTGAAAAAACATGTAAACTTTGCTTTAAATGCAATTCAAAATTTCAGCAATGAATTTGGCGACAATAAAGGAAGCAGAGTCCTCTTCAGTTAGGTTACTTGCGGAGGAAGGGTGAGAGCTTATTGATGCTAAGGGACACCTTGGAAGAAACAATATTACTAGGGTGACTAATTTTTTCTCCTCAACCCAGGGGTCCTTTAGCATCAGTAACAATATGCAGACTACAAAGCAGTGTAGTTGGGAGGCGGGTACAGAACCAACTTAGGGGAAGAGGCTCTGCAGGACCGCCCTGGCAGATTTGGCAACAAATCTGGACTGTACAGCCAGGCAGTAATGCTTTATGAATATGTGTACAGTCCTCCAGGTGGCTGCTTTGCTGACATTAAGTAGGGAATATCCCTTGCAGCTGCCACTGTGGCAGCAGTGCCCCTGGTAGAATAGTCCCCCGAGGCCCTCAGAGGCTGTTTACCAGCCTTGTCAAAACAAAACTGAATGCAGGAGATTATCCAGCGGGAGATAGTCCTCTTAGTGGCTGGCCTTCCTCTACCTACCTACCTCCCTCCCTATAAGCTTGCTTATATTTCAGTATTCTGGTATCTGAGTCAGGTGGGCTCACTGTTTGAGGGAGTTCATTTAAACGAACATTTCGGTATTAACATAGAAACATAGAATTTGACGGCAAATAAGGACCGCTTGGCCCACCTAGTCTGCCCATTTTCCTACCTAACAGATAAGCTTACTTCTTCCTACCCCCCACTAGGACTGCCTTATGTCTGTCCCATGCATTCTTGAATTCCCCCACTGTTCTTGACTCCACGACCTCCTCAGGGAGGCTGTTCCATGCATCCACAACCCTCTCTGTGAAAAAATACTTCCTCACATTACCTCTGAGCCGTCCCCCCTCTATCTTCAAATTGTGCTCCCTTGTTCTTGCACATCTCTTTTTCTGAAAGATGCCACCCTCTTGGACTTTGTTGATTCCCTTGAGGTACTTGAAAGTTTCTATCATGTCCCCTTTCTCCCTCCTTTCCTCAAGGGTATACATATTAAGCTCCTTTAGTCTTTCTTCATATGTCTTCTGGTGCAGACCCTGCACCATTTTGGTTGCCCTCCTCTGGACAGCCTCCACTCTGTCTATGTCTTTGCGGAGATGGGGTCTCCAGAACTGCACACAGTACTCCAGATGGGGTCTCACCAACTGTCTGTACAGAGGGATAACAACTTCCTGTTTTCTACTATTGATGCCTCTCCCTTTGCATCCCAATATCCCCCCAGCCTTCCTTACTGCCTTCTCACATTGCTTGCCCACCTTTAGGTCATCTGATATAATTACCCCCAGGTCCCTTTCCATTTTTACTGTTGTCAATATCTCACCCCTCATTGTGTACTCTTGCCCTGGGTTTTTGTTTCCCAGGTGCATTACCTTGCACTTCTTTGCATTGAATCTGAGCTGCAATACATTTGACCATTCCTCCAACCTTGCCAAGTCCCTTCTCATCCTTTCCACTCCATCCAGTGTATCAACCCTGTTGCAGATCTTTGTGTCATCTGCAAAGAGACATACTTTCCCTTCCAGTTCCTCTGCAATGTCACTTATAAAGACATTATAAAGGACCGGTCCCAGTACTGAACCCTGCGGTACCCCGCTAGTAACCCTCCTTTCTTCACTGTGGACTCCATTTACTACTACCCTTTATGCCTGTTGTCTAGCCAATTTTTTATCCAGGCTACCACCTTGGGACCCACTCCAAGGCTGGCTAACTTGTGTATTAATCTTTGTGTGGGACTGTATCAAATGCCTTGCTAAAATCTAGGTAAGCCATGTCCACAGCCCTCCCTGGTCTACTACTTTGGTCACCCAGTCAAAGAAATCTATTAGATTCATCTGACACGACCTTCCCATCGTGAATCCATGCTGCCTTGGGTCCTGTGCCCCACTGGCCTCTAGGTACTCAACAGTTCTTTCCTTCAGAAGTGATTCCATCATTTTACCTACCAAACTAACTGGTCTGTAGTTTCCTGCCTCTGTCCTGCTCCCACTTTTGTGAAGAGGAATCACATCTGCCCTCCTCCAGTCCTCAGGTACCACCCCATCCTCCCAAGATTTGTTAAAGAGAGTAGTCAGCGGTGTCATTAGTTCTACCCTTAGTTCTTTTAGAATTCTTGGGTGAATCCCATCAGGCCCCATTGCTTTGTCCACCTTCAATTTTATTAGTTCTTTAGATCCTTTCTTCTGTAAATGGACTGGTATCGACCCTCGTCTTCAAAGTGTTTCTCTTGTTTAGTTTAGGTACCTCCCCCTCCTCTTCCTTTGTGAATACTGAGCAGAAATATTTGTTCAGCATCCCTGCTTTTTCATTGTCACCCTCTACCCACATTCCCTCCCCTTTATTAACCCTCAGTATCCCTCCTTTGGTCTTTCTTCGCTCCCTAATGTACCTATAAAAGGTCCTATCACCCGTCTTAACAGAGTTGGCTATCCTTTCCTCGGTTTGGGCCTTTGCTATTCTGACTGCCTTCCCAGCCTCTTTCTGCTTTAACTGATAAAGTTCTCTGTCCTTCTCCTTCTATGTTTCCTTATATTTCCTGAATGCTATCCTTTTCTCTTTAACCTTCCCTGTCACCTCTTTTGAGAACCATAGCATTTTTTTCCTTTGTTGTGTTTTGTTGATTTGCTTTACACAAAGGCTTGTTGCCTCTGTGATGGCTGTTTTAATTACTCTCCATTGTTCCTCCACCCCTCCTTCTTGCCTGTTTGCTAGTGCTTTTCTGAGGCACTCTCTCATTTTCCCAAAGTCAGCCCTCCTAAAGTCCAATACTCTTGCTTTTGTATGGCTTGATTGTATGGCTGTGTTTATCGTGAACCACACTGTTTGGTGGTCGCTTGAACCCAGATGGTTACCCACTTCTAAATCTGTGATTCTTTCTCCATCCCCATTTGAGAGTACCAGGTCTAAGACTGCTCCCTCCTGAGTGGGTTCCAGTACCAGCTGTCTAAGGCATGCCCCCTGTAGGGCATCAAGAATGACCCTGCTCTTGGATGTGCCTGCAGCAAAGGTGCTCCAGTTAACATCTGGCATATTCAGGTCCCCCATCAACAATATCTCCCCTTTTTCTGCCATTCTATGGAAGCCTTCTATCATTTCCTTGTCCATTCCCATTGTATTCTGTGCTCAGAGTCAGATGAGCACAGTGTTTGATTGGGAGGGTTGTTTTCTGTGGGGCATTTGAATCTGACTTGCTTTTGTCCTTCTCACTGGGTTATCAAGGAGGTACTTCACTGAAAGGTTGCAGCACTGATAAATAATAACCATTTCTAGGTACATGGATATGTTGTTCTATCCACACTATCTAGCAATGTCCTTTCTTCTTTAAGAGTTGCTGGAAAGTCTTCAAGCTGACTCCTCCCACCAATCCAGGTGGTATATCCCTCGGTGCCGCCCCATGATGCCAGATCTTCCTTTCCACTGGAAGAAGTAGGTTCACTCCTTACCACTCTCATGTTGAGTAGGCCCTAGCACTAAAATCTTCAGATTTACTTCCAAAAACTTTAAACTCTCTCTCTCTCAAGTTTTGTCTTCAGTATCAGTCATCAATCATGACTGCCATAGATGAAAATTCCTCACCCAGATTTTGCCAATGCCCATGCAGGCAGAAGATGTCACGTACCGACCCCTACGTCATGTGCGTCTACTGCCTGGGCCACAATCATGATACCCAGGCCTGCGACATTGCTGGTTATTTCACATGACAGTCCTCGAGGACTGCCTTACCCAACTGAAGTTGGGCTGCCTGGAAAAATGACATCCGCTGGTCAAATCCAAGAATGCCTGTTGGGTGGTCTTCATGGCTGCAGGGTCAGCCGAGTCGGAACAATTTATGGCCTTTGAGGAGGCGGCTCAGGCTGCTTCACAGTCCGCCATGGCTTCTGGCTTTGTTGTGCTCAGATTGGACTCCACTTATTTGGGCTCCTTCAAGGAGATGTACTAGTCCCTCTTGACTAAAGGGCAGGGCTATTCTAAATTACACAACTCCCACTCTCGCAAGGAGTTGAAGAAAGAAAAAGAGGAGACTCACCGTCGACGTTCCTGGGACTGGGAGTGTTCTCGGTCTCAGGACTGTCAGGTTTTGACCTCGGTTAAAACCACTGCCTTGGCCGCTGGCTTCATGGAAATCCCATTGGGCCAGTTGGTCGAGACGCTGGCCAATGACGAGGCCAAGATTTTTCTCAACCCTGTCAACCGGCTGTCATCAGAAGAGGCCGACAACTCTTTGTTCTGGAATCTGGTACTGAAAAATCAACTTTCCAGAGACATAAACACATTTTGGGCCAGAGTTGAAAAATGATAGTTGTCACATTCATGAGGTACTGTAAAGAAATGGCTATGTTGTAAATTTGGAGTCAAAATATTGAATACCAAAGTTATGAGCCTGCGTTCACAAACTTCAATGCAAACTCATAACTTTGTTGTTTTTTAATATTATTGACATAAAATTTTCAACGTAGCTTATGACCCCACCTCACGAACAAGGGTAGAAAAAATGTTCGACTTCTGCCCGAAAGGTGATTTAGCACAGTGATGGCAAAATCACCTTTTGGGATGTGAAAAAACATTTTGGCCAGGATTTAAAAAATGACAGCTGTCACATTCATGATGTGTTGTAAACATATGGCTATGTTGTATATTTGAGGTCAAAACATGAAAAATTACTAAAGTTACAAGCCTGCGTTTGCAAAATTCAGTGTAGACTCATAACTTTGTTGTTTTTTAATATTTTTACACCAAATTTTCATCATGGCCTTCTTACCATCCCACCTCGTGATCAAGGGCAGAGAAAATGTTCAAGTGTTGCCCAAAAGGTGATTATGTGCAAGGGACCACAAAATCACATTCTGGGACACATTTGTCTAATGACAACTCAATTGTTCATGAAGTCCCAAAAAAAAGGCATGTTGAAAATTTGGGCCAACAATATGAATAAATGGCTAAGTTATGCTAGTAAGTTCAAAACACCATTGAAATACACTGAACAGCATACCTGTTTCTTCTGTTCGTGGTTCACCTTTGAAGACTGAAGACATGTCTGAGGTCCAAAGAGGATTTTGGCGTTGGACCCCTGATGGGTAAGTAAGGGGTTTGGATGAGGGGTGGGGTGGTAGGTGCTGAGTGGGAAGGTCAGGTGTGGTGTGTACAACGGCTGCAAAAGACACTGATGGACATCTTTTTCAGGATTAAAAAAAGTGCAAGGATTCATGCCCTGGGAGATTGGGACCCCCCCAGTGCCCCTGTTAATTTTTTGGGGGGGAGTGGGGTGGTGGGTGCTGAAAGAGAGAGTTGGGTGGAGGGAGCAAGGTTTAAAATAAATAACCACACATGCGTGGTAGTGGACGGGGGAGGTGAGGATTCAACAGGATTTTGTTATAAGGACAACGGGGGATTGGGCACCCCTAGTGTCACTATTATGTTTCTGAGAGATGGTGGGTGCTGAAAGGGAGGGTCAAGTGGGGGGATATGTATGATTAAAAAAAAAAGAAATTGACGACCAAAAAAGTGCAGTGCGGAGTGCTTCACTGACGCAGACATGGAGGTGACTGTGGTGGCATTAAAACATGTTGTTCGGCTACAAGAAATGCAAAAGCCCTTTTTTCATAACAAGAGGTCTGCAGGGCTCCACCCACTGCAGCCCTACAAAAGACTGCTCCTGTTCCAACTCCTGCTTGTGTGGGAAATAGCTGGTGACTTCTATGCACAGGTGCCTGTTTAGGGGGTGAGACCCAGGACCCAGGAGCCCTGGGGACTGGTTAACTGGCTTGCTCAGACTCAGTTTGCAAGTGCATGGACTAATCTGCTGCTGCTGGATGTCCCAGGCTAGGCAACCCACATGTAAGTCTGCTCTGCAGCACTCCCCCCCCCCCCCAACACACACAGTCAGTCCCTTCCCTGGCCTGAGTCCTGACTCTCTCAGTTTGTTTCTTTTATTTTTGTAACTTTTCTTTTTTTATTTCTGTTTTGCTGGTGGTGTGGGTGGAAGTTTATTTTGGATCTCTCTTGGCTCCCCTCCCCCCACACACACAGTCAGTCCCTGGCCAGAGTCCCGACCCACTCTGTTTTTTTTCTTTTTTCTTTTTGTCTCAGTTCTATTTCTGTTTCATTGGTGGTTCTCTTCTTTTTCTTTATTTCTGTTTCATTGGTGGTGTGGGTGGAAGTTTATTTTGGAGCTCCCATGGCCAACACACACACACACGCAGTCAGTCCCTGGCCTGAGTTTCGACCCTCTCAGTTTCTTTTATTTTTTTTAACTTTTCTTTCTTTTTTATTTCTGTTTTGTTGGTGGTGTGGGTGGAAGTTTATTTTGGATCCCCCTTGGCTCCCCCCCCACACACACACACAGTCAGTCCCTGGCCAGAGTCCCGACCCGCTCTGTTTTTTTTTACTTTTCATTTTTGTCTTAGTTCTATTTCTGTTTCATTGGTGGTTCTTTTCTTTTTCTTTATTTCTGTTTCACTGGTGGTTTGGATGGAAGTTTATTTTGGAGCTCCCATGACCCCCCCCGCAACACACACATGCATGCACACGCACACACACACACACACACGCAGTCAGTCCCTGGCCTGGGTCCTGCCCCTGTGTTTTTTCTTTTGTCTCCTTCTGTTTCATTTGTGGTTAGCCCTTGTGGCTTCCTTGCCCCCCCCCCACACACACACAAAGTCGGTCCCTGGCCCGAGTCCCGAGCGACCCTCCATTATTCTTTTTTATTTTCACTGATTTCTTTTTTCCGTTGGTGGTAAGGGGTCAGCCGCTCACCTGGGAGCCTCACTTCCTGCTCCCCAGTCCCTGAACCATGTCCCTCCCATCCCCAGCCAAAGACATTTTTTGTTTTTCTTCTTTTCTTTCCTTCTCCTCCTCCTCTGTGCTGCTCCAAGAGCTCCCCTCTCCTTGGCAGTTCTTCCCTCCCCAACGCTAGTTCCTGGGGCTCCACGCGTGACAAGAGCTCCCTTCTCCTTGGCAGTTCTTCCCTCCCAACGATAGCTCCTGGGGCTCCACGCGTGACAAGAGCTCCCCTCTCCTTGGCAGTTCTTCCCTCCCCCAACGCTAGCTCCTGGGGCTCCACGTGTGACAAGAGCTCCTCTCTCCTTGGCAGTTCTTCCCTCCCCAATGCTAGCTCCTGGGGCTCCACGCGTGACAAGAGCTCCCCTCTCCTTGGCGGTTCTTCCCTCCCCCAACGCTAGCTCCTGGGGCTCCACGCGTGACAAGAGCTCCCCTCTCCTTGGCGGTTCTTCCCTCCCCCAACGCTAGCTCCTGGGGCTCCACGCATGACAAGAGCTCCCCTCTCCTTGGCGGTTCTTCCCTCCCCCAACGCTAGCTCCTGGGGCTCCACGCGTGACAAGAGCTCCCTCTCCTTGGCGGTTCTTCCTCCCCAGCGCTAGCTCCTGGGGCTCCATGCGTGACAAGGCTCCCTCTCCTTGGCGGTTCTTCCCTCCCCAGCATGGCTCCTGGGGCTCCACGCATGACAAGGCTCCCTCTCCTTGGCAGTTCTTCCTCCCCAACGCTAGCTCCTGGGGCTCCATGCGTGACAAGAGCTCCCCTCTCCTTGGCGGTTCTTCCCTCCCCCAATGCTAGCTCTTGGGGCTCCACGCGTGACAAGAGCTCCCCCCTTCTTGGCAGTTCTTCCCTCCCCCAACGCTAGCTCCTGGGGCTCCACACGTGACAAGAGCTCCCCTCTCCTTGGCAGTTCTTCCCTTCCCCAATGCTAGCTCCTGGGGCTCTACACGTGACAAGAGCTCCACTCTCCTTGGCGGCTGAAATGAAATGGTGCCGAGGTGGAGAGCTCTTGCAACGATATTCGTTTGTGCATGCATGGTTGTCTTGGGTGAGTGTGTGCATGAGGAGGGGGGTTTAGTGTGTGTGGAGGGTGGGGGGTAATTTTCGTGTTTTTTTGGTGGACTGGAGGATGGTGGTTTTTTGTTTGTTCTTTTTCTGTGGAGAGGGTGCTGTGTGTGTGTGGGAGACGGCTGGGTTTTGCTTACATATTTAGGTAGGTTTATATTCAGGTATATGTCATTATTATGCTACAGGGTGTTAGAACTCCTGGTTCACATACATAGTGAATATACACTTCTTTTCTAGTTATCTTTTCCAGGGGGAAGGGAGGTGGTGGGAGAAGAGTGTAATTCCATGGGGGATTTATACTGATTCTTAAAACTGTTTCTGCTCATTTAGTTAATTGATTATATACTGACTCATTATTGAACGCTGAACATTTTAAGATGCATGAACTCATTTTCTAGGTGGTCCTTGAGAGACTTATTTTTTATTATATTTTTTATTTGGCAATTATACTGACAATTGATATCATCTTGTAAAAAATATTGTTACAACACTGAAGGTTTTAATGTTTATGGAGTGTGTTAACTGGTTGAGAGTATAGTTTAGAAAATATCTCCAGATAAGTTTAAATCTGTATGAATGTTTTAAACAGTTGTTCACACAGGTACATTTTTCTTATTCCCCTCATTGCCATACATACATTTCTGTTGTACAGTTTTTATCATATAATACTATCAAGTTTTAACTTGGACATTTGTGGTATTAAGTCTAAAAGGTCTTGCTTTTAATTTTGAATGTATTCTCCTAACACATACATTCATTAATAATTTCAGTTACATGCTTTGCCTGCTTGAGTGTTCAACTTATCTACTGGATTTGACCTTGAAAAGATTCTCAGTAATAGCAAGCTAAAGGGATGCTATTCATTCCATTTAAATTTGTGATTTTTTGAAATAGGTACCTCTAACCAATGAGCAATTTTCTGTTTGTTTTTTTTGTATGATCTGGGTGTTAATATATTGTGACTCTCTGAACAACTGTCATAAGTCTCTGAGGAAGGACTTGGTTGGTCCAAAAGCTTAGACATTATTTTCTTTTTGTAACATCTATGTTGGTCCAATAAAATGTATCAAACCATTTGTTTCTGGATCTTTCTTTATATAGTACATTACTGTGGTGTTGTCTGTCCTGATTTGGACAGTTGGACCCTGTAGCTGGGAGGAGAAAGATTGCATTGCTAGCAGTTCTGTTCTGAGCTTTGAGAGGTCTATGTGTTCTAGTGACTCCTGTGGGCTCCATGTGCCACTCACTGTGAGGTCCTGCAGGCAGGTGCCCCACCCTAGGAGTGAGGCACCTGTGGTAAGAATACTTGCTGGTGATTGCTGAAGGAAGGGAATGCCCTCTCTGGGGTTGCTCTCTTCCTTCCACCACAAAATTCCACTAGTGCTTTTGTCACTGGCATTAGCTTTGAAAGTGGATCCCATCTTTAGAATCAGTTGTCCCTTAAGTGGTACTGGGTATTTCTCATTTAGAACCTAACCCACGGAACCACAGCTGTGGATGTGGCTATGTGACCTAGTAACTGTTGGAAGACTCTTGCAGGTCCTGCCCGACATGTTGTGAAAGACTCTGTTGTTGCTGTCAAAGCTGTAACTCCGGCCTGTTAGAGGAAAGCTTTCCCCTGCAGGGTGTTGATCTCTGCTGCTATAATGTCTTTTACTTGAACAAGCTCTAGCTAGGACTTCTGCAGGTTTATCAAGAATCTCAAGTTCTCCAAGGTGCTTTTTATCAACTGAACTGAGCACACTGTCTCGTTGTGTTTTCCTTCTGACCAGCCAGTCATCTAGGTAGGGGGAAACCACCATGCATTGTTTTCTCAGATTTGCTGCCACCATAGCCAGGCATTTTGGGCCCGATTTTCAAAGCCCTACATCAGACACAAGGTGCTTGTGGCAAACAGTTGTGCTGCAACTGGCACCTCGCATCAAAAGATGCAGCTAGGAACTATTCAAGAAAGAAGCCTACGCTAAATGCAGGCTGCTTACGGCAAAGGGGGGTTGCGCCAGCCTTGCACCATAAAAAGGGCTGTGGCATGGTGCTAGGGGGCTTGCGACAGACGCATGCTGCCATATCCCCTTAAATTGTATTCAAAGAACCCTCCCAGAGGACAGTGTTCTAAGTACCATTAGATCAGCCAAAAGCACATATAACGGTACTTAGACATCCTCTGGGAGGGTTGTCAACTGTGCGCCACAATGTCTCCCCCCCCCTCAGTGTAATATATATCAAACCCTACATCCCTGGTGATCTAGTGCCCCCAGCCCGACCTGCCCATATTTTTGTAATATGAAAAAAACATTTCAACCCTGGTGATCCAGTGCTCCCCTCCCCATCCTGATCCACCAATAAATTGTATTAATAAAGGACAGTAAATCCCTGGTGATCCAGTGGCCCCCCACCCCCACCCAGCAGGTAGTGCCCACCACCTCGCTCCTCCCCATCCAGACCCCAGATCCGGTGACTGGCACAGCCCTTCTCACGCCACCACAGCCAGCCACCAAATGAACACAGTATACAGTATGTGCTCTGACTGTTCATTTGGCAGCCAGTCACAGTGGTGTGATAGACATTGATAGTCTTTGAATAGACTACAAGCTTTGCTTCACTACACACATAGAAGAACTGTCAAGGAAGTTAAAGCAAAGATTAGATCTCTTCTTTTGTGTCAAACGCCTTCTTACCCATGAGACCAAAATAAGACTAAGACAAACTACGGTCCTACCTCTCTTGGACTATGCTGACCTCCTCTATAGCCATTGCCCTGTAGCTGCTTTAGCCAAGTTGGACACTGTACCATAGAGCACTAAAATGTATCACTAGCGCTCTGTTTAATACCCACCATTGCTCCCTCTATGCTCAGCTAGGCTGGCAGTCACCTAAAACCAGGAGACTGAAAACTGCTGCCACCTGAGCCTACAGAGCCCTGATCAATATGTTTCCCCAGCATATCTCTGATCTTTTCAATGCACTTCTGGAGCATATTCGCTCAGAAGATACTCCTGTATCCTGCAGGATATTCCTAGAATCAGAACTCGGCACGGCTCATCTTCCATAAGACATGCCACCCCTACCCTCTGAAACTCCATCCAAAAAAACTTCAAACTGTCACAATTTGTTAGAATGGCTACCTTTAAAACATTACTTAGACAATTGCTGAAGGATACCTGCAATTACTATTCTTGAACCTTCATTTTCATTATCAAGGCAACCGAAACTGCTGCACTAGCGTTACAGAACTTGCTGCTTGCTCCTTGTAGCTGTTACCAATCAAGGTGCTTTACTGTGAGCGTATACTGTTGTGTTAGACATCATGTCTCCATTCCTTCCTGTACTCGTCTTCCCACTCCCCCTCTTTTCAATTCCTTGCCTTGCTCCAGTGTTCCTTTTTGTTGTACATGCTGCCTTTTGTCCAGTAGATTTGTACCAGTAACCCATATTATGTTCTTTTTGTATTGCTTATTCTCTTGTAAAAATGTTTTCTACTTTAATAGTAGCTGTACTATTGTGTCATGTCATGTAGTGTCTTCCCAGGACCACTTGTAAATAAGTTCTCTCAATGGTGTTTTTCCTGGTAAAATAAAAATTGACTGATTGATTGATTTGTGTGAGAAGGGTTGTGCCGGTCGCTGGATCTGGGGTGAGGATGGGGGGGTGGGGTAGGAGGCACTACCTGCCAGGGTGGGGGCCACTGGACCACTAGTGTGCCTGTGCAGAGAGGTGCTGGGTGTGCTAGCCCAAAATGGTGCAGAACGTTGATTTGGCTCCTTTGTGCCTTTGTGTGTGGCCCGTGCCTGAAATTCAGGTTGTCGGACGACCCAAGGAGCTTCTGTAAACCTGAGAAGGATGCTGGTGGAGACGGCTGAAATTTGGGTGGTCAGAGGTTCCAGGGAGCTTCGGTAAGCCTGAGAAGGCTACTGGTGGGGACAGCTGAAATTCGGGCGTAGGTGTACTAGGTATTGCAGAATAGCAGGCACACTGCCTCTAATTACTTTATTTTTTTGCAAATATGTTTGCTTCTAAGAAATATGCCAAGACCCAGCTCCTCCTTGCATCTGTACACAGTTTTGAGGATCTCATTCCTCCTTTTCTTTATGTAGTACATTACTGTGGTGTCTGTCCTGATTTGGACAGTCTGACCCAGTAGCTGAGAGGAGAAAGACTGCACTGCTAGCAGTTCTGCTCTGAGCTCTGTGAGGTTTATGTGTTCCATTGACTCATGTGGGCTCCATGTGCCACTTGCTGTGAGGTCCTGCAGGTGGGTGCCCCACCCTAGGAGTGAGGCACCTGTGGTAAGAATACTTGCTGGTGATTGCTGAAGGAAAGGAATACCCTCTCTGAGGTTGCTTTCTTCCTTCCTTCCTTCCACCACTGTAAAGATTCCACTAGTGCTTTTGTCACTGACACAAGCTTTGAAAGTGGATCCCATATTTGGGACCAGTTGTCCCTTAAGGGGTACTGGGTATCTCTCATTTAGAACCGAACTAATGTAACCATAGCTGTGGATGTGGCCATGTGACCTAGTAACTGTTGGAAGACTCTTGCAGGTTTTGCCCGACCTGCTGTGAAAGACTCTGTTGTTGCTGTCAAAGCTGTGGCTCTGGCCTGCTGGAGGAAAGGGAGGGTTGGCGGCAAGGTCTAGTACCACAGGCACTTCTGCAGCTAGGTCAGAGAGCTTGCTCCTGCCATAGGGTCAGCTGTGTGCACCCAAGGTCACATGCTGTACTTTTATCAGAGATGGGGGGGAGGACAAAAACAGGCAAAACCCCCCATTTCCATCTATAAGACAGTGTAGGCCTTTATGACTCTTCTGGGTCCTAGTCCCCTCTGGCACTGGATCCTGACTGCCTCAAGGGAGGGTGGCCCATGGAGCCTTTGTCATACAGGGCAAGCAGTGGTGGCTATGGGTGGTTTATTGGGGGAAGGGGAGCCGGAGGTTGAGGTCTAATAGGGTATATCCCTGGGAGGACATAAGGGACAGAGAAGAAAAACCCCTACAGAAAAAAAGTAGTCCTGCTTCATGGACTCCTTATCCACTGGCTTGTCTAACTCACCCTGAACTCTTGTCTTACAGAAATGCGTGTCTGCCAATACCTCTATAGCTCTGCCGATGACGGATATTCCAAAAATATGGACAATGCTCTCGGGGGGATTGTTGGGAAACACAGACATGTATGTCATGGGGGCAACGATGGAAGACTGGTCCCCACAAGCCAAGGACTGGAATATCCTTGCCGACTGCCAATGGCAACCAACCATGAGGACATGCAGGCTGTAGAGAGCATGAATGGTCCCTTGACTGACAATGATCCCATGACTGACATAACTCTCCTTGTGCTTTCGGAGTTGAGGCAGAGACCCACTTCTGAAAAAAAAATGAGAAACTAAAAAATGTTTTTAAATATGTTGTCTTTGTAAAAAGTCAGGAGATCTGGTGTCAGAAGGTCAAGGACTGGCATACCTTTGAATACCCCCTCTGCCTTCTGCACCTGCAACTGTGCCAGTGGCCCCACAGCCTTGGATAGCAACTTGCTCGGAGGCTCCTGTTGGCCTCATATACAGTATATGCAGTGTGCTTCTATGTGGGGAGCAAGCTCTCTATCCTATCTGTAGCATTTGCTGCTGTGGTGGAGTCCACCACCACCATCCACCCCAACAGAGGTGCACTGCTGAACGGCAGCTACCACGGTCAGACCTGTCTCCTGATGTAGCTCCTTGAGCTCATTTCCGAATTCAAGTCACCTGCACAGCAGCAAGACGGATCTGCGCTGGACCATCACGGTGGCCCTGTCCCTTCACCTCTGATCCTACAGATAACTTTCATCTACAGTATATAAATTATTAGGCATTTATGAATCATAAATTGAGTCACTTAAAACAATACCTCCAAATTTATTAGAGTTCACATACCACTGCTTTAAAAATAAAGTATACATGTTCTGATATATTAATCTATCAATTTTCCCAGAAAATGATATTATCACAAAACTAACATCAATGTAAACAATTTATGCTTAGGATATAGAGTGCTCCATGTTGGCAGATATGTGCTACAACATACCAGGTGTTCCAGAGGATTGTACAAAAGTTAACAACCTACCAGCAAAGGTTCTAATGGGGTGAGCCAGAGTTCTAAAGGTACAAGCTGAGGTTCTCGTGGAGTGAGTCAGAGTTCTAAAGATACTGACTGAAGTTCTGGTTGAGTGAACCAGTGTTCGACAGCAGCTAGTTAAAGTTCTGGTGGAGTGAGCCAGCGTTTTAAAGGTACAGGCTAAGGTTCTGTTAGAGGAGGTCAGAGTTCTAAAGGTATGTGTTTAGATTCTGGAGAAGCAAGCCAGTATTCTTAAAGGTGTAAGCTGAGGATCTGGTGGAGTGTGCCAGAGTTCCAAAGGCACAAGCTAAAGTTACAGTGGAGTGAGACAGAGTTCTAAAGGTGCAAGCTGAGGGTACGGTGGCATGTGCTAGAGTTCTAAAGGTATGTGTTTAGGATCTGGAGGTACGAACCAGGTACAAGCTGAGATTTCGGTGGAGTGGATCAGATTTCTAAAGGTATGCGCTGAGGTTCTGGTGGAGTGACCCAGTGATTTAAAGGTACTGGCTGAGGTTCTGGTAGTAAAAGCTAGAGTTCTAAAGGTAATGACTGAGGGTCCAGTGGAGTGAGCCAAAGTTCTAAAGGTACAGGCTGAGGTTCTGGTAGTAAAAGCTAGAGTTTTAAAGACAATGGCTGTGGGTCCAGTGGAGTGAGTCAGAGTGTTAAAGTTACTAGAACTTCTGATGGAGTGAGTCAGATTGCTAAAGGTACAAGGCTGAGGTTCTAGTGGAGTGAGACAAAGTTCTAAAAGTACTGACTGAGGTTCTAGTAGAATGAGATACAGTTCTGAAGGAACTGGCTGAGGTTCTGGCAGAGTGAGCTATAGTTGTAAAGGTACTGTCTGAGGTTCTGGTAGCATGAACTATAATCCTGAAGGTACTGCTTGAGGCTTTGGTGGTGTAAGCTAGAGTTCTAAATGGACTGGCTGAAGTTTTGTTGAAGTGAGCCAAAGTACTAAAGGTACAGTCTAAGGTTCTGGTGATGGTACCGGCTGAGGGTCAGGTGGCATGAGATGGATTTCTAAAGGTAGTGACTGAGGTTCTTGTGGCGTAAGCTAGTGCTCTAAAGCGTCTGACAGGTTCTGTTGGGGTGAGTCAGAGTTCTAAAAGTACAGGCTGATGTTCTAGTGGGGTGAGTCAGAGTTCTAAAGGTACATGCCAATGTTGTGGTGGAGTGTGCTAGAGTTCTCTAGGTACAAGCTGAGATTTTGGTAGAGTGTGTCAGAGTTCCAAAGGAACAAGCTAAGGTTCTGATGGGGTGAACCAGAGTTTTAAAGGTATAAGCCAGGGTTCTGGTGAAGTGTGGCGGTGTTCTATAGCAACTGGCTGAGGTTCTGTTGGGGAAAGACAGAATTCTACAGGTACAGGGCAGGCTGATTTTATGGTGGAGTATGCTAGAGTTCCAAATGTATAAGCTGAGGTTCTGGTGGGGTAAGCCAGAGATATTCAGGTCCCAGGTAAAGTTCTTGGGAAGTGACCCTGAGTTATAAAGGTACTGGTTGTAGTCCTGCTGCGGTTACAGCAGTAATCCAGGGAGGGAGGGACGATGATCCCAGCTTCTCAGAGCACCTATTAGTGCTCATCTTCATGTGCTATGTGACAGTGACAGACAATCCCAAGAAACCCTGCAAACTGCTCCACCCTTCCTGGATTTAGATTTCAGGAAGGCAGATTTTAGGAGACTGCTGGAGACCCAGAAGAACTGAGAGAGGTGGGACTGGTTAAGGAGCAGCAAGCAGGGATGGGACAGGCTGGTGAGTTTAGTTAGAAAAAAGGGGACAGTAGGAAAGGGGAGGATTGCCACAAAGGCAAAGAAGAATAGTTAGGTTGGGTGGACAGACTGGAGGAACCAGAAGCCTTTTTCTGCCATCAGCATCTCTGTACCTGTCTGTAGGAAACATGGGAACTCATTAAGGGTAGTCTTTTGGAAGTGACCAAAACACGTATGAAGCACATAAGTAAAAACAATGCAAGAAGCTACTCTGGTTCTCCGGAGCAGTGAAAGATGTAACCCAGCGAAAGAGGGGTGCATTCAAAAAGTATAAGGGGGATCAGTCAGAGGGTAATAAGGAGTCCTACTTAGTGAAATTGAAGGCGGCAAAGAGGCAAGCAGAGTCATAAGGACAGCATAGGCAGAGATGGAATTGAGGGAAGCTGACGAATAAAGGAAAATGAAAAGGCCTTCTTTAACAATATCAGAAGTTAGAGGAATACTGTGGCAAGTACTGTGAGGTTAAATTTAGCAAATGTATGTGAAACTGGGGATGGGAAGAAGGGTGACATGTTGAATGAACATTTTTTCTCAGTATTCACAGAAGAGGTAGGGGCCCACGCCCTGACTGCTGTAGGCAGCCTACTGGGTTGGGGTGTGTGTGCAGGAACTGAATTTGGCGCTGGTCTTAGGGTATCAGGTAAATAAGGGCTTTAGGGCACTTGGGGGTGTAAACTATCTGGCCTTGGAGACTTATCACCCTAAGTGCTGAGGAAATTGTGGCAGGAACTTGTATTGTTTTTGAAGGTCATATTCCTATCACTCCCTGGAGACTGGGGTAGTCCCTATAGACTGAAAGAAGGCATATGTGAACCCCCTATACAAGAGTGGCAGCAGGGAGGACCCAGGAAACTACAGACTAGTTTGATATCTACAGTAGAAAAACTCCTGCCGACTATAGAGAATCACCTGGTTGAACTTCTTCAAATGAATGGGCTCCCCTGGCAGGAGGCAGCACGGCTCTGGGAAGTGATGGTGAAGCCGGACTAACCTAATTGAGTGTTTGACTCCGTAACAAGAGTAGTGGGCAATGTTGAGGCAGTAGATGTGCTGTATGTAGATTTCAGCATGGCCTTCAACTAGGTACCCTACAGACAACTTATCATGAAGCTGGGGTGGATCTAGGGGTTGGGGAAAAGCTAACAAGGTTGGTAGCAAACTGACTAGGTGGAAGGAAGGACCTAGAGGGAAATTGTAAATGGGGAACATTCAGAGGTCAGGGAGGTCACAGGTGGAGTAAGCACAATGGTCAGGTGGGCCTGGTACTGGTTAATGTGTCCATCTGCAACAAAGGGGCAGGGATCAAGGGAACATCTTCCTCCTTGCAGATGACACTAAACTATGTAGCAGGGTAGATTCCAAGCATGGGTACAGAGACATAAAGGGAGACCTAGAAAAGTTGGAGGGTTGGTCCAAAGTTTGCCAGCTAACGTTTAATGCAAAGAAATGCAATGTTATACACGTAGGCAAAGATAACCTGAAGAGAGGTTATTGGCTATGGTGTGATACAAATCAGTCTGAGTACTGAAGAATGGGATTTGGCTATCATCATTAGTGATAGCTTCAAGTCAATAATATAGGGCTCCAGAGCACGCAGAAAGGAAAACCGGATGCTGGATGTATAGGGAGAGGGTTCTCCAGTACCAGTAAAGAGGAACTGTTGCCCCCTGTGGATCACTGGTGAGGCCATATGTGGAGTACTGCATCCAGTTCTGGAACCCACACCTGAAAAAGCATAAAAACACTTAGACTCTGTCCAGAAGTGGGCTACAAACATGATAGTGTCAGCAAGGAAAATCACATACAGAGCATTTAGCCAGCATGAACGTGTACTTGCTTGAGGTCAAAAGTGTGTATGTGTAAGTGTGTGTATGTGTGTGTTTGGGGGGGGCATGATAGATATCTTTAAGTATCTGAAGAGCTAGACGGTGTACAGTGTCATGATCTGTTTAAGCATAGCGTGGGATCAACAACTAGGGGCCACAGATATAAACTGGTGGGGCATAGACACAAGAAGGGTGTAAGAAAGTACTTCTTCATAGAAAAGATGGTGGCAGATGGCATGGGGACAAGGGAGAAGGTAAACATTAAGATTGTGGCAGGTTTCAAGACAGCATGGGAGAGCCATAAGGGGATAGTGAAAACAAAGAGAGTGAAGGAGATGGAGAGCTAGGGTTGGGGTGGGATAAACAGCCAAAGGGCACTCAACTTAGGCATGACCAAGGGTAGGTTGGTATGGCTCAGATGGGGAAATGGGCAGACAAGATGGACTAGGAGTCGTTTTCTGCTGACTCCTTCCTGTGTTTGTATGGTATACACTATGCTGCCTGGGCTGTGCAGGGACCAATAAAAAATACAAGATCAAAAATTTCTCATCCAAACTCTTTAAAAAATGAACTGGGGTACTCCTCTCCTAAAGAAAACAGAGATGGGCTTTCATTGGTAGTAGCCCATACACTTAACATCATTCTTTTGTGACCACAGTGATGTAATTTAATGGCATTTCACAAAGCTACATTTTTGATTGATCAGTCTGTGAAAATGAGTGCACAGTGCTAATGACAGTCGTGGTGTCTTGTCAGGCTGGGCACTGCAGCTTATACTGTCACTCCAGGATGAAGGGTCATGACTTCCTGGTCCTCCTCATGCGTTTGGCACCAGCCAGTTGAGTACCTTCATGGACACTTCAAATCCAAGGAAACAGGCCTGCAACAATCAAAAAATGTGTTTTTCTAAAATATTAACAGTGATGGGTGGAGGGCACAAATTATTCTTTACCCTCATTTCATATAAATCGATAACCCATTCATTTAATAAAATAAGATGTCCCAAGAAAAAAAAAGTCCAACTGTGACACCCCTGTCCTGGAGAACCTAGATAACAAGGCATTTCAAAATTTCATCCAGTTTCAGCTCCAGTTCATCATCACATGGTGCTGACTGAGTGCCTCCTGCAGTAGGTTATGGGTGGGGTTGGGAGAGGCACTGCTGTTGCCGGTGACTGCACAATGTCAGGCAGCCCCCACAACACCCCTGCTGTCAGTTCAGACATCACAATGATGGCTTCAGGGAGCTGGAAGAAGGGGTGCATTACAAGGGAATAAAATGCTGTGGGATTGATGCAGCAGCATGATGCCCGGCGTGTCCATGGCCCATTGACCTCGCCAACTCTCTTGGGCCTCCCCCTTGCACTCGCTCACTCAGTCCTCGGTTGCCATTTTGAATAAGGATAAGCATAGAATATTTCGGCTCACATGTGAGTTCTAGGGCTGGGAGGTGTCCTGCTGCAGGAGGACAGAAGGGAGCTGCAGGGGCACTGTGGGAAGTGGTAACTACTAGACTAGGCATCCCAAAGAGGCATGGTGGTGTCAGGACAAGAGTAGAAGACCTGGGTGGAAGTAAGCAGACTCCTACAGTGGGATAAATAGATGTGATAGAAAGAAATGAGGTAATAACCTCCTGCACATGGGCTGTCCTTTGGTCTACTGGGTAGCACGTTATACTTCCACACCACTGACCCAGGCTTAGGAACAGACTTGCGAGCTGGGTTGGGAGGCCAAGGGTGGTTGGGGTCCTGCTGCAATGAGGCAGTGCTGTCAGGCAGGGAGGGATATTACTGATGTTTTTCTGGCACATTGACCCTGTGGTAGGCCCAGGAGCTTGCAACAGGGTGGCACTGCATTAAAACTACCAACTTTCTGAGGCCTAAAATTGGGACGGTCCATCCTGACCATGACCCCCCCCACCGTGTCACTGCCATGGGCACTGCCGCACACAGCGCTGCGCATAATCTATTACATTTTGCTGCTTGCTCTGGCTATGCTGCCCCACAGTAACACCAGAAGCAAACATTCAGACTAAAACAATACATCATTCTGCTGCAGCAAGTTCCAAATCTTGATATACAGAAAGTTCATTAGAAGCAAACCTGCATTAAATTATGATCAGACATTTAAGCTGCATGTATTGCTCCTCCTGACAGTCCCATCCAACCCACTCACATTCACCTCGTTTGCTGAGCAAACTTCACTTCAGTGACTCCCACTACCACACAAGATTGTTTTCACACACTTCCCTACAGCTCATCAGGTTTGGGTACCTTAGTTCCTCACTGCCGGTCTCTTCTCTTATCTGTCTGGAGTCCCTCTCAGCTGTTAGCAGGCAGACGGCCACATGTGCTTGTTTGCACTACTACCCAGTCTAATCTAACAAGAAGGAACAGGCTTTACTGTGCTCCCACTGACATGCTTGCAGTGCAACATAGGCACAGGCACTGAAGTTGCAAACTGCTGTCCAGCCCAAGCAGCGCTCTAGTAGTGCTGAAATAACTATCACTCACGGATTAGCAGTCAGCAAAAAAAAAAGGGACGCAACTGGGACAATAAATAGAAAAAGGGACAAAAGTGATATTTTGCAAAACTTGTGGGGACACTGGGACATGTTGCCTAAGATAGGGACTGTCCTGGGAAAATGGGGACTGTTGGTAGCTTTACACTGCATGTGTGCAAGATCTGTTAAGACTATGCTTCAGTGCAAAGTGGGAGATGGGTGTAGCTGCAGGAGAATAACCTGGGTAAGAAAAACCTATGTAACTTTAGACATCTGAATGACTGTCGTCAGCACCCTCGGGCCTTGCATTGAATGGATCTCCACTGGGTATAACAGTGGCAGAGAGTGACAACCAGGGCTGAGTGGTTGCCAAAGGACCAGAGTGTGAGGGGTAGTTGGTGGCTCGGAGGTGAGGAAAAATTACTCACCAAGTACTTAGGATTCTTTTAAGGGATTTAGTAGTGATTCATACAACTCTGCATTATCTCATGCTTGAGTTGTTCACTCAGCGATAACATCTGAAATCTATGCAAATTCGAAGTCTGCACTGTGGTCATGCACCCTCTAGTGTCTCAACAGCAGATTTACTCCAAAGACAGCAGTGACCACCTACTGTATCTAAACTATTCTAGTATTCTTAATTAGTAAATTTGTAATAAGAATGCTAGAACCCCACACTGAACATTGTGAAACTGTAAAGTTTTTCACAATAAAATGCTCCTGCAATAAAAATGCAACTTATTACCTGATTACTTTGCAAAATACTTTTTTACTAAGGTTTGGCCGGGGTTGGGGTGGGACCACTAGACACCAATGAACTTTTTTTTTTTTTTCAAATTAAATTTCTGGATGAGGATGGGTGTGGATCTTGGCGGGGGGGATTCTTCATATGGAGCTGGCATCGGCCAGGGGTAGGGTTATCACCTATCTGGTTTTAGACCAGATAATCCAGATTTTAGGGTCCTTATCCAGTCATTCAATGTTGATTAGATGTAGTCCAGTTTTTGGGCCATTCTGAGAGACAGAACTATCGCCTTGCAACCAGGAAAGTCACCAGAGTGGTGGTGGTGGTGGGGGGGGCAAAGGCCTGGAAAGAGCAGAGGCTGGTGCAGGGGATACTGGGTGAGGAAAAGGGGTTCTTTAGGTATATTGGTGAGCGGAGGAAGGTCAAGGGCCAGCTCAGTAGGTTGAGGACAGCTGGGGGGGTGGGTGGAAGGGGCTGGAGAGCAAGCGGAGGTACTGAATGAGTACTTTGCCTCAGTGTTCACTAGGGAGGAGGCTGGGGAACTTCCAAAAAAGGGGTTGAAG
This sequence comes from Neoceratodus forsteri, assembly GCA_016271365.2. Taxonomy (NCBI): domain Eukaryota; kingdom Metazoa; phylum Chordata; order Ceratodontiformes; family Ceratodontidae; genus Neoceratodus; species Neoceratodus forsteri. The sequence continues at coordinate 277,222,919 of CM028138.1, read as the reverse complement.
GACACAGAAGGTGCAGCAGACCTGATTATTGGGGTACCTGCTAAAGAACAAGCCACTAGTGGAGGTAGGCCAGGGGTGAGATATCAGGCTGGTTCTGCTGAATTGGGGGGAGGGGAGATGCTGATATTCCTATCAATCGGGTGTGGGAAGCCCTCCAGTCCCTATAAAAGAATAAATCTCTGGGGCCTGATGCTATTCATCCCAGAGTACTGAGGGAGCTGGCGAATGTTTTGACTGCACCATTGGCGGATCTCTTTAACCTGTCGCTCCAGATAGGGAGGGTGCCAAGGGATTGGAAGCAGGCGCATGTTGTGCCCATCCATAAAAGGGGATCGAGAGAAGAGCCAGGAAACTATAGACCCGTCAGTTTGACGTCGGTGGTGGGAAGGTAATGGAAAGCATATTTAAGGAAAGGCTGGGAGGTTTCTTGGAGGAGATGGGTTACCTGGATGACCAGCAGCATGGGTTTGTGCCAGGTAGATCGTGTCAAACAAACCTTGTAGAGTTCTATGAGTAGGTGACATCAGCACTCGAGGGGGGGAGACCAGTGGATGTACTGTTCCTGGACTTCAGCAAGGCATTTGATTCAGTCCCTCACATTGGCCTAAGGGAGAAGCTGGGGGATGAGGGTAGGTCCATTGATTGTTAGGTGGATTGGAAATTGGCTTTCAGGTCACACTTAGCGGATAGTGGTTGGAGGGGAGGTCTCATCTCCTAGGGAGGTCATAAGTGGGGTCCCACAAGGATCAGTCCTGGGGCCACTCCTGTTTAATACCTACATCTTCAATATCAGGGAAGGTGTCGAGTGTGAAATGAGTCTCTTTGCGGATGACTCAAAGCTGGGAGCGGTGGTGGAGGGGGAGGAGGGGAGATTGGCCCTGCAAGAGGACCTGGATACTCTGGATAGGTGGTCCTGCACCTGGAAATTAAAATTTAACTCCTCCAAGTGCAACGTGCTACACCTAGAGCGGGAAAACCCCAACTATGTGTACACCCTAGGGGGGGATGAGTTGCAGGCCATGGCAAGGGAAAGAGACTTAGGATTCTTGGTGGATGATAACATGAATAAACAGTCAGGGCAAATAGGACGCTGAGATGCATCGCTAGGCGGATTACCTCAAGGAACAGGGAGGTGATTTTGCCACTGTACAACAGCCTGGTTAGACCACATCTTGAGTACTGTGTGCAGTACTGGAGTCCGCACCTAAGGAGAGACATCCAACTCCTGGAGAGGGTTCAGAGGAGAGCAACCAGAATGATCTGGGGCCTAGGGGATATGACATATGAGGAACGACTAGGGGAGCTCAACCTGTTCTCACTGGAGGAGAGGAGGGACTGGAAGGGACATGATTGAGGTCTTCAAGTACCTCAGGGGAGTAAATAAGGTAAGCTGAGATAGGATCTTTCGACTGAAGGAGGGTGGAATCACCAGAGGACACAGTTGGAAAATTGAGGGTGGTAGGATTAGAGGGAAAGGAGGAGGAGGAGGAGGTACTTCGCTGAGAGAGTGGTGGAAGGAACCATGGAATGCGCTGCCCGGGGAGCTGGTACAGGCAGCTACGGTGGGGGGATTCAAGAGAGGGTGGGACAGGAATAGGCAAGGGGTGAAGAAGAAGCTGGTTTGCCCGGGGGGTGGGGCAGGACTGGGGGATAGAGTAACAGTGGAAGGAGAGAGATAGAGGGCTATGGTACCCAATCAGGATGCTGAAGCATGAGCAGACTTGATAAACCAATAGGCCTACTTTGCTGGCATCTAGTATGTATGTTAGTGTGTTATTCACTGTTTTGGCTGCATTGCATGTCCAGGTTACAGAGAAGTTCTGATGTCTTTCAGACCTGTCTTTGTAAAATCATTCTGTCTGGGAGGTGTAAAGTATGGCCATTAAGACCATTAGCAGTGCCAGCGACGCGTGTTCGGGAATGAGCCCGGGTTGCTGGGGGTTGGCAGGGGAGGGAGAGGATTGAGCATCCAGAGGACAGCTCTCCTCTCCTCTCCCGGGGAGGGACAGGGGTCCCAGTTCAGTGCTCTGCTGATCTCTGGTGGAGGCTGGAAATACAGCAGGCACTGAGGAGTAGAGAGAAGGAGTGGGGGAGAAAAACAGAGAAAATGCCTCTTGGCTCTAGCAGAGACGGAGCACCGGAGTTTGCCCCTGATTTGCAGCCACCTACCTGGCATCCTCCCGACCGACATTACTGCTGTGTTGGGGCACTGGGGCCCGCCCCATCCCCGCCCGTGGGGTACAACCGAGGCTGCATGAGCGACGGAGGATGGTCAGGTAGAGTGTGAGCCGTAGGGGGATGACTCCATGTGCTCCCGAGGGGGTGAGAAGGAGGCATAAATAGAAAAAAAAAAGACCATTAGCAGTAAATGAATCTTTTCTTTTCCACTCTGAATTTTATGTATGGTCTTTTATTGCTATAACAGGAAACAGCTTTTACACCTTTACATGCTCCCACGTGTTTGTTTTTGTTTGTCCTATATTCTAATATGTTTTAGACCCATTTTTGTTAAATTATCTAACTTTTATTGCCTTTATCACTACATTGATAACTTCTCTTCTGAGTCCTCAACAGCTACTGCTCTCATTTTATGTACTACCTGAACATTCCATGATATTAGCTACACGTTTACAGGTTATTCAGATAAACAGCATGGGTGGTGTGTCTGAAATTGTGGAATGTCTTAGAAATATAAAAAGAAACAGCAGTAGCTGCTGAGGTAAAGGGAATACAATGCAGTATTGAGGGTACCAATAATTATCAAAAATTGGTCAAAGCATATCAGAATACATGACTGACACGGAAAGGAAAATGGAAGTGCGTTTAAGTTGTGAATGAGCTTGGCACATCCAGCAGACCTGTGTTTGATTCCCAAAGTCTCCACCTGCCTATGTGATCCTGAGCAAGTCACTTAACCTTCCTGTGCTCCTGGGCCACTCCTGTAAAATGGGCTATGTGGCCTATGAGAGTTAACCTGTTTGCTAAAGAATAAAATTGAATAAAATAAGTAATAGTATAAAAAGGATGTCCTGTCAGTATTAATGTCTACTCTGATGTTACAAATGGCTTAGGAGAAGGAGCAACATACTCTTCGGTCATAAAAAAGGAGGGGAGCCAGATGTGGAGTTTGGGGTGTGAGTTAGCATCCTGTTTTTACCTTATGCAAAGTTGGTGGACCCTAGCCAGGGGGGTGGGACCACTAGACACCAGGGATTAATAAACATGTTTTAAATGTTTGCCGGGGGGGGGGAGCCAGAAAAAGGCTTTTTATTTTATTTTTAAACAACCCCCCTCCCCACCCATGAATATGAATACCGAGTACCTAATATTTTGGCACCGAATACCAAATATTTGGCCGAATATTAGGGGAAAAGGTATTTGTACAACCCTAGCTTCCACTATCAGATGTCTTATGTTCTACTCCTCCGTGCTCCAAGGATGGCTTGACGGTCTTGTCTGTCTCATTCAGCAGAGAGAACTGTTGGCAGCATTTTTCTGCCCCTCTGAAGTCAGGGTCCGCTGTGAGGGTGAGGGACCTGCGGATGCAGGCTGTCCACCATTAGCAGTACCCCCATGAATGTGTAGGAAAACACTGAAATTATACAGAAGCAGACTGGGGAGCTGAAAAGGGCTCCTTCAAAGCACCCTTATTTTTCTTTTGTTTGAATGAAAATACAGAGATTACAGTTTTCAAAATCGTGGTCTGGGCCCACATAACTGAAGCAAAGCTTGTGGCATCTGCCTTCTCCAAAGGCTTAACTGGCTTAATATTTGCAATGTTTCAATCCTGTAGGCCCAGTTTTCTTTTTCAGCTTGTCAGTAATGCCAACTGATTGAAACCCCCAAATGCCAATTTAAGACTTATTTCAGTTAAAACAGCTAAACTGCTAATAATTTTTCCTGAAAATGTCTTAAATCAGTTTTTAGGTTCCTAGATCACTAGGCGGGAATTATATTCAGCCATGCTATCTCTGGTTCCAGGAACTGATAGGGAACTGGAGAAAAGATGTGATTTTAACAAAAATATTTAGGGAACTGGAGAAAAAACCTGATTTTAATAAAAATATTGAAACTATACCCTAAACTGTTACAAAATATTGAAATGCTTACTAAGCTAATAGAAACAACTTATTGTTAAATAAGAACAAAAAATGTAGCCACTCAGGACTGGAACATGATTCTGAGGTGTGTGAACTCTTCAGTGGAGAAATAAATCAGTCAATGTGACGCAAGAGGGAGCGTGACCACGGTGCGGAGTTACATTTGCATAGATTCCAAGTTCTGTCTCTGGGGCAACAACTCAAAGATGATGCAGACTTGTACGACATCGCTAGTGAACTCCTGTTGTTAGAAAAAGACATATGAGAAGAAAAAAACCTGCCCTGGGAGTCACATGATGCAGGCACCAAGGTAGGAGCAACTTCATTAAGTTCCATTCCACCTCCAGCAATTTAACCTATTTTTACTTCTCTACCTTGTTAAAAATTCATCCAGCTTACCTTGAGAAGGTATCAGAATGTCTGAGCCAGCAGTGGAGGATTTTGCGATTGACATGGCAACTCCAGAAGCTGACACTTCCTTACTGCAGATGGGGACCCACGATGAGCCTCTGCCGAAGCTGGAACCCAAGCGGCCAAGAGGGAGTGGCCCGGTGGCACTGAGGGCTGAGTCACTGGATACCTTACCTCGTGCTATGCCGGCGACCTGGGTTCAGGAACGACCTCAGGTCATCAGGAGTGCCGGCGTGTGAGGGGAGAGGGAGGAGCAGGATTGAACAAAAAGCCATCAGGCTGCCCTCCTCTCCTGGGGGTGGGCTGTCACCCCCCTTGCAGTTCAGCTCCCACCAGGTGGAGGTCCAGTCGGTAGCATAGGCAGGAGGGGGCAGCACTGTTACGGGTGGGTGGAAGGGGCTGAGCTGGCGCCATGGTGTGTGTGCATGCCTCCACACACACGCACAGCCATGTGCCGGGGCCTCGGGCAGGAAGCAGGAGGAATAACCTACAAAAATGCTATAAACACCTATATATATATATATATATATATATATATATATATATAAAAAGGCGCTAAGAGGAGCTCCTCATCCCTCCCCGGCTGTCGGACTGCACATTGGAAGAACTCTCTCCTGCACAAATTTACATGGAACTTAGCATTGTCAAAGAGGCATTTTTTTCTACTATAGCAGACATTTAAGACCTGAAGCTTGCTTTGAAGGAGCTCACCAAGGGTGGCAGATACCAAGGTGCACATATCTTCACTGGAGGATCGGAAAACAAGACAGAGCCTATAGTAGCTTTAAAACGGTCCTTTTTTTTTTTTTGAGTAATCTGTTTTTCTGCCCCCGTGCCCGCTGATCCTTCACTCCTTCGGGCCCTGACAAGCTCCCACTGACCCCTTCTGACCTTTCCGGGCCCTTCTCAGATCCCCAGATCGCAGCCGACCCCTGGGATATCCCGGTATATCCCTTTACCGGGTGGGTCCCTCTCCTCCTAGGGGGAAGGCACGGAAGCGGGATAGCCCCAGCATTAATTTCTAGGGCCCGGGGATGGTGCTGGGGAACAGGAGGCACCGGGAAGGCACTGGAGGCCCCTGAGGAGCAGAGAGCCGTCATCTGAAGGCCAGTGAGCTATTTTCCTGGCTTTCTTAAGGTGCGTGACGTCCGGACGTCAAGGCAAGAGCCGACGTCTGTCACGCACCACCCTCCAATGGCCCTGACATGCTGCACTACCACTGGCCTCCACCAGTGGTCGCTTTGGCACCGGGTCGTGATCTCTTCCCTCCCTGGAGACAGCGAGCAGTCGTGGGACGCTCAAGCTGCCTCCCCCCTGGCCGGCCCTCCAGCTACCCGAGCTCGTCCCCGAACCCAGGTCACTGGCGTCGCAAGCGGAAATCTAACCGCTGCGCCGATGGGCCGGCCACTAAAATGGTCTTTAGTGAAGATGGAAGATAAGATCGATAATCTTGAAGGTCAAAGCAGAAGGAATAATGTAGTCCTCCTTGGTATGCCAAAGGAAGAAGAAGGTGCCAATACTATAGAGTTTATTCAGAAATTCTGCAACAAAGTGGTTGGTCCATGTCCCAATGGTTCGCAATACATTACAGAAAGGGTTCACCAGGCTCTCAGAGCTAAACCCGGCCCCAGTGAGTCTCCCAGACCAATAATATTTAAAATGCTCAGTTATCTGGACAGGGACCACATTTTGAGGGAAGTTAAAAACCTGGCATCCCTCGAGTGGGCAGGGAAGAAACTACGACTGGTGTCCGATCTAACTTTAAAAGTTCGCCAAGCCAGATCTCCATACAGACCTCTCCTTTCCAAGCTTTGGGCCGCCCAAGTTAAACATCGGCTGTTGTACCCAGCCCAATTAGAAGTCTCCACACAAAAAAAGGTACCCAGCGCTTTGAATCTGCGGACCAGGCATTGAGGGAACTTCCTCAGCTCTTCCCGGACCTCTTCAGTAAGAAAGCTACCTGAAGGTCATTTAGGAGGATAGGAGAACAGACCTAGAAAAGTTGACTGAAAGTGTGCAGAGATAAATACATTTTGAAAAGTGGACTTATGATGTAACATTTCTTATTACGTTTCCTGGTGACTTTGTTGGGTGAAAGGATTGTGTTTGTTTACATATAGAAGAAATTCTTTCTGAATATAGATGGGGTACACAAGTTTTAGTAATGTGCTGGAAGCGTCCTTTTTGGACTGATCAGCTATAAAGTACAGTCCACACACTTGCTAGCAAGTCAGAGGCATGTGGCAAATCACTAATGCTCATGATCGGTAGGCTCGTTCAATATTTTTGTTTGAATGGGACTGCTAAAGATAGTAGTAAAGAATAACAGAATGTCCTAGTCCATGCTGGAAGTTCTCCTTGTACAGACTTGTTTATTCATCATTATACTGACTGGGCCGTTGTGCCACATGCTGACCCTCAGAAGAAGTTTTCTTGCTAGACAAATTAAAATGTTTTCCCCTTTGCCGAGAATATTGGTGAACTGTGCTAAGCTCTGTAAGTAGATTGTTTACTGTGGTAGTCAATGGCTGGTTGTTTTTCTTTACCAACAGTGGCATGCTACCCATGGAACCTCTATAAAGAAGAACTCTCCGATGGTGAAATTGTCCAGCTTCTTATTCTTTTTACAGGGAGCTATAAGATGTAGTGTAGGTTCCTGTCTGTAAGGACAAATTTTGTTTTTCTTTTTTTGGCCATCTTTTATATTCAGCTAAAGGAACTTCTTCTTAGATCTCCCCTAAATCTGAGCTCCTTTTTTTTCCTATAGCGACAGGAACCCCAGGATACAGTCATTATGTGTGTGAGACCACTGGGAGCCCTGTGTCTTTGTGCCCAACAGGTGTGAGCTGCCACTTTAAATCAATCGATTCTTAGGTGAGAGTACCTCCACGTCAGTTAGAGGTATACTTAAGAGAATGTCTCTTGTTGGGTGACCCTACAGCATGGTACAGCATCCTAATGAAAACGTTTTTGACAATTTATTTATTTATTGCAATTGTTTCACCAGGAAAGGCACACTGAGCAACAAGATGCACGTCTCCTGGTGTGTCCTGGTGGGGGGGTACACATGGATATGATAACATTCAGGTTATCAAGTGAAAAGTTAACAGAAGCAAGTAAAAAGCAGTATAAGGATACATGATTGCATGAATATGCAAGCAGTACACATTGAATGCTTAGGATATTATAGTAACAAATAACAATTTTTGTGAAGAAGCAGCAGACAAAGTAAATTAGCACAGTAGTAACAGCTGTAACAATAGAGGACGTATATCACAGTTATACAGTTATATATGCCAGATTCTGCAGCAAGGCTAAGGCCGCTGGTCAGGCATTGGGGAGGGGATAGTGGGGCATGGCAGGTTCAGGGACAGGAGCAATTTGTAGTAAGGAAGTTTGCTAGGGCGGTAGACAGAGAGTAGGAAGAGAAGGAGTGCTGAATTTGCTGTGGGAGGGCGTTCCAGAGCTTGGGTAGCCAGTGTGAGAAGGCAGCTTGACCAGCAGAGGTCTTCCGCCTAGGGACTGAAAGTTGTTGTGAGTCACTGGATCTAAGATAATGGGGGGATCTGTGAGCACGGTGGCAAGGTAGGAGGGGATAGACCCGAGCCATAGGTTGGAGACAAATTTAGCACAGTGAGAGATGCGGCAGTTTTCGACGGACGGTAGTACCAAGGCTTGGTAGAGGTCACAGTGTTGGGTGAGGGGAAAGGCATCGAGAGCAAGGTGATAGAAGGCACTATAAAGTGTGTCCAGTTTAGACAGGGTGGACTTAGGGGCTGCACTGTATACAATTTCATAGTAGTCGATGGAGGGCAGTATCATCTTCAGTACCAGTTCACACTGGACTCGGGGAGGGAGGCTGCTGCAGTTCCTGTATAGTACACTGAGCATGGAGTGTAGTTTTTTTGAGATAGCTTCGATGTGGTCAAAGAAGGAGAGATGGCTGTCGAGCCAGACCCCCAAGTGATGGAATGAGGAGACATCTTCAAGTTTCTGGTCATCAAGGGTGGCGATGTAGGGAAGGGAGGGGAGTCTGGCCAGGCGTTGTCATGTGCTGAAGGTCACAGTGACAGTTATTTTTGCATTTAGGGAGAGCTGGTGCGAGCTAAACCATTGCTGTACCTTGTTGAAGTCAGCTTGGAGGTTTGATTGTACCACATCGGGGCGAAGCCCGAGTAGTAGAGTACAGTATCATCTACATACATGTGGACTGAGAAAGTAGAGCAGATGAGTGGCAGGTCATTTAGGAATATAGAGAACAGAATGGGACCAAGAACTGACCCCTGTGGGACATCGGTAGTTAAGGGAAGGGGGGTGGAGATCACATTTGAGACTCTAACGGACTGAGTTCTATCAGAGAAGTATGATCTGAACCAGTTTGTGGCTGTGACAGAGAGGCCTGATTCAGTGAGACCTGAGAGCAATATAGGGTTGGAGACGGTGTCGAAGGCTTTTGTAAGGTCAACAAAAAGGGCTGAGGTGATCAGTCCACTGTCCATGCCTGTCAGGATAATGTCTGTAAGCCTTATCAGGGAGGAGGTGGTGGAATGTCCCTTCCTAAAGCCAGACTGGAATGGCGGGAAGAATTTGAAGTCAGTGAGGAAGGAGGTAAGTTGGGTGAGCACAAGGTGCTCTAGGGCTGGGAGGAGGGAGATATGGTGGTAATTAGAGGGGGAGGTAGGGGCACCTCCTTTTGGCAAAGGGATGACAGTGGCGTGCTTCCATGCATGGGGGACGGCAGCGGCAGCAAAGGACTGGTATAGGAGTTTTGCAAGTGGAGTTGCTATAGAGGGGGCAGAGAGGTATAGAAGTTTGGGGTCTAATCCATCCGGGGATTAGCCTTTTGAAGGGTTGAGAGAAAGTAATGCATCTAGGGCCTCAGTTGCAGGGATGTCTTTGAAGGAAAAGGAGCGAGGCCTGGTCTGGGTCTTTAGGTCTGTAGGCGGTGCGAGAGGTGTAGTGTTGGTCAGGGAAGAGAGGAGGGTGGCAGCACAAGTGGAGAAGTACACATTGAACTCAGTGGTGACTGCTGTGGGCTCTGATAGGAGAGAGTTATCAACATTTAGTATTGGAGTGGGATTGGCAGCCAGTGGGGTGAAAAGGGAGTGAATGACCTTCCAGAATTTTGAGGATTTATTTAGGTTTGATTGGAGGGAGCTGCTGAAGTACTCTGCTTTTGTAAGATGAGTGGCTCTGGTGCACTTGTTATCGAGCATGCGGTATGTGGAGAAGTGTTGTGGGAGGCGTGAGGATTTATGCGTTTTCCAGGCTTTGTGTCATGCAATTTGACATGCAATCAGTTCTTGGGTGATCCAAGGTAGGTGGTTTCCTCGTACTCTTGTACGACGCAGTGGGGCGTGTGTGTTACAGACACTGAGGAATGTGTTTTTAAAGTGTAGGAAGGCATCATCAATGGAGATCGTAGGAGGGGCAGGGGCCCAGTTTGCTAGCGCAAGGTCATCTAATACAGGGGCTAGATTGAGGGATTTATAGGAGTGTTGGGCTACAATTTAATGGGGGATTTTGTGCGGTGGATTTTACACACTAAGAAGGTTATGTGGTGGTTGCTGAGGGAGTCAAGAAGAATACTGACTTGTTTGACCCGGTAGGGGTGTGTGGTAAGGACCCAGTCGATGAGCGAGTGGTTACCAGATTTTAGCTTAAGCCGGGTGGGCTCAGTAATGATTCGTGAGACATTTAGGGTGGAAATTTTAGTCTTGGTTTTGTTGAGGGCAGGAGCTAGCCACTTGTGGTTAAGATCGCCCATAATGTGGAGTTTCCCCTGTCGTGGTTAGGTAGGAGATTTACTTGAGGAGGTCGGTAACAGCAGAAGCTGGTGTACCAGGTCAGCAGTATATCCCAGCAATGTAGATTGGTAGAGAAGGGAAGGACAAGCTGAATTAGTATTACTTCAAGGACTTTTGGTTCGGACTTGGTCAGGACCACTGAATAGTGCGAGTTCGAGTTTACATAGATGGCTATTCCACCGCCTTTGAAGGCTCTATCCTGGTGGGCCAGTGTAGCCTGGGATAGCGATAGAGTCGTTAATGTTTTTTGTTGAGCCGGGTTTTGACAGGGTAAGATATCTCGAGCATAGTGGATGGAAAGAACCTGAAGGAGTCAAGCTTGTGGACAAGGCTTCTTGTATTTAGGTGCAGGAGGCGCAGGCCACATGGGAGAAAGTCCCCAGCGTGAGGTGAAGAAGAGGCCAATGTTGGAGAGGGGCATGGGGGGGGGTGGTAGTATTGGGGCCGAGGTTAGGGTGGATGTCACCTGCTGCAAGGAGCAGGAGAGCGAGAGTTAGGTAGTGAGCGAATAGCTGCATATGACTGATTGCGAGCGGTCGTCTGTTAGATTGATGGTGTGTATGAGCTGGGCACAGGGGAATAAGTTGAAAAATGACCCAGGGGAGCGATGGGTTGAAAAGAAATGGGCTGGGACATGTGACAGAGTGTGTCCATGCTTGGGGGAAAGGGGAAGCGGATGCCGGGCTGGAGGGGTGGGAGAGCTCAACGAGGTTTGGCAGGATTTGGGAGGGTGGCATGTTGGAAAGGAAGGAAGGGAGGGAGAAGAGAATAGGGATGAGCAGGGTCAGGTGGCCTGGTAGAAGGATCATGGTGCGGATCAGGTACTAGGAGGACTCTACTGCTGTGGTTACTTAGCGGGGAAGGTAGGTGCTGTAGTTACTTAGTGGAGAAGGTGGAGGGCTGGGATGCGGGGGCAGGGATATAATAGAGACCCGTAAGGACTATGAACCAATGGGGGAGCAGAGGGAATGAGGGTTTTAGGTAGCCAATGAGGGAGCAAACAGTGCTGCTAGGCTTATTAGCCAATGAGGGAGCGAGTGCTGCTAGGCTTACTAACCAATGATGGAGCGAGAGGGAATGTGGGCGGGCAATAGGTGTATTTAATCAGTGGAGGGGGGTAGGGGTGAGTGGGAGGACCGAAAATCCTTCTATGAAACACTTGAATTTTGCTTAGTTGCAGCTAAATCTATTTGTGAAAAGCACCAGGCAGCAAAAGCAGGGGAAAAAGTCCTGGCCAATCGGAGTGGGTTTGCTGGAAGTGCCCGTGTTCTGATTGGCTGTGTTGTCACCGTACCTTCCAAGGAGCTGCAGGCAGGTGTCCTGGTCTTGGTCGGCTGGATGCCGTCCGACCGTTGGGGAGCTGAAGCAGCCCTGTTTAAGGGCAGGCAGCTGGAGAGAAGAAAAACAGCAGGGGTTAAATAGCGTAGAGGCAGGACAGGTTTAGATTGAGCAATTTAGCAAGAAAAAGGCGAGTGAGACTTTTCAGTGCCAAGGCAGAGTGCTTGGATGGGGGAGGGGGGGTGCAGGAGCAAGGAAACAACAGAAGAGCTGTAAGCACTTTAAAACAAGTAGTAGAAATTACAATCCAGCTAATACAGTTGAAATCCTTCTATGAGACACTTGAATTTTGCTTAGTTGCAGTAAATCTATTTGTAAAAAGTGCCAGGCGGCAAAATCTAAGTTAGGAAAAGGTTTATATAGAGGAAATTCTGGAGGTTCCTAGGGTTCCGATGTCCTATGTTATTTCACATTTTCAAGAATTACGAGTATGCTGTTCGGGGGAGGGGGGTGGAGGGGGACTGGGGAGTGGGAGGAGGGGGAATATCTCTTTTCATAGTTATTCAATCTTTGGGGTGTAAGAGTGGTGCCCTCAGCCTGATTCATGGACCAGAATGTAGGGAGCAGGCATTTGGCCCAGGTAGGCCATGGTATACAACTTTTATGGGAGTTGGTTATTGTCAAGTTTGTTAGGAATTTTGAATATCTGCTTATGGCGGTTTGATCCTGGGCAGAGGGGTATGGGGGGAAGGGGGGCTCATGCAACATAACAGGTGCAAGAGATTTTTTTGACATTTAAACAAGACTAGTATGGCAACAGGGTCTAATATTGTTACCTGGAATGTTATGGAGGGAAGGGAGAATACTAAAAAAAGACTTGATCCCAACCCCAGGAATTCTTCAATATTCCTAACTCTTGCAGTCAGCCTTCAGAGTAGAAGTGCCCGGAGAATATAATGACATGCAAATGATGGAAAAGACAAAACACACAGAACCCTCTGCTGGAACACAAAAGGGGACTTATGGTAGACAAGGGGAAGAAAGCAGGAGAGTAGAAACTGGGGCAACAGGGGTAATCTAAGGTGCACAACATGGAAAGCCATAGTAACTAATGCCCAAAGCCTGGGAAATAAAATCCCAGACCATTAGGCCTTGATAGTAGAGGCAGACCTGGACATAGCAGCAATAACTGAAACCTGGTACGCTACAAATCATGGGTGGGAAACAAATATACCGGGTTATGCTCTGTTTAGGAGGGATGGGAGTGGCAAAAAAGGGGGTGGGGGGGAGTCACCCTGTATGTCAGAGAGGGCATTAAGGCAACACATGTACAGGGTAGGCAGGGGGAGGCCGAGGCACTGTGGATCACCCATGAACCTGGAAATGGCACAGTAATATGTACAGGTGTGATATACAGGCCTCCAGGCACGGGAAGGAAGTGGACAGAGAGCTAGTAGAGGAAATACATGAGATGGCAATGAAAGGTGAAATTCTGCTGATGGGGGATTTCAGTATGCCGGATGTGGATTGGACCACCCAAACAGCTGCCTTCAGCCAGAAGCAGAGGCATCCTAGATTCCATACAGGAGGCAGGACTCAGGCAACTTATGCTTGATCCCAACAGGGACAGGGCGATTCTGGATCTAGTGATGACCAACGGGGATAGAATCACGGATGTCCAGGTAAAAGGGCATCTGGGATCCAACAATCACCACATAGTATGGTTCAGCATGGGTACAGGTATAAGGACTCAGTCAAGTCACCCTAGGGCAAAAGTTTTAGATTTCAAAAAGGCAGACTTCGCTGAAATGGAGAGAGGTATCAAACTAGGGTGTTGTGCAGACTGCAGCCTGTGATAGGGAAAAAGTACCTTTTGCATCTCACCCACCTGAAAAGGATTCTAGAAAGATCGACAGTATGGCCAAGAAGGGCTATCTGTCGAATTAATTATCCATTAGGCAAGCTAATTATATGGCCTATGCTGCCCAGCATCAGAAAACTCTGTGGCAATCAGTGTTGGCTATGGCTGATAAGGCTTCCTCTGGATTATCAACTGATCTGGCTGAAACCGCTAGATTAGGTCTAGCGGCATCTAAATATCAATTTCAAATGGCAGCAGATGCTAATGATACTGCTGCCAAGTGAATGGCTCTCATAGTGGCCCTCAGGAGATTTTCATGGCTCAGAGCCACCAGTCTACCGCAAGAACAATTCACATCACCGTTATGACTGATGCACTGCTGATGTATTTTATTATACGTAATGCTTGTTGTATGTAACTTGTCATTATCTGTATTTGTACTGTACTTATTGTCAGGCGTGACTGAAAAAGGGCAGGGCCCAGTCACCTCCTGGTAAAAAATAAAATTAAAAAAAATCTCACACGGGATACTCAGACAAAGGCCATGAATTTCCCAGTGGAGAATAACTCTCTGTTTGGAAACAAGACAGAAGCCTACATGAAGAAGGTGGATGAATACAAAGCCATCTATAAAAGCAATTCAGCCAAGGAGAAACCCTCACCTTCCAGTAGGCCTCATGGTAGGGGAGGCAAGGGTAGGGCTGGTTAAACCAGGCCTTTTTTCCAAGCACAGGCTGTTCAGCAGTACTAGCAGTACCCTCAGCAGACAGGGTACTTCAGGGGAAGAGGCAGAAGAGGGTCAAGGCGTGGGTAGCAGACTAGCCAAGGCCAACCCCAGTCTAAGCAGAACCCCTGATTTAACTGCTATGGCCACCTCCCACATTCCAGTGGGAGGCAGACTGACTCAATACTTAGAGGCCTGGAAAAACATTACCACAGACAAGTGGGTTCTGGAGGTAGTGAGCCAGGGTTTATCCCTCAGTTTCAAATCCTTCCCATCATTAAGAACAAGACTGTTCAGACCAGCTTCAAACTCAGAGAGGAAGCTACTAGAAGAGGAGGTGGCAAATATAATACTGTTAAAGGCAGTGGAACCTGCCCCCTCACAACAAAAGGGGAAATGTTGCTACTCAAGATACTTCCTCACCACAAAGAAAAATGGGGAGTGGCGGCCTATTCTAGATTTAAGGTTACTAAATAGACACTTGGCAAACCCAAAATTCAAAATGGTAACCTTGGCAGTGATTCTGCCAGTCCTCCAAAAAGGAGATTGGCTGGCATCACTGGATTTAAAAGATGCTTACTTTCACATCCCCATAAGGGAGTCTCACAGAAAATACCTAAGGTTCAGGCTCCCATCAGGTCACTACCAGTTCTCAGCAATGCCATTTGGCCTCACTTCAGCCCCAAGGGCATTCACAAAACTTCTGGCAGTGGTGGTGGCTCATCTAAGGAGGCAGGGAGTCACTCTCTTCCCGTACTTAGACGACTGGGCTGATAGTGGGAAAATCACCACAACAGGTGACAGAGTCCCTAAGAACAACCCAGTACCTGCTAGAGTTTCTGGGGTTCTTGGTAAACCTAAAGAAATCTGTTCTAAAACCAGTGCAGGTTCTGCACTTCACAGGGACAGAACTGGACACATTGAAGGTAAGGGCATTTTTACCCGAGGACAGGGTAAACAACATCGATCAGATAGCAGGGTCTTTCACACGGAACTGGTCAAAGTCAGTAAGGCAGTTCCTGCAGCTCCTAGGCCATATGGCTGCAGCAACAGGTACATTCTTAGGAGCCAGGTTCCAGATGAGGGGGATTCAGTTCCCCACCTAAACATTTTCAATTTAACCACTGAGGGTAAAAAATAAGATTCATATTCTAAAAGAAATAAGTAAAAAGAAAAATTAAAAGCCACTGAGGTGGATGTGATGGCCCAATGGTGGAGCTATGTGCTACTGTGCAGGCAACCTGTCCAGTAGGCAACCAAGGAAGCAGATGGGCTGATGAGTTTCATTGTTGCATTGCTCCCACCGCACACTCATAGCAGATACAAGGCAGATTCTGAGACATTCAGAAGACCTCCTTCACAGGGGGTAGGGTGTAGGATAGTCAGACAGATGTATTTTAGGCAGCCTAGGCAGGTAGTCAAGGTGATAAGCATGCAGCATCGAGTTGTGAGTGACCACACTAAAGTCGGAAAAATAAGGGATGGGGACAGGATAATCACTGTGACTCACTATCTGGGCCCTCTTCCAGACATGTTGGATCCATTCCTTCTCTGGTTGATGGGGGGAAAGTCATCACAGGAGGGGAAGTAATCCAGGGAAATGGACTTCTGGAACTGATACAGTCATCCTCCCCAGTGGAGTTAGAAAGTGAAAATACAAAATAAGTAAATAAATGGTCTCTGCTAAACCCAATGTCCAAAGAAATACCCTTCCCCAAATCCTTACAGCATTGGCCGGAAATGCACGAAGCATGACAGCAGTAAATCCTTTGTACAGAGATTTAACCCCTTCCTCTCTGACCATCTCCCGTAGCACATCCATGAATCCTCGATACTTCCCTTCTGGGGCTGGAGGGGAAAAACAGGAAAAAATTACATTAGACAAATAAAAAAAAAAAAAAAACAGCCTCCCTTCCTGAACATGGTTATCAATATTCTATGGTTTTATCTCTTCCCCATTTTCAGTGGTATGCCTCCTGCACAGCAACACTTCTACAGTGACATACGTCAATGCCGACAACATCGACATGTCGCTGTGGAAGTCCACCTGAGACCCGGCAACACTTTCCCTCAGCCTGCACCACCTCCCCGAACCAACTCTGACTCAGAGTTGGAATCTAATAGTATGGGGGGTGTGGGTGGGAAAAGCCCCCCCAAAGAAAAAACACTGTCCGACATGCACAGCTCCCTGCCGACTGAAAATCACAGTCGACGTGGAGCCTGTCATTGTGATGCCAGTCAACGAAACAGTTGTCGAACCCACATCCTAGATTCATTTTCAGTATGTTTTTCTGTCCCCATTCCTTGGCAAGGTGTCCTCATTTTAACATTAAAATACCTGTAAAGAAACGGTGCTAACCCACAATTTACAATGAGATTAATATCTCTCAGCTGTCCCACATTACGAGGTATGACCCTCATTTAATCACTCAGAACCCCTTCTGTCCCACATGGAGAGGGTACTGTTTCACATTCTACAGTGGATCCTACCTCTCAGCTAAACATAGAAACATAGAATTTGACAGCAGATAAGGACCGCTTGGCCCACCCAGTCTGCCCATTTCCCTACCTGATGGATAAGCTGCAGATGCTAGTTAACCAGCAGCCTACTTCTTCCTACCCCCACCCCCTAGAATTGCCTTATCACTGTCCCATGCATGCTTGAATTCCATCACTGTTTGTGACTCCACAACCTCCTCTGGAAAGCTGTTCCATACATCCACCACCCTCTCTGTGAAAAATACTCCTTAAATTACCTCTGAGCCGCCTTCTATCTTCAAATTGTGCCCCTTGTTCTTGCACACCTCTTTTTGAAAGATGCTACCTCTTGACTTTGTTGATTCCCTTGAGGTACTTGGAAAGTTTCTATCATGTCCCCCCTTTCCTCGAGGCTATACATATTAAGCTCCTTAAGTCTCTCTCTTCATATGTCTCTCCGGTGCAGACCCTGCACCATTTTAGTTGCCCTCCTCTGGACAGCTTCCATCCTGTCTATGTCTTTGTGGAGATTGGGTCTCCAGAACTGCACGCAGTACTCCAGATGGGGTCTCACTAGCTGTCTGTACAGAGGGATAATAACTTCCTGTTTTCTACTGGTGATGCCTCTCCTATGCATCCCAGAACCCCCAACCCTCCTTGCTGCCCTCTCACATTGCTTGCCCACCTTTAGGTCATCTGATATGACTACCCCCAGGTCCCTTTCCATTTTTGTTGTTGTTAGTATCACACCCCCCACTGTGTACTCTTCCCCTGGGTTTTTGTTTCCTAGGTGCATTACCTTGCACTTCTTAGCATTGAATCTAAGCTGCCATACATTTGACCATTCCTCTAACCTTGCCAAGTCCCATCTCATCCTTTCCACTCCACCTTGTGCATCAACTCTGTTGCAGATCTTTGTGTCATCTGCAAAGAGACATACTTTTCCTTCCAGTCCCTCTGCAATGTCACTTATAAAGACATTGAGAGGACTGGTCTATCTGAACCCTTCGGTACCCCACTACTAATCCTCCTTTTTTCAGAGTGGACTCCATTTACTATTACTCTCTGTGTCCTATTCTCCAGCCAATTCTTTACCCAGGCTGTCAGCTTGGGACCCACTCCCAGGCTGGCTAACTTGTATATTAATCTTTTGTGTGGGACTGTGTCAAATGCCTTGCTAAAGTCTAGGTAGGCCATGTCCACAGCCCCTCCCTGATCAACTACTTTGGTCACCCAGTCAAAGAAATCTATCAGATTTGTCTGGCATGACCTTCCCGCTGTAAATCCATGCTGCCTTGGGTCCTGTGCCCCTCTGGCCTCTAGATATTTAACAATTCTTTCCTTCAGAAGTGATTCCATCATTTTCCCTACCACTGAGGTTAAACTAACAGGTCTGTAGTTTCCTGCTTCTGCCTTGCTCCCACTTTTGTGAAGGGGAATCACATCTGCCCTCCTTCAGTCCTCGGATACCACCCCATCCTCCATGATTTGTTAAAGAGGGTAGTCAGTGGTGTCACTAGTTCTACCTTAGTTCTTTTTAGAATTCTGGGATGAATCCCATCAGACCCATTGCTTTGTCCACCTTCAGTTTTAAGAGTTCTTTCAGAACCCTTTCTTCTGTAAATGGGCTGGTATCAACTTCTGTATCCAGGTGTTTCTACTGTTTGTTTTAGGTACCTCCCTCTTCCTTTGTAGATACTGAGCAAAAATATTTGTTTAGTATCTCTGCCTTTCACAGTCACCCTCTGCCCACCCTCCCTCCCTCCCTCCTTTATTAAGCCTCACTATCCCTCCCTTGGTCTTCCTTCGCTCCCTGATGTACCAATAAAATGTTTTATCCCCCTTCTTAACTGAGTTGGCTATCTTTTCCTCGGTTTGGGCCTTTGCTGTTCTGACTGCCTTCCCAGCTTCCTTTTGCTTTAACTGATACAGTTCTCCGTCCTGTTCCTTCTGTGATTCCTTGTACTTCCTGAATGCTTCCTTTTTCTCTTGAACCTTCACTGCCACTTCCTTTGAGAACCATAGTGGTTTCTTACCTTGTTTCATTTTGTTTATTTGCTTTACACAAAGGCTTGATACCTCTGTGATGGCAGTTTTTATTATTCCCCATTGTTCTTCCACCCTCCTTCCTGCCCATTTGGTAGTGCATTCCTTAGCCACTCACCCATTTGAAAAGTCAGCCCTCCTACAATCCAGTACCTTTGTCTTTGTATGGCTTGACTCTATTGCTGTGTTTATTGTGAACCATACTGTTCGATGGTCGCTAGTTCCCAGATGGCTACCCATTTCTACATCTGTGATCCCTCTTCATCTCCATTTAGAGAACCAGGTCTAAGATTGCTCCCTCGAGTGGGCTCCAATACTAGTTGTCTAAGCATGCCCCCTGTAGGGCATCTAGAATAACCCACTCTTAAGTGGCTGCTGCAACTGCACTCCAGTTAACATCTGGCATATTCAGATCACCCATCAGCAATATCTCCCCTTTTTCTGCCATTCTAAGTATACTTTCTATCATTTCCTTGTCCATTTCCTCCCCCTAAGAAGGGGGTCTGTATACAACCCCTGTGCGTATTGTGGTGCCATTGCCGGTCTCCAAATTTACCCACAGTGCTTCTTCTCCTCCTCCCTGTTTACCCTTTTGTTCTGTTGCTTTGATTCCTTCCCTTATGTAAAGAGCTACTCCTCCTCCTCTTTTACCCTCCCTGTCCCTCCTGTAGATAGTGTATCCTGGTATGTTTACATCCCAGTCATCCCTGGTATCCCTGGTATGTTTACATCCCAGCTGTCCTACATTATGAGGTATGACCCTCAATTAATCACTCAGAACCCCTTCTGTCCCATATTGAGAGAGTACTGTCCCACATTCTACAGTTGATCATACCCCTCAGCTGTTCCACACTACGAGGTATGACCCTCATTTAATCACTCAGAACCCCTCTGTCCCATATTGAGAGAGTACTGTCCCACATTCTACAGTTGATCATACCCCTCAGCCATCCCACACTACAAGGTATGGCACTCATCTAATCACTCAGAACCCCTTCTAGAAACATAGAAACATAGAATTTGATGGCAGATAAGGACCACTTGGCCCACCTAGTCTGCCCATTTTCCTACTTAACTGATAAGCTGCAGATCCTAATTAACCAACAGCTTACTTCCTCCTATCCCCCACTAGGACTGCCTTATGTCTGTCCCATGCATTCTTGAATTCCCCCACTGTTCTTGACTCCACGACCTCCTCAGGAAGGCTGTTCCATGCATCCACAACCCTCTCTGTGAAAAAATACTTCCTCACATTACCTCTGAGCCGTCCCCCCTCTGTCTTCAAATTGTGCCCCCTTGTTCTTGCACATCTCTTTTTCTGAAAGATGCCACCCTCTTGGACTTTGTTGATTCCCTTGAGGTACTTGAACATTTCTATCATGTCTCCTCGCTCCCTCCTTTTCTCAAGGGTATACATATTAAGCTCCTTTAGTCTTTCTTTATATGTCTTCTGGTGCAGACCCTGCACCATTTTGGTTGCCCTCCTCTGGACAGCCTCTACTCTGTCTATGTCTTTGCAGAGATGGGGGTCTCAAGAACTGCACACAGTACTCAGATGGGGTCTCACCAACTGTCTGTACAGAGGGAAAACAACTTCCTGTTTTCTACTATTGATGCCTCTCCCTATGCATCCCAATATCTCCCCAGCCTTCCTTACTGCCTTCTCACATTGCTTGCCCACCTTTAGGTCATCTGATAAAATTACTCCCAGGTCCCTTTCCATTTTTACTGTTGTCAGTATCTCACCCCCCATTGTGTACTCTTGCCCTGGGTTTTTGTTTCCTAGGTGCATTACCTTGTACTTCTTAGCATTGAATCTAAGCTGCCATACATTTGACCATTCCTCTAACCTTGCCAAGTCCCTTCTCATCCTTTCCACTCCACCTTGTGCATCAACTCTGTTGCAGATCTTTGTGTCATCTGCAAAGAGACATACTTTTCCTTCCAGTCCCTCTGCAATGTCACTTATAAAGACATTGAGAGGACTGAGTCTATCTGAACCTCTCGGTACCCCACTACTAATCCTCCTTTTTTCAGAGTGGACTCCATTTACTATTACTCTCTGTGTCCTATTCTCCAGCCAATTCTTTACCCAGGCTGTCAGCTTGGGACCCACTCCCAGGCTGGCTAACTTGTATATTAATCTTTTGTGTGGGACTGTGTCAAATGCCTTGCTAAAGTCTAGGTAGGCCATGTCCACAGCCCCTCCTGATCAACTACTTTGGTCACCCAGTCAAAGAAATCTATCAGATTTGTCTGGCATGACCTTCCGCTGTAAATCCATGCTGCCTTGGGTCCTGTGCCCTCTGGCCTCTAGATATTTAACAATTCTTTCCTTCAGAAGTGATTCCATCATTTTCCCTACCACTGAGGTTAAACTAACAGGTCTGTAGTTTCCTGCTTCTGCCTTGCTCCCACTTTTGTGAAGGAGATCACATCTGCCCTCCTTCAGTCTCGGATACCACCCCATCCTCCATGATTTGTTAAAGAGGGTAGTCAGTGGTGTCACTAGTTCTACCCTAGTTCTTTTAGAATTCTGAGATGAATCCCATCAGGCCCCATTGCTTTGTCCACCTTCAGTTTTAAGAGTTCTTTCAGAACCCTTTCTTCTGTAAATGGGCTGGTATCAACTTCTGTATCCAGAGTGTTTCTACTGTTTGTTTTAGGTACCTCCCTCTTCCTTTGTAGATACTGAGCAAAAATATTTGTTTAGTATCTCTGCCTTTCACAATCACCCTCTGCCCACCCTCCTCCCTCCCTCCCTCCCCTTTATTAAGCCTCACTATCCCTCCTTGGTCTTCCTTGGCTCCCTGATGTACCAATAAAAATGTTTTATCCCCTTCTTAACTGAGTTGGCTATCTTTTCCTCGGTTTGGGCCTTTGCTGTTCTGACTGCCTTCCCAGCTTCCTTTTGCTTTAACTGATACAGTTCTCCGTCCTGTTCCTTCTGTGATTCCTTGTACTTCCTGAATGCTTCCTTTTTCTCTTGAACCTTCACTGCCACTTCCTTTGAGAACCATAGTGGTTTCTTACCTCGTTTCATTTTGTTTATTTGCTTTACACAAAGGCTTGATACCTCTGTGATGGCAGTTTTTATTATTCCCCATTGTTCTTCCACCCCTCCTTCCTGCCCATTTGGTAGTGCATTCCTTAGCCACTCACCCATTTTGACAAAGTCAGCCCTCCTAAAATCCAGTACCTTTGTCTTTGTATGGCTTGACTCTATTGCTGTGTTTATTGTGAACCATACTGTTCGATGGTCGCTAGTTCCCAGATGGCTACCCATTTCTACATCTGTGATCCTCTCTTCATCTCCATTTGAGAGAACCAGGTCTAAGATTGCTCCCTCTCGAGTGGGCTCCAATACTAGTTGTCTAAGGCATGCCCCCTGTAGGGCATCTAGAATAACCCCACTCTTCAAGTGGCTGCTGCAACTGCACTCCAGTTAACATCTGGCATATTCAGATCACCCATCAGCAATATCTCCCCTTTTTCTGCCATTCTAAGTATACTTTCTATCATTTCCTTGTCCATTTCCTCCCCCTGAGAAGAGGGGGTCTGTATACAACCCCTGTGCGTATTGTGGTGCCATTGCCGGTCTCCAAATTTACCCACAGTGCTTCTTCTCCTCCTCCCTGTTTACCCTTTTGTTCTGTTGCTTTGATTCCTTCCCTTATGTAAAGGGCTACTCCTCCTCCTCTTTTACCCTCCCTGTCCCTCCTGTAGATAGTGTATCCTGGTATGTTTACATCCCAGTCATCCCTGGTATCCCTGGTATGTTTACATCCCAGCTGTCCTACATTATGAGGTATGACCCTCAATTAATCACTCAGAACCCCTTCTGTCCCATATTGAGAGTACTGTCCCACATTCTACAGTTGATCATACCCCTCAGCTGTCCCACACTCACGAGTATGACCCTCATTTAATCCTCAGAACCCCTCTGTCCCATATTGAGAGTACTGTCCACATTCTACAGTTGATCATACCCCTCAGCCATCCCACACTACAAGGTATGGCACTCATCTAATCACTCAGAACCCCTTCTAGAAACATAGAAACATAGAATTTGATGGCAGATAAGGACCACTTGGCCCACCTAGTCTGCCCATTTTTCCTACTTAACTGATAAGCTGCAGATCCTAATTAACCAACAGCTTACTTCCTCCTATCCCCCACTAGGACTGTCTTATGTCTGTCCCATGCATTCTTGAATTCCCCCACTGTTCTTGACTCCACGTCCTCCTCAGGAAGGCTGTTCCATGCATCCACAACCCTCTCTGTGAAAAAATACTTCCTCACATTACCTCTGAGCCGTCCCCCCTCTGTCTTCAAATTGTGCCCCCTTGTTCTTGCACATCTCTTTTTCTGAAAGATGCCACCCTCTTGGACTTTGTTGATTCCCTTGAGGTACTTGAACATTTCTATCATGTCTCCTCGCTCCCCTCCTTTTCTCAAGGGTATACATATTAAGCTCCTTTAGTCTTTCTTTATATGTCTTCTGGTGCAGACCCTGCACCATTTTGGTTGCCCTCCTCTGGACAGCCTCTACTCTGTCTATGTCTTTGCAGAGATGGGGGTCTCAAGAACTGCACACAGTACTCCAGATGGGGTCTCACCAACTGTCTGTACAGAGGGATAACAACTTCCTGTTTTCTACTATTGATGCCTCTCCCTATGCATCCCAATATCTCCCCAGCCTTCCTTACTGCCTTCTCACATTGCTTGCCCACCTTTAGGTCATCTGATAAAATTACTCCCAGGTCCCTTTCCATTTTTACTGTTGTCAGTATCTCACCCCCCATTGTGTACTCTTGCCCTGGGTTTTTGTTTCCCAGGTGCATTACCTTGCACTTCTTTGCATTGAATCTGAGCTGCCATACATTTGACCATTCCTCCAACCTTGCCAAGTCCCTTCTCATCCTTCCCACTCCATCTGGTGTATCAACCCTGTTGCAGATCTTTGTGTCATCTGCAAAGAGACATACTTTTCCTTCCAGTTCCTCTGCAATGTTACTTATAAAGACATTAAAAAGGACCAGTCCCGATACTGAACCTTACGGTACCCCACTAGTAACCCTCCTTTCTTCACTGCGGACTCCATTTACTACTACCCATTGCGTCCTGTTGTCTAGCCAATTTTTTATCCAGGCTACCACCTTGGGACCCACTCCAAGGCTGGCTAACTTGTGTACTAATCTTTTGTGTGGGACTGTATCAAATGCCTTGCTAAAATCTAGGTAAGCCATGTCCACAGCCCCTCCCTGGTCTACTACTTTGGTCACCCAGTCAAAGAAATCTATTAGATTCGTCTGACACGACCTTCTCATCGTGAATCCATGCTGCCTTGGGTCCTGTGCCCCACTGTCCCACATTGAGAGGGTACTGCCCCACATTCGACAGTTGATCATACCTCTCAGCTGTCCCACATTAGGAGGGATAACCTTCATTTAACCACTCAGAACCACTCCTGTCCCACATGGAGCTGGTGCTGTAATACATTGTGCAGTGGGGTTCATACCTGTCAACTGTCCCACATTAGGAGAAACATCTTTTTGGTGTCTTTGGATTGTGTGTTTGTAGCACTAATTTTGCCAGCTAGTATTATTTACATATTTCTTTTCTATCTGTTTAATTTCAGAACTATTATGTAACTGAATGTCTATTGGTATTGTGTATTTGTGATAGATAGATAGATTGTTTTTGCTTGTTTTTCTTAAATTGTTATATGTATCTAAAGTTGTATTGCATGTTTTGTTATACCCATGCAGGTCAAGCCTGTAAATGGGCCATGTGGCCCAGTGTTTTTTCACCCAGTTAACAAAATTTAAATAAAAAAATCCCTCATTTTGCCACTCAGAACTCACGTGTCCCACATGGACAGGGTGTGGTACGACACTGTACGGTGGGATTCATATCCCTCAAGTGTCCCGTATTAGAGAAAGACTCTGCATTTATATAGTGCTCCCTTATAAAATGACTATGGAGACTCAAGCAATATGACTGGCGACCAACATTCCAAGACCCATGTCTTTATTTTGTCCAACTGCACTACTGTGAATTACAACCTCATTACCTTATTAATAATCAGTTATGCCATTTTATAAGCACTATCACACACTCCAGGGTGTACAGTCACTGTGGAGTAAATGCACTTCTGATTCAACGAGCCTCATGCCAACCACTCGAGGCGCACATTTATTCTGCACAGCCACACACCTTGTTGTGTGTTATGACTTACTTCACATATTTTGCATCCCAAAGCACTTTACAAGCAACAAGAGACTGGTAAAGTGACCAAATTGGAGGAACATGCCTCATTTTACCACTCATCCCCATTGTCTGCCTTTTACAGGGATGTCCTCCTTTCTACCATCTTGACCATACCCATGTCTCCTGTTATGCCGTGATGATGTAAAAGCAGAACAAGACTAAAGTTTGCTGCTGCATTATCAACTAGCTGTACATCCAACATCCACTTTGGGCAGGAATTCCAGTTTCTGCATGCCCTCTGCTCTCAGTTTATACCACACGATGGTAAAGGGATGGACTATCAACTTGCTGGCTGTTTAATTAATTAGCACTTCTCATTCAACAAATGCCATTCCCCTGAGTGCTCTGAAATTAATTTCCAGTGCCTTTTAGACTCCTTGAACAAACCTCACAGGCTTCACAGCACTAGGCAGTGCCTCCCTCTCCAAGGATCCAGGAAGCTAAAAGTTGTGCTCTGTCTCTCATTTATTTATTTTATTTATTTATTTAGAAATGTTTCACTAGGAGGGCACACTAAGCCTAGACTTGTTTCCAGGTGTGACCTGGAGGAGGGGGAAAACACAAGAAATATACATACATATATATACAAGCAAGTAGAACATATGCCATAGCAGCAATCATATATATATATATATAAACGAATGCCGTTGCCTCAGAGGTTGCCAAGAAAGAGGAGCGATTGGACCACAGTGGGCTCAGGGAGGGTGAGGGTGGTGGAACAGAGGCACATCCCTCCCGTTGTACCTCTCCACAATTCCTATGCCATTCTGGCAAACTGTGGTTCCTCTATAGAGGCACCCACAGTGGAGACCAAGGAGGATGCTGGGAACCTCCACAAAGGAGACCCACAGGAGGGTGGCAGGGGACCCTGCAGGGGAAAAAAACAACTCCTGGTGGGGGACTCCATTGTTAGGAAGGTAGAACTGGGGGAGGAAGGGGAGAGGGAGGTAAGGTGCCTGCCTGGTGCCATGACTTGCAGGGACAGGGAGCGAATCCTTAGGATTGCCAGAGCAGCTGCACAGGGGAGGGAGCTGGATGTCATTGTCCACCTAGGGACAAATAACCTGGCTAAGAAAGGGATTAGAGAAGTGCAGGAAGAGTTTGTGGAATTGGGGAGGGGCCTTAGTCAAGTAGCATGCATGGTAACCTTCTCGGAGGTGCTACCCATCTATGGCATAGGAGAGGCTAGGGTGTTCCGCACCATGGGATTCAATCAGTGGTTGAAAAACTAGTGTGGAGCTCAGGGATTTGGCTTCACTGGGGACTGGGGGTCCACCTGGAGTGATGCAAGCCTATACTGGCATGATGGGCTGCATCTGTCCGGGAGGGGAACCAGGATCCTAGGTGATAGGTTTAAATGCTTCATTGGCAAGCTTTTAAACTAGCCAAGGGGGAAGCACTGGAAAGGAGCAGGAAAATCCTAGCCCCCCCCAAATAATCACGGTAGTAAGTGCGGCAAACACCAACATAGAAGTGTCGATAGGGAGAAGGGCAGGGGTAAATGGAGAAAGTGACAAAGGCAAGAAGGACAGGGATGGGGCAAAAGGGAGAAAGGCCATCAGGAAATGGCGGGTAATGAGTACCAATGCCCGTAGTCTGGGCAACAAGCTCCCTGAGCTGATGGCCTTAATGGAAGAGGGATGCCTGGATATCGTAGCAGTCACAGAAACATGGTACACAGAGAACCATGACTGGGATGTTAACATACCAGGGTACATAACCTACAGGAGAGACAGGCAGGGGAGAAGAGGGGGAGGAGTAGCTCTCTATGTAAAGGAAGGGATAAAAGCAACTGAACAAAAGAGTAAACAGGGAGGAGAGGAGGCACAGTTTCGGAACCCACTCGTGAGGGAGCAATCTTAGACCTCGTACTCTCAAACGGGGGCAGTGAGAGGATCTCAGATCTAGAAGTGGGTTGCCATCTGGGGACAAGTGACCATCAAACAGTGTGGTTCACGTTAAACTCAGCTACAGAGTCAAGCCATACAAAAGTGAGGGTACTGGACTTTAGGAGGGCTGACTTTGGCAAGATGGGGAGTGCCTCAGAAAAGCACTAGCAAACAGGCTAGAAGGTGTGCAGCAACAATGGGGAATTATCAAAACTGCCATCACAGAGGCAACAAGCCTTTGTGTGAAGCAAATAAACAAATCAAAATGAAAGAAAAAGCCACTATGCTTCTCAAAAGAGGTGGCTGTGAAAGTCAGGAAGAAAAAGATAGCATTCCGGAAGTATAAGGAAACACAGAAGGAGCAGGACAGAGAGCTGTACCAGTTAAGGCAGAAGGAAGCAGGGAGGGAAGTCAGAATAGCAAAGGCCCAAACTGAGGAAAAGATAGCCAACTCAGTTAAGAAGGGGGATAAAACCTTTTATAGGTACATCAGCGAGCGTAGAAAGACAAAGGAGGGATAGTGAGGCTGAATAGAATGAGCAGTGGGTGGGCAGAGGGGACAGTGAAAAGCAGGAATACTGAATGAATATTTCTGCTCAGTATTCACAAAGAGGAGAGGAAGTGCCTAATCCAATTAACGAAGCACTCTTCACAGGGGTCGATCCCAGTCCTTTCACAGAAGAAAGGGTTCTGCAAGAACTCCTAAAACTGAAGGTGGACAAAGCAATGGGTCCTGATGGAATTCACCCCAGAATTCTAAAAAGAATTAAGGGAGGAACTAGTGAAACCACTGGCTACTCTTTTAATAAATCATGAGAGGATGGTGTGGTACCCGAGGACTGGAGGAAGGCGGATGTGATTCCCCTTCACAAAAGTGGGTCCAAGACAGAGGCAAGAAACTACAGACCTGTCAGTCTGGCCTCTGTGGCAGGGAAAGTGATGGAGTCATTTCTGAAGGAAAGAACATTCGAGTACCTAGAGGCCAGTGGAACACAGGACCCAAGGCAGCATGGGTTCACAGCGGGAAGGTCATGTCAGATGAATCTAATAGATTTCTTTGACTGGGTGACCAAAGTAGTAGACCAGGGAGGGGCTGTGGACATGGCCTACCTAGACTTTAGCAAGGCATTTGACACAGTCCCACACAAAAGATTAATAGTCAAATTAACCAGCCTGGAGTGGGACCCAGGGTGGTAGCCTGGGTAAAACATTAGCTGGACAACAGGACACAGAAGGTAATTGTAAATGGAGTCCACTCTGAAGAAAGGGGTTACTAGTGGGGTACACGCAGGGTTCAGTATTGGGTCCAGTCCTTTTAATGTCTTCATCAGTGACATTGCAGAGGGACTGGAAGGAAAAGTATGCCTTTGCAGATGACACAAAGATCTGCAACAGGGTTGATACACAAGGAGGCGTGGAAAGGATGAAAAGGGACTTGGCAAGGTTGGAGGAATGGTCAGAAGTATGGCAGCTAAGATTCAATGCAAAGAGTGCAAAATAATGCACCAGGAAAACAAGAACCCAGGGAAGAATACACAATGGGTGGGAGGTAGTAACAACAACAAAAGGAAAGGGACCTGGGGTAATCATATCAGATGACCTTAAGGTTAGCAAGCAATGTGAGAAGGCAGTAGGGAGGGCTGGGGGTATCCTGGGATGTATAGGGAGAGGCATCACCAGCAGAAAACAGGAAGTTGTTATCCCTCTGTACAGACAGTTGGTGAGACCTCATCTGAAGTACTGCGTCCAGTTCTGGAGACCCCATCTCCGCAAGGACATAGACAGGATAGAGGCAGTCCAGAGGAGGGCAACTAAAATGGTGCAGGGTCTGCAAGAGAAGCCGTATGAGGAGAGACTAAAGGAGCTTAATATGTATACCCTTGAGGAAAGAAGGGAGGGGGGACATGATAGAATCTTTTAAGTACCTCAGTGGAATCAACAAAGTCCAAGAGGGTAGCATCTTTCAGAAAAGAGGCTTGCAAGAACAAGGGACTAATTTAAAGATAGAAGGAGGCGGTTCAGGGGCAAGGTGAGGAAGTATTATTTCACAGAGAGGGTAGTGGATGCATGGAACAGCCTTCCTGAGGAGGTTGTGGGGTCTAAAACTGTGGGAGAATTCAAGAATGCATGGGACAGACATAAAGGCAATTCTTGTGGGGGTAGGAAGAAATAGGCTGTTGGTTAACTAGGATCTCGGCCTATCCTGTAGGTGAGAAATGGGCAGACTAGATGGGCCTAGCGGTTCTTATCTGCCGTCAAAGTCTATGTTTCTATATATGTGTGTGTGTATATATATATATATATATATATATATATATATTTACAATCATACATGTATGTACAAGCAAGCAGAACATATGCCATAGCAGCAATCATATATATATATATATATATATTATACAAAAAACTCCGTTAATGCATCAGTTAGGGTTCTTCTACAGTGAAAAAAGCGAGGAAATTCAATTTTAGGGTTCTCACCCCTGCACCCACCCCAGCTCGCTCCCACCAACAGGCATCGAGGTGTGCGTTGGGGTCCTTGGCCTAACTCTCACCTCATCCATGTGTAAACAAGCTGAGGTGGTGCAGTGTAGGAGAATTGGGTGAGAGTTAGGGCCAAGGATCCCAATGCACACCCGATGCATGTTGGTGGGGGTGGGCTAGGGTGGGTGCAAGGGTGGGAAGCTAAAATCGAATTTCCTCATTTTTCGCTGTAGAAGAACCCTAACTGATGCATTAACAAAGTTTTACATGAATTTCTTTACTTTTTAAGAAAGAATAGAAAAGTAGAAAGTTGTACAAGTTGGTGGGTGCGCAGGGAGCACCAACTTGTAAGTGACAAGCCACATTACACACCCAGTGACTAAAAAGTACATTCACAACAGCAAGGCCAGCCACCAAACAGATGTTAATGTAGAAGAGCAATAGAAAATGCTGTCCACAAAACGTAAACTATGCCACACAATATCTCCGTAAAATTATATTGTCCAACACATAAACATATCTATTAACATCTACAGGACAAGCCGTCAACACCCTCCAAATTTCAAGTAAAAGGACCAAACCATGTCCAAGATATGACATGTCAAAATTTGAAATGTTCATTCATCAGAGTGGAACAGTTCCGCACCTGTTGACGTTTAACACACACAACTGAAAACTACATCCATGATACTAAGGCTAGATATCCTATCAATTTCAAGCCACCACCACAAGCAAAACGCTGTCCGTAGACCGTAAACTGCACCACACCATATCTCTGCCAAAACAATATTTTCTGACACAGAAACACTGTAATTTACATCCACAGGACATGCCGTCAACACCCTCCAAATTTCAAGTGAAAGACCAAACCGTGTCCGAGATATAACATTTTAACGTATGAGATTTTCATTCATCAGACTGGCAGAGTTCCACACCTGTTGACATTTAACACACACAACGACTGAAAACTACATCCATGACACTAAGGCTAGGTATCCTATCAATTTCAAGCCACCACAAGGAAAACACCGTCCACAACATATAAAGTGCGTCACGCAATATCTCCACAAAAAAAAATCTTCTCCAACACGTAAACACCATAATTCACATCTACTGGACATGCCGTAAACACCCTCCACATTTCAAGTAAAAACACCAAACCATTTCTGAGATATTCAATGTTAAAGATTGGTAAAATTCCCCTGTCTATTCCATTACAAAAAATCTGGCCATTTTGTCCAGCCCTCACGATCAAAGATGGTGATCGAAGAATCTCACGATCAAAGAATTTGCAGGCTCACGAACAAAGGATGAAACAACTAATAAATCAAAAACATTGATGGAATTGTGGGATACCACCACCATGGTTCAACAGAACGAATCCCCCTGAGTAAAACCCACCCTCATTTGACTTCCTAGGACACCCCTGGGCTGAGAAAATAGATTTTCAAATTTGGCCTTCTTGTCCTTCGCTCATGATGCATGATCGTGATCAAAGAATCTCACGATCAAAGAATTTGCAGGCTCGTGATCAAAGAATTTGCAGGCTCATGAGCAAAGAATTAAAAATGTTATAAATCAAAAATCTGAAGGAACTGCGGTAAACCACTACCACGGTTCAACAGAACAAAGCCCACTGAGTAAAACCCACTCTCATTTAACTTCCTAGGACACCCCTGGGCTGAGAAAATAGATTTTTAAATTGGACCATCTTGTTCCTTGCTCACGATGCACAATCAAAGAATCTCACGATCAAAGAATTTGCAGGCTCATGAACAAAGACTTAAAATGTTATAAATCAAAAATTTGAAGAAATTGTGGTAAACCACTACCATGGTTCAACAGAACGAAGCCCCCAAGTAAAACCCACTCTCATTTGACTTCCTAGGACACCCCTGGGCTGAGAAAATAGATTTTTAAATTGGGCCATCTCGTCCCTCACTCACGATGCACAATCACGATCAAAGAATTTCACAATCAAAGAATTTGCAGGCACGTGATCAAAGAATTTGCAGGCTCACGAACAAAGAATTAAAATGTTGAAACGCAAATTTTTAACCGATTTGAATGGAACCAATGGCATGCCTCGATAGAACGGAACCTCCTGAGCAAACCCCACCCTCATTTGTGTCCCTAGCCCACCCCTGACCTGAGATATTTGTGTTTTTAGGTCACCATGCAAGATCACGATCAAAGAATCTCACAATCAAAGATCCTTAGCGAGCCGTGAACAAAGAATTTTAAAGCTAATAACTCTATTTGTGGACCAATTTGGATGGAACCAAAGCCATGACTCGACAGATCGGGGTCCCCTGAGTAAAACCCATTCAAGTTTTACCTCAGAAGTGACCCCTGAGCCGAGATATTTGTATTTTTCCGATCGGAAACTGAAAACAAGATGGTGGACCTCGTGATCAAAGAATTTAAAAAAATTCTCAGGGACAAAGATTCCTGAACCACGAGGAAAAAAATTATTTGATCATAAGGCGGGACAAGATTGCCAGAACCCCATTCTTTGATCGCAAGATCTACATATAAATTTTCCCATTGACTTATAATGGGAACTAAAAAGTTACATAACTTTTGAATACCTTAATATTTTTTCACCAAACAAAAAGTGGCACGTTTGGCCACCAAAGCACTTTCAAACCAGCTATCTTGCAGAGCAGCATGCCACACGATGGTCGTGCAGGGCCACATTCAGAATGTCAAAAGGTGCTTCCAAAAAAGGATAATTTTGCATTTTTCAGCACTTTCGTACACAAAGACCAGTACCACGACCGAAATGCAGTTTGGCAAATCAAGAGATCAACCATGCCCCAACGTGTGTACCGAATTTCAGGCAAATCCAATGAACGGGCCCAAAGTTATTAATGCCCAAACTTTTGACTATAGTATGTAACTGACTGCTGAACCCTAACTATAGTGGCACGACCGCGCCAGTATAATACATATATATATATAGACACATATACTGTATACACAAGCAAGTAGAACATACGCCATAGCAGCAATCATACATACCTGAGGTTACCCGAGGTTAAACAGTACTTGTGTAGATAAATCATTTATCCGACAGCTCACCATTGTACAGTATATCCCATATATATAAATATAAGCTAATAGAACCTATGCCATAGCAGAAATCACACACACACATATATATATATATATATATATATATATATATATATATAGAACACACACACATATACATATATAGACAGGCAAGTAGAACATACACCACAGCAGCAATCATACGTTTATATATATATATATTTTTTTATGCAACAGGGTTGGACATATATTGAGTGTGGTAAATTCGTTTATCTGAGTCACTGTATGTATAAATAAATTTATACATACAGTGACCATTTATACATACAGATTTATACATACAGTGCCGGACTACTTTCTAAAGCTCCAACTATTATGTGTCAGCCCATTTATCCATACAGCATGTACGTCCCTCCCCCTTCCCCTCGCTCTGACTTTTTCCAACAATTTCATTTAGTTTCCAGCACCCATTCATATACCAGTGACTTCTACTTCCCACCACACAGCATCATGATCTCCATGCAAGGCACTCTGCAAAATACACAAACACAGAAACAACTCCTTCATTCCACCGTAAAACAACCGCTGCTGCTCTTCTCCACGCTCTTTTAACAAAACGGCTTTCAAATCAACAGCCTGCTCCTCCTCTCACCTTAAATCTCAACTGTCTTTTCCTACTCCTCTGCATACTGTCTTTTTCCTCCCCATTCTGATTCGATCCTCTTTTTCAATTCTTATAAGATATCAAAAAAAAAACCCCAACAAAAGCAATTCCTCTCTTGCTCGCACACAAGCTGTCCGCATCATTCACTCGCTAAACTCGATGCC
This sequence comes from Neoceratodus forsteri, assembly GCA_016271365.2. Classification (NCBI taxonomy): domain Eukaryota; kingdom Metazoa; phylum Chordata; order Ceratodontiformes; family Ceratodontidae; genus Neoceratodus; species Neoceratodus forsteri. Next base: position 277,189,686 of record CM028138.1, on the reverse strand, counting down.
ATTTTCTCTCATTTTTTTTTCAGTCACCCACTACAACAACCAATGAGCTCTTACATTCTAGATGTCAGTTCGCCACCTGCATAGCATCGGCCACAACAACAGCATATACTACAAGCGGAGCAACTTCTTAAGAATAAAGAAACCCCTAAACTTACACAAAATACATAAAAACCCCACACTTTAAAACAAAAATAAATTCCAGCTCATCCTCTATCCCTATTGCTGGCCAAGGCACCTAGCTTCACCTGAGCTCTTTCCTTCCAAGACTGCTTGAAAGGCAGAGTAGAGTAGAGAACCTTACCAGAGTAAGGGAAAAGGATTAAGACTTCTTTTGGCTAAGCAGATCTACTGTGTGGTGTTGTTTTTATTTTTTACTCACAGGGATTGCTACTGTTTGTTGCTAACATTTCATTGCTTTATTTTTCTCTGTAGCAAAGTGTTTCTTACAGCGTATATCTTCTCTGAAATTATTACAGGTGGTGCTTTACAGGTTTTACAGTTTTATCTAACATTAGGATAAGCTTTCAGGGTTACTGCATTTGTCGTTGGCTGATTGTTTCTGCTCTTACCTCTTTGTTCTTTCATCCGTGGTTCTTCTTTTTCGGCAGAGGAAGGGCCCAGCCAACCACCCCCATCCCCAACCACCCCACACTACACTCCTTTTATAGGGTACCACAGTTGTGACATTTCCTGTGGCAGAGCAGGGAGAGGCGGATCAGTGGGGCATCCACAAGGTGAGCTCATTTACAGGGCACTAGTAATTTAACTTGTTATAACAAGTTAAACAAAAACAAAACACAATCAAACCATTACTTGCATTTTTTTCCTTCTAATTACTCTGGCTAGGTTATAAACCCAGCAACTTATCTGGAATGGATACCATTAACTGCAGGTACTGTGGAACAATTTTCAGAAGGACAGTCTTACAGGATTTAGGACACTGTCCTACATGCTGGGCCACTGAAGATCTTAGGGCTCAGCTCCGGGAAGCATGGGCAGAGATTGCACGCCTCAAATTTCATATTCAAGAGGAAATACATTATAAGAACCACCTGCCATTTCCCCAGCATCCAACAGGAAAACCTCGACCGCGCAGGGTAGTTGGACCAGGAGGTTGGCAGGTGGTTAGGAAAGGCCGTCAGAGTGCCCCCATCACTGAACTGCTCTCCAACATATTACCTCCAAAAACCATATAAACACCACAAACAGGTATCTGCCTCTATCTCTGAAATCAAACAAAGAGGCAGAAGACACTGCAGAGCAGGACACTCGGCACAGGAGCTAGTACAACAAAACTCACCCAAATCAGGAACCAAAACAAAAAAAAAAGCAAAGAAATCCAAAAACTCTGATCATAGGAGACTCCATGATTCGAGGAGTTGATACCCATCTCCAGCCAGGGTAATGGTCAGATGTCTCCCAGGCACATCAGCATGGAGAGACACTGACCGCATTGCTAAATTGTTCACAAAGCAGGAGAAAACATTGATGTCCTAGTACACATAGGAACTAATGATCTCGCCAGCCGGTCCGTTGTGGAGACCAAGGAACACCTGACCAGGCTGGGTGACAAACTATCATCCATTTCGTCTGGCATCTCCTTCTCTGAGATCCTGCCAATCTGGGAGAGGGGGGAAGATGGACGGAAGGTCAGAGAAGGGGAGATAGGGGAGCTAAACACGTGGCTCAAGGGCTGGTGCCAGGAAAAAGGACAGAGATTTGTAGGCAACTGGCAACAGTTCTGAGAGCAAAAGTTCTTTAAATTTGATGGACTGCATCTGACTAAGGAGGGAGTCAGTGCATTGGGGCAAAAGTTTGACGTCTTTGCAGAATATTTAAACTAGCAAATGGGGAGAGGGGTGCAGCACCCCATATGTCGAATGGGAAGAACACCCCTCCCCCCTCAGCTAGTGATCAATCAGGGATTCAGCATGCTTGCAGTTCATTTGCATCACCAGGTAAGAAAAAAGGTTTGTCTCCACATACAACGCTCAGGGGTAATGCCAAACCTCACCCAACAACTAACACACCAAAATCTGCCCAATGGAAAATCATGTACACAAATGCTCACAGCCTGGGAAATAAGATCCCAGACCTGCAAGCAATAATGTCAGAGGCTAAACTGGACATAGTAGCAATTAGTGAGACATGGTTTACCAGTAACCACACTTGGGAGACTTCAGTACCTGGCTGTGTATTGTTCAGAAGAGACTGAGGTGCAAAAGGGAGGAGTGGCCCTGTATGTCAATGAAAATATCAAAGCTACAGAAATTCAGAATACACATAAGGAGCCAGAAGAACTGTAGGTCACCCTGGAAACAGAAATGGGACAGCCATAAGAACTGGGGTTGTCTACAGGCCCCAGACCAGGGGAGGACATAGACACATTACTGTTAGAGGATATACAAAACATGACAGCTAAAGGGAGGTTCTGATAATGGGAGACTTCAACATGCGGATACAGATTGGTCAATACCAGCAGGAACATCTTCTAGAACTAGACACATAGTGGATTCCCTGCAGGGGGAAGGCCTCAAACAACTGGTACAACAACCCACAAGAGACAGGGCTATCCTAGATCTAGTACTAACTAACAAGGAAGGGATCACAGATCTCCAGGTAGAAGGTCACCTGGGGCCAGTGACCATCACATGGTATGGTTCAATTTGGCTACTACATCTAAATCATCCCATTCCAAGGCAAAAAATGGGACTTCAGAGGCTGACTTTGATAAGATGGCCAACAGAGTTAAGCTAGCCCTGGCAAAAATAAACACAGGTGAGGGTGTACAGGCAAAGTGGGCAAGCATTAAGGATGCAATACTTGAAGCAACATCCCATTGTGTTAGACAGAAAAGTAAGTGCAAAAGGAAAAGGAAACCACTTTGGTTCTCAAATACAGTAGCAGAAAAGGTCAGAGCCAAAAGGCTGGCCTTCAGGAAATATAAAGGAACACAGCGGGATGAAGATAGGGAGGCATACCAAACTGCCATAAGGGAAGCAGGGAAGGCAGTAAGGCAGGCAAAGTCCTAAACCTGAGGAAACACTAGCACGAACAGTAAAAGAAGGTGACAAGACTTTCTATAGATACATTAGTGAAAGGAGAAAGTCCAGAGGGGGTATTGCTAAGCTTAATGGAGAAAAGGGGAGCATGTGAGGAGGAGGACCATGTAAAAGCATCTATCTTAAATAGATACTTTTGCTCAGTATTTACTGAAGAGAAGGTAGGGCAGAGCCCACAGCTCAACACCATGGACACAGGGGAGAGGGAGGTGAGCACTACTCCCTTCACAAAAAGAAAGGGTCCTACAAGAGCTTGCTAAACTCAGGGTGGATAAGGCAATGGGACCTGATGGCATACATCCCAGGGTACTTAAGTAGCTAAAGGTGGAACTAGCAGAGCCATTAGCAGAACTGTTTAGTTAGTCTCTGAGCACAGGAGAGGTCCCAGAAGACTGGAGAAGGGCTCATGTGATCCCGCTCCACAAGAGTGGTAGCAGGGAGGAGGCAGGGAACTACAGACCACTCAGTCCTACCTCAGTAGTGGGCAAGATTATGGAGGCACTCCTTAAGGAAAGGATAGTGCAACATCTGGAATCCATAGGGGCACAGGATCCAAGACAGCATGGGTTTACAAAAGGAAGGTCCTGTCAAACTAATCTCATAGATTTCTTTGACTGGGTAACCAGAATGGTGGACCAAGGGTGAGCAGTTGATGTTGCATACCTTGACTTCAGCAAAGCTTTTGACACTGTTCCACATGGAAGATTGATAAATAAGCTGGGTAGGCTTGGGGTGGGTCAGAAGTTGGTCAACTGGGTGGCAAACTGGTTGACAGGCAGAAAACAGAGAGTGGTGGTAAATGGTATACAGTCAGAAGAGATGCAAGTCACAAGTGGGGTACCTCAGGGATCAGTCCTGGGACCAGTCCTCTTCAACATCTTCATTAGTGACCTTGCAGATGGACTAGAGGGTAAGGCTTGTCTGTTTGCAGATGACACCAAGATCTGCAACAGAGTAGATGAGATCTGGATAAACTAGCAAAATGGTCAGAAGAGTGGCAACTGGGATTTAATGCAAAGAAGTGCAAGATCATGCACATAGGGAAGAGAAACCCTGAAGCCGCCTATAGGCTTGGAGGGGAGTTGCTAGCTGTCACAAAGGAAGAAAGAGACTTGGGCATCATCATCACTGATGACCTGAAATCATCCAAGCAGACCTCTAAAGTAGTAGGTAAGGCTAGGGGGGTGTTAGGGTGTATTAGTAGGGGTATCACAAGTCGTAAGAGGGAGGTAATAATCCCTCTTTACAAGACACTGGTTAGGCCCCATCTGGAGTACTGCATGCAGTATTGGAGGCCACATCTTCACAAGGACATTAACCAAATTGAGGCAGTCCAGAGAAGGGAAACCAAAATGGTGCAGGGACTGCATCAGAAAACATATGAGGGCAGATTAACAGAGCTCAATATGTATACCCTTGAGCAAAGGAGGGAGAGAGGTGATATGATCGAGGCATTCAAACACCTTAAGGGCATTAACAAGGTGAAAGAGTCTAACATGTTTAAATATAAGAAAAATAGCAGCACAAAAGGACACAGCATGAGATTAGAGGGAGGCCGATTAAGGGGGAATGTGAGGAAATTCTTTTTCACAGAAAGGGTGGTGGATGCATGGAATGGCCTACCTCAAGAAGTGGTGGCTATGAATACAGTGCAGGGCTTCAAACAGGCATGGGATAGGCATAAGGGAGCAATACAAATGAATATGAATAGATAGGCCACTGACAGAGCAAAGGCCGATGGCACATTTATAAGGTAGAAAAAGAAATGGGCAGACTGGATGGGCCATGCGGTCCTTATCTGCCGTCAACTTCTATGTTTCCATAAATGAAATATGTGGGGGTCGGCTGTGTGATATATCATTTAACTGTTGTAGTTGCCATAGACGTCTTGTAACCATCACTCGTGGCTCCACCACTCATGAGGTTACTTGAGGTCAAAGGCAACTACAACAGATAAATGATATATCATACGGACGACCCCTGCATATCCCTTATACTGTATATACATACATATATAAGGGATATGCGGGGTAGTGCTACCATAGTTAGGGTTGAGTAGCATGTTTAAGGTTAAAGGGTGAAACTTTGCAACTTTGCACCTTAATTAACTTTGCCGCCCTTCAACAGATTTGCCTGAAATTTGGTATGCACACTTGGGCACGGTAGATCTTGGGATCCGCCAACTTTAGTACCTGTCGGACATATGGCTGCGGAGTTATTAAGCAACAACCAAATGCGCAATGAAGTTTTTTTGCGAATTCTTTGCTCTCGCCTACAGGTCACACAGTTTGAGCGACCAGTCCGAAAACTTCATGAACGTGGGGCCAGGGTCCCCGATGTGCCTTTTGAAGATTTTGTGAAAAAATATTAAACAGTTCAAAAGTTATTCAAAAACACGTTCCCATTATAAGTCAATGGGAAAAGTTAACAAAAAGTTTGAAAGTGTCGCAAATGCACTTTTTAGTGTTGCAAATGGCCCTAGTAGTGTCGCAAATCCGCCATTTTGTTTTCAGCTAGTGATCAGAAATATGCTTGGCATTTAAAATTGAGACCCTCTAGGGACACAATTCTTTCTGTGTTCACCTACTCAGACCCTGAGGATGCTAGCCATGTCTTTATTTTGAGGTTAAACACCCCAGAAATATGTTTTCATATTTCTGGAAACATCAGTGTTGCATTTACTGACACTTTCCTATATTTTGTGAAAGTGTGTAAATTGCAACACTACTTTTCCAGACTATGGCCAAAATGACAGGAGTTCTTTGCCACCCTGCTGCAAAAGAACTGTTTGGTCTTTTGGGCTGACCTTTGGAGGGAAGGCAGCCAACATCTCACAGATGTGTCTTTTGGCAGTTTGGTGAAAAAATATTGCAAAGCTGACAAGTTATGGTACTCTGAAGATGACGTTTTTTCCAGTAGACTAACATAGTGGCGTACGCCACTCCTTTTAGAGCATCGTATCTCAGCGTTGTGAGATCACGAATTTTACGTCAGTGACAATGCAGCGAAAACATAGCCAGGAAAATCATGAATCATTAATTTTTTTTTTTTTCCCTACGGCATACGGTTACTGAGATATAAGCAATTTAGTATTCCAACACCTCATTTTCGGCTCCGAGGCCCATTATGATGCATACATTCTTTGTACACACTGTGTTTCTCTATGCAGCTGTTGGGGAAAAACAGGGCATGCACTTCTGTTAATGTTACAGTTACTGTTTCCACTTGCGTTTACGTACCAGTTTGCGTTCCCATTCTCGTGTACGTCACCGTGTGCGTTACCCTTTGCGTTCTCATTTGTGCTTGCGTTTGCGTTAATGTTACCATTTGCGTTTCCAATACTCATTGTGTTTGCGTTTCGATTTGCATCACTGTGTGCATTGCCATTAGCGTTTACGGCAGCCTTTTCATTTGCATTTGTCTTTTGTTTTGCGTCTTCGTTGCTGGTACTGTTACCATTTGCGTTTCCTATTGCGTTACTGTGCCTGAGCGCATTACAGTTTGCGTTTCCATATGTGCTTGCATTTCCTTTTGCATTTCTGTTTCCTTTGGCATTATTGTTGCTGTTACCATTACCATTTGCATTTACAATTGCAGTAATGTGACCGTGCGCGTTACGGTTTGCGTTTACGTATGTGTTTACGTTTATGTTTCTGTTTTCTTTGGCATTATTGTTCATGTTAACTTTACCATTTCTGTTTACAATTATGGTACCGTGCCCGTGTGCGTTATGGTTCGCATTTATGTGCATGCTTCCATTCGCGTTTTCGTTTCTGTTACATTTGGTGTTCTTGTTGCTGTAACACTTAACATTTGTGTTTACAACACTGGTGCCGTCACTGTGCGCGTTACCAGTTGTGTTTCTGTACGCACTTGTGTGTCCGTTTGCGTCACTGTTCGCTTCGGCGTCACTTTACACTTGCGTTTCTATTAACGTTTGCTTTACCATTTATGTTTACTTTATCATGTGCGTCACCATTGCCGCTTGCATTTGCTTTGCAGCTCCTGTTACTATGTAACAAGACATAACGTGGTGGGAGCCCCCACCACCACATTCCAGTCACTATTTATCGTATTCATTCTCAAAAAGAAGGGGAAATTAGAGGCAAAAAACTCAGTTTAATGCATCAGTTAGGGTTGTTCCACAGCAACAAAAGCGAGGAAATTCGGTGTTAGGGTTGAAAGCTCCCTTTGGACCCCCAGCCCACCCCCAACCGGCATCACAGTGCGCGTTGGGGTTGTCGGTCCTAACTCTCCCCCATTCTCCTATACCTCTGCTTCTTTACACATGTGATGGGGTGAGAGTTAGGGTCGGCGACCCCAATGCGCTTCCCATGCCGGTTGGGGAGTGGGCTGGAGGGGTCCAGGGGCTTTCAACTCTAACACCGGACTTCTCACTTTTTGTCACTGGAACAACCCCTAACTGATGCATTAAATGGATTTTTGCCTCTAAATATATATATATATATATATATATATATGATATATATGTCTACACGTACATACATTCATATATATACAAGTAAGTAGAACATATGCCATAGCAGCAACCATACATACATTTTATATATATATATATATATATATATATATATATATATATATATATATATATATAAATATATACATACATATGTATATATGTATACACAAGCAAATAGAACATACACCATAGCAGCAATCATATATATATATTATAGTGGCACAGTAGTGCCATTATAGTTAGAGCTGAGTACCCCACTTAAGGTTAAAGTGTGAAATTTTGCAGCCTAATAACTTTGCCACCATAGGACAGATTTGCCTGAAATTTGTCGGGCATGGAGCAGTACCACAGTTCTCTGGATCTGGCAAGTTTTGTATTGGTCAGATATGCAGTTGCGGAGTTATAAAGCAACATTCCATAGTGCATTTACGCTTTTTAGCGCATTATTTGCTTGCGCCTACAGGTAGCACGGTTTGCGCTACCGGTCCAAAACCTTCAGGGAGCATGCAGCCAGGGTCCCCAATGTGCCTTTCAAAGATGTCGTGAAAAAATATTAAACGGTTCAAACGTTATTCAAAAAACAAGTTTCCCATTATAGTCAATGGGAAAGTTAACAAAAAGTTCAACAGTGTCACGAATGCAGTGCTTATTGTCGCAAATGACCCCTGTAGTGTCATGAGTCAGCCATTTTTTTTTCAGTTAGTGGTCACAGAAATGCTTGGCATTTAAATTTAGGACCCTCTAGGGACACAGTTCTTTTTGTGTCCACCCAGTCGAGCCCTGAGGATGCTAGCCATGTCTTTTTTGGGGGGTTAAACACCCCAGAAATATGATTTTCAAATTGTTGTAATCTCTAGTGTCACAAAGTAGTGTCGAACTTGCAATTGTGATTTTTTTTTTGCGAAAGTGTCATGATTTGCGACACTACTTTACGACACTATGGCCAAAACAACAGGAATTTTTTGCCACCCTACTGCAAAAGAACGGCTTGGTCTTTTGGGCTGAAATTTGGAGGGAAAAAAGCCAACATCCCAAAGATGTGCCTTTGCACAGTTTGGTGACAAAATATTGCAGGGATACAAAGTTACGGTACTCCAAAGTTGACAGTTTTTCCCACAGACTAACACTGCAGTGTCCGCTGCGCCTTTTGGGGCCCATATCTCGGAAACGCTTCGAGATACGGACTTTTCATTGGAAAAATGCTTGGCCCCATGAGGGCTACGTGCAAAACTATCCAGGAAAGTCATAAATCACATGAAATTTTAATTTGTTTTCTACGTCGTATGGTTCCTGAGATATAAGCAGTTTAGTGTTCCAAGTGCTCATTTTCTGCTCCGAGGCCCATTATTATGCATACATTCTTTGTACTCACTGTGTTTCTCTATGCAGCTGTTGGGCAAACACAGGGTGTGTGCTTTCGTTACTGTTACAGTTAGCATTCCCACTTGCATTTCTGTATCTGTTTGCGTTAGCGTTCCCATGTACGCCAATGTGTGCGTTTCGCTTTGCGTTTTCATTTGTGCTTGCGTTACTGTTACCATTTGCATTTCCACTACTGTTTCTGTTTGCATTACCATTTGCATTTGCGTACGTGCTTCCATTTGCATTTGTCTTTCCTTTGGCATCATCGCTGCTGTTACCATTACCATTTTGCATTTCCAATTGCGTTACCGTGACTGTGCACGTTACGGTTTGTGCTTCTGTACCCGCCTGCGTTTGCATTTCTGTTTCCATTACCATTTGCACTTGCATTTCTATTACTGTTTGTGTTATCGTTTACGTTTGAATCACCGTGTGCATTACTATTTGTGTTTGCGTACACACTTCCATTTGCATTTCTGTTTGCGTTTCTGTTTCCTTTGGCGTCATCGTTGGTGTTACCATCAGCATTTGCGTTTCCTATTGCATTACCATGACCATGTGCATTACGATTTGCATTTGCATACACGCTTGCATTTGCATTTCTGTTTTCAGTAATGTTTGCCCTTGTGTTTCTATTACCGTTTGCATTACCGATAACTTTTGTGTCACAATGTGCGTTACTGTTTGCGCTTGTGTTACCGTTATGTCACTATTTATAGTGCACATTCTCAAAAATAAGAGAATTTCATGGCAAAAAAATTAGTTTTATGCATCAGTTAGGGTTGTTCCACAGCGACATAAGCGAGGAAGTTCGATGTTAGAGTTACCACCCCTTGCACCCCACCCCACCCCCACCAACAGGCATCGGAGTATGCATTGGGGTCATTGGTCCTAACTCTCACCCCATTCTCCTAAACTGCACCACCTCAGCTTATTTACACATGGGATGGGGTGAGTTGGTCGATGACCCCAACGCACACCTCGATGCCTGTTGGTGAGGGTGGGGTGCAAAGGGTGGCAACCTAACATTGAATTTCCTCGCTTTTGTCACTGTGGAACAGCCCTAACTGATGCTTTAAACAGAGTTTTTTTGCCATGAATATATATACTGTATATATATAAAAAATACACACACATATATATATATATACACACACAAGCAAGTAGAACATATATGCCAGCAGCAATCATACATATATATATATATATATATATATATATATATATATATATACACAAGCAAGTAGAAAATACTCCATAGCAGCAATCACACATATATATATATATATATATATACACACACACACATATACATATACATACAAGCAAGTAGAACATACGTCATAGCAGCAATCATATATATATATACACACACATATACATATATATATGCAAGCAAGTAGAACATACACCATAGCAGCAATCATAAATATATATATATATACACACACACACATACACAAGCAAGTAGAACATATGCCATAGCAGCAATCATATATATATCTACATACATATATATACAAGCAAGTAGAAAATACTCCATAGCAGCAATCATACATATACTGAGGTATATATATACAAATATATATATATATATATCTACAAGCAAGTAGAATATATACCATAGCAGCAATCATACATATATATACACACACACACACACACACACACACACACACATACATATATAGACAAGCAAGTAGAACATATGCCATAGCATATATATATCTATACACATATACATATATATATATATATATATATATATATATATATATATATACTTATACACACAAGCAAGTAGAACATACTACATAGCAGCAATCAGGGGAAGGAGGAAGTGGGAAAATCCTGCAGTAAAATATATATAAACAGAAAGTACATGTCCACATTCCAAAATCCAGCTGTAGTAGAGGAATAGAGATTGGTAAACAGTATGCAGTGATAGGAACTGGTATAAGCGTAAATATATAAAAGCATTACAATTACAGCAGTATAATATCCTAAGCTGAAGATGCAGAACAGTGATTAGTGAACAGTATACAGTGAACAAGTTGGTACAAGCATGAAAGGAGAGAAGGCAGTGATTAGCTGGGACAAGTAACTTGGAAGTCAGGTTGCCCCCATAGAGAGGGAGGGAGTAAATAGGGTAGGATTTAGAGGGGGGTAAATTAGATAGGATTGAGGGGTGAGTCATGAGGAGAGAGAATTAGTTGCAAGTGCAGATGTGGGGAGGGAGACTGCGAAAGAGAGAGAGGAAAGAGCAGCAGGAGAGGGGGCATGATAAAGAGGCAGGGGGATAGAGTTTCACAGTTTGGGCAGGTGATAGGAGAAAGCAGACTGGCCTTTAGAAGTGGATCTTCTAAGAATAGTTAGAAAGTGGTGGTCATAACTATGGAGAGAGTGAGTGGGAGGGTGGAAGTGGTGAAAATGAGGAGGAAAGACAGGAAGGAAGGGAACCAAACCAGTATTTGGCAGTGAAGGAGACACAGTGGGAGCATCTCTGATTCGCAAGAGAGAGGAAGGAGAGGGGATTGTAGAGATCACAGTGATGGGAGGGGGGAGCATCAAGTGCAAAGCGGCAGAAGGAGTTGTAGAGGGTGTCCAGTCTGGCAAGGGAGGTTTTGGGAGCAGCACTGAAGATTACGTCACCATAATCAAAAACTGAAAGGATCAATTTTTGTACCACACTGTGGCCACAGCAGCCTCTCACAGTACAGTGCATTCAGGGGATTTTCAAATAGCCACACAAAGACCACCAATCAAAAATCTTACTAGCCGAACCAAAATTAAAGGTAGCCAAAATACACACTGTTATTAAAAAGAAATTCATGCCACTATAGTAGGCTGTTTAAAGGGACACTGTCAACCCCACCTTAGGCCTCAAAGTGACCCTAGTTTAAACAAGCATTTGTTAATGCCAAATGTTTGCTTGCTAGTATTAGCATCGGAAATGCAGGAGTTAGAGAGATGCAGAATAGGAATGGCAGTGAAGTATTGAACTTCACACCAACCCCACCTCCACCCTGCAGAGATGGACAGGCATTGGGGTATGCATTTGGGACATCGCCCATAACGTTCATGCCATTTCACTTCACCCTATCCTGCAGACACCGACACGTCTTAAGGTGTGCCTTAGGGTGTTCAGCTTTACAGTCACCCAATTCCATGAGGACATATGCTGAAATGGGTGCAGCATAGGAGAATGGGGTGAACTCTGGGGCGGAAGAGTCCAAGGCACACCTTGATGCCTGTCACTGGCTGCAGGGTGGTGGTGGGGGGGGGTGTAATGGCATGAGCATTACAGTCGGCAATCCAAAGGCACACCCCTGATGCCTGTCAGTCTGTACAGGGTGAGACATTATAGTTAGAAACCCTAAAGCCCCGGGCGTTTGTTGGTATTTGCACTACAGATTTTCAACATGGCCTTTTTGTGACCCCCACCTCATGAAAGCATTTGGGACCTCTTCTTATGAACAGAGGCACTGTTATTTTGTTATTGTGTCCGAACTTTGAGTTCCCACAGCGACCGTGCCATTCTGTGCCAGATGTATAAAAGCACAGATCAGGCAGGATGTGAAGAATGACAGCAGTACCATTCATAGGGAGGTGTGAAGAGATGGCAATGTTGAAAATCTGTAGTGAAAATATTAAAAATACTCGAACTTCCAGTCTTACATGGAAACTGTGCAACGCAAGCACGTAACACAGTCATATAGTGGAATTATTTCACCAAATTTTCAACAAGGACATTTTGTGACCGCTGCTCATGAACACTGTCACTGTGATTTTCCTAATCTGTCCCGAACATTGATTTCCCACAGCACCAGACGTGTAAATGCATATTTTGGGCAGGATATGAAAAATGACAGCTGTACTGTTTGTAAGGAGGTGTGAAAAAAATGGCAATGTTGAAAATCTGGAGTGAAAATATTACAAATGTGTGAAATTATGAGGGTGCATGGAAACTGCGTAACGTACGCTCGTAACACAGTCATTTCATGGACTTTTGTCATTAAATTTTCAACACAGGCATTTTAGCACCTCTGCTCATGAACAGTGTCACTGTGATTTTTTTTTAATCTGTCCTAAACACTGACTTCCCACAGCGACGTGCTATTCTGAGCCGGAAGCGTGAAAACACATTTCGGCCATGATGTGAAAATTGACAGCTGTACTATTCATAATGAGGTGTGGAAAAATGCCAATGTTGAAAATCTGGAGTGAAAATATTACAAATTCGTGAAGTTATGAGTGTGCGTGGAAACTGCGAAACGCATGCTCGGTAACACAGTCATTTTATGGCTTTTGTCACCAAATTTTTAGCATAGGCATTTCAGGACCTCTGTTCATGAACAGTGTCACTGTGATTTTCTTAATGTGTCCCAAACACTGATTTCCCCACAGCAACCACGCTATTCTCTGCGCTTGGTCACGAAAACACATTTTAGTCAGGATGTGGCGTGCATAGAAAACTGCACAACGCCGCGTTTGCAAACAGTCATTTTGGATTTTTCACCAAATTTGCAACATAGGCTTTTGACAGCCACCTCATGAACACTGACACTGTCGTTTCATTAATCGGTCCCGAAAGGTCATTCCGCGCAGTGACCTTGAAATTACCTTTCGGGACCGAATAACGCCATGAGAGTGGCTGAATTCATGAGGAGGTGTCTCAATAACCCCATGTTGAAAATTTGGTGCCAAAATTCCCAAACATGCCTGAGATATGCACCAAAGTTGAAAAAAACCTTTTTATGCCATTATACAGCTTACCGGCATTTCTTCAGTTCGCGGTCAGCTTTGAAAAGCGCAGATGTGTTCCCAGTCCACCGAAGATCATCACGCCAGGCTCCGGAGGTAAGTATGGGGTGAGGGGGGTGTGGTGAGGTAAGGTGTGCAGTGGGTGGGTGTGGGTCAGGGGAGGGGACGGCGACCGGCATGGGACCGGTTCCTTTCTTTCAGGGGAAAAAAAAAAGACGTCGCTGGAAGGTTTTTTTTCAGGCTTGCTTTCAGCACACTGGGGTGGGCTCCCAGTGTACCACCTGCCTTTTTTGGGGTGGGGGGACTTAATCTGACAGAGATTGGGCCCCCTCTCGGCAAAGAATGACTGTTTGGGGGGCAAGATGCCGAGGGGGATTGGGCACCCCCTCAGCACACAACAAATGGGGAGGGGGTTACATTATGCCGATGGGGAGCGGGCTCCCCCTTCGGCAAATGAACTGGGTCAGGGGCATGCCGATAGGGGGATTGGCCACCCCCGTTGGCTTTGATGGGGCTGTGAGGCAGCGGCAAGCTGCCGCCATGTTTACAAAAAGTGTTACACTAGTCAAGGTACTGTCCTGCAATGATGGGTCACTCCCTCATTGCAGTGGAATGACTGATGTTGCAATGACGAGGTAGCCCCTCATTACAGCAGCGAAATCGTTTAAACTTGGTGCCACTTTTGGAAACCAATGTCATCAGCACAGTGTACGTGCATTGGTCCACCAGTGCCAAGCCCCCAAATGCAGTGCCACCTTCGGCTGCCACAGTGCTGCACCTCCACAACCCGCTTCTCTCCTAAGCTGCTGCATAATGTTTCTTGCGCGTGCGCGTAAGCAAACATAAAAACACATTTTATGACTAGCCATATTCTATAGAGACTGTTGACGTAGCTGATAGTTTGATTCAGATCCCTTGTTTCTTTTAAAAAGTAAAAAACTGAGTGCTCAACATACTGGTATTACCACACCAAAACGTGTTTGTTTACATTTCTTGACTAATTCGTATTGCATCTTTCCTGGACTCAGGAACATCCCCAACACAATCTAGCCACTCATTATACAGTGGGAGTAGAAGAGACTATTGTATCATGAGCGGCTGCACTGTTTTATGGTGTTTCTAATGTTCAGGAAGTATGCAGTAAGAGTAGCTTAATGATTTGAAGCAAAACAAGGCTGGGTATAGCTATACATCACCACGCATTTCAATTCTAATAAGCAAGGAGGCAGATCAAACAACCCGGAACATGAATGAATTTTAGAGCAGGTAAGCAATCATAAAATGTGTTTTTTTTTACCTAAAAATAATATGATGCAAAAAAGGTTGACAGTGTCCCTTTAATGTTAAACCCCAAATTTTGCACCTTAATAACTTTGGTGTCACTTGAAGAAATAGCTCAAAATTTGGCATGCGCGGTCAGGCTGTCAGTGACTGGAAGAGTCTGTCAGAGTCTCAAGACATGAAAAGTTTCATGATGGCATCTTGTACGGCTTTTAAAATATGGAGTGACAAAAAATGAAAGTTTGTTTTCCCTATACTTAACATTGAGTATTTTTTTATCTCACCTATAGCCTAGACTACGTGGAACTTTTTCATGAAATTTTCAGGGTTGAAGGGGGTCCATGCCAAGGGTGTGCCCTTGGAAGGTTTGGGAAAAAAATATTATACCATTTTAAAATTACAATGATTTTTGAGTTAACGGTCAAGTTAAACTGGTAAAAAAAAAAAACTATAGCGAAATATAAAAAACATATCACGAGTGGTTATTTGCATGACTTACTTGTGGGGGGACAACAGTCAAGATGGCCACCATTTTCTTTTTACTTTTTAAACATACATACATTTAAAGTACAAAAAAAATTATGTATTTTTTTTAAAAAACAAACACTTGGACCTTGTTAAACGGCTCCCATTTAGCTAGATTTTGGTGGGTTTTTTTTTTTTAATGTTGACAGAAATACCTTTTCTGGGCACTCAAAATCCAGATGCCCAGCTTAGCGAGAGGAGCTGTTCACCCACATTCTCTGTATGAGAACAGCAGGACTTTGTTGAGTTCTGTAGCCGCAGCTGGAACTTGTGCTGCGGGCTGCTCTGAGAGCAGTGAATCACCATTTTCCTGGTGTCTAGTGGCACCCCCATCCTCCCACTGCCATCTCCTCATGTACAGTATATTTCCCTGCTGTCTAGTAGCAACCCCCCCACCCTTTGATTGCCATCCCCCTCATGTATAGTAGGTTTCCTTGGTGTCTAGTGGCACTCCCCCACTCTCCAATCACTGTCCCTGCATGTATACCCACCCACAAGCAGCAAACAGAAAAAACATCAGGGTTTTGAGTCTCTGGAGTCTTGGTGAATCAGTGGTGGGGTCTTCCTTGGGGGGATTTATGTGATGTCACCGAATGTGGCAGCGCGACCCCTAAAAGGGCACAGGCAAGTGCAAGAATGGCTGTCCGGCTCACAGGATGGGAGAGCGAGCATCAGAGTGGCAAATCCACTGGTTTAATAAAAACAAAACAATGTCATCACCACCACCAGGGGATGCAGAATGAGGATTGGGGGGAGGATGGGACGGGGACCCAGTGTGCGGGGGGGGATGAAGGGGCTGTGCAGAGAACATGGCAGGATGGGTCCACAAAGAATGGGACTGTGGCACCACAGAGGGCAGGCAGCAAGCAGGAAATGCGGGTGTGTGCTGGATGGACAATGCCTGCCACAAGGATGGGGGTAGCACCAGCGGGAGGGTGTGGGGGACCAGGAGGTACAGAGCAGGGGGCCACCGGGGGGGCACAACGCCACGGGACAAGCGGTCATCGGGACACGGGACCACCGGCAAAGCACAGCAGGCACACACACAACTATACCTGCAGCTCAAAGTTAAAGGCAAGACCATGCAGGTAGTCGGGTGTGGTGTGTGTCCTGTACCCAACAACGATGGTCTCTATCTGCCAGGTGAGGTTCCTGTAACACCTCTTCTGGGCAGCAGTGGCGGCACCGGACTGCAGCTGGCCCATGCGGATCTCGGTGAGGTGCTGCTCCTCTAACAAGCAGTCCAGAAAATGCCAGAGACTCGGGTGGCTGGCACCTAGCCAGGTGGAGAAGCCATTCGTGCTAGCCCTCCACCACATTGCTGGTTCTGGCCAGTCCATTGAGGGTTGGCTGGTGCATATTCCAGGCTGTGACTGGGAACAGAGGCTACCTGCGTGCAGTCCTGCCTACTGGCCGACCAAACCACATCACCCCAAAACAGTCGATGAGTGGCATGAGCAGTTACTCACTGTCCCTGTAAAATGGCTGCTCCAGGAGCTCACAGTATGCACTCCCTACAGCTGCCACTGGCACGAATGCCAGGGCTGTGAGCATCCGCAGGCTGAGGGCAAATCTCTCATCAGTGGTGTACTTGCCATGCATCTCACGGGTCTGCTGAATCTTCTTCCAAATGGCCTGGCAAAAAATGGAAAAAGCAGCCCCTGAGGGATGTAGAATCAAATGTGGCCCCAAGAGCACGCCACACTGCTCGTTCAATGTAAAGTAGTGAGGTTTTAGGTTGCACCCCACTGACCACTTTGTGCACCTCTGCTAACACAGTGGCATATGCCCGTTCAGTCCTCAACATGAGGACGCAGACAGCTGGCAGAACCACCCCCTCA
Organism: Neoceratodus forsteri; assembly: GCA_016271365.2. NCBI lineage: Eukaryota > Metazoa > Chordata > Ceratodontiformes > Ceratodontidae > Neoceratodus > Neoceratodus forsteri. Next base: position 277,172,368 of record CM028138.1, on the reverse strand, counting down.
CACATCCCATGCATGGCAGAGAGTTGTCCAAAAAGTGGTGGTGCACAGTGGAATGTCCCATCCATAAACCAGTCCTCACAGCTGGCCAAGTACTGCAGGGACTCCTGGGTGCCACACACGAGGATCCGGTCCTCTGCGGGGCCACTATCGTATTGCAGGAAGAGAGCACCATTCCCAGTAACAGCATACTCTGGTGGTATCTGTAGGTCGGTCAGTGACCAGGGCGCAACAGGGCACCCCCTACCAGCCTGCCATACCTTCTGCACTGTGCGCTGCAGCAGGGGTAGTGCTGGCAGCCTACTGGTCACTGTGTCTGAAACACTTGCTGTACTGTGGATGAGCAACTGGCTGGTGCTCTCCAGGGTCATACATGCCCACCCATGCACCCCTGCCAGCACTTCGCAGACCTCCACCTCCCCAGCATCGGGGACATGACTGTGTGGGTGGCCAATGTATACAATGATGTCCGCCATGGTGTGGATGCATGCAGGACAGCTATGTTTGTAGTCCTCCACACACCGCCAGTACACCTTCTCCTTCACCTCCTTGTCATGCTGGCATGTGTAGCTCCGGTGTGGGAGGTGTGGCTTCCCCTTCTGTCTGAAAAAAATCATGCTTCGCTCAACTCCATGATTGCCGTTCCAGTGGAACGCCTGCATTGCCGTCCAGTGCCCCTTGAAGGTGACATGGGGTCATATGGTTGCAGGCCCACCTACTGGCGCCTGTGCGGAGCGCACCATGCAGCCATTCGGCATAAAAGATAGTTCCTTGCGGCACACAACACCGTATGAGTGGCATGCCAAGAAGTGGTACTGTTGATGGTGGTGAATACAGCTGCAGTCTTAACGGCGGCCTGTGGTGCTGTGCATGGCCTGCCTATGGTCATGCATGCCTCTTCTGCTGCCTGTCCCTGTTCCCTATCCCACATCTGCTGTGGTGCGCTTACTGCACCATGTGGGATTCGATCCCCAACCAACTATGCTGGTTCACTTGCACCGATGGCGTGTGTGTAGGCACTGTGCTATGATGGCGGTACAGCAGTCAACCAACCGTCATGCACTGTTGTAGGTGGGTGGGGGTCTGTCTATGTCCGAGTAGGGCCATACACACTTGGGGTGCACAGTGAGGCTGGGTTGTGGGTGGCATGAGGGCGGGTCCCAGGTCCCATCTTTCCATGCAATGCCCTGTCCCGCCTGCTATCTTGCTGCTGGGTTTTCATCATTGCCGGTCACAGGCTTTTTTCCTTCTTCACCCTTTTTGCAACCGCCCACATTGCTATTCGCGGTATTCCCACTCGCCCACATTGACAGTCGCAGTAGGTTCACTTGGCCCTGTGTGCAGTCACTATTGAGATGCTCATCCATCAGGTATGCCACCATGAAGTCGATCGAAATACATGGTCAAGCGCGTGCTCGGGAGTCGCATAAAAGGCATCGCCCTTCCGGGGGTAGCCCATCTGCCGTAGCCCTTATCATGGGATACCTCCTTGGGGTTGTCAACCCTAATGCTCACCCCTTCCCCCAGTCCATAGTCTCCGATCTGAAGCACAATGTACAGCTCCAAGCCACTGACTCATAATGATACACTCTTCAAAGGTAGAGGAGCATGTCTCATCACAGGCTGCCAACAGAATTTGTTGTAACTTTCTTCCCTGTGGGGCCTGCCAGAAGAAAGGAGATCGTGTGTGATGTTTGCTCACAGAATGGAGTGGGAAGACCCCAACACTGATTCACCAAGACTCTGGAGACACAAAACCCTATTTTTTTTCCTTTTGCTGCTTGGAGGTGGGGGTGGGGGGGATGAGTTAGGGTTGAAAACTCTAGTGCCACATTTCCCCTGATTTTGTGGCATTAAGTTCAACTTTATTGGATAATAAATTGAGATAACAATATCTCCTTTTCAATTATATCCAATACTTAAAATGTTACAATCTGACAGACAACAAACAGTAATACATACTAACAAACTGTTACATAGGCCATCATTACAATGTAAACTTACATTGTTTTTTTTTAATTATCCATAACAATTACAGAGTTACCCTAACTAGTGCATTAACAACATTTTTTTTACAAAAAAATCTGTCTGTCTGTCTATCTATCTACAGACAGTATCTATCTATCTATCTATCTATCTATCTATCTATCTATCTATCTATCTACTTACCTGTCTGTCTAATTATATATGCTACTTGTTTTTCAGATAGTCAAAAAGGTCACTTGTTGTGATTGAAGGTGGCCTAACAGAAACTTGGCTAGCATTTTGGTTGCTATGTAGAGCGTGGCACCCGAGGCACTCTTTTTTATAAAGCTGTTTGGCCTTTCTGCCTGCGGGCACTGGCGTTATCATTTACAACAGTCAGTGTATATACAGTATAGTTATGTAAGAGAATTTACCATAACAGTAGATATTCGAGAGGACCTCTTGCAGCAGGCTACAACCAGTAGGACTTAGCCATCAGATGCTAAGACCACATGGAAACCTTTCTAGCTAGCAATCTACCAGAGAGGGGGCCACCCACCTCTCCTTCAGCCGCCGACATCTGTCTTCCCTATATAAGGTGTGCGGCCCTAATACCCTACTTAGTTCTCCCACCAAAGACCATAAGCAGGATACTGAAAGGTGGGAACTGAGGAGGACACCGAGGTATCCCTGTAGCAGAGTAAAAGCAGAAGTCTTGCACCGATGGAAGGGAAGAGATAGACACAGGAAGAGCAAAAGGGGGAAGGAGGGGAAGACAAGCAGGGCCTGCTGTAAGAGATCCTCTCAAAGATCTATTATGGTAAATTCTTATGTAACTATACTATCTTACTTCGAGGGTATCTCTTGTAACAGGCCTTCATCAGTAGCACTGAGTCCCAAGCAGTTCTAGTACAACAGACAGTCAGTCCAGGTGGCAGGCTAAACAATAACTGCCTAAGAAAGGAGGCCTTGGAGGACAGCTAGGCCAAAGTTGGCCCAAGGTCAAGAGGCACTGTCCAGACTGTAATGCTTGATAAAGGTGTGGGCAGTACTTCGGGTGGCAGCAGCACAGACGTCAGCAGCTGACACGTTACAAGGCAAGCCACTAATGCAGCCATACCTTTTGTGGAATGGCCCTTAACTCCTTCAGGAAGTTTCTTGCTGTACTTCTGGTAACAAAAGACAATGCAATTTGCTAACCATTTAGACAAACACTGCTTGGACACCGGGGCGCCCTCTTTCTCAGGGGCGAACAAGACAAACAACTGATTAGACTTCTGGGAGTGTGTATATTACTTCAGGATTCTATGCACATCTAGGGTATGGAGCAGTGCCTCCCCTTGACTGGAATACTCTGGATAATAAACAGGCAGGTGGATGGATTGATTCAAAGTGAACTCTGACACCGCCTTAGGAAGAAACTTAGGATTGGTGCGCAAAGACACCCTGTCTTTGTGAAAAACTAAATAAGGCTCCGTACATAGGGGCCTGAAGCTCTGAAATCCTTTGAGTGGAAGTACTGGCAACTAAGAATAATGTTTTCCATGACAGAAAGAATAGCTCACAAGCCGTGGCCGGTTCAAAGGGAGGCAGCGTAAGTTTTTCCCACACAAAATTAAGGTCCCACGGCAGGATGTGTCCCTGATTGTTTTTGGTTTTCTTCCGAACTTTATTTCTGCACTGCCGGTGGGGAACTCTCTCCAGCAGCTACTCGCCCAGTGCTCTACCTTCTATCTGAAGCACCTTACTCCTCACCCCGTACTGACCTGGCAGGCCCCCTGGCTCTGCACCCTCCGAGGTAGGGCCACTCTATCCACCCAGGGCACTCTATCTATAATCCAATTTGCTGGTCAGATGGGGGGGGGCGCGAAGAGAGGTGCCCGGTCTTGGAGTGTGGCTCATGGGTCCGTGGAGCCTTCGCCTATCCCCACTGATGGGGATTTTTCCTTAGTTACACCCCTCCAGAGCACGGACGTGCAATGGCATCTGTGCAGCATGCTGCTGATGCCTACCGCCGCTCTGCCCCTGCTGCTGGCACCACTGCTACAATGCCCTTGATCTCTATCGGGGGCTGCTGCGAGTGGTGCGAGACCCGCTACCCTCCCTGAGAGAGGACAGCAGTCCGTTGGATGCTCGATCCTCTCCCTTCCCTGCCGACCCATGACGACCCGAGTCCATTCCCGAACCCAGGTTGCCGCTGTGGCGCGAGGTGTGGCGTCCAGCGCCTAAACCCTCAGCGCCACCAGGCTGGACACTGATTGGGGGTTTTAAGTGCAAAATGCCCTGCAAGAGTGTGTGAGACATGTCGAGTTGGGCCACTAAGCACCATCCACAGGCACGAGATATGCAGAGGTGGCAGAAAGATGTACCTTGTGTGACCCCCTACAAACTGGGGTTTACTAAGATGTCTTCCTGGACTGCCTAATGCCCACTGTCAGAATGGTGTCCTGTGTCTGCAGTAGCTGTATGTGTCTGCATGAAAGTGCTATAGAAAGCCTCCATGCCTGTCTCTTTAAGAGAGTCATTATGCTATGTTAGAAATTAGTCTAGGCTGGGTCCGAGTGGTTTAGGGCTTGTGACCGTCCAGGCGAGTAGTATTTCTGCTCCATTCTGCAGTTGCTATATGCGCAGAGGGAGCTCTGTTAGGAACTGTGTTCATTTACTGTTTATTTGTCTTAATAATAATAGCATAGAAGTTTGTTTAACCTGCGTTCTCTTGCAGCTTGGACTTTTTGCATAACAGCCACCATTTTGGTTCTGGACTGCCAGAGTTGGACCAATCGAACTTCAGGGGACCTAAAATGGAGACTGTCCCCAGAGGTCTTGTGGGATTGAAATCTGTAGGAATTGTAGTTTTTAAGGTTTGCGCCTAAATGGACCTGGAGGGGAGCCCTTACTGTGACAGACAGTTCCCTCAGCCAGCCAAACCTTTTGGATCTCAGAGGAAATCTCCAGAACTGCCCCGAGCAGAGTCAGCTGTGAGCTGGAGTTTGGAGAGTGAACAGCTCGAGCCATCGAGCAGCTGCTCCTGCTTAGTAGCACAGGAGGATCAGCGGGAAGGCTGCGTTGGCCTGCCTGTCACATCTTCCAGTGAGAAATCCTGTGAATGTGAAAGATGGACTTAAATCTAATTCCTTTGTTTGAGATCTGAAGCCTGAAGAGAAAGAGAGTGATAATTGCCTGAATATGGGAATGAAGACTTGCTCCAGAAGCAATCAGCCTGCCAGGTACCGAAGTGAGTCACATATTGAGAGGTTTGTACAGAACTTCTGCTAAATTGCAACCGGACTTTACCCAAACTGTGACTAACAGTTGTGTTGCTTATAAGTGTGCTGAAAGTGCTGTGTGGGTCACGATTTGGTTCCCCACCTTCAGGTGTGTTATGCTAGCTGGAAGCTGCTCCAGGACTCACACGGACTAAATCCGAACTGCCTGCTCTGGTCTGGGCCCTGCCATCTCAGCCTAGACTGCCACTTCCATCGTAGAGACATTTTCCGATGAAAGACCTGCTTGGGGATTCGTCTCCCTGCTCAACACCATTGAACAGGTAGCGACCACCTCGGTGAGTCGTGTGGGCCCTGCTTCCCCTGGCAAACCAGAACACCATCCAGAGGTCTTCATCTCGTCAGTCCTATCTCCTGGTCTGGGAAGTGTGGGTACCAAACAGGGTAGCTCCCTGCAACAAAGCTGCAATCAATGTGTGTCATCTGATTTATTTGTTTGGGTTTATTGCAACGAACTGAGCCATCCAGCTCCAGATTACAAATTCTGGGTTGATGTGCATGCTAGTTGTTTTCTCTCCTAAGGGCCCCCAACAACAGCTGCAATGCCGGCCTACCCCGGGCACTGTTTCAGGCTAGCCTGCTTAACAACTGGGCACCAGTGTTGTGTGACTGTATACAAGGGACTGTTTTGCTGCTATACTGTTTAGGTCACTGGAGGGGTTGGTGGGGGGTTATAGCACCCCATAGGGCTATACCAATAGCAGTTACACTACCACAGAACCATTCCTCTGGGTCGAGGCACTCGATCAACGAGCTCAGGCTCCTCAACCTGCGCCTAGTCATACAGGCAGGGCTAGTAGCTCTTAGGATAGCGCCACCTAGGTGTTACACTTAATAGAGGATTACAGTAAACCCGAATCTGAGAGGGACAGAAGGTACTCCAAAACTTGATCCACTGGAAAGGTGAAGGGATCTAAATAGTGCAAAGGCCACCCAAAGAGCAAAGTGCTTCCTTTTTATTGAGTAGGTGGCCCTGGTGGAGGGCTTCCCAGCCACCACCAAAACATAAGCTACCCTGGGGGAGACCCCGAACCTGTCAATTGCTATGTCCTCAGGAGCCATGCATGCAGATGGAGGGATTTGAGGTCCAGATGGACCTGGGTGCCCTGGTCCTGGTAGAGCAATCCTGTGCACAGGGGTAAGGACAGTGGAGGTTCCACCACCAGTTGTTGCAGCAAGGGGGGAACCAGATATGATGGGACCAGAAGGGGGAAATGAATGAGGATCACTGTATTCCCCTTCATCTGGAGTGTGATCAGAACTCGCTGTAGGAGTGGGAAGGGAGGGAAGGCATACAGAAACCTCTCTATTCAGGAGAGAGACAATGCATTTTGCTAGAAATTCCAAGCCCTGGATCTGGCAAGCAGAAAAGTGGCAGTTTTGTGTTGTGTGCGGATGCAAAAAGGTCCAGCTTGGGTTGACCCCATCTGTTGAATAGATCGTCTACCACTGAGGTCAGAATTTCCCATTTGTGATTTCCCATCACTTCCCTGCACAGGGGATAGGAGTGAGTCCCCCTTGCTTGTTTATGTAATAAACCACACACGTCATCCATCTAAATGAACAGCAGACTCGGGGGAGAGCTGAGTCTGGAAGACCTGAAGGGCATACAATACTGCCTGTATCTCCAAGACATTGATATGGAGATCCCTCTCAATCTTGGACCAAGTTCCTTGAGTTTGGTGGGGTCCAATATGAGCACCCCAACCGATGCCGGAGGCATCCGTCGTAAGAATCTGCTGAGGGAGAGATATAGAAAAGGGCACACCCTGAAATGGGTTGCTATGTTCCAGCCACCACAACAGCACCTTCTTGACTGGACCAGACACCAGTACAGGTTGATCCATGGCATCCACATGTTGGTTCCATTGGGCTCGCAGTGTCAATTGAGAGATCCTCATGTGTAGCCTGACTAACAGAACCATCGCAATGGCTGCAGCCATGAAGCCCAGAAGCCTTAGGAACTCCCGCATCTGAGCATGGCAGCTGAAGAAGAGAAGGCATGCCTGAGCCATCAGGCACTCCGCTCTGTCAGAGGGTATGAAAGCTTTGCCCTGAACCATGTTCAGGACTGCTCCTATGTAAAGGAGGCACCGTCAGGGGGTAAGAAAGAGCTTGGGCAGACAATGGTAATGCCCAAGGCCCAGAACAGGCTGCAGGTACTTTCAAGAGTTTATAGCAGTCAGTCCTGGGACAGGGCTGCCAATAGCCAGTTGTCCAGATATGGAAAGACATAAAAGCCCTGTTGCCTCAAGGCTGCAATCACCACCGACAGGCACTTGGTAAAAACCCTGGGGGCTGAGGACTAGCCAAAGAGCAGAGCCTGAAAGTGGCAATGCTCGCCCATAAACTGACAGCAAAGGAAGTGCCTGTGGGATACAAAAACTTTGATGTGCAGGTAAACAGCCTGCATATCCAAACAGCAAAGTCAATCTCCCTGGTGATGCAAGGGCAGTACACCATGAAGGTTTACTATCCTGAAACGTCTGTACTCTATGTACAAGTTGAGGTTGCTCAGGTCCAGCATGGGAGAGAGATCCCTTGTCTTTTTGGGAACTAGGAAGAAGTGGGAATAGTAGCCCCATCCCTGTTGGGATTTGGGAATGGGCTCCATGGCATTCTTTTGCAGGGGAATGTGGCCTGGAGGATATGCGGACGGACTTGGCGGATTTTCTGGGGGCCACTCCAGAAACTCTAGAGTGTGGCTGTGCTTGATGAGCTGTAATGCCCAGTTGTCTGTACTGACTTCCTGCCACCTGTCCAGGTGGAGGGAGAAGCAACCCCTGACCACTGCCTCCTGAAGCCCGGCTGGAGGGGGGAAGGTCTGGCAAGGAGCCAAGAGGTGGGAGCAGCCCCTGACTGGGCAGCGGTCACACCTCTAACAGCCCAGGGAGGGCCTGGGGCTGGTGCAGGAATGGCAGCTTTGCGTTTGCCCTGGGCCTTGGGAGGGTGTTGGGCCTGTCTATGGCAGAAGTGACAAAAAGGGGCCCTGTGACCTGACTTTGGTTGCGTATGGTACATGAAGTGGACCAACTTCAAGAACCTCCTAGAAGTTTGGAGCTCAGAAATAATGTCCTGAACTTTGCCCCATACAGCTTGGGACTCCGAAAGGGAGCATCCATAATGCTGGATTGGACATCAAGACCACAGCCCAAGACTCTAAGCCAGGCATGGAGCCTCATGCTAATACCCATGGCAGACACCCAGCCTGAAGCATCCATGGCATCATAAGCTGCCTAGGGGATGTGGGTGCCAACGTCTGATTCAGTCTCCAGGGCCTGAAGAGTTTGCTGTTTTGAGGGGTCATTTGGCATCGTGTGACCACCTCTCTAGCCCAGTCCCACAACAGGTTTTGGTATTGTACCATGTGGGGGAAGTAGTTAAGAGCCCAGATGTTGAGGCTGGTGGAGGCAAAGGTGTGCTTGCCCACCTAATTCAGCTGCCTCGATTCTCTGGAGGGAGGGCACTGAGGTGTTTCAGCCACTTGGTGGAGTCGTGGGTCACATTAATAACTACAGAGTTGGCTTTGGTGCGCTCACCAAAAAGGGATTTGCCAGCTGGAGCATTGCAGAGCCTGTGAGCCTTCTTAGAGACCACAGGGACAGTATGGGAATGGAGCCATGCGGCCTTAGTAACGTCCTCATACAACTCAATTAATGGGTGGGCTACCAAAGGAGGAGTGTCGCGCCAATGAAGGTAGACCACCAGGCAGTGACACTCCGGGTCTTGTTCTTCAGTCTCCCACCCCATCTTTGCTTGGATATGCCTCACGATATCCATAAAGGTGGGGTCATCAGGAGGCACTTTGGGGACATTACTGGGCTCTCTTTCATCTCCCAAGGAGACCCCCTCAAAGGAGGAAGACTCTGAACTGACACCGCCATTTGTGGCAGAATCATCGTCCCCACTGTTGCCAGGCTGGCGGTCGACCGGGCGATCAGGAGTTCCTGCATTGGTGGAGCTCCTGGGGGTTGGAGGAGGACTCAGTCCTGGGCGGATCGGGGTGGGAGGGATGAGCCTCGAGAAAGTCCTGGGGGTACGGCTGGGGCAGTACACCAGGAGTAGGGACCTATGATTGCATGAAGGCCCATAGTGTTGAGATCAGGCCGTGGTAATCCATGGGCACCGGCACCAAACCCCACAGTATGGGATAGTTGTAGAGTGGCTGGAATCCTACAGGTGCAGGATAAGGGTAAGCTGGCATCAGTCCCTCTAGTGTTGGATAGGGATATGGATAAGCCGGCGTGGCCCCCCCCCGCGTCGAGGTCAAATATCCTGTTTATGGCCCCACAGGGGTCAGTGGTGGCACAGGCACCAGTCCCCCTGGTAGTGGCAGGGCAGGCGTAGGCCCCGCTGGGCATAGGTACAGGGAGGGCCGGCAAAGGCCCTGCTGGTGCCAGGGGTGGAACCTCCCCCTGGTAGTGGCAGGGCAGGCATGGGCCACCCAGGTGTAGGCAGAGGGAGGGCCGGTGAACATCCTGCTGGTGCTGGGGGAGAACCAGCGAAGGATCCATGAGCCGCACCATAACAGGTGTCAGCCCACTGGGCGTCAATCTGGGCGATGCTGGGGTGGGATCCACAGGCACTGGATTAGGAGAGGCCGATTCTGGGGAGGAGGATCCCATTGGCGAAGGCTGGGGAGAACTGGGCTCTGACAGTTGCTGGTGCCCAGCAGTGTCTGCCCCTGCAAAGGAGGGGCAGAACCGATGAAAGTCCCAGAGTTAAAAAAACAGCATTGGGAGCCCAGGTGATGAGGTAGCAGGTCAAGAACTGGCACCAGCAGCACCTGCACCGGCTAGAGGAGCTCCAGCCATGCCACCTGCTGAAAAGCCCATGGAATACAAGGGCTGAAAGAGCAGGGTCTGGGGCAGCAGGATAAGACAGACCCTGCCCTGAGGAGCTGCTGCTGGTCACAGAGATCCAGATGGGTGGCACGGCCACCAGCAGCCTTGAAGGAGTAAGGGCGTGCAGGTCTGAGGCGGTCGACCCCCCAAGGGAGGAAGACCCTGACACGGTCATTTTAGGAGTATTTATTTATTTATTTCAAAGTTCAGAAATACACCTTTGAGCAGAAATGCTCATTTACAAAGGTTCCTCGTCAGAATAACAATTTGTTTATATCACATCAAAGACAGTATTAACAAGCATTTGTCAATGCTGAATGTTTGCTTGCTGGCATTGGCGGTGGTAGTGTAGAAGTTACAGAGCTGCGTAATAGGAATGGCAGTGAAGTACTGAACTGAAACCCACCCCACCGCCACCCTGCAGAGAGTGACAGGCATTGGGGTGTGCGTTTGGGTCGTCAGGCATAACGAACACGCTATTTCACCACACCCCACAGACACTGACAAGTGTCACGGTGTTCCTTGGGGTCTTTGGCCGTTATGCACATCCCATTTCATTAGGAAATACGGTGAGATGGGTGCGATATAGGAGAATGGGGTGAACTTTGGGGCCGAAGAGTCCAAGGCATACCTCGATGGCTCAGGGTGTGTAATGGTATGAGCATCACAGGCAAGAATCCCAAGTCACACCCCTGATGCCTGTCATTCTCGACAGGGTTGGGCGTTACGGTTGGAAACCCTAATACCCATGAGCATTCGTTGGTATTTCCTCCAAATTTTCAACATGTTTTTTGTTCCCACCTCATGAACAGGGGAATATCAGTTTGTTAGCGAAGCTGCTTATGCACAGTGACTTCGACATTTAGCACCACAGGTGCAAAACATTCGAACAGGATGTAAAATGACAGCTGTACTGTTCATGGGGAGGTGTAAAAATGGCAATGTTGCAAATCTGCAGTAAAAATATTAAAAAAAATAGTGAAGTCACGAACACACATAGAAACGGTGCAACGCACACCCGTAATATAATTAGGTTGGGTTTTTTTACAGCAGATTATCAACTCAGGCATTTTGGTGCCTCCGATCATGAACAGTGTCACTGTGATTTTCTTTATCTGTGCCAAACAATGATTTCCCACAGCGATCACGCGTTGAAAGTGTGAAAACACACTTCAGCCATGTTGTGAAAAATGACAGCTGTACTGTTCATAAGGAAATGTGGAAAAATGCCACTGGTGAAAATCTGGACTGAAAATATTACAAAGTCATGAACTTACGAGGGTGCGTGGAAACTGCGCAATGCTCACTCGTAACACAGTCATTTTATGGACTTTTGTCACCAAATTTTCAACATCGCCATTTTAAAACCTCTGCTCATGAACAGTGTAACTGTGATTTTCTTAATCTGTCCTAAACATTGCTTTCGCACCAAGAGCACCATTTAGCTACATGTCTGAAAACATTTTAGGCGATATATGAAAAATTGCAGCTGTACTATTCATAGAAAATTATAAAATAGCAATGTTGAAAATCTGGATGAAAATATTAAATTCGCAAAGTTCACAGTATGCATAGGAACTGTTCATACGTACTAAATAAAACAGTCATTTTGGAATGTTTTCACCAAATTTTCAACATAGCCATTTTAAGACCTCTGCTCATGAACAGTGGCACTGTGATTTTCTTAATGTGTCCCATACATTGATTTTGCACATCGACTGTGCCATTGTCGTTACATGGTGAACACATTTTGGGCAAGATGTGAAAAATGACAGCTGTACTGCTCATAAGGAGGTGTGGTAAAATGGCAATGTTGAAAATCTGGAGTGAATATATAGAAAATTCGCGAACTTACGTGCGTGCTTAGGAACTGCGCAATGCACCCTCGTAAAACAGTAATTTTTTGGAATTTTTTCACCAAATTTTCAACATGGGGTTTTTGTGACCCCCTTCTCATGAACGATGTCACTGTCATGGCGTTATTCAGGCCCGAAGGGTGATTTCGTGCAGTGACTGCGAAATCACCCTTGAGACTACTCTTTAATATGACAATGTTATCACTAGAAGAAGAGGTCCCAAAACCCATGTTGAAATGGTGCAAAAATTCAAAAATGCCTGAATATGCAATAAAGTTGAAAACCCCCTATCTAGCCCATTATAAAGCTCAGCATTTCCTCAGTTCGAGGTTGGCTTTGAAGAGTGCAGCAGACGTGTTCCCGGTCCACCGAAGATCGTCGCGCTGAGCTCCGGAGGTAAGTATGGGGTGTGGGGGGTGTGGGGAGGCAGGGTGTGCAGTGGGTGGGTGTGGGTTGTGGGAGGGGCGGAGAGACTACGTGGGACCGTTTTTCTTTACAGGCTTTTTTTTTCTAATGATGCGGCGGGATGTTTGCCACGCTGGGGTGGGCTGCCAGCGTGGCACAAGTATGGGTGGGTGGGGTGTTCAGCAGGCGGGGGATTGGGCACCCCGTCGGCCAAGAATCACTGCCCACGCTGGGGTGGGCTCCCAGCATGGCTCGCGCTTAATGGTGGGGGGGAGTGAAGCCGGCGGAGTTGGGCACCCTGTCGGCTATTCCATCAGTTGCCCAGCGTGGCATTTGGGAGCTTTTTTTTGTGGAGGCGCAACATAGCCGTCGAAGTTAGGCACCCCCCATCGGCCTAGAAGTGTGTGCGTGGGGGAGGCAGCGCGTACGTCATGAGCCTGTGTGTGTGTGTGTGTGTGTGTGTGTGTGTGTGTGTGTGTGTGGAGGGGGCTGCGCGGGCAAGCGATATCTTATCGCTGCTCACTGGGCGTAGCTCCCCCTTTCAACTGTATGCCACTGCATTTTGGAACTTGACATAAACAGCTCCAGAATGCATTGGCTTACAGGGGCCGCGCCTGCCTACACATTGACTGAATTGGAGGAGGAGGTGACACACCTCCGAAATCTCCGATGATGGCACTATGTTTCTTGCACATGCGTGCAAGCAAACATAAAAACTGATTAATAAAGGCTGGACAAGATTGATTCAGTGACATAACAAAACAGACTGAGTAACATAAGTACTGTTTTGGCAATACAGAGTGAACAAAAGTTAACATTCAACAGGTCAAATAATACAAAATATAACATAGGCACTAAGAGCTATACAAAGGTATCAGCCCATCTGGGCATTGTCAGAGGTTAAGTCTGTGCGCTTTTACGGCACATTGGAATGGAGGAGAGGCACATGCATGAGGAGACTGTGTGGTGGGTAAGGTGCTGGCATCATGTGCACGTGTAAGAGAGGACCTTAGGGGGCAGAAGCACCACGATCAGATGGTGCAAGGGTTGGGCTGAGTAGGTGTGCAGTTGGCAAGTGACAGTGCATGGGATGGGGTTTTATTAGGAGACGCAGCTACATTTGGAGCCAGGTAGGAATAAATTTAGAAGTTCCCATTTGAAAGGACCCAGCTTAGTTGGTGTCTTTTGTATTACCTGAAGTTCATTAAGCCAGCTTGGTGCCCTGGTTGGAAAGGAGCGTTTGGCCAGAGCTGTTTGGTTAAATGGAACAGCCAATGTACTGGCAGTCATGCCTCTGGTTGGGTAAGGATTTGGGGTAGGTTGTAGGAGACCTTGCAGCCCTGGGGGTGGGAGGGGTGGGGGTCAGGCTCATGAGGGCTTTCATGCCTAGCAGGCAGGTTTGGTATTTTATTCTGTTCTGCAGGGAAAGCCAGTTTGTGAGAGAGTAAAGAGTGCAGGTGTGCGTGAGTTTGTCAGCGCCAGTTACGAAGCGGTAGGCTTTGTTCAGGACTAACCGGACCCTGTTTAACACAGTGTCTGTGGCACTCCCATAGACTGTTAGGCCACAGTCAACTATGGGGAGGATGGAACTTGTAACTGCCACTTTTTTGGCTGCTGGGGTAAGGTTGTGCCTATGTCTATATAGTGCACCTAGTCTCCTGTTAATGCTGCAGATGATTTGGTCGACAGGTGGTGCAAATGTTAGAGTCTGGTCGATGGTGACCCCGAGGTATTTGAAAGTTTCTGCCTGTTCTAGAGGGTCGCCCTTACTGTTGAGGACGTTGAGCGCTTGTACCTTAGTTCTCTTCTGTGCACTTGAGAAGAACATTGTTTTGGTCTTCTTGTAGTTGAGCACAAGCTTGTTCTGCTGGAACCAGTTCTCGAGGGACACAAAGTTGCATTGGAGGTCTCGAGTAAGTAAGTCCTGGCAGGGGTTACTTGAACAGATGACTGCATCATCTGCGTAAAGTAAGACAGTGGAACTAGGGCAGGCTTCAGGAAGGTTATTGATGAGGAGGCTGAACAAAAGGAGCTCTAGGATGGAGCCTTGCGGCACTCCCGATGTGACAGGCCTGGCATCAGAGAGCTCCCCATTTATCTTAACCTGCTGTGATCTGCCTGAGAGGTAATTTTAAATCAGAGCACAGTGTCTGCAGAGAGACCGAATGTGGGTAGCTTTGTTAGTAGTAGCGTGTGGTTTACTAAATCAAAGGCCTTGAGCCCACCAGGTGTCCTTTGTCAAGAACCTTGTGTAGTATCCTTGTGTATTTGCTGGGGAGGAGGGTCCCACTGGCGAAGGTCTTATGCCGAGACCACAAGCAGACGGTAAACTGGGGTTGGTCCCAGTCCTTGTCTCGGTGTCTGTGCTTCCCTGAGCATTTTTCCTTGGACTTGGATGAAGAAGAACCCGAGGACTGGACCGGGGATGCGGAGCAGCTCTGGGTCTGCAGCTCGCATTCCATCTGGGTGACCTTCTGCTGGAGGAGATGGCTTTCCAGGGTCCTCTGGTGGTCTCTCCTGGTGGCTGGGATAAACTTCTGGCAGACCTCGCAGGCGTGAATGTACTGGTCTGGGCCTAGGCAGAAGAGGCAAGCAGAGTGTCAGTCCTTCTCCGGGATCCGTTTGCCGCAGGCATACTTAGTGCAGTGGTTGGAAGAAGAAGGTTGTGAAGACATAAACATGAGGAAGAAACACCAAAAATGTTCGATGTTTAGCTAAATTAATGAGAAAATAAGAAAGCACGGTGAATGCAGGAAAATGGCAAGTGACTGTAGCTGCGGCAGGAGTAGTCTGTGATCCAGCGTGTGTTGGTTGACGGTGGGAAAAAACTGAGAAGGGCATGGGAGTCGCCCACCTTATATAGGATAGGCTGGCATCAGCTGCTGACATCAGAGGTGGGCGGCCCCCTCTGGTAGACTGCTAGCTAGAAAGGTTTCCATGTCATCCTAGCACCTGACAGCTAAGTCCTACCGGTGATGGCCTGCTGCATAAGAGATACCCTCGAAGTAAGATCTGTTTTTTCTTGGTTGTTTGTCTCCCCTGTTTCTCCCTTCAGGCCAAGCCAAGTACAGTGACACTCGTGCTCATGTTGGCGCATGTTCATGTTACAGGCATCCATGTTGATGCCGCGATAAAGGCTTCCATCTATCATACCACCCGACCTCTGCTGGGTAGTAGTGGTGCAGCTGGTTGTGCTACCCCCCTCCCTGAAGGAGCAGAGCAGTCAATGGGACACTCAATCCTCCTTCCCCCAGCCATCTCCCAAGTGACCCTGATCTGCTCCCGAATCCAGGTCACTGTCATGGTTGCAGGTGAGGTGCCCCACACCTCAGCACTGCACACCACCAGGCTGAAATTTCAGTGGCACTTCTGGTTCCAAATCTAACCAGCAGCCACACAATTCTTTGAATCTGCTTTCTTTTCTGTTTAAGGACCCCAGAAAAGCACCCAGCACCTGGATCTTCCATTTCAGGCCACTGGTCACCACAACTGCACTGTTCTGCTGTCCAGCAGGGTGGTGGGTGGCTATCCCAACCTAGCTGACACCAGTGCTGCTCCTGGGTTGGCTAGCAGGAACATGCACAAATGTTGGGTGTCCCCCCCCCGCCAAGAGCTGAACACCTCACCTTAGCGAAGTGCTTGGACCCCACCATGCTTCAGTGTCGGACTATGGGTCTTGCAAGCCATGATGGCCCCCATTTCCTCAGGTGGAAGTGTAATGTGCCACTGCTGTGCCATTGGGCAGGCCCAGGTGACTGTTTTTGACATCATGTTCATCTGCCTCTATGGTGCTGACCACACAGAGAATACTGGATGGGCAACAGTGCACAACCAGTGTGTTCTGCAACAGTGGGGTTCTGATTCCTTCTGACCTCAAGAGGTTCATGGGAATCAGAACCCCGAGGTGGCAGAACACACTGGTTATGCATAAGGTTGCTCATAATTTATTTTTCATAGTGTATAGTATTATATGAAATGTTTGCATTGTGGGTTTTTCTCTTTCATAATAAAACTAACTTGTGCAGCCTCCAGAGGTTCTAGAATGCTGTTCTACCACAGAAGGGTACAATCGCATTCCATGACCTCTGAACTGTGGTACAACAGCATTTTGAAAAGAATGGATTTCTATATAGAACAGTGCTCCACTATACGCTATAAAAAAGTTCCCCATTGCTGTGGAAGGGAATTAGCCCGAGGTTGCTGTGGAAGGGAATTAGCCCGAGGTACATTAAGGTATGCTGCAGGAAGAGGGAACTTCTATATGGCCAGCACTGTATATGAGTTGCTCAGTGTTTGTAACTGGTGTTTGGGGAGGCAATTTGACCTTGTAAGTAGAGTGCAGAGCTATGAAGATGGAGCCCCGGGTCTGAATCTCGCTATTGCCCTCACTGTGTAACCTTGAGCAGGTCACTTAACCTTCCTGTGCTTAAACTTTATCTCTGTGCTCTTTGAATCTCCCTGTGCATCTAAAACAGCAGCAACATTCTTTTCCCTCTCTCTTCTGGATTGTAAAGTGCTTTGGGATACTTATATGTGAAAGGAAATATATAACATCAATCTCCTTTCCTTGCTGCCTTCCTCTAGTGTGAAATGGCTGCCATGCTTTAATTTCTGTAGTAGTGCTTGATCTGCATTTCTAAACCCCACCCCATGTGTCATGCAAAAAGACCAAAATGTTTTAAAATTCTGTGAGTCACCTGTTCAGGTCCTCCCCACCACACATATACAGACTTCAACCTACCCCTCCACCTTCCCTGCTACATTTTATTATATGCATACCTGTCTGGAACCGAGACTTCAGCACATCTGCCGGAATGGCGATTATCCAGTTGAAAACCCCTGCCATACCACCTGCGAAGAGTATTCGAGGTGCACTTAGCTCACTGACGCTGAAAAACCCAAGACAGAGAATACAGGGTGAGAGAATCTTCTTTGGGAATCATAGCTGACCTTTACTGCAAGGTTAATTTGGGGGAACAAACCACTCTATATAGAACAGTGTTCCTCCATGCACACTGATGGGCAGGTAATGGGTGGCAGGGTTCCTATGGAAGGCTCCACTGCTTGCGCCTGCATCTGAGGTGATCACTGCGCTGAGACTGCGCACTGCACATCAGCTTCTTCTGCATGGTCACCTCTCAAATTCCTGGCACCTTTACTGCTTAGAGTGGTTAGGGTAGTGAACTGTGAAACAGGATGATGCCAGGTTCGAATCCCACCCCAGTCATAGGCTCACTGCATCACCTTGAGAAAGTCACTTAACCTCCCTGTGCTTCAGTCCCCTGCAGCTGCAAAATGGTTGAAGCAGGACTCCCAGCACATATATGCAAGTAAACAAACACACACACACACACACACTCACTGTTAGCTCTACCACCTTGGAGACTGATACCTTCAGATCTCAGAAGCTAAGCAGGTGTAGGCCAGGTCTGTAGTTAGTTGGGAAACTTCTAATAAACACTAGGTGCCGCAGGAAGTGGTGTTGGTAACTCTGCAGGGGGCAATCTCCCCTTTGCTATAAGCAACCATTCTGATGCCCCACCATGGTGTTAGGGAAACTATACTGTAGTGAGGTGCTGTCTTTTGGAAGAGATGTTGAACTGATGTCCCGTCTGCCTGTTCTGGTGGTTGGTAAGGTGGACAATTACTTATTTATTTAAATTTTGATAACCGGGTGGGCCCTCTGAGACATTCAAGTCCCTTTTTCGGGGGCGACCCAAGGAACCAAATGTTCCAATCACAAGTCCCCATGACACTTCACAAAAGAGTGGGGGGATGTCCTGAGCATCCTGGAGAAACTTTCCAGTGCACTAAATCACCGATGGCTCAAACTGGTTCAGTATCAATCACCACTTCCTGTAACCCCCCCAATGGGATAAGACTTAAGACAGGAAAATATTTCTTAGCCCTTCTTTTCCGTTCAACTAAAACAATGCACACACACACACACACATAAAATTAGATGCCGTATCTCAGGTGATCCTGGATGACTGAATTACAGAAATATGTATGGTAAAAACAAAAGCCCTACAGTGAGACAAGCTGGGATGTGGTGCATGGTGAGATGGGTACCGTGAGAGGTTACATCAGGCCATCACTAGTTACAGATTAAATTCTTCAGAACTGACCTTTTGCCCTGTGGTGTCAGGCACTGCTTCACCCACTCATAGGACATGAAGTAAGCTCCTGTTGCAGGAACATCTGAAATCACAGGAGGAAGAAGAGGGGTTTCAGGAAATGGCATACTCAACATAGAGAGGACAGTCCACAACCTTATGAGTAAAACATTTATAGGGGTATGGCTGGGATGCAGCCAGAAATCTACCATTGGATGTGCTCATGACTTGTTAAAAAGGCAAGCACAGAGCAACCCACATTTTTTTCCGTTTTATCTCTGTTTTTACCACTTGATGCTGGGTGTTAGTGCTTTTACTATACATGATGGAGACCTTTAAGTACCTCACAGGGCTGAATAAAGTACCGGTGGGAGGCATGTTTTTTGGAGGAAAGAGAGCTCTAGAACAAGGGGTCACAATATGAAGCTGCAGGGTGGTAGGTTCGGGAGGGATGTGAGGAAAATACTTCTTCACAGAAAGGGTGGTAGATGCCTGGAACAGTCTTCCAGTGAGGTAGTGGAGGCAAATACACTGGTAGGATTCAAAAAAGACTGGGATAGGCACAAGGGAATCATAAGGGATAGGAAAGGGGTGGAAGAAAAAGTGCCGTAGACTTAGAAGGGTCTGCAGCAAAAGCAGCACAGTCAAAAAGGGTAGACTGGATGGGCCAAGCGGCCCTTATCTGCCATCAGTTTCTATGTTTCTGTGTTTCATCTGGGGATCACTCAGGCCTGATGCCCAAAGAAGAGCTGAGAACTACACAGCACAAGTGATTTGATTTATTTCATTTTATTTCCTTTCAAACTTAATAAAGGGTTTGTGTGAGTGAATAAGCAGAAGTGCTTTGGATCAGTTTTTTTTTTTTAAAGTTCTGAAATTCTTAGTAGCCAGGAAAGGGGACTGCTGTAGTTAGCAGAATATTTTGCAGTCTCTTGTTGCTTTGTGTTGATTTCTCTCACAGGTCGCAGTGTCTCTCCAGAGAACCAAGGGGCACTAGGAGTGGAGGACAAAGCGAAGGTGAAAAGAAGAACGAGAGCAGAGTGACTGATTGTTGTTTTCCATAGCAGGGAGACACCTGCCCAGCCTCCTCCCCCAGGTCATTCTTCTTCTATAGGCACATGACCAGGTAGCATTCTGCAACCTCCTGCGTAAAGACAGGAAGGGAGAGACAAGAGAGAGAGAGACAGAAACAAAACAAAACATAAAAAATCAAAAGGGCATTGCAGTAAAGACTGCGAAGGGAGAACAAATATACGTAGCAGCTACAGGGGAAGAGAGAGAGACTACCAGCTAGGCTAACCAAGTCAGTAAACAAGGGCACAGCCACTCAGAGAAAAACAGAAGGGCAGTAGGGTCAAAACAAGACACAGCTACTCAAGGAGCGGAAAACCAGAATAGAAAGATGATGGGAGTGGTGCAGTGCAGCTGATGCGAGGCAGCGGGTTTTTAGGACATTCTGGATGCTGCGGTACTGCCCCATCTGCCTGCACCTCTCTGGGTTGAGGGCAGAGGTTGACAGGCTCCAAGCAAAGCTTGCAGGAGCACTGGGAACCTTCGCCCTCACCCAGAGGCCACCATGTCCCCAGCCACTGCCGCAAAGGTTGCCCGGGCAGCGGGTTGGATGGACTACAGTGGGCTCAGGGAGGTTGAGGGAGGTGGGTCAGAGATGCATCCCCCATCCAGTTCAATTTAGAAACTCCTATGCTGTCCTGGAGGAGTGGGAGAGCCCCATAAGGGAACCCATAGTTGCAACCAGGGGGATGAGTGTGTCCTCCAGGAGGAAGACCCAGGGCAGAAGGAAGAGGACCCCAGAGCAAAAGGAAGCTACTCCTGGTGGGGGACTCAATTGTCTGGGGAATGGATTGGGCACAGGTAATGGGGTGGAGAGGGAAGTTAAATGCCTTCCAGGAGGCACAGCTCAAAGGGAGGGGGAGCGTATCCATAGGATCGCTAAAGCAGTGGCAAGGAGAGGGGGCTGGAGGTCATTGTCCACCTGGGGACAAATGACCTAGCCAGGGAGGAGGTGGGCATAGAGCAGGTACAGGAGGACTTCAGGAAGTTAGGAAGGTGCCTTGGGGAGGTAGCGAGCTCCATGACATTCTCACAGGTGCTGCCGGTCCACGGCAGTGAGAGGTTAGGAATATCCGCATTAGAAGCTTCAATATTTGGTTGAAGGGCTGGAGCGGGGAAAGGAGTTTTGGTTTCATTGGTGCTGGGGACCCACCTGGAACGATGAGGGCCTATACAAGGGCGATGGCCTTCATCTATCCAGAAATAGGATGTCAGTTCTCAATGAACAGTTTAAATGCTTCCTTGGTAAGCATTTAAACTAGCCGGGGCGGGGGGGGTGCGGATGGGAGCAGGGAGACTCAAGCAGCCCACCCCCACATATTAGAGCAGCCAGCAAGGAAGATCAGGAAGTTAAGTTGTTGACAGGTACACCTGAACCAGTTACAAGGGGTACGGAGGAGGAAAGAAGGCAGCAAAAAAAGGAAACTGAGGTTTGACGGAAGGAACAAGAAGGCAAAGGCAGGAATAGAAGGTAGACAGGCAGTAAAGTGTGGAAAGCAATGTACACAAATGACCGCAGCCTGGGAAATAAAATCCCAGATCTGGTGGCCTTTATGGTAGAGGCTGAACTAGACATAGTGACAATAACCGAGATGTGGTACACTGTAAACCATGACTGGCAGGTGAGTATACCAGGTTATACTCTATTCAGGAGGGATAGGGAGGGTAAAAAGGTGGGGGCCTGTATGTCAGGGAAGGTATAAAATGCAGGGCAGACAGGGGAGGCAAAGGAACTGTGGGTCACTCTTGAGCCTGGAAATGGCACAGCAATTCGCACAGGGGTGATCTACAGGCCTCCAGCTCAGGTAAAGAGGTGGACAGATTGCTAGTGAAAGAAATACACGAGATGGCAACAAAAGGGGAGGTACTGCTGCTAGGGGATGTTAATATGCCAGATGTGGATTGGAGCATCCCGTTGGCAGCCTCAACCAGGAGCTGAGACATCTTGGACTTCCTGCAGGGGGCAGGTCTCAGGCAGCTAGTGCTAGAACCCACCAGGGACAGGGCGATTTTGGACCTAGTACTGACCAATGTAGACAAAATCACAGATGTCCGGGTGGAAGGGCACCTGGGATCCAGCGACCACCATACAGTGTGGTTTAACATGGGTACAGGTTCACAGTCAAGCAACACAAAGGCAAGGGTCTTAGATTTCAGGAGGGCGGGCTTTTTTTTTTTTCATATTTAATAAGCTTTATTGAAACACACCAAAAACGAGGTACAACAATCACCACAATGAGTAAAAATCATACAAAGTAACATTAATTGGAATTAACAAGGATAATCTCATAAGGTGTGCAATACATTTAGTATATATGATTCTCACCTCTTTCCCCACCCTCCCTCCCACAAGAAAAAAGATAGCGTATATTTAGACAGCACAATATGACAACCCCCCAACCTCCCAACCCACCACCACCATACAGTACCATGGGGAAAGAAGAAGAAAAAGGAGCAAACTATGTTGAAAAGCCTGACATTATTTACCAGTATGTAAAGGAGATAACTATGTATACACTGGTCATAGTACTCAAAGCATCAATACGACTTGTAAGGGTTCCCAAATATGGTTAAAAGTTGTTAATCTGCCAGCCATGCTAGTTATAAGATGCCCAGCCTGCAAGGCGAACAGGATTCCCCTATATCACTCCACAAATTGTGGTATGTCTTGGTCTAACCAGTGTCGGAGAATCACCTGCTTCACACATATTGAAATCAGAGCCATGTGGAATCTCTGGTTTCCCATTAGAGCAATGGAGTAATCCCCTAGAAGAAAACATTACTTACCATAGTAATCTTGTTTTTTCTAAGGGAATCTTACTGTATTCTGACAATTGCAGCATGGTCTCACCATAGGGCCCTGGAGCCGAAATGGTTAATAGAACCTATGCTATTGATGGAATGTTAGGCTCGAGCTTGGTGTTCAAATCACTGTCCCTGGTTGCACTTCCTGCAAACGTCAGATTCTTACAAAGCATGCAGAAGCTAAAAATATTAAGTTAACTTAACTAATCTTAATACCTTGACTAGGGTAGGAAAACACCTTCAAATAACAAAGGGCATTACTAAGACTCAGGTCAACAGACACCCACGAAACTAATAGGTACCCACAGGTTTCCAACATCAGTAACAGGCAGTGTGCAGTATCCTGTAGGTCCTAGCCGGGAAAGAAGGGTGGGAGCTCAGGATACAGTAAGATTCCCTTAGAAGAAATAAGATTACTGTGGTAAGTAATGTTTTCTTCAAACCCCAGGAAATCTTATTATATTCTGACAATTGCAGACTACCCAAGCAGTGCATTTGGAGGTGGGCAGAGGACCTATTTAGGAAACAGACTCTGTAAAACTGCTGTGCCAAACCTGGCATCACTCCTGGCTTGGGTATCCAAACAATAATGCTTAGTGAATGTGTGGACTATTTTCCAGGTAGCTGCTTTAAATATTTCCAATACAGGAACATCTCTTGAAGCTGCTATAGATGCAGCTGTCCCCCTTGCAGAATGGGCCCTGAGCCCCTGAGGGGGCTGTTTGTCCATTTTGCCATAACAGAACTGGATACATGCCACAATCCATCTTGCTATGGATCTCTTAGTGGCAGGTCTGCCTTTTCCCACTTCCCCATAAGTCAAAAACCAATCAATCAATCAATATCTTTATTTAGCCAGGTGGAACACCATTGAGCAGGGCTCATTTACAAGATGGACCTGGTAGTTTAAACAACAACAACTAGTCACAATACAACAATTTGGCGTAGGTGTAGCAACATTAGCAGCCTATGTATAGTCATTACAAGTGAGAATGGCGTGGCTTGGCACAGTGGTGTACAAACCCAAAAGAGTTGGGTTTTATCCCCTCTATGACTTTTTGTATGTTCCAGGTAGTAGCTGAAGGCTCTTTTAACATCCAAGCAATGCAGTCTACGTTCACCTGAAGTAGAATGGTCAGTAAAGAAGACTGGAAGTGTGATGGATTAATTAATGTGAAAATCTGAAACCACCTTTGGAAGGAACTTATTATTTGTCCTAAGGACCACTTTGTCCCTATGGAATGCCACATAATCAGGCTCCATGGACAATGCCTGGAGTTCACTGATCCTCCTGGCAGAGGTAATGGCAACCAGGAACACAGTCTTCCAAGTCACATACTTGAGATCAGCTGTTGCCAAGGGTTCAAATGGTACTTGCATAAGCTGTACTATGCAAATATTAAGATCCCATACTGGAGTGGGAATTCTGTGAGGTGGGTGCAAGTGCATCAGTCCCTTAAAGAAGCTCCTGAACACAGGGTTAGATGCTAAGCAAGATGTCTTACCTGCTGACAAGTAAGCGGAAACTGCAGCCAAATGCACCTTTAATGTGGATAGCATTAAGCCTAGAGAGTGAAGGTGGGTAAGGTAATAAACCACAGACAATCCTGCCTGATTATGGTTCATGTTTTTATTTTGACATCAAATAGAAAATCTTTTCCATTTGGAAGAATAAATCTTTCTGGTAGAGGGTTTTCTACAAACCCTGAGGACCACATGGCACTTTCTGAAAGATGCAAGTTGGCATGCTCTTGGCCCTCGAGAGCCAGGCCCTTCAGCCTGAGGGACAGAAGGTTCAGATGCAGGATCCTGCCCTGGGATGAAGTCAATAGGTTGTGCCTCCTGGGGAGGCTGACCGGCTTGGCTTTTGATAGATCCAGTGCCATGGAGTACCAAGGTTGCCTGGCCCAGTCTGGAGCAATTAGAATTATTGTGGCAGACTGGGACCTGAGCTTGATCAGAACCCTTAGTAACAGGGGGAAGCGGAGGGAAGGCATACAAAAACGTCCCTGTCTAGTCCAGAACTAGTGCATCCAGTGGCACTGAACCTGTCACTAGTGGCCTGCAACAATATCTTAGAAGCTGGTGATTGTCTGGTGAAGCGAGGATGTCTATCTCTGGGGTCCCCCACCTTTTGAATACCACCTGTAGTACTTGACTCTTCGGGGACCATTCGTGGTGGCTCTGATGTATTCTGCTCAGTGCATCTGCCAAGGCATTGTCTTTGCCTGGCAGATGAACAGCTGGCAATTGCATATTTAGTAAATAAGCCAGGGTCTGTATCTTCATGGCCTCTGTGCATAGGGGGGAGTGGAACTTGTGCCTCCTTGTAAGTTGATGTAGTACATTGTAGTTGTGTTGTCTGTTCTGACCTGTACCACATTCCCCTGAAGCATGCTGGCAAATGCCTGCAATGCTACCAAGACTGCCCTGAGTTCCAGCAGATTGATGTGAAGCAGGGACTCTTGCTTGGACCATGAACCATGGACAGTATACTCCTCTAGGTGTGCTTCCTACCCTAGGAGGGATGCATCTGTGGTAAGCACCCTGGGGGTTGTACTTGTAGGAAGGGAACTCCCTGCCTGAGGTTCTCTTCTTCTAGCCACCACTGCAGAGCCTGCACAAAAGGTTGGGTTACTGGGACCAACTTTGACAGTGAATCTTTCTTTTGGAGCCAGTATTGTCTTAGATGATATTGAATATCTCTCATCTGAAACCTTGCTCCTAGCACTGTAGTTGTTGATGCTGCCATGTGACCCAATAACTGCAGGAAGTACCTGGCAGGCCTGAGGCTGTAAGGTTTGAAAGAGCATGCCAACTGTACCAAGTTGCTTGCCCTTTCCTGCGGAATAAAAGCTTTTCCTTTCACTGAATCCAGTTGAGCCCCTATGAATTCTAGGAGCTGCACTGGTTGCAGCACTGACTTTTTCTGATTTATTAGCAATCCCAGGGACTGCTGGAGATCCTGTGTGAATACCAGGGACTGCTTGACCTGTTGAGGAGTTTGCCCTACGACTAACCAGTCGTCTAGGTAGAGGAAATACTTTCACTCCTTGTCTCCTTAGGTGTGCCACAACTACAGCCAGACATTTTGTGAACACCCTTGGAGCAGAAGTGAGACTGAAAGGCATTGCCCTGAACTGGTAATGGCCCGAGGGCAGTCTGAACCTGAGAAATTTTCTGTGTGACTGCCTCACTGGGATGTGGAAGTATGCATCCTTGAGGTCTAGGGATGCAAACCAATCCCCTTGCTTTAAAATGGGCAGAATTGTAGACAGAGTGACCATTTTGAATTTTGGTTTCAGTAAATGCTTGTTCAGATGTCTGAGATCCAATATGGGTCACCACTCCGCTGTTTTCTTGATAGTGAGGAAGTACCTTAAATAGAGGCCTTTCCCCCTCTGCTGCAGGGAATTACTGTATTGCCCCTAGGGCTAGGAGATGTAATACTTCCTTCTCTAGCAACAGGATCTCTGCTGGGGAGGAAGTTCGAAAAACTTTTGCCCTCAGCCTTGATTTTAATTTGAAACTGAGGGCCAGACCTTGGCCCACTACCTCCAGGACCCACTTGTCTGTGGTAATGGATTTCCATTCCTGGAGGTAGTGGGCCAACCTGACTCCTACTGGTACTGGGGAGGCAACCTGAGCAGACCTCTCAGGGTGTCTGCTTAGGTTGGGAAGCTGGCTGAGTGCTAGGGGCTATCCGGTTGCCACCTCTTCTGCCCCTGCCTCTAAAGTA
The DNA here is from genome assembly GCA_016271365.2 of Neoceratodus forsteri. Taxonomy (NCBI): domain Eukaryota; kingdom Metazoa; phylum Chordata; order Ceratodontiformes; family Ceratodontidae; genus Neoceratodus; species Neoceratodus forsteri. Next base: position 277,146,286 of record CM028138.1, on the reverse strand, counting down.
GCCCCACTGCTGCTGATACTGGGGGTAAGCTTGGGGCTGAAATAATGGCCTATAAGGCCTACCTCTGTGACCACTGGCTTGCTGCATATGGGGTGTAGAGGGCTTCTCTTTAGCAGCAGCACTTTGATAGGCTGTTTTGTACTCTTCCATTTTCTTCATGTAAGCCTATGTCTGCTCACCATCAGAGACAGAGGCTCATAGGGGAAGTCCATTGCTTTGGACTGTGTGCCCTGAGTCAGGTTAGTTGTCCTGAGCCAGGAAAACCTTCTCAGAGATATAGAAGAGGCCATTTGTCTGGCAGCAGTATAATTACTGTCCACTGTCATACGAAATTGCACTTTAGATGCCTCTATGCCCCTTTTTGCAGCTTCCTCCAAGTCTGCTGCCATAGGGGCTGGCACTGACTTTGTGATTTTCATCACAGTGTTCCACAAAGTCCTCTGATACCTTGCAATATAGGCCATATAAGATGCCTGCCTTACTGCAAGAGAAGACCCCAGGTACTGTTTTTTGGCAATGGAATCTATTCTCCTTGAGTCTTTGTCAGGAGGATGTGAAGCTACAGGAATGCCAGCCATATCACAGGCTGCAGCCTGCACCACTTCTTCATGGCTAGGATGCCCAAACAAGAACTCTGCTCCACCCTAAGCCACCCAGTACTTCTTATCCACTTTTCTTTCCAGGGGTGGAATGGAAGTGGGGGTATGCAGTACTTTCAGGACCTGTTTCTTTAGGGATTTATGGATGAGCAACAAAACCCTTTTACAGGTTGGCACAGCCATCATCTCTTTGTAATCTTGTTCTTCCTCCTCCTCATCAGTGGATTCTTGAGTGGGAAGGTCCAAGACAGAGCCACCTGCCTAATGAACTGAAAATGAGATGCATAATCCTCAGTACCCTTATCAGGGGAATCAGATCTATGAGGATCTGGGGAGATACCGGTTCAATGGGCTCCCCATAGTCCTCTTCTTCCTCATCGTCAGCATCTTCATAATATTCCTCTGCACAAACCTCCACTTCGGGTTCCCCTGAACCGGGAACTGAAGCAGAGCCTGCGGTAACCAAACACGGTCGTTTTTCGATTGGGACCGGACTGGCCTGCAAAGATTAGGTTATGCGAATCACATTCGCTATCTCCTCAATGGTTGGAATTGATGCCTTAGGTTGCGGTTCAATCGCTGTGTGTTTTTCTTTCTTTTTCCTTTTGCCTGAATGCACTGGGTCGGCAGCTGGTTCAGCAGATCTCTTTTTTGCAGATGAGGAGTCACCCTTGTCAGAGGGCTGGTCCCTCGGTTCCTTATGAGTGTCTGCTACCGATTCAGTGGTTTCCTCAGACATTTTCTCCTGCAGTCGTTTAAGTTGCCTATCAAGCATCGACTGAGGGAAATTTTTAAACGTTTCACAATCCTCCTTGAGGTGGTCAAACCCCAAACAAATAACACAAATCAAATGAGGATCTGCTTTAGCAAACAGTTCCCCACACTCTGTGCAATGTTGGAAACCTGTGAGACCCATTCGTTTCTTAGGCTGTGACATTTATCGGTTGGTTAGAACCGAAGTGAACCAAGAATTACCTTGGTAAAATTTACCAAAAGTTTTAAATAACTAAATCGCCTTACCTGATGGTACCAAAATTAAAATAAATAATTTCAAACCAAATCAAAGTATCAATTCCTTCCCGGTTTGAGAGAACCGGAGAGGAACCGATGAAACTTACCAAACTAACACTATCTAACTAATTCTACCTGTGAACCAAGGACAGTGCTTAAAAAATCAAGGAAATTAAGCAGACTACAATTTAAACTGAAAAAAATAACTTCTTCAGATTAAGAGAAGGAGAGCTCTCCGGAGACGTCTTACTGAGGTAAGTGGAGTAAAGAATTTGACGGTTGCAGGAAATGCAACCAGGGACAGTGATTTGAAAACCAAGCTCGAGCCTAACATTCCAACATCAGCATAGGTTCTATTAACCATTTCGGCTCTGGGGCAGTCCTATGGTGAGACCATACTGCAATTGTCAGACTACAGTAAGATTTCCTGGGGTTTGAATGCAAACTTCAGGAGAAAAGGCATCCAAAAGCCCCAGTAAGGGATCTAAATGTGAACAAATCATCCTGCAGAGAGGGGCCACTCTTTCACAAGACCACAAGATATGGAGAAGAGTGCCTGGTTCTTTACTGCATCTGGAACAGTGATTTGATGGCAGTTTCCCCATTTTATGCAGTTTAACTGAAGTGTAGTAAAGATTATGTATGATTTTAAATTGTGTAAACCGGTAAGGAGGGCAGGCTTCACTAGGATGGGGCTAGGTATCAAAGAAGCCCTGGCAAGGAGGGATACAAAATAGAGGGACTGAGGAGCAGTGGGCACACCTAAAAGGAGCCATAGTGGAGGCAACAAACCAATGCATTAGGCTGAAAAACAAAGGCAAGAGAAGGAACAAACCACTATGGTTCTCTAACATTTTAAGTAAGAACCAAAAGCATGGCTTTCAGAAAATACAAGGAGACACAGAAGGAAGAGGATAGGGTGGTGTACCTAAATTGTCTGAGGGAAGAAGGGAAAGCTGTTAGAAGTGTAAAGGTGCAACCAGAGGAAAGATTAGTACACACTGTGAAGAAAGGGGACAAGACATTCTATAGGTACATATGTGAGAGAAGGAAGGCCCGGGGTGGGATTGTAAGGCTCAGAGGGGAGGAAGGGGAGTATGTGGAAGGAGACCTGGAAAAGGCATCAATACTGAATAAATACCATATATACTCATGTATAAGCCGAGATTTTGAGACCAAATTTATGCATCCAAATTAGGGATCCCGGCTTATACGCGGATCACTCTGCGGTCGCGATCACCAATTGTTCAGTTTACCGGTACCTGTTCTAGCAACCATGTCCCCAATTAGCTGCATCCTTTTGGCATATAACCCAACAGGAAGGATAGTGTCTCTGTCTTTGCCAAAATGAGCACTGGTAAGAGAAAGCATAGTGCTTATGATGTAGCCTTCAAGCTGCGAGTGGTGGAATATGCTCGGGGTATCTAACAACTCCACTGCAGCCAGGCACTTCTGCATAAATGAGAAGCAAGTGTGGGACTGGCATAAACAGCGAGTGGCTCTCAGCGGGATGCAAAAAACCAAAAAAGCCTGCCAAGGGGACTGACCGGCTTTCAGTGACTTGGAGTCAGACCTTAATGAATGGGTTCTTCAGTGCTGTCAGAGCGGCTACATTGCCACCCGCTTGGCCATCTGTATACAGGCACTAAGGATGGCTAAGGACCCCAAGTATCGCTCCACAAGGTCAGATTCATTTTGGCCTCAGCCAGGTGGTGTTTGCGATTTATGGAGCGCCGTGGGCTTACCCTCAGACAGCGCACTAAAATAGAAACATAGAAACACAGACTTTGACGGCAGATAAGGCCTGTTTGGCCCACCTAGTCTGCCCATTTCCCTACCTACTGGATAAGCTGCAGATCCTAGTTAACCAACAGCCTACACTTCTTCCTACCCTCCACCAGAATTGCCTTATGTCTGTCCCATGCATTCTTGAATTCCCCCACTGTTTTTGACACCATGACGTCCTCAGGAAGGCTGTTTCATGCATCCACCACCCTCTCCGTGAAAAAAAGACTTCCTCACATTGCCCCTGAGCCATCCCCCTCCATCTTCAAATTGTTTCCCCTTGTTCTTGCACATCTCTTTTTCTGAAAGATTCTGCCCTCTTGGACTTTGTTGATTCCCTTGAGTTACTTGAAAGTTTCTATCATGTCCCCCTCTCCCTCCTTTCCTCAAGGGTGTACATATTAAGCTTCTTTAGTCTCTCTTCATATGGCTTCTGTTGCAGACCCTGCATCATTTTAGTTGCCTTCCTCTGGATTGCCTCCATCCTGTCTATGTCCTTGTGGAGATGGGGTCTCCAGAACTACATGCAGTACTCCAGATGGGGTCTCGCCAACTATGTAAAATATCATAGAAACTGCCACTAGATCTAGAGCTTAAGGTGGACAGTTTATATCAGTTTGAGATAAAATTGCACAACCAACATGGTTATGACTTGTCCCATATCGGCAACATGGATGAGACCCCAATGACTTTCAATCTTCCTGGCAACTGGACAGACAATCCTATGAGGAGCAAGACTGTCCTAATTCGAAGCACAGGACATGAAAAAACTCACTTCATTGTGGTCCTCTCTTGCCTAGCTGATGGCACAACGTTAAAACCCCTTACTCTGTTCAAAAGAAAAACCTTGCCCAAATCAATGACATTCCCCCCGGAGTACTGGTGTACCCTCATCCCAAAGAGTGGATGGACAAGTCTCTGGTTGAAATCTGGCTTCAAAGAGTTTGGGGCACATGCCCAGGGGCACTGCGCTCTGAGAGGTCATTACTGGCACGGGACATGTTCAAGGCACATTTGACAGAGGGGATTAAAAAAATGACAAAATGGTCTAAGATCGACTAAGATGGGTAGACATCCATATTACAACCACTGGATGTCTGCCTGAACAAGCCATTTAAAGATCATGTCAGGTGCCAGTGGAGTGAATGGGTGTGTTCTGGGGCTACAGCAGTAACAAAAGCAGGAAATCTGAGATGACCAGACCTTGATGTTGTGTGTCACTGATGCCTGGGATTCTATCCCTTTTGACATGGTCCACCATTCGTTCCTTAAATGCGGTATCAGTAACCGCATGGATGGGATGGAAGATGATGCCCTGCTCAAGGATGACGAGGGGGGGACGCTGATCCTGAGCAACACGAAGAGGAAGTGGATGACTACATGGACGAACTGCTCACTGAGCAGTTCCTAGCTGAAAATCAGGAAGCCCTCAGCATTTCTGATGCTGAGCAGGAGGAGGAGGAACAGAACGAATGAGGTGCCAGACTGTAATAGACTTGGGCAGACGGTAACTGTGTTGAACTATGGCTGATGATAAAATGAATTAACTTTACTTTATGACCACACTTTATCTCACTTTATTACTTTGCAAAATGCAAGCTTTACTTTGGTGTGCTGTTTTGTTTTGATTTTGCTCTTATTCATGTGGTGAGCTTTCGGTGAGCTTTAGTAATGTTGTGCCACACTGTGTATTAAAAGAAGCGATCTCGGCATATACACGAGTTACTGCATTTTCCTTAAACATGAAGGGCACTTTAGGGGGAGTCGACTTATACGTGGACCAGCTTATCTGTGAGTATTTACAGTACTTCTGCTCAGTTTTCACTGAAGAAGGGGAGGGACAGGCACCACAGCTAGGCATCAGATACATTTTTTTTTTGGGGGGGGAGATAAATACCTGTCCATTTATGGAAGAGAGAGTCCTAAAGGACTTTACAAAACTGAGGGTGGACAAGGCAATGGGACCAGATGGCATACATCCCAGGATACTAAAGGAACTACAGATGAAGCTAGCAGCACCACTGGCAGTCATGTTCAGCGAGTCGCTCAATACAGGGGTAGTTCCAGAGGACTGAAGGAGGGCACATGTAGTCCTGCTTCACAAAAATGGAAGCAGAAAACTATAGGCTGGTCAGCCTCACCTCAGTAGTGGGTAAGATTATGGAGGCACTGCTTAATGAAAGGATTGTGGAACACCTGGAATCCAGCGGAGCACAGGATCCAGGACAGCATGGATTCACAGTAGGAAGGTCATGTCAAACAAATCCAATAGTTTTTTTTGACTAGGTGAAGAAAGAGGTGGATCGGGGGGAGCGGCAGATGTCACCTACCTCAATTTCAGCAAGGCCTTCAACATTGTTCCACATAAAAGACTGGTAAATATGTTGGGAAGCCTAGGTGTGGGCCACAAGGTGGAGAACTGGGTTAAAAACTGGTTGGGGCACAGGAAGCACAAGGTGGTGGTAAATGGGATTCAATCCAAGGAAAGAGGGGTGAACAGTGGGGTACCTCAAGGATCAGTCCTGGGGCCAGTCTTTTTTAATGTCTTTATTAGTGACACTGCAGAAGGGCTGGAAGAGAAGGTTTGCCTGTTTGCAGATGACACCAAGATCTGCAACAGGGTTGGCACTCCAGATGGGGTCGAAAAAAATGGAGGGACCTAGAAAAGTTGGAAAAATGGTCCAAAGTGTGGCAACTGAAGTTCAACATGAAGAAATGCAAAATCATTGACCTGGGGCGCAGAAACCCTGCAGAGAGCTACAGGATGTGGGAAGGGGGAATTGCTGACAGTCACAAGGGAGGAAAGGGATTTGGTGACTATCGTCTCAGATGACTTAAAGGTAGCCAAGCAGAGCACAAAGGCTGCAGGGAGGGCCAGTGGCATGTTGGGGTGCATGGGAAGGGTATCACCAGCAGAAGGAGGGAGGTGGTGATACCACTATACAAAACACTAGTGAGGCCTCATCTGGAGTACTGTGTGCAGTTCTGGAGGCAGCATCTTTGTAAGGATGTAGACAGGGAAGAGGTGGTCCAGATGTAACCCCTAGATGGCGCTATCCCAGGGGCTACTACCCCTGCCTGATTTGCCACTAACAGGTTGAGGGGCCTGGATCCAATGGCGGGTGCCTCCACCCAGAGGTCAGGGTTTGCAATAGTTAAACTAACTTGGTCACAGCCCTCTGGGACACTGCAACCCCCTTTCTTCCCACTAGTGGCCCACACAATATATCAGAATTACCTTCACAGTATACACTTACCCCAGGTCTGGTTCCGCACTGGGACCTCCTGTGAAATGAGATACAGTGCAACAATCACAGTACAGTACTTTAACATAGACAAATACCTCAGGCAGTATAACTTTGCTGAAACAAGCAGCTCTGATTTATTTAGGGGATATAACAAGGACAGGAAATCAGGTTAATTAGCTTATCACTCTAATAATCTACCTATGGCTCTGTGCACAGGCCTATCCCTATCAGTTACTGTCCCTGGGTACCCAAGCCCTAGTGGCTAGTCCAAACCGTGGCAGCTGGTAGGGGCCCTTTCACACAGAGAAAAGGAGAATTAAACAGTCAGCAGTACAGTAATTCCATTTGGATTTAATGTGGCAATTCAACAGGAGCAACCTGAATTAGTACTCACGACCTCCAAATAAGATAGGGTCCTTCAATGTCAGCAGGGCTCACTTGAGGTACACCAACCTCTTCACACATCCATATAAAAGAAAGCACTATACCAGGCAGGCTGCATCTGTATCCCGATCGCAATTACTGCACAATACCCAGGAGAACACACAGCAGATTCAGTTCCTGACAGACCGAGTGCAATTTTCAGCAATTCCTCCAGTCTTCTACAGGGTGAGCCTGGTTTCTACTCTTCAGAGATCCTTTGATTCTTTTCACAGGACGATTCAGTCCTAACAAGCTGTTACACAAGCTGCAGACGGAACTCTGGGCCTTACACGTTTTTGACTAAAACTGCACACTGAAAAAGCACAGGGCTCTTCCTTCTTCACTGCCAAAGCTCAACTGAAACTCCAACCGACAAAACCGGGCACTTCCTTTGAGTTCCTCCCAGTTCTTGACTGGATTGGCTGTCACTCACAATAGACTGCTGCTGTTGGTCCAAAAGGCACTGAAGTCTAAACTACATCTCCCAGAGTCACTGCCCATACAATCCTCTTGTGGCTGGCTCAGATTATGAGTCCAAGTTCTGATTCGTCCAAGGCACCATTTTAGAGCTAGCTTACCCCACACTGATTGGTCCAGTTCAGCAGTTCAAAACTAGAATGGGGAACTAGCAGACACAGTTCTGACTGCAAAGAAAGCAGGTTAGACAAACTGTAATTTCATTATTACTCTAAATAATTTCTGGCAAACAGTTACATCTTTCAGATAGGTTCCCTTTGCACTCCTAGTGACTGCAAAAATGAAGTGAATTGGCAGCAGCTTGAGTGGTACTCAATCAAAGAAACACACAGTCCCCCATACAAACTAATTATGTCTGCAAGCAGACAGCTCTTAAAGAGACAGTACCAGAGGCTCTAAAACACTCACTGATAAATGGCTTAAATGCCAAACACCATTCAGGCTTGGAGCATTCAAGCAAGCTCCTGGAAGTCTTTTGGGAACCCCATTTGCAGGGGGTTACACCCTTCCTGGCCTGGGAAAGCTTGGCGTCCGCGTCAAGCAAGTACCCATAAGTTTCAACTGCAACCATATACATTTGCATTAGGCTCGCACATGTAATCATCAGTCAATATATCATTTTACCAAGAACACATTTCTGAAACATTGCAGTCGTCACTCTTTACACAGTATTACATACACATTGTACCATAACTCAAGTTATTACCTCTTGTACATGAAACCTGAAGAGGGGCCCTTCCTATCAGTTACCTTGGGGCTGGACTGGGGCAAGGACACCATACTTAGAGGGCAACACAAGTAACTTGAGTTAGCACTGACGCTCAGTTTGGGCAATGAGCTCGGGGACACATACACTCCTTTATGGACAACATTGAGAGGCAAATCCACAGGCCTCCCAAGGAATCATAACTGAGGTGCACCACAGGCTTTACAGCTCGACCAGTCTTTCTAGGGGAACTGTTACAGTCTCTGCACTCTGAGCCTCATTTTCAGCATTGTCCACACTTGTCAGGAGTCTCCATGGGGTAGAGAGGCTAGAACTTGGGGCACTTTCAGCTCCAGGAGTTACAGTTTCTGAGTCCACAACATTTGGCTCGCATGGAGAGCTTTCGGACACTGGCAGTGGACTGTCAGGGCACTCAAAATACTCTTCTTGTTCGGGTGTATCACCAGTCTGCCCCAATCTATCATTTTCCTCCCCTGAAAGCTCAAACAGTTCAACCATGCACAATGATTCCATTTCATCTGATCTGATGCTTTGCACTTCACTTTCTGGGAGCATTGGCTCCAGGGATGAAGCTGGGGGCTTAGACAGTCCAGAAGGCCCAGCTTTGTCTCCAGTATTGACTAGGGATTGCCCGAAACAATTGACTCAGTTCGTAAGAAGGATAGTATTCAAAGTCACTCTCACTTTCTTCCGATATGGACTGACAGTCATGCTCAACTGGGACTTGTGGAGGGAACACTTTAACTTTGCTTCTGTAGGTGCAGACTTTCTTGATCTTTTCTTAGCAGCAGCTCTAGTCACTGGTCCAGAGGGGCATCTTCTAGGGCTCAGACTCAATTAAGATTTGTCCAATGGGCAGTAAATGATTTCTATGCATTGTTTTACATCTTTTGAATTATTCTCAGGCCTTACTTTGTACACTGGCAGATCATCTAGTTTGCCCACTACAATGTGAGGAGATGGTGCCATCTGTCAGCAATCTTGTGCTTGCCATGCAGTCCCAGATTTCTTAGCAATACCCGATCTCCTCCTGGAGTTCCTGTGCTTTCACCTTTTATCATACCTTTCTTTGTTGGCCAGATTTCTTTTGGCAGCCATGGTTTGAGCCAGTTGGTACGCATGAGTTAGCTGGGCCTTTAACTTTTGCACATACTGTAAATAGTTGTCAGCTTGAACCCCATCAGGAGAGACCCCAAAACACACATCTACTGGTAGTCGAGCTCTCTTCCAAACATCAGGCGGTAGGGGGAGAATCCAGTGGCATCACTTTTGGTGCAGTTATAAGCATGTACCAGGGTGCTAATTTGTTGGCTCCATCTAGGCTTGTCCTTTGGGTGCAGGGTGCCTAGCATATCTAGCAAAGTGCGGTTGAAACGTTCAGGCTGTGGGTCCCCCTGGGGGTGGTAAGGAGTGGTTCTGGACTTTCGCACTCCCCACAGAGAAAGCATCTCTTTGATCAGACGACTCTCAAAGTCTCTCCCTTGATCAGAATGGATTCTTTGTGGAGCCCCATAGTGAACAAAAAAGTTTTCTACAAGTACTTTGGCCACAGTGGATGCTTTCTGGTCTTTGGTGGGGAAAGCTTGGGCATATCTCGTGAAATGGTCAGTGACCACCAGCACATTACTGATATTTCTTTGATCTGACTCCAAACTTAGAAAATCAATACAGACCAGCTCCATGGGTGCACTGGTGGTGATGTTAACAAGGGGGGCAGCCCTCTGGGGCAAAGCTTTCCTCTGTAAGCAGCGACTACAAGTTCGAATGTGTTGCTCCACATCAGCCCCCATCTTAGGCCAATAGAATCTGGATCTCACCAAGTCAAGTGTTCTGTCTATACCAAGGTGCCCCATGTGGTTGTGCAAGGACCTCAGTACTGAGTCTCGAAAAGCAGTGGGCAGCACTAGTTGTTGTTTGTCTACTTGTCCCCTCTGTCTACTGTTTCTCTGTATAACAGTTTATTGATCAGTTTCAACTTAGGACCTTCTTTGTATAACAGTGCAGTTCTCAAATCAGTGGGCGTAATTTGGACACATCTTTTCCTGCATAGAGGGCTTCTAAAGCTGCTTTGATCATGGGATCGCGAGATTGAGCCGCCGAATACTGTCATTGTCCAGCTGAGGCAGTGCACCAATGTCTATTGCAGAAAAGTGGCAATAAGCGCAGGTATGCAATTCTCAGAGCTCCCAAGCAATCCACCATGCAGTCCACTCGTCCGTGGACATTGTTCCTCCCTGTCAAACTTCCGGCAGAGTGCCGAATGTCAGGTTCTGCAATCGGACCCAATCATTCTGGGGAACAGGCCTCCGGGAGAGAGCATCAGCATCTATGTGGTTCAGACCTGCTCGGTATTCGAGAGCATAGTCATATGTAGATAATGCAGAAAGCCACCTATGGCCAGTGGCATCCAACTTAGCTGAGGTCTGCACATAGGTCAAAGGATTATTGTCAGTTTTACTAGTATTTTAGCCCCATACAAGTACTCATGGAATTGGTCAACAATAGCCACTTCAAAGCTAGGAACTCTAACTTATGTACAGGATAGTTCTTTTCGGATGGGGTCAGGCTTCTACTGGCAAAGGCCACTGGTCTCAGGCCATTCTCGTGCTCTTGGTACAACACAGCCCCAACCCTTGCAAGCTAGCATCAGTGTGCAGGACGTAAGGTTTTCTTGGATCGGCATAGGCCAGCACTGGAGCATGGGTAAGTTGATATATGATCTCATGAAAAGCAGTCTCACAATCAGGAGTCCAGCGGGCCCCAAATACTTCACTCGGATGAAAATACACTCTTTCAGTCTTGAGGGACGCTGACTTTTGTATTTTTGTGGGTTGGGGATACCCTTGAGTAAGGTTAAGTAAAGGGCGGATCACTCTTGAATAGTCCTTGATGAGCGCCGATAATAACCACAGAATCCCAGGAATCTTTGCAGTTCTTTTTAGATTTTTGGGCTGTGGCCAGGTAGTCAAGGCCTCAACTTTACTTGGGTCAGTCTCTATTCCCTCGGTGGATACTATGTGTCCCATCTTTACTGATGTTTGAAAAATTGACACTTATCAATGGACAGTTTAAGGCCAAAGTCCTCCAGTCGGTCCAATACCTTAAATAATCTGCTCTCATGTTCCTCCAGTGAGCTGCCAAACACAATAACATCATCTAGGTATACCAGGCACTCTAGTAAGTTCATGTCCCCCACTGCACGCTCCATCAATCGTTGAAAAGTGGCTGGGGCACCTGAAATCCCTAGAGGCATCCTCATGAATTCATAGAAGCCAAGCGGACAGATAAAGGCTGTCTTCTCACGGTCCTCTGGGGCCATCGGGATCTGATAGTACCCACTGCGGAGATCCAGCACAGAGAACCACTTGCTCCCGTTTAGGCAGTCCAAAGCATCCTGAATGCGGGGCATTGTGTACTGATCAGGGATAGTCCGCCGGTTTAAGGTGCGATAATCCACACACATCCTTACTGTTCCATTCTTTTTCCTCACTACCACAATGGGGAAGCATAAGGGCTTCTGGATTCTTGTATTACACCAGCAGCTAACATCTCTTGCAGATGCCGTCTCACATCATCTATGTCAGCAGGTGCCAGGCGTCGAGACCTCTCACGAAATGGTCTTTCGTCATGCAGCGGATATTGTGCTCAGCTCCTTGCACGCATCCTACATCCCATTCCTTTAAAGAAAACACCTGGTCTCTCTGGGCAAGCTTCTCACTGATCCTCACTTTCCATTCAGCTGGCAGCGGGGAGTCGCCGAAATCAAACAAGTCAGGTGTTACTCTGTCATTCTTCCTTGAACTCTTGCTGCTGGGTAGCACTGCAGTGTCTGCACAATGCACATTAGCCAGGATGCAACCTCTGTTTACTCGAATGTCTCTTTCAGACACATTATGAACTTGGACCATTACCCTTCTGGCATAAGCATGGGCTCTAGCGGGCAAAATACTAGGCTTGACCAGCAGTCCCTCTGGCAATTTTCCATCGCCTGGTGCATCCAACATTAATATTTTATTCTTAACATCCTTTCTGATACGGACCTCTCCTGTAAGGTACACTGGGCATTTGGCGCCAGGATCAGAGACTCAGGATCCTTCTTCCATACAATTCCGACCGGTTCCTCTGGTTCTGTTTTTCAGCATCTCTGTGGCCTCATAGGCCTTCTTAATTAAAGCCGGAACTCTTAAAGCTCTACTAGTCTTTGACCCTGTTTTTCATAACACAACTGTGCCAGCCTTCCGAACATATGAGCATTTGTTCCAATCAACAAAGGGACACCATCATACAGTCCAGTGGGGGACACACTAAGGCTAGGGTCTCTACTTGTTCGCCACTCCAGCCACGGAGGTGGGGAAAGACAGCCAATTCGGATATACCGGAATAGGGGTAGGCCTTCTCACTTAACCCCCATACATGCAGTCCTTCTAATGGTTGTAAGGTACGTCTGACAAATGCTTCTGATACCAATCTTGGAACATAATTGTCACTTGGGAGCCACTGTCTAATATAGCTCTTGTAGACACTCCGTTCACCTTTACAGTGGTCTCCATGGAGGACCCACTATTCTGGACCAGTCTGGAGAGGCGGTAGTGGGGACTGGGCAACTGACCTTGCCACAAAGGGACGTGAATTAGCATTTTGGTGCCCTCACTGGGATCATGTCGGCACCTCTTAACCACTGATTTCTTCTCCAAGCTCTCCTTGTAGCCTATATGCAACTTTGTCAGTGTCTTTTGGGGACTGGCATTCCCTTTCATGTGCCCATCTTTCCCACAATTATAGCAAAACATACTTTCTGGAGTTTGAGCTGGCGGCGCCACACTGGGAGCCAGGGCGGGGTATTACTAACTGGAAACCTGGGTGCCATCTCTGTCTGCGGCGTGATAAGCATTTGGAGACATCTCGTCAGTTTCTCCACTTCCATGGTCAAGGAATCGAGGTTGGAGCTGTTATCAGCAGGAGATACATGGGTGGGTACCCCCACCCCCATAGCAGATGCAGTCGGATATAGGTCAGGGCCCGTACTTGCAGGCGTGGCCTTCATAAAGGGACTGTTTTTGAATTCCCGGATCTCTCTCAACAGTTCGCCCCATTGTGACATATCTTTTTCCTTGTCAGAGCACTCATTGACTGCCAACCTCTGCCCCTGAACTTCACTTGATGGGTCACCCTCAGTCACTCGGGTCGTAGCCGCAGCTATTGGTGCAGGTCCCTCCCGAGGTCGTCTTTCTCAACTCCTCAATTTCTCTCATTAACTCATCATAGGAGGTGGGGATTCCAGTCGATCTGCCAGGCGTAACTGAAGCAACAGCAGTTCTGAGAAGGGGGCAGACTTAAGGATCCTGTCCAGCCTGGTTCGGTCCAGTTCAATCGCTGGCAAACTACCTTTTCTGAGGCATTCTTGCAACAATTTTTCCAGCCGAGATACATACACAGACAACAACTCCCCTTGGTACTGTTGTGCATCTCTTACTCTCCACCATAGGTCCTCATCAGAATCTGGGCTCCCATACACATTCTCCAAGGCCTCAAGATAGGCCTGTGCAGTCGCTTCAGGGTTACTGGCCCGTTTAGCACGGATGGTAGCCAGGGCAGGACCTCGGAGGCTCTCACTAACCCTCTTTAGCTTTTACCTTCCGAGCATTGCCATTCTAGCACTTGGGGGCAACATAGTCTATCCAGGTCTCCCAGTCATCCTCCCTTGGGGGTGGGAGGGTGCCAGAGAAGATCCTCAACCTTGGTAAGAGTCGTGACTAATGGCAGGTGCAGAAATAGAGTCTGCATTGGTTCAGCCACCATTACGGGCACTGGAGCAGGAGAGGGTGTTGGGGAGGAACACCCCAGGTGGCAAGAATAGTTTCTTCAAGTCCTCCACAGTTTTCCCTCTCCCAGCAACCATTCAGCAAATTTCTCCTCAAAAGTTTCAGATAGTGGTGAGGCTGATTCCCCCGGTCTTCTTACTGCCTTAGTTATCACTCTCCAAGAGTGAGGGCTCCCTCTGGGGTAATGGTCTGTGGCACTTTGGAGCTATCTATGGGATCCTTAAACTCTACTAGGGCCAGGAAAGTGTGGGTGAGCAGATTAGCATGCCGACCCACCACCACAGGGTTTGTAAACCTTCCACCTTGGAAAGTACTCCTGCACAGTGTCCGTATTGATACCCAGGGGATGTCCAGGATAAGCATAGCATTTTGGGGTCGATCTCCTCCCAGTACACCACTCCACCAGCGGTGCACAGCCACTTCTGTCGGGTACCCATTTTTTCTTAACAGTGGTTAGTAAATATGGCCACTAGAGGACACACAATCCCAGCGGTGAGCCTCCAAGATGTAACCCTAGATGGCGCTATCCCAGGGGCTACTACCCCTGCCTGATTTGCCACTAACAGGTTGAGGGCCTGGATCCAATGGCGGGTGCCTCCACCCAGAGGTCAGGGTTTGCAATAGTTAAACTAACTTGGTCACAGCCCTCTGGGACACTGCAACCCCTTTCTTCCCACTAGTGGCCCACACAATATACAGAATTACCTTCACAGTATACACTTACCCCCAGGTCTGGTTCCGCACTGGGACCTCCTGTGAAATGAGATACAGTGCAACAATCACAGTACAGTACTTTAACATAGACAAATACCTCAGGCAGTATAACTTTGCTGAAACAAAGCAGCTCTGATTTATTTGGGGATATAACAAGGACAGGGGAAATCAGGTTAATTAGCTTATCACTCTAATAATCTACCTATGGCTCTGTGCACAGGCCTATCCCTATCAGTTACTGTCCCTGGGTACCCAAGCCCTAGTGGCTAGTCCAAACCGTGGCAGCTGGTAGGGGCCCTTTCACCAGAGAAAAGGAGAATTAAACAGTCAACAGTACAGTAATTCCATTTGGATTTAATGTGGCAATTCAACAGGAGCAGACCCTGAATTAGTACTCCGACCTCCAAATAAGATAGGGTCCTTCAATGTCAGCAGGGCTCACTTGAGGTACACAAACCTCTTCACACATCCATATAAAAAAGCACTATACCAGGCAGGCTGCATCTGTATCCCGATCGCAATTACTGCACAATACCCGGAGAACACAGCAGATTCAGTTCCTGACAGACGAGTGCAATTTTCAGCAATTCCTCCAGTCTTCTACAGGGTGAGCCTGGTTTCTACTCTTCAGAGATCCTTTGATTCTTTTCACAGGACAGATTCAGTCCTAACAAGCTGTTACACAAGCTGCAGACGGAACTCTGGGCCTACACACGTTTTTTGACTAAAACTGCACACTGAAAAGCACAGGGCTCCTTCCTTCTTCACTGCCAAAGCTCAACTGAAACTCCAACCGACAAAACCGGGCACTTCCTTTGAGTTCCTCCCAGTTCTTGACTGGATTGGCTGTCACTCACAATAGACTGCTGCTGTTGGTCCAAAAAGGCACTGAAGTCTAAACTACATCTCCCAGAGTCACTGCCCATACAATCCTCTTGTGGCTGGCTCAGATTATGAGTCAAGTTCTGATTCGTCCAAGGCACCATTTTAGAGCTAGCTTACCCCACACTGATTGGTCCAGTTCAGCAGTTCAAAACTAGAATGGGAACTAGCAGACACAGTTCTGACTGCAAAGAAAGCAGGTTAGACAAACTGTAATTTCATTATTACTCTAAATAATTTCTGGCAAACAGTTACATCTTTCAGATAGGTTCCTTTGCACTCCTAGTGACTGCAAAATGAAGTGAATTGGCAGCAGCTTGAGTGGTACTCAATCAAAGAAACACACAGTCCCCCATACAAACTAATTATGTCTGCAAGCAGACAGCTCTTAAAGAGACAGTACCAGAGGTTCTAAAAACACTCACTGATAAATGGCTTAAATGCCAAACACCATTCAGGCTTGGAGCATTCAAGCAAGCTCCTGGAAGTCTTTTGGGAACCCCCATTTGCAGGGGGGTTACACAGAGAAGGGTGACTAAGATGGTGCAGGGCTTGCAACGACCCCTGAGGGCCACCTCCCCCACTAGGCAGTCTTGGAGCAGAGGGCTAAATCAGCCTTTACTGAGGAGAGCTTCCTGTGGGATACTGGAATCTCATCTTCCTGGTGGTCTTGAGTTCAGCTCAGGTCATTACTGTGGGGTCTCAGCCAATCAGAACTCCTTCTGTTACAATAAGTTTGTGGCCAATCAGAACCCCTCCTATTGTTGATGTGCATTTGCTGCTAACAAGAACCTCTCTGCTAATCAGCACTTCTCCTATTGGTGTAAGTTCTCTGTCAGTCAGAACCCTCTGATTGGTGAGAATAGTCAGCCAGCAAAAACTCCTCCAAATGGCTGGAGATCCCTGTCAATCAATGAACCTCTCACATCAATGCAAGTTCTCTGTCAATCAGTGAGCCCTGTGCAACAATTGATACTCACCTCTCATAAGTGTGAGAACAGTGCCCTTGAAGATCCCACGAATGCCCAGCTCTCTGTAAAGCTGTATGGCACAGTCCATGGGCCCTGCATATTTTATAATATTGCTGCTCGCCTGCACCTGGAAAAAAAAAGATAGGAAACGTTGTGACAGTGAAGTTATTTTCATTACCCTTGCCCATGCTGCCACCCCTCCTCATCCTCTCAGAAAGGACTCCTTTCCAGCAGCATTGCCCTGTCAGTGCCAGTCAGGTGTTTCACCTTCCCTTCTGAGTTTCTCCTTTCTTTCCTTCTCTGGGAGAAGCCAAATAGTTTGTTGCTGCTGAGACCCATAAACCCACTACACTGGTTCCCTCATTATAAATCCTAGCTCTTAAAATACAAGATTCAATTTGTCTCAGGTGGTTTTGACCCACCTGCATGGCAGTGTGACAGGTTGTGACTAGGATCTCAAGGTTCGAGTATCCCACCATGTGAGTGCCCCAGAGCAGGAGTGGGATGTCTGCCTAAGGGATATCTACAGGTATCTGCAGGAATACTGCAGGAGACTCTGAAGTTACAGGTATCTAACAACAAATGTACAGGTATCTGATAGCAAATGTACATCTGACAGCAAACATACACGTATTTGACAGCAAATGTACAGGTATCTTATAGCAAATGCACAGGTATCTGATAGCAAATTCACAGGTATTTAATAGCAAACGTACAGGTATCTGATAGCAAATGCACAGCTATCTGATAGCAAATGCACAAGTATCCGACAGCAAATGTACAGGTATCTGATAGCAAATTCACAGGTATTTAATAGCAAATTGTACAGGTATCTGATAGCAAATGCACAGGTATCTAATAGCAAATGCACAGGTATCTGACAGCAAATGTACAGGTATCTGATAGCACAATCACAGGCATTTAATAGCAAATGTACAGGTATCTGACAGTGAATGTACAGGTATCTGATAGCAAATGCACAGGTATCTGATAGCAAATGCACAGACATCTGACAGCAAATGTACAGGTATCTGACAGCAAATTCACAGGTATTTAATAGCAAGCGTGCAAGTATCTGATAGCAAATTCACAGGTATCTGATAGCAAATGTACAGATATCTGATAGCAGATCACAGGTATTTAATAGCAAACGTACAGGTATCTGATAGCAAATGTACAGGCATCTCATAGCAAATTCACAGGTATCTGATAGCAAATGAACAGGTATCTGATAGCAAATGTACAAGTATCTGATAGCAAATGCACAGGTATCTGATAGCAAATGTACAGGTATCTGATAGCAAATGTACAGGTATCTGATAACAAATGTACAGGTATCTGATAGCAAATTCAAAGCTATCTAATAGCAAATGTAGAGGTATCTGATTGCAAATGTACAGGCATCTGATAGCAAATTCACAGGTATCTGATAGCAAATGTATGGGTATCTGATAGCAAATGTGCAGGTATCTGATAGCAAATGCACAGTTATCTGATAGCAAATGTACAGGCATCTGATAGCAAATTCACAGGTATCTGATAGCAAATGTATGGGTATCTGACAGCAAATTTACAGGTATCTGATAGCAAATGCACAGTTATCTGATAGCAAATGTACAGGTATCTGATAGCAAATGCACAGGTATCTGATATCAAATGTACAGGTATCTGATAGCAAATGTATAGGTATCTGACAGTACAATCATAGGTATCTGATAGCAAATGTAATGCACAGGTATCTGATAGCAAATGTACAGGTATTTGATAGCAAATTCACAGGTATCTAACAGCAAATGTAGAGGTGTCTGATAGCAAATGCATAGGCATCTGATAGCAAATTCACAGGTATCTAATAGCAAATGTGCATGTATCTGATAGCAAATGTACATCTGACAGCAAATGACAAGTATCTGATAGCAAACGTACAGGTATCTGATAACAAATTCACAGGTATCTAATAGCAAATGTACAGGCATCTGATAACAAATTCACAGGTATCTAATAGCAAACGTACAGGTATCTGATACCAAATGTACAGGTATCTGATAACAAATTCACAGGTATCTAATAGCAAATGTACAGGCATCTGAGAACAAATTCACAGGTATCTAATAGCAAATGTACAGGTATCTGATAACAAATTCACAGGTATCTAATAGCAAATGTACAGGCATCTGATAACAAATTCACAGGTATCTAATAGCAAATGTACAGGTATCTGATAAATCCACAGGTATCTAATAGCAAATGTACAGGTATCTGATAGCACAATAACAGGTATCTGATAGCAGATGTACAGGTATCTGACAGTAAATGCACAGGTATCTGACAGCAAATGTACAGGTATCTGATAGCAAATTCACAGGTATCTGATAGCAAATGCAAAGGTATCTAATAGCAAATTCGCAGGTATCTGATAGCAAATTCACAGGTATCTAATAGCAAACTCACAGGTATCTGATAGCAAATGTACAGGTATCTGATAACAAATTCACAGGTATCTAATAGCAAATGTACAGGCATCTGATAAATTCACAGATATCTAATAGCAAATGTACAGGTATCTGATACCAAATGTACAGGTATCCGATAACAAATTCACAGGTATCTAATAGCAAATGTATAGGCATCTGAGAGGAAATTCACAGGTATCTACTAGCAAATGTACAGGTATCTGATAACAAATTCACAGGTATCTAATAGCAAATGTACAGGCATCTGATAAATTCACAGGTATCTAATAGCAAATGTACAGGTATCTGATAGCAAATTTAAAGGTATCTAATAGCAAATGTACAGGTATCTGATAAATTCACAGGTATCTAATAGCAAATGTACAGGTATCTGATAGCAAATTTACAGGTATCTGATAGCACAATAACAGGTATCTGACAGCAAATGCACAGGTATCTGACAGCAAATGTACAGGTATCTGATAGCACAATCACAGTTATCTGATAGCAAATGTACAGGTATCTGATAGCAAATTCACAGGTATCTGATAGCACAATCACAGTTATCTGATAGCAAATGCACAGGTATCTGATAGCAAATGCACAGGTATCTGATAGCAAATGTACAATTATCTGACAGCAAGTGTACAGGTATCTGACAGCATTATCACAGGTATCTGATAGCACAATTTAATTGGCAAGGGATTGTGTAAGGGATAACAGAGATGCCCTGTTTGGGGAAGCCTAATTCTGCAATTAGTTAAGAACAACTGTGTGACTATGTAACTGTTTAACCCTGCCATCTGGACAAAACCCAGTCTACATTAGGGTGTTAAAGGGAACAGCTGTAAGTGACTAAGGCCGGTAGAGATTACTGCAGGATGCATTACATTGTAGGAAGCAGGTTGAAGGAGGGGTAGTGATATGTAGTAGTAGTAGTAATATATTTTATTAAAAAAAAACATGAATTGGATAAAAACTCCATTGAGCTAACTCATTTTCAAGGAGGTCCAAAGTACATCCATACAGTTTCCATTCCTACTACTGTCATACATAAATAATATTTGTAGATAAAAAAATGCATATAAATAACACTATACAGAGTCTGTAGGAAATGATACAATCAATATATCATTGCCTGTACAGTCATCCTCATTATCTTGTCTACTTCTTGTAACCCTGTATCACCTGACTGTATGTATTGTATTGCTTCTGGATCACCTGATTGCATGTATTGTATTGCTTCTGTTCCCCGGGTTGCCCATGAAAAAGGGACCTTCGGGGCCCAGTGGACTAACCCAGTCATCAAAATTCAATAAATAAATTAATAAATAAATATACATAGAAACATAGAATTTGACGGCAGATAAGGACCGCTTGGCCCACCCAGTCTGCCCATTTCCCTACCTGATGGATAAGTTGCAGATCCTAGTTAACCAGCAGCCTACTTCTTCCTACCCCCCCCCCCAGAATTGCCTTATGACTGTCCCATGCATGCTTGAATTCCACCACTGTTTTTGACTCCACAACCTCCTCTGGAAGGCCATTCCATACATCCACAACCCTCTCTGTGAAAAAATACTTCTATACAGTTTCCATTCCTACTACTGTCATACATAAATAACATTTGTAGATAAAAAAATATAATCCATAAATTTAAGTTATTGCAGAAAGGCAACATAGTGCAGGAGCACGGCTTTGTTCACTGAACCATATTTTAATGTATCTTTTTTGCTTAGTAAAGTGGGGTCTCGTAATTTAATAGGGATTGAGATGTGGGGGAGATAGCTGCAGGGACTGTGGGGCATTTGTCTCCTGGGCTATGCTCTGGAGGATGGGACACTGCCCCATATGTATGAGATTCATGGAGATCCAAGCACAGCTGGTAGCAGCATGAGATGGGATATTCATGCTGCTTCACTAGCTGAGCAGGTACCCAAAGGCACACCATGCACACATACTCCCCTAGTGGCCCACTGGCCTGGGGGAGCTGGAGGATGATGGGGAGTGGTGGCAGGGACAATCATAAGGAAGTTATCCAAACTTATCAGATCACAACTATAAAATGCTCTGCACCACTGCAGGAGGCACAGGTACCTGACTCCTACTGAAGGGGAAGGGGAACTCTGAGGTCCAGAAGGGTAAACAGGAAGAATTCGTGGCACTCAGGAGACAGAAAAGGAAGAATTAGTGGCACTCAGGAGACAGAACAGGAAGAAGGCAGCAAGGAGTATCCTAGTAGTAGTAGTAGAGGACTCTATGATCTGAGGGTGGAGAAGGTGGTGCGGTAGTGCAAAGGGAGAAGGCAAGGCACATTTTATTTCTATGGCACCCAATCCCTGGGGCTCTGGGTACCTCACATTAAAACAGGTAAGGTCAGTACAGAATATACATTCTATAAAACAAAATAAGACAACAATAATAAATAATTCTCAACATAGTTAAAGCTCAAGTACTTAAAACAGGTCAGTCGCCCTCATCGGGAAAGGCCAAATGGAATAAGTGAGCCTTTAGCCCTTTTTGAACAGCTCAACTGTTGGGGCCTCCCTGAAAGAAGCTGGAAAGGTGTTCCACAGGGTCGGCCCTGTGCAGTAAAAATTCAGTTATCAGATGTTTTGAGCCGAACCCTGGGAACATCAAGGAGGTCCCTAGTCGAGGAGCGGAGGGAATAGACTAAGGTGGCAGGTGTAAGGAGCTCAAGCAGATAGTCCGGGCCCAGCCTGTATAGGGCCTTATAGGTGAGCAAGCCCACCTTGAAGAGGATCCTCCACCCGACTGGACCTAGCTAAGCCTAGGCAGGCCCGTCAGCAACTGAGCTGCTGCGTTCTGCACTAGCTGCAGCTGGCGGAGGATCCCTCTAATGACCTGAAGTAAAGAGCATTACAGTAATCAAGCCTTGAAGTAACAAAGGCATGCACCAGTGTCGGCAGATCTTTCGGCAATATTCCTCAAATGGTAAAAACCACGCTGACAACAGATGACACCTGAGCTTCAAGTGTCAATCTGTTATCCAGGATAACGCCAATATCCAGAAGGCCAGCAACAGAGTAGATCTCAGACACAGTCTTGTACCCACTCTGAAAGCATTCTCATCATGCCCACAACCTGGCTCAATTACCAATACCTCCATCTTGTCCGGGTTCAGTCACAGCCAGCTGGAGGACATCCAGTCATTGATCTTGGCCAGGCAGTTGTTAATCACATCCACAGCACTGCGTATTCCAGGGATGAAGGACAAATACATTTGGGTATCATCTGCATAGCAGTGAAAACCCACACTGTAATGCCAGTTGAGCTCTCCCGGGGCAGCATATGTACCGCAAATAACACTGATGACAAGATCGAGCCTTGGGGTACTCCACATGACAGGGGCTTGAGGGAGGAGGAAAAATTCCCCATCACCACCCACTACACCCTGCCAGAGAGATAGGACTCAAACCAGTTGACTGTACTGGCGAGTCCACAGTACTCTCAAAGGCAAACAAGAAGCGCAATGTGATCCACGATATCAAAAGCTGACAAGAGATCAGGGAGAACAAGAATTGACCTGTCTCCTCTATCTCTTTAATTTATTTATTTATTTATTTATTTATTTACATATTTAAGCATTTTACCAGGGAGGCATACTGAGCAGACTACTGCTCGATTCCAGATGCGCACTGGGAGAAGGGGGAAGTAAGAGTACGTACAAACAAAAACAGTAGGGTTCATTACATGATGTACTTCAAGAATAGGATAGCTTACAACATATGCAGTTTTGTTGATTTGCATGTTAAGCATAGTTTAAACATAAGTAAGGTAGAGTACAAGCACTACAGGCAGGTACATAGCTATAGCTCCAAGAGGAATGCATACAAGTTGCCAGCTTCACGGTAGTGAGCTTTTATGGTATGAGGAGAACAAACCATATTTTTGTGAGGTTACATCATGAGGTAGGTAGACGGAGCAGTGACCTTTGGGAAAGGTGAGTACTGGGGGAATTACCCTGTTGCCGGGGATTAGAGGACTCCCGCTCAGTGAGCTCCCAGGGGTGCAAGTGCAGGTAGGGTGGAAGTTTGTTTTGAGAAGGGAGTTGAGGTGCCTCCCTGTTGTGGTGTGCCGGAAGTCCGATGTGACAGAGTTCCAGAGGCTGGGCATGCAGAATCTGAAAGCTGACTGGCCTGTGGAGGTTGACATGTGTGGGATGGCCAGTAGACGAAAGACTTTATTCCTCAGTGCATAGTCCTGGGGGGTGTGGACCGAGAGGACCCTAGTGAGATACAAAAGGCGGGACTGTGACCAGAATTTGGCCGTGAGACTCGCACAATGGGATAGATGCCAGCCCTGCAAAGAGGGGAGATTAAGATTCTGGTAAAGGACACAGTGATGCGTGCTAGGAGAACAGCCAAGAGCAAAGCGACAGAAGGAATGGAAGAGGGGGTCCAGCCTGGCCAGGGTGGACTTTGGGGCAGCGCTGTAGACTACGTCCCCATAGTCAAAGATGGGCAGAATCATCCTCTGAACAATGGCAAGTCTAGCTGGCAATGGGATGCAGCCACAATTATGGTACAGTGCTCCGAGCTTGGAGTGGAGTTTTTTGTGGATGGCATCAAAGTGTGTTGAGAAGTCAAGGTGCTGGTCAAGCCAGACCCCGAGAAACCTGAAAGTGGAGCAACTTTCAATCACAGACCAGTCAAGGGTGCGGAAAGGGGGGGTGAGGTGTTGCCTTGAAAATCTTTGCCTTGTACTGAAGGTCATGGAGATGGTTTTCTTGGCGTTGAGAAAGAGCTGATTTGAGCAAAACCAGCGCTGAACTTCATTGAAGTCCTGCTGGAGTCTGGTCACTATTTCAGCAGTTGAGGCGCCAGATGTGTACAAAACCGTATCATCCACATACAAGTGAATGGATGTGCTGGGGCAGGTGGCAGGCAGGTCGTTGAGGAAAATGGAGAACAGGAGAGGGCCCAGGACTGACCCTTGCGGAACCCCCGGAAGTGACAGGAAGGGAAACAGAGTATTGCCAATTCTGACAGCTTGGGAGCGGTCTGCCAGGTTGGACTGGAACCACCGGGTGACCATGTCTGAGAGTCCTGCTTGAGAGTTTTGATAGTAGGAGTGTATGGGAGACGGTGTCGAAGTCTTTAGCCAGGTCAACAAAGATAACTGAGGTGATTAGGCCCTCGTCCATACCAGTGAGAATGGAGTCAGTTAGTCTTAGGAGGGAGGTGGTGGTGGTGGAGTGGGACTTCCTGAAACCAGACTGGTAGGGTGTGAAAAAGGAAGAGGAATCAAGATAGGAGGAGAGTTGAGAGAGAACTAGTTTTTCCTGCATTTTGGCCAGGATAGGAAGCAGGGAAATTGGGTGGTAGTTACCGGGTGTCGAGGGTCACCACCTTTTGGCAGCAAGATGACTGTAGCGTGTTTCCACCCAGTGGGGACAGCAGCAAGTGAGAAAGAGAGGTTGTAGAAAGCTGCTGGGGGGGCAGCGATGGCTGGGGCTGACAAGTAGAGTAGTTTGTAGTCAAGGCCAGCACGACATTTGCCCTTGTCTGGGTTTAGGGTAAGTAGGGCTTTGTGAACTTCGGTAGGGGTAATCTGCCAGAACGCGAATGGGTGGCCTGCTGGGGGACCTTTAAGGGGGTTGGAAGGTAGAGAGGTTGGGGTGGCTTGAGGGTTGGGGGCGCCCAAGAGAAACGAGGTGCAGTCTGTAAAGAAGGCACTGAAATGAGAGGCCACGTCTACGGGGTCGGTAATTGTGTGGCCGCCAGTGTTGAGGGATGGGGTAGGGGGTTGTGAGTGGGAGGTAAAGAGGGGTTTAACCACCTTCCAAAATTTGGAAGGTTGGCTCAGGTTAGCTTTGAAGGTGTCGCTGAAATAATTTGCCTTAGCCCTGCGGATCTGTCTAGTTCAGGCATTGCGAAGGGTCCGATATTTCTGTTTGTCAGTCTGAGAGCTGGAGGCCTTGAAAGCCTTCCAGGCTGTGTCCCTGTCTTTGAGGAGTGTCATGATGTCCATGGAAATCCATGGCAGGTGGGTACCCCTTATACGAGCCCTGAAGAGGTCATTATGCACCCTAACTGATGCCGTTTTGGTACTATAGCTGGCTCTAAAACCCGACTGAAATGGCTCTTAGATATCAAAGAACATGAGGTGTTTTTCTAGCTAATGCACCACTATTTTCTCAACAACTTTGCCCAAAAATGGCAGGTTGGAGACTGGACAGTAGTTCACCAGGACGTCAAGGTCAAGAGATGACTTCTTCAAAAGAGGTCTCACCAGAGACTCTTTCAAGGCCTCCGGAAAGACACCCTCTGATAACAAACACCAGACAATCCCAGCAAACACCAGGCCAACGGTCCCGACACATCTCATGCAGAAACAAGTCGGGGCCAGGTCCAGTTCACAATACGTGGGCGTAAGCTTCGAGATCACCTCAATGACATCTGGCACCTCCACAGGCTTAAACTCATCCCAGGCAAACAGAGCACCTCTGCTTGTCTCAGGCTGAACACTGTGAGGCAAGGCTTGCCTCACTGACAGGATCCCCGATTGGATGGGGGACACTCTGTCAGAGAGGTTCCATGTCAATATAGTGCAAATTAATGGGCAAATGCAATTTGGGCAAATTTTATACACCGCCGTCAATTAGAGTGACTGTAACGTCCGGCGACCACATAAGCAAGCTAATTCATTCACAGTGAACAGTTAATTTCCACTACATTGTGCACATTTACACATGAGCATGCAGGCTGTAAGCTATTCCATGCAAATACTCCTGGCGGGTGTGGGTGGAGTATTCAGCCTCCTCATCTCAGCGAAACACATAGCCTCCATATACTAGAAGAGGCATACCCCTCTGGTTCTGTATGAATTCCACCTCCATCTTGGACATACCTGCCCCATAATGCCACCCACCTTTATACTACTGCTCCACCCATGCGCACCCATGTCACGCGGGGGGGGGGGCTTTGTCCCCCGGCACCCCCAAGGGTCTGTGCCCCCTGAACCCCCTATCTTAAATATTCTAACACGACGCCGCTCATGGTCAAGGGGGTTAGCTATTATTTGTATCACAAGACAGGTGAGTGGCTATCATTACATGTGCGCATCTGTACAACTGTTACTGTAATTGCTGTTTCGATGTGCTAATACAGTCGCTCATATGCGTATGCACCAACATTGTACATTCGCTGTATGTGTGTGTGTTGTACTTCAGTCGCTCAAATGTTTTCGCTCTATTTCCTGCGCTATAATGATGTGATACCTGTCAGAGAAAAACAGAGCAAACTCCTCACACAAAGTGATTGAAAAGGCTTTTTTCAGCTGTAGGCAGACTGGATGCAAAAGTCTGTCCACAGTCTGAAAAAGCTGAGATGGTCTGTTTATCCCTGCGGCAATCTCCCTGGACAGGAACTCTGCCTTCTCATGGTTGATTGGCCCTTGGTACTCATGATAATAAGCACACAAGGTCAGCTTGTCATCCAACCGGGTCCTCTGCTAGTAACGCTCCACCTCATGACTCCTGATCTTCCTCACCTTGAGATTCCCATCAAACCACAGGGATCTCAAGTGAGAGGATCTGGGTCAAATACGGACTGCTACGATGGCGATGAGCGCTTCAGAGGCCACCTCATTATAGGTGGCCACTGCCTCACTTGTACCAACTGCACATGCAGCATCTACTCTAGATAGATGAGCCTCCTCCAACAGTCCCTCTGGGGACAATTCCCTCAAAGGGCGATAGCTAACCATCTTAACAGGGGAGGAACTTTCAGGGGGCCCCCCCAAAAAAAACTCCACCATACAATGATCAGACCAAACAACCTGATCAGTCTTGAGGTTCGCGACCTCAAGCCCCAGTGAGAACACCAGGTCCAGGATGTGGCCATGGTAATGGGTCGCAGAAGTAACCACTTGTGCCAGGCCCAGTGATGTCATCAACTGAAGGAGGTCATGACCAAACTGCAAGGATTCGGGGAAGGGGGTGGTCAGATGCCTTCCAGGAGCATCAGCCATCTGGGATATGGATAGGATAGGAAGAATGGTGGGGGGTTGGGGAGCTTGGGATGCTGGTACACCTGGGTACCAACCATCTGGCAAATCAGAACATTCAATGAAATAGAATGTTCAAAAGGTGAGGTACAGACTGAAGGCACATTCAGCTTCCCTGACCTTTTCTGAGGTCCCTCCCACTGTAGGGTAGAGGGAAGGAGAAGAATAGGGTGAATAAGGAGGAGACTGAAGAATATAACACTTGGTTGAAGGCACGGTGTTGGGCGGGGTACCATTTTATGGGAGATGGGGAACTTCTAGGACAGGAGACTCTTCAAGAGTGATGGCTTCACCTAACAAGAGGGGGGGCAGTGAGTTTGGACAGAAGTCTGATGCCTGTAGGTGAACATTTCAACTGAGAGGGTTGAGACTGAGGAAGAGATAAACACAGAGGATGGAAAGCAAAAGGGGAACTTAACTAGGACTCCCCCAGAAATGAGGACAAGGAGCAGTGGGGGCAGAAAAAAGCAAAGCGGGGTATGTAAGAAATAAGATATTTTTCTGGAAAGCAAGGGGAGCAGTGACCACCAATAACTAACTTTTCTACCAAAAATAAAATATCAATAAATTAAATAAAAAAAAAATAGCAATCTATTTCTAGTAAGGAACTGACTACCAATTTTTCAAACACTGTGAAAGACCAAAGAATTTGAACAAAGAATGTTCAAGCACAAAGTAAGTAATCAGACTGATTCTTGTGAGAACCTTTTCTTTTATGTTCTAGGAGGGGAGGCAGGGTTAAGGATTGTATGACCTATTGCTGGTTCCCTCAGAAGAAACAACATTACTATAGTGAGTAATTATTTCTTTGAACAACAGGAATTCAATAATAATGTCATTCAAAACTGAAGACTATCAGGGGATCTGTACAAAATCCCAACACTTGGATGCTTGACAAAGAAAAGCCCAATTTCAACTTTCCGTCAGGTACCTGATCCCGTCTGACAAGTGGCTGACTCACAAAATCCCAACATTGCGTGCAACAGTTTGCACACTGCTTTACGTTTTCAAATCGAGAGAAATCTCTGGATTTTGCAATATAATGTGGAGTGCCTGGAAGCAAAACATTATAAGCATTTCAAACAGCTCATCCAAATGTACCTTATTTCTGCTGACAGTTCCCAAGGCAAAACGCAAGCTCCCCCAGCCACTCACATAGCATGTCGGACAGCATGCAATGTCAACCCTCACCCCCCATGTAGTAAGCTCTGATTGATGCTCTGTGTGAACTCAGTCTACTGATCATGCTAGAAAGAGCAACTCAAGTGGTGGTTGGACTGGAGCTATCATTTCATCTGGGGGGGAAATGAGGCAGTATGCTGGCGGTGTGGTCATTTGGCTGTCTTTTGTGAGGATGGACAAAGTTACTGCTAGATCTCTCTCTCCATACAGACTTGATGACCCAGCATGTCTGAGCTGAGCTGCACTGTGCAGCCTTGACCCCAAATCCAAATGATCTCTGCATGGATCTGGTCCTGTCAGTGCCCTAGCTGCTCACTGCTTGGGTGGCTGGAACAAGTCGACACCCAGTCGAGTCACCCAGCTCTCAGCAATGACTAAATATGTGTCACCAGTACTGCCAGGTCAGTGGTAAGAGGCATTCACCATAACGTCACTGGGACTTGTGTGGGATCCAGTGAAAGCAGGCAGCAGACAGCACTGGAGCCAGTGCCAGAGGTACACTAATATTCTTTCATGTCTCCGTCAGAGCACTCTACAAAATAAAGACTTGGGTCTCTCAGGTTTTCGGGGGGGGGGAGGTTAACACACTGATCTGTAAGCACAGGGTTTGGAGGTATTTTACATTTCTGCAAGCAGATACCTGTGCAAGCAGATTACTTGGCAGGATTTTGGAATCTCAGTAAACCGTACCAGATGGTAAAATAAGCATCGGGATTTTGGCATCGGGAAAACAAGCATCGCGATTTCTCATGTCAGGATATCATACCAGACCCACTATCAGTACATTAGAAGACTGAGTTTTGAACCTATTTAGGAAAAAGGCTTTGCAAGATAGCAGTCCCAAACCTGGTGTCACTTCTGGGTTGGATATCCAGACAATAATGTCCAGTAAAGATGTAAGCTGTAGCCCAGGTAGCTGCTCTACATATCTCTTGGCGAGGGAAGCCCCTTGTAGCTGACACAGAGGCAGAAGTGGCTCTGGCAGAGTGTGTGCTTAGGGCTGTTGGCTTACCTTTACCCACCTCTTCATAAGTTACATTTACCGACCTCTCCATAAGTGACAAACCACAGTGTGCTGTCGATTCTAGTGTCCGATTCTGTCAAAATTATAGCTCCGTGCCCTTTTTACATTGGGGCAGTGCAGCTTCTGCTCACCCGTGTTGGAATGAATAGAGAAACGCACAGGCAGGGCAACAGATGGTTCAAATGGAATTCTGACACCACTTTAGGAATCAGTTTCCCATTTTTTTAGGAACTACCGTATCCATGTGTGAGATAATGTAGTTGGTATCGGTAGAGTTTAATCAGCTCATTAACTCTCCTAGCAGGCATCACAGCAATGAGGAAAAACTGTTTTCCAGATGACATACTTGATGTTTGCTGTAGCCATTGGCTCGAAAGGAGACTCCGTTGGCTGGACAAGGCATACATTCAAATCCCTTGGAGGCAAAGGTTCCCTGATAGGGGATGCAAGCAATTCAAACCTTTGAAAATTCTTTTAAAAATGGGTTGTGAAGGCACAATTTTTTCCTTTCTAGCTAACATGTAAGCTGACACAACTGCCAGATGCACTTCCATGGTAGATGGTCTGAGACCAAAAGACTAAGGGCAGGATTCATAAAGAAAGCCAACAATTCCGCAGTTGCGGAAAAAAGCCTTGCAGTATTGCGGAAATTTAGTTGCGGTATACTCACAAAGAAAATTTCTGCAGTTGTTCAAAATCGCAAAACAGGCAAGCTGAGAAATTTCGCAAGTGCTGAAAATCCACAACAGTTTTCCTCAGCTGCTGAAAATTTGCAATTGCTGATCCGCAGCTGAGGAAAAGGCTCAGCAGGCACAACAGGTGATCCATATTAACTGGAGCAGCAGACAGTCTTGACATAGATGCAGCAGAAAGTACTCACAGAGAGACCAGCAACCAGCCCAACTGGGACCACTGCAGCACCACTGGTACCAGCAGGACTATGCACTACAGTGGCTGTCTGTTGCTGATGGTGGAACTGATGGTTGTGTCTCTCCCTGGGGTGTTTATGTTGCCTGCTTCAGTAGTACTCATTGCAGGCTGTTACCAGTTCTGCCTCTACTGTCTGTGGGGCTCCTTCATGGGCTGCACTGGGTCTAGTGGTGCTGGTTGGTTGCCTTTCAATGAAAATGTGTGCTATTTTTGTTGTTGTAACTACTGACACTACTGTACACCAACTGCTTCGCTGTTGCTTGGTGCCAGAACCTCCACTATAATTGTATCCCAATTGTTGGTACACTGCATTTTACTCAGGGAGAGTTACGCCTCACTCTCTGTGGTGCAGAATATGTGAAACATTTTTTTCGCAACTGCGAAAAAACACTGGCTGAGAATAGCCTTTAAGGGGATATGCCATACATTTCAATGGCTTTTTTATCTTCAGGAACTTCCACAGCTGCACTTTTTTCCCCAGTCCCCAGTGTACTTTTTCCACAGCTGTAGAAGTTTTGTGCATACCACTCAGTGCACTTCCCACCTTTTTTCTTTTGCAACTGTGGAACTTTTTGGGACTTGCAGATGGTTTTGCACCTTCAGAGTGTTTTGAGAATCCAGCCCCAAGTGTACAAGATACTTCAGTACAACAGGCAGAGCTGCCTGTAAGGATGACATTTTCTAAGACAGGCACACCAGAATGAAAATCATCCCCATTTAGAGAAATATCTATAAAATGTAATGTAGTTTCCTCAACAAACTCCTGAGGACTGGCTCCTCATTGTCCCTTGATACTTATCTACAGCATCCTCTTCCCTCCTGCTCACTGAGGGCAGCTGACTCTCAACCTCCCTTTGAGCAGAGATGTGCACGGGTCTTGGCAAACTAGCTTCTGCAGTCTATGCCTCAGTTTTTGGAATGCCCTTTCTTCTATGGTACGCTGCTCCCTCGCTCACTCACTGTTCTGCCAGGCTCTGAAGGTTTCTCTATGCCCAGTCAGACCTTGTGTTTGCCTCAGATTCTATCCAAACTACTGGAGCCAGCTAATTTTTATTTCTTTATCAAACAATCGGAAATTCCAAACCTTTGAGCTAAGAGCTCATTTACAGAGGGTCCTCGTCAATCAAAGGAGAGGAACAATTATATGAGTTGGCAATAGCCAATGCAGCTGTAACCCCCCTACAAATGGGGGTTCCCGAAAAGTCTTCCTTGAGCTTGCCTAAATGCTCACTG
Organism: Neoceratodus forsteri; assembly: GCA_016271365.2. NCBI lineage: Eukaryota > Metazoa > Chordata > Ceratodontiformes > Ceratodontidae > Neoceratodus > Neoceratodus forsteri. The sequence continues at coordinate 277,114,774 of CM028138.1, read as the reverse complement.
CCAGGCTGGTGTCCTGCATTTTAGCAGTTTAAATGTATTGCCAGAGAGTGTCTTTATAGCCTCTGTGTACTGTCTCTTTAAGGGCTGCCCGGATTGCAGTCATAATTAATCTGGGAAGGGGCTGAGTGTTTCTATGCTCGAGTCCTGCCCGGGCTGCCAAATAATTGCTCCATTCTGCCATCACTATTAGTGCAGAGGGAGCTCTGTTAGAAGATGTACTTGTTTGCTGATTATTAGAATAGTAATAATATTGCAGTTTGTCTAACCTGCCTTTTTTGCAGCATGAACATTTCTGTTTATCTCCACCATCTTGGTCCTGGATTGCTGAAATGGGCCAATCAGTACCTTTGAGAACTCTAAAATGGAGCCTGTTCCCAGGGGCTTTGTGGGGGCAAAATTCTGTAGGAATTGTAGTTTTGGGTTTTTTGCGCCTAAATGAACCTGGAGGGGGATCCCTTGTTGTGACCGACAGAGAAATCAGCCAACCAAGCCTTTTGGATCCTAGGGGAAAGTCCCAGGCTGCTTGCAGCTACTTTCAGTTTGAGTTGGGAAGTGAAAGAAGTTAACAGCTCAAGATAGTCGAGCAGTAATCCTGCATAGATTCGCACGGGAGAACTGTGAAAGGGCTCAGTTTTGGCCTGCCTGTCTGCCTGCTGTCCCTGAGAGGGAAACTGAAATGTATTCGGATTGAATCCGAATTGTGAGGACGATTTAATCCACAGAACTGTGACCAGGCTTTAGCCTGATGAAGACCGAAGATTTGCTGAATGCGATCGGCCTGTCAGGATTTCCAGCCACCTTTGAACTCCCGGTTTGTGCAGAGACTCTGTAATTGTGACCGGATAGCAATCTGCCTGGTACAGTAGAATTTCTTGCATGTAAATGTGCTGTGTGCTGTTAGTGGGTCATGATTTGGTTCCCCACTGTGTGCTGAACTGTGTTCTGCTTGCTGGAGGCTGCATCCAGCTCCAACGGACTAAATCCGTTTGCATCTCCATTTGGCCTGGGCCTTGCCACACTGGCCCAGCCAGACTACCCGCTACACAGAGAAAGCCATCGACGAAAAACCTGTCTGGGGATCAGCCCCCTGCTCAACGCCTTGAACAGGAACGATGCCTCAGTGATTCGTGTGGGCCCTGCTTCTCCTGGCACTCCAGCTCAACAATCTGCAGTCTCGATTTCGTCCTGCCTGTGTCCTGTATTGGGTATCGTGAGTAAACATCAGGGTAGCTCCTTGCAACAACAGCTAAATATAAAGTGTTGTCATCTGATTGCTTTGTTATCTTTTCCTTCACAAACGGAGCCCTCCGGCTCCGGATTACAAATAGTGAGTGTTGTGCATGTTGCTTTCTTCCATCACAGGGCCGCAACCAGTTGCAACGCCGGCCTACCCCGGGCAACGGTCCTGGCTAGCCCACCTTTTTCCTACCTGGGTACCCAGAGAGTGTGACTGTGTAGGGACTCTGAAGTGCATGCATAACTGTCTGATTGATTTGGCCTTTAAGCCAATCAACCTGATTACGCCCATCCCTTGTTTAAGTCCACTGAATAAATCAGATCGAACTCTTTTTGCATTTAACCTGACTGTGGTTCCAGTTTGTGCCAAGAGTACTGTACTATTGCTATTTGCTGTGCATAACCTTGTTTTATAGGGGGTTCCCAGGGTCGAGCTAGAGGAACCAGCCCTGGTGGTAAGTGCAAACAGTGTGGGTGAATGGGTAATTGCCTGGTGAATAAGGGTCATTGTGAAAGTGATTATTGTATATTGTTCAGGCCACTAGAAGGGAAAGAGGGGGGTTATAGTGTCCTGGAGGGCTGTGCCCAGGTTAGCTTGACCACTAACAACCCTGACCTCCGGGTGGAGGCACCTGTTTCAGTACCCAGGCCCCTTAACCTGCCACTAGCCAAGCAGGCAGGGGTAGTAGCCCTTTGGATAGCGCCACCTAGGGGTTACACAGCTAACAGGCATTGTCATAAACATATTAGTAACACATTAACAAACTAATATAATTCAAGAAATTGAGTATTAAAGACAGAGGCAAATTGTAAAGTACAGTCTTAACACAGATTACATAAGGAACAAAACACCAGCAGTATAAATAAGGTGCTAACAGTTCAGTTAGGTACTCATGTTCGTCCAGGCTTTCCCCAACTTCGTTTTTTAAGCTTTAAGGTAGTCTGAGAGCCTCAGCCGTGGTTCTCTGACGAATCCGACCTGCCAGACTGCCACCAGCAGTCCAGGTCTGAAGCCACCAGCCCCTCACAGAAACGCAGGTAGTCTGAGAGCCACAGCCGTGGTTCTCTGACGAACCTGACCTGCCAGACTGCCACTCGCATTCCAGGTCTGAAGCCACCAGCCCCTCACAGAAATGCAGGTAGTCTGAGAGCCACAGCCGTGGTTCTCTGACAAACCTGACCTGCCAGACTGCCACTCACAGTCCAGGTCTGAAGCCACCAGCCCTCACAGAAACACAGGTAGTCTGAGAGCCACAGCCGTGGTTCTCTGATGAACCTGACCTGCCAGACTGCCACCCGCAGTCCAGGTCCAAAGCCACCAGCCCCTCACAGAAACACAGGTAGTCTGAGAGCCACAGCCATGGTTCTCTGATGAACCTGACCTGCCAGACTGCCACCCGCAGTCCAGGTCCAAAGCCACCAGCCCCTCACAGAAACACAGGTAGTCTGAGAGCCACAGCCATGGTTCTCTGACAAACCTGACCTGCCAGACTGCCACCCACAGTCCAGGTCCAAAGCCACCAGCCCCTCACAGAAACACAGGTAGTCTGAGAGCCACAGCCGTGGTTCTCTGACGAACCCGACCTGCCAGACTGCCACCTGCAGTCCAAGTCTGAAGCTACCAGCCCCTCACAGAAACGCAGGTAGTCTGAGAGCCACAGCTGTGGTTCTCTGAGGAACCTGACCTGCCAGACTGCCACCTGCAGTCCAGGTCTGAAGCCACCAGACCCTCACAGAAACACAGGTACAGACTTGCCCTCAGGGACTGATTACCTCCAGGAAGGGAGCCCTAGCTACCAATTTTTGCTTTCTTTACATGAGGACAGTTGTCTCTGGGTTTAAATCCAGAGTCTTTTACTGCTGTGGCCCACTGGCTGCAGTCAGCCCCAGGAGCACTCCGATTGGCTCCACATAGCTCTGCACTATTAATGTTTGATTTCTTGTGCTAGATTATGTTTTCTGTTAAAACTATCTTGTTTGTATTTTATAGCTGAAGTTTTCTGATCTAATGTAAATGCCTGTATTGTGTTCCTCATAAGACCAGTAGCGATCTCAGCTCAGGCCTTTGAAACCCCCCCTCACCTTTTTACGCTAGTATTGTGTTTTAAATAGCCCTGTTATTGCTCACTCAGACTTGGAGGCACCTTGCCTAACATCTTGGTCTGCAACATCCCCCCCGTTTAAGCCAGTCTGCATTTCTTTTTAGCTCCACGAGCAGCCCCACCCCCTCTGACTTTCTTATTTAATTCTCCTCTGCCTTCTCCTTCCAGGTAGTCTGCGAGCCACAGCCATGGTTGTCTGATGAACCTGACCTGCCAGACTGCCACCCGCAGTCCAGGTCTGAAGCCACCAGCCCCTCACAGAAACACAGGTACAGACTTGCCCTCAGGGACTGATTACCTCCAGGAAAGGTGCCCTAGCTACCAATTTTTTCACCACCCCCCCCGGTCCTGATTAAATACACATAAACCCCGCCCCGGCTTTCTAGCTCACTCCTCTCTAGCCCGCCCTCCCATCCTTATTTCACTATGTGTGTCAAATCGGATCCTGTTCTGGTCCTTCTTCTATCTCATATCGCATGCCCAATATATGCCACCTCAAGCCTTTATTACTGTGGATACTAATCTGATCTGCTCTGTAACTAGTTCCTGTCCCTACGTGGGTATATGTGTAACCCCAGATGGCGCTATCCCAGGGGCTACTACCCCTGCCTGATTTGCCACTAACAGGTTGAGGGGCCTGGATCCAATGGCGGATGCCTCCACCCAGAGGTCAGGGTTTGCAATAGTTAAACTAACTTGGTCACAGCCCTCTGGGACACTGCAACCCCTTTCTTCCACTAGTGGCCCACACACAATATATCAGAATTACCTTCACAGTATACACTTCCCCAGGTCTGGTTCCGGCACTGGGACCTCCTGTGAAATGAGATACAGTGCAACAATCACAGTACAGTACTTTAACATAGACAAATACCTCAGAGCAGTACTTTACTGAAACAAGCAGCTCTGATTTATTTTAGGGATATAACAAGGACAGGGGAAATCAGGTTAATTAGCTTATCACCTAATAATTCACCTATGGCTCTGTGCACAGGCCTATCCCTATCAGTTACTGTCCCTGGGTACCCAAGCCCTAGTGGCTAGTCCAAACCGGTGGCAGCTGGTAGGGCCCTTTCACACAGAGAAAAGGAGAATTAAACAGTCAGCAGTACAGTAATTCCATTTGGATTTAATGTGGCAATTCAACAGGGAGCGACCCTGAATTAGTACTCACGAACTCCAAATAAGATATAGGTCCTTCAATGTCAGCAGGGCTCACTTGAGGTACACACAAACCCTCTTCACACATCCATATAAAAGAAGCACTATACCAGGCAGGCTGCATCTGTATCCCGATCGCAATTACTGCACAATACCCGGGAGAACACACAGCAGGTTCAGTTCCTGACAGACCAAGTGCAATTTTCAGCAATTCTTCCAGTCTTCTACAGGGTGAGCCTGTTTTCTACTCTTCAGAGAGATCCTTTGATTCTTTTCACAGGACGGATTCAGTCCTAACAAGCTTGCAGACCGAACTCTGGGCCTTACACACGTTTTTGACTAAAACTGCACACTGAAAAGCACAGGGCTCCTTCCTTCTTCCTGCCAAAGCTCAACTGACACTCAACTGACAAAACCGGGCACTTCCTTTGAGTTCCTCCCAGTTCTTGACTGGATTGGCTGTCACACAATCAGACTGCTGCTGTTGGTCCAAAAGGCACTGAAGTCTAAACTACATCTCCCAGAGTCACTGCCCATACAATCCTCTTGTGGCTGGCTCAGATTATGAGTCCAAGTTCTGATTCGTTCAAGGCAACATTTTAGAGCTAGCTTACCCCACACTGATTGGTCCAGTTCAGCAGTTCAAAACTAGAATGGGGAACTAGCAGACACAGTTCTGACTGCAAAGAAAGCAGGTTAGACAAACTGTAATTTCATTATTACTCTAAATAATTTCTGGCAAACAGTTACATCTTTCAGATAGGTTCCCTTGCACTCTAGTAACTGCAAAATGAAGTGAATTGGCAGCAGCTCGAGTGGTACTCAGAGAAGCACACAGTCCCCATACAAACTAATTATGTCTGCAAGCAGACAGCTCTTAAAGAGACAGTACCAGAGGCTCTAAAAACACTCACTGATAAATGGCTTAAATGCCAAACACCATTCAGGCTTGGAGCATTCAAGCAAGCTCCTGGAAGTCTTTTGGGAACCCCCATTTGCAGGGGGGTTACACCCTTCCTGGCCTGGGAAAGCTTGACGTCCGCATCAAGCAAGTACCTCCATAAGTTTCAACTGCAACCATATACATTTGCATTAGGCTCACTCATGTAATCATCAGTCAATATATCATTTTACCAAGAACACATTTCTGAAACATTGCAGTCGCTCTCTTTACACAGTATTACATACACATTGTACCATAACTCAAGTTATACCTCTTGTACATGAAACCTGAAGAGGGGGCCCTTCCTATCAGTTACCTTGGGGCTGGACGGGGCAAGGGCACCATACTTAGAGGGCAACACAAGTAACTTGAGTTAGCACTGACGCTCAGTTTGGGCAATGAGCCCGGGACACATACATCTTTTATGGACAACATTGAGAGGCAAATCCACAGGCCTCCCAAGGGAATCATAACTGAGGTGCACCACAGGCTTTACAGTCGACCAGTCTTTCTAGGGGAACTGTTACAGTCTCTGCACTCTGAGCCTCATTTTCAGCATTGTCCTCACTTGTCAGGGAGTCTCCCTGGGGTAGAGAGGCTAGAACTTGGGGCACTTTCAGCTCCAGGAGTTACAGTTTCTGAGTCCACAACATTTGGCTCGCATGGAGAGCTTTCGGACACTGGCAGTGGACTGTCAGGGCACTCAAAATACTCTTCTTGTTCGGATATATCACCAGTCTGCCTAATCTATCATTTTCCTCCTGAAAGCTCAAACAGTTCAACCATGCACAATGATTCCATTTCATCTGATCTGATGCTTTGCACTTCACTTTCTGGAGCATTGGCTCCAGGGATGAAGCTGGGGCTTAGACAGTCCAGAAGGCCCAGCTTTGTCTCCACTATTGACTAGGGATTGCTCAACAATTGACTCAGTTCCGTAAGAAGGATAGTATTCAAAGTCACTCTCACTTTCTTCCGATATGGACTGACAGTCATGCTCAACTGGGACTTGTGGAGGGGAACACTTTAACTTTGCTTCTGTAGGTGCAGACTTTCTTGATCTTTCTTAGCAGCAGCTCTAGTCACTGGTCCAGAGGGGTATCTTCTAGGGGTCAGACTCAATTAAGATTTGTCCAATGGGCAGTAAATGATTCTTATGCATTGTTTTACATCTTTGAATTATTCTCAGGCCTTACTTTGTACACTGGCAGATCATCTAGTTTGCCCACTACAATGTGAGGGAGATGGTGCCATCTGTCAGCAATCTTGTGCTTGCCATGCAGTCCCAGATTTCTTAGCAATACCGATCTCCTCCTGGAGTTCCTGTGCTTTCACCTTTTTATCATACCTTTGTTGGCCTGATTTTTTTGGCAGCCATGGTTTGAGCCTGGACTGCCATGAGTTAGCTGGGCCTTTAACTTTGCACATACTGTAAATATTGTCAGCTTGAACCCCATCAGAGAGACCCCAAAACACACATCTACTGGTAGTCGAGCTTTCTTCCAAACATCAGGTGGTAGGGGAGAATCCAGTGGCATCACTTTTGGTGCAGTTATAAGCATGTACCAGGTGCTAATTTGTTGGCTCCATCTAGGCTTCGTCCTTTGGGTGCAGGGTGCCCAGCATATCTAGCAAAGTGCGTTGAAACGCTCAGGCTGTGGGTCCCCTGGGGTGGTAAGGAGTGGTTCTGGACTTCGACTCCCCACAGAGAAAGCATCTCTTTGATCAGACGACTCTCAAAGTCTCTCCCTTGGATCAGAATGGATTCTTTGTGGAGCCCCATAGTGAACAAAAAGTTTTCACAAGTACTTTGGCCACAGTGGATGCTTTCTGGTCTTTTGGTGGGAAAGCTTGGGTATATCTCGTGAAATGGTCAGTGACCACCAGCACATTACTGATATTTCTTTGATCCGACTCCAAACTCAGAAAATCAATACAGACCAGCTCCATGGGTGCACTGGTGGTGATGTTAACAAGGGGGGCAGCCCTCTGGGGCAAAGCTTTCTCTGTAAGCAGCGACTACAAGTTCGAATGTGTTGCTCCACATCAGCTCCCATCTTAGGCCAATAGAATCTGGATCTCACCAAGTCAAGTGTTCTGTCTATACCAAGGTGCCCCATGTGGTTGTGCAAGGACCTCAGTACTGAGTCTCGAAGGCAGTGGCAGCACTAGTTGTTGTTTGTCTACTTGTCCCCTCTGTCTACTGTTTCTCTGTATAACAGTTTATTGATCAGTTTCAACTTAGGACCTTCTTTTGTATAACAGTGCAGTTCTCAAATCAGTGGAGCGTAATTTGGACACATCTTTCCTGCATAGAGGGCTCTAAAGCTGCTTTGATCATGGGATCGCGGATTGAGCCGCTCGAATACTGTCATTGTCCAGCTGAGGCAGTGCACCAATGTCTATTGCAGAAAAGTGGCAATAAGCAGCAGGTATGCAATTCTCAGAGGCTCCCAAGCAATCCACCATGCAGTCCACTGCGGCCCGTGACATTTGTTCCTCCTGTCAAACTTCCGGGCAGAGTGCCCAATGTCAGGTTCTGCCAATCGGACCCAATCATTCTGGGGAACAGGCCTCCGGGAGAGAGCATCAGCATCTATGTGGTTCAGACCTGCTCGGTATTCGAGAGCATAGTCATATGTAGATAATGCAGAAAGCCACCTATGGCAAGAGTGGCATCCAACTTAGCTGAGGTCTGCACATAGGTCAAAGGATTATTGTCAGTTTTACTAGTATTTTAGCCCCATACAAGTACTCATGGAATTGGTCAACAATAGCCCACTTCAAAGCTAGGAACTCTAACTTATGTACAGGATAGTTCTTTCGGATGGGGTCAGGCTTCTACTGGCAAAGGCCACTGGTCTCAGGCCATTCTCGTTCTTTGGTACAACACAGCCCCCAACCCTTGCAAGCTAGCATCAGTGTGCAGGACGTGAAGGTTTTCTTGGATCGGCATAGGCCAGCACTGAGCATGGGTAAGTTGGATATATGATCTCATGAAAAGCAGTCTCAATCAGGAGTCCAGCGGCCCCAAATACTTCACTCGGATGAAAATACACTCTTTCAGTCTTGAGGACGCTGACTTTGGTATTTTTGTGGGTTGGGAGATACCTTGAGTAAGGTTAAGCAAGGCGGATCACTCTTGAATAGTCCTTGATGAAGCTACCGATAATAACCACAGAATCCCAGGAATCTTTGCAGTTCTTTAGATTTTTGGGCTGTGGCCAGGTGGTCAAGGCCTCAACTTTACTTGGGTCGGTCTCTATTCCTCGGTGGATACTATGTGTCCCACATACTTACTGATGTTTGAAAGAATTGACACTTATCAATGGACAGTTTAACCTAAAGTCCTCCAGTCGGTCCAATACCTTAAATAATCTGCCTCATGTTCCTCCAGTGAGCTGCCAAACACAATGACATCATCTAGGTATACCAGGCACTCTAGTAAGTTCATGTCCCCACTGCACGCCCATCAATCGTTGAAAAGTGGCTGGGGCACCTGAAATCCCTTGAGGCATCCTCATGAATTCATAGCCCAGCGGACAGATAAAGGTCGTCTTCTCATCGGTCCTTCTGGGGCTATCGGGATCTGGTAGTACCCATCATGGAGATCCAGCACAGAGAACCACTTGCTCTGCTTAGGGCAGTCCAAAGCATCCTGAATGCGGGCATTGTGTACTGATCGGGATAGTCCGCCGGTTTAAGGTGCGATAATCCACACACATCCTTACTGTTCCATTCTTTTCCTCACTACCACAATGGGGAAGCATAAGGGCTTCTGGATTCTTGTATTACACCAGCAGCTAACATCTTCTTGCAGATGCTGCCTCACATCATCTATGTCAGCAGGTGCCAGGCGCCGAGACCTCACGAAATGGTCTTTCGTCATGCAGCCGGATATTGTGCTCAGCTCCTTGCACGCATCCTACATCCCATTCCTTTAAAGAAAACACCTGGTCTCTCTGGGCAAGCTTCTCACTGATCCTCACTTTCCATTCAGATTGGCAGCGGAGTCGTCAAATCAAACAAGTCAGGCGTTACTCTGTCATTCTTCCTTGAACTCTTGCTGCTGGGTAGCACTGCAGTGTCTGCACAATGCACATTAGCCAGGATGCAACCTCTGTTTACTCGAATGTCTCTTTCAGACACATTATGAACTTGGACCATTACCCTTCTGGCATAAGCATGGGCCTCATGGGCAAAATACTAGGCTTGACCAGCAGTCCCTCTGCAATTTTCCATCGCCTGGTGCATCCAACATTAATATTTTATTCTTAACATCCTTTCTGATACGGACCTCTCCTGTAGGTACACTGGGCATTTGGCGCCAGGATCAGAGACTCAGGATCCTTCTTCCATACAATTCGACCGGTTCCTCTGGTTCTGTTTTTCAGCATCTCTCTGTGCCTCATAGGCCTTCTTAATTAAAGCCGGAACTCTTAAAGCTCTACTAGTCTTTGACCCTGTTTTTCATAACACAACTGTGCCAGCCTTCCGAACATATGAGCATTTGTTCCAATCAACAAAGGACACCATCATACAGTCCAGTGGGGGACACACTAAGGCTAGGGTCTCTACTTGTTCTGCCACTCCAGCCACGGAGGTGGGAAAGACAGCCAAATTGGATATACCCGGAATAGGTAGGCTTTCCTCACTTAACCCCCATACATGCAGTCCTTCTAATGGTTGTAAGGGTACGTCTGACAAATGCTTCTGATACCAATCCTGGAACATAATTGTCACTTGGGAGCCACTGTCTAATACAGCTCTTGTAGACACTCCATTCACCTTTACAGTGGTCTCCATGGAGGGACCCACTATTCTGGACCAGTCTGGAGAGGTGGTAGTGGGGGCCTGGGCAACTGACCTTGCCACAAGGGCGTGAATTAGCATTGTTGTGCCCTCACCAGGATCATGTCGTGCACCTCTTAACCACTGATTTCTTCTCGAGCTCTCCTTGTAGCCTATATGCAACTTTGTCAGTGTCTTTGGGACTGGCATTCCTTTTCATGTGCCCATCTTTCCCACAATTATAGCAAAACATACTTTCTGGAGTTTGAGCTGGCCGAGCGCCACACTGGGAGCCAGGGCGGGGTATTACTAACTGAAACCTTGGTGCCATCTCTGCTCTGCGCGTGATAAGCATTTGGAGACATCTCATCAGTTTCTCCACTTCCATGGTCAAGGAATCGAGTTCGGAGCTGTTATCAGCAGGAGATACATGGGTGGTACCCCACCCCATAGCAGATGCAGTCGGATATAGGTCAGGGCTGCATTTGCAGGGCGTGGCCTTCATAAAGGACTGTTTTGAATTCCTGGATCTCTCCAACAGTTCGCCCCATTGTGACATATCTTTTCCTTGTCAGAGCACTCATTGACTGCCAACCTCTGCCCTGAACTTCACTTGATGGGTCACCCTCAGTCACTCGGGTCGTGAGCCGCAGCTATTGGTGCAGGTCCTCCGAGGTCGTCTTTTCTCAACTCCTCAATTTCTCTCATTAACTCATCATAGGAGGTGGGATTCCAGTCCATCTGCCAGGCGTAACTGAAGCAACAACAGTTTCTGAGCAGGGGGCAGACTTAGATCCTGTCCAGCCTGGTTCGGTCCAGTTCAATAGCTGGCAAACTACCTTTCTGAGGCATTCTTGCAACAATTTTTCCAGCCGAGATACATACACAGACAACAACCCCTTGGTACTGTTGTGCATCTCTTACTCTCCACCATAGGTCCTCATCAGAATCTGGGCTCCCATACACATTCTCCAAGGCCTCAAGATAGGCCTGTGCAGTCGCTTCAGGGTTACTGGCCCGTTTAGCACGGATGGTAGCCAGGGCGGGACCTCAGGCTCTCACTAACCCTCTTTAGAAAGCTTAGCCTTCCGAGGCATTGCCGCCTTCTAGCACTTGGGGGCAACATAGTTATCCAGGTCCCAGTCATCCTCCCTTGGGGTGGGGAGGGTGCCAGAGAAGATCCTCAACCTTCGGTAAGAGTCGTGACTAATGGCAGGTGCAGAAATAGAGTCTGCATTGGTTCAGCCACCATTACGGCACTGGAGCAGGAGAGGGTGTTGGGGAGGAACACCCCAGGTGGCAAGAATAGTTTCTTCAAGTCCTCCACAGTTTTCCTCTCCCAGCAACCATTCAGCAAATTTCTCCTCAAAAGTTTCAGATAGTGGTGGGGGCTGATTCCCCGGTCTTTACTGTCCTAGTTATCACTCTCCAAGCAGTGAGGGCTCCCTCTGGGGTAATGGTCTGTGGCACTTTGGAGCTATCTATGGGATCCTTAAACTCTACTAGGGCCAGGAAAGTGTGGTGAGCAGATTAGCATGCCGACCCACCACCACAGGGTTTTGTAAACCTTCCACCTTGGAAAGTACTCCTGCACAGTGTCCGTGATTGATACCCAGGGGATGTCCAGGATAAGCATAGCATTTTGGGGTCAATCTCCTCCCCAGTACACCACTCCACCAGCCGGTGCACAGCCACTTCTGTCGGGTACCCATTTTTTCTTAACAGTGGTTCGTAAATATGGCCACTAGAGGACACACAATCCCAGCGGTGAGCCTCCAAGATGTAACCCTAGATGGCGCTATCCCAGGGGCTACTACCCCTGCCTGATTTGCCACTAACAGGTTGAGGGGCCTGGATCCAATGCGGATGCCTCCACCCAGAGGTCAGGGTTTGCAATAGTTAAACTAACTTGGTCACAGCCCTCTGGGACACTGCAACCCCTTTCTTCCCACTAGTGGCCCACACAATATATCAGAATTACCTTCACAGTATACACTACCCCAGGTCTGGTTCCGGCACTGGGACCTCTCCTGTGAAATGAGATACAGTGCAACAATCACAGTACAGTACTTTAACATAGACAAATACCTCAGGCAGTATAACTTTGCTGAAACAAGCAGCTCTGATTTATTTAGGGGATATAACAAGGACAGGGGAAATCAGGTTAATTAGCTTATCACCTAATAATTCATTTATGGCTCTGTGCACAGGCCTATCCCTATCAGTTACTGTCCCTGGGTACCCAAGCCCTAGTGGCTAGTCCAAACCCTGGCAGCTGGTAGGGCCCTTTCACACAGAGAAAAGGAGAATTAAACAGTCAGCAGTACAGTAATTCCATTTGGATTTAATGTGGCAATTCAACAGGGAGCGACCCTGAATTAGTACTCACGACCTCCAAATAAGATAGGGTCCTTCAATGTCGCGCAGGGCTCTACTTGAGGTACACAAACCTCTTCACACATCCATATAAAAGAAAGCACTATACCAGGCAGGCTGCATCTGTATCCCGATCGCAATTACTGCACAATACCGGAGAACACATAGCAGATTCAGTTCCTGACAGACCGAGTGCAATTTTCAGCAATTCTTCCAGTCTTCTACAGGGTGAGCCTGTTTTCTACTCTTCAGAGATCCTTTGATTCTTTTCACAGGACGGATTCAGTCCTAACAAGCTGCAGACCGGAACTCTGGGCCTTACACACGTTTTTGACTAAAACTGCACACTGAAAAGCACAGGGCTCTTCCTTCTTCACTGCCAAAGCTCAACTGACACTCCAACTGACAAAACCGGCACTTCCTTTGAGTTCCTCCCAGTTCTTGACTGGATTGGCTGTCACTCACAATAGACTGCTGCTGTTGGTCCAAAAGGCACTGAAGTCTAAACTACATCTCCCAGAGTCACTGCCCATACAATCCTCTTGTGGCTGGCTCAGATTATGAGTCCAAGTTCTGATTCGTCCAAGGCACCATTTTAGAGCTAGCTTACCCCACACTGATTGGTCCAGTTCAGCAGTTCAAAACTAGAATGGGGAACTAGCAGACACAGTTCTGACTGCAAAGAAAGCAGGTTAGACAAACTGTAATTTCATTATTACTCTAAATAATTTCTGCAAGCAGTTACATCTTTCAGATAGGTTCCCTTTGCACTCCTAGTGACTGCAAAATGAAGTGAATTGGCAGCAGCTCGAGTGGTACTCAGAGAAGCACACAGTCCCCCCATACAAACTAATTATGTCTGCAAGCAGACAGCTCTTAAAGAGACAGTACCAGAGGCTCTAAAAACACTCACTGATAAATGGCTTAAATGCCAAACACCATTCAGGCTTGGAGCATTCAAGCAAGCTCCTGGAAGTCTTTTGGGAACCCCCATTTGCAGGGGGGTTACATATGCTTTTTCAACTCCCCAATTCTTCAACACTATTTTCATATTACCTTTAACGCTGGTACACGAAATGAATTACCACCTCAGCTTATGACTTCCACCAACATCATAGAGGCGTCACCTCTACAGATAGCAGTCAGAGTACTCGTCTCTGCCACCCTTAGTGGGAAGGGCACAAAATGTTGAGGCACGCCCCCCAGGACGATGGCCCACAACAACGAAAGGGTTACCAGTACGAAGCTTACTATTGCCACTCTAAGAAAACTTTTACTCCTTCTTCTCCTGTGCTCAGGAAATGTGGAGCTCAATCCGGGGCCACCAGCTGCAACCACATCGCCCTCTGACCTTGCCACACTGAAAGGCATGAGTCTCCTCCACATTAATGTATGCAGTCTGTTAAAAAAGTGCTCCATGATCCAGGCCTGGGTCCTCCATACTCGACCAGACATCCTAGTGGTTTCAGAAACCTGGCTTAGACCGGCCACCTCTGACAGAAAGTCAGTATCCCTAACTATTTATTATTTAGAGCAGACAGACACTCCAAGGGTGAAGGGGTTGCCATCTATGTCAAGGATAGGTATACAGCATCCTGTCTGAGTGCTTTATCTGTTGCAAATGCTTATGAATGTCTCTTCAAGTCAGCATCTTGCACACTTCAACATTATGTATCATAGGGTGCTATAGACCTCCTTCTGCCGATCTACAATTGTTACCTCATCTGAGTAATATCATCGAACAACAATCCTCAGAAATAATTATTCTTGGGGATCTTAATTTAGACTGGCTATCTGAAAAACCGCCACTCCTCTCGTAGCTTTCTGTGACACCCATGGATTATCGCAACTCATTGTCGAACCAACATGAGTAAATAAAAAGAACGTGGATAACAGCTCCCTGCTAGATCTTATCCTAGTGAATAAACCACATCTCTTCTCCTTTGCTGGCACCTTCTTCAGTGATATCAGTGATCACTCATTTATTGCTTGCATAAGATCAAGCAACAAACCTACTACTTTGCCGAAGTCTGCTGCCAAGAGATCCAGACGGAACTTTGATCTCACTGCCTACATAAATGAACTGCAACACTCCTTGTATTGGCAAGAGTTCTATTTGGCAAAAAGCATGCAATCAGCATTTGACATATTCAGCAAAATTATCCTAGACGCCCTAAATAAATATGCCCCTATAGTTAAGGTGCGAATAGCAAAAAATGCATGTAGATGGTTCACACCATTATTAAAATCTGCATTGACTGAAAGAGATAACCTATGGAAAAAAGCATGCAAAACCTAGTCTGCTGCGGACTGGTGCAAGTCAATAGGGCACGAAACTCATGTACTTGAATGGTTAGAGATACAAAAGCTGCATACTATCATTCTGAATTTATCTCTGCCTCCAAAAATCCTACTAAATTTTGGAAAACCGTCAAGGACTTGTCTGGTCACAAGTCCAGTGGCTCACTACCTGATGAAATCTCCTTAAACAATAACACCATTAGTGACAGACTGGAAGTTCTGGATGCCTTTAATAATCACTTTGTGACTACAGGCTTAGCCTTCAACAATTCCCCTGCGAATCTGACACGCTCTCAGGTGGATAATTAAGGTGCAGATCCTAGCGTTACCGATTCAGTCTTCTTGCGTTCTACCACTCTGAAAGAAGTTGAAGACCTATTGCTAAAACTGGATGTAAAAAAAAAGTGCCGGTGTGGATACCCTCGACCCATATTTTTTGAAGGTGGCCATCCATGTGTTAGCCGTGCCCATAATCCATTTATTTAACCTATCATTAACTCAAGGATCCATTCCTTCAATATGGAAAACGGCGCACATAATATCCCTGTTCAAGTCCAGAAATCCCTGTGATCTAAATAATTACAGACCAATTTCGATTCTCCCAGTCTTGTCAAAATTACTGGAAAAAGTCACAAGTAACCAGCTGAGGCAGTATCTAGAAGCTAATAACCTGCTTAATCCAGTCCAATGTGGGTTTAGAACTAAACATAGCACCATCACAGCACTTGCCAATGTGACTAATGACTGGCAAAGAGAGCTAGACAACAGGAATTACACCTGCGCTGTATTCTTGGACCTGAGCAAGGCCTTCGACACTGTCAACCATTCTCTGCTACTCTCTTCCCTGACCTCACTAGGTGCTGACCCATTATCTTTACAGTTGTTCAACAACTGCCTCTCTGATCGTTTCCAGCAGGTGAAAGCAGAAGGAGATCTCTCAACTCTCAGACCTCTCCTAAGAGGTGTTCCACAGGATTCTATCTTAGGGCCGATCTTATTTGAAATATACATCAACAATATTGATGAAAGCATAACTAAGGCCAACGTTCATCTGTTTGCAGATGACACAGTTCTTTACGTAAGACGCCAGTCATTACAATCTGCATGTAATGACCTTCAATCTAAGTTCAACCTGCTGCAACACCAACTCCTAAACAAAAAAACTATTACTTAATGCCAAGAAAACAAAAGCAATGCTCATTTTTCCCTCTGCCCAAATGGTAAATTCAGCCCTATCAGATCCTGTGCCGCAGATTATTACAATTCTTGGCGAGAAGTTGGAATTTGTCCCTAAATTCAAATACCTGGGAGTATGGCTGGAACATAGACTCTCCTTTATAGAGCACATTGAAGAATTACTCAAAAAATTACGACAGAGACTTGGCCTGTTCTTTAGGATAGCCCGCTTCTTAACTAGAGATGCCAAACTACAGCTGGTACAATCAACCTTTCTATCCTTGATAGATTATGCTGACATCCTCTACAGTCACTGTCCCATTTCCTACCTCACCAAACTTGACACATTATATCATAGAGCTTTGAGGTTCATCACAGGCCTGCCTTATTCCACTCACCACTGCTCCCTATATCAATCAGTGGGGTGGAGTTCTCTTCAATTCAGGCGTGATAAAAATGCAGCCTTATGGACCCTGAGAGCCATCTCCAAAAAACTGCCCCAATACATTACAGACTGTCTTCCTATGAAACCAATAGGCAATTACGCCCTGAGAAGTTGCATTTCTCTTCTACTGATGGTTCCCAAAGTTAACTCTCACTTTGGCAGGGCTGCTATAAGCTTTACACTGTCCACCTTGTGGAATAAATTGCAAAAAAAAACTGAAACTGAGGTCATCCATCGGCATCTAATCTTTCAAGCTCTTATATTGACGTCTCAGAAATGATCAGTGCAATTGTTTCCCATGACCATGAATTGTCATCATGCTAACCTGTACCATTTAACCATGAACAAATTACTTCTAGTGCTTGTCTCCTCCTTGGCCCTGGTCTGTCATCATGCTTTCATGTAACACCTTGATGCCTCTGTCCTCCCTTTGATACTGGTCTATCTTCCGCTTTCTCCAGCCTTCTTTTCACAACTCTATACTGCACTCATCCACAATCTACACGCAATCATACTATAAAGTCCAAACTCCCTTTCCTCTCCCCTAGGCCCCACCCACGTACAGTTCTACCAACCTATCCTTGAACTTACCTCTCACAATGTTTATCCTTCGCCACATATTGCATACCGCCTCCTTGTACCCCACTCCGCCATTAGTTATGGTACTCAGCCATTTTCATGGCTAGTACTAGTGCCACCTGTAAAGTTTTTTTACCTGGTGATCAGGTTTTCAGGGTCCTTATCAGGTAATCCGGTTTTGCTCTGTGCTGGTCAGGTTTTTTAACCATTTTGAGTGCTGAAATGCTTTTAAAACAGATGTTGTCATATCATTCATTGCTTCAACTGCATGTCCAGTTTACAAACAAGCTCTGTTGTCAATATAGCCCTTTGTTTGTGAGAGCAGTCAACCATGGAAGTGTAAAGTATGGCCATTAACACCATTAGCGCTTATTTAATCTAATCTTTTCCACTGCATCATAAAGTGGCAAAGATGGGTAAGAAGCCTGCCCTACTTTTTACATAGAACTTGACTTGACGGCAGATAAAGACCGCAAGGCCCATCCAGTCTGCTCATTTCTTTTTCTACCTTCTAAACAGGGCCCCTGGTGTTCTGCGGCAGAATTTTCTGATTTCTGCGGCAGGGCTCCTTGACTTCTGCTGCACCATTTTCTGATTTCTGCAGCATGATTTATTCATTTCTGTGGCAGAATGTAGTCCTGTCATTGGTTAAATATGAAATGATGTCATCGATGACATCATATGCTTAGCATAGAGGAGGGGCTTCAGGATAAACAAGGTGGGAAGGAAAGCCTGACACTATGAAAAAACTGCACATTTATATGAAAATTCATCAAAAACAATGAATTCTGTGGCACTATATATATTCTGCAGCATGATGCAAATTCTGAGGCAAATTCCGCAACCACAGAATTCCAGGGGTCTTGCTTATAAATGTGCCATCGGCCTTTGCTCTGTCAGTGGTCTACCTATTCATACTCATCTGTATTGCTCCCTTATGTCTATCCCATGCCTGTTTGAAGCCCTGCACTGTATTCATAGCCACCACTTCCTGAGGTAGGCCATTCCATGCATCTACCACCCTTCTGTGAAAAAGAACTTCCTCACATTACCCCTTAATTGGCCTCCTTCTAATCTCATGCTGTGTCCTCTTGTCCTGCTATTTTTCTTATATTGAAACATGTTAGACTCTTTCACTTTGTTAATGCCCCTAAGGTGTTTGAATGTTTCGATCATATCACCTCTCTCCCTCCTTTGCTCAAGGGTATACATATTGAGCTCCCTTAATCTGTCCTCATATGTCTTCTGATGCAGTCCCAGCACCATTTTGGTTGCCCTTCTCTGGACTGCCTCAATTTGATTAATGTCCTTGTGAAGGTGTGGCCTCCAGTACTGCACGCAGTACTCCAGATGTAACAGTAACAGAGCCATTTGCTTGTAAACATTTTCACCACTAACAGAATTTAGGCATGTTTAAATGTTTTAATTTTTTTTTCCCCGAGAAAAAGGTATGGTCACTTCTTTGTCTTTGAAATAATACTGTGGACATGAAAAGGAAATGGAGCAAGAAAACTATATAAAGTACAGATTATAAGAAACTATTTATTTATTATTGTATTATTATATATTATGTATACTATTGTATGCTATTTACAGTATTTCCCTTGTCTCCCCTCAGATCATATCTGTAAATGAGATTTCTTTTATCTCTGTGTTTGTCTGGTAAACCAAGGTCAATAAATAAATAAATACACAAGTAAATAAAATACCAGGAAGAACCTAGGAAACTAACAGATACAGTACAGTACAGTAAATTAAGATTTTTGCTGAACTGCTGCTTTAAGTATAGTCTTTTATTGATATAACAAATGGGTTTCTAGGAGGAGCAATGCATGATGAGTCATGAAAAGGGGTGGAGCTAGGGGCAGGGCTTAATATTCATTTTTTTCCCTCATCCAATGGTGGCAACCTTACACCCTGCTCAGTGAATCTGCCAGGACATTGCCTCTGCCAGGCAGGTGAACTGCAGATATTTTGGCATCTAAGGAGTATGCCAGGTTCCACATCCTCATCGCCTCTGTGCAAAGTTCTGAGGATCTGGCAGCTCCCTGTTTATGTAACACATGGTGGCTGTATTGTCTGTTCTTAACTGAACTGTGTGGCTTTTCAACAGAGAGGAGATGGACTGGACTGAGAGAAGTACTGCCCTGAGTTCCAGCAGGTTTATGTGTTCCATGCACTCCTGTGTGCTCCAGACCCCATTTACTGGTCTGTCGCCCAAATAACTGCACTATTCTAGGAAGGAGGCATCAGTTGTAAGCACCTGAGTTGGAGACAACTGAAAGAAGGAAACCTAATTCTGAGGTTTTCCTTGTCTTTCCACCACTCCAGGCCCCAAACTTTTTCTGTCTGGTACTGGGTGAAGGGGTCTGTTCTTTGGTACCAGTACTTCTTCATGTAACCCCCTTGTTACCCGGGGTTACTAGAATCCCAGTAAGACCTAGTGGTAGGCAGGGAAGGCAGCTTGTGAAACTACAGTAAAATGGATTTCATACTGTCTCACTCTGTTCTCAGTCTCAGTTGAGACTGAGGGATGACATCACCATAGAACTATCGCAGCTGTATGAGCCACAATGGAATCTGCAGAAAGAAGTCAGAGTAGAATGTTGGGAGGTTTGAACAGTAGTCTGTAGGTCAGTTGGAGTTTGGAGATTGTTGTGAGTGGAGCACAGCAGCTCTGTGCTCAGGCTCTTGGAGCCTCAGCCCTGAAATAGGGCTACATTTAGGGAAAGGTGTGTGTTTCCGCCTAAAGAGAGACACAGTAAGCTATTTTTAAAGTGGTGGAGACCGCTGATATGGGTCTCTGTGCCCCATCCGCAGGAAGGTTTGCCTGCTATTCCAGGGGCAACCCCCTGGCTTCTGCTAGTGAAGAAGCTGCCTTATTTTGTCCATGAGTGTGGGGTACAAGAAGATTTCGTGATTCACCTGTGGGGCACCTGCAACCGAAGGGTGAGTTCAGCTCTTTCTAAAGGGCCCATGTTTCATCCTGAACAGTGTAAAAGTGGGGACTGGACTACTGAAGTAGTGGGAGGCCTATAGTAATAGGCTTAGCCAAAAGTAAAAGTATGTTCAAGTCCAGCACATAGGGGAAGTCAAGACATGTAGAGGAGATGTGACATACGTCTAACCAGTAATCTACATTGCCAAGCTTTCAAAAGAGTTGCTTAGTTTCCAGAGAAATGGCCAGGTATGGATTGTGGGAGCTGGAGGGTGGGAAACCCCCCATCTTTGGTAACCAGGTCCACCTCTACGGATTTGCTCTGTGGATTTCTACTTTGCCTCATGCACTTGGCCAGTGATGAGGGAACTACCTAGATGTGGGATTGGAAGGAAAATTCCCTCTTGCAGTCGAAGGCTCTAAGGCGGTTTCGGAAGCCACTAACAGGAAAACTGGTTAATTCCCATAATGGACCGCAGATCAAGTGGCCGGCGGGGGAGCCGGGCCATGGGGAAAACCCAAGTAGTGTACAAGTCAGGCTGTGTACCCAAAGCTGCGTGCAAGTCCGGGCCGCGTGCCTGGTGGGTTCAGAGCCTGAGGGCTGGAATAGTGAAAAAGTGTTCTGTTATCTCTAATCTGCATTACCAGTAATGTAGCCCCGTGGGGGTCCGTCCTATGCTTTGTTTGTTCAGCTTAGATGTGAATAAAAGCCACATTGTAGAATCCCATTCCTAGTTTTGGACATTACAGTTATTGCTTCCTGTGTTCAGATTTACTTGGGTGCCCCTGTGCAGAGTAGCCAAACCTGTGCCGAGTAACCTAGTCCTCCCCGAACCCAGTCCCCACCAGGTACTGCTGTCAGCTTCAACAGCATGCCACCTGTCATTTTGCAAAAAGACAGGGGTCTGGGGGTTACACTCAGGTGGTATTTTACATCCCTCATTTGCAGACAAGCCCTAGGCACTACAGCTGATGCTGATCCCATGTGGTCTAGGAGCTGCAGGAATTCCCTGGCAGGCTGGTACTGGCCTGACCAAAGTGAATTTGCACATGAAATCAGATTCTAACCCCAGGAATCACTCATTATGATTAAACTTAATGCAGTCAGCCTCCTGTGTTGAACTGCTCAGAGAGATGGAATTTTATGCAAATTACGGAACTCTCAATTGGCTCATGCCACTTTCAAACTGCTGCCCTAGCAACTGTTGCACTCTGAGTGCTTCAGATTCTTTACTCCACCTGCCTATTAAGGACGTCTCGGACAGCTCTCCTTGAACTGTCTTCAGAATAAAGTTTATATGTGGATAAGTACTCATTTTTAGTTTAAATTTAAATTGCTGCCTTAGAAACACTTTTTAGTATAGTTTATTGGTATTATAGCATTTTTTTTGTCTTTATTCGCGGCTCCCTCACGGTTCTTTGGAACCGAAGGTTCTGCGTCTATTTGGGAGGTTTTTACCCCAGTTTTCTTTATATTTACATATCTGGTGATCGGTTCCTTGAACTGCTTTATTTTTGTTTAAATTATTGTATTTTATCGGTTCCCTTTTTCTTCAGGATCCGAATAGCGATCGGCTCCAGGAAACTTTAGTGGTAGTTATTTTAAAGAACCTACAGTTCCGAGGTACTTTAAATAGCGGTTTGTTTGTGAAGTACTCTTTTTGGCGATCAATGTCAGAGGTCCATTTAGATAAACCTAAAAAACGCACAGGACCCGCAGGTTTTAAAAGTTGTGAGTCTTGAGGGCAACTTATAGCAAAAGCAGATAGACACTCTCTGTGTATTTCTTGTTTGGGTACAAGTCATATATTTGCCAGTTGTGATATTTGTAAGACCTTTTGCCCTGAAACACTAAAGAAAAGGTCTAACATTTTAGAAGAGATAGCATCTGCGTCTAGTGTGGATAAATCTTCTTCTTCATCCCACAAAAAGGATGGAGGTAAAGCCAAGGATCCTGACAGGAGTTCAGATAAATCTGAACAAGGTAAAACAAAAAGGGCAGTGGAAACAGGCTCTGAACCTGTTCCATTAAAGAAAAAGTGTAAAGAAAAACATGTCGCTATGCTTCCGGCCGAGAAAGCTAAGGAGCTCCCAGCAGACAAGCATATTATGCCCTTGGCTGAGGACATTGCTAAGGCACTACAAGTGTTACAAGTCCTACAGGATGCAATCCCGGTTCCTACACCAACTGCCCCGGTTCCTCCTACAGCCCCAGCTAGGCAAAAAGTGCTGGAAGTGTATGGGAAGGAGGAGGAGGAGGAGGAGGATGATGACTTTGAAGGGGAACCTATAGATCCAGAGGTCTCCCCTGAGCAAGAATTTGGGTTCCCTCCTAGGGGTCCTGAGGAATACTACTCCCACTACGCTTTTGTTAAGAGCATGGTGGAAACCCTGAACCTTCCTCTTCAGGAAACAGAAGAGAATATGGAGGAGGCAGAGTTTTTGGACATGATGGGGTTAACTCCCACGAAACGTCTGCTTCTGCTCATGCATAAGTCTTTAAAAAAGGCTGCAGTGCAGATTTTTAAAACTCCAGCCTCTATCCCTGGAGTGGATAAGAAAGCTGACAAGAAATATCAGCTGGACATAACTACAGCTGATTTTCTGTTTACTCATCCTGATCCGGAGGGAGTAGTACAAGCTGCCGCCTGTGACAAGGCCAGGATCCCCTTGGCTACCCATCCACCACACAAAGATTCAAGAAAAATGGATGCTATGGAAAAGAAAGGGTACATGGCTGCCTCTTTGTTAGTTAGGCAGGCCAATTACATGGCATATTCAGTGCAGTACCAAAAAGCTCTATGGAACACTGTTCTAGCTTTGGCTGATAAGGTCCTAGGTAAAGTGGCTGTAGACATGCAGGATACAGCAAGGGCTGCACTTGATGCTACCAAGTACCAATTTAATATGGCAGAGGATGCCAATGATACTGCATCCAGGTTAATGGCTTTGTCTGTTTCACTCAGGAGGTTTGCGTGGCTTAGAGCCACCAACCTGACTTTAGACACCCAGGCCAAAGCAATGGATTTTCCCCTTGAAAACAACTCCTTGTTTGGGGATAAAGCAGAGGCATATATGAAGAAGGAGGAGGAGTATAAATCCACCTATTGGAGCAATTCCAAGGATAGGCCCTCCACCTCTTATAGACCCCAGAGTAGGGGAGGTAGGGATAGGGGTTTTTACCCCAAACCTTTCTTTCAGGTGCAGGCCTCTCAGCCTCAGCAGCAGGCCAGAGGTTACTTTAGAGGAAGGGACAGGAGAGCCATGAGAAGAGCGACTATTGTACCACAGGTTCAGGCAGAGCCCACACAAAATCCTTGATGGGCTAGTGCAGGTCGCATCCCCTATTACAGGACCACTAGTAGGTGGCAGACTGGCTCATTACCTTCACGCTTGGCATTCCATCACCACAGACAATTGGGTGTTGGAGGTAGTGAGCCAGGGCCTGGCACTCAGTTTCAAATTATTTCCAAAGCTGAGAACAAGAACCTTTGCTCCAACAACAGCTGCAGACAGGATTCTTTTTTTTTGGGGGGGGGGGGAATCCTACCACCAGGTATCTGCCCTGGTCATGGACCCACGGTCTTCCCTTCCATGCTGACCATAATCCCCCAGTCACCCCTGGCTTTCCCCCCAGAGGATGGGGCCGCGGAGTTGGCACACCCACATGCCAGCCCACGGTCCTTGTAACTAGTTGGGGGATCGGCGACATAGAATGAGGAAACCCGGGGAGGGCTTCATAGAGGTGGAGGTCCCCTATTTTTTTGCTTGTATAGTATGGCCCACTGGAGAGCCGGACGTGCAATGACATCCGCACACTTACGTGCAGACGTCTGCCGGCTTCTCCCCCTGTCAGATGCGCTTGCTACTATCAGACTGTAGCGCCGCATGTACCCCTCACCCGCCCCGAAGGAAGGAGAGCTGTCGCGGGACGCTCGATCCTTCCTTCCCCCTGCCAGCCCCCGGTGGCCCGGGTCTGTTCCCGAACCAGAGTCACCAGCGTGGTGCGAGGTGTGGCGTCCAGCACCTCAACCCTCAGCACCACCGGGCCGGCTGCAGACAGGATTCTGTTGGAAGCAGAGGTAAAGCATCTGCTGGCAATCAAAGCAGTAGAGGTAGTGCCTCTAATAAGCAGGGGCAAAGGTTTTTATTCCAGGTACTTCCTCATAAGGAAGAAAAATGGGGATTGGCGACCTATTTTGGTTCTGAGACCTTTGAACAAGCACATTTTGAAACCAAGGTTCAAAATGGTCACTCTTGCAATAATCATTCCCTCTTTGCAAAAGGGAGACTGGCTAGCCTCCCTAGATCTAAGGGATGCTTATTTTCACATTCCCATCAGACCATCTCACAGAAAAATCTTGAGATTCAGGCTGGCTTCAGGCCATTATCAGTTTGCAGCTCTCCCTTCTGGACTAACGTCAGCACCAAGGGTTTTTACAAAGTGCCTATCAGTGGTGGTAGAGTTTTTGAGAAAACAAGGTGCAACAGCCTTTCCCCACATGGACGACTGGTTAGTAGTAGGACAGTCTCTGCAGCATGCAGTACAATCACTGGCACTAACAAAATCTACACTAGAGTCCCTGGGATTTCTGATAAACGAAGAGCAATCTCAGCAGGTACCAATCCAAGTGCTGGAGTTAATTGGAGCAGAACTAAACACCAGAGAGGGCAGAGCCCTCCTGCCACAAGACAGGGTGACAAACATTCTGCAAATTGCAAAAATCCTTTGTGTCTGGGAGATCCAAATCAGCCAGAGAATTTCTCAGGCTACTGGGCCACATGGCATCTGCCACTGCAGTGGTAATGGGCTCCAGGTTCCAAATGGCATATATTCAGTTCCACCTCAGACAGTACTGGTCTCAAAAGAAGTATCCTATGTCCAAAATGGTTCCAGTCACACAACGTTTAGTCCAGGCTTTACAGCGGTGGCTGGACGAGCACAACCTCAGGATGGGTGTACCTTTTATAAGGGAACAACCCTCAGTAATCCTCACAACAGATGCTTCTCTTCTAGGCTGGGGGGCACACATGTTCGCGCACACAGCAAGTGGCACATGGTCCCCTCAAGAGTCTCTGCTGCACATAAATCTCTTGGAGCTCAGGGCTGTTTACCTGGCTCTAAAAACATTTGCTCCTTACTTGTAAAACAAGGTGGTGCAAGACAGAACAGACAACACCGCAACCATGTATTACATCAACAAGCAAAGAGGTACCAGGTCACATCTGTTGTGCACAGAAGCAATGAGACTGTGGTCCCCAGTATACTCCATGGGAGTATCCCTGTCAGCCATACCCTTCCAGGGAAGGACAGTGTGCTGGCAGACTCTCTAAGCAGGATAAGTCAAGACCACCACGAGTGGTGCCTGAATACTCAGATACTCAGTACAATTTTCAGGAGATGGGGCATTCCAGAGGTGGATCTCTTTGCCTCCACAGAAAACCACCAGCTTCCAATGTACTGTTGCAGGCCTCCTCTAAGGGGCACCATTCCCCTGGATGCCATGGCCCTGGATTGGACAGGGAAGTTTCTTTATGCATTCCCTCCCTTTCCTATGATATTCAGGACCCTACTGAAATTCAGGTCCCAACCAGCAAAAATGATACTGGTAGCTCCGGATCGGGCAAGACAACACTGGTACTCTCTTCTGCTGTCTCTGTCAGTGGTTCCCCCAATCCATCTGCCCAGGAAATATATCACTTGTAAAACTGTTTTCCTGGTTGCCATTACTTCAGCCAGAAGGATCAGTGAATTACAAGCCCTGTGCACAGATGTGGACTACATCTCATTCCACAGGGACAAGGTGGTCCTTAGGACTAATAGAAAATTCCTTCCCAAGGTGGTATCTGATTTTCACTTGAATCAGTCTATCACACTACCTGTCTTTTTTACAGACAACTCCAGTTCTCCAGAAAGGAGACTTCATTCTCTTGATGTCAAAAGGGCACTTAGCCACTACATTGACAGAACCAAGTCTTAAAGGACAAGTCAGTCACAGCTCTTTCTCACATATGGTGAAGTTGGTAAGGGCAGAGCTGCCACAAAACGTACAATTGCTCGTTGGATAGTGGCATGTATACAATTGTGTTATAGTAAGGTGGGTAAACAGGTACCTGTGGGCCTGAGAGCACACTCCACCAGGGGCACAGCTGCTTCAGTGGCAGCTTCAAGAGAAATTCCACTACCAGAAATCTGTAAAGCAGCTACATGGAAAACAGTACACACCTTCACAAAGCATTACAGCCTGGACTTACAATCCAGAGGTGACACTAGGTTTCGTACAGCAGTACTGCAGCGCTTGTTTCCGAAACAGGTTCTCTGTCCAACCTCCAAAAGGTACTGCTTGGTAGTCTGCATTAAGTTTAATCATAATGAGTGATTCCTGGGGTTAGAAGAAAAAATTACTCACCATTGTAATCTTGTTTCTTCAAAGGGATCATTCATTATAATTAAAGACCCTCCCTATCTCCCCTACTAGAACCTATCGAAGTTGCTCTGCATCCCTGCATTAAGGGTTTTTCCTTTTTCTCATATATAGGTTAAGGTAGAGACTCACTTTGTTTAACCAGTTGGTGTCCAGGTGGTCTCAAAGTTTCTTATGTTTGTTGGTTAAGGATGTTTTGACCTGAAAGGGCAAACATTTTATTTTAATGTTGTTAATTTTAACTAGTGGGTCTTTTACCCAGTTAGGCTCTATAAGAATCTGAAGCACTCAGAGTGCAACAGTTGCTAGGCAGCAGTTTGAAAGTGGCATGAGCCAATTGAGAGTTTCATAATTTGCATAAAATTCCATCTCTCCGGGCAGTTCAACACAGGAGGCTGACTACATTAAGTTTAATCATAATGAGTGATCCCTTTGAAGAAACAAGATTACTATGGTGAGTATTTTTTTTCTTTTCTACCATGTTCAGTGGCAGAAAAGCTTTGCCATACAGGGTGCCCAGTTCTGCACCTACAAAGTCCAGTACCTGACTGGATTCCAGCTGCGACTTTTGAAGGGATAGGAGAAATCCCAGTCTTTCTAGTGTGCTGCTCACCAAGGAATTGGAGTGCATTGTTTCCTCCTTCATTCTTCCTGATATTAGCCTATTGCCTACAGAAGGGAACAACCACAACACTCTGCCTTCTAAATGTGCTAGCACCACAACTAGGCACTTTGTGAACACCTTTGGTGCTGAGGTTAGGCTGAATAGTAAGGGTGACAACTGGTACTGGCAGTTCCCCAGCCTGAATCTTATGTACCTTTAGAGGCAGAGTTTTATTGGGACATGACAGTATGCATCTTTTAGGTCCAGTGACCCTAACCAGTCTCCAGCTTGCGGAGATGGAATCAATGTGCCTAGTGTTACCATTCTAAAATGTTCATTTTTGATGTGCCTCTTTAGGAAATAGATCACCACCTCTCATCAGAGTTGGTGTTAGACTTGATGGAACCCCAAATGAACAAACCTATGATGCCCCCCAGTAGTGATGTAGATGGGGGGGCTATAACAGGATTAAAAATGTAAACTATATGGTGGAGGTCTGGGGACACCTAGGCCCGCAAACATTTTTTAAAATTTGATGCATTCTGGTGCATTTTGGGGGTCATTTTAAACAGAATGTGCTACCCTGTTACCCCTCCCCATGCCAAGTAAGTTGCACCCTAGCCACCTCCCCAGAGTCCCCACAGTCCAGTATGTTGCCCAAGCCACCCTTCCCATAACCTAGCCACATGCTCCAGTGCATTACCCCCAGCCATCCCCAAGCACAGCAAGCTGCACCCTAGCTCCCCTTACTAGAATCCTCAGCCCTCCCCCACCACATCATCTGTATGCTCAGGGTCTGCTCTCCTTTTTATTGCCAGTGCCATCCTCTTCTTGCTCCTACTGGGCTGAACTGCTGTTTTTTGCACTGATCACCCAGAGCTGCCCAGCCACTTTTGACTGACTCGGACATATGCAACTCTCTCCCTGTTGCAGAGAGGTGTTGGTTCCCAGAAGTCTCCTCTAGATAGGCCCATAGTGGTCCACTGCAAAGCTCATCTCAACCACTGACCAGCCCACAGCTGCCAACTGCAGAGTCCAGCTCACCAACTGACCAGCCCACAGCAGCCCACTGCAGGGTTCAGTTCACCCATGGACCGGTACACAGCTCCCTATTGCAAAGCTCAACTCACCCATGGACTGGCCCATAGCTCCCCACTGCAGGACTCAGCTCACCCATGACTGGGCTGCTGCTGTTCACTGCAGGGCTCAGATCATCCATGGACTGGGCCACTCATTACACTGCAGGGCTTTGCTCACCCATTTTCCAGGCCACTGTTGCTTACTGCCAGGCTCAGCCCACCCAGGATCCAGCCCACTGCTGCTGCTCAAGGCCGGGCTCTGCTCGCCTACAGATCGGTTGCTGCTGCCCAATGCAGGGCTAAGCTCACCTGTGGATTGGGCTACTGCTGCCCAGAGCCAGGCACAACTCACATATGGGCCAGGCTACTAGTGCTGCCCCCTGCAGGGCTCAGTTTGCCCATGGATCGGATTGGTGCTGCCAGAGGTTAAAAGTGTATGCAGGGGTGTGGGTACTGGTACAGCGCTGCATGTTTATTTCACTGTTCATTTCACAGTGCCTGAGCAAAACTGACCTTGAAGTTCCTCCAAAGAGCGGGGAACAGAAACTCACAAAACATCCCCTTCCCCGGGGAGCCCACTGTGTCCCGCTTGGACTGGACTGATAGATGAAGCCGTGAAATCTCTTCCAGACACAACATCCATAATGCAATGTGGGGGAAGAGGTTTGGGCTGTCCCAATGGTATCCAAGCTGCTGAAAACAGACTGTCTTCTTTGCTGCATACTAAGTGCTGCTTTTAACTCCAGGAGTCACTCATTATGATCAAACAAATGCAGTCAGCCTTCAGTGTTGTACTGCCACAGAGAGAAAGAATTTATGCAAATTATGGAACTCTAATTGGCTTGTGCCAATTTTAAACTGCTGCCCCTAGTAACTGCTGCACTCTGAGTGCTTCAGATTCTTTACTCTGCCTACCAGTGAAGACACCTCGGAGAGCTCTCCTCGATTTTTCTCTCAGAATATTAGTCAATAAATACAATTTAATTACTTTTATATTTCATTTTGCTGCCCCTGTATTAGAGTTAGGTAATTTGGTTCATTTCTGGTACTTTTCCGGTTCCTCTCCGATTCCGTGGAACTACGGGGAACCGCTAGGTCTAGTGGTTTTTCTCTTTAAAAAACTTACTTCATTTTCACTTTGTACGGTTCCTTTTGGTTCCATAACATTATACTTTAAATCTTTATCATTTTTGCTGATTTGTGGTTCCTTTTTTCTGTCAGGAACTGAGCGGTTGTCAGTTCCCTTTTTGAATCCAGGAACCAATCGTGGTTACATTTATTTTACTGTTATCAGTTCCAGGGAACCAACCATTTGGTCTGTCAGCTTAAAAAAAAAAAAGTTGATTCTGACACCCACTCGGAGACCAAAGAAAAATATAGGACCTACTGATTTTAAGCAGTGTACTAGTTGTAGTTGCCTGGTTGCTAAAGCTGATAGACGTAACTCTGTATTTTTTGCTTGGGTCCCAGACACATTTTTGCAAACTGTGCTGTGTGTAAAACCTTTGGCCCCAAAACTATTAAGGGCTGAGAAGTTAGAGAAAATGGCTACATCTGCTCCTCCTTCTAAAGCCCCTGAAGAGGCAGCGCCATCTACCTCTTATTTATTTTATTTAGTTGCATTTTTATGACTGGGTCAGCCCACTGAGACAGTCATGTCCCTTTTTCAGGGGCGACCTGGGGAATACAGACATTCCATGAGATATTGCAGTGGTACACTTTACAATTGGATGCAAGAAACAAAAGAGAAAAACAAATATAGAGTATGAGTATAAATCTGAGGCAAGAGGCAAATAGATAGATACAGCAGTGTGCCATGAGCAGTAAGTCAGTTACTTATGTAGCGGGATGTTGACTCCATTCAGGTCTGGAGAAGTTCGTCATCAGTGATCCTTCGATCAGGCGTAGACCATAGTACTAGAGCAGGTGAACTAGCCCAGTAGTTATCACAGCATAAGACAAACTCTTAAATACAATATATTAAATATGTACAAAATATATGAGTGGAGGAAGGCATATACAGGAAAGGGAGGAGGTTTGGAGGAGACAGAAAAGCCAAGGATGGCGGGTGAAGGAGGGAGGTGGCACAGGAGATTAGAGGAGGTGATTAAGTGTAATTACCGTGACCAACTGGAGGGGGGAAGAAGATTTCCTTGTAGCGGCTTTTAAACAGGGGAAGAGACGTGCATGAAAGTAAACTGTGTAGTAGAGTATTCCATTTCTGATGTACAGAGGATGTGAAGGACTGCTTGTCTATGGCTAGGCGAACTTTGGGAAGACTTGACAATGGGAGTTTGGAGTGTCTGAGGGTCCTGAGGAAGGATTTCAGAGTGAGCAGGTCACAGAGGATGAGTGGGGAAGGAAGGTGGATGAGTTTACAGGTGGTACATAAAACAGGGAGGTCCAATTTAGGCTCGAAGGACAGCCAGCCTAGGGACTTGAGAATGTTGCAATGGTGGGCCCGAGCTAGCATCGCATCGGAGAAGCGAGCTATCCTATGATATGCCTGTTTCAGTTTGACCAGAGTAGAGGTCTTGACAGACTGAATTATCGACACACCATAGAATAAACCAGGGAGGAGAGTAGCCGAGGCAAAAGTCTTCCTTGCACGAGGAGTAAGGTGGGGGCAGTGTGATAAAGGAGGCTGAGTTTCTGATTCGTAGTTTTAATATTCTTTACATGTATGTCGAAGGATAGATGTTCGTCAAGTATTATGCCCAGTATTTGAAGGACCCCACCCCTTCTAGAGGCAGACCAGAGGATGTGTTGACAACCAGAGGAGGTTGGGAGGTTAAGCCAAAGGAGGTATGATGGAACAACATGGATTTAGTTTTCTTTGTGTTCAGCACCAGCAGGTTCTTTTTGAACTAACCTTCCAGTTGCTGGAAGTCTTTTTCCAGGTCAAACTGATTAGGGGTGACGGCTTTGCTGGGCCAGTATAGTATGGCACTGTCTGCATAGAGCTGGATCGATGCCACCCCCACAGTTTTGAGGCGAGTCATTGATAAAGATCAAGAAAAGTAAAGGTCCAAGAATACATCCTTGGGGGACACTGTCCATGATTGGGGATAGGGAGGAGAGAGCAAAGGCCCGTTTGACACATGGATATCAGTTAGATAAGTAGTTAGATATCCAAGAGGGGGAGCTGGAATCGAGACCTTTAAATTGGAGCTTAGAGATGAGGAGAGAATGGTTTACAAGGTCGAAGGCCTAAGTGAGATCAATGAAGATGGCCCCCATGGCACTACCCTGATCCATGGCCTGAAAGATGTCAGAGGTGACCCTCAAGAGAGCAGATTCAGTCCCATGCAATTTTCCGAAGCCATGTTGGTGTAAGGTTAGGGCACTGGTCTGTTCAAGGAAAGAGTACAGCTGATTGTATAGGAGTCTTTCCTGAATTTTTGTGATAGGACACAAGATATAGATCTATAATTCTCAACAAGGTTAGCTGGGCCATTTTTATGTTTGCTTGCACGCATGTGCAAGAAACATAGTGCCATCATCCAGAGTTTCTGGAGGTGTGGCACCCTGTCTTCCAATTCCGTCACTATGTTTGAGGCGCGGCCACAGTTTGCCAAAGAATGCTGCAGCTGTCTATGACAGCAGTTGAAAATGCAGTGCCGTACAGTTGAAAGCGAGAGAGCCACTTCAGTGAGCACGATCAGATAACTGAAGCGCTCTCTCCCCACCCCCCCAACAATAATCTTCAACTCAGATAGCTACCATATACATTTTCACACAGAATGCCGACATGTAAAAACTTTAACTGAATGAGCTTTACATCCACTGGCATTATGCACTTACAGCAAAAAGTTATGAGCGGACTCTTATACAAATAAAGAAAACAAACCAGGAAAGCAGTCTGTGTCTGAGCTCCTTTGAAAGTTTTACTTTTGATGAGTTGCGCTAATACCTTGGTGTTAGATTATAGCAAGGCAGAGCTGCCAGCCAAACAAGTGAGCCCAGCCCCCAATGCAATCTGAAGAGATGGCAATGAAAAATGCACCGATGCACAAGGTTATGTGCTGGGGTGCCTCCAAAGGAACACCGATGAGTGAAACCTAACTCCACGAATTTGAATTTCTTTAAAGCTCACTTTAAGGGGCTGAAATGTTGAAATAAATCGAAGGGCATTTAAGAAGCCTTTATTAAAGGCAGTGCCGTTCACAACTCAATGATATGAACATTTTTAAAAGACTAGTAGGCCGGAATGGCAAGGGGGAGAAAAGAGTATTTGCTTTTCATTTTATCACTATTTTTTTCTCAACAGTTTTACTGGGTTTCCCCTTGGGCTTTTATATCTTAGCAACAATGCGCAGGTTCGTGCCAGTCTGTACACTAAAATCACAGATGGCAACTACTTGATTATTTAAGCGGCGTGTCTACTATCCTGAGTTCAGAAACTATCTTGTGGCTTTTGTTGGGAATAAAACAGACTTCACTGAGGAGGTGGGGGACTGTTCTCTCATGTACTGTAATGCAAATTGCTACAAGCGACCCAGGAGAAAGTCCGCAGCAGCAGCGTTTGTCCCACGTTGCGCAACAAAGTGACCCCAGCGTCTACCCTGAAACAACTTGCTATCCTACCACTGTACCTTCTTTCCAAAGCTCATGTTCCCCTTCAGTGCTGTGATATGCAGGTTAAGCCAACATTTCCATGTAACCCTCCACACAGAACTATGGCTCCTGCCTTTGGCTGTCAGTGGTACTAAACCCGACTAACTCGCATCAATCAAAGAGCCTTGCCAAGCACGCCCCTCACCCTGCCAAAGCCAGTTTAAGCTTCTCCCCTCTCCTTGTCAAAAGTGTCCTCTCTCTCTCTCTCTCTCGTGATTTAATACCACTTCCGGAAGAGTGGTTAAAGCTAGGAAGTGACTGTTACTGAACTTGACGGACTCCAAGTGGGCTCTGACTCAAACAACAACCGAGCTGTCTGGAAAATTGCTATCCAGTATTACTTTTCACCAAACACAGTATGCTAATTGATTGATTCTAATTGCTATTACTTGGGAGGCTGTATAGTCTGAGATCAGTGGACTCTGAAGCTGGAGAGCCAGCAGACTTGGGTGGGTCTGAATCTTACAGCTGGCACTTGTATTCTGCAGTGTGTCCCTGACTAATTCACTTACCCACACTGTGCTCCTGTGCCACTCCTAGAAATGGACTTTAATGTAGTGTACCTTTCCTGGCCAAAAATGCTAAATAAACTGATGTGAATCGGAGCATCTTTGTAAGCGGTCTCAGCGCCTTACTTTTCCCTAAACAATATGTTGTGTGTAAGGTGCCAGTAGCTCTAAACTTGTAGTTCATTTGGAATACTCCTTTTGTAAAGTTTCTGAATCATGCATTTTTTTATAGCTCTGGCTGGCAGTTACAGATATTCACTGCAGATCATGACTTGCTGTTTTATTCTGTGTGTTTTTTTTTTTTTTTACATGACCTACCCCCTCCACGAATCCATGCTGTCTTGGGTCCTGCAACCTACTGGATTCAAGATATTCTACAGTTCATTCCTTCAGCAGTGATTCCACTAAGTTTTCCACCACCAATGTCAGGCTGACTAGCCAATAACTGCCAGCCTCTTCCCTGCTACCACTTTTGTATAGTGGGACTACATCTGCCCTCCTCCAGTCCTCCAGAACCATGCCTGTTCCCAATCAGCTGTTAAAAAAGACTGTCAGAACTGCAGTTAGTACTTCCCTTAATTCCCTCAATACCCTTGGATGCACCCTGTCTGGCCCCATTGCTTTGCTCACTTTCACATTAGCGAGCCCCTTCAAGACTCTTTCTTCTAAAAATGGACTAGTGTCCAACTCTCTCCAATGCTGCTATTATTTTTTTGTGGATCCTCCCCTTCTCCTTCCACTGTGAACATGGAACAAAAATAGCTGTTCAGATGTGTGCCTTTTCCTGGTCCTCCTCTGCCCAGTCCCTTTTTAACTTTGCAGTCCCACCCCTGGCATTTCTCTGTGTTTACATGACTACAAAAGTCCTGTCCCCTTTCATTACTGCCTGGGGCGATTCTCTCTTCTGTTTGCACCTTTGTGCTCCTTACTGCCCTCCCTGCTTTACCATGTTTCCCCTGGTACACTTCTGCATCCTCTTCCCTCTGCATCTCCTTATACCTTCTGAATACTACCCTCTTAGTGTTTACCATTGAGTCGTGCCATTGTAGAGGTTGGCAAGCCAGAACAGGCTTGAGCATGGCTCAAGGCTACTGCCTTGCTCGGCTCAATCTCTATAAGCAACTGAGAGCCAAGGGCAAGTCAAACAAGTTATTAACAGAGCAAGCATTTATTCATCCAGAGTGGTTAGCACAGAGACTAAAACGCACAGCTTCCTAGTGTCTTGTTCTCATTGCAGTTTTACCACCACCTGCTCTTTATTGTACAGTTTGCTTTGTTGCTATTAATTTGTACTGTTTTGCATATTGCAACCTGTTTCCTGTAACTTATTGTGCTCTGCTCTCTTCCCCCCAACACATCTGGAAATGAACTATTTCAGCTTGGTATGTTTTTCCTGGTAAATCATTTGAAATAAACTCCTTTTGTGCAGGTCATTAGGTACACTTTCAGTAATGTAGAGGGCAACCTGCAAAAGGCATGGCTTGGCATGTGCTTTGACTTGTAGAGTCAAAAAATTCCAGGCTTGCACACCTCTATTGTATTGCAGGCTAGTTGGCCTATATAGTGTCAGAGCTGACCAACTCTGCCGTAATTGATGTTATCATAAAAGGAGAAATAGGGGATAGAACATGGCCTGATTTAAGATATTAATTTTATCTTCATAAGAGGGTATTGGTCTGTTCATATCTCATGAGCGACGAAGCCATGAATGAGATAACAACAGACCAATATCCTTGAATGAAGATGAAAATTATTTCTTTTTATTGTTTATTTTGTAATTTGTTAACCAGGTAGGACCCAAGATCGCTACATGCCAATTTTCAGGGGGGTCTAGAGATGTAAACAAGAACAAAAATACAGAAT
This sequence comes from Neoceratodus forsteri, assembly GCA_016271365.2. NCBI lineage: Eukaryota > Metazoa > Chordata > Ceratodontiformes > Ceratodontidae > Neoceratodus > Neoceratodus forsteri. The sequence continues at coordinate 277,079,629 of CM028138.1, read as the reverse complement.
AACTATGTAGTACATCTATGTACACAGTAATCCGGTAACATTACATTTGCACATAAACAAGTCCATACAATATTTTTAGCACTGTTTTAAATGTAAACTGCAAATCAGTAGAGTGTAATGCTCCAGGTAAAGTATCCCAGAATGTAATGGCTTTATAAATAAAAGAACACTGGCACCGGGAGAACTGGAAGAGTGGGGGTCTTATAAAATGAGTATGTAACCCCTAGATGGCGCTATCCCAGGGGCTACTACCCCTGCCTGATTTGCCACTAACAGGTTGAGGGGCCTGGATCCGATGGTGGGTGCCTCCACCCAGAGGTCAGGGTTTGCAATAGTTAAACTAACTTGGTCACTGCCCTCTGGGACACTGCAACCCCCCTTTCTTCCCACTAGTGGCCCACACAATATATCAGACTTACCTTCACAGTATACACTTACCCCCAGGACTGGTTCAGGCACTGGGACCTCCTGTAAAATAAGATACAGTGCAACAATCACAGTACAATACTTTTGCAGACAAATACCTCAGGCAGTATAACTTTGCTGAAACAAGCAGCTCTGATTTATTTGGGGGGAATATAACAAGGACAGGAAATCAGTTAATTAGCTTATCACTTTACTCATCTACCTATGGCTCTGCTTGAGCCTATCCCTACCAGTTACTGTCCCTGGGTACCCAAGCCCAGTGGCTAGTCCAGACCGTGGCAGCTGGTAGGGGCCCTTTCACACAGAGAAAAGAAAAATTAAACAGTCAGCAGTACAGTAATTCCATTTGGATTTAATGTGGCAATTCAACAGGGAACGACCCTGAATTAGTACTCACGACTTCCAAACAAGATAGGGTCCTTCAACATCAGCAGGGCTACTCTTGAGCTCCACGAGACTCCTCACACATTTATATGACAAGCTGCAACAGGCAAAAGTCCTTTAATGGCAGCAGGATTCACTTGAGCTACACAAGCCTCTTCACACATTTATGTGGTAAACAGTAACAGGCAAAAGTCCTTTAATGGCAGCAGGATTCACTTGAGCTACACAAGCTTCCTCACACATTTATATGGTAAACAGTAATAGGCAAAAGTCCTTTAATGGCAGCAGGATTCACTTGAGGTACACAAGCCTCTTCACACATTTATATGGTAAACAGAAAGTACTATACCAGGCAGGCTGCTTCTCTATCCCGATCGCAATTACTGCACAATACCTGGGAGAACACACAGCAGATTCAGTTCCTGACAGACCAAGCGCAATTCAGCAATTTCTCCAGTCTTCCACAGGGTGAGCCTGGTTTCTACTCTTCAGATATCCTTTGATTCTCTTCACAGAATGATTCAGTCCTAATAAGCAGTTACACAAGCTGCAGACCGGAACTCAGGGCCTTACACACGTTTCCCGACTAAACTGCACACGAAAAAGCACAGGGCTCCTTCCTCTTCACTGCCAGATCTCAACTGAACTCCAGCAGACAAACCGGGCACTTCCTTTGAGTTCCTCCCAGTTCTTGGCTGGATTGGCTGTCACTCACAATAGACTGCCCCTGTTGGTCCAAAAGGCGCTGAAGTCTAGCTACAACTCCCAGAGTCACTGCCCATACAATCCTCTTGTGGCTGGCTCAGATTATGAGTCCAAGTTCTGATTCGTCCAAGGCACCATTTTAGAGCTACCTTAACCACACTGATTGGTCCAGTTCAGCAGTTCAAAACTAGAATGGAGAACTAGGCAAACACAGTTCTGACTGCAAAGAAAGCAGGTTAGACAAACTGTAATTTCATTATTACTCTAAATGATTTCTGGCAAACAGTTACATCTTTCAGATAGGTTCCTTTGCACTCCTAGTGACTGCAAAAATGGAGTGAATTGGCAGCAGCTCGAGTGGTACTCAAGCAGAGAAGCACACAGTCCCCCCATACAAACTAATTATGTCTGCAAGCAGACAGCTCTTAAAGAGACAGTGACAGAGGCTCTAAAAACACTCACAGATAAATGGCTTAAATGCCAATCACCATTCAGGCTTGGAGCATTCACGCAAGCTCCTGGAAGTCTTTTGGGAACCCCCATTTGCAGGGGGGTTACACCCTTCCTGGCCTGGGAAAGCTTGACGTCCGCGTCAAGCAAGTACCCCCATAAGTTTCAACTGCAATCATATACATTTGCATTAGGCTCACATGTAATCATCAGTCAATATATCATTTTACCAAGAACACATTTCTGAAACATTGCAGTCGTCACTCTTTACACAGTATTACACACACATTGTACCATAACTCAAGTTATTACCTCTTGTACATGAAACCTGAAGAGAGGGCCTTCCTATCAGTTACCTTGGGGCTGGACAGGGCAAGGGCACCATACTTAGAAAGGGCAACACAAGTAACTTGGAGTTAGCACTGATGCTCAGTTTGGGCAATGAGCTCGGGGACACATACACTCCTTTATGGACAACATTGAGAGGCAAGTCCACAGGCCTCCCAAGAGATCATAACTGAGGTGCACCACAGGCTTTACAGCTCGACCAGTCTTTCTAGGGGAACTGTTACAGTCTCTGCACTCTGAGACTCATTTCAGCATTGTCCTCACTTGTCAAGGGAGTCTCCATGGGGTAGAGGCTAGAACTTGGGGCACTTTCAGCTCCAGGAGTTACAGTTTCTGAGTCCACAACATTTGGCTCGCATGGAGAGCTTTCGGACACTGGCAGTGGACTGTCAGGGCACTCAAAATACTCTTCTTGTTCTGGTGTATCACCAATCTGCCCCAATCCATCAATTTCCTCCCTATAAGCTCAAACAGTTCAACCATGCACAATGATTCCATTTCATCTGATCTGATGCTTTGCACTTCACTTTCTGGGAGCATTGGCTCAAGGGACGAAGCTGGGAAGCAGACAGTCAGAAGGCCCAGCTCGTCTCCAGTACTGACTAGGGGATTGCCCAAACAATTGACTCAGTTCGTAAGAAGGATAGTATTCAAAGTCACTCTCACTTTTTCTGGTATGGACTGACAGTCATGCTCAACTGGGACTTGTGGAGGGAACACTTTAACTTTGCTTCTGTAGGTGCAGACTTTCTTGATCTTTTCTTGCATACAGCTCTAGTCACTGGTCCAGAGGGCATCTTCTGGGGCTCAGACTCAATCAAGATTTGTCAATGGGCAGTAAATGATTTCTATGCATTGTTTTTACATCTTTTGAATTATTCTCAGGCCTTACTTTGTACACTGGCAGATCATCTAGTTTGCCCACTACAATGTGAGGAGATGTGCCATCTGTCCAGCAATCTTCTGTTTGCCATGCAGTCCCAGATTTCTTAGCAATACCGATCTCCCTCCTGGAGTTCCTGTGCTTTCACCTTTTTATCATACCTTTCTTTGTTGGAAGAATTTCTTTTTGGCAGCCATGGTTTGAGCCAGTTAGTACGCATGAGTTAGCTGGGCCTTTAACTTTTGCACATACTGTAAATAGTTGTCAGCTTGAACCCCATCAGAGAGACCCCAAAACACACATCTACCGGCGACCGAGCTTCTCTTCCAAACATCAGGCGGTGAGGGAGAACCAAATAATCACTTTTGGTGCAGTTATAAGCATGTACAGGGTGCTAATTTGTTGGCTCCATCTAGGCTTGTCCTTTGGGTGTAGGGTGCCTAGCATATCTAGCAAAGTGCGGTTGAAATGTTCAGGCTGGGTCCCCTAGGGGTGGTAAGAGTGGTTCTGGACTTTGTACTCCCCACAGAAAAGCAACTCTTTGATGAGGCGACTCTCAAAGTCTCTCACTTGATCAGAATGGATTCTGTGGAGCCCCATAGTGAACAAAAGTTTTCTACAAGTACTTTGGCCACAGTGGATGCTTTCTGGTCTTTGGTGGGGAAAGCTTGGGTATATCTAGGTGAAATGGTCAGTGACCACCAGCACATTACTGATATTTCTTTGATCTGACTCAAACTCAGAAAATCAATACAGACCAGCTCCATGGGTACACTGGTGGTGATGGTAACAAGGGGCAGTCTCTGGGAGCAAAGCTTTCCTCTGTAGCTTAGCGACTTCTGGTTAGATGTATTGCTCCCATCAGCCCCATCTTAAGGCCAACAGAATCTGGATCCACCAAGTCAAGTGTTCTGTCTACACCAAGGTGCTTGCATTGGTTGTGCAAGGATCTCAGTACTAGGTCTCGAAGGCAGTGGGCAGCACTAGTTGTTGTGTTGTCTACTTGTCCCCTCTGTCTACTGTTTCTCTTTGCACAGTTTATTGATCAGTTTCAACTTAGGACCTTCTTTGTATAACAGTGCAGTTCTCAAATCAGTGGGCGTAATTTGACACATCTTTCCCTGCATAGAGGGCTTCTAAAGCTGATATTGATCATGGGATCGCGGGATTGAGCCGCCTGAATACTATCATTGTCCAGCTGAGGCAGTGCACAATGTCTGTGCAGAAAAGTGGCAACAAGCAGCAGGTATGCAATTCTCAGAGGTCCCAAGCAATCACCATGCAGTCCACTCGTCCGTGAACATTTGTTCCTCCCTGTCAAACTTCCGGCGAGAGTGCCCGAATGTCAGGTTCTGCCAATCTGACCCAATCATTCTGGGGAACAGGCCTCTGGGAGAGAGCATCAGCATCTATGTGGTTCAGACCTGCCGGTATTTGAGAGCATAGTCATCATGTAGATAATGCAGAAAACCACCTATGGCCAGTATGCATCAACTTAGCTGAGGTCTGCACATAGGTCAAAGGATTATTGTCAGTTTTACTAGTATTTTAGCCCCATACAAGTACTCATGGAATTGGTCAACAATAGCCCACTTCAAAGCTAAGCACTCTAACTTGTACAGGATAGTTATTTTGGATGGGGTCAGGCTTCTACTGGCAAAAGGCCACTGGTCTCAAGGCCATTCTCGTGCTCTTGGTACCTTGGCCCCCAACCCTTGCAAGCTAGCATCAGTGTGCAGGACGTAAGGTTTTCTTGGATCGGCATAGGCCAGCACTGGAGCATGGGTAAGTTGATATATGATCTCATGAAAAGCAGTCTCACAATCAGGGTCCAAGCGGGCCCCAAATACTTCTCTCGGACAAATACACTCTTTCAGTCTTGAGGATGCTGACTTTTAGTATTTTTGTGGGTTGGGGATACCTTGGTAAGGTTAAGTAAAGGCGGATCACTCTTGAATAGTCCTTGATGAAAGCGCCGATAATAACCACAGAATCCAGGGAATCTTTGCAGTTCTTTTAGATTTTTGGGCTGTGACCAGGTGGTCAGAGCCTCAACTTTACTTAGGTGGGTCTCTGTTTCCTCGGTGGATACTATGTGTCCCACATACTTTACTGATGTTTGAAAGAATTGACACTTATCAATGGACAGTTTAAGGCCAAAGTCCTCCAGTCGGTCCAATACCTTAAATAATCTGCTCTCATGTTCATCAGTGAGCTGCCAAACACAGTAACATCATCTAGGTATACAGGCACTCTGGTAAGTTCATATCCCCACTGCGCCTCCGTCAACCCGTTGAAAAGTGGCTGGGGCACTGAAATCCCTGTGGCATCCTCTTGAATTCACAGAAATAGCGGACAGATAAAGGCCGTCTTCTCACGGTCCCTCTGGAGCCATCCGGGATCTGGTAGTACCACTGCGGAGATCAACACAGAGAACCACCTGCCCGTTTAGGCAGTCAAGCATCCTGAATGCAGGCATTGTGTACTGATCAGGGATGATCCGCCGGTTTAAGTGCGATAATCCACACATCACCTTACTGTCCATTCTTTCCTCTACCACAATGGGGAAGCATAAGGGCTTCTGGATTCTTGTATTACCAGCATTAACATCTCTTGCAGATGCGTCTCACATCATCTATGTCAGCAGGTGCCAGGCGCGAGACCTCTCCGCAAATGGTCTTTCCTTCATGCAGCGGATATTGTGCTCAGCTCCTTTTACGCATCCCATCCATTCTTCAAAAGCACCTGGTCTCTCTGGGCAAGCTTCTCACTGTCCTCACTTTCCATTCAGCTGGCAGCGGGGGTCGCGAAATCAAACAAGTCAGCGTTACTCTGTCATTCTTCTGAACTCTTGCTGCTGGGTAGCACTGCAGTGTCGCACAATGCATTAGCCAGGATGCAACCTCTATTTACTCGAATGTCTCTTTCAGACACATTATGAACTTGGACCATTACCCTTCTGGCATAAGCATGGGCTCTAGCGGGCAAAATACTAAGCTTGACCAGCGATCCCTCTGGCATTTTCCATCGCCTGGTGCATCCAACATTAATATTTTATTCTTAACATCCTTTCTGATACGGACCTCTCCTGTAAGGTACACTGGGCATTTGGCGCCAGGATCAGAGACTCAGGATCCTTCTTCCATACAATTTCGACCCGGTCCACTCGTTCCTATTTTTAGCATCTCTCTGCCTATATAGGCCTTGGTCAAGGCTGAACTCTTAAAATACTACTGGTCTTTTGACCCCTGTTTTATAACACAACTGTGCCAGCCTTCCAGACATATGAGCATTTGTTCAATTAACAAAGGACACCATCATACAGTCCAGTGGGGGACACACTAAAGCTAGAGTCTCTACTTGTTGGCCACTCCAGCCACGGAGGTGGGAAAAGCAGCCAAATTCGGATATACCGGAATGAGGGTAGGCCTTCTCCTTAACCCATACATACAGTCCTTCTAATGGTTATAAGGGTACATCTGACAAATGCTTCTGATACCAATCCTGGAACATAATTGTCACTTGGGGCCACTGTCTAATACAGCTCTTGTAGACACTCCATTCACTTTTACAGTGGTCTCCATGGAGGACCCACTATTTCTGGACCAGTCTGGAGGCGGTAGCAGGGGCCTGGGCAACTGACCTTGCCACAAAAGGCGTGGAGTTAGCATTTTTTGGTGCCCTCACTGGGATCATTTGTGCACCTCTTAACCACTGATTTGTTCTCAGAAGCTCTCCTTGTAGCCTATATGCAGCTTTGTCAGTGTCTTTTGGGGACGGCATTCCCTTTTCATGTGCCCATCTTCCCACAATTATAGCAAAACATACTTTCTGGGTTTGAGCTGGCGGCGCCACACTGGGAGCCAGGGCGGGGTATTACTAACTGGAAACCTGGGTGCCATCTCTGTCTGCAGGCGTGATAAGCATTTTGGAGACATCTCGTCAGTTTCTCCACTTCCATGGTCAGGAATCGAGTTTGGAGCCGTTATCAGCAGGAGACACATGGTGGGTACCCCACCCCATAACAGATATGCAGTCAGATATAGGTCAGGGCCCGTACTTGCAGGCGTGGCCTTCATAAAGGACTGTTTTGAATTCCCGGATTCTCTCAACAGTTACACTTCATTGTGGCATATCTTTCCTTGTCAGAGCACTCATTGACTGCCAACCTCTGCCCTAGACTTCATGATGGGTCACCCTCAGTCCTCGGGTGTGCCGCAGCTGTTGGTGCAGGTCCCTCCAGTCGCCTTTTTCAACTCCTCGAATTTCTCTCATTAACTCATCTTGGGAGGGTGGGATTCAGTCGATTTGCCAAGGCGTAACTGAAGCAACAGCAGTTCTGAGAAGGGGCAGACTTAAGGATCCTGTCAGCCTGGTTAGGTGCAGTTCAATCGCTGGCAAACTACCCTTTCTGAGGCATTCTTGCAACTATATTTTCCAGCCAAGATACATACACGACAACAACTCACTTGTACTGTTGTGCATTTCTTACTCTCCACCATAGGTCCTCATCAGAATCTGGGCTCCCATACACATTCTCCAAGGCCTCAAGATGAGCCTGTGCAATTCTTCAAATTTACTGGCCCGTTGCTTACGGATGGTAGCCAGGAGGCAGGACCTCGGAGGCTCTCACTAACCCTCTTTGCTTTTGGGCTTCCGCAGCATTGCCATTTTAGCACTTGGGGGGCAACATAGTCTATCAGGTCTCCAGTCATCCTCCTTGGGGGGGGGGAGGTGCCAGAAGATCCTCAACCTTGGTGAGTCGTGACTAATGGCAGGTGCAGAAATAAGGTCTACATTGGTTCAGCCACCATTACGGGTACTGGGGCGGGAGAGGGTGTTGGGGAGGAACACCCCAGGTGGCAGAATAGTTTCTTCAAGTCCTCCACAGTTTCCCTTCCCCAGCAACCATTTAGCAAATTTCTCCTCAAAGTTTCAAGATAGTGGTGGGGCTCATTCCCCAGGTCTTCTGTCCTTAGTTATCACTCTCCAAGCAGTGAGGGCTCCCTCTGGAGTAATGGTCTGTGGCACTTTGGGCTATCTATGGGATCCTTAAACTCTACTAGGGCCAGGAAAGTGTGGGTGTGCAGATTAGCATGCTGACCCACCACCACAGGGTTTTGTAAACCTTCCACCTTGGAAAGTACTTCCTGTACAATGTCGTATTATTGATACCCAGGGGATGTCAGGATAAGCATAGCATTTTGGGGTCGATCTCCTCCCAGTACACCACTCCACCCGGTGCACAGCCACTTCTGTCGGGGTGCCCATTTATTTTTTTTCTTAACAGTGGTTTGTAAATATGGCCACTAGAGGACACACAATCCCAGCGGTGAGCCTCCAAGATGTAACCCCTAGATGGCGCTATCCAGGGCTACTACCCTGCCTGATTTGCCACTAACAGGTTGAGGGGCCTGGATCCGATGTGAGATGCCTCCACCCAGAGGTCAGGGGTTTGCAATAGTTAAACTAACTTGGTCACAGCCCTCTGAGACACTGCAACCCCCCTTTCTTCCCACTAGTGGCCCACACAATATATCAGAATTACCTTCACAGTATGCACTTACCCCCAGGACTGGTTCAGGCACTGGGACCTCCTGTAAAATAAGATACAGTGCAACAATCACAGTACAATACTTTAACATAGACAAATACCTCAGGCAGTATAACTTTGCTGAAACAAGCAGCTCTGATTTATTTAGGGGAATATAACAAGGACGAGAAATCAGGTTAATTAGCTTATCACTTTACTCATCTACCTATGGCTCCGTGCACAGGCCTATCCCTACCAGTTACTGTCCCTGTTACCCAAGCCCTAGTGGCTAGTCAAACCGTGGCAGCTGGTAGGGGCCCTTTCACACAGAAAAGAAAAATTAAACAGTCAGCAGTACAGTAATTCCATTTGGATTTAATGTGGCAATTCAACAGGGGCGACTTGAATTAGTACTCACGACCTCCAAACAAGATAGGGTCCTTCAACGTCAGCAGGGCTACTCTTGGAGCTCCACGAGATCCCTCATACATTTATATGGTAAACAGTAACGAGCAAAAGTCCTTTAATGGCAGCAGGATTCACTTGAGCTACACAAGCCTCCTCACACATTTATATGGTAAACAGTAACAGGCAAAAGTCCTTTAATGGCAGCAGGATTCACTTGAGTACACAAGCCTCTTCACACATTTATATAGTAAACAGAAAGTACTATACCAGGCAGGCTGCTTCTCTATCGATCGTAATTACTGCACAATACCGGGAGACACACAGCAGATTCAGTTCCTGACAGACCAAAGCGCAATTCAACAATTTCTCCAGTCTTCTACAGGGTGAGCCTGGTTTCTACTCTTCAGATATCCTTTGATTCTCTTCTACGGAATGATTCAGTCTAACAAGCAGTTACACAAGCTGCAGACCCGGAACTCAGGGCGTTACACCGTTTCCGACTAAAACTGCACACGAAAAAGCACAGGGCTCCTTCCTCTTCCTGCCAGAGCTCAACTGAAACTCCAGCAGACAAAACCGGGCACTTCCTTTGGGTTCCTCCCAGTTCTTGGCTGGATTGGCTGTCACTCACAATAGACTGCCCCGTTGGTCCAAAAAGGCGCGAAGTCTAACTACATCTCCCAAGTCACTGCCCATACAATCCTCTTGTGGCGGCTCAGATTATGAGTCAAGTTCTGATCGTCAAGGCACCATTTAGAAACTACCTTAACCCACACTGATTGGTCCAGTTCAGCAGTTCAAATCTAGAATGGGGAACTAAGCGAACACAGTTCTGACTACAAAGAAAGCAGGTTAGACAAACTGTAATTTCATTATTACTCTAAATGATTTCTAGCAATCAGTTACATCTTTCAGATAGGTTCCCTTTGCACTCCAGTGACTGCAAAAATGGAGTGGATTGGCACCAGCTCAGGTGGTACTCAAGCAGAAGCACACAGTCCCCCCATACAAACTAATTATGTCTGCAAGCAGACAGCTCTTAAAGAGACAGTACCAGAGGCTCTAAAAACACTCACAGATAAATGGCTTAAACGCCATACACCATTCAGGCTTGGAGCATTCAAGCAAGCTCCTGGAAGTCTTTTGGGAACCCCCATTTGCAGGGGGGTTACAAGTATGTTTAGATCTAATACTCAGGGAGCCAGCGTTGGGGTTTGCATCAGTCATAAACATACAAAAAAAAGCCCCGAATCCAGCCTTTTAGGAAACACCTAACACTGATGAGGGTAAAACAAACAATGCATGACTCAAAAGAAGGCCAGCCAAAGTGTTTGTAAAAAGTGCAAAGAAGAGAAAACCCAGGGCTGACCCTGGAGGCAGCAAATCTGCATATGTAATTATACAGAATTTTATCTCTGCAAGTCAGTGACATTAGCAGTGGCATAGACTGGAAGCCTACAGACCACTAACGACAGGAGTAGGGACTGAGCCAAGACTATTTTAGAGTGAGTGCACAAACAATATTTTACATAAAAGCTGACAGAGGTGAGTCTGTACTGACTTTACCAGTATGGAGAAATGTTCTTTAAATGAGAGAGTCTGTCTGGTCTATAGTAAAACCGAGATACTTGAAACCATCCACTGTCTCACCAAAGGTGCCACAAAAATCTTGAATTAAATCAGAGGGATCAAAGCCTTTAATTTTGTTTTGTTCCAAAGTGCAGTAGCATATACTTAGTTTTAATCAAAAACAAAAAACCACCACTCACTCCAGAGCTAGGAGAACTCCTATCCCTCCAGTGAAGGTGGCAATAAATACCAGAGTCCTTGCTTACTGCAAAAATAAGGATTCATTCCTGATGTAAGGCACATACATGGCAAGACATTAGATACCATTCTGTACAAAGCAATATCACTCACGTATGTGATAATGCAGGATTCAAACCTATGCAAAATATCAGTTAGATCATTCATGAAACCCTAAACAAACTAGGCCCCAGGGAGCACGGGGGGATCAGAAACACATTCTTTACCCCCACAACTCTTTTGCTGCACTGGCAGGATGGAACTGTCAAGAGAAGATACCCATGGCAGTGGCATGGGAGGATGTGAGGGACCTCCAAAGGGGAGACCCCAAGATGGGAGACAGAGGATCCCAGCAGAAGAGGAAGCAATATCTGGTGGGGGCCTGAGTTGTTAGGTGGTAGCTTTGAGAACAGGATGGGATGGAATGCAGATAGGGAGGAAAGGTGCCTATCTTCTGCCTCGGCACAAAGGGATGGGGAGCCAATTCCTAGTAGCAAGAGGAGGACCTGGAAGTTATTGTCCATTTAGGGATTAATGACCTGACAAGAGGCACAGCAGGAGCAGTGCAGGTTAGGTTTGGGGAGTTGGGGAGGGGCCTGAAGCAGGTAGCTTGCATGATGGCCTTCACTGAGGTGCTACCTGTGTTATGGTTAGGGAGAGGCAGGGGAACATCACACCTGGTTGAAGGCTTACTGTGAGGAAGAAGAGTTTGGCTACATTGGGGACTGGGGTCCAAACTGAGCAGATAAAGGCATGTACAAGGGAGATAGCCTCTATCCATACTGGGGGAATGGCAGTCCTGGGTGAAAGGTTGAAATACTACTTCAGTGGGCATTTAAATTAGCCAAGGGGGACAGAAATAAAGGGAGGCAGTGAATGTCTCTCCAGAAAATGGAACATCACAGAGGAGAAGTCGAAGGAAATACATTTCCCTGGGGTAGAGGGGCCTAGGGCAAGGGGGCGTATGGTCTGGAGGTGGTTCTGAGGCTGTGAAAAAAATTTAAGAATGGTAGACAAAAAGAGATTAAAAAAGGGGAGGACAGCACTAGGACAGTGGAAGAGTGAAGGATGAACTCTGGAGTGGGAGGCAAAGTATAGGCAGGGAGAGCCAAAGGGAGAGGAGAGTCACGTGTGCCAACGTAAGGAGCCTAGGAAATAAAATTCCTGACCCTGACCTTGCCAGCCTCCTCCTCACTGCTGCTCTTGTGCAGAAGGGTAGTTTTGACTCTTGAGTCATTAGGCAAACAAGGGTCCACTCTATGGAGAGACCCCAATTTTCGGTTAGTTTTTTTGACCAATATGTTAATATGCTCAACAAAAGACAATTTGCTGTTTATCAAAGCACCCAAGTATTTATAACTATTCGTGTTTTTCACTTTTTGTTCATTTTCAAACACAAGGTCTAAAACCAGATTCTTATTTTTTTGTTTGCTCCTTGATTAAAGCTGTGTTTTTGTTGTTATTGTAGTTCTATTTATTATTTAACAGAATGCCCGAAATAACAAACCACCTTTCCATCATATTAAGGTTCAACTGTGGTTTGTGGTTTAGTCCAGTTCGACTGCATGCAGAGGTATGCAGAGGGTACCAATACTGTATCATCCACATACAGTCAAATCTCACTGTTCACAAGCAGATCTGGAAGATTATTCATGTAAATATTAAAAAGGAGTGGGCCCAAAATGGAGCCATAGACATAGATGTAGACACTGTCATAGACAGTTCATGTCCCCCCACTAACACCTACGTAGCATACTAAGAGTCCACCCCAGTGTGCTCATGTGCTCCCCCCCACGCACACTGTATGGCCGACAGGGTGCCCAATCCCCGCTGGCTCTGTTGCCCCCAAACAGACTTCATCCAGGTGCCACGCCTGGGAGCCCACCCACAGCGTGGCAAAATTCCATATGGTGATAGGGTGCCCAATCCCCGTCGGCTCACTGTATCCCCAAAAAAACCGACTTCAGTTGCCATGCTGGGAGCCCACCCCAGTGTGGCAAACATCCAAATGGCCAATGGGGGTGCCCAATCCTCCATTGACTCCACTGCCCCCCCAAAAAAAATTCCAGCTGCAACACTGGGAGCCCACCCCAGCATGGCAAAAGCCCCGCGTCATCTTCTAAAAAGAAAAAAAAAGGTTCCTCGGTAACTCTTACCCCCTCCAACAATAAGCCCACCCTCTGCGCACCCACCTCCCCTACCCCCACCCCATATACCTCAGGAGCCCGGTCAATGATCTTCTGTGGACCGGGAACACGTCTGCACTCTGCAAAGCTGATCGCGAACTGTAGAAATGCTGGTAAGCTGTAGAATGGCATAAATGTTTCTTTTTTTCAACTTTGGTGCATATCTCGGCCATTTTGGGGAATTTTTTCACCAAATTTTCAACATGGGGTTCTTGGGGTCCCACATCATGAACTCAGTCACTGTCATTTTGTTATTCGGTCACGAAAGGTGATTTTGCAATCACTGCGTGGAACCACCTTTTGAGACTGAGTAATAAAATGACAGTGTCACAATTCATAAGGTAGCCCAGAACCCTATGTTGAAAATTTGGTGAAAAAATTCCTAAAAAGGACTGTTTTACAAGTGTACTTTGCACAGTTCCTCTGCACGCTCGTAACTTCGTGAATTTGTAATACTGTCACTCCATATTTTAAACATTGCCATTTTACCACACCTCCTTATGAGCAGTACAGCTGTCATTTTTCACATCTTGCCCAAAATTTGTTTTCGTGCATGTAGTGCACAATGGTGAGGTCGGTGTGTGAAATCAATGTTCGGGACAGAGTAAGAAAATCACAGTGACACTGTTCATGAGCAAAAGTCTTCAAATGGCTATGTTGAAAATTTGGAGACAAAAGTCCATAAAATGACTGTGTTACAAGCGTGAATTGCGCTGTTTCCACACACCCTCGTAAGTTCACAAATTCATAATATTTTCAGTCTAGATTTTCTACACTGGCATTTTTCCATACCTCCTTATGAACAGTACAACTGTCATTTTTCACACCCTGGCCAAAATGTGTTTTCGCACTTCTGTCGAAGAAATGTGTGGTCACTGTGGGAAATCAGTGTTCGGAACAGATTAAGAAATCACAGTGACACTGTTCATGAGCGGAGGTCCCAAAATGCATGCGATGACAATCTTCTGTAAATAATCCCCAAACTAATTACATTACGGGTGTGCGTGCGCAGTTTCTATGCACGTTTGTGACTTCACCAGTTTTTTTTATATTTTCACTCCAGATTTTCAATATTGCCATTTTTTTACACCTCCTCATGAACAGTACAGCTGTCATTTTTCATATCCTATTCGAAATGTCTTTTCGCATCTGTGGTACCAAATGGTGTAGTCGCTGTGCAAAATCAGCTTTCAGCTAACAAACTGATATTGCCACTGTTCATGAGGTGGGGGTCACAAAAAAACATATTGAAAATTTGGAGTGAATATACCAGTGAACGCCTGGGGTGTTAGGGTTTCCGGCCATAACACCCCACCCTGTAGAGACTACAGGCATTAGGGGTGTGACTTGGGATTGTCACCTGTAATGCTCATGCCATTCCACCCCCACCCACACCCTGCAGCCAGTGACATGCATCGAGGTGTGCCTTGGATTCTTCAGCCCCAAAGTTCATCCCGTTCTCCTATACTGCACCCGTCTCATCATATTTTCTTATGGAATGGGGTGAGCATAAGGCCCAAAGACCCCAAGGCACATTGTTGACACTTGTTGGTGTCTGCAGGGTAGGGGTGTGGTGAAATGGCGTGGCCGTTATGCCTGATGACCTAAAGGCACACCCCAATGCCTGTCAGTCTCTGCAGGGTGGTGGTGGGGTTGGCTTCAGTTCAATACTTCACTGCTATTCCTATTATGCATCTCTCTAACTCCTACACTACCAATGCCAATGCCAGCAAGCAAACATTCGGCATTGACAAACGCTTGTTGTGTGCAGAGACAATAGTAGCAGTTTTCCATTTGTCCGGGATGGAGTGTGTGAGGAAGGATCTATTAATCAATAGTGCAACTGGGTGGGCCAGCACGGGGGCACCAGTTCTAAGGAATCTAGGCAGTAGGGTGTCAAAACCAGGAGAGCTATTGGGGTTGAGACTAGTAAGAGCTTAAGAACTTTGTTACGTGAGGCAAGTTTTAAATGAAAGAGGAGACAGTGAGCTTCGGGGTAGGAAGCTTGCAATGTGGGGCAGGTATCCGGTAGACCTACCTTGTAGACGTTGAGGTCGGTAAAAAATAAATTTATTCCAGTGGCTATCTCAGAAGGTGAGGATAGATGTGAGCCTTTTCGAGATCGTGGTCTGGGGGATTTTATGTCCACTGCCCTTAAGGAGAGCATTGATTTGTGTCCAGAAGTGTTTAGGGTCGGCGAGGTTACTTATTTGCAGAGATTGTAGGTAGTTCCATTTAGGTTTGATTACTTAGCTTTACAGGCATTCCACAACTGCCAGTATGTCTGTCAGTCAGTTTGGAGTCCAGACTTTTTAAAAGAATGCCATGCCTTGTCTCTGGAACGCATTAAGAGCTATAGCACCTGGGAGAACCAGGTGGAGTGGATTCCTTTGGCCCTTCTCAACTTGAAGGGGGCATGGAAGTCGAGGATGGAGGTGAAGGTGTTAATTAAATATTCTAGTGCCTGATTTATGTCAGGAAGGATAGTGATGGAGGTCCAGTTAGTGGAAGCAAGACTATGCAGGAATTCAGAGGTGTTAAAAGTATATTAGGTCTCTGGATTTGACTGGGGGAGGGAGAGAAAAGTTATTTTTCCAGATACAGAACATCAGGGAGTGATCACTTAGTACATCAGGGAGGACTCCCACTGCTCTGATGTAGGTCTTATTGTTAGTTAACATCCAGTCAGGTAGGGTGTGATTGCCTGACTTCATGTTAAGTCTAGTTGGTTGGCCGATTACTTGTTCTAGCTTGGTACCAGATATGGCTAGCTGGTATAGGGCACTTTTGGGGCTATGCCAGTCAAGACTGAAGTCACCACAGTGTATGGTATCTCTGTGAGGAAGGGTGTCAATGCTGGTGTAGAATTTGGTGAATGTGGTGGACGCAAGTTTGGGGCGTAGGTATATACATCCTATGGTCAGCTGCTTGACTTGGGCGAGGGTTATTGAGATGAATAGGTGATCAATGCCAGGATTAATGTTTAAGCCAGCTAGTTCATTGACTGTCAGCCCTACCATAGTATATATTAGTACTCTCCCCCCCTTGCCGGGTCAGTCCTGGCGGTAGCTCGACTAACCTGGGAGAGTGATTTTGTGAGACTGTATGGATGGTTTTAGCCAGGACTATGTTAAACAGAGAACATCAGGCTTATAATGTTGAGTCCAACTTTCGAGTTCAGCTAATTTGTATCTGACACTTTGGATGTTCATGTGGGCTATCTTAAGCCCTTTTGTGTCAGATCAGGTTGGACGGGTGTTCGGAGATTTGGCTTAACCTTCTTGAAAGGTCCAAGGTTTAATTCAATGTTGCCTGATAGCAGGAGTAAGCATAGATGGGACTGGATGGTGGGCGGGCATATAAACGGAGACTTATGTATGCCCCGGGGCCGATGAGCAAGCATGACTGTTTTGGCACGCTGGGTGAAGACTGGAATTCTAAGGTGTTGTGTGGGCTCATATGAGGTAGGTCATAATGGGGAGGTGAAAGAGAGATTGAAAAGGTGAGCGGTAGTGCAGACACCGTGCCTTTGCAATATAGATTATATTGGAGCAAGGAAGGAGTAAGGCAAGAGTAAACCTTTGGTCAGAGGGAGGTGCATATTGCTTGATTCAAGTGGTCTAAATTTGGAAGGGCAGGAGAAAGACTGGTAAGCAATAGGGAGCCTTGTCAGTGAAAGAAAACTTGAGTTAACACAGTAGCTAGGAATGGGAACCCAGAGTAAGAGCTTACTGGAGGAACGAGAAATCATATGGTTAAGCCCTGTATCCTGACAGTTGGTTTACTTAACAGCAGGGGCAGGGGCTTTTGTAGTGGCTTAAGGTGGAGTTAAGCAAGCCCAGTAGCGTAAATGTAGGCACTCTTTGTTAGGCTCTAATGGAAGGATGTTGGTTAACAATGCCCTCTAGTGTGTACTGCGTATAACATGCAGATGGAGGATTGGGCTGATAGAAAAAATTTGCAACAGTATACCGCACATGCACCACTACTCCAGCCCCTCTATAAGTACAGCTAGAAAAGAGTGGGGAGCTGCCGCGCAGTGGCAGCGGGGAAAAGTTCAGAGACTGAATTAAAAAGTAAATTGGCTCGAATGCGCAGAGCAGCGCCCAGCTAGGAGCACAGTCCATGGTTTCTCAGGGAACCAATCCAAGAGAAGAAGTTGAGGAGCTGCAGCCAATCGGAGTTTTCAAGACAGATTAGCGCCAGAAATTTAAACTGCACTGACTCGGGGCCTGTACCTTGCAGAAGATCAGGCTGCTTCAGCTGAGAAGGTGAGGCAGGCGGCGGCAGTCGGAGGATTGCCGCATCCCCAGGGTCTTCCAGCCCATCAGGGGCTCAGAGGATCTGTGGGAGAAAGGAGAGTGTGTCTTCTGTTCCTTCAAAAGATAAAGAAAGGTTCTCTTCCCTCTCTACTTTGGGCTGCCCATGATCCAAATAAGATCCCCCATAGGGTGGCTGGCTCCCTCTCCCTGGGCTGAGATTACAGATATGGCACACTGATGAGTCCAAATGAGGACAAAACACATGTCTGCTGTTCTCAGCCTTTGCTGATTGTAATGTGAGGCCTTTTGGCACCATGAAATTCTGCTTAAAGTTGAGCCAGTCCAGATTAATTCATGGGCATTTGCATATGCTTCCCATGATGCTTTGCATTACTGGGGTATGTGCAATTTTTGCTTTCTTAAGTATGGAATAATATATGGGGTGGTGTGTATATCAAGAATTTTATACACTCCGAGGTGTGGGATGCTACATAAACCCTGAGATCAATGCTTGAAGGGTTTATAAAAGCATCCCACACGAGGGTGTGTATAAAATTTGAGTTTTACACATCACCCCATGTACTGTTTTATATAATTGCCGTATGCTGTTTTTTTCCCTAAGGATTTGATTTTTTTTTTGTGTTGAAAATCTAGGGCCACTAGATGATGCTGCTGTATACAGCACACCATCAGTAGTGGTAAAGACAGTATTATTTTTGTTTGCTCTGTGCTTTTTGTTTTTATGTATTTTGCTTTCATTATTTTTTTTAATTAATATAATTGGATAATGGCAGTAGGAGTGGTTGAGACAGCAGAGGGTAGAGCTGTGCGGTTGAGTTATGCTGCAGCTTCACAGAGCTGATTGATTGAGCTGCAAAAGCACTTTCAGTGATTTTTTTTTTTTTGCTTTGTGATCCAGAATTGGCTGACAGGTGATGAAAATGCCATTACAGTCTTTAGTGACAGTTTGGATTAGGGCTATAAAGCTACCAACTTTCCGAGGCCTAAAACTGGGATGGTCCATCCTTACCATGACACCCCCCTAGTGGCGGAGCTAAAGGGGGGCTGGGGGGGCGGTCACCCCTCCTGGTTGCCCCAGTGTGAGTAGTGGTGCCCCTCCACCTTCTTTATTCACTGTTTAGTGCCCATTGTAGAGCCCTTAATTGACTGAATGGCCCCCCCAGCTCCCAAACCCAGCTCTACCACTGCCCCCCCCCACCGTGTCACTCCCACGGGCACTGCCGCAGACAACGCTGCACACAATCAACTATATTTTGCTGCTTGCTTTAGTCATGCTGCCCCACAATAACACCAGTAGCAAACATCCAGATTAAAACAATACATCATTCTGCTGCAGCGAGTTCCAATTCATGATGTACGGAAAGTTAATGAGAAGCAAACCTGCGTTAAATTGTGATCAGACATTCGAGCTGCATGTATTGCTCCTCCTGACAGTCCCATCCAACCCACTTACACTCACCTCATTTGCTGAGCAAACTTCACTTCAGTGACTCCCACCACCACACTAGATTGTTTTCACACATTTCCCTACAGCTGATCAGGTTCAGGTACCTTAGTTCACTGCTGCTTGTCTCTTCTCTGTCTGGAGTCCCTCTCAGCTACTGGCAGGCAGATGTCCACATGCGCTTGTTTGCTCTACTACCCAGTCTAATCTAACAGGAAGGAACATGATTTACTGTGCTCCCACTGACGTGCTTGAGGTGTAACACAGACGCAGGGACTGAAGTTGCAAACTGCTCTCCCGCTCGAGCAGCGCCACAGTGGTGCTGAAATAACTGTCACCCATGGATTAGCAGTCAGCAAAAAAAAAAAAGGGACAAAACTGGGACACATAAGCAAAAACCAGGACAAAAGTGACATTTTGCAAAACTTGTGGGGGCACCGGGACATGCTGGGAAAACAGGGACTGTTGGTAGCTTTATGCTTCAAGTGACAGTAGAGTCACACTTCATCTGACAGTGAGAAAAGTGAAAGGATGCAAATTTCAAATGTGCAGTTAGCAGCATAAAATAGAGAATACTGCATGGGCAACTATGCACAACAGCACAACCAGTGTGTTCTGTCACCTTGGGTTCTGATCCCCTCTGACCTTGAGAGCAAATCTCGAGAGGTCTGTGGGAATCAGAACCCCGCGGCGGCAGAACACACTGGTTATGCACACAGCTGCGTATCCAGTATTTTTTAGAGTGTATGGTGCCCCTAAAAATAATACAAAAAGTTTGATCTTTTTTTTCAAAGAAAAAAGCAATTATTTGCTACTGCCGCTTATTCTGGGATTTAAGGCTGGCTGCTAGGGGGAGCGGTGTGGTTGTTAGGGATCAGATGTCCCTACATCTACAGCGCAGACTTCCATTGCTTGCCAGTTGTGATTGGGAGGCTTTAAAAAAAAATGGTGGCTGTATTTCTTGCTAAGCGAGAGGACTATTAGGTGGAGACACCGTCTTAGATTTTGTGAGTAATTTCAAATATCTGGTTGCTACAGCCGGACCGGTGGTGTAGAAGGCTGAGGCACTGGCGCCTTACCTCTTACCACGCCAATGACCAGGAGTTGGGAGCGACCTCGGGTATCAGTGGGTCAGCCGGGGCAGGAGGATCAAGCTTCCCATGGACTGCTCTCCTCCTCCGGGGAGGTGGGAGGAGCGACCGCAGAGCTACTGGTTCTTGGTGGTTGCTGGGGGCTGGTGCAGGTTCGGGGGCACAAGTGTGGTATTGGCACAGGCTGACGTCGGACGTGCAGCACACGGAAGCATCCCTGACACCAATGCATGCCTGAGGAGTGGGGGTGGGGGGGACCATTATGGGGGAAAAAAACAATCCTCTGGCTCGCATATGTGAAGGCCATCCCCTGGCGGCGCCGAAGCGGATGCACTCAAGTCAGCTCCCCCTGAGCCTGGCCCCCAGGTCTTCTGCAGTGTGCAGGGTAAGTACCTGCTGTGAAGTGGCCTGGGGAAGGCAGGGTGGAAGGGGTCAGAGCTTTGACTGTGGTTGGTGCCGGTGCCGAGGAGTCCATGCTGGATGGGGGGAACCATAGGTACACCACCCAACTGAGGAGGTATAAATAAAATAAGTAAAAAAAAAGAATATCTGGTTGTTCCTGCAGTTGTATTTTTTCTAGAAATGAAAATATCTGGTTAATTGTGCATTTTTTTCATATCTGGTTGATCCTGCATCTGCTGGATTTGTTTGAGTCACTGGTGCGAGTGATTGTCCCACTGCTGCGAGTTTCTGTCTGGTTGATCCTGCAGTTTCTGTTGACTCGTGCACTTCTAAAAACAGCTGAAATGTTGTTGTACCACAACAGGATGTTACCGCATTCTATGACCTCTGAACTGTGGTACAACATTTTAACTTTGCTGGATTGCTATGCTGAACAAGCCCTCACCATACACTACAATAAGCATTGTGCGCATGCCTACAGTCGGGGAAATCTACTGAGTGTTCACTGCTATAACTAGCTGGTTATAATGGTGAATTGTAAGCGGGTTTCCCTATAGGAAAAACAGCACCCTGTTATTGTGAAGAGCTTTATATATGAAGACCGGTAAAAGAAATTCACCGCTAGACACTGGCTGAGTGAACTCCCTTCCTACTTCTCCCCCTCATTTATACTACCCCCTCCTCCTTCCCTCTCCTCAGGTCTACCGACATTCGCACATTAACTTTCCCCTGCTGTTCCACCCTCTCTGGCCAGTCTGGGTACTCTCACCATTTCCCTTAAATATGGAACTCTCTACCTCCACAAATCTGAAACTCATCCCTCCTCTATTCCATCAACACTGCCCTCTCTAACTATCTTGCACCTAACTGTTCCTGTTATGACCCTCCTTAATTTCCTTCATCTTGCTCCTTGCAGTTCGTGCCCCTTCGAAATGACCCTAGCCCCTCCTAGGTGCTAGTTCTCATATCTTTCTTCTTTCCCCTACTCTCTACTTTTTCCCTAGCCTTCACACTCCTCTTACAGGGTTCTCAGCATCCTGAAGGGGCCCTATAGTGCCTAGGCTTGCCACCTTTTCTTTCCCCATCTACCTATCCTTTGCCTTCCAGATCACCTTGCAGGGTCCCCACCATCCTGGAGGGTTCCCTGAATCAGGCCTCATCCCCTCCCAGGTGTTATTTTTCATTTCCTCCCTCTCATTATCCCTCTATAATTGTGCCTACCTGCAGAAGGGTTTACAATCGTCTGATCTTCCCTGCCCTCTTGCAGGGTTCATCACATCCTGAAGGGTTCTCTTTTTGGATCAGGCCTTATTTCCCCTCCTAGGTGTTAATCACACTTACTCCCTCTCCCTCCCTCTCTAATCCCTACTCCAGTGCCCTGTTCCCTTGCAGGGTACCCTGCATCCTGAAGGGGTCTCTCCGGGACATGACTCTGCACTATCTGTCATCTCATCCTCTCTCTCCTTCACCCCTTATTTCACGATAGCACTTGTTCACTTATTACCACTGCACTTATTAATTGTTCTCAAAAATTACATATGTATGCAACACTGTTTGTAACGACTGCCTGAATTAATTGCATGCTACGTTGATCTTTGCAACTTGAATGTAAAATGATTCATCCCTATTGTACCCCTTCCCCCAGGTCGCGGCAGGAGACGAGCAACCTGCTGCTCAGTGTGCCTTTCTGGTGAAACATTTCAATAAATAAAAATACAAATGTATTGAAGGAATGGTGCATCGCTGCACCTTACAGTTAATGGGTCCCCGCCGCCTGCATCCGCCATACTTCTGGGTAGCAGACTTTCAAATTAAAATAAAATACCTTGCGGCACAAGAAAAATGCTGCTTCTATTTCAAAAAGCTAACCAGAGGTAAGCCTCGTCAGGGCAGGACACTGGTATTTGGACAGCTTTCCTTTAAAAATACCTTTAAGAACCATTTCTGATTCCAGTCGCCTCCAAAGCTCAGTCATGCAAGTAGTATTATTAGTTTTCTTTACTGCTGTTATGTTTGCATTAAAACTGGTGAATGTACTGGAGATGAACACATTTGCCTTTAATTCTGAAATGTTTGATTTTAAACTTCTAATTTAATTTGTGTTTCTATAAATTCCTGTAAGCAGTGTTGGGATTTGGGAAGTAGTGCAGAACACACCTCTCCAGAAATGACACACGATATTTCCTCCCAAGGATCCCAAACAAAAACAAGCATCCATACCTCTCATTACGAGGGACATCCCTAATTTTACCCCTTAAAATTGCTCCGTCTCTCATGGAAAAGGTGCTGCCCACACAGCGAATGTGCTGTAAATTCAGACTTTAAAGCAAAAAAGGAAAACACTTGATATTCTAAAATACTAAATCCAAAATAAACTTTGTACAAGTAAACACTATGGTTTTCACAGTGTTCTGAGCTTGTATCTCCATGTTTGAGGATGTGTCCCTCATTCTGAGGGTCTGTGGTCCCTCATTGTCCCTCATTTTGAGTGTCCAAAAATGTCCACATCCCTCATTTCAGTGACAAAAGGTTGAGGGATATGCAAGCATTTGTCAATGCCGAATGTTTGCTTGCTGGTATTGGCATTGGTAGCGCAGGAGTTAGAGAGATGCATAACAGGAATGGCAGTGAAGTACTGAAGGAACGCCAACCCCCACCCCCAACCTGAAGAGACTGACAGGCATATGGGGATGTGCCTTTGGGTCGTCGGCAAGAACGCACGCCATTCCACTCACTCCATCCTGCAGACACTGACAGGTGTTGTGGTCTGCCTTGGGGTCTTTGGCCCTTACACTCACCCCATTCCATAAGGAAATAAGCTGAGATGGAGGTGCAGTGAGGGGAGAATGGGGTGAATGTTAGGGCCAAAGACCCCAAGGCATACCTCAATGCCTATCACTGGCTGCAGGGTGGGGGTGGAATGGCATGAGCATTATATGACGACCCCAAGTCATCCCCCCCAACGCCTGTCAGTCTCTACAGGGTGGGGCGTTATGGTTGGAAACCCTAATGCCCTGAGCATTTGTTGGTATTTGTGCTCCAAATTTTCAATATGGGCTTTTTGGTACCCCACCTCTTGAACAGTGGCACTCTCATTTTGTTACTCAATCTCAAATGGTGATTTTGCATAGTGACTGCGCCATTCAGCGCCAAAGGTGCAAAAACACATTTTGGGCAGGATGTAAAAAACTACAGCTGTACTGTTCATGAGGAGGTATGAAAAAATGGCAATGTTGAAAATCTGAAGTGAAAATATTAAAAACTGGTGAAGTTAACAGTGTGTGTAGAAACTGCGCAACGCACGCCTGTAACAAAATAATTTTTTGGAATTTTAACATAGAAACATAGACTTTGATGGCAGATAAGGGCCGCTTGGCCCACCTAGTTTGCCCATTTCCCTATCTACTAGATAAGCTGAAGATCCTAGTTAACCAACAGCCTATTTCTTCCTACCCCACCACAAGAATTGCCTTATGTCTGTCCCATGCATCCCACAACCTCCTCAGGAAGGCCATTCCATGCGTCCACCACCCTCTCTGTGAAAAAATATTTCCTCACATTACCCCTGAGCCATCCCCCCCTTTATCTTCAAATTGTGTCCTCTTGTCTTTGCACATCTCTTTTTCTGAAAGATACTACTCTCTTGGACTTAGAAATTTTTAAGTACCTCAAGGGAATCAACAATCATGTCCCCCCTCTCTCTCCTTTCCTCAAGGGTATACATATTAAGCTCCTTTGGTCTCTCCTGGTATGGCTTCTGTTGCAGACCCTGCACCATTTTAGTTGTCCTCCTCTGGACTGTCTCCATCCTGTCTATGTCCTTGCGGAGATGGGGACTCCAGAACTGGACGCAGTACTCCAGATGGGGTCTTACCAGCTGTCTGTACAGAGGGATAACAACTTCCTGTTTTCTACTGGTGATGCCTCTCCCTATACATCCCAGTATTCCCCAACCATCCCTATTGCCTTCTCACATTGCTTGCTAACTATTTTTCACCAAATTTTCAACAGGGACATTTTCGGACCTCCCCTCATGAACAGTGCCACTGTGATTTTGCTAATGTGCCCCAAAAGTTGACTTTCCACAGTGACCGTGCCATTCTGCGCCACAGGTGTGAAAACGCATTTTGGACAGGATGTGAAAAATGACAGCTGTACTGTTCATATGGAGGTATGAAAAATGGTAATGTTGAGAATCTGGAGTGAAAATATTAAAAATTGGTGAAGTTATAAGCGTGCATAGAAACTGTGCAATGCACGCGCGTAATGCAGTCATTTTTTGGAATTTTTTCACCAAATTTGCAACATGGGTTTTTTGGGACCCCGCCTCATGAACAGTGGCACTGTCGTTTCATTAACCAGTCCTTAAAGCACCTTTTGGGACCGAGTAACCAAATGACAGTGACAGTGTTCATGAGGTGGGGTCCCAAGAACCCCATGTTGAAAATTTGGAGCCCAAATTCCTAAAAATGGTTGAGATATCAATCTAAGTTGAAACCAGGCCATTGACACCCATTATACAGCTTACAGTCATTTCTTCAGTTTGCTGGTCAGCTTTGAAGAGTGCAGACATGTCCCAGTCCATAGAAGATTGCTGCTCCCGACCTCCGGGGTAAGGGGGAGTGCGGGGAGGTGGGTCCGCAGAGGGAGGGTGGAATGGGGAGATGACAAGGGACCGTTTTCTTTTTTTACAGGGTAAAAAAAGATTTTGGGGACAGTTTTCTTTATTTTACAGGTTACCAAAAATATTTAGGCACACTGGGGTGGGCTCCCAGTGTGCCACAATAGTGTGTGTGCGTGTGTGTGTGTGTGTGCATGCCGATGGGGAATGGGCACCCAATGATGGCAGTAAGGGGCATCCGGTGTCAGAAACACACACCAAAAAAATATTTTGGCACACTGGGGTGGGCTCCCAGTGTGTCACATTAATTGGGGGTATATGTTGATACGTGGACTGGAGTAATTCTTGGCGTCGGCTTCCGGGAGGCTTAGGTGGCAGGAGCTGCCAATGTGGAAGCCATGCTGGGCTCCTTTATTTATTTATTGAAATAGTTCACCAGGAAAGGCACACCAAACAAACAAGGTGCTCGGGCAGGAGCCGACAAGAACCGTAACTCAGCCATGCGCATTACTGTGCATTGTAATGCGCATGGCTGGAGTCTTGTCAGCTGCTGCAAACAGAGAGAAGGTATGTCTCTGTGCCTGCGGGGGGGGGGGGAGGTCCCACTGCCATGAGGAAACTGGCCCTTATTGCAGCGGCAGTTTTCTTTCAAGTGTGGTCCTCTCTTTCAAACTGCTGTCATAGACAGCTCACCGATTCATTAATGCCTGAGGGACGGGCCCAATAAAAAGTCTAAATCTGTAACCATTTCTGACTGGAGTGGCACTTTTCTTTCAAGTGAAGACCACTTCTCTCAAACTGCTGTCATATACAGCTTGCCAATTCTTTGGTGCCTGAGGGACGAGCCCCATAAAGTGTCAGCTGCATTGGGCAGAAACTCACACACCTCTAGAATGCCATACTGTCCCAAGATGTTTCGTCGCGCATGCTCACAAGCAAACATAAAAAGGCAGAAAAGACCTGGCCCGGTGGTGCTGAGGACTGAAGCGCTGGACACCACATCTTGCGCCATGCTGGCGACCCGGGTTCGGGAATGAGCCCGGGTCATCAGGGGTTGGCAGGGGAGGGAAGAGATTGAGCGTCCGGAGGACTGCTCTCTCTTCCCGGAGAGGGTTAGGGCACAATGCTCGCTCGAGGAGCGACCTCTGGTGGTGGCTGGGGGTTGCCGAAAGCAGTGGCGTGGTGTAAACCTGGAGATGGAGCTGCAGCAGCACGTTGCCATGACAAGCCGGGCTCCACAGAGAATCCAAGTATGTAAACCCCCCCTCCTCCCACTGATAGGTGATGGCGCCTCCTCCCACGGTTCACACTCCTGTAGTCGGGCTCGCCCCCCCCAGCTCTCCTCTCCCCTCCCCTCTCTGGCCCGAGGGTGGCCCTTCCCCGGAGGGTAGACCCGTGGGATGCCCGGTGCCAGAGAGGAGCTGAGGGGAATATCGAGCCATGCAAGGAGGTACAGACAATGGTGATCGGAGGTCGTTGGAGAGAGCTTGGTGGGGACAAATGTAGGGGGTATAAAAAGAGAGTTTGAAAAGAAAAAGGCAGAAAAGAATTAGGGGGGCTTTGTTCCCCCCCCACACTACCATGAAACAGTGACAAATCGGGGGGGGGGGGTTCTTCCGCCCCCACACCCTCCCCAACATTCATAGCCAACAGTATCATTACTAACTCTAGAAAAAACAAATACTTTAGGATCCTCTGGAGCATGAGTGTCGGCAGGCATACTCAGTGTACTCTGCTGAGTACAGTAAAATCTGGAAAACACAGGGGCAACATGAGCCTCAGACCAGGACAACAAACACAGACTGAACCTGATGTACCTGAAGAAAGTACAGTTACTTAAGAACTTACCGTAACTGTAGATCTTCAAGAGAGGTTCCTTCAGTAGGTCAGCACATATAGGACTAGCGCCTCCTGGCATCTGGGCCGCACGGCAGACTTTTCCAGCAATACCTGATGGGGGACTGCACACCCGACGTCACGTGACCGATGTCAGCGTGAGCCTATATAGTGGGTGGTCACCACGCCCGCCCTCCAGTTCTCCAGCCGGAGACCGAAGAGGCCAGACAGCAGAAGGAAACAGAGTCTGGAGTCCCAAAAGAAAATAGGAGGAAGGAGGGAGGGAAAAATATGACCTACTGAAGGAACCTCTCTCGAAGATCTGCTGTTATGGTAAGTTCTTATGTAACTGTACTATCTTACTTCGAGAGGGTTCCTTCTGTAGGTCATCAAATATAGGACTGAGTCCCAAGCAGTCCCTCCTGAGAGAGAGAGAGAGACCAAGAGAAACACAGGAGGAGGAGGAGAAACTCCAACTAAAAAAAAAAAAAAGGGAACAGAATGGAACTGGCCTAGGACAGAAGGCCTTGCAACACACCTATGCCAAAACCTGCCCTCTGCCTAGAAGCAAAGTCCAGACTGTAATGCTTAGTAAAGGTATGGACAGAACTCCAAGTTGCTGCAGCAGCACAAATATCTGCTGCACAGACATTACGCAAGAAAGCTGCGGATGCAGCTATCCCCCTAGTGGAATGACCTCTACACAGACCCCGGCAGAGATTTGTTATACTTCTGATAATAGAAGCGAATGCAGTTGGCTAACCACTTAGACAGGCACTGCTTAGAGACAGTTTTCCCCAAGGATCTGGGGGCGAATGAAACAAAGAGCAGGTCATCCTTCTGTAATTCTTTGGTTCGATGGGTATAGCACCGGAGGATATGGTACATGTCCACTGTGTGCAGGAGCGCCTCACCTCTGTTCGCAGGGGACGGATAGTAAACTGGGAGCGCCACTGACTGGTTCAGTGTGAACTCCGACACCACCTTGGGTAAAAACTTAGGATCTGTTCTGAGGACCACCTGGTCCCTGTGAAAAATTAAATAAGGCTCCTTGCACACTAGAGCCTAAAGCTCTGAAATCCTTCAAGCGGAAGTAACTGCAACCAAAAATAGCGCTTTCCACGAAAGATAGCGCAAATCACAGCTCATCACTGGTTCAAAATGAGGGAGAGTGAGCTTCTCCAACACAAAATTTAAATCCCAAGGTGGAGTAGGGCTACGGATGGGGGGTTTCAGATGGAGAATCTCTTTCAGAAAGGTTTTTGAGACTTCCAACTGAGTCACGGTTTTGCCATCCACCAGCTCGTGGTATGCTGAAATGGCCGAAAGGTGGACAAAGAAGAATAGG
The DNA here is from genome assembly GCA_016271365.2 of Neoceratodus forsteri. Lineage (NCBI taxonomy): Eukaryota > Metazoa > Chordata > Ceratodontiformes > Ceratodontidae > Neoceratodus > Neoceratodus forsteri. The sequence continues at coordinate 277,051,475 of CM028138.1, read as the reverse complement.
AAAGGCCAGAGTCTGAAAGATAGAAGAGGTATTCAATGATTTGCGGGGCAGAACAAGAAAAGGGGTTCCAAGCTTTGGAAGCCACCCAAATGGAAAAACGCTTCCACTTCATAGCATAAGTGGAGCAGGTAAAGGGCTTTCTGGCCTCAGTCAAAACTTGGGCGACTCTAGTGGAGACCCCAAAGTGAGAAACTCCTATGCCTGCAGGAGCCATGCATGTAAGTGCAGGGTCCTGAGCCCCAGATGCATGAGCCGGCCTTGATTCTGCGTCAAGAGGTCATGTGTCAGTGGAAGCGGAACCGGGGGTTCCTCTGCCAACTGTTGTAGAAGCGAGAACCAAATCTGTCTCGGTCAGAGAGGGGCAATAAGAATCATCTGTGCCTTCTCTGCCTGAAGCTTGAGAAGAACCCTCTGGAGAATGGGAAATGGAGAGAAGCCGTACACAAATTTCCCTGTCCAAGAGAGAGACAATGTGTCGTGTCAAAAGGCACCATGCCCTGGAACGAGCGAGCAAAAACTGTGAAGTTTTGCGTTGTAAGGGGAGGCGAAGATGTCGAGTTCCGTACGCCCCCACTTTAAGAAGAGAGAATTTCCACTTCCTGATTTAGTTCCCATTCATGTCTGAGGGTCTGAGACCTGCTGAGACTGTCCGCCAGGATGTTTTGAAATCCTGGAATGTGCACGGCTTTCAAAAACAGATTGTTCTGGACTATCCAGTTCCACACTCTCATCGCCTCCCTGCAAAGGGGGTACGAGCGAGTTCACTCTTGTTTGTTGATGTACCAGACAACCGACATGTTGTCTGTGTGGATGAGCAGTGATCCCTGAGGAAGAAGAGTCTGGAACGCCTGCAGTGCATACAAAACTGCTCTCATCTCCAATATGTTGATGTGTAGAGACATCTCCAAGCTGGACCAGAGTCCCTAAGCTTGGTGTTCCCCCAAATGCACTCCTCAACCCATGTTCAAGGCAACCATAGTTAGAGATGCCAAGGGGGCTTGGATCCTGAAAGGGAGACCCAATGACAGATTGAAGGGATCCTTCCACCAATTCAGATCTTTCTGAACAGCGGATGACACAAGGACCGGATGGTCCAGATCGGCCTGAAGTTGATCCCACTGCACCCTCAAGGACCACTGAGAGATTCTCATGTGGAGTCTCACAAGGGGAACTGTTGTGATGAAGGCCGCCATCAGACCTAGCAACCGGTGGACCTCCCAGGCCGGGAGGGTCCTGGAAGAGGCTACTAAAGTGGCTTGTCTGATAAGGGTCTCCATCCTGTATGGAGGCAGGAAGGCTCTGCTCTGGACAGTGTCCAAAACTGCCCCAATAAACTTCAACCTCTGGGAGGGAGTAAGGGACAACTTGGGGATAGTGACTGTAATCCCCAGTCTGGAAAACAAGTCCAGAGTGGTAGACAGAGCTTCCAGGAGAGACTCCCTGGACAAGTCTGAAATCAGCCAATCATCCAGGTAGGGGAAAGCTGCTATGCTCTGGCAACACAGGGCAGCAGCTACCACCACCAGGCACTTGGCAAAGACCTGAGGTGCTGAAGAAAGGCCAAAGGGGAGAGCCCAGAACAGGAAATGCTCCCCTTGGAAACAAAACCGCAGGAACCGGCGGCGGCAGGGGAATATCGGGATGTGCAGGTACACATACTGCATATCCTGAGTGCAAAGCCACTGATTCTCCAGAAGGAGAGGGAGGAGGCTTTGGAGTGCCAACATCCGGAACTTTTTGTACTCGATGAACAGACTGAGACTGCTCAAGTCGAGGATGGGTCGCAGGTCGCCTGACTTTTTTGGAACCAGGAAGAAGTGGGAGTAAAATTCCCTTCCCCTTTGACAAAGGGGAACAATCTCAATGGCTTCTTTGAGCAAGAGATTTTTGATTTCTTACCTGACGAGAAGAGCCTGATCTCGGGAGTAGGCCGATCTTCTTGGAGGAGAATCTGGAGGAAGCTCCAGGAACTCTATGGTGTGTCCAAGGAACACTAGCTGCAGGACCCAGGTAACAGAGGTGATGCTCTGCAACTCCTGCACATGGCGAGCAAACCTCCCTCCACTGGATCCTCGCACTGAGGCTGAGGAGGGGGTGGGGCAAGAGAGTCAGGAGGTGGCAAGACTGGCAGGGCGCGGGCCCCCTGATCGTCTCTGGGTCTTGGAGGCGGGAGGGGTAATGGTACCTGTGGACTTAACGCTTGTCCTGCCACCAGGCCAGGGCCTGCTTCTTCTGCCTCCAGGTCCTTTTCCAAAAGGGCTGCTGTTGTTGGCTGCCCGATCGGTACGTGGACCACACGGATCTCAGGGCCTGGTCCCAGTCCTGTAGGTCTGCGATAATATCTTTGGCATCTCCATCAAAAAGCACCGAACCCCTAAAGGGGGCATCCTGAATCGCAGTCTGGACCTTGTTGATGAGGCCAGAAATGTGAAGCCAGGCATGTCATTGAAGCGAGACGGCAGTCACCAAGGCATGGGCTACGGAATAGATGGAGTCATAGGTTTTGAAAGACGCTATAAAAATAAAGACAATTTGATTTGATTTTAGCCTGCAATGCATGCCTGCAAGAAATCCTGGACAGGCAGAGATCCTTGGTGAGCTCCTCCTTATGGTCTGAAGAGTCCATGACTTGGACACGGGCCTCGAGCCTGGCCAAGGTGGCTTTCTGGTATGACATCATATGGGCCACATAACTGAGGGACCATAACGCACATGTGGCCGATGAGAAGACTTTCTTCCCGAACTAGTCCATCTGCCTCAACTCCTTGTCTGGAGAAGTGCTCATGTGCTTGGGTGCTGAGGAGCGATCATGAGCAGCTGAGATCACGATGGAGTCAGCCTTTGGATGCTCATTAAGGAAGTGGCATCCTTAGGCACCCGGTAAGTTCTGTCCACCCTCTTGGGGACAGCTGGGATGGAATGAGGCATCCGCCAGACTGTAGAGGTGAGGTCTTGGTGAGGTCCAATCCAGGGAGGAACTGGGATCAGGGACAGAGACTCCAGGTCCAGATGTTTGGCAAGTCTCTGGTGCATGGGATCCTGCTCCTCTGACTCCCATTCAAAGTGTTGTTGAATGAACCTCAAGAGGTCTGAAAAGGAAGTGTTCTCCGGTGGGAACTTGGGAGAAACCTTGCCCTTAGGGACCTGGGACTCATCCGAGGGCTCCTCCGAAGAATCGTCATTATCATCCTCCCCCAAGTCCAGATTGTTTCCTAAATCTGAAAGAACAATGTCCTGGGAAGTCGTCCCCCTGATGTGAACTGTGGAAGGGGACAAGCTCACCAGGGGTGGGGACCTAGGAGAGCGGGGAAGTGGGAGTCTGCTCTCTAGGTCCATCATCAATTCCATGCATGCCTCCTGCCACCAAGACTGGATGAGGGTCTTGAAGTCCAGTTGGGCCAGAGTGAGTGCGAGAGAGGAGGAGGAGGGATAGCCTGGGGAGGTAGATAGTGGTACCTCTGGCATCCCAGATATCCATAACCCGGGTACGGGGTGTAGCTGGGGAAATAGTGTCCCGCACCACTCCAGTCTGAAGGGGGACCTGCCGGGGGAGGTCCAAGGGATGCCCTAAGGGGTAATACGGGACGATACAAGGTCGCTAATAGAGACCCAATATCAGGGGTCTTGATGGTGGAGGGGGGGATAGGCACCGGGATAGGAACATTCCCCCCCAAAGGGACAGCAGGTGCCTCCACAGTAAGGCCAGATGGCTAAGGAGGGATCGCCATTCCAGCGACCCCCAAGGGTGAGTGGGGAACAGACCCAGAAGTGTGCTCCACATCCAAGGGCCCTGCACTATCTTCACCCCGAGTAGCGACTGGAGAGAGAGAGGCTACCGGCAGGGGAGAAGGGGGAGAGGGGTGGTCTCCCCTGGGTTCGTATGGATGTCAGGTGTGCTGCTGCTAGGCCTCGACGGGACAGCCACATCTGTGCAATCGCCGGAGGTGGTCGTCTGACCAGACGAAGCTGGGCAGGAGGAGGAGGAGCCCCCAACCGACTTAACGGCTGAGGCCGGGCGGGTCCCCGTAGCTAGGGGAGCCGACTTACCAGTGGCCAGGCGGTCCTCGGAGGAGCCGGGGGCCGACTTGATGGCAGATGTGGTGCGGTCGTCGGAGGAGCCAGTGGCCGACTTACCCACTGCGGAGGGTTTGCCAGACTTACCTGGGTCCCCCGCTGATGATTTTTCCTTTGGTGGAAATGGCTGGAGAGAGACCATGCTGATAGATGGCCTAGAAGCCTCGGCCTGTGAACCATCTGCGGAGCACTCCCACTCCTTGTGCTTCTCTTTCTGATGTTTAGGGGTGGGGGGGGAAGAAGAAGAAGGATCAGGAATACGTTCCATTTGTTTCTTTAAAGACGCCAGCCAGGTCTTCAAGAGATGGGCCTCCCAGAGCCTGCTGCCTCCTCTTGCGCGTGGCCTGGTTAAAAGGCTGGCAGTCCAGACAGGACGAGGTGGGATGGTCTGGGCCCAAACAAATGATGCACTTCACGTGGCCATCCTTATGCAGGATTTGAGTGCCACAAGACCGACACTTCTTCTTCAGAGAAGACATAGAAGAAATGGTAATATTTTGAAGAAATATCGGTGGAACTGAGCAAACAACTTTCTGCGACGATCGCTGAGTAAGTCTACCAAGGTGACTGACATGAAGTGACGGCGGGAAAGAAATGGAGGGCAGGCGTGGGGACTGCTCACTATATAGGCTCACGCTGATGTCAGTCACGTAACGTCGGGTGAGCGGTCCCCTGTCAGGTATTGCTGGAAAAGTCTGCCATGCGGCCCAGACACCAGGATGCGCTAGTCCTATATGTGATGACCTACTGAAGGAACCCTCTCGAAGTAAGATCTGTTTTCCCCCTTTTTGGATGCTTCATTGTGAGTTTGTGAATGATCTTTGGAAGATGTGTGGACGCCTAACTTAAGAGACCATGATTGTATGAATAACTCGATCAAGTATGTGTGCATGAGTGCTGGTGTGAATGAACTTCTGTGAGGCTGGCTCCCTTGATGTGGTACAGAGACTTATCACAACGTATCCTAAACAATGTAACTAAAAGCCAGCCATCTTCTGCCTAATTGGTAGTGTGTGTGTTAGATAAAATAAAATGTTGTGAATCTATCTGGATCATTGGGTTACTACAGATTGTCGACTGAAATGTGGGCGAAGCAATGTTTGTGTGGTGTGGCAGCACACATTATGGTTTGTGTTTACGAAGGGGGGGGGGACAACAGTTCTTTCAACTCTTGAGTACAAGTGGCTATACCCCTGCTCTGGAGGAAATCTCATCTGTCATTGCTAGAGCTGTGATGTGCGGATAAAGTTCAGTACCATGCAAATCTTGGAGAGGCCCATTGTGCATTTATCCAGGGATCTGTTTAATAACACCCATAAGGGAAGGCAGTCATTGGATATTTTATGTAGAGTGTTGGCTGTCAGATTGTCTTGAATATTTGGAGATGCAATTAAAAAAATAATCTTTTCCCAGTTTTATGTTTGCTTGTGGGCAGTTTGTGGCTACTCACAAAGTAGCAGCTGGGGAGATGTGGCACTGCAGCAGCCAATGTAGCTGAGCCAGCAAGAGGCATGCATGTGACAGACTAATGAGGAGCAGGCTGATGATGCTGTTCAGCTTGGCTTATGTGCAGAAACTTTGTGTTGCCAAGTGGTGCAACCACACCTGTCAAAGTGCGACTGCATCCTTTTGTGTACAAGACGCTGCCCAGCAACCAGCTGAGCTGAGTCATCATTTTATTTATTTAAAATTGGTAACCAGAAAAGGCACCCTGAGCAGACTCATTTCCAGGTGTGACCTGGGGGAGAGGGAAATGGGGAGAACAGATTATGTATTTATTGAATACTAGGATTACAAAACCTTTGAACCAGAGGTTCTTTTACAAAGGTTCCGCGTCAGATACAGTTTTGGAATAAACAACGAACAAAGTCAATGCAGGATTTCACGTCATGGCATCAGCTAAACATAAAATTTGATTATACACAAGGAATAATTAACAGATACAATTGTGAAACAAGACAGTAAAAAAGGAGAGATGTGAACAAATTACACAATGTATGGCTATACTCAGGATAAAAGACAGGATGTGAGAGAGCATCAAATACCGAAGGGGGTGGGTGAGGCATAATGTAGCAGTCAAAGATATGGCATTGTTGATTAAGTGCTAGTGGCCACAGAAATGCAGTGTGGGCATGTGAAGGGGAGGGGAGGGGTGGAGAAGGCAAGGAGTAGGGGTAAGTGTATGAAAAGTGAGACCGAGGGAAGGAGGGAACAGGTAGGGGGAGGAATGGCAGCATGGGAGGAGGAGGAGGAGGAGGAGGGTGAGGACTAGAGGAAGGAAGGGAGGCAGGGGTAGGGAAGAGGCAGTAGAGGTGATCTGAAGGAGTCCGAGCTGGTGAAGGGTAAAGAGAGATGGGAAAGGAGGGAGGGTATGCGAGGGAGGGAGATGGTGCAGGTTGACAGGCAGAAGGGGAGAGGAAGAGGAGGTAACAAGGGTGGTGGGGCGGGAGAGAGAGAGAGAGAGGTGGGATATGGGAAGGTGGTGGGAGTGGGAGGAGGAGTAAAATATAAGCAGGGGTATGAAGAGGAGGAGTGTAATGAGTAGGAAGAGGGAGGGAGGGAGGAGGGAGGGATTAAGTAGCAGAGGAGGCCTAGCAGTGAAAGAATGACTTGTGGCCCTATTGGGTGCAGTCGCACATGCTGAGATTGGCGAGGTGAAGGTACAGCTTTCATTTGTATGGACCTAACTTATTCTCAGCAGAGACCTCGGAAGGGAGTCCATTTACCAAGGATAGGGCTTGGACATAAAACGAGCGCTGGGCTTGAGAGGTTCTGCAGAAGGGAACCAGGTAGTTGAATTTGTTAGCACTGTGTGTGCACCACGTGTTAGGGGTGGGCATCATAAAGGCATAAGTTGCTGGAGGGGTAAGGCCAAGGCAAATTTTCTTTGCAAGGAGGCAGGTTTGGTAAGCCAGCCTTCCGTGAAATTGAGCATGTTGGAGCATTTATAAAGGTTGCAGGTATGAGTGCATTTCCCTACTCCTGTCAGTAGGCGGCAGCACTTATTCAGTGCAATCTTGATTCTTTTCAGGGTGGTATCTATGGCGGCCCCATAGAAAACTAGCCCTTAATCAGTTATGGATAGGACTGAGCTAGTTACTGTGATGCGCATGGCCTCAGGGGTCAGACAGTAGCGATGACGGTGAAGGATCCCTAACCTTGAATTGATGGTTTTGGAGATGAGTCTAACATGAGTGTTATAGGAAAGGGAGCAATCAAGCATAATTACAAGGTATTTGAACTCCTGTACTTGATCAAGAGGGAGGTGTTGTTTGTTTAGAATAGTTAGGCTGGCAGTTCTGAATTTACTGTGGGAGGCAGAGAACAGCATCGCCTTGGTTTTTTATAGTTCATCAGCAGTTTATGCTGATCAAACCACCTTTCAACAAGGCTGAAGTTTGTCTTTAGCTCATGAGCTAGACGGACAGGGTCAGTGTGTGTGTGTTGAAAGAGGACAGCATCATCTGCGTAGAGAATCGTTTTATCACAGGCAGCCGGGAAGAGGCTAAAGAGCTGTGGACCCGGAGCACATTGAGAGGCTGCTGGACAAAGTATCACCGATCTTGACTTGTTGGTACCTGTCTGTCAGGTAGCTTTCAAACCAGTTTGTTACCTCAATGGAGAGGCCAAGGGCAGGAAGGGAGCTCAACAGAAGCTGGTGGTTAACAGTATCAAAGGCTTTGGTCAGGTCAACACACACTGCAACTAGTAAGTGACCTAAGGCCTTTTGTATATGATTAGTAAATCCAAGCAGGGCAGTGGTTGTACTATGGGCTTTTCTAAAGCCATGTTGCTGTGAACACTGGATGTTACATTTGTTAAAGATATTCTGACAGTTGGTCTGCAACAATGCACTCGAGGGCTCTAGAAAGCGGGGGGAGGATAGAGATGGGGCAGTAATTGGAGTGATGAGACCTATCCCCACTTCTGTGTATGGGTGTGACATTAGCGGATGTCCAGAGCTTTGGGAACTGTCTAAGAGAGAGTGAGAGGTTCAGGAGTTTAGTGAGAGAGGGTAGGACAGCCTTAAAGGAGAGGAAAAGGAGTTTTAGATAAAGTTTATTGCTGTTGAATCTAAATTTTCCTAGGAACTTCTGGAGATATTTTCTAGCTTCAGCAAGTAAGACTCTCCTGAAGTAGAAGGGAGGGATATTCTGGGGAAGGGCAGCATGTTCGTTGCTAGTAGTCAGGGTGGACTGATTGAAAAAGTCCAGGGGAAGGACACCACTAAGATCCGTAAAAGCAGCATTAAAGGTGTCAGCAATTAACTTGCGGTCTTGAGTAACAGTGCCATTGACCTGGAGCACGGGGTGGGGTGGGGGGATTTATTAGGTTTCCCTGTGAGGCTTTTGATGTTTTCCCCAATGTTTTTGCTATTACCCCAGGAGTTTCTGAGTTTGCGTCTATAAAAATCTTGTTTGGCTTTATGTACTGCCTGGGTACACTGGTTCCTGGCTGCTTTATAGTGTTGCAGATCAGTCTGGTGGCCCGAGGCCATGGCACAGTGTCTGAGACTGTCCCTGTCTTTCATCATGGTGATTAGAGTGGGGGTGATCCAGAAGTTGGGGGATCCTCTTAGTTTTCTTTTTTTAAGTGGAGCAAATTTGTCACAGACTTCATTTAACTGCCTAATGAAGTAGCTAAGAGCATGATCAATGTTGTTCATGGTGTCTAGGGGGGACCAGTCAATCTGTGCAAGAGAGGCAAGGAATTGTGGGAGTTTGCTTTTTTTTAAAAAGTCGCTGGTGTCACAAATGCACTCCGCAGGTCAGGTCCTCTGCTCCCACAGCACCAAACCTCGAAGTGCAATATGTGAACAGGAGACAAACAGGGTAACCCTCCTGTCTGTTTTGGGTCCGAATCACCTACTAGTCTTGAGTCCTGGGGTCAAATATGAACCCTCTGTCGCTAGCACACCCAGTTAACAGGCTCAGATATCACACTCTCTTCAGGGGACGCTGTGCAATACTTCACCCAGTGGGCACCCAGCCTCGTTCAAGATTCTACCCTTTTGACTCAGTTTGAGACCTAGGTATATTCTTACCTTAGCAAGATAGTAACACACTTTTAAGCCCTTAACAGTTTTTGTCAGAATTATCCAATACTGTTTCAGCCTCCACATGCAAATGAAAAGTCTTAAGCAGGATTAAGGAAACCAAAATGTTTACTGGAAAAACAAAAAATAAAAAAACAGCAAATACATGCAAAACATAGAACAAATAACATAAATACTTACAGTCAAAAATGAATTGGAAATTACAGAAACAAAACACCTGGTGCTTAAATACTAAGTCTAACTTAGTTCCAGTTTGATGTTATCTATTTGGACAGAAGTGTCTTTTTAGTTTAGATACACACTGTATGTGTTCCTTTAGGAGTCCAGAGAAGAAGTGTCCCACTCCTTTCAGCCAGAGTGATAATAAAACAAAATTGTCCCTCCTATTCTGTGAGGTCCCAGCTCATGATGTCACTCTTAGTCCTGTAATTAATTTGCAGTATGACCAAGTATATCCAAAAGGGTGTCATTTTACTGCTGGCTGGAAATCTGCAAAGGTAGCAAAATTAATTTATACAGTCTCTTTGATCACAGCAATTACCTTTGATCTCAGAAAAACATCCTGCCAGCTGTTTTCTTCTAGTGGTGAGAAAGCTAACAGAAATAATTTAAAAATGGCCTTTTCCTCAAAGATCTAAAATGCATACTTTGTCCCTGTAGATCAAAGTAAAGAGATGGCTTACAAGGTGTGATAACCTGGCCTTTGAAGAAAGCCATTAATTAACTTTCCACTGTGTCAGTTTTACGTCAGCCAGCTGTTTCAGCATGCAGGGGCCTTTGGGGTCAAAAGGCCAGGCCCCTTTAAAAGCGGTTAACTGCCATTTCCCTAAGCAGACATTCAAATAATCATATATTTATATCCAAAATATGATTATAACTAACAGAGGGTTAACATGTTACAGCTGGTAGGAGAATTTAGCTTTGGATTTGTGAGTCCTATTAGACCACTGGCAGATAACAGGGAAGTGATCACTCAGTTAGTCCGGCAGGACTTTGGTGTTGTAGATTCTGCAAGGGTGAGCAGTAAGAATCAGGTCAAGTAGTGTGCTGCTTCCAGTTCTATAGTTGATCCAAGTGGGGGTGGGTACCATCTGGGTGATGCCAATGGCTGTGAGGACATCTTTGTATGGGTCAGCTTCGGGGGCAAGCCAGTTTACATTGAAGTCACCCATAACCACTGACTCAGTCTGGTGGGGGAGGTTGTTGAGGTAGATTGCAAACATACATTAAGCAATAACAAAAGTGGACTGCTGTGATAGGTTACAAACTGCAAATAACAGAAAAATGAGCAAGCAGGTGTACAGTGCAATAACAAAAGAACAATAAAATTAACATGCTGAGTGGCGACCACTGTAGAAAAAAACAATGGGTTAAGTGCACTATGCCTGTAAAAGTGCAGTGCAATGACAACTAGATGAATAAAACAAGTAGCATCAGCTTGCAGGTGAGAGCCAAAATCGTGTGGGAGGTAGGGAGACTAGCAGAAGCGGAGGTCAGGAGTAGAAGGAAGGACCAGGTGGGAGTTAGTAGGAACAGAGGGGAGCAGGGGAAAAGCCTTAGTTGGAGTCTAAAGTACAGAGAAAGGTGGAGAGGCAGATGGAAGGGAGAGCTGGTTCCAAAGGGAGGGGAGACCATAGGAGAAGGCAGACTGCCAAGCAGAGGAGTGAGCGTGGGAAAGGGAAAAGGTGCGATGGTCCCTAGAGCGGAAGGAGTAGGGAGGAAAAGGGGATGGGAGAGACGAGTGAAGACAGGTAAAAGGGGAAGGAACCAAACCAGTATATAGAAATTGGAGAAGCACAATGTGCCTGGTGACGTGAGGGGGAAAAGGGAGGATGGAAAGGGAAGAGTAGAGGCAGCAGTGATGAGTATGAGAGGGTGAGTCTGTAGCAGAACAACAGAAAGCATTGCAGAGGGTGTCCAGTCTGACAAGGGAGGAAGAGGGAGTGGTGCCTCAGACCACATTTGCATAGTCGAAGACTGGGAGAACCATCTCAGTGACCAGTTCCCCGAGAACCTGAGGGAGAAAGGCATTCCTTACTGTGGTACAAGCCACCAAGTTTGGGATTCAGTTTGGCGTGGATGGTGTCAGTGTGGGCAGAAATGTCCAGCCTCCTGTCTAGCCATACACCACGGTACTTGAAGGTGAGGACAATGTCAAGAGAGGTGCCATCCAGCGTGGAGACGATGGGAAGGTGAGAGAGCCTGACCAGTTTCTGGCAGGTGCCAGGGGTCAGGAACACTGTTTTCTCTGTGTAGACCCAAATCTGACTGTCATGGAACCAGCACAGAGCATTGTGGAAGTCTTGCCAGAGCAGACCTCCCACAATCGCAGCCGAGGGCCCAGAGGAATTGATGACTGTGTCATCTGCATACATGTGTATGTGTGAGTTGACCCAGGCAGAGGGCAGATCATTGAGAAATATCAAGAAGAGGAAGGGATCCAGGATGGGGCGCTGTGGGACATCAGCCTGGATGGCTGGATGGGGAGGGGAGGGGCAGGGTGTCTCCAATCTGTACTGACTGTTGGAAGCCCATGAGGCAAGAACAGAACCAGTCAACAATGGGAGATGATAGGCCCAGCAGAGGTCAGTTTGTCCAGCAAGAGCAGGTATGACACTGACTGGAAGACTTTGGCCAAGTCAATGAAGATTGCTACGATGATATGTACCTGATCCAGCCCAGAGAGGATGGAATCAGTGACAAGTAAGCAATAATACCTGACAGGGTGGGTGGTATTGTACTATAGCGGACTGCCCAGGGGCATAATGAGGCCCAACGCCGCAGGCGGAGGGCCTCATAGCCACTGGAAGGTCCGGTATAGCACAATACCGCCCACCCTGGAGGGTATTATTGTACTTAGAAAATGGGCACTGTAAAAAAAAAAATTATTACAAAAAATTTTGTTAGAAAAATTTGTTTAAAATACATTTTTTAATAAAATAGTTCCTCCACCTGTTTTAGAAAGATTTGCCTTGGAGCTGGTTGTCACGGTTACTACCCCCCCAACAGACACACACACACACACACGCACACAGTGTCATAAATCTGACTTGTTACCTTTGAGAAAGTTTTAGTGTCACCACCCTCCAACAGTCAAAGACATACAGGCTACAGTCCGTTTTCTTTTTTTGTATATTGGTCCGCCCCCATGGTGAATCACGGTAGGCCGGCAAGCACAGACAGTTTCAGGACACACCAATGCAGGTTCATTTTAGCTTTATTTTTATTACTTTATTTCTCATTTCTTTTAAAACTTTGAGCTTGACAGCTGGTGGCTAACTGGGGCAGTGGGGCGAGAGAGAGCTAACGGCTGTGTGACACATACGCGGCAGTGGGGCAGAAGACACAATAAGGAAAAATGCAGGATTGCTGTGTCTCTGCTAAAACAGAGAGGAAAGGACAAGTGAGCCGCAGTGGGGTGTGAAGAGGTAGATTTATGGTGTTATGGAGGGAATTTGGCAGCATAATAGATAATTATGCAGTATATGCTTCATGTGATTGTGACATTTGCAGTGGTGCCTAGGAGTGGCACCGAGTGGGACATCATCAGCAATCAGCTGGGGAACATGTTTCCTGGGTACACATTATTTTTATTTAAGCTGGCAGAGCGAAAAAACTTATGTGACCACTTGCAGTAGCCTTACTTTGGCAGTTCTAAGTCTGGTTGATGGTGGAGGGTCTCTCACTCGCTAAGCAAGATACTAAAGATGGCGGTTATAGCCTTTTCAATGTTCTACTGGCCCATTCATTTTTAGAACAATATGAGGCAACGGAGATTGGGACTAGTTATTTCCCGGTCTCTGTTGCCTCATACTGGACCAGCTGATTGGCAAGTTTAGAATGAACTTTGCCCATTTTCTAAGCAGCAAGGAGGAAACAGTGGAGTGGTGCTTCCTAAAACTGGAATGGAAGGGGGAAAGGAAGTTGGAGGAGGAGAGGAAGTCAGCCATCTTGGAGTAAACAAGCTTTTCCTGCAGCTTTGCTAGGAAGGTGAGGAGGTAAATAGGCTGTAAGTTACCTGGTGAGGTGGGATCACCCCCTTTGTGCAGAGCTAGGATCTCGGCAACCTTCCAGGATTAAGGAACAGCACCAAATGAAAAGGAAAGGTTCAGTAAGTGAGTGAGAGGAGGGGCAGTGACTGGTGAAGAGATCAGGAAGAGGAGTTAAGGTTCCAGTCTAACTGGCATCATTAGTCTGTTCCTTGTAAAAACTCTAGCTCCCTCTCTCTGCATGCTATCCAACCCCCACTCTCCATTTACCATCCCAGTGATACAGATATTGGACTACAGGGAATAGATTACAGGAATGCTTTACTCAGAAACAGCTGTGTATGATTTCCTCCTGTTCTCTCCCTGTATCTTTTTTGTGGACCCTACACACTGCTGTTTTTCTTGCTCATTCTGTTTTCAGCTGTACCCCTTCCCATGGTTTGTCCATCCCCCACCCAAATGATGGAGCCCCCATTGCTGCACCCTTCCTCCAGCTGGGAGAGAGGCAAGCAGCTTCCTTTACAGTCAGACCCAAAGCCAGTCCTGAGTTTACCAGTGGTGGATGTGCAAATGCTGGACAGCCTTTCATCTCCGGAAGCCAAGTGTGACACCTCCCCAAACACGTCCCACCCCCAGCAGGCTCTAGCATGGAATTCTGAGAATAACACGCAAACCCTGGTTTCTCAAGTGACAGAATGATGTTGTGTCACTGGACTGGCCTTTAAACTGCTCTGTTTGCAAACTGCCTCTCATGTATGCCACCGAAGAGTGTACGAAATGTCTGTTTTCCTAATTGTGTTCCTCTTAAGTTTTTAACACTATTTTCTATCAGTTACCTATGAGTGTACAGAATGTCTGTTTTCCTAATTGCATTCCTTTTTTTTTTAATCTAAAACTTCTTTTATTGAGATTGTAAAATCATGCAGTACATTTATAGTGGTGGGGGACATATAATATCTTCCCTGTACAGTTGTTCTTAGTCATTCCATATAGAATAATTTATGGGTGGTGTGGGGGAGGTGGGGTGTAACCAGAATTTTATAGACCCAAGGTGTGTGATGCCACTTAAACCACAAAAGAAAAGTTTTAGCATAATTTGACTGCTGAGTGGGTCAGGTGTCCTGGGGCCTTATGTGGCTCTGCTGCATGGTGTAGGCCACTCTTCATTATGCCATGTGGTGTGATTTTATTTAAATGAAAATATGAATTTTGGGGCACTTGATCTGGGGCTGCTGTGGGGGACATCATCAGGACATTGCCACTTTTGATATGGCTGTGCTGTTACTGCCTGGAAACATTACCTGACTTAACTGTCTCACAATATGAGAACCGTGAAGTTGATTGACAGGTAGGCAGTAGTTACACATGGTCATGTGTATCGCATTAATTGTTGCATGGGTATCCAGGTATAAAAAATGATGACCTCTGTCACAAATGCACTCCGCAGATCAGGCCCTCTGCTCCCACAGTGCCAACCTCAGAGCGCGACAGTGTGAACAGGTAACAGACAGGGTAACTCTCCTGTCTGTTTTGGGTCCGAATCACCTGTTAGCCTCGAGTTCTGGAGGGATTCAAACTGTGAACCTTATGTTAGCATACCCAATTAACAGACTCAGATACGTACCCTGTTCAGGGGATGCGGTACAATCCTTCACGCAGGGGTACCCAGACAGGTTTTCCAAAATGTACCATTAGAACTCTATATGAGACCTACGTTTTTCTTACCTTTTTAAGCAAGCTCAGTAACACCATCAAGCCTTTTTATAGCTGTCAGCCAAAACACAGATTCAGCACATCACATGTAAAATAACTGAGAAAACACAGGCAGTATAATAAAGAAAATGTTGTTTACTAGAAAAATGGTAACACCAAGTGAAATTAAACACAGAACAATTATATCACAAATCTTACAGTCATATAAAACAAAAGGGAAGTTACAGAACAAACACTCCTACCACAATACTTAATTTCTTGCCTGTTATCTTTAAGTACTTTTTTTTTAAGTCCGAGAACTATCTCTCTCTCTCTCTCTCTCTCAGAGTCCCAGAATATGTCACACGTCCCAGGCACGTTTCATTTCAAGATCCCTCTTCCCCCTTCCCTTTTCTGAGGTCAGTTAGATCCTCCCTTAGAATTAATTCTTACAAAATGATCTACAAGGAGGTATTTTTAATTAATGTGAACATCAGAAGAAAAAAAAAAATTCCCAAATATGCCAGCCTTTGATCAACCATTTCCTTTGAGGTTTACAACCCCACAATTTGTCACTGCGGTGTGAGAAACCAAAGAAGAATCAGCCAAATGACTTTTCTTCCTGCAGCTTCATAAAATTTATATTTGTGGAATACTTCAAAGGCAGTACAGGTTATGAGGGCCATAAACTACCCCTCTGGAAGGAAGGAAGGCTCAATTAAATGGTTCCTCCTTGTCTGTTTAATGATATCCTGTGGCTTCAGCCACTGACACCTTGAAAGTTAAAGGCCAAACCCCTCATACACTGACATTTCATACACATACCATTTATTTATAATACAAATATCATACAGATAACCAGAAGCAGGGGCAGAGCATCCAACGTGTAGTTATGATACAGTTCTATGTTACATCACTTACACATTTACACAGTTTCTGAGGTCAACTTGGTTTACTGTAAATAAAATAAATGCTTGGTATATGCCCTAACCTTTTCCTACCTATGCTTTCTTTAGTTCCCACTGCCAGGATAATAATACATGTTGATCAAGAGTATGCTGTCTTGATTTCCCCCCTGCACTCCCTAAAATGTGGCTCTAGTAAATTATGACCAAATGTTTACTGTAAATACATTTTGTGAACCAGGTAAGTACATTAGACAACAAAATGCCTATTTACAGAAACAACCTGGGATCAGCAGAGTTAACAAGTAAACAATAAATCTAATAAAAGTTTGACAGAAGCGAAACCACTTGACACATTGCAGTTTTAGGACCCAGATTATTCCATGTGTGTCAAGAAAAATAAGAGTAAAAAGAGAAAAAAGAACTGTGTGGATAACTGCTTGAACTAGGGGCAGAAAAAACAGTTCAGGTAAGTTAAAAAACCACCTAGAACCTATGCCATTTTTTAAAGAACCTTAGTAGAGCCTTTTTTCAGAAACAACAAAATAGAATTTGACGGCAGATAAGGACAGCTTGGCCCCACCTATTCTTCCCTTTTTTTCCCTTCCTACGGTGTCACAGCAGACAATGCTTGATCTCCGGCTCCCCCCGCCTTCCTTCCCACTAAGCCTCCCTTATGCCTATCACATGCATTTTTTAACCCCACTACTGTTTTCACCCCATCACTGCTGGAAGACTATTCCAAGCATCAACCACTCTTTCTGTGAAGAAGTACTTCCTCACATCACTCTCCTAAATCTACCTTTCCTCCAGCTTCACGGCATGCCCACTTGTTCTGCAGCACCTTGCATATTGCATATTGTAATGCCCTATACCTAGGGCTCACGGGGGTTGAACTTCACCGCTTGCAGCTAGTGCAGAATGCAGCAGCCAGGCTTCTGACTGGTTCTTCTAGGTCCAGACATATAACGCCTGTGCTCCGCGGACTGCGCTGGCTGCCAGTTTGTTGGCGAATCACCTTCAAGGTCGGTTTGCTGACCTATAAGGCCCTACTTGATCAGAGACCTGCTTACCTGAAAGATCTCCTTTGTCCCTACTGTCCCCCCTGGCTCTTTCCGATCCACTGATGAGGGATTGCTAGAGATTCCCAGGGTTCGCTTAAAAACTTCAGGGGCAAGATCTTTTAGTTTTATGGCCCCGACCCTGTGGAATTCTCTACCTCGTCAGGTGTGAAACTTCCTGACTGTCCAAAGCTTTAAAGGAGCCTTGAAAGCCTACCTTTTTAACAAAGCTTTTAATGATTGTTAATTATTTTAATCTTGTTTGAAATATTTATTGTTTTATGTAATTTGTAAAGGCGCCTTAGTTTAAGAAAGGCGCCTTAAATAAATAAAGAATGACGATGATGATCGTTTCTTTTCTGAAAAATACTCCCCTCCTGTACACTATTTATGCCTGTGAGGCATTTAAAGGTCGCCATCATATCCCCCTCCCTGCTCTCTTCCAGGATGTACATATTGCGGTCCTTTTGTCTCTCCTCACGGGGATTTTGGTGTAGATCCTGCACTGTTTTATGTATAGGGTAAGCAATGCATTCACAAACTCAAGAAAACAAATTCTCAGACCAAATAAATGTGAAAACTATTTCCTGCAGCAAAGTGGAGGTACGTCGATTAGAACCCTCAGCCCCAGCGCTTCAACCCTAACCAGGTCTTCATCAGGGGGCGGGTCTCATTCTAGCTGCCCTCCTCTGGACCACCTCCACTCTGTCTATGTCCTTTCGGAGATGTGGTCTCCAGAACCGGACACGGTACTCTAGGTTAGGTCTTACTAGTGATCTCGGTAGAGGCAACACCATCTCCATCCTTCTGCTAGTGCTATCCCTCCCTGTGCACCCCAGCATCCCACCAGTCATCCCAACTGCCATTTCGCACTGCCTGGCCACCTTTAGGTCATAAGATATGATTACCCCCAGGTCTCTTTCCTGTTTGCTAGTTGACACTACCTCTCCACTCATTCTGTACTGGCTCTAATAAGGTTTGTTCAGGCTGTGATCAGGTTCTGATCATGTTTAAAACATAAATTTTTTTGGGGCTCCACCTGTCCCATTTTATTAGCCTTACCTCCCACCCCCCTTGTAACCAAGACCCCATGAGCAAGCTCCAAGAGAGCAAAACGTAGGAGCAATAATAAAATGAAAGAAAAGAACTAAGAATGTGGATTTCGTTATTGAATAAGGCCTTGCACAAACCTTGAACTTTAATCGTATTTCGGAAGTACCTCAGCGAGCCAAAAGGAAAATAAAAGAAGATTCATTACCCATTCCACTGCATCTCTAGTCTCCCTAGGCTTACCCTCATACCCTGGTGGGGCCGCGGTGGTGGGCCATCCAGCGGAACACAGTCTCAGTCGCGGTCTGGTACTTAAGGGGGCCGCAGTACCAGGAGGCAGCATAATCCCTGGGACATGCATCATTTTTTGTGGATGCTAATCCCTTCAAGAGGCGGTATGTGCAATGACATCAGTGGGATGAACCCGACGTCCATCCCACCTCCCCACGTATCAGGTGCTGGTCGCATCGGATCACCCATCCTCTGCCAGGGGTCTGCACTTTTGCGCTGGACATTCAATCACAACCTCCCTCCCTCCAGAGAAGGAGAGCAGCCCATGGGATGCTCTATTATCCCCCCAGGCCGTCCCTCCACTTACCCGAGTCCAGATTTGAACCCGGGTCATCAGCACCACAGGCAGAAATCCTACCACTGCACTAATGGGCCGCATGATTTGGGAGCCTAATATACCCCTCTGCAGGTCTTCATCTAGAACAAAGGCTGGTGGTGATGGTAGGAACACCCAAAAGGAGGCTGGAAGTAGAGCAGCACCATTCCAAGTTGTTTTTAGATTTCTTAACCTTCACTGACAACAGCTTAAGGTTGGACAGTGATGGCTAAAACAGTTTCTGTACTTAAAGATTCTGAAAGTTCTGATAAAACACAGATAACTATCAGAACCTCTTATGGCTTATCAGAACCTTTTAGAACCTCAGAACCTTTTGTGGTTCTATAATCCTTGGTTAAAACTGAATAAAACACTGGTTCAATGTCCTGCGCAGCAGATATAGTGTTATGCTTGTGCAACTGTATTAGTTTGGTTTTGTTTGGCTGTTCGCACTCTCTGTTCCAGAGGAGTTACCATCCTGTAGGGGTCCCAAACGAAAGGAACCCTCGAAGAGGGTTCCACCCCTAGAGGTGCCACGGGAAGATTCCCGTGGCCAAAGGTACTTTAGGAAGATTCCCATAAAATGAAGTATGAAGCATATAAGCAAGCAGTAACTGTAACATAGTGGTAGATAAGCACAGACAGGTAGATAACGTAATGAAATGACCAAGGTTTGTGTAGCGTGATACTGCTGGGTTGCGTTGAGAATGGGGGATCCTCTAAGGAGAGAGGGAATGGCAGGACACCCTCCACCTCCATCCAACAGCGGAACCTACCTAAGAAACTATGGAATACCACTATGCTAACTAAAAATTATGACCTGAGGCAATGGAGGAGAGGGAAAAAAAAACCCTATGAGGAGGAAATCTCTGGGGATCCAAGGCCTAGGTCGCCTTCCTTCCAGGCTTGGAATATTTTATTTAGTGATGACTCTGCAGCTGCAATTTGGAAAACCCAATTAAAGGGGATGGAAAATATTCCAATTTGGAGGACGGCTCTCACTCAAACCCTCTAGTGGGAAAGCCGTGGAAGGTTGCAAGAAAACTACTGCAACAATAAGTGCAACCAAGGCGGAGGAGGAGAGCAACGACTGCTGAGGCACTCACATGGCCTACTCACCCTAAACTCAAACCAGGTGAACCAGAGGCAGTCGTAGGGAGAATGCAGTGAAGGTGCCTTGCTAGGGAAACCACTAAAGCCAATAGATAACCGTTATAGTGGAACACTAGAGCTAAAGGAGATTGGAGTAACCACCCTTCAGCACTAGTCTTAAATTCTACACCAGGAGCTGCTGTCACGAAGCAGGCAGCTGAAGCCAAGTGGACATTCCCAGCTATGGGCCAGGTGAGAAGGATCCCGCCCCAAGATGGACATACTCAAGAAGTGGCCTAAATGCAGAGCAAGACCATCGGCTGCAGGAACCCTGCACCAGAATAGAATGGCTGACATGCCCCCAAAACTGAATAAGAGCTGAAAAGCTGGTGAGCAGTTGAGTGAGCACAGTGTGCTGAGAGCGTAATGAGCATTGAGTGCTGAGACCTTGCAAGGTCGAATCCAGAATTGAGTGCAGTAGAATCCCAGAGGCTGAAGCCGAGGGGGTGGCAGTAGGCATGAAGCAATGATCTGCGTAAGCAATGAGCAACGATTGCGTAAGTAAGCGTGGACCTGCACATAGGTCAGTAAACAGGGTAGTAATAAGTGGACCTGCACATAGGTCTGCATAACATAGTAGCAATGAAACAGCACTGAACAGTGGGCAAGCAAGCCAGGCATGTACAAGCCAAATCAAGATGACCAATACTCTGAGGATTTTCGACGGTGAATGCAGGATTTGGAACAGAAATAATTAGCCACATGGGGCCATGACTCCCCAAATACTTACCAGTGCCCACTGTAGGACAAACAAGAAAGTGATGAAAGGGACGAGAACCACATGCAAATATTAAAGCTAGTTTAACAGCCACAGCAGTAGCTTGTAGCTGACCTCTGAGTATAACAGAGTGAATAAACATAGAAGCAACATCTGAATGGAGTGCGTAGAGTTGTAAAACTGCAATAAACATAAATAAGGAGATACAATGCTTCTGAAAGCAGGTGTAGCCAGGCAGTGCAATGAAGCTGCTGCAATGAGGTAAGTAGAATGACAGCATGATTGAGCTGCATAGCTAGGTTTAGAGTAAATCTGGGTCAGGTGAAAACAATTGAGTATGCAACATGGAGCAGCTACAGTTGAGCTGAAACACACAGATAATGATTGCAGTTGCATTGCAGTAGTGTGAGAGTTGTGAGTAACAGAGCAAATAGTAGGAGCTCTGGAATGATATGCTAGGAGTTAAGAAACAAAAGCCCCCCAAAAAGACAAAACCAAAGACACACAAACACAGAAAACAGGGAACAAAAACAGAAGAGGCACACACAGCCGAAGGCAAAATACAAACCAGAAACAACAAATAAATATATGTAACCCCCCTGCAAATGGGGGTTCCTAAAAGCCTTCCAGGAGCTTGCCTAAGTGCTCCCTGCCTAGTTGGTGTCCGGCATAATGCCGCTTAAATGTGGGCACTGTGAGTGTTTTCTGAGCCTCCACATACTGTCTCTTTAACAGCTGTCTGCCTGCAGACATAATTAATTTTGATGGGGGTCTGTGTGTTTCCCTGCTAGAGTCCTGCTCGAGCTACTGCCAAGTGCTCGTTTCTGCCATCCTAAAAGTGCAGAGGAGCTCTTTTAAAATGTAACTAGTTTGCTTAGGAATTGTTTAGGTAATAATGAAAATACAGTTTGTCTAACCTGCTTTTCTTTGCAGTCTGGACTGTTTTTGCTTAGCCCTCCATTCTGGCACTGAACTGTTGAATTGGACCAATCAGTGTGAAGGAGGGATTGTTAAAATGGAGTCTGCTGGCAAATCAGAACTTGGACTGTCATTGTGGAGCCAGCCACCTATGTACTGTATGGTCAGTGCCTCTGGGAAATGTAGTTTGGACCTTGGCGCCTTTTTGCACCAACAGAGGGAGCCCTATTGTGAGTGACAGCCGAACCAGCCAACTGAACTGGGAGGAACTCAAAGGAAATGCCTGGCACTGTGGCTGGCAAGCTTAGTTCGGTAGTGACAGTGAAGAGAGAAGGAGTTCTGCTTTGGCTGCAGGGTGTAGTTCATGCGGGAAGCACATGGGAGGCCCTAAAGTTGGCCTGCAGCATTGTGAGTGCTAGTTCGGTCTGAATCCAAGTGTGTGAGGAGGAGGAAGAGAAAGAAGAAGTGTGCAGAACCAGGCTTGCCCGTAGAAGACCGAAGATTTGCTGAAGTGCGATCAGCCTGTTGGGGACTGCTGATGCTGTGCGTGCTCCCAGGTAATTTGCAGTGTTTGCGATTGGGACTGAGAAGCAGCTGCGTGGTATAGTAATTTCCTTTACATATAAATGTGTCTAGTGCTTGTTGGGGATCTCGATTCCATGTCCCCTTTTACTGTGAGTTGTGAGCTGAAACTGGAAGCTGAACTCAACTTAATCGGACTGAATCCGCCTGCTAGCCAAAGCAGTTGTGCCCTGTCACGAGGACCTCGACTCCATGCCCTGCTTTTCTGGCAATCCAGAACAACCACTTCCATCAGGTTCTCTGCTTGGTGTAGTGTGAGTACAAATCGGGGTAGCTCCCTGCACCTTCCATTTAATGAAAGGGTGTCAACCGATTACTGTGTGTCTTCTTTCTATGGACTGAGCCATTTGGCTCCAGATTACAAGTGTGTGTTGTACATATATTTTATTCCTACAGGGCCCCATCCATCTGCATCAGTCGGCCAACCCTGGGCAGCGGACCTGGCTAGCCCCCGCCCCATCCTGGGTACCCAGAATGTGACTTTTTGGACCCTATATGTATGCACAGTACTGTGATTTGAATATTGTTAAACCAAATCAACCTGATTGCCCCCTCCTGTGTTACTGTCCCCTAAATAAATCAGATTTGTTGTTATTGAACTATATACTGTCTGTGGTGTCAATACACATAGAACCAGCATTGCAGTGTGTTTGTGTATGTTGCGTAACCTTGTTTTACAGGGGGTCCTCAGAGACGTGCTGCAGAATCAGTCTCGAGGGTAAGTGGTATCTATATGTGTAAAAAGTGTTCATATGTGGGGTATTGGGAAAGTAACTCCCGTGTACTGTGTGTGCCACTAGTAGGGAACAAAGAGGTCACAGTGTCCCAGGGCTGTGCCCCAAGTTAGTTTAACCACTACACACAGCCCTGACCTCTGGGTGGGGCACCGTCACTGGACCTAGGCCCCTTAACCTGTGTGGCCATACAGAGCGGTGGCCAGCCCATGGGATGGCGCCACCTAGGGGTTACATCTTGGAGGCACCACTGGGATTAGCAGTTAGCGTCCTCTAGTGGCCACATGAAGAAATTACCCCAGTATGTTCAGTTTAGGAGGGAAAATGGAGGAGCTTACTATGCCTAAGCTAAAAATTGCCCCCTATAAGCTAATGGTGCACAGAATGATGGGTTGGAGTGAAGCTGAGGTGGTAGACCCTCACAGCACCATTTTGTTGCTGGATGTCCCTTTAGGGACCAGTAATGCTGACATTGTAGCCACTGTAGAGCATGTCAAGGGCTAAGGCAAGGTAAAAGTAAGGGGAAGAGATGCTGATTTGTTTGAACAAACTATGCTAGTGCTGATCTCGTGTAGTTCCCCTGTGGACCCAGAAAAGGTACACCCTGTTATTCTGCCCGAAGATGCCCAGAAGGGATGGAGGGTCATTCATTTACATAGTGGTCCACCCAACCCGGGTGGGCCTCCAAATATGGATGGGTTTGAAGAAACTGCTCAGATTGTTAGCATCTGAGGCCCAACTTCAGGAACTGGTAAAGGGTTTGAACCTCTCAGGTGACCACACACCCCTGCATTCCCAGGCATCCCAGTTTCCCCCCAAGAGCTCTCCAGTGGCCCCCTCCCCCGTCATAATTCCTCGATCCAGCTGGACTCCTACCTAAAGCTCAGACTTTTCTCCGGCACAGTCCCAGTGCCCTCTGGGGAGGATGACCTAGAGACCTGGATGGACTATGCCACCCCATTAGTGCAAGAATGGCAGTGTTCGGAGGGGGAAAAGAGGAAGCACTTGATGGAAAGTTTGAGAGGCCCTGACCTGGAAACCATCCGTTTTCTACGTGCCACTTGTCTGGAGACTACTGCAGCAGAATACCTCTCTGCACTGGGGGGGGGGCGGTGTTTGGCAGCACTGAGTCAGGGGATGATTTATTCTGGAAGTTCAAGTCCACTAAACAGTGGAAGAATGGGAAGTTGTCAGCCTTTGTTACAAGGATTGAGAGGGCCCTGCAGAGAGCCCACAAGAAAGGGGGAGTGCCTGCCAAGGATCTGAATAGGATCAGGCTGGACCACATTCTGAAATCCGCTAAATTTTCAAGTGTAATGGTACTAAAGCTCAAGTTGCAAGATAGGAGGGCCAACCCTCCTGTGTACTGCCCCCTCATGAAAGAAATCTGTGAAACTGAAACTGATGAAGAGCGCTGTGAACCCCTGCCAGACTCCAGAGAGGAGTGATTCAACTGAGACCCAACAGTTGAGAGAATTTATTAAAGAGTTGGCTGAGGCAGCCCGAGGACCTGATTTATATCAGGCACCAGAGAATAACAGTGGAGTGGGAGTGCATGTTGCTTCCTCTGAGACCCGGACTGAAGGTGGCTTCTTGG
The DNA here is from genome assembly GCA_016271365.2 of Neoceratodus forsteri. Taxonomy (NCBI): domain Eukaryota; kingdom Metazoa; phylum Chordata; order Ceratodontiformes; family Ceratodontidae; genus Neoceratodus; species Neoceratodus forsteri. The sequence continues at coordinate 277,027,340 of CM028138.1, read as the reverse complement.
TTGAGCTCAAGGGATTGATTGCCGCTCTAAGGGAACTACTGGAACACATGGCGCCCCTCTTACTGCAGCCAGCAGGTATGGGACCCCAACCCCTTGCTACTACCTCAGTTCCTTGTGCAATGTCTTCCCCAAGGATGCCCCGAGGGCCTGTCATCTGTCACAACTGTGGGAAGGATGGCCATATGAAGAGGGAATGCTGGTCCTAGACGGACTTGGAGAAAGTGGTGAGCCAGCTTCAAGGGGAGCTTCGAAAAGCAAGTCAATAGTCAAGGCGTGCCCATGATGTCCACAGTGAGGGTCAAGGAAAGGCTAACTCAAATCCAGTTGTGGCTAGGTCGTCTACCCAGGCTGTTACTACAGCCTCTACTGACTGGTCCAGAATAGTGGGCCCTTCAACAGAGATGATGGCAAAAGTAAACAGAGTGTCTACTAGGGCTGCTGCAAGACTGAGACAGAGAAGGCCTGCTCCTGTGGTTTCTGACTTAGGGTTTCCTCCACAGCAAACCTCAATTGAGAAGGACTGTCAGTCTACTTCAGATGAAAGTGAGTGCAACTCTGGTTACTACCTTTCTTATGAACTAAGTCAGTTATTTCAAGGTAACCCCCTGGTCAATTATGGAGGTGAAGCTGGGCCCTCTGGACTGTCTTACTCCCCAGCTTTATCCATGGAGCTGATGCTCCCTGAAAGTGAAGTGCAGAGTATCATGTCTGATGATCTTGAGTCACTCTGCATGGTGGAACTGCATGATTTGCCTGAGAGAGGGGTTGTTAATATGAGTCATTCTGGTGACATGCCAGAAATAAAGGTTACTCACCTGTAACAGGAGTTCTAGGAATGGTATATGTTGTTCATCCACACTGTCCCAGCAGGTTCCTTGCCACTTTAAATCTTGCCCAGAGGTCTTCAAGCTGGCTCCTCCCACCCACCCAGTGTGTAAAACTCTGGCACCGGCTCCATGACGTCGAGATCTAGCCGCTGGAAACCAGGTTGTGCGTCCCGAGCCGGGAGGTTGGACTGATGTGGATAACAACTTATACACCATCTCTAGAACTCCTGTTACAGGTGAGAAACCTGTATTTCTAGGAACATGGATATGTTGTTCATCCACACTGTCTGGACAGACTGTTAGCAGTTCCTGGGAGGAGGGAGGCAAGCACATCCACTTGCGGAAATGGAGAGACTGGAGAACCTAAGACCCCAAAACCAGCATCCCGGGCGTGACTCCAAGGTCGATGTGGTAGTGGGTGATGAAGGTGTATGCTGACTTCCAGGTAGCAGCCTGCAGATTTCCTGGAGAAGATGTCCCTGGAGGCAGCCACCGAAGCATGTGAAGTATGGCGGAATGAGTGCTTATCATCCTCTGGGAGTGCATGCCCGACAACCTTAGCAGAGCTCTATACAGGTGACCACCTGCGTATCGTCTGCTGGCTGCAAGTCTGCCAGGTGCAGCTTCAGTGTGGGTGAAAAGCATGGCAGAACCTCTCCCGAACTTCGAGCGTCAAGCTCCTTGCCTTAGTGTAGCGAGTGCTCTTCTGGGATCCAAAGTATGGAGCCAAATCCCGCCTCCGAGGTGTGATTGAGTAGAACACCGCAGAGTCAACACCTGGTTAAGGTGAAACTCCGACACAACCTTCAGAAGGAATTTTGGTGGGGGCGCAGGACAACCTTGTCTCTGTGGAAGACCAGATAAGGAGACTCAATGGAAAGTGCCTGAGCCTCCCATCCTTCTGGCTGACGTGACAGCCACCAAGAAGGTGGTCTTCCACAAAGGTGAAGATGTCACACCTGTGCATCGGTTTGAATAACTTGCCCATGAGCTTATGTACCAGTAGATCCCATGGAGGTGGAGGTTCTACGCACGGAGGGGATATGTGATCAAGGCCTTTGAAAAGTGCCGACCACCTTCTCCTGCGCTACAACTGCTTCGGCCCGCGTCCGTAAGCAGGAGATGGCTGCCAGGTGCACCTTAAGGGTAGTCGACTCCAAGCCCTTAAGGAGAAAGGGACCACAGATAGCCCAGAATGTCGGAGCAAGGAACAGGAGGAAGGGTCTAGACCCTGTTCTGACACCAAATGGAGAATATCTTCCATTTGAAGGCATAGCATTTTCTGGTCGACTCCTTACGGGACGCCTTAACAACATTGAGGACCTCGTTGGAAAGACCCAAGGCCTGGAGCTCTAGCCGCTCAGGAACCAGGCCGTCAGGTGCAGGGATTGAAGGTCCAGATGGAATACCTTCCCCTGATTGACTGAGATCAGGTCTAGGTGGGCGGGAAGACGCCTCGGGGGCCTGGAGTTGAGACTGAGGAGATCTGGATACCAGAACTAGCGGGGTGAGTCTGAGGCTACCAGAATCACCTGCGCCTTGTCCCTCCTCGTCTTGAGAAGCACCTTGTGGATCAAGGGAAATAGGGGGAAGGCGTAGAAGAGGCCCAGGATCCACAGCCTCGAGATGGCATCCCCCTGTAGCGAGCCCTGCTGAGGGGGGCGGGCATGAAACAGTCTCAGCTTCACATTCTCCCTGGAGGCAAACAGGTCCACCTGAGGCGTGCCCCAGTGGGAGAACAGATCTTGTACTACCTCTGGCAGGAGAGACTACTCTGTGGACGTGAGCCCCTATCTGGCTTAGGGCATCAGCCAGGGTGTTGGAGGCCCCGCCACATGGATGGCAAGGAGATCCGCCTCCAGGCTGCGCACGAGTGACCAAATGCGGAGAGCTTCCCAGCACAGAGGCATGGAGCGTGTCCCACTCTGGCGGTTTAGGTAGTACATGGTTGTGGTATTGTCCGTCTGGACCTGAACCACTTGACCCTGTAGAAACAGAGCGAAGGCGGTGAGGGCTAGACGAACCGCTCAAAGCTCCAGCAGGTTGATGTGGCATCGGGACTCCTGAGGGGACCAGAGGCCGTGCACTCTGTGCTCCCCCAGATGGGCACCCCCAACCCATCAGAGAGGCATCGGTCGATAGAGAGACTGTCGGCTCGGGGCGGACGAATGGGATGCCCTCCTGCAGATGTGCTGGAATGGTCCACCATTGGACAGCATTCCACATCCCTTGGGTCACTGTCACTAGCTGATCCAGCGGATTGAAGTGCTGTGACCATTGGCTGGCCAGCCCCCATTGAAGGGGGTGCATGTACCAACGGGCCCAACGGACCATGCTGGTGCAGGAGCCATGAGGCCCAGGAGGTGCAAGAAGAGTCCCGGGCAGGGTGCAGTTGCCCAAACTGAAATGATTGGGCAAAGGAGGAAAGAACCTCGGCCCTGTCCACCGGGAGCCATGCTCTGGCTCGTACAGAGTCAAGCTCTGCCCCGATGAATTGTATCACCTGCTTTGGCACGAGTTCCGACTTGGCCTCGTTGATGAGGATGATGACCTGAGAGCAAACCTGGAGGGCCAGATCTCTGGACTGCTCCACCTCCATTCTGGAGGGAGCTGCAATCAGCCAGTCATCCAGGTAGGGGTACACCTGGACCCTTCGACGCCGCAGGAATGCTGTCACCACTGCCATGCATTTGGTTAAGACCCTGGGAGCTAGGGAAAGGCCGAAGGGCATGGCCCGGAACTCGTAAAGGGATCCCTCTGCCCTGAAGCGGAGGAATCTTTGGTGAGACGGACGGATTGGGACGTGAAAGAACGTGTCCTGGAGGTCCAGGGAACAGAACCACACACCTCGTTCCAAGGATGGGATTATCTGAGCCAGAGTGACCATCCTGATGGTCCGAGACCTTAGGAACCTGTTCAGGTCATGCAGGTTGAGAATGGGGTGCCAGCCCCCCGTCCGTTTTGGGACCAGGAAGTACCTAGACACAAGCCCCTGGTCTGGAGGAGGATCCACCACCTTCCTGATCACCTCTTTTTTGAGGAGCAGGGCGAAATTGGCTCAGCGAGCCGACAAAGAGGCTGCAGACCCCATAGCCCCCCGAGGGGCGATGGCTCGGAAGGGCGGGGCCTGCTTGAACTCCAGGGGCAGGCCCTTTCCTACCACCTCCAACACCCAGTGGTCCATGGTGATAGCGGACCAGGCGGAAAGGAAGTGGTAGAGCCATCCCCCCCACAGGAGGAACCCAGGGGGGAATGACGAGGCTGGGGGCGACACCCTTCAATCCATCACTGGGCAGGCTTGGAGGAGGGACTGGCCGAGGGACCTCCTGAGCCTTTTCCTCCCTGCTTCCTATTAGAGGAAGCCGCAGGCTTGGCTTTGAGGTGCCAAGCACGAACCTGCTGGCCCTGATGGTGTTGTTGGGCCAGACGTGCCACAGGCGCAGAAGGGCGAAAGGACTTATGTTGTTGTTGCCGACGGCCCTTGTCCTTCTAGGCGGAGGTGACTGAGTCCAGAGTAGCACTGGACATTTCAATCTGCTGGAGGTGACCTTCTCCTCCAGGGCCGAAGAGGTCGGTCCCCAGGAAGGGGACATCCGACAGTTTATGCTGAGTATAACACCCACTCTTCCCTCGGCTCGGAAGCCTTGACTGGGGACTCCGGCACAGGAAGCCCAGTCAAGTCCTCAGTCTCCACCGGGGGAACCAGTGAAGAAGGGTTGTCGGCTTCACCAGTTGACAGCCCGCCCGACGGGTCGAGAAAAATCTCGACCGCGTCGACGGGTGTCTCGGCCGGCTGACCTGATGGGGACACCGTGAAGCCAGCGGCCTTAGCCGCAACCTCGACTGAAGTTGAGTGTCGACTGTCTGGGGAAGGGGATCTCTCCCGCTCCCACGAACGCTGACAATGGGACTTACCTTTCGAGTCCTTGTTCTTGGACCAAGAAGAATGTCCCGATGGCCCCTCTCCCTTCATGGAAAGGGATTGGTAAAGCTCCTTAAAAGAAGCAGAGTAGGAGGAACCCAAAGACAGCGGAATAAATGCCGCGACCGAGGAAGAGGATGATGCGGCCTGCACCGCCTCCTCCTCGAGGGTGATCATCTGCTCGAGATGCGCAGCCGAGCCAGCTGCCGTGATCACCACCCAACGGGCCTCCTTTGTCTTCACTGGTGGGTAGCACTTCTTGGGGCACCCAAGCTGTAACTGGGCAGCGCGGTCTTCCAGGACGTTGGTCGAAAACGAATGGCATAACTCGCAGGCCTGCAGGTCATGGTCTAGGCCGAGGCAGTAGATGCACGTGGAGTGCAGATCCGTCCTGGACATTTTCTGCTCACAAGGGCACCGACGAAATCTGGCAGTCAATTTGTTCATCGCAGCCACGAGGGAGTAATTTGACTGAAGTCTTTATAATGTAAGAATAAGTTTTGGGCGAACCGAAGAATTAGGATCCAGTCTATACGCAGAGCATTAAGGAGGGAAACTGAGCTTCCCAGCGGTAAGGAAGATCTGGCATCATGGGGCGGAGCTGAGAGTTTTACCACCCGGGTGGGTGGGAGGAGCCAGCCTGAAGACCTTCCGGCAAGATTTAAAGCGGCAAGGAACCTGCCAGACAGTGTGGATGAACAACATATTCATGTCCCTAGAACTTAAAGAATTTGTGGAATGTGATAATAGTTTCCTGCCAGTGCCGGAGTGCTCTATGAATGAGTTAAGTACTATGGAACCAGAAATTGCCTATCCAGGGGTTGACAGTACCCCAAGTCTGGATTTTTCTACTCCATTGGAAACTCCCCTGGCAAGTCATGACAGTGCCGAAAGTTAAGCTAAAAGTGCAGAGACTGTACCAGTTCCCCCTAGAAAGACTGGTCGAGCTGTAAAGCCTGTGGTTTGCCACAGCTATGATTCTCCTGGGAGGCCTGTAGACTTGCCTCTCAACGTGGTCCATAAAGGAGTGTAAGTATCCCAAAGCTCACTGCCCAAACTGAGCATCAGTGCTAACTCCAGGTTAATTATTTTGCCCTCCAGGTATGGTGCCCCTGCCCCATCTAGCCCCAGGGTAGCTGATAGGGAAGGGCCCCCTCTCTTCAGGTTTCATGGGCAAGGGGTAATGACCTGAGTTCCAAGTGTAATGTATGTATAATGCTGTGTAAAAGGTAATGTGCTGAGCAATATTAGACGTGTGTTTATAACAAAGGTAATGTGCTGGAGTGTAAAGGTATATGATGTTTGTACTAGAGTTTATGGGGGTATATACTTGATGCGGATGCCAAGTTTTTTCAGGCCAGAAAGCGTGTAACCCCCCCTGCAAATGGGGGTTCCTAAAAGCCTTCCAGGAGCTTGCCTAAGTGCTCCCTGCCTAGTTGGTGTCTGGCGTAATGCCGCTTAAATGTGGGTGCTGTGAGTGTTTTTTGAGCCTCCACGTACTGTCTCTTTAACAGCTGTCTGCTTGCAGACATAATTAATTTGGATGAGGGTCTGTGTGTTTCCCTGCTTGAGTCCCACTCGAGCTACTGCCAAATCGCTCCATTTCTGCCATCGGTGAAAGTACAGAGGGAGCTCTTTTGAAAGATGTAACTAGTTTGCTAGGAATTGTTTAGCGTAATAATGAAAATACAGTTTGTCTAACCTGCTTTTCTTTGCAGTCTGGACTGTTTTTGCTTAGCCCTCCATTCTGGTACTGAACTGTTGAATTGGACCAATCAGTGTAAAGGGGGGACTGTTAAAATGGAGTCTGCTGGCAAATCAGAACTTGGACTCTCATTGTGGAGCCAGCCACCTATGCACCGTATGGCCAGTGCCTCTGGGAAATGTAGTTTGGATCTTGGCGCCTTTTTGCAGCAACAGAGGGAGCCCTATTGTGAGTGACAGCCAAACCAGCCAACCGAACTGGGAGGAACTCAAAGGAAATGCCCGGCACTATGGCTGGCAAGCTCAGTTTGGTAATGACAGTGAAGAGAGAAGGAGCTCTGCTCTTGCTGCGGGGTGTAATTCACGCGGGAAGCGTGTGGGAGGCCCTAAAGTCGGCCTGCAGCTGTTGTGAGTGCTAGTTCAGACTGAATCTGAGTGTGTGAGGAGGAAGAAGAAAGAAGAAGTGTGCAGAACCAGGCTTGCCCATAGAAGACCAAAGATTTGCTGAAGTGCGATCGGCCTGTCGGGGACTGCTGATGCTGTGCATGCTCCCGGGTAATTTGCAGTGTTTGCGATCGGGATAGAGAAGCAGCTGCTTGGTGTAGTAATTTCCTTTACATATAAATGTGTCTAGTGCTTGTGGAGGATCGCGATTCCATGTCCCCTTTTACTGTGAGTTGTGAGCTGAAGCTGGAAGCTGAACTCAACTTAATCGGACTGAATCCGACTGCTATCCAAAGCAGTTGTGCCCTGTCACGAGGGCCTCGACTCCATGCCCTGCTTTTCTGGCAATCCAGAACAACCACTTCCATCAGGTTCTCTGCTTGGTGTATTGTGAGTACAAATCGGGGTAGCTCACTGCACCTTCCATTTAATCAAAGGGTGTCAACTGATTTCTGTGTTTTCTTTCTATGGACTGAGCCATTCGGCTCCGGATTACAAGTGTGTATTGTGCATATATTTTCTTCCTACAGGGCCCCATCCATCTGCACCAGCCGGCCAACTCCATGCAACTGACCTGGCTAGCCTCCCCCCATCCTGGGTACCCAGAGTGTGACTTTTTGGACCCTATATGTATGCACAGTACTGTGATTTGAATATTGCTAAATCAAATCAACCTGATTGCCCCCTCCCATGTTACTGTCCCCTAAATAAATCAGATTTGTTGTTACTGAACTGTATACTGTCTGTGGTGTCAGTACATAGAGAACCAGCATTGCAGTATGTTTGTGTATCTTGCCTAACCTTGTTTTACAGGGGGTCCTCAGAGATGTGCTGCAGAATCAGTCTCGAGGGTAAGTGGTATCTATATGTGTAAAAAGTGTTCATATGTGGGGTATTGGGAAAGTAACTCCCATGTACTGTGTGGGCCACTAGCGGGAACAAAGGGGGGTCACAGTGTCCCAGAGGGCTGTGCCCAAGTTAGTTTAACCACTACCAACACTGACCTCTGCGTGGAGGCACCCGTCACTGGACCTAGGCCCCTTAACCTGTCATTAGCCATACAGGCAGGGGTAGTAGCCCTTGGGATAGCGCCACCTAGGGGTTACACACAGAAATCCAGCAGACAAGCAGGAGCAGCAAGGTGTGTGTGTTGGGGGGGGGGGGGAATGGGTAGGCCCCAACCAGCTCAGAGGACAGACCGACAGAGCCTTTGGGTGCAAAGAAAAAGTGCTTCACAATGAGGCTGAAAGGAACTGCTTATATAGCTCAGGAAGTAGGAATGGCTGGCTGCTTGTTCACTGAACTCCAGGCAAAGCCTTTCCAAATATGTCCAAACTAACTGTGTGGTGATTGTATTTGTGTGTATTACTGTCTAAAATATTCCTTGGCAGCAAATTTAAGTACAGTATCTGCATTTTCCTCTTTAGTTTTTAACAGGATTTTCTATCTATCAACACATACAGTACATGGACAGATGAGACAGCATACAAACATAATTCAGGTCATATTTCCAACATTTTCTGTGATTCTGTTCTCATTTTATTTTTTATGAAGATTAGTCCAGAATGCAGAATTAATAGTCAGTGAGTTTTCTCTCTGTTTACAGTCCCAGGCTAGCAACACAATCCTGCAAATAAAGCTGGTTTTGTTACAGCATGGACAACCGAGCCTTCTGAACAGAGTAGTGACTCCATCCACAGCCAGTAACAATGCAGTATCTAACAAGACTTGTCATCATCAGTATCTTAAGCCAGTTAACCACGTCTAATCTTTGACAGTTTTCTGCCCAGCAGGCAGTGCTTCTCCGATGTCAATCCCAGTGGTTCTCCTGTGCAACAGGGCTGGCGGAGCTGCTTGAAGCACATTATCTCTGCCCCAGCCATCCCATGCACACACACACATAAAAGCCTCATTTTTGAGGACTGGTGCAGGGAACGGTGTCTCTAAGGTGCAAGATGGTTGTTAACAGGATGAATGATGCACCACATTCCTGTTAGACAATGTGAAACCACTGGAGTAATACTGCAGCACGGTTAAAGGGGAAGCAAACATTGCAGGGGTCAGTCAAACTGTGAAAGCATGTGAAAAGATATTTCAAATGAGAAGAAGAAGAAGAATCAGTATTTATATAGCGCTTTTCATACATCCAAAGCGCTTTACAAGCAATGCTAGACTGGTAGTGAAGTGACTTGAATGTGTGGTGGCGGCCATATCGCACATCATCGCCCACACACAGCCTGGATAATTGCATGAACCGGTTTTATGGGAAGGGGAATGTTGGCGAGGACACCAGGAATGTTCCCTACTCTTTGCGAAGAGTGCCCTGGGTTCTTTCACTTCCACCTGGACACCCACCAGGACAACACCAGGATGGGCAGAAGGGACCTCGGTTTAACATCTCATCCGAAGAACGGCACACCCCAGCAGTACAGCACCCCACAATACTGCACTCGGATGCCAGCAATTTTTAGGTGCAAGTCCAATCCCGGTGTGGGACGAGAACCCACGACCTTCTGGTCCAGAGGCGGATGTGCTACCAACTGAGCCACACTGACACCTAATGAGGCACTGGGCTTACCTGTAGGTGTCAGGAGTCCTAAGATATGTATAGATAAATCATCTGTAAAATGAATCAAGACAGCAGCCATGTCCGGCCCGGTGGCGCTGAGGTTGGTGCTGGACACACCCCACCGCTCGCCGCCGGGTTCGGGAGCGAGCCTGGGTCGTCGGGGGTCGACAGGGGAAGGAGGTCGGCGTCCCCACGGATGCTCTCCTCCTTCGGGGAGAGACTCCCGGGGGTGGCCGCACCCGCCGCCCGCGGGCAGTGGGGCTACCGACCCTCGGGGTGGCGGCGACTCCCATAGGGAGTCGGGGAGGGGGAGGACGCCATCCGGCACTTGGCAGGCGTGCGTAAGCACGTTCCGCCTGAGCCAGTGTCCTCAGTGGGAGGGAGGGAAGGGACAGAAAAACCGGAAAACAACCCGCGACACTCTGGATGACGGCCGCTCCAGCCACCCAGTCCGCAAATCACGGGCAGACCCCACTGTGCAAGGTGAAGGAGGCAGGTAGGGAGTCACCAGAAGGCACTCTAGGGGCAGACTCAGTAGGGACTGGAGGGCATTGAGCTAGCCCGAAGGAGTAGAGTGGCGAGGGCGATCAGGAGGATAAAAAAGAATGTACAAAAAAAAAAAAAAAAGACAGTAGCCATTACATGTACAGAAAGTGATGTCACTGAGGGGTAAGGTATATATATTAACAGATGATTTAGATATTCATATCTCAGGACTCCTACAGGTAAGCTCAATATCTCGTCTGAAATGTATTTTCATGAGCTTTCACAGTTTGACTGACCCCTAGAATGTTTGCTTCCTCTTTAACCACAAAAGCTGTTATAACAAGCATTTGTCAATGCCGAATGTTTGCTTGCCGGCATTAGCAATGGAAGTGCAGGCGTTAGACAGATGCAGTATAGGAATGGCAGTGATGTATTGAACTGACGCCAACTCCACCCCCACCCTGCAGAGATGGACAGGCACTTGGGTATGCTTTTGGGTCGTCACCCATAACGGTCATGACATTTCACCTCACCCTACCCTGCAGATACTGACAAGTGTCGAGGTGTGCCTTGGGGTGTTCGGACTTTACACTCACCTCATTCCATAAAGAAATATGCTGAAATTGGCGCAGTACAGGAAAATGGTGTGAACTCTGGGGCCAAAGAGTCCAAGGTGCACCTCGATGCCTGTCACTGGCTGCAGGGTGGGGGTGGGGGTGGAATATGTGAGCATTACTATCGACAATCACAAGTCAGACCCCTGACATCTGTCAGTCCCTACGGGGTGGGGCGGACACCTGTCAGACCCTACAGGGTAGGGTGTTATGGTCGGAAACCCTAAGGCCCTGGGTGTGTCTTGGTATTTTTAGTTTACGTTTTCAACATGGGCTTTTTGTGACCCCACCGCATGAACAGTGACACTATCAGTTTGTTAGCCGGAAGGTGATTTTGCACAGTGACTGCGCCATTTAGCGCCACAGGTGCGAAAACACATTTCCAACATGATGTGAAAAATGACAGCTGTACTGTTCATGAGGAGGAGGAGTAAAAAAATGGTAATGTTGAAAATCTGGAGCGAAAATATAAAAAGAAATGGTTAAGTCACGAGCGTGCATAGAAACTGCGCAACGCACACCCGTAATGCAATTATTTGAGGAATTTTTTGCACCAGACTTTCAATATAGGCATTATGGGACCACCGCTCATGAACAGTGTTACTGTGATTTTCTTAATCTATCCTGAACACTGATTTTCCACAGTGACTGTGCTATTCTGCGCTGGAAGTGCGAAAACACATTTTGGCCAGGATGTGAAAAATGACAGCTGTACTGTTCATAAGGATGTGTGAAAAAATGCCAGTGTTGAAAATCTGAAGTGAAATTAATACAAATCAGTGAAGTTATGAGGGTGCGTAGAAACTGTGCAATGCAGGCTTGAAATACAGTCATTTTATGGATATTTGTCACCAAATTTTCAACATAGGCATTTTAGGACCTATGCTCATGAACAGTGTCACTGTGATTTTCTTAATCTGTCCCGAATACTGATTTCCCACAGTGACCACGCTATTCTGCGCCAGAAGTGTGAAATCACATTTCGTCCAGGATGTGAAAAATGACAGCTGTACTGTTTATAAGGAGGTGTGAGAAAATGCCAATGTTGAAAATTTGGAGTGAAAATATTACAAATTCACGAATTTGCGAGAGTATTATGAGGAAAATGCAAAGCACTTTTCGTAACACAGTCATTTTAGAATTGTTTCACTAAATTTGCAACATAGGCTTTTGAGAGCCCACCTCGCGAACAGTGACACTGTTGTTTTAGTTAATCAGCCGAAGGTGATTTCGCCGCAGTGATGCGAAATACCTTTCAGAACGAATAACCAAATGATAGTCACTGAATTCATGAGGTGGGGTCCCAGAACCCATGTTGAAAATTTGGTGAAAAAATTTAAAAATTACCGAGATATACCAAAGTTGAAAAACCCTATTTCACGCCATTCTACAGCTTACTGGCATTTCTTCAGTTAGTGGTCGGCTTTAAGAGTGCAGATGTGTTCCCGTCCACCGAAGTTGTCGACCGACCTCTGAGTGAGTATGGGGTGAGGTGTGTGTGTGGGGAGGTGGGGTATGCAGAGGGTGGGTGCGGGCTGGGGGTGCAAGAGAATCAACAAGGAACTGTTTTCTTTTGTTATGGGATTTTTTTAATTTTACATAGACGATGTGGGACTTCTGCCACGCTGGAGTGGGCTCCCAGTGTGGCACCTGTAAGTTTTGGGGGGTAGTGGAGCCAATGTTGGACTGGGCATCCCCGTTAGCCATACAGTGTTGAGGGGGGACCATGAGGACGTTGGACTTATGCCATGCTGGGGTGGGCTCCCAGTGTGGCACCTGGAAGTTTTTTTTGGGGGGGCCACTGGAGCCGATGGGGATTGGGCATCCCCGTCTGAGATACAGTGTGCTTGGGAGGGAGTGTGCTGCATGAGCCGGGGATTAAGAGCACCTCTGCACAACAACTGGGGTGGGGAATACAACCCACCACTACAATCAGCGGTGGTGACGTGTGGATCAATTTGCATGCTGCTGACGGCACGGTAGTATGCTAACTGCTTACATGTTACCACCACTGATTGTAGCGGTCGTTTGCTTTCAACTGTGTGCCACTGCATTTGAACTGCTGTCATAGACAGCTGGGACATTCATTGGTGCGGTGGGGCCACACCTGCAAAAACCCTCAGGGCACTGGAAGTGGGAGTGCCACACCTATGAAAACTCGTATGGTGGCACTATGTTTCTTGCACATACTTGCAAGCAAACATAAAAGGGTTTGAGAAGGAAAAATTACTCAACAAAATAATGTTTCTTCAAAAGGTACCCCTCACCATATTTAACAAGTGCAATCATTCCTTTGGAATGAGCAGCCCCGAGCTTTAGAACTGTTTGCTAGTTATGTAATTTAGAATGAAATTCAAACTCTGCTGTGTGGTCACACTCACACATGCACTGTAACATCAGATTCATTTCTAAAGCCAAGATGAGCAGTGACTACTGAAATTAGCTAAATGGCAACCAACAATTATTAACATTTTTATCTAAAATGCGTTTTAAATTTGTTAAAACCAGGCAGAACAAATCAATTTGTCAAAATCTATATGTCATGCAAATCTAAGTCACTTAGACACTTAGCAACAGTTGCTGAAGCACTGTAACAAGTATTGCTCAAGCAGTTTGAAAAGGAACTGATTGTTGAATGAACCTTTTTCCCAGGTTCCGGAAGGGGAGGCAGGGATTAGAAATTGTTAAACTTAGTGAGGGATCCCTTTGGAGGGAAACAACATTAGTACAGTGAGTAATTTCTTCTTCAAACCTCAGGAATCCCTCACTATGAAGCCCAGATATATTTGCCCTGGGCCAGATTCATTTCTTACTGTAGAGGTTAGTTGTCCCAACTTCTCCACACCTCCTACGAGACTTCGGAATTTACCCCAAACCTAAATGGAGTGCCATGTCCAAGGATTCACCAGTCTCACCACCCTGAGCCTCACAGGGGGAAACAAAGTGATTATGCGTAAAGGGCACCCTTAACAAGTGCAGACACCATGACAGTACCTTGGGAGGAAGGGTACAGAGCCTACCTAGGGAAAAGATTCGGCAAGACAGCAGTGCCAAAACTGGTATCCCTTCTGGACTATAGTCCAGACAGTAATGCTTTGTGAAAATGTGCACTGTTTTCTAGTTAGCTGCTTTACAAATCTCTTGCAGGGGGATACCCCTTGAAGCTGCCACAGCAGCAGAGGTGCCTCTTGTAGAGTGTGCCCTGGGTCCTCTGGGATTTAACAGCTTTGTCATAACAGAACTGAATGCAGGATACAATCCACTGAGAAACTGTTCTCTTGGATGTTGGTTTGTCCTTCCCCATGTCACCATAGGTAACAAATAGCTGAGTGATAGTGTACCTGGCATCCTTTGTGTGATCCAAATAGTAACTCAGTGCCCTTTTCCCATCCAGATAGTGGAGGTTTCACTCACCTGAGCTGGACTGTCCTGCCAAGAAAACTGGAAGGCCCACTGACTGATTCAGGTAGAGTTCAGACATCAGTTTTAGGAGGAATTTCCTGTTTGTCCTTAGGCGGGCTACCTTATCCCTATGGAAAATTATGCCATCAGGATCTATACAGAGGGCCTACAGCTGACTCACCTTTCTGACAGACATCAGTGCCACCAGAAAAACTGTTTTCCAGGTGGCATACTTCAGTGCAGCAGTGGCCATGGGCTCAAAGGGAGCCTCCATCAGTTAAGCAATACACAAGTTCAAATCCCAGGGAGGGACAGGTTCCCTGGAGGCACACAAACTACTGCACTGTACTGTCTACCATGTATCTGCATTGATTGAGCAACAATCCAGGAATCTGTGCATGGATGGTAACTACTTTTAATGTTCCTCTATCGGTTTATAAGTCGTAATCTGTATCTAGGTGTCTGGTGGTATATACCCATGTTTACCCACTATTCCTCTCTTTGCTTTTTTTGTCCATGTTGCTCCACAGATACGTTGGCTGCAATTCTGTCCCCTTGTTTTTGTTTCATTCCCCCCCCCACACACATTTCCATCCCCATTCTTTTGCTGGTCTTTGTTAGTTGTTTTTTTTTTTTTTTGTAGAGGCATCAGTGTGGCTGGATGTTCTTAGGACAAAACATAAAGCAATCTTACAAAAAACTTTCATTTTGGAAAGCTACAAATTTCATGTGTGATCGCCAGTGGCAGATCTACCTTTCCATTCCCTTTTGGGCGGCACCAGCCATTCGTTTGTGGTTGTTCAAATTGCTGCCACATATCCTGTCTTGTTATGTAGTGTTTTGATATTGAAATAAATGAAATAAAAAAATATTACACATGGGGTATAAATGCTACATTCTGTAGAATACCCTTCGCATTGAATACACTTCAACAAGGGGGAATGAACCTATTTATTAATTTTAAAACACAGTATTTTGATAAAATGCACTTTGTTTCAACCTGTATGAGGTTTATACTTTTTTTCACAAAGGCAATGCCTGTGGTTCAATGGGCAGAGCAACAACATCACTCCCCCATCAGGCTTTAAAAGGCCACTCCTCCTGGACTGTTCCAGGATCTATTTCTTCATTGCCCCACCATCCTCCCCTCCCCCCCCCACAGCGGCACATCTCTCTTTTCCATGTACTTCTTCCTAAACTACCTTTAGCCAAAGGAATCATTCTCAAGGTACCTACAAGGGTGGAACCCTCCTTTAGGATTTCTCGCCATCGTACCCCTATAGGGTGGTATATCCCACGGACAGAGAGGCGAACAGCCACAATATATTTAAGTCACACAAGCATACATCATACCAAGTTGCGTAAGCATATTGAAGTGTATTGTAAGTATATGTTTCACATGATTGGTGGCACGATGATATTTTGAAACACGTCACTGTGACATGTATTTAAGTGGGTGCACTAATATTTGACTCCACCCCCTGATGAAAACCGTTATTCCTCAAAGTGCTGGGGAACCTGCGATGTCTTAATAAACTTTTTAACTTGGAATCTTTACCGTATGCATTGCATCTTTTCTTTGTGGTTCAGGGACAGGTTCCGTCACTGGAGGATACAGCTGATTAAGGCCCTTGAAAAACTTTTTGAAAATGGATTGTGAGGCCACTGACCTGTCTCTGCCAGCTGATATGTAAGCTGACACTGCTGCTCAATGAACCTTCAGGGTCGAAGACCCGAGGCCCAAGGACTGGAGGTGAAGTAGGCAATCCAGGATTGTGGACAGAACTCCTGGAGGGGATGGATCTGCTTGGAAGTGCAACATAAGAAAAATCTTTTCCATTTTGATGCATACATTTTCCTTGTTGCTGGTGTAACCCCCATACAAATAGGCATTCCTATAATGTCTTCCTGGGCTTGCCTAATGCCCACTGTCAGGATGGTGTTCTGTGTCTAGCCATTTGAAACTGCCTGCATGAGAGCGCTATAGTAAGCCTCCGTGCCTGTCTCTTTAAGAGAACCATTATGCTGTGATAAAAATTAGTCTGGGCTAGGTCCAAGTGATTTAAGGCTTGCAACCAGCCAGACAAGTTGTATTTCTGCTCTATTCTGCAGTCGCTTTAGCGCAGAGGGAGCTCTGAAAAGTAACTATTTACTGTTTATCTGTAGTATTAATAATAATATAGGAGTTTGTCTAACCTGCTTCCATTTGCAGCACAAACATTTGGACTGAAGCCACCATTTTGGTTCTGGACTGCCAGGTTGGACAAATCAGAATCTCAGGGGACCTAAAATGGAAACTGTCCACAGATGCCTTGTGGGAGTGAAACCTGTAGGAATTGTAGTTTCAAGGTTTAGTGCTTAAATGGACCTGGAGGGGGAGCCCTTGCTGTGACAGACAGTTCCCTCAGCCAACCAAACCTTTTGGATCACTGGGAAAGCCCAGAACTGCCTGCAGCAGTTTGTCAGTTGTGAGCTGGAGTGTGAAGATTGAACAGCTCGAGTCATCGAGCAGCTGCTCCTGCGTAGGAGTGCAGGAGAATTGGCGGGAAGGCTATGCTGGCCTGCCTGCCACATCTTCCATCATGAAGAACTGCAGTGTGTGGAAAACTCCGGATTTGATCCAATTTCCCTTCAAGACCTGAAACCTGAAGAAAGAAGTGTTTCCTTGCTGCCTGCAAGTGGACTGAAGATTTGTTCCTGAAGCGATTGGCCTGCCAGGCACTAAAGTGAGCCCCAGATCGAGAGGTTTGCAGAGGGACACTGTGATTAGCAAACAGACTCTGTCCAAACTGTGGCAAGTAACTTTAAAGAGTTCTAGATGTGCTGAATGTGTTGTGTGGGTTGCGATTTGGTTCCCCACACTGAGTTCTGCTACGCCAGCTGGAGGCTGTTCCAGCACTTGCAAACGGACTTCATCCGAACTGCTCACTCTGCCTAGGCCCTGCCACCTTAGCATAGGTTGCCATGCCCATATCAGAGACATTTCCGTCGAAAGGCCTGCTCGGGGATTCGGCCCCCTGCTCAACACCACCAAGCAGGTAGCGACCACCATGGTGAGTCGTGCAGGCCCTGCTTCCCCTGGCAATCCAGTACATCATCTTCATTTCATCTGTCCTGCGTCCTGGTCTGGGTAGCGTGAGTACAAAACAGGGTAGCTCCCTGCAACAGAGCTGCAATCATTTGTGTGTTCATCTGATTTTCTTGTTCTGGGTTTATTTGCAACAGACTGAGCCATCTGGCTCCGGATTACAAATATTTGGGTTGAGTACATGTTAAGTGTGGTTTTCCTTCCTTAGGGCCCCAACAACAGCTGCAATGCTGGCCTACCCCAGGCAATGCTTCAGGCTAGCCTGTCCTCCAACTGGGTACCCAGGGTTGCGGGACTTGGTCAGAGGGACTTACAGTGCATGCTTTACCAACCTGAATATAATCAGATTTGCCAATCATCGCTAGATTCATGCCCCACCCTTGTTCACACTCCCCTGAATAAATCAGATTGTGGTTTGTTTTTTTTTTCCACGTTTAACCTGGCTAGTGTGTACCTTCTTGGTGGGGATATTGTACTGCCTTTGAATTGCTGCATCACTGGTCTTGTTTTACGGGCTGTTTCTCCAGGGCCATCACAGAAGGTCCAGCCCTGGTGGCAAGTGCAAGAGGTGTGAGCATATTACTACTGTCATATGTTAAATGTGAAGGTGTTGTTGTTGTTGAACCATTTGGGCCACTAGAAGGGTTGGTGGGTGGTTATAGCATCCCAGAGGGCTATACCAACTGCAGTTACGCTACCCCAAAACCATTCCTCCAGGTGGAGGCACCCATTCACCGAGCTCAGGCCCCTTAACCTGTGCATAGTCACGCAGGCAGGGGTAGTAGCCCACAGGATAGGGCCACCTAGGGGTTACACTGGTTTTCTGCAAACCCTAAGTACTTTCATACCCTCCTCAGAAATATTCAGCACCGAGAACTCTAGCTTCTCAAGAACCATGCTCTGAGGCATAGAGTTCTCAGATCTGGGAACCTTATCCTGCCTCGGAACAGTGTTAACAGGTTGTATCTCAAGGACACGCAGATGGACTGTCTCCTGGAGAGGAACAGGAGTATACAGTACCAGGTTTGCCTGGTCCAGTCCGCAGCAATCAGGATCATTGTTGATGACTCCCTTCTTAGTTTTATCAACACTCTCAGTAAAAGTGGAAAAGGAGAGAAGGCACAGAGAAACTTCCCTGACCTGCTGAGGACTAGAGCGTCCTCTGGGATTGAACCCACTGCTGGGTGTCTGCAATAGAAAAGTGGGAGCTGGTTGTTTTCCCAGGGGGTGAACAGCTCTATTTCTGGTGTACCCCACCTTCTGAACACTGATGACAGCACCTGATGGTTCAGGGTCCATTTGTGATTTCCCTGGCAGATGCTACTCAAGAGGTCTGCTAGCACAATGTCTATCCCTGGTAGGTGTACTCTAGACAGCTGCACCTGCAGGGAATATGTCAGGTTCCAGACCACCAAGGCCACTGTGCACAGCTTTGAAGATCTTGTTCCTCCCTGTTTGTTTATGTAGTACATGGTTGTGGCAATGTCTGTTCTGATCTGGACAGACTGACCACTGATCTGGGAGGAAAACACCTGCATCGCTAGACTCACTGCCCTGAATTCCAGGAGATTTATGTGCTCCTGAGTCTCCTGTGCACTCCATGTGCTGCTCACAGTTAGCCCCTCCAGGTGGACACCCCACCCTAGAAGGGAGGCATCTGTTGTAAGAATGACTGTAGGAAATTGCTGCAGGAAGGGGATCTCATCTCTGAGGTTGAATTCCTCCTTCCACCAGTCTAGTGCAAGTTTTTTTTGTTTGTTTGTTTATTGTAAAATCAGAATTACAACCTTTGAGCTAAAAGCTCATTTACAAAGGATCCTCGTTGAACAGAAGGTGGGGGAACATCAAGTACACGGACAGTGGAGAAAAACAGAAGCAGCTAGTAGGCATTGCCAGTTACATATCATTAAAAAGGCTATACAGCATTACAAATAGAAGGATGGGGAGAGACAGAATACATTGCAAAAGCCATCACATAATTACATAATACAGAGGAAAATAGTCCCATAACAGATTAGGTGAATAAAGTGCAGATTCCAACTATGTACAAAGTATGAAAATTCCCAGAATGCAGCTATAGAGCTTAGATAGGTTCCCAGAGGGAACAATTAATGTGACCACCAACGAGTACAGCCATTAAGGGAGAGCAGGCTACAGGCTAGATGGGTGAGGGGGAGAGTACAATGTTGGGTGATAGCTTAAGGGTCAGGGGGGCTAAGTGGGTGTGGAGGTGGAGGGTATGGAGGGTCAGGAGGGCTAAGTGGGTGAGGGGGGGGGGAATGGGGAACCAAGGGGTGGGTAGGTTCTTGTGACGGCACAATTTTTTTTTATTTCTTTGGTAACCACATAAGGCCCACTAGGCACAAGTGCCTGTTTTACCCGGGAGCACTGGGGTGGTTAGATGACTTGCTCAGAGTCACACAGTATGCAAGTGGAGGTGGTGGAAATCAAAACCAGGTCTACTGGATGTACCAAGCTCTTTCACAGCTCATTACTCTAACCTCTTGGCTATACTATAATTTGGATAGGGTGCCCCGCCTCTGAGACCAATGCTCTCCTAGGTGGTACCGAATATCTCTCATCTGAAATCTGGACCCTGGCACCGCTACTGTGGAGGAGGCCATGTGACCCAGTAGTCTTAGAAAATCCCTAGGGGCTATCCCAGTAGTGTGGAGGGCCAAGGCGCTGGCACTTTACCTGCGCCACACTAGTGACCCAAGTTTGGAAACGGAGTCGAGTCATTTGAGGGCTGGCCGGGACAGAGAGGATCAAGCGCCCCATCAGACTGCTCTCCTCCCACAGGCGGAGGGGGGTTATGTGACCTGTTGCTTGCCTGCCACCTGGAGGTGTCCAGGTGGTAGCACAGTTCAGACACACACACATAGTCAGCTAACACAGGCATTTGAGGACATCTCCGTGGAGGCAGAGCTCCTCTGTTGCACCACTGCACATGGACAGCTGTGAGGGCAACCAAAAATTGGGAGGGAAAACCCCTCTGGCCACAGGATGATGTCCTGGCCTCCAGCCCCACACCAACGACCAAGAACACCGCACTATGGAAATGAAAGGGTAAGTCCCAGAACGGGCAGGTTGTGGCGCTGGGAGGTCTGGATGGAAGGGGGCTGGCTAGGGGCATAGGAGTGAAAAGTACTGATATATATGTAACCCCCTTGCAAATGGGGGTTCCTAAAGCTTCCCCGGAGCTTGGATAAATGCTCTGTGCCTGGTTAGAGTTCGGCGTTAAAGCCGTTTAAATGGGGAGCCAGTGAGCGCTTCAAAAGGCCTCCGTATGCTGTCTCTGTAAGAGCTGCTTTGGTTTGCAGTCATAATTGATCAGGGAGGGGGTTTGAGTGTTGCTATGCTCGAGTCCCGCCCAGGCTGCTGATTTTTCGCTCCGTTGCTGCCATCGCTAGTGGTGCAGGGGGAGCTTCACAAGGGGATGTGAATGTTGGCTTTAAATACTGGGAAATAGTAATGGCAATGTAGTGTTCTAACCTGCCTTGTTTTGCAGCACAGAAGGTTTCGATTGCCTCCTCCATTTTGGTCCTGAACTAGTGAATTGGACCAATCAGTACCTTGGGACTCTACAGAGCTGGCTGACCAATAGGGGAACTGTTTGTATGTGAGAAAGGTATTATGGGCTATGGCGCCTTTTTGCACCACTGAGAGCTAAAGGGAGTGACTGGCAGGTTTCGCCAGCCAATGGGAGCGGGTCGCGCCCGAACTCAAAGAAGAGCCCCTTGTTGCTGGAGGGCAGATGCGTGTGGTTGGTGAAGGGAGAGGAGCTGTGTGCTTCTGCGCTGGAGAGTGTTCGTACGTGAAGCGCGTGAAGGTCTGAAGCGGCCGTTTGTGTTTTTGGCTCCAGCGGACTAAATCCGTTGGCGGGCAGTCAGAGGAGGCTGTGCTTTGTGCAGCTACCCACCAGGCTCGACCTGTAGGAGGACTGGAGAAGATTGCAGAATTGCGCTCAGTCCGGAGAAAAGTGGAAGCTGCCGTTGCAGTATCTCAGTGGCTGTGAGTTTGTGGAACCATTGGAAGCAGCTGCCTGGTGTGGTACCCCTCTGTTGTTGTTTACCATATAAATGTGTAAGAAGACCGGTGAAAGTCAGGCTCCATCCTGGTAGCGGTGAAGGAATCGTCATTTGCTGGGGTTGTGAGTACTAATTCAGGGTCGCTCCCTGTAGTGTGTCTATGCAGTGGTTTTAGTGCACCATTTAACTTCAGATTACTTAACTGAACTTTCCTCTTACTTTGACCTGCTCAGGACTGTTACGTTTGTGTATGCTAAGGGCCCCAACCAGCTGCCACGTGTGGACTAGCCATTAGGGCTTGGGTACACCGGGATAATAAGCTGTAGGGTTAGGCCTGTGCACAGAGCCCTAGGTACATAAGTATAGTGATAAGCTAATTAACTTGATTCCCCCTGTCCTTGTTGTTTTCCCCCCTGAATAAATCAGATTGTTTTTTGTACAGCTACATCCTGGCTATTGTGTACATTAATGGTGAACTGCTGCCTGGTGATTGCAACATAACTGTATCTTACTTTACATGGGTCCCCGAAGGGAGCTGGAATATATTTTTCGTGGGGTAAGTGTACTGGTGAACAGAATTATTGGTACCCAGTGTGAGTCACTAGTGGGACGAAAGGGGGGGTTGCAGTAGCTCAGAGGGCTGTAACCGTGGTAGTCTTAACTGCGTTAACCCCGACCTCTGGGTGGAGGCACCTGTCAACGGATCTGGGCCCCTCAACCTGCCTCTGTGGGGGCAGACAGGGGTAGTAGCCCTAAGGGTAGCGCCCCCTGGGGGTTACAAATTGAGGTACCGCTGGGATTAGCGTCCCCTAGTGGCTCAGTGAGGAGATACCCCAAAGATGGAAAAAATGGAAGGGGATGTGTTGGAAAAAAATTAAGCTGGGACCCATCAAAACCATGGTACACAAACTAATGGGTTGGGGTGAAGCAAAAGAGTTAGATTCCCAGAAGACTGTATTATTGTTAGATGTGCCCTTGGGTACCTCAGCTGCTGATATTGTCTCTGTTGCAGAATGAGTAAAGTGTTTGGGTAAGGTTGAAGTGAAAGGGCGTATGGCTGATTTGCTTGACCAGACATTGCAGGTGCTACTCCTATGCAGTGTGGCCATCGACCCTGAGAAGGTACCTCCTGTACTTTACCCGGAGGGTGCGTCCCAGGGTGGAGGCTAATCCATATCCGAAGTGGGTCAGTCACTCCTGGGGGGTCTCCTCAAATGAACAGTTTTAAAGATAAACTGCTTAAATTGTTAGCTGTGGAGGGGAGGACTACCCAGGAGTTGCTACAAGCCTTCGATCTGTCCAGTGATACTACCCCTCGGGGTTCCCCGGGCACATCCCCTTGCCCACCCAAGAGTTCAGTGTTGGCTTCTCTGCCCCTGGCAGTCCCCTCTATACAGCTAGATTCCTACCGTAAATTAAAACTTTTCTTTGGCATGGTACCAGTGCCTTCTGGGGAAGATGACCTGGAGGCCTGGATGGACTATGCCACCCCTTTGGTCCAGGAGTGGCAATGCTCCGAGGGGGAGAAAAGGAAGAGGCTGATGGAGAGTTTGCAGGGTCCTGCCTTAGAAGCCATTCGGTTCTTCCGGGCCACCCGTCCGGAAGCCACCGCTGCAGAGTATCTCTCTGCTTTGGAAGGGGTTTTTGGGAGTACAGAGACTGGTGAAGATTTATTATGGAAATTCAGGTCTGCTAAGCAGTGGAGAAATGAAAAACTGTCCGCTTTTGTTACTAGAGTGGAGAGGGCCTTGCAGAAGGCTTATAGAAAAGGGGGAATCACTGCTACAGCCCTGAATCAGGTTCAGTTAGAACATGTTTTAAAGTCTGCCAGATTCTCTAGTGTAACGCTGCTGAAACTCAAGTTGCATGATCGGCTGGCCACCCCGCCTGAATATTGTCAATTGATGAGGGAAATTCGGGAAGTGGAGACTGATGAAGAGGGGTGGGAACCTTGTGTGGGGGCAGTGAACCCTAGTGGGACCCCTGAGTCTAATACCCCTGAGGAGACTGGCTCGCCTGGAGGGTTCGAGGGGTTCCCAGATTTCCCAGGTACTGTGGGGATGCAGGTTGTTTCCTCTGACCCCTACATGGAGGGTGAGTTGAGGGCTGAGATCAGGAATTTACGGGAATTGGTGAGGGACTTAAAGCAGTCTACTGTGTACCCTACTCGGCCTGGGGCCCCTGAGTCATGTAGTGCCCCAAACCCTGGCCTTAGAGAGCTTCCTCCCTCCCCTCAGGGCCCCCCTCAGACTAGTGATCCCCAGGACCCTAGGTTTTGTTATCACTGTGGGGAAGATGGGCATTTCCAGCCTGACTGCCAGAGGCCGGAGAATTTAAGGAAAGTTAACAGCAGACTGATCGTTCGACACCGCCAGACCCAGTCTCGGGCCCCCAAGAAAAGTTTTGTGACTCAGGCCCATGCCCGCCAGGCTACCAATGTTGCTACCCCCAACTGGTCTGATGTGGTCGGGCCGTCTATGGAGACCCGGGTGCGGGTAAATGGAATTCCAACTCGAGCTGTACTGGACAGTGGCTCCCAGGTGACCATCATGTTTCAGGACTGGTACCAAGTGCACTTATCTGAAGTGCCCCTGCAGCCTCTAACTGGTCTACATGTATGGGGGTTCAGCGACAAGGCCTATCCATATTTGGGGTACATCCGTGTCTGGTTATCTTTCCCTGCAATTGTGAATGAAATAGATGAGCAAGTGGAAACCTTAGTTTTAGTTTGCCCACCCACTGGACTGTACGATGGAGTGCCCTTGTTGATTGGGACAAATGCACACATGTTGGGACGACTGGCCCAACTGTGCTCAGAGAAGTGAGCATTCCAGACTGGGCCAGCTTTGAGCGTATCTGCTGTGATTCAAAAGGTCAGGGCCACTCAGAAGATGGGTAGTTTGGAGGAACCCGAAGGCCATGGGGGTGGCGTGGAAAAAGGATCCGGCCCTCGTGGTACTTGCCCCAAATGCACAATGTGTTTTGCATGGAGAGGTATGATTAAAGACCGATGTCAAGAATAAGTTGTTGATGCTAGATGCGCCTGTGGAAGGAGGATTACCTGAGGGGTTGTTACTCAAACCCAGCATTCTGCCGGCTAGGGCCCATGCTTATGTTAAGAGGGTGATGGTTCAAGTGCACAATGTGTCTGATAAAGAGATTTGAATAAGAAGAGGGTGTACCCTGGCTAGCGTCATTGTGCAGATACTGCTGTATTACCAAATAGAAAAAGTTCCCGGATGGGTGATAGAGTTACTCCTGATCTGTTTGACTTCGGTGATTCCCGTTGCCCTGACTGGAAGCGAAGGGTCAGTGAGAGGACTTGCCAGAGGGACCAGGTTTTTCCCTGAAGGAGTGGGATGTGGATGTGTACAAGGGGCTGAGCATCACATTCGACTGCACGACGAAAGACCTTTCAGAGAGAGATCCTGACTTCTGGCTCCTGCTGACGTAGATGATGTAAGGCGGCATCTGCAAAAAATGTTGGCTGCTGGCGTAATCCAAGAGTCTAGGAGCCCTTATGCCTCCCCCCATCGTAGTAGTATGGAAAAAGAATGGGGCAGTTTGGATGTGTGTAGACTATCGTACTTTGAATAGGCGGACCATTCTGGATCAACATACCATGCCACGCATACAAGACGCCTTGGATTGTTTGAATGGTAGTAAGTGGTTCTCTGTATTGGACCTTCGGAGTGGATACTACCAGATCCCGATGGCCCCAGATGACTGGGAGAAAACTGCTTTCATTTGTCCCTTAGGCTTCTTTGAGTTTATTCGGATGCCTCAAGGAATTTCGGGGTGCTCCAGCCACTTTTCAGCGCTTGATGGAACGAGCTGTGGGGGACATGAATCTACTCGATTGTTTGGTCTATCTAGATGACGTCATAGTGTTTGGACTATCGTTGGAAGAACACGAGCAACGATTATTTAAAGTCCTGGATCGGTTGGAGGACTTTGGCCTTAAATTGTCTATTGACAAGTGTCAATTCTTCCAGACTTCTGTAAAATATGTGGGCCACATAGTGTCCACCGAGGGCATAGAGACTGACCCTGGCAAGGTGGAGGCGTTGACCACTTGGCCTCAATCCAGGAATTTAAAAGAGCTGCAACAATTCCTGGGGTTTTGTGGATACTATAGGCGGTTTGTCAGAGACTATTCACGAGTGATTCGCCCCCTCCTTAATCTCACTCAGGGGTATCCGCCTACTCACAAAAAAATATAAGAAGGGTGTGTACACTGACCTGGAAAAGAAGTACTTTCGGCCAAACGATATGTTCAGGGATCGATGGACTGCTGAGTGTGAAGAAGCTTTTCATGACATCATATATCAACTTATTCATGCTCCAGTACTGGCCTATGCTGACCCAGTCAAGCCCTACACTCTTCATACTGATGCCAATCTACAAGGATTGAGGGCTGTGTTATATCAGGAGCACTCGAATGGGCTGAGACCTGTAGAGTTTGCCAGTAGAAGCCTGACGCCTTCAGAGAAAAATTACCCCATGCACAAACTAGAGTTTTTGGCTCTAAAGTGGGCCATTGTTGATCAGTTTCATGACTGTTTGTATGGTACCAAGATATTAGTAAAGATTGATAACAACCCTTTGACCTACGTACAGACCTCTGCCAAATTGAATGCTACTGGGCATAGGTGGCTCTCTGCCTTGGCCACTTATGATTATGCTGTAGAATACCGGGCGGGCCTAAACCATATAGATGCGGATGCTCTCTCTCGGAGGCCTACGTCCCAGACTGAATGGGTCCGGTTGTCTGAACCTGACATAAGAGCCCTCTGTCAGAAATTTGACAAAGAGGAACAGGCGTCTCTTGATACGGTGGACTGTGTGGTAGATTGTCTGGGGTCACTGGAAAACTGTATATCTGCTGCTTACTGTCATTTCTCTGCCTTGAACCAGCTTCCTGCCGCAACTCAACAATGATGATCTCCAACAGGCTCAATCCTGTGATCCTATGATAAGAATGGCTGTAGAGGTTTTGCGGGCAGGAAGGGATGTATCCAAACTACGTTCCACTGACATACGGACTGCTTTGTTGTATAAAGAGGGGCCCAAGTTAAAGCTGATCAACCAACTACTATATAGAGAGACTGTGAATAAGGAGGGTCGGGTACACCGACAACAACTGGTGCTGCCAGTAGTTTTTAGAGAGCTAGTTCTCCAGTCATTGCATAATCAAATGGGGCACCTGGGCATAGATTGAACACTTGACTTGGTACGGTCTGATTCTATTGGCCAAGATGAGTGCGGACGTGAACAGTATGTCAAGACCTGTGGTCGTTGTTTGCAAAGGAAAGCGTTACCCCAGAGAGCTGCTCCACTGGTCAACATTACTACTAGTGCTCCTATGGAACTGGTCTGTATTGATTTCCTGAGTTTAGAGCCTGATCTGAAAAGTGTTAGCATCATATTCGTGGTCACTGATCATTTCACTCGGTATGCACAGGCTTTTCCGACCGAGGATCAGAAAGCAACTACAGTGGCTAACATACTTGTTGAGAATTTTTTCGTCCACTATGGGGCTCCACAGTGGATTCATTCCGATCAGGGAAGGGACTTTGAGAGTCGCTTGATTAAAGAGATGCTATCTTTGTGGGGGGTATGAAAATCACGAACCAACCCCTATCATCCGCAGGGAGACCCTCAGCCTGAAAGGTTTAATCGTACATTGCTTGACATGCTGGGCACCTTACAATCAAAAGATAAATCGAGATGGAGCCAACAGATCAGCACTTTAGTTCATGCCTACAATTGTACTAAAAGTGATGCCACAGGGTTTTCTCCCAGTCGACTGATGTTTGGAAGAGAGGCTAGATTGCCAGTGGATGTGTGTTTTGGGGTTTCCCCTGATGGGGTGCGAGCAGAAAACCATCTACAGTACGTACAGAAATTAAAGGCCCAATTAAATCATGCCTACCAACTGGCCCAGACCATGGCTGCTAAACGAAATCTGGCTAACAAGGAGAGATATGACAAAAAAGTGAAAACAGTAGAGTTGAGAGAAGGGGATAGAGTGTTGTTGAGAAATCTGGGACTGCATGGCAAACATAAAATTGCCGACAGATGGCATCACCTCTCTCATATTGTTGTGGGACAGCTGGCAGACCTACCTGTGTATAAAGTGCGGCCTGAAAACAATTCGAAAGATGTGAAAACCATACACAGAAATCATCTGCTGCCAATTGGGCAGATCTTGATTGAAGCTGACCCTTCCTCTATCTCTCCTTCCAGGCCCATGACTAGATCTGTTACTAAGAGAGGAACCAAGCCCGTGAAGCCTTCAACAAGTCCACCAAGGGAGCCTTGCCCAACCCCCCCTGCAGAAGGAGATGGTCAATACTCAGTGTCAGAAAACAGCGAAGATGATGTTGAATACTATCCCTCTTATGAGCTAAGTCAATTGTTTCGGGGCAATCCCCTTATTAACTCAGGAACTGAAGCTGGCCCATCTGTGTTGATTGAGCCCTCTATTTTGTCCCCGGAGGAAATGCCTCCAGAAGATGAATGGAGTAGCAGACAAACTCAAGGGGCTGAGTCCTTAGGCTTGGCTGAACTGTCTGGCCTGGCTGAGTTATCTGACTTCTCAGAGGAAGAGAGTGAGACGGGGGAACCAGGCAGCAATATGTCAGAATCAGAAGGATATTTGGAATGCCCTGATGGTTCCCCTTTAGTACCTAAATGGCCCCTGGATGAGCCCAGTGGGGTTGGTTCAGGGATAGAAGGTCAAGCCCCTAATAGTACTATGCGTATCAAGCCTGATCCCCTTGAAGGGATTCCTGTTGCTAATTTCCCTGACATGGAAATGGAGTCAGGGCCTGGTTCAGAATCCCTTGAGACCCCTAGACGATCCGGCCAACAGATCCGGCCAGTAATCAAGTTGAGCTATGAATCCCTGGGTCAGCCAGTGGACCTGCCCTTAAATGTGGTTCACAAGGGGGTATATGTGTCCCCAAGTTCTTTGCCTAAGTTAGCCTTGGGGGATAACTCCCGATTGCTAGTATTACCCTTTGAGTGTAGTGTTTCTGCTCAGGGTGATGCACCAGTGACTAGAAAAGAGGAGCTCCCCCAGTCCCGGTGCCGTAAGCAGGAATTAGTAACCTGATCTGAAAACAAAAGGGAAACTAGAGTTATGTGTACAATGTGTATGAATCATAATATACTGTTCATGTGATATTTCTGTATGTGATTTAAAATGTGATGTAGTGTTAATTGGAGTGTTCATCTAAATGGCCACAGGGGAAGTTGCTTGACGCGGACGTCAGCTTTTCCAGGCCAAGGAGGGTGTAACCCCCTTGCAAATGGGGGTTCCTAAAGCTTCCCTGGAGCTTGGATAAATGCTCTGTGCCTGGTTAGAGTTCGGCGTTAAAGCCGTTTAAATGGGGAGCCAGTGAGCGCTTTAAAAGGCCTCCGTATACTGTCTCTGTAAGAGCTGCTTTGGTTTGCAGTCATAATTGATCAGGGAAGGGGTTTGAAACATAGAATTTGATGGCAGATAAGGACTGCTTGGCCCACTTAGTCTGCCCATTTGTGTTGCTATACTCGAGTCCCGCCCGGGCTGCTTATTTTTCGCTCCGTTGCTGCCATCGCTAGTGGTGCAGGGGGAGCTTCACAAGGGGATGTGAATGTTGGTTTTAAATACTGGGAAATAGTAATGGCAATGTAGTGTTCTAACCTGCCTTGTTTTGCAGCACAGAAGGTTTCGATTGCCTCCTCCATTTTGGTCCCGAACTAGTGAATTGGACCAATCAGTACCTTGGGACCCTACAGAGCTGGCTGACCAATAGGGGAACTGTTTGTATGTGAGAAAGGTATTATGGGCTATGGTGCCTTTTCGCACCACTAGAGCTAAAGGGAGTGACTGGCAGGTCTCGCCAGCCAATGGGAGTGGGTTGCACCCGAACTCAAAGAAGAGCCCCTTGTTGCTGGAGGGCAGATGCATTGTGGTTGGTGAAGAGAGAGGAGCTGTGTGCTTCTGCGCTGGAGAGTGTTCGCGCGGGAAGCGCATGAAGGCCTGAAGCGGCCGTTTGTGTTTTCGGCTCCAGCGGACTAAATCCGTTTGCGGGTGGTCAGAGGAGGCTGTGTTTTGTGTAGCTACCCACCAGGCTCGACCTGTAGGAGGACTGGAGAAGATTGCTGAATTGCGCTTCGGTCCGAAGAAAAGTGGAAGCTGCCGTTGCAGTATCTCAGTGGCTGTAAGTTTATGGGAGCACTGGAAGCAGCTGCCTGGTGTGGTACCCCTCTGTTGTTGTTTACCATATAAATGTGTAAGAAGACTGGTGAAAGTCAGGCTCCATCCTCGTAGCGGTGAAGGAATCGTCATTTGCTGGGGTTGTAAGTACTAATTCAGGGTCGCTCCCTGTAGTGTGTCTATGCAGTGGTTTCAGTGCACCATTTAACTTCAGATTACTTAACTGAACTTTCCTCTTACTTTGAGTTGCTCAGGACTGTTATGTTTTGTGTGCTAAGGCCCCAACCAGCTGCCACGTGTGACTAGCTGTTAGGGCTTGGGTACCCCGGGATAATAAGCTGTAGGGTTAGGCCTGTGCACAGAGCCCTAGGTAGATAAGTATAGTGATAAGCTAATTAACTTGATTCCCCCTGTCCCTGTTGTTTTCCCCCCTGAATAAATCAGATTGTTTTTTGTACAGCTACATCCTGGCTGTTGTGTACATTAATGGTGAACTGCTGCCTGGTGATTGCAACATAATGTATCTTACTTTACAGGGGGTCCCCGAAGGGAGCTGGAATATATTTTTCGTGGGGTAAGTGTAGGTACCCAGTGTGTCACTAGTGGGACGAAAGGGGAGTTGCAGTAGCTCAGAGGGCTGTAACCGTGGTAGTCTTAACTGTGCTAACCCTGACCTCTGGGTGGAGGCACCCGGCAACGGATCTGGGCCCCTCAACCTGCCTCTGTGGGGGCAGACAGGGGTAGTAGCCCTAAGGGTAGTGCCACCTGGGGGTTACATATAAAAAAGAAAGAAAGAAAATCCATTACAGGCCTTGGCTGGTCTGCTTTGAAGGATTCTGCAGTTGAAATCAGATTTGTTACCCTTGCTGGAGGAAGGAATAGCTTACCTTGCAAGGTATCCAGCTCTGCACCGATAAAGTCCAGAACTTGAACAGCTTCTATTTGAGACTTCTGGCAGTTTGTGAGGAAGTCCAATTCCTCCAAAGTGTTTTGTGTCAGCAATATGGAGGAGTTTGTGTCCTGCTGTCTTTTTTCTGAGATCAGCCAGTCATCCAAGTAAGGAAAACCCACCACCCCTCTCCTTCTCAGATGTGCTGCCACCACAGCTATGCACTTTGTAAATACCCTTGAAGCGAGGTGAGGTCGAAGGGAAGGGCTGTGAACTGGTAGTGGTACTTCCCTAACCTGAACCCGAGGTATTTTCTGTGACTTGACCTAACTGGTATGTGTAAGTAGGCGTCTTTAAATCTAGTGATCCCAGACAGTCTCCTGCTTGCAGAGATGGAATCACTGAGCCCAGTGTTACCATCTTGAATTTTTATTGAAGTGTTTGTTCAAGTATCTCAGGTTTAAAATGGATCGCCACTTTTCATACTAATGTAACCCCTAGGTAGCACTATCCTATGGGCTACTACCTCTGCCTGTAAGCCTAGATACAGGTTGAGGGGCCTGGACTCTTTGAACTGGTGCCTCCACCAGGAGGGTTGGTTCAAGGGCAGCGTAGCTGCTCTGGGTACAGCCCTCCGGACACTGATACCCCCATCTAACCCCTCTAGTGGCCTGTATTGGTCAGCAATTAGACAGTCACAATTAACACAAGAATACAATGTTAACCCCACATTTGGCACACTTACCACCAGGGCTGGATTACCTGTACTGGCCCTGGAGACCCCCTGTAAAATAAGACCTGCAACGGAGAAAAGCAATAACACGGTGTCCCCACCAAAGGTACACCGTCCATAACCTGTTTAAATGCAAAAAGATTTAGATCTGATTTATTAGGGGAACGTGAACAAGGGAAGGGCAGCAATCTGGTGATTGATACAGGATCTGATCTAGTCAGGGCAAACATACATGCCTATGAGTCCCTCTAACACAGTCACACACTGTGGGTACCCAGTTTTCACTGCAGGCTAGCCTGAAGCATTGCCTGGGAGAGGCCGGCATTGCAGCTGTTGTTGGGGCCCTTAAGAAAGAAAAACACTTGCACTTTGACCCACAATTTGTAATCCGGAGCCGGATTAGCAAACACAATTAAATCAGATGACACACCACTGATATTTGAACTTTGTTGCAGGGAGCTACCCTGATGTTTACTTATGCTACCCACAGGCCAGGCGCTCCTAAGACCTGTAGACACAGTTGGATACGAATGAAGATGAAATCCCTCGTGGTCCTCGTCGACGATGCTGGTCTTCAAGCTGGCAGAACACGTCATTCAGGCTGAAGAAAACATGCAACATGAACGTTTTCTAACTACATGGCTGCACAACACTTTGAACAACTCAAACATATTTATATGTAAAGTAAACAAGGTCCTTTCTGGTCCTTCCAGGCAGGATGCAGGCTGATCTTCCTCTCAGGCTTATGGAACAGATTACCTGCAGTTGCAGGCAGCAGCTATCCAGGCTGGAACAATTTGGACCTGCAGACTGACGACTGAACAAGTCTAGGCCAGGCAGCCCTAACCCCTAAGAGATGGCAAGCTCCCCAGGGGCACACACACTAGCTCTTGGGATGTCTCTCCAAATCCGAACTTTTCCAGTAGTTGCCCCCTTTTATAATAATAACAACAATAATGATAATGTTATTTGTACAGCACCTTTCAAAATATCAAGGCGCCTTGACAATAAAAAGATAAAACTAGACACAGTAAAACACAATTATACACAAATTACAGTAAAATTCCATGAATTTGGTAAAATCAAACGGAATAGGCATGGTGCAGTAAACAGATCTTCAAGGCCTGTTTAAAGCCCCCCACGGCTTTATAGGGGCAGAGTTCCAAAGATCTTACTGGCTGACAAATCTGTCTTAAACAGTTTCCAGATGCTGACTACCTTGTGTTTTGGTGCCTAGAAATTGTCTGTTAATCCCCCATAAGTCTCTGGCAAATCCCCAGAAGCCCTTTTGTTAAAGCCTGGCTTCCAATTGGTGGCAAAACACTAAAATGGTGGCTGCAGACAGCTTCCAAAGCAGTACAATTCACTGTCCTCATACATAATGTTCTGGTGCAGCCAGGATTAACTTTCATTTTATTTAAATCCTCCACTGTGCTATAGCCCCAACAGTTATCTTGCAAGGAAGTCCACTTTTAAATAAATAAATAAACACTTCCCCCGGGGAGCTGCAGCTCCTGTAACACACTGCCCCTAGGAAACACACAGCATCTCATAAGTATTCATAAGGGCTTTTCTGGGCCCTGAAATTTGCCCCTTGACCTTTATCTGGTGCCCTGGAGGCAGCGCTTATAGCAACTGCTGGTTTTGATTTATTTAAAAACATAAAATGCTTTCCTCCCCCTATCCTGTGTCCCCAGTGCCTTTTTAAAACTTAGCTACAGCATCGGGAACTGAAGAAGGCACACACTCGGCTTTTAGACTGCAATGACTGTCTGATGTGCAGATCGCCTCACGATCGTGCAAGCAGCAGCCCTGCGACATGCCACACGCTTGCAAGTTGCACTGCGAGTCCCGCAGGGCTCAACTGAATAGAGGGACACTGAAGGCCTCGACAAATTGGCACAAGGGGCCAGAGGTAGCAGGCTGCCATGGGGGCAGTGGGAAACACCAGAAGGCATTACAGATAAGCCCCCAAATGGGGGGTGCATTACACTTTCCCATGCCTTGGAAAGCTTGGTGTCCGCACCAAGTCTAAAATATATTATCAACCACTGACACATACAACTTAAATAAACTCTTGCTAATACTCCATTACAACAGACATTTCTGAGCAACCTAACTAAGCATATAACTATGTACATATAGCATACTATCGCTTTGGTCTCCTCAGCATTGTACGACATTTTGATTTCAATAGGTATACTTCAACAATTTAGCACTCTTTGTACTTTAGACTGTGCCACATTTTCAATAAAATTACAGTCACCACACTATTTTGAAACACTTCACCTTATTCCCATCTGTTTGCCTCTAAACCCCTTGTTGCACTGAGAAGGCACCTTAACTCGGGTAGAGGTCTTGAATACCATTTTGGGCAGGGAGTTTGGCCAGGCATGACATAGACCCCTTTGTGTACGACATTCATGGGCAAGTTGACAGGCTGTGCTAGGGTAACATAAGTGAACTTCAAGACTGGCTTTACAGCTTGTTCAGAGCAATGTGGCAAAGGGGGCACTGGCACTTCATGCTGAAGCTCGTTGTCATTTGTCAGGGATATTTCTGTAAAGTCCGACTCATCCAAAGCATCTCTTTCTGGTTCTTTAGCGATACTTTCATTAGTATGAAACAATTCATGTAGCCCACTCAATTCATTTTCATTTGCACTGTCACTTGTTGGTTCACTTACCTGCCTCATGGGATTCAGACTGAGGGATTTCCGTTAATTCCACAATACACAGAGATCCAACTTCATCAAGGTCTACACTGTGAGCATCACTTCCTGGAGGTTCAGGTGCAAGAGATGAATTAGAATCTGGCACCACAGCTGGGGGTTCAGGTTCATCCCTGTAGTTAATGGAAGGAATTCCCTGGAACACTCCAGCTCACAAGAGGGATAGAAAATGGAATAGAATTCACTTCCGTCATCACTTTCAGTATTTGCATTATTGGCAGTGTCTGCAGAATTGGAGGCATTAGGAACAACATACTGGGAAGCAAAAGTTTGCTGATCTCGTTGCTTGACTTTAGTAGCTGATCTAGTGACAGGGCACTGAGGAGCATCATTCTCTTGAACGTTTTTGATTACTATTTGGCCGATGGATAACAGGTGGTTCCTGTGGATAGTTTTCACAGCATGAGGGTCCTCTTCCAGACGTATTTTATACACTGGTAGATCACGCAACTTACTGACTACGATGTACGGGACATGACTCCAGTGGTCTCCTATTTTATGTTTTCCTGGTAGTCCGAGGTTTCTCGTTAGCACCCTGCCACCTGGTTGAAGCTCTTGAGCCTTTACACGTTTATCATGCTGAGTTTTATTAGTCAGGTTTCTTTTTGCAGCCAGGGTGTTTGCAAGCTGAAAGGCATGATCAAGCTGAGCCTTTAGGTTTCTAACATACTGCAGGTAGTTGTCTGATTGAACACCATCCGGAGACACTCCAAAACATACATCATTTGGAAGGCGAGCTTCTCTGCCAAACATTAGGTGGTATGGTGAAAACCCGGTGGCATCGTTCTTTGTATAGTTGTAGGCATGGACGAGTGCACTTATCTGTTAACTCCACTTTGGCTTATCTGTAGGTGGCAAGGTACCCAGCATATCCAGTAGGGTTCTGTTAAACCTTTTGGGTTGCGGATCTCCTTGGGGGGTGATAGGGGGTTGTTTAGCTCTTTGATATGTCTACTCTCAAAGTTCCAGCCTTGGTCTGAATGAATGCGTTAGGGGCACCATAATGCACAAAAAACTTTTCTACGAGTACTTTGGCAACAGTTGAGGCCTTTTGGTCTTTGGTTGGGTAGGCCTGTGCATATGTCGTGAAGTGATCTGTGACTACCAGGATATTGGCAATGCCCTTGGAATCTGGCTCAAGACTAAGAAAATTGATACAGACAAGCTCCATGGAAGTACTCATGACAATGTTTACCGGGGGGGCTGCTCTTTGGGGTGGAGCCTTGCACTGAAGACATCTACTACAGGTTTTGATGTCATGTTCTATTTCCAGACTCGCTTTGGGCCAATAGAAACATGAATGTGCCAGATCAAGGGTTTTTTCACCACCCAGATGTCCCATTTGGTCATGCAGAGCTTTGAGGACAATATTTTTAAACTTAGCTGGTAGTACTGGCTGCCTCCTTACAATCGCCTATTGGCCGTTAATAAGCTCTCGGTACAATAATTGTTCTCGAAGCTTGAGCTTGCTCCCCTCGTGAAGAAGTAAAGCAGTATTGGGGTCCCCGGAGCACACCTTGGAGATATCGTCCCCCTTTCTCAAAGCATTGATTACTGGTCTGGTCATTGGGTCATAGTACTGTTCTTTGTGAATGTCAGCTGGAGATAACTGTGGTAAGGAACTCAAGTCCAAGGCTGCAAAATTACAATAGACATCTGGTATGCATGTTTCTGGGGGTCCCAAACAATCTATCAAACAATTTACAGCTTCAGAGGACAGGGCTTCTTCTTGGTCAAACTTATGGCATAGTGCTTTTACAGACTGCTTGGGTACACAAACCCACTACTGGTCAGTAACAGGTCTTCATGAAAGAGCGTCTGCATCTATATGGTTTCGACCTGGTCGGTACTCTACCGCAAAATAATATGTTGCTAAGGATGAAAGCCATCTGTGTCTGGTGGCATCTAGTTTAGCTGTCGCCTGAACGTAGGTTAATGGATTGTTATCAGTTTTGACCAAGATTTTAGCGCCATACAGATATTCATGATATTGGTCAACTATGGCCCACTTTAAAGCGAGAAATTCCAACTTGTACACCGGATCATTCCTTTCTGACACTGTCAGACTTCTGCTTGCAAAGGCGACAGGGTGTAGGCCATCCTGATGTTCTTGGTAGAGTTCTGCTCTAAGACCACTCAAACTGGCATCTGTGTGTAACACATAAGGCTTGGATGGATCAGCATAGGCAAGTATAGATGCATGAATCAGTCTGTACATTATCTCCTCAAAAGCAGTGTCACATTCAGGCATCCACCTTTTCCCAAACAACTTATTGGGCTTGAAATATGTTTTTTCAGTTTCTTGGTCAGAACCTTTCTTGAACCGTCTGTGAGTAGGGGGGTACCCATGAAATAAATTTAGCAGTGGGAGAATCACCTAAGTATAGTCCTTGACAAACTGGCAATAATAACCGCAGAACCCAAGAAATCTTTGAAGCTCTTTTAAAGTTTTGGGCTTCAGCTAGCTGGTTAATGCTGGAGTCAGTTTGTATACCTTCTGATGACACAATGTGGCCCACATATTTGAGCAAACTCTGGAAAATTTACATTTGTCAATGGATAACTTAAGGCCGAACTCTTCAAGTCTGTCCAACACCTTGAATAAGTGAGCCACATGCTCTTCGAGAATTTTTCCAAAGATTATGATGTCATCAAGGTAGACAAGACATTCCAAAAGAGTCATATCTCCCACTGCACATTCCATCAATCATCGGAATGTTGCTGATGCACCGGATATGCCTTGGGGCATGCAAAGGAACCCGTAGAAACCCAAAAGACAAATGAATGCAGTTTTTTCTCTCTGTCCTCATGAGCCATTGGGACCTGATAGTACCCACTTTGTAGGTCAAGAACGGAAAGCCATTTGCTCCATTCAGACAGTCCAGGGCATCCTGTATGCATGGCATGGTATACTGGTCTGGCACAGTTCTTTGATTGAGGGTCCTATAATCAACACACATACAAAAAGAATCATTCTTTTTCTGCACCACAACAACTGAGGAGGTGTATGGACTGCGGGACTCTTGTATGATGCCAGCAGCTAACATCTCTTGTAGATGATGTCTGACATCATCTATGTCGGCAGGAGCTAGGCATCTAGATCATTCTCTAAAGGGTCTCTCGTCGTGCAGGCGAATGTGGTGTTCAGAACCTGTGACACAACCAACATCCTATTCCTTGAGGGAGAATACCTTGTCTCTCTGAGCCAGCTTGTTACTGATCCTGGTTCTCCAGCTGTCTGGAAGAGGTGAATCTCCAAAATCAAACATATCAGGCAATACCTCACACCCCGTTTCAGCGTTGCACTTGGATGGAAGCACAGCAGTGTTGGCACAATAAACTTTAGCCAGGGTGCATCCTCTAGATACCATGATGTCTCAGTCTGTAACATTTCGTACTCATACTACCACTCGTTGGGCATAAGCATGAGCCCAAGCTGGAAGCACACTGGGTTTGATCAGCAGTCCTTCGGGTAACTTTCCCTCATCTGGAGTGTCCAGCATCAAGAGTTTGTTAGTCACATCTCTTCGCAATCGCACTTCACTGCTGATACTGCATTCTGCATTGGGAGATAGTGTGACAGTAGCAGGATCTTTCTTACAAACCATGCCCACAGACTCATCTTGGTCACTTGGCTCAGGGTGCATGTGCTTCTCGTAGGCATTTGGACCAGGGCATGGACTCTTAGGACTTTTCTGTATTTTTCCTCTGTTTCTCTTCACATAGTTGGACCAGGCGCCCATACAGGTGTGCATTTGTGCCAGTCAGTACATGGATTCCATCATAGAGCCCGGTAGAAGGGCAAACCAGGGCTAGAGTCTCCACAGCATCCTCCACGCCAGCCACAGGAGACAGAAAAGAAAGCCACACCCTCAGATAGCCGAGAAAAGGATAAGATGTTTCGCTCACCCCCACACATGCAGTCCTTCGAGACGGTGTAATGGCTGGTCAGATAAATGTTGCTCATACCAATCTTGAAAGATTATAGTGACTTGGGACCCGCCAATTTGGACCAGTCTGGAGGGACAGTAGCAGGGGCCTGGACAGACAATTTAGCCACAAAGAAGTTTGAGTTAGGATTTCCTGAGTCACCACTGCAGTTGTTTTGTGCACCCCTTGGCCACTGAGCTGCTTTCTGGAGTTCCTCTTGAAGTCCGTTTACCATTCTGTCTAAGGCCTTCTGAGACCAAAATTCCCTCTTCATATGGCCATCCTTTCCGCAGTTGTGACAAATGATAGGCTCTTGGGTCATCCTTGGTGAAAACACTGCATGATGAGCTGGTCTCCATTCACAACTAGCAGGTTTGGAGGGATACACATTTATTGTTGGGGTTGGAATACTAACGGCAGAAAATCTTGGATCGACCTCTGTCTGCGGTGTTGAAGGCAGTGGGAGGAGTCTCAATATCTCTTTCATTCCCATAATTAATTCATTGGTTTCAGTTTTTGAACTGCTGTCAGCAGGGGGCACCTGAGGTGAGCGTGCACCTCCACCTCCATAGCAGACGCACTCTGAGAAGGATCGGGGCCTGTACCCACAAGAGCAGCCTTCATAAAGCGACCATCTTTCGCTTCTCTCAATTCCTTCAGCAGTTTGTCCCATTGCTGGGCATCCTTTGCAGTCCCTCTCTCGTTGGGCTCCCCAGGGCTAACACCAGCATTGTGTTCTCGGATTCCTTCACATGACTTAACTTCTTGGCCACCAACGGACCCCTGCTCAGGAGATGGGGTTGCCGCAGCTAGGACTGTGTAGGGTTTCCGAGAGCCTTCCTCCTCCTCAACTTCAAGTACCTCCTTCATCAACTTATGGAAAGGCAAAGGGTCAGATCTCATGTGGTGCAGTTGCAATTTGAGCAACATCCAGCTAGAATGCAGGGCAAAGCAGAGTATATGATCCACTCTTATCTGGTCCAACTCGCTAGAGGCCCAGCCTCCTTTCCGGAAAATGGTTTGCAGGATTTCCTCTAGTCAATCCATGTAAGCTGATAACAATTCCCCCTGCTGTTGTTTAACATCTTCAAGTTTCCATTTCAATGCCTCAACACTAGTGGTACCCCCAAACATGTTTTTAAGGGGGGCTAAATACTCTTGGGCCCTAGCATCAGGTGTAGACGACCTCAGGGAATGGACAACATGTAGGGCAGGCCCCTAGAGGTTGTCCACCAGGCATGCCCTTTTTTTGGCCTCTGGGCATTGCCAGTCTTGTATCACGGTAGTAGCGGCATCCATCCAGACCTCCATGTCAATTTCCCCATTAGCAGTAGAGATGATGCCGGAGAACGTCTTAAGCTTGTGATAGGAGTCGTGACTAACTGCAGGCACAGTGGTGGGTGTCAGCACTGGTGCAGGCACAGGAACTGGTGGTGGGACAGGTGATGAAACTGGTGGGGGCATTGGGGAAGGAACACCCCCAGGTGGCAGGAATAATTTCTGAAAGTCCTCTGTGGTCCTCCCCATCTCCAGTAACAACTTAGCAAACTTCTCCTCAAAAGTCTCAGATGATGTTGGAAGCTCATGCCCCACAGGATCTTTACTGTCTTTAGTTATTACTCTCCAGGTGGCAGGGACCCCCTCTGGGGCAACAGTCTGTAGCACTTTAGTGCTGTCCACGGGGTCACTACATTCCACCAAGGCCATGAAAGTCTGGGCAGTAAAATCAGCCTGTCGACCCACTGCCACCACTACAGCATTTTCCAAACATTCAGCTTTGGAAAGGGTCCCTTCAACAGTGTCCTTACTAGTGCCCAAGGGTATATCTAGTATAAGCAAGGCATTACGGGGATCAATCTCTTGCCCCATACACCACCCCACCAACTGGTGCACAGCCATTTCTATCGGGGTAGCCATTAACTTTTAACAGTGATTCTTGATTTTGGCCACTAGGGGGTGCTAATCCTAGCAGTGCCTCCAAGATGTAACCCTTAGGTGGTGCTATCCTATGGACTACTATCCCTGCCTCTGAGCCTAGATACAGGTTCAGGGGCCTGGACTCTTTGAATGGGTGCCTCCACCAGGAGGGTTGGTTCAAGGGTAGCATAGCTGCTCTGGGTACAGCCCTCCGGGACACTAATACCCCCCTCTAACCCCTCTAGTGGCCTGTACTGGTCAGCAATTAGACAGTCACAATTAGCACTAGAACACAATGTTAACCCCACACTTGGCACACTTACCACCAGGGCTGGATCAGCTGCACTGGCCCTGGAGACCCCCTGTAAAATAAGACCTGCAACGGAGAAAAGCAATAACACAGTGTCCCCTCCACAAAGGTACACCACAACCATTTTAAATGCAAAAAGATTTAGATCTGATTTATTAGGGGAACGTGAACAAGGGAGGGGCAGCAATCTGGTGATTGATTCAGGATCTGATCTAGTCAGGGTAAACATACATGCCTAAGAGTCCCTCTAACACAGTCACACACTCTGGATACCCAGTTTTTAATGCAGGCTAGCCTGAAGCGTTGCCCAGGGTAGGCCAGCATTTTAGCTGTTGTTGGGGCCCTTAAGAAAGAAAAACACATGCACTTTAACCCACAGTTTGTAATCCGGAGCCGGATGGCTTGGTCCAAATGATTAGCAACCACAATTAAATTAGATGACACACCGTTGATATCTGAACTTTGTTGCAGGAAGCTGCCCTGATATTTACTCACACAACTAAGATGATACGAGGACTAAGGGATTTGACGTATGAGGACAGACTTGAGAAGCTCTGCCTGTTTTCATTGGAGGAGAGGAGAGACAGGGGGGACATGATTGAGGTCTTCAAGTACCTCAAGGGAATAAACAGGGTAAACATGGAGGGGATCTTTAGACTAAAGCAGGGAGGTATCACCAGAGGGAATGGTTTGAAGTTGGAAGGTGGAAGGGTGAGGGGGGAAAAGAGGAGGAGGTTTTTCACTGAGAGGGTGGTGGACCCTTGGAATGCATTGCTTGGTGAGCTGGTTCAGAGATCCACAGTGGAGGGCTTCAAGAGAGGGTGGGGCAGACACAGAAAGTGGATGTATCAGATGATGGCCTGGCCCCGGGGGGTGGGCATGGATGATAGGGGTTTCTGGAACACAAGTGGGGGGAGGGCCTCGGCACCCAACTAGGGATTTGAGGTTCGAGCAGACTCGATAGACTGTAAGGCCTAATCTGCTGGCAATTAGTATGTTAGTATGTTACCCACAGACCAGGCGATCAAGCACCACTCTCAGCGTTTATATGTAAGGCCCTCACCCCTGCCTTTTTGCAAAACGACAGGTGGCATGCTGTTGAAGCTGACAGCAGTACCTGGTGGGGACTGGATTCGGGGAGGACTAGGTTAGTCGGCACAGGGGGCCTAGGTTTGGCTACTCTGCACAGGGGCACCCAAGTAAATCCGAACACAGGAAGCAATAACTGTATGTCCAAAACCAGGAATGGGATTCTAAAGTGTGGCTTTATTCACATCCAAACTGAACAAACAAAGCATAGATGGACCCCCACGGGGCTACATTCCT
Source organism: Neoceratodus forsteri (assembly GCA_016271365.2). NCBI lineage: Eukaryota > Metazoa > Chordata > Ceratodontiformes > Ceratodontidae > Neoceratodus > Neoceratodus forsteri. The sequence goes on along the minus strand of CM028138.1, from coordinate 276,986,211 downwards.
GGTAATGCACATTAGAGCAACAGAACACTTCTTCATTATTCCAGCCCTCAGGCTCTGAACCCACCAGGCACACAGCCCGGACTTGCACGCAGCTTTGGGTACACAGCCCGACTTGTACACTACTTGGGTTTTTCCCATGGCCTGGCTCCCCCGCCGGCTACTTGACTGCGGTCCATATGGCAGTGAACCAGTTTCCCTGTTAGTGGCTCCCCAAACCACCTTAGAGCCTTCGACTCCTTAAGGGAAATTTTCCTTCCAATCCCACATCTGGGTACTTCCCTCATCACTGGCCAAGTGCATGAGGCAAAGCAGAATTCCACAGAGCACATCCGTAGAGGTGGACCTGGTTACTAAAGATGGGGGGGGGTTCTCCCACCTCCAGCTCCCACAATCCATACCCGCCCATTTCTCTGGACACCAAATAACTCTTTTTTGAAAGCTTGGCAATGTAGATTACAGGGTAGATGTATATCACATCTCCTTTGCATGTCTTGACTTTCCCCTTGTGCTGGACTTCAACATACTTTTACTTTTGGTTAAGCCTATTACTTTAGGCCTCCCACTACTTCAGTAGTCCAATCCCCACTTTAACACAGTTCTGGATGAAACATGGGCCCTTTGGAAAGAGCAGAATTAACTCTTCGGTTGCAGGTGCCCCACAGGCAAATCTTGAAATCTTCTTGTACCCCATACACATGGAAACAATAAGGCAGCTTCTTCTCTAGCAGGAACCAGGAGGTTGCCCCTGGAATAGCCGGCAAACCTTCCACCCCATCCCCTCAGGGATGGGGCACAGAGCCCCGTATCAGCGGTCTCCACCACTTTAAAGAACAGCTTACTGTGTCCCTTTTTAGTCGGAAACACACACCTTTCCCTAAATGTAGCTCTATTTCAGAGCTGACGCTCCAAGAGCCTGTGCATGGAACTGCTGTGCTCTTCTCACAACAATCTCCAATTACAGACTGTACACTGACTTTTCAAAACTCTCAACATTCTAATCTAACTCCCTTCTGCAGATTCCAATGTGGCTCATGCAGCTGCGATAGTTCTGTGGTGATGTCATCCCTCAGTCTCAGTTGAGACTGAGAACAGAGTGAGACAGTGTGAAATCCATTTAACTGGAGTTTCACAAGCTGCCTTCCCTGCCTACCACTAGGTCTTACTGGGATTCTAGTAACCCCGGGTAACAAGGGGGTTACATATATATATATTATCACATACCTTGAGTGTGTAAATAAACTGCATATCACACACTTACATATGCATTATTCTCTATTTTTTACACACTCAAGGTGTGTGATAATATATAAACATCAAGAGTGAAGCTTGAGAGGTTTATATATTGTAACATACCGAGGGTGTGTAAAAAAAACTGCAGATCACACACCTTCATATGTGTTATTTTTTATAACAATTGGTGCTAAGTAAACAAAGCTCAGAGTTTTTCATGTGCTAGCGTGGTACACACAACCCCGCGCGAGACAGTAAAAGCTGTATCAACTCGCGGGTTGATATGACTTTGCTGTATCAACTTCCAGGCTGATACGACTCTTACAGGTCTAAAAAAAAATGAGTTTATAACGGGGGTCACCAGTTATTATAAAGTAGTTTTAAAGAGACCCTAAAAGAGGGAACTGTGCTGAAAACGGTCTTCTCCAGTTGCTGAGAACTATTGGGATCTTCTCCAGTTCCTTTTTTTGAAATCATATTTCTTTATTAGTTTATAGAGAGATGAAAAACATGAGCGAATGGTACAGGGGAACACGCATCATAGCAAATGACAGTAATTACTTAATGGTAACAGTAAGAAACTACAGAATTCTGTAGGAATCCCTGAGTCTTGTAAAATAATAAGAACCCCCCCTTACCCCCCCAACCCTTATCCCCTTACCCCAATCCCCCCACCCCAGGATGTGCCTTCTTAAAAGAGAGACAAATCTTACTGCATGTAGCATGCATTATAATGTAAGCTGTATAAAACAAGAAGCACACAATGAGCTGATAGCCGCTAAGGAAGCCAGAGGTGTTCCCATCAAGACATTAGTTCAAATAAAGAGCATATAATTTATCCCATTTCCACTCAAATGAGGCCAAGCTATTCCGGAAGCTTGCTATTAATCTTTCAGTCCGAAAGCAGAGAGAAATTTCATTGATCCATTCTACATACGATATAACCAGTTGGTCCATCCAGTGCCTGAGGACCAATCTTTTAACAACTATAGAAATTAAAGCCATATGGAATCTACACTCCATAACCTGTATATTGGAGAACATCCCTAGAATATATACTTGTATAGTAAATAGATCACCTAGACCCAAAAGAGGGTCTAGGTTGGACTGGATGGTCCGCCATAAGGAGCCACCTTGTCACACTGCCAAAAATATGTACCAGTTCCTCCACCATGCCGACCTTGTACAAAGAGTTGAAGGTAGTCTATCTAATTTAGCAAGCTTGACCGGGTATAGTACAAGTTATTCAATATATGATATTGGGTGAGTCTATGCCTATCCTGAGAGAGATAATGCGTGTCTACCCAGATCTGGTCCCAAACTAGAGGGGTTTCTGGCAGAAGAGAGGACCAACATTTAGAACCAATCAGGGGATTAGGGAATTTAATGTCCAATAGGAAGGAGTAAATCTTGGAAATGCTATGGGCCTTACTAGCCTGTTCTTGTCTCTGGTCTAGGAAGGGCTTAACTTGAGACGATGTGGGGTTGGACCCAAAACTGGAGGCCAATAGATGTCTTAGCTGGAAAACTTTAAAAACGAACTTCTGAGGGATATTATATTTGGCCATAACCTCTCCTAAGGATAAAAGAGAATTATTCAGGAACAAGTCATTGACACAATTCCTCAGCTGGGGAAGCCAGTCTAAGGAGAACGGGAGACCACCGATCTTAATATTTAAATTTAGGGTAAGAGGCTGGGTAGTGTCTTTCCTAGGAGAAAGGTTGAAGAAATTCCAGCATTGGTTCAGCACTTTAATGGAGGTACCAATGACACTACCTTGTAGAGGGGGAGGTAATGTGGAGAAAGTATAGTAAAAAATTCTGGATGGTTGGAGACCATGTTCGATTAAAAGCTTTCTCTCGAGTTATAACCAAATTGGTAGATAATCATCTGCCCTCAAGTCGTACCACCTCCCGATTTTCGACATGTGACTTGCCCAGTAATATAGCATGAAATTGGGAAGGCGAAGCCCCCCCCCCCTTCCTTAGGTAAGCTGAGCTTTAAAAAGGCTTTCCTGGGTTTCTTGCCTTGCCAAATAAACTTGGAGATAAACCTGTGGAGGTGTTCGAAATAGGACATAGTTACATATATATTCATTAAACTGAGTGGGTAAAAAAAACGAGGCAAAACATTCATCTTAACGATATTTATATGACCCCACAGAGATAGAGGAAGAGCAGACCATCTCTGAAGGTTGTGCTGTATTTTAGTCAGTAAGTCGTCTAGGTTAAGCTTCCTGAAAACTTCAGGGTCTTTGGTAAGGTAGATACCTAAGTATTTAAAGGACAAAGGGCCAATTTCATGCCAAACTGGGAAAAGTTAACCTGAGGTGTGTTGACGTTCAGCGGAAATATGATTAGAAACATAGAAACATAGAAGTTGATGGCAGATAAGGACTGCAAGGCCCATCCAGTCTGCCCATTTCTTTCTACCTTATAAATGTGCCATTGGCCTTTGCTCTGTCAGTGACCTATCTATTCATAGTCATTTTGTATTGCTCCTTATGCCTATCCATGCCTGTTTGAAGCCCTGCACTGTATTCATAGCCACCACTTCTTGTGGTAGCCATTCATGCATCTACCACCCTTTCTGTGAAAAATAATTTCTCCACATTCCCCATTAATCGGCCTCCCTCTAATCTCATGCTGTGTCCTCTTGTCCTGCTATTTTCTTATATTTAAACATGTTAGACTCTTTCACATTGTTTATGCCCTTAAGGTGTTTGAATGCCTCGATCATATCACCTCTCTCCCTCCTTTGCTCAAGGGTATACATGTTGAGCTCCGTTAATCTGTCCTCATATGTCTTCTGATGCAGTCCCTGCACCATTTTGGTTGCCCTTCTCTGGACTGCGTCAATTTTGTTAATGTCCTTGTGAAGGTGTGGCCTCCAATACTGCACGCAGTACTCCAGATGGGGCCTAAGTACCAATGTCTTGTACAGAGGGATTATTACCTCCCTCTTACGACTTGTGATACCCTACTAATACCCCTAACACCCCCTAGCCTTACCTACTGCTTTGGGGGTCTGCTTGGATGATTTTAGGTCATCAGTGATGATGATGCTCAAGTCTCTTTCTTCCTTTGTGACTGGCAACTCCCCTCCCAGCCTATATAGCTTCAGGGTTTCTCTTCCCTATGTGCATGATTTTGCACTTCTTTGCATTAAATCCTAGTTGCCACTCTTCTGACCATTCTGCTAGTTTATCAGATCTCTTCTCATTCTGCCCACACCATCTGGATCATCTGCTCTGTTTGCAGATCTTGGTGTCATCTGCAAACAGACAAGCCTTACCCTCTAGTCCATCTGCAAGGTCACTAATGAAGATGTTGAAGAGGACTGCCCCAGGACTGATCCCACAGGTACCCACTTATGACTTGCATCTCTTCTGACTGTATACCATTTACCACCACTCTCTGTTTTCTTGCCCGTCAACCAGTTTGCCACCCAGTTGACCAACTCACAGACCCACCCGAGCCTACCCAGCTTATTTATCAATCTTCTATGTGGAACAGTGTCAAAAGCTTTGCTGAAGTCAAGGTAGGCAACATCAACTGCTCCCCCTTGGTCCACCACTCTGGTTACCCAGTCAAAGAAATCTATGAGATTAGTTTGACAGGACCTTCCTTTGTAAACCCATGCTGTCTTTGGATCCTGTGCCCCTATGGGTTCCAGGTGTTGCACTATCCTTTCCTTAAGGGTACTCCTCCATAATCTTGCCCACTACTGAGTGTAAGACTGACCAGTCTGTAGTTCCTGCCTCCTCCCTGCTACCACTCTTGTGGAGGCGGGATCCATGAGCCCTTCTCCAGTCTTCTGGGACCTCTCCTGTGCTCAGAGACTCACTAAACAATTCTGCTAATGGCTCTGCTAGTTCCTCCTTTAGCTCATAAGTACCCTGGGATGTATGCCATCAGGTCCCATTGCCTTATCCACCTGAGCTTAAGCAAGCTCTTGTGGAGTAGTGCTCACCTCCCTCCCCCTGTGTCCATGATGCTGAGCTGTGGGCCCTGCCCTACCTTCTCTTCAGTAAATACTGAGCAAAGTATCTATTTAGGATGGAGTCCTTTACAGGGTCCTCCTCCTCCACATGCTCCCTTTTCTCCATAGAAAGCTTAGCAATACCCTCTGGACTTTCTGCCTTACACTAATGTATCTATAGAAAGTCTTTGTCACCTTCTTTTACTGTTCGTGCTAGTGTTTCCTCAGTTTGGGACTTTGCCTGCTCTGCCTTACCTGCTTCCCTTAGGGCAGTTTGGTATGCCTCCCTATCTTCATCCGCTGTGTTCCCTTATATTTCCTGAAGGCCAGCCTTTTGGCTCTGACCTTTTCTGCTACTGTGTTGAGGAATTAAGTGGTTTCCTGCTTCTTTTGCACTTCCTTTTCTGTCTAACACAATGGGATGTTAAGCTCAAGTATTGCATCCTTAATGCTTGCCCACTTTGCCTGTACCCCTCACCTGTGTTTCTTTTTGCCAGGGCTATTAACTCTGTTGGCCATCTTATCAAAGTCAGCTCCTCTGAAGTCCCATATTTTGCCTTGGGAATGGATGATTTAGATGTAGTAGCCAAAGTTGAACCATACCATGTGATGGTCACTGGCTAGGTGACCTTCTACTTGGAGATCTGTGATCCCGTCTTTTGTTAGTCAGTACTAGATCTAGGATAGCCCTGTCTCTTGTGGGTTTGCTGTGCCAGTTGTTTGAGGCCCTCCCACTGCAGGAATCCACTATGAGTCTAGTTCTGGCAGATGTTCCTGCTGGTATTGACCAATCTGTATCTGGCATGTTGAAGTCTCCCATTATCAGAACCTCCTTTAGCTGTCATGTTTGGTATATCTTCTAACAGTAATGTGTCTATGTCCTCCCTCTGGTCTGGGGGCCTGTAGACCCCCAGTTCTTATAGCTGTCCATTCCTGTTTCAGGGTGACCACAGTTCTTCAGTCCTTATGTGTATTCTGGAATTTCTGTAGCTTGATATTTACTAACAATAGGGCCACCTCCCCTTTTACCCTCGGTCCTCTGAGACAATACATGCCAGGTACTGAGAATCTCTCCCAAGTGTGGTTGCGGGTAAACCATGTCTCACTAATTGCTACTATGTCCAGTTTAGCCTCTGACATTGTGCCTGCAGGTCTGGGATCTTATTTCCAGGCTGTGAGCATTGTGTACATGATTTTCCATTGGCTGTAGATTTTGCGTAAGAAGTGTTGGGTGAAGCATATTACCTGTGCACGTGCGGGAGACAAACCTTTTTCACCCAGATGCAACACAGCAAACAAACAATTCCTGTTTGACCACTACAGCTGAGGGGAGGGGCACCACTGACGTGAGGTGCTGCACCCCTCCCCATTGCTAGTTTAAATATTCTGCAAAACGCTAAACTTTCCCCAATGCACTGACTCTCTTTAGTCAGATGCAGTCCATCAAATTTAAAGAATTGCCCAGAACTGTTGCCAGTTCCCTACAAATCTGTGTCCTTTTCCTGGCACCAGTCCTGAGCCAAGCGGTTACTCCCCCATCTCCTTCTCTGACCTTCCGCCCATCTGTCCTTCTCCCAGACTGGCAGGATCTCAGAGAAGGAGATGCCAGACAAAAAGATGATAGTTTGTCCCAGCGTAATCAGGTGTAACTTGGTCTCCAACTGACCAGGCGAGAATCGATAGTCCTATATTACTAGACATCAATGTTTCTCCTGCTTTGTGAACAACTTTGCAACAAGGTCAGTGCCCTCCATGCAGTGTACCTGGGAGACATCCCACCATCACCCTAGCTGGAGATGGTATCAACTCCCCAATCATGGAGTCTCCCAAGACAGAAGTTTTTGGTTCCCTTTGTGTTGTTTGCTTGTTCCTGATCAGTGAGTATTGTTGTGATACTCCTGTGCAGTAACCTGCTCTGCAGTGTCTTCTGCCTCTTTATTTGATTTCAGATGAGGCAGATACCTGTTTCCAGTGTTTATATGGTTTGGGGTATGGTAATTTGGAGAACCGAGAGTGATGGGGCACCTGATTTGCTCCTCTAACCACCTGCCAACCTCCTGGACCAACTACCCTCTCTTGATCCAGTTTTTTTTCTGTTGGATGCTGGGGGAAATGGCGGGTGGTTCTTATAACGCCTCTTCAATATAAATGGGGCGTGCAACCTGCCCAGCTGCTCGGAGCTGAGACCCAAGATCTCAAGGCCCAGCATGTAGGACAGTCCTAAATCCTGTAAGACTGTCCTTCTGAAACTATTCACAGTACCTGCAGTTAATGAACCATTCCAAATAAGTTGCTGGGTTTGTAAACTGGTCAGAGTAATTAGAGAAAAAAAGAAAAATGCAAATGGTTTAATTGTGCTTTGTTCAACACTATAACAAAGGAAATTACTATGCCTCATAAATAGAATCACCTTGTGGGCCCCACTGATCCGCCCCTTCCTGCTCTACAGGAAATGTCACAACACATGGTACCCTATAAAAGGGTGTAGCGTGGGGTGGTTGGATGGGGTGGTGGCTGGGCCCTTCCTGCCTAAAGAAGAACCACGTAAGAAAGAACAAGGAGGTAAGAGAAACAACAGGGGAACAACAAATGGTAACTGAAAGCTTATCCTAATGTTAGATAAAACTGTAAAACCAGAAGCACCTGTATAATTTCAGAGAAGATATGCCTGTAAAACACTTAATCCAGGAAAAATAAAAAATCAACATAGAATTTTGCAAAGACAATTTGAATCAGAAGATTACAACGATATGTTACACACACCTGTAGGCACCTTGTAATAATGCAGAAGAAGGTATACCAGCAACAAATATTTGAATCAGAGAAAAAATAAAGAAATGAATGCTAGCAACAAACAGTAACAACCCCTGTGGTAAAAAATAAAACACCACCACAAGCAATCTGCTTAGCCAAACTAAGTCTTAACCTTCTCCCTTGCTCTGCAGTTTCTACTCTGCCTTCACAGTCTTAGCTGAAAAGCCTAGTGAAGCTAGGTGTTCTGGCCAGCAAACCAAGTTTACCTCAAGATATCAACCTGACTTTAACCCTTCCTTCTGTTGGAACACTGACAGTTTCAAGCTCCACCCCCCACATACACTGTCATTTGGAAGAGCTGTGGAGGAAAGAAGTAGCTCCAATGTAAGGGAGCTAAATAACTTGAGACAACAAACTTTTCAACAAACAAGACAATAAAACACAGTGTCAAACAGTACCTTATTAGCCCAATGATAAAAAGTCACAAAATGCAAGCTCACCTGTAATACAGTAATTTCAGAAATACCCCAAAAACACTTTGTCAGAGAAAATAAAGCAGTAACAGAAGATATACCTGCAAAAGACACTTGAATCAGAAATTACAGCAGTAATCTGTTAGCACACACCTGTAGGCACACCTTGGATAATGCAGAAGACACAACACAATTTGAATCAGAGAAAAAAAGAAAAATGAAATATTAGAAAATAAAACGTAGCAATCCCTGTGAGTAAAAATAAAAACACCACCACACAGTAACTGTTAGCCAAACTAAGTCTCAATCCTTCTCCTGACAGTAAGTTTCTTACCTGCCTTCAAACAGTCTTAGAAGGAAAAAGCTCAGGTGAAACTAGGCATTGGCAACAAACAGCTCCTACCTGACTGATTTGCAAATTCAGGCTGAAGTAGCCACCTGGCCAAACAGGCAACAATGTGCACAGTGTGTTGAGAAGCCATTCTGGCTGGTCAAGTGTAAGAGAATATCATGGCATAGGAAAAAACCAAAGACTGTTGCTGAATGAAACATCCCACAGGGTGAAAGAATGACAATGAAAAAGATGCTCCAAATAAATTAAAAAAGAAGGGTGACGGGGAGTCCTCGTCGAAAGCTTCATAAATAACGGAAACTCCAGAAGAAAAGACCTCAAGCATATAAATTCTAGCAGTAGGAGATTTGTAAACTGACTAATCACTGATAAAGCACAGGAAACCCATTCTCCCAACATAATCAGAGAAATCCAGTGAACTCTGTCAAGACTTTCTCCCATCCAATTATACTAAACCAGGAATTGGGTCCTTGGCAGCCTGGAAAATATGAGAGAGCGCAGTAATCAACTGAGATCTGCCTTGGATAAAACCTACTTGTTCGGACTAAAGTTGGACCAGACCATTGACTCTAGGATAGAATTTTCGCGAAATTTTAATGTCATAGTTTAGTAGTAGATTGACGACAAAGCTGGGACCATTGGAGACCTGTCTGGTTTCAATAATAAAACAATATACTTCCTTTTCTGTCTAATACAATGGGATGTTGCTTCAAGTATTGCATCCTTAATGCTACCCACTTTGCCTGTACCCCTCACCTGTGTTTCTTTTGCCAGGGCTAGCTTAACTCTGTTGGCCATCTTATCAAAGTCAGCTCCTCTGAAGTCCCATATTTTTGCCTTGAATGGATGATTTAGATGGTAATGTCAAATTGAACCATACTATGTGATGGTCACTGGTCTCTAGGTGACCTTCTCTACTTGGAGATCTGTGGATCCTGTCTTTGTTAGTCAGTACTAGATCTAGGATAGCCCTGTCTCTTGTGGGTTGCTGTACCAGTTGTTTGAGGCCCTCTCTGCAGGGAATCCACCTATGAGTCTAGTTCTGCAGATGTTCCTGCTGGTATTGACCAATCTGTATCTGTATGTTGAAGTCTCCCATTATCAGAACCTCCCCTTTAGCTGTCATGTTTAGTATATCTTCTAACAGTAATGTGTCTATGTCCTCCCTCTGGTCTGGGGCCTGTAGACAACCCCAGTTCTTATAAGCTGTCCCATTTCCTGTTTCCAGGGTGACCCCACAGTTCTTCTGGCTCCTTATGTGTATTCTGAATTTCTGTAGCTTTGATATTTTCATTAACATACAGGGCCACTCCTCCCCTTTTTGCACCTCGTCTCTTCTGAACAATACTTAGCCAGGTACTGAAGTCTCCCAAGGGTGGTTACTGGTAAACCATGTCTCACTAATTGCTACTATGTCCAGTTTAGCCTCTGACATTATTGCCTGCAGGTCTGGGATCTTATTTCCAGGCTGTGAGCATTATGTGTACATGATTTTCCATTGGCCAGATTTTGGTGTGTTAGTTGTTGGTGAAGTTTGGCATTGCCCCTGTGCATCGTATGGGAGACAAGCCTTTTTCTTACCTGGTGATGCAAATGGGCAATGACACACTAGATTCCTGTTTTGACCACCCCTAGCTGGGGGGAGGGTGTTCTTCCCATTCGACGTATGGGTGCTGCACCCTCTCTCCCCATTTCATAGTTTAAATATTCTGCAAAGACGTCAAACTTCTGCCCTAATGCACTGACTCCTTCTTTAGTCAGATGCAGTCCATCAAATTTAAAGAATTTCGCTCCCAGAACTGTTGCCAGTTCCCTACAAATCTGTGTGTCCTTTTTCCTGGCACCAGTCCTTGAGCCGCTTGTTTGGGCTCCCCTATCTCCCCTTCTCTGACCTTCCGTCCATCTGCTCCCTTCTCCCAGACTGGCAGGATCTCCAGAGAAGGGAGATGTAGTTAAATAGATGATGGTTTGTCACCCAGCGTAGTCAGGTGTTCCTTGGTCTCCACAACTGACGGCTGGCGAGACTGGCTAGTCCCTATGTGTACTGTGGACATCAATGTTTTCTCCTGCTTAGAACAATTTTAGGCACGCGGTCAGTGTCTCTCCATGCTGATGTACTTGAGACATCTGACCATCACCCCTGGCTGGAGATGGGTATCAACTCCCAGAATCATGGAGTCTCCTATGATCAGAAGTTTTTGATTTCCTTTGTGCTTGTTTAGTTTTGGTTCCTGATTTGGGTGAGTATTGTTGTGTTAGCTCCTGTGCCAGCAGTGTCCTGTTTCAGAGTGTCTTCTGCCTCTTTATTTGATTTCAGAGATAGAGGCAGATACCTGTTTGTAGTGTTTATATGGTTTTGGAGGTAAGTGTTGAGAACAGAGAGTGATGGGGCACCTGATTTGCTCCTCTAACCACCTGCCAACCTCCTGGACCAACCTACCCTCTCTGATCGAAGTTTTCTGTTGGATGCTGGGGAAATGTAAGTTGGTTCTTATAATGCATTTCCTCTTCAATATGAAATTTAGGCGTGCAATCTCTGCCCATGCTGCCCGGAGCTGAGACTCTAAGATCTCCAAGGCCCAGCATGTAGGACAGTGTCCTAAATCCTGTAAGACTGTCCTTCTGAAAACTGTTCCACAGTACCTGCAGTTAATGAAATCCATTCCAAATAAGTTACTGGGTTTGTAACCTAGTCAGAGTAATTAGAAGGAAAAAAGGAAAAATGCAAGTAATGGTTTAATTGTGCTTTGTTTAACTTGCTATAACAAGTTAAATTACTAGTGCCCCTGTAAATGAGATCACCTTGTGGAGGCCCCACTGATCTGCCCTTCCTGCTCTGGCACAGGAAATGTCAAGCATGCACCTATAAAAGGAGGTAGCGTGGGGTGGTTGGGGATGGGGGTGGGTGGCCCTTCCCTGCCTAAAAGAAGAACCACATGAATGAAAGAACAAGGAGGTAAGAGCGAAACAATCAGTCGATAACAAAATGCAGTAACCCTGAAAGCTTATCCAATGTTAGATAAAACTGTAAAACCTGTAAAGCACCACCTGTAATAATTTCAGAGAAGATATACCCTGTAAGAAACACTTTGCTCAGAAAAATAAAGCAGTAACTGAAGATATACCTTGCAAAAGACAATTTGAATCGTGAAGATTACAGCAGTAATATGTTAGCACACACACTGTAGGCACACCTTGTAATAATGCAGAAGAAGGTATACCAGCAACAACAATTTGAATCAGAGAAAAATAAAGAAATGAAATGTTAGCAACAAACAGTAGCAATCCTGTGAGTAAAAAAAAAACACCACCACACAGTAAATCTGCTTAGCCAAACTAAGTCTTAATCCTTCTCCCTTGCTCTGGTAAGTTTCTCTACTCTGCCTTTCAAGCAGTCTTAGAAGGAAAGAGCTCAGGTGAAGCTAGGTGCCCTGGCCAGAAACCAAGTCTTCTACCTCCAAGATATCAACTAACCTGACTTTTAACCCTTCCTTCTGTTGGAAATTACTGACAGTTTATAGCTCCACCCCCACATACACACCTAATCATTTGGAAGAGCTGTGGGAGGAAAAGCAATTAGCTCCTTCAATGTAGGAAGGAGACTGAAACACCTCTGAGACAACAAACCTTTTCAACAAACAAGAATAAAATAAAACACAGTGTCAAACAGTAATTTTGCTTAGCCCAATGATAAAAGTCACAAAATGTAAGCTCCACCTGTAATACAGTAATTTCCAGAGAAGATATACCCTGTAAGAAACACTTTGCTCCAGAGAAATAAGCAGTAACAGAAGATATACCTTGCAAAAGACAATTTGAATCAGAAGATTACAGCAGTAATCTGTTAGCACACCTGTAGGCACACCTTGTAATAATGCAGAAGAAGGTATACCAGCAACAATAATTTGAATCAGAGAAAAATAAAGCAATGAAATGTTAGCAACAAAGGTAGCAATCCCTGTGAGTAAAAAATAAAAACACCACCACACAGTAAATCTGCTTAGCCAAACTAAGTCTTAATCCTTCTCCCTTGCTCTGGTAAGTTTCTCTACTCTGCCTTTCAAGCAGTCTTAGAAGGAAAGAGCTCAGGTGAAGCTAGGTGCATTGGCCAGCAAACCAAGTCTTCTACCTGACTGATTTAGCTAAATTCAGGTTGTAGTTAGCCACCTGGCCAAACCGGGCAATAATGTGCAATATGTGTGTTAGAGACGATTCTGGGTTGGTCAAGTGTAAGAGAATATCATTGGCATAGGCCGAAAAAACCAAAGACTGTTGCTGAATGAAACATCCTGTGACCAGGGGTGAGTTATTGATAATGAGAAAAAGATGCTCCAAATATAAATTAAACAAGAAGGGTGTCGGGGACATCCTTGCCGAGTGCCTATAAATAACGGGAATCGAGAAGAAAAGACCCCGTTACAGTAAATTCTAGCAGTAGGAGATTTGTAAACTGACTTAATCCACTGGATGAAAGTCTCTGGGAAGCCCATTCTCCCCAATATAATCCAGAGAAATTCCGAGTGAACTCTGTCGAAGACTTTCTCCGCATCCAATTATACTAAAGCCATAGGAGATTGGGAGTCCTTGGCAGCCTGGAAAATATGTGAGAGAGTGCGCAAGTGGTCAACTGAGGATCTGCCTTGGATAAACCCTACTTGTTCGGGACTTAACAAGTTGGACCAGACCTGTTTGACTCTAAGGGATAGAATTTTCGTTAGAATTTTAATGTCATAGTTTAGTAGTAAGATTGGTCGATAACTAGCTGGGACCATTGGAGACTTGTCTGGTTTCAATATCAAAACAATAGTGGCTTCTAGCAGGGAAGGGTCCAGAATATCGGAAGTAAAAATGTACTCAAACAGTTTCATTAAAAGGGGAGCAAGTTCTTTACCAAATACTTTATAAAAGTTGGAAAGAAAACCATCAGGCCCCGGAGCCTTGTCTGAAGTTAGTTCTCTGATCACTTCTTCCACCTCCGCCACTGTGATTGGGGCAATCAGAGCCTCTCCTTGGTGGGTCTACAGGGAGGGAAGGGGAAGACCCTCCAGAAATTGGTCCACATGAGAATGAGAAAGGTGGGAGAAGCCACTGCCATAAAGTTCCTTATAAAAGGGACTCAAAAACTTGTGAGATATCCCTGGGAGAGGTTTTAAGCGAGCCATCAGAGGATAATAAAGAGGGGATCCATCTCAATCCCTCCACTTCCCTCAAGCGAAGAGCCAGCATCTTACCAGATTTCTCCCCTTGATCGAAATAATGGGCCTTGGTTTTGAGGAGGATGTACTCTGCCTTATCCCTTACCCAGTCTGAATACTCATTTCTAAGTTTCATTAGGGCTTCCAGATCTACTTGGGAAGATGAGGAGGATAACTTATTTTCCGTCAACCTAATTTGATTCGACAACGACATGATCTTAGCTTCCCTCTGCTTTTTCCTTCTGGATGCGAGTTTAATAAAATCCCCCCTGATTAAACATTTAAGGGAGCACCAAAACAAGTCATCCCTCCCAACTGAGCCTGAGTTGGTCTCCACGAAGGAAGAGATTAGAGATATAATATGGGAGACTATACTCTTTTCTTTTAAGAGCTGGGTGTTTAGTTTCCAGGAAGTGTCTGTTTGCAACTGCGGGTTCGGGGAAACCAGAATCCATGCCACAGAGTGATCTGATACCACAATGGGCTTGATGCCCGACTGCAGTACCCCAGACAAAAGGTTATTACTAACCAAAATTAGGTCAATTCTGGACCACGTCTTATGTACCTGAGAACAGTAAGAAAAAAGTTGTCTTGTGGGATTAAGTAGACGTCATGGGTCGCACAAATCTAGTAGGTCCACAAAATTTCTCACGGCCAGTTGTGAGGAGGAAAGTGGTTTCAGGGGTCTATGGGATTTATCCAGATCTTGCGACGGAGTGATATTCCTGTCTCCCCCCAGTATTAACATTGAGGGCAAAAATCCACTCAGCTTTTCAGCTAAGGTCATGAGAAAATCTGGGTCCCCACTCACTGGGACGTAACTTCTCCAGTTCCTGAGAACCGTTGGGGACCCGGAGAAAAGTTTAACAATAGTTATCAGTAAAGTAACTAATCAGTATACTTATAAATAGTTTTGAAAACAAACCAAGAACCCGTCTGAAGTTGAAGAGAAGACTTTGGAGTGATTGCTTTCTTCAGGTGGAGAAATAAATCTGACATTGTAGTGCAGGTGTAAGCGTGACTACATAGCAGAGTTTGAATTTTATTCTAAATTCCATAATTAGAAACAATTCTGGTCAATTGGATCCATTCACCTATCTGGACTGTGTAGTACAGTATGGGCTACACGCCAATTGGCTTACGCTGTGGACCAATGCATGTACAGCCCTACCGTACACTATCAGTCAGCGGGCAGCTGGGTGACAGGTGGGTGGAATGCTGCCGCCCGCCGCTGACCGGGGAGGCGGGCAGTGGGGCTCAGTGGGTGGGTGGGGAGGGGTACTGCTGGACCACCAGGATATTGGAGTTCTCCTATTGTACATATGCCGAGATCGGGCTGCGAAGCGTCCACTGGACCACCAGGGATAATGGACATATCTTTTACACATATGCCTGTGATCGAATGCGGTAGTCCATGGCCTGTGAATATTGGACATATCTTTTACACAGATACCTACGATCAGGCTGCAAGCGGTCCACTGGACCAGCAGGGATACTGTGCTTATCTTTTTACACATATGCCCTCGATCGGGCTGTGAGTGGTCCACTGGACCACCAAGGATATTGTACAGTTATTTTATTCTACATATGTCCACAATCGGGCAATGGGGCACGTTTCTGCGATGTGCAGGGGGCATCGGGCCCTGACGGCTGCAGCCTGGCAGGGTGCCAGGCACAAGTCGCCGGGGATTGGCGCACCTGCATGCAATTGGGGCCATACTGACATGCAAATGGCCCCATTTGCGCCTTGCATGCATTATGGTCCCATTTGTATGTGCACTTTTGAATATCGCGGTTGTTGTGGCTAGTGCAACGGAACTTGCACTAGCGCATCCCACTGCTCCACTCTGGCCACTTGCGCTGGCGCAGTGCCACTGCGCCATGCACACTGCATGGTGGCCAGGTTGCGATATTCAACGATGCTGTGCCATGGCACAGCTCCGTTGAATATCACCCTGTCAACACCCCTGCGCAGCCAACTAGCCCTGCGCCCAGGCTTGCGCCACAGCCTGGCACAGTCTGAATATCCGGGTCGTAATGCTTAATCATATGTTTAAGCAATAATGCACGACAGGGTGTGTGTTGTGCTGGGGTAATGTCATGCCTGGGGTGATTAGGCACAAGGCCACAGGCTGAATGTGACTAATCACCCCAGAAGTGACGTTATCACAGCACAACACACACCCAGGAATGCATTACTGCTATTATACAATGGCTTATTTGTAAAATAAACCCCCAAAAAAATGAAGAAGTACATTTTAAGTTTTTTTTTCATTTTTGTTGAGTGGTAGGAATACATTATTAAAAATAGTGCCTGGGCCGGCCCGCCAGCACAGCGGTTGGATTGCCACTTGTGACGCCAGCAACCCAGGTTTGGGAACGAGCCCGGGTCACTGGAGGGCTGGCCAGGGGGAGAAGGATTGAGCGTCCCAGGGACAGCTCTCCTTCTCCGGGGGGAGGGTAGGGGACTGGTCTGGCGCCTGCTGGATCCTAGCAGAAGCTGGGAGTATCACAGGACGCACGTCCCAATACTAACTGGAGGAAGGAGCTGACGTCGGCATATGCCGTGAAGTCACTACGTTGCCCCCAACAGAAAGCCAGGAAAATCGCTCGCTGGCCTCCGGATGACGGCTCTCTGTTCCTAAGGGCCTCCAGCGCTTTCCCAGTGCCTTCTGTTCCCCAGCAGCATCCCCGGGCCCTAGAAAGATGTGCTGGGGTTATCCTCCCCCCAGTGCCTTCCCCCTTGGAGGAGAGGAACCCGCCCAGTGAAAGGATACACCGGGATATCCCGGGGGTCGGCTGCAATCTGGGGACCAGAGGAGGACTGGGCAAGGACAGAAGAGGTCAGAGGGACCTTGGCAGAGCCTGAAGGAGTGGAGGACCAGTGAGCACGGGGCGGAAAAATAGATCATACA
The DNA here is from genome assembly GCA_016271365.2 of Neoceratodus forsteri. Taxonomy (NCBI): domain Eukaryota; kingdom Metazoa; phylum Chordata; order Ceratodontiformes; family Ceratodontidae; genus Neoceratodus; species Neoceratodus forsteri. Next base: position 276,969,310 of record CM028138.1, on the reverse strand, counting down.
AAAAAAAAATAGTGCCTATTTATTGTTTCAGCCAGTGGGAAAAGATATTGTGTTTTTAATGTGGCTCTGTTCTCTACATAGGAGAATGCTTGTAGTGTTAAGAGGCTCTGTCGTTCCCTAGTTAGGTCCTTTTTTTTTTTTGCTTTTCTGTTTCCCTGTATTTGTGTTTCCTGACTCTTCAAGCTGGCATTGATTTGAAAATTGACTTGAAGACTGAGTGAGTGTTAAGAGTTTGGTGACTATTTAAAAGACGTGCTTGCTTGTTCACTCGCTCGGTATGCAATGAGTGGAATCATGATGTTTAACTGTCTTGGTAGGTGGTACAGTTTTTGGTTTTTACATGGTACGGTTAGGGGAAAAACCAAAGCGAAACGAGATTTACTGGATGAGTGAGCGTTATGAGAAGTGGCATGAGGTAACTAAAAGATGCTCTCGCTCTCTCTGTTGGTGCGGTCTGAACTGAGAGGGATCGGAATGTTTCACAGTTTCTTAAAATGAATCACAGTGCTGTTTTACTGTGTCCTTTGTTTCGGGGCAGACCAAGAAGTGAAGGAGATTGTGGTGTCAGTGAGGGTGATAGTGGGGCAACCAATCGCGGCCATGGAATGATTCTTTTTTTTTTTTTTTTTTTTTTTTACATTTGATGTGGTCGTTTTTGTGCTGGGACTAGACCCATGATGTTGTACTGGGATAACATCATGGGGCCAGTCCCAGACTGACCAATCAAAGGCAAGCAATGTTTCTTGCCATTGTATAATGAACAATCTTTAACACTTTAAAAACACTTTTTTTTTTTAATTATAGCAATAAGGCTCTCTCAGGGGTCATGTTAATAGTCAGTCAATCATCCTCCATGGTCATGTGGCATTCGGTCACACTTCGTGCAACACTGCACCCCCGGAGAGGGATTAGCAGATCATTAACATAACCCCTGGTCATGTCTTATTGTTTAAATCAAAAGTCCTTTTAGGCAACTCTGATCACAAGAATTCAAGGCTCGGGGCCATGTCCAAACACCTCTAGCAGCTGAGACCCACAGTAACTTTGTCTGAGATAAATCTGTTAAAGTAAAACTACAGATATATATTCCTCCAAATATTAACTACTCAAACTGGGTCTCCACTTCCGCATGTTAACGCTTCCATGTGGCTTCTGGGAAGGTGATTAAGAAACAAAGGCATCGGCCTGGGAAGAACTAGCAGTGCCTTTTTGAGCAGTTAATGTCTCAGGCAAAATATCTGTGATTTTTCCATTTGAGCAGCAAGATCGTAGACGGAGAGAGCTGGGGCTCATGCAGCTCCTGGATTTGCCTTGATGCTGTTCTGGCTGATTCAGTTTGAATCTATGGCAAGACCTAAGGCTCCTGACATAGCTTTGAGAGGAAAGGGTTGGGAGTCCCAGAGTAAAAAAGAATCTGCAAACTGAGGTGCTCATGCAAGCACGTGGAAGGCACTTACCTGCAGCAGGCACTTGATCCTCTCTCCTGGGGCCATGATGACAGTGCTGCAGAATCCGGCCAGCATGCCTGCTGCAAACAACTGAGGGTACCTGAGGGATCAGACAGAAAAGAAAGATAAGGAGGATTCCTGGGGCAACTTATTACCTGTTGCTGTGATGATTCTTGGAATAGTTACAGTGTTGCAGGATGACTGTATATTTTGGTAAAGGAAGGCAAGGGGTTGGGGGGACCTGGGCCTTTTGCATCTCCCCGACTCTCCTGACCTCCACCCCAGTAGTAGTAGTAGTAGTAGTAGCAGTAGTGTACTCTGGTTGCTGCTCTGTTCCCACATAGCACATACGTAGGACCCACAGTACAATATCTGAGCACTGACACTGGCTCCTCTATATGGACGATCTGCATTCAGTTGCACACTTTGTCACCTTTCATCCTTCTAACAATACCCAGTTTATTAGACCCAACCTGAAGATTATCTTGGCTCATTCACTAGTATTGTTTCTTAATGTCTTCCCCCGTTGATCCCATTTTGTTTTCCAGCTTCTAGTCTTAACTTGCCTATCATCCCTTTTTCTTTAGAATCCACCCATCCATTTTCCTTCTTCACAAAGACTGTTATATAGAGGATAACGCCCGATGTACAGGTGATAACCATGGTGTAATCACCTCAAGTGGTTGCTAGGGCACCAGTAAACCTTGAAAGCACAGCTCAAGACGTTTACCATTGCCCTAGCAACCACAAGAGGTGATTACACCGTGGTTATCACCTGTACATCAGGCATTGTCATTTATAATGTATGGTACTCGACATGAGAAGTTACCCCCTCCGAACACAAGTAATTTAGCCTTACCTTATTAATGAATCTGCACTACAGCCACATGATTGTGTAGGAAAACAATTTATTAGGATATACAGACTGAACTATAGCAGGACGAAATAGCACCGGAGTTAAAATCTCAATCAGACATGGTGATTGCTAGGCTCAATAACAGTAAACTGTGACAAGTGGAATGTTATTTGAATACTGTACTGAAACTAACAATCGCATTCTGGGTGTGTAGAATACTAAATAACACTGGCATTCCATTTTGTAAACCCACTGCTATGACACAGGTGAGAGAAGTTAATAAGGTTCTGACATCACAACAGTGGGATTACAAGGTTGTAAACAGCTTATTTTCAGTGGGTAATAAGGGCTAACCATACCGTATATTTATTTATTTATTTGAGTTTTGGTGACCGGGTAAGTCCACTGAGACAATACAGTCCCTTTTTCAGGGTTGACCCGGGGTGGAATTACATACAGTAGCAGTGCAAATTAACAGAGTGGTATTACATTGAACATACAATAGGCAAAGCTTTGTGAATTCTGCCCCAGGACTTTTAAACACTGGTTACTCACCCATAACAGTAGTTCTAGGAGTGGTATATCTATGTTGTTCATTCACACTTTTGGCAGTGTCCTTTCCCTTTAAATCTTGCCAGAAAGTCTTCAAGCTGGCTCCTCCCACCCACCCAGGTGGTATAACCCTTGGCTCTGCTCTGCTCCATGAGGCCATATCTTGCCTGCTGATAACAGTACTGTGCGCCGAAGCCAGGGGAGGTCAGTTGGGTCAATGTGGATGAACAACATGCATCACTCCTAGAACTATTGTTATAGGTAAGTAACCTGTGTTTCTAGGGATACTCCAGGAGGAAGGAGGCAAGGCACACACCCCCTACTTAGGAAATAAGGATTGGAGAACTGAAGCCCCCAAAAAAGCATCCCGGCGTGACTTAAAGTCAATGTGGTAATGGGAATTGAAGGTGTCTGCTGACTTCCAGGTAGCAGCCCTGGAGATTTCCTGGATAGGGCTGTCCCCAGAAGCAGCCACAGACACAGCAGTATGGTGGGTGGAATGAGCCCTAAGCCCTCTGGGAGGCTCCCTACCTGCCAACCTATAGCAGAGATCAATGCAGGAAGTGATCCACCTGCCAATTGTCCACTTGGCTGCTTGGCTGCAGGTTTGCCAGGTGCAGCTTCAGCATAGATGACAAACAGCTAACGAACCTCTCCCCGAACTCCAGCCATGTGCTCTTTGTAGTAAGCAAGCACTCGCCTCAGGTCCAGAGTGTGGAGCCTGTGTTCACCTGCCGAGGTGTGATTCGGGAAGAACAATGGAAGAGTCATCACCTGATTCAAGTGAAACTCTGACACAATCTTCGGGAGGAAGTTCAGGTTGGGGCACAGGACCACCTTGTCCCTATGGAAGACCAGGTAAGGAGACTCCACTGAGTACACCTGGAGCTCATGGATCCTTCTGGATGACGTGATAGTGACCAGGAAGGCGGTCTTCCATGACAAGTGTGACATTTCACACTTGTGCACTGGTTCAAATGGCTTGCCCATCAGCTTCGCCAAAACTCGCAACAGATCCCATTGTGGTGGTTCATGCACTGGAGGGGAAATGTGATCTAAGCCTTGGAAAAAGCCCCACACCACTGTCTCCTACACCACTGACTGACAACCCACGCCCGGTAAGCAGAGATGGCTGCCAGGTGCACCTTAAGGGTCGTCGACCAAATTCCCCCTTTGGAAAGAAACCACAGGTAATCCAAAATGCTGCCCACTGGACAGGACAAGGGGTCCAGCCCCTTGTCCTGACACCAAATGGAGAATCTCTTCCATTTGAAGGCATAGCACTTACTGGTCGATTCCTTTCTAGATACTTCCACTACAGTAAGCACATCTTCAGAGAGACCCAAAGCCTGGAATTCTAGCCACTCAGGAACCAGGCTGTCAGGTGCAGGGGATTGAAGGTCTGGGTGGAGTACCTTCCCCTGACTGATGGAGAGCAGGTCTAGGCAGAATGGAAGATGCCTCGGCAGCCTGTTACTGAGGCTAAGGAGATCTGGGTACCAGTACTGGTGGGGTCAGTCCAGAGCCACCAAGATCACCTGTGAATCTTCCCTCCTGACCTTGAGTAGCACCTTGTGGACTTGTAGATCAAGGGAAGTGGAGGGAAGGCATAGAAGAGGCCTGGGGTCCACAGCTTCAAGAAGGCAGCTCCCTGCAGAAAGCCTTGCTGGGGGGGGGGGCATAAAACAGCCTCAGCTTTACGTTCTCCCTGGAGACAAAACAGGTCCACCTAAGGGGTGCTCCACTGGGAGAACAGACTGCGTACTACCTCCGGATGGAGAGACCACTCCGTAAGACACCTCACCCACCCGGGTGTGGGTGTCTGCCAGCTGACTGGAGGCTCCTGCCATACGGATGGCTAGGAGAACTGTCTCCAGGGGATCTATGTGATAACAGCGATCATAGAATAGTGATCGCCGTTAGGGCAAATGCAAATCACTGAAAATAAATTTGCAGATGTAGTCCCCAGTGCACAGCAAAAGGGCACAGGGGACTTACAATTCTAGTGTTAATGTGGGGGGAGGTGCCCCCTGCACCCCCCTATTGAAGGATTCTCAACTCCAGGAGGGTGCATGTTGGGGGGTGAATGAGAAAAAAACATTTCAGGCCAGGCGCAACAAAAGGTACCTGCACCCGGCCCCGAATCTGGCACCCTGTGCAGCGCAACCCTGTACCCACCCACCCACCCACCCACCACCACACCACGGGAACAGCTCGGCAGCTCACAGCAGCACCACCCCTCACAATCCCTCCCATCCCACCTCGTTGTGTGTGCTCGCTCCCCAATGCACAGATACATGTAGCAACAGGATGTCGCTATATTCACGCACACCCCCAATCCGGTTGCCCTCCCTCCCTGGTTGCTGCAATGTGAGGTGCCGCGACTGAGTTGCCGTTCCGGTAGGTGCCCATTCTCAGCCGCCAAACTCACAGGATACCATCTCCAGGCTGCGCATGAGGGTCCATATGCGGACAGCTTCCTTACACAAAGGCAGGGAGTGCATCCCGCCCTGCTTGTTGAGATAGTACATGGTCGTGGTGTTATCCATCTGGACTTGAACAACTTGACCTCAAAACAAACGCAGCAAATGCAGTCAGCACCAGTGCCAGCCGAACTGCTCAGAGCTCCAGGTAGTTGATATGGCATCGGGACTCCTCAGGGGTCCAGAGTCCACGGAACCTGTGTTTCCCCATATGGGTACCCCAGCCTGTGACAGAGGTGTCGGTTGTCAGGATGACCGTTGGCTTGGGGAGGACAAACTGAACACCTTCCTACAGATGCTCTGGGACAGGCCACCACTTGAGGATGTCCCACACCTTCTGGGTCACAGTGACCAGCTGGTTAAAGTGACCATTGTGCTGAGACCACTGGCTGGCCAGCTCCCACTGCAGGAAGCGGCATATGCAAATGGGCCCACTGGACCACAATGGTGCAGGCCGCCATGTAACCTAAAACGCATAAAAAGTCCCTTGGAGGGCGCAAGTTCCCAAACCAGAATGATCAGGCAAAGGAGGAGAGAACCTCTGCCCTGTCCACCAGGAGCCTGGCTCTGGCTTGACAGGAGTCAAGCTCTGCCCCGACGAAGCTGATCACCTGCGAGGGCATGAGTTCCGACTTGGCCTCATTGACTAGGAGACCAAGTTGGATGCAGGTCTGGAGGGCCCGATCCCTGGACCACTCCACCTCCTACCTGGAGGGACCTGCTATCAGTCAGTTGTCCAGATAGGGAACACCCGGACCCCCTCGACGCCTCAGGTAGGTTGCCACCACTGCTATGCATTCAGTGAATACCCTGGGGGCTGAGGAGAGGCCAAATGGCATGGCCTGGGAACTTGTAGAGGGTTCCTTTGGCCTGGAAACAGAGGAACCTTCAGTGGGACAGACAGATTGGGACATGAAAGAATGTGTCCTGTAGATCCAGAGAGCAAAACCACATGCCCTGCTCGCGAGATGGTATTATCTGGGACAGAGTTACCATCTGGAAGGTGCAAGACCTCAGAAATGTGTTCAGGTCATGCAGATCTAGAATGGGGCACCAGCCCTCCCACCTCGTTTGGCACCAGGAAGTACCTGGAGACAAACCCTGGGTGTTCTGGAGGATCCGCTACCCTGACCATGACATCCATGCAGAGGAGCTGGGCTATGTTGTCTCAAAGAGCCGACCGAGTGTCTGTGGATACCAAGTCCTCTCGTGGGTGCGGCCTTGGTTTCGAGGGTACTGTTCAAACTCCAGAGGCAGACCCTGGCCTACCACTTCCAGAATCCACCTGTCCATGGTAACAGTGGACCAGGTGGAAAGGAAGTGGCAGAGCCTGCCCCCCACAGGTGAACTCAGGGGACGTGTGATGGGCATTATGGTGGCAGCCACCATCCTGTCACTGGGCAGGCTTGGAGGAGGAGGAGGAGGAGGACCCGGCTGAGGAGCCACTGGGTCCCTTCCATCCTGACTTTAGGATCACCAAAGCTACTGACTTGGGCCTATGGCACATACCAAGGCTGAGCCCGCTGGCCCAGCTGGTGTGGGTTGGTTTGGCCGCAGGAGTGGGAGCCAAAAGGACTTGCACTTCTGCTGCTTGGAGTCCTTGGGATCCTTCTGGGTGGATATAATGGAGTCTAAGGGGGCACTGGACTTCTCGATATGCTGGAGGTGACCCTCCACACCAGGCCCACACAGGTCTGTGCCTAAGAAGGGAATGTCTGCCAGCTTGTGCTGAGTGTCTGCTGTGAAGGTTGAGATCCTCAGCCAAACCCTACAGCGCATGGCGACTGCAGCTGCCACCGAGCGGGCACAGGAATCCCCAATGTCCAGACCCATCTGGAGTTGCTATCTGGCCACAGCCCAGCCCTGGTCTTGGACCTGCTTGACCATGGCCTGGAGGTCCACAGGGAGATGAGGAATCACCTCATCTAAGGTGTCAGCATGACTCAGTTGGTAGCATATCTGCCTCTGGACTAGAAGGTCGTGGGTTCTCATCCCACACCAAGATTGGACTCGTACCTAAAATGCTGGCACCCGAGCTCTTTATTTGGGGGTGCTGCACTGTTGGGGTGTGTCATCCTTCAGATGAGATGTTAAACTGAAGTCCCCTTCTGCTCATCCTGGTGCTGTCCTGGTGGGTGTCCAGGAGGAAGTAAAAGAACCCAAGGCATTCTTTGCAAAGAGTAGGGAATATTCTTCGCAAAGCATAGGGGCTATTCCCGGTGTCTTGGCCAATATTCCCCTTCCCATAAAACCGGTTCATGCAACTGTCCAGGCTGTGTGTGGGTGCTGATGTGCAATATGGCCACCACTACACATTCAGCCACTTCATTACCAGTCTAGCATTGCATGTAAAGCACTTTGGGATACACTGTGTAAGAAAAAGCACTATATAAATGCTGAATTTTTCTTCTTCTTCTTCTTCTTCTCATCTATGGAGCCCAAGAGGGCATGGGAGAAGTGTGCCATCAGGATGGCCGAGCTCCCCTGGTGGAAGCTGAGCAAGGAGGCAGCATAGACCTTTCTGGCTGAGTGGTTCAATTTCTTGGACTCCTTGTCTGGCAGCCTGTCATCATCGCCTGTATTACCCAAATGTCGAAACACAGAATCAGCCACCCAGTCCTCGACTAAGGGGTGTTCCATGAACCCTAAGAAGGAACCGGTGGGTACCGTTATTTGCAAGCCATCCGGGCTGAGGGTGCCAGGCAGGAGGCAGGGTGCTGCCAAAGCTCCAAGGCTGGGCCGACAATGGCCTTGGCCTCCATCAGAGAGTCCCCTTTATGCAGAATCTCTTTGAGGGCATAGTGAGTCCCCCTTCTGCACGGGCTCCAGAGGCATCCCTGTAGACTCGGAAATGAGACGGAGGATGCCCATGAAGGACGTGAGACCTTCCTCCATTGAGAGACCCCCCCCCACCGACTCCATGTCGACTGGACAGGAGTGCTGTGAGGAGTCCTCATACTCAGAAGAGTCTGCATAAAGCGGCTGACCACCTGAGTTGCTCTCAACTGGCCATGGATGGCCGGGCATGAGAGTGACCAACAGCCAATGGGAAAGACCCTTAGCCAGCCAAGACTCCTTGGTTGGAGCCCCGGTCTGTGGCTGCTGGGATGGTGGCTCCACCACAATCAGTGAAAAGGCCAACCTCAGCTGAACCGAGGTGGCCTGAACTGGTTCCGCAGACGGAAGAATGGTGTTGACCAGCCCCACCAGGGGAGCTGGTGTTGGCTGTCAGAGACAGCCATGTGATGGGTGGTGTCGGAGCCGGGGTTGGCTTCAGACTGGACAAAACTCACTGTTGCCACATGGAGTCTTCGTAGCATCGATGCAACTTGCACCAAAGCCTTTCCTCACCCGAGGAGGACAAAGACAGTGAATAGCAGTGACACCGTTTCCCGTGGTGTCAAGAATGGGACCACCAACATTGGTGGGATCTGCTCAATCCACTGGACAAGGAAGATCTAAACCTCAATCTTGGCCACCTGTAGTGCCAACAGGGGATCTTGGAGGGAGCCAAGGAGTGCCGCGGCACCTCCTGGTCTGGGTCAGTGACTGGAGGGTCTGGCTTAGCGAGCTGAGCCACCCATTCAGTGGTCACCGGCAGGACCGGAGTCCTGAATAAAGAATTGTTGGCCTCATCTAACAGCAATGAGTCGACCCTGCAGCCACGGAGACCACCCAACAGACATCCTTGGATTTGATCGGTGGATTCCGTTCTCTGGGTGGCCCAACTTCAGGCGGGCAAGGCGGTCCTGAAGGACTGAAGACTGAAATGACTGGCAAATGTTGCAGACCTGGGGATCATGCTCATGACCCAGACAGTAAACGCACGTGGCATGTGGGTCGGTGCGCGACACCTGCCCGCATGGGCACTGGTGAAATCTGGGCAAGGACTTTTCCTCCATCATGGTTGCGATCAAAGATCATGCTGTAGACAGAACACTAATGAGTTAAAGTTTTGGAAATAAATTTGAAGATTTGAGCACCAGGGCCTACTCAACACGGGAGCAGTAAGGAGGGAACCTGCTTCTTCCAGCGGGAAAGGAAGATCTGGTGTCATGGGGTGGAGCCGAGGGTTATACTACCTGGATGGGTGTGAGGAGCCAGCTTGAAGACTTTCTGGCAAGATTTAATGGGAAAGGACACTGCCAGAAGTGTGGATAGAACGACATATCCACGTCCCTAGAAACCTTTGTTACTACCATGAATTTCTCTCTTCACAGCAGTTGCTGCTCTTTCTGGTTATACAGCCTGAACATAGTATGACATCAGTTTCACCATTCTGCGCAATTCCCGATTAACAGCATGGAATAGTGTAAATGATGTCATGGATTGTCTTGGAAATACGAAGGGCATGACTGGTAGTGTTGAAGAGAGGGAGACACAATGTAGATTTGAGTGCACTACAAAGCTAGATAATTAGTTTATCAAAAAAATAATAATCACATAGAATACATTGCTGATATGGAAAGGAAAACCAAAGGGCATTTACAAGTAGAAAAATTAATTCCCAAGCTTGTTTAAAGCCAAATGCCCTTATTCAAGCACTGAGCACACCGTGGCTTTATGTACAACCACTAAGCTGTCTGTGCCAACTCCAGCCCACTTAAACTCAGTTAGTATAATCTCCTATGCTTGTATAGATATCTTAAAGGAGAAATGCACTGAAGTTTTAACTGTTTTTTATGTTTGCTTGCACGCATGTGCAAGAAACATAGTGCCATCATCGGAGATTTCGGAGGTGTGTCACCTCCTCCTCCAATTCAGTCAGTGTGCTGGCAGGCGTGGCCCCTGTAAGCCAATGAATGCTGGAGCTGTCTATGACAAGCTCTAAAATGCAGTGGCATACAGTTCAAGGGGAGCTACCTTGAGTGAGCAGCGATAAGATGATCGCCTGCTCATGCACAACTCCCCCGTACACACACACGCGCGTGCGCCCCGCCCCGCGCATGCACACACTGTATAGCCGATGGGGTGCCCAATCCCCATCGGCTGTCTGGCGTTCCCCGCCTCCCCAAAGCCTTCAAAATGCCACGCTGGGTGCCACCCCAGCGTGGCAACTAATGATATAGCCGACAGGTGCTCAATCCCCGTCAGATCCCTGTCCTCACCCCGAGTAGTAGTGCCACACTGGGAGCCCACCCAAGCGTGGCAGTGGTCTTAGACCGGCCAGGGTGCCCAATTCCCCATGGCTGAAAGTCCCTCTGCAGAGCATCCTTGTGCCACGCTGGGAGCCCACCCCAGTGGGCAAACGTCCCACATTGTCCTTTTTTTTTTTAACCAGAAAGAAAAACGGTCCCACGAGTCTACCTGGCCCCCTCCCACAACCTGCACTCACCCACCGCGCACCCAGCCTCCCACACCCCCTCACCCCATACTTACCTCCGAGCTCAGCGTGACGATCTTCGTGGACTGGGGAACACGCTCTGCACTCTTCAAAGGCAACGCTAAACTGAGGAAATGCCGGTAAGCTGTATAATGGGCTAGACAGGGGTTTTCAACTTTGTTGCATACCTCAGGCATTTTTAGAATTTTTGCACCAAATTTTCAACATGGGTTTTCGCAAAATCACTCTTGCGCCTGAATAACGCCATGACAGTGATATCACTCATGAGAAGGGGTCCCAATAACCCATGTTGAAAATTTGGTGCCAACATTCCAAAAAATGACTGTTTTACGAGCATGTGTTGCGCAGTTCCTACGCAGGCTCGTAAGGTCGCGAATTTTCAATATTTTCACTCCAGATTTCCAACATTGCCATTTTGCCACACCTTCTTATGAGTAGTACAGCTGTCATTTTTCACATCTCACCCAAAACGTGTTTCTGCCCATGTAGCTCACAATGGCGCAGTCGGTGTGCAAAATCAATGTATGGGACAAATTAAGAAAATCACAGTGACACTGTTCATGAGCAGAGGTCTTAAAATGGCTATGTTGAAAATTTGGTGAAAAAATTCCTAAAAATGACTGTTTTACAAGCGTGCGTTGCACAGTTCCTATGCATGCTCGTAAGTTTGCAAATTTAATATTTTCACTCCAGATTTTCAACATTGCCAATTTATTACACTTCCTTATGAACAGTACAGCTGCAATTTTTCATATGCCACCCAAAATGTGTTTTCGCACATGTACCGCACAATGGTGCTGTTGGTGTGCGAAAGCAATGTTTAGGACAGATTAAGAAAATCACAGTTACACTGTTCATGAGCAGAGGTCTTAAAATGGCTATGTTGAAAATTTGCGCAGTTTCCACGCACCCTCGTTAGTTCAAGACTTTGTAATATTTTTAGTCCAGATTTTCACCAGTGGAATTTTTCCACACTTCCTTATGAACAGTACAGCTGTCATTTTTCACAACATGGCTGAAGTGTGTTTTCACACTTTCAGCGTAGAGATGCGTGGTCGCTGTGGGAAGTCATTGTTAGGCACAGATAAAGAAAATCACAGTGACACTGTTCATGATCGGAGGCACCAAAATGCCTGAGTTGACAATCTGCTGTAAAAATTCCCCAACCTAATTATATTACAGGTGTGCGTTGCACAGTTTCTATGTACACTCGTGACTTCACCATTTTTAAAATATTTTTACTACAGATTTGCAACATTGCCATTTTTTACACCTCCCCATGAACAGTACAGCTGTCATTTTTTACATCCTGTTCGGAATGTTTTTGCACCTGTGGTGCTAAATGCCGTAGTCACTGTGCATAAGCAGCTTTCGGCTATCAAACTGATATTCCCCCTGTTCATGAGGTGGGGTCACAAAACAAACATGTTGAAAATCTGGAGTGAAAATACCAACGAATGCCTGAGGTATTAGGGTTTCCAACTGTAACCCCTGCAAATGGGGGTTCCCAAAAGACTTCCAGGAGCTTGCTTGAATGCTCCAAGCCTGAATGGTGTTTGGCGTTTAAGCCATTTATCAGTGAGTGTTTTAGAGCCTCTGGTACTGTCTCTTTAAGAGCTGTCTGCTTGCAGACATAATTAGTTTGTATGGGGGACTGTGTGCTTCTCTGAGTACCACTCGAGCTGCTGCCAATTCACTTCATTTTTGCAGTCACTAGGAGTGCAAAGGGAACCTATCTGAAAGATGTAACTGTTTGCCAGAAATTATTTAGAGTAATAATGAAATTACAGTTTGTCTAACCTGCTTTCTTTGCAGTCAGAACTGTGTCTGCTAGTTCCCCATTCTAGTTTTGAACTGCTGAACTGGACCAATCAGTGTGGGGTAAGCTAGCTCTAAAATGGTGCCTTGGACGAATCAGAACTTGGACTCATAATCTGAGCCAGCCACAAGAGGATTGTATGGGCAGTGACTCTGGGAGATGTAGTTTAGACTTCAGTGCCTTTTGGACCAACAGCAGCAGTCTATTGTGAGTGACAGCCAATCCAGTCAAGAACTGGGAGGAACTCAAAGGAAGTGCCGGTTTTGTCGGTTGGAGTTTCAGTTGAGCTTTGGCAGTGAAGTAGGAAGGAGCCCTGTGCTTTTCAGTGTGCAGTTTTAGTCAAAAGCGTGTGTAAGGCCCAGAGTTCGGTCTGCAGCTTGTGTAACAGCTTGTTAGGACTGAATCAGTCCTGTGAAAAGAATCAAAGGATCTCTGAAGAGTAGAAACCAGGCTCACCCTGTAGAAGACTGGAGGAATTGCTGAAAATTGCACTCGGTCTGTCAGGAACTGAATCTGCTGTGTGTTCTCCCGGGTATTGTGCAGTAATTGCGATCGGGATACAGATGCAGCCTGCCTGGTATAGTGCTTTCTTTTATATGGATGTGTGAAGAGGTTTGTGTACCTCAAGTGAGCCCTGCTGACATTGAAGGACCCTATCTTATTTGGAGGTCGTGGAGTACTAATTCAGGGTCACTCCCTGTTGAATTGCCACATTAAATCCAAATGGAATTACTGTACTGCTGACTGTTTAATTCTCCTTTTCTCTGTGTGAAGCCCCTACCAGCTGCCACGGTTTGGACTAGCCACTAGGGCTTGGGTACCCAGGACAGTAACTGATAGAGATAGGCCTGTGCACAGAGCCATAGGTAGATTATTAGAGTGATAAGCTAATTAACCTGATTTCCCCCTGTCCTTGTTATATCCCCCTAAATAAATCAGAGCTGCTTGTTTCAGCAAAGTTATACTGCCTGATGTATTTGTCTATGTTAAAGTACTGTACTGTGATTGTTGCACTGTATCTCATTTCACAGGAGGTCCCAGTGCCGGAACCAGACCTGGGGGTAAGTGTATACTGTGAAGGTAATTCTGATATATTGTGTGGGCCACTAGTGGGAAGAAAGGGGGGTTGCAGTGTACCAGAGGGCTGTGACCAAGTTAGTTTAACTATTGCAAACCCTGACCTCTGGGTGGAGGCACCCGCCATTGGATCCAGGCCCCTCAACCTGTTAGTGGCAAATCAGGCAGGGGTAGTAGCCCCTGGGATAGCGCCATCTAGGGGTTACATCTTGGAGGCTCACCGCTGGGATTGTGTCCTCTAGTGGCCATATTTTCGAACCACTGTTAATAAAAAATGGGTACCCCGACAGAAGTGGCTGTGCACCGGCTGGTGGAGTGGTGTACTGGGAGAGATCGACCCCCAAAATGCTATGCTTATCCTGGACATCCCCTGGGTATCAATACGGACACTGTGCAGGGAGTACTTTCCAAGGTGGAAGGTTTACAAAACCCTGTGGTGGTGGGTTGGCATGCTAATCTGCTCACCCACACTTTCCTGGCCCTAGTAGAGTTTAAGGATCCCATAGATAGCTCCAAAGTGCCACAGACCATTACCCCAGAGGGAGCCCTCACTGCTTGGAGAGTGATAACTAAGGACAGTAAAGACCCGGGGGGGAATGAGCCCCCACCACTATCTGAAACTTTTGAGGAGAAATTTGCTAAATGGTTGCTGGGAGAAGGGAAAACTGTGGAGGACTTGAAGAAACTATTCTTGCCACCTGGGGGTGTTCCTCCCCCAACACCCTCTCCCACTCCAGTGCCCGTAATGGTGGCTGAACCAATGCAGACTCCTATTTCTGCACCTGCCATTAGTCACGACTCTTACCGAAGGTTGAGGATCTTCTCTGGCACCCTCCCCACCCCCCAAGGGGAGGATGACTGGGAGACCTGGATAGACTATGTTGCCCCCCAAGTGCTAGAATGGCAATGCTCGGAAGCCGGAAAGCGAAAGAGGGTGAGTGAGAGCCTCCGAGGTCCTGCCCTGGCTACCATCCAGTGCTAAACGGGCCAGTAACCCTGAAGCGACTGCACAGGCCTATCTTGAGGCTTTGGAGAATGTGTATGGAGCCCAGATTCTGATGAGGACCTATGGTGGAAGTAAGAAATGCACAACAGTACCAAGGAATTGTTGTCTGTGTATGTCTCTCGGCTGGAAAAATTGTTGCAAGAATGCCTCAGAAAGGGTAGTTTGCCAGCGATTGAACTGGACCGAACCAGACTGGACAGAATCCTTAAGTCTGCCCCCTTCTCAGAACTGCTGTTGCTTCAGGCGTAACTGAAGCAACAGCAGTTCTCAGAACTGCTGTTGCTTCAGTTACGCCTGGCAAATCGACTGGAATCCCCACCCTCCTATGATGAGTTAATGAGAGAAATTCGAGGAGTTGAGAAAAGGCGACCTCGGGAGGGACCTGCACCAACAGCTACGGCTACGACCCGAGTGACTGAGGGTGACCCATCAAGTGAAGTTCAGGGGCAGAGGCTGACAGTCAATGAGTGCTCTGACAAGGAAAAAGATATGTCACAATGGGGCGAACTGTTGAGAGAGATCCGGGAATTCAAAAACAGTCCCTTTATGAAGGCCACGCCTGCAAGTATGGGCCCTGACCTATATCCGACTGCATCTGCTATGGCGGTGGGGGTACCCACCCATGTATCTCCTGCTGATAACAGCTCCGAACTCGATTCCTTGACCATGGAAGTGGAGAAACTGACGAGATGTCTCCAAATGCTTATCACGCCGCAGACAGAGATGGCACCAAGGTTTCCAGTTAGTAATACCCCACCCTGGCTCCCAGTGTGGCCTCCGGCCAGCTCAAACTCAGAAAGTATGTTTTGCTATAATTGTGGAAAGATGGGCACATGAAAAGGGAATGCTGGTCCCCAAAAGACACTGACAAAGTTGCATATAGGCTACAAGGAGAGCTTGGAGAAGAAATCAGTGGTTAAGAGGTGCACGACATGATCCCAGTGAGGGCACCAAAATGCTAATTCACATCCTTTTGTGGCAAGGTCAGTTGCCCAGGCCCACTACCGCCTCTCCAGACTGGTCCAGAATAGTGGGTCCCTCCATGGAGACCACTGTAAAGGTGAATGGAGTGTCTACAAGAGCTGTATTAGACAGTGGCTCCCAAGTGACAATTATGTTCCAGGATTGGTATCAGAAGCATTTGTCAGGCGTACCCTTACAACCATTAGAAGGACTGCATGTATGGGGTTAAGTGAGAAGGCCTACCCTATTCCGGTATATCCGAATTTGGCTGTCTTTCCCCACCTCCGTGGCTGGAGTGGCCGAACAAGTAGAGACCCTAGCCTTAGTGTGTCCCCCACTGGACTGTATGATGGTGTCCCTTTGTTGATTGGAACAAATGCTCATATGTTAGGAAGGCTGGCACAGTTGTGTTATGAAAAACAGGGGTCAAAGACTAGTAGAGAGCTTTAAGAGTTCCGGCTTTAATTAAGAAGGCCTATGAGGCACAGAGAGATGCTGAAAAAACAGAACCAGAGGAACCGGTCGGAATTGTATGGAAGAAGGATCCTGAGTCTCTGATCCTGGCGCAAATGCCCAGTGTACCTTACAGGAGAGGTCCGTATCAGAAAGGATGTTAAGAATAAAATATTAATGTTGGATGCACCAGGCGATGGAAAATTGCCAGAGGGACTGCTGGTCAAGCCTAGTATTTTGCCCGCTAGAGCCCATGCTTATGCCAGAAGGGTAATGGTCCAAGTTCATAATGTGTCTGAAAGAGACATTCGAGTAAACAGAGGTTGCATCCTGGCTAATGTGCATTGTGCAGACACTGCAGTGCTACCCAGCAGCAAGAGTTCAAGGAAGAATGACAGAGTAACGCCTGACTTGTTTGATTTCGGCGACTCCCTGCTGCCAGCTGAATGGAAAGTGAGGATCAGTGAGAAGCTTGCCCAGAGAGACCAGGTGTTTCTTTAAAGGAATGGGATGTAGGATGCGTGCAAGGAGCTGAGCACAATATCCGGCTGCATGCATGAAGACCATTTCGTGAGAGAGGTCTCGACGCCTGGCACCTGCTGACATAGATGATGTGAGGCGGCATCTGCAAGAGATGTTAGCTGCTGGTGTAATACAAGAATCCAGAAGCCCTTATGCTTCCCCCAATGTGGTAGTGAGGAAAAAGAATGGAACAGTAAGGATGTGTGTGGATTATCGCACCTTAAACCGGCGGACTATCCCTGATCAGTACACAATGCCCCGCATTCAGGATGCTTTGGACTGCCTAAACGGGAGCAAGTGGTTCTCTGTGCTGGATCTCCGCAGTGGGTACTACCAGATCCCGATGGCCCCAGAGGACCGTGAGAAGACGGCCTTTATCTGTCCACTTGGCTTCTATGAATTCATGAGGATGCCTCAAGGGATTTCAGGTGCCCCAGCCACTTTTCAACGATTGATGGAGCGTGCAGTGGGAGACATGAACTTACTAGAGTGCCTGGTATACCTAGATGATGTTATTGTGTTTGGCAGCTCACTGGAGGAACATGAGAGCAGATTATTTAAGGTATTGGACCGACTGGAGGTCTTTGGCCTTAAACTGTCCATTGATAAGTGTCAATTCTTTCAAACATCAGTAAAGTATGTGGGACACATAGTATCCACCGAGGGAATAGAGACCGACCCAAGTAAAGTTGAGGCCTTGACCACCTGGCCACAGCCCAAAATCTAAAGAACTGCAAAGATTCCTGGGATTCTGTGGTTATTATCGGACTTCATCAAGGACTGTTCAAGAGTGATCCGCCCTTTACTTAACCTTACTCAAGGGTATCTCCAACCCACAAAAATACCAAAGTCAGCGTCCCTCAAGACTGAAAGAGTGTATTTTCATCAGAGTGAAGTATTTGGGGCCCGCTGGACTCCTGATTGTGAGACTGCTTTTCATGAGATCATATATCAACTTACCCATGCTCCAGTGCTGGCCTATGACGATCCAAGAAAACCTTACGTCCTGCACACTGATGCTAGCTTGCAAGGGTTGGGGGCTGTGTTGTACCAAGAGCACGAGAATGGCCTGAGACCAGTGGCCTTTGCCAGCAGAAGCCTGACCCCATCCGAAAAGAACTATCCTGTACATAAGTTAGAGTTCCTAGCTTTGAAGTGGGCTATTGTTGACCAATTCCATGAGTACTTGTATGGGGCTAAAATACTAGTAAAACTGACAATAATCCTTTGACCTATGTGCAGACCTCAGCTAGTTGGATGCCACTGGCCATAGGTGGCTTTCTGCATTATCTACATATGACTATGCTCTCGAATACCGAGCAGGTCTGAACCACATAGATGCTGATGCTCTCTCCCGGAGGCCTGTTCCCCAGAATGATTGGGTCCGATTGGCAGAACCTGACATTCGGCACTCTGCCGGAAGTTTGACAGGGAGGAACAAATGTCCACGGACGCAGTGGACTGCATGGTGGATTGCTTGGGAGCCTCTGAGAATTGCATACCTGCTGCTTATTGCCACTTTTCTGCAATAGACATTGGTGCACTGCCTCAGCTGGACAATGACAGTATTCGTGGCTCAATCCGATCCCATGATCAAAGCAGCTTTAGAAGCCCTCTGCAGGAAAAGATGTGTCCAAATTACGCTCCACTGATTTGAGAACTGCACTGTTATACAAAGAAGGTCCTAAGTTGAAACTGATCAATAAACTGTTATACAGAGAAACAGTAGACAGAGGGGACAAGTAGACAAACAACAACTAGTGCTGCCCACTGCCTTTCGAGACTCAGTACTGAGGTCCTTGCACAACCACATGGGGCACCTTGGTATAGACAGAACACTTGACTTGGTGAGATCCAGATTCTATTGGCCTAAGATGGGGGCTGATGTGGAGCAACACATTCGAACTTGTAGCCGCTGCTTACAGAGGAAAGCTTTGCCCCAGAGGGCTGCCCCCCTTGTTAACATCACCACCAGTGCACCCATGGAGCTGGTCTGTATTGATTTTCTGAGTTTGGAGTCAGATCAAAGAAATATCAGTAATGTGTTGGTAGTCACTGACCATTCACGAGATATGCCCAAGCTTTCCCCACCAAAGACCAGAAAGCATCCACTGTGGCCAAAGTACTTGTAGAAAACTTTTTGTTCACTATGGGCTCCACAAAGAATCCATTCTGATCAAGGGAGAGACTTTGAGAGTCGTCTGATCAAAGAGATGCTTTCTCTGTGGGAGTGCGAAAGTCCAGAACCACTCCTTACCACCCCAGGGGACCCACAGCCTGAACGTTTCAACCGCACTTTGCTAGATATGCTAGGCACCCTGCACCCAAAGGACAAGCCTAGATGGAGCCAACAAATTAGCACCCTGGTACATGCTTATAACTGCACCAAAAGTGATGCCACTGGATTCTCCCCTACCGCCTGATGTTTGGAAGAAAGCTCGACTACCAGTAGATGTGTGTTTTGGGGTCTCTCCTGATGGGGTTCAAGCTGACAACTATTTACAGTATGTGCAAAAGTTAAAGGCCCAGCTAACTCATGCGTACCAACTGGCTCAAACCATGGCTGCCAAAAGAAATCTGGCCAACAAAGAAAGGTATGATAAAAAGGTGAAAGCACAGGAACTCCAGGAGGGAGATCGGGTATTGCTAAGAAATCTGGGACTGCATGGCAAGCACAAGATTGCTGACAGATGGCACCATCTCCCTCACATTGTAGTGGGCAAACTAGATGATCTGCCAGTGTACAAAGTAAGGCCTGAGAATAATTCAAAAGATGTAAAAACAATGCATAGAAATCATTTACTGCCCATTGGACAAATCTTAATTGAGTCTGAGCCCTAGAAGATGCCCCCTCTGGACCAGTGACTAGAGCTGCTGCTAAGAAAAGATCAAGAAAGTCTGCACCTACAGAAGCAAAGTTAAAGTGTTCCCTCCACAAGTCCCAGTTGAGCATGACTGTCAGTCCATATCGGAAGAAAGTGAGAGTGACTTTGAATACTATCCTTCTTACGAACTGAGTCAATTGTTTCAGGGCAATCCCTAGTCAATACTGGAGATGAAGCTGGGCCTTCTGGACTGTCTAAGCCCCCAGCTTCATCCCTGGAGCCAATGCTCCCAGAAAGTGAAGTGCAAAGCATCAGATCAGATGAAATGGAATCATTGTGCATGGTTGAACTGTTTGAGCTTCGAGGAGGAAAATGATAGATTGGGGCAGACTGGTGATACACCCGAACAAGAAGAGTATTTTGAGTGCCCTGACAGTCCACTGCCAGTGTCAAAGCTCTCCATGGAGCCAAATGTTGTGGACTCAGAAACTGTAACTCCTGGAGCTGAAAGTGCCCCAAGTTCTAGCCCTCTCTACCCCATGGAGACTCCCTGACAAGTGAGGACAATGCTGAAAATGAGGCTCAGAGTGCAGAGACTATAACAGTTCCCCCTAGAAAGACTGGTCGAGCTGTAAAGCCTGTGGTGCACCTCAGTTATGATTCACTTGGGAGGCCTGTGGACTTGCCTCTCAATGTTGTCCATAAAGGAGTGTATGTGTCCCCGAGCTCATTGCCCAAACTGAGCATCAGTGCTAACTGCAAGTTACTTGTGTTGCCCTCTAAGTATGGTGCCCTTGCCCCATCCAGCCCCAAGGTAACTGATAGGGAAGGGCCCCCTCTCTTCAGGTTTCATGTACAAGAGGTAATAACTTGAGTTATGGTACAATGTGTATGTAATACTGTGTAAAGAGTGACGTACTGCAAATGTTTCAGAAATGATGTTCTTGGTAAAATGATATATTGACTGATGATTACATGTCTTGAGCCTAATGCAAATGCATATGGTTGCAGTTAAAACTTATGGGGGTACTTGCTTGACGCGGACGTCAAGCTTTCCCAGGCCAGGAAGGGTGTAACCCCCCTGC
The DNA here is from genome assembly GCA_016271365.2 of Neoceratodus forsteri. Lineage (NCBI taxonomy): Eukaryota > Metazoa > Chordata > Ceratodontiformes > Ceratodontidae > Neoceratodus > Neoceratodus forsteri. Next base: position 276,948,877 of record CM028138.1, on the reverse strand, counting down.
AAATGGGGGTTCCCAAAAGACTTCCAGGAGCTTGCTTGAATGCTCCAAGCCTGAATGGTGTTTGGCGTTTAAGCCATTTATCAGTGAGTGTTTTTAGAGCCTCTGGTACTGTCTCTTTAAGAGCTGTCTGCTTGCAGACATAATTAGTTTGTATGGGGGGACTGTGTGCTTCTCTGAGTACCACTTGAGCTGCTGCCAATTCACTTCATTTTTGCAGTCACTAGGAGTGCAAAGGGAACCTATCTGAAAGATGTAACTGTTTGCCAGAAATTATTTAGAGTAATAATGAAATTACAGTTTGTCTAACCTGCTTTCTTTGCAGTCAGAACTGTGTCTGCTAGTTCCCCATTCTAGTTTTGAACTGCTGAACTGGACCAATCAGTGTGGGGTAAGCTAGCTCTAAAATGGTGCCTTGGACGAATCAGAACTTGGACTCATAATCTGAGCCAGCCACAAGAGGATTGTATGGGCAGTGACTCTGGGAGATGTAGTTTAGACTTCAGTGCCTTTTGGACCAACAGCAGCAGTCTATTGTGAGTGACAGCCAATCCAGTCAAGAACTGGGAGGAACTCAAAGGAAGTGCCCAGTTTTGTCGGTTGGAGTTTCAGTTGAGCTTTGGCAGTGAAGAAGGAAGGAGCCCTGTGCTTTTTCAGTGTGCAGTTTTAGTCAAAAGGTGTAAGGCCCAGAGTTCCGGTCTGCAGCTTGTGTAACAGCTTGTTAGGACTGAATCCGTCCTGTGAAAAGAATCAAAGGATCTCTGAAGAGTAGAAACCAGGCTCACCCTGTAGAAGACTGGAGGAATTGCTGAAAATTGCACTCGGTCTGTCAGGAACTGAATCTGCTGTGTGTTCTCCCGGTATTGTGCAGTAATGCGATCGGGATACAGATGCAGCCTGCCTGGTATAGTGCTTTCTTTTATATGGATGTGTGAAGAGGTTTGTGTACCTCAAGTGAGCCCTGCTGACATTGAAGGACCCTATCTTATTTGGAGGTCGTGAGTACTAATTCAGGGTCACTCCCTGTTGAATTGCCACATTAAATCCAAATGGAATTACTGTACTGCTGACTGTTTAATTCTCCTTTTCTCTTGTGTGAAAGGGCCCCTACCAGCTGCCACGGTTTGGACTAGCCACTAGGGCTTGGGTACCCAGGGACAGTAACTGATAGGGATAGGCCTGTGCACAGAGCCATAGGTAGATTATTAGAGTGATAAGCTAATTAACCTGATTTCCCCCTGTCCTTGTTATATCCCCTAAAATAAATCAGAGCTGCTTGTTTCAGCAAAGTTATACTGCCTGAGGTATTTGTCTATGTTAAAGTACTGTACTGTGATTGTTGCACTGTATCTCATTTCACAGGAGGTCCCAGTGCCGGAACCAGACCTGGGGGTAAGTGTATACTGTGAAGGTAATTCTGATATATTGTGTGGGCCACTAGTGGGAAGAAAGGGGGGTTGCAGTGTCCCAGAGGGCTGTGACCAAGTTAGTTTAACTATTGCAAACCCTGACCTCTGGGTGGAGGCACCCGCCATTGGATCCAGGCCCCTCAACCTGTTAGTGGCAAATCAGGCAGGGGTAGTAGCCCCTGGGATAGCGCCATCTAGGGGTTACACAACCATAACGCCCAACCCTGTAGAGAATGACAGGCATCAGGGGTGTGACTTGAGATTCTTGCCTGTGATGCTCATACCATTCCACACCCTGCAGCCAGTGAGAGGCATCGAGGTATGCCTTGGACTCTTCGCCCAAACTTCACCCCATTCTCCTGTATCGCACCCATATCACCATATTTCCTAATGAAATGGGGTGTGCATAAGGGCCAAAGACCCCAAGGAACACCGTGTCACTTGTCAGTGTCTGCAGGGTGGGGTGTGGTGAAATGGCGTGGCCGTTATGCCTGACGACCCAAACGCACACCCCAATGCCTGTCACTCTCTGCAGGGTGGTGGTGGGGTTGGCTTCAGTTCAATACTTCACTGCCATTCCTATTACGCAGCTCTGTAACTTCTACACTACCACTGCCAATGCCAGCAAGCAAACATTCGGCATTGACAAATGCTTGTTTCTAGTAGAAGCAGTTTTGAAAAAAAAAATACAGATTTAAATTTTCTTTCTCAGCTTTACTGGCCTTTTAGTAAACTCAGTGAGTAGTGCTTCTGATTTACACACTGGTGGTGCTGTAAGTACCATATTAACATAGTAATTTAAGGCTAGACTGGGACTCTAGGCCATCATGTTCACCTTCCCCACATCATAAGCAGGCAAAGCAGGGACCAATAATATTGCTATGTAAACATGTACTAAGCTATAAGGATTTCCCACCCACCCTATTACCCAGGGTACCCTGGCACTCCCTTGGTAAGCAGAAATTTGTCCAGGCTTACTTTGAAGGCCTACACTGTTTTCATACCCACCGTCTCTGCTGTTATGCTGTTCCATAGGTTCACCATTCTCTTGGAGAAGAAGTGCCTTGTAACATTATCTATGAATTAACACCTGTGAGCTTCAGGGCATGCCCCCATATCCTACAGGAGCACACCAGATCAAACATATTCTTCTGCTTGAACTTTACGACTGTATCATGTTGTTATGTCTCTTTCAAGCACAGAGTTTTACAGTAAAACAAGGATGCACTGTGACAACAATGTAAGAGCTTAAGATGCACTTAAACTATATCATTCTTTTTTGCTTATTTTAGTTCCTTCCCTCTTACCTTCGACATCCAGCCCCAACAGTGTACCAAATGAAGCACTTAGTGGCTTGACTCCCACAGCAGACCCCCACCCCCACCCCCACCTGGCTTAGGGCAGAATTTCAGTGCTTCAGTGAAGGTTGATAGACTGGGGTTCAAGGCTTGGTGAGCTGGGGCATTAGAGCTGGCTCTGTGGGGATGATTCCTTTTCCATTTTCTCCCAATCCTCCACCTCCTTACTACCAGTGTGTGCATCCAGTTATTGACTCATGGGTGTACTTCGCGGCACCTCAACGTGCATCTCCCATGTCTCTGCTGCTTGACGTGGAGACGGGTAATACATCATCTATCTCCAGGTCCTGCCATAGGGGGTGCCAAAGTGATGGGAAAATGTTCTCTACATTTTCCAGGAACCATATGCACTGCCACAGGCAACAATGTAACTTCGGCAACCAGAGTGTAGGGACTGAAGTCTGGGATACAAACCCAGGTTGCCTGCGGGGTAGCTTGACGCAATACCTCTGTGCCATCTGGCATCCCTTATGTCATAAAGTTCTAACACATTGCTGACTGCCAATGTGTAAATCAAAAAACACCCACCGAGTTAAGAAAGGGCCAGTAAAGATGGTCACATGTAACAAAATGGGAACTAGTACTTGACACACAACTTCTATAGAACAGCCGGAGGTAGTGGCAGCCAAGACAGTCAGTGAATTCAAACAGGCATGGGACAGACAGTATAGTCGCCTAAGCAAGACGAATTGATAGTGGCGGGTAGAAAACCCGGGCAGACTAGATGGACCACACGGTCTCCTTCTGCCGGCATATTCTTATGTTCTTATGAACACAGGCTGGCAGACTGATTTAAGTTCTCTTTTACACAGAAACATAGACTTTGACGGCAGATAAGGACTGCTAGGTCCACCGAGTCTGCCCATTTCCCTACCTATTGGATAAGCTGCAGATCCTAGTTAATCAACAGCCTACTTCTTCCTACCTCCCCCACCAGAATTGCCTTATGTCTGTCCCATGTTTTCTTAAATTCCCCCACTGTTTTTGACACCCATGACCTCCTCAGGAAGGCCATGCCATGTGTCTACCACCTTCTCTGTGAAAAAATACTGACGTTGCCCTTGAGCCATTGCCCCTCTATCTTCAAATTGTGCCTCCTTGTTCTTGCATATCTCTTTTTCTGAAAGATGCTACCCTCCTGGACTTTGCTGATTTCCTTGAGGTACTTGAGAGTTTCTGTCATGTCCCTCACTCTCCCTCCTTTCCTTGAGGCTATACATATTAAGCTCCTTTAGTCTCTCTTCATATGACTTCTGGTGCAGACCCTGCACCATTTTAGTTGCCCTCCTCTGGACTGCTTCCATCCTGTCTATGTCCTTGCAGATGGGGTCTCCAGAACTGGATGCAGTACTCAAGATGGGGTCTCACCAACTGTCTGTACAGAGGGATAACAACTTCCTGTTTTCTACTGGTGATGCCTCTTCCTGTACATCCCAGTATCCCCCAAACCCTCCTTACTGCCTTCTCACATTGCTTGCTTACCTTTAGGTCATGTGATATGACTACCCCCAGGTTCCTTTCCATTTATGTTGCTGATAGTACCTTCCTCCTCCCATTGTGTACTCGTCCCCTGGGTTTTGTTTCCCAGGTGCATTACTTTGCACTTCTTTGCACTGCATCTAAGCTGCCATACTTTGACCATTCCTCCAACCTTGCCAAGTCCCTTCTTATCCTTTCCACCCCCTGCCTTGTGTATCAACCCTGTTGCAGATCTTTGTGTTGTCTGCAAAGAGGCATACTTTTCCCTCCAGTCCCTCCACAATGTCACTTATAAAGACATTAAAAAAGACCAGACCCAGTACTGAACCCTGCAGTACCCTGCTAGTAACCTCCCTTTCTTCAGAGTGGACTCCGTTTACTATTACTGTCTGTGTCCTGTTGCCCAGCCAATTTTTTACCCAGGCAACTACCCTGGAACCCACTCCCAGGCTGGCTAATTGGTTTATTAATCTTTTGTGTGGGACTCCCCTTTTCATATGCATTTACAAAAAAATGCACAATATTCTACATATATGTGGAGAAAAAGAATGGAGGAGATGAGAGGGGAGACAGAAAAAGACAGGTGTAAACTGAAGGGGGAGAGACAGACAGAGCAAGGGAGGAAGAGAGGCACTTCTCTGTGCTCACCTAATGACTGACGTAATTGCTCATGGCTTGTAAAATATTTTGGGATATAGTGTATGAAAGACGCTATATAAATCCAACCTCTAATCTACAGTCCCTGCACTAGCTGTATCTCAGTACTTTGTACAGCAAACTGGGATACAGTGTGTATAAAAGGTATTATATAAGAACTAAAGAAGCTTAATATCTATACCCTCGAGGAAAGGAGGGAGAGGGGGACATGACAGAAACTTTCAAGTACCTTCAGGGGAAATCAACAAAGTCCAAGAGGGTAGCATCTTTCAGAAAAAGAGATGTGCAAGAACAAGAGGGCACAATTTGAAGACACGGGGTGAGGGGGGGGACGGCTCAGGTGTAACGTGAGGAAGTATTTTTTCATGAAGAGGGTGGTGGACACATGGAATGGCCTTCCTGAGGGGGTTGTGGAGTCAAAAACAGTGGGGGAATTCAAGAATGCATGGGACAGACATAAGGCAATTCTGGTGGGGGGTAGGAAGATGTAGGCTGTTGGTTAACTAGGTTCTATGTGATAATGGCGAAAGCCTAAAGGCGATCACCGTTATTGCGAAGTCACAGTGCTGAACATTTTTTTGGCAATACTGACACCCCAAGCGCTGACAAAAAACAGCACGAGGGACTTACTTTTAAATGTTTTCTGTGCGGGGGTGCACACCTCCTCCATCGCGAGGGGTGCAAACACCCCTCCATGTGGGGGTAGCCACCGGACCCCCTACTAAAAGTTCTCAACTCCAGGGGTGCATGTCAGGGGTGAAACATTAGAAAGAAAGGTTCAGGTGGGGGCGAACAAAACGCACCAGCACCGGACCCCAACCCCGCACCCTGCCAACCGGCACCGCAACCACCCACCTCGCCAACGGGGTTGGCTCAGCAACCACCACAGCACAACCTTCACATCCCCTCCTTTGCTTTTCGCTCCCCCAACATACATACGTATAGCGTTTGGAAGTTGTTATATTCACCAACCCCACCCCCATTCAGCTGCCCTACCCTTTCTAGCTGTTCCTGAAATGCGCTGGGGAAGGGGTCGCCATTATTGTAGGAGCCCTTTCCCCAGCGCGTATATCACGGGCTACTGTTAACTAGGATCTGTAGCATATCCAATAGGTAGGGAAATGGGCAGACTGGGTGGGCCAAGTGGTCCTTATCTGCCGTCAAAGTCTATGTTTTATATGAAACCAAATTTCTTTTTTTTTTATATATTCTTTTTCTTCCTGCTGCCAGTGACCTGGATCCTCCTGCCATTACAGTCAGGTGAACCTCTGGCCCAGTGTCTGTGCTTCTTTCCAGTACACCTCAGGATCCCAGGAAACCTGTTCTATGATACTTCCTCAGATTCCCCTTTGAGGTGGGGCCCTCCCTTTCAGCACCTCAGGTGACTCTGGTCCAATATCCCATGGTCATGTGTGGGAGGGGATACATTAGATCTTCCAGGATGGTGGGGGAGCAAAGACAAATGTGGCTGCAGCAGGTGGGTCCAGACTTCCTTCTCCAGACAGCAGGTTATTTTTCTCAGTTTTCTGCTCTCTCAGCTGTCTAGATACTGTCTGTGCTGGTATGCCTGGCACACTGGCATTTGTGTGTTTTCCCCTACTAAATGCGTCTCTGTGCCTTTGCTGCACCACCACCCATAGTTAACTGGGTGTCAGTAGAGCAGCCAGGCATGACCGTCCTTCCCTGTTCTGTGGGGTGCTCGGTCTACTTCCTGCAAGCCCTCCAGTGCATCTTGGCTTAAGGCATGAATCTAGGTCGCCAATGACAAGAGCAGTGATGCTACCACTGTGCAAAAGAGCCAGTCTCCAGATTTCTTTGTGAGCAAAATCAAGCAACACTCCAAAACGATGAGATGAAAAACCTGACCCCAAAAGTGAGATGGTGATTTTTTTTTTTAAATATCTCCTGGATAATCCTGCAGAGATGCAATATCTTCTTTACAGTAAGGGAGAAGGAATCCTGCTTCAACTACAATTTCAAATTGGGAAGGACTGAAGCACAGGAAGTGGAATTACATGCTCAGGGTCAAAGACAGTGAGCCAGTAGCTGTGGAAGTTGTTATATTTGAAGTTCGAACCTGGAAATCTACTGGCTCACAGCTATACCCTCAAACCAATGGGCCTTTCACCCTCACTTTCAGATTATGCCACTGCACTGGGCATCTCAAGTCTGAGAGTCCACTGTGGTAGAGGCATAGTTCAGGAAGCATAGTCAAACCAAAAGAAGTTATAAAATTAACAACTAGCATTTTATTATCAATAATAATAAAATAAAAAATAAGGATGTACAGGATAGCTCTGGACAAAGGAAGTACAAACAAAAAACACAATCTTTCATCTGAGAGCCTTTTTTAAAATCTCCATCTCACTCCCTCTCTCTCTCTCTCACACACACACACACACATTCACTCACACTCACTCACTCTCTCTCTCACAATAAAACACTGCTCTCTTTTTATAAGATGTTTTTCCCTGGCAGTTAAATTCTGCTTGCTGTTCTTGTAAATTACACCACCTGTGTTGTACAAAATGTAGTACTACTTTTGTAAATTTCTTTCCAGCAAGCAGCCTGAAGAGTACATCAGCCTTCTCAACAGGTGCAACCAATTTTGACATCCTGTCTCAGGACTGATTTCCTGCAGATAATTCTGCAAACAAACCTATGGAGGTCAAATGAACCTCAATAATAATCCCGTGTTTCAGATAAATCCAAAAAGCTGTCTGTAATCATTTCAGCAATATAACTGTATTCATTTGAAAACCAAGGGATCTCAGGCTGACATAAAGATTCACATATATTTGTAACCACAAAGAAACAAGGGAATAAAGCTAGAATAGAAACAGTAAGTGAAAGAAGGGAGATAACTTGGGGAAGTTGCGGGACTGTGTTGGAGTGGCCAATTCCTAGGTGCCACAAGGAAAATTTGATTGTGCAATTAGACAGTCAAGAGGTGGACAAGGGACAGAATAGAACAGGACAGAACAGATTGTTGCTTTTAACTCTCTTTCTTTGCATAACAAATAGAACAGAATCTTACCCAACCCTGTCACATCCAGGCAAAAAGAAAACACATGCACAAATAAAGCAGCACATTGGCAAAAGATCACCAAAAGGGAGTGTGGTAGAGGGGAGGAGTATCTCAGTGCTGCAAGGTGGGCATTCACTGCGGAAGCTGCAGTCTGCACTGGCATAATACTGCCGTGGGGCAGCTGAAACACTGACTACTCTTTTATTGTCAGCAACTGTTAAGAGTGCAAGGGGCACTAAACATAAAAAAAAGGCAGAGGGGTTCAGGGGTGGTGCAGATACAGTGAATGAAAATAACCCCCCATCAGGCTAACTAGGGTTCAGAGTGTCACACAGGGGCAATAGGCTGTTGGGAAGGGCACAGGCCACCAAAAACTCACAAATCCTCTGCCAATGACAAACAGGCACATTGGTGTTGGCCGTGAAGGCAGCTTCTTACCCGCTCTCCCCAGCCAGAAGAAAGGTGTAGCTGTGGTGCACCTCTAATCAGGGTAGGGGGACTAGGAGAATAATAGGGATAAACAAAAATAATGACCCCCTTAAAAAAGACAGATGTCATGATTAAGGAGCACAGTTCCTCTTCACTTACGTTAGTGGGTCGTCTGGGTGCTTCTGCTGCAGCTTCTTCCCTAGGCGGAAGCCGAAAAAGAGAATGGCCGTCATGGGGGTAATGCCAACGAGGGGGGCACCCATGCCCTTGTATAGCCCCAGGAAGCCCTTGCAAGGAAGGAGAGACAGAGAGGAGAGAGTCAAGGCATGCAGGAAGTATCAAAAATAATGCCACCAACCAATGGCAGATGCAGTACAGCTGTTTTTGTGTTTTTCCCCCAGCACTGTCCAGCTGATACGTAATATCTTGTTTACACTGGGGACTTGCTTTTATCCATTTTCCTAGCTGGGTGGACTGGAGCACACTGAGAGATGAAGTGACATGCTCAGATGGGTCACACAATAGCCCATCAGAAGTGTGCTGCACTTCTGTGCCGGGGACCTGGATCTGGGAGCCAACTTAGAAGCTAGAATTAGTTGCATCCCAGACTGGGGAGTGCTGACACCCATAGCACGTACCAGTCTGTGCAGGGGGACATTGGTACCCTGCTGATGCAGTGACCTCTAATGATGGACTGGGAGAGCCTGCTCCCTCTTGAGGGCTTGCACATGTGCCCGCTGCACCGTAACGCTGACAGAGGCTAGGGCCAACATCAAGGATGGAGGAGGGCAGGGAGAAAACTGACGGAGAAAACCTGGATGCTGTCTTCACGGTGGCTAGTACACTCAGAATCCACACCATGAACTCCTCTGCCCACACACGGATTTGTGGTGAAGGCAGAGGATGGCCTTCCCCCGAGAGCCTTTCGTAGGGGGTAAGCTGTGAGATGGTGGTAGCAGATAGTTTGGTAGCAGATTAGGCTTGATGGCTGGAGAAGGGGCCCCAAGGAGCAAACAGCAGGAAGAAAAACCTTGATTGAAAAGTGACTTGCTCAGGGTCACACAGTGAGTAAGTGGTTGTGGTGAGATTTGAACCTAGGCCTTTAAGTTCCCAAGTCAGTGCCCTAGCCACTAGATCATGCCACCTCCCAGTTTCATACTTTCCTAATTTATCATGAATCTTTTTTCTCCATTTTCTCCCTTTTTTCCTCCTTGTCCCACTCCCAGATGTTTGGAGATAGAGCAGCTACACCACACCTGAGGTCAGAGGACAGGCTGGCTGTCTTCAAACCATCAATGCCGCTTCTTGATAAGCAGTCACTGGGGAAGGGGAATTCTGGGTAGCCCACTCCCTCACTCCTTTCCTGGGACAAGTACCTCAATTCTGAAACATGTACAGCCCCCAGCTATCCTTGCTGCGGGATTCCGGGGCTCGGACATCCCCCCCCACCTCCCAGAAAGCAGTGTGATGTCATGCTGTCACACCACAGGTCTGGCCCACATTCCCATTTTGCAGAGCTAATACCTTTTAAAAGAAAAGAAAATTCCATACCATTATTTTTATAACAGTTCTAATAACCGAGTATCGTTCTCTGTTTTTACTATTTCTTAGAACTTATTTACCCAGAATAATCCAGCAGAGATGCAGCATCTAAGTTTCAGTGAAGTCCTGATTTGTACCCATTTTTACAGCAGGGTGGACTGAAGTCCTGAGAGATTATGTAACTTGCTCAGGGCCACACAGTGTGTAAGTTGCTCTGGTGGGATTTGAAGCTAGGTGTCCTGGCTCCCAAGCCAGTGATCTAACCACCAGAGCGCACTGCCTTTGAGGAACATGTTCCATTTTACTTTAATGCCATTTGCTCTCAATTTCATGTATTTATTTATTAATTTATTTGTTTATTTACAGCACCTTTCATGCTGGGTGAGGGCAATGACCTTTATAGCAACATCTGTCCCAGACAGACCAGTTCTAGACAAGTCTCCTAATTCTGCATGGCACTTCAGCCCTCCGTTCTGTAGCAGATTTGTTTCAATTCTGTCGCAGATTTCTGTCTAGCTATTGGCTGATACGCCATAAAATATCACTGATAAGCTAAGGAGCATCGGATGCAGGGGCTTCTGGACAAAGAAAGGGCAAAAGGGCCTGGAGTTGTTGCAGATCCTAAGAGGTTGTGAGTGTCAACACTGTCGGAGGATTCAAGAATGCATGGGTTAAACACAAGGGAGTCCTGACTACAAAGGGCGACTAGAGTGTCAAAATAGGTCTAAAACAAATGGGCAGACTAGATAAACCTAGCGGTCTCCTTCTGCCGTCAACTTCTATGTTTCTAAACTAGTATTTTTAAATAAAAAAATTAACCAAAAATGGTGGATTCTAAGGCAACACTGTACTGTACGTTCTGTGGCCGCACCACCGTTAAACTCCAAGAGCCCTGATTTCAACTTTGACAGAAATTAGCAAATGGGCAGTGAGAATAAAGAGCCCTGATTTTTGGTTTGACAGTAATTAGCAAATAGGCATTGAGAACAATGTAATCTGATTAGTTACTGGTATTCCTAAAGGGTATCCCGTGACTTCGGCGGCCACAATTGGGTTCCTACCAAAAGGGCGACTCAGTAATGGCACCTGTCATCGGGGCAACTGGGAAAGGTGGGCAAGCGGATGGGGGAATGTGCAAAATAGCGACATCCTGTCGCCATACGCCTATGTACGCAGGGGGGGCCGAGCGGGGTGGGAGGGGACAGAGGGGTTGTAGGTGGTGCCACGGTGAGCTGCTGAGCTGCTTCCATCATGTGGTGGGTGGGTGAGGGCTGGGCACAGGTACTTTTTGTTGAGCCCGGCCTAAAATGTTATTTATGCCGTGTTTGCACCCCCCCCGACATGCACCCCCCTGGAACTGAGAATCCTTAAGTAGGGGTGCATGGGGAGCAGCCCCGCATAAAACAACAAATCCCTTCTCCCTAGTGTCGTTTTGCTGTGCGCTAGTGGGTATCATCGCCAAAATATTTTTTAGGGATGTGCTCTCGCTTCATGGCGTACCATCAGCAATCGCCGTTATCACATAGATCCTTCCTAAAGAGTCAGTAATGCAATGGAACAGTATTCTGGGCGGTCTGGGTTCAAATCCCAGGAAAGGCAGCAGTAAGCATAAGCTGGGGAAGAATGGCAGTGAGTTAAGGTGCCACAGCAAACCCTTCAGAGAACTGAAGGGCTTGCTCTCCCCTCACAAGGGCTCACTCTGGGAAGCCAAGACCACTTCATTCATGTGTTCATACCTAGGGAAGTGGGTGGTCTCGTGGGAAAAAGGGGCGCAAAAAAACCCACTAGCCTGCATCAGGATGACAGCTGCAAGTGCCCCCAGGCCCCAAACCATGCACCACCACTGCCCGCTACCAGATCCTTAGCTAGGCCAGGGAAGGGAGGGAGGATGGACCTCCCCAGCCACGGAGGGGAAGCTGTGGTGGAATCACAAAAATTACATACATACAAACATACACATTTGCCAGCAGATAAAGGCCTTATGGTCTAGCCAGTCTGCTCGAGTATGCAATTCTCAGTGTGTTTACAGATGGAACTGCCCCCCCTCCCATTTCCCTCATGCCCTCTCACAAACACCACCACCACTCCTCACTCCCCACCTGCAAATTTCCCCTTTACCCTATTCCATCCCCTGCTGAAGCTGTCCACCGTTTAAGGGACACCACCTCCTCTGGCAAGTTATTCCACTTGGCCACCACCCTCTCAGTAAAAAAGTACCTTCTCATCTCCCTCTTGAACTGTCCCCCCATGAGCTTTAGGCTGCGCCCCCTAGTGCTCTTGTTCCCATAAAGGCTGAAGAGGCCCATACTGCTCACCCTGGTTGTATCCTTAAAGAGATCTACCAGGCTAGCCCTATGCACCACATATTTCAGTGCCTTACTCAGCGAAATGCTGCCTATGTGTATTTGCCCAAAATATTTCCAGTAGTTTAGAAGTGAAATCACTCGTAAATTTACATCCACCGGGTCACTACTACTTCACGGTCTGTAGATGCGCCCTCGCTCTGCCCCCGCACTCAGACACTGTATGACGTGAACCCAGGGAGAGCACAGAGGTCTATGGTGGGCAACTTTAACAACATTTGTATATATCACAGTGACCATTTGGTGATTAATCAAGGGCCCGGGTGACTAACCTTGTTGCCCAGAGCCCTTGATTAATCACCAGATGGTCACTGTGATATATAAAAATGTTGTTAAAGTTGCTGCCCCCCATAGACTATGATGGAGCTTGTCCCTGCACTCTCCCTGGGTTCACGTCATACAGTGACCGAGCATGTGGTGGATCAGGGGCGCATCTACAGACCAGGAAGTAACAGTGACCTGGTGGACGTAAATGTATGAGTGATTTCACTTCTAAACTAGTGAAATGTAAATGCTAACTGGTCAGAAGAGCGCTACAAATATAGCGCCAGTAAAGATAGCGTTACCACAGACAATGATAGGGGTTAAACAGCGCTGTGCAGTAAGCACTCCCCAGGCTGCTGTCCGCGGTACTACTATAAAAGACAACAGCAAAGGAATCAGGGTCACTTTCTAAGCTGCTCCTGTGGTGGAGAGTGCTAAGGCATGAGCAGCTCGGTTAGAGTCGTGGTGGAAATCAGGGTTCTATCCCTGGTCTCCCAACTATTTTTATTTTCCTCCGTAATCCAACTCCAACTTGGAGTTATTTTAGTTATGGGGGGGTGTGGGGGTCAGAGCCCCCCACGGTGCCTTTGTTTGCAGAATTTGTTTCTGCTGCTTTTTTGAATAGTGCTGTATGGACGGCGCTGCTATGGACAGCACTGTCCATGCAGGTGCTGTTCGGACCCAGTGCCGATGTAAGTTTATGAGTGATTTCACTTTTAAACTACTGGAAATATTTTGGGCAAATACACATAGGTAGCATTTCGCGGAGGTATGGCACCGAAATATTGGTGCACATCTCCATTCAGTTAACTTGGTGAGTCTCTTTAAGGTACTTGAAGGTCTCAGTCATGTCCTCCCCTTCTCTTCTTTCCTCAAGACAGTACATGTTGAGCTCCCTGAGCCTCTACTCACAGGTGTTGCCCTGCGGCCCTGGATCATCTTGGCTGCCCTTTTCTGGGCAGTTTCCAGCAAGCTGATATCCTTCATAAGATATGGGTACCAATATTGCACACTTGTGGGATAGAAGGGAACAGTGGAGGAATTCAAGGTGAGAGGAGGAGGTAGAAAGGAGGCCAGGGTGGATAGGGTAGGTAGGTAGGACGGTAGGGAATAGAGTGGTAGTTAGTGGGGAGGGGCAAAGAGGGTATGAAGGTGGGGGAGAAAAGGGGAGGTGGAGGGAAGGAGAAGATGGGAGTGAACAAGAGGGATACAAGGTGGGGTGAGTAGGGTAGGAGGGCATGGGGGACAGTAGAGGGAGGTAGATGAGGAGGGTGGGTAGCCAGGGGAACATAGTTGTACAGTAGACAGAGGGGGATGGGAGGGTAGAGGAGAGTGAGCGAGAACAAGGGAAAGGTAGGATTCAGATAGAGTGCCTGAGGAACAGACAGAGCCGCCGGGGTGAAGTGAGGTGGGGGTACGTTGTACAAAGGAGGTGAGGGGGGAGCAAAGAAGACATCAACAGGGAGGAGAATTAGTAGAGGAAGTAGAAATTAGGGATGGATGGAGAGAGCTGGGCTAGGAGAAAACAAATGTAGCAGGCTTGAGATGTGAAACTAAAAGGAAGAAGACGAGAGCTCAGCTGGGTGGGTAAATTAAGCCACTGATTGCTTTGCTTTAGCAGTTTTACTTTATGTGTCATACAAATAATGAATTAAATTATTCCCTTTGGGCCTCTATGTTAAATATTATGGAGTTCGGCCCTTGTATGCATTTGTAGGCTTGTGACCGGTAGGGTCCTATGGGGATCAGTGCTCAGTCCAGTGCTATTTAACATCTTCGTAAGTGACATCACAGATGGGATCAAGGGTAAAATCTGCCCGTTCACAGATGACATCAAGCTCCGTGGGAGGGTGGGCATGGAGGAAGGGAGACAGGAACTCAGAGAGGATCTGGCTAGACTAGAAAAGTGGTCTGGCATTTGGCAACTGGGGTTTAATGCTAAGAAGTGTGAAGTTGTGCACTTGGGGGCAAGGAACCCAAGGACCAAATACTGGATGGGTGGTGTGTAAGTAACCAGGTCAGAGGAAGAAAAGGACCTGGGAGTATTATTATGAGTGACCTGAAACACTTGGCACACCACAGGAAAGCAGCAGCCAAAGCAAATCGGATGCTGGGCTGCATAGCTAGGGGAATTACCAGTAGGAAGTCAGAGGTAATTTTGCCACTTAACAGGACAATGGTAGGACTTCAGTAAAACCATTCCTCCCCTGTTCTCTTCCTCCTTGAACACAATGAGCCCTATGCATAAAGGGTGTAAGGTACACGCCAAAGGCGCGTACCCCCACCCATGCATTTCCGCACCCACGGACAGGTACATACTGGCCGGTATTCACTACTGCCGGCCACCTGTCCGCAGTTCTGCCCCTCCCCGCCCAACATGCAGCTGTGCACTGCTTGAATGGGGCTATGCAGGGGAGGAGTGTGGGACTCAGGCAGGCATCCAACTGGAAGTCTGCCCTGAGTCCCACAGTGGATCCCTTACACGAGCATGCAGGGTAGCCGGGGATGGCACGGAAGTACAGGGCACCATCAGAACTCATGAGTTGTATGAGTATGTATAGGGCCATTGTGCCCAGGACTGCAGGGTATAGCAGTGCACAACAGTAAATGCAGACAGCAGCACCGGTAAACTGTCTATGGGAAACAGCACATGTCACGCCATATTGGCGGTACCACAATGCCATGGGGCATGCAACAGTCCCTGACAGTCAGGGACATCCTGGACAGTGCCCCAACCAAGTTCCCCCTCCCACGTAATGGCTGGGTCTCATGACAGACTTGTGGGGAGTACAGACACTACATATAGTCACCTAGTACAGGCACTGGCTTGGTCATATATGGAACGAGCATCGCACACAACACGACGGCTGTCTGCATGGCTGGTACTGTCATGTACAATGTGGCCCTACATTGAGGTCACTATCACTGATGATGCTATGCCCTGTCCCTGAGGCATGAGGCAAGGGATAGGGAGGTATGCCAGGCATATGCATATACCGCAGCCGCTAGGTGTTCACAGACTGCCTGACTGAGTGGCATGAGTGTTTCCACCCCATGTCCACACATGCTGCCCCATCCCATCCGACCCTAGGGACTGGCAGTCTCCCACCCGGATAATGCCCATGCCACCGAGGTGCACGAAGGCATGCATATGTACAGGAGTGTACCCCATACTGCTCTATCCTGTCACTCACCCATCAGAGACATGGCATACAGACAGTGGGACTAACACCCCACCGCAGGGACACATCATAGAGCTCAGTACTGTACTAGGCACCTAGAATGCTCACAGAATAGGGATATTACTATGCTCCTGAAATTGTCTCATGAATTGATATTGTTAATAATTTGTTTTTGTACACTGCTGTCTTTCTGCCCAACATTTACCATTTGGGTGTCGCTCTCTCTGTCTTTAATATTTCTCATGGAGACCAAGCATGAGGAACTGTCTGCCTTGCTGGACCACCCGACTCCTGTTTTCCATCTTCTTTTCTGGAGTATCTACAGAATATCCACTATGCTTGCATTTTGCAAATTAAATTACCAATATTGAGTATATGTCTTTCTAAAGAATATTAGAGACATGAATTTATTGATGTGTCTTGGATTATCTGGAATATGTTTAAAACATACAGACACTACCTATGGCTCTTGTTTTAGGTCTTGGCAACAATGTTTTGATAAATAGTTTTATGAATTGAAAAATTACAAACAAAAACATTA
Organism: Neoceratodus forsteri; assembly: GCA_016271365.2. Classification (NCBI taxonomy): domain Eukaryota; kingdom Metazoa; phylum Chordata; order Ceratodontiformes; family Ceratodontidae; genus Neoceratodus; species Neoceratodus forsteri. The sequence continues at coordinate 276,932,628 of CM028138.1, read as the reverse complement.
AACAAGATTAAAGTTGATGTAAACCATTTTTTATTTTTATTTTCATTATGCTAATGATCTGTTTATGCTTATGTTTAATTAATGAGGAGTAGGTATACTGTATAAGGACATCATGCCTCTTCCACTTACCACGCCTCCTGATGAAGGGTTGTTAGATTCGAAGCGCTGGGGCTTGTAATGGCCAGTAAGTATGTCCTTCACTGGTATTCTATTTATTTTTGCAATAAAGCAATTTAATTTCGAAAGAAATCAGTGCATTTGGTGTCTTTTGGAGTGCAGGTTTTTGGGACTTGTACATGTGAACTGGGGCTAGCCACTCTTTTCTGCACCCTTCCCTTTCTGTGGTGTTGCAGCCTACACTTTGGATTTTCTGTACAGTAGGGTCCATCCTGCCGTAACTCATGCACCCCAGTGCATGGCACGCTGCACGATTTCATGCCTTTGTGAATCGTGTGGAGTGCGGGCATGTCCCTGACATGCCCCCAGCCCGCACGTGGTGCGCAGTGGCCCGTGCGGCTGGGCGATCAGGTGCATATCTGGCTGGTGCACTGATAAACAATGTCGCCAGACCCCCATGTGCAGCATTCACACGTAGGGTTGCCTATGCACCTCAGATACAAGGCACGTAGGCTTAATGTATATGGCCCCATAAACGTAAACTACCATCCTCTTTAGCCCCTCTCCTCTTCCTCCTGCTTCTGGCTGGTGATGTGGAGCCAAGTCCTGGTCTCTCCTGCCTCCCACCCTTTTCTGTGTCCAAAGGTCTTAGTTTTTTCCACTTCAATGCATGAGGCCTCCTTCAAAAGCTTGACTGCCTCAAGGTATAGGCATCACCACACTCCCCAGACATAATTTGTACATTGGAAACCTGGCTCTCCTCCAGAGTCTTGGATTCATTACTCACCCTTCCTGAATTCCACCTTTTCCACCAAAACAGAGGTAAATGTGGTGGTGGTGTTGCTATTTATATCCGCCAAAACATTTCCTGCTCTATCACCCATAAAGAGGCAATACCCTTCTCTCACAAACTTCTACTGCTCAAACTCTCTCTCCCCACCACCCTTCCTATTTTGGTCAGCATCCTTTATGCCTCCCCTAAGATTCCCCCTCCTCTCTCCTAAACTACCTGTCCTCTCTTGCCTCCCTCTCTGCCTCTGGTGAACTTGTCCTGCTCGGTGACTTTAACCTAAATTGGCTCTCCTCTGACTCTAAGCCTATCCAGCAACCCATCGAATCATTAAATCTTTCTGAACTCCTCTCTGAATCCACTAGACTAAATCCCCTCTCCTCAAACTACTCCCTCCTGGACTGGGTACTATATTCCCACCCCCACCAAATCTCCTCCATCGGCGTACTCCCAAATGTATTTAGTGATCACTGCCTCGTCTACTGTATTAGAAAAACCTGCCCCCAACATCCTCCCCAAAATATATTTGGCACAAACCCCTAAGATCCCTCAACACTGATGCTCTTTTGAATGATCTAGTACCCTTTGACTGGTCCTTGGTCTTCTCTGCCCGAGACATCAACACTGTCCTAACGTACTTCACTACCATCCTCACTTGCTCCTGGAACACCCACGCCCCCCTCAAAAGAACTAGAGTGAAATGCACCATCACCCCTGGATTACCCCTGACCCCCTGGAGTTATGCAAAACTAGGGACCTTGCTTGGGCATGCTCTAAGGCCTCCCACTCCAAATCTGTCCACCAGCATTACCAGTCCCTTAGAAACTCCTGCACCAAGGCTAATAGAGCTGCTAAGGCCCGCTGTTTCTACTCAGACCTGCAATCCAACCTATACTCCCCTTCCTACTTCTGGAAAGTTATTCACTCTCTCTCTCTCTCTTTTCGACCCGCCACCCCAGCCTGCCCCCGCCCTCTCTCCAAGGAGATGGCTTACTGGTCTCCAAACACTTTGCTGTTGCCTCCCGATTCAACAATTTCTTCACCATATGTGCCTCCCTCTCTCAGCCCTCTATCATCCCCCCCCCCCACAACCCTCCTCATCTTCTGGTTTTCACTTCCCTGCTGTCTCCCCTCAGAAGGTTTTCCTTGTCCTCAATTCTCCAACCCCTCAAAATAAAGCCCCAATGGTTTAGATCCTAAACTTCTCTACATATCTTCCCCCACTATCCTCATCCCACTCCCCCATCTCCTGAACCTCTCTTTCTCTCTATGTGCTGTCCCCCTCGCCTGGAAAACTGCCAAGGTACTCCCCCTCCACAAAGGGGGAGGAGAGTGACCCAGCATCCCCTGGAAACTATAGACCCAGTTCCCCTTCCTTCCCTTGACAAACTTCTTCCTTCCTATCCCCTTTCCAGTCTAGTTTCAGAAAAAAACACTCCACAATCACCTCCCTTCTCCAAGTCACTGACTCTGTCTTCACAGGGATAGACCAGGGTCTCATCACTGCTCCCATCTTTATCGATCTAGCTAAGGCATTCAACTCGGTATCCCACCCTCTCCCTTTGAAACAAGCTGGGTTCAGCTGGTCTTTCCTCTTCCCCAGTTTAGTGGTTCCACTACTACCTGACTAGCCGACAGCAATCTGTGCAGGTAGGTGGCACTTTATCCCCCCCATCCTTGCTGGAGTCCCACAAGACTCTATCTTGGGCCCCTTTCTATTCTTCCTTTCTCTAAATGACCTTCCTTCTGTCTGTGTCTCGTCCCATATTCATATGTATGCCGATGACACTGTTCTGTACGCATCTGGCCCCCTCCACGTCCATGGTAGCCTCCAATTTGATTTCCATAACATACTACGTTGGTTCCAGGCCAACCAGCTCAAAATAAATACTGTACTAAGAAGATGGTATCCATGACCTTTAGCACCAGCCAAAAACTAGCAAGATTATCCCCTCTCCCCATCTTCTCCACCCTTGATGATACCCAACTGTGGGTAGTCCACACAAATACCTCAGTGTGTGGCTCGATAGTAACCTAGACACACTTATAAATACCATGGTGTGTGGCTCAACAGTAACCTAGACTTCTCAGCACACACATAGATGCTATACACTCAAAGTTATGACCCAAACTAGACATCCTCTACTGAAACAAGGCCTGGCTCTCCTCTGATGTCCACAGGGATCTGCTTCTTAAAATGGTCCTCCCCATTTCTGAATATGCAGACACAGTCTACGGTGCAGGCGGCCCTCTACTCTCACACCCTCTGTAATGCCTTTTGTTGCATTGCAACCAACTCTCCCCCTTGTACACATCACTACTCCCTCCATTCCTCTCTTTCTATCGCCTCCTTACCCTCTCACTGCCTCGCCCACTGCTCCTCTCTTATTGGCAAATACTGGTTCAACTCTCTCCTCTCCTATCTATCCTCTCTACTCTCAACCACAGCCCCCTCCTTCTATCCACATCTTTCTGGAGACTCCCGTTCCTTCTCAAGCCCTCATCCTCACTCTAGCGCTGGTCAGGCTGCCTTCTCTTACCAACTCCTCTCATTTTGGAACCTGCTCCCTCCTCTTCCCCCGGGTCACACTACCCTATATCCTTTTGCCCTCACACTCCTTTTCCCCTCTGGCAACTTTGCCTCACTGAATTTCTCCCTGTCTGTTCCTCCCCCCAGCTCCCTGATATTCCTCAATTGACTCCAACGCTCAGACTTGCTGCCTTTTTTACCTCGATGTATTCCTACTACCATTGTTTTGCTGCCACCGTATTTACACCTTAATTTATTGCTGTCTTTTGCACTTCTGTTTGATTGTGTTTTGCTGCTTACTCTGTTCCCCTTTCTCCCACTCTCCTGGGTCGCACCTGGAAACGAGCATCAGTTCAGTGTGCCTTTCCCAATTACCAAAATGTTAAATAAATGAATAAATAAAAATATTGGACTGTGATAAGTATGGTATTAGATACTTGCATCTGTCTCTCCCCCTCCCCAACATCTCTCTCTCTCCTAGCACACTCACAGGCCCAAGCAAGCATGCCACCGAGAGAGGCCAGCCATGAAAATAATAATTAAGGAGGACAACAACAAATAAAATACTTTTCTACACAGACACACACACACACACACACACACACACACACATAAACAAAATAAACTGCTGGCTGTGTAGGGGTAGGCCCTAGGGAGGGCAAAGCAGCAGAGAGAGAGAAAGAGAGACAGAGGAGACTGGGCTGGGGGGTGGTCTAAGAGGTAAAAAAAGCGAACTACAAAACAAGACTGCCTGGCATCCCAAAAAAAAAGGTAGAGAAGCACAGTGACTCTGATGCCTGCCTGCTTGCAGCAGGCTGCCGAATATCTATACAACAAATACAAATTTGGCAGCAAAAAGAGGGAACAAAGGCCATACAGGGTGTTTCTGTGATTCATTAAAGGAGGACTGTGGGCAAAAACTGAATAATTATATGTTTTATATAATGCCTTGTGCTTCTGAACAGTATTAATGTGTCTGTGGTTGCATAAATGGTTTAAATCAATGTTTAATTAATTGTACCTCTGTTTTGGGGTGTGGGGGCAGACATTTGCAAGAGGCTTTTGTTTTAGCTCTGTTCCCACAGTGCACCAGGCTGTGACGCTTGTCCACACTACCCTTTCCTGCAGTTTGTTTTCTGTATTGAGAGGGAACTGTGTTGTTGTTTGTTCCAGCTTCCTGTCACCATTTTCAAATATGACACCTGAATGAAACATTAACATATTGACTCTGAGCAGGCCCTATCCACGAAACAGTTTCTCCCATTGTGGCTGTGGTGAATAATCTTTTGTGAATAGGGTCTACTTATTATATTAATACATGAGGCACGCATGAGATAATAGCAACAAGTCCGGTCAGGGCAGGCCAGGCCAGGCCAGGTCAGGATTACCAGAACACAATTATCGCAGATACATAAAAAAAAAAATAATAACGTCAGTGGGTCCAGAGTCTATATAATACAGCAAGCAACTGCATTTCATGTCCCAAACATACTGTGACAGGGTTGAATAAGGCCCTGCCCCCATTTGTTATGCAGAATGAGTTTAAATGCAAGGGTCTGTTCTATCCTCTCCTTTTCTGTCTCTTGTCTGTCTGGTTGCGCAACCAAATTTTCTTGTGAGGCTAGGAACTGATCACTCTGACGGTCTCGCGATTCTCCACCTCTCGCTTTCTCTCTGCCTTCCCTTGCTGTTCTGTCTTTTCTTCCCCCTTGCATATCTTCAGTTATAAAAAATACATGTGAATCTCTGGGTAAATCTGTATGTGAAACTGGGATCCCTTTGTTTGAAATGTACAGTATATAGTTATACTGTTGAAATGATTGCAAAAAGCTATTTGGAACTCAAGGGGTTAACCTGTGATGCAGTTTTTAAGCCTTTTGCAGAGCTAGAAACAAGAGGTCAGTTCTGGGTCACTATGTTTTTTGCTGCACCTGCATCGAAACTGACAAGAACATTCTGTGAGAAGCAGGCTCTCTTAACAAGTTCCCAAAGACTTATAAAAAGAGCAGAAATGCTTTTGCTAGAGAGACAAAGAGAGTGAGAGACTGAAACTTGGAATTAAGAGACACCCTCAGAAGAAGGACTTAGTTTTCTCTGTTTGTACTGCCTTTGTAAATAGTTATACTGAATCATTTTTATTTTTTATTTTGCCGTTACTGAGAAAAACAAAACAATATTTGCAAATTTTAAAACTGCTCCTGGTTTTCCTATGCTTCTTGACCTGTGCCTCGATGACAGATGGTGTCAGCCTAAGTGGAATTTACACCGGGAGTTTTGTGCGTTGGTACTAGACCTGGTACCAGGGAAGAATAGCAGAAAGGTATGGATTCTGCAGCAGCAAGCCCAGGAGTCATTGCCAGAAAGATGGCAGCCAAACTAGCAGAGACAGAAGTCCAAGCTGAGACTGTACAGCCAGCACCAGTGATGGGGAAAAAAAAGAACAGGCAGTGACAGAACTTGAAAGCCTGACTGCCTTCTTCAAATGGTGGGCTATACAACAAAGAGAGACAGAGGCGCAGCAGAGAAAAGAAGAGATACAGCAACAGAAGCAGCAGTAGAAAAGAAAAGGAGCAGTGGAGACAAGAAGAGATGCAGCAACAGGAAGAGAAGAGAAGAGAAGAGAAGAGAAGAGAAGAGATGAGATGCAGCGACAGGAGCAGTAGAGAAAAGAAGAGATGCAGCGACAGGAGCAGTAGAGAAGAGAAGAGAAGAGATGCAGCGACAGGAGCAGTAGAGAAGAGAAGAGAAGAGAAGAGATGCAGCGACAGGAGCAGTAGAGAAGAGAAGAGATGCAGCGACAGGAGCAGCAGAGAAGAGAAGAGAAGAGAAGAGATGCAGCGACAGGAGCAGTAGAGAAGAGAAGAGAAGAGATGCAGCGACAAGAGCAGTAGAGAAGAGAAGAGATGCAGTGACTGGAGCAGTGTTGGCTGGATGCCTTGCAAGCTATTAAAGCCAGAAGTTCTGGCACAGGTTTATCAGAGCAACAAAGCTCCAACTTAAAAGACCTTAAACTTACAAAGTTGTGTCCCTTGGATGATATTGAAGCATGCCTGACAACTTTTGAAAGGGTTGCCGCAGCCTACCAGTGGCCAAAGCAGCAATGGGCAATCAGACTGGTACCTTACCTGACAGGTAAAAGTCCAACTTGTATACAGCAATATGGACGCTGCACAGTCAGAAAACTATGATCTAGCGAAAACAGAAATCCTGAAAAGGTATGACATCTCAGGAGAGACCTACAGGCAGAGATTTTGGTCTCTGAATTACAATTCAGTCGACAATCCTCGAGAAGCCTCCACCCGACTCAGAGAACTCCTTATAAAATGTCTCCAACCAGAGGGCAAAACAGTCCCACAGATCATTGATGCATTTGCAATGGAGCAGTTCATCAACATCCTGCCTATAGACGTGCAGCTTTGGGCAGAAGAACACTGAACAGAAAGGCTGTTTCTTTGGCTGAAGACTACCAAATGGCCAGACAGATGACACAGCAGTGAGGTAACAACCAAGCACTGCTAAGACATTATTTTTCCAACTTAAACCCCAAGTCGGATAAGAACTCTGGTGGGGGTAACAAATCTGCACCCAAAGATTTTATTTGCTATAACTGTAATAAGCCAGGTCATATTGCAAGAAATTGCCAAAGTAAGAAGAGCGACACTTGAGCAGATCTGTCCTTAGCAAATTGGGGCAAGTACTTAACAGATGTGAAGGTGGGAGATAAGACTGTGATTGGACTTATAGATTGGGAAGTAGACAGACCCTAGTGCATACTGAAGTGCTAGGAAAACAATGTCCAAAAGGACCAGGTACTGGTGTCATCTGCATCCGCTGGGTCACGCAATACTATCCCACCAGTCAAATGACTCTATTAATTGTGTGTCACACCACATGAAAGTGGGGGTAGTACCTAAATTACCTGTACCTGTGATTATTGGAAATGACTTTCCAAGATTTACTGAGTTAATCAAAGAGAGAGTAAATCCTGATTTTTCAGCAGCTCTGGCGACAAGAGCTCAGGCAAAGAAAATCTCAGATGGTGGTGACTCTTTTCCTTTCGCTGATTTTGATTTGGACTTGTCTGAACACAGCTCCAAGATCCGGAAGTCCAGGAAAGAAAACAACGCCTGAAGAAACAGTGGCAACAAAAGACTGATGGACATAAGGGGTTAACATATGAAAATGCTGAAAGTAAACTGATCACTGATTGTGATTTTCTTTCAGAACAAGCTAACAATGTTTCTCTCCAGGGTTATTTTAAGCAGCTGGGGTGAAATCAAAACAGGGTGATACTAAATTTAAAAAATGTAATAGGCTACTGTACAGAGTTTGGGTTAAACCTCAGACACGGGAACAGACAGAACAATTGGTTACACCACAAAAGTACAGATCTGAGTTGTTACAGATGTAACCCCTAGATGGCGCTATCCCAGGGGCTACTACCCCTGCCTGATTTGCCACTAACAGGTTGAGGGGCCTGGATCCAATGGCGGGTGCCTCCACCCAGAGGTCAGGGTTTGCAATAGTTAAACTAACTTGGTCACAGCCCTCTGGGACACTGCAACCCCTTTCTTCCCAGTAGTGGCCCACACAATATATCAGAATTACCTTCACAGTATACACTTACCCCCAGGTCTAGTTCCGCACTGGGACTCCTGTGAAATGAGATACAGTGCAACAGTCACAGTACAGTACTTTAACATAGACAAATACCTCAGGCAGTATAACTTTGCTGAAACAAGCAGCTCTGATTTATTTAGGGGATATAACAAGGACAGGGGAAATCAGGTTAATTAGCTTATCACTCTAATAATCTACCTATGGCTCTGTGCACAGGCCTATCCCTATCAGTTACTGTCCCTGGGTACCCAAGCCCTAGTGGCTAGTCAAACCGTGGCAGCTGGTAGGGCCATTTCACACAGAGAAAAGGAGAATTAAACAGTCAGCAGTACAGTAATTCCATTTGGATTTAATGTGGCAATTCAACAGGAGCGACTCTGAATTAGTACTCACGACCTCCAAATAAGATAGGGTCCTTCAATGTCAGCAGGGCTCACTTGAGGTACACAAACCTCTTCACACATCCATATAAAAGAAAGCACTATACCAGGCAGGCTGCATCTGTATCCCATCGCAATTACTGCACAATACCGGAGAACACACAGCAGATTCAGTTCCTGACAGACCGAGTGGAATTTTCAGCAATTTCTCCAGTCTTCTACAGGGTGAGCCTGGTTTCTACTCTTCAGAGATCCTTTGATTCTTTTCACAGGACGGATTCAGTCCTAACAAGCTGTTACACAAGCTGCAGACCGAACTCTGGGCCTTACACACGCTTTTTGACTAAAACTGCACACTGAAAAAGCACAGGGCTCCTTCCTCTTCACTGCCAAAGCTCAACTGAAACTCCAACCGACAAAACCTGGCACTTCCTTTGAGTTCCTCCCAGTTATTGACTGGATTGGCTGTCACTCACAATAGACTGCTGCTGTTGGTCCAAAAAGGCACTGAAGTCTAAACTACATCTCCCAGAGTCACTGCCCATACAATCCTCTTGTGGCTGGCTCAGATTATGAGTCCAAGTTCTGATTCGTTAAGGCACCATTTTAGAGCTAGCTTACCCCACACTGATTGGTCCAGTTCAGCAGTTCAAAACTAGAATGGGGAACTAGCAGACACAGTTCTGACTGCAAAGAAAGCAGGTTAGACAAACTGTAATTTCATTATTACCTAAATAATTTCTGGCAAACAGTTACATCTTTCACATAGGTTCCTTTGCACTCCTAGTGACTGCAAAAATGAAGTGAATTGGCAGCAGCTCGAGTGGTACTCAGAGAAGAAACACACAGTCCCCCATACAAACTAATTATGTCTGCAAGCAGACAGCTCTTAAAGAGACAGTACCAGAGGTTCTAAAAACACTCACTGATAAATGGCTTAAACGCCAAACACCATTCAGGCTTGGAGCATTCAAGCAAGCTCCTGGAAGTCTTTTGGGAACCCCCATTTGCAGGGGGGTTACACCCTTCCTGGTTTGGGAAAGCTTGACGTCCGTCAAGCAAGTACCTCATAAGTTTCAACTGCAACCATATACATTTGCATTAGGCTCGCACTATGTAATCATCAGTCAATATATCATTTTACCAAGAACACATTTCTGAAACATTGCAGTACGCCACTCTTTACAGTATTACATACACATTGTACCATAACTCAAGTTATTACCTCTTGTACATGAAACCTGAAGAGAGGGGCCCTTCCTATCAGTTACCTTGGGGCTGGACGGGGCAAGGGCACCATACTTAGAGGGCAACACAAGTAACTTGGAGTTAGCACTGATGCTCAGTTTGGGCAATGAGCTCGGGGACACATACACTCCTTTATGGACAACATTGAGAGGCAAATCCACAGGCCTCCCAAGGAATCATAACTGAGGTGCACCACAGGCTTTACAGCTCGACCAGTCTTTCTAGGGGGAACTGTTACAGTCTCTGCACTCTGAGCCTCATTTTCAGCATTGTCCTCACTTGTCAGGGGAGTCTCCATGGGGGTAGAGAGGCTAGAACTTGGGGCACTTTCAGCTCCAGGAGTTACAGTTTCTGAGTCCACAACATTTGGCTCGCATGGAGAGCTTTCGGACACTGGCAGTGGACTGTCAGGCACTCAAAATACTCTTCTTGTTCGGGTGTATCACCAGTCTGCCCCAATCTATCATTTCTCTCCCTGAAAACTCAAACAGTTCAACCATGCACAATGATTCCATTTCATCTGATCTGATGCTTTTGCACTTCACTTTCTGGGAGCAATGGCTCCAGGGATGAAGCTGGGGCTTAGACAGTCCAGAAGGCCCAGCTTTGTCTCCAGTATTGACTAGGGGATTGCCCGAAACAATTGACTCAGTTGTAAGAAGGACAGTATTCAAAGTCACTCACTTTCTTCCCATATGGACTGACAGTCATGCTCAACTGGGACTTGTGGAGGGAACACTGTAACTTTGCTTCTGTAGGTGCAGACTTTTTTGATCTTTTCTTAGCAGCAGCTCTGGTCACTGGTCCAGAGGGGGCATCTTCTAGGGGCTCAGACTCAATTAAGATTTGTCCAATGGGCAGTAAATGATTTCTATGCATTGTTTTACATCTTTTGAATTATTCTCAGGCCTTACTTTGTACACTGGCAGATCATCTAGTTTGCCCACTACAATGTGAGGGAGATGGTGCCATCTGTCAGCAATCTTGTGTTTGCCATGCAGTCCCAGATTTCTTAGCACACCCGATCTCCCTCCTGGAGTTCCTGTGCTTTCACCTTTTTATCATACTTCTTTGTTGGCCAGATTTCTTTGGCAGCCATGGTTTGAGCCAGTTGGTACGCATGAGTTAGCTGGGCCTTTAACTTTTGCACATACTGTAAATAGTTGTCAGCTTGAACCCCATCAGAGAGACCCCAAAAACACACATCTACTGGTAGTCGAGCTTCTCTTCCAAACATCAGGCGGTAGGGGAGAATCCAGTGGCATCACTTTTGTGCAGTTATAAGCATGTACCAGGGTGCTAATTTGTTGGCTCCATCTAGGCTTGTCCTTTGGGTGCAGGGTGGCTAGCATATCTAGCAAAGTGCTGTTGAAACGCTCAGGCTGTGGGTCCCCTGGGGGTGGTAAGGAGTGGTTCTGGCTCTGCACTCCCCACAGAGAAAGCATCTCTTGATCAGACGACTCTCAAAGTCTCTCCTTGATCAGAATGGATTCTTTGTGGAGCCCCATAGTGAACAAAAAGTTTTCTACAAGTACTTGGCCACAGTGATGCTTTCTGGTCTTTGGTGGGGAAAGCTTGGGCATATCTCGTGAAATGGTCAGTGACCACCAGCACATTACTGATATTTCTTTGATCGGACTCCAAACTCAGAAAATCAATACAGACCAGCTCCATGGGTGCACTGGTGGTGATGTTAACAAGGGGGGCAGCCCTCTGGGGCAAAGCTTTCCTCTGTAAGCAGCGATTACAAGTTTGAATGTGTTGCTCCACATCAGCCCCTCATCTTAGGCCAATAGAATCTGGATCTCACCAAGTCAAGTGTTCTGTCTATACCAAGGTGCCCCATGTGGTTGTGCAAGGACCTCAGTACTGAGTCTCGAAAAGCAGTGGGCAGCACTAGTTGTTGTTTGTCTACTTGTCCCCCTCTGTCTACTGTTTCTCTGTATAACAGTTTATTGATCAGTTTCAACTTAGGACCTTCTTTGTATAACAGTGCAGTTCTCAAATCAGTGGAGCGTGATTTGGACACATCTTTTCCTGCATAGAGGGCTTCTAAAGCTGCTTTGATCATGGATCAGGGATTGAGCCCAATAATACTGTCATTGTCCAGCTGAGGCAGTGTACCAATGTCTATTGCAGAAAAGTGGCAATAAGCAGCAGGTATGCAATTCTCAGAGGCTCCAAGCAATCCACCATGCAGTCCATCGTCCGTGGACATTTGTTCCTCCCTGTCAAACTTCCGGCAGAGTGCCCGAATGTCAGGTTCTGCCAATCGGACCCAATCATTCTGGGGAACAGGCCTCCGGGAGAGAGCATCAGCATCTATGTGGTTCAGACCTGCTCGGTATTCAGAGCATAGTCATATGTAGATAATGCAGAAAGCCACCTATGGCCAGTGGCATCCAACTTAGCTGAGGTCTGCACATAGGTCAAAGGATTATTGTCAGTTTTACTAGTATTTTAGCCCATACAAGTACTCATGGAATTGGTCAACAATAGCCCACTTCAAAGCTAGGAACTCTAACTTATGTACAGGATAGTTCTTTTCGGATGGGGTCAGGCTTCTACTGGCAAAGGCCACTGGTCTCAGGCCATTCTCGCAATGTTGGTACAACACAGCCCCCAACCCTTTGCAAGCTAGCATCAGTGTGCAGGACGTAAGGTTTTCTTGGATCGTGCATAGGCCAGCACTGGAGCATGGGTAAGTTGATATATGATCTCATGAAAAGCAGTCTCATAATCAGGAGTCCAGCTGGCCCCAAATACTTCACTCGGATGAAAATACACTCTTTCAGTCTTGAGGGACGCTGACTTTTGGTATTTTTTGTGGGTTGGGGGATACCCTTGAGTAAGGTTAAGTAAAGGGCGGATCACTCTTGAATAGTCCTTGATGAAGCACCGATAATAACCACAGAATCCCAGGAATCTTTGCAGTTCTTTTAGATTTTTGGGCTGTGGCCAGGTGGTCAAGGCCTCAACTTTACTTGGGTCGGTCTCTATTCCTCGGTGGATACTATGTGTCCCACATACTTTACTGATGTTTGAAAGAATTGACACTTATCAATGGACAGTTTAAGGCAAAGTCCTCCAGTCGGTCCAATACCTTAAATAATCTGCTCTCATGTTCCTCCAGTGAGCTGCCAAACACAATAACATCATCTAGGTATACCAGGCACTCTAGTAAGTTCATGTCCCCACTGCACGCCCATCAATCGTTGAAAAGTGGCTGGGGCACCTGAAATCCCTTGAGGCATCCTCATGAATTCATAGAAGCCAAGCGGACAGATAAAGGCCGTCTCTTCACGGTCCTCTGGGGCCACTGATCTGGTAGTACCCACTGCAGAGATCCAGCACAGGAGAACCACTGCTCCGCTTAGGCAGTACAACGCATCCTGAATGCGGGCATTGTGTACTGATCAGGGATAGTCCGCCGGTTTAAGGTGCGATAATCCACACACATCCTTACTGTTCCATTCTTTTCCTCACTACCACAATGGGGAAGCATAAGGGCTTCTGGATTCTTGTATTACACCAGCAGCTAACATCTCTTGCAGATGCCGTCTCACATCATCTATGTCAGCAGGTGCCAGGCGTCGAGACCTCTCACGTAAATGGTCTTAGTCATGCAGCGGATATTGTGCTCAGCTCCTTGCACGCATCCTACATCCCATTCCTTTAAAAAAACACCTGGTCTCTCTGGGCAAGCTTCTCACTGATCCTCACTTTCCATTCAGCTGGCAGCGGGAGTCGCGAAATCAAACAAGTCAGGCGTTACTCTGTCATTCTTCCTTGAACTCTTGCTGCTGGGTAGCACTGCAGTGTCTGCACAATGCACATTAGCCAGGATGCAACCTCTGTTTACTCGAATGTCTCTTTCAGACACATTATGAACTTGGACCATTACCCTTCTGGCATAAGCATGGGCTCTAGCAGGCAAAATACTGAGCTTGACCAGCAGTCCCTCTGGCAATTTTCCATCGCCTGGTGCATCCAACATTAATATTTTATTCTTAACATCCTTTCTGATCGGACCTCTCCTGTAAGGTACACTGGGCATTTGGCGCCAGGATCAGAGACTCAGGATCCTTCTTCCATACAATTCCGACCGGTTCCTCTGGTTCTGTTTTTTCAGCATCTCTCTGTGCCTCATAGGCCTTCTTAATTAAAGCCGGAACTCTTAAAGCTCTACTAGTCTTTGACCCCTGTTTTTCATAACACAACTGTGCCAGCCTTCCGAACATATGAGCATTTGTTCCAATCAACAAAGGGACACCATCATACAGTCCAGTGGGGGACACACTAAGGCTAGGGTCTCTACTTGTTCAGCCACTCCAGCCACGGAGGTGGGGAAAGACAGCCAAATTGGATATACCCGGAATAGGGGTAGGCCTTCTCACTTAACCCCATACATGCAGTCCTTCTAATGGTTGTAAGGTACGCCTGACAGATGCTTCTGATACCAATCCTGGAACATAATCGCCACTTGGGAGCCACTGTCTAATACAGCTCTTGTAGACACTCCATTCACCTTTACAGTGGTCTCCATGGAGGGACCCACTATTCTGGACAAGTCTGGAGAGGCGGTGGGGGCCTGGGCAACTGACTTTGCCACAAAAGGACGTGAATTAGCATTTTGGTGCCCTCACTGGGATCATGTCGTGGCACCTCTTAACCACTGATTTCTTCTCCAAGCTCTCCTTGTAGCCTATATGCAACTTTGTCAGTGTCTTTGGGGACTGGCATTCCCTTTCATGTGCCCATCTTTCCCACAATTATAGCAAAACATACTTTCTGGAGTTTGAGCTGGCCGAGGCGCCACACTGGGAGCCAGGGCGGAGTATTACTAACTGGAAACCTGGGTGCCATCTCTGTCTGCAAGTGTGATAAGCATTTGGAGACATCTGCCGTTTCTCCACTTCCATGGTCAAGGAATTGAGTTTGGAGCTGTTATCAGCAGGAGATACATGGGTGGGTACCCCACCCCATAGCAGATGCAGTCGGATATAGGTCAGGGCCCATACTTGCAGGCGTCCTTCATAAAGGGACTGTTTTGAATTCCCGGATCTCTCTCAACAGTTCGCCCCATTGTGGCATATCTTTCCTTGTCAGAGCACTCATTGACTGTCAACCTCTGCCCCTGAACTTCACTTGATGGGTCACCCTCAGTCACTCAGGTCGTAGCCACAGCTGTTGGTGCAGGTACCTCCAGGTCGCTTTTCTCAACTCCTCAATTTCTCTCATTAACTCATCATAGGAGGGTGGGATTCCAGTCGATTTGCCAGGCGAACTGAAGCAACAGCAGTTCTGAGAAGGGGCAGACTTAAGGATTCTGTCCAGTCTGGTTCGGTCCAGTTCAATCGCTGGCAAACTACCTTTCTGAGGCATTCTTGCAACAATTTTTCCAGCCGAGACATACACAGACAACAACTCCCCTTGGTACTGTTGTGCATTTCTTACTCTCCACCATAGGTCCTCATCAGAATCTGGGCTCCCATACACATTCTCCAAGGCCTCAAGATAGGCCTGTGCAGTCGCTTCAGGGTTACTGGCCCGTTTAGCACGGATGGTAGCCAGGGCAGGACCTCGGAGGCTCTCACTAACCCTCTTTCGCTTTTCGCCTTCCGAGCATTGCCATTCTAGCACTTGGGGGGCAACATAGTCTATCCAGGTCTCCCAGTCATCCTCCCTTGGGGTGGGAGGTGCCAGAGAAGATCCTCAACCTTCGGTAAGAGTCGTGACTAATGGCAGGTGCAGAAATAGGAGTCTGCATTGGTTCAGCCACCATTACGGGCACTGGAGCAGGAGAGGGTGTTGGGGAGGAACACCCCAAGTGGCAAGAATAGTTTCTTCAAGTCCTCCACAGTTTCCCTCTCCCAGCAACCATTCAGCAAATTTCTCCTCAAAAGTTTCAGATAGTGGTGGGGCTGATTCCCCGGTCTTTACTGTCCTTAGTTATCACTCTCCAAGCAGTGAGGGCTCCTCTGGGGTAATGGTCTGTGGCACTTTGGAGCTATCTATGGGATCCTTAAACTCCACTAGGGCCAGGAAAGTGTGGGTGAGCAGATTAGCATGCCGACCACCACCACAGGGTTTTGTAAACCTTCCACCTTGGAAAGTACTCCCTGCACAGTGTCCGTATTGATACCCAGGGGATGTCCAGGATAAGCATAGCATTTTGGGGTCGATCTCCTCCCCAGTACACCACTCCACCAGCCGGTGCACAGCCACTTCTGTCGGGTACCCATTTTTTCTTAACAGTGGTTCAGAATATGGCCACTAGAGGACACACAATCCCAGCGGTGAGCCTCCAAGATGTAACCCTAGATGGCGCTATCCCAGGGGCTACTACCCCTGCCTGATTTGCCACTAACAGGTTGAGGGCCTGGATCCAATGGCGGTGCCTCCACCCAGAGGTCAGGGTTTGCAATAGTTAAACTAACTTGGTCACAGCCCTCTGGGACACTGCAACCCCTTTCTTCCCACTAGTGGCCCACAATATATCAGAATTACCTTCACAGTATACACTTACCCCAGGTCTAGTTCCGCACTGGGACCTCCTGTGAAATGAGATACAGTGCAACAATCACAGTACAGTACTTTAACATAGACAAATACCTCAGGCAGTATAACTTTGCTGAAACAAGCAGCTCTGATTTATTTAGGGGGATATAACAAGGACAGGGGGAAATCAGGTTAATTAGCTTATCACTCTAATAATCTACCTATGGCTCTGTGCACAGGCCTATCCCTATCAGTTACTGTCCCTGGGTACCCAAGCCCTAGTGGCTAGTCCAAACCGTGGCAGCTGGTAGGGGCCATTTCACACAGAGAAAAGGAGAATTAAACAGTCAGCAGTACAGTAATTCCATTTGGATTTAATGTGGCAATTCAACAGGAGCGACCCTGAATTAGTACTCACGACCTCCAAATAAGATAGGGTCCTTCAATGTCAGCAGGGCTCACTTGAGGTACACAAACCTCTTCACACATCCATATAAAAGAACACTATACCAGGCAGGCTGCATCTGTATCGATCTAATTACTGCACAACCGGAGAACACACAGCAGATTCAGTTCCTGACAGACGAGTGGAATTTTCAGCAATTTCTCCAGTCTTCTACAGGGTGAGCCTGGTTTCTACTCTTCAGAGATCCTTTGATTCTTTTCACAGGACGGATTCAGTCCTAACAAGCTGTTACACAAGCTGCAGACGGAACTCTGGGCCTTACACGCTTTTTGACTAAAACTGCACACTGAAAAAGCACAGGGCTCCTTCCTTCTTCACTGCCAAAGCTCAACTGAAACTCCAACCGACAAAACGGGCACTTCCTTTGAGTTCCTCCCAGTTATTGACTGGATTGGCTGTCACTCACAATAGACTGCTGCTGTTGGTCCAAAAGGCACTGAAGTCTAAACTACATCTCCCAGAGTCACTGCCCATACAATCCTCTTGTGGCTGGCTCAGATTATGAGTCCAAGTTCTGATTCGTCCAAGGCACCATTTTAGAGCTAGCTTACCCACACTGATTGGTCCAGTTCAGCAGTTCAAAACTAGAATGGGGAACTAGCAGACACAGTTCTGACTGCAAAGAAGCAGGTTAGACAAACTGTAATTTCATTATTACTCTAAATAATTTCTGGCAAACAGTTACATCTTTCACATAGGTTCCTTTGCACTCCTAGTGACTGCAAAATGAAGTGAATTGGCAGCAGCTCGAGTGGTACTCAGAGAAGAAACACACAGTCCCCCATACAAACTAATTATGTCTGCAAGCAGACAGCTCTTAAAGAGACAGTACCAGAGGTTCTAAAACACTCACTGATAAATGGCTTAAACGCCAAACACCATTCAGGCTTGGAGCATTCAAGCAAGCTCCTGGAAGTCTTTTGGGAACCCCCATTTGCAGGGGGGTTACACAGATAACACGAGTCCTATGGCTGGTCACTCAGGGAGGGATCACACCCTTGCCAGATTGCTGTACAGATTTTACTGGCCTGGAATTCATGAAGATGTTGCTACCTATCGCAGTTCTTGTGCTGAGTGTCAGAAAGCAGCCCCAGTGACTAAAAAAGACAAGGTGCCCCTACTCTTGATAGATGTGCCTTTTGAGAGAATTACAATTGATGTGTTTGGCCCCTTAGACAAAAGTAAAAAGGGTAATCGATTCATTTTGGTAGTATGTGACTATGCAACTTGATACCCAGAGGCAGTTCCAATGCGTACTATCACAGCTCCAAAAGTGGCAGCTGAGCTTGCCAAGATTTTCAGCAGGGTGGGCATACCTAAAGAGATTATTACTGATCAGAGTAGTCATTTTGGTGCTGCATTACTAAAGGAGCTGTACCATCTACTAGGTATCACTACCATAAAAATCTCCCCTTATCAACCTCAGACAGGAGTGTTTCAATCAAACCCTAAAACGCATGTTAAAAAGGTTTGTAAAAGGGGAAGGGAAAGACTGGGACCAGTACTTACCTTACCTGCCTTTTGCTTACAGAGAAGTACCACAGGCATCAACAGGTTTTTCACCATTTGAAATACCATGTGGTAGACAACCTAGAGGGCTACTAGATGTAATAAAAGAAATATGGGAAGATAACCCCCATCAGAAACAATCTATTATATCTTTTATGTGTGCCTTGAGAAAGAAGCTGGCAAAATATGTTGAAATTGCCCACAATAATCAGGAAAAGGCCCAAAACCAGCAGAAGGTGTATTATGAACATGGGGTAAAAGAAAAAGTTTTCAAGCCAAGTGAAAAGGTTTTGCTACTGTAACCCCCCTACAAATGGGGGTTCCCAAAAAGTCTTCCTCGAGCTTGCCTAAATGTTCACTGCCAGGCTGGTGTCCTGTGTTTTAACAATTTAAATGTGATTGCCAGAGAATGCCTGTATAGCCTCTGTGTACTGTCTCTTTAAGAGCTGCCTGGGTTGCAGTCAAAAGTAATCTGAGAGGGAGCTCTGTTGAAAGATGTAACTATTTGCTGAAAATCATTTAGAGTGATAATGATAATTTAGTTTGTCTAACCTGCCTTTTTTTTTGGTACCTCCTCCAGCGAGTTTCCACCGGTCACGGATCCCCTGCTCGCGCATTCTCCCTCATGAGCCGTGTCCCAGTACCCCTGGCTTGCCCCCAGGCAGGTCAGGCACCTCGGCCCTTAGGGTGCCAACGTCAGAATAGGCTGGGAGCCGTTTTATTTTGGAGGAGCTCATTGCAGCCCGAGGGACGGCATCAGAGGCGACGGAGGTAGGCGGTGTTTTCCCCTTAAGGGGCGGAGCGTGCAATGACGCCAGCGTCCGGCCTCCGCCCCCATCCTGACGCCAGGGTCCCAGTGCTTGGGGTTCTCCCGGTCTCCACTCAGAGTCCCCGTGCACCGGCGACTCACCACACCCTCCCCCGGATCAGGAGGAGCAGTCGTGAGACGCCGATCCTTCTCCCCGGCCGGCCTCTCCGCAACCCGAGTCCGCTCTTGAACTCGGGTCGCCGCGCCATGCGGAAATCCAACCACTGCGCCGACGGGCCGCAACCTGCCTTTTTTGCAGCAAGGACTGTTTTGTTTATCTCCACTATCTTGGTCCTGGACTGCGAACTGGACCAATCAGTACTGGTGGGACCTAAAATGGAGCCGGACTACAGGAGCTGTCAAAATCTATAGGAACTGTAGTTTTGGGTTTTTTGCGCCTTTTTGCCCTGAAGGGGAAGCCTTTGTTGTGACTGACAGGAAGATCAGCCAACCAAATCTTTTGGATCTTGGGGAATTTCCCAGGCTGCTGCACCTAGTTTTAGTTTTGAGCTGAGAAGTGAAGAAGTAACAGCTCAAGTGATTTTGAGCAGCAGTTCTGTGTAGTTTTGCATGGGAGAACTGTGAAATGGCTGAGTTTTGGCCTGCATGTCTGCCTGCTGTCCCTGAGAGGGAAAACAGAGTTTATTCAGACTGAATCCAAGTTGTGAGGACTATTTAAGCCACTGGACTGTGACCAGGCTTTAACCTGAAGAAGACCGAAGATTTGCTGAATGCGATCGGCCTGTCAGGATTTCCAGCTGCTTTTGAATCCCTGGTTTGTGCAGAGACTTTGCGATTGTGACTGGAGAGTGTTTTGCCTGGTACAGTAGAATTTCCTTACATGTAAATGTGCTGTGCATTGAAAGTGGGTCGTGACTTGGTTCCCCACTGTGTGAACTGTGTTCTGCTTGCTGGTACCGTGGAATCCTTTACATGTAAATGTGCTGTGTATTTAAAGTGGGTCGTGATTTGGTTCCCCACTGTGTGAACTGTGTTCTGCTTGCTGGTAGCTTTATCCAGCCTAATCAGACTGAATCCGCGTTCATCTCCATTCGGCCTGGGCCATGCCACGTGGCCCTGTCAGACTATCTCACTGCACAGAGAAAGCTACCGATTAGAGACCTGCCTGGGGATCAGCCCCCTGCTCCCTGCCTGAACAGGAACAATGCCTCGGCGAATCGTGTGGGCCCTGCTTCTCCTGGCATTCCAGTTTAACCACCTACTGTCTCGATTTTCATCCAGCCTGTGTCCAGTCTTGGTATCGTGAGTAATCATCAGGGTAGCTCCCTGCAACAACAGCCTAATATAAAAGTGTGTCATCTGATTGTCTTGCTTTCTTTTCATGAACTGAGCCCTCCAGCTCCAGATTACAAATAGCGTGTGTTGTGCATGTTGTTTTTCTTCCATCACAGGGCCCCAACTAGCTGCAATGTTCCTGGCTAGCCCACCATTCTCCATCTGGGTACCCAGAGTGTGTGACTGTTTTTGGACCCTGAAGTGCATGCATAACTGTTTGACTGATAGAGCCTTTAAGCAAATGAACCTGATTACGCCCCTCCCTTGTTCAAGTCCCTTAAATAAATCAGCTCTAACTCTTTTTAGCATTTACTCTGACTGTGGTTCCAGTTTGTGCAAGAGTACTGTACTGCTGTTATTTGCTGTGTATAACCTTGTTTTACAGGGGGTTCCCAGGGCCGAGCCAGAGGAAAGCCCTGGTGGTAAGTGCAAACAGTGTGGGTACTTATGTGGTGTATCAGGGGTATTATGAAAGTGATTACTGTGTATTGTTCCGGCCACTAGTAAAGAAGGAGGGGGGGTTACAGTGTCCCGAAGGGCTGTGCCCAGGTTAGCTTGACCACAACCAGCCCTGACCTCCGTGTGGAGGCACCCGTTTCAGAACTCAGGCCCCCTAACCTGCTACTAGCTAAGCAGGCAGGGGTAGTAGCCCTTGGGATAGCGCCACCTAGGGGTTACACTACTGTTACCCATTACAGAAAATAAACTGTTAATGAAGTGGCAAGGGCCTTATAAGGTTCTTAAACCTACTGGCACAGTTAACTATGAGACTGAGACCCCTGATAGGGAAAATCCTACTAAGATATACCATGCTAACCTCCTCAAGAAATAGGTTGAAAAAACACCAAAAGCAACTTTGCTAATTTTACCAGAAAATGGTAAAGACAATATTGATATAGCTTAAGACAGACTGGAACAAACTGTAACTGCTGATGCCATAAAGGTGAATGTTTCCTTAACCTCTGAACAAACCTCAGAAATTTGTAACTTGCTAAAGACATTTAACAGTATTTTACCACAGTACCAGGCCGAGCAAAATGGATTGAGCACATAATAGTGACAAGGAATGCTCACCCTATTAGACAAAAGACATACAGATTACCAGAGCAGTTAAGAGCAGATGTGGTTAAGGAAATACAAGAACTAAAAGAACAGGGTATCACTGAAGAGTCGAGAAGTGCTTGGTCATCACCGACAGTGATTGTAAACAAAAAAGAAGGGGGTGTAAGAATCTGCCTTGATTTTAGGAAACTTAATCAAGTGTCAGAATTTGACCGTTATCCTACAGGTATGCCCGGAATTGATGATTTGGTGTACAGACTGAGGAATGCCAAGTATATCAGTACCTTCAATCTCACCAAGGGTTACTGGCAAAACCCCTAGCTAAAGAATCCAGAGAAAAAACTGCATTTGCCACTCCCATAGGATTCTATCAGTTCACCAACATGCTGTTTGGTTTACATGGCACACCTGCTACATTCCAGAGGTACATGGATGTAATTTTATCCTCTCACACTGGTTATTGTGCTACGTACCTGGATGATGTCGTGGTGTACAGTCCAGACAGAAAAAGTCACCTGGAAAATCTACGAGCAGTTATCCAATCGATCAAAAAGGCAGGTGTGACAATTAATCCTACCAAGTGTGCACTGGGCATGCATAAAACTAGATATTTGGGCTATGTTTTGGGAAATGGAGAAGTCTAGCCAGGGGTTTCCAAGACAGAAGCTGCAGCTAACAGCCCTGTCCCCAAAACCAAGAAACATGTCAGGGCATTTTTAGGGCTGGCTGGTTATTATCAGAGATTTGTTCCCAGCTTTGCCGAGTTAGCTACTCCCCTCACTGAACTCATAAAGAAACAGTTTCTGAATAATGTGAAATGGACCCCAGTGTCACGAGGCTTTTCAGGCCATTAAGGCTGCATTATGTTCAGCCCCTATTTTAAGAAGCCCAGATTTTGAGAAACAATTACTGTTACAGGCTGATGCATCAGAGGTAGGCCTAGGTGCAGTCTTGAGTCAGCATATAGATGGGAAAGAACATCCTGTTCTATACATAAGTAGGAAATTGCACAACAGAGAGAAAGGGTACTCAACCACTGAAAAGGAATGCATTGCAGAAAAGTGGGCAATGGAGTCCCTTAAGTTTTACTTACTAGGAGCTGACTTTGTACTTGTAACAGATCACAGTCCTCTTTGTTGGCCTAACCAAATGAAGAATAAAAATTCCAGAATCACACGGTGGTACCTGGCACTACAGCCATTTAATTTAAAGTGATGCAAAAATCTAAGAAAGAGAATGTCAATACTGATTTTCTGTCAAGATATGGATCAGGAATTGGGAATTCTGAGGGATGAAAAAAACAAAATGTGACGTTTTGGAAACCTGTTTTTGTAAAACAGGTTCCCTCTTAAAGAGGAGGGTACTGTATGTGACAGGGTTGAATAAGACCCTGTCCCATTTGTTATGCAGAATGAGTTTAAATGCAAGGATCTGTTCTATTCTTTCCTTTTCTGTCTCTTGTTGGTCTGGCTGCACAACCAAATTTTCTTGTGAGACCTGGGAACTGATCACTCCAATGGTCTTGCGATTCTCTGCCTCTCACTTTCTCTCTGTCTGCCCTTGCTGTTCTGTCTTTTCTGCCCCCCTGCACATCTGCAATTATAAAAACATATGTGAATCTCTGTGTAAACCTGTATGTGAAATTGGGATCCCTTTGTTTAAAATGTGTATAGTTATACTGTTGAAATGATTGCAAAAAGCTAATTGGAACTCAAAGGGTTAACCTGAGATAGAAACACAGAAAGATAGAATTTGATGACAGATAAGGACCGCTTGGCCTATCTAGTCTGCCCATTTCCCTACCTGATGGATAAGCTGCAGATTCTAGTTAACCAACAGCTTACTTCCTTCTACCCCCTCACTAGAATTGCTTTATGACTGTCCCACGCATTCTTGAATTCTCCCACTGTTCTTGACTCCACAACCTCCTCAGGAAGGCTATTCCATGCATCCACAACCCTCTCTGTGAAAAAATACTTTCTAATATTACCTCTGAGCTGTCCCCCCATCTTCAAATTGTGCCCCCTTGTTCTTGCACATCTTTTTCTGAAAGATGCTACCCTCTTAGGCTTTGTTAATTCCCTTGAGGTACTTGAAAGTTTCTATCATATCTCCCCCCACCTCCTTTCCTCGAAGGTATACATATTAAGCTGCTTTGGTCTTTCTTCATATGTCTTCTGGTGCAGACCCTGCACCATTTTGGTTGTCCTCCTCTGAACAGCCTCCACTCTGTCTATGTCTTTGTGGAGATGGGGTCTCCAGAACTGCACGCAGTACTCCAGATGGGGTCTCACCAACTGTACAGAGGGATAACAACTTTCTGTTTTCTACTGTTTATCCCTCTCCCTATGCATCCCAGTATCTCCCCAGCCCTCCTTACTGCCTTCTCACATTGCTTGCCCACCTTAAGGTCATCTGCTATAATTACTCCCAGGTCCCTTTCGATTTTTGTTGTTGTTAGTATCTCACCCCCATTGTGTACTTTTCCCCTAGGTTTTTGTTTCCCAGGCACATTACCTTGCACTTCGTTTCTTCTTAGAGATGCAGTTTCTAAGCCTTTTGCAGAACTGTAAACAAGAGGTCAGTTCTGGGTCACCATGTTCTTTTTGCTGCACCTGCACTGAAACTGACAAGAACATTCTGTAAACTTAAAAGAACATTCTGTGAGAAGCAGGCTCTCTTAGCGAGTTCCCAGACAAAGACTTATAAAAAGAGCAGCAATACTTTTGCTAGAGAGACAAGAAGAATGTGAGAGTAAGAGACTGAGAGACTGAAACTTGGAATTAAGAGATACCCTCACAAGAAGGACTTAGTTTTCTCTGTTTGTACTGCCTTTGTAAATAGTTATACTGAATAACTTTTATTTTTTATTTTGCTGTTATTGAGAAAAATAAAACATTATCTGCGAATTTTGAAACTGCTCCTGGTTTTCCTATGCTTCCTGACCTGTGCCTCAATGACATATACTTGGCACTAATAGTACTACTTATCTGCAGGGCCGCATTAATGGGGGGAAAAGTGGGGATGTTGTCCGGGGCCCCGAGCTCAGAAGGGGCCCACCTAAGGAGCTGGCATTAACCCTGGCATTAGCTGGTTTGGTAAACAGGGGCCCATTTCAAGTGACTTGTCCGGGGCCCCAAATTTCATTAGCTGCAGCCCTGCTTATCCGATCTGGAAGGTAGGTACTACTCCCTATTGCTACTACTTGTCAGCAACTAAGTAAAACAAAATATTTAACCACCTGACTGTACTGTAGTATGATGGTAATACTGTACTTACTGTTTTAATTTTCTTACAACAGATGGCTTAGCTGAAGCCTGAATGCTCTTTCTGGATAAATAATAAACTTTTTTCATATCCCTCCATAACCATATTTGGCTGCAATTACTAGAGAAAAATGTTATTAAATTCATGCAATCATTCATTGTTTATAGTAGAATGTAATACTACATCTTAGTTACAATAACTGTCTGGACTGAGATTGTGTTTTATATTTGGTACTTAATGTACTTGGCACTGGCAGTAATTTGTTTCTTGGAACTAGGACGAATGCATCATCACTGGGTGTCCTCACAGCAGTGGCAATCTGTTTATTTTATTATTGACTGACCTGCACTTGACTCAAGATAGCTTTCATTTCTTGTTTAAAAGATATTGCTGAATAGAAGTAGTAGAAAACATCATCACCTGTTGGACCAGGTAGGGTACTGTACCACAGTACAATGGGGCAACTGGTGGCAGGCGGTGCAGCTTCATCACATGGGTAGGGTACCGTGCCGCAGCACACCGGGGCAGGTGGTGCAGCTGCATCACATGGGTAGGGCACCATGCCGCAGCACACCGGGGCAGGCAGTGCAGCTGCATCACATGGGTAGGATACCGTGCCACAGCACACTGGGGCAGGCGGTGCAGCTGCATCACATGGGTAGGGTACCGTACTGTAGTACACTCAGGCCCACATATGCGGTGCAGCTGCATCACATGGGTAGGGTACCTGCGCGGTACATTGGGGCATCTGAGATGGCTGCATCACGTGGGTAAGATGCCGTGATGCAGTACACTGGGGCATGCGGTGCAGCAGCATCATGTGGGTAGGGTGTTGTGGCGCAGTACAGTGGGGCATGCAGTGCAGCTGCATCACGTGGGTAGGGTGTTGTGCCGCAGTACACTGGAGCATGTGGTGCCACTGCATCACGTGGGTAGGGTGCCATGCCGCAGTGCACTGGGGCATGCAGTAGAGCTGCATCACATGGGAAGGGTACCATGCCGCAGCACACCAGGGCAGGCGGTGCAGCTGCATCACATGGGTAGTGTACCTTACCGCAGTACACTGGGGCCACATATGTGGTGCAGCTGCATCACATGGGTAGGGTACTGTGCCGCAGTACACTGGGGCATGCACAGCAACTGCATCACGTGGGTAGGGTGCCATAATACAGTACACTGGGGCATGCGGTGCAGCTGCATCACGTGGGTAGCGTGCCATAACGCAGTACACTGGGTCATGCGTGCAGCTGCATCATGTGGGTAGGGTGCCACGATGTAGTACATAGGGGCATGCGGTGCAGCTGCATCATATGGGTAGGGTGCCATAACGCAGTACACTGGGTCATGCGGTGCAGCTGCATCATGTGGGTAGGGTGCCACGATGCAGTACATAGGGGCATGCGGTACAGCTGCATCATGTGGGTAGGGTGCCATAACGCAGTACACTGGGTCATGCAGTGCAGCTGCATCACGTGGGTAGGGTGTCATGGCGCAGTACACTGGGGCATGCGGTGCAGCTGCATTATGTGGGAGGGTGTTGCGCTGCAGTACACTGGGCCATGCGGTGCAGCTGCATCACATGGGTAGGCTGCTGTACCATGGTACACTGGGGCCTGCGGTGCAGCTGCATGACATGGGCAGGGTGCCACGCCATGATACACTGGGGCCTGTGGTGCAGCTGCATGACATGGGTACGGTGCCGCGCCATGGTACACTGGTGCCTGCAGTGCAGCTGCATGACATGGGTAGGGTGTCGTGCCGTGGTACACTGGGGCCTGTGGTGCAGCTGCATCATATGGGTAGGGTACTGTACCACGGTACACTGGGGCCTGCGGTGGAGCTGCATCACATGGGTAGTGTATCGTACCACAGTACACTGGAGCCTGAGGTGCAGCTGCATCATGTGGGTGGGGTACTGTACCACAGTACACTGAGGCATGCTATGCAGCTGCATCACATGGGTAGGGCAGACAGGCTTATAATGCTGCTCATTTGATCATTCATCAGCCATTTTTCGGCCTGGCCTGCTTTGGAACATCCATCATACTATAATATCTGCTGCTTTGCCCTCCCCCTGGGCCTACCCCTACACAGCCAGTAGCACTGCACAACCTAAATCATTGGCAACTAATTTTCTTTGATGTTTACAGTATTTGTTCTTGTCCTGCTTAATTATTTTTTAATAAGTGATGTGTTACTCTCCCTTGGGCCTACCCTACATCCAGCAGCACTGCACCTATCAGAGTGGCATTCACTCAGACAATCAGAAGCAGACACTTTTGTTTTGCAGTTTTCCTTGCAGTATATTAGTAAAAGAAGTAAAATACCCACAATTATCCTTATTTGTTTTACTGGCAGGCATGGTCAGGCATCAGATTCGCTGTGCTTCTCCACTTCTTTTTGGATGCCAGGCAGTCTTGTTTTGAAGTTTGTTTTATTTTTTTTTTGCCCTTAGGCCACCCCTAGCACAATCTCCTCTGTCTCTCTTTCTCTCTGCTGCTATGCCCTCCCCTGGGCCTACCCCCCAACACAGTCAGCAGTTTATTTATTTATTTTTTTTGTAGAACAGGACTTTATTTGTTCTTTGTTCTCCTTTTTACGGCTGCAGTGGGTGGAGCCTGCAGACGTTTTGCATGTACAAAAGGGCTGCTATCATGTTTTCTGTCCTTGGAACTGGATAAAGGTGTAAATAGTCTCCTCTGCCTTACCCTCCTCCAAGAAATGCTTTCCGCCCTCAAATAAATATGCTTTCATGTTAGTCAATGGTTGCAGGGCACTATTTTCTTTCTTAAATGGGAGGTACAAGAACTGGAACCTGAGTAGTGGGAGGCAGCATTATTTTTTTTTTTGGGGGGGTAAGATCCACCCCCACCTCCACCTGAGAAGCTCCTAAAGATCCACCCCACTTTTTATTTTGGTTTATGTGGGAGGGACCTGAGGTGGATCTATCATGTTGGAACAACTGACTATCAGAGCTTCCTGTGGCATCAGAGCTTAAGATTCAGAAGGAAAGAAAAAGTAATTAAGGAATGCCTGAAACTGCATCCTTATATAGTACTTGTGAAACTGCATACTGAAATTACAGCACTTGAGGAAAGCAAGCACTTGCAACACAAGAATGACAATTAAGGTATAAGCCCACAAAGGAGTAAAATATGTCACCCAAAGAAGACTATCCCATATTGGATACTAGAGTGTCTGTTTCTTAAAAGCTTTTTATAACCCCTCCCCACACACACAGCTGATGCACCCACCCAAATAGCTAGGGGAAGCTCTACATTTTTATCTCTCTGGGACCTGAAGTTTAGCAGCAATGTGTGAAGAGAATAAAGTCTTGTGTTTTGTGCATTTGAACAGGTTTAGTTCTTTGAAGTTAAAATATATAATACATATACATAGTGTCATAGGCACCTGAAAAGGAAGGAGATACTACTGAAATAAATGTTATTCTGATGATTTATTTATGTATAAGATTTTAAGTGTAGTTCTGCCTAGATCACAGACACATAAGTTATAAAAAGTATATTTAAGGATGGATGTATTAGTCAAAGCTTGTAGTAGCAAAATAAAGCAAGAAAAATAATATATTGTGTTTTTTTTTCTTTAAGTTGTTTAACCAGGAGTGGCACACTAAGCTGAAAGCAGGGGCAACCTGGGAACACATGGAAGTTAAGTGACTTGCTCAGGGTCACCCAGTATGCAAGTGGGGGCTGTGGGATTCAAACCCAAATCTCCAGATTTGCAGTTCAGAGCCTTAAACCACTGTGCTATACTGCCTCCCTAGTTATGGCAGTCATCTGTTTTATGGCTCATGATGTTGGTGTAGTAAGCAGCAGTACATTGCATAGTAGGTGTAAAATGTCAGTAAGTAGGTCATGCAATAGATGTGCTGAGCAGTTACTGAAGCAAGAAATGTATTCAGGATAGTAAAATATTCCTGTTAGAAAACTGATAAGTGTGTGACATTTGCATCTCTATTTCAAGGAGGTCCTTATGGGGTGTCAATGTACAATATTTTATTTATTGTATTTTATTTGGAATTCGGAAACACCTTTGAGTCATAGACTCATTTACAAAGGATCCACATCACAGAGATAAGAATACAGACTGACAGTACTAACAATAGATCAGTGAGTAACGTCCAAGTAAATATTCAGTAAGCAGTACGCAAACATTCAGTTACAGTGAGCAGTAAAAAGCATTCAAATACTAGGAATTGCTTAGTGATGGTCATTACACGACAGGTATTACAGTTTGGAAACAATTTCTGACATTGACTGCTTAGGTTGAGTAGCAGGCGGGGGGGGGGATAAACTCAGACGAGGGGCCATCATCAAGGCTATCATCAGATCATGAGCAGTCGCAGGCACGTGAGGACAGGAGATGTTCCCTAAGGTGGGTTTTGAAAGGCCCAAGTCTAGGTTCATTGGTCAAGGGGCCAGGTAGACTATTCATCCACAGAGGGTCCCTATAGTTAAAGGATCTTTGGAATAGGGAGGTCCGGCATTTCGGCGCTGAGAAGAGGGGCTTGTCAGACCTATTAGTGTGATGCACCTTGGGTTCAGGGTTGACTAAAGGGGCTAGCCCAGAGAGGGAGAGACCAAGGGCAATTATTTTAGCCAAGAGGCAGATGTGAAACCGGATTCTGTTGTTGAGGTTTAGCCAGCCGGTGTCATTATAAAGTACGCAGGTGTGCGGGAGCCGGTCGCATCCCAGGACAAGGCTGCAGGCTTTATTTAGGGAGCGACGGAGACTATCTAGGGCAGTGGTATTTGCTGCTCTGTATATCAGTAAGCCGTAATCCAACAGCGAGAGAACCGAGGAGGAGACAGCAAGCCTGAAGGCGTCTGAGGTGAGACAGTGTTTGAAGTGATATAACAGTCCCAACCTGACATTTAAGGACTTGGACGGGTGGCAGATATGAAGGTGGAAGTTAAGTGCAGGGTCCAAAGTGATGCCCAGGTATTTAAAGGAGCACACTTGCTCAAGGGGGGGTTCTGCTTTGCAGTTAGAACTAGAGGGCAATCTTGCTTTCTTGCATTCTGCGGATGGGAGAACAGCATACATTTTGTTTTAGAATAGTTAATGGTAAGACGCTGAGCAGTGAACCAGTTCTCAGCATAGCTGAAGGTGGCCTGGAGGGAGCAGTGGAGCTGAAAGGGGTCAGGGTTGGAGGAGAAGAGGACAGCATCGTCCACAGTACAGTAAAAGATTGCTGGTGCAGGACATGGGGAGGGAGTTGAGGAATAGCTGAAAAGCAGCGAACCGCGAATGGAACCCCGGGGAACGCCTAAGAGGACAGGCAAACTTTTGGATAAGGTGTTCCCTATTTTGACCTGCTGGGACCGGTTCATGAGGTAGTCCATAAACCAGCCCATCACATCACAGGAGAAACCCAGGTTGGTCAAGGTGTAGTTATAGTTTTCAAGTTGCATAGGTAATTGCTTTGTACTACTACTGTTACTAAATGTAAATTATTCTATGAAGAAAATTAAGTGTATGTAACTGTCTGTAAATGTATTAAAAACATTTACTTATCCTTATAATGTAATGCATTAAATGCTGTTGCTAGGTTAAGAAGTCACATAACAACGCAGGGCATTAGGGTTTCTGACCATAACACCCTGCCCTGTAGGGACTGACAGGCATCAGGAGTGTGACTTGGGATTGTCAGAAGTAATGCTCACGCCATTCTACCCCCATCCCCACCCTGCAGCCAGTGACAGGTATCAAGGTGTGCCTTTGACTCTTCAGCCCCAAAGTTCACTCCATTTTCTTATACAGTACTGTACCCATTTCAGGATATTTTCTAATGGAATGGGGTGAGAGTAAAACTTGAACACCCCCAGGCACACCTCGCCACTTGTCTGTGTCTGCAGGGGAGGGTGAGGTGAAATGCCTTGAGCATTATGGGTAGTGACCCAAAGGCACACCCCAACGCCTGTCCATCTCTGCAGGGTGGGGGTGGGGTTGGTGTTACTTCAATACTTCACTCCATTCCTACTCTGCCTGTCTGTCTGTCTGTCTGTGTGTCTGTCTATCTATATGTCTATGTAATTATTTTTCTATCTATTGCATGTATTGCTATTTTTACCTACTTGTAAAACAAACCTGCATATCACATTTGCCTGAACTCTAAGCACATACTTATGAAACTGTGCATATTTGTACTCCACTTCTGCACAGACCTCATACTTTCCTAATATTCCCATTATCACAAGCATAACAACCTTACCCTTAGCAAAAGCGACCCCCCCTCTGAAAGTTATTATCACATTTTCTCTGCTAACAGTCCATCATTACTCCTGACTTCCTGACATCAACACATTGCTTAAATATAACTTACATCACCACATGGACAAAAACCTTGTTTCTCTAAGAAAAAAAATAAATAAAATTGTGTAAATAATCCCAAGGCTGAACATATGCCAGCCATTACTTTTTCATGTACTGCCACCTTCTGTACCATCATGGGAATTTGTATATGTTTCCCATGATGCGTTGCATTATTGGGATATGTGCAATTGTGTTTTCTTTAAAATTTGGCTATCCTGCCAATATCATCCAGGATAACACATACTTCAGTGGCATTTGCTCTGGGGTTCTTTTGTAAACCTATATTGCTTCCTATTCCTTCCATTAAAATGTACACCTCCATACATTTTTCTAATAATGTGTATGCCTTCCTTAGAACAGAAACTAAAACAAATCTTACTACTTACAAATCATTGTGTTGTTTCTCCATACCTCCTTAACAATTCCACACAACTTCACTAACTTCATTATGCAGCCGTGGTGGATCTGACCAGAATTTGTTTTAATACCTGCTGCTTTACCCTCCCCTGGGCCTACCTCTACCCAGTCAGCAGCACTGCACCACCTAAATCAGTAGCAACTAATTTTCTTTGGTGTGTTTTTTTTTTTTTTAACAGTATTTGCTCTTGTCCTCTTTAATTCATAAGTGATGCTTTGCCCTCCCCTGGGCCTACCCCTACACAGCCAGCAGAACTGCACCACCTAAATCACTGGCAACAAACACATTTTCTTTGGTGTTTTTTGTTCCTTTCATTTTTTTTTAGTTGTTTTGTAAGCCCTCCTGGGAGGGATTACTATAGCGACCCTCTCCTCCCTTATTGCCTTTTATGGCGCTCTCTTGGCTCTAATTCTGCCCTTGGGTGGAGTTTGGGGCAGGGCCTCATTGGGTATATGAGGCAGTGTTTGGTGACTGAAGTGGAGGTTGTTCAAAAGAGAGTCATTGATACAGTGGGGCCAGGAATCGAACCCCAGCCCTGGAATTTGGACCCTGGTGACTTGGTGTAGGAAAGTGCTCCGCTCAGATTTGGTGGGTGGTGTAGGGCCCTGTGGCAGTGGAACTGGGTCCATCTTTTGGAGCTATGGCCTGTCAGTTGTAGGAGTTTGCAGGGGGGGGGAAGCCCGCCTTGTGCCCTGGCTCCCTGTGTTTGTCTAGGTCCAGGATGGCCGGGGACTTGCTCTTAGGCCCTGTGTTGCAGGTGGGGTAGAAAAATGTGTGTGCAATGGTTGGTGCCCTCCGCTCCTGTAGGCTGTGCAGTTGTGTAGTCAAGTTGCTATATGTGTGTGTTGTAGGCTGCACTGTTTGTTAATTTAGGGTCCTACGGCCTACATGAGGTTTCTGCTGCCCATTTCTTGTTGAGCCCCTCGGCTCAGTTTGGAGCTCAGCGCCCAGGTCTTCTCGGCCTAAAGTTATGTGCCATGGCTTTTGCCACTGACGTGCCTGTCTCCCCGTATGTGCCTTCAGCCCTTGGGAGCTGTCATTTTAGTTTTAAAACAAATAAATGTTTTCTTTGTTTTAACCGGAGTGTGTCCGCCTATACTTAAATGAATTATGGCTGCCCCCTAATCATGCCTTCCCCCCCAGCAGAGTTCCAGGATCGAGACTCCTGTTCTCCCTCTGCAGCATAAGTCAGTCTGCTATCAAGCCTATGGTGTGAACCCATTCAACATCAACTGAGGTTTGTCTATCCTTAGATTAAATACTGGATGGGCTACAGTGCTTGTGCCCCCCTCCATACCCTTTTTTATCATCTGGCCCTAGACATGGGTCAGAGGTGGGGGTTTGCATTTTTTCCTTACCTCCTTAAAGTGGCTCAGTAGGTAGCACACTCCTCTGGAGGCCGGAGATCAGAGGGCTGTGGGTTCAGTTCCCACATCTGGCACTTGGGTTAATATCCCAGTACTGACACTGTAGTGCAGCATGAGAGGGGTGCTGCACTTCTGAGGTGCCATCTTTCAGATGAAACATTAAACTGAGGTCCCATCTGCCTGGATTAGTGGTAGTTCAGATGGATGTTAAAGATCCCATGGCACTTATCGAAAAGAGTAGGGGAATTTCCTCAGTCCCCTGGCCAAATTTCCCTCATTCACTAAAAGTACCACCAACAGCTTAATCTGGTTCAAGGTCAGTTGACATTCATCTGTATCCCCTCCCTGGGTTGTGCCTGAAAATAGGCATGATTTGTCTAGTGCACTTACCGGTCCATAAAAACGAAATAAATAAATAAAATTATTTTTAGAAAGTGATGCTTTGTCCTCCCTGAGGCTACATCCAGCGGCATTGCACTTATTAGTCAGAGCAACATTTTTTTCTGATTTTTTTATTTTTTTTACAGTTCATTGGCTGTACTACTGTCAGTGTAAAAAAGGACACAGATTGTCCTTATTTTTGGGGCAGCTAGCTCCACCTGACCACCCAGTCTCTCTCTCTCTCTCTCGCCCTTCCTCCTTCCTCCTGTTTGTGTTGTTTGTCTCACTGCCTGCTCACTCTCTCAACCACGTGGCATACTAACAGGGTTTATATACCTGAGTGCTGGTGTCACATGATGCCTGTTCTGCTCTACTTCCCCACTGGATGCACTGCTACCTGCGCTGATGTTCTGGCAGCGTGCAGTCATGCTACATCATTCTGGTGGGAGTCCTCCTGAGTGCTGCAGAGGATGCTGCACAGTCACAGAGTCACGGTGAGAGGGGAAAAAGGCAAGCCTAAAATGTCTATCCACAGACCTGGAACTGGACTTATTCGGCAAAGTTCATATTTATCCGAGTCTATGGGTAAGCACTGGATCTGGGGGGATTCTGACTAGCGGCAAAACAGTTGACCCACCCTACTCTTTATAATCCTCTATGGAACAGAGGATATGGGAGGAGCATAGGGACACATAAGGAGTCCCTATAGTCCAAGAAGTGGGGCTGGTTGGTGGGAAGCCAAACAGATAGTCATGAAGGGCTAGCCAGCTCATGAGTGGTACAGGGACGGGGCATCACTGCGTAGGTGCCATCGCTAGTAGCTGCCCTTGAGTAATGGATGGAGGACCAGTTCAATGCCCTATGCCAGGGTACCAGCTAAGGGATGCTCTGTGAACATTCCAGCTTTAAAAACAAAGAATTTTATGGCAGATAAGGACCGCTTGGCTCATCCAGTCTGCCTATTTCTCCCTACCTGCACTATTACCACAGTCTCAGACTGTGCCTGATCCACAGCTCTTTCTCCCTCCCCCACTTCCTTTCCACTATGATTCCCATGTGCTTATCCCATCCATTCTTGAAACCCACCATTGTTGCCCCCCACCTCTGCTGGAAGGCTGTTCCAGGAATCCACCACCCTGTCTGTGAAAAAGTACTTCTGCACATCTCT
Source organism: Neoceratodus forsteri (assembly GCA_016271365.2). Classification (NCBI taxonomy): domain Eukaryota; kingdom Metazoa; phylum Chordata; order Ceratodontiformes; family Ceratodontidae; genus Neoceratodus; species Neoceratodus forsteri. The sequence continues at coordinate 276,898,364 of CM028138.1, read as the reverse complement.
TGTGAATCTACCCCTCTCCAGCTTAATAGAATTTCCCTTTGTTCTTGAGCACATTTTACTCTGAAAAATACACCCCTTCTATACCTTATTTACTCTCGTGAGGTATTTAAAAGGTCTCTATTATATCCCCCATCTCTCTCCTCTGTTCCAGGGTATACATATTGAAGTCCTTTAGTCTCTCCTCATAGGACTTTTAATGCAGACCATGCACCATTTTGCTTCCCTCCTCTGGACCCGCCTCCCTCTGTCTATGTCCTTTTGGAGATGTGGTTTCCAGAACTGGACACAACACTCTAGGTGGAGTCTTGCTAGCAATCTGTACAGAGCCAACGCCACCTCCCTCTTTCCACTCCACTGGTGATAACCCTCCCTATGCAACCCAGCATCCCACTCACCCTCCCTACTGCCTTGTCACACTGCCTGGTCACCTTTAGGTCATCCGATATGATTATCTCCATCTTTCTGTGTTTGGTGGTCATCAATACCACTCCACCCATTTTGTACTCAGTCCCTTTGTTTCTGTGACCTAAGTGCATTATTTTTTACTTTTTCGCATTGATACCCAGCTGCTATACCCCAAACCACTCCTAAAGTTTTTACAGGTCTCTTCTCATCTTTCCACTCCACCTGGTGTGTCACCCTACCGCAAATGTTGGTGTAATCCACAAAGAGGCAGACCTTCCCTCCACAATGTCACTTATAAAAACTTTAGGACCGGTCCCAATGCTGATCCATGAGGTACCCTGCTGGTCATCATCCCTTCCTCTGAGTGAACTCAATTTACTACCACCCTCTGTCGCCTATTCCCTAACCAATTTCTTACCTAGTTTACCACCTTTAGACCTACAGTACTCTCAAGCTACCCAGCTTGCTTACTAGTCTCCTATGTGGAACAGTGTAGAAAGCTTTACTGATATCTAGGTAGACCACGTCCACCACTCCACCCTGATCTAATTCCTTGGTCACCCAGTCAAAAAAAATCGGATCTCTGATGCCAAGTGGAAGCAACTAACGTAAATTGGCACCACAGGCCAGGCTTTCTGTCAACTCACGATTTGCAGTTGGCGGGAGCCGTGGACAACAGGGACTGTTTTTTCTTGAGGGCTTCACCCCGAGCCCCCCATACAGGGGATATGCCCCCACACCCCTGCTTACAGATACCACCCCGAGTTGGAGTTGGTCTGAGGGGGTGCAGGACAGGGAAGTGTTGCCCGTCCCGGGTGCAACCCCCTACAGCGACTTGGCGCTGTTGTTGCAGTGACGTATGTTACTGTAGGGGTTTCGCAGCGGGAGGTGCATACCAAAAATATATATCAGATTTGTTTGACGTGACCATCCCCAGTGAATCCATGCTGTCTCAGGTCTTTTAGAAAATGGTCAATAGAAAGGCAAGTTTCTGACTGGCTAACACCACCACCAATATGGTGTTATCCGTTGCCACCAGCAACCACTGTTATCCAGTCAAGTACTGCTGTCAGACAGCAGCAGTGTAAATTTCAAAAGGAAACTGTCAAGGCGGCAAAAGACATAAAAATAAGCAAAAATATCTGATTACTTGCCACTCCAGTTTGATATGCAAGCAGTGACAACAATTGACAAAATGTTTCCCAGCGGTACAGTGGATCCACCCGAAAAACGGAAAAAGCAAGAAAAAAATGTAAGTGATCGTTTTGTCTCCATAAGTGACAGCCAGCTAGACAAAATAGAAAGTGACAGGGTGGAAGTAAATGTAACCCCCAGGTGGCACTATCCCAAGGGCTACTACCCCTGCCTGCATAAGTGCTAACAGGTTGAGGGGCCTAGGTCCAATGGCGGGTGCCTCCACCCGGAGGTCGGGGTTAAGACAGTCTGGTATGACTTGGTCACAGTCCTCTGGGACACTGCAACCCCCCTTTCTTCCCACTAGTGGCCCACACAAATTACCCACAGTACCTTTACAATATATACTTACCCCCAGGATTGGTCGATCAGCATGACTCTGGGGACCCCCTGTAAAGTAAGATGCAGTAATACAATAGCCACTGTACAGTATTCTAGCACAAACACGCAGTTCAGGCAGTATACTTTGCAAAACAACCAAATCTGATTTATTTAGGGGGAAATAACAAGGACGGGGGAAATCTAGTAAATTATCTTAATCACGCTACTGTTTCAGAGCACTGTGCACAGGCTAAGGTCCCTATGAGTCACTGTCACTGGGTACCCAGGCAATAAGGAGCTAGCCAAGTTTGGTGCTGCTGGTTGGGGCCCTGAAGATGAAAAACAACTGTACAATACCCAAATTTGTAATCCGGAGCCAGTAGGCTCAGTTCGTGTAGCCAGAGAGGGAAACAGATGAACACTTGCAACTCAATAGATCAGTTGGCAGGGAGCTACCCTGATTTCTACTCACGACTCTTGTGGCAGGATCCCACACCGCCCAGGGACACAGGCCTGTGATCAGAACACTCCACACATTTATATGTAAAGAAGGTTACCATACCAGGCAGCTGCTTTATATCCCGAATGCACTCACTGCTAACCCAGGAAGTCCTGGCGCAGCTTCACTTTTCCTGACAGACCAAAGCGCGATGAAGCAGATTCTCCAGTCCTCTACAGGGTGAGCCTGGTAGTTGGCTGCCAAACTGCACAGCCTCTTCTGATAGCAGCACACGGCGGATTCAGTCCGGATCACCTCGGCTAACGAGCCGCCTGACTTTTGGCCTTCCACACGCGCTTCCCGCGTGAAAACTCAACAGCGCAGAAGCCCGGAGCTCCTTCCTCACTCACAGCCACCACGACTGCCTTCTTGGCCGTTGGGCAGGGAATCACACTTCGGGCGCCACCCGACCCTAATGGAGGGCTTCAGATGCCAGTCTCCTCTACCTTCCCCTACTGGTGCGAAAAGGCGCCACACTCCTGGACTTCACTTGCCAGAATCACTGACCATACTCCCAATTGGCAGCCGGCTCCCGAGAGAGTCCTAGTCCTGGTTGGCTGCTCAATACTCCATTTTAAGTGCCCCTCCCTCCTTAGCAGACTAATTGGGTCTTCGAGCTGGCAGCTCTTAAAGAGACAATACTAGAGGCGTTTAAGAAACCCCCATTTGCAAGGGGGTTATATAAACACAAAAAAAACACCAAGTGGGCAGTGGCAGTATATGAAGAATGGGCAACACAGAGTAGCATTAAAATAGACTGGCATGATGACCCACTGGAGCAACTGAATAGCAATCTGCGTAGGTTGTATGCAGAAGTCAGGTCTACCCAGGGTCAGGAATACTCTGTAGCTGGATATTGTGCAGTACGGGCCGGCATCAACCATCACCTAAATAGTGTCGAAGTAGCAAGAAACATAAACATGTTAAGTGACCCCCAGTTTAAATCATCAAACAATGTGCTCCAAACTGTGCTAAAAAAGCTTAGAAAAGCACAGAAGGACACATCCAGCCACTACCCTGCCATCTCATCATCTGACCTACAGAAACTGAGAGCAAGTGCTGCAGTATCACCCAATACTGTGTCTGGACTTGTAAAAAGGGTATGGTTTGATGTCCAACTCCACATGGCAAGGCGTGGGCGTGAGGGACTACGAGACCTAAAGATGGATTCCTTTGAACTTAAAACGGATGACAGTGGCACGAAGTATATAACCCTAAGTCACAACGCAGACACAAAAAAAACACAAAAACCCAACTGAAATAAATAAAGAAAACATGAGAGGTTTTATTTTTGAAGAACCGGAAAACCAACTTTGCCCAGTAAAATGTTTCTTAAAATATAAATCTAAAGTTCCTCCAAATGCCAAAGCTTTCTATGTACACCCCTGTAAGTGCCCCCAGGACTTCTTAGACACCCAGGCTTACTGGTATACTTGTGAGCCCATGGGAAAAAATATACCTTGGTTCCCTGATAAGCAAGATCAGCAATGAAGCGCAGCTGTCTTACAGGTACATGAACCATAGCATCAGAGCTACAGCTGTCCAGATCCTTTCTGATGCCGGTCTTTCAAATCGTGAAATCACATCAGTGACTGGACACAGATCTGAGACAAGTTTATCTACTTATTGGAAACCTTCTTCAACAGATCGTAAACAGTGGAGCTCTATCCTAGGAAGTAGTAACGGCATGCCATCTACAGGTAAGTTCATATGTCTTTATTTGTAGCACCCTCATTGAATAGTGTTCTAAATGTATTTTTTTCTGTTGTTGTTTATATTCAGCTGTCAAGAAAGTAGCACATCTAAGTAGCAGGAAAAGACAACAGAAGAACAAGACAAGAAGACAGACAATCTACAGAACCTGGAAACTGAATCCAGTAACAGCCTATCAAGTCAGATGGAGCCAGGAACACAGAATTTCTTTAACCCAACATCCTGCACTTTCAATTGCCCCATAAACTTTATCACCTATAACAAATAACAGACTGACCACTGATGTAAGTGTAACCCCCCTAAATGGGGTTCGGATATACCTGGTGCTAGGGTTAGTCACCCGGCCTAAAGCGTTTAATTGGGTAGCCAGTGGCGCTTTAAAAACCTCCGTGAGCTGTCTCTTTAAGGGCTGCTTGTTGCAGCCGTAAGTAACAAAATGGAGGGACTGTGGTTGTATACGAATCCACGCCGGGACACTGAAAGAATGACTCCCTTCTGCCATCGCTAGTGGTGCAGAAGGAGTTCTCTTGGGGGATGCGATTGTATGATGGAAGCGATGTAAAATAATAATGATAATGTGGTTGTTCTAACTTCTCTTCCTTTGCAGTAAGGACTGTTTGATTGCCTCCTCCATTTTGCTCCAGAACTGCTGAATTGGGCCAATCAGTACCTCGGACCCTACAGAGTCGGCTGACCAATAGAGGACTGCTTGTAATTTAGGAGAAGGCATTATGGGCTATGGCGCTTTTTTGCACCACTGAAGGCTAGAGGAAATGACTGGCATGTTCAGCCAGCCAATGGCAACGGGTAGCGCCCAATCTGGAAGGAGTGCTTGGTGCTGCCAGTTTTAGATGCGTTGTGGCTGGTGAGGAGAGAGGAGCTGTGTGCTTCTGCGCTGAAGAGTGTTCAAGCGGGAAGCACGTGAAGGCCTGAAGCGGCCGTTTTTGTGTTGTCGGCTCCAGGGACAAAACCCGTCGGCGGGCGGTCAGAGGAGGCTGTGCTCTGTACAGCTACCCACCAGGCTCGACCTGAAGTAGGACTGGAGAAAATTGCTGAATCGCGCTCGGTCCGAAGACAAGTGGAAGCTGCGTTTGCAGTATTTCAGGGACGGTGAGTTTGTGGGAGCATTGGAAGCAGTTGCCTGGTGTGGTACCCCTCTGTTGCTGTTTACCATATAAATGTGAGAGGAGGCTTGTGTAGCTCAAGTAAATCCTGCTGCAATTAAAGGACTTTTGCCTGTTGCTGTTTACCATATAAATGTGAGAGGAGGCTTGTGTAGCTCAAGTAAATCCTGCTGAAATTAAAGGACTTTTGCCTGTTGCTGGTTACCATATAAATGTGTGAGGGGTCTCGTGGAGCTCAGGAGTAGCCCTGTTAATGTTTAAGGACCCTGTCTTGTCTGGAGGTCGTGAGTACTAATTCAGGGTAGTTCCCTGTTGAATTGCCACATTGGAACCAAATGGGATTACTGTACTGCTGACTGTTTAACTAACTTTTTCTTTCCTCTGTGTGAAAGGTCCCCTACCAGCTGCCATGATTTGGATTAGCCACTAGGGCTTGGGTACCCAGGGACAGTAATTGATAGGGATAGGCTTGTGCACAGAGTCCTAGGTAGATAAATATAGTGATAAGCTAATCAACTTGATCCCCCTGTCCTTGTTGTTTTCCCCCTTGAATAAATCAGATTGTTTTTGCACAGCTACATCCTGGCTATTGTGTACATTAATGGTGAACTGCTGTTTGGTGATTGCAACATAACTGTGCCTTACTTTACAGGGGGTCCCCGAAGGGAGCTGGATTATATTTTCCGTGGGGTAAGTGTACTGGTGAACAGAATTGCTGCTACCCAGTGTGAGTCACTAGTGGGACAAAGGGGGGGTTGCAGTAGCTCAGAGGGCTGTAACCGTGGTAGTCTTAACTGTGCTAACCCCGACCTCTGGGTGGAGGCACCCGTCAACGGATCTGGGCCCCTCACCCTGCCTCTGTGGGGGCAGACAGGGGTAGTAGCCCTAAGGGTAGCGCCCCTGCAGGTTACATAAGTATTTTCTAATACCCATTTTTATGGTAGGCGGCTTGCACGGCCAGCATCTTTAACAGTGGAGATCTGGAGTGCAGTCGCTGTTGGGTGAATGCAGAGTACGCACCAGTAGGTGCGTCCCGCATTCCCAGTCATCCAGTAGCGGGGGCGACACCTGCCTGACTAATGAGTGAAGAAATCTATCAAAGGTCTGCTGCAATGAGGCAAGCTCTCATGCAGCATGACCAACCGCCTCTCCCTACATGCAGGCAACATGGCGGCAGTGACTGCCGCTGTTGCATATCAACCCACTTCCTTTACTGTGTGCCGACGGGGGTTCCCAATCCGCATCTGCATCATGTAACACCCCCTTTTTGATTGCCGAGGGGTGCCCATCCCCCTCGGCATCATGTGCCCTCCAACAGTTTCTCTTTGCGGCGGGGTGCCCAATCCCCGCCGGCATGTATCCTCCCTCCCCTTTGAATTTTGCCGATGGGGGGAGCCCACTTCTGTCGGCATAATGTGGTTCCCCTTCCGCTTTTGATAGCCGAGGTGCCCAATCCTCAGCCCTGCAGCTCCCCTTCCTTGCTTGCCCAATCCCCCGCCAGCTAGCACCCACCACCACACACACAGGTGGCATGCTGGGAGCCCACCACAGCATGCCAAAGCACCTATTAAAACCATAAGCGGTCCCCGATGTCTTTTATTTTTTTCCCTGTAAAGAAGGAAATGGTCCTCGGAGCTCTCCCAGGCCCCTCCCACAACCTGCATCCACCCACTGCGCACCCTGCCTCACCACACCCCCTCACCCCATACTTACCACCAGAGCCTGGCGTGGCCAGTCCTCGGTGGACCGGGAACTCTGCGTCTGCACTCTTCAAAGCCGACCCGCGAACTGAGGGAAATGCCCGGTAAGCTGTATAATGGAATGAATAGGGTTTTTCAACTTTGCTGCATATCTCGGGCATTTTTGGAATTTTGGCACCAATTTTTCAACATGGGTTTTTGGGACCCCTCCTCATGAATTCTATCACTGTCATGGCGTTAGGTGGCCTCGAAGGTGATTTCGCGGTCACTCTGCGGAATCACGCTTCGGGAATTAATCTAAACAACAGTGTCAGTGTCTGCGAGGTGGCCTCTCAAAAGCCTATGTTGCAAATTTGGTGGAAAAATCCAAAAAATGACTGTTTTACGAGCATGCATTGCACAGTTGCTACACAGGCACGTAACTTCGCGAATTTGCAATATTTTCAAGCCATATTTTCAACACTGTCATATTTGTACACCTCCTTGTGAACAGTATAGCTGTCATTTTCCACATCCTGCCCGAAATGTGTTTCCGCACTTCCGGCACACAATAGCGCAGTCACTGTGGGAAATCAGTGTTCGAGCCAGATTATGAAAATGACAGTGACACAGTTCATGAGCAGAGATCCTAAAATGCCTATGTTGAAAATTTGGTGATGATACTCCATAAATGACTGTATTCACAGCGTGCATTGGCAGATTGCAAGCCAGCGCTAACAAGCGTCATTGTAATATTTTCACTCTGGATTTTCACCATTGTCATTTTTCCACACCTCTTAATGAACAATATAGCTGTCATTTCACATATCCTGCCCAAAATGTGTTTTCGCACTTCCGGCGCAGAATAGCGTGATCGCTGGGTGAAATCACTTTTTGGGACAGTTTGAGGAAATAACAGTGACACTGTACATGAGCAGAGATGCTAAAATGCCTATGTTGAAAATTTGGTGCTGAACGCCCATAAAATGACTGTGTTCCAAGCGTCGTTGCACATTTCCCCGCACCCTTATAACTTCGCAAATCTGCTCTATTTACACGCCTATGTTTCAACACTGGCATTTTTCTCCTCCTCCTTACGAACTGTACAGCTGTCATTTTCACATCCTGCCCAAAATGTTTTCCCGCACTGCACTACCAAAGCCAATGCCAGCGCAACAACATTCGGCATTGACAAATGCTTGTTTAACCTATTATAAAGTAAAACCAAAAGTAAGCTTTGTTCTCTGATTTATCCCACAAGGGACTATTTTCTCTGTTCTTGTAAATGTGTTCTAAATAAATACAGTTTGTTTCAAAGTGCTAACAAATGTTTCATATTTTTTAATTACATTTTTTATTTTGAAAGGTAGTCCATTTTCTAAGCACAATAATACCCTCCAGGGTGGGCAGTATTGGCAATACTGGACCTTCCAGGGGCTGTAAGGCCATTACGCCCCTGGCCGGTCCGGTATTGCCCAATACCACCCATCCTGTTGGGTATTATTGCTTGCGTAACTCACTGGATTCCAGATATTCCACTATCTTTTCCTTCAGCAGTAATTTCATTAACTCTGCCACCTCCGATGTCAGGCTGACTGGCCCATAATCTCCAGCCTTCTCACGTCTACCACTTTTGTGAAATGGGATTACATCTGCCCTCCTGCAGTCCTCCAGAACCACTCTTGTCTCCAGTTAGCTGTTAAATAGGACTGTGAGAGGTGTAGCCAGTACCTCCTGAGCTCCCTCAAGACTCCTGGATGCGCCCTGTCTGGTTCCATTGCTTTGTCCACTTTCAGATTAGCAAGTCCCTTCAGGATTCTCTCCTTCAAAAAAGGACTAGTGTCTCTCTCCCTCCAATGCTCCTGTTAGTTTTTTTGTGGCCCTTCCCTTTCTCTTTCCTCTGTGGACACTGAACAAAAGTATTTGTTCAGGATGTCTGCCTTTTTCTGCTGCCCTTCTGCACAATCCCTCTTCCCTTTTTAACATTTCAATCCCTCCCCTGGTCTTCCTCTTTTCACTTATGTAAAAAATGTATTCTCCCTTTTCATTACGCTGGGCTATTCTTCTCTTCAGTTTGAGCCTTTGTGCTCCTTCCTGCTTTCCCTGCTTCTCTCTGTTTCCGATACACCTCCTCATCCTCTTCCATCTGTGTTTCCTCATACCTTTTGAATGCTTATTTTTTAGCCTGTACCTTTTCAGCCACCTCTTTTAAAAACTATAGTGGTCTCTTCTTCATCATACTACTACTTTAAAGTATTTTGTTTCTTCAAAGTTTATCCAAAGTGACCAACTCACTTGAAGCTGTCAGAATGTTATTACTCATTCTGTATAACCTCGGCACCATTCTCCCTCAGGAATCGGTCTATTACTGCTTAAACAATCTCAATGGTGCTAGTTTCTGCAATCTGAGGAAGTTTAAGAGAATATTTAAGATGGATGTGAGAAATACTACTTCAGGAAAGAGTGCCTTGAACAGCCTGCCACAAAGAGGTAGTAGGGCAAAAGTTGTATGTGTGCGTGGGGTCAAACATGCATGGAATAGATACAGGGAATGCTACTGCATACAAAGGGTGGGGAGGCGGGGATTCGCTGAAGACCAGTTAGGGTCTGCTGGGACAGAATAGGCAGGGCCAAAAAACTGAGCAGACTGGGTGGGTCAAGCATTTTCTGCCAACAAGTTCTATGTTTCTATTTATCTCACAGGGTAAGCTATTCCAACCACTCTCTGTATGAAGTAATGTTTTGTAATGACAAAAAACCTCTGTGCGCAAACACTGAGGCAATGGTTACCCCAAAGGGCATTTGGCCGGGAAGCCAAGTTTCAAAGAACTACAAAATCACAAATTTCCCCACAATGCAAAGCATCATGGTCTTCATATGCAAATCACCGCAGAATATTCGCATTGAAACCCAGCCGCCATACCCCAAACCACTCCTAAAGGGTGGAATGGTGGACGTGGTCTACCTAGATATCAGTAAAGCTTTCTACACTATATTCTGTGGTGATTTGCATATACAGACCATGATGTTTTGCATTGTGGGGGCATTTGTGATGTTTTGTAATGTTTCCCTGTTCCTGCCCATATACCCCTTGTCCACTCAGTTTTAGTGCAGGCTCTCTGGTTCTGCATGTAGTCATCAGCTCAAACATCACATGCACTCTACCCTGTCTGTCCCCTTTAGTACATGGAACATTGTGATCATGTCCTGTCTCAGCCTTATCTTCTCTAGGTGACATCATCTGAATGTGTTTAGTCTCTCCTTGTAGTTCTTGCCTCCTAAGCTATTTGGTGACCTTGTGCTGGGCCCTCTCGCTCCTTAGTGTCTTTTTCTGTAGTACTCCCTCCCACAGATTTAGGTGCACACTGGCTATCATCACTCACCTCTTTGGTAGCGTCTTCTTGAAACAGTCCATAGTGCCGTTATAAAGGAGAGGCTTCCCTGGAAGGGATTTGGGCTGAGTCTGTAGTCTGACCTGAGGAGAGGAACGTTTTGTGAAATTAAAAAAAAAGAAAACACTTTACTGCCCCCCCATAGCATTTGAGGCATTATAACCAGGAGGAGGGAGAGGGGTGTAACCCACCTCTCCTCACTGACAGGATGACTCCATGTTGTATGATGTACTCATAACCCCGTATTATTTGGACTACTCTGCCATACTGTACTCAACAGTGTAATATACCTCCGGCATTACATGTACTGTTCTATATCACTGTATTAGATGTACTACTGTATCAGACGCACTGCACTGTACTACTACTGTACCAATTAATATCATGTACCTCGTGCCCTCTTACACAAAAACTGGAAAACTGTATACTGTCCTAGTAACCCTTGTACGATATGTCTGACACTGTGATACCTGTCTGTATGTTCAAACCATATGTAACAAACCCTGGTCGCCTTGAAAAAGGGACCTTCTGGCCCAGTGGGCCTACCAGTTAACAAAATTTAATAAATAAATAATAAAATAAATAAATGTTGACAGGACAGGCAGAGGGGCGGGGGAATCAGCTGCTTTTCCTTGGTAAGAGAACAGCCAGGGCAGGGATCCAACACAGGGTGGACTGATCAGCCACTTTTCCATAACACAGTGACAGTCAGGAGAGGCAAATGTCGCTGGCAGGTAACGGTACAGTCCCCAGCCCACCGTGGAGGCTCTAAGGGCTGGCGGAGGGAGTCTAATCGGGCCTAGAGGATTTTCCTGGGGGGAGGGTATGTACCCAGCACTGCTGCTCTTAGGGCAGTGTAGCCTCTGCCCCCTCCACCAGCCCTCCAGAATATAGCTATTCTTTTGCGATTGGGTCTTATGCCCGATGTGAACATAGGAGTGCCGGCGGCGAGGGATTGGGCACAGAAGGGGCATACACAGGGGCCATAGATGCTGGAAGATTCCCACATGTCACGAGCAGGACTCTGCACACCACAGCTGTGCAAACCATACCCCTCCGGGTGCAGTTTTATTTATGGATTGGGCCTAACAGTCAATTTTCTAAATAAAAAGTTCATACTACAGTTACAATCACACTTGGTGCCACATTTGTGTACAGCTCCCATTTGTAGCCACATTTTAGGTGCTGATCTGTACTCAGTTGGGGGAGACAGATTTTAAGGTTTTGTAAAATGGAATTGCCCATGTTTGAAAATGGAAAATCAGTGACCCCACATGTTGTTTTCAGGGGGTCCTGCTTCTACCCAGTCCTTACAGCTGGAAAGGACTACAGCACAGTGGGGATGGTGTCAAGTGAATTGCTCAGGGTCACTTAGTAAGCCAGTAGGCTGTAGTGGAATTTGTACCTGAACTCTCCTGTGTCTCAGCTTCTAGTTCTAACTGCTAGACCATGATGTCTTCCTATGATAAGTGGCCTGAATGGGTGGTGGGTGGGTGGGGATGGGAGGGTGAAAAGATCGGCTGCATCTCGCTCTTGTCCTTCCCCAACAGTAAAAGCCACAGTACATCTGGATCGTGTGATAAAACATTTCCAACGTCAAGCAGAGAGATGTCTTATGTCTGTGGGAACAGGCTGCAGTGCACTCTTCTAATAAGAAGTCCTCTTCATATAAACACAGCCACACCCCACAGTGAACCAAAGTTAAGTGATAACTGTATACATTTGTCAGTCACCAGCTATCTAGTTAGTACTTTGAAAAGCTTGTTAAAATGAGGCTTCTCTTGCAATTTCTTTCTCAGTAAACTGGTGACAGAATATTGGCAGTCAACAGCAGTTTTCTGAGTGGTATCTATCAGAATGCTGGGATTAGCATTCAGTCCATTGCTCAGTCCACTGTCCAGTTCGGCTGAATAATGGGACAGCAGCTCTATCCGCTGATTGGCTGCATAGCCTGCAGCCTTGGTGTTAAATAGCATCTCACTAATCAGGAAACACCATGTAGCCAATCAGAGCGCAGAGCCACTGTCCCATTATTCAGTTCTAACTGGACAGGGGACTGCACAATGGGACTGTGTGCTAATACCACAATTCTGATTGGTCATCACCCAAAAAAATTGCTGTTAACTGCCAACATTCCATCACTCTCCTTCAGTGAGGGAAAATGGCAAGAGAAGCCTCTCATTTCCACAGTTTCACAGAAAAAAGGGGAATAACTGTACTGGGATAGCAATGAACACCTTGGCCTGTGGACTCAGTGTTTACTGGCATACCAGTACAATTATTCCCATAATCCAGTTCAGCTCACTATACCATTATTGCTTAATTATACTGAACAGTAATTTCTTTCAACCTGTCAGAACACAGAACTATTGTCTTGTTATTCAGTGATAACCAGACAGTTGACTCAATAATGGGACTGTGTTCTGATTGTCTAAGACTAGCGTTATAAGCGGCCTGTGTGGAATAACCAAACAGTTTCGGTTTTCTCACAGATGCACTGTAGCTTTAGTGGAAGACAATGTTAGAGCTCTCTTTAAAAAAATCATTATAATAGTACAGTGTCTAGGGTTTTATGCTGCATTAAGTGGTAGTAAGATTGTGGCTGGGGTTTACTTCGTGTAAGTCCATTTCTGGAGGCTTACCTATACTGCCTCTCTCTCTCCATGCCCCTCCCACATGAAAGGGACATTCCTTCTGCACAGGATCCACCAGTCGGTCGTGCAGCTACGCTGCGGTTGTTCTGAGGGGAAGTCTGGGGTGTGCCCACTTCATGCCATTCACAGAGGTACAGAGTGCCTGGTGAGGGGCACAGGACGCAGCAGTGCGATCCCTCCCTCCGGATGTCAACAGCCACACCCACACCCACCTACCATACTGCCCCCGCCCTCTGAGCAGACAGGGAGGGCAGGGGGCAGCCATTCAGGCACTCCGTCCTTCCTGCACCTTCCCATAGTCCCCTGCTCACGCAGAGCAGGGGATCCACTCTGGAACCCAGGACTTCAGCTTGTAATAGGAGAAAACTATGATACTGCTAGGACTAAAGGTGAAGCCCTGGGTGGAATTTTGCTACTTTAATAGGCCCAGGCAGAAGACCTGTGGAGGCCATCCACCCACCCATTTGTGTCTGGATTACAAATAAGAGCCCCTTTTGGACACTGTACAGTTTAACTGTTCAGCAGCAGTTTGAGTTTAACGTGTGTTTTGCCTGCAGCAGTTAAAGTGTGCCACTGAGCTCCTGTCCAGCTAGCAGTAACTGTATCCTGAGTGAGGTACCTAGTGCAACAAAAAAAAAGCTCTCGTCCCATGGCCTTTGGGGGAGGGGATTTAAGTCCAGTGCACCCTCTTGAGGGTTAAATGACTGCTGGGGGGGGGGTGCAGACTGTGTGGGGCAATTGTTCTTATTACTGCATAGAGTATATGGATTTTACTGCTACCCCACTGCTCTCATTATTCCTTCTGTCCCCTTTTTCTTTCCGTAACCTCCCTTTTAAATAAATTACTTATCTGAACTGTTGTATTTTACTACTCGTATATTAACATCCATAAATTGGTCCTTCCTAGAATACTGGCTTCCAAAAGTCAGATTCTGGAATTATTTTGGCTTCCAAAAAACTGGAATGATCTCCAGACTTCGACTCATGGAAGTTTTAGACTTCCACTAAAAAATAAATTAACTGAACCCCTGACCATGAGGACCCTGGGCAGTCCACTACATCAGTAATAATCGGACTAGGGTGTTAATAAACACCTTGACCTACAGCTTCGGTGTTCAGTCACCCATGTCCAGTTATTACCTCATAAATCCATTCCCACTATATTACAGGGAGTTAGTAATTTCTGCAACAATTTAAAAATATGAGATTGAAGTTTCAAAACTCATGATGCAGGCAGAAATGATTCTGGGAGATGGCCTGCATCATGTCAAATTTGCCAAAATGTTTGCAGCAATTTTCCAACAGTTTGAAGCATTTGTGGCAGTTTCCTCACTTTGCAGCGGTTAAACAATGTGTGCATCATTATTTTGATGGGTGTGTAATTTTGTGCAAGCAATTGTCACACTTGTGGCACAGTGTTAGACCAATCTTTTAGTGGTCTACGGGTTATGCCGCAAGTAGTGGAAGTGCACTACAAAGACAGCGCAAATGTCTGAAAATGCATCCCATAATATTTAGGCACAGATCAGCTCATATTTGTATATTGCCTGCATCCCCTTTGGTCTTCATTATCAAGTTAATTTGCATGGAAATAGGATGCTTTTCCACTACAGATTATCTGCTTCTGCTGTTTAGCCCTTTGCTGAATTCACAGCCCTCAGTTTGTGACATAGCAGTCTGTTGCAATAGAAATAATTATAACATCACAGACAGAGGCTTATGCCTTAGGAAAAGATTAACCAGCAGGAGTACTTCAACTGCTGGTAACAAGGATCCGTTTCCATGTAAATGAACCTAGTAATGATAACTGAACACGTAGTTACAGTGTAATTACATAATGCAAGTGCATTGCAACGGCAATGTAGTTCCACCACTGTATGCAGATGATGTGATTCTGTATGCAGAAGGTGCTTCCCCTCAGGAAATACAGAAAGTGCTCCAACGGGACTTTGATACCCTTCAAGAGTACAACAAAACTTAGTATTAAATAACATAAAATCACAAGTTATGCTTCTGGGAAATAAGCAGATGGTTACAACAACCACATTTCAAATTAAAATGTCTACTAAACAAATATTGACTCAGGTGAATTCGTACAGATATTTGGGAATATGGCTGGATACTCACCTAAAATGGAATATACATGTAGATAACCTGACTAAAAATTGCATAGTAGACTAGGGCATTGTGCAGATTGAAAGATGTATACCAAATAAAGCCAGGATACATAGAATCAACTCTACAACAATTCCACTGTTTGACTACTGTGACGTAGTGTATGCGATGCATCAAAAACTGTACTAGAGAGGCTGGACACAGCCCTGAATAGATTGCAAGGTTTGCATTAGCGCACCCGTTTGACGTTACGGTGCACTATGTATAGTGCCTTAAACTGGATTAGTTTTACGAACTAGAAATTTGCATATATTGTATTTAATTCATCAACATTTAAAGAAGACTCCACCCTACTTGGATGATTGGTTTAAAATACGTATACCCAAGAAGGCTTGCGATCAGCGCAAAATGTGGAATTGGTAATCCCGAAAACCAGAACAGCAAAGGGAATTCTGCATTAAAAGTTAGTGGGCCTAAACTTTGGAACGGAATACCAGATTACCTGAGAACAAAGACAACTGCCACATGGAATGTGATTAAAAGGTGGTTATGTCAGCCCCATCCAACCAACTGACTGGTGGTTGTAGTTAAAGTATGCACTCTTTATGGTCACACTCCGCTATTTATTCATTTATGGTGTCCCCTCTAAGTCATTTTTGTAAATGTAGTATGGCTATTGCTAGGATTTTGCACTTTTAAAACAAAAAAATATAAAACAAACTATGTTACTGTGTCATTGTTTGTCTATAACAAGTTATATGTGTGTATGACATAGTATTATTTTGTAAAACACGGATTTTTACTGAGCTATGTATATTTTAATTTAAGTGTTTTGTATGCCATGGACTCCATTGAAAATGAGTTTAACCACTCAAAGGGCCATCCTTTTCCTTGAATTGTGAGGAATAAACTTTTACAAGCAAACAACTACAGTGTAATTAGTCCTAATGCATGCAATTAATGATTACCTACTCTACAGTTACATTGAAACTGACACTTAAAAGTCTGACCATGGAAAATACATAAAATATAAGTGGAATTTGGTGTAGTCGTATTTTTTTAAAACATTTTTCCAACAGTGACAAACTTGAGCTGCTGGATGACCAAGTCGCTCTGCTGTGCCAGCAACCTGGGTTCGGCAGCAGACTCTGGAGTCAGCAGTGTGGCCAATGGGAGGCTGGGAGGTGCTGTCACAAGCAGCCCTATCAGCTGGAGAGGGTAGGATGTTGCGACCCTTGTGGAGGCTGAGGGAGCTTGCTTCTCCACACAGGACCTCTGTGTGTGCATAGAGCAACAGCTGGCCCTACCAGGAGTCTCAGGGAGGAATGACATATGTAAAATTATGGGGGAAAAACACATTGTTTCAAGCCCTTGCGCCCGGTACTGTGGTAAGCAATTGGTGGGACTAGCATAGGACAGTGCTGGGAGCTTCACCACAGGTGTACAAACCCAGGCCTGGGGACTGGGTGGACCACAGCCGAGAACAAAAAGCTATATGAAAAAAAAAGTGATACATTTTTAAGTTACTGAAACAAAACTTTGATTGTTTAGGGCTAATTCTCAAGAGCTTTGAGTCACATGTCATTTAAACACATGTAACCCACACACTTTGGGGACTTACTACAAGATACCTTGCTCTCTTTCAGTGGGTCGGTCTGCAGGGTAACTGGCAGCTGGTGTCTGCCCTCTTGGGTGTGTCTTCTGGGCCCATCTGTCATAAAAGGGGGTGGTAGAGAGTTTGAGAGGCACGTGGTGTCATCTGCGCACAAGTGTTGGGGCTGGGGGTTCAAACCCTGGCCTGGGAGTTCTGACCTTCACTTTTTAGGCGCTGCTCTGTGCGTGAGTTCTTGTTGGGAGTGGTTGACAGGGAAAGTGCCAATGGGATGGGACCCTGTTCGGTTTATGGAGCCGGAGGAGTTATTGGTGGCCCACCCTGTGCTCCTGCAGCACCAAAATGGTCTGGGGTCTGTTCCAAATTTGTGTGGACTGGCGGGAGGGGGAGGGGGCACCACGATGGTGGCAGAGCTGCGGCATGGTCATCCTGGAGGTGGCAGCACCAAGAGGCCATACCTGGTGGCATGCTACTGTTGTCTGTCTGGTGGCCTGCTGGGAGAGATTTTTGCTGGACACACTGTGCCTGCATCAGGGGTAGGTCCTGCTTTGGCCTGAAACTGCAGGATGATGGTGAAACTGTAAGAAGGGAGCCAGTCGCTTTGTTTTAGAGCTCCCTATGTGATTGTGTGCAGTAGTGTGGGCAGCCTGGGAATAGCGCAAGACCGTTGGTGGTCCCAAGGGTGAGTAGTTGAGTGAGCCCTGACGCTTATGGACTGTATTTTGGTTGGCCACCCAGCCGATAGCCCCTTTGTCCGAGCCTCCCAGCATGGAGCTCATTCCCTGGCTCCTTAGGCCTCGCTTTTCCACAGATCTGCGCTTCTAAATTCTGCCTGTGTAATCTGGTGCCAGTGCTCTGTTGTGCCTCCAGCCCCATGGAGCTGTGTAATTTTATTTCTTTTATCAACTTTAATTAAACATTTTTGATTCTTTACTTGGCACCTCTGTTCAGTGTGTTCCTGCTCTAACTACTTTTGCCCCCTAGTGAGTTTTCCAGCTGCTCCTCCGGCCGTAAGCCCTGTTCCTGTTCTCTGGGTGTCAGCAAAATGGAGACAGTACCTGTCCAGTATAAATTCTGCAGACAAGGTAAGAGAATTTGTTTTTATTTCTAACTGTGTTCCTGTTGGTGATTTCCTGGCTTGTGCCCCCCTTCAGCAATTTAACATCAGGACCCATAGATATGTGCTGAAGGTAGGGTTACAGACAGCTGGTTTTATTCAATGCATTTAACAATCAATCAGTGTTTATCAAACAGAAATATAAGGTAATATCTAACAGAAATGGGAGGGCAGAGTAATCTCACTGTGCTAGTGTGAGAGGTAAGGGGTACTACTATATGGACCCAACGGGCTTCTTTCTTTCCTTAACTTTTATGCTTGTATATATGGAATGATAGGGTCTGGAGCCAAGGCGGGAGACCTGCTCTTCCTACCTGTTCAGGAGGAGCCAGGCAAACCAGAAGAGAAGGCCGGGATCTGCATGGTATTATGGTTTTGATTCTGGGTTGGTTTAGTAGCACATACTAACAAGCTTGTGCCCACCAACCTTCCCTCTGGGTGCTAAGCATAGGCTAAAAAAAATCAGTCTAGTAGCTAGGTGGCCAATGGCCACATAAAACTCATAAGTGGTCATTATTATTATGCTAATGTGGTTATATGGCCAATAGGTTTTGGCAGAAACTTGAAAGGACCACCAACTGGAGGTTTGCCCACTAAATTATGTGTCCTTGTGGCCACATGGTCACCAAACAAAATAAAAAATTACTCACTGTAGTAATGTTTCTTCTCAGGGCTCTGCAAGACAGAAGTTCCAAAGCTGGCATCTCTCCTGGACTGTATGTCCAGGCAATGGTGTTTTGTGAAGGTATGCACTGTTTTCCAGAGAGCTGCTTTACGAACGTCCAGTAGTGGGATGCCCCTTGCGGATACCACAGAGGCAGCAGTACCCCTTGTGGAATGCGCCTTTAGGCCTCTGGGAGGTATCTTTTTAGCTTTTTCATAGCGGAACTGTGTGCAGGAGACTAGCCAATGAGAGATAGTCCTCTTGATTGCTGGGTTACCTTTGCCTACCTCACCACAGGTAACAAAAAGCTATGTTCCCTGGGATCTGACATCCCTTGTCTGGTCCAGGTAATGACCAAGTGCTGATTTTACATCCAGACAGTGCAGCTTCTCCTCACCAAGCTGGAGTGCTCAGGGTAGATGGAGCACAGGAAGGCAGGTTCAGGCGAAATTCCAACACAACCTTAGGTAGGAACATCCTGGTAGTTCTAAGAACTACCTTGTCCATGTAGAAGATTATGCAGTTTGACTCTGTGCAGAGGGCTTGCAATTCACTTACCCTTCTAGCAGATGTCATGAAAATCAGAAAATGGCTTTCTATGTGACATTTTAAATCATCAGTAGCCACTGGCTCAAAGGTGCCTCCATCAGCTGGACAAGGCAGCAGGGATCGACACATTTCAAATTTACGGCTAGTCCAGGACAAGTGGCCTAGCCAAAAATGGTAGTCCCAGTGTTGCTGGTGGTAGTCCATGGTCGAAGGCTGTATTTTAGGAACATTTTAAATAATTACATAGCAACAAAGTATGTGGTCTGGGGAGGTTGTATTATTAATACTTTGTAGATATAGGCTGTTGGAAAACAGGAAAAATGATTTGTAAATTGTTCTGTTAAATTATTAATACAGGTTAAAGTCAGAGTCATATTTCTTTTCTTTCTTCCACCTGCTCATCGGGCACAGATGTAGGTTTCTTTTTTGTGATGCTAATAAAACTTATTTCGTTACAGTCACTGTGTGGTGTCTTTTTCACTGGCGGTAGACTGCAGTGGGAGGGGACAAACAGACACTAATAAAAAACAAGAATTTGTCAATGCAGAATGTTTGCTAGCTGGTATTGGCATTTTGGTAGTGCAGGAGGTAGAGAGATGCATTACAGTGCATGACAGTTTCATTGCTTCTCTCATCATTCTCCTCTGACTACTATTGGAGAGTTCCACCACCTAGAAATGAAAGTTCCACCCCCTCCTAGAAATCTACTTGTGAGAGTTCCCCCACATTCACATTTGCAATTTAACCAGTGACTATAGCAACAGCATGCAAGACGTAATGTTCTCATTTAGTGGACAACATCTGCACTGGCATCCCGTGGTTTATGATGTAAGCAATTAATGCTTACAAGTGTAAATACTAAGTCTTTACTATGGAAGCAAGACCGAGACCTTTCACTGATACTGGCAAACAGCAGTAGCAACAAAATGGCAAAGTTCTGAAATGTAGATATTGCAACTGAACCAAGATGATACATTATACTATTAGCACCTGCATCTCTTTCTGTCTAAAATAGTATATGATGATATTCCCAACAGTGTGTGTGTTTTTATAGCACATTGCTGTTATGACTACATAAAACCACAAACACACACACACACACACAGGAGTACAGTGTCCAGTTCTGGAGGCCTTACCTATGTAAGGATATAGACAGGGTGGAGACAGTTCAGGAGGAGGCTACCAAGATGGTACAGGGTTTGCATCACAAGTCCTACAAGGACAGCCTGAAGGACTTGAATATGTACTCCTTGGAGGACAGGAGGGAGAGGAGGATATAACAGAGACATACAAGTACCTTACAGGGAGGAACAAGGTGCAGGAAAACACTATTTTTCAGAGGAAGATGTGTTCCAAGACTAGGGGTCTGGGGATGAAATTGGAAGGAGGGAGGTTCAGAGGTATCGAGAGGAAGTATTTATTCATGGAAAGGGTGGTGAACAAGTGTAGCGCCCTGCCAAAGAAGGTGGTGGGGGCTGAAGCAATTATGGGATTCAAGAATGCATGGGATAGGCATCAGGGATCCTAGGAGTTGGCAGAAGGGGACAACCCAGTTCAAGAGAGGTCTGAAGATACAAAATGATATGCACAATATGGGCAGGCTAGGTGGGCCAAAGGCCCTTATCTGCCATCACTATGTATGTATCTATGTAACCTGACCACTTACCGGGTTTTTTCTCCATAAAGAGGGATTAAGTCACGCCATGTAATTTTTAAAAAGTATGGTAACCCATGCTTTTCATTGTGGATTTTAGATGTTTAAATGACTATCATGTACTGGGCAAAAAAAAAAAAACAAGGTCATGGTATTTGCTAATCCACATAACAAACTCAAAGGTACCTCCCCTAAATATTCTCAACTACCAGCTCGCTCCTCTGACTTGCTTTAAATATCTAGGTGTCACTCTGTACTCTGGACCTCCTTTCAGGAGCATATCGATCTGGCATGTAAGTAAATACCAGAACTGGCCTTCTCCATAGGCACAGATAGTGCATGCCCTTTGAAGCTCTAAGGCCTGTCTGGCTGTAACCAGTTCAGTACTATCCATAGTTGACTATGGCATAGTTACATATGGATCTGCAACTGACTCTCTCTTGAAGGATCAAGGTCTCCTGAATAAAGCTTGTCGAGTGGTAAACCGGTTGTAATCATTCACTCACACCTGTGAGCTTTATAAACAATCTGACTGCTTGAACTTCAAGGGGAGGCTTGCTGCCACACCTGTCTGCTAGCCAAGAAATTGTCCATTGGCCTCCTTCCATCTACCACCCAACACCTCCTTACATTAGCACCTACTCTTGCTCTACCAGAAACTCTTCCACAGCAACTTTCCAGGTACCATTTTGTTGGACCTCCCAGGGGCAGAGGGCTTTTATGTACAGAGCCCCACAATGGCTAAATGGGCTGCCTAAGGAGATCTCCATTTGTAAACTAGGCCCATCCAAAAAAACTGATCAGACACCATTTCCTTGCTACCAACAGCTGTGACTGCTTATAGCGCCAACACCTATCTCCTATGTAACATATCTAACCCAGTAGCTTGTCCTCTCGGACTGCTGCCTTCTCCTTCCCTCCTCCTGCTCCCTCCTCCCACTTACTTTACTCCCCCCCCCTGCTCAATTCTGCTGCACCCTTACTACCTCCACCTCATCCCCCTACTTTCTCCCCTATGCCTTAACCCTTTATTTTTTTACATTGTTTCTGAATACTTATTCCTTGAGGTTAGTACCTGCTGTCAACAGCTGGCTGATGTTATATGTACACTTTTGCTGTCCCATCTGTTGTGCCCTGGTTGCATGTAGGTTTGCCTTTGTTTTTGTACCTGTTGCTGTGGAGCCTTTGCAAATGAGTCCCTGACTCAAAGGGTTGTAACTCCAATCTTCTCAATAAATAAATAAATAAAAATATGAATCAGACTTGGTTTTGGTGAAACACCAGAGAACTTCATTAAAATCCAATGAAGAAGTGGACAGCAAAACAAATGGGTGATGGAAAACCTTCAGATGCTATTATGTAAGGTAAGCTGCAACCTAATGTTATGCTTATGAAATCACACAGAGTGTGCTGTTATTATTTTAGACTGCAGGACTATGCCGATTCTGCTATTTTGATGCTGCTTTTGTATGTAGACTATATTAGCTGATTGGTGACTATAATTTGCAGCAATTGCCAGAGGCTGTACACTAAATCTAATTTACTTAATGTAGCATGCAGATTAAGGGATAAAAGTACAATACCAAAGTATTATTTGTACATTTTAATACATTTTCATAAAGCCAGCGTATTGCTGTGAAATATACTCAGTTATTTCTTTTAATACATAATGGTCTCGTGAGCCAGTCGTGTTGAGCAACACTGGAACAATATAACCAAATATATTTATTTGATTTGTATTTAACACAGACATTTACTGAGGCTCTGACTGCAAATGTACATCCTTCCACTTTACTGCAGAATGGGCAATGCTCCACCCAGGGACCACTCAACATCAAATCAACATTAAATCCTCTTAACCTAAATACATCATGGCCATGACTGTTCACTTGGGGAGATAGGGCGTTTTATGGCACTTTCTCTCTCTTCATAGTGAGTAAAAGCAAAGTTTAATCCAATCACGCACGGATCTACAGCGAGTAGTGCAGATGTAACAGCTAATTCCTTTGGAAGTGTGGTTACTAGAACATTTTACATTTCTTTGTAACACATGAAACAAATACATCATTTGGTACTTTGTACACATAGATTAGACACTTTTGGTACTACACAAGAAGAGTAACTGCATAGAAAACAGACAGAACACAGAGATAAGAACCAGTGCATTGAACATCAACTTTCTTGTAAATCAAGTTGCCCCAGGAAGGAATGTCATCTAGAAGGAGACGGGCTATCATTTCTCACAAGGCCCCGGCAGCTCCCAATGGTAAAGATAATAACAAGCCACAGTGTAAAGTTGGATAAAGTGAGGACCTTGGTGTTTTTTTTTTTATTATTTTTACAGTGGCTCTGGCTGGTGCTATTTTTAAGAATGGGAGCTTTTATGAAACAGTTTTGCTTCCTGACAGGAGCTGTCTCGTTATGTTTTTCCATCCAGAGACATCTTGATGTTAAACTAGGACTAAGAACCTAGTTGTAATGCTATTAGAGTGAAATCTCTATTTGTTTTGCAAGGGAGATAAAGAAAAGGCATGAGGCTGTTGCTCCAAAGCTGTCAAAACAAAAAGTGTTGTGGTTTTTAGAAAAAAAAAATCACAAGGTCCATTTACAACCTGGTACGGTTTTTTTATTACATCTGTAATTTCTCTTCCCTAAGTGTCTTTCAGGGGCAGAGGGGACTCTGGCCACCAGAAAGAAACAAAGTTATGGTGCTAAGTTTGAAACCTCATTGAAATACATTGAACTGCATACCTGTCCCTTGGGCCGCAACACAAAAAGATTTGTTTAACCCAAGTCAGCGGCTGTCGGTCCCTTGGTACAGAGTGTGGTCGCTCTGTTCAGACTTTGTAACTGTAAGGACATGAATGAATAGTGCAGTGAATTTGTCTGTAGTAAACCTGATTGGCACAGACTCAGCCAATCAGGTTTTACTATAGGTAAATACGTCATTCATTCATGCCATTACTATTACCAAACTTGAACAGAATGTACCTGCTCTGCACTGATGGGCCGACAACTGGGGTTAAACAATTTTTTTGGGCTGATGCCAGGGTGCGGTGACACATATTAAATAGCATCAATGGGGTCTCTGGTTGGGTGGGGAGGCGGGGAGTGGTTTATGTGCTGGTGGTGAGGAAAATCCAAGTGGTGGGACAGGCGGGACAGGAAAGGAAACAGCAAGGGACAATAGTGGGAAGGAGAAGGGAGAGGGAATGGAACCGGAGGGACGACTGAGGAAAGCCAAGTGAATTTGAAAAGGTAAGGGACGAGGTGGCTAATGCGTGAGGGAATCAGAGGAAGAAATGAGATCTGGGAAGTGAATAAATGGAAAGCAAAGGGGGGGAAATACCTGAATCCGGGGCAGGTTAATTGGATGCCGGGTCTAATGTGTAAAGTGACTCTCAGGGCTGCTGACAGCTGCCATCCTCCTACCTCTCTGACATTTTCACCTCCTCCTCCTCTGATCAGGCTCGCCCAGTGCACACTCGCTCACTTCACCCAAGTGCTTTGCTGCTCAGCTCTTTCTTTGTTCTCGCTCCTTTATAGGCAATTTGCATACTGATGAAATACAGTGGCGTGCAGTTGAAAGAAAATAATCAGCGGTGGTAACCTGTAGGCCAGCAGTATGCAAATTGCTTACATGTTACCACCGCTGATTGTAGCAGTGGTTTTCTCTCAACTGCATGCCACTGCATCTGAACAGTTGTCATAGACAGTTTGGCCATTCATTGGTGTGGTGTGGTCCTTCCTGCAAAAAGGATCACGGCATTGGAAGAGGGGGTGGCACACCTATGAAAAGTCATATGGTGGCACTGTGTTTCTTGGACATGCGTGCAAGCAAACATAATAATGCTTAATTTACAGATGCAGTCTGCTTAGACTAAGCAAGGTAGGCAGTCAGGGAGTAGCAGAAAGGCAGTGGAATAGGATTGGGATGGGAAGAAATAGCAATGTCAAGAATGATTTTCAAGACAGTGTGGCTTTGATGCTTACTTTTTTATTTCTACTTATTTATTTTAACACTGCAGTTTGTCCCATGCCAGCCACACTCTCACCCAACATGCTTGACAGACAGTTCCCTTCCTACCACTCCACAGACCACAACACACACATTTTTATTGCCCTTAGGCAGCTTTTGCCTTAACATTAGTTCTGGTTTTTACACGTGGCCTAACTTTTCCCAGGGCAACACAAAGCCCGACCCTCAACTTCTTCCTCCTTTGGAGCCTTTTTAGCTAGCACATAAATCATGGTGGCCCAACAGTAACAGGCTACCTTTTGCCCCTCTGCTCTCAAGTATCCGATCCTTAATTTTTAAAATTTTATTTCCAGACTGAAATTTTATTTTGCTCAATTGCCACTATGCTGCATGCAGTCATTTTGCAGCAAGTACATAAATCGGTGTGGCCAAGCAGTAACACACTACCTTTTGCCCCTCCACTCTCTAGTACCTGATCCTGCAGCCCGACACACCTTTCTTGCCAAGTGCACCCCCCCACCCAAGCTCACCACCATCAGCCAGTCACACTCCCTTCATTCTTTTCTTGTATATTTCAAAATGTTGTAGTCAGTGACACTTGCAGAAATCTCCCCACAAACAACCAGACACACAGTGTTGCGCCATCCCCCGCAGTCTGTTAGGACTGAGCTGCTTCTTTTCCCCTCTTACGTCAGGAGTGTGAGTGCACCTTCGATCATACATTTAAACCCCCAAATCACCGCCACAGCCAGTAGGTTTTTTTACCCTAGCTTCTGACAGTTCTGCTCCTCCCTGCTGCTCCGATGACTCTGACTCCCCCTCAGTACCTGGCTGCTCTCTCTCTTTCTCTATTCCACGCTTGCTCTCCACACCTTTCTCACTCCTGGGCTCTGAGTCCTCATGTGACTCAGTTACCAGGTGCTCCAGGCAGTCACATGGCCAACAGGACGGTCGGACTTGAGTGTCGGAAGCAAGCACCCTAGTGGAGGATCCAAGAAATGCAATGAAAAGTGTGTTTTTTTTTTTAAGCACTATAGTACTTGTCTGCGGGCAACTAGCTCTGTGCAAAATGCTTGTCCATGACTGCAGAGTAATAGCCCAGGATGTCGGACTATTGGATTTGTCGAACACTACAAGGCAGGTATTCCAGTTCCATGGAGGGACTGGGTCCCTCACAGGGGAGTATAGATGGTTGAGGCCTTTAAAGAACCTTTTAAAGACAGGTTGTGAGGCCAAGAACTTGCCCTTGCTTGCTGATGTATAGGCTGAACCGCTGCTAGGTGTACCTGTGGAGTTGATGGCCTCAGGCCTAAGGGCTGTAAATGTACCAGGTAGTCCAGCACTGTAGGCAACCGGCCTGCACTGGGATGATCTTCCTGGGGGCACATCAGTACAAGATTCTCTTCCACTTAAAGGAGTAAGCTTTCCTGGTTGCTGGTTTCCTGGAAACCTTAAGCACCCTCAGGACCTCCCTCTGATGGATTCAAAGCAGAAAACTCTAGCTCATCAAGAACCATGCCCTCAGACGTAATGTCCTGAGATCTGGGAATGTTATCCTCCCCATGAGGTCAGTAATTTGTATCTCAGTGGCTGGCTGACTGCATTCCTTCTGGACAGGGCCAGAACCAGTTCCAGGCCTGCCTGGCCAGGTCTGAAACTAGTCACAACACTGTTGGCTACCCCTTGAGCTTGATGAGCACTCTCTGTATGAGTGGGAATGGTGTGAATGCATACAGGGACCTCTCTGTCCAAACCAGAGCTATGGCATCCTCTGGGACTGTGCCCTTTGCTGGTAGCCTGCAACAAAAATGGGAGAGCTGATGGTTCTCCAAAGAGGCAAACAGGTCTATTTCTGAAAACTGTAGCCATCGCCTGTTGGTTCAGGGTTCATTCACGAATTCCCTGGCTGATTCTGCTTAGAGTGTCTGCTAGGACATTGTCCTTGGCCAGCAAGTGTACTGTAGAGATCTCTGCGTCTAGAGAGTAAGCCAGATCCTCACTGCCTCTGTGCACAGCCTTAAGGATCTTGCTCCTCCATGCTTGCTTATGTAATACATAATGTAACCTATCGGAAGTCATAGGGAAAGAGCCCAAAGTAACACCTAACATGCTAAACTTAGATGGCACCATCACCCTGGTTGCCTCCACACTCGCCAATATGTTCAATCTGGCATTCACCGACATTAGTCACGTGCTTCCCGCTAACTTCTTTGACACTAACTCCACCACAGCTTCTCAGGTTCAACCGGATAAGGAACAAGGTAATCCGCAATTCTATTTCCAAGCAGTTACTGAAAGGGACGCCAAGAAATATCTTCTCAAGGTGCTTGGAAGAACCAGAATAAGTGGGGACACACTTGATATCAAGTTTACTGCCCTCACCCTTGATGTTGTCCTGCCCCCTTTACCAAAATTATCAACCAGTCCCTTACACTCTCCCAGTTGCCACTCAAGTGGAAGTCTGCCCTGGTAACCCCAATACACAAGTCTGGGGACAGGGTAATACATGGAAATTACAGGCCTATTTCCATCCTACCGCCACTATCTAAAGTACCTGAAAATATTGTTGCAGACCAATTAGTAGAGTACCTGGAGAAATACAACCTCCAATGTCCATAGCAACATAGCTTTCGAAAAGGCCACAGTACCACCTCTGCTCTCCTTGAATTTACAGGCCACATCCACCAAGCACTTGACCAAGGACAACTTGCTGGTGCCACTTTTATTGACCTATCAAAGGCCTTCAATGCGGTTAACCATCCATTACTTCTTGAACACCTTGCAAAGTTAGGGCTGTCTTATGATATCCTAAATGGTTTAACAGTTACCTCTCAGACTGATCACAACAAGTTAAGATTGGTGACACTCTCTCTTCAAACAATCTGTCCAGTCTGGTGTCCCCCAAGGGTCAATTTTGGGGCCCCTACTTTTCAGCATTTTCTTGAACAAACTTCCTACCGCCTGCAATAAGCACATTATCCTGTATGCCGATGATGCAGTGATTTTCTCCATGAACGCGGATCCCTCCCATTTGGGAGCACCAGCTACAGAAAAGTTTCACAGAAGTTGAGGCCTGGTTTGTCTTGCAGAAACTACTGCTAAACTACAAAAAAAAAAAAAAAACATTATGTTATTCCATGGCACTCATAGCAAACATAAAAACAAACAGCTGACTTTAAGAAACTGCTCAGGTGTTGCTCTTTACCAGACGCAAACCTTCAAGTACCTTGGTGTGAACTTGGGCAGTACTCTGTCCTTCTCCAGTTATATTGACATGGTTGCCAAATCTGTGAATATCCGCATCGGCCTTCTCCACAAACATAAGCACTGCCTGACCCCCGAAGCCCTTAATCTAGCAATACATAGCTCTGTTATCTCCATCACTGATTATGGGCTTGTTATCTATGGTGTGGCTACAGCCACAGCACTACGTCGAATCTCTATAGCGCTGAATAAGACCTGCCGACTTCTCACTGGAGCTGCCCACCGCACGCACTCCTGTGACCTCTATGACCTCTATGAGCAGGCAAACTGGTTACAACTGCAGGGAAGAATCACATACCAAACCTGCCTAGTTGTAAAAAAGTCTTCTATTGGTCTCATGCCCCTGGGTTCCGGAATCTCCTCAGTTCAGCCAGCTGCATTCAAAATACCAGAAGCTCAGATAACTATGCACTACTTTTCCCCTGTTGTCATACCTCTCAATGCCAGCGATCTTTTGCAGGTAGATCCCCTAAGGTGTTTAATTCCCTGGGTGGTGAAATCACCAATTTAGACACCCTTGGCATGTTCAAACACAAACTTCGTTAGAAGCTTGTGTACAGGGCCATGTGTGACTGTTTCTTTTAATTTCCTTAATGGCCACTCCCTTTTCCTTTCACCTCTCTTGCACCCCCCCTCCAATTCCCACCCCTCACCTTCCCCACTCACCTTCTTTACCCCCCTTCCTTTCTATCCTAGCCTGATCCCTACTCATTCTTCCATACCCACTGTCACCTCCCTTCCCCCACCCATTTCTGTCTGCTCTCCCGATTATCGCTGTGCTGTCCTCAGAACTTTGTCTCCTTTCCCTTCACTCTCCTACCTGGATACCTCCCTTCCCCATTTCTATCCCCCATTTCCCACCACTACTGCTCATTGGCTGGTTATCCACTCTCCCTCCTCTTGCTGACCTCCCCTCATCTCCACCTAGTCCTCCCCAGGCCTCCCTCAGGCCTAGCCTGTCCTGATATAACTTCAAACGAGGTCTCAGGCAACTTTATCTTCCGTCCTTCTTGACAATGCTGTACTGGCTGCATTATAAATCTGTATATATTATGTCTGTGTGATCCAATAATTTGTATATGTACACTATGTTTTTGTCATTTTTTTCTGGAAACTACATTACCTGGAATTTACCTAATCTTGACTGTGTTACCCTTTACTGTGGATGGATTCCTGAACTACTTGCCTTGTTAATCTTACCAAGTTTGTCCTGCCTATCTATGCATCCTGACACGGAACCTTTGTAGAAGAGCCTCTGGCTCAAAGGTGTAAATCCGATATCTAATAAATAAATAAAATAAATAAATACATTGTTGTAGTGTTGTACGCTTGGATCTGAACGGATTGACCTTGCAGCTGGGAGCAGAAGGACTGCATTGCCAGCAATATTGCCCTGGGTTCCAGGAGACTGATGTGCTCCTGAGTCTCCTGTGAGCTCAAGATGCAGCTCGCTGTGAGATCCTCTAGATGGGCACCCCACCCTAGAAGTGAAGCATCTATTGTGAGGATACTTGCCGGGGATTGCTGGAGCAAGGGAATGCCCTCTATGAGATTGCTTTTGTCCTTCCACCACTCCAGTGCCTGTACCAATGTTTTCGTGACTGGCACTAGCTTGAAAGAGAGTCCCATCTTTGAGATCAGTGGTCTTCTAAGTGGTACGGAATGTCCCTCATTTGAAACTTGACCCATGGCACCACTGCTGTGGATGCAGCCACTTGGCCTAGTACCTGCAGGAAATCCCTTGCAGGTCTTGGCTGGCCCAACGTGAAGGATTTTGCAGAGGCAATCAAATCTGAAACCCTTCCCTGAGGGAGGAAGGCTTTCCTCTGCAGGGTATCCAGTTCTGCACCTATGAAGTCCCGTACCTGAACAAGTTCTATTTAGGACGTCTGGTGGTTTATCATAAACCAAAGGCTTTTCAAGGTGCTTCTTACCTTTTGGATACAGCACTTTGCTCCTGTTTTGTTTTCCCTAAGACTAGCCAGTTGTACAGGTAGGCATAAACCACCACCCCTTTCCTTCTCAGATGTGGTGCCACCACAGGGCATACAGACAGAATGCCGCGGTATAAATAGGCACGGTTAAATCGGAGCGGTCTCTATGTCGAAAAGACATGCTGTCGCCGGATTTTTGGTCGCGGACATTTCAGCATATATATTCTGAATTGTCCTGAGATGACAATTATATTGCAGTCCTCTTTTGCAGAGCTTCCGATTGTCTGTGCCACCCGACACTCTTTACGCTAGTAACTAGACCTTACAAATGATAGATATTAGTCAGAACTCACCACTCATAGTTCAGTCACAATCTGATTATAGCCAAAATGCTAAATATTTTCAAAATTTTAAACTATTTCCACAGACCTGTGACTGGCTTAGGGAGGGGAAACTAGTATCCCCTCAACTGTAAAAGAGATGCTCTCTAGTCTGCTTTGGCAAGACTGAAAGCAGTCCGCATTTGTTCTGTACAGAAATTATCTACGTGAGAAGGGAGAGAGAGAGAGAGAGAGAGAGAGGGAGAGAGAGACATGGATATGGTGTGGGATGGAGATTGAAAATTCAAGAGTAATCCAGGGACCAGGTATTTTCCTGCAATGTTGAGACATTTCTCTCTCTCTCTTTCTCCAGACAAATAGACTTGGGGCAATACTAGACGCGAACCTCAAGTACCCTCAAGTACCTAGCACTGGGTACCCAGAGTGTATGTGACTGTGTTGAGGGACTCCAAAGAGCATGCCTTGTAGCCTGACTGAATTAGTATCTAAACCTATCAACCTGATTATGCCCCTTCCTTGTTCATTTCCCCTGAATAAATCAGATCCGTACCTTTTTGCACTTAACCTGCCTGTGGTGCACTTCTGTACAAGTAGCACTGAGAGAAGGAGTAAAGCAAGACAGAAGCATCTTCACGAGTCACGATAGACTATGTTGAACTATGTTACTCTGGGAATAAGCGGCAATAATTATTGGGACTTACATCTGATGACGGAACCCAGTTGAAAAAGGTGCCTTTAGTCAGTGATGTGAGACGACTACTTGTCTGTTTTTCTACATTTTTTAATTCGCCTTTTATAGGTAGCGACCACATAAAATATCAACAATTAGTCCAGCGTCATTTAGTCCATGCGACCAGTAGTCCGTTCTGTATTGTCCGTGAAGATTTGTCCGGCAGCAATATGGCCGCTCATGCCACAACAACCACGCAACATGTGAAGACCCTTGGTGCTGAGGTGAGGCCAAAGGGGAGGACTACAAACTGGTACTGGCAGTTTCCTAGTCCGAACCTGAGGTACAGCCAATGATTTTTCATTTCCAAAAGTGGCCAATTCCATTTGGCAAAATCTTAAAATCCATTTTCCCCCAAACTGAGGGAAGATCAGCATATAGACATCTAGAACAAAATTACAGACCAATTAGTCTAACAAATGTTATGTGCAAACTACTAGAAAGGGTACTCAAGGGTAGAATCACTAAACATTTAAATGATAATAGTATATTGGACATTTATCAGCATGGATTTGTTAACAACAGATCATGTCAAACTAACTTACTGTACTTTTTGGAACCAGTTAGTCATGCTTTGGAAAAGGGATTTTCGGTAGATATAATTTTTCTGGACTTTTCCAAAGCATTTGACTCGGTCTCACACCAAAAATTAATAACGGAATTAGTAAAATTGAATCTAGATTCTAAAATAATAGGTTGGATTCGTGCCTGGTTATTTAACAGATCTCAACAAGTATCTGTTAAAGGTTATTTATCTAACTCAGGCCTGGTAACAAGTGGTGTACCCCAGGGGTCTGTACTGGGCCCAACCCTATTCAACATCCTAATATCTACAATGTGCCCTCTCAACAATTCCTGTTGGTTAGTAAAATTTGCTGACGATTGCAAAATGGGTTGTATTATAAAAGAATCAAAATGACATGAAAGAAATGCAAAAAAATTTAAATCATCTAGTTGATTGGTCCTTAAATAAAAGTCTTTTATTTAATGAGACCAAATGTAAGGTAATGCATTTAGGAAAGCACAACGCTTGTTATCCATACAGAATTAATGATACTTATTTAGAACAAATTACACAAAAAAAGATTTAGGTGTTATTATTTCTAACGACTTTAGTTTCAACACTCATACAATTTCAGCTGTTAAAAAAGGCAATAAAATACTAAACTGTATACTGAGGAATATTAAAAGCAGAGATGCTAAAGTTTTATTGCCCTTATATACCAGTTTTTTTTGTTCTTATTTTTTATCTCCCTGGGCCACTGGTCTGCTTACCTGCACGTCCTGGCATCACCCTCAGGTCTGTCCGGCCGCCGACCCCCCTGGAACTTTCCCCGGCCACCTAATTAGGTCCCGTGACTACCCCTGCGGCTTACCCCCCGCGGCGGGGGGTGGGGAGCACTCCCTCCGGAGCTCAACCCACCCAGTCCAGATCCAGCATTGTCGCGCGCCCAGGCACCAGAGAGAGTCCAGCGCGGGGACGGCCATCATGCCGCCGCAACCAGTGCTCTCCTTTTTCCACCCTCCCATATGTCGGCAGGCGTGCACTGGAAGCCAATGGCTGAGCGTGCGGCCTCGCCCGGCGCTCTTGGCCCGCATCTGCCTCCAGCTACATTTGTGTTCCCAGCAGTTGAAGGTACCTCGGTCTCACAGGGGTCCCTCCTGCGCCCGGGATGCCCTGGATCCCCAGGGAGGAGAGCTGTCTCACGGATGCTCGATCTTCACTCCTCCCACCCGACCCCAGCTCCCGGGCTCGTTCCTGAACCCGGGTCGCTGGTGTGACGTGAGGTGTGGCGTCCAGCGCCTCAACCCTCAGTGCCACCGGGCCGGCACTTATATACCAGTTTAGTTAGACCTCACCTAGAATACTGTAGCTCAGTAGTAGCCCCATTTTTAATCAAAACCAAAAAACTTATAGAAAACATTCAAAGAAAAATAACTAAGAAAATAAATGGATTGTATAATTTAGACTATGAAAGTAGATTAAAAATACCAAATCTTTATTCAATGGACTACAGGCGTCTCTGTGGTGATTTGTGTTTAACTTATAACGCATTCCAGAATGACATAACTTTTGAAACTATAGGCCTAGAAAAGAATAAAAACAACAAAACAACTAGATCTCATACATTAAAACTTAAAGGAACTTCCAATAATACTGTAAAAAGAAATAATTGGTTCACTCAAAGGATTGTCAATACCTGGAACAGCCTACCATCCAATGTAGTTAATAGTGAAACTATAACATCATTTAAAAATAATTTAGATAATTACAAAGGTGACCTAAAATTTAGCTTCCACCCATAAAAAGGTGGCGTGTTCTCAAAAGGTAGAAATACCTACTGAACTCGTACTAAACTATGAAACTATGAAACTATGAAACATATTTTGTGTAACCCCTGTATAAATGGGGACTCCCGAAAATCTTCCTTGGGTGTGCCTAAATGCCCACTGCCAGGCTGGTGTCCTGTGTCTTAATCGTTTAAAAGCTATTGCCTGAGACTGCCTAATAGCTTCTGCATTCCGTCTTTTTAAGAGACACCTATAACGAAGTGTACATTAATCTGGGTGGGGGCTGAGTGTTCCTATGCTCGAGTCCCGCCTGGACTGCTAGATAATTGCTCCATTCTGCCATCGCTAATTGCGCAGAGGGAGCTCTGTTGGAAACTGTGATTGTTTGCTGTTTAAATGCTCTATTAATCATAATATTGTAGTTTGTCTAACCTGCTTTCTTTGCAGCACGGACATTTCTGCTGTGCACCACCATCTTGGTCCTGGACTGCCAGTTTGGACCAATCAGTACCTTTTGGGGACCTTAAAATGGAGTCTGTCCCCAGGGGTCTTGTGGGACTGAATTTCTGTAGGAATTGTAGTTTTTACATGTTGGCGCCTAAATGGACCTGGAGGGGGAGCCCTTGCTTTGACAGACAGATGGATCAACCAACCGAACCCTTTTTGGACGAGAAGAAAGTCCCGGTGCTGCCTGCAGCAGAGTGAGTCTGAGTTTGGAGTTGAGAGAGTGAACAGCTCGAGACATTCGAGCAGCTGCTCATGTGTAGTTGTGCAGGAACCTGGTGGGAAGGCTGTGTTTGGCCTGCCTGCCTACTTGTCCTTCGTGAGGAAATCCTTTAGTTTGAATTGGAAACTGGACTAAATCCGAACAAGACTGTGACCAGAATTACCCAATTGTGACTGCCTATTTGCCTGAAAGAGGACAGAAGATTTGCTCCACGTGATTAGGCCTGTCACGACTTCTGAAGTCACCGCAGAAAGTACGGTTTTGCTTAGAGACACTGAAATTGCAACCGGACTGTCATCCGAACTGTGGTACTGTGTTTTCTTTTACTATAGATGTGCTGAATGCTGTCAGTGGGTTGCAATTTAGTTCCCCACTGCTTAATTGTGCCACGCTTGCTGGAAGCTGTTTTCAGCACTACCGGAATGCCATCCGAATTGTTCACCTGGCCTGGGCTCTGCCAACCTGGCCCAGCCAGCTACTCATAACACAGAGAAAACCATCAACGAGAGGCCTGCCCAGGGATCAGCCCCCTACTCAACACCACGAACAGGAATGACACCTCGGTGATTTGTGTGGGCCCTGCTTCTCCTGGCATACCAGCAAGTCATCCTGCAGTCTCCATTTCGTCCATCCTGTGTCCTGTACTGGGTAGCGTGAGTAAATACCAGGGTAGCTCCCTGCAACAACAGCTCAATCAAAGTGCATCATCTGATTTAATTGTTTTGTCTAATTATCACGAAGTGAGCCTCCTGGCTCCGGATTACAAATTATGGGTTATTGTGCATGACTTGTCTTTCCATCATAGGGCCCTGACCAGCTGCAATGCCAGCCTACCCCAGGCAACATGTCAGGCTAGCCTACCTCGCCACTGGGTACCCAGAGTGTGTGTGACTGTGTTGAGGAATTCTAAAGTGCATGCCTTGTAGCCTGACTGAATTAGTATCTAAACCAATCAACCTGATTACGCCCCTTCCTTGTTCATTTCCCCTGAATAAATCAGATCTGAACCTTTTTGCACTTAACCTGCCTGTATTGCACTTCTGACAAGTGGCACTGTGGTACTACTGTTTGCTGTGTTTAACCTTACTTTACAGGGCATCTCCCGGGCAGAACAGGTGGAACCAGCCCTGGTGGTAAGTGTAATCCGACTGTGGATATATCTGCTGTTTGGGGGCTATTGTACCTGTGTGTTCTGTTCATTGTTTAGGCCACTAGAGGGGAAAGAGGGGGGACACAGTGTCCCGGAGGGCTGTGCCCAGGTCAGCTACGCTACCACTAACCCTGTCCTCCGGGTGGAGGCACCCATCTTCAGTACCCAGACTCCTTAACCTGCACCTAGTCACACAGGCAGGGGTAGTAGCCTTTGGGATAGCACCACCTAGAGGTTACATTTGTACAAAAATTGGATTCAAAATGGGGGGGTTTGTCCAAAAAGCTGGTACAAAGTGAGTTTTTTTTTCATGAAAAACTTGGCTCCCAAGTGCTGGTTTAAAAATGACAAATTAGAAACACAGAATCCTAGAATCTGATGGCAGATAAGGGTCACTTGGCTCACCCAATCTGCCCATTTTTTTTACTACCTTCATTTTTGATGCATTCCCTACTTGATCTGCAGTGCTGTCTCTTCCCCCTCCATTACCCCTACGATTCCCTTTTGCCTACCCCAAGCATTTTTGAACCCACCACCAATGTACACCACCACTATCTCCACTGGAACACTGCTCCAGGAATCTACCACCCTTTCCATGATGAAGTACCTTCTCACATCTCTCCTGAATCTACCCCTTTCCAGCTTTACATCATGTCCCCTTGTTCAAGAGCACCTTTTCTTCTGAGAAATACACCCCTCCTGTACCTTATTAACCTCCATGAGGTATTTAAAAGTGTCTATCATATCCCCTCTCTCTCTCCCCCTCCTCTCCTCTGGGGTGTACATATTGAGCTCCTTCAGCCTCGCCTCATAGGGCTTTTGATGCAGACACTGCATCATATTGGTAGCCCTCTTCTGGAATGCCTCCAGTCTGTCTATGTCCTTCCTGAGATGTGG
The DNA here is from genome assembly GCA_016271365.2 of Neoceratodus forsteri. Taxonomy (NCBI): domain Eukaryota; kingdom Metazoa; phylum Chordata; order Ceratodontiformes; family Ceratodontidae; genus Neoceratodus; species Neoceratodus forsteri. The sequence goes on along the minus strand of CM028138.1, from coordinate 276,862,358 downwards.
TCTCCAGAACTGGACACAGTACTCAAGGTGGGGTCTTACCAGCAATCTATATTGTGGCAACACCACCTCTTTTCTTCTGCTGGTCATACCCCTTCCTATGCACCCCAGCATTCCACTAGCCCTCCCGATTGCTTTATCTCACTGCCTGACCACCTTCATGTCATTCAATATGACTACCACAGTTCTATTTCCTGCTTGGTCTATGTCAGTATCACTTCACCCATTTTGCACTCCGCCAATGGGTTTCTATGACCCAAGTGCAATAGTTTGCACTTTTTTGCATAAAAGTCCAGCTGCCATACCCTTGACCACTCCTCCAGTTTTTTTTCAGATCTCTGCCCATCCTTTCTCTCCCCCCATCCACTCTTTTGCAGATCTTGGTGTCATCTGCAAAGAGGTAGACTTTCCCTTCCAGCTCCTCTGCCATGTTACTTGTAAAGTCATTAAAGAGAACCACTGCCAGCACTGAATCCTAAGGTACCCTTTTTTTCCTGGAGTGAACTCTATTTACCACTATACTTTGTCTCCTATTCACTAACCAGTTCCTACACAGGTTACTGCCTTATTGCCCACCCCTAAGCTGCCCAACTTGCTTACCAGTCTCTGATGTGGAACAGTGTTGAAAGCTTTGCTGAAATCCAGCTAGGCCACATCCATTGCCCTTCCCTGATCCAACTCCTTGGTCACCCAATCAAAGAAATCTATCAGATTTGTTTGGCATAACCTACGCCCTGTGAATCCCTGCTGCCTCGGATCCTGCAGCCCACTGGATTCCAGATATTCCAAAATCCTTTCCTACAGCAGCAGCATTTCCATTAACCTTCCCATCACTGATGGCAGGCTGACAGGCCTATAATTGCCTGCCTCCTTTCTGCTACCACATTTGTGAAGTGGGACTGCATCTGCCATTCTCCAGTCCTCCAGAACCACACCGGTCTCCAGTGATCTGTTAAATAGGTCTGTCAGAGGTGCAGTTAATACCTCGCCGCGCTCCCTCAGCACTCTTGGATGCTGGGTGCACCCTGTCTGTCCCTAAAGCTTTGTCCACCTTCAGGTTAAAAATGGAAAATCATTGGCCCTACTGAGATATTTACTGTGGGTAGGTCTGAATGGAATGTGAAAACAAGAATCCTTCAGACCCAGAGACACTAGCCTATCGCCTATTTGTAAGGATGCTGTTACTGTGCCCAGTGTGCCCATCTAAAATCTTTCCTTTTTGATATGGTTATTCAGTTATCTTCAGTTTAAAATGGGTCACCACTCTCCATTTTTCTTGTGGGTCAGGAAGCATACTGAAAAGAGACCCTTGCCCCGCTGTGAGGCAGGGACCTTTCCCACTGTTTTTTCTTGTAGCTATTTGTTCACTTCCAGTTCCATTAGAATCCTTTCTGTGGGTAAATGGGCTAGAACATGTTTGTATTTCTGCAATTTGGGGATCTTTTTAAACTGCAGGGATAATGCCTGGACCACTACCTCCAGATATCACTTGTCTGTGGTAATATTTACCCATTGCTGGAAGCAGTGGGCAGGCCTTCCCCACTACTGGCAATGTTTAGGCGACCGGGGCAGCATTGTTAGGGGTTTTGTTTTGGAAGCGGATTGGAGGCTGGTGCTGCCACAGCATGCCTGAAGTCCCTCCTGCCTCAGCCCCTGCAACCTCTTTGGGGTTGGTACTCATAGGAAGCATAGGCTCTAGGATAGTAGCCCCTACCCCTGTCTCCCCTACTGTAAAACCTGTAGGAAGTCAAAACTTTTTTTTGTGTGCCATCACCCCCTAGTTGGCTCAGCCCCTGACTTTCCCCCAATCCCGCTCATCCCCGGACTTACGTCGAGCTAGCAATCCTCCTGGGCTTGCCTACTCTGGACAGGGCCGCCAAGCAGGCATGCCCCCAACAGAGACTCATCGAGGTACCTTCAGCCCAACGTCTGATGGTAGTACTCCCTGGCCTACCTCTCAGGGTGGGGCTGTGGGGTCAGACTATGCTCGATGGAAGACTGATCTCAGTTGCAGCCAGGAGTTGCAGCAGGCACAATGGGACCAGGACGCAAGGCATCATCAGCGGCATGGGCATTTTTTCCATGCCGTTTTTCGGATGGGTGGTGTAGCATGCAATGACACAGTCCGCAGAATGTGACATCTGTCACGGCTCCCTATTTAGCTTTGGTCACCACTTCTCCAGCCTCCACCAGGGTTTGACCACACACCGAATGCTAGCCCACCCTCCCCCCTGGAAGAGGAGAGAAGTGCCTGGGACACCTCAATCCTCCTCCTCCTCCTGGCCAGCCCTCCGATGCCTTGGGTCCATTCCTGAACCTGGGGCATTGGCATTGCAGATGGAAGCCCAACCGCTACACCGGTGGTCCAGTCCCATGGAAGCCTTTTCTTTATCAGTGTTATTTTTGTAAGTGGTTTTGTATTCATCCACTTTCTTCACATATGCCTCTGTTTTGTCACCAAAAAGTGAAGTTCCTTCTAATTGGAAATACATTGCCTTGGTCTGAGTGTCCTGGGAAAGGATGGTTGCCCTGAGCAAGGAAAATCTTCTCAAAGACACTGTGTGGGCTAAAACCCTTGAAGCAGAATCATTAGTGACTACAGCCATATAGAACTCGTATTCAGTGGCATCGAGGGCCAACTTTGCTGTGGCAGCCAGGTCCTGCGCCACCTCTTCTTCAACCGTGTCAGCTGGTGCCAGCACTGTATTCCACAGTGGCTTCTGGTACTGGGCTGTATATGCAGAGCAAGCTGCCTGTCTAATGAGTAGGAAAGCTGCTGTATACACCTTTTTGGCCACAGTATCCAAATTTCTGTGGTCTTTGTCAGGGGGTTGCACGAAGAAGAGAACCTTAGCCCTCTCACAAGCAGCTACCTGGACTACACCATGATAATCAGGATGGGCATACAGCTATTTCAGCCTCGTCTGTCCACGTGATACCTTTTCTCAATCTTTTTATCTGCCAGTACTACTTGCAGCTGAAGTAGGTGCAGACATCATTTTTGAAGTGGCTTTTAGTAGCGATTTTTTGTATAGGGACCAGTAGCCTTCTCATAGGAGCTAGCCCCGTCATAGCCATAAATTCTGCTTCCTCCTCACCCTCCTCTGTTTTCTGGGGGAGTGGGGGGGTGCTTGCTAACCATTTGCCTAGCAAAAGAGGAATATAATGAGTAATCCTCAGCAGGCCATGGAGGGGAGCCAAATTCCTGCTCAGGTGAACCATTTTCAAAAAGTTCACCTTTTACGTCCTCTTCATAGTACGTCTCCTCCTCCTCCTCCACAGGCAGGTGGGCTGGAGCCTGAATCTGGGGAGGAGGGAAGGCATGTTCATAAAATTTCCCATGACCTGGAGGGCCTGGAAAAATTGCTACACTTTTGCCATGTCCTCTTCTGAGGATATTTATATCTTGGGTCCAGTTCCTGCTCTTTTCCATTTTCAGGAGTAGTGGTAAGGACATTCTTTTCTTTTTGTGTTTTTTTTTTCTTGGCCAGACAGTTTCCAGTGCCTGTTCTGAAGTTCTTCTATTTGTATTTTTGCCATCGCTGGCATCAGGGTTCCCCTTTCAGACACCCTGGTATTTGCACCATCCTTACCATGCTTATCTGAGAGCTGAGCGGCTTCATCTCTTTTCTCTGTCCCCTTTGACAGCGGCTGCTGCTCTTTAGGAGGAGATGCACCTTCACCATGATTTCCACCATCGTTAGGAACTCCCTTGAAGCCTTTATTGTGTTGTGGTGACATAGAGGCAGACTGAAAAGCCATGAATTCTTCTCATTTTGTAGCACTTTTCTTTTGGATTTTACGGCAACATGTATTACACAGCTCACAGTTTGTAAAAATCGCAATCTGGACCCAAGCACCCAAATAGAATTTGTGGCCGTTGGCCTTTGCCAGCAGCTAAAAACAATTAACACAATTTGTAAAACCTGTAGGTCCTGTTTTCCTTTTTCTTAGGTCTACCAGTCATGCCAGCCACTGAAGTGAACAAATCTCAGTTCCCCAAAACAGTTTGAAGACTTCCCACAGAACCCAGTGAGTCAAATTGGTTCTGACAAGAAAATATCTGTAATTTTGGTTCCCTAGACCAGAAACTGCATAATTCAATGAAGAAGAAAAAAAACGCACAAAGTCAATTTTGAGCAGTTTTTGTGAGCCAGATTTAAAATTAAGACAAGCATTTGTCAATGCCGAATGTTGTCTTGCTGGCATTGGCATTGGTCGTGCAGGAGTTAGAGAGATGCATAATAGGAATAGCAGTGAAGTATGGAACCGTCAACCCCACCCCACCCTGCAGAGACTGACAGGCATTGAGGTGTGCCTTTGGGTCTTCAGCCATAACGCTCATGCCATTTCACCTCACCCCACCCTACAGACTCTGACAAGTGTTACATTGTGCCTTGGAGTCATCGGGCCTTACGCTCTCCCCATTCCATAAGGAAGTACATTGAGATGGGTGCAGTATAGGAGAATGGGGTGAACTTTGGGGTTGAAGAGTCTAAGGCACACCTTGATGCCTGTCACTGGCTGCATGGTGGTGTGGGAGTGGAATGGCATGAGCATTACAGCCGACAATCCTAAGGCACACCCCTCACGCCTGTCAGTCTCTACAGGGTGGGACGTTATGGTTAGAAACCCTAATGCCCCGAGCGTTTGTTTGTATTTGCACTCCAAACTTTCAACATGGCCTTTTTGTGACCCCTCCTTATGAAAGCATTTGGTACCTCCGCTCATCAACAGTGGTACTGTGATTTTGTTAATCTGTCCCAAACGTTGATTTCCCACAGCAACCACACCATTCTGCGCCAGATGTGCGAAAACATATTTTGGGCAGGATGTGAAAAATGACAGCTGTACCATTCATAAAGAGATGTGAAAAAATGGCAATGTTGAAAATCTGGAGTGAAAATATTAAACATTCTCAAAGTTACGAGCATGTGTGGAAACTGAGCAACACATGCTCGTAACACCGTCATTTTGTGGAATTCTTTCACCAAATTTTCAACATAGGCATTTTGGGACCTCTGCTCATGAACAGTGTCACTATGATTTTCTTAATCGGTCCCAAACGTTGATTTCCCATGGTGACTGCGCCATTGTGTGCAAGATGTGCAAAAACACGTTTTGGGCAGGATGTGAAAAATTACAGCTATATTGTTCATAAGCAGGTATGCAAAAATGGTAATGTTGAAAATCTGGAGTGAAAATATTAAAAATGCTCGAAGTTACGAGCATGTGTGAAAACTGCGCAATACACGCACGTAATAGTCATTTTTTTGAATTTATTCACCACATTTGCAACATAAGCTTTTTGGGAGCCCACCTCATGAACAGTAACACTGTTGTTTCATGAATCGGGCCTGAAAGGTAATTCCGTGCAGTGACCACAAAATCACCTTTTGGGACCGAATAATGACATGACACTGACTAAGTTCATGAGGTGGGGTACCAAGAACCCCATGTTGAAAATTTGGAGCCAAAAGTCACAAAATTGCTGGAGATATCCACTAAGTTGAACCCCCATAGATGCCATTATACAGCTTACGGCCTTTCTTCAGTTTGCTGTCGGCTTTGAAGAGCGCAGGCGTGTTCCGCTCCACCAAAGATCATCGCACCAGGCTCCGGAGGTAAGTATGGGGTGAGGGGTTGCAGGGAGGTGGGGTGCAGAGGGTGGGTGCGGGTTGGGGAGGGGGCACTGGAGACAACAAGGATGTTTTCTCTTTACAGGTTAAAACAAACAAAAAGACATCAGCGGGAAGTTTTTTTTTTTTGGGTTTGTCTTGGCACTGGGGTGGGCTCCCACTGTACCACCTGTGTTTTTGGGAAGGGGACTGAAGCTGGCGGGGATTGGGCCCTGCCGGCACAGAAAAGCGTGTCTGTGTTTGGGGGCACATGAAGCTGAGGGGGACTGGGCACCCCCTTGGCAGACAAATTAAAATTGGGGGACATTATGAACTGGGAGGGGCATGCCGACAGGGGGATTGGGCACCCCCCAACGTCGACTTTCAGTGGGACTGTGAGAGGTGAACAGCGACAGCCACCGCCATCTTCATTGAAATGTTACACCATGCAATGCACACCCTGCAATGTCGAGTCACTCCCTCATTGCAGCAGCAAAATTGTTTCAAGTTAGTGACATGCTTCTGAGCAGCTGTCGTAGACAGTGTGCTCACTTATTGGTGCCACAGAGCCCAGCCCAAAAAAGCAGTGGCACCACTGGCCTCAACACGACTGCACCTCTAAAACCTGCTACTCCATCAAGCTGTCACAAAATGTTGCTTGCGCAGGCGCAACACAACATAAAAATGAAGTGGTCTGGTTCTCTCTCAGTGGGAGCCGCGACTTAAGGAATCAAACCACTAGTTGAAAAAGGCAGCTTTAAAACAACTTTCTCACAAATTTGCTAAAAATAGAACAAAACAATGCGGTCCCCTTCAGGCCGGAACCGTGGTATGCTGTGGCCTTCTCCAATTCATGTGAACTGATCGAGAACCAGGGAAACTGCAGATTTTGACAAAAATGATAAACATGAGAAATAACACCATAATACAGAGTTATCGAGCACTATTATGAAGAAACTTTCACTTTTAAAGCAATCAAAACTGATCTGGAGACCAGAAATATCAGAGATGACTTTGGGGCGACTGCTCTCTTCAGCAGAGAAACAAACCTGACATTAGGGCTAGAGCAGGAGTATGACCACAGTGCAGAGTTTGAATCTTAAATTCTAAGTTCTGTAATTAGCATAAGGTTCTGTCTCCAGGGCATCACTCTCTGCTAGGAAGATGATGCTTGTTGTAAATCACAGTGAGGGATTCCTGGTGTTAGAAAGAGAATTGTTTTACATATTGGCTAAATGCCTCAACCCTGTCAGGCACAAAACTGGCTGCAATGTTAATGGCAAATGCCAACCAAGCGTGACTAGTGGCCCTTACTGGTTGCCGCACTCTTTTTTTTAATCAAAAGACATCCTGTTAGAACAGATCTCTCTCTCCCCTCTCCACTCCCCCCAAGCCTTATCAAAGCAGTCCCTGGTACCTTTCCCCTTAAAATTAGTTACAGGAGAGGGTGGAACGTACCACCAGTACTGGTGGGAGAATTGGGTACTGGATATCACTATCAGATTCCTGTATGGGGGCTGGTACCAGCATCAGCTCAGGGTGAGGGAAGTGTACCACCCTTACTGGGTACAACAGAGGGGAGAGATATCAATACATACCAGTGGAAGGGCAGGAAAGTACTACCCTACTATCAGGTACTGGGGGGCTACCACTGTCAGGTGCAAGTGAGAAAGGGGTGATGCCACCATTAGGTACAGTTGATTGTGGCTGTACAGTTCTCAGGTGCAGCTGGGTAAAGATTTACCACTATGATTTGGGGATGTACCAGTCATATGTGTGTGCCTGCATTCGTGTGTGTGTTTACCCACATTTCCACTCTGGAAACTGTAAAGGTATAGTTGTTTTTTTTCAATAAATAGTCAACACTCCTTTTAGGTCTCACTAATAGGAGCTGCTGAATTCTCCTTTCAGTTTTTTAGCAGCCTGTTTAAAAATGCAGTCACATCTGGTAGTCCAAACCCCAGCCCCAAGAAGCGTGAGAACTTGGGTTGTGTGAAAGGCTGCTTCTGCAACAAGCTGAGCCTGCGGCTTTTAGTAAAAGCTGGCAAGTTGGCACAGCCTGCCTTCCTATTACAAGAACCCTTACTGGGTTATTGGTGGGGGGGGGGGCATACCACTCCAAATCCATTCACATGAACTACACTGCTGTCAACAGATCCCATTATAGTTCCAAATTAAGCCACAAGATCTGCCAACAGGCCCCATTACAGTTTCAAATCATGTATCTATAGGTACTGCCAACAGACCAAACAACAACTCCCAATTTTCCACAGGTGCTATTGTTAGCAAGTCCCATTACACTTCCAAATCCATCCCCAGGAACTACTGCCAACAGGCTCCATTACAGCTCTGACTCCATCCACAGAAACTATGCTAATAGGCCCAATTACTGCCCCAAATCCATCTAGAGGAACTACTGCCAACATGCCCCAGTGCAGCTCCAACTCTCTCCATAGGAACTAGTGCCAGCCAGCCTCATTACAGCTCCCAATTCATCGAAAGGAACAACTATCAATGAACCATTTTAGCTTCAAATTCGTCTACAATAACTAATGCCAACAGACCTCATTACAGCCCCAATTCTGTCTAATGGAAGTGTTGCCAACTGGGCCCACTGCCCAGGGAAATCCATCCACAAACAGTGCAGGCAAATTCCATCCACAGAACTACAATACTGCCAACAGGACAAATCTAGCTGCAGGAACTAGTGTCACCAAGCCCCATTACTATGTATCACTGAAAATCTATCTGTAAGAACTGCCGTCAATAGGCCTTGTCACTATTCCAGATCCCTCCACAAGAAGCTGGGTTCTATTACCTTTCCAAAAATCATTTTATATGGGTTGCTTGCTTTGCTGCTTAGTCGTTAGTGTTTTCTAGTTTTCTTCTTTCTCCTAAGCCAGCCCGATGGTGCTGAGGAGCCTTACGTTTGCTACACCACCACCGACCCAGGTTTGGGAATGACCTTGGGTCATCATGGTGCCAGCGGAGGCAGGATTGAACAGTGGCTGTCCTCACCCGGGAGGAGGGGTTGCCCACCCATAGTCCCACGTCACTGGATGGAAGTACGATGAAGGCGCCAGGTGGTAACAGCCACGACAGGTAGGGTGGGACATCCGTGAGCTTAGGCGTCACGCGTGCTTCCACCGCCACCGCAGGACGCAGGGAAAGGAACAAAAAGCCGAAAAAACATAAAACTATTTATGGAAAAATAAATTAAGTACTTATTTCAATATCTTCTAAAATATATGCTGTCCCAGCTGATCTGTGACATTACAATCTGTTGTCTTAGGCACTGTGATGTCATAAATGACAGCACTATGCGGTCACTTGGTGACTGTATAAGGCTTTTTATGCAGACTCCTTCATAGGCTGAAGTTAGTTTTTTTAGCCACTAGCTAGTAGAGCTCGTGACCAAGAAAATCTGCTAGCCCTGCAATTATTCCACTGGGGTGGTTAACTATCGGAGAAATCTTGAGTACATGCGCAGCTGTCCTTTAAAAGGGGATGGGAAATGTTGCAACATTCCCAATTTATATTTGCTCTGTTCTTGTTCTGTGTTTCTCTTTTTTGTTTTCTGTCTCCCTGGTCTTCAAAATCATCTCTCTGTGTATTCCCACATTTCTCCATTGTAGGTGATAAACCAGTGACATCATGTACTGCAATCAGCCAGTGACCTCTGACCCTTACATAGCTACTTGCATTGGCAGGAGCTGCCACCTATACATCGATGAAAAGGGAGCCCACTGATGAGCTGCTCCATTCTCATCCATGTAGCAGCTTATGCAAATTGTGGTATCAGTGTCAGGAGCAACTGACTGAGTACAACCAGTGATGGCACTTGACTATATATATATATATATATTATGTATATACACACACACATATATATATATGTATATACACACACACACATATATATATATATATATATATATACACACAGAGCGAAAAGAGATTTTTCGGCTTGATCTCTTTTAACCTCACTCTTACACTCCTGAACCCAACTAATTCGGCTCTCCCTATGGCCCCCTACTGCTTTCCAGACTCATCTGCTGCTACTGGGTTCCATCAATAGGTACCCTTGGTTCCTTCCCGTCGCTCCTACATTGTCCAGCGTAACTGCCGGGGGGGGGGGCTCTGCAGCTACCAGGGAGAAGACATAGTTGATGGGGGCAGAGCCATTGTGCTCAGGGGCCACTGGCATGGAAGGCATCACAAGAGCCGAATGGGCTATTTTACCCTTTTCAGTATACCATGCTCCCCACTTCCCATACATGTGCACATACAGTACACAGCCCCATGCTTGGGGGTGCAGGACTGCGTGGTTACATAGGCTGCCAAAAGCACCTTAAAGGCACACCATCACCACCAAGGGGCCACTGTTACAGCTTCTACTCTGAAGGTCTTGGGCTTGAGGCAGAAATCCAGGTTAGTGTTCCAGAGCAGTCTCCTTCATGTGGCACCATGGAACTGGCTCAAAAACTAGTTTTTTTTTTTTTTGCTACTATTTTTCTCCCTTGGCTCCTGGTCGACTATACATCCCGACCATCCTCCCAGCTTGCACCCCGATATCAGGCTGATTTCCCCTGTATCCCCCATGGCTTGCCCTCCGTGGTAGGGTAGTGAGAAGCCCCCAAGCTCAAGTCACTTTGAACGGATCCAGATTGGAGGAAGCGCCATTCGGGGTTGGGCTGCGGAGGTCCAAGTAGGATCCTTTTTCTTTGTTCTTCCTGGTCCCCAGAGGCAGACTGTGCAACGGTGCCAGCGACAATGCTGTGCATGCTCCTGTACGTGCACCCCATCAGGCGTCTGCTTCACCTCTACACCGTAGATGCAGTGTCAGTGTGCCAGCCACCGCTAGGGGCCAGGCATGCACCGACATCTGGTGCCCCCCCTCCCTGGAGAAGGACAGCTGTTCCTGGAACACTCGATCCTTCTCCTCCCCTGCTGACCCCTAGTGGCCCATGCTCGCTCCCGAACATGGGTCATCGATGTGGTGCGAGGTGTGGCGTCCAGTGCCTCAGCCCTCAGCGCCACCAGGCAGCCAAAAACTAGCTTTTAACAAAACACATGCTTAGCCTTACTTCTTTTTTGTGGCTCCAATGAAAACTGCACTCTTCCTACACCATTGGAACTAGATCAGTTATGAAAGATAAAGAGAGAAATAGATAGATAGATAGATAGCTAAATATATAGATGATTGATAGATAGATAAATACTCTCTTGATACTCTCTTGCAGCTGAAGCCCTGAGCGGGCTGTCATCGGCTCCTGTTGCCTCAGTGCTCTTCCTGGCCCAGCCACTCTCCCTTGAACAGCCCATCCACTCTCCCAGAACCAGCATCTGTAGCCCTGAGTGGGCTCTCATCGGTTCCTGCGGTCCCAGCGCTCTTCCTGGCCCAGCCGCTCTCCCTTGCACAGCCCACTCATTCTCCCAGAACCAGCATCTGAAGCCCTGAGCAGGCTCTCATCAGCTCCTGTGGCCCTGGTGCTCTTCCCGGCCTGGCCGCTCTCCCTTGCACAGCCCACCCGCTCTCCCAGAACCAGCAGCTGAAGTTCTGAGTGGGCGCTCATCAGCTCCTGCACCCAGGTGCTCTTACCAGCCTGGCCACTCTCCCTTGCACAGCCTGCCAGTTCACCTAGAACCAGCAGGTACGCACCACATCAGGCTTAGCTTGGCTTGAAAGCCGACAGGAGACAGCTGTCAGTTCCTTACTGAATGCCACAGATCTCTGACTTCTCATCTATTAGACACTGCTTCATAATTCAAACACAGACCTGTAGAGCGTGTGGCGCTCCTTCTACCGTGTGCTTTTGTTCACTAGAATTGTTATGCTAGAACTGTTTGCTTAGTTTAGTTACAAACTGATAGTCACTGTAGTACTTGAACTGAACCTAGATTGTATTTGCCTGTACTAGCTCAGACAGCTGCTCTACTCCTGTTAGTTCAGACAGCCGACAACCTCTGCTTGTGCTGTAATTTTGCCTCTCCTGCCTTTCTGCTCACTCTTGTCTCTCCGCTCCTGTGCCCTCTTAAACCTGTTGCCTATATTTCTCTCTTAACTCCGAACCTGTAACCATTCTTTCTTATCTCTGAGCCTGTAAATCTTTCTTTTTCTGACCCCATATCTCAAAGCATCTCCAATGTCTGCTCCCCCCCCCCACGCCTCGCTCTCTGTCTCCCTATACCTCCCATTCTATCTAAACTCTGACCTAGTATTTCCCCTACCTCCACACAAATTACCTTCTTTGTCTGTTAGTGTAACTCTGGCGCCACAGCCCCGCCACTCCCCACTTGGAATCTCCTCTGTCCCCTACGAAACGCCCACAACTTCTCACCTAATTCTATCTCCTCTATTGTTCTGACTGAAGCTCTCCCACTGATTTAACCTGCTTTTGTGACTCAGGAAAATATTCCTAACTGCCTGCTTCTCTCCCTCTCTCTTGCAGCTGAAGCCCTGAGTGGGCTCTTATCGGCTCCTGTGGCCCAGGCACTCTTCCTGGCCTGGCCATTCTCCCTTGCACAGCCTGTCCACTCTCTCAGAACCAGCTTGTATGCTCCACATCAGGCTTAGCTCGGCTTGAAAGCCGTCAAAGACACTGGCCACAGGAGACTACTGTTGGCTCCTTATTGGACACCACAGATCTCTGGCTTCTTACCTATTGAACAGTGTGTCACAATTCAAACATAGACCTGTAGAGCATGTGGCGCTCCTTCTACCTTGTGCTTTTTTTCACTAGAAGTTTTTTTCCCACTCGCCTTCCTCGACCCCCGGCACTCTTTAAATACACCTTCTCCTCACAGAGCCTGCCCTATTTATTGCTGATTACCACTCACTGTCACTTAAAGGGGCATCCTCCTACTCTCACTCTTAAAGGGACTGACTCTAGGAAGCTGTCATGATGGGTTCACCACTGCAACCTTTTTTTTTGGCCCTCTTCCTCCTGTTCTCTCTGGCTGGGGTACATGATGGAATGTTAGGTGACACCCACTTCAGAGACCTGCCAACACTTAATGTACCCCCCTCCAATGACCTTTAGTACTCGATGGTGATTGAACATATAGTTCTGTTATAGCACATACGCATGCTGCTAACTCCGCAGGCCCCAGTGGGGGCTGCCACATCCCTAGCACGTACCGACCAACACCATCTCTCCCGAGCTTGTCACTGCCCTGATGTGGCAAGGCAAGGCAAGGCAATTTTTATTTAAAAAGACGCCCAATCCCAGAGAGCTCTGGGCACCATACAGAATAAAATACACAGATGAATAGACACAGCAAAACTCAAAATCAGTATAATCTCAACACTGATTTCCACAAATAATAAAATAAAATAAATATATCTAGGAGATAATAAAAACAGGGTGGCTAAGGACTGAAATTGAGACCAGAGCATAATGATCTCACTTAAAGGGCCAGGTCAGGAAAAGCCTGGGCGAACAGGAGGTCCTTGAGGCAGGCCATGAATAGCTCCAAAGATGAGGCCTCCTTAACCTCAAGGGGTAGCGAATTCCACAGGACGGGGCTGGCGACACTAAAAGCCCTGTTGCCGGCTGTTTTTAACTTCATCCTGAGAATCGCCAGGAGGCCCATACAGGAGGAGCAGATGGGGCGGACTGAGACAGCCGGCAAAAGGAGGTCCATCAGGTAACCAGGACCCTGGCCGTGTAGGGCCTTGCAGATGAGAAGACCCACCTTAAAGAGGATCCTGCACCTGACCAGCAACCAGTGCAGCTCACACAGTACCGATGTACTATGGCAATATTTAGGCTGCCCTGTAAGTAACCTGGCAGCTGCGTTCTGTACCAGCTGCAGTCTGTGGAGAGATCCTCTCGTGACCCTGAGGTAGAGCGCATTGCAGTAGTCAAGCCCTGATGTCACCAAGGTGTATATCAAGGTGGGGCGGTCCAGAGGTGGCAAAAGGGGCTTTATCCTGGCAACATTCCTGAGATGGAAAAACAGGAACGGACAGTGGAAGACACCTGTGCCTCCATCGTCAATCCCCTGTCCAGAATGACACCAAGATTTCGCAGTTCAGAGGAGGCCTTCAATGGAACAGATCCCAGAACAAGTCCAGTCTCTGCACCAGAGGCCAACCTATCCCGCACTCTGTTCGACTCCACCACCAATACCTACATCTTATCGGGGTTCAGCCGCAACCAGCAGTAAGCTATCCAGTCATTGAACTTGGGAAGGCAGCTGTTTAGCACATCTGCCATGTTGAATGTTCCTGGGGCAAAGGACAAGTACAGCTGGGTATCATCAGCATAGCAATGAAACCCCAGATCATACTTCCCAATGCCCCCCCCCCCCCGGGGCAGCATGTACACAGAGAACAACACTGGGGACAAGACCGAACCCTGGGGAACTCTGCACAACTGAAGACTAGAGGTGGAGGAGAAATTCCCCATCACAACCCTTTGCCTCCTGTTGGTTAAAAATGACTCAAACCAGCAGATTACAGTGCTGGTGAGTCTGCAGAATTCCCTAAGGTGGTCAAGCAGCACACACTGGTCCACTGTATCAAATACTGAGGAGAGATCGAGGAGAACAAGAATTGTCCTTTCCCCTCGATCTCTAGCCCTAAGGATATCATTCTGCACCCGAACAAGTATGGTTTCTGTGCTATGCCTCACCCGAAACCCCAAATGGAGAGGTTCGTATAACTCATGGGTCACAAGGTGCTCCTCCAACTGAAGCGCCACTACCTTCTCCACAATCTTCACCAAAAATGGGAGGTTGGAGATGGGACAGTAATCTGCCATGACCTCTGGGTCCAAAGATGGTTTCTTGAGAAGCGATCTCATCGACGCCTCCTTCAAGGCGTCGGGGAAAATCCCCTCTGACAGGGAACACCGGATAATCAAGGCAAACACCAGCCCAACAGCGTCGACACATCTCATCAAGAGACGCATCGGCACCAGGTCCAGTTCACAAAAAGTGTGCTTCAGATTGGTCACTACCTCAATGACCTCACTTACCTCTACAAATTCTACCACCAATGGCCACTCAAAACTTAGGCTCACTAGCCGCAGACATGCTAGAATAATAAGATGTTTGTGGAAGCACTACTTCTCTAGAATAATTGTCATCCTCCTGCTGTTATTGGGGAATATACACCGTAATACTGACCCCGTTACTTCTCATAACACGCCACCTCACGGGCTAATAAAAACTGCATCTATTAACATAGGCAGCCTGCTACCCAAACTTTCCCAACTCCAGGCCTGGGTTACAATCCGCAAGCCTGATATTATTGCACTTACAGAAACCTAGCTATCTCACAAGGTTCCAGATTCATCAATCTCACTGAATGGTTATACCACCCTCTGTATGGATAGGCTGGCCAAGAGAGGGTGTGGATGCCTAGTCTATCTGAGCAAAAGCATTAGCAGGCAAGCCATTCCCTATAATACCAACGTCAAGGAAGCCTGAATTATGTCTATTAAACTCTCAACTGGTTGACAAGGCAAAACAATGTTACTGACAACAGTTTACATATCACTAGGTAAAAAAGGATCTGAGCTTGAAATATTCTACGACCATGTCAGTAAGACTGAACAAGGCTGGGAACAGGTTATCCTTGGTGACTTTAATCCAAACTGGTTAGCGCAGGAAACGGTAGTTGTTAGGGATAAAATACATGGCCTCTACCTAACACAGACGGTCAATCAATCAACGAGGATGAATTATCGCACAAGAACCAGCACACTTATAGACTGGCTCCTAACTACATGCCGTACGCATACCAAAAACGTCTCTGTCCTCCCAGACACCTTGAGTGACCACTCTCCTATAGTTTGCTCCTGGACTAACATGAGTCCTAAGGACCCCCCACAACTCACCAAAAAACGCACATTGAGGAAAGGGCATCTGAATCTCTTCAAGAATTTCCTGAGAGATGCAGATTGCACCCCCATTGATGTTTGTCAAAACACCAATCAGGCCCCTGACTCTTTTATCAAAACCTTCAATAAAGTGTGTGACCTATTTGCTCCAGTCAGAGTCTCCAAAATTAAAAGAACTACTAATCCCTGGCTCAATGGCTCCCTCACAGAGCTAATGAAACTTAGGGATAACTTATGGCACAAAGTGAGAGCAACCGGAAAGCAGGCAGATTACACTGCATGTAAGACTGCGAGGAATAAAATGCACCAGTTTGATTAGGAATGCCAATGATGCCTATTACAGACAGCAATTAAGAGTTGGGGGAACGGTAGACAGTTTTGGAACAACATTAAGACCCTGACCAGGAAGGAATCTCGAGCGCCCCCAGATCTCATTGTCACTCCCTCAGGCCCTCTACGGCAACCTAAAGACCTAGCAAATGCCTTTAATCAGGCATTCACAGACTTAAGCTCTGTTCTACCTCCAGATTACCTTGATCCTTACCATTACAGGAAGCCCCCCATCTCCAACATATCACCCACACTAAATACCAAACAACCTTCCTTCTATTTCACGCAGTTCTCTAGGTCCAATACTATCAAATATGTCAAGAGGGTCCTAGGCAAAACCAGAATAGGTGATGACATGCTTGACATGAGCTACTCGCCCTTGCGCTGAAATAACTTGCCTATCCCCTCACAAAGCTTTTCAACATTTCTCTCAAGACTGGTATATTCCCGGACAGGTGGAAAATAGCCCTCATCACTTCAGTTTTCAAAAATGGCAACAGGACCAGTATGAGTAACTATCGTCCAATCTCCACTTTACCATCCCTCTCAAAAGCCCTAGAGAGAATCGTGTCAGATCAACTCATGGATTACCTCAACAAATATAACCTACACTGCCCTCGGCAGCACGGGTTGAGGAAATCCTACAGCACTATCACCGCACTCACAGACTTTACGCTCCACCTGTATGACACCCTTGACTCTGGAAAACCGGTTGGATCTATCTTTATAGACCTAACCAAAGCATTTGACACTGTCAATCACTGGATCTTACTCGACAGCCTATCAACCCTTGGACTGTCCGCTGACACAGTTTCCTGGTTCTCAAGCTACCTTTCTCACCGGTTCCAGTGCGTTAGAATAAAAGGGGTATCCTCTGAACCTAGGAAAGTTACTCTGGGGGTCCCTCAAGGCTCAATTTTAGGGCCCCTGCTATTCAGCCTATTTATCAAATCTCTCCCTAGCTCATGCCCCGCTAAGATGCTGCTTTACGCAAATGATGCAGTGATCGCTGTACCTGGGACCCACCTACAAGAAATAACTGCAATGCTTCAAGATAGCGTTACCAAACTCAAGGCCTGACTTACATGGAACAAACTCCTCTTAAATTACAAAAAAACTAAATCAATGCACTTCATTCTTCAACACTCAAAAAAGAACACAGACCCCCTGATCATCCA
Source organism: Neoceratodus forsteri (assembly GCA_016271365.2). Classification (NCBI taxonomy): domain Eukaryota; kingdom Metazoa; phylum Chordata; order Ceratodontiformes; family Ceratodontidae; genus Neoceratodus; species Neoceratodus forsteri. The sequence goes on along the minus strand of CM028138.1, from coordinate 276,845,384 downwards.
AAGCCATAAAGGTGACACCATTGAACAGGTCTCCACCTTCAAATATCTTGGTGTGTACAAAGACAACACCCTCTCTTTCACCTCCCATATAGATCATGTCGTACAATCAGCTAATATCCGACTTGGGATCCTTTAAAGCCACAGAAAAGCCATGACCCCTGAGGCCCTCAATCTTGTCACCCAAAGCTCCATACTGTCAATTGTAGACTATGGCTTAATAGTATACAGTGCGGCCACTGAAACCGTGCTAAAACGGGTAAAATTGCTACTCAACAGGCCTGTCGGCGTGTGCTAGGAGATAATCACTATACCCACACATGTAGTCTTTACTCCTCCATTGGTTGGCTTCTCCCACACCTAAGGACTAGGCACCAAGCATGTCTAATTGGCAAAAAGGCCCTCCTAGGACTTAACACCAGAATCAACAACTACTCTATTCCAACATCAATTAAACCCCAAGACCACCAGGAGTTCAGTTAAGGATGCATTGCATGTCCCATTTAAACAAACCTCCTTTGCCCAGCGGTCCCTTTCTTTTTGTGGCCCCCAATGGATGAACGATCTACCCCCACCCTATTAAGACACAAAAACGCGGCCCCTTTTAAAAAGATCTTAGGCACCTTCTGGCCGAAGTTAACTACTGTGACTGCAAGCTTAATTTGATACGTACCCTTCCACTGCTCCAAGGGTCACAACACCCAACCCACTCTTTCCCACCCCTTCTACTTTCATCCCTGTGTCCCCTCCCCTTGCACGACAAAGACACCTCCTGGCTGCTAACCCCACACCTATCGCACTTGTCTGTTCTGGTTTACCACACCCCACTCCCGTAACCCTATCCCTTCTCCCTTCCCTCCTTACCTACCCCACCTTTTTTCTTCAACTGAGCCTTTACTGGCTGCTACCTCTCCTTCACCTTCCACCCCCTCTCCCCTCCTTCCCCCATTTCACCCATCTTGACAAAACCTTCTCTGGCTGCTACCTCTTCGCATCCTGTACTTAGTACTGAGACCTTTTGTCTGCTGCTTATTTCTGGAAATCTGTATACCCGGTTTTGATGTCTGATACCCAACTGCACTCATTGTCAAATCCTTTTTCAACTTAGAGCTATTTGTAACTGCCTTATTAGGTGTAACTTCTTCACTGTATGTTTTTGTATTGTAATGCTGTTCGCCTTCTGACTTGGAGCCTTTGTAAAAGAGCTATGTTGGCTCAAAGGTTGTAATTCCCAAACTGAAATACATAAAATTAAAAGTTGATTGCTAGGTAGCTAGATAGAAAATAAACACAGGCACATAAATAATGCTTTTTTTATTAGATATTAGACATTTATTAATTCCCATACAAAAAAATAATAAGACCACAGACTGGGAGACTGGACTGGGAATCAAATTCAGTCCTATTGACATCTGCTCAAAACTATCAACATAGAAACATAGAAGTTTATGGCAGATAAGGACTGCAAGGCCCATCCAGTCTGCCCATTTCTTTTTCTACCTTATAAATGTGCCATCGGCCTTTGCTCTGTCAATGGCCTATCTATTTATACTCATCTGTATTGCTCCCTTATGCCTATCCCTTGCCTGTCTGAAGCCCTGCACTGTATTCATAGCCACCACTTCCTGAGGTAGGCCGTTTCATGCATCCACCACCCTTTCTGTGAAAAAGAATTTACTCACATTCCCCCTTAATCGGCCTCCCTCTAATCTCATGCTGTGTCCTCTTATAGTGTATAGTAGAGCCTTATTGTGCACGGAAGCCAGAGGTTCTAAAAATGTTGTGCTGCAGTTCAAAAGGTCATGGAACGTGAGTGTACCCTACTGCAGCAGAACAACATTTTGAAAACCTCTAGAGGTTCCACGTGCTAAGGCACCTACCTTTACTCGGTGAAAACAGCAGGCTCCTCACTCCCGGTGGCGGCAGTAGAACCGGTCATACCACAGCCTCAAAACACGCAGGATCGACCAGATATTCTGAAATGCAGGCTCAACCAGATATTTTGATTAAAAAAAAAAAGATCCCCAAATAACTCCCTCTCGCTTAGCGAGAGCTACGACCGCCATTTTATTTTACTTGAAAATCCCTCCCATACTGGAATGACAGCCAAAAGGAGGCTGCTCATTAAACAAGGACACGTCTGATCCCTAGCAACCATGCACACCACCTAGCATGCAGCCCTAACTTGAAGAGCACGATGGAGCAACAAACTTTTTTTTTTGCATTTTAAAAATGAAAACCGTAACTGAAATAGAGGGCTATACACTATAAAAAAAATAGTGCATGGGCAACCTGATGCGCAGCCAGCCTCTTGTGCCACCTCAGGGTTCTGATTACCTTGGACCTCTCGAGCTTTACTCTCGAGGTCTGAGGTAATGAGATCCTCTCTGTAGCACAACAGGCTGGTTGCGCATGGTTGCCCATGCACTATTCTCTATGTCCTGCTATTTTTCTTATATTTAAACATGTTAGACTCTTTCACCTTGTTAATGCCCATAAGGTGTTTGAATGTCTCGATCATATCACCTCTCTCCCTCCTTTGCTCGAGGGTATACATATTGAGCTCCATTAATCTGTCCTCATATGTCTTCTGATGCTGTCCCTGCACCATTTTGGTTGCCCTTCTCTGGACTGCCTCAATTTGGTTAATGTCCTTGTGAAGTGTGGCCTCAGTACTGCATGCAGTACTCAGATGAGAGCTAACAATTATGTTAAAGAGGATTATTACCTTCCTCTTACTACTTGTGATACCCTACCAATACACCTAACATCCCCTAGCCTTACCTACTGCTTTAGAGGTCTGCTTGGATGATTTCAGGTCATCGTGATGATGATGCCCAAGTCTCTTTCTTCCTTTGTGACTGTCAGCAACTCCTCCCAGCCTATAGGTGGCTTCAGGTTTCTCTTCCTATGTGCATGATCTTGCCTTCTTTGCATTAAATCCCAGCTGCCACTCTTCTGACCATTTTGCTAGTTTATCCAGATTTCTTCTCATTCTGCCCACCCATCTGGATCATCTACTGTGTTGCAGAGCTTGGTGTCATCTGCAAACAGACAAGCCTTACCCTCTAGTCCATCTGCAATGTCACTAATGAAGATACTGAAGAGGACTGGCCCCAGGACTGATCCCTGGGGTACCCCACTTGTGACTTGCATCTCTTCTGACTGTATACCATTTACCACAACTCTCTGTTTTCTGCCCGTCAACCAGTTTGCCACCCAGTTGACCAACTTCTGACCCACCCCAAGCCTACCCAGCTTATTTATCAATCTTCTATGTGGAACAGTGTCGAAAGCTTTGCTGAAGTCAAGGTAGGCGACATCAACTGCTCCCCCTTGGTCCACCACTCTGGTTACTCAGTCAAAGAAATCTATGTGGTTAGTTTAACAGGACCTTCCTTTTGTAAACCCATGCTGTCTTGGATCCTGTGCCCCTATGGATTCCAGGTGTTGCACTATCCTTTTCTTAAGGAGTGCCTCCATAATCTTGCCCACTACTGAGGTAAGACTGACTGGTCTGTAGTTCCCTGCCTCCTCCCTGCTACCACTCTTGTGGAGTGGGATCACATGAGCCCTTCTCCCATCTTCTGGGATCTCTTCTGTGCTCAGAGACTCACTGAACAATTCTGCTAATGGCTCTGCTAGTTCCACCTTTAGCTCCTTAAGTATCCTGGGATGTATGCCATCAGGTCACATTGCCTTGTCCACCCTAAGCTTAGCGAGCTCTTGTAGGACCCTTTCTTTTGTGAACGGAGTAGTGCTCACCTCCTTCCCCCCTGTGTCAATGGTGCTGAGCTGTAGGCCCTGCCCCACCTTCTCTTCAGTAAATACTGAGCAAAAGTATTTATTTAGGAGAGATTTTTTTACAGGATCCTCCTCCTCACATGCCCCCTTTTCTTCTTTTGAGCTTAGTAATACCCCCTCTGGACTTTTTCGTTTCACTAATGTATCTATAGAAAGTATTGTCACCTTTTTTTACTGTTCGTGCTAGTGTTTCCTCAGTTTGGGACTTTGCCTGCCTTACTGCCTTCCCTGCTTCACTTAGGGCAGTTTGGTATGCCTCCCTATCTTCATCCCGCTGTGTTCCTTTATATTTCCTGAAGGCCAGCCTTTTGGCTCTGACCTTTCATACTGTATTTGAGAACCAAAGTGGTTTCCTTCTTCTTTGCATTTCCTTTTCTGTCTAACACAATGAGATGTTGCTTCAAGTATTGCATCCTTAATGCTTGCCCACTTTGCCTGTACCCCCTCACCTGTGTTTCTTTTTGCCAGGGCTAACTTAACTCTGTTGGCCATCTTCTCAAAGTCAGCTCCTCTGAAGTCCCATATTTTTGCCTTGGAATGGGATGATTTAGATATAGTGGCCAAACTGAACCATACCATGTGATGGTCACTGGCCCCCAGGTGACCTTCTACTTGGAAATCTGTGATCCCTTCCCTGTCAGTCAGTACTAGATCTAGGATAGCCCTGTCTCTTGTGGGTTGTTGTACCAGTTGTTTGAGGCCCTCCCCCTGCAGGGAATCCACCATGTGTCTAGTTCTGAGATGTTCCTGCTGGTATTGACCAATCTGTATCCGGCATGTTGAAGTCTCCGTTATCAGAACCTCCCTTTAGCTGTCATGTTTTGTATATCTTCTAACAGTAATGTGCCTATGTCCTCCCCTGGTCTGGGGCCTGTAGACAACTCAGTTCTTATGACTGTCCCATTTCCTGTTTCCAGGGTGACCCTGAGTTCTTCTGGCTCCTATGTGTATTCTGAATTTCTGTAGCTTTGATATTTTCATTTGACATACAGAGCCTCCACCCCCCTCCCCTTTTTGCACCTGGTCTCTTCTGAACAGTACATAGCCAGGTACTGAAATCTCCCAAGTGTGGTTACTGGTAAACCACGTCTCACTAATTGCTACTATGTCCAGTTTAGCCTCTGACATTATTGCCTGCAGGACTGGGATCTTATTTCCCAGGCTGTGAGCATTTGTGTATAAAAAATATGTCATGACCAGACAAATGTGGCAAAAACAAAACAGTTTGTCTAACTTATTCTGGGATCATTCTGCAGGGTTCAGGTTAACTCCATTTAGGAAGCATTTGACTTCTGAATTTAGGTAAAATCTTCCAAAATAAAGGGAGGGGGGGGTAGTCCAACTCCAAAGGGAGAATGTAACATCCAATTTACAAGCAGGGAAGTAAAAAGAAGTTGCTTTTTCTAACATATTGGGTATTTTGCCACCAATATTTTGTGTTAACTTACACAAACAAGGTCCCTGAACAATTCTGAGTTCAGAAATGTTGAAACTTCACATTTTAAATAAAAAAATCTGGAATGACTTCCAGCTTTGGATCCATGGATTTTTTTTAATTACAATGTATGCCCCTTTCTATTTCAGACATCCACTCGCTCCAGAGTCCCTTGGGTACACTCCTGCCTCTCCTGTATCTTTCTCAACACCATCATCTGCACCTGTATGGAGTTGTGGTTTGCCCCCTTCCACCCCCGGGCTGGGTTGTGGACAGGGGGATTTACCCTCAATTCTCTGGTGTCTTGACAGGCGGTAGAGCAGCAGACTTAGATGGCCCAGATGTATCAGGGTCCTTCGCTTTGGGTGCTGTGGCCATTTTCCAGTTTTTCTTCTCATGGTCATTGGTCACTGGTGGGAATACATATGGCGGACTGTCATGCACGCACACAGTCATCAGAAACCTAGTCTTCCTCCATAGCACTGTGCTGTCATCTGTGGTCTCCCACACAGCAGCACGCAGCAGCAACCCTCCCTCCATGAAGGAGGAGAGGGTCCTCTGGGATGCTCAAACCCTTCTCCATCCGGCCATCCCCTGACCACCCAAGCTCATTTCACAACCCGGCTCACTGGCCCTGCTTTTACTGATTTTTACAGCAAGATGGACTGAAGCACTGAGAGGTCATTAGTTACTTGCCCAGGACCACACAGTATGTAAGTGGATCTACCAGGTTATGTGGTTCTCAAGCCCATGCTCTAGCCACCAGACCCAAGTTCCTCAACCCTGGATCTGCAGTCCCCGTGGGTCCACGAGTTTTCTGTCAGTGGTCCATGGCATGTAAAGCACAAATAGTAGGCCCAACCTAATTTTTTTTTTTCCGCAAAGCCTTTTCCCCCAAGTTGGAGACGGCCTAACATCAGCCCATCTCTGGTCTGCAAATACCTCCACTAGGAGTTACTGGCATGAGTCCCCCAAAGATTGCCCCCTGTAGCGGGGCCAGGAAGGAGAGGTCTGTCCTCCTCCCACGCGGTACACTGATCCAGAGTTTGCCAGGCCTGTGTGGCAATGCAGACCAAGGAATGGGCCATGCTTTATACACCAGCTTCTTTTCCCCTTTTGCCCTGCCCACTTCCCATATGTCAGGTACAGCCCCGTTGTCATCCTCACACGCTGCTGAGTACCTGTGCAGAGGAGCAAGTTCCCTGGCCTACCACAGAGGTCACCAGAGTGGCAGATCCCGATGCCATTGCTCCACAAGGTTGTAGTGCTGCTGCACAACACTGCTTTCCCAGCCCTCGGGCCAACCTAATTCAGCTTCCAAGTCTACTCCTGAATCCAGGTCACCAGTGTGGAAGCACAAAGTGCTACCCCTGGCCCATCGGGTGACATTTTCCCAATCTAATTATTAAATAACACTTACATTTTTTTATACTCTGTTTATTGAGCAAAAATACATTTTACACCAAAATGACAGACTGCATTGTCATCTATATACTGCATCATGGATAAAAAACATTGTCAATACATTTAACTATCCTGTCTTTTACAGTATCACTGTTGTTATTTTGTTTTTTTTCCCATTAAAAAAAACAAGATAGTTAAAATAATAATAAAACAAAAAGAACATAACCATTCAATTGGGTCTCACATTTCCTTATTTAACATCAGTAAATAGAAAACTACTATTCCGCATCATACACTAAGATCTGAGTTATTTTAGTGTGCCTCTGATATCTAATTAAATAACATTTTAATATATATAGCTATTGTATAGGAATTATGTTTTTGTTCCTACTTAATAAAGATTAAAGTGAAAAACTGCTACATTTCTGCTTTGGGATAAGGGGTGTTTAGGCATGTATGGTCGAGGCCAGAGAGTGCCAGACAGGTTGAGAGTCCCTGCCCTACACCACTTCACATTTTAAGCTCTGTTTCCAGACTTACACAAAAAAATACCACAATCACTTGTTAGTCAGTTTATACTGAGGAAGTACAATATTCAATAAGGAGTCCTTCAAGCAGTTATCAATTTGTTGGACTTTGATCTAAAAGACCGTGGCGAGCAGCAGACTTTATCACACAGGAGCATCTCAAGTACTTAACCCTTCCTTCTCAAAGAAGGATATAGAAATCTCAAAACTTTTTTTTTAATTAAATACTTTATTTGAGGTTTTTGTTCATTTAATGTGTGTGTCTGTGTATTTGGTTGGGGTGATCTTGAGAAAGTGAAATGTTCATTAATATGGAACTAAATTAAAAAAAACTTTAAAAGTTTTAAAAGAGCCAGGTCGACGAGTTCGGTAGTAGCTCTACTGCTCATTACGCTGTGGTGACAGGGATTAGGGAACAACCTTGAGATGTTCACTGGCACTCTGGGGAGGGAGGCAGCCAGGATAAGTACCACAAAGAAAGTGTTTCTCCTAAGGGAAGAGGTAGAGGATGGGTGCTGATGTGACTTGACGCTTGACTGCTATTCAGTGGAGGCCAGGGGGTAGTGCGGCAAGCACATGCTGCAAGAGGAGGGACTGTCTGCCTGGCACTTGGCAGAGGCCAGGGGGTAGTATGGCAAGCACATGCTGCAAGAGTAGCAACTGTCGCCGGACAGCATGCACGCAAGCGTACGTGTCACTGCATGCCAGCACCCCCCTGCAAGCCCAGGTACAACAGACATGGCAGCCCACACACCACCAAGTGGTGGATAAATTTAAGTCCATTAGAAGGCTGGTGACAGGGCTGGGGGGCATTGGAGGAGGGACAGACTGAGGTTCAAAAGTACAAAAATAAAGAATGAAGAAAACACAGTAATGAATGAGTTAAATGGGTTGTGCAACTTTATCTCAGCAGAAGCAGCAGCCAGCACTAGAGTTGATAAAGTCCCTTAAAAGTTAAAACAGTCTTGCCTCTTTAACAATAAATTCCAGTTTCAGATGGATGTAAAAGAACTTATTTAACTTCCAGGTTTCTTTCTTTCACACTGAAAAACGCTGACAGAATAAACGTTGTAAAAACTGCCAGTTATTATAAAATGTATAATAACTTACTTTAATTGTATCCATAGGGTGCCCTGCTAGGATAAGACATATTCCTCCCACACCTCCCGCAAAGAAGTTTTTGACAGGGCTGACTCTCTCTGTCTTCTTCATCCTGTCAGATAAACTTGCTTCCAGAAATTAGAGAAAACAATTTCTTGAGGAGGGGAGACAGGGAAAACAGAGCAATCAATGAGGTCACAGAAACCTAAGGGGTGGGCAGGGTCATGCCCGTCCAAGCCCACTCCCGCCATGCAGAGTGCTGACAGAATGTCTGCTTCACCCCATAACCAGGACGGAAGGACGAGTACCGGCTGTGACAGTCGCCCGCCCCGTGCTTATCGTAACCACGCCCACCAGCTCCCCGCCCGCCCTTCCCTGCTTAAAGTCGGCTTTTCTTGTGCGATCTTCTTTCGCTTGCTGAACAGTACCGCACACTGAGTACCACAGACAGTACACTAAATTAATGAGTGTTACAAATTCTGTAGTTAGGCTAGTCTGTGTTTGCTACGACATACCTAGATCATAAAAGGCGGAGTTGCATAAAACCGAAGAAGCAGGCCTGTGCCAACAACTGTAAGGACCCCCTTGCAAAATATTTTGTGGGGCCACCTCCCCACCAATAAATTGAAAATAACCATTAGAGCAGATGAAAGTTTTACAGTGAGTTTCTTTGTATCAGTCTTGCTGAACATACCATCCCCCACCGGCCCCATGGTCATAGAACTGAACAGTGTAATTTGTTCATGTTCCTACAGGGACACCTGCACCAACATTAGACAGCTTAAGTAGTGGGTCTTACTGCTTTTTTGTTTTCCGCACACATACACACCTCAACCACGTGAAATGGAGTTGGAATCTTCTGATACTAATGCTGGCAGACCCAGTTTCAATGGATAAGCAATATCCACAGAGAAAGTTTTCTTATACTGACCTTTGAGGCAGTGGGCCCCTAACAGTGTGGGCCCTACTGCAACTTCACAGCCTCTTACCCCCGTCAGTGCCCTGCGAAGCAACAACACAAACAAATATATAATTGGATAAAAAAAATATGCGCTGCTTATAGTTGGTTGGTGGTGCAGGGATATACAATATGTGAGTGTGAAGTGATAGTGTGAGTTCTGCAGTCGGATTTATTTGGTACTGTACTACTAAAGAATATTGTTAAGGTAGAAATAGAGAATAATGGATAGGTAAGTGTGTGTTATGGATTTGTTGCATACACCCGAGGTGTGTGATGACCCATAAAACATCGAGAGCAAAGCTCAGAGTTTTATGTAGTCCTCACACCCAGGGTGTGTGAAAAAAAATCTATAACATCAAACTTACTTATTATTTTTATAATTGCTGGTGTGGAGGTTTAGACTGTATTTCTAGCAGGTTGAAAGAAAAAGAATTTTTTTGGCTAGACTGCAGTTTTATTTTTGAAGAAATTGAACTGTACATGAATAAAACACAGATGAAAATACTGCAGTTGAAATAATTTTTGTGAAACAATGGAATGCAACAGGGGCAGATGTGATTCCCCTTCACAAAAGTGGGAGCAGGGCAGAAGCAGGAAACTACAGACCTGTTAGTTTAACCTCAGTGATAGGGAAAATGATGGAATCACTTCTGAAGGAAAGAATTGTCGAGTACCTAGAGGCCAGAGAGGCACAGGACCCAAGGCAGCATGGATTCACAGCAGGAAGGTCATGCCAGAGAATCTAATAGATTTCTTTGACTGGGTGACCAAAGTAGTAGATCAGGGAGGGGCTGTGGACATGGCCTACCTAGACTTTAGCAAGGCATTTGACTCAGTCCACACAAAAGATTAATATACAAGTTAGCCAGCCTGGGAGTGGGTCCCAAGATGATAGCCTGGGTAAAAGAATTGGCTGGAGAATAGGACACAGAGGGTAATAGTAAATGGAGTCCACTCTGAAGAAGGGGTTACTAGTGGGGTGCATGAGGTTCAGTACTAGGACCAGTCTTCTTCAGTGTCTTTATAGCGACATTGCAGAGGACTGGAAGGAAAAGTATGTCTCTTTGCAGATGACACAAAGATCTGCAACAGAGTTGATACAAGGTGGGGTGGAAAGGATGAGAAGGACTTGGCAAGGTTAGAGGAATGGTCAAATGTTGGCAGCTTAGATTTAATGCTAAGAAGTGCAACATAATGCACCTGGAAACCAAAACCCAGGGAAGAGTAACAGTGGGGTGAGATACTAACAACAACAAAAATGGAAAGGGACCTGGGGGTAGTCATATCAGATGACTTAAAGGTGGGCAAGCAATGTGAGAGGGCAGTAAGGAGGGCTGGGGGGATACTGGGATGCATAGGGAGAGGCATCACCAGTAGAAAACAGGAAGTTGTTATCCCTCTGTACAGACAGCTGGTGAGACCCCATCTGGAGTACTGTGTGCAGTTCTGGAGACCCAATCTCCGCAAGGACATAGGTGAGATGGAAGCTGTCCAGAGGAGGGGCAGCTAAAATAGTGCAGGGTCTGCACCAGAAGACATATGAAGAGAGACTAAAGGGCTTAATATGTATAGCCTCGAGGAAAGAGAGGGAGGGGGACATGATAGAAACTTTCAAGTACCTCAAGGGAATCAACAAAGTCCAAGAGGGTAGCATCTTTCAAAAACAGGTGTGCAAGAACAAGGGGGCATAATTTGAAGATGGGGGCAGCTCAGAGGCAATGTAAGAAGTATTTTTCACAGAGAGGTTGTGGATGCATGGAGCAGCCTTCCGGAGGAGAGTTGTGGAGTCAAAAACAGTGGTTAATTCAAGCATGCATGGGACAGCCATAAGGCAATTCTAGGGGGTGAGGGGTAGAAAGAGTAGGCTGCTGGTTAACTAAGATCTGCAGCTTATCCATTAGGTAGGGAAATGGGCAGACTGGGTGGGCCAAGCGGTCCTTATCTGCCGTCAAATTCTATGTTTCTATGTAACCGGATTTTGGGTTTTTATGAAGTGTCATATCAACCAGATTTCAGGTTATTATTGCTTTTGGAGCATAATAACCTGAAATCTGGTTGATATGCATTTTTAACAAAACAGTAATCCGGTTGATAATTATGGTCACCAGTAATTATAATGCTTTTATTACCGAACATCTGCAGGACGTTTTTTGGGCTTTCTTATTTGCCCCCCTCCCCCAACACGCACTGAAAGGCAGCAAGTATTTTCAAGAAAGTTTGCAAACTACTTTACTTTCTTCTGCAGTCCTCAGAATCTTGGTGAAAGTGAATCCAGATCAATCTGAAACCAATAAACACATAGACAGGTAGATAAAGACGTGAGGTCCTTCCAGTCAGCCTCAAAGGCCTCAGTGTCTAGTACCTGCCATGGTCCATTTGCCTATTTTTGAAGAAGCAACATGTGAACTCTTCTCCTCTGGGACCATGATCCCCGGCCCCCTTCCGAATCACCACTAACCCCAAGAACCTATCCCAGCAACCCAGCTATCGTTCCATCCCTGACACCTACTTCAGAACTGTTCCAGGCAGTCTTGGATGGAGACCATGAGATGTTCCACATAATCTCCAAGATTATATTTCTGCATTCTACTATAGTTGGGGTTGCCACCTGCATCCATCACCAAATGATAGTCTTCCTGGCTGCTAAGATATAAACGTAGGCTAGTGCTCTATTACACAGGCAGCATGCTGGGGAAGGGATGGGCAAAAGAACCATCGAAGCACATACTAGATCGCCAGAGAGAGAGGGACAATTGCGCCATTTGCTGGGCCAGTTCTTGCCAAAAGGACTGAAGAATGGGTACCAGCCCTACAAATCAATGTTGGAGACAGTGTGGTGAAAGAGGAATGGCATTGCACATATTCTGGGAACGTACAGTACTGCAAGGGTTCTGGAGGAAAGTAAGGGAAAAAATCAAAGAGATGGAAATACCCCAGGAGCAGATGGTGATGAACATTGTAGGTCCGATCAGAGGGATGGGGGGAGCAAGGAGGTACATGTACAACATTCTAATAGCCGCAGCATGTAAAGCCGTAACACAAAGATGGATGTCAGTGGGCACGGGGTCATAATGTCGCAAGACATTATGCCGCATGGCTAAATCATGCTGCCAATACAGCGTGATTTATGCTATGCGGCATAACTCTTTTTTCTGTGGGTGCTCTGCCCCAACCCCCCCCCCATGTGGGGGGCTGTGCCCCCCGGGCCCCCCCACTAAAGATTCTCAACTCTGTGGGGGTGTCCAACTTAGGGAGCGCAAAAGTGTTTAAAAAATTAAATTTCTGGGACCAGGAATCAAACCCAGTCCCAGATGCAGTGCCTGGGTTCCTGCTGTTGTGGCTCTGTCCAGTGAGCCCACGGTAACTGCTGATGGAACCTACTCCCAGCAGAGGTCTTATTCTCTGCCGGGATCATATGAATGGTGCAATACCACATCACATCAGTATATGTGGTATTGCACCATTCCTCTGTAGACAGCACTATTCCGGATAGCTATAATGTCGCGACGCTATTAAGTGTCACGACATTATGACCTGCAGTCAATGTCGGCGCTACCTCCAGATCTGAACCATTGGTTAGCAAACTGTAAAAAGATCAAAATGATGGGGGAAATGACAGCCAGGCTGAACCTGGGAACAGACACATTCAACACTAGATGGTTGCCTTTTGCACACCTGATAGAGAACCTCGAAGGAACCCCAGTATTAGAACAACGACTTTATGAGTAAAGCTGGGGGGGAGGGGTGAAGAATCAGGAAGGATACTTCTTCAGAATATAAACGGATCTACCATTATAGTTAACAGCTGGATGTTGTTAATGTTAGTTTACTTATCAATATCTACAGTAAGAGACAAAGCCAGACGGTAGAAGGTGGTAAATAAAAGACCAGGAGTAAAAGGATAAAACCAAAAGAACAACACCTACCACCAGGGATAAGACAAGTCAAGGAAAGGGTAATGGAGCTATGCAAGTGCAGACTCTTCAGAGTGAGCATGATAGAACAGAACCATTTTATTACGACCCGGCCTAGAATGCTGCTTCAGTGGAGGTTTATTTGTTTTAATTTATTTTTTAGGCTAGGCTCTAGGCGATGGAGTGTCCGCCCAACTCCAGAAGATGCCTGGGATATCTGGAGGTGAGGTTAAGGCTCTTCAAAGCACTACCACACCAGCTTGAAGAAATGGTAAGTTAACGCCAGAAAAACAGGGGAGTGGGATACCCCTACAGGTAAAGTTTTTCCTTTTTTTTTGTATCCATACCTAAGCAAGCAGGGTAAGATAATCCTCCACTGACAGATAAGGCTAAGGTAGAAAGCCCAAAATGTAAAAGGGACAGGGGCTTGCATAAAGTAGAAAAGCTAAGCCTTTCAGAGACATGGCCCAGAGATGAAAACATGCACTGAGGATCAGAAAGTAACCCAGTGTATAATGTTGAAAATATACCCTTATACAGTGGCCAAGGAAGCCCAGGAAAATGCTGACCATGCTGACAGATAGAAACGTTGTAATAGATATATTGGAATAAACAGAGAATACTAGATGGACAACTATGCACAACCAGTGTGTTCTGCCACAGAGGGGTTTTGATTCCCTCTGACCTTGAGAGCGAAGGTCGAGAGGTCCATGGGAATCAGAACCCCGAGGTGGCAGAACACACTGGTTGTGCATAGAGTTGCTCATCCTGTATTTTTTATAGTGTAGAGTACTGTGTTAAATATGTGTGCATGAGTTATTTTGCTTTCAAAATGAGACTGATTCATGCACTCTCTAGAGGTTCTAGAATGCTGTTCTACCACAGTAGGGCAGAATCACATTCCATGACCTTTGAACTGTGGTACAACAGCATTTTGAAAGGGATGGAATTCTATACAGAACAACACTCTACTATGCACTATAAACATGTATAAATTGCTGAAAGTACTTGGGCCAAATGTTGCAGCTAAATATCTGTATATTGATAACAATGTCTGGTCTTCTCAAATAAAAATAAGTTTAAAAAAAAACTAAAGGACTGAAGAGATGGACAAGACCATGTGACATGTATAGCTAACCAAGGATTTTCCACACTGACGCCAGCATACGCTGTATTCAGTGGAAAGGAAATGGGTCAAAATATCCAGGGCCCTAAATAATCTGTAACTACATTTCCATGCAAATTCCGTAATTTTCAGTGCAGGAAGGGCATAGCAAAGACAGGAATCACAGGTTACTACCATATCCACTTCTGTGCTCCGTTTAGCCAATACAATCTTAGTGGAATCCCCAGGTAAGTCTTATAACACCCAGTACAAATTCCCTATCAGATGACCCCAACAAGAGCCCAGAATGGCTCCTGTGAGGAGGGTCAAAAGTAAGGGGCACGGATCTGGTTGTTTGGTTCGCTCCTATGTTTTTGTGAAGTAGATAAGTTCTAATCTGCAGGTAGCGAAAAGGCCCCCTCTCTGTTAAACCATATTGGATTTGGAGAGATTCAACGGTCATCACTCCACCAGTGTCCAGAAATTGAAAAAGATATGCCAAGCCCAACCTCCTCCAACAGGGGAAGGCCTGGTCAGTTTGTGAGGGGAGAAATTCTGTATCTGATGCCCAGAAGCCTGCAAAAGTAGATAACTAAGGAAAGCTGAGGGGTAGCCTGGAGCTGATAACAGACTGAGAATGTATTAGCAGTAAAGGTAGTAAAGTTGGTCAAATGAGGCCGACTAGAAGCTCCAGAGAAAAGGAACCACCTTGTATCAGAAGGACAAATTCCAGTTGCCTCGGGGGAAGGGGGGGGGTAATGGAGCTGGGGTGAAGCTGTGTGTAAACTTTAAGAAGATGACAGTCCCTGGCATAACTAAGAAAGTTCAGGAGATTAATCCCCCACTTGTGCAGTAGGTAGTTGAAGCAGGAAAAAGCAGATTTTAGGACAGTGGCCACCCCGTATAAAACAAGAAATAACTTTGTTCCAGGAGTTCAAGTAGTAGGAAGAGGGAAGCAAAGGGAGCATTTGAAGAATATATAGGATAGAAGGGAGGACATGCATCCTGATAGTCTCTATCTGAGAAAAAACGGATAATGGGAGGTGACTCCAGCAGGATAAATTGTCTGTCAAAGTCAAAGGCTCATAGTTGAGAGGCTCCAAGAGCTGGACCACTGACACAGCAGTTGCGCAACCGCTCATGACTTCAGTGACCCTGGTTTGAAAGCGAACTCGGGCTGCTGGAGGGCAGCCGAAGGGGGGACGATGAGCATCCCAGGGACTACTCTCCCCCTTGTGACAGGGTAGAATAGGACCCTGTCCCATTTGTTATGAAGAAAGTGTGTAAATGCATGGATCTGTATTCTTTCCTTTTCTGTCTGTTCTGTCTGGTTGAATCAAATTTTCCTGTGAGACTTGGACTTGATCAACCCGAACAGTCTCACAATTCTTTCCTCGCACTGTCTCCCTGTTGTATCTTGCTGTCTGTTTCCCCTTGCATATCTACATCTGGTAATATAAGAATATGTGCAAATTAATATATGAAATGAAACTGATAATGGGATCACGTTTATAGAAAATATCTGGTGTTGCTGTTGAAATGTGTATATATATATATATATATGTGTGTGTATAATTTAAGATAACTGTAAAAAGCTAGAGGTTATTTGAGTGCAAATGCCTGAGCCTTTTACAAAGGCTGGAGGGACCTCAGAAAGCTCTCTCAATGTTCTAGCGGCTCCTGAAATTTACAAAGAACAGGATGCTTGCTTGCAAAGGATGAGGGTTGAAAAAAACTTGTAAAAACAGCTAAGCTGAGCTGCAAGGGAGATTTTTTTTTACAAGAGATTTTATTTTGCTTCTGTATATAGTTATTCTGAACAGGTTTATCTTATTTTATGTTACTGCAACTACAAATAAACAGTTTTGTGGAATTTTACAACTGCTCCTGGGTTTTCTCTATGCTTCCTGACCTGCGTCTCCATGACACTCTTTCAGAGGGGGAGGGTTAAGTGCTCGGTGCATGCCTGGTCTCTAGTGGTGAGCTGGGGAGGGATCCTCAGAGCCTGTCACAGTTTGGGTGGAGGGGCAGGCAGCCACCAACGTTTGCCTGCAGGCACGTGGGGTGGTGTCATGGCATCATTGCACACTGCATTCTCCGGGGGAAGCCTAACTACAAGAAAAAAAACATGCATCAGGACTTCTTGGCTCAGCCACCGGCCCTGGGCATTGCCACCACCGGGGTACCTCGGGCATTACTTGCCCCCCAAGATGGCTTCCCCACAAGGGAGTAAACTCGTGAAGTTGAGGTCCTGTAGTGGAGTGTGTTCCAGTGTTGGGGGTGAGCCGGGGGCGAAGCAACAGCCAGGGAGCATAAACAATAAATTAGAAACAAAACAAAAAAAAGAAAGCTCAAGATTTCTAAGGTCCTGAGGAATATGAATTTCTCAGTATGTGAATTTTGTTGCCTACCATTTCAAAGGGAGTTGCTGTCGTAGAGCCAAGGAAAGTTGGAAATTAAGTACTGGACCACAATCTTCTGAATATGTAATGAGAATCCTGCAAATGACCCAGATTTGTTTATTACTGTCCATGCTGCTGGAATTGAAATTTCTGGATTGATAACTATAAGAAGAAGCTCACCTGCTTATAGCTCAAGCTTGTATTCAGAGCCACCCAGAGAAATGCCCTCAACCTCAGGATGCAAACGGAGCATGACAGCCAACAGTTCTATATACTGTATAGAGCAAAGAGAAGTGGCAGCAGGGGGGCATCCCTTTTGGGTGCCTCACTGTAGCTGTATAGGTAGGGAATACGAGCCATTGACACAGATATGTGCCTGAGGGCACATGTAAATGTTTTGTAACCAGGCAAGAAAGTCTTTGGAAAAGCCAAAGGCCGACAGGGCACCCAGAGAAACCAGGGACACCCTGTCAAAAGCCTTCTCAGTGTCGAGGCTCAAGAATTGGTATTGTTCTCTGTTTTAACATAATCCATTAGTATTAGAGCTCTGAATATGTTGTCCATTGTCTGATGATGACTAAAACCTACCTGATCTGGGAGGATCAGGCTAGGAAAAATTCTATGGCGAGTGTGCCCATATCACCATGTAGAGTTTATAATCTACATTTAAGATGGAAACAGGGCGGTATGAGGCAGGGATAGTGGCGTCTTCATTCGGCTTCAAGATAGCCGGTATTGCTGCATCTCCCCATGGGGGGGGTCTCCCCACCTTAGTAACCTCCTGCATTGCTCTGTGTAGGTGAGGAAGGAGTAGGGCAGAAAATGACTTATACTACTCCACAGAGTAGCCATCTGGGCTGGGACATTTCTATGTTTTAGTTGCTGCAAGAAGCTTGATTATTTCTTCATGTTCAACAGGAGCTGTCAAAGAAGCTTTTTGGGAGTCCAAAAGAGTATGAAGACAGAGTTGAGAAAAAAAGTGTGAGAGTAAGTGTGGATCAGGAGAAGAAGGTTCAGTGTATAATGTCTGATAATAACTGCCAAGAATGGACCATATCCTTGCAGAATTATATGTGATGTGGCCAGTGTGTGCATCTCGAAGCCCAAGAACACAAGCTGCCTGTCACTGGTCTTGGAGCCATCATGACAAATCTTATGTACCTCTTGCCCCACTCGTGTTGCACCTGATGGAGGTAGTGTATGACCTGTCGGACTTGCTCATCCAAAATACCAGCTCCAGCAACCTCACTGTCCTTAACTCTACACTCCAGGGTTTTAAATAACTGCAAAATTGATTAGCATTTTCACGAGCAAAACTCCTAATCAGTTGGGATAATGCATAGCTCATGTCTCATTTTGTCTGGTAATGTAAACTGCTAGAAAATGCATATACATACTTTGTCACAACTGATTACAATAAAAGTGCTAATCAATTTTTGCAGTTATTTAAAACCCTGCACTCACTTCTGATTTCTGCAGCATCCACAACTAGCTTACCAATAGCAAGCTCTAGTACTCACTACGGACAAAACCCACTTTATGCTCTTTGGCTCTGCTCCTAGATTAAGTAAATGCCCAGGCAATTATCCATCTCCTGCTATGACAGTCCTTCTCTCGAAAATGACAATACATTTAAGTATCTTGGAATTACCCTTGACACTTCATTAGATTTCAATCAATACATCTCCAATACATGTAAAGCTGTACACTACAGGCTTGGCCTGGCCTATAAAACCAGCTATGCCCTCACACCCTCTGCCAAAATTGCTATTGCAAGACACGTTCTTCTTTCTGCACTACCTTATGCATCTGTTACTTATGTCGGTGCTGCCAAAGCCAGTTTTCACAAATGGGACACCGCCCTATAATAACATGTCGGGTTCTGGCCCTTTCCTCTCAACGCCTCATGCATTGCTGTCAGCTATACAGTGGTCTTAACAGGCTTCCACCTAAGGATAACCATTACTATGCCCTTGGCACCCTGATCGACAGCATTGTTTGATCTGGTGTTCCCTCTTTGCTAGCATGTATGCTGACTCCACCAAGCCCCCACTATGCCCTGCTGTCAGGTGAACAGACCTTACTGTCAGTTCCCAGATGCAGGACTAACACGGAATCACAGGCTTTCTGTGAATCACAGCATTTTGGCCCCCCAGTACTGGAACTCATTACCTGCATCCCTCTGACACTCAGATACTCATACCAGCTTCAAGTGAATTCTACACAACCACCTTCTTGCTTCAAACCCCTGCACTTACTTCTTCCCTCCCTGACACCCCCGGCCCCAGCACATTTGACCTCAGCCTTTCCTAGTTGCTCAATCACTTGGCACTTATGTGAAAACAAGTAATGGGAGCAAAGGACGGAGGAGGAAGGACCCATATGACAGAAAGAAGGGGACATAGGAAGAAAGACCAAGGAGAGTGGGGGAGGAGAATCTATAGGGGTTTAATGGCATGAACAATTTACTGAGAGAAAGTTGTGAAGAGCTGAGGAGATGGAGAGGGAGGAGGAGGATGGCCTACTTGATGAGACAGCATTCCAAAGTTTAGGAAATGGTGTGAGAGAAAGCAGCTTGCTTACTAATGTGAGAGCAACAGGGGACTAACAAAGTGTGGGAATCATGTGATCTCAGGGAAAGCGCAGGAGGAGGGGTAGATAATGATGAGCAGAAGTAGGATGGTAGAGACCCAAACTAATATTTGGAGATAAATTTAGCACTATGTAGAAGACGCCTATTTTTGAAAGAGGGAAAAGCCAGTGGCTGTAGAGAACACAGTGGTGTGTGTGTGGGGTGGTGGGGAGGTCCATGGCAAAG
The DNA here is from genome assembly GCA_016271365.2 of Neoceratodus forsteri. NCBI lineage: Eukaryota > Metazoa > Chordata > Ceratodontiformes > Ceratodontidae > Neoceratodus > Neoceratodus forsteri. The sequence continues at coordinate 276,825,916 of CM028138.1, read as the reverse complement.
TGGCAGAAGGAGTTAAAGAGAGTATCCAACCTGGATAAGAAAGACTTGGAAGCAGCACTGTAGACTACATCACAGTAGCTGAAAAATGGGAGGATCATCTTCTGGACAATTTTGCGCTTTGCCGGTAGAGATAATGCTCTATGGTTCCCGAATAGGGCGCCAAGCTTGGGATGCAGTTTTTTAGTATAGCATCCACATAACCAGAGAAGTTGAGATGTTGGTCTAGCCAAACCCCAAGGTATCTGAAGGAGGAGATATCCTCGAGGGTTGTCCCATCAAGGGTGTGAAAGGAGAGCAAGGAGGGGAGCCTAGAGACTCTCTGCCTTTTGCCAAAGGTCACGGAGACTGTCTTCTTAGCATTTAGAAAGAGTTGGTGAGAGCGAAACCAGAGCTGAACATTATCGAAGTCCTGCTGGAGTCTGGCTTCAACTTCAGAGGTGGACTGGCCAGATGTGAACAACACCAAGTCATCTGCATTCACATGGATAGAGGATGAAGTGTAGACAGATGAAGGTAATTTCCAAATGTGGAGAAAAGTATGGGACCAAGCACAGAGCCTTGAGGCACACCCATGTTTATTAGAGGCAGAGGATATAGAATCAGCAATTCTAACAGACTGGGTCCTACCAACAATGTAGGCTCTAAAAGCAGTGGCGGCTCTACACCAGGGCCCGCCAGGGCATGTGCCCCGGTAAAAAAATGCTGTGTCCCAGTTGGTGCCCCATATGGTGCAGAGATTCCTCCACAGTAACAATATATAAGTGCCCTGGCTACCATCTGTTGTGCCTCGGCTGTGCCCTGGTAACCATCTGTGGCTAGAGCTGCTGCTGCCCTAAAGCAGCTTGTGGCAGAGTCAGATAGCCCTTCTGAGGAGGGGGGTGAGAGACAGTGTCTAAAGCCTTGGCTAGATCGACGAAGATTACTGAGGTGATTAGGCCACTGTACATACCTGTGAGGATAGAGTCAGTGAGCCTAAGCAGGGAAGTAGTAGTTGAGTGATTCTTCCGAAACCCAGACTGGAAAGGTATGAGATGCTAGTGTCAGAAAGATAGGCAGAGAGTTGCGAGAACCCAAGTGTTCTTGAAGTTTAGCATGGATAGAGAGGAGAGAAATGAGTCTGTAGTTCCTGGTGACATGGATCACCACCCTTAGGAAGCGGTAGCACAGTAGCATGTTTCCACTCAATTGGAACAGTTGCTAGTATGAAGAAATTTAGGAGATCTGACAGTGGAGCGGAGACAGCAGTTGCAGATACTGTAGGTATAGTAACTTGGGTCAAGTCCATTAGGCGAGCTGCCTTTGGATTGATTGATAGTAGGGGAGCTTCAAGGTGTCAGTAGGGGATATATTGGGAAAAGAGAAGAGGCCATGCAAGGGTTGAGTATCTGATGGGCAGGAGGGAGAGACAGAAGGAGGAGAAGGTAGGTAGGCCAGGAGAGCAGAAGCACAGCAAGTGAATTAGGTGTTAAATTCTGTGGCTACTGATAGATGGTCCATAATAGTAGTGTCTATTATGTTAAGGAGGGGTGGTGGTTTAGAAGGAGGAGAGAAGAGGGAGTGGATGATTTTCCAGAACTTTTAAGGGTTATTTAAGTTTGATTCAAAGGTAGAGCTGAAATAGTCAGCTTTAGCCAAGTGGATGGCTTTTGTGCAAGCATTACAGTAAGTATCAAAGTCTTTAGGGTGCTTGGAGGCTTTATTGTCTTCCATGCTTGGTCACGTGCTTTTTGACAAGCCAGGAGTTCAGGGGTTATCCAGGGGAGATCATTTCCACGGACTCTAGTTCATCTGAGGGGGGGCATGGTGGTTCCAGATGGTGAGAAATTTAGATCTGAAGTAGTCGAGCACTTCATCCACAGATGTAGTGAAGCTATAGGTGCCCAGTTCATGTGAGTCAGATCATGAAGGAGGGGCTAGGTTTAGGATTTGTATGATCTAATTAGTTGGGGTTTGTGAGGGAGCCTTAGGCCTGTGTATTTTCCGTACTATAAAGATCATGTGGTGGTCACTGAGAGCATCAGATAATACTCCAGATTTAATAACTCTGTGTGGGTGTGAGGTGGGGGGGCAGTTAATTAAGGAGTGAGTTTTAGTTTTGTGGTTCAGCCTAGTAGGGTCATGGATGAGTTGTGATAGGTTGAGCAGCAACATCATTACTAGCCTTACTTGGTGAGGAGACTAACAATTCTGGTTGAAGGCACCCATCATGTACACTTTACCTGTCAATGTGGAGTGTGAGATAGTAGAACTGATAAGGTCAGTGACTACCGTAGAGGGGAGACCAGGACGGCAGTAGGCACCCACAAAAAAGGTAGGGCTAGAAAATGGCAGTGTTAGTTTTATGGTGAGTACCTCATAGGCTGAGGGGACAGAAGTGGACAGGTTGGTAATGAATTGGGTGGAGGAAGAGGAGACATAGATAGCCACACCACCACTCCTACTTGCGTTGTCTTGGTGGGAGATAGTGCAGCCCAAGATAGAGAGGGGAGGGTTACTTATTTTACTAGTGAGCCAAGTTTTGGATAGAATTAAAACATCAGGCACAAGCAAAGTCACCAGTGGTTGTAACAGATCTAATTTAGGTAAGTGGCTATGTATATTGAGATGGAGGAGTTTTAGGCCATGTGGGAGGTCACCTAGGACTGGCATAGAGGACGTGGGAATGGCAGAAGTAGTAGCAGAGCCAAGAGACTGCACAGGCCCAGGATTTGGACTGATGTCTCCAAATGATAGTAGCAGCAATAGTATAATAATGTAGTGCAGTTTAGTACTCCTATACCATTTCTCCTTTTTTTATTTATGACAATTTCAGATAACACCTTTGAGCAAACAGTGCTCTTTTACAAAGGTTCCATGTATTGGACAATGGACAAGAATAGACAAGAACAGGCAGGTAGATAACAGTTAATACAGTTACAGTGCATGAGCTGCCAGTGGCTTTGTCCAGATAAAACAAAAGAATTAGTAACAGGTAAAACATTGCAGAATGCATGAGCTGCCAAAGGCTTTGTCAGGTGATCTAACAAGTGCATGAGAGGGCCAGAGGTAGTTGGTGAGAGGATAAGGTAGTAGGGGACAGGCAAGAACTGAGGGGTTGGGGGATTGGAGGGATAAGGTAGGTGGTGAAGGTGAGTAGGTGATGATGGAGGGGAGGGGAGAAGGGATGGGAGATGTAAGTGGGGGCAACAGGATGGGTGGGGAAGGAGAGAGAGTTAGTATGGGCAAGGAGGAGAAAGGAGAGAGAATATAAAGCTAGAAGGTGCAGGGAGCAATAGGTGAGGAGGACAAGGATGTGAGAGGTAATGGAGAGAGAGAGGAGTGAAATCTGGGGGGGCAAGGGAGAAGGCTGAGGTGGCTGACGTGAGATATTGGAAGGAGTTAATAAGGAGGGAGTGGGGTGTGCTGAGAGTGCATAAGTAATGGAGGGGCGAGGAGGGAGAGCAGGGAATTTAAGTGTAGATGTCACAGTAGGCACTGGCCACCAAGTGCTGTTGTAGTTTGTGCTTAAAGGAGCTGAGATTTGGTGCATTGGTGATATCCACTGGGAGTGTGTTGAACCAGTTAGAGGCCCTAACTTTGTAGGAGCAGTGCCCTTGAGTGGTACGACAGTGGGGAACTGTGAAGATTAGTGTTCCAGAACTCCTGGTAAGGCGGGTGGCACAGTGAGGGGAAAGTATAGACTGAACTCCTGGTGGAAGGAGGCCTAGCACTGTCTTCTTAGCAAATAAGCAGGTCTGATACTTAATTCTGCCTTAAAGTTGTAGCCAGTTAGCGTATTCATAGAGATCACAAGTGTGTGTCTGTGTGTGTGTGTGTGAGTCTAGAGGCTGTGGTGAGGAGCAGTAGCCTTGTTTAAGGCTATGGCTATCACGGGAGGGCAGTGTCAGTAGCTGATCCATAAACTATGAGGCCATAGTCAATTAAAGAGGTGTCTGAGCTCTGGATGGCAAGTTTTAATGCTTTGTCTGTCAGACAGTGCTATGCCTATATAGTGTGCTATCGTGTATTCACAGCTTTAGCTGGAGTTATTTATATGCATGGAGTATGACATAGCTGCGATTTAAGTAGTCTTTGTATCAATAGGAGGATGGTTGGAGGAGGAAGTTTGAAATTCACCAGGTGTAGTAATGCATACGAGTTGGGCATCAGTATAAGGTATGCATAAGGAAGGACAGGCGGTGAGTACAGGAGAAAGAGCTAATAGTTGTGGACACTGTATAGGTGAACTCCAGGGTGCGGAGGTTAGGGAAGATTATATGGGTGGGTGCAAGGGTGGAAGTGGTTGGGGAGTAGGGCAGTCTGGATGAGAGGCGAAGGTTAGAGCTAAGAGTAGAAAATTAAAAGAATGCAAGAGACATGGTTGTAGGCTGAATACAGTATATGTGGAAATGTGCAAGTATGCAGAAGTAAAATAGGAGGAGCAGTTATTTGTATTCAGGAGAGCTATTGCTGAGCATTTCTCCTACCTGAAGACTGCATCAGCAGTTTAGGCGCAATGGTGTAAAGAAAAGCTGTTGAAACTCTGCGGAATTGCTGCTGAGGACTTAAATCTGACTTAATCACTTGGGGAGAATTTCTTTGCTGTGGGCTTTGTATTACTTTGCTTGTTTCTGCTGGCTCTTTCCTACCTGGGGCTACGTCAGTGCTGGTTGGCTTGGGAGCGAAATTCAAAAATCAACACTTCATCTGATTCATCCCCCTGCAGCCGTGACACTTGGATCAGCCCGGTCTTAAGGCTGAGAGTGAGCCCCCTGCATCCAGGCATCTCTCCGATAGCTTGGATTCTGCTGCTGGGGTGGTGAGGGTGACCTCTTGGAGCAGCCCCCTCCTGCTCTGGACTTGCTTGTCTTCAAATGGACCTGCCACGAGGCTGAGGTGCCTGCTCTCTGCTTAGTGCCGGATGGACCTCCCTCATTGAACCACCGCTGGCCACCTCTGATATTGCTGCTGCTGCTGTGGGCTATATTTTTATTCGGGGAGCGCTATTGCTGCACATTTCTCCTACCTGAAGGCTGCACTGGCAGTTTGGGCATGATGGTGTAAAGAAAAGCTATTGAAGCCTGCAGAAATGCTGCTGAGGACTTAAATCTGACTTAATCACTTGGGGGAGAATTTGTTTTCATGCCCACCTGTCCCGTTCCCTCCTCCCATTAAATGCGCCCAAACCCTGCCTTCTTCCCAGGGTGACAAACCAGCTGACCCCATCCTTCTCTCCTGATAAAGAACTCATCGAACGTTCTTTCCTACTCAAACTCTCAGACTGCTTGCCAGCCACAATGCAATGCTTGCTCTGCTAATCCCTTGCCTTAAATGCTATTACCAATTGCTATGCTAATGTTATTATCATGTGCCTGATTGTGCTAACTTACTGCTGACTCCCCTCGCTTCATTAGAACTGCTTAGTAATACATCTAGGGCATCTGATTCCTGCATATCTAACTAAGAATTAATCTGCCTGTGTGAAGAACTGTAATACAGGGTAGCTGCGTATCTGCCCTCCTGTACTTCTGACTCCCCATTGGCTGTCATTTAACTGCTGTTTAATTTATCTAGGGCATCTGATACCTGCACTTTAGCTAAGAAATAATCAGCCTCAGTGAGAAGCAGTATTAGAATGTAGCTGTGTATCTGCTCTCCTGTACTAGGCTCCTCTGTACTATCCCCCCTTCTCCTTGCCCGGACTTGATTATTGCCTAATCCTGTGGACCCTCCTCCATAATGCATTCCCTCGTGCCCCCCCCAGTGCACAATGCTAAGGGCCTAAAAATTGCTCACGCTAAACATCTGCAGCCTTCTAGCCAACCTCCCAGAGCTGATGGCCTGGGTTGCTCACTATAATCCGGACATCCTGGGGTCTCTGAAACATGGCTCAAGCCATCCTCCCCAGACTCTGTCTGTGTCCTTTCTGGCTACTCACGCTGTCAGGCAGGATAGAGTGGGGAACAAGCGTGGGGGTGGATTACTGCTTTACTACTAAACCCACCAAAGCTGTCCTGTCGTACCCACGCCCTCCCCTCTTGTGAGTTTCTCATGCCCTTCTTCTGTTGGGCATAAAAAAGCTCCACCTGGCCTGTGTATAATCCTCGAAAGGGGAGCTTGCGGCCTCTACCTTCTTGACTGCCTTAGTCCAAGGTGGGCACTAACAAACTCCTAGTGTTTGGGGACTTCAACCTAAATTGGCTGGGTGGCAATGCCAAACTATATGAACCCCTACTGTCAGGCCTTTCCTTTGGCCAACTTATCACTGAACCTACTAGACTCTCTTCCTCTGGGGTTAAAGTTACCCTTATTGACTGGATGCTGAGCAACAGACCAAACCATATTACTGCCTCTGGCTTCTTCCCAGACTCCATCTCAGACCTTTCCCCACCTACTGTGTTTGGAAAGTCCTCACCCCTAGGGTCCCCAAAAGTTATTCAGTTGAGGACTACTCTAAATTTAACACCATTGACTTCCTTGCTGACCTCTGCCAGTCTGACTGGTCACAGGTCACTGTTGCCAGTAACCCCTCTGCTGCCCTTGACTGCTTCCTATACATATTTGCCCTCTACAGGATAAGCATGCCCCTCTTATAAAAGGAGGGTGAGGGGCAGTGTCACTAAATGGCTGCATGGTGGTCTGTTCACCCTTATGAAACTCAGGGATAAATGCTGGCAAAAATTCAAGCTCACCGGTGCTAGTTCAGATTACAATGAATACCGGTGGCTCAGGAACTCCTGTAAGGAGGCTATACGCTCATCAAAGAGTGAATTCTGTAAATCCTCCCTAGAAGCATCAGTCAAAAATCCTAGGAGTTTCTGGCGCATCATCAAACACACAGTAAGCAGTCCTGCCACCCCTCAGGTCTCCAACATGCAAATCGGCGGAGTCAGCTGCAACAATGCCCTGACTATAGCCAATGCTAATGTCCAGTTCTCCGACCTGTCTGACTATATCCCTTCATCTCCTGTATCTAATGATCTGGGTCCCTCTAACAACTCTGGGCCCTCTCATCTCCCCTTCTACTTTAAGTCTGCCTCCTGCAGTGAGACACGGAAGCTCCTAGCTGGTCTCTCTCCACACACTGGAGCTGGGCATGACGATCTCAAGCCTAAATTGCTCTGTCTGGGGGCCTCCCATCTGGCCCAGCCTATCTCCCACATCCTCAATTCTTCTCTTATATCTGGGACAATCCCTAATATATGGAAGGTGGCTCGAGTGGTCCCAGTCCTCAAATGTGGTGACCCCAAAATTTGCGAAAACTACTGCCTCATAATGATCTTATCTGCTGTAAATAAGCTGCTCGAAAAGGTGGTGGCCTCCCAGGTTGCACTCTTCCTCCATGTCCATGGACTCCTCTCTCCAGCGCAGCATGGGTTCGAAAAGGGCACAGCACTTCCACTGCCCTTGCATGTCCCCACAGAAATCAGAACTGCAACAGACCAAGGCAAACTCACTGGCCATCTTCATAGACCTATCTAAGGCCTATGATCTGGTTGATCACACCCTCCTGGGCGCCACCCATCGGTCACTTGGCTTATCCTCCAGTCCTAGCTTGATTTGCCAACTACCTTTCAGGCAGGCTGCAGTGCACCAAGTTCAAAAAGCTGTCTCTGGCCTTACACTTGTTACTTCTGGGGTGCCTCAGGAGTCCGTCCTCGGCCCCTTACTGTTCTCTCTCTTTGTCAACCAGCTGCCCTCGGTCCCTGCCTCTGGACATGCCACCCTGTATGCCGATGACCTCGTGCTTCTAATTAGTTCACAGGACATCAACATCATTAACTCCAGACTCAATTCTGATTTCAACCTCATTCAATCCTGGTTTAAGGCCCACAAGCTTGTCATCAACCTCCAGAAGATGCAGGCCATGCTATTTGGTTCCCTTGCCAGGACAAGAGCATGCCCTGCCCCTCTCAGAGTAGTAAGGTAGATGGCACTCCCGTACTAATTGGTGGACTCTTTCAAGTAACTAGGGTACTCAACTCGACCTCTCCTGCATATATGCAACTCATGTAAGACCACAAACTGTAGTTAGGACTGGCGTACAGGGCCAAAAGTTGCCTCCTCCAGCTGCCCGGCTTGCCCTTACAAATGGGGTTCTTCTCCCACACTCAGCTATGGGCTCACCTCATTTGTGAATGCTCCTAATACCTGGCTCACTAAATGGGATACAGTATACAATAATGTATGTTGAAAGCCCTGTCAGTCCCCTGCCTTACCCACTACTGCCAGCTCTACTCTAGGCTAGGGTGGCTCTCCTCAACAACCACTGATGCTTTGTCATGGGAAACTTCATAGACAACATCATCAGAGCGTCTACCCGGCATTTGCCATACTGCTCAAGCCTGCCCCTCTGTTTACCAGCTGAGGTTCAGTGATGCCCAGGCCCTCAAGGTCCCAAAACTCGCTCCCTCACAGGGATCGTGACTCGCAGCCCATGCTCCCACAGCCTGGAACCTACTTCCAGCCCATGTAAGGTCTGCCTCCTCCCACATCTGCTTTAGGTCCTCCCTCTGGGGCTACTTAAAGCAAGCATCCTCCTGCCCTTGTTCCTAGTTGCCCCACCCTGTATGGTGGGCCTAGCGTCTCCTGGGCTAAGTGCGGCTGCCACACGTGTCTAGTGATTACTCTATATCTGCCTTGCTAACAAATGCTTGCTTTTGACTACTTCTTGGTGTTATCATGCTCTGACTCTGCACTTGCCACTATGTTGTTACTGCTTGTACCTGTTGATTGCTGTATCTTTGACTTTGTTCTGTCACTGCCTGTCCCTCTGTTACCTGCTGTACCTTGACTTTGTATTGTTATTGCCTGTACCTTGTAATTCTCCGGGTCGCACCTGAAAATAGGCACTTGACTGTCTAGCGTGCTTACTTGGTTAGCAAAAGCTAAATAAATAAATAATAAAAGTTGAAAATATGTGGAAGTCTGTGGAAGAGATGTAGGGGGAGAATTAGATCATTTATAGTTAGGGCACAGTAACTATTAGTATGATGGGCTTTTTTGTTTAAGTAGTGGATGCTGTGATATACAATCAGTGGTAGCACTTTAAGGAGGAGACAGCTGACATATATAAGTGGAAATGTGGGGAAGTAATAAAAGGGAGGATAGATAACTTGTGGTTATGGAACAGGACTTTTAGTTAACTCTGCCAGCAGGAGTAAAGTGGAAAGTGTTAAACCATGCAAGTAGTGGTAGCACTTTAAGAGGCAGACGGCTGGCAGCAGTTACTATAGGAGGGTAGGGAGATATGTGTGGTGAAAAGGAGAGAGACCATTTAAAGAGAGTCGGGGAGTGGGTGGGTGAGAGACAAATCAAGCAGGCAGAGAGACTAGGAGGGCTGTGGGAGCTGATCGAGGCGAACAGTTGAGTGTGCTGTGATGAATTCAGCCAACAAGGGATGGCCACAGCTGGTGCCAATTTTAACAGGCAGGGAAGGAAGACTGCGTACCTTCAATCAATCACTTTATTTAACCAGGCATAAACACCATTGAGCAAGCTCATTTTCAAGGTGGTTCTGGGCAGCTGGGTACCTTGCTCCAGTTCTTGCAGGGGTCTGACTGTGAAGGCTGGCAGCGGCTCCAGTGGATCGAGCCCAGGATCCGTGCCATGGAGGGCAGGAGCTCTACAGAAGAAGGGAGAAGGGACTGATTAAAATTTGCCCTGACAGGAAATGTAAGCCACAGGGGAGACAAAAGGGAGAAAGGGGGACAGTAGGGGGGGCAGCAGGAGGCAGAGTGCAAAATAAGAATAGGTGGAAGCAGTTTATTAGAATGGGATGAGAAGAGCAGGACAGGCTAGTGGGTTGGGGAGGGTCTGGCTGAAGTGAGCAGCGGGGGTTAGGTAGGGACCAGGGAGACAGACAGAACCAGTGGGAAACCAAAAAATAAAAAAGCAGTGGGGAAAACAGAATAACATAATTTAGACCTCACAATAGCACTTTTAGGCAGAGTAACTACAGCTGTAACACTTACTTTAAATATATGCTAGGCAGAAGAAAAAACACATTTGCAAGTGATCCATGCACTTCAAAATACACTTCAGAAATGATGAACACAAAGTAGGTTTAAACATTAACAATATCATAAATGGCAGCTTCAGTAATTAAATTAAGCAGGCAGGGAGATTAGGAGGGCTATGGGAGTTGATCAAGCCGAGCAGCAGAGTGCGCCATGATGAATGCAGTCAATAAAGGGATGACCACAGCTGGCGCCAGTTTTAGCAGGCAGGGAAGGAAGACTGCATACCTTGCTCCAGTTCTTCAGGGGTCCAACTGTGAAGGATGGTGGCAGCTCCAGTGGATTGAGCCCAGGAGCTGCACCACGGAGGGCAGAGCTCTACAGAAGAATGAGAAGGACTAATTAAAATTTGCCCTGACAGGAAGTATAAGCCGCTAGAGGAGAGACAAAATGAGACAGGGGACAGTAGGGGCAGCAGGAGGTGCAAAATAATAAGAATAGGTGGAGGGAGTTTATTGGAATGGGATATGAGGACAGCAGGGCAGGGCGTGTGGGTTAGGAGGAGGGTCTGGCTGAAGTGAGCAGCGGGGGTTAGGGCAGGGCCAGGAGACAGACAGAAGCAGTGGGAAACCAAAAATAAACTAAGTAACCCCCTTGGGTGCACTGTAATGCCCCATGTCCTCCTGAGCTCCCATTTACTTCAGTTGCCTGCTGGCATCCCTGATTGTCCACCCATTTCCCTGGTTCCCAAAAGGTATCCCCATTCTTCCTGAGCAGCCTGGACTGCATTTGGCCCTATTTGGGCCTAAAATAGCAACCACAAGCTGCTAGCATTTTACTCATGCTGCCAGCACTCGCACAGGTAGCGCCTTTGATGTGTTTTGACCGCCAATGTGGTCAATCCCAGAGTTGTTTCCATGGTCCCAGTGTTCCTTCAGTGTAAATGGGGACCGGTGACCTCAGCAAGGCTTGTGAGAAGCCTCTGTAGTATTTTAAAAGAGAGCATGGAATTGGGGCACTTACAGGGCTAATAAATATTTAAAAGCAGTTCATGAATATTAATGAGTGCTGCCTGATGCCTAGGGGGACAGCATTGCAGCGGCAGTGACAGCCAGAATAGTGATAGTACATACATGTATGTGGGCTCATTTTGAAGGGAATAGTTGGGGCTACATGTCAGTGGGAAGTGTAAATAACTTTCCTCCTGGCTGCACCAGAACTTTCAAGGTAGGATAGCTATGGACTGCATCTAAACTAAATACAGCAGCCACCATCTTGGGGGCCAACAGCCAATCAAAAGCCTGGATTTCAGCCAGAGACTCATGGACCATTACTAAAGACTTTCGGGAGACAATGCAGGGGTTATTTCTGGCACATAAAATCCAGCCAATTAAGGGACTGAGACTGTGATTGTCAGCTTAGGCAGCCAACCGGATTTCTCAAACTCTGCCCTTTATTTTAAGAGGGACTGCTTGAACTGGGAAATGGTTCAGAGAGTCTCCATTCTTGAGACATCGAAGAGAGAGGAGCCTGTGGGGCTCTGTGTTCTGCTTCACAGGAGAGGCCTGTTCTGCCTCCTGTGGTCCCAGTTCAGTCCTCAACGGGACCAGACACTTGGAACTACGTGCCTGAAGACCTGAAGAGGTTTCCCCAAAAGCAACTGGGGGAGACAGTCCAAAAGCTGAAACTTAGGAGCTTGTTGTATTCTGCAGCCACTAGCTGTGGCCTACTGTGTGTGTGGAGACATGAATCCTGGGACTCCTGAAGGAAAGCAGGAGTGGCTTCAGTATGAGAGAGACTTTCCTATCAAAGTCTAGCTGGAGGGTTTCACCAGCACACAGAACAATTCCGTTAAATACATTTTTCCTCATCTGGGTCTATGTCACTAGAGGCCCTGCTAGATTGTTCCTGTGCCACCAGCATTTTGGCTAGAGATCAGTTCTGGGGAGTCATCCCTTACACAGCTGTTCAACACAGGTTGTGACCACCTACAGAGAAAGACCGTGAAGTGGAGATGAGTCATGTCAGCCCTGGTCCCCACCATGAGCTCAAGCAAGCAACAGGTCTTCATGTTGCCAGCACTTCTTTCCATTCTTCTGAGTACAGTGAGTAAAACCAGGGTAGCTTCCTGTGACAAATCCTCAATTGTTTTAATGGTACCATCTGATCTTGTTTTGCCAGTTAATATGTTTAAAGTGACTGGGCCAACCGGCCATGGATACAAATAATTCTGGCTTCACAAGTGTGTTGTTTGCTTTTAATCATTTTTTTTTTTCATTAAGGGCCCCAACATCAGTTGCAACGCTGGCCAACCTGTGACACAGCATCAGGCATGCCAGTTTACACTCTGGTACCCAGCAGTTTCCAGAACTGATACGTCAGGGACTAGAAGTGATCACTAAACCATTAAATCTGTCCCAGTACAGCAACATAATCATTTGCCTAAATTCTCATCCCCACCTTGTTCATGTCCCCCTCAATAAATCTGATTTGCTGTTTTACTGTTAACCTGGCTTGTGAACATATCACATCTGATCAACCTTTTGTGGGGCACAGAGTCAAAGGCCTTGTTGAAATCAAGATAGAGGATGTCTACTGCTTGGCCCCTGTCTACTGTCTTAGTGGCACAGTCAAAGAAGTCAATCAGATTCATTTGACGCAAACTCCCCCCCATGAACCCATGCTGCCTTGCATCCTGGAGACCATGTTCCTCTAGATATTCCACCAACCTTTCCTTTAGTATGGTCTCCATGAGCTTGCCCACAGTGGAGGCCAGACTGACTGGTCTGTAATTCCCTGGATCATCCTTGGGTCCGCTTTTGTGGCACTACATGTGCTTTTCCCCAGTCCTGTGGTACCATGCCTGACTCTAATGAACTATTAAATAGGTCTGCCAGTGGCCTTGCCAGCTCCTCAGCCAGTTCCTTTAGTACCCTTGGATGTACTCTGGGCCTGGTCAACACTATTGTTTGGATATAGTCCAGAAGGGATGACAGTTTTGGAACTGCTGTCTTGCAGTAACTTTTTCCTTAATAGGTTCTAGACCCATTCTCCCAAAGTACTGCTAGTGAGTCTGACATTTGAAAGGCATCTCATTGATGGATTCCTGTTGTTTCACTGTATTAATGTTTCTTCTAGGAGATCCATCAGTGAGCCTTACAAACCCTGACCCTTGCCTCCCTTCTAGAACCTGATAATAGGTGCACACAATGATCAGTTCTTATCTCAAGGCTGCTTGAGCATTACTTATTGCAATTCTTCCACAATTGTTAAAATGTGGTCATTTTAATTTTACATGTTGTCTGCTTCAGTTTGGTTAGAGGTTTCAAAATTGAAATCTTTTAGTAACCATTTAGCTAGTTTTAGTGGTCACTGCTCCCCTGGCTATAGAAACAAATCTGACAGTACAACAGCAGCAGATGCAGGACCACAGTACAGAGATTAAACTTGTATTCTAAAGCCTATAATTTGCATAAAGTTCTATCTCCGGGGCAGCACACTCATGCAGACTGATACCATTTGTATGGCTCACTAATGAATCCCTAAGAAGAAACAACATTACTATGGCAAATAATTTTGTCTTGCATGAGTAACACCCATTCTCATCTATCAGTGCAGTATCACAAAGTCCCATTTGAATCATAACTGGACAGAACAACAGCCCTCTATGCTGTCCTAAACTGAACTTCCTTGGCTACCAGGAGGCTAAGGAACCTATACCTCTAGATCTTCAAAGCCATGAAAAGTGATCTTCCCTAATTTATCACAACACACTGTTTAGGGAAGAGGGCTCTGCATATGCTCCTAAAAGCTTCACCCTCTTGCTTTTCAAAACTCCAAGATACTATACACAGTTTAGAACAATTTCTGGTCAGAGCTGATATGGCTGTGGAAAGCATTTGGGATGTTTTTACCCATTATTTCTATTGAGTTTGCACAATGCAGATCTGTTGAGAGGCAGTTTCAATGTGGTCTCCCTTTTACACATTTTTACAATGTGTTTTCCTAGCACATGCCTGTTGATCACTATATATTTAGCCTGGATAGTTCACAGAAGAAATGGCATCTTATTTTCAGTGGGGCTCTACATCTACACAATATTATGCTGCATTGTGTAAAATCAGAATGCACTGAAAACAATATTTTACATCTGGGGGATATAGTAAGTGCTGGATTGATGCACGAGCAGAAAGATACATTGCACAAAGCGCGCAGGTCAGCACTGATTCAATATTCAAACAGAATGCACCACCCTACAGGGTGTGCATACAGTGAAAACCCACCAGGATGAAGCGCCGCACTGCACAATTCTGCAGTAGTTACTGCAGCAAATAATGCAATTTCAAAGGGAGTTAATCCCTTTTGTCATGCAGTAAACCTGTGACACTGTGCTTCATCCTGGCAGGCTTCATTGTACCTGTTGAAAATGTGACCCTGGTTGGGAGTCGCAGTGCAGGTGGATGCCAAGTAATGTGCATCCAGGGTGACCCCAACTGAATACCTTCCAGGGGGAATGTGTGGCACATACTGGTATATGCTGCAGCACCCATGGGCGATATTCAGCCCAGGAATGCAAATGAACTAATTGAGCATGTAGGGTGCAATGGGGCCTTATGCAGGCTCATTACTAGCCCATTTGCATGTTGGCATGGGGATGAATGCACTGGAGTAGCTCTCATCCACAAGCCCCAACCCCAATCATTCCCATGTGGGACAGACCCTGAAGTCTCTGGTATAGTGGCACCCCCCACCTGTTCCACCAGCCCTGATCTCACCAGAGTCCAGGCTCTATCAGTTCCATATTGTTGGGACCATAGTGCCATCCCTAATTGCACCTGAATACACCTACAGTCCATGTCCATAGTGTCGTGGCCCCCACTCCCCCTCAGTGGTGCACAGACACCCACCTCCCTGCCCCCCAGCCCATCCCGTTGTGACGACTGGCTCTGTAATGGGATCATATCACTCTATCAGTGGGTGGCAAAGCACTTGCAGTAGGATGCTGGAATGTGTTATATGTAGGAATGAGCTGTGTGTGGGTGATAAAACCCAGTGGCCATACACCTCAGGCACTCGCATATGGATCCATCATCCCAGTGCCATAGTACTGCTCAGTGTGGTTGGCGGCCAATGCTGTACCCACTCATGCAGCTCCCAAAACAGGCATGTTACAGCTGACCTCCCATTCGTTTGTACAATTGGGGAACTGTGGATGAATTATCCATAGCCTGAAGTGCACACTGCAAATGGCATTACAGGATACTGCACCCCATGGCACCCGGGATACCTCAGCAGTCTAGAGGGTGGCATGTTACACAGGGGAACAGGGGAGAGTGTGGACTTGCAGTGGCATATGACAGCAGGAATATACAGCATTGGCAAGGCATGCATTGGAGGTATGCAAATTCCCTCTTTAGTTTGCCAGGGACATACACATGGCTGTATACACTGTTGGATCTGCAGCTGGCATGGTGTCTGAATGAATGGTACAGCCAGTTGGGTCATTCCAGAGTGCAGGTCCCCAGCCCGGGTTCAGTGCAGTCAATGGCTGGCTATGGCAGGGTGTGGAGGGCAGTGCCAGTCTTTGCAACAGGTTGGGTATGGGGGAGTGAGGGTGTCTGTGTACAGGGGCGGTGGATGGGAGTCCTCTAGACTATGGATATGGACCATGGTTTCCTCTGGTGCAATCAGGTCGGGGGGGCTACACTACGGAGCTGTTCAGGGATGCAGTTGGCTAGATTGGGATGGAAAGGAGGGTACATCTACTCCACCAGGGCTGCCAGGCTGATGTGCACATCTGCAGCCTGCCTGTGGGTGGCTGGCCAGGTATTCATGGCTTAACTGTGGGCAGCGGTGCTCTGGGTTGAGGGCACATTCCCACAGAATATGCTGCAGCACAGCCTTATGCATGGGATTGCTTCCTCAACATAAACAGCATACCATTTGTGTGTGCCTGGCCCGTTCCTGGCCGGCGCGTCCCACACGTTTGAATATTGCGCTGGTGCTCATTGTTGGAGTTGTGTGGCACATCTCCCTTTTCTACCGGGGTGCACTGCATATCTCCTTTGAATATGGGGGCCAGACTAGGTAGCCTGAATAAATGCATTATAAAAATGCTAAAATCATGACCCCACTGAAAACAAGATATTGCATCTAATGTGGGACAGCCTGAGTAAATACAGTGCAAAAATGTGTAAATGAACATCCCTGTGACAGTGAGATGTAGCATCTCCCCTGCCCTATCCAGGATACAAAATATAGGACAAGAAATACAGTATTCAGTGCTCCCAGATCCAGATAACCATTACCCTGTAAGAAGCCTTCATTTTCCCTGTGTTTTCCCCACAGTGGCAGAATCAAATCCCTGTAGATTTTTCCATAAGCCACTGGTTCCTTATTTATGATGTTGTTCTTTATTTATTATATAAGCAGCCTTTTATTAGGAAAAGAGCTCTGATTTGCTGCTCAGTGTGACACTTGGACAGCTGGTTCTGATCCCTGTATCATTTTGTTGTAATATAAAAATGTGTGATGGACTGTCTGCCATGAGAAATGCTGAAACAGCATGTGAGATCACACATACACACAGGTTTTAGATACAAGGTGTTAGGTGGAAGACCAGATGCTAATTACAGACTTTTCTAAGTTAATTATAGCTTTAGCTGCTAAGAAGGAAATCAGTATCCCTTTTATAATGTTTCGAGGGGGAAACCAGGTTTAGTACACTGGTGCAAAATCATAAATGCTTTGGTGTCTGTGTGAGAGGATACTGCTCACAGATCAAAGAAATGTCATTTGAAAGAGAAAATGAGTTGTGCTGAGGATTACAGAATTTAATACTTTGAAAATACATCCTGTTTTGTATATATATATATATATTTTTTTATATATTATGACAGAGGAGGAGATAGGCGACCTCACACAAAGGGGTTAGGCAAATACAGTTTTCTTTAAGGAATATTCTGTTTTACTTTACAGAGACACTTATCTAGTCCCTGACAAAGAAACATCTGTGAGCACTTTAAGCAGGTATTTAGAGAGAGAGAGACAAATCTAAGTAACTGTAGTAGGAATTGCACTGTTAAAACCTTGTTTTGTTTAAGAGATTTGTATGTCTTGTGATATAATAGTTCTCTATTTTCTGTGTTACATACTTATTTTCTATTATAGTAAAACTCTATTTTTAGAGCTTACTTGGTCTGTCTTTGATTTTCTTTCCTTTACAAGTAGAGTATATATAGTTAAAGCAGACACTATACATACGATGAATGGTGATACCAAACTCGAAAAAGGTAAGCATTTCAAATCTGAGGTCTTTTATTACAGTTTTTAAGGGTTCATTTCTGTACACCTGGTTAGGTGCCCATAGGCAAAGATATCTGGCCCCCCGAAGACAGAATTATCTGAGCCTATACATTGGGTACACTAACAAGAGGTTCACAGTTTGAATCCCTCCAGAATTTAAGACCAAAGGTTGATTCGAATCCACAAAAACAGACAAGAGGGTTACCTTGTTCTGTTAACTGTTCTCAAGACTGCACTGGGAGGCTGGCACTTCGGGAGTAGAGGGCTGACCTGCTGAGTGGGTTTGTGACACTCAGTATTAATATTATATGTCAAGATGGCTTTGGAATGATTTGGATTTACCCTCCATAAGGCATAATAGGGGACTACATGAAATAACAAATACCAAGTTCATTATTTCATGAATTATACTAAAAATTAGTAATAACAAGTCAGACAATCTTTCAAAAGATACTAGTAATGCCTGTAAACATTGCAAATAAATTAGAGACATATATACACATATATTTATACACACACACACACACACACACACACACACAGATAGATATATATATTCTCAGACTTTTTTTCTGTCCACCTGATGGAATCTTGAATGAGTTAAGTAAATATTATTTTTCTTCAAGGCCCTGATCCAGCAACTCAGTGAATACACACTCAGTATATCATATTATAAAATTACAAAAAACAGTCTTCTGTTTCCAGTTGTTTGATCAGAAATTTTATAAATGGTTTCAGTTATTTTTGTTACATCTATGTTGGTCCAACAAAAGGTATCAACTCACTTGCATCTGTATCACTCATGGTTTGTCAGCAGTTAATTCATTAGATGAGGTCTCCCTTGCCAGGAGTTTGACTGTTGCTCCACCCTTCCCACAAACACACACACACACTCTTACTATAAGAGATCTCAGTAGCTCTTATCTGTTATGTTTGGGAAGCAGGCCACAGCCCTTTCTGTCAAAAAGAGATTTATATATTTAGTCTGGGTAGTTCACTGAAGACCTGACATTTTATCAGATAGGTCTTTAGAGGTTAAAAAACAGTGCACATCTTTACAAAATTTGCTGGGAAAGGGTAACATTTATGAGATATGAATCTTTCTTGAAAGATATTCATCCCCAACTGAAGTTAGTAGCAAAAAATGTTTTAATGCTAGGCATTTAAATGTGCAAGCTGTTGCATTTCGAAGGGGGTAAACAAATCTCCAGTTTAATAGGCAACTGATATTAACAAGCTGTTTCAGTTTCCTAATGGCCATCTGATAAACAGCTTTTTTTAAACAAAAAGAAGGGATTATTTTATTTTAGTTGTCATAGTGATTTGTAGATGTGGAAGGATACATTGAAAATTCCAAAAAATGTGTTCCACAATACTCCATTTTTCAAGCTACAGATAGCAAAATGGCTGTAGGCTCTGCCCACAGCCATAAAAATGGCATTTGTCGATAATGTGGCCAAACTTTGGTATATACTAAAGTTTATCAAGGGTAAGAAATGAGATGATTAAAGCTATGGTGTTCATAGAGCCCTGCCTGAAACTCATTGTACAAAGAACTGCAGCTGTAACCTGTAAATAATGTATCTTTGACTGTAATTTCTGTAATGTTCATTATCAATATCAACTGATATTCTGAATATTATATGCATTGTAGATACTTCCTTGTATTATTATTTCTGCTGAGCAATTTTTGTCAACTTTGCTGTGACAGTTTGCTTGCACCAGGAGTCAGACCTCCTTGAAAATCAACAGTGCTCAATGGAGTTTATTCTGGCAAAACAAACAAATAAGTACAAATTGCTTCTTGGTATTGATCCACTAGAGGGACTGAACAAGGCATTGTATTTTAACCTCATTTGCAGGGTCTTTAATTTTTAATCGGTGAAATGAAACAGTACTTCTACATTAACTTTAAAGAGGGATTTTCCAGTGAGCAGTGGTATGGGGGCGTTACTGATTTGAGAGACCAGTGCATTTTCAGAATACAAATCCCATGGCTTATTTACCTTTGATCTGTGGGCTGTCCTATAGTTGATAATGCAATTGAAATATTTTGACAATTTCTAATTTTTCAGGTGCTTGAAATACCTCATGCTGACAGACAAGCAGGCTACTGAAGTGAATGTTCCTGATGCAGCTGTATATTATTTTTAAAGGGACAGGAACTGTTTCTACATTTAATAGCAGTTATTGAAGTTATCCCTGGCTCTACATGAAAAATGTGAACCCCTGTGTGACACTCACTGACTTAAGTAACATGCAGAACTCTGTTATTTATTCAACCTCTCTGAAAAAATAAAAATATTTTTATACAATATTCTTTAATGCTCCTGCAGTGGCTCAGCCCCCACTCCCCCAGGTCAAGTGCAGCCTTTTCCCCCTGCATCCCTGGCACTTACTTCCCCTACTTTCAACCCCATAGGCTTACTCCCCATAGCAGGGCTTGGTCATACCAGACTCAAATCTCCCACTTCCTCCAGGGTGCAGGAGAACCCTGGGTGAGGGGACTGGCCAGTGGTAAAAGGCAGGGCTCAAGCACACCTGAGGTCCTCCTGCTTCAGCCAGGGCTTTCCTTTTTCAGTAGCTCCCCCCCCCGGACTTCAGTGCTCTAGGGGTTCCAAGCCCATGCATGCAATGCATACCAGAGCAGAGCCCAACTGATGCTCCCACTGTACCTCTGCTGCACTGCCATCTGTGGTCAGCCAGGTAGCAGGTGTGTAGCAGAGGTAGCTACCTCCATCCCAAGAGGAAGATATCCTCTGGGATGCTCAATCCTGTGTCCTGGATAGCCCCTGATGACCAAGGCTGGCTTCCAAACTCTGTTCCCCAGCATGACAAGCAGTAGCTCTACTGCTGCACTGATGGGCCATCCATAAAATGATAACATATTAATTAAATATATGGAGTATAAAACCATCCACATGGTTATGTAAGCAAATTATGGAATCTACTAATTAATTGGAGCAGTTGGACCAAGGTGGGCTCTGGGAGGAAGAGAGTGATGGAACAGAGGCACATTCCTCCAGTTGTACCTCTCCACAATTCATACACTGTTCTGGTGGAGAGTGGTTCCTCTATTTAGGCACCTGCAGTGGAGACCAAGAAGGATGCTGGGAACCTCCACAAAGGAGACCCACAGGAGGGTGGCATGGGACCCCACAGGGGAAGGAAACAACTCCTGGTGGGGGACTCAGTAGGGGTAGAACTGGGGAAGGAAGGGGAGAGGAGGTAGGTGCCTACCTGGCACCACAGCTTGGAGGATAGGGTAGAATCCTCAGAATCACAGGAGCAGCTGCATGAGGGAGGAGGAGGGAGCTGGATGTCATTGTGCACCTAGGGACAAATAACCTGGCTGGGAATGGGGTCAGAGCAGTGCAAGAGGAATTTGAAGAGTTGGGGAGGGGCCTCAGACAAGAAGCACGTATGGTAACCTTCTTGGAGGTGATGCCTATCTATGGCAAGTGTGATGTTAGGGTACTCAACACCATGGGATTCAATGAATGGTTGAAAACCTGGTGCAGAGCTCAGGGTTTTGGCTTCATTGGGGACTACGGGTCCACCTGGAGGGATGCAGGCCTATACTGGCGTGATGGTCCACATCTGTCCCGAGGGGAACCAGGATCCTAGGTGATAAGTTTAAATGCTTCATTGGCAAGCATTTAAACCAGCCAAGGGGAGGCACTGAAAGGAGCAGGGGAAACCCAGCCTCCCCCACAAAGCACAATAGTTAGAGAGGTAAACACCAAGGTAGAGAAGTCAACAGGGAGCAGAACAGGGGTAAATGCACAAAAAGGCAGTAAGGAGAGGAATGGGGCTAAAAAGGGTAAGGCCATCAAAAAATGGAGGGTGATGAGTACCAATGCCCATAGTCTATATAACAAGCTCTCTGAACTAGTGGTCTTGATGGAAGAGGGACACCTGGATATCGTGGCAGTCACAGAAACATGGTACACTGAGAAACACAACTGGGATGTCAACATACCAGGGTACACAAGCTACAGGAGGGACAGAGAGGGTAAAAGAGGAGGAGTAGCTCTCTCTGTAGGGGAAGGGATCAAAGCAATGGAACTAAAGGATAAACAGGGAGTACAGGAGGCACTGTGGGTCACCCTGGAGACAGAATATGGCACCACAATCCGCACGGGGGTTGTATACAGATCCCCATCTCAGGGGGAGGCAATGGACAAGGAAATGATTGATGGCATCCTTAGAATGGCAGAAAAGGGGGAGATATTGTTGATGGGGGACCAGAATATGCTAGATGTTAACTGGAGCACCTTTGCTGCAGCCACATCCAAGAGCAGGGTTATTCTCGATGACCTACAAGGGGCAACCCTCAGACAGCTAGTGGTGGAACTCACTCAGGAAGAGAGCAATCTTAGACCTGGTACTGTCAAATGGGGATGGAGAAAGGATCTCGGATTTAGAAGTGGGTAGCTATGTGGGAACAAGTTACCACTAAACAATGTGGTTCACGATAAACACAGCCATAGGGTCAAGCCACACAAAAGCAAGAGTATTGGACTTTAGGAGGGCTGACTTTGGGGAAAATGGGAGCGTGCCTCAGAAAAGCACTAGCAAACAGGCAAGGAGGAGGGGTGGAGGAACAATGGGAAAAATCAAAACAGCCATCACAGAGGCAACAAGCTTTTGTGAAGCAAATCAACAAAGCAAAATGAAGGAAAAAAAAACACTATGGTTCTCAAAAGGGTGGTGGAAAGGTTAAGGAGAAAAAGGCATTCAGGAAATATAAGGAAACACAGAAGGAGCAGGACGAGAACTGTAACAGTTAAAGCAGAAGGAAGCAGGAAGGCAGTCGAATAGCAAAGGCCCAAACTGAGAAAGGATAGCCAACTCAGTTAAAAGGGGATAAAACCTTTTATATGTACATTAGGAGTGAAGAAAAGACCAAGGGAGGGATAGTGAGGCTTAATAAAGGGAAGGAGGGTGGGCAGAGGGGACAGTGAAAAGCAGGGATACTGAATGAATACTTCTGCTCAGTATTCACAAAAGAAAGAGGAGGAAGGTACCTAAATCAAGAATAGACGCAGCTGGATAGGAGGTTGATACCAGTCCATTCACAGAAGAAAGGGTTCTGAAAAGAACTCTTAAAACTGAAGTTGGACAAAGCAATGGGGTCTGACAGGATTCACCTAAGAATTCTAAAAGAACTAAGGGTAGAACTAGTGACACCACTGACTACCCTTTTTAACAAATCATGGGAGGATGGTGTGGTACCTGAGGACTGGAGGAGGGCGGATGTGATTCCCCTTCACAAAAGTGGGAGCAAGACAGAGGCAGGAAACTACAGACCTGTTAATTTGACCTCAGTGGTAGGGAAAATGATGGAATCACTTCTGAAAGAAAGAATTGTTGAATTCCAAGAGGCCAGTGGGGCACAGGATCCACGGCAGTATGGATTCACAGCAGGAAGGTCATGTCAGACAAATCTAATAGATTTCTTTGACTGGGCGATCAAAGTAGTAGACCAGGGAGGGGATGTAGACATGGCCTACCTAGACTTTAGCAAGGCATTTGACACAGTCCCACACAAAAGATTAATACACAAGTTAGCTAGCCTTGGAGTTGGTCCCAAAGTGGTAGCCTGGGTAAAAAATTGGCTGGACAACAGAATGCAGAGGGTGATAGTAAACAGAGTTCACTCTGAAGAAAGAAGGGTTACTAGTGGGGTACTGCAGGGTTCAGTACTGGGACCAGTCCTCTTTAATGCCTTTATAAGTGACCTTGCAGAGGGACTGGAAGGAAAAGTATGTCTCTTTGCAGACGACACAAAGATCTGCTACAGGATCGATATAGAAGGTGGGATAGAAAGGATGAGAAGGGACTTGGCAAGGTTGGAGGAATGGTCAAATGTATGGCAGCTTAGATTCAATGCAAAGAAGTGCAAAGTAATGCACCTGGGAAACAAAACCCAGGAAGAGTACACAATGAGGCGAGATACTAACAACAACAAAAATGGAAAGGGACCTGGGAATAGTCATATCAGATGATCTTAAGGTGGGCAAGCAATGTGAGAGGCAGTAAGGAGGCTGGCGAGATACTGGGATGCATAGGAGAGCATCACCAGTAGGAAACAGGAAGTTGTTATCCCTCTGTACAGACAGTTGGTGAGACCCCATCTGGAGTACTGTGTGCAGTTCTGGAGACCCCATCTCCACAAGGACATAGACAGAATGGAGGCTGTGCAGAGGAGGGCAACTAAAATGGTGCAGGGTCTGCACCAGAAGACATATGAAGAGAGATTAAAGGAGCTTAATATATAAACCCTTAAGGAGAGGAGGGAGAGGGGGAACATGATAGAAACTTTCAAGTACCTCAAAGGGAATCAATAAAGTCCAAGAGGGTAGCATCTTTCAGAAAAAGAGATGTACAAGAACAAGGGGGCACAATTTGAAGATAGAGGGGGGACAGCTCAGAGGTAAATGTGAGGAAGTATTTTTTCATGGAGAGGGCTGTGGATACATGGAACAGCCTTTCTGAGGAGGTAGTGGAGTCAAAAACAGTGGGGAAATTCAAGAATGCATGGGACAGACATAAGACAATTCTAGTTGGGGGGGTAGGAAGAAACAGGCTGTCGGTTAACTAGGATCTGCAGCTTATCCATTAGGTAGGGAAATGGGCAGACTAGGTGGGCCAAGCGGTCCTTATCCACACGTCAAATTCTATCTTTCTATTCAGTGGTGCACAGCCCCTTGGCACTCCATTCACATGGTTACAGTATGTAAGCAAATCACAGAACCTACTAATTCATCAGTAGTATGGCCTGTTTCCATCTACAAGTGAACCTCCTGCCTATGCAACCCAGCATCCTATTTGCCCTCGCCACTGCCTTGCTGCATTGTGTAGAGGGTTTCAGATTGCTTGTGACTACAATCTCCAGGTATTTCTCCTCTTCAGACACCATGATGGTCACTCCTCCCAGTGTTCACTCAGCCCTAAGTTCTTACTCCTTATGTGCATGACCTTGCACTTTTTTGTGTTGATCCCCAGTTACCAGATTCCAGACCATCTCTACAGCTTTGTAAGGTCCTCCCTCAGGTCACTGACTCCCTTCTCTGTGCCCAGTCTTCTACAGAGCTCAGTGCTATCCATGTATGACAGGGTCAGAGCCCCTGTGTTTGTGCTGCATTTTCCTTTACACTGTCCTGTTCTTGCAAGTTTATTCTTCTAGCTATAGGCTGAAATCTGGCCACTTTCAGTCCTGCAGTCCCCCCCCCCTTTCTCCCAAGTGCAAGGAACATACAAATAAGACAGGAGCTATTATGTTGCTTGCCTTCTCTTGTGCTGCACTGCAGGTAGCCACAGATGGAATGTAAGTAATTAAAAATAACTGAAACACCGAGCCTTGTACTCTATGTTTTATATTATTCTGTGTAAACTGCTTTGGGTTTGCTGGAAGCCAAAAATAAAACATTCTTTCCTATGTGAAACAGAGGTGTGTCTGAGAGGCCAATTGGGTTCACCTGTGACTGGTTATCCAGAAGCAGAGGAGCAATGTAAGTCTATGGGGAGAGCCTTAC
Source organism: Neoceratodus forsteri (assembly GCA_016271365.2). NCBI lineage: Eukaryota > Metazoa > Chordata > Ceratodontiformes > Ceratodontidae > Neoceratodus > Neoceratodus forsteri. Next base: position 276,801,132 of record CM028138.1, on the reverse strand, counting down.
TATGGAAAGGTCTGAAGTAATAATTTGAGTTTGTATTTCTATTTTCAAAGAAGTTTATGTTCATATTAGGTTCTTTTGAATGTTTACAAATGCATGAAAAGACTACTTGTCATGAAGAACACTCTTTGGAAAGAGAAAAGGCTAATTAAGCTGTTATGAGAAGCATGAGACTTGGTTGTCAGGTGACCCTTTGTAGAGGTATTTAAGGGGTGTGGTTTGCCTGTGTTGAAATGGGGGAGGTGGCAGCCTGTGTTGCTGTCATAGCAGACCTTTGTGAGACAAGGGCCTAACTAAAGGGAAAAGTTAGAAGCAGCCTTGAGACCTGTATCTTTTCCTTTCTCTATGCCTGGAGAGGGATAGCTAAAGATGTCCAAGGAAGTCCTTCTACAGATTTTGCAATGCCTTATTTCTGCCTGAAGAAAGTAAGTCTCATGGTAACTGACATTTTGTCTTTCATCCTGTTTGAAAAGAACAGTTTCAGCCATTTTTAAAGTGACTGTTTTATAATAAACATATGACAAGCCAAGGCATTTTTAACTGCATACCTGCCTGTCTGTCACTTAAAAGGACCCTGCTACACCATGATGAGGCAGATTCTTCCCTTTATGTTGTCCCCAGTGTCATTTATGAACACATTGAAAAGTACCAGTCTGAGCACCGTCCCCTGTCGAACCCCATTGGTAACCTCTTTCATCCCTGAGGACATCTCCTGACTCATTTAGTCATTTTTGTCCCCTGCCCCCAGGTCTTCCAATCTCTTGTGGGGGGCTGAGTCAAAGACCTGCTTAAATCTAGGTAGGATATGTTCACTGCCTGGTCCCCATCCATCGCCTTTGGTACCCAATCAAAGAAACAGATCAAGTTTATTTGGCATGAACTCCTTGCCTTAAACCCCTGTTACCTGTCACTTTGTAACCTGTTCGACTCAAGGAACTTAACCAACCTTTCCTTACGGATGGTTTCTATCAGCATGCCAACTATCGATGTCAGGCTATATTACCCCCCCCCCAAGGCCCTTGAGCGCATTGTTGCTGACCAGTTTACAGACTACCTGGACAAATATAATCCTATGTGCACAGCAACACGGGTTCAGACAAGGGCACAGCACATCAACAGCCCTCCTGGAATTCACTGGAGTACTTCACAACTCGTTGGACAAAGGCCATCTAACTGGAGCCGTATTCATCGACTTGACAAGGCATTGGACACTGTTCACCATGGCCTGCTTACCAAACAGCTGCTGAATGCGGGCTCTCCCAGGACTCCACTGCATGGTTTAACAGCTACCTGGACCAGGCGCTCCAAAAAGTAAAAATCTCAGGAGTACTGACTCCAAACCTGTTCGCTCAGGTGTCCCTCAGGGATCCATACTGGGCCCACTACTTTTCAGCCTTTTCCTGAACTCCCTTCCACTATCCTGCCCAGAACAAATTATCCTCTATGCTGATGACGCCTGTGCTTCTCACCCCCATAAGGACCCACAACCCTTACTTCACAACCTACAGCTTGCTTTCTCCGCTGTTGAAACTGGTTCTAAAGCATAAACTGGTTCTAAACCACAAAAGACTAAATCTATGCTTTTCTGCAGCTCGCAAACAAACACAGGCATTACCCCTTGATATCAATACAAGCGCTGGTAACACCCTTGAACAAGTGTCATCTTTTAAATACCTTGGAATCTCACTTGACCTTTGCCTATCTTATGGGACTCACATTGATAGTGTTGCCAGAGTGGTAAACTCATGCATTGGAATTCTCTACGAAATAGACAGCATCTTATTCAGGCAGCACTGAAGATTGCTATCCAGAGCTCTGTGGCCTCCGTCATAGACTACCGCCTCATAATCTATGGCTCTGCCTTTACTACCTCCCTCAGGCGCATAACGACCTCCCTAAACAAGGCCTGTCGACTGCTTACTGGATCCTGACTCACACATACATGTGAGCTTTATGCTCAAACAGGATGGCTTCAACTTGCTAACTGCATAAAGTACCTTACCTGCTTGATGGCGAAAAAAAACCTACTTTGGGCCTTTCTCCATCTAGTGTCCAAGCCCTCCTGCACCCAAACACTAATCCTCGTAACACCAGAGGGTCTGAACATCAGCTTCTACAGGTCCCCTGATGCCACACCACTCTGGGCCAAAGATCCTTTGCACACCATGCACCCAGCTGGATGAATGCCCTCAACACTCACATCACCTCCACCTCCTCACTGGGCATATTCCAATCAAGCCTCCACCATCATCTCACAGCCTCCAGCTCATGTGACTGCCACCCCTAACTTCCCCCTTCCCCACTGAGATCAACCACCTCCCTCTGATGTTCTTTGAGAATGCCGTGAGCTGCTCTAGTCTCTTTTTCAGCTGCCATCATCCTATCCTCTCACCCTTCCTCCCTCCCTGATTTCTTCTAGGTTTATGAAATGATTCCTTGTATGTGTTATTCATGTATCCTGTTTACCGTGATGTCGTACCTGAATTGATGAATATGGTTGTATGCTCTCTTTAATGTTGTATGCCCTTGTTTAACATGGTTAACATGTATGTACTCTCCTGACATGGAACATTTGTAAAACAGCCTTGGCTCAAAGGTAATTGTAATGCTAGATCTAAATAAACAATAAACAAAAAAAGCAGACTAGTCTAGTTCCCTGGCTCATCCCATGCCTTGCTCATATTCAGGGGCATTGCATTAGCAGTCTTCCACTCTCATGGCACCGACCACACCTGTGCCAAGGCAGCTGTTAAGCAGGTCTGCCCAAGGGACAGCTAGTACTGCTGCCATCAATCACTCTCAGCACCCTTGGGAGCATACCATTTAGCCCAAGAGATTCAGTCACTTTGAGGGCTTGGACTCCCTTGAGGACCCTGGTCTCAAAGATCACCTCCTTGTACATCCTAACCCCCCATTCTGATCCTTCCCTATGGTACTGGTTAATCTTTTTTTTAATCAACTGTTTGTCTCCTTAAGTCACTCCATCTGGACTGGTCCCTCAGCCCCATCATCTAACTTCTCTGAAGCTTACCTTCCCCATTGGGTCCTCTACCACAGGACTTAAACAGGAGCTCAGTCAATGGTACAGGGCCTGTTGCGGATTGGGCATCACTGCAGTTGGAGATTTTTCCTCTATTTTGTCCAATGTCCCTGCAATGACATGATGTGCCTAGTCCACCTCCACAAAGACACCCATCAAGGATGGAGTTCTCCTCTGTTTCTAAAATCCTGCTGCACCACCATCTGTATTCCACCAGGTGACAACTGGCCCATGGAACATGGGTTTCCCCCTCTGCAAGGGAGCACAGCTATTCCTCCAACTGATAACCAACCCATGGGATGTGTGTTTCCCCCTCCACAAGGGAGCACGGCTATTCCTCCAGCTGACAATTGATCTGTGGGACATGCGCTTCCCCCTCCTCAAGGGAGGAGAGCTATTCCTCTAGCTGACAACTGACCCATGGGACATGAATTTACCCCTTCCCAAGGGAAGAGAACTGTCCTAGTGACACTCAATCCTCCCTCCTCCAGTCAGCCCCCAAGCGACCCAAGCCTGTTCCCAAACCCAAGACACTGGTGCAGCAGGCAGTGAGGCAACAGTTCCTCAGTATTCCATGCTGTTTGGCCAGCCTGTCCATCCTTGCTTTAGCAAATACTGAGCAAAAATATTTATTCAGTATGTCTGCCATTCCTCTACTGTCCCCCACCCACTCTGCGCCTCTTCTGATTTTGACCATACCTTCCTTCTTCATCCTTTTTTCTCAGATATACTGAAAAATGTCTTGGCACCTTCCTTGACACCCTTTGCTATCCTCACCTCCATGCCCACCTTGACCTTTCTTACCACTCTGCTAGCTGTTTTTAGCTTTTCCAGGTAGTCTGCTGTGTTTTCCTCCCACTGGGTCTCCCTGTATTTCTTGAAGGATACATTTTTCCCTCATAACATTTACAATCTCCCCTGTAAACCACAGTGACTTCTTGTGCGTGTTCCTTTTGCCCATCTGCTTCATGCAGGTGCTGGTAACTTCCTTACTCCCATCTTGAATTATGGACCATTTTTCTTCCACCCCATGTTCCCTCAAGCTTTGGCAGGTGCACTCCAGATTTACCCCCATTTGGGTGAGGTCATCCTTTTTGAAATCCAGAACATGTGTCTTTGTGTTCAGGACATCCTTCCCCATATTGAGCAGAACCTTATGGGAAAATTCTACAAATTCTTTGTTGAATTTAATAGAGAAAAACAAAAGAAAGCCAAACTTATTCACTGATGTTTGCTTTAGAATTGCTGCTTTGAAGCAGCCAACGAAACGTTAACGGTGTTAGAGGCCTTTAATAATACTGAGAATGATTAAAAAACAGTCTTGTTTAAAAACAGTTTATGGAGTGATTGTGATATCTCCTAATGCATGTTCAACTTACAGTATCTAAAAATAAAAACATTATTTAAATATTTGCATTATAACAGTCTGTGTGGACATGTAAGCAAATCATGGAATTTACATATTCATTTCAAACCGGCTCAAAAACTCACCCCAAATATGAAAGGGCTTCTATATCTATATCTATCAATCTATCTACATACATATATATTCTTCTTCTCCCCCAGCTGTTTTCGTCCCTCCATGCTCCATCCCTGTTTCAACACTCTCTGTGCCAACTGCTTCCTGTCAGCACACCTTGTCTCAGCCTTGAGCTCTCCTCCTGCTTTGTTAATCCCCCCTCCCCTGACTGGCAATCCTGTGAGGAAGCCCCCCCCTTGTGGCATGGCCCTGGCACTTTGGGGACTACGTAACATGCTTGACTAGTGGGAAGAGAGATGAAGAAGGTGATAGGTGTTGTGGGGGACATGCTGTGGAGTACCATGTACACAGTGCAATGCTTTTATCCAAAGTTTAGCCTGCCCACCACTCCCATTGATTATTTATGGAAACATTTTACTAGGAAAAGCCTACTGAGCTCTGAACAGCTAGTTTCCAGTAGCACCCTGCCAATGCTCAAACTTGAACTCTGAGAGTGGTATCACACTATCATCCATGACACCAAGGTCCCTCACCTGCCCACCAGAGGAGGCGCTCAAGCAGCTGGCTGTTAAGCCCTCCCCCTGGATTCTCAGCACACTGCCACTGCAGTACTCTCACAACTCCTCCAGCTCATTAAATGGGGCCGGGCCCAGGATGGGAACCCAGGTCTCCTGTACAGGAGCAAGAATGCTCCGCTAGTGTCACCAGGTCAGGCAAAAGGGACACCATCAAGTGTCAACCCATCTGAGCCTCAAAAGAATCCCTCCCCACCTCCTTTCTGATGGAATTAGGTACTTTTTATGCCCTTCCACAAGCACTTCCTACTTTCATGTATGCCTGGTTTAACCTCTCCTGTACCTTTCCAGGCTTACCTTCTGGCTGAGGTCAGCAGGCAGAGGAGTAAGCAGTATGAATAATTTAGTTCAGTGTGGTATGGGGGCAAGGGACCCAGCAGTACGGAGAACATGGTAACATATTCCACTCAAGTTCCACACCATTTACCATGTTTGCTTCCCTCTCCTCAGTGTGTGGCCTGTCACTTTACATCTTTTGGTTACTTCTCCCATGAACAAGGCGGCAGTGTATGGCTGCATGCAGGGGATCATCCACCACCCGGGTCAATGCCAAATTTCACAATGATGGCAAGTATGGTTTCTGGACCTTATATATGGTGCCCTCCTTCCTTGGACACCAGGGGGTGGATGTGCACCAGCAGGAGCCAACTGCCCTCCCTAAGACAGGTGGCATCTGACAACTGTGCTGAAGTGGGAATCCTGAGCTGAGGGAGCCATCCCAGATTTCCCTCAGGATATGAAAATGGGTTTACCACTATGCCACAAGACTGACTATAAAGGCAGTTCTATTCACAATTGGAATTTAAAAAACAATAACGCTAGTGGCCTGGATTTTCAAGGCATTGAAGCATGATTTTTCTGCACATGTAGTAGCTGTGATATGACTGTTAGACCACAGAAAATGTGGTGTAACTATGTCACAAGTGCAACATGTTGCACACTGAAAGTGACGCATGCATCAAAAAAGTGATGTATGCATAATTTCTTTGGCCATAAACGAGCAAAGTGCTGTAAGTGTATCAGAATGTTTAAAAAGTACTCACAAACATTTTGGTGCATTCGCAGAAATGCAGCTGCGGCAGAACAGCAGTTGTAAGTCCTATGTCCAAGCCTTTCAAATTTCAGACCAGATTATTTATCTTTAGTTAAGCATAGATTCACAGAAACCAAAACAGCAATCCCCTGATTTGGTGATCTACTACTAAAATCCTGTACAGTAATGTGTGTATTCTCTCCCCCCCCCCCCCCAAATTTCAGCTGGAAAACTAGCTGCCTTTGATCTGTTTATTTACCTGGTTAAATTTATTTTATTTCAAAAGTTTTCCCTGGAAAGACATACTGAGCTGGTAGATGCATCGGGGTGAGGTGGGGTGAGGAGAGGGAGTGAGGTAAGGGTGAGACAATAGGTGCAAGAGTAGAAATATATTAATATTTGAGTGACCACAATAATCAGTGCCAAGTAAAACAGTGCAATGAAAATAATGAGTGATGTACAGTACAGAACAGATGTGCAAAACCAATATTCAGAGTAAATTAAACTATTCAACAAAGTGCATACATATACAGAACTGCACTTTATCAGTAGCATGATTAACTCATAAACGGGGGACTCCGGAGCATAGCAGCACAATTGTAAAAAACTATGTGAAGGACAGCTCTAAAATCAGAGGCAGAGCAATTGCTGGAGGGAGATGTAAAGTCATGAAGAACAGAATTAAGGGAGAAGAAGAGACTGTGTGGACAGGACATGGGAAGAGGGCTCAGAGCTTAGGGAAGTGACAAGAGAAGGCAGTTTGGCCAGCAACAGATTCCTGGGGAGGACAGTAATGCTTAGAGGGTGGGGAGCAGAAAGGAGGGAGGAGCCAAGCCAGAACTTGGATATGAAGGAGGCACAGTAGGTGAGGTACCTGGCATCAATGGAGGGAGGGAGGGAGAAGAGAGGCAGTGGGGGGTAAAGGAGGCCAGTCCAAGGCAAAGCAGCTGAAGGAGTGAAGGGGGTGGCCAGTCTGGCAAGGGTGGGCTTGGGAACATAAAATAATGTACATTAAATAAAAAATCCTAGAAACAAGATCATTTTTAAATATTACTTTCATTAGGAGGCAGCTCCCTTAAACTGAACAAACAAAAGCAAAGGTTACGTTACATGGATGGCAAATATGTTTTTGTAGTTCAGATCGGTTTTCTAGGCTCTATTTATTAGAATTTTGATGACCGGGTGGGCCTAACTTAGACAAGCAAGTCCCTTTCTCAGGGGCGACCCGGGGAAAAGTACATTCCATACATATCTTGAGCAGGCATTATAAAACATAGTGATACAATTTTCAAAAAAACAAATTACAGGAAGTACAGTTTAAACAGCATACAATGTTAGAAACAACAATAGTGACAAGAAGCATATTTTTACAATAGATTACATTGTAGAAAGGTATAAGTGCATGGTAGGGTTAACAGTCGTGGCATTCATACTTGTTCCTAAAGGAATGAAGGTAAAGTCATGAGAGAATAAGAAAGTTAGGAAAGGCATAGTGAAAATAAGGGGTTGAGAGAGAGAGGTTCGAAATGGAAGGGAAGTCAGAATGGATTGCACCAGTTGGGCTATTAATTCCTGAAAATAGATGGCAAATAGAGGTACCACAGCCTATAGTAAAGTTATTAGTTTTAGCTTGTCATTTGCTCTAGTACTTTAGACATGAAAGGGTTGTGAAGAATCCTGCATAGTAAAGCAGTTCTGAAACTGTATTGTATTAAACCTCCCTTAGGCTACAGGAACAAACCTTCAGTCCCCACCACATAAGCAATAAAACATGACTGTGTGTGCATTACACAGTTTAAGCATGACTCGGGGGCATAGTGAGGCCACGAGGCTGCAGGCGAGTGCGTCCAGCTCCTAGCTATGCATTAGAACTGTCTAATGCACACCCAGAGTGGATTATTGCACTTATAAATGTGACTTTGTCTTCTACATGGGGCTTCTAGTTTTAGCCATGCATTAGACTCTTCTAATGCAAGGCTAATGACCAATAAGAATAGCTGAAATCCCTTCCCAATTTTATAAAGAAAAAAAATACTTTTATTTTGCAGAGCTCAGAGTCAGGCTGGCCAATCAGGATACCCAGAAACTTTTGGGTGGGCACCCCTCTGTTGTGTACCTAGACACCTAATAAACTCTAAAAATCTTTGCATTTATTATCTGTTTTTAATGAAAGGGGGCATTTGGGCACTGAAAGTAAATGTCAGGTGCAAACATAAAGCTAGTGTATCCAATTTAAGTGGAAAACTATTACAAGAGTCACCCTGGGCCCTTCCCTATTGATTTTCCAGGTGCGGGTCCTGTACCCCAGTCTGACCCTGCATTACTAGCATAAAGTGAATTGTCTTTGAATAAATAGCTGACTTTATTCTCAACACTTTACATTTGCTACTTTTTATGTCATAGAAAAATACTAACTTTCTCATGCAGTTGATAGAATGCAGTCAGTACGTTCCTACTGACAGCCAATGAGCTTCTGTGTGCAACAGCAACTGTGTCTGGTCTCTCTCTTCAAAACAGCACAAAGACTAAAATCTTATGGAACAAGAACATTATTAAGCTTGCTTAGCCATGGCTTGACCCAGAGTTCCATGGTTTACTGGAAGAGTGTGTGTGTGTGTGTGTGTGTGTGTGTGTGTTGGGGGGGAGGTCATTTTCGGCTACCTTGAGTTAAGCCTCTCATGCAGACTGACTTCACAGCTTGAGAAACATGGCATGTTTTAACTTGCACTGCTGCATTTAATAAATGCCTCATGGTTTTAGCATAAAGCAGTTTTTTTCAGATTATTAATGAAGTACTGAAAATAGATAGCAAATAGAGGTCCTGCAGCCAATAGTAAAGTTATTAATTTTGGATTTTCATTTGCTCTAGTACTTCAGTTGGTAGTCAATTTTTGTTCGTTTTTGCATCCTTCCTTGTTGCATGTTAGACAGGACCTCCTTCTGCACATGCTGCCTCTTGCCTGACTTGGTAACTGCAACTGATCTCACCTCTTTGTTGTGGCCTGCACTTTACAGAAACACCACAGTGTGCAACTTCAGAAGGGCCTGACCAGTGTTCCCTATCACTGCCCAAGAGCCAACCCCATTGATGCAGAACAGCCCACTGGAGCACAGAGAGGGCATAAGCAACATCTGTTCACCCAATACCTACCAGTTCTGTTTTCTCACCTCCCATACTGCCACTGGTGACTGTGTGCATACTGATTCTGGCAAGCAGCAGCCCCGATGGCACCCCTTCCCAACACGTTCTGCCTTGCACAGACATCCCCAGACCCCTGAGCCACTTGGGCAGTCAGGCTACATGATCTGAATCCTCTCTCCTCAGAGGAGTGCAGCATACACACAGATGCTCAGCACTTCTTGGCTGGTCTGCTCTTGACATCTCAGGCCTGGGAGGAGGACCTGTCAAGACTACATATTGCCTGGAGCCATGCAGCCAGCCATTTTTAGTCATTTATGATCACTATCATGCCAAGAGCAGCTAACTTGCTGATTGACCATGCTATTGGTTGAGTCTAGTGTACAAATTATACAAAAATTTGGGGGATGTCAGCAGCTTGGGAATACGTATAATTTAATTTTTTTGTATAATTTATTCACTTCTGGTTGGTCAACATGAAAAGTGTTTTACTGCAAATCTGCGGTATGCTTATCCTGTGATAAATGTGCAGACAACCTGTAGATATGACGCTATAGCATCTTTAAAGTACTGATTGAACAACATTGTAGTGACACTTGTAAAGGTGCATAATTAGTATGTTTGTACTGTACATTTGACTGTACCACTATTGTTTTTCACACCCTTTGCAAATTATTTTCTTATTTCCCTTGTAAACAATGTAACCCTATATATTCCATGTAACTGTATGCTATTCTCCTAGTGCCTCCTTAACGAACTCTGGTCAGAGCCAAGACAGCTGCTATACTTTATCCTAGTGCACATGTACCTCGCAGCTCCAATACTGGTGCATGCGCACAGAGCTCATGGTGGCCATCTTGGTACCCCATGAGATAAGGCTTTTAATGGTAACAGGTCCCCTTGGACTTCAATCTGTTGCATTCTTTTAGAGAGGTAACACTTAAACTACTCTAAGGCAACACTATCCAAGCCAAGGTTATTTAAGGTGTCCAGCAAAAGGCTATGGTCCACCATATCAAAGGCTTTGCTAAGGTCCAAGAAAAGGGCACACACAGGTTTCTTTGTATCTACAGCATTATGCCAGTCATTAGACACTTTGGCAAGGGCAGATATCATGCTGTGTTTTGGCCTAAATCCTGATTTAACAGGGTTTAAGAGCTTTTCAGTTTCAAGGTACACTCTAAGCTGGATGTTTACAATATTTTCAAGAAGTTTGAGAGGGTTGGAAGTAAAGAAATTGGCAGGTAGTTATTCAGATCACTGGGATCACCAGATTTGAAAAGAGGATAATGTGTGCGATTTTCCAGGCAGACGGTAACACACCTTGTCCCAGGGAGGAGTTGAACAGGTGTGTAATGGGGCAGTCAGATAATGGCAATCTAATTTCAGGAAGTAAGGATCAAGATGGTCTGCTCCAGCACTTTTTAGTGTCAAGAGATAATAGGAGGTCCTCCACCTGCTTAAAGATAACTGGTTGAAAGCTGAAGGACAAAGTTCGTACTTTGCAGTTGTGGTTGGAGCTCGTGCCATCACTAATTACATCTTGAGCATTTAGCTTGGATACAGGGCAAGAGTCAAATGCAAGGCCTGCTGCAGTGAGAGGTTGTTGAGCTGCTCTAGGATGTTGACCCTGTTCATATATGTGGAACCTCCGGCCACTATCTTAGTGGGCAAGGGAGAAGTACATGAGTGACCCTCAAATTCTCTGAGTATAGTCCAGAACTTGGTGGTATTATTTTTATCTTCAAGGGCTGTCTGGAAGTAACGAGATTTTTCAGACCTAACTAGTTTAGTGCAAGCATTTCTAGCAGTCCAAAAAGCAAGCCAGTCAGCGTCAAGCTTAGTCTTCCGTGCCCTTCTCCACAAAACATCTCTATCCTTAGGGGTTTTTAGGGCAGGGAGAACCATCCGGTGACCTCTTCCTAGTCTTGATCTTCCTAACAGGGCATGTTTATCACTCAGGCCCAATACACAGCTATGGAAAATGGTGAATGCCTCAGTGATGGAAGATGCCAGATAGAAGTCTTGACAACTAATATTGCCTAGTTCAACTAGAAAAGCAGTTTGGTAAAAGTTTTTCAAACATCTTTTTAACTTAAAGGAAGAAGATGAGGGGATGTGAGGGGCGCACCTAATGTAGGCTGTAGTGCAATGATCGCTTAGGTCATTAACACCAGCATGTGTAATACTGTGTGACTTGTTAATGAGCATAAGATCCAGGAGAGTGCAGCGGTCCCAAGTTTTCTTATTATGATGGGTAATTTCAGAGGTAATCTAGTTTTTTAGAGCTCCTATCCTTCTAATTTAGGTTTAAGTCTCCCATAATTATGTATTCAGAGTTTGCCTTTTCTAGCAGATCATGGAGATAAAGTAGTATGCCACCCCCAGTGCAGGGCAGTCTATAACATGCAGTTATAGAGAATGCCAATTCATGTGATAGTGCAACCCTCAAGGCAAGGCATTCAAATTCTTTGGGAATGGATATACGATCAATAACTGTGACTTTGAATTTGTACTTGGCATAGATTGCAACCCCCACCCCTGGTCAGTCTGTCACACCTAAAGACACTATAGCCAGGTATATTAATAGAACTGTCAGGTATAGTGTTTGATAGCCAGGTTTCCGATATAAAGATGTCAGGGGACGTGTACAAAGCCCTAGCCCATGTCATGTCTAGTTTTTTGAGTAGGCTGCAAACATTCAAATGCAGGAAGCTAATGCCCTTGCAATGGGAGAGGTCTGATGGGGCATCTAAAGCCGCTGGGGGGCCAGGATTTAGCTTGTCGTTGCCTGAACATATAACACATAACAATGATCAAAAGCTTCCTGAGGCAACCTAGAGCTATTTTAAACACACATGTATTGGCCTGTTAGAGTTTAGCTGTTTAATGGGGGATAAGCTATGGACAGCAAAGTGACAAATGTTAGCCAGTGTGTATAGTATGACTCTTCCCGATATGAGGATTGCCTGTGTTAAGTAGTACAAGGGTTTAGGTTGTTGTATGTGCATTTGCAAACTAAAGGGTCAGTACCCTCAGAAGGATCCAAAGTCTTGTTTTGGTCAATTCATGGGAGGGACAGAACTATATTTTTGTATGAGTCCTGATATAGGAAGGCAACTGTCCTGATGCTGGGAGTAGAGGTTGGTGTAAAAAAAAAAAAAAATACAGCTAAGGAACACCACAGCCTGTACAAATCCCACTATATTCCTCGTGACTAAAGAAACTTTTAACAAGAATTGTGCGCAATACCAAGGCTAAGCCTTTTAAAATGAGATCTAGTAAAGCTAGCTAAAACCAGGGCTAGTCTGATAGAGAGGAGAGTACTTTTAAGGGGGTGGCAACCTAGAAGGTGGCCTATATACAAGTACAGGGAGGAGACAGAACACCCAAGAGCATTTAATGGTGGCCGGGGTTGGGGCGTGTGGGTGGGGAAAAAAAAAAATTATAGCCTGTAATTTAAACAGTAGAAAGCAGGACAGTTGCATAAGAACTTACCATAGCAATAGATCTTCAAGAGTATCTCTTGCAGCAGGTCATAACACATGGAATATCAGCCGCAGACATCATTTGCTCCGGATGACTTCTCAGTTGTTGACCCTGGGACCTCCCCTTAATGTTACCATAAGGTGTCTGTATGGCATGTATAAAAGGGTCCCAGCTACTCCTCAGTTCTTTTCCATCCTAGCAACTAAATGAGAAACCATTTCTCAGGCCTCCGCTGGGAATCAAGGAGGGAAATAAGGCAGCAGCTCATGGAGTCGTGAAAGGACAGGAGCAAGGAACTCTTCTGAAGTAACAGCAAGGGGGAAGGTGGGTGGGGCTGCATGACCGCTGCAAGAGATACTCTTGAAGATCTACTATTATGGTAAGTTCTTAACCAACTGTACCATCTTCTTCAAGACAATCTCTTGCAGCAGGTCATAACACATGGGAAGATTCCCAAGCAGTTATTATGCCATAGGGAGGAGGAAGTGAACTATCATGACTTAGGACAGGAGGCCTTGTAAAATGGCCCGTCCAAAAGCAGTTCATTTCTTGGAAGCAATGTCTAGACTGCAATGCTTTGTGAATGTATGTACAGTAGACCACGTGGTGGCTTCACAAATTTCTAAGGCAGAGGCGCCCGGAAACATGCCATAGAGACAGCCATGCCTCTTGTAAATGGGGTTTTACAACCCTGTAAGAGGTTTGTCATATTTTTATAGATAAATGAAGTGTAGTTGGCCAGTCATGTGGACAAGCACTGTTTCAAAACCTGAACGCCCTGATTTCCAAGGGTGAAAGTAACAAAAAGTTGCTCAGTTTTTTGCAACTGTGAGGTGCAGAGAAGATAAAAACTCAATGTTCTATGTGTCACAATCCGCACTCAGCAGGTAAGGTCCTCTGCTCCCACAGTGCCAACCTCCAAGCACGGTATTGTGAACAGGTAACAGAACAGGGTAACCCTCCTGTCTGCTTGTGGGTCCGAATCACCTTTAGTCTCAAGTTCTGGGGGGATTCAAACTGTGAACCTTATGCTAGAAACATAGAATTTGATGGCAGATAAGGACTGCTTGGCCCACCCAGTCTGCCCATTTCCCTACCTAATGGATAAGCTGCAGATCCTAGTTAACCAGTAGCCTACTTCTTCCTACCCCAACCCCCTAGAATTGCCTTATGACTGTCCCATGCATGCCTGAATTCAGCCACTGTTTTTGACTCCACAACCTCCTCCGGAAGGCCATTCCATGCATCCACAACCTCTCTGTGAAAAATACTTCTAAATTACCTCTGAGCCACCCCCATCTTCAAATTGTGCCCCTTGTTCTTGCACACCCTTTTTTGAAAGATGCTACCCTCTTGGACTTTGTTGATTCCTTGAGGTACTTGAAAGTTTCTATCAGGCACCCCTCTCCCTCCTTTCCTCGAGGCTATACATATTAAGCTCCTTAAGTCTCTTTTCATATGTCTTCGGTGCAGACCCTGCACCATTTTAGTTCCCTCTCTGGACAGCTTCCACCCTGTCTATGTCTTTGCAGAGATTGGGTCTCCAGAACTGCATGCAGTACTCCAGATGGGGTCTCACCAGCTGTCTGTACAGAGGATAATAACTTCCTGTTTTCTACTGGTGATGCCTCTCCCTATGCATCCCAGTATCCCCCAAGCCCTCCTTGCCTCCCTCTCATATTGCTTGCCCACCTTTAGGTCATCTGATATGACTACCCCAGGTCCCTTTCCATTTTTGTTGTTAGTATCTCACCCCCCCCCACTGTGTACTCTTCCCCTGGGTTTTTGTTTCTCAGGTGCATTACCTTGCACTTCTTAGTATTGAATCTAAGCTGCCATACATTTGACCATTCCTCTAACCTTGCCAAGTCCCTTCTCATCCTTCCCACCCCACCTTATGCATCAACTCTGTTGCAGATCTTTGTGTCATCTGCAAAGAGACATACTTTTCCTTCCAGTCCTTCTGCAATGTCGCTTATAAAGACATTGAAGAGGACCAGTCCTAATACTGAACCCTGCGGTACCCCACTAGTAACCCCCCTTTCTTCAGAGTGGACTCCATTTACTATTACTCTCTGTGTTCTATTCTCCAGCCAATTTTTTACCAGGGCTGTCATCTTGGGACCCACTCCCAGGCTGGCTAACTTGTATATTAATCTTTGTGTGGGACTGTGTCAAATGCCTTGCTAAAGTCTAGGTAGGCCATGTCCACAGCCCTCCTGATCTACTACTTTGGTCACCCAGTCAAAGAAATCTATCAGATTTGTCTGGCATGACCTCCCACTGTGAATCCATGCTGCCTTGGGTCCTGTGCCACTCTGGCCTCTAGATACTCGACAATTCTTTCCTTCAGAAGTGATTCCATCATTTCCCTACCACTGAGGTTAAACTAACAGGTCTGTAGTTTCTGCTTCTGCCTTGCTCCCACTTTTGTGAAGGGAATCACATCTGCCTCCTCCAGCCCTCGGTACCACACCATCCTCCCATGATTTGTTAAAGAGGGTAGTCAGTGGTGTCACTAGTTCTACCCTTAGTTCTTTTAGAATTCTGGGATGAATCCTATCAGGCCCCATTGCTTTGTCCATCTTCAGTTTTAAGAGTTCTTTCAGAACCCTTTCTTCTGTAAATGGCTGTATCAACTTCTGTATCCAGAGTGTTTCTATTGTTTGTTTTAGGTACCTCCCTCTTCCTTTGTAAATACTGAGCAAAATATTTGTTTAGTATCTCTGCCTTTTCACAGTCACCCTCTGCCCACCCTCCATCCCCTTTATTAAGCCTCACTATCCCTCCCTTGGTCTTCCTTCGCTCCCTGATGTACCTATAAAAGGTTTTATCCCCCTTCTTAACTGAGTTGGCTATCTTTTCCTCAGTTTGGGCCTTTGCTGTTCTGACTGCCTTCCCAGCTTCCTTTTGCTTTAACTGATACAGTTCTCTGTCCTGTTCCTTCTGTGATTCCTTGTACTTCCTGAATGCTTTCTTTTTCTCTTGAACCTTCACTGCCACTTCCTTTGAGAACCACAGTGCATACCCAAATGTACAGGCTCAGATAATCTGCTCTTTGGGGGATGCCAGATATCTTTCGCCTAAGGGCACCTAACCAGGTATCCAAAATTAACCCTTAAAACTCTATAAAAGATCTTGGGTATATTCTTACATTTTCCCTGTTTGGGTAATACCATCAAGCTCTGAACAGTTGTCAAATTTAACCAGCTATATGTCACATGCAAAATGAACTTGAAAACACCCAGGCAGTCTATGGAATAAAAGGTTTACTTAAAAATGGATAACAATATGTAAAATGTAAAAACAGAACACTATATCAAAGAGTATACAATCACAGAAAGAAAAACAAGGAAACCTACAAACTCCTACCAAAGTACATTTAGATCTTTTCTATCTGATGTATTACCTCTGAGTGCCTAAGTTACAGATCTTGTTAAGAGTCCAAAATGGTATGTCATCCAGCTGAAACATAGAATACAGTTTAAACTGTGTCTCTACCCCTTCTATGATGCCATCTAGCTCCTCCTTTTAGAATATAAAAAGTATACAAACAACGATCTTCCTGTCAGGAGATATTTTAAATACTGTGACTTCAGCAAAAACTAATTTCCCAAATGATGACAGTCTTTAAATTAAGCCTTTCCTTTGATCTTCTGTGGTTTTATGTTCCCCTGGCAGGTCAAAGATTTTCGTTTCACACCATCTTGTTATAACGATGTTTTTTCCTCTAACGTCATAAAAGTTTACAACCCTATATCCTGGTAACTGGGTCAGTTCCAATTAAGTCATATAAACAGGAGACCCTTAATTAAGGTGCTCTAGTCTTTTAATTACCTCCTAGTTTCAGGTTAATATATCCTGTTATTTCCACTAAAACCTGACCCATGGCACAGCTGCCTTATGGAGACAATCACACACTAATTTTTATATTACAAATATCAAAGAACAATCATAACCAGCTGGCCAAGTGTCACACTATGCACATCGAGAATGTGAAGCAGGAATACCCCTGGATGTGCAGGCTTCACAAAGTACACTGGTAAATGGATAGCCTGATTTAAAATAAATTCAGAAACAATCTTTGGCAAAAATGATGGGTTGGTGCGTAAAGTCACCCTATCGTTATGAAATTGCAGGTAATGAGGTTTGCACATTAGTGCCTGTAACTCTGAAATACGTCTACCCAACATAATGGCAACTAAGAATATAGTTATCTAAGAAACATAATGGAGCTCGCTGGATTCAGCGGGCTCGAAAGGACTCGTAGTCAATTTGTCAAGCACAAAACTCAAATCCACACAGGTACTGGATCCCAGATAGGGGGATGAAGGTGCAGAATGCCTTTTAAAAAGGTTCTGATCAAAGGTAACTGGGACAATGGTTTGTTGCCCACAGGTAAATTAAATGTGACAATGGCCGAAAGGTGGACTTTTACAGAGGAATACTGCAGTACACCCTCTGACAAGGAGAGCAAATAGTCTAAGATGCTCTGAGAGGAACACTCATAAGGGTCTAAGTCCTGCATAGATGCCAAAATGGAGAAGCATTTCCACTTTATAAAATAGGAAGACCGCGTAGATGATTTCCTGGCAGCCCAGAGGACTTCTGCCACCTTCAGAGACACCCTGAAGCGTGAGAAGACTATGTCCTCAGGAGCCGGGTGTGCAGATGGAGGGAGTGAAGGTCTGGGTGTAGCAGGAAGCCTTGCACCTGGGACAACACAGCCTGGAAGATCGGCAGAGGATCCGATACTGAGAGCTGTAGAAGCAGAGGGAACCAAATCTGTCTTGGCCAGAACGGTGCTATGAGAATCATAGACGCCCCATCTTGGACCATTTTGAGTAATAAGCTCTGAACGTGAGGAAGGGGCAGGAAGGCATAAAGAAATCTTCCTGTCCAAGAGAGAGACAAAATGTCCTGCCACACAGTTCCAGGACCTTGCTTGAGAGAGCAGTAAAGAGGCAGTTTTGCATTCTGTGGAGAGGCAAATGGGTCCAACTCCTGTCGGCCCCATTGGTGGAAGATGTCATTTAGAATGTCTGGTAGGATTTCCCACACATGAGCCCGTGCAGTGGATCTGCTCAGGGTATCCGCCAGGGTGTTGGACAAGCCAGGAATGTGGACATCCAGAAGATGGATATTTCTCTGGATCTCAGAGTACCAGACCCTCATCGATTCTTTGCAGAGAGGGTATGAATGGGTGCCTCTTTGTTTGTTTAGGTAGTGAGCTACCTCAGAATTGTCTGATTGCACTTGAAGGCAACTGGGTGGAAACAGTCTCGAATGCCTGTAAGGCGTAGGGGACTGCCCTCAACTCCAAGACACTGATGTGGAGATGGGTCTCTATGGGGGTCCAGGATCCTTGGGACCGGACGTGCAGGAGATGAGCACCCCATCCTGTCAAGGAGGCATCTGTAGTCAGAATGAGACATGGGACAGGAGAATGAAATGGCATGACTCACGTTAAGTTGTCTCTGATTTCCACCATTGTAGAGCTCAAAGAGCCAGGGCAGACATCAGGACTGGGGCATCAAAATCGTCCTTCTGGTCCCATTGGACTCTCAGGAACCACTGAAGGACCCTCATATTCAACCTGGCATTGGAGACCATCGGAACTGTGGCCGCCAAATGTCCCAGGAGACGCAGGTAGGCTCATGCCGAGACCAATCTGCTGGACTCCAGTCTGCATGCCAAAGCAATCAGGTGTCTGCCCGAGCCACTGGCAAATATGCCATCCTCAAGGAGATGTCTAACATGGCTCCAATATACAGGAGCTTTCGCTGGGTCCATTTTGGACTTTGGATAGTTTACAGCTACACCCACCTGGGCGAACAACTGCAGGGTTCGAAAGCATGGACAACAGCCTTTGGCAGGAAGACACTTTCAGGAACCAGTCGTTCAGGTAGGGAAAGACATACGGGCCTTCCCTGCAGAGGGACGCTACGACTGCCGCTAGGCATTTTGTGAATACCCCAGGGCTGAGGAAAGGCCAAATGGGAGTGCCGTCAACTGATACTGATGACCCTAAAACAAAAAATGGAGAAACCGTCTGTGAGCTGGGTGCATCAGGAGATGGAGGTACGCGTCCTTCATATCGAGAGAGAAGTCAATCTGCCTTGTTCAGCAAGGGGAGAAGTGTTGGGAGAGACACCATCCTGAACTTTTGGTATCTCATATAGAGGTTGAGACACCCTAGATCCAAAATGGGGTGTAAGTCCCCAACCATTTGGGAACCAGGAAAAAATGGGAGTAAAATCCTGTACCCTTCTGTGGAAGGAGAACTGGTTCAATGGCATGTTTTGTGAGCAAATCATCAATTTCATTCCATAAGACCAGTGCTTGTTCTGGGGGGGTAGGGAAAGACCCTTGGGATCAAAGCAAGGGAAAACTCTGTAAACTCCAGTGTATGTCCTGACTTTATCAATTGCAGGAGCCACAGGTTGGAGGAGATGGCTTACCACCCTTGTAGGTGCAGGGAAAACCTGCCTCCAACAGCCATGGGAAGGGTCTGCAGTCCCATGACTGGAGCAAGACCTTCAGGCCAAAGGCTGGCCCTGCTGGGAAGCAGTAGGGATGTAACGGGTCATTTTCTGAACATTTCTAGGACTAGGCAATGTCTACTGAGGCTTTTGCTTGTTGGCAGGTAGTCTTTGAGAATTGGGACGCGCCCTGTAAGGGTGGCCCCTGGAGAATCCCCTGAAGGCCGGTTTTGCTTTTGAATGGTACATGGTCCGGAACATTTGCAGGGTACAACCAGAGTCCTGTAAGTCATTCAAATTTCTTGGGTCTGTGGACCAAACAGCTGGTCACCCTTAAAGGGAGTGTTAAGGATAGACTGATGCACATCCTGTGAAAATCCTGACATTCCGAGCCAGACGTGATGTCTGAAACAAACACCTGCCGAGGACTTACAGGCCGCAGTGTCAATGGCATCACAGGTGGCCCTGAGCAGGTGGTGGCAAACAGCTGCTGCTGTAGACATCTTGGTGGTCAGATCCTTCTGGGCAGAACCCGCAGGGAGGGACTGGACAGTTGCCTGGGAGGCTTTTAGGATTTCCTCCTGATATTTCAGGCAGTATCCCATGTAATTAAGTATACAGAGAATCTATCATGAGCGACATTGATCACCACCGAGTCCACCTAAGGCATAGACATGAAGTAGGGGTGGTCCACTGGGGTCTGATAAATCCTATCAGCCTTATGAGGATTGGAGGGAATTCTGAAAGGTTGCTTCCAAGCAGCTCAAATAGCCTCTTCAAAGGCATCCACCAAAGGGGGGACAACCAGAATGGGGCATTCCGGTACACCTAAGTACTGTGCTAACTTCTTTCTTGAAGCATCCTGCTAAGTGCTCTGGAACCCAAACGTTTTCTGGAGGTGTATCATAATGTCCGAAAATGTGGGATCATCTGGTGGAGAACATGGGAGTTCAGGGACAGTTCATCCTGACCTGACGAGGTGGCCGAGGAGGACTGAGGGGAGTCCTCCTGGTCCATACCATCATCATTCTTCAGGTCAGTCAAATCCCAGTCCTGCAGGAAAGGGTCATCCATGTCTACATCCTGAGGGTGAAAACCCAGGAAGACAGGGGAAGAGCTGGTTGTCCTCTGGGCCGAGGAAGGCAGAGAAGGAACAAAGGCCAGAGCCAATCCTTCACTAAGGGGGTGAAGGGTCTGTGTAAGATCCAGGATAGTTTTTACTAGAGCCTGGACATCAATCATGGCCATCTGCCCAGCGGACATAGCTGGAGTAGAATGGATTGAGTGAATAGGGCCACTGACGTTATTGAAGAAGGCAGTGGAGCCAAATGAGTAGGCATCGATGAGGGTGTGTACAGGACCCAGGATCCTCGCCGAGGGTGCTAACATAAATCCCTTTGTGGTAGGGCTGGTGGATGGGCTAGAAGCCATAGTCAATGGAGGCTGCAATGTCTATACAGAACCCAAGGAAGAGCCATCGATGAGGGAAGAGAGGAGCCAACAATCATCGACAGTGTAGAAGACTATGTTACAGTGGTAACTTTCTCAATACTTACCTTTCTGGTAGTGATCGGGGTATGTGTCATCTATGGTGAGGGCGTGGCAGAAACGTGCTTTGTTTTGCTGGCATGTTTCTTACCAGAACCCTGTCCCACTGATGAGGAGGGCTCACCCGCAGAATGGTGAGACGTCGAAGACTCCCTGTTTGCCTCAGAGCATTACTGCTGCTCCAGAAGGGCAACCTTTTGCTCCACGATGAACTCTCAGAGCTGCTAAAGCCTTCGACGGTTGATGGCCTTGCTGAACCGCTTACAGAGGATACAATCTCTGGTGTCATGTTCAGGACCAAGGCACCGAACACTGACATTGTGGAGGTCCTCTATAGCAATTCTGTGGCAACAGGTACACTTTCGGAATAAGGGATACGAAGACATCAATAGATGAACCCGTTTAGAATGAACATTTGGTTGGTAGAACTTTTTGTCGAGGACTGGTAAGCAGAGCTCCGAAGGAGGACTTGTTTCATGTAGGTCGCAGTTGAAAAGAACTGAGGAGTCTCGAAGAAGATGTACATTTTCAGGACTGTGATATCCCTGCTGAACTAGTCCACCTGGGTACCTCAAAATTACCAGGTGCTCCCATGCAGGCCACTTATCCACCTTGAAAACAGTAAACATCTTTTCACATAACATCTGTTTTCTTCTTGTGATGTTTATGCTCATTCTAGATAAATGCAAAATGCAAATGCTGACCCAGTCTACCAAACAGAACGACATGGTGACGTGAGTGCACGGACTGGGCCAGTGTGTCACTTTTCAGGAGGGCACCCAGTGTCCACTTCGAGTGGGCCTCCTGCACAATGTGACCCTGCTGGTATGTGTGTACTGAAGCAGGCAACATTACAAAAGGAGGTGGCGATCGGGGGATATTTTCAAACGATCCATTTAGATCCACCTGTCTATCTTCAACAGCACACTTGTTTTTCTGTCAGTCATGATGGTCTAACTTTTGCATCCATCTAGCAGAATCTGCATCAGAAAAATCTGCCACAAATGGGTTTTGCATCTAATCTTAGTCCCAAACTGATGCTTTTGTATGCAAATTCAGCACAGATGCATCTTTTGAAGGGTAGGTGGCAATAAGGCTGAATTTCAGATGAGAATTCAGACAAAGATGCAGGCAGATCTGCAGTTGTCTCCAAATGTACCTCTGCTTAAAATCCTTTCCTACAATCTGCCTGCATAAAACAGCATAATAGTTATCTGTGTCCGAGGTGCATACCCCTCAATCTGCCAGCATTAAAATGTGTAGCACTGGTATTTAACATGTGAAGAAAATGGCCAGAATATGCAACACATTTAATTAGTACATTTAGTATGCTCTGCATAAGAGTCCATTTGGAAAAAGGTAGTGGAACACACAAAACATGCAAGGACAGCTTTGGTTTATGTATGTTGTGACTCCCCTGTGGGTTACTATGCCTTTAAAGGTGATAGGAAACAGTCTGTACACCTCTAGATTCTCTCCAGTTCTTTTATTGGCCACCCAGTATTCTGATATGTTTTTGACCTTTTTTGTTAAACTAATAATCTAATTTTGTTGCCTTTGTAACTACCCTGAATACCTCTCTCCTCAGTAGTTGCTGCTCTCTTTTCGTACTGCCTGAACATTCCATGACATCAGAAGCTCTCATTCCAGGCCATTCAGATGACTAGCATCGAATGGGAGTTACTGATGTCATAGACTTTCTTAGAAATATGAAAATCAAGTACAGTAGCTGATGATGAGTGGAACTCTATATAGATCGGAAGGCACCCCAAAGCTAAATTATTTTATCAAAATATCATCAAAGCATATCAGAATACATAACTGGCATGGAAAGGAAGATGGAAGGGCAGTTGACTAGGTAAAATAATTTCCTATCTCCTTTAAGACTCCATGGCTTGGGCTGCCTGTTGGTCCAGCAGGTAGCATGTTGCACTTCTGCACTGTTGACCAGGGCCTGTAAACGAACTTGGGAGCTGGGATACGCTGCCGAGGGGACTGAGGTGGCACTACCGCTCTCCAGTGCTCCCAGCTAGGGAGGGATGGCACTGTGGGTCTGCCCCCACTATGACCCCTGTGGTGGGCCAGGAAAACTGCCTCATCCCAAGGGACATCGCTGCATTCATGCAAGGCCTACTACGGGCACCTCCCAATGTCGGGTAGAAGAAGAAGAAGAAGAAGAATCAGCATTTATATAGCGCTTTTCATACATCCAAAGCGCTTTACAAGCAATGCTAGACTGGTAGTGAAGTGACTGAATGTGTGGTGGCGGCCATATCGCACATCATCACCCACACACAGCCTGGATAATTGCATGAACCGGTTTATGGGAAGGGGAATGTTGGCCAGGACACTGGGAATGTTCCCTACTCTTTGTGAAGAGTGCCCTGGGTTCTTTTACTTCCACCTGGACACCCACCAGGGTAGGTGGGAGGGCTTAGGAGAATGGTAGAAAAACAGAAAAATCTATAACTCACTGTAAGACAGCCGCTGGTATTTTCAAACCTCATACCATGTGGATTTCAACTTGCTTAGACTGGGGGGTGGGGAGAGTGGCAGCTGGGTCTGGGAAATCACTCACTTAAGGGCCAGATGTAAACAGCTATATAAAAAAAAAAAAGACTCCCTGGCTTGCTGGGACTAAAGTGG
This sequence comes from Neoceratodus forsteri, assembly GCA_016271365.2. NCBI lineage: Eukaryota > Metazoa > Chordata > Ceratodontiformes > Ceratodontidae > Neoceratodus > Neoceratodus forsteri. Next base: position 276,777,703 of record CM028138.1, on the reverse strand, counting down.
TGTACACCTACATCAGGAGACATCAGGTGACTGCACCGAACATGGGGATCATCCCAGAAGGACTGGCTTGGGGGTGTGATCTGGTACTTGGACTGTGTGCTTTGCGTGAATCAGGACTTTTCTGGAACCTGCCCATAAAAAAAACATAAGTGCCAGCCATATTGCCACCCTCTGACCTGCCCTTTCATGGTGATGGGATTAAGTTCAAGTTCAAGTTTAGTGCAGGAAAGACTCCGTTGAGCAAGCTCATTCACAAGGAGGTCCTGAGGCACATACCCATACAGTTCGCAATTACATAGACAGAAAATATAAAATGTAGAACAACAAAGAAAAAATATATATAATACAACAGGTATACACAATAGAAGTCCTTATGCTATATATGCAGTACATTCCAGCTTTAACCTTGCCCTAAATTATGCAACACATTTCAAGCTTAATAGAGGCCAGTTGGTACCTAGGAAGTTGACTTGGCGTTGGGGGGCCTTCTAGCACCTACATATGTCTTTTAATTTAGAGATAGCTAGTGTTTTGTAGGGGTCCTGTGCCTAACAAAGTAGGGTTGCTTGCCAGCTCAGAGGGCCACAGCAGCTCATGGTCTACAGCTGGACCAGATTCATTCAGATGCCCTTATAGACAACAATCGCCTGACATGTTGCAGACCTCTAGGACTGCTGTCCTGATGGCCAAAACTGGACCCATCGGGTCTTGCCACACACCCATGAAGTGCAGGGACTGAGCTTCCCTACAGGCAGATTTGGAAGAGAGTGCTTGTCAGTACGTTATCTGGTGTGCATAAGCAGTGCTATAACAGACTGTGTCTGAAGAGATGGACAACATATTTTGTAAGATGATTCCTTTTTTCCTGTTTGAGTAAAAGGAGGCAATCTTGCATTAGCCTGCACGACAATAACAATGAGCATGCTAGCACAGAGCAGTAGGACAGAGAGGTGAACTGCCACCTGTGACTTCTGTGGGATCTGTCAGTGGGTATTGTAGCCCGGTACCAGGCTATAGCTGCCTGGGAGTCTGGATGTGGGGGTTAGTGTGGATTCACCATGGCCTGACTGAGTGGACGACAGCACACCTTCGACCTCCATCACCTGCACAGATGCACTGGGATGGAGCATAAGAGAGGGGGAGAAAGTAACAATGCCAGACCAAGGAGACTAGCTGCTCACAGGAGTGGGATCGACTCAAGCTGCACCCTGGAGACCCTGCACTATGAGTGAGACCACGAAGCACTGGAATCATAAGGAAAATCAGGGCCTACCCCTGCTACAGGGGACATGAACAATTAGTTTGGGAAACTGCTTTCTGGATTCAGTTAGCTGGCTGGGGAGTAACAAATATGTCCATTAGAGGTTAGCTAGGATTGCAGTTACATGGCCTTTGGGCTTAACTGTGTTCACTGAGCATTTCTTACGTTGGATATAAAATGCACCAAAGCTAGTCAACCAACCATGTGTGACATCTGTGGGCCTACATCGATTCCACATCTGGGTACCCAGGTATCTGTACAGCAACTCCCTACTGGTTGAAGGGGTAAAAGCACTGGTACGGGTGGGACAGGGTAGTGCCTCCAGTAAAGGCAAGGTCCAATTTTCTGCAGTTAAGTGGCACACATGAGGCCATGGGGAAGGCTGCACCCATGTCAGTGGTGGAGGGAGGAGCTATACATGGAGAAACGCCTCAGCTGCCATCTATAAGATGGTCGACACACTCTGGCCTCATACCATGGAAATTGACCTCTACCACCAGACTGCTCAGGAGGAGGAAAATGACCCTCTTCCTGGACCCGTACCACAGAGGGAAAAACTGTGGGGGACAACGAAGAAACCAGGTTACTGGCAATGAGGCTGGGTGGTAACTAGTATGGCCTAAACAGGGTATCCCATGAATGTTGAGGGCAGCTGGACCAGGGGTAAAGATTTCTCAGGAAAAAAAAAAAAAGAATGAAAACTAGCGGATATTATCAAACTATCATTTGGATTGTATGCCAAGAATGCCAACATAATGTGTAACTAAAGATGGGCCAAATTGAGCTATCCTCAACTTAGGTGGCTTGGTTTTGGCAAGACCTGAGCTGATCACTGCATGTTCAGCTTGGATGAGTTTTTTTACCCTTAACTGTATCTTGCACTGCCACTTTCAGCCACTCACTTACTCCTGCACGTAGCTAGCCCCACCCATCTGCCCATCATGTAACTGTGTGTTGGAGGCGATGCGCGTTTCCTGTGGATAACATGGACTCCATGCAGCACACACAGCAGCTCCACTACACCAGGATCGTGACACTGTGCATGCCAAATCAGACAGGGGTACAACAGCTGCTTGCAAAGCTGTGCTTAGTGCCATTTCCAGACGGACAAGGAAAGGGAAAGTGTGGCCTGGGGCTAAATAGATGTCTTGCAGGAGCAGAATAGGGATAGTTGCAGGTTGTGGGTTGCCCTATTCAGTGAGACTGTAACTTAGGGAAACAGTTAAAAGAAATGTGAGGATATTGGATATAAAAGGCACATTAACAAGAGAAATAAAAGACAACAAGACTGTCTCCGAGAAAACAGCAGGAGGTCCAGTAAGCATGAGCTGGCACTTGGTTGCAGGGACACAAGCAGGCACCAAGGCAGGGGACAATAAAAACAATAAGGGAAAAGTAAGACACCTGCCGTGGGTTGGCTCTTTCCTAAAAGCACACAGGTATGGTGCAAGCATGAGCAAGCAGAGAAAAATACAGACCATAAAAAACAGCATTTTTGTGTATTATTCTGTTTAAAAAAAAAAAAAAAAAAGTTTTCCGTGTTATTTAATTCTGCAAAGCAGAAAGCCCCTTGGGCAAACATGCTGTAAGTCAGTTAGGCCAGCCAGTCCCTTGTGTATTCTGCTGTTATGATGATTTTTGTCTCTGCTACCCTGCAAAGCAGCAGTTCCTTGGTTAGTGTGCTGTAAGCCGGTTAGGCTAGCCAGCCACTTTTGAAACAAGTTATCAAGTTGAACTCAAAAACACACGCTACTGTTTAGTGTTTTGCTTTGGTCAGTTAAACCAAATAAACTGTGGCACAATTTTGCCCCATTTATCCTTCATGCAACATGTCTGCTAGACCACATAAAATAGGGTTTAACTTTATTTGTAACATGGCAATAAACTGGTGAAATCAGGAGGCGCGATTGGCTGAAGCGCATCACGAGGGCAAACTCAGAGCGGGGACTAATCCAGCATCCCCGCCGTGTTCAAAAGTAAAGTACCAGCAGCAGCCAGACAGCTAGGTAAGCAGCACCGGGCAGAGGTGAGGATCGAGCGAGAGAGACGCCAGTCTTGGGCAGGGAGGCGACAAGCTAGAGAGTCGGGAAGCAGGGAGGGGAGAACAAGCAGCCCGCACCGTGAAGCAGTAGCACCAGATGTACAGCACATGTAGTGGGCGACATCTGAGAGTCTCACGGCAAGGAGAAGTGACGAGGCAAGATGCTAATTTCTCATGAGCCGCACACTCTGCAGTGAGGCAAGCAGTCCACCGCAGACCTCCAACGACCGGTATGACACTCAATACTGCTGAGCAGCTAAATAATTGGGACTACCATGTGAGGTGCACTGTTTTGTTTAAGTAGAAGTAGTCAATGTTTTCACCGCATCGGCATATTAATGCTGTTATGTAACACGTTCTGGAAGTGCAGTAAAACCTTTTCGAAACACACCGACTCCTGTCTAATGTTGTTGTTCCAATAGCAAATACTGTCCTCGTGACTCTGTACTGGCGGCCCATGTTACAAGCGCATTAAGCCACTCCGGTGGCATCTAATGCGATTAATGCATGGGCTGTTGTTCGCCCTCCCAACCATGCATTAATCCAGCATTAGATGCCACCTTCATCGTGGCAGAGAAAATTGCTGTAAGCTCTGCATCACGGAAACATAAAACAGGACAGCAAACAAACAAACAAAAAAAAGAAAAAAGCTTACTGGCCCACTCAGTCTGCCATACCCTACCTATTACTTGTACGATGACCCCTGTGTTCATCTTCCTCCCTTTCTCCTTCCCAGTTACACCGGCTCCTGCCCTGATCAGGCCATTCCACATGTCCCATCAATGTCAGCTCCACTTGTTCACCCTCTTTCTGAGGAAAAAGTATTTGAAGACATCCCTCCTGAACCTACCTACAGCCAGTTTTATTTATTTGAGTTTTGGTGACTGGGTAAGTCCACTGAGACAATTACAGTCCTTTTTAGGGTTGACCGGGGTCAAAGACACATCAGAAGACAGTACAATAATATGGAAGAACAATACACAGGATGGCAAAAATTGAGATACAGCATGTCAGTATATATAAAACATTACAATACAAAGAAGAGAGACAACAATAACATAATTTCAAGGTATATACAATTGATCCTAAGGCAACTGATTATAAGCCAAGTAAAAAAGAGAAGTATGGGGAAGGGGCAGAGCAATGGGCTAGAAGGAAATAGGATTAGGGTAGGAGGTAGGGACAGGGACAAGGCACAAGGGCAGGAGTGGGAAGAAGGGCAGGGAGAGATGTAACATCAGCGGAAGCAGGAGCAGGATACAGAGGCTGAGAGACAGGCATACAGATTTGATTGGAACAAGAGAGGGAGGAACAGGACAGGACTGGGGGGGGGCTTCCAGTCAAATACTGCTGTAAATTAAAACTACCTTCGGGCAATGGCAAGGCATAGTTTGAGTTTAATGAGAGGGGGTAGAGAGGCAGATCGGAGGGCATGTGGAGCTTGTCTTAGTTGCATAGTCTCACTGAGGCATGGAGGCGTGAATTTGTGGACAAGCTTAAATACAAAACTCAGGGAGGAATACCTCAATTTAGCTTCATAAGGTAGCCAGCCCAGAGAGGAGAGAACATCACAGTGGTGAGAGCGGGCTCTAACCCTCAAGGCAAACCTTCCATTCCTATGGTAAGCCTGGGTTAGTTGAGACAGGGAGGTGGAATTATTTGAGAGCAGCAAAAGAGCACCATAAGTTAGGAGTCGAAGAAGGGATGAGGAAGCAATCTTGCGGCAGGAGGCAGAAGAAAGGACGGATACGACAGGAGTCCAAGTTTCTGGTTCAGAGATTTAGCGACATTCGAGACATGCGAGCTAAGGGACAGAGCAGTGTCCAAGGTAATGCCCAGATATTTAAAGGAGTGGACATACTCAAGGCTATCACCACTCATCAAGGTAATGCTAAGAGGAGGAAGAGCAGACATGGTGAAGGGGGGGGGTCGGTGGGTCAAAAGCATACTTTTGGTTTTTTTCGTATTAAGAACAAGGTGATTGTGGCAGAACTGGCCCTCAAGGAAGCGAAGTTAGATGTAAGTTTTCTGCTTAGATTAATATCAGGAGGAGCAATAGATGATAGCATCATCTGTGTAGAGGTGTACAGCGGCCCTTCCGCAAAAGTTGGGAGGTCATTAATGAAAAGTGAGAATAAAGGACCCAAAATAGACCCCTGTGGGACTCCATGAGTTATGGGCCTAAGGTCAGAAATGGAACCAGCCCACTTAACTCTTTGAGAGTGGCAGGAGAGATAGTCTTTAACTCAGTTCTGTGCAGTAATGTCTAGGCCTAGAACACGTAGCTGATGGAAAAGACCATGGTTTACCACATCTAATGCTTTCGTAAGGTCAACGAATATGGCACCAGTGGCATAACCTTGGTCCACTGCCAGGAGGATATCTGAGGTAACTTTTATTGATGCAGTTAGGATACTATGGTTCCTTCTGAAGCCATTTTGACATGGGATAGTAGACTTTGCTGTTCCAGATAGTCCTGAAGGTGGCTACACACTATACGCTCTTGAATTTTGCCCAACGAACAAAGGATGGATATAGGCCTATAGTTTTCTACAGCAATATTAGGTCCCCCTTATGTATTGGAATGACTACCGCAACCTTCCACCTATCCGGGATTGTACAAGAAAGGAATGACCAATTGAACAGATCACGGACAGGATAAGCGAGGGCAGGGGCCCCCAATTTAAGAAATTTTGGCTCAAGGGAGTCATGGCCAGGGAGCTTTCCGAATTTGTTAGAAAGAAGCTACTCACCTCTTTGGAAGAGGCCAGCTTAAGGTGGAAAGCAGGACGAGCCCCAAGTGTGCACTCTGTGGATTGGGCAGAGGGAGCAGAAGGAGAGTTATGGAAGAGTGAGGTATATTTGTGTAGATCAGTAAAAAAGTTATTAAATCCAGTTTTAGTGGATTCCTTCTTGCATTTGTATTTACAATACTATATCGCGATTAACCTTGCTAATCGCATGGAACTATTTCTACACTTCTATCGTGTCTTGTCTCCAGGGTGCACATGTTAAGGTCCCTCAGTCTTTCCTCGTAAGATTTCTACAACAGCCCCTGGAAAATTCTGGCTGCCCTTCTCTGCAGAGCCTCCACCCTATTACAGTCCTTCCTTAGGTTTGTTCTAACCACTTACCTATACAGGGAAGGATCACCTCCCATACAGGGAAGGAACACCTCCCTATGTCCATCACTGATCCCTTCCTATGCACCACAGCATCCTGTCTACCCTAACCTCTGCCCTGTTGCACTGTGCTGTACTTTTCATGCTTCTGATATTATCGCCTCCAGGTCCCTTTCCTCAGTTGTGCTATTACCATTCCAGCAATCAGGTTTTGGGTTTTCTGGTCTTTGTTCCCAATGTGCATTACCTTATGTTTCCTGGCACTGAATCTCAAAAAAGCATACAAAGCTTTTAAAATCCTGGCCAAAGAATTGTTTATACAGCAGGGTGTAGTGCATCTCAGACAGCATACTCCAGTTTGTACTATGATGCCACTCTCCCTTTACATTTCTTGCTAGTTCACTTCTTCAACTTCCATTTATTAAAAGCAACAAACAGGATAATGTTATGTAACCCCGTTGGACTTATCTGTGAGCCCCTGAAAAGGCACGTCTTCCTGGGGTTTGTTTCACCCTTTTTTAACCTGGGTCCTTTTCCTGGTTTGCCCCTGTGCCCTCTGGTCTGTCCTGCCAGACCCTGCATGGTTTTAGAGAGAGAGAGAGAGGATCTGGAGGAGCAAGTTTGTGGAGCCGCCAGCTTTGGAATTTGCACTGCACTGCCAGAGAGCTCTGCGCATGCGCAGTAGCGCATTTTCATGTGGCCATGTGCAGATGGTTTGGTTTGCCTCTCTGGTGGTCCTGGTCCGAGTACAGAGCAAAAGAGGGACTGGGGACCTTGGTTCAGAGGGAGAGGCAACCAGGAGAAAGAAAATCTGCTTTTTGGGAGTGCCAATCGCACTCGATAATCAGGATGCCACCTCATTAATATTCATGAGATGGCATGACTAAAGATGAGCCAGGAGTCTGTCTAGTGCTGGGGCACAGTTTAAGTGCTAGCGACAGGCTGGTAAAGGGGATAAATTAAATATGAAAGATGTGCAAGAGGAACGGGAAGGCTACCAGTCTCTGTGGTAATACACAAATAAAAAGGATTTCACACACTGCAACAGGAGGTTGATGACGGAACATGTGCAAACTGTAATGGGGATATGTGAGCTGCCTAGGGACCCTGAGAGAGGGCAGATTAAAATGATTACATGGGTGCAGTCACTACACAGGGCACAGGGGTGGCTACAGCTGTGTGGGGAAAAGACTATATAGAAGTACAGAGTTTGGCTGCAGGAACACTTGAAATCTTGGGACACTGTTTACAACAGCCACAAATTTGGGCAGCCATTTGACACCAGCCAGCCAACAACCGAGTCAGGATTCTTGCTAGAGACTCTGGGACTGACTGAAAGGACTTTTGGGGGGAAAAGACCAGGGAAAGTTTATGTGCCTTTTTCGGCACCAATGAGGCATCAAGGGAGCCTCATACATATTAATTTTTGCCTAAGGAGAGTGACTCCAGCCAATAGGGAGCAAGGAAAGGGCTCCCAATAAAGCAAGGACAGTTGGGAGTTTGAGTTCGGTCCAGTGGGAGCTCCTCCAGAGAGGGGGCTCCTGCCCCTGGAGAGAATGGGTCTGCGAGATGGGCTTGCCTGGAGGCTGACAGCAGTTTGTCCCCAGGGCAGGAGTGCCTGCACCATCAGGAAAAAGGAAGCAGAAGCAATGAAGGAGCAGCTCAGAAGAGAAAAAAGAGAAAGCTGCAGGTTGCTGAATTTTCTGCATTGTTCTGAAGTTGTACCACAGCGGTGAGAAGCGCATCGCATGGAGAAGGAAAAGCTGCAGATTGCAAGAAACAGGTTGTGTCCTGAACTTGGAAAAGAGCAAAGGTTGTGTTCTGAGCCTGGATAAAGAATGGCAATTGTGTCCTGAGCCGAGTAAAAGGAAAAAGGTTGTGCCTAAGCCTGGAAAAGATGGGAATGCAGCAGAATGATGAGGAACAAGAGAATGTAAATGTGCTGAGAGAAGAAAAGGAAGAGTGAGCCTCTTCAACTCGGAGAATTCTAAGAACCTGCACGGTGACAAAAGGGCCTTTGAGTGTGCAGGTGATGTGTGAGCCAGAGCGAGAATGTGGCTGTGCTAAAGCTAACAGACTATGAAAGCAGAAGGATGGACAGATGCCTTTCAGGATGGGTACTTGTTGTCTGCTCCTGAGATCTACAGCAAGGAAAAGAAACAGACTGCTGTGGCTACATACCGTGGCAGTAAAGAGAAAGAAAGAGAAGTAGAAGAGAATGTGCTGAATGTTTCTGCTGACACCCAGGGTCAGGTGGGGAACTCACTAACCCCCATCAAGTGGAGTCTGCTGCTGAAGGGGATCACGGGTCTTGCACCAGAGTGCTAGGGAGCTCTGATTGAAGGGAGCTAAGCCGTGGGGCCACTCCCAGGTCTGGATCCTCTGTAGTGGCAGGCCTTGCATATGTGCCCTGCAACGGGGCCTGTAATGGGCTGAAGGAGACAAACTGCAAGATCTGCTAGCAAGAGAGAGAGAGACAAGCTGCTGCCTCTGTGCCCCCTATTCACACACTGTGCCTGGTTCTGCTGTGTTGCCATCCATCCCCAGGACTTCAGTGAACTGTGCCATCTAAGGACTGATTCTGCAAAACCGTGAGTAAAAGCAGGAACTGCCCTGCGCCTGGGGACTGTCAATATGTTTGCCCACTAGGGCAGGAGTTAGACCTAAGGACTAGAGGGAAAAGATAAAAGGTTTAGCTCTAAATAAAAGAAAGGAATGTAAAAAAGTATTTAATTCATCAGGTGTGCCAACGCCGGCTACCAGCTGCACCTCCGGTCTGCAATTTTGAATCTGGGTACCCAGGTACTGGACTTTGGGGTTAAATGGACTGGGACCTGTGGGTCTGGGTTTGAGCATAACTGCAGCAGTTAGCTAGTTAGACAGATCTGGTGGGTGCACTGATGAAGGTTTGAATAAAAGGGAAATGTGATTTGGGGAAATGCAGAATCAAAAGCGTGCTTAACCTCTATTCCTCTTACTCCTTTCCTAAACCTTCCCCCGTAAATAAACAATGAAGTCACTGTTTTGCAGCAGAGATGAATTCAGAGCCTAAGTTTAGTGAGCCTGTTAATTGGATGAGATGGAAAAGGTAAATGGCAACTGAATGTGGGGAGGTTCAAACTTGGTAAGTCCATGTTGGGGTAACTCTTGGGGAGGTGGGTTGGTACGACATCCCAGGGGGTTGTAATGCAAGCAATCAGACCCACTAATATGTAGTCTGGGTGGAGGCACTGCCATTTTGTTTTAGCTTTGGGAAAGAACCCCCGTGAGGTCAGCTTTGGGAACCCAGACACCTTATCCATAGTCAGACCTGCAGAGCAGGGGCTGTGGCCCTCTCCAGGACGGAGTCAGAGAGGAGCTACAGTTATGTCATGTGAGTGGTCACGCTCATCTACAATTACACTGTATGCATGATTTCACACATTTAGTACATATAATAAATATCTGGTAAACAGCAGACACACAGAATCATAAGGTTCATATATTACAAGTCACAATGTTATCAAACTAAATAAATTTAAAAGACCATCCCAGTTACACCACGCTATATATCAATGTCTGTTAACTATTTCATGTAACTAGCCACTGCATATTGCACTTTGTTTGTCTCTTTGGCTGTGTTTAAGCTCCGTGAACGATCACCTCCTAGCACTTTTTATTTGTTAATTACTTATTGTTTATTTACCGTTTATCGTTCTGTGTTTCGGAGACCAACTCGAATTGGAGATTTCGGTATGGTCTGTTGCTGACTTTAAATGCGGTGAACATTACGGGATAAGACTGTGGACCGCGGATAAGTTTCAGTAATCGGACTGAGTTTGAATAGGACCGCAGCCTTTGACTTTGATGAAGTAAACTTTTTTTTTCGGATTTTGGATTTTGTTATGACGAACGGAGGACTGTAGACTGACAAGAAGACAATAGGGATTATAAGGCAGACTAATTGCAGACTGATTGTGTAAATGTTGGAGCCTCAAGGGAGTATATGAACTTGCTGATTTGGAGTGGAGCGGTGAGATTTGGAAAGTTTGAAACTTATCTTTGCTCATTTTCGTCGTGGGAGCTGTTTATTCGGACTTGGCATTGAGTGGTCTGAGACGGCGGATTTTTGGGGAGTTACCTGGGGTGGTTGCTGTTGGCTGGGTTCAGGGCGGGTGACACTGGCCTTGGGCCAGCTGAAGGGCGGGCGCGAGTTGCCGGTACTCCCAGACTCACCGGAGGAGTCTACCGTGGGTAGACACTATTCGGCCTGTTGCTCTGGATCCGCTGATTAGTGGCTGCTGCCAGGGTTCTTCCCTTTATGTTGATTCTGAAGCCTTCAGCTCAACTAATGTTGGACTTCCTCCTCTGCTCCTTTGACTTTCTGCCCATGGTTTATGATTAAAACTTTAACCCATAGACATATTCCTTCGGTTTAAGGCAGTTTGTTTGCCTGTTTTATCTTGGACTCCCTGGGTTGTGAGAGAGTCTAGGGGTCTGAAGATTCAAAGACATTGGCTGCTTTGAAGATTTATTATTATTCTATTTCATACTCTGTTACTGAATATGCCCTCTTTCTCCAGGTGGTGAGAGTGTCTGGGGACTGAGAGACTCTGGTTATTCTTCGCCTCTGTGAAGAGTCAGTGTTTGGAAAATTATTTTACTTATTGGTTTTATTTACAGCTTCAAAGATTTGTTATTTATATTAAGATTCATTTGATTTGGACTTTGGTGTTAAGTTTATGATTTACCTGTATATCTTTAGAGATTTTAGTTTTAGTATTTGTTGGGGTGGGTGAAAGGAAGTTAATATTTATAAATGTGTATGTTTATTATATCTTATAGTTTATTATAACTATTTATTTGTTATTTGAGGTGTATTTATTTGGGGTTGGGTTGAAAGTGATTTAGTTTGTTTCCTGGGTTTTATTGTTTTAAGATGTGTTGGGAGGGCTTTAAGACGGTCAGGCGCTATTCTCCCACTCTGCTCCAAAGCCTCCGCCCCTTTCATTGTCCTCGTTTACCTGCCGACATTTTTATTAAGTGTCGTGCATTGGGGATAATAAGAAGACATATGAGGGTGGGGGCTGGTCTGAGTGGGAGAATGGAAAGGAGTGAGCAGATAGGGATAGTTGAGACTAGGAGATGCCCTGGGGCGAAATGGGATTAGGAAAGGGGTCCTCCCTGCCTGATTTTCATACCCAAGGGCTCCGCAGATTGTGGGCAGGTACTGCGCTTCTCCTGAAAACCCATCCAACCCGGGCGGTGTTATGCAATGCCAGGTCTATTAGAAACAAGACTGCTATTATTGCAGATCTTGTTGCAACATCTGACCTGGCATGTATCACCGAGACCTGGCTTGATGAGAATGCAGGTCCAATACTAGCTTCTACTGCTCCGGCTGGGTTCTCTGTGATACACCGCCCAAGATTGGATCATAGAGGCGGGGGTAGCCATCTTTTAAAACAGAGTTGAGTCTTGTGGATGTTCCAGTGGGTAGCACTCGATCCTTTGAGTGTATCCTGGGAGCAGGTGCGGGGTTCAGGATTCTCCTCATCTATTGACCACCGGTGATGGTGGAGAATTCCTGAAGGAGTTCTTGGACTTCATTGTCGACATGCAGCAATGGGGTCGCCCAGATGGTTAATACTGGGTGACTTCAATACCTGGGTCGACGATGAACTCTCGCATTTTGGAAAGAATCTCCTCCAACTTATGATTATGTTGGGCTTCTCACAGGTAATTACCTCTGCTACCCACATAGGAGGGCACTCATTGGATCTAGTGTTTCTACTGGACTTGGACATCACGCATTTGGGGGTGGAACCGAATGCGTGGACAGATCATCATACCATAAGATTCAGCTTCGGGGCACCCCCAAATAGACCTGCCTCTACGGAGATGGTCCAGTATCGCCCTTTAAGGGTAGTTACCCCAGAGGGTCTACTGGCGGTATTGAATCTATCGAGTATTTCGGGTGAGTGCATGGGTCCAGGGACCTCGTTCTTGCCTATAATAAGGCAGTGAGTGAGGCCCTGGACTTAGTTGCTCCTGTTCGTGTTCGCCCACTCACTCAGCATCCAAAGACTCTATGGTTTGATGAGTCTTTAAAGGAACTGAGGAGAGTGGGGCAAAGGCTAGAGAGGGCTTGGCGGAAATCCAGCCTTGATGCGGACAAACTTAGGTTGATGGACCATTATGGTTCCTATCAATCAGCAATCACCTGTAAGAAGGCAGAATTCCTGTCCAGGGAGATTGCTGCTGCGAGGAACTGACTGGCTCAACTCTTTCAGACTGTCGACAGACTGTGCAATCCACTCTGTCTGCAGTCTGGAAGAGATTTCTCACAAAAAAAATGTGATGAGCTTGCTCGGTTCTTCGCAGATAAGATTGCCAACATCAGGTCAGGTATCAGCCAAGCTCTCTCTTTAAGGGTTTGTGGTGATCGGCGCGAGGAAGCAAACACCTCTGTTACCTGGTCTGACTTTGGTAGGCCAGAGCTCATGGATATTGTGAGGATTGTCCAGACTGTACGACCAACCAGCTGTAGTTTGGATCCAGGCCCTATGTCACTATTATTAGGTTGCATAGATACTATCTGTCCGATCCTTGCTGAAATTGTCTGGAAATCTTTGGAGCAGGGGATCTTTCCTGACCCCCTAAAGGAGGTGGTCATTCGACCACTCCTAAAAAAGCCTTCATTGAATCCGGACTGCTTAGCTAACTACAGACCTATCTCTAACCTGGCCTTTGTGGGTAAGGTTATTGAAAAGGTGGTTGCACTACAACTGGATGACCATCTTATAAATCACAATATCTATGATACTCTTCAATCAGGATTTAGGAAAAGACATAGCACTGAGACTGCCCTTGTCTGGGTTTTAAATGATCTCCTGATTGCGAAAGATCAAAAGGCTCGTACTATTCTAGTCCTTGATCTCTCTGCAGCATTTGATACTGTAGACCATGGTGTGCTTCTGGAGCGCCTCATTTATTTGTGGACTGACTGGTACAGTTATACATTGGTTTCGTTCTTTCCTCACGGTCGGAGGCAGAGGGTTGTTACTGGAATTTATTCCTCTGACGCCATCTCCTGTCCTGGGTGCATGCAGGGCTCCATCTTGGCACCCATGTTGTTTGCTGTGTATACTGCCATTGGGAGACATTATTAGGTGATACGATCTGGGTTTTCACTGCTATGCAGATGATACCCAGTTGTATCTGTCCTTTAATCCCAGACAGGGAGAAGCGATCTCCGTGCTTAACAACTGTCTATCCGAAATCAAAGATTGGATGAGTACCAGCTGGTTGAAGTTAAACCCGGATAAGACTGAGGTGTTGGCTGTGGACCCTGGTCGCCTTGAGACAGGTTGTAGGGCTGGGACTCCATCGGGCATATGGCTCGATGGTGTCCAACTTCCAACCTCAGACCAGGTATGTAATCTGGGCGTTATTATAGACGGCCTGACCCTAAAATCTCAGGTGTCGGCCGTTGTCAAATCTTCATTTTACCATCTTAGAAATATTGCTCGGGTGAAACACCTGGTCCCTCTGGCTGACCATCCTATCTTGGTCCACGCCTTTGTGACCTCTCGCCTTGATTACTGCAACGCTTGTACCTAGGGCTACCAGGGTTGATATCCGCCGCCTGCAGCTGGTGCAGAATGCAGCGGCCAGGCTTTGACTGGGATATCTAGAAACAGTCATATGCATGTGCTGCTCGGACTGCACTGGCTGCGGTTCAGTGGCGGATCACCTTTAAGATCCGGGTTACTGACCTATAAGGCCCTACATGAACAGGGACCACGGTATCTGCAAGATCTCCTTACTCCCTGTCCCTCTCGCCCACTCCGATCCGCCGACGAGGGATTGCTAGAGATTCCCAGGGTTCATTTAAAGACGTCTGGGGCACGTGCATTTTCTTATGCTGCCCCCACCCTGTGGAATTCTCTACCTCGCTGGATACAAGGTTGCCTGACTGTCGAGAGTTTTAAATCTGAGCTGAAAACCTTTTTGCTTTTAAAAGCATTTAAAGATTGATTTTATCATTAATAATTTGTTTATTATTTAATGTTATTATTGTACAGCGCTTTGGTTTATTGAAAAGCGCTTATAAATAAACTTTTACTTACTTACTTACTAACTGCAGGTTTTCTGTTCTATCGTCGTCAACCACTGCAGTATGGTATATAAAGAGACTAGATCTCCAAAACAGGGATGCAAGTACAGGGGGACTAGAGTTCCAAAAGGATGGGGCATGAACTATATAGTTTGCTCTTGCCTTAGTGACAAGGGTACATGCACCATGAATTTGTTACCCCCAGCAGAGCTCTGGTCTAATTTAATTGGTCTCACTTGCAGGAGGGTCAGATATTTATTTGGTACTTTGTACTTGAGACTTGAGCACAAACATCTTAAGGTGTGTAATTTTCTCCTACTACTAAGGGAAGTCAAGCCTGCCAGGTGGTATGGAACACAACTCTGGGTTCCATAGGGCCTCAGTTATAAACCTTGCAATATAGTTGAAGAGGACATCCAACCTACCAAGCTGGGTAAGGTCTGCATGCCCATACACCAGATTCCTATAAGCAATCAATCAATCCTAAAAGCACAGTAATAACAATTCTGGATCTGGTATTATAAAAGGGACAGCATTATCTACTCTGGAAAAAAAAAAAACTAAATCTTTGTCCAGTCCTACTTACTATAGAGGAAATATGTACATCCAAATATATGATTCAAACCACCAATCTCTGAGGCACTTACACTTATCCTCTACTTATAAAATCACAAGCTTCTGACAACCAGGGGTTTAATTGGGCAGGAACTCAGTTCCACCTCCTCTCCACTGATACTATTAGAGAGTTCCACCTCCCATAAATACAGAGATTGCAGTTCCACCTCCGAAATATTTGTATTTTAACCACTGCTGACAACGGAGCTTCCGGGACATCCTATACGTTCCTAGGTGAACCAAATATCATAACCTGGGTTTTCTTAGAAAACTCATGTTACGATTTTTCGTTCAACCTTCTTAGCATTTAACAAAAGTTTGCTATTGACCACAGCTCTGCAGTCCTTGTACAATAGTTGCCTATGTCTTTCTTTCCCTCATTACGAATACCTACAGTGTGGGTTCTGATCAGGCAAGCCAGAATGTAAAGCCTTTACAAAATTAAACTTGTCCAGGATTTGGCAAATCCAGAAAACAAATACACTGCGGTTCTGACCGCCCCAGTGTTCCAACTGCACTCAATGAGCCCTATCTTTAAATTGAGCCCCCTTCCCATTATAAGTCAATGGCAGTACTTATGTGAGCTCCTGGCGCTCACGTTACAGATGGCGGACCAAGCCCATCTGTAATCCCAACACGGGTCACCGCCCCAGTCCGTATGTATCTTAGTGGAGCAAGGGCGTTACCAGAGATATGGGGGTGAACAATGCGTATGGCAGTGCTGAGGATGCCCGGGTCTGCTATAAGTTCGCACATCTGCCTCCAGTTGTGTTGGAGACACACAATCTTTGCTAAGATAGGACAGGATAGCCTGCTGCACCTTTTCACCTGTGGGGTAGGAATTGGGGGAACCCCCATGAGATAGACGAGCCCTGTGACTCGAATGGCGACATGCATTATTTATTAAGTTTATCTACTAACACAAGGACTTCTTCGTGACTTTCTCAGCCATCACTTCAGCGACCTGCATCCATTAGGTTTCAGTGAACAGATCTTCCGGGGTCCGTCCAAGCGAAGCAACCGAGAAGGCGGATAAGCAGTGCCTGGCTACAGCCCCTTCCCCAGCCTTCAGTATCACATCAGCTGCTAAGTCGTCTTGCATTGTATCCATTTACTTTCGTACCAGACAGCCACCATACATTAAACAGCTATGCTGCACGACAGCTGATAGCAAGCAGTACGTGGGTGGTTACTGTCTTTGTCGCATTAATCCACTACAAAGCCTGCCTGTTCGCCACTCTTGGCTCTGCCTTTGTGCTTCTCTCAGCAGCATACGTCGCGTGAGTTGCTCTGCTGCTGCCCTCGCGTGAGCCGGCTGACAGGAGACGGGGGCGGGGGCAGGCGGGGCAGCGACCGGGAGGAGGCGATGTAGTAGTTGTCAGGGTGGGGACAGAGGCAGGCAGCAGAGAAGGGCGGAGTTAGAGATGGGGTGTATCTGATGCTCTGAGGGCGTGAATGTTGATCTGTGTGTGGTGTGCTTTCCAGCGGCAATTGACCCGGTTTTCTCTCTGGATTTATTTCACAGGACCTGGTTGTTCCTCGGTGGGATATGAGAAGGCAGATGATGAGATGTCCGGAGCCACGTCCAATGCAGATCGGGAGGCAGCAGCCCGCACCGTCTGCCTGAACCAGCCCCAGCAGAGCAGGTTTTGTGACAACCATGTCAGGTAAGCAGGCCAGCCAGCCCTTGTCAGATATACCTAACCTGTCCATAGCTCCCCGTTGTCCCGCATTGGAGGGATGATGTCAGATCGCTCAAAGCATTATGTCTCAACTGTCCCGCATTTTGCCCGTCAAAATAGCTCTGTTCCACTTTCGTCCCTTATGGAAAAGGTGCTGCCCTCACAGAGAAGATGGAATAGGGCGGGCGGAAGGAGCATTTAAATCTTATCATCTTGTTATTCTCTTGGTATAGTAAGGCTATAACACATTGACTTTTGGCATGCTATCATCTAAATTTTTAAACGTGGACCAAATAGTGGAGCAGATCTTAAACCAATCTCCCAGGACAAATCGCACAAAGTAGTAGCCTACCTAAAAGCGATAGTTAAACTTTGAGGGTTAAAAACGTAAATAAATATACAGTTTTAACCAGCCCGTAGATGACGATAAGGTGAATATTCTGGTTTACAAGGATGCCTTTTTCTATACTTTCAGTTCCTTATAAAGTTGATCTCGGTATATAAAAAATGTGTTTTTTGACACGTTAAATGTATGCAGTGCTGGCCATGTGCAGACAGTGTCAATAATGTTTATATTGATCTTTAGCTATTCGATGGTTTTAAGTATTTTTTATAAATTGTATTGACTTGTTTTTAGTCAAGCAAACAAACGAAGCAAAAACAGAGGGTGCTGTAAGACAGGTAAACTCAAACATTAAAGCAGAAACTCAATGTTTGAAGGTGCTAAATCAAAATTAAACTTTGCGCAGTTAAAGGCATTGGTTTCCGTGATGTCTGATCTTGTACCCCAGTGTTTGATTGTGTGTCCCACATTATGAGGGTAGGGTGTCCCACATTTTGAGTGTCTGTGTCCCATGTTTCAGTATCAAAAGTTGGAGAATTATTGCTCAAAGCCCAGGTGTCAGTCTGCATAAATTAAGATTGCATTGTGATTGCATAGTGTAAGCTTTATAAAACAATAGTGATGTATGAGATTATATCACTATGTGAATGATGACCTCAATTGACAGTCAAGTTTATGAACATCAAAGGGCAGGTTGCCATGCTGTCCAGTTTGTATCTACCATTCATATTCATGACTTGTCACTTGTCCCCATTACAGTAACTTTTCTGTTGACAAACAATGCTCTCAAGATTAATATAGCTGTAACCGATGTTAACATTGTATTCTATCGGACCCATGCATTGTGGTTGTCTGAGTTTTCAACCCTAATCTCATTTGGTTTTGATTTTCTTTGCTTGACTGAAAAGGACATGCTGGTCCAGCGTGTCCTGTCTGATAATAGCAATGTTTGTTGCATTTTGTTTGCTACTGTAAAGATTCATGGGCAGAATATTTCATTTTCATTATAAAATAGCAGTGAGAAAAGGAAGAATGTGATTGGCTGAACCACATCACGTGGCTGTGTGGTAAGATTTGTGAGCATTTGTCTCACCGCATGGCTAGCCCTCAGTCAAATTTAAAAGGTCTCATTCCAACATTTTGCTGCCCGAACGAGTCGCTTTATAAGCAGGGTAACTCACTCCAGTGTGTGTGAGATGGGTCTTAATGGACTTCAAAGGTGGTCAGAAGCATTCCGCTGCATATTGTGCTTCCCAACCCAGCTGGGACATGCAGTAAGATCTGTCTTAACATGCACCCAATTGTGGATTATTGCTTATTTTGCCGTAGAAGTACTGCTGTACCTTTTTTGTGGCAGTTCTAGAGGGAGGCAGATGGGGTGGCCGCCCCTACCACTGAACACTTAACTTACTGACTTCCTTCCCTTCTTTAGTGGTTGATTTCCAAACCATAACTCAAAATGCATCGTTTGTATTTTGTTT
The DNA here is from genome assembly GCA_016271365.2 of Neoceratodus forsteri. Classification (NCBI taxonomy): domain Eukaryota; kingdom Metazoa; phylum Chordata; order Ceratodontiformes; family Ceratodontidae; genus Neoceratodus; species Neoceratodus forsteri. The sequence continues at coordinate 276,759,060 of CM028138.1, read as the reverse complement.
TTTTTTGTATTAAAAAGGTAATAGCAGCTTATTTATGGGGCCAGCAGTATAGCCTAGAGGTTAGAGTAACAAGCTGTGAATGAGCTTGGTACATCCAGCAGAGTTGGGTTTGATTTCCACAACCTCCACTCCCACTGTGACTCTGAGCAAGTCACATAGCCACTGCAGTGCTCCAGGGTCTCTCCTGAAAACAGGCACTTGTGCCTGGTGGGGCTTACCTACTTACCAAAAATAATAAAGTAAATACTGTATAAAAAATTTAAAACCTGTGGGGAAAAAAATATATATATATATATATATGCATGCCAAGTCCTACCAAGACCCTTCTTCGGCACCACCCCATTGTAAAATCCTGGATCTTCTACATCTTCGGCGTCTTTCCTTTGCATTTGTTGTGGTTGAGTTTCTAATTAATTTTAAAAAAAGGCTTAAGTGTGCTAGTTAAATAAATAGAAATGTTCTGGAACAAAAGTGCATGTGCAATGGAGGGGGTATGGTGGGTCAGCACACAGGAGCTAGTCTAGTCTGGGCTGTTTCTTTATTCAACCTGAGGTTACATCTGTGAATCTTAGTGCTGGCCATGTATTAACATTCCAGCAGCGTGTGACAGGCTTGCTGGTCCCAGGGCATGAGGCTATGTCCTGGGGGTGGTCTGAGAGAGAAGGAGAAAGCAGGTGAGAGCTTCCACACTGATCCGGTACATTGATCTGGCAGGGCTCTGGCATGACACATTTGTAGGCATTGCAGTCCTTATGCTGTTAGCAGAGGCTGATGTTATGGCATTTTAAGATGGATTTTTTTTCTTTTTTCCATTCTCTGTTTATTCCCAATTGCCCATGGTCTCCCCCTTCTATCCGGTCCCCCTACCCCCATCACCCGACTTCCCCAGGACTTACCTTCTTGGCAGTGTCCTCAGCTTGCAGGACTTATGATGGGGTGCCTGGTCGCAGGTGCAAGGCCTGCGAGGGACCGGATGTCATCTTGTGGCCAGAGGGTTTTTTCCTCTGTGTTTTCCTCCCCTCCCCTAAGCCACACACATGCAGTGGCATAATGGGTCAGTTCCTCCTCCATGGAGACGTCCTCAAACATCTATGTGTGACTGTCTTCGTGTTCCCAGACTGTGCTACCACCTGGGCACCTTCAGGTGGCAGATAAGTGGCAGGCCATGTAACCCCCCTCCCCCGCAGGAGGAAAGCAGTCCTATGCATGCTCAATCCTCCCTTGCCCAGCTGACCCCTGAATGACCCAAGTCTGTTCCCAAATGCCAGTCACCAGTGTGGCAGAAGGTCAGGTGGTGAGCGCCTCAGCCCTTCATACCACTAGTCCGATCCCTAGAGATGCCTTTATAATGAAAACAAAAACTAGTGAAAAATCGGGTAACTTACAAGTACTTAGCTGATGAAAAGTCACCTGTAGGATTTGGGGAAGTTTTTCTTTGAGAACAACAATTCCTGAATCCAAGAACACATTTCTTTTGTGTGCCTGTGATACCCCATACACTTGTACATCTTGAACAAAATGTTTTTAGTAAATGTGGAACTTGTCTTTTAGCTGAGTTTGCATTTTATAGCCCAGTTCAGTAATATTTTACACTTCAGTTGTTCAAAGGGAAATCACCTGTACGATATCTCTTTGTTCTGAATGGAAACTTAAGGATGCTGTTTGTAAGTTCAAGAGAGGAAGCAAAAACTAGTGGTTAGAGTGCAGAGCTGGGAATCTGCCACTGACTTACTGATGTGTGGCCCTGAGCAAGTCACATAATCCCCTGCTGACCCTGAGCAAGTCACTTAACCCCCCTGTTTTCAGCCTCTTCTTGCATTACTTTTTTTATTTCTGTACATAACTTCCTTCCCTTTTCTTTAACTTCTCAGTCTTGGGTCCATCATAATTTGAAAGCCCATGAAAAGCTCTTTTAAATAAGGCAGTGAACTCACCTGTAGCTGGCAGCGGTCAAGAGATATTGATGATTAAGTGTGCCCCATACTGCTACTGCAGTGCCACAATTTTGGAGGGACGTGTTACAAACATAGAAACACAGAAAAATAGAATGTGACAGCAGATAAAGACCACTTGGCCCACCTAGTCTACCCATTTTTCCCACATGCAGAAACTTCTAGAGATCTACAAGTACCTCACAGAAGTGAACAGGGTGTAGGAGGGAGTCTCTTTCAAATGAGAAAGAGCGTCAGGACCAGGGGCATGCAGTGAAGCTGGGCGCGTTAGTAGGGATGTGAAGAAGATTAGTACTAGTGGTACAGGCCTGGAACAGATTGTCAGCAGAACTGGTGGAGGTGAAAACAGGGAGGCTTCAAGCATGCATGGGGATAGACATAAGGGAATATTAGTAAATAGGCAAGGAGGGAGGCACAGTCTGCAGAGACAGATTACATGAGGACCATCCTGGCAGACTGGGAAGGCCAAGTGTTTTTTTTTTTTTTCCCAACAAATTCTGTGTAGAACTTTGTGATGAAGCTTATTTGTTAGAATTTTGGTAGCATGGTAAATCCACTGAGACCATGCAGTCCCATTTTCAGTGACGACCTGGTGTCAGTGGTGAACACAGTACAACAGAGAAATAATATAATAATTTACAGGATACAGAGAGATTTAACAATGGTGCAAACATTATTACAGTGGAAAGCCAGGTAAGTAACTTAAAACAGATCAGGCATTAAGCATATATAAATAAACAGGATAACTAATATTATACAATATATACATAGCAGGAACACGAGCGCAGGTGGATTACAAGATATATCTATCAGAGTAATATAGACTAGGCATTAACGATGCTATAAGGGTTATTTAAAGCAATTGCAGAGGAGGGTTAGTAGGAAGCGGTAAGCTCTTTTTGAAGGAGGATAGGGTGGGGCAGGAGAGTAAGTTGGGAGGGAATTCCAAGCAGAGAGAACTGAGAAGGTGAATGAGCGCTTACCTGGCAGGCGTTGCGTCTTCTGCTAATAAGGGTAAGGAAGTAGATCTAAGCGTGCATGTGGGTGCTTTTTTGTAAACAATTCCCCAAGGCAAGGGGGATTAAAGAGCTTGGTAAGTTTGAATACAAGACATAAGGTGTGAAACTGTAACCTTGAGTCATAGGTAGGCCATCGAAGAGAATACAGGGCCTCACAGTGGTGTTTTCTGGAGTGCGCTCCAAGGGTAAAACGTCTAATCCTGTGATAGAGTTGACGAACCTGTTCAAGGAAGAGGATTGGGCGGAGAGCAGTAGAGGGGCACCATAGAATAAAATACGGAGAAGGGATGTTGACACAATCTTTTTGCAGGCAGCTTTGGATAAAAGATGGCAGAGGTGGTATAATAACCTGAGCTTCTGGTTTACCATTTTGGTAAGCTGAGTTGCTTGATGCTCCATTGAGAAGGAGACATCTAAGTGAACCCCAAGGTATTTAAAAGTACTAACCACCTCTATGGGGTCTCCTGACTGTGTAATGATCTGGAGCTGTGCCTTGCCACACATTGTAGACTTATCCACACTATCCAGAAACGCATCTGGGATATGTGCAAATTAAGCAAACTCAGGCACAGAGCCCCATTTCCCTGTACGCAGACACACAGTTACTTTTCAGTGGGTCACTTAGATTGCAGCCCCACCGTGTACAGCCTGTGACCTGACCACCTGCGTGACAAGAGGGTGGTGGGCAATCCAGTGCAAGGGTCATGCATCCATCTCTGTGGCTGCAAGGTGCTCTGCATTTTATTTATTTATTTAGCTTTTGTTAACCGGTAAGTGCACTAGCCATAAAACGACTATTTTCAGGCACGACACTGGAGAGTACAGACATGCAGAAACTTAACAGGTTAACAAATTATAAGTGCTTTATATACAATGAGTTAAAGAGGATACAATATATCAAAACATACAAAGTAAATGACTTTACATACAATGAGTTAAAGTGGATACACTGTATTAGAGTCACATGTGCACGTGAGGAGGAGGCACTCTGTGGCTGCAGCCAGACCTCTGCATCTGCGGTGGCCAGTTTTCCACTTTGTGGATGTCATCTATATCTCTGTATTGATAACAGGTACAGGTGAGTAGGGTCATTGGTTCAGTAGGTTGCTCGTTCACTGCTGGTACCAGAATATGAAAGGGATGCAGGTTCTAGTCCCACTACAGGGACTTGGGGATAATACCAGTACTGACACTGTACTGGGGAGGTGCTGCACTATTGTGGTGCCATCCTTTTGATGAGATGTTAAACCAAGTTCCTTTCTGCTCATCTCTGGTGGTCGAGCAGATGGAAATGAAAGATCCCAGTATATAAAACAGATCCATGTAACTGACCCCCTCCTCGCACACACATGGAAACAAGCTGTCACAGCTCAGCGTGCCATTCCCGGTCAAACACTCCAGGTAAGTAAAAGTAAGCCCAATACATTGAGTGTGGGGATGGCATGTGAACCTCCGTCTTCCAGGTGGCAGTGTTACATGGACTGACCTGCAGAACAATATTTGTTCTAAGTTTGTTACAGCTATTACAAATAGGCTGTATAAGCTTTAGTTTAAAAATATATTGCTGAATGATGTCCTGAGAAAGAGGAGTCCTGCATTTTCATCAAGGTAGATGCTTAAAGATTCAGTGACTAATTTTTAAAGGCCCTGACATGGCACAAGGACTATGTCCCGGTGCTCAACTTAAAGTTGCAGAGGAAAATCCACCCACCACTGAAAGAGCTATTTTCAGTCTTTTCTGTGCGCATTGATGGGGGGGTGTAAGAGTCTTTTCCTTTTTTTTTTCCATAAATGCTATACGGGGTAACACCAGGCTCTGCAGGCTGCCATAAATTGATAAAAAAACCTGTGAAGGGCAACCTTTTTGAAAACTGTGTGCATGCAGCAGGAATTGCAGTTACACAAGGGCCCCCACTCTGCAAAACTTCTTCTGATGAATATGCATGATTTCTGCAATTTTGAAAATGTGGCCTCAGATATCCACTTCAGTATACAATTTTATCAGCATAATGAATGGGATAAAGAGGATACCCATACAGGGGGGTCTGAGTTAAGTGGGCAAAATGTTAAGGAGGCAGAAAGGGAGGTGACAAGGGTCTTTCATAATAAGGCAGGAAGACTCCATGAAATTGGGATCACGGATAAATAGGGGTGGGGGTGAAAGCGTAGGGAAGTAACCACAAGGATGGTGGTGGTGTTAAGGTTCTGTTATTAGGTGACCTGTGATTAGGGGTATCCATTGGGAGGGACAGAGGGTGAGATGCCATAGCCAGGTGAAGATAGTGAGTACCTCTGAGCTGACGGTGCACAGAGCAAAGTTCATGGTGTATGAGCTGGTAAGGGATTGTGGAGGGAAACTGGATTTTGTGGTGCACTTGGGGACTAACGATATAGAGGGACACAGTGTTTTGGAAATCCAAGCAAGGTTCCGAGAACTTGCTAGAGTCTGTCAGGATAATGAATGCAACATTTCCTTTTCAGAAATATTGCCAGTACCTAGGGCCTCAGTGGAGAACAAAAGGGAGATCATAGAGGTAAATGACTGGCTCAGGAAGTGGGAAGAAAGTGGGTGGGGGTGTTGGGGAACTGGGAGGGAGTTTGGGAGGATAAGGGACTGTATGCCAAGGACAGGCTTCATCTTACCCCATTTGGGAAGGAAACCTTAAACGGGGTGATGGACTACATTCAAGAAAGGTGGGTTTAAACTTGTGGAGGGGAGGGACAAGGAGGGCTGACATGAAGCCCTCTCCTCCAGATGAGGGGAGTAGCCACCCAAACCCAGGGAGGAGGGGGAAGAGACTGGGGTAGGAGGTTCCAGGAGGAGCAGAGGGTGGCTGGAGGCACAAGGAACCCGGGTGGGGTTCGACAAAGGGAATCAGGGATAAGGGGTGGGGGTGGTGTTAATAAATGTCAGAAGCTCGGGAAACAAGTTACCAGAGTTCCAGGCCATGTTGTTTGGGGCGGTGGTGGATGTGCAGCGGTCACGGAAATGTGGGCTAACAAAAAACATGACTGGGACCTAAACACGAGGGGTTACACTATGCTTAGGAAGGATAGGAAGGAGGGCAGAGGGGGAGGAGTGGCTATGTACATTAGAGAGTGCATAGAAATTGCTAGGGTAGAAGAGGCAGAGGGAAACATGGAGGCCTTATGGGTCACCTTACGAACCCTGGCAGGAGGTAAGGTCAAGCTGGGTGTAGTATATAGGCCCCCTGGGATGGGTGATGTTCTGGAGGATGGTTTGCTGGACAGCATTATTGTCCAGTGTGGACCAAAAGGGGAGAGAGTGGTGTTGATGGGGGACTTTAATATGCCAGATACCAACTGAGGAACCATGTCCTCTAAGGTGGGCAAGGAACAGAGGCTGCTGGACGGCCTCCAGGATGTGTTCTTAACACAGTATGTGATGGAGCCCATGAGGGAGGGACATGTCTTGGACGTGGTTCTGGCAGATGGGGATCTGGTAAGGGACTTGGTTGTAGAGGATTCCCTGACTGGGAGTGACCACAATACTGTCTGGTTTCAAATTAGCATGGGGGGAGCAAGGGAGAGATCCTAGGACACTGGCCATGGATTTCAGGGAGCGGACTTTGTGGGCATGGGAAATATTCTCAAGGATCACTTGAAAGGGATTACAACAATGACAGACATGGAAAAGAGATGGGAGGTGATAAAACGGGGACTTCATGAGGCAGTCAGGACCTGCGCTAAGGTGAAGTGTAAGGGAGCAAGGTCACATAAACCGTGCTGGTGGACCAGTGAAGATCAGGTAGTGGTCAGGGAGACGAAGGCCCCCTACAAAAAATACAAAACATTGAGAGGGGAAAGAGAAATGGAAACATACCGTCTTGCACCTAGAAAAGTCACCCGGATGGTGTGGAGGGCAAAGTCCTATAAAGAGCAGCGGCTGGCACAGGGGATTCGGGACAGGAAGAGATCTTTTCCGGTACATCGGGCACGGAGAAAAACTCACGGCCAGCTTGGCAGACTGAGATCAGATGGTCGGTGGGTGGGTGGAAGAGGTGAGAAGCAAGCGGAGATATTAAACAGTACTTCGCCTCGGTGTTCACTAGGGAGGGGGATGGGATATTTACAAAGCAAGGCATGAGGGGGATAGAAGCGGTAGTGTGTGGGATTGGGGGAGCAACAGAAAAGGAGCATAAGGGAGGGAGAGGCACCCTTGGGGTTTCACACCAGGCCAAGGATAGAAAGGCCAGCAAGGTGGGGGGGGGATGGATGATGCTATCTTCACCGAACAGTTGTGGAAAGCCCTTAAGGCCCTGAAGAAAGATAAATCTCCTGGTCTGGATGGCATTCATCCGAGAGTACTATGGGAGTTGGCGAACGTATTGGCCTCACCCTGGCGGAGCTCTTCAGCAGGTTGCTTGAGACAGGGAGGGTACTTTGGGATTGGCGAGAGGTGCATGTGGTGCCAATCCATAAAGGGGGGGTTAAGGGAAATACCAGGTAACTATAGACCGATCAATTTGACCTCGGTGGTGGGAAAATTAATGGAGAGTATACTGAAGGAGCGATTGGGAGTGTTCTTGGAGGAGGAGGGAAGGCTGGACAGTTGAGAACATGGGTTTGTGCCAGGTAGATTGTGTCAAACCAACCTTGTGGAGTTCTACAAATGGGTAGCATCGGAACTGGACAGGGGGAAGCCAGTAGATGTACTATTCTTGGACTTCAGCAAGGTGTTTGACTCGTTCCCCCACAATGGACTGGTGGAGAAACTGATGGGGTTGGAAGTGGGCCCATTGATGGTTAGATGGTTAGAAAAGGGTCTAGCTGGATGCACACAGAGAGTAGTGCTTGGTGGGGAGCTCTTGAACCCTAGAGAAGTTGGTAGTGGGGTACCGCAGGGCTCGGTCCTGGGTCCGATCCTGTTTAATGCATACATATCTGACATCAGAGTGTGTATAGGGTGTGAGATGAGTCTCTTCGCTGATGACTCCAAGATGGGAGCAGTAGTTGAGGGGAAGAGAGGAGGTTGGCTCTGCAAGGACACCCTGGAAAGGTGGTCTCACACATGGAAATTAAATGTCAATATCACCAAGTACAAGGTGTTACATCTTGGGTGGGGAAACCCTAAACACAGGTACACTCTGGGAGGGGAAGCGCTGGAGGCCTCGTCTGGGGAAAAAGACCTTGGGGTCATGGTGGATGCATGTATGAATAACTCTGAGCAGTGCAGGAGAGTGGCTATCAAAGCAAACAGGTTGTTGGGATGCATTGTTAGGGGGATCACCTCTAGGAGCAGGGAAGTGATTCTGCCGCTGTACAATGGACTGGTTAGACCACACCTAGAGTACTGTGTATAGTACTGGAAACCGCGCTTGAAGAGGGACATACAGCTCCTGGAGAGGCTACAGAGGAGGGCTCCCAGGATGATTCGAGGACTGGGGGACTTGACATATAAGGTCAGACTTGAGGAACTCGTCCTGTTTTCATTGGAGGAGAGGAGAGACGGGGGACATGATCGAGGTTTTCAGGTACCTCAAAGAAATATGTAGGGTAAACACGGAGTGGATCTTTAAACTAAAGGAGGGAGGTATCAACAGAGGGCATGGATGGAAGTTGGAAGGTGGAAGGATGGGGGGAAAGGAAGAGGTTTTCACTGAGAGGGTGGTGAATTTTTGAAACGCGCTGCCTGGCGAGCTGTTCCACATTCCGTGGTGGAGGGCTTCAAAAGAGGGTGGGACAGATGCAGAAAGGCGATGTATCGGAACAAAAGAGGGGAGAGGGCCTCAGTTCCCAACATGGGATCTGAGGTTCGACCAGACTCGATAGACTGGAAGGCCTAATCTTCTGGCAATTAGTATGTTAGTATGTTACTTTATTTGGTTACTGTAATGTAAGCAAGCAAAACAACCTCGCAATCCTCCCCAAGGCACAAAAATCTAGGAATCTGGAAGCTCGAGTTTATTTTTTATTTTTATTTATTTGGAATTCGGAAACACCTTTGAGTCATAGACTCATTTACAAAGGATCCGTATCACAGAAATAAGAATGCAGACTGACAGTACTAACGATAGATCAGTGAGTAAAATGTTCAAGTAAATATACAGCGAGCAGAAGGCAAACATTCAGTTACGATGAGCAGTAGAAAGAGCTCAAATACTAGGAGTTGCTTAGTGATGATCATTACACAATAGGTATTACAGTTTGGAAACAAATTCTGACAACGACTGCTTAGGTGCAGAAGCAGGTGGGGGGCTAAATTCAGGCCAGGGGCCATCGTCAAGGTTATCGTCAGATCATGAGCAGTCGCAGGCACTTGAGGTCAGGAGATGTCCCCTAAGGTGGGTTTTGAAGAGCCCAAGTCTTGCTTCATTTGCCAAGGGGCCAGGTAGATTATTCATCCACTGAGGAGCCCTATAGTTAAAGGGATCTTTGGAACAGGGAGGTCCAGCATCTGGGAACTGAAAAGATGGTCTTGTCAGAGCTATGAGTGTGATGCACCTTAGGTTCAGGGTTGACTAAAGGCTAGTCCGGGGGTGGGGAAGAGACCAAGGGCAATTTTTTAGCCAAGAGGCAGGTGTGGAACCGGATTTTGTTGTCTAGGTTTAGCCAGCCAGTATCATTATAAAGTACACAGGTGTGTGCGAGCCAGTCATATCACAGGACGGGCGGCAGGCTTTATTTAGGGAGCGAATGAGACTATCTAGGGCAGTGGTCTTGTTGCCCTGTATATCAGTAAGCCGTAATCCAACAGCGTAGAGAACCGAGGAGGAGACAGCAAGCCTGAAGGCGCCTGAGGTGAGACAGTGTTTGAAGTGATATAACAGTCCCAACCTGACATTTAAGGACTTGGACGGGTGGCAGATATGAAGGTGGAAGTTAAGTGCAGGGTCCAAAGTGATGCCCAGGTATTTAAAGGAGCACACTTGCTCAAGGGGGTTCTGCTTTGCAGTTAGAACTAGAGGGCAATCTTGCTTTCTTGCATTCTGCGGATGGGAGAACAGCATACATTTTGTTTTAGAATAGTTAATGGTAAGACGCTGAGCAGTGAACCAGTTCTCAGCATAGCTGAAGGTGGCCTGGAGGGAGCAGTGGAGCTGAAAGGGGTCAGGGTTGGAGGAGAAGAGGACAGCATCGTCCGCGTACAGTAAAAGATTGCTGGTGCAGGACATGGGGAGGGAGTTGAGGAATAGGCTGAAAAGCAGCGAACCGCGAATGGAACCCCGGGGAACGCCTAAGAGGACAGGCAAACTTTTGGATAAGGTGTTCCCTATTTTGACCTGCTGGGACCGGTTCATGAGGTAGTCCATAAACCAGCCCATCACATCACAGGAGAAACCCAGGTTGGTCAAGGTGTAGTTATAGTTTTCAAGTTGCATAGGTAATTGCTTTGTACTACTACTGTTACTAAATGTAAATTATTCTATGAAGAAATTAATGTATAAATCGTCTGTAAATGTATTAAAAACATTTACTTATCCTTATAATGTAATGCATTAAATGCTGTTGCTAGGTTAAGAAGTCACATAACAACGTGAGGCATTAGGTTTCTGACCATAACACCCTGCCCTGTAGGGACTGACAGGCATCAGGAGTGTGACTTGGGATTGTCAGAAGTAATGCTCACGCCATTCTACCCCCATCCCCACCCTGCAGCCAGTGACAGGTATCAAGGTGTGCCTTTGACTCTTCAGCCCCAAAGTTCACTCCATTTTCTTATACAGTACTGTACCATTTCAGGATATTTTCTAATGGAATGGGGTGAGAGTAAAACTTGAACACCCCCAGGCACACCCCGCCACTTGTCTGTGTCTGCAGGGAGGGTGAGGTGAAATGCCTTGAGCATTATGGGTAGTGACCCAAAGGCACACCCCAACGCCTGTCCATCTCTGCAGGGTGGGGGTGGGGTTGGTGTTACTTCAATACTTCACTCCATTCCTACTCTGCCTGTCTGTCTGTCTGTCTGTGTGTCTGTCTATCTATATGTCTATGTAATTATTTTTCTATCTATTGCATGTATTGCTATTTTACCTACTTGTAAACAAACCTGCATATCACATTTGCCTGAACTCTAAGCACATACTTATGAAACTGTGCATATTTGTACTCACTTCTGCACAGACCTCATACTTTCCTAATATTCCCATTATCACAAGCATAACAACCTTACCCTTAGCAAAGCGACTCTCTGAAAGTTATTATCACATTTTCTCTGCTAACAGTCCATCATTACTCCTGACTTCCTGACATCAACACATTGCTTAAATATAACTTACATCACCACATGGACAAAACCTTGTTTCTCTAAGAAAAAAATAAATAAAATTGTGTAATAATCCCAAGGCTGAACATATGCCAGCCATTACTTTTCATGTACTGCCACCTTCTGTACCATCATGGGAATTTGTATATGTTTCATATGTGATGCTAGTATTGGGATATGTGCAATTGTGTTTTCTTTAAAATTAGGCTATCCTGCCAATATCATCCAGGATAACACATACTTCAGTGGCATTTGCTCTGGGGTTCTTTTGTAAACCTATATTGCTTCCTATTCCTTCCATTAAAATGTACACCTCCATACATTTTTCTAATAATGTGTATGCCTTCCTTAGAACAGAAACTAAAACAAATCTTACTACTTACAAATCATTGTGTTGTTTCTCCATACCTCCTTAACAATTCCACACAACTTCACTAACTTCATTATGCAGCCGTGGTGGATCTGACCAGAATTTGTTTTAATACCTGCTGCTTTACCCTCCCCTGGGCCTACCTCTACCCAGTCAGCAGCACTGCACCACCTAAATCAGTAGCAACTAATTTTTCTTTTGGTGTGTTTTTTTTTTTAACAGTATTTGCTCTTGTCCTCTTTAATTCATAAGTGATGCTTTGCCCTCCTGGGCCTACCCCTACAAGCCAGCAGAACTGCACCACCTAAATCACTGGCAACAAACACATTTTCTTTGGTGTTTTTGTTCCTTTCATTTTTTTAGTTGTTTTGTAAGTTCTGGAGGATTACTATAGCCACCTCTCCTCCTTATTGCCTTTATATGCCTCTTGGCCTCTAATTCTGCCCTTGGGTGGAGTTTGGAGCAGGGCCTCATTGGGTATATGAGGCAGTGTTTGGTGACTGAAGTGGAGGTTGTTCAAAAAGAGAGTCATTGATACAGTGGGGCCAGGAATCGAACCCCAGCCCTGGAATTTGGACCCTGGTGACTTGGTGTAGGAAAGTGCTCCGCTCAGATTTGGTGGGTGGTGTAGGGCCCTGTGGCAGTGGAACTGGGTCCATCTTTGGAGCTATGGCCTGTCAGTTGTAGGAGTTTGCAGGGGGGGGGAAGCCCGCCTTGTGCCCTGGCTCCCTGTGTTTGTCTAGGTCCAGGATGGCCGGGGACTTGCTCTTAGGCCCTGTGTTGCAGGTGGGGTAGAAAAATGTGTGTGCAATGGTTGGTGCCCTCCGCTCCTGTAGGCTGTGCAGTTGTGTAGTCAAGTTGCTATATGTGTGTGTTGTAGGCTGCACTGTTTGTTAATTTAGGGTCCTACGGCCTACATGAGGTTTCTGCTGCCCATTTCTTGTTGAGCCCCTCGGCTCAGTTTGGAGCTCAGCGCCCAGGTCTTCTCGGCCTAAAGTTATGTGCCATGGCTTTTCCACTGGCGTGCCTGTCTCCCGTATGTGCCTTCAGCCCTTGGGAGCTGTCATTTTAGTTTTAAAACAAATAAATGTTTCTTTGTTTTAACCGGAGTCATGTCGCCTATACTTAAATGAATTATGGCTGCCCCCTAATCATGCCTTCCCCCCCAGCAGAGTTCCAGGATCGAGACTCCTGTTCTCCCTCTGCAGCATAAGTCAGTCTGCTATCAAGCCTATGGTGTGAACCCATTCAACATCAACTGAGGTTTGTCTATCCTTAGATTAAATACTGGATGGGCTACAGTGCTTGTGCCCCCCTCCATACCCTTTTTTATCATCTGGCCCCTAGACATGGGTCAGAGGTGGGGGTTTGCATTTTTTTCCTTACCCTCCTTAAAGTGGCTCAGTAGGTAGCACACTCGCCTCTGAGGCCGGGAGATCAGAGGGCTGTGGGTTCAGTTCCCACATCTGGCACTTGGGTTAATATCCCAGTACTGACACTGTAGTGCAGCATGAGAGGGGTGCTGCACTTCTGAGGTGCCATCTTTCAGATGAAACATTAAACTGAGGTCCCATCTGCCTGGATTAGTGGTAGTTCAGATGGATGTTAAAGATCCCATGGCACTTATCGAAAAGAGTAGGGGAATTTCCTCAGTCCCCTGGCCAAATTTCCCTCATTCACTAAAAGTACCACCAACAGCTTAATCTGGTTCAAGGTCAGTTGACATTCATCTGTATCCCCTTCCCCTGGGTTGTGCCTGAAAATAGGCATGATTTGTCTAGTGCACTTACCCGGTCAACAAAAACGAAATAAATAAATAAAATTATTTTTTAAGAAAGTGATGCTTTGTCCTCCCCTGAGGCTACATCCAGCGGCATTGCACTTATTAGTCAGAGCAACATTTTTTTCTGATTTTTTTTATTTTTTTTTTTACAGTTCATTGGCTGTACTACTGTCAGTGTAAAAAAAGGACACAGATTGTCCTTATTTTTGGGGGCAGCTGGCCCACCTGACCACCCAGTCTCTCTCTCTCTCTCGCCCTTCCCCCTCCTTCCCTCCTGTTTGTGTTGTTTGTCTCACTGCCTGCTCACTCTCTCAACCACGTGGCATACTAACAGGGTTTATATACCCTGAGTGCTGGTGTCACATGATGCCTGTTCTGCTCTACTTCCCCACTGGATGCCGCCGGCTACCTGCGCTGATGTTCTGCGTGGAGCGTGGTGTGCCGATGGCATCATTCTGGGTGGGAGTCCTCCTGAGTGCTGCAGAGGATACTGCACAGTCACAGAGTCACGGTGAGAGGGGAAAAAAAGGCAAGCCTAAAATGTCTATCCACAGACCTGGAACTGGACTTATTCGGCAAAGTTCATATTTATCCGAGTCTATGGGTAAGCACTGGATCTGGGGGGATTCTGACTAGCGGCAAAACAGTTGACCCACCCTACTCTTTATAATCCTCTATGGAACAGAGGATATGGGAGGAGCATAGGGACACATAAGGAGTCCTATAGTCCAAGTGGGGCTGGTTGGTGGGAAGCCAACAGATAGTCATGAAGGGCTAGCCAGCTCATGAGTGGTACAGGGACGGGCATCACTGCGTAGGTGCCATCGCTAGTAGCTGCCCTTGAGTAATGGATGGAGGACCAGTTCAATGCCCTATGCCAGGGTACCAGCTAAGGGATGCTCTGTGAACATTCCAGCTTTAAAAACAAAGAATTTTATGGCAGATAAGGACCGCTTGGCTCATCCAGTCTGCCTATTTCTCCCTACCTGCACTATTACCACAGTCTCAGACTGTGCCTGATCCACAGCTCTTTCTCCCTCCCCACTTCCTTTCCACTATGATTCCCATGTGCTTATCCCATCCATTCTTGAAACCCACCATTGTTGCCCCCCACCTCTGCTGGAAGGCTGTTCCAGGAATCCACCACCCTGTCTGTGAAAAAGTACTTCTGCACATCTCTTGTGAATCTACCCCTCTCCAGCTTAATAGAATTTCCCTTTGTTCTTGAGCACATTTTACTCTGAAAAATACACCCCTTCTATACCTTATTTACTCTCGTGAGGTATTTAAAAGGTCTCTATTATATCCCCCATCTCTCTCCTCTGTTCCAGGGTATACATATTGAAGTCCTTTAGTCTCTCCTCATAGGACTTTTAATGCAGACCATGCACCATTTTTTGCTTCCCTCCTCTGGACCGCCTCCACTCTGTCTATGTCCTTTTGGAGATGTGGTTTCCAGAACTGGACACAACACTCTAGGTGGAGTCTTGCTAGCAATCTGTACAGAGCCAACGCCACCTCCCTCTTTCCACTCCACTGGTGATAACCCTCCCTATGCAACCCAGCATCCCACTCACCCTCCCTACTGCCTTGTCACACTGCCTGGTCACCTTTAGGTCATCCGATATGATTATCTCCATCTTTCTGTGTTTGGTGGTCATCAATACCACTCCACCCATTTTGTACTCAGTCCCTTTGTTTCTGTGACCTAAGTGCATTATTTTTTACTTTTTCGCATTGATACCCAGCTGCTATACCCCAAACCACTCCTAAAGTTTTTACAGGTCTCTTCTCATCTTTTCCACTCCACCTGGTGTGTCCACCCTACCGCAAATGTTGGTGTAATCCACAAAGAGGCAGACCTTCCCCCTCCACAATGTCACTTATAAAAACTTTAGGACCGGTCCCAATGCTGATCCATGAGGTACCCTGCTGGTCATCATCCCTTCCTCTGAGTGAACTCAATTTACTACCACCCTCTGTCGCCTATTCCCTAACCAATTTCTTACCTAGTTTACCACCTTTAGACCTACAGTACTCTCAAGCTACCCAGCTTGCTTACTAGTCTCCTATGTGGAACAGTGTAGAAAGCTTTACTGATATCTAGGTAGACCACGTCCACCACTCCACCCTGATCTAATTCCTTGGTCACCCAGTCAAAAAAATCGGATCTACGATGCCAAGTCGACAACTAACTTGTCGATTGGCACCATAGCGCCAGGCTTTCTGTCAACTGCGATTTGCAGTTGGCAGGGAGCTGGACAACAGGGACTGTTTTTTTCTTGGGGCTTCACTCCGAGCCCCCCCCATACAGGGGATATGCCCCCCCACACCCTGCTTTCTACAGATACCACCTCCGAGTTGGAGTTGGTTCGAGGGGGGGTGCAGGACAGGGGAAGTGTTGCCCGGTCCCGGGTGCAACCCCTACAGCGACTTGGCGCTGTTGTTGGCAGTGACGTATGTTACTGTAGGGGTTTCGCAGCGGGAGGTGCATACCAAAAAAATATATATCAGATTTGTTTGACGTGACCATCCCCAGTGAATCCATGCTGTCTCAGGTCTTTTAGAAAATGGTCAATAGAAAGGCAAGTTTCTGACTGGCTAACACCACCACCAATATGGTGTTATCCGTTGCCACCAGCAACCACTGTTATCCAGTCAGAAGTACTGCTGTCAGACAGCAGCAGTGTAAATTTCAAAAGGAAACTGTCAAGAGCGGCAAAAGACATAAAAAATAAGCAAAAAAATATCTGATTACTTGCCACTCCAGTTTGATATGCAAGCAGTGACAACAATTGACAAAATGTTTCCCAGCGGTACAGTGGATCCACCCGAAAAACGGAAAAAGCAAGAAAAAAATGTAAGTGATCGTTTTGTCTCCATAAGTGACAGCCAGCTAGACAAAATAGAAAGTGACAGGGTGGAAGTAAATGTAACCCCCAGGTGGCACTATCCCAAGGGCTACTACCCCTGCCTGCATAAGTGCTAACAGGTTGAGGGGCCTAGGTCCAATGGCGGGTGCCTCCACCAGTGTCGAGAGTTAAGACAGTCTGGTATGACTTGGTCACAGTCCTCTGGGACACTGCAACCCCCTTTCTTCCCACTAGTGGCCCACACAAATTACCCACAGTACCTTTACATATATACTTACCCCAGGATTGGTCGATCAGCATGACTCTGGGGACCCCTGTAAAGTAAGATGCAGTAATACAATAGCCACTGTACAGTATTCTAGCACAAACACGCAGTTCAGGCAGTATACTTTGCAAAACAACCAAATCTGATTTATTTAGGGAAATAACAAGGACGGGGAAATCTAGTAAATTATCTTAATCACGCTTACTGTTTCAGAGCACTGTGCACAGGCTAAGGTCCTATGAGTCACTGTCACTGGGTACCCAGGCAATAAGGAGCTAGCCAAGTTTGGTGCTGCTGGTTGGGGCCCCTGAAGATGAAAAACAACTGTACAATACCCAAATTTGTAATCCGGAGCCAGTAGGCTCAGTTCGTGTAGCCAGAGAGGGAAACAGATGAACACTTGCAACTCAATAGATCAGTTGGCAGGGAGCTACCCTGATTTCTACTCACGACTCTTGTGGCAGGATCCCACACCGCCCAGGGACACAGGCCTGTGATCAGAACACTCCCCACACATTTATATGTAAAAGAAGGTTACCATACCAGGCAGCTGCTTTATATCCCGAATGCACTCACTGCTAACCCAGGAAGTCACGGCGCAGCTTCACTTTTCCTGACAGACCAAGCGCGATGAAGCAGATTCTCCAGTCCTCTACAGGGTGAGCCTGGTAGTTGGCTGCCAAACTGCACAGCCTCTTCTGATAGCAGCACACGGCGGATTCAGTCCGGATCACCTCGGCTAACGAGCCGCCTGACTTTTGGCCTTCCACACGCGCTTCCCGCGTGAAAACTCAACAGCGCAGAAGCCCGGAGCTCCTTCCTCACTCACAGCCACCACGACTGCCTTCTTGGCCGTTGGGCAGGGAATCACACTTCGGGCGCCACCCGACCCTAATGGAGGGCTTCAGATGCCAGTCTCCTCTACCTTCCCTTACTGGTGCTAAAAGGCTTACACCTCGGACTCACTCTGCCAGAATCACTGACCATACCTCCCAATTGGCAGCCGGCTCCCAGAGAGTCCTAGTCCTGGTTGGCTGCTCAATACTCCATTTAAGTGCCCCTCCCTCCTTAGCAGACTAATTGGGTCTGCGAGCTGGCAGCTCTTAAAGAGACAATACTAGAGGCGTTTAAGAAACCCCCATTTGCAAGGGGGTTATATAAACACAAAAAAAACACCAAGTGGGCAGTGGCAGTATATGAAGAATGGGCAACACAGAGTAGCATTAAAATAGACTGGCATGATGACCCACTGGAGCAACTGAATAGCAATCTGCGTGAGGTTGTATGCAGAAGTCAGGTCTACCCAGGGTCAGGAATACTCTGTAGCTGGATATTGTGCAGTACGGGCCGCATCAACCATCACCTAAATAGTGTCAAGTAGCAAGAAACATAAACATGTTAAGTGACCCCAGTTTAAATCATCAAACAATGTGCTCCAAACTGTGCTAAAAAAGCTTAGAAAAGCACAGAAGGACACATCCAGCCACTACCCTGCCATCTCATCATCTGACCTACAGAAACTGAGAGCAAGTGCTGCAGTATCACCCAATACTGTGTCTGGACTTGTAAAAAGGGTATGGTTTGATGTCCAACTCCACATGGCAAGGCGTGGGCGTGAGGGACTACGAGACCTAAAGATGGATTCCTTTGAACTTAAAACGGATGACAGTGGCACGAAGTATATAACCCTAAGTCACAACGTCAGACACAAAAAAACACAAAACCCAACTGAAATAAATAAAGAAAACATGAGAGGTTTTATTTTGAAGAACGGAAAACCAACTTTGCCCAGTAAAATGTTTCTTAAAATATAAATCTAAAGTTCCTCCAAATGCCAAAGCTTTCTATGTACACCCTGTAAGTGCCCCTCAGGACTTCTTAGACACCCAGGCTTACTGGTATACTTGTGAGCCCATGGAAAAAAATATACCTTGGTTCCCTGATAAGCAAGATCAGCAATGAAGCGCAGCTGTCTTACAGGTACATGAACCATAGCATCAGAGCTACAGCTGTCCAGATCCTTTCTGATGCCGGTCTTTCAAATCGTGAAATCACATCAGTGACTGGACACAGATCTGAGACAAGTTTATCTACTTATTGGAAACCTTCTTCAACAGATCGTAAACAGTGGAGCTCTATCCTAGGAAGTAGTAACGGCATGCCATCTACAGGTAAGTTCATATGTCTTTATTTGTAGCACCCTCATTGAATAGTGTTCTAAATGTATTTTTTTTTCTGTTGTTGTTTATATTCAGCTGTCCAAGAAAGTAGCACATCTAAGTAGCAGGAAAAGACAACAGAAGAACAAGACAAGAAGACAGACAATCTACAGAACCTGGAAACTGAATCCAGTAACAGCCTATCAGGTCAGATGGAGCCAGGAACACAGAATTTCTTTAACCCAACATCCTGCACTTTCAATTGCCCCATAAACTTTATCACCTATAACAAATAACAGACTGACCACTGATGTAAGTGTAACCCCCTTGCAAATGGGGGTTCCGGATATGCCTGGTGCTAGGGTTAGTCACCGGCCTAAAGGCGTTTAATTGGGTAGCCAGTGAGCGCTTTAAAAAGCCTCCGTGAGCTGTCTCTTTAAGGGCTGCTTGTTGCAGCCGTAAGTAACTAAAATGGAGGGGGACTGTGGTTGTATACCCGAATCCCGCCCGGGACACTGAAAGAATGACTCCCTTCTGCCATCGCTAGTGGTGCAGAAGGAGTTCTCTTGGGGGATGCGATTGTATGATGGAAACGATGTAAAATAATAATGATAATGTGGTTGTTCTAACTTCTCTTCCTTTGCAGTAAGGACTGTTTGATTGCCTCCTCCATTTTGCTCCAGAACTGCTGAATTGGGCCAATCAGTACCTCGGGACCCTACAGAGTCGGCTGACCAATAGAGGGACTGCTTGTAATTTGGGAAAGGCATTATGGGCTATGGCGCTTTTTTGCACCACTGAAGGCTAGAGGAAATGACTGGCATGTTCAGCCAGCCAATGGCAACGGGTAGCGCCCAATCTGGAAGGAGTGCTTGGTGCTGCCAGTTTTAGATGCGTTGTGGCTGGTGAGGAGAGAGGAGCTGTGTGCTTCTGCGCTGAAGAGTGTTCACGCGGGAAGCACGTGAAGGCCTGAAGCGGCCGTTTTGTGTTGTCGGCTCCAGCGGACGAAACCGTCGGGGGGCGGTCAGAGGAGGCTGTGCTCTGTACAGCTACCCACCAGGCTCGACCTGAAGTAGGACTGGAGAAAATTGCTGAATCGCGCTCGGTCCGAAGACAAGTGGAAGCTGCGTTTGCAGTATTTCAGGGACGGTGAGTTTGTGGGAGCATTGGAAGCAGTTGCCTGGTGTGGTACCCCTCTGTTGCTGTTTACCATATAAATGTGAGAGGAGGCTTGTGTAGCTCAAGTAAATCCTGCTGCAATTAAAGGACTTTTGCCTGTTGCTGTTTACCATATAAATGTGAGAGGAGGCTTGTGTAGCTCAAGTAAATCCTGCTGAAATTAAAGGACTTTTGCCTGTTGCTGGTTACCATATAAATGTGTGAGGGGTCTCGTGGAGCTCAGGAGTAGCCCTGTTAATGTTTAAGGACCCTGTCTTGTCTGGAGGTCGTGAGTACTAATTCAGGGTAGTTCCCTGTTGAATTGCCACATTGGAACCAAATGGGATTACTGTACTGCTGACTGTTTAACTAACTTTTCTTTCCTGTGTGAAAGGTCCTCACCAGCTGCCATGATTTGGATTAGCCACTAGGGCTTGGGTACCCAGGGACAGTAATTGATAGGGATAGGCTTGTGCACAGAGTCCTAGGTAGATAAATATAGTGATAAGCTAATCAACTTGATCCCCCCTGTCCTTGTTGTTTTCCCCCTTGAATAAATCAGATTGTTTTTGCACAGCTACATCCTGGCTATTGTGTACATTAATGGTGAACTGCTGTTTGGTGATTGCAACATAACTGTGCCTTACTTTACAGGGGGTCCCCGAAGGGAGCTGGATTATATTTTCCGTGGGGTAAGTGTACTGGTGAACAGAATTGCTGCTACCCAGTGTGAGTCACTAGTGGGACAAAGGGGGTTGCAGTAGCTCAGAGGGCTGTAACCGTGGTAGTCTTAACTGTGCTAACCCCGACCTCTGGGTGGAGGCACCGACACGGATCTGGGCCCCTCACCCTGCCTCTGTGGGGGCAGACAGGGGTAGTAGCCCTAAGGGTAGCGCCCCTGCGGAGTTACATAAGTATTTTCTAATACCCATTTTTATGTTGGCGCGCTTGCGCAGCCAACATCTTGTGGCAGTGGAGATCTGGAGGTGCGGTCGCTGTTGGGTGAATGCAGGGTACGCACCAGTAGGTGCGTCCCGCATTCCCCAGTCATCCAGTAGCAGGGGCCGACACCCTGCCTGACTAATGAGGTGAAGAAATCTATCAAAAGGTCTGCTGCAATGAGAGCGAAGCTCTCATGCAGCATGACCAAAGCACGCCTCTCCCTACATGCAGGCAACATGGCGGCAGTGACTGCCGCTGTTGCATGTCAACCCCACTTCCTTTACTGTGTGCCGACGGGGGTTCCCAATCCGCATCTGCATCATGTAACACCCCCCCCCTTTTTTGATTGCCGAGGGGTGCCCATCCCCCTCGGCATCATGCTTCCCTCCAACAGTGTTTCTCTTTGCCGGCGGGGTGCCCAATCCCCGTCCGGCATGTATCCTCCCTCCCCTTTGAATTTTGCCGATGGGGGGAGCCCACTTCTGTCGGCATAATGTGGTTCCCCTTCCGCTTTTGATAGCCGAGGTGCCCAATCCCTCAGCTCCTGCAGCTCCCCTTTCCTTGCTTGCCCAATCCCCCGCCAGCTAAGCACCCACCACCACACACACACAGGTGGCATGCTGGGAGCCCACCACAGCATGCCAAAGCACCTATTAAAACCGCAGACGGTCCCCCGATGTCTTTTATTTTTTTTTCCCCTGTAAAGAAGGAAATGGTCCCTCGGAGCTCTCCCAGGCCCCCCTCCCACAACCTGCATCCACCCACTGCGCACCCTGCCTCACCACACCCCCCTCACCCCATACTTACCACCAGAGCCTGGCGTGACGATCCTCGGTGGACCGGGAACACGTCTGCACTCTTCAAAGCCGACCGCGAACTGAGGAAATGCCGGTAAGCTGTATAATGGAATGAATAGGGTTTTCAACTTTGCTGCATATCTCGGGCATTTTTTGATTTTGGCACCAAATTTTCAACATGGGTTTTTGGACCCTCCTCATGAATTCTATCACTGTCATGGCGTTAATTGCCTCGAAGGTGATTTCGCGGTCACTGCGCGGAATCACCTTTCGGGACCAATTAATGAAACAACAGTGTCAGTGTTCATGAGGTGGCCTCTCAAAAAGCCTATGTTGCAAATTTGGTGGAAAAAAATCCAAAAAATGACTGTTTTACGAGCATGCATTGCACAGTTGCTACACAGGCACGTAACTTCGCGAATTTGCAATATTTTCAAGCCATATTTTCAACACTGTCATATTTGTACACCTCCTTGTGAACAGTATAGCTGTCATTTTCCACATCCTGCCCGAAATGTGTTTCCGCACTTCCGCACACAATAGCGAGTCACTGTGGGAAATCAGTGTTCGGGCCAGATTATGAAAATGACAGTGACACAGTTCATGAGCAGAGATCCTAAAATGCCTATGTTGAAAATTTGGTGATGATACTCCATAAATGACTGTGTTACTAGCGTGCATTGGCAGATTGCAAGCACGCTCGTAACAACGTGCATTTGTAATATTTTCACTCTGGATTTTCACCATTGTCATTTTTCCACACCTCTTAATGAACAATATAGCTGTCATTTCACATATCCTGCCCAAAATGTGTTTTCGCACTTCCGGCGCAGAATAGCGTGATCGCTGGGTGAAATCACTTTTTGGGACAGTTTGAGGAAATAACAGTGACACTGTACATGAGCAGAGATGCTAAAATGCCTATGTTGAAAATTTGGTGCTGAACGCCCATAAAATGACTGTGTTCCAAGCGTGCGTTGCACATTTCCCACGCACCCTTGTAACTTCGCAAATCTGCTCTATTTACACGCCACGTTTTCAACACTGGCATTTTTTCACTCCTCCTCCTTACGAACTGTACAGCTGTCATTTTTCACATCCTGCCCAAAATGTTTTCCCGCACTGCACTACCAAAGCCAATGCCAGCGCAACAACATTCGGCATTGACAAATGCTTGTTTAACCTATTATAAAGTAAAACCAAAAGTAAGCTTTGTTCTCTGATTTATCCACAAGGGACTATTTTCTCTGTTCTTGTAAATGTGTTCTAAATAAATACAGTTTGTTTCAAAGTGCTAACAAATGTTTCATATTTTTTAATTACATTTTTATTTTGAAAGGTAGTCCATTTTTAAGCACAATAATACCCTCCAGGGTGGGCAGTATTAGCAATACTGGACCTCCAGGGGCTGTAAGGCCATTCGCCCCTGGCGGTCGGTATTGCCCAATACCACCCATCCTGTTGGGTATTATTGCTGCGTAACTCACTGGATTCCAGATATTCCACTATCTTTTCCTTCAGCAGTAATTTCATTAACTCTGCCACCTCCGATGTCAGGCTGACTGGCCCATAATCTCCAGCCTTCTCACGTCTACCACTTTGTGAAATGGGATTACATCTGCCCTCCTGCAGTCCTCCAGAACCACTCTTGTCTCCAGTTAGCTGTTAAATAGGACTGTGAGAGGTGTAGCCAGTACCTCCTGAGCTCCTCAAGACTCCTGGATGCGCCTGTCTGGTTCCATTGCTTTGTCCACTTTCAGATTAGCAAGTCCCTTCAGGATTCTCTCCTTCAAAAAAGGACTAGTGTCTCTCTCCCTCCAATGCTCCTGTTAGTTTTTTGGTGGCCCTTCCCTTTCTCTTTCCTCTGTGGACACTGAACAAAAGTATTTGTTCAGGATGTCTGCCTTTTTCTGCTGCCCTTCTGCACAATCCCTCTTCCCTTTTTAACATTTCAATCCCTCCCCTGGTCTTCCTCTTTTCACTTATGTAAAAAATGTATTCTCCCTTTTCATTACCGCTTGGGCTATTCTCTCTTCAGTTTGAGCCTTTGTGCTCCTTCCTGCTTTCCCTGCTTCTCTCTGTTTCCCCGATACACCTCCCTATCCTCTTCCATCTGTGTTTCCTCATACCTTTTGAATGCTATTTTTTTAGCCTGTACCTTTTCAGCCACCTCTTTTAAAAACTATAGTGGTCTCTTCTTCATCATACTACTACTTTAAAGTATTTTGTTTCTTCAAAGTTTATCCAAAAGTGACCAACTCACTTGAAGCTGTCAGAATGTTATTACTCATTCTGTATAACCCTCGGCACCATTCTCCCTCAGGAATCGGTCTATTACTGCTTAAACAATCTCAATGGTGCTAGTTTCTGCAATCTGAGGAAGTTTAAGAGAATATTTAAGATGGATGTGAGGAAATACTACTTCACGGAAAGAGTGCCTTGAACAGCCTGCCACAAGAGGTAGTAGGGCCAAAAATTGTATGTGTGCGTGGGGGTCAAACATGCATGGAATAGATACAGGGGAATGCTACTGCATACAAAGGGTGGGGAGCGGGGATTCGCTGAAGACCAGTTAGGGTCTGCTGGGACAGAATAGGCAGGGCCAAAAAACTGAGCAGACTGGGTGGGTCAAGCATTTTCTGCCAACAAGTTCTATGTTTCTATTTATCTCACAGGGTAAGCTATTCCAACCACTCTCTGTATGAAGTAATGTTTTGTAATGACAAAAAACCTCTGTGCGCAAACACTGAGGCAATGGTTACCCCAAAGGGCATTTGGCCGGGAAGCCAAGTTTCAAAGAACTACAAAATCACAAATTTCCCCACAATGCAAAGCATCATGGTCTTCATATGCAAATCACCGCAGAATATTCGCATTGAAACCCAGCCGCCATACCCCAAACCACTCCTAAAGGGTGGAATGGTGGACGTGGTCTACCTAGATATCAGTAAAGCTTTCTACACTATATTCTGTGGTGATTTGCATATACAGACCATGATGTTTTGCATTGTGGGGGCATTTGTGATGTTTTGTAATGTTTCCCTGTTCCTGCCCATATACCCCTTGTCCACTCAGTTTTAGTGCAGGCTCTCTGGTTCTGCATGTAGTCATCAGCTCAAACATCACATGCACTCTACCCTGTCTGTCCCCTTTAGTACATGGAACATTGTGATCATGTCCTGTCTCAGCCTTATCTTCTCTAGGTGACATCATCTGAATGTGTTTAGTCTCTCCTTGTAGTTCTTGCCTCCTAAGCTATTTGGTGACCTTGTGCTGGGCCCTCTCGCTCCCTTAGTGTCTTTTCTGTAGTACTCCCTCCCACAGATTTAGGTGCACACTGGCTATCATCACTCACCTCTTTGGTAACGGTCTTCTTGAAACAGTCCATAGTGCCGTTATAAAGGAGAGGCTTCCCTGGAAGGGATTTGGGCTGAGTCTGTAGTCTGACCTGAGGAGAGGAACGTTTTGTGAAATTAAAAAAAAAGAAAACACTTTACTGCCCCCCCATAGCATTTGAGGCATTATAACCAGGAGGAGGGAGAGGGGTGTAACCCACCTCTCCTCACTGACAGGATGACTCCATGTTGTATGATGTACTCATAACCCGTATTATTTGGACTACTCTGCCATACTGTACTCAACAGTGTAATATACCTCCGGCATTACATGTACTGTTCTATATCACTGTATTAGATGTACTACTGTATCAGACGCACTGCACTGTACTACTACTGTACCAATTAATATCATGTACCTCGTGCCCTCTTACACAAAAACTGGAAAACTGTATACTGTCCTAGTAACCCTGTACGATATGTCTGACACTGTGATACCTGTCTGTATGTTCAAACCATATGTAACAAACCCCGGGTCGCCCCTGAAAAAGGGACCTTCTGGGCCCAGTGGGCCTACCCGGTTAACAAAATTTAATAAATAAATAATAAAATAAATAAATGTTGACAGGACAGGCAGAGGGCCGGGGGAATCAGCTGCTTTTCCTTGGTAAGAGAACAGCCAGGGCAGGGATCCAACACAGGGTGGACTGATCAGCCACTTTTCCATAACACAGTGACAGTCAGGAGAGGCAAATGTCGCTGGCAGGTAACGGTACAGTCCCCAGCCCACCGTGGAGGCTCTAAGGGCTGGCGGAGGAGTCTAATCGGGCCTAGAGGATTTTCCTGGGGAGGGTATGTACCAGCACTGCTGCTCTTAGGGCAGTGTAGCCTCTGCCCCCTCCACCAGCCCTCCAGAATATAGCTATTCTTTTGCGATTGGGTCTTATGCCCGATGTGAACATAGGAGTGCCGGCGGCGAGGGATTGGGCACAGAAGGGGCATACACAGGGGCCATAGATGCTGGAAGATTCCCACATGTGCGAAGCAGGACCTCTGCACACCACACAGCTGTGCAAACACCCCTCAGCGGGTGCAGTTTTATTTGTGGATTGGGCCCTAACAGTCAATTTTTCAAATAAAAAAGTTCATACTACAGTTACAATCACACTTGGTGCCACATTTGTGTACAGCTCCCATTTGTAGCCACATTTTTAGGTGCTGATCTGTACTCAGTTGGGGGGAGACAGATTTTAAGGTTTTGTAAAATGGAATTGCCCATGTTTGAAAATGGAAAATCAGTGACCCCACATGTTGTTTTCAGGGGGTCCTGCTTCTACCCAGTCCTTACAGCTGGAAAGGACTACAGCACAGTGGGGATGGTGTCAAGTGAATTGCTCAGGGTCACTTAGTAAGCCAGTAGGCTGTAGTGGAATTTGTACCTGAACTCTCCTGTGTCTCAGCTTCTAGTTCTAACTGCTAGACCATGATGTCTTCCTATGATAAGTGGCCTGAATGGGTGGTGGGGTGGGGTGGGGATGGGAGGGGTGAAAAGATCGGCTGCATCTCGCTCTTGTCCTTCCCCAACAGTAAAAGCCACAGTACATCTGGATCGTGTGATAAAACATTTCCAACGTCAAGCAGAGAGATGTCTTATGTCTGTGGGAACAGGCTGCAGTGCACTCTTCTAATAAGAAGTCCTCTTCATATAAACACAGCCACACCCCACAGTGAACCAAAGTTAAGTGATAACTGTATACATTTGTCAGTCACCAGCTATCTAGTTAGTACTTTGAAAAGCTTGTTAAAATGAGGCTTCTCTTGCAATTTCTTTCTCAGTAAACTGAGTGACAGAATATTGGCAGTCAACAGCAGTTTTCTGAGTGGTATCCTATCAGAATGCTGGGATTAGCATTCAGTCCCATTGCTCAGTCCACTGTCCAGTTACGGCTGAATAATGGGACAGCAGCTCTGTACGCTGATTGGCTGCATAGCCTGCAGCCTTGGTGTTAAATAGCATCTCACTAATCAGGAAACACCATGTAGCCAATCAGAGCGCAGAGCCACTGTCCCATTATTCAGTTCTAACTGGACAGGGGACTGCACAATGGGACTGTGTGCTAATACCACAATTCTGATTGGTCATCACCCAAAAAAATTGCTGTTAACTGCCAACATTCCATCACTCTCCTTCAGTGAGGGAAAATGGCAAGAGAAGCCTCTCATTTCCACAGTTTCACAGAAAAAAGGGGAATAACTGTACTGGGATAGCAATGAACACCTTGGCCTGTGGACTCAGTGTTTACTGGCATACCAGTACAATTATTCCCCCATAATCCAGTTCAGCTCACTATACCATTATTGCTTAATTATACTGAACAGTAATTCCTTTCAACCTGTCAGAACACAGAACTATTGTCTTGTTATTCAGTGATAACCAGACAGTTGACTCAATAATGGGACTGTGTTCTGATTGTCTAAGACTAGCGTTATAGCGCGCCTGTGTGGAATAACCAAACAGTTTCGGTTTTCTCACAGATGCACTGTAGCTTTAGTGGAAGACAATGTTAGAGCTCTCTTTAAAAAAAAATCATTATAATAGTACAGTGTCTAGGGTTTTATGCTGCATTAAGTGGTAGTAAGATTGTGGCTGGGGTTTACTCGGTGTAAGTCCATTTCTGGAGGCTTACCTATACTGCCTCCTCTCTCCTCCATGCCCCTCCCACATGAAAGGGACGCACATTCCTTCTGCACAGGATCCACCAGTCGGTCGTGCAGCTACGCGTGTGGCTGTTCTGAGGGGAAGTCTGGGGTGTGCCCACACTTCATGCCATTCACAGAGGTACAGAGTGCCTGGTGAGGGGGGCACAGGATACAGCAGCAGTGCGTATCCCTCCCTCCGATGTCAACAGCCACACCCACACCCACCTACCATACTGCCCCCGCCCTCTGAGCAGACAGGGAGGGCAGGGGGCAGCCATTCAGGCACTCCGTCCTTCCTGCACCTTCCCATAGTCCCCTGCTCACGCAGAGCAGGGGATCCACTCTGGAACCCAGGACTTCAGCTTGTAATAGGAGAAAACTATGATACTGCTAGGACTAAAGGTGAAGCCCTGTGGAATTTTGCTACTTTAATAGGCCCAGGCAGAAGACCTGTGGAGGCCATCCACCCACCCATTTGTGTCTGGATTACAAATAAGAGCCCTTTTGGACACTGTACAGTTTAACTGTTCAGCAGCAGTTTGAGTTTAACGTGTGTTTGCCTGCAGCAGTTAAAGTGTGCCACTGAGCTCCTGTCCAGCTAGCAGTAACTGTATCCTGAGTAGGTACCTAGTGCAACAAAAAGCTCTCGTCCCATGGCCTTTGGGGAGGGATTTAAGTCCAGTGCACCCTCTTGAGGGTTAAATGACTGCTGGGGGTGCAGACTGTGTGGGGCAATTGTTCTTATTACTGCATAGAGTATATGGATTTTACTGCTACCCCACTGCTCATTATTCCTTCTGTCCCCTTTTTCTTTCCGTAACCTCCTTTTAAATAAATTACTTATCTGAACTGTTGTATTTTACTACTCGTATATTAACATCCATAAATTGGTCCTTCCTAGAATACTGGCTTCCAAAAGTCAGATTCTGGAATTATTTTGCTTCCAAAACTGGAATGATCTCCAGACTTCGACTCATGGAAGTTTTAGACTTCCACTAAAATAAATTAACTGAACCCCTGACCATGAGGACCCTGGGAGTCCACTACATCAGTAATAATCGGACTAGGTGTTAATAAACACCTTGACCTACAGCTTCGGTGTTCAGTCACCCATGTCCAGTTATTACCTCATAAATCCATTCCACTATATTACAGGAGTTAGTAATTTCTGCAACAATTTAAAAATATGAGATTGAAGTTTCAAAACTCATGATGCAGGCAGAAATGATTCTGGGAGATGGCCTGCATCATGTCAAATTTGCCAAAATGTTTGCAGCAATTTTCCAACAGTTTGAAGCATTTGTGGCAGTTTCCTCACTTTGCAGCGGTTAAACAATGTGTGCATCATTATTTTGATGGGTGTGTAATTTTGTGCAAGCAATTGTCACACTTGTGGCACAGTGTTAGACCAATCTTTTAGTGGTCTACGGGTTATGCCGCAAGTAGTGGAAGTGCACTACAAAGACAGCGCAAATGTCTGAAAATGCATCCCATAATATTTAGGCACAGATCAGCTCATATTTGTATATTGCCTGCATCCCCCCCTTTGGTCTTCATTATCAAGTTAATTTGCATGGAAATAGGATGCTTTTCCACTACAGATTATCTGCTTCTGCTGTTTAGCCCTTTGCTGAATTCACAGCCCTCAGTTTGTGACATCGCAGTCTGTTGCAATAGAAATAATTATAACATCACAGACAGAGGCTTATGCCTTAGGAAAAAGATTAACCAGCAGGAGTACTTCAACTGCTGGTAACAAGGATCCGTTTCCATGTAAATGAACCTAGTAATGATAACTGAACCGTAGTTACAGTGTAATTACAATGCAAGTGCATTGCAACGGCAATGTAGTTCCACCACTCGTATGCAGATGATGTGATTCTGTATGCAGAAGGTGCTTCCCCTCAGGAAATACAGAAAGTGCTCCAACGGGACTTTGATACCCTTCAAGAGTACAACAAAACTTAGTATTAAATAACATAAAATCACAAGTTATGCTTCTGGGAAATAAGCAGATGGTTACAACAACCACATTTCAAATTAAAATGTCTACTAAACAAATATTGACTCAGGTGAATTCGTACAGATATTTGGGAATATGGCTGGATACTCACCTAAAATGGAATATACATGTAGATAACCTGACTAAAAGATTGCATAGTAGACTAGGGGCATTGTGCAGATTGAAAAGATGTATACCAAATAAAGCCAGGATACATAGAATCAACTCTACAACAATTCCACTGTTTGACTACGGTGACGTAGTGTATGCCGATGCATCAAAAACTGTACTAGAGAGGCTGGACACAGCCCTGAATAGATTTGCAAGGTTTGCATTAGACGCACCCCGTTTGACGCATCGGTGCACTATGTATAGTGCCTTAAACTGGATTAGTTTTACGGAACGTAGAAATTTGCATATATTGTATTTAATTCATCAACATTTAA
Source organism: Neoceratodus forsteri (assembly GCA_016271365.2). NCBI lineage: Eukaryota > Metazoa > Chordata > Ceratodontiformes > Ceratodontidae > Neoceratodus > Neoceratodus forsteri. The sequence continues at coordinate 276,729,032 of CM028138.1, read as the reverse complement.
AGAAGAAGACTCCACCCTACTTGGATGATTGGTTTAAAATACGTATACCCAAAGAAGGCTTGCGATCAGCGCAAAATGTGGAATTGGTAATCCCGAAAACCAGAACAGCAAAAGGGAATTCTGCATTAAAAGTTAGTGGGCCTAAACTTTGGAACGGAATACCAGATTACCTGAGAACAAAGACAACTGCCACATGGAATGTGATTAAAAGGTGGTTATGTCAGCGCCCCATCCAACCAACTGACTGGTGGTTGTAGTTAAAGTATGCACTCTTTATGGTCACACTCCGCTATTTATTCATTTATGGTGTCCCCTCTAAGTCATTTTTGTAAATGTAGTATGGCTATTGCTAGGATTTTGCACTTTTAAAACAAAAAAATATAAAACAAACTATGTTACTGTGTCATTGTTTGTCTATAACAAGTTATATGTGTGTATGACATAGTATTATTTTGTAAAACACGGATTTTTACTGAGCTATGTATATTTTAATTTAAGTGTTTTGTATGCCATGGACTCCATTGAAAATGAGTTTAACCACTCAAAGGGCCATCCTTTTCCTTGAATTGTGAGGAATAAACTTTTACAAGCAAACAACTACAGTGTAATTAGTCCTAATGCATGCAATTAATGATTACCTACTCTACAGTTACATTGAAACTGACACTTAAAAGTCTGACCATGGAAAATACATAAAATATAAGTGGAATTTGGTGTAGTCGTATTTTTTAAAAACATTTTTCCAACAGTGACAAACTTGAGCTGCTGGATGACCAAGTCGCTCTGCTGTGCCAGCAACCTGGTCTGGCAGCAGACTCTGGAGTCAGCAGTGTGGCCAATGGGAGGCTGGGAGGTGCTGTCACAAGCAGCCCTATCAGCTGGAGAGGGTAGGATGTTGCGACCCTTGTGGAGGCTGAGGGAGCTTGCTTCTCCACACAGGACCTCTGTGTGTGCATAGAGCAACAGCTGGCCCTACCAGGAGTCTCAGGGAGGAATGACATATGTAAAATTATGGGGGAAAAACACATTGTTTCAAGCCCTTGCGCCCGGTACTGTGGTAAGCAATTGGTGGGACTAGCATAGGACAGTGCTGGGAGCTTCACCACAGGTGTACAAACCCAGGCCTGGGGACTGGGTGGACCACAGCCGAGAACAAAAAGCTATATGAAAAAAAAAGTGATACATTTTTTAAGTTACTGAAACAAAACTTTTGATTGTTTAGGGCTTAATTCTCAAGAGCTTTGAGTCACATGTCATTTAATACACATGTAACCCACCCCACTTTGGGGGACTTACTACAAGATACCTTGCTCTCTTTCAGTGGGTCGGTCTGCAGGGTAACTGGCAGCTGGTGTCTGCCCTCTTGGGTGTGTCTTCTGGGCCCATCTGTCATAAAAAGGGGGTGGTAGAGAGTTTGAGAGGCACGTGGTGTCATCTGCGCACAAGTGTTGGGGCTGGGGGTTCAAACCCTGGCCTGGGGAGTTGCGGCCTTCACTTTTTGGCGCTGCTCTGTGCGTGAGTTCTTGTTGGGGTGGTTGACAGGGAAAGTGCCAATGGGATGGGACCCTGTTCGAGTTTATGGAGCCGGAGGAGTTATTGGTGTGGCCCACCCTGTGCTCCGCAGCACCAAAATGGTCTGGGGTCTGTTCCAAATTTGTGTGGACTGGCGGGAGGGGGAGGGGGCACCACGATGGTGGCAGAGCTACGGCATGGTCATCCTGGAGGTGGCAGCACCAAGAGGCCATACCTGGTGGCATGCTACTGTTGTCTGTCTGGTGGCCTGCTGGGAGAGATTTTTGCTGGACACACTGTGCCTGCATCAGGGGTAGGTCCTGCTTTGGCCTGAAACTGCAGGATGATGGTGAAACTGTAAGAAGGGAGCCAGTCGCTTTGTTTTAGAGCTCCCTATGTGATTGTGTCAGTAGTGTGGGCAGCCTGGGAATAGCGCAAGACCGTTGGTGGTCCCAAGGGTGAGTAGTTGAGTGAGCCCTGACGTTTGCGGACTGTATTTTTGGTTGGCCACCCAGCGCATAGCCCCTTTGTCCGAGCCTCCCAGCATGGAGCTCATTCCCTGGCCTCCTTAGGCCTACGTTTTCCACAGATCTGCGCTTCTAAATTCTGCCTGTGTAATCTGGTGCCAGTGCTCTGTTGTGCCTCCAGCCCCATGGAGCTGTGTAATTTTATTTCTTTTATCAACTTTAATTAAACATTTTTGATTCTTTACTTGGCACCTCTGTTCAGTGTGTTCCTGCTCTAACTACTTTTGCCCCCTAGTGAGTTTTCCAGCTGCTCCTCCGGCCGTAAGCCCTGTTCCTGTTCTCTGGGTGTCAGCAAAATGGAGACAGTACCTGTCCAGTATAAATTCTGCAGACAAGGTAAGAGAATTTGTTTTATTTCTAACTGTGTTCCTGTTGGTGATTTCTGGCTTGTGCCCCCTCTTCAGCAATTTAACATCAGGACCCATAGATATGTGCTGAAGGTAGGGTTACAGACAGCTGGTTTTATTCAATGCATTTAACAATCAATCAGTGTTTATCAAACAGAAATATAAGGTAATATCTAACAGAAATGGGAGGGCAGAGTAATCTCACTGTGCTAGTGTGAGAGGTAAGGGTACTACTATATGGACCCAACGGGCTTCTTTCTTTCCTTAACTTTTATGCTTGTATATATGGAATGATAGGGTCTGGAGCCAAGGGGAGACCTGCTCTTCCTACCTGTTCAGGAGGAGCCAGGCAAACCAGAAGAGAAGGCGGGATCTGCATGGTATTATGGTTTTGATTCTGGGTTGGTTTAGTAGCACATACTAACAAGCTTGTGCCCACCAACCTTCCCTCTGGGTGCTAAGCATAGGCTAAAAAAATCAGTCTAGTAGCTAGGTGGCCAAGCCACATAAAACTCATAAGTGGTCATTATTATTATGCTAATGTGGTTATATGGCCAATAGGTTTTGGCAGAAACTTGAAAGGACCACCAACTGGAGGTTTGCCCACTAAATTATGTGTCCTTGTGGCCACATGGTCACCAAACAAAATAAAAAATTACTCACTGTAGTAATGTTTCTTCTCAGGGCTCTGCAAGACAGAAGTTCCAAAGCTGGCATCTCTCCTGGACTGTATGTCCAGGCAATGGTGTTTTGTGAAGGTATGCACTGTTTTCCAGAGAGCTGCTTTTACTTAACGTCCAGTAGTGGGATGCCCTTATGGATACCACAGAGGCAGCAGTACCCCTTGTGGAATGCGCCCTTTAGGCCTCTGGGAGGTATCTTTTAGCTTTTTCATAGCGGAACTGTGTGCAGGAGACTAGCCAATGAGAGATAGTCCTCTTGATTGCTGGGTTACCTTTGCCTACCTCACCACAGGTAACAAAAAGCTATGTTCCCTGGGATCTGACATCCCTTGTCTGGTCCAGGTAATGACCAAGTGCTGATTTTACATCCAGACAGTGCAGCTTCTCCTCACCAAGCTGGAGTGCTCAGGGTAGATGGAGCACAGGAAGGGCAGGTTCAGGCGAAATTCCAACACAACCTTAGGTAGGAACATCCTGGTAGTTCTAAGAACTACCTTGTCCATGTAGAAGATTATGCAGTTTGACTCTGTGCAGAGGGCTTGCAATTCACTTACCCTTCTAGCAGATGTCATGAAAATCAGAAAAATGGCTTTCTATGTGACATTTTAAATCATCAGTAGCCACTGGCTCAAAGGGTGCCTCCATCAGCTGGACAAGGCAGCAGGGATCGACACATTTCAAATTTACGTGCTAGTCCAGGACAAGTGGCCTAGCCAAAAAATGGTAGTCCCAGTGTTGCGAGTGGTAGTCCATGGCCGGAAGGCTGTATTTTAGGGAACATTTTAAAATAATTACATAGCAACAAAGTATGTGGTCTGGGGAGGTTGTATTATTAATACTTTGTAGATATAGGCTGTTGGAAAACAGGAAAAATGATTTGTAAATTGTTCTGTTAAATTATTAATACAGGTTAAAGTCAGAGTCATATTTCTTTTCTTTCTTCCACCTGCTCATCGGGCACAGATGTAGGTTTCTTTTTTGTGATGCTAATAAAACTTATTTCGTTACAGTCACTGTGTGGTGTCTTTTTCACTGGCGTAGACTGCAGTGGAGGGGACAAACAGACACTAATAAAAACAAGAATTTGTCAATGCAGAATGTTTGCTAGCTGGTATTGGCATTTTGGTAGTGCAGGAGGTAGAGATGCATTACAGTGCATGACAGTTTCATTGCTTCTCTCATCATTCTCCTCTGACTACTATTGGAGAGTTCCACCACCTAGAAATGAAAGTTCCACCCCCTCCTAGAAATCTACTTGTGAGAGTTCCCCCACATTCACATTTGCAATTTAACCAGTGACTATAGCAACAGCATGCAAGACGTAATGTTCTCATTTAGTGGACAACATCTGCACTGGCATCCCGTGGTTTATGATGTAAGCAATTAATGCTTACAAGTGTAAATACTAAGTCTTTACTATGGAAGCAAGACCGAGACCTTTCACTGATACTGGCAAACAGCAGTAGCAATCAAAATGGCAAAGTTCTGAAATGTAGATATTGCAACTGAACCAAGATGATACATTATACTATTAGCACCTGCATCTCTTTCTGTCTAAAATAGTATATGATGATATTCCCAACAGTGTGTGTGTTTTTATAGCACATTGCTGTTATGACTACATAAAACCACAAACACACACACCACACACACAGGAGTACAGTGTCCAGTTCTGGAGGCCTTACCTATGTAAGGATATAGACAGGGTGGAGACAGTTCAGGAGGAGGCTACCAAGATGGTACAGGGTTTGCATCACAAGTCCTACAAGGACAGCCTGAAGGACTTGAATATGTACTCCTTGGAGGACAGGAGGGAGAGGAGGATATAACAGAGACATACAAGTACCTTACAGGGAGGAACAAGGTGCAGGAAAACACTATTTTCAGAGGAAGATGTGTCCAAGACTAGGGGTCTGGGGATGAAATTGGAAGGAGGGAGGTTCAGAGGTATCGAGAGGAAGTATTTATTCATGGAAAGGGTGGTGAACAAGTGTAGCGCCCTGCCAAAGAAGGTGGTGGGGCTGAAGCAATTATGGGATTCAAGAATGCATGGGATAGGCATCAGGGATCCTAGGAGTTGAGAAGGGGACAACCCAGTTCAAGAGAGGTCTGAAGATACAAAATGATATGCACAATATGGGCAGGCTAGGTGGGCCAAAGGCCCTTATCTGCCATCACTATGTATGTATCTATGTAACCTGACCACTTACCGGGTTTTTTCTCCATAAAGAGGGATTAAGTCACGCCATGTAATTTTTTAAAAGTATGGTAACCCATGCTTTTCATTGTGGATTTTAGATGTTTAAATGACTATCATGTACTGGGCAAAAAAAAAAAAACAAGGTCATGGTATTTGCTAATCCACATAACAAACTCAAAGGTACCTCCCCTAAATATTCTCAACTACCAGCTCGCTCCTCTGACTTGCTTTAAATATCTAGGTGTCACTCTGTACTCTGGACTCTCCTTTCAGGAGCATATCGATCTGGCATGTAAGGCAGTAAATACCAGAACTGGCCTTCTCCATAGGCACAGATAGTGCATGCCCTTTGAAGCTCTGCGTCTGTCTGGCTGTAACCAGTTCAGTACTATCCATAGTTGACTATGGCATAGTTACATATGGATCTGCAACTGACTCCTCTCTTGAAGGATCAAGGTCTCCCTGAATAAAGCTTGTCGAGTGGTAAACCGGTTGTAATCATCTCACTCACACCTGTGAGCTTTATAAACAATCTGACTGCTTGAACTTCAAGGGGAGGCTTGCCGGCCACACCTGTCTGCTAGCCAAGAAATTGTCCATTGGCCTCCTTCCATCTACCACCCAACACCTCCTTACATTAGCACCTACTTCTTGCTCTACCAGAAACTCTTCCACAGCAACTTTCCAGGTACCATTTTGTTGGACCTCCCAGGGGCAGAGGGCTTTTATGTACAGAGCCCCACAATGGCTAAATGGGCTGCCTAAGGAGATCTCCATTTGTAAACTAGGCCCATCCAAAAAAACTGATCAGACACCATTTCCTTGCTACCAACAGCTGTGACTGCTTATAGCGCCAACACCTATCTCCTATGTAACATATCTAACCAGTAGCTTGTCCTCTCGGACTGCTGCCTTCTCCTTCCCTCCTCCTGCTCCCTCCTCCCACTTACTTACCCCCTGCTCAATTCTGCTGCACCCTTACTACCTCCACCTCATCCCCCTACTTTCTCCCCTATGCCTTAACCCTTTATTTTTTACATTGTTTCTGAATACTTATTCCTTGAGGTTGTACCTGCTGTCAACAGCTGGCTGATGTTATATGTACACTTTTGCTGTCCCATCTGTTGTGCCCTGGTTGCATGTAGGTTTGCCTTTGTTTTTGTACCTGTTGCTGTGGAGCCTTTGCAAATGAGTCCCTGACTCAAAGGGTTGTAACTCCAATCTTCTCAATAAATAAATAAATAAAAATATGAATCAGACTTGGTTTTGGTGAAACACCAGAGAACTTCATTAAAATCCAATGAAGAAGTGGACAGCAAAACAAATGGGTGATGGAAAACCTTCAGATGCTATTATGTAAGGTAAGCTGCAACCTAATGTTATGCTTATGAAATCACACAGAGTGTGCTGTTATATTATTTTAGACTGCAGGACTATGCCGATTCTGCTATTTTGATGCTGCTTTTTGTATGTAGACTATATTAAGCTGATTGGTGACTATAATTTGCAGCAATTGCCAGAGGCTGTACACTAAATCTAATTTACTTAATGTAGCATGCAGATTAAGGGATAAAAGTACAATACCAAAGTATTATTTGTACATTTTAATACATTTTCATAAAGCCAGCGTGTATTGCTGTGAAATATACTCAGTTATTTCTTTTAATACATAATGGTCTGCCGAGCCAGTCGTGCTGAGCAACACTGGAACAATATAACCAAATATATTTATTTGATTTGTATTTAACACAGACATTTACTGAGGCTCTGACTGCAAATGTACATCCTTCCACTTTACTGCAGAATGGGCAATGCTCCACCCAGGGACCACTCAACATCAAATCAACATTAAATCCTCTTAACCTAAATACATCATGGCCATGACTGTTCACTTGGGGAGATAGGGCGTTTTTATGGCACTTTCTCTCTTCTTCATAGTGAGTAAAAGCAAAGTTTAATCCAATCACGCACGGATCTACAGCGAGTAGTGCAGATGTAACAGCTAATTCCTTTGGAAGTGTGGTTACTAGAACATTTTACATTTCTTTGTAACACATGAAACAAATACATCATTTGGTACTTTGTACACATAGATTAGACACTTTTGGTACTACACAAGAAGAGTAACTGCATAGAAAACAGACAGAACACAGAGATAAGAACCAGTGCATTGAACATCAACTTTCTTGTAAATCAAGTTGCCCCAGGAAGGAATGTCATCTAGAAGGAGACGGGCTATCATTTCTCACAAGGCCCGGCAGCTCCTAATGGTAAAGATAATAACAAGCCACAGTGTAAAGTTGGATAAAGTGAGGACCTTGGTGTTTTTTTTTTTATTATTTTTACAGTGGCTCTGGCTGGTGCTATTTTTAAGAATGGGAGCTTTTATGAAACAGTTTTGCTTCCTGACAGGAGCTGTCTCGTTATGTTTTTCCATCCAGAGACATCTTGATGTTAAACTAGGACTAAGAACCTAGTTGTAATGCTATTAGAGTGAAATCTCTATTTGTTTTTGCAAGGGAGATAAAGAAAAGGGCATGAGGCTGTTGCTCCAAAGCTGTCAAAACAAAAAGTGTTGTGGTTTTTAGAAAAAAAAAATCACAAGGTCCATTTACAACCTGGTACGGTTTTTTTATTACATCTGTAATTTCTCTTCCCTAAGTGTCTTTCAGGGGCAGAGGGGACTCTGGCCACCAGAAAGAAACAAAGTTATGGTGCTAAGTTTGAAACCTCATTGAAATACATTGAACTGCATACCTGTCCCTTGGGCCGCAACACAAAAAGATTTGTTTAACCCAAGTCAGCGGCTGTCGGTCCCTTGGTACAGAGTGTGGTCGCTCTGTTCAGACTTTGGTAACTGTAAGGACATGAATGAATAGTGCAGTGAATTTGTCTGTAGTAAAACCTGATTGGCACAGACTCAGCCAATCAGGTTTTACTATAGGTAAATACGTCATCATTCATTCATGCCATTACTATTACCAAACTCTGAACAGAATGTACCTGCTCTGCACTGATGGGCCGACAACTGGGGTTAAACAATTCTTTTTGGGCTGATGCCAGGGGTGGCGGTGACACATATTAAATAGCATCAATGGGGTCTCTGGTTGGGTGGGGGGAGGTGGGGGAGTGGGTTTTAGTGCGCGGTGGTGAGGAAAATCCAAGTGGTGGGACAGGCGGGACAGGAAAGGAAACAGCAAGGGACAATAGTGGGAAGGAGAAGGGAGAGGGAATGGAACCGGAGGGACGACTGAGGAAAGCCAAGTGAATTTGAAAAGGTAAGGGACTAGGTGGCTAATGCGTGAGGGAATCAGAGGAAGAAATGAGATCTGGGAAGTGAATAAATGGAAAGCAAAGGGGGAAATACCTGAACTGGGCAGGTTAATTGGATGCCGGGTCTAATGTGTAAAGTGATCTCAGGGCTGCTGACAGCTGCCATCCTCCTACCTCTCTGACATTTTCACCTCCTCCTCCTCTGATCAGGCTCGCCCAGTGCACACTCGCTCACTTCACCCAAGTGCTTTGCTGCTCAGCTCTTTCTTTGTTCTCGCTCCTTTATAGGCAATTTGCATACTGATGAAATACAGTGGCGTGCAGTTGAAAGAAAATAATCAGCGGTGGTAACCTGTAGGCCAGCAGTATGCAAATTGCTTACATGTTACCACCGCTGATTGTAGCAGTGGTTTTCTCTCAACTGCATGCCACTGCATCTGAACAGTTGTCATAGACAGTTTGGCCATTCATTGGTGTGGTGTGGTCCTTCCTGCAAAAAGGATCACGGCATTGGAAGAGGGGGTGGCACACCTATGAAAAGTCATATGGTGGCACTGTGTTTCTTGGACATGCGTGCAAGCAAACATAATAATGCTTAATTTACAGATGCAGTCTGCTTAGACTAAGCAAGGTAGGCAGTCAGGGAGTAGCAGAAAGGCAGTGGAATAGGATTGGGATGGGAAGAAATAGCAATGTCAAGAATGATTTTCAAGACAGTGTGGCTTTGATGCTTACTTTTTTATTTCTACTTATTTATTTTAACACTGCAGTTTGTCCCATGCCAGCCACACTCTCACCCAACATGCTTGACAGACAGTTCCCTTCCTACCACTCCACAGACCACAACACACACATTTTTATTGCCCTTAGGCAGCTTTTGCCTTAACATTAGTTCTGGTTTTTACACGTGGCCTAACTTTTCCCAGGGCAACACAAAGCCCGACCCTCAACTTCTTCCTCCTTTGGAGCCTTTTTAGCTAGCACATAAATCATGGTGGCCCAACAGTAACAGGCTACCTTTTGCCCCTCTGCTCTCAAGTATCCGATCCTTAATTTTTAAAATTTTATTTCCAGACTGAAATTTTATTTTGCTCAATTGCCACTATGCTGCATGCAGTCATTTTGCAGCAAGTACATAAATCGGTGTGGCCAAGCAGTAACACACTACCTTTTGCCCCTCCACTCTCTAGTACCTGATCCTGCAGCCCGACACACCTTTCTTGCCAAGTGCACCCCCCCACCCAAGCTCACCACCATCAGCCAGTCACACTCCCTTCATTCTTTTCTTGTATATTTCAAAATGTTGTAGTCAGTGACACTTGCAGAAATCTCCCCACAAACAACCAGACACACAGTGTTGCGCCATCCCCCGCAGTCTGTTAGGACTGAGCTGCTTCTTTTCCCCTCTTACGTCAGGAGTGTGAGTGCACCTTCGATCATACATTTAAACCCCCAAATCACCGCCACAGCCAGTAGGTTTTTTTACCCTAGCTTCTGACAGTTCTGCTCCTCCCTGCTGCTCCGATGACTCTGACTCCCCCTCAGTACCTGGCTGCTCTCTCTCTTTCTCTATTCCACGCTTGCTCTCCACACCTTTCTCACTCCTGGGCTCTGAGTCCTCATGTGACTCAGTTACCAGGTGCTCCAGGCAGTCACATGGCCAACAGGACGGTCGGACTTGAGTGTCGGAAGCAAGCACCCTAGTGGAGGATCCAAGAAATGCAATGAAAAGTGTGTTTTTTTTTTTAAGCACTATAGTACTTGTCTGCGGGCAACTAGCTCTGTGCAAAATGCTTGTCCATGACTGCAGAGTAATAGCCCAGGATGTCGGACTATTGGATTTGTCGAACACTACAAGGCAGGTATTCCAGTTCCATGGAGGGACTGGGTCCCTCACAGGGGAGTATAGATGGTTGAGGCCTTTAAAGAACCTTTTAAAGACAGGTTGTGAGGCCAAGAACTTGCCCTTGCTTGCTGATGTATAGGCTGAACCGCTGCTAGGTGTACCTGTGGAGTTGATGGCCTCAGGCCTAAGGGCTGTAAATGTACCAGGTAGTCCAGCACTGTAGGCAACCGGCCTGCACTGGGATGATCTTCCTGGGGGCACATCAGTACAAGATTCTCTTCCACTTAAAGGAGTAAGCTTTCCTGGTTGCTGGTTTCCTGGAAACCTTAAGCACCCTCAGGACCTCCTCTGATGGATTCAAAGCAGAAAACTCTAGCTCATCAAGAACCATGCCCTCAGACGTAATGTCCTGAGATCTGGGAATGTTATCCTCCCCATGAGGTCAGTAATTTGTATCTCAGTGGCTGGCTGACTGCATTCCTTCTGGACAGGGCCAGAACCAGTTCCAGGCCTGCCTGGCCAGGTCTGAAACTAGTCACAACACTGTTGGCTACCCCTTGAGCTTGATGAGCACTCTCTGTATGAGTGGGAATGGTGTGAATGCATACAGGGACCTCTCTGTCCAAACCAGAGCTATGGCATCCTCTGGGACTGTGCCCTTTGCTGGTAGCCTGCAACAAAAATGGGAGAGCTGATGGTTCTCCAAAGAGGCAAACAGGTCTATTTCTGAAAACTGTAGCCATCGCCTGTTGGTTCAGGGTTCATTCACGAATTCCCTGGCTGATTCTGCTTAGAGTGTCTGTAGACATTGTCCTTGGCCAGCAAGTGTACTGTAGAGATCTCTGCGTCTAGAGAGTAAGCCAGATCCTCACTGCCTCTGTGCACAGCCTTAAGGATCTTGCTCCTCCATGCTTGCTTATGTAATACATAATGTAACCTATCGGAAGTCATAGGGAAAGAGCCCAAAGTAACACCTAACATGCTAAACTTAGATGGCACCATCACCCTGGTTGCCTCCACACTCGCCAATATGTTCAATCTGGCATTCACCGACATTAGTCACGTGCTTCCCGCTAACTTCTTTGACACTAACTCCACCACAGCTTCTCAGGTTCAACCGGATAAGGAACAAGGTAATCCGCAATTCTATTTCCAAGCAGTTACTGAAAGGGACGCCAAGAAATATCTTCTCAAGGTGCTTGGAAGAACCAGAATAAGTGGGGACACACTTGATATCAAGTTTACTGCCCTCACCCTTGATGTTGTCCTGCCCCCTTTACCAAAATTATCAACCAGTCCCTTACACTCTCCCAGTTGCCACTCAAGTGGAAGTCTGCCCTGGTAACCCCAATACACAAGTCTGGGGACAGGGTAATACATGGAAATTACAGGCCTATTTCCATCCTACCGCCACTATCTAAAGTACCTGAAAATATTGTTGCAGACCAATTAGTAGAGTACCTGGAGAAATACAACCTCCAATGTCCATAGCAACATAGCTTTCGAAAAGGCCACAGTACCACCTCTGCTCTCCTTGAATTTACAGGCCACATCCACCAAGCACTTGACCAAGGACAACTTGCTGGTGCCACTTTTATTGACCTATCAAAGGCCTTCAATGCGGTTAACCATCCATTACTTCTTGAACACCTTGCAAAGTTAGGGCTGTCTTATGATATCCTAAATGGTTTAACAGTTACCTCTCAGACTGATCACAACAAGTTAAGATTGGTGACACTCTCTCTTCAAACAATCTGTCCAGTCTGGTGTCCCCCAAGGGTCAATTTTGGGGCCCCTACTTTTCAGCATTTTCTTGAACAAACTTCCTACCGCCTGCAATAAGCACATTATCCTGTATGCCGATGATGCAGTGATTTTCTCCATGAACGCGGATCCCTCCCATTTGGGAGCACCAGCTACAGAAAAGTTTCACAGAAGTTGAGGCCTGGTTTGTCTTGCAGAAACTACTGCTAAACTACAAAAAAAAAAAACATTATGTTATTCCATGGCACTCATAGCAAACATAAAAACAAACAGCTGACTTTAAGAAACTGCTCAGGTGTTGCTCTTTACCAGACGCAAACCTTCAAGTACCTTGGTGTGAACTTGGGCAGTACTCTGTCCTTCTCCAGTTATATTGACATGGTTGCCAAATCTGTGAATATCCGCATCGGCCTTCTCCACAAACATAAGCACTGCCTGACCCCCGAAGCCCTTAATCTAGCAATACATAGCTCTGTTATCTCCATCACTGATTATGGGCTTGTTATCTATGGTGTGGCTACAGCCACAGCACTACGTCGAATCTCTATAGCGCTGAATAAGACCTGCCGACTTCTCACTGGAGCTGCCCACCGCACGCACTCCTGTGACCTCTATGACCTCTATGAGCAGGCAAACTGGTTACAACTGCAGGGAAGAATCACATACCAAACCTGCCTAGTTGTAAAAAAGTCTTCTATTGGTCTCATGCCCCTGGGTTCCGGAATCTCCTCAGTTCAGCCAGCTGCATTCAAAATACCAGAAGCTCAGATAACTATGCACTACTTTTCCCCTGTTGTCATACCTCTCAATGCCAGCGATCTTTTGCAGGTAGATCCCCTAAGGTGTTTAATTCCCTGGGTGGTGAAATCACCAATTTAGACACCCTTGGCATGTTCAAACACAAACTTCGTTAGAAGCTTGTGTACAGGGCCATGTGTGACTGTTTCTTTTAATTTCCTTAATGGCCACTCCTTTTTCCTTTCACCTCTCTTGCACCCCTCCAATCTCCCACCCCTCACCTTCCCCACTCACCTTCTTTACCCCCCTTCCTTTCTATCCTAGCCTGATCCCTACTCATTCTTCCATACCCACTGTCACCTCCCTTCCCCCACCCATTTCTGTCTGCTCTCCCGATTATCGCTGTGCTGTCCTCAGAACTTTGTCTCCTTTCCCTTCACTCTCCTACCTGGATACCTCCCTTCCCCCATTTCTATCCCCCCATTTCCCCACCACTACTGCTCATTGGCTGGTTATCCACTCTCCCTCCTCTTGCTGACCTCCCCCTCATCTCCACCTAGTCCTCCCCCAGGCCTCCCTCAGGCCTAGCCTGTCCTGATATAACTTCAAACGAGGTCTCAGGCAACTTTATCTTCCGTCCTTCTTGACAATGCTGTACTGGCTGCATTATAAATCTGTATATATTATGTCTGTGTGATCCAATAATTTGTATATGTACACTATGTTTTTGTCATTTTTTTTTCTGGAAACTACATTACCTGGAATTTACCTAATCTTGACTGTGTTACCCTTTACTGTGGATGGATTCCTGAACTACTTGCCTTGTTAATCTTACCAAGTTTGTCCTGCCTATCTATGCATCCTGACACGGAACCTTTGTAGAAGAGCCTCTGGCTCAAAGGTGTAAATCCGATATCTAATAAATAAATAAAATAAATAAATACATTGTTGTAGTGTTGTACGCTTGGATCTGAACGGATTGACCTTGCAGCTGGGAGCAGAAGGACTGCATTGCCAGCAATATTGCCCTGGGTTCCAGGAGACTGATGTGCTCCTGAGTCTCCTGTGAGCTCAAGATGCAGCTCGCTGTGAGATCCTCTAGATGGGCACCCCACCCTAGAAGTGAAGCATCTATTGTGAGGATACTTGCCGGGGATTGCTGGAGCAAGGGAATGCCCTCTATGAGATTGCTTTTGTCCTTCCACCACTCCAGTGCCTGTACCAATGTTTTCGTGACTGGCACTAGCTTGAAAGAGAGTCCCATCTTTGAGATCAGTGGTCTTCTAAGTGGTACGGAATGTCCCTCATTTGAAACTTGACCCATGGCACCACTGCTGTGGATGCAGCCACTTGGCCTAGTACCTGCAGGAAATCCCTTGCAGGTCTTGGCTGGCCCAACGTGAAGGATTTTGCAGAGGCAATCAAATCTGAAACCCTTCCCTGAGGGAGGAAGGCTTTCCTCTGCAGGGTATCCAGTTCTGCACCTATGAAGTCCCGTACCTGAACAAGTTCTATTTAGGACGTCTGGTGGTTTATCATAAACCAAAGGCTTTTCAAGGTGCTTCTTACCTTTTGGATACAGCACTTTGCTCCTGTTTTGTTTTCCCTAAGACTAGCCAGTTGTACAGGTAGGCATAAACCACCACCCCTTTCCTTCTCAGATGTGGTGCCACCACAGGGCATACAGACAGAATGCCGCGGTATAAATAGGCACGGTTAAATCGGAGCGGTCTCTATGTCGAAAAGACATGCTGTCGCCGGATTTTTGGTCGCGGACATTTCAGCATATATATTCTGAATTGTCCTGAGATGACAATTATATTGCAGTCCTCTTTTGCAGAGCTTCCGATTGTCTGTGCCACCCGACACTCTTTACGCTAGTAACTAGACCTTACAAATGATAGATATTAGTCAGAACTCACCACTCATAGTTCAGTCACAATCTGATTATAGCCAAAATGCTAAATATTTTCAAAATTTTAAACTATTTCCACAGACCTGTGACTGGCTTAGGGAGGGGAAACTAGTATCCCCTCAACTGTAAAAGAGATGCTCTCTAGTCTGCTTTGGCAAGACTGAAAGCAGTCCGCATTTGTTCTGTACAGAAATTATCTACGTGAGAAGGGAGAGAGAGAGAGAGAGAGAGAGAGGGAGAGAGAGACATGGATATGGTGTGGGATGGAGATTGAAAATTCAAGAGTAATCCAGGGACCAGGTATTTTCCTGCAATGTTGAGACATTTCTCTCTCTCTCTTTCTCCAGACAAATAGACTTGGGGCAATACTAGACGCGAACCTCAAGTACCCTCAAGTACCTAGCACTGGGTACCCAGAGTGTATGTGACTGTGTTGAGGGACTCCAAAGAGCATGCCTTGTAGCCTGACTGAATTAGTATCTAAACCTATCAACCTGATTATGCCCCTTCCTTGTTCATTTCCCCTGAATAAATCAGATCCGTACCTTTTTGCACTTAACCTGCCTGTGGTGCACTTCTGTACAAGTAGCACTGAGAGAAGGAGTAAAGCAAGACAGAAGCATCTTCACGAGTCACGATAGACTATGTTGAACTATGTTACTCTGGGAATAAGCGGCAATAATTATTGGGACTTACATCTGATGACGGAACCCAGTTGAAAAAGGTGCCTTTAGTCAGTGATGTGAGACGACTACTTGTCTGTTTTTCTACATTTTTTAATTCGCCTTTTATAGGTAGCGACCACATAAAATATCAACAATTAGTCCAGCGTCATTTAGTCCATGCGACCAGTAGTCCGTTCTGTATTGTCCGTGAAGATTTGTCCGGCAGCAATATGGCCGCTCATGCCACAACAACCACGCAACATGTGAAGACCCTTGGTGCTGAGGTGAGGCCAAAGGGGAGGACTACAAACTGGTACTGGCAGTTTCCTAGTCCGAACCTGAGGTACAGCCAATGATTTTTCATTTCCAAAAGTGGCCAATTCCATTTGGCAAAATCTTAAAATCCATTTTCCCCCAAACTGAGGGAAGATCAGCATATAGACATCTAGAACAAAATTACAGACCAATTAGTCTAACAAATGTTATGTGCAAACTACTAGAAAGGGTACTCAAGGGTAGAATCACTAAACATTTAAATGATAATAGTATATTGGACATTTATCAGCATGGATTTGTTAACAACAGATCATGTCAAACTAACTTACTGTACTTTTTGGAACCAGTTAGTCATGCTTTGGAAAAGGGATTTTCGGTAGATATAATTTTTCTGGACTTTTCCAAAGCATTTGACTCGGTCTCACACCAAAAATTAATAACGGAATTAGTAAAATTGAATCTAGATTCTAAAATAATAGGTTGGATTCGTGCCTGGTTATTTAACAGATCTCAACAAGTATCTGTTAAAGGTTATTTATCTAACTCAGGCCTGGTAACAAGTGGTGTACCCCAGGGGTCTGTACTGGGCCCAACCCTATTCAACATCCTAATATCTACAATGTGCCCTCTCAACAATTCCTGTTGGTTAGTAAAATTTGCTGACGATTGCAAAATGGGTTGTATTATAAAAGAATCAAAATGACATGAAAGAAATGCAAAAAAATTTAAATCATCTAGTTGATTGGTCCTTAAATAAAAGTCTTTTATTTAATGAGACCAAATGTAAGGTAATGCATTTAGGAAAGCACAACGCTTGTTATCCATACAGAATTAATGATACTTATTTAGAACAAATTACACAAAAAAAGATTTAGGTGTTATTATTTCTAACGACTTTAGTTTCAACACTCATACAATTTCAGCTGTTAAAAAAGGCAATAAAATACTAAACTGTATACTGAGGAATATTAAAAGCAGAGATGCTAAAGTTTTATTGCCCTTATATACCAGTTTTTTTTGTTCTTATTTTTTTATCTCCCTGGGCCACTGGTCTGCTTACCTGCACGTCCTGGCATCACCCTCAGGTCTGTCCGGCCGCCGACCCCCCTGGAACTTTCCCCGGCCACCTAATTAGGTCCCGTGACTACCCCTGCGGCTTACCCCCCGCGGCGGGGGGTGGGGAGCACTCCCTCCGGAGCTCAACCCACCCAGTCCAGATCCAGCATTGTCGCGCGCCCAGGCACCAGGAGAGTCCAGCGCGGGGACGGCCATCATGCCGCCGCAACCAGTGCTCTCCTTTTTCCACCCTCCCATATGTCGGCAGGCGTGCACTGAAGCCAATGGCTCCGAGCGTGCGGCCTCGCCCGGCGCTCTTGGCCCGCATCTGCCTCCAGCTACATTTGTGTTCCCAGCAGTTGAAGGTACCTCGGTCTCACAGGGGTCCCTCCTGCGCCCGGGATGCCCTGGATCCCCAGGGAGGAGAGCTGTCTCACGGATGCTCGATCTTCACTCCTCCCACCCGACCCCAGCTCCCGGGCTCGTTCCTGAACCCGGGTCGCTGGTGTGACGTGAGGTGTGGCGTCCAGCGCCTCAACCCTCAGTGCCACCGGGCCGGCACTTATATACCAGTTTAGTTAGACCTCACCTAGAATACTGTAGCTCAGTAGTAGCCCCATTTTTAATCAAAACCAAAAAACTTATAGAAAACATTCAAAGAAAAATAACTAAGAAAATAAATGGATTGTATAATTTAGACTATGAAAGTAGATTAAAAATACCAAATCTTTATTCAATGGACTACAGGCGTCTCTGTGGTGATTTGTGTTTAACTTATAACGCATTCCAGAATGACATAACTTTTGAAACTATAGGCCTAGAAAAGAATAAAAACAACAAAACAACTAGATCTCATACATTAAAACTTAAAGGAACTTCCAATAATACTGTAAAAAGAAATAATTGGTTCACTCAAAGGATTGTCAATACCTGGAACAGCCTACCATCCAATGTAGTTAATAGTGAAACTATAACATCATTTAAAAATAATTTAGATAATTACAAAGGTGACCTAAAATTTAGCTTCCACCCATAAAAAGGTGGCGTGTTCTCAAAAGGTAGAAATACCTACTGAACTCGTACTAAACTATGAAACTATGAAACTATGAAACATATTTTGTGTAACCCCTGTATAAATGGGGACTCCCGAAAATCTTCCTTGGGTGTGCCTAAATGCCCACTGCCAGGCTGGTGTCCTGTGTCTTAATCGTTTAAAAGCTATTGCCTGAGACTGCCTAATAGCTTCTGCATTCCGTCTTTTTAAGAGACACCTATAACGAAGTGTACATTAATCTGGGTGGGGGCTGAGTGTTCCTATGCTCGAGTCCCGCCTGGACTGCTAGATAATTGCTCCATTCTGCCATCGCTAATTGCGCAGAGGGAGCTCTGTTGGAAACTGTGATTGTTTGCTGTTTAAATGCTCTATTAATCATAATATTGTAGTTTGTCTAACCTGCTTTCTTTGCAGCACGGACATTTCTGCTGTGCACCACCATCTTGGTCCTGGACTGCCAGTTTGGACCAATCAGTACCTTTTGGGGACCTTAAAATGGAGTCTGTCCCCAGGGGTCTTGTGGGACTGAATTTCTGTAGGAATTGTAGTTTTTACATGTTGGCGCCTAAATGGACCTGGAGGGGGAGCCCTTGCTTTGACAGACAGATGGATCAACCAACCGAACCCTTTTTGGACGAGAAGAAAGTCCCGGTGCTGCCTGCAGCAGAGTGAGTCTGAGTTTGGAGTTGAGAGAGTGAACAGCTCGAGACATTCGAGCAGCTGCTCATGTGTAGTTGTGCAGGAACCTGGTGGGAAGGCTGTGTTTGGCCTGCCTGCCTACTTGTCCTTCGTGAGGAAATCCTTTAGTTTGAATTGGAAACTGGACTAAATCCGAACAAGACTGTGACCAGAATTACCCAATTGTGACTGCCTATTTGCCTGAAAGAGGACAGAAGATTTGCTCCACGTGATTAGGCCTGTCACGACTTCTGAAGTCACCGCAGAAAGTACGGTTTTGCTTAGAGACACTGAAATTGCAACCGGACTGTCATCCGAACTGTGGTACTGTGTTTTCTTTTACTATAGATGTGCTGAATGCTGTCAGTGGGTTGCAATTTAGTTCCCCACTGCTTAATTGTGCCACGCTTGCTGGAAGCTGTTTTCAGCACTACCGGAATGCCATCCGAATTGTTCACCTGGCCTGGGCTCTGCCAACCTGGCCCAGCCAGCTACTCATAACACAGAGAAAACCATCAACGAGAGGCCTGCCCAGGGATCAGCCCCCTACTCAACACCACGAACAGGAATGACACCTCGGTGATTTGTGTGGGCCCTGCTTCTCCTGGCATACCAGCAAGTCATCCTGCAGTCTCCATTTCGTCCATCCTGTGTCCTGTACTGGGTAGCGTGAGTAAATACCAGGGTAGCTCCCTGCAACAACAGCTCAATCAAAGTGCATCATCTGATTTAATTGTTTTGTCTAATTATCACGAAGTGAGCCTCCTGGCTCCGGATTACAAATTATGGGTTATTGTGCATGACTTGTCTTTCCATCATAGGGCCCTGACCAGCTGCAATGCCAGCCTACCCCAGGCAACATGTCAGGCTAGCCTACCTCGCCACTGGGTACCCAGAGTGTGTGTGACTGTGTTGAGGAATTCTAAAGTGCATGCCTTGTAGCCTGACTGAATTAGTATCTAAACCAATCAACCTGATTACGCCCCTTCCTTGTTCATTTCCCCTGAATAAATCAGATCTGAACCTTTTTGCACTTAACCTGCCTGTATTGCACTTCTGACAAGTGGCACTGTGGTACTACTGTTTGCTGTGTTTAACCTTACTTTACAGGGCATCTCCCGGGCAGAACAGGTGGAACCAGCCCTGGTGGTAAGTGTAATCCGACTGTGGATATATCTGCTGTTTGGGGGCTATTGTACCTGTGTGTTCTGTTCATTGTTTAGGCCACTAGAGGGGAAAGAGGGGGGACACAGTGTCCCGGAGGGCTGTGCCCAGGTCAGCTACGCTACCACTAACCCTGTCCTCCGGGTGGAGGCACCCATCTTCAGTACCCAGACTCCTTAACCTGCACCTAGTCACACAGGCAGGGGTAGTAGCCTTTGGGATAGCACCACCTAGAGGTTACATTTGTACAAAAATTGGATTCAAAATGGGGGGGTTTGTCCAAAAAGCTGGTACAAAGTGAGTTTTTTTTTCATGAAAAACTTGGCTCCCAAGTGCTGGTTTAAAAATGACAAATTAGAAACACAGAATCCTAGAATCTGATGGCAGATAAGGGTCACTTGGCTCACCCAATCTGCCCATTTTTTTTACTACCTTCATTTTTGATGCATTCCCTACTTGATCTGCAGTGCTGTCTCTTCCCCCTCCATTACCCCTACGATTCCCTTTTGCCTACCCCAAGCATTTTTGAACCCACCACCAATGTACACCACCACTATCTCCACTGGAACACTGCTCCAGGAATCTACCACCCTTTCCATGATGAAGTACCTTCTCACATCTCTCCTGAATCTACCCCTTTCCAGCTTTACATCATGTCCCCTTGTTCAAGAGCACCTTTTCTTCTGAGAAATACACCCCTCCTGTACCTTATTAACCTCCATGAGGTATTTAAAAGTGTCTATCATATCCCCTCTCTCTCTCCCCCTCCTCTCCTCTGGGGTGTACATATTGAGCTCCTTCAGCCTCGCCTCATAGGGCTTTTGATGCAGACACTGCATCATATTGGTAGCCCTCTTCTGGAATGCCTCCAGTCTGTCTATGTCCTTCCTGAGATGTGGTCTCCAGAACTGGACACAGTACTCAAGGTGGGGTCTTACCAGCAATCTATATTGTGGCAACACCACCTCTTTTCTTCTGCTGGTCATACCCCTTCCTATGCACCCCAGCATTCCACTAGCCCTCCCGATTGCTTTATCTCACTGCCTGACCACCTTCATGTCATTCAATATGACTACCACAGTTCTATTTCCTGCTTGGTCTATGTCAGTATCACTTCACCCATTTTGCACTCCGCCAATGGGTTTCTATGACCCAAGTGCAATAGTTTGCACTTTTTTGCATAAAAGTCCAGCTGCCATACCCTTGACCACTCCTCCAGTTTTTTTTCAGATCTCTGCCCATCCTTTCTCTCCCCCCATCCACTCTTTTGCAGATCTTGGTGTCATCTGCAAAGAGGTAGACTTTCCCTTCCAGCTCCTCTGCCATGTTACTTGTAAAGTCATTAAAGAGAACCACTGCCAGCACTGAATCCTAAGGTACCCTTTTTTTCCTGGAGTGAACTCTATTTACCACTATACTTTGTCTCCTATTCACTAACCAGTTCCTACACAGGTTACTGCCTTATTGCCCACCCCTAAGCTGCCCAACTTGCTTACCAGTCTCTGATGTGGAACAGTGTTGAAAGCTTTGCTGAAATCCAGCTAGGCCACATCCATTGCCCTTCCCTGATCCAACTCCTTGGTCACCCAATCAAAGAAATCTATCAGATTTGTTTGGCATAACCTACGCCCTGTGAATCCCTGCTGCCTCGGATCCTGCAGCCCACTGGATTCCAGATATTCCAAAATCCTTTCCTACAGCAGCAGCATTTCCATTAACCTTCCCATCACTGATGGCAGGCTGACAGGCCTATAATTGCCTGCCTCCTTTCTGCTACCACATTTGTGAAGTGGGACTGCATCTGCCATTCTCCAGTCCTCCAGAACCACACCGGTCTCCAGTGATCTGTTAAATAGGTCTGTCAGAGGTGCAGTTAATACCTCGCCGCGCTCCCTCAGCACTCTTGGATGCTGGGTGCACCCTGTCTGTCCCTAAAGCTTTGTCCACCTTCAGGTTAAAAATGGAAAATCATTGGCCCTACTGAGATATTTACTGTGGGTAGGTCTGAATGGAATGTGAAAACAAGAATCCTTCAGACCCAGAGACACTAGCCTATCGCCTATTTGTAAGGATGCTGTTACTGTGCCCAGTGTGCCCATCTAAAATCTTTCCTTTTTGATATGGTTATTCAGTTATCTTCAGTTTAAAATGGGTCACCACTCTCCATTTTTCTTGTGGGTCAGGAAGCATACTGAAAAGAGACCCTTGCCCCGCTGTGAGGCAGGGACCTTTCCCACTGTTTTTTCTTGTAGCTATTTGTTCACTTCCAGTTCCATTAGAATCCTTTCTGTGGGTAAATGGGCTAGAACATGTTTGTATTTCTGCAATTTGGGGATCTTTTTAAACTGCAGGGATAATGCCTGGACCACTACCTCCAGATATCACTTGTCTGTGGTAATATTTACCCATTGCTGGAAGCAGTGGGCAGGCCTTCCCCACTACTGGCAATGTTTAGGCGACCGGGGCAGCATTGTTAGGGGTTTTGTTTTGGAAGCGGATTGGAGGCTGGTGCTGCCACAGCATGCCTGAAGTCCCTCCTGCCTCAGCCCCTGCAACCTCTTTGGGGTTGGTACTCATAGGAAGCATAGGCTCTAGGATAGTAGCCCCTACCCCTGTCTCCCCTACTGTAAAACCTGTAGGAAGTCAAAACTTTTTTTTGTGTGCCATCACCCCCTAGTTGGCTCAGCCCCTGACTTTCCCCCAATCCCGCTCATCCCCGGACTTACGTCGAGCTAGCAATCCTCCTGGGCTTGCCTACTCTGGACAGGGCCGCCAAGCAGGCATGCCCCCAACAGAGACTCATCGAGGTACCTTCAGCCCAACGTCTGATGGTAGTACTCCCTGGCCTACCTCTCAGGGTGGGGCTGTGGGGTCAGACTATGCTCGATGGAAGACTGATCTCAGTTGCAGCCAGGAGTTGCAGCAGGCACAATGGGACCAGGACGCAAGGCATCATCAGCGGCATGGGCATTTTTTCCATGCCGTTTTTCGGATGGGTGGTGTAGCATGCAATGACACAGTCCGCAGAATGTGACATCTGTCACGGCTCCCTATTTAGCTTTGGTCACCACTTCTCCAGCCTCCACCAGGGTTTGACCACACACCGAATGCTAGCCCACCCTCCCCCCTGGAAGAGGAGAGAAGTGCCTGGGACACCTCAATCCTCCTCCTCCTCCTGGCCAGCCCTCCGATGCCTTGGGTCCATTCCTGAACCTGGGGCATTGGCATTGCAGATGGAAGCCCAACCGCTACACCGGTGGTCCAGTCCCATGGAAGCCTTTTCTTTATCAGTGTTATTTTTGTAAGTGGTTTTGTATTCATCCACTTTCTTCACATATGCCTCTGTTTTGTCACCAAAAAGTGAAGTTCCTTCTAATTGGAAATACATTGCCTTGGTCTGAGTGTCCTGGGAAAGGATGGTTGCCCTGAGCAAGGAAAATCTTCTCAAAGACACTGTGTGGGCTAAAACCCTTGAAGCAGAATCATTAGTGACTACAGCCATATAGAACTCGTATTCAGTGGCATCGAGGGCCAACTTTGCTGTGGCAGCCAGGTCCTGCGCCACCTCTTCTTCAACCGTGTCAGCTGGTGCCAGCACTGTATTCCACAGTGGCTTCTGGTACTGGGCTGTATATGCAGAGCAAGCTGCCTGTCTAATGAGTAGGAAAGCTGCTGTATACACCTTTTTGGCCACAGTATCCAAATTTCTGTGGTCTTTGTCAGGGGGTTGCACGAAGAAGAGAACCTTAGCCCTCTCACAAGCAGCTACCTGGACTACACCATGATAATCAGGATGGGCATACAGCTATTTCAGCCTCGTCTGTCCACGTGATACCTTTTCTCAATCTTTTTATCTGCCAGTACTACTTGCAGCTGAAGTAGGTGCAGACATCATTTTTGAAGTGGCTTTTAGTAGCGATTTTTTGTATAGGGACCAGTAGCCTTCTCATAGGAGCTAGCCCCGTCATAGCCATAAATTCTGCTTCCTCCTCACCCTCCTCTGTTTTCTGGGGGAGTGGGGGGGTGCTTGCTAACCATTTGCCTAGCAAAAGAGGAATATAATGAGTAATCCTCAGCAGGCCATGGAGGGGAGCCAAATTCCTGCTCAGGTGAACCATTTTCAAAAAGTTCACCTTTTACGTCCTCTTCATAGTACGTCTCCTCCTCCTCCTCCACAGGCAGGTGGGCTGGAGCCTGAATCTGGGGAGGAGGGAAGGCATGTTCATAAAATTTCCCATGACCTGGAGGGCCTGGAAAAATTGCTACACTTTTGCCATGTCCTCTTCTGAGGATATTTATATCTTGGGTCCAGTTCCTGCTCTTTTCCATTTTCAGGAGTAGTGGTAAGGACATTCTTTTCTTTTTGTGTTTTTTTTTTCTTGGCCAGACAGTTTCCAGTGCCTGTTCTGAAGTTCTTCTATTTGTATTTTTGCCATCGCTGGCATCAGGGTTCCCCTTTCAGACACCCTGGTATTTGCACCATCCTTACCATGCTTATCTGAGAGCTGAGCGGCTTCATCTCTTTTCTCTGTCCCCTTTGACAGCGGCTGCTGCTCTTTAGGAGGAGATGCACCTTCACCATGATTTCCACCATCGTTAGGAACTCCCTTGAAGCCTTTATTGTGTTGTGGTGACATAGAGGCAGACTGAAAAGCCATGAATTCTTCTCATTTTGTAGCACTTTTCTTTTGGATTTTACGGCAACATGTATTACACAGCTCACAGTTTGTAAAAATCGCAATCTGGACCCAAGCACCCAAATAGAATTTGTGGCCGTTGGCCTTTGCCAGCAGCTAAAAACAATTAACACAATTTGTAAAACCTGTAGGTCCTGTTTTCCTTTTTCTTAGGTCTACCAGTCATGCCAGCCACTGAAGTGAACAAATCTCAGTTCCCCAAAACAGTTTGAAGACTTCCCACAGAACCCAGTGAGTCAAATTGGTTCTGACAAGAAAATATCTGTAATTTTGGTTCCCTAGACCAGAAACTGCATAATTCAATGAAGAAGAAAAAAAACGCACAAAGTCAATTTTGAGCAGTTTTTGTGAGCCAGATTTAAAATTAAGACAAGCATTTGTCAATGCCGAATGTTGTCTTGCTGGCATTGGCATTGGTCGTGCAGGAGTTAGAGAGATGCATAATAGGAATAGCAGTGAAGTATGGAACCGTCAACCCCACCCCACCCTGCAGAGACTGACAGGCATTGAGGTGTGCCTTTGGGTCTTCAGCCATAACGCTCATGCCATTTCACCTCACCCCACCCTACAGACTCTGACAAGTGTTACATTGTGCCTTGGAGTCATCGGGCCTTACGCTCTCCCCATTCCATAAGGAAGTACATTGAGATGGGTGCAGTATAGGAGAATGGGGTGAACTTTGGGGTTGAAGAGTCTAAGGCACACCTTGATGCCTGTCACTGGCTGCATGGTGGTGTGGGAGTGGAATGGCATGAGCATTACAGCCGACAATCCTAAGGCACACCCCTCACGCCTGTCAGTCTCTACAGGGTGGGACGTTATGGTTAGAAACCCTAATGCCCCGAGCGTTTGTTTGTATTTGCACTCCAAACTTTCAACATGGCCTTTTTGTGACCCCTCCTTATGAAAGCATTTGGTACCTCCGCTCATCAACAGTGGTACTGTGATTTTGTTAATCTGTCCCAAACGTTGATTTCCCACAGCAACCACACCATTCTGCGCCAGATGTGCGAAAACATATTTTGGGCAGGATGTGAAAAATGACAGCTGTACCATTCATAAAGAGATGTGAAAAAATGGCAATGTTGAAAATCTGGAGTGAAAATATTAAACATTCTCAAAGTTACGAGCATGTGTGGAAACTGAGCAACACATGCTCGTAACACCGTCATTTTGTGGAATTCTTTCACCAAATTTTCAACATAGGCATTTTGGGACCTCTGCTCATGAACAGTGTCACTATGATTTTCTTAATCGGTCCCAAACGTTGATTTCCCATGGTGACTGCGCCATTGTGTGCAAGATGTGCAAAAACACGTTTTGGGCAGGATGTGAAAAATTACAGCTATATTGTTCATAAGCAGGTATGCAAAAATGGTAATGTTGAAAATCTGGAGTGAAAATATTAAAAATGCTCGAAGTTACGAGCATGTGTGAAAACTGCGCAATACACGCACGTAATAGTCATTTTTTTGAATTTATTCACCACATTTGCAACATAAGCTTTTTGGGAGCCCACCTCATGAACAGTAACACTGTTGTTTCATGAATCGGGCCTGAAAGGTAATTCCGTGCAGTGACCACAAAATCACCTTTTGGGACCGAATAATGACATGACACTGACTAAGTTCATGAGGTGGGGTACCAAGAACCCCATGTTGAAAATTTGGAGCCAAAAGTCACAAAAATTGCTGAGATATCCACTTAAGTTGAACCCCCCCCATAGATGCCATTATACAGCTTACCGGCCTTTCTTCAGTTTGCTGTCGGCTTTGAAGAGCGCAGGCGTGTTCCGCTCCACCAAAGATCATCGCACCAGGCTCCGGAGGTAAGTATGGGGTGAGGGGTTGCAGGGAGGTGGGGTGCAGAGGGTGGGTGCGGGTTGGGGAGGGGGCACTGGAGACAACAAGGATGTTTTCTCTTTACAGGTTAAAACAAACAAAAAGACATCAGCGGGAAGTTTTTTTTTTTTGGGTTTGTCTTGGCACTGGGGTGGGCTCCCACTGTACCACCTGTGTTTTTGGGAAGGGGACTGAAGCTGGCGGGGATTGGGCCCTGCCGGCACAGAAAAGCGTGTCTGTGTTTGGGGGCACATGAAGCTGAGGGGACTGGGCACCCCTTGGCAGACAAATTAAAATTGGGGGACATTATGAACTGGGAGGGGCATGCCGACAGGGGGATTGGGCACCCCCCAACGTCGACTTTCAGTGGGACTGTGAGAGGTGAACAGCGACAGCCACCGCCATCTTCATTGAAATGTTACACCATGCAATGCACACCCTGCAATGTCGAGTCACTCCCTCATTGCAGCAGCAAAATTGTTTCAAGTTAGTGACATGCTTCTGAGCAGCTGTCGTAGACAGTGTGCTCACTTATTGGTGCCACAGAGCCCAGCCCAAAAAAGCAGTGGCACCACTGGCCTCAACACGACTGCACCTCTAAAACCTGCTACTCCATCAAGCTGTCACAAAATGTTGCTTGCGCAGGCGCAACACAACATAAAAATGAAGTGGTCTGGTTCTCTCTCAGTGGGAGCCGCGACTTAAGGAATCAAACCACTAGTTGAAAAAGGCAGCTTTAAAACAACTTTCTCACAAATTTGCTAAAAATAGAACAAAACAATGCGGTCCCCTTCAGGCCGGAACCGTGGTATGCTGTGGCCTTCTCCAATTCATGTGAACTGATCGAGAACCAGGGAAACTGCAGATTTTGACAAAAATGATAAACATGAGAAATAACACCATAATACAGAGTTATCGAGCACTATTATGAAGAAACTTTCACTTTTAAAGCAATCAAAACTGATCTGGAGACCAGAAATATCAGAGATGACTTTGGGGCGACTGCTCTCTTCAGCAGAGAAACAAACCTGACATTAGGGCTAGAGCAGGAGTATGACCACAGTGCAGAGTTTGAATCTTAAATTCTAAGTTCTGTAATTAGCATAAGGTTCTGTCTCCAGGGCATCACTCTCTGCTAGGAAGATGATGCTTGTTGTAAATCACAGTGAGGGATTCCTGGTGTTAGAAAGAGAATTGTTTTACATATTGGCTAAATGCCTCAACCCTGTCAGGCACAAAACTGGCTGCAATGTTAATGGCAAATGCCAACCAAGCGTGACTAGTGGCCCTTACTGGTTGCCGCACTCTTTTTTTTAATCAAAAGACATCCTGTTAGAACAGATCTCTCTCTCCCCTCTCCACTCCCCCCAAGCCTTATCAAAGCAGTCCCTGGTACCTTTCCCCTTAAAATTAGTTACAGGAGAGGGTGGAACGTACCACCAGTACTGGTGGGAGAATTGGGTACTGGATATCACTATCAGATTCCTGTATGGGGGCTGGTACCAGCATCAGCTCAGGGTGAGGGAAGTGTACCACCCTTACTGGGTACAACAGAGGGGAGAGATATCAATACATACCAGTGGAAGGGCAGGAAAGTACTACCCTACTATCAGGTACTGGGGGGCTACCACTGTCAGGTGCAAGTGAGAAAGGGGTGATGCCACCATTAGGTACAGTTGATTGTGGCTGTACAGTTCTCAGGTGCAGCTGGGTAAAGATTTACCACTATGATTTGGGGATGTACCAGTCATATGTGTGTGCCTGCATTCGTGTGTGTGTTTACCCACATTTCCACTCTGGAAACTGTAAAGGTATAGTTGTTTTTTTTCAATAAATAGTCAACACTCCTTTTAGGTCTCACTAATAGGAGCTGCTGAATTCTCCTTTCAGTTTTTTAGCAGCCTGTTTAAAAATGCAGTCACATCTGGTAGTCCAAACCCCAGCCCCAAGAAGCGTGAGAACTTGGGTTGTGTGAAAGGCTGCTTCTGCAACAAGCTGAGCCTGCGGCTTTTAGTAAAAGCTGGCAAGTTGGCACAGCCTGCCTTCCTATTACAAGACCCTTACTGGGTTATTGGTGGGGGGGGGGGCATACCACTCCAAATCCATTCACATGAACTACACTGCTGTCAACAGATCCCATTATAGTTCCAAATTAAGCCACAAGATCTGCCAACAGGCCCCATTACAGTTTCAAATCATGTATCTATAGGTACTGCCAACAGACCAAACAACAACTCCCAATTTTCCACAGGTGCTATTGTTAGCAAGTCCCATTACACTTCCAAATCCATCCCCAGGAACTACTGCCAACAGGCTCCATTACAGCTCTGACTCCATCCACAGAAACTATGCTAATAGGCCCAATTACTGCCCCAAATCCATCTAGAGGAACTACTGCCAACATGCCCCAGTGCAGCTCCAACTCTCTCCATAGGAACTAGTGCCAGCCAGCCTCATTACAGCTCCCAATTCATCGAAAGGAACAACTATCAATGAACCATTTTAGCTTCAAATTCGTCTACAATAACTAATGCCAACAGACCTCATTACAGCCCCAATTCTGTCTAATGGAAGTGTTGCCAACTGGGCCCACTGCCCAGGGAAATCCATCCACAAACAGTGCAGGCAAATTCCATCCACAGAACTACAATACTGCCAACAGGACAAATCTAGCTGCAGGAACTAGTGTCACCAAGCCCCATTACTATGTATCACTGAAAATCTATCTGTAAGAACTGCCGTCAATAGGCCTTGTCACTATTCCAGATCCCTCCACAAGAAGCTGGGTTCTATTACCTTTCCAAAAATCATTTTATATGGGTTGCTTGCTTTGCTGCTTAGTCGTTAGTGTTTTCTAGTTTTCTTCTTTCTCCTAAGCCAGCCCGATGGTGCTGAGGAGCCTTACGTAGTGCTACACCACCACCGACCCAGGTTTGGGAATGACCTTGGGTCATCATGGTTCAACCGGAGGCAGGATTGAACAGTGGCTGTCCTCACCCGGGAGGAGGGGTTGCCCACCCATAGTCCCACGTCACTGGATGGAAGTACGATGAAGGCGCCAGGTGGTAACAGCCACGACAGGTAGGGTGGGACATCCGTGAGCTTAGGCGTCACGCGTGCTTCCACCGCCACCGCAGGACGCAGGGAAAGGAACAAAAAGCCGAAAAAACATAAAACTATTTATGGAAAAATAAATTAAGTACTTATTTCAATATCTTCTAAAATATATGCTGTCCCAGCTGATCTGTGACATTACAATCTGTTGTCTTAGGCACTGTGATGTCATAAATGACAGCACTATGCGGTCACTTGGTGACTGTATAAGGCTTTTTATGCAGACTCCTTCATAGGCTGAAGTTAGTTTTTTTAGCCACTAGCTAGTAGAGCTCGTGACCAAGAAAATCTGCTAGCCCTGCAATTATTCCACTGGGGTGGTTAACTATCGGAGAAATCTTGAGTACATGCGCAGCTGTCCTTTAAAAGGGGATGGGAAATGTTGCAACATTCCCAATTTATATTTGCTCTGTTCTTGTTCTGTGTTTCTCTTTTTTGTTTTCTGTCTCCCTGGTCTTCAAAATCATCTCTCTGTGTATTCCCACATTTCTCCATTGTAGGTGATAAACCAGTGACATCATGTACTGCAATCAGCCAGTGACCTCTGACCCTTACATAGCTACTTGCATTGGCAGGAGCTGCCACCTATACATCGATGAAAAGGGAGCCCACTGATGAGCTGCTCCATTCTCATCCATGTAGCAGCTTATGCAAATTGTGGTATCAGTGTCAGGAGCAACTGACTGAGTACAACCAGTGATGGCACTTGACTATATATATATATATATATTATGTATATACACACACACATATATATATATGTATATACACACACACACATATATATATATATATATATATATACACACAGAGCGAAAAGAGATTTTTCGGCTTGATCTCTTTTAACCTCACTCTTACACTCCTGAACCCAACTAATTCGGCTCTCCCTATGGCCCCCTACTGCTTTCCAGACTCATCTGCTGCTACTGGGTTCCATCAATAGGTACCCTTGGTTCCTTCCCGTCGCTCCTACATTGTCAAGCGTAACTGCCGGGGGCTCTGCAGCTACAGGAAGACATAGTTGATGGGGGCAAGACCATTGTGCTCAGGGGCCACTGGCATGGAAGGCATCACAAGAGCCGAATGGGCTATTTTACCCTTTTCAGTATACCATGCTCCCCACTTCCCATACATGTGCACATACAGTACACAGCCCCATGCTTGGGGGTGCAGGACTGCGTGGTTACATAGGCTGCCAAAAGCACCTTAAAGGCACACCATCACCACCAAGGGGCCACTGTTACAGCTTCTACTCTGAAGGTCTTGGGCTTGAGGCAGAAATCCAGGTTAGTGTTCCAGAGCAGTCTCCTTCATGTGGCACCATGGAACTGGCTCAAAAACTAGTTTTTTTTTTTTGCTACTATTTTTCTCCCTTGGCTCCTGGTCGACTATACATCCCGACCATCCTCCCAGCTTGCACCCCGATATCAGGCTGATTTCCCCTGTATCCCCCATGGCTTGCCCTCCGTGGTAGGGTAGTGAGAAGCCCCCAAGCTCAAGTCACTTTGAACGGATCCAGATTGGAGGAAGCGCCATTCGGGGTTGGGCTGCGGAGGTCCAAGTAGGATCCTTTTTCTTTGTTCTTCCTGGTCCCCAGAGGCAGACTGTGCAACGGTGCCAGCGACAATGCTGTGCATGCTCCTGTACGTGCACCCCATCAGGCGTCTGCTTCACCTCTACACCGTAGATGCAGTGTCAGTGTGCCAGCCACCGCTAGGGGCCAGGCATGCACCGACATCTGGTGCCCCCCCTCCCTGGAGAAGGACAGCTGTTCCTGGAACACTCGATCCTTCTCCTCCCCTGCTGACCCCTAGTGGCCCATGCTCGCTCCCGAACATGGGTCATCGATGTGGTGCGAGGTGTGGCGTCCAGTGCCTCAGCCCTCAGCGCCACCAGGCAGCCAAAAACTAGCTTTTAACAAAACACATGCTTAGCCTTACTTCTTTTTTGTGGCTCCAATGAAAACTGCACTCTTCCTACACCATTGGAACTAGATCAGTTATGAAAGATAAAGAGAGAAATAGATAGATAGATAGATAGCTAAATATATAGATGATTGATAGATAGATAAATACTCTCTTGATACTCTCTTGCAGCTGAAGCCCTGAGCGGGCTGTCATCGGCTCCTGTTGCCTCAGTGCTCTTCCTGGCCCAGCCACTCTCCCTTGAACAGCCCATCCACTCTCCCAGAACCAGCATCTGTAGCCCTGAGTGGGCTCTCATCGGTTCCTGCGGTCCCAGCGCTCTTCCTGGCCCAGCCGCTCTCCCTTGCACAGCCCACTCATTCTCCCAGAACCAGCATCTGAAGCCCTGAGCAGGCTCTCATCAGCTCCTGTGGCCCTGGTGCTCTTCCCGGCCTGGCCGCTCTCCCTTGCACAGCCCACCCGCTCTCCCAGAACCAGCAGCTGAAGTTCTGAGTGGGCGCTCATCAGCTCCTGCACCCAGGTGCTCTTACCAGCCTGGCCACTCTCCCTTGCACAGCCTGCCAGTTCACCTAGAACCAGCAGGTACGCACCACATCAGGCTTAGCTTGGCTTGAAAGCCGACAGGAGACAGCTGTCAGTTCCTTACTGAATGCCACAGATCTCTGACTTCTCATCTATTAGACACTGCTTCATAATTCAAACACAGACCTGTAGAGCGTGTGGCGCTCCTTCTACCGTGTGCTTTTGTTCACTAGAATTGTTATGCTAGAACTGTTTGCTTAGTTTAGTTACAAACTGATAGTCACTGTAGTACTTGAACTGAACCTAGATTGTATTTGCCTGTACTAGCTCAGACAGCTGCTCTACTCCTGTTAGTTCAGACAGCCGACAACCTCTGCTTGTGCTGTAATTTTGCCTCTCCTGCCTTTCTGCTCACTCTTGTCTCTCCGCTCCTGTGCCCTCTTAAACCTGTTGCCTATATTTCTCTCTTAACTCCGAACCTGTAACCATTCTTTCTTATCTCTGAGCCTGTAAATCTTTCTTTTTCTGACCCCATATCTCAAAGCATCTCCAATGTCTGCTCCCCCCCCCCACGCCTCGCTCTCTGTCTCCCTATACCTCCCATTCTATCTAAACTCTGACCTAGTATTTCCCCTACCTCCACACAAATTACCTTCTTTGTCTGTTAGTGTAACTCTGGCGCCACAGCCCCGCCACTCCCCACTTGGAATCTCCTCTGTCCCCTACGAAACGCCCACAACTTCTCACCTAATTCTATCTCCTCTATTGTTCTGACTGAAGCTCTCCCACTGATTTAACCTGCTTTTGTGACTCAGGAAAATATTCCTAACTGCCTGCTTCTCTCCCTCTCTCTTGCAGCTGAAGCCCTGAGTGGGCTCTTATCGGCTCCTGTGGCCCAGGCACTCTTCCTGGCCTGGCCATTCTCCCTTGCACAGCCTGTCCACTCTCTCAGAACCAGCTTGTATGCTCCACATCAGGCTTAGCTCGGCTTGAAAGCCGTCAAAGACACTGGCCACAGGAGACTACTGTTGGCTCCTTATTGGACACCACAGATCTCTGGCTTCTTACCTATTGAACAGTGTGTCACAATTCAAACATAGACCTGTAGAGCATGTGGCGCTCCTTCTACCTTGTGCTTTTTTTCACTAGAAGTTTTTTTCCCACTCGCCTTCCTCGACCCCCGGCACTCTTTAAATACACCTTCTCCTCACAGAGCCTGCCCTATTTATTGCTGATTACCACTCACTGTCACTTAAAGGGGCATCCTCCTACTCTCACTCTTAAAGGGACTGACTCTAGGAAGCTGTCATGATGGGTTCACCACTGCAACCTTTTTTTTTGGCCCTCTTCCTCCTGTTCTCTCTGGCTGGGGTACATGATGGAATGTTAGGTGACACCCACTTCAGAGACCTGCCAACACTTAATGTACCCCCCTCCAATGACCTTTAGTACTCGATGGTGATTGAACATATAGTTCTGTTATAGCACATACGCATGCTGCTAACTCCGCAGGCCCCAGTGGGGGCTGCCACATCCCTAGCACGTACCGACCAACACCATCTCTCCCGAGCTTGTCACTGCCCTGATGTGGCAAGGCAAGGCAAGGCAATTTTTATTTAAAAAGACGCCCAATCCCAGAGGCTCTGGGCACCATACAGAATAAAATACACAGATGAATAGACACAGCAAAACTCAAAATCAGTATAATCTCAACACTGATTTCCACAAATAATAAAATAAAATAAATATATCTAGGAGATAATAAAAACAGGGTGGCTAAGGACTGAAATTGAGACCAGAGCATAATGATCTCACTTAAAGGGCCAGGTCAGGAAAAGCCTGGGCGAACAGGAGGTCCTTGAGGCAGGCCATGAATAGCTCCAAAGATGAGGCCTCCTTAACCTCAAGGGGTAGCGAATTCCACAGGACGGGGCTGGCGACACTAAAAGCCCTGTTGCCGGCTGTTTTTAACTTCATCCTGAGAATCGCCAGGAGGCCCATACAGGAGGAGCAGATGGGGCGGACTGAGACAGCCGGCAAAAGGAGGTCCATCAGGTAACCAGGACCCTGGCCGTGTAGGGCCTTGCAGATGAGAAGACCCACCTTAAAGAGGATCCTGCACCTGACCAGCAACCAGTGCAGCTCACACAGTACCGATGTACTATGGCAATATTTAGGCTGCCCTGTAAGTAACCTGGCAGCTGCGTTCTGTACCAGCTGCAGTCTGTGGAGAGATCCTCTCGTGACCCTGAGGTAGAGCGCATTGCAGTAGTCAAGCCCTGATGTCACCAAGGTGTATATCAAGGTGGGGCGGTCCAGAGGTGGCAAAAGGGGCTTTATCCTGGCAACATTCCTGAGATGGAAAAACAGGAACGGACAGTGGAAGACACCTGTGCCTCCATCGTCAATCCCCTGTCCAGAATGACACCAAGATTTCGCAGTTCAGAGGAGGCCTTCAATGGAACAGATCCCAGAACAAGTCCAGTCTCTGCACCAGAGGCCAACCTATCCCGCACTCTGTTCGACTCCACCACCAATACCTACATCTTATCGGGGTTCAGCCGCAACCAGCAGTAAGCTATCCAGTCATTGAACTTGGGAAGGCAGCTGTTTAGCACATCTGCCATGTTGAATGTTCCTGGGGCAAAGGACAAGTACAGCTGGGTATCATCAGCATAGCAATGAAACCCCAGATCATACTTCCCAATGCCCCGGGGCAGCATGTACACAGAGAACAACACTGGGGACAAGACCGAACCCTGGGGAACTCTGCACAACTGAAGACTAGAGGTGGAGGAGAAATTCCCCATCACAACCCTTTGCCTCCTGTTGGTTAAAAATGACTCAAACCAGCAGATTACAGTGCTGGTGAGTCTGCAGAATTCCCTAAGGTGGTCAAGCAGCACACACTGGTCCACTGTATCAAATACTGAGGAGAGATCGAGGAGAACAAGAATTGTCCTTTCCCCTCGATCTCTAGCCCTAAGGATATCATTCTGCACCCGAACAAGTATGGTTTCTGTGCTATGCCTCACCCGAAACCCCAAATGGAGAGGTTCGTATAACTCATGGGTCACAAGGTGCTCCTCCAACTGAAGCGCCACTACCTTCTCCACAATCTTCACCAAAAATGGGAGGTTGGAGATGGGACAGTAATCTGCCATGACCTCTGGGTCCAAAGATGGTTTCTTGAGAAGCGATCTCATCGACGCCTCCTTCAAGGCGTCGGGGAAAATCCCCTCTGACAGGGAACACCGGATAATCAAGGCAAACACCAGCCCAACAGCGTCGACACATCTCATCAAGAGACGCATCGGCACCAGGTCCAGTTCACAAAAAGTGTGCTTCAGATTGGTCACTACCTCAATGACCTCACTTACCTCTACAAATTCTACCACCAATGGCCACTCAAAACTTAGGCTCACTAGCCGCAGACATGCTAGAATAATAAGATGTTTGTGGAAGCACTACTTCTCTAGAATAATTGTCATCCTCCTGCTGTTATTGGGGAATATACACCGTAATACTGACCCCGTTACTTCTCATAACACGCCACCTCACGGGCTAATAAAAACTGCATCTATTAACATAGGCAGCCTGCTACCCAAACTTTCCCAACTCCAGGCCTGGGTTACAATCCGCAAGCCTGATATTATTGCACTTACAGAAACCTAGCTATCTCACAAGGTTCCAGATTCATCAATCTCACTGAATGGTTATACCACCCTCTGTATGGATAGGCTGGCCAAGAGAGGGTGTGGATGCCTAGTCTATCTGAGCAAAAGCATTAGCAGGCAAGCCATTCCCTATAATACCAACGTCAAGGAAGCCTGAATTATGTCTATTAAACTCTCAACTGGTTGACAAGGCAAAACAATGTTACTGACAACAGTTTACATATCACTAGGTAAAAAAGGATCTGAGCTTGAAATATTCTACGACCATGTCAGTAAGACTGAACAAGGCTGGGAACAGGTTATCCTTGGTGACTTTAATCCAAACTGGTTAGCGCAGGAAACGGTAGTTGTTAGGGATAAAATACATGGCCTCTACCTAACACAGACGGTCAATCAATCAACGAGGATGAATTATCGCACAAGAACCAGCACACTTATAGACTGGCTCCTAACTACATGCCGTACGCATACCAAAAACGTCTCTGTCCTCCCAGACACCTTGAGTGACCACTCTCCTATAGTTTGCTCCTGGACTAACATGAGTCCTAAGGACCCCCCACAACTCACCAAAAAACGCACATTGAGGAAAGGGCATCTGAATCTCTTCAAGAATTTCCTGAGAGATGCAGATTGCACCCCCATTGATGTTTGTCAAAACACCAATCAGGCCCCTGACTCTTTTATCAAAACCTTCAATAAAGTGTGTGACCTATTTGCTCCAGTCAGAGTCTCCAAAATTAAAAGAACTACTAATCCCTGGCTCAATGGCTCCCTCACAGAGCTAATGAAACTTAGGGATAACTTATGGCACAAAGTGAGAGCAACCGGAAAGCAGGCAGATTACACTGCATGTAAGACTGCGAGGAATAAAATGCACCAGTTTGATTAGGAATGCCAATGATGCCTATTACAGACAGCAATTAAGAGTTGGGGGAACGGTAGACAGTTTTGGAACAACATTAAGACCCTGACCAGGAAGGAATCTCGAGCGCCCCCAGATCTCATTGTCACTCCCTCAGGCCCTCTACGGCAACCTAAAGACCTAGCAAATGCCTTTAATCAGGCATTCACAGACTTAAGCTCTGTTCTACCTCCAGATTACCTTGATCCTTACCATTACAGGAAGCCCCCCATCTCCAACATATCACCCACACTAAATACCAAACAACCTTCCTTCTATTTCACGCAGTTCTCTAGGTCCAATACTATCAAATATGTCAAGAGGGTCCTAGGCAAAACCAGAATAGGTGATGACATGCTTGACATGAGCTACTCGCCCTTGCGCTGAAATAACTTGCCTATCCCCTCACAAAGCTTTTCAACATTTCTCTCAAGACTGGTATATTCCCGGACAGGTGGAAAATAGCCCTCATCACTTCAGTTTTCAAAAATGGCAACAGGACCAGTATGAGTAACTATCGTCCAATCTCCACTTTACCATCCCTCTCAAAAGCCCTAGAGAGAATCGTGTCAGATCAACTCATGGATTACCTCAACAAATATAACCTACACTGCCCTCGGCAGCACGGGTTGAGGAAATCCTACAGCACTATCACCGCACTCACAGACTTTACGCTCCACCTGTATGACACCCTTGACTCTGGAAAACCGGTTGGATCTATCTTTATAGACCTAACCAAAGCATTTGACACTGTCAATCACTGGATCTTACTCGACAGCCTATCAACCCTTGGACTGTCCGCTGACACAGTTTCCTGGTTCTCAAGCTACCTTTCTCACCGGTTCCAGTGCGTTAGAATAAAAGGGGTATCCTCTGAACCTAGGAAAGTTACTCTGGGGGTCCCTCAAGGCTCAATTTTAGGGCCCCTGCTATTCAGCCTATTTATCAAATCTCTCCCTAGCTCATGCCCCGCTAAGATGCTGCTTTACGCAAATGATGCAGTGATCGCTGTACCTGGGACCCACCTACAAGAAATAACTGCAATGCTTCAAGATAGCGTTACCAAACTCAAGGCCTGACTTACATGGAACAAACTCCTCTTAAATTACAAAAAAACTAAATCAATGCACTTCATTCTTCAACACTCAAAAAAGAACACAGACCCCCTGATCATCCAAAGCCATAAAGGTGACACCATTGAACAGGTCTCCACCTTCAAATATCTTGGTGTGTACAAAGACAACACCCTCTCTTTCACCTCCCATATAGATCATGTCGTACAATCAGCTAATATCCGACTTGGGATCCTTTAAAGCCACAGAAAAGCCATGACCCCTGAGGCCCTCAATCTTGTCACCCAAAGCTCCATACTGTCAATTGTAGACTATGGCTTAATAGTATACAGTGCGGCCACTGAAACCGTGCTAAAACGGGTAAAATTGCTACTCAACAGGCCTGTCGGCGTGTGCTAGGAGATAATCACTATACCCACACATGTAGTCTTTACTCCTCCATTGGTTGGCTTCTCCCACACCTAAGGACTAGGCACCAAGCATGTCTAATTGGCAAAAAGGCCCTCCTAGGACTTAACACCAGAATCAACAACTACTCTATTCCAACATCAATTAAACCCCAAGACCACCAGGAGTTCAGTTAAGGATGCATTGCATGTCCCATTTAAACAAACCTCCTTTGCCCAGCGGTCCCTTTCTTTTTGTGGCCCCCAATGGATGAACGATCTACCCCCACCCTATTAAGACACAAAAGACGCGGCCCCTTTTAAAAAGATCTTAGGCACCTTCTGGCCGAAGTTAACTACTGTGACTGCAAGCTTAATTTGATACGTACCCTTCCACTGCTCCAAGGGTCACAACACCCAACCCACTCTTTCCCACCCCTTCTACTTTCATCCCTGTGTCCCCTCCCCTTGCACGACAAAGACACCTCCTGGCTGCTAACCCCACACCTATCGCACTTGTCTGTTCTGGTTTACCACACCCCACTCCCGTAACCCTATCCCTTCTCCCTTCCCTCCTTACCTACCCCACCTTTTTTCTTCAACTGAGCCTTTACTGGCTGCTACCTCTCCTTCACCTTCCACCCCCTCTCCCCTCCTTCCCCCATTTCACCCATCTTGACAAAACCTTCTCTGGCTGCTACCTCTTCGCATCCTGTACTTAGTACTGAGACCTTTTGTCTGCTGCTTATTTCTGGAAATCTGTATACCCGGTTTTGATGTCTGATACCCAACTGCACTCATTGTCAAATCCTTTTTCAACTTAGAGCTATTTGTAACTGCCTTATTAGGTGTAACTTCTTCACTGTATGTTTTTGTATTGTAATGCTGTTCGCCTTCTGACTTGGAGCCTTTGTAAAAGAGCTATGTTGGCTCAAAGGTTGTAATTCCCAAACTGAAATACATAAAATTAAAAGTTGATTGCTAGGTAGCTAGATAGAAAATAAACACAGGCACATAAATAATGCTTTTTTTATTAGATATTAGACATTTATTAATTCCCATACAAAAAAATAATAAGACCACAGACTGGGAGACTGGACTGGGAATCAAATTCAGTCCTATTGACATCTGCTCAAAACTATCAACATAGAAACATAGAAGTTTATGGCAGATAAGGACTGCAAGGCCCATCCAGTCTGCCCATTTCTTTTTCTACCTTATAAATGTGCCATCGGCCTTTGCTCTGTCAATGGCCTATCTATTTATACTCATCTGTATTGCTCCCTTATGCCTATCCCTTGCCTGTCTGAAGCCCTGCACTGTATTCATAGCCACCACTTCCTGAGGTAGGCCGTTTCATGCATCCACCACCCTTTCTGTGAAAAAGAATTTACTCACATTCCCCCTTAATCGGCCTCCCTCTAATCTCATGCTGTGTCCTCTTATAGTGTATAGTAGAGCCTTATTGTGCACGGAAGCCAGAGGTTCTAAAAATGTTGTGCTGCAGTTCAAAAGGTCATGGAACGTGAGTGTACCCTACTGCAGCAGAACAACATTTTGAAAACCTCTAGAGGTTCCACGTGCTAAGGCACCTACCTTTACTCGGTGAAAACAGCAGGCTCCTCACTCCCGGTGGCGGCAGTAGAACCGGTCATACCACAGCCTCAAAACACGCAGGATCGACCAGATATTCTGAAATGCAGGCTCAACCAGATATTTTGATTAAAAAAAAAAAGATCCCCAAATAACTCCCTCTCGCTTAGCGAGAGCTACGACCGCCATTTTATTTTACTTGAAAATCCCTCCCATACTGGAATGACAGCCAAAAGGAGGCTGCTCATTAAACAAGGACACGTCTGATCCCTAGCAACCATGCACACCACCTAGCATGCAGCCCTAACTTGAAGAGCACGATGGAGCAACAAACTTTTTTTTTTGCATTTTAAAAATGAAAACCGTAACTGAAATAGAGGGCTATACACTATAAAAAATAGTGCATGGGCAACCTGATGCGCAGCCAGCCTCTTGTGCCACCTCAGGGTTCTGATTACCTTGGACCTCTCGAGCTTTACTCTCGAGGTCTGAGGTAATGAGATCCTCTCTGTAGCACAACAGGCTGGTTGCGCATGGTTGCCCATGCACTATTCTCTATGTCCTGCTATTTTTCTTATATTTAAACATGTTAGACTCTTTCACCTTGTTAATGCCCATAAGGTGTTTGAATGTCTCGATCATATCACCTCTCTCCCTCCTTTGCTCGAGGGTATACATATTGAGCTCCATTAATCTGTCCTCATATGTCTTCTGATGCTGTCCCTGCACCATTTTGGTTGCCCTTCTCTGGACTGCCTCAATTTGGTTAATGTCCTTGTGAAGTGTGGCCTCAGTACTGCATGCAGTACTCAGATGAGAGCTAACAATTATGTTAAAGAGGATTATTACCTTCCTCTTACTACTTGTGATACCCTACCAATACACCTAACATCCCCTAGCCTTACCTACTGCTTTAGAGGTCTGCTTGGATGATTTCAGGTCATCGTGATGATGATGCCCAAGTCTCTTTCTTCCTTTGTGACTGTCAGCAACTCCTCCCAGCCTATAGGTGGCTTCAGGTTTCTCTTCCTATGTGCATGATCTTGCCTTCTTTGCATTAAATCCCAGCTGCCACTCTTCTGACCATTTTGCTAGTTTATCCAGATTTCTTCTCATTCTGCCCACCCATCTGGATCATCTACTGTGTTGCAGAGCTTGGTGTCATCTGCAAACAGACAAGCCTTACCCTCTAGTCCATCTGCAATGTCACTAATGAAGATACTGAAGAGGACTGGCCCCAGGACTGATCCCTGGGGTACCCCACTTGTGGCGTGCATCTCTTCTGACTGTATACCATTTACCACAACTCTCTGTTTTCTGCCCGTCAACAGTTTGCCACCCAGTTGACCAACTTCTGACCCACCCCAAGCCTACCCAGCTTATTTATCAATCTTCTATGTGGAACAGTGTCGAAAGCTTTGCTGAAGTCAAGGTAGGCGACATCAACTGCTCCCCCTTGGTCCACCACTCTGGTTACTCAGTCAAAGAAATCTATGTGGTTAGTTTAACAGGACCTTCCTTTTGTAAACCCATGCTGTCTTGGATCCTGTGCCCCTATGGATTCCAGGTGTTGCACTATCCTTTTCTTAAGGAGTGCCTCCATAATCTTGCCCACTACTGAGGTAAGACTGACTGGTCTGTAGTTCCCTGCCTCCTCCCTGCTACCACTCTTGTGGAGTGGGATCACATGAGCCCTTCTCCCATCTTCTGGGATCTCTTCTGTGCTCAGAGACTCACTGAACAATTCTGCTAATGGCTCTGCTAGTTCCACCTTTAGCTCCTTAAGTATCCTGGGATGTATGCCATCAGGTCACATTGCCTTGTCCACCCTAAGCTTAGCGAGCTCTTGTAGGACCCTTTCTTTTGTGAACGGAGTAGTGCTCACCTCCTTCCCCCCTGTGTCAATGGTGCTGAGCTGTAGGCCCTGCCCCACCTTCTCTTCAGTAAATACTGAGCAAAAGTATTTATTTAGGAGAGATTTTTTTACAGGATCCTCCTCCTCACATGCCCCCTTTTCTTCTTTTGAGCTTAGTAATACCCCCTCTGGACTTTTTCGTTTCACTAATGTATCTATAGAAAGTATTGTCACCTTTTTTACTGTTGGTGCTAGTGTTTCCTCAGTTTGGGACTTTGCCTGCTGCCTGCCTTCCTGCTTCACTTAGGGCAGTTTGGTATGCCTCCTATCTTCATCCGCTGTGTTCCTTTATATTTCCTGAAGGCCAGCCTTTTGGCTCTGACCTTTCATACTGTATTTGAGAACCAAAGTGGTTTCCTTCTTCTTTGCATTTCCTTTTCTGTCTAACACAATGAGATGTTGCTTCAAGTATTGCATCCTTAATGCTTGCCCACTTTGCCTGTACCCCCTCACCTGTGTTTCTTTTTGCCAGGGCTAACTTAACTCTGTTGGCCATCTTCTCAAAGTCAGCTCCTCTGAAGTCCCATATTTTTGCCTTGGAATGGGATGATTTAGATATAGTGGCCAAACTGAACCATACCATGTGATGGTCACTGGCCCCCAGGTGACCTTCTACTTGGAAATCTGTGATCCTTCCTGTCAGTCAGTACTAGATCTAGGATAGCCCTGTCTCTTGTGGGTTGTTGTACCAGTTGTTTGAGGCCCTCCCCTGCAGGGAATCCACCATGTGTCTAGTTCTGAGATGTTCCTGCTGGTATTGACCAATCTGTATCCGGCATGTTGAAGTCTCCGTTATCAGAACCTCCCTTTAGCTGTCATGTTTTGTATATCTTCTAACAGTAATGTGCCTATGTCCTCCCCTGGTCTGGGGCCTGTAGACAACTCAGTTCTTATGACTGTCCCATTTCCTGTTTCCAGGGTGACCCTGAGTTCTTCTGGCTCCTATGTGTATTCTGAATTTCTGTAGCTTTGATATTTTCATTTGACATACAGAGCCTCCACCCCCCTCCCCTTTTTGCACCTGGTCTCTTCTGAACAGTACATAGCCAGGTACTGAAATCTCCCAAGTGTGGTTACTGGTAAACCACGTCTCACTAATTGCTACTATGTCCAGTTTAGCCTCTGACATTATTGCCTGCAGGACTGGGATCTTATTTCCCAGGCTGTGAGCATTTGTGTATAAAAAATATGTCATGACCAGACAAATGTGGCAAAAACAAAACAGTTTGTCTAACTTATTCTGGGATCATTCTGCAGGGTTCAGGTTAACTCCATTTAGGAAGCATTTGACTTCTGAATTTAGGTAAAATCTTCCAAAATAAAGGGAGGGGGGGGTAGTCCAACTCCAAAGGGAGAATGTAACATCCAATTTACAAGCAGGGAAGTAAAAAGAAGTTGCTTTTTCTAACATATTGGGTATTTTGCCACCAATATTTTGTGTTAACTTACACAAACAAGGTCCCTGAACAATTCTGAGTTCAGAAATGTTGAAACTTCACATTTTAAATAAAAAAATCTGGAATGACTTCCAGCTTTGGATCCATGGATTTTTTTTTAATTACAATGTATGCCCCTTTCTATTTCAGACATCCACTCGCTCCAGAGTCCCTTGGGTACACTCCTGCCTCTCCTGTATCTTTCTCAACACCATCATCTGCACCTGTATGGAGTTGTGGTTTGCCCCCTTCCACCCCCCCGGGCTGGGTTGTGGACAGGGGGATTTACCCTCAATTCTCTGGTGTCTTGACAGGCGGTAGAGCAGCAGACTTAGATGGCCCAGATGTATCAGGGTCCTTCGCTTTGGGTGCTGTGGCCATTTTCCAGTTTTTCTTCTCATGGTCATTGGTCACTGGTGGGAATACATATGGCGGACTGTCATGCACGCACACAGTCATCAGAAACCTAGTCTTCCTCCATAGCACTGTGCTGTCATCTGTGGTCTCCCACACAGCAGCACGCAGCAGCAACCCTCCCTCCATGAAGGAGGAGAGGGTCCTCTGGGATGCTCAAACCCTTCTCCATCCGGCCATCCCCTGACCACCCAAGCTCATTTCACAACCCGGCTCACTGGCCCTGCTTTTACTGATTTTTACAGCAAGATGGACTGAAGCACTGAGAGGTCATTAGTTACTTGCCCAGGACCACACAGTATGTAAGTGGATCTACCAGGTTATGTGGTTCTCAAGCCCATGCTCTAGCCACCAGACCCAAGTTCCTCAACCCTGGATCTGCAGTCCCCGTGGGTCCACGAGTTTTCTGTCAGTGGTCCATGGCATGTAAAGCACAAATAGTAGGCCCAACCTAATTTTTTTTTTTCCGCAAAGCCTTTTCCCCCAAGTTGGAGACGGCCTAACATCAGCCCATCTCTGGTCTGCAAATACCTCCACTAGGAGTTACTGGCATGAGTCCCCCAAAGATTGCCCCCTGTAGCGGGGCCAGGAAGGAGAGGTCTGTCCTCCTCCCACGCGGTACACTGATCCAGAGTTTGCCAGGCCTGTGTGGCAATGCAGACCAAGGAATGGGCCATGCTTTATACACCAGCTTCTTTTCCCCTTTTGCCCTGCCCACTTCCCATATGTCAGGTACAGCCCCGTTGTCATCCTCACACGCTGCTGAGTACCTGTGCAGAGGAGCAAGTTCCCTGGCCTACCACAGAGGTCACCAGAGTGGCAGATCCCGATGCCATTGCTCCACAAGGTTGTAGTGCTGCTGCACAACACTGCTTTCCCAGCCCTCGGGCCAACCTAATTCAGCTTCCAAGTCTACTCCTGAATCCAGGTCACCAGTGTGGAAGCACAAAGTGCTACCCCTGGCCCATCGGGTGACATTTTCCCAATCTAAT
Source organism: Neoceratodus forsteri (assembly GCA_016271365.2). NCBI lineage: Eukaryota > Metazoa > Chordata > Ceratodontiformes > Ceratodontidae > Neoceratodus > Neoceratodus forsteri. The sequence continues at coordinate 276,684,848 of CM028138.1, read as the reverse complement.
TATTAAATAACACTTACATTTTTTTATACTCTGTTTATTGAGCAAAAATACATTTTACACCAAAATGACAGACTGCATTGTCATCTATATACTGCATCATGGATAAAAAACATTGTCAATACATTTAACTATCCTGTCTTTTACAGTATCACTGTTGTTATTTTGTTTTTTTTCCCATTAAAAAAAACAAGATAGTTAAAATAATAATAAAACAAAAAGAACATAACCATTCAATTGGGTCTCACATTTCCTTATTTAACATCAGTAAATAGAAAACTACTATTCCGCATCATACACTAAGATCTGAGTTATTTTAGTGTGCCTCTGATATCTAATTAAATAACATTTTAATATATATAGCTATTGTATAGGAATTATGTTTTTGTTCCTACTTAATAAAGATTAAAGTGAAAAACTGCTACATTTCTGCTTTGGGATAAGGGGTGTTTAGGCATGTATGGTCGAGGCCAGAGAGTGCCAGACAGGTTGAGAGTCCCTGCCCTACACCACTTCACATTTTAAGCTCTGTTTCCAGACTTACACAAAAAAATACCACAATCACTTGTTAGTCAGTTTATACTGAGGAAGTACAATATTCAATAAGGAGTCCTTCAAGCAGTTATCAATTTGTTGGACTTTGATCTAAAAGACCGTGGCGAGCAGCAGACTTTATCACACAGGAGCATCTCAAGTACTTAACCCTTCCTTCTCAAAGAAGGATATAGAAATCTCAAAACTTTTTTTTTAATTAAATACTTTATTTGAGGTTTTTGTTCATTTAATGTGTGTGTCTGTGTATTTGGTTGGGGTGATCTTGAGAAAGTGAAATGTTCATTAATATGGAACTAAATTAAAAAAAACTTTAAAAGTTTTAAAAGAGCCAGGTCGGCAGTTCGGTAGTAGCTCTACTGCTCATTACGCTGTGGTGACAGGGATTAGGGAACAACCTTGAGATGTTCACTGGCACTCTGGGGAGGGAGGCAGCCAGGATAAGTACCACAAAGAAAGTGTTTCTCCTAAGGGAAGAGGTAGAGGATGGGTGCTGATGTGACTTGACGCTTGACTGCTATTCAGTGGAGGCCAGGGGGTAGTGCGGCAAGCACATGCTGCAAGAGGAGGGACTGTCTGCCTGGCACTTGGCAGAGGCCAGGGGTAGTATGGCAAGCACATGCTGCAAGAGTAGCAACTGTCGCCGGACAGCATGCACGCGACGCAAGTCACTGCATGCCAGCACCCCCCTGCAAGCCCAGGTACAACAGACATGGCAGCCCACACACCACCAAGTGGTGGATAAATTTAAGTCCATTAGAAGGCTGGTGACAGGGCTGGGGGGCATTGGAGGAGGGACAGACTGAGGTTCAAAAGTACAAAAATAAAGAATGAAGAAAACACAGTAATGAATGAGTTAAATGGGTTGTGCAACTTTATCTCAGCAGAAGCAGCAGCCAGCACTAGAGTTGATAAAGTCCCTTAAAAGTTAAAACAGTCTTGCCTCTTTAACAATAAATTCCAGTTTCAGATGGATGTAAAAGAACTTATTTAACTTCCAGGTTTCTTTCTTTCACACTGAAAAACGCTGACAGAATAAACGTTGTAAAAACTGCCAGTTATTATAAAATGTATAATAACTTACTTTAATTGTATCCATAGGGTGCCCTGCTAGGATAAGACATATTCCTCCCACACCTCCCGCAAAGAAGTTTTTGACAGGGCTGACTCTCTCTGTCTTCTTCATCCTGTCAGATAAACTTGCTTCCAGAAATTAGAGAAAACAATTTCTTGAGGAGGGGAGACAGGGAAAACAGAGCAATCAATGAGGTCACAGAAACCTAAGGGGTGGGCGGGGTCATGCCCGTCCAAGCCCCGCCCGCCATGCAGAGTGCTGACAGAATGTCTGCTTCACCCCATAACCAGGACGGAAGGACGAGTACCGGCTGTGACAGTCGCCCGCCCCGTGCTTATCGTAACCACGCCCACCAGCTCCCCGCCCGCCCTTCCCTGCTTAAAGTCGGCTTTTCTTGTGCGATCTTCTTTCGCTTGCTGAACAGTACCGCACACTGAGTACCACAGACAGTACACTAAATTAATGAGTGTTACAAATTCTGTAGTTAGGCTAGTCTGTGTTTGCTACGACATACCTAGATCATAAAAGGCGGAGTTGCATAAAACCGAAGAAGCAGGCCTGTGCCAACAACTGTAAGGACCCCCTTGCAAAATATTTTGTGGGGCCACCTCCCCACCAATAAATTGAAAATAACCATTAGAGCAGATGAAAGTTTTACAGTGAGTTTCTTTGTATCAGTCTTGCTGAACATACCATCCCCCACCGGCCCCATGGTCATAGAACTGAACAGTGTAATTTGTTCATGTTCCTACAGGGACACCTGCACCAACATTAGACAGCTTAAGTAGTGGGTCTTACTGCTTTTTTGTTTTCCGCACACATACACACCTCAACCACGTGAAATGGAGTTGGAATCTTCTGATACTAATGCTGGCAGACCCAGTTTCAATGGATAAGCAATATCCACAGAGAAAGTTTTCTTATACTGACCTTTGAGGCAGTGGGCCCCTAACAGTGTGGGCCCTACTGCAACTTCACAGCCTCTTACCCCCGTCAGTGCCCTGCGAAGCAACAACACAAACAAATATATAATTGGATAAAAAAAATATGCGCTGCTTATAGTTGGTTGGTGGTGCAGGGATATACAATATGTGAGTGTGAAGTGATAGTGTGAGTTCTGCAGTCGGATTTATTTGGTACTGTACTACTAAAGAATATTGTTAAGGTAGAAATAGAGAATAATGGATAGGTAAGTGTGTGTTATGGATTTGTTGCATACACCCGAGGTGTGTGATGACCCATAAAACATCGAGAGCAAAGCTCAGAGTTTTATGTAGTCCTCACACCCAGGGTGTGTGAAAAAAAATCTATAACATCAAACTTACTTATTATTTTTATAATTGCTGGTGTGGAGGTTTAGACTGTATTTCTAGCAGGTTGAAAGAAAAAGAATTTTTTTGGCTAGACTGCAGTTTTATTTTTGAAGAAATTGAACTGTACATGAATAAAACACAGATGAAAATACTGCAGTTGAAATAATTTTTGTGAAACAATGGAATGCAACAGGGGCAGATGTGATTCCCCTTCACAAAAGTGGGAGCAGGGCAGAAGCAGGAAACTACAGACCTGTTAGTTTAACCTCAGTGATAGGGAAAATGATGGAATCACTTCTGAAGGAAAGAATTGTCGAGTACCTAGAGGCCAGAGAGGCACAGGACCCAAGGCAGCATGGATTCACAGCAGGAAGGTCATGCCAGAGAATCTAATAGATTTCTTTGACTGGGTGACCAAAGTAGTAGATCAGGGAGGGGCTGTGGACATGGCCTACCTAGACTTTAGCAAGGCATTTGACTCAGTCCACACAAAAGATTAATATACAAGTTAGCCAGCCTGGGAGTGGGTCCCAAGATGATAGCCTGGGTAAAAGAATTGGCTGGAGAATAGGACACAGAGGGTAATAGTAAATGGAGTCCACTCTGAAGAAGGGGTTACTAGTGGGGTGCATGAGGTTCAGTACTAGGACCAGTCTTCTTCAGTGTCTTTATAGCGACATTGCAGAGGACTGGAAGGAAAAGTATGTCTCTTTGCAGATGACACAAAGATCTGCAACAGAGTTGATACAAGGTGGGGTGGAAAGGATGAGAAGGACTTGGCAAGGTTAGAGGAATGGTCAAATGTTGGCAGCTTAGATTTAATGCTAAGAAGTGCAACATAATGCACCTGGAAACCAAAACCCAGGGAAGAGTAACAGTGGGGTGAGATACTAACAACAACAAAAATGGAAAGGGACCTGGGGGTAGTCATATCAGATGACTTAAAGGTGGGCAAGCAATGTGAGAGGGCAGTAAGGAGGGCTGGGGGGATACTGGGATGCATAGAGAGGCATCACCAGTAGAAAACAGGAAGTTGTTATCCCTCTGTACAGACAGCTGGTGAGACCCCATCTGGAGTACTGTGTGCAGTTCTGGAGACCCAATCTCCGCAAGGACATAGGTGAGATGGAAGCTGTCCAGAGGAGGGGCAGCTAAAATAGTGCAGGGTCTGCACCAGAAGACATATGAAGAGAGACTAAAGGGCTTAATATGTATAGCCTCGAGGAAAGAGAGGGAGGGGGACATGATAGAAACTTTCAAGTACCTCAAGGGAATCAACAAAGTCCAAGAGGGTAGCATCTTTCAAAAACAGGTGTGCAAGAACAAGGGGGCATAATTTGAAGATGGGGGCAGCTCAGAGGCAATGTAAGAAGTATTTTTCACAGAGAGGTTGTGGATGCATGGAGCAGCCTTCCGGAGGAGAGTTGTGGAGTCAAAAACAGTGGTTAATTCAAGCATGCATGGGACAGCCATAAGGCAATTCTAGGGGGTGAGGGGTAGAAAGAGTAGGCTGCTGGTTAACTAAGATCTGCAGCTTATCCATTAGGTAGGGAAATGGGCAGACTGGGTGGGCCAAGCGGTCCTATCTGCCGTCAAATTCTATGTTTCTATGTAACCGGATTTGGGTTTTGCTGAAGTATCATATCAACCCAGATTTCAGAGTTATTGCTTTTGAGCATAATAACCTGAAATCTGGTTGATATGCATTTTTAACAAAACAGTAATCCGGTTGATAATTATGGTCACCAGTAATTATAATGCTTTTATTACCGAACATCTGCAGGACGTTTTTTGGGCTTTCTTATTTGCCCCCCTCCCCCAACACGCACTGAAAGGCAGCAAGTATTTTCAAGAAAGTTTGCAAACTACTTTACTTTCTTCTGCAGTCCTCAGAATCTTGGTGAAAGTGAATCCAGATCAATCTGAAACCAATAAACACATAGACAGGTAGATAAAGACGTGAGGTCCTTCCAGTCAGCCTCAAAGGCCTCAGTGTCTAGTACCTGCCATGGTCCATTTGCCTATTTTTGAAGAAGCAACATGTGAACTCTTCTCCTCTGGGACCATGATCCCCGGCCCCCTTCCGAATCACCACTAACCCCAAGAACCTATCCCAGCAACCCAGCTATCGTTCCATCCCTGACACCTACTTCAGAACTGTTCCAGGCAGTCTTGGATGGAGACCATGAGATGTTCCACATAATCTCCAAGATTATATTTCTGCATTCTACTATAGTTGGGGTTGCCACCTGCATCCATCACCAAATGATAGTCTTCCTGGCTGCTAAGATATAAACGTAGGCTAGTGCTCTATTACACAGGCAGCATGCTGGGGAAGGGATGGGCAAAAGAACCATCGAAGCACATACTAGATCGCCAGAGAGAGAGGGACAATTGCGCCATTTGCTGGGCCAGTTCTTGCCAAAAGGACTGAAGAATGGGTACCAGCCCTACAAATCAATGTTGGAGACAGTGTGGTGAAAGAGGAATGGCATTGCACATATTCTGGGAACGTACAGTACTGCAAGGGTTCTGGAGGAAAGTAAGGGAAAAAATCAAAGAGATGGAAATACCCCAGGAGCAGATGGTGATGAACATTGTAGGTCCGATCAGAGGGATGGGGGAGCAAGGAGGTACATGTACAACATTCTAATAGCAGCATGTAAAGCCGTAACACAAAGATGGATGTCAGTGGGCACGGGGTCATAATGTCGCAAGACATTATGCCGTAGACTAAATCATGCTGCCAATACAGCGTGATTTATGCTATCTGACATAACTCTTTTTCTGTGGGTGCTCTGCCCCACCCCCCATGTGGGGGCTGTGCCCTCAGGCCCCCCACTAAAGATTCTCAACTCTGTGGGGGTGTCCAACTTAGGGAGCGCAAAAGTGTTTAAAAAATTAAATTTCTGGGACCAGGAATCAAACCCAGTCCCAGATGCAGTGCCTGGGTTCCTGCTGTTGTGGCTCTGTCCAGTGAGCCCACGGTAACTGCTGATGGAACCTACTCCCAGCAGAGGTCTTATTCTCTGCCGGGATCATATGAATGGTGCAATACCACATCACATCAGTATATGTGGTATTGCACCATTCCTGTGCTAGACAGCACTATTCCGGGATAGCTATAATGTCGTACGCTATTAAGTGTACGACATTATGACCCAGTGCAATGTCGGCGCTACCTCCAGATCTGAACCATTGGTTAGCAAACTGTAAAAAGATCAAAATGATGGGGGAAATGACAGCCAGGCTGAACCTGGGAACAGACACATTCAACACTAGATGGTTGCCTTTTGCACACCTGATAGAGAACCTCGAAGGAACCCCAGTATTAGAACAACGACTTTATGAGTAAAGCTGGGGGGGAGGGGTGAAGAATCAGGAAGGATACTTCTTCAGAATATAAACGGATCTACCATTATAGTTAACAGCTGGATGTTGTTAATGTTAGTTTACTTATCAATATCTACAGTAAGAGACAAAGCCAGACGGTAGAAGGTGGTAAATAAAAGACCAGGAGTAAAAGGATAAAACCAAAAGAACAACACCTACCACCAGGGATAAGACAAGTCAAGGAAAGGGTAATGGAGCTATGCAAGTGCAGACTCTTCAGAGTGAGCATGATAGAACAGAACCATTTTATTACGACCCGGCCTAGAATGCTGCTTCAGTGGAGGTTTATTTGTTTTAATTTATTTTTTAGGCTAGGCTCTAGGCGATGGAGTGTCCGCCCAACTCCAGAAGATGCCTGGGATATCTGGAGGTGAGGTTAAGGCTCTTCAAAGCACTACCACACCAGCTTGAAGAAATGGTAAGTTAACGCCAGAAAAACAGGGGAGTGGGATACCCCTACAGGTAAAGTTTTTCCTTTTTTTTTGTATCCATACCTAAGCAAGCAGGGTAAGATAATCCTCCACTGACAGATAAGGCTAAGGTAGAAAGCCCAAAATGTAAAAGGGACAGGGGCTTGCATAAAGTAGAAAAGCTAAGCCTTTCAGAGACATGGCCCAGAGATGAAAACATGCACTGAGGATCAGAAAGTAACCCAGTGTATAATGTTGAAAATATACCCTTATACAGTGGCCAAGGAAGCCCAGGAAAATGCTGACCATGCTGACAGATAGAAACGTTGTAATAGATATATTGGAATAAACAGAGAATACTAGATGGACAACTATGCACAACCAGTGTGTTCTGCCACAGAGGGGTTTTGATTCCCTCTGACCTTGAGAGCGAAGGTCGAGAGGTCCATGGGAATCAGAACCCCGAGGTGGCAGAACACACTGGTTGTGCATAGAGTTGCTCATCCTGTATTTTTTATAGTGTAGAGTACTGTGTTAAATATGTGTGCATGAGTTATTTTGCTTTCAAAATGAGACTGATTCATGCACTCTCTAGAGGTTCTAGAATGCTGTTCTACCACAGTAGGGCAGAATCACATTCCATGACCTTTGAACTGTGGTACAACAGCATTTTGAAAGGGATGGAATTCTATACAGAACAACACTCTACTATGCACTATAAACATGTATAAATTGCTGAAAGTACTTGGGCCAAATGTTGCAGCTAAATATCTGTATATTGATAACAATGTCTGGTCTTCTCAAATAAAAATAAGTTTAAAAAAAAACTAAAGGACTGAAGAGATGGACAAGACCATGTGACATGTATAGCTAACCAAGGATTTTCCACACTGACGCCAGCATACGCTGTATTCAGTGGAAAGGAAATGGGTCAAAATATCCAGGGCCCTAAATAATCTGTAACTACATTTCCATGCAAATTCCGTAATTTTCAGTGCAGGAAGGGCATAGCAAAGACAGGAATCACAGGTTACTACCATATCCACTTCTGTGCTCCGTTTAGCCAATACAATCTTAGTGGAATCCCCAGGTAAGTCTTATAACACCCAGTACAAATTCCCTATCAGATGACCCCAACAAGAGCCCAGAATGGCTCCTGTGAGAGGGTCAGTAAGGGGCACGGATCTGGTGTTTGGTTCGCTCCTATGTTTTTGTGAAGTAGATAAGTTCTAATCTGCAGGTAGCGAAAAGGCCCCCTCTCTGTTAAACCATATTGGATTTGGAGAGATTCAACGGTCATCACTCCACCAGTGTCCAGAAATTGAAAAAGATATGCCAAGCCCAACCTCCTCCAACAGGGGAAGGCCTGGTCAGTTTGTGAGGGGAGAAATTCTGTATCTGATGCCAGAAGCCTGCAAAAGTAGATAACTAAGGAAAGCTGAGGGGTAGCCTGGAGCTGATAACAGACTGAGAATGTATTAGCAGTAAAGGTAGTAAAGTTGGTCAAATGAGGCCGACTAGAAGCTCCAGAGAAAAGGAACCACCTTGTATCAGAAGGACAAATTCCAGTTGCCTCGGGGGAAGGGGGGGGGTAATGCAGCTGGGGTGAAGCTGTGTGTAAACTTTAAGAAGATGACAGTCCCTGGCATAACTAAGAAAGTTCAGGAGATTAATCCCCCACTTGTGCAGTAGGTAGTTGAAGCAGGAAAAAGCAGATTTTAGGACAGTGGCCACCCCGTATAAAACAAGAAATAACTTTGTTCCAGGAGTTCAAGTAGTAGGAAGAGGGAAGCAAAGGGAGCATTTGAAGAATATATAGGATAGAAGGGAGGACATGCATCCTGATAGTCTCTATCTGAGAAAAAAACGGATAATGGGAGGTGACTCCAGCAGGATAAATTGTCTGTCAAAGTCAAAGGCTCATAGTTGAGAGGCTCCAAGAGCTGGACCACTGACACAGCAGTTGCGCAACCGCTCATGACTTCAGTGACCCTGGTTTGAAAGCGAACTCGGGCTGCTGGAGGGCAGCCGAAGGGGGGACGATGAGCATCCCAGGGACTACTCTCCCCCTTGTGACAGGGTAGAATAGGACCCTGTCCCATTTGTTATGAAGAAAGTGTGTAAATGCATGGATCTGTATTCTTTCCTTTTCTGTCTGTTCTGTCTGGTTGTGCAACCAAATTTTCCTGTGAGACTTCGGACTTGATCAACCCGAACAGTCTCACAATTCTTTGCCTCGCACTGTCTCCCTGTTGTATCTTGCTGTCTGTTTTCCCCCCTTGCATATCTACATCTGGTAATATAAGAATATGTGCAAATTAATATATGGAAATGAAACTGATAATGGGATCACGTTTGTATAGAAAATATCTGGTGTTGCTGTTGAAATGTATATATATATATATATATATGTGTGTGTATAATTTAAGATAACTGTAAAAAGCTAGAGGTTATTTGAGTGCAAATGCCTGAGCCTTTTGCAAAGGCTGGAGGGACCTCAGAAAGCTCTCAATGTTCTAGCGGCTCCTGAAATTTACAAAGAACAGGATGCTTGCTTGCAAAGGATGAGGGTTGAAAAAAACTTGTAAAAACAGCTAAGCTGAGCTGCAAGGGAGATTTTTTTACAAGAGATTTTATTTTGCTTCTGTATATAGTTATTCTGAACAGGTTTATCTTATTTTATGTTACTGCAACTACAAATAAACAGTTTTGTGGAATTTTACAACTGCTCCTGGGTTTTCTCTATGCTTCCTGACCTGCGTCTCCATGACACTCTTTCAGAGGGGGAGGGTTACAGTGCTCGGTGCATGCCTGGTCTCTAGTGGTGAGCTGGGGGAGGGATCCTCAGAGCCTGTCACAGTTTGGGTGGAGGGGCAGGCAGCCACCAACGTTTGCCTGCAGGCACGTGGGGTGGTGTCATGGCATCATTGCACACTGCATTCTCCGGGGGAGCCTAACTACAAAGAAAAACATGCATCAGGACTTCTTGGCTCAGCCACGGCCCTGGGCATTGCCACCACTGGGTACCTGGGCATTACTTGCCCCCAAGATGGCTTCCCACAAGGAGTAAACTCGTGAAGTTGAGGTCCTGTAGTGGAGTTGTTCCAGTGTTGGGGTGAGCTGGGCAAGCAACAGCCAGGAGCATAAACAATAAATTAGAAACAAAACAAAAAAAAGAAAGCTCAAGATTTCTAAGGTCCTGAGGAATATGAATTTCTCAGTATGTGAATTTTGTTGCCTACCATTTCAAAGGGAGTTGCTGTCGTAGAGCCAAGGAAAGTTGGAAATTAAGTACTGGACCACAATCTTCTGAATATGTAATGAGAATCCTGCAAATGACCCAGATTTGTTTATTACTGTCCATGCTGCTGGAATTGAAATTTCTGGATTGATAACTATAAGAAGAAGCTCACCTGCTTATAGCTCAAGCTTGTATTCAGAGCCACCCAGAGAAATGCCCTCAACCTCAGGATGCAAACGGAGCATGACAGCCAACAGTTCTATATACTGTATAGAGCAAAGAGAAGTGGCAGCAGGGGGGCATCCCTTTTGGGTGCCTCACTGTAGCTGTATAGGTAGGGAATACGAGCCATTGACACAGATATGTGCCTGAGGGCACATGTAAATGTTTTGTAACCAGGCAAGAAAGTCTTTGGAAAAGCCAAAGGCCGACAGGGCACCCCAGAGAAAACCAGGGACACCCTGTCAAAAGCCTTCTCAGTGTCGAGGCTCAAGAATTGGTATTGTTCTCTGTTTTAACATAATCCATTAGTATTAGAGCTCTGAATATGTTGTCCATTGTCTGATGATGACAAGTAAAACCTACCTGATCTGGGAGGATCAGGCTAGGAAGAATTCTATGACGAGAGTGTGCCCATATCACCATGTAGAGTTTATAATCTACATTTAAGATGGAAACAGGGCGGTATGAGGCAGGGATAGTGGCGTCTTCATTCGGCTTCAAGATAGCCGGTATTGCTGCATCTCCCCATGGGGGGGGTCTCCCCCCCTTAGTAACCTCCTGCATTGCTCTGTGTAGGTGAGGAAGGAGTAGGGCAGAAAATGACTTATACTACTCCACAGAGTAGCCATCTGGGCTGGGACATTTCTATGTTTTAGTTGCTGCAAGAAGCTTGATTATTTCTTCATGTTCAACAGGGCTGTCAAAGAAGCTTTTGGGAGTCCAAAAGAGTATGAAGACAGAGTTGAGAAAAAGTGTGAGAGTAAGTGTGGATCAGGAGAAGAAGGTTCAGTGTATAATGTCTGATAATAACTGCCAAGAATGGACCATATCCTTGCAGAATTATATGTGATGTGGCCAGTGTGTGCATCTCGAAGCCCAAGAACACAAGCTGCCTGTCACTGGTCTTGGAGCCATCATGACAAATCTTATGTACCTCTTGCCCCACCTTCGTATTGCACCTGATGGAGGTAGTGTATGACCTGTCGGACTTGCTCATCCAAAATACCAGCTCCAGCAACCTCACTGTCCTTAACTCTACACTCCAGGGTTTTAAATAACTGCAAAATTGATTAGCATTTTCACGAGCAAAACTCCTAATCAGTTGGGATAATGCATAGCTCATGTCTCATTTTGTCTGGTAATGTAAACTGCTAGAAAATGCATATACATACTTTGTCACAACTGATTACAATAAAAGTGCTAATCAATTTTTGCAGTTATTTAAAACCCTGCACTCACTTCTGATTTCTGCAGCATCCACAACTAGCTTACCAATAGCAAGCTAGTACTCACTACGGACAAAACCCACTTTATGCTCTTTGGCTCTGCTCCTAGATTAAGTAAATGCCCAGGGCAATTATCCATCTCCTGCTATGACAGTCCTTCTCTCGAAAATGACAATACATTTAAGTATCTTGGAATTACCCTTGACACTTCATTAGATTTCAATCAATACATCTCCAATACATGTAAAGCTGTACACTACAGGCTTGGCCTGGCCTATAAAACCAGCTATGCCCTCACACCCTCTGCCAAAATTGCTATTGCAAGGCACGTTCTTCTTTCTGCACTACCTTATGCATCTGTTACTTATGTCGGTGCTGCCAAAGCCAGTTTTCACAAATGGGACACCGTCCTATAATAACATGTCGGTTCGCCCTTTCCTCTCAACGTCTCATGCATTGCTGTCAGCTATACAGTGGTCTTAACAGGCTTCCACCTAAGGATAACCATTACTATGCCCTTGGCACCCTGATCGACAGCATTGTTTGATCTGGTGTTCCCTCTTTGCTAGCATGTATGCTGACTCCACCAAGCCCCCACTATGCCCTGCTGTCAGGTGAACAGACCTTACTGTCAGTTCCCAGATGCAGGACTAACACGGAATCACAGGCTTTCTGTGAATCACAGCATTTTGGCCCCCCAGTACTGGAACTCATTACCTGCATCCCTCTGACACTCAGATACTCATACCAGCTTCAAGTGAATTCTACACAACCACCTTCTTGCTTCAAACCCCTGCACTTACTTCTTCCCTCCCTGACACCCCCGCCCCAACACATTTGACCTCAGCCTTTCCTAGTTGCTCAATCACTTGGCACTTATTCTACTGTTCTAAGCCATTCACAAGTAAAGCTAAAACACCCTCCATCTGACAGTTTATCATATGATTTCACTTCTCGCTTAACACCTGATGCACCTAGTCCTCCTGCCCCATTGTAGTGCTTATGTCACTGCCTGCAACCTTGAATGTATTACGTTTGGCTATACCCTCTGATACTGTGAACGTGCTGTATGTTCTAGTTCTTTTGCTCCTTCTTACTATTTGGTACTGTTACCTCACTGTACCACAATATCACTGCCTGTTTATAATTGCCTGTTTTGTCTTATTTTGTCTTTACCCACTGATACCATGAATGTGTTGTATGATCTAGATATTATGATCCTACTAGTTATTTCTTTCTTTTTTATATATATATATATATATATTTTTTCCCCGTGTTTTTCTCCAAGCCTTTGTCTCGGCCATGCACACTCATGTGGAGGTATGCGCATACCTCAGTACCAGGACGCCCACCCGCTACTTGCCACTCGCCTGCCTACACTACCCTCAGACCTCCATCCGGGGGCAGTGGAATTATGGTGGGCAACATGGTGCCTCCCCAGGAGAGGAGAGGAGAGCTGCCTTTCGGCTGCTCAGTCCTGCTCCCTCTCTCCTCCATCGTGCCAGCTCTCCAATGACCTGAACTCGTTCCTGAACTCGGGTCACTGGCATGATGTGAGGTAAGGCATCCTGCGCCTCAGCCCTCTGTGCCACCAGGCCGGCCAGCCTACTGGCTATTTCTGATTGTAGATTTCTCTGTACCAATATGTGTTTGCCTGTTTTGCCTTGTACCCTCCCGAGTCGTGCCTGAAAATAGGCATTTTTGATGTCTAGTGCACTTACTCGGTAATCAAAAACAAATAAATAAAATCGCTTGCAATTCCTGTTTCACCTCATGTGTTCGGTGTACTGCTGCCTTATCCTGAGGAACATGTAGAAGGTGAAGAGTCTGGAGCTGCTTCTGAAGAGAATTATATTTTTCTCTGTGTTTCCATCATTTGGCCAAAGCATAAGAGATCATCTCATCACAGAGGACCATCTTCAAAGTTTCCCAAAGAATGGGTACTGTAACCTCATCAGAGATGTTCTCCAAAATTATTCAAGCTTATATGTTTTTCTTTGTTGTTGCTGTATAATTTTGTCACCCTCCTTTGACCATCTGCAGTCTGTTCCATCCTTCTTCAACTATGGGTTCCAGAATTGTACACAGTATTCCAGATGGGGCCTCACCAATGTATTGTGATTTTGCATATGTTAATACTGTCGCCGAGACCACTCTTATGGTTGTAAGAGTGGACTCACACACATTGTTGAGGACCATGAACTAAAGGTAAGTGATTCTGATACCCTAAGGATGTAAGTGAGACCACGTATACAACTGTAAGAGGGATCTTAGCAACAGTATTACTATATTATTTATCCAGACCGATCAAAAATATATTACAGTTTTAAAAGCCTGCCCTGAATGTGCCCATTTCCAGGGCAGCTGCATGTGAGACACTCTTCGCAGAATAAGAGTGTCTCACATGCAGAGAAAAGGAGCACTTCGATTAGCCAGGAACGCCCCTTCAATCTATAATTGAAAATCAATCGGTAGCATGTTTAGAATTTTGCATGTGTAATAATGGGTTCAGTTCCATGGCTACCAAGGAAAATTCTGTTCTATTTATTTTTTGTACCTGATTAGAAGTTTGAGACTGAAATGAATAATAGCTCAGCTGTCTCTCTTCAAAATCCAACAGACAAACAATATTTTTCTGAAAATTATCCAGCCATCCTTCCAGCTCAACAGTTATGTCTGAGTTATGCATACGAACCGTAACCAAAAGTAATTAGTACAAGAGACCATTATGGTACTCGATAAGTGTCAGGGAAGTAGTGAGGGCCAAAAACAGGCCTTCACCAAGCAAAAAGAAAAGCAGGGGAAGGAAGACTGTGGAGAATATGTGTAACCCCCCTGTCACCCAGGGTTACAAGAATCCCATTTAGATCTAGTGGCAGGCAGGGAAAGGCAGCTTGTGAAACACCAGTTAAATGGATTTCACACCCTCTCACTCTGTCCTCAGTCTCAGCTGAGCTGGAGGGATGACATCATATAGAATTTTCACAGCAGCATAAGCCACTTTGGAATGTTGCAGCAGGGAGTTAGTTAGAATGTTGGGAGGTTTTGAATTCAGTCTTCAGGAGAGTGTTGTGCAGTCTGCAGGGAGGAGGCACACTGCAGTGTGCAGTCCCGCAGAGCCCTCAGCTCTGATCAGAGCTACCAGTAGTATTGGGTGTGTGTTCTTGCCCCAGAGAAGGACACAGAAGAACACTTGTGAAGTGGTTGAGACCGTCTCCCAGTTGTTCCAGGGCCCCATCCCTGAAAGGGATGGGGAGGGGACCAGACAAGCTCTTCAGGGGCAATCCCCTGACCCTGCTGGAAAAAGAGAAGCTACCTAAGAAGATTTGTGCTGAGACACCGAGAAGTATGTTTGTGTTTCCTGTGAGAAGCCTGGGTGACAAACCAGGGTGAGTCAGCTCTTCCAGAGAGCCTATGTTTCACCAAGACTGTTGTGTTAAGTATCTGCTACTGTGGGTCAGGAAAGGACAGCCAAGTACAGTACTTAAGTTGTTTATGGCTTGAAATGCCTCTAATCAGTAGGGGTCTACAGGGATGGACATAGCCACTTAAAGAACATTACAAGTCAGGACACTATTTTCCAGAGACTGTAGATTGTTAAGTGTGATATACATTTCAAGATAGCAATCTACAACCAGAGAGGTTCAAATGGAAAGGTGTTGATTCCAAATGAATGGCCAGGTATAGATTTGGGAGCAAGAGGTGAGAGACCTCCCATCTGGAGTAACCAGATTTACCTCTACAGGTTCAGTTTGGGCACCTTCAGCTTTCTCCCGGGCACTTGGCCAGCGTTCGCAGAAAGTACCCAGATGTGGGATTAGATGGAAGATTTTCCCTTTTCCCTCAGAAGAAGCCAGAAGGTGAAGGAAGGAAACATATTCAATTCAGTGCTTTAGAGTAACTGGTAATTGGTATTTTTCTTTTAAACTTAGATTGTAGGCTTGTAGTGACACTATACTTTCTTTCTGTGTTGTCTTTACTTATAATTGTTTTTGGGCTGTTGAAAATTTAAAACATAGTGGTGGTGTAATTCTGTGCTGTCTTTAATTGCTGCAAATTTTCCACCCCTTCCCCCAACTCTTAATTATATGCCCTGATAAATCTGATTGACAGGAGCTAAACACAGGGTATAGTAAGAGGTGTGAAGTAGGAGGGGCATAAGGGGGAAGAAGACCACCCTCAGCACGACAAGTGTTTTGACTCATTTATTTATTTATTGGTTTCTTTTTCCTAAAAAAAAAAAATATATATCTGACGATCAGTTACAGGATTTTTAGTACTGTAAATAAATAAAAAGAGAACTAAGAGAGCTTCAGTAGCAGAGAAGTAGTGGAATTGCAGTATAATGTGGGGGGTGCAATGCAGTGGCTGTGGGCAGCCATATTCAGGCAGACCTTCTGGACACTGAGGTGCTGCCCTATCTGCATGCATCTCTCTGGACTGCGGATGAGGTAGCCAGACTCAGAGCGGAAGTAAACTGGGTCAGAAGTACCATCACCCCTATCCAGGGACCACCCAGTCCAATGCAGCTGCCTCAAGGGATGCCGAGGAAGGAGCACTTGGATGACAGTGGGCTCAGGGAGGGTTAGAGCAGTCAGGCAGAGGCACATCCCAGATCCTATTCCTCTCAAGAACTCATATGCCACACTGGCAAATGAGGACAACCAAATAGAGGTACCCAGGAAGTGGAAGGAAAGGATGTGGAGGTTAGGCAGGAGGTGACCTCAGTGGGGAAAGCAGTGGACCTCAGAGGAGGAGGAGCGAATCCTGGTGGGGGACTCCATCGTGAAGAGGATCCAGCTAGGAACACAGGAGGGGAGGACAGGGAGGTGAGGTGCCTACCAGGTGCCACTGCATGGAGGGATGGAAGGAAGATACTGGGGATCACTGGGAAGGCAAGATGGGAGGGTGAGCTGGATGTCATTATCCACCTAGGTACTAATGACTTGGCAAATGGGGAGCCAAAGGAAGTTCAGGAAGAGTTTAGGAAACTGGGGTGGGGTCTCAAGCAAGTAGCTACTTCTGTCACTTTCTCAGAAGTACTACCTGTGAGAGGCAAGGGAGAGCATAGGAGTGCATGCACCAGGAACTTTAACTCATGGTTGAAGAACTGGTGCTGTGAGGAAGGGTTTGGATTCATTGGTGACTGGGGACCCACCTGGAGGGATGGAGGTTTGTTCAAGCCTGACGGCCTGCATCCATCCTGGAGGGGAATCCAAGCACTCAATGATAAGTTTAAATGCTACATTGACAAGCATTTAAACTAGCAAAGGGGGGTGGCAGGCCAGCAAGGATGGTACCTACTTGCTCACCCCCCACAGCTAGTAGTGGAACCAGTGAACCAGAGGAGTGGCTATTTCTGCAAAGCAGTGTGCAAAAGATGGAGATTAGTGTCCAAAAGGTGGATAAGCAGAAAAGGGGCAAAATTCAGCAGAAGGGCAAACAGCAAGGAGAACCACGGATAAATGACAACCAAGGAAGGGGCTGGAGTAGAACAGTGAAGCAGTCTAGGAGGTCAAATCATGGAAAGCATGTGTGCAAATGCCAGGAGCCTTAGCAACAAGATGGAAGATCTGGAGGCTGTCATGGTACAGTCAGACCTGGACATTGTGGCCATCACTGAAACCTGGTGTAATGATAACCATGACTGGGAGATGGCCATACCTGGCTACAACATATTCAGAAGAGACAGAGCAGGCAGGAAGGGAGGAGGTGGCACTGTATGTGAAAAATGACAGGCCACACAGATCCAGGAGGAACAAATGGGGAGAATACTGTGGGTTAGCTGGAAAGGAAAATGGGGCCAGCCATCCGCACAGGTGTGATCTATAGACCACCAGCCCAGGAGGAAGAAACAGATAGGGAGCTGATGCTAGCCATCCAAAGGATGGCAGACAAGGGTGAGGTAGTACTGGTTGGAGACTTCAATATACCAGACGTGGACTGGAGCATCCCAGCAGCAGCATCAACTAGGAGCAGATTTATCCTGGACTCCCTTCAGGATGCCTTCCTCAAGCAACTGGTCATGGAACCAACTCGGCAGAAGGCAATACTGGACCTTGTGCTCTCAAACAGGGACAGTGTGATGGGGGTAACAGTGGGGGAGCACCTGGGTAACAGTGACCACCAGTCATTGTGGTTTGAAATCTGAAAAGAGCAGAACCAAACCACACAAAACCGTATCCTGGATTTTAGGGGCAGACTTTGGGAAAATGGGGAGATACTTGAAAGAGGCATTAAGGAGAATGGGACAGGAATCAGGGGTTGAGGAACAGTGGGCAGTATTTAAAATGGGGATTATAAGAACAACAGAATTATGCATTAAGCAGGTTAGCAAGAGGAAAAGGAAGAGGAGACCATTATGGTTTTCAAAGAGGTAGCAAAGAAAGTGAAAGCCAAAAGATTGCATTCAGGCAATACAAAAGACACAGGCAGAAGGGATAGGAGAAGTACCAGGAGAAACAAAGGGAGGCAGGGAAGTCAGTAAGGGAAGCCAAAGCTCAGACAGAAGAACACATTGCAAAATCAGTGGGTAAAGGGGACAAAACCTTTTACAGGTACATAAGTGAAAAAAGAAAGACAAAGGGAGGGATAGTGAGACTGAAGGGGGAGGATGGGAGCCGCATGGAGGATGACAACAATAAAGCTGACATATTGAACAGGTATTTCTGCTCAGTCTTTACTAAGGAAGAGGGGGGTAATGGGTCTGAAGGGAGTACAAGGGGTGAGAATGGTGCAGAAATGGACACAAGTCCCTTTACGAGAAAGGGTCCTGAAGGAACTGGAAGTAATAAGAGCTGATAAAGCAATGGGGCCAGATGGGGTGCACCCAGGGTCCTTAAAGAACTAAGAGAGGGTGGCTGAACCTCTGGCTATCCTGTTCAGCCAATCACTGGAAACAGGGAGGTACCCAAAGACTGGAGGACAGCAGATGTAGTCCCTTATACAAAAGTGGGAACAAAGAGGAAGCAGGGAACTACAGACCAGTCAGCCTCACCTCGGTAGTGGGAAAGATCATGGAAGCACTACTGAAGGAGAGATTGGTGGAACATCTGGTTGTCAATGGACTACAGGACCCAAGGCAGCATGGTTTCATCAGGGGAGTCATGTCAGACCAACCTCATTGAATTTTTTGACTGGGTGACTAGGGAGGTGGATCAGGGAGGGCAGTGGACATGGCCTATCTGGACTTCAGCAAGGCCTTTGACACTGTGCCACATAGAAGACTATTACACAAACTGGGAATATGGGTGTGGGCAGGACAGTAGTGTGGTGGGTAGGTAACTGGCTGGGTGGCAGGACACAGAGGGTGGTGGTAAATGGCTGTCACTCCACAGAGGGAAGAGTAACCAGTGGGGTACCACAGGGATCAGTGCTGGGACGGTCCTATTCAACATCTTCATCAGTGACATTGCACAGGATCTAGAAGGCAGAATTTCACTGTTCGCTGATGACACAAAGCTCTGTAACAGAGTAGACACACCAGAGGGTGTAGACAGAATGAGAAGGACCTGCAGAAACTTGAAGAATGGTCAAGGGTTTGGCAGTTGAAATTCAATGCAAAGTGCAAGATAATGCATATGGGGCACAAAAACCCTGGCACAATATATCAGTTGGGGGGTGAGGATATAGCATGCACCAAGCAGGAAAGGGATCTTGGGGTTGTCATCTCTGATGACCTCAAGATGAGGAAACAGTGTGACAAGGCATCAGGTAAAGCAAATAGGATGCTGGGATGTATGAGCAGGGGCATCACCAGCAGGAAGGAGGTCATAATTCCGCTATACAAGACACTAGTGAGGCCCCACCTGGAGTACAGTGTACAGTTCTGGAGACCATACCTACGTAAGGACATAGACAGGGTAGAGAAGGTTCAGAGGAGGGCAACAAAGATGGTGCATGGGTTGCATCACAAGTCCTATGAAGACAGGTTGAAGGAACTGAACATGTACTCCCTGGAGGAGAGGAGGGAGAGAGGGGATATGATAGAGACATACAAGTATCTTACAGGGAGGAACAGGGTGCAGGAAAACACTATTTTTAAGCGAAAAAGATGTTTCAGGACTAGAGGGCATGGGATGAAGTTGGAGGAGGGACGATTCAGAGGAAACATGAAAGAATTTCTTCACAGAACGGTGGTGGACAAGTGGAACACCCTGCCAGAGGAAGTGGTGGGGCTGGAAACAATCACGGATTTAAGAATGCATGGGATAGACATAAAGGAATTCTAGAGGGCAGGGGTAAGGGGAAACAGACTTCTAGGAAAACAAACTGAACTTACAAGCTCAAATGGGCAGACTAGGTGGGCCATAGGCCCTTATCTGCCGACACTGTCTATGTATCTATGTATCTTTATGGAACCAGTATGTGCTCATGGGTGGTAGAGGGAGCCACCAATAACTATCCATGCCATATGGAAAGTAGTCCAAGTGCTGGCCGGATGTGCCACGCCAGGGAAATCCAGAGAAGAGTACAAGTTTGAGCTGAGAGCCCAGTGTGTTCAGAACCTGAGGGTTACAGTGTGTAAGAAGATGTGTTCTGGTCTCCATTTGTCTGCATTACCAGGGTGTGTAGCCCCGTGGAGGTCCATCTATGCTTTATTATTCTGCTGTTGTTGTGAATAAAAGCCACACTTTAGAATCCCACTCCTGGTTTGAACATTACAGTTATTGCTTCCTGTGTCTGGAGTTACTTGGGTGACCCTGTGCAGAGGTTTCAAAGCTAGCCAAAATGCCGAGCAACAGTTTTCCTCCTGAACCCAGGCAGCCAGGTAGTAGGTTACATAATGGAGGCACCGCACAGCGCTAATAAAACAAAAAATAACATCAACCCTATGCCAGGCTGGTTACATATTTACTAAGAAATAAGGAGGCAAAGATGGCAGTCAGGGAGGCAAAAGCGGACACAGAGCTGTGTACTGAGGAGGTGGTCAAAAGCGTAGGAAAACAATTCTTCTGGTACATTAGGAAAAAGGGAAGAAAAGAGGGTGAATTGTTAGGCTATCTGAGGGGGGTAGGGTGACAAAACAGGATAGGCAAAAGACTTCTGTCCTTAATGATTACTTTGGCTCTGTCTTCACAAGGGAAGACTGCCAGCCCTTGCCAGTGAGTGGCATCCAAGTGGTCATAAAGGGGGTCCCAGAGATGAGGCAGCCAGTATTTACATGAGAAAGGATCTGGTAAGGGCTTGCAGCCCTAAAGATAGATAAGGTCCTCAGACCAGATGGGATGCATCTGAGGGTGCTCGGAAAACTAGTAGCAGAACTGGCTAAACCCCTGGTAGGACTAGTAATTCATTACAGATGGCAGTAGTTCAGAAAGACTGGAGGGTGGCAGACAAAGTTCGGCTCAATAAGGGGGAAGGAACAAACGGAGAACTATAGACCTGTCGGTCTTATCTCTGTAGCAGAGAAGCTGGTGGAGTCACTGATCAAAGAGGCCCTCGTGAACTATCTGGAGAGCAGTAGTTTTCAGGACAATAAACAGCATGGGTTCATGGCAGGGAGGTCTTGTCAGACTAACCTAATAGTGTTCTTTAACTGGGTGGACAAGGGCACTGGATAGAGGACACTCCATGGAGTTACTCTACTTTGACTTCAGCAAGGCTTTCAACTCAGTGCTTCACAGATGACTGCTGAAGAAGATGGGAGGACCGGGTGCGGCTATGGACATAGTAAGATGGGTAGGTAACTGGTTGAAGGAGAGGCAGCAGAGGATTGTGGTTAATGGAGTCAAAACAGAGTGGTGTAGCACAAGGATCTGTCCTGGGCCCTCTCCTCTTCAATGTGTCCATTATTTGTGGCAGGTTGTGTCTCTTTGCAAATGATGCAAAGCTTGGGGGGTAGCGACAATGAATGGAACGAGGGAAATACACAATGACCCGCAAAGATTATAGAGGTGGTCTAAGGTTTGGCATTTAAAATTCAGCACCATAAAATGCAAGGTAATACACCTAGGGAAAAAGAACCACAGGACAGAGTATTGGATGGGTGGGTAAGAATTAGCACTACAGCTAAGGAACTGGACTGAGCAGTTATCATTACAATATCAAGCCAGTGCAACAAGGCTTATAGTAAGGCAAATAGGATGCTGACTGTATCAGAAGGTGTACTGACAGCAGAAGAAAGGAGGTAATGCTACCTCTGTATAGATCTTTGGTAAGGCCACACCACACCTGGAATACTGTGCCCAGTTCTGGACTTCTCACCTCAGGAAAGATAAGGACAGACTGGAGAATGTGCTGCAAAGGGTGACAAAGATGATTCAGGGCCCATAGGGCAGGTCTTATAAGGATTGCCTCAAAGGACTGAACTTGTACTCACCGGAGACCAGATGGGAGAGGGAAGATATGATGGAGACCTTCAAGTTCCTTAAAGGAACAAACTGGATGAAGTCCGGGGAATTATTAAGCATGAAGTAATAGTTCAAGGGCACAAGTGGAAACTGACAGGAGGGATATGAGAAAATATTATTTTACAGAAAGGGTGGTGGAACTGTTGAACAGTCTACCAGCCGAGGTTGTGGGTACCAAAACAATTAATGGTTTCAAGCATGGTTGGGACAAAGTGAAGGCATAGTGGTTAGTCAGGGTGACAGTAACAGGAGGGGAATAGTGAGGACTAGAACCCTGTATGGACAGTAGGTCCTGGGGTTGGTTAGAGAACCATGGGCAGACTGGATGGACCATCGGTATTTTTCTGCCGTCATTGTCTAGGTTTCTATATTTCTATGTAATAGCCCCTCCAAAAAACAACACAGACCCCCGATTTTTCTAATAAATGTCTCTCCCCTCCCATCCCCTCGGTATCTCCAAAAAACAGACACTTGTTTTTGTAAATTCAATATTTTATTGCATGTATGAAACAGGAATATGATGTTTCAGTATTGCTTGAATACAAGTTATTGTAGGTACATATTCCACCACAGTGTTACAACTTGAGTGGTTACGATATAAAAAAAGAGTTAGCTAGAGCCAACAATGGCTGCCTGTGCATCAGCGTGATGTGTAACATTTTAGTTTTATTTATTGTACCATTGAGATGTAAGTGTGTGTTAAGTTGTCAGCAACAGAGAAAGAGCACAAGTTATGTTTTACACTTATAATATGGTGAGAAAAATGTGAGCCATTTGATTGGCTGAGAGATCAGTACAGGAGTGTAATTGTGAGACCATCTTTACACTCCTGTACTTCTTCAGCCTGTGTACCAGTTCAACTGCTGTATAATATCAACGTGTATCTAACACTGCGAAGACGGCATCTGTGCATGAGTTCCAACTCCCAGCAGTAGTTTTTTTTTTGGGCTCCCACCCAAATCGGCCCCCACTGACCCTGCTGTGCACCTCGGCCTGTCCTCCTGGGACTTACCTCCACTATGGTGTTTCTCCCTGGCTTGCCTCCCAAGGCAGTGCCTCCTGAGGCTGGGGGGGGGAAGGGATGACCCTGGAGGATGTTTTCTACTCAGTTACCATGGGGAGTGCCTCAGGTTAGGCTGTGTGGGTGCACAGTACACGGAGGGCAGCATCCTGTGTTGGTCCGGCATTTTCTGCTTTTTGGGGCCCCACCCACTTTCCACATGTGGGGCTGCAGCAGCGTCCTGGGGGCAGGGATGCTTGGCTGCGTGTGGTCACCCACATCACCTAGAGCGTCTCCCCAAGCTATCACCAGGTGCTACTCCAAGAGCGGTCTGCAACAACCCACCTCTCAGGAGGAAAGTGTCCAAGGGACGCCCTTAACTCCCTCCCTGCTGGCCTCCACGCCTGACACCTGGGCTGAGGGCGTGAACCCGGGTCACCTGCACACCAGAGTGATACCCCATCATTCTGCACCATGGAGTGGGCATTCCAGCAGCAGTTTTAACATCAATGTGAATCTGAGCTGATCGAAGGTTCTACTTTATCAACTGTAACTGCAATCATTTTGAAGCATTCCAAAGTCTGTCAGCTGTATCTGCAATCATTTTGAAGCATTCCAAAGTCTGTCAACTGTAACTGCAATCATTTTGAAGCATTCCAAAGTCTGTCAACTGTATCTGCAATCATTTTGAAGCATTCCGAAGTTGAACTTAACTTTTATTAGTGGCTCACAATTTTTCTCTCCCTGTTATGTGTGATAAGACACTGCAGGGATGTGTAATTATGGGGAAGAACTGCACTTTGCTCTCAGGTGTGTAAAGGGCCTGATGCCTAACAACACCCTCGAGCCATGCAGTTATTCCCCCATAATTACACAACCTGGCATATCTTATTGCACACTTATAACACATCAAAATATTACAACAATAACAAATAAGATATATAACCTCACCTAACCTTGTGCATCAAGCATGATGGAGAACTAGAAAAACTGTTCTGGAGCCAAAATGCATAGAACAATATGATTTCTTTTAGAGAATTAATTAGCTGAATGGGTTAAAAGGAATATGGTATCACTGAGGTGAAATTCAGTTAAAATATATCATCCAGGGTCAGCTCAGTCACGCTGAGGGTTGAGGCACTGGTCACCTTACCTCATGCCACGCCGGTGACCTGTGTTTGGGAATGAGCACGGGACACCGGGGGTTGGCAGGGGAGGAGAAAGATTGAGCATCGGTCAGACTGTTCTCCTTCTCCGGGGAGGGGGGCCCACAACAGTCAGTCCCTGGTTGCACCCTGGTGGAGACTGGGGGACAAGGCGCTGTGCTGTACTTCGGGGAGGAGTCTAGGGCAGATGCCAGGAGGAAGCACATGTGGACGCATGCGCACTCCCTTCTGCCGGCATCACTGCACACCCTCAGCTCCGGGGGAGTAAAACACCAAAAAACAGAGGAGTGTGTATCTGGGGCGAAGCAGCTTGATGGCCATCCACAGGTGCCGGCTCTGGAGGGCGCCTATCTGGATCCGTTAGGGTGGGTGAGTATGGTGGCTTCCCGCTGCCCCGCTGCGGGGGGCAAGCTGCAGAGGAGTAGGGTGTGACCTCGAGGGAGTGTGGCTGGAATCCCAAAGGTGCCTGCCAGAACATGGGAGCAGCCCAGATATACAAAGAGGAGGCAAAAAGTATAAGCCAAAAAAATATATATATATATCATCTGATGCATTTGTTTCTTTTTCTATATATATTTTTTATCGCCCAGTCTCCCCAAGCTGCCCCCTTTAGACCAACCCTCCCCAGCACTGTCACCCCGGCTTCCCCAGGACTTACCTTCAGCCTATGCCCTCTGCCGCAGGGCTGTAACGGTGCCTGGTTGCTGGATGTGGAGCCTGCAGTGGGTGGGTCATCGCCCGCAGGCAGGGGTGTTTTTCCTCCATATTTCTCCCTTTCCTTCCCTGTCGCTGGGGTCCACACATCAGATGTGCATCTGTGGAGGTGCGCACAGGTCTGCAGAAGTCCCGCAGCACCCTCCCTTCTCTGGTGCCCAACAGACCTGCACTACCGTTGGGCCTCCACCTGGGGGCAGTCATTCAGCAGGAGCACCGGTCCTTCCTCCCAGGGAGAGGAGAGCAGTCCTCCAGATGTTCGATCCTCTCCCTACCCAGCCGACCCCCCCGGCGGCCCGCGAACACAGGTTGCCGATGTGACAGGTGGTAAGGCACGGATACCTCAGCCCTCCACACCACTGGGCCAGCTTCATCCAGCGCATCTGTATCCCATCTGATGCTTGTACCACCATTTGGATTGAATTACATTTTTGAACAACATAATGATAGGCTGCACAATATTAAATATTAAAAATGTTAATTCCACTTTTATTTTCAGCCTAGTGGTGCAGAGGGTTATGGTGCTTGTGCCTCACCTGCCACCACGCTGGTGACCAGGGTTCGGGAAATGACCTGTGATATGGGAGGTCATCGGTGCGGGAAAGGATAGAGTGTAGGAAGAACTGCTCTTCTCTCCCAAGGAGGGAGGGTTACAGTGCCCGGCGTCAACCTGACCTCTGTTGTTGGCTGGGGGTATGGCAGCCAGGAACTGTCAGGATGGGGGGCAGAGTGGTGACTACCAATGTCCCATGTATGGTAGCGTGCGTTGGGATGTATAGGTGTAGAACTGGGGAAAGAAATGGATTCCTGGGCATCCATTGACTTCCAGCGACCTGGCAGCTCTGCACCTAATGAATACCCTGGCCATGCTGCCTCTGCATGACGGTAAATCCTGGCAGAAAATAGGGGAGATGGGGTTGGGGTGGCTGGTGACTCGAGGGCTGCTCAAGGCCAGGAAAGAAACAGCATTAACTGCAAAACTAAAATCTACTTTTACAATAGAATGAGAGTGTGGTCTAACTTTTTACAATAGAATGAGAGTGGAGGGGGTGCTGTGGAGCCCGAGCAACATGGCCGACTAGAGATATTGCTCCGTTTCATGATCTAATATAAATAGTGAAAACTGGTAGTGAAACTAGGAGCAGAGCATAGGTGTACCAACTTCAGGTGAACAA
Source organism: Neoceratodus forsteri (assembly GCA_016271365.2). Classification (NCBI taxonomy): domain Eukaryota; kingdom Metazoa; phylum Chordata; order Ceratodontiformes; family Ceratodontidae; genus Neoceratodus; species Neoceratodus forsteri. Next base: position 276,659,012 of record CM028138.1, on the reverse strand, counting down.
AATGGGTAATCCCCGCAAGGGTAAGGCGCTGGGAGGAGGAGCTAAGCCCAAAGCAACCTCCAAAGCTCCAACCACAAGGGCAGCACAGGGCCAAAAGTCTGAACAAGACAAAACTCCCAGAGAAGAAACACTACAAATGCTGGGAGCTAAACTCACCAGATTGATCACTTCGGTCACCGGACTTTCAAATAAATTTGATAGCCTCACGAACAGGGTAGCTACCATTGAAACCTCTGCGGAATCGGTTACTCTCACATCTGATGAAGCAACTAAAAGAGCTGATGCAGCTATGAGTGCAGTTTCTTCCATGATAAAAGAAAATACCCACTTGAAATACTGGCTGGAAACACTAGAAAATCAAACCCATGTCCAGAATCTGAGGATATTAGGTCTTGCAGATGGTTGTGAAGGTGATCATCTGCTGTTTGTGTGAGAATGGTTAATTCAGCAATTGGAAGAAGAAATAGCCCCAACAGTAAAACGGTTCCAAAAAGCTTACCGAGTTGCAGCACGGGGTCGATCTGACAACCCTGAGGCCTCGAGGACTGTAGTGATTGTCTCGGACGGGGTGGGGTCCCGAGATTATCTATTAGCTATGGCTAGACAGAAAAAAAAATTATCCTGCATGATGGACAGCTAATTAGAATGCTCCCCGATTTGGAATATGCTACTCGACAGAGGCCCAAGAAATTCGACAGGGCTAGAGCTACGCTCTGAGATAATGGGATCCCACATGACCTGTTTTTTCTGGCCCAACTCCGGATAGTGCATCGTGGCAGAGTGTATGTTTTTTCCAACCCTGCCGACGCCATGAAGTGGTGCCAAAGAAATGCTGCCACAAGACCCTAAGCTACTCCAGAAGAGGACTCCATATCGGCTGAAGAATGATCTTAAGTCCATTGTTTAACCTGGTATGGTACATATGGGGGGGGAAGGTTTGGGTCCCCAGGGATAATTAGATTTTGTGCCCTATTCGGCATGTAATCCTTTATTTGTAATGCCTAGGGATTAAATTTAACCCAGTACCTGCTTTTCCCCTCGTGTTCTGGACTCTGTTTACTGCTGGGACAGTTTGTTTCCAAAAATTTAAATTAGTGGCAAGTTGCCCGAGGTTAAAGAAAACGGGTAATTATTTTGAGCTTAATGCGCCTTAAATATTATAATAGATATTATAGTAATTTGAAGTAGGCTGGAGAATGGTAGTGGTTCCCACAGTTACCAGATAATTACTTACTATTTTAATGTTTTAAATGTTTAAAAGTTGTTGCCTATTTAGTCGGAAAGTTGGATCCGATACAGGAGCATATATTTCCTTTCAAGATGCACCTTAGGTGCAAGTTCTTTGAAAAAGTATGGTGAATTCCCTTGTCCCTCTGGAAGAAAAGGGTACCTGAGACTTTGAGACTTTTAATATATATATTATACATGCCTACCTACCTACCAGCGCAGCGGCAAGGCATCTGCTTGCGGCGCCGACTTCCCAGGTTCGGGGATGGACTTGGGAGTCGGAGGGCTGGTGGGGGGGGAGGACTGAGCATCCCAGAGACTGCTGTCCTTCTCTTGGGGGAGAGGGGGGTTTAAGTGTCAGGTGCATTGCAGACCTCTGGCAGAGGCGGGGGTACCACTGCGGCTGGCGCCACACATCAGTGGGGCAGGGCAAATGCTGGTCGTCACTGCACATCCCCACCCCCAGGGATCGTTGCAGCAAAAAGAAAAAAATAGCCAGCCCCCATGCATGACGTCAGCTTTTCTGCCATTCCTGTAGCCTACCCATGTCTGCCAGGGGTGTCCCGCTCCCGTGACCCGACCAGGGTGGCGGATCTCGCCTACCCAGTGTCCGTCCCGGGGGGGTGCCACCTGGCGGCCCCTGCCCGGGGGTAATCCTGGGCATGGGGGGACAGTGGATGGAGCTGGGCTGAGCTTCCAGGGGGACCAGGCAACAATAACAACAAAAAAAATACATATTATACATCATCAGGCAGTTCATGGGCTTAAATAGCAGCTTAATGTGCATGTTTACTTTGAGTTGTTAAACTAAGGAATCCCCAAGGGGACTATCTTTTAACATTGGATGTATCAATTGAGAGTATTAAGAGGAGTGGCGCCCTCCCAGTAATATTTTGTATGTGCCTGTAACATCTAATGTTAATGTATAAAACTGTATGTTTGTTTTATAACAATAAACATAAAGTTTAAAAAAAAAAAAAGAATGAGAGTGCGGTCTAGTTTTTTACAATAGAATTATGTAAGTATATACATAATTGGTAAACTATCATATTTTGAAATAACCAAGTCAATTCTACAACCAAGCCCTTTCCCTTTTGGAGTATCCCATATCATTTTATGCTGCAATTATTAGTTCTTTTCCAAAAATAAACAACTAATAAACAATTAAGTGGAACTTTCCCAAGCCTACCTTCACTTTTGCTCTTCTTAGTTGTAGACATCTGCTTGAAACATTTAATAATATCTGTCATGGAGGAAGCTGTTGTCGGCAACTAGATCTGAAGAGCTGGGGCTGGATTTTCCAATGACCAAAAACGTGCCATGGGACTAAGCTCTGTACTGCAGTCCACTGGTGCAGAAAAAAATCTCTACACCGGTGGGCATGCATGAAAAACTGCAGCTCCGCAAGAACCCACTTGCGCAAGTTTTTCCCGCACCTGTGCCAGTTTCTGGGTTTTTTTCAAATCTGGCCCCTGATCTACAGTAAGCATCTTTCCTGCATTGAACTCTTGTTCTCTTCCTAGTCTTGAGTTTCTGGAATGGACTAGGCGGCTGATCACCAGTCAGCTCGAATTTCATTGGCTTGTGCATCAGTCTATATGGACAAGGGATTTATCACTGGCAAATTACACTGTGAGTACTCTAAAGGTTGTGAGACTGCTTTCCCGCACTACACTCTCGTTTTCTTCCTAGATGTACCAGTGTCCTATTCCAGCTCTTGTCCTGTTTGGCTTAATGCTCAAGATAACCAGGTGTCACCACCTTTCAGCTCAACTCTGTCTTATATGGAGTGGATGAAGACATGAAGTACATCAGAGTGCCAGCATCGAGGAAGGGGACTGATCTTTTGGAGTTTAAGTGAGTGTGAGCAGTGACTGAAGCCAATCAGGGAATATTTTTAAACCATTTTATACCCTCCCTCCACCTCTGTGACTTGATTGTATGTGCACTTGACTGTGGCGTCACCGGTGCTGCCAGCAGTACCTCCACAAGGTCATGTTTCGGTATCACCATCAATGTGGCTCTGCTAGTGCTCCCACCCCAGGTTGAGAAAGTCCTCACAGACACTCTGAACCCTCCCTGCCAACCTCTACCCAGTAAGCTCAGACCATGCAGACTCATATAGGACCCAAACTAAGATGCCTTAATCTTTTTTTCCGTTGCTTTTCAAATCCACTGATGAAGTGGCATTTCAGAATCTGAATTTTGTAAAACAGTAGGATGTGTCTGTGGGGGGGGGGGCAGTGCTGCAGACTGCAGATGGAATAAAGATATCTTTTCCACATGCTTACAAAGTGGAGAATGAAGCTATACACCTTGGAGTTTGGCTTGAGGTCATCTTGATTTTGCAGCCCATATTGATGCCATTCATCTCCCCCCTAAACTTGGTGCTCTATACAGGAATAAAGGGAACATTCCGCTTCCCGTTCGCCGGGAGATTATTTTTAAGATGATTCTCCAGATCTTTGATTATGGTGACTTGGGCTATAGTGGTACACCCAAATACTCCCTTGCCAGACTGGATCCACTCTTTCATTCTCTCTGTCATCTTGCTTTAGACTGATCCCCCCATACTCACCACTGCTCTCTTTGCTCTGCTGTTTCTCTCCCCTCTCTTGATGCCAGGTGCCTTTCCCATTGTGTTTCCTTTATTTCTGAATTCCAGTTTGGTGCTTTCCCCTCCTACCTTACTTCCCTCTTATCTTCTCCCTCTGTTTCAGGCTATCCTCTCTGTAGTAGTACTTCACGTTCCCTCCTCAGTCCTACTAGAACAACTTCTAAAGGCCAGTCTGCCTTCTCTTATCATTTCCCTAAGCTCTGGTCCTCTCTTCCCCATTCAGTTTGCTCTGCTTCTTCTGCCTCCTCTTTATAGTCTCTTCTTCATGACATTTTTTCTTCCTCCTGCCACTGTCATTGACCCTCTTCTCTGTACTGCACTGTATACTCATCCCCCCCAACCCCCATAGTTTGGCTTTTCTATTACATCGTTCATTACTTGTTATGTATTACCGTTGTCACTGAGTCTCATTTTGTATCTGATGTGCGTATCTTATTCTTTGCAAGAAAACTGCATTCATGCAACATTTAGGGTTCAGGCTAAAGCGAAAAAAAGTAGGAAAATGTGGCTTTAGGGTTTCCAGCTCTAAAAACCCCACCCACATGCTTACAACAAATCTTCTTTGGAGTTGTCTACCCTAAAGCTCAACCCATTAGGTGTGTATGTTTCTGGAGTGTATAGAATGGGGTGAGCTTTAGGGTTCCAAACCCCAAAGAAGACGGCACCCCTGATTTGTTGTGGGGGTGGGGCTCTTTTCAGAGTTGAAATTTTGAAGTCACATTTCCTACTTTTTCGCTTTAGCCTGAATCCAAATGTCACATTAACACAGTTTTTTTCAAATAATTTCCTTACTTTTTGAGATACTATAATCATATCCTTATTTGCATGTGAGAGTGCAGGGCTCCCATGCATGCATAATTTTTCCACATACAAACAGAGGTGAGAAAGAAGTAAGTGACTCAGCTGGGACTTGAACCCAGACCACCTGTAATGCCGTTCTGATTGCACTAATCAGCTGCGCCACTGAGACAAGTAGAATCTGGGCTGTCCCCGAGCATGTTACTCTTTCTCAAATGCACAACGCAATGGCAACACAAATATTTACATGTAACAATCACACAAGAGTGTGGTGTGCATATTTTATGGAACACATACAAACAGAGGTGAGAAAAAAGTAAGCTCCTCAGCTGGGACTTGAACCCAGGCCACCTGGAATACCATTCCAATTGCACTAACCAGCTGCACCACTGAGACAACTGGAATCTGGGCTGTCCCTGAGCACATTACTCTTTCTCAAATGCACAACCCAATGGCAACACAAATATTTACTTGTAACAATTACACAGCAGTTCGTGTGCGAGGCATTATTTTTGGATTCAGTTCTAGGGATGGCCTCTAAAATTGATTAAATTCTGGGTCCCGGAGATGAAGAATATTTAAGCGTCGAGGCAAGCCCTTTTTACCCTTAAAATTTCAGGCCAAAATTCCAAACCGTCTGGGCGCTATGTGATGGCAAAAAAAACAGTGATTTTTTTCATTTTTTCACTATCTGCAGCTCGGAATCCACACATCTTCCCAGAACAAAACTTGGCATGTCAAGAGATCTACTCCATGAGACTGTGCAAATGATTGCAAAGTTATTAAAGTGCAAAATCTGGGGTTTAACATAGAAAGCCCTGCTCAACCCTAAATATAGTGGCTACTGTGCCCCTATAATACTATTGTTTATGCTTCTGTTATATTGTATTGTAATTTCTTCCACTTCCCCTTTCCCCAAGCTGCATCTGGAAATGAGCTGTTATCAGTTCAGTATGTCTTTCCTGGTGAAACTTTTGAAATAAATGAAGTAGGCTATTGGTTAACTAGGATCTGCAGCTTATCCAGTAGGTAGGGAATGTGCAGACTGGGTGGGCCAAGTGGTCCTTATCTGCCATCAAAGTCTATGTTTCTAAATAAAATAAATAAACAATTGTAATGACAGTTTGACCACATGGTCTTTTTGCTTAACCTTGGGGAGGGCTGTAATCGAGAGAATGTCCTTATTTATGTATGTATTTATTTGAATTTTGATGACAGGGTAGGCACACTGCAGCAGGACTGTCCCTTTTTCTCTTCAGATCAGAAGGTTGTGGGTTCCATCCCCACACCAGGAAGGTTGCACACTTGCCTCTGAGGCTGCAAGATCAGAAGGCTGTAGGTTCCATCTCCCAAATCCCTGTACTGACACTGTAGAGCAGCGTGAGGGGAGTGCTGCACTGCTGAGGTGCTGTATTTCGAATTAGACATTAAACCGAGGGCCTGCCTGCCTATTCTGGTGGTTGTTGAGGTGGATGTTAAAAATCCCATAGCACTTCTGGAAAAGAGTAAGGGAAGTTTTTATTGACAAGAAAAACAATACAGGGTATCACTTTGTAAAATATAACAGCAAAAATTACATACAGAAGCACACTGTTAATAAATCACAGCAATAACTAGGCAAAAAGGGAGGGGGCAATGAATAAAGAAAATAGTGTCATGCAACAATTCAAAGTACAAAATTGTAGTAAAGAAAATAAATAAAAGGGGGAAGGGAATCTGGAAAAGGAAAATACAAAATAGAACAGATAATACAATTGTATGAGGCATTAAGTAACAAATTAGCCTAATAAATAGATGGCCTAATCAAGTCACACCCAAACAACCTACTCTGGGCAGACAAAACCAATAAGAAAATGTTAGGATGCATGTGGAGAAAGCTGCTAGGTCTAACTGGGAAAAGTAAAAAGGGTGGGGAACCATCCCGCCACAGGCAGGATTCAAAGAATTAAGTTCCCAGGAATGCGCTAACAGTCCTCCAACATGGGATAGACACAGCAGAAGGGAGCCATCGTCTGTCCACCCAATATATAGTGATCAATTCTGTGATGACCAGCTGAAGGACAGCCGCTGTGGGAATAGACCGTTGTTGAAATGAAAGAGAGCAGCGACAGTGCCACAAGTAGTATTTCGAGACAGGAGAAGATGAAAGGTAGCAGGGTCATAACAATGCGCTGAGGGGGACGTACCCAGGAGAATGTCCAGATATGAGAGTCAGGACCATCCCAGGTCACCCCCATGCTTGGGCCATCAAATTCCAGAAGGCTGCAGCGTAAGGGCAGTCAAGAAAACAGTGAGACATCATTTGCAAAACTTGTGCACTCCCTATCCGGGGAAAATACCATTCAGGCAGACTTTCATGTTTGACACTCTGCCTGCCATAGGCACTCAACCACAGGATATTCCACATTTTGGGAGGGGTATGGGCTTCCAATAAGGAAGCTAAAATGAAGGGGCATTGACTATGGGGTACCCCAGGAAAGTCCGGGACAGCCAAAAAATTGGTGGACATAATAGACACATAAAAAGTACGAGGGATCTTGGACTGTGTCAAGGAATAGGGCATTTGCCATCATTTGATTTTCTCCACTATAGTCTTAACAACCAGAGAAGGGTGGTGGACCTTGGAGGTCAGGAAAGCTGGCTGGCACCACCCGTCAAGAAGGGGATCTAACCAATGCCCAACCCACGGGGTCCAGATCTTCTCAATTCCTTGACTATAGGGCAGAACATTCCATCTCATGAAGTGAGTGAATGTGGAGACCAGTGGGTTAAGCATGTTCAAACCACCCTGCGTAACTGGAAGGCACAAAATATTTTGTTGGATGGGGTTAAGTCTACTACCCCACACAATCTGAAAAAACAAACTATAAAAATGAGTTTCTGCCGGCCCAGTGGTGCTGAGGGTTGAGGCGCTGGATGCCACACCTCGCGCTGCGCTGGTGACCCAGGTTCGGGAATGAGCTTGGGTCGCCAGGGGTTCATAGAAACATAGAATTTGATGGCAGATAAGGACCGCTTGGCCCACCCAGTCTGCCCATTTCCCTACCTAATGGATAAGCTGCAGATCCTAGTTAACCAGCAGCCTACTTCTTCCTACCCTCACCCCCTAGAATTGCCTTATGACTGTCCCATGCATGCTTGAATTCCACCACTGTTTTTGACTCCACAACCTCCTCCGGAATGCCGTTCCATGCATCCACAACCCTCTCTGTGAAAAAATACTTCCTTACATTACCTCTGAGCGCCCCCCCTCTATCTTCAGATTGTGCCCCCTTGTTCTTGCGCACCTCTTTTTTTGAAAGATGCTACCCTCTTGGACTTTGTTGATTCCCTTGAGGTACTTGAAAGTTTCTATCATGTCCCCCCTCTCCCTCCTTTCCTCGAGGCTATACATATTAAGCTCCTTAAGTCTCTCTTCATACATCTTCCGGTGCAGACCCTGCACCATTTTAGTTGCCCTCCTCTGGACAGCTTCCATCCTGTCTATGTCTTTGCGGAGACTGGGTCTCCAGAACTGCACGCAGTACTCCAGATGGGGTCTCACCAGCTGTCTGTACAGAGGGATAACAACTTCCTGTTTTCTACTGGTGATGCCTCTTCCTATGCATCCCAGTATCCCCCCAGCCCTCCTTGCTGCCCTCTCACATTGCTTACCCACCTTTAGGTCATCTGATATGACTACCTCCAGGTCCCTTTCCATTTTGTTGTTGTTAGTATCTCACCCCATTGTGTATTCTTCCCTGGGTTTTGTTTCCCAGGTGCATTACCTGCACTTCTTAGCATTGAATCTAAGCTGCCATACATTTGACCATTCCTCTAACCTTGCCAAGTCTCTTCTCATCCTTTCACCCCACCTTGTGCATCAACTCTGTTGCAGATCTTTGTGTCATCTGCAAAGAGACATACTTTCCTTCCAGTCCCTCTGCAATGTAAGCTTATAAAGACATTGAAGAGGACCGATCTAATACTGACCCTGAGGTACCCACTAGTAACCCCCTTTCTTCAGAGTGGACTCCATTTACTATTACTCTCTGTGTCCTATTCTCCAGCCAATTTTCCCAGGCTGTCATCTTGGGACCCACTCCCAGGCTGGCTAACTTGTATATTAATCTTTTGTGTGGGACTGTGTCAAATGCCTTGCTAAAGTCTAGGTAGGCCATGTCCACAGCCCCTCCCTGATCTACTACTTTGGTCACCCAGTCAAAGAAATCTATTAGATTCATCTGGCATGACCTTCCCGCTGTGAATCCATGCTGCCTTGGGTCCTGTGCCCCTCTGGCCTCTAGATACTCGGGGGTTCGGCCGGGGGATGTAGGATAGAGTGTCCCAATGGATGCTGTCCTTCTCCACGGGGGGTGTGGATCACATGGGCAGCGATGCCCACACATGTTACCACCTGTGGAAGCATGGGCGGTGAGGTGAAATGCCGGCTTCATACGGGGGGTGGGGAGAGCGCTGGGGATGCTTGGCGGTGTGCATAAAGCACGTCGTTTGTCTGGATGTAAGTCCTCTGCGTCCATGATCTTAGAGGGTAGTGACCGGGAGAAAAACCAAAGACAAAAAATCTCCCAGCCCCAAGCAGAATGATGCCTGGTTCACGCTACGGAAGTGGCCCGTCCAAAAAGTCCCTTGGATAAGATCCACTGGGCAGGGGCTTGGAGAAAGTAAAAAAAAAAAAAAAATGAGTTTCTAATGTTTTCAGGAAGTGGGAAAACCATATTTAAATGTGTAAATAAGGGTAGGATAAACATCTTGAGAATTGCCACTTTCTTCAGTTTAGTTTGATGTCAACGTTTCCAGAGCTACACTCTGGAATTACAGCAACCCACCTGCTCCTCCCAATTCTTGGTGGTCATATCTCTGTCTCCAAAAGAAATCCCTTTCATCTATAGGGTAGAAGAGGTAACATCTATACCTCCAATATGGGCTACTGGATTCAGTGGGGAGCCAATAGTTATATCTTGGCATTTTTGCAGGTTTAAGGAAGCTCCCGAGACAGGGGTTTGTGACTGAAAAAGATCTAAAGCCAAGCATCCAGAACAAAAAGGGTCACATAATCCGCCTAGGCTGCAGTCTTCACATCACTGTACTGTCTGGGATGCCTCGAATATGCGTGTGCAATTTAATATTTCGAATCATAGTGTCTAGACAAAGAGCATACAATAAGGGGCTCATTGGACAGCCTTTGAAGTACCCCTCAGCACAGGTGCATTCTGTTACCTGCATATCCATTGACTCACCGCATTATAGATGCTGCCAAACAAATAGCATCGAGCCAGGCACAAAACACTGCTAGGATACTGTAGTGTGCAAGGACTGTGAATATGTGCTGATGGGACACCTTATCAAAGGCCTTTTCCTGCTCCAGTGATAAGATGTATCTGTGGGACTGCTCAGCTTGACTGGCTGAAATGATTTCTTAAAGGAGAATCAAGTTGTCAGCAAGGTGCCATCCTGGGACGTCACCTGTCTGCACTGGGGAGAGGACTGTAGTCGAAACCTTAGCCAGGCGACTCATCAAGACAATCAGCAAGACTTTCAAGTCAATATTCAGGAGGCATAGAGGTCTCCAATTATTAAGGTCATGTGCAGGGCCTTTCTTATAGAGTAAAATCTGTATAGCTTCTGTGAACACTTCTGACGGTGTGTCACCCTGTAGTATACTATTAAAGACCACTGTCAGAATGTCCACTATTTGATCTTTAAAGGCCTTATAAAATTCTGCTGTAAGACCATCCAGTCCAGGTGCAGAATTAGAATGCAACTTGGAAATGACAAGGTGGACCTCTGGAAGAGTAATAAGGTAAGTTAGGTCAGCCAGAGCTGGTTGGGAGATCTCAGGGATTGGAACAGTACAAAAAAATGTGTGTGAGGGCATCAAAGTATGGGGAGTGCCAAACATACTGCTTAAATAGCTGTTGTATCTTAGCCTTAAGGGTATCAATTACTTACCCTGTCAACAAAAACTAAAACAAACAAAAAAAAATAAATGGTCATGAACTTGGGACATGATACCCACTTTATCTCGGACTGTTCTACCACCAAGTGTCAAGAGCCATGAAATAGTCCCGCGCCTCACCCAGTGATTACAACTTTCATAGGGTCACCCATACAATGGGACGGTTGGTTGCCAGCTTGATGTTCTAGGAGCAAAGTGTGGATCCTGCCATAGTGAAGCTGAAGCATCTTAGCCTTAAGGGTATCAGTTAATAATCCATAATTCCCTTGTCCCTCATTCATACCAGAGATAGCCTTTGTCAGTTGAGCCCGAAGCATAAGGTACTCAATATATCATTACTTGTATCGAGTGCAAGACCGACGCTGAAAAAAGGACATCACAGCGCATTTGGTGGCTTCCCACCAGGTGCCCACGTCATCTTCCATGCAGGTAATGGATTGACGAGTATGGAGAATGTTAATAAGGGATTGCTGTGTGTACTGGTCCGCAAAGAGGGAGCTATTCAATCTCCAAGTGCCCTTATCATTGTGAAAAGTCATTGGGTCCACAAACACACCCTAGATAAGCATATGGTTGGAAGACTCAATAGGGATCAGCTGTAGCTGTTGGGGATGTAAATGTACAGAAACAAAGAGATAATCAATTCTGGTCGTCAGTGTACCTCTGTGATGCATACTACCGCCAGTGGGATGTTGCAGTCTATAGGCATCTTGTAGGGCGGCGTCATTGATCATCTTAACAAGGACAGCAGTGTCACAAAACTGTTTAGTGATTTTTCGCTCCCCTATCTCCCCTTAATAAGCTAAAATTAAAATCTCCCCCTAACACCACATGGCAGGAGGTATGAAGATAGAGATGGAGAGTAGAAAATAGATCCAACTCTGAATTTTTTCTGTTGAGGGGCATGAACATTAAAGGGAGTGCCTTGATAAAGGACATCAAGCAGCAGAGCTCGTCCTGGCTCAGTATCCTCTAGCTGTTATATCTGATACGAACAGCTAGTAAATAAAATACCCACCCCGTCACATTGGTCCAGTCCAATGGACCAACATGAGGGACCCCAACACCAGTGTGCCCTGGCCTGCGAAAGATCTGAGGTGGTGGTCAGATGTGTTTCTTGTAAAAAAAATAGCATCAAGCAACAGGTCATTAAGAATAGTAAAAAGGAGGGCTCATCTGGATGCAGCCTTGCTGCTATTCACATTCAGGGAAGCTAATCTCAATGAGGAGTTATAATTATGGTAGTAAAAAGGACAAAACACCTAGAAAAAACAGCTAGGTAACTGGTTCTAGTCTACGTGCACTGCTGTGCATAGTTCTCTTTAATTTCTTTTTTTTTTGTCTTCAATGTCCATTGGGTCATGTCCATCCCTTCCTCTAGCTCAGAAAGGACAGCTGGCTTAGAGGATGCATATGAGGAGGCATTGGAATTCACACCAGTGTCTGGTTCCACTACATCTCCAGCCAGAGCCGCAAACTTATTTTCCAGGGCAATATGAGTCCCCTGTGAACCACAAAGTTGCAGAGGAGGGAGTTGGCTATGAGAACACTGTGATTGTTTTCTGCTGACCATAGGCAGGTCGGGGGGGCATGTCATGAACACTTGGAAGAGACACCTCCATTGCATCTTGCTCTGGTTGGGGGGCAGGGACAGAGGATCAAAGACTGGCATGGCACCCGCAACCTCTAATGGCTGTGACGGGGTACAGGAATGGTCACAGGAGGGGTCAGCCATGGCATCATGATCGGTCTTGAAGCGGGGAGCAAGATATCCTCTGGATCCTCCTGGGGCACTAGAGATGCAGCCAAGGATTTATGAAGTTTCTGCTGCCTGTTGTGCCATGCCTTATCCAGTAGTTTATCCTGGGTGAAGTCATCCTCTTTGTTGTGCAAAGCCCATTTACATTGTCTATACGAGTGTCTGGTCTCCTCACATAGGTTACAGCAGAGGTCATTGGTGCATTGGGAGCTGGCATCGCCCAAAGTCAAATATAAGGTGCAACGCCAGCCTAGTGGCATGGAGGGCTGAGGCATCTATGCCTTACCTCCTGCCACGCCGACGACCTGTGTTCACGGTGCAAGCTGGCCACCAGGGGTCAGCTAGGGAGGGAGAAGATCGAACATCTGGAGAATAGGTCTCCTCTCTCAGGGAGGGAAAGCTGGCACTCCCACCAAATGACTGCCCCCAGATGGAGACTTGAGGGTGGTGCAGGTCTGTTGGGCACCAGGGAAAGGGAGGGTGCTGTGGGACTGCCGCTGATGTGCAAGTTCCTCCACACATGCACGTCTGGCTGTGTGCACCCCAGCAACAGGGAATGGGAAGAAAAAAGAGGAAAAACCCCATCTGCAGGACGATGCCTGACCCTCCGCAGGCTCCACACCTGGCGAGCAGGCTGAAGGTAAGTCCCAGTGATACCAAAGTGATGGGGATGGGGGGGGGTCGGACAGAAGGGGGCAGCTGGAGAAGGAGCATAAATACCTATATAAAAAAAAACATAAGGTGCAAAGCAGCGTGTCACATGCATTACTGAGGTGAGAGTCTACGCCACACCGAAAGCACATCTTGGGCTGCTCTGGGTAAAAACATTGAGCCCTATCTCTGCCCAGGTAGAAGACACTGGGGATATGCTGTAGTCCAAAGGCTGAGTGCCTCAGTTTCACCCGAAATCACCAATGTCCCTTCCGAAAGCCCTCATCATCGAGAATGGGCATAGGGTCTCCCAGGATGTCACAACGTAGTGACAGCCAGTATCGTACATCCTGCATGCTCCCCCTCTCATTCTTTAGCATCACTGTCAAGTTCCAAACCACCAATTTGGTCAGGGGGATGGCTTGGAATGGTAACCATAGCGGAATGGATTTAATTGAGTTGCAACAAGTTCAAAACATATCCGAATAGACAGAAGTGTAAAAACTGAGGTCGAAGTACCCATCTGTTGGTGAGTGAAGAAGAGCATACAGTTCATCGGGCAGGACCAGTAAGGATTCTTTCAGCAGAAAATGATCCACATAAGCCCTAGTCCAGTGGTTGGTCCAAGCCCCTTTTGCAGAGCGATCGTATTGTATTCCTATGCTGCGCCAGGGCTTTCGGGAAGGCATCCATCTGTCTGAAGCGAGCCCAGTGCTATGCAGTGGATTGTGGAGGCAAAGTCCTAGCCGGCTCAGGAAGCGTACTACCAGGGGCTGGGTCCGTGAGCTCTACGCAGTCAGCCCAAGACAGTCCAGTATTGGAATAGCCTCCAGGTTAGGGGAGGCAATGGAGGGGTTATGTTGAGTCGCAGAAAGCAGCAGGGTGTCAGAAGGCAAACTGCCCTCCAGGGGTCATGCAGATTCAATGGGCATGGCTGTGAACTCAGTTGAAACAGTTTGTTCTGCCACCGCAAGGGTGGAGGAGAGAAGCCACGCAGCCTGAATTATGAGAGGCTGCCGACCGGGGGTCTGCTGGTTGGGTAAATTGGGACATAGTGTCCCACTTAGACCAGAAATAGTTATAATCCCACTCAGAGCATTGGCAGAGGAAACAAAGGAGGGCAAATCTGGTGAAAAAATAGGAGCTGTTGTTTCCTTCGGGGGCATAGAATGCCATTAGCTAATAGAGTCCCTTGACCAGCCAGCCCCTGCTAGAGCCCCCACAGGAGACCATCCTGTGGGGGGGTTAAGAACTAGACATAGTCAAAACAGGAGCAGAGCAGGGGGTGGGGGCCGAGTTCCCAAACCTTCAGTCACTATGTGCGAGTGCAGTATAGATGTAGAAAAAGCAGTCTGTACCTCATTTATAGGCCGAACAGAAGAATGTAGGGACCGTAGTGTAGCAGCTTTAACTGGGATCCTCGTCATCAGTGACAAGTGAGTGTCTGTAGGAGTGGCAGGAGCAACTGGTACTTCCTCATGGAACTCAGGAGCAGGAGATCATGGGTTCAGTCGGCTTGCTGAAGATGTTACTTCCAGAGCAACCAGAGGTCCTTCCGACGTGGTATTACAGTCCAAGCTGCCCAGTAAACGAAATGCTCCATCAGATCCATGGGAAAGCAATAGTGTTGGTTCTTGTTGCAGAAATAGGCATTCCTTCTCACATAGGTAAAAATCCTCCTCTTCAGCCAGAAAACCCATCAAGTAAGATCGTTTAGCATGTAATGCATTCTGAAGTTGTAAATCTGCCTGTACAGTAGCAACGGATCCGGTGTCCTCTCAGAAGTAGCAGCCTATAAATCCGGGTGGATCACGTCAGGAGTTCCATGGAGTTGAGACTGCAAAATGGGAGTCAGGCATAGTCAATCCTTTAGGCTTTCCCAGTCATTGTACAGTCAGCACTGTAACAGTCTCTGACTCCGCCATTGCAAGGACCATTATAGCAGCACCTGTAACAGGGTATGGGATTGATAACATAGACACAGAAAAATGCTTTAAAACACACCGACCTAATTAAATATGCAGGGCTGTTTTCTGGGTCTTGGATGTGTATTATTATTACCTATAAACCTGCTTCATTTGACAAGGATGCACAGATGTTTATGTGTATAGGTCATTTTACCTGTTTGATTAGATATGCAGCTAGAAAAATGTAGGTTTTAGTTAAGGAGCAGGTCAGGTGACCCAGCTAATCACTATAAATTGCCCTCCTAGAGGAGAGAATAGGCAGTTGAGCCTTGACTTCCAAAGTGCAAGGAGCTACCGGAGAAGTAGCTGAGGACTGACCACAGAGGGAAGAATCTGAATGTAAAAATCAGTACTGTGGAAAGCTACCTGTTGTAGCAGTATTTGTTTTGCTTTGCTTATTTTTTTTTTAGTTTATCATTTTTGGAGAAAATAAATATCACACTCCAGTGTGTTTTAAAGTATTTTCCTGTGTCATCAATCCCACACCCTGTTACAAAAGCGGTGTGAGCAGTGGAATCTGACTGGACGTCCACGGAAACGGGGAGTTCAGTCAGTTGGTGCCAGATCTGGTACCAAGGATAACAGGCAGAGGTGCATGGCACCAGGCGAGAAGAGGACTGCAGCTGCTGGAGGTGTGGACATGGAAGACAGACCATGGATGGGTCGAGGCAGATCCGAAGATCAGTCTTGTGAGAGGAACCTGGTGGACCTGTGCCAGTATATAGTCTGAGAAAGAGCACAGAGGAAGGTGGACCTTAAAGCCTTAATAGTTATCCACGCTCTGTGCAGTACTACAAGTTCTAGTACTGCTGTTGTAAGATTTTTATTTTTTTATCTTAGTTTATTTTTGATCCTGACGTTTTCAGAAAAATAAAATGATAAACGCACTTGTGCATTTTTAATGTACCTGACTTGTTGTCTGCCTGTTGTGTTACCCTTAACCCATGCCCTGTGACAGCGCCCCTACTGCAAAGAGTAGAGGAATTTTATTTGAGAAAAAGGAATAAACATTACATCAATTCAAAAAAAAATGTAAACAGTATTTTATACATCCATGTAATTCCATAGTGTACATACCCATTTTCTTCAACCCCCAAAACATTCTCTTTTATATAGTCATATACTGTACACTTTAAATTACTAACAATGTTGCGGTAATCCTGGATTCAGTATAAACCTTCTAAATTTCTCCAGAAGTGAATTACTTTTCCAGGAGCATATTTAATATTATCACTCTCTTTCACTTTTAGTATTGCAAGCTCAATCGGGTTAATTATCACCATATTTGTTAGCTGAATTTGTTGCATCATATACTGACACCTAGCTTGCCATAAATAATACTTTAAGATTGAAAAATAACATTTATTGCACTGACATGGAGCTGTTTCCATATTCCCATGGAATCTTCCAAAATAAGTGTATCGTATAAAATTCTGGTTAAAAAAGGTAATTTCCATCTATGTGTCAAGTCTGCCCCAAACTGCACACTATATGGGCATGTGAGAAACAAATGATGAATCGTCTTCTCTATATTATTACATGTTATTCTAGGGCACCATCTTTCTTGTATGTGTAACCCCCTGCCAATTTGGGGGCTTACCTTTAGACAGTAGCTCCTGTTCTGCTCTCCTCGGCGCCTCCTTAAATGCCTGCTAATTTTTTTTTCTGGTTCCCCCAGTCCTTATGTGCCTTGTAGCCCCAGGTATAGCCCCTTGTATAAATTCAGCCCATTCGGGCTCAGGAGCTTCAGCTACACCTCCCACTGCTCGAGCAGCACCCTTGTGCCCCTGAGGGTCGCACACGCAGACACGCGTCTCTTTGCCTCCCACTGCTTACTTGTGGTCGAGCAGAGAGCCGCTCGGCAGTGCTAGTGTCCCCATCAGCTAAGTGGGACCCGGTGACCTTACCAAGGGCCATGAGAGCCCATTTGCTTAAATAAATAAAGAGATCCACAAAGTGTCTTAAGATTGGGGCTCATAAATATTAATGAGCCAGAGCCCCGATACATACATATTCATGACAGTGCTTCTGCCCTCAGGGAAGCAGTGTTTCAGCGGCTGCCAAAAAGGCAAAGTAAATGTAAATATAATAATGCAACTACTGTGTTAAATGTTTTAAGGGGCAAATGTTTAACAGGGGGAACAAGCTGAAATAAATAAATACTTTAAACTGGCTGCACCACATATGTCGGGACTCAGATTAGACAGCCTGCCTACTGCAAACAGGGTTCTAAAATATTGGCAGCAGTGACAGGCAAATGGACTGAGGTAAATGCTAAATCTAAGTGTAACCCCCCCTACAAATGGGGGTTCCCGAAAAGTCTTCCTCGAGCTTGTCTAAATGCTCACTGCCTGGCTGGTATCCTGCATTTTAGCAGTTTAAATGTGATTGCCAGAGGGTGCCTGTATAGCCTCTGTGTACTGTCTCTTTAAGAGCTGCCTGGATTGCAGTCATAAGTAATCTGAGAGGGAGCTCTGTTGAAAGATGTAACTATTTGCTGAAAATCATTTAGAGTGATAGTGATAATGTAGTTTGTCTAACCTGCCTTCTTTGCAACAAGGACTGTTTTGTTTATCCCCACCATTTGGCCCAGGACTGCAAATTGGACCAATCAGTACTGGTGGGACCTAGAATGGAGCCAGAATACAGGAGCTGTCTGGAGTCAAAATCTGTAGGAATTGTAGTTTTGGGCTTTTGGCACCTTTTTTCACCTGAAGGGGGAGCTCCTGTTGTGACTGACAGGTGAATCAGCCAACCGAACCTTTTGGATCTTGGGAAAATTCCCAGGCTTGCTGCAGTTTGAGTCAGTTCTAACTTGGGAGCTCAAAAAGCAACATGCTTTTGACAGTCAAGCAGCCGTCATAGTAGTTTCACGCGGGAGAACTTTGGAAAGGCCTGAGTTGTGGCCTACATGTCTGCCTGCTGCCCCTGAGAGGGAGAGAAGAGAATTATTTCGGACTAAATCCAAGTTTGTGAGAAGGAAGTAAGCCACTGATTTTTTACCAGGCTCATACCTGAAGAAGACCGAAGATTTTGCTGAATGCGATCGGCCTGTCAGGATTTCCAGCTGCTTTTTGAATCCCCGGTTTGTGCAGAGACTTTGCGATCGTGACCGGAGAGTGGTTTGCCTGGTACAGTAGAATTTCCTTACATGTAAATCAACTGTGTATTGAAAGTGGGTCGTGATTTGGTTCCCCACTGTTTGAACTGTGTTCTGCTTGCAGGAAGCTTTATCCAGCCTAATCGGTCTGAATCCACATTCATCTCCATTCGGCTTGGGCCATGCCACGCTGGCCCTGCCAGAATACCCCACTGCACAGAAAAAGCCACTAATGAGAGACCTGCCTGGGGATCAGCCCCCTGCTCCACGCTTGAACAGGAATGACACCTCGGCGATTCATGTGGGCCCTGCTTCTCCTGGCATTCCAGATTAACCACCTGCTGTCTTGATTTTCATCCAGCCTATGTCCAGTCTTGGGTATCGTGAGTAATCATCAGGGTAGCTCCCTGCAACAACAGCCTAATCTAAAAGTGTGTCATCTGATTGTCTTGTTGTTTTCTTTTAACGAACTGAGCCCTCCAGCTCCGGATTACAAATAGTGTGTGTTGTGCATGTTGCTTTCTTCCATCACAGGGCCCCAACCAGCTGTAACATTCCTGGCTAGCCCACCATTCTCCATCTGGGTACCCAGGGTGTGTGACTGTTTTTGGACCCTGAAGTGCATGTATAACTGTTTGATTGATACAGCCTTTAAGCTAATTAACCTGATTACGCCCCTTCCTTGTTCAAATCCCTTAAAATAAATCAGATCTAACTCTTTTTTGCATTTGCCCTGACTGTGGTTCCAGTTTGTGCAAGAGTACTGTACTGCTGTTATTTGGTGTGTATAACCTTGTTTTACAGGGGGTTCCCAGGGCCGAGCCAGAGTAAAGCCCTGGTGGTAAGTGCAAACAGTGTGGGTACCTGTGTGGTATATCAGGGGTATTGTGAAAGTGGTTATTGTGTATTGTTCCGGCCACTAGTAAGGAAAGAGGGGGGTTACAGTGTCCCGGAGGGCTGTGCCCAGGTTAGCTTGACCACTACCAACCCTGACCTCCAGGTGGAGGCACCCATTTCAGAACTCAGGTCCCTTAACCTGCTACTAGCCAAGCAGGCAGGGGTAGTAGCCCTTGGGATAGTGCTACCTAGGAGTTACATAAGCAGCGATTACAAGGACACACCAATGACTATTAGACTGTGGGGCATTTGGGCAAATATAATAATTATTCTGGCTGCACCAGGGCTTTATTTGAGACTGTATTAATTCTGCCTAAGGGACTGTGTGTTAAGCAGCCATTACAGAGCAGCCACAGCCAATCAGAAAGCTAAGATTTTAAATGCCAAGACTTGTGGGACATTTGCCAAAGCTCATGGGAAACTTCCCAGTGGTCATGGGGAACTGCAGGGACTTAACTCAGGTGCCAAAACAGCACACCAACTGTGCATCGAGGAGGCTTAATGAATAATTCATTTTTCTGATTGACAAGCCTTCTAGCCAGTCATAACCAAAGCAACCAATAGCTTTAGCCAATGGGGAGCCTCAGAAGAGCCCCATAAAAAGACTGTGTTTTCAGCAGATTTCCAGATTCGATGGGAACCCCCCCCCCCACAGGAATGGGGGCTTAGGCCCCCAGCAATGGAACTGGGCCTGGTGATTCAGTGTAAGTCCCTCCACCCAGGAGAAGGTTTTGCCTTTTTACCAGTAAAGTTAAAGTAATTTAGCTAAAGTGGAACCTGCTAGCCTGGTGATTGCCAGACGAATGTCTTCCAGGTGCTAGCCCTCCCTTCCACATGGGAGAAAGTGTGGGCCTGCAACTTGATGACAAGCCAGCTGTGAGAGAGCTGATTCTGCCTCAGTGGTATGAGAACTAAAGACTTTAGAATCCTTTATGATGGAAATCCCTACTGTGAGGAGCCTGAGTGAGTACTCTTGTACCCCCCGGTGCAAGAAAGAAAATGCTTAATGGGACTGCCAATGCCCTAGAGACTGTTGCTGTTTAAAACTGTTCATTTGGTCTGCACCCTGCATCCACTGCACCTAAGACTTGCCCAGCACGGGTGGACCTAGATGCTTTAAGGGGCCTGGCATGGCCCAGATTAAATATAAATGTAATGATATGTGTTTATTTTCTAAAGAGTCTACAGGACTGAAAGGGGAGCACTCAGAACCGGGGCTCATTCTGACTTTGCCTGGGAGGTCCAGCATTTGATTGATAATCTGTCAAGATGTCCTGTGGCGCTGTGAACCTCAGCCATTTGCCACGTGGGACTGAGACCTCAAGTCTGAATTTGCAATGACTGCTTTAATATACTCAAGTTACTCTAATAGAGAAATAGTATTAATAAAGCAATTTGTATGGATATGACTGTAAAGAAAACGGGTCACCCTAGCTTAGGGAACAGGTACCCACAGACTCAAGTAGAAAAGGACAAGGGTGGCCATGCTGGCATCTGGCTGAAGAACTTGCTGCATTAAATGTACTGAATGTGTTTAGATTATAAATGTGCTGAATGTACCAAGAATCACAAATGTGCTGGATGATCAGAAATAATAATTGAATTCAAAACCAATGTAACCGGCTGGTTTACATCTGACCTGCGTTCAGTCTGCAAAATGCAGGGCCATCCCTGAAACCCCTCAGATTTAAAAGACTGCACGTAGTTTAAGTGCTAATGCCTTCAAGTTCAAGCTTCAAATCTTTCTTAACTCAGCTGGCCAATGTACAGCTGCACCGTCCACAAGGTCTGCACCCTAAATGGACTCTGGTAACTAGGTACCCAGATTTAAGGTGGGATTTTGGGGTCTCATATCTAATGTGGGGACTGGTACCAGTGTGGGCAGCATAATATTTTGGTGTCTTCTGATTTTATGCAGTTAGTCAGATGGCCAGGGCTCTGGTCATCTTAAAGTTGCCATAATGTGTGATTACATTCTGATTTGAACAAATGAGCTTAATAGGTATACCCTCGAGGAAAGGAGGGGAGAGGGGGGACATGATAGAAACTTTCAAGTGCCTCAAGGGAATCAACGAAGTCCAAGAGGGTAACATCTTTCAGGAAAAGAGATGTGCAAGAACAAGCGGGCATAATTTGAAGATAGAGGGGGGAATGGCTCAGAGGAAATGTGAGGAAGTATTTTTTCATGGAGAGGGTTGTGGATGCATGGAACAGCCTTCCTGAGCAGGTCGTGGAGTCAAAAGCAGTGGGGGAATTCAAGAATACATGGGACAGACATAAGGCAATTCTAATGGGGGGTAGGAGGAAGCAGGCTGTTGGTTAACTAGGATCTGCAGCTTATCTATTAGGTGGGGAAATGGGCAGACTAGGTGGGCCAAGTGGTCCTTATCTGCCATAAAATACTCTGTTTTTTATGGTATCCTAGTAGGTATGCATTCAGGAAAAATTAATATAACTTTGTGGACATTATAGACAATACGATTGTGCAGTTGTTTCCATGTTAAAACCTGTATGTTATGTTTTTCTATTCTCCATTGCCTTCGTTTTTTTTAATGTGACTACCGCATAGTCTGGGATATCATAACATGTGATCATTTTTGGTGTCTCATATTCCCATTTAGACATATAAGTGTGTAATGAATGCTGTATCCAAGTTTGCCAGGGATATTGCATGGGGTTCCATCCCCACACAATAGTATGTGTGATAAAAAAGGAGTGCTAGAACACTAACTAAGTTACCATATTTAGCTCACCATCTTTATATGTCAAATAAGTAAAATTCCTCTTGACCGAGTTCAGACAGCTCCCCCAGCACATCTGGGAGAAATTACTTAGTATTTTTGTCTCCAAATGTCTTGGTGGTACATATACTTAACTCTAGTATATGAAAATAGGCAGTAAAAATTGATTTATTATCAGTACCCTCTTTATTTTGCCAGTTTCCAGGATTTCCATATTCTCACCTTTGACTCACAGATCTTTAATTTCTTCTCTCAATTTAAAGTGGGCAGATCCCCATTCCCGAACCAAATGCCTAACACTTTCTGAGGGGTGCTAGACATCGCTGCCCCTTTAATACTTCCTGGGACATTTGGTATGTTCCGTATTGGGATACTTACACACTTGTCCAGGTTTAGCACTGCCCCTGATACTTTCGAGTAAGCCTGACACATTTGAATAGCTGTTTCTCCTTAACCTATGTCTTTAACAAAAAAGCACACATCATCTGCGTATGCCATAATCTTCTCCTGACTCAAACTGTGATCAGAGGACAATCTTACTATATGGGTATTCCATTTGACCTGTTGTATTAAGGGGTCTAATGCAAATGTATATAATAGGGGCTTAACGGGCACCCTTGCCACACCACTTTTTTTAGAGGTGCTGTTTCCCCTAAGTTGCCATTTACAGATGGAACAAAACCTGCTCCTTTGTACAGTCCCTCAATCCACCCTACCATCTTGTGTGGTATACCATATGCTAAAAGAACTTGAATAAGATACTGATGTTCCACTCTGTCAAAGGCCTTCGATTGGTCTAGAAATAAGACATATCCAGTCATTTTGTGTTTCCTATTATATTCAAATATGTCTCTCAATAGAAATATGTTATGTTGAATATTTCTGTGTGGAATAGCACAAGTTTGTGCTACATCAATAAATGTCTCTGTCACTGTAACCATAAACAAAGTAGTTTTGTAAGAATTTTATAATCATGATTTAACATGCTTATAGGCTTCTAGTTTAATATGTAATTTTTATCACTGTTTTTATAAATGTAAGTGATAATTGTGTTTCTGAAATCTGGACATTCCTTGTGATGTTCTAAAATATATTTATACACTGGAACTAACAGAAGACTAATTTCCTGTGCAAACATTCTGTATAAATCACTTGTGAGGCCATCAAAGCCTGGGAAAGTTCCCGTTTTTAAAAGACCTGACCACATTAAGGATTTCCTCTTGTGTGATGGGTTTTTCTAAACAGGATGTTCCTCTGTTGCCAGTTGTGGCATTGATGCAGTCATGAAGGAAGTTAGATTACCTTGGCGATGTACTACCACATTAAAAGTAGAACTTAAAGATTCCTGTGCTACCTGAAGCATCTCTGTATCTGTTGTGGCCAAGGTTCTAGAAGGTCTATATAAACTGGTCATGATGGTGGCATCTAGTCTCTGTTTACAAGCCATAGATGGATCAGACGCAGGCTGTTTAACAATTCCAAATTGCATCTCTGCTTCCAGAGTTTTAGCTCTATCATATTGATAAGTAAACATCTGTTTTTAACCTCAGTTGTCTGTGTTTTATACCTTGCCTGTTCATTGGATAGAAAGGACATTAGTCTATATAATTGATTTTGAAACCCCAGATATTTCAAATAATCAGAATTAGCTTTATTTCATCCAAATTTCAAAAAAAAAGTTGTTTTAGGTCTGTTTCAATATCCTGCCACCATTTCCACACATCTTCACAGAGACAACATGTGGTTTGTCTGGGTCCTAATAAGTGTTCCACCTTTACTTTTAATTCTGCCTGTTAAAGCAAAGAAGAATTTAACTTCCATCACTGTGACTGGGAAAAAGTCTAGGTGGAGCTGTTGCTAAACTAAATGAGCCTAACAATATGTGGTGATCTGAAAACTCAGTGTGTTTCAGTTCTGTCTTTATGGGTATGAGAAATTTGGAGGTGACGACATAATCTATTTTTGTGGCATATGCATGCCCATGGTATGTATATCCTGGGTATTTTCTCAGATATCTGAAGGAATCCTAAAGATTTGTTCCTAAAATAATCGGCTGTAGTACCTGGGAATCACAATACAATTTCTTAAAGATTTCTCCTTTTGATTTAAATCCAGACTGCAATTCAGATATCCTCTCCATATAACATGTTTTCTGGTATATAGATAGGGTTTAAATTTGTCAAGAAGCTTAATCCGTGATATTTTTGTTTGAGGTGCATAACTGTTAATTCATAAAAATCCCTATATTTGCAATCCAGAAGTAAAGCCCTGCCAAGCATAATATCCACTACCCTAGTGATTGAGAAAAGAGGTCCTTTAAATAAAATCCCTATCCCATCTATTAGATCTGTTCCAAATGCCCCCCCAAACAAGTGCTCTCTCCTTACTCCTCCCTAACTCCTAGATAGCTCTTTCTGCATCCCACTTCTGACAGCCCAACCACTCCTATATCCTCTATACTCCCTCACCACACTGCCTCCCCACTCACATGCATCCATCCTCCCCCCATGTACAGAATCATCCCATCACCACCACTACCCCTACCTATCCTTCCCACCTCCTTCCCCTTCATCCAACTCTCCCTCTCTCCTACCTCCTCTATACCTTACACCCATATCCAACTCCCACCCCTACTCTCTCCACTGACACCTTCCTCTCTGCTTTTATTTTTCCTCAGACTTTATTTTGTTTTTTGTCATCCTGACCCCTCTCCCTTTTTTAATTATGCTCTCATCCTAAGGTACCTACTGCCCTGTGATGCACTTACATTCTTCTCACCTCTAAAGCATCTGCCCCAGGCATACATTGTACAATTCCTGGAGCACTGTTCCAACTGCTTTTCTTACTTTAATCTCATGTATTTACTGGCAAAGCCTTTGGGAGCTCCATCTACAAGACCATTTGTATGTTTGTACTTTATCAATGCTCTATTTTTATCTGTTCTTGTCACATGATGTTGAATCTTTGTAAAAGAGCCTTGGCTCAAAGGTGTTATCCAAAATCCTAATAAATCAATCAATCAAAATCTTTATTTATCCAGGCGATCACCATTGAGCAAGCTAATTTACAAGGTGGACCTGCAGTTTACAAGGTCAAGGGTACAGTTTAGAGTACAAATAAAACATACATACAACAACAGAAGCAAGATGTATACAGTAAGATATATACAGTGTAGAAGTATAGGCGGTTAGTATATACAATAAGAATCCTTTATAATCCTGTCCATCAAGAACATGTTCATAGCCTGTATAGGAGTCCCTGAGATATGGAAGAGCGCATGAGTAGAAGGCAGAGGCGCTGGCAGGAAGATGCTGGGATGTTATGCAGACAGTATTGGAGGCATAAGAGTAGGCGATGGGTGGGGAAGGGGGTATGTAAGGGCGGTGCAGTGAGTGCTTAGTACAGGTGGGACTAGGATGGACTGAGGGAAAGGGGAGTAATCGTGGTATGGGAATACTTAGTTGAATAGAAGGGACTAAGGTTGGTTATATTGAAAACGATAAAATAAGTAAATAAATAAATGCCCAAAAGGATGGGCCCCACACCCAGCCTCTCCGAAGTTGCTCTACTTCAAAAAGAGAACTCAGTTTTGTTTGTAACCCCCCTGTTACCCGGGGTTACTAAAATCCCAGTAAGACCTAGTGGTAGGCAGGGAAAGCAGCTTGTGAAACTCCAGTTAAATGGATTTCACACTGTCTCACTCTGTTCTCAGTCTCAGCTGAGACTGAGGGATGACATCACCATAGAACTCTTGCAGCTGCATGAGCCACACTGGATTCTGCAGCTGGAAGTTAGGATAAAATGTTGGGAGAATTTGAACAGAGTCTGTATGCAGTCTTGGAGAGAGGCAGTAGCACAGCTGTCTGTGTGCAGGCTCTCAGAGCCTTAAGCTCTGTTTTAGAGCTACTGTAAGGGAGGTGTGTGTTTTCACCGTAAGAGGAACACTGAAGCCGATTGTTGAAGCGGTGGAGACCGCTGTTACTGGTCCAAGTGCCCCAACCCTGAGGGGATGGGGGGGAAAGGTTTGCCTGTTTTCCAGGGGCAACTCTCCTGGTTCCGGCTAAGGGAAGAAGCTGCCTTTTTCAAGTTGTGCTGCGGCACCAGAAGCTGTGAGAGAGAAATTCCTGTGAGGAATCGCCTGTGGGGTACCTGCAACCAAAGGGTGAGTTTGCTCTGACAGAGAGCCAATGTTTTTCACCTGAACTGTTGGAAAGTGGGGATTGGACTACTTAATCTGTAGGAGGCCTAGTGTAATAGACATTGCCGGTTACTTCAAGTAGGTTCAAGTCTAGCACAAAGAGTGAAGTAAAGTGGGGATTGGACTGCTTAATCAGTGGGGAGCCTAGAGCAATGGGCTAAGCCAAGTAAAAGTATGTTCAAGTCCAGCACAATGGGAAAGCAAGACAAGTAGAGGAAATGTGACAGACAAGTAGCCTTAATCTACATTGCCAAGCTTTACAAAATGAAATGTTTACTGTCCAGAGAAATGGCTGGGTATAAATTGTGGGAGCAAGAGATGGGAGACCCCCCCCCATCAGTAGTAACCAAATTCACCTCTACGGATTTGCTCTGTGGCACCTTTACTTTCTGTCAGGTACTTGGCCAGTGCCTGAGGAAAGTACCCAGATGTGGGATTAAAAGGAAGAATTCCTGATAGAGCTGAGGTGCTCTTAGGTGGTTTAGGGAGCCACCAGAAAATGTTTCCATGACATATGGAAGGTGTCGAGTGGCCGGCAGGGGAGCCGAACCAGGGAAAACCCAGAATAGTGTACAAGTTCAGGCTGTGTACCCAAAGCAACGTGCAAGTCCGGGCTGTGTGCCTGGTGGGTTCAGAGCCTGAGGGCTGAAGTGTTGAAGAAGTGTTCATGATTCTTTTAATCTGCATTACCAGAAGTGTAGCCCCGTGGGGGTCCGTCTATGCTTTGTTTGTTTTGTTTGGATGTGAATAAAAGCCATGCTTTAAAATCCCATTTCTGGTATTGAACATTACAGTTATTGCTTTCTGTGTTTGGAGTAACTTGGGTGCCCCTGTGCAGAGTAGCCAAACCTAGCCCTTGTGCTGAGTAACCTATTCCTCCCCGAACCTAGTCCCCACCTGGTAATGCTGTCAGATTCAAACAGCATACCGCCTGTCGTTTGCAAAAGGCAGGGGTGGGGGGCTTACATGTTCCTTGTAAAAAACAATTATATCTTGTGATATAGTGTTGAGATGTGATAAAAATGAAATTCTCTTTTTATAGTTCTTAACACTGCATACATTAAAAGAAGCTATGCGTAGGGTAGTCATAGGTAGGTGTTAAAATAAGGACACTTCAGTCTTTTTGTGTTCCTTTCAATTTTCTCCCCCTCTCTTTTTTTTGTTTCTACAACCAATCTTTTGTCTTTATCTTCCATCTCTGAGATCACCTCCGATCTGTTTGAGACGTCTGATTCTAGATCAGATTCTCCCCAATCTTTCTGCAAGGGAATGTACACATTTTGTAAAGGAAGGGCAAAAGGTGATGGTATTTGTTTAGCTATAGCCCTTGTTAACCTGTGGTTGGCCTGTATAGTTGTTTCTAGGGGAGGAGGAATATCATGTACTGGGGTGCTCAGTCCCACTGTTGTCTCTTGGCCTTGATGCATACTATTGCCTTGATAGGGATTATCATCATCAGTTACCTCAGGGAGGGAGGGAGGGAGGGAGCAGCTAAGGGGCTATGTCCTTCCTCTTCCTCTTGATTGTTGGACTCTGTCTGCATTGCCCCATCTAGGTTGTCTGCCCAAGTATCTAGTGTAGACATTGTCTCTGTGGAGGTGGAGGATGGGGGGATTAGCTGTTGGAGGCCATCTTTTATCCTGTGCTCGCTGTACAAACCCATCTTGATCCCGACCCTCACTCTTGTTATACCTTTCCCAGGGACACTGATGAAACGCATGCCCCTTATCATCACACTGATTACATTTAAACATGTTTTCACACTGAGGGCTGGCATGTCCAAATCTCCACATATTGAGCATTTAAGCAGATCACATGGGCTGCTCAGATGGGTCCTAGCACTGCATTTGTAGCACGTTTTGGGCTGGCCCGCTCAGAAGCATACATCCCTATCTTTTCCCAGGAAGAAACTGTTAGGGAGGTGTATAATATCAGAGTTTACTTGAAATAGCTTGACCTTAAATTTCCATTCTCCCAGTCCATAACCCCTCAGTGTCAATGATTGCCTCTGGGGGGACCTAGAATATCTCACCTGTTCTGAAGCCAGTAGTATGTGTTACTTACATTTACCCCCTCATTCCTAAACATGATGGTAATATGTTTAATCAGAGGTTTAGTCAGGGGGATAGCATAAAAGGGTGTCCATAGCGGCGTTTGTTTTAGGGAATTATATTTTGTCCAGAATCTCTCAAGTCCTAGATTTGATTTAAAACCAATATTACACGTATCCTCACCAGATACATCAATCAGTGAATAGATTTCTGCAGCAGTAAACTGCAAAGACTCTTCGATTAACCTTCTAGCTACATAAATCCTATCTGGACGTTATGATAAACCCCCTCTGTACTTTAACTTGACAGCATTTTTCCTAGGAGCCAGTTCCAATTTATTTTTAAATAAATAGGAAAAAGTACCCCCTGAGCATTTCCTGTTGCCCCCCTTGAGTCAGATGCATTGTCATTGGTAGTGTTATTATTTGTTCTGTGTTCTCTTTGAGTGTTCATAGTGTTTGTAGTGCTATCTGAAGGAAGTACTTGGTATTGCAGAGTCATTTTCAATATTACTCAAAACATTAGGATCATTATTTTGTTGTAGGGCTCCGTTTGTTTGAATATTTTTAGGTACCTGTGGTAAACTGGGTTGTGCAGTATCTGAGGTCTGCAGCACCGCTCCCAGTATTTGTGAAGGTGTCTCCATTGCAGGCCTGGTCTCAGAAGGATCCTTTTGTAAATTCTCAGTCTCGTTCCACATTGGGTCTGCGGTCCACTTTCCTGTGACATCTTGTATCTATCCTGCCTCTCGTAAGGCATTCTCGGTGGTCCACGGTTCCTCTTGAAGCTGTGTTTTTTTTCCTCAGTGATAGCGAACTGCTTCCATATTCTTTGTGTGACAGATAAAGTGTCAGCTTTCACTGAAGTTACGATCTGTTCCCCCGTCAGCTGTTCATCACTTACAGCTGCCTTCTGGACCCATTCTACGTCAACTAGAGCGGCTTCTTCATTCTGAGGTGCTTTGGATGTTTACACAAGGCTCCTGGTTTTAGTTTCTCCTGGAACGCTGGCACACTTCCTCTGTGCATCTGGTAAGTGAATGTCCATTGCTGTACCCTCTCCAGTGCATGCTGTCATTGCTGTTGTTCTCACAAAATATTTTGTTTCCTTTTGTGTGGCTTTCGTAGCCAAAGCACTTGAAACACCATTTGTTTCATGGAAATCTTCGTCCTCTCTTACCATCAAGGCTGGGCGTGAGGACTCCACCACAGCCAGACCATCCTCTACATCCCCCTCCTCAGCACAGGAATCCTCCATCTTGGATCGAGAGCCAACAGCACCCCCTTCCAAGAGTAGGGGAATTTTTATTCAAAACTTAAAACACAAAATGCAAAAGTGAATTACATCATACAAAATCATAATGCAAGAAAAACAAAAATCATAAACAAGAAATACAGTATACAGGAACTGCAAACAGAAATAATTTGCATATGCACATAACCCCCATCTCATCCCATTAAAGAGTAGGAAATTTAGCATTATAATAATTTCAAAACAAAAATTCCATGCAGTGTTAAATCACACAAAACAATATACTAATCATAAAGTAAAGGAAATCCAAGAAGTACAAAACAGTGTTAAGTCACACAAAAATATGCAAACCAGAAAAGAAATTAAATGAGGTTTACAGTCATACATTTATTAGCTAACCTTCTAATGAATAGTTTGAAAAAAAAGTAAACTAAATCCCATCCGTAAGGAAATATCAGCACCCAGGTTCACTGCTAGGGAGATCAAAACACCACAGCAAGGAACCCTGAAATACAAAAAAGTGCCAGGTCTTGACAAATGAGAGAATCACCCCGTATCTAACCAAGTCATCTTCCTCCACCACAGTTTAAACAATTCTGGATGCACCACCCGTTCCTCCTGAGATCTCCAACGATGTAGAAAGGATTTAAGAGTGTGAATAACCTGGGTTTCAGAAAGTAGTGTCTGCCTAAGTGTTAAAGTACACCGGGCATGCCACAACTGATAACCTATATAACCGATTACAAGGTGAATAGTGACATTATCGAATCCAAGCCATAAGCCTGGCAAAAACCCGTCTACCCAAAGCTTAGAGGAAAGACCCCGGAAGGGATTCGAGGGCACTCCTCATGAAAGTGAGACCAGAAAGAAACAACAAAGGGACACGCCACAAAATAATGTTCCATCGTTTCAACCACCCCCCACAAGACTCCACCCGGGGACAAAACCTCTCAGAGAGATCCTTATGTTTCATGTTACCTTCACTCCTAGCTTCTTATGGAGACACAGCCATAAGAAATCCCACATGTAGGGAGGCACCCTTTTGCTGACCAAAACTTTCAACCTAGAGTGCTGCTCTGAAACAGGCAAATCATGAAACCAAGGCTCAAGGAAAAAACAATCACTAAGGACTGAATGATAGAATTCTTGCCTGGAGTGTAAGGTCAGAAAATTCTTAACTACATGCCAGGCTTTCAATTTCTGGAACATTACTCGAAAATGACCATCAAAGCCACAAAGCCGAACCTGCTGAGCTAAACCAGAATCATTATCCCAATGCTGCAAAAAGGGACCTATGCTGTCAGCCACCCAAGGAGACCAAATTTTCACTACCCCTTTAAGTAGTGGGACCAAATTATAATAAACAAAAATACTATGGAAAAAAACGATTGGGTTAAGCATACCCAAACCCCCCTCTCCAATGGGCAAATATGTAATACCACGACAAACTGGGTTCAATCTACTGCCCCAAAGGCACAGAAAAAACACCTTGAAAAGTGAAGTCTCCAAAGAGAGAGGTGGGGGGAAAACTGCAGCTAGAAACAAAAAATAAGGTAACAAAAAAGTTTTAATTAAGTAAATACGTTTAGCCTTAGACATTCGGTTCTTATTCCACTGCAGCACCCTATTATGGGCCCCTGATAGTTGCTGCTCCCAATTGTACTTCTGAGCATCTAACCCTCCAAAATACACTCCAAGCACCTTCCTGTAACCGGATTCAACAGGCACATCCCAGAGTAAAGCCACATCAGTCGCCTCGTATCCCAAGGGCAAAATCCCACTTTTCAGCCTGTTAATAGAGAACCCTGACATTACCGAAAATGAATGCAACAATGTTTGAGCTGCAGCAGCAGATTTATGATCTGAGAGGACAAGAACCAAGTCATCTGCATAGGCGATTGAAACTATTGGTGAATCCGTACTACCAACAGAAAGACCAATAATATCATCCGTCCAAGATAAGACATGTAAAGGGGATCCAAGAGAGCACATAAAGTAGAGGGCTAAGTGGGCACCTGCGAAGCCTCTATGCACATCTACAGCTTTACCCAACCAACCATTGACACTAGGTAACAAAGTAATTCCCCCATAACAAGTCTGCAACCAGCCAATGAATTGTGATGGAAACCCATACCACCCCAAACAGGCCCAAAGATAATTATATTCCACTCTATCAAAAGCTTTAGATTGATCAAGGCACACCAAATGCCGAAAAAGTTCTCCGGCTGTCCCTTTAGAAATGAGCTCCTGAAGCAGAATCAATGCATCCTGGATCTTCCTACCAGGCACCTCACTAAACTGAGATGGATGAAATAAAGAGCCTAAAACACCCCGTAACCGGACACAAAAAATTTTCATTAGGATCTTATAATCCGTATTCAAGAGTGACAACAGCCTCCAATTGGTCAAATCTCCTCTATCCCCCGAATCTTTGTATAGAAAAAGTAGGATCCCCTGCAACATGCTGTGTGGCAGCACCCCCTTCCGCAACCCCTCATTCAAAACTTGACAAAGATCCGTTCCCATGACTTCCCATAAGGGTTTGTAAATTTCATGAGATAACCCATCAAACCCAGGAGTGACACTAGGCTTCAAAGACCAAATTGCTGACTTCAACTCTTCAACACTGATTGGTTGTACCAAAGTGAGCTGTTCTACAGGGGTCAAACACGGAACCTGTCTGCTAAGAAACCAGTTACGGATGGGAACCTCAGAGAGGAATCCACTTTGAAAGGTAGTAGAAACATGATTATGTATCATATCTAGCATACCAACATTAGTAGAAACCTGCCCACCCCCTTCAGTATGTAAATATTGCATAACTCTAGAGGTGCGTGAAAACTGCAAATGCTCAAAGGGTAGGGTGTCTCTTTTTTTCCCAGAAACATCAAAGGAATGCTTCTTTTCCATCTCCTGTAATACCTTAGACTGTAAGTCTGCCATCTCTCTCTTAACCTGATTAATCTGCTCCAGACACTCAGGCCCCAAAAACTGATGAAAAGAAGACAAAAATGCAATCGTTCTCTATGAGACCGCAATCTATCATGCGTCAGTTGACCGTTCAATCTACCAATACGTTTAAAGAAAATTCGAATCTCACATTTAGTGTCTTCCCACCAAACATTCGTATCATCATATAGAAACAACACTGATCGTCTGGCCAAAAGCAAGGAGCGCAACCCCTCAGCAACACAAAGAATGTCCAACAGGACTGTATTCAATTTCCAGTACCCCGGCCCTCTACGGGTAGCAGGCAAATCACTTAACACCAATTTAAGCAATCTATGATCCAAAGCGACCTCCTGTAAAACTTGAGACGGGCAACAACCCCAGGAAATAAAAATAGTCTATCCGGGACGCTCGGACCACAAAAATAAGTATATCCAAAACCAAGTTAAAGGCCCAAAAGCATCCACCAGTCCTGATGTCTGAAGCAGATAACCAAACAAGCTGTATCACAATACAACTTTCTTTTCATGTTCCGGGGCAGGCGGGGAGTGAGGAACAATTAAAGTCTCCTCAAGTACAACAAAGAAGAGTTGCATAAAAGGCATAGCGCCTTAAAAGGACACCGGTCAAACTTAGATTGAGGGGCATAAATATTGATCAATCTCAAAGGTAGAGAATTCCACCTAATATCCAACACCAAGGCTCTACGGGCAGGATCTCTAGCTGGTGTATCACTGTAACGTAAGAATTAAAAAAAACAAATCCCAACCCCACTACATAACTCATTACCCAAGGACCAAAAACTATCACCCCATAACCAGCCAGCAGTGGCAGCAGCTACCTCCTCAGAGGTATGCAAACATGTATCCTGAAAAAAAACAGAATCCAAATTCTCAGATAGGAAATGAGAATAAGTGGACTTGCGTTTTACAGGGGATTTAATACTGTTAGTATTCAAAGTTGCCACACGAAAACAAAAGGAAACCATAAAAAAAAATTCAGAAAAAAGAAATCACTTAACTTTACTAGACGCCCTAGTGATCCGTCCAGTTTTACCATCTGAAGGCCTCGGGCCTACCTGACCTGCCTCAGTGTCCTGACACACAGGCCTAGTAGGAGAAGAAGGAGGCCCAGGTATCTCAGATAGAACCTCCATACCCTCCGCCAGAACAGTGAAATCGTTAGGATCAACAAAGGAGACATCAGGAATAGCCAATGCAGATTTTTTTCCTAACTTCCCCTTCCCCCTAGCCACCTTACTCTTTTTCCCCCCAACCACTGTAAAACCAGTCAGTAAGGAATCATCCCCTCCCACAGAGTCAGTTTGGAGAAGAGCCTTACCTGACCCCGTCCCAGACCCATCTGTAGACTCAAATGGTGGGAGCACCGGGTCATCTGAATTCAGATCAGGAGCAGAGATCTTACTCGAGTCAGACAAAGGGGCACCACAGAAGCGTCAGGCACCAACCTGCCCCCGGCAGGTAGGCCAGGGCGAACCGCCTCCCTAATATAACAATCTTGAATCCCAAAATCAGCCTCAGCTGTATTTTTTGCAGCCAAGGGACAAAGTTCAAAAGTGTGACCCACCTGCCCGCAAAGGTGACATTTAGAAGCCTGAAAGCAGTGGGCACTGGGATGACTGGTTTCCCCACAATAAGAACAGGCAAGTACCTCGCAGTTTGTGCTGATGTGAGTACGAGACCCACATTTAAAGCATACCCGAGGTTGCCCAGGATAAAAAAGAAAGCCTTTATCCCGCCCCCCAAAAAAACAATTGGGCAAATGAATCAAATCCGAATCAGTGGAATGCAGTTTGACCTGAAACTTCCAACCCCCATTCCAAAAGCCCTCAGCATCTAAGATGGGAACAGGGTTCCCCTGAATATCACATCTTTTAGACAGCCAATGCACAATATCAACAATGTTCACCCCTTCATTGCGAAACCTAATCGTAATGACTCTAGAAGCTTGTTTAGAAAGAGGTAAAACAATAAAGTCTGACCAAAATGGGTTTGTCTTTAAAGTCAAATATCGGCTCCAAAAAAGTTCCAAAAAGGCAGAGGTACGGAAACTAACGTCAAAGGTAAATTCCCCCGGAACATGAATCAGGGCATAGACTTCAGATGGAGAGAAACCCATGCTTTGTTTTAACAACGATTTTCCAACGTAAAACCTGTCAGGAGGGTTATCTCTAGGACCTACATACCGCAACCTGACAGCGTTCCGTCTTCTGGCAAGCTCCAAAGGTTGTCGGAAATGACTGGCATAGGTGAGCTTAGGCACAGAATCTATAATCGGCCCCTTCAAAACCGAGGAGGAATCCATAGTGCCAGCAGAGCCCACCAAAGGATCCCCCAAGGGTGCAATAGGCTGTAGACAAGCCTGAATGGGAAAAGAAGCCTGCAAAACTGAGACTGGGGCAACAACAACAGGAGCAGGGGCAACCCCAGTACTTATCTGAACTTCCTCTGAAGTAACCACAGATCCATCAGTCGGTTTCCACTCAGCCCCAGCAATCTGAATCCAGTCTGTTCCCTGCAATGCTCGTTCAGGAGACCACATTGCTTCCGACAAATCTCCCCAGTCTCGAGGGACTGCAATTTCTCCAGGGGGAGACCGGGACACAGCAGAAAGCAGCTTACTAGGCCCCACAGCCTCCGACGTACTCGGGGAGTTTTCTGAACGCTTCTGTTTCCTGTCGTCCTCTGAAAGGAGACTCCGACGCTCTTGAGCTAGGAGCTCACTGACTCGCAAGAGTTCCGTTTCCAAACAACGTTGTTTGTCCCTTAAACTGAGATCAGAAACTGCAGGTAACTCCAGTGGACCGCTAGAAATGGCAAAATGCTGGCCACCTCGCAGGTGCATTCCAGCTGCCACTTCAGCGGATCCAGTCTGGGAAACATCACAAGATTCATCAAGATTTTGGGCTACCTCAGCCCTTGGCAAAGCTCCGTCCTCCTCCATGGCTGAGAGAGGAATGACCTCCTCCAACAGCAGCAGGACCCCCTACCGACAAATAGTAGGGGAATTTCTCCGGTGTCCTGCCCTAGTTTTCCTCATTTCACTAAAAATACCACCAATAGCTTGACCTGGTTCAGTGTCAGCTGGTTTCCATCTGTATTCTCCCGCACCACTGGATGAGGCTGAAAATAGGCAGAATTGTCTAGTCCTCCTTTCCTGGTCAACAAAAACTAACTAAATAAATAAATACAATTTTAATGCCAGGTTAGGGGCTATTAATATTGGGCTCTGATGGCAGATATTTTTTTTAGTCCTAACATTTGTCAGGCAGCACATCAATCAAATCCCACAGATTGTGGGGTTTGTTACACTTTGGGGAAAATGGAAGGCACTTGCATGTACACTGCAATGCAGCGTAGTTAGTAGCTCATTTATTTATTCATTTGTTTACTGGGTAGGTGCACTGGTCCGAGAACCATTTTCAGGCATGACCTGGGCCATTGAGGATGGTACAGGACTTCAGCAAGTACAGAGGAGGATGGGACAAGGCGTAGAGTCATCCAGAATTGTCTCAATAACATGCAAAATAAAATGGTAGCACTCATTGCAAAGTCTGGGCTCGTGCTGTGCTTCCCCTTAGAGTGCTTGCGCTGTGCTGTGGCTTGCATGCATGAACATTTTTAGTTAATTAGTCCTGTGACTTGCAGAGGGTCAGGAAAACAATGTCCTGTGTGGTGTTTTCCATGAGCGTGTGGGCCTGCTGCTCAGAGTGTTGCTGGATCTATCCACTTGCATGACCAATGGCGAGCTGCCGCACCAGTGGTGGCTCCAGGAATTTGGAATGAGTGGGATACAACCAACGTCCAGATAATCTGAAATGG
Source organism: Neoceratodus forsteri (assembly GCA_016271365.2). NCBI lineage: Eukaryota > Metazoa > Chordata > Ceratodontiformes > Ceratodontidae > Neoceratodus > Neoceratodus forsteri. The sequence goes on along the minus strand of CM028138.1, from coordinate 276,623,005 downwards.
AGCGCACAGAAAATAAACCTGGCAGATCGTCTTCTTTAGTCATCTTGAGGTAGAAGTATCCTCCTTCAGATGATATTGATGAATCACCAATGCCAGCACCATACCACAGTGCACTGTTGCGTGAACCTGCGCTCATCCATCTTTTCTTACTTTCCATTCACATTCTAATCCATCTCTCACAAGCAAATGCACTCAGCAGGCTCTGGTGCTGCTGCATTCAGGAGCAACACACAAGCAAACACAAATATGCAATACAGACAAGACAATAAAGGCAAACTTAACATTTATTAACTGCAGATAATTGACTACCAGGACCAGGGCAGCTAACACTCTGGTGCTTTAAGCAATTCTGGTTCTTCATCAGAGTGCCTAGAATTTTTAGCTATGAAAGGCACACATCACCTGGGCTTATTTCCAGGTGCAAGCTGGGAGCACAGAGATGTTATGTTGCTTTACTATGGGCCACACAGTATGCAAGTGGTGGTTGTAGGATTCAAACCCAGGTCTGCTGGGTCTCCAGGTTCACAGCAAAGTACTCTAACCTGTAGGCAGTACTGCCCCCTGGTGAAGAGCCAGCATGATTGAAAGTGCAGGGGTCTTAGGCGTCCTGGTAGCTCTTTAGCTGCAGTTAATAAATGTTACATTTGCATTTATTTGCTAGTGTAGATTGCATACTTGTGTTTGCTTGTATGCCCATCCTAATCTATACCTCTCAACTGTTGAACTTTAGGGGAGGTTGTTCCTCACTCAGAACCCCACTGTCCATACCTTTCAACTGTTGAGGAATGTCCCTTACTTTGTCCCCAACAATGCATGTGTTCATACCTCTTTGTTATCCCACATAAGGAAGGAGTCCCTAATTTAACCCTTCAAATTTCCGCTGTTCCACATGGATGAAAAAGGTGCCATCCCATACAGAAAATGTGCTGTCTCACCCATTGTAAACTCAGGGTGGGATATTCAAAGGGTTGCGCATGGTGCAACAGGGTTGTGCCATGCGCAACCCACCAATGCACCCCGGCGTGATATTCAAAGGGACATGTTGTGCAGCGCAACTCCCGATGTGCCAGGGCGCATCGGTAATGTATGCAGCGCAAGTGCGGGGGCATGCCCATGCATACACGGCACATCCTGATATTCAGCCCGGGATGTGCGGCGCATATGCTGGCACAACCCCACCTTGCGCCACTCAGGGGGGTGCAAAGATGTGCCTGGGAAATTCAGGAACAAATCCTGGCCACCCACAGGCGAGCTGCCATATTGCAAGGAGCAACACGGCAGCCGCCTGCTGTGGGAGGCCACCCGCCCACCGAGGACACAGTCCACATGCCCCCTGCCCAGGGACCGTTGTGCCCCCCTCGCCCGTTCATGGGCATACAGTATGTGAGTGTAAGCCCTGGTGGTCCAGTGGACCGCTATCCATTGACCGATCATGTTCATATGTTACAATAATCCCTGGTGGTCCAGTAGACAGCTATCCATTGCCGATCACAGGCATATGTTAAAATAATCCCTGGTGGTCCAGTGGACCAATCCCCATCGCCTGATCGCAGGCATAAGATAAAACACCCTGTTGGTCCAGTGGACTGCTGGACTGCTATCCAGTGTCCAATCACAGGCACGACATGAATAATTCCCTGGTGGTCCAGTGGAACCCCCCCCCAGTGCCCGATCGCAGGCGGAATGTACAAAGGACACCCTAGTGGTCCAGTGGTACCCCCCTCTTCACCCACCCACTGGGTCCCCACCACCTGCACTCCCCAGTCAGCAGTGGGTGACAGCACCCTTCCCAAAGCCGCCTGGCCACCCACCGATTGACAGCGTACAGTAGGGTCTGTACATCTATTGGTTCACTGTGTGGGCCAATGGGCATGCAGACCATATTGTACTACACAGCCTGAATTGTGAATGGTTCATTCCACATTTCGAGCCTATGTAATACAATATGGTCTGCATGCTGATAACCTCAGTGAATAAATGGCGTGCAGGCCCTACTGTCTGTCGACAGTGGTGGCGGCGGCGAGGTGCTGCTGCCTGCCGCTGCTGATTGGGGTGAGGGTGCAGGGTGGTGAGGGACTCAGTAGGCGGTTGGGGAGGGGGGTACCACTGGACCACTAGGGTGTCCTTTGTACATTCTGCCCATGATTGGGCACTGTGGGGGTTCCACTAGCCACCAGGGAATTATTCATGTCGTGCCTGCGATCGGGCACTGGATAGCGGTCCACTGGACCACCAGGGTGTTTTATCTTATGCCCGCAATCGGGTGATGAGATCAGTCCACTGGACCACCAGGGATTAACTACATGCCCATAATTGGCTGAATGGGGCGGGCCCACCGAGGGCAGCAATGCGTCTCCCATGACTGCAGCCTCGCGGGGCACTGGGCGCGGTCGCCGGGGATCGGCACTGCATGCAAATGGGGCCATGACATGCAAATGGCCCATTTGCACCTGCATGCATAATGGCCTCATTTGCATGCCCGGCTGAATATCACCGAGTTGCTGCTTTAACTGCGCTGGCTGGCGCGGCTGCTCCTTCTGCCCTTGCGCTGGTGCGGTGCCACTGCACCATGCACAGTGCGATGCACAGTGCCATATTCAGCGGTGCTGAGCGATGGCACAGCACCATTGAATATCGTATGGTCCATACCCTGGCTCAGCCCAGCTGCGCTGTGCCCAGGCTTGCGCCCCTGCCTGGCGCAGTCTGAATATCCCGCTCTCAGACTTTAAATCAAAAAGTTTTTTGCATTATGTTTTTGTGGTAAATCAAAACTAAACCTTACACAAACAAATCACGGTTGTTAGTGTTCCGTGCTTGTAGTTCTATATTTAATAATGTGCAGTCCCACATTTTAATTTGGCAGTCAGAGGGCACCCAGATCAAGTAGTGATTCAGAGTCCCACGGTGATACAAAAGGGGTTACAGGGTTATTACAAAATATGTTGTATAATCCTCCTCTCCTTTACTTCTTTACTCTCAGTTGTCCTGTCATATCCCTTCCCATTGCATCCCTGTCATACCCAGCCAAACACATATTCCCGTCCCTCCAAGTCCAGGCCAGGCTAGCCTGCTGCCTACCTAGGAAGAAGACTGTACAGACAGGAGGTGCCCATCTAGCCTGTCTGCCATTTTTGCAGCGGTGGTTACCGAACAACCCTTCCTCAGTAAGATATTTGTCTAGCCTGTATTTAAATGTACTTAAGGTTCCACTGTCAACCACATCCATTGTTAGGCTGTTCCAGTGAAGAACTACCCGATGAATAAACCAGTGACCTCTCTTGGTGGTTTCAAAAATTTGGCCTGCTAACTGGTACTTAACTATTTTCCCTCAGTGTTTTTTTTTAACTATGAATGAAGGCATCCCCCAAGATCAGTACTGTGTATTGATTTATATACTGTGATCATTTCACCTCTTAACCTCCGCTGTTCCAGTGAATACAATCCCAGTGCACAGAGTCTTTCCTCATAACTAACAGACTCTAAACCTTTTACCATTTTGGTAGTTCTTTGGACTCTCTCTAATCTCTCAATATCCCCTTTGTTATTGGGTGCACAGAGTTGCACACAGTACTGTATGTGTGGTTGCACCAGTGCCCTGTACCTAGGCATGATGACATCCCTACTCCTGCTAGTAATATTCCTTCTTATGCATCCAATTATTCTACTGCATTTGGTGATGGTGTCCTTGCAGTGTTTTGTGTACCGGAGGTTGTTTGTTACTGTAATACCAAGATCTCTCTCACTCTCAGAAGCTTTCAAAATCACGTCTCCCAGTTTGCAATTTGACTGAGGGTTGTTTTTACCAAAATGCATGACACCACATTTCTCATTGTTGTACTTCATTTTGTTGATAATAACACAGTAGTTGACAGCAGATAAGGACCCCTGGGCCCACCTAGTCTGCCCGTATTCCCTGCCTGCATCAGTGGCTGCTGACCCTTATTATTTTTGCGTTTAACTGTTTGTTTCTATGTAATTATAGTTTTATTTTAGGAATATGTTATTTATTGATATTTTGATGGTTGGTTTTATGTACGGCACCCAGGGCCTCCGGGACTGGGTGCCTTTTTAAATAAAATTTGCCTTGCCCTACTTGGTCATTGGCTTTTGCCTCTCTTCCTCACATCCAGGGTTCCCTTATGGCTATCCCATGCATGTTTAAATCTCCCCACTATGTTAGCACCCACCACTTCCTGGGGTAGGCTATTCCAAGCAGCCACCACCATCTTTGTGAAGAAAAACCTCCTCACATTTCCCTTTATCCTGCCCCCCTCCAATTGCATGTTGTCCCCCCTTGTCCTTGTGCAACTCTTGTACTGAAAAATGTCACCCCCGAACTTTGTTCAAGCCTTTAAGATACTTGAAGGTCTCTATCATATCCCCTGTTCCCCTCTCTCTTCAAGTGTATACATATTGAGGTCTTTTAATCTGTCCTCATATGTTTTCTGATTAGATTAGTGACCATTCATCAATTTCAGCCTGAAGTAAACAAACTTGGTGGTCACTGTCTACAATATATCCCATCTTTGTATTGTCGGCAAACTTGCTGGTCCAACCTGCTTTTGTGAAGTCCATGCTAGAGACATGTATGTTAAAAAATGATGGACCCAAGACTGACCTCTGGGGAACACTGCTGGTGACAGCAATTTTATCAGAGTCTTGTTCATTAACCCTGACCCTCTTGTATTTACCTAAGATTTAATTGATAAAAAATGTGGGTATTTACTTCTTTTCTCTCCAAGTATTTGACCAGTTCGGCATGTGGCACTTTCTCAAATGCCTTACTGAAGTCGAGGTATACCACATCTACAGGCTTACCTATGTCTAATGTGTTGCTGAAAAGTTAATCAAATTAGTCTGAAAAGGATCATCCATTATGGAAGCCATGTTGATTTTGGTCCAGTAAGCCATTCATTTTCCAATTTTCCCTCTGTATGATTTCTTATCAGTGTTTTCATGGTTTTGCAGACAACTGATGTTAGGCTAACTGGCCTATAGTTCCCCTAATCTGCTTTGCTACTGTAACCCTCTTCCCAGTGTCTAGGGGTATTCTGGTGGTAAATGTCCAAGAGGAGGGGGGACCACAGCAGAAGCTACAACCAGATGGCCTTCGTTTACCAAGTTCCTGGTGAAGACTGCTCTTGATTCACTTGGGGTGCTGGGCTAGGAAAGAACTGAGACAACACTTAATTTAAGATAAAACAGTGGGATCCCATTTAATAACACTGTGTAATTCCATGGAGCAAACGAGGTAGTTGATTTCAAACGGGGAGCTTGTCACACTGGACTGAAATGGCCACTTCAATTCCAGAGTCCAAATGTCTACATTATGCAACAACCATACAGTGGGATGTGATCCAGACAACACTCTAAACTTAGGCACCAGCTCAATTACACAGCAGAGTCCTCCTGGTCCCAAAGGCTACCCTTCTCTCTATATCCTGCAGCAGGACCCAATACGATTTGTCCCTCTGTACTCCTTCCCTTCAGCACAGGGCAGCCAGTCCTCTTCTCATGGATGCTCCCATCCCATAGATTCCTTCTGGGTGACTGTGCCCTAGACATATGGGCAACACATCCCCAAGGAGGCTCCAGCAAAAACTCTCCTCTGCTGCCTTCATATCCAAACTTCTCTATACCCCTCGGATCTCCCTTGGGCCTCGTACACAGGCTTATCATTTCCACTGGTGCTGTTGCTCATATGTAGCTGGCTGATGGACCCAGTTCTCCCCATCCGTGGAGATCCCTCAAGACAGCCACTGCCACATCAAGATCCAGTCCCTTCTTTTCTCTGCACTGCAGAATCCCTCTAGGTATGCCACAAGTGGGCTGTCTCCCCCGCTTCTTGCACAAACCACCCTACTTTCAAGCCAGCAGGCTCCCATGCCCACCAGCCAGCCCCACACCCAAGGTATGCCCATGTCAAGGCAGTCCTCCAGGGTGAAAAATGTTAACCCTTTACAGGCCAGGGTTGTGATAACCCAAAAATATGAAGCTAAAAGGTGCATGTCCTAGCATATGTGCAGCGCCCCACAGGCGGGGTTACACTACCTTTTTATGTCGACACTGGCGCATGCGCAAGGCGTTTTGAGAGTAGCACACTTTGGAGTGTGCCTCTCCTGTTCAATCCACTGCTCTGTTGAGCAGGCGTGCGATCCTGCACCAATGGGTGCGGGAGCTGTGTGTGACAGCGGTGGTCTTTGCTCGAAAAACGCTGTCATACACAAGCCAGTAAAACCTCACGCCCCCAAGCTTTGGTGCCATGTTGGGAGCCCACCACAGGCGTGGCAAGCGTCCTCGTCCTCTGCCAGCAGGGTGCCCAATCCCCGTCGGCTCCACGTCCCCAAGGCCCCCCAAAGCTTGGTGCCATGCTGAGAGCCCACCCAGCATGGCAAGCGTCCAGTGTCGTCTTTTTTTTTTTTAACCTGAAAAATAAGCGGTCCCATGGCGCTTCTCCCAGCCCCCTTCACAACCCGCACCCACCCACTGCACACCTGCCTCCCCACCCCCTTACCCCCATACTTACCTCCGGGCTCAGTGTGATAATCTTGGTGGACCCGGAACACGTCTGCACTCTTCAAAGCCAACGCGAACTGAGGAAATGCCAGTAAGCTGTATAATGGGCTAGATAGGGGGTTTTCAACTTTATTGCATATCTCAGGCATTTTTTGGAATTTTTGCCCAAATTTTCAACATGGGGTTTTGGGACCCTTCTCATGCATGATCTCACTGTCATGGCGTTATTTGGGCCGAAGGTGATTTCGCAGTCACTGCGCCAAATACCCTTCGAGGTCGACTCTTCATGACAATGTTGATTCATGGAGGGTCCAAAACTCATGTGAGGTGATGGCTCTAAAATGTTTGTTTATGGCGTGCATTCGCAGTTCCTACGCGGGCCGTAAGTTCGTGAATTTTCAATATTTTCACTCCAGATTTTCAACATTGCCATTTTACCACACCTCCTTATGAGCAGTATAGCTGTCATTTTCACATCCTGCCCAAAACGTGTTTCCGCCCATTGGCGCTATTAGGCGCGGTTGGTGTGCAAACTCAATGTATGGGACACATTAAGAAAATCACAGTGATACTGTTCATGAGCAGAGGTCTTAAAATGGCTGTGTTGAAATTGGTAATAAATTCCCAAAAATAACTGTTTCTGACGCGTGTTGTGCAGTTTCTCACATTTCGTAAGTTCGCAATTTTCAATATTTTCACTCAGATTTTCAACATTGCCATTTTACCACACCTCCTTATGAGCAGTACAGCTGTCATTTTTGACATCCTGCCCAAAATGTGTTTCCGCCCATGTAGTACACAATGGCGCAGTCGGTGTGCGAAATCAATGTATGGGACACAGTAAGAAAATCACAGTGACACTGTTCATTAGCAGAGGTTTTAAAATGGCAATGTTGAAAATTTGGTGAAAAAATTCCTAAAATGACTGTTTTACGAGCGTGCGTTGCACAGTTCCCACGCATGCTCGTAGGTTTACGAATTTTCAATATTTCCACTCCAGATTTTCAACATTGCCATTTTACCACACCTCCTCATGAGCAGTACAGCTGTCATTTTTCACATCCTGCCCAAAACATGTTTCCGCCCATGTAGCGCACAATGGCGGAGTCGGTGTGCGAACTCAATGTATGGGACACATTAAGAAAATCACAGTGACACTGATCATGAGCAGAGGTCTTAAAATGGCTGTGTTGAAAATTTGGTGAAAAATTCCTAAAATAACTGTTTCTGACGTGTGTTGTGCAGTTTCTCACACACTTGTAAGTTCATTTTCAATATTTTCACTCCAGATTTTCAACATTGCCATTTACCACACCTCCTTATGAGCAGTACAGCTGTCATTTTTACATCCTGCCCAAAGCGTGTTTCCGCCCATGTAGTGCACAATGGCGCGGTCGGTGTCTGAAATCAATGTATGGGACACAGTAAGAAAATCACAGTGACACTGTTCATTTGCAGAGTTTTAAAATGGCAATGTTGAAAATTTGGTGAAAAAATTCTAAAAATGACTGTTTCGAGCATCGTTGCTACGTTCCACATAGCTTTCGTGGGTTCACGAATTTTCAATATTTCCACTCCAGATTTTCAACATTGCCATTTTACCACACCTCCTCATGAGCAGTACAGCTGTCATTTTTCACATCCTGCCCAAAACATGTTTCCTACCATGTGGCGCACAATGGCGCAGTCGGTGTCATTCCTCAATGTTTGGGACACATTAAGAAAATCACAGTGACACTGTTCATGAGCAGAAGATCTTAAAATGGCTGTGTTGAAATTGAGTAAATTCTAAAAAACTGTTTCTGAGCATCGTTCTGCAGTTCCTCGCGCTTGTAAGTTTGCAATTTTCAATATTTTCACTCCAGATTTTCAACATTGCCACTTTACCACACCTCCTTATAAGCAGTACAGCTGTCATTTTCACATCTTGCCCAAAAGCGTGTTTCTGCCCATGTAGTGCACAATGGGCGCGGTCGGTGTCTTGAAATCAATGTATAGGACACAGTAAGAAAATCACAGTGACACTGTTCATTAGCAGAGGTTTTAAAATGGCAATGTTGACAATCTGGTGAAAAAATTCCTAAAAATGACTGTTTTATGAGCGTGCGTTGCACACTTCCCACGCACTCTCGTAGGTTTGCGAATTTTCAATATTTCGACTCCAGATTTTCAACATTGCCATTTTACCATACCTCCTTATGAGCAGTACAGCTGTCATTTTTCACATCCTGCCCAAAACGTGTTTCCGCCCATGTAGCGCACGATGGAGCAGTCGGTGTGCGAACTCAATGTATGGGACACATTAACAAAATCACAGTGACACTGTTCATGAGCAGAGGTCTTAAAATGGCTATGTTGAAACTTTGCTGAAAAAATTCCTAAAAATTACTGTTTTACGAGCGTGTGTTGCGCAGTTCCTACGCATGCTCGTAAGTTCGCGAATTTTCAATATTTGCACTCCAATGACTTCCAAATATCTAAACAGCACATAGAAGCAAGCAACATTCGGCATTGACAAATGCTTGTTTATTTTGCATTAGCTTGCATGCATGTGCAAGGACGTTTAGGACAGTACGACTTTTTGAAGGTGTGTGACCCTCCTGTCCAATGCAGTGCTCAGTGTAGCGTGTACACCCTACTGCACCAATGGATGCATGGCTGTCTATGACAGCAGTTTGGCTCAGTGGTCTTCAGTTAAAAGAAAAGCACCACTGCAATTAGCGGTGGTAACGTGCGTGTATTTAGCGTATTGACGTCACCCTTTTCCCTCTGGCTGCTAACAAAATCCCTCCCACTTCCTCCCTCTGCTGCCGTCTACCCTGCTCCCTTGTTATAGCCCCTAACAAACACATTGTATGTGCAGACCGAGTGCACAGTCCCCATTGTCTCCAGGCCCCCCCAACAAATACCCAGGTGACATGCTGGAGCCCACCCAACATGCCCATTGTCCCTGTAAATGGGAAAACTGTCCATAACATCTTTTGTTTTTAAAACCTGTGAAAACAGAAAACCATCACGCTGCGTCTTGTGCCCCTCCCCGAACCCACACCCACCTCTGCATACCCACTTCCCCTCGCCCCATACTTACCTCCGAGCCTGGCGCAATGATCTTTAGTGTGGAGGGGAACACGCTCTGCACTCTTGAAAGCCGAACGAAACTGAAGAAATGATGGTAAGCTGTATAATGGCATAAATGTTATTTTTCCAACTTAGGTGGCTATCTCGGCATTTTGCAAATTTTGGCACCACATTTTCAACAGGGGTTCTTGGGACACCACCTCATGAATTCAGTTACTGTCATGTGAGTTATTCGGTCCCAAAGGTGATTTCATGGTCACTGTACAAAATCACCTTTTGGGGTTGATTAACAAACAACAGTGTCACTGTTAATGAGGTGGGCTTCAAAATCCTATGTTGCAAATTTGGTGAAAAAATATCAAAAAATACTAATATTCTGACGTCGTTAGTAGTTTCCACGCACACTCATAACTTCAGAATTTGAAATATTTTCACTCCAGATTTTCAACACTGGCATTTTTTCACACCTCCTTATGAACAGTACAGCTGACATTTTCACATCCTGGCTGAAATGTGTTTTGCACATCCAGCGCACAATGGTGTGGTCACAGTGAGAAATCAATGCTCAGGACAGATTATGAAAATCACAGTGACACTGTTCATGAGCAGAGGTCCCACAATGCCTATGTAGAAAATTTGGTGACAAAAGTCCGCAAAATGACTGTGTCATAAGCGTTCATTGCGCAGTTTCCATGTACGCTCGTAAGTTCGAGAAATTGTCGTATTTTCACTCCAGATGTTCAACATTGCCATCCCTTCACACCTCCCTATGAATGCTACAGCTGTCATTTTTCACATCCTGCCCGAACTGTGTTTTTGCACATGTGGAGCACAATGGTGTGGTCACTGTGGGAAATCAACACTAAGGACAGATTAACAAAATAACAGTGGGACTGTTCATCAGCAGAGGTCTCAAATGCTTTTATGAGATGGGGGTAACAAAAAGGTCATGCTGAAAATTTATTGTGCAAATACCAGCAATCTCACAGGGCATTAGGGTAAAGCACCATACGTGCCAAACACCACTGCAAATACCTGCAAGCGAACGTTCGGCATTGACAAATGCTTGTTGTAAATAGGCACAATGATTGCTGCCTTCCAGTCATCTGACATCACACCAGATTCCAATGATTTGTTATATAATGCAGTCAAGGGGCTGACTATTTCCTCAGCTAATTCACTCAACAGTTTAGGATGTATTCTATCAGGTCCCTGTAATTTATCAGATGTGTTCTATCTGGTCCCAGTGATTTATCAGATGTATTCTATCTGGTCCCTGTGATTTATCAGATGTATTCTATCTGGTCCCTGTGATTTATCAGTTTTAACTGCCTTTAATAATTCATAGATATCATTCTCAGCAAATTGGGGTGCACAATCTGAACCCTGTATATGTGTATTACACAAATCTGAAGTTTGGTATACTGAGCGGAAAAATGTGATCAGTAGGCTAGTAGTGTCTTTATCATTTGTGATCATTTTAATTGTCCTTTACCAATGGCTGTACTGACTTGGATCCACTCCTTCTGCTGTTCACATGGGCCCAGAACATTTTTGGATTTATTTTGAAATGTTCAGCTATTTCCTCTTATTTTGCCCTTTTGTAATTTCTTATCAGTGTCTTGCACTCCTTTGCTTATTTGGTAAAGTTCCCAAGGTTCTTTTCCCCCTGAATCCTTCTCTTAAGTTTGCTTTTATTTAACACTTTTCTTGTCAACCAGGTTGGTTTCCTCCCATTTATATTTTATTTTTATGTTTGCTTGCACACATGTGTAAGAAACATGTGCCATCATCCGAGATTTCAGAGGTGTGTCACCCCCTCTTCCAATTCAGTCAGTGTGTTGGCAGGCACGGCCCCTGTAAGCCAAAGCATGCTGGAGCTGTCTATGACAAGCTCCAAAATGCAGTGGCATACCGTTGAAAGGGGGAGCTACGCTTCAGTGAGCAGCGATAAGATATCGCCTGCTCATGCGCAGCTCCCCCTACACCACACACACGCACGCTTGCATGGCGGTGCACCCCCTACTGCGCACACACTGTACTTAATAGCAGGGCGCCCAATCCCCGTCGGCTGTGCTGCGCTCCCCGTCCCCAAAGCCTTCCAAATGCCATGCTGGGTGCTTACCCCAGCGTGGCAACTCATGATATAGCCGGCGGGGTTGCCCAATCCCCGTCGGCTCCACTGTCCTCACCCCGGAATATTGGGTGCCACGCTGAGGCCCACCCCAGCATGGCAATAGATGCTTTGGCCCGACGGGTGCCCTAATCCCATCGGCTGAATGCCCCCTCCAACCATCCTTGTGCACGCTTAGGGAGCCACCCAGCGTGGCAAGCGTCCGTGTCGTCCTTTTTTTAACCTGTAAGAAAAAAGCGGTCCCACGTAGTCTCCCTGGCCCCCTCCCACAACCCGCAGCCACCCTCGCACCCTGCCTCTCCACACCCCCTCACCCATACTTACCTCTGGACCTCGGCTGGCGATCTTGATGGACGGGAACACGTCTGCACTCTTCAAAGCCGACCCGAACTGAGGAAATGCGGTAAGCTGTATAATGGGCTAGATAGGGTTTTTTCAACTTTGTTGCATATCTCAGGCATTTTTTGGAATTTCTGCACCAAATTTTCAACATGGGTTTTTTGGGGACCCCTTCTCATGAATGATGTCAGTGTCATGGCGTTATTCGGGCCTGAAGGGTGATTTTGCAGTCACTGCGCGGTCACTGTGCGAAATCACCTTTCTGGACTGATTAACGAAAAGACACTGCCAGTGTTCATAAGGTGGGCTCTCAAGAAGTCTATTTTGAAAATTTGGTGGAAAATTTCCAAAAAACAACTGTTTTACGAGCATGCGTTGCGCAGTTCCTACGCATGTTCGTAAGTTGTCGAATTTTCAATATTTTCACTCCAGATTTTCAACACTGCCATTTTACCACACCTTCTTATGAACAGTACAGCTGTCATTTTTCACATCTCACCCAAAACATGTTTCCGCACATGTAGCGCACAATGGCGCAGTCGGTGTGCAAAATCAATGTATAGGACAAATTAAGAAAATCACAGTGACACTGTTCATGAGCAGAGGTCTTAAAATGGCTATGTTGGAAATTTGGTGAAAAATTCTAAAAATGACTGTTTCATTTAGTGTGTTATGCAGCTCCTATGCATGCTCATAAGTTTGTGAATTTAATATTTTCACCCAGATTTTCAACATTGCCATTTTATTACACTTCCTTATGAACAGTACAGCTGCCATTTTCATATGCCACCCAAAATGTGTTTTCGCACATGTAGCGCACAATGGTGCTGTTGATGTGTAAAGCAATGTTTGGGACAGATTAAGAAAATCACAGTCACACTGTTCATGAGCAGAGGTCTTAAAATAGCTATGTTGAAAATTCGATGACAAAGTCGTAAAATGACTGTGTTACGAGTGAGCATTGCGCAGTTTCCACGCACCCTCGTAAGTTCATGACTTTGTAATATTTTAAGTCCAGATTTTCACCAGTGGTATTTTTCCACACTGCCTTATTTACAGTACAGCTGTCATTTTTCACAACATGGCGGAAGTGTGTTTTCACACTTTCAGCGCAGAGATGCGTGGTCGCTGTGGGAAATCATTGTTCGGGACAGATAAAGAAAATCACAGTGGCACTGTTCATGATCGGAGGCCCCAAAATGCCTGAGTTGACAATCTGCTGTAAAAATATCCCTAACCTAATTATATTACGGTGTGCATTGCACAGTTTCTATGCTGCTCGTGACTTCACCATTTTTAAATATTTTTACTGCGGATTTGCAACATTGCCATTTTACACCTCCCCATGAACAGTACAGCTGTCATTTTACATCCTGTTCGAATGTTTTGCACCTGTGGTGCTAAAGCCGTAGTCGCTGTGCATAACTGACTTTTAAACTCTGAAACTGATATTCTCCCTGTTCATGAGGTGGGGTCACAAAAAAACCATGTCGAACATTTGGAGTGAAAATACCAATGAAGGCCTGAGGTATTAGGGTTTCCAACCATAACGCCCAACCCTGTAGAGCATGACAGGCATCAGGGGTGTGACTTGGGATTCTTGCCGGTAATGCTCATACCATTCCACACCCTGCAGCCAGTGAGAGGCATCGAGGTATGCCTTGGACTCTTCGGCCCCAAAGTTCACCCCATTCTCCTATATCACACCCATCTCACTGTATTTCCTAATGGAATGGGGTCGCATAGAGGCCAAAGACCCCAAGGAACACCATGACACTTGCCAGTGTCTGCAGGGTGGGGTGTACTGAAATAGTGAGGCCGTTATGCCTCACGACCCAAAGGCACACCCCAATGCCTGTCACTCTCTGCAGGGTGGTGGTGGGGTTAGTTTCAGTTCAATACTTCACTGCCATTCCTATTACGCAGCTCTGTGACTTCTACACTACCACTGCCAATGCCAGCAAGCAAACATTCGGCATTGACAAATGCTTGTTTAACCTCAGGTACAAAATTTGTTTCCAAACTTTTTAGTTTACCCACCATTATGCTCCACATTTCATTAGCAATGTTACCATAAAACTCCTCCTCTCACTTCCACTTTTTCAGTTCTGATTTCATTCATGTAAAATTTGCTCTTTGATAGCACGTAATTTGCAGTTGGACCCTTACTTCTACTAATTTTTTTTCCACACAAAAAGTTACCATCTGATGGTCACTGTCTCACAGGGGCTCTCTAGTAGTGCAGTTTTTAATATCCTCTCCCAGTCCCAAGTCACTTATGACTAAGTCCAGAATATTCCTACCCTGAGTTGGTGTTTCAGCATCTTATTTTAGTTTTAGATTCTTTATACTGATTGCTAGTCTGGAGTCTTGGGGATTCCCACCTTCCCCATTATCCCAGTTAATGACAAGCATGTTCAGGTCACGTACTAGAATAACTTTATTTTTCCCAGTAAACACTTGAGTTCTTTGGAAGGGGCCTCATAAATTTTCTCAGGTTGTGCTGGTGGTCTATAACATAATCTGAATATGTTGCTGCCTGTTCAAGTCCATATTATTTCATTTCCAGTTTCATTAATTCTTCTAACTTCCACCACCCATAAGCTGGTTTTCACATGCAGGGCTACCCCTCCAACTTTTCTTCCCTTCCTATCACTTCTAAAAAGAACATAATCCTTCAGCTGTTTGCCCCAGATGTCCTCTGGTGACTACCACGTCTCAGTGATTCCTATAAAGTGAGGCTTTTTGACCTCAGCAATCAGCTCTAGTTCTTTGAATTTATTGTTTAAGCTCCTTGCATTTATTAATAAACATTTCCAACTAGTAAGTTTTTCTTTCCTGACTGAGGTTCCCAAACAAGATTTTTTTATTGCCAGTATTGTCCAACTGGCTGGTTACTGCAACATTGACATTCAAGCCACCTTCCCGATTCCCCTTGGTTTTTAGTTTAAATATTTATCCAAGTGTTTATTTAGCCTGTCTCCCAGGATCCTCGCTCCCAACCTGTTTTTTTTTTACTTTTTATTTAAAAGATTTATAATATAAAATAAGTACAACATATGACAATACAATAGCTATCCAAACATACAAATACATATATGTAGTCGGACTTAAGTTTCTTATATGAGTAAATGCTACCTATTACCTTACTGAAGAGATAGATAGCTACTGTCTGTAGATAGATAGACAGAAAAATGGAGCAATTAACTCAATATACCAGCTGATTTATGGAAAAGCAATAGAATCATTAAAAAAGAGAAAAGAAAGAAAGAAAAAGAGAGGCAGGTGAAGAAACACATCCTTCCTGTATTGCTGTCAAACTGGTGGAGGTCTTTTTTCATCCATCTCTCAAGGGTCTTACCTATCAGCACATCACCTCCATTCCCCCAACCCCAACCCGACCAGTCATTTTATTCTCCTAAGGGACGAAGTTGGGCCTATGTCTCATTATATAAAGGACCCACCTTCTCCATAGCATCTCAAACTGTTCCCCAGTATGGCGACTCAGGGCCATGAGTCATTCCATATGATAAACCTCAATCATTATATCTTGCCAATCATGAATACTTGAGGGCACCAGGGAAAGCCATTTCCGTGTGATGGATTTTTTAGCTGTGAGTAGGCATATATCAGGTAGAATTTTAGTTGCAGGGTCCCGAAGACTCTCAGGGAAGTCTGCAAAAAAATAAAACTCGGGAGATACTTATAGGTGTTAAAAATATCTCAACCAGGGCAGCCTGAAATGCCCCCAAAAAGGGCTGCAATTTATCACAACCTTCCAAAATATGGCTATGGTTTGCAGGAGAGAAGTCGCAGCCCCTCCAGCAGGCTGCTCCTCATCCTGGAAGAAACTTAACATATATTGCAGGGGTCCTAAAGAATCATACTGCCAGTTTCCAAAAAAATTCCCTCCACTGATAGGAAGCTGTAATAGAATATAAAGAATGTGTGTATCGATCTCAGATGGGATCAGCGATACCAAACCCAGGGTCTAGCTCCCATCTCCTTTTAATAGATTGTATGGAATCCCCCTTTAACCCCACTAGGCCCCTATAAGTGTAAGACATCATATGGTTCAATGATACGGTACCTTCCAGGGTTCTCCGTATAATATCCACCATCTGAGTTTTATAACCCTCTAGCAGAAGTTCCTGGTGAAGAGAGTTGATAAAGTTAATTGCCTGCAGAAACCGAAATCGGTCCTGTGGTTGTAAATCATACCTGCACTCTAATTCTTCAAAAGAAAGGGGACGACCATCCTTAAGCAAGTGCCAGAGGATAATTATTCCCAGGCGTTCCCATTGGAGAAAACCATGGTCCAGCCTAGCTGGGTGAAAAGACTGATGACGAGGTAGGGAGAACAACAGAGGTCTGGCTGTACAAAACTGTTTAGAGCTTAATAATGTCCTCCAACATTTCAAAGTATTGCTTGTATAGGGGTAATCTCCCACAAAGGAATATAGGGACATGTTAAAAGAATACGGAAAAGGTTAATCAGTTCCTCCTCCTTCAGCTCTAATTCCTGCCACTTGGCAACATATTATTTATGGAGCCATAAAAAGATTATTCGTAGCTGAGCAGCAAGATAGTAGGAGTACAAATCAGGAAGGGCCAAACCCCCAGCCTGCTTAGGTAGTTGCAGTACTGAAATCCTAATTCTTGGGGGTTTGGAATCCCACACACAACAAGGTTTTTTTTTTATTCTTTTCATTAAAAATCTGTTTGAAGGAGACACCAGCAATGTCTGGGCTAAGTACAATACCCTTGGGAACAAGTTCATTCTCACTGCTTCCATCCAGTGTACCAAAGTGAGGGGTATAGTTCTCCACCTGTCCATATCTAAGTTCAATTGATGCATCAAAGGGGCATAATTAAATCTGTATAACTGTGCTGGGTCTTCTGTCAGAAATACCCGCAAATATTTCAATGAAGGTAGTTTCCACCGAAATGGATATGCCTGTTTAGTTCATTCTGAGGGGGTATAATTTAACTTTTTTAAGTTGACCCTATATGCCTCTACATCACTAAATCTGTCCAACAACCACCAAAGAGGAGGAAGGGAGTCCGCTGGATGGGTCAAATAAACCAACAAGTTGTCAGCATACAGGGCCAACTTATGGGACTCCCCACCTACCTCCACTCCCGTAATGGTTCCCTCTTGCCGAATCACCTGCACTAGAGGCTCCAAATATATGGCAAACAGGAGGGGGAAAAGGGACACCCCTGCCTGGTGCCTCTAAATAATGGTATGGGAGCCAGCCCGGTGGTGCTGGAGGTTGAGGTGCTGGTCGCTACACCTTGTGCCACGCCATGGACTCGAGTTCAGGAATGAGCCCAGGCTGATGGGGGTAGGCAGGGTCAAAAGAGGATCAAGCATCTGAAGGACTGCTCTCCTGTTTCAGGGAAGGGAGGTTTCCCATCCCGCTCGCTGACTGCCCTCTGGCAGTGGCCAGAGGGCAGTACGGGTCAGAAGGACATGCGCCGGTGTTCTTATGTCAGTGGGGAAGGGGGATGGGAGAAAAAGGAAAAAAAGGCAGGTTCCATGATGGCTGCACCAGCACCCTGGCCAGTCCCTCGATGTCTGGATTTTGCTCCGGTGGTGGGGATAAAGCTGGCACCCCTTCACTCTGGCCCTGCCATGGGGGGCACCTGTGGGGTATTGGGGGGGTGTTGGGTCGGGGAATTGTGCGGACAGAGACTGAATCCCTCCGAGGGAGGGACCAGAGCCGCCTGTGGGGCTCGGGATCTTAAAAACCTATATGGAAAAAATAAAATAATGGTATGGGTTCAGAAATGGAGCCATTAATCTTGATATATGCCATAGGATGATCATAAATCCATAGAATCAAGCATTGAAAGGCTTCAGAGAAGCCCAGGGCAGCCACCAAGAAAGGCCATGCCACCCGGTTGAAGATCTTTTCCGCATCCAAGCTTAATTATGAAAACGGGGCCTTCGACCAGGTGGCATAGTGCAACAAATGCAGAGTTCTCTGTATATTGTCTTGTGTCTGCCTAGAGGGGACAAATCCACATTGATCAACGTTAATCAAAAAGGGCAAAATGCCCTCCAGAGGCCTCACCAGCACTTCTGCAAAAATCTTATAATCGATATTAAGGACCAATATAGATCTATAAGATGAACAAAAAGTCAGGTCCTTTCCCAGCTTGGGAACACTAGAGATCATGGCGAAGTGCTAGGAGAGGGGAACTGGATCACCACACGACTGCCTGGCAGGACTCCAACAGGGGGGCAGCAACAATTCTCTAAAAGTTTTATAGACTTTCCCGGTGTACCCATCTGGGCCAGGACTTTTAGCTGTCTTCAGGTTTTTAATGGCTGCCTCCAGTTCCGATTTCAAGATGGGGGCTTCAAGTTGAGCTACCTGCACTATGACGAGTTTAGGTAACTGCAGGGCATTCAGAAAAATCTGAATGTTCTGAGGATTATCTGATGACTCCATGGTGTAAAGCTTTGCATAAAAGGCTTTAAAGGCTTCCCTAATCTGTGAAGGCAACTGGGTGAGCTTGCCCATAACCGGGGAATGAATCTGATTGATATTAGTTTGAGCAATTTTCTGTCTCAGACAATGGGCCAATATACGTGTAGCATGGGGTCTCCCTCATAATACCTCTGTTTAAGATATTGGAGTGCCTGTTCAGTCTTAAGATCTAGGAAAAACTGAATCTGATGGTGTGTAGCCTTCAGTAGTGGTAAAACTTGTTCATCCCTTCTTGCAATTGATTTTGGAGATTCCTTATCCGCTCCTGCAGAGTCTCCAATCGTGCTGCTTGTTGCTTCTTATAATGTGCAGCATAGTTCAAAAGGTCCCCACGCAAAACAATTTTTAGGGTATCCCAAAGCACCCCCGGGGTCACCCTCTCCCTTGCATTGTCTGCAATAATTTGTGGGATACGTTGCTTAACCATGTCTTGAAAATCCAGCAGATTCAATAAAAAATTATTGGAATGCCACAATGTATTTTTCCTGTCCAGGGTCCAGTCTAAGGTCAAAAGCACTGAGGTGGGAATGGGAGCCTCTCACATTCCCACACCAGATGGGCATGCTCCCCCAAGATATGATATAGATCAAGTCTCGAATAAGTTCTATGTGGGGCAGAATAGTGTAAATATGCCCTAGTGGTGGGATATGAAGACCACCAGGTATCCACCCATTTAGTTTCCTTAAAATAAATACAGGCTGTCTTCTAGGTGGTGGTTCTCTTTGGAGGTCTAGGATTCATGGTGTCCTTAAAATCATAAATCATATTATGGTCCCCCCCCCAAAAAAGGACCCCTTGCTGGGACTCAGTTATTTTTTGTAGAAGGTACGCACCACCTCTGAGCCTGATCCAAGGGGGATATACAAACTGGCCAGAGTAAGCAAGGAGCCCTCCAAAGTACCCACTGCAATAGGTAATTGCCCTTCTGGGTCAGAATAGGAAGAGAGAAGGTGAAACTGGGTGGTATGAGGTATTAGGACTGCTATACCCCTTCTCTCTCCCCCCCTTATATGAGAACGTCACTGCCTGTGTATACCCAAACTTTGCTAATTTTTGGTGTTCCTAGCAGTCCAGATGTGTCTCCTGCAGTAATACAAAAGAGGGGCAACATTTCTTGATAAGAGATAAAACCTTATACTTTTTCACTGTGTTGTTTTAACCTATTCACTTTTTGAGAGCAGATCTTTAATTTATTTTATTTTTTATTTCGTTTTTGTTTACCGGGTAGGTGCACTAGCCAGCAGTGTGACTATTTTCAGGCGTGACCCGGGAGAGTACAAAACATCCAGGATAAAAGTACAGAACATTTCAACACAGAGAAACAAACCTTACATTTTAAGGAGGTAAGTCCTTGTATATATGTGCAGGGTTTGATGGAGAAACATAATCCAAGCAAGATAACAGGAAAACACAGGGCTACATTACATTTTCAGGGTATGAACAACTTAACAATGACACATCATATGAAGAGTTTAGAAACATCATAGTAGATCCAGTACAGCAAAGTATAAGTTAAAAGGTAGGCCATATATTGTTACAAAGATAGTACAGTAAAGGAAAAAATATAGGAGCTAACTATACAGTTTCAATTTGAAATATGTTGGAAGGTAGGAAGAGTAGCCCAGGGCGATATGAAAAGATACGGTCCCCATAAGTAAAAAAAAATAAGTAAGGTTATGCACAAGTGCCTGGGTCAAGGGAGCAGGGGACAGTGAGGTCAGGGAGCCATAATTTCGAAGATTGAGCCATGGCAAATAATGAGGAAACAAAAACATAAGAGACGCATCTAGAACATAGAAACACAGAAGTTTACGGCAGATAAGGACCACAAGGCCCATCCAGTCTGCCCATTTCTTTTTCTACCTTATGAATGTGCCATTGGCCTTTGCTCTGTCAATGGCCTGTCTATTCATACTCATCTGTATTGCTCCCTTACACCTATCCCATGCCTGTTTGAAGCCCTGCACTGTATTCATATCCACCACTTCCTGAGGTAGGCCGTTCCTTGCATCCACCACCCTTTCTGTGAAAAAGAACTTCCTCGTGTTACCCCTTAATTGTCCTCCCTCTAATCTCATGCTGTGTTCTCTTGTCCTGCTACCACCACCATACACCACACCCCTGCTTCAGTCCCCCCTGCAAATAGAGCCTCTCATAGTTATATAAAGAAAACAATGCGATCATTTTCCACTATAAAAAATGATAGGTATACCAACTCCGGCACTGTCCTGAAATTCTCCATGCCTCAGTCATAAACACAGGATATAAAAGTCTGGCTTCCTAATAAAGAACATAGCCATGAAAAAACAATTAACAACAAACAACAGGCATACAAATAACATAGAATCAGAAAGTAGGCTTCCAAGGAAGAAGGGCATGTAAAAAAGCCCTTTCAATAGCTGAGAAAGTCCCTAGAAAAATGGGAGCCCAGTTGTGAGGTTGGCTAGCTGAGCCCAGCACCGTCCCTCCCTGGTCAGGTATAGCTGTTGACCAAAGTAGTGGCCAGGCTCCTAGGAGCAAGACTGTACAAAACATGCCTTCCTCTAATAAATGAAGAAAACGTGGAACTACGAGGAAGGAAGGAGTCACTGTCAGTCCGCTTCCCAGATATCATAACAAGTTGGATATATTAAAAATAAAGGCTCCTCAGTATGTCAACTTGTTACACAAAAGAAAATGGATGCCCTCCTAAGATAATATAGAATGAGTACCTTGCTGTAAATTTAGCTGTAAATATAGGCAGCAAAGCCCTATTATGAGGCAAATACTCCCTCTGCTAGAAAAAATGGAAAAAAAACTCTTTTTACTTTCCTTAAAATAGTCTGTTAGACCCAGCAATGTCTCAAATAAGAGGTGTAGCTATTACTAATACAAAAGTCAAACAAATTCAACTGAATCATGTCTCGATTCTGATACAGTACTCAATAAAGACATAACAAGGAACGGAGTAATGACTCAGTTCGGAAATCCATGCCAGCTTTGGTAAAAAAACAAAATAACTGCCGGTCCAAGTTAAGTAAGTCTCCCAAAAGTTAGGATACCTTCAGAGAAAAGCAACTCCATTCAGGTGAGGTAACCTGAGGCACAGTCCACATCCATACCCCGAGCAAAATAGTCTGCAACATGTTGCACGCAGTAGACAACAACTGAAGCCAAGGGAAATATCTCAGGTCAGTTCCTCATGAGCCTCTTTTTGGTTTGCTTGAGAAGAGGCTGCAGAGAGCGATTTAAGGAGCTTCCTGACTTCATGTAATGTGACTGGAGCAGAACGCTTCCCTGTTTGTTGAGGGTTATGCTTCTGGGCAGGTTGCCATTGCGAGCACTGGGGAAGACGTGATGACTCCATATCTTCACAAGTACAGGAAAGCCAGACCCATTCCTCCAAAGCCCTTGTAGCATCCTCCAGAGTTAAATACAGTTGTGTGCCTGTTGACCAAAAAACCTTAAATTTTGCAGGGTATGGGGTCTGAAAGTGGACATCATGTGCCTGCAGCGTACATATTATAGGAGCATAGGCAAGTCATTGTTGTAGAATAGTTGGAGGATAATCCTGGTCAAACAACAGCCGAGAACCATTATACTCAACTTTCTTTTGTTGTCAGGCTTGTCGCAATATGGTTTCTTTGTCTTGATAACTGGAGAACTTAATTACTACAGACTCTGGGTGGGCGTTTGGTGTGGATGGTTTAGGGGTTAATGTTCGGTGTGCACTTTCAATGAGGAAAGTAAAAGACACAGGTAAATCAAGCACATGCTTCTGCAGATCACTAATAAACTTCGACAAACTCCCGGTCTTTGCACCTTCTGGCAATCCATAAATTAGTAAGTTATCACGCAGAGACTGGGCTTCTAAGTCCAAACATTTTGTTTGCAGCATTTCGGCTTGGTCCACAAGGTAATCTACTGCCAGGTGAAGTTGTTGTAGGTCATCTTCAGCTTTTCTGACTCTTTCCTCCGCAACCTACATTCTGTTCTCAACAGCCATGAGTTTGGAATTAAGTCTTTTGAATTCTTGCTGGGTTTCCGATCTAAAATTTCTTATCTCGGCTAGTAAGGTTTCAAATCTTGATCGAGTAAGTTTCTCAAATTCAGCCTTGGTATCCGTGTCTGGGTGTGGTAAGCTAGCTGGAGAGTCTCCTCCAATCTGCAGGGTAATAGTCAGACTAAATCCACTGGCATCCGATTGATTCTGGCATGTTCGGGAACAAGATCTTGTTTGTTTGTCTTTTCCACTGCTTTTTGAAGACATTTCAGCAAGTATAAATTAGGTAAAAGACTGTGTGGAATAGACTTTTAATCCGTGCAGCAAGAGAGCTCTGGGATCAGCCTGCCATTCGGTGGATGACGTCACCGGAAGTCCGCTCCCAGCCTGTTTAAGTGCAACCCATCCCTGCTAAAGATGTCCTGCTGTTTATTAAATAGGTCCCAGTTATGAATATAATCAAAATTTTCCTTAATTACCCAGTCCTCTAGCCATTCATTCCTCTTCTGGATAGCTCCTATTCTGGTAGTTCCTGCCCTAGGTACTGGAATTATTTCAGATAATAAAACTTTGCAGTTTTGTATTTTTAAATGTGTCCCCACCTCTACAAAGTCAGTTTTAATATCGTCTAGCCTTTTTTCTGATATCATTGGTACCTATGTGTAGAACCAGAACTGGGCTACCCCCTGTTGAAGGCCATCGATCATTCTTTTAACATCACTGATTCTGGCACCCAGCAAACAGGATACGGTAGACGACCCCCCCCCCATGGGCATATGATGCTGTCTGTATTTCTTATTATGGATTCCCTTATTACCACCGTATTTTCTGGTTCTTTTCCAGCAGCCCCTCCCTGCTTGGCCGCTCTGATCTGCCTATGGTTTGCAGTGCCATTTTCTTCATTGTCCCAATCAGAAGTATTCTTATTACTATTACTCACAACATTTCCTGCTGTACTTTCATTCTGTTCTTCGAAATTAATCAAAGGCTGATTATTATTTGCCAAGGGCCATGTAAATGCCTCAGCCACCCTGCCTCTCATATGTCCCTTTCTCTTCTCCACTCTTGTCAATGATGGGGTATCTCCTGAGTCATCTCGGGTCTCCTTCTCATTTGAATATTCATTCTCACCTCCCTTCCCCCCCACACCTTTTGTGGTGGTGCAACTTGTAGTTGAACTCGTATCATCTTCAGGCACTCAATTTACCCTGGGTTCTTTTGGATTGTCAGTTGTGATGCTTCTTTCATGAGATAGTCTTGTGAAGATTCTATCAATTGAAGATATTGGGGCTGGCAGTATAGTCTAGAAGTTAGAGTAATGAGCTGTAAATAAGCTTGGTATATCCATCAGACTTGGGTTTGATTCCCACAATCTCCACTTGCATACTGTGACCAAGTCACTTATCCTCCCCAGTGCTCCCAGGTCACCCCTGAAAACAGGCACTTGTGCTTAGTGGGCCTTACTTGGTTACCAAAGACTAACATACATACATAAATATCTGAGGCCGGGAGATCAGAGGGCTGTAGGTTCAGTTCCCACATCTGGCACTTGGGTTAATATCCCAGTACTGACACTGTAGTGCAGCATGAGAGGGGTGCTGCACTTCTGAGGTGCCGTCTTTCGGATGAGACATTAAACCGAGGTCCCATCTGCCTGGATTGGTGGTAGTTCAGGTGGATGTTAAAGATCCCATGGCACTTATCGAAAAGAGCAGGGGAATGTCCCCGGTGTCCTGGCCAAATTTCCCTCATTCACTAAAAATTACCACCAACAGCTTAATATGGTTCAAGGTCAGTTGGCATTCATCTGTATCCCCCTCCCCCGGGTCGTGCCTGAAAATAGGCAGGATTTGTCTAGTGCACTTACCCGGTCAACAAAAACTAAATAATAAATAAATAAATGTGTCTAACTGTTCAACAGTGACATTTTCATTTGCTTTTAGTGTGCTCCTCAGTAACTTAATTTCCTCCTCTAGCTCCAATATATACATTCATTTTACGCATGTACAATAGATCCACTAGTATGAAGCCCATCATCCTCCCACACAAACATATTGCATTTCATATATATTATGTGCCCTCTAGCTGTCTCCATTGTAAATGTAATGCTTGGTGCACTTAAACTATTCCTGACATGCGGTACAACTGACTTTAATCAACTGAAGAAGGCTGTAAAGTTTTGGAGAGAGATAGCTTCTCCTGACAGAAGGTGTAACAAAAAACTCTGTGTTAGCCTGCAACATCTTGGACACTGATAGAAACTCTAAATATGCTCCCACAAAGTAAATCTATGTAGTCAATTTCCTACCCTTGCTGGTGCAATGATGTCCAAACTTGCACCTACAGTATGTGGTTCATGAGGTGGGGTCATAAGAAGACTATGTTGAAAATCTGGTGGAAGAATATGGTAAAATGGCCAAGTTATATGTGAACATTGAAATATTTCACTGTTTTATTATAAGTTTGCTAATTTTCAATATTTTTTCACCAAACTCTGAACATGACAAACAGGGACAGTGTGATGGGGGTAACAGTGGGGAAGCACCTGGGGAACAGTGACCACCAGTCATTGTGGTTTGAAATAACAGAAGGTGCAGAACCAAACCACACAAAAACAGGTATCCTGGATTTTAGGGGAACAGACTTTGGGAAAATGGGGAGATGCTTGAAAGAGGCATTAAGGGGAATGGGGCAGGAATCAGGGGTTGAAGAACAGTGGGCAGTATTTAAAATGGGGATTACAAGAACAACAGAATTATGCATTAAGCAGGTTAGCAAGGGGGAAAGGAAGAGGAGGCCATTATGGTTTTCCAAGGAGGTATCAGAGAAAGTGAAAGCCAAAAAGATACAGGCAGAAGGGGATAGGGAGAAGTACCAGGAGAAGCAAAGGGAGGCAGGGAAGTCAGTAAGGGAAGCCAAAGCTCAGACAGAAGAGCACATTGCAAAATCAGTGGGTAGAGGGGACAAAACCTTTTACAGGTACATAAGTGAAAAAAGAAAGGCAAAGGGAGGGATAGTGAGACTGAAGAGGGAGGATAGGGGTCGCGTGGAGGATGACAACAGTAAAGCTGACATATTGAACAGGTATTTCTGCTCAGTCTTTACTGAGGAAGAGGAGGGTAGTGGGTCTGAAGAGAGTACAAGGGGCGGGAATGGTGCTGAAATGGACACAAGTCCCTTTACACGAGAAAGGGTCCTGAAGGAACTGGAAGTAATAAGAGTTGATAAAGCAATGGGGCCAGATGGGGTGCACCCCAGGGTCCTTAAAGAACTAAGAGAGGTGGTGGCTGAACCTCTAGCAATCCTGTTTAGCCAATCACTGGAAACAGGGAGAGTACCCAAAGACTGAGGACAAGATGTACCATGATACAAAGTGTGAACAAGAGGAGGCGGGAACTACAGACCAGTCAGCCTCACCGGTAGTGGGGAAGATCATGGACGCACTACTGAAGGAGAGATTGGTGGAACATCTGGTTGTCAATGGACTACAGGACCCAAGGCAGCATGGTTTCACCAGGGGAGGTCATGTCAGACCAACCTCGTTGAATTTTTGACTGGATGACCAGGGAAGTGGATCAGGGAGGGCAGTGGACATGGCCTATCTGGACTTCAGCAAGGCCTTTGACACTGTGCCACATAGAAGACTATACACAAACTGGGAATATGGGTGTGGGCAGGACAGTAGTGCAGTGGGTAGGTAACTGGCTGGGCGGCAGGACACAGAGTGGTGGTAAATGGCTGTCACTCTACAGAGGGAAGAGTGACCAGTGAAGTACCACAGGGATCAGTGCTGGGACCGGTCCTATTCAATATCTTCATCAGTGACATTGCGGAGGACCTAGAAGGCAAAATTTCCATTTGCTGATGACACAAAGCTCTGTAACAGAGTAGACACACCAGAGGGTGTAGACAGAATGAGAAGGAACCTGCAGAAACTTGAAGAATAGTCAGGGGTTTGGCAGTTGAAATTCAATGCAAAGAAGTGCAAGATAATGCATATGGGGCACAAAATCCTTGGCACAATATATCAGTTGGGGGGTGAGGATATAGCATGCACCAAGCAGGAAAGGGATCTTGGGGTTATCATCTCTGATGACCTCAAGTAGAAACATGATGTGACAAGGCAGCAGGTAAAGCAAATAGGATGCTGGGATGCATAGGCAGGGGAATCACCAGCAGGAAAAGGGAGGTCATAATTCCACTATACAAGACACTAGTGAGGCCCCACCTGGAGTACAGTGTACAGTTCTGGAGACCTTACTTATGTAAGGACATAGACAGGGTAGAGAAGGTTCAGAGGAGGGCAACAACGATGGTACATGGATGACATCACAAGTCCTATGAGGACAGGTTGAAGGAACTGAACATGTACTCCCTGGAGGAGAGAAGGCAGAGAGGGGATATGATAGAGACATACAAGTATCTTACAGGGAGGAACAGGGTGCAGGAATACACTATTTTTAAGCGAAAAAGATGTTCTAGGACTAGAGGGCATGGGATGAAGTTGGAGGAAGGACGATTCAGAGGAAACGTGAGGAAGAACTTCTTCACAGAACGGGTGGTGGACAAGTGGAACACCCTGCCAGAAGAAGTGGTGGGGCTGAAACAATCATGGGATTTAAGAATGCATGGGATAGACATAAAGGAATTCTGGAGGTGAGGTTAAGGGCAACAGACTTCTGGGAAAACAAAGTAAACTTACAAGCTCAAATGGGCAGACTGGGTGGGCCGTAGGCCCTTATCTGCCGACACTGTCTATGTATCTATGTATCTATGACCTTTTTGGGATTCCCCTCTCATGAACAAGGCAGGTAACATTTTTTAAATTTGGGCTTAAAGGTGATTTTGCACTCTCACTGTGAAATCATATTTCGGGCAGGATTTGACAATGTTCATGACATTTGGTCATAAGAACACTGTGTTCAAAATTTGGGGTCAAAATATTAAAAAAAACAACAAGATTATGAATGTACATTGAAACTTTTCTGTGGTCGCTCATAACTTTGGTAATTATCAATATTTTGACTCCAGATTTTCAACATAGCCATTTTTTACACCATCTATTAAATGCGACTGGTGTCATTTTTCAAATCCTGGACCAAATGTGTTTTTGTACTTGTGGTGTGAAAGGACATTTCATCTACTATTCTATAAATGCTACATGTCATGTTTGTAAAGGGGAGACATAAAATGACTATCTTGAAAATTTGTAGTCAAAATTAAAAAAAAAAAATACTTAAGAAACATTGTATGTACTGTCAGGCTATACCCCAGTAGATAGTGCTTTGTGATCCTGTACAAGTGAGCAGAGTTCAGGGACGAGTTCAGTAACCCAGCTGGATGGGCCAATGCTGGAGAGGGGCAGTGAAGTCATGCGGCACCACCCCTCAGCCTGGGAAGGGAAGGTGCAGGGTTGCCTGCATGGGCCCAAGCACCATATAGTGAAGAGAACTCTTCTCTTTGCAAAGGGCCCTGCACCTCTGCATCCATGGGTGTCACAAGGCCCTGCGCTTTGACTGACAGATGGACTCTTTGCCCTGTGTATCTGTATCTTTTGTCACAAGGAAGCACACAGCCAAGAATGCCCTGTGCTTCTGCAGCCCACCAGACAGACCCACACATTCTTGACATCTGTTGCTGAACAAAAGTGCAGGGCCTGCACTTTTGCAGGCAGACTGACTCTTCTGCTGATGCAGGGCACAGAATAGCCCTGTGCATCTGCATTTGTTCATGCAGGTCCAGAAAACACCTGCATGAATGACCATATGATTTCGCTATCTCAAAATTAGGGAAATTCTTTGCAAAAACCTGCATTAATGCACCAGTTAAGGTTCAGCTTAACACCACAAAAGTAGGGAAATGTGGTGTTAGGGTTTCCAACCCTAGCTCACCACCCTGTCAGCAGCAAAAGACAAGACCATACAGGCAACCACAGACAGTCATTATCAGGTAAGACAAACAATATACAACTGTTTCCAAATGATATAAATGCAGTAGCAATGATGTGCTACCGTTGTGGATTTGCATCTGCTGCTGCAGGAACAAAGGCCCCATAGGGGCCTGTGCTTCTTCCACAACATCTGCGTGTATGTCCTGCTGCATCCCTGAGTACCTCTGGCTTCTGCAGACAGAAATACTGTTGCAATGTGGGTGTCATGGTTTCAGCAACAGATCTAGACATTTTTCAAGGGGGTAGCAGTTTTGTCTAGGGGGTGGCACTTTCCCCGAAAAAGTAAAATGTTACCTTTTAAAGTGCAGATTAGGTTAAAAAAGTTACATTTTGCTGGCCTAAGGGGGGACGTGGAGTCCACTGAGCAGACTGCGCTTCTGCAGACAGAAGTACTTTTGCAGTTTTGGTACCATGGATTTCATGGTGCATGTGCTTCTACAGCTAAAGGTCGATGAGTATGTTTTACACCTGCAGCTGCAGAAGTGCCCCTCAGGGGCCTGCACTTCTGCAGACAGAACTGTGTATGTCTTACAGTGTTGATGAGTACCTCTATCTACAAAAATGCTGGCCCTGTAGGGGTCATAGTGTGGCATGGTGTATGCTGTATAATGAATAGTTCTCTCTACTGTGTTTTATCCTATACTGCTCCCAATTGCTGATTAGTTTCACGTCACTGTACTCACACCTTACATTTGTATAATGTACTTATAATCAGCCTTCTGTGTTCCTCTTTGTATGCTATGTCTTAAGCTTGTCTGTTATCGCCAGTCCATATTGACTGTTTTGCCTATCACCTTCTTAAGTACTATGTGCCATCAGTTGATAACTATGTCTTGAATTCGATATCTATTCCATAGTATTTATTTCTATTTTTCTGTTTTATGTATTGCATTTTTATGTAACATGCAGTACCAGCTGGCACTGTGCCTCGAAATTGTTATCCCTAGTTTGCATTGATTGTTTTTTCTGTCCTTCCCAGGACCTCCTTGCAAATGAGCCTTGGTCAATGGCATTTTTCCTGGTAAAACAAATAAATAAATAAACAGGGGACTGCTTTTCTGCAGACAAAAAACACTTACAATTTGGGTATTGTGGATTTGTATGTGTGACTGCAGTGACCTGTGCTTCTGCACACAGAAGTAGTGTTGTGGTGTTAATATCATCGATTTCTATCTGCAGTCTTGAGTGAGTATGTGTTGTGGTGTGTGTACCAATGTGTGTGTACCACAGAAATAAATCTACAAAGGTAGTAAATCCATGCTACTGCATTTGTGTCATCTGGAAACAGTTGTATGTTGTTTGTCTTACCTGATGAGGGCTCCTGTGGGTGCTTGTGTGGCCTTGTCCTTTTGCTGCTTAGGGGGTGGGGAGTTAGAGCAGAAGTTTGACGTCTTTGCAGAATATTTAAACTAGCAAATGGGGAGAGGGGTGCAGCACCCCATACGTCGAATGTGAAGAACACCCTTCCCCCCTCAGCTAGTGGTCAAACAGGAATTCAGCATGTTTGCAGTTCATTGCATCACCAGGTAAGAAAAAAGGTTTATACTCCCATCTGACGCTGGGGTAATGCAAACTTCACCCAACAACCAACACACCAAAATCTGGCCAATGGAAAATCATGTACACAAATGCTCACAGCCTGGGAAATAAGATCCCAGACCTGCAGGCAATAATGTCAGAGGCTAAACTGGACATAGTAGCAATTAGTGAGACGTGGTTTACCAGTAACCACACTTGGAGACTTCAGTACCTGGCTATGTATTGTTCAGAAGAGACAGGGTGCAAAAGGGGAGGAGTGGCCTGTATGTTAATGAAAATATCAAAGCTACAGAAATTCAGAATACACATAAGAGCCAGAAGAACTGTGGGTCACCCTGAAAACAGGAAATGGGACAGCCATAAGAACTGGGGTTGTCTACAGGCCCCCAGACCAGAGGAGGACATAGACACATTACTGTTAGAAGATATACAAAACATGACAGCTAAAGGGAGGTTCTGATAATGGGAGACTTCAACATGCGGATACAGATTGGTCAATACCAGCAGGAACATCTGCCAGAACTAGACTCATAGTGGATTCCCTGCAGGGAGGGCCTCAAACAACTGATAGCAACCCACAAGAGACAGGGCTATCAAGATCTAGTACTGACTAACAAAGAGGGATCACAGATCTCAGGTAGAAGGTCACCTGGGGCCAGTGACCATCACATGGTATGGTTCAATTTGGCTACTACATCTAAATCATCCCATTCCAAGGCAAAAATATGGGACTTCAGAGGAGCTGACTTTGATAAGATGGCCAACAGAGTTAAGCTAGCCCTGGCAAAAGAAACACAGGTGAGGGGTATAGGCAAAGTGGGCAAGCATTAAGGATGCAATACTTGAAGCAACATCCCATTGTGTTAGACAGAAAGGAAGTGCAAAGAAGAAGGAAACCACTTTGGTTCTCAAATACAGTAGCAGAAAAGGTCAGAGCCAAAAGGCTGACCTTCAGGAAATATAAGGGAACACAGCGGGATGAAGATAAGGAGGCATACCAAACTGCCCTAAGGGAAGCAGGTAAGGCAGTAAGGCAGGCAAAGTCCCAAACTGGGAAACACTAGCACGAACAGTAAAAGAAGGTGACAAGACTTTCTATAGATACATTAGTGAAAGGAGAAAGTCCAGAGGGGTATTGCTAAGCTTAATGGAGAAAGGGAGCATGTGAGGAGGAGGACCCTGTAAAGGCATCTATCCTAAATAGATACTTTTGCTCAGTATTTACTGAAGAGAAGGTAGGGCAGGGCCCACAGCTCAAGCATCATGGACACAGGGGAGGGAGGTAGAGCACTACTCCTTCACAAAAGAAAGGGTCCTACAAGAGCTTGCTAAGCTCAGGGTGGATAAGGCAATGGGACCTGATGGCATACATCCCAGGGTACTTAAGGAGCTAAAGGAGGAACTAGCAGAGCCATTAGCAGAATTGTTTAGTGAGTCTCTGAGCACAGGAGAGGTCCCAGAAGACTGGAGAAGGGCTCATGTGATCCCACTCCACAACAGTGGTAGCAGGGAGGAGGTGGGGAACTACAGACTGGTCCGTCTTACCTCAGTAGTGGGCAAGATTATGGAGGCACTCCTTAAGGAAAGGATAGTGCAACACCTGGAATCCATAGGGGCACAGGATCCAAGACAGCATGGGTTTACAAAAGGAAGGTCCTGTCAAACTAATCTCACAGATTTCTTTGACTGGGTAACCAGAGTGGTGGACCAAGAGGGAGCAGTTGATGTCGCCTACCTTGACTTCAGCAAAGCTTTGACACTGTTCCACATAGAAGATTGATAAATAAGCTGGGTAGGCTCGGGTGGGTCAGAAGTTGGTCAACTGGGTGGCAAACTGGTTGATGGGCAGAAACAGAGAGTGGTGGTAAATGGTATACAGTCAGAAGAGATGCAAGTCACAATGGGGTACCTCAGGGATCAGTCCTGGGCCAGTCCTCTTCAACATCTTCATTAGTGACCTTGCAGATGGACTGAGGGTAAGGCTTGTCTGTTTGCAGATGACACCAAGATCTGCAACAGAGTAGATGATCCAGATGGGGTGGGCAGAATGAGAAGAGATCTGGATAAACTAGCAGAATGGTCAGAAGAGTGGCAACTGGGATTTAATGCAAAGTGCAAAATCATGCACATAGGGAAGAGAAACCCTGAAGCCACCTATAGGCTGGGAGGAGTTGCTAGCAGTCACAAAGGAAGAAAGAGACTTGGGCATCATCATCACTGATGACCTAAAATCATCACAGACCTCTAAAAGCAGTGAGTAGGCTAGGGGGGTATGGGGTGTATTAGTAGAGTATCACAAGTCAGAAAGGGGAGGTGTCCCTCTGTACAAGACACTGGTTAGGCCCCATCTGGAGTACTGGTGCAGTATTGGAGGCCACACCTTCACAAGGACATTAACCAAATTGAGGCAGTCCAGAGAAGGGCAACCAAAATGGTGCAGGGACTGCATCAGAAGACATATGAGGACAGATTAACGGAGCTCAATATGTATACCCTTGAGCAAAGGAGGGAGAGAGGTGATATGATCGAGGCATTCAAACACCTTAAGGGCATAAACAAGGTGAAAGAGTCTAACATGTTTAAATATAAGAAAAATAGCAGGACAAGAGGACACAGCATGAGATTAGAGGGAGGCCGATTAAGGGGGAATGTGAGGAAATTCTTTTCACAGAAAGGGTGGTGGATGCATGGAATGGCTTACCACAAGAAGTGGTGGCTATGAATACAGTGCAGGGCTTCAAACAGGCATGGGATAGGCATAAGTGAGCAATACAAATGACTATGAATAGATAGGCCACTGACAGAGCAAAGGCCGATGGCACATTTATAAGGTAGAAAAAGAAATGGGCAGACTGGATGGGCCTTGCGGTCCTTATCTGCCGTCAACTTCTATGTTTCTATGTTTAGGGATGAAACCCTACCACCACACTTCCCTACTTTTGTGATGTTAAGCTGTACCCTAACTGATGCTTTAACACAGGTTTTTGCAAAGTATATATACTGTATATGTATATGTGTGTGTGTGTGTATATATATATATATATATATATATATATATATATATATATATTATAAGGGCATGATCACGCCCTGTTGTTTGGGTTGAGTAGGCACTTTAATGTTAAACCTCACATTTTTCGCTTTAATAACTTTGCAACCGTTCAACAGACTTGCACAAATTTGGAATGCGCTGTCTGGTATGGTAGATCTCTTGATTTACCAAGTTGCGTTTTGGTTGGACATATGGTTTTTTCGCAGCGAAATGCCAAAAAATTTACTTTTTGCCAGTTTTGATGTGTTTTTTGCCTGTGGCGCTGTGACCACACGTGTGGTCCTTTGGTCTGAAACTTGAAACATAGAAAGAGTTTGGATCAAGGAACAATCCAGCATTGGTTTGGTAAAAAAAAGATTAATCTTTTCCAAAGTTATTACATTTTTAATTTTTGAGTTCTGAGCGTGCTCAGTTCAGTCAAAAGATTTTGTCATCTCGCAAATGAAAAATCCTAGTTCATGAGAAAATTCTTTGTTTGTGAGCCGCTATCTTGTTTTTAGTTTTCCAGTCAAACAAAATGTCGTAACTTTCTCCATGGGTGACTTTTGGGGCAAATGAGGCTTGAGTTTTGTTCAGGGTGACCCCCTCCAGAAAGCCATGCCTTTGGTTTGCTTCGTTTCTGTCAAAAAATTGTTTTTTAAAAATCAAAAATTCTTCTTTCGTGACTCGCTAACGATCTTCGTTCGCGAGCCTGCAAAATCCTGTGTCATGAGAAAATCCTTGTTTGAGAGTTTAGTTCATGAGGAGATGACCAGATAGCCAGAATTTCAGGACCAGATGGCCCTGGGGATGACCAGATGGCCCAGACTGGCATGACCAGATGTCCGCTTGCAGACTAGGATTTTGTTAGGTCGTGAAATAAGATGTATCTCGTGGCCGAAAAATTTGCTATCTCACGACTGAAACATTTTTAAAGGTGTAAAAACTTTAGAATTGCATAGCTCATTAACGGTTTGGTCTTTTCACTTGAAAATTGTTAGGGTGTTGAGGGAATGCCCTAGGGGTGTGAGTTACGGTGTTTAGGTGTTGGGGAGTTAAGTGGTTGCATAGATATGGCCTGATGAAGTTGACATTTTCCCCCATAGGATTACATTGTGGTGTCTGTCACACCTTTTGATGCCGTTATCTCGAGAACCAAGCGAGATACAGAGTTTTCGCTACTGGTAGCTTAAATCACCTTTAAGTGATCTATGCCACTGGAACAAGATTTTAAACCATAGAGTAAGCCTGCAGTGGAATTTTTTTCATACCTTGCATAGTTAATGAGATATTGTCAAATTTGTGTTACAAGGGTTCCTTGCCATATAGGGTTGCTGCATAGCTATACGTAAGTGGGAGCGTGAGCTCTCCAGGCAACATGGTGGTTTTGCTAGTTATATTACACTGTTATGCAGTCATGGGCGGGCCTCGCGTTCCCACCAATACATGTTTTTTCTAGTTATATTATACTTTTTCAAAAAGTAAGGAAATTCATGGCAAAAACTGTGTTTAATACATCAGTTAGGGTTAAAGTGACAAAAGTGAGGAAATGAGACATTGAAACTGAGCTCTAACCACCCCACCATACATCCGCCATGGACTGACAGATGCTGAGGCGTGCCAGCAGGGTCAAATGCAGCTAACTCTCACCCCATTCTCCTTGACTCTAGCATGTCAACCTGCTTAAACATGGAATGGGGTGAGAGTTGGGCCACACGACCCCATGGCACACCCTAGCATATGTCAGTCTTTACAGGAGCGCTTTACAGCACTCAGTCAGTGGCTGGCCATGGAGGTGAGAGGTGGGCTGTGCCAGTCACTGGCTGGGGACAGCTGGGGGGAGTGCTGGGTGGGCTGGCGTGGCTGGGTGAGGGGTGGAGGACCACTAGACTACCAGGGAACTGGAGTTCTTAATCTGTTTTATTATGATCGGGGGGGCACTAGACTACCAGGGAAATGGACATCTTCATGTATTTAATTATGATGGGGGGGCGCCGCTAGACTACAAGGGAAATTAACTTCATGTATTTTATTATGATTGGGGGGCACTAGACTACCAGGGCATTGGAGTTCTTCATTTATTATATTATGATTGGTGGGGGGGCACTAGACTACCAGGGAAATGGGAGTGAGTATAATATGCTTTACAACAAAAATCCTATAAATCAAAAAATTGAAGGAACTGCACTAAACCACCACCACAGTTTGACAGAACGAAGCCCCATGAACAAAACCCACCCTCATTTGACTTCCCAGGGCACCTCTGGGCTGAGAAAATAGATTTTTTTAATCCGGCCATCTCATCCCTCACTCACGATGCATGATCGCGATCGAAGAATCTCGTGATCAAAGAATTTGCAGGTTCACAATCAAAGAATTTGCAGGGTCGTGAGCAAAGAATAAAAAATGCTATAAATAAAAAAATTGAAGGAATTGCGGTAAACCGACGCCATGGTTCGACAGAACAAAGCCTCCTGAGCAAAACCCACCCTCGTTTGACTCCCTAGGGCACCCTGGGCTGAGAAAATTGATTTTTTAATCTGGCCATCTCATCCCTCGCTCGCGATCAAAGAATTTACAGGCTTGCGATCAAAGAAATTGCACACTCGTGATCAAAGAATAAAAGAAGGTGAAACACGGGTTTTTCACCAATTTGAACCAAACCAAAGCCATGCCTCAATAGAACGAACCCCCCTGAGCAAAGGCCATCCTCATTTGTGTCCCTAGCCCACCCCTGAGCTGAAATATTTGTGTTTTTAGGTCGCGATGCAAGATTGCGATCAAAGAATCTCGCGATCAAAGAATTTGCAGGCTCGCAATCAAAGATTGTTAGCGAGTAGTGGTGGGCGAAGTGGGCTCAATCTGCTCCATGAAGTGATTCGCGGAGCAAAGGTGGATAGCTGAGTGCTCTGCAATGCGAAGCGTAGTACTTTGCATTTTAATGAGGAACTCGAAGTGCATTGAAAACAGTGACTTTGCGTTACTCCGCCTCCACTGGTCACTTCTCTTTCAATTTTTAAGGTGAAGTACATTGGTGGCAGTTCACTTCGCCTCACTTCGCCTTGTTTTTGAGCTCCAAAGGTGGATTTTGCAGTGATTCATGGGAGTTCACGTCACATGGGCTCTATATTGATCTGCACAGCCTCAGTTCGAGATAGTATGAGTAGGAAGGAGTAGGAGACAGTGTGCTCTGATAGCTGTCTGTAGGAATCTTTTAAAAGCTGTTCAAAAAGCATTTTTGCTTTCTTTCTTGGGATCCAACTGTAGTTCATCGATTGTAGGAAACCCTCTTGTGCTCACATCATCGAGCGTTTTTGTTTGTGTGTAGATTTTGAATGTAAATTTACAACATTGAGTGTGTGTGGTGAAAGACAGTGAAGTGTGCTGTGTGGGGGAGGGGCGTATCTGTGTGTAGGTAGATTTAAGTTGGAGAACTAGTGATTTCCCTGTGTTTTGGTAATATTTTTGTTATATAACTATTACTGTACACATAGTAAAATTGTCAGTGACAGTACAAATTTTCTTGCTGCTTGTTGTGTGAGTGTGGTGCAGCATTTCACAAGGTCAGGTTGTTTAAATTACAAATTTACATTACGTGGCACTGAGTACACTGAACATTTGCATTTGCATCGCATTCCTCGTTCAGCATTGTACACAAAGTGTTCTGTGTTGTGTGTGCAGTGTTGCGTGCATCAAGTATAATACACGTTTTAAAATTTGTGACACACAGATCAGTGTGAGTGCAACTAAGTGCAGCAGTGTGAACCTGCTATCCACTGCAGCTGCCTGATTTTGTACTGCGATCGTGTTCTCTGTTCTTACTTTTGCTGCTTGTAGTGCTGTAAAAATCAGCACTGTCTGTATTCAGTGCCCCCCCACCCCCACGATGAAAAGGCATTTTTTACCAGACTGGATTGTTTTTGTGACCCCATCAGCACGCACTGGTTACTGAAGTTGTTTTAATTCTGTGACAGTATCACAACACAGTAGTCTCTTATCTGTTGCTGAAGCCACAGTTGTTTATTTTGCTTCACATCCAGCTAGCAAGTAGTGACCCTCCAGTCAGAAAGTGAACGTATCAAAATCTGAATTTGGTAATAATATCTGTGGTTGATCCACCAAAATGCCTGCAAAGAGACGTGCAAGTAAAGCTGTTTCTGGCCATGGCAATGTTGGCAGTAAGAGGGTCTGTGGATGTGGTAGTAGTACGCGGATGGAGAAGTGCATTGCTGATGTGAGGAATGGTATTTCTCTTGCAATGTTTTTTACAGCCCAATCAGTAGCTTCACTGATAGTTGGAGGAGATGATGTTTTCCCAGCCAGTGGTGTTAGTGTTACTGGTGTTATTGGTGGTGGAGGTAGTATTAGCATTGTTGCATCAAGTTCTAATTCTGACCAGTGTACCGTATCCAAACATATTGAGTTTGAAGCAGTGCAAGTGAGTGACAGCGTAAATGATGTCATACTTCCCAGTAACATCCCATTAACTGAACCTGATTCTGATGATCATGTCAACGATAGCATACAATGTGATATTCCATCCACCGTGGCACTTAACGTCACTCATTGTTCATGCAGTGATTCACAGTGTGGTGAAAAAATATCAGGTGATGGTGGTGTAGATGCTGATGATGAATGTGATGATGATGATGTTGCTGTTGTTGCAACATGCAGTCCACATGTTAGCATCCAAGCAGAAGATATGGATGTGTGTGACAGTGACGTTGATGAATATGATGATGATGTAATTGACCCCAGTTGAGAACCGGAGAAAAAGAAATTAAAAGTGGATGTGTCTGAATCTGTTTGCAGGAATCCTCCCCCCTGTAAAAACTTCTGATTTATGGGTTTTAGTGGATGATGATGATGATGACGACCAAGTACTCAAATATGATAGGTAGTCGTGGTGGTCAGTTGCAGTCCAGGTGTGCAGTGCCAGAAACATCACGTGCCCCACCCCCCACTTCAGGGCTTAAAATAACAGACTTAAATAAGCCACATTATCATGGACATGTTAAAAGCAGAGCATCACAATCCCTTGTTTGGGATTTTTTTTGTTCAAGATGCAAATGATGATTCAGTTGCAATCTGCCAGGTTTGCCATGTACGTGTGAGTCGAGGTAAAAAGGGGAACCATCTGGGCACAGGACGACAGCATACGCAACTTAAGAATAGGCACTTAGCTCTGTGGACCCAGCTCAAGCTGGCAGCTAATAGCAGACTTGGGCGTTCACCTGTATCACTGGCAACCATAGCCAGCATGTTATCCCCTTCCATGACTGTTAAGCCCAGTAGGAAATTAAACATGTGCGGTAATAAGAGCAGAGGATTACTACAGGCATGATGAGGTGGAGGACCATAATGACTTTGAAATGTTGTCCAGTGCTGGTGAGAGTAGCAGTTTTTGTGGCGGTGGTGGTGGTGAATGCAGTATGTCTAGTGCAAGTAGTACATCAATCAGTTGGCAAAACTGGAAAAATAACATCATTTCTGGGTTTGTCATCATCACCTGTGCAACCGTTTTCATCAAATGTCCACACTCCACCCCCTGGCAATGCCATTCATCACAGAGCACAACCATTTGTGACCAACAACACACCCCGTGTAAAACGTTTAAGTCAGCCGACGTTACAGAGTGTTTTTGTGCATAAGCTGAAGTACCCCCTCAATCATACAGTGTCGCGTGAACTTAATGCTGCTTTAGTGGAAATACTGGCAATCGATCTTTTGCCCTTCTCCTTTGTGGAGAATTCTGGGTTCCAGTGGTTTGCTGCCCATGCCTGTCCAAAATGGAAAGTCCCATCCAGGTCATACTTTTCTACCCATGCTGTTCCTGAGTTGTTCCGCACTGTCTCAGACTCAGTAAGACATGCCCTTCAACATTCCTCCTCTCCATTCATCCATTTAAGTATGGATATGTGGACAAGTGGCAAAACAGCGGGGAGTTGATATCTGTGTATAACTGCAGACTGGGTGCAGGTGCCGGGGGTTGTTTGTGATGCTGGTAGTATGAATAATCAGTGCAGGAAGGTGGATTGTTGTGGTACCAATCTTCCGGGAATTTGCCAGCAGCAGTGTGACCTGTTCACACACTGGTGAGAACATACTAACATACTAAAATGCTGGCAGAATAGGCCTAATGGTCTTTCGCGTCTGCTCGTTTCATCAGCCTCTACCCTGGGAGCTGATTTTGCTGATCCCCTCACCTTCTCTGGCTTCTCCCTTCCCAGTTCCGGATATTCTTGCTGCATTGGATTTTGCTTCCAGAACCCTTCCCTTGTACCTGTCCCACCCCTCTTGACCCCTCCACCATCTCTGCCTCCACCAGCCCCTAGGCAGCCCATTCCATGGCTCCACCACCCTCTCAGTGAAGTAGCACTCCTCCTTTCTCCACTGAATCTTCCCCTCCAGCTTCCACCCATGCCCTCTAGTGGCCCCTCCTCCTTCCTTCAAGCACCTTGACTGCTTCTCCTATTTACCCCTTCATGTGCCTGAAGACCTCTATCATGTCCCCCTGGTCCCTTCTGTCTTCCAATGTGTACATATTTAGCTCTTCGAGCCTCTCCTCATAGGTCCTGTCCCCCAAGCCCCAAATCATTTTGGTTGCCCTCCTCTGGACCCTCTCCAGGAGTTTAATGTCCCTCTTTAAGTGTGGTCTCCAAAACTGCATACAGTACTTGAGGTGCGGCCTCACCAAGCAGTGTTGGACATGGCACTGACTGAAACTGACAGATGGCTAAACCTTCTGTCCCTGAGAGCTGGGTTCATAGCAAGTGACAATGGGTCAAATGTGGTGAAATGCATCACGAATGGTGGTTTTTTTTGTGCTCCATGAACGGCCCACTGTTTAAATCTTGTGGTTCAGGAGTTTCTGCAGCACCCTAACATAAGGGAAATGCAGACCATTGCATGACATATCTGCTCTCACTTTTCAAGATCTGGAAAAGCCTGTGACCAACTGTGGCAGTTGCAGATACAAAACAGCCTGCCTCAGCACCGCTTGAAGCTGGAAGTTGTCACCCGATGGAACTCCACATTATACACGGCAGAGAGGTTGTATGAACAATACAAAGCCATCACAGAATATCTTGTTATGCACACTAGCCGTGACAGTTCTGGGGTCTCCATGTCTATGATGACTGAACAGTGGCGCCTCATAGACTCTGTAATAACAATTTTGCGGCCTTTTGAACATGCCACACAGGCAGTGAGTGGTGAGGTTGCCTCCATTAGCCAATCAATTCCACTGCTGCGGATGCTGAGGCAGACACTGGTGAATGTACAGCATAGCCTTGATGTGCGGAGGCGGTGGTAGCAGTATGTTGCTGCAACACATGCTGACAGTATTCGACCACAATAGTCACATTGAGCGAAATTCAGCGTAGTGACAACTTTGCCATAGCAACAATGCTGGACCCACGATACAAACGTGGAATTGCATCAGTACTGGAGGGAGGGCCTGAACAGGTTAAAAATATCAGTGGTCAACTGGTTCGCTTGGTTCATGGGGCATAGAAGTCACGTGCCAAGGTTTGCAAACCTCAGCAGCATAATCCAGTTGAAGGTGTAGCTGGAAGACCAGCAAGCATATCATGCAAGGGGTAAGGGGACTGTAGTTCCTGG
Source organism: Neoceratodus forsteri (assembly GCA_016271365.2). Classification (NCBI taxonomy): domain Eukaryota; kingdom Metazoa; phylum Chordata; order Ceratodontiformes; family Ceratodontidae; genus Neoceratodus; species Neoceratodus forsteri. The sequence continues at coordinate 276,582,313 of CM028138.1, read as the reverse complement.
TGGTCTGTCATCCAAAGTGGTTGGTGTCAACCAGCTTTGGGAGGCTTTGTCCCAAGTGGGTATTTGTGAAATCAGTGATTCCGGGGAACAGGCTGATGCATCAACAATCGAACTTAGTGCAGCACAGAGAATGGTTGAGTCATTTTTGTCTGAAGACAGGCATCTGACAAGTGAAGATCCTCTTTTGTACTGGAGCGCAAAGGTCAGTGAATGGCCAGAGCTGACTGAAGTGGCACTGAAGTACCTTACATGCTCACCCTCCAGTGTAAGTGTTGAGAGGGTATTCAGCTCAGCTGGTGCAATAGTCAGGGATCGTCGGACAAACCTGTCTCCTGCAAATGTTAGTTTGTTAACATTCATTAAAATGAATGAGAGGCACATACCAGCACAGACTGCAACTTCGGTATTCATACCCTGGCCTAGTCATGGTGGTCTTGCTGATGTGGAAATGGAGCATCCTGGTGGCACTGGCAGTGACTGCCTGAAATGGCCCACCACTGACGTAGATGATGACACAATGGAGAAATAATTTCCCAGTGGTCAGACTTCAGACATCTATGACTGTGAGGGCAGTTTTCTTTATGAGGATGATGATGTGGTTAATGTTGGCAGGTTTTAACTACAGTACTTAAAAGGCGGTGTGCCCCCCCCCACCCTGGACCACCACCAACAGGACTGATGTTATCCAAGTCTGCTGCCACCATGGGTCTGTCTGCACCCCACGGACCACCACCACCACCGGGACTGATGTTATCCAACTCTGCTGCCACCATGAGTCTGTCTGCCCACCCCGGACCACCACCACCACCGGGACTGATGTTATCCAACTCTGCTGCCACCATGAGTCTGTCTGCCCACCCTGGACCACCACCACCACCACCGGGACTGATGTTATCCAACTCTGCTGCCACCATGAGTCTGTCTGCCCACCCCGGACCACCACCACCGGGACTGATGTTATCCAACTCTGCTGCCACCATGAGTCTGTCTGCCCACCATGGACCACCACCACCACCACCGGGACTGATGTTATCCAACTCTGCTGCCACCATGTGTCTGTCTGCCCACTCCAGACCATCACCACCGGGACTGATGTTATCCAACTCTGCTGCCACCATGAGTCTGTCTGCCCCCCACAGACCACCAGTCCACCAGTCCACCACCGCCACCAACTTCTTAATATTTAAACCATAAAGTGAGTATGTGCACTCATGTTTGTTATGCTGCCTCACTTCCTTAAGTTGTCTGTTTTGTTTTCTGTAGCTTTTCAGAGCCGCAGTGGCAAAACACATACAGTACACTTCTTTTGTTTCTTTTAAAGGGAGAACAAAAACAGGCTCCATCGCTATTACTCATTGGGAAAGATGCTGTAGCTATACAGTACAGAAAGGAACCAATGTAATATCCATGTGAAATCCATTCTGGTAAGTATGAAGATTTTATTTCATCCGTTTCATCGCTTTGTAAAGACTGCTGCAAATATTGCACACAACAGGTTGTCTTAGTAGTTGACAAGATGTGTCTCTGAAATGTAACTTGACAATAGGGATTGAGATTTGAGTACCAGGGAGGCACACATAACAATGAAGTTGTAACTTTTAAGAAGTCATTCATTTCTTTTTTTAGGAAAATTTGCGATACTTTGTTGTTCTGTCAAAGTGGCATTATCCAAAAAAGTTCGTCAATATCAGGCACACCCCTCCCCCGACCCGAGCTTGGGCACACATGCACACGCAGAAGTCGTTTCATTCGATGACCATGACCATCATTAACAACTGGACTCAGAAGGATGCTGATGAAATCTGTGAAGAAGTAAAAAAATAAGAAACCATTACAGACAAAACTGAAAATATGACCCCCCCCCAAAAAATAAATACTTGCCTTCATGTGCTTGAGACTTATACGTTTCCATTCCATCCAAAAATTCTTATCAAGCACTGGAAGGTGCACAGCAACAGTTCGGAGTCACCTATGTGATGCAGAACAATAGCATGAGTACATGTCCGTGTCAAGTTCATCCCCCCCCATCATCACCTACAAAATACACAACCATATATCTATATACTGTATATATCTACTCACCAAGGCTACTATTACTGTACATCCAAAGGGCACCTTTCAATCCAGTTGAGATGATCACTATTCACTTTTCTGCACACAAGGAGGACACATTGTGTGCCTGCAGAAAAAATCTGGGGACTCTGTGCCACCACTGCGCGCGTGACTGAGTGCGCCATTAATTCTGGGGGACTTTGTGCTGAAACAGTCTCTTTTCACTTCGTTACCACTTGTCAATTTCTGCACACAAGGAGGACGCATTGTGGGCCTGCAGAAAAAATCTGGGGACTCTGTGCCACCACTGCGCGCATGACTGAGTGCGCCATTAATTTTGGGGGACTTTGTATGTGCTGGAACAGTCTCTCTTCACTTTGTTACCGCTGTCAATTTTCTGCACACAAGGAGGGCGCATTGTGGGCCTGCAGAAAAAAATATGGGACTCTGGCCTTACACCACTGCGGCGCATGACTGAGTCGCCACTAATTCTGGGGACTTCGTGTGTGCGAAACAGTCTCTTTCACTCGTTACCATTTGTCAATTTTCTGCTGCACTAAGGAGGATGCATTGTGGGCCTGCAGAAAAATCTGGGGACTCTGTGCCACCACTATCGCATGACTAGGTGTCTAGTAATTCTGGGGGACTTTGCATGTGCTGAAACAGTCTCTTTTCACTTCGTTACCACTTGTCAATTTTCTGCACACAAGGAGATCGCATTGTGGGCCTGCAGAAAAAATCTGGGGACTCTGTGTCACCACTGCGTGCATGACTGAGTGCGCCATTAATTCTGGGGAACTTTGTATGTGCTGAAACAGTCTCTTTTCACTTTGTTACCACTTGTCAATTTTCTGCACACAAGGAGGATGCATTGTGTGCCTGCAGAAAAAAATCTGGGGACTCTGTGCCACCACTGCGTGCATGACTGAGTGCGCCATTAATTCTGGGGGACTTTGTATGTGCTGAAACAGTCTCTTTTCACTTTGTTACCACTTGTCAATTTTCTGCACACAAGGATGATGCATTGTGGGCCTGCAGAAAAAATCTGGGGACTCTGTGCCACTTTTGTGTGTTCTGTGATTGTTGCTGTGAGCTCATAGTCATGATGTCATAGTGACATTTTTACAGTTAAAACAGCATTGCAAGAATGTCCTCACAGTTCTGAACTGTACTTTTTATGCTACTTTAAGTGCCACAGCAACCTACTTACTGTGATGTCGTCAGTGACTTAAGATAATCAGATTCTTCTCACAATTTATGTCTACTTCTCTTACTCCTACTGTTTTTCATGTATGAAAACAAAATGAGCACGTCTTCAATATTGTTCGACCAGCTTTGTATTTATTGCAGCTGCTTTTCAATAACTATTGTTCCGTGGTGTCATACAAAACACTGACTGATGCATAACTGTTAGTTAACAACAGAAGTTATATATGAAAACTACTTGATGTGATGGAGAAAAGCAGAGGAAAACAATGACAAAGACCTGGTCACACTCACTGTCAGCAGCACCAATTTAAAAGGAATGCTCCTTTCATTATTTCACACATGAAAAAAGGTAGTACAGCAGACTCAACTACTGTAAATTCTCGTATTATTCCAGTCAGTCAGGATGTAAGTAAAGGAAGTTGTAACATAGCATTAAAAAATATAGGTCAGAGTTATCAACAGATTCTTGCGCTGCTGCTTTACAGACAGTCACCACATTACATAGTTATGGTGATGCACATAAACTAATATGTGGGGGCATTACTACCACTGGAATATTTCTTGCTCCACAGAGTGCAATATATGTCTGTGAAAATCGACCATAATTTCATTACAGTGAGTCACATGACGGAGGAATTAACAATCTGAAAAGCAACCCACATTGGTGCCACACTTCCTCAGCAACGTTAAGACGTGATGGCAGGGGGAGCGCCGGTGCGTGCTCCACTATACTGAATGTCCAGCAGCCATCCCAAGCAATGTTTCCTAATGTTATAAGGTTCACTTTGTGGTGAAATGTGGGATGTTTCCACTACCAAGGCTCTTCTTACTGGAAACGTGGGCACACATTTCACAACAAACTGACCATTAACATAAAGAAACATTCGAAAAGCTGCACATTCCGATATTCACTGTAAGGAGCGGAGCATGCACACGCGCTCTCCCTGCCATCGTGTACTAATGTTGCTGAAAAGAGAGGCAGAATGTGGGCAGATTTTCAGAATGGGAATGCCTCTGTCACATGACTCACTGTAATGCATTTAAGCATTGTTTTCAAAAACATTTATTACACTATGTGGTGCAAGAAAGATTCCCCTGGAAGGGAAAATGTGTATGATTTAATAATTACAAACAAAAACACACAACAAAAGTACAACACAGTAGTGGGGTGGGGGTGGGGGCGAAAACAATATCTGGACTTACTATGGCCGTGGGATGCGTGGTGATCGCAGCAGGTGCAACACTGAAAGTATTTGCTGCTGCTGTCCTTCCACTCTGGTAACCTGCTGCTCCAAATTAATTATACGCTTGTTGTTTTCCTCCAGTGCTGCCCACACCAGGAGGAGGTCAGACTGGCTAACAGGGACTGTGTCGGGGTCCACTGCAGCGGGTAATCCAGGTAGTGGGGGCTGGTGGTGGACAGGGTGGTGCTGGTGGCTGTGGTGGCAGTGGTGGGGGTGGAGCACCTGATGTAGCCCTCCTCCTCCTCTTGCTGTGGCGATGACTGCTGCGAGGCACATCTCCCATCCCAGCAGCACCCTCGGCCACTGCCATGGAAGGGCCAGTAGGTGGACACATGGCCCTTTCCGTGGCAGCCTGCCACTCTGCCCTGTGGTGATTCATCATGTGGGTGCGCTTGCCGGGTCCCCAAATGTGTCCCAGGAGGACCATGGCGACCAGCACACACACACACATGGCACTGCACCACTGTGCTGTCTCCTCCTCAGAATAAAAAAACACTGGGGAGCTGCCGGGGGGACCAGACAGCACGCACTTGGCAGGCACAGTCCCCACCACCCACTATTGTCGGGGCCACCTCCTGTGGCTGTGGAGGTGGTGGAGGGGGTGCTGCTGGAGCCCCAACAGCTTCTGCTAGTGGTGATGGTGGAGAAAGTGGACGAGCAACAGCCACCGGTGGCATTGGTGCTGCTGCTGTTGCTGCTCCTGTTGCTTCAGCGGGAGAAGCAACACTGGCCAGGAGTCTGGAGCGGTCCAACATAACATGACTGACCCGCCCCCCACGGGTCCGCACCCTTCCCCTCTTAACGCTCCCACGTGCCAGCGACTCGCCTTCCCCGACTCCAACCTGACCCTCCATCTTCCTGGGTCCATGGAATGACACACATACACACGTATATACACACACTCACACACACACACACAAAACAAAAACAAAACTTATACAAACAAATTCACTCACCAAAAAAACACTAACACAATACAAACACTAAATAAAATAGCTTTTAAAAAAGCTGTTTGAAATAGCAGTAACAAGAAATGACTCAGAGAGCCAAGCAAACTCCTCTCCTCTCACAATTCTGCTTTCTCCCTGTACAAATGCAAAGGAGAAAGTGAAATTACTTCTCTGACTCACTTCCTTCCTGCCTGGCTAAAGCATGTGACTTACAGTACTGCAGGCCATGTGATGTGCCTATTTTCTTCTCACTTCGCCTTACTTCGCGTTAAGGCATAATGGGAATGTGAAGTGGCATGGTAATGATAAGGAGAAGTGAGCACTTTATGAGGTCTACTGTGCGTTGTGCTCCACGGACACGAAGACCCACTTCGCGGGTGGATTTATAATTCGCTGCATCTCTATTAGTGAGCTGCGATCAAAGATTTTAAAAGCTTGTAACTCTATTTTTTGACCGATTTGGATGAAACCAAAGGCATGGCTCAACAGATCGGACCCCCCTGAGTAAAACCCATCCAAGTTTTACTTCAGGAGTGACCCCTGAGCTGAGATATTTGTGTTTTTCTGATTGGAAAACTAAAAACAAGATGGCGGACCTCACAATCAAAGCATTTTAAAAATTCTCGGGGACAAATATTCTTGAACCATGAGGCTGCAAATTCTTTGATCGCCAGGTGGGACCAGATGGCCAGAACCCCATTCTTTGTTCGCAAAACATACATATAAATTTTCCTGTTGACTTATAATGGGAACTTAAAACTGGCATAATTTTTGAATGCCTTAATATTTTTTCACCAAATGAAAAGCGGCATATTCAGCCATGAAAGCTCTTTTCAAGCGATATTCTCACAGGGTGGCACACCACATGACGCTCTGCACAGGCCACATCCAAATCCCAAAAGCCTCCAAAGCGGATAATTTTTGCATTTTCAGCGTTTTTTGCAATACAGACCGTATGCCTGACAAAACAAAAATTGGAAAATCAAGGAGTCGACCATGCCTGACCGGCATACCAAATTTCAGGCAAATTGTTGAACCGGGTCCAAAGTTATTAACATGCAAACTTTGATTTAACATAGAAGTGACATGTGAACCCTAACTATAGTGGCGCAACCGTTCCACTATAATAAATATATATACACACACAAACACATCTGAAAATGAAGGAATACGAACTTGCCAGCAGATACAGGCCACATGGTCTGTCTAGTCTGTTTGAGTGTGCAGCACTTCAGCCCATTAGACTGCAGTTGCCCCCCTGGTATGTACTTTCTCCTTGAATTTGTCCCACCCCCTCTTGAAGCATCCCATGGTCTGCACTGATATGAGTTGCTCAGGCAGTGCAATCCTCCCTGTTACCACTCTTTCAGTGAAGTAATGCCTCCTCCTTTCCCTCCTGAATCTGCCCCCCCTTTAACTCCGGGGAGTGCCCTCTGGTATCTCTTCCATTCTGAAGCGTGAACCCACCTTGTAAGTTCTATCCCCCAACCCCTGGATCATCTTTGTTGCTCTTCGCTGCACTGCCTCCAGTAGTTTGATATCCCTTTTCAAGTACGGGTGCCAGAACTGCACGCAGTACTCCAAGTGCAGCCCCACCAGGGACCTGTACAGGGGCAATATGACTTCGCTACATCTGGATGTACTCCCCCTTGCTATGCACCCTAGCATCCTGTTAGCCCTAGCCTCTGCCTTCCTACACTGGGCCGTATGGTTTAATTCCCCGGTCACCAGCACCCCCAGATCTTTCTCCTCGTTGGATGTGGACAGTTTGATACCATCCATCCAGTAGTTGTATCATGGGTTTTTGGCTATGGAATGCATCACCTTGCACTTCTTGGCATTGAACCCAAGCTGCCAGGTGTGCGACCACTCCTTGAGTCTTGCCAAGTCCTCCTACAGTAATTTGCGACCCTCCGCCCCATCCACCTCAGCACAGATCTTGGTGTCATTGGCGAAGAGGCTGATCTTATTCTTGATCTCGACTGCTATGTCTGAGATGAAAATGTTAAACAGGACTGGTTCCAGTACTGATCCTTGTGGAACACCACTTGTCACTGCCCTGGGCTCCGATGCTTCTACCCCCACAACTACCCTCTGTTGCCTATCCCTCAGCCAGTTTTCTACCCATTGGGCTAGCTTTCACCCTATACCAAGACTCCTCAACTTGCAGGTCAACATTTCGTGTGGCACCGAATCGAAGGCCTTGCTGAAATCCAGGTAGACTACATCTACTTTATGGCCCTTGTCCAGTGCCCTCATGACCCAGTCAAAAAATCAACCAAGTTTATTTGACAGGATCTGCCAGCAATGAATCCGTGCTGTCTGTCATCTTGCAGATCATTATCCACAAGAAACTGCACCAGCATTTCTTTGAGGATAGCTTCCATCAGTTTCCCCACAATTGCAGTGAGGCTCACCAGTCTGTAGTTCTTTGGTTCATCCTTGGGCCCACTTTTGTGGAGAGGTATCACGTGTGCCTCCCTCCAATCTCTGGGCACACATCCTGTATTTAGTGAGGAGTTGAACAGATCCACCAATGGCTCTGCCAGGACCTCAGCCAGCTCTCTCAGCACCCTGGGATGTACCCTGTCTGGCCCAGGTGCCTTGTAAACCCTCAGGGACCTAAGGCTCTCCAGCACCCTTTCCACCATGATGACCCCGTCTGTGGTTGTCTCATCCCCCCCCATGCCTGCGCTCCCTTTCCCTGCAGGAACGGGCCCATCCCTGTCCCTTGTGAACACTGAACAAATGTATTCATTAAGTACTTTTGCCTTCTCGGCCCCCTTGTCTACCCACCCACTGCCTTTCCTGATCCTAACTATTTTTCTTGCACTTCTTCTTTTCCCTGATATACCTGAAGAAATGCTTTTCTCCTTCCTTAATCCCCTGTGCTAATTTCCTTTCCCCAGCTGCCTTTGCAGTCCTGACTATTCTGCTCGCTTCCCTGGATTTCCTCACGTAGTTCTCCCTATCCTCTGTCCTGTTGGTTCTCTTGTAGGTTTGAAAGGCCTTTCTCTTATCCCTCACCTTCTCTGTTACCTCTCTGGTCATCCAGCTTGGATGCTTGGTCCTTGATTTCTTTTGCTGGCTCTTGACACAAGCCTTAGTGGATTCAATCAGCCCTAGCTTTATGATCGCCCATTTCTACTCTGCGTCCATGTCAGGGTGGATGCCATCTATGTGTGATCTCATTAATTGCCCCATCCTGCCAAAGTATGCCTTTCTGAAGTCCAGGACCTTTGTTTTTGTATTGTGGATCTCTCTGCCCAAACTGATAGAGAACCACACTGTGCGGTGATTGCTACCTGCCAATGGTTCCTCCACCCTTACATCTGTGACCTGTTCTCTATCCTCCAGCACCAGGTCCAGAATATTTTCTTCCCTTGTTGGCACTGTCACCCTTTGGGTCAGGAAGCCATCCCGGATTGCTTCCAGGAGGATCTGCTCCCTGGCGCATGTGGTGGCTAGGATGCTCCAATCCACCCCTGGTAAATTGAAGTCTCCCACCACCACAATGCTCCCTTTGCCACAGAGATAAACATATAAATATATTGTGAAGTGTAAATACATGTACAAAAGTGGCTAGTATGTAGACAAAGGGTGCAGGAGAACAACTCAGTCTAACACATATGGACAGAATATGACTATGTGCGTAAGAAGGAAAGGGTTAACATTTTCAAAAGTCTAAATCTAGGGGGAAAAAAAGACTCAATTCATGGTCTTGTTTTTCTCCATGATATCTGACACTGAGACTCCCATCAAGGGACTGACCAATTGTAACCCCCCCCCCCCACCAGCCACTTATTTAATGAGTAGGCACACCTTTCACAGTCTAGGGGAACAGAGAGTAGTGGGGGTTACATAGATGCCAGCATAGACAAGGTGGGATATGCAGATGGAGTAGACATTATAGAAACAAACCAAGTGTGGCTACTAGGCACACACCTAGTGGGACCAATACCATGGCCAAAACCCAGGTCCTGGGGAGAAAATATTTGCTCAGGGCTATGCTAGGTTTGCATTTCTGGACAGGGGTACCCAAGTAACTAAACACAGAAGCAATAACATAAATGTCCATACCAGGCTGGGATTCTAGAGTGTGGCTTTATTCCGTAACAAAGTAGAAACACACAAAGCAAAGATGGACCCCCAAGGGTTTACACATACAGTAAATGCAGAACATCTGAGGTACAGAACTCCAACTTCCCATTTAGCACAGGATAACTGTAGAAAATGTGGTACTAGCCACCGGTAAAACACACCAAGAAAATTCCCTCGACTAGGCACACACGGCCAGTACTTGGAAGTCCCATATGGCATAGGATTACTCTAGAAAATGTGGAACTAGACACAGGTGAACACACACATTCTTCTGGATTTGGCACATGTGGCCAGTACTTGGACACTTCCCATATAGCACAAGATTAATTGTGGCACACTGACCACGTCTGAGCACTAAAGGCTCAAAATGGAGAAACCCCCACTCACTGGAGTAGAAGTTTCTTCAGACATTGGCCACATGCACTGCCAGAAAAACACAGGTGCCCTTCAGAACCCGGAGTGCAAAACTGGTCACTCCAGATGGGGGGTCTCCCACCTTTTGTTTCCACGTTCATACTTGGCCATCTCTCCAGCAAAACACCTCACATTATACCAAAAGTTACTGTTGATGCTTTCTAGCAATGTATTTCACACTTAACATCAGAAAAACACCTCAGGGGTGTCAAAGGTAAAAGTTCTGCTCACATGGATGGTCACAGACTGGACTCCACTATGGTCAGCCAACTTTAAAATGTCTTAGGTGACAGGGTCCCTTTGTCAGAGAAATTCACCTTAAATGCAGGTACTCCTGGGCAGACTTCAGAAAAACAAAAGTACTCACAAGAAGTTGTCACACAAGGCAGCTTCACAATGTAGGATCAGGGGATTGCCCTTAACATCCTGGCAGCCTGCTCCATCTCACCTGGGATGAAGAACAGGAAAACCCTGGAGATGGTTTCCACCACTTCACTAAAGCTGGAAAATGCTGTTCTCCACTAGGGTGAGAAAAACTGGAACACTCATCAGAGCCCACACTGCTAACTCTCTGAGCTCTGACACTGAACTCTGCACTCTACAGACTCTGGTGCAGAACTGTATTCTAGAATTCTACATTCCCCACTCAAAGCAACTGCTGTGGCTTATGCTGCTGCAAGAGTTCTAAGGTGACATCACCTCTCCAGTTCCCAGCTGAGACCAGAAACAGAGAGGGACAGAGTGAAATCCATTTACTGGCAAGTCACAAGCTGCCTTCCCTGCCTACCACTGATTCTAAATGGGATTCTTATAACCCCTGGGAAAAAGGGGGTTACACCCGCCCTTAGTCAGGTAAATGACTGTCCACAGTCATTCCCTTACCTGGCACCCGGCCATCCTACCCTATGTGCTGCCTGCGGAGAGGGGCGATCAGGCCCTCTCCTACCATGTGCCAGGCACAGGCAGGCAACACTAAAGGCCCAGAGGCAATTGGCTGACTCATCAGCCCCTACTCTAAGATCTTACTATGGAGAATTAGTGGCTCTAGGAAAATTGCCCAAAAAATGCCCTAATAGACCAGAGCTGTAGCCCCTCCGGCCGGTCAGGACCACAGCCTGTCTATCCCCCTAGCCCTCTAGGGAAATCTATCTATCCAAACCTACCCACTGGGGAACCATCCCCCAGCCCAGGGTACCTACACACCAAAAAACACAGCACCAGAGCACAATACTATACAAAGTATTAAACTCCCACTCCCCCACACATACACGTGTGGAAGAAAAACAACACTGGTTAACACATGTTAACAACTACACAATATCCTAAACACTCTAAAGCACAGAGGAACCCCGATGAGTTCCCCAAATGCTCTTCTTTCTTCATCAGGATCACCTGAAAGAGAAAACACAAACAAAACATCCCAAATCTGCATACCACTGTGTTATAACCCCTCCATCACTCCATCACTCCAACACTCTAAAGCACAGAGGAACCCCGATGAGTTCCCCAAATGCTCTTCTTTCTTCATCAGGATCACCTGAAAGAGAAAACACAAACAAAACACCCCAAATCTGCATACCACTGTGTTATAACCCCTCCATCAAATCACTATTGAATTCCCAAAATATTAGATAGAAAACTAGAAAAAGTAGAAAACACTGACATTAGCCGGCCCGGTGGCGCCGAGGGTTGAGGAACTGGATGCCACACCTCGTGCCACGCAGGCGACCCGTGTTCAGGAACGGGCACAGACCGCCAGGGGTCAGCAGGGGAGAGGAAGGATCAAGCACCTGGAGGACTGCTCTCCTTCTCCGGGGAGGGGGGACGTGCAGCACTGGTGCCTGGTTGCCCCCTGGCGGAGGGTGGGAAGCAAGGCACAGTGGGAAAGCATGGGGGGAGCCAAGTACAGACGCATTGAGGGGAGCGCGCATGGAAGCACACGCGGTTCTCTCTTCAGCTTGTATCATTTATACACTCTGGCTCCGTAGAGCAATCTCAAAAATGCCGGCCCTACGATGAGCCGCCTCCTGGTGCCTGGTCCGCTTCTGGCCATGACAGTTCCAACTTGGCTGCTCCACTTGGGAGGCCTTCCTGAATATGAGGGGCAAGGCTACTGGAGACAGACAGCCTTAAGCCAGGCTAGGAGTCCGTCTCCAAAAAGAGAAAAAAGAAAGCACTGACATTATACACAGTACACTTTTTGAGGGGATGGAATGCCTTAAAAGTCCCATCTAGTGACAGAATGGTGTGGCCGGAAGGCAAGATCCATGAAAGAGTCTCTCCTAGGCCGGAGCCCACTGAAGAACAGTCCTGGAACAGGGCAGGGCATGAAAAGCACTGTAGTCCAAAAGGGAGAGTCTTTGTGGGAAGTTCAAACAGTTTGGAAGTCTGCCAGATGTAGGATTTGTATTGCAAAGTCAGTTAAAACATAGAAAAGTTTGGACTTAGCAGTTCCTTGAAGATCGAACAACAGAATCACCTACTTCTCCAGCCAAAGCCTCTCCCACTCTGGCGGCATCATTCGGATACAGCTGGGTTGATGTCCTCTGAAAAACGCGATGAAGCAGGAAAACAGCTGGGTTAATGTCATCTCGGAAAATCTCGGAAATCAAACCATGGAACAGGAAAAACAGCTGGGCTGATGTCATCTGACATACCTGGCGATGAATCAGGAAAACAGCTGGGTTGGGGTCATCTTGGAAGGACAGGCGATGAAACTGGGAAGGCACACTGCTGGGTTGACAAAACCTGGACGCACCTTGGATTCTGGCATACCAGTCGGGCTGCATCTTCTTCCTTGGATACGGCTACTGCTGGATGCCAGACACTTCGCTGCCACTGCTTTGCTTCCCTCGGGGTAGGCATGGGCATATTCACAGGGAGTGGCACCATTAAGGATAGTACGACTCAGGGTAAGATGCAAGAACTATGACCCCACATGGGCATTCGTAGTTGATGTTGTGGAATGTCTCATTCCCTGCTTTGTCCACAATTTGCACAGTGTCCATAAACAATGTCCTGCCCAATTTCCTGAATTTCAGTCTATCACTGATGACTCTGTCTCTGACACAGGGTGTTGCACCTGGATGCAGATTCTTGCTTGCTTCCTCCAATAACCAGGATTGCCTGTTCTGCTCAATTTCCTCCCAGACTCTACAAGGAAACTTAGGAAAGGACCTCTCATATATGGCATTGGCCCTCCTATGAACCAGTCTCTCCTCCTTACTACTCTTCATAAGTACATGGCCATTGGCACGGCTTGGAGGTAGCCATTCCTGGCTCATCCAGTGCCGCATACTTAACGAATGGAAGAACTTGTCCCCGATCATCTCTGCAGGCAGGGCAGTGGAGCCAACATCTTCTCTCTCTGGCTCCTCTGAGGCAAGAGCTTGAGGCCACAAACTAGGACCCTCAACATGAAGTTACATATACTCATCCTCCTCTTCCTCACTTAGGACCTGGGCCTAGGAGTGAGCAGTCGTCCTCACTCCTGAGACAGTCCACTCCTCACTTGGCGTGGCAGTAGACACCTCCCAATTCAAAGTTTCTCGAACTTCGTCCTCCCCTACTAGGCTAGGACTAGGACCCTCTATCCATATGTCCATGGATCCTTCCTTCACACTGTCCATACCAGACACAGCTGAGGAAACATCACAAGATGTCTGCCCTTGCAGTAAATTCATACTTTCTTCCTCTGTGCCACACTGTACGGGGCCTCCCCCAACAGGTTCAACCTGGTGCTGTGTGCTGCTACATGCAGGGTTTCCTACTTTGGTCCAGGTGGGAGCCAAATGAATTTGTGGTGCCTTGGACAGACCATACTTCACTAGGCCCGAACAATAAGGTATTAAAAACACGTACCTTCCAGCCTTGAGTCACATTATGCATACTCTCACAGGATAGTTGAGTATTGCAATATGTGGAGGCAACCCTTCACCATAGAAAACTTGCTCTATTTCCTTTAGTTTGGCCACCTCCTCTGCTATCATAGCTCGGGCATGATCCAGGTAGCAGAATGTCCCTGAAGCCATGTCTGCAATTTAAACACATGAAAGTCTGTTATTACTACTGGTTCACGATACTCTGAACAATCTCTTAAAATGGCTCCCTTTTGTTGTGTTTACATTTACTGCCCCACCCTGTAATGGCAGCGGCAGCAATCCTCTTGCATCAAATCTGTCTCTGACTCAATAAACTGCGCATCCAATCTTTTCTGCTACTGATTTTTCTCAAAACTGTAAATGATTGCACTGTTTGAATACTTCTCAGCACTTTCATATAATTTTTAGGACTTTACGATCATCACACAAATCAACTATTCACACATGCTTAAAGTCACTTGAAAGCCACAGTATTTCTTTACAGGATTGCCTGTTTGTTGCAGCGTAATATACAACTCACAGACTCTCACTTGCTTAGAACATTATACTGTTGCTGAACCCATCATAATGGTTACAGTCTATGTTCTGAATTTTTGTTTGTTGTGTTTGGCACTCCAACTCACAGTCTTTCTTTGCAAAACAATCTCACTGCTTGCATACGGATCTAGCTGGCTTTTAAAATCACAACAGTTTGAGGCACAGACATTTCTGAATGGTACTCACCGAGTCAACTGGCATTCTCCAGTGAAAATCTTCGGTCTGGTGCCGATCCTGGAAGGCCTCTGGGGTGAAATGGGCTGGCAATCCCGCCGATTGTTACCATGAATACCACGCTTTCTTCCCAGTCAGTTGATAACGGGTTGAGCCTGAATTTTAATAGAAAATGTCTGTATTTCACAGATTAGAACATTCACAAGCCCCTCGATGGTTGATCCTGGTTGACCAGCTCGCATGCCACTCGCTCTCTCCTTCTCGAACACTGGGCTACACTCTGAGGCTGGCTAGGGGGTGGGACTGATTGCACTCACACCAACCACTCAAGGCCATGTAAATGAGCCTCCCTCTGTTTCTCCTCGTGCTCTTCCTCCATAGCAATCATCGAGCAGGGCAAAATTTAAACTGCAAACTGAACTTTTTTTCTCGGCTGCAATTTCATGGTGGGAGCGCCATTTTTGACCATTTCCACTCTCAGAACTTGGCTATTTCTTTAGTGACTCCCCCAAATTACACTCAAAGCACATGAAACTTTCAAGGCACATTTCTCTCTTTGTTTCCCAAAGTCCACAATACTTTTGACACTTAAAAACTTGAAATTAAAGTTCTGTAAAACGTTCTTCATGCAGGACAAGGGCATACATATTTTGGCTTTAGAGTCCCTTGGTAAAGATAGCATAAACACACAGCAGTACTTGAACAGCAGGCACACAGCGCACATATGGATGGCAATATCCTAGGCAGATCCTTCTGCACAAAGCCCCCCTTCCAGTTTTGGGCTGCCACACTGCCAGACAGACAAAATGCTAACCATACCCCAAGCAATCTATCCACTGTTTTCTCCCCAAACTAAACAACATCGACGGACGAGCCCCCAGTTTTGTAACCGCCAACCGGCCACTTATTTAACGAGTAGGCACATCTCTCACAGTCTAGGTGAACAGAGAGGGGTGGGGTTACATTGATGCCACCATAGACAAGGTGGGATATGCAGATGGAGTAGACATTATAGAAACAAACCAAGTGTGGCTACTAGGCACACACCTGCTGGGACCAATAGCATGGCCAAAACCCAGGTCCTGGGGAGAAAATGTTTGCTCAAGGCTATGCTAGGTTTGCACTTCTGGACAGGGGTACCCAAGTAACTCCACACGGAAGCAATAACATAAATGTCCATACCAGGCTGGGATTCTAGAGTGTGGCTTTATTCCGTAACAAAGTAGGAACACACAAAGCAAAGATGGACCCCCAAGGGTTTACACATACAGTAAATGCAGAACATCTGAGGTACAGAACTCCAACTTCCCATTTAGCATAGGATAACTGTAGAAAATGTGGTACTAGCCACTGGTAAAACACATCAAGCAAATTCCCTTGACTAGGCACACACGGCCAGTACTTGGAAGTCCCATACAGCATAGGATTACTGTAGAAAATGTGGAACTAGACACAGGTGAACACACACATTCTTCTGGACTTGGTACACATGGCCAGTACTTGGACACTTCCCATATAGCATAGGATTAATTGTGGCACACTGACCACGTCTGAGCACTAAAGGCTCAAAATGAAGAAAACCCCACTCACCGGGGTAGTCGCTTCTTTAGGCATTTGCCACATGCACTGGCAGAAAAACACAGGTGCCCTTCAGAACCCGGACTGCTAAACTGGTCACTCCAGACGGGGGGGGTCTCCCACGTTTGGTTTCCAAGTTCATACTCGGCCATCCCTCCACCAAAACACCTCACATTATACCAAAAGTTAATGTTGATGCTTTCTAGAACTGTATTTCACACTTAACATTAGCAAAACACCTCAGGGGTGTCAAAGGTAAACGTTCTGCTCACATGGATGGTCACAGACTGGACTCCACTGTGGTCAGCCAACTTTTAAATGTCTTAGGTGACAGGGTCCCTTTGTGAGAGAAATTCACCTTAAATGCAGGTACTCCTGGGAGGACTTCAGAAAAACAAAAGTACTCACAAGAAGTCACACAAAGCAGCTTTACAATGTCCTGGTAGGATCAGGGGATTGCCCTTAACATCCTGGCAGCCTGCTCCATCCCTCCTGGGACGAAGAATAGGAAAACCCTGGAGACGGTTTCCACCACTTCACTGAAATTGGAAAATGCTGTACTCCACTAGGGTGACAAAAACTGGAACACTCATCAGAGTCCACACTGCTCACTCTTTGAGCTCTGGCACTGAACTCTGCACTCTACAGACTCTGGTGCAGAACTGTACTGTAGAATTCTACATTCCCCACTCACAGCAACTGTTGTGGCGTATGCTGCTACGAGAGTTCTAAGGTGACATCACCTCTCCAGCTCCCAGCTGAGACCAGAAACAGAGAGGGACAGTGTGAAATCCATTTACTGGCAAATCACTAGCTGCCTTCCCGTCTACCACTGATTCTAAACGGGATTCTTGTAACCCCTGGGAACAAGGGAGTTACATAAAGTTTTCAAATAAGTGCTGTTTGGAAGAGAGCTTTTTTTTTTAACCATAATGGGTTTTCTGCTCCTGAGCCCGACAGCCCTACTGTGCCCCAGCATGCCCCCAGTGTAGGTCACCTACTGCCTACCTGCAGGACTCATCTGCAGTGCGATCCCCAATTGATTGCCCCCCATGGTGGGGCCTGCAGGGGAAGGGAGAACACTCATCTAAATTCTGCAGGACCCCAGGGCAGTGGTGTGGGCTCACCATGCCTCCACATAGTGGCCATCTTGGAGTGGTACCAGTGGACCCCCCCCCACAGAGAGGAGAGCAGTCCCTTGGATGTTCAGTCCTATCCCCAACCCGGCTGGCACCCATGCAACCCAAATTCGCTACTGAACCTGAGTCACTAGCATGGTCAGAGTTGTGGAATCCAGCACCTCAGCTGTATGAAAGTTGTAACTGTGGAATCAGTAACGTTAACACAGAACGATAAGTGAGAAAAGATTCTTACATTTAATGAAAGAATGTCAAATGTTACAACTACTCATTGTATGCTCTCCTATGATGGACATTTTAGCACATGTTAAAGACGTCTGTAGGACCTCCAAAATGGTAAATAAAGAAAATGTTTTTCTTCAAATACATGAATTATTGAACCAGCCTGGTGGGTTGGCAGTATTCCTACCACCTGCCATGCAGTTTTGAAGTGGACTCAGATTGCTGCGGGACAGCCAGGAGAGGTATTGGAGGGAGGATTAAGCATCTGATGGACTGCTCTCCTCTCTGGGGATGGGGTGGGCCTAAACATTCTACTCCATGGCTGCCACCTGGTGGAGACCAGGTAGTAGTGCAGTAATGAGTGCAGCAGCATGGGCGCTTGAGCTGACTGGTTACATGTGCATGCAGAGGCATGCATGCATACTGGCAGCATTGTTGCAGATTGTTCGCAGGGAAAAGAGAAAGTGGAGGGCAGAAAAGCCCCACTGGTAGAATGAAACCCCAGCTGTTGTAGGCCCCGAACCACTGACCATGCTTGGCAGGCATCTGGAAGAGGTCACTGGTGGGAGGAAGACCCTCCTCCCCCCTAGCCCCACCATGAGAGATTAATGGTCAGTAAGCCCTGGGGAAGGTGAATAGGTGACGGGGCTGGGTGACTGAGGTAGAAGGGGGCCATCAGGGAGGTGAATACACATCTTGATTAAAAAAAATACGAACTGAAATATGAGCTCTTGTTATGACTGAAATGTGACTGTACCTTTCATAAAAATATTCCTAAAGTCTTTTGGTTATATGGGAACATATAGAAGAAGCAGAAGTCATTTTCTCAAAGGGTTATAAAACTTTACTGTCAGGGATAAAGTATTCCTCATAAACATGTAACAAGTCTTAAGCCTTTGGATGGAGATAAAGGAACAATCAATGTATTCCTTAACAAGCCACTGACACCTTGAGAACAACTTTAAAAAAACATGATATTTGGACAGAAAACCAGCCTATATTTTTCATTAGCTCTGCATTTATTATTCCCGTTATGTATTACTGAGGTCATAAGCATGAAAACAGGAGAGCTGTTCCACATTGCGGGTTTATCAGTTATTATTGCTTCTTCCCAATCTGATGTCATAATGCACCGCTTGTGACATCACAGTTGTTCCCATAGCGACGACCTGTGATGTCACAACATAGCATTATGATTTGTAGTAGGGAATAAGCTATAGAGGCAAATGAACTTTAAGGGATATGGATCTTATTTTTGTGGCAATTTCTTCAATAATAAATAACGGAGAGGATAAATCTAGAGAAGATACATGAAATACAAGCTGAATAATTGTGTCCATTATGTTTTCCAAAGTTTTTCCAAGGTATCAGCTGCTCTTTTAATCTGTGTGCCAGGTTATGAAAGCTAGAAAGAGATAAATATGTGAAACTTAGAGCAACAGAGATAAAACCCAGGAAGATATGAAACTCAGAGGCAGAAGAGGTGGAACCTAGAGAAGAATATAAAAATCTGTTCCACTTGTGGCCATGCAAGAGACTGAGAAGCTGTTCTACTGGTGATGCCTTCTAGAAACCAGAACAAAGACACTTTGTTATGAAAGATGGATTTTCTAATTCTGCAACCTAAAGATGTGAAAGCAGCCAGAAATACTGACTTCAAACCATTTATTTATTTAAAATCTGATGACCATGAAAGGCACACTGAGCAGAAGTTTGTTTCCAGGTGTGACCAAGGGGGTACAAATACAACTAAGGGATGACAAAAACAAGTTCAGCTGCAGTAAAATACAGAAAAAACATAAACTATGCAGTACTAAAAAACAGGATAAACACAACAATATGCTTAATACAATGAGCAGATAAATTTACATTATAGGAATATATTTCAATATTGTACAGGAGATTCGATAAACAGGGTGAGACAACAAGAGCAAAAATCAAGTGATCGTCAGTTTAAACAGGAATTGGGAGAGAGGGAGGGGGACAGTAATAAAGTTGTGGATTAGGGCAGTGGGCAGTAACGAGAAGTGGCAGGGGATGGCCTGAGGAGGCTCTTAAGAGCAGTAAAGGAGGGGGTGAGGCGGGTTTGAGGGGAGAGGTTATTCCAGAGGGAAGGGAGTCTATAGGAGAAAGCTAGTTTCCCAGCCGAGGTGTGTGCTCGTGGGACGGTGAAAGAGCAGATGCAACTAGAGCGTGAGTTGTAGGGGCAGGGAGTAGCAGGTTTTAGGAGAAAGGACAGTTAGGAATGCAGAGTTCAGAACCAATATTTGGAGATGAAAGTGGAGCAATAGGGTGTACACCTCTGCGACAGGGATCAGAGGGATAGGGAGATGTAGAGGTCACAGTGATGTGACAGCGGGGGGGGGTTTAAGGTGAAATGGCAGAAGGCATTGAAGAGGACATCAAGTTTGGTGAGGGAGGTGGCTGGAACTGTGCTGAAGTCAAGACAACATTGGTGTAGTCGAATGCTGGGAGTATCCATTTGACTAGCAGGTCACGTCTGACTGGAATGGAGAGACTACCCTTATGATGGTAGAGTAGACCCAGTTTGGGATGTAATTTGGAGCGAAGGGCCTTAAAGTGGGAGGAGAGGTTTAGTGAGGGATCAAGCCAAACTCCTAGGTATTTGTAGGTATAGTAAAAGGAAAGAGTCAATCCCACTACCACCATGAGTCCTAGATATCCAGATGTCAACATTGAAATATAATTATTACTTCTATTCAGATCCAAGGGCAAATGGTTTGATATATTTTATTGGTCCAACAAAAATGTTACAACAAAAGAACAAAGTGTTCTAGCTTTCGGACCAACCAAGCCCTTCTTCAGAAGCTTTATGGCAGTTATTCAGAAAATCCCATACTATTAACACCTAGAAAATGCATAAAAACAGAAATAATTCTCATTGGTTTAACATATTCAAAAAATAACTAAAGATTACTTCAGAGAAGCTAATTAACACTAGTATGCTTTTAGCTTTGATATAATAACATCCCAGCAGTAAAGGGTACAAATATATTTGAAAATATCAGCCCCATAGAACTGAATGGGGCACGCTCATGTAGCCTTCGTTTTGTGACATCACAAACCAGGGCTGCATGGGCCAACATGGGGGTGTGTTTTTTGGACCGGGAAGTCAGTCTTTTTTTGAACAGCCTACAGATTTACAGCATTATGAGGGCTATTACTTTTAGCAGACATGGACTATTTATGCCAAACTTTAGCAGCTTACTACTGATAAAGTAAGGCATCAAACAGGCTGCGGCAGGCAGCTACTAGGAAGCTGCTCTTTAATTAGCTTCTCTGATACAGTCTTTAGTTATTTTTTGAATTAATATGTTAAACCAATGAGAATTATTCCTTTTTTTTATGCATTGTCTGGATGTTCATAGTATGAGATTTTCTGAATAACTGTCATAAAGCTTCTGAAGAAGGACTTGGTTGGTCCGAAAGCTAGAGCACTTTGTTCTTTTGAAGTAACATCTTTGTTGGTCCAATAAAAGGTATCAAACCATTTGCTTCTGGATCTGTTCTTACTAGGACCAATACAGCAACTAAACAATTTACTTCTATTCAGTCATTTTCTTAACATAGCAATAAGGGGGAGTGCAGAAAGGCTATTGTCTTAATATGATTCAATGTTTAAATGATTATTTGTACTTCTGAAAGATAACATATTGTAATTCAATCAGTGTTAGCAACCAAAATAAGCCCAAACAGGCACTCCACTATCCTATTGTCTTTAATTGTGGTGATGCACCAGTCAAAACAAGAACAGTGCACCCACCACAGACTAGTTTTGTTTTGCACTATGTGCAATACCAAATTACTAATACAGTACACCAAAGCCACTTAAGACAAATAGTACTTACGGTTTATTTTCCTGACATTTTTTGCTCATAGGTGGCATACAAAAACCAGTGCAATATATATAAACCATATACAAGAAACTTCAGAAAGGTCAACAATTTTTTATCAGATCCACTATCAGTGACTAGTGGTGTGCCCCAGGGCTCGGTCTTAGGTCCAACATTGTTCAATTTATTTATCAGTGATTTAAATATAACTTCTAGTAATTTCATTGCTAAATTCGCTGATGATACTAAGCTAGGAGGGAGAGTGGATACCCCCCTAAATGAGAATACTCTTCAGAAAGACCTGGAAACTATGGAACAGTGGACAAAAAGTAACCTTATGGAATTTAATACAGACAAATGTGCGGTTTTGCATTTTGGGAATAGAAACCCCAAAAATTCATATTGGTTAAATAACAAACAAATCAAATACTCCGAATGTGAAAGAGATCTGGAGATTTTAATAAATAATAAATTATCAGCAGATTCCCATTGTAATAGAGTTGCAAATTCAGCTAACGTGTTGTTAAAACAGATTAAAAAAACATCTGTCAATAAATCGGAACAATGTTTAGTCACCTTATATAGATCATATATTAGACCATATTTGGATTATGGATCCCCTTACTGGAGTCCATACCTCAAAAGGGACATTTATAGACTGGAGAAAGTACAGCGAAGATTAACAAAGATGATTCCCAGACTTAAAAATGATTCATTTAACTCACATTTAAATAAAACAGGTTTACACTCCTTAAAACAAAGATGATTAAGAGGTGATTTGCTATTTTTATTTAATATATTAAAATGTCCATTGCAAATGAAACTTTGTGGATTAACATATACAAAAAATGTATAGCCGGCAGACTACATAATAAACAATTAATTGTTGAAAGGGTTAATACTAATAAAAGAGATAATTTCTTCAATGTTAGGGTACCACAGAAGTGGAATCAGCTTCCTGAATTTATAGTAAATTCAAAAACATCTGAAACCTTTAAAAACAATTTGGATAATTGGTTAACAAATGAGGAAGATGACTGACCTACTGTTGTGGGGGACAATCTCAATGGGCTGTAATAGCCTTCTTTTGTCCAGTTAAACCAGTATAACCAGTATAATAAGAGGAGGGAGGCAGTCCCACTACCAGCAGCAGTTACATCAGAAAAAACTGGTGGCTGGACCTTATATTTGGCCCAGCCTAGGCGGGGCTTCTTCAGAGGTGACATCATAGGTGCAAAAAGTCATCGTATATAGTGTTAACAATTAAAAAGACTAACCAGTGCTCATGCAGATTTAAACATTACAGTGAATGACATAAGAGGCCCATGGATCTCCTTAATTAGGATCATTCTCAATAATACTGATCACTATGCCCTAATTATACTGCTTGCCTACAGCACTAGCATTCACATTGTGCAATTAAGGAAAACAAATATAAAAAAAAATTGTCTTTTGTGGTAAATATAAAGAATCACAGGTTGTGCTTAAAAATATTCTGCATTATTCCTAACCTTAAGTACAACTGCAGGCAAGGTGAAACACAAGGTGTTCGTATAAATACTCAGCTCTGCCTTGTGCCTTGAATATGTTATGGTAAACATAAAGAATCACAGGTTGTACTTAAAAATATTCTGCACTATTCCTAACTTTTGTAAGTACAGCCACAGGCAAGGCAAAACACAAGGTGTTCATATAAATACTCAGCTCTGCCTTGTGCCTCGAAGGATTATATCATATGTCAGCACAGATTAAGTAAATGTACATAATCGGAAGGCTATAAGCCTGAGGTTCAATTGGGTGGAGCAACTACATCACTCCCCCACCAGGCTTTATTAGGTAGCTCACCCCGGGCCTTCCCAGGATTAATTTCTTTTTGCCCCACCATCCACCCCTCCTCCTCCAGCCGGCATGTCTCTCTTACCCACAGGCTTCTTCCTAAGTTACCTTTAGCCGACGGAATCATCACCACGGCACCTATGGGGGAGGGAGCCCTTCTCTAGGGTTCCTCTCGTCGTACCCTAATAGGGTGGTATATCCCACGGATAGAGAGGCGGAAAGCCACAACATAAATCATATCCACAACATAAGTCAAGTCACACAAACATC
This sequence comes from Neoceratodus forsteri, assembly GCA_016271365.2. Classification (NCBI taxonomy): domain Eukaryota; kingdom Metazoa; phylum Chordata; order Ceratodontiformes; family Ceratodontidae; genus Neoceratodus; species Neoceratodus forsteri. The sequence goes on along the minus strand of CM028138.1, from coordinate 276,558,852 downwards.
ATCTCATTCAGTTGCATAAGCACAAACAAACTAATACATTCATTCAAACACTATTTGAGAAAAGAGATTGGATGGCAATTTTCTAGCAAATAGATGTGAGAGGTAACTATTAATGTGGTCATACAAACATATGGACATATGAAGAAGCCAGCAGAAGAAGGCCATTTGGCCTATCTAGTCTGCTTGTATAGCAGGGTTCACAGCTTGAGCTACTGACCCTGCCCCCCTACTCCTCCCAATTTTGCCATCCTCCCTACCCATGATCCTTACCTTCCTCCTATGCCTATCCAAGCATCTCTTGAAGCTGCCCACTGTCTTAAACAAGACCTCCTATTCTGGCAGCACATCCCAAGTGTTCATCACCCTCTCTGTGAATAGATCCAGAAGCAAATGATTTGATACCTTTTAATGGACCAACATAGATGTAACAACAAGAACACTTGAGCACTTTGTTCTTGTTGTTACATCTATGTTGGTCCATTAAAAGGTATCAAATCATTTGCTTATGGATCTATTCTTGCAAGGACCAATACGGCAACCACTAAATCTAGAGTTCCTCTCTGTGAAGAAATGCTTCCTGACCTCCATCCTAAACCTCCCCCCTCCAGCTTAAGACTGTGCCACCATTGTGTTATGATTGCCACTTAACTTAAAGAGACCCTCCTTATCTACCTTATTTATCCCTTTCAAGTTCTTGAAGGTCTCAGTCATGTCCCCCCTCTCTCTCCTGTACTCCAGGAAGTACATGTTCAGTGCCCCACTACTCTCAATCTCCCTTCGTATGTCTTACCCTTCTGATCCACTATCATCTGTGTAGCCTTCTTCTGGACCCTTTCCAGCAGGTTAATGTCCTTTATGAGGTATGGACACCAGTACTGAACTCCATACTCTAGATGTGGCCCTACCAGTGACCTGTACAAGGGCTGTATAACCTCCTCTCAGCTACTACTGATCCTCCTAGCTATGCATCCCAGCATCTTGTTTGCCCTTGCTGCTGTTTTCTTGCACTGTGTGGAGTGCTTCAGGTCACTAGTGATCATCACTCTTAGGTCTTTCTCCTACTGTGATACAGATACCTGGACTCCACCCAGGTAATACCCTGTCCTGGGATTCTTGACTCCAATGTGCATAACTTTGCACTTCTTGGCATTGAAACCAAGCTGCCAGCTCCTGGACCACCTCCCCAGTTTTCCCAGATCATCCCCGTATGTCTTGTATTCCTTCTGCTACGTCCACTCTCCTGCAGAGCTTGGTGTTGCCCTTAATACTATTACTGGTGACATGTCATTGTAATAATACATATAAAATAAAAAAAACTTAGAGAGCAGCTGACGCCTTCAGGATAACAAACAAAACATTATATTTAGACACAGTTCAGTTTATATTTCACATTAATTCTGTATTTCTCCTCACCATTATTGATCACTGAAGCCATCTGCACAAAAGCAGGATCTCAGCTCCTGAAGAGTTCATCTATTCCTATTGCTTTCTCCCCACCTGAGGTCATGGTGCACTGCTTGTGATATCACAGTTACTCCCATGGCAACAGATTGTGATGTCACAACAGAGGATCATGACTTGAAGTAGGGAGTAAGCTATAGAGGCAGATGAACTCTAACAGATAAAGATCATGTATTTATGCAAAGTTCTTCAGTAATAAAAGATGGAGAGGAGAAATCTATAGGATATAGTTGGAATGAAAGCTGAATTGTGCCTGTCATATTTTTCAAAGTTTTCTTTGAGGCATCAGCAGCTCTTTAAAAACCTGTCCAAAGGTGAGGACATAGATTTGGGACTTTATCAATTGTCAGACTACAGGGCTGGTATATTTGATTAAATGTCCCTGTGATAGGGTGTATGTCGGCAAAACTTCAGGAGTACTGAAGTTAAGTACAGGGGAACATGAGGGGTATACTAGGTGGGGGGATTTGACATCTCCCATTGCTAGGCATTTTTTGGCAGTAGGTCATCAGTTACCATTTTTGCTTTTCAACATTGAAAAAGTTAGCAGAGACATAGAGAATACTGCATGGGCAACTAAGCACAACCAGCGTGTTCTGCCACAGAGGGGTTCTGATTCCCTCTGATCTCGAGAGTGAAACTCGAGAGGTCCATGGGAATCAGAACCCCGAGGTGACACAACACACAGGTTGTGCATAAAGTTGCTCATCCTGTATTTTTCATAGTGTATAGTATTATTATGTGAAATGTGTGCATTGTGTTTTTTTTTCTCTTTTTCATAATAAAACTGACTTGAAAAGTCTCTAGACGTTCTAGAATACTGTCACCACAGAATTAAATAGAGGAAACCAACAATGTGCCAGCATTCCAAGTGGTTCTGCTGCACTAGTGACATCACTACTGCAGCAGAACAAGCATATTCCAGGCATGGAATGTCATGCATAACAGCATTCCACTATACACTATAAAAGGGGTGGCAATTATGAAAAAAAAATTGCTTCAAGTCAGCCCGGTGGTGCTGAGGGCTGAAGTGCTGGATGCCACACCTCACTCCATGCCGGTGCCCCGGTTCAGGAATGGACTTGGGTCACCAGGAGTTGGCAGGGGCAGAGATGGATTGAGTGTCCATAGGACTGCTCTCTCTCTCTCTCCAGGGAGGGGGGTCTTCAGTTGCTGGTGGCACTTGTGGCCCCTAGTGGAGGCTGGGGGAAGGTGCACTGGCACTGAGCCTAGAGGGGTAAGCTAGGGCACGATGCCAGGTGGAAGTGCATGCGGACATGCGCACATCCCCACCTTGGCGTCATTGCATGCCCCACTTGCCCTGCCACAGAAAAAAGGAAACATGGTGGAACGGTCACGGTGGCTTGATGGCCATCTATGGGACGCCCGGTCAGGGGGCATCGCTGCATTGCAGGATCCTGGTTCGGTCGGAGAGTAAGGGAGGACTCTCCACCACCCTGCCGTGGGGGGCAAGCCACGGGAGTAATTGGCAGCGGGGGCTCCATTGGGCCGGGAGAGGACCGGCCAGCGGCAGGAGGAACAGGATGCCTGGATGTGTGAGGTAGACCGGGAAGCCAAGGTAAAAAAGGACTAACTAAAAAAAAAATTTCTTCTTAGAGAAGTGTATTACATTAATAGCTTTGTATCCAGATCCAAAGTATGGGTTAAAGGAAGGTGTTGATTGGACTCCCATTATTTACAGGCGAATAATATAGGGCTTTCTCAAGTGTGCCCCCCTTCTTCTTTACTCTGGGTCCCAGTATTCCAGTTATATCAGAGTTAGAACCCGTAGGATTGCCCTTACTGGGGCTCCATGATTCTGGAGAGTGGACCTCGCATGTTCAGTTAGGGGGTCTCTTTATATGTTATTTCTATTGTCTTTCATGGCTTTACAGCATTGGGTTCAAATTAAAAAGTTTTTCAGCAAATGGGAGCTGTAAACAAAGTATAAAAGCAGTCCAATTTTTTTCTTCGGTTCCCTGACTTGCAACAAGTAATTAAGTTAATAGGTAGGGCAGACTGTTTAGCAGTGAATTAAAGTAAAAATTAGTGAGAATGAGGTTTTTTAGATGTGCAAGAGATGCTTACCTACCTGGGGATTTAGAAGCACCACTTGTAAAGAGCTACCTGCACGCTGCTCCTCACTCTGCTAAGCGGCAGGTGCAGTCTGCAGAAGCCATGCGGGATCGCTTGTACCGATCTGGTAAATTAGCTTTCTTAGAGGGAGATTGCTAGCAAATTTATATGCTACAGAGCCTAAATAAATAGAGCATTTCTTGGTTCTTTACAGGTTAAGACAAGGTCCCGCCTTAAAAAGTATGTGAAAACATTAAGTGTCAGAAACGCTGTCATTAATCGTAAAACACTTATTCAAATGGGAGAATGAATAGTGCATGGGTGCATTTCTTGGTTGAATTAAATATTTGAAGCATGTTTTTGTATCAGCGTATTAAGAATCACAGTGCTTATTTCACGCATTTTGAGTAGCAATACCCTGAAAGTAGTAGTTCCATAGAATATAATAATATGATTCTAGTTTTTCACTGCACAAGTTATTTAAAGGAATAGGCTGCATCTGTTGTACTAGTGCTATGAGATAGAATGCATTGTTAGCAGAAAACCATGAGAGTATTAGTTATGTAGAACATATAATGTGATTCTGGCTTTTTACTGCACAAGTTATTTGAAGGAATTAGCTGCATTTATTTTGTTACTGCTATGAGATAGAATGCACTGGCAATAGAAAATCCTGAAAGTATTAGTGGTGTAGAACATGTAATGCAATACTGGCTTTTACTGTGCAAGTTATTTAAAGGAATAGGCTACATCTATTTTGCTAGTGCTATGATATAGAATGAAGACTCAATTGTTCTGGATTGTCGTGTATTACAAGTGTGGGGGGTCTTATTTAATATTATTTATTTGCAGACAGCAATAATAACTAAGAGGTAAAAAATGAACTTAAATGCCTATGCATCCAAGTCTATTTGCATAGGTAAGTGCAGGCAGCTTTGATGGTTGATTTATTAAATGCATTTACTCTGTTTATTAAATAATTCTCCATTTATTAAATCCGCCAATTTTAAACTTTATTATAATGTTAAGTTATACAAATAATTTTTATATCAGATGGATACCTGAACCAGTTTTCCTTGATGAAGGGGTTATACTCCAAAATGTTGGAGTGATTTCTGTTGGAGAAATATATAATAAAACTGTTTTAAAATATACATACAGTGCCTTCAGAAAGTATTCACCCCCTTGGATTTTGTCACATTTTGTTGTGTTACTACCAGAATTTTTAATGCATTGAAATGATTTTTCCCCCTTGATTCATACAGCATACTCAACAATTTAAAGGGGCAAACATATTTGTATTGTGTAGCAAAAATTTATGAAAAATTAAAAACTGAAATGTCTTGTTTACTTAAATATTCACCCCCTGAATCAATACTTTGTAGAAGCAGCAATTACAGCTTTGAGTCTTCTTGGGTATGTCTGTATCAGCTTTGCACATCTGGATTTGGGGATTTTCGCCCATTCTTCTTTGCAGATTTGCTCAAGCTCTGTCAAGTTGGATGGGGAGCGTCGGTGAACCGCAATCTTTAAGTCTTTCCACAGATTCTCAATGGGATTCAAGTCTGGGCTTTGGCTGGGCCACTCAAGGACATTAACCTTATTGTTCTGAAGCCACTCCAGTATTGCTTTGGCTGTATGCTTGGGGTCATTGTCCTGTTGGAACGTAATCTTCACCTCAGTCCAAGGTCTATTGCAGACTGATGCAGGTTCTCCTCAAGGATGTGCCTGTATTTGGCTCCATTCATTGTTCCCTCTATCCTGACAATTGCCCCAGTCCCTGCCACTGAAAAGCATCCCCATAACATGATTCTGCCACCACCATGCTTCATGGTAGGGGCGGTGTTACATGGGTGATGAGCTGTGTTTGGTTTGTGCCAGGCATAGCGCTTTGCATTCAGGCCAAAGAGTTCAATTTTTGTTTCATCAGACCAGAGAATCTTTTGCCACATGGTCTCAGAGTCTGCCACATGCCTTCTTGCAAACTCCAGGCGTGCTATTATGTGGCCTTTTCTCAGGAGTGGCTTCTGTCTAGCCACTCTCCCATAGAGGCTACATCTGTGAAATGCTGCAGAGATTGTTGTGCTCTGGACAGGTTCTCCCATCTCAGCCATGGAACTCTGTAGGTCTGTCAGGGTGGTCATTGGGTTCTTGGTCACTGCCCCTGACCAATGTCCTTCTTGCCTGGTTGCTCAGTTTGGGAGGATGGCCTGCTCTAGGAAGAGTCTGGGTGGTTCCGTAATCTTTCCATTTCCTAATGATGGACTTGACTGTGCTCCTGGGAACTTTCAACACCCTAGAAATGTTTTAATACCCCTCCCCAGATCTATGCCTCCTCACAATTCTATCATAGAGTTCTACGGACAGCTCCTTGGTCTTCATGGTAGAGTTTCTGCTCTGACATGCACTGTCAACAGTGGGACCTTATATAGACAGGTGTATTTCCTCTGAAATCATGTCAACCATTTGAACTGACCACAGTTGGACTCCATTCAAGTTTTAGAGTGATCTCACAAGGAAATTGGATGCACCTGAGCTCAATCTGGAGTGTCATAGCAAAGGGGGTGAATACTTATCAACTCAAGACATTTCAGGTTTTTATTTTAAATTACATGTACAAAAAATTCCAGAAGTTTCATTCCACTTGGACATTATAGAGTAATTTGTGTAGATATGTGACAAAAATCCCATATAAATGTATTTTAATTTGAGTTTGCAACATCACAAAATGTGACAAAATCCAAGGGGGGATACTTTCTGAAGGCACTGTATTTGGTGAGTGAGCTTTGTTGATCCAATCTGTGCATACTGAATATAAAGGAGCCTTAATATTCGGGATGTCCCCTGGTGTTTCAGCGGCTCATGTCAAATTCATAGTTTTTTGCCCAGTGCATCATGGCCATCTAAACATGTAATATCCAGAACAAAAACATGGGTTGCTATGCTTTTTTTTATTTTAAGATACAAGACAAGACTTAATCCCTCTTTGTGAGAGAAAAATCCATAAAGAGTCAGATTGTTTTACATAGTCATAACATCAATGTTTTACGTGTCAAAATGAGTGTGAAAGACAGATGGAACATGGGCACATCATTTGTCATGATGTTTGCTTCATTTTTTCCACAAATGCAAAAATAAAGAGTAAATTACCAATACTATGACACCCTCTTAAACTAACATTCCCCCGGGAGGTGGTATTTGTATGCTTTTATGCATAAAACAATTTAAATTCCATATCATTTTCATAAAACATTTTTGACAGGTGTAGAATATGGTGACGAATATAATAACCAAAGAAAGAAATATAGGGGTTGCTTTGCTGCTTTTGGCTATATCTGCTTTCAGAGTTGCAGTTCCAGAGCTGATTGGTTCAGGAAAAAAGTGATCATAAATCCCAATAACAAAAACTTAGCAGGAAGCTATTAATATAATTCATGAGTACATGCAAAGTGACACAGACTTTAATATAGAAGAAACAGAGTAACCAAAGACAGACAGACATGTACGTTAAGCACCTCGAATGTTGCCAATAGCTGCAAATGGGGAAGCCACTTTCCTCTCTGGCATTCTGTGTGTATTCATATTTGTACATTCCATAGGGTAAATCATTCTAATAATGCTTCAGTATATTTAAGAATGTATTTGTACCAGTAAACAGCCTTGAACCCTTTTTCAGGTGCATCAGAAAAATGGGAATTTTTAACATTAGGGAATGTCTTTAAAAGAATTTAAGTAATTGTCCTAGAATAGAAACATAGACGATGACGGCAGAAAAAGACCAGAGGTCCATCCAGTCTGCTCAACTTCCCTATAATCCCTGGAACCTACTGTTCCTCCAGGGTACTAACCCTCCCTGTCATCTCTCTATTCTCTTCTTGCCCCCGGTAACCACTATTACCTTCATTATTTTTATTTTATTTTTTGTCGATTCTTTTTCCCTCCCGTCACCACTGGCTGGGGTCTCATTGGTCGACCTGCTGGATCCCCTCCTGTCTGAGACCCTCTCAGTTGTACCCTGATACACCATCGCCCACGACTCACCCAAGAGCAACCACCCAGAATCCACGGCTCTTCATCCAGTGCTCTTTGGGTGGAGGTGAATGGGGAGAATCCGATGTTGGAGGTGGGGGCAGGCTACGTCTTCCTCCCAGCCAATGGGAGTTTCTTGTGCATCCTCCCCTTGGAGCCCAAATGTGCAATGATGTCCAGTGTGACCGGGCGCACTCCCACACCCTTACCACGGATGTCCGCCGATGTCCACCGAGGCTCCTCCCTACACTTGCGTGACCCCTTGGCTGATGCGCTCCAGGCCTCCGCTGGGGGTCGCTCATGCCAGGGAGTCATTTACCCACCCTCCCCAGGAGAGGAGAGCAGTCCACCAGACGCTCCATCCTCTTCTCTCTTGCCGACCTCCTATGACCCGAGCTCATTCCGGAACCCGGGTTGCTGGCATGGCGCAAAGTGTGGCACCCAGTGCCTCAACTTTCAGTGCCACCAGGCTGGTCTATATTACCTTCATTATGTCCCAGCCATGCTTCTATCCCCTGACTGTTTTCACACCCACCACCTCAGCTGACAGGCTGTTCCAAAGTTCCACCACCATTTCGTAAAGTAATACTTCCTCATATGCCTTCTGAACCTACCTCCTTTTAATTTCCATTCATGTTCACATGACCACAAATTGGTATTCAGGCTAAATAGTTTCCCACAGTTCACTTTGTTAATTCCGGTCTCTATCATATCTCCCCTCTCCCTTCTGGTCTCCAGTGAGTACATATTTAGTGCCTTGGCTGGAACTCCTCATAGGATCTGCCTTGCTGGCCCTGAATCATATACATTGGGAATACATTCTCAATCAAAAGCCGTGCTGCTAACTGAACTTCTCTCCACCTCCTTTGCCCCCTGCTCCAATCGGCAGCTTTTGGGATTAACTGAAAGGGCTTCGGTCCACTGATCCTCTGTTCCTAACAGGGGTGTTGCCCGTTTGGGAGCGGGGCTGCTGGGGCAGATAAAAGAAGCATTTGTAACATGTCCATGTCCCAGCGAGTGAGTAGAACAACGAAGGAGTGGAACAGGTGAAAGACTGGTGTCTTAGGTGTTAGCAGCCATCAGCAGAGGAAGAGGGGAAGCGGAGGACTCTGCTGGTGACTAAAGTAAGGTACCTGTTTCTCCTGTTTTTGCAGTCATTGTTGGGCTAGAGACAAGGGTTAGGGTAGACCATAATATTGTAATAGGTCAAAGTGTTTTAATGTTTTAATGTTGGAGTGTTTAAGGTAGTATGGAGAACTGATGTAACAAAAAAACAAAAAAGGGGGTAAAAGCAACATATAATTTGTTACAGAATAGAGAAAAAGTTTATTTTTAAACAGGTAGATTTATAATACATCATTGGGAAATAATCTCATTTCAAGATGAACCTGTATCAACTTTCATTACACAGAATACCCTTAATTATGAATTTATAATTTGTTTAGTTTAGTTAATCGTACTACAGTCAGCTTGTCCTTACTGAGTCCAGGGAACTGAGAACAGGTAGCATAAGGTGGGCAGGGACAGGGAATGTGGGGAGTGGTACAGTGTAGTGGTTGTGAAGCAACAGCCTTCAGGGAGACCTTCTGGAGTCTGTGATGCTGCCCCATCTGTGAGCATCTCTCTGGGCTGACAGGGAAGGTCTCTAGACTTGAGGCTGTGTTGTATTGGAGCCAGGAGAAAGTTACTAGACTTGAGGCTGTATTGACTAAGAGTTGGGAGACCCTTTCCCCTACTCAGGGACCATCCAGTCTGACACCGTTATCTCAAAGGATACCAGATAGGAGGAGTGACTGGACTACAGTGGGCTCGAGGAGGGAGGGAGTGGTGGGATCAGGAAGGTTGGGGGAGGGGTCAAAGGAACATTCCTCGATCACAACTGGTACCGCTGCAGAATTTCTACACTGTACTGGCAGAGTGGGTCAGCCAAGAGGTGGCACCCATGATAGCGGACAGGGAGGAAGTGGGAGCCCTATTAAATGGCAGTCCCAAGGAGGGTGAAAATGGACCCCACAGAAAGAGGAAGCAACTTCTAGTTGGGACTCTATTGTCAGGGGGATACAGTTGGGAATAGGTAAGGGGGCGGAAAGGGAGGTCAGGTGTCTATCAGGCACAATGGCCAGGAGGGATGGGAAGAGAATACTAAGGATAGCTAGGGTAGTAGGCAGGAAAAGGGAGCTGGATGTCATTGTCCACCTGGGGACAAATGACCTGGCTAGGGAAAATGCAACAACAGTGCAGGGGGAGTTTAGAGAGTTGGGAAAAAGACAAACAGCATGCTCTGTGGCTTTTGCAGAGGTGCTGCCTGTCTGCAATAGGTGGAAGGAGAGGGATCTCTGCACCAAGGCTTTCAACTCATAGTTGAAGGCCTGGTGCAGAGAAGAGAGGTACAGTTTAATTGGAGACTAGGGGACCACCTGGGAGGATAAGAGCCTATACAGAGTGATGGCCTGCATCCATCTGGAAAGAGAACCACAGTTCTCAGTGGAAGGTTCAAACCTTTCTTTGATGAAAGTTTAAACTAGCTGGTGGGGGGGGGGGATGGAGGAAGAAAGGGAAGCAGTAACTGCCCCGCGAAAGGCTGAGATGGAGAGTATAGGGATTCAGTGAGAAGATAGTCCAACAACAGATAAAGTAAACTAAGTAAGTAGAGGGTTAGAAAAGGAGGAAGGGAGGAAACTAAGCAGGCAGTTAACAAGAAGGAAAAAGGGGGGACAAAAGGAAATAGGGAGACGTGACAAGCAAGAAGCAAACAAAGTCTGTAAGGCCATGTGTGCTAATGATAGGAGTCTAGGAAATAAGATCCCAGACCTAGAGGCCATCATTGCAGAAGCTGATCTGGATGTCGTGGCCAGTACCGAGCCACGGTGCATGGAAAATCATGACTGGAACATGGCCATATCAGGACACATGTTATTCAGAAGAAAGAGGGTAGGAAGGAAAAGAGTGGGAGTGTTGCTTTATGTGAAGGACAGCATAAATGCAATGGAAGTACAGGGAACTCAGGGAGGGGCAGAGATGCTATGGGGTGCCCTGGAGTTGGGAAAATGAGCCAATATTTGGACAGGGGTATTCCTCAGGAAACTACTTGGTGAATCCACTCATGATGGGGTAATACTGGACCTGGTGCTTACTACCAGAGACGGCATTGCAGACATCAGGCTGGGGAGCCATCGGGGGGCTAGGGACCATTGTGCAGTGTAGTTCAACATTAGTACAACTGCAGAATCCAACCACACAAAAGCGAGGGTCCTGGACTACAGAGGGGCTGATTTTACTGAGATGTGTCAATGCCTCGTGAATGGACTGACGGGGTGAGGAACTGGGGGTGGGGAGGGTGGAAGAATAGTGGGCCAGACTAAAAGAGGGCATAGTGAAGGTAACAAACCTCTGTGTTAAGCAAGTAAAGCAAAAGTAAAAGGAAGAAGAGGCTGCTATGGTCCTCAAAAGAGGTAGCAGAAAGGGTAAAGGCCAAAAGAGGTATCTAGAAATTTGTACAGTGAGACCCAGATAGAAGAGGATAGGGAAGTGTACCAGGGAAAACAGAGAGAGGCAAGCAAAGCGCTAAGCAGAGCAAAAGTGCAAACTGAGGAAAAAATAGCTCTGGGAGTATCAGAAGGGGACAAGACATTTTTTTAGGTATGTTAGTGAAAAAGGAAGACAGGGAGGGATTGTATAGTTAAAATGGAGGGATGGACTGTATGGAGTAGGATCAAGACAAGGCAAACATCTTGAACAAATACTTCTGCTCAGTTTTCACAGTAGAAGAGGAAGAGGAGAAAGCAGAAAAAAGGCACCAGAAGCTATGAGGGGAGGAAATGTGGGGAGAGTCCAGAAAGCACTTGACAACCTGAGACTAGACAAAGCTATGGGGACAGACAGGGTGCATCCTAGGGTATTGAGGGAACTCAGGGAGGTACATACTGCACTTCTGAAAGACCTTTTCAACCAATCACTGGAGACCAGTGTGGCTCCAGAGGACTGGAAAAGGGCAGATGTAGTCCCACTTCATAAAAGTGGTAGCAAGGAAGAGGCGAGCAATTGTAGGCTTGTCAGCCTGACATCGGTGGTGGGTAAGTTAATGGAAACACTAAGGATTGTGGAATATTTTGTATCAGATAGATTACAGGACCCAAGGCAGCATGGTTTCACAGAGGAAAGGGCATGCTAAACAAATCTGGTAGATTTCTTTGACTGGGTGTCCAAGGAGCGAGATCAAGGAGGAGCAGTGGACATGGCTTATCTAGATTTCAGCAATGGCTTATCTAAATTTCAGCAAGGCTTTTTGTAAAACACAAGGTTCCTGGCTAGTGGTCCCTGGTAATCCAATAAAGCCACCTGATACCAAATGTTGTTTTAAATCAGTTGCAATTTATTAATACCAAATAAGCCCTAACAATTTTACCTCTAACATGATCAAATCTAAACAGCCGATGGCTTATTACCAGCAGGGCTACAGGTGTTCAGAGGGAATGAAGCAACATTCCTCATACCTCTGGGTGACCCAAGTATCTATGGCAGCCATGTTGGCTACTCCTCTTGGACACATTGGACATACAGTCTGTCTGATATTTATACAGTGTTTGACAAGAATTGCACAACAAGGGAAATTTTTCAGTTTTTAGACACTCTGACCATAAAAGGCAAGAGAGTAGGGTCATGAGACAAGGGTGTAAAAGTATAGTGGCTATGAGATACCTTGGTCATAAGATACATTTGACACTTTGCTGAGACATGTGGTCATTCTTAGACGGAAAAACAAGTGATCAGGGGATTTTACATTTATCAAAAATAACTTGCTTTAGGATACAGAAAACATATGAGGGGACTTCACATTTACTTTGAATAACTTGCTGACTAGACAGTGGCCAAAACAAGGATACAATTGTTTCTTATCAACTCTCTGTTACACATTTTTTTTTAAGCACAAGAAATTATAAAATGAGGAACTGTATCTAAGCTGCAGTGGTTTGAAGCAGCTGAACCTTTTGGCTATGACCTTTGGTTGAAGGAAGGTTTTGTACAAAATATTTCTGCTGAGCATAGCAAAGCTAATTTTTTTAAAACATTAATTTTTTAAAACATGGTTTATGCTCTTCTCTTATTTTCTACAGTTATTTAAAGGACCTCAACACCTTTTGAACCTGGGCATCTACACAGACATCAGTTTGCACAGTGGTATCATTATTTGCATGGTTTCAACAATTACTCTCCAAACACCTCTGCACTTACAAGGCACATTAATCTACATGTTGGTATCACGTAGCCATCTACTAGCCACCTTCACCTTTTATTAGCCCTTTGCAGCCTCTACACTAGCCATTTTACACCTTTCTATCTCCTCAACCTTTTGGTTAGCCAATTACATATTGTTGATAAAAGTTTGGTCACTGGTCACTAAACTTTGGCCACTGGCCACTTTCAACAATTCACATAGTCCTTCCTGGCCACAGTCCCTTGCCAGCATAGAATTTCATCTGTCACTTCATCACCGTTAACAGGAACCCGGAATGAATGGTTGGAAACCATCAGGAGACCCTCCTTGAGAGTAGGTCCCCAACAGGCCCCCACTGTCCCTGACCTCAGACCCTGTTTGAGCCAGAGCCTCCAGAGACCCGTACCAGAGGAAGCCAGTGCCAGCTTAACCCAGGAACCCTCCCACCATTCCTGGGCCTGTCAGCCCCTTCCAGCTGGTCACAGCCAAAGAAGCACACCTTTAGCTGCTAAACTGGAACAGCACACATGCTGGTGCCCCAGACTGAAGAACCACACTTAGAACTAAAGAACTGGAATTCCCTTTTGGTGTGCCATTTCTGTTCCCCTAGTGAGTGGGAAAAACATTGCCTGGGAACCTTCCAAACCAATTAGCAATCACGGGTGCATTGCTGACACCTAGCCTTACTGTCAGTTATGGAAACTGAAACATAGAATCTGATGGCAGAGAAAGGCCGCTTGACATCTCTCCTGAACCTACCCCCTCCAGCTTTATAGCATGTCCCCTTGTTCTCGAGCTCCTTTTTTTCTGAAAAATACTCCTCTCCTGTACCTTATGAATCCCCGTGAGGTATTTAAAGGTCTCTATCATGTCCCCTCTTTCTGTCCTCTCCTTCAGGGTGTAGATATTGAGCTCCTTTTGCCTCTTTTCATAGGGCTTTTGATGCAGACCCTTACCACTTTGGTAGCCCTCCTCTGGACCACCTCCACTATGTCTATGTCCGTTCTGAGATGCGTACTTCAGAACTGGACAGAGTACTCAAGGTAGGGTGTTATTAGTAATCTATACAGGGGTAATACCACCTCCCTTTTTCTGCTGTTGATACCCCTTTCCATGCACCCAAGCATCACGCTAGCCCTCCCGACTGCCTTGCCATATTGCCTGGCCACCTTTTGGTCATCCATTATGATTACCCCAGGTCTCTTTCCTGCTTGTTCTTTGTCAGTATCACTCCACCTATTTTGTACTCCATCCCTGGGTTTCTAGGGCCTTAGTGTTTTACTTTGCACTTTTTCGCATTAAAACCCAGCTGCCATATCTGGTTAAACAACTAAATAAAAAAAAACAAAAAAAAACAGCTGCCATACCGTTGACCACTCCTCCAGTTTTTTCAGATATCTGCCTATACTTTCTAACCCCCCCCCCCGGGAGTGTCCACCCTATTGCAGATCTTAGTGTGATCTGCAAAGAGGCAGACCTTCCCTTCCAGCTCTTCTGCTAGATCATTAATAAAGACATTAAAGAGGACTGAACAGGCACTGAACCCTGAGGTACCCCTGGAGTGAATTCCGTTTACCACTACCCTCTGTCTCCTATCCCCTAACCAGTTTCTTACCCAGGTTACCACCTTGTTGCCCACCCCAAGGCTACCCAGCTTGTTTATCAATCTCCTATGTGGAATAGTGCCGAAAGCCTTGCTGAAATCCAGATAGGCCATGTACACTGCTGCTCCCTGATCTAACTCCTTGCTCACCAAGTCAAAGAAATCTATCAGATTTGTTTAGTATGACCTTACCCCCCTTTTTTATTTTAGTCTTTAGTAACTAGGTAAGGCCCACTAGGCACACAAGAGCTTGTTTTTAGGGGCGACCTGGGAGCACTGCGGAAGTTAAGTGACTTGCTCAGAGTCACACAGTATGCAATGGAGGTTGTGGGAATCAAACCCAGGTCTGCTGGATATACCAAGCTCATTCACTGCTCGTTACTCTACCCTCTGGACTATACTTCCAGCCCCAAATGTGAATCCATGCTGCCTTCGATTCTGTAACCCATTGGAGTCCAGATATTCCACAGTCCTTTCCTTTAGTAGTATTTCCATTTATTTACCCACCACCAATGTCAGGCTGACAGGGCTATAATTGCCCACCTCTATCCTGGTCCCACTTTTGTGAAGTCGGACTACATCCATCCTGCTCCAGTCCTCTGGGACCACTCCGGTCTTCAGAGATCTGTTAAACAGGTCTGTCAGATGTGTAGCTGGTACCCCCCTGAGCTCCCTCAGCATTCTTGCATGCACCCTGACTGGCCCCATAGATCTGTCTACCCTCGGGTTAGCTAGTCCCTTCCGGACTCTCCTCAGAAAATGGACTAGTGTCCACTTCCCTCCCATCAAAGCTCCTAATGCTTTTTCACGATCCCTTCCATTCCCCTTCCACTGTGACTGCACTGAGCAGAAAAGTATTCTTTCAAGATGTCTGCCTTTTCTTGGTCCCCCGCCATGCAGCACCCACCTCTCTCTTTAGCTTTACAGTCCCTCCCTTAGTCTTCCTTTTTTCACCAACATACCTAAAAAATGTCTTGTGCCCTTTTGATACTGCCTGAGCTATTCCTTCTTCAGTTTGTACCTTTGCACCCCTTACTGCTTTCCCTGCCTCCCTCTTTTTCCTGATACATGTTCTTATCCTGCTCTCTCTGGGACTCCTTGTACCTTCTGAATGCTACTCTTTTAGCTTTTAGCTTTCCTGCCACCTCTTTTGAGAACCATAGTGGTCTCCTCTTCCTTTTGCTTTTCCTTACTTGCTAGACACAGAGGTTTTATGCCTTCACTATGCCCGGACCCATGCCACTGTGTGATTAGATTCTACAGCTATTCTTATGTTGAACCACACTGTATGATGATCACTGGTCCCTAGATGGCTTCCCATCTTGATGCCTGCAACACTGTCCCTGTTAGTAAGCACTAGATCCAGTATAGCCTCATCATGAATGGGTTCACTGACTAGTTGCCCGAGGAATGCCCCCTGCAGAGAGTCCAGGATGTCCCTGCTTTTAGCTGAAGCTGCAGCTGGGAGGCTTCAATCCACATCTGGCAGATGGAAGCCCCTCACCAGCTACACCTCTGCCTTTTCAGCTATTTTGCCAATTGCTTCCAACATTTCATTATCTAACTCATCCACCTGTGCCGGAGGCCTGTAGATCATGCCTGTCCGAATAGTGGCTCCTTTTCCTGACTCAAGGGCAACCCACAACACCTTGCCCCCCCCCCCCCAAATTCCCTTTATTTTTGTTGCTTTTATGCTTTCCTTCACATAAATCACCACACGCCTTCCTTTCCTTCCCAACCTGTTCTCTCTGAACAGCGTGTAGCCTAGTATGGCCATGTCCCGGTCATGGTTATCAGTGCACCATGACTTGGTAATGGCCACAGCATCCAGATCAGCTTTCATCATGATGGCCTCTAGGTCTGGGATCTTACTTCCAAGACTTCTAGCATTGGCCCACATGGCCTTCCAGATTTTGCTAGCTCTTTGTTTGTCACCCCCCCTTTTCCTTTGGATCCCCCTTCCTCTCCTTCTCCTTCTCCTTTAACTTGCACTCTGGTGGGGCTCTCTC
The DNA here is from genome assembly GCA_016271365.2 of Neoceratodus forsteri. Lineage (NCBI taxonomy): Eukaryota > Metazoa > Chordata > Ceratodontiformes > Ceratodontidae > Neoceratodus > Neoceratodus forsteri. The sequence goes on along the minus strand of CM028138.1, from coordinate 276,542,459 downwards.
CTTGGGTTCCACTATCTCTGCTAATGTGGTGGGCAGTTTCTGCCTTTTTCATCCATTGTCCTTCGCTAGTTTAAATGTTCATTGAATTAACATTTAAACCATTCATGGAGGACTGTGGTTCCCCTCTGGGATGGATGTAGGCCATCACCTCTGTATAGGCTCTTATCGTCCCAGATGGGCCCCCAGTGTAGCTGCACCCCTCCCCTCTGAACACACATTGCAAAGCAAGAAACAGGACACACAGCATTGATGATCAGAGCACATTTCAGAACGTTTAACTGGGCTAACAAGTACACGTTAATTCACCGGCACATTATTTTATATCCTTGCAGACCATATAGTATAGCCCTACTATAACACATGTTTCTGCTTCACACGTGGGTCCTGGGAACTCACTGGAATAACAGTTGGGTTACAAAAGAGAAATTCAGCTAGGATCACTCTCATTACTTTTGATATAAACTAAGAATATCTATACTAGGTCTGAGATGCAAGACTTGAGGACTGTGACATCACCAGAGCCCCTCACTAGAATCACAGCCTGCTTATAACACTATTGAGCAAAACAAATATTTTGCAGCCAGGTACAGTGTCTTTTACACTAGTAAACAGAACCAGTCTTTTGGAGTGCCACGTGGTATTAGATAAGTAAGAAGAATCAGTTTTCCAGAATGCAAAATATTGTAGTATTTATTCCACTTATGAAGAAGGACAAGATATAACATTATGTCATCTGAAAGTTATTCCTACAGACTGCGTGTTATGCTGGAAAACATAACCAGTGGGAGAGCAGCTCTCACAAAGCTTGCTGACATCACAAAGCCCCCTGGGCTGACTTTGACAGCCACTGGATGTGAAACAGCAACAGTTCAATAGATGTACAGGTTGTTAGCAGGAGTGATAACGGGGGCCACACGATAGTCTAGTGGGTAACACATTGCCTCCCATGCTGGTAAGCCAGGTTTGGATTGAGCCCAGACACTGGCAACCAGACAGCCAGTGATTTAGGCAGGCTGCTGGTGGTAGCGTGTCTTAGACTGTGTGGGATGGCATGGTGCTTCCATGGCATCAGTGTTCACTGTGATAGGGCCCTGAAAGGGTTACTTTCCAGTCAGAAAAGAAACTGCATGTTGGTGAGGCTGCAGTAGGATCCTGGAAGGGTCCTCTGCCAGGCACTGGGGAATTTTATAGAAACATAAAAGTTGACGGCAGATAAGGACCGCAAGGCCCATCCAGTCTGCCCATTTTTTCTATCTTATGAATGTGCCATTGGCCTTTACTCTGTCAATGGCCTATCTAGTCATACTGATCTGTATTGCACCCTTATGCCTATCCCATGCCTGTTTGAAGCCCTGCACTCTAGTCATATCCACCACATCTTGAGGTAGGCCATTCCATGCATTTATCACCTCTTTTGTGAAAAAAAAACTTCCTCACATTACCCCTTAATTGGCCTCCCTCTAATCCCATGCTGTGTCCTCTTGTCCTGTTATTTTTCTTATATTGAAACATGTTAGACTCTTTCACCTTGTTAATGCCCTTAAGGTGTCTGAATGTTTTGATCATATCACCTCTCTCCCTCCTTTGCTCTAGGGTATACATATTGCTGGCAGAGCCCTAGTAGCAATAGTGTGCACTACAGAGTGGTGGGAGGGCATCATTACAGGTGATAAAACAGCCTCGCTCCATTTGAATGATGGCCACAAGCTGGTACCCCCCTGGGTTCACACTACAAAGCCCACAACCTGTCCTGGATCCTAATCTGAGTCACCAGGGAGACAACAACCCCCCACCCAAAGACCCTTGCCGTGGAAGAACTGTGGGAGTTGGCAAATGTGGTGAGGTAAATGCCAGATGGGGCTGGGTGGTCCCCCAGAGGACAGGAGGAAGGTGACATGGGCTAGGTCAGGGAGAAAAAGAGGACTGAAGAAAGCAAAAATGGAGTGCTATCAACTGGGCATACCAGTGTTTGCATACATAGGTAGCTGTAATTTTACACATGATGGGCCAAGCTTCAAAAAATGTGTGGGGCTGCGCTGTGCTCTAATACTTGGGAGTGACATGGTTGACCTAACCCCGCGGAGTGTGGCTCAGTGCCCAGACCACATCACAAAGTACGTCTTCTGTATTCACACAACAGCTAACTTTGGTGGAAGGTAATGCGTACGGAGAAAGGGCAAGTTAATGATTCTTCCCCGCAGACTTTGCCCTCATGTTTAAGAGCAGGTATGCACTTTGGTATAAAATTTCATAAACATCCAGTGTTCAGCTATTGTAATTTACAAAAGAGCAACTTTTTGGAATTTCACTTAGTTTTTCTAGCATTTTGCAAAGAAATCGAGTGATGTTACTGCATCAGCTATATACACAATATCTAAGTTGAGCCAATAAAAGAACTAACACAACTACAAGCATTCTTTCCTTCGGATATCACAATGTGTTTGTCAGCTTATCAACAAAGTCTGAATAAAAAACAAGATTTCCTTTGGGTTGTCTGACTTTACAGTGCATGTGTTATGATGTCATAGTGCTATGGGCAGTATCCACAAAAGGGTAAGGAGGTCCTTTTTCGCCCATGCAGAAGGGTGGTAAAAGTCACTGAGTGCCCCTGGGCACATGTAGAGCACCCCACAGCACCTGTAGTGTGAGTTAAACTGGCCCTACACATACGGGTCCTGATCCACATGCATGTCTATGCAAAAGGAGGGATGGGTCCAGCTTATATGCAGGGACTGGGCAAGGATGCCTTCTGCATGACCCCAGGATGATTTCTGCGCTGTGGAGGGGGGTGGAGAAGGCAATAGAGTTATGCAATGGGGACCCTTCCTTAATGTTTGTGCACCCTCCCTGCATGCCTTCCCTTTCTTTCATCTATCTCATTGATTTCTTATTCACGTCTACCTTGCTGTAATTGCAGCTTCGCATCTTATCTTGATCTAAGAAAAGAGGAAAAGGAGCAGGATTTAATTTAAATTTCTTAAGATACAAATTTCTAGATTCTTTTTTCTTTCTTTCTTGTTAGGGGCAGTTTACCTGGCAGTACAGTGATATTTGGAAGGCTTGGCCTGTAGTTCATAGGACAAGCAGCCAGCCACTCCCACTTTCCTGTGATATATAAGCGGTTCCTCTCAGCCTCCTTCTGAATCACTTTTTTCTTTGCTGGCTGAAGGCTCTGTCTCTCTGTCCTCTGCAGCTGGCTGGGGCCTGCCCCCCCCACCCCGCCTTGCTGCTTCTGTTTGTCTCTGCTAGACTTCTGCGTTTGTTTTCCTGTTTCTGGTTTGTATTTTGCCTCCGGCTGTGTGCTTCTTTCTGTCATTACTCCTTTTTTTCTGTGTTTGTGTGTCTTTGTTTTGGGCCTTGTTCCCTGTTTTGCCGTATTTGTGTGTTTTGGTTTTGTCTTTTGGGGCTTTGTTTCTAAGCTCCTAGCATATTGCTACTCCAGAGCTCACATTACTTGCTCTCAGTTACTCACAACTCTCAAATTACTTGCAATGCAACTGCTCAGGGCCGCAGTAATGGGGGGGTAAGTGGGGAAGTTGTCCGGGGCCCCGAGCTCAGGAGGGGCCCTCCTGAGGAGCTGGCATTACCTCTGTCATTAGCTGGTTTTGGAAATGGGGGCCCATTCCAAGTGACTTGTCCAGGGCCCCAGGATTCATAGCTGCTGCCCTGCAACTGCTACAATTATCTGTGTGTTTCAGCTCAACCATAGCTGCTCTCCATGCTGCACTTAATTGTTTTCACCTGATTTAGGCTCAGTCTGAACCCTAGCTATGCAGATCAATCATGCTCTCTCAACTCATTCTACTTACCTCATTGCTGCAGTTTCATTGCGCTGCCAGGTGATAGCTACGTCAGAGCATGGTGTCTCCTTTCTATGTTTATTGAAGTTTAGAAAACGGATAAAACAGATTTTTGATTCTGATTGGCTCAGAGACTTGTTTAGGTGGGCATTAATGAGACAACAACGCCCACCTAAAACAAGTCCCTCTACCAACTGACCTCATTTCCAAAATCATGCTGCCAATAAGAATTTTGAACCTCTGCCACCATTTTTTAGCTCCACTTAGCGGGCGAGCTGGCGGGTGGCCAAGCCACCCCACCCCATCTCACTTTATGTTGATTCTATTAAGTAAATATTAACATTTAAAAAACTGACTTGTTTTGGTGCAGCTACTTGAAAAATGAACTCCCGCTCAGTGAGAGACATCCCTGCTGCCAATCGAGCACCAAAAACACGGAAATGCTGACAAATGTACCAGAGAGCAAGCTGTCACCGGCAATCTGTCTATCGCTGCAGAAAAGGAAAAAAAAAACAACTAGAAGTGCTTCACAGTTAAGTATTAAGATAAAAATAAGGTACACTGCAACCGGCAAAAATATGAAAGACTGTAACTTATAGCACTCCCGTCTGTCTCGGCAGTTCAGGGTGTCTCCTTCCGGGATTCACATAAGTACCGGTAGCTTCACACACACACCTCCCCGCGCTCTGACACGCTATCGAAAATGAAGAATGGGGTGAAAAAATGGCATGCCTGTTCCAGTCACAACATCTCTACAGCTCCTGATTGCCAGCCCAGCTTCATGCTCATTAATAAAAATGTCATGACTGCGCATACCTTCCTCAGTTCTCCTGTACAGCCTGTCCCAGCAATCCCAAGTGATACTCCTTGAGGGGGATGCGGTGGCACCAGGAGGAGACATGAGGGGGCATCAGGAGAAGGGGCACCAGCAGTAGATACCACTAGAGGATACTAGTCCAGTCTAAAGGGAAAAAAAGACTGACACAGTAGTATCCCAGTAGAGGGAATACTTTATCACCCAGCAAGAAAACTGACTTAAAAATAATTTTTACTCAATTTCTTTATATTTATTTTTATTATTCCTTAAAATATCTGACCTAGACCTGTTTTCTAAGTGCAATAATACTCTCCAGGGTGGGCGGTATGGGCTATACCCGCCCTTCCAGAACTATAAGGCCCGCCTGTGGCGTCGGGCCTCAGTATGCCCCCCGAGGCAGGCTAGGTAGGCGCCCACCACTTGTCAGTATTATTGCTTAAGCTTACAACTCAGTGTACTCACATAGATGCTACTTCCATGTTTGTATACCCTGTTATACTCTGAGGTTAGCTAAGCTACTGCTGATACTGTCAACTAGTTTCAATACCTGCATGTGGGTCTCGGCCCTTATATCACTTTTTTGTTTTTCCTACAGCGGGGACTTGGAGGTGTTTGGGGAGTCGTGGCCCTGTGTGGCTAATTACTTATGTTTTAAATCTTGTCTCCGTTGCTGACAAATCCTCAGAGTATATATCACTTTTATTGGCTTTTTGAATGCCTGGCTGGCTTGCCCCACTATTCACAGTGCTGCTTCATTGCTACTATGTTTTGTAGACCTACATGCAGGTCCGACTATTGCTACATTGTTACTGGCCTACGTGCAGGTCTACTCTTGCTTATGCAATCTTTGCTTCATGCCTACCACTATCCCCTCGGCTTCAGCCTTTGGGATGTCTGCTGCACTCACTACTGCACCCGACCTTCGCAAGGTCTCAGCACTTAACGCTCATTCAGCTCCTTATCAGTTCTGGGGCATGCCAACCATACCATTCCATTTCCTGCAGCCGACAGTCTCGCTCTGCATTTTAAGTCCACATCTTGAGTGTGCCCGACTTGGAGCAGGGTCCTTCTCACCTGGGCCATAACTGGGAATGTCCTCGCTTCAGGCTTGGTTTTAGCTGTTTGCTGATGCAACAGCAGCTCCTGGTGTAGAATTTAAGACTAGCTGTCAAGGGTGGTTACTCCGATCTCCTTTGGCTCTAGTGGTTCCACTACAATAGTTATCCATTGGCTTTAGTGGTTTCCCTAGCAAGGCACCTTCACCGCATACTCCCTACAACTGCCTCTGGTTCACCTGGCTTGTGTTTAGGGTGAGTAGGCCAGGTGAGTGCCTCAGCAGTTGTTGCTCTCCTCCTGCCACCTTGGTTGCCCCCGATGTTGCAGAACACTCTCGCAACCTATCCACGGCATTCCCACTAGAGGGATTGAGCGAGAGCTTTCCACCAAATTGGAATATTTTCCACTTCCCTTTAATTGGGTTTCCAAATTGCTGCTGCAGAGCTGTCACTAAATAAAATATATCCCAGCCTGGCGGGAGGGCGACCTAGGCCTTGGATACCCAGAGATTTCCTCCTCAAAGGTTTTTTTTCTCTCCTCCGTGCCTCAGATCAAAAAAGTTAGCTAACTGTAGTTAGTGTTTCCTAGTTCTATTAGGTAGGTTCTACTGTTGGATGGAGGTGGATGGTATCCTTACTTGCCATTTCCTCTCTCCTTAGGAGGTCCCCTTGTTCTCTAGTGCTACCCACCAAAATCATGTTATTGCTAACCTGGGCATCTCATTACATTATCAGGGCATCTCATTACATTGTCAAGCTGCCTGATGCTTTATCTACAACTACGTCACAGTTGCTGTTTGCTTACATGCTTTGTACTACTTCATTCTTTTTTGGGATCCTTTCTAAGGTACCTTTAGCCACGGGAATCATCCTGTGGCACCTCTAGGGGTGGAACCCTCTTTGAGGGTTCCTTGCCTCTGGTACCCCTACAGGGTGGTAATTCCTCTGGAATAGAGTGCGAATGGCCCAAACCAAACTAACACAGTTGCACAAGCATAACACTATACTGGCTGCGTAGACCATTGAATTGGAAGGCTTGGCCTGTAATTCAATGGACAAGCAGCCAGCCACTCCCACTTCCTGAGCTATATAAGCAGTTCCTCTCAGCCTCTTTCTGAAGCACTTTTTTCTTGCCCCACCATCCTCCCCTTCTCCTCCAGCGGCAGCGCCTCTCTCCTTGGGATCCTTCCTAAGGTACCTTTATCCAAGGGAATCATCCCATGGCACCTCTAGGAGTGAAACCCTCTTCGAGGATTCCTTGCCTTTGGTACCCCTACAGGGTGGTAGTTCCTCTGGAATAGAGAATGCGAATGGCCAAAACCAAACTAACACAGTTGAATAAGCATAACAATATACTGGCTGCGTAAGCCATTGAACTGAGAAATGTCTTTGGGACAAATAAAATTCTGAATTTGCTATCTGAAGCCATTATTTGCAAGTTTCCCTTATGAGTGTGCTGGTTCTGGTTTTGATTAAACACAAGGGTATTACTAACACCCTCAGCAGTACCACCGGCTAGCACTGGGGTGAGAGCACAGATCTTACACTGTGGCTGTTCAGATTTAATAATATATTCATTTGAAAGTGATTATAAATGTTAGATTTTGTAACTTGAATTTGCACACACAAAAAAATGTTATACACCTGAAGAAATTACAAAATAATGAAATGGCCTGTGTTTGTAACTTGATGGTTTTTTAAATTTAATAACATTTTATTAATAAAAACAAAAAATACCACTAAGACCCTCGTGGAGCCCAGTTCCCTCCCCTGCCAGTTGTTCCCAGCTCTCCAGTATGGCACGAAGTACTGGAAGCATGAACGTGCCTATTTGTTTTTTTAAAAGCCAAAGTTGATGTGTATGGTGATATGGCAGTCTCATTAGGCTTCCCCCACTTGTCTCATTCAGTTCACGGCAGCAATTTCTGAATAAGGCCGAGCATAGATCATTTTGACTCATATATGTGCTCCAGCAGGGAATAGGATTTATACAAATGCATTTTGCATTATTTTTATTTAGCGGATGACCTGTGACCTCAAGGTTCACCTCTCCAGACCCTCCGAGGGGGCTGGCTGGTCTGCTATATTGGAGGCACGGTTGGCATCTAGGCCAAGTGGTGAGTGCCTCTACTTTTTCAGCGTCAGTCTGTACCTCATTTGCTGAAACAATGTACCCCACATATTTAATATATGGCTGACAAAACTGCCACTTGACAATGGAAACTTTTAAACCAAGCTCTTACAGCCTGTCCAGCACTTTCACAAGTTCCAAAACATTGCAATCAGTAGTGGAAACAATGATTGCCTCAAAGTGCTGTTAATCAGCCAAAACGTCTTTTTATTCAGGACATTAAATTACAGCATTTTAGTTCACCCTGCAGGCATTCACAGGGTGAACTAAAATGCTGTAATTTAAGTGTCCTGAATAAAAAGATGGTTTGGCTGATTAACAGCATGTTGTGGCAATCATTGTTTCCTCTACTAAGTGCAACATTTTGGAACTTGTTTATCATTTACTGGGGAAGCAACCCTTGTTGCACCATACTGGGTACTTCAGGAGCACATGCTCTGAATTGGTTCAGATTTAAACAGTACTTTCATACGTCGGGTTTCATGCTGTTTCTGTATCCTGATAGAAAACATAGAAAACACAGAAATTTGTCAGCAGAAAAGGACCCCTTGGTCCATCCAGTCTGCCCAAATATCTCCCCTTGTCCCTGACCGCTATCGGGTCATCTAAGTACATCAACACCTCCAGCAGATACATATCTCCCACCACCTTCTCCATTAACCTCTGAAAAGTGGTGGGGGCCCCAGGTATGCCTTGACCTCTGGGGGCAGATAAATGCAGTCTTTTCCTTATCTTCTTTTGCCATGGGGATTTGGTAGTAGCCACTTCAGAGATCTAGGACTGAGAACCACTTGCTTCCCATCAAGCTTGCCAGGGCATCTTCAACTCTACTGCAGGTACCATGTATGTGCTGGGCACTGTCTTCTTGCTGAGTGTGTGGTAGTCGATGCACATACAGATTGTGCCTGTCCACTTCTGGCTACCACAATAGGTGAGGCATATAGACTTGGGGGCTCAAAACCACTCTTACTTTGCCAGAGCTTCATCCCTTGCTGGGAGATATCAGGGATGGTTATGCTGTTTAAAAAAATACTCATTTGCACAGAACTCAACAAGACCGCTTGGCAGCGGTTAAAGGTACACTGTCTTTCACAAAGTCACTGAAGACAGTTAATAATGCTTAGCCTACCATGTTCTGGAAGTCCCTTTTATTTTTCCAAGCACCAGTATAGCTCTCAGCAGCACTTAATTCACCTCTATGTAACATTAAAACTCCACTGCAAAACCTTTTTTGCCGCAGCTGTTTGAACAACATCCTTGTCAGTGGGTGGAAGTCCTGTGAGTGCTTACGTCATGCACGCAGCAAATTGAGCTAATGTTTTGGACATGCCTTCTTCACAGCAACCTGAAGCCCCAGTCCGTCTTACTTAAATACAGATTCTAGTAGTCTTGTGACAGTGGTCGTGATGGTAACCAGGCACCCAGATGAGCTATTTCAGTCACCAAAATACAATAAAATAAAATGGGATGCATATTTAAAACCATATCTGCTGTCATATATGTACAGATTGCCTATTTACAACTCATGTCTAGAATCACACCACACAAATGGGGGAAGCAATGGCGGAAAGTGTAAACAAAGTGGGGGGGGGGATTCAAGACTACAGATCCAGTATATGACCAAGTGGTGCAGTTATTGTTAATTTGATGTGCATCCATAATTCATATTAAGGTACAAGCAGAGCCCTCAAAAACAATAAAAACACAACAACTGTTATTCGCATATCATTACCCCAGATACATAAAGCATGTTTCCTATACATCTCCATTGCATGTGTGCATAACATGCTGGGGAAGAACACTAGGGAAGGGGGGAGGGAAGCATAAACAGACACCCCAGGTAGACTGCTACATTTGGTACCCCAGGCCAACATGTGGCATGGTCCCTCCACCTGGGGTTTGTTCAGTATCCTCCTTTGTATAATATTGTTATACTGTACCTAAGGCTTGCTTTAAAATGGGAATCTAAAAATAAAATTGCAATGTTGAGCCTTTTGTAGTTTTATGTGCTTCCCTGAGTGCAATAACCAGTCCCTGCTGCACCCGGCAGTGCTAAGGGACTGGAGGGTGAAGAAAAGAGGAGGGGGCACAGAGGAGAGCAGAAGCAAATACAGGTAAGCCTCTAGATTTGGGGAGGGGGGCTTACATTTAGCACATTAAAGCATGTCAAAAAGTTAAATAAAATGTTTCCCTATCCAATAAAACTATGGGCTCCGATGTTCTGCATCACTCCTGCACACTCCCACAGCTCCTACTATAGGCATGCTTGAGCAAGTGCTGCATCTCTAATGGCACTGTTTGCATTTGTCATTGCTGTCTCATTGTGCTTCTTATTTGTGTTGTAATTGATGTCGTTTTATCATCCTGTATTTGTCTACTGTGTTGCTTATTGTGTACTCCTGAGCTTTGCCTGAAAATAGGCAATACTTGCCTGCTTAACAAAAACAAAATGAAATTAATTAATAAATTAATTAATGAAACATAATGGGGGATCAAAGGTCAGTGAACATACTTTTCAATTTTGAGTAAATTTTCTCATTTAAATCAGCAGTATTTGTTGGTTGTCAAGAAATGTCATCATATAGTTTTTTTTTTTTTTAGCAAAAATGTATTTCTGATATCCTTATAGTCATCCTCAGTTTATTTCTTTATTTTCTCAGAGATTTTTAAAACAACTTTTATATCTAATTTTGTAATTAATGACTCAAGTTATTAAAGATGGCTGCCACTCAATTTTGTTTAAGTCTCTTCTGCTGAGGTTACCTTCTGAATGCACATACTAGTTTCTTGCTGTGGATGTGTCAGGACAGTGTCAACATATGCTTGTGTTGGTAAACAATGTGGTACCATACCAAGTGTGACATTTTTTATGGTGCCCATGGCTCAGGAGCCAGAACCTTTGCAGAAAGACATTACTGCTGGAAAACAAACCTACATGACTAACAAATACTGCTGCTGTAAGGTTTTTTAGTGTTTTTGCTTCCCTACCTACTATCCATCCAGTCCTTGGGCTTGGAGTTATGCTCTATGGAGGATCCCCATCTACGTGTTACAGTAACTCACCGTTCTTGTCTGGTGGCGGTCCAAGACATAGGGCATAAGAGAGGCACTGGCCATCATCCTGACGGTGGTGTAAAATCAACTGCATCTTCTGAAGCACCACGGACCTAAATGATTAGAAAGTATAGTTAATTTAACATTTTGCAGATCAAAGTTTAGAAATGTATATGTTTAGCACCAGCCTGCTGGCACAGCGATAGTGCTACTGCTTGTGACACTGACAACCTGGGGTTAGAAGCAAGCCCGGGATGTCAGAGGACCAGCTGGGGGAGGAGGATTGAGCATCCTATGGACTGCTCTCCTCCTCCAGGAGGAGGAGGGGGAGGAAGAGCCCAATGCTCAACTGGCCCCTGGTGGAAGCCGGGGAAGAGGCAGCCCAAGCTGGAAGGTTGGGGAGGCATGGCAGATGTTGGCGCATGTGTCATGACATCATTGCTTGCCACGTCTCCCAACGGGGATGAAAACGGGAAAACACCCTAGCCGCCACAAGGATAATTGCCATTCTCCACAGACCCCACACCCGATGACTCAGTCTCCTCCTGGAGTCTGGATCCTGTCCTGGTGGATCAAGGGACTCCCTGCCACCCTGCCATGGAGGGCAAGCCGTGAGAGACTACAGGAAAGGTAAGCCCTGGAAGAAGCCGAGGTGACAGGGCTGGGAGAATCAGTGGGAAGGAGGGCCAGCCAGGGAGATGGGAGCATAAAAAAAAAGAAAGAAATGTATAAAGTATCAGAAATAGCTGTGGTTCTCCTTGACAGAACATCACTGGTATCTTCTGCATGTTTAACACCAGCTATTCAGGGAAAAGTTACCTTTCACTGTATCGCCATTATTTGTAATCTATCGATATATTAGAACTATACCAACAAACCATATCTATAGCTGCCTGAATCCAAGCTTTCAATAAAACACAGAATAACACATAGGCGGGTATGTACAACAGGACTTTTATACACACTCGAGGTGTGGGATGCTACATAAACCTCAAGATCAATGCTTTTGGAGTTTATGAAAGCATCATATACCCATGGTGTGTGTGTAAAATTCTGGTTAACACACATTGACCCATGTCTTGTTTTTATAATTACTAGTGCCATTTTTAATTGCTGTTGTAATAGTGTCATTAGTGCTTGTACCTCTCACAGTGTGAGCCTGACTGACAGGGAGCAATTAAAACTGCCCGGATATAATGCATAATTACAACTGGGCTGTTTTAATGCATTTTTTACACACCGGTTATCCAAGCATTAAAAAATGCTCACTAGTAATTATAAAAAGGTTTATAGCCTCAATGGTTCCAAAGTTATCAACATACTTTACACTGTACTGATGCACTTCATTATAGTGATACTACTTTAAATACAGAATAATATATGGGTGGGTGTGTGTGTAAACAGAATTTTACACACACCTGAGGTGTGGGATGCTACATAAACCCTGAAGGCGAAGCCTGAGGGGTTTAAAAAGCATCCCACACTGAGGGTGTGTGTAAAATTCTGGTTTTACGCACACTCACCCATATATTATTTTATTTAATTACTTGCCCTTAGTTTTTCTTTACACTGCCAGTTTCAGGATTGAGAACAGCCGCAGTGTGGCTTACCCCATTGCACTAAACGCTGCCTTCCTCTGGTCTTGCTCTCTTTCTCTCTCTGTATCCCCCCCCCCCGGCATTGTAAAATGGCAGCTCCTACTGCCTCTCGCTATAGCGGTGGTTCAGGAAATTGGGAGGGGGGCTTTCAAAGGCACGATCAACCAGATATATGTAAAAAAAAGTTTAAATTCGTACCTCATATGAGTGTGAGGGAAAGCATGAGCTCAGTACTGGGGAAACAGAGATGCCATGTTGGCCGAGATGTTCGGCCTGCCCACAAACAGTGTAATGGCCAATGAGGTTTCCAAAGTGCTGGTTTGACTGACAGGCAGTGATTACAACTGCCCAGTTGTAACCCAAAGTATCAACCGGGCAGTTGTAACGTGATTTAAAAGTCTGGTTATCCAGACATAAAAACTAAGGACCAGTAATTAATCTCTTTTTATATATGACAACTATGTACTTGGATGGGTTTTATCTATGTTGACCTGATTCCAAGCTTTCATTTAAAAACAAGATATTGCTCTATCAGTGTCAGTGGCTCACTAGGTAGTGCACTCACCTCCGGGGTTGGAAGATTGGAAGGTTGTGGATTCTAGCCCCACACTAGGTACTTGGGGTAATATCCATAACTGACACTGTAGTGCAGTACAAGGGGGTACTGCCCTGTTGAGGTGCTGCTCTTTGGATAAGATGTTAAATCGACCTACCTTCAGCCCATTTCTGGTCACTGTATAGGTGGAAGTTAAAGATCCCATGGCACTTACTGAAGAACAGTAGGGGAATTTTTTTTATTGGGTATATAAAATATATTACAGACAAAATACAGTTTCTTACAAAATAACCCTTTGAAAAAAGAGACTGGAAATAACACACAATACTGTATACAACCAATTCCATCACATCCGTGAGAAAGAAAATGTGTATTATCCACTCACCCATCCTTAGTTTCAGTCCTATTCCTGACTGTAATATCTATTTGCTAATAAGATAAATAAGACATGAAAAGAAACACCTTGATAAAGCACAAAAAAGAAAGAAAAAATAGAAAAAAATTAACTGTAACTCCTATGGTTACAGACAGACATACTATACCACACATATCTGTTTCCATTTTACCCCTAGAGCAGTTTGTGATAGGAAGTTGTTTCCTGCCGATATAGTACTTGCAGTTCATAGTTCAGTTATTCCAAATATAGCTGGTTAGTGTAATCCCTATTGTTGAAAAATCAGTCTAGACTTCTGATGATGTCACCTTCCTAATGGCAACCTAGCTCTGTCAGCTCCTAAACCTCCTCCCAATCAGCTTCAAATTACAGCATTTTCCAGCTAATACCATCAGGAACTGCAAGGATGCAAGTAGTAATGCCTAAGGGGGTCGATCCGAGTAATTTAAAGATGGACGAGGAGCAAGATGAGACCGGATTATCAGACGGGGACTCGGGGAGCGAGGGCTCTCATGCCTCAACTACATCCTGACGTGGGAGATCACGGGCGAAACAGCTACCCCTCAGCCTGCCCCAGGAGCCCACCCATGCACCATCTTGGTGTGGTTCCTTCGCTTCCAAGAAAAGGAAACAATCCCGAACACAGCGTGGAAGCAAGGGGCTGTATTCTTTCAATCACACAGGATATACTTGGAAAACGACTACGCTCCTGAAGTAATGAGTAGGAGGAAGCAGTGTATCCCAGTAATGCAAGCCCTTAAAACAGCCAGCTCCGGTTCCAAACCCTATACCCTGCGAAATTAGTCATCCAATTCCCAGAAGGGGCCCAGACCTTTGATTTGGTGGCCAGTGATACAGCGGAACTGAAAAATAGGGATATTGAGGTAGCACAAGGCCAGATGGGCCAAGGGCAGACCATAGCCTCCAGTTTGTCACAACGGGTATGGAACTCAAGCAACAGAGACTCACGCAGATGGCAGGGAAAGAAGCAATCCAAAAGATAGCGAAGCTATCCGAGCCAATCACAAGTCCCCTTCTGGTATTTCCCTAAGAAGATGAAGGGGGCTAGACTACCTTGCTGAGGACTGCGAAGCTCTGTGTTTTTTCTCCCACAGGGACATAATTAATTCATGAAGACCACTCCGGACTGCAGATCCGCATTGGAGGGGTCGTGGTAGTGGTCGAAGGAGTACTACTGCGCCTCAGTTGGCTACCTGATGAGGCTTTCCAGGGACAGATGTCACATTTCATCAAAATCAGATAAGTTCCAGTCTTACTAATTTTTTCACACCTTTCTTTTTCTATTAATATCCATGAGCTTTACTGTTGCTTGTAACAAAACCACCCTAACACTAAGCGCCCACCAGTGCAGGTTCAAACTCTCCTCACAAACCTATTCTTTGGCCCAGACCTGCCTGCCAGAGACTTAATGGCCTGTTAGTTATGGAGCCTCGGTGGCAGGGGGCCCTACTCTCTTTGATATCCAGGACTGAGACTGCAGACGTAACAACTGCATATTAATAACTAATTCCTCTGGAGGTGTTGGTTGGTGTGGGGAGGTGGAGAACATGTTTGGAATGAAGCCATGACTGCACTATGTCAATTTAATGGGGTTGGGGAGATGGGGGTGGCTGGCCCATGCCCTACAGAGTATACAGGTCTCAAACTGAGCTCCCTCCCCCTTCTCCCAGGGATTTGAGAGAAGGTTATTGAGCCCACTACAGTTTCCCAGTATTTAGCTAAGTGACAGGGCTGATCTACTTGGCTATGTACTCAGTTAAAAGGCCCCCTCTAAATATAAATATAAATACAAATACAGAGAATGATTGATGGGGAGATAAGGGGAGACTAGTGACGTTCCCAAACCCCACCCCCCTTTTTCTCTTTTTTGGTTTTTTCTCTTTTGCCTCCTAAATCCCTTTCCTGGAGGCACTCTAAAGTGCTTAAGGCCTGAACTGTCATCAGGGGCATAGTTGTGAGCCTCAAACACACACCAAGGTCATGATGTATGACCACTTTGATGGAAGTAACACAACCCGGTGGCTGACCAGTCTGGTTCTGTTGGCCCAGTTGGCCCAAATGTTCTCCTGGACCCACCGGACCTGGGAGATAAGCTCCCCCACAAGTTATTTGGTATGTTACCAAGTTAAGGTTCATTTTGTTACTGTTCACTGGATTATTAGTTGCCAAAAGGCTTTGATACTAAATAACTGCTTATCTAGAAACACCATGGGGTTACCCCCTAACCTGCCATTGGGCAGTCACAGATTCCTACTATATGACACAGGGATTTTGGTAAATTGTACAAAACAGAGTGGTTTAAAACTGTGTACACCAAAGAGGTATGAGAATGGCTAAACAGAACTTAAGACTATGCTCTTTGAATGTGAATGGCCTGGGGAACCCTATTAAGAGATCCAGGATCATTACACTCCTAAAAAAGACCAATGCAGAGATATTGTATATGCAAGGAACACACATGATGCAAGCAGAACACAAGAAGCTGAGGGGAAGGGGCTTCACCCAGGTATTCTCATCAGCAATGGGGAGTGGAGGAAGGAATCACAGCGTCGCCATACTGATCTCAGGCCAGACGCTACTCAGGTTAGTGAGGGAATGGGCAGACCCAGAGGACAGGCTTATAATTGCCCAGGGCTGGTTGCAAGAGCAGGGAGTGATGCTGGCGAATATGTATATCCCCCGAGGGGAAAATACTCCAGTGACTAAATTCCTGCTAGATAAGGTGGTTGCTGTGACTAGAGGTACCCTATTGCTTGCAGGGGACTTTAACATCACACCTAACCCTTCCCTGGACTCCACTAATACACCGATAGGCAGGCAGCCAGCCCCGCATAAATTCTTCAAACAGTTTGTCCAGGAAGTGGGCTGGACAGATGTATGGCGGTCCCTCTACCCAGGGTCAGGGGGTATTCATGTTACTCTGCAGTCTATGGCACCTACACACGCATAGACCACTGCTATACTCAAAAGAAAACCTGGGAAAGCTGGTTGACACCAAAATGAGTGTCATAGCACATGTAGACCATGCCCCTATAATTACCTCCTAGCACCTGGAAATGGAAAGGCGCTGCACTAGATGGAGGTTCAACCCGGCCCACCTTAAAAACGAGTCCTTCCGAGAATTCCTTAAGGACACAATAGAGGAAATCATTGGCGATAACTCAGATCCGGACATCCCTGTGACTATTAGGTGGGACACCCTGAAGGCAGTCCTTAGGGGTTACCTAATAAAGCACACCACCATGCTGGCTAAGGCTCGACAGGAGAGGCAAGCACAGCTCAAACAAATACTTTCATTCCTGCAAATAGCACACCAACAGGGTGACAGCTTAGTATTGCCTCAAATTAAACAAACCAAAAAAGACTTAGATGTGATGTGCATGCAACAGGCCAAAATGGCCTTGGTGTTTTTTAAGCAAAAATATGGGGAGATAGGCCCCAGGTCCTCTCGTCTCCTGGCATACCGAATACGTAGAGAACACAAGCTGTCTACGATTGCAGTGGTAAAAGACCCAAACACAGACCCTCACCTGACTAAGCTGAGGGGTATAACTCAAGCCTTTTTGCACTACTACAAAGACCTATACACCCCAGAGCAGCAGACAGACCCCAACCATATTAATTCCAATCTGGCCACACTCAACCTCTCCAGCCTCACTGAAGACCAACGAACCTTCTCAGCCCCTATTACCTTAATGGAGCTGACGGCGGCCATATCCAGATCAAAAACACAGAAGGCCCCTGGGCCAGATGGGTATGGGGCTGAGTTTTATAAAAGTATGACCCAATCTATAAGCCATTTACTACTATGTGCCCTAAATGAGGTTTCACAGGGTGACACCCCCAAGCTGGTCTTATGCAACAATCTCTCTCATCCCTAAACCAGGAAAGGACCCCCTCCACTGCAACTCTTATAGGCCCATATCGGTCCTCAACACAGACTACAAATGTTTTACCTCCATTCTGGCTCGAAGATTAGATGCAGTTCTCCCAACCCTGACAGACCTGGACCAAACAGGCTTTGTAAGTGCCAGATCTACCACTGACAACACACACAGAGCCCTACATGTAGTTCATGAGATGCAAACCTGCGGATACCTGAATGTCCTTCTCAGTCTAAATGCTGAGAAAGCATTCGATCGAGTGTCTTGATCATTTCTCTTCTCTACCATGTCTAAGATGTTCCCCACTTTATAGCCATTATCCGGGCCCTATACTCCTCTCCTCAGGCGTGCATAAAGGTTTCCGGCCACCACTCAGACTATTTCCCCCTGTATAGAGGGACAAGACAGGGCTGTCCCCTATCACCAGGCCTATTTACTATTTTTATCGCGCCTTTGGCACAGGCAGTTCGACAGGCCCAAGTGGTATCGGATATACAAATAGAGGGTACTAAGCACCTTATTGCACTCTATGCAGACGACGTCCTCCTCTTCCTCTCTAACCCTGAAGAGTCTGTGCCAACGGTATTCCAAATACTGGGAGAGTATGGAGCCTATTCAGGATACAAGCTTAACACTAACAAGACAGACGCCTTCACCTTCCACTTTGATCCCCCTGGGTGGCTCAGGGAGAGATACCCCTTCAGATGGAACCTGGATAAATTTATATATCTAGGCGTCTGCCTGACCAGGTATCAGGAGGACACTTTACATTATAATTACGACCCCTTTCTTTCACAAATGAGGCAGGACCTGGGGAAATGGAACCTACTTCCTTTGAATCTGCTACAAAGGATGGAGATGATAAGGATGACTGTCCTTCCAAGAGCCTTATATCTCTTCCAAAATATACCTCTCAACCTCCCGGCAAGGCTATTCCGAGTATGGAATAGAAGCCATCTCAAGTTAATTTGGGCAGGTCGGCCCAGAATTAGATTTAGTTCCTTACCCTTTCTAGGACACAGGAGGACTAGTGCTCCCTAACCTTAAACTATATGACTGGGCCTCCCACATAATACTCCTACTTGACCGGTGTTCTACCAATGCACCAGATTGTTGAGGAGTAATTGAGGAAGACTTGCTGCCCCTGCCTGAGTGGGAGAGGGAAATGTTTCACCGGGGGCCCTCTCTCCCCCAGGGGCAGGGTCCCTCAAACTCCTGGATCACTCACCAAATTTGAGCTTGGCACACCATCCGTAAATCACTAAAGATTACTCCGTTCCTGGTAATGTTCTGCTCAATAGGACAACAGGAGGATTTTTCCTGGGGCGGATAGATCACACTTTCAGTAATTGGAGACACCTACACCTTACAAGTTTTGCCCAGCTCCTCATGGGATCCAGGTTTAAGACTTTTGATGAGATTGAATGAATGAATGAACGAAACTTTATTTATATGGCGCCTTTCTTAAACCAAGGCGCCTTACAATAATTTAAAACAACAACCAATAAATAATAAACACAGGTCGACAAATAATTCATACTAACTCTGAGCTCCATCACAATAAATTAATTAAAATTTATCTTTGACCATATATAGGTCTTGAGGGCCTTTTTAAACCTCTCCATAGTTGCATACTGACAAAGCGGACGGGGTAGAGAATTCCAGGGGGTCAGAGCAACAAACATAAAAGCACGAGCACCTGATGACTTTAAAGAAACCCTTGGGATCTCTAGCAACCCCTCATCCGCCGAGCGGAGAGATCGCCCGGGGGGGTAGGGAACCAAAAGCTCTTTAAAGTGGTCTGGACCCTGTCCGTGTAGGGCTTTATAGGTCAGAAGACCAATTTTAAAGGTGATTCGCCACTGAATCAGCAGCCAGTGCAGATCGCGTAATACCAGCAAGATATGACAGGTACGAGATGTACCAGTCAACAATTGGGCCGCACCGTTCTGCGCGAGCTGCAAGCAGCGGATATCAACCCCAGGAAGCCCTAGATAAATGGAGTTGCAATAATCCAAGCGTGAGGTCACAAAAGCATGGACCAACGTAGGAAGGTCAGCTGGCAGAACAAAGTGCTTAATCCTGGTGATGTTCCTAAGATGATAAAAGAAAAGTTTGACAACCACCAACAGCTGCATAAGCAGTGTCAGTTCGTTGGGAAAAATCACCCCCAGGTTACGCAACCATTCAGTGGTAGGGAGCTGGTTATCTCCCAGAAATATACCTGAGGATAAACCAGCTCCCATCCCCTCTAACCTGCAACCTGGGTCCACAACTAATACCTCCGTCTTCTCTGAGTTCAATTTTAACCAGCTTGAACTCATCCAGCCTTGGATTTTGGCGAGGCAGCTATTAATGACTGAGAGAGCTCTATCCTGGTCGGGTGCAAAAGAGAGGTAGAGCTGAGTATCATCTGCATAGCAGTGAAACTTCAGTCCATACCTTCTTACAATGTCTGTGAGGGGCAGCATGTACACTGCGAACAACATGGGGGACAGCACCGAGCCCTGGGGTACCCCACATGACAGTGAGAGTGGGCAGGAAGAATTTAATCCAGATACTACTCTCTGAGTTCCATCAGTGAGAAAAGATCTAAACCAATTGAGGACTGTCCCTGACAGACCACAGATAAACTCCAGGCATGCGAGAAGCACCCCATGATCCACAGTGTCAAAAGCTGATGAGAGATCAAGAAGAACGAGAATGGAACAATTCTTCTGATCTCTAGCCATCAAAAGATCATTGAGCACCCAAACCAGCACTGTCTCTGTACTATGCCTCTTTTGAAAACCAGACTGGAGGGGGTCATAGATGTCATGGATGGTTAAATGGTTTTCCAATTGTGCTGCCACCACTTTCTCAATAATCTTCCCAACAAAGGGAAGATTAGAGATCAGCCTGTAGTTAGCATGGCAGTCGGGGTCCAAGGTAGCTTTCTTCAAGAGGGGTGTAGCTTTCTTCAAGAGGGGTGTCACCACCGCCTCCTTCAGGGAGCTAGGAAACTCTAGCTGACAACAAGAGGGGCTCTCACCCCCTCTTAATCCAAATCTCAGATGATCCTCCAGATGAAATTCGGACAAGCAGCAGGAGAGGCTCTCACCCCCTCTTAATCTGATCACCGAAAAGGTTTCTTTAGGAAAACTGACTCTTCTCCAATAAGCTGTATCCTCAAAACCAAGGCCTAGACACCTAGGCTAAGATCAGGCCGGAGGTCTGTAATCTGAAATAGGGCCCTGAGATGGCAATAATAATTCCCACCACAGAGACACCATAGGAACCCTAGGAAAATCCACACCACCAACAAACCTCGGAGTTCCCTCAGAGCAGCCCAACACAGCCACAATCCCACACCCAGGAGCCAAGGCCCAAAAGGAGAATGCAAAACCCCCACCCCCAACAGGAATAAGACCCACAGAAAAGCAGGCCACCCCAGGAGGGGAACCTGAGATCCCAGCTGCCCACCAACCACCGAGATCCCCCAACCAACAACCACAGAGGAGGGCGGCCCTCCGGCCAAAGTCCCCTTGATTCCTCCTAAACCGGCCTAAGAATTCCCTAGGAATCACCCACACCAGGGGAGAGGGAGCATTCTCCTAAACAATCAGGAAGATATTCCTATGACCATGATATTCCACGAAAAATATCCAGAATCCAGAAGCAGGAAACAGATTTTGTTTAGTGTCCCCCGGCCCCGGGTGCTCTCACCACCCAGACCGATATTTAGGGGCAGTTAACAGTCAGCAGAATCTACAAACACTCCCATCTTGAATTAAGATAAAAAAATGAAAGAGATCTCCACTCACGATTCCAGTTTTTAGTGCTGGAATATCACCATTCAGTTCCTAGAGCTCCGGTCAGCAGATCTCTTCTTCAACCTTCCAAAAAAGTCAATCCACAAAGCCCGTAGGAAGTGCCCAGATAATACACCAACGATAATCCAAAAGCCAGTCTGACAAGTGCAAAAGTCCGAGAACTCACACTCCTCGGGGGACTCTCCAGCTCCAACCTCCAGCAGTTTCTCCAAAATGTAACAAGCTGACTGGCGCAAGACCGCGGGGTTCTATACTCAGATCTTATAAAAGCCAGAACCACCCACAATGTTATTTCCTCCAGACGTGCTATGATGGAAATCAGAGCCGCTAAAACCGAGAGGTACTACACCCCAGCGGCTGCAAAACAGTAGCTCAGCGATCGCTTCACACGCTCACGGACACAGCCAAAAGAAAACAAAACAAAACGATTAAAATGAAAAGGAATCGCAAAAATAAATAAACTGTTAAAAACATAAAATAAAATGAAATGGAGCTCAGAAAACACATTTTTTCAGAGCTCAGGCTCAGGCAGCTCACACATATCGCCGCCATCTTGCCTCCTCCTGTCAAAAGCTTTTGCAGTTTGCAGAGTTTGTGTGTGTGGGGGGGCTGTTGTATTGCATTCAATGATTAGGCTGGAGTTTAATCTACGGCAGTCAGATTTTTTCAGATATTTATAAATTTGTCACTATTATGACGCACTCCCCTTGGAGGTGCGCAACCTGGAAGGGCACCCCACTTAATAAAGCTCCTACTTCAAGTAATCTGATCCAACGGTCTGCTGCATGCCATCTCAATCCTTTACAAATCTCTGATGGAAACTACAGGGGAAGACACATACGGGACACTAGAAAAGTGGAATTCCGAGTTAGAGCTTCACCTTACCTGAGAAATGTGGGGGACACTCTGCCTATCAACTGCTAGGCCTACTTGCTCACATGCATGGCACCTGTTTTCCTGGCAGCTCCTTATCAGATTTCTCCATACACCGGCCATAACCTCACACTTTGGTGGAACTACATCAGCCGCATGTTGGCAATTATGTGGCGAAACCAATGTCCACCACTCACATGTATTTTGGTCCTGCCGTAAGCTGCAACCATTCTTGAGGGCCCTCCAAAGGGAACTGGAGATGATATGGGGGCAAGAGATGCCATGGACTGGAGAGTTATTTCTACTGCATGTCTTTCCACAAGAACTAAGAGGCACGTATAGTGCTCCCCTGATGGGAATAATGTTACTAGCCGCAAAAATAGCCATCACCAAATGTTGGCTCACCAAAATGACGTCCACAGTTGAAAATTGAAGACCCATAGTTAATAGTATCTACAAGGCGGAGAAAATTACATATACCCTGAATAACAAAACAACACTCTGTACAATGAAATGGAGCAGATGGATACTTTATATCATGCCTAGGGATCAGAATTTTGTCCCTTAGAAGAGAGAAGAACAACCCAACCCCCCAGCTACCGATCTCGGACACCCCCAGTCTCCACTTAGGGAGTCAGCAATATTTGGGGAACCCCTCTTTGGGTGGGTCTCTCCGTGAACTGGGGGAGTCAGGGAGTCAGGGAAGACATCCAGTACATGGGGAGGGTGAAACACAGTAATACTATAAGACCTCGCATAGTGGAAGACCCTGGGCAGATGGGTGTCTGGAAAATTAGCTAGGGATCTAGACTAAGAATACAGACCACACTGGAATAAGATAATAAGGTACTGATGGTGATGGCTCTACTGATATTCTGATATTGTACATATTAGTGGACTCATAAATGAACTGATATCCTGTCAAACAGACATTAACTGATTTGTATCTATGAATGAATCTGTGACTGTAAAAGTTGAAAAATTTATCAATAAAAATTATATTTACAAAAGGAAATAAAAAAGAAAAATCAGTCTACATGCTGCCTACCAAAGAAGACATTTTATACACATAAAGATGAACTTCAGTGTACTTACATCATAGTTCTTTCGTGCAGGGAAGGAGCTCATAATGACATTTTCATAAGGAGGTGATGCCCATTCTGGAGCTCTCCACTTGCCTTCTAATAATGTCCAAAAGTCCCGGGTGAAAGGGCAATCTAAAAACAGGTGCGCCATTCAGAGTTGGGTTAGGCAGTCCTGACATGGGCACGACCACTCATTCACTCTTGTGTTTTAAATTCACATTCATTCCTAATCTCCTAAAACAGCCTAACCAGACAATATCCTACATACGTGGGGGGATCATTTTATCCAACAGATAGGGTTCTGTTTTGCGAATTTCACAATCCCTTACCACTCTATATTCTGCCTCTGCTGAGAAACCATTTGCTTGAATTACCGCATACCTTTTATGCCTGGTTACCAAAAGAAAAAAGGTTGGCTGAAGCTTCCATTTCCTGAGTTTATCCAAGAGTAGCACAATAGATTGTGGTGCACCATTAAATTGTGTAATATTTTTCTATATTTTGTCACCATTTTTAACTAAAAGGGGGTAACTACCAGTGAACCCAAGGATGACAAATAGGCAATTCCCCCATCAAAAGAATGTTTTATATTGCACTGAAAAAATAGGTTCAATGTGCTTATGCAACTGGATGAGATAATATGAGATGATGCTTGTGTGTAACTTGATTTACTTTGTGGCTTTCCGCCTCTCTATCCATGGGATAAACCACCTTGTAGGGGTACGATGCAAAGAACCATAGAGGAGGGTTCCCCACCTACAGGTGCCAGAAATGAATGTGTCAGCTGAAGGTAGGTTAGAAAGAAGCCCACAGGGAAGAGAGACAAGCCGCTGGAGGAGGAGGGGTGGATGGTGGGCAACAAAAAAGAATCCTGGCGATGCCTAGGATGTAGTGACCTTTTAAGTTTGATGGGGGAGTGACATTGTTGGTCCATCCATTGAACCTTGGGCTTAAAGCCCTCCCATTTGATGTGCTTACACAACTGGATGAGATAATATGAGATGATGCGTGTATAACTTGATTTACTTTGTGGCTTTCCACCTCTCTGTTCCTTGGGATATACCAACCTGTAGGGGTACGATGCAAGGAACCCTAGTGGAGGGTTCCCACCTACAGGTACCGGAAATGAATGCATTGGCTAAAGGTAGGTTAGGAAGAAGCCCATAAAGAATACCCAAAGATGTCAAGCTTCAAAGAGGCGAGGAGCCCAAAAAGAATACACAAAGATGCTGAGCTTCAAAGAGGCGAGATTGATGAATGAATCCTGAGAAGAGAAGGGCTGACTTCCCAAGGAGAGAGGGGAAAGCTGGGGCCACCATCCACCTCCATCCAACAGCGGAACCTAACTAACTAACCGAAGAAAGCACCAACTAGTTTAACTAATAAACTGAAGACAGCACAAACTCTAACTAATATTATGACCATTGGCACAGAGGAGAGGAAAACCCCCCTTTGAGGAGAAAACCTTTGGGGATCCAAGGCCTAGGTCGCCTTCCCTCCAGGCTGACAACGTTTGATTTGAGGATGTATGTCAGTAAAGAAAAGGATATGAGTAGGGAAAATGACTGGATAGGGAAAAACCCCAAAAAGAAAGCACAGGTCGAAGAAGGAACATGATGCAGCATAGACCCTAGATAGGTATGCTCGAGTAGTCGAAGGGAAGGAGTCGATCCATGCATAGGTCAGATGAGTGAGTGAAATCCAAATGCACTCATGAGAACACTATGGCATAAGAAGACTGATGATGATGAGTGATGTGACTGAGCAATGTGATGAAGTATACTCCGAGGCCAAGAAGGCATGCCTGGAACCAGAGGGAATGCTCAGATTGAGCGGTCAATAGGAGCAAAATGGACAATGGATGATGATGGAGTGAAGCCATGATTGGAGTGAATCCCGGATTGCTGGTGCGAAGTGGAGAATGATTACCAGAGTCTTGAACCTGAGACAGGCGACCACAGAGACGCGGGTCGATGAGGAGGCATATGAGTAATGATAGGTATGTCCAAAAGAAACATCAAATGCAAGCCAGATGGAGCCTCGGAGGGAAGCCATGAGAACTGGTGAGAAGACGGTAGTCAGGAACTCGATCAAGCAATGTGAGAAAGTGGAGAGAAGCGAGGAAGCAGATACAGAGGTCAATAAGAAGCAGTGCATCTTGCAAAGTAAGGGGTGGCACTAAGCAAAACGAATGAAAACCATTTTTATATATATATATTTTAACTAGGCAACTATAGATAGCTTAAAAGTACATCTTTCTTTGCCGTCTGGCTCCCCAGACGGAGCTGAAGACATGAGTCAGAGCAGTCCAGCTCAATCGTCAACCGTATGGTGCACACTCTTGGAGATGGAAGCAATATGGTCCACTGGTTAGAGCACTGGTTATGTGGTACTATGAGACCACAGATTAAGCCACCAGAATGTAACATTGAGTGTGTGACCATACGCAAGTAACTAAATCTCCAACCCACCCAGCTGTAGAATAGGAAGAAGCCATACCCCAGTGAGAATGAGATGCTGCATCACAGCTGAGGCAGACATTTTGTTGTTGTCGTTATACTATTTATTGAGATGTGCAGAGTACAATACAAAAACTATAAAATAGACAGTAAAGAACAGTTTATTATGTGTTTAAGTCCGTGTGTAATGGCTAAACTTTTAAAATTTTTTTGTCGTACGGCATGTTTATGATAAATAACGGTATACAGAAATGAGCTTCACATTCACAGTATTCAATGGGGTGAGCCAGCTGCCAGTGAATTATGAAAGGGCAGGGCTAGTATACTTTAAAAGTCTGCACCACCCTTACCTCTCCTGACTTTTATAAATCAGCTTATCAGACCTTTCACCAATATGTACACCTAGCCAGGTGCAGAACCACACTGTCTGCAGCAACGGGAAGTTGAACCGAACTGTATGCAGAGTGAAGACTATACCTACATTGCTTTGAGCTGCACTGACTTTTCCATTCACTTAAAGAAGCATTTTGCTGGCAGTGTCTGGCAGGCAGAGGGCTGGGAGGCAATCCAGCAGCCAGGGAACACAGAAGGGATGGCACGATAGCACGAAACTTACGGTTCGATGTGCTTGATGTAGACGGGGGCCATGCAGGAACACCAGCGACACCGTGGGGGGGAAGGAGCTCAAGAGAAGCAGGAGGCGGAGGGCAGCCACAAACAAGGGGAGGTGACTGAAAGTGTAGTGAGGAGTACAAGGACGTACTGCAGTAGAGTAGGTGCAGAGCGGGGGTTGAGGCAAATGGGGAAAAAACAAACGCCAAGCATGGAGAGGGGAGAGATGGGTGCTAAAAGAAGCAGATGAGGGGGAAAACAAAAACAGGAGGTGGGGGTCCTGGGAACAGGGGAAGGGGAGGGGAGCACTCGAAAGCACCGACGGGGAAGGGAGAAAAGGAACTAAAGGAGGTGGGGATGCTGAAAGAACAGCTGGAGGCAGCTGCAGAGAGTGTCAGAGGTATCGTGGAGGAGAGCAGCACCTCCGGCTGCAACGAAAAAGAATTCTGGCAATGCCCAGGATGTAGTGACCTTTTAAACTTGATGGGGGAGTGATGTTGTAGCTCCACCCATCGAACCTCAGGCTTAAAGCCCTCCCATTATAGAAAACAAACACTTGGGTTGAGCAAATTCAGGCCTCCATTTTTAACCGGTAAGTTCAGAATGTTACATTTGATTCAGCATACTTCCTAAAATGATTTGAAATAATAGACTAAGGACTTGTATATCCATATTCTCCAGTGGTGGGTAGACCACGAAATGTGAAAATCAGTTGCATGAACATTTTGATTGTGGCTACTTACTTTTTGTTTGTTAAAATGCTTTCCCCTTTTCCTCACACAGTTTCAACTTTTCATCACAATTTTTTCTCGCCATATCCCCATCCCGGTCCCCATATGTGACCCCAAGACGTGGGCTGGAGCATTTGATGCCAGAGTTCCCTGGGTGTTCTATACCGGTTCAGTGCTTTTGCTTAATCTGTAACTTCTGCTTTTTTCTAGGTTCATTTTTCAGCCAGAGATGGATAATAATGCTTATAGCAGTCTCACCACTCTAACCCCAGAGTCCTTATCTTGTATATACAGTGAAATGTCTTAAGCTGAAACACTAACAGACGCTGCATCATCATGATTTTGCAGGCATGTAATCTTAGGGTGTCCATTCAGAGCCTGAAGAACGGGCTGCAAATTGAAAACGTAAAGTAAATGACTAAGAGGGCATCCTTGCCTAACTTCCCTTTTAATCAAAATGATGGTATCCATGTGACCTAAAGCATTGAGTTTAATGGTGGCCACCTTGTAAAGCTTCTTTATTCAGACTCACAATACTGGAGGAAAACCATATCTATTCAAAACTTTGAACACGTAATTATGTGACACTCTTTTAAAAGCTTTTTCTTGATCAATAGATAGCACATACCCTGCAGTCTTCTCCTGCTCTCCTTGTTCAATTACTTCCAATAAAGTGATAAGATTGTTTTGTATACTCCTACCAATGAAAGAACAGGACTGAAACAGCATTATAAGATGTTGAGTCACAGATGCTAACCGAATACACAATATTTTCAAATCTGTGTTCATCAGAAACAGTGGATGCCAATTTTTTAACTCCTGTGTAAACCCTTCTTGAGTTAAAAAAAAACCTGTATAGCTGTCCCCATCAACTCCTGGGGTTGTCCATCTGTCAGAATCCAATTAAGAAAATGCCCATAATATGTCCAATAATTGGTCTGCATTCTTTTTGTAGAATTCTGAATCGCAGTCCTCATTGGACGGTTTAAATGTTAGTTTGATGAACATTTAAACTAGCTAAGGGGGGTGGCAGAAGAAATCGGGGAGGCAGAATCTGCACCCTTCCATGGGCTAAAGCATAGAGTGGGGAGATCCAGAAGGGAGAGGAACCCTCCCCCCAGGGTGCAAATTAATAAAGGAAACAGGGTGATAGTAACAGAGAGGGGGTACCAGAAACATTAAAAAGAGAGGGGGGGGGGAAGGAGGGCCAAAAAGGAAAAGGAGGTAACACGTAGAGTGCTTACAAAATCTGGAAGGCCATGTATGCTAATGCTAGAAGTTTAGGAAATAAGATTCCAGACCTAGAGACCATCATGCCAGAGGCCGACCTGGATATAGTGACCATTACCGAGTCATGATGCACTGAAAACCAGGACTGCAACATGGCCACACCAGGCTACACTCTGTTCAGAAAGAACAACAGGGAAGGAAAGGAGGGGGTGTGGGACTTTATGTGAGGGAAAGCATAAAAGTATCGGAGATACAGGGAATTTTTTTTGGGGTGGGGCAGAAGTACTGTTGGAGTCAGGGACCGGAGCCACTGTTCAGACCGGTGTGATCTACAGACCTCCATCACAGGGGGAGGAGTTGGATAAGGTACTTTTGAAAGCCATTGCAAAATGGCAGAAAAGGGGGAGGTGCTGCTGGTGGAGGACTTTAGTCTTCCAGATGTAGATTGGAGCCTCCCACTGTGGCTTCAGCTAGAAGCAGGGACACCCTGGACTCCCTGCAGGGGGCATTCCTCAGGCATCTAGTCAGTGAGCCCATTCGTGATGGACCTGGTTCTCACTAATATGGAAAGTGTTGCAAACATCGAGGTGGGAAGCTTCTGGGGATCAGTGATCACCGTACAGTGTGGTTCAATATAAGGACGGCTGGGGAATTAAGCCACACGTGGGCGAGGGTCTTGGACTTCAAAAAGGCAGATTTTATAAAGATGGATGAATGCCTCAGGATGACCTGGTTGGGGGGAGTGATGGAAGAACAGTGGCCAAGCAAGAAGGCAACAAACCTCTGTGTCAAGCAAGTGAGCAAAAAGCAAGAGGAAAAAGAGACTGCTATGGTTCTCAAAGAGGTGGCAGAAAAGGTAAACACTAAAAGGGTATCATTCAGAAGGTACAAGGAGATGCAGAGGGAGGAGGACAGGGAGGTGTATCGGGGAACCAGAGGGAAGCAATGAAAGCAGAAAGGAGTGCAAAGGCACAAACTGAAGAGAGATAAGCCTAGGCAGTATCAAAAGGGGCAAGACATTTTTTAGGTACAGTATGTAATCAAAAAGAGGAAGACCAAGGGAGGGATTATAAGGTTACAAAGGGAAAGGAAGAGGGAACTCTAGAGAGGGGGACCAGGAAAAGGCAGACATCTTGAACAAATACTTCTGCTCAGTGTTCACAGAGGAAGGGGAAAGGGAGGGACCACAAAAAGTAAAAGAAGCCTTGAAGGGGGAGATGGGCACCAGTCCTTTTCAGAGGAGAGAGTCCTGAAGGCATTTCCTAATCTGAAAGTGGACAAAGCAATGGGGCCAGACAGAGTGCATCCAAGGTTGTTGGGGGAGCTCAAGGAGGTAATGGCTGCACCTCTGACAGGTCCTATTTAACAGATCACTGGAAACCAGAGTAGTTCAGGAGGACTGGAGGAAGCAAATATAGTCCTACTTCACAAAAGTGGTAGCAGGGAAGAAGATGGCAGTTATAGGCCAGTCATCCTGAACATCAGTGGTGGGGAAAAAAGGAAAACTACACCCTCATATCTTGTAACTTTTGTTTGTTTCCATGTCAACAGACAACTCTTTTGCCTAGCTGTTACAGATGTATGCAGTCACTTTAGTTTGTTTTCACACTTCATACTAAGCCCCTCTAACTATCCTGGGGTCTCCATTTGCTGGTTGTTGAAATCTCATTGTCCTGGAGAGCTGCATTAGCATATGGTACACAGAGAACTATGACTGGGATGTCAACATACCAGGTTACACAGTCTACAGAAGGGACAGGGTGGGTAGAAGAGGAGGAGGAATAGCTCTCTATGTAAGGGAAGGGATCAAAGCAACATAACTAAAGGGTAAACAGGGAGGACAGGAGGCACTGTGGGTCACCCTGGAGACAGGAAATGGTGCCACAATCTGCACGGCGGTTGTATACAGACCCCCATCTCAGGGGGAGGAAATGGACAAGGAAATGATAGAAGGCATCCTTAGGATGGCAGATAAAGGGGAGGTATTGTTGATGGGGGGATCTGAATATGCCAGTTATTAACTGGAGCACCTTTGCTGCAGCCACATCCGAGAGCAGGATCATTCTCTATGCCCTACAGGGGACATGCCTCAGACAGCTAGTGTTGGAACCCACTCAGGAGGGAGCAATCTTAGACCTGGTACTCTCAAATGGGGACAGAGAGAGGATCTCAAATTTAAGAGTGGGTAGCCATCTGGGAACAAGTGACCACCAAATAGTGTGGTTCATGATAAACACAGCCGTAGTCAAGCCATATGTAATCCCTCACCCCTGCCTTTTTGCAAAACGACAGGTGGCATGCTGTTGAAGCTGACAGCAGTATCTGGTGGGGACCTGGGTTCAGGGACGATGAGGTTACTCGGCACAGGGGAGCCTAGGTTTGGCTACTCTGAACAGATGCACCCAAGTAAATCCGAACACAGGAAGAAATAACTGTAATGTCCAGAACCAGGAATGGGATTCTTCAGTGTGGCTTTTATTCACATACAAGCTGAACAAACAAAGCATAGACGGATCCCCATGGGGCTACATTTCCTGGTAATGCAGATTAGAGACAATAGAACACTTTATCACTATGTGCAGCCGTTAGGCTCTAAACCCACCAGGCACACAGCCCGGACTTGCACGCAGCTTTGGGTACACAGCCCGACTTGTACACACTTGGGTTTTCCCCATTGGCCTGGCTCCCCCGCCGGCCACTTGATCTGCGGTCCATTGGACGAATGAACCAATTATCCTGTTCACGGTCCATTTGAGGAATGAACCAATTATGCCATTTGCGGTCCATTGGAAGAATGAACCAATTATCCTGTCGTGGCTCCCCACACCACACTAGAGTCTGCTACTCTTAGAGAGAATTTTCCTTACAACCCCACATCTGGGTACTTCCCCCCCATCACTGGCCAAGTGCCTGAGGCAAAGTAGAAAACCACAGAAGAAATCCGTAGAGGTGGACCTGGTCACTAAAGGTGGGGGGCTACCCACCTCCAGACTTACCAGCCACTTGTAGTACAAAATTCTTAACCGACCTGCACCTCTGACAAAGACTCTCCCTGGCAGCATTTCTTCTGATACAGCTGGGCAGACATCTTCCGGGAACCACAGGAGGGCACATCTGGGAACTGCTGGTCTGATGTCATCTCTGGAGACGGAATCTTAGAACAGGAACAAAAAGAAAACAACTCGTCCGACGTCATCCGATTACCAGGCGATGAACAGGATACAGCTGGGCTGGTGTCCTCTCTGGATCTGAAATCATCTGGTGGGCCAGGGCGATGGTTTCTGGAAAGGTCAGTACACTGTAGACTGATGAATGTGGGGCACCTGAGTCCTGGATGTCCATATTGGTGGATCAATAAGGCACTTCACAGTCTGGTGTGGCAGTATTGACTACCACTGCTCGGCTCTCCATTTTGTAGGCATGGGCACATTTGCTGAGAGGTCCTTGCCTTGAGGCAAATAGTACCGGGGGTCAGGAGCTTGAATTATTACCACGTCTGGGCGCACATACAGTGGCGTGAAAAAGTATTTGCCCCCTTCCTGATTTTCTCTATTATTGCATATTTGTCACACTGGATGTTTTCAGGTCTTTAGAGAAAATGTAATATTAGATAAAGGGAACTTGAGTGAACAAATAACACTTGTTTTTTTTTTTATTTCACTTATTTAATGAAAAAAAGTTAACCAACACCAACTGGCACTGTGTGAAAAAGTAATTGCCCCTTACACTTAATAACTGGTTATGCACATTTAGCTAAATGACTGCAACCAAACACTTCCTATAATTCAATATCAGTCTTTCACATCGCTGTGGAGGAATTTTACCCACTCTTCCTCAGTAGAACTGCTTTAATTCAGTACATTTGGTAGGTTTTCGAGCATGAACTGCTGCTTCAGGTCCTGCCACAGCATCTCTATTGGGTTTAAGTCTGGACTTTGACTAGGCCACTCCAAAACTTTAATTTTACTTCTTTTTAGCCATTCTGATGTGGACTTGCTTTTGTGTTTTGGATCATTGTCTTGCTGCATGACCCAACTACGCTTCAGCTTCAGCTGACGGAAGGATGACTGGACATTCTCCTTAAGAATTTTCCGGTACAGAGCAGAATTCATGGTTCCTTTAATTATGGCAAGTCATCCAGGTCCTTAGGCAGCAAAGCATCCCCACATCATCACTACCACCACCATGTTTGACTGTTGGTATGGTGTTCTTACTGTGGAATGCTGTGTTTGCTTCTGAGACATTATGGGATCCATGTTGTCCAAAAGTTCCACTTTGGACTCATCTGTCCATAGAACATTTTCCCAAAAGGCTTGTGGATCATCCAGGTGCTTCTTTGCAAATGAGAGATGAGCATTTATGTTCTTCTTGGTTAGCAGTGGTTTCCGCCTTGCTACTCTCACATGAAGCCCATTTTTGCCCAGTCTCTTTCTGATTGTGGAGTCATGAACACTGACCTTAGCTGAGGCAAGAGAAGCCTGCAGTTCTTTGGATGTTGTTTTAGGATCCTTTGAGACTTCTTGGATGATTTTACACTGCGCCTTGGAGTAATTTTGGCAGGCCGCCCACTCCTGGGAAGGTTCACTACTGTTCCAAGTGTTCTCCATTTGGAGATTATGGCTCTCACTGTGGTTCGATGGAGTCCCAGAGCCTTAGAAATAGCTTTGTAACCCTTTCCAGACTGATAGAGGGCAACAAATTTTTTTCTGATCTTTTCAGGAACTTCCTTTGATCATGGCATAATGTGCTTGTTGAATCTTTGTGCTGGCAACGTGACTGTGATGGTAAGGCCAAAATAAGTGAGGTTTATATTGAGCAGGGCTGGCTGTAATCAAGCCTGGCTGTGTTCAATCAGCTGACTCTAATTATCCCTTTAATTGGGTTGATTTAACTAGGGGCAATTATTTTTCACACAGTGCCAGTTGGTGTTGGTTAATTTTTTTCATTAAATAAATGAAATAAGTAAAAAAAAAAAAGTGTTATTTGTTCACTTAGGTTCCCTTTATCTAATATTATATTTTGTCTAAAGACCTGAAAACATCCAGTGTGACAAATATGCAATAATAGAGAAAATCAGGAAGGGGGCAAATACTTTTTCACGCCACTGTAATTCACACAGTGAGAGATTTCACATCCCTCTCCGTCCACTATTCTCACTCTGTCTATAAACAGTGTCCTGCCTCTTTTCCGCTGGGTATCCTTTTCATGGAAAAGTCAATTTTTTACATGCTTGTTGGCTCCAGGATGCACACTTTTCATGGCTTCGTCCCAGATCCAGGATTTCCTGCAGTTCTCAGTCTCCTCCCAGACTTTTCGAGGAAAGGTAGGAAAGGTCATACCATAGGTCTCATTTGCCTTCCTACAAACCAGTCTCTCTTCTTTACTTGCTTTGGTCAATCTGAGACCGCTGGCCTGGCTTGGGGGTGGCCAGTCCTGGTTCTGCCAGCTTTGCATCCTTAAAGAAATTAGAAACGGATCCCTGACTTCTTCCTCCTGCAAAGCCAGGGCAGTGGCATCACTACCTTCTTCCATACATTTCTCTGAGGCAAGATCTTGAGGCTGTGTACCCGTTCCTTTTTCAAAAGGCCACATAGGTTCCCCCTCATCTTCCTCTTCACTGAGGATCTGAGCCCAGGAGTGAGCAGTTGTTCTCACTCCTGAGACTATCCACTCATCACTGGGCGTGGAGGTCGACACCTCCCACTCAAAGGCCTCCCACATCTCATCTTCATCTAAGAGACTTGGGCTAGGCCCCCTCTCCAGGGGTCTATTGATACTTTATCCAAACTTTCCTTCTGGGATCTAGCATCCGAAACTTCAACTTTGGGTGCTGTCTCTAACTCTGCACCCTCTAGCTTTGTGCCACACTCCCCCGAGGGGCCTTCCTTCACAGGCTCCACCTGGTGCTGTGTGCTGCCAACTGCAGATTCCTGAACCTTTGTCCATGTGGGAGCCAAACGAATTTGAGGCACTTTATACAAGCCATATTTTTCTAGGCATCCAGCACAGTGAGGAATCATGAAGACATCCCTTCCAGCTCTCAAGCATATTTGGCATACATGCACTGGAAAATTAGGAATCGCCACATGAGGAGGCAGTTGCCCTCCATAGCACCACTTTTCAATATCCCTCAATCTATTTACTGCTGCCGTTACTGCAACCCGGGCATGATCTGGGTAATGAGCTGGTCCTGAGGTCATAACTGCAGAAAACAAACAAAAGTTCACTGTAACTGAAAGTCCCACTTTATTGAACACACTCTGTAGTTTTAAAATGGCTCCTCTGCTGCTGTGTTTACTTTACTACCCCACCCTGTAATGGTGGCGGCAGCACTCCCGTGCATCAACATTCAGAATCTGGGTCAAACCACTGCGCGTCCGATTTACACAAACTACTGATAAGTTTTGCTCAAACTGCAGAACTTGCTCTGTTCTTGCTTTAAACACATTTACAAGATTTTCCACTGACTTTTTACATGCTGGAAACATTTCTTTTATTCACAGTCCCTTAAAGCTTCAGGTTTTTAGCACAGGATTGCCTGTATAACTAGTGTTGCACATTGGCTGCAACCCACAGTCTCTCTCTGGCTGCAAACTTTAAACTGAGGCTAAATTCATTACTATGCACACAGTCAATGGCTTAACAGACTTGCACTTGCTGGCAGGACTTTACACAGTCGTTACTTGCAAAACGACTCTACTGCTGCACACACATTTACATGGCATAGGGCTGAAAATCACTGTTTGAGCAGTTTCTTGGTTGTTACGGTTATCAGTAGCAGTTTGCTGCGATGGGGAAAAACGGCCTGCAGCCAGTTCTTGGAGGCCTCAGAACAGAAACGGGCGGGCAGTCCTACTGTTCGTCTTCTCAACCACCAAGCTTGCAATTCTGACGATCGATTAGTGGGTTGAGCCCGATTTTAAACTAGAAAGTCAATTTTTAAACTGTTTACAACTATTTCAATGCTACCGATGCTCCTCCACTGCCAGTACATGCACTCCACTCACACTCCCTCTCGAATGCTGGGGCAGTCTCAGTGGAGCTGGCTGAGGGGCGGGACTGATTGCAGCCTGACCAACCACACGACACCATGCAAATGAGCCTCTTCTTCCTCGCGAGGGCTCTTCTCCTCATGGCGATCGTCAAGCAGGCAAATTTAAACTGCAGAATGCAACTTTTTTTCTTCACCAACTGACTCCACGGCGGAAGCCCATTTCAGACATTTAACATAGCCATTTACACTGCAGTCTCTCAGTCAATTCAAAAAGCATTTCCAACGTCCAGGGCACAATTTTCCTGTTGCTGCCCCTAGTCTTCCACACTTTTCTTTACCACAGTTCACTTTAAAAGCATTTCAAATGTCCAGGGCACAATTTTCCTGTTGCTACCCCTAGTCTTCCACACTTTTCTTTATCACAGTTCATTTTAAAAGCAGGCAAAAATGCTGTAAACAATTTTTTTGATGCAGGACAAGGGCACACTGTTTGGCTTTACTGCTCCTTGGTAAACAGTTGGCAATTTTAAACAGCAGCACAAGATCCACAGCACACAGCAACACACTTAGTTACTTGCTTCAGCTTTTGGGTTACCCACTGCCAGATAGCCAAAATGCTAGCCCCCTTGCCCAAGCACCTTCCTCTCAGAACAAAATCCAAAGCGGTGCCTCCATTTTTGTAACCCCTCACCCCTGCCTTTTTGCAAAACGACAGGTGGCATGCTGTTGAAGCTGACAGCAGTACCTGGTGGGGACTGGGTTTGGGGAGGATCGGGTTACTCAGCACAGGGGGCCTAGGTTTGGCTACTCTGCACAGGGGCACCCAAGTAAATCCGAACACAGGAAGAAATAACTGTAATGTCCAGAACCAGGAATGGGATTCTTCAGTGTGGCTTTTATTCACATACAAGCTGAACAAACAAAACATAGACGGACCCCCATGGGGCTACATTCCTGTTAATGCAGATTAGAGACAATAGAACACTTTATCACTATGTGCAGCCCTTAGGCTCTAAACCCACCAGGCACACAGCCCGGACTTGCACGCAGCTTTGGGTACACAGCCCGACTTGTACACACTTGGGTTTTCCCCATTGGCCTGGCTCCCCCGCCAGCCACTTGATCTGTGGTCCACTGGACGAATGAACCAATTATCCTGTTCACGGTCCATTTGAGGAATGAACCAATTATCCCATTCGTGGTCCATTGGAAGAATTAACCAATTATCCTGTCGTGGCTCCCCACACCACACTAGAGTCTGTGACTCTTAGAGAGAATTTTCCTTACAACCCCACATCTGGGCACTTCCCCCATCACTGGCCAAGTGCCTGAGGCAAAGTAGAAAACCACAGAAGAAATCCGTAGAGGTGGACCTGGTCACTAAAGATGGGGGGGCCACCCACCTCCAGCTCCCACAGCCCATACCTGGCCATTTCTCTGGAAAACTGAACAATTCCTTTACTAAACTTTTAAATGTAGATTAAGGGTACACGTCTGTCACATCACCTCTACATATTATTTGCATCCCAACAAACTTTGGAACTTGAAAATACTTTTACTTTGCTTAGCCCATTACTCTAGGCTTCCCAATATTTAGTAGTTCAATCCCACATTGTCACACAAGTTCCAGGGTGAAAAACATAAGCCCTTTTAGCCAGAGCAGACACTCACCCTTACGTTGCAGGTACCCCACAGGTGACTCACAAATCTTTTCTCCCAAATAAATACTGGAAGCAAACAGGCAGCTTTCCCTCCACAAGCAGAAATAGGGGATTGCCCCAGGAATCTGCAGGGAATCCTTCTCATCCCCCCCCGGAGGAAGGGGGCACTGAGACCCGAAAACAGCGGTCACCACCACTTCAGTAATCTTCCTGTGTCTCTCTTTAAGGTGGAGACACACACCCTATTACTGAAAAGTAGCCCTTTATCAGGGCTGAGGCTCCTAGAGCCTTCACTGAGCTGCTTTACCAGCAAGCTCCCAACTTCTCACACACTCGCTGAACACAAACTGAAGACTCTGACTTCAAAACTCCCAACGTTCTATCTAACTCCCTTTGCTGCAGATTCCAATGTGGCTTATGCAGCTGCGAAAGTTCTATTGGTGATGTCATCCTCTGTAACCCCCTTGTAAATGGGGGTTCCTAAAAGCTTTCCTGGAGCTCGTTTCCTGCTCCATGCCTGGTTGGTGATCGGCATAAAGCCGTTTAAATGGGTAGCAAGGAGCGCTGGTAAAGCCTCTGTGTGCTGTCTCTTTAAGGGCTGCATTGTAGCATGCCCGAGTCCTGCCCGGGACGCTGAAAAATAGCTCACGTCTGTCATCACTAGTGGGGCAGAGGGAGCTTTATTGGGGGATGTGATTGTTTGCTGGAAACAACGTAAATTAATAATGATAATGTAGTTGTTCTAACCTGCCTTCCTTTGCAGTGAGGACTGTTTCGGTTGTCTCCTCCATTTTGGTCCAGAACTGCTGAATTGGACCAATCAGTACTTCGGGACTCTGGAGAGCTGTCTGACCAATAGGGGAACTGCTTATAAGTTGGAGAAGGCATTATGGGCTATGGCGCTTTTTCTCACCACTGAGGGGCAGAAGATTGATTGACAGACAGGTACACCAGCCAATAGACTCGGGTAGCGCCCAAACTGAAAAGAGAGCCCCATGCTGAGGAGGAGCAGATGCCTAGTGCCTGAGGAGAAGGAAGGAGCTGTGTGCTTCTGCGCTGGTGGAGTGTTCGCGCGGGAAGCACGGGAAGGCCTGAGGCGGCCATTTGTTGCAGTTGAGTAAGTCAGCTCGAATTCGCCGTGTGCAGTCAGAGGAGGAGGATGGTGCCAGCCCAGCTACCCACCAGGCTCGACCTAATTTGAGGATTGGAGGATCTGCTGAATCGCGCTCGGTCCTCGGGAAAGTTGAAGCTGCCGTTGCAGTACCTTAGCCGGCTGAGAGTCGTGTGAGCCTTAGGAGCTGCTGCCTGGTGTGGTACCCCTCTGGAGTTGCCATATAAATGTGTGAGGAGGCTGGTGAAATTCAGGCTCAGCCCTGCCAGTGGTGCAGAAACCATTGTTTGCTGGAGTCGTGAGTACTGAATCAGGGTAGCTCCCTGTTAAGTTGCAACAAGTGGTTTCAAGTGGTTTAATATACTGCTGACTGATTAGCTGAATTTTCCTTTCCATCCTGACTTTCTCAGTGCTGAAAAGGCTACCTGTGTTAGGGCCCTAACCAGCTGCCATGGAGGACTAGCCGTTAGGGCTTGGGTACCCAGGGACAGTAAATATTAGGGTCAGGCCCGTGCACAGAGCCCTAGGTAGATAGGAATAGTGATAAGCCAATTAACTTGATTTCCCCCCTGTCCTGGTTACTTCCCCCTGGAATAAATCAGATTGTTTGTTCTGCAACTACACCCTGGCTACTGAGTGCATTATTGGTGAACTGCTGTATAGCTACTGTGATAAAACTGTACATTCCTTTACAGGGGGCCCCCAGAGCGAGTTGAGAGATACTAGCTGGGGGGTAAGTGAACTGGGGAAAAGCATTGCGGGTTCCCCGAGTGAGCCACTAGCGGGATGAAAGGGGGGTTGCAGTGACCCAGAGGGCTGTGACCGAGGCAATCTCAACAGTACTGGCCCTGACCTCTGGGTGGAGGCACCCGTCAATGGATCTGGGCCCCTTACCTTGTCTCAGAGGAGGCGGGCAGGGGTAGTAACCCTAGGGATAGTGCCCTTGGGGGTTACACCTCAATCTCAGCTGAGACTGAGAACAGAGTGAGACTGTGTGAAACCCATTTAACTGGAGTTTCACAAGCTGCCTTCCCCACTAGGTCTTACTGGGGTTCTAGTAACCCCAGGTAACAAGGGGGTTACACATACAAAAGTGAGGGTATTGGACTTTAGGAGGGCTGACTTTGTCAAAATGGAAAAGTGTTTCAGAAAAGCACTAGCAATTGGGCAAGAAGGAGGGTGGAGGAATAATAGGGAAACATCAAAACTGCCTTCACAGAGGCAACAAGCCTTTGTGTGAAGCAAATAAATCAAAATGAAGGAAAAAAACACTATGATTCTCAAAAGAGGTGACGGGGAAGGTTTGAGATAAAAAGATAGTATGCAAGAAGTATAAGGAAACACAGAAGGAGCAGGAGAGAGAACTGTACCAGTTAAAGCAGAAGGAAGTGCGGAAGGCAGTCAGAATTGCAAAGGCCCAAACAGAGGAAAAGATAGCAAAGTCAGTTAAGAAGGGGGATAAAACCTTTTATAGGTACATTAGGTAGTGAAGAAAGACCAAGGGAGGGATAGTGAGGCTTAGTAAAGGATAGGGTGGGTGGGTCGAGGGTGACAGTGAAAAAGCAGGGATACTGAACGAATACTTCTGCTCAGTATTCACAAAAGAAGAGGAGGGGAAGATACCTAATCCAATCAATAGAAGCACTCTGGATAGGGAGGTCAATACCAGTCCATTCGCAGAAGAAAGGGTTCTGAAAGAACTCCTAAAACTGAAGGTGGACAAAGCAATGGGCCCTGATGGGATTCACCCCAGAATTTTAAAAGAACTAAGGGGAGAACTAGTAACACCATGGACTACCCTTTTTAACAAATCATGGGAGGATGGTGTGGTACCTAAGGACTGGAGATAGGTGGATGTGATTCCCCTTCACAAAAGTGGGAGCAAAGCAGAGGCAGGAAACTATAGACCTGTTAGTTTGACCCCAGTGGTGGGAAAAATGATGGAATCACTTTCTCAAAGAAAGAACTGTTGAATACCTAGAGGCCAGCGGGGCAGATGACCCAAGTCAGCATGGATTCACAGTGGGAAGGTCATGTCAGATAAATCTAATAGATTTCTTTGAGTGACCAAAGTAGTAGACCAGGGAGGGGCTGTGGACATGGCCTACCTAGACTTTAGCAAGGCATTTGACACAGTCCCACACAAGAGATTAATAAACAAATTAGGCAGCCTGGGAGTGAGCCCCAGGGTGGTAGCCTGGGTAAAAAATTGGTTGGACAACAGGACATAGAGAGTAATGGTAAATGGAGTCCACTCTGAAGAAAGGGGGGTTACTAGCGGGGTACTGCAGGGTTCAGCCCTTTTTATTGTCTTTATAAGTGACATTGCAGAGGGACTGAAAGGAAAAGTATGCCTCTTTGCAGATGACACAAAG
The DNA here is from genome assembly GCA_016271365.2 of Neoceratodus forsteri. Taxonomy (NCBI): domain Eukaryota; kingdom Metazoa; phylum Chordata; order Ceratodontiformes; family Ceratodontidae; genus Neoceratodus; species Neoceratodus forsteri. The sequence continues at coordinate 276,502,206 of CM028138.1, read as the reverse complement.
ATCTGCAACTGGGTTGATACACAAGATGGGGTGGAAAGGATGAGAAGGGACTTGGCAAGGTTGGAGGAATGGTCAAATGTATGGCAGCTTAGATTCAATGCAAAGATGTGCAAAGTAATACACCTGGGAAACAAAAACCCAGGGGAAGAGTACACAATGTGGAGGGGGGGAGATACTACCAACAACAACAAAAATGAAAAGGGACCTGGGGTAGTCATATCAGATGACCTAAAGGTAAGCAAACAATGTGAGAAGGCAGTAAGAAGGGTTGGGGGGATACTGGGATGTATAGGAGGAGGCATCACCAGTAGAAAACAGGAAGTTGTTATCCCTCTGTACAGACAGTTGGTGAGACCGGAGTACTGCGTGCAGTTCTGGAGGTCCCATCTCTGCAAGGACATAGACAGGATGGAGGCAGTCCAGAGGAGAGCAACTAAAATGTTGCAGGGTCTGCACCAGAAGCCATACAAAGAGACACTAAAGGAGCTTAATATGTATACCCTCGAGGAAAGGAGGGAGAGGTGGGAAAAAATAGAAACTTTCAAGTACCTCAAGGGAATCAACAAAGTCCAGGAGGGTAGCATCTTTCAGAAAGAGAGATGTGCAAGAACAAGGGGGCACAATTTGAAGAAAGAAGGGGGACAGCTCAAGGGCAATGTGAGGAAGTATTTTTTCACAGAGAGTGGTGGACACATGGAACGGCCTTCCTGAGGTGGTCATGGGGTCAAAAACAGTGGGGGAATTCAAGAATGCTTGGGACAGACATAAGGCAATTCTGGTGTGCGGTAGGAAGAAGTACAAAATCACACATACGCCCATAATGCAAAGCACCATGGACTGTATATGTAAATCACCACAGAATATTACGCTGGTTCAGCTTTAAGCAGAAATGCATGGTACTGAAAGGTCTCTCACACAGTCTGCAAAGGGTACTAACAGAAGACACATACACATGTTTCATCCTACCAGGACTCATTAGTGTGCCTCGTATGTGTGACACCCCAGTGGAATGAACCAGCTACCCTAAGATGGTCTATCTGGGTTATGTTGCGGTGAACCCAATAAAACCAAAAAACAAGCTAAAAGACAAAAAACCTCAGCAAGCAATCACTGAGGCAATGGTTACCCGAAAGGGCACTGGCCGGGAACCCAAGTTTCAAAGAAATACAAAATCACACATACCCCCATAATGCAAAGCACCATGGGCTGTATGTGCAAATTACCACAGCATATTATGCTGGTTCCACTTTAAGTAGAAATGCATGGTACTGAAAGGTCTCTCACATAGTCTGCAAAGGGTGTTGTTGGTTAACTAGGATCTACAGGCTGTTGGTTAACTAGGATCTGCAGCTTATCCAATAGGTAGGGAAATGGACAGACTGGGCGGGCCAAGTGGTCCTTATCTGCCATCAAAGTCTATGTTTTTATGTTTCTAGAACATGATGTGCAATCACCCTATGGACTCCACAGTATGCCTGTCTGCTTAATTAGACTTCAAAGAAACAAGTTACAGGAAGTTCGATGCGCTTACGCAACTTGGTATGATGCACGCTTGTGCGACTTAGAAACATTGTGGTTATTTGCCTCTATATCCATCCTCTTAGCTTCACCCTTAACACGGGTGCCTCTGCTGCTTCGAGCAGCCGGGCAGACCCCTTCTGTCTGCCAGCTGCCTTCCTCACTGCACTGCCCGCTGATCACCAGACTGAAGCTTCACCCTTGACATGGGTGCCTCTGCTGCTTCGAGCAGCCGGGCGGACCCCTTCTGTCTGCCGGCTGCCTTCCTCGCTGCACTGCCCACTGATCACCAGACTGAAGGTACGCCGCAGAAACTGGACTATCCAGAACCATTGACTCTGCCTGTTGACGGGCTGCTGCAGTTCTTTAATTCTTTGCTACTGCTGTTTCCTCTCTGGACCTTAAGCTAATGTTATATTCTGATTGTGGTACTTGTTAATTCTCTCCAAATTGTCTTGTAAATCCTAACTTGCACGCGAACCTAAGCCTGTTTACAGCAATTTTGCACTCTAAGGGTAGTTTGAAGTGCAAATTCATTTAGGCTGCAGGTTTGTAGATTGTAAAATATTACAGCTCTCTTTGTTTTAAGGTCCAGTGGTAAGCTACCCTGGACCAGAGATTACGTTTAAAGTGATACAGTTTTTTCTGTTTAGACCAGATTCCATTTGGGTCACAGTTGTAAGCTTTGCCCTGCAAATAATTAAATTTCTCTTTCACTTTCTGTCCTTCTGTCTCCTTGCTGATTGAATTTTTACGCCCACCCTTCCATCCCCCACCTCCAGCCTTTATTAAATACTCTCTCTCTCTCTCCCCCTCGGCACCACCCCTAGCAATGTTCATCCTCCCCCCTCTCTAATTTTGCAACTCCTCTTAAAGATACAAAGTGCAGCTATTAGGCCTAACACTTTGGTGACCCAAGGTGGTACCGTCCCAGTGGGAAAACTGTATCAGAGCAAGCATGGGACTCATTGAGCTCCCACCAAAGTTAGTCCTGTGCCAGTTACTCATGGGTGCACTAGCCACTACAGTCACTGTGAGCCTTACTGTCTCCTGGATCCCCTGGATCTATGGAGCGGCTAACCCCCTAAAAATAGCTCCATGGTGTACATATGTCCAACCAGTGGAGTCGGATTTTACCTTCTCGAACATTATAGCAGAGGGCTCTCCCCTGACCGTGGTCCTTGGTGGTCTGAAACTAGGGTACGTTCGGAAACCCTCTCATAAGGTCAGGCATTATGACCAGAGGTCACAGAACAAGGAGAGACCCCCCCCTTTAAGGCATCTACTCTGGCTCCTGCTGATGACACTTGTGCTAGCAGGGGACATTGAACTAAACCCAGGACTGCCACCCCAGTCCATACCTACAGGCGGGCTGGCCAGTGGTTAAAGGCTGAAGGTGGCCCATCTAAATGTCAGAAGCCTGCTCCCAAACCTAATGGAACTTAGGTGTCTGGGTAACTCGGCACAGTCCTGACATTCTTGGAATTACAGAAACCTGGCTGAAGCCTTCCACCCCAGCTGAGCATGTGCCTTCCCTGGATTCTGACCTTATCTGCCAAGATCGTCCGGGGAAGTAAGAGGTGGTGGCATCCTGGTCTACTACAGAACCATCTAAACCTGCCGCCTCCCTGATCAACAGACCATGCAGTCCCCTGTGAGGCTCTGCACACGGTACTGTTACTAGGGATGGCAAAAAAGATTCACATTGTATTTGCATACAATCCTCCAAAAGGAAGCATAGAGGGACTGACTGGTCTCCTTGGTGCAGTTGGTGCTGCAACACAGCAGAATGAGCTATTTATTCTGGGTGACCTCAACCTAAATTGGTTGGGTGGCAATGCCAAGGCCTTTGAACCCTCACTTACCAGTCTCTCTCTGACTCAACTTGTCAAGGATCCTACCAGATGCCCTACTAGTGGTGGTAAGGGCTCACTCCTGGACTGGATCCTGACAAATAGACCAGATAGGATCAGCTCGTTGGGTATCCTACCGGACTCTATCTCTGATCACTCCCTGGTGTACTGTGTCTGGAGGGTACCACATCAAAAAATTCCCATAAAATTATCCAGATCAGAGACTACTCCAAGTTTGATCTGTCCTCCTTTCAAAATGACATCAAGTACACAGATTGGGGGGCCGTTTGGAATGCTAAGAACCCGCATCAGCTGTCGGTCACTTTCTTTGCTCTCTAAGGGCCTTGCAGGAGAAACACGCCCCCCTCATCAGACGGAGGGTGAGGGAAATGGCTGCTAAATGGCTTCATGGTAGCCTCCTGGCACTCCTCAACACTAGAGATAAGTGCTGGGCCAAGTTCAAGGCCACGGCTGACCAAACCAACTTTCTGAGATATAGACAACTCAGAAATGAATACAAAAAGAACATTAGGATTGCCAAGAGTGAATTTTGCAAATCTGCTTTATTGAACTTGGCTAGGGATCCTAGAAGGTTCTGGAGGAACATTAAACAAGTTGCAAGTGGTACACAGAGCACTGAGTCCACTGACATGATGATCGATGGTTCGAGCTGTAACAACTCGGAAACCATCGCCAACTCCTTCAACCATTATTTTGTGGATCTGTCGGAGTACACCTCGTCGTTCCCAAATGATGATGGTGTCATCAGCCCACAGCACCATCTTCACTCTGCCTGCCTTTTCTGTTCAGGGCAGTGGTAGTTCAAGAGGTGCAGAAACTGCTAGCGGGACTCTCCCCCTACTCAAGTGCCGGACAAGATGGCTTAGAACCCAAGCTCCTCAGTCTTGGTGCCCCCCTGGCTGGCATCTCTGGTGGCACACATTTTCAATCTGTCCCTGGCAACTGGAGTTATCCCAGACATATGGAAGGTTGCCAGGGTAGTCCCAATCCTTAAACAAGGGAACCCTAAGCTGACAGAGGACTATCGCCCTATATCTATCCTGTCGGTGGCTAGTAAACTACTGGAGAAAGTTGTGGCAGGGCAACTCTCAGAGTAGTTACAGGTGCATGACATAATGACTCCTGTACAGCATGGATTCAGGAAGGGGCATGGTACCTTATCAGCCCTAATTACTGTTACATCATGGATCAGGGAGGCCATGGACCAAGGTAAACTCTCGGGGGTCCTCTTCATTGACCTCTCGAAGGCGTTTGACCTGGTCGACCATGCCATGCTGTCGACTCAGCTTAGAGCTGCTCTTAGCCGGTTCGACAACTACCTGTATGGTAGAACGCAGTGGGTCAAATTTGGCAAAGAGCTTTCAGGTCCCATCCCAGTAACGGTAGGGGTCCCTCAAGGCTCTGTCCTTGGACCAATGCTCTTCTCCATTTTTATAAATAACCTCCCCGAAACCGCAGACCACTGTAAACCAATTCTCTACGCAGACGATCTGATTATCCTGTCTCACTCCCACGAGGTGGTGGACATCAATCAACAACTGAGTGAAGACCTTGTAAACATTCAGGCATGGATCCTGAACCACAAGCTTGTCCTTAACCTAAAAAAAACCCAGGCTATGCTCTTTGGGTCCCAGGCAAAGATTAAGGCCACCCATGTGCCATTCTGTGTATCTGGCAAGGGAGATGTCCCGATCCCTATCACGGACAACTTCAAATACCTGGGAGTAATGCTGGACCCACAGCTCGACCTTGGCCTTCATATTCAGAGGATATGTAAAACAGTCAACTTTAAACTGGGTCTGGCCTACAGGGCAAAAAACAACCTCATACCAGCCGTGTGTGCTGCCCTTGCAAGAGGGATGCTTCTCCCCTCTTTGTGTTATGGGCTCCTGCTGTTTGTTAGCACCTCTAAGGCCCATCTCTCCAGGTGGTCGACGACTTATAACAATATCTGTCGCTACGCCCTATCGGCCCCCCCGGCTCACTCATCACTGTGAGCTCTACAACAAACTACACTGGCTTTCGCCTACAAAAGTACATTGACTTTGTCCTTGGTTTCCTTCACTGGTAAGGTCCTCCCACGGGTACCCCTCAGGGGTGGCAGAAGCTTGCTGGCCCAAACTGCCCCTCGTCATATCACCTTAGGTCTCAGGGGTCTGCCACACTCAAGATACCTGTGACTAGGACCAAGATGGGTGAAAGGGACTTCACAGCATGTGCCCCTAAACTTGGAATACCTTCCCAACCCAGGTCCATGCTGCCCCTTCGCAGGGCAGCCTGCGTTCTTCCCTATGGAGCCATCTTAAAAGTGCATTGGCCTGCAGATGTCAAAAACCCCCATGACATATGTTTAGCACTTGCACCCATACAAAACTGCCGGTCCTTAAAATACAGTATTTCTGTACTGCCCCAAACTTGATGCAAGATGTGTAATCTTACCTGTAGTCTCTTGACGTGTAACCTGTTCCTAATCATGGGATGTATAATCTTACCTTGTAGTCTCATGATGTGTGACCTGTTTTTAATTATGTACCATGTTGTCCCAAGTGTGTAAGTATGTAATTTCCTGTACTCTCCTGGGTCGTACCTGAAAATAGGCAAATTGCTTGTCTAGTGTACTTACCTGGTTAGCAAAAGCTAAATAAATAAATACAACCCTGTAGGGGTATGATGGTGAGGAACTCTAGAGGAGGGTTTCACCCCATAGGTGCCGTGGGAATGATTCCCTTGGCTAAAGGTAACTTAGGAAGAAGCCCATGGGAAAGAGAGATGAGACACTGGAGGAGGAGGGGAGGATGGTGGGACAACGAAAGAAACAATCCTGGACTAGCCCAGAGAGTAGCCTTTTAAGGCCTGATGGGGGAGTGGTTTGTTGCTCCACCCATCGAACTATAGGCGTAGCCTTGCAATTCAATGTGCTTATGCAACTTGGTATGATGTATGCTTGTGCAACTTGCATACATTGTGGCTGTTTGCCTCTCTGTCTGTGGAATATTCCACCCTGTAGGGATATGATGGCAAGGAACCCTAGAGGAGAGTTCCACTGCTATAGGTGCCATGGGAATGATTCCGTTGGCTAAAGGTAGCTTAGGAAGAAGCTCCAAAAGAGTACCCAAAAGAGTGTCGAGCATCGAAGAAGACAAAGCATCAGAGTAATATCGAGGACAGAAATGGAAGTCGATAGGTGTAGGACAGACGAGGAACAGGAGACAACAAAGAATAATTAGAGGATTGGAAGCTGACATGAGGCAAGAGGGCAGGACTTCCTAAAGAGAGAGGGAACAGCCAGGACCACCATCCAATTCCATCCAACAGTGGAACCTAACTATGGAACCTATGAAAGCACTAAACCTATCTAAATATTATGACCGTCGGCATGGAGGAGAGGAAAAAACACCATTGAGGAGGAAATCTCTAGGGATCCAAGGTCTAGGTTGCCTTCCCTCCAGGCTGAAGGATGTTTTGGTTAGTGATGGCTCAGCTACTGCAATTTAGAGTCAAGATCAGGGGAAGAGGAAAATATTCCAATTTGGAAGAAGCTCTTGCTTTGTTCTTCGAACACGAATACTGTTGAGGGTGGCGAGCGACGACTCTGCAACTCTGCAACCAGATGCTCAAAAGCAAAGAAAGAGAAATGACCACTGAGGCACTCAGCTGGCCTAAAAGAACCTATGACACAGACCAGGTGAACCAGAAGCAGTCAGAGGGAGAATAGCAGAAAGGGTGCCTCCAAACCCACTTGGGCAGTTAAAGGGGCCCTGGTGAAGACAGCCCCACCTCTCACAGCTGGAAGTCATAAATTCTATGTCCAGAGGTGTCACTGGAACAAGGAACGACTGAAGGTCCACCTGGAGAGAAGACATTCTTACTATGAGCTAGGGAGAAGGACCCCGCTCCAAGCTTCACATGCTCTAGATGCAGACTTCAGGGATGCAGAGTGACACCATTGGCTATAAGCTAGCCCCGAGTCATGGAACAATGGACATGGAAGGCATGTCTCTGAGTGGACAGCAGATCGAGTTGAGGTAGCAAGAGATCCATATGAGGGGTATACTCGAATAGTCAAATGGAAATGAGTAGATCTATACAGAGGTCAGATGGAACAAAGTAGACCCTGATGTGGGTCCGGAGATGGAAGTAACAAGTGGCAACCACAGGAGTGCATGCCAACTGGGTCCATAAATAAGTTGATTTAGAAGTGGATTGAATTGCATGAGTGGGAGAGACAAGAATGGCTGGGCAAAGCCCATAGCTGATGGCTGAGGTACAAAATACCAGGATTAAACTAGGTATAATGGTCGGGAGGAGGAATGGCGAAATCGGTATAGGATGGATGAAGTTCGAGATGAAAGGAGTTTGACAAAAAAGGAGGATGATACAAGCCAAGCGAGGGGAGTAAAGCTAGGCAAATGATAGGTAGGTGGAATCACCGATGGAGGGAATGCCGTGAAGACCAATATGGAGCAGAAGCAGAAGGCAGGACGAGGCATTGCCGGTTAATTAAAGGAAGCGAGAAAGTTGCTTCAGCACCCCGGGGCCATGATGCCCGCTGCGACAATGCAGTCCCCTGCCATGGGGAAAACAACACAGCCACAGACTAGGCACAGTGACACCAAACAATTTAAGTGTAAGGGAAATAAATTGAGGGCTGGTAATGGTCTATGGTAGTGCTAGAAATGCCAAGCAGCAAAGAAAGCATAAGCAGGGTAAAAGAAATGATTCTATGCCAGCAGCAGCAGGATGGGGCAGACGACTGAGGCAGGAGAACCAATGATTTGTATACCAGTAGGCCGAAACACTGAATGAATTCTGAAAGCTGCAGAAAGTAAGGAGTGCAGGTCATGCACTTAAGCATACCTCTCAACTGTCCCTGATTTTCAGGGATGTCCCTGATTTTGCCTCAAAATTTCACTCTGTCTCTCTTAAAAATTGTGTTTCTGTGACCAAACAGTGGGGGTTGTAAGCACAAAATAATGTTAAAGATTAAAGTTACGACTTGTTCTTACTTAGAAAATGCATTTTACACTAAGCCCCTTATTCTACCAGCTTCCTGAGCTGATATCTCCAATTTTGAAGATGCGTCCCTGATTTTGGTCCTTTGTCCCTGATTATTTTAAGCCTTGTCCCTGATTTATGAGGCAGGAGGTTGAGAGGTATGCACTTAAGACAAGGATGGCTGTCAATATATCAAGAGATGAAGAGCAGTAGGACGAGAAACCCCAAAAGGATCGAAATAGGCAGGGCAGAGCAAGGAGGCAAGAACCGGGTGGAAAGAAGGGAAGAACATCGTTAGGGGCTGGGAAAAGGTTCGGGGCAGGTGGGCAGAGAGCAGCTAGCAGCCATTGGGAAGAACATAGACCAGCAGCAGAAATTCCCATTGGCCATGAATAGCAGGGAAGCATGGGCCGAGGAGAGGAAAAGCACCGGAAGATGATGCACCACCAGATGGGTGAGAGACACACCGCTCAGCACCCAGCAAGCTGCCCATCCCATCGTTCCACTCGCACCCACTTGGTGTGCGGTGCATGTCCACTTCTCGCCCCCACCAGCCGCAAGGCAGAATGACGGATGCGGCTGGGCAGGAGAGGAGAAGGAGCATCCCCAAAAGAGGGAATGAGGAGGCAGATGGGAAGCAAGCACGAAGGTACGAGAAAAGGAAATTGGGAGGGGGAAAACTGAAGTGGGGAATGGGACTGGGTAACAGAAGCGAGCCGGTGGCCAGAGGTGACCGAAAATGCATGGGTGAAAGCCCAAGGCACACTAACAGGGAGAGGAAGGCAGACAGGTGGTGTCCTTGGCCTCAATTAAAGAAACGATCCTGGACTAGCCAGGAGGAGTGGCCTTTTAAGGCCTGATAGGTGAGTGGTTTGTTGCTCCACCCATCAAACTACAGGCATAGCCTTGCAAGTGTGAAATACCACACTTACCTTCAGTTAGCTTTGCAAACTATCTGAGTTGTAATGCAGAATTTTTCCCTTTTAACTGCATTCAGTTTATGTGTTTCCAGAGAGTTTCTACATGTTATTTGTTCTTTCAGCATTGAGATACATGGTATAAATGGGTAATGCAACATCATGTTCTTAAATGCTAATGCAGCTGTCATGAACACTGAGATTTCAACAATCATAAAATGGAGAACCCCAAGAGTAATCACGGGGGCTATCACGAACAGTGAAAACAAGCTAAAGCAAACACGTATAACCCTAACAGCTACTGGAAAAGAGTTGTCTGTTGGCATGGAAACAAATAACATTTACATGATTTGAGGGTGTAGTTTTCCTTTAATGGAAAGATTGCTGAAAGAAAGGATTGTGGAATTTCTTGACTCCTACACATTACAGGACCCAAGGCAGCACAGTAGGGAGGTCATGTTAAAGAAGTCTGATAGATTTCTTTGACTGGGTGACCAAGGAATTAGATCAGGGAGGTGCAGTGTATGCAGCCTACACAGATTTCAGCAAGGCTTTCGACACTGTTCCACATAGAAGAATAGTAAGCAAGCTGGATAGCTTAGGGGTGGGTGAAATGGTGGTAAACTGAGTAAGAAATTGGTTCGGAGATGGGAGACAGGGGGCAGTGGTAACTGGAGTTTACTCCAAAGAAAAAAGGGTGACCAGCAGGGTACCTCAGGGATCAGTGCTGGGACAGGCCCTTTTTTATTTTGCATTTTTTTGCATTGAAACCCAGCTGCCATACCCTTGACCACTCCTCAGGTCTTATCAGGTCTCTGCTCATCCTTTCCAGCCCCCCCAGTGTCCACTCTATTGCAGATCTCATTGTCATCCGCAAAGAGGCAGACCTTCTCTTCCAGCTCCTCTGCAATGTCACATTTAAAGGAAAGTGCTCAACAATACAGGCTCCTGCCCCCTCAAGGCTTACCCTCTGGTTAAGCCTTTTAAGTATGTTGTGGCATTTTTCTCGTGCCACAACATACTTTATTTTAATAAAGAAAAGTCCATGACTTGGAAGTATGATGGACCCGGGGGGAGGGGTTCATTATCTGTAATGGTGCGGCGCTACATCGCTCGCTTCAATACATATGTATTACATACTTAAAAGGCTTAACCGGAGAGTAAGCCTTGTGGGGGCGGGAGCCTGTATTGTTGACTGCTTTCCTTTAACAACATTAAAGAGGACCGGTCCCAGCACTGATCTCTGAGGCACCCTGCTGGTCCCCCTCCCTTCCTCCGAGTGAACTTCGTTTACCACTACCCTCTGTCACCTTCCCCTAACCAGTTTCTTACCCAGTTTACTACCTTTTGTCCCACTCCTAACCTACCCAGCTTACTTACTATGTCTCCTATGTGGAATGGTGTTGAAAGCCTTACTGAAAATCTAGGTAGACCATGCCCACTGCTTCACCTTGATCTAAATCCCTTGTCACCCAGTCAAAGAAATCTATCAGATTCGTTAGGCATGACCCCTCCCCCCCCCATGAAACCATGCTGCTTTGGGCCTTGTAACCCCTTGGATTCAAGATATTCTACAATCCTTTCCTTCAGCAGTGATTCCATTAACATTTACACCACCAATGTCAGGCTGACTGCCCTCCAGTCCCCTGGAACCACTCCTGTTTCCAGTGCGCTGTTAAATAGAACTGTTAGAGCTATATAAATAAGGCCACAGAATTTGCTGTTTCTGGTGAATTTTCATTCAAATATACAGTTTTTCCATAGTGTCTGGTTCCTTTCCCCATCATGTTTATTCTGTGCTCAGCATGTGATGTCATTGATGACGTAACATCATATTTTATCCAATAGCAGGACTACATTCTTCCACAGAAATGAATAAATCATGCCGCAGTAATCTATAAATGCTGCCACAGAAGCCTAAGAGCTCTGCCACAAAAATCAGGACAAAGTGCCTCGGAGCACGAGGGCTCTGGTTAAAATGAACAACATTTCAGAGAGTGTGTCACTGCCAAGCCCCTTGCAGCTCAAGCTGCAAGGGGCTTAACAATCTGAACAATGACCAACCACGCTGGTCACATGCACCTACTCACTGCTTGCTGGGTGGAAATGTTAGTACTTGAAGAGTCAGCCGCTCCTATCAGACAGCAGCTGGCTCATTTCATTTACATGACTCCACCATGCAACCAGCTGAGTGGAGTCACTTGCTGACATCCACTGCCTCTTTACTTGCTCCTAGTCACCCAGAACCTGCCTAATTGTCCATGATCTGAACATCCTACTTGCCACTACAACTCGTTCACTAGCAAGTAACTTTTGTTAAGCAAACACAGACATTGATACTGCTATTGCACCTGCCCGCTCTCAAGCAGAACTACACTGACCTAGTCTAGCTTGCACACTGGCTCGCACACGAGGTTCACACACTGCACATAAATTGGTTACTTTCATTTCAACCTCACACCCTTTCCAAGTTGCTTTCCCTAATCATTTTATTTAAAATAGTACAAATTCCCTCAGGCTAGACCGCCTTTGCGTCCTCACCCGCTGCACTTAAATCCATTACAGTTGGGGGAGGACCTTTCCATGAGCATCTCATTTAAGTATATTTTTTTTAAAGAGAGAAAAGCATCGGTGCTCGTGAGGCTTCAGTTTGCATCTGCCCAGCCCTGCAGTATGATGATTTACAGTCTATGTTTCATATTCTGCACAGTGGCTTTCATCTGCCAGACTTGCTCATTCACTCGGTCAGCTACCAGCTCCATCCACACCTCTCAACTTTGTGTAGAAATCTTGCTGGCACTGCCTAAACAGCAATGGCAAATATAATAACAAAAAAATCCCTTCCACAGGTCCTGTGAATGGCAATGTAAAACATAATTGTTTTAAGTGTATGTTCTTATCGATGGCATTCTTATGCATTTATTTTCTTTGTTTTGAATGGTATTCTTATGCATTTATTTTCTTTATTTTGAATGGTATTCTTATACATTTATTTTGTTTTGAATGGTATTAGTATACATTTATTTTCTTTGTTTTGAATGGTATTTTTACACATTTTCTTTGTTTTGAATAGTATTCTTATATATTTATTTTCTTTGTTTTGAATGGTATTCTTATACATTTTCTTTGTTTTGAATGGCATTTTTATACATGTATTTTCATTGTTTTGAATGGTATTCTTATACATTTATTTTGTTTTGAGTGGTATTTTTATGCATTTATTTTCTTTGTTTTGAATGGTATTCTTATACATTTATTTTGTTTTGAATGGTATTCTTATACATTTATTTTCTTTGTTTTGAATGGTATTCTTATACATTTTCTTTGTTTTGAATGGTATTTTTATACATTTTCTTTGTTTGAATGGTATTCTTATACATTTATTTTTGTTGTTTTGAATGATATTCTTATACATTTTCTTTGTTTTGAATGGTATTTTTATACATTTATTTTCTTTGTTTTGAATGGTATTCTTATACATTTTCTTTGTTTCGAATGGTATTTTTATACATTTATTTTCTTTGTTTTTGAATGGTATTTTTATACATTTATTTTCTTTGTTTTTGAATGGTATTTTTATACATTTATTTTCTTTGTTTTGAATGGTATTCTTATACATTTATTTTCTTTGTTTTGAATGGTATTTTTATATATTTATTTTGTTTTGAATGGTATTCTTATACATTTATTTTCTTTGTTTTGAATGGTATTTTTATACATTTATTTTCTTTGTTTTGAATGGCATTTTTATATATTTATTTTGTTTTGAATGGTATTCTTATACATTTATTTTCTTTGGTTTCAATGGTATTCTTATACATTTATTTTGTTTTGAATGATATTCTTATACGTTTATTTTCTTTGATTTCAATGGTATTCTTATACATTTATTTTGTTTTGAATGGTATTCTTACACATTTATTTTCTTTGGTTTCAATGGTATTCTTATACATTTTCTTTGTTTTGAATGGTATTGTTATACATTTATTTTCTTTGTTTTGAATGGTATTCTTATACATTTATTTTCTTTGTTTTGAATGGTATTTTTTATACATTTATTTTCTTTGTTTTGAATGGTATTCTTATACATTTATTTTCTTTGTTTTGAATGATATTCTTGTACATTTATTTTTTTTTGTTTTGTCTCTTTCATTTTGATGCCTGACAGTGAGTGATCTTTGTCTCCCATTTACTAGTGGCTACATTCTCAGATCAGTATGCTCTTTCTCTGTGTACAGACCTGATCTGAGCTTCATCGATTTGCTCACATAAAGTGCTCAGTGCCAAGTGAAGCTTTCCAAAAATTGACAAAGGCACTGAGTTTCAGACATTCCCAGCACATTACAGTCAGATATTCCTTAACTCAATGGGCTTGAGTCAGAAAGGTTGATGCAGGGCTGTACCAAACACATTGATTCAGCATGCGCCCAGTCCAGAAAGGCTATGTGCATTTGTGACATTTTCCCTACCTTACAGTGACTTGCACCAACTATTTGGCACAAACCTTGTAAAAAGGTCCCTTGTTTGCCACACAGACCAGCAAAAAACTGCTCATACTCATGGCAGATGGTTGCGCAGGATTGTGAATCCGACTGATGGCACATAAGACCCATGCGTAGGTATTCGGCTTTACCTAGGACTTACTAGTCAGGCTCATCTCTAATCGAGCCAATTATCTCCTGGGCAGCCATTTTATGTCAGGTTAAGTGATGGATGGTTCAGACTTCATATAAAGCTATTTGAAGTAAATTAACGCCATTCTGTAGCACCTTCAGGCTTTAACTTGTTTTGTTTATGGTAAAAAAAAAGTGTCAACAGTGTCTTCCTTTTCACTTTACTAGTATGGTGTGTGATTCTGCCAGTGAGCAGAGTCTAACTAAGACAGGGGCCACTTACCACAAAGTTTGCAACTTCCCAACAATATATTTGGTTTTGGGAGGGTGTGTGTGTGTGTGTGTATGTTGGGGGAGGAGTGTGGGGGTGTGGGAGGGTATGGGGGGTTGCATTTGGATTTGTGGTGTTTAGTACTTAGTTCCTGAAAGTATTTAGCTTGCATGTGCTTTAGTCTTGATATTGTAAATGCTGAGTGTGAATGTGAGATTTGTTTCCCCTTTTTTTTTCCTTCTTTCAATGTCTGTGATATAGAGTACTTGTGGTAGCTCACTGTTTTTGTGCACATTATTATAACAAAGAGGTTGCTAGCTGGGTGCAGGGCCTACAGGTGACCAGTGTCATCCTACCAGTCAGACTTTTTTTCCTGTTGCTCTCCCCCAGGAGGTGCAGATGTGCAATGCCATCATGATGTTTAACATAGAAACATAGAAGTTGACAGCAGATAAGGACCGCAAGGCCCATCTAGTCTGCCCATTTCTTTTTCTACCTTATAAATGTGCCATCAGCCTTTGCTCTGTCAGTGACCTATCTATTCATGCTCATCTGTATTGCTCCCTTATGCCTATCCCATGCCTGATTGAAGCCCAGCATGGTAGTCATAGCCACCACTTCCTGAGGTAGGCTGTTCCATGTATCCACCACTCTTTCTGTGAAAAAGAATTTCCTCACATTCCCCCTTAATCAGCCTCTCTCTAATCTCATGATGCATCCTCTTGTCCTGCTATTTTTCTTATATTTAAACATGTTAGACTCTTTCATCTTGTTAATGCCCTTAAGGTGTTTGAATGTTTCGATCATATCACCTCTCTCCCTCTTTTGCTCAAGGGTGTACATATTGAGCTCCGTTAATCTGTCCTCATATGTCTTCTGATGCAGTCCCTGTACCATTTTGGTTGCCCTTCTCTGGACTACCTCAGTTTGGTTGATGTCCTTGTGAAGGTGTGGTCTCCAGTACTGCATGCAGTACTCCAGATGGGGCCTAACTAGTGTCTTGTAAAGAGGGATTATTACCTCCCTCTTATGACTTGTGATACCCCTACTAATACACCCTAACATCCCCCTAACCTTACCTACTGCTTTAGAGGTCTGCTTGGATGATTTCAGGTCATCGGTGATGATGATGCCCAAGTCTCTTTCTTCCTTTGTGACTGCCAGCAACTCCCCTCCCAGCCTATTGGTGGCTTCAGGTTTTCTCTTCCCTATGTGGACGATCTTGCACTTCTTTGCATTAAATTCCAGTTGCCACTCTTCTGATCATTTTGCTAGTTTATCCAGATCTCTTCTCATTCTGCCCACCCCATCTGGATCATCTACTCTGTTGCAGATCTTGGTGTCATCTGCAAACAGACAACCTTATCCTCTAGTCATCTGCAATGTCACTAATGAAGATATTGAAGAGGACTGGCCAGGACTGATCCCTGAGGTACCCCACTTGTGACTTGCATCTCTTCTGACTGTATACCATTTACCACCACTCTCTGTTTTCTGCCCATCAACCAGTTTGCCACCCAGTTGACCAACTTCTGACCCACCTTGAGCCTACCCAGCTTATTTATCAATCTTCTATGTGGAAGTGAAAGCTTTGCTTCAAAAGTCAAGGTAGGTGACATCCAACTGCTCCCCTTTGTCACCACTCTAGCCACCCAGTCAAAAATCTATGAGATTAGTTTGACAGGACCTTCCTTTGTAAACCCATGCTGTCTTGGATCCTGTGCCCAATGGATTCCAGGTGTTGCACCTATTCTTTCCTTAAGGAGTGCCTCCATAATCTTGCCCACTACTGAGGTAAGACTAACTAGTTAGTTCCCTGCCTTCTCCCTGTTACCGCTCTTGTGGAGTGGGATCACATGAGTCCTTCTCCAGTCTTCTGGGACCTCTTCTGTGCTCAGAGACTCACTAAACAGTTCTGCTAATGGCTCTGCTAGTTCCACCCTTAGCTCCTTAAGTACCCTGGGATGTATGCCATCAGGTCCCTGGCCTTGTCCACCCTGAGCTTAGTGAGCTCTTGTAGGACCCTTTCTTTTGTGAAGGGAGTAGTGCTCACCTCCCTCCCCCCTGTGTCCATGGTGCTGAGCTGTGGGCCCTGCCCTATCTTCTCTTCAGTAAATACTGAGCAAAAGTATCTATTTAGGATAGATGCTTTTACAGGGTCCTCCTCCTCACATGCCCCCTTTTCTCATTTGAGCTTAGCAATACCCCCTCTGGACTTTCTCCTTTCACTAATGTATCTATAGAAAGTCTTGTCACCTTCTTTTACTGTTCATGTTAGTGTTTCCTCAGTTTTGGACTTTGCCTGCCTTACTGCTTCCCTTAGGGAAGTTTGGTATGCCTCCCTATCTTCATCCCACTGTGTTTCCTTATATTTCCTGAAGGCCAGCCTTTTGGCTCTGACCTTTTCTGCTACTGCATTTGAGAACCAAAGTGGTTTCATTCTTCTTTTGCACTTCCTTTACTATCTAACACAATAGGATGTTGCTTCAAGTATTGCATCCTTAATGCATGCCCACTTTGCCTGTACCCCCTCACCTGTGTTTCTTTTTGCCAGGGCTAGCTTAACTCTGTTGGCCATCTTATCAAAGTCAGCTCCTCTGAAGTCCCATATTTTTGCCTTGGAATGAGATGATTTAAATGTAGTGGCCAAACTGAACCATACCATGTGATGGTCACTGGCCCCCAGGTGACCTTCTACCTGGAGATATGTGATCCCTTCCCTGTTAGTCAGTACTAGATCTAGGATAGCCCTGTCTCTTGTGGGTTGTTGTACCAGTTGTTTGAGGCCCTCCCCTTGCAGGGAATCCACCATGTGTCTAGTTCTGGCAGATGTTCTTACTGGTATTGACCAATCTGTGTCTGGCATGTTGAAGCCTCCCATTATCAGAACCTCCCCTTTAGCTGTCATGTTTTGTGTATCTTCTAACAGTAATGTGTCTGTCCTCCCCCTGGTCTGGGGCCTGTAGACAACTCCAGTTCTTATGGCTGTCCCATTTCCTGTTTCCAGGGTGACCCACAGTTCTTCTGGCTCCTTATGTGTATTCTGAATTTCTATAGCTTTGATATTTTCATTGACATACAGGGCCACTCCACCTCCCCTTTTTGCACCTCAGTCTCTTCTGAACAGTACATAGCCAGGTACTGAAGTCTCCCAAGTGTGGTTACTGGTAAACCATGTCTCATTAATTGCTACTATGTCCTGTTTAGCCTCAGACATTATTGCCTGCAGGTCTGGGATCTTATTTCCCAGGCTGTGAGCATTTGTGTACATGATTTTCCATTGCCAGATTTCGGTGTGTACATCGCATGTTCCTGCACGACATGTTTTGACAGCTACCAAACCTTCTTAGATGTCTGGTGGCCCTGGGCTGCTTTCCCCCAGCCTCCATTAGGGGTCAAGCATATGCCAGATTCCACATCTCCCGTACCCAAAGAAAGAGAGCAGTCTTATGGACGCTAGACCCTCCCCCACCAGTTGATCCTCTGATGCTCCTTGTTCACTTCTGAACTCGTCATCTGTGCCATAAGCAGTAGCACTGTACTGAGCCAGTGTACCAGCAGTGCTGATGTCTGTTGATGTCTTACTATAGGTCTATCTTCATGGCCGCATCCAGACACAAGCACTAGTCCACTTCAGTGCTTTTCCAGATCTCTCATGCTGATCATGTTGTGTTCAGACAGCCCCTCTTGGCAGCGATGCAAGCCATGTTGGCAAGGGGCCATGAGTGCAGAAGGGCACGGTCTGTTGTGTGGCAGTACCAGCTGGGTATTGTAAATGTTCACACAGCAATATCTACACTGTAGCAGTCTGAGTGCTCAGGATGCTGTGGTGTAAATGTGGCTGTGTAAATAGGCCATATAATAATTTTTGTGCAGAAACCAGGAGGTCATCTTAATCTGGTCTGTCTCCTCTATTAAGAGTAGCCCACTAGCATAAACAATAGGAATGTCTGCTTTCATCACATAAGTTGCACTGTAACTCATTTGCACATTAATTCCCGACATCTAACATGTTCCAAGCAGAGGTTATGCCTGACTCAATCCCAGGCAGTACTCAAGTGATTTGTCAACCCATACTTGAATGATATTTTAGGCTGCCCTTGGTAAAAACATTGGCCTCTGTCCCAGCCCAAATTAAAGCAATTGGGAAAGCGCTGTATTAACAGTAGACTGTGCAGTATGTGTTTTCCATAACCATACACTGCACAGTATAAGTATTCCACAGCCATACACTGCGCAGTATATGTATTCTATAGCCATACACTGCACAGTGTATGTATTCTATAGCCATACACTGCACAGTATACGTATTTCATAGCCATACACTGCACAGTGTATGTATTCCATAGCTGTACACTGTGCAGAGTATGTATTCCTTAGCTGTACACTGTGCAGTGTATGTATTCCTTAGCTGTACACTGTGCAGTGTATGTATTCCATAGCCATATGCTATGCAATGTATGTAGGCTATAGACATACACTGTGCAGTGTATGTATTCCATAATTGTACACTGCACTCCAAATCTACGTTAGCCAGACCGGATCCTATCTTTCACTCATTCTTTCATTTTACTACTGGTCTCACCACCTACTTATCACTGTTCCCTGTATCAGCTCCTCTGTCTTCACGCCTTATTTTCATGACGCCTATCCCATTGTGCTTCCATTCTCCCTAAATTGTGGATTTCACCCTCATTCTCTCAACTCTCCTACCTAATCTCTCCTGTGGTGCCCTCCACCTATTCTCTCTGCTCTCTACTTCTCGTTGTTTCTCTGTTCTCACTATTCCACGTTCTCTGGCCTGGCATCATTCCCTGCTTGTCTGACCACTGTCTGGAAATCTGTTCCCTCCTGTCTTAGACTAGCCCCCTCCTACCTCTCTTTTAAAATGCTTCTGCATGATCACTTCTCTTCTGCTTGTTGCTGTCTTCACTTAACTGGGAACTGACTCTTGCTTGTTTTCATTAAGCAGATGCAGCTTTTATTGAAATTGTTGTTTTTTGCTGATTTGTTGTCCCTGTACGTTGTCATTAGCTGTTCTCTGTTACCTTGTTTGGTTGTATATACCCCTTTGATTTAGTTCAATGCTTGTAACATATATTTCATCTGTTTTCCCTCCCTGGGTTGCGCCTGGCAATGAGTTTCAGCTCAGTGCGCCTTTCCTAGTTACCAGTTTCCAAATAAATAAACAAACGTGTGCAGTATGTGTATTCCATAGCTATACACTGTACACTATATGTAGTCCATAGCTAAACATTTTGCAGTATATGTGTTCCATATCCTTACACTGTTCACTATATGCATTTCACAGCATTACACAGTACAGAATACGTACTTCATAGCCACACATTGTGTAGTGTATGTATTACAAAACCATAGATTATGCACTGAGTATACGTAGTCCATAGCCATATGCTGTGCAGTATATGTATTTTGTAGCCATACACTGTGCAGTATATGAATTATAGCTATACACAGTGCAGAATTATAGCCATACACAGTTCAGTATATGTTTCATAGCCATACATTGTGCAGTGTATGTATTCCATAGCTATACATTGTGCAGTGTATGTATTCCATAGCCATACATTGTGCAGTGCATGTATTCCACAGCCATAGACTATGCAGTGTATGTATTCCATAGCCATAGACTGTGCAGTGTATGTATTCCATGGCCATACATTGTGCAGTGTATGTATTCCATACCCATAGACTGTGTAGTGTATGTATTCCATAGCCATACGTTGTGCAGTGTATGTATTCCATAGCCATAGACTGTGCAGTGTATGTATTCCATAGCCATACATTGTGCAGTATATGTATTTCATAACCATACACTGTGCAGTATATGAATTATAGCCATATACAGTGCAGTATATGTTTCATAGCCATACATTGTGCAGTGTATGCATTCCATAGCCATAGACTGTGCAGTGTATGTATTCCATAGTCATACATTGTGCAGTGTATGCATTCCATAGCCATACATTGTGCAGTGTATGTATTCCATAGCCATACATTGTGCAGTATATGTTTCATAGCCATACAGTGTGCAGTGTATGCATTCCATAGCCATATACTGTGCAGTGTATGTATTCTATAACCATACATTGTGTAGTTTATGCATTCCATAGCCACAGACTGTGCAGTGTATGTATTTCCATAGCCATAGACTGTGCAGTGTATGTATGTATTCCATAGCCATACATTGTGCAGTGTATGCATTCCATAGCCATAGACTGTGCAGTGTATGTATTCCATAGCCATACATTGTGCAGTGTATGTATTCCATAACCATACATTGTGCAGTGTATGCATTCCATAGCCATAGACTATGCAGTGTATGTATTCTATAGCCATACATTGTGCAGTGTATGCATTCCATAGCCATAGACTGTCCAGTGTATGTATTCCATAGCCATACATTGTGCAGTGTATGTATTCCACAGCCATACATTGTGCAGTGTATGTATTCCATAGCCATAGACTGCAGTGTATGTATTCCATAGTCATACACTGTGCAGTGTATGCATTTCATAGCCATACATTGTGCAGTGTATGTATTCCATAGCCATAGACTATGCAGTGTATGTATTCCATAGCCATACATTGTGCAGTGTGTGCATTCCATAGCCATACATTGTGCAGTGTATGTAGTAGTAGTGGTATCAGTAGTCTTTATTTGTTCACGAGACCCTTCCCTGGAGGTTTAGGGCGCCATTACAAAAAAACAGACTGCATAAAATACATAAATACTATCAATTCTATTCAATACAGTTAAAACAGACAAAAATGAATATTTATGGCATATATACTTATTTAATCCCCCCTAATGCCTGCATAAAGAGGAGAGGTTTCAGACCTCGTTTAAAGGCATCCACTGAGGGGGCCGCCATCAAAGTCCTAGGCAAAGAATTCCATAGGATTGGAGCTGATACTTCAAATGCCTGGTCCCCGGACAATTTTAGTCTTGCCCTTGGAACTACCAGGAGGCTTTCCTTGGTGGAGCGGAGATAACGTCTGGGAACATGAGGATGCAGGTGTTCTGATGGTTAACCCAAGCCCAACCTATGCAGGACTTTGTAGGTCAGAAGATGTACAGGGCCTCGAGAGGCCTGTGAGTAGCTGGGCCACAGCATTCTGCAGCAGCACACCTACTTGATCCCACGTTATAGATCTCTGCAGCAGTCAAGCCTCAAGGTCAAGAATGTGTGTAACAGCGTGGCCAGTTCATGCATTCTATAACCATACATTGTGCAGTATATATATTCCATAATCGTGCACTGTGCAGCATATGTATTCCATAGCCATATGTTATGCAGTATATGTGGCTAACAACGTCTGTCAGGCAACATATGATCTTAATTTAGGAATGTTATCCATTAAGAGCGGGCCCCTTTCCTCAGCTTGTATAACTTTTTTTCCCCTTCATGATTTTGTTTCCATTTCTAGGGAAGAAATGGAAACGGAATGCATCCTGACCAAAAAAAACAGAAAAAGGGGAAGTTTGAAATGAGAGATTGACTCACTCCCCCTGCATATGGTTGGTGGATATGTTTTAAAGGATCACATGACCAGCAGAAACCTTTTTCTCTCTGGGATATGAAACCGTGCCAGCTTCAGTGCAGCCGCTGTGAGACAGTATCGTATAGTAGCCGAGTGCTTCAGAGCTGGAAACTTCAAAGTGAGTGAGTAACCTCTGAAACTTGCTTTCTGCTGTCCAGTTTGTCACACAATGCTGTCTAATAATGGTTTGTTGACTACTGCTAGCAACTGTTTTTGTCCTGTGTACTTTAGAGTTTGGTGTTGATGTTTAAACTGTTTCCAAATTTAGCTGCTTTGACAGAAGGTGCGGCTGGATAGTAATCCATCCCAGACTACTGGATTCAATCTCACAGGGGGAGGATCTACTGTAGCAGTGTAGAGGGATTCCAATACCCTTTTGTGTACCTTGTAATCCCCTTGTACATGGGATGGTATACAGTGTTTTTAGATTCCATCCTTTGTTGCTACTCACATTAACATAAAAACAGGATCACTGTCACCTAGAGTGCAGTGTCAGTGACTCAGTGGGTTGCATGCATACAGCTGAGTCCTGATGATCAGAAGGCTGTGGGTTCAAGTCCTATGCCTGGAACTTATGCTGATACCCAATACAGATGCTTTTTTTTTTTATTTAATGATTCGGAAACAACCTCTGAGTATGAACTCTTTTACAAAGGTTCCACTGCATCATAGTCCAGAAAAGATAAGTACAGACATACATGATTTACAATAAACACAGTATTGGGCATGTTATAGTGTTATAAGACATTGAGCAGGACTAATATCTATGCTTAAACAAGGTACAGATTTAACAAAACTACTAATCAGAAGCAAAATACAAAATTTAGCAGCCACAGCCACAGCGTACTATACTGCAGCACTAGGAGGGTGCTGGACTGCTGGGGGGCGGAGAGCTATCATTCTAATGAGACATGAAACCAAGGTCCCGTCTGCCTATTTCTGGTAGCTGTCCAGATCCCATTATCACAAGAGATGGGGGAGTTTTCACAGTGCTCTGTTCAATACTCCCACTGTGAATACAACATAAAACAAATCCTTGTCCTCAGGGCGTAGCTACAAGGGTGCAGGGGGTGCAGTGGCACCCGGGCCCATGAGGTTTAAGGGGCCCAAATCATAATTTTGATGTTTATTCAAAACTGGGGAGGGGCCCTGTAACATTGCCTTGCACCCAGGCCCTCTGGGAATTTGCTACGCTACTGCTTGTCCTTGTAACCCACAAAGAAGACTGAGCTGTTACAGCTGGAGTGCTTTTCCTGGTCAAAGATTACAAATAAATGAATACATTATACACAAATAAACAGACTTTATCTGTTTCTGGCTGCTTTTCTTCACCTAATATCACAATCCTCTAACAGCTTGGGGAGCGCTGAGGAAGGAGTAGTTGTCACTGTGAAACGTAGGCATGCACAACGCTGGAGGGTGCGGATCCCACTCCGAGTAGTTGCCCCTAGCCTGGAGAGCCTGTGGAAACCTAGATGGTGATTCATCTGATAGGGGTATATAAAAGCTATATGCAAGCTGTATGAAAGAAAATGAAGCGCTTGGTACAAGCAGGTATTGGATTAGTCAGTTACGCCATGAAGCTGTGGAATATACCTGTACAGAGACTGCCTGCTTTGTTGCTGTGAGCAACCTGGTTAAGTGTCATTAAATGGTGAAATAAAACATGGACAGAGTAAGCTGACTGAAAGTTACTTCTATGGTTAATCTGAGAGTGCTGATAGACTCTGATTCATTATGTTGCAGTCTTTTGTAAGTGCCAGTCCTCAGTTTGTGACATGATGCTTTCCACAGCACTAGATTGTGATGTTACAAGTAGAGGACTGTGATGTCGGGTGTAGACCAGCAGTCAGAGAAGATGGAGCCCAGGGGAACGTGGTTCCTGTTTTCACATCAATGTATATAGTGAGTAAGAAAAAAAAACTGAACTTTCCGCTGCTACCCCTGGCTGGTCCATCACCTTCAGGTTCGATGCTTCTAGATCTCTTCCTGCCAGGTGTACTTTTCCACGTCATCTCCTTTTGGTTAGTGTTGGGATTTCCATGGAGTTGTTCAGGCCTCTGCCCTACATCTTATAGAATGCTAGTGCAGGCAGGGAAACATAAAGGGAGTGAAGGAGCACTTTACTCCCATTTTTGCATAATTTATTACCATGTTCTGGTTTTAAAAATGTATTTCCCAGAGTGGAAGCAGGGTGGAGGCAGAAAACTACATACCAGTCAGCCTCACATCAGTAGTAGGAAAGATTATGGAGGCACTACTTAAAGAAAGGATTGTAGAACACTTGGAATCCATCAGAGCACAGGATCTGAGGCAGCATGGACTCACAGCAGGAAGGTCATGTCAAACAAATATAACAAATTTTTTTGACAGGGTGACAAAAGAGGTGGATCAGGGGGGTACAGTAGATGTTGCCTACTTTGATTTCAGCAAGGCCTTTGACACCCTTCCACACAGGAGACTGGTAAATAAATTGGGTAGCCTGGGTGTGGAACACAGGGTGGTAAACTGGGTTGGAAACTGGATGAAGGACAGGAAACAGAGGGTGGCGGTAAATGGAAGACAATCCGAAGAAGGGGGAGGTGACCAGTAGGGTGCCGCAGGGGTCAGTCCTGGGGCCAGTCCTTTTTAATGTCTTCATTAGTGACATTGCAGAAGGGCTGGAAGGGAAGGTTTGCCAGTTTACAGCTGACACCAAGATCTACAACAGGGTGGACACTCCTGATAGGGTGGAGAGAATGGGGAAGGACCTGGGGAGACTGGAAGAATGGTTAGAAGTGTGGCGGCTGTGGTTCAATGCAAAGAAGTGCAAAATCATCAACCTACGGTGCAGAAACCCTGCAGAGAGCTACAGAATGGGGGGGTCACTATAAAGAGTTTTGGAGATTATAATCCCAGATGATCTAAAGCTGGTCAAACAGTGTACAAAGGCTGTAGGGAGGGCCAGTGGCATGTCAGCGTGCATAGGGAGGGGTATCACTAGTACAAGAAGGGAGGTGGTGGTTTCACTATACCAAGTGCTAGTGAGGCCGCACCTGGAATACTGTGCACAATTCTGGAGGCCATAGCTGTGTAGAGATGTAGACAGGGTGGTGGCGGTTCAGAGAAGGGCAACAAAGATGGTTCATGGCCTGCAACAGAAGACATATGAAGAAAGATTGAAAGACCTCAATATGTATACACTGGAAGAGAGGCAGGAGCATGGGGATATGATAGAGACTTGCATGTTCCTGGGAAGGCACTGATTATCGAGAAGACTTGACAGACCATAGGGCCTAATCTGCTGGCTTAATAGTATGTTAGTATGTATCTAAAGGGCATAAACAAGGTGCAGGTGGGTGACATATTTCAAAATACGAGGGGTACAAGAACAAGGGGGCACAATATGAGATTGGAAGGAATCCAGCTAAGGGACAATATGAGAACGTTTTTTCTCACGGAAAGGGTGGTGGATGCATGGAACAGACTGCCCCAGGAGGTGGTGGGAGCAAGTGCAGTAGGGGGATTCAAGCATGTATGGGACAGGCATAAGGGAACCCCAGAGTTGGGAAGGAGAGGCTTAAGCCAATGACCGAGTAAGGTCAGAGGACACTTGACACAGGTAGGGGATACGGGCAAACTGGATGGGCCTATTGGTCCTTATCTGCTGTCAATTTTCTATGTTTCTATCCTGCACATTTAAAATAACATACTTACTACACATGCAAAAAAAAATGACAGTGGGGTGGAGACAGAAAACAGCATCAATATCAACTGGGATTGTACGGTACCTATGGGATAATACATGTGGGTACGATGTAAAAACGGCGACTGCAAAATGGCGAGCTGCATTATCGTGAGCGTCAAGTGGTGAAAATATTTTTGCCACTCCTGACATCCTAGCATGAGGGACTTAGCCTTTTTGCTTTCTGTGGTGGAGCTGCGCCCCCACACGGGGCTTCACCCCCACCCCTACTAAAGGATTCTCAGCCAGGGGAGTGTATGTCGGGGGGGGACAAAAGCAAATAAAAGCAAGTTTCGGGCTGGGTGCACACAGACCCAATCCCAGTACCTCCCGCACCGCAACTGGAGGCCAAGCCCCATCACCACGGCGCAGCTCGGTAGCCGACTGCAGTGCCACCCCCTACATCCCCTCCGCCCCCTCCCAGTCCACGCTCACCGTGCTTGCTTCCCCCCACGTGTGTACATATAGCGACATCCTGTCGCTGCAGTCGCCCACCCCCACCACATCCGGTCGCCCTACCCTCCCATCGCCATTCGGCTTTCGCTTCCACAACGTGTCACCGCTTCAAATGGTTCTCATCATTGCAACATCACAGGTCACCAGACATGTGCACATGTGTATTATGAGTTTTTTCAAACACCCAAGTATGTGATTACACTTAAACCCCAAGAGCGAAGCTCAATGGGTTTAAAAAGGCATCACACATGGAGGGTGGGTGAAAAAAATGAGTGCTGCACATGTGCTGTTTTATATAATTTGCTGGTTTGCAGTGTTTATTAACACTGCAAGATTTCGTTTTACTCTCAAGTCTACAGCTGTTTGCATGTCTCCAGCTTAGTTTAAAGTTAAATGTTACTTCTATTTGAGCTACTGGTATAGGTCTCAGTGGTGGACTGATGTGGTACGAAAAGCAGTTTTTGCTTTATGTGGCTTAAGAGCAAATGAACAGGCCAACTGACTGAACAAGTGACTGGAGACGCATGAAGAACTACAGACTTGCAAATACAGATGTGAGGCAAATTGCTGTGCTGTCTCGAGCGTTGTGGGGGAGATTCTCCCTACCTAGAGGAAGAAAAGTGCATCAGCTAACATGTTTTGAGTTGAAACATAATGTTATTGATGAAAAATAGTGTTTCAGACCATATCTTGAGGTTGTAAATCCTGTTTTAAATGTTGAAGCATTCCACCGATATCAACCAGTTACCCAGTTGTTATGGAGCCTCGTAATAGTCCAGTAACTGGTTGATACCACTTTAAGCCAGCTATTACGGCTTTTTATGGACATGGTTTGCAGGTCGATATATACTGCAACCAGTAATTATAGCACAGTACAGAACAGGAAACAATGTCAGGGACTGCTAGCTAGCAGGCTAGAAGGGTTCCTGTTACCTGGTAAAATGTCAGAAAAGGTTCACAGCACTATGTAGCATCAAAACAACCTGCAGCTTGACGGCAGTACCAGTCAAACAGCACTAGGGGCTGCAGTTGCTCAATGGGTTTAAGACTTGATTTAGAGGTAGGTGTGCAAGGGGGCTGGAAAATGGGGAAAAGTGGGGGTGCTGAAGTTCTAAAGGGCACAGGGTAAAAACGGTAGGTTTTTCTAGCCATTGTTTATGTTTGCTTGCGCGCATGCGCAAGAAATGTTATGTGGCAGCTTAGGGAGAGAAGAGGGTTGTGGAGGTGCGGCAGTGTGGCAGAGAACGGAGGCATTGTATTTGGGGTCTTGCCAGTGGTGCACCAATGGAGGCACAGTGTGCTGATAACACTGGCTTCCAGAAATGCCACCAACTTCTAACGTTTTCGCCGCAGCAATCAGGGGCCACCTCGGCATTGCAGCATCAGCCATTCGCTGCGATGAGGGAGCGACCCGTCATTGCTAGGCGGAACGTTGCTGCTGTAATATTGTTTGTAAACATGGCGGCGGCTTGCCGCCGTGTTCACAAACAATGTTAATCATCCCCCACTGCTGAGGGGGTGCCCAATCCCCCTCGGCAGCATGTGCTCCCCCCCCACAACAGTGTGTTTTTTCCGACGGGGGCCCCAATCCCTGTCGGCTTCAGTCCCCGGTCCTAGTTCATGTTGCCGACAGGGAAGCCTCCCTGACGGCATTATGTCCTCCCTCCCAGTTTGATTTGCGATGGAGGAACCCACTCCCCGTGGCATAATGCCCCCACAAAAAACAGTAGATTTGTGCGAGGGTGCCAATCCCCTTGGCTCTTGCGACCCTCCTTTGTGCTGACGGGGTGCCCAATCCCCATCGGCTACAGCTGCCACACTCAAAAACACTCATAGTTGGCACGCTGGGAGCCCACCCAGCGTGACAATGCTCCTGAAAAAAAAAGTCCTGTGATGCTTTTTTTGTTAACCTGTAAAAAAACGGTCCCTCGCGTCTCCCTGCCCCTCCCACAACCAGCCCTCCCGCGTACCTCACCTTCCCACACCTCCTCACCCCATACTTACCTCCAGAGCCCGTGCGAATGATCTCGTGGACCGGGAACACGTCTGCACTCTTCAAAGCCGACCGCGAACTGAAGAAATGCCGGTAAGCTGTATAATGGCATAACTAGGGTTTTTTCAACTTTAATGCACATCGCAGGCATTTTTTGGAATGTTGGCACCAAATTTTCAACATGGGGTATTTGGGATGCCTCCTCATGAATTCAACCACTGCCATGGAGTTATTCGGTCCCAAAAGGTGATTTTGCGGTCACTGTGTGGAATCACCTTTTGGGACTGATTAACGAAATGACAGTGCCAGTGTTCAGTTCATGAGGCGGGCTCTCAAAAAGTGTATGTTGCCAATTTGGTGGGACAAATCAAAAAAATTACTGTTTTACGAGCATGCGTTGCGCAGTTTCCACTCACGCTCATAACTTCGCACATTTGTAATATGTTCACTCCAGATTTTCAACATTGGCATTTTTCTGACCCTCCTTACGAACAGTATAGCTGTCATTTTTCACATCCTGGCCGAAATGTGTTTTTGCACTTCCGGTGCAGAATAGCGCGGTCGCTGTGGGAAATCAGTGTTTGGGACACATTAAGAAAATCACAGTGACACTGTTCATGAGCAGAGGTCCTAAAATGCCCATATTGAAAATTTGGTGATGAAAGTCCATAAAATGACTGTATAACGCACATGCGTTGTGCAGTTTCCACGTATGCTCGGACGTGTGAGCAATTTTAATATTTCCACTACAGATTTTCAACACTGCCATCTCTTCACACCTCCCTATGGATGGTAAAGTTGTCATTCTTCACATCCTGCCCGATCTGTGTTTTCGTACATGTGGCGCAGAATGGCACTGTCGCTGTTGGAAGTCAATGTTCAGAACACATTGACAAAATCACACTGCCACTCTTCATGAGAAGAGGTCCCCACATGCTTTCATGAGGTGGGGTCACAAAAAGGCCATGTTGAAAATTTGTAGTGTAAATACCAACAAATGCCTGAGGCGTTAGGGTTTATAACCATAACGTCCTACCCTGTACAGACTGACAGGCATCGGGGTGTGCCTTTGGATTGCCAACTGTACTGCTCATGCCATCCCACCCCCACCTCCAGCCACTGACAGGCATCGAGGTGTACCTTGGACTCTTCGGCCCCAGACTTTACCCCATTCTCCTATGCTGCACCCATTTCAGCGTATGTCCTTATGGAATGGGGTAACTGTAAAGCTAAACACCCTAAGGCACACCTCAACACGTGTCAGTGTCTGCAGAATAGGGTGAGGTGACATGGCATGACCGTCATGGGGCGACTACCCAAACACTTACCCCAATGCCTGTCCATCTCTACAGGATGGAGGTGGGGTTGGCGTGAACTTCAATACTTCACTGCCATTCCTATTCTGCATCTGTCTAACTCCTGAATTTCCAATGCTAATACTAGCAAGCAAACATTCGGCATTGACAAATGCTTGTTAATACACTGAAATACTGTATTCACACACTGTTTAATATAAAACACTAGAGAAATACTGTGTCACACTTACAAAAGCAAATTTTAAAGTCATTTCAGGAGTCTTTGATCCCATGAATTCAAATGGAAACAAATGGCGTTCATGCTTAGCATCTCATCCAAGCAGCTCCAGCAGCTGCCTTTGGCATAGCCGTGAGCGTGACCGTTTATTTACTGTATATTGAATCCACATGGCCAAAGACTCCTGAAAGGACTTTCAGTTTTGCATGTTTTTAATCAAAGGCACATAAAAACAGCATTTCAAATGTGAAAGCAATCATTTAATTTACTGAAAACTTCAGAGATTGCCTTTGAGTACAAGTACAGTCACACAAAACAATTACTGTAGGACATTCTAGAGGAAATGCAGTCAAGTCAGGCTCAAAGCACGAGACAAAACAATTACATACAGTTAAAAAAAGCCATACAAATCATTGTATAAAAAGTCACAGGTTATGTGCAGAGAGAAACTGAATACAACTGTTTAATGGTTAGAATTGTATCGGACTGCAAAGGCAGAGCACAAAGGTCTCTTAAACTGATTAAACTTGGGGAGATTCAGCAGAGTATCAGACAGTTAGAGGTCCTGACAGCAAATGACCGCTTGCCTACATGAGTATACCAGAAAGGAGACTTAAGGGCATTCATGGCAGTATAGCCTAGAGGTTAGAGCAATGTGTTGCGAATGAGTTTGGTACATCAGGCTGACCTGGGTTTGATTCCCACAACCTCCACTTGCATACTGTGTGACTCTGAACAAGTCACTTAACCTCTTCAGTGCTCCTGGGTTGCTACTGAAAATAGGCACTTGTGCCTAGTGGGCCTTATGTGGTTACCAAAGAATAAAATAAATAATGTTCCCTGTATTGCATTAGTTGTAGACAGTGTGGAAGCACTTTGTTAAAGCACGGAGAATTAGGCCCAAGATCGACTTTTTGGCTAGCAAACAGGTCTGGAGCTTTATTCTGCTGGGTAAAGGTAGCCAGTTAGTGAGTGCATAAAGGGTACAACTATGAGTACAGTTATTTGCACCGAGTACAAAGTGGCATGCCTTATTACAGATTGACTTTACTCTGTCTAGCACCATGTCAAAGGCAGTTATGTAGACACAGTGGGGTGTGCATTAGACACTTCTAACGCAGGGCCTTCAGCCCCTGGCCGTGCCATTAGAAGTGTCTAATGCACATCCTTGGAGTGTCTTATTGTGCTTATAAAATGGGTTAAAATTGGTTTATGAAATGGTTCTGGTTGGTAAGACTGACCTAATTTATACTGACTTAAGGATAAAGTTCTTTATGGGGAGGAGGGCAGCTTGGTTACTGTGTAAATGACATTACACATGTAAAGAGCTTTTCATTTGCTGGCAGCCATTACTTTTCTTTATTTTTTTGGTATGTTAATTGACAGTTTCATGTGGGTGGTGAATTTTTTACAGTATATACAATGTAGGCAAGGCAAATTTATTTGTATGGCGCCCAATCCTGGGGGCTCTGGGCACCTCACAGTACAATAAAATAAATGTTAAAAACATAAATATAAAATAGTATAAATACAATTAGCACACAAAGCAAGTAAAAACAAATTAATTGGGACCAGGCAACACAATAAAATTCAGGATTCATTAAACGCCAGGCTGAAAAGGTGTGCCTTCAGCCTCTGCTTAAAAGCCTCCACTGAGGGGGCCTCCTGGACTGCAGATGGTAAAGTGTTCCACAGGGACAGCCCAGAGATACTGACAACGCGATCCCCAGAAGTCTTGAGCCGTAACCTGGGAACTGCCAGGAGGCCCCTCAAAGAGGCATGGAGGGAGCGGGCAGAGGTCACCGGTGTTAGGAGCTCAGACAGATAGCCAGGACCCAGTCCATTTAGGGCCTTGTAGGTGAGGAGCCCCACCTCGAAAAGGACCCTCCACCTGACTGGCAGCCAGTGCAGAGCGCACAGGACAGGGATCACATGACTAAGCCTAGAAAGGCCAGTCAGTAACCGAGCCGCAGCATTCTGCACTAGCTGCAGCCTGTGAAGGGTCCCTCCCATGACCCCGAAGTAAAGAGTGTTACAGTAGTCGAATTTGGAGGAGACAAAGGCATGTACCAGCATCGGCAGGTCCTCGGGTGGAAAGAGGGGCTTAATCTGGGTAATGTTCCGTAGATGGTAAAAACCACTACTAACAACAGACGACATCTGATCTTCAAAAGTCAGCCTGCTGTCAAGAATCACGCCCAGATTCTGCATCCTCGTGGAAACCGTCAACGCAGCAGATCCCAGCACAAGACCAGAAGCCAGAAATCCAGCACGCCCATGACCTGGCTCGATCACCAGCACCTCCATCTTAGCCAGGTTGAGTCTCAGCCAGCTGGAAGCCATCCAGTCATTGATTTTAGCTAGGCAGATGTTAAGCACATCCACAGCTCCTGATGTTCTGGGAGCAAATGGCAAATACAGTTGGGTATCATCCGCATAGCAGTGAAATTCCACACTGTGTTGCCAAATGATCTCACCCAGGGGCAACATATACACTGCAAACAACATCGGTGACAGAATTGAGCCCTGTGGCACTCCACAAGACAGAGGCATTGGGGAGGAGGAGCAATTCCCCATGACCACCCGCTGCACCCTGTCTGAGAGCTAGGACTCAAACCACCTGATGACAGTACTGGTGAGTCCACAAAACTCACAGAGCCAATCCAATAACACAACATGATCCACAGTGTCAAAAGCTGAGGAGAGATTGAGGAGTACAAGAATTGACCTGTCTCCTCTATCTCTAGCCCTAAGCAGATCATTCTGCACCCTCACTAGAGCTGTTTCTGTGCTGTGTCTGGTCTAAAAACCTGACTAAAGTGGCTCATAAATGTCCGAGGATACCAGGTGATCCTCGAGCTGTTGAGCCACCAACTTTTCAACAACCTTGCTCAAAAAAGGCAAGTTGGAGATAGGATGGTAATTTGCCAGGACATCAGGATTGAGGGACGATTTCTTCAGGAGGGGCCTAACCAGTGCCTCTTTCAAGGCAACTAGGAGAACCCCATCCACCATTGAACACCTGACAATCCTGGTGAACACCGGGCCAACAACCTCAACACATCCCATTAAGAACCATGTTGGGGATGGGTCCAGTTCGCAAAACGTGTGCTTCAGCTCTACGATCACCTTAGTCACTTCGGACACCTCAACTGACCTAAACTCTTCCCAGATAGGCGGAGAGCCTCTATTCCCCCCAGCCCAACCACTGCTAGGCAAAAGCCCAACTGGTGGAATCCCCGACCGGATGGCTGACACTCTGTCGGAGAAGAACAGAGCAAACTCTTCACATAAAGTGGTTTAAAAAGCTTTTTTCAGCTGCAGAGAGGCTGGGTGTAAAAGCCTGTCTACAGTTTGAAACAGCTGAGAAGGTCTGTTCCTCCCTGAAGCAATTTCCGTGGACAGGAATTCTGCCTTCTTACAGGAAAGTGCCCCTGGTATTCAACATAGTAGGCACGCAGGGTCAGTTTGTCAGCCTCCAGCCGGGTCTTCCACCAGCAACGCCCCAAATTCCGACCCCTGATCTTCAACACTCTGAGATCCCCATCAAACCAAAGGGATCTCATGTGCAAAGATCTGGGACATAAACGGACTGGTGCAACATCATCAAGAACATCAGAAACCACCCTGTTATAGGTAGTGACCGCCTTCCCAGTGCCAATCGCACATGCCACGTCAACCCTAGAAAGATCAGCTACCGCCAACAGTCCTGCCAGGTCTAAGCCCCTTAAAGGGCGATAACTGATCATTTCCACAGGGAAGGGACTCTCAGGGAGGGCCACAAACATGACCTCCATGGTGTAATGATCAGACCAGATGACCTGATCAATCTTGAGGTTATGAACCTTAAGACCCAGCTGGAACACCAGACTGAGTGTGTGGCCAAGCTGGTGGGTAGCAGAAGCAACTGCTTGTGACAGACCCAGAGACTACATCAACTGGAGGAGGTACCTTGATGACTGCACTGAAGGTTAATAAGTCTATATACTAGCAAAGCTAAAGGCAATTTATCTTCTATTTACAGGAGAAGCCTGTATTTTAATGATTTCAGGTGCCTTACAATATACACATGCACACAATCCACCTCTATTATGTTTGTTAACTGGTGTTAACTATTCACCAGAAACAATACTCTGGTTCAGGTTATTGCATTGGTTATTTGGTTCTGGTGATGTTTCTTTAGAATTGCTGGGTTCATTTTCTAATAGGTCTTTAAGTGGCTGAAAGCTATTAGATAGGGTAATCCCATTGCCAAGCGCCCACTTTCCCTTATTTGGTTTATTTCCATTTGTTACTGTGTACCATTCTGCACCCTGTTCCTTTTCTTCTTCTCTGTGCCTTATTTTTATTATTTTCACAATTACTGGTGTCACCGGGTATGGATTTAGGATAACACAATTTTAGGCAGACCACAAGTCAGTTGCATAAAAAACGCATGGCTGTGGTTATCATTTTATTTTTATCAAATAAAATATACAGAAAGCAAAATGGTAAGTCAGATAACTGCTTAGCTTCAGCAGTTGCTAAGGCTTTTCTTCAACCTAACAGTGTGAAAGCACACACTACAAGGCGGCCTTTCACCTTCCTCAGTCAGTATTCAACTGACTACCCTATCTGTCCTCTCTCAGCACTGAGGTAGGGCTTTTTATAAGCTCACTAGAAGCTGGAAAAAATTTCCACTGCCTTTTGATTAACAACAGACATAACATAAAACTAGCCACTAGGGGCCACTGTTGCCCCACAAAGAACTGTATTTGGCAGCCACCTGGAGCACAGAAGAACTTGTTTACAACATTGGAAAGGCCAGAGCCAAGGTCAGAACATGCTGTGCTCTCCTAAACTCTCCTGCAGGGTCAAATTACCTCATGCTGTCTGCTGCAAAATATATCTTAGAAGGGGGCTGCTAACATCTAGAAAAAGCAGACACAAGTTTTTGTCATTCTTATATTAAGACAGCCCTCTCATTTTGAAACTGTACTTAGTTTTGTTTTTAGGTTAATATGCACAGAAAGCTTTATAAGCACTTCAGCACTTAATTTATAACCAGCCAACCAGCATGTTGGACATTATACAAAACATATAAACTGCTTGGGGAATTGGTTTCAGTTTATCCCAGGAATGTCCACTATGAAAGGGGTTACCCTGTCACAACTGGTTACACTGTCAACATGCTCCCTTTTTGTCATTCTGTCTTTATCACTTGTGTTTGTTTTTAACTTGTTTAGCGTTTCATTAATCACTTTTAAAATGTAGTCATGGGAGCTTGAGGATGCCTTTCTGAGAGCTTCTGCTGCAGAAGTTATAATATACATTATGTAACACTAAAAAAACATCTTTTCTGCAAGATTTTGGTGGGCACCGCTAGGCTATATCCATTGGAGTGCCCCACATGCCTAACAGTGATGGGGAAGTCCTGCGGAGCACAAACATCAGCTTTGGATTATTTCAAACCCCAGTTGGGGCCTGCAAGTGCATCTAAGCCGCAGCAGGGGATGCCACTTTTAAATGATGGGATTTCAACCATGGACATTCAGGATGTTAAAAATAATTTCAAGACCTTGGGAACAGTACTCCACTTGTTTGAAACTAAATTCAGTGATGTTACCAGTCGGCTGGTTCTAGTGGAGCAATCTGTGACTGGCTTAAGGCAAAGTAGAAGGAGCAGTGAAACACGTGGATGCAGCTATGGCGTCTTCTTCTACCTTTATCAAAAAAATGCCCAATTAAAGCTATGGTTGGAGACTTTGCAGAATTGCCAGCGAGAACGGAATGTACACCTTACTGGGCTTCTGCAGAATTTTGAGGATGATCATCTTGTAGCATTGTTTTTAGATTGGCTGCCCCAAGTTTTGGACTGGCGTGACCCTCCACCTCCTGGTTTTATTGATTGTGCCTACTGGGTTACTTCTTGGCCTGCAGCTACAAATTCTTCTTATGTACCCCAGACCGTGCTCTCAGTCATTACCAGATCTGGCATTCATGACTGGGTATTGGCATTGGCACACATTAAAAAAGATCTTCTGGCTGATGATGCAGTTATTCACTTCTACCCAGACCTTTCATATGCCATGCACCAATGCCGCAAGGACTTTGACAGAGTCAAGTGGTGGCTCAGGGCTCTGGACGTTCCATTTGCCCTTTTGCTTCCTGCTCACCTCAGAGTCACTGTGGGCTCCTAAACCTATTTAATTAATAATCCACAGGATGCTGGTCATTTGGTACAGAAACTGGAGGTGAACCAAGCATGGCTGCAGGAGGAGGAGGAGGACTCCTTGGAGGATGTGGAATGTTGGGATGGCACTCCCTCTGAGGCACTTCAGGACTGAGTTCTTCAGTTTGAACTTCAATTTTTCTTACTCATTTTGATTGTTCACAGAGCTTACTGCTTGTTTGATATATATATATATGTACATGTATATGTTTCCTCTATTTTGGTAATGCTCAGTTACAGCATTTGAATTTAATATGAGTGGGAGTTCTTCGGTCTTCCGAAGTAGAATGTCTTACAATTGTGGGTGGTGAAGTGGGCTAACCAGGTTTGCCATGTTATAGAAGTTGTACTTTAGGTGCCCTACTGTTATCTTAATGTTTCCTTTATTGATCTGTGCTTTGTAGCAGGGACATTGTGTCCTAAAACAATTACTAAACTGTTCTGGCTTCACTATGCAGACCACACGGCAGTTCGGCCAAGGTATCTCAGTACAGGACTATGGACTTTTGGACACTCCTTTTTTTTTATTTTTTGTGATCTGCTTCCTTCATGGTATGTGCTCGTCCTGCAACCAGTCGATATGTTATTTGGTCCCCCCCAGTGGGTTACATAAGGGTATGGGTTGTACTATCCTGTATTAATCCAATGCCACTACCAAATGCTCTACTTATGTCTGTATAACTCTGTACCTGGAAGCTGTGTATTGAGTTTACAATAAATTCAATAAACAAAAAAAGTAAAAAAACATGTAGTTCCTGTTCCAACAACGAGTGACTGCAGCTGTCTGATTAAGTTACATTCTTTGCAGGTGTAGTTTAGAAAATCATTCACCTCTTCTGCGCTGAATTTCCCGCACTGTATACTCTGTAGTGCTGTGCACCTATTTGGTCATGTTATGAATTGATCATTTTGAGACATTTTCCTTACTTAAAGAGCCACTGATGCCTCCAGGAG
The DNA here is from genome assembly GCA_016271365.2 of Neoceratodus forsteri. NCBI lineage: Eukaryota > Metazoa > Chordata > Ceratodontiformes > Ceratodontidae > Neoceratodus > Neoceratodus forsteri. Next base: position 276,465,581 of record CM028138.1, on the reverse strand, counting down.
AACAGTGAAAAATTTTATATTTAGAGGAGAAGCAGTTTATATTTCTCATGAGCTCTATATTTCTTCAGACCAAGATTTATTACTGAGGTCATATGTATGAAAATAGGATCTCTGTTCCTTGCCAGTCCAGCAGCTCCTGTTGCTTACTCCAAGCCTGATGGCATAATACTCTTCTTTGACATCACAATTATTCCCATGGAAACCAGATGTGATGTCACAACAGAGCATTAGGTTTTCAAGTAGGTAATAAACTGTAGTGACAGATGAACTCTATGGGATTAAGATCCTGTTTTTGTGGGAACTTCCCCAGTAATAAGAGGGAGAAGAAGTCTATAGAAGGTAACTGAAATACAAGCTGAATTGTGTCTACATGTTTCTCAAAATTTTCTCAGAGGTGTCAGCAGCTCTTTAATGTCGGTTGTTAGCCTACTAGTTTCTTACCACAAGAGGCTAGATGGTAGTATAGCTTGATTTCAGCATAATCTGCTGCTGGGGAGCCTCAGACAGCAAATCCCCTGCTTCATATAGACGGGCGCTAGAGTGGGGATCTAACTAGTGCTGGGCCGGAAGTGTGCAGCCAATACTTCCAGTTCAGTGCTATTAACTTTTTGTTTGCCCCCTCCTGCTCCTGCACTGACCCGCATCAGTCCAGCTGCCCTGCTAGCCCCGTCACCTCGATCCCCAGCACCTGCACCTGCATGTTCCCCACAGAATGACCCCCCACGTGAGGAAGAGCCACTGGTAGCTGGGTCCTGTAAACCCCCAGTGGAGTTGAAGTTTTGGTTGGCGAGGTGGAGAGCCCAATCAGTGGTAAAAAGGCTGAGACAAGTGACAGACAGCATACTGCCCAGTGGAGGGTTTTGCCTGTTTTTCTGTACCACCCTGATGCCTGGAGACCTTGCTGATGCCAAAGCATCATGCCATCGATGTCTCCTCCCTAGATCCATGGCTCCAGCTTGCACTTCCACCTGTGATCACCCAGGTGGCGGTGCTGCACCGGGGGCCATCCACCCTCTCTCCCTGAAGGAGATGAGCGTACCTCGGATGTTCAGCCATCCCCCAGCTGGCCTCCAAGCCCAGGTTTGCTCCTGAACATGGGTGTCAGCGTCGCAAGTGGTAGCGCTACAACTGCACCAGCGGGCCAGCTAGTGCTGGTAACGTTTAAGCGTTTAACACTTTAAAGGGGCTCACAAGGCCTAATACCAGCTAAAAAGGCTTAGAATAGTTTCAAATGTCCTCTGCTCACACTGTGTATGGATCTAGCCAGAAATGGTAAAAATTGAGGTGTCCTCCACACTCCTAGCAACCTCTGCTCTGCCACCACAGCTCTCACAGTACTAGTATGGCCCTATTTGTTTGTAATTTTTATTTATTCAATTTGCAAGCTGAATTTACAAACAATCTCCCATGGAGGAATAACAACAATGCATTTGTCAAATAATACCGTTCTTTTATAAAGGAGAATAATAAGACACCCTCCCCTGAGTTACAACATAGGAAGGCATACCACATAGTAATAATGACAATTACCTAAATGCATGTGGCCAAAGGAAAAATAGGGGGAATAAGTAAAAGGCTGGGATCCCTTATATCCTTATTATTAAAATGACAATTCAGTCTAAAGAGTCCCCCAGTGATGTAGGATGTGTATACTCAAAAACTAATCGCCAACTCCCAGGACCATTACCTTAGCTAAACTTTGAATAAAAAAACTTATGCTGGCAAAACTGCCTTGACTGTGACAATCGAGCATTCCAAATACAAATAAGTATAAGCTAAAAATATAAGTGAATATGCTAAACAGTCCAAAAAGACAGTACGTAATATACCAGTATAAACCTGCACTTAACACAGAACAGTCTACATTTTAACATATTAAGTAATTAAAACTTCATAGGGCAGTCAACACAGTGTGAAAAGAAATACAGCCCCACCATAGTTGGCATACACATACCTTGAGCACAGGAGTGGGCAGCCTGAGCTGCAGACAGAAGGACAGTAAACTGAAAAAATGTACCAGGTCCCAAGTGAGACTTGCATTGAGGGGATGGGCACTCTGCTCAGAATGTGGAAGTCAGGAGTCACCATTTTATTAACATATAAGCACTCAAGTTGAGCTGTAGAACCCCTCCCCACTCCAGTTCAACTACAAACAAATTAGATACAACCCAATACCCATGTTACCACAAGTTTAACTGCCCCAGTGAATAAAACAAGTATGCAGGCAACAGCAAGAAGTAGCAGTATATGCAAAAAAAGGTCCCTGGTTTAGCACATAGCACAATGTCCAGAGTCCCGAAAAAGCCATCACCTGTACACACGTCAATCATTATCGGATGAGTCTTCTCCCTCTGCATCTTCCATCATTGCCACCTCAGTCTTGCGAACTAGCTTGTCACCCTCCTTGCGATCTGAAAACAAGTACTGGTGGCCATTCCAGACGAGTTGGAGCTTAGCAGGTAATAACAGCTGATGCTGGATATGGAACAAACGCCGCCGGCTTCTAACCCCATCGAACGTTTTGCATCGCTGGCGAGTGCTGCAAGACAGGTCAGGGAATGTTTGTAAAGTGTCCTTGCCATATTTCAAATTTCCTCTATGTTGAGCCATTTTTAGAGCTCTCTCCTGGTCCCCCACACACTATCATAAAGGTACAGGGATTAGATGATTCGGCTACCACCCACCAGAGAATCAGTGGTGTCACCCAGTAGGATTTTCTAAAGATGGAGTGGATCAGCCTCCGAGAAACCCAAAATAGCAGGCAACAAAGTTCAGGCAAAGGTTAGGGAATCCTCACCCTCTGAGGATTCAGAAAGTCCTGCAATTCTAAGATTTCTCTCCCGAAGTTGGTTCTCGGCATTCTCCAGATGCTGCTTTAGCATGACATTTTCCTTTATCAATTGAATTGTTGCATCCACTGTTTTAAGAATCAAAGCCTCTGACCGCTGGATGGATTGCTCATACATATCTATTCAAGTCTCTAAAGCAGAAACCCTAGGTGTAAGGGCATCAAAGTTATGGCCCAAATCCCGGACTGTTTTGATCAGTTGACAAAGTGTTTCTTGGATCGTAGTCAGGGTAGCTTCTCCAGATACAGGCCCAGTGGAGTCCACAGCTTTGTTCAATTGTGCAGGCCGAGTTTCACGTGCCTGCCCTCTGGGTGCAAAAAGTCAGAAGCTTGGGCATTAGCACCTCTAGACTTGCCCATTTTGTAGAATGCACAGAAATGACCATGTACTCTGTCAAATAAAGCAGGTTTTAAGCCAAGTAACAAAATCTATCTTTAATTTTATTCAAATTGGCCCAGGAGCTCAAGAGTTGTGCTGCTTCCTCATAGGCTGCTCAGCAGCGGTCCCGTATGTCCCTATTTATAGAGCTAGAGATAGGCGGTATAGATTTCTTATTATTTGTTTTGGAGAGGGTTTTTTTTTTGTTTCACTTAGAGAGTCGATAGACACTAGGCAGAAAATTACTAGTAGTGCAGCTTGATTTCAGCACAGTCTGCTGCAGGTGAGCCCGAGACAGTAAATCCCCATACTTCCTCTGTTTAAACATGTATACTTTCAAACGTTTATCTTAAAGGGACACTGTCAAGCCACTTAGGCCTCAAAAAAAAAAAAACATGTCAATGATTGGTCACATTCTCCCTTGATGGGCAAATGCTCGTGGTCTAAAAATTGCTCATATGCATATAAATAGTCTTACGACCAAGATACATGAATTGGAAGCTTGGGTCAATATGTACTCCCTGGACCTAATTGCTATCTCTGAAACCTGGCTCAAACCCACCATACTACCCCAGGAGTTGGAGCTCTCCAGGTTCATGACTTTCAGGCAGGACAGACGTGGTAAAAAAGGAGGTGGTGTTCTCATCTATACTAAGTCATCCTTGCAGGCCTCCCTGGTTTTCATCCCTACGCAGGAAAACTCAGAATGTGAGGCTGTATTTGTTAGCTTGTTATTAGGTGGCACAAAGCCGCTCCTAGTTGGTTGTATCTATAATCTCCCCAAAGTGGCAATGGCAGCCCTTGATACTCTGACAAAGGTACTCACTGATCCCCCACCCCCCGTGATAGAACACTCCTAGGAGATTTCAACATACATTGGTCTCCTGACATCAGAGGAGGCACACAGGCCACCCTGCTTGAAGCCCAACTCACCCAATTCATTAGTGCACCCATTCGGCTAAACAATAAAACAGGAAACCACACCATCCTTGATGGATACTTGTCTCAAAACCAGACAGAATCAAAGCAGTATGTACCTTCACCGACTCCATAAGTTATCATGTTCCTATCTTCTGTGTTTGGAAAAATAATGACCCGAAACCTCCCCCTAGAATCTTTTGGCCCAGGGTTTGTCCAAATTTGACATTAGTTCCTTCCTTAGCACATTATCTAAGGTACACTGGACCCAGATAAGAGAATTCCCTAGTACTGGAACAGCCTTAGACTTCTTTATTTGTTATTTTTTTATGCCTCACCTACTTGGCACCCCCATTCAATCACTCCTTCAGAGTGCCTAGGTCCCTGGCTCCCACCTGACTCCTACCACCATCTACCAATCACTATTGCAGCTTACCCAAGTAACCTGATGTATCCCTTCATTGGGAGAGACCCTCTCTTCTGGGGGGGGGGTGCCTTATTGGTGAAGGGCATATCCCGGGTGTTGCAGAGTTGGTCCGGGCTTTCTGGGGTTTTGTTGTGGCAGGGGCTGGCACTCGTCATCCGGGGTGCTCTTTTCCATTTTTGGCCCCACCCACAGCAGTTCTTGGCCTTGCGTGAGCACAGTGACCTTGGGCAGGGATGTGTGGGGGGCATGTCGAGGCATCATGTCCCCCCCAGCACATTGCCAAATCTGCCCACAGATGCCAAGGACCATCCCCCACCCCGGCAGGGAAGCATCCAATGGATGCTCTGAAACCCCTCCCTGTCAGCCACCACTCCTGGTACCCAGGCTCGGGACGCAAACCCGGGTTGCCAGTGTGCCGAGTGAACTCCTTCGCTAGCTGGCATGGAGCAGGCAGACTTCTTTATAAAAAGTTTTCTCTCTGCAGCTAATAAACATGCCCCTCTTAAACAACTTAGAAACAAGGGGTAAAAATCCAAATGGCTAACTTAAGGGCTAAAAAAGCTCATAAGAGAAAGAGACAGAGCATGGGGGCTCTTCAAAGCCTCAGGTCTCACAGGAGATTGGCACAGATATAGAGAATTGCGTAACAAATGCAAAACGAACCTAAATGTTCCTAAACGTAGTTACCTCAGGACCTTACAAGACAAGAATTTCTCAGATCCTAAAAGATTTTGGTAATGAATTAATGCCTTTTTGAAGGGGCGCACCAGCTCTAGTAAATGTGACATAGTAGCAGATGGAAAGCAATTTAATGACCCCTTAGCCTCTGCCATGGCTCTAAACTCATTCTTCACTGACTTAAGTATAATAATCATCCCCCTGCTCCCCCTCCTGACCTCCCAGAGAACAACTTCCCCTCCTCCAGTTTCCACTTCAGACTGGTGACAATGAAGGAGGTGCTCAAACTCCTTAGGCGACGTAAAGTGGAAGGCTCTGCTAGTCACGATAAGCTTGAACCCAAGCTCCTTAACCTAATGGCACCAGCCACTGCCTCCCCCATTGCCATGTTGTTCAACAGATCCCTCTTGAAAGGGAATGTCCTCGCCATTTAGAAAGTGGCCCTTGTGATTCCTGTACATGAGGGTGGGTCTAAAGAGCAGGTAGAAAACTACCACCCCATCTCACTCCTCTGTACCCTGAACAAATTACTGGAGAGGGTAGTTTATAATCATCTCCAACAATATATCGAACAGCATGGCCTACTCATTAGTAATCAAAATGAATTTAGAAAGAACCATGGAATGGACACCACCCTAGTCCATTTGACTACTGATACCCTGGCGGCCCTCAACAATGATTTGCTGACTGGTGCAGTCTTTATAGACCTCACCAAGGTTTTTGATCTGGTAAACCACCAACTGCTATTATGAAAACTAAAATCACTTAGCCTTGACAGACTGTAACGTGGTTCTCTGACTACCTCACAAATAGATCACAGATGGTTAAATGGAAGAAAGTTCTGTCGGATAAATGACCTATCCTGGATGGTGTCCCACAAGGATCAATACTAGGTCCCCTTCTCTTCTCCCTCTATGTAAATGATAGGCTGTTACTTTGGCGCAGCAAACTTGCTGCTGTACGCAGATGACATAGTACTGGATCTTTGCTCTAAAGACGCTTTCCAATTGAATAGCCTGCTCTCAAATGACCTGCAGATATTAGAAAAATGGTTCTTAACAAATAATCTGATCCTCAATGTTAATAAGACCAAGGTCATCCTCTTTGGCTCAAGGAGCTTAGGCCCTGTAAGGCAGCATATTCTGACTCCATCCTTTTCCAGTGGGTCTGTAATTGAGGTAGTGAATTCCATCAAGTACCTTTGGGTATACATGGATCATGAGGTTTACTCATGCCGCAGCGACAGTCATCACGGAGACATCCCTGACAGCGACAGCCGCAGTGTCGACTGTTGGCATTGCAGTGTCGGGGATGTCTCCATGTATCCATCAGGGGCTGCACCCACTGAACACCCCGGTCTCTAGGATTCTAACTCCGAGTCGGAGTTGGACTGTGGAGGGGCGGCAAATACCCAGCGAGGCAGTTCCGATTGCCATACAGACCACCACAGCAACTGGCAGATTTTGCCCGATTCCAGTCACTGTGGTGGTCTTCGCAATCAGGGAGTCTCTGCAGCAATGGTATATGGGACCAAGACATCACATTCAAGGCACATGTGGAGCACCTAATCAAATCCTTGCACCAAAAATTGGACTCCCTTATCGCCTAAGCACCCTCCTCACAAAGGAGTACCACCTGCTCATTGCAAATGACACCCTGCTCCCTACCCTACTTTATGAGTCTCCGGTTCTCCAATCAGTCAGGTGCTCTGAAATGCAGAAGCTCAAAACACTGTGCCACAGCATAGGTAATATTGCCATGGCGGCTTCCCCTAGGGAACACCACTGTAAAATGTTGGAAGATGCTAAACTTGCCCTCACTTGAAGGCAGGCTGGATTACTCCTGTTTGTGCCTTGCTTTCAGACTTAGGAACAGTAATGCTGCTCCTAGTCTACAAGACTTACTGATAGCAAAACCCCAAAGGCAGTCCCTTAAATCCTCAAGTTGATCACTCCTCCTGGTCCCCAAAGTCAGGACTACCTCATGTAAAAGGCCATTTGCTGTCTCAATCCTGCTCCTATGGAATGACCTCCCTAGTAATGTACAAGAGTGCTCCTCCCTCGGCGGCTTCAAGAAAGGCCTGAAAGGCCTCCTACTGGTGCGCAACCCATAGAACTGCCATCACAGATGGGTTCTCCCACCATATGCTTCTTTGCCCCTCTGACCATGACACCCACTGCTTTTCCTTTTGACTAGAATTTACTGTTTTAGCCTAGCCATCATTTCTGAATACAACCTGCCTTGCTATGTTTAATGCCTGTACCTTTCTTCACTATGTGAAACTAATACATGTAGATGTGTTTACCTTCATTGTGTGAGCCAATTCATACGTGTCACTGCACCTCTGTAATTGTATGTGTCTTGTCTTGCTGTTCTCTCTGTAATTAATCCCGAGTCATCCCTGAAAAAGAGACTCCTGCGGTCCCAGTGGGCCTACCTAGTCAACAAAATTCAATAAATAAATGAAACATTCTGTAGAGATTGCTGACATAGCTGGTAGTTTGATTCCGATTCATGTTTTTTCTTTCAAAAACTGAAAAAACAGACTGCCCACCGTACTTGTGTTACCACATAAAAACATGTTTGTTTACAGGCCATGATCAATGCCCACTACATCTTTCCTGGACATGGGAACACCAAAACAGCTGAGCCACTCATGATGTAGTAGAAGGAGAGGGGACTATTGCATCATGAGTGGCTGCACTGTCTTGGAACCCCTAATTTTTAGGAATTATGCAATCTCCCCCAAGAGTAGATCAGAGATGTGAAACGCCAGCCCATCGGCACAGTGGTTGGATTTCTGCTTGTGACACCAGTGACCCGGGTTCGGGAATAGACTTGGTAGCTGGAGGGCTGGCTGGGGAGAGGAGGCTTGAGCGTTGGATGACTGCTCACCTTTATTTATTTATTTTTTATTTTATTTATTTCTAAGAATCAGTTTACAACCTTTGAGCCAGAGGCTCGTTTCCAAAGGTACTTCGTCACATAAAGACATACATTGTGTTTTTGGTTACATCGCAAAGTTTTGCACAACAATAGGCATTCAACAGAGGCTCAACCTTTTCTCGGGGGCGCAGAAAAGTGACCCGGTGCTTGCTGACCCCTGGTGGAGGCTGAGGGGCACAGCAATGTGCGGGGTCCCACTAACCAATGGAGTGTGGTGAACATCAGCATAAGCATAACATTAATGGCATGCCACGCCCCTGGGGAGCAAACAGAAAAGAGCCCTGCGGCCGACCGGATGACAGTCACCAGATCCTGTTGCCACGAGATCAAGGGTAGTACACGAACCATCCCAGCAGCACCCGGGCCACGAACTGCTCTGGTCACCCTACTGGTGCCTTTCCCCTCAGAGGAGAGGGACCCACCTGGCAAAGGGTTATGTCTGGGGGTTACCCGGGGGGGCGCTGCAATATGGGGTGATGGGTGGCTGCTCCGAGGCAGTGTGGCACGGAGGGCATAGGAAGACCTGAAGGAGAGGCCGGCCCAGAGCTAGAGGAGCAAAAAAAAAAAAAAGGTGAAATAAAACAAGACTAGGGGCATAATTAAACCAGTAGAATGCATTTTAGTTCTACTAATAATGGCAGTAGATAAAACAACCAGCAACATCAATGAATTATAAAGAAGGTAAGCAATCATAAAATATGCGTTTTCAACTAGAAATAAAATATGCAAAAATGTGTGACAGTATCTCATTAATTCTTTATAAAATAGTCCTTCCACCTGTATTTGTTTTGTGTGTATGTGCTTTAGGACTGCTTTAGGACAGTTGTCCTACTTTGGCATCTGTAGCTGTAGTTTACAGCATGGCTTATCTAGTGTAGGGAGCATCCCCCCCCCAATAGAGACGCACACAAATTGAGGAAGTGTAAACACAGACAATAAACAGTTTATGTGCATTGGCAGTGGTCGCATTTGTTTTTACTTTTTATTTTTTTTTAAATCTGAGCAGTAACATGATCATGTACATGGGGAAGCGCAAGGTTACATCTTCTCAACAGAAGCACGGTAATGCCGCAGCTTCAGCAAAACATGAAAGTGAACGAAGCCAGCTCTAATCAGAATATGATTCTAACTGCTGAAAAGCATGGCAGCATTGCAAAAATTGCATCCAACAACCTACATTTAAAAGGTTTCTGTTATTTGTTGAGCGAGTGGGCAGAACTGAATGAACGAGCAGCAGCAGCTCAAAAGGAGAGGCAGTGAAGACCAAAGAAGGAAACTGCCCACTTGTTTATTTTCTGACAACATCTTTAATGTAATTTCTAACAGAACAGTTGCAAATAGTAGTAGTAGAAGGAGTAGGAAGGTGTCGGACAATGCCTGTGTGGCTGGTCACAGGGTGTAAAATAAATAAATAAAAATAAAATGGCAGCCCCTTAAATTCTAAAAAAAGAAATCAGAGTCCTAAAAATGTGCACATTGATCTGTAATTGTGTATATCCAGTTTTGGCAGGACTTGTTCTTAACCATGCATTAGGCAGTTCTAATGCACAGCTAACGACCAATCAGAATGGTGAATTTTCCTTCCCATTTTATGAACATTTCTATTTTCAGGTAACAGACTATTTATTAGTAGGTATGGGCAGGTAATGAAATACCCTACCCTAAATACTACCTGTGGGTACCTCTAAACTACCCTAAACTACCCATGCTTTCAAGTACCATATGCCTAAAGCATGGAACTCTCCGCCAGGAGACATTAGACAATGTGCCAACACCCAGCAGCTAAATTCCCTACTCAAGTTGTACTTCTCCTCCTCCTGCTCGTGCACCTAGTACTGCAGGACGGCCCAGTTATCCCAACTCCGCCCTTACCATGACCAGGTGTTAGCTAGTATATTCTGTATTTTTTCTTGCTGCTGCACTTAGACACCTTGCAATACTAAGTCTTCCCTGTACTATAACTGCACAATGTCTGAACCTAGTATGATCTCTGTAATGCATTTCATCTGTATATCCTGTGACACAGTATTTCGCTGTTTTCCCCTACCCCCTACCCCCAGGGCACATCTGGAATCGAGCATTGCATCGCTCAGTATGCCTTCCTGGTAAAACTTTTAAATAAATAAATAAAAATACCCTAATGAAAAAACAGTAGTTGGTTAGGGTCAGGTAGTTACTACCCTAATCAATCTACTACCATATTACTCTACCCAGACCATAACAAAATGTGAAAGATTGTTTTTGATTACCCTAAACAGAGGAAACTACTCAAGAGTCTGTTTTGAGGCAGTTATGATAGACACAGGTACCCTGAGAGGACTTACTGACATGGTTTGTTGGGTGCCAGGAGCCCTGTCATTTATTACTGTGACATAATCAGATCCAGAAGCAAATGGTTTGATACCTTTTATTGGACCAACAAAAAGAAAACAGTGCCTAAGCTTTCGGACCAAGTGCTTCCTCAGAAGCTTATGCCAGTTTTTTAGAGACTCACATTCTATTAACACCCAGATCATACATAAAACAAACAAACAAACAAAAAAAATCAGAAAGAATTGTCATTGGTTCAAAAGACCTTTTTTTTAAAAAAAATAATAATAACAGATTTAAATGAAAGGAATCAGATTTTACCAGTTTGCTACTGCTGAGAAACCTTCCAAGGTCAACTGTCAACAGAGGTAGGTAAGATGAATGCTCGACAGACAGTTCCACTAACTTAAATTATGAATGAATGAGTATGTTATGTGAATATACTCTTAATTAAAAGCCAGACCTTTAGATTTCATACCCACTTAAGTGCATGTTAAAATGTGATAGTATTATATGTTAAAAACTTATCTGGAGACATTTTTCTCAACTATACACTGAACCAATTAACATACTTCATAAACATTAAGACCTTCAGTGCTGTAACAAGATGTTTTACAAGATAATATAAATTAGTGCCAAATAAAAAAAAAAAAAATCTCTCAAGAACCCCCCTAGAAAATGAGTTCATGCATCCTAAAATGTCCAGAGTTCAATAATGTGTCAGTATATAATCAAACTACTATATATACAGTAACAGTCTTAGGAATCTAAATAAAAACTGAATGAAATTAAACCATCCCCCCAGAGAAAACATAACTAGTTAGAAGGAAGTATATATTCACTATGTATGTGAACCAAGAGTCCTAACCACCGTAACATCATTATGACATGTACCTGAAATAAACCTTACCTCAATATAACCACAACCCAAACCCTCCCACTTTTTTCCACCCCCCCACACGTACACACATCTGCTACCATATTGAGAAGTAAATTAAGCCTGACCTCAAAAGTCAGTCTCTGTTGTGTATTTTTGAAATGTCCTTTTAAACCATTACTGACATGTCTGAGATGGAATGATCAGTCTGATTGAAATGTTGCCCCTCTGGTGTGTCAGTCGTCTTCATATTAATAGTATGTGTGAGTTCATTCTAGTGCGGAGAGGTTGGCTTGTCTCTCCCACATATCCTGTTTGTGGACATTTCTTGCATTGAATGAGATAAACAACATTCCATGATGTGCATGAATAATTCCACTGTATCTTGAATTGTCTGTTTTGTGAAGGAACCACACAATCCAAAGTGGAAATGAGCTCACAAGTCTTACATCTGGGTCGAATGTAGGGCCGTATAACATTTAATGTTATGGTATTCTGTTCGGGTGCAAGTTTATTCCTAACAATCAGGTAGGCTAAATTAGGTGGTTGTTTAAAAGATAGTAGTGGTAGTTCTTGAAAAATACAATTTAGGGTCTCATCCTCACTAAATATTGGGTGGAGGTCCTTAATAATCTAATGTAGAAGTTCAAGGTCAGTCTCTACTGAGGAAGAGGAGGGTAATGGGTCTGAAGGGAGTACAAGGGGTGGGAACAGTGCAGAAATGGACACAAGTCCCTTTTCACGGGAAAGGGTCCTAAAGGAACTGGAAGGAATAAGAGTTGATAAAGCAATGGGACCAGATGGGGGTGCACCCCAGGGTCCTAAAGGAACTAAGAGAGGTGGTGGCTGAACCTCTGGCAATCCTGTTTAGCCAATCACTGGAAACAGGGGAGGTACCCAAAGACTGGAGGACAGCAGATGTAGTCCCCTTATACAAAAGTGGGAACAAAGAAGAAGCGGGGAACTATAGACTAGTCAGCCTGACCTCGGTAGTGGGGAAGATCATGGAAGCTCTACTGAAGGAGAGATTGGTGGAACATCTGGTTGCCAACGGACTACAGGACCCAAGCCAGCATAGTTTCACTGGGGGGAGGTCATGCCAGACCAATCTCACTGAATTTTATGACTCAGTGACAAGAGAGGTAGATCGGGGAGAGCAGTGGATGTGGCCTATCTGGATTTCAGCAAGGCCTTTAACACTGTGCCACATAGAAGGCTATTAAACAAATTGGAGAATATGGGAGTGGGCAGGACAGTAGTGTGGTGGGTAGGTAATTGGCTGGGCATCAGGACATAGAGGGTGGCGGTAAATGGCTGTCACTCCACAGAGGGAAGAGTGACCAGTGGGGTACCACAGGGATCAGTGCTGGGACCAGTCCTATTCAACGTCTTCATCAGTGACATTGTGCAGGACCTAGAAGGCAGAATTTCCCTGTTTGCGGATGACACAAAGCTCTGTAACAGAGTAGACATGCCAGAGGGTGTAGACAGAATGAGGAGGGACCTGCAGAAGCTTGAAGAATGGTCAAGGGTTTGGCAGTTGAAATTCAATGCAAAGATGTGCAAGATAATGCATATGGAGTACAAAAATCTTAGAACAACATATCACTTGTGGGGGGGATATAGCATGCACCAAGCAGGAAAGGGACCTTGGGGTTATCATCTCTGATGACCTCAAGGTAGGGAAACAGTGTGACAAGACAGCAGGTAAAGCAAATAGGATGGTGGGATGCATAGGCAGGGGCATCACCAGCAGGAAAAGGAGGTTATAATTCCACTATACAAGACACTAGTGAGGTCCCACCTGGAGTACAGTGTACAGTTCTGGAGACCTTACCTACGTAAGGACATAGATAGGGTAGAGAAGGTTCAGAGGAGGGCAACAAAGATGGTACAGGGATTGCATCACAAGTCCTATGAGAACAGGCTGAAGGACTTGAATATGTACTCCCTGGAGGAGAGGAGGGAGATAGGGGATATGATAGAGACATACAAGTATCTTACAGGGAGGAACAGGGTGCAGGAATACACTATTTTCCAGCAAAAAAGATGCTCCAGGACTAGAGGGCATGAGATGAAGTTGGAGGGAGGGTGATTCAGAGGAAACATGAGGAAGCATTTCTTCACAGAAAGGGTGGTGGACAAGTGGAACACCCTACCAGAGGAAGTGATGAGGGCTGAAACAATCACGGGATTTAAGAATGCATGGGATAGACATAAGGGAATTCTGGAGGTCAAGGATAAGGGGCAACAGACTTCTAGACTTCTAAAGTGAACTTACAAGCTTAAATGGGCAGACTGGGTGGGCCATAGGCCCTTATCTACCGACAGTGTCTATGTATCTATGTATCTGTGATACGTGACTACTAAGGGTATTCTGTTGGTAGTGGTCCTTTCTTAATACAGAAGTAGTTGCTTTCTAGGTACCTGTGTTGCACATTCTACTGTTCTGTCAATTTCTCTGGAAGAGTGTCCCTGCTCAATAAAGATTTTTTTTCAACATAGCCAAATGTATTTCTCCGTCTTCCTCATTTGAACAGATACGGTGATACCGAAGGGCTTGACTGTACATGACAGATTTTTTTATGTTGCTCAGGTGATTATTATTTCTGACTAAGTATCTCTGTCTATTTGTTAGCTTCCTGTAAATACATGTATGTAAGGTTCCATCCTTGATGGTGACAGTGGTGTCCAGAAAATTAACACTGGTGGCAGAATGTATCGGGGAAAGCTTTATGGTTGGGTGGAGGTTATTAAGTTCCTGATGAAAATCCTTAAAGAGATCCACGAAGATTTGCCCCTGCACCTGATTAACAAGTTGTACACAAGAGACAGGGCTATCCTAGATCTAGTACTGACTAACAGGGAAGGGATCACAGATCTCCAGGTAGAAGGACACCTAGGTGCCAGTGACCATCACATGGTATGGTTCAATTTGGCTACTACATCTAAATCATCCCATTCCAAGGCAAAAATATGGGACTTCAGAGGAGCTGACTTTGATAAGATGGCCAACAGAGTTAAGCTAGCCCTGGCAAAAAGAAACACAGGTGAGGGGATACAGGCAAAGTGGGCAAGCATTAAGGATGCAATACTTGAAGCAACATCCCATTGTGTTAGACAGAAAAGGAAGTGCAAAAGAAGGAAACCATTTGGTTCTCAAAAACAGTAGCAGAAAAGGTCAGAGCCAAAAGGCTGGCCTTCAGGAAATATAAGGGAACACAGCGGGATGAAGATAGGGAGGCATACTAAACTGCCCTAAGGGAAGCAGGGAAGGCAGTAAGGCAGGCAAAGTCCCAAACTGAGGAAACACTAGCACGAACAGTAAAAGAAGGTGACAAGACTTTCTATAGATACATTAGTGAAAGGAGAAAGTCCAGAGGGGGTCTTGCTAAGCTCAATGGAGAAAAGGGGACATGTGAGGAGGAGGACCCTGTAAAAGCATCTGTCTTAAATAGATACTTTTGCTCAGTATTTACTGAAGAGAAGGTAGGGCAGGGCCCACAGCTCAGCACCATGGACACAGGGGGGAGGGAGGTGAGCACTACTCCCTTCACAAAGGAAAGGGTCCTACAAGAGCTCGCTAAGCTCAGGGTGGATAAGGCAATGGGACCTGATGGCATACGTCCCAGGGTACTTAAGGAGCTAAGGGTGGAACTAGCAGAGCCATTAGCAGAACTGTTTAGTGAGTCTCTGAGCACAGGAGAGGTCCCAGAAGACTGGAGAAGGGCTCATGTGATCCCGCTCCACAAAAGTGGTAGCAGGGAGAAGGCAGGGAACTACAGACCAGTCAGTCTTACCTCAGTAGTGGGCAAGATTATGGAGGCACTCCTTAAGGACAAGATAGTGCAACACCTGGAATCCATAGGGGCACAGGATCCAAGACAGCATGGGTTTACAAAAGGAAGGTCCTGTCAAACTAATCTCATAGATTTCTTTGACTGGGTAACCAGAGTGGTGGACCAAGGGGGAGCAGTTGATGTCGCCTACCTTGACTTCAGCAAAGCTTTTGACACTGTTCCACATAGAAGATTGATAAATAAGCTGGGTAGGCTCGGGTGGGTCAGAAGTTAGTCAACTGGGTGGCAAACTGGTTGACGGGCAGAAAACAGAGAGTGGTGGTAAATGGTATACAGTCAGAAGAGATGCAAGTCACAAGTGGGGTACCTCAGGGATCAGTCCTGGGGCCAGTCCTCTTCAATATCTTCATTAGTGACCTTGCAGATGGACTAGAGGGTAAGGCTTGTCTGTTTGCAGATGACACCAAGATCTGCAACAGAGTAGATGATCCAGATGGGGTAGGCAGAATGAGAAGAGATCTGGATAAACTAGCAAAATGGTCAGAAGAGTGGCAACTGGGATTTAATGCAAAGAAGTGCAAGATCATGCACATAGGAAGAGAAACCCTGAAGCCACCTATAGGCTGGGAGGGGAGTTGCTGGCAGTCACAAAGGAAGAAAGAGACTTGGGCATCATCATCACTGATGACCTGAAATCATCCAAGCAGACCTCTAAAGCAGTAGGTAAGGCTAGGGGGATATTAGGGTGTATAAGTAGGGGTATCACAAGTCGTAAGAGAGAGGTAATAATCCCTCTTTACAAGACACTGGTTAAGCCCCATCTGGAGTACTGCGTGCAGTACTGGAGGCCACACCTTCACAAGGACATTAACCAACTTGAGGCAGTCCAGAGAAGGGCAACCAAAATGGTGCAGGGACTGCATCAGAAGACATATGAGGACAGATTAACCGAGCTCAATATGTATACCCTTGAGCAAAGGAGGGAGAGAGGTGATATGATCGAGACATTCAAACACCTTAAGGGCATTAACAAGGTGAAAGAGTCTAACATGTTTAAATATAAGAAAAATAGCAGGACAAGAGGACACAGCATGAGATTAGAGAGAGAGGCCGATTAAGGGGGAATGTGAGGAAATACTTTTTCACAGAAAGGGTGGTGAATGCATGGAATGGCCTACCTCAGGAAGTGGTAGCTATGAATACAGTGCAGGGCTTCAAACAGGTATGGGATAGGCATAAGGGAGCAATACAGATGAGTATGAATAGATAGACCACTGACAGAGCAAAGGCCGATGGCACATTTATAAGGTAGAAAAAGAAATGGGCAGACTGGATGGGCCTTGCGGTCCTTATCTGCCGTCAACTTCTATGTTTCTATGTTTCTATTAATAGATGCCGTACCTCCACATTAGTAGAATAATGTAATGCTGCACACCAAGAAATTCTCTAATACAACATTGTTTCACTCGTAAAAGTCCAAAAACCAGGTCCCAAGGACTTCCTGTTTTTTTTCTGCCACCCATGCTCCACCCAAACGCTCACTAGAGTGATGATGAGATCCTAGGGAGAGCATGGGGGCGCTCTCCATTATAGTCAATGGGAACCAGCTTTAAGATCGATTTTTACTATTACAATGGCCACTTTGTAATGAAACATGGGCACCGCTGGACTAACGGGCCCATAATAGTGCTACAGAATCTTTATGGATAAGAATATGTGGTGAAAAGTCACAGTCCATTATAACAGGCACCATATACTGTCCCTCAACATCAACAATGGAGGTCACTGAAAGTATTATAACAGAAATTATAAAAGCGGGAGAAACATCTGAACTAGTGATATTGAGGGATTTTAATATGTCTGATATTGACTGGCTAAATAACTGTGCAACTGGATCTACTGAAAAAAAATTTCTTGACTGCTGTAATAAAATAAATTTGATTCAACATAAGACCTCACCGACCAGAAGGCTCAATGTATTAGACTGAGTCCTGAGTTCCAAGCAAATACAAATTAAAGACTGCATTACTAGTTACCCAATTGGCAACAGTGACCATGATTCAATAACGTTCATAGTTAAGTATGAGCATGTTGCACTACACGGACACACCAAAATACTCCTTTATGACAAGGCCGATGTTAAAAAAATACAGCAAAGTTCGGAACAATTGGATTGGGCGTCCATGCTTAATAATAAATCTGTGGATCAGATATGGGATACAATTAAAAACATAATTTTAGGCCTGAGTGAGCTACACATTCCTTTAATAAAAAAAAAAAAAAAATGGAATTCTGCAAAACGCCCTTTGTGACTTACTAAGAACATAAAAAAAAAATTAGAAAGAAAAATAGATGTTATAAAAATTATTTAAAAAACAACAATGAAACAACACAGTATTCCCTAAAAATGGCCCAAAGAGCCTGTAAAAAATCCATTAGAAAGGCAAAAAAGGTGGCTGAACTGAAATTAGCGAAAAATGCCAAAAAAGACAACTATAAGGCCTTTTATGCATATGTTAACTCTCTCAAGAAACCTCAGAACAAAGTGGGACCACTTTTACAAGACAATATCATAACATCTACAGATGCAGAAATGGCATCCATTTTTAACAAATATTTTTGTGAAGTGTACAAAAAGAACAAAACAATAATCTATGACACGAATAGACCAAACATAACTCATATTAACATAGAACTAAAGAAAATTAGGCAACATATTTGTAATTTGAAGCCAAATGCATCACCAGGCCCAGACATAATCTCTGTTCAGATGTTACAAATTATGCTCAATCATATAATATATCCTTTTAAAATATTATTTGAGACATCTCTGAATACAGGAATACCACCAGCTGACTGGAAGATGGCAAATGTTGTGCCGATATATAAAAAGGGGGACAAAGCCAGTGTTAAAAATGACCGACCAATTAGCCTAACTAGTGTTGTCTGCACAATATTAGAAGGTTTGGTTAAAGATAAACTAACTACTTTAATCGATTCAAAGGACTCAGATCCATCCAGGGAGCACCAGAGCCACCACCACTACCTCAGAGGTTGCGAAGAAAGCACAGCAGTTGGACCACAGTGGACTCAGGGAGGGTGAGGGTGGTGGAACAAAGGCACACCCAGTCAGTTGTTCCACTCCACAATCCATACACCATTCTGGGGGAGCATAGCTCCCCTATGGATACACCCGCAGAGGAGACTAAGGAGGCTGAGGACAACTGTCACAAGGGAGGCCCACAGGAAGGAGGCAGAGGACACCACAGGGAAAGGAAGCAGCTCCTGGTGGGGACTCAATTATTAGGGGGATAGAACTGGGGGAAGCAGGGAAAACTGAAGTAAGGTGCCTGCCTGGTGCCATGGCTTGGAGAGACAGGAAGCGCATCCTCAGGATCACAAGAACAGCTGCACGGGAGTCTGAGCTGGATGTCATTGTCCACCTAGGGACAAATAACTTGGCTCATCATGAGCTTAGAGCAGTGCAGGAGGACTTTGTAGAGTTGGGAAGGGGCCTAAGACAAGTAGCACACACAGTATCCTTCTCAGAGGTGCTGCCTGTCAATGGCATGGGTGAGGCAAGGGTACTTTGCACCATGCAGTTTAATGAATGGTTGAAAAATGATGTGGAGCACAGGGTTTGGCTTCACTGGGGACTGGGGTTCCACCTGGAGGGACACCAGCCTATACTGGCAGGATGGTCTGCATCTGTCCAGGAAGGGAACAAGTCTTTTGAGCAATCGGTTTAAATGCTTCATTGGCAAGCTTTTAAACTAGTCAAGGGGGGAGGCACTGATAAGCAGCAGGAAAATCCCAGCCTCTTCCTACAAAACAGGGTACTAAATGAGAAAAAGACTGAGGTAGAAATGTCAGTGGGGGATGCTGCAACAGAAGTTAAAGCCATCAAAAAATGGAGAGCAATGAGTACCAATGCCCATAGTCTGGGTAACAAGCTTCCTGAATTAGTGGCCTTGATGGAGGAGGAACATCTGGACATCATGGCAGTCACAGAAACATGGTACACACAAAACCATGACTGGGACGTAAACATACCAGGATACACTATCTACAGGAGGGACAGGGAGGGTAAAAGAGGAGGAGGAGTAGCTCTTTACATAGGGAAGGAATCAAAGCAACAGAACAAAAGGGTAAAGGCGGAGAAGAAGCGCTGTGGGTAAATTTGGAGACAGGCAATGGCACCACAATCCGCACAGGGGTTGTATACAGACCCCCTTCTCAGGGGGAGGAAATGGACAAGGAAATGATAGAAAGTATACTTAGAATGGCAGAAAAAGGGGAGATATTGCTGATGGGTGATCTGAATATGCCAGATGTTAACTGGAGTTCAGTTGCAGCAGCCACTTCGAAGAGTGGGGTTATTCTAGATGCCCTACAGGGGACATGCCTTAGACAACTAGTATTGGAGCCCACTCAAGAGGGAGCAGTCTTAGACCTGGTTCTCTCAAATGGAGATGGAGAGAGGATCACAGATGTAGAAGTGGGTAGCCATCTGGGAACTAGCGACCATGGTTCACAATAAACCAGCAATAGAGTCAAGCCATACAAAGGCAAAAGTACTGGACTTTAGGAGGGCTGACTTTGCCAAAATGGGTGAGTGCCTAAGGAATGCACTAGCAAATGGGCAGGAAGGAGGGGTGGAAGAACAATGGGGAATAATAAAAACTGCCATCACAGAGGTAACAAGCCTTTGTGTGAAGCAAATAAACAAAACAAATGATGTAAGAAACCACTATGGTTCTCAAAGGAAGTGGCAGTGAAGGTTCAAGAGAAAAAAAGCATTCAGGAAGTAAAAGGAATCACAGAAGGAGCAGGACAGAGAACTGTATCAGTTAAAGCAAAAGGAAGCTGGGAAGGCAGTCAGAACAGCAAAGGCCTAAACTGAGGAAAAGATAGCCAACTCAGTTAAGAAGGGGATAAAACCTTTTATAGGTACATCAGAGAGCGAAGGAAGCCCAAGGAGGGATAGTGAGGCTTAATAAAGGGAGGGAGGGTGGGCAGAGGGTGACTGTGAAAAGGCAGAGATACTAAACAAATATTTTGCTCAGTATTTACAAATGAAGAGGGGAGGTACCTAAAACAAACAGTAGAAACACTCTGGATACAGAAGTTGATACCAGCCCATTTACAGAAGAAGGGTTATGAAAGAACTCTTAAAACTGAAGGTGGACAAAGCAATGGGGCCTGATGGGATTCATCCCATAATTCTTAAAAGAACTAAGGGTAGAACTAGTGACACCACTGACTACCCTCTTTAACAAATCATGGGAGGATGGGTGGTACCCGAGGACTGGAGGAGGGCAGATGTGATTCCCCTTCACAAAAGTGGGAGCAGGGCAGAGGCAGGAAGCTACAGACCTGTTAGTTTAACCTCAGTGATAGGGAAAATGATGGAATCACTTCTGAAGGAAAGAATTGTCGAGTATCTAGAGGCCAGAGGGGCACAGGACCCAAGGCAGCATGGATTCACAGCAGGAAGGTCATGCCAGACGAATCTGATAGATTTCTTTGACTGGGTGACCAAAGTAGTAGATCAGGGAGGGGCTGTAGACATGGCCTACCTAGACTTTAGCAAGGCATTTGACACAGTCCCACACAAAAGATTAATATACAAGTTAGCCAGCCTGGGAGTGGGTCCCAAGATGACAGCCTGGGTAAAGAATTGGCTGGAGAATAGGACACAGAGAGTAATAGTAAATGGAATCCACTCTGAAGAAAGGGGGGTTACTAGTGGGGTACCACAAGGTTGAGTATTAGGACCGGTCCTCTTCAATGTCTTTATAAGCGACATTGCAGAGGGACAGGAAGGAAAAGTATGTCTCTTTGCAGATGACACAAAGATCTGCAACAGAGTTGATGCACAAGGTGGGGTGGAAAGGATGAGAAGGGACTTGGCAAGGTTAGAGGAATGGTCAAATGTATGGCAGCTTAGAGTCAATGCTAAGAAGTGAAGGTAATGCACCTGGGAAACAAAACCCAGGGAAGAGTACAGAATGGGGGTGAGATACTAACAACAACAAAATGGAAGGGACCTGGGGTAGTCATATCAGATGACCTAAAGGTGGGCAAGCAATGTGAGAGGGCAGCAAGGAGGGCTGGGGGATACTGGGATGCATAGGGAGAGGCATCACCAGTAGAAAACAGGAAGTTATTATCCCTCTGTACAGACAGCTGGTGAGACCCCATCTGGAGTACTTTGTGCAGTTCTGGAGACCCAATCTCCGCAAAGACATAGACAGGATGGAAGCTGTCCAGAGGAGGGCAACTAAAATGGTGCAGGGTCTGCACCGGAAGACATATGAAGAGAGACTTAAGGAACTTAATATGTATAGCCTCGAGGAAAGGAGGGAGAGAGGGGACATGATAGAAACTTTCAAGTACCTCAAGGAATCAACAAAGTCCAAAAGGGCATCTTTCAAAAAAGAGGTGTGCAAGAACAAGGTACAATTTGAAGATGGGGGCGGCTCAGAGGTAATTTAAGGAAGTATTTTTTTCACAGAGAGGGTTGTGGATGCATGGAACGGCCTTCCGAGGAGGTCTGGAGTCAAACAGTGGTGGAATTCAAGCATGCATGGGACAGTCATAAGGGAATTCTATGGGGTGGGGGTAGGAAGAAGTAGGCTGCTGGTTAATTAGGATCTGCAGCTTATCCAGTAGGTAGGGAAATGGGCAGACTGGGTGGGCCAAGCGGTCCTTATCTGCCATCAAATTCTATGTTTCTATGTTTCTATGTAGATCAACATGGATTTAGGAAAGGCTGGAGTTGCACAACTAACCTGCTATGTTTCTATGAAAACATAAGTAAGGCAATGGATAAGGGGGAACCATGTGATGTGTTCTTTTTGGATTTTAGTAAAGCATTTGATTTGACCCCTCACTGGGCTGTAATAGAGAAACTGAGGCTACTCCAGGCTGATAACATCATAGTAAACTGTGTCTCTGAATGGCTGAATAACAGGAAACAAAGAGTATTGATTAATGGTCATCTATCAGATATTGGGGAGGTGACAAGCGGAGTCCCTCAAGGATCAGTGCTGAGACCTATTTTGTTTCAGATTTTCATTTCAGACCTTACTAAAACCCTTAATTGCTGGGTGACAAAATACGCTGATGATACTAAGATTGGTGCCCCTGTGTCACAGAAGAGAAAATAAGCTATTTACAGCAAGATCTTAATACAGTGTTGGCCTGGGTAAAACAGTGGAACATGTCCTTTAATCTGGACAAATGTAAAACAATGCACCTAGGCAGGACTAATAAAAAAAACAAATATATTTTATGTGGCACGAATTTAACAACTTGTTCCATTGCAAAAGATCTAGGGTTCCTTGTATCCAAAACATTTGGCACAGATGAACAAACACAAGCAGTCATTACAAAAATGTAATAACATTATATGGTCTATAAAAAGGAACGTAACCTCTGTAATGCTTCCATTGTATCGAGCGTATATTTGTCCTCAGCTTGAGTATGCATCCCAGATTTGGTTCCCTTTTAGAAAATCAGAAAGAGATAAAATTGAAAGAGTGCAAAGAAAATATACTAAATGCATTGATGGTTTGGAAGAGATGGAATATGAGGCAAGGTTAAATGTACTAAAACTGATGTCCGTAGAAACTAGGAGGTTAAGAGCTGACCTCCTATTTATGTATAATGTAATGCAGGATCCTGTCTTTTGTTGTGTGACCTTGGAATTTCATTCAAACAAGATGTGAAAAGTACTAGAGGACATTCATTACAAATAAAAGGAGATAGATTCAGATGTAATCAAAGAAAATACTTTTATACATCTAGGATCATAAACCCATGTAATTCCCTGCCCAATGACATAATAATGAGCAGGAATAAAAATGAATTCAAATTTAGATTGGATAAATATATCTTATCTGGAGCAGACATTAAATACTTTGATTGAATCTTTGGAGCAAACATGGGCTTTGCCTACTAGCTCCACACCTACCTACCTCAAACAGTGATACTGAATATGACGACTAGGCTGTGTATGAATAGAAAATCTTGTGTGGAGTGGCATACTGCCAATGTATTGTACTATCATCTAGGCAGCTGCAGCAAGTGAAGCAACATCACCAATTGATTGTGAATCATATAAAATTGGACCCCAGCCCCCTACATTTTGCCAGTCCCTCTTTGTTCAGACTTAAGAGGCCCTGGTGCAGAGGCTCTGCTGCAGAGATGGAGAACGTTGCTGACTATGTCACAGTAATAAATGACAGGGCACAAGGGCACTTAACAAACACTGTAATACAGCCGCCTGTAACAGGATATTTTGATTTTACTTGTACCGACCTGATCCTCCGGACCTGCTGATTTTTTTGTATTATATTTCTTTACCTTGTCCTTATCCTAGATGTGGAACCTTTGTAAAAGAGCACAAAAATAACTGCATACCTACATAAATAAACAAATAAATAAATACGACACCATTATTTTGAATTAACTTACTTCTTTTTATTTTTAACATTTTCTCGTCAAATGTGTTCTTTGACATGTCACATGCTGTTCCAGTCCTGCTGTATATGAGCACTACACAAATTCTGCAAGGACTGTTGCTAATAACGTACAGGACTTATATTATAGTTGTTACCACAGTTTCTTCTATTGGCTTCAATTTCCCTCAGTTTTACTGTCATTCTCCTTAGACACATACTACTGACAAAATATGCCATTACCACAGCCACCTTGCCAGTCACTTGTGCCACACTACTCTTTCATTATCAGTTTATTATGTGTTGATGCCCACCGTGGGTATAATTTTTGGAAACAGCTGCAGGCTCACTCAGAGCAGCTGCATCTCTCATACCTGCCACAGCAATGCTTGCCATGGGTATAATTTTTGGAAACCTAACAAACAGTGTAATACAGCCATAAAAGGATATTGTTTCACTAACTGCTACAGAGACAGACAATGTAGCTGATTATGTCACAGTAATAAATGACAGGGCTCGAAGACACCTAACAAACAGTGTAATACAGCCACCCGTAACAAGATATTGTTTCACTAACTGCTGCAGAGACAGACTATGCTGCTGACTATGTCACAGTAATAAATGATGTGGTTCAGGGGCACCTAACAAACACTGTACAGCCACCCGAAACAGGATTTTCACTATGCTGCAGAGACAGACAGTGTAGTAGACTATGTCACATTAATAAATGACAGGGCTTGGGGACACCTAACAGTGTAATACAGCTATCTGTAACAGGATATTGTTTCACTAACTGCTGCACAGACAGACAATGTAGCTGACTATGTCACATTACTAAATGACAGGGTTCGGAGGCACCTAACAAACACTATAATACAGCTGCCTATAACAGGATTTTGTTTCACTAACTGCTGCAGAGACAGAAATTGTAGCTGACTATGTCACAGTAATAAATGACAGGGCTTGGGACACCTAACAAACAGTGTAATACAGCAATAAAAGGCTATTTGTTTCACTAATTGCTGTAGAGTCTATTCTCCTTTCCCTGCCACTAGATATAGATAAAAAAAAAAAACTTTCCCCAGTTCCTGTATAGGGTCACATAGCGAAGCTTCTTCTAACTCCACCAAGGGCCTCTGAAGTCTGAACAGGGACTAGCAAAATGTAGGGGGCTGGGGGGTCCAATTTTATATGATTCACAATCAACTGGTGAAATGGTAATGTTGCTTCACTTGCTGCAGCTGCCTGGATGATAGTACAACAAGCACAATAATACACCACACTACATTCAGAAAAGTGGGGGTAACAAATTGCCAAGGGGATTTATTAATTTTTCTGTATTTAGTATGCTTTTGTCCCCCGCCCGACTGGCCCACATTGACCCAACCTCCCCCCCGCCCCGTCACCTGTCCCACAGGACTTACCTTCCTGGTGTTCCTCCCTGGCTTAACTCCCAGGGCAGGGCCATTCTGTGGTGGCCCCATTCCCCTGTAGGACCTATACAGCAGAATGACTGTTTGTGTAATTTGTTTGCATTTTCTTTCCTGTGCTCCAGCCCACCCCAGTTGTCTTCTGTAGGATTTTTTTTACATGAGCATTGGGCAATACAGAAAATAATTTATTTTAATGCTCCCTGCCAGAATAGCTCCCTCTGAGTAATGCTTCACTAAAGGAAAACCTTTTTTTTTTTTTAAATGCAACCCCAGGCCTGCTAGGACAGCAGCTGCCCAAGCACACTCCCTCACAATTCTGGAGTTGGCTGCCCTCCCTCCTGCTTTCACTAGCTGGAAAAAAAAATGTTTTTTTTCCTTTTTTTTTTTTTTAATTCACCAAGTCACTTTGCCCAACTCACTTTGACTGACTACTACTCAGTCTGCCTCTCCCATTCTTGGCCGACTCGCTCTTGCTCACTAAAACATGGCAGGGTGGGTTGAAGGGTTCAACAATACAGAGCACAGTCTCTCGAGCTCTGCTCTCCATGACTCCTCTAGCTCCAACTGCGTTGGTCTCCAGCCACACAGCCCTGATACACAGTGGATGTGCTCACTGATTGTAACGTGTGGATCACATGCTGCCCTGCAAAGCAGAAGGGTGGGTCACATGACAGTCACGCTGCATCAGGAAGTAGACTACAGGGCTCAGGCTCAAACACCCGAGAATTACCTGGTGCAAACTACCTGACCTGCTAATTACAGTGCCAAGCTGGATAGGGTAGTACTTTACCTGAACTGTCTTACCTGGCAAAAAAATAAGCACTACTTGCACTACCCAATGTAGCTACCTGTTGGGTAGCCCGTGCCTATTTATTAGTACATAAACAATGGACAGAAAAACAACCATGTAAATAATTTTGTAAACTTAATTATGAAAATGATACAAGAGGAATCTACAAGCAAGGCATCAAATCTCCAGACTCTGCAAGACGGACGGAGGTATTCAAATCGAAAGGGATACGTATCCAACAGAAAAGGCAAAAATAATGTAAAAACAAGATAAAGAAAAAAAATTGGAGCACAATTTAGCAAACAACAGAAATAAGGATAACATGAAGGAATTTTATGGTTATGTAAACTCCCTACGAAATTCCAACAGTGGTCTTTGTTCCATTAATTCAGAAAATCAAACTACTGATGATCCAAGACTTATGGCAGAGATAGTCAATACTTACTGTGCCTCTATCATCACCAAAGCAGTGCCACACACCATAAATATACAAACAAATAATGGATCCGACACAGAAATAAGGGAAGAAGATATAACGAATAAAATCAGTCAACTAAAAAGCAGTCACTCTGCTCGACCAGATAACATCTCCCCAAAACTATTAAAACTGCTAGTCCCATATGCCCCAGATTGTGAGCTTTATTCACAGTCTGGGTGGCTGCAGCTCTCTGGCAGGATTAAATACCAAACGTGCTTGCTTACTAAAAAAGCTCTCCTTGGGCTCCTTCCACCGGGAGTTGATAGCCTACTGAACAATTCTCCCAAGACCCAACACACCCGATCGTCAACAGCTGAACACCTTCTAGTCCCTAGATGCTGGACTGCCCAATGTCAATGGTCCTTTCTGTACCAAGCACCGCTCTGGTACAATGGACTGTATACTAAATTAACTAGCCTCCAGAACCTGGGGCAATACAAGCATCTGCTTCGGCAGCATCTTGCAACTGAAAGCCACTGTGACTGTACTCCCTAAACCTTAGGATACCTGTCTGCGTTCCTTCCCTCCCCCTGGCCGAGCCTTACCATTCCTCAAACCCTGCCCATGCACTTGGCCTGTGGCCAGCTTGGAAAAAATGTTGTCAGCTACCACTATACCCCTAGGGCCTTCAAAGTTCATCCACACTGAATCCCTAGTGCACTAAATTATCTTACTCACCCCCTCTCCCTCCTCTCACTCTCTCTGTCTCTGCTATCTCTTTCTCCCTTTCTCCCCCCTCTCTCCCGCTGTCTCCCTTCCCTCGCTCCCCTCTCACTCTCCCCCTCCGGCTCTCTCTCTCTCTCTCTCTCCCCTCCACCTCTCCTCCTCATACAACTAATTGCTTCTAACCCTCATGCTTAATGTTCACTCAATGTTTACCAGATATTCAGTTCCACTCTATACCACTATTACTATGTTGTATGCTATATTGCCAATGTTTACAAAAATTCCTCTGATGCAGCCCAACTCTTTCTTGTCTGTCTACTATGATGCATTATAATTGTCCAATGTTTGCTTGTATATCACTTAGCTAGCTTCCCTTCGTCTGTTTTGTTACCCCCTCCTCCTGACGTGGAACCTTTGTGAATGAGCTTTGTTTAGCTAAAAGGTACTTGTAATCCAAGATGAAATAAATAAATAAATATTTATACCCTTAAAAAGTTATTATTTGAAACATCTTTATTAAATAATGAGGTCCCTTCGGACTGGTTGTGCACCTCAGTGATACCTATACACAAAAAGGGATGTAAGGCAAAGTATACCAACTATAGGCCTATTAGTCTAACATCCGTTCCTGGAAAAATCCTAGAATCCATACTCAAAGATATGATAAATGACCACTTAAAAAAAAAAACAAGGCACATTAGACACAGAACGGCACGGGTTTACCTCCAAAAGATCATGTACAACAAACCTCTTGTGTTTCTGTGAGAAAATATCATCAGTATTGGATAAGGGCCTACCAGTTAATTGTATCTACCCAGACTTTTTGAAAGCATTTGACACTGTTCCCCATGGAGCTATTATTCAGAAATGATCAGATCTATACTTAAATGATAGAGCAGTAAAATGGATCAATGCATGACTAAATAACAGAACACAGAGGATCTGTGTAAATGGCTGTTATTCAAGCTTAAAAGCTGTAACAAGTGGTGTACCTCAGGGCTCCGTTCTAGGGCCTACATGGGAAAGCATGTAACAAGATGGGTCAGCAAATATACGGATGATACAAAACTAGCAGTGATGGTCTACACAGCAGAAGACAAAGCTGAATTACAAAATAATCTTGACGCCATTCTACCATGGGACAACACATGGGGAATGTGTTTTAATAAAGAAAAGTGTTGTGTCATGCACCTAAGTAATCAATCCCAACATGCCTAAGAGAGTCATTTCAAGAACGGGACTTAGGTTTTGTAATTAATCAGAAACTAACCCCATCACCTCACTGTGAAACTCAGATAACAAATGCTAGGAGGTTAACAGGCACCATTAAGAGGAACTTCAAAGCAGAAGTGAACAAGTAATAATGCTCTTATAGGATCTATGGTAGACCAATATTAGATTATGGGAGCCCTGTCTGAGGCCCCATAAATAAAGGAACTATAGATAAAGTTGAGAGAGTACAAAGATAGACCATAAAGTTGTTATACAACATCAAATCTCTATCATACCCAGAACGACTAAATAAATTAGATTTAATGTCACTTGAGACCAGACGAATACGGAAAGATTTGCTTGTATGTTATGACATCATGCAAGATTATTACCTTTTAAATGAGATGGGTTTCGTATTCAAAAATTACCTACAGGGCACCAGAGGTCACCCTCTACAACTAAGACCCAGAAAATGCATTACAAATAGAAGGAAAGCCTTTTCTACACAGAGAATTGTTAACCCATGGAATAAACTCCAGATTGAAATCATAATTAGTAAAAACAAGCAGGATTTTAAAAGTAGGCTTGATTCCTATATTCTAAAGGGAAATATACCTGCTTATTAGAAACATAGAAACATGAAGTTGATGGCAGAAGGATACCCCCAGGTCCAGCTAGTCTGCCCATTGTCTTTTAGCCCAGCCTTCTAACTATCCTTGGGTTTGAGGACTCCCTTGTATCCGTCCTAAGCATTCTTGAAACCTACCACTGTGCTTGCCCCCACCACCTCTGCAGGCAGGCTGTTCCAGGCATCCACCACTCTTTCTGTGAAGAAAAACTTCCTGGTGTTAGTGGAGAACTGCCCTCCTTGCAGCCTTAGATCATGTCCCCTGGTTTTGCTGCCCTTCTTAAATTAGAAGAGATCATCTATCTGCACCTGGCTTATGCCTTTTATGTACTTGAATGTTTTGATCATGTCACTCCTCTCTCTTCTCTGTTCCAGGGAATACATATTCAGTTCTTTCAGTCTATTCCCATAGAACATCTCGTACAGTTCCTGAATCATTTTTGTTGCCCTTCTCTGCACCGTCTCCACTTGGTCAATGTCCTTTTTGAGGTGGTGCCTCCAGAACTGGATGCTGTACTCCAGGTGAGGCCTAACCAGTAATCTGTACAGCGGCAGGATCACTTCCCTCTTCCTGCTTATGATTCCCCTCCCAATGTATCCCAGCACACCGCTGGCCTTTAATGCTACCTACTCGCACTGTTCACCTACCTTCAAGTTGTCTGAGATAATGATTCCCAAATTACGCTCTTGGGTGGAGGTAGCTAGTCTTTCCCCTCCAAGGTAATATGCCTTATTTGAATTTCTTTTTCCTATGTGCATGATTTTGCACTTTTTGGCGTTGAATCTCAGCTGCCATGCTCTAGACCGTTCTTCCCGTTTCTTGAGGTCAGCTTCCATCTTGTCCACTCCCTGCTGGGTGTCGGCCCTGTTGCATATTTTGGTGTCGTTTGCAAACAGACACACCTTACCCTGCAGTCCATTAGCTATGTCTGATATGAAAATATTGAACAGCAGGGACCCCAGTACTGAACCCTGGGGCACATTGCTGGTTACCCTGCCTTCTGATGACAGTGCTCCTTTTACCTGCACTTTCTGGATTCTGCCCTGTAACCAGTTTTCGACCCATCTAACTACTTCTGATCCTACTCCTGTGTGGTCTGTCTTCTTTACCAGCCCTCTGTGTGGAACCAAGTCGAAGGCCTTGCTAAGGTCTAACTAGACCACATCTACCACCCCGCTGTCATCTATAGCCTTTACAACACAGTCAAAAAAACTCAATCAGGTTTGTCTGGCATGACCTACCCACTGTGAAACTGTGCTGCTTGGGGTCCTGATGGCTGCTAGCCTCAGGAATGCCATGATCCTCTGTTTGAGTAGTGTCTCCATTAACTTCCCCACTATGGCTGTGAGGCTTACTGGCCTGTAATTTCCAGAGTCCTCCCTGCTGCCCGATTAGTGGAGTGGGACCACAATTGCCCTTTTCCAATCTTCGGGTACCTCCCCACTCTTAAGGGATTTGGTGAATAGTTTAGCCAGTGGGGCGGCCAACTCTAATCCCAGTTTTTTAAGATCCTGGGGTGCATTTCATCTGGCCCCATGGCCTTGTCAATTTGCAGTTTATTTAGTGCCTCCAGTACTTCGGTTTCTGTGAAGGGGCTAGTATCAACCCCCTGTCCAGTGGTGTTGCGTGTTGCCATTTCTGGACCATCGCCTGCGTCCTCCTCAGTAAATACTGAGCAGAAGAGTTGTTCAGGATTTCTGCTTTTTCTGGGTCATCTTCTGTTGTTTTCCCTCCGAGTTATAATCTTGACTATACCCCCTTTTGCCTTCCTTCTTTCCCAGATATATCTAAAGAAGGATTTGTCTCCTCTCTTTGCTCTCTCTGCTATACTTGCTTCTGTCTGCGCTTTTGCCTGCCTTATTTTTTTGTTGGCTTCTTTCATTTTCCCCTTGTACGACACCCAGTCTTCCTCCTTGTTTGTTCCCTGGTATAGCCTGAACACCTTCTGTTTTTCTTTCACTATTTTAGCCACTTTCTTTGAAAACCATAAGGGGTTTCATTTTCTTTTAGCTTTGGTAACCCTTCTGGTGCATTGGTCAGTGACTGTCTGGATTGCTTTCTTAAGTTTCCCCCACATGACATTGACCTCGTCCACTTGTAGATCAATTAAGTTGTTTCTTATGTTGGTCCTCATTTGGTTGAAGTCCACCTTTTTAAAATCTAGTACTTTTATTTTTGAGTGGCACGTGTCCTCAGTTATGTTCACCTTGAAGCTAACCATGCGATGGTCACTGTTACCCATGTGGCATCCCACGTCGAGTTCCTTGACCCTCTCAGTGTTTGTGAGGACCAGGTCAAGTATGGCACCTCCCCTTGTTGGTGTTTTGATCAGTTGACTTAGTCCTGCTCCCTGTAGTGCCAATAAGAAATCCCTGCTTCTTGTTGTTGTTGTCGTTAGTTTACTCCAGTTTATATCTGGAAGGCTGAAGTCCCCCACCAGTATCACCTCTCCTCTCTGAGTCATTTTGTGTATTTCTACTATCAGGTCTTTGTCCCCTTTCTGTCCTTGATTTGGAGGTCTGTAAATGACGCAGATCCTAAAGGGTTTTCCATTTCCTGTATCTATAGTAAGCCATAGTGACTCAGTGTCCCCAGGGTGACTCTGCATCTCTGTGGCTTTTATGTCATCTCGTATGTAAATGGCTATTCCTCCCCTCTTTGCCCCTGCCTATCCTTTCTGAACAGACTGTACCCGGGTATGGCCGTGTCCCATCCGTGGTTTTCCATGAACCACGTTTCTGTCACAGTGACCCAGTCCAGTCTTTCTACTACCGTGATAGCTGCGATTTTGGGTAGTTTGGCTGCAAGGCTTCTAGCGTTTGCAATCATCACCTTCCAGGAATGTGCACCCCCTTTTACCCTATTATGGGTAAATGGAAAGTAGCTCAAATGGGCCAACTGCCTTCTCTGCTCCTCACACCTTAGTAATAAAATAAATTGCCTCCTGATTAACAGAGGAAACCAATTTACATAGAAACATAGAATTTGACGGCAGATAAGGACCGCTTGGCCCACCTAGTCTGCCCATTTTCCTACCTAACAGATAAGCTGCAGATCCTAGTTAACCAACAGGTTACTTCCTCCTACCCCCCACTAGGACTGCCTTATGTCTGTCCCATGCATTCTTGAATTCTCCCCACTGTTCTTGACTCCACGACCTCCTCAGGGAGGCTGTTCCATGCATCCACAACCCTCTCTGTGAAAAGATTCTTCCCCACATTACCTCTGATTGAGCTAATGTTTATCATCCCACAGACTGAGGAGTCTGGGATTGGTTGCTTGTAAAGTTACAGTTTTTTTATTTTGAATTTTAGATATAGCAAGAAAGCATGATAAAATATGTTCTGGGAAATACTCAAGAGATTCTAGTGTGCTGAAAACTGACCCCTCAATCAAGTCTGAGTATACCATAGCAAGCTGAGAAAATAGTGGGAGTGCTGGGTAACAGGAGGATGGGTGGCTAGGAACAGAAATAAACATTTAATTGCTGTACTACCAAACATTTTTAATGAGGTTTACCCATTTTAAAAAGTAAATAAACTTTTTGCCAGATTATCATCTGACAGGTGGCTGTCAGCAAAATCAAGTGACAGAAATAATAAGAAACATCAATTTTTTATTCCAGTCATTGCAGCAAAGAAGTGTTATCACTAGTAGGTGGTCAGAAATTCATTGTATACAGGAGAAAGGGTTGTGCATGTTGAATAAAATACATCACACAGAAAAGCTGACATGAATTGTGAGATGCAGAGGGATGCTTTTGACAATAAATGGGCACTATGAGTGTATTTTTCATCTCAAGAATCGGCACTGTGTTGCTATGGCCCTCTTTGTAACCTAATGCCTCCTGGACCCCAATATGGAGTCGTGCAATAGGGGGAGCTGACTGCTGGCCAGACTGGTCAGTCCTACTCAGATTGTCTGGGAGTTCATAACAACTATCACAGACTTCTGGGTGGCAGAGGCTATGCACTATTGGAGCCACAGGGTGGGTTTCTTGACATCTTTCAGGATTTTCTGTGTCATGCAAGTTCATCCTGCCCCCTAACAGTTGGGCCAGTGAGTAGTTATGCACGCCTGTACTTGACTGGCTGTAGGTGGAGCAGAACACTGATTCATGACCACTGCAGGGGCCCCTGTATGGGTACAGGGGGGCCTCCATGATACACGCAAACTCTACACACCTGTATGGGGATGCATGAAGGGCTTCATGGATTGGGCCCTTAGTGTAACTTTATGGAATTCTTTTGAGCTGCCTCCTGAAGTGTGGAATTTTACTGCAACTTGCTGAGGCTGAGACTTCTAATTTCTGTGATTATTCCTGCCTGCATAGTTGGTTGAAATAAAATATTACATAGAGAATAATGTATGGGAATTTTTTTATTTATTTTAAATCTCAGATTACAATACCTTTGGGCCAGTGGCTCTTTTACAAGGGTTCCACGTCATATGAGGACCCTGTTAGTCGAGCAGTCACTTTGATTTCTTAAAATCCTGATGTTAAATAGGTATAAAACCTATAGAAAATCGCCCCATCCAAGTCATTGGGATGCGCACATGCAGCCTTCGTTTAGTGTCATCACAAAACAGGGCTGTGTGTGCCGGCGTAGGGCAAGGAAGTTGCTCCATTTTTGCCAGTGAGGTCTGAAAATAAAATTACGAGGGACATAACTTTTTTAAATGGCAGTCCCAAAAAGAAAGATGTATGAATATCGACTCCTAGCCAGGTCAGTTATATAATAAGTTTCAGTGGGGAGCTAGTCGGGAACATAGAAGCTGCTCTTTAATTGCAATATTTATTCTTTTCAGTGTGGAGTCTGTGGCAGCACCATATTTGACTAATCCATAGTCAGTTATGGAAAGGATTGAGCTGGTGACTGCTAAGCGAAGGGTATCTGGGGTGAAGCAGTATCGTTGCCTATATAGAATTCCTATCCTGGAATTAATTACCTTGGACATATGATCTATGTGTGTAGCATACGATAAGGCACTATCTAGAGTAATCCCATTTGAAGTCATGTACTTGCTCTAGAGACTGACTGAGCTTATTTTGAATTGAAAGCTGAAAAGATTTATGTCTATTACGTGGGCTAGCAAATAGCATCACCTTAATTTTCTTGTAGTTCAGTAGAAGTTTGTGATCGGCAAACCAGGTCTCAACTGCAGAGAAGTTATGCTGAAGGTTACTTGCAAGGGGGGAGGGGGTCTGGTTGACTAGAGAACAAAACTGTATCATCAGCATAAAGTAGAATTATATTGTTAATCTTGGGGAAGGGTATTAAGAAAAAAGGCTAAAGAGTAGGGGGCCCAGTATGGAGCCTTGAGGGACGCCAGAGCGAACAGGTAGGCTGTCAGAAACAGTATTGCAGATTTTAACCTGTTGTGCTCTACCATCAAGGTAGCTTTTAAACCAGGCTGTTACACCATCTGAGAGTCCTAAGGTGAGGAATGAGTCAAGCAGTAGGTTGTGATTGATGGTGACCCTGGTCAAGTGCTTTATATATGTAGTCAGTAAATTCAAGCAACACAGTGGTGGTGTTATGTGCCTTCCAAAATCCGTGTTGCTGAGGGCATTGTAAGTTGTATTTAGCCAAATACTCAGACAACTGATCTGAGATGATGCGCTCAAGAGCTTTAGGGGGATTGATATCGGGCGGCAGTTAGAATGTTGTGCCCAGTCACCGCTCTTATGGAGGGGTGTCACCAACACTGCTTTCCACTGCTGGGGGAACAGGCCCAAGTTGAGTGACAGATTAAGCAGTTTAGATAATGGTGACAGAACTGCATCAGTGGTGAGGTTTAGGAGCTTGAGATCAGTGGAGTTACTACTGTACCTTGATTTGCCAAGAACCTTTTGCAGGTAATTTCTGGCTTCATTCAAGGTAATTCTCTTGATATGAGGCGGTATTGGGGTGGGGCAGCATTAGTGGCATTATCTTTGCTAGTTGGTGCCTCAGAGAAGTCAGGAGGGAGTATGCTACCAAAGTCAGTAATAGCAGTGTTAAAAGTATCAGCAATACACTTTGGGTCCTGGACGGTTACACCATTCACCTCAATCATTGAGGTTGAGGACTTACTGGATTTACCCGTGAGGTCTTTATGATTGTCCCAAAACTTCCTACTGTCACCCCAGGAGTTTGACAGCACGATCTTAAAGTAGTTTGAATTGGGTAGGTGGAGCTCGTGGGTACAGGCGTTCCTTGCAGCTTTGTAAAGCTGGATGTGCCAGCCTGGTGGTGCTGAAGGCTGAGGTGCTGGACACCACACACCTCATGCGCGCCGGTGACCTGGGCTCGGGAATGACTCGGGTCACCCGGAGGCTGGCAGGGGGGAGTGAGGAAGGATCAACATCCGTGAACTGTCTCCTTCCTCGGAGAGAGAGGGACAGTGTGGTGCACTGCTTGACTGGCACCCAGCGGTGGCTGGGTGTCAGTGCATGCATGCTGCCAGAACAGGGAGGGCCCCATGTCCAGGGTGCAAGGCTGCCTCCGCAGAGGCAGAGTCCAGTCACTCTGTCCATTGCACGCTCATGGGACCCGGGGAGAAAATGTAAAAAAGGGGGCTGGCAGGCTCCGTGATGGCCTGGGTGCCTGGGACTGGAGAATGAGCCCTTAAAGAAGGGCTGGAGCCACCTGCCAGCTCTGCACTGGCGGTAAAAATATAAAAATTAAAAAAACAAAAAGCTGGATGTTGGCCTGTTTTCCAGTGGTTTGTGCACGATACCACAGATTGTCCCTAGTAGACAGGTGCAGTAATAGGGAGGAGATAATCTACGGGTTGCTCACCCCCCTGTCCTTCCATTTTCAGAAGGGAGCAAATAGGTCACAAGCCCTACTGAACTGTAAAATAAAATACTCCAGTGCAAGGTTGACACTCTGAGCTGAGTCAATAGGTGACCAATCACACTGTTGTAGGTAGGCCTGAAGATGTTTAAGCTTCCCTTTCTTGAGGACACGTTGATATGCTGTTTTAGTGGGTGTCTTGGAGGCCCTGTTGGACCAGTGGCAAAATACAGGAGAGTGGTCACTAATCGAGTCAGGAAGGACAGCAGTGCCAGTGATTCTCTCTGGGTGGTTAGTGAGTATCAGGTCTAGGAGTGAGCTGTGCCCCGTTCTGTAATTTATTCTAGTGGGGGATGTCACCAGTTGAGTAACGTCTGTGGCTGCGATAGCATCTTTGTAGGGGTTGGCCTCAGGTGACAGCCACTTTACATTGAAATCCCCTGGGGCATATTGGTAAGATAATCAAGTACCATTTTAAAGCCATTGGCCTGTTCCCGTGGAGGGATGTAGGCTGAAATAATTATGAATGACTTGTCAGGGCATCCTGGGAGTATTTTTATTTATAGATTTTATGAGCTTACAGTGGATACCATAACACATAAAAAGCAGGAAGTACAATACTCAGACCTTCCAACTGGATGTACAAAAATGCAATAATAAGCAGTGATATCTTGTATAGAATAGGACACTATATCCAATGCCCCTAGTGCTCTGCGGCAGAATTTTCTGATTTCTGAGGCAGGGCTCCTAGGCTTCTGCGGCAGCATTTTCTGATTTCTTCGGCATGATTTATTCATTTCTGTGGCAGAATGCAATCTTACCATTGGCTAACATATGATGTGATGTCATAGATGACATCACCTGCCAAGCATAGAGAAGGGGCTTTAGGATAAACAAGATGGGTATGGGAGCCTGGCACTATGGAAAAACTGTATATTTGAATGAAAATTCACCAAAAACAATGAATTCTACAGCACTACATGAATTCTGCAGCATGATGCAAATTCTGTGGAAAATTCCGCAACTGCAGAATTGCAGAATTCCAGGGGCCTTGACTATATCCATGCAGTAGGAGGGACTGGCCACTATTTGAACTTAGGAGTAAAGTCCACACTGATTATGCTGCAGGTCAGTTACACTCTCACCAAAATATTTTCAAACAATTGCAACACCAGCATATCAGTTCCCAAGCAGAAAAAGTCTCTGGGAGGGCAGAATGGGACAGTGCCAATAGATATAAAAGTAATACGATTGCCTGAACTCAGTTAAGTTATAGTATCTCCCCACAGTCTAAGGCAAGGCAAGGCAACCTGCCCTGCAAGGTAACAGGGTCTATCTGAGGATCTAATTAAAGTTCACAAACCGAGTGGTGTACTAACACATCCACATTTAGAATCCTATAACACTGGCCGAGGGCTAAAAACATTTAGCATTGTAAGAAGCCAGAAGGGGAAGGAAGGAAACATATTCAATTCAGTGCTTTAGAGTAACTGGTAATTGCTATTTTTCTTTTAAACTTAGATTGTGGGCTTTTAGTGACACTATACTTTCTTTGTTGTCTTTACTTACAATTGTTTTTGGGCTGTTGAAAATTTAAAACATAGTGGTGGTGTAATTCTGTGCTGTCTTTAATTGCTGCAAATTTTCGCTCCCCTTCCCCCAACTCTTAATTATATGCCCTGATAAATCTGATTGACAGGAGCTAAACACAGGGTATAGTAAGGGGTGTGAAGTAGGAGGGGCATAAGGGGGAAGAAGCCCACCCTCAGCACGACAAGTGTTTTGACTCATTTATTTATTTATTGGTTTCTTTTCTTTTAAAAAAAAAAAATTATCTGAGGATCAGTGACAGGCTTTTTAGTAGAGTAAATTAATAAAAAGGGAACTAGGAGAGCTTCAGTAGCAGACAAGTAGTGGAATTGCAGTATAATGTGGGGAGTGGTGCAATGCAGTGGCTGTGGGACAGCCATATTCAGGCAGACCTTCTGGACACTGAGGTGCTGCCCTATCTGCATGCATCTCTGGACTCACGTGGATGAGGTAGCCAGACTCAGAGCGGAAGTAAACTGGGTCAGGAGTACCATCACCCCTATCCAGGGACCACCCAGTCCAATGCAACTGCCTCAAAGGATGCCGAACGAGGAGCACTTGGATGACAGTGGGCTCAGGGAGGGTTAGAGCAGTCAGGAGAGGCACATCCCAGATCCTATTCCACTCAAGAACTCATATGCCACACTGGCAAATGAGGACAACCAAATAGAGGTACCCAGAGAAGTGGAAGGAAAGGATGTGGAGGTTAGCCAAGGAGGACCTCCAGCGGGGAAAGCAGTGGACCCCAGAGGAGGAGGAAGCGAATCCTGGTGGGGACTCCATCATAAGAGGGATCCAGCTAGGAACACAGGAGGGGGAGGACAGGGAGGTGAGGTGCCTACCAGGTGCCACGGCATGGAGGGATGGAAGGAAGATCCTGGGGATCACTGGGAAGGCAAGACAGGAGGGTGAGCTGGATGTCATTATCCACCTAGGTACTAATGACCTGGCAAATGGGGAGCCAAAGGAAGTTCAGGAAGAGTTTAGGAAACTGGGGAGGGGTCCTCAAGCGAGCAGCTACTTGGTCACTTCTCAGAAGTACTACCTGTGAGAGGCAAGGAGAGCATAGGGGTGCATGCACCAGGAACTTTAACTCATGGTTGAAGAACTGGTGCTGTGAGGAAGGGTTTGGATTCATTGGTGACTGGGGACCCACCTGGAGGGATGGAGGTTTGTTCAAGCCTGACGGCCTGCATCCATCCTGGAGGGGAATCCAAGCACTCAATGATAAGTTTAAATGCTACATTGACAAGCATTTAAACTAGCAAAGGGGGGTGGCAGGCCAGCAAGGAGGGTACCTACTTGCTCACCCCCCACAGCTAGCAGTGGAACCAGTGAACCAGAGGAGTGGCTATCTCTGCAAAGCAGTGTGCAAAAGATGAAGATTAGTGCCCAAGAGGTGGATAGCAGAAAGGGGCAAAATTCAGCAGAAGGGCAGACAGCAAGGAGAACCAGGGATAAATGACAACCAAGGAAGGGCTGGAGTAGAAGAGTGAAGCAGTCTAGGAGGTAAAATCATGGAAAGCCATGCGTCAAATGCCAGGAGCCCTTAGTAACAAGATGGAAGATCTGGAGGCTGTCATGGTACAGTCAGATCCTGACATTGTGGCCATCACTGAAACCTGGTGTAATGATAACCATGACTGGGAGATGGCTACCTGGCCACAACATATCTCAGAAGAGACAGAGCAGGATGAAGGAGGAGGAGGGCACTGTATGTGAAAAATGACATAAGGGCCACAGAGATCCAGGAGGAACAAAATGGGGAGAGATACTGTGGGTTAAGCTGGAAAGGAAAATGGGGACAGCCATCCGCACAGGTGTGGTCTATAGACCACCAGCCCAGGAGGAAGAAACAGATAGGAGCTGATGCTAGCCATCCAAAGGATGTCAGACAAGGGTGAGGTAGTACTGGCTGGAGACTTCAATATTCCAGACGTGGACTGGAGCATCCCAGCAGCAGCATCAACTAGGGAGCAGATTTATCCTGGACTCCTTCAGGTGCCTTCCTCACAACTGGTCATGGAACCAACTCGGCAGAAGGCATACTGGACCTTGTGCTCACAAACAGGGACAGTGTGATGGGGGGTAACAGTGGGGGAGCACCTGGGAAACAGTGACCACCAGTCATTGTGGTTTGAAATCACAGAAAGAGCAGAACCAAACCACACAAAACACGATCCTGGATTTTAGGGGGCAGACTTTGGGAAAATGGGGAGATACTTGAAGAGGCATTAAGGGGAATGGGACAGGAATCAGGGTTGAGGAACAGAGGCAGTATTTAAAATGGAGATTACAAGAACAACACAATTATGCATTAGCAGGTTAGCAAGAGGGAAAGGAAGAGGAGACCATTATGGTTTTCCAAAGAGGTATCAAAGAAAGTGAAAGCCAAAAAGATTGCATCTGGCAATACAAAAAGACACAGGCAGAAGGGGATAGGAGAAGTACCAGGAGAAGAAAAAGGGAGGCAGGGAGGCTGCAAGGGAAGCCAAAGCCTCAGACAGAAGAACACATTGCAAAATCAGTGGGTAGAGGGACAAAACCTTTACAGGTACATAAGTGAAAAAGAAAGACAAAGGGAGGGATAGTGAGACTGAAGGGGAGGATGGGAGCGCATGGAGGATGACAACAGTAAAGCTGACATATTGAACAGGTATTTCTGCTCTGTCTTTACTGAGGAAGAGGAGGGTAAGGGGTCTGAAGGAGTACAAGGGGTGAGAATGGTGCAGAAATGGACACAAGTCCCTTTACAGAAAGGGTCCGGAAGGAACTGGAAGTGCATAAGAGTTGATAAAGTAATGGGGCCAGACGGGTGCACCCCAGGGTCCTTAAAGAACTAAGAGAGGTGGTGGCTCAACCCCTGGCTATCCTAAGCTTTAGCCGATCACTGGGAAATAGGAGGTACCCAAAGACTGGAGTGACAGCAGATGCAGTCCTCTTTTATACAAAAAGTGGGAACAAAGAGGAAGCAGGAACTACAGACCAGCCAGCCTCACCGTAGTGGGGAAGATCATGGAAGCACTACTGAAGGAGAGATTGGTGGAACACCTGTTATCAATGGACCACAGGGACCCAAGGCAGCATGGTTTCACCAGGGGAGGTCATGTCAGACCAACCTCGCTGAATTTTGACTGGGTGACTAGGGAGGTGGATCAGGGAGGCAGTGGACATGACCTATCTGGACTTCAGCAAGGCCTTTGACACTGTGCCACATAGAAGACTATTACACAAACTGGGGAACATGGGTATGGGCAGGACAGTAGTGTGGTGGGTAGGTAACTGGCTGGGTGGCAGGACACAGAGGGTGGTGTAAATGGCTGTCACCCACAGAGGGAAGAGTGACCAGTGGGCACCACAGGGACTCAGTGCTGGGACCGGTCCTATTCAACATCTTCATCAGTGACATTGGCAGGATCTTAGAAGGCAGAATTTCACTGTTCGCTGATGACACAAGGCTCTGTAATAGAGTAGACACACCAGAGGTGTAGACAGAATGAGAAGCGACCTGCAGAAACTTGAAGAATGGTCAGGGGTTTGCAGTTGAAATTCAATGCAAAGAAGTGCAAGATAATGCATATGGGGCACAAAACCCCAGCACAATATATCAGTTGGGGGTGAGGATATCGCATGCACCAAGCAGGGAAGGGATCTTGGGGTTGTCATCTCTGATGACCGCAAGGTAGGGAAACAGTGTGACAAGTCAGCAGGTAAAGCAAATAGGATGCTGGGATGTATAGGCAGGGGCATCACCCGCAGGAAAAAGGGAGGTCAGTAATCTGCCATACAAAGACACTAGTGAGGCCCCACCTGGAGTACAGTGTGCAGTTCTGGGAGACCATACCTACGTAAGGACATAGACAGGGTACAGAAGGTTCAGAGGAGGGCAACAAAGATGGTGCATGGATTGCATCACAAGTCCTATGAAGACAGGTTGAAGGAACTGAACGTGTACTCCTGGAGGAGAGAAGGGAGAGAGGGATATGATAGAGACATACAAAGCATCTTACAGGGAGGAAAAGGGTGCAGGAAAACACTATTTTAAGCGAAAAAGATGTTCCAGGACTAGAGGGCATGGGATGAAGTTGGAAGGAGGACGATTCAGAGGAAACATGAGAAAGAATTTCTTCACAGAACGGGTGGTGGACAAGTGGAACACCCTGCCAGAGGAAGTGGTGGGGGCTGAAACAATCACGGGATTTAAGAATGCATGGGATAGACATAAAGGAATTCTAGAGGTCAGGGGTAAGGGGCAACAGACTTCTAGGAAAACAAACTGAACTTACAAGCTCAAATGGGCAGACTGGGTGGGCCATAGGCCCTTATCTGCCGACACTGTCTATGTATCTATGTTATTTAATGGAGCAGTAAACAGGGTAGTAAAGCAAGAGAGGCAACAACCTTTGTCCGATTAGCCGATATATCAAATAACCTATAGAACTCCAGTACGTAGTATTAATTCTTCCAAGGAACATCAACTTTAGTAACAATGGCAGGCTAAGTGCAACATGCCTGAGGATTTAAGGACTGAATTTTCTATTGCTTGCTTTAAAAGTAAATTGAAATCATGGTTGCTTGCTTCTAATGTATGTAAATGTTTTTAAAATTTGTGTTATTTGTTGATTGCAAACTTTTTATTAAATTTTTTGTATTGTAATTGCCTTGTGCTCGGGCCAGACATGAAAAGGGGCTTGTCCCATGTCTACATGGTTAACAAAATAAAAACAAACAAACATGCACCTGCTCGTAATGGTATATTGAAAGCAAATATAGAACAGTCAGCATTAGTAAGGTAGCTCAGTCTGATAAAACAGTACTTCACTCTTCGTCATCCGAAGTAACCTCCAGGGGATTTAATTGTCTTATTATTTTTGCAGCAAAAGTGGTCACCAAGACTGGATACACAAAAACATGAGTTTTGGGATTGTGGTGTATTTGCAGCTGAGGTGGGTAGTTTAGTTGCGCCTCAATGCCGTTTCGTAGAAGTTCCTTTTTGGTTGTTTGGAGTTCCTTGTTTCGAGCTTGAGTTTGGGCTGAAAGGTCTGGGAAGAAAGTCAACTGACTTCCCTCCCACACGATGTCCCCTCTGGATCCAGCAGCCTGCAGGAAAAGAATCTGTGCTTCAGGAGATATAAGACAATAATGGACATCATTGGACACTAGATCAGATCTCCTTGTGTTCTGGGCCTCTAAAGGTATGGCGAATACTGTTAGAACCTTCACATTAGATTCTGGTGGCAGTAGCTATAGGTCCTGAAAAATCATTTTACATAGAAACATAGAAACATAGAAGTTGACGGCAGATAAGGACCGCAAGGCCCATCCAGTCTGCCCACAGACACACAACATCGAGGATTTCTGTTTTCCCCACAAATCGGGGTGGAAAACCTACCACACGAATATTTGACTGCCGTTGGACATTTTCCAGGCTCTAGATTTTAGCTCTGAGAAACGAGAAGTCTCACACGTAGGCAGCATTACAGTCCATTTGCCTGGCAGTTACAGCATTTAGTTCATTTATCACCTCTGAGTTTTCCTGGATTCTATGATTGTTTTTGTTAAGTTTAGCATCCACCACTGCTAGCCTTTTATTTGTTTCATCTCCGGTGGCTTGTATTTTGGTTAGCATAGCCAAAATCTGTCCCGGTAGCAATTCAGGCATCACCAAGCCTCCAGTTACAGTTCGACCAAAACTTTTTGTGGAGCTCGCAGCAAATAAGAAGACATCCAAGCTTTGGGAAGCATTCTTGGTGTCTTTTTTTGGCCCCATTCTGCACCATAAGACTTCAGACATGTTCCAGTATGGTTTTGAATCACCAGAGTGAAAAATAACAAACTTTTAAATCAGTTTTATAGATCAATACACAGAGCTACTGTTAGAATACATCCACCATGTTGCTGCTCCGCAGCGCCCTCTCCCTTCCTGGGAGTATTTTAATTGCAAGAGCTTCTAAGTTGTTCACGGAGGCTATTTGAGGGAGGGCATGGCCCTGCAGTGAATCTTTCAGGAATATTGCACCCCCCCTCCCCTTTTACCTATCCTGTTTTGTCTATAGAGGGTATAGCCAGTTAGGGTAATGGCTGTATCAGGGACCTTCAGAGAAAGCCAGGTTTCCACAACAGATAGCACATCAAGTTTGCACTGAGTGTTCCAGACTTATAGGTCATCCACTTTAGGAACTAGGCTTCAGATATTAATGGAAGTGAGTTTTAGAGTACCAAGGGTGCTGCTACAGCTAAGTGGCTGCTGTTCAGGACCACAGTTGAGGTGAATGTTAGCGGACATTAGGAGAAGAAGCAGGACGTTCCTGATTAGAAAGTGTCTAGGAAGCTTGAGTGATGAAAGTGATCCAAGTTTTAAGTGTTTGCAAGCCTTGGAGATTGATTGGGAGGGGGGTAAGGTGGGATAAGAGACAGAACGTAGTGAAAGTTGAGGTGCTGGGTGGAACAACGGAAAAG
Source organism: Neoceratodus forsteri (assembly GCA_016271365.2). Classification (NCBI taxonomy): domain Eukaryota; kingdom Metazoa; phylum Chordata; order Ceratodontiformes; family Ceratodontidae; genus Neoceratodus; species Neoceratodus forsteri. The sequence continues at coordinate 276,421,894 of CM028138.1, read as the reverse complement.
CCTAGTGGGTTTGAGGAAGTTGTTAGATGTATAACATAATGTAGAAGCACTCTGTGGACTGACAACCACAGTGTTGTACATTATGAGCTTTTTTATACACCCGAGGTGTGTAATATCACATAAACCACGAGTGCGAAGCATGAGTGGTTTGTGATGATATTGCACACCAACGGTGTGTAAAAAAATGAATAGTGCAACACCCCATACTTAATTTTTATATTATAAAATGGCAAGAATAAATCTAGAAATTTCATTGACCAAGAGAGGTCACCTGACTGTGCATTAAGTCTCTATAAATTTACAGTCATGTGCAAAATCTCATTTTCCTCTCCAAGAAACCTACTCAGAGCCATTTTATAAGTGTAATAAGCCTCTCTGGGGTGTGCATCACAGGATTTTAATGCACTTCCCAGGGGCGTAAGGACACTCAGCCTTCAGCCTTGTGATTTGTTATTACACCTCTGGGATGTGCCATAAAATCCTGTAATTCATACCCTGTCATGGCTTATTACTTACTAATTCATGTCCAGTGAGTGAGTGGAACAGTGAAGGAGTGGAACAGGAGTAAGATTGGTGTCATAGGTGTCAATAGGCGACAGCAGGAAGCAGAGAACTCTGTTGGTCTAGTAAGGTAAGGTAGACTACCTGAGTACTATTTACTGCCTGTTTAAAAGGGTGTATTGTTAGTGGGATGGGGTAAACAATGGTGTAGGGTAGGGAGGGTAAAACCTACGGAGTTCAAGTTAAGGGCAACTAAAACACACAATACGGTGTGAATAAAGACAACATCCTATCTAGAGGAGGGGGAGGAAGTAAGTATAGGAAGCCAACTATCCTAAATTTCAAGGGATCAAAAAAAGTGACTTGAAGGAAAACCCTGTCTGGGGTACAGGGTTGAACACAAACTTGGAAGGGGAAAGGTAAAGGGAAACCAAGAGGGGGATTAGTGATAAGGGAAGCCTACAGGCAACGGAAAAGCAGGGAAGCAAAATGTCAGGAGGATAAACAAATCATCAGGTATGGGAGTGGTGGAGTGTAATGGGTGTGGGGCCACAATCTTTAGGGGCACATTCTGGAGACTGTGGTATTGCCGCATAGGCAGGCACCTCTCTGGGCTGAAAGCAGAGGTCTCTGGACTCGGGGCTGAACTTGCATGAGTACAGGGCACCATCTGCCTCACCCAGGGGCTACCTAGTTTGCTGTCACTTCCACAAAGGACGTCAACAAGGAGGCAGAGTGTTTGGACCTTGGTGGGCTCCAGAGGGTGGGGGAAGGAAGGAGGGAGAGCACCCTTCAGATCTTACCACTGCACAATTCCTTCACCACTCTGGCAGGACGGGGAAGCCAAGAGGATGCCCCTGAGGCAGAAGTTGGGGGTCCTCAAGGGAGCAGGCCCCAAGGAGGGTGGGAGAGTCCCCTGGCCAAGGAGGATGCAGTTGCTGGTGGGAGACACCTTAATCAGGGGGATTGAGTTGGGGGCAAGGGAAGGGAGGGGCAGGGTAGTACAGTGCATTCCAGGAGCTTCGGCAGGGAGGACTGGAGGGTGGATCTTTGAGATTACCAGGGGAAGAGGGGGTAGGGAGGGAGCTGGATGTTATTGTCCACCAGGGGATGAATGATCTGGCAAGGGAAACTGCAGGCATAATGGGGGATAGGTTTAGGGAGCTGGGGAGGGGCCTGAAGCAGGTAGCTCACACAGTGGCCTTCACTGAGGTACTACCTGTGCATCATCAGGGGAGGGCTAGGTAACTCCACAGCAGATCCTTCAATGAGTGGTTGGAGGCATGGTGCAGGGAGGAGGGCTTAGGCTGCACTGGGGACTGGGGTCACACCTGGAGGCATGGAGGCCTGTACAAGGGAGATGGCTTCCATCTATTCAGGAGGGGAATGGCAGTCCTGGGTGGAAGGTTTAAATGCTACTGTGATGAGCATTTAGACTAGCCAAGGGGGGAGGTAGGAAGACTGAGGGAGACAGAGATTGCCTCCCCTCCAGAAACTAGTGCAATAGGGAAGGATAACCCAGGAAGAAGAAATGCCCTGGAGACTGATGGAAGCAAAAAAAAAGGGCAGGGCAGGGAAGTCTGAAGGAGAAACTTCGGCTGGAAAAGAGGGGAAGGGGCAAGCTAGAAATACAGTGTGATGGGAGGGTAGGAACAGGGTAACAAAGGGCAATGGGGGAAGAGCAAGAAGGGGAGGCAGGTTAGAGGAAAAGAGGGACAAGGAGAATGGAGTACTATGAGTGCCAATGCAAGGAGTCTGGGAAACAAAATTCCTGACCTTGAGACAATCATTGCAGAGGCAGACGTAGATCTGGTGGCCATAACAGAATCATGGTGAATGGACAACCACAGCTGGGAAGTAGCCATCTAAGGCTACACCATGTTCCGGAAGGACAGGTCAGGGAGGAAAGGTTGAGGGGTTGTTTTATATGTGAAGGAGGGTATAAGAGCTATTGAGATATAGGGGCAACATAGGGACAAAGAAGGGTTGGAGGTAATATGGGTCTGCATAGAGATGGGGTTGGGAGCCGTTATTTGCACCAGGGTGGTGTACAAGCCTCTGCCACAGTGAGGAGGATTTAGACAGAGCCCTGGGGGAAGCCATTAACAAAATGGCCAGCAAGGGGGAAGTTTTGATAATGGGGGACTTTAATCTTCTGGATGTAGATTGGGGAATTCTGGTCACAGCTACATCAAGAAGCAGAGCCATTCTCAACTCCATATGAGGGGCATTTCTCAGGCAGCTGGTTTTGGAACCCACCAGGGAGAGGGCATTACTGGAGCTGGTACTTACAGAGACAGCATTGCTGACATCAGTGTGTAGTCTCCTGGGTACAAGTGATCACTGTACTGTACTGTATCGTTTAGCATATGGATAGGACAGAGGAAAACACACTAAGATGAGGGTCCTGGACTTCAGGAGGGCAGATTTTAAAGAAATGGGAAGCTGCCTCAGAGAATGCCTCAAAGGGGAGGAAAGGACAGAGGGGGAGTGGAGACTCAACGGAGAAAAATTAAGGAGGGTATAGCCTAGGCAACGGCATGTTGTTTGATAGAAGGAAGCAAGGGAAGGAGGAGGAAGAGGTAGCTATGGTTCTCCAAGGAGGTGGCAAAGGCAGTGAAGGAGAAGAAAACAGCATTTAGAAAGTACAAGGAGACCCAGAAGGATGAAGACAGGAAGGTATATCTGGCAAGACAGAGGGAGGGAGGGAGGCAGAAAGGAGGGTGAGGGCTGCTAAAGCATTAACGGAGGAGAGGATTGCTAAGGAGGTCAAAGAAAAAAGCGGACAAGACCTTCAGGTATGTGGGAGAAAAGAGGAAGACAAGGGGAGGGCTAGTAAGAATCAGGAGTGCCGTGGGGGGGACTGCACAGAGGATGATCAAGAGAAAGCAGAAATGTGGAATGATTACTTCTGCTTGGTCTTCACTGTAGAGGTTGGGGGTTGGGGGACAGACCAGCACGCTGCAGTAAGCAACAGGGAAAGGGGTGAATTCTCGGTGGAGAAAATCCAGAAGGAATTGGAAGTCTTAAAGGAGACTAAGGCAATGGGGCCAGATGGGATTCATTCAAAGGTCCTAAAGGAACTTAGCATGGTGCTGGCCACTCCTCTGACACCACTTTTTAGCACCTCACTGGAGATGGGGGAAGTTCCAGAGGACTGGAGGAGGGCTGATGTGGTTTCTCTGCACAAAAGCAGCAGTAGGGTGGATGCTGGCAACTATAGGCCAGTCAGTCTTACATCAGTGGTGGGGAAGTTAATGAAGACGCTACTGAAGGTGAGACTCATGGAGCACCTGAGAGCCCAAAGGGCTGCAGGACCCCCAGCAGCATGGTTTCACAGGAGGGAGATCATGTCCAACTAATCTCATAGATTTTTTTTGACTGGGTTACCAGGGAGAGGGATCAAGGGAGAGCAGTGGACGTGGCCTATCTGGACTTCAGTAAGGCTTTCGATATTGTACTGCACAGGAGGCTAGTCAAGAAACTAAGCAGTCTGCCGGCCCACCGGCACAGCAGTTGGATTTCTGCATACGGCGCGGTGACCTGGGGAACGGACTTGGGCCTGAGGCCGGCCGGGGGACAAGGATGGAGCATCCTAGGGACTGCCTCCTCTCCGGGGAGGGAGGAGGTGTCGGAGCTCGGATGACCCTGGTGGAGGCCAGGAGTCACGCAGCTGCCGGCATTGAGCACGCTGCTAGGCGGGGCCAGGACACTCCAGCGTCATTACCGGCCCGCCTCCTCGAAAAATGGATAAGCTGCCGGCCGCCCTTGAAATGAAGCACGCCATTAAGCCAATTAGCCCCCCAGGCCAGCCCTCCGACCCTAGTCCGATGACTGCAGCATGCAGGCAGAGTGCCGCGAACCCACGGTGGGGGGAGCCACAGGTATCTGAGGGCCCAAGGCCGATATGGGGGGTGGAAGTCAGTGGTCCGTGACCGGGCTGAAAGTAACGAGCGGCCGGCAGCTAGGGTAGGAGGAGAAAGAATAAAATGGAAAAAAAAAAAGAAACTAAGCAGCCTGCGGGTGGGGGAGAAAGGGACAAGTCGGGCACAAAACTAGTTAAGGGACAGGAGGTAAAGGGTGGTAGTAAATGGTAGCCACTCATTTGATAAGAGTCACTAGTGAGGTGCCACAGGGTTCGGTGCTGGGATTAGTCCTCCTCCATGTCTTCATAAGCAACTTAGCATAGGAGTTTGACAGTAAACTGTGTCTCTTTGCAGATGATACAAAAATCTGCAACAGGGTTGACACTCAGTAAGGGGTGGAGAGAATGCAAAGGGATCTGAAGAAACTAGTGGAATGGTCTGAGCGTGGCAGCTGAGTTTCAAAGCCAAAAAGTACAAGATTATGCACTTAGGTCTGTGGAACTCAGGTGCTGTATAAAAGATTGGGGGAGCGGAGCTTATAGTCACACCAAGCAAGAAGGAGACTTAGGGGTCATCATATCTACTGACCTTAGGGTAGCTGGGCAGTGTGACAAAGCAGTGGGAAAGGCTAGCAGGATGCTGGGGTGCATTGGGAGAGGGATTTCTAGGAGGAGGGAGGTGGTGCTGCCATTGTATCTCTCATCGATGAGGCCCTAGTTGGAGTACTGTGTCCAGTTCTGGAGGCCGCACCTCCGCAAGGATGTTGAAAGAGTGGAAGCAGCTTGAGCCAATCCTCCCTGCGATGAAAATTTCTCAAGCCCCCTACTGGCGGGAGTCTATTTGGAAGTGTCGTGTTCGCTTCTTTAACACCCTTGATAAACTAGCTAGGTATTTACCAACAAAGTATGGGGAATGTTGGAGACAATGTGGGGAAAAGTGAGCAAATACCGTTCATGTCTTCTGGAGCTGCTCAAAGCTCTCACAGTTTTGTCAAGAGGTGGGCACAAGCCTGACATAATTGGTGGATCCAGATTTAACTCTAACCTCACAATTGGTCTTGTTATATATTTATGAAGAAGGCAGAGTTCCACCTAGGAAGAGTAATTTATATCTATATCTATATTTATCATCAGTAAAAAAAAAAAAAGTGCTTACTCGCCTCTGGCATAAGAATACAAGTCCGACACTGGCCCAATGGCATTCGGTAATGACTGGAGTATACCTTTTGGAGCATACCACTGCCATACATATGGGTAGAGCAAAACAATCTGAGATATCCTGGAGACCATGGGTGTTTTATATAACACAACATGATGATTCATTTGTTCCATAAAGTAAGTGGGGGGGGCTTGGGAAATGAGTTGTATCCTCGCTGATCCACTGAAGAGGTCATTGCTGTTATTAAATGTACTGTGCAGTATCATGCATACCTTAATTCCTGTTACTGCACAGTACATTGCTGTTATTAAATGTACTGTGCAGTAACAGGAATTAAGGTATGCATGTAATTATAAATGATTGCTAAGAAAGTATTTTTCTTTGTATAATGTATTGTACCCTGTTATATTGAATTAACAAAAATAAAGAATATAAAAAATAAGAGTGGAAGTGGTACAGAAGAAGGCAACCAAAATGGTGAGGGGTTGTAGAAGAAGTCATACAATGAAAGGCTGCAGGAACTCAACATGTACTGTGTGGAAGTGAGGAGAGTAAGAGGGGATATGACTGAAACCTACAAGTACGTCACAGGAGTGAACAAGGTGCAAGTAGAGGGTCTATTTCAGAGAAAGGGGGCATATAATGAAGCGAAGAGGGGAAAGTTTAAGAGAGATGTGCAGAAATACTTTTTCACGTCAAGGGTGGTGGATGACTGGAACAGCCTACCAGAGGAGGTAGTGGGGCAAAGACTGTGGGGAGTTTCAAGCATGCGAGAGATAGGCACATGGGCATATTAGGCAGATGGGGAGGGAGTCACATCTATGACCAGCTAGGGTCAGTGGTGATGGAATAGGCAGGGACAAGTGGCAGACTGGATGAGTCTAAAGGTCCTTTTCTGCCGACAAAATTTATGTTTCTGTATTTCTAATTGCTGGTGTAAAAGCATTAAAAATGTTCCACTTCAGTTGTTAGAACTGGAAACAGCAGGAGTAATTGTGGCACTTGGCAAGGACTAGTTCTTTAAATTTCTGAGTTTACAACAGATACTTAGGACAACTACTGCTATTTAAACAGTCTCTGTGAACTCTGGTTTACTGTTGTTTGTAAGAAAAAGAATGCCCTTAGAAGAGAGAGAAGACTAGAGCAAGTAGGAGTGCAGAACTGAAAACGCATGTGGAGCAATACATCTCGTTTTTGCAGGTACAAATATTTTGCAGCTATAGCCACATTATTATGTACAAATATCATAAATGCCTTTTTTACACACCAAGAAAGACATAGAGACTGGTTTTCTAATTTTATTGTGATTTCATTTCAGCGAGAGCGGAGCTGATGGCTTTCATTTACTAGGTATGATTGTCATCAGGCCGCTTCAGTAATTTCATCTGAACTGCTTTTTTACAATATTGTCATTCTAGTTAAATCATTTATTGCATTTAGTGCAAATGTTTAAAGGAATATATGTGTGTGTGTTGGGGGGGGGAGCTCCTTGGTTAACAGATGCAGCGATGTTGCATAACGTGTGCAACTGTTTCATGTTCAGCCACTGACTGGCTGACATCCACAATGTAATAACCGTCTGGTTATTACAGAATGTTACCTCATTATTATGCGGTTGGAAAGTGTTGTCAGTCTAGTTAATAAACAGAAGAAAAACCCTCCAGATTGGGTCCTTTCTTTAAATGAAAGAACAAAATACAAGACCATCGTATAAATTTACTCTGAACTTTGTCCTTTGCTGGCCTGACTGTGGCCCCAGTGTCACTTACATAACTCCTAATGCTAAGCATGTCTTGAATAAATGTTGACCTTTTTTCAACTCCGGTCGACTTCTGTTGCAATATTGTCCTGGGAACTTAATCTTTTTCACTGTTTTAAAGCTGTGAATGGCAGCTGTAGAACAATAGAAAAGGATATTAATAGGTTAAGCATTTGTTTAGACATCTGCCCTCGCAATCAAATTACACATTTAAAAAATGATGCAATTTACTTAGAAACAATTGCTTACTATATCTGGTACCCAGGTCAGTAGATAGGTACTTTCTGCTCTCCTCGCCTCCCCTCCAAAACACATGATTGCTCTGAGTTAGCTGACTTACTTTTGAAGATGGCCCAGTCAAATCCTATACCATTGAAAACAAGCATTTGTCAATGGCAAATGTTTGCCACTTGCATTGCTATTGTACTGGGTCTTGCTTGTACACATTTTTACTGTATAGTTACTGGAACAGACCAGATGAGATGTGGTATTATTTTCAGTGGTGTCCTGCTTTTACACATTTTTTAATTGTATTTACCCAGGATAGGCCAGCTCCCACATTTTTACTCCAGGAACCCAGTATTCAAAACTTTGCCCAGTGGGCAAACAGATTGTGTGTGCTTTGCGTGCCGTTTGCATGCTTGCGCTATGTTCAAAAGCTTGATTAACATGGGAAAAATAGAATAGCAATGGGCAAATAGATAATGTATACTCCAGGCAAAGATAGGGGTGTGGACATGAATACAGGTGCTATGCTATATTCAGTGTGTTAGTGCTGCACAAAGTGAGTTTGCTCAACATGTTTACACAGTGTAAGTGCCGCCTTCAAAAGGGCTGGCTTCAGGCAAATCCTAGAGGCAGGCAGTGACACTGTAGCCAGAGCAGAAATGGCTGTACTCAACACTCACATACTGTTCCTAATGGAACAGGCCATGGGGAGGAGGAGAGGGGAGAAGGCCACCCTTGTGTGCAACAGCTGGGACAGAGCTGGGGGGTGGGGATGCCTGTGAAAACAAAGCCAGGACATGGGAAGGGGGCAGGGGATGAGTGGAAAAGGCAGAGGTGACTTCCAAACTCAAGCTCCCTGTCCACCGCCGGTGCGCAGGGACTGGTGTCCATGATTCCTGTCTTTAGAGGTCATGTGCCATTGGGAGGGCAAGGGTGATATCGGTGGGAATGGGATCACCCTTGGCTGTGCATGCCCACACCTCTGGCTGAATGATGGAATGTCCAGATCGCACACAGGGGTTCGGGGAGTGCAAATGGATGAAGGTGTTGCTTGTGTGCTGCCTGACCCCAACCTGCCACTCTGTGGGGTCGTTGTACACCGTGGAGTTGCCACTGCTCATGTTGTGTGGCTGACTGCAACTCTGTGGCAGACTGCACCAGCAGCTGAGAGCCAGAAGGAGACTGCCTCAGGTGCACCGTCCCGTGGGACAGTACATGCTATTCGGCATGGGTGCTGAGTGGGGAGTGTATGCACCACATCCGGAGTGGGTGGCAGAGGTGACAGGGCCTTGGCAGATGTGGTGGCATGCACAGGGTGGGTGTGGGATGGTGGGGTATCCTGATGGCTGCCCATATCCACCCATTGTGCTGGTCGAGTGGTGAAGGATGTGGAGGCCGGCCCAGTGGTGGTGCTGCTAGTGGAGGTGGTGGTTGTTCCCTGGGACATTGCTGTTCCCTGCAACACAATCCTGCTCCCTGGGGTATGGCTGTTAGCAGGTGTGTTTGTACTGAAGGGCACCACTGGCTGGACAGGTAGGTGGGGGAGTCAGGGTTGGTGAGACCTCTCCCAGGGCAGCTATGGCCTCCAGGTATTGATGTGTTGGCACATATGTGTCCTCATCATGGTCCTCCATTTCCTCCACAAACAAGTTCAGTGGGTCCTCCTCCTTTGGCATTGTCTCTGGGTGATGCAGCTCAGTGGATTACCAAGCCTCCTCCTCCTCCCCGGATGATGTATCCTGCACTGTAGAGATAGGAGTGCACTGTCAGTGTGTCACTCATTACACAGTCAAGTCTCAGGGGTGTCTTATGCATGTCCCAGAGGTCCAGACAATGTCACCCCTGGTCATCATGCAACTGGTGACTAAAGCGCAAACCGCACCGCACCTATATTAGCCACACAGCTATCCATGGATGTTGGCTCTTGCATGCATAACAGTACCTACTAACAAAGTATCCCACACATGCCACACATGTGCACACCACCACCCACAGTGAATGCCAAAACCTCACGCCACAGTTGCACACACACAGCACAAGTGGCAGCATGCACCAACACACATGGCAATCACTGATGTGACAAACACCCTATGTGTATGGGCAAATGCCAGGGTATCAATGTGCAGGGAAGTACCAGTCAGGTTTTCTGTGGCAGATGCTGCTATGCTGGACACCCGCTAAACACAGCAGAAGCCCACGTCACAGAGCACACCACAGACCACACTAGGCTGAAAAAAAAGCACACAACATGAGTGCTATGGCTGTGGCTGCAGTGTGCTTCAACACCTGTGGGATCTACTTGTGTGCCCATACACACACATATGTTCCCCAGCAGTGTACGTACATGTCTGGAAGGACACAACCAGGGACTTAAAGCCACCCCCCAGGGACCCCAACCACCTCCACCGGCCAGAGCATGGAAGGCGCCACCTCCTTTGAAGGATAAAGTGGTCTTGCAGCTGCTGGTGGCCAGTGTCCATTGTACATGGTGCCGTACAGCCATTTTTAATTGACATGGTGCTGAAGGTCTCTGAAGCTCTTGTGTACAACAACCAGTGGTCGACCCCGGCCACCGACAGCACTTGACTGCTACAGTTATCTCCTCCCACACTTGCCTGACAGTGGCATCTGTGGCACAGCTTTGTGTCAGTAGGGACTCCTTGGCTTTGTACACCTCAGCCAGGGCTTTAAGCTCCTCACAGGAGAACCTGTCTGCCAGCAGTCTCTCTCCTTGACCAGAGGTACCTGTTGGAGAAGGTTATGAGACAGTGGTCAGTGCCTGGTGTGTGAGTAGGGTGTGTGTGTGTATGTCCCTAATCTGAACCACCACGGCAGCACTGTTGTGTACAATGTGCCTGTGTTGATAGGGTCAGACAATGCCCACTGCTAGCCTGTCATAGGCTGCTTTTGTTCCACGCATGGCCAACATGGAGCATCACACAAATATTGGTATGTCCATGACAAATACATCCCAACCAGCATCATGCAGTGGACAGGTGGCAACATGCCAGGAGCACAGAAGCTACCCTCACAGACGTGGGGGTAACACCTGTGTGTCCTACAGGCCTGTGGCATTGATGTTCCCTTGCAGCCCACTGCCATGGATGATGTCCAGCAGTGCAGGTATAAGATGGACAAAAAGGCCAATGTAGGGACAGTACCTGACACCATGGTGCCTATGAGTGCTGGTTGTACCATGCAAGTGCATGTGGCATTAATGTGGTTCCTACCACCAAACATGGTCGAATAAATGTACAGGGACCTTGTCATCCACATCCTGCAATGTGTGTGTTGTCAGTTGAATGTGCCACTGGCACATGGGTTTACATGGATAGACAGTGTGAGAGTGATGCACACTGTTGGGACACACCTGACAGCTGGGCCGGGATTTTCTTTGACAGCAGCATCCTTGGTTAGGTAACACACATTGTTGTAATATATTTTCTGCTGCAGTACTGGCAACCCATGTTTCAGCACTGCCCCATCAGCAGGTTATTATTATGTGTATAGCATGCAGAGCACCTACCTGTGCCTGTGGATGTTGCTTCCTGTGAAGACATTTTTCTCCTGCAGTGTCCTGGTTGTTGTTCCATTGTGCAGTGTGGGGGGGGGGGCTCTGGTCCCCTTTAAATAGCCCGGGCAATTCACACACGTAGATGTATTCATATCCGGCTATAATGGCATGCTAATGTGTTGTTTTGCCCACTGACTGCCCAATGAGGCTTATTTGCATAGCCTGGCTGACCATAGCAAATTTGCCCACTGTGCTAAATGGTGTTGCACTTGTACACCTTGCAATGCAATGCACTGTGCAAATGCAGTGGTGTCATGATGTAGCCAGGGGTTCAGTTAATTCATTTTTAGCAGGAGTCGAATACTTCCGTGAGTCAAAATGTGGAAGTCATTCCAATTTTGTGGAAGTCAAAATACTTCCCATATCCCATAATTTGAAAGTCAATATTTTAGGAAGGATCAATTTATGGGTGTTCATGCAAACAGTGGTAAAATACAATTTCTTTTAGAAAAAAATCCATAATTTCTTAGCTTCTGCACATTCAGTTCTGGAAGCTGTTCCATTTTTTTTTTTTTTTTTTAATTTGGAAGTCAATGACTTCCTCCCCCTTTATTTAAAAGGTTTTTGCCTTATTTTTTGCAGTCACATACTCCCAAAATGGACTTACCTCAAGTCCTGGATGTAGCTGTTTGCACTGCCCATTTACTATATTCAAAGTTGTCTTCTGTGCTGGGCAATCTTTGTATTGCATTCTGGGTTATGCTTTGCACACCTCCATTTGCACGCTATATTCAGCAGTGTTTGCCCGCGGGCTAGTTCTTTGAATATTGCCTGCACTGGGTTGTGGGCTAGTGCTAACTGCCAGGCAGTGCAAACTTTCCCCATGGGCAGTTTTGAATATTGAGCTCCAAATGCCCAATAGACTTTTTTATGACCTGACGTTATGATCAAGACAGGTGGCATTTTTAAAATCCCATCCAAAAGCTGATTTCGCAGTACAACTATGAAAACAAGTTTTGGAGGGGATTTGAAAAATGACACCTGTCATGTTCAGGAGATGGGATAACACAACGGATATGTTGAACATGAGGGGCCAAAATCTTCAAAACTAAAGTTATGAGTAAACAGAACAATTCAACATTTCTTCATAACGTAATCAGTTTTTCACATTTTTTTTAGATTTATGTTTGTTGTTTTAACATAAAGACATATAAACAGTGCTTCAAACACCAAGCATTTGGTAGTAAATAACTTACTGAGGACGCCACTCCTCTTAATAAATGCAGCAAAAAATAGATTGGTGCAATACAGATACACAGAAACATAGAATTTGATGGCAGATAAGGACCGCTGGGCCCATCTAGTCCTCCCATTATTCCTATCCTGTGCTTAAGCTGCATACCTTACCTAATCTGCAGCGTATCCTTTCATTCCTATTTGTAGTGTTCCTTTGTGTTTATCCCATGCCTTTTTGAATTCCCCCACAGTTTTCACCTCCGCCACCTCCATCGGCAGGCTGTTCCATGAATCCACCATTATTTCTGTGAAGAAATACTTCCTTACATTTTCATGGAGTCTACCTCCCTCAAGTCTCCTATCATGTCCCCTTGTTCTTGATCCTCTTCTTCTCTGAAAGATGCTCCCCTCTTGTATCTTATTTATGCCCTTTTCGGTACTTGAAAGTCTCTATCATATCTCCTCTCTCTCTCTCTTTTCTTTTCTCTTCTCCACTGAATACATATCAACGTCTTTCAGTCTATCCTCATAAGGCTTCTGATGCAACCCCTGCACCATTTTAGTTGCCCTACACTGTACTGCTTCTATTCTATGTTTTTCTTGAGGTGTGGCCTCCAGAACTGGACACAGTACCTAGGTGGGGTCTCACAAGTAATCTGTACAGTGGCATTATCACCACCTTTCTTCTGCTTGTGGTTCCCCTGCCTGTGTACCCCAGCATTCTACTGGCTTTCCCTATAACCTTCTCGCATTGCCTGGTCACCTTTAGGTCATTGGATAACATCACTTCCAGATCTCTTTCCTGTTTGGTGGCCATCAGAACCTCCACTCCCATCCTGTATACCGCCCCTGGATTTTTGTGCCCCAAATGCATGATCTTGCATTTCTTTGCATTGAATCTCAATTGCTATACTCTTGACCACTCTTCCAGCTCATTTAGGTCCCTTTTCATTTTCTTCACCACCCCCCCAGAGCATCCACCCTGTTGCAGATCTTAGTGTCATCTACAAAGAAGCATACCTTCCCTTCCAGTCCTTCTGCAATGTCGCCGATGAAGACATTAAAGTGGACTGGCCCCAATACCAATCCCTGTGGCACCCAGCTGGTCACCCTTCTCTCCTTGAATTGAGCTCCATTAACCACCACCCTCGGTGTCCATCCACTCAACCAATTTCTGACCCACCTCACCACCCCGGTCCCCACCCCCAGGTTACCCAACTTGTTTACAAGCCTCCTGAAATCCAGACAGGCCATGTCCACTACCCTTCCCTGATCAGTTTCCCTGGTTACGCAGTCAAAGAACTCTATTAGATTTGTATTAAATATAAGTAAAATTATCATATGCTCTGTAAAATGGCCCATGAGTGGCATGGTTCAAGCCCAAAAGTCCAGTGTCATAGAAAGAATTCCAAAAGCTCTCCACTTTCATAAAAAGAGGCTAGGGGAAAATTACCATCCTTTCTCACTGTCTGTAAGTATTACTTATAGTACCACATAAGTAGAAATAGCCTGAGTATTAAAGGAGACTCAGTAATATCTGTAAGTGTAAATAACTGTACTACAGTAGCTCAAAGAACAACATTTCAACAGAGAAATTGCCACAACAGATAGGGTATGGTGGCAGGTCATCCCAGGTAAAAGGCAACCCAAACATGAAGAAACAGTCAGAAACTGCAGCAAAAAGCCTTACCTGGGGACAATCCACTTCTCCACCACACTGTCTCAGAAAAATTGGCAAACAAGAATACCACAGTCTAAGCTCAAGTGGCTTCATCCTCAGAAGAGGATTCATGTTGTTCAGCAGAGCTTGTGGAGTTGAAACATTCATCTGGGCCCATTTCAGTGCATTGGCAGGGTCTGAAAAAACAAACCCCTTCCCATCTGAAATTATCTGCATCCGATCTGGAAATACTGTACCATGTGGAATCTTAGCTTCCCTAAGCAGGGCTCACTAGGATTTGAAAAATGACAGCCATCATGTTCATGAGGTGGTGTGAAAAAATGGCTTTGTTGAAAATTTGGGGTCAGAATATTAAAAATTACCAAAGTTATGAGCGCGCATTGAAACATTTCAACGCACGCTCATAACTTTTTTTTTTCAAATATTCTTACTTCACATTTTTAACATAACCTTCTTATGACCCCACCTCATAAACAAGGGCAAAGAAAATTTTCAAATCCTGCCCAAAAGGTGATTTCTTGTTAGTTGAGGGGTGGCCTTGATTTATCCGAATCGGAACCTGAAGTACTAAAAAAACTACCTTAAATTCTGTCCCTATGGTAGCCCATGGAGCGTGCCTCCATGCTCTCCATATAATGACATCACATAAAGTGGTAGCATGGGGCGACACTCAGGACAGGGACGAGACTGTGACGTAGATCAAGTGAGGTCTGTAGCAAAAAATGAAGGTTAAAAAAAAAACGAAAGGCAGACTGGGTGTGCCCAGTGGCCCTTATATGCTGTCATATTCTATATTTCTGTGTTTCTAGGGAAGTGGAAGGTATCAGCGGCTCAGCTCCATGGAGCCAAAATATGATCCCTTCCCTCCCAAAAACCTTGCATCTAATAATGAATAATTTACCTATCGATGAACTCTGGGGAAGGTAAGGGTTCATTCTAATGTAGCATAATTATGCCAGGAAATGTGCTCTTAAGGACACTCTCACAGCCGCTCTAGTAACATCAGAGAGGCCATAGAAAGTTTAAAACTGAACTGTAAGTACAAAAACTGGTGAGATGCGCTATGAGACTACCCTGGGGCTGTTATTTTTTTTTTAATGTAAAGTTTATTGAATATTTTTCCAGACAATCAGATACACTTTACAATGAAGGGTGGTGTGTAATGAGAGTACATGACAGGGTTTATATAACAGCTTAAGCATTATTTTCCCATCACAGTTAAACATTATATAATTCCTCTTATTCCCTTCAAGTCTCTCCCTGGGTAAGTTTCACTAGCCCTCTTTCCCCCTACTGATACCCTTTAAAGCTAGATTAGAGTCCATCTCTGTCCCTGGTTATAATATTCCATTCAAGGGATGATATCAGACCATACTGACAATCATATGTATGTAGGAGCCATGGGTCCCATCTATTCTGGTGCCTGTCTGTCGCCTTCTGGAGGTATGATGTAATTTTTTCCATCCTATATATATATATATATGTCCCAAATATTATCCTACCACTGTGTTAACTTAGGGAGTTCTGATTTCAACCAAAGCCTTGTTTTTGCTTTTTTAGCTGCTGTGAGAAAAATTCCCAGTAAGTACCAAAAGGCTTTATTTTTAATGTGGGGAGGGTAATGTAGGAGTAAGGCTGCTGCCTGAGGGGTAAAAGTGCCATAGTTTGTTACTATTGCTTTGATTTCAGTTTCCTTTCTTGTTCAGAAAGGAAGAAGGCAGAAGCAGGACCACAGAATATGGATACGTGTGGCTACTTCATAACCACAGCCTCTCCAGCAAGCTGTATGGTATGTAGCCAAAAATCCTGCTGTGATTTGGGGGACCCTTAAGTATCTAATTGCAGTTTCCAACTATACTCTCTTCACTTACAAGAACCCGTGACCTTGTGTTGTCAGAACCACACCATAGTCCATTCTGCTGGTTCTAGATTAACCGACATTTCAGCTTCCTAGTTCGCCTGTCATTGTGAAACATCCACCAAGGGATGCTGCTGAAGTGCTTGGAAGCAAAGAGAGATGAAATGGTCCATCCAGACCCCTCTTAAAATTGTAATTATAAAATCCAGTAACGGTGCAAGCTTGGATTCATCTACTTGAAGTCCAAGCTGGGCATTCAGGAAATTATATATTTGCAGGTATCTGTGGTGGTCTCGCTGGTCAAACTGTGCAAGTCATTTGCAAGCTCCACCTCTAATATAGATATGATCAACCCTGTCTCACCCCCACCCCACACACCATCTTTGAAACCAGTAGCCATAACACATTCTGATATCTGCTTTAAGTATAAGGCCAACCAAAAGGGCATCTAAGCCTTGACCAGCCGAGTCAAGAAGCCATACTGCTCCATAGAGCTCAAAGTGTATAAAGCTAGCATGGTTTATCAGCAATGAACCTGGCCAGCTGGATCAAACTGGCAGAGCTAGGAGCCATGAGGCATCCTACCCTGTATAAGAAGTGAAACAAACAACTTTGGGTAGGTCAGTACCCTCTTCATGAAATAGTGAGAGGGGTGATTCCCGTCAAAATCAATATCTGAATTACACTGGACTTCCAAGGTAAAGGAGTATATAGATACCCTTCCTTGTGATGTATCCTGCAATACATCAGGAAGGAGGATAGAGTGAATCCTTCGCTGGGCTCCCTGGGGCCCCCAGAGGTGTCCAGAATTAAAGGGAAGTGGAAGGAGCAATGTAAAAAAAAAAAACAAGCATTTGTCAATGCCGAATGTTTGCTTGTGGCATTGGCATTGGTAATGTAGGAGTTACAGAGCTGCATAATAGGAATGGCAGTGAAGTACTGAACTGAAACCAACCACACCACCACCACCACCCTGCAGAGACTGACAGGCATTGGGGTGTGCCTTTGGGTCGTCAAGCATAACGGCCACACCATTTCACCACACCCTACCCTGCAGACACCGACAAGTGTCAGCGGTGTGCCTTGGGGTCTTTATTCTTTATGCGCACTCCCATTCCATCAGGAAATATGGTGAGATGGTGCGGTATAGGAGAATGGGGTGAACTTTTGGGGCCAAAGAGTCCAAGGCACACCTTGATGCCTCCTCACTGGCTACAGGTGTGGAATGGTATGAGCATTACAGGCAAGAATCCCAAGTCACACCCCTGATGCCTGTCATTCTCTACAGGGTGGGGCGTTATGGTCGGAAACCCTAACGCCTCAGGCATTCGTTAGTATTTTCACTCCAAATTTTCAACATGGTTTTTTTGTGACCCCCACCTCATGAACAGTGGCAATATCAGTTTGTTATCTGAAAGCTGATTTTGCACAGCGACTATGGCATTTAGCACCACAGGTGCAAAAACACATTCCGAACAGGATGTGAAAAATGACAGCTGTACTGTTCATGGGGAGGTGTAAAAAATGGCAATGTTGAAAATCTGCAGTGAAAGTATTTCAAAAACTGGTGAAGTCACAAGCATGTGTGGAAACTGTGCAACGCACACCCGTAATGTAATTAGTTTGGGGATTTTTTACAGCAGATTGTCAACACAGGCATTTTGGAACCTCCAATCATGAACAGTGTCACTGTGATTTTCTTTATTTGTCCCGAACAATGATTTCCCACAGCGACCACGCATTTCTGCGCTGAAAGTGTGAAAACACATTTCAGCCATGTTGTGAAAAATGACAGCTGTACTGTTCATAAGGAACTGTGGAAAAATGCCACTGGTGAACATCTGGACTGAAAATATTACAAATTCATGAACTTACGAGGGTGCGTGGAAACTGCGCAATGCTCACTCGTAACAGTCATTTTATGGACTTTTGTCACCAAATTTTCAGCATAGCCATTTTAAGACCTCTGCTCATGAACAGTGTCACTATGATTTTCTTAATCTGTCCCAAACATTGCTTTTGCACACTGACTGTACCATTCTGCGCTACATATTTTGGGCAAGATGTGAAAAATGGCAGCTATACTGCTCATAAGGAAGTGTAATAAAATGGCAATGTTGAAAATCTGGCGTGCAAATATTAAAAATGTGCAAACTTGCGAGCGTACATAGGAACTGCGCAACGTGCGCTCCTAAAACAGTCATTATTGGGAATTTTTTCACCAAATTTTCAACATAGCCATTTTAAGACCTCTGCTCATGAACATAGCCACTGTGATTTTCTTAATCTGTCCCAAACATTGATTGCGCACACCGACTGCGCCATTGTGCGCTACATGCACGGAAACACATTTTGGGCGAGATGTGAAAAATGACAGCTGTACTGCTCATAAGGTGGTGTGGTAAAATGGCAATGTTGAAAATCCAGAGTGCAAATATTAAAAATTTGCTAACTTACGAGTGTGCGAGGAACTGCGCAACGCCACACAGAAAACAAAGTCATTTTTAGATTTTTCATCAAATTTGCAACATAGGTTTTTTGAGAGCCCACCTTATGAACACTGGCACTGTCGTTTCATGAATCGGTCCCGAAAGGTGATTTCTTGCAGTGACTGTGAAATCACCCTTCGGGCCCAATTAACACCATAACAGTTCAAGAATTCATGAGGAAGGGTCCCAAAATCCCCATGTTGAAAATTTGGTGCCAAAATTCCAAAAAACGCCTGAGATATGCATTAAAGTTGAAAAACCCCTATTTATTGCATTATACAGCTTACCGGCATTTCCTCAGTTCGTGGTCGGCTTTGAAGAGTGCAGACGTGTTCCGGTCCACCAAGATTGCCGCGCCGAGCTCCGGAGGTAAGCATGGGGTGAGGGGGGGTGTGGAGAGGCAGGGTGCGCAGTGGTGGGCAGGAGATCACTGAGGGAACTTTTTTGTTTACAGGTTTTTTTAGGAAGATGACGAGGATGTTTGCCTGCTGGGGTGGGCTCCCAGCGTGGCAGCTGGAAGGCTGTTTGGGGAGGCCTGGAGCTGATGGGGGATTGGGCACCTGTCGGCCACAACAATTTCTGCCACGCTGGGGTGGGTTCCAGCGTGGCACCTGGAAGTTTTTTTTTGGGAGGGGCCTGGGCCGTGGGGATTGGGCATCTCCGCTGGCCACAGTATGCGGGGGCAGTACACATACGCACATGCGGGCGCGGTGTAAGTGCGGGGGGGCACTGTCACTGAATCGGAGCTCTCCCTTTCAACTGTACGGCACTGCATTTTCAACTGCTGTCATAGACAGCTGCAGCGTTCATTGGAGAACTGCAGCCACGCCTGCAAACACACTGACTGAATTGCAAGACGGGTGCCACACCTCCGAAAACTTGGATGTTGGCACTATGTTTCTTGCACATGCGTGCAAGCAAACATAAAAAAGGGAAAACAGAACAGCATGGGTATTGTGGGGTAAGACTGACATCATCAAGCGGCATAGCATACAGCCTTGTCATCCTTAAGTCTCCCCCCCCTACCCACAGTGCTAAAAGTATGCCATCAACAGCATTTCTAGGAGGGTGCTATGCCAACAAATCTTGGCAATGCCATGAAGCTCTCTACATTGTAAAGAAACCGCCAGTTCACCAGGGCCTTATAATAAGGCACCAGACAGTCACAAGTGTCATTAATACTGGCAAGGTGGAGTATGCCACCAATAGATTACTGTGAAGTTACTTGGGAACTCACTGTCCCCCTCTTAGTATGGCCCCCTCAGATACATACAGATGCTGAGGCAAATAGCAGCCTGCAGGCAGTCAAAGGTGTGTCGGCAATGGCCTGAGCAGAAAAAGAGAAGAGAAGAGTTCATGTTGGGGACCACAAATAAAATAGGAGGCCCATTTTGTTGCAGGTGTGCTCATATGAGACAACAGTAGCTGTGGGAGAAAGGCCAGTGTTCAGTGGTACCATATTTGGTAGGTGGTCAGAGAAGGTGTGTGTGTATGTCTGTTTAAGTGAATCTGTGAGATGGTAGGGTCAGAGGTCAGGTGCCGCATAAAACCGAGAATGCCCCAACCTAGATTCTGCACTGTACAAATCATCAATTCCATGGCTACACAGAAGTGGCTTTGTTGCCAGGCAATAACGCGTAGCATTTCTGGTGCTCAGTCACATTAGTTTGAAATCTACATATGCTGGCTTATGAACATAACCTCAAGGACAGCACCAGAAATGTTGTTATAGCCTGTGTAAGTGGTGCAGAGAGGCTGAGTCTCCCCACAGTTCCCTGTTAGGATCCCAGTCTCTCCACTGCAGCCTCTAAGTATCTGCTGGGTCAAACAAGTGCTAAGTAATCACCATCTAGGGCACTAGGATGACTGGCAGACAGTGGCTAATGCTTTTAGAGGCAACTCCTGTCCCTCACGTATCCCCCTGCCACTCACCAACCCAGTCAAACATAGCCGTGTGTGTACCCCATATGTCCTCCCGCTACCTGCAAAGTTCAGGAATGGTCTCTGTACTGGTGTGCATAGTCAAAAAAGTTCAGGTCAGATCGCCAAGCTGGCCATCATCTGAAGCTACACTATGATAGCAGCCATCGCCTCAACCAACTTAATCTCCATGTGGAAGCTGAAGACTGTTGCTGCCAGGATGCAGTGTAGGAGGGTTGCTGTGCCTCATCCAGCTTCAAAGACACAGCCCTGGCATACGATCTTACCCAACTCATCACCTCCCCTACCAGAATGGACCTTAGAACAGGGACCTCTACCCTTATAGACCTCATCTTCACTAACAGGCCACAGAACCTCTCCCATGTAAGGGGGGGAAGGGATAAGGGAGGGGCTGACCAGAAGCCCTCCCCTCCAGATGAGGGGAGTAGCCTTCAAGCCCAAGGGGGGGAGGGGGGAAACAGACTGGAGGTGGAGGTTTCAGGAGGAGCAGGGGAGGATGGAAGTATAAGGAATCTGGGTGGGGTTCGACAAAAGGATCAGGGATAAGGGTGGGGTTAGTGTTAGTAAATGCCAGAGCTTGGGAAACAAGTTGCCAGAGTTCCAGGCCATGCTGTTGGGATGTATGCAGTCACGAAACGTGGCCAACAAAACCATGACTGGGACCTAAATGTACGGGGTACACTATGCTTAGGAAGGATAGAAAGGAGGGCAGAGGGGTGGAGGGCTATGTTCATTAGAGATGACATAGAAATTGCTATGGTAGAAGAGGCAGAGGGATACGTGGAGGCCTTATGGGTCACTTTACGATCCCCAGCAGGAGATAAGGTCAAGCTGGGAGTATATAGGCCCCCGGATGAGTGATGTTCTAGAGGATGGTTTGCTGGACAACATCATTGCCCAGTGTGGTCCAAAAGGGAAGGAGTGGTGTTGATGGGGACCTAATATGCCAGGTACAAACTGGGGAACCATGTCCTCTAAGGTGGCCAAGGAGCAGAGGCTGCTGGATGGCTTCCAGGATGTGTTCTTAACACAGCATGTGATGGAGCCCACAAGGGAGGGGCATGTCCTGGATGTGGTTCTGGCAGATGGGGATCTGGTAAGGGACATGGTTGTACAGGACCCCCTGACTGGGAGCGACCACAATACTGTCTGGTTTCAAATAAGCATGGGGGAGTGGGGGTGAGATCTAGGACACTGGCAGTGGACCTCAGGGGCAGACTTTATGGGCATGGGAAATATTCTCAAGGATCACTTGAAGGGATTACCTCAACAACAAGTGTGGAAGGAGATGGGAGGTCATAAAACGGGACTTCATGAGGCAGTCAGGATCTGCGCTAGTTGAAACGAAGGGAGCAAGGTCACATAAACCATGCTGGTGGTCCAGTGAGGTCCAGGTAGCAGTCAGAGAAAAGAAGGCGGCTTACAAAAAATATAAAACAACAAGAGGATAGGGATAAGAAATGTACCAGCTTGGCATCTAGAAAAGTCACCCGTATGGTGAGGGAGCAAAGTCCAGTAAAGAGCAACGGCTGGCACAGGGGATACATGGAGGGGAAAAGGGGTTCTTCCAGTACATTGGGGAGCGGAGAAAAACTAAGGGCCATCTCAGCAGATTAAGATCAGAAGGAGGGTGGGTGGAAGAGGCGAGGGACCAGGCAGAGGTATTTAATGAGTACTTTGCCTCTGTGTTCACTAGGGAGGGGGATGGGATATCTACAAAGCAAGGCACAAAGGGGATAGAAGCAGCAGGGAGTGGGATCAGGGGAGCAACAGAAATGGAGCAAAAGGGAGGGAAAGGTACCCCAGGGGTGTCACATCTGGATAAGGATAAAAAGACCAGTAAGGTGGAGGGGACGATGATGCCATCCCCACCAAGGTGTGGTTTGCCCTCAAGGCCCTAAAGAAAGACAAATCTCCTGCGGATGGCATTCATCTGAGAGTACTATGGGAATTGGCGGACATACTGGCTGCAATTTCTGGCGGAGCTTTTCAACATGTCACTTGAGACAGGGAGGGTACCTAGGATTGAGAGAGGCACATGTGGTACCAATCCATAAAGGGGGCCAAGGAAGTACCAGGAAACTATAGACCCATGAGGTTTAACCTCGGTGGTGGGAAAATTAATGGAGAGTATACTAAAGGAACGATTGGGGTTTACTTTGGAGGTGGGAGGTCTGGATAGTCGGCAGCATGGGTTTGTGCCAGGTAGATCATGTCAAACCAACCTTGTGGAGTTCTATGAATGGTAACATCAGAACTGGACAGAGGTAAGCCTGTGGATGTATTATTCTTGGACTTCAGCAAGTGCTTGACTCTGTCCCCACAATGGTCTGGTGGAGAAACTGATGGGGTTAGAGTAGGCCCTTTGATGGTCAGATGGATTGAAAACTGGATAGCTGGACGCACTCAGAGAGTAGTGGTCTGTGGGGAGCTCTCAACCTACAGAGGTTGGTAGTGGGGTACCACAGGGCTTGGTCCTGGGTCCAGTCCTGTTTAATGCATACATATCAGACATCAGGGACGGTATAGGGTGAAATGAGTCTCTTCAGGATGACTCCAAGATGGGAGTAGTAGTTGAGGGAGAAGAGGAGGTTGGCCCTGCAAGGGGACCTGGACACCCCTGGAAAGCTGGGCTCACACATGGAAATTAAATTCAATATCACCAAGTGCAAGGTGTTGCATCTTGGTCGGGAAACCCAAACACAGGTACACCCTGGGAGGGAGGTGCTGGAAGCCTCAACAGGGAAAAAGACCTAGGGGTCATGGTGGATACATGTATGAATAACACTGAGCAGTGCAGGAGCAGCTAGCAAGGCAAACAGGATGTTGGGATGCATCGCAAGGGGATCACCTCTAGGAGCAAGGAAGTGATTCTGCCATTGTACAATGGACTGGTTAGACCACACCTTGAGTACTGTGTACAGTACTGGAGACCACACTTGAAGAGGGACATACAGCTCCTGGAGAGGGTACAGAGGAGGGCAACAAAGATGATACGAGGCTAGGGGATTTGACTTACGAGGACAGACTTGAGGAGCTCTGCCTGTTTTCATTGGAGGAGAGGAGAGATTTGGGACATGATTGAGGTCTTCATGTACCTCAAGGAATAAATAGGGTAAACATGGAGGGATCTTTAGACTAAAGCAGGAGGCATCACCAGAGGGCATGGTTTGAAGTTGGAAGGTGGAAGGGTGAGGGGGAAAAGAGGAGGAGGTTTTTCACTGAGAGGGTGGTGGACCCTTGGAATGCTCTGCCTGGTGAGCTGGTTCAGAGATCCACAGTGGAGAGCTTTAAGAGAGGTGGGACAGACACAGAAAGTGGATGTATCAGATGATGGCCTGTCCCGGGGGGGTGGGGATGGATGATAGGGGTTTCTGGAGCACAAGGGATGGGAGGGTCTCGGCACCCAACTAAGGATCTAGGTTCGAGCAGACTTGATAGACCATAAGGCCTAATCTGCTGGCAAATAGTATGTTAGTATGTCACTGTGCTCCCTGACTCTATTAGTGACCATTCCCCGGTGACCTGCTGGTGGTCAGCTAAAATACCCCCTGCCCCCCCCAAGTCACCATACAAAGGCGACTAAAAAAATGAGGCCCAGCGCATCTCAAAGTACACCTAGCTACCAGCAACTGGCTCCCCATTTACACCGCGCAGTCTGTAGACATGGCACTCTCCCACTTTACAGCCACATTCAATGAGGCCTGTGACATCTTTGCTCCCTTCACTAAACAAGTAGTGAAAACCAGATACACACCCTGGATCTCACATTCACTACTTAACCAGCTACAACAAAGGGACAACCCATGGCATAAGGCCCTAGACTCCCAATGCACACAGGATAGACAACTTTACCGGGAGGCCCGCAACAAATGTACCTGGGCCTTACGGCAAGCTAAAGCTACATATTATCAACAAACCCTCACCTCCTCCTGGGGCAACGGTAAACAATTTTGGAACAATATAAAAGAACTCAGTGGGAAATCTTGCTCCCCTACCCCTACACAACTCACAGTTAATGGGGATACCACTCAGGATCCTACTACTATCACGAAGCCCTCAACCCTCCTTCCTCGGATCTCTCCCACCCTACCACCTAACTTCTACAACCCTCCCCACCCTCCCCCAACACCTCGAACAACAACAATACAACACCCTTTAGACTAAGAATCATATCCTGCCACGAGGCCAAACGCTACATTTCCAAAGCACTTGCTAATGCCCGATATAGCAATGATTCCCTTGATCTCAAACTCTTTCGGCTGACCCTGGATATTACACTACCCCATCTCACAAAAATTCTCAACCTGTCACTATGCTTTAGTCAATTCCCCACAACCTGGAAGAGAGCCATAATCACACCTATTCTGAAGAGCGGCAACCCCACTATCACAAGCAACTATAGACCGATATTGATACTCCCACCTCTCTCCAAAGCTCTGGAAAAAATAGTATCAGACCAGCTTACTGAACACCTAACTAAACACAACCTTCTTTGCCGAGAACAGCATGGTTTCCAGAGAGGCCACAGTACCATCACAGCCCTTACTGAGCTCACCTCATTTATCCATGAGGCCCTTGACCAAGGCTCAGTGGCAGGGGCGATGAGTGGATCGACAGGCAGTTTGACATGGTCAGTACAAGCTATTGCTCTGTGTCCTCCCTCAACTCAACTTGGTCCCAGAGGCAACTGCCTGGTTCAAAGACTACCTCTCAGGCTGGTCACAACAAGTCAAGATAAACACTACCCTCTCCTTCTGCAAACTAGTATGCTGTGTCCCACAGGGGTCTATACTCGGCCCCCTACTATTCACCCTCTTTTTAAACTCTCTCCCCAAGTCTTGCAGCAGTCACCTGCTACTCTACACTGATGATGAGGTAGTGTTTTGGAAACACCCACAGCCTAGCGCTCTCCAACTAGCCCTGCAGGACTTCTTTAGGTAGCTAGAAACTTGGTTCACTGAACACCGCCTTATCATCAATTATCAAAAACCGAAGTCCATGATCTTTGCGCACCGACAAAGCCCACATAGTCATTCAGCACTACTAACAAAAAACTCACATGGCTCCCCACTAGAACAAGTTTCATGTTTTAAATATCTTGGAATCGCATTAGACACCTCCCTCTCCTACCATAGTCATATACAACTTCTCTCCTCCGCTGTCAACGCTAGAGTGTGCATCCTCTACAGACTTAAACACTGCTTACCTACACAGGCCATGCAGCTTGCGGTCTCCTCCTCCATCCTCTCTCTGGTAGACTACAGGATAGTCATATATGTCTCTGTGGAACCGACCGCCCTACGTAGCATCAACACTGCCTTGAATAAAGCTTGTCACCTAGTCACAGGCAGTGATAGGTTAACGCACACCTGTGAGCTCTATGCTTTCGCTGGTTGGCTTAACTTCCAAGGAAGGCTAAAGTACCACTCCTGCATCCTTGCAAAAAAGATACATCTCCAGCTAGCCCCATCGGCCTCCACTCAATTATCAGCGCAGTCCCCTACAGGCGTACTACAAGACTCGCAGCCAACACCTCATTCCTTGTCCCCCACTGTAGAACATACCTTGGGCAAAGATCTTTCCACTACCGTGCCCCACTTTGGCTCAATAGTCTACCCCCCATCTCCCAGACCCATAGTCTCTCCCTATTTAAAACAGGCCTCAAAGCACAACTCTTTGACTCGGCAATATGTGACTATGGATAACACACAGCCCTCCGCTCGTCCTTTCACACCCTCTCCCCTGACCAAATACCTGACACAGGGTCTCTCTAGATCCCACGAAACAGTATCCTGCACTTCCCTGATAAGGGGCATCTCGTATGCCACCAACTACTGTCACCTGTTAACTAAGATAAAGCTAAGACTGCATTACCCTGTACTGTAACGCTAATACTGTTTGTATATGTTCGTTTTCTGTAAATGTATACCCTCCACCCTCTGTAACCGGCGTGGAGCCTTTGCAAAAGAGTATATGACTCAAGGGACTGTAATTCCGATTATATTCAATAAATAAAAAATAAATAAAAATGTTGCGTAGATGTATTTATTTATTTATTTAGCTTTTGTTAACCAGGTAAGCATGCTAGACAGTCAAGTGCCTATTTTCAGGTATGACTCGGGAGAATTACAAGGTACAGGCAATAACAATACAGAGTCAAGGTACAGCAATCAACAAGGTACAGCAGGTACAGGCAGTAACAACACAGTGGCAATACAGAGTCAAAGCATGGCAACAAGAAGCAGCAGTCAAGAAAGCAAACATAGATCTTTTTGGGCCACATCTAGTCTTTGGTCCTTCATAGAAACATTGACAATGATAGTAGAAAAAGACCAAAGATACACAGATGTTGACAGCAGATAAGGGCCTATGGTACACCTAGTCTACCCATTTGTGCACTTAACTGTGCTTCTTCAGGCTTCCCCAGGACTAGGTTGTCCCCTTCCCCCCGACTACCAGGATCCCCCTGATGCCTATCCCATGTATTCTTAAATCATGCAATCATTTCTGCCCCCACCACCACCTCCAGCAGGGCATTCCACTTGTCCACCACTCTCTCTGTGAAGAAGTACTTCCTTATGTTCCCTCTGAACCTCCCTCCCTCCAGTTTCATCCCATGTTTCCTAGTCCTGGTGCATCTTTTTCTGGGAAGAATTGTGTTTTCCTGCACCTTGTTCTTCCCCATGAGGTATTTATATGTCTCAATCATATCCCCCGTCTCCCTCCTCTCTTCCAGTGAGTGCATATTTAAGTCTTTCAGTCTGTCCTTGTAGGTTTTGTGATGTAATTCTTGCACCATCTTGGTTGCCCTCTTCTGAACTGCCTCCACCCTGTCTATGTCCTTCTGAAGGTAGGATCTCCAGAACTGGACACTGTATTTGAGGTGTGGCCTCACTAGTGTCTTGTATAGTGGAATTATGACCTCGCTTTTCCTGCTGGTGATACTTCTGCCTATGCATCCCAGCATCCTGTTGTCAGTCCATCCAGTCTTCCTGAATTCCCTATTTAGCCCTGGGGCCTACTGTTCCTCCAGGGTTCTAGCCCTCTCCACCCCACCCCATTCTCCTTCCTGATTTTGTCACACTGAGCAACCACTATTCCATTTATTCTATCCTAACCATGGTTAAACCACTACGATTTTTGCTCCCACCACCTTGGCTGGCAGCCTATTCCATGGCTCCATCACTCTTTCTGTATTACAGTTTCTTACGTCCCTCCTGAACCTCCCTCATGTTAGCTTCCACTCATGACTACATGACTGTGAGCTGGTATTCAAGTTAAATAGTCCCCCTTCACCCTGTTAATTCCTTTTAGGAATTTTATTTTTTTTTGAACTTGCATAATTTTTATTAGGAGTTTAAAAGAACTTCCATGAATTCAGTGTACAGTGTACATTCCATTGAAGGATTACTATACATCAAATAGTCATTATTTAAAAAACACTTCAAACTCTCTGCAAGCGTACGACTTTCAATATGACTCCAAGGAGTATTTCCCTTTTATCTCTACCCTACCTTAAAGTACAACCATCTCAGTGGCACTCAAACAGTACCATGGGGAAACACATTCCCATTACCCCTGCCCTTTCAATCCTTCTTTGTATAAACTGTTTTAAACTATATAACAGTTACATAAGCTCTACTTGATTAACCATATTTATAATGATCCAATCTCAGTTATTTGATTTATCCATCAGTGCTCTAAACACATTCTCAAAGAAACAATAAAGCCAAAACTAAAGTAGAAATAGCAAAGGAAGAAAAAAAAGAAAGGAAAAAAAGACTTTTTAAAAACTTTCTGTTGACGTGGGTGCAAAGTGTCTCAAGGTAGCAGATATTGAGCTAGTATGGGAGTGCCCTCCAGATTCTCGATGTATTCATAAAATGGAAGCCATCTAGCATTGAATTGATCTGTTTGTATTCTTAACCGGGCCGTTATGGCTTCCATCTCTTTAATTCTGTTAATATTGGCCCTCCACATGGAGAGAGATAACTGGTCCGAACTTAACCAGTGTTGGGTAATCACTTTTAGTGCAGCTGCCACTAATATGTAGTATAAATATCTCTGGTTTTTGGTCCTCCCCTCACTAGGTAGAAGACCCAGGATCAGATGGGAGCTAGTTAGCACAAACTCCATTGAAAGATGCTCTGTAATGCCTGAGCCACCTGTTCCCAGTAATTATTTATCTGAGGGCAATCCCAAAATATGTGGGCATAAGAACCGACTCCTCCGCATCTCCTCCAACATTCCTGGGACTTACCCTTTGAATAATGAGCTGAGACCACTGGAGGAATAAAGTACCTGGTAACCACTCTCCACCTAAAATCCCACCAACTTGGAGAGCTAGAAGTGCTGGGGATCCCTGCCTAAACTCTTGTCCATTCCTCTTCAGCAAGATGCAAACCAAGCTCCTCTTCCCATTTTTGTTCAATTTGTTGAGTCAGTACCTTACTCACCTCCTCCTAAAGTGACTTGTAAATGAAGGATATGTAGCCCCTCGAGTCTGTCCCCTTACTTTTGAAGAAGGTGGTTCTCACTGGGACCGTCGGGTCTGCCAGAATCTCCCCCACTCCCACATTTGTTAAGATGTAGTGTCGGTATTGTAGGTATCTATAAAAATGCTGTCTTGGAAGGTTATATTCACCCTGCATTTCCAAAAAGGATTTCAGTGTGAATTGGGTAAGGAACACCAATCCTTTTTCCTGCCACCTCCTGAAACAAGGGTCCCCTGAGGAGGCCGGAAATCCCGGCAGAGAACAAAGGGGAATATACCTCCAGACTGGGGTCTCCACCCTCCAGTGTAGCCGTACCTCCAGCCATATTTTAAGGATATATTTAGTCCATCTGTTATTGACTAGTTTAAGATCTGAGTGTGTGGCAACCCAGGGTAGCAACCTCAATGGTATGTTTTGATGTGCTCCATGCTCCATCAGAGACCAACCCCACTTCTGACCTGAATTTAATATGCTTAGGATAGGCACCACTTGAGCAGCTTTATAATAACTATATAAATCGGGGATTCCCCTGCTCCCCCTAGTCTTTGTATCTGTGAGGAGATCCCACCGCTTTCTAGGTTTCCTTCCCACCCAAATGAATCTTGAGATTTTAAGTTTTAAATCTTTCCATTCCCTTCTAGAGAAAGCCAAGGGCAAGTTAGTGAACCAAAAAAGGTATCTAGGGAGCACGTTCATCTTCACTGTGTCTATCCTATGAGTAAAAGTAAGGGGTAGAGACTGCCATCTGTTTATGTCTGCAAAAACCGCTTTCTGGAGTGCGCCACAGTTAACTTGATATAGTCTTGATAATTTGATCGGAATCTGAATTCCCAAGTACCTTACCTTCTCTCTGACCCAGTTAAACGGGATCAGCTCCCGCAAACTCTGTGTAATTCTCCCCTTTATTGGTAGAATCTCAGATTTATCCATATTGATTTTAAAGCCAGAGATCTTCCCAAACTGGTCCAAAAGGGCCATCAATGGTGGGATCGACCTCCCAGGGTCCTGCATATGTATCACTGTGTCATCCGCATAGAGTGACACTTTATTCTGAGCCTGAGCTATATTAATGCCCTGTATTTTGCTTTCCTCCCTTATGGCCTGGGCAAGGGGTTCCATGGCTAATGCGAAAAGCAAGGGCAACAGGGGGCATCCCTGTCTAGTGCCCCTCCTAATCGGAAAGGCCTCTGACAAAGTCCCATTAACCCTGACCCTAGCCGAAGGGTTCTGATAGGCCAAAGTGGCCCACTGTAAAAAGGCATCTTCAAACCCCATCCTTGTGAGAACTGCTTCTAGGTATGACCAATTTAGCCTATTAAAGGCCTTTTCCGCGTCCAAAAAAATAGCAGTCTGGATACTCTGGGAAGCATTCTTGTAATCCAAGATATTTAGCAAACGCCTGATGTTATCAGACATATGTCTGTTTGGTATGAATCCGGTTTGATCCAGATGTATCACATTTTCAATATGCTTTTGTAGTCGGTTAGCTAGGATTTTTGTGAGGATTTTATAATCTTGGTTTAACAGGGAGATGGGCCTGTATGATTCACAAAGCTCTGGGGATTTCCCCTGCTTCAGAATGACTGTGATCATAGCCTCACTCCAGGAACCTGGGGGTTCATTATTCTATAGGATAGCATTCAGCACCATAGCCAACTTGGGTGCTAGTGTTTTTTAAAATTTTTTATAGAACTCGGTCGGGTAGCCATCAGGACCCGGGGATTTATCTGAAGGAAGCTTGTCTATAACTGCTGCTATTTTCTTCTCTATAATGAGAGCGGACAGCTCCTGCTGCATTCCTGGGGAGAGCTTGGGCAGCTTCAGGCTCCGCAGAAAGGATTCTGCATTCTTTTGTACCTCTTCTGAATCTCTCCTTTCACTATATAATTCCCTATAATAATTTTTAAAAGCCTTGGCTATTTCTCTAGGTTTCTCTATCCGGGGTGCATTCCCTTTTCCACCTTGGAGAGATGAGACATATCCGCCTGCTTGTTCCTTTCTGAATCTCATGGCAAGGAGCTTTAAGGCCCTGCCCCCCCCCATAATATTTATGATTTGTGTAACGCAGCATCCACTCCGCTTTGTCCGCTTCTAACTTATTGAGTTCTTTCCTGCTTTCCAATAAGTCCCTCCAGATTTTCTCCTTACCTTCTGGATTACTTTTATGTTCCTGTTCTAACCCTCTTATCTTAGTTTGCAGTTCTTCTATCTTTTTGTTCTTCAATTTCTTCCTGACTGAAGCTAGACTGATTAATTGTCCCCTTAGAACAGCCTTCATTGTGTTCCACCACACCATTGGGGTACTGTCCGAGATAGGGGAATCTGTCACAAGATTTTTTATATCCTCTGTGATTTGTCGTATGATATTTTTATCATTAAGTAATGAAATATTCAATCTCCAATTCGTTGTCCTAGGTTCCCTCTCCCAAACAAAATCTACTGAGATTGGGGCATGGTCAGAGATAGTCATTGGGTAGATTACCGAATTGGAAAAGAGGTGGACATCTGTGGTATATGTTATGAAAAAATCTATACGAGAGTATGATTTCTGGGGGACTGAGTAGAATGTATAATCCCTTTCTTTTTTGTGATATAGTCTCCAAATGTCCCCAAACCCCGCCTCCTGCATTAATGTATTCAAACACTTCGTGGCCTGTTTAGAAGTCTCCAACTTTTCAGATGATCGGTCTAAAACTGGGCACAATGTGGCATTAAAGTCACCTCCAAGTATTAACCGACCCCTGGGAAGCGAGACTCCTTTTAGGAATTTAAAGGTCTCTATCATATCTCCTCTCTTGATTTTGATCTCTAGCAAGTACATGTTCAGTGCCTTGAGGTGCTTCTCATAGGACATGCCGTGCTGGCCCTGAATCATTGTTTTTTACCCTGTGCTGCACCGTCTCAGGACTATCTTTATCCTTCCTGAGGTGAGGACCCCAGAACCAGGTGCAGTACTCCAGGTGTGGCTTCACCAAGGATCTATACAGGGGAAGTATTACCTTTCTCTTTCCTCTATCAGTACTCATCCCGATACATATAAGCATCCTATCTGCCATGCTATAAACTTTGTTGCACTGACTCGACTGCTTTAGGGACTCACTGATGATATCTCCAAGGTCTCATTCCTCAGCTGGAGTACTGAGTCTCACCCTCCCATCCAGTACTCTGTCCTGGGGCTATTATTCCCTAGGTGCATCCTTACACTTTTTGTCATTGTATTTCAACCGCCTAACCCTTGACCACCCCTAAAGCTTTTGCAAGGCTCTGCATTTCCTTTGTTTTCTTGTCACTATCCACCCTTCCAGATAGCTTAGTGTCATCTATGAAGAGACACAGCCTGCTCTGGATCCCCTCACCAATGTCACTGATGAAAATGTTGAAGAGGACTGGACTGGACCCAGGAAAGATCCCTGTGGAACGCCATTGATGACTTCCCTCTCTTCTGATTTAACCCCATTGACCACTGCCCTCTGTTGCCTCCCCTTTAGCCAGTTACCTACCCAATTACTACAACCTTAGCTGCACTCAGATCCTCCATCTTCTTTAGAAAGCACCTTTGGGGTACTGAGTCAAAAGCATTGCTTTGGTCGAAGTTGAGCAAATCCACAGCATTGCTTCTATCCAATTCCCTTGTCACCCAGTCAAAGAAAACTATCAAGCTGATCTGACAAGACCTCCCTGCCATGAATTTATTCTACTTACTATCCTGGAGACTGTTGCTCTCCAAGTAGTCCATAGAGATCCTTTTTGACCAGTGACTCCATCAGTATTCCTACAATAGAGGTAAGACTAACAGGTCTATAGTTCCCTGCTTATTCCTTGCCCCCCCCCCATGGAGTAAAACTATGCCACCCTCCAATCCTTCTGAACCACCTCTGTTCTTAGAAAGGTGTTGAATAGACCTACCAAGTTATCAGCCATTTCCCTGGGTATCCTCAGATGCAACCCATCTGACCTTGGGGCCCTATCAATCTTAGGGCTGCCAGCCCTTTCATGACCCTTTCGCTAGTAAATGCTGGCTGCCTCATCTCTTGGACCCCCTTAATGGCTGCTTTGATGCCATTCTTTGGCAAGTTTCCACCTTCCTCCTGAGTGAAAACTGAGAAAAAGTAATCATTAAGGATGGCAGCCTTTTGCCTATCCATCTCAATCACCCTATTCCTCCCTGTAAGCCTCACAATTCCTCCTCTTTTCTTTCTTTTTTCACTAATATAACTGAAAAACTGTTTTTCTCCACTCCTGACCCCCTCTGCAATATGCAGCTGTGTGTCTACTTTTGCCTCCCTAACCGCCCTCTTTGCCGCCGCATTTTTCAGCAAATATTCTCTCTGTTCTTCCTCTCCCTGCTTTTCTTAAAATTTGTAGAAGGCCTTTTTATTGGCCCTCACTGCTTTCCTGACCCTTGCCAAGAACACGATAGTGGTCTCTTGAACCTATTCTCTTTTGTTACTGTTCTCATGCATACCTTAGATGCCCTGAGAATGGCTCTCTTTAACTGCCCACATCTCTCTGCTACACCATCTATGTTGTTTACCCCTACTAACTTATCCCTGACCTGCTCCTTCAGCCTATTGAAGTCTGCCCTACTAAAACCAAGGACTTCAACTCCCATTGCAGTTTACGAGACCCGAGGGCCAGTTCGAACTAAACAGAGTTATGGCTTCCCTACTCCCACAGCTCCTACCACCTCCAAGTCGGTAAGCACCACATCGAGAACTCTGGTCTGCCTGGTGGGCTCCTTAAAGGGACACCGTCAGCCTGTTTTTCATCATATCATTTCTTGTTAAAAACTCACATTTTATGATTACTTACCTTCTCTAAAATTCATTGATGTTGCTGTTTGTTTTGTCGTTTTTTTTTTGTTTAGTAGAACTGAAATACATGTCAATATATGTAACCCCCCTGCAAATGGGGGTTCCCAAAAGACTTCCAGGAGCTTGCTTGAATGCTCCAAGCCTGAATGGTGTTTGGCATTTAAGCCATTTATCAGTGAGTGTTTTTAGAACCTCTGGTACTGTCTCTTTAAGAGCTGTCTGCTTGCAGACATAATTAGTTTGTATGGGGGACTGTGTGTTTCTTTGATTGAGTACCACCAAGCTGCTGCCAATTCACTTCATTTTGCAGTCACTAGGAGTGCAAAGGGAACCTATCTGAAAGATGTAACTGTTTGCCAGAAATTATTTAGAGTAATAATGAAATTACAGTTTGTCTAACCTGCTTTCTTTGCAGTCAGAACTGTGTCTGCTAGTTCCCATTCTAGTTTTGAACTGCTAAACTGGACCAATCAGTGTGGGGTAAGCTAGCTCTAAAATGGTGCCTTGACGAATCAGAACTTGGACTCATAATCTGAGCCAGCCACAAGAGGATTGTATGGGCAGTGACTCTGGGAGATGCAGTTTAGACTTCAGTGCCTTTTTGGACCAACAGCAGCAGTCTATTGTGAGTGACAGCCAATCCAGTCAAGAACTGGGAGGAACTCAAAGGAAGTGCCCGTTTTGTCGGTTGGAGTTTTCAGTTGAGCTTTGCAGTGAAGAAGGAAGGAGCCCTGTGCTTTTTCAGTGTGCAGTTTTAGTCAAAACGTGTAAGGCCCAGAGTTCCGGTCTGCAGCTTGTGTAACAGCTTGTTAGGACTGAATCCGTCCTGTGAAAAGAATCAAAGGATCTCTGAAGAGTAGAAACCAGGCTCACCCTGTAGAAGACTGGAGGAATTGCTGAAAATTGCACTCTGTCTGTCAGGAACTGAATCTGCTGTGTGTTCTCCCGGTATTGTGCAGTAATTGCGATCGGGATACAGATGCAGCCTGCCTGGTATAGTGCTTCTTTTATATGGATGTGAAGAGGTTTGTGTACCTCAAGTGAGCCCTGCTGACATTGAAGGACCTATCTTATTTGGAGGTCGTGAGTACTAATTCAGGGTCGCTCCTGTTGAATTGCCACATTAAATCCAAATGGAATTACTGTACTGCTGACTGTTTAATTCTCCTTTTCTCTGTGTGAAAGGGCCCCTACCAGCTGCCACGGTTTGGACTAGCCACTAGGGCTTGGGTACCCAGGGACAGTAACTGATAGGGATAGGCCTGTGCACAGAGCCATGGAGTAGAGTGTAGGAGTGATAAGCTAATTAACCTGATTTCCCCGTCCTTGTTATATCCCCTAAATAAATCAGAGCTGCTTGTTTCAGCAAAGTTATACTGCCTGAGGTATTTGTCTATGTTAAAGTACTGTACTGTGATTGTTGCACTGTATCTCATTTCACAGGAGGTCCCAGTGCCGGAACCAAACCTGGGGTAAGTGTATACTGTGAAGGTAATTTGATATATTGTGTGGCCACTAGTGGAAGAAAGGGGTTGGTGTCCCAGAGGGCTGTGACCAAGTTAGTTTAACTATTGCAACCCTGACCTCTGGGTGGAGGCACCCGCCATTGGATCCAGGCCCTCAACCTGTTAGTGGCAAATCAGGCAGGGTAGTAGCCCCTGGGATAGCGCATCTAGGGGTTACATCTTGGAGGCTCACCGCTGGGATTGTGTGTCCTCTAGTGGCCATATTTACGAACCACTGTTAAGAAAAAAATGGGTACCCGACAGAAGTGGCTGTGCACGGCTGGTGGAGTGGTGTACTGGGAGGAGATCACCCCCAAAATGCTATGCTTATCCTGGACATCCCCTGGGTATCAATACGGACACTGTGCAGGAGTACTTTCCAAGGTGGAAGGTTTACAAACCCTGTGGTGGTGGGTCGGCATGCTAATCTGCTCACCCACACTTTCCTGGCCCTAGTAGAGTTTAAGGATCCCATAGATAGCTCCAAAGTGCCACAGACCATTACCCCAGAGGGAGCCCTCACTGCTTGGAGAGTGATAACTAAGGACAGTAAAGACCGGGGAATCAGCCCCACCACTATCTGAAACTTTTGAGGAGAAATTTGCTGAATGGTTGCTGGGAGAGGGAAAACTGTGGAGGACTTGAAGAAACTATTCTTGCCACCTGGGGTGTTCTCCCCAACACCCCTCCTGCTCCAGTGCCCGTAATGGTGGCTGAACCAATGCAGACTCCTATTTCTGCACCTGCCATTAGTCACGACTCTTACCAAGGTTGAGGATCTTCTCTGGCACCCTCCCACCCCCAAGGGGAGGATGACTGGGAGACCTGGATAGACTATGTTGCCCCTAAGTGCTAGAATGGCAATGCTCGGAAGGCTAAAAGCTAAAGAGGGTTAGTGAGAGCCTCCGAGGTCCTGCCCTGGCTACCATCCGCTAAACGGGCCAGTAACCCTGAAGCGACTGCACAGGCCTATCTTGAGGCCTTGGAGAATGTGTAGGGAGCCCAGATTCTGATGAGGACCTATGGTGGAGAGTAAGAAATGCACAACAGTACCAAGGAGTTGTTGTCTGTGTATGTCTCTCGGCTGGAAAATTGTTGCAAGAATGCCTCAGAAAGGGTAGTTTGCCAGCGATTGAACTGGACCGAACCAGACTGGACAGAATCCTTAAGTCTGCCCTTCTCAGAACTGCTGTTGCTTCAGTTACGCCTGGCAAATCGACTGGAATCCCACCCTCCTATGATGAGTTAATGAGAGAAATTCGAGGAGTTGAGAAAAGGCGACCTCGGAGGTACCTGCACCAACAGCTGTGGCTACGACCCGAGGACTGAGGTGACCCATCAAGTGAAGTTCAGGGGCAGAGGTTGACAGTCAATGAGTGCTCTGACAAGGAAAAGATATGCCACAATGGGGCGAACTGTTGAGAGAGATCCGAATTCAAAACAGTCCCTTTATGAAGGCCACGCCTGCAAGTACGGGCCCTGACCTATATCCGACTGCATCTGCTATGGGGTGGGGTACCCACCCATGTATCTCCTGCTGATAACAGCTCCAAACTCAATTCTTTGACCATGGAAGTGAGAAACTGCGAGATGTCTCCAAATGCTTATCACGCCGCAGACAGAGATGGCACCCAGGTTTCCAGTTAGTAATACCCCGCCCTGGCTCCCAGTGTGGCGCCTCGGCCAGCTCAAACTCCAGAAAGTATGTTTTGCTATAATTGTGGGAAAGATGGGCACATGAAAAGGGAATGCCGGTCCCAAAGACACTGACAAAGTTGCATATAGGCTACAAGGAGAGCTTCGGAGAACAAATCAGTGGTTAAGAGGTGCACTCATGATCCCAGTGAGGGCACCAAAAATGCTAATTCACGTCCTTTTGTGGCAAGGTCAGTTGCCCAGGCCCCACTACCGCCTCCAGACTGGTCCAGAATAGTGGGTCCCTCCATGGAGACCACTGTAAGGTGAATGGAGTGTCTCCAAGAGCTGTATTAGACAGTGGCTCCCAAGTGACAATTATGTTCCAGGATTGGTATCAGAAGCATTTGTCAGACGTACCTCTTACAACCATTAGAAGGACTGCATGTATGGGGGTTAAGTGAGAAGGCCTACCCCTATTCCGGTATATCCGAATTTGGCTGTCTTTCCCACCTCCGTGGCTGGAGTGGCCGAACAAGTAGAGACCCTAGCCTTGGTGTGTCCCCACTGGACTGTATGATGGTGTCCCTTTGTTGATTGGAACAAATGCTCATATGTTCGGAAGGCTGGCACAGTTGTGTTATGAAAAACAGGGTCAAAGACTAGTAGAGCTTTAAGAGTTCTGGCTTTAATTAAGAAGGCCTATGAGGCACAGAGAGATGCTGAAAAACAGAACCAGAGGAACTGTCGAATTGTATGGAAGAAGGATCCTGAGTCTCTGATCCTGGCGCCAAATGCCCAGTGTACCTTACAGGAGAGGTCCATGATCAGAAAGGATGTTAAGAATAAAATATTAATGTTGGATGCACCAGGCGATGGAAAATTGCCAGAGGGACTGCTGGTCAAGCTTAGTATTTTGCCCGCTAGAGCCCATGCTTATGCCAGAAGGGTAATGGTCCAAGTTCATAATGTGTCTGAAAGAGACATTCGAGTAAACAGAGGTTGCATCCTGGCTAATGTGCATTGTGCAGACACTGCAGTGCTACCCAGCAGCAAGAGTTCAAGGAAGAATGACAGAGTAACGCCTGACTTGTTTGATTTCGTGCTCCCCGCTGCCAGCTGAATGGAAAGTGAGGATCAGTGAGAAGCTTGCCCAGAGAGACCAGGTGTTTTCTTTAAAGGAATGGGATGTAGGATGCCGTGCAAGGAGCTGAGCACAATATCCGGCTGCATGACGAAAGACCATTTCGTGGAGAGGTCTCGACGCCTGGCACCTGCTAACATAGATGATGAGCCGGCATCTGCAGAGATGTTAGCTGCTGGTGTAATACAAGAATCCAGAAGCCTTTATGCTTCCCCATTGTGGTAGGTGAGGAAAAGAATGGAACAGTAAGGATGATGTGTGGATTATCGCACTTTAAACCGGGCGGACTATCCCGATCAGTACACAATGCCCGCATTCAGGATGCTTTGGACTGCCTAAGCGGGAGCAAGTGGTTCTCTGTGCTGGATCTCGCAGTGGGTACTACCAGATCCCGATGGCCCCAGAGGGACCGTGAGAAGGCGGCCTTTATCTGTCCGCTTGGCTTCTATGAATTCATGAGGATGCCTCAAGGGATTTCAGGTGCCCCAGCCACTTTTCAGCGATTGATTGGAGCGTGCAGTGGGGGACATGAACTTACTAGAGTGCCTGGTATACCTAGATGATGTTATTGTGTTTGGCAGCTCACTGGAGGAACATGAGGCAGATTATTTAAGGTATTGGACCGACTGGAGGACTTTGGCTTTAAACTGTCCATTGATAAGTGTCAATTCTTTCAAACATCAGTAAAGTATGTGGACACATAGTATCCACCGAGGAATAGAGACCGACCAAGTAAAGTTGAGGCCTTGACCACCTGGCCACAGCCCAAAAATCTAAAAGAACTGCAAAGATTCCTGGGATTCTGTGGTTATTATCGGGCGCTTCATCAAGGACTATTCAAGAGTGATCCGCCCTTTACTTAACCTTATCAAGGTATCCCCAACCCACAAAAAATACCAAAGTCAGCGTCCTCAAGACTGAAAGAGTGTATTTTCATCCGAGTGAAGTATTTGGGCCCGCTGGACTCCTGATTGTGAGACTGCTTTTCATGAGATCATATATCAACTTACCCATGCTCCAGTGCTGGCCTATGCCGATCCAAGAAAACCTTCGTCCTGCACACTGATGCTAGCTTGCAAGGGTTGGGGGCTGTGTTGTACCAAAACACGAGAATGGCCTGAGACCAGTGGCCTTTGCCAGTAGAAGCCTGACCCCATCCGAAAGAACTATCCTGTACATAAGTTAGAGTTCCTAGCTTTGAAGTGGGCTATTGTTGACCAATTCCATGAGTACTTGTATGGGGCTAAAATACTAGTAAAAACTGACAATAATCCTTTGACCTATGTGCAGACCTCAGCTAAGTTGGATGCCACTGGCCATAGGTGGCTTTCTGCATTATCTACATATGACTATGCTCTCGAATACCTAGCAGGTCTGAACCACATAGATGCTGATGCTCTCTCCCGGAGGCCTGTTCCCCAGAATGATTGGGTCCGAATGGCAGAACCTGACATTCGGGCACTCTGCCGGAAGTTTGACAGGGAGGAACAAATGTCCACGGACGCAGTGGACTGCATGGTGGATTGCTTGGGAGCCTCTGAGAATTGCATACCTGCTGCTTATTGCCACTTTTCTGCAATAGACATTGGTGCACTGCCTCAGCTGGACAATGACAGTAATGTCAGGGCTCAATCTCGCGATCCCATGATCAAAGCAGCTTTAGAAGCCTCTATGCAGGAAAAGATGTGTCCAAATTAACTCCACTGATTTGAGAACTGCACTGTTATACAAAGAAGGTCCTAAGTTGAAACTGATCAATAAACTGTTATACAGAGAAACAGTAGACAGAGGGGACAAGTAGACAAACAACAACTAGTGCTGCCCACTGCCTTTCGAGACTCAGTACTGAGGTCCTTGCACAACCACATGGGGCACCTTGGTATAGACAGAACACTTGACTTGGTGAGATCCAGATTCTATTGGCCTAAGATGGGGGCTGATGTGGAGCAACACATTCAACTTGTAGTCGCTGCTTACAGAGGAAAGCTTTGCCCCAGAGGCTGCCCCTTGTTAACATCACCACCAGTGCACCCATGGAGCTGGTCTGTATTGATTTTCTGAGTTTGGAGTCAGATCAAAGAAATATCAGTAATGTGCTGGTGGTCACTGACCATTTCACGAGATATGCCCAAGCTTTCCCACCAAAGACCAGAAAGCATCCACTGTGGCCAAAGTACTTGTAGAAAACTTTTTGTTCACTATGGGGCTCCACAAAGAATCCATTCTGATCAAGGAGAGACTTTGAGAGTCGTCTGATCAAAGAGATGCTTTCTCTGTGGGGAGTCATGCAAGTCCAGAACCACTCCTTACCACCCCCAGGGGACCCACAGCCTGAGCGTTTCAACCGCACTTTGCTAGATATGCTAGGCACCCTGCACCCAAAGGACAAGCCTAGATGGAGCCAACAAATTAGCACCCTGGTACATGCTTATAACTGCACCAAAGTGATGCCACTGGATTCTCCCCTACCGCCTGATGTTTGGAAGAGAAGCTCGACTACCAGTAGATGTGTGTTTGGGGTCTCTCTGATGGGGTTCAAGCTGACAACTATTTACAGTATGTGCAAAAGTTAAAGGCCCAGCTAACTCATGCGTGCACTAACTGGCTCAAACCATGGCTGCCAAAAGAAATCTGGCCAACAAAGAAAGGTATGATAAAAGGTGAAAGCCCAGGAACTCCAGGAGGGAGATCGGGTATTGCTAAGAAATCTGGGACTGCATGGCAAGCACAAGATTGCTGACAGATGGCACCATCTCCCTCACATTGTAGTGGGCAAACTAGATAATCTGCCAGTGTACAAAGTAAGACCTGAGAATAATTCAAAAGATGTAAAAACAATGCATAGAAATCATTTACTGCCCATTGGACAAATCTTAATCGAGTCTGAGCCCCTAGAAGATGCCCCCTCTGGACCAGTGACTAGAGCTGCTGCTAAGAAAAGATCAAGAAAGTCTGCACCTACAGAAGCAAAGTTAAAGTGTTCCCTCCACAAGTCCCAGTTGAGCATGACTGTCAGTCCATATCGGAAGAAAGTGAGAGTGACTTTGAATACTATCCTTCTTACAACTGAGTCAATTGTTTCGGGGCAATCCCTAGTCAATACTGGAGATGAAGCTGGGCCTTCTGGACTGTCTAAGCCCCCAGCTTCATCCCTGAAGCCAATGCTCCCAGAAAGTGAAGTGCAAAGCATCAGATCAGATGAAATGGAATCATTGTGCATGGTTGAACTGTTTGAGCTTTCAGGGGAGGAAAATGATAGATTGGGGCAGACTGGTGATACACCCGAACAAGAAGAGTATTTTGAGTGCCCTGACAGTTCACTGCCAGTGTCCGAAAGCTCTCCATGCGAGCCAAATGTTGTGGACTCAGAAACTGTAACTCCTGGAGCTGAAAGTGCCCCAAGTTCTAGCCTCTCTACCCCATGGAGACTCCCCTGACAAGTGAGGACAATGCTGAAAATGAGGCTCAGAGTGCAGAGACTATAACAGTTCCCCCTAGAAAGACTGGTCGAGCTGTAAAGCCTGTGGTGCACCTCAGTTATGATTCACTTGGGAGGCCTGTGGACTTGCCTCTCAATGTTGTCCATAAAGGAGTGTATGTGTCCCCGAGCTCATTGCCCAAACTGAGCATCAGTGCTAACTCCAAGTTACTTGTGTTGCCCTCTAAGTATGGTGCCCTTGCCCCATCCAGCCCCAAGGTAACTGATAGGGAAGGGCCCCCTCTCTTCAGGTTTCATGTACAAGAGGTAATAACTTGAGTTATGGTACAATGTGTATGTAATACTGTGTAAAGAGTGCGTACTGCAATGTTTCAGAAATGTGTTCTTGGTAAAATGATATATTGACTGATGATTACATATGCGAGCCTAATGCAAATGTATATGGTTGCAGTTGAAACTTATGGGTACTTGCTTGACGCTGACGTCAAGCTTTCCCAGGCCAGGAAGGGTGTAACCCCCTGCAAATGGGGTTCCCAAAGACTTCAGGAGCTTGCTTGAATGCTCCAAGCCTGAATGGTGTTTGGCATTTAAGCCATTTATCAGTGAGTGTTTTAGAACCTCTGGTACTGTCTCTTTAAGAGCTGTCTGCTTGCAGACATAATTAGTTTGTATGGGGACTGTGTGTTTCTTTGATTGAGTACCACTCAGGCTGCTGCCAATTCACTTCATTTTGCAGTCACTAGGAGTGCAAAGGAACCTATCTGAAAGATGTAACTGTTTGCCAGAAATTATTTAGAGTAATAATGAAATTACAGTTTGTCTAACCTGCTTTCTTTGCAGTCAGAACTGTGTCTGCTAGTTCCCATTCTAGTTTTGAACTGCTGAACTGGACCAATCAGTGTGGGGTAAGCTAGCTCTAAAATGGTGCCTTGGACGAATCAGAACTTGGACTCATAATCTGAGCCAGCCACAAGAGGATTGTATGGGCAGTGACTCTGGGAGATGTAGTTTAGACTTCAGTGCCTTTTTGGACCAACAGCAGCAGTCTATTGTGAGTGACAGCCAATCCAGTCAAGAACTGGGAGGAACTCAAAGGAAGTGCCCGGTTTTGTCGGTTGGAGTTTCAGTTGAGCTTTGGCAGTGAAGAAGGAAGGAGCCCTGTGCTTTTTCAGTGTGCAGTTTTAGTCAAAAAAGTGTGTAAGGCCCAGAGTTCCGGTCTGCAGCTTGTGTAACAGCTTGTTAGGACTGAATCGTCCTGTGAAAAGAATCAAAGGATCTCTGAAGAGTAGAAACCAGGCTCACCCTGTAGAAGACTGGAGGAATTGCTGAAAATTGCACTCTGTCTGTCAGGAACTGAATCTGCTGTGTGTTCTCCGGGTATTGTGCAGTAATTGCGATCGGGATACAGATGCAGCCTGCCTGGTATAGTGCTTTCTTTTATATGGATGTGTGAAGAGGTTTGTGTACCTCAAGTGAGCCCTGCTGACATTGAAGGACCCTATCTTATTTGGAGGTCGTGAGTACTAATTCAGGGTCGCTCCTGTTGAATTGCCACATTAAATCCAAATGGAATTACTGTACTGCTGACTGTTTAATTCTCCTTTTCTCTGTGTGAAAGGCCCCTACCAGCTGCCACGGTTTGGACTAGCCACTAGGGCTTGGGTACCCAGGGACAGTAACTGATAGGGATAGGCCTGTGCACAGAGCCATAGGTAGATTATTAGAGTGATAAGCTAATTAACCTGATTTCCGTCCTTGTTATATCCCCTAAATAAATCAGAGCTGCTTGTTTCAGCAAAGTTATACTGCCTGAGGTATTTGTCTATGTTAAAGTACTGTACTGTGA
This sequence comes from Neoceratodus forsteri, assembly GCA_016271365.2. NCBI lineage: Eukaryota > Metazoa > Chordata > Ceratodontiformes > Ceratodontidae > Neoceratodus > Neoceratodus forsteri. Next base: position 276,378,782 of record CM028138.1, on the reverse strand, counting down.
TTGTTGCACTGTATCTCATTTCACAGGAGGTCCTAGTGCCGGAACCAAACCTGGGGGTAAGTGTATACTGTGAAGGTAATTTGATATATTGTGTGGGCCACTAGTGGGAAGAAAGGGGGGTTGCAGTGTCCCAGAGGGCTGTGACCAAGTTAGTTTAACTATTGCAAACCCTGACCTCTGGGTGGAGGCACCCGCCATTGGATCCAGGCCCCTCAACCTGTTAGTGGCAAATCAGGCAGGGGTAGTAGCCCCTGGGATAGCGCCATCTAGGGGTTACATATATATTTATAAACAACTTTGTTTTTGTTTACAATCCTGGACCTGTTCTTACTGCATACTTTATGAGCATCAGAAACACACCCAAACAGTGCAGTCACTCATGAGGCAGTAGCCTCTTAAACTCCCACCGCATCACAAGTGGCTAGACTGTGTTGTGGGTGTTCCCAAGTCCAGGATAGATGCAGCTGGAGCTAATCAAGGAATGTAAACAAACATGTGTTTGTGTGATAACACCAGTATGGTGGGCAGTCTGTTTTTCACTTTTTCTAAGAAAAAAAAGAGTCAGAATCAAACTACCAGTGACATTAGCAATCTTTACAGAATGTTGGCAGTCATAAAATGTATTTTTATGTTTGCTTGCACACTTGTGTGAGAAACATAGTGCCACCATGCGAGTTTTCGTAGGTGTGCCTCCCCCACTCCCCACTTCCAGTGCCCTGCTCCCTTTTGCAGGCATGGCTGCACTGTGCCAGTGAATGTCCGAGCTGTCTATGACAACCGTTCGGATGCAGTGGTGTACAGCTGAAAGGAAAACAGCGCAGACAATTTGCATACTGTCGTCGGCAGTACGCGATTGCCTGTGTCGGCACTGCATCTGAACTGTCTGTCATAAACAGTTCTTCCCCCCACCCCCACAAACACATAGGTACACACTGGGAGCCCACCCCAGCATGTTCATGCACTCCCGCCCATATCGTATGGCCGATAGGGGTGCCCAATCCCCGTCAGCTCTGCTGCCCCCGACACACTTTCAGGTGCCACGCTGGGAGCCCACCCCAGCGTGGCAAATGTCCGTATAGCGACAGGGATGCCCAATCCCCCATCAGCTCCACTGTCCCATGCCCCCCCCAAAAAAAACACGTCCAGTTGCCACTCTGGGAGCCCACCCCAGCGTGGCAAAAGTCAATATGGCCGATGGGGGTGCCCAATCCCCATCAGCTCCACTGCTGCCCCCCAAAAATAAAGTTTCAGATGCCACGCTGGGAGCCCACCCCAGCATGGCAAAAGTCCCACGTCGTCTTCCTACACAAGGGAAAAATAAGCCTATAAATAAAAAATGGTCCCTCGTTGACTGTCTTGTCCCCCAACTCGCACCCACCCTCTGCGCACCCACCTCCCCACACACCCCCATACTTGCCTCCAGAGTCCGGCATGACGATCTTCAGTGGACCAGGAACATGTCTGCACTCTTCAAAGCCGACCACGAACTGAAGAAATGCCGATAAGCTGTATAATGGTATAAATGTTTTTTCTTTTCAACTTTGGTGCACATCTCGGCCATTTGGGGGATTTTTTTCTGTAAATTTTCAACATGGGGTTTGTGAGGGTCCACCTCATTAACTCAGTCACTGTCATTTTGTTATTCGGTCCCAAAAGGTGATTTTGCAGTCACTGCGGCGGAACCACCTTTTGGGACCAGTAATCAATGACAGTGGCCTGATGAGGTTGGCCCCCAAAACCCTAAGTTGAAAATTTGGTGAAAAATTCCCAAAATGACTGTAGTTATTGATGTGCGCTATGCAGTTCCACGCACGCCGTAAGTTCACAAATTTTTAATATTTTCACTCCAGATTTTCAACATTGCCATTTTACCACACCTCCTTCTGAGCAGTACAGCTGTCATTTTTCACATCTCACCCAAAATGTTTTTCCGCGCATGTAGCACACAATGGCGCAGTTGGTGTGCGAAATCAATGTTCGGGACAGATTAAGAAAATCACAGTAACACTGTTCATGAGCAGAGGTCTTAAAATGGGTATGTTAAAAATTGGGTGACAAAAGTCCATAAAATGACTGTGTTACGAGCGAGCATTGTGCAGTTTCCACGCACCCTCGTAAGTTCATGAATTTGTAACATTTTCAGTCCAGATTTTCAACACTGGCATTTTTCCACACCTCCTTATGAACAGTACAGCTGTCATTTTTCACACCCTGGCTGAAATGTGTTTTCGCACTTCCGGTGCAGAAATGTGTGGTCACTGTGGGAAATCACTGTTTGGGACAGATTAAGAAAATCACAGCGACACTGTTCATGAGTGGAGGTCCCAAAATGCCTGTGTTGACGATCTGCTGTAAAAAATCCCAAACTAATTACATTACGGGTAGGATTCACAGTTTCTACGCACGCTCATGACTTCACCAGTTTTTTTATATTTTCACTGCAGATTTTGAACATTGCCATTTTTTACACCTCCCCATGAACAGTACAGCTGTCATTTTTCACATCCTGTTTGAAATGTGTTTTCGCACCATTGGTGCCAAATGGCGCAGTCACTGTGCAAAATCAGCTTTCCGCTAACAACTGATATTGCCACTGTTCATGAGGTGGGGGTCACAAAAAACCCATGTTTAAAATTTGGAGTGAAAATACCAATGAACGCCTGGGACATTAGGGTTTCCGACCATAACGCCCCACCCTGTAGAGACTGACAGGCATGAGGGGTGTGACTTGGGATTGTCGCCTGTAATACTCCTGCCATTCCACCCCCACCCACACCAACACCCTGCAGCCAGTGACAGGCATCAAGGTGTGCCTTGGACTATTTGGCCCCAAAGTTCACCCCATTCTCCTATACTGCACCATCTCACAGTATTTATGGAATGGGGTGCTATAAGGGCCAAAGACCCCAAGGCACACCGTGACACTTGTCTGTGTCTACAGGGTAGGGTGTGGTGAAATGGCGTGGCCATTATGCCTGATGACCCAAAGGCACACCCCAGTGCCTGTCAGTCTCTGCAGGGTGGTGATGGGGTTGGCTTCAGTTCAATACTTCACTGCTATTCCTATTATGCATCTCTCTAACTCCTAACTACCAATGCCAATGCTAGCAAGCAAACATTCGGCATTGACAAATGCTTGTTTAAACTAGGGACACTTTGAGACCTAAGGGGGTTGACAGTGTTTATTTAACTAACTGTACCAGCAGACAGTCCTTGAACACATCCAGCAAGACCTGGTCCTGGCGCTCCTGGCTGGTGGAACATCCCAGTCAATGCCCAGCAGGTTCAAATCACCCACCACCACTATCCCTCTTTCCATTTCTTCCCTAAGTTCTATGTCCCTCTCCTCCCCTTGCACTGGCGGTCTGTGTTCAGGTTCTGGAAGGCTTCAGCAGCAGAACTGTATGTCTTCTGGCCATAAGGATACTGCACTATGAGGTGTATCGGGTAAGGGGTTTTGAATTTAAGCTGTACCTTTCAGAAAATCTGCAGCAGAGGAATGTACACACAGCGGAGCTGCATCATCTTTGTGGGGTAATAGTTGTCTGTATAAATATGGACATCTTGCCATTGGAAGAGCCATTTTTCCCAGGCTCTGTGCAGGAGATCTTCTTTTACAGCATACCTGTGGAAATATACTACAGTGGAATGGGGCTGTTGTTTAGGTGAAGACATCTTTGGTCCTAGGGCATGATGTACCCATTCTATTTCAAAATTATACTCAGCTGCAATTCAAGTAGCTCTTTTAGGAGGCTTCCCAAAAAACTTGTTAATGCCTGTGCCCTCCATTGCTTCAGGAATGCCAAGAGCCATATGTTTTTCTGCCGGGCCCATGCTTCTGAGTCCTCTTGTTGGTCTTGGATAGCCACTTGGGTTCAAGTGATTTGTCCCACTACAGTCTCCAGTCTACCCAGTCTGTCATTTGAGTCTGCCATGTGGGTGCCAGCCTCCACCACTTTACCAACTAATTGTACTATACTGATACTGTATTGATACTGTGGGTTAAGCTGGAAAGGAAAATGGGGACAGCCATCCGCACAGGTGTGGTCTATAGACCACCAGCCCAGGAGGAAGAAACAGATAGGGAGCTGGTGCTAGCCATCCAAAGGATGGCAGACAAGGGTGAGGTAGTACTGGTTGGAGACTTCAATATTCCAGACGTGGACTGGAGCATTCCAGCAGCAGCATCAACTAGGAGCAGATTTATCCTGGACTCCCTTCAGGGTGCCTTCCTCAAGCAACTGGTCATGGAACCAACTCGGCAGAAGGCAATACTGGACCTTGTGCTCACAAACAGGGACAGTGTGATGGGGGTAACAGTGGGGGAGCACCTGGGAAACAGTGACCACCAGTCATTGTGGTTTGAAATCACAGAAAGAGCAGAACCAAACCACACAAAAACACGTATCCTGGATTTTAGGGGGGCAGACTTTGGGAAAATGGGGAGATACTTGAAAGAGGCATTAAGGGGAATGGGACATGAATCAGGGGTTGAGGAACAGTGGGCAGTATTTAAAATGGGGATTACAAGAACAACAGAATTATGTATTAAGCAGGTTAGCAAGAGGAAAAGGAAGAGGAGACCATTATGGTTTTCCAAAGAGGTAGCAAAGAAAGTGAAAGCTAAAAGATTGCATTCAGGAATACAAAAAGACACAGGCAGAAGGGATAGGGAGAAGTACCAGGAGAAGCAAAGGAGGCAGGGAGGTCAGTAAGGAAGCTAAAGCTCAGACAGAAGAACACATTGCAAAATCAGTGGGTAGAGGACAAAACCTTTTACAGGTACATAAGTGAAAAAAGAAGACAAAGGGAGGGATAGTGAGACTGAAGGGGAGGATGAGGGCAGTGGAGGATGACAACAGTAAAGCTGACATACTGAACAGGTATTTCTGCTCAGTCTTTACTGAGGAAGAGGAGGGTAATGAGTCTGAAGGAGTACAAGGGTGAGAATGGTGCAGAAATGGACACAAGTCCCTTTACACGAGAAAGGGTCCTGAAGGAACTGGAAGTAATAAGAGTTGATAAAGCAATGGGGCAAGATAAGGTGCCCTAGGGTCCTTAAAGAACTAAGAGAGGTGGTGGCTGAACCTCTGGCTATCCTGTTTAGCCGATCACTGGAAACAGGGAGGTACCCAAAGACTGGAGGACAGCAGATGTAGTCCCCTTATACAAAAGTGGGAACAAAGAGGAAGCAGGGAACTACAGACCAGTCAGCCTCACCTCGGTAGTGGGAAGATCATGGAAGCACTACTGAAGGAGAGATTGGTGGAACATCTGGTTGTCAATGGACTACAGGACCCAAGGCAGCATGGTTTCACCAGGGGGAGGTCATGTCAGACCAACCTCGTTGAATTTTTTGACTGGGTGACTAGGGAGGTGGATCAGGGGAGGGCAGTGGACATGGCCTATCTGGACTTCAGCAAGGCCTTTGACACTGTGCCACATAGAAGACTATTACACAAACTGGGGAATATGGGTGTGGGCAGGACAGTAGTGTGGTGGGTAGGTAACTGGCTGGGCGGCAGGACACAGAGGGTGGTGGTAAATGGTTATCACTCCACAGAGGGAAGAGTGACCAGTGGGGTACCACAGGGATCAGTGCTGGGACCGGTCCTATTCAACATCTTCATCAGTGACATGGCGCAGGACCTAGAAGGCAGAATTTCACTGTTCGCTGATGACACAAAGCTCTGTAACAGAGTAGACACACCAGAGGGTGTAGACAGAATGAGAAGCGACCTGCAGAAACTTGAAGAATGGTCAGGGTTTGGCAGTTGAAATTCAATGCAAAGAGTGCAAGATAATGCATATGGGGCACAAAAACCTGGCACAATATATCAGCTGGGGTGAGGATATAGATGCACCAAGCAGGAAAGGGATCTTGGGTTATCATCTCTGATGACCTCAAGGTAGAGAAACAGTGTGACAAGGCAGCAGGTAAAGCAACTAGGATGCTGGGATGTATAGGCAGGGGCATTACCAGCAGGAAAAGGGAGGTCATAATTCTGCTATACAAGACACTAGTGAGGCCCCACCTGGAGTACAGTGTACAGTTCTGAAGACCATACCTACGTAAGGACATAGACAGGGTAGAGAAGGTTCAGAGGAGGGCCTGATAACTTTCGAGGCAGCTCCCCCCCTCCCCCAAGCTAGGCACTCGGGACAATCAAGCAACTGAAGCAACAAGCTGCTCACCTGAGTAGCTGAGGAAGCCAAATCTCCAGCCTGATAACTTTCGAGGTAAAGAGAGCCTCTTCTCTTCTGTCTGGACGCCTGCAGAGGGGTGCTACCTGATGAACACTTATATTTTATGAACTTTGTTCCTGTTCACCACTGGGTGGGCTTGTTATTTGATTCTCTTTGTGCTACTAATGCTGAAGTGTAAAGCTAGGGACTCACTGGCTTTTCTAGAGTTGCCTTGCTGATTTCATCTTAAAGCCAGATATACCAAGCAGCTAATATAGATCAGACTTGTTTAATATGGTGGTATTTGGAGCTAATTGCTGATTTCATCTTAAAGCCAGATATACCAAGCAGCTAATATAGATCAGACTTGTTTAATATGGTGGTATTGAGCTAATTGTGCTTGTTACTGAAGGCATTAGGTTAGCTCGGTCCTAGTGTGACCTCATTTTGGAATAGCCCTGTTTGCTTAGAGTGGAGCTCCTTTGTGTAAGTCACAACATATTCTCCCGCTGCATAGTAATGAGAGGCTTTGTTTTCTCCACAACATAGGCAGCTCCCCCCAAGCTAGGCACTCGGGACAATCAAGCAACTGAAGCAACAAGCTGCTCACCTGAGTAGCTGAGGAAGCCAAATCTCCAGCCTGATAATTTTCGAGGTAAAGAGAGCCTCTTCTCTTCGTCTGGACGCCTGCAGAGGGGTGCTAGCCCGACGGCACTTTGCGCCGTCTGCCCCGCCCGCCCCAACCACCCTCCCACCCAGGGGTGGCTGTCAATTTAGGATCCACCCCGTGACATCACATCCGTGATATATCACGTCCTGTTGCCCAGAACCTATCTCCCCACTTTCCCATTTGCAGGTTATACCTGCTGGCCACTAGAGGGACCTATGCTCCCTCACTACTTCCTACTCCTACCTGTACAGCACTACTTCCCTGGGATCTTGCTCACCACAATGTATTGGCCCTGCCTCACGCTCTGCCTGTGCCTAGCCCCACTAGCAGTGCACTTACCCATCTGCTAGTCCACACTGTGCCCTGGCACCCCTCCCTCCCCTTGCTCCTGAACCTCCTCTCCTGCCCCTTGGGACCTCTGTGTGTCCCCGTCCCCCCTGCCCTCCCCCTAGCTTTCTCTTCACCTCAGGCACATCTGGGTGTCTTCTTATTCTTGCTTTCCCCTCCTGTACCTCCCTGCCCACCCCTGCTCCCTTAGCCTCCCCTCCCCTCCCTCTCATGTCAATCGTAGGAAAACCTCTCACCATCTCCCAGCCAGGGTGTTAGTCATGCTACTACTCCTGTCAGGGAACATTCATCCAAACCCTGGCCCGGTTCCCAGGAGCTCCCCAACTCGCACCACAGGCCTATGCATGGTCTCCATGAATATCTGTAGCCTCCTAAAAAAGTTTGACTCACTACAATGATTGGTCACATCAATTAACCCTGATGTCATCACCCTTGTTGAGACTTGGCTGTCGAAATCCTCCCTGACTCCCTAGTCTCCTTCCTGGTTTCACCTTTTCCGGTCCGATCGTGTTGGGAGGACGGGCGGCGGCTGCGCTATTTATGTCAAGGAATCTCTCCCTGACTAGCCCTGCCCACTCCCATCCTTGACTCCAGGGCCCAGGCGCCACGCTGAAACTAACCCTGACCCTTTAAAGGGACCCTTTATCTGCATAGCGTGCCCCCAGGGACCAAACGCAGGCCATTGCTCTCTTACAGAATACCTTATCTCTACCTCCTTCCGCTGATCAAATTCTGGTGGGTGACTTAAATGTCAACTGGCTCAGCCCCTCCTCCCCTCTACCGAGACTCCTTATCTGCAATAGACCTAACGCAACTAGTTACCCACCCTATCAGGACTAAACCCCAAGAGAGGCTCAGTACCCTGCTTGATGTGGTACTCACCAACCGCCTCAATGGATCCCCAATGTACAAGTCCTCCCAGACTCTCTCAGCGATCACTCCCCATTCTATTCCACTGGTCAACCTCAGTCCCCAAACCCATAGCACAGTCCATATGCCGGCGGCATCTAATACCTGGTGGACTGATAAAACTTAAGGAACTTCTGTCCCAAATTGACTGGTCTCCTATACAGGCAACTCCTGACATCAACACAGCTCTCTCCTTCTTTACCCAAACTTTTAATAATGCCTGTGATATCTTTGCCCCAGTGTTGACCCGCCGTTCTAAAAGGAAGAATGCCCCCTGGGTTACCCCAGCTTTGATCCACCAGCTCAAACATAGGGACAACCTATGGCACCGTGCCATTGAGACTGGCCAGCCAATGACAGGCGGTTATGCCTGCCGCCAAAACAAGTGCACTCGGCCATCAGAAAGGCCAAGTCTGAGCACTATCGGTCCTCACTCACTGCCTCATGGGGAATCCCAGAACCTTCTGGGATAACATTAAACAGTTAAATGGGAGTGCACACTTCCCACCCACCCAGATCAACATTAATGGTGGATCTCCTCAGACCCAGCCCTCATAGCCAACCACCTCAACACCTCATTCACTGACCTTAGCCCTATCCTCCCTACAAATTTTTTGACCTCCTCCCCAGCACCTACCATAAATCTTTCTCGCCCTTATTTTCTCCTCCGCCATGTTTCTGCCCAAGAACTTAGGCTGCACCTTGTCACTGCCCTCAAGAGAAATAGTACAGGCAGTGACACCCTGGATCCGTGTATCCTACGGCTGGTCTTAGACACAGTCCTTACCCCGATCACTTGCCTCATCAACCACTCTCTTTGCCTGGGGAAGGTTCCAACTGCCTGGAAAGTCACCACTGTCACCCCCTATCTTTAAAGGTGATGATAGGACTGTGGCTGGAAACTATCGACCGATCTCCATTCTCTCTCCTCTCTCCAAGGCCTTGGAAAAAGTGGTGGCCTCTCAAATCTCTGACTACCTCTCCACCTACAATGTCCTTTGTCCTGAGCAGCATGGCTTCCGAGCGGGCCACAGTACCAACACAGCCCTCCTAGAGTTCTCCAACTTTCTCCACTCCTCCTTAGACACTGGTTCTCTGGCTGGTGCTGTCTTCATTGACCTCTCGAAAGCTTTCGACACTGTCTCCAACCCCCTCCTTCTTGATGCCCTTAGTCTCTCTGGTTTTGCTGCTGGGCCTATCTCCTAGTGCACCAGTTATCTGTCTGACTGCTGACAGCGTGTAAAAATTAATGGGACCTACTCAGACATCTGTCCCATCTTTTCTGGGGTTCCCCAGGGCTCCATTCTGGGCCCCTTACTATTCTCCCTTTACCTTAACACCCTTCCACGCTCTTGCTCGGGGAACATTCTATTGTATGCTGATGATGCAGTCATCTTTGCCTCAAATCGTAACCCTACTGCCCTCCAGGACTCGCTGCAGAAGTCCTTCACTGAAGCCAAGGGCTGGTTCAAGGAACATAGATTGGTGATAAATCTTAAAAAACCAAAAACCATGTTCTTCACTCATTCCCAAAACAAGTCCTGCAACTTCAAACTCCTCATTCACTCTGGGTCCTCATTCCCACTCGAACAAGTTTGCTCTATAAATACCTAGGGATCCATTTTAACCCTCCTCTCCTTCCATGGACACATCGCTGCCCTAGCCACTGCCACTAATATCCAATTGGGCATCTTACATCGGTATAAACACTGCCTCCCGAGGCTCTTCACTTGCAGTCACCTCCTCTATCCTGTCCCTAGTGGACTATGGACTCGCCGTGTATGGTGCTGCTGATCAGACCGCACTCCATAAAATTGGCACTACTCTGAATAAGGCCTGCAGGTTAATTACTGGAGCACCTAGGATGACACACACCTGTCTACTGTATGCTAAAGCACTGGTACTTGATCTCGACGAGCGCCTCAAATATCTTACCTGTACTCTTACAAAAAAGACCCTCCTTGGGCTTTCCCCACCAGGATTGACCACCACCATACGCCGCTCTGTCCCACTAGTTCATACTCGGACCTCTGGGAAAACCTCTCTTGTTATCCCTAGAGCTAGGACCTCTCACGGCCAAAGAGCCTTCAGCTTTAGGGCCCCCTCCTGGTTCAACACACTGCCCCCCTCCATCTCCGAAGCTCCAACTATATCGTGCTTCAAAACTTCCTTACGAACCATCTTATTAACACCCGATGCTGTAACTGCCACTAGTCAAAGCCGTACTCAATACTCTATGACAAAGCTTATTACTAAGCTGCTAAGGACTATAACTCTGGTATTGTTTGCATCCATCCTACCTGTACCAGCTTGTTTGTATCTATGTCTTAATTTACTGTTATACTTATGTGTTGTACTGCTATACTGTGTATTTTGGTTTGTCTTACTGTGACAAGGTACCTTTGTAAATGAGCCTATGGCTCAAAGGTTTTCCAAACTGCTGTTTAAATAAAATAAAAAAGAAACAAAAAAAAAAAAACAAGGATGGTGCATGGATTGCATCACAAGTCCTATGAAGACAGGTTGAAGGAACTGAACATGTACTCCCTGGAGGAGAGGAGGGAGAGAGGGGATATGATAGAGACATACAAGTATCTTACAGGGAGGAACAGGGTGCAGGAAAACACTATTTTTAAGCGAAAAAGATGTTCCAGGACTAGGGGGCATGGGATGAAGTTGGAGGGAGGACGATTCAGAGGAAACATGAGAAAGAATTTCTTCACAGAACGGGTGGTGGACAAGTGGAACACCCTGCCAGAGGAAGTGGTGGGGGCTGAAACAATCACGGGATTTAAGAATGCATGGGATAGACATAAAGGAATTCTGGAGGTCAGGGGTAAGGTGCAACAGACTTCTAGGAAAACAAACTGAACTTACAAGCTCAAATGGGCAGACTGGGTGGGCCATAGGCCCTTATCTGCCGACACTGTCTATGTATCTATGTATGTATCTATGTAATTGGGTTATGGTCTTTCCTGTTTCTTTAAAATCTTTGCTTTCCGTATGGATAGCCTGCAGTTCTGGGAGGATAAGTTTGAATTTTTCCCCCTTCCTAGGCTTGTGCTTAGATTTGCCTGGAGAGAAGCGGCCTGTGTTGTCACCATACTGGAGGCCTGCAATAGTTCAGAGTCAAAATCACTCACCTCCTTATTTGTCTCCATTCACATAGTCTGACTTAGAAATTTGTCATGGGTTCAAATATGACACAGAATCAACAGTTTATTCAGAAAATGTAAATGACCTCTAGAGTGTATTGGCATAGTTTATGTGATCTTTTTATTGACATTCTATATTGTCAACAATATTTAGATGGGAATAGATATCTCCAGTTTTAAGAATCAGAAAGATATGAACACAAAGAGTCCCGATATATTATTACCAGAGTAGAGAATATATTAATAGACAGCTCCGAAACTCTATAATAAAATCTAGAGGTTCTCCTTGTGCAAATATATTTGAGGCAATTTGGAATTCAAAATGGGGGGAAAATCTATATCCATTGTTTATAGTAATTATATTATGGATTTACAACACTGCACAGCCCATATTAGAGAAAATTGGGAACAGGATCTGGGCCTTAACTTTAATGATGAGAGTTGATCCAGAGTTCGTCGAAACACCTGGCAGACCACTTCATCACCGGATTGGCGGGAGTTTGTCTGGAGCCTCCGAATCAGGTATTTCAGAGTCCCAGCAAAAATAGCCAAATGGAATAGAAGGATACCTAGCACCTGTTGGAGAAACTGTGGAGAGGAGGTGGCCTCTCAGGCTCACATCTTCTGGCACTGCTCTATAATTACGAGATTTTGGCAGCAAATACAGGACTACATGAAAGACCTGTTCCTCTTGCCTGTGGCACCTGGACCAGAGCATCTAATACTAGGTATACACCCCGCAGAAGTTAAAGGCAGAGAAGTTAAATACCTATGAAATGTCCTGGTGGCTGTGGCCAACAAGAGCATTACAAAAAAAAAAGGGCTTACTGAGTCCCCCCCCCCCGACTCTAGAGGAGTGGCAAAATCTTGTTGATACAATCAAAGCATATGAAAGAATCACTTTCTCGGTACAACAAGCTCTTCCCTCCTTCTTAAATAGATGGACCCATTGGGACCTAAATGATCCAAAGGACCCAGAGATGGAAGTAACGGAGGTGGGTCCGCAGGGCCCCACCCTTCCTCAATGCCCTATACGCAACCTCCCACCTCCCCTGCTCCCCTGCTCCCTTCCCTATCCCCTCTCAGAGTAATCAAGGTACTGAGAGAAAATAATGAACACAACGGTTGTTTGAGGGAAGAATATTTCTTTATTGGAGTACAGTTCAGAACCGTGGAGGTGACTCTTGAGATGGGTCCAACCCAAACAGTTTGAGGGAAACGGTGGTCTGCTGTGTGACACACCGTTTGAAATGAAGACATATATGATGGCATTCTTGTTTTTGGTTTTGATTTTTTAAATTGAAAGTTCTCAGTTCTCTTTTTTCTTTCTCTTTCTCTTCTTTTCTGCTGTTAGATTAATTGAATCTCAGGCAGACCCTAAAATAAAATAAAATGATATAATGTAAAACAAAACAGAATGTAAAGCATACAGAATAAGCTGAAGATGCTATTTAAAAGTTCTGTGTCGAATTGCCTGGATAGTTGACAGATTTTTTCAGAACTTTGTAGACTTGATCCCAAAATTGACACAGAGACATTGTTGTGACATACATAGCTGAAACAATTGATGAAAAAAGGACTATGTAAGATTTGAGAAATCACATATGTTAAGTACCAGACGTGTACTGAGAGTTACTATCTATTTAATACTACTGGATCTTAATAAAATTGAAGTATAAAAAAAAAAAGAATTTATAAACTACTATTATTCCTATTGTACTATTATGCTACATTGTACTATATCACTATAAAATTACAATTCTCTAAGCCAGCAGTCTTACAGGCTTATAGCCCTGACCACTAATCCAAGTTGGATGAGAGGTGAGCAATACATGAAGTGAGAGCTCATTATATTCTTATCAGTCTGTGGCTCTGCCAGCAGCTTGCAGCCAGTACCTGCCTAAGACCAGCAGCAAGCAGCTGTCTTCCATGAGTCTGCTCCTACAATCATCCTGACAATCCAAAATCTGGGGTTTTATATTCTCCTTGCAGGAGCTTGCATGTGCAAACAGCAAGCAAGTGTTTGCAGGAGGCTAGGTCAAAAAGGGGACACGGCAAACATGTGTTTACCAGTGGTTAGGCCAAACATAGAAGGACTGGTTAAAACCAGTAGTTGACTTCCTTTAGGTTGTCTAGCAATTCACCATTTTTACATTTATATTTGCTTATTAGCCTCAGTAATTTTCCAGATAGCTGGTCCACGCTATGCCTAGCCTTGCTGAGGTTTGCTCAGGTCAAGGTCCATTGCAATGGGCCTTGGACGTTGCAATGCTTAGCCTTCTTGAGCTTTGCTCAGGTCAAGATCCTTGGGATGAACTTCCCTGGTATCAAATTCCTTTTAAAAACATCCTAATTGGAACTGGTACCTCTATTGTGCAGACAGAAACTGAATTTGATGCAGTTTGGTAATGATAGAGGTTGTTATTTAGGCAAGGGGGGAACAGAGCTCTTCTAGTCAACCATTAAGCTCGTGACGTCACTGGAAGTTCCCTCCCTGGGGCCATTACTGTCCAAAACAGCATTATGTATATTGAAGAACAAGCAGCTACCAAGCCCAATATGGCCCCTCTCTTAGGGCTCACAAAATACAGTAAGCTGCAGTCCCGAGAAACTTCCATCAAACTTGTAGGCATTATGCAAGCAGTATAAAATATTGATGCAAATAGACATTTATAAGTAACCATCTCAAACCTAACCAACAAGCGATATTCAGAAACAGCCATCAAATACCAACATATAAGTATATATTGGATGGATTGGATCTCCATTTTTGGAGTCCTTACTTGAAAACTGACATCAATAGAATCGAGAAAGTTCAACGTAGAGCTACTAAACTTGTTCCCCACCTCCCTCATCTGGATTAAGTCACCAGATTGCAAAAAACAGGACTTTATTCACTCAAGTGAAGGCGCATTAGAGGCGATCTTCTGCAGCTGTTTAAGATCCTTCAATCACCAACCCAAATGGCATTATGTGGTATTGTTTACTCAACAAGAAAAATTGTAGCAAGAGTATATAAAAAACAATTAGAGGTAAAAAAGGCAAAAACTAACAAGAGGCTAAATTATTTCTCCATTAGAGCACCTAAAATATGGAACAAATTACCCCAGGATATAGTTGATTCTTCAACTATTACAATATTTAAGAATAAGCTTGATAGATGATCAGAATTTGGGCTAAACATAAATAGTATATGGAGGACAATCTCAATGGGCATCTAGCCTTCTTTTGTCCTATAAACCAAGTTAATAAAAGTACAAACAAATAAACTATAACATATTTTAAGTCCAACATGAGGGGAAAGGAGGTGTTCAAGAAGGGAGGGCAGACTCTAAAAGACCAGAATGCCTATATGTCCCAAAAATGTCCATTACCAGTGGACGGCAACATTCTGATGGCAGGAGAAAGTAACAAGCACATATAACATCACTACTGTGAAACTCTTTTATGGTTATTTATTTATTTATTTATTTATTTGCTTTTGGTAACCGGGTAAGTGCGTTAGGCAACAATCCTGCCTATTTTCAAGCACAACCCGGGAGAGTACAAGACAAAAGGAGTCACAAAGTACAGTGGTAACATAACGACATCAGACTGTACAGACAAAAAGATTGAAATTAAAGCAGAACCAAACATTTTCAGGTACAATCAAGTCAAGTACAAGACAAAAGTGCCACAAGTTAAAGTGATACATAATGACGTAATGACATTAAGGTGAACAATAGGCTGCAGGCAAAATATACCCAGTATACATAGAGGTATGGCAGCAATTTAATACTCCAGGATGCTCATAACAAAGCTTTAATGTTGCAGCAATTGAAGGGGGGCAGGTGGTCAGTGGCAATGTTATGAGCAACGGCAGTGACCAAGTGTGCTGAGGTGAGAGAACAACGAGTTTTTGAAAATCCGTTGGGAAGAGGCAGTTTTGACCTGAAGTGGGAGCGAGTTCCAGAACCGAGGCGCGAAGTACGAGAAAGCCTGTTCCCCCATTTTTGTGGTGCAAGTTCTACATGTTAGCAGGGGTGAGGAGGAGGATCTAAGTGAGCGAATTTGAGATGCAGGGGTAAGCAGGAGGGCCAGGGAGTCCGGTCTAGGGGGTCTAGTTTGGGAGTCAATAAAGCAACCACCATCTTAATTATAACGCAGTTCAACATCTGTACTGATGTTTCATAAATTTTCCTTCAGTATTTATTTTAAAATAATATAACTAAAGGCAGGGGCTTCAAGCAAGTTATTCCAATTCAAAGCACTCTACTGCTGCCAAATCCTTGCTCTCTCTTACCCCACCAGCATGTATGCACTGATCATCTGTTGATTAGCCAACTTCCTCAGAGGTATCATGGTTGGGATTCATGGCGATGATTGGCTTTTAGACTAACCATGAGCTGGCCAGCATCTTGAAGGACCGAAAAAACAGGTACTCTTGTCCTGTCACTGCCACATGAAGCCTAGCAGGGAAAACCCACTGATGTTGCACCTTTAGTTCTTGCAGGGTCCACCGAACTCCTCAAGCACATTCCTTTTCTGTCATGTACAGTAACTCACATCTGAATATTGGCTATAGTGGACTCTTGGAATTCATTTGGACCTCAGCATCTTGCAGCACTAATTATCTAGTCATTTTTGTGGACACCATGAACCAGTGCAAGGGTCGTGCCAGGCCCTGCATCTGATTGCTGTACTTTCTAAGGAGTCACCCACTACACCTTGTCCACTCTAAGAGGAAGAATCTTCTCTGGCAATTGTAAACTTTGTCCCAACCAGTGTTTAATAAATCCTGGAAATCTTCTCCTTCAGCTTGTTCTGGAACACCCGGAATCTTGATATTCTTAGAGCACTGCAGATTTTCCATATTCTCCAGCTGTTGTCGGAGCAGCATCTCCTGCACCATCTTTTCCATGGCTTTAATCACTTTTTTAGAGTCCCTGGCAACTGCAGACATCTGCCTTTCCATAAGGTCCATCCATGTCTCCACACCCTACACATGCTCTTGCAAGCTGTCCAACTTTTTGTCAAAATCTTGCATGGAACAGATTGAGTTGTTGTAAGGTTTTATTCACTGTAGCGAGGGATACTTCTTGGGCCCCATTGTCACCACACGCACTGCTTTCAGGGCGTTGCCATTCTTTCTCTGCCCTGACAGCCCTCCTTTGGGTTTAAAAAAAGTTTGCATTCACTGCCAGCCCTTTAGGTTCTGTTATCTTAATCACCAGCAATCACTGAATATCTTAATCACCAGCAATCACTGAACAATCTCCAAAAGATTCAAGAACACAGATTGAAGTTTAAGAGGTATAAAATGTTATTAGAAGTTTGCTAGGTAGCTTTAGAAACATGCGTCATCCTTTCCGCTGCTCACTGGTGCCCCCCTGGTTTCCATATTACGGGTCACATATGTCAGATTCTGCTAAATGACCTCTTAAACAATGGCAACTGAGACTAAATCAAAGTGTCCACAGTTCTGTGATACATGGAAACAGATGATAGGCATACCTTGACAGAGGAATACTGTATTCCTGAGTTTGACTGGTCCAGCAAATATTCCAAAATCTTTGTAGAAGGACACTTGAAAGGGTCCATAGGGATTTTGGAACACCAAATGGAAAAACAATTCCACTTAGCCCCATAAATTTCCCTAGTGGATGGTGTACAGGCTGTTAGAAGCACCTCAGAGACCCTCTAAGAGACGTTGAATCTGTTCACCTCCCTCTCTGCAGAAGCCTGGAATGGAGAGGGAGGGAGTATGGACTGAAGTGGACTAGATGACCATGGGCTTAAGTCAATAAGTCCAACCTGGTTGGAAGAGTCTTATGTCTGCTGACTGACATTTGATTTAGAAGTGTATACCATATCTGCCTTGGCCAGCAGGGAGCTATCAGAATCATCTTGCCCCCTTGTGCCTCCAGTTTAAGTAGCACTTTCTGAATGAGACAGAATGGAGAGAAGGCATACAGAAATAGACTCTCCCACTGCAGTCTGAATGTATCCTCCATCAAGCTTTTTATCTGCAGTCTACCCAGGTGGGCTTATCTGTCTCTTCCCTGTCCTCCTCCTGCTCAGCTTCCTGCCTCAACCTGGACAGGGCCCTTCGACCCCCATGGATTGCTCTCCATGGTGGGGCCAGGTGGGGAGGGCATCCTACAGACCTGCCCCCACCTGGAGACCCACGTCCAGTTGCTGTGCACAGCCAGGTGGCAGTGTGAAACAGAGGGTCAGGAATTGGGATGTCATGGAGCCTGGGCGGACCATTTTCCATGTTCTCCCTCATTCCCAGGCCTATGGTAGTACAGAGGACACATGCGTTTGGAGGCGCCCATGTGTTCCAGAACTGCAGTTCCATCCACCCTCTCTGTGGCCTAAGTCTGCCTCCCTAAGCTTGGCATTACCACCAGGCCTCCACCTGGTGGCAGCCAAAAGCTGGGATAACACACCTCCTCAGTTAGGGTGAGGAGAGCTGCCAAGTGGCTGCTCGATCCTTTCCGGCCCCCACGCCAACTCCCAGCAGACCAAGCTTATTCCTGAATTCAGGTTACCAGCCTGCCTGCATCCTAATAGAAAACACAAGATTGTGGAATCGTGGACCAGAAGCAAGGCAGTTTGGCATTGTGGGGGAAATGCAAAAAGGTCTGTATCTGCTGTCCCCATTTGTTGAACTGTACAGTGTCATCTGCTAGGGAACACTCGTGAGGATCTGCCACTGTTCGGCTTGCATTGCCTGCCAGAGTGTTTTGGACTGCTGGCAAATGTACTTCTTTGAGCAGGAGGCAGACACGATTCTCACACTCACATAATTTAGGGTTGCCACCATTGGAAGAGGCAAAAACTAGACTCTAGGGAAAAGGGGAAATTGTTTAACAAGGAAAGGCACACTAAGATGGGGCTTGTTTCCAGGCAGTGATGAAAGTGAGCAGGAATGCACAGGAACTCAGTTCCTGTACCTTTTTTACAGCAGGAACTGAGTTCCTGTACTTCTTCCTATTGATATTTGAAGTGAAATTCTTACAGCAGTAACATAATCACAATTTCTTGGCCTATGATATGAGATCAGTGGATTCCATCACACAATTTGACTTGCAGAACAATTTAATTTGTTTTAGAAATACTTTGACATCTCTGATTGGGTGCACCAGTATCTATATGGATGTGTCTGGAATTGAAAAACATACAAACATAGATGTTGACAGCTGAAAAAGGTCCAACGGCCCCTCGAGTCCCAAGAGTTATCCTTCAGAGCGAGAATCTTAATTCTGCTGTTCATTTGTGCAAATGTTTGAGTTCCTGTACTTCTTGTTCACCTCTTATACCACTGTTTCCAGGTATGACCTGGGAGCACAAGGAAGCTAAGTGACTTGCTCAAGGTCACGCAGTGGTATGCAAGTGTGGGCTGATGGGATTCAAACCCAGGTTTGCAGCTCGGTGACCCCACCCACCATGCTATACTGCCTCCAAACTAAACCACACCCTAAACTCCACTCCTAGCCCCACCCCTTTTCATGGCTGATCATGCATTGCTCCTCCTCCTGCAAAGCCTCCAAAGCCATTTGTTATGTCAGTGAATATGTTAATGGAGCAGTAAAAGGCAACACTTAAAGAGACTTACCAGTCTCAGCATGTGCACCTAATATATCAGTGCCTTACCACAGGGAAATAGAGGGCCCAAAATATTCCAGTAGGTAAAATGCTATAACGCTCATAAATTTAGTTTAACTGGGTCCCGAAGACTTCCCAGTCTGAAGAGCCACCCACGCTCTGCCCCCAGGCTCAGCCAGGCTATGATGAGATCCTAGGGAGAATGCGGGGGCGTGCCCCATTATAATCTATGGGCGGTAGCTTTCCAGTTATTTTTATGTTTGCTTGCAAGCGCAGCACACAAGAAACATACTGAGATAGTAGAGCATTGCAGAGGCGTGGCAGTGTTGTGGCCAGTGCAGCAGACACTTTAATGGGCGTGTCCCTCGGCCACTAACTAATGCTGAAGCTGCTGATGACAGCAGTTTCAGAGCGAGTGTCGCACTTGAAAGAAATTTGTCACTGCAATCAGGGACAGTTTCTTTTTTTTTTCAAATTCTATTTTGCACCCCTGCCACTTACCTCTCTCCAGCATGGCCTCTCAGTTGCTGGCTCTACCCGTCCACCTGAAGCTCTGACCATCCACACCTGGTTGGGGAACCCCCCTCCTGTACAGTTCACTTTAACCTCTCGGGTCTGAGTCCTCCGAGGAAGGACTGCCACTCCTACTGGCACTCTGTCTTATAGTGCTGGCAAGCACACTGCAGGAGGAGGAACCAGGGCATACGTCTAGATGCCCGGCATTGGACGTGGGGCTACAACCACTGGGCCCACCTTCATCTATTAGTGGAGGGGGGATTTTTCCTTAAGTGTACCCCCGGGAAAGCGGTCCTGCAATGACATCCAGTGCAACGCAGACATGCTCCCACACATGCTTGCAGGATGTCTGCTGATGCTCCCTTACCCCCTTTACGTGGTATACATCATGCTGTGACTGCCAGCCTCCAACGGGGGCCACAATAGCTGCGTGGAGAAGCATCCTCCCTCCCCAGGAGAGGAAAGGATAGAGCAGTCCTCCGGACGCTCGATCCTCTCCTTCCCCTGCCGACCCCCAGTGCCCAAGTCCGTTCCCAAATCCGGGTTGCCGGTGTGGCGCGAGGTGTGGCATCCAACGCCTCAACCCTCAGCACCACCAGGCTGGCCCATCGGGGCAGTTTCATCATTGCAGCGCCAGCTGCCCCCTCCCTCCCAACTAAGCACATAGCAGGACAACAAATGTAAATGTTAGCTCCCTCCTACTGCTGCTGCCGCCCTGCATCCTCTGTTCCCTGTAACACCAGCATATAATGAAACCCTCCCACTCCCTCCCACTGCTGCTGCTGCCAACCCTGCAGCCTCCATTTCCCTGCACTGGCATAAAATCCTCCCATTTCTTCCAACCGCTGCTGCCCGCCTCGCACTCTCTGTTCTTTGTTGCAGTGGCATAAAACCTTCCCACTTCCTCCCAGTGCTGCTGCTGCCCGCCCCACACCCTCTGTTCTCTGTCGCACTGGCATAAAACCCTCTCACTTCTTTCCACTGCTGCTGCCTGTCCCGCACCCTCCATTCTCCATTGCACCAGCATAAAACTCTCCCACTCCCTTCCGCTGCTGCTGCCCACCCCGCACTCTCTATTCTCCGTTGCTCCGGCAGAAAACCTTCCCACTGCCTCCCACTGCTTCTGCCCACCCTGCACCCTCCATTCTCTGTCCCCTGCTGACAACAGGGTGCTCAATCCCTATGTCAGTATGTATCCCCCCTCTCCCCAATAAAGTGGCACACTGGGAGCCCACCCCTGTGTGCCAAAAAATACTTCTTTGATGTTTCTGACACCGGGATGCCCACTCCCAGTGTCAGATGTGCCCCCCCAAGCCCCTATGTTCTTAGCCGACTTCAGGGTGCCCAATCCTTGGGTTGGCATTGACCGCCCCTTCCAGTACTGTGACACACTGGGAGCTCACCCCAGTGTGCTGAAATCTGTTTTGTTTCTATTTCACCTGTGAAAAAGAAAACAGTCCCCCAACGTTTTTTTTTAAACTTGAAAAAAAAGGGTCCGTTATCATTTCTGCCCGCCCCCTCCCCCAACCCGCACCCTCCCTCTGTGCATCCCACCTCCCCACACCCCCCTCACCCATACTTACCTCCAGAGGTTGGGCGCAGCGATCTTCTGTGGACCTGGAACACATCTGCACTCTTCAAAGACCAACTGGGAACTGAAGAAATGATGGTAAACCCTTTAATGGCAGTTAATGGAGGTTTTCAACTTAGGTTGATCTCTCAGACAATTTTTGGAGTTTTGCTCCCAAATTTTCAACATGGGGTTCTTGGGACCCCACCTCATGAGCACTGGCACTGTCATTTCATTTCTCAGTCCGGAAAGGAGATTTTGCGGTTGCTGCGCGGAATCACCTTTTGGGACCAATTAACGAAATGACAGTGCCACTGTTCATAAGGTGGGGTCCCAAAAAGCCCTTGTTGCAAATTTGGTGAAAAAAACTCTAAAAATGACTATGTTAAGAGTGTCCGTTGCACACTTTCTATGCACACTTGTAACTTCATCAATTTTCAATATTTTCACTCCAAATTTTCAACATTGGCATTTTTCACACACCCTTATGAACAGTACAGCTGTAATTTTTTGCATCCTTCCCAAAATATGTTTTTGCACCTGTGGTGCAGAATTGTGTGGTCACTGTGTGAAATCAACTTTCAGGACAGATTAATGAAATCACAGTGCCACTGTTTGCGAGGGGAGGTCCCAAAAAGGCCATGTTGAAAATGTGGCTAAAATTTCAAAAATGACTGCGCCACGAACGTATGCCAGGCTATCTGCAACTTTGCCAGTTTTATATATTTTAACTCCAGATTCTCAACATTGCCATTTTTCACAGCTCCTCATGAACAATACAGCTGTCATTTTTTACATCCTACCCGAAATGTGTTTTCACACCTGTGGCATCAAATGGCACACTCACTGTACGAAATCACCTTTTGGAATTGAGTAACAAAATGATACTGCCACTGTTCATGAGGCGGGGTCCCAAAAAGCCCATGTTGAAAATTTGGAGTGAAAATACCGGCAGATGCGCAGGGCATTAGGGTTTACAACCATAACACCCACTCTGTAGACTGACATTCATCGGGGTGTGTGACTTGGGGTTGTCGGCCACAATGCTCACGCCATTCCAACCACACCCTGCAGCCACTGACAAGCATCGAGGTGTGCCTTGGGGTCTTTGGCCCCAACGTTCACCCTGTTCTCCTATACTGCACCCATCTCAGCTTATTTCTTTATGGAATGGGGCAAGCGTAAGGGCCGAAGACCTCAAGGCACATTGCAACACCTGTCAGTGTCTGCAGGGTGGGGTGAGGTGGAATGATGTGTGTGTTATGGCCGATGACCCAAAGGCACACCCCCAACCACTGTCAGTCTATGCAGGGTGCAGTGGGGGTTGGTGTTACTTCAATACTTCACTGCCATTCCTATTATGCATCTCTCTAACTCCTGCACTACCAGTGCCAATACCAGCAAGCAAACATTCCAGGATTGACAAATGCTTGTTTTATACTGTAACGGTCATTTGGTGATGAATCAAGAGCACTGGTTGACTATCAATGCTCCCTCAACCTGCAGTCAGGGAAGCAGGCAGGGGTAGTAGCCCTTGGTATAGTGGTGCCAGGGTTACATAAAATAAGGTAGCAGCATTACCTGGTTAATGTCTCTGCACCTCCAGTGGTGGTGGAGGGGGTACAGTTCTTTGGGTCTGGAGTGTTACAGAGGGGGCAATAATGGTTATAACATCACAGTGTAAGTTCATTAAGTGAGACCAATGTACATACCAAGCAGTGCTTCTCAAATCCGTTTAATGCTGGGAAATAAAAACATAACCAGGGCTACTCCATGGAGCAGGAGGCATGTATGAGGTATTCCTGAGGGTGGTATGCATGTGATCATTAGGTGCCGAGCACCCATTTGGTTGTTCTCATATGTAACCTTGTTAGGGGTATGGTCAAAACAGGAAGCCATGACACTCTGCATGCATTTCATGGCATCTACCAGAACCGTGGGATGGTCCATAATAAAGCATGCCATCTGAATGAATCAGGTCACTCTGTTCTCTGAAATAAAAGTTCAAGTCCAAGCCGTGTCCAGAACAGCTAAGAACAGTTAAGAGGTGCACAAAATGATCCCAGTGAGGGTCCCAAAAATGCTAACTCACGTCCCTTTGTGGCAAGGTCAGTTGCCCAGGCCCCCACTACTGCCTCTCCAGACTGGTCCAAAATAGTGGCTCCCTCCATGGAGACCACTGTAAAGGTGAATGGAGTGTCTACAAGAGCTGTATTAGACAGTGGCTCCCAAGTGACAATTATGTTCCAAGACTGGTATCAGAAGCATTTGTCTGATTTACCTTTACAACCGTTGGAGGGTCTGCATGTCTGGGGTTAAGTGAGAAGGCCTATCCCTACTCTGGATATATCCGAATTTGGCTGTCTTTTTCCACCTCTGTGGTTGGAGTGGCCGAGCAAGTAGAGACCCTGGCCTTAGTGTGTCCCCCTACCGGACTGTATGATGGGGTTCCTCTACTAATTGGGACGAATGCGCATATGTTTGGATGGTTGGCGCAGCTGTGTTATGAGAAACAGGGATCACAGACTGGTAGAGCTTTACGAATTCCGGCCTTGATCAAGAAGGCCTATGAGGCACAGAGAGATGCTAAAAAAGTGGAACCAGAGGAACCGGTTGGAATTGTCTGGAAGAAGGATCCTGAGTCCCTGATCCTGGCACCAAATGCCCAGGTACCTTACAGGGGGAGGTCCATAACAGGAAGGATGTCAAGAATAAAATACTTATGCTGGATGAGCCAGATGATGGAAAATTGCTGGAAGGACTACTGGTCAAGCCTAATATTTTGCCTGCCAGAGCCCATGCTTATGCCAGACGGGTGGTGGTCCAAGTTCATAATGTGTCTGATAGAGAGATTCGAGTAACTAGAGGTTGCACCCTGGCTAATGTACACAGTGCAGATATTGCAGTGCTACCCAGTAACAAGTGTTTGGAGGAAAATGACAGAGTTATGCCCAACTTGTTTGATTTTGGGGACTCCCTGTTGCCAGCCGAATGGAAGATGAGAATCCGTAGAAAGCTTGCCCAGAGAGACCAGGTGTTTTCTTTAAAGGAATGGGACGTAAGATGTGTGCAAGGAGCTGAGCACCACATCCAGCTGCATGATGAAAGGCCATTTCGTGGGAGGTCTCGACGCCTGGCCCTGCTGACATAGATGATGTGAGACAGCATCTGCAAGAGATGCTTGCTGCTGGTGTAATACAAGAATCCAGAAGCCCCTATGCTTCACCTATTGTGGTAGTGAGGAAAAAATAATGGGACAGTAAGGATGTGTGTGGATTATCGCACCTTGAACCGGTGGACTATCCCTGATCAGTATACAATGCCCCACATCCAGGATGCTTTAGACTGCCTGAATGGTAGCCAGTGGTTCTCTGTGCTGGATCTTCGCAGTGGGTACAACCAGATCCCGATGGCCCCAGAAGACCGTGAGAAGACAGCCTTTATCTGTCCGCTTGGCTTTTATGAATTCATGAGGATGCCTCAAGGGGATTTCAGGCACCCCAGCCACTTTTCAATGACTGACGGAGCGTGCAGTGGGAGACATGAACTTATTAGAGTGTCTGGTATACCTAGATGATGTTATTGTGTTTGGCAGCTCACTGGAAGAACATGAGAGCAGATTGTTCAAGGTGTTGGACCGATTGGAAGACTTTGGCCTTAAGCTATCCACTGATAAATGTTAGTTCTTCCAAACCTTTGTAAAGTATGTGGGACACATAGTGTCCACCAAGGGAATAGAAACAGACCCGAGTAAAGTTGAGACCTTGACTACCTGGCCACAGCCCCACAATCTAAAAGAACTGCAAAGATTCCTGGGATTCTGTGACTACTATCGGCGGTTCATCAAGGACTATTCAAGAGTGATTCACCCTCTACTCAATCTTACTCAAGGTTACCCTCCTACTAACAAAAAATATAAGTGGTCGGTTTCCCCTGAGGTTGTGAGAGTGTACTTTCACCCCAATTAAGTCTTTGGAGTCCGATGGACATGTGACTGTGAAGCTGCTTTTCATGAAATTATATATCAACTCACTCATGCTCCTGTCCTTGCCTGTGCAGATCCAGCAAAAACCCTATGTCCTACACACTGATGCTAGCCTGCAAGGTTTGGGGGCTGTGTTGTACCAGGAACACGAGAACGGACTGAGACCAGTGGCCTTTGCCAGTAGAAGCCTGACCCCATCCAAAAAAAACTATCCTGTACATAAGTTAAGAGTTCCTAGCTTTGAAGTGGACCATTGTTGACCAATTCCACGAGTACTTGTATGGGGCTAAGATACTAGTAAAAACTGACAATAATCCTTTGACCTATGTGCAGACTTCAGCTAAGCTGGATGTTACTGGCCACAGGTGGCTTTCTGCATTATCTACATATGACTATGCTGTTGAATACAGAGCAGGCCTGAACCACGTAGGTGTTGATGCTCTCTCATGGAGGTCTGTTCCCTGGAATGACTGGGTCAGACTGTCAGAACCTGATATTCAAGTACTCTGCCAGAAGTTTGATAGGGAGGAACAAATGTCCACAGATGCAGTGGACTGTATGGTGGATTGTTTGGGACCCTCTGAGAATTGCATACCTGCTGCTTATTGCCACTTTTCTGCAATAGACATTGGTGCACTGCCTCAGCTCGACAATGACAGTATTCAGCAGGCTCAATCCTGAGATCCCATGATCAAATCAGCTCTAGAAGCCCTCTACGCAGGGAAAGATGTTTCCAAGTTACGCTCCACTGATTTGAGAACTGCACTGTTATACAAGGAAGGTCCTAAGTTGAAACTGATTAATAGACTGTTATACAGAGAAACAGTAGACAGAGGGGGACAAATAGATAAATGACAGCTAGTTTTGCCCACTGCCCTTTCGAGACTTGGTGCTGAGGTCCCTACACAACCACATGGGGCACCTTGGCATAGACCAAACACTTGACTTGGTGAGATCCAGATTCTATTAGCCTAAGATGGGGGCTGATGTTGAACAACACATTGAACTTGTAGTCGCTGCTTACAGAGGAAAGCTTTGCCCCAGAGGGCTGCCCCCCTAGTGAACATCACCACCAGCACCCCCATGGAGCTGGTCTGTATTGACTTTCCGAGTTTGGAGCCAGATCAAGGAAATATCAGTAATGTGTTGGTGGTCACTGACCATTTCACGAGATATGCCCAAGCTTTCCCCACCAAGGACCAGAAGGCATCCACTGTGGCAAAAGTATGTATAGAAAACTTTTTTGTCCACTATGGGGCTCCACAACGAATCCATTCTGATCAAGGGAGGGACTTTGAGAGTCATCTGATCAAAGAGATGCTTTCTCTGTGGGGAGTGTGAAAGTCCAGAACCACCCCTTACCACCCCAAGGGGGACCCACAGCCTGAACATTTCAACTGCACTTTGTTAGATATGCTGGGCACCTTCCACCCAAAGGACAAGCCTAGATGGAGCCAACAAATTAGCACCTTGGTACATGCCTACAACTGCACCAAAAGTGATTTCACTGGTTTCTCCCCTACCGCCTGATGTTTGGAAGAGAAGCCCGACTACCGGTAGATGTTTGTTTTGGAGTTTCCCCTGATGGGGTTCGAGCTGATAACCATTTACAGTATGTGAAAAAAGTTAAAGGCCCAACTAAATCATGCGTACCAACTGGCTCAAACCATGGCTGCCAAAAGAAATCTGGCCAACAAAGAAAGGTATGATAACAAGGTGAAAGCACTGGAACTTCAGCAGGGAGATAGGGTGTTGCTAATAAATCTGGGACTGCATGGCAAACACAAGACTGCTGACAGGTGGCACCATCTCCCTCACATTGTGGTGGGCAAATTAGATGATCTGCCCATGTACAAGGTAAGGCCTGAGAATAATTCAAAAGATGTTAAGACAATGCATAGAAATCACTTACTGCCCATTGGACAAATCTTGATTGAGTCTGAGTCCCCAGAAAGTGCTCCCTTGGGACCAGTGACTAGAGCTGCTGCTAAGCAAAAGCAAAGAAAGTCTGCACCTACAGATGCTGAGTTAAAGTGTTCTCTACAGCAATTCCCAGTTGAAGATGACTGTCAGAGGAAAGTGAGTGCAACTTTGGGTACTACCCCTCTTATGAACTAATTGTTTCAGGGCAACCCCCTAATCAATTATGGAAATGAAGATGGGCCCTCTGGGCTGTCTAAGCCCCCAGCTTTGTCCTTGGAGCCAATGCTCCCAGAAAGTGAAGTGCATAGTATTAAGTCGGATGAAATGTAATCATTGTGTATGGTTGAACTGTATGAGCTTTCAGAGGAGGAAAATGATGAACTGGGACAGACTGGTGATATACCAGAACAAGAAGAGTGTGTTGAGTGCCCTGACAGTTCACTGCCAATGTCAGAAAACTCCCCATGTGAGCCAAGTGTTGTAGACTCAGAGACTGCAACTCCTGGAGCTGAACATGCCCCAAGTTCTAGCCTCTCTACCCCAATGAAAGTTCCCCTGACAAGTGAAGACACTGCTGAAAGCGGGGATAAAAACACAAAGACTGTAACAGTTCCCCCTAGAAGGACTGGTCGAGCTGTGAAGCCTGTGGTGCGTTTAAGCTATGATTCCCCTGGAAGACCTGTGGACTTGCCTCTTAATGTGGTCCATAAGGGAGTGTGTGTGACCCCGAGCTCATTGCCCAAACTGAGCCTAGGTGCTAACTCCAGATTACTTGTTTTGCTCTCTAAGTATGGTGCTCCTGCCCCATCCAGCCCCCAGGTAGCTGATAGGGAAGGGCCCCTCTCTTCAGGTTTCATGTGCAGGAAACAATGACCTGATTTTAAAATGTTATTGTAATGTATAATGTGTGTAACATGTAGTAAGCTGTGAAATACAGAATAAGTGCATATGACTAAGATTTAACATATGACTATGATTTAAAGAATGCAAACCTAACTGTTAGTGATGTAAATGTATTCGGTAGTCTTCTTTAAAGTGTTATAAAGGTACCTACTTGACGGAGACGCCAAGTTCTTTTCAGGCCAGGAAGGGTGTAACCGCCCTACAAATGGGGGTTCCTAAAAGCCTCCTAGGAGCTTGCCTAAGTGTTCCCCTGCCTGCTGGCGTTTAAGCCATTTAAATGGCATAGTGAGTGCTTGTAGAGCCTCCATGTGCTGTCTCTTTAATAGCTCCCTGCTTGAAACATAGATTTTGACGGCAGATAAGGACCGCCCGGCCCACCCAGTCTGCCCATTTCCCTACCTAATGGATAAGCTGCAGATCCTAGTTAACCAGCAGCCTACTTCTTCAAACCCCACCCCCTAGAATTGCCTTATGACTGTCCCATGCATGCTTGAATTCCACCTCTGTTTTTGACTCCACAACCTTCCTCCGAAGGCCGCTCCATGCATCCACAACCTCTCTGTGAAAAAATACTTAAATTACCTCTGAGCCGCCCTCTTCTATCTTCAAATTGTGCCCCTTGTTCTTGCACACCTCTTTTTTGAAAGATGCTACCTCTTGGACTTTGTTGATTCCCTTGAGGTACTTGAAAGTTTCTATCATGTCCCCCTCTCCTCCTTTCCTTGAGGCTATACATATTTAGCTCCTTAAGTCTCTCTTCATATGTCTTCTGGTGCAGACCCTGCACCATTTTAGTTGCCCTCCTCTGGACAGCTTCCATCCTGTCTATGTCTTTGCGGAGATTGGGTCTCCAGAACTGCACACAGTACTCCAGATGGGGTCTCACCAACTATCTGTAAAGAGGGATAATAACTTCCTGTTTTCTACTGGTGATGTCTCTCCCTATGCATCCCAGTATCCCCCCAGCCCTCCTTGTTGCCCTCTCACATTGCTTGTCCACCTTTAGGTCATCTGATATGACTACCCCCAGGTCCCTTTCTATTGTTGTTGTTGTTAGTATCTCACCCCCCATTGTGTACTCTTCCCCTGGGTTTTTGTTTCCCAGGTGCATTACATTGCACTTCTTAGCATTAAATCTAAGCTGCCATACATTTGACCATTCCTCTAACCTTGCTAAGTCCCTTCTCATCCTTTCCACCCCACCTTGTGCATCAACTCTGTTGCAGATCTTTGTGTCATCTGCAAAGAGACATACTTTTCCTTCCAGTCCCTCTGCAATGTCGCTTATAAAGACATTGAAGAGGACTGGTCCTAATACTGAACCTTATGTACCCCACTAGTAACCCCCTTCTTCAGAGTGGACTCCATTTACTATTACTCTCTGTGTCCATCTCCAGCCAGTTCTTTACCCAGGCTGTCATCTTGGGACCCACTCCCAGGCTGGCTAACTTGTATATTAATCTTTGTGTGGGACTGTGTCAAATGCCTTGCTAAAGTCTAGGTAGGCCATGTCCACAGCCCCTCCTGATCTACTACTTTGGTCACCCAGTCAAAGAAATCTATCAGATTTGTCTGGCATGACCTTCCCGCTATGAATCCATGCTGCCTTGGGTCCTGTGCCCCTCTGGCCTCTAGATACTCAACAATTCTTTCCTTCAGAAGTGATTCCATCATTTTCCCTACCACTGAGGTTAAACTAACAGGTCTGTAGTTTCCTGCTTCTGCCTTGCTCCCACTTTTGTGAAGGGGAATCACATCTGCCCTCCTCCAGTCCTCGGGTACCACCCCATCCTCCCATGATTTGTTAAAGAGGGTAGTCAGTGGTGTCACTAGTTCTACCCTTAGTTCTTTTAGAATTCTGGGATGAATCCCATCAGGCCCCATTGCTTTGTCCACCTTCAGTTTTAAGAGTTCTTTCAGAACCCTTTCTTCTGTAAATGGGCTGGTATCAACTTCTGTATCCAGAGTGTTTCTACTGTTTGTTTTAGGTACCTCCCCACTTCCTTTGTAAATACTGAGCAAAAATATTTGTTTAGTATCTCTGCCTTTTCACAGTCACCCTCTGCCCACCCTCCTCCCTTTATTAAGCCTCACTAAACCTCCCTTGGTCTTCCTTTGCTCCCTGATGTACCTATAAAAGGTTTTATTCCCTTCTTAACTGAGTTGGCTATCTTTTCCTCGGTTTGGGCCTTTGCTGTTCTGACTGCCTTCCCAGCTTTTTTGCTTTAACTGATACAGTTCTCTGTCCTGCTCCTTCTGTGATTCCTTGTGCTTCCTGAATGCTTTCTTTTCTCTTGAACCTTCACTGCCACTTCCTTGAGAACCATAGTGGTTTCTTAAATCGTTTTGTTTTGTTTATTTGCTTCACACAAAGGCTTGTTACCTCTGTGATGGCAGTTTTATTATTCCCATTGTTCTTCCACCTCCTTCCTGCCCATTTGCTGGTGCATTCCTTAGGCACTCACCTATTTTGGCAAAGTCAGCCTCCAAAGTCCAGTACTTTGCCTTTGTATGGCTTGACTCTATTGCTGTGTTTATTGTGAACCATACTGTTCGATGGTCGCTAGTTCCCAGATGGCTACCCACTTCTACATCTGTGATCCTCTTCATCTCCATTTGAGAGAACCAGGTCTAAGATTGCTCCTCCTCGAGTGGGCTCCAATACTAGTTGTCTAAGGCATGCCCCCTGTACCTGCATCTAGAATAACCCCGCTCTTCGAAGTGGCTGCTGCAACTGCACTCCAGTTAACATCTGGCATATTCAGATCACCCATTAGCAATATCTCCCCTTTTTCTGCCATTCTAAGTATTCGTTCTATCATTTCCTTGTCCATTTCCTCCCCCTGAGAAGGGGGTCTGTATACAACCCCTGTGCGGATTGTGGTGCCATTGTCAGTCTCCAAATTTATCCACAGTGCTTCTTCTCCTCCCTGTTTTCCCTTTTGTT
Source organism: Neoceratodus forsteri (assembly GCA_016271365.2). Lineage (NCBI taxonomy): Eukaryota > Metazoa > Chordata > Ceratodontiformes > Ceratodontidae > Neoceratodus > Neoceratodus forsteri. The sequence goes on along the minus strand of CM028138.1, from coordinate 276,348,080 downwards.
CTGTTGCTTTGATTCCTTCCCTTATGTAAAGAGCTACTCCTCCTCCTCTTTTACCCTCCCTGTCCCTCCTGTAGATAGTGTATCCTGGTATGTTTACGTCCCAGTCATGGTTTGTATGTACCATGTTTCTGTGACTGCCACGATATCCAGATGTTCCTCCTCCATCAAGGCCACTAATTCAGGAAGCTTGTTACTCAGGCTATGGGCATTGTTACTCATTGCTCTCCATTTTTTGATGGCTTTACCTTCTTTTGCAGCATCCCCCACTGACCTTTCTACCTCGGTCTTTTTCCCATTTAGTACCCTGTTTTGTAGGGAGAGACTGGGATTTTTCTGCTGCTTATCAGTGCCTCCCCCCTTGACTAGTTTAAAAGCTTGCCAATGAAGCATTTAAACCGATTGCTCAAAAGACCTGTTCCCTTCCTGGACAGATGCAGACCATCCTGCCTGTATAGGCTGGTGTCCCTCCAGGTGGAACCCCAGTCCCCAATGAAGCCAAACCCCTGTGCTTTCACACCATTTTTTCAACCATTCATTAAACTGCATGGTGCAAGTACTCGCCACTCATGCCATTGACAGGCAGCACCTCAGAGAAGGATATTGTGTGTGCACTTGTCGAGGCCCCTCCCCATTCTACAAAGTCCTTCTGCACTGCTCTAATCTCATGATGAGCCAAGTCATTTGTCCCTAGGTGGACATGACGCCCAGCTCAGACTCCTGCAGCTGTTCTCGTGATCCTGAGTATTCGCCTCTGTCTCTCCAGCCATGGCACCAGGCAGGCACCTTACTTCAGTTTTTCCTGCTCCCCCCAGTTCTATCCCCCTAATAATTGAGTCCCCCACCAGCAGCACTTCCTTTCCTTGTGGTGTCCTCTGTCTCCTTCCTGTGGGCCTCCCTTGTGACAGTTGTCCTCAGCCTCCTTAGTCTCCTCTGTGGGTGCATCCATAGGGGAGCTATGCTCCCCCAGAATGGTGTATGGATTGTGGTGTGGAACAACTGACTGGGTGTGCCTCTTTTCCACCATCCTCACCCTCCCTGAGCCCACTGTGGTCCAACTGCTGTGCTTTCTTCACAACCTCTGAGGTAGTGGTGGTGGCTCTGGTGCTCCCTGGATGGGGGAGGTTCCCTTCCTACCGTCCAGTGTGGCCTGGGGGAAGGTTCCCTTACTACTGTCCAGTGTGGCCTGAAGACGGGCAACTTCCTCCCTCAGCGCAGAGAGTTGTCTGCAAATAGGGCAGCATCTCAGCCTCCAGAAAGACTCCCAGAAGACTGCTGCCCCACAGCCATTACATTGCACTACTCCCCACATTTTTTTTGTGTGTGTGTGTGATTGGTTTGTTATATAGAAATATATATATATTATACAATGTGTATGCTTATATTGACAGTGCAATGTGCTAGAGAGGATATGACTGTGATATGCACCTTGCACACATGAGGAAATGATGTCAGAACCCCAGGTATAAAGGAACTATTTCCAGGGGGTGGGTGGGGTGAGGGGTGGAAGGGGTTGGCCTAAACTGTGCCCTCATGAAACAATCAGCTAAAAGCTCTGACCCACCACTGCAATGAGTGCCTTCCTGTCAGCAAGATGCCCTACACAACAATTTGACAGAGAAAATACCCTGCTAATCAAACAGTGAAAAATCCACACATCCAAGTCAGACACAGGTAAACCTCCCCAGCCCCAAAACAGGCCTGGTGGTTTGTGCTCTGAAAGCTGTCAGCCCCAAAATAAGTCAGTTGTGCTTTAAGCTCTTCCTGCACTGAAAATCTTAAGAATTGTAACAAACAAACGTAAACCTAGATCCGCCTCCCTCTGTTGCTTGAAAGACTGTCTTTTCCTGTTTCACACTGCAGGTTTTGCTATGACAACTCCTTAACCACAGTAACTTATTTAAAAATAGTTTAACTATCACAAACTCCTATGCACCAGTAAATTATTTCAAAATAGTTTCTGTCCCAAAATCCTAGTAGTCAATCCAGCTACCCCCAAGGGACAACCAAGATGCAGACATAATTAGTGTTAATGGAGGGGGACTGGTGCTTCCCTGCTCGAATTCCGCCTAAGCTGTAGTGTAATCACTCCATTTTGCAGTCACTGAAAGCGCAAAGGGAGCCCATCTGAAAGATGCAACTGTTTGGCTGTAATCATTTAAAGCATTAAGTGACATTGCAGTTTGTCTAACCTACTTTTATTGCAGCTGGGACTCTGGGTGTGTTGCCCCTCCATTTTGGACTTGAACTGCTGTGCTGGGCCAACATACCTCTCAAGTGTTCCTCATTATGAGGGACATCCCTCATGTTGCCCCTTAAAATTGCTCTGTCCCTCATTCGTCCCTCATGGAAAAGGTGCTGCCCACACAGAGAATGTGCTGTAAATTCAGATTTTAAAGCAGAAACTCTTAATATTCTAAAATACTAAATCCAAAATAAACTTTGTAAAAGTAAACACTATGGTTTTCACAGTGTTCTGAGCGTATATCTCCATGTTTGAGGATGTGTCCCTCATTCTGAGGGTCTATTTCCCTCATTTTGAGTGTCCAAAAATATCCATGTCCCTCATTTCAGTGACAAAAGGTTGAGTGGTATGTGGGCCAGTTGGGTTAAGACAGCCCTAAAATGGAGACTGCATGGGCCAACTACAATTGGGACTCTCACTGGGGCCGGATTACAAGGGGAGTCTATGGCTAGTGCTCATGGGAATTGTAGTTTGGATCTCGGTGCCTTTTTGCACCAACAGAGGGAACTCTGGAGTGATTGACAGCCGAACCCTCCAACTGGATCTGTTGGAACCTAAGGGAAATGCCCTGAACTGAAGCTGGAGAGGCAGATTGTTAGTGACAGTGAAAGGAGTAGGAGCTCTGTATTTTTTTGCAGTGTACAGTTCGCGCGGGAAGTGCGTGAGGGGCCTTGAAGTCAGCCTGCAGCCGTTGTAAGCGATAGTTGGACTGAATCCAAGTTTCTGAGGAGAAGGAAGGCCGAAGAGTGGATACCAGGCTCACCCCATAGAAGACTGGAGATACTGCTGAATCACGCTCGGTCTGTCAGGAACTGAAGCTGCGCGTGCTCCCGGGTATTTTGCAGTAATTGTGATCGGGATCGAGGAGCAGCCTGCCTGGTATAGTACTTTCCTTTTACATATAAATGTGCATAGAGCTTGTGGGGAATCGCTATTTCTTGTCCCCTGTACAGTGTGCTGTGTGGTGAAGCTGGAAGCAAACCCCAGCATGTTTCGGACTAAATCCGTTTGCTATCAACTGCCTAGGGGTCCAGCCACAAGGGCCTTGCATCCATGCCTTGTTGTTTCTGGCAATCCAGAAGAACATCCACCATCCAATTCTCAGCTTGGGTATTGTGAGTACAAATCAGAGTATTACCCTGCAGCCTGTTTTCAATCACAAGTGTGTCATCTAATTCTTGTTGTTTCACTTCTTCATGGACTGAGCCATCTGGCTCCGGATTACAATTGGGTTTTATGCATATATTTTCTTCTACAGGGCCCCAACCATCTGCACCTGCCGGCCAACCCTGGGCAACGGACCTGGCTAGCCCCCCCCCAATCTGGGTACCCAGAGTGTGACTTTTCAGACCCTGTATGTGTGCACAGTACTGTGATTTAATACTGCCAATTAACCTGATTTCCCCCTCCTGTGTTCCATTCCCCCTAAATGAACCAGATTCGATGTTGTTGACCTTTAAACTGTCTGAAGTGTCAGTACCTATAAAACAAGCATTGCATTGGGTTGTGTATGTTGATTAACCTTGTTTTACAGGGGGTTCTCAGAGATGTGCTGTAGAATCAGTCTCGAGGGTTAGTGGTACCTTATGAGTGAACAGTGTGCATATGTGGGGTATTGGGACTGTAACTCCTGTGTACTTTGTGAGCCAATAGAGGGAAACAAAGGGGGTCACAGTGTCCCAGAGGGCTGTGACCAAGCTTGTCTAACCACTACAAACCCTGACCTCTGGGTGGAGGCACCCATCATAGAACCTAGGCCTCTCAACCTGTCCGTAGTCAAGCAGGCAGGGGTAGTAGCCCTTGGGATAGCACCACCTGGGGATTACACAATGGTCACTTGCAACCCACTGTCAAGCACAGCTTGAGTAGGAATACCATTCACAGCCACAGTAGTCTTCATCAAAGGGCCCACTACTTTGGACCAGTCTGGAGGGACAACAGCAGGGGCCTGGACAGATGATTTAGCCACAGAGGGGTTTGAATTAGGGTGGCTGAAGCCTTCAGTGTGGTCATTTCATGCATTCCTTGGCCACTGACTCATTTTCTGAAGCTCTCCTTGAAGCCAATTCACCACTTTCTCTAAGTCCTTCTGAGACCGGCATTCCCTTTTCATGTGGCCATCCTTGCCGCAATTGTGACAAATGACAGGCACTCGGGGCATCCTTTGGAAAAACATAGCAGGGTACTGGAGCATTGATGGGAGATTGTGATCTGACTTCTGCTGGTAGTGTACCACATCTCAAAAGTTCCTTTAGGGTGGCAGTCAATTCCTTGGGCTCAGCCGAGAAGCCACCCTCAGTTGAGGATGCCTGAGGGTGCACCTCCCCCCACAACAGTTACGTCCTGACAGGGGCCAGGGTCTCTGTCAGCAGGGGATACCTCGGCGAATGCACCCAGTTGTTCTTTTTGACTTCCTTCAGCAACTCCTCCCCCCACCGTTTAGCCCACGGCGGGACACTCATAGTGGTCTCCATTCCGGAAGGGCCTTCCAGTGCCATGATCACTTGGGCTGCACTCACCCCATAATTACAATCTCCCTCTTCACCTTCTACCTCCTGGAGTTCTTTTATCAAGTCACAGTAGTCAGGTGGGTTACTTCTCCTATCCTGGAGCCTTAACGGGATGATCTGCAGTTTAGAATGCTTGGCATGTTGCAGTATGTGCCCCAATCTCACACAGTTGAAATCGTTGGTGGCTACCCCACCTTTCCGGTAAGCTTTCTGCAGAGCTCTTTCTAGGCAAGTAACATACACAGACAAACTTCCCCCTTCCATTGTTTGGTACCTTGGAATTTCCACATCAAAGTCTCCCCTGATTCAATGCTCCCAAAATTGCCTTCAAGTACAGATAGGTACTTCTGAGCAGATGCATCAGGATTCGTGGACCGCAAAAATGTAATGGCTTCAAGAGTGGGGCCCCTCAAACTTTCTGTGATTTTTTTTCCACTTCTCAGCCTCTGCACACTGCCACTCGGGTACCAAGGGGGCAACATAGTCGATCCAGGTCTCACAGTCATCCTCCCCTTGGGGGGTGGGGAGGGTGCCCGAGAAGATTCTCAGCCTTCGGTAGGAGTCGTGACTAATGGTGGGTATAGATGTAAGGGCCAGCATTGGCATGGGCACAGAAGGCGGGGTAGTAACAGGTGCTGGAATGGGAGGGAGTGTTGGGGAAGGAACATCCCCAGGTGGCAGGAATAGTTTCTTAAAGTCCTCTATGGTTTTCCCTTCCTCCAGAAACAACTTAGCAAATTTCTCCTCAAAAGTCTCAGATAACGGTGGGAGCTCATCCTCCCCAGGGTCTTTACTGTCTTTTATCACTCTCCAGGCAGCTAGGACCCCTTCTGAGGCAATAGTCTGTAGCACTTTAGAGCTGTTCACAAGGTCACTACACTCTACCAAGGCTATGAAAGTTTGGGCGATCAAATCAGCCTGTTGACCCACCACCACAGGGTTTTTTAAACATTCAACTTTGGAGAGTGCTCCCTCTACAATGTCCTTACTGGTACCCAGGGGAATATCCAGTATAAGCAGAGCATTTTGGGGGTTGATCTCCTGCCCAGTACACCACCCCACCAACTGGTGTACAGACATTTCTACTGGGGTAGCTATTAATCTTTAACAATAATTCATCATTTTTAGCCACTAGAAGGCACAAAATCCCAGCGGTGAGCATCCAAGATGTAATCCCTAGGTGGCGCTATCCCAAGGGTTACTACCCTTGCCTGCTTGGCTAGTATCAGGTTAAGGGGCCTGGGTAATGAAATGGGTGTCTCCACCCGGTCAGGGTTGTTAGTGGTCAAGCTAACCTGGGCACAGCCCTCTGGGACACTGTAACCCCCTTTCCCTTCTAGTGGCTTGAACAATATACAATAATTACTTTCACAATGACTCTTATTCACCAGGCAATTACCAACACTGTCTGCACTTACCAGCAGGGCTGGTTCCTCTAGCTTGACCCTGGGGAGCCCCTGTAAAACAAAGTTAAGCACAGCAAATAGCAACAGTACAATACTTTTAGCACAAACTGGAACCACAGTCAGGTTAAATGCAAACAAAGTTAAATCTGATTTATTCAGGGGACTTGAACAAGGGAAGGGCATAATCACCAGATTGATTTGCTTAAAATCTGTATTAATCAGACAGTTATGCATGGAGTTCAGAGTCCCTACACAGTCACACACTCTGGGTACCCAGGTAGAAAAATGATGGGCTAGCCAGGAACGTTGCAGCTAGTTGAGGCCCTGGGATGGAAGAAAACAACATGCACAACACACACTATTTGTAATCCAGAGCTGGAGGGCTCAGTTCTTGAAAGAAAAGGCAACAAGACAATTAGATGACAACACTTTTAGATTTATCTGTTGTTGAAGGGAGCTACCCTGATGTTTACTCACGATCATACCTCTCAACTGTCCCTGATTTTCAGGGACGTCCCTGATTTTGCCTCAAAATTTTACTCTGTCCCTCTTAAAAATTGTGTTTCCGTGACCAAACAGTGGGGGTTGTAAGTACAAAATAATGTTAAACATTAAAGTTACAGACTTGTTCTTACTTAGAAAATGCATTTTATACTAAGTCCCTTATTCTGCTAGCTTCCTGAGCTGATATCTCCAATTTTGAAGATGTGTCCCTGATTTTGGTCCTTCGTCCCTGATTATTTTAAGCCTTGTCCCTGATTTATGAGGCAGGAGGTTAAGAGGTATGCTCACGATACCCAATACTGGACACAGGCAGGATGAAATCGAGACTTCAGGCTGTTGAGCTGGAGTGCCCGGAGAAGCAGGGCCCACATGAATCACTGAGGCGTCGTTCCTGTTCAAGGCATTGAGCAGGGGGCTGATCCCCAGGCCGGTCTCTCATCAATGACTTTCTCTGTGTAGCAGCTATTCTGGCTGGGCCAGTGTAGCAGGGCCCAGGCAAATGGAAATGGATACGGATTCAGTCCGTGGAGCTGGAGACAGCCTCAAGCAAGCAAAACACAGTTCAAACACACAGTGGGGAACCAAATCACAACCCACTATAAGCACACAGCACATTCACATGTAAGAAAATTCCACTGTACCAGGCAAATGGCTCTCCAGTCGCAATTACAGAGTCTCTGCTGCACAATCCAGGAGTTCAGAGGTAGCTGGAAGTCCTGATAGGCCGATCACATTCAGCAAATCCTCGTTCTTCAGGTTAAAGCCTGGTCGCAACTCAGTGGCTTAATTCGCTTTCCAAATTCAGATTCAGTCTGAAAAAAAAAAACACAAGTTCCCTCTCAGGAACAGCAGGCAGGCATGCAGGCCAAACTCAGGCCTTTCCACAGTTCTCCTGCACAAATCCACTATGGATTGCTGCTTGAACTATCTCGAGCTGTTACTTCTTCACCTCCCAACTCAGATCTAACTGAAACTGTCAGCAGTGTGGGACTTTCCCCAAGATCCCCAAGAGGTAGACAATGTGGTCCAGAGGTAGAGCTGCTGACTCTGACTGCAAGGGTACTGGGTTTGAGCACAGCTTAGGGACAGAGTGTAGAAAGTTTTATAATGCATATGGGGCACAAAAACCCTGGCACAATATATCAGTTGGGGGGTGAGGATATAGCATGCACCAAGCAGGAAAGGGATCTTGGGGTTGTCATCTCTGATGACCTCAAGGTAGGGAAACAGTGTGACAAGGCATCAGGTAAAGCAAATAGGATGCTGGGATGTATAGGCAGGGGCATCACCAGCAGGAAAAGGGAGGTCATAATTCCACTATACAAGACACTAGTGAGGCCCCACCTGGAGTACAGTGTACAGTTCTGGAGACCATACCTACGTAAGGACATAGAAAGGGTAGAGAAGGTTCAGAGGAGGGCAACAAAGATGGTGCATGGATTGCATCACAAGTCCTATGAAGACAGGTTGAAGGAACTGAACATGTACTCCCTGGAGGAGAGGAGGGAGAGAGGATATGATAGAGACATACAAGTATCTTACAGGGAGGAAAAGGGTGCAGAAAACACTATTTTAAGTGAAAAGATGTTCCAGGACTAGAGGGCATGGGATGAAGTTGGAGGAGGACGATTCAGAGGAAACATGAGAAAGAATTTCTTCACAGAATGGGTGGTGGACAAGTGGAACACCCTGCTAGAGGAAGTGGTGGGGGCTGAAACAATCACGGGATTTAAGAATGCATGGGATAGACATAAAGGAATTCTAGAGGTCAGGGGTAAGGGGAAACAGACTTCTAGGAAAACAGACTGAACTTACAAGCTCAAATGGGCAGACTGGGTGGGCCATAGGCCCTTATCTGCTGACACTGTCTATGTATCTATGTATCTATGTATCCAAAAGGTTCGGTTGGCTGATCTGTCTGTCAGTCACAACAAGGGCTCCCCCTCCAGGTTATTTTAGGCGCCAAAAACCCAAAACTGCAATTCCTACAAGTTTTGGCCCCACCAAGGTCCTGTAGACAGGCTCCATTTTAGAGTCCCAAATGTACTTATTGGCCCATTCTGCAGTCCAGGACCAAGATTATGGAAACAAACAGAACTGTCTATGCTGCAAAGAAGGCAGGTTAGAACAAACTGCAATATTATTACTACTCTAACAAATGATCAGCAAACAAGTACATCTTCTAACAGAGCTCCCTTTTAGATTAATTATGACTGCAATCCAGGAAGCTCTTAAAGAGACAGTACACATAGGCTATACAGGCACTATCTGGCAATACATTTAAACTGCTAAAACGCAGAACACCAGCCTGGCAGTGAGCATTTAGGCAAGGTCAAGGAAGACTTTTCGGGAACCCCCATTTGTAAGGGCATTACATCTGGTAGAACTCTTTGAATTGCCTGAGGAGGAATCTGATGTGGTAAATCTCCCTGGTGACATACCAGAACTTGAAGAACAATATGAAAGTGTTGACAGCACCCCTTCAGTGCCGCAAAGTCTAATTGTGCCACAGTCTCCTCAGAATGAGCAACCTGGGCCCACTTCAGAAGATAATAATGAGCAAAGTACTGTGGAAACAGAGTCTGCAGAGCCAGGAGCTGATAGTGTTTCCATTCTGGACATTTCAACCAGTGCAGAGACATCCCTCACTACAGGAGAAGAAACCCATGCCAGTGCTGACCGCCCAGAGCCTGTGTCTGTTCCCCCCCCCCAGAAAGTCTGAGGAGCAGTTAAGCCAGTGATGCGCTTTAGCTATGACTCCCCTGGGAGACCTCTCAGTGTTGTTCATAAGGTTGTTTACATTTCCAAGAGCTCACTGCCAAAACTGAGCCTGTCTGCCACTTCTAAGTTAATTGTTCTACCCTCAGAACGTCATGCCCCTGCCCCATCTAGGTTATTAACAGTGCAAGAAACTATTACATGAAAAGTATAATAATGTGTTAAGTTTATGCTTACTGATGCCTCAGTCATTATTGTATTCTTTAGTAATGTTGTGTATATAACATATCGCATATTGTCTTTTTCCATGCTATTATGGTATAGATTTGACGTGGACGTCAAGTTCTTTCCAGGTGGAGAAGGGTGTAACCCCCCCCCCTGCAAATGGGGGTTCCAAAAAGTTTTCCTTGGGCTTGCCTAAATGCCCACTGCCAGGCTGGTGTTCTGTGTCCTAGCAATTTAAAACTGTTTGCATGTGAGTGCCCTGTTGGCCTCTGTGCCTGTCTCTTTAAGAGCTGCCTATCTTGTGGTGTAAAATTAATCTGGGCAGGGACCAAGTAGTCTCAGGCTCGAGTCCCCCCCGGGCTGCAATGTTATCACTCCATTCTGCCATCGCTATTTGTGCAGAGGGAGCCCTGCTAGGAACTGTGCCTGTTTACTCTTTATCTGTTTTAATAATAATAATATTGCGGTTTGTCTAACCTGCCTTCCTTTGCAGCATGGACATTTCAGTATTGCCCCACCATCTTGGGTCTGGACAGCCTGCTGGGACCAATCAGTATCTTTGGGGACTCTAAAATGGTGTTTGTCCCCAGGGGTCTTGTGGGAGCAAATTTCTGTAGGAATTGTAGTTTTTGCACTTTGGTGCCTAAATGGACGTGGAGGGGGAGTCCTTGCTTTGACAGACTGATGGATCAGCCAACCGGAACCTTTTGGACTTAAGGGAAATTCCCAAACTGCCTGCTGCAGTGTATCTGTCTGGAGTTAGAGTTTGGAGAGTAAACAGTTCAAGTGATTTCAAGCAGCAGCTTCTGAGTCTGTGTGGGAGATTGGTAGAAAGGCTGAGTTTGGCCTGCCTGCCTGCTATCCCTCAAGAGGGAATCCTTTGAAAGGCTTAGCAATCGGACTGAATCTGAATTGGAGTGTGATAAAGCCACTGAAGAGTGACCAGATTTAAACCTGAAGAAGACCGAAGATTTGCTGTATGCGATCAGCCTGTCAGGACATCCATTCACTATAGAACTCCCAGTTTTGCTCAGAGACACTGATATTGCAACCAGATTGCTATACGTTTGGTGGTATGGTGATTGCTTTATTATAAATGTGCTGTAACCTGCTAGGGGGTCGCGATTTTGTTCCCCACTGTTTAATTGTGCCTTGCTTGCTGGAAGATGCATCCAGCAGCTACTGGACTGAATCCGCATTCTTCTCTAATTGGTCTGGGCCTCCACACTTTGGCCCAGCCAGCTACTCATGCCACAGAGAAGACCATCGATGAGAGACCTGCCTGGGGATCAGCCCCCTGCTAAACAACACAAACAGGAATGACACCACAGTGAATCGTGTGGGCCCCTGCTTCTCCTGGCAAACCAGCAAGTTATCCTGCAGTCTCCATTTCATCCATCGTATGTCTTGTACTGAGTAGCATGAGTAAACACCAGGGTTGCTCCTTGCAACAACAGTTCAATCAAAGTGTGTCATCTGATTTAATTGTTTTGCCTAAGTTTCACGAACTGAGCCTCCTGGCTCCGGATTACAAATTGTGTGTGGTTGTGCATGCCTTTTCTTTTCATCACAGGGCCCCAACCAGCTGCGATGCCGGCCTACCCTGGGCAATGTTCCAGGTTAGCCCACCTTACTCCCAACTGGGTACCCAGAGCGTGTGACTGTGCAGGGACTAAAAGTGCATGCATAATTGCCTGACTAGATCAATTTCAGAATCAATCAACTTGATTACACCCCTTCCTTGTTCGTTTCCCCTGAATAAATCAGATTTCACTCTTTTTGCATGTAATCTGACTGTGGTTCCAGTCTGTATCAAAAGCACTGTGCTTTTGTTATTTGCTATGCCTGACCTTGTTTTACATTGGGTCTCTAGAGCTGAACTGGCGGAACCAGCCCTGGTGGTAAGTGCAAACAGTGTGGGGAACTGTGTGCTGAATAGGGGCTACTGTGAAAGTGTTTGCTGCATGTTGTCTAGACCACCAGAGGGGAAAGAGGGGGTTACAGTATCCCAGTGGGCTGTACCCAGGTTAGTCTTGTTACTGACAACCCTGTCCTGTGGGTGGAGGCACCCGTTTCAGTACTCAGGACCCTTAAACTGCAAATAGCCAAGCAGGCAGGGGTAGTAGCCTTTGGGATAGCGCCACCTAGGGGTTACACTTCTCATAACTATTTGTTCTATACTGCCTTTGTCCTATGTTTTCGACTGAGTTCTTTTACTCCCTACCTGCACTATAATACACATTACTGTATTATTGTTTTAATGTATTACTGTATTTTCTGCTGCTACTGTATATTTATATATTTATTAGTTTACTTCACACTATAATTTGTACACAACTGTAGTATCTGTTCTGTTGCCAAATGTTTTCTACCCATATGTATCTTTCATCTCCGGGTCGCACCTGGGAAACGAGCCTCGGTTCAGTGTGCCTTTCCCGGTTACCAACTTTTAAAGAAATAAATTATGTATCCAAGCTGTGCAATTTGAGGCTGGTAAAGTGAAGTCTTCAAGCACACAATTCAAGAAGCCAGCCACACCAAAGAGTATAATCTTGTTAGTCTTTATTCAACATATAGAGCAGTGTATGAGACCACTTACATGGTGGCGAACGTTGGCTGCCCTGCTGCCATTCTGTTGATTCTGAAGACAACCGTTAAAAGGAGGACTTGTGCCTGGTGTTCGCGGTTGGAAGGTGAACACTGAAAGAAGACCTGTGCCCGCTACAGATAGTGCGGTGGACTTCGCTCTGTGGCTGGATGTTTGGTGTCGGCGGGTTTGTTCTGTGTGTGATTATTGCCACAAACAGTAGGGAGCAGAGTGGTGTAAATCGGCCAGTGTCTGGAGTGGTAATTGTCTGCCACTATTTGCGCTGCTTGTGGCGGGCCGTTATATGACCTTTTGTTTTCTGTCAGCCACGGAACTCTTTGTTGGCCATAATATCTGAGGAACAGACCCTGAGGTACTGAACTGACACCGGGAGACACAGGCGCAATTCTGACACAGTGGCTAGTATGGGAAATTGGGAAACTGTGAGTGCCAAAACATAGTACCCCACCAGAGCTGTTGTAAATTATAAACCTGGACATAAAGCCCCTTGGGCAGTGTAATAGTCAAAGGGCTAAATAAAAGAACACAATTAATACTGTTGTGGTGGCCGTGAGAGAGATAAAATATTAAAGGACAAACTAATTACTCAATTCAGCTGTTTGTTGGGAAGTGAGAGTTCCTGAATTGTGCAGAACCATTTTGCATTGGGAAATGAAAGCACCACTGCAATCATATTGAGAACTGAATAATTACTTGGAATAAATGTGCACTGCTGACTTTTTAAGAATTTTGTAATAATTTATAGGACTGCCTGTGCTATAAACTGTTGTTAAGGATTGGATGGATTTTGGTGTGGTTTGTGTTACTATGAGTGGATGTGTGAATGGTTGGGTGTATGTGTGGATATGGTAACTTTGTTGGGTGTTAAGGGTTATTAATAGTATTTTGTTTGGGGGTTTTAAAATAAGGTAATTTTTGGTTTAGTAGAATTGTAGTAAATTAACAGTCAGGATGTGCTTGGGATCTAAGTCTATAAGGTGCAGCTACTTGGCGGCCTACCTCTGCGACCTTCACCTTTTGAGCTCCCCTCACTATCTGCAGAAACATATAGGAGATGTTGGGCATTGGGGATTGCTCGCAGGGGGGGAGTCGAGGAAGGGGGTTGTGCGAGTGACTGCTGGGGAGTCACGGATATGGGTGGTGAGGCGCAGGAGGTGCTCTGGGATGAAATGGAAATTGGAGAAGGGTCTGCCTTGTCTGACTCCCATACCCAAGGGCTCCACCATTGATAATTGGCAGGTGGTTGATCCAGCAGTCTCCCCTCATCCTAGTTGGGGTGTGCTCTGCAATGCCAGGTTGATAAGGAACAAGACTGCAGTAATGGTGGACTTGGTTTCCTCAGTAGAGCTGGCCTGCATCACAGAGACCTGGCTGGATGAAAATGCTGCCCCCATTTTGGAGGCAGCAGTGCCGGCCGGGTACTCTGTCATACACAAAGTTGGGGGAGTAGTCATTTGTTTTAAAGCCAGCCTGGGCCTCACAGTGCTACCGGTGGGTTCTACTGGGTCGTTTGAGAGTGTTGCCATGCAAGGGGGTCCTGGCACAGGTTACAGGATTCTTCTGATTTATCACCCACTGGGCCTGGAGAGGGAATTCCTGTGGGAGGTTGGAGACTTCGTCACCTGCCAGGTGCTGGAATCTCCCAGATAATTAATTCTGGGAGATTTCAACACTTGGGTCGACAATGGACTCTCGTCTTTTGGACGTGACTTCCTGCAGAGTATGGAAGCTCTGGGCCTTTTGCAAGTTGTCACCTCAGTCACACATTGGACCTGGTGTTCACTCTTGATCTAGGGGTCGATGACCTCAAGATTGATCCGGTCATTTGGTTGGATCATAGCACCATGAGGTTCACATTTGGGGGCCCCCCGCCCCCCCCCCCGAGGATCCATCTGCTGTGGAGATGGTCCAGTACCACCCATTATGGTGATTGTCCCCAGCAGGACTTCAGGTGGAGTGTGCATGTGTGACCGGGCTAGAGGAGGTAATGGCAGCCTATAACAGGGCCATTAGTGCTGCCTTCAACTTGACCACACCTGTCCATGTTTGGCCCTTATCTACTCGCCGGAAGCCCCCTTGGTTTGATGGGGAGCTCAGGGAGTTAAAGACAAAGGGCTGGAGCTTAGAACGGCACTGGAGGAGATCTGGACTGATGGAAGACAAATTGGCCTTGAAGTCACATTATGGTGACTATCAGGGGACAATCTCCCGTAAGAATGCAGATTTTAGCCAAGGGAGATTGCTGTGGCAAGGAACAGACCAGCTCAGCTCTTCTGCACGGTTGACTGGCTATTTCATTCAGCTTGTCTCTGGGTGGGGAGGAGCAGGTTTAAGCATAAGGTGTGAAGAGTTTGCTCTGTTCTTTGCCAACAAAATGTCCTCTGTCAGGACTGAGATCCCTTCTGGTGTCGCTCAAAGGGCTTGTGGGGTTTGACCCGAGACGTACTGGGGCACCCCTCTTGTACGGGCTGAGTTTGATCCAGTTGGAGTGGATGAGATGGCTGAGATAGTCTTAAGGCTGCAACCAACATATTGTGATCTTGACCCAGGCCCAACCTGACTTTTGGTTGGATGTGTGGACCAGATAGGATCTGTGGTTGCTGAGATTGTTCAGAGTTCCTTGGGGAGTGGGGTCTTCCCTATGGCATTGAAAGAGGCCTTGGTTAGACCCCTAGTGAAGAAACCTTCAATGGACCCAGAATGTCTCAGCAACTACAGACCGGTCTCAAACCTCCCATTCTTAGGGAAGGTTTTAGAGAAAGTGGTAACCATCCAGCTTGAAACACATCTTGCCTCCTCTGCCACTTACGAGTGTTTCCAGTCTGGGTTCAGATCTGGACATAGCATGGAGACCACCCTGGTGAAGGTGCTAAATGATCTCCTAATGGTGAAAGATAAGGGAGATCGTACCATTTTATTTCTCCTGGATCTCTCGGCGGTGTTTGACACCATGGTCCATGAAGTGCTGCTGGACCACCTGTGGAACTAGTGTGAACTAGCCAATAATGTCATCAACTGGTTTAGGTCCTACCTCACAGATAAAGCGCAAAGGGTGACGATGGGGTTATCCTCATCTAACCTGATGCCGCTACCCTGTGGAGTTCCGCAGGGGTTGGTCCTGTTACCCTTGTTGTTCACAGTGTACATGCTGCCATTAGGAGACATTATCAGGCAATATGGACTGGGTTTTATTGTTATGCTGATGATATCCAGCTATACCTGTCCTGTGCACCTGGAAACCAGATAGCAGCCTCAGTGACTAACACTGGCCTGGAGGAGATCCAGAACTGGATGACTCGTAACTGGCTACGACTCAACTCAGACAAGATGGAGGTACTGCTGGTGGATCCAGGTATCGATGTGATGGAGGGTGATCCAGAGATTCCCCTGGTCTAGTATTGGGGGGGGGTCCCCTGGCCCCCTCTGTTTGGGTTAAGGATCTGGGCATGATCCTCCACGATGGCTTGACACTTGATGCACAGGTGTTTGTCATCATCAAAAGTGTTTTTTACCATCTGAGGAACATTGCTCAGATCTGGGCACTGATACCAACTGAGGACCTAACCACCCTGGTGCATGCCTTTGGCATGTCCAGACTGGACTACTGCAATGCCCTGTACCTGGGGCTATCTAGAGGCAATCTCAGCTGTCTGCAGCTGGTGCAGAATGTGGCAGATAGACTGTTGACTGGCGCTTTGAGATCAGACCATATTATGCCAGTCCTTCATGAACTGCACTGGCTGCCAGTAGGGTGGAGGATTGCCTTCAAGGTCGGATTACTGACCTATAAAGCCCTGCATGAGGGGAGGACAAGCCTACCTGCAAGACCTCCTGGTTCCTCATTGTCTGTCCCCAGCTCTCCGTTCCTCTTAGAGTTGCCTCCTTGTGCTTAAAAGTACTAAGGGGAGAACTGGTAACACCACTGACTACCCTTTTTAACAAATCATGGAAGGATGGTGTGGTACCTGAGGACTGGAGGAGGGCAGATGTGATTCCCCTTCACAAAAGAGGGAGCAAGGCAGATGCAGGAAACTACAGACATGCTAGTTTGACCTCAGTGGTAGGGAAAATGATGGAATATCTTCTGAAAGAAAGAATTGTTGAGTACCTAGAGGCCAGCGGGGCACAGGATCCAAGGCAGTATGGATTCACAGTGGGAAGGTCATGTCAGATGAATCTCATAGACTTCTTTGACTGGGTGACCAAAGTAGTAGACCAGGGAGGGACTGTGGACATGGCCTACCTAGACTTTAGCAAGGCATTTGACACAGTCCCACACAAAAGATTAATAAACAAGTTAGCTGGCCTAGGAATGGGCCCCAGGTGGTAGCCTATGTAAAGAATTTGCTGGACAAAAGGACACAGAGGGTAATAGTAAACAGAGTCCACTCCGAAGAAAGAGGGATTACTAGTGGGGTACCGCAGGGTTCAGTACTGGGACTGGTCCTCTTTAATGTCTTTATAAGTGACATTGTGGAGGGACTGGAAGGAAAAGTATGCCTCTTTGCAGATGACACAAAGATCTGCAACGGGGTTGATACACAAGGGGGTGGAAAGGATGAGAAGGGACTTGGCAAGGTTGGAGGAATGATCAAAAGTATGGCAGCTTAGATTCAATGCAAAGAAGTGCAGAGTAATGCACCTGAGAAACAAATCCCAAGGGGAAAAGTACACAATGGGGGGGGGAGGTTACTACCAACAACAAAAATGGAAAGAGACCTGGGGGTAGTCATATCAGATGACCTAAAGGTAGGCAAGCAATGTGAGAAGGCAGTAAGGAGGGCTAGGGGATACTGGGATGCTTAGGGAGAGGCATCACCAGCAGAAAACAGGAAGTTGTTATCCCTCTGCACAGACAGTTGGTGAGACCCCATTTGGAGTACTGCATGCAGTTCTGGAGACCCCATCTCTGCAAGGACAGAGACAGGATGGAGGCAGTTCAGAGGAGGGCAACTAAAATGGTGCAAGGTCTGCACCAGAAGCCATATGAAGAGAGAGACTAAAGTAACTTAATATGTATACCCTTGAGGAAAGGAGAGAGAGGGGGGACATGATAGAAACTTTAAAGCACCTCAAAGGAATCAACAAAGTCCAAGAGGGTAGCATATTTCAGAAAAAGAAATGTGCAATCGCAAGGGGGCACTATTTGAAGATAGAGGAGGGGGGAACAGCTCAGGGACAACGTGAAGAAGTTTTTTTTCACGGAGAGGGTGGTGAACGCATGTAACGGCCTTCCTGAGGAGGTTGTGAGGTCAAAAACAGTGGTGGAATTCAAGAATATATGGGACAAACATAAGGCAATTCTGGTGGAGGTAAGGAGGAAGTAGGCTGTTGGTTAACTAGGATCTGTAGCTTATCCAATAGGTAGGGAAACTGGCAGACTGGGTGGGCCAAGCGGTCCTTATCTGCTGTCAAAGTCTATGTTTCTATGTTCCCAGGGCTAGGTTGCAGTATTCTGGGGACTGTGTGTTCTCAGTTGCCGCACCAACCCTGTGGAATTCCTTATCAAAACATCTAAGTGGGGCACCCTCAGTGGAAACCTTCAAAAAAGGATTGAAAACATTTTTATTCAATCAGGCTTTTGATATTGTATATATGTTTTTTAATGAAGCTGTACAAAAAATGGACTGACTGTTGTTTTATTGTGTATTATGTTAGTAAACGTTAGAAAGAATTTTATCTTGAACTCTGTGCTATGTTTTGAAGTTGTGTACCGAGTATGAATTGTTTTTAAATATTGTTAAGTGCTCCGAGCTTCTGGGAAGGGGCATTCTACAAATAAAGTTTCTATCTATCTATACACAACAACACTATTCTTACACCAAGTGGTTACCATGACAACAAGTCCCCCGGTCATCATGGAAACCATGAGGTTTAAGAATGGTGGTGTTGTGTATTTGGGCTCTCATACACTATTTTATACAGTGTACGGTCTAAAGAATCACAGTTGTTTACTTTTTGTGGTTACAGCAGTCAGTCGCTGCTCTCTGCCTCCCGCACTTCACCGCCATCCACTTGCCAGCCAGCTCCAGCTCATGTGTGCAACGCTTCAGCCTCCCTCTGTCCCATGAACCGCACTGATGGGAATGCTTGCATTGTGACATGGCTACCACAGCAGGACATAAAGTTGTTCTGCTGTAGTAGTTACGTCACTACTGCAGCAGGATGACTTTTTCAGGTGTATGGATTTCCATACACAACAATGCCCTACCATACACTATAAACATCGCAAGCCACCGGCCTGGTGGTGCTGAGGGTTGAGGCGCTGGATGCTACACCTCGCGCCACGCTGGCAACCCAGGTTTGGGAACAGATTCGGGTTGTCAGGGTGCCAGGAAGGGGGTGGGAGGGTGGCAGCAGGATCGAGTATTGGCTCTCTTCTCCTGGGTGAGTGAGTGGGTAACCTGTCCGTAGTCCCGCCGTCACTGGATGGAGGCCCGGTGGCAGACACAGGCGACAATGGGTGATTGGTAGGGTGGGGTGTCCCACAGGGCGTGACATGCTCATGCCTCCACAAGCGTGCATTATGTCAGGGACTCATGGGATCAGGACTGGGGAGAAAACCGACAAAAGCACAAAGTACTTACAGGGGGAAAAACCTAAACATCTCAAGCCATGATCCCCTGACCATGCCCAATGCTTTGCACCTCATGGGCTTCTTCAGGGTGAGGATCTACATTTAAAATTAATAAAATAATATAATCTATGAATGGTTATACACAATGGCCCAGATATTCAAACTGTGCCAGGCTGTGGCACAAGCCCAGGCGTAGCCCAATTTGGCTGTGCAGGGGTGTGGACTGGGCGATATCCAACAGAGCTGCGCCATGGCTCAGCAGCGTTGAATATCTCACCCTGGCCACCCACAGTGTGCATGGCACAGTGGCATTGTGCCAGTGGCCAGAGTGGAGCACGGGGATGCACTAGCACAAGTTCCATTGCGCAAGACGCAGCAACCGCGATATTCAAAAGTAGACATAATGTATGCAAGGTGCACATGGGGCCATTTGCATGTCATTATGGCCCCATGTGCATGCAGGTGCGCCGATCCCCGACGACTTGCACCTGGTGCCCTGCCAGGCAGCAGCCGTCGGGGACCGACGCCCCATGCAGTGTGGCAATGTGCCCCACAACCCGATCTCGGACTGCAGTAAAAAAAAAAAATCATAAATCCCTGGTGGTCCAGTGGACCGCTGCCCGCCTGATCGCGGGCTAAGTAAATAAATGAAATTATCATTATCCCTGGTGGTCCAGTGAACCTGCCCACCCGATCGCGGGCTAAGTAAATAAAGGAAATTATCATTATCCCTGATGGTCCAGTGGACCTGCCCGCCCCGATCGCAGGCTAAGTAAGTAAAGGAAATTCTCAATATCCCTGGTGGTCCAGTGGACCTGTCTGCCTGATTGTGGGCTGTAGTAGAATAATAGTAAACCTATCATCCCTGGTGGTCCAGTGGACCCCTCACCCCACCAACCACTGATCCCCACCGACCCGCTCCCCTCCCCGGTCAGCAGCTGGTGGCAGCACCCCACCCGCCTGCCGCCCTGCCGCCCGCCGACTGACACCGTCAGTAGGGCTGTATGCCCATTGGTCCACAGCGTGAGCCAATGGGCATGCAGCCCTTACTGTACTACACATTCCAGATATGGATTCCATTCACATATCTGCCTGGTCTGGATGGACCCACATTCAGTCGTGTCCTTGCCCTCCTTATGGATTACCGTAATCTGCGCATATTGCCAGTTTGGAGGGGTAGTCCCTTCTTGCTGCACCTCTCTACACACCTTACTCAGCAGTGGGGCCAGGAGCTCTTTAAATTATTTATACAGCTCTGCCGCTATGCGGTCCAGTCTCGGGGCCTTGCCCCTTCTCATAGCCTGGATACCCATGAGGACCTCCTTGTCCTCAAGAGGAGAATCAAGGACATCACTCTCCTCCTGTGTTAATTTTTGCAATTTGTGTTTGAAAAAGCCTTTAAATTTGCCTCGATAGTCATCTATGGATTCCTGAGTATATAAAATCTTATAAAACTCTTTGAACTGGTTGGCTATACCCTCCAGGTCCAAATCCCACCTATTCTGCAGGGTTTTTATTTTAAGGATATTCCGCAAGGTGGCTTCTTTTCTAATTTGCCAGGCGTGAACCCTACCTGCTCTCCCCAACCCCGACTCATAGAACCTCTGGCGTGAGTACCTCAGCTGTCCCTCAATTTTGTCATCTAATAATTTATTTAGCTTCCGCCTGACAGTGTCCAAGTTTCTTTTGACCTTTGGTTTCAGGGCTATTTTGTGTTCTACCTCTAGATCCCAAAGCCTGGCTTCAAGGTCTGTAATCTCCTTCTATTTTTTATTTTTAAGTTGGGAGGCATATTGTATGATCTTCCCTGTTAGAAAAGCTTTTAGCCCATCCCACCATATGACTGCTGAGGTATACCCAGCCAAGTTGTTACTAGAGTATTTCTCCACCACTAAACTCCTTAAAATCAGGGTTATTTGGGAGGGAGACATTTAACCTCCAAAAGGAGTTCCCTATGCCAAAGGTCGGGCCAAGTCTCAAGGAGACCAGTCTGTAGTCAGAAAATGTTCTGACCTGAATTTTGGCTTCTTCCACCCTGTATGCCCATTCTTTTGATATTAGTATGAGATCAGTTCTAAAATAGGCATCATGGGGGCTGACCAACATGAATAATCTCTTACCCTGGGGTTTAAGTGAGGCCAAATGTCAATCAAGCCTAGGTCTCTCATGAGTCTAACCAGAGTTCTAACTGCCCGAGATGGTGGTCCCTGTTTTGAACCCGATCTATCCAGCAAGGGATTTAACACTAAATTAAAATATGGCCCCACTATTGTTAACTCCCCTGGTGGGGCATTGCTTTCAGGAGACTCTTCTGTAGGAATGCATGATTCTCTCCATCTGAATTAGGTGCATAAATGTTCACTAAAGTACATGGCTGACCTCTGTATTTGCCCTTTACTATTATAAACCTCCTTCCCTCATCTATCTCACTATTCTCTAGTTGGAAGGGGCAGTCTTTATGTAATAGAATGGCCACCCCACGCTTGTGGGGATGGGCCAGATAGGAGGCTGAAATTACCTGTTCCACCCAAGTCTGCTTCAGCTTAGCGCTTTCCTTCTGGTCTAAATGAGTCTCCTGTAGGAGAGCTATCTCAGCTCTAGCTTGCCTGAGCTCATTAAGGACCTTCTTCCTCTTGATTGAGCTACACAGTCCCCTGACATTATATGTTATTATTAATCCTTCCATCATGATGGGAACAAAACTCCATCCCCTGACTGTAGCTGTGCCCCTGAGTCTCCCTAACTTCACCAAACCAACAACAACATGAAGAAAACAAACTTTTTTTGTAAAAACATGAACCTTCCAACATTTCTGGTGCATCCTGCTCACTGTGCTGGTGGTTTTAAGCCAGCTGGGTGTGGCCTATCCACCCTAGGCCATGGGCACATTTTGTGCTTCTGGGGTGATTGGCTCCTCCTGCTTGCCAAACCCACTTTAGTCGTTGCTTCCCTCCTGGTGATGCTGTTTCACTTGCCCTCGTATACTGTTCCTGTCCAATAATGATGGCGTCCATTCATCACTCACTTACCTTCCCCCCCCCGAGGCAGGCGTCTATCAGGGGAGACAGGAGGCACTATTCCATTGGTTCACACCCTCCTGTCAAATCCCAGAGGGCAGACAGTGAACCACCAAGTAACTCCTTAATTTTACTAAAAGGTGGCTCCTGGGAGTGTATCTGGTGACCATGTATCCATGTAAGGGATGAGGCACCAGACAGTATCATAGCCCCCCCCCCTCCAATTACCCCTCATTCTCTGCTGCTCCTGTTGGTGCCTGGAGTTGGATGTTGGCTACTTGCACCGAGAGTGAGCTCTTAAATTTACCAGGACCGTAAAACAAAAAAGAGGAGAAAAGAAGGGCACCCTCAAGTCACCCCCATGCCCTCCACGTAGGTGCCCACCTTTTTTAAGTTTTTCCCTTGTGTTTAGCATGTTCAGGCCCCTGCCTGATGTCATCTTTTTTTACAGATATGCATTGTAGGTCTCCGGCCCTCGTTAGTCAACCTGTGCCCATGTTTTATGACTAGATAGCCATTATAATATAAAAAAAGACTGAAAAGGTGCCACCCATAGAGTATAATGGAGCACGTCCCCACGCTTTCCCTGGCATCATGTCATAAATCTGCAGAGCGCAGGGGCAGAGCATGGGTGGCACCAGAAACCGGGAAGTCCTTGGGATCCCATGTTTGTAATTTTATGAATGCTCTAATTTTTTAACATCATCATTATTTATGGCAAGATTTACACTGAAAGCAGCCCCATGACTTACAGCACCTGTATATTGGGTGAAGGAGCCGAGGCTTGTGAGGCTCTTTAAGACAATTGAGCGGGGAGTAGCCTTTGGGCCTGTCAGTTTTCTTGCCAGGGCTCTATGTGCATGAATAATATTAAGTGGCTGGTCTTTGGGCAGATCAAGCAGTTCTCTTAGAAAGCTCTCCAAAAAGGGCTCCATATGTTCACCCTGCTCAGTATCCTCGGGGACTCCATATATACGTAAATTATCCTGTCGGGATTACAGCTCCAAATCATCCAGTTTCTCAAGCCACTCTCTGTCCTTTTTAAATAGATATCGGAGAGCTTCTTCATGTTCCTGCATCTCCAGATTGGTCTCTGTGAGGCCTGTCTCCAGGTCCCTCATCTGTTGAGTCACCGCCAGAAGCTCTGCTTTCGTTTCAAGTACCGTTTGTTCCATCTTTAGCATGGTACCATTTATTTTCTGCAGCTCTTGACATAACCTCCTTGAGGTAATTGTAAAGCTTTTTTCTCCCTCGTCCTCTGATTGTGCTGCTGGAGATGCGGGCCGGTCAGGGGCCTTGTTTTTCACCATCGGCCTGACGCCACGCGAATCCGGAGCTGGGGTCGGCTTCAAATAATCGAATAAATTCTCTTTTGCCTGATCTTTTGGTGGCATTTCTCCTTGCACTGCACAATAGAGTCTTGATTAATGGGGGGGGGGTCACCGATGAATGCGAGAGACCACGATATTATACTGATTTAATATCCTGGGGGTTGGAGCTCCGACGATTAGCTGCACATCAGTTAGGAGGCGGAACCGGAAGTACCACAATACATTCTATATACATTTATACATACCCTTCAGCAATCCCAATAAGATGTAGGCTGATCGAATGCTCTGCTTATCCACAAAATTCCTTCTATTCTGTATACTGAAATTTTTAGACAAAATTTCCATATTCTCAAATTGTGAACATGGAGCAAACATGGTAATAATGTGTCAAAATAATAATAAAATAATGTAATTAAGACCTCATAACGCATTAAACTTTTGAAACTTTGCAGCGTGGGGTATACTGGAGGCAAAAAGTTCACCACTCGTGTCTTTTACAGTCATTCATATAATTTATAAAAATGCAGGATAAACTGAAAATGCACAGCTTTAGAGGTATGTGAAGCTAATACTAGAGTGAAATGGATAGCGTGTACAGCACTATAAGGATTACACTTTCATATTTATAATTACAATTACAGGCATTGATTAAAACTAGACACGAGAATCTTGAACTATTTAGCATCTGGATAAAACTTCTAAATAAAGTCCTTTTAGATGTAGCATAATGTTAATAGTAATATTTGTATAACTGAGTGATCTACTTTCAGTATCCTATTTTAAATAATAATAATTGCTTCAGTACCAGTAAGAGCATTTGTATAGAATTGTTCTGTAGTGTATATCTCTGAAATACACAATTACTTGCACAGGAACTTCTTTAGTAACCTCTTTGGGAGTTGGTGAAAGTGGACCTCTCACATGAGCCAGAAAGCCTAGGTATGGTTAGTGGCTATAACCATTTGAATATGTGTGGAGAGTTTATAGTTGTGTGCTGTCCAAGTAACTCTGTTAAGCGTGATGGTTTGTGCTATGTGTATTAGATCATTTTATTATTATTATTATTATGACACATTATGACCATGTTTGCTCCTGGATCACAATTTGAGAATATGGAAATTTAAAATTTCAATATACTGAATAGAAGGAATTTTGTGGACAAGCAGGGCATGTGATCAGACCACATCTCATTGGGACTGCTGAAAGGCTTGTATAAATTCATATAGAATGTATTGTATATTACCATTTATTGATTATATAGAGAATAATGGATAGCTCACAGGGTATTACCGGTGAATAATACCATCGAGAGGTTCCAGTGTCCAGAACCTCAAGATGGTATCTCACCGGTAATACTCTGTGAGATACCCATTATTTTTTTTAATATTTGGATGTGACTGTTTTTTCCTGCTTTCACAAACAAGTGTCCGAGTCTTAGGCGACTGCCATACTTTCTGTGAGACTCTTGCTGTACCTCTGTGTTCCTGCCGCCCCACCGTTCACACACACACCCACGGTACCAGAAAGTTTTGTCTCACTCCTACCTTTTGGTTTCTTTGGGGGGGGGGGGGCACAGGATCAGACAGCTAAATCCTTGGTGTGGTACGAATTAAAAGAAAAAAAACCTGAGGAATCAGTACAGTTTACGGTCTCGCTAAGCGAGAGATCGATGCCATGTTTTTAAAACTGTTTTGGACGCCCACAGAGAGAAACCATCCAATCATGAGCCACGCTGTAGATATCCACTCTTAATTGATGTTTGGCAGCTTTACCAGTTTTTTGACTTGTGCGTTTGCGCTCTTGAGCTGCACTGATAACACTATCGTTCAGGTCCCAAATGATACTATTATGGGACCTGAACGATAGTATTATCAATCTCGAAGTGTGATATTATCACTTCAGGAGTGATAGCATTACCGGAAAAAAATTGTATTCTTTACTATACTATTAAATTGATGATCCATATATTAAACTATAGTATTAATTTTAAATGTAGATCCTCATCCCTGAAGAAGCCCACAAGGGGCAAAAGGTAGCATGTTATAATGGCGACTGAAATTGAGCGACTCAGTTGTGAGCGACTCAGTTTCAGTGCTTGTGACGTGAGCTACCCTGAAAGGGTAGCGAGGCGCAGTTATAACGTCAAGGGACTGGTAAAAACAACAAGATTCTAGGAGGATGAAGGACCGGAAGAGGAGTGCTCAGGAAGGAGAAGGTATGTGGAGTGGAGTGTGGCAATGTGTTGCCGAGCTGCTGTTCTGGTGTGGTGGTGAGGATGGTGGGCTGCAGTGAGGGAGGTCCAGAGTTCGGGGCTGGGTAGGTCTTCTATTTTTTTGACTGTGTGCGGCACTTAATTTTTTTTGTTCTGTACGAGTTTTTCACCCTCTGTGACATGCACCCCCTGGAGTTGAGAATCATAATTTAGGGGATGCAGGGAGAGTTGGGTGGGTGTGGGGGGCAAAGCCCCCTGTATAGATACATTGATTTTCCATCGCTGTTGTCAGGTTCACTGGGGAGTGTACATCACCATTTAGTGATCACTGTTATGGCATGGAACCGGGACAAAACATTGGGCATGGTCAGGGGATCATGGCTTGAGATGTTTATTGAATAAAGACTAACAAGATTCTACCCTTTGGTGTGGCTGGCTTCTTGAATTGTGTGCTTGAAGACTTGGGAGTCCCAACTTTCTGAGTTGTGCTGCCAGTGCTACAAAGCCTTCTGTAAAGACATTGCAGTGCCAAAGAAAGCCTGAAGGGAAGGACTTTGAATATGTACTGTTTCCCCACCCATAGAACCGAAGGCACGTGTGGTGTTTGGGGGTTACCAGAATGTGCTGGTATGTGTCCTGCACATCCAGTGATGCTAGCCAGTCCTGGGGCTTCAAGTAAAGAAGCAGGGACCCCATGGAAACAATCCTGAATTTTTCTCACCTCATGTGCTTATTCAGTTTTCTGAGGTCAAGCATGGGGCATGTGCTCCTTGACTTTTAGGGTACGAGGAAGTACCAGGAGTAGAGTGCTTTTTCCATTCTTCTTCTGGTACCACTGCCACTGCCCTGTGGAGTAAAAGGCCTCCAAGCTCTTGAGCTAGCAGCTCTGCCATGCTGAGAGTGGGAACTACCTTCCCAGGGTGTTGTCCAGAGGGCTCTTCAACAGCTCCAGGGAGTATCTCTCTTGTATAATCCTTAAGATCCATTTGTCTATTGTAATGGTCTCCCATTGCCATTGAATTGGGTCAGATGTCCCCACTGGACTGGAGTGATCCACCTCAAGTAACTGAGGTGGATATGTGGCCTGCAACTCAGAGGGTCGCACTGGGTGCGTTGGGCAGCTGCACCTTCTGCTGCAGTTTTTTTTCATTTATACTTTTGGCTGCCCCGTTCCTCTCTGCCCCTCGCCCAGGTGTACTGGCAGTTTGGACGGAGCTACCCCCATCCTGCCGTGGTTTGCCCCCCCCGGGCAGAGAAGGGAGGAGGAGGTTCAGTCCTCCCCTCCAATCAACCCTTGGTGTCGGGCCCTCCCAGTCTGAGCACCGGGGCCGGGCGAGGAAGCAGGGCCATTTTCTTTTAGATACTTCCTTCCCCGAGGCCATTGGCATGCAATGGGGTCCATGGAGGCGCGCAAAGTGAGACATGATGCTGCTCTGGACTCCTGCCGATGTCTGCCACCCCCACATGATGCTCTGAGCTGCACCTCAACCCATGTACATCCAGGTGGCGGTATTACAGCGGGAGCAGCAGCCCTCCCCCCCCCCCGGAGGAGGAGAGCGTTATTTGGATGCTCAATCCTCCTCCCCCCGGCTGACCCTCCAGCAACCTGGGCTTGCTCCTGAACCCTGATTGCCGGTGCCACAAGCAGTAGCACTACCACTGTGCTAACAGGCCGTTCCCCCTTCTGCTGTCTTCTGATGCTGCTGTTGAGCAGGCTAAGCTTTGTAATGCTGCTGGAAACCTCTTTGGCCCTTACCACAAAAAGACTGGCTATACTGGTAAAAGCCTTGCCCTCATCTCTTCTGGAGGGTGGCTTGATTTACCCTGGCACCTCTAGGGATCTATTTCTTTTCATCTGACTCCTGAAATGCTTCTCCCACATGCTGTCCAAAGAGATAAGTGCCATCGAATGGCACATTCATTATCTGCTGTTAAACATCGGGAGCAAGGTCAGCAGTTCGTAGCCGGGACTGTCTCTGAGTGCAAATACCTGCAGCTGCAGAACAACCTGCTGCAGCAGCAGAGGAATCTATAAAAGCTTTTCATTGGTGATCGTTAGACTCAATGTCTTGAGTATTAGTTACTAAAAACTCCTGCTTTGAGGCAGAGTCAGGCAAGCTCTCCACAATGGATTTGAGATTAGTACATAAATGGAAGTCATACGTTCAAATATGGGCTTGGTAGATTTCCATTTTTGGGCCGTAGGTAGCCAAAGCAAATATCCTCTTCCCCATGATGTCTACTTTGCCCGATTGATTAATGCATTGCACAGGGACCACTTTTGGGACTATAGCCCTGTCATTATTAGCCATGCTCCCAATAGCATCTGCTGTAGGCGGGGGTGTGGTACACCAGTTTTGTTCTGAGAACCAAATACTTCTTGGCCAACTGTCTGGGGACAGCTGGAACAGAAGCCAGCCTGCTCCAGGCCACCTTCATGGGATTCTCCAGAGCAATCTGGACTGGTGGAACCATGGACACTGGCATTGTAGGCACATTAAAAAATTCTAGCTGTAGCCTCCTACAGTAGCTTGACCAATAGCCAGTGTCTCAAATTGGAAAGTGCTGTGTAGGTTTTTGATTAGTGCTTGAAATAAGAAGTCTTCCTGGGGGCCTTGACCAAAGCAGGATCAGGCCCCATGGGCTCCAGGGAATCCTCATCACCTGAGTCAGTATCCAGAATACAATCCAGATTGTACTCAGTGTCATCCCTATCTGAAGACAAAGGTACTTGCAATGGGCCAGAAAGGCTTGGTGTTGCCAGTGGCACCATCATTGGCACTGGGGCCAGCATGTAACTGATGCAGGCCTTGACACTGGATGCAGCACTGTGTTTGGCACTGAGTGCGGCACAATAGAAGGCAGTGGTGACATGGGTGGTACTGAGAGCAGCAGAGAGCACGAGACCAACACTAGATTTGGCATCCCAGGCAGCACCAACAATGGCACCTGCATAGGCACCAACCTGGCACCAAGGCCAGAGGCATTGGTGATACAGTGAATGGTGATGGTAGAGGCTCCAGCACCACTGCCAGATTCAGCACCACTAAAGATGATGGCATCAAGAGCAGCACCAATTATAGTTCTGGCAGCATGGGTGTTGCTGGAACCATGGCCAACACTAACTGCAGTGCCACAGACTTCAGCGTGTGTTGAATCCATTGCCCTATGAGAGCAGCCCAGTGACCAAACTGCTCACCCAAGTCTCCCAAGCAGGCAGGGAGTGACTCAGGGATGGAAGAGTCAGGCCTGAATTCCCCTGAAAATCCAGTGTCAGTGGGGACAGCTGTAGAGAGTTGGTGCCTACAGATGTAGAATGCCACAGTGCAAAGTAATGAGAGCTTGACCTTGACTGGTACCTTTTCTCCTCCTCATGTTTTCTGTGAGACTGGGTCAATGTCGAATGGTCCCTGGAATCTGACACCATGTGTGAGTGGGGCTGGGACCATTTCTTTTTTCAGCTCCAGGCTGACTGCCCTTTGTCCTGGGCATGAGATTGCCTGGAGTTAGTACACTTGTCCAGAGAGGAGTGGTGATCAGATCCAACTTTGTTGCCAAAGCAACATGCCTGTTCAGCCTCCCTACCTGCCATGCTGTTGTTGACAATTGCCAAAAGGTAGGGCTGTGAGGAAACTATTTTTTTTATAAACTGATACAAAAATAACAATGACTAGCTAATACTTTGAAGTAGAAACATGACAAATTAGACAAGAACGTTATTTGTACTCAGACTGGGTAGTTATAATCCTGATGAGGACAGCAAGGAAAATGCTGCGCGTCATCATTGGGAAAATAGAAAATGAGACAGTTGGAGCAGGTTCCATTGTATACCAGTGGGTACACGCAGGATGTGTGCACTTGGGGGTAAACCCACACCCCCAGCCCCAAAAGTTTTCTTGCTCCTGCGGGGTCCTAGCACCTCCAGCTCAGTGGGATGCTAGGGAGGTGATGGATTCTAGGATGATCTACTGTTACTGGTAAGTAATGAACCCGTCTTCTTCAAGGGTATCTCCTCCATAGAGCTATAATACATAGGGTGATTTCCAATGCAGTACAGAACTCCATCATGGAAGACTGAAAAATAAGAGAAACACATACTGAGGAGGAAGAACATATGGAACAGTGTGGCTATTTCCAGACCTTGCTAGGAAGGAAGACCAGGCTGTAGGCCTTAGCCTACACTAGGCAGCAGCTTTACAGAAAGTGGACTTGTGATGAACCTCTGAAGTGACCACATCCCTGGCTGTATTCCCAGGAACAGTGCCAGGAAAATCCCACCAGGCTGCTGGCAGCAGATAGGAGGAAGGAGGAAAACCCCTCAGGGAAATACTATGTAGAGACTGGTGTACCCAGTGTGTTAGGGGAAACAAGGGCAAACAGTTGAGAGGACAGA
This sequence comes from Neoceratodus forsteri, assembly GCA_016271365.2. NCBI lineage: Eukaryota > Metazoa > Chordata > Ceratodontiformes > Ceratodontidae > Neoceratodus > Neoceratodus forsteri. Next base: position 276,318,337 of record CM028138.1, on the reverse strand, counting down.
ATGTAGTCCTCAGTGTTGTCCAGGAATAGAGGTATCTGCACCAAAAGCTTGTAGCTCTGATACCCCTAAGGCTGAAGCAAAGACTGCCATAAGCAGGGGTTACCAGAACAAGAATTTGAACCCTCTGAAAAACAACTGGTGCAGAGGGGGCCCAGACTAGGGCTTGGTCGCCAGAGGTAACCCCAGACTGCAACAGACATGTAAATTGGTAGCAGCATTTCTTCTATTCCCATCTTACCAGGAAAGCAGACTGGATCAGTGATCCATTCCAGCCATGCCTGGAGACTCAGGGGTTTACAATAGGAGGACAGTACATTATGACATAGCATGTAGGAGAACTGCAACCCACATTCAGCTGTAACACGGGAAAATCCTTCTATGGGGAATCTGTCACCGAGGAACAGTAAACACTTGGTCTTGGACAGAAAACGCAGACCACCAGGATATGCTGAGCTGGGTCCAGGCGGGGTACGTGCTCAAATGTTACATTATGGCATGACTACAAGCACAGCTACATTTAAATTGGTTCTGCCTTTTCAACCACAATCACAGACATAATGCAGAGTAATGAGTCGTGTGTTTAAACCCCAAAGTTGTGAAAGTGTATTAAAGTGCAAGGGAAACACTGCTGCATTTTCAGTTCATATTTTCTCATCCCAGCCTGTTCTCTTTTTATATCTCTCATTTCTTCTTTTACCATAGTGCCATTTCCTGTCCTGGTCACCACCATCTCACAGGAATGGGTCACACTTCTGAGTGTCAGTTTCAATGTAACTGCTGAGTAGGTAATCATTAATTAAATGCAACAGGGGTAATTACAATGTTGTTATGTGTTTGTTGCATGTAACTGCATTGCATTGGCTGGAGCAACCCATCAGCTCCACGGCGGAGCCATAAAGTATAAATAAACTGTTTACTTGGATGCCATCATTGGGACCCCTGACTCTGTACTGTCCAATCGGTGATCGAGGAGCATGAAGGACTGCAGCTATGGTTTCTGGGTAGAGGGTGTGAACGAGGTTGTTGGCGCCATTAGTAACAACCAATGATCTAACAGAGAATCCTAATGCATATTAATTTCTGTGATGGACAGCTGTATTGTTCAATGTGGAGTGGCATTTTCCCGCTGAGGTGGTTGGGGAGAAGGCTGCTCGAGGGAGATAGTGGCAGAGGCTCTCTGAGGAAAGAGGGGAGCCATGAGTGAGCGAGAAAGAGACTTTTGAGAAGTTAGACCACGGCTTCCACTGCAACTACAGTAAGACCTGTTCAAATCTTCTATTGCTGGGGAGAGCCAGCATTCCCAGTTTCCACCTTAAAGAAGATAATCTGGCACCCTGAGCATAGCCCTCCATCAGTATGGGGGCTGGGACTGAGAGTCCAGTGCTTAAAGTGGTTCCAGTGACAGAGAACAGTATCAAGAGAAGTCTCTGGGTTTTTTTTGTCTAGGGAGCCAGAAAGTGTTAAAGATTGCTTCCAAAGAGTATGGAGTCCTGTTCAGACACTATTTGACATGGTCTGCCAGAGAGTGCACCAAATCTGCTACAAAGTTGTGTCTGCTGCCCACAGAAAGGAGAGACTGCTTGAACTTCATTCCAAGAAGAAGCTGTATGCCACCCAGGATGGTCTGGGGAGTCAACCCAGCAGTGCCAATGCTAGGCAGTACTGAGATTTTACCCCTGAGAAATAGAAGCCTTGATTTGTGGGGTAAGTGGTCCCTCAGGTCCCCAAGACTGGCCTAATCCAGCACATGTAGAGGAACAGCCTGAAGGTGACAAGCTGCAAGAGCCTGCAGCCACCTGAAGGTGACAAGCTGCAAGATGTCAGTGGCAGTCACTACAACTACCATCTGTTGAGTTTGCTCAGACCCTGTGCTGTGAACTTCAGAACCGAGAGTAAGCACAGGGCCTGCCCTGAGCTGGGGAAATCAATTCAGTTGATAAAAGGTTCATTATTAAAGTTAAGTGCACCAACGCCAGCCAACCCATGGCAACGATCAGGCCTGCACCTCTGTCTGCGTACCCAGTAGACTTTAGGGACACTGGTACCAGTGGGGAGGTGTGTTTGCTTAATGCTGTTGCTGTTGGGGGTGGGCACCATTGCTTTTAATGTTTATGAAGTTACCAGTTCATCAAATAAGTCCACTGTAGCAGTTTGCTTTTCCAATTCCCCTACCCTAATAATAAATCTGTTATTGTTGTTACAGCATAACTTTGTCCATGAGCATATTATTAGCAATAGCTATTACTTCCATACAACACAGAGTATTAAGCAAGCAGTAACACACAACGAGGTGTGGGTTACGTGCTGATAAGAGCATGCCCAAGGGTGTACTAAGGCACGAGGTGCTTGTGCCGAGTGCCTTATGTCCCGGGCATGCTCTTATCAGCACGTAACCCACACCTCAGAGTGTGTTACTGTGCTTATAAAATGGGTCCACAGTGCAAAAGTTAATTTTTTAAAATGCAAGGAAAAAGTGTATTTAAAAATAATTAAAAAAATGATTATATTAGTAGGAAAAAAATAGTCCCTGTCATTGTGTTGTAATGAAGGTATTTTAGCATTTACTGTGATGATTCTTGTCGTCATGCCCCATCTGCAATATATAGAAATTAATTTTGTCTTTTAATTTTTTTTAAATATTTCTGTCTTTGTCTTCAGTGTCACCCCTGTTTTCAGATAGTATTAGATTCGTACAGCCGTAGTGAGCGGCTGCTTTGAGTGATGATAGCCTGTGACTGACCCGGAACTGAAGAGTGCCCCCCCCCAAGATTTCATTTTTGTGTGTGTGTGTGTGTGTGTGTGTGTGTGTTTTGTGTCATTTTTAGGGTTTATCATGTGTTGCTGGATTTTAAAAGAGAACAGGTGTTACTTTTGTTTTAGGGATTGACTGAGCTGCTTGCTTAGCTGTTACTTCCAGTTTTCCGGTGGTTTGGAGATCGCGGTTGGCAGTAAGGTGCGGTTTATCGAATTGCAATGCAGCTGATTTTGTTGTTTTATTCGCGTTTTTTTTCAAGGAAAGGGGAAGTGCCGTATGTAGAAACTGCATGAGGTGACCGCTGAGAATCATCTTCCGGTTTTGCGGTCTACTTTAGAAATCTCACTCTAATTCGGACAGTTTGGCCGGGAGCGAGAACCGCACAGTTGCTGGGGAAAGATGTTGTAGCAGAAAAGAGGAGATAAGGTAAAACATTTTAAAAGTGGGTTGTGTGAGGTTTGTGATCGAGGGTTGGGTATATTGTGTGGTATACTTGTTTTTCTGTTTGTTGCTGGTGTCCCGATGCAGCGACTGTTTCCCAGGTAGTGCGAGCTGAAGTTTTGTATGGGTGTCTCTTTCCTGCTACCGATCGCTCAGCTATGATACCTTTTGTTTTCCTTTGATAGTGGTCACTGATTCGCTGGTGCTATGTGGCTACTGGGCAGATGTTAGTGCCGGTTGGCTACAATACTTGATGATAAGGACATGGCCAACAAGGTACTGTAGCCAATCAGATGCTTTGTTTTTTTCTACCCATTTTATAAGTTGGTATATAGTATTCTGTGAGTGGGGTGACTGGAAGGGGAGGTGGGGAGGTACAGCATCCCAGGGGGGTTGTACCGCATAAACAACTGGCCCACTATACTCATTCTGTGTGGAGGCACTGCAATATTACTTATTTCTATTTGGGAAAGAACCCCTTTTTTCCCCCAGAAACAGAGCCCAGGCCCCTGAACCTGGTTGGACCCCAACAAGCAGAGGTAGTAGCCTGCTGTTACACTGTGCCCCGGTTATGTAAAAATAACAAAAAACTAGAACACACTAAAGTTTTTAGAGCTTTAGTAGCATTTAAAGTTTATATAAAAAGTAAAAAAAAAAGAGCTCTATAGAGGGCCTTAACATTCTGTGCTTTTGTAAAAGACAGTTTTTAATGCCCAGTGCTGATGCTTTTGTATCAGTGTAATTCTGAACCTGTTCAATAAATAAAGTATAAAAAAAGAGAACAAAGAAGCTAAAACATGATTGGGTAAATCTAGTGGTTTTAAGGCATTTTATTATAGTAGAAAGTTTCTCTTTAAGAAAGAAGAAAGATAATTAGTCCATTGCATTCCCCATTTGAGTAACCATTTAGGGACAACATTCTCAGGGAAGTAGGCAGATGGCCAGGGCTGGACAGAAGGAAGCAAGGCAGGGAAGTGGATCAGACCTTACACTCAGTAACCGCTTCAATTCTCTTCTGCTCAAGGATGAGGGGGGTGATGTAGCCATGACAGGGGTAGTTAGAGATGGAAAGGGAGTGGGAGGCAGGAGGCAGGGGCCAGATAGCAGGAAGAGCGGGGGCCTGGAATGCAGGAGAATGGGGAGCAGTGAATCAGAGCAGGAGGGAAGAGGAGAAAGCACAAGGAGAAGGACCAGTTGGGAGGAAGGTAAAGGAGAAGGACCAGAAGTACAAGGAGGATTCAGTAAAGGGAGCTGAGGGTTTAGGCCAGGGCGACTAGCAAGGAGGAACTAAATGGAGACAGGAAGGAAGGGAGGATGAGCCAGGCTAGTTTGGCAGATGGGAGAAGGACCAGTTGCGAGCAGTGAGGGGAATTAGCAAGGAACAGAAGGATACTCAGGAGGAGGAGAGGCATAGGATTGGAGAGGAAGGGTGGCATGGCACCCAGAAGAGGGCAGGAACACGGAGCCAGCTGGGTGGAGGGGCCTGTAGAAAGGATGAGGGACATGGAAGGGGGAATGGAGGAAAGGGTGGTCAGAGTGCTCCTGCTGGGGATTCTATGATCAGGGGTATCAAATGGGATAGGGAGGGAGGCCTGGCCAGTTAGAACAAGATGCTTTCCTGGACTAACGGTGCACAGGGCTAAGCACGAGTATATCAGCTGGCAAAGGATTGTGGGGTTCCCAGACATACTGGTCCACCTGGTACAAATGACATTGAGGAAATAGCGAGCTAGAGATACAGGCAAGATTCAGGAGCTCGCCAGGGTCTGTCATGACATAGGATGCACAGTTTCCTTCTCAGAAATCCTGCCAGTGCCAAGGGCTAGTGGGAGCACCAAAGGAAGATTGGGAGATAAACCAGTGGCTCAGGGGGTGGTGTGAGGCCAGAGGGTATGGGTTGATGGGGATTGGGGAGACCTGGGAGGATAAGGAGCTGTATGCTGAGATAGACTACATCTCCAGTTTGGAGGAGAGAATCACTAAGTTGAAAATAGAGGGGTTCATTGGTGAAAAGTGGGGTTTAAACTTGTGAAGGGGTGGGATGGGAGAAAAGGCTGTCAAGGGGTGCCGATAAGGAGGACTCTGTCTCCACCCCCTGGGGACCAGGAGGATTGCAGGAAAAGGCCAACTGCTAAAAGTGCAGACCAGGGGAAACAGAATCCCCAGGGAACATGAGCAGGGAAATGGAACTATAGGGAAAGGGTGGAAGGTAGTCCTGCTAAATGCCGGAGCAGGGCAATAAAATGCCTGAGCTCAGGCGATGCTAACTGAGGAGCAGTGGATGTGGCAGCGGTCACTGAGACTTGGGCCACTGCAGAGACATGACTGGGACCTGAACCTGGAGGGTTACACTATGTTCAGGAAGGACAGGGGGAGGGAAGGGGAGGAGGGGTAGCAATGATGGTCAAAAACTGCATTGGCATAGGGGGAGTAGAGGAGGCGGAGGGAACCGTGGAGGCGATTTGGGTCACCTTGATAACAAGGGGGGGCAAGAGAGTAAAAATAGGAGTGGTGTATAGACCCCCTGCCCTGGCGGAGGAGCTGGAGGACAGTCTGGTGGCAGATGTTAGGAGACACTGCAGACTGGGCACAGGAACGGTGGTGGTGTTGGGGGATATGCCAGGAACAGACTGGAAGACTATGACATCCTCTGTGACCAGGGAACAGAGGTTGTTGGATGTCTTTCAAGACGCGTTCCTAACTCAGCAGGTGAGGGAACCGACCAGGGAGGCACGGGTACTGGATGTGGTCCTGGCAGACAGTGACCAGATTGGGAGCCTGGAGGTAAGGGACCCATTAGCGGGGAGTGACCATGCCACGTCTGGTTCTGCCTGGACCTAGGAGGGGATAGAGGCTGCACAAAGATGGAAGTAACCGACTTCAGGGGCAGATTTTAAGGAAATGGGAAGGATCCTTAAGGAGCATTTGGATGGGATTGGGTCAGACATGGACGTTGATAGTAGGTGGGAAATCATCAGGAGAGGTGCAGGATGCTACCAGCACCTGTGCAAGAGTAAAAACGATAATGGTGAGGCCCAAAAACCCTGTTGGTGGACCAGGGAGGTCCAGGGGTGGTCTTGAGGAAAGAAAGCAGCCTATAAGCAATTCAAGTGCTCAAGGGGTGAAAGGGATCGAGGGAGCAGGCTGATGGCTAGAAGGGCCACTAGAGTGGTGAGGCGGCTAAGGCAAGGAAGGAGCAGAACCTGGCCAGGAAATTAGGAGAGGGAACAAGGGTTCTTTAGATACATTGGGGAAAAATGAAGGTGAAGGGCAGATTAGCAGGATTAAATCAGGAGGGATGGGCACAAGACCGGAGCAGGCTGAGGTATAAATGAGTACTTCACCTCCAGTTTTCACCAGGAAAATGGGGAGTGCTGTCATACATGGGAGGAGACAGAGATACTGAGGAGGGGGACCCTCACGATCGCAGGTCTGGGAGAGGAGGCATCACTGGCAGGTGGGGGAGGGCTAAGCAGGGAGAAGGGGTACCGGAAGTGGAAATCACAGCTGAGAGAGTGAGGGAAGCCCTCAGCTCTCTTAAGATGGAGAAAGCACCGGGGCCGGATAAATTACATCCCAGAGTCTTGAAGGAACTTGCAGATGTCCTGGCAAAACCCCTGGCAGAGCTTTTCACCATCTCTCTGAGGACAGGGTGGGTGCCCCAAGACTGGAAGGTGGCGCATATAGTGCCTACCCACAAGGGGGGATCAAGGGAGGTGGCAGGGAACTACAGGCCTGTCAGCCTGACCTCGGTGGTGGGCAAGGTGATGGAGGGCATTGTCAAGGAGAGGCTAGGGGGGGACCTGGATAAGTCAGGGTGCCTGGACGATAGACAGCATGGATTCATCCCGGGGAAATCGTGTCAGACAAACCTGGTGGAGTTTTATGACTGGGTGACAAGTGCCTTGGACCTGGGTAGACCAGTGGATGTCCTCTTTCTGGACTTCAGCAAGGCATTTGACTCTGTTCCTCACGTGGGCCTGTTGGATAAGCTGGGAGAAATGGGGGTGGGGAACCAGATGATCAGATGGATAGGCAATTGGCTCCAGGACCGGACCCAGAGGGTCGTAGTTGGTGGGATAGTCTCATCCCCAAGGAGGGTCATTAGTGGGGTCCCACAGGGATCAGTCCTTGGGCCCCTTCTGTTCAACGCCTACGTATCTGACATAAGGACAGGAATCAGGAGTGAGATGAGTCTCTTTGCAGATGACTCAAAACTGGGGGCGGTGGTGGATGGGGAGGGTGGCCCTACAGGGGGACCTGGAGGCTCTGGAAAGATGGTCTAGAAAGTGGAAGCTGAGGTTCAGTGGAGGGAAATGCAAGGTACTCCACCTGGGGCCAGAAACCCAGGTCAAGTGTACACCCTGGGGGGAAATGCTACAAGTCTCGATGGCTGAGAGGGACCTGGGGGTGGTGGTGGATGTCAAGATGAACAACTCTGAGACTTGTAGGAGGCAGCAGCCAAGGCCAAAGGATGCTGGGATGCATCGCTAGGGGATCACCTCAGAAGGAGGAGTGATACTCCTCTGTATAACTGCTGGTGAGGGCGCACCTTGAGTACTGCGTGCAGTTTGGAGGCCACACTTAAAGTGGGACATTAACCTCCTGGAGAGGGTCCAGAGGAGGGCAACCAAAATGACTTGGGGCTTGGGGGACAGGACCTATGAGGAGAGGCTCGAAGAGCTAAATATGTACACATTGGAAGAGAGAAGGGACCGGGGGGACATGATAGAGGTCTTTAGGTACATGAAGAGGGTAAATAGGGGAGGAACAGTCGGGTGCTTCGAAGGAAGGAGGAAGGGGCCACTAGAGGGCATGGCTGGAAGCTGGAGGGGGGAAGATTCAGGGGAGAAAGGAGGAGGTGCTACTTCACTGAGAGGGTGGTGGAGCCATGGAATGCACTGCCTAGGGGGCTGGTGGAGGCAGAGACAGTGGAGGGGTTCAAGAGGGGGTGGGACAGGTACAGGGGAAGGGTTCTGGAAACAAAATCCAATGCAGCAAGAATATCTGAAACTGGGAAGGGAGAAGCCAGAGAAGGCGAGGGGGGGGACAGCAAGGTCAGCACCCAGGTTGGGGACTGACCAAACGAGCAGGCACGAAAGACCGTTAGGCCTATTCTGCTGGCATTTTAGTATGTTAGTATGTTAGTATGTCTTACTCCCTAAGTGTTTACCTAGCCTTCATTTAAAGGCATGACCCGGGCAAGGATTTTTAAAAGTGTAGACATAATTGTGTGCTACGTCTGTCTTTGCACAATTGTGTCTGTGGCTGCGTGCCATATTTCAAAAAGATGCATGTGTTAGCACTATCGCTTACCATCCAGATAACCTGGATTCATGCCCTGAGATGTGGAGTCCAATGCTGAATGGCAAAATGGGGTTCTGACGTCTATCTCGGATGCCTCCAGCCTTGGAAGAGTGCCTCTATCCATTGGTGGCCCGGGGGAAGGCAGGTTGTGTGGGAAGGAATAAGTGGTTCTTTAGGGGTGATCATACATCGCAGGCATCCGCTCATCTGGTGAGTATTGTGGGGGTATCACACACCCAGAGTGGGGCTGGAAGGGGAATTCTGAAGGTAGGGCAGGGCTTAACCACCCTTCCCATGGCCCTGATAGACATTCTGCCAGGTCACTCCTCAGGATGACACCCTAGGAGGGATAAGGGAGGGCTTAGTTAAAGTTATTAACGTACAAAAATTGAGGTTTAACATTAAAGTGCCTACTCAACCCTAACTATAGGGGCACGACTGCGCCCCTATAATATATATGTGTGTGTGTGTGTGTGTGTATATATAAAGTATATATATATATATAATATATTTATATATATGTATATGTAGTATTATCATAAGAACTGGGCAGTGATGATGCCATGAAACATCAGTGCAGTACTCTGAAGGTGGAATTGTAGAATAAAGAAAATAAAATATTAAAGATTCAGTTGCGAAATCTGCAAATATCCATATAGGCCTTCTCTAAAAACACAGACGCTGCCTGACACCTGATGCTCTTAAGCTAGTAATACACAGCTCTATTGTTTTTCTTCATTGATTATGGGCTTGTTATCTATGGAGCAGCCACGGCTGCAGCACTACGGCGAATCATTACAGCACTGAATAGGGCCTGCAGACTCCTTACTGGTGTTGCCCACTGCACGCATACCTGCGACCTCTACGAACAGTCCTGGCTGCAACTTCAGGGAAGGATTACTTTCCAAACCTGCCTACTAGCAAAAAAGTCATTGATGGGACTCATGCCCCTTGGGGTTCAGTCTCTCTTAAGCCCAGCCAACTACCCCCGTTACACCAGAAGCTCTGACAACTATTCTCTGGCTGTTCCCCACTGTCGCACTGCCCAAGGTCAGCGGTCTTTTGCAGGTAGAGCCCCTAAGATATTTAACTCCCTGGGTAGCGAACTCATCAACTTAGGCACCCTCTGCTCATTCAAACACAAGCTACGTCAAATCCGTGTGTCCAGAGCCACCTGTGACTATTTCTCCTAACCTCCCAGGTATTCACTTCTGTTCTTCGCACCTCTCTACTATCACCACCTCTGCCTGCCACCACCCTCCCCCTCCCCATGTCTACCCCTGCCTCTCTCCCTAGCCCTGGTCCACCACCTTCCTCTCTTACACTCCTTCAACTCCCTTCCTCTCTCCCTTTTCTAATCTGCTCACCCCACCCAATGTTGCACTTGTTCCCCGATCCTTGCCTCCCACCCAGCTCTCCTTCTACCTCCCTCTCAGTTACCCCTCTACACCCACTCTCTCTTCCACTTTCCTGTGCTACCTGGCATAATTGGCAGCAACTCAGTTTTTTCCACTCTACCTTTCCCTTTGACAGTGCCCTTCTGGCAGCTTTAATTCATGTAAATATTTGTTGTGACTCTTAAATGTATGCCTGATTATATTGTTCTAACTGTTATTTATATCACCTGTAGCTTGAGACCATGTATACTGAATTTTGTATTCAAACTGCTTGCCTGCTAATCTCTCACAAACTGTACTTCTATTCTTTGTATAGTGATGTGGAACCTTTGTAAAAGAGCCATTGGCTCAAAGGTATTTATCTGAAATTCTAATAAATAAATAAATTAAGAGCTGAACTTGCTCATTTAATTGACAGCGCTGTTTTTTTTAGCATTCTGTTTTGTATGCCCCTTTCCTATCTCAGATGCCTGATTCAATCCAGAGCTCCCATGGTATCTTTCCAACCAGCTGTCTACCTTCATTTCAGGTGCCATCCTCAACTCTACTGTCCCCCCCCCTCGGGTGGGAAAAAGATGGAAGCAGTGTACCCCAGAGCTTCATGTTTTGTCAGGAGACACAGGGTCATTTGTCTTTGGGAATTGGGGCTGCTTTATCCATTTTTTCCCTCACTCTTAAAAGACATCTTGGCTAGGATGTCAAGGGGCTGTGCATACGTGATGCATGACGACGCTATGCCAGTGACATAATTTTCCCTCCCACCACCCTGTTAGTTGCACTGCCACCTGTGGTCACCCACAGCGCTCTCGAGGTTCTTATGATATCATCTCAACCCCTGTATGCTAACACAGCGTTACTGTGTATGGTTACCCATACACTATTCTATTTATAGCTGACATATGAATACTAGAATGCACAGATGTCAGTTGTACACTGCTTGCATTTTGTGTAGCATGCTTGATGTCATATGGCAATCTTTCATTTCAGTTACCTGCTTTGCTTACTTAACGCTTTTTACATTATTAGCTAAAGACAACTTTCTCTACCCTAATAAAAGTACAGTATATTATAAGCGGCAAAACATAGCTTAGCCAAAGAAAAAAATGGTAGTTTTATAGTACACTCTCACTGCTGCTTCATGTAGCAACTTGACTTGTATAATTATGTTAAGTCAAACAGGTTTCATCCCAAAAAAGACTGAATACCCAATGAAGATGACTCTCAAGTTATTTCTGGACAGGTTCCTCTCTCATGGTGTCTACACTCAACCACCCCACAGCAAACCTCATCGGCAGCCCTGAGTAGTGAGCCATAGCCTCTGCTGTGGCAAAGTGTTGAGTTGATCTACAGTTTGTGTAACTGCACCCAATGTTCTTGCATCCGGCACCACTTGCTGCTATTGCAGACATCTCTCCCACTCATCTCCAGCTCCACATGCTGCCTGCTTATTCTTCTGTTTCTGCCCTCTCTCTTAAGGAGGCCCGAGGAGATCACCTTTAATTGTGACTCTACTGTTTCTGCCGTCGCTTTTGAGAGGGTCTGAGGAGCTCACCGGCACCGACAGCCATGGCTCTACCATTTCTGCCCCCTCCCTTGATGGCCCGAACCGATCGCCTGCAGCCATGGCTCTACCTTTTCTGCACCTGCTGTTAAATGGGCCCAAGGAGATCAATGATTGTAACCCATTTAACCTTCAGTCCCAGGGGACTAAGAAGCAGTCACTGATCTCGGAGGGGGGGGGCTAGTTGCAGCCACCGGTTATGGCCATCTTGTGTATGTTAGGTTAAGAACAAGCAGTATAAGACTGTCTAAAAAGTATACAAGAGTCAGAACCTGAACCATGCTGCAGGCCTGCGCTGTGAGAAAGCACCAGTTGTTCCCTAGGTTGTCCAGATGTGAAAGGGGGTTCCACAGGTGTGTGAAGGTGCACCCAGTAGGTTGTCAGCCAATCTTCCCGTTTCATTGCTGTTCCTCGTTCATTGTACCCACTGTCTCTGCATGCTGTGCTCCATTGTGGAGTGCATGCAAATGAGCCTGGTGGTCCTAAGGCATGCTTTGCCTGCTACCGCTTCTGCTACCATGGCAGGAAGTACAATGCCTGGGACCATTGCCAGCTGCCTCCCTCCTGCATTGGTAGTATCCATTCCTGAATTCAACCCATTGTCTCATGGTTATGAAATGGAAACAATTATGCACAAATGGCAGAATAAAGCAACTGGCAACAATGGGCAGTATAGCGCAGAGGATTAGGGCTCTGAGCTGCAAACCTGGAGACCTGGGTTTGAATCCCACAGCTCCCACTTGCATACTGTGTGACTCTGAGCAAGTCACTAAACTTCCTTGTGCTCCCAGGTCGCACCTGGAAACAAGCTTCAGCTTAGTGTGTCTTTCCAGGTTAAACAATTTCCCCTTTTCCTTTCCTGTATAACGGGCAGTAGAAATGACTTTATCCTATGAAAACAGGGTATTTTGGTCAGCTCTGATGGGTATGTTTTGAGGTTCTCCCACTTGGATCCCTGCTGTCCGATTGTTGTAGCCACTGTACTGGCAATAGACAAAGTAACTTAAGTCTATGACCCTTGTTTTGGAAATACTTACAACTGTATATTAACTACATGCTGTGTATTAATGTGCATGAAGCACTGTAGGACAGACTTGACCCCGAGTGGCAGGGTGTTTGGGAGCCCTCCACCTTGAGGGTGAGAGTCAGTCCAGGGTTGAAAGACACATTTTGTGGGTTTGGGAACCATATCTGGGGGATTGGAGGGGCACCTTTTAACACAGTCACACACAAGTAATTGGAATGTTGACTGCAACAGCAGCGTCAAGCAGTAGACACATTTATTACTGTATCTCACAAATCCAAACAGGCAACCATCTTTCCTCAAAGCAAAATTTTTACATTGTCCCAAAACATTTGTATTCCTTCAATGCTTATACTTGCACTCTACTATTCCTCTGTTCTCTTTTTTGGCAGTCCACTGCCCCTGTCCAAGCAAGCTAGCTGGAGATTAAGAGTTGTTGCAGGGAGGAAAACACAGCACTTCTAAAAATGTTTTGACAATATATTTTCTTTTTACAAAGTATGGATAGCCACCTATAACCTTAACAGCCAATGGTTTGTGGCCATAGGGCCAGTTCCTAAGGGCCTGTGATGGCCCTAGAATAAATGTTACACAATATTATCATTCATATTATAGACAGTACAGTCTAAAACAAATGTTAGTCATCATAACCTTCCAAAGTACTATACACCGGTGAGTGTTTTTTCCATAGGGAAACTCGATTATAATTTGCCATTATTACTAGCTGATGACAACAGCAAACACGCGCCAGGCTTCACTCACTCCATGCACGCGCAAGCCACCCATCTTCCAGCTGTCCCCCTGAACACTGTACCACCACCCCGACCGCCACTTGTTCTCAGTGATAAGTAAGTCTTTAATATTAAAAAAAAAAGAAAGACACTGGACTGTCATGATTAAACTTTAAATATTACTTGAACTTTAACAAAACAAATAAAACAAGCATTTGTCAATGCTGAATGTTTGCTTGCTGATATTAGCATTGGACGTGCAGGAGTTAGACAGATGCAGAATAGGAGTGGCAGTGAAAGTATTGAACTTCACGCCAACCCCACCTCCACCATGTAGAGATGGACAGGCATTGGGGTGTGCCTGTGGGTCGTTGCCCATAATGCTCATGGCATTTCACCTCACTCTGTCCTGTAGACATTGACAAGTGTTGAGGTGTGCCTTGGGGCGTTCGGCTTCACAATCACCCCATTTCATAAGGACATACGCTGCCATGGGTGCAGTACAGGAGAATCGGGTGAAGTCTGGGGCTGAAGAGTGCAAGGCACACCTCGATGCCTGTCACTGGCTTCAGGGTGGGGGTGGGATGGCAAGAGCATTACAGCCAGTGATCCAAAGTTACACACCTCTGATGCCTGTCAGGGTGTGCCGTTATGGTTAGAAACCCTAACGCCTCAGGCGTGTGTTGGTATTTGCACTACAAATTTTCAACATGGCCTTTTTGTGACCCCACCTCATGAAAGCATTTGGGACCTCTTCTCATGAACAGTGGCAGTGTGATTTTGTTAATGTGTCCCGAACTTCGAGTTCTCACAGCGACCATGCCATTCTGCATCAGATGTGCGAAAACACAGATTAGGCAGGATGTGAAGAATGACAGCTGTACCATCCATAGGGAGGTGTGAAGAGATGGCAATGTTGAAAATCTGTAGTGAAAATGTTAAAAATGCTCGAAGTTCCAAGCGTACGTGGAAACTGCGCAACACATGCTTGTACCACAGTCATTTAGTGGAATTATTTCACCAAATTCAAAATAGGCATTTTGTGACCTCTGTTAATGAACACTGTCACTATGATTTTCTTCATCTGTCCAAAACATTAATTTCCCACAGCAACAGCGCCATTGTGCTCCAGATCTGCAAATACATATTTCGGCAGGATATGAAAAATGACAGCTGTACTGTTCATAAGGAGGTGTGGCAAAATGCCAATGTTAAAATTCTGGAGTGAAAATATTACAAATTTACGCACTTCCGAGCATACGTGGAAACTGTGCAACACACGCTTCTAACACAGTCATTTTATGAACTTTTGTCACCAAATTTTCAACATAGGCATTTAGGTCCTCTGCTCATGAACAGTGTCACTAAGATTTTCTTAATGTATCCCGAACATTGATTTCCTACAGCGACTGTGCTATTCTGCGTCGGAAGTGCAAAAACACATTTCAGCCAGGATGTGAAAAATGACAGCTGTACTGTTCATATGAAGGTGTGGAAAAATGCCAATGTTGAAAATCTGGAGTGAAAATATTACAGATTCGCAAAGGTATGAGTATGCGTGGAAACTGCACAATGCACGCTAGTAAAACAGTCATTGTTTGGATTTTTTCCACCAAATTTGCAACATAGGCTTTTTGAGAGCCCACCTCATGAACACTGGCACTGTTGTTTTGTTACTCAGTCCTGAAAGGTGATTCCACGCAGTGACCATGAAAACACCTTTCGGGACAGAATAACGCCATGACAGTGGCAGAATTTATGAGGAGGGGTCCTAATAACCCCATGTTGAAAATTTGGTGCCAAAATTACCAAAAATGCCTAAGATATGCAACAAAGTTGAAAAAACCCTATTGATGCCATTATACAGCTTACCGGCATTTCTTCAGTTCGCGATCGGCTTTGAAGAGTGTAGGCGTGTTCCAGTCGCCGAAGATCATCGTGCTGAGCTCTGGAGGTAAGTATGGAGTGGGAGTGGGGAGGCAGGGTGCCAGAGGGTGGGTGCAGGTTGGGAGAGGGGCCACCAAACTCAGCAAGGACCGTTTCTGTTTTACAGGTGTTTTACAGGTTTTACAGGGACATTTGGCATGCTGGGGTGGGCTCCCAGCATGCCACCTGAGTGGTTTTTTTTTTTGGGTGGCTGTAGCTGATGGGGGATTGGGCACTCCCGTTGTCACATACCAAGAAGGAGAGCAGAGGGGAATGGGCACCCCTCGGCACACAACAATCTGGGGGACATTATGCCGATGGGGAGTGGGCTACCCTGTCAGCAAATTGAACTGGGAAGGGAGAACTGAAGCCGATGGGGATTGGGCCCCATCAGCAAAGAAAGACTATCGAGGTGCATGATGCGAGGGGATTGGGCACCTCGGCACCAACACAATGGGAGGGTTACAGTATGCTGACAGGGACTGGACTCCCTGTCTGCAAATGAACTGGGTCAGGGATGGCAAGGTACCGCCCTGCAATGACGGGTCACTCCCCCATTGCAGCGGCGGATTTGTTTCAAGGTGGTGGCACACTGGCTGAACTAGTGTCAGCAGCAGCGTGCCACTGCATTGGGGAAAGCTGGCCAAGCCTCATAAGGCACTGGGGCTATTGGCCCCCACAGTGCCGCACCTCCAAAACCCTGCTTCTCTCTTAAGCTGTGATGAAATGTTTCTTGCGCATGCGCACAAGCAAACATAAAAAGGAAAGGTTTCAGGAACTGCGGACCACGCTAAACTCAGACAGAACCACAGCTGAACAGGGATGTCTTTTTATTTTATATAATTGCTGTGGTAAAAAAACACGCCCAGCAATTATATAAAATAAAAGCTCGGTAGGTGTGTAAAACTTGAATTTTACACACACCCTTGGTGTGAGATGCCTTTATAAACTACTCGAGCTTCACTCTTGGCATTTATATGGCATCCCACACCTCGGGTGTGTGTAAATTCTCATTATAACTCCCTACCCAGTCATTATTCTATAGTAGAAGGTGGAAAGGATGAGAAGGGACTAGACAAGGTTGGAGGAATGGTCAAAAGTATGGCAGCTTAGATTCAATGCAAAGAAGTACAAAGTAATGCACCTGGTAAACAAAATCCCAGGGGAAGAGTACACAATGGGGGGAGCAGGTACTAACAACAACAAAAATGGAAAGGGACATGGGGTAGTCATATCAGATGACCTAAAGGTAAGCAAGCAATGTGAGAAGGCGGTAAGAAGGGCTGGGGGGATACTGGGATGTATAGGTGTAACCCCCCTGCAAATGGGGGTTCCCAAAAGACTTCCAGGAGCTTGCTTGAATGCTCCAAGCCTGAATGGTGTTTGGCGTTAAGCCATTTATCAGTGAGTGTTTTAGAACCTCTGGTACTGTCTCTTTAAGAGCTGTCTGCTTGCAGACATAATTAGTTGTATATGGGGACTGTGTTTCTTTGATTGAGTACCACTCAAGCTGCTGCCAATTCACCCCATTTTGCAGTCACTAGGAGTGCAAAGGAACCTGTCTGAAAGATGTAACTGATTGCCAGAAATCATTTACAGTAATAATAAAATTACAGTTTGTCTAACCTGCTTTCTTTGCAGTCAGAACTGTCTGCCTAGTTCCCATTCTGGTTTTGAACTGCTGAACTGGACCAATCAGTGTGGGGTAAACTAGCTCTAAAATGATGCCTTGGACGAATCAGAACTTGGGACTCATAATCTGAGCCAGCCACAAGAGGATTGTATGGGCAGTGACTCTGGGAGATGTAGTTTAGACTTCGGTGCCTTTTGGACCAACAGCAGCAGTCTATTGTGAGTGACAGCCAATCCAGTCAAGAACTGGGAGGAACTCAAAGGAAGTGCCGGTTTTTGTCTGTTGGGAGTTTCAGTTTGAGATCTGAAAGTGAAGGGGAAAGAAACCCTGTGCTCCTTCAGTGCAGTTTCAGTCAAAAAACGTGTGCAAGGCCCAGAGTTCCGTCTACAACTTGTGTAACTGCTTGTTAGGACTGAATCCGCCCTGTGAAAAGAATCAAAGGATCTCTGAAGAGTAGAAACCAGGCTCACCCTGTAGAAGACTGAAGAAATTGTTGAATTACACTCGGTCTGTCAGGAACTGAATCTGCTGTGTGTTCTCCTGGTTATGTGCAGTAATGCGATTGGGATACAGATGCAGCCTGCCTGGTATAGTGCTTTCTTTTTTTACCATATAAATGTGTGAGGAGTCTCTTGGAGATCAAAAGTAGCCCTGCTGACATTGAAGGACCATATCTTCTTTGGAGGTCGTGAGTACTAATTAGGGTCGCTCCTGTTGAATTGCCACATTAAATCAAATGGAATTACTGTACTGCTGACTGTTTAATTTTCCTTTTCTCTGTGAAAGGGCCCTACCAGCTGCCACAGTTTGGACTAGCCACTAGGGCCTGGGTACCCAGGGACAGTAACTGGTAGGGATAGGCCTGTACACAGAGCCATAAATAGATAGTAAAGTGATAAGCTAATTAACTGATTTCCCCCTGTCCTTGTTATATCCCCCTAAATAAATCAGAGCTGTTTGTTTCAACAAAGTTATACTGCCTGAGGTATTTGTCTATGTTAAAGTACTGTACTGTGATTGTTGCACTGTATCTTATTTTACAGGATGTCCCGGTGCCTGAACCAGCCTTGGGGGTAAGTGTATACTGTGAAGGTAATTCTGCTATATTGTTGGGCCACTAGTGGGAAGAAAGAGTTGCAGTGTCCCAGGGGCTGTGACCAAGTAAGTTTAACTATGCAAACCCTGACCTCTGGGTGGAGGCACCCATGGTGGATCCAGGCCCCTCAACCTGTTAGTGGCAAATCAGGCCGGGGTAGTAGCCCCTGGATAAGCGCCATCTAGGGTTACATTTGGAGAAACTCCGCTGGGATTATGTGTCCTCTAGTGGCCATATTACAAACCACTGTTAAGGAAAAAAATAAATAAATAAATAAATGGGTACCCGACAGAAGTGGCTGTGCACCGGCTGGTGGAGTGGTGTACTGGGGAGAGAGATCGACCCCCAAAATGCTATGCTTATCCTGGACATCCCCTGGGTATCATCACGGACACTGTGCAGGAGTACTTTCCAAGGTGGAAGGTTTACAAAATCCTGTGGTGGTGGGTCGGCCGCTAATCTGCTCACCCACACTTTCCTGGCCCTAGTGAGTTTAAGGATCCCATAGATAGCTCCAAAGTACCACAGACCATTACCCAGAGGGAGCCTCACTGCTTGAGATGATAACTAAGGACAGTAAAGACCGAGGGGAATGAGCCCCACCACTATCTGAAACTTTTGAGGAGAAATTTGCTAAATGGTTGCTGGGAGAAGGAAAACTGTGGAGGACTTGAAGAAACTATTCTTGCCACCTGGGGTATTCCTCCCCCAACACCCTCTCCTGCTCCAGTACCAGTAATGGTGACCTGAACAATGCAGACTCCTATTTCTGCACCTGCCATTAGTCACGACTCTCACCAAGGTTGAGGATCTTCTCTGGCACCTCCACCCCCTCCTAGGGAGGATGACTGGGAGACCTGGATAGACTATGTTGCCCCAAGTGCTAGAATGGCAATGCTCGGGAGCCGAAAAAGCGAAAGAGGTTAGTGAGAGCCTCGAGGTCCTGCCCCTGGCTACCATCCGTGCTAAACGGGCCCAGTAACCCTGAAGCCACTGCACAAAGCCTATCTTGAGGCCTTGGAGAATGTGTGGGAGCCCAGATTCTGATGAGGACCTATGGTGGAGAGTAAGAAATGCACAACAGTACCAAGGAGTTGTTGTCTGTGTATGTCTCTGGCTGGAAAAATTGTTGCAAGAATGCCTCAGAAGGGTAGTTTGCCAGCGATTGAACTGGACGAACCAGACTGGACAGAATCCTTAGTCTGCCCCCTTCTCAGAACTGCTGTTGCTTCAGTTACGCCTGGCAAATCGACTGGAATCCCCACCCTCCTATGATGAGTTAATGAGAGAAATTCGAGGAGTTGAGAAAAGGCGACCTCGGGAGGGACCTGCACCAATAGCTGTGGCTATGACCCGAGTGACTGAGGGTGGCCCATCAAGTGAAGTTCAGGGGCAGAGGTTGGCAGTCAATGAGTGCTCTGATAAGGAAAAAGATATGCCACAATGGGGCGAACTGTTGAGAGAGATCCGAGAATTCAAAACAGTCCCTTTATGAAAGCACGCCTGAAGTCACGAGACCCCGACCTATATCCGACTGCATCTGCTATGGGGTGGGGATACCCACCATGTATCTCCTACTGATAACAGCTCGAACTCGATTCCTTGACCATGGAAGTGGAGAAACTGACGAGATGTCTCCAAATGCTTATCACGCCGAGACAGAGATGGCACCAAGGTTTCCAGTTAGTAATACCCCGCCCTGGCTCCCAGTGTGCACTCGCCAGCTCAAACTCCAAAAGTATGTTTTGCTATAATTGTGGGAAGGATGGGCACATGAAAAGGAATGCCAATCCCCAAAAGACACTGACAAAGTTGCATATAGGCTACAAGGAGAGCTTCGAGAACAAATCAGTGGTTAAGAGGTGCTGCGAAATGATCCCAGTGAGGGGCACCAAAATGCTAATTCCGTCCTTTTGTGGCAGGTCAGTTGCCCAGGCCCCCCACACCGCCTCTCCAGACTGGTCCAGAATAGTGGGTCCCTCCATGGAGACCACTGTAAAGGTAAATGGAGTGTCTACAAGAGCTGTATTAGACAGTGGCTCCCAAGTGACAATTATGTTTCAAGATTGGTATCAGAAGCATTTGTCAGGCGTACCCTTACAACCATTAGAAGGACTGCATGTGTATGGGGTTAAGTGAAGGCCTACCCTATTCTGGGTATATCCAATTTGGCTGTCTTTCCCCACCTCCGTGGCTGGAGTGGCCGAACAAGTAGAGACCCTAGCCTTAGTGTGTCCCCCCACTGGACTGTATGATGGTGTCCCTTTGTTGATTGGAACAAATGCTCATATGTTCAGAAGGCTGGCACATTTGTGTTATGAAAACAGGGTCAAAGACTAGTAGAGCTTTAAAGTTCCGGCTTTAATTAAGAAGGCCTATGAGGCACAGAGAGATGCTGAAAATATAGAACCAGAGGAACCGTCGAATTGTATGGAAGAAGGATCCTGAGTCTCTGATCCTGGCACCAAATGCCCAGTGTACCTTACAGGGAGGTCCATTATCAGAAAGGATGTTAAGAATAAAATATTAATGTTGGATGCACCAGGATGGAGAAAATTGCCAGAGGGACTGCTGGTCAAGCCTAGTATTTTGCCCGCTAGAGCCCATGCTTATGCCAGAAGGGTAATGGTCCAAGTTCATAATGTGTCTGAAAGAGACATTCGAGGTAAATAGAGGTTGCATCCTGGCTAATGTGCATTGTGCAGACACTGCAGTGCTACCCAGCAGCAAGAGTTCAAGGAAGAATGACAGAGTAACGCCTGACTTGTTTGATTTCGCAACTCCCGCTGCCAGCTGAATGGAAAGTGAGGGATCAGTGAGAAGCTTGCCCAGAGAGACCAGGTGTTTTCTTTAAAGGAATGGAGCGAGGATGCGGCAAGGAGCTGAGCACAATATCCGGCTGCATGACGAAAGACCATTTAGTGAGAGGTCTCGACGCCTGGCACCTGCTGATATAGATGAGTGAGGCGGCATCTGCAAGAGATGTTAGCGGCTGGTGTAATACAAGAATCCAGAAGCCCTTATGCTTCCCCCATTGTGGTAGTGAGGAAAAAGAATGGGACAGTAAGGATGTGCGTGGATTATCGCTGATTAAACCGGGCGGACTATCCTTGATCAGTACACAATGCCCGCATTCAGGATGCTTTGGACTACCTCAACGGGAGCAAGTGGTTCTCTGTGCTGGATCTCCAGTGGGTACTACCAGATCCCGATGGCCCCAGAGGACCGTGAAGACAGCCTTTATCTGTCCGCTTGGCTTCTATGAATTCATGAGGATGCCTCAAGGGATTTCAGGTGCCCCAGCCACTTTTCACACGATTGATGGAGCGTGAGTGGGGACATGAACTTACTAGAGTGCCTGGTATACCTAGATGATGTTATTGTGTTTGGCAGCTCACTGGAGGAACATGAGAGCAGATTATTTAAGGTATTGGATCGACTGGAGGACTTTGGCCTTAAACTGTCCATTGATAAGTGTCAATTCTTTCAAACATCAGTAAAGTATGTGGGACACATAGTATCCACCGAGGAATAGAGACCCACCCAAGTAAAGTTGAGGCCTTGACCACCTGGCCACAGCCCAAAAATCTAAAAGAACTGCAAAGATTCCTGGATTCTGTGGTTATTATCGGTGCTTTCATCAAGGACTATTCAAGAGTGATCCGCCCCTTTACTTAACCTTACTCAAGGGTATCCCCCAACCCACAAAAATACCAAAAGTCAGCGCCCTCAAGACTGAAAGAGTGTATTTTCATCCGAGTGAAGTATTTGGGGCCGCTGGACTCCTGATTGTGAGACTGCTTTTCATGAGATCATATATCAACACCCATGCTCCAGTGCTGGCCTATGCCGATCCAAGAAAACCTTACGTCCTGCACACTGATGCTAGCTTGCAAGGGTTGGGGCTGTGTTGTACCAAGAGACACGAATGGCCTGAGACCAGTGGCCTTTGCCAGTAGAAGCCTGACCCCATCCGAAAAGAACTATCCTGTACATAAGTTAGAGTTCTAGCTTTGAAGTGGGCTGTTGACCAATTCCATGAGTACTTGTATGGGGCTAAAATACTAGTAAAACTGACAATAATCCTTTGACCTATGTGCAGACCTCAGCTAAGTTGGATGCCACTGGCTGAGGTGGCTTTCTGCATTATCTACATATGACTATGCTCTCGAATACCGAGCAGGTCTGAACCACATAGATGCTGATGCTCTCTCCCGGAGGCCTGTTCCCCAGAATGATTGGGTCCGATTAGCAGAACCTGACATTCGGGCACTCTGCCGGAAGTTTGACAGGGAGGAACAAATGTCCACGGACGCAGTGGACTGCATGGTGGATTGCTTGGGACCCTCTGAGAATTGCATACCCGCTGCTTATTGCCACTTTTCTGCAATAGACATTGGTGCACTGCCTCAGCTGGACAATGACAGTATTCGGCGGGCTCAATCCTGCGATCCTATGATCAAATCAGCTTTAGAAGCCCTCTATGCAGGAAAAGATGTGTCCAAATTACGCTCCACTGATTTGAGAACTGCACTGTTATACAAAGAAGGTCCTAAGTTGAAACTGATCAATAAACTGTTATATAGAGAAACAGTAGACAGAGGGGACAAGTAGACAAACAACAACTGGTGCCTGCCCACTGCCTTTCGAGACTCAGTATTGAGGTCCTTGCACAACCACATGGGGCACCTTGAGCATAGACAGAACACTTGACTTGGTGAGATCCAGATTCTATTGGCCTAAGATGGGGGCTGATGTGGAGCAACACATACGAACTTGTAGTCGCTGCTTACAGAGGAAAGCTTTGCCCCAGAGGGCTGCCCCCCTTGTTAACATAACCACCAGTGCACCCATGGAGCTGGTCTGTATTGATTTTCTGAGTTTGGAGTCAGATCAAAGAAATATCAGTAATGTGCTGGTGGTCACTGACCATTTCATGAGATATGCCCAAGCTTTCCCCACCAAAGACCAGAAAGCATCCACTGTAGCCAAAGTACTCGTAGAAAACTTTTTGTTCACTATGGGGCTCCACAAAGAATCCATTCTGATCAAGGGAGACTTTGAGAGTCGTCTGATCAAAGAGATGCTTTCTCTGTGGGGAGTGAGAAGTCCAGAACCACTCCTTACCACCCCAGGGGACCCACAGCCTGAACGTTTCAACCGCAACTTTGCTAGATATGCTAGGCACCCTGCACCCAAAGGACAAGCCTAGATGGAGCCAACAAATTAGCACCCTGGTACATGCTTATAACTGCACCAAAAGTGATGCCACTGGGTTCTCCCCTACCGCCTGATGTTTGAAGAGAAGCTCGACTACCGGTAGATGTGTGTTTGGGGTCTCTCCTGATGGGGTTCAAGCTGACAACTATTTACAGTATGTGCAAAGTTAAAGGCCCAGCTAACTCATGCGTACCAACTGGCTCAAACCATGGCTGCCAAAAGAAATCTGGCCAACAAAGAAAGGTATGATAAAAGGTGAAAGCACAGGAACTCCAGGAGGGAGATCGGTATTGCTAAGAAATCTGGGACTGCATGGCAAACACAAGATTGCTGACAGATGGCACCATCTCCCTCACATTGTAGTGGGCAAACTAGATGATCTGCCAGTGTACAAAGTAAGGCCTGAGAACAATTCAAAGATGTAAAAACAATGCATAGAAATCATTTACTACCCATTGGACAAATCCTGATTGAGTCTGAGCCCCAGAAGATGCCCCTCTGGACCAGTGACTAGAGCTGCTGCTAAGAAAAGATCAAGGAAGTCTGCACCTACAGAAGCAGAGTTAAAGTGTTCCCCTGCACAAGTCCCAGTTGAGCATGACTGTCAGTCCATATCAGAAGAAAGTGAGAGTGACTTTGAATACTATCCTTCTTACGAACTGAGTCAATTGTTTCGGGGCAATCCCCTAGTCAATACTGGAGACAAAGCTGGGCCTTCTGGACTGTCTAAGCCCCCAGCTTCATCCCTGGAGCCATTGCTCCCAGAAAGTGAAGTGCAAAGCATCAGATCAGATGAAATGGAATCATTGTGCATGGTTGAACTGTTTGAGTTTTCAGGGAGAAAATGATAGATTGGGGCAGACTGGTGATACACCGAACAAGAAGAGTATTTTGAGTGCCTGACAGTCCACTGCCAGTGTCCGAAAGCTCTCCATGCGAGCCAAATGTTGTGGACTCAGAAACTGTAACTCCTGGAGCTGAAAGTGCCCCAAGTTCTAGCCTCTCTACCCCCATGGAGACTCCTGACAAGTGAGGACAATGCTGAAAATGAGGCTCAGAGTGCAGAGACTGTAACAGTTCCCCTAGAAAGACTGGTCGAGCTGTAAAGCCTGTGGTGCACCTCAGTTATGATTCCCTGGGCCGCCAGTGGACCTGCCTCTCAATGTTGTCCATAAAGGGTGTATGTGTCCCGAGCTCATTGCCCAAACTGAGCGTTAGTGCTAACTCAAGTTACTTGTGTTGCCCTCTAAGTATGGTGCCCTTGCCCCGTCCAGCCCTAAGGTAACTGATAGGGAAGGGTCCCTCTCTTCAGGTTTCATGTACAAGAGGTAATAACTTGAGTTATGGTACAATGTGTGTGTTATACTGTGTAAAGAGTGACGTACTGCAATGTTTCAGAAATGGTTCTTGGTAAAATGATGTATTGACTGATGATTACATGTGTGAGCCTAATGCAAATGTATATGGTTGCAGTTGAAACTTATGGGGGTACTTGCTTGACGCGGACGTCAAGCTTTTCCCAGGCCAGGAAGGGTGTAACCCCCCTGCAAATGGGGGTTCCCAAAAGACTTCCAGGAGCTTGCTTGAATGCTCCAAGCCTGAATGGTGTTTGGCGTTTAAGCCATTTATCAGTGAGTGTTTTTAGAACCTCTGGTACTGTCTCTTTAAGAGCTGTCTGCTTGCAGACATAATTAGTTTGTATGGGGGACTGTGTGTTTCTTTGATTGAGTACCACTCAAGCTGCTGCCAATTCACCCCATTTTGCAGTCACTAGAGTGCAAAGGGAACCTGTCTGAAAGATGTAACTGATTGCCAGAAATCATTTACAGTAATAATAAAATTACAGTTTGTCTAACCTGCTTTCTTTGCAGTCAGAACTGTCTGCCTAGTTCCCCATTCTGGTTTTGAACTGCTGAACTGGACCAATCAGTGTGGGGTAAACTAGCTCTAAAATGATGCCTTGGACGAATCAGAACTTGGGACTCATAATCTGAGCCAGCCACAAGAGGATTGTATGGGCAGTGACTCTGGGAGATGTAGTTTAGACTTGTGCCTTTTGGACCAACAGCAGCAGTCTATTGTGAGTGACAGCCAATCCAGTCAAGAACTGGGAGGAACTCAAAGGAAGTGCCGTTTTTGTCTGTTGGGAGTTTCAGTTTGAGATCTGAAAGTGAAGGGGAAAGAAACCCTGTGCTCCTTCAGTGCACAGTTTCAGTCAAAACGTGTAAGCTCCAGAGTTCCCGTCTACAACTTGTGTAACTGCTTGTTAGGACTGAATCCGCCCTGTGAAAAGAATCAAAGGATCTCTGAAGAGTAGAAACCAGGCTCACCCTGTAGAAGACTGAAGAAATTGTTGAATTACACCTCGGTCTGTCAGGAACTGAATCTGCTGTGTGTTCTCCTGGTTATTGTGCAGTAATTGCGATTGGGATACAGATGCAGCCTGCCTGGTATAGTGCTTCTTTTTTTTACCATATAAATGTGTGAGGTCTCTTGGAGATCAAAGTAGCCCTGCTGACATTGAAGGACCATATCTTCTTTGGAGGTCGTGAGTACTAATCGGAGTCGCTCCCTGTTGAATTGCCACATTAAATCAAAATGGAATTACTGTACTGCTGACTGTTTAATTTTCCTTTTCTCTGTGTGAAAGGGCCCTACCAACTGCCACGGTTTGGACTAGCCATAGGGCCTGGGTACCAGGGACAGTAACTGAGTAGGGATAGGCCTGTGCACAGAGCCATAGGTAGATAGTAAAGTGATAAGCTAATTAACCTGATTTCCCTGTCCTTGTTATATCCCCTAAATAAATCAGAGCTGTTTGTTTCAACAAAGTTATACTGCCTGAGGTATTTGTCTATGTTAAAGTACTGTACTGTGATTGTTGCACTGTATCTTATTTTACAGGATGTCCGGTGCCTGAACCAGCCTTGGGGTAAGTGTATACTGTGAAGGTAATTCTGCTATATTGTGTGGGCCACTAGTGGGAAGAAAGGGGGGTTGCAGTGTCCCAGAGGGCTGTGACCAAGTAAGTTTAACTATTGCAAACCCTGACCTCTGGGTGGAGGCACCCGCCATTGGATCCAGGCCCCTCAACCTGTTAGTGGCAAATCAGGCAGGGGTAGTAGCCCCTGGGATAGCGCCATCTAGGGGTTACATAAGGAGAGGCATCATCAGTAGTAAACAAACAGTTGGTGAGACCCCATCTGGAGTACTGCATGCAGTTCTGGAGACCCCATTTCTGCAAGGACATAGACAGAATGGAGGCAGTTCAGAGGAAAGCAACTAAAATGGTGCAGGGTGTGCACCAGAAGCCACACTGAAGAGAGACTAGAGGAGCACTACTAAGTACCCTCGAGGGAAAGGAGGGAGAGGGGGGACATGATAGAAACTTTCAAGTACCTCAAGAGAATCAACAAAGTCCAAGAGGGTAGAATCTTTCAGAAAAAGAGATGTGCAAGAACAAGGGGGCACAATTTGAAGATAGAGGGGGGACAGCTCAGGGGCAACGTGAGGAAGTTTTTTTTTTTCATGGAGAGGGTGGTGGACACATGGAACGGCCTTCCTGAGGAGGTCATGGGGTCAAAAACAGTGGGGGAATTCAAGAATGCATGGGACAGACATAAGGCAATTCTGGTATGGGTTAGGAAGAAGTAGGCTGTTGGTTAACTAGGATCTGCAGCTTATCCAATAGGTAGGAAAATGGGCAGACTTGGTGGGCCTAGCTGTCCATATCTGCCATCAAAGTCTATGTTTCTATGGTTATTTTCTAAACACAAAAATTACAGGTTACAAATAACCATAGCCCAAAGTAAAATTCTGACAACTGGACATAATGTATGGTCACTGCAACATAATGCTCTATTATAAAATGGTGTAAAAATTTTTTTTTTTATTTATATTTTTTGGGCCACATCCAGCGCCAGTACCTCAGCCTGGGTCATGGTCCTCGCTGTTCCTCGCTACCCACATGAGCCGCTAGTCCCCCTCGATACCGCCTTGCTTCCCTCCCAGGGCGGGGCTGCAGCTCTGGCCCTAAGTGCTGCAGATGTCAGGATAGGTCGAAGGGAGTCGGCCTGGGAGCAATTTGGGAGCAGCGAGGTGGGTGCCTTCAAGGCGCTGGATGCGGCATTTTGTCTTCCCCGTAAGGGAGGAGCGGGAGTGTGCAATGACGCCTGCGTCCGTCCCGCCCCTCAGAATCTTGCTGACACCGACTGCTGTGGCACCCCCAGCCTCTGCCAGGGGTCCCTCTAGCACTGGTAGCGCACTGCACCTTCCCCCAGAGAAGGACAGCAGTCCATGGGATGCTCGATCCTTCTCCCCCGGCCGGCCCTCCGATGACCCAGGTTTGTTCCCGAACCCGGGTCGCTGGCATCACAAGTGGAAATCCAACCATTGCACTGACAGGCCAGCTAAAATGCTATAACAATTTATTGAATTTGCAGTTATGCTCACTCCTACCTTTGTATTCGTACAGTGAGATTGCTCTTGCTACCATCATCTTGTATTATGTGCTACATTGTGCCATTTCGGTGGCTTAGGTCATGCTTAAACACAGTTGCAGGAACCAGTGTACCTACCCAGTTATCAAAAAAAGAAGAGAGAGCGAGCGAAAGAGAGCGCGAGAGAAAGAGAGAGAGAGAAAGAAAAGGAGACAGAAAGCGAGAATGAGAGAGAGACGGAGAAAGGGGAGAGAGAGAGAGGCAAAGAGAGAGAGAAACAGAAAAAGAGAGAGAGAAAGGAGAGAGAGAGAACAAAAGAAGAGGAGAAAGAAAGAGAAAAGAGGAGAGGAAAGAAAGAGAAAAGAGAAAGAAAGAAGAAAAGAGAAAGAAAAAATGGAAGGAGCAAGAGAAAGAGAGAAAGAAAGAGAGCAAGAGAGAAAGAGAGAAGGAGCAAGACAGAAAGAATGAAAGACAGGAGTGAGAAAGAATGAGAAAGAAAGAAAGAAAGAGGAGATAAAGAAAGAAGTAAAGAAGGAGAGAAAGAATGAGAAAAAAGAGAGAGAGAAAAAGAGAGAGGGAAAGATAGAAAGAGAAACAGAGAGAAAGAGAAAGAAAGAAGGATTGAGAGCGAAAAAGAGAAAGAAAGGATGGAAAGAAAGTAAGAGAGACAGAAAGAAAGAGAAGAAGAGGAGAGAGAGAAAGAAAGAAGGAAAGAAAGAAAAAGAAAGAAAGAAATAAATCTTCATTCTCAGTGTAAAAAATGAAAAAAAACTAAACACTACTTTACTTTAGGAGCCACCACGGACCGTGCTGAAATCCCAGCAGTCCGTAGCTTGGCTCTGTAGACAAATCCATTTATTTTGTATAACTGCTGTGGTGAAGAAACGAACCCTAGCAAACAATGGATGAGTAGGTTAAAACATAGATTTTACACCCTCCCTCGGGATGGGATGCCTTAAAAAAAAAACTTGAGCTTCGCTCTCGGGGTTTATGTGGCATCTTACCCCATGGGGGGGGGGTTAAAATCTTCATTACAACCCCCTAACCATCCATTATTTGGCACAGGGTCATAATGTCGCAAGACATTATGCTGCATGCATATATTGCACAGCCAAAACAGCGCAATGTATACCATGTGGTATAAGTCTTTTTTTTGCTGGGGGCTGTTGCAGTTATGGGATTTTGTCATACACTATTAAGCGTACAACATATTGACCCAGTAGGCCATTATTCTCTATCAGCTAATAATCTTGTTCTATTTACATTTTTATATCCTGGAATGTATAATTATGGTGATACTGAAAAATGAACATAAAAACTTACTAACAGCAAACACTGCGCGTCTTCTATGTTCTTTTATAGTAATGATATACAGCAACTGGCAGCACTCTCACATGTTTACTTAAACGTTCGTTATCACCACAGTACTTACATGAAAGCCATATTGCTTGTTCCATCCTAATTGCTGAAGAGGTAGCACTGTTTCTGCTCTGGTAACCATAAGTTATCTTGTTTTTATCTTTGCTTGCCTGCGTGTGCAAAGCAAACATATTGTTACTGTAGTGTTAAGGGCTGTGTAGGTGTGTACTGTATACTGCAATGAAAGTAAAAATGCAGGAATCTTACCTCTCAAAAACCAGTGCTGAGAAGTCTGATGCTGACAGTGTTCATCTGGATTATGGGTGTAAACTTCTTGTAGTTCAAAGGAGAAAAGCCTCACCAATCACATTGGTTTTCTGCCCATTAGCTAGCTAGTAGACATTATCAGACTTGGAAGAGTCTCACAGAGAGATTGTGTGTGTGTGTTCCCCCTAGTTACAGGCAGTAAGCGCTTCTATATTTGAAAACGCTAGAGATGGAAACAGCAGGCGGAACGCAAACATAATAGCTTCAAATATGTTAATAGCATGTCAATAATGGACTGAAAACCCCAGCAATAGTCGATTTAAATTATATATTATGTTCCCTTTAAAGAGCCCGGTACCATTTGGATAATGTAGAAAAATATAAGAATTAGACATAGTTGCTGGCTCGGTGGTGCTGAGGGCTGAGGCACTGGATGCCTTACCTAGTGCTACGCTGGTGACCCAGATTTGGGAATGGACTCTGGTCACTGGGGTGCCAGCATGGGGGGGGGGAGGGTAGGAGCAGGATGGAGCAGCCGTAAGGCAGCTCTCATATCCTGGGGTGGCCGCTGCCCCCAGTAGTCCCACTGCCACCAGGTGGAGGCCTGGTGGCTAGCGTAGGCAGAGGGGGTGACACGTAGGGAGGATGTCTTGAGACGCGGCATGCGCATGCCTCGACATATGTGCGTGTACGAGGCAGGGGATCAGGAGCAGGGAGAAAAAATGAGGAAAGTACAATAAAGTGAATATGTAGAAAAAAAAAAAGAATTAGACACAGCCCAGTTTATAGTTTGTATATTTTTGCAATCTTTTTTCATATGGGGCCTATGCATGAATGTGAGGATTGCCTATGTGCCACGGATCAGCGGCACGTAGGCAATCGTAAATGTCAATGCCATACACTGCATGAAAGGAATGCATATCCTTTCCACACTGGATCCCCAGCTGGTCACGCAGCTATGCATGTGGCTGTCTGGGGGTGCATCTGGAGGCATGCCAAAAACCTGCACCATTCACTAAGTGCTGGGCAAGGGGGAGGGCAGGATACAGCAGCGGGGACCCTGACATATCTGTTATGTGCCTCTCCATGACATCTGCGGGACAGTGAATCCCTCCACTGTGCTGCTCCAGCCCACTGGGTTGACAGGAAGAGCTGGGGGCAGCGATTCGAGCACTCGCCCATACTTTAAAAAAAGGTAGTCTCGTGCATTCCTAGAATACCCTGCTCACGCAGAGCATGGGACCACTTTGGGACCCAGTACAGGCATCTGACTGAATGCCTGACTGTGTCCTTCAAATAGCCCTCCTGTGCAGCTCTGCACCAGGGGTGCAGGGCCACAGACAAGTGCGCTAGGGAGGCACATGGTAGTGCATACTGCACACCTTGCACCTGTCTACAGGTGCATAGCTACACAAGCCAAGGTATGCATGAGTCTCATGTACCCAGCTTGCCTTCATGCATAACCCCCATGGACTTTATCCTCCTGTCCCCCCTATCAGCCCCTTCTGCTGTCAGACCCCAGCCGCTTCATCCCACCTCCATGACTTACCCATCTATTTCTTACCGTGTGTGTGAGTGGGTGTCATGGATGGCGGCGGTGCAGAGCCTTCAGAGTTGTAGCATCATCCTGTAGACAAGAGTCCTTTTCCACCCATTATTCTATGGTTCATGTGTAGACCAGGAAGATGGTGCACAGTTTTAACACCCGCCTCTGACTTTCAGTTCTGGCGACTGCTGCTGTGCCATCCATCCTCCACCAGCTGGAAACCAAGCAGCAGTACACACTGTCCCCAACCCCGAAGGAGGAGATCGGTCGATGGATGCTAAATCCTTCTTCCCCCCTGCCAGCACCTGAGCAACCTTGGTCCATTCTCAAACCCAGGTTGCTGGTGTGGTGGGAGGTGAGGTGTCCAGCATCTCAGCCCTCCATGCCACTAGCCCAGCTACAAGTTTACTGCAGCTCAGATTTCCTTAGACAATATTGTGTGTGGTCCTGAGGGGACTGAACATGCAACGCACAGTTCTGTGTTTTACTCTCTGTATCATTCAGCCAGAACTATATTTTTGCAGTTCTTTACCCTTTTTCTTTATTACTGAGAGAAGTGACAGAAAAACAAGATTACTGTCCCTTGGACTTTATTAGCTTTGGCTGTTTGCCTACACATGACATCATAATGCCCTGTTTATGAAATCACAATTATCTCCACAGCAATGGACTGGATATCATAAACAGAATTGTGACTGCAGAAGTAGACAAGCACAGAATCACAGAAATCTGATGGCAGAAAAGGACCCCAATGGCACATCGAGTTTGCCCTCCCCACTCATCTCCTTTTCCATGGGCCCTCCCCTTCCCCCAACTTACCAACCCCATATGTCTGTCCCATGCCCTCTTGAATCCCTCCACCATTTCAGCCCCCACCACCTCCTCTGGTAGTTTGTGCCAGGCCTCCACCACCCTCTCCATGAAGAATCACCCCCTTCCATTGCCTCTATATCTTCCGCCCTCCAATCTTAGGCTATGCCCTCTAGTTTTAGCCCCTCCTTCCTTTTAAACAAGCTCCCCTCCTTTACCTTATTGATCCCCTTCATGTACTTAAAAGTTTCAGTCATGTCTCCCCTCTCCTTTCTGGTCTCCAATGGGTACAGATCCAACTCCCTACACCTCTGCTCATATGGCTTCCCCTGCATGCCATGCACCATCCTGGTTGCCCTTCTCTGTACCCTCTCTATATCCTTACATAGGTTCGGTCTCCAGAACTGGACCCCATACTCCAGGTGCGGCCTCACCATGGCTTTGTAAAGAAGCATCAGTACCTCCTCCTTCTGCTAGTTAGGCCCCTCCCAATGCATGTCAATATTACATTTGCCCTCCCCACAGCTTTGCTGCATTGGCTACCTACCCTAAGGTTACTTAATATTACAGTTTCCAGAGCCCTGTCCTGCTCTGTTTTTTATTTCCTCCACCCAAAGTGTAAACTGCTGGTGGATTTTATGTCCCAAGTGCATCACAGCACACTTTTGGCACTGAATTTCAGTTGGCAAGTTTCTGATCATCCTCCAGAATCTTCAGGTCATGCCTCAAGGCCTCCCCCTCCCCGGATGTCCACCCTACTGCAGATTTTCATATCATCTGCACATTGACACACCCTTCCCTCCAGCCCATCCGCTATATCACTGATGTAGATATTAAAAAGGAGGGGTCCCAGTACTGATCCCTGGGGCACCCCACTCATCACCCCCCTCATCCTGGAGTGCACCCCATTTACCACCACTCTCTGTCTTTTGCCTACCAACCAGTTTTCCACCCACCTAGTTATTTTCCGTCCCACCCCTAAGCTTTCCAGATTATTTACTAGCCTTCTGTGAGGGATAGTGTTGAAGGCCTTACTGAAGTCCAGATAGGCTACGTCCACTGCCCTTCCCTGGTTAACCACCTGCGTCACCCAATTGAAGAACTCTATCAGGTCCATCTGGCATGACTTCCCATTCGTGAAGCCATGCTGGCTATCATTCTGCAGGCAGCTATCCACCAGGTAGTCCACCACCCTTTCCTTTATTAGTGCCTCCATCACCTTATCCACCACCGCAGTAAGGCTAACCAGGCGAT
Organism: Neoceratodus forsteri; assembly: GCA_016271365.2. Taxonomy (NCBI): domain Eukaryota; kingdom Metazoa; phylum Chordata; order Ceratodontiformes; family Ceratodontidae; genus Neoceratodus; species Neoceratodus forsteri. The sequence continues at coordinate 276,285,571 of CM028138.1, read as the reverse complement.
AATTCCCTGCCACCTCCTTACTGTCCCCCTTGTGCAGTGGCACCACATCCACCCTCCTCCAGTCCCTTGGTACCCACCCTGTATCCAGGGACAAGTTAAACAGTCTTGTCAGTGGGGCAGCCAGGTCTTCCCTCAGTTTCCATAGTACCCTCGGGTGCAAGCCATCCAGCACCATTGCTTTGTCCACCATTAATCTGCCTGGTTGCCCCCAACCCTGTCTATGCTGAACAGGCTAGAATCCACCTTTTTTTCTTCCCTACCCCTCCCCCTTAGCTCGGGTCCCTACCACCCCTCCTCCCGTGAAGACCCAGGCAGAAGTAGCTATTCAGCACATCTGCTTTCTCAAAGTCCCCCTCCAGTAGTATTCCTCCCACCCTCCTCAACCGTACCATTCCCTCCTGCCTTGCCTTCCTTCTTTCCCCCACATAAGCCTTGCCTTCCTTCTTTCCCCCACAAAACTAAAAAAAAAGTTTTATCTCCCATTTCGGCCTACCTAGCTATTTTCTCCTCAGTGTCAGCTTTAGCTCTCCTTATCTTCTGCCCTGCTATCCTCTGCTTCTCCCTGTCCTCCTTCCTTTGTGTCATTTTATATTTTCTGAATGCCCTCTTTCTTTCCCTGACCGCACCTGCCACCTCCCGTGTAAACCAGAGTGGTCTCCTCCTTTTTTTGGGTCTTCCTCACCTTTTTAAAGGTGATGTGTAAAGAAGCTCTGCAGCCCGCTCCCGTCCCCACATACCTTACAATGCTGCTTTGGGAGTCAGGGGCTGCGTTGATCATTATTTTTAATCCAAAGGTTATATTTTAATAAACTGCAAAAACGTTTGGCCAAATATGGAAGCACCGAGTGAGTCCCAATTGAGCAGGCACAAGTGCTCATGGGTATTCCACGCGGGTCGTGCCTGAAAATAGGCATTCTTATGCCTAGTGCACATACCCGGTTACCAAAAGCAAATAAATAAATAAATTTAGTGACGTCATTCCAACCACTGCTCTCATTAGAGCAGCAGTGGTGATAGTTTATTATATTAGAGAATAATGGATGGGTAGGTAGTTATAATGAGGATTTCACCCCAGGGTGGGATGCCACATAAACCCAGAGAGAGCTCAAGAGAGATTTATTAGGCATCCCACCCTGAGGTGTGTGTAAAATCTGAGTTTCCACCTACCAGCCTTAGCCATTTTGTATAATTGCTGGGCGTAATTTTTTTCACTACAGCAATTACACAAAATAAGTGGATTTCTGTACGGAGTCAAGCCGCAGACCATTGGGATTTTAGCGTGGTCCATAGTGGCTAGCTTGTAAACTGAAGCACCTTTTTCCCCCTAACTTGCATCCAATTAGGTAGTTTTTTTTTGTGCCTAGTAGTATTTTGGGTTTAAAAAAAAAAGAACTTACTGCCGACTTCTGTCGAGGAAGTTTCCAGTGCTGAAGAGCAGGGATGAACGGCACAGAAAACAGGAAGTTTGCAGTAGGTGCATGCGCCGAAGTAGGGAAACCGAGCACGTGTTCGTCGTTATAACCATCTGGTTATAATGACAGAATTATAACCCAGTTTCCCTATGGGAAAAAAATGGTAACCTGTTATTATACTTATTTTATGGCTTCCACGGGGATATCGATACCTGAAATATTATTTACAGCAACACCTTGACAGGTATGTATACTGTGGAGAGCAGTAGTACTTTGTTTTGCTGGCCCATGGTGAGCTTTAAGTTTTGAATTTGGGTTTCCTTGGAGTGCAGACTGCAGGGCAAAGTTTGACCTTTTTTTTTTTTTTTTTTATATTGTCTGTTTATGCGCCCTTCTCACCATGGTTGCTGCTCTCTTCCGGGTATCCTATGCTCTCTCTGCCCACCCCGGTACCTCCCAGAGGACCGCCAGACCTGCCCCCATGTTGCCTCGGCCTACCCCCCTGAGCGGGGAGGAGGGGGATCGCGGAACTTCCCCCTCCAGTCCATTAGTGAATGTCGGGTGGTCTAAGTGGCTCCCCTTGAGAGTCGGGTTATGGTGTCTGGGAGCTGGATCCCTTCTACGCCAGCATCCACAGGGCTTTTTCCTTGTTTTGGTGCCACCTCTCAGGACATTGGCACGCTAGGGGAGCCAAGGGGCAGAGCACGTTGCAACGTGCAATTGCTCCAGCTCCTGGCTGATGTCCTCTCACCCGGTTCATGCTGTCTCACTGCACCTCCACCCGTGGTCACCCAGGTGGCAGTAGAGCAGTGGGACAAGCAGCCCACCTTCCCTGGAGGAGGAAAGCAGCCTGTGGGTGCTCAATCCTTCTCCCCCGGCCGGCCCTCCAGCCGCCCGAGTCTGTTCCCAAAGCCGGGTCGCTGGCACTGTGAACGGTAACCCTACCGCTGTGCTGGCAGGCAGGCTTAAAGTTTGACCTTTGATGTCGCTCCTGAGGTAGACCATACAGCCACCCCCCATTTGGACAGTCAGTCCTGGTGGAAAGAGATGTAGCCAGAAACAAATTCACAAAGCTCTTTCGGTTAGCCAAAGCCACTTACTATAAGGAGCTCCTAAACAAGAACTGGGGATCAGGCAGGAAGTTCTGGAACTCCATGAAATCACTCACTGGAAGGGCCTCAAGAGCACCACCTGACCAGATTATAACCACATCGGAACACTCCAGGAACCCAGTGACATTGCTGATGCTTTTAGCACAGCCTTCACTGACCTAACCGCTGTGCTACTGCATGAATACCTCACACCCCCACCACCACCAGGTCAGCTTTTCAGCCTGAATACTCCTCTGCCCTCAAACAACAGTATTCCACCATTCTATTTCAAACAGATTACTGGGTCCAAGACTATTAAATATGTCAAGCAGGTCCTTGGAAATACTAGGATGGGGAGTGACCTAGCTGACATGAATGTAGTAGCACTCACTCTAAATGAACTAGCCGATCCGCTAACTAAAGTGCTCAATGCCTCATTATGATTGGGTGTGTTTCCCGACAGATGGAAGGAAGTAATTGTCACCTCCAATTTTAAAGCTGGTGACAGAACTAACACCTCCAACTATAGGTCCATCTCCATTCTACCTCCCCTTTCCAAGGCCCTGGGACGGGTGGTCTGTGACCAACTTACAAAGTACCTGGAGAGGTATAGTCTACTCTGTACTCAACAACATGGATTCTGTAAAAATCACTCCACCCTAACCATCTTGGTCGAATATATCTCCCATCTATATGATTCCTTGGATAAAAGGATGGCAGTGGGGTCTATCTTTATAGACCTTACCAAGGCATTCGATACCGTCAACCATCAGCCTCTCCTAAACTGCCTGCTGTCTAGAGGCCTGTCCACTGACATGGTTGTCTGGTTTAACAGCTACCACACCCACAGAACACAATGTGTTAAAATCAGTGGCATTCTCTTGAAACCTAAAGAGTTGAATCTCAGAGTCCCCAAGTGTCCATTCTAGGACCACTCCTCTTCAGCCTCTTCATAAATTCCCTTCCTTCAATCTGCCCGACTCATATCATGCTTTATGTTGATGATGCCATCATCTCCACCTCTGGCAGTGAGCAATCCACAATTAAACATAGAAACATAGGGCCGGCCCAGTGGTGCTGAGGGTTGAGGTGCTGGATGCCACGCCTCACAGCACGCCGGAGACCCGGGTTCGGGAACGGACTTGGGTTGCCTGGGGTTGGCAGGGGGAAGGAGGATCGAGCACCCCACGGATGCTCTCCTCCTTCGGGGAGGGATACCAGGGGTGTTTAATACACCGACATCCGGGAGAGCTGGTGGGAGCACTGACTCTCGGGGCAACAGTGGCTTCCATTGGGGGGAGCCGGGGAGAGGAGGACACCATCTGGCACTTGGCAGGCATGCGTAAGCATGTTCCGCCCGAGCCGGTGTCCTCAGTGGGATGGAGGGGAGGAACAGAAAAACGGAAAAAAACCTGCGGCATTCCTGGATGACGGTCGCTCCAGCCACCCAGTCTGCAATCACGGGCACACCCCGCTGTGCAAGGTGCTCCGTGGAGGGACGAGGCAGGTAGGAGTCACCAAGAGGCACTCTAGGAGCAGACTCAGTGAGGGATTGGAGGGCATTGAGCAAGCCCAAAGGACAGGAATGGCGAGGGTGACCAGGAGGGGATAAAAAGAAATTTCAAAAAACAAAACAAAACATAGAAACATAGACTTTGATGGCAGATAAGGACCGCTTGGCCCACTCAGTCTGCCCATTTTCCTACCTATTGGATAAGCTACAGATCCTAGTTAACCAACAGCCTAATTTCTCCTACCCCCCCACTATAGTTGCCTTATGTCCATCCCATGCATTCTTTAATTCCTCTCACTCTTTTTGACCCCACGACCTCTTCAGGAAGGCCATTCCATGTGTCCACCACCCACTCTTTGAAAAAAATACTTCCTTACGTTGTCCCTGAGCCATCCTCCCTCTATCTTCAAACTATGCCCCCTTGTTCTTGCACATCTCGTTTTCTGAAATATACTACCCTCTTGGACTTTGTTGATTCCCTTGAGGTGCTTGAAAGTTTCTATCATGTCCCTCCTCTCCCTCCTTTCCTCCAGGGTATACATATTAAGCTTCTTTAGTCTCCCTTCATATGGTTTCTGGTGCAGACTCTGCACCATTTTAGTTGTCCTCCTCTGACTGCCTCCATCCTGTCTATGTCCTTGTGAAGATGTGGTCTCCAGAACTGCACACAGTACTCCAGATGGGGTCTCACCAACTGTCTGTACAGAGGGATGACAATTTCCTGTTTTCTACTGGTGATGCCTCTCCCTGTACATTTCAGTATCCCCCCAGCCCTCCTTACTGCCTTCTCACATTGCCTGCCTACCTTTAGGTCATCTGATATGACTAACCCCAGGTCCCTTTCCAATTTTGTTGTTGTTAGTACCCCCAATTGTGTACTCTTCCACTGGGTTTTGTTTCCCAGGTGCATTACTTTGCACTTCTTTGCATTGTCTCTAAGCTGCCATACTTTTGATCATTCCTCCAACCTTGCCAAGTCCTTCTCATCCTTCCCCCCATGTATCAACCTGTTGCATATCTTTGTGTCATCTGCAAAGAGGCATACTTTTCCTTCCAGTCTATCTGCAATGTCACTTATAAAGACATTAAAGAGGACCGACCCCAGTACTGAACCCTGCGGTACCCCACTAGTAACCCCTCTTTCTTCGGAGTGGACTCTGTTTACTATTACCCTTTGTGTCCTGTTGTCCAGCCAATGTTTTTCCCAGGCTACCCACCCTGGGACCCACTCCCAGGCTGGCTAACTTGTTCATTAATCTTTTGGGTGGGACTGTGTCAAATGCCTTGCTAAAGTCTAGGTAGGCCACGTCCACAGCCCCTCCCTGGTCTACTACTTTGGTCACCCATTCAAAGAAATCTATTAGACTCATCTGACATGACCTTCCCACTGTGAATCCATGCTGCCTTGAGTCCTGTGCCCCACTGGCCTCTAGGTACTTGACAGTTCTTTCTTTCAGAAGTGATTCTATCATTTTCCCTACTACTGAGGTCAAACAAACAGGTCTGTAGTTTTCTGCCTCTGCCTTGCTCCCAATTTTGTGAAGGGGAATCGCATCCACTTTCCTCCAGTCCTCAGGTACCACACTATCCTCCCATGATTTGTTAAAAAGGGTAGTCAGTGGTGTCACTAGTTCTCCCCTTAGTTCTTTCAGAATTCTGGGGTGAATCCCATCAGGCCCCATTGCCTTGTCCACCTTGAGTTTTAGGAGTTCTTTCAGGACCCTTTCTTCTGTGAATGGACTGGTATCAACCCCCCTATCCAGAGTGCTTCTACTGTTTGGTTTTGGTACGTCCCCCTTCTCTTCTTTTGTGAATACTGAACAAAAGTATTTGTATAGTACCTCTGCCTTTTCACTGTCACCCTCTGCCCACCCCTTCCCCTTTATAAATCCTCACTATCCCTCCCTTGGTCTTTTGTCGCTCACTAATGTACCTATAAAAGGTTTTATCCCCCTTCTTAACTGAGTTTGCTATATTTTCCTTGGTTTGGGCCTTTACTATTCTAACTGCCTTCCCTGCTTCCTTCTGCTTTAACTGATACAGTTCTCTTTCCTGCTCCTTCTGTGATTCTTTATACTTTCTGAATGCTATCTTTTTCTCCCTAACCTTCCCCGTCACCTCTTTTGAGAACCATAGTATTTTTTTCCTTCATTTTATTTTATTTACTTCACACAAAGGCTTGTTGCCTCTGTGATGGCAGTTTTGATTTTGCTCCATTGTTCCTCCACCCCTCCTTCCTGCCCTTTTTCTAGTGCATTCCTTAGGTACTCTCCCAATCTGTCAAAGGCAGCCCTCCGAAAGTCCAGTATCCTTGCTTTTGTATGACTTGACTCTATGGCTGTGTTTATCATGAACCACACTGTCTAGTGGTCGCTTGTTCCCAGATGGCTACCTACTTCTAAATCCAAGATCCTCTCACTGTCCCCATTTGAGAGTACTAGGTCTAAGACTGCTCCCTCCCGAGTGGGTTCCAACACTAGCTGCCTGAGCCATGCCTCCTGCAGGGCATCGAGAATGACTCTGCTCTTGGATGTAGCTGCAGCAAAAGTGCTCCAGTTAACATTTGGCATCTCCGGGTCCCCATCAACAATATCTCCCCTTTATCTGCCATTCTAAGGATACCTCCTATCATTTCCTTGTCCATTATATGCAGACACCCTGAGATGGGTGTCTGCATATAATCCCTGTGCGGACTGTGGTGCCAATTCCTGTCTCCAAGGTGACCCACAGTGCCTCCTCTTCTCCCTGTTTACCCTTTAGTTCCATTGCTTTGATCCATTCCCTTATGTAGAGAGCTCCTCCTCCTCCTCTTTTACCCTCCCTGTCCCTCCTGTAGATTGCGTACCCTGGCATGTTGACATCCTAGTCATGGTTTTCTGTGTACCAGGTTTCTGTGACTGCCATGATATCCAGGCGTCCCTCTTCCATCAAGGCCACTAGTTCAGGAAGCTTGTTACCCAGACTATGGGCATTGGTACATATCCCCTTTTTTTTTTTTGATGGCCTTACCACTTTTAGCACCATCCCTGCACTTACTGCCTTTGCCTTTTTCTCCATTTACCCCAGTCCTGCCCCCATTGGCCTTTCTACCTTGGTGTTAACCTCGCTAACTGTCCTGTTTTGTGGGGGAAGGCTGGGAATTCCCTGCCCCTTTTCAGTGCCTACCCCCCTTGGCTAGTTTAAAAGCTTGCCAATGAAGCATTTAAACTTATCACCTAGGATTCTGGTTCCACTCCCAGGCAGATGCAGACTATCGTGCCAGTACAGGCCTGTATCCCTCCATGTGGACCCCCAGTCCCCAATGAAGCCAAAACCCTGTGCTCCACACCAGTTTGTCGACCATTCATTGAATCCCAGGGTGGAGAGTACCCTAGTCTCACCCATGCCATAGATAGGCAGCACCTCCTAGAAGTTTACCGTGTGTGCTATTTGTCTAAGCCCCCCCATCTCCACAAACTCCTGTTCTGCACAGCTCTGATCCCATTCCCAGCTAAGTCATTTGTCCTTAGGTAGACAATGACATCTAGCTCTCTCTCTCGTGCAGCTGCTCCCACAATCCTGAGGATTTGCTTCCTGTCCTTCCATGCCATGGCACCAGGTAAGCACCTTGCCTCCCTCTCCCCTCCCTCCCCCAGTTCTACCCCCTAACAACTGAGTCCTCCACCAGGAGTTGTTCCTTCCCCTGGTTCCCATGCCACCCTACTGTGGGTCTCCTTTGTCAAGGTTTCCAGCATCCTCCTTGGTCTTCATTGCAGGTGCCACCATATAGGAACAATGCTCTGCCAGAAAGGCATATAAATTGTAGAGAGGTACAACTGGAGGGATGCACCTCTGTTCCACCACCCTCACCCTCCCTGAGTCTACCGTAGTCCAACCACTCCTTATTCTTGGCAACCTCTGAGGCAGCAGCAGCAGCTGCAGCCCTGATGGTCCCTGGTTGGGGGAGGAGATTTTCCAATCCCCTGTCAGGCCCTGGGTGCGGGAGGAGGTTTCCCTACTCCTTGCCAGATCAGCCTGGAGACAGGCAACCTCCTCCCTCAGAGCAGAGAGGTGTCTGCAAATAGGGCAGCCTCCAGAATATCTCCTGGAAGACTGCTGCCCCACAGCCAGTGCATTGCACCACTCCCCACATATTTCTTTCCCTCCCTGTTGAAATTGTGTATGCTTTTTCTTTTCACTATTAGGGAACCTCACTTCCCCTTAGTAGTGTATCCCTTTTCCAAGGGTCTATGAACTAGGACTCCCCAAAGTTTTTGTTTTTTTAAATAGCAGTCACAAGAAGATATCCTCCCAGTTTATGCAACACTGCCTGGCTGCCTCCTGTGGTACACCCCACCCCATTTTATGTCTGAGCAGGAAGTTGTCACACCTTCCTGCCTAACCTCATAAATCAAGGTTAGCCGGGGGGAGGGTGGGAAGGGGGTAGCATAGGGTTTGGCGTTGGGTAGGGTTATTGAGCTGCAAGACAGCTTCCTTAAACTTGATTCATGGTTCTCTCAGAACAGACTTATGCTCAACCACAAGAAAACCAAAAGCATGCTTTTTGCTGTACCGCAGGACAAGAAGAAGTATGGCCCTTTGCTGCTACAGAGCCAAAAGGGTGATACTTTGGAACAAGACTTTACATTTAAATACCTAGGTGTATACTACTCCCTCATATTGATCATGTTGTCAAAATCCCGAATATAAAACTGGGTGTCCTCTATTGCCACAGATGCTCTATGACACCTGCCGCCCTGAAGTTTGCCACAAGCAGCTTGGTCCTAGCTACCATCGACTACGGCCTATCGATCTATGGGGCTAGCTCAGACACAGCCCTTAAAAGAGCAAAAACGCTCCTTAATAAGGCCTGCCGATTGACCCTAGGGGCTGATCATTTGGCCCATATGTGCACCCTATACAACAAGACTGGGTGGGTCCCTCTTCACCTCAGGGCACAATACCAGACCTGCTTGCTGGTAAAAAAATCAGTGTTAGAGCTTATGCCTGAGTCTACCTGCAGTCTTTTCAAAGCTGCACAACCTACAAAACACACTAGAAGTGTGACTAAAGGGGGGCTCCTGGTGCCGTTTAAGCATACAAAGCTGGCTCAGAAATCTCTTTCCTTCCAAGGACCCAGGTGGTTAAATGAGCTACCCACTGCCTCACTGAATGCACTGAGCTCAGCCAATACAAATCAGGGCTACGTTCCCACCTAGTGTGTAATATGGTCTGTGGATGCTATACGTAATACATGGCCCAGTGTAATCTCAACCTTTTTTCATTCCTCAACATCCTAAACTACTCCTCCTACAACTGCCTAAGCCTCACCCCATCCCCCTACTCCACCCTCCCCTTCCTTCCTAGCCCCTTTTCCCTTCCCCCTGCTTTCCCTCTACCCACCCCTCTCCTCTCTCTCCCCTGCTTCTTCTTCCCCCTCACCAAGCCCCACCACCATCACTCTCTGTCTCCTTGAGATAGCCTACCCTGGCTGCACTGCCCCGCTACATTCTCCCCTGACATAGCCCACTCTGGCTGCACCCCTTCCCACTCTTATCTTGCCACTGACTCCACTACCCCTGAGTGTTTCTTCTTTTTTGTCTGCTCCTCCCTTAGCCTCAAATCGCACCCATGTAGAGTTTCTGCTTTTCCTGGTACCTCCTCCCCCCAATACCCGTCTCTCTTCTGAACCCCAGACAAAGCCTCCTATGGCAGCGAATATTTCTACTAAAGCAACCCAGAAATTTGTATGCCTTAAGTTGTATAATGAACCCGCTTAAACACTGTGCCGCACTTCTGAGTGCTGATGTTATCTTCACCATAGCACTTAGGAGACTGGAATCTTCTGTGTATCCTTGTTTGTACTCACTGTATAGGATCTCTGTAACCATCTGTAGCCTGCATGTAACCTAATTTGTATTTACTGCCTTTTATGTAACCACCTGTAACCAATGTATTGTCTTCTGCATCTTGACTTGGAACCTTTGTAAAGGAGTTTATTGGCTCAAAGGTATTAATCTGAAACTGAAATAAATAAATACATTCAGAATTAACAAATGCTTGTTTATGTTTGATTGTACTTGTGCAAAGCAAACTTATTGCTACAACAGTGGGTTTCAGAGGTGTATCACTGTAGGGTCCAATGCAGGGAAGTGTGCAGGGGGTTCAACAGTGTCAAGCCAATAATCATCGAGGCTGCTCATGGCACTGTTCTGTGCTTGTGGGGCAGGAACTTCATGCAGTTGAAAGAAAAGAGTCACTCATATCACAGGGTGGCTGTATGCTTTTATCTGCATGACACCGCCTAGCAACCAGCTGAGAAATGTCATAATCAGTCTTTATTTCATCTCACATGTACTTTTTAGAGCCCAAATTGTTTCAATAGTGTCAGTTCAGTTCACTCCCCCACATAACGACCCACTGCCTGCCATAGACAGCACATCACTCTTGCCCACCTGACACCAATGCCCAATCTCCGGTGCCAACTCAATTCCCCCCTCCCTGATCTAACACCCCTGGTGTCATGGGACATCCATCTAACACTGGGGTGTCCAATTCTCATTGTCAGTACCTGTAAAACAAAAACAAACAAACAAAAGCCCCATATTGTCTTTTTTGTTTTCTTTTATTAACTTTGTAACAAAGAAAACTGTTCATTGATGTCCATAGTGCCACCTGCCTTCCCCTCCAACCACCCTACTCGATCTCCCACTTAGCCCCATCACCTCACACACACCCTACCCTATACTTACCTACTGGGGTACAATGCCATAATTCTGTTTGGACCAGAGACATGTCTTCGTTGTTCAATGCTGGACTGGGAACTCAGGAAATCAGGTAAGTGTTGTTAAAGAGCTAACACTGCATGGAAACTGTCTGGAATTAATTGTAACTTTCAGATGTAGTCAGCAATCACTTCTTAAATCTCAAGTATTTTTTTGTTTTCTGTTTGCTAATTAGATTTTCCATCTGACAGTTTTGTGGTGATGTGTGGAGCAGCATTCTGCCTGGAGGCTAACAGTTCTGTTCCTCCCACTAAATTAACACTGAGGCTAAACTTACTGTGACATCATTAGTAACCAGGGAAACCCATTTCTCACTGCCAGATTATTCTTTCACATGAAGCAGCAGGGACTGTCTCTGCTTGGTTACTAGTGATGTCACAATTTCCTGCATTTTGATTGGTAACTTGTGAAAGTCACTGCTCAGACTGCAAGGATTGTGGTGCCACATCCAAAAATTACTATTAATTCCAGGCAGTACACTAGCCCTTTAATGTATTTCAGTGCGTTTTGAACATTTACTCATACTTTGGCCATTTTTTTAATATTTTTCTCCCAAATTTTCAACATGGTCTTTTTGGGACCCCACCTCAAGAACATGGTATGTAAAATTGTTTAAATTCAGCCCAAAAGATGATTTTGCAATCACTCTGCAAAATCCCCTTTTTGGGCGAGATTTAAAAATGTTCACCTACTGGGTTCATGAGGCAGTGTAATAAGAAAGCTATGTTGAACTTATGGGGTAAAAATATTAACAAACAACAAAGTTATGAGCAGTTGTTGAAAATGTTCAACATTCACTCATAACATTGATATTTTTTAATATTTTGACCCTAAATTTTCAACACTGATATTTTTTTACACCACTTCAAGAATGTGACAGCTGTAATTTTTCAAATTCTGGTTGAAGTGTGTTTTTGCACCTGTGGCATGAAAGAAAAAATTACTCACCTTAGTAATTGTGTTTCTTCTAATGGAGTCTTGCTGTTTTCTGACATTTAGCAGTTAGCCCCAACACTTGAACTGCTCCAGAGAGGAAAGAGTTAACTCTATGCCAGAGCATAGAGCATTGAGCTTGAGCTCGGTTCAAACCTCTGTCTGCTGCACTTCCAAGTGTAACCGTCAGATTCTTACGAGCTAATACTAACTATGCCTGCTAAGTGGAAATTGTAAAATCTACTAGCCCAAAAGGCAACCAAATATTTTGGGTCCCCAAAAGACTCAAGTCGAGAACTCCAAAACAAAAACTAGGTAGTGAACAAAAAAAGTAACTATAAAAAATATATAACCTAACCCACTCCCCCTCTCTATATAGGGGAGAGTGCCAAGTGCACCCGTGAGGTGCAACATTGCACCTGCCAGCCCACTTCCCAAAAAACAGGTTCTGAAAGGGGAGGCAGGAAGGGAGGTCAGAATACAGCAAGACTCCATTAGAAGAAACACAGTTACTAAGGTGAGTAACTTTTTTCTTCAAACAACATGAAGTCTTGCTGTATTCTGACATCATGCAGACTACCAAGCAGTACCTCTATGGAGGAGGGTACTGAACCTATTTTGGGAATAGGCTCTGCAGTACTGCTGTACCAAACCTAGCATCATCCCTAGCCTGGATATCCAGAGGGCAATGCTTGGTGAATGTATGGACTGTTTCCAGGTGACTGCTTTGCATATCTCTAGTAAGGGTATATCTCTGGCAGCAGTGAGAGAAGCAGCTGTACCTCTAGTTGAATGAGCCCTCAGGCCTGAGGGGATACTTTGCCTAGCTTTTCATAGCAGAATTGTTTACAAGAGACAATCCGCCGGGCAACAGTTCTTTTGGTAACAGGTTTACCCTTTCCCATTTCACCATAAGTGAGAAACAACTGAGGACAGTCAAACCTAAGTGCTGTAGTATGCTCAATGTAGTAGCTAAGTGCCCTGTTAACATCCGAACTGTGTAAATCTTCTCTCTCTCTCCTGAAGAAGAATGATTAGTGAAGAACACAGGAAGAGACATGGACTGGTTCAGATGAAAATCTGAAACTACTTTGGGTAAGAACCTCCTGTTGGTTCTAAGGACAACCTTATCTCTACGGAATGAGATAAAATTAGGCTCCACTGACAGAGCTTGTAATTCACTGATACGCCTGGCAGAGGTAATGGCTACCAGGAACACAGTTTTCCAAGCCAAGTACTTAAGTTCTGCTGCAGCCAAGGGCTCAGAGGGTGGTTGCATGAGCTGAGCAATGCAAACATTAAGATCCCAAACAGGAGCAGGATCCTTAAAAGAGAAATTGGTATGGAGCAATCCTTTAAAGAATTTACAGAAAACAGGATGAGATGCCAGTGAGGAAGCCTTCCCCACTGACAGAAATGCAGAAACAGCTGACAAGTTTACCTTCAGGGTAGCTGGTCTGAGGCCTAAGCCATTAAGATGGACCATATAATCCAGAACTGTAGCCAAGCCAGCAGAATCTGGGGATCTGTGCTTATTGGAACAACAAATGCTGAATCTTTTCCATTTGGAGTTATATGTTTTTCTGGTGGTGGGTTTTTGAGAAGCTTTGAGAATGTCCAGAACCCCCTGAGACAAATGCAAGCTTGCAAATTCTAGCTCTTCAAGAGCCATGCCTTGAGGTTGAGAGAACGAAGGTTGGGGTACCAAGTTCTCCCTGAGAGAGGAGGTTAACAGATTGTGATTCTTGGAAGAGATAGGGGAAGATGGACTGCTAGGGACAGCAACAGATGATACCAAGGCTGCCTGGCCCAGTCTGGAACAATCAGGATCACTTTGCAAGATTGTGACCTTATCTTGACCAGAACTTTGAACAACAGTGGAAAGTGGGGAAAGGCATGCAGAAATTTCCCCTCCCAATCCAGAAGTAAAGCAACCAGGGGGACTGAGCCCAAGACTGGAGGTCTGCAACAGAAGAGAAGAAGTTGGTGATTGTCTGGGGCTGCAAAAAGATCTATCTCTGGAGTGCCCCATATCAAAAAAATAACCTTTAACACTAGGGGATCCAGGGAACATTCGTGATGGCCCTGAGAAATCCTGCTCAATGCATCTGCTAGCACATTGTCCTTCCCTGGAAGGTGGACTGTTACCAGAGATGTTTGTAGAGAGAGAGAGTAAGCCAAGGACCATAGTTTCATTGCTTCTGTGCAAAAGGCTGTAGACCGAGTGCCTCCCTGCTTGTTGATGTACCACATGGTGGTGGTGTTGTCTGTCCTGACCTGAACCACCTTGTTCTGTACTGAGTCCAAGAAAGCTTGTAGAGCCAGGTACACTGTCATGAGTTCCAGAAGATTGACGTAAAGTAAAGACTCCTGAAGGGACCACACTCCCTGTGCTGTGAGGACTTCCAAGTGAGCTCCCCACCCCAGGAGAGAAGCATCTGTGGTTAGAACCACAGAATGAGACTGAGTGATGAATGGGACTCCTTGTCTGAGATTGTCCTGATCTAACCACCATTGGAGAGCCTGGATCAGAGTCTGAGTCACTGGCATTAGTTTGGTTAGAGGATCTTTTTTCTGAGACCAAAAAGCCCTCAAGTGGAACTGGATGTCCCTCATCTGAAATCTGGCCCCTTGTACCACTGTGGCCCAGGAGTTGAAGAAAATGCCTTGCTGGTCGAGGCACCAGGAGGCAAAAGGAAGAAGCCAGGTCTATAAGGGCCTTTGCCCTTGCCAGAGGGAGAAAGGCTCTTGCTTTGACAGTATCCAACTCTACCCCTATGAAGGTCAAGAGTTGCACTGGTTTGAGAACTGACTTTGGAAGACTGAGAAGGTATCCTACAGAAGTAAGCAACTGTTGCGTCACTTGCAGGTTTGAATTGACTTGGTCTGGAGACTGTCCCACAATGAGCCAGTTGTCCAGGTATGGAAATATGGAAATTTTTTGTCTCCTTAGAAAGGCCACTACTACTGCTAGGCATTTTGTGAACACCCTTGGTGCTGATGTTAGGCCAAAGGGCATTGCTCTGAACTGATAATAGCCTGAAGGCAGTTCGAACCTGAGGTACTTTTTGTGGGAGCACCTGATGGGAATGTGAAAATAGACATCCTTGAGGTCCAGGGAGGCTAGCCAATCCCTGGCCTTAGAGAGGGAAGAATTATTCCCAGAGTCACCATTTTGAATTTTAGCTTTACTAGGTGCTTGTTTAAGTATCTTAGATCTAGGATGGGCTGCCACTCCCCTGTCTTTCTCGGGGTAAGAAAGTATCTGGAGTGCAGACCTTTGCCCCTGTGTGTAGTAGGAACTCTCTCTATGGCTCTGAGAGCCAGCAGAGAGGAAATCTCTGCCTCTAGGGCAATGGTTTCGAAGATGTTTGCAGGTGGAAAAGACCTGACTCTCAGCTTTGGAAATTGTTTGAAGCTGAGAGCCAGTCCCTGGCTTACTACCTTCAGGACCCACTTGTCTGAGGTAACAGGCTTCCAGGCCTGGAAGTAGTAAGCCAGCCTGCCTCCTACTGGAAAGGGGGAGTCGACCCGGGCTGACACATCAGGGTGTCTGCTTGGTAGGAGCCTTGGACTGAGAGGAGGATGCAGCCCTGCTCATCCCCCTTCTGCCTCTCCCTCTGAAGAAACCCCTCTGAGGAAAAGGAGAGGAGGTCTGTGCCTGGTAGTAAGGCCTGCCCCTGCCCCTAGATTGCTGCTTTTGAGGAGTTGCCTGCCTTTCCTTGGCCTGTGCACGCCTGTAAGTGGTCCTGTATTCATCCATTTTCTTCATATAATTCTCTGTCTGCTCCCCAAACAGAGAATTATCCACCACAGGGAACTCCATGGCCTTAGCCTGGGTGTCCTGTGAAAGGCTAGTACATCTGAACCAAGCCAGTCTCCGAAGAGACACAGATGTAGCCATGAGTTATGATGATACATCATTAGAGTCTACAGCAGCATGAAAATGGATCTTAGATGCCTCTATCCCATCAGCAGCCACCTCCTCCAGCTCCTTGGCCAGCTGGAGGAAAGCCTGTTTAGCCAGTTCCAGAACAGTATCCCATCTGGACTTCTGGTATCTGGCTGTGTAGACCATTTAGTTAGCCTGCCTGAGTCCCAAGGAGGGTGCCATGTACTGTTTTTTAGCCATGGCATCCAACTTCCTAGAGTCTTTATCTGGGGGGGGGGTGAAGTCAAGGGTATGTTCGCCTTATCACAGGCTGCAGCTTGCACAACCCCAGCATGGCTGCATTGTTGGTACAAGAACTCCGTACCTGAGCCTGACAGCATGTACCTCTTGTCCATTTGTCTGTCCACAGGAGGTAAAGAATTTGGCGTTTTAAGCAGTCTTTGTGTCTGTTTCCCCAGGGATTTATGGAGGGAACTAGACAATCTTTTTGACTCTGGGATGTCCATCATTTCCACAAAGTCAGGCTCCTCTTGTTCCTCAGCAGCTTCAACCAGAAGGAGCTGGAGGGTTTCTGCCACCTTTTGTAAAACAAAAAGTGTGAAGGGGACTCAGAAAGCCTAGGAGGGGAAACACTAGAAGGTCTGTCTGGGGAGCTGTCCGGTTCTATAGGCTCATCCAGACCTTCAATACCATCGTCGTCATCGTAGTCTTCATTCCCCTCCAGATCTGGTTCATAATACTCTTCTGGGGAATAATCTGGAACTGGAGGAGACGACCAAACCAAGCACCTACTGAGAGGCGCCAGATCGGTCTTAACCGGACAGAGCGATTCAACAATACTAATTGCCCTGGCAATTTCTTCAGTGGTTGGATGATGTGGTTCTGGAGCCGAACCGGCCGATTTCTCCTTTGTCTTTTTGTTAGCCAGAACTGACCCGTCAGGATCGACTCTCTTTTTGCTCGAGGGAGTCTTGCCCAAGTCAGTGGGCACTCCCTCAGGTTCGGTTGAAACTGAACTGGGCTGGCCATCTGGGTCAGCGGACTTCTTGGCCTCCTTTTCCCTAAGCCTGCCCAATCTTTTATCTAAGGTGGCCTTAGGAAAATTTTTAAAAATTTGGCAGCCTGAATCAAAGTAGTCAAACCCCAGACAGTAAACACAAGTGGTGTGAGATCAGCCTTAGCAAAGGCCTCCCCACACTCACTGCAGTGTTGAAACCCAGTGGGCCCGTTTTTTCTTTTGGGTTTCTCAGACGTAGCCATCCTAACACTTACTCTTTACTCGGCAAAAGCCAGGCAAGACCACCTTATCCGTTCCTAACCATGTTACGGGTATTGGAAAAAAACGTCTGAAATACATTTTTTTTTTAGAAACGATATGGACTGGTACCTCACACTAAAAACAAAGAAAGAAATAAACATAGACAGAAGTACCAGACAATCAGTTCAACTGAACCAATTGAAAACTTTTTTTTTTTTTTCAATTTCCACACACAATTCACACTCAGTCCACTATCTAAGCACTTACTGTACCGCAGACAGGGATCTGAACTGAAGTAAAATAAGAAAATAGTGGTTTAAAACCGCTGTTTTTACAGTACCGAACTAAAAGCGATGGAGAGATCTTCGGAGTGACTGTTCAGTTAGGCGGAGTAAAGAATCTGAGGGTTACACTTCAAAGTGCAGCAGGCAGAGGTCTGAACTGAACTCAAGCCCAACATTCTATGTTCTGGCATAGAGTTAACTCTTTCCTCTCCAGAGCAGTTCAAGTGCTGGGGCTAACTCCATAATGTCAGAATACAGCAAGACTTAATGTTGTTTGAATGAAGTTTCATCCAGGATTTGAAAATTTTCACCCCCAGATTCCTGAGGTGGGTTCCTAAGAATACTGTGTTGGAAATTTGGGGTAAAAATATTTAAAAACAACAAAGTTATGAAGGTAAGCTATAATTTATTTATTCAAACGTTTAACCAGGAAGGTAACACTGAGCAGAAATTGCTAGTTTCCAGATATGTCTTGGGGGTAACGGGAAGTGGAGGTAGAAGTACAATAGTGCAAAATACAATAGTTGTTTTTTTTAGGCAAGGTGGTAGACAAAAAACAAAATATGAGATCCATTCAGTTACATAATAATACAGCACAACAAGTTACATAGGTCAAAGCCAGAGGATTGTAAGCAACTACAGTCAAGACAGTGATAAATTTAATAAGTGATAATTTTTCAATGCTCACTCATAACTTTGGTAATTTTCATTTTTTTTTTTTTATTTAAAGTGTATTCAACTTTTTGGGGGCAATACTATTATTTTTCACAGTGGTACACAGGGCCTACTCAACAGTATTACAGTCAGTACAATGGGAAAAACAGTCCATAGATCTGTCTGTGATAAATAGTATGACAGTCTCTACAGGGGGAGTTTCTCGAGCAACCAGTTAGGGAGCCCAGTCATAATGGGACAGTACTGAACCTGGTACTCGCTAACTCAAACGTAAGGACAGCGGCATAATTGTACTGTTATGCCTGTCTTGTCATTATTGGGGTTATTTATTTTTAATGTATAGGCAACATGTAGAAACAGGACTGTCTTGTAAACTAGGCCAATTGGCTTAAAGGCATGTTTTCTCCTGTATAAAAATAAAGTTTTTACTACTTTTTACTACTACATGAGGGTGAGGATCCTTGAATTTAGGAGAGCAGATTTAAAAAAGTGGCAGAATGCCTTAGGGATAACCTGACAGGGGGTACTGGGAAGGGTGGAGGAACAGAGGGCAAATCTAATAGAGTGTATAGTGAAGGCAACAATGCTCTGCATCAAGCAAGGGAGTAAAATCAATGCTTATGGTTCTCAGAAGAGGTGGCTGAAAAAGTAAAGGCAAAACGGGTAGCATTCAGAAGGTATAGGGAGATGTAGAGGGGGAGGAGGATAGGGAGGAGTGTCAGGGGAAAGAGAGGGAAGCAGGAAAAGCAGTAAGGAGCATGAAAGCACAAACTGAGAAGAGAATAACCTAGGCAGTATTGAAAGGGAACAAGACATTTTTTAGGCATGTAAGTGAAACAGGATGAACAGGGAAGGGATTGTAAGGTTTAGAAGGGAAGGAGGTAGCCGACAGTGGAGGAATGCTTGTGCTTCCATTCCCTGCGTGGGTTACGTGGGTTCAGGAATGGGCCAGGGTCGCTTGGTGGGTCAACTGGGTGAGGGAGGATGTAGCACTCGACAGCAAGTCTTCTTTCGAGAGGAGGGCACCAGGTCCCATTGCAGAGACTGCCACCTGGTGGAGGCCTGGTGGCAGCACAGTGGGAGTTCACAAGGGGCAGGGCTGTAGCGTGACATGCTTGGCGATGCTACAGCCTAGAGGGAAAAAATGGAGGAAAAAGAAGCCAGGCTACCCATGGCTGCCCCCCCCCCACAGGCTCTCACACAATGGACACAGCTGGCCAACATCTTATCACAGTCCTGGACAAGTGGTGGATAATCAGTAAGTCCGTGAGAAGGTCTGATGGGGCTGGGGATGTCCTTTGTTGAGCACCATTAATTTGGTCTTTTTCCCATTTAGCACTAGTCCACAGTCAGACAATCACCAGCAATGCCCTGTAAAGTCTAACTGTAGGTTAGCTTCCAATATTTTGTTTTTTTTTCCCTTTAGCCACCAGCACTTTGTCATCTGCATATAATCTTATATTACTGAACCCAGCAGTCTCTGTCAGATGGTTTATATAAACAAGAAATAAGGTGGGCCCCAACATGGAGCCCTGTGGTACACCTGTTTTAACCAAAGCCTTGTTTGATAGACAACCATCTACCTGAACCTGCTGGGTTTGGCCTTCCAAATAAGACTCAAACCATCCACATGACTCCCTGGATAGACCAGTCTCCAGCAGTCGTTCTATCAGAAGACTGTGATCTACAGTGTCAAATGCCTTGGATAAATCCACGAACACCACACCCACTGGCAAGCCCCTCTATTCCGATGCTATTAAGTCCATCATGTTGGTGAGTGCGGTGTCCGTGGAATACCCTTTGTGAAAACCAGATTGAAACTTGGACAGAAGCGAGTACCTTTCCAAGTACTCACTGAGTTGTCCCTGTACCAACCTCTCTAACACCTCTGAGACCACTGACAACAAGGCAAAAGGTCTATAATTTGTTGGTTGAGTAGTTTCACCTCCCTTGCAAACTGGAATCACCTTTGCATCTTTCCATGATGCTGGAAAAATACTTTCCATCAGGCTCCAGTTATACGTTTTGTTAATACCGGAGCAGTGATGTCCACTGAATCCTTCAGAAACCTGTTCTCTGTACAATCCAATCCAAAGGCCTTCCTTATTTTTAGGCCCTGTCCACACTACACCACTTAAATGCTGTAACAGTTTCAACCTGTTACAGACAGTAACCATTACAGTGTGTCCACACTGCCGACGAACAGTCTCGGTAATGGTGTGGAACCGTGACAGCCCATCCACATTGTGGGAGCCCTGGGACCATTATGCACAGCACCCTAGCCCACAATGCAGTGCGTTCTGCAGTGGGGGACAGCTGGAGCAACACGCTCACGCATCCACACTACAACTGGTAACGTTACAGAGGCGGAACCAGTTTCGTAACTGTTGTAACCACTTCATATGTGGTTTCAACAACAATTATGAAAACACCTTCTGTAACGTTACAGGTGTAAAAGCAAACCGTTACGGTAACGGTTTGGACCCTCTGTAATATTACAGAGGGGTTTTTGGGGTGTAGTGTGGACAGGGCCTTAGTTTTCTTATTTCATTTTTCACTTGTATATAGATAATACACCTGAATCTAAATTCAGGAACATTCCGTAGCCTTGGATTTGTTTGTGTTCTTTGTGTTCCTAGAATAAGTGTTGGTCTTTCTATGTTCAGTAGCGATACAACGTATTCATTTAAAGTATTTGCTGAATATTTAGGAGTTTGAAGAACTCCATTTTTAAACATTTGAACTGGGGGCCTTTGGATTATTGGAGTTTCGAGAGACTTTATCAGTGACCAATATTGTCATGTGTCAGTGGTCTCAGTTTCATAATAATCTTGTTTCGCTTTTCTGATTTTTAACTTTAATATGTTCCTTGCTTTTTGTACTTTTTTCAGTCCACTGGGTCCAATGACTTGCTGGCTAATTTCTAAAGTCTATTTTTGATATGTATCCGTTTTTTTAATTTTTCGGTTATCCAAGGTACATGGGTCTTTCTATGTCTCTGATTTTTAAAGGGGGCTAGTTCGTTACAGATTTCAGTAAACCATTTACTAAATTCTTATATAGCAAGGTCAAGAGATGGCAGCATAAATAGTCTATCCTATTGGACTCCTGCAAGTTTGGACACAAAAAGCTCTTTATTATAATTTTTTAAAGTTTCTGCTTCTTATTTTTATTGGGGCTGTGACCGAGTTCCATTTTCTATCCAAGATTTTGAGAACACAGTTTATTGAGCTGTGGTCACCCAGGATTGGTTGATTTACTTGTATTTTAAGGGCTCTAATCTTAGCAATTATAAATACCAAATCTAATGTACTTCCTTCACTGGACTGGAGTGTCTTCCTAGCAGGCAAGAGGATTACTTGTGTTACCTCTAGTGGTTTAAAACTATTTTCTAATGCCTTCCCTCTTTGTTTTCCCCATGCTGAGTTGAAATCCCCGGTTAATATTAAATCTTGCCCCATAGTAGAATCTTGTATAATCTGGGATAGGTTTTCAAATTCACCCGTTTTGGTTTGAGGAGGTGCATAAATTATTCCAATTGTAACTAGTAACTTTGGGATGGACAGCAGAAGACAATCAATTTGACCAACCTGTCCTGAGAAAATAACTTTAGTTTGACCTAAGCCCTATTTAGTAAATAGTATAATCCCCCCTCCGTCGCTCCATTCCATTCAGTCGATGCAAACAGAATCCTTCTAATTCAGTTTCATTTGTATCTATTTTCTGTTTCAACCATGTCTTGGTTAAAGCCACGATATAAGGTGTCTAGATGTTTCTGTACCTGTTCAAGTTCTAACAAATCAATTTTATTTTTGATGGCCCTTGAGTTATCATGAATAATTTTTATATTACTCTGTCCTTGTGGTCCGGTGTTTGTTTCTGTGTTCCCTCCCAACAACAGGGATATACCTAAACAATTTCTTGTCTTCTGGGAATGCAAGCCTACAGCATTTTCCAAATAAAGCTTCCTGTTAATCCGGAGGGGTATTTTAGCAAAGGAGTTCCTACTTTTGCTTCCAGCCTGTTGATCTATGCCAAGTTTCATTTCCCCTTGTAGTGGTGTGGTCCCAATTTCTAAGGCAAAAATTGCAGGGTTCTATGTGATAATGGTGAGCGCCAAACAGCGACTCGCATTATCGCGACGTCAGAGCAGCGAAAACAATTCTGCCACCCTGACATCCTCGGCGCATGGAAGAACGGCGCTGGGGACTTAAATCCTTTGCTTTCTGTGGGGGGGTCTGCACCCCCTCACACACACCCTACTTAAAGATTCTCAACCTAGGAGGGTGCATGTCGGGGGCAAAGAAAAAAAGTTTTGGGGCCGGGCGATAAAATCGTAGCGCCTGCCTAGACCTGAACCTGAACCCCATGCACCACAAGGCCAACCCCCGATGCCATGTGCACAGCTCGGTAGCCAACCAGCGCCACCCCCTACATCCCTCCGCCTCGTCCCAGGCCACCTCGCAGTGCTCGCTGTCCCCACCCACGCGTGTACATACAGTGACATCCTGTTGCTATGGTCGCCCACCCCACCACATACAATCACCCTCCCTCCCCCCTTGCCATTCAGGCTTTCGCCCACATCGTGTCACCATTTCGGATGGCACTGTGTTTCAGGCGCCCACCTCACTTGCTACTAAACTGCAGTATTTCCTATCAAATTCATGTTTTGGACCTTAGTATAAAATGCAAAGGTAACAGTGATATAAAACAAGAGGCAATGTAACATCTTAATTTTAATTGCAGGTTTTTGGGTCAGACTTTAATTTGAATATCAAATATCCTAGCTAGTTTAAAATAGAGAAATACCCTCCCTTAGTATCACTATGTGTTTTCAAATATTAAACAGCTGTAACATTTTTACAATTTAAAATCAGTAGTATAATATACTAGCACATAAATTCCCAACCTGTGCTGTAGTCCAAGTGAATGTCTGAACTGAGTGGCGCTTGTGCCACTCACGCTCGCATTCCACATTTGTGCAGTGGAGCAGCGCGGGCTTTTAAATTGTTCGGCCTGCCCCCAGAGAGGTCCTTCAGCTGCTGGCTCGCCCCATGCCTGCTGAGTAATGCAGGAATTAGTCTCTGCTACGGGGCATAGCCTGGCGATGTCGCTGGCCTCAAAGGTCATTAGAAGGCCACATCTAGAGTACAGTGTACTGTACTGTACTGGTGCCCATACCTGCAAAATAACATTAACTTGCTGGACACAGTCCAAAGGAGGACAATGAAGATGATCATTGGCCAGTAGGTTAGAACATGTGAGGAGAGACTGGAGACCCTGAACATGTACTCCCTGGAGGAGAGGTTGGAGACCCTGAACATGTACTCCCTGGAGGAGAGGTTGGAGACCCTGAACATGTACTCCCTGGAGGAGAGGTTGGAGACCCTGAACATGTACTCTCTGGAGGAGAGGTTGGAGACCCTGAACATGTACTCCCTGGAGGAGAGGTTGGAGACCTTGAACATGTACTTCCTGGAGGAGAGGTTGGAGACCCTGAACATGTACTCCCTGGAGGTGAGGTTGGAAACCCGGAACATGTACTCCCTGGAGGAGAGGTTGGAGACCCTGAACATGTACTCCCTGAAGGAGAGTTTGGAGACCCTGAACATGTACTCCCTGGAGAAGAGGAAAGAGAGGGGACATGAGTGAGACCCTCAAGCACCTGAAAGGAGTAAGTAGGGTGGATAAGAAGGGTCTCTTCAAGCTTAGTGGAAATCAAAATAAGAGGCGATACAGTTTCAAGTTGGGGGAAGGCTTAGAATGGAGGCTAGGAGACATTTCTTCATGGAGAGGGTGGTGGCAAGTTGGAATTTGCTTCCAGAAGAGTGGTTTCATTGAAGATGTTAGACAACTTCAAGAGAGGCTGGGATATAATTCAGGGTATAATAAGAGTCAAGTGGGGGGGATGGAGGGGAGGGTCAGACAGGAAGGGGGACAGGGTCAATAACTTAAGATGAGGACCCTGCTTAATAGACCAAATGGTCTTATTCTGCTGGCTTCTTTGTATGCTCAAGTCATTAAAGATGGCAACTACAAGCCATAGTTAAAAATCCCTTCCCTTACAGTTATATTTTGACTTAACATACGAGATTAATACTGCAGATGTATTAGAAGGGTGCTACCACATACATTTGATGATACAAAGTACAGCACCACACCAAAATGTTTAATATAGGCATAGCTGATGTGTGTGTGGGGGCCTGGGTGTCCAGAACCCTCTCCCATCTTGCTTCTAATATGTTTTCTTAAAGTCTTGTGTACTCCAGTGCTAAATGACAAAATATTTTCTATCTATGCCGCTTCATAATGAAATTTTATCTTACCTATGTAAGCATGCAATGCCTTGTACGCTGTTTAATTCTGTGACATGTTCGCTTGCCATCAGAAATTTCATCTTAAGTCTATAACTTGTGGGTAACATAACACAACCCGGAAATCTTATCCATGGTAGAGATGTGGCTTACCCCTAGAATACTTGACACTGACATCCGCCTGGACAACTATAAACCCTTTACACTGGACTGAATCAGCAAACGTGGAGGGGGCTGTGTAGTTTATATTAAAGATCACCTGCAGGGTCAGGCCCTCCCACCTATAAAATCAGGCAGCAATGTCCATATCCTGCCAGTCAAAATAATCTTTGGAACAAATGGAAAGAACATTACCTTAATCTCCACCTACATCCCACCCAAAGAGCAGGCAGCAGGATTTAATACCTTCATTGAACACCTTGCTGACGCCACCTAAACTCGGAGGTAATCGTAGTAGGTGACCTTAACATAAACCGGCTGTCCCCTGATGCTGCATCATACAGAGATGCCATCAACTCTTTAAACATCTCCCAGCTAGTTGTAACTCTGACACGCACTAACTACCATTCTGGAACCAGCACTCTGCTGGACTGGATCTTGACCAACCATCCTGAATGAATTACCAGCACAATTGTCCTCCCTGACACCATTAGTGACCACTCCCCCATCCTTTGCACCTAGTCAAATAAGTCTCCAAAACTACCAGCTAAAAAGGAGACTACCCAAATCCTACAAAGAGGGCAATTAGGCCCCCTGAAAGAGTTCCTCTGCCAACTTGATTGGTCCCCCATCTTTTCGGCAACTGATGTTGACAAGGCATTAGACTGCTTCATTAAGGCCTTTAACTCGGCCTGCGATATCTTCACACCCCTCACCACTAGAAAGATCAGAGGCTCCCACAAGACATGGATAACCCCCTCACTCACTGATCTCATACATACCAGGTACAACCTATGGCATATAGCAAAAAGCATGGGCGCACAATCTGACCTCCAAAACTACCGTACAACCCACAATAAATGTACCCAGGCAATTCGCCAGGCCAAATCACGCTTCTATAGAACTGAACTGGACAATTCCTGGGGTGACAGCCACAGATTTTGGGCAAACATAAAAACACTAACAGGGAACCCTGATCGATCTCCACCTAACCTGTTGAACCTGAATGGGAATATAACCCAAGACCCAAAAACCATTGCAAACACCTTTAACAGGGCCTTCAATGACTTCAGTGAAGTGCTCCCATCCAGCTACCTCAACCCTGTCAATAATGCCCAGAGTACAACGGCAGGTGCCTCTACCCTCGACCAGAGTACCCTTGCCCCGCCATTCTATCTCAGAGTCATCAAAGCCTCTGAAACCAAAAAATATCTAATGTAGGTACTTCACAAGTCCAGGCAAAGTAGTGATGGCTTAGATTTGAAGCTTCTAACACTCAGATGAGGTCCTGGCCCCCTTAATGAGAATTCTCAACCTCTCACTTATCACTGGACAGTTTCCCAAGCTCTAGAAAGCTGCAGTTGTAATGCCAGTTTTCAGAAGCAGAGACAAGACCACTCACACAAACCACTGACTAATTTCAATACTACCCCCTATCTCCAAAGCCCTGGAATGGGTGGTCTATGACCAACTAATCGATCACCTTGATAAGTATCAAATTCAGTGCAAAGAACAACATGGATTTCGAAAGCTACACAGCACATCTGCCCTTGTTGAATTCACCGGATTCATACATGACTCACTGGATCGAGGGCACTTAGTGGGGGCAGCCTTCACTGACCTCACTAAGGCCTTCGATACAGTTAACCATGATCTCCTACTAGCCCAACTGCAGGAAGCCTCCACGTCCTCCACCTCCCTGAGCTGGTTCCGTAGCTATCTCACCGACTGGGTTCAACAAGTTAAACTCAGCAAAACTCTCTTTGACAAACAGAATGTTAGCACAGGTGTCCCCCAATGGTCCATATTAGGTCCACTGCTATTCAGCCTTTTCCTAAATAATCTCCCCAAAGTGTGCCATGACAAAATCCTGTTGTATGTGGACAATGCTGTACTCTATTCTAGCCACTCCGACCTCACCTCCCTTGAGCAAAGTCTCCAGTGTAACTTCAAACTGGTAGAAGACTGGTTTACCAATGCACGATTACTACTCAATTATAAGAAAACAAAAACTATGCTTTTCTCCTCCCCTCACAGCAAAAATAAATCAGCCAATCTAACTATCTGAAACAAAACAAGCATTTTTCAATGCCGAATGTTGCTTGCTTCTATGTGCTGTTTAGGTATTTGGAAGTCATTGAGTGCAAATATTGAAAATCTGAGGAACTTACTAGGCCATGAGAACTGCTAATGCACGCCGTGAAACAGTCATTTTAGAATTTTTTTTCACCAATTTTCAACATAGCCATTTTAAGACCTCTGCTCATCAACAGTGTCACTGTGATTTTGTTAATGTGTCCCATACATTGAGTTTGCACACCGACTGCGCCATTGTGCGCCATATGGCTAAAAGCATGTTTTGGGTAGGATGTGAAAATGACAGCTGTACTGCCCATAAGGAGGTGTGGTAAAATGGCAATGTTAAAAATCTGGAGTGGAAATATTGAAATCATATAAACCCACGAGCGCAGCATGGGAACTGTGCAACGACACTCATAAAACAGTCATTTTTAGGAATTCTTTCACCAAATTTAAAAATTCCCACTTTAAGATCTCTGCTCATGAACAGTGACACTGTGATTTTCTTAATGTGTCCCACACATGAGTTCGACACCCGACTGCGCCATTGTCGCTACATGGGCAGAAACATGTTTTGGGCAGGATGTGAAAATGACAGCTGTACTTGCTTATGAGGAGTGTGATAAAATGCCAATATTGAAAATCTGGAGTGAAAATATTGAAAATTCAAGAACTTACGAGCGCGCAAGGAGAACCGCGCACCCACACCCTCGTGAAAACAGCTGGCTTTTTAGGAATTTTTCACCAAATTTTCAACATAGCCATTTTAAGACCTCTGCTCATGAACAGTGTCACTGTGATTTTCTTAATTTGTCCTCAGACATTGATTTCAAGATAATCAATGCGCCCATTCTGCGCCATATGGGCGCAAACACATTTTGGGTGAGGTGAAAATGACAGCTGTACTACTCATAAGAAGGTGTGGTAAAATGGCACTGTTGAAAATCTGGAGTAAAATATTGAAATTTGGCGAACTTACGAGCCCTGCGTAGGAACTAACCCATCACCGTAAAACAGTCATTTTTTGAATTCTGGCACCAAATTTTCAACATGGGGTTTTTGGGACCCTCTCATGAATGATGTCACTGTCATGGCGGTATTCGCCCATAGGTGATTTCACAGTCACTGCGCAGTCACTGCACGAAATCACCCTTCGGGCCCGAATAACGCCATGACAGTGACATCATTCATGAGAAGGGGTCCCAAAAACCCCATGTTGAAAATTTGGTGCAAAAATTCCCAAAATGCCTGAGATATGCAATAAAGTTGAAACCCCTCTGTAGCCCATTATACAGCTTACCGGCATTTCCTCAGTTCGCGGTCGGCTTTGAAGAGTGCAGACGTGTTCCCGGTCCACCGAAGATCGTCGCGCCGGAGTCCGGAGGTAAGTATGGGGTGGGGGGTGTGGGAGGCTGGGTGCGCAGTGGGTGGGTGCAGGTTGTGGGGGTTGGGAGACGCGCCGTGGGACCGTTTTCGGTTTTCAGGTATTTAAAAAAAAAAAAAGACGACGTGGGACCTTTGCCATGCTGGGGTGGGCTCCCAGCGTGGCACGAGGACGTTAGATTCAGCCGACGGGGGATTGGGCACCCTGTCATTAAGTGAATTTGTGGATGGATTCAGCCGACGGGGGATTGGGCACCCCGTCGGCAAAGGACTGCTTGCCATGCTGGGGTGGGCTCCCAGCGTGGCAACTACTACTTGGGGGGGGAACGCAGCTCAGCCGACAGGGATTGGGCACCCCGTCGGCTATACAATGCGAGCGGGGGCGCGCACGCCTGCGGGGGGGAGCTGCGTGTGAGCAGCCTCTTATCGGTGCTCATTGAAGCGTAGCTCCCCTTTCAATCATCACACATTATTTTGGAGCGTGTCATGCAGACAGCTCCAAATGCATTGGCTTTTACAGGGGTCGCGCCTGCCAGGACACTGGCTGAATTGGAGGAGGAGGTGACACACCTCCGAAATCTCCGATGATGGCACTATGTTTCTTGCACATGCGTGCAAGCAACATAAAAAGTGAAACTCTTGAGATGGTACACAATTTTAAATACCTCGGTGTTATACTGGATAGCACCTTATTGTACTCACTGCATGTTGACTATGTCTCTAAGATTGTGTGCAGAAAAACTGGACAACTATATAGATACAGACATTGCCTCACTCCCGATGCCCTTAAACTAGCAATCGCCAGTTCAGTGCTTTCCATAATAGATTATGCCCTTGTTGCTTACAGCTCAGCTTCGGAGTCTACCCTGAAAAGAACTGCCACTGCCCTACACAAGTCCTGCCAGCTAGTTCTGGGGGTCCTGCTACTAACACACACGTGTGACCTTTACTCAATTATAGGATGGCTGAACCTTGACAATCACATGCAGTACCAAATCTGTCTCCTGGCCAAGAAAGCCACACTTGGTCTTACCCCACGAGGTGTCTTCTCAATGCTTCATCAAACTGCCCCCTCCAGGCTGACCAGAGGATCTCTCAATACTCAATACAAGGTCCCCTTCTGCTGTACGACCCAGGGGTAATGATCCTATGTCTACTGTGTGCCAAAGTGGCTTAACTCACTTCCAACTGACTTCCTATCTGAACCCAGGTTAGGTCCATTCAAGCAAAAACTCTGTTCCCACCTCTCGAGTCGCGTGGTATGCTCATGCCCCCAGTACTGACAAGCCCCTGGCCTAGGACACAGAATCTGCCTCACCAGCACAATGACCCTAGCCTGTCTACTAATCTCCCCTACCACCCCCACCCAACCCAATCCTGCCCTTACCTCCCACCCCTCAACCTACCTCACCTCATAGGCTCCTTAACCACCTGTCTCCCCATCTTGGTGCCCTCCCCTCCATCTACATCATCTTCCCCTCTGCTCCTCCCCATTCTTCCTGACTCCCCCTCCTCTCCCTCATAGATCCCACCCAACTATTACTGTCTCTGCTAATCTCCCTATCCCTTCCCCTTTCCCTGTCCCACTGCTCCCACCTAATTCTATACTTCCACACTACCCCTTCTCACCCCCTTAGATTCCCTCCCTTCATCAGCTACACTCACTAATCTTGCAACCCCCACTCCCAACACCTTCATTGCTGATAATGGGAACCTCAGTTCCGTTGGTTCCCTGCCTGGATCTCTCCTTCTCAACTGACAAACGGCAGCCTGGCACCCCCATCTCTCTGCTCTGAATCTTGCCACTCTCCTTCCGCACTCCTCTTCTTTAACCCACACTTTATTCTTGGCATTAGCCATCTTCACAACAGCCTCTCTGTGTATGGCTTACCGTTGTCCTAAAAGGAAATCTATAGCCACCCATGTCAGTAACTCAGCCTGTCAACCCTAATGCCTGTCTACCAGACTGTTTAATTTAATGTATCTAGATATGATTTACCTATGTAGTGCCCCCTTGACTGTATGTATTCTTTCTGTAGTTCATGCCTTCTAGATGTGGAACCTTTGCAAATGAGCGTCTAACTCAAAGGTTGTAATCCGAGACTTGAATAAATAAATAAATAAATATGTTATCAGAAGTTTTGTCTTAACAGGACACAATGGAAAACAGGGTCTGCTCAATGTTTCTTTTTTTATCCTAACTACAATTAACCCTTCGGAAACTGTGGATGTATATATGCAGTATATATACGTCGAGAATCTGTATATGTTCAAAAATACTCAGCACTCAAAGAGTTAAATTGAATTGATTAATGGGTGCAGCCAGAGAAAAGGGAAATGTAATAAATGTGCAACCTTATATCTCAGTTTTGGAGGAAAATACAGTGGAAAAAATGGAGGTACTGATGTTGTGAGAAATACATTATTACTAAACAATATAACATTGACAGTTGTTTCCTGTCTTTACAACCACAATAGCGCTTCCATATATATTTTCCTACACTAATATTATTTTTGT
Source organism: Neoceratodus forsteri (assembly GCA_016271365.2). Classification (NCBI taxonomy): domain Eukaryota; kingdom Metazoa; phylum Chordata; order Ceratodontiformes; family Ceratodontidae; genus Neoceratodus; species Neoceratodus forsteri. The sequence continues at coordinate 276,255,296 of CM028138.1, read as the reverse complement.
ATTTCTATTCAAGAATCCTCAATCCATTTGTGCAAAATTGAAAGGAGCTATGATTTTTTCTTAAATTAGGAGTTTTTTTTATTTTTTTATAATTAAACAGGGCTACAACTGAGGCATCAGAACACATTTTTTTAAGAACTGGAGAAAATGTGTATTTAGCGATAGAAATAACAAAATACTGTCTGTTTCCTAGGCCAAGGCTTAAACTTCTTCAAGCATCATACTAACGTACTAACATACTATTTGCCAGCAGACTAGGCCTTAAGGTCTATCGAGTCTGCTTGAACCTCAGATCCCTAGTTGGGTGCCGAGGCCCTCCCCTCCCTTGTGTTCCAGAAACCCCTATCATCCATCCCCACGCCCTTGGGACAGGCCATCATCTGATACATCCACTTTCTGTGTCTGTCCCACCCTCTCTTGAAGCCCTCCACTGTGGATCTCTGAACCAGCTCGCCAGGCAGTGCATTCCAAGGGTCCACCACTCTTTCAGTGAAAACCTCTTCCTCATTTCCCCTCACCCTTCCACCTTCCAACTTCAAACCATGCCCTCTGGTGATACCTCCCTGCTTTAGTCTAAAGATCCCCTCCATGTTTACCCTATTTATTCCCTTGAGGTACTTGAAGACCTCAATCATGTCCCCCCTGCCTCTCCTCTCCTCCAATGAAAACAGGCAGAGCTCCTCAAGTCTGTCCTCATACGTCAAATCCCCTAGCCCTCGTATCATCTTAGTTGCCCTCCTCTGTACCCTCTCCAGGAGCTGTATGTCCCTCTTCGAGTGTGGTCTCCAATACTGTACACAGTACTCAAGGTTTGGTCTATCCAGTCCATTGTACAGCGGCAGAATCACTTTCTTGCTCCTAGAGGTGATCCCCCTTACGATGCATCCCAACATCCTGATTTGCCTTGCTAGCTGCTCTCCTGCACTGCTCAGAGTTATTCATACATGCATCCACCATGACCCCTAGGTCTTTTTCTCCTATTGAGGCCTCCAGCGCCTCCCCTTCCAGGGTGTACCTGTGTTTAGGGTTTCCTCGCCCAAGATGCAACACCTGCACTTGGTGATATTGAAATTTAATTTCCATGTGTGAGCCCAGCTTCCAGGGTGTCCAGGTCCCCTTGCAGGGCCAACCTCCCCTCTTCTCCCTCACCTACTGCTCCCATCTTGGAGTTATCAGCGAAGAGACTCATTTCACACCCTATACCCTCCCTGATGTCCGATATGTATGCATTAAACAGGATCGGACCCAGGACCGAGCCCTGCGGTACCCCACTACCAACCTCTCTAGGGTTCGAGAACTCCCCACAGACTAACTACTCTCTGGGTGCATCCAGCTAGCCAGTTTTCAATCCATCTGACCATCAAAGGGCCTACTCCTAACCCCATCAGTTTCTCCACCAGACCTTTGTGGGGCACAGAGTCAAATGCCTTGCTGAAGTCTAAGAATAATACATCCACAGGCTTTCCCCTGTCCAGTTCTGATGTTACCCATTCATAGAACTCCACAAGATTGGTTTGACATGATCTACCTGGCACAAACCCATGTTGCCGACTATCCAGACCTCCTACCTCCAAGTACACCCCAATCGTTCCTTTAGTATACTCTCCATTAATTTTCCCACCACTGAGGTCAAACTGATAGGTCTATAGTTACCTGGTACTTCCCACTCCCCTTATGGATTGGCACCACATGTGTCTCGCCAATCCCTAGGTACCCTCCCTGTCTCAAGTGACCTGTTGAAGAGCTCCGCCAGGGTGCAGCATGTCTGCCACCTATAGTACTCTCAGATGAATGCCATCCGCCCAGGAGATTTGTCTTTCTTTAGGCCTTGAGGGCTAACCACACCCTTTGGCAGAGATAGCATCATCCATCCCCTCCACCTTACTGGCCTTTTTATCCTTATCCAGATGTGACACCCTGGGGTACCTCTCCTCCCTCGCTCCATTTCTGTTGTTCCCTGATCCCACTCACTGCAGCTTCTATCCCCATCGTGCCTTGCTTTGCAGATATCCCATCCCCCTCCCTAGTGAACACAAAGGCAAAGTACTCGTTAAATACCTCTGCCTGGTCCCTCGCCTCTTCCACCCACCCTCCTTCTGATCTCAATCTGCTGAGATGGCCCTTAGTTTTTCTCGGCTCCCCAATGTACCGGAAGAACCCCTTTTCCCCTCCATGTATCCCCTGTGCCAGCCACTGCTTTTACTGGACTTTGCCCCCCCTCACCATCCGGGTGACTTTTCTAGATGCAAGATGGTACATTTCCTTATCCCTATCTCCTCTTGTTGTTTTATATTTTTTGTAGGCAGCCTTCTTTTCTCTGACCGCTACCTGTACCTCACTGGACCACCAGCATGGTTTATGTGACCTTGCTCCCTTACGTTTCAACTTAGCGCAGATCCTGACTGCCTCATGAAGCCCCCGTTTTATGACCTCCCATCTCCTTTCCACACTTGTCATTGATGTAATCCTTCAAGTGATCCTTGAGAATATTTCCCATGCCCACAAAGTTCTACTTCCTGAAGTCCACTGCCAGTGTCCTAGATCTCACCCCCCCCATGCTTATTTGAAACCAGACAGTATTGTGGTCGCTCCCAGTCAGGGGGTCCTCTACAACCAGGTCCCTTACCAGATCCCCATCTGCCAGAACCACGTCCAGGACATGTCCCTCATTTGTGGGCTCCATCACATGCTGTGTTAAGAACACATCCTGGAAGCCGTCCAGCAGCCTCTGCTCCTTGGCCACCTTAGAGGACATGGTTCCCCAGTTTGTACCTGGCATATTAAGGTCCCCCATCAACACCACTCCTTCCCCTTTTGGTCCACACTGGGCAATGATGTTGTCCAACAAACTATCCTCTAGAACATCACTCATCCCAGGGGGCCCTATATACTACACCCAGCTTGACCTTATCTCCTGCTGGGGATCGTGAGGTGACCCATAAGGCCTCCACATTTCCCTCTGCCTCTTCTACCCTAGCAATTTCTATGTCATCTCTAATGAACATAGCCACTCCACCCCCTCTGCCCTCCTTTCTATCCTTCCTAAGCATAGTGTACCCCCGCACGTTTAGGTCCCAGTCATGGTTTTTGTTGGCCCACGTCTCCGTGACCGCTGCCACATCCACCCCTCGAACAGCATGGCCTGGAACTCTGGCAACTTGTTTCCCAAGCTCCTGGCATTTACTAACACCAACCCCCACCCCTTATCCCTGATCCCTTTGTCGAACCCCACCCAGGTTCCTTATACTTCCATCCTCCCTCTGCTCCTCCTGAAACCTCCACCCCCAGTCTGTTTCCCCCCTCCCCCTTGGGTTTGAAGGCTACTCCTCTCATCTGGAGGAGAGGGCTTCTGGTCAGCCCCTCCCTTATCCCTTCCCCTCACAAGTTTAAACCCCACCTTTCTTGAATGTAGTCAGCCATCCCCTGTTTAAGGACTTCCTTCCCTAATGGGGCAAGATGAAGCCTGTCCTTGGCATACAGTCCCTTATCCTCCCAAACTTCTTTCCAGTATGCATCTGCATATTGCTTCCAATACATAGATATCTGTAAATGTAAAAAGCCAACATAAAGTTTGTTCATGAGTTAAATACACATCTTTAAGTAAAGGACCAAGTATGGCCACTCTAGCAGAATCAAAACGTGGACAAAACAGTATTATATAGCACAAGTACAGTATACTGGTTTGTTTTAAACCACAGTTGCAGTAAGGTTATTAATTACCAAATGAACTTCACAAACTTGAAAACAGGCATTACTGTTGTCTATACAACAGGGGTATAAAACACTGACCAAATCGAACAACTTCATTTGTTAAAATACGCCACCTGATCGTTGATTACCTAGAAACTGCACAGTTCATAACTAACCTGCCCTAATCTACCTAACAGCAACCTAACTAAATGAAAACAAAGCTTTTTTTTTCCCATTAAAATACTTTTTTCCACTTTTTAAACATAAAACCCCACAACAGGGCACATGGGTTCATTCAAAGGCACACTGCCTTTGTTACCAAACTCATCTATTCTACCTAGCAGCAGCATAACTAAAGGAAAATAAAACCCTTTTCCATTAAAAACAACAAATTTCCATTTTATAAGCACAATAACACACTCCAGGGCATGTTTTTTTTGAGAATTAATAGACTTCCTGCATGCGTTGAAAGTCAGTTGGCAATTGGCCTTGTACCTTCCAGTTCATCCATGCGTTAATTGCGTGCGTTAATTCTCTAGAAACGCATGCCCTGTTGTGAGTTATCATTTACATAGTTTATTTTTTTTAACTTAAATTTATTTCAAATACACATATCAGGAATAGGCTTTTTGCAATAAAAGTCTTCAAATTAGTCAGATTACATAAGGGTACTAGGTAGTTACAGTCCATATAAAGTATAGTCTGCAATATGCTTTTGTTGACATCATTCTGTTATGTCGTTTATATTCTAGCGTTATCATACAATCATCATGAGAACCAGAAATAACAGTATTACTTCTCTTCATAATATATCACTGCAATTACTAAGGCTTACTTAGCCACTCCCACCCACCCCCGCCTTTGGACTGATAACCATTTCAGTGATGAAATCATTTTTACTCATAATGTGATGCACTCAAAGTACCCACGTGTTATTAAAAAGGCCAGTCTGGTTTGTGAGTGTGTGGTTTTCTCAGTGTGCCCATCCCAGGGACAGCTCTTGCTGCTCACGGTGGGGGGATGCAGTGCTCCCCTGTTTGTCTGCCACCTCATAGAGGCCAGGAGACACGGCAAGACTGCAGCAAGGGGAGGGGAAGCTGCCATATGCCTGCATACATGCACACCACCACATGAGAGCATGCATACCATTGCAGGCTGGCACTCTTGAAGAGAAAACAACAGGAGTGGTAGAAAAAAAACCTGGCCCACCATTGTGCTGGCACCTCTTGCAGGCCCACCCATGACCAACATGGCCGGCCACACACTCACCACTATCATGCTCTTGGGAAAGTGTGGATGTCCAGTAAACACATGAGAAAGTCACTAATTGGGATGGGGGGTGTTTTTGTTGTCGGGTGAGTTGGAAAACGACAAAAAGCGTAGTTGAAAAAAACTCCTCCCTCTGTAAACCCCTGCCACTGCGTGCACCTGGAAATGAGTCTCCCCCCTCAGTAAGCATTCCTGATCCCTAATGTGTCATTAAATAAAAATCAATCAATCAATCAGTAATGGTCTAGTAGGGTTACTCATGAATATTGTACAGGACTATTAGCTCCTAACCCACTTGCTGGTAATGGAGTGCTTTACCTCCATAATGCCGCCTTCCTGCAGCCAGCCACAGTGGGCAGTTCTAGGTCTCACAAAAGAAGCTCTGTCTCCCAGGTGACAGTGTAATGCCCTGCCACTGTGCCACTGAGCCCACCCCTTCTGCCAGTGTGTTGCAGCTAATCCATGTTCTCGAGGGGGAAAAGCAATAACCCAGTCATTTTGTTTTTCCAGGATGCAAGACAAGGGCTTTGCTCAGACTGCTGCCATGAAGCTGGTGATCTTGCTGCTTTTTTCAGATGTGGTAGCCGCTGCCCTAAAGATCTGTGCCTTCAATATCAAGAGTTTCGGGGAGGCAAAGGCTGCAAACCAGAAAATTATGGACACTTTAGTCAAGGTAAGGCCAGATGTTTACAGGTGTTTAAGTTGAGCTAAAGATGCCCTTTTCCTTGTGGCCCATTGACACAAGGTTAGGGCTACCACTTGTCATGTCAGAAACCTGGGTTAAGGAATGAGCCTGGCTCACTGTGGGCCAGCCTGGAGAGAGGGATCAAGCATCCTAGCAGATGTCATTCCCCTCCAGGGAGGGAGGCTGTGTGATGCCACTGCTGCACTGCCACCATGGTAGTCATGGGTAGCGTTGCTGGTTGGCGTGCCTTGGGGGGTGGGAAGGTACTGACTGATGCTGTGCAGTGCAAGGTCATGCATGGCATCATAGTCACCAGCCATTCCTGGAAAGGCCCCTAGAAAACCAGTGAAGATGGCTACAACGTTTGAGGTTGAGGACCATGGTATATCCAGACCCTGCACTCTGCTGCACTGCCGCCTGATGACAGGATGTTGTTGCAGGTACATCCCCTTACCATGACCCCACCTGAAGGTGTTCCCATGCTAATGCTGGCCAGATTAGTATGGGTCCAGAGAGGCAGGGCGTGGGGGTAGAAGCCATGGGGTCTGGGGAAGCCAGGTGCCTGGGGTGAATGGGGTGCAAAGAACTGTGAGCAAGAAAAGATAGCCTTTTATTAATCAGTTTTTTGGGGGTCTATTCAGTCAGTTCATTCTGCCCACAGTAATCACTAAAAGGGTTACTTCATGAGGGCTTCACTGTGGCAGCCATGAGGGATCCTATTGACAGGGGGCTTTTGTGCCCCTTCCCCTGCTGCATTTTCACCTTTGATCTCTTTTCTCCTGCCATTACAGTACCTCTTCTCGAGAGGGGCAATGCACTAGAGTTGCTCAGATATGTACTTGTTTGTAATGCTTGACCAGGAGAGGCACATGGATTTGTGTCAGCTCACCTCCAGGTGTGTCCTGGGTGGGGCGAGTCACATGGGACAGGTTTTATTTATTTGTATACCCAGCTGTTGTAGCTTGTTTCCAGATGTGTCCTATGGGTGGGTTACATGTATTTATTTGTAATGTTTGACCAGGAAAAATATACCCAGCTGTTGTAGCTTGTTTCCAGATGTGTCCTATGGGTGGGTTACATGTATTTATTTGTAATGTTTGACCAGGAAAAATATGCCCAGCTGTTGTAGCTTGTTTCCAGATGTGTCCTATGGGTGGATTTACATGTATTTATTTGTAATGTTTGACCAGGAAAAATATACCCAGCTGTTGTAGCTTGTTTCCAGATGTGTCCTATGGGTGGGTTACATGTATTTATTTGTAATGTTTTACCAGGAAATACACGCTGAGCTGTGACAGTTTGTTTCACATACATGGGGGTGGGGTGAGGGAGATTACATGGAACCCTTTTATTTATATATTTATTTGTAATGTTTCACCAGTACAGACACACTGAGCTGTGACAGCTTGTTTCAAGATATATTCTGGGGTGGCTAGATGGGACCCATTTTATTTTTTATTTGTAATTTTTGACCAGGAAGGACGAGCTGTGACAGCTCATTTTCAGGTGTGGCTGGGGGCTGGGTTACATGGGACATGATTTATTTAAAATGCATGACCAAGAAAGACACATTGAGCTGTGACAGCTCGTTTTCAGGTGCATCCTCAGGGGTGGGTTACATGGACTCGCCCCCCCCAAGGTCACTGTCAGCAACGTGACAGACTAAGTTCCAGGGAGGTGGGAGAGCTTAACAGTGAGTGAAATCAACCAGGCCATAACAATGGCCACCATGCCTCTCACCCAGATAGGTCCAAGTCCCTCCCCTTCCCACTGCTGACAGCACAAACCACGTTTCTTGGGTCATTGCACAATGAGCTAGGCCCTGCTGGAGCATTAAGCTGTAGGGCAGAACAGGTGTCAGGAGTCTGGACTGCGCAACTGTAAAGAGGATGGTCACATGCCATGAATAGTTGGGAGGTAGAGCACCCTGAACGAGCTGAGTGAAACAGCCAGTACCTGGTAAGGTGAGAAAAATAATAGATTACAAAATAAAAAATTAAATGAACCAAAGATCTGGGATACAACAATCTTTTGTAAAACATGCTTCTTCAGTGTTTTCTTTTGTCTGAGGTCTCCAGATCTGACTTGGACCATATGTCTGTTTTATTGGACCTTCCAACAGATCCTGTCTCGCTGTGACATCGCCTTGATTCAGGAAGTCCGGGACGCTAAGGGAGACGCAGTGAGAGTGCTGCAAAATCAGCTCAACAGGTGAGAGTTGTGAGAACTTCCCCCTCCCCTGCCCTCACCCACCCCATTTGCTGGGTCTCAGTAACCCCCTCTGAACTGAGCCAAGTGAGGACAGCCTCTAGCCTGCCCTCCTAATCACAAGACAGGTGCAGCTGAGCCCACTGCATGTTCTCCTATTTATTACTAAACACCATATCCATAATGCTGTTAATGTCTCTCTCTCTCTCTCTCTCTCCCCCCCAACCACATACTCACACTCTAAAGCCCTAAACATAGTGCAAAGCATCATGGGTATCACAACATAAACCATTTGTGTAGGGCAGGCTGCCAGTGCTTCACCAGAACAAAGTTATTCAAAAATAGTCTGCGACATTTAACACAGAAACATAGAATTTGACAGCAGATAAGGACCGCTTGGCCCACCTAGTCTTCCCATTTCCCTAGCTGATGGATAAGCTGCAGATTCTAGTGAATCATCAGCTTACTTCCTCCTACCCCCTACTAGAATTGCCTTATACCTGTCCCATGCATTCTTGAATTCTCCCACTGTTGCTGACTCCACAACCTCCTCAGGAAGGCTGTTCCATGCAACCCTCTCTGTGAAAAAATACTTTCTAACATTACCTCTGAGCCGTCCCCCCTCTATCTTCAAATTATGCCCCCTTGTTCTTGCACATCTCTTCTTCTGAAGGATACTATCCTCTTGTACTTTAATTCCCTTGAGATACTTGAAAGTTTCTATCATGCCCCCCCTTTCCTCAAGGGTATGCATATTAAGCTGCTTTAGTCTCTCCTCGTATGGCTTCTGGTGCAGACCCTGCACCATTTTGGTTGCCCTCCTCTGAACAGCCTCCACTCTGTCTATATATTTGCGGAGATGGGGTCTCCAGAATTGCACATAGTACTCCAGATGGGGTCTCACTAACTGCCTGTACAAAGGAATAACAACTTTCTGTTTTCTACTGTAGTTGCCTCTCCCTATGCATCCCAGTATCCCCCAGCCCTCTTTATTGCCTTCTGACATTGCTTGCCCACCTTTAGGTCATCTAATATAATTACTCCTAGGTCTCTTTTGATTTTTGTTGTTATTAACTCACCCCCCATTGTGTACTCTTCCCCAGTGTTTTTGTTTCCCAGATGCATTACCTTGCACTTCTTTGCATTGAATTTGAGCTGCCACATATTTGACCATTCCTCCAACCTTGCCAAGTCCCTTTTCATTCTTTCCACCCCAACTTGTGTATCAACCCTGTTGCAGATCTTTCTGTCATCTGCAAAGAGACATACCTTTCCTTCCAGGTGCTCTCCAATGTCACTTATAAAGACATTAGAGAAGACCGGTTCCAGTACCGAACCCTGTGGTACCATGCTAGTTACCTTCCTTTCTTCACTGTGGACTCCGTTTACTATTACTTTTTTCGTCCTGTTGTCCAGCCAATTTTTTATCCAGGCTACCACCTTGGGACCCACTCCAAGGCTGGCTAACTTGTAAATTAATCTTTTGTGTGGACTGTGTCAAATGCCTTGCTAAAGTCTAGGTAGGCCATGTCCATAGCCTCTCCCTGGTCTACTGCTTTGGTCACCCAGTCAAATAAATCTATTAGGTTCATCTGACATGACCTTCCTGCTGTGAAACCATGCTGCCTTGGGTCCTGTGCCCCACTGGCCTCTAGGTACTCAACTATTCTTTCCTTCAGAAGTGATTCCATCATTTTCCCTACCACTGAAGTCAAACTAACTGGTCTGTAGTTTCCTGCCTCTGCCTCTGCCCTGCTCCCACTTTTGTGAAGTGGAATCACATTTGCCTTCCTCCAGTCCTCAGGTACCAGCCCATCCTCTCATGATTTGTTAAATAGAGTTGTCAGTGGTGTTACTAGTTCTACCCTGGGCGAATCCCAACCAGCCCCCATTGCTTTGTCCACCTTCAGTTTCAAGAGTTCTTTCAACCCCTTTCTTTTTTGAATGGACTGGTTTTGACCCCGGTATTCAGTGTTTCTCCCTTGTTTGGTTTGATCCAATAGAGCCTTTATAGTATAGCCCCAGAGCATAGGAACAGCCAGCAGTAAACAGTGATGTGGAGGACTATAAAGCTGACTCAGAGGTAGTAAAACAGTAACAATACTCATTTAACAACAACAAAAACAGCTAGGGTGAGGCAGGGCAGTGGATACCACTGAAGGAACAAGAAGCAATTTAGAATTGTACCAGGCAGGGGGCAGTTCATTCTGGGGCAGACAGTCTGCCACTCATTAGTTGGTACTAGAGATGAACAAAACATTTTGCCTAGCGAAGAGAAGTCTTGAAAGAGGGCATGATCATTGCATTCTGAATACTTAATGGGATGTACAGCATTGCTTTTACACAGATGTCTGAGCTGATGAGCGCTAGAGGGCATACAGTCAAACCAAGGGGACAGGACAAGGGGAACATTAGGAAGCATTACGTCACACAGAGGATGCCTATTAACATATGGATTCACTAGCCTACCTGATGAGGCTGAAATAGCTGCCACTGTTCGGTCTTCAAAGTGGGACTATATAGGGTGTAGAGGGAGCATTTCAACTGATAATCCTGGATGTGTGTCCATACTCGCAGCTAGGATATAGTTGTTGCCACACAGCAGAAGGAATGGACAGAAAGGGCCACAAGTCCCTAGTCAACAGAATACCGTGTTAGTATGTATTGATAGATATCCTGCTTGTTCAGCCAGGGAACAAAATGTTATTCTAAATCCGAAAGTGCCAAGGAACACACAAGAAAGCCAAATTCACTGAAAATAATAACCACCAACAATGTAAATCTAGTTCAATTTCTGTTGGTTTCCATCTGTATCTTCCCTTTCCCCAAGACAAGAATGAAAATAGGCAGAATTGCCCAGCCCCCGACATAAACAAAAACTAAATAAATGTACAGACAGTTGGTGAGACCCCATCTGAGTACTCATGGCCCAGTTCTGGAGTCCCCATCTCGCAAGGACATAGACAGGATAGAGGCAGTCCAGAGGAGGGCAACTAAAATGGTGCAGGGTCTGCAAAAGAAGCTGTATGAGGAGAGACTAAAGGAGCTTAATATGTATACTCTTGATGAAAGAAGGGGGGACATGATAGAAACTTTAAGTACCTCAGTGGAATCAACAAAGTCCAAGAGGGTAGCATCTTTCAGAAAAAGAGACGTGCAAGAACAAGGGGACACAATTCTAAAGATAGAAAGCAGTCTAGGGCAATGAGGAAGTATTATTTCACAGAGAGGGTAGTGGATGGCTGGAACAGCCTTCCTGAGGAGGTTGTGGGGGCTAAAACTGTGGGAGAATTCAAGAATGCATGGGAAAGACATAAGGCAATTCTTGTGGGGGGTAGGAAGAAATAGGCTGTTGGTTAACTGGGATCTGCGGCCTATCCTGTAGGTAGGGAAATGGGCAGACTAGATGGGCCAAGTGGTCCTTATCTGCTGTCAAAGTCTATGTTTCTATGTTTCTATGACTAATCACACAGCACAATGCTGGCACCTTGGTGAGGGCGGGTTTTTGGAAAACAAAATAGTTAGATATAGTTTAGTTTTATTTCCTATATTTTCAATACATCTCTCCTCCTCAGTATTTATGACTGAGGAGATTTGCATGAAACTGCAGTGTCACAAGCGGAGTATTATGACATCAGGTAGGGAATAAGCTGATGAACCCTCAAGGACCATAGATACCAATTTTTATACATATGACCTCATTAGTAAATAATGGGGAGAAAACGTAAAGAGGACTGAAAGGGGCAGTGTTCCAAAATTAGATAGACTTGGGCAGACTAGATGGGCTGACAGGCCTTTATCTGGTTATTTCTACATTTCTATGAAATACTGAGATAATGTATTGTCATGGTCAGATCACCCAGCAATCCCCTGTGGGCCACTTTCTCACTTTCTCAGGCCTTTGCCACCGAGGTCATCTAGGCCAGTGCCACTGCCTTCAAGGTCCCCTCTTTAGCAAGAGCTCAGATCCCGGTGCCCTTTTCTGCCACCTTCTACTCTTTAGGCTCCCCACGGTGAGGGTTACTGCTCTGGGTAGGACACCCACTATTCCCTCAGAGACCTTTACTGTGCACCTCTTTATCCAGGTATCCTTCCATCAGACATACAATCAAAAACAACCAGTTACTCCAGTCTTTAGAAAAATAACTAATTTATTACTAAACACTGATTGCCCAAATACAGCAAAAATATTCAGGTATTTACACTATTTACACATAGTCAAACAACAGTACACATACATGATTACAAAAATATGTGCAGTAAGTGCAGTCTTCAGCAGGTTCTTCAGATACATAAGTGAGAAGAGGAAAGCAAGGGGGGATGAGGATTAGGAGGGTGGCAGTGGGACTGTGCAGAAGAGGACCAAGAAAAAGCTGCCATCTGGAACAGGTACTTCTGCTCAGTCTTCACAGTGGAAGGAAGGGGGAATGGAGCACTAGGGAGTAGCAAGAACAAAGGGGTGGGGGGGCCAAGGTGGGCACAAGTCAATTTTCAGAAGAGAGTCCTGAAGGGACTTGCAGCTCTGCAGGTGGACAAGGCTATGGGACTGGATGGGATACACCCAAGGGTACTAAAGGAACTCAAAGAGGTGTTTGCTTCCCTACTGATGGTCTTATTCAACAGTCACTGGAAAGAAGAATGGTTCTGGAGGACTGGAGAAGAGCAGATGTGGTCCCACTACATAAGAGCAGCAGCAGGGAGGAGGTTAACAACTATAGGCCGATCAGTCTCACATCAGTGGTGGAGAAATAGTGGAACCACTACTTAGGGAAAAGCTGATAAGAGTATCTTGAATGCAGTAGGCTGCAAGACCACAGGCAGCATGGATTCACTGGGCAGGCGTCATGCCAGATGAACCTGATTGATTTCTTCAGCTGAATGACCAGGGAAATAGATCAGGGGAGGGCAGTGGACATGGCCTGTCTAGACTTTAGCAAGGCTTTCAACACTGTGCTGCACAGGAGACTGATAAAGAAACTGAGCAACCTAAGGGTAGGACTCAAAGTGGTGAACTGGGCAAGAAACTGGTTAATGGATAGGTGACAGAGGGTGGAGTTTAAAAGCACTCAGTCTAATGATGGGAGAGTGATCAGTGAGGTACTGCAGGGTTCAGTACTGGGACCGGTCCTCTTCAGTGTCTTCATAAGTGACATTGCAGAAGAACTGGAAGGGAAAAAAGGGTGGACACTTAGAAGGGGGTAGAGAGAATGCTCATGGATCTTGGATGTCTCGAAGAGTGGTCAAGAGCATGGCAGTTGGAGTTCAATGCCAAAAAATAGAAAAATCATGCACCTAGGGCATAGGAACTGAGAAACAGATTATAGGATGGGGTGAGGAAGAGGTATTGACAGTCACAAGCAGGAAAAGACCCTTGGCATTATCATAATTGATTACCTCAAAGTGGCAGGGCAGTGTGACAAAGCAGTAGGTAGGATTAGTGGGATGCTGGGGTGCATAGGGAGAAGCATCTCCAGCAGGAGGAGAGAGGTAGTGTTGCCACTATGGCTTACTGGTGAGACCTCACCTGGAGTACTGTGTTCAGTTTTAGAGGATGCACCTCAAGGACACAGTTTGAAGGAAGTCCAGAGTAGACCATCTAAAATGGTCCGGGATTGCACAAGAAGCCCTACAAGGAGAGACTGAGGGATCTAACATGTACACCCTGGAAGAGAGGACAGCAAAAGGGACATGATAGAGATTTACGAGGAGAGACTGAGGGATCTCAACATGTACACTCTGGAAGAGAGGACAGCAAAAGGGGACATGATAGAGATTTACGAGGAGAGACTGAGGGATCTCAACATGTACACCCTGGAAGAGAGGAGAGCGAGAGGGGACATGATAGAGATTTACGTTAGTTAGAGAGGTCAACACCAAGGCAGAGAAGTCAGTAGGGAGCAGGACAGGGATAAATGCAGAAAAAGGTGTTAAGGACAGGGATGGGGCTAAAAGGGGTAAGGCCATAAAAAATAAATGGAAGGTGATGAGTACTGATGCCCGTAGTCTGTGCAACAAGCTCCCTGAACTAGTGGCCTTAATGGAAGATGGATGCCTGGATATTGTGGCAGTCACTGAAACATGGTACTGTCACAGGGTGCCCCTGTGAAGGGTTGAAGGCCCCAAAATAATGATTGTAAAATTGCTGGATACCTGAAGGTCCGGCTGTTTACTGCTCTAAAGGTGCTGCGATAGTGCGTATCATCGCACAGGCAGGCTGTTTAGTTCAGCCTGATGTACGTCTTTGGGTTGCTGAATTTATGTGCTCATGTTTGTTTAGTTGTAAGGCAACCGCTATTCTAAGGGGAGTCCTTTGAAATAATAAAACAAGGGAACTTAGCAGCTGAGCCTTAAACTTGTTATAACCTTATAACTTGGTGTTTAAAAAATTAAAAATAATGAGTGAAAGAGCTATGGGTACAGAACGGCATTTCTTAACGGTTTGCCATAATGTAGAGTAATTCTCCTTCCCCTTCTCTGCATTATAAAAATAGGAAGTCAGCGCTTAGAAAAGAAGTTAGCACTTTAGGTGTTGCATTTCTAAAGTAATATAAAGAAACAGAAGTGATATGGGAAGGAAATAAATAAGAAAACTGTGAGGCTTTAAATGCTATAAATGTTGATGGGCTGATATGCTAGCCGTCAGGGAAATTAATCTGTTTTGGTATTCTAGGTTAGTTAGTAATGAACAGAATCTCCCGGTTTGTCCTATATTAAAAGTTGTTTCCAATAGCGCAGGCTACCTGCTGGTATAGCAGTGAGGGTCTCTCTTTTGTGAGGAAATAGCCCTCTGTATTGCAAGACACTGCTAAGTCTGTTTGAGCTCTATTTGTCCTTGCTGTGCTTTTGAGGACTTGGCTGAGTTTATAAATAATGGTGAGAACCTGTTGGTTCTCTCCTGCTTTCCTTAATAAAATACTTACTCGTAGCCTGGGTATATTCCCTTAAGAAAACACTCAGTTCTGTAAACACAGGGCGCTGTTTTATACTGTACTAGTATGGCTTTTTAAGCCTGTAAATACTCTTCGCACTTATCAGGATATTAGAGTTTCTCCTAAAATGAAATTTACTAAATAAAACATAACATTTTGTGCATGACAAACCTTCTGAAGGTGGAATAAGGAGGTATGGTGCTGCAGTTGGGACCTCTTGAAAGCGAAGGTTTGGGCTGTTTTTCATGTAGTGTTTCAGAGCCCCGAGTGGATCCTTTCTCAGCTGCAGTAGTTTTCCTTAGGAGTCAGCCGGCCATTTCCTGACTGCCTTTATACTGAATAACAAGGGGTGGTGCTTTCTGGGATTAGAGATCGAATTAAATATTTCACAGAAAGATTGTATTTCACCTCTCTGTATGAGACTGAGTTGTTATGTCAATTAGACAATGTTTAGACATTCAATATAAAATAT
Organism: Neoceratodus forsteri; assembly: GCA_016271365.2. Classification (NCBI taxonomy): domain Eukaryota; kingdom Metazoa; phylum Chordata; order Ceratodontiformes; family Ceratodontidae; genus Neoceratodus; species Neoceratodus forsteri. The sequence continues at coordinate 276,240,043 of CM028138.1, read as the reverse complement.
ACAACTTGTAAATAAAGAGATAATATTTGAAATAAAGTATAGGGGTGGGGTTAAGATGTCACATGACCCTGTAGTGTATAAATGCTGAACACTGAGTTTGGTAATCAGATTTGCTTGTGGGTCTGGAGGTACACTACACTCCAGGAAGTTATTGAAGGTGCTCTGTTGAGTTTCTTTGTGAATATTTGCTGCTCCAAATGGAAGATTAAGCTGCCAGATTATTCTGCTGTATTGAATTTGTCCTGATGTAAACAACTTCTGAAGAAGAACTAATTAAATCTGGAACTTTTAAAAGAATTGGTGCTGTATTTTGCTCTATGATTGCCCACTTATACCTGCGCCCTACCACAGGTACACTGAGAACCATGAGTGGGAAGTCAACATACCAGGATACACAGTCTACAGGAGGGACAGGGTGGGTAAAAGAGGAGGAGGAGGAGGAGGAGTAGCTCTCTATATAAGGGAAGGGATTAAAGCAACAGAACTAAAGAGTAAACAGGAAGTTGATGAGTCACTATTAGTCACCCTGGAGACAGAAAATGGCACCACAACCTGCATGGGGGTTGTGTACAGACCCCCATCTCAGGGGGAGGAAATGGACAAGGAAATGATAGAATGCAACCTTAAAATGGCGGAAAAAGGGGATATATTGTTGATGGGGTACCTGAATATGCCAGATGTTAACTGGAGTACCTCTGCTGCAGGCACATCCAAGAGCAGGGTCATTCTTGATGCCCTACAGGGGGCATTCCTCAGACAGCTAGTGCTGGAACCCACTCGGGAGGGAGCAATCTTAGACCTGGTACTCTCAAATGGGGAAGGAGAAAGGATCTCAGATTTAGAAGTGGGTAGCCATCTGGGAACAAGTGACCACCAAACAGTGTGGTTAACAATAAACACAGCCATAGAGTCAAGCCATACAAAAGCAAGAATATTGGACTTTAAGAAGGCAGACTTTGGGAAAATGAGAGAGTGCCTTAGAAAAGCACTAGCAAATGGGCAAGAAAGAGGGGTGGAGGAATAATGGGGAGTAATCAAAACAGCCATCACAGAGGCAACAAGCCTTTGTGTAAAGCAAATCAATAAAACAAAATGAAGGAAAAAACCACTATGGTTCTCAAAAGAGGTGGCAGGGACGGTTAAGGAGAAAAGGATAGCATTCAGGAAATATTAGGAAACACAGAAGGAGCATGACAGAGAACTTTATCAGTTAAAGCAGAAGGAGACAGGGAAGGCAGTCAGAATAGCAAAGGCACAAACTGAGGAAAAGATAGCCAACTCTGTTAAGAAGGGGGGTAAAACCTTTTATAGGTACATTAGGGAGCGAAGAAAGACCAAGGGAGAGATACAGAGACTTAATAAAGGGAAGGGAATGTGGGCAGAGGGTGACAATGAACAAGCAGGGATACTGAACGAATATTTCTGCTCAGTATTGACAACAGATGAGGAGGGGAGGTGCCTAAACCAAACAAGGGAGAAACTCTGAATGGGGGGGGGGTTGATACCAGTCCATTCACAGAAGAAAGTGTTTTGAAAGAACTCTTGAAACTGAGGGTGGATAAAGCAATGGGGCCTGATGGGATTCACCCAAGAGTACTAAAAGAACTTAAGGGTAGAACTAGTAACACCACTGACTACTGTCTTTAACAAATCATGGGAGGACGGAGTGGTACTCAAGGACTGGAGGAGGGCAAGTGTTATTCCATTTCACAAAAGTGGGAGCAGGGCAGAGGCAGGAAACTACAGACCAGTTAGTTTGACTTCAGTGGTAGGGAAAATGATGGAATCACTTCTGAAGGAAAGAATTGTTGAGTACCTAGAGGGCAGTGGGGCACAGGACCCAAGGCAGCATGGTTTCACAGCAGGAATGTCATGTCAGACAAACCTAATAGATTTCTTTGACTGGGTGACCAAAATAGTAGACCAGGGAGGGGCTGTGGATATGGCCTACCTAGATTTTAGCAAGGCATTTGACACAGTCTCACACAAAAGATTAATATACAAGTTAGCCAGCCTTGGAGTGGGTCCCAAGGTGGTAGCCTGGATAAAAAACTGGCTGGACAACAGGACGCAAAAGGTAATAGTAAACGGAGTCCACAGTGAAGAAAGGAGGGTATCTAGCGGAGTACCGCAGGGTTCGATGTTGGGACCGGTCCTCTTTAATATCTTTATAAGTGACATTGGAGAGCACCTGGAAGGAAAGGTATGTCTTTGCAGATGACACAAAGATCTGCAACAGGGTTGATACACAAGGTAGGGTGGAAAGAATGAAAAGGGACTTTGCAAGATTGGAGGAATGGTCAAACACGTGGCAGCTCAGATTCAATGCAAAGAAGTGCAAGGTAATGCATCTGGGAAACAAAAACCCAGGGGAAGAGTACACATTGGGGGGTGAGTTAATAACAACAAAAATCAAAAGAGACCTAGGAGTAATTATATCAGATGACTTAAAGGTGGGCAAACATTGTGAGAAGACAGTAAGGAGGGCTGGGGGGATACTGGGATGCATAGGGAGAGGCATCAACAGTAGAAAACAGAAAGTTGTTATCCCTCTCTACAGACAGTTAGTGAGACCCCATCTGGAGTACTGCATGCAATTCTGGAGACCCCATCTCCACAAAGACATAGACAGAGTGGAGGCTGTTCAGAGGAGGGCAACCAAAATGGTGCAAGGTCTGCACCAGAAGACATACGAGGAGAGACTAAAGCAGCTGAATATGTATACCCTTGAGGAAGGGGGGGACATGATAGAAACTTTCAAGTATCTCAAGGGAATTAACAAGGTACAACAAGGTAGTATATTTCAGAAGAAGAGATGTGCAAGAACAAGGGGGCACAATTTGAAGATAGAGGGGGGACGGCTCAGAGGCAATGTAAGAAAGTATTTTTTCACACAGAGAGAGTTGTGGATGCATGGAACAACCTTCCTGAGGAGGTTGTGGAGTCAGGAACAGTGGGAGAATTCAAGAATGCATGGGACAGGCATAAGACAATTCTAGTGGTGGGCAGGAGGAAGTAAGCTGTTGATTAACTAGAATCTGCAGCTTATCCATCAGGAAGGGAAATGGGCAGACTGGGTGGGCCAAGCAGTCCTTATCTGCCATCAAGTTCTATGTTTCTATGTTACGAGGAGAGACTGAGGGATCTCAACATGTGCACCCTGGAAGAGAGGACAACAAAAGGGGACAAGATAGAGATTTATGAGGAAAGAATGAGGGATCTCAACATGTACACCCTGGAAGAAAGGACAGCAAAAGGGGACATGATAGAGATTTACGAGGAGAGACTGAGGAATCTCAACATGTACACCCTGGAAGAGAGGACAGCAAAAGGGGACATGATAGAGATTTACGAGGAGAGACTGAGGCATCTAAACCTGTACACCCTGGAAGAGAGGAGAGCAAAAGGGGACATGGTAGAGATTTATGAGGAGAGACTGAGGAATCTCAACATGTACTCATTGGAAGAGAGGACAGCAAAAGGGGACATGATAGAGATTTATGAGGAAAGACTGAGAGATCTCAACATGTATACCCTGGAGGAGAGGAGAGGAGAGCGAGAGGGGACATGATGGAGATCTACAAGTACCTCACGGGGTGAAAAAGGTGCAGAAAGAGAGTCTCTCTTAAATGTGAAAGAGCACCAGGAACAGGGCCAGGCAATAAAGCCATGGGGGGTGGAGTTTAAGAGAATGTGATGAAGTATTATTTCAATGAAAGGGGATAGTAGACAATTGGAAATGATGGCCAGCAGAAATGGTGGAGGCGAAACAATGGGGGGGGCTTTAATCATGAGTGGGATAGACATAGGGGAATATTAGTAAATAGGCACAGAAGGTTGCCGAAGACCAGTTAGGATTTGCAGGAACAAATTAGGCAGGGAACATTTGGGCAGACTGGGTGGATCAAGCAGTCCATTTCTGCTGACAAATTGTGTGTTTCTAGGTAAATGCTTCTATCTTCCCTATAAGTTACAGCCTCCTTACTTCACTATCCACTAGACTTTTTACCTGGAGTCTATATTTATAACACAGAGTCTGGCTCTCTCCCTCACACAGAACCCCAGTAAAAAAAAAGAGCATGCAAACCAGAGTTGGGGCAATAAGGCAATTATGCTCTCTCCACCTCTCTTCCTGGTGCCTTCATCATGCTGTGCTGTGACATCACTTCCCTGTACCCAAATTCATCCTGTTGGCTGAAGCCAGTTCATACCTGGTGTAACCCCTAGATGGCGCTATCCCAGGGGCTACTACCCCTGCCTGATTTGCCACTAACAGGTTGAGGGGCCTGGATCCAATGGCGGGTGCCTCCACCCAGAGGTCAGGGTTTGCAATAGTTAAACTAACTTGGTCACAGCCCTCTGGGACACTGCAACCCCCCTTTCTTCCCACTAGTGGCCCACACAATATATCAGAATTACCTTCACAGTATACACTTACCCCCAGGACTGGTTCCGGCACTGGGACCTCCTGTGAAATGAGATACAGTGCAACAATCACAGTACAGTACTTTAACATAGACAAATACCTCAGACAGTATAACTTTGCTGAAACAAGCAGCTCTGATTTATTTAGGGGGATATAACAAGGACAGGGGAAATCAGGTTAATTAGCTTATCACTCTAATCATCCACCTATGGCTCTCTCGACAGGCCTATCCCTATCAGTTACTGTCCCTGGGTACCCAAGCCCTAGTGGCTAGTCCAAACCATGGCAGCTGGTAGGGGCCCTTTCACACAGAGAAAAGGAAAATTAAACAGTCAGCAGTACAGTAATTCCATTTGGATTTAATGTGGCAATTCAACAGGGAGCGACCCTGAATTAGTACTCACGACCTCCAAATAAGATAGGGTCCTTCAATATCAGCAGGGCTACTCTTGAGCTCCAAGAGACTCTTCACACATTTATTGGTAAAAAAAAAAAAGTACTATACCAGGCAGGCTGCTTTCATCCCGATCGCAATTACTGCATAATACCCGGGAGAACACACAGCAGATTCAGTTCCTGACAGACAGAGTGCATCCAACAATTTCTCCAGTCTTCTACAGGGTGAGCCTGGTTTCTACTCTTCAGAGATCCTTTGATTCTTTTTCAGGACGGATTCAGTCCTAACAAGCAGTTACACAAGCTGCAGACCGGAACTCTGGGCCTTACACGTTTTTTGACTGAAACTGTGCACTGAAGGAGCACAGGGCTCCTTCCTTCTTCACTGCCAAAGCTCAACTGAAACTCCAACTGACAAAACCGGGCACTTCCTTTGAGTTCCTCCCAGTTCTTGACTGGATTGGCTGTCACTCACAATAGACTGCTGCTGTTGGTCCAAAAGGTGCTGAAGTCTAAACTACATCTCCCAGAGTCACTGCCCATACAATCCTCTTGTGGCTGGCTCAGATTATGAGTCCAAGTTCTGATTCCGTCCAAGCACATATTTAGAGCTAGCTTACCCACACTGATTGGTCCAGTTCAGCAGTTCAAAACCAGAATGGGGAACTAGGCAGACACTGTTCTGACTGCAAAAGAAAGCAGGTTAGACAAACTGTAATTTCATTATTACTGTAAATGATTTCTGGCAAACAGTTACATCTTTCAGATAGGTTCCCTTTGCACTCCTAGTGACTGCAAAATGGAGTGAATTGGCAGCAGCTTGAGTGGTACTCAATCAAAGAAACACACAGTCCCCCATACAAACTAATTATGTCTGCAAGCAGACAGCTCTTAAAGAGACAGTACCAGAGGTTCTAAAAACACTCACTGATAAATGGCTTAAACGCCAAACACCATTCAGGCTTGGAGCATTCAAGCAAGCTCCTGGAAGTCTTTTGGGAACCCCCATTTGCAGGGGGGTTACACTGGAATTTGGGGGATGCCTACCTTGTCATATTATCTGTCCCCTGGGTCTCAGGAACCCAGTTTCTTCTCAGAGATAATTTAGCATCTGAAAGAGTGTAGATATACTTGGTCAAGAATGAATGTCTCTCTTTCAGGAGGCCTCCACAATGAAGCTTTTAGCACCACTTATTTTTGCATGGGCTGCTGAAATCTCCAAAACAGGCAAGTTTTTGTCACAGTTAATTAATGCATCTGGCCCCAATTTCTACAAAAAGTAATCTAGCAGTTGACAAAATAATTCAGACTACCAGCAAAAAAGTTGTCTGGTCATCACCTACCTCCCTCATGTCTATGAAGTTGCATATTCATGAGGTCCACAAATAGCTACTTCATGCAGGCTATCTGGCCACTTGCATCTGTCTGAACAATGGTATCAATCATAATCTATCGTCGGCATTTCAAAATATCCAATCCTGGCTCTTCAGCTGTAAACTTGTCCTCAATGTGGGTAAAACGCAAGCTATGCTATTTGGCGCTGGAGCCAAACTCAAAACTAACTAGTGCACTCTCAAAGTCTCCTGCCTAGATGGCTCCTCTCTAGAGTCTGTAAGCTCCTTTAAGTATCTCAGGATCCTACTTGATGGTTATCTTGACTTTGAACAGCATGTACTAGCCATGTGCAAGTCTGTCAACTCCAAGCTTGGGGTGGCCTACAGAACTTGCTATGCTCTGACTCCCTCAGCAACACTGGCTATTGTCAGAGGCATTTTCTTACCCTCGCTATCCTATGGTGCTGCTGCCTATATCAATGCATTCATAAACTCTTTGCGCAAGCGGATACTACTTACAACAACATCTGTCGCTTCGCCTCAGCATCCCCTCGATTCAAATACCACTGCCAACTCTACACTGATTTTAACTGGCCCTCCCCTAATGCTCTCAAGTATCACTCCCTCTGTTCCCTTACTGACTCTATACCCCTGATGTCGCTTGCCTCCCTCCTAACCCCCCCCCAGCCTCCTCTTATGACCTTGGATCAACCAACCAGGCCCTGCTGCACATTCCAAGATGCAAAACTAACAAGGGTGCTTCTTCCTTCTCACACGCTGCTCCCAAATATTGGAATTCCCTTCCCCTGGATCTGCGTCTTACAAACACTCACAACCTATTTAAAATGAAACATCGGTCTCAGCTATCCTGCCTAAGCTGCACTTGCTTTAACCCTCCCTAGACAACTCATTGCTTCTCCCACCTTCTCTACCTTCTACCTCCCTGTCTCTTCTCTAATCCTCACCTTGCTCCCACATCTTTTGAACTCACACTGGGGATACTACCTGGATTGCTGTGACTTTGCTGTTATGTTACAATTGCTTACACAGGCATTCTGATGGCCTCCACCTAAAGTACCCCTCATCTAAACTCCATGCTGCATTATGATTACTGTGAAGCAGTCTTGTTTTTGTTTCTCAGCTTCTTACATTGTGTATTATTGTGCTGGCACTTAATGTTTACTACCTGTACAATATGCTTGTTGCTAGTTGCCTTATCTCTTGTACCTTACCTCAATGATTATCTGTACCTAATGTTACATGTTGCTAGTTGCCTTATCTCTTGTACCTTATGTCCATGATTATTTGTACTTAATGTTCCCTCCTGTACAATATGCCTCGACCCTATATCAGTAGCGTAGCAAATTCCTAGAGGGCCTGGGTGCAAGGGTATGTTATAGGGCCCCCCCCCCCCGGTTTTGAATAAACATTAAAATTATGATTTGGGCCCCTCAAACTTCATGGGCCCGGATGCAACTGCACCCTCTGCACCCTTGTAGCTACGCTCCTGCCCTATATTATGTACTTTACCTACTTGATTATTTGTGTATTGTTCCTATGTGATGGCTACAATCATGTATTGTGTATTATTTCTCTGTAACCTCCTGGGTCGTGCCTGAAAATAGTCATTCACTTGGCTAGTGTACCCCACCCAGTTATCAAAAACTAAATAAGTAAAATAAATAAATAGCTCCAAACTGGAATCTGAGTTTGCCAATAGTGGCACGTGTCAGTGCTAGTTTTAGTTGCTGGAAAGCTGTTCCACAGTACTATGTACACTGACTCTTCTCTGGCAGTTTCTTATCTGTGCTGCCTGTCAAAGGAGCAGCAATGATACTATAGTCTTAAACAAACATATGATAGTACCCCACAGTTCCCAGAAATGCACACAGTTGCTTCTTAGTTTGGAAGTGGGCTAGTCCTGAGTTGCCTCAACCCTAGTTGATTTAATCCTAGTGTACCCCCCTTCCACGTAATGTCCCAGGTATGGAACCTCTGCCATCCCGATTTGGCACGTCTTTGGTTTGATAGTCAGTCCTGTATCCTGTAGTCTGGTCACAACTTCCCTCATGTGGGAGAGATGCTCATTCCATGTCTGGATAAATATGCCTATGTCATCCATGTAGGCTAGAGCAAAATGCCCAGTCCCACTCAGGACCCTTTCAACTAGCCTCTGGAAAGTGGTGGATGAATTCCTCATGCCAAAAGGCATAGCACTGAATTCCAACAAACTGAATGGGATGACAAATGCTGACTTCTCATGAGTGCCCATGGACAGCTGCACTTGTCAGTATCCCTATGTCAAATCTATGATGGTGAGGTACCTAGCCGCATCTAACCTGTCCAGTACCTCATCTGTTCTAGGCACGGTGTATGTGTTAAGTACTGTGACCTTGCTGAATTACCTGTAACTGACAGAACCTGGTTGTTCCATCTTTCTATGGAATCAGCATCACTGGGGTTGCCAAGGGGCTGCTGTACAACTGGATCACTTCTGTGCCCTGCATTTCCTGTATCTCTCCTCTCATTATTTTTACGGCCTCCAGCACCTGATACTGCCTTTGTTTTATAGGCTTCTCTGCAGTGGTTTTCACCTCATGGCTATGAGATCAGAGCACCATAGGGCAGCAAAAAAAGTGGAGCAAAATCTTCAAGAATTCTCCTCATCTGGTCTGCTTGTCTGGATGTGAGTCCGTCAAACATGGCTACTGCACTCTAGGAGGCTTTTCCCTTACTCTCATCTAGCATGCCTGGAGCAGGCTCCTCCTGATCTCCATCTGCTGTGCTGCAAACCATAAGGGCAATGTCAGCACAGTCATAAAAGGGTTTCATTATATTTAAATGGAAAACCCACTTAGTGTGCCTTCCATTGGGCAACTCTGCGACATAGTCCACATCATTCACTTTGCATATGACCTTGTATGGCCCCTCCCATGCTGTCTGCAGCATCTTATGCCTCACTGGGATAAGTACTATTACTTCTAACCCACAGTGTATGATTAAGCTTTGGTCCCTTTATCATACGAAGTCTTTTGCTTCTGTTGCGCTGTGGCTAAGAGATCCTGATCAAGACCCATGAACTCCTTAAGGCAGCCCTAGAAGTTCAGAACATAGTTCACAACAGATTCCCTCTGGGTGACAGTAGAGCCTTCCTACTCTTCTCTAACTTAATCTAGGGGTCCTCTGACCTATCTTAACACACATAAGCTCAAAAGGTGAAAAATGACTCATGTGGGACTTATGCCAACAGTAAATGGGGTAGGAATTTGTCCCAGTCCCTTCTGTGCTGTTCTGTAAACACACGATGCATATTTTAAAATTCATATTAAATCGCTCAACTAAGCTATTTGCTTGTGGGTGGTATGGGTTGTGTACAATGGCTCAACACCACACTGCTTCCACAACTCAGTCATCAGGTCTGATATCAAGTTTGCCCCTGAGCTGACAAAATTTCATCAAAAATCTAATTCTGATGAAAATCCCTAGCAGTTCGTCTGCTACCTTTTCTGCCTGTATGAAGGACATGGCTATGGTTTCATGGTGTTGAGTGGCCCAGTCCACTACAACATAATGTATTTCTTTCTCCTTGAGATAGGCATAACCATTGGGTTCACAATGTTCATGTTGACCCAATAAAATGGTTCCACAGTAATGGGGTGTGAAATCAGAAAAGCCTTTGCTTGCTCCCCTTTATTCCCCACTTGCTGACACTCTGGGCATGACTGGCCATACTCTGCCATATCTTTGCACTACATCAGTCACTTAAAGTTCTGGCACAGATGCATCTTTGTCCATTTAACCCCTTGATATCTGGACAGAGAAACTCAGTGTGCTAAATCCAGGAGAGTTGCTGGGTATTCCAACGGAGCCACAATCTGCATGCACACATTTTACTCCTCAGGTCTGTTCTTCGGAACCTTGGGCCATATTTTCAAATTGAATTGACACTAAGTCCCATTCCACAACTCCAGTTGCATACCAAAATCTCTGCAGCTGCAGAGATTTGCATTTTTAGTTCCCCGCAGCTGCGAAAGATTTTATACCTGATCCCACTGACCGTAACATTTTTCCGCAGCTGCGGGGAAACACCTGCAAGCTGCCGTAAATCATGGAACAAGTTGCAAACCAGCTCCACTTTTGAAAATACCATTGCTGCGGCTCTGCAAGTGGAGACCCACTTGTGCCAGTTTTTCCCCACAGCTGTGGGAGTTCTGAAAATCCAGCCCCTAATCTCTATGTAAATATCTCTTTCCCAAAATGCTTTTTGCTGCTCCTCCCTTACAGAGTCACTGTTTCCATTGACTGCCAACAGCCTCAGTAGAGCTGGAGATGTATCTAAGATTTGAACCTTGTGCAACTCCTCTCATAATACCCCTCCCAGCTTTGTCTTCCTTGCAGTTGGCTGTAGCTGCTGCTTGTTAGTGAGGTCTACCTCCACTGACTCATGTGTTAGTGAACTGCTGCCCCCTGCAGGGCTCTCTGGCATGTCTCTCCCTGGGCCTCCGCAGTGATAGGTGTTTTCTCTGGCTGCTGTGACCCCTTGGGCTTAGCGGCCACACTGTCTGGTACAGGCCCATGGTTATGAAGAAGGCCTGTCCATGAAGTCCATCTTCTTCCAAGTTGTATAACAGGGTGTGCTTTGAAACAACTGAGAAGCTGCATGGGGTATATTATATTGGACTAAATATCTGCAACAAAACTCTCTCTTGCTTACATCTGATGGAAGTTTTTCCTTACTTTACAGTCTTACATTGGTATTGCTTTGTGTTTAATTATTTTAGTTTTTAATTCAGGAAGGGGGTTTTCAAAACTGCTTATCTTGTGAGCATCTTCAGAAGGGTTGAAATAACTGCATATTTGATTTTCCTTTGTGGCTAACTGGACTGTCTACTAGTATTCTGTGACAGTCTGCATCAATATATTTTGAAATAATTTACTGGTGGTGGTTGTGTACTTTTAGATAGCAAAGGCTGCAGTTTGTAATTGGATGCCAGACAGAGCCTGAGGTGGGGGAAATTGTCTTCACAAGTCAGGGAGACCTGCATCACAGCCAATTGTTCTGGCTTGAACATTCCAGCATTGATCAATTACTATAAACTACTGGTGTGATCATGTTTCAGACAGAAGTTCATCTTCTTCCAAGTTGTGTAACAGGGTGTGCTTTGAAACAACTGAGAAGCTGCATGGGATATACTATATTAGACTAGATATCTGCAACAAATCTCTCTCTTGCTTATATCTGAGGAACGTTTTTCCTTACTTTACAGTCTTACATTGGTATTGCTTTGTGTTTAATTATTTTAGTTTTTAATTCAGAAAGGGGGTTTTCAAAACTGCTTATCTTGTGAGCATCTTCAGAAGGGTTGAAATAACTGCATATTTGATTTTCCTTTGTGGCTAACTGGACTGTCTACTAGTATTCTGTGAAAGTCTGCATCAATATATTTTGAAATAATTTACTGGTGGTGGTTGTGTACTTTTAGATAGCAAAGGCTGCAGTTTGTAATTGGATGCCAGACATAGCCTGAGGTGGGGGAAATTGTCTTCACAAGTCAGGGAGACCTGCATCATAGACAATTGTTCTGGCTTGAACATTCCAGCATTGATCAATTACTATAAACTACTGGTGTGATCCTGTTTCAGACAGAAGTTCATCTTCTTCCAAGTTGTGTAAAAGGGTGTGCTTTGAAACAACTGAGAAGCTGCATGGGATATACTATATTGGACTAGATATCTGCAACAAATCTCTCTCTTGCTTACATCTGAGGGAAGTTTTTCCTTACTTTATAGTCTTACATTGGTATTGCTTTGTGTTTAATTATTTTAGTTTTTAATTCAGAAAGGGGGTTTTCAAAACTGCTTATCTTGTGAGCATCTTCAGAAGGGTTGAAATAACTGCATATTTGATTTTCCTTTGTGGCTAACTGGACTGTCTACTAGTATTCTGTGATAGTTTGCATCAAATTACTTTTAAACAGTTTACAAATCAGTTACTGGACGTTAGTTGAATTACTATCAAGGGCAGTACTCACCAGGGTGGTGGAGCAGTGGTGTATTTGATTGTCTCTAACAGTCACCAGTGGTTGTGGACTACCCACCCACCCTTCCCACACCCTACCCCCCAGGCATGACGCTTCCTTTATAGCCAATGTTCTGACATCACTTCCTCAACAGGTCTTGGGGTAGAACTGTCATATTCTTAATAACCCAGGACAGTGCATAAAGGGTAAGTACACACCACAAAAAAGAAGAAAACCAAAAAAAAAACCAATAAATATATAGATTACATATTGTATATTATAAGGGAGAGGGACATGTGGGGAGTGGTGCAATGCACTGGCTGTGGGGCAGCAGTTTTCTGGGAGACATTCTGGAAACTGCATTGCTGTCCTATTTGCAGGCAACTGTCAGCTCTGAGGGAGGAGGTTGACCACCTCCAGGCTGAACTGGCAAGGACTAAGGAGGCCCCCCACCCAAAGAGCACCACTGCCACAACCACTGCCTCAGAGGCTGCCAAGCAAGAAGAGCTGCTGGAGGGCTGGGCCGTGCGACAGCGGTGGATTTCACTTACGACGCTGGCGCACCGGGTTCGGGAACGGACCCGAGCCGCCGGAGGGCCGGGCCAGGAGAAGGATAGAGCATCCTTGACTGCTCTCTTCTCTGGGGAGGGTGCGGACAGCATCCGGAGGACTGAGGACTCCTGGCGGAGGCTGGGAGCACTCACGCTGCCATGCAATTCCGGGAGGAGGCGGGCAGATGCCGCATCATTGCACGCCCCGCCCGGGAGAAAGAATTCAGGAGGAAAAGAAGGGAGGGGGATCCGGCCTATGAAGCCCTGCTTCAATCACCCCTGCCACCGCACTCCAACCAGTTACTGCCCGAGGCACTGGTATTGAGGGGACCAGTACCCGCCCAGGCCCGGGGTAAGACGGGGGTGACCGAGGCGCAAATATGCAGGTGGTGGGAGCTCCGGGGCCGTGACTAGGCCGAAGAGTGATGGAGGACCCCAAGGAACAAAGGAGAATTTAAAAAAAAAAAAAAAAAGAAGAGCCGTTGGACCACAGTGGGTTCTGGGAGGGTACGGGTGGTGGAACAGAGGTGAAGCCCCTTAGTTGTACCTCTACACAAACCATACGCCAGTCTGGCAGAGCAAGGATCCTCTATGATGGCACCCTCAGTGGAGACCAAGAAGAATGCTGAGGATATCCACAAGGGAGACCCACAGAAGGGTGGCAAGGGACACCACAGGGGAAGGAAACAGCTTCTGATAGGGGACTCCATTGTTAGAGGGGTAGACCTGGGGAAGGGAGAGGAGAGGGAAGTAAGGTGCCTGCCTGGTGCCATGGCTTGGAGGGACAAGAAGCGAATCCTCAGGATTGCAGAAGCAGCATCACAGGAGAGGGAACTAGATATCATTGTCCACCTTGAGACAAATGACCTAGCTAGGCATGGGATCAGTGCAGTGCAGGATGAAATTGTGGAGTTGGGGAGGGACCTCAAACAGGTAGCAAGCATGGTTACCTTCTCAGAGGTTCTGCCAGTCCATGGCAGGGGTGAGGCTAGGGTACTACACACCATACAGTTTAATGAATGGTTCCAAACTGGTGCAGAGCACAGGGCTTTGGCTTCATTGGGAACTGGGGGTACACCTGGAGAGATGAAGGTGTATACTGGCATGATGGTCTACATCTGTCCACAAAGGGAACCAATATTCTAAGTGACAGGTTTAAATGCTTCCTTGGCAAGCTTTTAAACTAGCCATGGGGGGAGGTCCTATTAAGAGGCAGGAAATTTCAAGCCTCTCCTCACAAAACATGACAGGTAGTAAGGTAAACACTGAGGTACAGTGCTCAACAGAGGGCAGGACAGGGGTAAATGGAAAAATAGACAAGGGCAAAAACAGCAGGGATGGGGAAAAAAGGATAAAGCCAACATTAAATGGAGGGCAATGAGTACCAATGTCCATAGTCTGGGAAACAAGCTTCTTGAGCTAGTAGCCCTGATGGAAGATGAACAATTGGATATTGTGGCAGTCATGGAAACATGGGACACGGAGAACCATGACTGGGGTGTCAACATACCGGGGTACACAGTCTACAGAAGGGACAGGGAGGGGAAAAGAGGAGGTGGAGTAGCTCTATACATAAGGGAAGGGATCAAAGCTACAGAACTAAAAAGTAAAGGGAGGACAAGAGGCACTCTGGTCACCTTGGAGACAGGGAATGGCATCACAATCCGCACAGGGGTTGTATACAGACCCCCATCTCAAGGGGAGGAAATGGACAAGAAAATGATAGAGGACATTCTCAAAATGGCTGAAAAAGGGGAGATACTGTTGACGGGGGACCTGAATATGCCAGATGTTAACTAGATGATGTGTACTGCAGCCACATCCAAGAGCAGGGTCATTCTTGATGCCCTGCAGGGGGCAGGCCTTAGACAGCTAGTGTTGAAACCCACTCGGAAGGGAGCAATACTAGACCTGGTACTCTCAAATGGAGAGAGGATCACAAATTTAGAAGTCAGTAGACATCTGGGAACAAGCGACCACTGCACAGTGTGCTTCACAATAAGCACAACCATGGAGATGAGCCATACAAAAACAAGCATACTGGACTTTAGAAGGGCTGACTTTGGCAAAATGGGTGAATACCTGAGAAAAATCAAAACTGCCATCATAGAGGCAACAAGCCTTTGTGTGAAACAGATAAAGAAAACAAAGCGGAGTAAAAAACCACTATGGTTCTCAAAAGAGGTGGCAGGGAAGGTTAAGGAGAAAAAGGCTGCATTCAAAAAGTATAAGGAATCACAGAAGGAGCATGACAGGGAACTGTATCAATTAAAGCAGAAAGAAGTAGGGAAAGCAGTCAGAATAGCAAAAGCCCAAACCGAGGAAAAAAGCCAATTCAGTTAAGAAGGGGGATAAAACCTTTTATAGGTACATTAGGGAGCATAGAAAGGTTATGGGAGGAATAGTGAAGATTAATAAGGGAGAGTGGAGGTGGGCAGAGGGAGACAGTGAAAAGGCAGAGTTACTGAATAAATACTTTTGCTCAGTATTCACAAAAGAAGATGAGGAGGAGTTACCTAAACCAGAAAATAGAAGCACTCTGGGTAGGGGGGTTGATACCAGTCCATTTACAGGAGAAAGAGTCCTGAAAGAACTCCTAAAACTCAAGGTGGACAAAGCAATGGGGCCTGACAGGATTCACCCCAGAATCCTAAAAGAACTAAGGGAGGCCCTAGTGACACCACTGACCACACTTTTTAACAAATCATGGGAGGATGGGGTGGTACTGTACCTGAGGACTGGAGGAGGGCAGATGTGATTCCCCTTCACAAAAGTGGGAGCAAGGCAGAAGCAGGAAAACTACAGACCTGTAAGTTTGACCTCAGTGGTGGGGACACTTCTGAAAGAAAGAATTGTTGAGTACCTAGAGGCCAGCGGGGCACAGGACCAAAAGCAGCATGGATTTACAGCAGGAAGGTCATGTCAGACGAATCTAATATATTTCTTTGACTGGGTGACCAAAGTAAAAGTCTGGGGAGGGGCTGTGGATATGGCCTACCTAGACTTTAGCAAGGCATTTGACACAGTCCAGCACAAAAGATAGACAATCAAGTTAGTCAGTCTGGGAGTGGGTGCCAGGGTGGTTGCCTGGGTAGCAAACTGGCTGTACAACAGGACACAGAAGGTAATAGTGAATGGAACACATTCCGAAGAAAGGGGGATCACTAGTGGAGTACCTAAGGGCTCAGTACTAGGTCCAGTCATCTTTAACATCTTTATAGGTGACATTGCAGAGGGTCTGGAGGGAAAGGTATGTCTCTTTGCAGATGACACAAAGATCTGTAACAGAGTTGATACACAAGCGGGGGTTAGAAAGGATGAGGAGAGACTTGGCAAGGTTGGAGGAATGGTCAGACATATGGCAACTTAGATTCAACACAAAGAAGTGCAAAGTAATGCACCTAGGAAACAAAAACCCAGGAGAAGAGTACACAATAGCAGGGGAGGTACTAACAACAACAAAAATGGAAAGGGACCTGGGGTAGTCATATCAGATGATCTAAAGGTGGGTAAGCAATGTGAGAAGTCAGTAAGGAGAACCAGGGGGATACTGGGATGCATATGAAAGGGCATCACAAGTAGAAAAAGGGAAGTGGTTATCCCTCTGTACAGACAGTTGGTGAGACCCCATCTGGAGTACTGTGTGCAGTTTTGGAGACCTCATCTACGCAAGGACATAGACAGGATGGAAGTAGTCCAGAGGAGGGCAACTAAAATGGTGCAGGGTCTGCATCAGAAACCATATGAAGAGAGACTGAGAGAGCTTAATAATGTATACCCTTGATGAAAGGGAGGACGGGGACATGGATAGAAACGCTCAAGTACCTCAAGGAATCAACAAAGTCCAGGAGGGTAGCATCTTTCAGAAAAGAGATGTGTAAGAACAAGGGGCACAATTTAAAGATAGAGGGGGACGGTTCAGGGTAATGTGAGGAAATTTTTTTTCACGGAGAGAGTGGTGGACGCATGGAACCACCTTCCTGGAGAGGCTGTGGGGTCTAAAACAGTGGGAGAATTCAAACATGCATGGGACAGACATAAGACAATTATAGTGGGGGGTGGCAGGAAGCAGGCTGTTGGTTAACTAAAATCTGCAGCTTATCCAGTAGGTAGGGAAATGGGCAGACTGGGTGGACCAAGTGGTCCTTATCTGCCAAGTCTATGTTTCTATGTCAGATCTTGTCTCTCTCTCCCATTTACCTCTACCTGTCTCAGTCATAGAACTTTACAATGAATCACAGCATAGGTCATGTCTGGCTCTTCTTTTTCACCCCAGTCATTCCCTAGCAAAATATCTGTGGGTAACCCTGGAGTGGGAAGGCAATTAAGGTGAAAGAGAATCAACCACAACTTCCCTCTCACCTTAATTCCCATGCCACTTCAGGAGTACTCTAACCTTTGGAATTGTGACCCAGGGGTAAAGATCAAATTTAATTAGGCACCCTTTCCAGGCAAAATCTGATCTGGCTTACCAGTTCCTGCTGAGTGACCATGAAGCTGGCCCCGGTGACCTCAGTTCTTGTGTCAAGGAGTGTCACTTACCCGGACTGGCCTCAGGTGCTTCTGAGTATTCCTAGGAATAGCATTTGAGACTCAGTTTACTACCTGCTTCTCTTCTGTGGAGATACAACTCTCACCCTCCTCAGCAAGTGTGAGGTTGACCGGATTGGATCTCACTGTGGGGTGGTCACATCCCTCTTGCCATGGTTTAGTCCCTGTTGCTTGAGGGCAATCGTATAATAAATGGCCAAAGTTGTGGCACATGTAACACTTCCAGCTTCCTACTCTATTACTATACTTTTAGGTTCTGTCAGTAATTTCTTTTATGTTCAAAGGGCTTACAGGGTTCAGGACCCCCTGGTTTCCCACCCAATCCATTGTTAACAGAACCCCCTTCCCCATGTTCCATCTTGTATGTATCAGGGTGTCTGGCTGAATACTGATCAGTTCATTCAGCAGTTTTTGCCACAGTACTAGGATTCTTATCTGTTACCCATATACTGTATTAAGATTAGCACACATTTAAAAAACTGTTCAATGAGCATTACTTCATAAATTTCTTCTGCAGTTAAAGTTATCTTCCCATTTACCATTCCCCCAGCAAAGTATTGAATTGCACACTCAATTCTTTATAATTCTTCCCAGGCTGCTTTCTTAATTGTCTGCATTTCAGACTGTAAGCCTCAGGGGGTAACATATAATGTTTCAAAATAGCAGACTTCATTTTCATATGATCCCTGCTATCATAAGGGTCCAAGCATGAAAATGCTTGCCATAAGTTCCCAGTAAGCAATAGAGTCAGACGTGTTTGCCAGTGCTTCTGTGCCAATTCATGTTGCAAATGCAATTTCTCAAACAAACAATCATCATTATCTGTATCATCTGTTTAAAAAATCATAATTTTACAATGGCAAGAAAGAATGCTGACATCTGATTGGTCAGCATGATCTTCAGGGGCCAGTACCCCCCTTTAGAAAATGCCAGCTACAGCTCTGGGATTCTTGTAATTTATGAACGCTCAGGTACAAAATATCTACAATGGATACTATGATTGCAGGGGGAATCGTGGCACTACAGTCCTGATCTTTGCAGCGATGGCTGCGTTTCTATAACCGGTAGATCTCCTTTAAGCCACTGGAGTCACCTCGGGACCCTTGGTTAGCTGCTTGCAGAGCCTGAAACAGCTTAGCCCTGTTCGAGCCTTCATGTGGTATGCCTCTCTCTCCTCACACAGCTGCTGGAGCTCTGGCAACCTCACTGCATTGTACTTGCCTGATATGTCAATTTTCAACTTTGTAACCCGGAAAAATAAATAAAATAAAAAAAGTTAGAAGTGAAAGAAGATAGGATGAGGTGTAGTGTTTACTGTTGTGTTCCTGCTAATACTTCTTATCGTTTATGCTTGCCCCCTATCGTACTGAATAGCCAAACTGTGCTTTGTGCAAGTAAGGCCCTGTACACACTGGGGAACTTAATATGGTTTAAGAGCCTTAAGATGTTTTAAATCCCCCTAGCACTGTTTGCATCCAGACTACAAGACCCTTAAAAAGTTTTAACAAAAAAATTTTTAAACCCTGGTAGATACCTAGTCTTAAAACCAGTTTTAAAAACGTTTTAGAGCTAGCATGGTTTTACTCACAGGTGAAATGGAGTAAAAACATTTTAAGCTGTAATAGTTTAACTAAAACAGTTCTAGCTGCAGTGTGTGCAGGCAAGCACAATTCTGTGTGTTGGACTTAACGTGAAATAGTTACAAGGAGAACAGGTTTAACACTAGCAGTGTGGACACACAAATCTGTTATCAAAAATGGTTACTCAGTAGTGTGGATGCACTGTTTTAGTTAAACTGGTTTTAAAAACAGTTTTGTAGTGTGTACAGGGCCTAATCTTTCTTTCTCACCTTCACTGTTGCCATGATATGTGATAGTCAGTGCACTCCACAGTCCCCAGTGGGCCTCTTTCTCCCTTAGGCCTTTGCCACTGAGACCGTCTGTACCAGTGTCACTGCTGTTAAGGTCCCCTCTTTAGCAACAGGGCAGACCCCTGTGTTCTGATAACCCTTTCCACCACCTTATACCCTTTAAACTCCCCTTAGTGAGATTCTCTGCTCTGGACAGGACACACTCTGTTCTCTTTCAGAGACCTTTTACTACGCACCCCATTATCCAGGTACCCTTCCCTCAGAGATGCAGTCACAAACAACCAGTTATGTCAGTCTCTAGAAAAATAACTAATTTATTACTATTTCAGGCATTTACCCATAGTCAAGCTGTGCACATAATCAAAGAGTACACATGCAGAATTACAAATGAAAACGTGCACTGTTGTGCAGGTAAACATTCTATCTTCACTGCAAGTTAGAGTCTTCTTACTTCACTATTCAGTAGACTAACTCAAGTCTCTACACAGTCTGGCTCGCTACCATGGAACCAACTCACACAGAACCCAAGTGAAAAGAGAGTAAGCAAACCTGAACTGGGACATTTATGCCCTCTCCTTGGTACCTTGATCAAGTGATACTGTGACATCACTTCCCTGTATCCAAATGCATCCAATTGGCTGAAGCTGATATTTAGACCTGGAATTTAGGTGATGCCTACCTTATGATAGTATGTCCCCTGAGTCTCAGGAATCCAACTTCCTCTCAAAGATCATTCTTCATCTGAATGAATGTGGAGATTTTTGTCAAGAAATAGTGTCTCCAAATCTTTGTTCACTACTGACCCCATCTCCTTTCAGGAGGCCTCCCACAGTGAAGGTTTATGTACCACTTAAAGGGACACCATCAACCACCTCAGGACTCAAGGTGTTCCTACTTTAAAAACACATTTTATGATTGCTCATATTCTCTAAAGATTGCTGGTGTAGCTGAATGTTTCATTCTGATTACTTTTTTCCTTTTGAAAGTGAAAAACAGACTGACCACCATACAGGTGTTACCACACAAAAATGTGTTTGTTATATGTTAATACATCCCTCAGAGTCACTCATTGCTGTATAACAGTGGTTTCACGCACCTTCAGCTGGAGCGAGAACAGCAAAGCGAAGCTGAGCTTTTCTGGCTCAAGCTGAAGGCAAATGAAACCACTCTAATACAACGAGCGGCAACAGGGGACCTATTAATATATTATTGATTAGAGAGCGATCAATAATATATTAAAAAAAAAACTGTTTCCAGGATGTGCCCATTTCCAGGGCATCTGCACGTGAGATGCTCTTCACAGAATAAGAGTGTCTCACATGCAGGGGAATGGAGTGCTCCAATTGGTTAGGAGTGCTCCCTCGATCTAAAATTCCATTTCTTGATAAACTTCCACTGCATCGTTTGTGGACTTGGACCCCCCCCCAACACAATACAGCTACTCATGAGTCAATCAGACAAGATGTGATCATTGTGTCATGTGTGGCTGCACTGTTTGGGGGTGTTCATAATGTTTAGGAAGTATGCAATAAGAGTTGATCAAGGACTGAAAGCAAAACAATGTATGGTATAATTGCAACATTGCCATGCATTTCAGTTCTACTAAGAAACTAAGATGTATTAACATATAAGCAAATAAATAAATCAAAACGAAAGAAAAAGCCACTATGGTTCTCAAGAGAGGTGGCTGTGAAAGTCAGGAAGAAAAAGATAGCATTCCGGAAGTATAAGGAAACACAGAAGGAGTAGGACAGAGAGCTGTACCAGTTAAGGCAGAAAGAAGCAGGAAGGGAAGTCAGAATAGCAAAGGCCCAAACTGAGGAAAAGATAGCCAACTCAGTTAAGAAGGGGGATAAAACCTTTTATAGGTACATCAGCGAGCGTAGAAAGACAAAGGGAGGGATAGTGAGGCTGAATAGAATGAACGGTGGGTGGGCAGAGGGGGACAGTGAAAAAGCAGGAATACTGAATGCAATTAACAGAAGCACTCTTGATAGGGGGGTCGATCCCAGTCCTTTCACAGAAGAAAGGGTCCTGCAAGAACTCCTAAAACTGAAGGTGGACAAAGCAATGGGTCCTGATGGAATTCACCCCAGAATTCTAAAAGAATTAAGGAAGGAACTAGTGAAACCACTGGCTACTCTTTTTAATAAATCATGGGAGGATGGTGTGGTACCCGAGGACTGGAGGAAGGCGGATGTGATTCCCCTTCACAAAAGTGGGACCAAGACAGAGGCAGGAAACTACAGACCTGTCAGTCTGACCTCTGTGGTAGGAAAAGTGATGGAGTCACTTGAAGGAAAGAATAGTTGAGTACCTAGAGGTCAGTGGAGCACAGGATCCAAGGCAGCATGGGTTCACAGTGGGAAGGTCATGTCAGAGCGAATCTAATAGATTTCTTTGACTGGGTGACCAAAGAGTAGACCAGGGAGGGGCTGTGGACATGGCCTACCTAGACTTTAGCAAGGCATTTGACACAGTCTCACACAAAAGATTGATAGTCAAATTAACCAGCCTGGGAGTGGGTCCCAGGGTGGTAGCCTGGTAAAACATTGGCTGGACAACAGGACACATGAAGGTAATTGTAAATGGAGTCCACTTGAAGAAAGGGCGGTTACTAGTGGGGTACCACAGGGTTCAGATTGGTCCAGTCCTTTTAATGTCTTCATCAGTGACATTGCAGAGGGACTGGAAAGAAAAGTATGCCTTTTGCAGATGACACAAAGATCTGCAACAGGGTTGATACACAAGGAGGCGTGGAAAGGATGAAAAGGACTTGGCAAGGTTGGAGGAATGGTCAGACGATGGCAGCTAGGATTCAATGCAAAAAGTGCAGAATAATGCACCTGGGAAACAAGAACCCAGGGAAGAATACACAATGGGTGGGGAGGTAGTAACAACAAGAAAACAGGAAAGGACCTGGGGGTAATCATATCAGATGACCTTAAGGTTAGCAAGCAATGTGGAGAAGGCAGTAGGGAGGGCCGGGGTATACTGGGATGTATAGGGAGAGGCATCAGCAGCAGAAAACAGGAAGTTGTTATCCCTCTGTACAGACAGTTGGTGAGACCCCATCTGGAATACTGTGTCCAGTTCTGGAGACCCCATCTCGCAAGGACATAGACAGGATAGAGGCAGTCCAGAGGAGGGCAACTAAATGGTGCAGGGTCTGGAAGAGAAGTCGTATGAGGAGACTAAAGGAGCTTAAAATGTATACCCTTGAGGAAAAGAAGGAGAGGGGACATGATAGAAACTTTCAAGTACCTCAAGGCAATCAACAAAGTCCAAGAGGGTAGCATCTTTCAGAAAAAGAAACTTGCAAGAACAAGAGGACACAATTTAAAAGATAGAAGGAGGGCAGTTCTAGGCAATGAGGAAGTATTATTTCACAGAGAGGGTAGTGGATGCATGGAACAGCCTTCCTGAGGAAGTTGTGGGGTCTAAAACTGTAGGAGAATTCAAGAATGCATGGGACAGACATAAGGCAATTCTTGTGGGGGCAGAAGATATAGGCTGTTGGTTAACTAGGATCTGCGGCCTATCCTGTAGGTAGGGAAATGGGCAGACTAGATGGGCCTAGCGGTCCTTATCTGCCGTCAAAGTCTATGTTTCTATGTTTCTATCTTAAGAAAGGAAGCAGATAAAACAAACAGGAACATAAATAAATTTGAGAGATGGTAAGCAGTCATAAAATGTGGGTTTTTGAACTAGAAATAATATTATCAAAAAGGGATTAACTTAACAGTGTCCCTTTATTGAGAGTTTGTTAGCGCTGCTAAAATCTCCAAAACTGGCCACTTTGTCACTGCTGATTAAATGCATACTGGCCCTTACTCTTGCAGAAAGTAACTTAGCAGTTGACATAATAATTCAGACTACCAGCGAAAAAGTTGTTTGGTTGTTACACATGCAATGATGAGAAACTGCATATTTTGAGCCAGCTGTCACATATGCAATTTATACAATATCAGCTTACAACTTAAATCTGTTGCTTGTATGAGGATTTAGCTGTTTCTCTTTGATTTTGACTACTGGCTTCAGTGCTGCTATAGTGATGTCACCAGAACTGTGAAAACTGCTCTTTGATCTGTTCAATGTGCACAGATGTGAGCCCATAAGGCAAGATATCATCCGTGGCATAACCCAGCTCACATGATAACATGATATCCTGTGAGCTGGGTTTAAGAGATCAAATTTTATGCAAAAGATAAGCTGAACTGGTTCCAAAGATTGTTTTTCAAAGTCCTCCTAGAGGAGTAGTGAAGCGGCAGCTGATGGCTTATTGCATTTCAGGTGCAGATTTAGGAGCTGGCTGGTGATCCACTGGCAGTTGGGGTTGCACTGCCACACTCTCAGCATTTCAGGAGCAGATTTAGGAGCTGGCTGGCAATCCACCAGCAGTTGGGGTTGCACTGCCACACTGCCATGCTCTCAGCATTTCAGGTGCAGATTTAGGAGCTGGCTGGCGATCCAATGGCAGTTGGGGTTGCACTGCCACACTGCCATGCTCTCAGCATTTCAGGTGCAGATTTAGGAGCTGGCTGGCGATCCACCGGCAGTTGGGGTTGCACTGCCACACTGCCATGCTCTCAGCAGGGGAGGAATGGTGCTGGGTCCCCCCACCACAGCAACCTCTTGCAGTAAACCAGGAAGCTTTTCTTTCTCTATAGGTTTTCCCTCCCCTCTGCCTTACATCATCCCCTCTCAGGCTCCCTGCAGCCACCCTGCCCCATCCTCCACTAACTCCACTGCTTCAGTACCACATGGTTCAGCTTTCATGGCAGGCCTCGAGGGATGGGGGCAGAGCTGTGCGGAAGGTAGAAGTCTGCCTGAGGAATGCGTGTGGAATGGCAGTTTTGCTTTGGAAATGCTTTTTGGAATTTTTAATCCTGTAGAATTATCAAAAACATTTCTATGTAAACCATGGATTGATTAAGCAATAAGATATGACCAGTGGTTAGATTAACAGTCTGTTAATCACCCCCTAGGGGTGTAATGTGGCATGAGGTGTAGCCGAGTGCCATATTGCCCCTAGGGGGTGATTAACTGACTGTTACTCTAACTCCTGGGAGTGCCTTATTGCTATTATAAAAAAACTATTCCAAAATCAATCAATCAATCAATCAATCTTTATTTTATCAGGTGGGACACTGTTGAGCAAGCTCATTTCCAAGTTGGGCCTGGTCGGTCATGCAGAAATGCCAACAGATAAATAATACATATACAGGTACAGCATAGCCACTCCTATTATAGAGCAACACAAATGTAACAACAAATAAGGTATACAATGCTATATCATAAGAAGGATACTCAAGCAGGATGTATAATGTTCACATGTGTAGTGTCTGTAGTGACCATGACGTTTCTATACCATGGCAGACTGAATAGCAGTAAAGGCAGAAGAAAACCTAGGAAAAGGCAGAAAGTAGAAGACAGGAAAGGATAGATATAGAGAGAGCAATGAGGTGGAATAGGTTGATCACAGGAGGTCAGAACCAGGCAAGGCATATCAGAAGTAACACTTACAATGCTCGGAGAAAGGTCTTGCATAAAGATGTTTAAATTCAGGGACTTTTATGGGGTTTGCTAATTTCAGAGTTTTTTGAAGCTTGTCCCATAACTGGGATAGGGCAAAGCTAAAGGATGATCTGCCAAAGCGGGTTTTTACCTTGGGTATCACTAAGGAGATATAAGAGTAACTTCTCAGGGCATAGTTACCCAAAACACATAGGGGTAAGCAGTCAGAAATATACTGTGGCAGCATCTTGGCAATTGCTCTGTATCTCCAAAGGGCAGCGTTCATTTGTCTCCTGAATGTGAGAGATGGCCAGCCCACCACTGAGTACAGGGCGCAGTGGTGAGTAGAATAAGCTGCCCCAGAAACAAAACGTAAGGCCCTGTGTTAAAGAACATCAAGCTTGGCTAAGGCTGTCCCTTGAATGTGACCGTAGATGAAGTTGGCATAATCCAGTAGTGATAGAAAAGTAGCTTGAACCAACCTCCTCTTGGCCTCATGGGTAAGGAGGTGTTGATTCTATAGAGTAAGCTGAGCCTCTGTTTCGGCTTTTTTGCGAGTTCCTCTACATGATCCATGAAGGAGAGGTGGCAGTCAATCCACATCCCAAGATATTTGAATTTATCAACATAGTCGAGGGATTCACCAAGCAACGTGGTAATAGGTTGCACAACGCCTGCCATGGGCAGCATTGAAGCAGAGCTGTTTGGGCTCAGAAGCATAGCCTTGGTTTTTTTTGGCATTTAATAGCAATTTTTGTTTGAGTAGGTTGTGCAGCAGGATATTAAAATCATTCTGCAAATCTGTGCATGCCTGCTCAAGAGTAGGTCTAGATGTATATAGGACACTATCGTCAGCAAAAAGATGAATGTCAGATGATGTGATCCCAAGGTCGATGTTGATGTAAAGTGAGAAAAGCAAGGGACCCAAGATTGAACCCTGAGGTACACCTCTGTTGATAGGTTTCAGTGGGGAGAGGTCACCCACAGCTTTTACTTGCTGAGTGCGTCTGGAGAGGTAAGAGGAGAACCAGTTCAGAGATGCCTTGTGCATGCCAATAGTGCGAAGGGTAGTCAGAAATAGGTCGTGATCAACGGTGTTGAAGGCCTTACTTAGATCAAGGCAAACTGCACACACAGATACTTTATCATCAAGGGCTTTCTGCCAGTCGTTCATTACCTTTTCGAGAGCAGTGATTGTACTATGGCGGGGCCTAAACCCTGACTGAGCCGGGTGGAGCAGGTTAGCAGAGTCTAAGTAATCTCTAAGTTGAGAATTTACTACCTTTTCAAGCAATTTGGAGAGGATAGGGAGTTGCCAGATAGGCCTGTAATTATTGGGGTCAGATGGGTCACCAGATTTGAACAAGGGTATCACTTGAGCTGTCTTCCAAACCGAAGGAAGTACACCCAACGAAAGAGATATATGAAGAGGTGTGTGATTGGTACAGCCAATACACGGTAACTGATCTTTAAGAAGTATGGCTCAATAAGGTCGGCACCAGCACTTTTCCTGGTGTCCAGATGCAGCATCAGATCCTCTACCTCCTTGAGGGAGATGGGGTGAAAGGAGAATGTGGAGGCGGGTGGGGTATGGTGAGAGTTAGATGTTACCAGTGCTAGGGATTAGGTGCGAAGGTTACTGGCCAGCGAGAGTCAAAGGCCAGTCCTGCTGTGGCAAAATGGTCATTCAATAGATCAAGGATCCCAGCTTTGTCAGTGATAGATGTATCACCTTTCAGGATTTTTGAGGGAAGTGAACCAGCGGGAGTATGACCTTTGATATCCTTAAGCGTTCTCCAGAATTTTGTTGGACAATTAGTGGAAGAATCCAGTGATGTTCGGTAGAAAGATGCCTTTTCGGTTCTGATTAGTTTCATACAGTAGTTCCTGGCAGCCCCAAAGGCAGCCCAATCTTCAGAGATCTTTGTTTTCCGAGTCTTTTTCCATAGTATGTCCCTGCTATGTAGGGCCGTTCTCAGCTCTGCTGTGAACCAGGGAAAGGATATTTTCTTGGTCCGGATTTTGACTAGGGGGGCATGTGTGTCAAGCGCATTTAACACAATGGCTTTGAAAAACTGATAGGCATCTTCGACCGTCCTGGCCAGGTAGAATGTCTGCCAAAGCAGGGACTCCTGGAGGTCTGAAAGGAAGGCACTGATGTCAAGACTATGCAAACATCTTTTAAAGGTGTACCTAGATGAAGAAGAGGGTATAGGTGCAGACCTTACGCAAGCAATGAGACAATGGTCGCTGACATCCGAGAAGAGTATGCCAGAGTGGGAAATTAGGTGTGGTTTATTCACCAGTATAATGTCTACCAGAGAGCTTTTACTGGGGTTTGTTTTGTTTGGTTGTGTTGCTTCAGAGATAAGCTGGGCAAGCCCAAAGGTATCACACAGGTTTTTATGTTTGCTTGCACGCATGTGCAAGAAACATAGTGCCATCATCCGAGATTTCGGAGGTGTGTCACCTCCTCCTCCAATTCAGTCAGTGTGTTGGCAGGTGCGGCCCCTGTAAGCCAATGCATGCTGGAGCTGTCTATGACAAGCTCCAAAATGCAGTGGCATACAGCTGAAAGGGGAGCTACGCCTCAGTGAGCAGCGATAAGATATCACCTGCTCATGCACAACTCCCCCACACACACACACACACACACACACACACACACACACACGCATACTGCATGCTGCCCCCACGCACACAACTTCTAGCCGACAGGGTCCCAATCCCCATCGGCTGTGCTGCGCCCCCAAGCCTCCCAAATGCCTCGCTGGTGCCCACCCCAGCATGGCAACTCGATGTATAGCCGATGGGGTGCCCAACATCTGCTTCCCAGTCTCTCCTCCCCATGCTATCGCCGACGGGGTGCCCAATCCTCCGCTGGCTCTCACCCCCCGAGATATGTGCCATGCTGGGAGCCCACCCCAGCATGGCAAGTGATGCTTTGCCGACGGGGTGCCCAATCCCCCATCGGCTGAACGCCTCAACTGTCCTTGTGCCACGCTGGGAGCCCACCCCAGCATGGCAAACATCCCGCTGAGTCATAGAAAAAAAAACTAAAGAAAAAACGGTCCTAAGTAGTCTCCTGGCCCCTCCCACAACCCGCACTCCACCCACTGCGCACTTGCCTCCCCACACCCCTCCCACCCCATACTTACTCGAGCTCGGGCGCCACGATCTTCGTGACTGGAACACGCTGCAATTCTTCAAAGCCGACCGCGAACTGAGGAAATGCTGGCAAGCTGTATAATGGGCTAGATAGGGGTTTTCAACTTTATTGCATATCTCAGGCATTTTTGGAATTTTTGCACCAAATTTTCAACATGGGGTTTTGGGACCTTTCATGAAAGATGTCACTGTCATGGAGCATTTGCTCATAAAGGGTGATTTCGCAGTCACTGCGCGAAATCACTCTTTGGGCCTGAATAATGCCATGACAATGACATCATTCATGAGAAGGGGTCCCAAAAACCCCATGTTGAAAATTCCAAATAAATGACAGTTTTACGAGCGTGTGTTGCGCAGTTCCTACGCACGCTTGTAAGTTCGCAAATTTTCAATATTTTCACTCCAGATTTTCAACTTTGCCATTTTACCACACCTTCTTATGAGTAGTACAGCTGTCATTTTTCACATCTCACCCAAAACGTGTTTCCGCTCATGTAGCGCACAATGGTGCAGTCGGTGTGCGAGATCAATGTACGGGACAAATTAAGAAAATCACAGTGACACTGTTCATGAGCTGAGGTCTTAAAATGGCTATGTTGAAAAATTTGGTGAAAAAATTCCAAAAATGACTGTTTTAACAGCATGCGTTGTGCTGTTTCTATGCACGCCAGAAGTTCACACTTTTCAATATTTTACCCAGATTTTCAACATTGCCATTTTACCACACCTTCTTATGAGTAGTACAGCTGTCATTTTCACATCTCACCCAAAACGTGTTTCCGCCCATGTAGCCACAATGACGCAGTCGGTAAAGTAAATCAATGTACAGGACAAATTAAGAAAATCACAGTGACACTGTTCATGAGCAAAGGTCTTAAAATGGCTATGTTGAAAATTTGGTGAAAAAATTCCAAATAATGACTGTTTTACGAGGGTGCATTGCGCAGTTCCTACGCACGTGCGTAAGTTCGCGAATTTTCAATATTTTCACTCCAGATTTTCAACATTGCCATTTTACCACACCTCCTTTTGAACAGTACAGCTGTCATTTTTCACATCTTGCCCAAAATGTGTTTCTGCCCATGTAGCGCACAATGGTGCAGTCGATGTGCAAAATCAATGTATGGGACACATTAAGAAAATCACAGTGACACTGTTCATGAGCAGAGGTCTTAAAATGGCTATGTTGAAAATTTGGTGAAAAAATTCCTAAAAATGACTGTTTTACGAGCGTGCGTTGCGCAGTTCCTATGCATGCTCGTAAGTTTGCGAATTTAATATTTTCACTCCAGATTTTCAACATTGCCATTTTATTACACTTCCTTATGAACAGTACAGCTGCAATTTTCATATGTCGCCTAAATGTGTTTTCACATGTAGTGCACAATGGTGCTGTTGGTGTGCGAAAGCAATGTTTAGGACAGATTAAGAAAATCACAATTACACTGTTCATGAGCAGAGGTCTTAAAATAGCTATGTTGAAAATTTGGTGACAAAAGTCCATAAAATGACTGTGTTACAAGTGAGCATTGCGCAGTTTCCACGCACCTTCGTAAGTTCATGTTCTTTGTAATATTTTCAGTCCAGATTTTCACCAGTGGCATTTTTCCACACTTCCTTATGAACAGTACAGCTGTCATTTTTCACAACATGGCTGAAGTGTGTTTTCACACTTTCAGTGCAGAGATGCGGGTCGCTGTGGGAAATCATTGTTCGCACAGATAAAGAAAATCACAGTGACACTGTTCATGATCAGAGGCACCAAAATGCCTGAGTTGACAATCTGCTGTAAAAATCCCCAACCTAATTATATTATGGATGCGTTGCACAGTTTCTATATGCTGCCGTGACTTCACCATTTTTTTTTATATTTTACTACAGATTTGCAACATTGCAATTTTTTACACCTCCCCATGAACAGTACGCTGTCATTTTTTACATCCTGTTCGGAATGTTTTTGCACCTGTGGTGCTAAATGCCATAGTCACTGTGCATAAACAGCTTTCGGCTAACAAACTGATATTCCCCCTGTTCATGAGGTGGGGTCACAAAAAAAACATGTTGAAAATTTGGAGTGAAAATACCGACAATGCCTGAGGTATTAGGGTTTCCAATCATAATGCCCAACCCTGTAGAGAATGACAGGCATCAGGGTGTGACTTGGGATTCTTGCCTGTGATGCTCATACCATTCCACACCCTGCAGTCAGTGAGAGGCATCAAGTATGCCTTGGACTCTTCGGCCCCAAAGTTCACCCCATTCTCCTATATCGCACCCATCTCACCGTATTTCCTAATGAAATGGGGTGTGCATAAGGGCCAAAGACCCCAAGGAACACCGTGACACTTGTCAGTGTCTGCAGGGTGGGGTGTGGTGAAATGACGTGGCCGTTATGCCTGACGACCCAAACACACACCCCAATGCCTGTCACTCTCTGCAGGGTGGTGGTGGGGTTGGCTTCAGTTCAATACTTCACTGCCATTCCTATTACGCAGCTCTGTAACTTCTACACTACCACTGCCAATGCCAGCAAGCAAACATTCGGCATTGACAAATGCTTGTTAAGTGATGTGGAGGTATCAGAAAACCAATCCAAATTGAGGTCTCCCAGGATAATGACCTCAGCCTGCGTATTGCTTAAGAAGTTGGTTAGATGGCTCAGCCGGTGGAGGCCTGCAAAAGGGGGCCTATAGCAAAAGAACAGTGCTAAAAGTATACATTTTGAATATTTTCCTCGTTTAGAGGGAGATTTATAATAAAATAGTTCTTCCACAAACAGTTTAAGAATGCTGGTTCAGAATCAGAATGCATCATTCCAGTCATTCAGCAGTGCTAGAGAATGAAATGCTGACAGAAAGGATTCATGTGCCATGGTGATCAGGCTGTACATGTCAGGGTAACAGGGATTATTGTAAGGCTGCTGGAATCCAAACAGCCAATCAGATTGCAGCATTTCTGAGACCCTTTATATAATATTCCTTAGATTTCGTAATCTGAGGAATATTAATTATTCCTCGGTTTGTAGAAAATTAACCCACTTATACCAGGGGTCACTAATCCACAGTTTTAAAAAAGACATTTCACTTTGAGAATTTCACAATGTTGCATCTGACTGAATTCTGTGGAATTAGGAGGAATTTCCAAATCTCAACTGAATCCCAATGGAAGTGGAATTTCAAGATTTTACACAGTTCTAGGGTGGCCATCCTTCCCCAGGGCATGTATACAGGATATGGACTGGTAGCGTGGCTATATGACGTGGGACCTAAACATACAGGCCCAGATATTCAAAGGGTTGCGCATGGGCGCAACAGTGTTCTTGTCATGCACAACCACTGATGAGCCCTGGCGATATTCAAAAGGGAAAAGTGCCACAAGAAACTTGTGCACCGAGCACATCAGACATGCAGGCATAGGTGGGTGTGCCCATGCATAACCTGCACAGCCCGATATTCAGCCCGGGATGTGCAGAGTCATGCATGTGCAACCCCTACCTGTGCCTGCACAAAGTTAACCCAAAAAAAAAAGGAACAAGTGATGGCCACAAACACGTGAGCTGCTGCATTGCAGGATGCAACACGGCAGCTGCCACCTGTGGGTGGCCACCCGAGTTCCTGCTGCACCTGGTGGCGCCCCCCCCCATGCCCCATCACGGGCATCCGTGTAGCGAAATCCTCCCATATCCCAGGTGGTCCAGTGGGATCATGAGTAAGCCCGCATCGCGTACCTGTTCATAAGAAGACCCTCGTTCCATAGTCTTTGAGGTTCAGTGGACGCGCCCGATCGCTGGCATCAGTAACATATCCCCTCACGTCTTGGCTCTGGTGGTCCAGTGCGATTGTGGCCTGATCGCGAGCATCGGTATGATAACCTCAACGTCTCCCTGGTGGTCCAGTGGATCGATCGCTGCTCGATCGCGAGCATCTATAACTCATAAAAATACTCCTACTACCCATGTGATCTTAGTGTACCCCTCCCCACCTCCCACTGAGTCCCACCGGCCCTGCTCCCCGTCAGCCGGTGGGCGCAGCACCCCCCGCCACCTGCCGACTACACTGCTGAAGCTGCACGCTCATTAGTTCTGGCGTGAGCTAATCGGGCGCGGCATCCTATACCGCACTGTTACAGTCCAGATATGTGAATGAATTCATTCACATATTCGACCGAGTAGCACAGTATGGTTGATGCCCATTGGCTCACGCCAGAACCACTGGGCGGCAGCCCTATCGAGCTGTCAGTCGGCGAGGCAGCAGGGCGCAGGCGGTGGGTGCTGCCGCCCACCGGCTGATGGGGGAGGCAGGTGGGGCCAGTGGGCAGGGGGTACACTAGACCGCCCAGGGTAGTAGGAGTATTTTATGAGTTGGCAGATGCCCACAATTGGCAGCGATCGTCCACTGGACCACCAGGGATATTGGACGGGGGTTATATACCGATGCCTGCGATCAGGCACATAGAGGTCCACTGGACCACCAGGGATACTGGACGGGGTTATATTACCAATGCCCGCGATCGGGCAGAACGCTGTCCACTGGACCACTAGGATATTGGACGGGGTTCTTTTAGACAAATGCCCACGATCGAGCCGTAGGGGTATTGGTCTCGACGGCTGCTGCCTCGGCAGGGCGCCAGGCGCAAGTCGCTAGGGGATTGGCATTTTGCATGCAAATGGAGCCATAATGAGACGCAATGGCCCCTGTGCGCCTTTGCATAAATTATGGCTCCATTTGCATGTCCCCTTTTGAATATCGCAGGTGCTGTGCATGGCGCACTGGCACTTGCGCTAGCGCATCTCCATGCTCCACTCTGGCCACTTGTGCTGGCACAGTGCCACTGCACCATGCACAGTGGGGGTGGCCAGGGTGTGATATTCAAAGCTGCTGTGCCATAGCGCAGCTCCGTTGAATATCGCACAGGCCACACCCCTGCACAACAAAGTTGAGCTGCGCCCAGGCTTGCGCCACAGCCTGGCACAGTTTGAATATCCGGGCCACATTGTGTAGATGGAAGACAGGCTGATAATGCTCATCTTTTCTCTCTACCATCCTCCACCTTGTACCCATTTGATGGTGTCACACAGCCAATCAGAGGCCTTGGATGCCAGAGCAGTTTCCCTGAGGAACAAGCTTCCTGATCTGCTGCTGGTGTGTGGGTCAAGGTGCCATCCCCTCCAGGGCTGGAATGTACCACCAACATCTGTGAGACTGGCCGCTTGCCTGCGTGTCTCGAGTTCGCTCCTGAACATGGGACACCAGCACTGCAGTATACGCTGGCCCAGTACGAGACCCAAGGCAGGAAGCTTACTCATTCACAAGGAGTGCGCTGTGTGCATTTGAGGCAGATGATCGGTAGTTGCAGCACTTCAAGGTGATGGGAGGAACACCAAAGGGAAAAACCACTGTGCCACTGGAAGGGCACTCAATGGCACTCTCAAATCCACTCTGCATTGATCCCCGCTGAAGGTGGTCAGTGGTAATAGTGACAGAAGGGACTGTGAAGTCACATGGGGCAACCCTGACCTGTGGACTGGGCGTATGGCACCAGAGTAGAAAAGCTTTTTAAAAAAGAAACAGTGGATACAGACAGCAGTTCATCCATCAGTCTGGAAAAAGTCATCTTGTCACAAAGAGCCTTATAGTCTTCAGAAATATTGCACCTGATTGTTTGTACTCTAGGATTTATCAGTCTCTCAAAACTAGCTGGTAATCTCATATGTCCCAGGTCTGAAGATGGCAGTGTTGAATTAAATCCTCTTACTGTAATAGAAGAGAGTGAAGAGTTTGTGTCTCTTGGGCCCATGTCTGACAGATTAGTGATAGCCATGCTTAATTTAGTGCTTTAAGGGACAGCAAAAAATTAGCGGTCTGTGCCAAAAGTGGACATCACTTGCTGCAAGTCTGATACAGCTTCATGGGCTGGAAAGCTCCACAGACCTCAATAACTGGCATGGTATGTCTTCCACCTTATTGAAGTTGCAACATAAACCTAGATTTATATTTGGGTTAGACCAGTACCTTTTCCAATGCTACTGAGACATTTTTTTTATTCTGTATTAAGCACCTTTCCATACTTCGATCCCCAAACTCATTAGAGATCTCCATGGTGTACATTCTATGTGCTTCCTGCCTAAGTGGTGTGCAGCCTCCTCCATACTGCCATCAGATTACCCACCCCCCTCCAGGGTGATGGATTTACCCCCAGGCACACTGTCGCCCTGTCAGGTGGTCTACACCCAGTTGGTGGAGCGCGCCCCCAGATGCACCGTGGTCGTTCACCTGAAGGGATTGGGGCCATTTTCTCTGTTTCAGCACCCCCAGGACTCTGACATGCAGGGATGTCAAGGGACATTCACTCACAAACAACGTGGTGATGTCTGACATCCCCCCTCAGTCAGCTTCCGATGACCCAGGCTCGTTCCCAAACCTGAGTCGCTGACGTCAAAAGGGGTAGTGCTATCGCAGTGCTGAGGGGTCAGCACACAATGTTTTGGAGTCTTGATAAGTTTTCCCCTATTCCTTCTCTTTTCCAGGTATAACAAACCTTATAACTACAACTACATTGAGAGCACAAGACTGGGGAGGAACAATTACCAAGAGCAGTACATCTTCATCTACAGGTAAGCAGGACCAAAACTCACTGCAGGTAGGCCCAGCCTGGTGATGCTGGTGGTGGTGGACTGCACTGCCACATGGGAGACCTGGGTTTTTGACTCATTCCGAACTCCCAGATTCAGGCTTCTGTGGTTCAGCTAAGACAGCACACTCAAACTTGGGGGTGGGGAGAGAGCTCTAAGCACAATGCCTCCTACGGTGGGGACAGGGGACACATTGATGCCAGCAGTGGCCATGTGATGTTTGTTGCTCCCCTCCCTTGGCTGGTGCCACTGTGAGGGTATAGGAATACTGGATGGTGGGTCCTTTACAAAGGGGGAGGATCCCTGCTTCCACTAATCACTGCTTCTTTTATAGACAAGGACATTTTTATTTATTAAGTGTCCTATTCAGAGGCTGTGAGCACTGCACCTGAAAGCTCATAAAATCAAACATTTCTAAAATAAAATAAGAAAAATGTTAGTTGCTGTATTGGTCTTGTATAAAAAGATGAACAAAATGGTATCCTAGCAGTCATTTTGTTAATCTTTTTTTTTTTATTAAACTGTTTGGTCCGTCACCTCCTCCCTCCAACTTGGTAACGGGGACACATAGGTATTTTTTGCAGGTTATCTCCCCTTGCCCCCCACTGAGGCCCCGGCACATGGCTGTGTGAGCATGTGAAGGCACGCACGTACCCCATGGTGCCAGCTCAGCCCCTTCCACCTCCCTTTAACTTTTTGCCACCCCCTCTCCACCTACGCTACCAACTGGACTTCCACCTGGTGGGAACGGAACTACAGGGGGAATACCAACCCACCCCATCACCCTCTGGAGAGGAGAGCAGCCTATCAGCATGCTTGATCCTGCTCCACCCCCCCCATGCCAGCACCTCGATGACCCGAGGTCATTCCCGAACCCGGGTCGCCGGCATGGCACAAGGTGTGGCGTCCAGCACCTCAACCCTCTGTGCCACCAGGCTGGCTTTCATTCATTTTTTTAAAACAAAATAATAAATACATAAATATATAAATAACAAAAGCCCAGCCTAAATTGAATTGCTCAATAACCTAATTTAGTAATAACATCGGGGGAGGTCTGTGCAAAACAGGGTTTCTATTCCTGCTGTGAAATGCTCTACCCAGTTACAATGAATTTGCGCCAAAAAGTCACAATTTGAAGCAAAAAAAAAAAGCCACAAATATGATTTATACAACTGATTGCTGCAACTGTGTTGTTTTTGGGGGAAGCAACATTTGGATCCTCCAGATAGGCCATCAAAATTATGGTCTAAGAATTCAAACACATTTCTGTTTTGAAACCAGTGGTGGACGCAGCGTACCCAGATAATTTTGGAAAGTCGGTTTTGTTCAACTCTTGCATTTATTTAATTATTGTACATCCCTATCATGCGGGGCCATCTCATCATTTCATTTATTGTTATACTTTTGCCTACCCCAGTGATGTTTGTGAAGAGGCCATTTCAGTTTTTCTTGTTTGTACCCATTCCCCCTTCCCCTGAGTCATGATGGGAACTGAGCCTTGGCTCACTGCACCTCTCCCAGTCACTAATTTTCAAATAAATTATGTATAGAATAATGCATGGAGAAGTGTATGTAATGAGATTTTATGCACACCTGAGGTGTGTGATGCCTTGTCGTGCATTTGACAATCATGGGTGTGCATAACTAGTTATCATACACTTCCCCATGTTTTATTTTTTATAACTGGTTCCTTTAATTTTTTTTGTTGGACAGGTACTTGTTGAACAGTCTAACGTCAGTTTTGGTTTTTCTTAGAGTGTTTCTTTTTTCTTGCTGCTCTATGAATTTTTGTCTTTCTAGGTCACTAGGTTGCTGAAATGGTGATGAATGTGTTATTTTTAGGTGGATATACAGACGTTAGTAGATCGTTGGTTATTTTTCATTTCTGTGAGATATGTGTCTTTCTTCAGCTGCACGTAAGTTTGATTCCCCTCAGCAGTTTCAGTAAGGGTAGTGCAATTGAGTTGATAGCGCAAGCTGACTGCACGAGGAGTCGGTAGCGCTAGCATGAGAGTGATTTTTAGAATTTTTGCAAACGGTGCTTAATCAAACTCTGTTATATTTGGGTGATTATACATTTTTTATTTTATTTATTTTATTTGGCCATGCATAATGGAATTTGACAGCTTCTGCCCACAGTTGATAATCATCACTAACTAGTTATTATTAAATAATTCCTGCCTGGCACTTTGCATGTCAAAAGATAAACCTTGAAAGTAACGGGCCATTTCACTAGCAGCCAGTATAGCTCTCACAGTGCTGGTGTGGTATGAGATGGGGAGACTGTTGATCAATCAGCAGGGCTGCTGTGTTTTGAACCAGCTGTAGGCAGCACATCAGACACCTCCAGATAGCCCCAGGTATAGAACGTTGACATAGTCAAAGCACGACGTGACAAATGCATATACCAATGTAACCAGGTCACCCATGGTCTCAGCATGTGGCCTTCCTCTGGACCTGCAGCAGCTCTGGCTGACTTCCTTCCTTGAAGCAGCCCTCCCGCAGTAAACACTGGTATTGAGAATTCCTAATAATACCTGTGGTGTACCCTCGGGTCTCCCTTTCTTTTTTTGTTATTGTTTTCTAACTAATTGTTTCCCAGTTACCTCTGTCACCTACTGTGATGATGGTATAGTCCAGTTACACTGTTCTTCTGTTCAGGAGGGTGGGAAAGTGGCTTTCATCATAACCAGTGCTAGTTTGGCTTCATAATCACTCAGAAGGGGGTGGTGTGAATTGTGAAAGCTGGGTGGTCTGTTTCTGCCCTTCCTAGGAGCTGTTTGTCTCATGTCAATGATATGTCTGACCCCCAGCTGACCTATGCATGAGACTCCAGGGATCACACATAAATTCTGGTCTAGGTGACAGCGTGATGCAGCAGGACACCACTCGACTGGTCCTAAGGTCTCCCTCTCTTTGGGTCAGTGGAGGGCAGGCACAATGCAGAGGCTATTTGCTTTGAGGGTGGGCTAGAGCATGTAGCTCTGCGACACTTCCCTGTGGCCAGCTTGTGAACACGACATGGCAGGGTCTCATGGAGGCTACCAGTGCCCATGCCCCTGGCAGCCGTGACCAGGTTCTGCAGACCGCACTCTGCTACTGCAGGGATTGGAATGGGAATAAAATGAGAAAAAAACAAGGATTACCTGAATAAAACTTTGACATTGCTCTCACAGGTCAGACATGGTGGAAGTAAAGGACTCATATCAATACAAAGATGACCAGAAAGATGACCCGGATGCTTTCTCCCGTGAACCCTTCATCGTCAGGTTCAATGCGCCAAAAACAGGTGAGCAAACTGTCTGGGGTTGGGTAGGAAGGGCTGCAGTATCCCTCCTTCACAGTCTACAAAAACACCTTGTAACATGGGGAAGAGTTGGGTTGCGCAGGATTGGTCCAACAGCATCAGGTGACCGTTGACTACTTCTAAAGTAATCCACAGTTGTCTGAGAATTAATCAGTGGTAAAGTGCACCCACATTTCTGTTCCCCATGTTAGTTTCCTGTCCCAAAACAGTCTTAGCCTGCAATTCACAGTCGACCAACATATGGCTGTCAAATAAGAATAGATATGCTTAAGTGAAAATTCTGGTAGTTGAAAACATCTATATAACTGTGTAATGTGTGTGTTTTTTTTACTTGGTCTATTGGCTCAGAAACACATACCCTTTAAGTAACTACACAGTAATGTATGCCACATATGATTTTCCAGATTGCCTCTATGTCTTTTATTAAATATTAAAAAAAACTACTTTAACAGTGGAGCCTAAAAACCACAAAGCACATACCTTGGACTAATGTCTATCAAACCAGAAAGTTTCAGGTTTCAAAGTCTCCTATTTTTTTAGTTATCAGGTGGCAAGAAAAGGCTTAACATTTTCAAAAACTGAGACTTTTGCATTTTTTGCACCTCTGTAACTTTACTTCTCCATAACCGATCTACATACAATTTACAGTATCAAACGTTCCTGACACAGAGGCTGTGCTTTCTAAATTTCATGTAAATCAGTTGAAAGGGGGCAAAGTTATTAATGTGCAATTCTGGCTGTAAAATTCACAGATAAAAAAGATTTAAGCCTCAGTGTACGACCATCTGCATTTAAATATATGCATTTCCCATAATGCACAGCAGCCAAATCCCAAACATCAAACATAGCAGAAAAACTGAGATGATTCCACAGTTTACAAAACTAAATCAGTCAAAATGAGCACATATTCTCAAATGTCGATTACATTTGCTTGTAATCAGTAATTGTTCATCATTGC
This sequence comes from Neoceratodus forsteri, assembly GCA_016271365.2. NCBI lineage: Eukaryota > Metazoa > Chordata > Ceratodontiformes > Ceratodontidae > Neoceratodus > Neoceratodus forsteri. The sequence goes on along the minus strand of CM028138.1, from coordinate 276,201,314 downwards.
AGTCACAATATAAAAAAGTTAAGCATGTAGTTTCTCCAGTCAGGTGCAATCCCCTTTTTCTTCCCCATGGTAGGAACCTTAATATCCGTCCAGAACCTTTGTAATTTTGCACTTTACAATTACAGTTATGCAAATGTAACACGAGGAAGAGAAACATGAAAAGAGTGCCAAACCCTTTATCTTCCCCATGTTACAAGAGGATTAATCCACTCCAGAGCGTGGGTCTCTCAGGGTTTAATTTATGGCTGGGTGGTTGGAACCATTTGGCCTCGTGATCCAACCCCACCCCAGCCATATATTAATCCCTGAGAGACCCACGCTCTGTCGTGGGTTAACCCTTACAACTCAGTAGTGGCTCACAGAAATACAGCATGCTATGGAAGCCCTCTTCACCTCTTACATCCTACAGTTGTAACCCCTAGGTGGCACTATCCCAAGGGATACTACCCCTGCCTGCGTGACTAGCTGCAGGTTGAGGGGCATGAGCTTGTGAAATGGGTGCCTCCTCCAGGAGGGTTGGTTTAAGGGTAGTGTAGCTGCTCTGGGTACAGCCATCTGGGACACTGATACCCCCCCAACCCCTCTAGTGGCCTATACTGGTCAACAATTAGACAGTTACGATGAACACCAGAATGCAATGTTATACCCACACTTGGCACACTTACGACCAGGGCTGGATCAATTGCACTGGCCCTGGAGACCCCCTGCAAAACAAGGCCTGCAATGGAGAAAGACAATAGCAACACAGTATCCCCACCACAAAGGTAAACAGTAGCCAGTGTAAATGCAAAATGATTTAGATCTGATTTATTGTGGAACATGAACAGGGGAGGGGCAGTAATCTGATGTTTGATTCTGGATCTGATTTAATCATTCTAAGTATGCATGCCTCTAAGAGTCTCTCTAACACAGTCACACACACTCTGGGGTGCCCAGTTGGTCTGCAGGCTAGCCTGAAGTGTTGCCCGGGGTAGGCCGGCATTGCAGCTGTTGTTGGGGCCCTTAGGAAGGAAAAAACACAACATGCACTTTTAACCCACAGTTTATATTCTGGAGCCAGAGGGCTCAGTTCGTAATGATCAACCAAAACAATTAAATCAGGTGACACACTTTGATTTGAGCTTTGTTGCAGGGAGCTACCCTGGTGTTTACTCACACTGCCCAGACCGGGATGCAGGATGGATGAAATGAAGACCTCAGGATGATTTGCTGGTTTGCCAGGGGAAGCAGGGCCCACACGATGCACCATGGTGATCGAATCCTGTTCAGTGGTGTTGAGCAGGGAGCCGAATCCCCAAGTGGGTCTTTCGTCGGATGATTCTTTGCAGCGTGAATGGCAATCTAGGCTGAGATGGTGAGGCCCAGACCAGGAGGAAAGTTTGGATACAGTCTGGTAAAGTGCTGGATACAGCTTCCAGCTAGCTTGACATTCAAGCAATGTGGGGAACCAAATTGCAACCCACACTACACATTCAGCACAATTATAGTAAAGGATAGGCAAATACCACAGTTCAGATGACAGTCCAGTTGCAATCAACAGTGCCTCTGCGCAAACCGTACGCACTGCAGTTGTCTCAAGTCCTGACAGGCCGATCGCACCGAGGCAAATCTTCGGTCTACACCAGGCGAATTTCACTTTGTCACAATTCAGGATTCTGGTTACAATCATGGCAAATTTGGATAAAGTCCGAGATGTTAATGCAGGCTTCTTCACTCGAGAAGATGGTAGCAGGCAGGCCAGATACAGACTTCCCGTCAATTTCCCCACGCTACTATGCAGAAGCAGCTGCTCAAATTACTCGAGCTGTTCACTCTTTCAACTACAACTACACACTGACTCACTGCTGCAGGCAGCTCGGGACTTTCCCAGTGATTCAAAGGTTCGGTTGGTTGATCCATCTGTCTGTCACAGCAAGGGCTCCCCTCCAGGTCCATTTAGGCGCCAAAGGGTGTAAACTACAATTCCTACAGAAATTCACTCCCATAAAGCCTCTGGGGACAGTCTCCATTTTAGGGTCCTCAAAGGTACTGATTGGTCCAAACTGGCAGTCCAGAACCAAGATGGTGGTAATTAACAGAAAGTCCATGCTGCAAAGGAAGGCAGGTTAGACAAACTTCTATATCATTACTATTAAAGCGATTTACCAAGTTTTGATATATGAAAGCATATACTTCAAGGTGACTGCATATAGAACTGATTCGCAATGTATTTTGATAGATGCATAGCCTATTTTAGCAAATCAAATCAGGTTTTCACCCTCACAAACCAGGAAGTGTCATTTTGTGTATTGGAGCCTGTATTTGGTGACCTTTGACACTCATTACCTTTGCAATGTCACCACAGGGAGATCTGTGCTCTCAATTAAAATTAGTTCTTGGTCACAGCAATTCTGTCTTGATAACAGAACTCTTGGTCGCAGCATGCAGCATGACAATAGCAATGTCAAACAGTTCATTTTCCGGGTCCGATGATGAAAGCATTATGTTGTCCTGCACCAACAGTGATCTTTTCGGACACTGACATAGTGCCACAATTTGACAGCCACTGCATAGTAGATCCCCATGGGGATGACCCTGTGACAGCAGCGAGAATGATGTGGGCAGTAGCTCAGGCAGTCACAGCAGTAGTCCCGATCCATTCCAGTACAGCAGCGAGAGCAGACATAGCAACACTGACTGTTAATATTATATTTTGCTACTTAGTGCTACGGTTTGGTTCCCGTCATTGCTGTCATTTTACTGTGCAAAATCGAGGTATGGTGTGTGTTCTGTTTCTCCCAGCATCGATATGCCCACACAAATGCTAGTGATAGTACCCTGGGTTTTTATATTTTTTTTGGGGGGGGGGGATTGCTTTCCCTATGCTAACGAGTTGTTGGCCACTCCAGCTTGACACTGAGAGCACGGCTCAATCTGGTGGCGTTGCTTGTGCAGGATAAATGGCTCACAACTTATCCAAATCCCTCACCTGGTACTAGTTAGTAGTGACCTCCCCCGCCAATTGATTTATCAGTCACTCACTCTGATGGAGCACAGGGTGGAAATTACAAGCAGGCACCTTGTACCCCAACCACTCCAAACCCTCCAGCTGCATACATACACTTAGAAAAATGCTGCAGCATAGAACTTCTGTTATCTGTAAATTATTTATACTGTTTGGGTCTGTCTTTGCCCTAGTACCAACGGTCTACGCTATAGCTTTCTTCTCTGTTTATGTGTGTGTTTGGGGGAGGGGGGCCTGCTTGTACTTTCCCCCTTAGAGATATCAGTGATTGAAACATAGAACATAGAAACATAGAAGTTGACGGCAGATAAGGACCGCAAGGCCCATCCAGTCTGCCCATTTCTTTTTCTACCTTATAAATGTGCCATCGGCCTTTGCTATGTCAGTGACCTATCTATTCATAGTCATTTGTATTGCTCCCTTATGCCTATCCCATGCCTGTTTGAAGCCCTGCACTGTATTCATAGCCACTACTTCTTGTGGTAAGCCATTCCATGCATCTACCACCCTTTCTGTGAAAGAATTTCCTCACATTCCCCTTAATCGCCTCCCTCTAATCTCATGCTGTGTCCTCTTGTCCTGCTATTTTTCTTATATTTAAACATGTTAGACTCTTTCACCTTGTTTATGCCCTTAAGGTGTTTAAATGTCTCGATCATATCACCTCTCCCCTCCTTTGCTCAAGGGTATACATATTGAGCTCCGTTAATCTGTCCTCATATGTCTTCTGATGCAGTCCCTGCACCATTTTGGTTGCCCTCTCTGGACTGCCTCAATTTGGTTAATGTCCTTGTGAAGGTGTGGCCTCCAATACTGCACGCAGTACTCCAGATGGGGCTAACCAATGTCTTGTACAGAGGGATTATTACCTCCCTCTTACGACTTGTGATACCCCTACTAATACACCCTAACACCCTCTAGCCTTACCTACTGCTTTAGAGGTCTGCTTGATGATTTCAGGTCATCAGTAATGATGATGCCCAAGTCTCTTTCTTCCTTTGTGACTGCTAGCAACTCCCTCCCAGCCTATAAGTGGCTTCAGGGTTTCTCTTCCCTATGTGCATGATTTTGCACTTTTTGCATTAAATCCCAGTTGCCACTCTTCTGACCATTCTGCTAGTTTATCCAGATCTCTTCTCATTCTGCCCACCCCATCTGGATCATCTACTCTGTTGCAGATCTTGGTGTCATCTGCAAACAGACAATGTTTCCCCTCTAGTCCATCTGCTAGGTCACTAATGAAGATGTTGAATAGGACTGGCCCCAGGACTGATCCCTGAGGTACCCCACTTGTGACTTGCATCTCTTCTGACTGTATACCATTTACCACCACTCTCTGTTTTCTGCCAGTCAACCAGTTTGCCACCCAGTTGACCAACTTCTGACCCACCCGAGCCTACTCTAGCTTATTTATCAATCTTCTATGTGGAACAGTGTCAAAGCTTTGCTGAAGTCAAGGTAGGCTACATCAACTGCTCCCCTTGGTCCACCACTCTGGTTACCCAGTCAAAGAAATCTATGAGATTAGTTTGACAGGACCTTCCTTTGTAAACCCATGCTGTCTTGGATCCTGTGCCCCATGGATTCCAGGTGTTGCACTATTCTTTCCTTAAGGGTGCTTCCATAATCTTGCCCACTACTGAGGTAAGACTGACGGTCTGTAGTTTCTCGCCTCCTCCCTGCTACCACTCTTGTGGAGTGGGATCACATGAGCCCTTCTCCAGTCTTCTGGGACCTCTCCTGTGCTCAGAGACTCACTAAACAATTCTGCTAATGGCTCTGCTAGTTCCTCCTTTAGCTCCTTAAGTACCCTGGGATGTATGCCATCAGGTCCCATTGCCTTATCCACCCTGAGCTTAGCAAGCTCTTGTAGGACCCTTTCTTTTGTGAAGGGAGTAGTGCTCACCTCCCTCCCCCCTGTGTCTATGATGCTGAGCTGTGGGCCCTGCCCTACCTTCTCTTCAGTAAATACTGAGCAAAAGTATCTATTTAGGATAGATGCCTTTACAGGGTCCTCCTCCTCACATGCTCCCTTTTCTCCATTAAGCTTAGCAATACCCCCTCTGGACTTTCTCCTTTCACTAATGTATCTATAGAAAGTCTTGTCACCTTCTTTTACTGTTTGTGCTAGTGTTTCCTCAGTTTGGGACTTTGCCTGCCTTACTGCCTTACCTGCTTCCCTTAGGGCAGTTTGGTATGCCCCATCTTCATCCCGCTGTGTTCCCTTATATTTTCTGAAGGCCAGCCTTTTGGCTCTGACCTTTTCTGCTACTGTATTTGAGAACCAAAGTGGTTTCCTTCTTCTTTGCACTTCCTTTTCTGTCTAACACAATGGGATGTTGCTTCAAGTATTGTATCCTTAATGCTTGCCCACTTTGCCTGTACCTCCTCACCTGTGTTTCTTTTGCCAGGGCTAGCTTAACTCTGTTGGCCATCTTATCAAAGTCAGCTCCTCTGAAGTCCCATATTTTTGCCTTGGAATGGGATGATTTAGATGTAGTAGCCAAATTGAACCATACCATGTGATGGTCACTGGCCCCCAGGTGACCTTCTACCTGGAGATCTGTGATCCCTTCTTTGTTAGTCAGTACTAGATCTAGTATCTAGATCTAGATTGAGTAACGTATTGAAGTCACCGGTTCCCCTGTTTATGCCATGTTATAAATTTAAAACTACAAATTATTGCACCAGCTTTGTGTTACCTCTAAGCGCTCAGGAACTATACAGACTGCAGCTGTCATTAGTGGCTGCATAAGCATCTGTAATACCATCCTGGCATTGGCTTATTGCCGCTACATGTGTGCCTCCAGGTGCATTATGAATTGAGCAAAAAATACACAGTACAGTCGATGATCGTCTCCCACCCCCCCAAGGTTAAAAATGACACTGCCAATACCCTTCTCATGGAGAAATAGACTGCATTTATGTTTAGATAGCCTAAGTACCGTTTGATTGGTCCACTACAAAAAGGGGACCTATCCTTGCGGTAGGTACTCAAGTGTTAGACTGTATTTGAACCACCCTTCCTCACTTATGTCACCATACTTCATTACCACTTCAGTCTGTGTCAAGCCGTTTGTGTTTTCCCATTTTTTCCATTACAGTGGATCTCTGATGCACATGCGTAATGTGTACAGCAAATACAACAGATGCTGCACTATACTGTCTCCCATGCCTTACCGATGTCATGGTGCATTGTGTAGACTCCCTGCATTCATTGCTGTGTAGCCCATATTTTGATTCAGACATTATTCCCTAAGTATGCCGAACTGACTAGCACACTTTGCAATATAACACCGTAGCAGCCGTACATTGGTACCACAGTGTCGGGAGAGGATGGCAACTGCAGTCTATTCTTTTGCTGATGCTCCGGAGCACATACAATGATGCTATAATCCCAATTATAAATAAAGACTGTATGTTAAAATGTTAAAAAACTAAGTGTTTAATTTTGAGATACACTGTAAACTATGTAAAGTATAATTATGTACAGTATATAACTGATTTTATTGCATTCATTTATAAACTTAGTGAGGAGCTGGCAAGCTGGAGAAACAATTCAGTGCACCATGTCCCTTTATTCATGCACATCTAAGCATACTTTGGTGATCAATGTTATGGTGCTTGCATGAGAACATCTAATGAGCCCAAGAAAACACAGGAGCACAGGAAAAAATATAAACTGTCTATAATGATGGTGACAATCAGAAATGCAGTAGCAAAGGCAGTTTACTGAAGCAATCACACTAGAAGCAGCACTTGCCAAAAATACACAGTTTATTGCACTGTTCTCCTGGGATTGGACTGTGCAGCTCAGTGCTTATACTCTTTCTGCACATTACAATTCTGAACTGTTGAAAAAATCATCCATTTAACACAGACCTCTATGTACCAATACTGAAAAGCTTACTGCAATTTATAGATCTGCCCAGTTCAAAAGTCGTCCTTTTGTGTCTCAATACGCTACAGATTACAGCTCCACTCAGTTAAAAATGTATTTTTTATACAGACTTGTTATAATTATGTACTTGCAGCACTTACTAAAACTGTAACACTGTACTCAAGCAATGTAGATTGTGATGTTCCTAGAACCAATGGACCTAGGACACAGAGCTTAGATAGTGGTTACCCTTAATGCTAGGAGCCTTGGGAGGAAAACTGCAGAGTTACAGGTTCTCATGGCAGAGGGAGAGGTGGACATTGCAGTCATCACAGAAATATGGGCCACCCAATACAATGACTGGGACCTGTCTGTACCAGGGTACAGATTATTTCGTAGGGACAGGGTGATAGGGAAGGGGGTGGCACTATATGAAGGAAGGACTGAAGTGTGTAAGGGAGGAAGGGAAGAGGGTAGTACGGAGTCACTTTGGATGCAAACCAGGATTCCAAGAATAGGATTCTTAGAATGGGAGTGTACAGGCCACCATCTCAGACGGAGGAGTTAGACAGGGAACTAGCGGGACAGATCTGGAGGACCTGCAGATGGGTAGTGTGGTGATTGTGGGGACTTTAACATGCCAGAGTGGACTGGGCGCCCCACAACCAGGGAACAGAAAGGAGCAGGTACTGCTGGATGCCTTCAGGACAGCTTCCTGCTGCAAATGGTCAGTGAACCAACCAGGTTAGGAAATACCCTTGACCTTGTGCTGACAAATGGGGCTTTGTGAGAGAACTTACAGTGGAGGAACCGCTGTCGAGGAGTGACCACCGCCAGTTATGGCTCACATTGGATATGGGCAAGGAAGGAGGTGGAATATGGCACAATAGTGCTGGACTTCAGGAGGGCCGACTTTGGGAGGATGGGGAAGTGGTAAAGGGTACCTGGCCAGAATTCAATCTAGTATGGACAATAACCAGAGGTGGGAGCTCATAAAGCTGGGGATAGTGGAGGCAACCAAAACCTGCTGCAAAGCCCAGAGCAAGAAGGCTAGGGCTAAGAAACCAATCTGGTTGAGCAAGGAGGTCATGGAAAGGTAAGGAGGAAAAGAGCTGCCTTTAGGAAGTACAAGAAAACAGGGAGGGGGAGGACAGGGAGGAGTACTTGACAGAATTGAAGGAGGTGACAAGGGCAGTAAGGGGAGCCAAAGCATCTACGGAACTCAGGCTGGCACAAGGCATTAAGAAGGGGGAGAAGGACTTCTTTAAGTACATCAGGGAGAAAAGGAGCTGTAAGGACCACATAGTAAGGATTAGGAAGGAGGGGGGTTGGGTGGAAGCAGGGTGCGATAAGGCGGAAGCACTAAATGAGTACTTCTGCTCAGTATTTACTGAAGAGAAGAGGGGGGTGACACCCAAGGTGGGAGAAATGGCAGAAGCAGGGGAAGTGGTGACAGATGGGGAAATCATGGAGAGCAGAGTTTGAGAGGGTTTGAAGGCACTGAGGGTGGACAAGGCGCCAGGCCCAGATGGCATCCACCCCAGGGTACTGAAGGAGCTGGCAGAGGTCCTTGCAGGACCTTTGGCAGACCTATTTAATGCCTCACTACATTCGGGTGTGTACCTCAGGACTGGAGGATGGCTCATGTGGTGCCCCTCCACAAGAGTGGCCCCAAGGATGAACCGGAAACTACAGACCAGTGAGCCTCACATCCATCGTGGGTAAACTAATGGAGACTATCCTGAAGAGAGGCGGGGCCCTCCCAGAGGCCAAAGGACACATGACAGCAGACAGCATGGCTTCATATGTGGCAGATCCTGCCAAACCAACCTAGTCGAGTTCCATGACTGGGTAACTAGGCAACTGGACAGGGGCCATGCAGTGGATGTCCTGTATCTGGACTTCAGTAAGGCATTCGACTCAGTGCCACATGGAAGGCTGGGAAGGAAATTAGTAGGCACGGGGCGGGTGCAAAGCTGGTGAGATGGGTAGGAAACTGGCTGCAGGGAAGGCAACAGAGGGTGGTGGTGGGTGGGGTGCTCTCACACCCAAGGGCAGTGACAAGCGGTGTTCCACAGGGCTCAGTGTTGGGACCAGTGTTGTTTGGGATATTCATTGCAGACATATCATGGGACATCAAGAGCAAGATCAGTCTGTTCGCTGATGATACCAAGGTAGGCACAGTGGTGGATAACCTAGGGGGGATGGCAGGGGTTGCAGGATGATCTGGCAAAGCTTGAAACCTGGTCAGACACCTGGCAACTGGGCTTTAATGCCAAAAAAGTGCAAGGTGCTGCATTTTGGGATGAAGAACCCAAGGAGGAGTTACCAGCTAGGGGGGAGTGCAGCTAGCCCAGACAGAGGAGGAGAAGGATCTGGGTGTGCTCATTACAGGGTCAATGAACAACTCGGCACAATGTAGGAAGGCAGCTACAAAGGGCAACAAAATGCTGGGTTGTATTGCAAGGAGTATATCCTCGAGGAGGGAGGAGGTGATTCTGCCACTGTATAGTTCATTAGTTAGACCACACCTGGAGTACTGCATGCAGTACTGGCGCCCGTATCTGAAGAGGGACATTAAGTTACTGGAGGGGGTGCAGCGCAGAGCGACAAAGATGATCAAGGGGCTGGGGGACTTATCATACGAGAGGGGGTTGAAGGAGTTGAACATGTACTCACTGGAGGAGAGGAGAGACAAGGGTGACATGATTGAAACCTTTAAATACATGAAAGGAATAAACAAGATGGGTACAGAGGGGCTGTTCAAAGTAAGGAAGGGGAGGGCCACCAGGGGCCATGATATGAAACTGGAGTGAGGAAGGTTCAGGAGGGAGATGAGGAGACACTTTTTTACAGAGAGGGTGGTGGCTGGGTGGAATGCGTTACCTGCTGAAGTGGTATGCAGTAGAACAGTGGACTGCTTCAGACGAGGATGGGACAGGACAAGGGGGAGGGTTAATGAAGGGGAAGGGTGGAAGGGAGGGGCAGCTGCAGAATAAGGGGTGCTAGCTGCACATTCGAGCAGACTTGATAGACCTCTAGGCCTTTATCTGCTGGCAAATTTCGTATGTTCATATGAGTAAAATTGAAAATCAGGAGAAATCACCACTTCTGCAATCCCAAAAGCAAGTATAACAGCTGCCAATATATCAAACAGTTTCAGGCATCAGTGCTGTCATTTTTCCCAGTTCAGTTTTGGATCTGCACTCGAAGAGGTTGGGTCCAGGAAAGATGAATGAACCAGCAGTGAGAAAGGTGCAGTGGGAACACCTTCCCTGTGCTGATGTCACTCATGCATGTGGATGTAGAGACAACTGTGGCACAAAAATGTTAAAAAACTAATCATCTGAATATATTTAATACTTTACTTCAGGGCAGCTGAGCTTTGCATCACTCAGTGAAGGGAAGGTGATCTGCAAACATGACATCGGGGGAAGTTGGTAAATCACTTTAAAGTAGATAATCAGCAAACAATCACAGATTCTAGGAGGGCTTCCTCTGTGCAATTAGCGATGGCAGAATGAAGCGGCTATACTGCAGCCCGAGTGGGACTCGAGCCTGAAATTACTTGGTCCTCACCCAGATTAATTATTCACTATCAAAATGACAGCTCTTAAAGAGACAGGCACGGAGGCTAGGAAGGCACTCACGTGCAAACAGTTTTAAAACTGTTAGAACACAGAACACCAGCCTGGCAGTGGGCATTTAGGCAAGCCCAGGAAGACAATTTAGGAACCCCCCTTTGTAGGGGGGTTACACAGAGATCGCCAATGACAGTGGCACAAAAAAAAAACAAGAAAAATGTAATAATAGCCCCATCCCCAAAACCACCAACGAACTGTAGAAATGTTTTTTATTGCTTTATACTGCCACTAAGTTGACCTTATAGGTTCCCTTTTTACTGTTAATTGCTGACTATTTTTGTGCTTTCTGGGCATTCCGTGACTTAGTACCGAACTGCAGAACACCACTCCCATAATATTCTGCACTGGAATACAAATTTTCCACAATATCCTTCTGGTTCAGCAGACATCTAAAGCGGGCTCAGAAATCTTGCAAGAGTGCAGTATTTGTTTTTTTCTAACAATTCTACTATATTTAGGGCAGTGTAAAGTATGTTTTATGGGACATAAAATATTTACCAAAACAAACTTTCTAAAATATTGCTCAATTGCAACCTCTGACGTTTTTCCACCAGAAAACAAAAACAAAATAAGACAAAAAAAAACAGCACTTTTGGCACATTTTATTTTTCCATTTTCACACTCTTTGGGAGCAAGTTTCGAGATGTTTGCAAGGAGGCAGCCACCTCAGGGAAGTATAGCTGGCAGTAATGCTTCCTCAACTAGGGGAGGGAAGGGAAGCATTTCGCAGCTACATCTACCCTTGTGGTAGGCCATGCAGGTTTACCTCCTTCTCAGAAGAAGGGGACACTGTGCTGGTGAGATCAGTATTTAACATTCTGTGGCACCAGCAGGGGAGATGGGAGGGTGAGGGAGAAAACCAGAGAAAAACTCACCACACAAGGATGTGGTGCAGTGGTGCTGGGTCTAGGAGGTCAATGTACCCAAGGAGGGCAATGCCGAGAGGAATAAAAACCTTGATATAAAATGCGCACGCACACACATACACACACACACACACACACTCCAACCAAAGTAAACCCTTGAAATTAGGGTAGAATCCTGGAGGAGTTTTTGCCAGGTGGGAAGAACCATCCAGGGTTGTAGGGGGATGGTAAGGAGGGGTACAGTCACGGAGAAAATATATGAAAAATGTTCCTGAACTCTTTTCCCTTCCTCTTTCTTGTTTGGCAGTCATTCGAGATTTCGTCCTGGTTCCCCAGCATACTACACCAGCCAATGCTACAAAGGAAATTGACGAACTTTATGATGTGTTCCTCGATATCAGGAACCGGTGGAAGACAGAGGTGAGGATGGTGGTGGCGGTGGGGGAGGCAGGACAGCTCCTCATGTAAAACAGAGTCTATTACTTACTAGCGCTACTGGTGCGGTCACTCCTTTAACTCCCCTAGTAGAGATGCCACCCTACAGATCCAGTCAGGTCCCAGGCTCAAGGCAGGCTCTATCATTTTTAGCTGGCTGTGACATGGCAGCCCATGTCATCACTGTATTTGTTCGCAAAAATGAGGGTAACTCAAAGGAACTATTCAGTGCAGGCCTATCTTGACATGGAAGTGGAATGTTGGCAAACCCAACTTACTTTACCTCTGTTGCCGCCACTCTGCCTATCAAAAGCTTCTAAAGAGATGTCTTATTCTTTGCACACCATATATTTACTGTGTTTCATTACAGTGCTGTTCCCCATTTCCTCTCCCACCAGGTCACAGCTAGAAACGAGTCTGTTAAGACTCTGCTTGCTTACCTGGTAAAATTTAACTAACCAACTAACTAACTAAACTAACTAACTAGCATTCTATTATGTGTGTTCCCATTGTGTGTTCTACCCACGGTGTCTCAGGCAAGGATGACTCCACCATTTCACTTCTGGCTGTGTCCAGGAGTACTAATCCCCAGCAAATAACTCACCAGCCACTTCCTCCCTCTGTGTTCTCCCACTGCCGTCCTCAATTCCATAATCATCCCATGTTCTTCCTCTGCATCTACTCCCATCCCCACCCTCGGTCTGCAGCCTGTTTCACTTGAAATAACCCTCTTGCTCGCTCCCTCAATGTGTTTTCTTGCCTTCACCAACACCCTCCATTCTTGACCCCTGGTCAATCCTGCTTATCCCCTCTCTGTTCTCCTCCCACCCACCCCACCCACCATTCCTATCCCCTGGTCTCACTAGATAACCCTCCCACTCACTCTCTTCGCATGTTCTCCCACCAACACCCTCCCACTTCATTATTGGCCCCAGTCTAAAACCCAATTGCACCCTCCTTTCTCCATGTTGGCATCCGCCAACCATATCTCACAGCTATGCCACCGTCAATGGCAGCATCCAACTTGCCCTGTCCTGCCGCTGATGGTGGCAGCGTCAGTGGCCCTGACTGGGCCTCCATCATTACTGACAATTATGGTGCTGGTGTTTAAGAGGTCCGACTGGGCCTCCATCATTATTGTTGATGGTAGTGGCATACAATAGGCCCTGGCCAGGCATTCTGTAGTGTGGTGGGGGCTCTTTTATTGGCGACCTTAACTGGCCATGCCCCAACTGTAATGGTGCTTGTGTTTTATTTCATTACTGTTGATGCTGGTGCAGACAATAGGCCCCAGCAGGCTTCCAGCAGTGTTTCAGGGCTTCCTCTTATTGCCACTAGTAGTGGCTGTGTCAAAGAGTCCTGAGCAGGTCTCCACAGCTGTCAAAGTCAGAACAGGAGTGAGCTGAGGGGAAACTGAAATAGTGTGTTTTTAAACTGTACCACTGAAAAGCACTGTTGGAGCTAAGGAGCCTTGTGGCTATTTTCAGTTGGATGTTCTCCTGCCAGTCAGCTACTCCAGTGATGCCCTGGGGGCGGGACAACCTTCCCCCAACCTGCAGCACTTCTAGCTCTTCTGCTCTAGCAGTCTCACATGAGCGGTTCTGCATGAGTGTTCCATGCGCGAGTGGCACAGAACAAGCTCCTATTTTCAGTCGGATGCTCTCCTGCAAACTGGTTGCTCCATTGATGTTCTGGAAGTAGGACGAACACGGACACCCGACCAGCAGAACTCTTCTCCTAGAGTTTAGTCAGAGCAAAGTCACCATTACAATTGAGCTTTGGGGTCATGATCCACAAGCCAAAAGGGCTCCCTTGTACCATTCAGCCAGCAGTATCACTTTAGCAGCAAACCTGCTGTTTTCAATTGGATGCTGTCCTGCCAACTAGCTACTCCACCAATGCTCTGGGGTTGGGATAACCTCCCAGACCTGCAGCACTGCTAGCTCCTCTGCTCTAGCAGTCCCACATGGGTGGTCCACTCAATGGGAGTCACCAGAACATAGAGGACTGCCCAATTCCCTCCTGGCAGCCTGCAAGTCTATTATTGATCTACTTATTACCGTGTTGTGTGCCTCACAACTAAGGTAGGAGGGGTCCAGTGTTGCGCTATGTTTAGCTCTCAGTGTAATTAGGGTTTATTGCTGCTTAACTTCATGTAATTGTTAGTGCCTCCAGCTTACAACTCAGTACTTAACAGGGGCTTATTATAATTGCTATTGGTACAGTGGACTGCTGTTTCTTGTAACTACAGTATCACCTATTGGCAAGGCCCCTAGAATTCTTCGGCCTCAGAATTTTGTGCAGAACTTGCAACCTACCACAGAACTTCTGCAGTGCCGCAGAATTCACTGTCCTTGGTGATTCTTTATTAATATTTCCATTTATCCATAGAACTTGGTTCCCTTCCCCTCTTTTTATATCCCAAACTCCTCTATGCTCAGAATGGAATGTTATCAGTGCTAGAACATCATACATTAGCTAATGATATGGCTGCATTCGGCCACAGAAATGAATAGTTGCTTCTCTACCATAGCTCTCACTGCCAGAGGCGGTCTCACAGCACATCAGGCACGATGATATTTGTTGTTCAACCTGCTCTACAGCCTAATACAATTTTAAGTCTTGTGTTATTGTGCCTGAGACAACTTAAACAAAACCCTGACAATAGCATAGACCTGCTAAGTCCACACCTTACTTTGTCCAAGCTTATTTGTGCCTTTAAGGTATAGGGATGCTAGCTGAAATGAATAACTGGTAAAATTAATTAACCTGTCATGTTTAAGAAAAATAATGTAATTATGCCAAGAAAAGTGGAATATAATACTGTGTAGACCTGCTGAAAGAATAGACCTGTTAACTAAACAATTGCACTGTACGAATTTTTGCCAGGGTTATTGATTACATATTGTCATTGGGTGACAGAATCACCTAAACGTTATGGAGAAATGTTGTGTGTAAGGCCAGCTGTTGGGCCAGAGGGTTGCATGTTGTGTTCCCATGCCAGCAACTCAGGTTCAGAGACGAGCTCTGGGAGCTGGCTCAGCAACACAAGGATTGGGGGAATACATCACTGCTCTGAGCCTAGGAAGGTATGGTGTAATGTTCTGTCACATGGGGGAAACATTGTGATGGGCTGGAGAGCTTCATCTCACAATGGGTTCACATGCATGTCATGGCCTGATGGTGTTACGTAGTGTGCAGGGGAGGCGGGTTGGCATGAAAAATGAGTTTGGCAATATCTCCTCTTTTCTGTTTATTCCATTTCAAAAGGGACCTGTATGAATGAGGATACAATTTCATGGAAATAAAACAAACAAATATATATATATATATATATATTTATCAATCAATCAAATCTTTATTTATAAAATAGCGCTATTCTCAAAGGACCATCGCGCTAGTACATAAGCAGTAAAACAAATTCACATATAAAACAATTGCAGCAGCTTATATAAAATCAGAAAATGCCAAAGTAAATAAATAAGTTTTCAAGGCAGATTTGAGGCTCTCCACTGTCAGGCACTGTCGTATCCCATGAGGTAGAGAGTTCCACAAGGATGGGGCTGCAAATTAAAATGCTCAGGCCCTAGATGACTTTAAACGGACACTGGGAATCTCTAGCACTTCCTCGTCGGTGGAGCAAAACGGCCGGGAGGGGCAGTAGGGATGAAGAAGATCTTACAGATGACTCAGTCCCTGTCCGTGTAGGGCCTTGTAGGTCAGTAAACCGACCTTAAAGGTGATCCGCCACTGAATAGGCAGCCAGTGCAGATCGCGCAGCACCGGTGTGACATGGCAACTATGAGGTAGCCCAGTCAGCAGCCTTAGCTGCTACATTCTGCACTAGCTGCAGTGGCGGATATCAACCCATGGAAGCCCTAGGTAAAGGGCATTACAATAATCAAGGCACGAGGTTACAAAAGCATGAACCATATATATATTTTATATATGTGTATATATATATATGTATATATATATATATATATATATCTCATCTCTCTCACTATATAAACAGTGTATGTATATACTGTATACACACACACACACATTTGTATGTATGTTAGTATGTTATGGATTGCATATAAATATATAAGTGGTACACAGTAGGGACCTCTTGAGTGGTGTAGACAGCACAAATAACTATATAAGTGATACACAGTGAGGACCTCATGATTCATATAGACAGCATGAGCATAGAAATACCTTATTTATCACATAAGGTCCTCTGCTCATTTCATTTATGCAGTAGGCTAGGACCTTAGGAGATAGATATCTTTTTTGCCTTTTTAGATATAAAATTATTTCTATATGTCTCTTATATTTTGAACTAGTGTTACTGTGCTTCCCCCCCTCCTGATTACTATAACCATTGCCATGGACTTGAAGTCAGGATAACAAGCTGACACTGTGATGTGGTAGTTTGTAAGTGCTGCAGAACTGCCGCAGAAATTACAAACCAATGCTGCAGAAGTTCTGCGGCAAATTAAAATCTTGCCACAGAACTTGGCCCCAGTGTACCACAGAAAAGTAGGGGCCTTGCCTATTGGTAGGTTCATTTATTGTGTGTAGTTACCCAGTTTCATTTAATCCCCCCAGCCTTCCTATCTGGGTCAGATTTACGCTCCCTCTTGCATCCCTATCATACATGGACTCGCCTATGCTACCACTAGCATCACTCACTGGGTCAGACCTACACTCTCCCTAGCCTTCCTAACTGTGTCAAGCCCACACTCTCCAGAGCCTCCCTTTGTGGGTCAGGCCTATATGCCCCCTAGCCTCCCTGGTGTTGTTACTTCATTGGTAGGCTTATCCACTATGCTGCTCCCTATCCTAACTCTCCTCTCCTCCTCCCTCTTCCCTTCTCCCTATCCTCTTTACCCCCATCCACTGCCCCTTCCCTCCCCCTCCCCTCCCCTATACCCTCCACCCTCCACCTCCCTCCCTTCTCCACCCCTGACTTTCTGGGTACTGTCTTCTACTTCACCCATTGGCTCCGCTTGAAGTTCCCTGGCACTTCCTGCCTCTCTCTCCTGTCTCCCTGTGCCCCTCCCTTCCACCAAATGGCTCCTCCTGTTACTTATGGTAGTAGGCAACATCAAACGTAACCCTGGCCTCATCCACTCTACACCACTGCAGCTGCCCAAAGGACTGTGGGTGTCTCACCTCAACATCAGCAGCCTCCTCCTGATGCTGGATCAGTTGTAGCCCATCATAGTCAAAATCCAGCCAGATGTTCTTCTTATCTCAGAGTCTTGGCTCACCAACAGTGTCCAAGATTCTGCAGTGTCCATCCTCAGTTTCTCTGTAGCCAGGCGGTATCACCCCAAGAGAGAAGGTGGTGTTGCAATCTACCTGTTCTCTGGCATCCAATTTGCTCCTGAGCTATGTGCCTTATCCCCTCTCCTATGAGCTACTGCTCCGCAAACTCCACCTCCCCTTCTCAGTCCCTATTTTTGTTGCAGGGGTGTACTGCTACCCTGGCCTGTCCCCTGCCTTAGTCTCCAAAATCCTCTCTTTTGTCTGGTCACATTCCTCAGCTGATGAGTTGCTTATCCTTGATGATTTTAACAATGATTAGCTCTCCTACCTGGCTCACAAACTTTACCAAAATGTTAAATCCCTCCAACTCAATAGCTGCTGACATCTATTCTGCCCTCCAATCCTTCCTGTCCAAATTTATAGCTATCTGGGATCACCATGCCCTCTCAGAAAAAACAGGGTTGGTGGTTCCCACATTTCCTGGACCTCTGCTGAGCTGCTGGCTTACTTTTCAGTCGGAGACCTAGTCTTGTGATCCTACAAGATCACCCGCTCCACTGCTGCCCTGTTAAATTACTGGACCCTTTGAAATGCTTGCACCAAAGCCAGCAGGCTTGCCAAATCCAAATACTTTGCATCTACACTCCAGAATAACCTTAACCAACCCTCCAAGTTCTGGAAAGTAATACATGTCCTTTTCTCCACCATGACCCAGTTCTCCTCCCCACCCCCATCTTCAAGATTGGAAACTCCCACATCATTGACCCTGCTACCATAGATTCTTCTTTCAACTCTTCTTTCACCATCTTTGCCCTTTCTCTCTTATCCCATACCTCCTCATCCCTTGCACTCTTTCACCTTCTCTTCTGCTACTCCCTCTGCCTCCTTCAAGGCCCTTTTAGCTGTTAGCCCCAGAACAGTGTGAGTCCTGATGGACAGTACCCAAGCTTTGGCATCTCTCTGCTCCTGCCATCATCATCCTCATTGTCCACCTCCTGAACCCCTCCTTCTCCGGGCCGCCCAGTGGGGCTGAGGGTTAAGGTGCTGGGCGCCACACCTCGTGCCTTGCTGGGGACCCGAGTTCGGGAGCGAGCTCGGGAGCTGGGGGTCTGCAGGGGATGGTAGAGGATTGAGAGCCTGATGAGCGGCTCTCCTCTGGGCGGGTGGGTGAGGGATAGCCTGGTGTATTAGCGGCTCCCAATGGAGATCGGGAGCACTGCAGTGCACAAGACTGCACATCACACAGTGTGGCTGACACAGGCAGGGTTGTCATGCGCCGTTGCATCAGGTGTGCCCACGCAGGGAGGGAGACCCACTACGAACAGGGAAAACACTGGCCCCGAGGAACAGGCGATGGCACCTGTCCCCCATGCCCTCTGCTGGGCTTACCCAGACTGGCCTTCCAGTTCCTCCTGCCAGCCCTCATCTGCAGCCAGAGACTGCCTTAGAAGAGCATCCAAGAGGAGAGAGTGATGGGGTGCTGGCTGCGGAGAGTGGAGGAGAGAGGAGGTACAGTTCTGGGAGCCTCAGGCGGGCAGGACACAGACAGGATGCCTGAGCGAAGGTTCCCTGGGCCACAACCAGAGTGAAAGAAAGTCGACAAAAAAAAAAAAAAACTCTCCTCCTCTCCAGCCTCTGTCCTGGATGCCTCAAAATATCCTATTGTTATCTTTCTCCCTAAAAGGGTTGATCTTTCCACTCCTGGTAACTAGCGTCACATTTCTCTCCTCTCTCCAACATGGCCAAGCTCCAGGAACACATTGTCCTTTCTAAGCTCTCCACTTTCCTCATCTCCTCCTTCTTTTTACTCCTTTCCAGTCTGGTTTCAAAAAGTCCCACTCCACATCCGCCTCCCTCCGACTCGCTGACTCCATCCTGTCGGGTATGAACCTGGGCCAGTTCACTTCGGCTATCTTTGCTGACTTGACCAAAGCTTTCAATACAGTGTCCCACTCCTTTCTACTGGACAAGCTTAAGGAGGCTTCTCAGTCAGCTGGTTCCACTTCTGCCTTAACAACAGGTTGCAAGCTGTCCGTATCGGAGATATCTCATCCCCTTACTTTCTATCTGCTCAGGCGCAACCCAAGGATCCATCCTGGGCCCCATACTCTTTTCCATGTTTCTGAATGATCTTCCTACTGCCTGTTTCTCTGCATGTATGCAGATGACACAGGGTTGTTAGCCTCTGGCTCCTCTGCTGCTGGCCTTGCTGTCTGACTACAAGAGGAGTTTGACAGCATCCAGCACTGCTTCAGATCTAACCAGCTGTCCCTCAGTACCAAGTAAAAAAGTCTCAATGATCTTTAACTCCCAGTAAAGGCTCGCGAGGCTCTCTCCCCACCTATCCGTGCATACTCTCAATGATACTGGCATTGAGGATGTTACCTCCTTTAAGTACCTTGGGGTCTGGGTTGATTGTCACCTCAGCTTCACAGAACACATACAGTAGAGCTACCATCCACCACAAACTAGGTGTGCTGCACAGGAACAGAGCCAGTATTTGATCTCCTGCCTGCCAAGAGCTAGTTTCGAAGATGATCCTCCCTATCCTTATCTTCAACTATGGTGACACTGCCTACAGCACAGCTCCCCAATCCATCCTTGCCAGACTGGACCCCCTCTTTCACTCATTCTACCATTTTGCCTTGGACTGCCATCCCCTTACCCACCCCTGCTCCCTTTACTCCACCCTCTCCCTCTCCTTCCTTGATGCCAGATGTCTTGCCCAGTGTGCCTCCTTCACTTCCCAATTGCAGCTTGGCTCTCTTCTTCCCTACCTTTCTGACCTCCTCTCTTCCACCTCCTTCCTCCTACCCTCTCCAGAATACTACATCTCCTTTTCTTTCTCTTGCCTACAAAAAAACTACTGCAGGCCAAAGCTAACGTCTCGTATCGTTTCCCCAAGCTCCGAGCTTCTCTTCCTCTGCCTATCTGCTCAGCCTCTTCCTTCTTCTCCCTCAAGTCCATGCTTCATGACTTTGCTACCCTCTCCTGCAACTGTATCTGACCCCTGACCTTAGCAGCCCTTCCCCATTCCTGTCTGTTAGATGCCACTCTACCAGCTTAGAGAAATGTTTGCCATCTGAGGCCCCCAGTCTGTTTAGTGTTATTTGCTCCTATTATGTGTTCACATCTGGAAATGTATTGCAACTTGACCATTTCTGTACTGTATTTGCATTGGTTACTCTTGCACCTTCACATTCAGTACTGTATTGCATGTGCACCTTATTATATTGTCCTTTCACCTTTTATTTTTGGTTGCGCTGGTCCAGCTGTGCAAATATTATGACTGCTGAACTGTAATGTATTGTTATTACTCATGCACCTTATTGTATTTTTCTTACCCCTACACCTTTTGTATTGTCTGCTCCCTCACTCCCCTCCACACAACCCCTCCTCCCACCCCCACCACCAGATGCATCTGGAAACAAGCTTTACCAACTCAGTATGTCTTTCCTGGTAACATTTCTGAAATAACAAAATAAATAAAGAAAATGGTACTGTAACTGTCCTGCTGTAGGAGTCTGACTGAAAAAAGAGAGTGAAATGACTATTGGAATACATTGTTCATTTTTAATTTTAAGGGTGACATTTAGGTTTCAAAGTGTGAGTCTTGGGGCCCCTCCACTGTCCAAATGGAAGCCTGTTGCACTTCTGTGATGGCAACTCAGGTTCAGAAGCAGACTCGGGAGCCTATGTGCAGGCAGCGAGCTTCAGGGAAGAAGCACTCTGTCAATGGCAGCGTGTCCCAGCTTGAGGAAGAGAAGTGGCACGTTCCAGTGCTACAGCAGCTCCTGCTGGGAGGCTGGAGAACTTGCTCTCCCAACAGGAGCACACTGCATGACTCTACGGCACCTCCCAACACACACTGTGTGTGCCACCTGGGCATGGAGACAGAAACTT
The DNA here is from genome assembly GCA_016271365.2 of Neoceratodus forsteri. NCBI lineage: Eukaryota > Metazoa > Chordata > Ceratodontiformes > Ceratodontidae > Neoceratodus > Neoceratodus forsteri. The sequence goes on along the minus strand of CM028138.1, from coordinate 276,180,323 downwards.
GATGGAAAACCCAAGACTGGACCAGCATAAAGGTCTGCCCACACAGGCCCTGCACCACTGATTAAGCCACACACTTCCTCTGGATCAATGAAGGGATTATTGTAGTGGTTCGGAACTTCTTAGGCCCTGCAGTGGGGGTGGGGAGCAGTGTGTGCAAGCCCTGGTGAACAGTGGATGCGGCAAGTACCTGGAGATGGTGGGTGACCACTCAGTGGGGGCAAAATAAATGGCAGCATGTTTCTGAATGAGCATAAACACTTAAAGAAAGTGAGTCTCACTCAGGAAGATGGAGATTTCACAGCACAGAGCCTGTTTCAGTAACACCTTTAGTGGCAGCATGCAACTGGCCTCCTCCTATGCCACTCATGGTGGTAGCATGGCTCCTGCATTGCCTCCAATGGAAGTATCCAACACGCCCCAACTGGCTTCCTAAGGTGCCCCCAGTGGTGGTGGCTGCTAGTAAGTTTTCATGTGTGTGTCTGTATATACCGTAATGCTGCATATGTGCGCATCTGTATGTGGTCTTCGTATAAGATGCTGTGCATCTATGTCTGTATAGGTAGTCTTTGTGTGTGCCAGGGTATGGGGGAAGGGAAATTGTTTAACCAGGAAAGACGCACCGAGCCAGAGCTCGTTTCCAGGTGCGACCTGGGAGCACAAGGAAGTTAATTGACTTGCTCAGGGTCACATAGTATGTAAGTGGGAATTGATGGGATTCAAACCCAGGTCTCCAGGTTTGCAGCTCAGTGTTCTTAACTGCTACGCTATACTGCCTCCTATGTAGTGTATGTAGTATGTAGGTATGTAGTGCTGTGTGTGTGTGTGTGTGTGTGTGTTCCCTAATGCCTATCCCACCCCCCCATACCCTCCCTCATTTTGCTGGCAGTTGCACTTTGTGGGACTGTTGCTATTGATGTGCTAGTGGTATGCTACATTCTGCACTTCTTTGTGGTTCCTCTCAATTGTCTACTGCGTGCGTCTTATGATATTAATAATTATTATTGTTTTATAACTGTAACATTACTGATGTAACATGTTACTGTACTCCTCACATCCCCCCCGAACACATCTGGAAATGAGCTGTTAGCTCAGTGTGTTTTTGATGGTGAAACTCTTAAAATAAATAAATTAGCCATGTGCTCACTGTGATGTTATTTTATGAGGCCATGCAAGCAACTGGTAGTTAAACCTAGTAATTGTGTGAACCTGGAGACCCTGGGTCCCATTCACAATCACACTTTTGTGCTGCAAAGTGGTTGAAAGGACCACTTTGGGGCTCCACCAGCACTGGACCCACTCATTGGTAAAACTGGAAATGTTTAGGTGGGGGGAAATCTCACATTTAGATTTCTAGGTGGTGGAACTATCATTTCTAGGTGGTGGAAGTCTCCTACAGTAGACAATGGAGAAAGATGACAGAGGTTTGTCATACAATTGGTTAAGAGGTGCTGGAACTGCGTTCCCGTGGGCTCCAGCCCAATTTAACCCCTGGACCCCCTCAAAGTTTGTTTGACGATTGGGCATCCATACCTGCCACCTGCACTAGACCCCCTCAAACTTTGCCCAGCGGTAGGAAACCCAGCCACACTGCCAGCACCTCTACCTGCTCACCTGAAATCTACTAGAACTGTCAGTGTGTGTCTAACCATCCTGCCGGTACCCTCCTTCCACCCACCTGAACCGTCAAACATACAGCAGCAGGTACCCAAGCCCAGAACCAGTGCCCCCTCCTGCCTGAAAAAGGTTGGCAGTGAATGCCCAGCATCATTCCTGTACCCCCTCCCGTTCTTTTGAGTTCTTTAAGAACCAATAGAGTGTGTTGAACTACACCAGTACCCTACCCCCCCTCCCCACCATACATGCCTGAAAAGAGCTGGTGGTGGGTTCCTAGCAACAGTTTCAAGCTACAAGTCTGGCAACCTGTGCAAAGGAAGTTCTGACTGATCTTGTGCTTTGGGTCCCCCGCCCTACGCAAAGAAACGTATGAGTGATCTCCTGCTTCGTGCAGGGCCCACAAGGATGGTCTGAGGGCTTCTTCCAACTGACTTCAATGAGCTTGCTGACCATGAGGTGAGAAGGTGCCCACAAGAGGAAACAAAAAAGGATCCCCACCACTTGGGAGTGACAAAATACCTGAAGTTACAAAAATGCCTTTGATTATGCTCCATGACTGTTAAGACTGCGGTAGGTCAAGGAGATGAGAGTAAGGACGTGGTGACTGTTGCTTTCATGGGTGGTACTCAGGGTGAGGGCGACGCAGGGCAGTAGTCCTCAGAGGTTTGGGGGTGTTGGTATGGTCGGAGGGGGAACCACTGGACCACCAGGGACAGTGAACCAAGTGTATATGGGGTGATCAGAGGGGTTACCATTGGACCATTGGGATTGTTAACCTAGTGTAACTGGGCGATCAGTGGGAATTACTGAACCACCTAGGACTTCTGAACTAATGCATACTGGGTGATTAGGGGCTGTTGGTTATGACTAGACCACCAGAACTGTACACACACTTATGTACTGGGTGATTGGCTAGACTGTTATTTAAATGAGAGGACCCCCTCATTTGCATAGGTGCAGAGGTATTTTAGTCCCTTGGTGCTCTTGGTGCATTTTTGGTAATTTTGACCCAAAATTTATAGATAGCCTTTGTGTTGCCCCCACCTCATGAACACAACAGCTGTCATTTTTCAAATCCCCTCCGAAACATGTTTTTGCAGTTGCTCTGCAAATCATCTTTTGGATGGAATTTTAAAAATTCCACCTGTCTTGATCATAACATGAGGTCATAAAAAGACAATGTAGATCTTTGGGGTCAAAATGTCTAGTCTACTGAAAATGAAATATTCACTCTCAGCTGGCCTATCCTGGGTAAATACATTGTAATACAAATCACGAAAAGCAGGCCCCCAACAAAAAATGAGATACTGCAACTCCGTTATGCTATCATGGGTAAAAACAGTCTAAAATGTGTAAAAGTGGGACATCATTGAAACTGAGACATTGCATCTCCGCTGTGCTACCCTGGGTAAATATATTGCAAAACTGTCTAAAAGCAGGACCCTGTTGCAAATGAGATATTGCATCTCATCTGGTCTGTCTTGGGTAAATATATATAAAAAATGTGTAAAAGCACGACCCCAGCCGAGCAGACCCCCACAGAAAGCATGCAGCTATGCGTGTCTCTCCTGGCAGAACCACATCATAAAAGCAGGACCCACTGAAAATGAGATATTGTCTCTCAGCCGGGCTCTCCTAGCTAAATACATTGCAAAAATGGATAAAAGCAGGACCCCGACTGAAAACAAAATATTGCATCTCTGCTAAGCTATCCTAGGTAAATAGTCTAAAAATGTGTAAAAGCAGGACCTCATTAAAAATGAGATATTCTCACTCCAGGAATTATTTAATATGATTAACTCTAGCAGTAGGCCTTCTGAGTTGCACTGCCCTGGAGATGAATGGAACTTTACGCTAATAAAGTTCCATTACAAATAAATAAATAAGTAAATAGTGGAACACCTTTTGGTTCATGCCACCATTCAAATCTGCTGCCCTTACCAACTGCTGCCTTCTATAACGCTCAGATTTCATTCTCCACCTGCCTTGTTGGATGCCTCGAAGACAGCTCCTCAGCATAACTGAGAAAAACTTTAACTTTCAATAAAAATAAGTATAAAGTTTAATTTGTTTTATTACTGCTGCCCTTAGTAGTTTTAGTATGTTTCTTAGTTTAGTTTGCGGTATCTCTCGATTTCTCATTGGTTTCTGGAAACCGCTGAGGAACCGGTTAGTTAGCTTACTTTAGTATTAAATCATTTTATTTTTGAAGTTTATAACCTAACTTGTGTTTTTCTTACTGAGTTTATTCCAGTTGTGTTATTTTAGTTAAAATCGTGGTTCTCCTCAGCTGAGGAACTGACCGCTATTTTTTTTATGAACCTGCTCAGTGATGGTTAACCAGTTTCAGCTTGGTTTAGAAACCGATTTAGGTTCTTACTTTTGTATTGGTATATCGAGTGGTGATGTCCAAGAAGCCTAAAAAGAAAACTGGGCCGACTGCATTTAAAAGTTGTATTCAGTGTGTGGAAGTTTTTGCAAAAGCTGACAAACACGATCTGTGTTTGTTTTGCCTTGGAGCCGAACACACTGAGGCTAAATGTGAAATCTGCAAAACTTTTCCGAAGAAAAAAAAAAGAAAAATGCCTTAAGCGTTTAAAGAGAAAATGTCCTCAACTTTGGTTACGGATCCAACAAATCCAACAGCAGATCCAAAAGAAAAGTATAAGGATGCTGACATTAATGACCCTGAAAAAGGCAAGACATCCAGACTTAAAAGACCGGGTGAACCGGTAAAGGATTCGGTTCCTTTAAAGAAACAACACAAAAAGAGGAATATTGGCTCCGCAGCTGGAAAAGCAACGGGGCTCCCAATATCACCGTCCAATATGCCTACTGCTGAACAGGTAGCACAGGCTTTACAAATTTTAAAAGCCTTGCAGAAAGGACTGGCATCAGTTCAACAACAACTGATGGCAATCGGTCCATCGGTTTCAGGGATTGCCCCTTTGACTCAAAGTGCAGTGTCACTTGGATCGTGGTGTGAGAAATTGAAAAATTTCACCCCACAAAATATTTTGTGGAATTCATGCATTTCACAAAATATTTCACGGGGTGAAATGTGAACGTTTGCCTGCAGAACGAGCAAACTTTCGCTTGTGAACCAGCGTAATTAAGTAGTCACAAATTTCACCACCTGAGGGAGAAATTTCAAATTTCACCACTAACTTTCCCTGGTATCTATTGGTCCCCTGGCCACTCACTGGCCCAAATTTACAAAAAATTCTCCCTAGTGTCCAGTAGTCCCCCGACCAATCACCAGACAAAATTGAATAAAGCCCCCTTACCCTTATGTCTCGAGTCTTGAGTGCTGACTTCTTGTGCTAAAAACATAACATCCGCCCAACTCCTCGCTTCTAGTGGAACCCCACACCCCTGTCAGCAGATAGTGTCCCCTCCCCAGTAACCTGATCGGGTTACTGGCACAGCCTCTCCACTCACCCTCCATGGTCGGCAGCCAGACTGAGCACTTCAGTGAATGGGCACATGCTTGTACAAGCACGCGCTCATTCATTGGATTCAGACAACCAGCACTCTCACTACTATTGGAGTGTAGTGAGAGCGCTGGCTATCTGAAGCTGTCAATGAATGAGCACGTGCTTGTACAAGCATACGCTGATTCATTGAAGCACTCAGTCGGGCTGCTGGCCGTGGAGGTGTGTAGAGGACTGTGTTGCTGGCCTGATCAGAGCACTGGTGGTAGCTAGGTAGGCACTGGGTGGGCGGGTGCTATCTGCTAACCGAGTGGGGGTTGGGGGGTTCGCTAGACACCAGGAAGTTGGGCATTTTATTTATTTATTTATTTTATTAGCACAAGGAGTCGGGACTCGGGACATGAGGGTAACTTTGGGGGGGCCTTTATTCAGTTTTGGCTGGTGATCAGTCGGGGTGGGGACCACCAGAAACCATGGAGAATTTGTTTTTCTAAATTTTGGCTGGTGAGTGCCCGGGGCCGGGGGAATCACTAGACACCAGGGAGATACCCATTTGCAGGGGGTGAAATTGCAGGCAAAATTTTGCCATTTCGCTGCAAGTTTGTGAAAAATTTCACATGGTGAAATTGCTGATTTCTTAGCAATTTCACTGGTGAAATTTGATTTCACTACATCTCCACATTTTTTTTTTGAAAATATCATTTTTATTAGAGAAGATTATACAGTTTTTACATCATTTGACATCATTTGACAGTCAGTCCATTATTCATATTAAAATGGAAAGAATAAACTATTTCATTCACCATGCAGAGATATCAAATCATTGACAGGCTATCCCACAGTTATCTAAATAACTTTCCTATGTCGGTGATCTCAGCCTATATGGTCTTCTGTCCCCTCACCCAAATCAATTACTATTCCTGTTTTAATTTTCCTACCCCCCACCCTACCAAAAGGCCCCTCCCAGTCACCCACACCACTTCCTCTTTAATTATAATTGTATCTAACCAACCAAGTCCAACCTGGGACCAAAGCCCCTATACCATGGATTGAGCAGTCAAGCAGGGGCGGTGCTCTCTCAGGGAACAAAGTGAGGGTCCTTAGTCATAACAAGTATAACCCATCTCCTCCACTTTAGGGAGAAAAGTTCTGCCTGATTATTTAGGTTATGAGTTAGTTTTTCAGATCTATATATATCATGTACTATCTTCCTCCATCCTGAAAGAGTAGGTGGTTCAACCGTGAGCCAGAGCCTAGTAATAGCTTTTTTCACTGCAAGGAGAAGTATGTTCAGAAGATAACGGGTGTGGGGGTCCCTCAGCTCCGGTGGAACACAATGAAGGACAAAAAGACTACCCTCACAGGGAAGTCTAAACCCCAGGAGGTCCTCTAGTTCCCTGAATAGAGCCAACAAAAAGGGTTGTAGTTTTGGGCATGACCAGAAAACGTGGGAATGGTGTGCTGCAGCTTCACCACACATGCGCCAGCACGCTGCGGAGCGGGTGGCCCCATAGTGCGTGGTTATTACCAGAGTTCGGAAATATCTTATTAACACTTGCCATGAAAATAGCCTCCAAGCATGGGAGCATGTCGTTTTTGATACCATACGCCAGAGAGCTACCCATTGTTGGGGTGTGATTTGGGAACCTAGTTCCTCATTCCACTTTTCCCTAATCCCAGATGTGTCCCCCCCTGCTGTTTCCAGCAAAGATTTATATATTACTGAAACCACATGTGGTATTCCCTGGGCAATAAGTATTTGCTGGACCACTCGAATCACCTGGGGGTGCGCTTCAGGGGTACGGACTCTGAGGGGCAGGGACTCAAAATAGTGCCATAGTTGCAAATATCGAAAAAAGTCAGACTGTCATAGATGGAATTCCTGACTAATGGTCTGAAATTCTTTGAGATTGGGGCCCATCTGCAGCTGCGGGAGCCGCGAAAGATAAGTGTGTCCCCAGTCCCGGAAGGTCTGGTCCAAAAGGGCCGAGGGGAAATCCTCCAGTAGATCTATCGGACAGAGCATAACCAGGAAAGGCACGATCCCCCAAAGTCCTCCGCATCACCCACCAGACCTGGGCCTGGTGCGCCACCCAAGGGCCCCAGGTAGGTCGGGCCACCAGGGGTGGTCTTTTATGTAAGATCACCTTCTGGTATTCCCGGTCAGGGAGCAAACCCTCCTCAATCTCCCTCCACCGAGGCAGTGCAATATAAAGGAAAGGTGGGTCGCCCAGTAATAGAACTTTAGATTGGGAAGAGCCAATCCTCCCTTCTCCTTAGGGAGGAAGAGAATCCCCTGTCTGATTCTCGGTCACCTACCCACCCATATAAACCTCATCAGAGCCTTATTCCAGACTATAAAAAGGCTGTTCGGGAGACTGAGAGGTACATTCTGAAACAGATACAGAGCTCTCGCTAAAGTTACCATTCGGACTACTTCAATATGCTGGAGCGTATTCATTGGGAGAATGCTCCATCTCTCAAAATCTTGTTTCATCTGGGCTGTAAAGGGGTGATAATTGTTATTCAATGCCTCCTGTGCCTGATGCGAGAGATAAATTCCCAGATCTTTCATCTTGGTGAGGTCCCAGAGGAAAGGGTACCTTGCTTTAATTGTTTCAGAGGGGGTAAAATGGAAGGTGAGAGCATCTGTTTTATTGGTATTCAGTTTGTACCCTGAGTGTGTGCCGAATTCTTCTAAGAGATGAAAAATAGAGGGAATTGAGTTTTCGGGTTTAGTGAGGAAGAGCAGGACGTCATCCGCGTACAAAGCTACCCAGTGTTCTGTCCCATCTATTCTCACTCCCGAAATCTCAGAACCCCTAATTGCCTGGGCTAAAGGTTCAATAAAGATGGCAAAAAGGCATGGGGATAGAGGACAGCCTTGACGTGTTCCCCTGTATAGCGGAAAATAATCTGAGTGGTGTCCAGATGTTTTAACACATGCCTTGGGGGAAGCATAAATCTTCCTCAGAATGGCTATAAAGGGCCCCGGAAATCCCATAGTTGCCATTGTGGCAAACAGAAATGACCACGAGACCCAATCAAAGGCCTTCTCAGCGTCTAAGCTGAGAAGGACCGCTGAATCCCGCCGTGATTGCATCACATGGACCAAGTGTATTGCTCTCTGAATGTTACCTGATGTGGTCCTGGAGCTTATAAATCCCGTTTAGTCGAGACCAATCAGAGTCGGCAATATGGGGTCCAACCGAGCAGCCAGGATGGACATAAAAAATTTGTAGTCCGAATTAAGAACCGATATCGGTCTGTACGAACCACACAGTACGGGGTCCCTCCCTGGTTTGGGAATGACGGAGATTGTAGCATACTCCCAGCTGGGTGGGGGCGATTCACCTGAGAGAACCTCGTTAAACATTGGCAGCAGTAATTTACTCAGTAGCTGAGCTGAGCTTTTATAAAACTCAGCCCCGTAGCCGTCGGGGCCGGGGGCTTTCTGGGTCTTAGACTTCACAATGACCAGCTTCAGTTCCTCCAGCGATATAGGTCTCATCAGGTGGTTTTGCCACACAGGGTCGAGTGTAGGCAGCTTCAGAGCCGCCAAAAAAAACTCAGTACACACCGGGTCCGCCATGTGATCCGGCGTATACAAGGTTTTGTAATATTTGCAAAAGGCTTGTGATATGTTTTTAAATTTAGTATGACATTCTCCCATCTCTGGGTCTCTTATCATTGCAATTGTAGATAGTTTACGGTGTTGGCAGAGTCGGTAAGCCAGCAGGCGAGAGGCTCGAGGTCCAACCTCACCGTATCTCTGCCGAAGGTATGCAAGGGCCACCTCTGTTTGTTGCAGACACAAGGAGTCCAGACTGTTCTTAGTCTGCTTTATCTGAGGGAGAACCGAATCTTCACCTTGCTGATGGGCCATCTGAAGGAACTGAAGTGTTTGTTCCAGCTGTAGCTGCTTTTCCTTCCGTGCCTTCGCTAGCCCTTACATCTCCACATTTGAACCTTCTCTGGTGGAATGTATGGAAGAAGAGGAGGATTTTCTTGGGACTTCAGGTTTGTTCTAGTAATGCTGAATTTTGGGACTGATCCCCTCCCCTTGGTGAAATTCTTATAATTATTATTAGTTATTTTGTTCCTAAATGATCTTAAAAATCAAAAAGTGATATTTTGTTTATCTATGGGATAAGTCGGGGCTGAAGGGGAGGAAAGAGATACAGCGATTGTGCACAATATTCTCCCATTAAAACATCTGTTCATTCGTTGGGTTTTTAGATGATGTCACTCTGTGTCTCAGTTATTTTACTCACTGGTTTAAAATAAGAATACTTCTCTAGTTTAGAGTTACAGTTTCGTCTTCAGATTGGTAACCTTATGTGTAGGTTAATTAACTACCGGAAATGCATAGACAGTTACAGTTTCCTATTGTAGGAAACAGAATTGGGACATTCCACATCTATTAAAAATTTAGATCATTAGTTCCATGTGGCTCAGGGCTTGTATCAACAGCAATTATTGCATTTATATAATATAACTGTTGTTTAAATCTAATGGATACCCCTTAATGACATATCTTTGATGTGGTACAATGGTTTACCGCTTGTATTAAGAGGAGTGGCGTTCTCAATGTTACTTTATGATCTTGTAGTATGCACTACATCAGGAATCTAACTGTATGTTTGTTGAAATGTCAATAAATATAAAGTTTAAAAAAAAAAAAGCAGTAGAACCAGTCCCTTCCTCCCAAAGGGGAAAGGGGTTCTACTCCAGATACTTCCTAGTAAAAAAGTTGGACAATCTGGGACTGGGTCCCAAGGTGGTAAACTGGATCAGAAATGGGCTTAGCAATAGGACACAGAGGGTGGTGGTAAACAGAGTTCAATCGGAGGAGAGGGAGTGACCAGCGGGGAGCCACAGGGGTCAGTACTGGGGCCAGTCCCCTTTAATGCTTTTATAAGTGACACTGCAGAGGGACTGGAAGGAAAGGTATGCCTCTTTGCAGATGACACCAAGATCTGCAATAGGGTTGACACTCGGGGGGGGGGTATGATAGAGAGATAGGCAAGTTGGAGGAGTGGTCAAGACTATGGCAGCTCCAATTCAAAACAAAGAAGTGCAAAATCATGCACTAAGGTAACAGAAACCCAGGAGGAATACAGATGGGGGTACTAGCAACAACCAAACTGGAAAGGGACCTGTAATGGTCATAACAGATGACCTAAAGGTAGCCAAATGATGTGAGAAGGCAGTGAGAAAAGCCAGTGGGATACTGGGGTGCATAGGAAGAGGTATCACCAGTAGAAAGCAGGAGGTGGTGATGCCACTGTACAGACAGTTGGTGTGACCTCATCTGGAGTGCTGCATGCAGTTCTGGACACTGCATCTCTGCAAGGACATAGACAGGGTAGAGGCAGTCCACAGGAGGGTAACGAAAATGGTTCAGGGACTGCACCAGAAACCATACGAAGAGAGACTGAGGACTCTTAATATTTATACACTGGAGGGAAGGAGGGAGAGCATCAAGGGCTCAGCAGGTGTCAGTGGCTCAGCAGGTAGCACACTTGCCTCTGAGACCAGGAGATCAGAAGGCTGTGGGTTCTAGCCCCACACCAGGCACTTGGGTTAAATCCCAATACTGACACTCTAGTGTAGCATGAGGGGGGTGTTGCACTCCTGAGGTGCCGTCTTTCAGATGAGATGTCAAACCGAGGTCCTAACTGCCTGTTCTGGTGGTATATCAGGTGGATAGTAAAGATCCCATGACACTTCTCAAAAAAGAATAGGGGGAAATGTTATTGTTATTGAAATAAAACTAAAATAAATACAATCTTAGGAAAACCCTCAAAACATATAATATACTGTGCACACTCAAACAAAACAAAAATCAGTTCATAGTACACCACTCTTAATTCAGATGTTAATACAAAATCAAAAAGGAAAAGGAAAAAGGCAAAAGAAAACATGCACAAAAATGAACCCCATGATTCCTGAATAAGACTATAACATTTTAAGTACTTTTTTTATTTATTTAGTTTTTGTTTACCAGGTAAGCACACTAGACAAAACAGATGCCTATTTTCGGTGTGACCCTGAAGGTTCCAAGGAAATAAAGAAGCAGATTACAAAACAGAGCTCAGGTAGATAAATATACAGATATTACACAGATGAGGCAGGAGAGGCAAAAAAGAAGCATACAGTAACATACACAGGAGCAGGTAACTTAATATACAGACGTTACAAACTGTGAGCAGAGAGTCAAATTTCAAATACCATTTCAAATACCAAAGGGTGCAAGCACGAGGAACACCATTGGCAGGTAGGGACAGGAAGGTAGGCGAGCTCAGAGTCTGGGTAGGTGCCCCTCAAAGAGGACCAGTGGTATCAGGTGTGTCATTAGTTTAGGAGGGCCACTGGCATCATTAAGTGCAACTGCAGGCCAAGGAGAGCAGCAAGTGATCCCAGAGGGAGTTATGGAAACAGGTATGGGAGGGTGTAGTGCGAACAAGGGCAAGAAAGGAGTTCCATAATTTTGGAGCACAAGACGCAAATGCTCTGTCACCCATTTGGGTGTGGATATTGGGGACCTGGAATATTGCAGGACCATGTGAACTTAGGGAGTAGGAGGAGGAGGTGACAGGTTTGAGGAGCTCTGCCAGAACAGAAGTGGCCATTCTTACCACCTTGTCAGTAAAACAACCTAGGACAAGGCTACGATGCTGGCCCAGTGGAAGCCCAGTAAGCTTATTGTAAAGGTTGCAGTGGTGGGTGAGACGCTGGGCTGCAAGGGCAAAGCGGCATATATTATTGTAGGCCACGTCCCATTTTGAGAGGTGAGTTTTAGTAGCATGAGCAAATGTGCGAGTCCATAGCAGAGTGTGGAAGAAGCCCACTTGCTGCGGGCAGATCTGCGCGCCCAGAAGGTGAGACTGTTTTTGCTCTGTAAGCCAAGCCCAACTTACTATTTACAGCTCTACATACAAGGTGAACATGCTGGGAGAGGTCAAGATGAGGGTCGAGGGTAACTCCCAAGTATTTGACTGAGTTGGCGACCATCATGGGGGAACCATCAGCGCCGTTAATATGCAAGGGCACAGAGGATGCTTTTAACTTAGCCTGGGAACCGAAGAGCATGGCCTGAGTTTTCCTGAAATTGAGGATGTGCCTATTTTCTTTTAGCCAGGACTGTATACTGCTAAAGTCAGCGTTAAGGTGCCGGTTGATGACACTAATGTCAGAGGAGCGAGTAAGGATGACCAGGTCATCTGCGTATAAGGTGGCATTGCGGTGGGATGGTACAGTGGGGAAATTGTTTACAAATAAAAAGAACAGGATGGACCCCAGGACAGACCCCTGGGGAACTCCAGATCTGACTGGGGTGAGCTCGGAGAGGGCTTGTTAAATTTTGTAAGTTGCTGGCATCCTTGAAGGTAACTGGAAAACCACCCAAGGACGGGGGTGGATAAGCCAAGGGAATGGAGTTGTGAGCACAGAAGTGCATGATCAGCCAGGTCGAAGGCCTTGGAAAGGTCAACAAAGATGGCACCAGTGAGTTTGCCTTGATCCATGGCAATCCTAACCTCAGAGGTAACCTTAGCAAGGACAGTCTAGATGCTGTAACCCTTACGAAAGCCATGTTGTGCTGGGGTCAGCAACTCATGTGACTGGATATATTCAGAAAGTTGGAAAGCAACAATGTTTTCAAGGAGTTTGCTGACGGTCGATAAGATGGCAATGGGCCGGTAGTTTTCAAGGTTTTTAGGGTCACCTTGTTTGAGAACCGGGACCACCCTTGACACCTTCCAAAGGTCAGGGATAACCCTAGAGGAGAGCAACGAGTTAAAGATATAGAAGATGGGCAAGACAATGAAGGGGCGCCAAGGTGGAGGAGTTTGGGTTCCTGGTTATCATGCCCAGCACTGGGAGGGAAGAGACCAGAGAGCAGTCTCTGCATCTCCCACCTGAACACAGCCTTGAAATAAAACGAGGGGCTAGGGACAGATTCTGACTGGGAGCAGTGAGGCACGCCTTGCTTACCGAGATCTGGATGAGGAAACAAGAAGGTAGGTATATGCAGACAGGTCAGAGAAATTAGAATTAAAGGCATTAGCAATTGTGAGCAGATTGTTACCATTTGTACCACCTATAGCCATGTCTGAGACATCCCCCTTTAGAGGACTCACTAACTATGTTTTTGATATTTCGCCAAAAATTCCTAGGGTCTCTGGCTGTGGATAGCAAGGCAGATTTGCAGAAATTAGTCTTTGCTGACCTAATAGCTTTTTTGCACACATTTCTGAGACATCTATATTCCTGGTAAATATATAGGTCGTGCAATGCTTTGAAACTAGCCCAGCATTTATCCCTAGACTTCATAAGGACGAGTAGGCTACCATGGAGCCATTTGGTAACAGTAGCCCTTACTCTCCTTTTTATAAGAGGGGTGTGCTTATCTTGCAGGGCAGTAAAGATGGCAAGAAAATTGCTTAGGGCAGTGGAAATGTCAGGAGATTCCAGTACTGGGGACCAAACTGTGTGTCCCAGATCTGCATGGAAGAATTCCAAGTTAAAGCTGGAGAAATCCATCATAAGGAGGATTTTATGTGGAATCCCTTGTGGAGGGACCTTCTAGACACAGAAGATAGGGGTGTGATCCAAGATAGAGTCCAGGAATGTACCAGAGAAGGCCACCCTCTCTGGTCGGTTGGACATCACCCAATCAAGGAGAGTACTTTTCCCCCCTGTTGTGGAAAGCCTGGTAGGCTCCCAGATGAGTTGAGAGAAGGAGAGCCCAGCCAGCAGGGGCTCATATTATCTAGCATTTCCTCATAACCAATTGAGGTTAAGGTCACCTAGTAGCAGCCACTCATTCTCATGGATCACAGGTGTTGTGGAGCCAAGGAGGTATGTTAACCCTTGCACTCCACCCTTGGGAGGATTGTATACGCAGACTAAATGTAGTTTTTTTTGTATTGCCCAGCAGGAGAAGCACATGAAGGAACTCACATGAGGGCAAGGAGGGCAGCTGGTGGGGTATAGAAGATACATTTAGGTGATTTTTGTAATAGATCAGTGTAACCCCACTATAAATGGGGGTTCCCAAAAAGTCTTCCTTGAGCTTGCCTAAATGCTCACTGCCAGGCTGGGGTCCTGCATTTTAGCAGTTTAAATGTGATTACCAGAGCTTGTATAGCCTCTGTGTACTGTCTCTTTAACAGCTGCCTAATTGCAGCTTAAGTAATCTGAGAGGGAGCTTTGTTGAAAGATGTAACTATTTACTGAAAATCATTTAGAGTGATAATGATAATGTAGTTTGTCTAACCTGCTTTCTTCGTAGCAAGGACTGTTTTGTTTGTCTCCACTATCTTGGTCCTGTACTGCAAATTGGACCAAATAGTACTGGTGGGACCTAAAATGTAGCCAGACTACAGGAGTTGTCTGAATTGTGGAGAGAATTGTGGAGAGAATTCAAGAGAGGGTGGGACAGACACAGAAAGTGGATGTATCAGATGATGGCCTGTCCCAGGGGGGTGGGGATGGATGATAGGGGTTTCTGGAACACAAGGAAGGGGAGGGCCTCGGCACCCAACTAGGGATCTGAGGTTCGAGCAGACTCAATAGACCGTGAGGCCTAATCTGCTGGCAAATAGTATGTTAGTATGTTAGTATGAATTCAAAATCTGTAAGAACTTTAGTTTGGGGTTTTTTGCGCCTTTTTTGCAACTGAAGGGGGAGCTCTTGCTTTGACTGACAGCCAAATCAGCCAACCAAATCTTTTGGATCTTGGGGAAGTCCCGGGCTGCTTGCAGTTTTCAGTTAGAACTAAGCTGGAAGCTGAGCAAGAAGGAACTGAAGTGTTTCTGAGCAGCAATCCTGAGTGGATTCGCATGGGAGAACTCTGAAAAGGCTAAATTTTTGGCCCGCATGCCAGTGTGCTGCTCCTGAGAGAGAGAGAAGAGAATTATTTTGGACTAAATCCAAGTTTGTGTGACTAAAGTAAGCTACTGAAGTGGGCCAGGCTCAACCAGAAGAAGACCGAATATTTTTGCTGAATGCGATCGGCTGTCAGGAGTTCCAGCTACCCCTAAGCTCCCGGTGTGTGCAGAGACTTTGCAATTGTGCCCAGGGAGCGCTTTGCCTGGTACAGTAGAATTCCCATTCATGTAAATGTGCTATGAGCTGCTAGTGGGTTGTGAGTTAGTTCCCCACTGTGTGAACTGTGTTCTGCTTGCTGGAAGCTGTATCCAGCCCAAAGCGGACTGCTTCCTAACTTGTCTCCATGCGGTCTGGGCTTTGCCAGACTGGCCCAGCCAGACTACCCACTGTACAGAGAAGCCATTGACGAGAGACCTGCCTGGGGATCAGCCCCCTGCTCCGTGCTTGAACAGGAATGACGCCTCTGCGACTTGTGTGGGCCCTGCTTCTCCTGGCATTCCAGATCAACCACCTGCAGTCTCGATTTTCGTCCAGCCTGTGTCCAGTCTTGGGTATCGTGAGTAAATACCAGGGTAACTCCCTACAACAACAGCTTAATCTGAGTGTGTCATCTGATTGTCTTGTTGTTTCATTTCCTTTTCGAACTGAGCCCTCTGGCTCCGGATTACAAATATCGTGTAGTGTGCATGTTGTGTTTTCCATCACGGGGCCCCAACCAGCTGCAACCTTGGGCAACTGTCCTGGCTAGCCCATCTCTTCTCTACCTGGGTACCCAGAGGTGGACTGTGTGGGGGGGACTCAAAGCGCATGCATAACTGCTTGATTGATATAACCTTTAAGCTAATTAACCTGATTTTGCCCCTCCCTTGTTTAAGTCCCCTGAATAAATCCGATCTAACTTTTTCTGCATGTAATGTGACTGTGGTTCCAGTTTGTGCTCAAAGTACTGTACTGTTGCTATTTGCTGTGCTTAACCTTGTTTTACAGGGGGTCCCCAGGGTTGAGCCAGAGGAACCAGCCCTGGTGATAAGTGCAAACAGTGTGGGTACTTGTGTGGTGTACCAGGGGTATTGTGAAAGTGATTATTGTACAGTGTTCAGGCCACTAGAGGGAAAACAGGGGGGTTACAGTGTCCCAGAGGGCTGTGCCCAGGTTAGCTTGACCACTACGAACCCTGACCTCCGGGTGGAGGCACCCGTTTCAGAACTCAGGCCCCTTAACCTGCTACTAGCCAAGCAGGCAGGGGTAGTAGCCCTTGGGATAGCGCCATCTAGGGGTTACATCTTGGAGGCTCACCACTGGGATTTTGTGTCTTCTAGTGGCCAAAACTACGAGTTATTGTCAAACATAAATGGCTGCCCCAACAGAAGTGGCTGTACACCACTAGGTGGGATGGTGCACTGGGCAGGAGATTGACCCACAAAATACTATACTTATCCTAGATATTCCCCTGGGTACCAATAAGGACACTGTAGAGGGAGTACTTTCCAAGGTTGAATGTTTACAAAACCCTGTGGTGGTGGGTCGACAGGCTAATCTGCTTGTACAAAGTTTCATGGTGTTAGTAGAGTGCAAGAACCCAGTAGACAGTTCCAAAGTGCCACAGGCTGTCACCCCCGAAGGAGCCCTCACTGCCTTGAGAGTGATAACTAAAAGACAGTAAACACCCTAGGAGAATGGCCCCCCCACTATCTGATACTTTTGAGGAGAAATTTGCTAAGTTGTTGCTGGAGGATGGGAAAACTGTGGAGGACTTAAAGAAACTATTCCTGCCACCTGGGGGTGTTCCTTCCCCAACACCCCCTCCCGCTCCAGCACCCATTATTGCCCCTCCTTCTGTGCCTGTGCCAATGCTGACTCCTATGTCTGTACCTGCCATTAGTCACAACTCTTACCGAAGGTTGAGAATCTTCTCCGGCACCCTCCCCACCCCCCAAGGGGAGGATGATTGGGAGACCTGGATAGATTGTGTTGTCCCTTTGGTACCTGAATGGCAGTGTGTGGAGGCTGAGAAATGGAAAAGGATCATAGAAAGTTTGAGGGGTCCCACCCTAGAGGCCATTAAATTTCTGAGGTCCACAAACCCTGATGCATCTGCCCAGAAGTACCTATCTGCACTCGAAGGCAATTTTGGGAGTATTGAGTCAGGGGAGAACTTGATGTGGAAATTTTAAGGTACAAAACAATGGCCAGGGGAAAGTTTGTCTGCATATGTTACTCGTCTGGAAAGAGCGCTGCAAAAGGCTTACCTAAAAGGTGGGGTAGCCGCCAGTGACTTAAACCATATGAGGTTGGGGCACATACTGCAACATGCAAAAAATTCTAAATTGCAGCTTCTTCAATTAAGGCTCCCAGATAGAAGGGGTAACCCACCGGACTACTGTGACTTGATAAAAGAACTCTGGGAGATTGAAGATGAAGAGGGGGATTGTAATTCTAGGGTGAGTGCAGCCGGAGTTATCACAGCATTGGAAGGCCCTTCTAAAGTGGGGACCAATGAAGGTGTGCCACCATGGGATGAACTGCTGAGGGAGTTCAGGGAAACAAAAAACAGTCTCTTTATGAAGACCACTCCTGCAAGTACAGGCACCGACCCTTATCCAACTGTATCTGCTATGGGGGTGGGGGTGTCCACCCAGGCATCTCCTGCTGACAGCAGCTCGAAACTCGATGCCTTGACTATGGAAGTAAGAGAATTGATAAGATGTCTCCAAATGTTCACCACACAGCAGACAGAGATGGCACCAAGGTTTTCAGTTGGTAGTACTACCGCCCCAGCTCCCAGTGTGATGCTTCAGCCACCCCAAATCCCAGAAAACATATTTTGCCATAATTGTGGGAAGGATGGGCACATGAAGAGAGAATGCCGGTCCATAAAAGATCTAGATAAAGTTGTATACAGGCTTCAAGGAGAGCTTCAGAGAACAAATCAGCGGTCAAGGAGTACCCAAAATGACCGCAGTGAGGGTTCAAGAAGTAGTAACTCAAATCCCTATGTGGCTAAATCATCTCTCCAGGCCCTGCTGCTGTCCCTCCAGACTGGTCAAAAATAGTGGGCCCTTCGATGGAGACTACAGTGGCTGTGAGTGGTATTCCTACTCGGGCTGTGCTGGACAGTGGGTCGCAAGTGACCCTTGTGTTTAAGGACTGGTATGACAAACACTTATCTGCTGTGTCCTTACAATCCCTGGAAGGCCTACATGTCTGGGGGCTGAGTGACAAGTCTTATCCCTACCTAGGATATGTCCGCCACTGGTTGTCATTTCCTGCAGCTGTAACTGGTGTAGAGGAGCAAGTCAAGACGCTGGCCTTAGTGTGTCCCCTACTGGACTGTATGATGGGGTTCCCCTGTTCATTGGGACCAACGCCCATATGTTTGGAAGACTGGCAGAACTCTGTCGCGAGAAACAAGGGCGAAGGACTGGGAGGGCCCTAAGAATTCCCGCTCTGATCAAAAGGGCCTATAATTTGCAACAGAACCCCAAGGGAGTGGACCAGGATGAACTGGTAGGGTTCGTGTGGAAGAAGGATCCTGATTCAATGGTACTGGCCCCTAACACCCAGTGTACAGATCAAGGGGAGGTACGCCTCCGCAAAGATGTCAAGAACAAAATACTGATGTTGGACGTGCCAGGCGATGGGTAATTGCCGGAAGGGTTCTTGGTTAAGCCCAGTGTAACCCCTAGATGGCGCTATCCCAGGGGCTACTACCCCTGCCTGATTTGCCACTAACAGGTTGAGGGGCCTGGATCCAATGGCGGGTGCCTCCACCCAGAGGTCAGGGTTTGCAATAGTTAAACTAACTTGGTCACAGCCCTCTGGGACACTGCAACCCCCCTTTCTTCCCACTAGTGGCCCACACAATATATCAAATTACCTTCACAGTATACACTTACCCCAGGTCTGGTTCCGCACTGGGACCTCCTGTGAAATGAGATACAGTGCAACAATCACAGTACAGTACTTTAACATAGACAAATACCTCAGGCAGTATAACTTTGCTGAAACAAGCAGCTCTGATTTATTTAGGGGATATAACAAGGACAGGGGAAATCAGGTTAATTAGCTTATCACTCTAATAATCTATCTATGGCTCTGTGCACAGGCCTATCCCTATCAGTTACTGTCCCTGGGTACCCAAGCCCTAGTGGCTAGTCCAAACCGTGGCAGCTGGTAGGGGCCCTTCACACAGAGAAAAGGAGAATTAAACAGTCAGCAGTACAGTAATTCCATTTGGATTTAATGTGGCAATTCAACAGGGAGCGAATTCTGAATTAGTACTCACGACCTCCAAATAAGATAGGGTCCTTCAATGTCAGTAGGGCTCACTTGAGGTACACAAACTCTTCACACATCCATATAAAAGAAAGCACTATACCAGGCAGGCTGCATCTGTATCCCGATCGCAATTACTGCACAATACCCGGAGAACACACAGCAGATTCAGTTCCTGACAGACCGAGTGCAATTTTCAGCAGTTCCTCCAGTCTTCTACAGGGTGAGCCTGGTTTCTACTCTTCAGAGATCCTTTGATTCTTTTCACAGGACGGATTCAGTCCTAACAAGCTGTTACACAAGCTGCAGACCGAACTCTGGGCCTTACACACGCTTTTTGACTAAAACTGCACACTGAAAAGCACAGGGCTCCTTCCTTCTTCACTGCCAAAGCTCAACTGAAACTCCAACCGACAAAACCGGCACTTCCTTTGAGTTCCTCCCAGTTCTTGACTGGATTGGCTGTCACTCACAATAGACTGCTGCTGTTGGTCCAAAAAGGCACTGAAGTCTAAACTACATCTCCCAGAGTCACTGCCCATACAATCCTCTTGTGGCTGGCTCCAGATTATGAGTCCAAGTTCTGATTCGTCTCAAGGCACCATTTTAGAGCTAGCTTACCCCACACTGATTGGTCCAGTTCAGCAGTTCAAAACTAGAATGGGGAACTAGCAGACACAGTTCTGACTGCAAAGAAAGCAGGTTAGACAAACTGTAATTTCATTATTACGCTTAAATAATTTCTGGCAAACAGTTACATCTTTCAGACAGGTTCCTTTGCACTCTAGTGACTGCAAAATGAAGTGAATTGGCAGCAGCTCGAGTGGTACTCAGAGAAGCACACAGTCCCCCCATACAAACTAATTATGTCTGCAAGCAGACAGCTCTTAAAGAGACAGTACCAGAGGTTCTAAAAACACTCATTGATAAATGGCTTAAACGCCAAACACCATTCAGGCTTGGAGCATTCAAGCAAGCTCCTGGAAGTCTTTTGGGAACCCCCATTTGCAGGGGGGTTACACCAGCATCTTGCCAGCTCATGCTCATGCCTATGCACGACGAGTGATGGTCCAGATTCATAATGTGTCAGATCGGGAGATCCGGGTGAACAGAGGATGCACTCTAGCTACGGTACACTGCGCAGACACTGCAGTGTTGCCCAGCAACAAGCACCCTGGCAAGACAGATAGAGTGACTCCCGACTTGTTTGATTTTGGTGATTCCCCGTTGCCAGCATAATGGAAGACTAGAATTAGCCAGAAACTTGCCTAGAGCAATAGTTCTTAGACTTTGTCACAGTGAGCCTCCCCAAATCCATGGAAAAGATTTTGAGCCTCCCCCAAAAACTGAAATAATCTTGGGCCTCCCCAAAGAAAAATAACATACTGTACTTTGCGCAGTACACCATGAATAAATTGAAACCCCTTTCAGTACTTGGCTCACATTCAGTTCTTTGTCTTATGCTAACGTGGAACCTTTGACAAAGAGCTTTGTGCTCAAAGGTGTTATCTGAATAACAAATAATTAAAATAAATATTATTAAGCTTATTGTAACCCTTCACAGGCCAGCCTACGTGCTCCACTATTTTCATTCTTGAACCATTGTTACCCCTGCTGTAGTACCTTCATGGGTCAGACTACTTTCTCTGTTTCCTCTCTATATGAAATAACCTTCCTACATACTTTGCCGCTCCACCTTCTTCCCTGCTCCTGAACAACTCTCTCTCGATTACTTTGCTCCTTCCTGCTATTGCTCTAGTACTTTTGCTCAACCCTTGTATTTGGGCTGTTCTACCATCAATCTACAAATTTATCAATTACCACCACTCATTATAATGCTTATTGTTCATATTTGTTTGCACTATTGTTTACTGTGTATTTTTGATTGTTTTGCAGCTACCTTTGAAATGTATTCATTCCCAACCCTTCCCCAGGTACACCTGAAATAAGCCTTGACTCATTCACCTTCCCTTGTCACCTATTAGTAAATAAACACATAAAATTTGCCTACTATTATCCTCTTTCAGTTTGCTTCATCTCTTCACACAAAACATATAAAACTCAAAATGTAAATATAGTACTTTTCCAGACTTGCTTGAGCCTCCCTTGGAACAGGTTGGGGCCTCCCCAGGGAGGCTGGCCTCACCATTTGAGAACCCCTGGCCTAGAGAGATCAAGTATTTTCACTGAAGGAATGGGACATGGGATGTGTCCAGGGTGCGGAGCATCACATATGCCTGCATGATGAATGGCCATTTCGAGAGAGGTCTTGACGCCTAGCCCCTGCAGACATAGACAATGTGAGAAGACACTTGCAGGAAATGCTCACAGCTGGTGTGATACAAGAATCCAGGAGCCTATTATGCTTCTCCCATTGTGGTTGTGTGTAATAAGAACAGATCTGTGAGAATGTGTGTTGATTATCGAACTCTGAATCGACGGACCATCCCCGATCAATACACCATGCCCCATATACAAGATGCTCTGGATTGTTTGAATGGGAGCAAATGGTTCTCGGTGTTGGATCTTCGCAGTGGATATTACCAGATTCCGATGGCTCCAGAGGACCATGAGATGACAGCCTTCATCTGTCCTTTGGGGTTCTACGAATTCCTGAGAATGCCACAGGGGATATCGGGCAACCCAGCCACCTTCCAGCAACTGATGGAATGAGCGGTGGGAGACATGAATTTGCTGGAATGCCTGGTGTACTTGGATGATGTCATTGTGTTTGGGAGCTCCATAGAGGAACATGAGAGTCGACTGTTCAAAGTACTAGACTGACTGGCAGATTTCGGGCCTCAAGCTGTCCACTGACAAGTACCAGTTTTTCCAAACCTCTGTGAAGTATGTGGGGCACATAGTGTCTACAGAGGGGATAGAGACTGATCCTAGTAAAGTTGAAGCCTTGACTACTTGGCCCCAGCCCCATAATTTGAAAGAACTACAATGTTTCCTGGGATTCTGAGGCTCCTACTGCCGGTTCATAAAGGACTATTCCAAAGTGATTCGGCCACTCTTGAATCTTACCCAAGGTTACCATCCTACCAATCAGAAATACAAAAAAAGGGTCCATCAAAGAACCAGACAAAGCATATTTCCACCCAGGTGAACTTTTTGGGTCCCGTTGGATGCCTGACTGTGAAGCAGCTTTCCATGAAGTCATATACCAGCTCACCCATGCCCCTATCCTCGCTTATGCTGATCCTACCAAACCCTATGTGCTGCATACTGATGCAAGTCTGCAGGGTCTAGAAGCTGTACTGTATCAAGACCATGAGGATGATTTGAGACCAGTGGCATTCGCCAGTAGGAGCTTGACCCCATCAGAGTGAAACTACCCTGTGCACAAGTTGGAGTTCCTTGCTTTAAAATGGGCCATTGTTGACCAGTTTCATGATTACCTCTATGGGGCAAAAATATTGGTGAGGACTGACAATAACCCATTGACCTATGTACAGACTTCAGCTAAGTTAGATGCCACAGGGCACTGGTGGCTTTCTGCATTGTCAACATATGATTATGCTGTCGAATACAGACCAGGCCTGAATCATATTGATGCTGACGCCTTATCTCGGAAGCCCATTTCCAACAGCGACTGGGTCAGGCTGTCTGAACCTGACATCCAAGCATTGTGCCAAAAGTTTGATAGAAATGAAAAGATGTCTACGGACACAGCGGACTGCTTAGTAGATTGCTTGGGCCCCTCTGACACCTGCATACTGGCTGCGTATTGCCACTTCTCTGCTCTAGATATTAGTGCACTACCTCAGTTTGACAATGACAGCATTCAATGGGCTCAATCCCAAGATCCTATGATTCAGCCAGCACTTGACGCCTTTCGTGCAGGAAAAGATGTGTCCAAGTTGCGTTCGTCTGATCTGAGAACCGCTTTATTGTTTAAAGAAGGCCCCAGGTTGAAGCTGCTTAATCAGTTGTTGTATAGAGAGACTGTAGATAGGGGTGGCCAAATAGACAAGCAACAATTGGTCCTGCCCACAGCCTTCAAAGATTTGGTACTGAGGTCCCTCCACAATCATATGGGCCACTTCGGTATCGACCGGACCCTTGATCTAGTATGATCTCGATTCTACTGGCCCAAGATGGGGGCCAATGTTGAGCACCATGTAAGGACTTGTAGTCGCTGCCTGCAGAGAAAAGCCCTGCCTCAGAGGGCTGCTCCCCATGTCAACATTACTACCAGCTCCCCAATGAAACTAGTCTGCATAGCCTTCTTGAGTGTAGAGCCTGATCAGCGAAACATTGGCAATGTGTTAGTGGTTATGGACCATTTCATATGGTATGCACAAGCTTTTCCCACCAAAGATTAAAAAGCATCTACCGTGGCCAAGGTGCTAGTGGAAAATTTCTTCGTCCACTATGGTGCCCCCCAGTGAATTCACTCTGATCAGGGCCGGGACTCTGAGAGTCGGCTAATCAAAGAAATGCTCTCTCTATTGGGGGTGCAAAAGTCAAGAACCACCCCTTATCATCCGCAGGGGGATCCTCAACCTGAATGCTCTTTAATCGCACTCTACTAGACATGCTAGGCACCCTCCACCCAAAAGATAAGCATAAATGGAGCCAGCAGATTAGCACTTTGGTACACGCATACAATTGCACAAAGAATGATGCTACCGGGTTCTCTCCCTACTACCTCATGTTCAGGAGAGAGGCCCGGCTGCCTGTTGATGTCTGTTTTGGGGTTTCTCCCAATGGGGTCCAAGCCGAAGATTACCTGCAATATATACAAAAACTTAAAGCTCAATTGTACCATACCTATCAACTGGCCCAGACAATGGCCACCAAAAGAAATCTAGCCAACAAAGAGATACATGATAGAAAAGTAAAGGCTCAAGAGCTTAGGCCTGGAGACCGTGTGTTGTTGCGAAATTTAGGATTGCATGGTAAACACAAAATTGCTGATCGATGGCACCATCTTCCCCATGTCATAGTTGGAAAGCTGGATGATTTGTCATTGTACAAAGTGCGCCTAGAGAATAACTCCAAAGCTGTGAAGACCATGCACCGTAACCACTTGCTACCTATTGGTCAAGTTATAATTGAGGCTGAACCCACCGAGATTGATTCCCCTGGACCAGTGACTCATGCTACTGCAAGAAAGAAACAGAGTCAGTCTGCCCCTGTGGTTGCCGATTTAAGACTTTCCCCGTAGCAGGCCCAGAATGATAATGACTGCCAGTCTAACTCGGATGACAGTGAGTGTGATAATGCCTATTACCCCTCATATGAACTGAGTCAGCTGTTTCATGGAAATCCTATGTTGAATTATGGGGATGAAGCTGGGCCTTCTGGACTGCCTAATGCCCCAGCATCATCCTTGGAGCCAATGCTCCCTGAAGGTGAAGTGCAAAGTATCATGTCTGAGGATACTGAGTCTTTGTGTATTGTGGAACTGTATGATTTGCCTGAAGGAGAGGCTGATGGTATGAGTCTTTCTGATGACTGCCAGAACTTGAGGAACACTATGAGAGTGCTGACAACCCCCCTTCAGTGCCAGAGTGCCTTCAAAATGAGCCAAGTGTTGTAGAAACAGAGACTACAGAGCAAGGGGCTGACAGTGCTCCCAGCTTGGACATTCCCCTTCATGCAGAGGCACCCTTCACAAGTGATGAAAGCTCCAATACCATTGCTGAAAGTACAGAGACTGTGGTTGTTCACCCCAGAAAGACTGGCCAAGCTGTCAAGCCAGTGGTGTGCTTCAGTTACGATTCCCCCGGGAGGCCAGTGGATTTGCCTCTCAATGTAGTCCACAAAGGTGTTTATGGCTCTGAGAGCTCACTGCCCAAACTGTGCTTGACGGCCCATTCCAGGCTACTTGTCCTGCCCTCTCACCATGGTGCCCCTGCCCCATCCAGCCCCAAGCTAGCCGATAGGGAAGGGCCCCCTCTTGCATTGTGTAGAGAACAAGAAGTTATTACATGATTCTGTATAGTAATGTTCAATTCACCTGTGTGAAATATGCATAATGTATTATCAGAATGGAAATTATTTAGTGGAGTACATTGAAATGTATAGTAAAGTGACAAGTTATGCCAATTGATGAATCAGACAGTTCTTGTATAGCATGCTAATGGTATAAATATCTTGTATATGTTGCATTTTCAATGTTATGATGGTACAGACTTGATGCGGACGCCAAGTTTTCCCAGGCAGGGAAGGGTGCAACCCCCCTACAAATGGGGGCTCCCAAAAAGTCTTTCTTGAGCTTGCCTACATGCTCACTGCCAGATTGATGTCCTGCATTTTAGCAGTTTAAATGTGATTGCCAGAGCTTGTATAGCCTCTGTCTACTGTCTCTTTAAGAGCTGCCTAATTGCAGCTTAAGTAATCTGAGAGGGAGCTCTGTTGAAAGATGTAACTATTTACTGAAAATCATTTAGAGTAATAATGATAATGTAGTTTGTCTAACCTGCTTTCTTTGTAGCAAGGACTGTTTTGTTTGTCTCCACTATCTTGGTCCTGTACTACAGATTGGACCAAACAGTACTGGTGGGACCTAAAATGTAGCCGACTACAGGAGCTGTCTGAATTCAAAATCTGTAGGAACTTTAGTTTGGAGTTTTTGCCTTTTGCAACTGAAGGGAGCTCTTTGCTTTGACTGACAGCCAAATCAGCCAACCAAATCTTTTGGATCTTGGGGAAGTCCCAGGCTGCCTGCAGTTTTCAGTTAGAACTAAGCTGGAAGCTGAGCAAGAAGGAGCTGAAGTGTTTCTGAGCAGCAATCCTGAATGGATTCGCATGGGAGAACTCTGAAAAGGATAAGTTTTGGCCTGCATGCCGTGTTGCTCTGAGAGAGAGAGAAGAGAATTATTTTGGACTAAATCCAAGTTTGTGTGACTAAAATAAGCTACTGAAGGGGCCAGGCTCAACCTGAAGAAGACCGAATATTTTTGCTGAATGTGATCGGCCTGTCAGGAGTTCCAGCTACCCCTAAGCTCCTGGTCTGTGCAGAGAGTTTGCGATTGTGCCCAGGGAGCGCTTTGCCTGGTACAGTACAATTCCCGTACATGTACAGTAAATGTGCTATGAGCTGCTAGTGGGTTGTGAGTTAGCTCCCCACTGTGTGAACTGTGTTCTGCTTGCTGGAAGCTGTATCCAGCCCAAAACAGACTGCTTCCTAACTTGTCTCCATGCAGTCTGGGCTTTGCCAGACTGGCCCAGCCAGACTACCCACTGCACAGAGAAGCCATCGATGAGAGACCTGCCTGGGGATCAGCCCCGTGCTCCACGTTTGAACAGGAACGACGCCTCTGTGACTTGTGTGGGCTCTCTTTCTCCTGGCATTCCAGATCAACCACCTGTAGTCTCGATTTTTGTCCAGCCTGTGTTCAGTCTTGGGTATCGTGAGTAAATACCAGGGTAACTCCCTACAACAACAGCTTAATCTGAGTGTGTCATCTGACTGTCTTGTTGTTTCGTTTCCTTTACGAACTGAGCCCTCTGGCTCCGGATTACAAATACTGTGTACTGTGTATGTTGTGTTTTCCATCATGGGGCCCCAATCATCTGCAACCCTGGGCAACTGTCCTGGCTAGCCCATCTCTTCTCTACCTGGGTACCCAGAGGTGGACTGTGTGGGGGACTCAAAGCTTATGCATAACTGCTTGATTGATATAACCTTTAAGCTAATTAACCTGATTTTGCCCCTCCCTTGTTCAAGTCCCCTGAATAAATCTGATCTAACTTTTTCTGCATGTAATGTGACTGTGGTTCCAGTTTGTGCTCAAAGTACTGTACTGTTGCTATTTGCTGTGCTTAACCTTGTTTTACAGGGGGTCCCCAGGGTCGAGCCAGAGGAACCAGCCCTGGTGGTAAGTGCAAACAGTGGGTACTTGTGTGATGTACCAGGGGTATTGTGAAAGTGATTATTGTACAGTGTTCAGGCCACTAGAGGGGAAAGAGGGGGTTACAGTGTCCCGGAGGGCTGTGCCCAGGTTAGCTTGACCACTACCAACCCTGACCTCTGAGTGGGAGGCACCTGTTTCAGAACTCAGGCCCCTTAACCTGCAACTAGCCAAGCAGGCAGGTAGTAGCCCTTGGGATAGCGCCACCTAGGGTTACATCAGTATCCCACCGCCTCATTTTTTACCTGCATGGTCAAGCCTGATTTGGTTGAAACCTGGGAGAGTACATGCAGAGTCGGGGGTAGTGGACTTCAACCACATTTTGGTAACACCAAGGATGTCAGGCTTGTAGTGACCAACCCAAGCAGCAAGTGCAGCTAGGTTTGGCATGAGGCTACGAATGTTTAGGTGTGCTACTTTCAAGCCTTTTGTGGATAGCCAGCTAGGGGAGCTGGAGAAGTTAGAGGAGACATGCGGAGATGGGGGACCAGGGTTAAGCTCTATGTCCCCTGCCAGGACACGTAGTAACAATGGAAGTAATACGAGGCATGATAGTGAGTGACGACTCCTGGGGGGGGGGGTCTAGTTTTGCCTGGGTAATGTTTGACCAACTTTGAGGTGAATAAGATAGACTTAAAAGGCACGCACCAGATAGGCCAGAGCTGAGGGTCTGCAGTGGCAAGGAGGTTAGAAAAAATAAAATCATGTTCCGGGGGCTGCTCAGGACATCCACTGAGGCCCACCTGGAGGGACAGTAATCAAAAGTGAGTAATATCAAAAGTAGGGATATAATAATGCATGTCAGGGGCATGCAAGTGGCATAGGGGAGTGCTGGCCCTGTGTATGCGCAGCTCATTGAAGACATAATTAGAACACACCTCGGCAGCTGTTTAGGGTCAGAAATTGTACAAGGGGATGCACTAAGTTCAAACCTACAGTTGCAAGACTGGCAGAGACAACAGAGAATGGGCTAGGTAATAATGGAACATCCTAGGTAAGCCTCTGTGTCAAGCTATTCGTGCCCAGCTTACAGTTAGAAGTAATAGCAGGACACCCCTACTTGTGCACTAGACCACTAAGTAACAGTACAAAACCAGACAGTTCCAAGAAAAAAAGGAAGGAAAAAAAAAAACCAAACAGTACCAAAGCCCATCCCACACTGTCTCTTCCTGGCAGTGAACAGATGTAGGTCTGAAAGATTTCTCTCTGCCAGGTTATCAGAAGATCATCCCCTTCACTACAGGGTTACAAAAGGGGTAGACTACTACTGGAAAGATCAAGTATATAAACCACAGTTGTCTGCAGTAACAGAAGCTGAAAAGTAATCTAGTAGGATTTTTGACAATTATATAAAGCACAGTTGTCTGCAATAACAGAAGCTGAAAAGTAAGCTAGTAAGATTTATGGGTGCAGACACATCAAACTGGTATCGCTTGAAAGCCCTACTTTTCCCTTCACTAACAGCCAACTACCGACTAATTCAGGGGCATTTAACAAGGGAGGCTGGAGGGCGGGTGGTGGGGACCTTTTCAGTCCATAGAAGTACATACTCTATTCTGCTCCCGTGGCAGCGGACCAGAAAGTTAACAAAACAAAGAGATTTTGTCAAGCAGGTTAAAAATAAAGAGTAAAGTCCGCACCTGCTGGCTGTGCTGGGGAGGAGGGGTCCCACGGAGGACCAGTCCAGACCCCCTACCCCGATGTCCTCTGTCCAAGTATGCTGGCACTGTTGCTTCTCAGCTCAATTTAAACTGCTCCAGCAGTTTAAAATTGGTGCCTTTTTCCAACCTCTGCCAGCGGACTTTCTCTATTCTTTATCATTTCTACACTGACACCCTCCCACCATTTATGTCACAGGGTGTCAGAGTCTGTTTTCCAAGGCATGTCATGCCATTTTGTCAATCAGATTTGTTCTTGTAAAATAGTTTTTCCCTTGTACAAATTAATTTTCAAATCTTTATTAATTGTCTCTAATAGTTCAAGAAAGGTAGTTTGCTTCTGTTGAAAAGTAAGAAAAAAAACATGCATTCCAGATTTGCCATTTACAAACCATAAAGACTACTTCTAATGTTTCCTTATCCCATACCTTCCAGGGCTCTGATATGTCCCCTTACATCAGATTTTCATAGGAAACCAGAGAAAAGGTCCAAAATTCTTTAATAAAGGAACAGTGGAAAAAAAGATGCTCAATGGTTTCTACCTGGTTGATAGTCAGGTATACTACAAGTCTTTCTATTGCCTGTTTGTGTTTATGGGTGGCTGCCTTTTACATTAATTTTCCCACGACAGCTGAGCCAGTGTAGGTCCCACATATGAGGGGAATCCTAGGTTTCTAAACAATGTTGTTGAGGTTTGTCTGCTACCCAACGGACAGTGCTCAAAGAGAAGTGGAACATTACAAATTGTGTTTGATAGTTCAGCATATAAGCCTTCCTCTGTAGTGAAATTATAATTTGAGCAGTGACATTCCACTGTCTAAGGGCCAGATATTCAAAACTTTGCCCCGGGGCCAAATTAGCGCTGCCCAGTGGGCAAACTTAGCCCGGAGCACAAAGCAAGCCATATTCAAAAGGAATAGCCCAGGGCAAACAGCTTCTGAATATAGCATGGGAATGAGGCCTCGCAAACTGGTTGGGAGTGCAGGCAAACTTAGCCCTGGAATAAGACAGCTCTGAATATGGCAACCAAGAAGTGCAAACCACAACAGCAACACAGTGCACAGCGGTCACGAAGGTAGAGTGAAGGTGAACTTCTTGTGTGTGTGTGTAACCGTCGTGGACCCAGTACAGCTGCAGGCAGCAGCAGCGTATGTCGAAAGTACAGTGTGCAAAACTGTAAAATATTCCCAAACTGTTTGGCGCAGTGCTAACACGCTTTGCATGGGTTTAGCGCAGGGTTAAACCATTAGCCCGGTGCAAACATGTTTGCTCAGTGCTAAACTTTGCCATATTCAAAAGTGACTTGCAAATGAGCCTACTTAGGTAGTCTCTGGGTAAACATCCAGATTAGCATCTCATTATGCCCTGATTTGCATGCAGTTTGCACCAGGTTAACGGTTTAGCCCTGCGCTAAACCCGCGCAAATGTGTTAGCGCTGCGCAAACAGTTTGGGGAATATTATGCAGTTTTGAACACTGTACTTTCACAAACGCTGCTGCCTGCAGCTGTACTGGAAGAACACAGCATAGTCACAGATGGTGGTGGTGGTGCTGCATACAACTGTCACACTGTAGGTCATGCTACAGTGCACAGCAGACACTACAGTAGCAAGGGAGCCAGTAGTGTGTGGACACAGCAGTTCCTAGGGTGTGTAGGCAGTGATGATGACTGCACTATACACATTGAGAGGCCCAACCTGCAGGTGTTTACTGACAGTGGACATTACTGTTACGCTGTTGTGTGACCCACAGATGCTGCACCTCTGGCATGGGATGCTCACAATGATATATACATGTCCGGCTTTGTGTGCTGTGGCAGTTGTACAGCTGTACAGTATGTGGCCGGGGGGG
Organism: Neoceratodus forsteri; assembly: GCA_016271365.2. Classification (NCBI taxonomy): domain Eukaryota; kingdom Metazoa; phylum Chordata; order Ceratodontiformes; family Ceratodontidae; genus Neoceratodus; species Neoceratodus forsteri. The sequence goes on along the minus strand of CM028138.1, from coordinate 276,149,727 downwards.
CATATATTATCAGAAAGTCACACTGATGTTGGGGTATTCCCAGTACTGGCCCATGTGCACTGCATGATGTGTCCCAGCCTTGTAGCCACACCTGGTCTGTGGCACAGCCTGGCCACCCATACACTCTCCCCTCAACATCCTCCATGCCCATAGTGCTTCAGTGTGTGCTGACATCTGTTGGTGTGCACAGAAGAGTGGTCCGCAGGTGTGTGCTGTATGGCCACAGCCATGCTGTCCACTGGCAGCAGGGTCACCACTTACTGCCTGGCATGGCTGGGACTGGTGGCAGATGATGTCATCATTGTGATGCCATCAGTTAGCAGCATGTTTCCTCTCTATGTTTGGCTTTGTCTATGTGTCATATTTATTTGTTAGGGTTGCGCAAAAGCCACGCAAACACCACATAAAGCCAAAGTGTCGCACAAAGCTGATTGCCCAGGGTTAAGACAAGCTTTTTCTGGGCGGTAATGTGCACCGTGCTAAGTGTTGTGCTAAGTTGCGCAAAACCACTTTGCATGGCGCTAGTCGCTGAATATAGTATTGCGCCTGTACTCATGTCAGTTTGTCCCTTGCATACATTATGATTTGGCCTGGCGCTAATGCAGTTTGCCGTGCTATTTGGCCTTTTGAATATAGCAGACCTGCGCTAATCCCGCACTACACCTGCTCAAACGGTTTTTGCCGGCGCAAAGTTCTGAATATCTGGCCCTAAATCTGGTAAATATTTCTCTCCAACATGGTGGGACATCAGGTTGTTGCTTTACAATTCTGTGTCCTTCTATCCTATAACTGAAACCAGGTTTTAATTTTGTGCATGTACCCAGGGTTCCCACCCTTTGTCAGTGTGGACTAAAATGGATCGTAAATTAGCCTTAAAGAAAATACAATCATAAAAAAATAAAGGGTGAACCATATTCAGTCCTCCCTGTCATATGGATAGATACAATATGTTCCTTTTAATGGGGTTAAGACGGCTGCCCCACACTACCTGAAAGAATACACTTAACAGCCGTGTCTCTATGCTCTTTGGGAGGGGAGAATAACTGGTATACAAAAAACAGGTACCAAATAGGTTTCAATTAAATAAATTCTCTTTTTCTTCCTCATTTTCCACTTTTCCAAATGGAGACTTTTTGTGCTATGTCAAATTTTTCCTCCCAGTTTAAAATATCTGAACGCTCTGTTCCAAATGTTACACCTAAAATTTTAATAGGTTCAGATGTAATTGTTATACCTCCTACTCTATCTGGGGCTTGTGTACCCAGTGCCCTACCTACACATTTCTGTATGTTTAGAGCAGCTCCTGCAACTGCCCCAAACTCAGCACACAGTCTCAAAGCATCCATAACTGAGGATTCATCTTGTAGCAAGAGACACGTCGTCTGCATATGCAGTTGTGTTTATAACAGTCAATCCAGTGGTATCAGTTATTGGTGTAAGCAGCCGTGAATCAATAATCATCCTTAAAGAGATTTACCAGCCTCAACCCCTGCACCTGATATACATAGGTGCTATACATCATAGGGCAGCTTCTGATGTACATCTTGCTTAAAATAATCGGGTTAGTGAAAATTACAGCACTCATAAAATTAGAAATACCGGGTCCCAAGGACTTCCCGGTTTCTGGTGCCACCCACGCTCCTCCCCTGCATTCTGCAAATTTATGATGCGATGCTAGGAGAGTGCGGAGGCTGCTTCATTATACTCTACGGGCATTGCTTTCAATTTTTTTTATATTATAGTGGCCATTTGGTGATAGAACGTAGGCACTGGTCGACTAACGAGGGTCTCATTAGTCAATCAATACTCACGTTTTATCACCAAATGGCTATTATAATATAAAAAACAATCAAAAAGGTGGCACCCATAGAGTATAATGGAGTGCGTCCCTGCACTCTCCCTAGCATCGCATCATAAATTTGCAGAGCGCGGGGGTAGAGTGTGGGCGGCACCAGAAACCGGGAAGTCCTTGGGACCTGGTATTTCTAATTTTACGAGGGCTGTAATATTTTACTAAACCAATTATTTTAAGCAAGATGTACATTAGAAGCAGCCCCATGAGGTACAGTACCTATATATCAGGTGCAGGGGCTGTGTCATTTAACTTGGTAGATCTCTTTAATAAGAGGATCTAAAAAAAGGTATACAAGAAAGGGCTCAGGGGGCACCCCTGTCATACCCCTGTCTTAATACTAATCAGAGGTCCTCGCCAACCATTTACCAATGGAACTACTATTGCAGTTTTATATAATAATTTAATCCACTGTATAAACATATCAGGAATCTGAAAGTTTTGTAAAACCAACCATAAAAAATCATGGCTAACTGCATCAAATGCTTGTCTTTGATCTAACAATATCACAAATCCTGCAAGGTGGCCTGTGTTCCCTTTTTCTGTCAGTTCCCTAATTAAAAATAAATGATCCTGGATACACCGGCCTGGTATGGAGGAGGCCTGTGCTTCAGAAGTAATAGATTTTGTTGCTCCCATCAGTCTTTTGGCCAGAATTTTAGTGATGATTTTAAAATCTGTGTTTAACAGACTAATCGGTCTCCAATTCTGGATTACTTTTTTATCCCCTTTTTTATATATGTATATTAGAGATCCCATATTAATTTATAAAGGAATATCCTGGTGTTCTAAAATAAGGTTCAGTACGTTAGTTAATTTTTCACCGAATTCAGTACTCATAAAGTTATAGAGTTCTGATGGTACACTGCCTGGGCCTGGGACTGTATTATTATTATTATTATTGTTATTATTATTATTATTAGTATTATTATCATTGTTATTATTGTTGTTATTATTATTATTATTGTTATTATTAGTAGTATTATTGTTATTATTATTAATATTATTATTATCGTTATTATTATGATTACTATTATTGTTGTTATTATTAGTAGTATTATTGTTGTTATTATTGTTATTATTATTAGTATTGTTATTATCATTATGATTAGTATTATTGTTGTTATTATTATTATTGTTGTTATTGAGTGGATGGACTCCATCACTTCAAAGGTTTGTATAGGCTGTTCTAACTGCCCTTTATCTGCCTGCGGGGTTTCTAGGAAGTTTAAATTAGTTAGTACAGATGCAGCCTGTACCTCATCAAACTCTAGAGGACCTTCTTTATTTCTGGAGTATTCTGTAACAATGTCCATAATACCTTCATTAGTTATTTTTAACTCATTCTGCTGGCTATACAGTGCAATTATTTTTCTCCCTACTCTAAACTGACATGCTTTATGTGGGCAGATGGTTTCAGGTGATCCAGCTACACCAAACTGCTGCTGATGTTTGAGAGTGTGGGCTTTTTCCATATGGAACAAACAGAGATGATTTTCAAGACTCTGAATCTGAGCCGTATAGTCCTGTTTAGTGATTGTGGATAGTGTCATAAGTTTTTGCAGTTTCATTCTTTCTTGTAGATAGTCTTTATATTTATCCATGCTCAGTGATTTACTGTGATGTTTTAAACAAGCATTTGTCAATGCCGAATGTTGTCTTCCTGGAATTGGCATTGGTAGTGCAGGAGTTAGAGAGATGCATAATAGGAATGGCAGTGAAGTATGGAACCATTCAACCCCCACCCCACCCCACTCCGATGAGACTGACAGGCATTGAGGGTACTGGGTGTCGGCCATAAAAGCTCATGCCGTTTCACCTCATCCTACCTTGCAGACTCTGACAAGTGTCACGTTGTGCCTTGGGATTGTTGGGTCTTATGCTCACCCCATTCCATAAGGAAGTACGCTGAGATGGGTGCAGTATAGAGAATGGGGTGAATTTTGCCAAAGAATCCAAGGCACACCTTGATGCCTGTCAGTGGCTGCAGGCAGTGTGGGGATGGAAATGGCATGAGCATTACAGCCAGCAGTCCAAAGGCACCCCTAACACCTGTCAGTTCTTTACCGGTGGGACATCATGGTTAGAAACCCAATGCCCGGCATTTGTTGGTATTGCATTACAAATTTTCAACATGGCCTTTTGTGACCCCACCTCATGAAAGCATTTGGGACCTCTGCTCATGAACAGTGGCACTGTGATTTTTAATCTTTCCTGAACGTTGATTTCCCACAGCGACCGTGCCATTCTTCGCCAAGATGTGAAAACACAGTTCGGGCAGGATGTGAAAAATGACAGCTGTACCATTCATAAGGAGTTGTGAAGAAATGGCAATGTTGAAAATCTGGGTGAACATATTAAAAATTCTCAAAGTTATGAGTGTGCTCCGCTTGCGGCGGCGACCGGGTTCGAGGAGCGGACCTGGATCGTCGGAGGGCGGCCGGAGGAGAAGGATGGGCGTCCTATGGACTGCTCTCCTTCTCAGGGAAGGTAGGTTAGTGTTCGGGCACTATGCGACCGGCGGAGGCTGAGAGTCACACAGCTACCGACACTTAAAGGCGCTGTGGGCGGGGCAGGCGTCATCCGTCATTGCGCGTCCCGCCTCCCGGAAAAACTCGGAAAATGGACGGCTGTCGGCACGCCTACATAAACACGCCGTGGCTTCAATTAGCCTCTCAGAGCCGGCCCTCCGATCAAAATTAGTGCCTGCGGGTGCCCCCGCCTCCCCGTAGCCCCGCCTGCGGGGGTAAGCTGGGTCATGGAGGCTCGAGGCCATTCTGGAGAAGTGGAAGTTGCATGGGCTGATAGTCCCGGGCGGTCGGCAGCTAGGTGAGGAGGGCTAAAGTATAAATAATAAAAAAAAAAAAATTCTGATGTGCATGGAAAATGCGCAACACACGCTCGTAACATAGTCATTTTGTGGAATTCTTTCACCAAATTTTCACCATAGGCATTTTGGGACCTTGCTAATGAACAGTGTCACTATGATTTTCTTAATCTGTCCCGAACATTGATTTCCCACAGCGACCGCACCATTGTGCACCAGATGTGTGAAACCACATTTTGGGCAGAATGTGAAAAATGACAGCTGTACTGTTCATAAGGAGGTGTGCAAATATGGCAATGTTGAAAATCTGGAGTGAAAATATTAAAAATTCTCGATGTTACGAATGTGCGTGGAAACTGTGCAACGCACGCTGGTAACATAGTCATTTTGTGGAAGTTTGTCACCAAATTTTCAACATAAGCATTTTGGGACCTCCACTCATGAACAGTATCACTGTGATTTTCTTAATCTGTCCCGAACATTGATTTCTCACAGTGACCACACCATTGTGCGCTGGATGTACGAAAACACATTTCAGGCAGGATGTGGAAAATGACAGCTGTACTATTCATAAGGAGATGTGAAAAAATGGCAATGTTGAAAATCTGGAGTAAAAATATTAGAAAGTCTCGAATGTACATGCATGCGTGGAAACTGTGCAACGCACGCTCATAACACAAGTCATTTCTTGGAATTTTTTCTCCAAATTTGCAACATAGGCTTTTTGGGAGGCCACCTCTTGAACAATGACACTGTCATTTCGTTACTTGGTCCTGAAAGGTGATTCCACACAGTGACCACGAAATCACCTTTCAGGATTGAATAACGACATGACAGTGACTGAATTCATGAGGTGGTGTCCCAAGAACCCCATGTTGAAAATTTGGTGCCAAAAGTCACAAAAATGGCCGAGATATCCATCTAAGTTGAACCCCACCACCCACCATTGATGCCATTATACAGCTTACCGGAATTTCTTCAGTTTGTGGTCATCTTTGAAGAGTGCAGACATGTTTCCACTCCACCAAAGATCATTGCACCAGGTTCCAGAGGTAAGTATGGGATGGGGTGGGGGGTGCAGGAAGGTGGGGTACACAGAGGGTGGGCGCAGGTTGGGAAGGGGACACTGGAGACAACGAGGGATCATTTTCTCTTTTTACAGGTAAAAAAAAACAACAAGACATCGCAGGATTTTTTTTTTTTTACAGGTGTGTTTTGGCACACTGGGGTGGGCTCCCTGTGTTTCTTTGCAAGGGGGATTGAAGCCGATGGGGATTAGGCTCCCCTTTTGCACACAAAACGTGTCTGTGTTTGGGGGGATGCATGATGCCGAGAGGGATTGGGCACCTCCTCGACAAACAAATTAAATAAATAGAGGGACATTATGCTGATGGAGATTGGGCTCCCCCATCGGCAAATGAACTGGGGAGGGGACATGCCAACTGGGAGATTGGGCACCCCTGATGTCAGCTTGTTGGGGACTGTGAGAGGCGGACGGCGACAGCCGCTGCCATGTTTATTGAAATGTTACACCAGGCAAGGCACGCCCTGCAATGAGGGGAAGCTCCCTCATTGCAGTGGTGAAATCATTTCAAGTTGGTGACACACTTTTGCACTGCTGTCATAGACAGCATGCTATTTCATTCGTGCCACAGAGCCCAGCCGGAAAAAGCAGTGGCACCATTGGCCACAACACGACTGCACCTCCAAAACCTGCTATTCCAAGCTACCACAACATGTTGCTTGCATGTGTGCACAAGACAACATAAAAATTACAAAGACCCTGTTTGGTGTCTATCCATCACTGTATAATGTTATCATATAAGATAAAGACTGATTTTTTTTTTTTTTGCCACTAAAAATTCTTTTAACAGGAAAGCAAACCTCTCATTCTGCAGTAATGAAGTATTCATTTTCCATGCACCAGGGCCTTTTTGAATAGTGTTTTTAATTCTTATGTAAACTGTTAAGACACTGTGGTCCGAGAATTCTGCAATTTCTACTGATTTGTTAACTATGGGTAGATGTTTGGATAGAAAGAAATCAATCACTGTATGCTAAATTCCCTTTATGAAATGTTGGGGTCTGCAAGTTTGTGTGAGATTTATAAGCCTCTGTTTTTAGCACTGAAGTTAAAAAATTGAAATCACAAAATAGTTTGGAGGTTGTGGAGGTGGCGGTCTTGTCTTTTAAGGAGAGACCACAGTTAAAGTCTCCACCAAAAATAACAAACTGGAAAGTATGTAGGAAAGGCTGAATCAATTTAAGGAGATCAATCCGAAGCGCTTTAGTTTGCAGGGTGTGTAAGCATTAATCCCCAACAGAGGAGGGCTGTTCCAGTGGATTAATGCCCGGGTGGGGGTTGGTGCATGATGCCACAGGCCAAGTGCTTCCAATCACCCACGGGCATTAATCCACCGTACAACCGACTCTGAGAAGGATAAGTCTTGTATATATGACAAGTGCAAGACACAGATTGTGGTAAAATTCTTCCCTTCACAGCACACTACAGGTGCCGAGATCCACAATTATTTTTTAAAGTATGCTGCACTTCCTTCTTTGCTACAGACAGCTATCATCGACTAATGCGTCGTGTCACGCTCTATGGACAGTACTATTTAGATAGTGTGGACTGCTTTAAGAGCACCTGTGGACGCATTTTCCTGTGTGACACAGTCAAAAACATTACCCTTCTCTGAATCTTGGCAACACTTTTACTAATTTGTGCGACAAGGTAATATCCCATACTGGATTACAGCGCTGCATGCTGGGACAGTTTACAACTAACCACTAACACTGGTAAATATTAAGACACTCATTTCTGTTGCTTTCCTCTCTCTCTCTCTCTCTGTGGTGATCATGCTTGCTGCTCGTCGCTGTCACAATTCGTTTCTACATACCGCTGCAGTTTGCCACGTCGGCTACTGGGTCTGAGGCTCTGGGCCGCTCGATCTCTCCAGTTGATGCCTCGAGTAATCTATCGTGCTCCACCCCCAACGCCATCTACAGGTATGCACGGAGACTACCACACTTACATTTTAGAAATACACTGCCTCTCTATATTTTGTAGCGTTCATGTCACAAGCACGCTATCTTTATCCTACATGCACTACTGAGCGGCTGTACTGGTGGATTAACACCGCTCGCTTTTGGTCACCTGATGCCTTTACGACCATTCGCACAGCTCACTTTCACACCACTTTTTCTGCCGTGTTACAAATATATTTATTAGCCTGTACAGTGTGTGTTGAAGTTTCACAACTAAAATCAAGACTCTCCCAGGGACTAAATCAGTCAATTTAATAAGTCCTATATTTGGGAGATAGAACAATATCCCTACCCCAGAACATGGTTCTTGGCCAATTGACCAAAAGGAAGTCCCTGGATACCAGGCCTGTTTAGCTTGCTTTATTTCATGCAGCGGTGATACCTCACATCCTGTTAGAACACAATTCTAAGGCACACATTGTTAGATAAGAAAAGACTAGATCCCTTTGTCTGGGTTCTTTATACTACTGACATTTACAGTATGGCAAGCAAAATGTTCATGTTCCACCATGTAAGCAGGTTTTTGTTATTTCCACCCCTTATTCATTTCAGTCTCCCTTTGTGATGAGGACTCTTTAAGTCTATGTTTTGCTTTAGCTTTCCTTTTGAGGACCTGACCATTCCATCGGTACCTCAGTATCCGTAGTTTGTTCAGGGATGGAGGACTGACTAGAAGAAGTGTCAGAGTCACTTTCTGATGCATCACTGTCTGTCTGTAGCAGGTTGTACTTATTATGAGTTATCACAGGATCAGTTAGTGCAGGTTTAGAGCTAGCAGGGTCCTGTAATCTTCTGCTTCTAGTTGTTCAAACTGTGGTAAACTATGGTACATTTGGGGGTGGGGGGACCTCATAGCTGTGTTATCAGTAGCTATTTGTGGTGAGGGTTCCACTACAGTGACTTCCTTTTTCCCCTGTGCTGTTGTAATATTTTCAGGTGCACTTTCAAATTCTCCATCCCCAGCATCAGTCTCCATACCCTGTTGGGGGTCCCACCTGAGGCATCTCCTGGGCCTGTGCTAGATCAGTAATATCCCTTTCAATTTCAGTGGTATGTGAAATGCCTTCATATACTAAGCTTGCTTGCACAGTAGTGTCTCCAGGCCTGGTATTGTTCGTGGAAAAATCTGTTTTTTGTCCAAGCGTTAATATACAGGCGTTGTTCAGCCCCATCCACTGAATCAGGTTTATTATGTGCTGCCATGGACAGCTCTGGAAGGTATGGCCAATTACATCACATAGATTGCATTTCTCTCTCTCTCTCTCTCTACATTGTGCCCCTGAATGTCCTAATGTAGTGCATTTTAACTGATCACAGACACTACTCAGATTCGCTACAAAGCCAAATCTGTAGCATGCCTTCGGTTGTCCCAGGTAGAATAGAACCTCCCTATCTCTACCCAGGAAAAAGCTGTTGGGCAGATGCATTACCCCAGTGTCACTCATTTTCAACATCACTCTCCATCCCTCAGTCCGTATCTGCTCTGAATCAAAGATTGCATGTGGATCAGAAAGAACTGTACATCTTGCCTTGGGTCAGTGTACTAAATCAATCATGTTTAACCTTCGCTGCAAAAAAGAACAGTAATCATTTTTTGTGTAGGTCTAGATAAAGGGATAGCTGAAAAGGGAGTCCATAAGGGGGTCTTTTTCAGTCTATGATATTTCATCCAGAATCGTTCGAGGCCTTGCAGAGTTTTAAAACTAATGTCAAATATGGTTTCTCCCAAAACATGAATAAGGGCATGAATTTCATTTGCAAAAAATGTATGGGAGTCCTTTAATAATACTCCAACTACATAGAGTCTGTCTGGGCCTCTTGCATGTCCCCCATATATTTCAATCTTATTGCATTATGTCTTTTCGCAGGCTGCATGGGGGTTCTAAATAGAGATGCGTAAGGCTGTGCACTAATTCTAGATGCTGCAGCAAAATACATTTGTTTGTGTTCCTGGTTTTCCCTTGCATCTGAATCTGAAATTTATCTTATCAGTGCAGCAGTTATGGGGTTGATAGAAGCACCTGGCCATTGCAGGACCGGGTTTTGTGTTAAATCCAGATCAGTAGGGAGTTCCATAGCATGGGAATCTATCATACTGTCATGTCCACATTGTTGATTTAAGACGTTAACATCACACATTGCCCCTGGTATATGTATGGGCGATGTTCCCGACACCCATTGCCATGTGGTAGCTTCCTTTTCCCACCCCACAACCTGTAGTGCTTTATCCACTGACCAGGTTTCATGATTTTGTGAAGTAGTCGGTTGAATCATGGGCTGTCTTAGGCCAGACGGGATGTCTGTTTGTGCCATTCCCAACACAGGTCCCACTATACAGTCAGTATTAAGCACAGTTTTACAAATAATTGGTAAACAAGCCCTTACCTCCTCTGCCAGAGTTGTAGCATCTGTGGGAGCAGCCGTAGATATTGAAAAATCCTCTGCAGTCATGGGTACAATTTCCATAGCAACCGCTTGTGCAACTGTTGCCGAGGTACCTTACGTGCGGTTTACCAAGTACTGCTATTTGTGCAAGCAGGGCCACTCTTTTCTTCTCTTCTGTAGCAGGTCATTTAAGGTAAGGCTTATTACTTGCGAATCCACGGGTCTTGTATTTTCAACAGAATGGTGCAATGCCTCTTGCTGATGTCCTTCTACATCCGATAGGCAGTCTGCCGGTCAATATCTCTTATGTTATCCCATAGCAGTTATTTCAAAATCCACATCCATACTATTCTCGTGGGTCTCTAGCTGGACCAGGATAGGGGAGGAGACCTGCTGCCCTACCTCCACAACGTCCATCCTCTCCATCCAACCCAGACGCCATCTTGGCCAAGTGCTAGGATAACAGAGGTTCCCTACTTGAGTGTAGGGGAATTTCTACTGATGCCCTGGCCAAATTTCCTTTCACTAAAAATACCACCAACAGCTTAATCTGGTTCAAGGTCAGTTGACATTCATCTGTATCCTCCAAGGGTCGACATTTGAAAATAGGCAGGATTTGTCTAGTGCACTTACCTGCCAACAAAACTAAATAAATAAATATGATAGAAACATTCAAGTACCTCTACGGGATTAACACAGTTCAGGAGAGCAGCATCTTTCAGAAAAGAAGATGTGCAAGAACAAGGGGTCACAACATGAGGCTAGAGGGAAGAAGGCTCAGGAGCAATGTGAGGAAGTATTTTTACACAGAAAGGGTGGTGGATGCATGGAACAGCCTCCATGAGGGTGTCATAGGGGAAAAAGCAATAGATGAATTCAAGAAGGTTTGGGACAGACAGAAGGCAACCCTAGTGGTAGGAAGGAGAAGGTAAGCTACAGATTATATAGGATATGGAGTTTATACAATAGGTAGGAAAATGAGCAGACTTGGTGGGCCAAGCGATCCTTATCTGCTGTGAGATTCCAAGTTTCTATGTCCAGTCAGCCTCACATCAGTGTTGGGGAAGGTTATGGAAACCTTAATAAAGCAGGATTTAATGGAGTACCTAGATAAGAACAGGCTTCAGGATGATAGGCAGCATGGGTTTGACGTTTGTGGCGGGTAGGTCATGCCAGATGAACCTAATCACATTTTTTGATTGGTTGACCTGGGAAACTTACAGAGGACACTCAGTGGACCTCCTCTACTTTAACTTCAGTAAGACCTTTGACTCTGTGCCTCACAACCACCTGCTGATGAAGTTGGCAGACCTGGGAATAGCAAATAACCTAGTCAGGTGGATAGGTTGCTAGCTAAAGGACAGAAAGCAGGAGGGCCGCAATGGCTAGACATCAGAGGTAGGAGAAGTTACAAGGGGTGCACAGGGATCAGTGTTGGAACCTGTCCTATTTAATGCATTTATCAGTGATATCGGTATAGGTATAATACAGACAGGTCAAACTTGCACTTTTGCAGATGATACCAATCTAAGTGGAAGAGTGGACTGTGAGAAAGTGGTTAGGATCTACAAAAGACCTCCAGAGGCTGGAAGGATGTTCTAATGTATGGCAGCTGAAGTTCAATGCTAAAAAGTGCAAAGTGATGCATCTGAGTACAAGGAACCGAGGACAGTCTACATGTTTAATGGGATCCAGTTAAATGCCTCTTAGGAGGAAAAAGACCTAGGGGTCATCATCTGTAGTACCCTTAAGCAGACAGCCAATGCAATGCAGCTTACAGTAAAGCCTGCAAAATGTTGGGGTGCACAGGGAGGGGATTTGACAGCGGAAGCAGGGAGGTAATACTTCCTCTCTACAGATCCCTGGTAAGGCCCCATCTGGAATATTGTGTTCAGTTTTGGAATCCACACATAAAGAAGTATAAGAACAGACTGGAGACAGTCCAGAGAAGGGCGACCAAAATGATTCAAGGCCTCCAAGGGCTCTCATATGAAGGGCGGTTAGGAGCATTGAATATGTTCTCACTGGATGATAGGAGGGAGAGGAGCGACATAATAGAGATGTACAAGTTCCTAAGAGGAATAAACAAAGTGCTCTCATCAGATCTGTTCTAGAATCACCAACTCCAGCACCAGAGGTCACGAGTGGAAGTTGGGGGAGGGGGACTTCAGGAGGGAGCTTAGAAAACACTATTTAACAGAAAGGGTGGTGGAACCATGGCACAGGTTGCTCATAAATGTGGTGGAAGCTAAACAGTGATGTCATTCAAACTGGGGTGGAACAGAGCTAACACATGAACAAAAGTAGGGAGAACAGTGGAATATAAATCAAATGGGGGTTAGGTCCTGAGGACAGAAAATCTCAGGAACAATTGGGCAGACTAGATGGACCTTGGGCTCCTCCTGCCGCCATTTTTCTATGTTTCTGTTTCTATCTTGGGTTAGTATATTGTAAAACTGTGTAAAAGCAGGACACTACAGCAGAACCCCACTGACAAGGAGATGTTGAATCTGTCTAGGAAAATACATTGTAAAAATACCCTGATCGCCTGTCCTGTAGCTGTCTGGAATATTCCTGGTAGTCTAATAGTACCCTTGTAAGAGCATCTGGCTCCCTCCCAACTCATCTGTTGAGGATCTTTCTCCTCTGCCCCTTGGCATGGTCACATGTAACCACACCCCTCCCGCTACTTTGCACAGTAAGCTATCCTTGGTACCCTTGACTGGGCACCCAAACCACTTTGGACAATTGGTACCATCCCTAACTTTGGGAATGTATACTAGGCTCGCTATTTCTAGAGGTCAGGGAGGGGTGGGGTGTACAAAAGCAAATACAAATGTGACCAAATTAACCCAGGTCCAGAGGAGAGAACGCTTTGCTGGGGCTATTCTAAATCTGTTCTTCTGGAGTGGTACCCAGTAATTCCACACAGGAAGCAGTAACAGGAATGTCCAAACTAGGTTAGGGTTCTAGAGTGTGACTTTATTCCAAACGATGGTACACTAAAGCAAAGGTGGACCTCCAAGGTTTACACATCGTGGCACAAGGCAGTGGCAAAACAACAGAAATCTGTATCGGACAGAAACTCTGCATATCCCATATATCACAGGACCTTGAATTCTCTTCAGCGGCAGTGGCCTCAGCTGAACACACATTTCTTCTAGTGGCATTGGCCACAACTGAGCACAGATTTCTCATATGGCATAGGACTTTCACCTTTTGCAAGTGGCATCTGGCCACAACAGAGCACACTGGGACTCATAAATAGCACAACCCACACCGGGGGTAAACTTTCTCTTCAGACATTGGCCACTATGTCCTGAATAACCAGATGCCGTTATGGAACCTGTAGTGCTGAAGTGGTCACTCCACATAGGGGGCTGCCCACCTTTCGCTTCCACGTCCATACCCAGCCATTCTTTCAGAGTCACACCTCAAAATGTCTGATAAAACAGTTAGGAATATGCATCTTGGAATGACTTTCACATCTGGCATATGAAAACACTACTTCTGAGCATAGAACTAAAGTTCTGAACAATGTGCATGTCTTCCTCTGGACCCCACAATTGTCAGTCAACTTTAAACTTGAGAACAGTCTCAACTGAGAACAGAAACTGGTGTATATTTCCCTTTGTCAAAAAAAACACCCAAGAACAGGTACTTTCCCCAAGGAAGCACACATTCAGATTACTCACAGCTGGAAAACAAAACAGGCAGCTTCAAAGTCCTGGATCAAATAGGGGATTGCTCTTTGGATCCATCCTGGCAGTCCTTTCCATCTCTCTGGGGATGAAAAATCAGGAATTTCTGCTCTAGACAATGGTTTCCACCACTTCTCTTGGCAAGCAGATGTTTCTCAGTACTAGGGTGAGAAAATAGACTCTCCTGTCAAGAGTCCACACTGTAGCTCTCACCTCCAACTGCTCACTGCAGACTCTCCACCAACTCCTCTTATCGACTGACTCAAGATTCTAAAACTCCCACTCACAGCCAGCTGCCATGGTCTATGCTGCTGCGTAGAGTTCTAAATGACATCATCTCTCTCATCTCAGCTGGGACCAAGCAAACAGAGAGTGAGTAGGTGAAAACCCGCTTAATCAGTTATTCACCAGCTGTCTTCCCTACCTAGCACTGACACTAATGGGATTCTAGTAACCCAGGGGACTGGATGGTTACACTCACCCCATGCCAGGTAAATGACTGTTCACAGTCATTTCTCCACCTGGCACCAAGCCATCCTACCCTCCATGCTACCTATGGAAGGGGGTGATCAGGTCCTCCCCACCATGTGCCAGGCACAGGCAGGTGACACTAAAGGCACAGAGACCAGCTGATGAGACTTCAGCCCCTATCCTATGATCTAACTATAGATATTCAGTGGCCCCAAGGAGACTGTTTGAAGCATGCCCTAATAGACCAGAACTGAGGTGCCTACTGTAGATCAGGACCATAGCCTGTCTGTCCCCCTAGCCCTCTAGGGAAAATCTATCTGCCCAGGCTGCCCACCAGGGAACCTCCCCCCAAGCTCCCAGGGTACCTGCAAACAAAAACAACAAGGAAAACGCACATTGCAATGCATTACATTTCCCAAAACTTTCCCCACAATCTCACACCTTGAAGTAAAAAGCATACACCCTGTTAACTACAGACAATCCAAACTCTAAGCAAATGGGAACTCAGCTGAGCTGAGATCCTCTTCTTAAGCTAGCCGATAGGGAAGGGCCCCCTTGCATTGTGTAGAGAACAAGAAGTTATTACATGATTCTGTATAGTAATGTTCAATTCACCTGTGTGAAATATGCATAATGTATTATCAGAATGGAAATTATTTAGTGGAGTACATTGAAATGTATAGTAAAGTGACAAGTTATGCCAATTGATGAATCAGACAGTTCTTGTATAGCATGCTAATGGTATAAATATCTTGTATATGTTGCATTTTCAATGTTATGATGGTACAGACTTGATGCGGACGCCAAGTTTTCCCAGGCAGGGAAGGGTGCAACCCCCCTACAAATGGGGGCTCCCAAAAAGTCTTTCTTGAGCTTGCCTACATGCTCACTGCCAGATTGATGTCCTGCATTTTAGCAGTTTAAATGTGATTGCCAGAGCTTTATAGCCTCTGTCTACTGTCTCTTTAAGAGCTGCCTAATTGCAGCTTAAGTAATCTGAGAGGGAGCTCTGTTGAAAGATGTAACTATTTACTGAAAATCATTTAGAGTAATAATGATAATGTAGTTTGTCTAACCTGCTTTCTTTGTAGCAAGGACTGTTTTGTTTGTCTCCACTATCTTGGTCCTGTACTACAGATTGGACCAAACAGTACTGGTGGGACCTAAAATGTAGCCGGACTACAGGAGCTGTCTGAATTCAAAATCTGTAGGAACTTTAGTTTGGAGTTTTTTGCGCCTTTTTTGCAACTGAAGGGGGAGCTCTTGCTTTGACTGACAGCCAAATCAGCCAACCAAATCTTTTGGATCTTGGGGAAGTCCCAGGCTGCCTGCAGTTTTCAGTTAGAACTAAGCTGGAAGCTGAGCAAGAAGGAGCTGAAGTGTTTCTGAGCAGCAATCCTGAATGGATTCGCATGGGAGAACTCTGAAAAGGATAAGTTTTTGGCCTGCATGCCGGTGTGCTGCTCCTGAGAGAGAGAGAAGAGAATTATTTTGGACTAAATCCAAGTTTGTGTGACTAAAATAAGCTACTGAAGTGGGCCAGGCTCAACCTGAAGAAGACCGAATATTTTTGCTGAATGTGATCGGCCTGTCAGGAGTTCCAGCTACCCCTAAGCTCCTGGTCTGTGCAGAGAGTTTGCGATTGTGCCCAGGGAGCGCTTTGCCTGGTACAGTACAATTCCCTGACATGTACAGTAAATGTGCTATGAGCTGCTAGTGGTTGTGAGTTAGCTCCCACTGTGTGAACTGTGTTCTGCTTGCTGGAAGCTGTATCCAGCCCAAAACAGACTGCTTCCTAACTTGTCTCCATGCAGTCTGGGCTTTGCCAGACTGGCCCAGCCAGACTACCCACTGCACAGAGAAGCCATCGACGAGAGACCTGCCTGGGGATCAGCCCCGTGCTCCACGTTTGAACAGGAACGACGCCTCTGTGACTTGTGTGGGCTCTCTTTCTCCTGGCATTCCAGATCAACCACCTGTAGTCTCGATTTTTGTCCAGCCTGTGTTCAGTCTTGGGTATCGTGAGTAAATACCAGGTAACTCCCTACAACAACAGCTTAATCTGAGTGTGTCATCTGACTGTCTTGTTGTTTCGTTTCCTTTACGAACTGAGCCCTCTGGCTCCGGATTACAAATACTGTGTACTGTGTATGTTGTGTTTTCCATCATGGGGCCCCAATCATCTGCAACCCTGGGCAACTGTCCTGGCTAGCCCATCTCTTCTCTACCTGGGTACCCAGAGGTGGACTGTGTGGGGGGACTCAAAGCGCATGCATAACTGCTTGATTGATATAACCTTTAAGCTAATTAACCTGATTTTGCCCCTCCCTTGTTCAAGTCCCCTGAATAAATCAGATCTAACTTTTTCTGCATGTAATCTGACTGTGGTTCCAGTTTGTGCTCAAAGTACTGTACTGTTGCTATTTGCTGTGCTTAACCTTGTTTTACAGGGGGTCCCCAGGGTCGAGCCAGAGGAACCAGCCCTGGTGGTAAGTGCAAACAGTGTGGGTACTTGTGTGATGTACCAGGGGTATTGTGAAAGTGATTATTGTACAGTGTTCAGGCCACTAGAGGGGAAAGAGGGGGGTTACTGTGTCCCGGAGGGCTGTGCCCAGGTTAGCTTGACCACTACCAACCCTGACCTCTGAGTGGAGGCACCTGTTTCAGAACTCAGGCCCCTTAACCTGCAACTAGCCAAGCAGGCAGGGGTAGTAGCCCTTGGGATAGCGCCACCTAGGGGTTACATCAGTATCCCACCGCCTCATTTTTTACCTGCATGGTCAAGCCTGATTTGGTTGAAACCTGGGAGAGTACATGCAGAGTCGGGGGTAGTGGACTTCAACCACATTTTGGTAACACCAAGGATGTCAGGCTTGTAGTGACCAACCCAAGCAGCAAGTGCAGCTAGGTTTGGCATGAGGCTACGAATGTTTAGGTGTGCTACTTTCAAGCCTTTTAGGATAGCCAGCTAGGGAGCTGGAGAAGTTAGAGGAGACATGGAGATGGGGACCAGGGTTAGCTTCCATGTCCCCTGCCAGACACGAAAATAATGGAAGTAATACGAGGCATGATAGTGAGTGACGACTCCTGGGGGTCTAGTTTTGCCTGGGTAATGTTTGACCAACTTTGAGGTGAATAAGATAGACTTAAAAGGCACGCACCAGATAGGCCAGAGCTGAGGGTCTGCAGGCAAGGAGGTTAGAAAAAATAAAATCATGTTCCGGGGGCTGCTCAGGACATCCACTGAGGCCCACCTGGAGGGGACAGTAATCAAAAGTGAGTAATATCAAAAGTAGGGATATAATAATGCATGTCAGGGGCATGCAAGTGGCATAGGGGAGTGCTGGCCCTGTGTATGCGCAGCTCATTGAAGACATAATTAGGAACACACCTCGGCAGCTGTTTAGGGTCAGAAATTGTACAAGGGGATGCACTAAGTTCAAACCTACAGTTGCAAGACTGGCAGAGACAACAGAGAATGGGCTAGGTAATAATGGAACATCCTAGGTAAGCCTCTGTGTCAAGCTATTCGTGCCCAGCTTACAGTTAGAAGTAATAGAGGACACCCTACTTGTGCACTAGACCACTAAGTAACAGTACAAAACCAGACAGTTCCAAGAAAAAGGAAGGAAAAAAACCAAACAGTACCAAAGCCCATCCCACACTGTCTCTTCCTGGCAGTGAACAGATGTAGGTCTGAAAGATTTCTCTGCCAGGTTATCAGAAGATCATCCTTCACTACAGGGTTACAAAAGGGTAGACTACTACTGGAAAGATCAAATATAAACCACAGTTGTCTGCAGTAACAGAAGCTGAAAAGTAATCTAGTAGGATTTTTGACAATTATATAAAGCACAGTTGTCTGCAATAACAGAAGCTGAAAAGTAAGCTAGTAAGATTTATGGGTGACACATCAAACTCGGTATCGCTTGAAAGCCCCACTTTTCCCTTCACTAACAGCCAACTACCGACTAATTCAGGGGCATTTAACAAGGGAGGCTGGAGGGCGGGTGGTGGGGACCTTTTCAGTCCATAGAAGTACATACTCTATTCTGCTCCCGTGGCACGGACTAGAAAGTTAACAAAAACAAAGAGATTTTGTCAAGCAGGTTAAAAAATAAAGAGTAAAGTCCGTCCTGCAGCTGGCTGTGCTGGGGAGGAGGGGGTCCCACGGAGGACCAGTCCAGACCCCCTACCCCCGATGTCCTCTGTCCAAGTATGCTGGCACTGCTGCTTCTCAGCCCAATTTAAACTGCTCCAGCAGTTTAAAATTGGTGCCTTTTTCCAACCTCTGCCAGCGGACTTTTCTCTATTCTTTATCATTTCTACACTGACACCCTCCCACCATTTATGTCACAGGGGTGTCAGAGTCTGTTTTCCAAGGCATGTCATGCCATTTTGTCAATCAGATTTGTTCTTGTAAAATAGTTTTTTCCCTTGTACAAATTAATTTTCAAATCTTTATTAATTGTCTCTAATAGTTCAAGAAAGGTAGTTTGCTTCTGTTGAAAAGTAAGAAAAAAAACATGCATTCCAGATTTGCCATTTACAAACCATAAAGACTACTTCTAATGTTTCCTTATCCCATACCTTCCAGGGCTCTGATATGTCCCCTTACATCAGATTTTCATAGGAAACCAGAGAAAAGGTCCAAAATTCTTTAATAAAGGAACAGTGGAAAAAAAGATGCTCAATGGTTTCTACCTGGTTGATAGTCAGGTATACTACACAGTCTTTCTATTGCCTGTTTGTGTTTATGGGTGGCTGCCTTTCACATTAATTTTCCCACGACAGCTGAGCCAGTGTAGGTCCCACATATGAGGGGGAATCCTAGGGTTTCTAAACAATGTTGTTGAGGTTTGTCTGCTACCCACCGGACAGTGCTCAAAGAGAAGTGGAACATTACAAATTGTGTTTGATAGTTCAGCATATAAGCCTTCCTCTGTAGTGAAATTATAATTTGAGCAGTGACATTCCACTGTCTAAGGGCCAGATATTCAAAACTTTGCCCCGGGGCCAAATTAGCGCTGCCCAGTGGGCAAACTTAGCCCGGAGCACAAAGCAAGCCATATTCAAAAGGAATAGCCCAGGGCAAACAGCTTCTGAATATAGCATGGGAATGAGGCCTCGCAAACTGGTCTGGGAGTGCAGGGCAAACTTAGCCCTGGAATAAGACAGCTCTGAATATGGCAACCAAGAAGTGCAAACCACAACAGCAACACAGTGCACAGCGGTCACGAAGGTAGAGTGAAGGTGAACTTCTTGTGTGTGTGTGTAACCGTCGTGGACCCAGTACAGCTGCAGGCAGCAGCAGCGTGTGCGAAAGCACAGTGTGCAAAACTGTAAAATATTCCCAAACTGTTTGGCGCAGTGCTAACACGCTTTGCATGGGTTTAGCGCAGGGTTAAACCATTAGCCCGGTGCAAACATGTTTGCTCAGTGCTAAACTTTGCCATATTCAAAAGTGACTTGCAAATGAGCCTACTTAGGTAGTCTCTGGTAAACATCCAGATTAGCATCTCATTATGCCCTGATTTGCATGCAGTTTGCACCAGGTTAACGGTTTAGCCCTGCGCTAAACCCGCGCAAATGTGTTAGCGCTGCGCAAACAGTTTGGGGAATATTATGCAGTTTTGAACACTGTACTTTCACAAGCGCTGCTGCCTGCAGCTGTACTGGAAGAACACAGCATAGTCACAGATGGTGGTGGTGGTGCTGCATACAACTGTCACACTGTAGGTCATGCTACAGTGCACAGCAGACACTACAGTAGCAAGGGAGCCAGTAGTGTGTGGACACAGCAGTTCCTAGGGTGTGTAGGGCAGTGATGATGACTGCACTATACACATTGAGAGGCCCAACCTGCAGGTGTTTACTGACAGTGGACATTACTGTTACGCTGTTGTGTGACCCACAGATGCTGCACCTCTGGCATGGGATGCTCACAATGATATATACATGTCCGGCTTTGTGTGCTGTGGCAGTTGTACAGCTGTACAGTATGTGGCCGGGGGGGCATATATTATCAGAAAGTCACACTGATGTTGGGGTATTCCCAGTACTGGCCCATGTGCACTGCATGATGTGTCCCAGCCTTGTAGCCACACCTGGTCTGTGGCACAGCCTGGCCACCCATACACTCTCCCCTCAACATCCTCCATGCCCATAGTGCTTCATGTGTGTGCTGACATCTGTTGGTGTGCACAGAAGAGTGGTCCGCAGGTGTGTGCTGTATGGCCACACTGCCATGCTGTCCACTGGCAGCAGGGTCACCACTTACTGCCTGGCATGGCTGGGACTGGTGGCAGATGATGTCATCATTGTGATGCCATCAGTTAGCAGCATGTTTCCTCTATGTTTGGCTTTGTCTATGTGTCATATTTATTTGTTAGGGTTGCGCAAAAGCCACGCAAACACCACGCAAAGCCAAAGTGTCGCACAAAGCTGATTGCCCAGGGTTAAGACAAGCTTTTTCTGGGCGGTAATGTGCACCGTGCTAAGTGTTGTGCTAAGTCGCGCAAAACCACTTTGCATGGCGCTAGTCGCTGAATATAGTATTGCGCCTGTACTCATGTCAGTTTGTCCCTTGCATACATTATGATTTGGCCTGGCGCTAATGCAGTTTGCCGTGCTATTTGGCCTTTTGAATATAGCAGACCTGCGCTAATCCCGCACTACACCTGCTCAAACGGTTTTTGCCGGCGCAAAGTTCTGAATATCTGGCCCTAAATCTGGTAAATATTTCTCTCCAACATGGTGGGACATCAGGTTGTTGCTTTACAATTCTGTGTCCTTCTATCCTATAACTGAAACCAGGTTTTAATTTTGTGCATGTACCCAGGGTTCCCACCCTTTGTCAGTGTGGACTAAAATGGATCGTAAATTAGCCTTAAAGAAAATACAATCATAAAAAAATAAAGGGTGAACCATATTCAGTCCTCCCTGTCATATGGATAGATACAATATGTTCCTTTTAATGGGGTTAAGACGGCTGCCCCACACTACCTGAAAGAATACACTTAACAGCCGTGTCTCTATGCTCTTTGGGGAGGGGGAGACATAACTGGTATACAAAAAAACAGGTACCAAATAGGTTTCAATTAAATAAATTCTCTTTTTCTTCCTCATTTTCCACTTTTTCCAAATGGAGACTTTTTTGTGCTATGTCAAATTTTTCCTCCCAGTTTAAAATATCTGAACGCTCTGTTCCAAATGTTACACCTAAAATTTTAATAGGTTCAGATGTAATTGTTATACCTCCTACTCTATCTGGGGCTTGTGTTACCCAGTGCCCTACCTACACATTTCTGTATGTTTAGAGCAGCTCCTGCAACTGCCCCAAACTCAGCACACAGTCTCAAAGCATCCATAACTGAGGATTCATCTTGTAGCAAGAGACACGTCGTCTGCATATGCAGTTGTGTTTATAACAGTCAATCCAGTGGTATCAGTTATTGGTGTAAGCAGCCGTGAATCAATAATCATCCTTAAAGAGATTTACCAGCCTCAACCCCTGCACCTGATATACATAGGTGCTATACATCATAGGGCAGCTTCTGATGTACATCTTGCTTAAAATAATCGGGTTAGTGAAAATTACAGCACTCATAAAATTAGAAATACCGGGTCCCAAGGACTTCCCGGTTTCTGGTGCCACCCACGCTCCTCCCCTGCATTCTGCAAATTTATGATGCGATGCTAGGGAGAGTGCGGAGGCACGCTCCATTATACTCTACGGGCATCGCCTTTCAATTTTTATATTATAGTGGCCATTTGGTGATAGAGGCGTGGGCACTTTGAGTGCGATAACGAGGTCTCATTGGTCAATCAATACTCACGTTTTATCGCAAATGGCTGTTATAATATAAAAACAATCAAAAAAAAAAGAGTGGCACCCAGCGGTATGATAAGGTCATCCTACGCTCTCCCTAATAACATCATAAATGCGGAAAGCAGTAGAGTGTGGGGCGCTTTTAAAAGCAGAAATGCAAAATTATTCTATTTCTGAGGCTGTAATGTACTAAACAGTGTTACAAGCAAAGATACCGATAAGCACAACCCATAAAAATACAGTACCTATATATCAGGTGCAGGGCTGTGTCATTAACTTGGTAGATCTCTTTAATAAGAGGATCTAAAAAGGTATATAAGAAAGGGCTCAGGGGCACCTCTGTCATACCCTGTCTTAATACTAATCAGAGGTCCTCGCCAACCATTTACCAATGGAACTACTATTGCAGTTTTATATAATAATTTAATCCACTGTATAAACATATCAGGAATCTGAAAGTTTTGTAAAACCAACCATAAAAAATCATGGCTAACTGCATCAAATGCTTGTCTTTGATCTAACAATATCACAAATCCTGCAAGGTGGCCTGTGTTCCCTTTTTCTGTCAGTTCCCTAATTAAAAATAAATGATCCTGGATACACCGGCCTGGTATGGAGGAGGCCTGTGCTTCAGAAGTAATAGATTTTGTTGCTCCCATCAGTCTTTTGGCCAGAATTTTAGTGATGATTTTAAAATCTGTGTTTAACAGACTAATCGGTCTCCAATTCTGGATTACTTTTTTATCCCCTTTTTTATATATGTATATTAGAGATCCCATATTAATTTATAAAGGAATATCCTGGTGTTCTAAAATAAGGTTCAGTACGTTAGTTAATTTTTCACCGAATTCAGTACTCATAAAGTTATAGAGTTCTGATGGTACACTGCCTGGGCCTGGGACTGTATTATTATTATTATTATTATTATTATTATTATTATTATTATTATTATTATTATTGTTGTTATTATTATTATTATTGTTATTATTAGTAGTATTATTGTTATTATTATTAATATTATTATTATCGTTATTATTATGATTACTATTATTGTTGTTATTATTAGTAGTATTATTGTTATTATTATTGTTATTATTATTAGTATTATTATTATCATTATGATTAGTATTATTGTTGTTATTATTATTATTGTTGTTATTGAGTGGATGGACTCCATCACTTCAAAGGTTTGTATAGGCTGTTCTAACTGCCCTTTATCTGCCTGCGGGGTTTCTAGGAAGTTTAAATTAGTTAGTACAGATGCAGCCTGTACCTCATCAAACTCTAGAGGACCTTCTTTATTTCTGGAGTATTCTGTAACAATGTCCATAATACCTTCATTAGTTATTTTTAACTCATTCTGCTGGCTATACAGTGCAATTATTTTTCTCCCTACTCTAAACTGACATGCTTTATGTGGGCAGATGGTTTCAGGTGATCCAGCTACACCAAACTGCTGCTGATGTTTGAGAGTGTGGGCTTTTTCCATATGGAACAAACAGAGATGATTTTCAAGACTCTGAATCTGAGCCGTATAGTCCTGTTTAGTGATTGTGGATAGTGTCATAAGTTTTTGCAGTTTCATTCTTTCTTGTAGATAGTCTTTATATTTATCCATGCTCAGTGATTTACTGTGATGTTTTAAACAAGCATTTGTCAATGCCGAATGTTGTCTTCCTGGAATTGGCATTGGTAGTGCAGGAGTTAGAGAGATGCATAATAGGAATGGCAGTGAAGTATGGAACCGATGTCAACCCCCACCCCACCCCACTCCAGAGACTGACAGGCATTGAGGGTGCTTGGGTCGTCGGCCATAAAAGCTCATGCCGTTTCACCTCATCCTACCTTGCAGACTCTGACAAGTGTCACGTTGTGCCTTGGGATTGTTGGGTCTTATGCTCACCCCATTCCATAAGGAAGTACGTTGAGATGGGTGCAGTATAGGAGAATGGGGTGAATTTTGGGGCCAAAGAATCCAAGGCACACCTTGATGCCTGTCAGTGGCTGCAGGGTGGAGGTGGGGATGGAATGGCATGAGCATTACAGCCAGCAGTCCAAAGGCACACCCCTAACACCTGTCAGTTCTTTACCGGGTGGGACATCATGGTTAGAAACCCTAATGCCCCGGGCATTTGTTGGTATTTGCATTACAAATTTTCAACATGGCCTTTTTGTGACCCCACCTCATGAAAGCATTTGGGACCTCTGCTCATGAACAGTGGCACTGTGATTTTTTTAATCTTTCCTGAACGTTGATTTCCCACAGCGACCGTGCCATTCTTCGCCAGATGTGCGAAAACACAGTTCGGGCAGGATGTGAAAAATGACAGCTGTACCATTCATAAGGAGTTGTGAAGAAATGGCAATGTTGAAAATCTGGAGTGAACATATTAAAAATTCTCAAAGTTATGAGTGTGCTCCGCTTGCGACGCCGGCGACCCGGGTTCGGGAACGGACCTGGATCGTCGGAGGGCGGCCCGGGGGGAGAAGGATGGAGCGTCCTATGGACTGCTCTCCTCTCCAGGGGAGGGTGGGTTAGTGTTCGAGCACTAGCGACCCGCGGGAGGCTGGGGAGTCACACAGCTACCGACACTTAAAGACGCTTTGGAGGCGGGGCAGGCGTCATCACGTCATTGCACGCCCCGCCTCCCGGAAAAACTCGGAAAATGGAATGGCTGTCGGCACGCCTACATAAACACGCCGTGGCTTCAATTAGCCTCTCAGGCCGGCCCTCCGATCAAAAATTAGTGCCTGCGGGTGTCTCCCCGCCTCCCCGTAGCCCCGCCTGCGGGGGTAAGCTGCGGGGTATCGGAGGGCTCGAGGCCATTCTGGAGAAGTGGAAGTTGCATGGGCTGATAGTCCCGGGCGGTCGGCAGCTAGGTGAGGAGGAATAAAGTATAAATAATAAAAAAAAAAAAAGTTACGAGTGTGCATGGAAAATGCGCAACAGACGCTCGTAACATAGTCATTTTGTGGAATTCTTTCACCAAATTTTCACCATAGGCATTTTGGGACCTTGCTAATGAACAGTGTCACTATGATTTTCTTAATCTGTCCCGAACATTGATTTCCCACAGCGACCGCACCATTGTGCACCAGATGTGTGAAACCACATTTTGGGCAGAATGTGAAAAATGACAGCTGTACTGTTCATAAGGAGGTGTGCAAATATGGCAATGTTGAAAATCTGGAGTGAAAATATTAAAAATTCTCGATGTTACGAGTGTGCGTGGAAACTGTGCAACGCACGCTGGTAACATAGTCATTTTGTGGAAGTTTGTCACCAAATTTTCAACATAAGCATTTTGGGACCTCCACTCATGAACAGTATCACTGTGATTTTCTTAATCTGTCCCGAACATTGATTTCTCACAGTGACCACACCATTGTGCGCTGGATGTACGAAAACACATTTCAGGCAGGATGTGGAAAATGACAGCTGTACTATTCATAAGGAGATGTGAAAAATGGCAATGTTGAAAATCTGGAGTAAAATATTAGAAGTCTCGAATGTACATGCGTGGAAACTGTGCAACGACGCTCATAACACAAGTCATTTCTTGAATTTTTCTCCAAATTTGCAACATAGGCTTTTGGGAGGCCACCTCTTGAACAATGACACTGTCATTTCGTTATTGGTCCTGAAAGGTGATTCCACACAGTGACCACGAAATCACCTTTCAGGATTGAATAACTTACATGACAGTGACTGAGTCATGAGGTGGTGTCCCAAGAACCCCATGTTGAAAATTTGGTGCCAAAAGTCACAAAAATGGCCGAGATATCCATCTAAGTTGAACCCCACCACCCACCATTGATGCCATTATACAGCTTACCGGAATTTCTTCAGTTTGTGGTCATCTTTGAAGAGTGCAGACATGTTTCCACTCCACCAAAGATCATTGCACCAGGTTCCAGAGGTAAGTATGGGATGGGGTGGGGGGTGCAGGAAGGTGGGGTACACAGAGGGTGGGCGCAGGTTGGGAAGGGGACACTGGAGACAACGAGGGATCATTTTCTCTTTTTACAGGTAAAAAAAAACAACAAGACATCGCAGGACTTTTTTTTTTTTTTTTTACAGGTGTGTTTTGGCACACTGGGGTGGGCTCCCTGTGTTTCTTTGCAAGGGGGATTGAAGCCGATGGGGATTAGGCTCCCCTTTTGCACACAAAACGTGTCTGTGTTTGGGGGGATGCATGATGCCGAGAGGGATTGGGCACCTCCTCGACAAACAAATTAAATAAATAGAGGGACATTATGCTGATGGAGATTGGGCTCCCCCATCGGCAAATGAACTGGGGAGGGGACATGCCAACTGGGGGATTGGGCACCCCTGATGTCAGCTTGTTGGGGACTGTGAGAGGCGGACGGCGACAGCCGCTGCCATGTTTATTGAAATGTTACACCAGGCAAGGCACGCCCTGCAATGAGGGGAAGCTCCCTCATTGCAGTGGTGAAATCATTTCAAGTTGGTGACACACTTTTGCACTGCTGTCATAGACAGCATGCTATTTCATTCGTGCCACAGAGCCCAGCCCGAAAAAGCAGTGGCACCATTGGCCACAACACGACTGCACCTCCAAAACCTGCTATTCCAAGCTACCACAACATGTTGCTTGCATGTGTGCACAAGACAACATAAAAATTACAAAGACCCTGTTTGGTGTCTATCCATCACTGTATAATGTTATCATATAAGATAAAGACTGATTTTTTTTTTTTTTGCCACTAAAAATTCTTTTTAACAGGAAAGCAAACCTCTCATTCTGCAGTAATGAAGTATTCATTTCCATGCACCAGGGCCTTTTTGAATAGTGTTTTTAATTCTTATGTAAACTGTTAAGACACTGTGGTCCGAGAATTCTGCAATTTCTACTGATTTGTTAACTATGGGTAGATGTTTGGATAGAAAGAAATCAATACGTGTGGCTAAATTCCCTTTATGAAATGTTGGGGTCTGCAAGTTTGTGTGAGATTTATAAGCCTCTGTTTTTAGCACTGAAGTTAAAAAATTGAAATCACAAAATAGTTTGGAGGTTGTGGAGGTGGCGGTCTTGTCTTTTAAGGAGAGACCACAGTTAAAGTCTCCACCAAAAATAACAAACTGGAAAGTATGTAGGAAAGGCTGAATCAATTTAAGGAGATCAATCCGAAGCGCTTTAGTTTGCAGGGTGTGTAAGCATTAATCCCCAACAGAGGAGGGCTGTTCCAGTGGATTAATGCCCGGGTGGGGGTTGGTGCATGATGCCACAGGCCAAGTGCTTCCAATCACCCACCGGGCATTAATCCACCGGTACAGCCCGACTCTGGAGGGGATTAATGCGCTTGTAACATGGCAAGTGCAAGACACAGATTGTGGTAAAATTCTTCCCCTTCACAGCACACTACAGGTGCCGAGATCCACAATTATTTTTTTTAAAGTATGCTGCACTTCCTTCTTTGCTACAGACAGCTATCATCGACTAATGCGTGCGTTCACGTTCTATGGGACAGTACTATTTAGATAGTGTGGACTGCTTTAAGAGCACCTGTGGGACGCATTTTCCCTGTGTGACACAGTCAAAAACATTACCCTTCTCTGAATCTTGGCGACACTTTTACTAATTTGTGCGACAAGGTAATATCCCCATACTGGATTACAGCGCTGCATGCTGGGACAGTTTTACAACTAACCACTAACACTGGTAAATATTAAGACACTCATTTCTGTTGCTTTCCCTCTCTCTCTCTCTCTGTGTTGATCATAGCACTGCTGCGTGCGCTGTCACAATTCGTTTCTACATACCGCTGCAGTTTGCCACGTCGGCTACTGGGTCTGAGCTTTCCTGAGCCGCTCGATCTCTCCGGTTGATGCCGCCGAGTAATCTATCGCTGCTCCACCCCCAACGCCATCTACAGGTATGCACGGAGACTACCACACTTACATTTTAGAAATACACTGCCTCTCTATATTTTGCGCGTTCATAATACGAAGCACGCTATCTTTATCCTACATGCACTACTGAGCGGGCTGTACTGGTGGATTAATACCCGCTCGCTTTTGGTCACCTGATGCCTTTACGACCATTCGCACAGCTCACTTTCACACCACTTTTTCTGCCGTGTTACAAATATATTTATTAGCCTGTACAGTGTGTGTTGAAGTTTCACAACTAAAATCAAGACTCTCCCAGGGACTAAATCAGTCAATTTAATAAGTCCTATATTTGGGAGATAGAACAATATCCCTACCCCAGAACATGGTTCTTGGCCAATTGACCAAAAGGAAGTCCCTGGATACCAGGCCTGTTTAGCTTGCTTTATTTCATGCAGCGTGTGATACCTCACATCCTGTTAGAACACAATTCCTAAGGCACACATTGTTAGATAAGAAAAGACTAGATCCCTTTTGTCTGGGTTCTTTATACTACTGACATTTACAGTATGGCAAGCAAAATGTTCATGTTCCACCATGTAAGCAGGTTTTTGTTATTTCCACCCCTTATTCATTTCAGTCTCCCTTTGCGTGATGAGGACTCTTTAAGTCTATGTTTTGCTTTAGCTTTCCTTTTTTGAGGACCTGACCATTCCATCGGTACCTCAGTATCCGTAGTTTGTTCAGGGATGGAGGACTGACTAGAAGAAGTGTCAGAGTCACTTTCTGATGCATCACTGTCTGTCTGTAGCAGGTTGTACTTATTATGAGTTATCACAGGATCAGTTAGTGCAGGTTTAGAGCTAGCAGGGTCCTGTAATCTTCTGCTTCTAGTTGTTCAAACTGTGGTAAACTATGGTACATTTGGGGGTGGGGGGACCTCATAGCTGTGTTATCAGTAGCTATTTGTGGTGAGGGTTCCACTACAGTGACTTCCTTTTTCCCCTGTGCTGTTGTAATATTTTCAGGTGCACTTTCAAATTCTCCATCCCCAGCATCAGTCTCCATACCCTGTTGGGGGGGGGGGTCCCACCTTGAGGCATCTCCTGGGCCTGTGCTAGATCAGTAATATCCCTTTCAATTTCAGTGGTATGTGAAATGCCTTCATATACTAAGCTTGCTTGCACAGTAGTGTCTCCAGGCCTGGTATTGTTCGTGGAAAAAATCTGTTTTTGTGCCAACGTTAATATACAGGCGTTGTTCAGCCCCATCCACTGAATCAGGTTTATTATGTGCTGCCATGGACAGCTCTGGAAGGTATGGCCAATTACATCACATAGATTGCATTTCTCTCTCTCTCTCTCTCTACATTGTGCCCCTGAATGTCCTAATGTAGTGCATTTTAACTGATCACAGACACTACTCAGATTCGCTACAAAGCCAAATCTGTAGCATGCCTTCGGTTGTCCCAGGTAGAATAGAACCTCCCTATCTCTACCCAGGAAAAAGCTGTTGGGCAGATGCATTACCCCAGTGTCACTCATTTTCAACATCACTCTCCATCCCTCAGTCCGTATCTGCTCTGAATCAAAGATTGCATGTGATCAGAAAGAACTGTACATCTTGCCTTGGGTCAGTGTACTAAATCAATCATGTTTAACCTTCTGCAAAAAGAACAGTAATCATTTTTGTGTAGGTCTAGATAAAGGGATAGCTGAAAGGGAGTCCATAAGGGGTCTTTTTCAGTCTATGATATTTCATCCAGAATCGCTCGAGGCCTTGCAGAGTTTTAAAACTAATGTCAAATATGGTTTCTCCCAAAACATGAATAAGGGCATGAATTTCATTTGCAAAAATGTATGGGAGTCCTTTAATAATACTCCAACTACATAGAGTCTGTCTGGGCCTCTTGCATGTCCCCATATATTCAATCTTATTGCATTATGTCTTTTCTGAGGCTGCATGGGGTTCTAAATAGAGATGCGTAAGGCTGTGCACTAATTCTAGATGCTGCAGCAAAATACATTTGTTTGTGTTCCTGGTTTTCCCTTGCATCTGAATCTGAAATTTATCTTATCAGTGCAGCAGTTATGGGTTGATAGAAGCACCTGGCCATTGCAGGACCGGTTTTGTGTTAAATCCAGATCAGTAGGGAGTTCCATAGCATGGGAATCTATCATACTGTCATGTCCACATTGTTGATTTAAGCGTTAACATCACACATTGCCCTGGTATATGTATGGAGCGATGTTCCGACACCCATTGCCATGTGGTAGCTTCCTTTTCCACCCCACAACCTGTAGTGCTTTATCCACTGACCAGGTTTCATGATTTTGTGAAGTAGTCGGTTGAATCATGGGCTGTCTTAGGCCAGACGGGATGTCTGTTTGTGCCATTCCCAACACAGGTCCCACTATACAGTCAGTATTAAGCATTTTACAAATAATTGGTAAACAAGCCCTTACCTCCTCTGCCAGAGTTGTAGCATCTGTGGGAGCAGCCGTAGATATTGAAAAATCCTCTGCAGTCATGGGTACAATTTCCATAGCAACCGCTTGTGCAACTGTTGCCGAGGTACCTTCGTGCGGTTTACCAAGTACTGCTATTTGTGCAAGCAGGGCCACTCTTTCTTACTTCTGTAGCAGGTCATTTAAGGTAAGGCTTATTACTTGCGAATCCACGGGTCTTGTATTTTCAACAGAATGGTGCAATGCCTCTTGCTGATGTCCTTCTACATCCGATAGGCAGTCTGCCGGTCAATATCTCTTATGTTATCCCATAGCAGTTATTTCAAAATCCACATCCATACTATTCTCGTGGGTCTCTAGCTGGACCAGGATAGGGGAGGAGACCTGCTGCCCTACCTCCACAACGTCCATCCTCTCTCCATCCAACCCAGACGCCATCTTGGCCAAGTGCTAGGATAACAGAGGTTCCCCTACTTGCGAGTAGGGGAATTTCTACGATGCCCTGGCCAAATTTCCCCCCTTTCACTAAAAATACCACCAACAGCTTAATCTGGTTCAAGGTCAGTTGACATTCATCTGTATCCCCCTCCAAGGGTCGTACCTGAAAATAGGCAGGATTTGTCTAGTGCACTTACCTGCCAACAAAAACTAAATAAATAAATATGATAGAAACATTCAAGTACCTCTACGGGATTAACACAGTTCAGGAGAGCAGCATCTTTCAGAAAAGAAGATGTGCAAGAACAAGGGGTCACAACATGAGGCTAGAGGGAAGAAGGCTCAGGAGCAATGTGAGGAAGTATTTTTACACAGAAAGGGTGGTGGATGCATGGAACAGCCTCCATGAGGGTGTCATAGGGGAAAAAGCAATAGATGAATTCAAGAAGGTTTGGGACAGACAGAAGGCAACCCTAGTGGTAGGAAGGAGAAGGTAAGCTACAGATTATATAGGATATGGAGTTTATACAATAGGTAGGAAAATGAGCAGACTTGGTGGGCCAAGCGATCCTTATCTGCTGTGAGATTCCAAGTTTCTATGTCCAGTCAGCCTCACATCAGTGTTGGGGAAGGTTATGGAAACCTTAATAAAGCAGGATTTAATGGAGTACCTAGATAAGAACAGGCTTCAGGATGATAGGCAGCATGGGTTTGACGTTTGTGGCGGGTAGGTCATGCCAGATGAACCTAATCACATTTTTTGATTGGTTGACCTGGGAAACTTACAGAGGACACTCAGTGGACCTCCTCTACTTTAACTTCAGTAAGACCTTTGACTCTGTGCCTCACAACCACCTGCTGATGAAGTTGGCAGACCTGGGAATAGCAAATAACCTAGTCAGGTGGATAGGTTGCTAGCTAAAGGACAGAAAGCAGGGAGTGGCCGTCAATGGCGAGACATCAGAGGTAGGAGAAGTTACAAGTGGGGTGCCACAGGGATCAGTGTTGGAACCTGTCCTATTTAATGCATTTATCAGTGATATCGGTATAGGTATAATACAGACAGGTCAAACTTGCACTTTTTGCAGATGATACCAATCTAAGTGGAAGAGTGGACTGTGAGAAAGTGGTTAGGGATCTACAAAAAGACCTCCAGAGGCTGGAAGGATGTTCTAATGTATGGCAGCTGAAGTTCAATGCTAAAAAGTGCAAAGTGATGCATCTGAGTACAAGGAATCCGAGGACAGTCTACATGTTTAATGGGATCCAGTTAAATGCCTCTTAGGAGGAAAAAGACCTAGGGGTCATCATCTGTAGTACCCTTAAGCAGACAGCCAATGCAATGCAGCTTACAGTAAAGCCTGCAAAATGTTGGGGTGCACAGGGAGGGGGATTTGACAGCGGAAGCAGGGAGGTAATACTTCCTCTCTACAGATCCCTGGTAAGGCCCCATCTGGAATATTGTGTTCAGTTTTGGAATCCACACATAAAGAAGTATAAGAACAGACTGGAGACAGTCCAGAGAAGGGCGACCAAAATGATTCAAGGCCTCCAAGGGCTCTCATATGAAGGGCGGTTAGGAGCATTGAATATGTTCTCACTGGATGATAGGAGGGAGAGGAGCGACATAATAGAGATGTACAAGTTCCTAAGAGGAATAAACAAAGTGCTCTCATCAGATCTGTTCTGTAGAATCACCAACTCCAGCACCAGAGGTCACGAGTGGAAGTTGGGGGGGGGAGGGGGACTTCAGGAGGGAGCTTAGAAAACACTATTTAACAGAAAGGGTGGTGGAACCATGGCACAGGTTGCTCATAAATGTGGTGGAAGCTAAAACAGTGATGTCATTCAAACTGGGGTGGAACAGAGCTAACACATGAACAAAAGTAGGGAGAACAGTGGGAATATAAATCAAATGGGGGGGGGGGGTTAGGTCCTGAGGACAGAAAAATCTCAGGAACAATTGGGCAGACTAGATGGACCTTGGGCTCCTCCTGCCGCCATTTTTCTATGTTTCTGTTTCTATCTTGGGTTAGTATATTGTAAAACTGTGTAAAAGCAGGACACTACAGCAGAACCCCACTGACAAGGAGATGTTGAATCTGTCTAGGAAAAATACATTGTAAAAATACCCTGATCGTCTGTCCTGTAGCTGTCTGGAATATTCCTGGTAGTCTAATAGTACCCTTGTAAGAGCATCTGGCTCCCTCCCAACTCATCTGCTGAGGATCTTTCTCCCTCTGCCCCCTTGGCATGGTCACATGTAACCACACCCCCCTCCCCGCTACTTTGCACAGTAAGCTATCCCTTGGTACCCTTGACTGGGCACCCAAACCACTTTGGACAATTGGTACCATCCCTAACTTTGGGAATGTATACTAGGCTCGCTATTTCTAGAGGTCAGGGAGGGGTGGGGGTGTACAAAAGCAAATACAAATGTGACCAAATTAACCCAGGTCCAGAGGAGAGAACGTTTTGCTGGGGCTATTCTAAATCTGTTCTTCTGGAGTGGTACCCAGTAATTCCACACAGGAAGCAGTAACAGGAATGTCCAAACTAGGTTAGGGTTCTAGAGTGTGACTTATTCCAAACGATGGTACACTAAAGCAAAGGTGGACCTCCAGTTTACACACATCGTGGCACAAGGCAGTGGCAAACAACAGAAATCTGTATCGGACAGAAACTCTGCATATCCCATATATCACAGGACCTTGAATTCTCTTCAGCGGCAGTGGCCTCAGCTGAACACACATTTCTTCTAGTGGCATTGGCCACAACTGAGCACAGATTTCTCATATGGCATAGGACTTTCACCTTTTGCAAGTGGCATCTGGCCACAACAGAGCACACTGGGACTCATAAATAGCACAACCCACACCGGGGGTAAACTTTCTCTTCAGACATTGGCCACTATGTCCTGAATAACCAGATGCCGTTATGGAACCTGTAGTGCTGAAGTGGTCACTCCACATAGGGGCTGCCCACCTTCGCTTCCATCGCCCATACCCAGCCATTCTTTCAGAGTCACACCTCAAAATGTCTGATAAAACAGTTAGAATATGCATCTTGGAATGACTTTCACATCTGGCATATGAAAACACTACTTCTGAGCATAGAACTAAAGTTCTGAACAATGTGCATGTCTTCCTCTGGACCCCACAATTGTCAGTCAACTTTAAACTTGAGAACAGTCTCAACTGAGAACAGAAACTGGTGTATATTTCCCTTTGTCAAAAAAAACACCCAAGAACAGGTACTTTCCCAAGGAAGCACACATTCAGATTACTCACAGCTGGAAAACAAAACAGGCAGCTTCAAAGTCCTGGATCAAATAGGGGATTGCTCTTTGGATCCATCCTGGCAGTCCTTTCCATCTCTCTGGGGATGAAAAATCAGGAATTTCTGCTCTAGACAATGGTTTCCACCACTTCTCTTGGCAAGCAGATGTTTCTCAGTACTAGGGTGAGAAAATAGACTCTCCTGTCAAGAGTCCACACTGTAGCTCTCACTCCTCCAACTGCTCACTGCAGACTCTCCACTCGAACTCCTCTTATCGACTGACTCAAGATTCTAAAACTCCCCACTCACAGCCAGCTGCCATGGTCTATGCTGCTGCGAGAGTTCTAAATGACATCATCTCTCTCATCTCAGCTGGGACCAAGCAAACAGAGAGTGAGTAGGTGAAAACCCCGTTTAATCAGTTATTCACCAGCTGTCTTCCCTACCTAGCACTGACACTAATGGGATTCTAGTAACCCCAGGGGACTGGATGGTTACACTCACCCCATGCCAGGTAAATGACTGTTCACAGTCATTTCTCCACCTGGCACCAAGCCATCCTACCCTCTGCGTTACCTATGGGAAGGGGGTGATCAGGTCCTCCCCGACCATGTGCCAGGCACAGGCAGGTGACACTAAAGGCACAGAGACCAGCTGATGAGACTTCAGCCCCTATCCTATGATCTAACTATAGATATTCAGTGGCCCCAAGGAGACTGTTTGAAGCATGCCCTAATAGACCAGAACTGAGGTGCCTACTGTAGATCAGGACCATAGCCTGTCTGTCCCCCTAGCCCTCTAGGGAAAATCTATCTGCCCAGGCTGCCCACCAGGGAACCTCCCCCCAAGCTCCCAGGGTACCTGCAAACAAAAACAACAAGGAAAACGCACATTGCAATGCATTACATTTCCCAAAACTTTCCCCACAATCTCACACCTGTGAAGTAAAAAGCATGTTAACACCCTGTTAACCACAGACAATCCTAAAACTCTAAGCAAATGGGAACTCAGCTGAGCTAGAGGATCCTCTTCTTTTCTTCTCTTCTTTTCTTCTTCAGGAACACCTGTAAGAGAAGAAAAACACAAAACCACATTCTGCATACCACACAGTGCTTAAACCTCCACCCGAACACTAGAGAACCTGAAAAATATTTTTCTATTAAAGTACAAAAGTAAAAAATGGAAAGCAGACATTTATACAACACATTTGGGGATGGAAAGCCCTAAAGAGCCCAAACTAGTGACAGAATGCTGTTGCCTGTAGACAAGGTCCATCAAAGAGTCTCTCCTAGGCTGGAGCCTGCTGAAGACCAGTTTCTGGACAGGACTGGGCCTGTATAGCACTAAAATCCATGGGGAGAGTCTTTAAGGACAGTCAAACAGTTCTGTGGACAGTCTTTAAGTATAGGAAGTGTTGTGCAAAGTCAGTAAAAAACTGAAAATTGGTCTTACCAGTTCCTTGAAGACTGAAAACAAAGGATTACCTTACTTCTCCGAGCTGAGGACTCTCTCCCTTCAGACCAGGTGACATCTTCGGATATAGCTGGACTGATGTCCTCTGGAAAACCAGGTGATAAAACAGGAAAACTGCTGGATTGATGTCATCTGGAAACCAAACGATGGAACAGGAAAACAGCTGGACTGATGTCATCTGGAAGGCCAGGCGATGGAAACAGGAAAATACTGCTGTGCTGATGAATCTGGATGCACCTGAAGAATCCCAGAATACCAGAACAGTTGCATCTTCCTCCCTGGATACTGTTGCTGCTGGATGACAGGCAACTGGCCTGCCACTGCTTGCTTCCCTCTAGGCATGCTGGGCATATTCACAGGGAGTGGCACCATTAAGGGTAGTACCACTCAGGGTGGGGTGCGAGGACTATGACACCATCTGGGTGTTCAAAGTTGATATCATGGAATGTCTCATTCCCTGCTTTATCCACAAATCGCACAGTGTCCATAAACACAGTCCTGCTCAATTTCCAGAATTTAAGTCGATCATTCATGACTCTGTCCCTGACACATTCTGCTGCACCAGAGTACAAATACTTGCTTGCCTCTTCCAACAACCAGGACTGCCTGTTCTGTTCGATTTCCTACCAGACTCTGCGAGGAAAGGACTGTGAATAGATGGCGTCAGCCCTCCTACCTATTAGTCTCTTCTCCTTGCTGCTCTTCACAAGTTTGCGACCTATGGCCCGGCTTGGGGGTGGCCAGTCTTGGTTGAGCCAGTGCCGCATACTCAAAGAATGAAAGAACTTGTCCCCGACCACTTCTGTGGGCAGGTTACTGGTGCCTTCTTCTTCTCTAGCTGACTCCTCTGAGGCAAGAGCTTGAGGCGACTCACGGGGACCCTCAACATGAAGATGCATATCTTCATCCTCCTCTTCCTCACTCATGATCTGGGCCCAGGAGTGAGCAAATGTCCTCACTCCTGAGACATTCCACTGCTCACTGGATGTGGAGGTAGACACCTCCCAGTTCAGTGTCTCTTGCATTTTGTCCTCCCCTACCAGGCTAGGACTTGAATACTCTTTCTATGGGTCCACGGATCCTTCTGTTGCACTATTTATCTGGGACACAGATGTGGAACCCTCTTTGTGTGCCTGACCTTGCAGTAGATCAACATTGCTATCTTCTTCGGTGCCACACTCTATGGGGCTTCCCCCAACAGGTTCAACCTGGTGCTGTGTGCTGCTACATGCAGAGTTTCCTACTCGGGTCCACGTCAGAGCTAAATGAATTCGTGATGCCCTCTCTGCTGCTGCACCCCTGCTCATACAATATTTTACAAGGCAGTCCGAACAGTGGGGTATCAGAAACTCATCACTTCCAGCCTTGAGGCAAACAATACACAGTCTCACTGGATAGCTAGGGATTGCTACGTCTGGAGGCAACCCTTCACCATAGAAAGTTCTCTCTATTTCTCTTAGTGCTGCCACCTCCTTTGCAATTGTAGCTCAGGCATGATCCAGATAGCGAGGAGTTCCCGAAACCATGTCTGAAAGCAAACACACAAAGTTTGCTGTTACTGAATTGCTCACTAGTCTGTTTGCTGTCTTACAAGATGGCTCCCTGCTGCTTGTGTTTACATTGCTGACCCCGCCCTGTAATGGCGGTGGTAACTCCTTATGCATCAACTCTGTACACTGAATAAAATGGTGTTTCTGACCTTTTCTGGCTACTGAATTTGCTCAAAACTGTAATCAATTGCACTGCTTGTATCTTTCAGCACACTCATATGATTTTAAACTTGACTTTGCAATCAGCATCAGTCCAAAGAACTATTTACACGTGCTCAAAGTCACTTGCAAGCCTACAGCTTTTCTTTTGCACAGGATTGCCTGTTTGCTGCATTCTCACTACACAACTCACAGTTCCTCTCTTGCTTAGAAACATTTTACTGTTGCCGAACCCATTATAAATGCTCACTGACTATGTTCAGAATTTTTGTTTGCTGTCCTGCTGTTACAACGCACAGACCTTCTTTGCAAAACAATCACACTGCTTGCACACAGATTCAGCTGACTTGAAAATCATACACAGTTTGATGCGCAGTTAGTGGGTTTTACTCACTGAATTCAGTAGCTGGCTTTCTCCGATGGAGATTTTCTGCCTGGTGTGGATCCTGAGAAGGCCTCTGGGGTGAAACAGGCTGGCGGTCCTGCCAATTGTAGCCACAAATGCCACGCTCACTTTCCAGTTGGTCGGACAATGGGTTGAGCCAGAAATTACAACAGATTAGAACATTCACAAGCCCCTCGATGGTTGATCTGGTCTGACCATCTCACACACCACTCTCTCTCTCCTCCTCGAACACTCGGGTGCACACAGAAGCTGGCTAGGGGGTGGGACTGATTGCAGTCACACCAATCACTCAACGCCATGCAAATGAGCCTCTCTCTCTCTCACTTGCTCTTCCTTCATGGCGATCATCGAGCAGGAGCAAATTTAAACTGAAAACTAACTTTTTTTCTCAGCTGCAGTTTCAGCAGCGGGTGTGCTGTTACGACCATTTTCTCCTCAGATTCTGGCAATTTCTCTAGCGACTCCTCCCAGTTGCACACAAAGCACATGAAATTTTCAGGGCACATTTCTCAGTCTGTTTCCTAAAGTCCACACTACTTTTGGCATTTGAAAATTGCAAGTTAAAAAGTTCTATAAACGTTTTTGATGCAGAGACTAGGACATACATTTCAAGGCTTTACTGTCCATTGCAAGTTGACAAAACACACAAACAACACTCTGTCTGTTCTTTTCTGTACTAGCAGGCACGCAAGCAGCACATTTGGATGACACTTCCCTGAGCAAAATCTTTTTTGTCCAAAGCTTCCTTTTCTGTTTGGGCTACCATGCTACCAGGCAAAGAGACACCAGCCATACCCTCAGCAAAAATCTACAGTTTTCTCCCCAAATTAAACAACATCCTTGGACGAGCCCCCATGTTTTGTAACCACCCCCCAGCTACTTTGCACAGTAAGCTACCCCTTGGTACCCTTGACTGGGCACCCAAATGTGGTGATCTTAT
The DNA here is from genome assembly GCA_016271365.2 of Neoceratodus forsteri. Classification (NCBI taxonomy): domain Eukaryota; kingdom Metazoa; phylum Chordata; order Ceratodontiformes; family Ceratodontidae; genus Neoceratodus; species Neoceratodus forsteri. Next base: position 276,111,045 of record CM028138.1, on the reverse strand, counting down.
CAACTGGGTGCTGCCCACAAAGATCGCCTGTCCCAGCTGCACACCCAGCGTCGCCTCAAGCAGGTGGACTGGCGAGACAATGCTGTGGTTCGAATAGGGTTGGGTGAATGGAAACACCAGATAAGGAGAGGCAGGAGACAATCTGAAAGTTTGATGCCTGATGGGCATTATTCATACACATGGAAGGTAGACATGATCACAGGGGAAGAAAGGGGACCAAACCTTAGAAAACAGTAGATGACACTGTACTTACTGTAAAAGTGCACTTTGACTTAAGGCCACTGCTTATAATACTCTATAGTACTCTTCTCTATAAGGTCTACAAACAAATGCATTACTCTACAAATTTATCTGAAGATGGAACAGATATACAGTGTACATTGAACACCAGGAATTATCCTGGGTAAAGTAGTATAACCTTCTCAGAGTCTATAAGGTGAAAGAAGCCTGAATGTTCTTGTCGTCTTTGTGCACAGCTGAAGAATGGAAAGAAAAGGGAAAGGGGAACTCTTGCTTGGCGCCAAGCTATACCAGTGAAACCTATGAGAGGTTGAATGGGAAGTGGAGAAATTTGTAAATAGACCTTAGTTCTTCGGCCAACCCACTCTCCAGAGTAGCCGGAATATTGGGACACAAAATTACTTAAAATGGGCTGAACTCTTTCCTGTCACAAACCCTCGACCAGGGTTGCTAAGGATGAAGAACATGGAGTGTGGCAAAGGAATCCACTGGAAGGATTGCCATAAAGGAAGATTTTGCTGCTGTTTCCCCAGCACAAACCCTCGACCAGGGCTGCCAAGGATGAAGAATACAAACTGCTGAGATTTTCTGGCAGCAACCCTAGACCAGGGCTGCCAAAGATGAAACACAAGACTTGGCGAAGAATCCACTTGGAAGATTGCCAAGGGTGAGAACACCAACTGCTGAGCTTCTTCGGTGATGGATCCACCTGAAGGACCACCAAAATTGAGCTGGATCCCAGAAGATTGCACAGTGCATGCAGGACGGAGCAAGCAGCAAGAAAAGCTGTGGTATGAAGATCTGGATTTCACAAGTTCAAGACCAAAACAAGAAACCGGTGGACATGAACACATCTTGGCCATGACGGACTCGACTTTCGGCAGATGGCTGGGAGTGACGGTTGAGGCTTCTTCCAAGGCATCCCACTTCCAAGCTGACTAGGAACCAGTGGCCGCGACTCACCAACGGACGACGATTTTGGCTTACGGCGAACAACAGGGAAAGAAGATGCTGAAGTTCTTCGCTGGCTGAAGACTGCTGAGGTGAAGAATCGATGGCGGCATAAGACTGAGTCCACATACTTTGTGCTGGGCACTGGTACTCCTACTTTGCACTGTACACTGAAATGTAATAGTTGCAAAGGCAAACTGCAACAATCCGGGGTAACTGTTTGTATGCAGGAGCAAGCTGCCTGGAACAAGGGCAATTGCAACAATACAGGGCAATTGTTCGTATGCAGGGGCAATTTGCCTAGAGCAGGGGCAGTTTGCAACAATCAGGGGCAATTGTTTGTATGCAAGATCAGTTCGCCTGAGCGGGGCAAATTGCAACAATCTTGGGCAGTTGTTCAGATGCAGGGGAAATTTGCCTGGAGCAGGGGCAAATTGCAACAATCCAGGGCAATTGTTCGTATGCAGGGGTAAATAACCAAAATCCTGGCACAATACAGTCTCAGTGCTTTTGCAATCAACACAACATTTCAGATGCTTAAGTAATAAACATTTTGTATAAACGGTACATTTGTTGACAGTCACTTCATAGCATATTGTGCACTAAGCACCCCTTCGTTCCAACCCTCCACACTTGTGGGTCCCTTTATAACAGGATCTGGCTACCCCTGAACACTTTGGAGTGGATGCCCTCTTTCCCTGGCCTTCCTCTACTGCCCCTTTTTACTCTGGGTACTGGGCCTGTACTGCTTTAAAGGTACTGGCCTGGTTGCCCCTCTAAATACTGGGCCTGGATGCCCCTCTAAATGCTGGGCCTGGTTGCCCTTCTAAATGCTGGGCCTGGTTGCCCCTCTAAGTACTGGGCCTGGTTGCCCCTCTTAAGTACTGGGCCTGGTTTCTGGACAGGTTCCCTTTTATTTTTCTTGCTGTCTGACTTTGGCTGGGCCTCAGTTCAATTTATTGGGCCAATGGTGTCCCTTTTAAACAGCACTGGATGGCTCTGCAGCTAAGCCCCTTTTAATTTCGGCTGCCCCACCTTGTCCCGCCTCCTTGATGAATATTTAAAGGCCTCCTCTATGGCCTTGCTTGCTGACCCTTCCCCGTGGGCGTCGCTAGCCTAACCTGCTCCTAAATATTTATTATAGGGTCCTTCTGGCCCGCCCTTCCCACAGCACTCAGTTGCTTTTCTTTGCGCCTAGCGTGAACTTTTTAAATAAATTAAACACAGTCTCTTTCTCACTTTTGGGCAGACAGCACATAGCGGTGTGCTACCACTGACTCACCACACCACCGGGAATCTGGAATGCAGGTACTGCTGCCAAGGGAGGGAAACAGTACAGGCAGTGTGGCGGGCATCAGGGGGCCTAAGGAAGGCCAACAGTTACACCGGCAATGCAGCTCTTGCAAGGCCGCCACCGAGGACCGGGGAAACTGAATTAATGAAAAAAATAAATAAACGGGGCACTAAGCCCTTTGGGTGCGCAGCAGGACTGTTTTCTTTCTTCAGGTGCCCCCATTGGCACCGTGGACCGTGCCACACAGTGACAGGACAGCTTCACTAGCTGGAGGCAGAGCAGGCATGCAGGCAAGCCCTCGAGGAATGGCTTCAACCCTCCAGGTAAGCCCTTACCTTGTTCCCCTTAACTTGCTGTGTCCTCTCTTCTCCACAGCTAGCAGAATCTCCCTTAACTGAACAGCTTAAATCAAAAACTAACACTCTGGTTCCAGGATGTTTGGAGTAGAATGCTATGTGTGAGCAGCTCAGCACAACATTCCATCCAAAACCATTGTTACTTTTGCTGCATAAAAATATGGTTTCTATTGTTATACTGTGTTCTGGGCACCTTTCTTATGTTTTTCTTGTGTTCCCCTACCATAGTGAGGGGGGGATTCATTCACAGGGGCCCCTTCTTTTACTGTACCCTACCAGCCCACATAAACAACAGGGCACCCTGGGCACACTGTAAACCCTATTTTTGTATTGCCTCCCCTTTCTGTAGTGCCCCAATTTTGGGGCATTACACAAACTACTTTGTACAACTGGTACCATCCCTAACTTTGGGAATGCATACCAGGCCTGTTACTTCTAGAGGTCAGGAAGGGGTGGGAGTGTACAAAAGCAAATACAATTATGACCAAAATAAACCCAGGTCCTGAGGAGAAAACTTTTTGCTAGGGCTATGCTAGATCTGTTCTTCTGGAGGGGTACCCAGTAATTCCACACAACAAGCAGTAACATGAATGTCCAAACCAGGTTGGGGTTCTAGAATGTGACTTTATTCCAAAGATGGTACACTAAAGCAAAGGTGGACCCCCAAGGTTTACACATCATGGCACAAGGCAATGACAGAACAACAGAAAACTGTATCGGACAGAAACTCTGTGTATCCCATATGTCACAGGACCTTGAATTCTCTTCAGCGGCAGTGGCCTCAGGGCAGTTATAAGCAGTAGGAACAGATGAACACAAGGACCTGTTTTCAGGAAAGGAACTTTAGTAATAAAGAAAGTAATGTCCTGAAATTTGAATAGTTCTGAATGTCATGCGGCTCACAAGTCCTGCTGGTGCTAACTAGCTTTTGCAAGAAACTGGAACATCACATTAAATGTTCTAAGTCGAAGGTAGGTGGGGGGTATTAAGAAGAAGCAGTGCATGGCATAGGACTGTCAAGTGCACTTTCCTAGTTAATAAAAGCTCAATAAACAATGTCTGAAAACAAATTCAGACTTGCTCTCTGTGGCAATCTTCAGCCTCTGTTGGTTTCAACTGAGACCTTTTTTTTAGTTTTGTTACTTGAGTTTGTCAGGCTGTCATGGATCTTCTAGGTATATCAGTTGATCAGGTAATCTTGATATATTGATGCTTGTCTTGTAAGTGACCTCCTGCAGCTAAACCATTTTCTTTATTCAATTCTTATGTACTATGACAGAAAACATAGTACAAACAAAGATACCAGAAAAGCAGTTACCCACCAAAATAAATATTGTTACATACCAATTGATGGGAGAGGGGGTTAAGCTCCTAGTTTGCTTAGTAAATTATTGAACGTTTCGTGACTAAATGAATATCCAATTCTGCCCACAGAAGATCATGTTTCTCGGAGACTTCAATGCTGACTGTGGCTACGTCCCAAAGAAGGCGTGGAAGACTATCCGACTGCGCACGGATCCAGCCTTCCACTGGCTGATTGGAGACAAAAATGACACTACAGTCAAAGGGTCCACCCGCTGCGCATATGACAGGTGAGGAGCAGGAGCTGCACCTGGTAATCTCCAGTACAAACTAATTAGTTCATGCCACTGGGTTAGGAAGATTGTTTTTTCTTTCTGAATTCAATCTCTGTGCCTCCCAATTGTTGTAGACTCCTACTATGCTCCTTGGGCCATTTCTGCCCCCATTTTCTCCCAGTGAGGCTCTGCTCCAATTGCTGCTTTCCATGCCAGACCTCTGACCCATGGCTGTGGCACCACGGACTTGCCCCTCTGCAGCAGGGCCCTGGCCAACCCTTGACTCCTGACCCAGAAGATGAGTCTATTGTCAGAGGGAAGGGACAGGCAGCAACAGGAAATGTGACACTGATGTGAAGGGGTGGCAGTCAAAAGCCACCAGTGAGTGTTTTTCTCCCTGATTCACTCCCTTTCCCCCTTCATCCCTGATGTAATTTGTCTGAATGCCTGCTGTGCTGTCCTGTGGAGAGACGGATGGGGGGGCTAACATCACATGATCACTCAAAACTTTAAAACTACTCACTGCCCACAGGAGGCATGATAGCGGTAAGCAAAACCCCAGTCCTCCGGGAGCCTGAGAACCCTGCCTTGAGCACTCTGACAGCTCCTTCAGTCTGCGGTGAAAAGTTTCATGGAGTGAATGCGGGTCACCCACATGGAAGTGCAATGGACTCCACTGGAACCACCAGTCTGAGCCATGGATTGTTTGGTTGTGCTTTTCCCGTTACCTCCTTCACGGTCATGCCCTCAGGACCAAGGCCCATCTTACGCACATAGTTGCATGAAAAACTTTTATTAGCTCCATTTTCAGATTTGGAATGTATTTAACTTCCCTGATGGTCCAGTGGCAGTATGCCGCAGTACCATTCAGCTGACCCGGGTTCAAGAATAGACTCAGGAAGCTGTGTCAGGGAGAGGCTATGCACTGGCACAGCTTCTGCACAATGGTGCCTTCTGCCTGAGGTTATAGCATCACAGCAACACCCGTGTGAGGGCCAGAGAGCTTCCTGCCCCCTCCCCCCCTAGTGTGCTGTGCGCACACAGTGTTTTGTTTTGTTACTTTTGATTTTCATTCTTCCATCATACATCTGTATTTAGCAGCATTAGTATTGCTCAGATAGTATCCTAGAAGTTAGGATACCAGCAGATACCTCCCATTTGGCCAGACAGTTGCTGTGGTAGGATAGTAGTACTATCTGATCATGGATTCTACCCTCTAGGATCCATCTTGGATTCTAACTATCTGACCTTGGATCCCTGGATCTGACCTAGGATCCATCTCTATCTGACCCTGGATCCTAACTATCTGACCTAGGATCCCTGGATCTGACCTAGGATCCATCACTATCTGACCTTGGATCCTAGCTATTTGACCCAGGGTCCCTGGATCCTAACTAGAATACCTGGATCACAGTGTTGGGTAAGTTACTTTTTCTATTACTTTCTATTACTTTTGAAAACTTGTTCCAGAAAGCTCTGTGCAGTCACTAGCAAGGATGGAGAAGTACTGGAAAAAGTAATACACCTTACAGTTACAGTTACTTCTTTCTTTTTATACAAAAGTACTATGTTACTGTAACTGATTACATTTATTTGAAAGTAACTAGTAACTAACCTATTACTTTCAAATAAATGTCATCTGTTATAGTTTTATCATTTGTATTGTTTTGCATAAAGAAATGAGTAACTGTAACTGTCAGGTATATTACTTTTTCTAGTACTTCTCCATCCTTGCTAGTGACTGCACAGAGTTTCCTGGATCAAGTTTTTAAAAGAAATAGAAAGTAATAGAAATAGTAACTTACCCAACACTGCTGGATCTTAACTAGGATCCATCACTATCTGACCCCGGATCCTAACTATTTGACCTAGGATCCCTGGATTCTAACTAAGATCCCTGGATCCTAACTAGGATCCATCACTATCTGACCCTGGATCCTACATCTGTCTTTGTTAGGATTTCCAGTAGGATCCAAGGTAGGATACCAGCACTATCTGACCGATAATGATAGGATCCACAAAAGCACTGTCTGAGCAACACTAAGCAGCATATAACACTCAATAAGGTTTTATGCAATTACAGCTGGCTGTCTATGTTTCCTGTCTTGCAAACAAGGACACTCAGTTCTTAGCATGAAATAAGCTCCGTCAAACATTTTATCCATTTGATTTTGAACCTGGAGGGTCTGTCTGCTGATTTCCCAGGTGATATATTTTATTGGAAATGGAGGTAGAATAGATTAGATCTGGGCAAGAGTGTTTACTTGTGGTTAAGAGGAATCTCTCTTTTTTTAGTCTGATTCCTCATTTCGTATTCCCCATTGTTACTTTCACCCTGTCGTGTAATGGAAATACTGACCTTTGGTTGTAGGCACACTAAGGAAAAAAGGCAGGTCTATAAGTCATTATATGAACAATCCATCCTGTCCATCTATTATTGAAAATATCTAACCTTTGTCTTAGCTTTGCTGTTAATTTTTCCATTTGATAAACCTGGATGATGATGTCCCTCCACTGCTCTTATTCTGGAGGATTCTGAGTTAACCAGCGTTGGGCTATGGCTTTCTTAGCTGATGTTAGCAATACATTAAACAAGTAGGTCTGGCGTTTATCTAATGTTTTGGGAGAGTAGTCTAATAGCAGAGCTATCTTTATTTTATTTATTTATTTAGCTTTTGTTGACCGGGTAAGTGCACTAGACAAATCCTGCCTATTTTCAGGCACGACCCGGGGGAGGGGGATACAGATGAATGCCAACTGACCTTGAACCAGATTAAGCTGTTGGTGGTATTTTTAGTGAATGAGGGAAATTTGGCCAGGACACTGGGGAAATTCCCCTACTCTTTTCGATAAGTGCCATGGGATCTTTAACATCCACCTGAATTACCACCAATACAGGCAGATGGGACCTCTGTTTAACGTCTCATCCAAAAGACGGCACCTCAGAAATGCAGCACCCCTCTCATGCTGCATTACAGTGTCAGTACTGGGATATTAACCCAAGTGCCAGATGTGGGAACTGAACCCACAGCCCTCTGATCTCCCGGCCTCAGAGGCGAGTGTGCTACCTACTGAGCCACTGACACTGCTAACCATAGTAGGCTAGGGAGACAAAGTGCAGCACACAGTGCTTAATGGTAATTGCTCATGCCATGGGGCAGAAGAAGGAATAGAAGAAAATGCACAGGGAGAAACCAGCCAGCTGTTATCAGAAGGATGGCCTCGACTTGTTTCAGGGTATATCTTTGATCTTGGCTGCCAAGGAGGGGAATTAAAGATTCAAAGCTTGCAGTTCACTGTTTACTTCTGAGCAAAGCTGGAGTTTCTGTGAGCAATTCCAAAATATGCGTGTATACGCAGCCTGCTGGGTGCCGTAGTTTCTCCAACAAGATGTTCTTGTTGAGTTTAAGAACTTAGCCATGTTATCTGGTGTACAAAAATATCTAACAATTGTATTCCAAGCAAATTCCTTCCATATACCAGAAGGTGAGACCCTATGCTGTTGTATGTATACCCTTCCCCAGTCTACTGGGGGAGGTCTGGAATCAGGTTTTGTTCCCACTTTGCCTCAATATTTTTGAAAGAACCCAGAGGGGGGACATTCAATGCTTGGTAGGCTAGGGAGACAAAGTGCAGCACACAGTGCTTAATGGCAATTGCTCATGCCATGGGGCAGAAGAAGGAATGGAAGAAAATGCACAGGGAGAAACCAGCCAGCTGTTATCAGAAGGATGGCCTCGACTTGTTTCAGGGTATATCTTTGTAAGAAAGGTAACTGGTCTCAGATAAAAAATCTATAAGGCAACAAAATAAATAAGGTGAAAACCTTTAGATAAAAGGTGATGATGTTCATTTACTCTCAAATGGGGGATCTGGTGATATCCAATGATTTATTTTTCTGTGAGAAAAGGAAATGTAGCAGTAATGTTTTCTGGACTGCTGCTTTCTACATTGTGACTATGCCTGTTTCCTTGTATTCCCCCAGGCATACCTGAAAAACGGGATGGATAAGCCAGCCCACATCCTTATAAAACAATAAATAAAATATTACTTTCATAAAGTGATGTCTCCCTTAGATACTGAATTTTAAAATTTGGGACCTGGGAAGTATTATGACTTCCATATTTGGACCACTGAAAAAACATTTACTGAACCCCTGATACTGCACCCTGGGCCCCTCCTCTCCAAAAATGTGAGCAGTCTCCACTGCCCTAGACTGTGTACCTTTAATGGAAGGAAAGTGGGCTTCCTATTACATGGAACACTACAAGGGAAGAATGACAGGGATGTGAGCCAGGAGGGCACACCAGGTTGACACCAGGTGCATCAGGGGGAAGGGAAGAGGGCAACACAGTAAACAGAAAGGCACTTGGGTACAGATTCACAAGGTATTGAGACCTTCAAAAAGTGCACCTGAGCATTCCATTAAGGTATAAAACATGGAGGGGATGAGACAGGGGATGAGGGAAGTACCAGAAGGAGGGTGGTATGGAGAAGTAGAAAGGGGGCAGAAGGTAGAGGTGGTTAGGTGCCTGTGCAGATATGAATAGCATGATCAAGAGTAGTATTTTTAGAACAATGAGGAGAAGTAGAGGGAGCAAGGGAGAAAGACTTAATCATAGTCAAAATAGCCTGTAAGAAAAGGCAGCTTGCCTGGCTGAAGACTTGGGGGGTGGGGGGGGAAGAAGGATCTAGTGTCAAAGTTTCAAAGAGAGTCAGAAGAGAACATTTTCTAAGAGAGCTGAGGTTGCAATGTCTTAAGAGAAGGAGGATATTGGAGCCCGATGGGGATTGGGCACAGCATGGAGAGGACAGAAAGGAAGGAAGGCAATTTTGATTTAAATAGCGCCTGTCAAAACTGTATCTCACAGTGATTAAAATCTAGTGCTGTGTTTATATGGCTGATACACTGCCACTTCTGCAGTGCTGTAACCTGTATCTGATCACCACAGTCAATTAGGTGATGTGTCCACACAGCCCCCCTCTGTGCTGATGCAAGCTGCATTGGAAAGGGCCTGTGTCAGTCTGGGGGTGGGCAGTAACTGTACTTGGGAGCTTACAGAGCAACTGGAATATGTGTATCAAGTCAGTAATCAAAACTTGTGTTAATCCGAGTCTTGATTACTGGCATGATAGCAGGGATCGACAAATCCAATAGCCCGACGTCCCGGGCTACAATCTTATGCTATTGGACAAGCACTTTCACTCTCATAGGTTGTCCCACGGACAACCAAATTAGTGCTGTCTTTATTTTTTTATTTTGTGACCTGCCGTGTACCGTTTCTGCCAGTAGATGTCCTCATTCCTCTGTGTGGAGCGTCGGTCACATGACCGCAAGTCCGCACCCCGTGTATGTTTCTGCAGCACCACGCCAGCCTAGTAAGCGCAACCACCGGAGTACAGGAGGATCAGAGTGGAAAGAGGGCAGCGGAGCTGAAGGAGCACACTACAGCAATGTACCTCCTCCCGACTCGCCCACCCAGCCAACGGTCATCAGTACCCAGTGCCAACCACAGGACTGACTGGTGAGTCGCTGAATGGAGTGTTTCTGGCAGCCTGTCAGTCCTGACTCAAGGGGTGGGGTTGGTAAAGAATGGTGGCAGACTGCAGGAATGTAGGTGGTTTTTCATCATTGACTGTGCGATTGATCGGAGCCAAGGACGAGACCACTTAACTTCAGTCTGTGTCTCACTACTTGGCAAACTTGTTATAGACCTCGTGATGAAGACCTTGTAAAAACCGAACTTGGCAAAGAAAAGTACAAATAAAGGGAAGCGCCTGAGGAAAAAGTACATCACATTTAAAATCAGAGTGAAAACAATCAGAGCCCCCAGCAAGAACCAGTAGGCATCCAGGAAGTTGTTAAACTGGTTTCATTTTTTAAAAGGGAAAATAAAACAGAAGTAGTAAACTCACTGAGAAGTTTGAGAAGTGACTGTGAGAAGTAGGAAAAAAACTGAAAAGGGAATACTTTTGTAACCCCTAGATGGCGCTATCCCAGGGGCTACTACCCCTGCCTGATTTGCCACTAACAGGTTGAGGGGCCTGGATCCAATGGCGGGTGCCTCCACCCAGAGGTCAGGGTTTGCAATAGTTAAACTAACTTGGTCACAGCCCTCTGGGACACTGCAACCCCCCTTTCTTCCCACTAGTGGCCCACACAATATATCAGAATTACCTTCACAGTATACACTTACCCCAGGTCTGGTTCCGCACTGGGACCTCCTGTGAAATGAGATACAGTGCAACAATCACAGTACAGTACTTTAACATAGACAATCACCTCAGGCAGTATAACTTTGCTGAAACAAGCAGCTCTGATTTATTGGGGGATATAACAAGGACAGGGAAATCAGGTTAATTAGCTTATCACTCTAATAATCTATTTATGGCTCTGTGCACAGGCCTATCCCTATCAGTTACTGTCCCTGGGTACCCAAGCCTAGTGGCTAGTCCAAACCGTGGCAGCTGGTAGGGCCCTTTCACACAGAGAAAAGGAGAATTAAACAGTCAGCAGTACAGTAATTCCATTTGGATTTAATGTGGCAATTCAACAGGAGCGACCTGAATTAGTACTCACGACTCCAAATAAGATAGGGTCCTTCAATGTCAGCAGGGCTCACTTGAGGTACACAAACCTCTTCACACATTTATATAAAGAAAGCACTATACCAGGCAGGCTGCATCTGTATCCCGATCGCAATTACTGCACAATACCGGAGAACACACAGCAGATTCAGTTCCTGACAGACCGAGTGCAATTTTCAGCAATTCTTCCAGTCTTCTACAGGGTGAGCCTGGTTTCTACTCTTCAGAGATCCTTTGATTCTTTCACAGGACGGGTTCAGTCCTAACAAGCTGCAGACCGAACTCTGGGCCTTACACACGCTTTTTGACTAAAACTGCACACTGAAAAGCACAGGGCTCCTTCCTTCTTCACTGCCAAAGCTCAACTCAAACTCCAACCGACAAAACCGGGCATTTCCTTTGAGTTCCTCCCAGTTCTTGACTGGATTGGCTGTCACTCACAATAGACTGCTGCTGTTGGTCCAAAAGGCACTGAAGTCTAAACTACATCTCCAGAGTCACTGCCCTACAATCCTCTTGTGGCTGGCTCAGATTATAAGTCCAAGTTCTGATTCGTTCCAGGCACCATTTTAGAGCTAGCTACCCCACACTGATTGGTCCAGTTCAGCAGTTCAAAACTAGAATGGGGAACTAGCAGACACAGTTCTGACTGCAAAGAAAGCAGGTTAGACAAACTGTAATTTCATTATTACTCTAAATAATTTCTGGCAAACAGTTACATCTTTCAGATAGGTTCCTTTGCACTCCTAGTGACTGCAAAATGAAGTGAATTGGCAGCAGCTCGAGTGGTACTCAGAGAAGCACACAGTCCCCATACAAACTTAATTATGTCTGCAAGCAGACAGCTCTTAAAGAGACAGTACCAGAGGCTCTAAAAACACTCACTGATAAATGGCTTAAATGCCAAACACCATTCAGGCTTGGAGCATCAAGCAAGCTCCTGAAGTCTTTTGGGAACCCCCATTTGCGGGGTTACACCTTCCTGGCCTTGGGAAAGAGCGTCCACGTCAAGCAAGTACCCCATAAGTTTCAACTGCAACCATATACATTTGCATTAGGCTCGCATAGTAATCATCAGTCAATATATCATTTTACCAAGAACACATTTCTGAAACATTGCAGTACGTCCTCTTTACACAGTATTACATACACATTGTACCATAACTCAAGTTATTATCTCTTGTACATGAAACCTGAAGAGGGCCCTTCCTATCAGTTACCTTGGGGCTGGATGGGGCAAGGCAACATACTGAAGACAACACAAGTAACTTGGAGTTAGCACTGATGCTCAGTTTGGGCAATGAGCTCGGGGACACATACACTCCTTTATGGACAACATTGAGAGGCAAGTCCACAGGCCTCCCAAGTGAATCATAACTCGAGGTGCACCACAGGCTTTACAGCTCGACCAGTCTTTCTAGGGGAACTGTTATAGTCTCTGCACTCTGAGCCTCATTTTCAGCATTGTCCTCACTTGTCAGGGAGTCTCCATGGGGTAGAGAGGCTAGAACTTGGGGCACTTTCAGCTCCAGGAGTTACAGTTTCTGGAGTCCACAACATTTGGCTCGCATGGAGAGCTTTCTGACACTGGCAGTGGACTGTCAGGGCACTCAAAATACTCTTCTTGTTCGGTGTATCACCAGTCTGCCCCAATCTATCATTTTCTCCCTGAAAGCTCAAACAGTTCAACCATGCACAATGATTCCATTTCATCTGATCTGATGCTTTGCACTTCACTTTCTGGGAGCATTGGCTCCAGGGATGAAGCTGGGGGCTTAGACAGTCCAGAAGGCCCAGCTTTGTCTCCAGTATTGACTAGGGGATTGCCCGAAACAATTGACTCAGTTCGTAAGAAGGATGGTATTCAAAGTCATCTCACTTTCTTCTGATATGGACTGACAGTCATGCTCAACTGGGACTTGTGGAGGGGAACACTTTAACTTTGCTTCTGTAGGTGCAGACTTTCTTGATCTTTTCTTAGCAGCAGCTCTAGTCACTGGTCCAGAGGGGCATCTTCTGGGGCTCAGACTAATCAGGATTTGTCCAATGGGCAGTAAATGATTTCTATGCATTGTTTTTACATCTTTGAATTATTCTCAGGCCTTACTTTGTACACTGGCAGATCATCTAGTTTGCCCACTACAATGTGAGGGAGATGGTGCCATCTGTCAGCAATCTTGTGCTTGCCATGCAGTCCCAGATTTCTTAGCAACCCATCTCCTCCTGAGTTCCTGTGCTTTCACACCTTTTATCATACCTTTCTTTGTTGGCCAGATTTCTTTTGGCAGCCATGGTTTGAGCCAGTTGGTACGCATGAGTTAGCTGGGCCTTTAACTTTGCACATACTGTAAATAGTTGTCAGCTTGAACCCATCAGGAGAGACCCCAAAACACACATCTACTGGTAGTAGAGCTTCTCTCCAAAACATCAGGCGGTAGGGGAGAATCCAGTGGCATCACTTTTGGTGCAGTTATAAGCATGTACCAGGGTGCTAATTTGTTGGCTCCATCTAGGCTTGTCCTTTGGGTGCAGGGTGCCTAGCATATCTAGCAAAGTGGTTGAAACGTTCGCTGTGGGTCCCCCTGGGGTGGTAAGGAGTGGTTCTGGACTTTCGCGACTTCCCACAGAGAAAGCATCTCTTTGATCAGACGACTCTCAAAGTCTCTCCCTTGATCAGAATGGATTCTTTGTGGAGCCCCATAGTGAACAAAAAGTTTTCTACAAGTACTTTGGCCACAGTGGAAGCTTTCTGGTCTTTGGTGGGGAAAGCTTGGGCATATCTCGTGAAATGGTCAGTGACCACCAGCACATTACTGATATTTCTTTGATCTGACTCCAAACTCAGAAAATCAATACAGACCAGCTCCATGGGTGCACTGGTGGTGATGTTAACAAGGGGCAGCCTCTGGGGCAAAGCTTTCCTCTGTGGCAGTGACTACAAGTTCGAATGTGTTGCTCACATCAGCCCCATCTTAGGCCAATAGAATCTGGATCTCATCAAGTCAAGTGTTCTGTCTATACCAAGGTGCCCCATGTGGTTGTGCAAGGACCTCAGTACTGAGTCTCGAAGGCAGTGGGCAGCACTAGTTGTTGTTTGTCTACTTGTCCCCCTCTGTCTACTGTTTCTCTGTATAACAGTTTATTGATCAGTTTCAACTTAGGACCTTCTTTGTATAACAGTGCAGTTCTCAAATCAGTGGGGTGACTTGGACACATCTTTCCTGCATAGAGGGCTTCTAAAGCTGCTTTGATCATGGGATCAGCTGGGATTGAGCCATATCACTGTCATTGTCCAGCTGAGGCAGTGCACCAATGTCTATTGCAGAAAAGTGGCAATAAGCAGCAGGTATGCAATTCTCAGAGGCTCCCAAGCAATCCACCATGCAGTCCACTCGTCCGTGGACATTTGTTCCTCCCTGTCAAACTTCCGCAGAGTGTCGAATGTCAGGTTCTGCCAATCGACCCAATCATTCTGGGGAACAGGCCCCGGGAGAGAGCATCAGCATCTATGTGGTTCAGACCTGCTCGGTATTCAGAGCATAGTCATATGTAGATAATGCAGAAAGCCACCTATGGCCAGTGGCATCCAACTTAGCTGAGGTCTGCACATAGGTCAAAGGATTATTGTCAGTTTTACTAGTATTTTAGCCCATACAAGTACTCATGGAATTGGTCAACAATAGCCCACTTCAAAGCTAGGAACTCTAACTTATGTACAGGATAGTTCTTTTCGGATGGGGTAGGCTTCTACTGGCAAAGGCCACTGGTCTCAGGCCATTCTCGTGCTTTGGTACAACACAGCCCCAACCCTTGCAAGCTAGCATCAGTGTGCAGGACGTAAGGTTTTCTTGGATCGGCATAGGCCAGCACTGGAGCATGGGTAAGTTGATATATGATCTCATGAAAGCAGTCTCACAATCAGGAGTCCAGCGGGCCCCAAATACTTCACTGGATGAAAATACACTCTTTCAGTCTTGAGGGACGCTGGACTTTGGTATTTTTGTGGGTTGGGGATACCCTTGAGTAAGGTTAAGTAAAGGCGGATCACTCTTGAATAGTCCTTGATGAAGCGCCGATAATAACCACAGAATCCCAGGAATCTTTGCAGTTCTTTTAGATTTTGGGCTGTACAGGTGGTCAAGGCCTCAACTTTACTTGGGTGGTCTCTATTCCTCGGTGGATACTATGTGTCCCACATACTTTACTGATGTTTGAAAGAATTGACACTTATCAATGGACAGTTTAAGGCCAAAGTCCTCCAGTCGGTCCAATACCTTAAATAATCTGCTTTCATGTTCCTCCAGTGAGCTGCCAAACACAATAACATCATCTAGGTATACAGGCACTCTAGTAAGTTCATGTCCCCACTGCACGCTCCATCAATCGTTGAAAAGTGGCTGGGGCACCTGAAATCCCTTGAGGCATCCTCATGAATTCATAAAGCCAAGCGGACAGATAAAGGCAGTCTTCTCACGGTCCTCTGGGGCCATCGGGATCTGGTAGTACCCACTGCGGAGATCCAGCACAGAGAACCACTTGCTCCGTTTAGGCAGTCCAAAGCATCCTGAATGCGGGGCATTGTGTACTGATCAGGGATAGTCCGCCCGGTTTAAGTGCGATAATCCACACACATCCTTACTGTTCCATTCTTTTCCTCACTACCACAATGGGGGAAGCATAAGGGCTTCTGGATTCTTGTATTACACCAGCAGCTAACATCTCTTGCAGATGCGTCTCACATCATCTATGTCAGCAGGTGCCAGGCGTCGAGACCTCTCACGAAATGGTCTTTCGTCATGCGGCGGATATTGTGCTCAGCTCCTTGCACGCATCCTACATCCCATTCCTTTAAAGAAAACACCTGGTCTCTCTGGCAAGCTTCTCACTGATCCTCACTTTCCATTCAGCTGGCAGCGGGGAGTCGACGAATCAAACAAGTCAGGCGTTACCTGTCATTCTTCCTTGAACTCTTGCTGCTGGTAGCACTGCAGTGTCTGCACAATGCACATTAGCCAGGATGCAACCTCTGTTTACCTCAATGTCTCTTTCAGACACATTATGAACTTGGACCATTACCCTTCTGGCATAAGCATGGGCTCTAGCGGGCAAAATACTAGGCTTGACCAGCAGTCCCTCTGGCAATTTTCCATCGCCTGGTGCATCCAACATTAATATTTTATTCTTAACATCCTTTCTGATACGGACCTCTCCTGCTGAGTACACTGGGCATTTGGCGCCAGGATCAGAGACTCAGGATCCTTCTTCCATACAATTCCGACCGGTTCCTCTGGTTCTGTTTTTCAGCACTCTCTGTGCCTCATAGGCCTTCTTAATTAAAGCGGAACTCTTAAAGCTCTACTAGTCTTTGACCCTGTTTTCATAACACAACTGTGCCAGCCTTCCGAACATATGAGCATTTGTTCCAATCAACAAAGGGACACCATCATACAGTCCAGTGGGGACACACTAAGGCTAGGGTCTCTACTTGTTCGGCCACTCCAGCCACGGAGGTGGGAAAGACAGCCAAGTCGGATATACCGGAATAGGGTAGGCCTTCTCCTTAACCCCATACATGCAGTCCTTCTAATGGTTGTAAGGTACGTCTGACAAATGCTTCTGATACCAATCCTGGAACATAATTGTCACTTTGGGAGCCACTGTCTATACAGCTCTTGTAGACACTCATTCACCTTTACAGTGGTCTCCATGGAGGGACCCACTATTCTGGACCAGTCTGGAGAGGCGGTAGTGGGGGCCTGGGCAACTGACCTTGCCACAAAAGGACGTGAATTAGCATTTTTTGTGCCCTCACTGGGATCATGTCGTGCACCTCTTAACCACTGATTTCTTCTCCGAAGCTCTCCTTGTAGCCTATATGCAACTTTGTCAGTGTCTTTTGGGGACTGGTATTCCTTTCATGTGCCCATCTTTCCCACAATTATAGCAAAACATACTTTGGAGTTTGAGCTGGCGAGGCGCCACACTGGGAGCCAGGGCGGGTATACTAACTGGAAACCTGGTGCCATCTCTGTCTCGGCGTGATAAGCATTTGGAGACATCTCGTCAGTTTCTCCACTTCCATGGTCAAGAATTGAGTTTGGAGCTGTTATCAGCAGGAGATACATGGGTGGGTACCCCCACCCCATAGCAGATGCAGTCGGATATAGGTCAGGGGCTCGTACTTGCAGGCGTGGCCTTCATAAAGGACTGTTTTTGAATTCCGGATCTCTCTCAACAGTTCGCCTCATTGTGGCATATCTTTTTCTTGTCAGAGCACTCATTGACTGTCAACCCTGCCCTGAACTTCACTTGATGGGTCACCTCAGTCACTCGGGTCGTAGCCACAGCTGTTGGTGCAGGTACCTCCGAGGTCGCTTTTCTCAACTCCTCGAATTTCTCTCATTAACTCATCATAGGAGGGTGGGGATTCCAGTCGATTGCCAGGCGAATTGAAGCAACAGCAGTTCTGAGAAGGGGCAGACTTAAGGATTCTGTCCAGTCTGGTTCGGTCCAGTTCAATCGCTGGCAAACTACCCTTTCTGAGGCATTCTTGCAACAATTTTTCCAGCCGAGACATACACAGACAACAACTCCCTTGGTACTGTTGTGCATTTCTTACTCTCCACCATAGGTCCTCATCAGAATCTGGGCTCCATACACATTCTCCAAGGCCTCAAGATAGGCCTGTGCAGTCGCTTCAGGGTTACTGGCCCGCTTAGCACGGATGGTAGCCAGGGCGGACCTCGAGGCTCTCACTAACCCTCTTTCGCTTTCGCCTCCGAGCATTGCCATTCTAGCACTTGGGGGCAACATAGTCTATCCAGGTCTCCCAGTCATCCTCCCTGGGGTGGGAGGGTGCCAGAGAAGATCCTCAACCTTCGTAAGAGTCGTGACTAATGGCAGGTGCAGAAATAGGAGTCTGCATTGGTTCAGCCACCATTCACGGGCACTGGAGCAGGAGAGGGTGTTGGGGGAGGAACACCCCCAGGTGGCAAGAATAGTTTCTTCAAGTCCTCCACAGTTTTCCCCTCTCCCAGCAACCATTCAGCAAATTTCTCCTCAAAAGTTTCAGATAGTGGTGGGGGCTGATTCCCCCCCGGGTCTTTACTGTCCTTAGTTATCACTCTCCAAGCAGTGAGGGCTCCCTCTGGGGTAATGGTCTGTGGCACTTTGGAGCTATCTATGGGATCCTTAAACTCTACTAGGGCCAGGAAAGTGTGGGTGAGCAGATTAGCATGCCGACCACCACCACAGGGTTTTGTAAACCTTCCACCTTGGAAAGTACTCCTGCACAGTGTCCGTATTGATACCCAGGGGATGTCCAGGATAAGCATAGCATTTTGGGGGTCGATCTCCTCCCTAGTACACCACTCCACCAGCCGTGCACAGCCACTTCTGTCGGGTACCTATTTTTTCTTAACAGTGGTTCGGAATATGGCTACTAGAGGACACACAATCCCAGCGGTGAGCCTCCAAGATGTAACCCCTAGATGGCGCTATCCCAGGGGCTACTACCCCTGCCTGATTTGCCACTAACAGGTTGAGGGGCCTGGATCCAATGGCGGTGCCTCCACCCAGAGGTCAGGGTTTGCAATAGTTAAACTAACTTGGTCACAGCCCTGGGACACTGCAACCCCTTTCTTCCCACTAGTGGCCCACACAATATATCAGAATTACCTTCACAGTATACACTTACCCCAGGTCTGGTTCCGGCACTGGGACCTCCTGTGAAATGAGATACAGTGCAACAATCACAGTACAGTACTTTAACATAGACAAATACCTCAGGCAGTATAACTTTGCTGAAACAAGCAGCTCTGATTTATTTAGGGGGATATAACAAGGACAGGGGAAATCAGGTTAATTAGCTTATCACTCTAATAATCTATTTATGGCTCTGTGCACAGGTCTATCCTCTATCAGTTACTGTCCCTGGGTACCCAAGCCCTCAGTGGCTAGTCCAAACCAAGTGGCAGCTGGTAGGGCCCTTTCACACAGAGAAAGGAGAATTAAACAGTCAGCAGTACAGTAATTCCATTTGGATTTAATGTGGCAATTCAACAGGG
Source organism: Neoceratodus forsteri (assembly GCA_016271365.2). Classification (NCBI taxonomy): domain Eukaryota; kingdom Metazoa; phylum Chordata; order Ceratodontiformes; family Ceratodontidae; genus Neoceratodus; species Neoceratodus forsteri. Next base: position 276,091,973 of record CM028138.1, on the reverse strand, counting down.
AGCGACCCTGAATTAGTACTCACGACCTCCAAATAAGATATAGGTCCTTCAATGTCAGCAGGGCTACTTGAGGTACACAAACCTCTTCACACATTTATATAAAAGAAAGCACTATACCAGGCAGGCTGCATCTGTATCCCATCGCAATTACTGCACAATACCGGGAGAACACACAGCAGATTCAGTTCCTGACAGACCGAGTGCAATTTTCAGCAATTCTTCCAGTCTTCTACAGGGTGAGCCTGGTTTCTACTCTTCAGAGATCCTTTGATTCTTTTCACAGGACTGATTCAGTCCTAACAAGCTGCAGACCGAACTCTGGGCCTTACACACGTTTTTGACTAAAACTGCACACTGAAAAAGCACAGGGCTCCTTCCTTCTTCACTGCCAAAGCTCAACTCAAACTCCAACCGACAAAACTGGCATTTCCTTTGAGTTCCTCCCAGTTCTTGACTGGATTGGCTGTCACTCACAATAGACTGCTGCTGTTGGTCCAAAAGGCACTGAAGTCTAAACTACATCTCCCAGAGTCACTGCCCATACAATCCTCTTGTGGCTGGCTCAGATTATGAGTCCAAGTTCTGATTCGTCCAAGGCACCATTTTAGAGCTAGCTTACCCCACACTGATTGGTCCAGTTCAGCAGTTCAAAACTAGAATGGGGAACTAGCAGACACAGTTCTGACTGCAAAGAAAGCAGGTTAGACAAACTGTAATTTCATTATTACTCTAAATAATTTCTGGCAAACAGTTACATCTTTCAGATAGGTTCCCTTTGCTCCTAGTGACTGCAAAAATGAAGTGAATTGGCAGCAGCTCAGTGGTACTCAGAGAAGCACACAGTCCCCCCATACAAACTAATTATGTCTGCAAGCAGACAGCTCTTAAAGAGACAGTACCAGAGGCTCTAAAAACACTCACTGATAAATGGCTTAAATGCCAAACACCATTCAGGCTTGGAGCATTCAAGCAAGCTCCTGGAAGTCTTTTGGGAACCCCCATTTGCAGTGGGGTTACACTTTGTACAATAGAACATGGGTTATCACAACAAACACAAAGGGGGAAATATTTTCTGTTTTGTGTGGGGCAGTTGCTCTGTTGTAGGGGAGAGGAGGAGTGCTGTACAACACAAGAAGATAACTGCCAAAACACAAAACTGTGTCTGTCTCACTCTGACCTGAACCACTTCCCAGTCCACCACCCAGCACCCACTGAAACTCACACACCACCCAGTGATTTGTAAAATACATTTTATTAGCATCAGAAAGAGCAGCATTGCCATTTGCAGGTGCCGCTGCTTCTGTTTCTTCTGCTGCTGATCCTGCTGACCTCACTGCTCCATCATCTTCATGCCTTGTCCCTGAAGACAATTATGTGTTCAACTGACAGCTTGTCCTTCTAATTCTGTAACATTTCTTCTGATACAGACTTCAGCCTGCAATTATCCTGTATTAACAGAAAACTATACTGAGAAACATATTGTTTTTTTCCCGATTTCTGAAGTTATTCTACATCTACATCCTATTATATGAAATAATATTATAATACAACCTAGGTCACACTATGTAATTTATTTCTATGTAAGTTGGCCTAAAATTTACATAGAAATATACTGGACTACCACTCGGAACTTGGGGACTACTATTTTTGACAAGGCCAGTTGTCCTGGACTAGCATGTCATTTTGAAATTTGTCGATCCCTGCATGATAGACATATTTAAATTGTTCTGTAAGCTCCCGGGTACAGTTAATGGAAGTGGAGGTCTGAGCAGAGAGAGAGTGTTGGAGCACAGAGTACAAGAAGGAGGAGGCAGTAATTTTATACATACCCTCTCCACCCCAGAATCCTGGGATAAGAGACCAAACATGTATTGATCCAAACTTCCAGGTTCTGGTCACTGGCATCAGTGACGGGAAGAGGAGGATTCTGGGATTGTCCCCTTGTGAGCCAGAGTGAGCGGTGCAGCCTGTCCACATGGCTGCTTAAGCTGATCACTCCAGTCAGCATCCCCAGGATTTGTGCAGATACCAGATCGGCATACCGAGTGACTTACCGTGATCCAATAAGTGTCTACATGGCTGCATTTGCGCTGGCACAGCACAAGCGCTCGTGTTGCTCTGGTGCAAATGCAACCATGTAAATGGGGATTAGGAGAAGGCCACTGCTGCCATGTTAGGTGTACATGGAGATTCCAACATCTCAGAGAAGAGATGAGAGATTACAGAGAGGTTAAGTGACTCAGGGTTACACAGTGAGTAAATACTGAACAGGGATCTTATAGAAGGATGTTCATTATCATGACTACATTGCTTGCTCTAGCTACGGCCCTTGTCCTCTAGTACCAACCAAAGTTTTCCAAGAACAGAGCTTCAAGAAATTCAATGAACAGGCTTTTCCATCAGATATGGCTAGGTAGGACTAACATCATATGTACCTCTTCCCGTCCATCCATGAAACCTTGGATTTTTTTTAAATATGTCCCCACCCCCACAACCCTCTTGAGTACATAATCAGTACTGCCACAGTTTTTTTTTTTTTATTATTTAGTTTTATTAAAAGTAGAGAGCTGGACAATACAACAGATTACAAAATATAACCACACAAGGTAACTGGTGCATTGTGCACATCAGGTTAAGAAACGCAACGACAGTGTTATTGGTCGCACAGTCAGACTCCAAATACAAAAAATACATTAAATGTTACATTTAGTACGGCCTGGAAAACCTGGTAGCAATAGCCATACAAGGAAAGTCAAGTTTAATTAATAGCTGATAATCTGTGACAGCAAGGGATAACAAAGAAAAGACATTATTTAAGGCACCAATATGTCGTCTGTTGTCATAATACACATGACCCAGCGCTGCCATCTAGTTTGAAATTGAGATCACTGACTGTGCAGAGAGGTTGTGATATGTTTCATTGCATAAATGTCTTTTATAGTATTTCACCAGGTCTCTACTGTAGGGGGGTTTCTTTTGCATCCAGAGGCTGCTAGTGGCTTGTTTGGCTGCTAGAATATACAGATAAGCCAGGGAACAAGGAGCCAATCGAGTACTCAGAGGAGGAATGGACATGAGTACTATAGTCGGAGACACAGTCTCTGCAGGCAGACAGAAGTCACAGTTGATCAGAAATTTCCAAACAAAAGGTAGTAAGGCTTGGACACTGGCAAACTATGTAGGTGGGATGTGCAAGCAGTTGACCCCACTGCCCCTGCTTTTAACTCTGAAATTGCTTCTATTGGTAAAGATAAAAAAATAAAGCCTGGGAGACTGCCTGCAAGTCCAAGCTCTTCAGTAATAAATGCTAGTGCTAGAGGCACTCCTACCAGTCCCAACTTACTTTCACCAGTGGTGACTCACAAATTCTGATGGACAAGGCCAGCCCATCGGCACAGTGGGTAGGGCTAACTCTCATGACATCAGCAACCAGGGTTTGGGAACGAGCTCGGGTTATTAGAGGGCCTGTGGAGAGGGGGAGGATTGAGTGGCCCTGAGGGTGCTGTCCTCTGGGGAGAATGGGTTGCTGACTGCATTGCAGTGCTGCTACCTGGACATTGGCCTGGCATGTGGCTGTTGTGCCATAGTGCCTATGTCCAGGATGGGCCCTAAGAAACAAGGACAAATGGCCCTGGGCCCCATACTTCTGCCACAGCACCTCCTGATGCATCAGACGTTTTGGGGGTAAACTGCCCTACCCTGACCTTGACTGGGGGTAAACTAAGGCTCCTTGGATGCCAGGTATTCACTGGTAGGAGGTGCAAGGGATCTTGTGTGCCCGGGGAGCTCCTGAGGGGAGGCAAGTGCAGAGACATGAAGGGGGCACAAAGTATAAGTAAAAAATTAATTCTGGTGGACTATTAAACGGATTCAAGAAGAGGGTGACAGCAAGCAGTTGCAGGTGTCATTGCAATTTGATAATGTGATAATTAATCTTAGACACACAGCAAATTATTGATGCTTTTAAGTCACATTTTCTCAAAGGCAGGTGTGGCATTTTTGGTGGCTTGCAATTTCAGCAACTCCAAAATGGTGACTCCACAAGTCGTCAATTGAATTACAGTGAGGACAAAATAGCAACATAAATTTTACCTCCTCCCCGAGGCGCTATGAACTTGGAGTTGGTTATTCAAGTTATGGGGGTGCTGGGAACAAAGCCTTCCAAAAAAATGAAAGTTACTGTTTGTGCCATCACCAAATTTCCTTTGTGATTCCAGGCTCACCTTTCCAGAGTCACTATTATCACATAAAACCAGCTTTTTATACTAATTACTCTAAATTTCCTGCCGCTTCCATAGTCCCTCTACAATTTGCCTCCTGCACATATCCATATTTCATGTTTAAGCCTTTCACTGACTATGAGGTGACCAAAGCATTAGTTGGTTTTAGTTGAAATAATGGCCCTGGCCTAGATATGTTACGTCCTTTCTTCCTTAAACTAACTGCCCTGTCATTGTGAAACCCCTCACATACTTGTTTAATCTCTCCATCACTGATACAGCACTACCAGGGGACTGGAAAACAGCATCAGTTGTCCTCCATTTAAAGTTGGCACTGTCTCTGACTCTACTACTAATGCTCAATTTCTATTTTGTTTGCTGTTTGAAAATTCCAGAAAAAAAAATTTCTCTACCCATAGAAACATAGAAGTTGACGGCAGAAAAGGACCGCAAGGCCCATCCAGTCTGCCCATCTTATTCTACCTTATGAATGTTCCATAGGCCTGAGGGGTGGAGGGAACTGACTGCCTTATCTCTTGTCATTCTAGCGACCCATGCTTGGGAATGAGCATGGGTTGCCGGAGGTCAGTGGGGGTGAGAGGATCGAGCATCCCAGGGACTGCTGTCCTCTCCTGGGAAGGGTTGGCCAGCCATCTTGCCCCATTACTGCCATTGGTTGGAGGCTGGGTAGTTGTGCAGGCTCGAGCGACTCAAAGGGTGGGGCTGAGCTGTGTGGAACATGTGCATCTCCATGCACATGTATGGGCATCATGGCAGGGGAAAGAGACACAGAAAATGAAAAAGTGGGGAGGATGAACTATACAAAGCCCTGCCTGTCCCCCGTGGCCTGCAACACCACTTGAATTCGGGGGTGTTTGGATTTGTAGTCCAGGAGGGAAGGATGGTCCTCCCCCTCCTGGCCCCACCGAGGGGGGAATCTATGGGGGATGTGTACCTCTGAGCAGTGAAAGGTGTGTGCTGGTCACAGAGATCAGGGACAAGGCTGAAGAGCTGCCCGCTGACACAAGCAGGTAAAAAGCTTTATGTAAAAAAAAAAAACTTCTCTACCCAACTACTGCATTATTTGAACTCCCAAAAAACTTCATTCACAATATGAATCAGGATTTAGACTGGCTCGCAATACTACTCATAGAAACATAGAAACATAGAAATTGTCGGCAGACAAGGACCGCTAGGCCCATCCAGTCTGCCCATAGGCCCTATGCATTGTGTGTGGCCACTGACCCTATGTGATCAATGGCTTTTCATCATTCCCTCCTCTCTCAAGCTTTCCTTGTGCTGTCCCAGACATGCTTAAACCCCTCCACTGTGCTTGCCCCCACTAGCTCCTGTGGCAGACTATTCCAAGTGTCAACTACCCTGTCTGGGTAGAAAAACTTCCTCACATTACCTCTTAATCTTCCCCCTTCCAAGTTTGTATTGGGCCCCCTGGCTCTAGTACTTTTTCTACATTGGAAAATATCCCCCCCCCACACCTTGTTTATGCCCTTGAGGTACTTGAAAGTTTCTATCATGTCCCCCCAACTGTCTCCCTCCAGTGAGTAAATACTGAGGTCCCTCAGTTTCACCTCATATGTTTTGTGGTGCAAGCCCTGCACCATCTTTGTTGCCCTTTTCTGGATAGTCTCCACCTTATCTATGTCCTTGCGCAGGTGTGGCCTCCAGAACTACGCAGTACTCAGGTGAGGCCTTACTAATGTGTTTTATACAGTGGCATCACCACCTCCGCCTCCCTGCTAGTGATACCCTGCCCTGCCCCAACATGCCACTGGCCTTCCCTGCCGCCTTTGTGCACTGCTTTGATACCTTAAGGTCATCAGAGATGATAACCCCTAGATCCCTTTCCTCATTGGTGACAGCTCCCCCCCCACCTGTAGCTCTCCCCAGGGTTCTCTCTACCCAGGTGCATTATTTTGTACTTCTTTGCATTGAACCTCAGCTGCCACATCTCTGACCATCTTTCAAGCTTCTCTAGGTCCCCTCTTCATTTTCTGCACCCCGTCTGGAGTATCCACCCTGTTGCAGATCTTGGTGTCATCTGCAAACAGGCAGGCCTTTCCTTCCAGCCCCTCTGCAATGTCACTAATGAAGACATTGAACAGGACTGGTCCTAGTACTGATCCCTGTGGTACCCCACTGGTCACCCCCCCTCCCCAGATTGTACCCCATTTACCACCACCCTCTGTCTTCTGCCTGTTAACCAGTTCCTAACCCAGTTCACCTCCTTGTCTCCCATGCCCAGACTACCCATCTTGTTGATCAGCCTTCTGTGTGGGATGGTGTCAAAGACTTTGCTGAAATCTAGGTAGGCGACGTCTTCTGCCCATCACTGATTTACTTCCCTAGTCACCCAATCAAAAAAATCTATTAGCTTCATTTGACATGAGCTTCCTGCTGTGAATCTGTGTTGCCTCAGATCCTGAGCATCGCTGGATTTTATATGTGCCACTATCCTTTCTTTCAGCAGTGCCTCCATGATCTTTCCCACCACTAAGGTGAGGCTGACTGGCCTGTAGTTCCCCACCTCCTCCCTACTGCCACTTTTGTGCAGTGGGACTACATGTGCCCTCCTCCAGTCCTCTGGGAAAGACACTTGTGTTGAGTGATTCTGTGAACAGGGCCACCAGAGGCATTACTAGTTCCCTTCGCAGCTCCATTAATATTCTCGGGTGGATGCCGTCTGGCCCCATGGCCTTATCCACCTTAAGTTTTGTCCTTCTCCCCTCTGAGCTTCACAGTCCACCCCCTGGTTTTCTTCTTTCACTGATGAAATGAAGCTTTATCCCCTTTGTTTACCGTACTAATCCCTCTTCTGTCTGTGCCTTTGCCCTCCTAACAGCCTTCCCTGCTTCCCTTAGACATTCAAGGTACACCTCCCTGTCCTCTTCCCTTTGGCTCGCCTTATACAGTATTTCCTGAAACTCAGCCTTTTAGCCCTGACTTTGTCCCCCATCTCTTTGGAGAACCATAGTGGTTTCTTTCTTCTTTCCCTTTGGCCATTATCCTAACGCATTGGTTTGTTATATCCACTATGGCTCTTTTCAGTTTCTCCCATTGTTCTCCCCCCACCATTACCCCCCCTCCCCTCCTTAGGACTGCTTGTATACATCTACCAATTTCAGTGAAATCCGTCCTCCTGAAATCTAATATTCTTGTCTTTGTATGACTTAACTGAGTCCATGTCTCTATGCTAAACCACACCATATGATGGTCACTGGACCCCAGCTGGCCTTCCACCTGTATTTCTTCAACTCTGTTCCCATTGATCCATACCATGTCCAGAATTGACTTGTCCCTGGTTGGCTCATACACCAACTGCCTGAGTCCAACCCCCTGCATGGCTTCCAGGATGGCTGTGCTTCTGGCTGAAGCAGCCACCTGAGTGGCCCAATCCACGTCTAGCATATTGAAATCTGACAGTAGCAGAATTTCGCCTTTAGCTGCCATGGCATGTATGTTCTCCACTAGTTCCCTGTCTACTTCCTCTCTCTGTGCTGGAGGTCTGTAGATTACCCCTGTGCATATTGCTGTTCCATTCCCTGGCTCCAGGGTGACCCACAGTACCTCAGCCTCCCCCTGTCTTCCCTGAACTTCTATAGCCTTTATACCATCTCTGATGTACAGGGCCACTCCGCCACCCTTTTTACCCTCCCTATCCCTCCTGAACAGTGTATAGCCTGGTACACTGACTTCCCAGACATGACTAGCAGAGTATCATGTTGTCTCTGTTATTGCTGCTACATCAAGGTCTGCATCTGCCAACAAGGCCTCCAGGTCTGGAACCTTATTTCCAACGCTACGGGCATTCGTTAGCATGACCTTCCATGTTTTACAGTCTGCCCTCCCTCTGCTCTTGTTCTCCCTCTCCAGCATCTTCCCCCACTCTGGTTTTCTTTCCTATGTGTTCTCGCCCCTCCTGTAGCACTTGTTATACATTCTTTGCCTGCCTGCTTTAGCTGTTCCTGTAGTCAATTTATGTTCCTGCATGTTCCCATTGGGGGTGTTCCTAAGCCTGCTGACCCTCCTGGTTCTCTCCTCTTGGCTAGTTTAAATGCTCATAGCTGCAGTATTTAAACTTCTCACAAAGGACTAAGGCCCCCCTTCTCGGACAGATGCAGGCCATCCTCCTTATATAAGCTTGCATCTGACCAGGTCAGGCCCCTTCAACCAGGAGTTGAAGGTACAGATGTGGAGTGTTCTAGCTTCCCTTGTGCTCTGGACAGGTAACGCCCCTGAGAATGAGATGGAGCCTGCTATCTGTTTCAGGTTCCCCCCAACTTCCTGAAATCTTCCTGGACTCTGGCTAACTCCACGTTTCTCCTGGCAAAGGTCATTGGTCTCCAGGTGGAGAATGACATCCAGCTGCTCCCTCTTAGGTACTGCCATAGCGATCCTATGGATCTGCTTCCCCATCCCACAGGTTGCGGGATGGGAGGGTGAGACTACACCACAGGCTGTGTCTAAAAACAATTAGCCAAGGAGTCCTCTGGCAGTGGCTACTCACTCCACTCACCGTGGTCCAGACACAGCCAATTACAAACACACAGTCACAAACTTATCAGCTAGAATCCCTTAATCCTGCCCAAACTAAATGGAAAAGCACACATAAATGGCAGTGAAGAAAATACCTCAAATTCTAATTACAAACACAAAGTCACAAACTCACTAGCTAGAATCCCTCAATCCTGCCCCAACTAAATGAAGAATCAAATTGAAATGGCAGTTAAGACCTCACATTCAAACTACACTAATCCCTGTAATATGATGCCTACACTTAAAGTTCAGACACAGCCAATTACAAATACACAGTCACAGATTTATCAGCTAGAATCCCTCGGTCCTGCCCAAACTAAATGGAAAAGCATGCAGAAATGGCAGTTAAAGGAGGCAGTATAGCGCAGTGGTCTATGGCTCTGAGCTGCAAATCTGGTGACATCCAGCAGACCAGACCTGGGTTTGAATCTCACAGCTTCCACTTGCATACTGTATGACCCTGAGCAAGTCCCTTAACTTCCTTGTGCTCCCAGGTCACACCTGGAAACAAGCTCTGGCTTAGTGTGCCTTTCCTGGTTAAACAATTTCGCCTTTCCCCCTTCCCCCCTTTGCAGGGGCTCCTGCACCTGCAAACCTTACCCTCCAGTTTAGCTTTTCAGAGAAAAGTGCCTTTTTTCTTGCAGCACAAAGTAGTTTAATTTAATTATGAAAAGTCCACTACCTGGAAGTATGGTGGTCATTGGGGTGGCTCCATTAACTGTAAAGGTGTTACGCCACACTTTTACAGTTAATGTAGCTGCCCCAGTGTCCACCATACTCCCGGGTAGCGGACTTTTCGTAATTAAATTAAATTACTTTGCACCACAAGAAAAATGGCACTTTTCTCTGAAAAGCTAAACTGGAGGGTAAGGTTTGCAGGGGCAGGAGCCCCTGCAAAGGTCTGCTTTCCTTTAAGAAAAGACCTCAAATTCAAATTATAAACACACAGTCATAAACTCACCAGCTAGAATCCCTCAATCCTGCCGCAATTAAATGAAGAATCAAACTGAAATGGCAGTTAAGATCTCACATTCAAACTACACTGATCCCTGTAATATGATGGCTGCACTTAAAGTTCAGACACAGCCAATTACAAACACACAGTCACAAACTCACCAGCTAGAAACCCTCAATCCTGCCCCAACTATTTAATTCAATTTCAATTTCTTTGATCAACCATGATAGAACAAACATCATGATTATTTCAATAAAAACATCAGTTAAATACTTAAATACATACACAACATCTTACATATATACATACTTGTATAATAAAACAGTGCCTTTTGAATATAGAGGGTGCCAGAAATCAAGAACATAGAATAGGTTATACCCAGATTTTACTTAATAAAAGGAGAGGTATATAAAGGCTTTAGACTTTTCCATCTTTCAAAATCTTGTATCTTTTTTTCTTAAGTTTAACAACAGATGCTAAGAATCTAGAGATTAGTTCTGCATCTTCTTTAACTTGTGGGTGCATCAATATAAAAACCACATCATAATTTGAACTTGCATATATTTCCAAATAGTTCCGTAAGGACTGATTCCTAACTTTGTTATATAATGGGCAAAGCAATATTATGTGATCTAAAGTTTCCAAAAATCCCCTATTACAGGGACAAGAAATTTCCCAGGTTCCTAATTTATTATTTTCTATATTACTAAAATAAGTATATCTTGAATTAATAATTTCAAACGTTGCCCACATAACTAATTTCCTTCGCTCTGGATTCAGAGGGAAGGTCAAATAGTTTTCTCATGAATGGTCAATTGTATTCTTTTTAAACCATGGAGCACATTTTTGTTCTTTAATCATTTCCATATCCAAATTCTTCCCTAATTGAATCAGTTTATTTTAATTTTTTTCCCCTATAATGTATAGAAATCAACATTTGTTTTTTATAATCATTCCAGAGGTGGAGCATTTTAATTTTTTCTAAGTTGTTTTTTCAGTGCACTAAGCCATACCGAAGGCAGTCCCTCTTCATGCCATTTAATCTTTTCTAAAAGACATTTTTTTTGAATAGTATTTTTATTATTTATTATTTTTAACCAGTATGAAATATGTGTTAATTCCTTAAGGCATCTTATTGGAAATTTTCCCAGTTCAGCCCTAACCATTGCATTTGATGTCGTAAGAGGACTCTTAAGAAGAATTTTATAAAAGTATGACCAAGGTTTTTCCAGTTAGAAACATAGAAACAGAATTTGATGGCAGATAAGGACCACTTGGCCCACCCAGTCTGCCCATTTCCCTACCTAATGGATAAGCTGCAGATCCTAGTTAACCAGCAGCCTACTTCTTCCTACCCCCAACCCCTAGAATTGCATTATGGCTGTCCCATGCATGCTTGAATTCCGCCACTGTTTTTGACTCCACAACCTCCTCCGGAAGGCCGTTCCATGCATCCACAACCCTCTCTGTGAAAAAATACTTCCTTAAATTACCTCTGAGCTGCCCCCTCTATCTTCAAATTGTGCCCCTTTGTTTTTGCACACCTCTTTTTTTGAAAGATGCTACCCTCTTGGACTTTGTTGATTCCCTTGAGGTACTTGAAGATTCTATCATGTCCCTCTCTCCCTCCTTTCCTCGAGGCTATACATATTAAGCTCCTTAAGTCTCTCTTCATATGTCTTCCAGTGCAGACCCTGCACCATTTTAGTTGCCCTCCTCTGGACAGCTTCCATCCTATCTATGTCTTTGCGGAGATTGGGTCTCTAGAACTGCATGCAGTACTCCAGATGGGGGTCTCACCAGCTGTCTGTACAGAGGGATAATAACTTCTTGTTTTCTACTGGTGATGCCTCTCCCTATGCATCCCAGTATCCCCAACCCCTCCTTGCTACCCTCTCACATTGCTTGCCCACCTTTAGGTCATCTGATATGACTACTCCCAGGTCCCTTTCCATTTTTGTTGTTGTTAGTATCTCACCCCCATTGTGTACTCTTCCCTGGGTTTTGTTTTCCAGGTGCATTACCTTGCACTTCTTAGCACTGAATCTAAGCTGCCATACATTTGACCATTCCTCTAACCTTGCCAAGTCCCTTCTCATCCTTTCCACCTCACCTTGTGCATCAACTCTGTTGCAGATCTTTGTGTCACCTGCAAAGAGACATACTTTTCCTTCTAGTCCCTCTGCAATGTCACTTATAAAGACATTGAAGAGGACCGGTCCTAATACTGAACCCTGCAGTACCCCACTAGTAACCCCCCTTTCTTCAGAGTGGACTCAATTTACTATTACTCTCTGTGTCCTATTCTCCAGCCAATTCTTTACCCAGGCTGTCATCTTGGGACCCACTCCCAGGCTGGTTAACTTGTGTATTAATCTTTTGTGTGGGACTGTGTCAAATGCCTTGCTAAAGTCTAGGTAGACCATGTCCACAGCCCCTCCCTGATCTACTACTTTGGTCACCCAGTCAAAGAAATCTATCAGATTCGTCTGGCATGACCTTCCCACTGTGAATCCATGCTGCCTTGTGTCCTGTGCCCCTCTGGCCTCTAGATACTCGACAGTTCTTTCCTTCAGAAGTGATTCCATCATTTTCCCTATCACTGAGGTTAAACTAACAGGTCTGTAGTTTCCTGCTTCTGCCTTGCTCCCACTTTTCTGAAGGGGAATCACATCCGCCCTCCTCCAGTCCTCGGGTACCACCCCATCCTCCCATGATTTGTTAAAGAGGGTAGTCAATGGTGTCACTAGTTCTACCCTTAGTTCTTTTAGAATTCTGGGATGAATCCCATCAGGCCCCATTGCTTTGTCCACCTTCAGTTTTAAGAGTTCTTTCAGAACCCTTTCTTCTGTAAATGGGCTGGTATCAACTTCTGTATCTAGAGTGTTTCTACTGTTTGTTTTAGATACCTCCCCTCTTCACTTGTAAATACTGAGCAAAAATATTTGTTTAGTATCTCTGCCTTTTCACAGTCACCCTCTGCCCACCCCTTCCCCTTTATTAAGCCTCACTATCCCTCCCTTGGTCTTCCTTCGCTCCCTGATGTACCTATAAAAGGTTTTATCCCCTTTTAACTGAGTTGGCTATCTTTTCCTCGGTTTGGGCCTTTGCTGTTCTGACTGCCTTCCCAGCTTCCTTTTGCTTTAACTGATACAGTTCTCTGTCCTGCTCCTTCTGTGATTCCTTGTACTTCCTGAATGCTTTCTTTTTCTCTTGAACCTTCAGTGCCACTTCCTTGGAGAACCATAGTGGTTTCTTACATCATTTTGTTTTGTTTATTTGCTTCACACAAAGGCTTGTTACCTCTGTGATGGCAGTTTTTATTATTCCCCATTGTTCTTCCACCCCTCCTTCCTGCCCATTTGCTAGTGCATTCCTTAGGCACTCACCCATTTTGGCAAAGTCAGCCCTCCTAAAGTCCAGTATTTTTGCCTTTGTATGGCTTGACTCTATTGCTGTGTTTATTGTGAACCATACTGTTCGGTGGTCGCTAGTTCCCAGATGGCTACCCACTTCTACATCTGTGATCCTCTCTCCATCTCCATTTGAGAGAATCAGGTCTAAGATTGCTCCCTCTCGAGTGGGTTCCAATACTAGTTGTCTAAGGCATGCCCCCTGTAGGGCATCTAGAATAACCCCACTCTTGAGTGGCTGCTGCAACTGCACTCCAGTTAACATCTGGCATATTCAGATCACGCATCAGCAATATCTCTCCTTTTTCTGCCATTTTAAGTATACTTTCTATCATTTCCTTGTCCATTTCCTCCCCCGGAGAGGGGGGTCTGTATACAACCCCTGTGCAGATTGTGGTGCCATTGCCTGTCTCCAAATTTACCTACAGTGCTTCTTCTCCTCCTCCCTGTTTACCTTTTTGTTCTGTTGCTTTGATCCATTCCCTTATGTAGAGAGCTACTCCTCCTCCTCTTTTACCCTCCCTGTCCCTCCTGTAGATAGTGTATCCTGGTATGTTTACGTCCCAGTCATGGTTCTGTGTGTACCATGTTTCTGTGACTGCCACGACATCCAGATGTTCCTCCTCCATCAAGGCCACTAATTCAGGAAGCTTGTTACCCAGACTATGGGCATTGGTACTCATTGCTCTCCATTTTTTGATGGCTTTACCTTCTGTTGCAGCATCCCCCACTGACCTTTCAGCTTTCACATGACCCCAAACTTCCGATCCATATAGTAACAAAGGATGCATTTTTGCTTCCCCTGCCTTTAATGCTGGAATAATAGTATTCCCCCCATATTGGTAATTAAATTTTAGAAGGGCTTTTACTGTAAGTCTGGCTTTTATTATGATCTGTTCCTTAATGTGTTTTGACCAGAATGCTGATGAAACAAATTTCACTCCCAAATAGCAATACTCCTTAACAACCTCAATCTTTTCCTAACCCATTGTAAATTTAAGTTTGTTAAAGTTTTTGAGATTTTTTCCAAAAATTACATTTTTAATTTTGTAAATATTTACTTTTAATTGAAGAGAATTACATTTCTGAAAAAAGTGATGCATTTTTTTTTTGCATTCCAACTTTAGTTAAGGAAAATATTACGAAATCATATGCGTATGCTATGAATGCACTAGCAGTTTGTCTATTTTAGGGGACTCTAATGTATCACTTTCTGGAAATTCATGTAAGGTGTTAAAATAAAAATTAAACAATGCTGGAGCAAGGAGACATCCTTGTTTTACCCCTCTTTTTATACAGAAAAACTGTGTCAGTGAACCTTTGTTATCAAAGCTTATTGCCGTAGAGGTACCTGAGTAAAAAAGCCTTAAGTTGAGTAAAGAATAATCATATGTTTCACCCAAAGTACTTCCTTATTAATAGAGTCAAAAGCTGATGAAAAATCTCTATATAATGCGAATAATTTTGACTTTCTCAAATGAACATATTTTACAATTATTTGATTTAAACAGATTGTCTATAGCCGAAAAAACTTCTCTAAAACCGGCTTGAAATATAGAAATTTGATCTGTAGCATCTGGCCATCGAATTAACCTATTTAGTAACAGTCTAGAGAACATTTTTGAACTTATATCCAATAAATTGATGGGCCGAAAATCAATAGGTGTGTATACTGACCCTTTTTTCTGAATAGGGATGATTATATTTTGGGTCCATGATACTGACATATAATTTTGTGATGAACATAAATAAAATAACAAGTTAAAGTTGGAACCCAAAAATGTTTATATTCCTTGTAAACCTCTGGGGGGGGGCATAAAGTCAGGAATAGGGCCTTTATTATTTTTTAATGTAAGTATGGCCAATTCCACTTCTTCTGCTAAGAAAACAATAGGGGTCTCCAATAATGCTACAGAGTCTTTCATTTTGTTATCATCTAATGTTAGAGATGGAATCTTAAAAAAATATATCCTTAAAATGCTTCACCCATGATTCCTTTGGGACATACACCGCCAAAGAGGGTTGGAATTAGTTAGTTTCTAATGCCACCATATAACAGAAAGCCTTAGAGTATTTCCCCAGAATGATGCTATACATTAAATCCCAATTTTTATGTAGAAAAATATGTCTCTTAATGTGAAGAAATGTATTACTGTATATTGTTTTCTAGCTTTATTTAAGATATTATGATTTTTCTTTGTGGGATATTTTTTAGTCCACTTAATTTTCTAAGGTTCTTTTTTTCTATTTTACTCTCAGACTCAAACCATGTCTTTACTTCTGGAGTTAAATTGTTATTAGTAGTGACATAAATTAAGCTCCTTATTTGTTGATTTACTTGCCCCAGAATTACATTGACAGTTTGGGCATTATCCACAGAGGCATCTTCCCAAAAGAATGGAAAATCATCACAGTTACCAAGAATATCTCTTAAATCTCCACCTTTGATATGATTATATTTTAATCGTTATTTTCCCTCTGAGCTAAATTGTGCCAAAGGAGTTCTTGTATCCAGTAAGATGGTTTCATTTTCCCTACATGTTTTAATATATAGACTCAAAGGGGCGTGGTCACTTTCTGTTCTCATTTGTAGTTTGAGAAATTTAAACATTTCATAAATATCTGGGTTAATAATGACATAATAGTGCTTTGCACATTTGATGAAAAAAAATTAGTTTCTCCTTCCCTATCACCCTCATGTCTGCCATTTAATATTAAAAAAGCATTTTCCTCAATAAACTTTTCTAAGTCCTTCCCCTGTTCATTAATCCCTTTATATTTACTGTCTCTAAAATTACAGTCCTTAAGGCTTAACAGTGTCTCTAATATGTTTAAATAGTCATATTTGGTAATATGAGAATTAAAGTCCCCTGCTATCACAAAGGTGCCGTGTGGATATCTTATGAAAGCAGAATTGATATCTGCATTCAAGAGATCCCAACTCTTATTAATACTATTAGAAGAGTTTTTTGGTGGAAAATAAACATTAACAAAAATAAACAGAGATTGGTCCCAAAGTATTACTAAAATAATATAATGTTGTGTATTTTTAAGTATTTCTATAATTTTAAGTGTAGGCCCAACTTTAATAAAAATTGCCAGTCCTCCAATTGGTCTGCCAAACTTTTTCACCTTTACGGCCAGATTTGTGATTGTCTGGTACCCATTGGGATTTATATCCTCCATTGCCCAAGTCTCTTGGAAGAAAAGTATTACATGTGATGGTATAAAAGAGCAACATTCATGATCTGTCATTTTACCAGAAAGCCGTGCTACATTCCAAGATAATTAATTACAATTCCATGAATTAATCTTGTAATCTTCCAAGCCTATTCCTATTTCCAAAGAAAGATAGTTCATTACCTCTAGTCATTGATTTAATTCTGAATTGTACATTTCCCTACTGGGAGATCAGTCATATCAACTATGAACACGCCTTCATTGTCAAATCCTTCCCTACTATTTAAGATCAAAAATAGACTTCAGGATTTTCACAATACAGATCAATTTGCATTCCTTTTCCATCCTGGACTGCTCTTATAGAATATTTAATATATTTTTTTCAGTATCCAAATTTAATTTAAAGCCGATCAGAGAATTAATATAAGAGGAGATTGTAACCTGATTCTCTCCAGGCAGCTTATTAATTCCAAATAGTGAAAGAATACAAGGTTTCTCATGTGTCCCAACTGATTCAGGGGTCTTAAATTCCCATTTGAGGGACCCAAGAGTATTTGTAAAAGTATCCTGATCTATAAAGGAACTTTGGGCCTTACCATACGATAACTGCAAATCAATTGTGTTCCAAGTTATTGGGGCACATAGTTCCAATCCTAAATAATTTAACCTAGATTGTTTAGTCCAAACATCCTTAACTAAACTCATATTGGAAACAAGAATATATACTGATTTGTGTTCACTATTATGATCCCTACAAGTTATAATAATATTTCCCTTGGCCTGAGGAATACCCAATTCTGTGATCACTAAGTGCCCCATAACATCTTTGAGGGTATCTACCATTTCATAATGTTTTTCAAAAATTCCATCTTTCCTTAAACAAACTTCCTTTGCCCCAACTAAATAAAGAATCGAACTAAAGTTGTAAATGACATTCTAATCTCATTTGAAAATAAGGAACGGTTCCCAGCTATATGCATGGACCTCATGAAAGCATTTGAGACTGTTGGCCATAATATCCCAGTCAGCAGACTAAACTGGTTTAAATTTCCAAGTATTTCTGTGATTCTGAAGCTATATCTCAGAAAGGTCCCAATGTGTTGCACTTCTAATATCATATCAAATTTCCTAGCCAATAATAAAGATGTCCAGAAGAGTTTAGTTCTAGGGGCCTATTTGTTCTCCCTCTATGTCAATGACCTGCCCATTTTGGCTCTTAATTCCACAGTTCTGCTTTATACTGATGACAATATTCTGTACTCCTCTTTACCTCTCTCAAGTGCTGTCTACCACATTCAGTCAGACTTCTACAGGACAGAAAGTGCCGTGCTGAATTTATGATTGTTATTGAACACTAAAAAACAAACAAACAACGGGTGCGGTTTTAGAAAAGTAAACATTGTGTCACTGGCATTCTCACTCCTCCACTATCAGCAAAGAATAGTTACTTACCACAATGGTAGATCTTCAAGAGACTCTCCTCTATTGGCCACATCATGGAACTGTAAACTGTCAGCACCAGGACAACCTGGAAATGTTTTCTGGCTGGGGCCACCTACTTTGACACACCTCGTCAGTACCTATGTAATGTGGGTGTCCCCAGCATGCCTCAGTTCCCGTACAGAGGCAAGCTTGGAGGATTACAGGGTTGGCAGGGACTGAAGCAACCAGGACCAAATGAAACACACAGGAGAGGATATGGAAAGCTGAGTTAAGATACTAAATCAGGCATCAGAGAAGAACCAACGTGCAAGAGCAGGCAGGATAACCACCCATCACCCAAAAAGGGGGGAAGAGGGAGGGATATCTGGAGGCCTTGCAGATCAGTAAGGCCAAACCTGGCACACCCATGAGAGACAACATCCAGATTGTAGTGTTTAGTAAATGTATGAACAGTACTCCAAGTGGCAGCAGCACATGTTAGCAATAGACACCCTGTGGAAAAAAGTCACTGATGTAGGCACCTGTGGGTGGAGTGAGCACAGAGAGGACAGGGAAGCTGCTTACCATGCTTGCAGTAACAAAAAGTAATACAGTAGGCCAACCATTTGGAGAGACCCTGCTTGGAAAGGCAGTGCCCACCAGTCTGGGGGTGAAAGCCACGAACAGTTTGAGAGGATTTCCTACAATTCTTACTATAATCCAAGTACCAATGCAGGGTCCTGCAGGCACCCAAAGTATGTAAACAGCATTTCCCACTATCTGTGGGAGTCGAGAAATAAACAGGAAGTTCAACAGTCTGATTTAGTGTTCTCTCGAATGCAGCCTTTGGTAGAAAGTGAGGATTAATACATAATGTAACTCTGTCCTAGTAGAAAATAAGAAAAAGAGGATCTGCCAGTAGAGTTTGCAACTCAGAACATCATGACCACTATGAATGGTGCCTTCCGAGACAGGAAGCACAGCTCATAAGTAGCAGCAGGTTCAAAGGGAGGGTACAGTAAGGGTCTCTAGGACCAAACTAAATTTCCACACTGGAAATGGATCATGGACCGGGGTAGGTGCAGATATAGGAAACTTGTGAGGAACCTATGGGAAACCTCAAGCTGGGCCACCCTTTTGCCTTCTGTGAGGGCATGGAATGCCAACATCACAGCCAAGTGGACCTTAATAGAGGAATACCTGAGACCCAAGTCCTTAAGGGACAAGAGGTAGTCAAGGACTAGATTTACTGGACATGAAAAGGGATCCAGGGTATGAGCAGCTCACCAAACTGTAAAATGTTTCCATTTTTGTGAGTAGGTGTACTGCATAGATGGCTTTCTAGCCACCAATAGAACAGCAGAAAATGCCTCAGAAACCCCGAAGAGAGACAGCTCTACATCCCTAGCAGCTAGGTGTGGAGGTGCAGGGACCACAGAGCTGGATGCACCAGAGCACTCTGTGCCTGTGTCAGATGTCCCGCTCACAGAGGGAGCAAGATGAGGTTTCACTGTCATTTGAAAAAGCAGAGGGAACCGAATTGTTCTGGGCTAGTACAAGGCACCAGAATCAGGGTGGCCAGCTCAGCCCTCAGCTTGATCAGAACCCTCTGTATAAAAGGGAATGGGGAAAGGTGTACATGAACCTCCTTTCCAGGAGAGGGACAATGCTTCTTGCCAGAAAACTCCAGGTCCTGGAACGAGCAGAAATTGGGCATGCAAGCAGGTCTATGTCTTGGCAACCCCATTTTATGAAGATATCATCCACAATGGAGTCTAAGAGCTCCCACTTATGATAGAATGCTTGGGACCAACTGAGGCTATCCTCCAGGGCATTCAGGGTACCAGGGAGGAACACTGCGAGCAGAAACATGTCATGTTCTATCACCCGTACCAAATTCTCCCTGCCTCCCTGCAGAGAGGATATAAGTAGCCTCCTCCCTGTCAGTTGATGTAGTAGATCACCAAAATATTGTATATATGGATCAGCAGCTGATGCCCTGGAAGGAGGGTGGTGAAAACCTGTAGGACACGCAGAACAGTCCTCATCTTCAGAGTGCTGCTATGCAGAACTGTATCTAAAGGGGTCCATTGGCCCCAAGTTCTGAAGGGGCCAAGATGGGCTCCTCATCCTGAATCTAAGGCATCCTCTGACATCACCAGGAACAGTGAAGGATGGAGAAACAGGGACCCCATCTCTAGGTTGGACTGGTCAAACCACCAGAGCAGGGAGCAGAGCAGTGGTGGTGTCACTGATATGAGACACTCTAGCTTGTTGGAATGCTGTGCCTGAAGGACCCATTGTGGGATCCTCATTTACAATCATACCAGAGGGACAGTCAGTATGGCAGCAGCTATGAGGCCGATTAGTCACAGCAGGCATCTGACTGATACAAAGTCACTGGAAGAGACCAGCTGAGCCTGGGCCACCAGTGCCAATGCACATTCTGAGGGCACAAATCCCCCATGCAGCTCCATATTGGAGGTGCTGGGATGGAGTGATATCAGCTTCAGCTATTGACCAGGATACCCAACTACGCAAACAGTTGTCTGATTTGAAACAGGGTATGAACTATGGCCTCCCATGATGGAGCTTTCAGAAGCCAGTCTACATACTGGAAGACATAGAGGATCCCCACTCCACCCCCCGCAGAGGGCAGCAACTTTGGTAAAGACATGAATTGCAGAACACAAACCAAAGGGTAAGGCATGAAACTGACAGTGCGAGTTCTGGTGCATGAAACACAGGTACTTGTGATGAGACTTGCAGATCTTTACATGAAGGTATGTGTCCTTCATATCCAGGGCAACCATCCAATCCCCTTTCAGTAAGAGAGAGAGGGAGGAGCAACTGTAGAGAGACCATTCAGAACTTTTGTATTCAATGAATAGATTCAGTCCTTGAAGGTTTAGTATGAGCCTTAAATTTCTTGTCCACTTTTCTACCAGGAAGTATCAAGAATAATAGCCCATGTTTTGTTCTGGAACTGGGACATGCTCTACAGCTGTCTTGCAGAGGAGGGTTCAAACCTCCTCCAGCAAGAGAGCAAGATGTTCCATAGGGTATCTGTTTGGCAAAGGAGGGGTAAGCAGAGAAACGGGAAGGAGCTCTAGGGCATGTCCTTTCTGAACTATCTCCAAGACACAAGCATCAGTAATAATCTCCCTCCATTTTGGTAAAAAGAGGAAGATGGTGCTTTGCACCAGAACTTCTGAGGCAGTGAGGCTGGAGGAAGAAGAAGGGCACCAGGAAGCGCCAGGGGTGACAGGGGTGCCGGTAATGGTTTGACCTTTTGCAAGTCTTGCATGGACACTGGGAAGCAGGTTTGTGGCCTGCTGTCAGGAAAGGCTGAGATCACTGGGAATCACGTCCCAGTCCTCTTGAATAGCCACAGCCTGGAAGTGCATAAGACCTGCGAAAGGAGCCTCTACCCTGACTGTGGGGCCTAGGGTTCAGAGTGTGTAGGGACCTCAGGGTCATTTTTGAGGATTGTAGATCCTGGAGGGCATTCTCCACATCTGATCCACATAGTTGTTTTTTCTGAAGGGGGTATGAGAACTGACCAATTCACATCTGATGCAAACCCTGCCTTATGCAGCCAGGAGCGGTGGTGCAGGCAAATACCAGAGGCAGTAGCACAGGCAGCTGCATCCGAGGCATCATAAGCAAATTTGAGTGTATGCTTTCTAGCTTTTAGGCCATTAGCAACTGTCTGCTAAGCTATAATTTTGTAAGGGCCATCTGCCAGCTTATCTGCTAGGGAGGCTATTGATTTTCTAAGGAAGTCTTGATACCTGATCATGTATGCCTGATACTGCAATCCTTAATCCTAGGGAAACAGAAGCAAATCTCCTTTTCCCCATCATGTCTAGTTTCCTTGACCCCTTATCAGGAGAAAGGGAACTCATACGTTTAGGTGCTTTTGACCCATTAGGAGCAGTCATTATGACTACCGAGGCTGTCTCAGGTTGAGAAGAGTAGTAAAACTCAGCAGTAAAGGCGGGATATTGTTTATCCACCTTCCTAGGGACAGCAAACAGTTGAGCAGGTCAATGCCAGGCTGCCAAAGTAGCATTTGCTAGAACCAAGTGCACCGGAGGGATAATGATGGTAAGGAAGGCAGACACTTCCAAAAATGGTTCTTCTTGGAGGAATTCTCTTCCTCAGTATCAAAACCCAACTTTGCTAGAACCAGCTTGAGGAAAGCATGGAAGAAGGCATCCTCGGGGGTGACCTAGGAATGTTGTCAACATTTCCCTCTGAGCACGAAGACAGAGTACAGCCAGAAACTTAGACATGAATGATATCCTCTAGATATTCCTGGACTAAAAGTCTCCACCACTCATTCACACTAATGGGGCTACACTGGAGGTGCTAGGACCCTGCGGGAGCCAAAACTCTTCAGGAGGGCCAGCACCGGGATAGGACTGTGTATGCATGGCACTGCAGGGTTTTATTTAACTCTAAAAATTGATTAGCGTTTTGCTCATAAAAGTGCTAAAACTTTATGAAAATGCATAGCTCTTGCCTCACTGTGTTTAATAAACACAACACTTCTAGAAAACCTATATAAATACTTTCTGTACAGTTAGTATTGTCCCAAGAAAAAAGCTGCTAATCAATTATTTAAAACCCTGCACTGCGAGACTGGCACTCCCCCAACCATCTCAGAGACACCAAGGTTGGCTCTGTCACTGGCTTGCCTCTCCCGCTGGGGGATTTAGAGCCCATACCACTGTCAGGCACTGTCCCATTGAGGGTTCTACCTTTGTCAACCCCTTTGGAGCCTGTTGATGCACAACTCCTTTATCAAACTATGTCAGAGTTATTTCAGTGACATATGCCATTGCCACTGTTGTTGCCGCCTCTGTAGGCACCTTTAGTGATGCTGCCATCCATCTCATCATCAATGCAGTTGTTCTAAATCCCCGCCATCATGTCGGGCCCTGAACGGTGGCCTCTATCAGGGGTACATCCACTAATGATCCCTCCTCCAATGTCTCCTTGTCATGTCGACTCTCTTCCAATGACAGTCAACATCGATGATGAGCTAGAATACAATCTAGAATATATGGAACGCCATAGTGGTGGAAGAGAGGTGGTTGATGATGGCAAAACCACCATCAATGCAGTCTGCTTCTACTCCACTGCTTTTATCTTCAAACAAAGTTCTAAAGCTTTCTTATAATGTCTTCTGGTTGCCCAGTTAACGCCCTGGCAGATAGTATAGACTTTTATGTTGTGGTCTATGCTTAAGTTATGAATGCATACAGAGTGGTTGTCATCTTTATAAATTTTAACTTTGCCACAACGGCAGTATCAGAACAACAGTTCCTTGCCTCTCAGAAGCAGCATAAAAGGTTAGTTTTAAAATAATGAACTTGAAGAAGTTGCAACATGGGCCAGCCCACTGGAGCAGCGGTAGCACTACTGTTTGTGATTCTGATGACCCTGGTTTGGAAGACAGTCTGGTGCATCAGAGGGCCAGCTGGGGAGAGGTTGGATGAGCATCCTACGGACAGCTCTCTACCTCCAGGTGGGGGGGGGGAGGAATGGCACCACCTGGCACTTGAAAGACACCTAGCAGAGGCTGGGTGTACACTTTGCCAGGACCACGTGAGAAGGAGAACAGCAGCAGCAGACATTTGCGGGACATTCATGCCCACACACTGATGTCATTGCACATCTACACCACAGGGAAATCAGACAAAAGGTAAACCCTATGTGGCAGCACTTCGTGACACCCTTCAAACTCTGCCAAAAGATGCCAGGAAGCATAAGTCTCGAGCAGGCAATCAGGTGGATCACAGTCTCTACCTCAGAAGCCCCACTATAGGGGTAAGCTATGGGACCTCCAACCTAGGTAGCCAAATGGGGGATGCCAGCAAGAGGCGAGTTGGACAGAGCAGGGTAAGTACCCCACCTGCAGCCGGAGCCAAAAACTGAGTTAAAGAAAAAGACGTAGCATCATTAGGGAATACTGCAGAGTTCAATAATGTTCTCCAGCAGTGGTGGATCAGTGAGTGGTTGATGGTGGGAGAAAGAACCGAGGCATGCTGGGGATGCCCACATTATGTAGGTGCTGACAAGGCGCCTCAACGTGGATGGCCCCAGCCAGCAAACAATTAAGGATAGTCATGTTGCAGACAGCTTACAGTTCCATGATGTGGCTCAATGAAGGAAGATGTCCTCAAAGATCTAACAATTCTCCGCTTCATCATGTCCAGTTCTTTAAATGCCTAGATAGCGACATAGATAGCAGCACATGTACAGTATATTCCAGCATTGTTGCATCAGACCTAAAAATGAAATGCATTTTTTTTCTTTCAGGCACAGGGCCTTGTTAAGCCTCCAAATTAGAAAACAAATTATGACAGCTTTCTTTTTAAACTTGACTATGGTGCCGCTGTCATATATCACACCACATCTAAACCCTTTCTCTGCTCAACCCTATGTATCACAGCGCCCTTCGCTTCATCACTGGTTCCTCCTTTTGCACTCATCTCTGCACTCTTTACAACCTTGTGAGCTAAACATCACTAGCAAACAAAAGACTCTATCACTGGTGTGTCTTTGTCTACAAGTTCATTGTAGGCAAAGCTCCCTCATTCCTAACTCAGCTCATTACATTTAAACCCACTCAACACCACCTTCATTCTGCCAATTTGGTGTTGCAGAGTGAACCTTCATTTATCTCTAAAGCTGACTGCTCCTCATTCAAGGTTTTAGTGGTCCATTCATGGTCCCATTACAAAGATCTCTAAAGCTGAAAACGTTGGTTACTGTGCACAGATTTTAGTTCAGTTTATTCTAAAAATTGCAACCAGTTGTACAAACATGTTGAAGTTTTTACAGTTCATTACATTAAAATATGCTGCTATAACCATGTGTAACTTTGATCCACAATAACTTGTTTCATCTTTGAAAATGTTTCAAATGAATACCTTGTCACTGCATCACGTTTTTATTGCTACACGATTTATTCCATTATGTTTTATTGTGAATTACCTGCTGTCATTTTCTCAACTGTACTTGATGCAATTGTAAATGAGGCCTGTGCTCAACTTGCTTTCCAATAAATACATTGACAATTGAAATTAAGTAAGAGGTGGTAGTGAGAGTCAAACATGGCTCTCCAGATTCACAGCTTTGCACTCTCCACTAGGCCAAATGACCTCACCCAGATGAGGAAGGGAGCAGGCACACAGCATTCATGCCCCTCCATTCTAGTCAGTCAACCAAGGAGTGGAGTTTGTGTGGACAGTGTAGGCAGCTGCTCACCTGTACTCGTGGCCTGAGAAGGGGTGCAGTGAGGTGATGCTGATTGTTGGGGAGGAGGGATGCAAAAAGGCTGAAAAGATCAACAGCCCAATAACAAAAAGTAAGAATATTGTCTTGCAAATGGCCAGAAGCTGGACAAAAACATCTGGAATTAGAGGTGGGCAAGCCAGGAATTTTTCGCCTCATGCCAAATTAGAGTTGAGCCAAGGGTCTGGTTTGGTGCTACAACCGTAATCACAAGCCGTGCTGTGGCTGAAGCAGGCTGTCTTCTGCCATACTGACAGTGTCCCTCATGCACTGCATGAGAGGAGCTGAAAGTTCTCACCCCAGTATGAACTGCTCAGACTGGAAAAAAATGCTTGCCTTGATCATAACTGACTCAGCTTGACCTTGGCTTCCAATTGCTTATAGAAGTTGGGCCAAGCTGAGCCAAGCACTAGGCTTGAGCCTGCCTTGGCTTGCCCACCTCTGTCTCAGAAATGCTTATTTTTCTCAAAATTGACTGCATGTGGCAGTTCTTTTGTCACCATTCAGCATCTAACAGCACTGTGATGAAAGGGCCACCCATATTCCATTAGGATTCCTGATGCACTGGGAGTTCTTGCTACATCAGTGGAAACTTGATTAATGGACATTGTTACACCAGATAGCGAGGGAGCTTGTCAGATCAGTCCACTCTACATACCTTGTTCATACGTGGGGGACTCAGCAGGTTTTTATTTTTGACCCCCTGCAGGATTGTGGTTTATGGAGATGAGTTCCTCAGCCGACTAGTCCCAGGCTCAGCTAAGCCATTCAACTTCACTCAGGTGTTACGGATGTCTGAGGAAGAGGTGGGTACAGCTTTCACAATTGTTTTTAAATGCACTTTTATAAATGGTCCAGTGAAATGGTTGTAGTCTGTTACGCTGATACCTGGGTGATCAGTGTTTGCATGCAAGCCCCAGAATCCTATACTGAGGTTGGCGGAGGGCACAGCGCATAGCGGAAATCAGGAGCAGGGTTCCTAGAGAGGGAGGGCAGAGACCACCCAGCATTTGCACACCCCTGCCTGCTGTTTTCGGAGAGGCATTGATGTTGGTTGTGAAAAAAGAGATGTTCACCCACTCTTACCCAGAGGAGGACTACAGCCAGGGTGGCACCCCCAAATACACAGACAAAAATGGGATGGGGGAATACATTTAAAAAATCCACTTCCATGTTCGCTGGATAGCTGGGGCTCTTGCAGGTTGCAGTGGGAAAGAGCACCACTGTGAGCCATTCTCCCAGAGACACACAGCTGCAAAGTGAAGGCTTGCCTGTGTGACCTCACTACCATTTTCACCTGATCCCAACACACACACACACACACACACACACACACACCTCTACACAGGGCACTAATTCAAGCTTTTGCTGCTTTTTCCTTTGAAATGTTTTTCACACTTTTTTTTTAAAGAGCAAGCAGCGTGAAAAATAGCAATGTTATTTATTTGCAAAAGTAGTCAGTTGTTCTTTATTTCTGAAGTATTTTCCTTTTTCCAGTTGCTCATTAGAAGGCTTTCTAACTAATAGTAGTAGTATGTGGGATGTAACGAGTAGTATTTCACCTGGAAGCTGACATATTTATTTCTTTTCCTTTTCATACCTCTTCCGCATTATATGACTAGGGAGTACTCAGATTTGCTGAAATCCAGTCTGCTAGTATTTTTCTTTCAGGATATTGGAAGATCTGATTCCAAATCAGAATCTGAAATCCTAGCAGAAAAAAAGTACTGATTGCATTCAGTCAAAATCAGATTTTGGAATCTAATTCCGATTCCAAAGTCGATTTGACCATTTTTAGGATTTAGGAGTTTTAGTCTTCAGTTGAAAAAATCCTAAATCCTAAAAATAGGTCAAAATCTGATAATGACAATTCTATTAATTGGATTCCAAGTATCCTTAATTGTGATCTGACTTATTGTGACATCACAAGTGTCCAGTCTTGCAGCAGGTGATTGGCTTTCTTGATCAGTTGTGATGTCACAGACAGTGAGGTCACAGGCTAATGATGTATGAAGAGGAGTAGAACTAGCTATGTCAGCCTCCCGGTAGAGTACAGCTCCACAAATTGATCAATCAATCAAACCTTTATTTAACAAGGTGAAACACTATTGAGTGAGACTCATTTACAAAGTGGGCCTGGTCAGCGCCACACTCTGAAGATATGACAACTAAGATAATACAAGACAAGGTAAAAAGTAGTATCAGCAACAACAACAGCGCAATATACAAGCTTTTTACAATATTTACAGAATATACAGTTCGTATTAGTCTATGGCAACAGTACCCTAAAAGTAGAAAGGGGACAAAGTGGATAGGTATGGTGAGGGATAACAACACACCAGTATATGGTAATAGGGGATCGGAGAGGAGGAGGAGGAGGAGGAAGTAGTGGAGTAGAGATGGTAGCAGTAATACAGGGATATTGGTTGTGTTAACAGAAGTGTAGACAGGAGGGGGAGTAGGCAACATATCAGCTGAAGGACTAAATGTAATCACCTGGAAGGCTAAGCGGGGAGTTGGGAATAACAGTTGCAGGAATCGCTGATATATTGTCTTATCGAAGATTTAAAGGTTACCAGTTTAACAAGAGTGGGCGACTTCAGTGCTTTCTGGAGGTTGTTTCATTTGGCTGGCAGGGCATAGCTTATGGATGAAAGCCTGAAATGAGATCTACATCTGGGGATGTCAAGTGAGAAGTAGGAGTACTTTCTAAGAAAGTAACATCCTGGGGATAATAGTTAATAGGTTTGGAATGTATTTCGGGAGATTTCCAATTAAGGCTTGACATGTCCAAGTGGCCGCATTAATGGTTCTCCTAGTTTTTAGAGATTGCCAGCCTATCATCGCATAAAGAAAACAGTAGTGTGTCCTGAATGGGGTACCAGCAATGAATTTCAATGCCCTATTATATAGGGTATTGAGCTTGGCCAGTGCCTTACTTGGACCATGGCTATACAGAAAGTTGGCATAGTCCAGGAGGGGGAGAAATGTGATCCGAACTAGCCTCTGTTTAACTTCAGGGGTTAGGAGGTGTTTAATCCTGAAGAACAATCCTAAATGTTGCTTTCATTTTTTTGCCAGCTCCTCTACGTGCACCTTATAGGAGAGTTTATGATCGATCACACTGAGTGTTGTCAGACAGACAACCTTCTTATTAGCAAAAAGGAAAAGAATAAAATATGTCAGATATAAGTAATACAGTAATTACTACTTTTAAAGTTAATATTATTTTCAGGCAGTACTCTTGCCCTTTAAAAGTAAGAAAGTGTCTATTCCTTTACATTTGTAGTATACTTTAGTCACTGGTGCATTGAAAATGAAGCTTTGAGCCAGGGTTTGGAACACAAACAAAATAAATTATATCAGTCACTGTTTCATTTTCCTATCACAGTTTTTTGTTTGTACTCCAAGCCTCATTTTCAAACCTCCTACAACTTTTATCTACTAGGGCTCTACAGGCCTCTGTGGCCACACAGGAATGCACTGGTGGGTGCTTTAGAAGAAAATATCAGCTACTCCAGCTTCCACCCCTTGCAGGAAGAGTCCATAGACATTGGTGGAGGAGCACTGGCTATGGTAAGCTCACAGCTGCTCCTCTCCCAGTCGTACAGTAGTCACTTTAGGCAGTGGCATAGGAGGATGGGCTGTGGGGGAGTTTACAGCTACTCCAAACCCGGTCTCTCCCAGCAGGAGTCACTGTAGGCAATGGTGCAAGATCACTGGTTATGGAGGGTACTTGGTATCTACTTCAGTTCCAGACTCTCTACCAGTAGGAATCACTATAGGCAACAGTGCAGGAGTACTGGCTGTTAGGGAGCTCATAACTGCTCCAGTCTCTCTCTCTCTCTCTCTCAGCTGTACTCACTGTAGACAATGGACTAAGAGCATAGGCTGTGAGGGAATTCGCAGCTACTCCAGTCCCAGACTCTCCAACAGGAGTCACTGTTGCCAATGGTGTAGGAGCACTGGCTGTAGGGTGTTTGCAGCTGTTTCGGTCTCAGCCTTTCCCAACAGGAGTCACTGTAGTTAATTGTATGGAAGCACTAGCGGGGGTTGGCGGAGTTCAGTTGCTCAAGTTCTAGCCTCTTCAACAGGAGTCACTGTAGGCAGTGGCGCAGGAACACTGTAGGGCAGTTTACACCTACTCTAGTTCCATCCTCTCCCAATGTGTGTTGCTGTGGGTAATGGTACAGAACACTTGTTGTGGAGCAGTTCACAACTACTCCACTCCCAGCCTCTCCAAGATAAGCCATTATAGACAATAGTGTAGGAACACTGCAGAGCAGTTCACAGTTGCTCTAGTTCTATCTTCTCCCAACAGGAGTCACTGGGGGCAATGGTATGGAACACTATTTGTGGCAGAGTTCACAGCTACTCCAGTCCCAGCCTCTCCACCAGGAGTCACTGTTGGCAGTGGTGTAGAAGCACTGGTTGTGAGGGAGTTCACAGCTACTCCAGTCCCTGCCTCTCCAACAGGAGTCACTGTTGGCAGTGTGGTAGGAGCATTGGTAGTGGGGGAGTTCACAGCTACTCCAGTCCCAGCATCTCCAACAGGAGTAAAATAGACAGCCATGCTGGCCTGCTGGTGCAGCAGTAGTGCTACAATGCACAACGTTGACGACCAGAGTTTGGTAGTGAGCTCGGACCGTTGGAAGACCAGCCAGGAGAGGATCAAGTATCTGGAGGACTGCTCTCCTCTTTCAGGGGGAGGGATTGCAGAGCCCGGCGTACACCTGGCCCCTAGTGGTAAGCTAGGAGAAAGGTACCCCAGACTGCCACGGAGTGGACAGTGGGTGGGCAGACACCAATACATAGCATGTGGGTGCATGGGTCATGCATGATGGTGTCATTGCAAGCCAGACCTCTCGGGGGAAGTAAACAGGAAAACCCCTCAGCGGCAGGATGGTGCATGGACCCTAATAGGTCCAACTACTGCATCCAGTTCACAGCAGTGGACCGGGGCAAGCATTGGGGGTACTGGCCAGCAGTAAGTCCCAGTGGACATCAAGGTGATGGGGCTGGGGGAATCCAGACAGAAGGGGGCTATCTGAGGTGAAGGGGAAAAAAGTAGCTGTGTAGAAAAATAAACAGCAAATCTGAGGAACACCGTTATGTTTCCAGGAAAAAAATCCCTGAAAATTACAAAGATGACTATTCTAGGCTCTTTACTGATAGCAGAGATGGTATCTTACTGCCATCTTATTCCCCTTGAGAGCCCACATTGTGACATCTTACTGAACTGATCCCAGCCAGATCAGCACTGTTGGCAGAGTGTATCTCAGAGTAATCAGCAGCATTGCAGTCCCTGCTGGGGCCATTACCAGTAATGTTGTGGTGTGTGGTGCCCCCCCCCCCATTCCATTACTCACAGTATATGATGTTCTTGTCATCCTCAGGCCTTAGAAGTCAGCGACCACTACCCCATCGAAGTGGACCTCCAAACCAGCAGGAAATCTGGAGGAAGGACGAGTCAACCCGATGTGAATTCCAAAGGACAAAAGAATCAGGGCCTGATGTTGATAGCTTTCATGTATGCCTTCATCGGAACACTGCACTTACTCTGACAGCATCTATTAAGTGTTACACTGAACATGACAAACCAGGGTGGTGGGGGCAGTGCATGGTCCTAGCACATATGACCCCCCCCCCCCAACATTTCCTCTCGGTAATTGAGATATTGTGTAACCAAACAACTGGGACCACATTCTTTCTCCTGAAGGATCTTTGCAGGAAGGAGTTAAAAAATCAATTATGCAGACTATGGACACCTCGATTATCGTAACAGTCCCTGTCTGGAGTCTTATAGAGCTGCTACATTGCATGGAGGTTCCTTTCTGCTAATACTTTAAGGCCAGACACAGTTGAACACCAAATATAATAATAAAAAAAAAAATAGAAGCGAGAGAACCACCTTTGCAAAGAGTAATGACAGACAAATTAGGTAGCTATCACTGGCCCCAAGAGGAAAACTGGACTGCCTGACATGAACTATGGCCCTTGCATTACCTGGATCCAGTCTCAACAGAGACTCAGGGGTCCCATTCATGTTTACTGGATGGGGGACCCACAAAATCTAGTCACACTCCAGCTCCTCTGAGCAACCAGAGGCAGTAGTCATCCTGAAGAGGCTACAATTTCTTTGCTCAAGCATCGTACCAAAATGAAAAATCTGCTTGAACCATACAAAATTATACAGCAACTTGACGTAACAGAATGTGTTCATCAAAGACATGAACTGTGAGAGCCCCCCCCCGTGGCACCTGATATCATGTTTTCTTTGTTGGCGCTATGATGGTCACAGCTGCAGGAATTTGTAGCAAACATATTCATGTCTAGTTGCAGTACAATTGAATAAGTCATTCTCGAACAAGATTTAGTTGTAAACAGAGATAAAACATAAAACAAAAATCACAAGTCCAAATGAAAACATATTTTGGTCGCCATGGGGCCAGAGGTGCTGACTGCATCAAGAAATAGTGGGAGGGGACACCCATACAAAGTCTGATTAAAAGTCAATAAGGCAGTCTCAAAGTATAGCCCAAAATAAAGTTGAACATTTTTGTTTTATGCTAAAATTTATTGAAGTTTCTAGGGCTGTTTTGCTATTCTTTCTTTCTTTCTTTTGGTGCGTCAGATATGAAATCATTTTCCCCCTCTGAACTGGCTTCATGGCACTCCACACTAAGGTAGGGGTGATTTCTACAGGCTTGTTAAAAGTAAAGTGTTCTGCCAGGGTTTCCATGGTCAGTGCCCAAAACGAAGCAAGTGCCAGAGCCTCAACATAAAGTCACCAGTGTCTGTGTTCTCGTGGGATCCCCATATCTAGGGTTATGGTGACAGGTGCATGGTCTGAGAGGGGAATATTATGTATTTTGGTTTCCACCACCATGTGTAAGTACAGAGCAGGCAGATTCCACCTGTCAATCCTACAGTAGGTTTTGTGCAGTGGAAATAAACTGACAAATCATCTCCCCCAGATGTTACCAACACCACGCATCCTGCCTGTTTCTTTAGTGCGTGCTAACAGCTGCTTTGCTGCAAGGGGGCAGTATGCTCCACCTCCCAGGACACGTGAAGAGTTCAGGTGGGTGTCTGGGACACAAGTGAAATCACTGCCAATGATACAGAGATCATGTGCTCGATCTGTTATAATTTTTTTTTTTTAACCTTTGTATTTATCCGCCTAACCTGCCTCTTCCCTCCACTCATTTGGACATCCTCAGTGGACCCCCAACCCCCGCCATGGTCTGCCCCTAGAGAGCCTCGATCCCACACACACTCCCTTGAAGACTCCCGGTATATCCCCCGAGTAGGGGTGGAGAGGGGATGCCCCGTGCTTACCTCTCCAAACCAGCACTCTATGTGTGTGTGGATCTGACACAGCGGAGTCTGCCTTGATGAGTGGTCAGAGAAGTCCTAGGGAGGTGTCATCACCTAGGAGAGATGAGGTGTTTTTCCAGTTTCTTCCCCCTGATGTCGGTGTGCAATGAGGGGCTGTGAGCTGAGAGGCACGCTGAGACGTACCTCCCGCTCCACCCCTCTGCCGACAGTCACCCAATCCCCTTGCTGCTGCTCCACCGACTGCTCTATCCACCCGGGCTCCCCTAGATGGCAGCATTGCAGCGGGAGCCTACAGTCACCCCCCCCCCCAGAGAAGGAGAGCTGCCATCGGGCGCTCTATCCTTCTCTGTCCCGGCCGACCCTGGCAACCCATGCTCATTCCCGAACCCAGGTCGCCAGCGTGGTGCAAGATGTGGCGTCCAGCGCCTCAAGCCTCAGCGCCACCGAGCCGGCTTATAATTTTAAAGATCTTTTGAAACAGGTCATGAGATGGACATTTAGGTCATATACATTTAGCACGGAGATGTGGGTATTCAGATAAGAGTCATTTACCAAAACCCATCTACGTTGGGTGTCTGTCCAGTGGGCATCTAGCTGGAATCTAGATTGGCACTGCAGCAGTATCACCACATCATTAACTTTGGTCTGGGGATGCAAAGAGGCATAATACCTCTACCAGTCATTGATGGCTCAGCTTTAGGTGTTCTGCTGAGCTCAAGTGGGACTCCTGTAGAAGAGCCACCCCCATGTCAAGCTGCTTCAAGTGGCTGGTAAGGATACGGGTATGTTTCATTGGGTTGTTGATGTCAGAGTTGAACATTTAACAGTCACTGAGCCCTGGGTGCTGGGGAGGAATACTGAGCATCCCAGAAGATATGTTCTCTTTTCCTCTGCGGACAAAGGGCAGTGTGCTGTGTTGCTATACTGCCAGCTGGGTGATCACAGGTGGTGGTGCAGCTGAACCAGCTTGGAGAGAGAGAGGGGAGCTGTATGGTTCCAGCAGCAATGGCGCACTCTGCATACATGTGCCCATAGAGCCCTAGTTGGTGGCATCCCAGGGTATGGGTGACTCTAAAGTGGGAAACCCAAATGGCTTGCGGTGTGCAGCTGACACTTTCAGGATCTTCAAACCTGACAGCCTCTCCACTGTCTTCCCATATATGACAGATCTGCCGGGGGGGGGGGATTGTCCAGTCAACCCTATAAAGGAAGCCACCACAGAGGTTTCAGTGCCCTGTGGTCCCTCTTGGAAGACAGGTAAATAGCAGAGAAGGAAAGGAATGGGCTGGGAGGTGGTTGTACTCCAGTGAAAAGGGTAAATAATACATATGCATAACTATAGCTGTATTTATATCTATATCTATATTGCAAATGCAAGAGCCACTTCCAAATTTCTGCTTACCAAGGGAATTACAGAATACACTGAACAGTAGAGGTGGTGGACAAATCTTTATACATTAGTACATGTTTGAACAGCACACTTCTTGGTCCCTGCATATGAGGTGTTGGGGGACCTGATGGACCTAGAGTCCCTTCTGACTGTAAGTTACGGTTACTAATATCTTTAGGAATACGTAACAGGAATCGTCCTTACCAAGATTAATTATTTTAAATCACTCAGTGATTTCAGCCAATCAGAGCACGGAGCCACTATACCTCTTAATCTGCATACAGCGTTCTTTGTTGTTGGAACGTTAGGAGTGGCGTGTTCCACTTCAAAGCTGGGGGAAGGACAGCTAGGTTCAGATTTAAAATACCATAAAAATGTGACTTAAAACCTACTATACATCACTCTAGCTTGAAGTTTAGGCATCCAGAACTGTTCACTCTTGCTTCTCGGTCCTCTCACCCAAACCTTACAACTGGAGTCTCTTATACCATAAGAGATACATGGCGGAGGCCTTGCTAACTTGCAGAATTTGATCTGTTGCTTTCAAAATATTGCCAAATGGTAGTTGAGAATTTAACAACCAGTCACAAGCCAGAACACATACCTAATTAGACCACCATGCCGGGGAGGGGGGGGGTAACTAGTATCAAGAATCAGTTGTAAGGAACAGTCTTATCAAGTTTGATTATAATTGAGTAGCTTATGCTTAAGAAATAGTCAAAAAGAGAAATGAAAATTTGGCCACCAATCATAAGCCAGAATTCTTGCATAATTAGGTCACTGTGGTCGATATGCTGTTAGTCACCAGAAGTGTTACTGAGGCATGAGTATACCAGGTTTGATCCAAATAGGATAAGTTTTTTTTAAAGGTAGAGCCAAGATTATAACAGCCAGCCATGGAACAGAACACGCATTCTAAGGTCATCCATCACACACCCCAGTTCGCCATGCAATATTATTTTAAAATTTTGGGCGTTATATTCTAAAATTCTGCAGCATTACTTGTCAATATTTGCAGTTTAATTTTACGTGTTTTACACCAGCTATTTTGTTTTTAAGGCAAACATTTCCCTAACAGCAACATGCATGATGTGAAATAGTATTGGAGCACCTCTAACCAGTATCAGAGCTTTCAGTTTCCCCTCGTTATATTGCATGTCAGTGCATTTTTCATGTCATTTTTTACTTCCTTGCCCCTGTTCCACTGTTTCAGCACCCCTAAATCTCATGTTTGATGAATTCTACAGTATTCTGCACCAGTGGAAAAAATAGACATGTTCTGTGCCAGGCCAAAAGAAAAACAAAAGAAAAGAAAACAAACAAAAAACAGACATGAATGATCAGTGCTAGTTTTTTCATTATTACTATAGAACTTTTTGTTCTCCATTCCACCTTTCATCAGGTCCTTGTGCTGGCAACCTCCCAGCCCCTCCAGTAGCCAGTAGGGAGCCACATGGCATGGGGCCGAGAGTACTAGGAGACGTCATGCAGGCGGCCTGGGAGGCACAGATTTTCTTGGGTGTTTCCCCTTGTCCCCAAACCCTCTCACCTCCTTTCAGGCCTGTCACACATGCAGTGATGCCCCTGTGAAGGAGGGAGACTCCCCATCCCACTGCAGGGGTCACTGTGGCAGCAGAACCACGGCGCCATCCTTCCCCAGCTGGAATCAGTGCCATGTGACAGCCCACCTTAGCCCCTTCGGCTGCTCAACCAAGCTCCTGAGTTTACTCCCAACCCTGGGTCATCAACCGAGGAACGCAACATGCTACCCACTGTGTCATCAGGTAGCCTCCCATTGCTAGGTTTCTAACAGCATCATGAAGTTGAATTGTCAACAGGCTGGACTGAGGAAGAGGTTTGATAGCAATTACATACAGTAAGTGGTTCTCAAATTATGGCCCAAAAGTGTAAAAACAATCAGAATCTACAATTTATGCAAAATGTTGCCACCTTTATTGAGATGCTAATAGCCCAAAGAGGTCATACCAAAGAACATCACTGCCAAACTTGATCACAGCTGAATCAGGGTTTAGTAACATATAGCCATAAAAACTAGTAGCAGAATGAACAAAAATGAAAATAAGAAAGAAAAACAGAGCAAACACACTCTCTTTCCTGAAAAATAATGAAATACTGTAAATTCCAGTGACATGCAGGATCACTGCTACCACCGGCAGACCCTGCCTCCAGAACATTTTAGCTCCTTAAGGATACCAGAAGAGGATTTCACTACTGTCATTTCAAGAGGGAGGCAAGCCCAAAATATAGTGGTTCCCCTATAAAAATGTCATGATAATGAGTTCTGAAGATCACCGTATTTGTGCAAAAAAAAAAAAAAGCATATCGCCATATATTATACTGATTATCACAATACTGTCATTTGTGTCATTTGACATTTTAATAAAAGGTGTAAAAATCTGACTGAGGAAGGTGCGGTCGTGAATCTCAGTCACATACAGACAGGGACAAGCTGCCAGAGCAGAGGAGGGCAAGCCAAATTGGGGCTGGCCCAGCTGTGTAGTGTTAGCACATTGTGCTGTTGCCTGGGAGGCTGGGGTCAGAATTCAAGCACCAGAACCACAAACTGTCATTGAGGGAAGGGGAGGGGATGGTCTCCCAGAGAGGAGAGGAGAGTGTTGGCAGCCCACCATTCACACACACTGTCTTTCCCTGCTAATCACTCCCCTGGAGGGAGGATGTTAGTCTGCATTTGGCATGCTCTGCCAGCTGACAAAGAAGAAGAATCAGTGTTGGCGGTGAAGGCAGCTGTTCTCCAGTCCCCCACCCCGCCAGAGGATGGGTACTCAACTGTGACCCCAACAATCTTAAATCAGGGGCAATGGCAAAAGAAATTGGATGCCTGATCACTGAATGGTTGGATTTCCCATTTCTACAGGTTTCCTCTTTCCTCCTTATGTGAGAAGAGATGTTACCCTTAAGCTTTCAATCTCGAGGGTACGCAGTCTTCAAAATGTGAGATTTGTATGTAATCTGTGCAGAGTGTATGTCTTTTTTCAACCTTGTTTACCTTCCATGTCTGTTACTTCCTGTACTCATGACCTTTTCCTACTGTCCCGGGTCACCCTTGTAAATGGGCCACATGCCCAGTGGGCCTTATTCGGTAGCCAAAGAATTAAATAACAACACAAATAAATAAATGCCATCACCCTCACAAAATGAGTTCCAGTCTGTTATAGGTTTGAAGTATACTTTGATACCTTGTTACACCAAAAATGTATGTATTTGCCATTTCTTGACTGCCGTAACTGGAATTAATTATTACTGTATTTTACTGTCATTTCAGTTCTGTATTTTTTACCAAAACAATTTCTGGTGTTACCATACATTAAAAAACTTTAATTGTAGTGTCCATTTGAGTCTTTGTCAATAACTGCTGATGTTTCAAAACTGGGGCCACATGACAGTCTTGTGTAGCATGTCGCCGTCCTATACCAGTGACCCGGCTTCGACCTGACAGCCCTGGGTAGTATGTTGTCCTTCTATGCCAGTGATCTGGTGTTAACCTGACAGCCCTGGGTAGCGTGTCTCCCTTCTACGACAGTGACCTGGCTTTGACCTGACAGCACTGTTTAGCATGTTGTCCTCCTACACAAGTGGGCTGGCTTCTACCTGACAACCATGGGTAGCATGTCGTCCTCCTACACAAGTGACCTGGCTTCAACCTGACAACCATGGGTAGCATATCACCCTCCTATGTCAGTGACCTGGCCTCGACCTGACAGCCCTAGGTAGCATGTCTCCCTCCTATGACAGTGACCTGGCTTTGACCTGACAGCACTGTTTAGCATGTCGTCCTCCTACACAAGTGGCCTGGCTTCTACCAGACAACCCTGGGTAGCATGTTGCCCTCCTGCACAACTGACCTAGCTTCAACTTGACAACCCTAGGTAGCATGTCACCCTCCTATGCCAGTGACCTGGCTTCGACTTGATAGCCCTGCACAGCATATTGCCCTCCTACGCCAGTGACCTGGCTTCGACCTTACAGACCTGGGTAGCATGTTGCCATCCTACACCAGTGACCTGGCTTCAGCCTGACAACCTTGGGTAGCATGTCACCCTCCTAAGCCAGTGACCTGGCTTTGACCTGACAGCACTGTTTAGCATGTTGTCCTCCTACACAAGTGGCCTGGCTTCTATCTGACAACCCTGGGTAGCATGTTGTCCTCCTACACCAGTGACCTGGCTTCAACCTGACAGCCCTGCGTAGCATGTTGCCCTCCTACACCAGTGACTTGGCTTCAACCTTACAGACCTGAGTAGCATGTTGCCCTCCTATGCCAGTGACCTGGCTTTGACCTGACAGCCCTGGGTAGTATGTCTCCCTCCTACGACAGTGACCTGGCTTCGACCTTACAGCCCTGGGTAGCATGTTGCCATCCTACATGCCTGATCGCTACACCATGAGATTCAATTTATGCACCCCTTTTGTAGGCCTACCCCTGTGGAGATGGTCAGGCACCACCCTTTATGGGACGCGAGCCCTGAAGGCCTTGTGGTGGTGCTCAACCTATCGGAATTTCCTGTGGCAAGTGGGAACCCAGAAGCTTTGGTTCTGGCCTATAACAAGGTCATCACCACAGCACTGGATTCTGTCGCTCCTGTCTGTGTTCATCCTCTCTCCCTCCATCCTCGGTCCCAGTGGCTTGATGGGACTTTGAGGGAGTTATGGTGACTAGGACGAAGGTTAGAGCATTGCTGGTGGAAGTCTGCCAATAGGAAAGAGGGGTGGTGGCATACTTCTATATTTCAGGTCTAGTCTAGACGTCTCAGAACTTTCTGACCCTGGAGAGGACTCGTTGTCAACTGAATCTCTCTTTGCCTCCCTAACATTAGCAAACATTAAAAAACTGATCATTGGGTGTGTTTATGTGCCCCCTAGTCAAGCTTCCTCTGGCCTGACCTCTCTCCTAGCTTCCTTAGCCAACCTCCCCAAACATGACCTCATACTCTGCGGGGACTTTAACCAAGATTGGCTGTACCCAGATGCTGTGAAACTACTTGTAGCACTGGCTGACTCTTGCTTAACTCAACTTATTCAAGACCCTACACGTATCAACACCAAGTCAGGAAAACATACATTACTTGACTGGATGGTTACAAACTGCCCTGTGAGAATCGAAGCTGTGGGTGTACTCACTGACTGCTTAAGTGATCATTCCCCCACTTTTTGTTCATGGAGGAACAACTACCCTAACCCCCATCCTAGGATATCTTTAGTCCAGGACATGTCCAGGTTTGATCTCAACAGTTTTCTTACCTCCATCAGAAACACTGACTGGCAACCTATTAAGTCACTCTCTGATGTAAACCAAGCCCTAGACTTCTTCATTCAGCCTTCACTCAGATAATAAACCAACATGCACCCCTGAAAAAATGCAGGTCCAAGGGTGTCAAAGCTCCGTGGCTCACCAAGGAAATCCAAATGCTAATATTCCACCGTGACAAAGCGTGGCGGGCCTACAAAAAAGTGAGCTACACTCTGATTGGCAAGCCTACAGTATCTCAGGAATAAGTACGAACATTCCCTGCACAAAGCTAAGTGCCTCCACTTTAAAACCCTCCAAATGGAACACCTCTGCAACCCAAAGAAATTCTGGCAGCAAGTTAACTCGCTAGTAAAAGGGAAAGCTGTTAATGCCCCGAGCTCGGTCCTTGCCAACAGCTCGATTCTAACTGACTCAGTTTCCATTGCCACTGGATTGAACAACTTCTTTACAGACCTTCAAGACTACCTTGAATCACACAACCTGCTATTCCCCTATCAGCACGGTTTCAGAAGGAACCACAGCACCCAAACTGCCCTCGTAAAAGTGACTACAGACATATACAATGCTATAGACAAGGGTTGTGCCACCACAGCCATTTTCTTTGACCTCACTAAAGCATTCGATCTGGTTAACCATGCTTTTCTACTCCAACAGCTACAAGTTTTTGGCCTGGATGTCAATGCCCTAAGCTGGGTAAAAAGCTACCTATCATGCCGCTCACAAAGAGTTAAGTGGGATGGCTACCTCTTCGAACTTAGGCCCACAACCCACGGCATTCTGCAGGGATCCATATTGGGACCCTTACTGTTCTCGCTTTTCATTAATGACCTCCCACGTTTTTGCCGTGTTGCCATGGTGCATCTTTATGCAGATGATGCAATCATCTACTGCTCCTCACCCAACATCAACCTAATCAATCTGGAACTTGCCAAGGACTTCGCTTCCCTCAAAGACTGGTTCAACTGTAAACATCTTGTTCTTAATACCAGGAAAACTAAATGCATGCTATTCTCCCACCGGTATGCCACTAAGGTCGCTCCCCCTCCCTCAACATTTCGTCAAATATAGGTGACCCCCTGGAGATGGTTCCATCCTTCAAGTAATTTCAAAATGTAAATCTCACTCAACCACAATATTATTATCCCAGGTTTTAATATAAGTGCAATAACATAAAGCTCCTCATATAGAATCAATACTTCATCCCAGAATAGGATTTATACAGACAGATTGCTTCCAAGCAAAGTCTCTTAAATTGAATGTTCTTTTATATGAAAGTTCCCAGAAAAAAATTTATATCCAAATAGGATCCAAATAGTAACGTTTCAGAACGTAAAACAAATGTTCCTTCATCAGACTTGGAGCTTGAAAACACTGAAAAATAGAGGAGCAAAACAAAGTATACAAGCATTTGTCAATGCCAAATGTTGCTTGCTTGTATGTGCTGTGTAGGTATTTGGAAGTCAGTGGAGCTCAAATATTGAAAATTTTCAAACTTTCGAGCGTGCGTAGGAACTGTGCAACGCACGCTCATGAAACAGTCATTTTTAGGAAGTTTGTGACCAAATTTTCAACATAGCCATTTTAAGACCTCTGCTCATGAACAGTGTCACTGTGATTTTCTTAATGTGTCTCATACATTGATTTCGCACACCGACTGCGTCATTGTGCGCTACATGGGCGGAAACACATTTTGGGTGAGATGTGAAAAATTAAAGCTATACTGCTCATAAGGAGGTGTGGTAAAATGGCAATGTTGTAAATCTGGAGTGAAAATATTGAAAATTCACGAACTTACAAGCGTGCATAGGAATTGCGCAACGCAGGCTCGTAAAACAGTCATTTTTAGGAATTTTGTCACCAAATTTTCAACATAGCCATTTTAAGACCTCTGCTCATGAACAGTGTCACTGTGATTTTCTTGATGTGTCCCATACAGTGATTTCGCACATCGACTGCGCCATTGTGCGCTACATGGACGGAAACATGTTTTGGGCAAGATGTGAAAAATGACAGCTGTACTGCTCATAAGGAGGTATGGTAAAATGACAATGTTGAAAATCTGGAGTGAAAATATTGAAAATTCGCAAACTTACGAGTGTGTGTAGGAAGTGTGCAACGCAGGCTCGTAAAACAGTCATTTTAAGGAATTTTTCCACCAAATTTTCAACATAGCCATTTTAAGACCTCTGCTCATGAACAGTGTCACTGTGATTTTCTTAATGTGTCCCATACAGTGATTACACACACCGACTGCGCCATTGTTCGCTACATTGGTGGAAACACGTTTTGGGTGAGATGTGAAAAATGACAGCTATACTGCTCATAAGGAGGTGTGGTTAAATGACAATGTTGAAAATCTGGAGTGAAAATATTGAAAATTCGCAAACTTACGAGCGTGCGTAGGAACTGCACAACGTGCGCTTGTAAAACAGTCATTTTTAGGTATTTTTCCACCAACTTTTCAACATAGGCTTTTTGAGAGCTCACCTTATGAACACTGGCAGTGTTGTTTCATTAATCGGTGCCCAAAGGTGATTTCGTGCAGTGACTGCGAAATCACCCATCGGGCCCGATTGACGCCATGACAGAAGAGCATTCATGAGAAGGGGTCCCAAAAACCCCATGTTGAAAATTTGGTGCAAAAATTCCAAAAAATGCCTGAGATATGCAGCAAAGTTGAAAAAACCCTATTTATTACATTATACAGCTTACCAGCATTTCCTCAGTTCGTGGTTGGCTTTGAAGAGCGCAGACGTGTTCCTGGTCCACCGAAGATCATCGCGCCGAGGTCGGAGGTAAGTATGGGGTGAGGTGGGGTGTGGGGAGGTGGGGGTGCGCAGTGGGTGGGCAGGTGGGGGCCCAGACAGCGAGGACCATTTTTGTATTGCAGGTTGTTTTTTTGTTTGTTTTTTTTAAACAGGAGGATGACGCGGGACGGTTGCCACGCTGGGGTGGGCTCCCAGCATGGCACAAGGATGCTGTTTGGGGGCACCGTGGAGCCGATGGGGGATTGGGCACCCCGTCGGTCATAGCATCTGTTGCCCACGCTGGGAAGGCTCCCAGCATGGCACCGTGTACTTCGGGGGGACAGTGGAGTCAGCGAAACAGGAGGACGGCGGGGACATTTGCCACGCTGGAGTGGGCTTAGCGTGGCACAGAGATGCTGTTTGGAGGGCCGTGGAGCCGACGGAGGATTGGGCACCCCGTCGGTGATAGCACCTGTTGCCACGCTGGGGTGGGCTCCCAGCGTGGCACTTGTACTTGGGGGGACAGTGGAGCTGACAGAGGATTGGGCACCCCTGTCGGCTATACAGTGTGTGTGTGGGGGGGCCGAGCACGCAATATGCGTGCATGTGTGTGTGTGTAGGGGAAGCGCGCATAAGCAGGCGATATCTTATCGCTGCTCACTGAAGCATAGCTCCCCCTTTCAACTGTATGCCACTGCATTTTAGACTGCTGTCATAGACAGCTCCAGCAGCGACTGGAGAACTGCGGCCGTGCCTGCAAACTCACTGACTGAATTGGAAGAGGGCTGCCACATCTCCGAAAACTCAGATGATGGCACTATGTTTCTTGCACATGCGTGCAAGCAACATAATAAGACCAATGTAATCGTAGTATTTATACAAAATGTTATTTCAAATCTTATAAGTTTTAAACAAATCAGGTGGAACAAACCTGATGGGACCTTAAATAAAATATGTGCGAGTATTTGTGGTGCTGGGAGGTTACGATATATTTCAAATTAAGTTAGATCTGAGTTTCTGTAACGGAGTAATAAAAATAAGTTCATTAAGTCTCAGAATATTAGATTGTGATAGTATAAATTAAACTGTGATAAATGTGCTGAATCACTATTCAGTAACATAAAGGACTTACATAAAAAAAGAGCCACTTAATTCAAAAACAGCGAAGAGTAAACTATTTAAACTGAAATCAAGTAGTGCTGCTGTAAAGCGCTGTAAAAAAATGATGGAATTGTCATTAACAAATAGAATTACTGAAATTGTAAAAGGAATTTTTTTCAAGTTATTTTTTTATATATATAATTACCTTAACCCCACTAGTTACAGGTTACTTAGTTCCAAATAGGCTTCACAGGTAAATTCAAATTAATTCAGAGAATAATGATGAGTACTCGGTTCAAACTACAGTCAAGCAGTGCTACTGTGAAGCGCTGTAATGAAAAAGTAATCACGTTACCAAATGAATAAATGGCGGTATCGGAATTTAAAAAAGAAATCTTTTAAAGTTGTTGTATGTAATTACCTTAACCCCACTAGTTCCAAATTTCTTAAATTTGTTGTTGGCTTCACAGATTAATCCAAATGTGGATGCAAAAAACGCCAACTCTCGCAAACGCTCCCGGTGCCATTACTCGCTCAGGTACTGTGTGTGTATCTACACGTTACACCTCTAAGGTGAGTAAGAAGGGCTGGGCCACATATAAACACACCTGGTGGCGTGCTGACGTCAACATGGACATCCTTCAAGTACCTGGGTTTCACCTTGGACCCAGCGCTCTCTTTCAACACTCATGCCTTCAACATTATCAAAACTATGAATCAAAAACTTGGCTTTCTTTATCGGATTTGCCCATTTCTTACCGTTGCCTCCTGCCTAAGAATTGCCTCCACATCTCTTATTCCCCTCTTAACATATGGAGCCCCACTACTGCTCTCTACTAATTCTTCCTCACTCTCCCTCCTCTCCCAGGCCTACCATAGGATTGGAAGGTTTGCCCTGGGGGCCAACTCTCGCTCACACCACTGTGCTGTCCTCTCCTCCCTGGTCTGGTTACCATATGAAGCTAAACTGAAGTACTTCTCCATGTGTCTTATGTTTAAATTTGTACACTACTTCATGCCCCCCTGCCTTAGGGATA
This sequence comes from Neoceratodus forsteri, assembly GCA_016271365.2. Lineage (NCBI taxonomy): Eukaryota > Metazoa > Chordata > Ceratodontiformes > Ceratodontidae > Neoceratodus > Neoceratodus forsteri. The sequence continues at coordinate 276,048,015 of CM028138.1, read as the reverse complement.
CCATACACCCCAGGCAAGCATCTCACACCCTCCGCTCTGCCTCCCTTCCCCTGCTAGTTCTCCCCAATCTACGTCTAGCCACCACTGGGAGATATTTCTCTTTCACCGCCGTCTCTGACTGGAACTCCCTCCCTCCCCACATCCTGAATAGCTCTTCTCTTCCTCTATTCAGGTCTGACTTATATGCCTGTCTTGCTGCCCATACATCCTGCTCCTGTCTCTGCTGATGTCCCCATACCCCTCTCCTCCTTACCTACCACCAATCCCCCATCCCTCCTCACTTCCTCTCCCCTGCTACCTCACTCCTCCCCATTGAGCCCACTTTAACTAAAAGCTCTGTCTCTTCTATTGATCCATTCTTTCTCCTTTTGTTCTTTTGTAGCAACTATACATGTATACAGCCTGAACCTGATATATGTGATTTCTGTAGCAATTATATCTAGCTCTTAATTATTGTATTCAATGTACTACGAATGTAAATCCTACTGTTATTCTCCATTGCCTTTCTGTTCATTTGTACTGATTGCTGTCCTAATTTTGACCCAGGGTCAACCCTGAAAAAGGGACTGTAATTGCCTCAGTGGACTTACCCGGTCACCAAAATCCAAATAAAATAAATAATAAAAGCCGGCCCGGGGGCACTGAGGGTTGAGGCGCTGGCCGCCACACCTTGTGCTACGCGGCGACCCAGGTTGAGAGCGGACTTGGGTGGCTGGGGTGGCAGGGAGAGGAGGATCGGCGTCCCAATGGATGCTCTCCCTCCTCAGAGGTGGGAGACCAAGAGCATCTGCGTTCTGCATCCTTCCATAGCTGGTGGAAGCACCGATATTAGGAAGGGATGGAGGTGGCTCTGCTTCACTGGAGCTGGGAGGGGGGGATGTCGACCCAAGCATGAGAGGCCTCATGCATCAGCACGCCACCACTCGGGACGTACGTCCAAGCGCTCGACATCTCAGAGGGTAGGGGAAAACCAGGGAGAAAAACAGAAAACACCTCTCGGCAGCCCTGGATGAAAGCCACTCTGGTTCCATCCGGATCACCAAGAGGGACAGACCCCACTGTGCAGGAGGAGAGAGGAGGCACTCTAGGGGCAGATCTCATGGAGGTGGAATGGGGGAAATGAGTGGACGGAAGGAGTGGGCTCCGAGAGCAGACAGGAGAGATAAAGAAATAAAGTAAAAATTAATAAATAAATAAATAAAATAAATCCGCCTGGAGGCCGACCATCTTAGACTGCTAGAGCATTATCATCTCTACCAGTCAGCGACCTCCCTTAAGAAGGCAGAGTTCCTGTCCGAGGCGATTGCTGCCACTCAGAATCAACCGGCTCAGCTCTTTCGAACTGTAGACAGGCTGTGCAACCCAGCCTGCCTGCAGGTTTGAAGAGCCTTTTCACAGTTGGAGTGTGAGGAGCTCGCTCGGTTCTTTGTGGATAAGGTGGCCGACATCAGGGCGGAGATCTGATCGACACACTCTATGGGGGATGCTGGTGATCGGTGTCTGGCCACTGTCCCTCACTTTTCCTGGAGTACCTTCGTCTGGCTGGAGTTCGCAGATGTCATGCGGATTATCCAGGGTATGCACCCTATGTGCTGTAGTCTGGATCCGGGCCCAACTTCCCTGATTATGGGTTGTTGTGACATCATTGGCCCGGTCCTGGCACAGATAGTCTGGTGCTTCCTTGAGTTGGGTGAGTATCCCAGCTCCCTGAAGGAGGTAGTGGCGACACCCCTCTTGAAGAAAGCTTCTCTGGACCAGGCCTGCCTGGCAAATTACAGATCTATCTCTAACCTCCGTTTTGTGGGGAAGGTGACTGAGAAGGTAGTGGCTGTACAGCTGGAGAACCATTTGACCATCCATAACATCTACGAACCTCTCCAATCCAGTTTTCGAAAGAGGTACAGTACCGAGACTGTGCTGGTTCAGGTGCTCAATGATCTCCTGATGACGAGAGATTGGAAAAGTTGGTCCATTTTGGTGCTCCTTGATCACTCCTCAGCCTTTGACACTGTGGACTATGGGGTACTGCTCGAGCACCTGAGGTTCATCTGTGGCCTGACTAGTTTGGTCCTCAGGTGGTTTAAGTCCTTCCTCACTGGCAGAACTCAGAGGGTGGTGTCGGGATATATTCCTTCGACCCTCTCTCTCTCTGTCATGTGAGGTCCCTCAGGGCTCTGTGCTGTCCCCTATGTTGTTCGCGGTGTGTATGCTGCCCCTCGGAGACATTGTAAAATGGTATGGGCTGAGGTTTCACTGCTGTGCTGATGATACCCAGCTCTACTTGTCTTTCACACCTGACCAGGATAGTGCACTCTTGGTATTTAATAACTGCCTTGCTGAAATCCAGGATTGGATGAATTCCAGCTGCTGAAGTTGAACTCGGGGAAGACAGAGGTAATGGTTGTGGATCCAGGTCGCCGGATAGGGGGGTTGGGGGTTGGTCAGCCCGTGGGGCTTTTCCTAGGGGGTTCCCAGCTTCCTACCTCTGAACTGGTGCGGGACCTAAGGATGATACTTGACGATGGGCTGACACTACGATCTCAGGTGTCGGCTGTCATTAAGTCATCCTTTTACCATCTGAGGAACATCACTAGGATCAAGCACCTTGTTCTGTCCAGTGACCTTCCCACACTGATCCACGCCTCTGTGACCTCGCGCCTTGATTACTGCAACTTCCTGTACTTTGGGTTTCTGGGGATTGATATCTGCTGCCTGCAGCTGGTGAAGAACGCTGCAGCCCGGTTGTTGACGGGGACTCCTCGGACTTCCCATATCATACTGGTGCTGCGCAAACTGCACTGGCTGCCAGTTCAGTGGCGGATCACCTGCAAAGTCGGATTACTGAATTATAAAGCCCTACATGGACTTGGCCTGAAAGAGCTTCTGTCCCCTTACTGCCCCGAGCAATTGCTCCACTCAACTTACTAGGGGTTGCTAGAGATCCCAAGGGTATCTTTAAAATCTTTGGGGGCCCGAGCATTTATGTACGTGGCCCCAGCCCTTTGGAAATCTCTACCCCATCAGCTTTGGGAGTGTGCGACTGGTGGAGGGGGGGTGGGGTTAAACAGGTTCTGAAGACCTATTTATGGAGCAGGGCATATTCTGAGTAGTAAGGCTGATTTCTGGATTTTATTGCATATTTATATATTGTTTTTATCTTCCGTTTTAATTCACTGTACTGCGCCTTGATAATTGAAAGTCGCATAATAAAGATATTATTATTACATCAGTGACCAGGCTTCGAACTTACAGCCCTGGTTAGCATGTCACCCTTCTGTGTCAGTGACCTGGCTTTGACCTGATAGCCCTGGGTAGCATGTCACCCTCCTGCAATAGTGATCTGGCTTATGAAGCGGACAGAGGGGGCCAGGAAGGCATTGCCACACAGCACTGCCAGTTAGGGAGGGTTTATGCTGCTGTTCTACAGCCACGGTGACCCTGTGATGGTCTGGGGAGCATTCCTTCTCTACAGGGTGATGCTGCATGCTCATGAGGTCTGCAGGGACACTGCCTGGTGCCGAGTGGGAGGTGGGTGGGGCCGAAGGAAGACACCTACAAAAAAAAGAAAGTAAGCACAATGTTTGTTCCACCTTGTGTTTCTGCACCTCCAACCCCCTGGTCCTGCATCACCCCCCCCCCCAAAACCACATTACTGACCTAATGGACTTACTGGTTATCCACCACTTGCTCAGGACCACAAGAGATGATGGGTGGCATGCCATGATGGTTGTGTGTGGTCCTGGGGGGAGGGGGCAGATCAGACCAGGGCTATTTTCCCCCAGTTTTCTCTTCAAGGTGCCATCATGCAATAACACGCACTTATCAGGGATCGACAAATTTCAAAATGACATGCTAGTCCAGGACAACTGGCCTTGTCAAAAATAGTAGTCCCCAAGTTCCGAGTGGTAGTCCAGTATATTTCTATGTAAATTTTAGGCCAACTTACATAGAAATAAATTACATGGTGTGACCTGGGTTGTATTATAATATTATTTCATATAATAGGATGTAGATGTAGAATAACTTCAGAAATCGGGGAAAAAAAACAATATGTTTCTCGTATAGTTTTCTGTTAATACAGGATAATTGCAGGCTGAAGTCTGTATCAGAAGAGAAATGTTACAGAATTAGAAGGACAAGCCGTCAGTTGAACACATAATTGTCTTCAGGGACAAGGCATGAAGATGATGGAGCAGTGAGGTCAGCAGGATCAGCAGCAGAAGAAACAGAAGCAGCGACACCTGCAAATGGCAATGCTGCTCTTTCTGATGCTAATAAAATGTATTTTACAAATCACTGGGTGGTGTGTGAGTTTCAGTGGGTGCTGGGTGGTGGACTGGGAAGTGGTTCAGGTCAGAGTGAGACAGACACAGTTTTGTGTTTTGGCAGTTATCTTCTTGTGTTGTACAGCACTCCTCCTCTCCCCTACAACAGAGCAACTGCCCCACACAAAACAAAAAATATTTCCCCCTTTGTGTTTGTTGTGATGACCCATGTTCTATTGTACAAAGTATTCCCTTTTCAGTTTTTTTCCTACTTCTCACAGTCACTTCTCAAACTTCTCAGTGAGTTTACTACTTCTGTTTTATTTTCCCTTTTAAAAAATGAAACCAGTTTAACAACTTCCTGGATGCCTACTGGTTCTTGCTGGGGGCTTCTGATTGTTTTTCACTCTGATTTTAAATGTGATGTACTTTTTCCTCAGACTTTTCCCTTTATTTGTACTTTTCTTTGCCAAGTTCGATTTTACAAGGTCTTCATCGAGGTCTATAACAAGTTTGCCAAGTAAAGAAGCGAGACTGTGAGTTAAGTGGTCTCGTCTTGGCTCCGATCAATCGCACAGTCAATGATGAAAACGCAGCTACACATTCCTGCAGTCTGCCACCATTCTTACCAACCCCAACCCCCCTTCGAGTCAGGACTGACAGGCTGCCAGAAACACTCCATTCAGCGACTCACCAGTCAGTCCTGTGGTTGGCACTGGGTACTGATGACCGTTGGCTGGGTGGGCGAGTCGGGAGGAGGTACACATTGCTGTAAGTGTGCTCCTTCAGCTCCGGCTGCTCCCTCTTTCCACTCTGATCCTCCTGTACTCCGGTGTGGTTGCGCTTACTAGGCTGCGTGTGCTGCAGAACATACACGTGGGGTGCCGGACTTGCGGTCATGTGACCGACGCTCCACACAGAGGAATGAGGACATCTACTGGCAGAAACGGTACACGGCAGGTCACAAAATAAAAAAATAAAGACAGCACTAATTTGGTTGTCCGTGGGACAACCTATGAGAGTGAAAGTGCTTGTCCAATAGCATAAGATTGTAGCCCGGGACGTCGGGCTATTGGATTTGTCGATCCCTGGCACTTATGCTTGTATGTCACTCACTGGCAGGACCACCCCTATAGTTAGTGCTCACTTGCATTATTAACTGGCCTCTGCCAAGTTGCAGTCGAGCAGCAAGATGTTACATCCTCCACCATGAGGGAGGGGGGCTTTCTCTGGCATTTTCAATTCTTCCCTTCACAAGGTGGCTACCAGCAACCTGTTCTTAAACCAGGTTGCTGGCATCATGAGCAGCAGCCCTTCTGCTGCTCTGATGGGATGGCAGCGTGTGTTCCTTGTGCCATCTGAATGATGGTCACTGGCACATTCGGGCCCTGCATGGTATGGACCCCTGATGGCTGTTATGACTGTAGGGGCAGTACACAGGGCTGAGGGATCACCAGCAAGAAACAACCCAATAATGAGACACAGGTAGGGGCTCGGGGACCAAACAGAGCCCTCTCCCCAAAAAAGTTCCAGAACTCTAGCTTTATGGCTCTATCATGAGTCTTCAAGTCTCTGCTAAATAACTCCTTGTTATCTTTTGGCGTGCATTTCTGGCCACCTGATGGCCTGCCATGCTGTTGGGCCAGGGACTTGGTTTGGGACTGACCTTAGGAGCTGGCTAGGCAGCCAGTGGGGCAGGGGTGGCATAACTATGCAGCAGCGCTCACAGCCAGGGGTGGGTTGTGCTTAGCTCCATGCCTCAGTAACCCCAGTAGTGGGGCCAGGGAGCTTGCCCCCCCCACATGAGGATCTCTGTGAACTTGGGAGCCCACTAGCAGCTTAAGCATGGCACTGGGGTGGTGTTCAGGTAAGTAAAACCTGGAGAAACAAAACACGAGGCCATTGGGATGCTGGTTGTTGCACTGTCACGCCCTGGGCTGTTTCCATGGTGACCTCTACTGGAGGGTGATGTTGGGGGGTTGTGAAGTACAAGGTTGAGAATGAGAAGGCCTGAGAGATACTCCAACCCAAGGACTAGGTGGATGGCAACAGAGGAGAAATAGCTCTCAAATTATTATTATAACAAATATCAAATTATTTTCCACTTTCTATTGTTGAGTTGTTCACTAACATGAACAGCAGCACTGTGGCTGCTTTTGCAAACTGGGGAGGAGGTGGGGGTTGTGGGATAAGGCCTGCTGACATGAGTAAAAGCCCTTACAGGGATAGCCATTATTGTTCCCATAGTAAAGATTGGCTTCCTAAAGATGTGTGCAGTTGTGACATTGCTCTATTGTGTGATCATTTGGATGACAGTTGTAAAAATAACTTGGCCGAGTTTTTTGTCCAGGGTTTGAGACATAAGCTTCACCGTTGTGGTTTAGGATGTCACCATTAACCTCTTGGTTGACTCATGAATAGAACTAGAAAAAAAGGGGGAGGGGTCTTCATTGTGGAATGCCACTGATACCTTCCGACTGCTCCTTCCCAACCCTAATCTCTTACACCATAGGCAAGGCCCCTGGAATTCTGCGGTTCTGCAGTTGCGGAATTTGCTGCAGAATTTACATCATGCCACAGAATATATATAGCGCTGCAGAATTCATTGTTTTTGGTGAATTTTCATATAAATATACTGTTTTTCCATAGTGTCAGGCTTTCTTTCCCACCCGTTTATCCTGAAGCCCCTCCTCTATGCTCAGCATATGATGTCATCGATGACATCACATCATATTTATCCAATGACAGGACTGCATTCTGCCAGAGAAATGAATAGATCATGCCGCAGAAATCAGAAAATTCTGCCGCAGAAGTCAAGGAGCCCTGCCGCAGAAATCAGAAAATTCTGCTGCAGAACACCAGGAGCCCTGACCATAGGCAGTATGGTTGCAGAAAACTTGGAGCTTGGCTCCAGGAATTACAGACAACTGCATATAACTAATAGGCCTGTGTTTTCTGTAGAATCCATGTTTCAAGTACTGGTTCAAGTTATATATTTTAAGAAAATTCAGTGTGTGTCTCTGATTTACACACTGTGGTGGTAAGGACCATTATCTATCACACCTTTTTACAGCACCCCGAGACACAACATATGGGTTATCTTGGTCTCTTCTCATAGGCTGATGCACAAAAGAATTCCAAAAATTCAAAATCTGATCTCTCTCTCTCCTCCTACAATCCTCAGTTCTTTTCTGTGCATCCACTAGGCTGGTCATAGATTTTTGGCTCTGTGCCAATACCTTAAGGTAAGACCTTTATTTATTTAAACCTCTCAAGTTAATGCTCATTTTTTATATCCTGCCTTACTGGGCTAGGAAGATCACATTTAAGCCTTGAAGGATAGGCTACCTAATGGACTAGTTAGTCTAGATCTCGTGGCATCAGATTTAGGGGAGTCCTTAATTCTGCACTATTTGCATGCTACTGTGATACATAGATACATAGACAGTGTCGGCAGATAAGGGCCTTTGGCCCACCCAGTCTGCCCATTTGAGCTTGTAAGTTCAGTTTACGTTTTCCTAGAACTCTGTTGCTCCTTAACCCTGACCTCCAGAATTCCTTTATGTCTATCCCATGCATTCTTAAATCCCGTGATTGTTTCAGCCCCCACCACTTCCTCTGGCAGGGTGTTCCACTTGTCCACCACTCGTTCTGTGAAGAAATTCTTCCTCATGTTTCCTCTGAATCGTCCTCCCTCCAACTTCATCCCATGCCCTCTAGTCCTGGAACATCATTTTCACTTAAAAATAGTGTATTCCTGCACCCTGTTCCTCCTTTTCTGCACCATGTGCTCTATAAAACAATGTTAAACAAGATTCAATGGTACACTGTGTTTTGATTTTTGCATACCCCCACTCCTCCCCTCAGTTCACCTTGTTCAGCTGAGGGAGAGGAGAGAGAACAACTGGTTTCAATTCCTGGTGCCCAGCACTTCTCTCCCATCCCCCAGTTTACCTTGTTCAACCGGGGGAATGGGGCACCGCACAGTATGTATCCCAAGTGAAGCGGTAGATTCACCAGCCTCCTCGCGGCTCACCTTGTTCAGCCGCGAGGAAGGCATTTGACCACACCTGCATCTGGCACTCCCTTCAGTTGATCCACCCTTCCTCCAGGACCCAGAGATCCCTCTGGCTGTCTGGCTGCCCTACCTTCTACAGCAGCTCAGGGTGTCCAAGAAGTTCAGACCTACTCCTTCCTGGGGCACGGATCCAGCATACCTTAGTGCTAGCTGTCCCAGACTGGCTGGGGCTGTTTCAATCTCCCACGGCTGCCTGGAGCTACCAGCTTGATTAGCGGAGCCACCATCTTGAATCCCATTTTCGCGCTCTTGCGATACTTCCAGCTGCCTTTCACGGCACTGGCTATGGGATGATACCACTCCAAAATGGCGGCACCCACCGAGAGGAAAACCACTCCTAGGATGGTGACCACAAGAAGCTCATTACTTAAAGGGGCAATACCAAGAATTTTAATTAAAGGGGAAATTAAGAGGTATTCCCCCGCAAATGGATTAAACACAGTGCATTCTTCATGTATTGCAGGGAGCCTATTCATCTACTCAATGGCAAGACCAGGGAAAACAAGGAGGGGATGCAGGAAGTGCCCCAGTTTGCTACTGGACAAGGAGAATGGGGACCTATGTTCCCTCTGTATGGTGGATGTTGACTCTGAAGAGATCGTCCTCATGGGGGAGGCCAACGGGGAGGAGCCCGTCAATGACTCTGACTCCACCACATCCCATAGCGTAGTGGTGGAGCTCTTCCAGAAACTGCTGGGCAAGACTGAAGACCTGGGGCCGGACAAAAGGCCCAGATCTCCTGACAAGGCAGTCCCTAGGCCCAAAACACCAAAAGGTTCAAAGCGCCCCGAACCAGATGACCGAGTGGACACCTCCGACTCGGAGGCAGAGAGAGACCCCAAAGAAGAGGAATGTGAGGACATGTCAGCCAGACTGTGCTCATTTAACCTTATCCCAGAGATTATCAGGGTAGTCTGCAAGACCTTAAGAATCGATGAACCAGTAGAGCAACCAGACAGCAGATTGGACCCTCTGGTACGAGAAAAGAAACAGTCCTTCACCTTCTTCCCAGTATGCAAGGCCTTAGATACTATTTTAGCGAAGGAATGGGAAGCACAGGAACCCCTCAAGATGCGGGAGAAGGGAACCTTCGAGAAAAGATACCCACTTCACCAGGATAAGGAGCAGGTGTGGTCCATTCCCCCGAAGGTGGATTCAGAGGTGTCCTCCCTCAGCCACAAGACAGTCCTGCCCTCTGAATCGCCAATGGACAGAAGGGTAGAGGACATACTCAGGAAAGTGCATGACATGACCACTATGACCATGAGGGCTTCTATGGCGGCCACATACTCTTTCAGGGCTATGCTAAGATGGCTGGAGGCCACCTGCCAGGACATTCTGACATCTAGCACCCACATTGCCACTATGGAATATGCCATACAGGCTGTCAAGTACATGGCGGATGCCACAATAGACAGCTTTAAAATGACTTCTAGGTTGGTGGCAGCCATGAAGACAGCCAGACGGCAGATCTGTATGAAAATGTGGAATGCAGATCAAGAGTCCAAGGGTAGAGTGATGAAACTGCCCTTCTTGGGGGACAGAGTCTTTGGCCTGGGCATTGAAGAGTTTGCAGTCAAGAAACAGGCCAACAAAGATGGTCAGGGTAGCCAAGCTACTCTACCTTCCTTTTGGGCCAACAAGTTCCAAAGCATCAGCAATAAGAGTAAAAGAGGCCAGAACCACCACGCCTAGGTCAGACGCTCATTTAGATTTAAACAGAACTTTTTCAACCGCAAACCCAACTACCAGGGGAACAGGGACCGCGGTGGCAATTACAGTGGGGGCAACTACAATGGCAAACAATCTTACAAGACAAACAGAGCAAATGGGGGTCTCGCCAATGAGATCCCACTGGTCCAGGAGGCACAGGATGCAGTGGGAGGAAGACTGCAGCAGTTCGCAGCCACCTGGACCAGATTAGTACCAGACAGATGGGTCAAGTAAATCATATCAAAGGATATGTGATAGAGTTCAATGCAACTCCCACAAGGGAGAGATTCATAAAATCCCACATAGCAGGGGACAGGAGGACCATATCCCAAGCCAGAGCAGTTCTGAACCAGTTGCTTCACAGCAAAGCCATAATCCCGGTCCCCTAACCAGAATGTTGTTCAGGCATTTACTCAGTCTTTTTTCTAGTCTCAAAGAGAACAAGAGATCTCAGACCAATCCTAGATCTAAAGTTTGTAAACAAGTTTGTGCAGTACCAAAGTTTCAAAATGGAGACCTTGCGTTCAACAATTGTGGCAATCCACAAAGGGGACTGGTTGACCTCCATAGACCTAAAAGATTCTTACCTCCACATCCCCATCAGGGCTACACACCAGAAATTTCTCCGATTCTGTCTCCTGGGCCTCCACTTCCAATATCAATGTCTACCATTCGGCCTCTCATCAGCGCCCCCCCCCCCCCGAGTCTTCATGAAAGTCATGGCACCATTGAAGGCAATACTGCGGGTCGAGGGAATAAATGTCATCCCTTACCTCGACGACTGGCTAATAAGGGCAAGAACACAGGAGGAGTCTCAGACAGCCACCGCAAGAGCCCAGCAGCTGCTACAGAACTATGGTTGGATAATCAATGCTGCCAAAAGAAACCTTGACCCGGTGACCACGATCGCACACCTGGGGGCAATCTTCGACACGGCAGGAGGCATGGTCAGACTGTCTAAAGAGCGAATAGACAACATAATCAGACATTGCAGAAAGGTACTGCAAAGCAAGACAACAACAGTATGGCACCTAATGCAATTGCTGTGACTGATGGAAGTGTGCATTGACCTACATGACTGGGCCAGAGCCCACCTGAGACATCTGCAGCATCTCCTGCTGAACACAGGGAATTACAGCTTGCAAAACTACAATCAGAGAGTAACTCTCACAGTTCCAGTCAAGATTTCACTGAGATGGTGGATGAATCCATCCAACCTGAGACAGGGAACACGGTTAGAAAAACACGTGACTCGTATCCGAGAAACAAACGCAAGCCTGCAAAGCTCGGGTGAACAGCCAAGCTGTTCAGGAAAAATGGACAAAGCAAGAGTATAGTTTCCCAATAAACATTCGGGAGAACAGAGCCATAAGTTAGCCCTCAAACACTTCCAAGAACAGGTCAGAAGAAGACATGTAAAGGTAAGAACGGACAGCAGAGTGGCCATGTCCTACATCAACAAACAAGGGGGCACAAGAAGCAGGTCTATGGCACAAGAGACTCAAAGATTGATGGTCTGGGCAGAAAAACACCTCCTCCTCCTCACAGCTGTCCACCTAGCAGAGACACTGAATACAAGAGCAGACTGGCTCAGCAGACAATAAATTCAACAGGGGGAGTAGCAGCTCAACCCAGAGATTTTCGACAGACTCCAGAAGAAATGGGGGCCATTCCAGATTGACCTGATGGCATCAGCACAGAATACACAACTGTCGAGGTTCTTTTCCAGGTTCAAAGACACGAGAGCAACGGCAGTGGATGCAAAATCCACACCTTGGAAATTTCAGAGAGCATATGTGTTCCCGCCAATATCAATGATACCTCAGGTCCTACAGAAATTAAGGCACATGGGCCGCATGGGCCTACTGATTGCTCTGGACTGGCCAAGAAGAACTTGGTATGCTCTGCTCAAGAGGATACTGGTAGACAATCCAGTGCCCCTAACCTCATACTGGAACCTGCTCAAATAAGGCCCAATAAGGCACAAATATCCTCGACCCCTGAAGCTAATGGCTTGGTTGCTCAGAGGACTAGATTGTTAAACACTGGGCTATCCGGTAAGGTAGCCGAGACTATGTTACACACCAAAAGAGACTCTACCAATAGGACATATAACAGACAATGGCCAGTTTTCACATCCTGGTGTGACACTAAGAACCAATCTGCATCTACCTGTATGAATGTTGATATCCTAGAGTTTCTACAGAGTGGTTTAGACAAGGGGCTGACCCCATCATCATTAAGGATGCAGGCAGCAGCAGCCATTGGGGCTATTCATGGTGAAATAGATGGCCACTTACCAGGGGCTCATCACTTGGTTCAAACATTTTTAAAAGCAGCAGCCAACATTAATCACTGACCTAGACCACCGAACGTCCCGTGGCACCTCAACTTGGTGCTGGATGTGTTAACACTTCCACCTTTTGAACCGCTGGAGGCAGTTTCACTCCCCTTCCTTACACTGAAAACAGCCTTTTTGGTAGCCATATTGTCGGCTAAGAGAGCCAGTGAGATCCAGACACTCTCATGTAGAGAGTCCTTCTTAACCTTCTTTCCAGACAGAGTGGTCCTATCTCCTATGGACAGTCCCATTCTTCATCGCCAAGATGGCGTCCACCTTCCATTCGACACAAGAGATTACTGTACCAAGGCTGAACCCAGCAGAGGACAATCCCCATAGGGATACCCTCACGCATTTGGACCCAGGCAGATTAATAAGGACATATCTCAACAGAACAGCCTCCTTTAGAAGATCAGACAGGCTGTTCATCATCCCCCAAGGTCCAAAACAGGGTTTACAAGCATCAAGGTTGACAATAGCCAGGTGGCTACGGCAAACCATAGTCAAAGTTTATTCAGCTACCAACACCCCTGTTCCGCCCAATGTCAGAGCACATTCTACTACAACAGTAGCAACCTCCTGGGTGGAATGCAACTCAGCTTCAATTGTGGAGATATGCCAGGCTGCTACCTGGTTATCCCCGCACATCTTTAGCAGGTTTTACCGATTAAACACAGGTGTCACTGGTAACTCCGAGTTTGGGCGTAAAGTAATCAGAACTGTGCTAAGGCCTACTCCTCCTCCTGCCCTATAACAATTCTATACTGCTGGTTAATCACCCATATGTTATGTCTCGGAATGCTGTTAGAAGGTACACTAGATAATGGTAGTTTACTCACCTGGCAAAGGTGATTATAGGAGCACCTTTTTACAGCACTCCACAGCCGACCCAACGAGGAGGAAGGCACACAAAAAGTGGGTGGTCAGGAAAGCACTGTCCAATACAGTAGATTCTAATGTGTTTATTACATATCCATTAAATGAAACTAGTCAACTTTAAGTTGATAGTGTATGTATGCACTACATTACACTTAGCTGTAAGTAGATTTGTTAGGTATTCTTTCATTAAAGGAAAGACAATGACTTTCAAGAAATGTTACTTGTATGTGTGGTTTAATGTGGCGGCACTACAAGGGGAGACTACTATGCTTGTTTTTTCTCTCTTACTATTAATATAAGTTTCAGGGTTACACAATCTCTGAAAGATTTCATACTGAGACTTGTAAGAGCAGAGAGGGAGGAGAGAGATCGGATTTCAAATTTTTGGAATTCTTCTGTGCATCAGCCTATGAGGAGAGCCCAAGATAACCCACATGTTGTGTCTTGGAGTGCTGTAAAAAGGTGCAATAGATAATCACCTTTACCAGGTGAGTAAACTACCATTTTAGAACTGCGTGATGTAGTTCCTGGCTTCTACCGAGTACTGACACTGTATGAGTGATCTACTGTGGAACTCTGGCCAAAAGGACATACGGTCATTTGAAAAGGGTGTTTCCAGTTCTCCCCATTTACTGAATAACATACTCCAACCCTGTTTTTATTATAGTTAATTTTAATTATTGAGTACTGATTTATTTTCTGCTGCTTTTAAGAGTATTTGTAAGTACTTTGTTATATTGTGCACGGCACCCAGATCCTCCGGGATTGGGCGCATTCAAAACAAAATTTGCCTTGCCTTGTCCCCACTGTGTAAGTCAGAAACCCCACTGAATTTATTACAAGGTCAGTAAAGACAGAACTATAAGAGAATGTGAACCAATATTTGAAAAAAAAAAATAATTCTACATATCCAAAGTAACTATAGGTTCACTGCAGTTCCATTCTAATTTGTAAGACACACTTCATTTTTTTATGCTCTTTATACACCCTCCCCACTGCAGTGGCCCCCATCCGCTGTAGTGGACACCTCCCAGTCCCACCCCTGCCTTCTCTGTTACTTATCTGAGCCTCCTTTTATCATGGACTTTCCCATTCAAGGTGGGGAGTTGGCCAGCACCCCCCCTGGAAGACTGAGTTCTGGGAGGTGGTGAATCCAGTGCACCCCCTCGAGTGCCAAGGGAAGTCTTAACCCTTAGGACTGCTTGGTCTGTCACTGTGTCAACATGTTCTAATCCTCTGAAGTTCTGCTGCCAGCATCACCAGTTTGTTGAACCTGTCTCTATACCCAGCCGGGTGGTAGTGTATTTCGATACCATGTCAGGGATCTGGGTTTGTGTCCCAACCCTGGTGCCAGTTGAGCTGTGGCATCACCAGTGAGGTAACACTGTCAAGCTTCAGGAGGGGGTTACCATTTGTGCACTACTGTAGTGCTTCCTCTGGCTGTGGCCTGAGGTGAGCAGTGGTATTGTCAGCGATGGGCAGCACATGGTTTCCCCATCCCCAGGATGGCATCACGTATAGACACTATCAAAAGTGGGTAGGGAAAGCCAGCCTGTTAGCACAGCAGTAGCACTACTGGTTGCTCTGCCAGCAATCCAGATTTGGGAATGAGCCTGGCTGATATGGGGCAGGCCAGGGAGAGGAGGACTGAGCATCCCAGAGGACGTTCTCCTCCTCCGGGGAGGGTGGGTTGCTGTCCTTGCTGTAATACTGCCACCTTGGTGCAATAGGTGGCAGTGCAGTCGAGGGTGTTATGGGAGGGATGAACTCAGGCCATGTGTTCAGCACAGCAGTACACTCGGCATGCACACGTCTCGGAACTCCCTAGCATGCCTGTGTCAGAGACATGGCAATTTTAATTTTTATAGTGCCCAATCCCAGAGGCTCTGAGCACCTTACAGAAAAGGTTATACAAACAGTAAAACAAGGTTATTAATACAAGATAAAAACATACTACAAATCAAATTATTAAAACATTATTATAACATTTCAGCAGTAATAAAGGACACGAGGCTACATTAACTTATAGTCATCAAAAGCAACAGGTTGGTGTACAGTAGATACACAGCTGCTTCAGGGAAGACCTGTGAAAACAGGTAGGTCTTCAGCCCTTCTTAAAGGCCTCAACTGTCTGGGCTCCTCTGACACTAGCTGGGAACGAGTTCCATAGGGAAGGACAGGTGACACTAAAAGCACGGTCGCCAGAGGTTTTAAGCCTAACCTTAAGAATATCGAGGAGCTCTCTAGTTGAGGACCGGAGGGAGTGGGTTGAGGTTGCAGGTGAGAGGAGCTCAGTCAGATAGCTAGGAGGGACAGGAGAAACAAAGAAAATAGCGTAATGCCTGAAGGACGATGGACCTTGATGGACCACCCACAACCACCTGACGATGATGATGTAGTTGAAGGGGTATATCCCCTCTACCCTGCTCGAGGGGGGGCACAGTTAAGGCAGCATGGCAGTAAGGGAGCTGGGGACAAGGGTCCAGCAGAGTCAGGCACTTTGAGATTCCAGTGGGAGTTTGGGTAGTGGTATGCAGGGGGGCATAAACACAGAATTGAAAACAAAAAGTGGGTGGGGTGCATCGCATAAAGGGCTGGCTGTGTTCAGGCAGCTAGGGATGAGAGGACAGTGCTGGGGACTGCCTGAGGGAGGCTGGACCAGAAATACGGGGGGACTCATAAATTGCAAAAAACACAAAAAATCCAACCTTCCATCAAAATATAGGCCTGTAGAGGGCCATAACTGTTGTCTTGATACTGCATTCTTATCACAACAAGTTGGAGAAACCAGTTTCAGCTTAAAATCCTTGTGCATCTCTGCAGGATTACAATATGGGCCTTGGAAGATGCCAAACCAAACAGAATGCAGAATTTGGCAGATGTGATATTCTGACAGGCCTCAACCCGTTCTCAGTTCTAAGTCAAGAATTTATAAAGTAAATAAGTACCCCCCACTCCCGGAACTCTGATGAATTTCCTACGTGTCTGAACAAATGACCTAAGGCTGCCTGCATCAATCCTTTTGTGTCCATCCGTGGTTGCTTGTTTCCTGGTATCAGTTCAGTGAGTGTTTTTTTTTTTTGATAATTTCTTTATCTCCCCATCGACCAGACCCTTTCCACCGTCCACCCCAGCCCAGTCACCCCAGCATCCACTGATGCTTACCTCTTGGCTTAGAGGTGCCAGCTGGCTGGGTGCGGTACCTGCAGGGGGCTGGCATCATCCCCTCGGTCAGTGGCATTTCGGCCTCCATGTTTCTCCCTTACCTGAGTGTGGAGGTACAGCGTTCAATAATGCCAATGGCTGAGCCATGCATGCTTCTGTATGTGGCACGCTGAGCATCTGCTCCACTGCCTTACTCTGTAGAGCCAGCGTGCCAGCCTCCAGCCACTGATAGGAGCCAGGCAAGCACCGGTCTCTGGTCCCACCCCTCCCCGGGAGAGGAAAGGAGAGCTGCCCTCTGGATGCTCGATTCTCTCCCTCCCCAGCTGACCCCTGATGATTGGCTCGCACCACAAACATGGGCTGCTGGCATGGCAGGAGGTAAGGCAGTGATGCCTCAACCCTCTATGCTACTGGGCCGGCTACAGTGTAGTGTGTGTTGATGTGCAAAACCACTTGATGATGGAGCTCATTGTTAGCTACCATGCCCCCCACCTTCCTGGGAATTCTTAGAAAAACTCCTACCATTGGAGCAGGTCAATTTCATTTAAAGCAGCAGTTCATATTTTTTTTTTAAATACTTAAGTACTTTAAATTGTACTCCTCAGCAACGTTCACTGATGATCCCTGCTGTCCATTTTTCTTTCCAAATCCACTGAGTGGGTGCAATTTTTTTTCTTTTATGAGTCCCCATATTTAATCTTATGTTTGTGGCCTGAAATTAGCTCCAGTATCTCCAGTGACCCACAAGTAATCTGAGAGCAATGTCAGCTGCACACTGGTTCTTAATCACAACAAAAAGTAATATTAAACAATGGGTGCTCAATTAGACCAGAGCATTTTGGTGAGAACTTGGCAGCAGCCATATTTAAAGATGCTCACCATTAATGATTTCAGTTTAATGGGTGTACGCAACCATAATGTGGAGTAATGCTGGTACAACTTTGTGGTAGCCAAGGGCTAGTTGTATGGTTGGATGTTGAATATCATCTGTAGTTACTCTGGCCATTCACACTCTCTGTCTCCTGAGGGACTACCACCCTGTCAGGATACTGGGAAGGCAAAGGAACCCCCTTGAGGAGAGTTCCACCCTTAGAGATGCTGCTGGGATGTGACTTCTTTGGCTAAAGGTACCTTAGGAAGGAGCATAAAAGCACAGTACAACAGGAGCTGCAAACACAGATGAACAATGCAATGACAGAGACAGCTAATAGATAATAGTAGACTGAGGCGTGATTTCCAAAAGACAGATGGAATGGCAGGATTATAGGAAAAGGCAGGCCACCATCCGACCACAACTTACAGAATAAATTCTAATACTGTACTGGGTAAATGGTACTGGACAATTATTGTATGGCCTTTAGCACTCAGAAGAGAAAAAAACCCAGTGGAGGAAATCTCTGGCACTTCATGGCCTTGGCCACCATCCCTCCTGGCAAAGGTACTATTATTATTAGGCTCACCGTGCTAATTTTGAGTGCCAGTTCAAGAGAAACTTTTGAAGGGATAACTCACAAGATAACATTATGGAGATCCCATGAGTGATCTCCAAGCCAAAGGAGGTACCTCAGAAAAGGAGGCTTCTCAAAACATGGCCTAAGGAAAGAGTGACTGCTGAAAGGCTAGCACCCAGTCTCGAGCCTGTGAGGAGGCCTAACCTTGACCAGAAACTAAAGGAAAGCGATATGGAACAAGAGTGGGTGAACCTTAGGCAGACGCACAGAGAAAACAGTGTTCAGAGGTGCTGCTGACATGGTCTGTACAGATAAAGGCTTAGGATCCCACCCTCCAGCAGCTGAAGTGTTAAAGACTACATGGATGAGGTGTCACCAACCCTGGGTCAGCATGGCTGAAGCTTCCCCCAAAGCAGTACTGGGAGGTGCCACAGGAGACAAGCAGCCTGACAGGACCCCCGTGATGAGGTGACTTACTCTCAAGATGCGGACTTCAGTGGGAGTTTGTGAGCTTGACTGATAATGGCCGTTAGCAATGCATTAATAGGACCTGATGACATGATGCAGAAATGGACTGACTGGTGAGCAGAATGATGAGGCAGACAGGCTAAATGCTTGTGAGTGTATGATGGCCGGCAGGTCAACTGCTTGTTAGCAGTAGGGTGTGGCCGATAGACAAATTGTCTGGCTGAAGAAAGACTGGTATGTCAGAAACTGAACTGAACATGACTGGGCGCTAAAAATCTGAACAATATCAAAGGCCCTTATTTGGAACACGAAGCCAAGAGTCATGAGCAGAAATGCAGGAGTAGTAGCACGCCCATGTCTGTGGGAAAATGCTAAAAGAGACTGACTAAGAACGCTGGCTGAAATGACTGAGGTAAGTGATTGCAGTTGCTTGCAGAGCCAGGTGGAGTAATGGAATGCAAAGCATGCAGAGGAACTGCGGCGACATGGATGCAAGTGTTGCCTAGGAACAGCAGGTAAACTAGTAAAAAGGTAGAAAGTACCTGGATAAGAAAAGTAGCTAAAACAGACTCAAAATTCTGCTGCATAACAAAGGCAAGACACAGCACACATTCACACGGAAAACACATTGCAAGTAAGCACTGAGTTGCATGAGGACAAACGGCCATAGGAGTGGCTGCCCTAGAAAGCCAGAAAGTAGAAAGCTACAGCCACAGGAGGAAACAAAATATGAACCCTAGACCTGCATAAGGAAAAACCCAAGCAGAAAGGCCCAAAACAACCGGAAGGAAAGCATGAACCACAGGGGGAGGGGTAGAAAATCCAGCTGCAGTAAAGAACAGTTCTGGTCAGATCCACCAAGGCTGCATAATGAAGTTAGTGAAGTTGTAAGATTATTTTTAATTTCTAATCAGTGAGTATATTAATGAACAGGACGGCAGAGCAGCAGAGAATAGACGTTATCGTTGTGAAGGGCATTTGGACCTCAGGGACAGTACAGTTTGCAGTAAATCACTTTGTTGTGGAGCATTAAGTTGAGCTCAAACTCATCGGACAACAGGCATGGAGGTACAGAACTACCGTCTCGGGCTCGAATAAATGTTCTCAACTAAGTATTTGATGCTGTCACCATTCAGTGGAGTCCAGCAAGTAGTGAAAGTTCAGAGCCACCGGGATACTATAATGAATCAAAGAAACAAAGTGTCGGTGAATGGCTTCTGAGTCTGAAACATGTCAGGCAGGATTCCTGTCTGTATGTTTTGTTTTAACCTGGAAATGATTAAAAACTACTGATGTGAGAGTTTGGACTCTGCTTTGAATTTATGCATCCCTCGTATGTTTTTTTTTGTGTGCTCAAAACCCTTTTGGTTGCCAGTTCCCCATAAAGGCAGATAAGAGAGAGAGAGAGAGAGAGAGCGAGGCCGTGTGCAGCACATTCATGGGTCAGCTTTTGCAGGGCTCAAAGCAATACCTGAAAGGCAGCAGGATGCATTTGGAAATGTGCACTGTACCCCCTTGCACATGTAGTATAGTGTCACTTGTGACAGCGGCATCAGTATAGCCCCCTGTGTGTATTGAATTCTCACCCATTTATGTGCAGTGTCCTGTAGTCGAGGTGGTGCAGGGTCCTGGATCAATAGCACCCCCTGCTCTGTGTCTCTGTGTTGCTGCTCGCTGTGTCCCTGTATCCGCTGCAGGAGTGTCTCTCTTCCTGTCTGTGTGTGTGCTGGTGAACAGGTGATAGTGTGTGAGACACACTGAGAGAATGTTGACGCGAATGCCGCAGAGGTGCACTGGTCACAGTGTGTGTGTGTGAAAGACCAAGAGAGATAGACAGTGCGCTGGACAGCAGCACATTTATGGATATCGTAGCATGTGGTCAGCAGTGCTAGATTTCTGTAGTGTGTCGACAGATGCTTAATAAAAAACAAATAGGTAGATAGATTGGTACAATAAGGCGCAGCTATGACTACAGCTAAGGGGACGGGAAGAGAGGAGTGGGGGCGGTACAGTGCACAGTGGGCGGTAGCAGTAGGGTTTCGAGAGCTTGGTGCAGAGGAGCACTGGTCACAGTGTGTGTGTGAGAGACCGAGAGAGACAGACAGCGGGATGGACAGCAGCACATTTGTGGATAGATTTCTGTAGTGTGTTGACAGATGCTTAATAAAAAACAAATACGTAGATAGATTGGTACAGTAAGGTGTGGCTACGGCAGGAGGGTTTCGAGAGCTTGGTGGGGAGGAGCTGCACTAAAAGAGCACGGGCACCAGAGAGGGGTGGGGTTGTGATGGGTGGAGAGAATCTGTTTTTTTTTTTAATTAAGGAAAAAAATGCAGAGTCCTCACTCTGTTCGTTAAAGGACTGCAGGCTCTGCCCATGCAGCCCTAAAAAGAGCTTCTGAATGAGGCTGAAGGAAGCTGGTTTATATAGCCCAGGAAGGGAGTGTGGCTAGTTGCTCCTGCCAATCAAACTGCAAGCATAGCCTTTGCATTGTAAAAACAACGCTAATGCAGACCCAAATTGGGGGAATGGTGCATCCTACATAACAGTACAGGAGAAAAAGGTGATCTAAGCCATGACCCCATGTGCCTGAGGGCCACTTTCCCCTGTTCACCTACCTGCTTGCTTCCCTTACATGTGCTCACCCACAGTGGCAGCCAGAAAAAAAGGGATTACTGTGGTGGGTGGGCACCCACACCACCCAGGAGGTTATATTTTTATTTATTTATTGAAGTTTGTTAACTGGGTGGGCCCACTAAGACTAAAAATCCCTTTTTCATGGGCAATCCAGGATTAATTACTTAGAGACATTGCAGAGTATACAGAGTCAAGAAACATTAAAATGCAAGTGTTAACAGTATTCCCAGGGGTACAGACATAGCAAACAATGGCACATTTACAACATTAAGCAAAAAATCAGGTCAAATTAGGACAAGTCACAAGATGAGCTGCTAGCAGCATATACTGTAACAGGGTGTTGCAACCCACCCTTCCCAGGAGGAGGGCATCCAAGAGACGCTGTTCATCCCTCACTGTTGACCTCTGCTCCTGATGTCCTGGCCTCGGGGTGCAAACCCAAGTCGCCAGTCTGCCAGAGTGGTCCCGCTATTGCTCAGTGCCACGGAGCCAGCTGTGAACTTCAGTCTTAATAATATGTCATTTTTTTTACATGTGGTATATGTCATTCATTGTATTTTCAGAATTTAACATTCTCTTATTTTGAGAAGATGCTGATAAAGCCAGGTCCTGTGGTGCTGGTAAAGTGTGTTACATTCTCATGTAAGAGATTAGGATTTGCACAGCACACCAGACTTCCCTGCCCCCAAGCTGGAGAAGCCAAGGGTGATTTGTGAAGGCTGCACCCTACGGCTATGGGGGAGGGAGAGGCCTGTCCCACTACTCATGTGCCTCATGTTAAGAATGGAGCCTCAGCGTTATGGTGGACCTAGCAACGTTGGCTCTTCCCCCACAGACTGGGGTCAGTGAGGAGTGTCATCAGGCAGTGGAGGTAGGTGGAGTAAAAATCAGGGAAGAAAATGGGTTGAGCTACATTGCAGGATGAACGTACAGTCTTCGCTTTCACCAAATCAAGCTGCTGGCCTTGGAGGATTCCTGCAACCCCCCCCACACCCCTGCAGCCACTAAATACAGGATGGAGGCAGGACCCGCTGCTGGGAGGGGAAGGTAGGAGTCAAAGAATGAATGGATGGCATGGGATTCAAGGAAAGCATCTGAAAGATCCACTTTAGGTCTTGGGTGAATGCTAGAACAGAACAGACCTGAGGCTAAGTGTCAGACGCATCTCAGGCAGCAGGGTTAAAAAGTGAATTCAAAAACAGACATTGCTGGAAATGGGAAATTCTCTGTCATGAGGGAATTTGTTAAAGCAAAGAGTTTATAAGAGGATCTCTATTCCAGCTGGCCCAGTGGAACACCGTCAGCACCTTGTGGGGCCACCTGGGAGACTGTCATTCGTGTGTGATCCCTGAATCTCACACTGTGGTCAGCTGTGAGCAGAGTGCAATGCAGAGGTGAGGCAACCAGCTCCCTGCGAAGGGAAGGTGTGAGCTGCTAATCATTTGCGTCATTGCCGATGAGTCACAGAGGAGCATTTGTGTCAGCTGGGAAGGCAGCCACTCACCCTGCTTCCCTCCTGCCAGAGGATGGTTGCAGCTGCAGTGATCCTAATTTGTGGTTGGTGTTGGGGTCTAATTAAGGAATACATAAAAAGAATAATGTAGCCCTTCTCTGGCACCATCAGGGAGAGGGCCCCTACTCCTGCCTTGCCAGCCAGACCAAAGGCAAGGGGCCTGGGTTCCCATAAGCTGATCTACGGGGGTCCTTTCCCAAGAGTTAAAATTAAAATGGCGGTGCCTCCACCCAGAGTACATTTTAAGTGGATCTGATTACCAGCAGTACAACCCCCTGGGGTGTCGTACCAACCCACCTCCCCAACAGTTACCACAGGCATTGTATTTATTTATTTATTGATTGAAATTTCGGATAACAGCTTTGAGAACAAGCTCTTTTCATAGGTTTCACGTAAGACGAATAATACATATTGGGAAAGTATGAGACGGAGAACAAACAAAACAAGTAATTATACAAGACATTACAAGAGTGTATAACTAGAGAAGTTCCAATACATGTGGCATTGTACAATGTATGCCATGGTGCATATTTGATTAAAACCTGGAATTCAAAGGGTCATATGAGAAGGGGTGGGGTCTTATGAAACAATCCTTTACAAGAAAATGAGAACAGACTCAACCTAATATCTAATAATAAGCAAGGTGAGGGATGGCAACGGCAACAGCCCAGGGGCCTCGTCAGAGATGAGAATGTATGGGACAAAGCATTTTAAAGTGAGCAAGGGAGCTCAGGAGATATAAAAGGGGGAAGGGTGGATGGGGGAAAGCCATAGAGGGGTGAAGGGGAAGGAGTGGAAGGGATCAAGAGGAAATGTGAAGGAGAACGATTAGCGACTTAGAACAGTTATTTATATGCTGAGAACAGTTATGCATAAGGTCAGGATAGCATAAGGTTAGAATAAGTGCTGGTCACAAGAAGGACGGTTATTGGACGCAGTCACAACTGGCATCAGCAACTAGCTGTTCCTTAAGTTTAACCTTGAAAGAGCCCAAGGTGGATGCTGAAGTGATGTCATGGTGCAGTGAGTTCATCCATAGCGGCGTGGACTTACCAGGATTTGAACCTCCCCACATCCAGCTACCACATTTACCTTTTCATCTCATCAGTACACAGGCTCACTAAAATCAGGCTATGGATTCCCTTTCTGCTGTAAAACAATAACTCCAGGGTTTATTTACAGGGGGAGGGTTTTAGGAATAGGGTAAGAGGAATAGAGGTTAAGGCATTTTCAATCTGCATCTCCCAAATCACATTTCCCTTTGATTCATTCCCACATGTCACTCCATGCAGCCATCAGGTCTATCTATCTAGCTAACTGCTGCAGTGTTATAAACCCAGACCCGCAGGTCCCAGCCCATTTCCCCACAGTTCTAACACTGAGTACCTAGATTTACAGTCGCAAGCCTGAGGTGCAGCTGGTAGCTGGTGTTGCGCTTACTTGAATTAAACTTTATACACTTTCCCTTGGCTTTCGGTTAGAGCTACCTTTTCCCTCTAGTCCTTGGCTCTACCTCCAGCCCAAGTGTGCTTGCTTAACTTATTTACAGTCCCCAGGTGCAGGGCAATTCCTGTGGTTTACTCACGGTTCTGCAGAATCGGTCCTTGGCTGGTACAGTCCTCGAGAATCCTGGGGAGTGATAGAACAGGCAGAACCAGGCACAATTTCTTTAACAGGGGCACAGAGGCTGCAGCTTGCTCTTCCTTGCAGATCTTGCAGCTTGACCCCTTCAACACATTACAGGCTCTGTTGCAAAGCACGTGCACAAGGCCTGCCACCATAGAGGACCCAGACTAGGGAGTGGCCCCACAGCCCAGCTCCCTCCAATCAGAGCACTCTAGCACTCGGGTACAAGACCCGTGACCCCCTGCAGTGGTAGACCCCACTCCATGGGGGTTAGCAAGTACCCCCCTTGGCCCTGGGTGCCAGCAGAAACACTCGGCACATTCTCTTCTGCTGTTCTCTGTCTTTCTTTCCTGCTACAGTTTGTAGCCACAGCAATCCATTTCCCTCTTTGCTGTACCTCAGGAGCAGATCACAGGCACTTGGACCAGAAACCACCTGTCCATCCTTCTGCTTTCACAGTCTCTCAACTTTAATACAGCCATACTATTCGCTCTAGCTCACACAGCCCACCTTGCACCTGCACTTTCACAGTCCAGTTTCTCACCGTGCAGGTACTCAGCATTTCTTTGGCTTGAAGAGTTCTTACTCTTCCTTTTCTCTTTCCTCATCACATTTACATGCTCATCCTCTGTATTCCTGTCTTTTCCACAGGTTCAGATGCAACCTTCATTCTTTTTCCAGCCTCAGAACACAACCTTGGCCTTTTCCCCAGGCTTAGACCCAACCTTTATCCTTTTATTTCAGGCACAGGACACAACCTTTCCTGCTCTGCTTCTTTGGCCTCACCGCTGTAGTGCAACTTCAGAACAGTGCAGACAATTCACAACCTGCAGCTTTCAATTTTACTTTTCCAAGCTGCTTCTTCCTTTTCCTGATGAGGCAGGCCCTTCCTGCCCAGGTGGACAAATTGCTGGAAGCCCCCAGGCAGGCCCATCTCACAGCTCCAATCTCTCCAGGGGAAAGAGCCCCCCTCCCTCTGGAAGAGCTCTCTCTGAACTGACTCAAGTCCAACTGTCCCTGCTTTATTTGGGAGCCCTTTTCTCGCCCCCCACTGGCTGAAGCCACTGTTCTTAGGCAAAAATGCTTATTTATGAGGCTTCCTCGATGCCTCATTGGTGCAGAAAAAGATGCCTAGCTTTTCCCTGATATTTTCCCCTAAGAGTCCTTTAAATCAGTCCCAGAGTCCCTTTCAAGAATCCTGGCTTGGTGGTTGGCTGGCTGGCTGGTGTCACATGGCTGCCCAGCATGGTGGCTGTAGTAAATAGTGTCCCAACGTTTACACAGTGTCCCCTGTTTCAAACTCTCCTGCAGCCAAACACTTTACTTTTCTTGAACATTAGCCCCAGCATCATGTAGCCACCCCTGTGCTCTACATAGCTCGAATTTGTGCATGTGTGCATACACGGAGCTCGCCGGCACTGCACTGCCTTTTCCAAATCCGATGGCTCCACAGATTTTGCTCCTCTGGCCCCACTCTCACTAAAAAACACCGTGGGACTGGCAGGAAAAGCTAGGAAACACAGGGGAAAGGCCAGGACTCTTAAAAAAAAAAAAAAAAATGAAGGTGGGACCAAAACCCCTGAGGAAATGAGCCCTTTTTGGGGGCTTCCAGGTAAGCCCCCGACAGGGTGGTTAAAATAAAAAGAAATAAAAGGTGCTCATGGTCTTGGATATTCGAGTTTGTAAACTTCCATAAGTTGTAAGTGGGTGCTGCTGTTAAGAAATGTAGATATATAATTCATTGGGGGGGGGTGGAAGGCATCGATTCCTGAAAATTATGCTCAGAAACTTTGATGTTTACGTGATGCATACGCTTCTCGTTTGCCCTGTGTGCTGCGGCTCTCCTAAGGTCTACTACTTTCTTATTCATTGTGAAGCCTTGCTACCAATGTATTTTTGTATATATGGTGTATAATATACCACATATACAAAAATACACGGGTACCAGTATACTGTATAACATATATTTCATATCTATTTTTAGCCCTTTACCTCTCTTTCCTTCTCCTCCCCTCCCTATCCCCACCTCCAGGTCACATCTGTAAGCAAGTATTGTTGTCTGTATGGCTTACCTGATGAAACATTTTCAAATAAGTAAATAATGCTACTAGTAGTTTGGAAATCAGGTATCAGCCAGTGTGGTCCACAACTCTGAAATATAAAACACACCTGGGAGGAGCCTGTCCCAACTGCATATCTAAACTGCTACTATATAAATAGAAATGAATGGAAGCTTTTGAGGTAGATGCTGACCACGCAATAGTACAATAGTGCAGTTGTCATAAAGCACCAACCTTACCCCACCCCCACTCCCACTGTGTTTCCAGAGAAAATCCCTGCTGACAGGGTGCCGACTCAGCACAACATTCCCCATGGGACAGAAATGGGACACTGTGGGTGAACACGGTAACCTAGCAACTAATCATGGGTCACACCAGGGCTTCTCCATGTGTTGTAAACCAAAATATTTTCCTATCCAAAAGCCCTGCATTACAGCAATGTGACTGGTGTACTTCGACTCAACTTTTCATGTGAGTAGACTTATTATTTATCTGCAAAGTGCAAGCTCAGAAAATGGGAATATACAAGTTCAAAAAAATATCACAATTTGGCTGACCCTTAACCTTTACTGCAGCTCTTGGAGTCTACTAAACTACAGGTGTGCCAATCAGAAGTTATTTTCAAGTATAGTATTACTGATATTCAGGAATAACGTACCCTTGTTCTAATTCATAAAAAGGTTACTGTGTTGTGATAGTAAGGTCTGACAAATGAGAAATTACTATCCATAAATGTCGATATGGTAGCTTTCTCTCTACAGTCAGGGATGTAAGGAGGTTTGTTGCTAATAACTTTTATTCACTGCTACTACTCTTTTGTTAGTCAGTGCTAGTCATGTTATAAAAGTTATTCTACAATCAACTGACTGTTAAATACAGAAATTAGTGGTTTTGTAGTTATAATTCTGTTCCCTGGATTGACTGTACTTCACGGTTGGGGAGAATTCTTTCCCTTAGATGTTTATATAAATATGGTGTGTGGTTGTTTCTTTAGTGTTGTATCTCCATGGAGGAAGTCCTGCAGTCAGGTTATCATTGGTTATTTTGCATCATCTGTTATTGCTGCTTGTTTTAAAAGGAAAAAAATTATAACATCTTTAAAATAAAAGAAAAACTGGCTGACCCAGTGGCACGGTGGCAGTAAGTGGAGCTGCTGTCTGGGAGAACCAGGTTCAGGTGTGAGACTCAAGAGCCCACGTATGTAAAAGGCCACGGAGGGAGGGAGGGTACTGGCCAACTGGCATTTGTACTGTCACACACCTCCTGCCAGCTGACCAAGGTGTGGCATTGGTGGTGGCCATGAAGGCTGCTGCTTGCCTGCTCCCTCCCCCCCAGTCAGACGACAGCTGCCACCAGCGTGGCCACAAACATTGGGGTGGGGACATAGAAGGGGAAAAAAATGAATAATAAAAAATGTCCCAAGTAGTTACTAAGAAGCTAAAAAATGTGTTGTATCTGTTTGTCTATGGCATCAGTGCGTTGCCATGGGGAAGGCCAATATAGTCAAAGATGGGGCAGCGCAGGGTATTGTGAAGTAAATGGTCGAACTGGAGAAAGGCGGGGGCTCAGACAAGGAATGAACTGATAACCCTGATATGCTCTGAGGCTTTGATTAGGGATCAATGAAACTGAAATAGTTATGAGGTTCTGAAAAGTACTGAACTAGGGATGCAAGAACAAGAAAAGGTTCTGAGAGTCAGAAAGGTTCTGATTAGGAATGGAAGAACCACAAAAGGTTCGGAGGTTACGAAGGGTTCTGATTAGGGACAGAACTACAAAGTGTTCTGATGCTCTGAAAGGTTTTGATTCAGGATAGCAGAAACAAAAAATGTTCTGACAGGGTATGACTAGGGATAGGAGAACCACAAAATGTTCTGAATGGTTCTGATTAGTGATAGGAGAACCATAAAATGGTCTGAAAGGTTCTGATCCGGGATGGGAGACCCACAAATGTTCTGAAAGGTTCTGACTAGGGATAATAGAACCACAAAATGTTCCGATGGAAAGGGAACATGGTTTAACCAGGAGCAGCACACTAAAGCGAAGCTTGTTTCCAGATGCGACCTGGGAGCTCGAGGAAGTTAAGTGACTTACGCAGGATCACACAGTATGCACCTAGGCAGCTGTAGGATTCAAACCCATGTCTCCAGATCTGCAGCTCAGAGCCTTAACCCACTGAACTATTCTACCTCCTCGCAATTCTGATTCGGGATGGGAGACCCACAAATGTTCTGAAAGATTCTGACTAGGGATAGAAGAACCACAAAATGTTCTGAATGGTTCTGACTAGGGATAATAGGACCACAAACTGTTCTGAAAGGTTCTGATTAGGGATAGGAGACCCACAAATGTTCTGAAAGGTTCTGACATGGGATAGGAGAACAAAACAATGTTCAGGAAGATTCTGATTACAGATGGGAGAAGAACAACAAATGGTTCTGTTTACACATGTTGTAATGTTTACTAGCTAATTGCATTTTCTGCCTGTCTTACCCATTTTATGACTTCATTAACATGTCTTCACTGTTCACTCTACTGCTGTTCCTAGTTTCACATTTCCTAATTTACTTCCTTCTTTTCTGCTTCTCACTGTGCCCCCTTCCCCCCAACTCCCACTCCCGGTAATCCCCTGCACCTGCCTCCATCTGCTCCTACACCCTCCCCTTGTACTACATTCTGACTGCATTTGAGCTGGTATAACAGTGTCATTCTTCATTCTCACTCACTCACTGCGTATTATTTCACTATGCAGTCCATCTGTAATATGTACTGTAATGTTGTATTGTGTTCTGGATTTTTATCACATGCCCCACCCCCAGGTCGTACTCGGAAATGAGCCTTGGCTCAACGTGCTTTTCCTGGCCCCCCCAAAATGTAAATAAATAGTGCAGTAGTGCAGCTGGGTAGACACTTCTATGTTAAAACACAATTTGTGGTCACTTATAGCTCAGCTGTCTTTCAATGTAAGGACCTAACAACTGGCATGGGTACCCATTGTGGCAGTATCTAAAAACCTGCCACATTTAGAAAAAATAACTCAGTAGTTTTAAAGCTGGGGGGGTGGGGCAAATTGTAAAAGTCACCAATTTTAAGATGCTTTTTGGCTCTCCAAAAATGAAACAAAAACTTGTAAGGAATTGAAACCTTAAACTTTTGTTTCAGGTGCATTAGATCCTGTCCGAAAGAGGAAATTTTTGGTATTTTGAGAACAAAATGATTCAAAATAAAAGAAATCATAAAATTATAGAAGTGGTGTCAGACTTTACGTGGTGGGTGACTGTACCATGTTGGCTGTCATCTACCCGAAGGATGACGCAGTGGGCACCACTGGAAGTTGCAAGGGGTGTTGGGAAGGGCAAACGCTGGGGAGAAAATCCATTGAATCTGCCGAACAATGATGCACATGTGCCACCCACCCAGATGTCACTGAACTCCTCCCAGCACCCTCATCCCTGCTGAGACCTTGGCTGCTGATTGAGGCTTAGCAGTGCATGAGCGGGTGCTGGTGCCTCGTTGGTGCTGGTGAGCTCTAGGGAAGTGGAGCAGGAAGGATCTGGACAGCATGTCAGAGAAGTGAATAGGTGTGCATGGTGTTTAAGTGGCACTGGCTACGACTGATTGTAAAGCCATTCAATTCAATAAAATCAAAATGTAAAAAAAAATGACGAACACCCACTCAGTTAAAGGGACACTGTCAACCCGTATTGCATCATATTATTTCTAGCTGAAAACCCGTATTTTATGATGGGTTATCTTCTCTAAAATGCATTGAAGTTGTCAGTTGTTTCATCTGCTTCATTTCTTAGAAGAATTGAAATTCATTGGAGTGGTGTAATTATACCCAACCTTGTTTTGCTTCAGATTTTTTACTCTTATTGCAAACATCCTAAACATTAGAAGCACCGCCAAACAGTGCAGTCACTCATGATGCAGTAGCTGCCTCTTCTCCCACAGTATTATGAGTGGCTAGATTGTATAAAGGACATTCTCAAGTCCAGGAAAGATGCAGTGGAAGCTGATCAAAGAATGTAAACAAATACATTTTTGTGTTGTAAGCAATCACAACATGTGTTTTTACTCTAGCGATAATTTGAGGTCTAAAGGGGTTGACAGTGTCCCTTTAAGTAAAAAGGCTGGTAATGGATGAAGCATAACCACCTACAAAGCTGGACTTCAAAAAACAAACAAGCATTTGTCAATGTTGAATGTTCGTGGTATGCACTGGTGTCTTGGGGGGAGGGGATGTTTGAAAATTACTTCAATGAAGTTGTTTGTTGGTTGGGGTCCCAAAAAACATATGTTGAAAATTTGGGGCAAAAATATTTAAAAATGACCAAGTTATACCACTAAGTTCACTAAGTGTCAGTGGCTCGGCTAGTAGTACACTTGCCTCTGAGACTGGAAGATCAGAAGGCTGTGGGTTCTATCCCCACACCAGGCACTTGGGTTAAATCCCAATACTGACACTGTAGTGCAGCATAAGAGGAGGGGTGCTGTCTTTTGGATGAGATGTCAAACTGAGGTTCCATCTGCCTGTTCAGGTGGATATTAAAGATCCCATGGCACTTGTTGAGAAGAGTAGGGGAATTTCCCCTGGTGCCCTGGCCAAATTCCGCCCCCCCCCCCCCATTCACTAAAAAGACCACCAACAGCTTAATCTGGTTCAAGGTCAGTTGGAATTCATCTGTATCCCCTTCCACTGGGTCATGCCTGAAAATAGGCAAAATTTGCCTAGCGCACTTACCCGGTCAACAAAAACTAAATAAATACATTGAAAACCCTATTAAAATACATTGATGCCAAAAACCCCATTGAAATACATTGAAGCGCTTACCTCAGTTTGTGGTTGGGCTTTGAAGAGTGAAGACATGCCTACAGTCCAAGGTAGATTATGGAAACGGAAGTACGGAGGGGGGGGTGATGTGGGGTGGTGGGCCCTGAGTGGGAGGGTAGGGGGTTGGGTAATGGCAGAACAGACAACAATGGATAGTTTTATTTTTTACAGGGAGTTTGCTGAACAGATGAGGACACTGGGGGATTGAGTGTCTGTATACTGTTTAGGGAAGGGGGGTTACACAGTGGACAATGATGGACTGTTTTCTTTTTTTTAGGATAAAAAAGAAACATTTGTCAATGCCGAACATTTGATGTATTGAAAGATGTCCACCTCTGCACCTTGTTTATGCCCTTGAGGTACTTGAATGTATCTATCATGTTCCCCCACTCCCTCTTTTCCTCCAATAAGTACATAAGTACATAGTGAGGTCCTTTTAATCTCTCCTGATCCGTTCTAAGTTTCAAGCCATGTACCATCTTGGTTGCCTTTCTGTGGACTGCCTCCACCCTGTCAATGTCCTTGCACATTTGCGGCCTCCAGAAAAGCACACAGTACCGTAAGTGAGGCTTCACTAGTGTATTATACAATGGCATCACCACCTCATGCCTTCCGCTAGTGATACCTCTGCGTTTGCACCCCAGCATGCCACTGCCATCCCTGCAACATTTGTGGTCTGCTTTGACACCTTTTTGTCATCAGAACTGATAACTCCTAGGTCCCTTTCTTCCTTGGTGATCATCAGCACCTCCCCCCACCCTGTAACTCTCCCCAGGTTTCCCTCTTCTCAGGTGCCTTATTTGGGTTTCTTTGCATTGAACCTCAGTTGCCACTCCTCAGGCCATTTTTCAAGCCTCTCCATGTCCCTGCTCATTTTCTCCACCCCTTCTGGAGTATTCACTCTGTTACATATGCTGGTGTCCTCTGCAAACTGGCAGACAGATCTTTCCTTTTAGCCCTTCTGCAGTGTACTGTTAAACTGACATGGAGCCTGTGCAAAGGAGTCTCTGATTCAAAGGTTGCAATTCCGATACTCTCAAATAAATAAATAAATAAATAAAATGTTTGTAATGAAGACATTGAACAGTACTGGTCCCAGGACTTATCTATGAAGTACCCTGCGGGTCACCCCCTCTCCCCGGATTGGATCCCATTACCACCACCCTCTGCCTCCTGTCCGTCACCCAGTTTCTAACCCAGTTTATCAGCTTGTGCCCCGTTGCCAGACTACTCATCTTGTGAATCAGCCTTCTGTGTTGGACGTTGTTGAAGGCTTTGCTAAAATCAAGGCAGGTGACATCAATCATCCCTCCCTGATTTACTTCCTTAATGAGGCATTAGGGTTTCCAACCTTAATGCCCCTCCGTCACCCTGCAGAGACTGACAGGCATTGGGGGTGTCTCTTTGGGTTATCGCCCATAATGCTCATGCCATTCCACCCCCACCCTGCAGACACTGACAGGCATCACGGTGTGCCTTGAGGTCTTTGGCCTCAATGCTCACCCCATTCCATAATGACATAAGCTGAGATGGGTGCAGTATAGGAGAATGGGGTGAACGTTTGGGCCAAAGACTTCAAGGCACACCCCAATGCCTGTCACTGGCTGCAGGGTGGGGATGGGGATGGAATGGTGTGAGCATTACAGCCGATCACCCCAAGGCACATGCCTGATGCCTGTCAGTCTCTACAGGGTGGGGGGGGGCATTACAGTTGGAAACCCTAATGCCCCAGATGTTTATTGATATTTTCACTCCAAATTTTCAATATGAGATTTTTGGGACACCACCTCATGAACAGTGGCACTATCATTTTGTTACTCAATCCCAAAAGGTGATTTTGCGCAGCGACTGCACCATTTGGCGCCACAGGTGCTAAGACACATTTTGGGCAGGATGTGAAAAATGACAGTTGTACTGTTCATAAGGAGGTTTGAAAAAATGGCAGTGTTGAAAATCTGGAGTGCAAATATGAGAAACTGGCAAAATTACAAGCGTGCATAGAAACTGTGCAATGCACGCCCGTAACGCAGTCATTTTTTTGAATTGTTTCACCAAATTTTCAACATGGGCTTTTTGGGACATCCCCTGATGAACAGTGGCACTATGATTTTGTTACTCCATCCCAAAAGTTGATTTCACACAGCAACCACGCCATTCAGTGCAACTGGTGCGAAAATGCATTTCAGGCAGGATGTGAAAAATGACAGCTGTACTGTTCATAAGGAGGTGTGAAAAAATGGCAATGTTGAAAATCTGGAGTGAAAATATTAAAAATTGGCGATGTTATAAGGGTGCAAAGAAACTGCGCAGTGCATGCTCGTAACACAGTCATTTTTTGGAATTTTTTCACCAAATTTGCAACATGGGCTTTTTGGGACCCCACCTCATGAACAGTGGCACTGTCATTTCATTATGTGGTCCCAAAATGTGATTCTGTGCAGCGACCGCAAAATCACCTTTCGGGACCGAGGAATGAAATGATAGTGACATGTTCAAAAGGTGGGGTCCCAAGAACCCCATGTTGAAAATTTGGGCCCAAAATTCCTAAAAATGGCTGAGTTATCAACATAAGTTGAAACCCCCATTGACTCCCATTATACGGCTTACCTTTCATTCTTTCAGTTTGTCTGTCGGCTTGGGAGAGTGCAGACGTGTCCCACTCGACAGAAGATCACGTCCGCCAACCTCAGAGGATAAGTATGGGGTAAGAGGAGGGTGCAGGGAGATGGGTGCACAGATGGAGGGTCAGTATGGGGGAGGAGGACGGGGGAGACAACGAGGGATGGTTTTCGTTTTTACAGGTGAAAAAAAAATAGACTGCGAGGGAAGGTTTTCTTTATTTACAGGTAAAAAATAAATATAAATTTAAGCACACTGGGGTGGGCTCCCAGTGTGCCACAATAGTGGTGGGAAGGGGGGATGCTGACACAGGGATTGAGTACCCCAATGTTGGCTAGGGATATAGACGGGTTGGGGTGGCGGATCCGACACTGGGAGTGGGCATCCCAGTGTTGGAAAGGGAAAGGGGAAATTGTTTAACCAGGAAAAACACACTAAGCGGCAGCAGGGAAAGGGGGCGTTGTTTAATAAGGAAAGACACACTAAGTGGCAGCAGGGAAAGGGGGCGTTGTTTGATAAGGAAAGACACACTAAGCGGCAGCAGGGAAGGGGCGTTGTTTGATAAGGAAAGACACCGTAGCGCGCAGCAGGAAGGGGCGTTGTTTGATAAGAAAGACACCGTAAGCGGCAGCAGGAAAGGGGGCGTTGTTTGATAAGGAAAGACACCGTAAGCGGCAGCAGGGAAAGGGGTCGTTGTTTGATAAGGAAAGACACAGTAAGCGGCAGCAGGGAAAGGGGTCGTTGTTTGATAAGGAAAGACACAGTAAGTGGCAGCAGGGAAAGGGGGCGTTGTTTGATAAGGAAAGACACAGTAAGCGGCAGCAGGGAAAGGGGTCGTTGTTTGATAAGGAAAGACACCGTAAGCGGCAGCAGGGAAAGGGGACGTTGTTTGATAAGGAAAGACACCGTAAGCGGCAGCAGGGAAAGGGGGCGTTGTTTGATAAGGAAAGACACCGTGAGCGGCACCAGGGAAAGGGGGCGTTGTTTAATAGTGAAAGGGGGCGTTGTTTAATAAGGAAAGACACACTAAGCGGCAGCAGGGAAAGGGGGCGTTGTTTAATAAGGAAAGACACACTAAGCGGCAGCAGGGAAAGGGGGCGTTGTTTGATAAGGAAAGACACAATAAGCGGCAGCAGGGAAAGGGGGCATTGTTTCATAAGGAAAGACACACTAAGCGGCAGCAGGGAAAGGGGGCATTGTTTAATAAGGAAAGACACACTAAGCTGCAGCTGAAGGGCTTGCATCAAAATGTTTGCCAAGATGAGCCCCCTCAGCAAACCAGTGTCATCAGGACACTGCCTGCTGGTTTGCCAGCCACAGACCAGCCCCTGGCCATTGGGCTGGCACCCCTCACACCACTCTCTAGCAACTCTCATATCAACATGTTAATCTGTGCTTGCGTGCGCGACGAACATGAAAAGGGTTGCAAAAAAAAATAAGATTTTAATTCAATGCAGTTCTCCTTAAAGAAATGTAAAGTGTCTTAGCTAGACGATCTACTCAGGAGAGCTGCTTAGCAAAGGGAATTATGAGGACTAGCTGTAAAGGAAAGTTTATTTTTATTTACTTCTATTTTTGACCAGGAAAGGCACATTAGGCCATGAAAGTAATACCTTTCATGGGACATGCTCTACAGCACAGACCTCCCCCCCCCCATACACATAACAATACATGGACTCTGTTTTTTTGGAAGCAGTATAGCGCAGTGGTCTAAAGCTCTGAGCTGCAAACATAGAGACTTGGGTTTGAATCCCACAGCCCCCACTTACATACTGTGTAACCCTGAATAAGTCACTTAACTTCCTTGTGCTCCCAGGTTGCACCTGGAAACAAGCTTTGGCTTAGTGTGCCTCTCCTGGTTAAACTATTTGCCCTTTCCCCTTTTTTGTTAATTTAAATGCCCTGCTTTGGGCTCCAGCAAGTGTTACCACCTGTCCTGATTTTCACAGGACAGTCCTGATTTGGGCAGATGTGTCCTGCAAAAAGACAAGAAAATACTACATGGACCCTAAATGAACCCTCTGGTACCTCTACTACTTCCTGTCTCCCACCCAAACTCACTCCCCCCCTTTTTCCTGTCCCCTCTCACTTACTCTCCCGCTCACCACCTTTCCCTCCTCTCTAGCCTCCTTTTGGCGCCTAATGATCACCCTCTCCCTGGAAGTTTCCTTAACCTCAAATTGTCTACTCGCTTGAACCTGTTATAGCTTGTTTTTCTATGAACTTAAAAACGTTACTGCCTTAAACTGTTAATAGCAAATTTATGATGTAACTTTCCTGTCTGGTTTTACCTGTAATGTGTATCGTGCTTTGTTAAATGTTCTTTGTGACGTGGAACCTTTGTAAAAGAGCCCTGGCTCAAAGGTATTAATTCCTAGACTAATAAACTAAAACTAAACTAAACATGTCCTGACCTTATTGCAGAAAAAATATTTTCTATCTTTCCTCTAAATGTTACAAAAAAACTATCATTGACCAGATTAGAGCGCAGAGTGAGACAATAAAACCAGATGCATTTGCTTTGACAGAGACGTGGCTAACAAAAAAGAATAAAGATTCTGATATATTAGTTAATGATTATATTGCTTTTGGACTAGATAGAACAAATAAAAGGGTGGGGGGTGTTGATTTACTTAAATGAAACTTTTAAAGGTCATATTAAGCTAGCTAGGTCAATTCCAGGGCAATTGGATCTCTTAGTGCTTCAAGTTCAAGGACAATCAGGTTTTCTTTTTAACCTTGCAGTTTGTTATAGACCGCCTTCATTTAGTGCTGCAGTACTACAGACATTGAGTGAATATATTGTCCCTTTTCTAAAAAAAAAAAAACGAATTTATACTCATGGGTGATCTTAACTTGAACATCTGAATGCCTATATGTTCATGTGTATGTTTCCTATACTGTATCTTGTACTCTCCCGGGTCGTGTTTGAAAATAGGCAGGGATATTGCCTAATGCACTTACCCAGTCATCAAAAGCTAATAAATAAATAAATAAATGTTGGTACCTCAGCAGGGCATTTTGAATTAGTCTACGGCTCTTAATTTATCTCAGTTGATTACTTTACCAACAAGACCACATAAACATAATAGTGATAAGGATACACTTTAAGATTTAATTTTAACAAACAGATCTGATAGATATATCTCCACTGTGCATGAATTGGACTTAAGTGATCATTGTTACACTTCTTGCATAAGGGACATGAAGAAGGAAAAAAATCCCAGACCAATTAATTAACGTTAGGACCTTTAATACATTTAATGATCAGGCCTGTATGAGGGACTAGCTGATACTGATAGGAAATTGTTCTATATTTGTCCAGATGCAGAATTGGCTTGGTCTTTTTTTAAATAATCCTTACTTGAAGTGATTAATAAACATGCGTCATTTAGCCAAAAAAGAGCTAGGAAATGAAGGGTACCCTGGATATCAGGAGAAGTTAAGCAGTTTATAAAAACTAAATCTCAACTATGGCAAAAGGTAAGGGAGACTGAAAGCCCAACAGATAAACAAGCATTTAGAGCTATTAGAAACAAATGCACTTTAGAGGTCAGAAAGGCTAAGAAGGATTATTATATTAAGCACTTTACAGATTCACAAGGCAATCCTAAGCAACAAGGAGGGGTACAGAAATACTGAAAGGAAAACAAGCACCACCATCTTTACCAACTACCTTAAATTATGAAGGGGAGGTGGTGCTTGCAGCTAGTGATCAGGCAGCGGCATTTAATGCGTTTTTTTCTATCTGTAGGCCAGACTTTTGACGGGGAACACTCTGGTCTTGCTGCACCTGACAGAG
This sequence comes from Neoceratodus forsteri, assembly GCA_016271365.2. Lineage (NCBI taxonomy): Eukaryota > Metazoa > Chordata > Ceratodontiformes > Ceratodontidae > Neoceratodus > Neoceratodus forsteri. Next base: position 276,010,564 of record CM028138.1, on the reverse strand, counting down.
ATGCTAATTTCATAAAAAATCTGGATAGACCTATTTTTGCCTTCCATACAATAACACCTGATGCAGTGTCAAAACAACTTCAAAAACTGGATACTAAAAAAAGGCCCAGGGTGTGATGGTATTTCCCCAGTTTTTTATAAAATAGCTTCATGTATTATATCACATCATTTGGCATATTTGTTTAATTTTTCCCTTTCCAGTTTTGATTTGCCTTTGGATTGGAAGACAGCATCTGTTATCCCTATTTTTACGGGAGGGGATCTGGCAGATCCAAAGTCCTATCGACCAATTTATATCCTCCCGATATGTGTGAAGGTGTTTGAGAAACGTATACATCACCAGTTAAGTCAGTATTTCACAAAATATACAGTCATCTCTCATTTACAATCAGGTTTCAGAAAGGGATACAATACTAGTTATATAATGTATGGTAGAACGCTGTTAATAGCAGAAAATTATCTTTTGCTAGTGTTGTTATGCCATTGATGTGACGTTGCTGTGTTGTTAACCCATTGATGTAACGTCACATCGATGGCATAACAAATTGGAACCCACAGGCATTGTCATCTTCAAGGCAGCACGGCAGCCCGCGCGCTGTCAAAAGCAGTCAAAATAAAACAGACAAACAGTGGCAAAGCCCAAATGCCGTAACACAATGTTCACCCGTCGCAAAAACAGAACTGATCCCCCCATAGCATTTAGTTTGCATGAGCGTGTGTGTTTTTCTTTTGTTAATATACAGTTCACAAGCAAACTGTTAATTTTTTCATTCTAAATACAATTGTTTTATTTGGCAAATGAAACCGACTATATCGTTGTGATCCTGCTAATGTAAGAGGTTGTTTTTTTTTTTTAATCAGAGTCCTGCTTACGCTTGAAAATGTGACAAAATACCGATGCCCATGCACTATAAAAGACAATGTATGGGCATTGGTGGTCAATCACACTATGTTAGTGCCTCATGGTTACCTTGGCAACTTTAGTTTGACCTCTCGAGGTGCACTCTCGAGGTTAACTAAAGTTGCCAAGGTAACCACTCAGCACTAGCATAGTGTGGTTAACCACCGATGCCCATACACTATCCTCTATGTTATAGCTAAAGTGGTGGACAATGTGCTGAATGCCTTCGATGGAAATTCCAGTGTACCATCTATATTCCTGGATCTATCAAAAGCATTCGACACTGTCCACTATACAATTCTACTAAATCGTTTGAAATCTATGGGTCTGGGTATTCCTACCTTGATGTGGTTTAGTTCATACCTCACTGGTAGGTGTCAGTATGTCAGAGTGAGGGGTGCCTATTCAGATCCAGTTAAAATAAAGATATCCAAATAAAAGAAGGCAAGAAAGTTAAGTAAGTTAAAACACATAAAAAGGGTTTTGCTTGCAAAAAGCCTAATTGTGTTGGGGGGGGGGGGAGATAAGGCTTTGGGGGATTCTAATTTGTACAGTTTTCCTTTAATTTATTATTTTTAAATGTTTTGGTCTTAGGAATATATTTATTGGCCCTTTGGAGAATGATTTTATTTAACATAACCCACATGGCTTCTTTATCACAGTTATTAAAGAGAATATTCCAGTTTATCTACAATAACACTTAACAGAATTTTTTCCACGTTTGCCTTTTTATATATAAAGATTTCAGTTTTGCCATGTACCTTTCATCAGTGAAACTTCAAATTTTACTTGATTATGGTCGCTGTTTTCCAATGGTGGCCCAACTCTGCAGTTTTGTATGTTAACGTTTTCTGTCCCTAACACAATGTCAGGTATTTTATAGTAATTTATGGTAGGTTCAGATGCATACTGTTGCATATGGAGCTGTTCGCAAACAGCTAAAAACTGTCTACTCATAGTAAATAATGCTGTAGTGTGCACCCAGTCTATATCATTGAAGTTGAGGTCCCTCATTAGGATAACCTCACCTAAGTCACTTGCCAGTTCAATTTTTGTCATAATTTCTGATGTGATATCTGCTTTAGTATCAGGTGGGTGATAACAAAGGCCGACTATAGGGGAGTGAGGTAGAGTTATGGATAATTTAACACACAGTGGCTCAGTAAATACTGATGCCTTTAATTTATGTGAAATATCAGTTGATCCAAAACTAGAATTTGTATATAATGCTATTCAACCATCCTTTTCGGTGAGTCTATTGTTAAAGAACAAATCATAGCTCGGGATGATTCTGTCCCATACATCAGACCACCACATCTCTGTTACAGCAATTATACCTGGTTTTCCCCAAGCACACAAGGCTAGTAGTTTGTTACATTTATTATTTCAACTATGCACATTAACTAATAAACCCTTGATTTTATTTTTATTTATCTTCTTTCATGTTCCTCAGGCACTGACATTATGAAGTGGTAACAGGGATTGACTCCGATTCTCCCCCCGGGTTATTTAGTTTAAATTCATTGTATCTAGTGCGGTCAGAAAATGAGTGCTTAATTCCTTGGCGCCAATCTTGTTAAGATTTACTATTTAATTATGTAATAGTGAAAACTTGCACTTAAAACATTGTTATGCTATGTAAACATGCAATGCCTTGTAAGTTGTACACTGTATCTACTAATCTTTATGTCAGTACCATGTCCACTTGCCGTCAGACATTTTTCCTCAACAGGACACTACTGAAAACGAACTCTGATCAATGGTTTTTAATTCTGAATAAAACTGAACTGAATTGGCTTGGAGCAAGGCAAAACAGTGCAACAGCAATTCAAAAACTGGAAGAGGTACCCGTCTAGGTAGCTAGGTAAGCACAGGTACTGAGTGTCATTTTATTGTGCACTACCCTTCTGAACACCTCAGAGCACTTTAACAGTTTTGTACAAAGCAACATCAAGGCACAATTCACATTATTAATTATATAATTAGCAAACATAGACAGTTTACAGAATGAACAACTACAGACTACAGTACTGCAATAAAATAAAGCAGATATTAAGTGATACAATAAAATCCAGGCACTAACAACTGGCAAGGAAAAAGGGCCTAGAATGGGAGGGAGTTGCACTAGGAAAGGAGGGAGTGAGGAGGAAAGCAGCAGGCTGATGCAGGAGGTATGAATGGAGATTAAGTGAGAGGTAGAGGTGCAGAAGGGCTAGAGGCAGGCACGGGAGGGGGCACAATGATCTTGGTATCAGGGGTCAATCTCTAGTGACAGTTAAGTACCCCAACCATTCTGAAATGTGACGCCTGGGGCCTGATATTCAAATATGGGCAAAAACAGAGTGCAGCTGGCCCGGTGGCGCTGAGGGTTGAGGCGCTGGATGCCACACCTCGCGCTGCACCGGCGACCCGGGTTCGGGAACGGACTCAGGTGGCCGGGGGTCGGCGGAGAGAAGGAGGATCGGCGTCCCCATCGGATGCTCTCCTCCCTCAGGGGTGGGTTACCAAGAGCGCGTGCGCTCTGCATTCCCTTCCATAGCGGTGGAAGCACCGGCAGAGAGGAAAGTGAAGCGGCTTCGTCGGGCGAGAGGGCGTCACGCCACGCATGAGGGCCTGCGCGCGCAAGCATGCTACCACTGGGACGACGTCCCTAGCGCAAGGCGTCCTGGGGGAGTGGGGACGTCGAGGAGAAAACCAGAAAAACACCCTCTGGCAGCCCTAGATGAAGTCCGCCCTAAGTCCTACCGGACCACCTACAGGACAGACCCCAATGTGCGAGGAGAGAAGGATGGGCACTCTAGGGGCAGATCCCTAAGGTAGGTACCGGGGGACATGAGCAGACGGAAGGAGGGGGCACCAGAGGCAGTAAAGGAGGGATAGAGACGAAAATAAAAAAAAAAAAAGAGTGCAAAGGTTTATTCTGCACTTGCCCTTGTACCCAACCCAGAGGTTGCTACATTCAGTTGGATAGCACGCCAGCACTATCTGACTGAATATAGTGCCACGTTGGCACAGTACTGGGTCAGTTAGCATTGCCTCAGCATGGACCTGGGCTGTATGCAGACCATAGGCAACTGCAAGGAACTGCGCCCCCAGGCCTGATAATGCAGGGAGCCCATGACATGATATTCAGGCAAAAATGCAAATGAGCCCATTGGGCATGAAAAGCCCTAAGGGACCTTTTGCATGCCCATTATGGGCTCATTTGCTTGGGTTTGCACCTGTCCTGTGTCTGCCTGCCAAGTTAGGCATGGTGGCAAGCGCCAAACAGCTATCCCTTCCATACAAATGTCCTCCCTCATATTCATTGGCACCCCCACCCTCTAATCACCTGCCACCGCACTTTCACGTGAAATGGAACCACACAGTGCTGCCATATTATCAAATTCCAGACTTTACAACAAGAAATTGTTTACATAGGCTGGGGTAAGGGGATGACATGGGGGGGCTGCAGTAACACTGTCCGCCACCAGGGCCTTGTGCCCCATTAAGTCAGGGTTTGCAAAGGCTGTAACTTGCACATGTTTGGGTGGCAGTTACCACCTGTGCAAACCTTTGAATTTGCTGCTGCGTCTGTGTACTGGAGTGGCTCTCCTCATTTGCATGGGTGCAGCGGCCACTTAGTGCTCAGGTGCTAAGGGGTCTGCCTGTGCTGTGAGGGGCTCTGAATAAAGACCTCTGTCATGATTTGGGCACAAAAACCAATTAGCATGGGAAGACACCCCTTACTGCCCCGCACCATCTTTTAAATATCTGGCCCCAGGAGCCTATCCCCACTACAGTTAGGTTGTCAGCCTCTCCCCCAGTAAGAATTCCAACACTGGGAGCCCATCTTTAGTGTAATTAATGTCCTCCAACCTCCAGTATAAGTTGTGACACTGGCAACCCTATCCCTGGTGTTGCTAATTTCTTCCGACTCAACCTCCAGTACAAGGTGTGACAACAGGAACTCAGTCCCTGTGTTGCTAATACCTTCTGACCCAACCTCCAGTAAAATTTGTGACAATGAGAACTTTATGCCTGGTGTTGCCAGTAAAAAAATATTTTTTAAACTATTTTTTATTTTTCATGCAAACCACAAAAACCTTAAATAAAAGGAATAATACACTTCAGTGCATGGTATTTTAGGGGATATTGCCGCTTTTTGGCTCATGAGTCGTAGCTCACAATGTACCAAGGCATGGCAATATCAAATGATATACCACACCCTGTTGTATATTATTCATTAATTATTGCATAGGTGATCTAATGAAATAGTTGCACACAGTGTCTGTTTCATGAGACTGCATTTGCAATAATAAAATTCAGGTGGCAGACAGCCCCAGAGGTACAGTAAGTGGAATGGTTATGTCAGCTGCTGTCACAAGCTACGAGTTTGGGGGTTGAGGGTAGGTACCAATGGATGCCAGGGACAGATTGGCTTGTGTTAAGGTGAGTGAAGGGAGAGGGTGGCACTGGGCACCAGTGATGCTTCTGGTGTGATATGGGGTGAGAGAGGTGCATGCCACTGAATGCCAGAGTGACTGGCTTGGGGCAAGGTGAGGGAGGGTGTACCACTGGACATCAAGGATTGCTTTGTTTGGGGCAGGTTGCAGAAGGGGAGCCACTATACCCCAGGGACTTCTTGGTACAAAAAGCCTGTCATTACATCAGTTAGGGTTGAAACACTAACCCAGAAAAATAGGGAAAGATACCCTGAACCTTTGAGATGGTGTTGTGTGGTGTTCCTGTGGGTTAGAATGATTACCATCTGTATTATCCTAGCTTCAGCATTCTTTCTCAGCGTGGGTGCGTGAATAGATTTTGGTGCATTTGACATTGCTAATGTTAGGGTAACACTAACGCCTCTCTAAATAATCATTTGAACCCTGAGAAACACCACACCACACAACTAGAAAGGAGTGTGTTTATTCTTAGAAAAAACACTTGTACCTTCCAAACATTTCAAAAGTAATCTTATGTGACATTTCTATAATTCTTGAAGCTATATTTTGAAAGCTGTAACATTTGAACTGTTAATCATGAAAACATATTTTTTTTAAATGAAAACTTTCATTCCAATCAACATGTATAGGGCCTTAATAATACAGTTCTCCTGTGTTGCTACATGCATATATATATGTCGATATATGAACATACGAAATTTGCCAGCAGATAAAGGCCTAGAGGTCTATCATGTCTGCTCGAATGTGCAGCTAGCACCCCTTATTCTGCAGCTGCCCCTCCCTTCCACCCTTCCCCTTCATTAACCCTCCCCCTTGTCCTGTCCCATCCTCGTTTGAAGCAGTCCACTGTTCTACTGCATACCACTTCTGCAGGTAATGCATTCCACCCAGCCACCACCCTCTCTGTAAAAAAGTGTCTCCTCATCTCCCTCCTGAACCTTCCTCGCTCCAGTCTCATATCATGGCCCCTGGTGGCCCTCCCCTCCCTTACTTTGAACAGCCCCTCTGTACCTGTCTTGTTTATTCCTTTCATGTATTTAAAGGTTTCAATCATGTCCCCCCTGTCTCTCCTCTCCTCCAGTGAGTACATGTTCAACTCCTTCAACCTCCTCTCATATGATAAGTCCCCCAGACCCTTGATCATCTTTGTCGCCCTGCGCTGCACTCCCTCCAGTAACTTAATGTCCCTCTTCAGATACGAGCGCCAGAACTGCACGCAGTACTCCAGGTGTGGTCTAACTAATGACCTATACAGTGGCAGAATCACCTCCTTCCTCCTCGAGGATATACCCCTTGCAATACAACCCAGCATTTTGTTGGCCTTTGCAGCTGCCTTCCTACATTGTGCCGAGTTGTTCATTGACCCTGTGATGAGCACACCCAGATCCTTCTCCTCCTCTGTCTGGGCTAGCTGCACTCCCCTAGCTGGTAAGTCCTCCTTGGGTTCTTCATCCCAAAATGCATCACCTGCACTTTTGGCATTAAAGCCCAGTCGCCAGGTGTCTGACCAGGTTTCAAGCTTTGCCAGATCATCCTGCAACCCCTGCCATCCCCTAGGTCATCCACCACCGCCAACCTTGGTATCATCAGCAAACAGACTGATCTTGCTCTTGATGTCCCATGATATGTCTGCAATGAATATCCCAAACAACACTGGTCCCAACACCGAGCCCTGTGGGACACACGCGTCACTGCCCTTGGGTGTGAGAGCTCCCCACCCACCACCACCTCTGTTGCCTTCCCTGCAGCCAGTTTCCTACCCATCTCACCAGCATTGCACCTGCCCCTGTGCCTACTAACTTCCTTCCCAGCCTTCCATGTGGCACTGGTCGAATGCCTTACTGAAGTCCAGATACAGGACATCCACTGCATGTCCCTGTCCAGTTGCCTAGTTACCCAGTCATATAACTCAACCAGGTTGGTTTGGCAGGATCGGCCACATATGAAGCCATGCTGTCTGCTGTCCTGTAGTCCTTTGGCCTCTAAGAGGCCACCAGCCTCTCCTTCAGAATAGTCTCCATTAGCTTACCCACGATGGATGTGAGGCTCACTGGTCTGTAGTTTCCGGTTCATCCTTGGGGCCACTCTTGTGGAGGGGCACCACATGAGCCATCCTCCAGTCCTGAGGTACACACCCCGAATGTAGCAAGGCATTAAATAGGTCTGCCAAAGGTCCTGCAAGGACCTCTGCCAGCTCCTTCAGTACCCTGGGGTGGATGCCATCTGGGCCTGGTGCCTTGTCCACCCTCAGTGCCTTCAAACCCTCTCGAACTCTGCCCTCCATGATTTCCCCATCTGTCACCACTTCCCCCCCTGCGTCTGCCATTTCTCCCATCTTGGGTGTCACCCCCCTCTTCTCTTTAGTAAATACTGAGCAGAAGTACTCATTTAGTGCTTCCGCCTTATCGTACCCTGCTTCCACCCAACCCCCCTCCTTCCTAATCCTTACTATGTGGTCCTTACAGCTCCTTTTCTCCCTGATGTACTTAAAGAAGTCCTTCTCCCCCTTCTTAATGCCTTGTGCCAGCCTGAGTTCCGTAGATGCTTTGGCTCCCCTTACTGCCCTTGTCACCTCCTTCAATTCTGTCAAGTACTCCTCTCTGTCCTCCCCCTTCCCTGTTTTCTTGTACTTCCTAAAGGCAGCTCTTTTCCTCCTTACCTTTTCCATGACCTCCTTGCTCAACCAGCTCGGTTTCTTAGCCCTAGCCTTCTTGCTCTGGGCTTTGCAGCAGGTTTGGTTGCCTCCACTATCCCCAACTTATGAGCTCCCATCTCTGGTTAGTATCCATACTAGAATGAATTCTGGCCAGGTACCCTTTTACCACTTCCCCATCCTCCCAAAGTCAGCCCTCCTGAAGTCCAGCACTCTTGTGCCAGATTCCCACTCCTTCCTTGCCCATATCCAATGTGAGCCATACTGAGTGGTGGTCACTCCCTGACAGCGGTTCCTCCACTGTAAGTTCTCTCCCACAAAGTCCCCATTTGCCAGCACAAGGTCAAGGGTATTCCCTAACCTGGTTGGTTCACTGACCATTTGCAGCAGGAAGCTGTCCTGGAAGGCATCCAGCAGTACCTGCTCCCTTCTGTTCCTGGTTGTTGGGGTGCTCCAGTCCACTCCTGGCATGTTGAAGTCCCCCACAATCACCACACTACCCTTCTCGCAGGTCCTCCTGATCTGTCCCACTAGTTTCCTGTCTAACTCCTCCATCTGAGATGGTGGCCTGTACACCACTCCCATTCTAAGAATCCTATTCTTGGAATCCTGGATTTGCACCCAAAGTGACTCTGTACTACCCTCCTCCCCTTCCTCCCTTACACACTTCAGTCCTTCCTTCACATATGGTGCCACCCCCTCCTTTCCCAGTCACCCTGTCCCTACGAAATAACCTGTACCCTGGTACAGACAGGTCCCAGTCATTATATTGGGTGGCCCATGTTTCCGTGATGGCTGCAATGTCCCCTCTACCTCTGCCATGAGAACCTGCAACTCTGCAGTTTTTCCTCCCAAGGCTCCTAGCATTAAGGGTAACCACCTTCCACCCTTTCCCCCTCCTCCCATCCTGCCCTCCTTTCCTAGCATCACCAATAGTACTTGCCATTTGTCCTTTGTCACTGTTATGGGGGGTAAGCTCATATGATTTCCCAGCCTGTGGTCTCTGCATATCTCTTCCCCAACTGCCACCCCCCACTCCTAGTTTAAACTCCCAACTTCCTCTATATATTCTTCTATCCTCTGCTTCAACACTTTCTTTCCTTCCTCACTCAAGTGTAGTCTGTCCTTGGCATAGAGACTACTGTCCTCCCAGGTCCCTCCCCACCCCCCAACAGCCCATACCCTTTAGCACAACACCAGGTTCTTAGCCATCTGTTAAATTCCTCTATTCTCAGCTTTCTTGTTGTGCTTGCCTTTGGCATCGGAAGTATCTCAGAAAAAGTTACTGATCTTCCTGCCCCCTCACATAATTGTGCTAGTTCCTCAAACCTCCTCTGGACTATATCTACTGTCTTGTCAGCCAGGTCGTTTGTCCCAAGATGTATAATTAAATGAGGCTTGCCCTACCCTTCTAGCATATTTCAGAACAGACTGTCCACCCTTTCGCTGTCATTCCTGGCATGGCCTCCACCCAAATGCGACTATGCCTCTCCGCCTTGCTACCCCACCTAACTCCTCTTAGTATTGGGTCCCCAGCACTAAGATTCCACCTCTTACTCCTGCTTGCTTCCTTTCATCTCCTCCCTCATTTCCAGCTCCTCTTCTTCCTCCTGCACATTATTATGCCTTTTACCCATGTTGCAGTTTTCCCAGCAGAACTTCCCCCCGCTCCAGTTTGGTCCAGGCATTTATCAATTACTCCTCTAATTTCATCACTTCCCTCCTCCACCTTCTTCCTCGCTAGCAGTGCAAAACTATTTTCTGAAGGCCCTTCACAAATGCCCGCTCCCTCTCTCTGCATAGTAACCTGTTCTCTCCTTTCCACTCCATGACTTTTGCCACTTCTTCGCCTCCCCTCACAAGTCCCGATTGCCTCCTTCCATTTGACTTTTGTCTCTTGACCTGGTTTCCCCGGCAATCGTTCTTCCTGGCCTGGGCCCCTATGTCTCTGCTTCCCTTCTTCTGAGCCTCTCCTCACCACTGTTGGCTTAAATTGCCCTCCCTCATCTCCCCTTCTTCCTCCCTCCAGTATTGGGCTAAACCCACCCCCAATCTGCCTTGCCTGTCTTAGTTCCTCCTGCAGACCCTCAATCTCCTTTCTAAGTTTTTCTATGTGGTTGCACACTAAACATCCTCCCACTCTCCAGGCAATGTGTAGAAGATTGGTGCACCGCAGTTGTTGCAGCCTACCACCCTACCCATTGCTGTCGTTGCCCACCAGCGACCCCCCACCCTTCCAGATGCAGGATACCAAACACTCCCCCAAGTCCCCACTCTCCCCCCTCTATCAGTGCAAAACATTCTTTATTTCCCTTACCTCCTTTGTTGCACACGTTTAGATATGTTGAGCAACTGCTTTTTATATTCCTATCCACACTCAAAAATACTTTAAGTAGCCATTGCACAACCTTCTTCAACTCCTACTCCTCCTTTACCCAATGCAATAACTATGAAGTAGTAATAATGAAAGCGCCTAGATTTGCATTTACTTCCCTTCCACTGAGAGAGCAGTCACCTCTTCACTTGCTGCAGTTCCTTTCCTGGATGTCTGCTTCTGTTATGACAGGTGCAAATCCTTTGCCTGTTTGAGGAAGTAATGTCAGAACCCTAGTACAAAGGGAATAATTGACTAGGGGTGGGTGGGAGTGAGGGGTTTGGGTGGGTGGGACCAGCCCAAGTCTTCCGGAAACAATCAGGTAGCTGGGGCCTCTAGTCAGACAATTAGCACCCTTCCCCTCAAAACTTTGCAGCTAGTGAAGCCAGCAACAATGAATCCATTCTACTCAAAGCCCCAACATAGGTTTGCTACCCAAAGAAACAGGACACCAATTCAAACAAGCACCAACAATACATCAAAATAGGTTTGGAATTATAAGATATAGGTCTCCAATTCAAAGAAACAGACCAGTTAAATTACACCAATTATGTTTAAAAGAGAAGAAATAGGCCTCTACAAATGCAGCCTGCCACACCGTAAACCAAACAAATGAGCCCACTTTTAGCTACCAAAACAGGTTTCAAAATTCCAACAGCCCCAAACAATACCCTGCTAGCCCCTTAGTAGTAAGAAAGAAAATAAACATTCTACCAAGTAGAATCCATGAAAAACAATGTAAAACAATGTACTGTAGATCTGATCCTGTCCCCCTTCTAGTTCCTTCTGAGAAGCCAAAGCACTGACTCCACACCTGATTCAGCTCTGCCTCCCTGCTGAGTGAGACCTGGCCAGACAAATTAGCACCTTCCCCACTCAAAACTTTTGCAGCTAGTGAAGCCAGCAACAATGAATCAATTCTACTCAAAGCCCCAACATAAGTTTGCTACCCAAAGAAACAGGACACCAATTCAAACAGCTTCACCAACAATACATCAAAATAGGTTTGGAATTATAAGATATAGGTCTCCAATTCAAAGAAACAGACCAGTTAAATTACACCAATTATGTTTAAAAGAGAAGAAATAGGCCTCTACAAATGCAGCCTGCCACACCGTAAACCAATATAATATGTTGTTAATAATGACAGGACTTAGTAAATCATTTCATGTGTTTTTTATATCATACTAACATACTAAAATGCCAGCAGAATAGGCCTAATGGTCTTTCGCATCTGCTCGTTTGGTCAGCCCCCACCCTGGGAGCTGACCTTGCTGCCCCCTCACCTTCTCTGGCTTCTCCCTTCCCAGTTCCAGATATTCTCGCTGCATTGGATTTTGCTTCCAGAACCCTTCCCCTGTACCTGTACCACCCCCTCTTGAACCCCTCCACCATCTCTGCCTCCACCAGCCCCCTAGGCAGCGCATTCCATGGCTCCACTACCCTCTCAATGAAGTAGCACCTCCTCCTTTCTCCCCTGAATCTTCCCCCCTCCATATTCCACCCATGCCCTCTAGTGGCCCCTTCCTCCTTCCTTCGAAGCACCCTGACTGCTCCTCCCCTATTTACCCCCTTCATGTACCTGAAGACCTCTATCATGTCCCCCCGGTCCCTTCTCTCTTCCAATGTGTACATATTTAGCTCTTCGAGCCTCTCCTCATAGGTCCTGTCCCCCAAGCCCCAAATCATTTTGGTTGCCCTCCTCTGGACCCTCTCCAAGAGTTTAATGTCCCTCTTTAAGTGTGGCCTCCAAAACTGCACGCAGTACTCGAGGTGCGGCCTCACCAAGCAGTTATACAGAGGGAGTATCACTTCCCTCCTTCTGGAGGTGATCCCCCTAGCGATGCATCCCAGCATCCTGTTGGCCTTGGCTGCTGCCCTCCTACAAGTCTCCAAGTTGTTCATCTTGACATCCACCACCACCCCCAGGTCCCTCTCAGCCATCGAGACTTGTAGCATTCCCCCAGGGTGTACACTTGGCCCGTGTTTCTGGCTCCCAGGTGCAGTACCTTGCATTTCCCTGCATTGACCCTCAGCTTCCACTTTCTAGACCATCTTTCCAGAGCCTCCAGGTCCCCCTGTAGGGCCACCCTCCCCTCCTCCCCATCCACCACCACCCCCAGTTTTGAGTCATCCACAAGAGACTCATCTCACTCCTGATACCTGTCCTTAAGTCAGAGACATAGGTGTTGAACAGGAGGAGCCCAAGGACTGATCCCTGTGGGACCCTACTAATGACCCTCCTTGGGGATGAGACTATCCCACCAACTACGACCCTCTGGGTCCGGTCCTGGAGCCAATTGCCTATCCATCTGATCATCTGGTTCCCCATCCCCATTTCTCCCAGCTTATCCAACAGGCCTTCGTGAGGAACACAGTCAAATGCCCTGCTGAACTCTAGAAAGAGGACGTCCACTGGTCTACCCAGGTCCAAGGCACTCATCACCCAGTCATAGAACTCCACAAGATTTGTCTGACACGATTTCCCCAGGACGAATCCATGCTGTCTATCGTCCAGGCACCCTGACTCTTCCAGGTCCCCCCCATCCTCTCCTTGACAACGCCTTCCATCACCTTGCCCACCACCGATGTCAGGCTGGCAGGCCTGTAGTTCAATATCAATATGAAACATTTTATATTTTTATATCGATATAGGGTCACTGCAGTGATATCTTATTAATAGATCTACTTAGCTGACTCCAAGCTATCAGTTAAAAAATTAAATCTGTAGCCCAAATGGTTCCAAAGTTATCACATTTTAAAGAACATATCTTTTGAAAGGCCCAACTCTGGAACTGTTGAGGTAGAAACATAATTTTTTAAATGAAAGCTTAGAGTCCAGCCATTAAGAAATACTATTATTATATCATTATCATGTAACAGTAGTAATTATGTTATTGATGCAGAAAAAATAAGAACTTACCATAACAGTAGATCTTCGAGAAGAGCTCTTGCAGCAGGCAATAACCACCAGGACTATGCCACCAGGCACTAGGACCCCACGGAAAAATTCTAGCTAGCAGTCTATGGTGGGGAACCACCCCTTGACATCAGCCCAACCCCCAACATCACCTATGGTATAAAGGGGCGGTCCCCCGGCACCACCTCAGTTCGCCAGCCAGAGACCCAGGTTGCATGAATGATGGGGAACTGAGGAGGTTCTATCATCCCCAAAAGGGAGAAGGAATTATATATACATAACCAGGAGGAAGGAGGGAAGGAAAGCATGCCTGCTGCAAGAGCTCTTCTCGAAGATCTACTGTTGTGGTAAGTTCTTACGTAACTGTACTATCTCACTTCGAGAGAGAGCTCTTGCAGCAGGCAATAACCATCAGTACTGAGTCCCAGGCAGTACAAGGATATGATCCAGGTCAGGTGGATGGGTGGTGGATATATAAATCCACAGGAGCCCCTAAGAGAGCAGTTCCTGGAGAACGGCTAGGCCAAAACCTGCCCTCTTTCTGGAAGCAATGTCCAAACTGTAGTGCTTGATGAATGTGTGACCAGAACTCCAAGTAGCTGCAGCACAGAGATCTGCTGCGGACACATTTCGTAGGGATGCAAATGAAGTGGCAACACCCCTGGTGGAGTGACCTTTAACCGGTCCCAGTAAAGGTTTGTCATACTTTTGGTAGCAAAACACTATGCAATTGACCAACCATTTTGACAACGTCTGCTTAGTCACTGGCACCCCTATCATTCTCGGGGCGAAAGACGCAAACAAATGATCGGTTTTCCTGGAAGCCAGGTACTGTTTACATAAAAACGAAGAACTCTATGGACATCCAAAGTACGTAACAGGGCCTCCCCTCGATTCAAGTACTCTGGGTAGCAGACAGGTAGATGAATGTCCTGGTTAAGTGTAAACTCAGACACCACCTTCAGAAGAAACTCAGGATTAGTACTCAGGAACACCTTGTCCCTGTGAAAAATTAAGTAGGGCACTTTACACATCTGAGCCTGAAGCTTGGAAATCCTCTGGACTGAGGTAATGGCAACTAAAAATAACGCTTTCCAAGACAGGAAGCATAGTTTGCAACTTACGGCTGGTTCAAAGAGAGGTAATGTACGTTTCTCTAACATAAAAGAACCCATGGGGGAATAGGGTCCCATATGGGTGGCTTAATATGCATCATACCTCTCAGGAAGGTACACGATAGATCCAACTGTGCTAGGTTCTGCTGTCCACTGGCGCATGATAGGCTGATACTGCAGAAAGGTGTACCTTTATTGAAGAGTAGCCTAGACCTAAGTCAGACAGGGAAAGAAGGTACTCCAGGACTGAGCTCACCAGGCAGGAGAAATGGTCCTGATGATGAGCGGAAGCCCATAGGCAGAAATGTTTCCATTTCATGGCGTACGTGGCCCTGTTCGAAGGTTTCCTGGCCACCACGAGAACATCTGCTACCCTTGAGGAATCTCAGTACTGGCTCCACACTAAGTCTGCAGGAACCATGCATGCAGGTGCAGGGATTTGAGATCTGGGTGCACCAGCATGCCCTGCTCCTGGGAGAGCAAGTGTGAGGACAGGGGCAGAGGTACTGGAGGCTCTATCACCAGCTGTTGGAGCAATGGAAACCAAATCTGACACGGCCAGAATGGGGATATCAGAATCATGTCTGTTCATTCTGCCTGTAGCTTGAGCAGCACCCTCTGAAGTAGTGAAAATAGAGGGAAGGCATAGAAAAACGTCCCTGTCCAAGAGAGGGACAACGCGTCTCACCAGAAAACACTAGGCCCTGGATCTCGCAAACAGAAATTGGGCAGTTTGGCATTGAGTGGGGACACAAAGAGGTCCAGTTCTGGAAGTCCCCATCTTTCAAAAAGGTCATCTGCTACGGTCTGTAGCAGTTTCCACTCATGAGCCTGAGACCGAGAATAGCTTAGGCTGTCGCCCAAGGTGTTTTGGACTCCTGGAACATATACCGTGGTGAGCTCCTGGTTGTGTTCCACTGCCCAGTGCCAGACTCTCATGGCCTCTCTGCAAAGGAGATAGGAGTTTTTCACCTCCTTGCTTGTTGATGTAAAATACTTCTGACATGTTGTCTGTCTGGATCAATAAGGGACCCGGAAGGGGAACTGTCTGAAATGCCTGTAAGATGTAAAGGACGGCTCTCATCTCCAACACATTTATGTAAATGGCTTCGTTACAAAGTGGTCCATGTCCTCTTGTCTGGTTGTCTTTGAAATGTGTGCCCCACACCAGTCCTGAGGCATCCATTTTCAGTACCTGTTGAGGACTGGGCCTCTGAAAAGGGGCCCCACTCTCCAGATGGGAGGGTGTCAGCCACTACTCCAAGGTCTGGCGCACTGCATTGGAGATCAAAACTTGCTGTTCTAAATTATCCGTATGCTGGTCCCACTGCACGCTGAGGGTCCGCTGAAGAACCCTCATGTGGAGCTGAGCTAAGGGAATGGTCACGATGGTGGCTGCCACATGGCTGAGCAGTTGTAGGACCATATGGGCCGGTACGTGGCTGGATGAGGTTATCTTCCGAGCCAACGACTGGCGATGATCTGCCCTGTGTGAGGGGAGGAAGATTCTTCCCTGGACGTTGCCTAAGATGGCCCCTATGTATTGTAGTCTGACTGGGCCAAGGGGAGGATTTGGGAAGATTTAACATGATCCCCAGGCCTTGGAATAGCCAGAAAGTCTCTTCCAGTGTGTGAAGCAGCTGGTCACTTGCGGGAGCTATCAGGAGCCAGTCATTGAGGTAGGGGTAGATGTATTTTATTTATTTATTTTGAAGGTCAGATTTACAACCTTTGAGTCAGGGACTCATTTACAAAGGCACCTCTTCGCAGGGAGGGTAGACATGGTTACAGTGTGAGATACAACAGTGGTAACATACAGGTGCAATACAGATAACAAAAAGAACACAATATAACAGTGGTTTATGGGATAAAGTTACATGCAGTAAATAGCAATCATGTAAAAAAAACAAAAGGGGGGGGGAGCAGTCCAACGGACATTGTCAAGGTTATGGGCAAGAAATGGGAAGGGACTCCAACATTAGGTTGATTAAGGGCAACTACAGCCTCGGACGCCAAAGAGGTGGTTATGGAGAGTGACTTTAAAGGGACCAATTTTGGTAGACTTAGTGGCAGAGAGCGGAAGGGAGTTGAACCATGTGGGGGTGCGGTAGTGGAAGGACCTTTGGGCTAGGGAGGTCTTGGTACGGGGCACCAGAAAGGTGGCCTTAACTGAGCTACGGCGGGTGGCAATGGATGGGGATGCAAGCCGCAGGGATGTGACCACCACCACCAGGCACTTGGTAAACACCCGAGGTGCCGATGATAGGCCACATGGCAGGGCTTGAAACTGGGAATACTCTCCCTGGAGGGTGAAGCGGAGGTATTTCCTGTGTGATGGCAGGATCTTGATGTGCATGTATGCATCCTGCATGTGTAGGGAACAGAGCCAGTCTCCCTGACAGAGCATGGGTAGCAAGCCTGGAAGGGTCACAGTCCTGAACTTTTTGTACTTGATGAAATTGTTCAGGTGACTGAGATCCAGGATGGGACGGAGGTAACCTGTCTTTTTTGATGCTAAGAGGAAGTGGGAGGATAGCCCCTTCCTCTGAGATGGAGGAACTACCTGGATCGCCTTTTTGACAGGAGGGCTTGGATTTCTGCCCGGATAAGACCTGCATGGGATGGGGAGCAGTGGGTGGGAATTGGTGGGTTGTCTGGAGGCATTTGAGTAAATTCCAGGGCATACCCCCTTTCTATGATTTGGAGCACCCACTGATCTGACATGATGCTGGACCAGCCTGAGAGGTAAAGGGAGAATCATCCTCCTACCGCCTCCCCCTGAAGCTCTGCTGGAGGAAGGGGGGGGCAGGTAGAGAGTCATGCAGAGGCTGTTGGGGTGAGCAAGGGAGCTCTGGCATTCTTGGCATTTCTTGTTCCCTGTGCCCCTGTTGATTGACGGGGAGCTTTTCTTTTGTATCCCCCTTGCTGTTGCTGCCTCCTCCCTTGCTGACCTTGCTGTCTACGAAAGGGCCGATGCCTGGATTGGGACGGCTCTGACTTGTACATTTTGTAGACATCAGAAACAGCTTTTCCTGAGTCCTGCACCCCAGTGATCATCTTCTCTGTCTCTTGACCAAATTGGACTAAACTTTGAAAAGGGCCATCCAGGACACAATCCTGCAAATCCTGTTGGAAGCCTGATACCCTCAACCAAAAATAACACCAGAGGCAGACCCCCGTGGTGGCTGCCCTGGCTGCAGTGTCCGCTGAGTCATATGAAAACCGGAGGACATGTTTCCCCATGTCAGTACTGGACTGTAGAATGGCTAAGAGCTCTATCTTAGATGGGGAGTCAGGCTGGGACCTGGCCAGGTCCATAGCTTTGTTCCATAGGGACTTCTGGCACATGACCATGTGTGCCAGGAAGTTGAATGACCTTGCAGTGCAAGTGGCCGAGGAGCCTTGCAGCCGAACTGATCTATCTTTTTTGATTCTCTGTCTGGAGGTTGAGAGCTCATATGTTTTGGTTGTAGGGTCTGACCATGTGCCGCAGTAAGGACCATGAAGTCGGCCTTCAGCTGTTCACTCAAATGTGGTTCCTCTCTACGTGTGCGATACAGGTGGTCAGCTTTCTTAGGTACCACTGAAGTCATCGAGGGATGCTTCCAGGCCAGTTTTGTAACAGCCTAGAAGGGCTCCACTAATGGAGGAATGACCAAAGGCTTTGGGTCACTTGCCCCCAAGAACTGCACCAGACGGCATCTCTCAGGGTCTAGGTCCTTTGTCTCCTACTGATTTAGAAACTGGATGTGCCTCATCACATCTAAAAAAGTGGGATCGTCAGGAGGAGACCTTGGTGAATCCTTCCTGGTATCTGGAGATTAAAGTGACAATCCTTCATCCGAAGAGTCATGGGGGAAAAATCCCCATTTGACCCCTCTGAAGAATCAGAATGTTGGTCTGGCATCCGCTAGAGTGGTGCCAACATCTGGAGGAGGATCAGGCTGGTGGGTGATGTCCATGCCTCCATCTCCCAGGGATCCCTGGTCTGAGCCACTTGGAGAACAGTGGGCTGGTGTCGGGGCTGGCGAAAGTGAGTTACGTGAAGGTGGGGAGGGCTGTTTAGGTGAAATCAGTATCGGGGTTGGCTCTGGCGGTCTGGGCAGCATATCCCCTTTTATGGTGTTCCACCAACTCATAAAAAGTGCTCCCACTTCTGCAAGAGGTACCATGGGGATTTGCGGGGGTCTGGCATTGGGGTAGGAACATTCCTGGGCCCTGGCATTGGACCCATAGGCTTAGATCCCCTGCTGTCAGACCTGATGGCACCACTGCATCGGTCATCAGATCTGTTGGAGTCTCCTTCTTCAGCATCGGGTGCACTGGCATCTGGTGCCCGAGGGGGAGATGACGACGGAGTATGTGGCGTCGTGTTCTTGGACTCTATGGCACCTGGTATCAGATCCTCTGTTGTCTGCTCTGAGGACAGAGACTTCTTAGAGCCTTGTGGGTCAAGCGATGGTTTGGAGGGTGTCGTCTGCTCTGGCTCCGTGGAGTTCGAGTCTGTAGCTGAAGTGGTCTGACGTTGTTCCGGAGCCCTGGTCAATGCCGGCTTAGAAGGTGAATGAGGCCTCCTCTGGTGCTCATGCTCGTGATGCCTCTTGGTGTTTTCGGGCCCTGTCATCTTGACTGATGACCCCAAGACTACAGCCTTGCGGGTGGTGGGCTACGACCCACCTTCCGACTCAGAGTAGATTGACCCACCTGACTTAGGCCCATACAAGTGTTTGTGGGCCGTATAGTCAGGGAGATTTATTTATTTATTTTATTTAAATGTTGGTAACTGGGTAGGCCCACTCAGACTTTGACAATCCCTTTTTCAGGGGCGACCCAGGATTAGTTACATGTACCTAGAGGGGAAAAGAAAATCAATATTTTTGATTGTACTACAGTATATGGTACATTGATCATGTATACGTGTCGCAGAGATAGACATTACTACAGTTGACATAGGCAAGTTTACGTACGAACAACCTTAATGGTGGCCTTGGAAGGCTCTTGCTCTGAAGACTCCCACCTGACGTCAGGGTAAGGGCGGGAGGCTTCCTCAGTGGTAACCCAGGGAGAGCAATGGAAACTGGAGGGGCAGAGTCAGACCTCGCACCAGAGGTGGCACTCTTTGAAGATTTATGTGGGGACCTGGAGTGGAATTCTGACCTGGACCTGTCCTTGTCTTGGTGATGGTGCTTCCTACTAGATTTCTTTTCTCTGGGGGTGGTCCCTCTGGTCGAGGAAGAAGAAGATGAGCGGTGTCCCAAGTGGGTCTTCTATATGGTGGCCACTTGTTCTTCCAGAAGATAGGCTTTCAAGGCCTTCAGGCAGCAGATGTGGGTGCAACGATTAAAGCTAAGGCAATGCAGGCAGTCGTCCGGCTTGTGATTGGGGCCCAGGCACAGAAGACAGGCCAAATGGCCATATTTTGCTGGGATCTGCTTGCTGCACGTGCACTTAGATTTCTGCTGCTCTGTCGATGATGTTGATGGGACATACATATGAAGTCACAAAATTTAGACAAAAAAGATAACTGCATGAAGCGCGAAAAATGGCGGTCGAGTGGAAGCAGAAGGCGTCTGTGGAGCTGAAATGTACGGGTCGATGGCAGAAAAAAAACTGAGGTGGTGCCAGGGTTCCGCACCTTTATGCCAACATTAGGGGGCGGGTCCCCCACCATAGACTACTAGCTAGAATTTTTCTGTGGAGTTCTAGTGCTTGGTGGCATAGTCCTGATGGTTACTGCCTGCTGCAAGAGCTCTCTCTCGAAGTGAGATGTACAGTTACGTAAGAACTTACCATAACAGTAGATCTTTGAGAGGAGCTCTTGCAGCAGACCAGCAGACCAGCACTGGTAGAACTTAGCCACCAGGCACCAAGACCACACCGAAACTTTCTTGCTAGCAGTCTACTGCAGGGGACAGCCCACTGCCAACATCACCTTCTGACATTGGCCTATACTACAAAGGCAGGCGGTCCCCCACACCCTCCTCAGTCCTCCCACTGGAGACCCGAAGCAGGTAGCGGAAGAAGAAACTGAGGAGGTTACCGAGAGCCAGGAAAGGAAAAGGGAAAGCAGAAGACACGTTCATATGGAAGAGAATATAGCCAAAAGAAGCAAACAGAAAAAAGGGGGAAGGAGGGTAGGGAAAATCATGGCCTGCTGCAAGAGCCCATTTCCAAGATCTACTGTTATGGTAAGTTCTTACGCATCTGTACTATCCTTCTTTGAGGAAGCTCTTGCAGCAGGCCACCACTGGTAGGACAGAGTCCCAAGCAGTTCCAGCAGCATAGAGGAAGCAGTACTGGGAGGAGGACAGACAGCAGTCAATGACCTAAGAAAGAAGGCCCTGCAGAACGGCAAGACTGAAGTTGGCCCTACACCTAGAAGCAATGTCCAGACTGTAATGCTTGGTGAAGGTATGGATAGAACACCAGGTGGAGGCTGCACAAATGTCCACAGCAGACACATTTCAGAAACAAGCCATGGAAGCGACCATACCCCTGGTGGAATGGTCTTAATTACTTCCGGGAGGTCCTTGTCATACTTATAGTAACAATAAACAATGTAATTGGCTAACCATTTAGACAAACACCGTTTGGACACCGGAGCACCCTCTCTCCTAGGAGTTAAAGAAACAAATAACTGATCATACTTTCTTAAAGTCCTAATCTGGTGCCAGCCATGTGGTGCTGAGGGCTGAGGTGCTGGATGCCTTACCTTGCATCATACCGGTGACGCGGGTCTGGGAACAAGCCGGTTGCTGAATGCCAGCAGCATCGAGGGAGGAAGAGGCAAGATTAAGCAACACAGGGTAGCTTTCCTCTCCTGGGAGGATCTGTCACCATAAAGCCAGTTCCACTGCCCCGGATGGAGGTCCGCTGGCAGTGCAGCTGAACTGGTGGCAAAGCAGTGAGGGTGTCCCGGGTACCATGGTGGTGGCACGCCCTCCATGTTCATGCACACGGCCAGGACAAGGGGCCGGGAGAAAATGGAGCAAAACCAGATCTAAATTAAAAATAAAAAGTCATAATCCAGCATGTATAGTATCGTAAGATTCTATGTACATCCAAAGTGTGGAGTAAAGCCTCCCCATGATTAAAATACTCTGGAAAATAAACAGGTAGGTGGATGGATTCATTCAAAGTAAACTACAAAACCACCTTGGGAAGAAACTTAGGATTGGTAAGCAAAGACATCTGTCTTTGTGAAAAATCAAATAAGGCTCTTTAGAGCCTGAAGCTTGCAAATCCATCGAGCAGAAGTAATAGAAACTAAAAATAGTGTTTTTCATGACTGAGAGCACAGCTCACAACTTGCGGATGGTTCAAAGGGAGATAACTTGAGTTTCTCCAACATGAAATTAAGGTCCCACGGAGGGACCAGGTCCCAAATGAGAGGTTTCAGATGCAAAATGCCCCACAGGAAAGTGCGAGACACATCAAGCTGAGCCACGGCCCTGTCCTCGATAGGTGCATGGTCCGTAGAGATGGCAGAAAGATGTACCATAATGAAGGGGTACCCCAAGCCCAAGTCAAAGAGGGAGAGAAGATACTCAAACACCTGATCCACCGGACAGGTGAAGGGGTCCAATTGCTGCAATGCAGCCCAAGGGTAAAGCACTTCTATTTCACAGCATAAGTAGCCCTGGTGGAGGGTTTCCTGGAAGCCACCAGGACATCCATGACCCCAGAGGATACCCCAAACCATGCAATGGCTATGTCCACAGGAGCCACGCATGGAGAAGCGAAGATTTTAGATCCGGATGGGCCAGGGTGCCCCACTCCTGGGAGACCAAGCCAGTGCACATGGGCAAGAGTACTAGAGGTTCCACCACCAGCAACTGCAGCAAGGGGAACCAGATCTGATGCAGCCAGAAGGGGGCTATGAGGATCATCTTCACCCCCTCCAACTGAACTTTGAGCAGCACCCGCTGGAGAAGCAGGAAAGGAGGGAAGGCATACAGAAACCTCCCCTTCCAGGAGAGGGACAGTGCGTCTCGACAGAAAGCCCCAGGCTGGGGATCGAGCAAGCAGAAAAGTGGCAGTTCTGTGTTGAATGGGGATGCAAAAATGTCCAACTCTGGTTAATCCCATCTGTTGAAGAGATCTTTGCGCAAAAGAGTCAGAAGCTCCTACTCATGAGCCATGGACCGGAAGCAGCTTAGGCTGTCCACCAGGATGTTTTGGATGCCTGGAACATGGGCGGCCAAGAGCTTCAGACCATGCTCGATGGTCCAATACTAGACCCTCATCATCTCCCTGCATATGGGGTAGGAGTAAGTCCTGTTCTAGCCCTGCCCCACTTGTTGATGTAATACACTATGCATATGTCGTCCATCTATACCAAGAGTGGACCAGGGAGGAGGTGAGTCTGGAAAGTCTGCAGAGCATACAGAACCGCCCACATCTCCAAAACATTGATGTGGAGATCCTGTTCCATGTCTGTCCAGGTGCCTTGAGTTTGGTGAGTCCTCAAATGAGCTCCCCAGCCCAGACCCGAGGCATCCATCGTGAGGATCTGACGAGGGGCTTAGATTGCAAAGGGAACCCCCTGAAGCAGGTTTGTGGGTTTCAGCCACAACAGGACTCTTTTGACCAGATCGGAGACCATAACCATCTAGTTCAAGTCATCTGTGCATTGGTCCCACTGGACTGTCAATGTCCACTGAGGTATCCACATGTGCAAGTGGGTGAGGGAAACTGTTGCAATGGCTACTGTCTTGTGGCCCAGGAGGTGCAAGAACACCCTGGTGGGCACCTGGAGACCGGAGGAAACTAGATGGGACTGGGCCATCAGGTGTTCCGCTCTGTCCATGGGCAAGAAGGCCATGCTTTGGGTGGTGTCCAGGAGGACTGCCCCTATTTACTGAAGGCACTGACTGGTGGACAGACAGGACTTTGTGCTGTTGATGGTGATACACAAGGCATGGAAAAAACGTAAGGTATGTTCTAGAGTCTGGACAAGACAGTCCTTGGAAGGGACTGCTAGGAGCCAATCGTCCAGGTAGGGAAACATATAGAAGCCCAGCCACCTCATGGCAGCTGCTACCACCACCAGGCACTTGGTAAAGACCCTGGGCACTGAGGAAAGGCCAAAAGGGAGGACCCTGAACTGAGAATGGGCTCCCCAGAAAAGGAAGAGGCGAAAGTGCCAATGGGAAGAAATATTTTTGATTTGCAGATACACATCCTGCATGTCCAGAGAATAGAGCCAGTCCCCCTGGTGCAGGAGGGGCAGCAAACCCTGCAGGGTGACCATGCTGAAGCGTTTGTACTCCATCAACGAATTCAGGTGACTTAGATCTAGGATGGGCCGAAGGTTCCCCATCTTCTTGGGGACCAGGAGTAAGTGGGAGTAAAACCCCCTGCTCCACTGATCCAGAAGGACGGGCTCTATGGCTCTTTTTTGCAGAAAGGCCTGAATTTCCTACCAGATGAGGGACACATGAGCCTTGGGGGGGGGTAGGAGGAGTCACCCGGAGGAGATTCTGCAGGCTACTTGAGAAGTTCTAGAGTGTGGTCATGTTCTACGAGCTGCAGAACCCAGTTGTCCGAGGTAATTCCTTGCCACCAGTCAAGGTGGAGAGAGAACCGACCCCGACCACCTCCCCCAAAGCCCCTTCTGGGGGTGTCAGGCAAGGAGTCAGGAAGTAGGGAAGGGCAGCGGTGGGCATTCAAGGAACTCTGGCAGTGGCTGCAGATGTGGCTGCCACTGTCTTGTGTTTGCCCTGACCTTTGAAAGGTGGGTGGGCCTGTCTGGGGGGAGCGGCAAAAGGGTGGCCTCTGACCAGACTTAGGCTGGGTATGGTACATGGAGTGGACAGACCGGAGGGCCCGTCCTGAATCTTGAAGGGAGGAGATTAGATCCTGGCACCCCCCCCAAAAAAGGACAGAACCTAGGAATAGCCCCGCTGTCCTACAGGCATTACATCCACTCGCTCAATCTGATATCTAAATTCTGGTTCAACCTGCTACCCCCCTACCTGGAGGATAGTCTCTCACTGGCCTCTGACACCCCCTATGTACTAAGACACAGAAATGAAAGATCTTTTGCGACCCATGCGATGTAAACAACTATAGGCCTATCTCCATATTGCCTATCCTTTCTAAAGTTCTCGAAAAACATCCATATTCAGTTAAAATCTCACTTGGAAACCTCCTCTCTCATTAACCCAGCTCAATCTGGCTTCCGGGCTAATCATAGCACAATCACTGCACTAGCAAAAGTAACCAATGATTGGATCTCTGCTATAGATGCTAAGAAGGTAACTGGTGCAGTCTTTTTGGACCTCAACAAAGCTTTTGATACTGTTGATCACAAACTATTAGTCAATTGCCTTGCAAAGTTGGGTGCCACATACCATACCACCCAGTGGTTCTCTAGCTACCTAACTGGAAGATTCCAAAAAGTAAAGACGGAAGGCTTTTTTTCTGCTGCCTTGCCAGTTGCAAGAGGAGTCCCCCAAGGATCCATCTTAGGCCCTATCTTGTTGTCTCTGTACATTAATGACTTAGATGCTAACATATCTACGTCCAATCTGCACTTTTTTGGAGATGATACTGTGTTGTATACTTCTGGCTCATCGTTATCTGAAGTCAAGGGAGTGCTTCAAGCGGACTTCGCACAACTTGAGCATAATCTAATAAAGGCAAAGCTTCTGCTCAATGCTAAGAAGACTAAAGCGATGATATTCTCCCGTAGTGCTGTCTCAGGCCCCAATACCCTTGCCCAAGACTTCATGTCACCACGCTAAAGCGAGCCTCTGGAAGTTGTAACCAAATTTAAATATCTAGGTATCTGGATCGACAATAAATTATCTTTCAGTGACCACGTCGAAGATGTCTCTAGAAGGTTAAAAGCAAGGTTAGGTTTCTTCTACAGAAATAGGCCCCTTTTCCCCTTGAAACTTCCGAAACAAGCTTGTACAGGCCACTTTCTCCCCTACTCGACTATGGCGTGTAATCTATTCCTCCACCACTCTTGCAAATCTAAGTAAACTGGACATCCTTTATCACCCGTCGTTACAGTTCATTACCAACTCCCTTACTGTTAGCACCACTGTGACTTATATGCAGCTGTTGGTTGGACATCCCTTACTACTAGGCGCCTGCTCCATGCTGGGCTATGGACTCTTAAACTGCTCCTGCAGAAATTGCCAAGCTATCTTTCTTCCCTTATTAGTATCTCACATAGTGCATACTCATTAAGAAAATCTGACTTTATTATGCTTGACATACCAAGGACGCGGACTTCCTTTGGTAAACGTGCTATTGCATATGCCCTTCCCTCCATTTGGAACCAATTACAAACTGTACTGAAACTAACTAGCACAGTTTCAATAAACTTCTACAAATCACTAAGTTCAGCCAAAATAAAAGACACCTGTAACTGTCATTAAGTCTCTTCCTTCCCCATGTGTGCCATATTTATCTACTGGTAAGGTATAAATGATTTGTCATATTAACTGCTTTCCCTTCCCCTTCTACTCCTGGCTTTATCTTTGCTTACGCTCCACTGCTACTCTATCAAATCACTCCTCCCCCCAATATCAGTTGTAGACTGTTGTTTGTTCTAGCTGCCAAAATACTGTATATGTATTGCACAGACCAGTCATCATGTTTCATTTATCAGTATGCAACCTGTAAGTCGCTTCCCTGTCTCATATCAATGTTTACCACCTGCGGTCACCCTATGTGGTACCCTTGTATGTATATCCAGCCTGTATCATGTAACGTGCATTTCATGTATATACTGTTATTACCTATCTGTGTTTGTACTTTAAGTGTTTATGTCACAGGACCTCCTTGTGAATGAGCTTGCTCAATGGAGTTTTCCTGCAATAAACTTGAACTTGAACTTTTAGTATACCTTGACCATCCTAGTCTTCTGGCAAAGCTGTCTTCTCCTACCGGCTCCCCACTTCATGGAATAAACTAACCCCTTCCATTAGAAACTCCTCCTCCTCTTATTTCATTTGCAAGAAACAACTACACCTCCTATCTTCTCCCTCTTGCCTCTGTCCCAGGTGATTGCCTCTGCCTCCTGTGATTCTGTCAGCACTCCCAGCTCCTACTAGACCTCTTTCGCACTGATCACACCTACCTCTGCTTAATTCTCATCTTCTCATCTCATCTCATGCAACTGAAATGTTCTAGCATGCCCTTCTATGTTAAAGCTTTTGAATAGTAACTATATGCTGATGTCCTGTGGCTCTGTTGACCCGAAATGTGGCAACTTCTGCTGGATCTGTTTGTATTCAAACTACTAACTTGTAAATACTGTAACTATTTGTAAATAATTTGTAAACATCCTGTCTTTGTTACTACTATATGTACTCCTATATCCCTTCCCCCAGGTCGCACCTGGAAACAAGCCTCTGCTTAGTGTGCCTATCCCATCAACAAATGTTTAAATAAATAAAGGGGGCATCCAAAATACTGCACTGCACATCAGAAGCAAACTCAGGCATCTAGAGCCAAGAGTGGCACCAGAGACAGACACCAGTGGCAATCCCTCTGCCCAAGGCATCAAATGCATCATAGTTGACCCAAAGAACGTGGGTCCCCATGTCTGAGCCCACCTTGAGAACCTGGGAGAGATGTTTCTTGGATGGGTCATCAGGCAAGGCCTGAACCAGCTCACTGGCCTGGTCCCAAAGGATGTTTTGATATTGGACCATATGGGCCAAATAATTAATGGCCTGGATGGCTAAGGTGGAGGAAGCAAAGACTCACTTGCCCAGGTGGTCCAGCTGTTTTGATACTGTGTCAGAGGGAAGAGAGCTGAGGTGCTTAGGTTTCCTTGTGTGGTCATGTACTGCATTGATGACCACTGAGTCAGCTTTAGGCTGTCCTCCTAAAAAGGGCTTACCCGCCGGAGCGTGGTAGAGCTTGTTGACTTTTTTAGACACTGCTGGGGCCAAAGGGGGGATTCCAAGCCACCCTGGTGACATCCTTGTTGGAGTCAATAAAGGGTGGTACCATCAAGGGGACAGCATTGGGCTGCCACAAATAGATGGCTAACTGACATCGCTCCAGGTCTTGTTCCTCTGTTTCCCAGCCCATGATGGCCTGGATGTTCTTCATGATGTCCATAAAGGAAGGATCATTAGGAGGGGACTTGGGGACCATTTTTGCAGGTTCTTCACCCTTAGATGAGTCCCCCTGAAGGGAGGAAGACTCAGAATACTCAGAGGCATCTTCATCCTTTTCATCTGGCTTGCTGTCAACTGGCGGATGCCGGTCCTGGTGACCACCATAACTAATGTTGGGCCTGTGCCCTGGAGTGCATAGAGCACTGGGACTCGGCCGCACTGGGTCCGGGTGTGGAAGGTCCCCAGCAGGTTGCTGAGGGGACACCATAGTCGAGCCCTGAGGGGTGGGGATCTGCTTCTGCATGAAAGACCACCATGTAGTAAAGAGAGCATTATAGTCCACTGGCTCAGGGTAGTTATAGACTGGTGGATAGGGGTAGGCTGGTGCTGGGTAAGGAAAGGGTGGTGTTGGGCCAGATGGGGCCAGCATAGGGTACCCTGGTGGAGGCCCAGCAGACACAGGCTCTGGAGCTGGTGCTGGGCCTGCAGGCTACAGCAGAGGCAACACTGGCACTGGTCTAGTGGATGCCAGCTAAGGAAACCTGGGAGGGGAATCCACCAGCACTGGGAGAGGAGAGACAGGTGCCTGGGGCGAAGAGACCTCCCTGGCAAAGGCAGAGGTGACACCAGACTTTGGGAAGTGCCGGTAGCCTGCTGTGGCTACTGCCAAGAATGACTGGCAATGGCCCCCATGGAAGGGACTGATGCAGGCAGCACCGGGGCCAGAGAGGCAACGACAGAAGAGCTGGCACCAGTCACACCCATTCCAGCCAAGCCTCCTGGCTGACAGCCCGCGGATATCAGGGTCCTGAGTGTCAGAGACTGGTGAGTAGGAGATACAGTACCCTGCCCCAAGGAGCCACTGCCTGCCATGGAGATAAAGGTGAGCAAGCCCTGCAGGAGTAAAGGTAGATGGAGCCAAGGAGGAAGACCCAAACGCAGTTGCAGATTTATGAGGAGACCGTGAGCAGGAAGCAGACCGGTCCCAGTCCTGGTGTTTGTCTCAGTGTTTATGCTTCCTGCTAGATTTTTCCTGGGATGGAGAGGAGGAGAAAACTTCAGAGGACTGGGCTGGTGAAGCTGAATAGCTACTGGACTGCAGCTCCTGTTCCATCGCAATGAGCTTCTGCTTGATCAGATCGCTCTCCAGAATTTTGAGGTGACGTCTCCATGTGGCCTGGTTAAATTTCTTGCAGATCTGGTAGGCTTCGGTGCCATGGCTGGGGCTTAGGCACAGGATGTAAGCAGAGTGTCCATCTTTTTCTGGAATTTGTTTGCTGCAGGTACACTTTGTAGAGTGGTCGGAAGATGAGGCAGGTAGAGAAGACATAAACCTGAAGTTAGTAACACTGAAAACTCAATGTTAGAACTAAGAAAACTGGAAGAAAAAAAAAAGTGGGAAGCATGGATAATGATGATCAACTGTAGCTGTGGTAGCTTCAGTGGCTTGACATGCGTGGGTCGATGGCAGGAAAGAACTGAGGAGAGTGTGTGGGACCACCCGCCTTTATAGGATAGGCCGATGTCAGAAGGTGATGTCGGCGGTGGGAGGTCCCCACGGCAGACTGCTAGCTAGAAAGTTTCCGTATGACCCTTGTGCCTGGTGACTAAGTCCTACCTACTGCAAGAGCTTCCTCAAAGTAAGATCAGGCAGTTTTCTCTAGCTATATAGGTATACAGTATATATTTACGTAACAACAGAGGTTTTTTATAAATCAAATAAATGTTATCAATATACTTTTTCCATAACAAGAAAGTATATCAATATACTTTTCTAATCTCGACATGTAACATTTCATGATAGTTTAAAAACATTTTTTTAATAATTGTTTTTGTACTTTTCCTGAATTGTGGTATCAGTCCCCATTATTTAATTATTATCTATATCAGTGTAATACCCATAAACATTCTTCTTATGCCTTGAACCACATGACAAACATTCCAGTCTCACCCCCCCCAAAGCTGTACCAATTCTTTTTTGTTTTTACAGGCTTTGACTGCGAAAGTGTTGGAAGATAGTGATGCATATTTAGGGGCGCTGTGCCCTAACATCGTATTTCCAAACATCTGTGGCTTTGTGCTTCAGTCCTACCTGATGCCAAAATGTAGATGTTTACATTGAATGTGTATATAACTATTACAACAATAATGCAATGTGTTATGTTATGTGATGAATGTATAAGTCAAGAGACCTTTTCTGTCAGACAAACCCTTTATTCAGAGTATCTCATGTCTCCTACTGTCAGAGACCCATCTAAAATTAAGCCTTAGTCTTTGATTTACATGTTATGAACTTTGAGAGAAATATGGGTGCCCCACCTTTAAACAGAGACCTCACCCTTCCTATTATAAGTAATTGACAGTGATTTGTGAGTAATGGAGGCTGACTTCAGAGCTATGGGGCGCTAGCCCACCCCCACCCCCAATAATTCCAGTTCTGATCTCCCTATTCCTTGTTGCTTCCTTCATGGTCTCCAGAACATGAGTTTCACACCGATTTGTCACCTTCTCTCCAGGTGATACAGGACCCACACATCCCATACTGACGGACCAGAGAACAGAATGAACTGCACCAGCCTTTCCCTCCTCCTCCTCCTGTTTATCCTCCCTGCAGCTGCTTTTAAAATTTGTGCATTTAACATCAAGAGTTTTGGGGGAAGCAAAGGCCACCAACAGGAGTATCATGACCATTCTCACAAAGGTAAGGCACCTGCTGCTAAGGCTCAACTGCTACATCTGTCTCTCTGCTGTTTTAAATCATGTGTTCTTGCTGATTTACCCTGGACAGCATTTCTGAGATGTAACATCTTATTTTCAGTGGGGTCCTACTTCTACCCTTTTCCACAGATGGGTGGAATGGAGTATGGGGAGGTTAAGTGACTTACCCAAGGTCACAAACTGAGTATGTGTCTCCTGGTTGAACAGGCAGTGCTCTAATCAGTGGACCACACTGTCTCCTAAGCTCACGTACAGTAAATGCCCCATACAGACAAGATAATATATCTATAAACTTTAAAACAAACAAAACACAAGAAAATAAATACATGGCGGAGATTCCAGAATTCTTTAATTTATGATTTGAAATAGAACAAGCATTTGTCAATGCCGAATGTTTGCTTGCTGGCATTAACAGTGTAAGTGCAGGAGTTAGACAGATGCAGTATAGGAATAGCACTGAAGTATTGAACTGACGCCAACTCCACCTTCACTCTGCAGAGATGGACAGGCATTGGGGTGTGCCTTTGGGTTGTCACCCATGACAGCCGTGACATTTCACCTTACCCTACCCTTCAGACACTGAGTTGAGGTGTGCCTTGGAGTGTTTCTTCTTTACAGTCACCTCATTCCATAAGGAAATACACTGAAATGGGCACAGTATAGGAGAATGGGGTGAACTCTGGGGGCAAAGGGTCCAAGGCGTGCTTCGATGCCTGTCACTGGCTGCAGGGTGGGGGAAGGGGTGAAATGGCATGAGCATTACTGTAGACAATCCCAAGTCACACCCCTGATGCCTGTCAATCCCTACAAGGTAGGGAGTTATGGTCGAAAACCCTAAAGCCTTGGGAGTTTCTTGGTATTTTTACTCCAAGTTTTTCACATGTTTTTTTGTGACCCCACCGCATGAACAGTGACACTATCAGTTCGTTATGTGAAAAATGATTTTGCAGAGCGACTGCGCATTTGGCGCCACAGGTGCAAAAACACATTTTGAACAGGATGTGAAAAGTGATAGGTGTACTGTTTATGAGGAGGGGTAAAAAATGGCATTGTTGAAAATCTGGAGTGAAAATATACAAAAACTGGTGAAGTCATGAGCGTGTGTAGGAGCTGCGTAAGGTACACCTGTAATGTAAGTAGTTTGGGGATTTTTTACAGCAGATTTTCAACATAGGCATTTTCGCACCTCCGCTCATGAACAGTGTCACTGTCACTTTTGTAAGATATCCCGAACACTAAATTCCCACAGTGACCACGTTATTCTGCGTGGAAGTGCGAAAACACATTTAGGCCAGGGTGTAAAAAATGACAGCTGTACTGTTCATAAAGAGGTGTGGAAAAATGTCAATGTTGAAAATCTGGACTGAAAATATTACAAATTCGTGAACTTATGAGAGTGCGTGGAAATTGCGCATTACACGCCCGTGACAGAGTCATTTTATGGACATTTGTCACCAAACTTTCAACATAGCCATTTTACCACATCTGCTCATGACCAGCGTCACTGTGATTTTCTTAATGTGTCCCAAACATTGATTTCGCACACCGACCACACAAATGTGCACTACATGTGTGAAAACACATTTTCGGCATGATATGAAAAATGAAAGATATACTGTTCATAAGGAGGTGTAGTAAAATGGCAATGTTGAAAATCTGGACTGAAAATACTAAAAATTCTCAAAGTTACAAGCGTGCGTAGGAACTGTGCAACGCACCCTCGTAAAACAGTCATTTTGGGGAATTTTTTCACCAAATATTCAACATAGGGTTTTTGGGGGCCTACCTCGTGAACTGTGACACTGTCATTTCGTTACTCGGTCCCAAAAGGTGGTTCCGCGCAGTGACTGCGAAATCACCTTCCGGAACTGAATAACAAAATGGCAGTGACTGAATTCATGAGGTGGTTCCCCAAGAACCCTATGTTGAAAATTTGGTGAAAAAATTCCCCAAAATGGCCGAGATATGCACCAAAGTTGAAAAAATAAAATTTATTGCATTGTAATATATGGATCATCAAAATAATAGTACTGAAAACGATTCAAAAAAATCCTTGTAATTCATACCACAGAACACTCCACTCCCAATAATACCACACTTCACTGCCAATAATACTATCGTTGCAAAGAACGATAGTATTATCACCAAAATGCCACAGCACATGTGCAACTCTGCCTGGCAACAAACCCAGTTGCCATGGAGCCACGTCCTTTCCTGCATTCCCGTAGTGACAGCGTGCATCCCCATTGGTAGCTTTTCTGTGAGACCAGGCCAAAGAAACTAAAAAACATGGCAGCGGTTTCCTCTCTCTTAGCGAGAGAAATTCGTGAACTTCGTTTTTTTAATTTTTGGTTTTTTTGAAACAAACAGTTTAATGGACTATCTGGCTGATCCTACATTCGCAGAATGATGGAAAAAAGTAAAGGTAGGACTGCCTAATAAATAGAAGCAAACATGTTTTGGAAATGAGTGAGACGGAGTCTTTGGTGCTGCCTGCGGCTGAGAGACATCATGTCTTTAGTGTGGCGGTCGGCCAACCCGTTTCATGCAATGCACATAAAAAAAGTAATGTTTTTTACAATTCCATCCATATATTACAAAAAATAACAGATAAATGACTACGTATTACAAGGCAGTCAGACCATCTCAAGGTTTGGGGGACTTTGGGAACCTCTCGATCTTCGCTCTCGAGGTTCCAAGTCCCCTAAACCTCTCGATAGTCTAACTGCCTTGTAATATAGTCATCTATCTATTATTCTATTCATACAGCTTACTGGTATTTCTTCAGTTCACAGTCGGCTTTGAAGAGTGCAGATGTGTTCCCAGTACACGAAGATTGTCGCGCCCGGCCTCCCGGAGGTATGTATGAGGTGGGGGTGGGGGAGTGGGTGTGCAGAGAATGGAGTGCGTGTTTGGGGAGGGGGGCGAGACAGTCAACGAGGGACAGTTTCTTTTTTTACAGGTGTTTCTATTACTCTTCAGACTACATGGGACTTTTGCCATGCTGGGGTGGGCTCCCAGCATGGCAGCTGGAAGTTTTTTTTTGGGGGGAGCCAATTGAGCCAACGGAGGATTGGGCACCCCCGTCGGCCATACAGACTTCTGACATGCTGGGGTGGGCTCCCAGCGTAGCAGGTAGAACTCTGGTTTTGGGGGGTACAAACTGCACAGTTAAGCTGACAGGGGATTGGGCACCCCCAGTCGGCTGCATGGACTTTTGCCACGCTGGGGTGGGCTCCCAGCGTGGTACCGGAAGTCTGTTGGGGGGGTAGTGAAACCAGCAGGGGATTGGGCACCCCCATCGGCCATACAGTGTGTGGGGGAGGGGGAGCGCATGAGCATGCTGGGGTGGGCTACCAGTGTGCTACTTGGGGGGGGGGGAGTAGAGAAAAATGGAGCTGTCTATGACAGCTTCAGAAGCAGTGCAGAGTGTAGGCACTTTGCATACTGCTGACGGCAGTATGTAAATTACCTGCCGATGGCAGTATGCAAATTGCCTACATGTTACCACTGCTGATTGCAGCAGTTTTTTGCTTTCAACTGTACGCCACTGCATCTGAAGGGTTGTCATAGATAGCTCCTACATTCATTGGCGTGGTGCAGCCGCACCTGCAAAAGGGAGCAGGGCATTGGAAGTGGGGGAGGCACACCTACGAAAACTTGTATGGTGGCACTATGTTTCTTGCACATGCGTGCAAGAAAACATAAAAAGGTTATACAAAAAATAAATAAATGAATATATACAGCTAAACAGCAATATCCCAGCACCTAAAGGAGACATGCCTCTAGGCTGATATTTACACCCCTATCTGCATTGTCATTTCTTCTATTCTCCTTGAGATTTCTGTTCTGAATATTGTCTAGTTGACATACCTTGCACCTTTCCAACCCCTAATTTAACCTCCTTCTTGCACCCGCTTTACACCAATGATGCCCCTGGGCTGATACTGACTCCTGGTTATATTCCTATATTCCTTTTGTGATCATGTCTGAACACTGTACATTGGCATATGTTGTACACTGCCAGTCATGAATGTCACTGTATTTTTTTACCTATGTTAATTTTCGTGGCTATTGTTTCTCTTTTTTGTCCATGTATCTGTTACCTGTGTGTCCTCAGCTCTGATGTGGAACCTATTTAATGAGCTTGTTCTCAAAGGTATTAATCATAGACCATTAAATAAATAATAATAAAAAAAAACAATGCATTTAACTTGTAATTCATTTGTTCCTGTTGAAATTTGCAGGTTCAACACATGCAATCCTTAGTCCTCCTCTGTGCCTCTGGCCTTCAGTGGGCACTAGTTAGGAAGGGCATGGCCCAAGGAAACCCTCTTTGTCAATGGTAAAATTGATATGCTCACTGAATGGTCCTCACAACAGCCACAGTTACTACGCATCCCAGGTCCCCAACCGTAGGGCAACCATAGCTCAAACCTCCACTCTGTCAGAAACAAAACACTCAGCCAGGATTAATTAAGCAGTTGTCACACCTCACTCACTGAACTTGTCAACAGATAGACTCTGGAACAATGCTTCCCAGTTACTCTCCTTATTGGCACTGTATAAGCAGGTTTGATCCTGACCATGGACACAAGTCTGAACCCTTGAAACCCCTTATCTAAAAAGTTGTGCTCCGTATACACATTTGGAGACACACGACACCCCCTATTCCTTTTTTACATTTTTGATCCACACAGTAGTGGGTGAGGTAATACCTAAAGTCAGAACCTGATCTACTTATGGAATTCATTATTGCTCCCACTGTGTTAAGGCTTCAGGATACTCATGGCTACATGTACTTTGGCACAGTGGCACCTGGTCAGTGAGTGGTGCAGAAGGAACAATTTATTCTCAGATTTTGGTTAGCTGATAATGATGTCCATGGGTCTCCTGGCACTGAGGGCAAACATACTCCATACCAGGCCAGTGTCCCCTCTAGGGCCAAAAAGACCCATCTTTGACAGGTGCCTTGCTTCATAGCTCTACTCACTGGGCAGTGTGCTGGGCACAGCATGGCAGCTCCTATTCTATTCTATGCCCACTGGCAGTGGTTGGCCAGCAGCCTGCCTTCAGCAGCAGCAGCTTGGGTGCCCATCCCAGGCTTGGGATCTCCTTCAGCATAGTGTAGGTATATCTCCTACCTTAGCAGTCTTATATCTCTCACCAGGTCTCTCCTCCTCCTCCTTAGCGACGCTGCTGGCAGCATCACTTGAGCACAGGACTGCAAATGCCCCCAAAAGGTGACACCCTCTGTTCTAGGGGATCCATCCTGTGCCACAAGGCTGCCAGGAACTTCCCCTGAGGGGAAGACCCTCAGGGTCCTCACACCCTCCTGGTGTGCCCCACACATGGCCTTCTAATTACAAGCAATCTACATTAAATGTGTTCCCAGATCCCTTCCCTAGGGTCTACACTGCTGTCTTGGGCCTGTCCCTGGAGGCTCCCAGGTGACCTGGATTCAGAAGTCTGGATCCAACAAAAGCTGGTAGGTGTGAGGCCCTTGACACCTCAGGGCAAAAGCCTAAGGGCACCCTCCTTTCTAGTACTAAGCCCCTACCACTGGACTTTCAAAATCAGATTCACTACTAAAAGCTGGCTCTGTGCCTGGTGGTCTGGTAATCAGCCCCCTTACAGGTAGGAGGGTTTTTACTACATTTCTAAAGAACTATTTATTACTTAGCAAAGAAAAAATCCGAACACTAGAAATAAACAATCCAAAAAAAGTAGAGGTAAAACAAGATTTTTTTAAAACTGCATTCATCCTGCTGTGAAGGCACCCTGTACTCATTCTGCTGTAAAGGCCCCCCTTCTTGTTCAGACAAATTACCCTGTCTCCTGGGATGAATGCACCCTCCTACAGTCCCCCTGGACCCTGTTTTTTTTTTGGGGGGGGGGGTTAAACAAGTAGCAATTGGCAGCCATCATTCTGTGCCCAGGCTCCCAATTTTTCCTCTTTTCATCCCAGAAGCAGCACTGATGGACATGCTCCCATCTCTCTTCTGACCTGACTTGTCAGTCTGCGCAGCACCCATGGTACCCCTGCAGAAGAAGTGGGAGCACACATGTCCCTGTTTTCCCTGGCCCAGCAGGAGGTGCTGTGGGAGCAGCACTACTTCACCCACTCTACGCTGCTGTCAGCAGTACATCTGTCTCTCGTCTGTCTGACATGCACATAGCTGGAATTGCTCCCAAAACCAGGCCACCCACATGGCTGCATGATGCACCACTCTTGGGCCATCTTTGTGACCCTTTGAATTTATTTATTTTTTCCCATTAAAGATTATATTTAATTTTAAAAAACTAAAATACATGAAGAAGCAATACATAAGCAAGCAATGTACATAACTCTAAAGCACAGAAGTATAAAGGTTCCATTAGATATTTTTATTTATTTAGTTTTTGTTTACTGGGTAAGGTGCACTAGGCATACATTTGCCTATTTTCATGCATGACCCAGGAGAATACAATCAGTAGACCATTACAATGTGGACAAAGATAACACAATGCATTAACATAAAAACAAGAGAGGTACATTAATGTGCACAATACAAGAGTTGGTGGGGGAAAATCATTGGAGTACAAATACAATACAATCATACAATGAACTGTGATGATGGCTAAAAACTGTAAACAGAGAGTGGTGAGAAGAAAGAGAAACGCAACAGGCCCTTGCCTGGAAGCAGGGGAGCGTAGACAGTGGTAAATTGATGGAAACATAAATGTGCAGACAAACAGATGAACTGAGTGCAATGAGCAGACAAATGTAGAACAAGAAGAGTATTGCTATAGGTAGGAGTTAGGAACAGGAACATAGTGTACGTTGAAGCAGACATGTTCGATATTGGCACTGGAAGGTGTGGGCAACTGGGTGTTGACATATGCGGGCTGGTATGTTGTTTCATAGTTTCAGAGCTGTAACAGCGAAGGCTGTTTCCCCATGCTCAATCCTGGTCCTAGGGATGGCTAGCAGATCATGGTCAGAGGGACCTCTGAGGGAGTAGGCATTTTTACAAGACACCAGGGAGGAGGCTAAGGAATGGAGTGCTTGGTTCTGCAGGGTAATATGGATAACATGTCCTAGTGAGAGGTCCTGAAGAGCAAAAGGGGAAAGTCAGCCTAGTTTGGAGTACAGTGTACAATGATGAGTAAGTCACTTGCATGTGAGGGTAAAATGGTAGATATTATTATATGCCACATACCACTTACACAGGATGGAGCTAGAGGAATAAGCAAAGATGGGCAAGCTTTTGGATAGTCTGGGGAGTAACAGACCACATGCTACTGAAATGCAAGATGGGGAAAGTTTTGGACTGGTTTGATAGGCTGATGTTAACTGCATTACTAATGGAAGTGATGTGTATGGAAAAGTCAAGGGAGGGATCAAGTGTCACGCCAAGGTATTTGAAGGAGTTTACAGACTCCAGGGGGCCGGGGGAGCCATTATTACCAACCACACTTAATGGAGTGTGAATGCTTTTTAGTCGGTGGGTGGTTCCAAAGAGCATAGCTTGAGATTTAGAGGGATTCATTAGTAGCCTATTATCCTTGAACCAAGACTGAGCGTCCTTCAGGTCTGCAGTGAGGGCACTATTAATGTGGGCTACGTTTTGTGCACTAGTGAAGAAGACCAGGTTGTCGATATAGAGGAGAAGAGAGGGGTACTGCTTGCAAAGCAGTGATGAATTGAGTTGATGTGTAGGGAGAAAAGTAGAATCCCAAGTGTGGAGCCCTGGGGGACACTAATAGTAGAGGGTAGATTGTCTGAGAGGGAGGAGCCATCCCTGACACATTGCTGTCTGTTAGTGAGGTAGCTCATGAAGTAAGGTAGAGCAAGCTCAGATATCCCCAAAGCGCTAAGCTTACTGCAAAGGAGAGAGTGGGTTATCACGTCAAAGGCCTCTGTGAGATCAACGGAAATGGCTCCAGTAAGCTTGCCATTGCCATGAGAGGTGGACATGCTGTTTGTTAGAGTTTGTAGTGCAGTATAAGTGCTATGGCTCCGGTGAAAGCCATGCTGTGCAGGGCAGAGGAGACTGTAGTAAGTGAGGTAGGATGTGAGTTGGACAGAGACTATTTTTCCAAGTACCTTACTCAGAACAGGTCAGATTCCGAAAGGTCTATAGATACGAATTATTTTACAGTTCCCTTTTTTGAACACAGGTACAATGTTAGCCATTTTCCAGACTGTCAGTGTGGCATTGAAGGTAAGGGAAAGACAGAAGATTCTAGCAAGGGGAGAAGCCAGTTCATGAGCAGCAAGTTTAAGGAGTTTAGGTTCTATACTATCCAAGCCAACAGATCTGGATACATACTAACATACTATGAAGCCAGCAGAATAGGCCCTATGGTCTCTCGAGTCAGCTCGATGGTCAGTGCCTGCGCAGGGCACCGATTTTAGCCCCCTTCCTCCCAACAAGGACCCTTATATCTCAGTGGGGATCCTGGATATACCCTCCCCCTACACCTATCCCAGCTCTTCTTGAACTCCTCCACAATAGTAGCAGCCACTAGTTCCCTGGGCAACGCATTCCAGGGCTCCACCACTCTTTCAGTGAAGTAGCACCTCCTTGTTTCCCCTCTCAGCCTCCCCCCATCCAGCTTCATAGCACGTCCCCTGGTGGCCCCCGGTTCCCTCAACTGAAGGACCCCCTCAAGGCTTACCCTATTAATCCCCTTGAGATACTTGAAGACCTCTATCATATGCCCGTCTCTTTTCTCATCCAACGAGTACAGGCTGAGCTCCCCCAGTCGCTCCTCTTAGGGCCTTTCCCCTAGCCCCAGTACCATCCTGGTCACCCTCCTCTGCACCCTCTCCAGCAATGCAATGTCCTCCTTGAAGTTAGGATGCCAAAACTGCATGCAGTATTCAAGGTGTGGTCTAACTAGGCTATTGTACAGCGGAAGGAGTACCTTACTATTCCTTGAGGATATCCCCCTAGCTATGCACCCCAGCATTTTATCTGCTTGTGCCACTGCCCTTTTACACTGCTCTGAGTTGTTCATTTTGACATCCACCACCACCCTGAGGTCTTTCTCCCCCTTCAAAACCTGCAGCGTTCTCTCCCCTCAAAGTGTATTCATGATACAGGATCTGCATCAGGAGCTCGTAAACTTCAGGGATACTGATTTGTTTGAAGAGAAAGAAGGGATGTTGCCCTGAGGGAGTAAATAAGGGAGTGGTCTGACTATTCAAGGGGTATTAAAAACTTCTGTGCACATTGAAAGGTCAGAAGATAGCTTGTTAAAAGCATTGGAGATAGTGTAGGAGTTGTTGCAATTTACACCCTCATTCTCAAAGTCAAGAGGGGTAGAGGTGCTGCCATGGCCAAGGGATTTTTTTGTGGTTAAGTCCAAAATTGACAAGGCTTTTTGGAAGAAGAGGCTAGTTGGGTTCGATACAAAAGACTTACTCTGCCAGATGGCCTGTTTGCATTTGTTTCTGAGAGCTTTATAGGTGGACCAGTCAGAGTTGGAGGCCTGGGGAATGGTCAATTATAGAGTCAGGGAGGATACCAGGCAAGTAATTTTGCCAATGTTGGGGACTAACACCCAATCAATAAGGGTAGTACATTGTCCATTCTTAGAAAGTCTGATAGGATGGGAGATGATTTGGGCAAAGAGCAGCTTGTTTAGGGATATTTCAGTTGTGTGTTGATTATATTTGAGCCAATCTATACTGAAATCTCTTAGGATGACAAAGCCATTATTGTTCACATGGGGGCCAATGACATAATTAGCGTGGGGATGTCTTTGTGACCAGTAGCAGGAGGTGGGTAGACACAAAAGATGTGGAGTTTCTTGGAATTTCCCTGGGTTAAGATAGCATGACACAATCCTAGGGACATTCCAGAGGGAGATAAGGGGGAGCTGGAAGCAGTGAAATTAAGGTGGGGCTTAAAGTAATTCATTGTACCCCCACCTTGTTTAGGGAAGGTCCTGTCACATCTGATAAGCTATACTCTGCAATGTCACAGAGCCTGTTAGGTGTTGAGGGCTTGAGTCGTGTCTCAGAGACACAGAGTATATCAGGCTGGTAGCAGCATGTCCAGGCAGTAAGTTCGTCCAGGTTACGTAGGAGGCTTCTTACATTAAAGTGGTCTATTTTGAATCCATTCTCCCTATGCCAGGGAGGCAGAGAGAGAGTGGGAGATGCTGGTTTGGGTGGCCCAGGATTGGGTTCTGTATCTCCAACAGCCAGTAGTAGTAGAAGCACCAGGAGGACAAGAACAATAACTTTAGGGTGGGTAATTGTTGGAGGGAAATACCAACAAAATTTAGTGAGGTAACATGATACAAGGTACCCAAATTTTGGGGCACATAAACCTAGTATATTAGAAATCTGCCATGTGCAGACTAGGTTATTGGGCATGGCAAAGCCAGCGATGGGAAGGGGGTTACTAATTAGTCATTAAGGCAGGCATAGTGTCTGTGATGAGGAGGAAGACAGAGAGGACTAGCAGGGAGACAAGCAGGTAGCAGAGTTGTGCCATTGTTTAAGAGTATAGGGGTCCCAGAGCAGGAGGGGGTTGAGAAACTAGGGTCACATGTAATAACTATGTAGCACAGGAGAAAGAGAAAAACATGTTACAGCTATAAAGACAAAGGTAAGAGATAATAAAACAGTCCTTCCCTAGAGAGAGGGAAAGGCTAAGTCCTGAAGAACTGGCAATTTCAGATTTCAGGCTACACTAGCATTAGGAGGCAGCAACAACTTACAGTGTTGAGAGATTACAAGTATGGCTTTCCTTAATTAGGGTGTATGGTTAACTCAACGAGAACAGGCAATCGCCAAGTTTCAGGCTTCACTAGCATATGTGGCAGCAACGACAGTCAAAGGCAAAAGATTACAAAATAGGCCCACCCAAGATGGGGTGGTATGTTAACTCCTGATGTTCTATGTGATATGAGTGACAGCAAAATCGTGAACTCCACATGAGCGAGTGCACATCGCCAAAACCAAAAATGGCAACGTGCGCTACACCAAAAACAAAAAAAGCGATGATCAGTAGCATCCTCCCCAGGATGATATTGACTACATTTTTTTATGTGGGGGGCCCATTATAATTGCAATCAACTCTGGGGGAGCCTGACACTGGGGTATAGGGGAAACCTTGGGAGGTGGCTATTGGGGGAATTATAGCTCTTCAGGGGAGAGAACGCTGGGGCAGGGGAACCTGCGGACAGGGGAACTGTACACCAGTAATTCGGAAGATCAGGAGCACATAAAAACAAACCTAAGTCCCAAACAGCAGAAAATAAAATTTTATGCACACAGCTAGCTCTGAACCTGGAGCCTCTCACACTGCAGGCATACATTCCTACCACTATGCCAAACAGCTAGCTGGAAACTGGCTGGCCAAACAACCTCCCGTACACTGTTTAACTATACCTCCCTCTCGCAGT
This sequence comes from Neoceratodus forsteri, assembly GCA_016271365.2. NCBI lineage: Eukaryota > Metazoa > Chordata > Ceratodontiformes > Ceratodontidae > Neoceratodus > Neoceratodus forsteri. The sequence goes on along the minus strand of CM028138.1, from coordinate 275,968,945 downwards.
CGCCATATTCTCCATTCATGATTCTTGTCCCTGATACTCATTGTTACCCCCTCACTAGCTTTTCCTACTCGCTGTTATTACTGGCGGTCAAATTGAGTCACTGATAATGAGTCACTCAATTTGACTCACCCATATCACAGGATACCCTCCTGATTAACTGTCGGATACGAAGTCTCAGGCTACAATATCATTATATGACAGCAATGCCATTCAATGGTTAAGGATTACAAGATAAGTCTAACCACAGGGTGTTGGCTGAGAGCAAAAAAGACTGGCGAATTCCAAGTTTCAGGCTATAATAGCATTAGGAGGCAGCCACATCATGCAAAGGTAAGAGTTTACAAAACTGACTTGCCCTATGGCTAAGTCTAGGAGAACTGACAGTTTCCGAGTGTTAGGCTATGGTGGCAATTACAAGGCAGCAGTGGTATACAGTGGGAAAGATTACTGAATAAGGCTACCTTAGATAGGGAGTTAGTCAAAACTTAATAAGAGATCACTTCCAGTTCCGGCATGAGCGCGTAATCACCGCTTCAGCTCGGACTCCCCTGCAAATATAAAATAAACAGTCTCCTGCCTGCAAAATAGCTACCTACTCCACCTAAAACTAATTGGATGAACAATCAGGAGACTCCAGCATTGAAAATCCTTACTTACTTACTCCCTGGATGGCCAAAAACAACGCTAACAGATACCAGCCACTCACGGACCTGGAGGAGGCGGGTGACGAGAGTCTGCAAGAGAGAGAGCAAGGCGGTAAATACCTACATGGCCTGCAGACTCATCACGCTGCAGAGGTCGAGCAAGCAACACAAATGTCGGATGAAGGGGGGAAAAAGAAGGGTAGCGACCCTCCAGCAGGCTCCCAGCCTGAGCACAATATTCTCAGGACAATTGCAGAGTTCCGAGAAGAAATGAGGGACTCTATTCAGGAGCTCCGAGCAGATTTGGGCTCATTACAACGGTGCATGGATGAGGCTGACAATCAAATCTCAGCCAACAGCACTAAAACTGAATCCCTTGAGTCTGCAATTCTCTCCCTAGCCTCCATGCAACTGCATAGCTCCTTGAGACAGGAGGATGCAGAGAACCGCAGGAGAAGAAAAAATATAAGGATTTTTGGTTTGCCGGAAGGGGAGGAAGGTTCTGACCCTCTGGCCTATGCAGACCACCTTTTTAGGACTGTGTTAGATCCTGAACCAGAATATCAGTTGGTCTCTGAGTGAGCCCACCGAGCTCTTGGTCCCAGACCCACTGCCAAAAATGCAAGGTTCAGATCTTTCGTAGTGAGAGTCCATAGTTTTCACACTAAAGAAACAATGCTGAGAAAAGCCTGGCAGAAGGGTAGAATTATGATGGGAACACATCACTTGATTACGGATAATGATTACGCACCTTATACACAGGGCCAATGGAGAGAGTATGCACCTATATTTCCTATTCTGAGATCTCAACAGATAAAATTGTGTACCCCATATCCATCAAAACTCACAGTTATGCTAACAAATGGCCCGGTTACATATAGTACAGCTTCAGAAACAAAGGAGGATCTTTATCAACGATGGGTAATTAAAGAGCACCTCCTGGGACAGAACACAACAAGGTCTAGCCAACCCAGACGATCTGAAGTTGCAGCACAGCCCCCGAGGTTCAATCTCAGCTTGGAAGAAATGCTAAAGAGGATCCACCTTTTGAGGAAACCCACATTGAATATGGACCAGAAGTAAGTCCTGGATCTTGATTTCTTTATGGCCTTCCCGGTGTCTGGGTGGACTTGGGGGGGTGAGTTCTGGGGGATGGGCTGGTTGGGGGGGTCCTTGGTGCTGGTTGGGGGAGGACCACCAGCCCAAACAGTGGAGAAATTAATACCAGAAAATAATATTATTTGGCCCTTCACTGTCATGTTGGGTTATTGGAGCCCCTTGATGGCAGACACAGAATAGGGCTGGGGGGCTCTGGTGGGTAACCTTGTCCTGACCGGCGTCATGTATCTTTTACCCCCTTGACCATGCTTGTTTTCTCTGGCTCCCCTTGCATCCCCTGGATCTCCCGCCTGTTAGACTGGGTAGGTGGGGGCCGGGGGGGGGTCTCCTGGATGGTGGGAGTGGCCGTGGGGAGGTCTAGTCCAGGTGAAGACATGGAAGAACACAAGATGACTGGGGTCTTAACAAAATCAGAACCGATGAGCACCTCAGTCCAGACCCAACCTCGGCCTTAGGGGGATTTAGACTGACAACCAGTGCAATGGAACGGATGGATTGTAAACTGTGATGGTCATTCCAAATGAAAGGAGTAAAGACAATCGACCTTTGGCACAGAACATTCTGGGACATAATCCTCTCCTCCCCACCCTCGCTCCCAGGACCCCCTCCCCCGCTTTTGTTTTAATCCTCTTTCTTCTTTCTCCTTCTCCTTTTTCTCTACCTTTTCCTTCTCCCTCTTTTTCTCTTTTCTCCCATATTTCTCTTTTCTTGCTGTATATGCTCTCAAATTTAATGAGATGTTATTTGTCTTCATTCACTATTGGGGAGTAGAGTTGAGGGGGGCTGTGGGAGATTGATTATAGTGAAGATAATTCCAATTTAAATAAATAACCAGACCGACCCTATCATAAGTCTAATACAAGGAGATCATACTCCTGGAGGGTGGAACCCAGGAGGGGCCCATATTAATTGACATGGATTTGGTCCTTAAACACTAATACAAGCCGGGGGCCTGGGCAGATTGTGGTGGATTTTAATATGCTCAGAGGAGGAGTGTTCCTTGAGGTGTGTACTCTGTTGATGCTTCTCCCTCTTCTTCATCTGATAATTGACCGCTTCAGTAATCGTCTCATTTCAGAGACGGTCATCAACTGCATATCTTAACTGAAGATTTTTGTGCTCGAGGAGGAACTGGTTAGTAGGCACCTCCTTGAATGGGTCTGCCCCAGGTTGAATATTGACAGTCTCGATCTTGTTGGGTTATGAAAGGGAGGGGCACAGTACATTATGTTTCAAGTGCAAAGGGCTGAGGGAGGACCGCTGCCTTTCTTTCAGTCTCAAAACTCTTACTGAGATCACATATCGGCCTGATTTGGGGGGGGGGCAGGGGATTGGGTGGCCCTAGGTGAGAATTGGTATTGCTTTATAAATTTCAAGGTGAAAAGGAGGTAATTACTTCATAAGGGGGGACCCCGAGAGACCAGCTATGCCGGACCAACTGGGAGGGGACCATACAATCCCCTTGGGGAATCACCAACCTGGGGAGGGGGGTACCACCCACCTTTGGAAACAGGAGATCCCCGATCAAATCCTGTCCCCTTCGGGAGGCTGGTTTGAGAGCGAGTCAAGGTGGATTCGGAATACCACCTTAAAAATGGAAGCATTTCAGTACATAGTTACTGTTCAAACAGTTTTGATGTTGATAGGACTTTTGTACATAGTTATTGTTCTAGCAGTATTTGTTCTGACTCCAAAGTTCATTGACACTGGTAAGAGTGTAAGTAGGTGGAGTGAATTGAGACACCAGAGACATTACTGTATTCTGTATATCATCATTTTATTAAACATACTTCAGGAACAGCAAGAGATGAGACCAGGAGTAACACTTAAAAACAAGGCTGCTGAACTCTGTCAACTTGTCCGTTGGGTCTTGGGGGGAGTGGTCTGGGTGGCTGCAGGCCAGAACGATCTGAAAAATAAACAGAAAAGCAAGGAGAGGATCAGACCACACAGTCCAGATAGATATAGAGTTAAAACACAAAAGAAACAAATAAAATAAAATGACTACACAACCAGTAAAGATCTACTCCCTAAATGCCAATGGGCTACATAACCTCATTAAACACTCGTGGATGATGCAACATCTTAACAGACAACAGACAGATATAATCTTCATACAAGAAACCCACCTCTCTGAGGCCGAACATCAGAAATTGTGTTGGGTGGTTAGGTATGTTGTGCACTCCTTCTCCCACCCTGGTGGACGAAAGGGGGGGGTGGCCATTATGATACCAGCAACCACTCAACTTAAAATAAACAAAGTTTTTTCAGACGGACAAGGCCGATACATCATAATTCAAGGCCGCTTGTATAATCAAGAGGTTACTTTGGCTAACGTATACCTACCTCCACAGACCAAGACTCCAATAATTTGGATGATTCTGGCTAAGATCCTGGATTCTCTCCAGGGACAGCTGATAATGGCTGGTGACTTTAATATGACCATATAGCCTAACTTAGATTCATCAAACCCGAAAATTTATTGTCTCTCTAACTCCATAAAGTTTCTTAAAGCTCAACTCGAACATTTGGGTCTAGTAGATATATGGCGTAAAATATTCTCTATATCCCCAGGATTTACATATTACTCGGGCAGATTTCACACACTCAAGATTAAATTATTTCTTTATATGTGAACATTTCTCAATGGTAGTGGATATTACTATTTGCCCCCAAATCCTGTCCGATCATCATCCTCTCATGTTAAAGCTGGACTTAGGCAAGAAACCCAAACACATCCTATGGAGGCTTAATCCCTATTTTCTAAAAGATAAAGAGTTCACTGACCAGATAAAAAGATGGATCCCACAATTCTTTGATGAAAATATTTCTCCCACAATTTCAGAAGCTACCTTATGGGATGCTGTGAAGGCCACTATATGATGAGAAATCATTGCATACACTTCCAGGAAAAAAAAGAGAGAGACCCAAATATAACAAACTCATAATTAATCTTCAGAACTATCAACTGCTTTATAGGGAAGGGGATAAAGAACTAGGGAAACTAAAGCGGATCTCAAAAAAATCATTGATACCAAGATTCAGATGTCCCTAATATACTTAAAACAAGCTATGAAGGAGGGGCCACGGGGGTCACGCAGACTGGCACAGAGGCTGAGGGCCAGAAAAGACACAGTGACAATATTAAAAATAAAACGCCCTCAAACTGGTAGGACAACACATAGAGAAGAGGAAATAAGACAAACCTTTGTACATTATTACCAGCAACTTTATACACCACAAAATAATTCAACCCCAGAACAAAGACAAGACTTCTTAGACCACCTAAACCTACCTAAATTAACAGATTCACAAATCCAGAAACTAAAGGCCCCAATTGTAGCTAATGAAATACACACAGTGATAGCTAATCTTTCCACTGGTCAATGCCCGGAACCGGATGGGTTCACCGGAGAGTGGTACAGATCCTTCCATAAGAAGTTGTCCCCCAGACTTCTTCAATTATATAGAGAGATAGCCGAGGGCAAACCCCTTGCCTCATCATGTCACAATTGCGGCAATCCCCAAACTGAATGGGAATACTCTGGAATGATCCTCATACCGACCGATATCCATCCTAAACTCTGATTATAAAATCTACATGGCCATTTGGGTTGCTAGAATAGAAAATATTCTTCCAACAATAATACACTCAGATCAGTCAGGCTTTATTAAACAAAGAAATACCACAGATAACATCAGAAAGACCCTAATTCTAATAGAATACATCCAAACCTGAAAAATACCAGCTGCTTTTATAAGCTTAGATGCAGAAAAAGCATTTGATCGAGTCTTTTGGCCCTTTCTATGGGATACACTGTGGGTGTTCCGATTTCCAGACTCATTTCTGACGTGGCTCAAGCAAATTTATCTCTCTCCTAAAGCTTTTGTACATGTTAACGGGGGGTTGTCTTCACCATTTCCGCTTTGTCAAGGTACTTGACAGGGCTGCCACTATCCCTGCTACTGTTCGTATTATATATTGAACCCTTGGCTGTTGCCTTACGAGCAACAAAAAAAAAAATATAGAGGGAATCCCTTTGCAGCAAACTGAATATAAAATTCGTCTTTATGCAGACAACATCCTCCTTTCTCTTCTATCACCTTCAAACTCGATCATAGAGTCATGCAGTATCCTAAAAAGATATGAAGAATTAGCAGGCTTCAAATTAAATATATCCAAAACAAAAGCCCTATTATTCTATTATACCCCTCCGAAAACTCTAAAGCAAACCCTGACCCAAAAATGGAACTCCACTAAAATGAACCATTTAGGCATATATATTTCTCAAAATTTACAGGTAATTACGCTAATAAATTATGAACCCATGTCCATTTTGCTCCAGAAGGACCTAGACAAATGGACACAACTTCCACTTTCATTATTTCAATGAATAGAGACAATCAGGATGAATGTTTTACCCCGTTTTCTATACTTGTTTCAAAATAGCCTCTATTTTCCATCCTCATATTTTTTAAATCCTGGAATAATATGATATCTTCATTTGCACTGAACAAAACCACCCCTACGAATACAGTTATCAATATTAAAATTGTCCCTGGCCCTGGAAGGAACTAATCTCCCAGATCTTAAATGTTACGCAGAGGCAGCATTCCTACGAATACTACTCCTCTGGCTTTCAGAAAAATATGAAGCCCTCTGGAAAAAACTGGAGTTTCAGCTGAATGATCTATATGATGTTAAAAAGATCTTGTTTTCTTGCACGGGGAAAACTCCTCCTTTAAAAGATTTTACAGACAGTACTTCACAAGTCCTCAGGACTTGGTTCCTGCTACATAAAAAAGAACCATGTCAATCAATTTACGAATATTGCAAAGTGATATCAGAAGATGAACTTTTTATCCCATCATACATGGATTTGTCCTTCTCCCGATGGAGAAGACTGGGACTAGAATAGGTTTTTTAGTTTTTGGCCCTAAGGGGGTTTTGACATTCGATGACCTAAAGCGGAAATTTACTCTATCAAAAGCTGACCAATTCCAAGTCTTTTAAATTAGAAACCATATACTAAGAAACCATATCATACAAGTAAAGCTGACTCACCCAATTCCTCCCCTTCTAAAATTCTTCTCAGATCATTCCCTAGGAAACCATTGGAACCATCTAATAGGAAATCTATATAAAATTACAACAGACCTTACCAAAGAATCAACAGATTTAATACTAGATAGTTGGAATAAAGATTTAAATCTTAACATACCAAAAGAAAAGTGGTCCATCACCACTCTTAAGGCAGTTAAGATCACCCAATCACATATAAGGAGAGAGTACTCATAGAAGTGTAGGTCTAGGTAATTCAGATCACCGGCAAGGCTGACGAAATACTTGCCAGTTGAATATGGATACTGCTGGAAGGGGTGTGGGTGCAAATTGGCTGATATTGCTCACATAACGTGGGAATGTCTCCTTTTGATGCCTTTTTGGATAAATCTCCAAAATGAGATTACAGAATGTCTGGGTGAAAGCATGGAGTTAACAGCTGAGGTGGTTTTGTTAGCCATTTACCCAGACCATCCCCCCCCCCCCATGGGCAAAATCTCTGCTACCCATCTTTATACTAGCAGCAAAAAAAATCACTTTCAAAAAAATGGATGACACAGGACATTCCTACCATTCATGATTGGAGATGAATTATGACATTAATATACCCAATGGAAAGAAACTGCAAAAATGAATAACTAGTCTCCGACCTTCACCAGGAAATGGCAACGATGGTTATTACACCAGGCTACAGTAGATCCCGAGTTCTGTCCGTAGTGGAGACTGGACAGACTGGGGAAGGAGGGAGGCAGTGTGAAGGGATAGGGTCTCAGGGAATTTTTTACTGTTCGGCTCTACATATGATGTTGTTTACCCCTGACAGTTCTTCAGCCCAAGCCATTGTACAAATGAAATGGGTAGTAGTTTCTTGCCTGTTGATATAGTAAGAAATGTGATACTGAAGTATTTAACAGAATGTCAATGTATGTACTGTGTCTCATTAATTTAAGGAAAAATCTTAATAAAAATAAATGAAAAAAAAAACAATAAGACTGGCAGTTTCTATGTTACTACCTACAGTAGCAGACTATGGCAGCAATAGCATTCAGAAGGCTAGCAAATTTTATGTTACTAGCTACCGAGTTTAATATCAGTAAACAGTGGAAGGATATACCAGCAAAGATAGTAAATTCTGTTGTATCAGTTTATAATAGAACTAAATACTTAAAAAGTGCATTGTCATCATGTAATCTCCGCACCATACCAAAACTTTACATCGATATTGTTTACAGCAGAGTAAGAACTATGGTGTGTGATATGCCTTCTGACATTCATTTTTAAATTACAGTCATTTACTAAGCTATAAAATTAAGAAAGGAGAACCAGCACTAAAATAAAAATATTCGGTTTTGTCTGATAATTTAGAACATATTCTTTCATCACTTGCAGCAGTACTCAAGTGATCATACTATTCAGAGAAAGAGGGAGGTGGGGGGGGGGTTCCGCTTGACTAGGGTGATCCTTTTTATGTTTGCTTGCGCACATGCGGAAGAAACATTATGTGGCAGCTTAGCAGAGAAGCGGGTTTCGGAGGTGCGGCACTGTGGCGGCCAATGTCACCACTGCATTCTTAGGCTTGGCCCTCGTTTCCCAATACAGTGGCACACTGTTGCTGACACTAGTTCAGTAAGCGTGCCACCAACTTGAAAGGAATTAGCCGCTGCAATGAGGGAGCGACCCATCATTGCAGAGCGGTGCCTTGCCTGGTGTAATATTTAAAAAAAACATGGCAGTGGCTGTCACCGTCCACTTCTCACAGTCCCCATAAAAGCTGATAGGAGTGCCCAATCCCCCTGTCAGCATGCCTCCTCCCCAGTTAATTTGCTGACTGGGGAGTCCAATCCCCATCGGTATAATGTCACCCCATGTAATAGTTATGTATGCCAAGGGGGTGTCAAATCCCCCTTGGCATCATGCGCCCCCCTAAACAGACATGTTTTTTGTGCCAATGGAGGGTCCAATCCCCATCAGCTTCAGTCGCCCTCCTCAAACAACACAGGTGGCACACTGGGAGCCCACCCCAGTGTGCCAAAAACAAACCTATGAAGGAAAAACCTTCCCATGATGTTTTTTTTTTTTTTTTTTATCCTTTGAAAGAAAAAATGGTCCCTCATTGTCTCTGGTGCCCCACCCCAACCGCACCCACCCTCTGTGCACCGACCTCCCACAACCCCCATCCCATACTTATTTCTAGAGCCCAGCGCAACGATCTTCGGTGGACCGGGAACACGTCTTCAAAGCCAACCACAAACTGAAGAAATGCTGGTAAGCTGTATAATTGGCATAAATGAGGGGGTTCAACTTAGGTAGATATCTCAGGCATTTTTGCAACTTTTGACTCCAAATTTTCAACATGGGGTTCTTGGGATGCCACCTCATGAATTCAGTCACTGTAATTTTGTTATTTGGTCCTGAAAGGTGATTTTACGGTCACTGTGCGGAATCACCTTCTGGGACTGATTAACGAAACAACACTGTGTCACTGTTCATGAGGTAGGCTCTCAAAAAGGTTATGCTGCAAATTTGGGGAAAAAACTCCAAAAAATGACTGCGTTACAAACGTGCGTTGTGCAGTTTCTACACATGCTCGTAACTTCAAGAATTGTTAATATTTTCACTCCAGATTTTAGCATTGCCATTTTTGCACACCTCCTTATGAACAGTACAGCTGTCATTTTTCACATCCTGCCCAAAATGTGTTTTCACACATGTGGCACACAATTTATTTATTTATTTAAGCGTTTAACCAGGAAGGCATGCTGAGCAGGCTACTGCTCGATTTCAGATGCGTCCTGGGGGAAGGGGGAACAAATACACAAATGAATGACAAACAGTACAATTGAGATTCATGAAGGGTAATCGCTACACAATGGGTCCAGATATAAGGACATAATCAATCTGGGGAACAAGCAGAATACAGGCACAGTTTACATACATTGGCATAAATATAGCTCGATAGGTATACCAGTTCATTGATATTTACACAGAATAGTTTAACAAAACTACCTAAGCACATGTGCAGGTAGTGGAAAAAAGAGCTTGGAGCAAGGAGCTAAGATGCAGGAGGGAAGAGAAGTGCCGAATGTGTACAGGGAGGGAATTCCACAACTTAGGAATGTGGTAGCTGAATGCTCCCTGTCCAACAGCAGTAGCCCTATGTGGGACAGTGAAAGACCAGGAGTCAAGTTTTATGAGGGAATATGCTAAGGTACTGGGGTTGGCAAGAGCAGCGGTGAGTTGGGGGGGGGGAGCGACTGGGACCAGTACTTGGCTGGGATCTTGGTGCAGTGGAGCTGCCTGAGATTGTCAAGACATGTGAGATTCATTGAGTGGTAGAGGGTGCAGTGGTGTGTGGAGTAAGGACAGTTTAGTACAAAATGACAGAAAGAGTGGAAAAGGGGGTCCAGCCTGGCTAAGGTGGACTTGGGACCAGCACTGTAGACTACGTCCCCATAGTCGAAGACGGGGAGGATAATTTTCTGCACAATGGCCCTACAGGCAGATTCTGGGATGTTGTCTTGGTTACGGTAGAGTGTTCCAAGCCTGGGTGAAGCTTCTTGAGTATGGAGTCAACATGAGCAGAAAAGTTGAGGTGCTGATCAAGCCAGACCCCAAGGTATCTGAAGGAGGTACAAGCCTCAAGGGCGTTCCTTCCAGGGTGTGGAAAGTGAGCGGGGAGGGGAGCCTTGATAGTCTCTGCCTTGTGCCAAGGTTACTGAGACTGTTTTCTTGGCACTGAGGAAGAGTTGGTTGGAGCGAAGCCAGTGCTGGACCATATTAAAGTCCATCTGCAATCTGGTCATAACCTTTGAGGCTGAAGGGCCAGAAGTATACAGTACAGTGTCATCCTCATACATGTGGATTGCGGTGTGTGGGCAGGCAGAAGGCAGGTCATTCAGAAAAATGGAGAACAGGAGCGGACCTAGGACTGAGCATTGCAGTACCCCTGTGGTGACAGGAAGGGGTGCTGAGGTGGAAGAACCGATTCTGATGGCTTGGGGCCTGCCTGCTAGGTACGAGCAGAACCAACTGGTGGCCCAGCTGCATAGACCAGCTTTGGCAAGTTTGGTCAGGAGTGAGTGGGAGACAGTATCAAATGCCTTGGCCAGGTCAATGAAGATGGCAGCCATGATGTGGCCAGCATCCATCCCAATAAGAATGGAGTCAGTGAGCCAGAGGAGGGAGGTAGTGGTGGATAGGGATTTCCTAAAGCCGGACTGGAAGGGGGTGAAAAAGGAGGAGGAATCCAGAAAGGGTGATAGTCGAGCAAGAACTAGACGCTCTTGTAGTTTTGCCAAGATTGGGAGTAGGGAGATGTGCTGATAGTTGCCTGGGTTTGAAACATCCCCACCCTTGGGAAGTGGGATTATGGCGGCATGTTTCCATTCAGAGGGGACTTCGGCAAGGGAGAAGGATAGGTTGAAAAGGGAGGCCAAGGGTATGGCGGGGGCCAAGAGGTGGAGCATTTTGGAGTCCACCCAGTGGGACATTTGCCCCTGTTTGGATTAAGGGCAATCAGTGCCTTATATACCTCATCTGGGGTGACCTGCAGGAAGGAGAAGGAGTGAGCTGAGGGTGTGGGACTGGCTGGGGTGGAAGAGGTGGTGTGCTGATGTAGAAGAGGTGAGGACAAAAGGGTGGCATGGCTGTTTGTGAAGTGGGAGTTAAACAGTGTGGCCACTGCTGGGGGGGTCAGCTACGGTGAGACCACCTACCTGGAGGGTAGGAGTGGGTGGCTGCGATGCAGGGCTGAGAAGTAATTTTGCCACTTTCCAGAAATTGGCTGGGTGATGGGAGGTGGAATTGAATGCGACTTTGAAATAATTGGCTTTCGCTTGGTGGAGTTTCCAAGTACAGGCAGTGCGTAATGCGTAATATTCCTGGAGGTCAGCTGGTGAGCTGGAAGACTTAAAAGATTTCCAGGCCTTGTCCCTGCTTCGGAGGAGGGCTAGGATTTCAGTTGTGATCCAAGGGGAGGTGAGCACCTCTGACCCTAGTGCGCCTGAGGTCAATGGTGCGGTCGCTGTGGGAAATCAATGTTTGGCACAGATTAAGAAAATCACAGTGACACTGTTCATGAGTGGAGGTCCCAAAATGCCTATGTTGAAAATTTAGTGAGAACATTCCAAAAAATGACTGTTACGAGCCTGCAATGTGCAGTTTCCACGCATGCTCGTAACTTTGAGAATTTTTAATATTTCACTCCAGATTTTCAACAGCGGCATTTTTTCACACCACCTTATGAACAGTACAGCTCTCACTTGTCACATCCTGGCTGAAATGTGTTTTCGCACATCCGGCGCACAATGGCGCGGTCGCTGAGGGGAAATCAATGTTCGAGATAAATTAACAAAATCACAGTGATACTGTTTATGAGCAGAGGTCCGAAAATGCCTATTTTGAAAATCTGGTTACAAAAGTCCACAAAATGACTATGTTTTGAGCGTGCATTGCACAGTTTCAATGCACACTCATAACTTTGAGAATCTGTAATATTTTCACTCCAGATCTGCAACATTGCCATTTTAGCGCACCTCCTTATGAACAGTACAGCTGTAATTTCTCACATCCTGCCCAAACTGTGGTTTCACACATCTGGCGCAGAATGGCGCATTAGCTGTGGGAAATCAACATTCAGGAGAGATTAACAAAATCACAGTGCCACTGTTCATGAGCAGAGGTCCCAAATGCTTTCATAAGGTGGGGATTGTAAAAAAGCCATGTTGAAAATTTGTAGTGCAAATACTAACAAACACCCAGGGCGTTAGGGGTTTCTAACCATAACGTCTCACCCTGTACAGACTGACAGGTGTCAGGTGTGTGCCTTTGGATTGCCGGCTGGAATTCTCATGCCATTCCACCCCCATCCTGCAGCCAGTGACAGGCATTGAGGTGTGCCTTGGACTCTTCAGCCCCAGAGTTCACCACATTCTCCTATACTGCACCCGTTTCAGCGTATGTTCTTATGGAATGGGGTGACTGTGAAGCCTAAGACCCCAAGGCACGCCTCAACACTTGTCAGTGTCTGCAGGATAGGGTGAGGTGAAATGGCATGAGCATTACGGGCGATGATCCAAAGGCATACCCCAATGCCCGTCCATCTCTGCAGAGTGGCAGTATAGCCTAGAGGTTAGAGGAACAAGGTGTGAATAAGCTTAATACATCCAGCAGACCAGACCTGAGTTTGATTCTCACAACCTCCACTTGCATACTGTGTGACTCTGAGCAAGTCACTTAACTGCCCAGTGCTCCCAGGTTGCCCCTGAAAACAGGCACTTGTGCCTAGTGGGCCTTATCCAGTTACCAAAGACTAAAAAAAAAAAAAAGAGTGGAAGTGGGGTTGGCGTGAAGTTCATTACTTCACTGCCATTCCTGTTTTGCATCTGTCTAACTGCTGCACTTCCATTGCTAATACCAGCAAGCAAACATTCGGCATTGACAAATGCTTGTTTAGGGAGAGCGATACTGCTAGTATCCATCTAATTTGCAATTTGTCCATATTTGTGACCAGGGTGGTAATTCCCAGAATATATAAGACTGGACGGAAAGGGACTGAGTTTTTTGAGATAGTCTCACAAACATCAAATACCTTTTTCCACATTTTGCTAATATTTGGATACTTCCAAAACATGTGCAACATATTAACAAGTTTTTACAAAAAAATAAAAAGCTATATATAAAAAAAATAAATAAGCTTAATACATCCAGTAATCTTAGGCTTTACAGTCACCCCATTCCATAAGAACATACGCTGAAACGGGTGCAGTATAGGAGAATGTATAATACATCCATTATTTATACAGTATAGGAGAAACTGCTAATTTACCTCTCTGACAAGGGTTATCCTGTATTGATGCCTACTACTACCACCAGTTAACTTATGCCTGGACTGCACTTGCAGTACTGTTTTATGGAATTTCTACCTGTTTACTGTGCGTTCTCTGTATTTGTCTACCCTCCACCCTCTGTAGCCGACGTGGAGCCTTTGCAAAAGAGTCTGTGACTCAAAGGATTGTAATTCCAATTGTATCCAATAAATAACAATAAAATAAATAAAGTTTTTGCTTGGTATCTTCAACGGATGCCATCCATTAGAAAATTTAAGCTTTCCAGCAGTCGGCAAAACAGTAATAGTAGTGCAGGATTTTGAATTGTACTGTCCTACTCTGCACTTCCCTACAACCCTGATCCACATTAAACCAATCTTCAGACCAACATTCACTGCTAAGCTTAATTCCTATTTCTGATTCCCATTTTCTTTGGCAGATAAACTATGGGCTAGACATTTACATGCTGCCACGGACTCGGCATTACAAAGGGTTAAGCTACTACGAAACAAGGCCTGTTGGTTGGTTTTAGGGGCAGATCAACTAACTCACACTTGTAGCCTCTAAGTAAACTCTGGGTGGCTCCCACTGCACCTTAGGGCAGGTACCAGGCCTGCCTGATTGGGAAAAAAGCCCTGCTGGGTCTTACTCCTGACTCCACGTCTGCTCTGTTCCAACGGAATCCAACCACTAAATTAACCCATAGATCGGCTAAAGGAGTGCTCCAGATCCCCTTCAAGCGAACTTCCTCTGCCCAGCGATCTCTTGCATATCGTGGGCCTCTGTGGTTAAATGACCTCCCCTCATCCCTCTTAGACCTTGAAAAGATTGGGCCATTCAAAAGAGAGCTCCAATTGCTTCTAGCCCAAGTAAACCATTGTGACTGTCCTGCTTAATCACACAATGTCACTTCCACCACTTCCTAACTAATCCACCAGGGCATTGCCCTCTCTGGCTAGCTCCCTAATGACGGTACTTTTATATTGTTCTATCCTACAGATGAGATTTGATATTGTTCCTTTGAATATGCTTTAACTGCCAATCCTCTGCACGTAGTGTTCAGGGTGCTGCCAACTGAATCATTGTAGTGTAACATTTGCTTAGCCTAGTATTGTTTGCGGTCTTTGACATGGAACCGCTCATGGCTCTGCATACTGTGACAGGTTATATCTTACTTGTATTGTACTGTGTTGTTTGTGTTCATGGACTTGGAACCTTTGTAAAAGAGCCATACTGGCTCAATGGTATTAATCCGAACCTATAATAAATAAATAAATAAAGATAGTGTTAGGGAGGAGGCGTCCCCTCAGGCTATTAGTAGTAGGTAAATCATGCTTGCTTGTTAACATAGAAACATAGAATTTGATGGCAGATAAGGACCGCTTGGCCCACCCAGTCTGCCCATTTCCCTACCTAATGGATAAGCTGCAGATCCTAGTTAACCAGCAGCCTACTTCTTTCTACCCCCACCCCCTAGTATTGCCTTATGACTGTCCCATGCATGCTTGAATCTAACCACTGTTTTTGACTCCACAACCTCCTCCGGAAGGCCGTTCCATGCATCCACAACCCTCTCTGTGAAAAAATACTTCCTTAAATTACCTCTGAGCCACCCCCCCCATCTTCAAATTGTGCCCTTGTTCTTGCAAGTCTCTTTTCTGAAAAATGCTACCCTCTTGGACTTTGTTGAGTCCCTTGAGGTATGAAAGTTTCTATCATGTCCCCTCCCTTCTTTCCTCGAGGCTATACATATTAAGCTCCTTTAGTCTCTCTCCATATGTCTTCTGGTGCAGACCCTGCACCATTTTAGTTGCTCTCCTCTGAACAGCTTCCATCTTGTCTATGTCCTTGTGGAGATTGGGTCTCCAGAACTGCACAAAGTACTCCAGATGGGGTCTCACCAGCTGTCTGTACAGAGGGATAACAACTTCCTGTTTTCTACTGGTGATGCCTCTCCCTATGCATCCCAGTATCCCCCCAACCCTCCTTACTGCCCTCTCACATTGCTTGCCCACCTTTAAGTCATCTGATATGATTACCCCAGGTCTCTTTCCATTTTGTTGTTGTTAGTATCTCACCCCCATTGTACTCTTCCCTGGGTTTTGTTTCCCAGGTGCATTACCTTGCACTTCTTAGCATTGAATCTAAGCTGCCATACATTTGACCATTCCTCTAACCTTGCCAAGTCCCTTCTCATCCTTTCCACCCCACCTTGTGCATCAACTCTGTTGCAGATCTTTGTGTCATCTGCAAAGAGACATACTTTTCCTTCCAGTCCCTCTGCAATGTCACTTATAAAGACATTGAAGAGGACCGGTCCTAATACTGAACCCTGCGGCACCCCACTAGTAACCCCCCTTTCTTCAGAGTGGACTCCATTTACTATTACCCTCTGTGTCCTATTCTCCAGCCAATTCTTTACCCAGGCTATCATCTTGGGACCCACTCCCAGGCTAGCTAACTTGTATATTAATCTTTTGTGTGGGACTGAGTCAAATGCCTTGCTAAAGTCTAGGTAGGCCATGTCCACAGCCCCTCCCTGATCTACTACTTTGGTCACCCAGTCAAAGAAATCTATTAGATTCGCCTGGCATGACCTTCCTGCTGTGAATCCATGCTGCCTTGGGTCCTGTGCCCCTCTGGCCTCTAGGTACTTGACAATTCTTTCCTTCAGAAATGATTCCATCATTTTCCCTATCACTGAGGTTAAACTAACAGGTCTGTAGTTTCCTGCTTCTGCCCTGCTCCCACTTTTGTAAAGGGGGAATCACATCTACCCTCCTCCAGTCCTCAGGTACCACCCCATCCTCCCATGATTTGTTAAAGAGGATAGTCAGTGGTGTCACTAGTTCTACCCTTAGTTCTTTTAGAATTCTGGGATGGATCCATCAGGCCCCATTGCTTTGTCCACCTTCAGTTTTAAGAGTTCTTTCAGAACCCTTTCTTCTGTAAATGGGCTGGTATCAACTTCTGTATCCAGAGTGTTTCTATTGTTTGTTTTAGGTACCTCCCCCTCTTCATTTGTAAATACTGAGCAAAAATATTTGTTTAGTATCTCCGCCTTTTTGCCGTCACCCTCTCCCCACCCCTTCCCCTTTATTAAACCTCACTATCCCTCCCTTAGTCTTCCTTCACTCCCTGATGTACCTAAAAAAGGTTTTATCCCTTCTTAATTGAGTTGGCTATCTTTTCTCGGTTCGGCTTTTGCTGTTCTGACTGCCTTCCCAGCTTCCTTTCGTTTAACTGATACAATTCTCTGTCCTGCCCTTCTGTGATTCCTTGTACTTTCTGAATGCTTTCTTTCTCTTGAACCTTCACTGCTACCTCCTTTGAGAACCATAGTGGTTTCTTACATCATTTTGTTTTGTTTATTTGCTTCACACAAAGGCTTGTTACCTCTGTGATGGCAGTTTTATTATTCCCATTGTTCTTCCACCTCTCCTTCCTGCCCATTTGCTGAGTGATTCCTTAGGCACTCACCCATTTTGGCAAAGTCAGCACTCCTGAAGTCCAGTACTTTTGCCTTTGTATGAACTTGACTCTATTGCTGTGTTTACTGTGAACCATACTGTTCGATGGTCGCTAGTTCCCAGATGGCTACCCACTTCTATATCTGTGATCCTCTCTCCATCTCCATTTGAGAGAACCAGGTCTAAGATTGCTCCCTCTTGAGTGGATTCCAATACTAGTTGTCTAAGGCATGCCCCCTGTAGGGCATCTAGAATAACCCCACTCTTAGAAGTGGCTGCTGCAACTGCACTCCAGTTAACATCTGGCATATTCAGATCACCCATCAGCAGTATCTCCCCTTTATCTGCCATTCTAAGTACCAGGGGCGTAGGCAGGGGGGGTGTTTAGGGTGTTCAAACACCCCCCGAAATGACTGCAAAAATATATTTAAAATTTTTCAGACAGAGCGCGCTGTCTCTTTAAATTTCTGCTGACAGCACCTGATCCACAGTTACACAGTGTGGCAAAGGATTTAGCCAGGAAATAGAGCAGCACACAAAACCTAAATGAGTAAGCTGAGTACCGCCGTCCGGCGGGTATAGAGTAGCCTGGGGGGTCGGCTCTTTCTTTGTGCGCGAAATCCACGAATCACGGTCCTCCTCCTCCTCGGCTCCACCTCAGCTGAGCAGACAGCAGCCAATCAAGTTGCACGGCATGTATTTGGCGGCTTGGAGACAGAGAGAGGGAGAAGAAGCGCGTCGTCAACGTCGAGTAAATGAGAGAGTCGGAGCGGAGTCTAAACTGTGCTGCCTGCCACTCGTCATCGCTGCCTAGTCCTACCAGTTTTCTTCAGTGAAGTTGAGGTAGGCGCCCCGAACTTGTTTTAATTTCTGAGACCCCAGTCACTGTTGGTGCGGCCGCGCGGGGTGTGTAGAGGGGGTGGGGGAGTCGCGATTGTGATTAGGAGCCAGTGCCCAGGCCTGTCGCTGACAGGATGAGGAGAGATCCAGAGTGAGCCATCCATCAGGCCTGCTGCAGTCTATTCCTTCCCAAAGTGTTCAGAGTCTGGACCGGAGCCTGGAGGTGAATTTAAGCCAGGTAAGGAAATTGAAGAATTGCCTGACTGTCACTGGCAGGGGAGGGGTGCAACTACCAGTCTGGTAGTACCAGAGTCCTGAGGAGATGTCACAAAGTTATTATAACTTGTGAGGAACAAATGATAACACCTCAGTGAGGTGTTATCATCATTATTCTCACAAGTTAGTGACCTCAGAGGGCTAGGGAATATGTGGTTTCATGGTCTGAGAATTAAAGGTAGGAGGAAGGAGAAGGAAGTGGGAAGAAGGAGGAAAAAGTTGGGAGGGCAAGCATGAGGTAGAGGATGCAGGGAGGCACAGGTGGTGGTAAAATACAAGGCATGGGCTGGGTGTAAAACAGATGTGTCAGACACTTGTGGGGTGGTTTTTCCAAGAGGGCTGAATATATGGGTGTCGGGTAGACATTGAGGCCAGAAGCAGGAGAATGTGAAGACTGTGGTTTGTGTAAGAATGTCATGGTTTCATATGCAAGCAATAATACCCGACAGGGTGGCGGTGTGAGCAATACCGGACCGCCCAGGGGCGTAATGAGCCCGCGCACAGGCGGAGGGCCTTATAGCCCTGGAAGGTCTGGTATTGCCTATACTGCCCACCCTAGAGGGATATTATTGCACTTACAAAATGGGCACCATGGAAAAAAAATTGAATCAATGAATGCTCTTTAAAAACTTGTTCAAAATGAGTTCTGTTATGAAATAGTTCCTCTGCCTGTATTTTCATTGGTCACACACACACACACACACACACACACACCCAGCACAGATCGTGATTTCAGGTTATTTTCATTCAGACAGGCAGGAAACTGCACCCCCAACCCACAGCAGAAAAGACACTCAGGAGTTTCGTTTTACCTGTCTTATTTTTCACACTGCAGGCTTCACAGCGGCTTCGTGAAGGAAAGAGGCGCGAGGAGATCATAGGGCTCCTAAGTGTTGCGTGGCAGCCATTATATTTTAGGGACGTCCAGGATTGTTTTTAATGTAGTACGTGCGGCTAGTTCCGAGGGGTGGAGAGAAATTACAGCGTAGTGAGTGGGACTGTAGCTCGGAGAGGTAAGGGATGGGAGGCGGGCGTGAGCAGTGAAGACCGTTTTTAAGAGAAGCTGCAATGCTGGCATAGGAGATAAAAGTAAATCTGTTTTGTCAGTGCTGTGCAGCCGAATTGTTTTTAATAGTTGTTTGAGTGGATTTCTGGAGGGC
Source organism: Neoceratodus forsteri (assembly GCA_016271365.2). Classification (NCBI taxonomy): domain Eukaryota; kingdom Metazoa; phylum Chordata; order Ceratodontiformes; family Ceratodontidae; genus Neoceratodus; species Neoceratodus forsteri. The sequence continues at coordinate 275,949,547 of CM028138.1, read as the reverse complement.
TCAGTCTGTCTCACTAATTGGGTTGGAGATGGAAGAGCCGCTATTGAGCAGCGGCTTTGAAGAGCGCGAGCAGTGAAGACTATTTTAACAGAAGCTGCAATGCTGTCATAGTAGATAAATGTACATCAGTTTTGTCGGTGCTGTGCTAAAAGTAAATCAGTTTTGTCGATGCTGTGCAGCCGAATTGTTTTAATAGTTGTTTGAGTGCATTTCTGGAGGGCTCAGTGTGTCTCGCTAATTAGTGAAAACAAAATGGTGGCAGTTTAAATTTTTGTTCAGTGCTTTAGCCAATTAAATAGCAGGTTGGGCACAAGGATACCTGTATTGTCATCTGGCAGGTTTGGACTGGAGCTTTTTATTTGGTGGGCATCTACTGAAAGCTAATGTACCCCTATCCAAGGGTACCAGCCAATCAGATGCCTTCAAATAAAAGCCCATTTCTAAAACAATGTAGTAGTCATGTAATAAACTGTAATGTGTTTATGTAGATGTGTTTTATGTAAATAAACTTATGAAAATTGTAATGGAAATAAAGGTTGGAGTGAAAGGATTGTAAATATGTGAAGGGTTACATAAATAACACTGCCAAACCAACTGAGCATCCAATATGATTGCATGGTATGTCATTTCATGAGGGAAATCCCATGACAAGGGGTTCTAGTTTACGTATATAAGAAGGTGGACAGAATTAATATTTTTAACTAGAGTCTTATTAGCCTCCTGAATTTTTTTTACATGGGATTTACCAGTGATTGGGGTTACGGGTGGGGTGGGGAGGATCCCGATAGACTACAAGGGATATATTTTACCTTTATTTTTGGCTATCGCAGCTACGGGTGGGAGGGGGTACTACTACCACTAGACTACCAGGGATATCATTTACACATATGTTTGGCAATCGAGGCTATGTGCGGGGTGGGGGGGTACCTCTAGCCTACCAGGGACATCTGCGGGTGCTTATGCATGGTGTTGGGGGTTTCCCTTATCAAAAAAGGCAGATATTGTATAATAGCAATATACCCCTCCAGAGTGTGGGTATACTGGTTGATTTACCACTTCTGGTGTGGTTAAGTCACCCGGCTGCACCTCGTGACCGAACCACACCAGTCATGGTAAATCCACCAGTATACCCACACCCTGGAGGGGTATATTGCTTAACTAGTCTTCAATGTGTCTAAAGGTGACTTGTTCATTATGAGAAAGAATGCCTCATATGTGCCTTAAAAATACAGGTATTACGTGTGTGAAAATTAGTGTGCTGAATGGCCAAGTCTTTCTAGTTCAAAATAACCCTGGGATTTAAAATACAGTATTTCTAAAAACTAAACATACCGACCAGTTTCTAAATAACTTTAAATCAAGCTTGAAACTGGATTGAACCTTGTCACCCTTGTGAGTATAGCTAAATTATCTGGTCAATGCGAATGTTGTCTTGACAGTGTTGGCATTGGTAGTGCAATAGTTGAGAGACGCATAATAGGAGTGGCAATGAAATATAGAACCATCCTGAACCCCAGCCCACCCTGCAGAGAGTGACATGCATTGGGGTGGGGTGCAGTGGTATGAGCATTATAGCCGACTATCCAAAGGTATTTGCACTCTAAATTTTCAACATGGCCTTTTGTGTCCGGCACAGAGGTTGAGGTGCTGGACGACCACCTGCTACACCAGTGACCCGGTTTCTGGAGCAAGCTCGGGCACTGGTGGTCAGCATGGGGCAGGTTGAGGACAAAGTACCCCTGTGGTGCTCTCCTCCCTGGGAGATTGGGATGGGACAGCTTAACGTAAAAAGAGGGGCTTATATACTTTTTAACAGAAGATGACTGATTTTCAACCTCTGGCAGACTGCCCCTAGTTTGCCTGTTTCGTTAGTACTTACAGTACTGAGAAGGACCAGGGAGAGTCACGACAAGGAGCAGCTGTAATAGGGTGGCAGTCACATTGTGGAGAATCTGAGGGACGGAAGGTGCTTTTATTTACAAGGGTTCTGGGAGTTCAACCAAGCTGGGAGGTAAACAAAGATGGCCTGCAAAGCAGGTGGATTTAAGATGCCTTTACTGTTTATCAACTGGTGTATTAAAGGAAAATAATTATATTTAGCATGAGAGTTGGTCAGTGGTGGTGGTGGGCAGGAGTCTGTACTATGGATGTTCCGAGGTTGGACGGAAGGAGTTTAAAACCCAACAGGTGCAAAACAGGAGTGCGCAATCATGGTAAGTCACCAGTGCTGCACCCCAGTGTAGTCTTTCTGAGGAACAAGTTTTACTAGAGGCAGGAGGCAGTAAAATACACAGACACTTCTGAGAGAGATTTTTTTTTTTGTGTTGTTTGAGGTAGACAGTACAGCAGGCAGCACAGGCTGAGGCAAGCAGCACATGTGGAATTCATTCCTATGTAGAAGCTCGTGCTGTACTGCTGTTTGAAAGCCCACTTCCACTGCCGGTGATCAGAGGATGATCTGATTGATGATTTTACTTTTGTTACAACTTAAATTAAATTTTTTTAATGTGTGGCTAAGTGTTTAAATAACATTAATGAAAGAAGGGGAGGGCTTGGCGGATGCTACCAAATCTCTCTAAGCGAGAGAAAAAAATGGTGGATAGCAAGTTTGAAAATTCAGATGGCCCAACAATACCCCAAGTAATGGGGCTCCCTGAATTATCTATTTTTTTTGACAGGGCTCTATGTAAGCAATAATGCCCGACAGGGTGGGCGGTATTGGGCAATACAGGACCGACCAGGGGCATAATGAGGCCCGACGCCGCAGGTGGAGGGCCTTATAGCTCCTGGCCGGTCCGGTATTGCCCATACCGCCCACCCTGGAGGGCATTATTGCGCTTAGAAAATGGGCTACCTGTGGCATTTGTATAAGGGGATTTAATAAAATTAAAAATAAATACAAAATATTGACTAAAAATGAAGTTGAAGACTCTCTGTTGTACAGTAGTCCGTGTCTGTGGTGTTCCATCCACTACCCCCCCACTGAGCCATTCTCTTCTATCCCCCCACGACAAGCAGAAGAAGACATAGTTACCTCACTCCTTGTAGTGCTTTTTAAAAAAAAAAAAAAAGGTTTTCTATTTTGTTGCCGATCACTTTACTTTGGGGGATGGGGACTGAGTTGAAGATTCTGACTTGAAGATCTGTGGGAACTGAGAAGTAAAGCGAAGAGACTGCAGCAAAGTGCTGTGGATATGATGGAGGGCAGTCAGTCGAGGAAGGTAATTGTGAACTGTGTTAAAAATGACCTAACGTTATTTCGTTTTGTTGGTTTGCCATTCCGGGAGAGCAGTACTGCATTTCATGGAAGCTGGGCCATTTCCAAGTAGTCCTGAGCACGCGATGTGCTAGTGCTACTGCTTTCCGTCACAGAAACCGTTGTTCAGTTGAAAGGGGAAAAAATGAAAAGACTTTGTGGGTAATGTTGTTTGTGGTTAATTTATTTTACCCAGCTTTTATAACTGCAACTGAGATTAAGCGCAATGTGCAGCATGGTTCTTGAGTGAGGTGCGTGGCTGTAGTGATTATGGCTCAAGCGCAAGGCGGGTCAGGAAACTGTTTGCTTTTGAATTGTTTGTGGCTGTGAGGAATGAGAATCGTCTTTCTGTCCCGGCTGTAAATGGTTTTTTTTATTTTTGTTTAAAAAGCATGAGTAGGCATCAAACTAGGGAGCTTTGGAGGAGGGATGTATGTCTCGTTAAGCGAGACAGAAAAATGGTAGCTATTTCAAATTCAAATCAGAGGATTTTAGCCAATTGGAAATTAGGATGGGCACTTGGATATTTCAGTGGGGTGAAGGGCACTGGGACTGGTACTTTTATTTCCTGGGCATCTATTGAAAGTTAATGTACCCCCTGGCAAGGTACTAGCCAATCAGATGCCAGGAGTAAAAGCCATTCTAAGTAAGCAATAATACCCGACAGGAGTGGTATTGTGCTATATACGGACCCGCCCCAGAAGCGAATGAGCCCGACACTGCAGGGTATTATTGCGCTAGAAAATGGGAAATGGGTAACATTAATGAGACAGAGACACAAAATAGTTTTTATAAATGGAGTTGTGACACTTAAATTTACTACAAAATAAGTCGGAGAGTGTGCGGTGATCATTCTGATCATGGGATGGCAGTTAGTGGTTGGGAAGTGGCATGACAGAGTGTTTTTTTTTTAAACGTTTTCTTTGTGCACTTCATTTGGTAATAGGGTACAGGATGAAAAAAAAACAAGATGTTGCAGTCATTTACTCGCTCGTGACTGAGGGAAGTTCAGTAAAATGGCAGACGCAACAGGAGGAGATCAGCTAACTGCTTTATTGTTTGTAAGTGAGAAGCAACATGGCTGCAGTTGCCGTTTTCAACGTTCTACTGGCCCAGTATTACTAGAACTATATGAGGCAGCAGAGACTGGGACTAGATATTTCCCGGTCTCTGTTGTCTCATACTGGACCGGCTGATTGGCACTTTAGCTAATCAAATGAAGCTTTCTGTAGTCCCATTTTCTAATAAAAATAAATGCATGCCTGACAGTGGCTTTCAGCTAATCAGGATGCTTTATTTTCAAGCCCATTTCTAAGAGATGGCAATGTTGACAGTTTGGAGTGAAAATATTAAAAATGCTTGGCGTTAAGCGCGCATGCAAACTAGGCAACACATGCTCGTAACAGTCTGTTTTTTAATTCTTTCACCAAATTTTTAACATAGGCATGTTGGGATCTCTGCTCATGAACAGTGGTGGTAGGATTTTCTTAATTTGTCTCAAATGTTGCTTTCCTACAGCGACCATGCCATTGTCGTCAGATGCTAGAACCACATTTTGGTAGGATATGAAAAATTACAGCTGTACTGTTAATAACATAGTCATTTTGTGGAATTTTTTGACCAGCTGTTTAACATAGGCATTTGGGACCTCTGCTCATGAACAGTGTCACTGTGATTTTCTTACTGTGTCCCAAACATTGTTTTCAAAAACTGCATAAGCCTAACAGCTCACTCTCAGAACTCAGAGTACATATAACTGCTCATTTTGACATACAGATATATAAAGGGCACGCTTGCACACTGGTAACATTGGGGGCAAATAGGCACCATGACAGAAAACATGGGGAGTTTAGTTGGTGACCTGGTGCTCATGCCATAATATTCCACCGTAATCTGTGTACATAGTGGTACAATGCCTTGTTACCAGGCAGCATTACTAACACAGCAGGTAGAACCATGGTGGTTGATCTCACTGTTAGATAACCAGTTGTCCACAATCATTGGAGGTTCTGTAGACTTATGACAGTCACCGTCTCCCACAACCCCTGATTCCATGTGAAAAAAAAGTTTCTCATGAAATTGGGTGGAGAACATGTAACAAATGTGTGTGTTTTCTTCCAGAAAACCCCCAAAATTCACCACAGAACATGTACACACCCCAGAAAGAGGGTCCTGGCAGCCCCAGACCCCGGCTTTTATCTGTCCTTTTCACAAATGTCAGATTTAAACACCCCCAAATAGAATTCTGGCTATGCCCCTACAAAGTACTGTATACTTTCTATGATTTCCTTGTCCATTTCCTCCCCATGAGGGGTCTGTATACAACCCTGTGCGGATTGTGGTGCCATTGCCTGCCTCCAAATTGACCCACAGTGCTTCTTCCCTCCTCCTGTTTACCCTTTTGTTCTATTGCTTTGATTCCTTCCCTTATGTGAGAGCTACTCCTCCTCCTCTTACCCTCCCTGTCCCTCCTGTAGATAGTGTATCCTGGTATGTTTACATCCAGTCATAGTTCTGTGTGTACCATGTTTCTGCTGACTACTCACGATATCCAGATGTTCCTCCTCTATCAAGGCCACTAATTCAGGAAGCTTGTTACCCAGACTACGGGCACTGGTACTCCTTGCTCTCCATTTTTGATGGCTTTACCTTCTGTAGCAGCATCCCCACTGACCTTTCTACCTTGGTCTTTTTTCATTTAGTACCCTGTTTTGTAGGGAGGCTGGATTTTCCTGCTGCTATCAGTGCCTCCGCCTTGACTAGTTTAAAAGCTTGCCAATGAAGCATTTAAACTGACTGCTCAAAAGACCTGTTCCCTTCCTAGACAGATGCAGACCATCCTGCCAGTATAGGCTGGTGTCCCACCAGGTGGAACCCCAGTCCCCAGTGAAGCCAAACCCCTGTGCTCCACACCATTTTGTCAACCATTCGCTAAACTGCATGGTGCAAAGTACCCCTCGCCTCACCCATGCCAATAACAGACAGCACCTCTGAGAAGGATACTGTGTGTGCTACTTGTCTTAGGCCCCTCCCCAACTCTACAAAATCCTTCTGCACTGCTCTAATCTCATGATGAGCCAAGTCATTTGTCCCTAGGTGGACAATGACGTCCAGCTCAGACTCCCGTGCAACTGTTTTCGTGATCCTAAGGGCACACTGATGTGATCTGACTACTGCTGGGCATTGTGTGTAAAAATTGCTGGCAGAGGGCTTGTGTAGGATTGACAGTGTATTATTGCTGGTAGGGGACCATATTACTCACACCCAAAATGAGGGTAGACTTGGGGGTTGTCAGAGCGGGAATCTTCGGTAGGGTGATTGGGTGTACATTGTGTGGGGTGGCCATAATATTAAATTGGGCATGGAGTTTCGGAGGGTGCCCAGTGTGTTTTCAGCTGGCGGGTCTTGGGGAGGAGGTCAAGGGGATCAGAAGGCAGCTGGAAGGGGGGAGGGTTGGGGAGGTAAGGTGGGGAAAGGACCATATGAGTTTAGACAAGGCCAAAATGGCATACCCCAGGGGACAGGTGGACAAGACCAAAAGGGGCATACCCCAGGGGCAGGTGGACATGGACCATATGGTTACTCCGTAAGGGTGGGGTATGAAGCAGGCAACATACAGGAAGCACCCCGTAGGGAGGGGGCTGTCCAGAAGGAGCAGATGAGTGAGGGGGATAGGAGAGAGCAAATTGGGGGAAGACATCACACTTTCTAATCGATTCACCCTGCTATAACCGGGAGATGAAGTGGAGAAGGCTGGTGGGGGGGAGCAGGTGGACAGAGAGGGTTTGGTTAGTAAACTGCGGGCGGAAGGGGACAGAGGAGGGAGCCAGAGCCAAAGGAAAGGATGGAGGGGGGAGGGATATGAGCCTAGGTTGGAGGGAGGTATGGTAGACAGGGGAGCACAGAGAGAGAGAGACTAGGGTGGAAGGGGGCAGGATGGTGTCCAGGCTGGGGAAGCCAACCAAGGGGGGGGTGGTAGAGAGTTCTCTAGATGGGCCAGCTTCAAGACAAGAAAAACAGGAAGAGGTAGAGAGCAGAGGAGGAGGGAAGGGAGAAATACAGCAGATGGGGTGGAAAGTTCAGGTCCAGAGTGGGGGAGGTAAGCAGTGAGAGATGCTTGGTTGGGGGATCTGAGGAAAACACCTCAGGAAGGGAGACTGGGGCAAAACTGGGGAGGGCAAACTCGGGCCAACCAGCAGACTTGAGGGGCAAGGAGCAAGCTGGGAGATGCAGGAAGAAGAAAGAGTACGGTAGGGCATGCACAGGTGTGTGACCCCTAGGCTGAAGGGGGCGGGAGGAGCAAGATGAGGGTCGACGACAGAAGGAGGAGTCTGAAAGGAACAAAATGGGCTAATAAAGTGGGGAGAGGGGTGACGGTGAGTCTGCTGGGGGACTCCATGACCAAGTATATCCAGTGGAAGGGGGCGGGGGAGAGTAAAAGCAGCCCAGTCAAGGTTAAATGTATCCCAGGACTATCCGTACACAAGGCCAAATTCCAGCTATACTCGATAGCACTGGAATGTGGGGGATCCCCAGACTTTCTTTTTCCACTGGTGCTGCTTTATTATATTTGTGGCAATTCTGAGCTTTCAGATGGCTTATGGTCTTCATCTAGTATGGAGTCTTGTAAGGCTTTTTAACATGGGGGTATTTTGCAAAATCAGAAAAGAAGGTCCCCTGATGAAGATACACTGAGCATCGACTGTGGGGAGTTTTTAACCTCAGTGGTGACTCAGTAGCTCTGGTCTCTATTAATGTACTTTTTGCAGTTTTTGCACTATTACTAAATTTATACATCTTGACACTTGTGCATGGCTTTTTTTTCTATAGTTTGCTAAATCAAATCTGTAAAATTAAACTTTTGTTTAGTTTCATCAAAGGAAATTGGAGTTTTGCAGCTTGGATCTAGCAAATCATTTTGCAACTCCTTTATTACAACAGCCATTATTATCATCTAGCTCCCTGTATACAATTCCACAGTTGTTCCAGAGGGCGAGGGACTGTAATTCATGTTCAGACCTGACTTTTTTTTATATCATTCAGGGAACTTGTCAGGCAAGGATTATCATCTTTACCCCAGGGATGGGAGTGAACAAGTAATTTGTGATTTTATGCAGTGCCACTGTTTTTCAAAAAGAAGCCATAATGGAGTGTCCTTATCTGCTACATCTGAGTTGTAGAAAGATAGACTTTGTTGGCAGATAAGGACTGCCTGGCCCAGCTAGTCTGCTCATTTCGCTACCTACTATATAGATTCATAGGTTCAAAGATGTTTACAAGTTCAGAGGGCAGATGCCCATGAGTGAACTCGCCTCCACTTTTCAGTGGAGGAAGAAAAATTTTCTGTCACCCATATAAGTGTCAAGCCTTTTCTTAAACTGCTGAAGATTATTGCTATTAACAATCTCTACAGGAAGTGAATTCCAAATCGGAGGGATTCTCTGAGTAAAAAACATGGAACGCTTATTTGTTTTACATAATGATGTTTTAAATTTAAAATTATGTGATCTTGTATGATTACATTTTGTTTTGTTTTTTTTGTAATCCAATCGTATTTAGCAAACATTCATTTTGATAGGCATTGAATGCGAAAATTAGGTCTCCTCTCAATATTCTATATTCCAAAGAGTATAATTGTAATTTTCGAAGTCTGGACCCATATTCCATATTGGGAACACTGTCAAAACTCCAGCTCCTATTGATCTGCAGCCTACCAACTACTTCCTACCTCTAGTGTTGCCTTCTGCCTGTCCCATGCATTCTTGAATTTGACAAATGTTTTAACCCCCACAACCTCCTCTGGGAGGCTGTTCCATGCATCCACTACCCTTTCTGTGAAAAAATATTTCCTCACGTTGCCCCTGAGTCTTCCCCCTTCCAGCCTCATATTATGACCCCTAGTTCTTGCCCATCTCCTTTTCTGAAAAACACTGCCCTCTTGAACTCTGTTGATCCCATTGAGGTATTTGAATGTCTCGATCATATCGCCCCTCTCCCTCCTGTCCTCCAGCGTATACATATTGAGTTCTCTCAATTTCTCTTGGTATGGTTTATGGTGTAGCCACTGCACCATTTTTGTTGCCCTTCTCTGGACTGCCTTCACCCTGTCAATATCCTTTCGGAGATGAGGTCTCCAGAACTGCATGCAGTACTCTAGATGAAGCCTCACCAACTGCTTGTACAGCGGCGTCACTACCTCATGTTTTCTACTGGTGATACCTCTTACTATGCACCCCAGCATCCCACCGGCTTTCCTCACTGCCTTCTCACATTGTTTGGCTACTTTCAGATCATCTGTAGAGGACTGCCTGCTTAAAAAAGAACACTAAATTATATTTTTCCCACCAGGGGAGTCCAACCCCCCCTCTCCCCGCCGAGTTCAAGCCACTCTGATCTTGTCTAATAAGATTCTAGGCAGTTGTAACCCTATAGGAACTATTTTAATAGATTTCTTTATTTGAGCAAATCTGTTTTTTTTTATTTCTACTGGCAGGTTATTTATTTATTTATTTGAATCTAGGATTACAAGTACCTTTGAGTCAAGGCTCTTTTACAAAGGTTTCACTTCAGTTGCAGTACAATGACAACAAAAAAAACAAGACAATTAAGTAACAAAGGCAGGATAACAGGTTAACAGTCACTTACATGAATATGAATACATACATTTGGGTTAAATCAAAGCCTGAGGCATTGATGGGGTAAATAGTGTTACAAGACATGGCAAGGCCACAAAAGGTAAGAGCAGCCAGAGGCATCGTCACATCACAGAGAGAGCAACAGGTGGTGGAGGGGGTGCAGGGGGAGGAGGGGGAGGGAGGGGGTTGTAGGAGATTGGGGGTAGATAATAGAAGTGCTATGTAGAAAGAACTATGCAGAGAGAGGTTTTGGACTATATAAAACAGTTTTGGGGTCACCATCATTTTAATCAGGTTAATCTTATCCCATAATGATAGATTAAGATGTTAGTTATTTACTTAGCTTTTGTTAACCAGGTAAGTACACTAAACAAGACATTTGCCTATTTTCAGGTATGACCTGGGAGAGTACAAGGAAATACGACATGGGACAACATGATACACTTTAGGCAGTTACACAGAGTCAGGGAAAACAGAAGCATCACATAGTTAGTAGGTACACACAAATGGTCTGAACATATACATCGAGTCACCAAGGCTGCGAGCAGCGCATTATATGCAAATTATAGTCAGTATAGGACCTCAGAAAAGTGGGGGCACAGTCAGAGCAATACCTAATACATAGGGTGTATACACTGTGTGCAGGACAAAAATAATGCAGGCAAGCTATACCTTAGGAAGGATGTTCAGTGCAGGGGACCAGGTGAGATTACGGAGGTTACCACTTGGCAAGGTCAGTTTCAGACCCTCTGAATTTATTATTTCTTTTATTTGAGGGGCGAGACTAGTTAACGAGTGACTAGATCAGTCACTAGCCTGAGGTGTTTTTCTGTTTCTATGTTTGGTAACCACTTGTGCTTAAACACATGCACCAAATGAGGTGGAGGGGGGGATGGTGTCATGTCTGTCCCATCTGATGGGCAGATTCACCAAGAGCCAGAGAAGGGAACTGAACTGTTTTCCTGGTGTTTCACCTGCTGTGGAGGCATCATGTTTGGACTCCTCAATGGGGGGGTAGTTGGACCATCGGCTCCCACTGTAACAGTGCCACCTATGACTACTGGCTTGGCAGTGACAATGTGTGTGACCATGCAATTTTGACCAGGCCATGCCTGTAGGACACAGCACTGGGGAGACACACGAGAGAGAGAGAGAGAGAGAGAAAGAGAGAGAGAGAGAGAGAGAGGGGTAGATGAGGTTTATGGAGAAAAAGAGAAATTGTTCAGCCAGGCATATTGGATAATGGCTTCCACATCCCCCCCCACGCAACATGGCATTCCGATGCCCTGGCCGACACTAGCCACTGTCACAGATACAAAAGTACTTTCTCTCTGGTTGCAGCAGGAGAGCCCTCCCCCACCCAAAGGGATAGCTAGGCTTCGGATTGTCAGGACTAGAAGCTCTGGGTGCATGGTGGTGGGCACTACATGCCAGCGAGCGGAGTGAGTCCAGCAAGCAACGAGCACGGCAGGATCCAAAGGAGTGAGATACCTAAGGGAGAGCACAATTCAACCATATTTCACCAGGAACTAGTATACTGAGAAACCAGGCATTCTGGGATAGAAATGGGAAGCAAGAACAGTGACAGCAAAACTGAAATGTCACACCAAATGAATCTTTTATTTATTTATTTATTTAATTCTAGGATTACAAGTACCTTTGAGCCAAGGCTCTTTTACAAAGGTTCCACATCAGATTGGGTACAGCACAACAAAGTTTCAACAGTACAAGGTACAACAGAAATGTAAGCGGTACAGCAGTAGGTTTGGCAGCAATAACAGGTTAATCAGGTTAAGAGCAGCTTCTAGTGGTGGGTGTAGACAATTGTGGCAAGAACATAAACAGTAATAATTTGCATGTTTAACAGCTACGCGGTCAGATACAGGAGAGATGCATACATATTTGGTAGGGCATTAACATTCAAGGTCATAAGAGACAACAGATACAAGACATGGTTAGGACATATGGTGGGGGGGGTAAGCTGCGAAAGGTACTGTCAACATATACAGAAGTGCAGGCAAGGAGTTGGAGGGGGAGAGGTGGAAGTGCTTATTGTGATGCCGGGGTAAGGACAGGGGCAGCAGCTAGGCTGGCAGGGCGTGGCAGTCACAGGTACTGGAGGCAGACAGAGAGAGATGGAGCCTAGATTTGAAAGGACCAATCTTGGGGGTGGAGGAGATATCCATGCTGAGGTTATTTAACCAGTATGGTGCCCTGTAGGCAAATGATCGTTGGCCCAGCGAGGTACGGCACCTAGGAATCAGCAGCATTTGAGAGTCAGATCCCCTGGTATGGCGGAGGTTTCAACTAGGCTTGAGGAGGGCTTGGACACCAGGGGGAGCCAGACCCAGGGTTATCTTCTTTGCCATGATACAGGTTTGATATTTAATCCAGTTTGATAGGTTCAGCCAGCCAGTTTGGGCGTAGAGGTTGCAGGTGTGTGTAAGGTGGTGGGCACCAGTTAAGAGCTGACATGCTTTGTTTAGAGTGGTTGTGATGTGTCTTAGGGCTGTAGAGGTGGCAGAGCCATAGATTAAGAGGCCATAGTCGATGACAGAGACTACTGAGCTCAGGACAGCGATCCTGAGGGCCTCAGGGTTTAGGTTTGCCCTATGTCTGTAGAGGAGACCAAGTCGTATGTTAGCCTCCTTGGCTACGCTGTCTACATGGGCTCCATAGGAGAGGTTATTGTCAAGAGAGATTACGAGGTATTTAAATGAAGGTACCTCTTCAATAGGCATTCCAAGGTAATTTGTAATGGTCAGAGGATGCTGCCTGCTCTTGTTATGTGAGTTAATGAATAGCATGGTTTTGGTTTTTTTATAGTTAAGGATGAGTTTTTGTTTGCAGAACCAGTTCTCTATGGCTGTGAACCCGAGTTGGAGCTTATGCTGTAGGGATAGTGGGTCCTTATGGGTGGCGTGGATGACGTTATCATTGGCATACAGGATGAGTTTTTCTGAGCATGATTTGGAGAGGTTATTTAGAAATAGGCTGAAGAGAAGGGGCCCCAGTATGGATCCCTGAGGGACTCCAGAGCAGACTGGTAGTGCATTGGAGAGGACACCTCCAATTTTCACTCTTTGCGATCTGTTCTCCAGGTAACTCTTGAACCAGGCTGTGGAGTCAGGGGAGAGCCTGGCAATTTGTAGCTGGTACAGGAGCAGGCAGTGGTGAACGGTATCGAAGGCCTTAGGTCAACTCAAATCAACTTTGTTTTTATAGCGCCTTTCAAAACCAAGGCACTGAGCATAAAAACAGATACATCAAATGTAAGTAAGGTTAAATAAGCATTTAAAACAGAACAACATATCATCCATAACTAGGGAAGGCTAGGTCAAATAAATATGTCTTTAATTCAATTTTAAATCTACCGATGGTTGAGCATTCTCTCAGCCGACAAGGTAGAGAGTTCCACAGGGTTGAAGCTGAAAAAGAGAAAGCATGACAACCAGATGTCTTTAAACGTACCCTGGGAATCTCCAGCAATCCCTCGTTGGTGGATCAGAGAGGACGGAGGGAGTGGTAAGGTAACAGAAGATCTTGCAGGTAACCGGGTCCCTGATCATGTAGGGCTTTAAAGGTTAGCAAGCCAACCTTAAAGGTGATCCGCCACTGAACTGGCAGGCAGTGCAGTTCGCGGAGCACAGGTGTAATATGACTGGTTCTAGAAGTCCCAGTCAGTAGCCTGGCTGCCACCTTCTGCACCAGCTGCAAGCGGCAGATATCAACCCCTGATAGCCCTAGGTAGAGGGAATTGCAGTAATCAAGACGGGAAGTGGACCAAGGTTGAAAGATCAGCCGGAGGGACCAGGTGTTTCACCAGGGCGATATTCCTCAGATGATAAAAAGAGGATTTGACTACAGCTGACACCTGAGATTTTAGAGTCAGACCATCATCAAATATAACGCCCAGGTTACGAACCCGATCTGAGGTAGTGAGTGACATACCGTCAAGTAATAAACCTGATGGCTGTCCAACCCTCACACCCACCCCCGGACGACCTGGGTCCACTACCAACACTTCGGTCTTATCTGGATTCAGTCTCAGCCAGCTGGAACTCATCCAAGAACTGATCTCAGCAAGGCAATTATTTAGCACGGAGAGTGCATCATTTTGTCTGGGCAGACAGGACATATACAGCTGAGTATCATCTACATAGCAGTGAAAACTCAGACTGTATCACCTGATGATATCTCCCAATGGCAGCATGTACACTGTAAACAACATGGGGGCCAAAATGGAGCCCTGCGGCACCCCACAAGGCAGGGAGTGAGCACCAGAGGAATAAATTCCAGTGGCAACTCTCTGAAACCTGCCCATGAGGTATGAATGAAACCATTTAAGGACTGTACCAGACAGCCCAAAAAAATCAGGGCGCCCAATAGCACACCATGGTCCACAGTGTCAAATGCTGCAGAGAGATCAAGAAGGACCAGAATGGTAACGCGGCCTTTTGATCTTCAGCCATTAGGAGGTCATTCAATACCCGAACAAGAGCAGTCTTCGAGCTATGCTTCTTCCTGAAACCAGACTGGAGAGTATCGTAGACATTGTGAGTTGCAAGATGATTGTTCAACAGCAGAGTAACCACCTTTTCAATAACCTTACCAACAAATGGCAGGTTAGAGATAGGCCGGTAGTTAGTTAGACAGTCTGGATCCAAAGAGGGTTTTTTAAGGAGTCGTTGAATGACCACCTCCTTGAAGGTGTCAGGAAAGACACCCCTCTCCAAGGATTTTCAGACAATGTCAGCAAGGATCGGACGGATAACATCCACACATCCAACTAGGAGAGGTGTAGGACCCGGATCCAAACTAGAACTGGTTGGACGCAATGTCTGGACGATCTTCACAATGTCAGCGAACTCCAGCCGGCGGAAATCTGACCAGACAGACCAAGTGCATGCCACTTCCTGTCGACCACTGCAATCCCTCATAGGAGAGGTCGGACCGATACCAGACCTGATGCTAGCAACCTTATCTGCAAAGAACTGAGCGAACTACTCACATCTAAGCTGAGAAAAAAATCCTCTGGGCTGGAGACAGATTGGATTGCACAATCTGTCAACAGTCCAGAAGAGCTCAGCCAGTCGATTCTGTGCAGCAGAAATCTCCCTGGACAGGAATTCTGGCTTCTTACGGGTGATCTCTGATTGATAGCCATCATAATGTGCCATCAACCTAAGCCTGTCAGCATCAAGGCCAGACTTCCGCCAGACTCTCTCCATCCTTCGGCCAACTCGCCTCAACTCCTTCAAGGAGCCATCAAACCAAGGACTCCTTGGGTGAAGGGGCGCGGTGGTGGATGACCTAGGGGGATGGCAGGGGTTGCAGGATGATCTGGCAAAGCTTGAAACCTGGTCAGACACCTGGCAACTGGGCTTTAATGCCAAAAAGTGCAAGGTGCTGCATTTTGGGATGAAGAACCCAAGGAGTTACCAGCTAGGGGGAGTGCAGCTAGCCCAGACAGAGGAGGAGAAGGATCTGGGTGTGCTCATTACAGGGTCAATGAACAACTCGGCACAATGTAGGAAGGCAGCTGCAAAGGCCAACAAAATGCTGGGTTGTATTGCAAGGGGTATATCCTCGAGGAGGGAGGAGGTGATTCTGCCACTGTATAGGTCATTAGTTAGACCACACCTGGAGTACTGCATGCAGTACTGGTGTCCGTATCTGAAGAGGGACATTAAGTTACTGGAGGGGGTGCAGCGCAGAGCGACAAAGATGATCAAGGGGCTGGGGGACTTATCATACGAGAGGAGGTTGAAGGAGTTGAACATGTACTCACTGGAGGAGAAAGAGACAGGGGTGACATGATTGAAACCTTTAAATACATGAAAGGAATAAACAAGACGGGTACAGAGGGGCTGTTCAAAGTAAGGGAGGGAGGCCACCAGGGGCCATGATATGAGACTAGAGCGAGGAAGGTTCAGGAGGGAGATGAGGAGACACTTTTTAAAGAGAGGGTGGTGGCTGGGTGGAATGTGTTACCTGCTGAAGTGGTATGCAGCAGAACAGTGGACTGCTTCAAACGAGGATGGGACAGGACAAGGGGGAGGGTTAATGAAGGGGAAGGGTGGAAGGGAGGGGCAGCTGCAGAATAAGGGGTGATAGCTGCACATTCGAGCAGACTTGATAGACCTCTAGGCCTTTATCTGCTGGCAAATTTCGTATGTTCGTATCTCCCACAGCCTTATTATAAGATATTACAAGATCATCTGGACTCATGCATTCATCCGACAAACCCGATAGGTCCAGCACTGCCGATAGATCACTGGGACTAACATCTCTTAAAGGGCGGTACTGAACCATCTCCGTAGGGGCAGTCCTATTAGGGGGGACCCTGAGGCTGAACCTTATGGTGTGATGGTCAGACCAGCTGACTGGTTCCACCCCAAATCAGCAATCTCCATACCCATAAGAAATAGATCCAGCAAATGACCCCCTATATGGGTTGAGGAGGTAACTACCTGTGTAAGGCTCAGCATCATCATCAGCTGGAGGAGATTTTGACCAAAATGTGAGAGTTCATCGTTGACCCAGGCATTAAAGTCCCACAGAACTATCCATCTGGGGGACCTCAACACCATGTCGATGATGAAGTCTGCTATTTCCCTTAGGAATTCTCCACCGTCCCCTGGTGGGTGGTAGACTAGGAGAATTCCGCAGCCTATACCCTCTCCCAGGATATATTTGAAGGATCTGGTATCTCCCAATGACACATCCACAAGGTCAAGCTCAGTTTTAAGCATAATGGCCACACCCCGGCCCCTACGATCCAACCTTGGACGGTGTATCACTGAGAACTCGGCTGGAGTTGCCAATACAGGGCCTGCATTTTCAACCTGTCAGATCTCGGAGATGCAAGCCAGATCAGTTGTTCCAACAAGATCAGCTATAATAGCTGTCTTGTTTTTGATAGATCTGGCATTGCATAACACCGCCAAGGTGGGATGAGTTTTCGGAGAAGATCTCGGCACCTGCCCGCTCACGTCGGAACCCTTGGGTATGGGGACAAGACAGGGATAACCTCTCTCCTGACTCCATTCCGCCCCAGGGCATCTCCTGGACCTCACAACTCCAATCCGCCCTCTCCTTTCCTGTCCCCAACCAGGCCAGCTCCCCTCCTTTTTTTACACTTTCTAAGAATGCCCAAAGCACGGCATCTAAAATAAGTGTCAGATGACAGACGGGGGCATATAAAAGGACGTAATTCCCTGAGCCTGGTAGGGGAATAATGCCCAACCGTCTCTAAACCGCCCCAAAACATTGTAATAAAACCAATTAAACCACAATCAAACCTGCCCCAAATAAAATAATAAATCTAATCTTAATAACAATACTAAATTAAACACTTTCCACCCTCTCTCTCTCTCTCTCTCTCTCTCTCTCTCTCACAGAGTGTGGAAAGAAAAGTAATAAAAACAAAATAATAATCAAAATAAATAAACAAGACAAAGCAAAGACCTACCCACCCCTCAAACAGCTCGAAAATTCACTCCTCCACTCTCTCTCACAGAATGGGGAAGAGGGAAGGTCAACAAAAATTCCCACACAATGTCTCTCACACAATGGGGGGAACTAAATAAACAAACAATTCTAAATCCAAATAAAATAAAATACTAAAATCTCATAAATCATTTGGTTTCTTAATTGTTTATAAGTCCAGATTTGTCCAGCACTTCTCGATTATAGGCAGATGAATATACCCAGGAACTCACTCCTCGAGGAGACCATAAAGTACTGTTTATTTATTTTTGTGGGCGCTCACCTCCACTCAAGAACCAACAGAGCCACAATATATTACAAATAAACAAAAACCCAGGAAGCAATCCAAAAGTCGATACTGTAGTTAAGAACCAGAATGACTCACTGCGAAAACCAGGACCAGTCCACGATCTGTATGTCCCATCTCATGCACTTCTCACCCTGACGAGTCTCACATAGGCTGAAAGAAGTAAGAACCAGGTGATGATAAGGCGACAATCCCGCTTTACCATACCACCAAATCTTCAACCCAACAATTATCAGGGCAGGGCTGCAATCAAAACTCCAGATGCCAAATCACAGTCACTAGATCACAGCCACTAGGAGAGTTCCTCTCAGCCCTCATGCCTCTCCTCAGACCCACTCGATGACACGGCTGCCCACCAGCTACCGCACAGCCAAACAGAAGTACTGCAGATCTACGAAGACAGAACCAGCTAGGTGGCCATTATCCAGGGAGCTGTGGATGGCTCCAGTGAATTCCAGGAGGGCTGTTGTGGTGCTGTACTGTTTCCTGAAACCATGCTGCTGTGGGCACAGGATATTGTGATTGTCCAGATAATCTTTGAGCTGGTCAGCAACTATGCGTTCTATGGTCTTGGATAATGGGGCAGTACGGAGATTGGTCGGTAGTTTCCAGAGTTGGTCCGATCTCCTGATTTATGTATCGGTGTAACAGTGGCTGATTTCCATCTGTCCGGGAACTGGCTCTGGCTGAGGGAGGGGTTGAAAATCTTAGTTAGTGGGCTAATCACCTCATCGAGAGTGAGGGACAGGAGTTTCAGGTCAAGGGTGTCCCCACTGTGTCGTGTTTTTGTGATAGCATTAGCAATGTACTTCTGGGCTTCTTTCATCTTGACAGATTTGAAGTAGATGGGAGGAAGTGTTGGGGGGTGTAGAAGTAGCAGGTTTCATGGAAGAAATCGGTGGGGAGCACACTGCTGAGGTCCATGAAGGCCGAGTTGAAGGTGTTGGCTATCGTGGTTGAGTCGAAGTTAATTTTCCCATCCGTGACTAGCATAGTAGGGGAGGATTTTGATTGTTTCCCAGTTATTTCTTTGATGTTATTCCAGAAGGCTTTACCATTACCCCAGGTGTTGGTGAGCGCTTCCTTGTAATAGGCGCTTTTTTGCAGTCCTATAGACTGTGTGCAGGCATTTCAGGCATGTTTGTAGTTCTGGAGGTTAGCTTGAGTGCTGGATTCCTGGGCTGGGGCCAGAGGTGGTCCCTTACTTTTAGTTGTGCTATTAGGTCGGTGGTGAGCCATGGACTGAAGAGGGCTTTGACTTTGCACCAAATGTTAGTACGTCAAATACTGGAATATGTCACACTTATGTTTCAAGCATTCCTTCAACAATTTAGGGCAGTATAGAGCAGTGGTTCAAGGCTCTGAGCTGCAAATCTGGAGACCTGGGTTTGAATCTCATTGCCCCCACTTGCATACTGTGTGACTCTGAGCAAGTCACTTAACTTCCCTGTGCTCCCAGGTTGCACCTGTAAACAAGCTTTCAGCTTAGTGTGCCGCTCCTGGTTAAACAATTAAATAAAAATAATTACATGTGAACAATGAACCTACATATCAGAGACAGTATTGTCTAGTGAATAGAACACAGGCTTGAGAACCAAGAGACCGGGTTCAGGTCCCATCCCAGCTACATCTCGCTGCATGACCTTGAGCAAGTTGCTTATCCTCTGCTTTAGTACCTTTCAGCTGTAAAAACAGGTAAAGGCAGGCCCTCACTGAAATTGAGATATTGAATCTCAGCTGGGCTATCTAATCTACTAGCTACATGGGCAGGAAGTTGGTTAGGAGGGAGACAGCAGAGGGTGGTGATAAACTGTCAAATCAGAGGAAAGGGAGGTCACAAGTGGGGTGCCACAGGGGTCAATCCTGGGACCAGTCCTTTTCAATATGTTCAGCAGCGAGATAGGAGAAGGAATACAGGGCAAGATGTGTCTCTTCACAGAGGACACTTACCTCTGTGGCAAGGTAGAGAGTGAGGAGGGGGGACGGAGATTGCAGAGGCACCTGCAAAGTTTAGAGAGGTGATCCAAGGTCTGGCTGCTGAAATTCAATGCCAAAAGTGTAAAGTGATGCACACAGGGAACAAGAACCCCAGGAATAAATACTGGATGGGAGGGGTTAAGCTGGCCACTACTTCAGAAGAAAGTGGCTTGGAGGTCATCATAAGCAACTCCCTGTAACAAGCTAGCCAATGCAACAAGGCTTCCAGCAAGGCTCCAGAATTCCGGGGTGTATTGTAAGGGGCTTTAAAAGTAGAAGGAAAGAGGTAATACTACCTTTCTATAAATCACTGGTGAGACCCCATCTGGTGTACTGTGCCCAGTTCTGGAGTCCTCACCTGAGGAAAGACAGAGACAGGCTGGAAACAGTGCAGTGTAGAGTAACCAAAATTATTCAGGGCCAACAGGGCAGAGCCTGTGAGGATTGGCTTAGTGCACTGATCGTGTAGTCACTAAAGGCCAGAAGGGGGGCATGATTGAGACCTTCAAGTTCCTTAAAGGAATAAACAAGGTAGACTGCAAGGAACCATTTAGCAGGAATGGTGGGTCAAACACTAGAGGACATTCATTTATTAACTAATTTGACAAGGAAAGAAAGACTATGTAATTCTACCTATTTTCAACCTTGTCTTGGGGGATACAGATGGAAACCAACTGACACTGAACCAGATTAAGCTGTTGGCAGTGCTTTTAGTAAATCGGGGAAATTTGGCCAGGACACCAGAGAAATTCCCCTACTCTCTTTTCGAGAAGTGTCATGGGATCTTTAATGTACACCTGAACAACCACCAGAACAGGCAGACAGGACCTCGGTTTAACATTTCATCTGAAAGACGGCACCTCAGGAGTGCAGCATCCCCCTCATGTTACACTACAGTGTCAGTATTGGGATTGAACCCAAGTGCCTGGTGTGGGGATCTTCCAGCCTCAGAGGTGAGTGTGCAACATGCTGAGCCCCTAACATTGATTTGTAAGCTGGACATGAATGTAAACCAGTGGGGAAGGGGGATTCAGGAGGGATGCTAGGAAGTCTTACTGCACTGAGAGAGTGGTTGAGCCATGGAACAGCCTACCATCAGCAGTGGCGGGCACAACAATCATGAATGTGATCAAGCATGGCTGGCACAGAGTAAAGGGCTTAACAGTTTCTCGGGGGGGGGTTAGCAGCAAGGCAGGCAGTGGGGGAGGAGGGCACAAACTCTATCTGGACAATTTGCCATGAGGCAGAGTGGGTTAAAACTGGACATACTGAATAGACCAACGTTGTTGTTTTTCTGCCAAGATTGTCTGTTTCTATCCGAGGTAAATAAACTGTAAATAAAATCTGAATTTTACAAGAATGTTCCAGAGTACAGGACCCCTACAAGAAAATGAGGCACAGCCCAAGGTTTTAATAAAGTCTGGTATTGTCAAACCATGCCTTTTGGGGTCCCTTTAGCTCAATGATTAGAGCAGCTGCCTTTAGGGCTTAGTGTACCTGATCTGATTGTGTGTAAAGAGAAAAGCGGAGCACTCACCACCATAAGGAGATGCAGACTGAAACGGAATAAAGTGTATTCTTTATTTTAGGTGCAAAACTGATGACAATCAGATTTCATGAGATGTCCGTTTAAGAAAGCAACTCAGGGGTATGGCCCTTTAAGACAGCAGTATAAATGCTGGTGTCATCACTAAGCATATGTGCCTTTGAAAAAGCATCCCAGGAGAGAGGCTCCTCCATGCTGGGACTGCGGTGTTTTTGCAAGTTTTGCAGCTAAAATAAAGAATGGAATGAGTAAGCAAAATGGCACGATGGGGTGTGCATTAGATGG
Source organism: Neoceratodus forsteri (assembly GCA_016271365.2). NCBI lineage: Eukaryota > Metazoa > Chordata > Ceratodontiformes > Ceratodontidae > Neoceratodus > Neoceratodus forsteri. The sequence continues at coordinate 275,928,050 of CM028138.1, read as the reverse complement.
TTCTAATGCATGGCTAGCGGGCGTTGTAAGGCATGAGGTCACAGGCTGAGTGCATCCAGCCCCCAGCCATGCATTAGAACTGTCTAACACATACCCTGGAGTGACTTATTGTGCTTATAAAACATAGAAAATGTAGACATGAGAAAAAATGACATTACAACTCTATGCCTGTCACTAGCTGCAGGGTGAGTGTGTTATGGCATGAACATTACAGCCGGCAATCCAAAGGCACACCCGTGATGTCTGTCAGTCTGTACAGGGTGGTATGTTATGGTTAGAAACCCTAACGCCCTGGGCGTTTGCTGGTATTTGCACTACAAATTTTCAACATGGCCTTTTTGTGACCCCCACCTCATAAACGCATTTGGGACCTCTGCTCATGAACAGTGGCACTGTGATTATGTTACTCTGTCCTGAACGTTGATTTCCCACAGCTACCATGCCATTCTGCGCCACGTGTGTGAAAACACAGTTCAGGCAGGATGTGAAAAATGACAGTTGTACCATTCACAGGGAGGTGTGAAGAGATGGCGATATTGAAATCTGGAGTGAAAATATTAAAAATTCTCGAAGTTACGAGCGTACGTGGAAACTGTGCATCACACGCTCACAACATAGTCATTTTGTGGATGTCTTTCACCAAATTTTCAACATAGGCATTTTGTGACCTCTGCTTATGAACAGTGTCACTATGATTTTCTTAATCTGTCCCGAACATTGATTTCCCACGGCAACCGTGCCATTGTGTGCCAGATGTGCGAAAACACCTTTTGGGCAGTATGTGAAAAATGACAGCTGTACTGTTCATAAGGAGGTGTGCAAAAATTACAATGTTGAAACTCTGGAGTGAAAATATTACAAATTCTTAAGTTACGAGCGTGCGTGGAAACTGCATAAAGCACGCTCGTAACATAGTCATTTTGTGGACTTTTGTCACAAAATTTTCAACATAAGCATTTTGGGACCTCCGCTCATGAACAGTGTCACTGTGATTTTCATAATCTTTCCCGAACATTGATTTCCCACAGCGACCACACCATTGTGCGCCAGATGTGCGAAAACACATTTTAGCCAGGATGTGAAAAAGGACAGCTGTACTGTTCATAAGGAGGTGTAAAAAATGCCAATATTGAAAATCTGGAGTGAAAATATTACAAATTCTCGAAGTTACGAGTGTGCGTGGAAACTGCGCAATGCATGCTTGTAACACAATCAGTTTTTGGAATTTTTTCACCAAATGTGCAACATAGGCTTTTTGGGAGTCAACCTCATGAACAGTGACACTGTCGTTTCATTACTCGGTCTCAAATGGTGATTCTGCACAGTGACCGTGAAATCACCTTTCGGGACCGAATAAGCACATGACAGTGACTGAATTCATGAGGTGGGGTCCCAAGAATCCCATGTTGAAAATGTGGTGCCAAAAGTCTCAAAAATAGCCAAGATATCCACCTAAGTTGAAAAAAAAACATTTATGCCATTATACAGCTTACCGGCATTTCTTCAGTTTGCGGTTGGCTTTGAAGCATGCAGACGTGTTCCTGCTCACTGAAAGATCATTGTGCTGGGCTCCGGAGGTAAGTATGGTGTGAGGGGGTGTGGGGAAGTGGGGTGCGCAGAGGGAGAGTGTGGGTTGGGGAGGGGGCAACGTACACAACGAGGGACGGTTTTCTGTTTTCACAGGTTAAAAAAAAAAATCCTGGGATGTTTTTTTACTTACAGGGATAATGGACACACTGAGGTGGGCTCCCAGCGTGCCACCTGGGTGTTTGTTGGGGGGGCTCTGAAGCCGACAGGAATTGGGCACCCCATTGGCACATACAATGTGTTTGGCATGGGGGGGGGCGCATGAGTGGAGGGGGATTGGGCACCCCCTCAGCACACAACAAATGGGTTGTTTGTTGGGGGTCTGGAGCCAACGGGAATTGGGCACCCCATCAGCACATACAGTGTGTTTGGGGGGGGCAATAACAAGGGAGCAGGGAGGACAGCAGCAGAGGGAGGAAGCGGGAGGGATTTCATTAACAGCCAGAGGGAAAAGGGTAACGTCAATATGCTAAATCAGTGTCAGTGGCTCAGTAAGTAGCACACTCGCCTCTGAGGCCGGGAGATCAGAGGGCTGTGGGTTCAGTTCCCACATCTGGCACTTGGGTTAATATCCCAGTACTGACACTGTAGTGCAGCATGAGAGGGGTGCTGCACTTCTGAGGTGCCGTCTTTCGGATGAGATGTTAAACCAAGGTCCCATCTGCCTGGATTGGTGGTAGTTCAGGTGGATGTTAAAGATCCCTTGGCACTTATCGAAGAGTAGGGAATTTCCGTGTCCTGGCCAAATTTCCCTCATTCACTAAAAATACCACCAACAGCTTAATCTGGTTCAAGGTCAGTTGGCATTCATCTGTATCCCCCTCCCCCCGGGTCGTGCCTGAAAATAGGCAGGATTTGTCTAGTGCACTTACCCGGTCAACAAAAGCTAAATAAATAAATACACACGTTACCACCGCTGATTACAGTGGTGCTTTTCTTTCAGCTGAAGACCACCACAGCCAAACTGCTGTCATATACTGCTCGTGCATCCATTAGTGCATTATGGTCATGCCCGCTACATCAAGCACTGCATTGGACAGGAGGGTCACACACCTCCAAAAAGTCATAATAGCCCAAAACATTCCTTGCGCATGCGCACAAGCAAACGCAATAAAAAGGAGTCAGACATGAGCTTTGGTGAAGCCAGGGAGCTTCTCAAATCAGGAGAAAAGATTGCAGCAACTTCAGGAAGCACACTAGACTGAAGATGAACATAGGAGAGCTGTTTACTTTGAACCAAAACATGTGTACTGCTCTGAGACCTTCAAGCCCCAAAGAAACTGAGTGAGACTGTGTATTCAAAACTTCTTACAAGCCTGATACACTATTATTTGCCATGGGCAAGTGTGTAAGCTAAATGGTCAGAGCTGCTGTCTTTGGGCCTCAGGGTCCCAGAGTTGCCAGCAGTAGGCTTATGGTGTATCTCTCCACTAGATGAGACATAACAGGGGAATATCCAGACCGCCATTACAGCAGGGGGTTAGGAAAGGGCAGAGAAACAAGGGGTCATATACCATGATGGGACTGAGGGCAGGGACTACTAAAGCAGAGTTTGATGTTGTGAAAGGGATATCCAAACCCACCCACCCCTATTAGTGCTGGTGAAAGGCAAAGGACTGTCAGCACAGGAGACTGAAGCCCTCTGTTTATACACAAGTCCAGGTACAGTGCAGGCTTCTGCACACTGTGACATACACAGTGCTGGTGAACAGTAAGAGACTGACTGTACTGGACACTGAGGGCTCTTGTTTATCCACAAGGCCAGGTACACTGCAGACATTCCTGTACTATGATAGATTTAGTGCTGGTGAAAAGGGAGGAACTGACAGCACTAGAAACGGAAGCCCTCTGCGTATGAACCGGGACAGGTACAGTGAGGGCAGGTTCAGTGCTGGCTTCCCCATACTGTAATTGATGTAGGAATGGTAAAAGGTGAGGTACTAACTGCACTAGAGACTGAAGCCTTCTGTTTATCCACTGATACAGTGTAGTCTTCCCTAAACTGTGATGAAGTTACTGCTGGTGAAAGATGAGGGGCTGAAAACACTGGAGAGTGAAGTTTTCTGGTTATCAGCACACACACAGACCAAGAGTAGAAAGCAAGATTAAAGTTTCTGAATTCTCAGATTTCTCCACCAGTACACCTCATCCCCAACTTGAAGGGTCCAGTTCTTTTTTTAGCACGAGAGGGGCTTTGTTCTAAACTCCCTTAGGCCTATTTGCCTCTACTGACCAATGACTGAATTCAAATACTCTACCCTGTCCCTCTCTTATGAGATTAGTACAACAGCCTCATCCAGCTTTCCACACAGATCTCAAGCAGTGCGAGGCTATCAACACAAGTCCCCAACCTTTTGTTCTGTGACATCTGTACTCTGAACAGCGAACATTGTCCATGTAAGTTTCTCTCATCTGTTGGGACAGATTCTGACCCGCTGTGACATCTGCCTGATCCAGGAGGTCCGAGATTTGAAGGGCGAGGCTGTTTCAACACTGACGAAACAACTGAACAGGTAAAAGGAGGTGGGGTGGGGTGGGATTGGGAGTTGATGTCCTTTCAAAGGCCATTATAAATCACTGATGGCCCATCACTTGATCAGAGAACATGATTTCAGACACACCGTCTCTTTTTTTGTGTACAGTAGTGCTCTGGTGCAAGTTCACTGTTCCATTCTCTACCACTGAAAGGGAGAGACTGAATAATTATTACATTCTGTTAAATAAAAGTGCTTCTGACTGACCCAGTAGTGCAGCAGCTGGAGAGCCACTTCCTAAGCTGGTGACCTGGATTTGCACCCCGAGCTTGGTTGACTGTTGTGGGCCAGTAGGATGCTCTGGAAGCATGCACCTATTTGCTCCCAGCCTTCAAGGAAGGTAGGTGTGCTTGCCTGCTCTGTATCTGCCTCCCCAGTGTCACCAGGGAGCAGAATAAGTAAGGCACTATGCGGAAGGTAGGGAGCAATGCTGATTATGCTGCCAGTGTCCCTGGCATTCGTGCACTGTCTACTGGCTGTGAAGGCATCCACTTGTCCCCTCTCCTGGCTACAGGAAGGCTGCAGTTGTTGTGGCCCCTCTGTCAAGGTGGGAGGAGCAGATATACAGGGGAAAAGCAGGATGGAGAAAAGAATAATTAAAAGATATGAATTACATCAGCAAACGTTACATTTAGCCGGCCTGGTGGCATGGAGGGCTGAGGCATTGAACACCTTACCTCTTGCCATGCTGGCGACCTGTGTTCGAGAACAAACATGGGTTGCTGGGGGTCAGTGGGATAGGAGAGGATCGAGGATCCCAGGGACTGCTCTCCTCTCCTCTTCCAGGGTGGGGTGGCCAGCCAGCTCAGCCTCTGACTGCCACCAGGTAGAGGCCTAATGGTAGAGCAGGCAAATGAGCGACTTGGAGGGGGGGCACAGTTCTGTGGAGTGTGCGCACCTCCACGTGCACATTCTGATGTGTCGCCATGGCCGGGCACTTGGGAGAAACGGAAAACAGGACCCAATGGCAGACCACTGTTCTGTGCATCTCTCCCAGCCTACGCCATTACCCAGACACCTGGTGCGATGCAGGATTGGGACTATGAGGGGGAGATGGCCCTCCTACTCCAACCCTGCCACAAGGGGCAATCTGTGGGGGACTGGCTCTAGGTAGGTCTAGGGGAGGTGTGTGTCAACTGGGGGAAGTGGGGATGAAAGTGGGGTCACCAGAGAGGTAAAAAGCTTGATAAAAAAAAAAAACCTTTACATTTAAAAAAAAAAAAAAAGATATTAATTACTTTGCCAGCCTGTTAGTGCAGTGGTAGTGATACTGATCGCTATGCCAATGACCTGGGTTCGGGAATGGACTCAGGTAGCTTGGGGGATGGCCAGAAGAGGCAGGGTTGAGCATCCCAAGACAACATTCCTCCCTCGGGATGGGGACTCTGCATCCCATTGCTTGCGTTTCAATGGGTGGAAGCACAATGGGAACACACACACACGGAGAGCCCACCGTCAAACACTGATACATGTGAATGCACATGCATCACTGTATGATTTACAGCCCTCAGACCAACAACGTGGAGGGAAAAACTTCTGGTCACCAGGATGACACCAGCATTCTTGCATGCCCCGCACCACCAACCATGGTGCTCAACTACCAGAAGCTTGTTCTGTGCAAGTGGTGAAGATAAGTCCCAGAGTAAGTGGGCAACAGGGTTGGAGGGTGCTGGCAGATTACAGCAGGCTGAGCGAATGGGGGACAGACACAGAATAAAAAAAAATGTGAATTACTAACGCCAGCACTTTGACCCAGGTACATGTCAGTATGGGATTTTATGTAAAGAGCTACTGATGCCTCAAAGAAAACGTTAAAAAACATAATAATTAGGTGCAGTTCAGTTTGCATTCCATATATATTCTATATATTTCTGTTCCCCATTATTTGTTACTGAGTAAATTTGCATGATCTATCTCCATTAAGAGTTCATCTGCCTCTGTAGCTGACTTCCTACTTCAAATCATAATCCTCTGTTGTGACATCACAATATGTTGCCATGAGAGTAACTGTGATGTCATAAGCAGTGCATTATGACCTCAGGTAGGGAGAAAGCGGCAGAGATCGATGAACTTTTCAGGAACAAAGATTCTGTTTTAATGCACATTACCTCAGTAAGAAATAATGGGGAGGAGGATTACAGAAATAATGTGAAATACAAGCTGAACTGTGTATAAATATTATATTTTGTTAAAGTTATCCTGAAGGTGTCAGCTGCACTTCAATAATTTAATGCAGATCCCGATGCATATTATTATTATTATTTTCAGACATCCCAATCGGGCAGCTTGACCTGGCAATTGCAGAATGAAAAATGTATAAACTAATTTTTTTTTGTGTGTGTGTGTGGGGGATAGGTTTGACACCTTGCACAGTTATTCTTATGTGGAGAGTAAGTGACTCGGACGCAACAGCTACAAGGAGCAGTACATCTTCATCTACAGGTAACAGAGACCACATGATCCTTTTTGTCAGCTGATCTCATGTGCCCACCACAAAAAAAAGGGGGCCACTACATAACATTATGTGCAAATAGCAGAAGCGATGCATGGCGTTGCTGATGTGTAAGTGCTGGTTTGAGCCAATAATAGCAAATCTTGTCCCAGCCAGATTGCTTGTGATTTACGATACTTGTATTTTTCTGTTAGTGTTTGCTGTTCATAACAGCTGTTTGAGGCTGGCAGTATAGCCTAGAGGTTAGAGTAATGAGTTGTGAATGAGGTTGGTACATCCAGCAGACCTGAGTTTGATTCCCACAACCTCCACTTGTGTACTGTGTGACTCTGAGCAAGTCATTTAATTTCCCCACTGCTCCGGGGCTGCCCCCGAAAACAGGCACTTGTTCCGAGTGGTCCATACTCGGTTACCAGAAGAATAAAAACCAAAAAAGAAGAATGGAAGTATCTTGCCATTTGTCTCCTGCTGTTTCCCTGGGACCCCCTTTACAATGAGATGGTGCTGTCCCTCTGTGGGGCAACATTCTAAATAAACAGAATAACTTTAGTATATTATGGAACATGAAGGAGCAATTTTTGGTTCGCTGAAGATCGGCAACCTTCAAAACCAAGATAGTCATATTGAGGGGAATTCCCAGGGTTACAGTTGCATTCTATTTCTAATTTTTTTTATTTTTATCTTTTTTTATTTTTTTTAATGCCCAAAATGAGATTCACCATCTTCTTTTCTCTTATTTACCTCTTCCCAATTCTCCCCAGATCCCTCACCCCAACAATCAAGGCCAACACTGCTGCACCCTTCCTCCAGCCAGGAAGACGTACGAGCCACCATCCTCCCAGCAGATGCCGATGCCACTCTCCCTATGTTTATATGATGGGCCACATTACCCAATAACCTGTTATCTGGCAACCGAAGGGAAACCCGGCTAATGACAGCACCGCATTTACACTAGGGCACCATTATCAGGGAGACGATAGACAGAGCACATCGGTAGTGTAGAAGCCTGGTAAATGGGCTGGTATCCAGCCTTAATTACCACCAGATAACTGTTACCACTTCCTTCAGTTAGCATCCATAACTGGATGTAGGCATTATTGAACCCTGGAGTTGATGGGGAGCCCCGTCATTATGGAGGCCCCAGTCAAAGCAAACGTGCCTTACTAGTTTTAATTAATTACCATCTTATTAAAACTGCAATGTGTGCTGGTAATTGTCTTCTGATGTGACATCTGAATCTTATAAAATTACTCCCTGAGGTATGGCACAGACACTCAGAGGCAGACAAACAGACATGGATTGAATGGGTATGGTGGTCCCTAGGACTAATGTTGCTGCCTCCCCTCAAAATAACTAAAGATGTCACAGGTTGTATTGAAAATAAAGTGTACATACGGTACAGACTAAAAGAAATGGATGAAGTGAATTGGGTGGGGGACTCCATGACTCATTGTAATTTACTAGGGGCCCCCAAAACACTAAAGCCGGCCCTGTTAGCAATTTCACATTTGTTTACATGCACCAGAAACTAACTCAGAAAACAGGTAACGCTTTAGTTACAGGTGTAGTGTACGACGTGTAAATGCACTGTCTGTAATCCATTGGTGGGGGGGGGGGGAGAATGCCGGGGGCCTACACCCTTCTTCCCCGGCTGCCAAGCTCCTTACCTGCCTGATAAACTCAGGTCCTTGCCATCCTGAATGACTGTTTTTTACATATACCCTATTACTTTGTCTTTGATTCCTTTGAAATGGGTCGCAGTCCAAAACAGTTTACATGCTGTTTAGTATCTGCAAATAGTGATGCAATTTCTTTTACATCGCTATCGGTTACTTGTGCATCCAGTACAGTGCACGTGCACAGCACCTTCCTTGAAAGTCTGACCCCATGTGCATAAACACAGTACGCATGCGTCACAGCCAATAAGCATGCGCAAAGAATCGATACAAGCCCTGATGCTTTCTCCTTGGGAATTTGGCATCAACTACTAGATAATCAGGGAACTTGTATCACTGCAGTTCAGTCGATTTAGGTAGTGATGCTTGGATCTGTGATGTCTTAACTCAATTATAAAGTAACTGATTACTTTGTGATCAGCTTTTATCCTGCATGTAAACAGGGTACAGTATTTCAGGGCATACCTCTCCACTGTTTCACATTACGAGGAAAAGTTTCTCATTTTGTTTTACAAAAGCCCCCCCTGTGTTCCACATTGAGAGGATTTATTCACATTCAACATTAAGATTTCTAAAGCAAAAATCCATAGTAAATAATGTAAAAACATATTATTCAGTTGACAACAAACTTTGTGAATATAAAGGCACACATTTTAACTGTGTTCTGAACTTAGTTAAAAATGTGATTGTGTTCTACACTGTGCCTATTGTTTTCCACATTTTGAGAGGCAATGTTCCATATTTGGGAGATAAAAGGTTGAGAGGTATGTTTCAGGGAATTGTGGAGTTTCAAGGTTTAGTTGCACTGCTTCTACCCAGTTAGTTTTCCTTCGAGACCCTACCGATTACATCCTTTCACGGATGCCTGTGCTTAGTGCACCTGTTTTAGATGTGCTCTGAAGCCAGGCTGAGCGTGTGTGTTTAGTACCGCTACGTACAGACATTACACACTGTAACAGAAGTGTGTTTAAACACTCCAAAACCACCAAACAAAAACACAGTACTAGGAAATTCCTTAAATGCCTAAACAATACCCATTATGTTTTAATGTGCTTCATCACTGTTTTTGTCCCCCCATCTCCTTCCCCAGTGATGGAGTTGCCACAGCTGCACCTTTCCTGCAGCTGGAAGGGCGGGTTAGCTGCTGCCTTCACAGTTTAACCAGTGCTGTTTCATGGTCGGCCATTGGGACTTGCCCGAACGCCAAGCACCCTCAATCACTGGTTGCTGAGAGCCTTGCCTCCATGACACGCTTGAGCCCAGTGTGGAATTGTGGAGATTGCACAAAACCCCACCACAGTGTAAGTCCATTATACATCTGGGCCAGCTCAGCACATTGATATGTGTGTGTATACAGTATGCTTGTGAGCATGCAATTGCTACATAGTGATGTTTTACAATGTAACAGAAATATTTCTAAAAAAACACTGAATGATAACACAGACTTAACATGACCCACTTCTCCGATTCTGTATTCTGTCTTTGGGTTCCTAAATCCTATGTGCATAACTTTGCCATTTTTTGTATGATTTTTAGTTGCCAGACCCTTGACCATTGCTCCAGTCTTCGGATTTAATCTCAATATCCTAAACCATTATCTCTGTCCATGCCACCTCAGACTTTTATGTCATCTGCAAATAAGCACATCTTCTCTGGATCTCTTCCCTAATGCCACAAATAAGAATGTTGAAAAGCCCTGAGCCTAAGATGATCCTGAGAATCCCACTGGCACCTTCCCTTACCTCCAAAGATTTCCCATTTAAGACTATTCTCTGCGTTCTCTCACCCAGCCATTTCCTGATCCATCCTGTAATCTTGTCCTCCACCCCAAAGTCCTCCAGTTTCTTAACCATTCTCGCATATGGGAGTGAGCCGAAGCCTCTGCTAAAGTCAAGATACAGGACAGTATGTCCCCTGCCTGTCCTATGTCTGATGCCTTCAAGACCCAGTAAAAGAGATTACTCAGATGTGTCTGACATGACTTCCTTGTGGTGAATCTTCAGGTATGCTGCTTTTTGTCCTGAAATCCACTGGTATCCAGAAACTTCACGATCATCTGCTTGATGGCCTCAAGTAATATGCCCACTATAGACATCTGACTGGTCTGTAGCTGCATATATGGCAGAAAAGGAACTTAACCAACTCTTGTTTGTTTTCATCTTGCATTTCTTAGGTTCCTACAGGTTCACAGAGTCAGATCTTATATATTACACTATTATACACAACCAGCTGAAATAAAATAAATGTTGCAAAAAGCAGAATTTAAATGTTATATCTGATAAGAGATGCAAATAAAGAATGTTAGTTAAAAAAAGGGTGATGGTGGAGGACTCTGGACCTACCTATGCTATTTTGATAATTACGCTATGCTCTATGCCATGTCACCCCATGCTCTCACTAAGCATACTCTCAACCCCACTCCAGCCCCTCCGCTCTGCCGATGTTGGTATTAGTGGAGATCTACGGACCCATTTACACTACTTGGGCTGCTAGGGGTTAGTTAGTATGGCCCTGTAATTTTTGTATCAATGTATTTGAGATGGGGGGGCTTGGCCCCCCCGCACCACCCGTGTTAAACTAAAACAACACAGAGAGTGGAGTCCCCCAATTCAAATAAACTGATAAAAAAAACTACACAGTCACACCAACTAACTCCAAGTAGCTTAAGCTGGTCCATAACTATTGTAAGTAGGCCCGTAGATTTCCACGTTCACCCTGATTTCTTAGCACTAGGTCATGGATGAGCTGACAATGGAAGCACTTGGTCAGGTAGCGCTCAGTACTCAGTCTCGCAAGTAGCCTAGCGGTTGTATAGTGTAATGTACACGAATTCCATAATGTACTGTTATGCTGCTTGCAAGAGTCTGGAGTCCTGCACTATCGCCAAAAAAAAAACCACCATGCAGTTCAGGAGATGGGGCAGAATCTGGTGAAGGTAAGCAATTTCTGTGGCTACGTGGATGAAAGACTACTGTTTCTTCCTGTCTTCCCCTCCAAAAATACAGGTCAGATGTTGTGCAGGTAAAAGACTCATATCAGTACAAGGACAACCAGAGAGAGGACTCAGACACTTTCTGCCGGAAGCCCTTCATTGTCCGCTTCTACTCACCTATGACAGGTGGGTGCAACTGGCTGCAACTGTGAGCTGAACTGGCTGATAATTAGATGGTGGATCAATTTCTAGATTTTATTGTTAACGTATTCAAGGTTTTATTGTTAACCTATAAAGTCATTTAACAGATTGGTCTTTCTCTACCTCAGTGGTCTCCTGACCTCTTACTCTTCCAATAGGGTGATGCAATCCTCAGGTCAGGGCATTCATTTCTATTTTATTTAAAGTTAACAACTGAGAGTTATATCTCATTTACAATTGCAACCTTGTAAAACGAACATTAAACTAAAATATATAAAATACAGCAGTACTAAAAAGTTATACTAATATATTGGCTTAAATGTATGTTTAAATGCCCAGGTAGATGCAGTTGTTACAACTTTCAGAGTGTTCCTGCAGCACATTTGAAATCAACAGGGGATCGCTCATTTGATTTTGCACCCCCAGTCCTGTGGAACACCTTGCCAGCTGGGATTTGCCTGGCCTCCCTCACTGGCTTGGTTTAAGAGCCTTCTGAAAGAAAGGCTTTTAAACCTTGGGTTTGGGAAGTAATGTGCTTCTTATGTTTGCTTGCATGTACATGCGTGAAGCAAACATGTTGTAAATACGTGAGAGAGCAGAGGCTACAGAGGTGTGTTACCATAGCATCCAGTGCAGCTCTGGCTACAGAGGCTCACCAGTGGCAGCCCAATAAGAAGCAGACTGACAGTGATGGAGTTCAGCCTGGCTGATGGGCTTAAACTTTGTGTAGTTGAAAGGAGACTGCCACACCTATCAAAATGCAGCTGCCTCCTTTCATGTACAAGATGTTGCCAAGCAGCCAGCATAGCACCGTCATTCTCAGACTGCTCCTATTCCCTCCTGCCAAATGTTTTTCGAGCCTCCCCCCCATCAACAGCCAGCATTCTTTCCCATCCCCAGTGGTGGCGCCTGCCGACTGCTTCCCTCTGCATTTTTCTAATTTGGAGCAAGCTGGTAGAAATCTTCAAATACGGTACCCATATGGTGAGCGCAGGCTGATCGAGCTCTTCAATCTCCAGCACTTGGCACTGTAACCCCTGCCTTGTGATGTGTCTAGTGTTGTTTTGAGGGTAGTCTGCTGATTGGGGTTTAAAAGGTGAGAAAAAAATTAATCAGAAGAAATAAAGGGGACTCGGCAAGTGCCATGGTTCTGATCTGTGTGCTCTTTTCCCTATTACCACCAGAAAAGTAAGGGGGCAAAACCAGAAGTGACACTGGGATGGAATCATTATTGCTGTTGAGTCTCGACATCATGTAGGCATCCCTAATTGGTTTGGCTCTGATGGGCTAATGGAGGGAGAAACAGACAAACATTAAAAGGAATAAAGGGGGACTCAGGAAGTGTCATGGTTTTAATCTATATGCTCTTTTATATGAACGTAGCCTGCTGTGAGGAAGGTCTACTCTCCTGCCAAAATCTACGACATGTAACCCCTTCCACCCCCACTGATCCTCGGTCCTTGTGTACCAGAGATAGCTTTCAATTGTCTTATATCCTGCTTTATGGCTGTCTGCAAGTGTTGCCTTCAGGACTGGTGTTTCTGCTATTCAGGCTGCAGACTAGAAGCTTTAGGGCTGGCTTCTGTTCTGTGGGTTACTGATGAGAGTAGTTGGATTCTTCTGTCCACTATGACCTTTTTATCCTCATCTGCCAATGTAAATGTTCTTTGGCTGTCCAGATACTGTATGATCATCTGAGTTGGGAGTGCGGTCATGAATTTGATTATGTTCGGCCCTAGATTCACGTCTTTTCTTTAGTATGGGTAGGGCATAACCTCTGTCAAAGAACAGCCTGTATTTGTTAAAAATATTCCTTTTGTCCCCAAGCTTTGACTAGGAGTTCCTGCTTTACTTGTTATTGGAGAAACCGAATAATGACTGATCTTGGTTGAACAGATGGGTTGGTCAGTTTGGGTCTGAGTGCCCGATGGGTTAAGCATGTTGATGGTGCTTGAGCAGTGTAGGGGGCTGTGAAAGTCAATGGATATAGAAATGTAGGAGGCATGCTAATCACAAGCCAATGCTGAGAAGGCTGACGATGACTGGGTTGAGCTGACTGATGGGCATAAACTTTGTGCAGTTGAAAGGATGTGCAGTGCGTATCACACTGGTTTTCTGCCCATTAGCCAGCTGACAGATGTCATCACCAGGCTTTGAAGATGAACATCAAGCCTCCCTGTCTCTCCCTCTGTGTGCCAGTGAAGGGAGTCATAGTCATTCCTGCAACTCCACTTGTGGTTGGCATTTTGTTCTGTGAGACAGTGAGTGTGCTAGAAAGAGGGGACAGATGAATAGACGGGATTCTTTACAACTGTTAACAAGTATTGGACAGAGACCCCACAAAACCCCAACATGGAATGTATTTCTCTGTAAAAGATTTGCCTTTTTGTACTCATTTCTTTTTTGTATTGGGGACAAATTTAGCAATGGAACAGCTCTCTAGTAACCCCTTCCTTCTAGATGTCTGCTGCACTGAGATGGAAAAGGAGTAACCTCTCTTGACCAGGATTGTTGATATTACGTCTTTGCAGCGACAGTACGGAAGGAGCTGTGAAGGGGAAGCCTCAGTGAGCCCACACCCAATGAAAGCTGAGGTAAAAGTCACTGTGAGAGTTGCTCTGCAGGCATATCAGGTGACCTGGGCAGCAAGGTGCCACCATTGATGTGGAGAGTGCTGCTGCTTCAGAGGGGAGGGGGGCAGGTAGGAGGAGGGTGTTTTCTTTTCGAGTTCATTTTTTCCTCTCCACACCAACTGGGAGGCATAGACTGGGGAAGGAGCACAGGCTGCATCTTGCCCACTCACTGCCAGCCTGGGAAAGCAAGGGTTCAGGACAGGCAGTGGGGGTGGCTTGGTGACAGGCTGCAGCAGGCCATGTGCTGGGGAACAATACCAACCTTGCATATGAGACTAAGGGAATCAATGTCTTTCAGATGAGACGTTAAACTGAGGTCCCATCTGCCAGTTCTGGTGGTTGTTTAGGTCGACGTTAAAGATCTCACGGCACTTCTTGAAAAAAGTAGGGGGATATTTTATTGAAAATCACACATGCACAAATCAGAAAGTCATAACTGTTATGTATAGTAAAAAAAATAAGCAAATTTAAACAAAATAAGGCATCAGTTCATCATTACATCATCATCATCATCATAAACATGCTGAACCAAGGGTAAATAAAACACATCGTGAAACAATTCCAAACATTTAACTATGAAAAGAAAAAGAAAAAACAGGAGGAACCATATATCATTCATATATTCATGTAATCTCTAAAGTGGTGTATAACTATTTTTCAACTATATGTAACATAAAACCTTCTTTAAACTTTAATAAAAAAAAGTTTCCACCATTTCATCACTTTATTTTTGAAGAACGTGAAGTAATATCCTTGTCATTGACTGTGCTTAGAGCTTGCTCACATAAAATAGTAAAAGTTTCGTAATGCATAATGCGCTGTTGTAACACCCACTGGCACCCTGCCTGCCAAGGTAAAACTTTACGTAGCACAGAAATACTGCTGATGTGCCCTCATGGTATTTTTTGAAAAGGCCTTGGTAAATTCCTAGTGTTAGACATTCATAAGTCTAACACTAATTCACAAAAAATACCACCAACAGCTTAATCTGGTTCAATTTCAGTTGGCTACCATCTGTATCACCTTCCCCCCGGTCGCCGTGAAAAAGGGACTTCAAGTCTCAGTAGGCCTACTGGGTCAACAAAATTCAATAAATAAATAAGTAATGTTGGTTGACCAAGCTAGGTTCCATTTCTTTACCACATATTGCCATAGAGGAATAACATAAGACCATTCAAATAAAAAGTGGTCCATTGTTTCCTCTTTGGCTTGACATGTGCTATACAGGCAATATCTTTCATTTATTGCTTTTTGCTTAAAGATCCCCCATATATTTAATCTTCCACATATGGAGAGCCATAAAATTTCCCACATATGGAAGGGGAACCATTCGTTGTTTAGTTGTGCTAGGACCATTTTATTGTGACGGGGGAGCATTTCATAAATTCTGGTTTTAGTGGGTGGATTATCGATATAATCAAGCTATACAGACGTGGGCCCAAACTTTGTAATATCTGTTTTCATATTCCCCATTTGTACAGTTTCTGGCCCACTGGTTTAAAATATACAGACATTTTTAGACATGAGGTAACTTTTGGTGGAGTGTGTAAGAGAAAGTATTCAGCCAAAGCACATTGCACCCCTTTGTGTGCTAGGCAGTCAGAAGGTTGTAACCCCCCTTTTATGTTTTGGGATATGAATAAGGAGTAAAAGAAGGTTACTGGGTCTATCATACCCAGGCCTCCTTTTTTGGGGGGAAGGTATGTGAAACATCTCTTGATTGGGTTAAGCCTGCTTCCCAAGAGCATCTTGAAACACACAGCTGTATAATCTGGTTTCCAGTTTAATTGCAGGTGGGAAAATCATAGCTGTGTAAAGTAGGCATGGGATCAGAAATTGTTTAATGATCTGTACTCTTTTCAGTTTTCATTGCTTCCATCCCTTCCATCTTCGAACTTTTGCTTCAAGGGTGGTCAGAGCCAGATCCCAGTTGGAAAGAGGGATGTTTTGTGGCCCAAATGAAATACCCAGTATTTTCACAGGGTCTGTAGATATCCAGATACCTGAGATGGATACGGGGGTTAGACCCAATAAATAAACCTTTACATTTTTCTAAGTTTAAAGTGGAGTTAGAAACTATTGAGTATTTGTTCATTTCTTGGAAAAATAGTGGTATTTGAGTAGGGGTCTAACAAAAATAAACAGATGTCATCTGCATAGGCTTAGGCTTTTAAAGGGAACAGTCCACTTGTTCTAGGTATGCCATCCCATTGTGAGTTGTGAAACAGCCTCCTTAGGAAGGGGTCTATGGAAAAAATATAAAGCAGGGGGCTCAAGGGGCAACCTTACCTAACTCCTGTTGAGATCTGTAAACTAGTAGTGAACTGCCCTTTAATGATCGGGGTGATGGTCGCAGATGAATATAGTCATTTTATCCAGTGAACGAAATCTGGGGGGAGGCCTTAATGCTCTAGGGTGGAAAATAAAAATGGATGATATACCCTGTCAAAAGCCTTGCTTTGGTCTAAAGTTACTATACAGCCAAATTTCTTTTGAGAGGAAAGTAAATCGATTATTTCCCTAATTATCATCAGAGGGTGTTGGATTTTTCTGTCAGGAAGACCACGGAATTGGAAAGGGTGAATAACGGTTTAAACCGCTTTCCTTAAATGTCTATTTAGGATTTGTGAAAGGATTTTGAAGTCAGAATTTGAAATAGTAATGGGTCTCCAATTCTGAATTTTTGACCTGTCTCCATTTTTAAATATGAAGACTATTAGCCCAGAGGTAAAATAAGAAGGGACTTCATATTTTTTGAAGAAAAATTAAAAACCTCTTCCAGACAAGCAGCAAGTTCTTTGGGGAAGGTTTTATAAAATTTGTACAAGAGGCCGTCCAATCCTGAGGAAGTTCCTAATCTGAGGGACTTTATAACCTCCTCGATTTCAGGGGCCAGTATAGGACTAGCAAGTTAATTTAATTCTGTGGAAGGGTTGGGGATTTCCACATCTGCAGGTATGAATTTATGACGGAGACCTGAAGAGGGTGGGCCATTGTGTGGGATCATGAAGAATCAGAGATTATGTTATACAAATCAGTGATGGATTCTACCAAGTTACCTGCTTTGTTGGATAGACCTTCGAGCATTGTTGCCTGCTTCCTAGCTTTATAGGCCTCGAAAGGGCCCCTGACTGGTGTTTTTTGTGTCCCATATTGTAACATAGCTCTGATGGTTTTAGCTCGGTCCTACTGGTAAGATTTCATCTGAGTTTTTAAGTTTTCTATTTGTGTGGAATAATCTTCTCTTGAGTGAGAAGCTAAGGAAAATAAGTACTGAAGTTGCTGTCAGAGCTGTAGGTATTTGAAACATTTTAATAGTTCCTTCTTTTTCCCAAATGATTGGAACCAATGTTTTATGTCAAGCTAGTTGCCTGCCCACCATTCCCTAACATTATTATATAGGTCACAGACTGAAGCCCTGGCCCCTAGGAGATTTGAAATCCCATTTCTAAATATAGGGTCTGATAAGATGGAAGAGTTTAATCTTCATCGATTCAGCTTCCTATTGGGTATAGTGTAGTCCTGTAAGGTTAGCTTTAACAGTAGATGGTCCAAAAACTCCAAGGGGAGAATTTCAAAGACCAGAGGGGGAATATTTCTAGAAATAAAAAAATAGTCTATGATAGAGGAGACTCTCCCATGTTTATAGGTAAATTTTGGCCCTGATATTTGGTATTGAGCACAATTTATGAGGTCAGCAGTCCCTATACAATGTTTTAGTGCATTTGAGTCACAATAAATCTTTTTACCTTCTGATTCTTTTGTTGATTTAGGGAGTTCATAGTTAAAGTCTCCTCCCAAGAAGATATTCTGGGAGGTAACTAAATATGGTTGGAGGGTGGAAAAGAGTGCCACCCTTTCTGCTTTGGATTGGGAAGCATATACAGAAATAAATCTACATGGAGAATGGTGCCACGTTCCATCCAAAATCAATAATCTGCCAGGAATTAAGTCAATCAGTTTTGTTAGGGAGAATGTAAAGGAGTTGAAGATGATACCCACTCTGTCTGCGCTGTCCAGACCAAAGGACCAAAAGGAAGGCCACAGCACTATTCAGCCTGATATAGATGTGCCTGGTCACATGTTGACATCCAGGTTTCTTGAAGAAAGGAAACCTCAAAGCAAGAGTTATGAAGATATTGAAACACCGTATGTCTTTTTGTATGGTTTACCAAACTGCAAATATTTGCAGAAGCTATATGGTACTTCGCCATGGGACAGAGTTTCTAGAGTTTAAGGGCTCTTTTTCCTTCTTTTTTTTTCTTTCCTTTATACCCTATAGTATCCTTACTGGTTTTGATACATTCTTGAGTTTGGAAGTTGATGTCAGAGTCCTTGACATCCAGTTCAGAGTCCCCCCAGTTGGCAGATGCTAAGACCGAAAAAGGGTTTTCAGACTCAATTTCCAGGGCGGGGGGGTAGAACCTTTATATTTCTAGTGGATCGTCTCCTGGGCAGAGGAGCTGGTCTCTCAACAGGTCTATTGATGGGGACAGTAGGAAGGAGTGTGGGGATTATGGGGTCCTGAAATTTTACCCCTGGAGAATCCTGATAACAGACTAGTAGTAGGACCAAGGTGGGGGGATTTCTGGCTTCGGGTTCAGACCTAATCATATTTTCAGTGATATCTTCAGGCTCTTCTGTACATGCCTCTGTGAGGTTATCCTGGAAGGGAGAGGGGTCCTGATGCTGAGGTTTTGGGGTGGGCTGGTCAGCAGCATCTTGGGCTTTTTGAATAGGGGTATGGGGGCTTAAGGGGGAGGTTTTATTCTTAGCTGCCCATGGGCATTCTACAAAAATATGCCCAGTCTCCTCATAGAGGTCACACTTCATATGATTCGTACGTTGGTGGCTGATGTGGCCAACTTCCCCACAGTTATCACACCAAGGCTTGTCACACACGCTGGACAGGTGAGTACAGGAGCCACACTTGTAACATATGCGGGGCTGACCTGAATAAAAATAACCCCCCCCCCCGATCCCTGCCCAGCATGAAAGAACTGGGAATATGCATGGTACCCTTTTCAGTTTGGCGTAACTTTACTTTGAACTTCTACCCTCCTGCCCAAAATAACTCCATATCAAGAATAGCTTCAGGCACACTCAAGACCTCACATTTTTGGCTTAACCAATATACAGTGTCCTCAATGTGAACATCCTAGTCTCTGAACATAATGGTTACATATTTAATCAGGAGTTTAGTCAACAGTATCACTAAGAAGGGGGACCAGAGGGGCGATAATTTAACCTGGTTATACCATGGCCAGAACAGTTCCAGTGCGTTAGGTGTCCTAAAATTAACAACAAAGTTGTCTACGCCTGCGATGTTGATGAATGCAAAGACATCCTTAGGGGAGAAATGGAGGGAGTCTATAAGGAGATTTTTCCTCACAAAGTGTCTATCAGGCCTTGTTTCCAAGCCCCATTTATACCTGATTCGGACTGCATTTCTCCTAGGGGCAGTGTCCTGTTTAGTTTTTTGGAAAAGTTCAGAAAGCAGAGGCCCCTGCAGAGGTGGAGGATTGCCATCAGTTGCTTGTTTGTTCCTGGATGTGCCTTGGACTTGTGGCGGGGGGGGGGATACCCCTGTGTCTTTATCCTGTGGGGGGGGCTGACACATCCCTCAACCCCTTGTTACTGGTTGAAGATTGGGACCTTGTGTCTTCTTTCTCAACTGGAGACTGATTTGCAATAGCCACATTAATCTTTGCAATGGGGCTAGGTGCAGGTACCCGAGTCACTTTTTTGGGTTGCCATTCTGGTATAGATTGTAAGAGAGGGGTTGCTGGGGACCAGTCCAGGTCCAGGAGCCATTTGCTGTCAGCATTTTCTTCCATCCTGCTTCAGAAAGAGCTTTTTCAGGAGACCAATGTGCAAATGGATCATTCATTGATGGATTTAAAGAAAATGCTTTGAATTGCTGAGGAGACAGACTGGTTCCTTTTATCCTGACTTGGGACAGAGTTAGCATCGTCAGCAGATTCATTACTTATAATTGGTAGGTCCAAAGGAATGTTCGTCTTAGAAATAGCAAGGGCAAGCTGGCCCAGTGGTGCTGAGGGTTGAGGCGCTGGATGCCACACCTCGCACCACGCCGGTGACCCAGGTTTGGGAGCAAGCTCAGGCCCTCGGGGGTCGGCAGGGGAGGGACAGTATCAAGCATCCAATGAGGCCAGGTGACTGGAGGAGGTAGATCCCTGCCTGCAGGCCGAGGAGGATAACTAATTCACAGAAAAAAAAAAGAAATAGGCGAGGGCAGCTGTTTAATTTTTTTTACGTCCCCATTTCTAGTAGATTTTTGAGCCTGCGTTTCCTTGCAGTAAATGAAAATACTGTTGCCCCATCCTGATTATGAATATCTGTTTGGTAGTCCAGTTTTCTGGGAAAGGAACTTGTTTCTTCACCAACTTCTGCTGCAGCTAAAGGAGACTGATCACTTAACTGTACAAGCATTTTGACTGAATTTACATTATTCTTGTGAGGACCGCCTGTTAGTGCTGGGTTAAAGTCAAAATCCCTGTTCTGAGGTACAACAGCCTAGTGCTGTCATTAGATAAGCCTTCTTTATTATTAAGAACCCCAAAAACATTTAACTCTGGCTCTAGGCACACGCCACCACAAGCATTTTTGCTGCCAGCCACATTTTTAGGAGGAGAAGAAATTACCTGGGGTGCTGTTGTGTTGACAGATGCCCTGGCGGCAGCTCCTTTGGATGCTGCTGTGTCATCAGGAAATCAATTAGAGCTGACATTTGGGCCCATATGTCTGACAGCTGCGGTCTTTGTTTGGAGTTTCGCAAGTTCTGACTTGAGATGCAACTTGCGTTGCTGGTGTCTGAGTTCTTCTGTTACAATTTCATCAAGCATTTCTTTCTTCAAGTTCTCATCGCTTTAAAAAATATCAACTGTAGTATTTTCTAAACCACCTGCATGCACTGCAATTTGGAGGGAAGCAACTCCATTAACACTTAGATCTTCTGTGGATATGAAAACTTCATTCCTCAAATCCTCGTTATGAGCATCCATAAAAGGTGAAAAATTCTCATCGGCCTCTTGGGATGAGGCGGCAGTGGAGGAGGCCTGCTCCTCTGCCCCTGACACATCCATTCTCTCCTGGGACTCCTGCAGAGTGGCCATCCTGACAGAACATCCAGCAATCCCCCTATTGGCAGAGTAGGGGAATTCCCCTGGTGTCCTGGCCAAATTTCCCCCATTCACTAAAATACCAATGTCAGTTGACATCCCTTTGTATCCCCCTCCCCCGGGACGAGGCTGAAACTGGGCAGAATTGTCTAGTCCTCCTTTCCCGGTTAACAAAACAAGAAAAAATGCTGCCATGACATTCAGAAGCTCAGGAATTTTCTGAAGTAGCCAGGCTACTTAGATCCCCGAACTTGAACAAAAGTATTTAGAAAGTACAGCCCAAGAAAATGACTTTTATTAGTGTATGAAAATGTGCTTCTCTCATACCGGTAAATACACGTGTCAGCGATCAATAGTTTTTTTTAAAGGGGGCAGGTTCTATCACAAGGAGCTGATTGGTGTATCCTCTTAATTAAATGCAGATGGGTGTAGCTTGTTTGCTGGGAGTAACGGTATCTGTTGTCCAGTGCCGGTAGAAGAGAATAGGAGTGAAGTTCTAAACTCAGCAACTGTAGTAGACCTTCATCTCTTCTTGAAAGCATTTGCTAACACATGGAGGAAAACAAAAGCTGTATAGATTTCTTGCTGAGGTAGAAGACGGACTTGGTGGTTCTTGATTTGAATAGCTGTTGAGGTGGAAAGAAGCTATAAGACCAGCCAGGAGTAGATTGTACCAGGATGGAGAAAGGTGGAGGCATCTTCTTACATGGACTGAGGGGGCTCAATGACAGCCCCTGCTCAGTTCGGTTGGGATATTCCATTGGCAGTCCATTGACTGCTCTGATGTTTGAATATGTAATCACCCGTTGAAGTGGCAGCCCTGATATAAAACAGAGCCACTTAGCATACATGCAAGCAACCATTTGGCATTGAAACATGCCTGTTGCAAGTTAAATATTAGTTCTGTCTATTAATTTATGTAAGTATCTCAGCCTGGCGGTTGTGGCTGGTAGGGCCCTGTATTCTGATCTTAACTCCCATGGCCAGGCTACTGGGGCACAGGATGTGATGTAGAGGCATTGCACACTGGCCCCAGGGAAAGAGGTGTAGGTTGGGCAAACACAAAAAAGTCACAGCACATGTATATTTAAGGTGCAAAAGATTTTTTTGACATCAACCAGAAAAAAAAATACTGGTTGATGCTAAATAAAGCTTTCACACTTTTTATACCTTAAATGTACCTGTGCTCCTACTTTTTTGTGTTTGCTGTAACAGAGGGCCTTTTGGGCCACCACCAGTTTTCAAACACACTCCCCACTTGTGTGAATGTTTGGAGGCTGTAGGTTGTTCTGCTCCAGTAGCACCTAATCCAGCAGACTAGGGTGGCAGTGTCACCATGGCTGACCATACAATGTCTCCCAACCCCTGTCTATTAGGTTGCATCATAAGCTGGCCATTCATTTATTGATTTCTTTACTTGTTCACCAGGTAAGTGTGCTAGAGCAAGGCCCTCTATAAGACACAACCTGGGCCACAAGGCAGACATAACAGAATGACAGGATTAAAATTGACAGTGTAGGTGCAGTACATGTAATCAATAAGCCACAACAGGGTGTGCATTACAGCATTTTCAATGCATGCCCCAGGGGTGTAGTAATGCATAAGGCCAAAGAGCAAGTGTCCTTATGCCCCTGGGAAGTGCATTAAAATTCTATGATGTACACCTTGGATAGGTTTATTACACTTACAAAATGGCTCTAAGTAGTTTTTTGGGGGGAGGAAAAGGAAATTTGGCACTTGACTATACATTTATAAAGATTAAATCAAAGTCAGGTAATGTCTCTCAGCCAATAACATTTCTAGTTTTTTTCTTGCCATTTTATAAAGTTGAGTAAATCATATATGTGCAATAGCAAGTGCAACTTGAGGAGTCAAGGACATAGTTATGAGCTAAAGGTGATACTTATCCATCATTTTTGCCATCTGTAGATTATAGGAATGTCTGTTCCACAAGACAGGTGTGGAGGATGAGAAGGCCATTTGACCCATGTTAAAACTTATAAATGGTACAGTCAGGAGAGTTTAGTCTAAGTACCTCAAGGATCAGTGACACTTCATAGCAAGTAGGAACTGTATCAAAGGAGATTAGTTAGTGGTACACTACAGAGGGCCTTGCCAATTAAACTAGAGAAGAGTAATGTATACCTTGCTTCTGGAGAAAACCAACCAAGTCAAGAATAAAGGTTACAGTGATGGGTAAGAAATGGGCAAATAATGCAGACTGAACAACGGGCCCTACTCACAAAAGATTTTTGCCATAGGCACAAAATGGGAGAAACCCTATTGTGAACAGGGTCCACTATTGTTGTATGTGGTAGTGATACATGCCTGATCCTTTGCAATAGCTCCTGAGAAAATAAAGGATCTGAAGTTAAGCAGTGGGAGTGGGCAGCTTTTAACAACTGTCAGCTGGGCATCATGGATAAAGAATTGTTTCAGCCTGTACAGTGCACCTAATTGCTAATGAATCTTCTTAAAGACTAATGTAGTACGGTCTAAAAATGACACTGAGGGGTCAAGAATAAAACCTAGGTATTTAATACCTGTAACAAGCGCAAGAACGCATCAGGGTCACAATGAGAGAGGAACCAGAATGGGTTAGGTTTTTTAGTACTGGTTTTGATCCAAATAACATGATCCTGGAATTTTGTAATTGCAGTGGAGCTGCTATCGAGAGAAAAAGAGAGAGAGAGAGAGAGAGAGAGATCGAGAGAGAATATTTTCTGTCTCAGTTCAAGTCTCTGCTCCACCCTTTTTGCCTTTTTTCCTTTTGGTCAATGAAATTGCTATCTTTTCATTTTACCTGGTGTGCAGCACACACAGAAACGGCCTGCCAGGCCTGCAGCCCTGGCAGTCACTAGTCACAAATTCACTGCTCTAGTCTAGACACTTTCAAGCTCTGGACAAAAAGCACTGATATTTTTTTTTTCTTTTCAGTCTCTCTTTATATGCGAGACAACTAGATTCTTGATTGGTGCAGCATTTCCCAGGCTAGTAGCTGAGGTCTGCAAACCCAGCCGTGGACACTTGCAATGTGCAATTCTGTGATTGATTCAGTTTCCCAGTTAGCTTCTTTGCTTCCCTGTGGCCTCTTCCCACAAGTTTCTGTGGGGTCAAAGAGCTCCAAACTGCATGGCTGTTGCCACGCTGATGTACATTTGTTGTCCCTTATGTTGAAGTGTATACAGCCATCCGCCACTGATCGCTAATCCCGAGGGCTGAAATGTCCTGGTTCTGACCCCACCTGCCCTGGGGCCAGGACCACTTTTGTTTCAGTGGGCCCAGAGCCCATTGCTGGATCGGGTACTGTTCTGGTTATGGGCACTCCACCCACTGTACTATATTTTGCAGCCCCTTTAAATTTCACCTGTTCCTCAGCTGCAAGTTCTTTCTGCTCCCCCAACCCCTCCGATACTACTGGGGTCCTAGGAACACCTACCTGTGAACACTTACAAACACTGTTACTGATCCCGGGATTTATTTTATTTATTTTTTATAATGGCACGGTAGTGCCACTGTAGTTAGGGTTGCCCAGCCACTTCTATGTTAAACCCAAAATTTTACATTTTAATAACTTTGTAACCATATGACCGATGTTCCCAAAATTTTTCATGTGCTGTCTGGTACCATAGATCTCTGGATCTGGCATGTTTTGTTTAGGTCAGATGTGCAGTTGTGGAGTTATGGAGTGCCAAAAAATCTGAAATTTACCATTTACTGTAGGTGCAAATTCTTTGCTTGCCTGTAAGTCCGAAATGGTTTGGGTGTCTGATCTGAAATTGTTAGGGTATCTGTGGTCTGGGTGACTGATTTGCCTTTTGAAAGTTTGGTGAAAAAAATATTAATTTGTTCAAGAGTTAAACAATTTTTAAGTTTCCCATTATGGTCTAAGGGAAAAAATATACGTGCCATGTGAAAGCATGTTTTACTTTCACAAAAGCACCTTTTACTGCCGCAAATGGGTTCCGTAGTGTCATGCTGCTGCCATCTTGTTTTCAGTTAGCAACGGGGAAAAAGCATTGTAATTCAAAAAATACTGCCCCTTGGTAAACACCAACAGTTGTGTTTACCTAATCGGGGCATGAGGAACACGATCCTTGCATTAAGTTTTTTTAAATAGTGGGCAGAGCAAGGAATCTGGAGTTTCTGCCAGGGTTCAAGGATCAGGGACTGGCAGTGTGGGAAGAGAGGGGCATACGTTGTATAGGAGACCTATATGAGCAGGAGGGGATGCTCCCATTCAAGGTGGTACACAGGAGTTTGGGGATACCTGCTTCACACTTCTATAGATACTTACAGGTGCAAAGCTATGGCAGGGATCTGGGGAGAACACCTAGAGATGAACCCGCCCCCTGTCATAGAGTAGGAAATCCTCAGAGCTAAAAGGCAGGAGAGAGGGCTCACTGATAGGGCAGCAGGAAGTGACAAGACCAGGTTTTCAGACACCTCAGGAGGCACCAGAGCAAGGTGGAAAGCGGACATGAGTGTAACTGTCTCAGAGGACACTTGGGGATTGATTCTTATATTGCACAAGGGGCTGCTCTGTAATAGATTTAAAGAAACACAGTTTAAATTCCTGTACTGACATTCCCCCCGCCCCGATTATGGTTTACAAGTTCTGCCAGGGGTCTCCTCAATATGTGGTAGGTGCTTTACGGGGAGGGACACATACTTCCATAATTTCTGGAACTGCAAGGTCCTCAAGATTTACTGGAAAGAGATAGCAATGGAGGTTTCTAATATATGGGGTCAGACAGTGAGGGTATCGCCCTTGTCCCTGTTCTTGGGGGCAAAAGAGGATGGGGGGGGCTGGTGTCTTTATCCCAGGTGGATAAGTGTGATGCTGGTTATAGCTAGACAGATCATACTTAATACATGGGTTTCATGCACTAGGCCCATGGTAGCGATGTGTAAAAACTTATTGCTGGCCACCCTTTCCATGGATAGGCTAACATATGCCCTAAAGCGAAGGGAGGAGCGCTTCTTGATGGAAGTACCAAGGGAGGTCGACAGTGAAAATGCCGACCTCCCCCACAGCGATGGCACAATACCGATGCAGGTATTGTGCCGCCCATTCTAACAGTGTTTTCTGAGGGGGGGGCTGTGCCCTCCACACCCCCCATGCTGGGGGCTCTGCCCCCGCACCCCCTGGACTTTAGGATTCCAACTTCAGGTCGGAGTTTGTCTGGGGAGGGGCCGGAACACTGGGGGAAGGCGAAACATGGAAAAAGGACCATTACCGTGAATGTCGCCGTAATGGTCTTTTTTCCTGTTTTGCCGTCAGGGTGTCGATCATAAGGGGTGCACCACTTCTTGACAGAGTGGGGGGACTACTGGCTTTGCTGTCCCTGGTGGAGGCCCTAATACTTAGAGAAGGGGTGGGTGAAGGGCCCTGCAACAGATACATGGAAGCTAAGGGAGGCAGAATTGCTTGTATCCTGGGACAAAAGAGATTGCTGTGTGCTAAAGAAAGACAGGGGTAGAAACCTAACCGGAGGCAATGAGATCTAGGAGTTTAATTGTTAAATAGGTAAAAAGTGTGAAATAGTTCTGTTTTATTTTCTGTTTCTTATCTGTCAACTTAACTTTCATTAACTCTAATGCTGGTATATAGGTTAAGGTAAAAACTGACTGCCTGACCTGGGCATTAGATTAAATTTTCTGTATGATCACACAGACATGATATGTGGATTTTCTATGGTTTGGAGTAATACACCCAAGGCATAACCAGTGGTAAGAAAATGAAGAAAGTAAAGAAATGTGGGGGGCCTGATGAAGTGTGCACAATGGACTATAAAAGACTGCATTAACTGGTCTATCGATCCCCCACTGGATATTATATTGTCTGTAACATGATGTATTCCATGCAAGGTGATTGCTATTTGAATTTGTGGGTGTGTCATAACCTGTATCTGTTTTAATTAACTGAAAAATAAATAAAAAGATAATACAAAAACAAAACAAAATAGTAGACGGAAATATGTTTTTTGCGTTTGGCCATTATTAGTGCTGCAATTTATGGCACTTTTTTCCTGAAACTGCCGCAATTTGCGACAATTTACGTGCAACTAACAGCACTGTTGCATGAAAACTGCCGCAAATTTGTGGCACTTTTTCGAAAACTGCCACAAATTTGTGGCACTACTTTAATAATAATAAAAAAAGACAATGGCTCCCATAAATCCCCAAAACATTTCTGGCCATTATTTAAAAAAAAAACGGAACTGGATTCCTCAGCCCCCGTTTAGGTAAACACATTAGTGTTTACCTAATAAAAGGATATTTTATCCTTTAATTGCCTCCAAGGGGGCTGAGGCATGTTTTAATTAAAATAAAAGTTTGTGGCTGGCACAGCAGTTGGATTTCTACCTGCATTGCTGACAACCCAGGTTCAGGAACAGACTCGGGTGTTGGAGGGCCACCCGAGAGGGAGATGGCTTGAGTGTCCAGTGACCGCTCGCCTTCTCCTGGGAAGAAGGGGAAGTTCGCAGCTTGGCATGTGCTGGCCCCTGGCAGAAGCCGGGGGCATGGCAACACATCGGGCCACATTGCAGAAGGTAGCATGGTGGACGTCGGCTTGCACCTTGACGTTATGTGGCACATCATGCTCACCAAGAAAACAGGAAAAAGACACCCACCTGGCCATCTGGATGATGGCTGCCGGTCCCTCCACATGCCCAAAGTCCAGACAAGAGCATCCGATGTGACCCCTGCCTTACCCAGGATACTTTGGAAGCCCTCTGGGGCAATTCTCCTCCCCAGGTAGCCTCCCACAGGGGCCCACCCAATGAAGGGTCACGTTGGGTTACCTGGGGACATGGCAATCAGGGGCAGTGGATGGCAGTCAGGACTTGGCAACGGTGGTGCAGGCCTAGGCTGGCCTGAAGAAGTGGACGGCCAGAGGGTAAGAGGAGCAAAAAAAAAGTTTCTGCCAACACTGGGATGCCAAATCCCCATGTCCCTGTAGCAGCCCCCCCCCACCAGTGTGGGACACTGGCTAGTCCACTCCCAGTGTCCTGAAATAATTATTTGTGAGAAATAATTTTTTTGCCAACACTGGGTTGCCCAATCTTCATGTCAGCACTAGCCCCCCAAAGGTGGGACACTGGGCAGCCCACTCACAGTGTCCCCAGTTATCCCCCAGTACCATGGAACACTAGGGAACCCACCCCCAGTGTTCCAAAATATTGCATGTCTCTGTAAAAAAAAAATACAGTCCCTCGTCATCTCCCATCCCCCCTTTTAGTTATTTTTCCCAGCTGGCAATGTTAGCCCACCACCACCCAGCACTTTGGGACACTGGGGAGCCCACTCCCAGTGTCATCAAATATGTTTTAAATACTTTCCTATAAAGAAGAAAACTGTCCCCTGATGTCTTCTTTTTTTTCTTTCTGAAAAGCGCAGGGGAAATGCCGGACCTCACCCAACAACTAACACACCAAAATCTGGCCAATGGAAAATCATGTACACAAATGCCCGCAGTCTGGGAAACAAGATCCCAGACCTGCAGGCAACACTAACAGAGGCTCAACTGGACATAATAGCCATTAGCGAGACATGGTTCACCAGTAACCACACTTGGGAGACTTCAGTACCTGGCAATGTACTGTTCAGAAGAGACCGAGGTGCAAAAAAGGGGGGAGTGGCCCTTTATGTCAATGAAAATATCAAAGCTACAGAAATTCAGAATACACATAAGGAGCCAGAAGAACTGTGGGTCATCCTGGAAACATGAAATGGGACAGCCATACAAACTGGGGTTGTCTACAGGCCTCCAGACCAGGGGGAGGACATAGACACATTACTGTTAGAAGACATACGAAACATGACAGCTAAAGGGGAGGTTCTGATAATGGGAGACTTCAACATGCCAGATACAGATTGGTCAATACCAGCAGGAACAACCACCAGAACTAGACACATAGTGGATTCCCAGAGGGCCTCAAACAACTGGTACAACAACCCACAAGAGACAGGGCTATCCTAGATCTAGTACTGACTAATGGGGAAAGGATCACAGATCTCCAGGTAGAAGGTCACCTGGGGTCCAGTGACCATCACATGGTATGGTTCTATCTGGCCACTAGAACTAAATCATCCCATTCCACAGCAGAAATATGGGACTTCAGAGGAGCTGACTTTGATAAGATGGCCAACAGAGTTAAGCTAGCCCTGGCAAGAAGAAAGACAGGTGAGGGGGTACAGGCAAAGTAGGCAAGCATTAAGGATGCAATACTTGAAGCAACATCCCATCAGGTTAGAGAGAAAAGCAAGAGCAAAAGAAGGAGGAAACCACTTTGGTTCTCAAAAACAGTAGCAGAAAAGGTCAGAGCCAAAATGCTGGCCTTCAGGAAATATAAGGGAACGCAACGGGATGAAGACAGGGAGACATACCAAACTTCCCTAAGGGAAGCAGGAAAGCAGTAAGGCAGGCAAAGGGCCAAATCGAGGAAACACTAGCATGAACAGTAAAAGAAGGGGACAAGACTTTCTACAGATACATTAGTGAAAGGAGAAAGTCCAGAGGGGGTATTGCTAAGATCAAAGCGGATAAGGGGAAGTGTGTGGAGGAGGACCAAGGTAAAGCATCTATCTTAAATAGATACCTGTACTTCTGCTCAATATTTTCTAAGGAGAAGGTAGAGCAGGGTCCACAGCTCAGCACCATGGACACAGGGGGAAGGGAGGTGTGCACAAGTCCCTTCACAAAAGAAAGGGTCCTACAAGGGCTTGCTAAGCTCAGGGTGGACAAGGCAGTGGGACCTGATGGCATACATCCCAGGGTACTAAAGGAACTAAGGGTGGAACTTGCAGAGCCATTATCAGAACTGTTTAGTGAGTCTCTGAGCACAGGAGAGTTCCCAGAAGACTGGAGAATGGCTCATGTGATCCCACTCCACAAGAGTGGTAACAGGGAGGAGGCAGGGAACTACAGACCTGTCTGTCTCACCTCAGTAGTGGGCAAGATTATGGAGGCACTCCTTAATAAAGGATAGTGCAACACCTGGAATCCATAGGAGTACAGGATCCAAGACAGCACGGGTCCCATCAAACTAATCTCATAGATTTCTTTGACTGGGTAACCAGAGTGGTGGACCAAGGGGGTGCAGTTGATGTCGTCTACCTTGACTTCAGCAAAGCTTTTGATACTGTTCCAGATAGAAAATTGATTAATAAGCTTGGTAGGCTCGGGGTGAGTCAGAAGTTAATCAACTGTGTGGCAAACTGGTTGGTGGGCAGAAAACAGAGAGTGGAGGTAAACGATATAAGTCAGAAGAGATGCAAGTCACAAATGGGGTACCTCAGGGATCAGTCCTGGCGCCAGTCCTCTTCAATATCTTCATCAGTGACATTGCAGATGGACCAGAGGGTAAGGTTTGTCTGTTTGCAGATGACACCAAGCTCTGCAACAGAGTAGATGATCCAGATGGGGTGGGTAGAATGAGAAAAGATCTGGATAAACTGGCAAAATGGTCAGAAGAGTGGCAACTGGGTTTTAATGCAAAGAAGTGCAAGATCATGCACATAGGGAAGAGAAATCCTGAAGTCACCTATAGGTTGGAAAGGGAATTGCTGGCAATCACAAGGGAAGAAAGAGACTTGGGCATCATCATCATCACAGATGACCTGAAATCATCCAAGCAGACCACTAAAGTAGTAGGTAAGGCTGGAGGGATGTTGGGGTGTATTAGTAGGGGTATCGTAAGTCATACCCCTACCCCAGCTTGCTCCTCACCAGCCTAATTGTTCTCGCTCTCATCCCTCTGTCTTATCAACACTAGGCCCGTCTATCCCCTTATTCTTCCTTTCCCAACCTCGAATAGGAGTCCACTACTCTGGGTTGTGACATTCTACCATGCCCCGTACTTTATAGCATTCAATCCCGGGGCTCACACATACCCCTTTTCTCTATCCACCTTCTCTACATCCCATTTTACCAACTCCTTTCTGTGCACCCTGCCCTCCTAGCCTTTCTTCCCCTACCTCCCTCCCTTCCCCCCAACCTTCACCTCTATCTGGTGTATATTTTTTTTTTTCTTCCTTTACTTCCTCCTGCAACCTTAGATAACCTGCTTTATTTTCCTATAGACACTTCTATGTATGTAAATCTGTGTAATCTGAACAATATCTGTATAATTCTATGTACATATGAACTTCTTTTTCTTCCTCTCTGTAAAGAGTATTATCTGTATTGCCTTGTAAATACCTGTGTTGACCTGTATATACAATTGTTCATGCTCCACCCAGGTCCATCTTGCAAATGAGCTTCTGCTCAATGATGAATGCCTGGTTAAATAAAGACTTGATTGATTGACTGATTGATTGATAAGAGGGAGGTATTAATCCCTCTTTATAAGACACTGGTTAGGCCCCATCTGGAGTACTGCAAGCAGTACGGAAGGCCGCACCTGCACAAGGACGTTAACAAAATGGAGGCAGTCCAGAGAAGGGCAACCAAAATGGTGCAGGAACTGTATCAGAAAACATATGAGGACAGATTAATGGAGCTCAATATGTATACCCTAGAGCAAAGGAGGGAGAGAGGTGATATGATCAGAACATTCAAACATCTTGAGGGCATTAATAAGATGAAAGAGTCTAACATGTTTCAATATAAGAAAAATATCAGGACAAGAGGACACAGCATGAGATTAGAGGGAGGCTGATTAAGGGGTATGTGAGGAAGTTCTTTTTCACAGAAAGGGTGGTGGATGCATGGAACGGCCTACCTCAGGAAGTGGTGGATATGAATACAGTGCAGGGCTTCAAACAGGCATGGGATAGGCATAAGGGAGTAATACAGATGAGTATGACTAGATAGGCCATTGACAGCGTACAGGCCTAAGACACATTCAAAAGGTAGAAAAAATGGGCAGACTGGATGGGCCTTGAGGTCCTTATCTGCTGTCAACGTCTATGTTTCTATTGAAAAAAGAAAACGATCCCTCTCATCTTCCCTTCCCCATCCCGACCCTCCCACTGAGCAACCCACCACCCCACCACCCACTTGCTCTATACTTACTACCAAAGATCCTCTTCTGTGGACCGGGACATGCTTGCACTCTTCAAAGCTGAAC
Source organism: Neoceratodus forsteri (assembly GCA_016271365.2). Lineage (NCBI taxonomy): Eukaryota > Metazoa > Chordata > Ceratodontiformes > Ceratodontidae > Neoceratodus > Neoceratodus forsteri. The sequence continues at coordinate 275,895,815 of CM028138.1, read as the reverse complement.
CGCAAACTGAAGAATCAAGAAAAGTGCCATACAATGGCTGTCTATGTGTTTTGAACTTATGTTGATATCTCAGCTATTTTTCAGAATTTTTACACCAGATTTTCAACATGGGCTTTTTGGGACCCCATCTCTCACTGTTGTTTCGTTACTCGGACCCGTAAGGTGATTTCGCAGTCGTTGTGTGAAATCACCTTGCAGGACCGAGTAATGAAATGACACTGCCAGTGTTCATGAAGTTGAGTCCCAAAAAGCCCAGGTTGAAAATTTCCAGCAAAAATACCAAAAAAGTCAGAGTTATGCAGGGTCGTTGAAAATTTTCTACGCATGCTTGTAACTTTGTCAATTTTGAATATTTTTGCTTCAGATTTTCATAACTGCCATTTTTTCACACCACCTCATAAACAATGTAGCTGTAATTTTTCACATTCTGCCTGAAATGTGTATTTGCTCCTGTGGTGCAGAATGGCGCAGTGGCTGTACAAAATCCCCTTTTGGGATTGATGAACGAAATGACAGTGCCAATATTCATGAGGTGGGGTTCCAAAAAGGCTAGGTTGAAAATCTGGTGAAAAAAGTCCTTAAAAATGCCTGGGTTACATGCGTCCACTGAATGTTATTTATTTAGTTTTTGTTGATTGGGTAAAGTGTGCTAGCCATAGCAATGACTATTTTCTGGCACGACCTGGGAGTTTACAGAGACAAAACCTTTGATTAACAGAGGCAGAAACAATACTATACAGTAACAGCATAGACAGTAATAATACAATGTGGACTGAAAAAACAAGAGTACAAATTGAATCAACAATAATGTATAACTTAGAATGAAATAAGAGTTCTACACACATTTATTCTACACACACGTAACTTTGGTACTTTTCAATATTTTGCCGACAATTTTTCAACATTGCCATTTTTTCACAACACCTCATGAACAGTACAGCTGTCATTTTCCACATCCTGCCTGAAATGTGTTTTAGCACCTGTGGCACAGAATGGCATTGCAGTTGCGCATAATTACATTTTGCCTTGCATTTCACAATTTCTCTGTACCGGGGTATATGAGGTGGGGTAATAAGATGGCTATGCTGAAATTTGGTCGCTGTTGTTTGACACATGGGCCCTGCGCTTCCACAACTACATACATATGCACAACTATGGAAGGACTGGACCCCACAGTAAAATAAGGGTAAGATTACAGTGTCTCAAAAAGTAAGGACATTTATTGCAAAAAACTCTGTTAATGCATCAATTAGGGTTGATATTACAGTAACAAATATCTGGAAATTTGATGTTAGGGTTCCCAACCCTACAACCCCAACCCCACCACCCCACCCTCCACACACCAACAGGCACTGGGGTGTGGCTTGGGGTCATGAGGCCTAATTCTCACCCCATTCTCCTATACTGTACCATCTCAGTTTTCTTACATATGGAATGGGGTGAGAGCTGGGGCCAACAACCCCAAGGCACGCCCCGACATCTGTTGGTGTGTGGAAGGTGGGTTGGGGGTGGCAGGGTTGGGAAACCTAACACTGAATTTCCAGACTTTTATCGCTGTAATATCGACTCTAACTGGTGCACTAATGGAGTTTTTTGCAATGAATTCATTTAAACATTTGATAACCAGGAAAGGCACACTGAGCCGAGGCTCGTTTCCAGGTGTGACCCGGGGACAGGGGAATACAGGGAATTATACAAGCACAAAAATTTATACAAAATGAAATGAGTATATTAAAATAGCACATGAACTAAATACATACATAGAAATAAATCCAATTACGGGATTTATATTATACAGAGTAATGTAAACAGTCGTGCATCTTTGTATACTGATTCTATTAGAAGTTAAATTGTACAGACTCGAAAATGCGGTAACAGCGAGGCAAGAAAATCATTTCAAATTGGATGCATAAACTTCAGAATTTAAGAAGTACAGAAGGTAGGTCGCAGCCCATTGTGAGTATAGAAGTCAGAAGGACCATATAACAGGGGAAGGCTAAGGGCAGGTGCAGATAGGTGGTGGGAGTTGGCGAATTTGGAGTTTGACGCCCTGATATTGTGCCCTATTCTCGGGGGGTCATCTCGTAGCTCCAGCCATGAAAATTCTGCTGTGTTGGTGTGACTCCCTCTAGAACTCCTAGCAATACGCTGCTGCCAATTCAGCTGCTGCTTGCCAATGTGGGCCCCACACAAAGTACTGCCTCCTGGGGCTGGAATGTGAAGAAATACACTGAGTCTCGCTGCGGCAGACAACAAAGCAGCCCAGGAGCCCAACTACAGGTAATCCCCAGTTGTGGAGGGGGGAGCTTACATACAAACACATGAAGAAGCCAGCAGAAGAAGGCCATTTCATCTATAAAGTCTGCTCGTGTTGCAGAGTCCACAGCTTGAGCTACTGTCCCTGCCCTCCCTCCCCACTCCTCCCATCCTCCCTACCCATGACCCTTACCCTCCACTACACCTGTCCCAGCCTCTCTTAAAGCTGCCCACTGTCTTCAACAAGATTACCTCTTCTGGCAGTGCATCCCAAGTGTCCACCACCCTCTCTGTGAAGAAGTGCTTCCTGACCTCCCTTCTAAACCTCCCACCCTCTAACTTAAGACTGTGCCCCCTTGTGTTATGGTTGCTACTCAGCTTAAAGAGCTTCTCCTTATCAACCTTATTTGTCACTTTCAAGTACTTGAAGGTCCCAATCATGTTGTCTGTCTCTCTGTCTCTCTCTCTGTCTCTCTGTCTCTCTCTCTCTCTCCCCCCTGTCTTCCAGGGAGTACATATTCAATCATTGTCCTCAACCTCTCCCCGTATGCCTTACCCTGCTGACCAGCTGTCATCTTTGTAACCCTCTGGACCTTCTCCAGCAGGTTATTGTCCTTTTTGAGGTGTGGGTACCAGTACTGAACTCCATGCTCTAGATGCGGCCTCACCAGTGACCTGTACAAGAGCAATATAACCTCCTCTCTCCTGTTACTGATCCCCCTATATATGCATCTCAGCATCTTGTTTGCCTTTGCTGCTGCTTTCTTGCACTGCTTGGAGTGCTTCAGGTCACTAGTGATCATCACTCCCAGCAGGGTTTTATTTAACTCTAAAAATTGATTAGCGCTTTGCTCATAAAAGTGCTAAAACTTTGTGAAAATGCATAGCTCTTGCCTCACTGTGTTTAACAAACAGAGCTCTTCTAGAAAATCTATATAAATACTTTCTGTACAGTTAGTCTAGTCCCAAGAAAAACAAATTCTAATCAATTATTTTAAACCCTGCCCAGGTCCTTCTCCTCCTTTGATGCAGATACTCGGATTCCACTCAGGTAGTACTCTGCCCTAGGATTCTTGGCTCCAATATGCATAACTTTGCATTTCTTGGCATTGGAGCCAAGCTGCCAGATCCTGGACCACCTCCCTAGCTTTTCCAGATCTTCCTGTAGGTCCTGTATCCCTTCAGCTGTGTCCACTCTCCCACAGAGCTTGGTGTCATCTGTGAATAGGCATATTTTGCCCTTACTGCCATCTCCAATGGCATTGACGAAGACAGTGAACAACACTGTCCCCAGCACCGAGCCCTACGGGACCCCACTGGTTACCTTTCTTGTGCCAGATAACTCTCCTCCCAACAACCACCCTCTGGGTTCTGTCCTTCAGCTAGTTTTCCACCCATCTTGCCTTCTTTTTCATGACCCCAAGATCCACCAACTTCCTGATCAACCTTTTGTGGGGCACAGAGTCAAAGGCCTTGCTGAAATCAAGAAAGAGGATGTCTACCACTTGGCCCCTGTCTACTGTCTTAGTGACACAGTCAAAGAAGTCAATCAGATTTGTTTGACATGATCTCCCCCCATGAACCCATGCTGCCTCGCACCCTGGAGACCATGCTCCTCTAGATATTCCACCAACCTTTCCTTTAGTATGGTCTCCATGAGCTTGCCCACAATGGAGATCAGACTGACTGGTCTGTAATTCCCTGGGTCATCTTTGGGACCGCTTCTGTGGAGGGGCACTACATGTGCTGTTCTCCAATCCTGCGATATTATGCCTGTCTCTAGTGAACTATTAAATAGGTCTGCCAATGGCCCTGCCAGCTTCTCAGCCAGTTCCTTTAGTACCCTTGGATGTACTCTGTCCAGGCCTGGTGATTTGTCCACCTTCAATGCCAGCAGCCCCTCCCTCACTCTATCCTCCTCCATCACTATATCTCTGTTCCCTTCCCCCCTGCTCCTCTTTTCCCTCCTGAAGGCACTGGTCCATCCTTCTCCCTGGTGCAGATGGAACAAAAGTATTCATTTAATATGTCTGCTTTTCCCCCATTATCCTCCACCCACTCCACCCCTTTCTTAAGCCTAACAATCCCTTCCTTCTTGTCTCTTTTCTCACTTATATAGTGAAAGAAAGCCTTCTCCCCCTTCTTAATTCCTTCAGCTATCTGCAGTTCCTTCTGTGCCTTTGCTCGCTTGACTTTCTTACTTGCCTCACTAGCCAACCTTAAGTAATTTTTCTTATCCACCTCTCTCTTGGTCTTCCTGAATTTTCTATAGGCCAGTCTCTTTTCCCTTGCTGTCGGGGCAACCCCAGAACTGAACCAGCTGGGCGCTTTGGCCCTTGTGTTCTTACCCCTGAGCCTAATGCACTCATCTGTGGCAACCAGTATTCCTTCCTTAATGATGGGCAACCTTTGGCCCACCCCCCATATCTACTCTGATGCCCACCAGATGGCTCCTTAACATTTTGCCCATTTTCCTGAAGTCTGCCCTCCTGAAATCCAAGATTTTGGTCTTGGGATGATTTCCCTGCCCATATCCAACTGGAACCACACTGTGAAAAGGTCACTTCTACCCAGTAGCTCCCTGACCATTATTTCCTGTACATGCTCCCCATTTGTGAGCACCAGATCAAGAATTGCCTCAGCTGTTGTTGGTTCAGTGACATCGAGTCAAGAACCCGCTCTGCAGTCCTTCCAGGATCACATATATTTCTGACATAATTAAATTCACTATCGGTATATGTTTCTTTATTTCTGATGGTTTTAAAACCACTTTTATTACTGCATTTATAATTCATAAGTCATTAAAGATGGATGCCACAAGCAGTTTTTAAAAATCCCTTCCCTTGAGGTTATGCTTTAACCTTACATGCTGGATTCTTACTGTGGATGTATCAGAAGGATACTAACACATGGTTGTGATGTTAAACAACACAACGATGCACCAAGATGTTTAATCACAGTAAGTGTGGCCGGAGAGCTAGGACTATTAAACACTTAAACCCCCCATATGGGGGTTCTGAAATGAACTACAATGAAAAGAAATGGATGCATTGATGTTTTTGCTATGTGATAAAAAAAAACAAACAAAAAAAAAAACATTTTCTGCTAACAAGTACTTGTGCTTTAAAGAGGTTGCATGGGGGCTGACCTGGCCCTAACCCCCGGTTAAGATGCCCTTCATATTTATTTGTTTTTATTCATTCATTCATTCATTTTAACTTTTATTCATATTGAATCGGATAGTTCAAACTGAGACAAGCTCATTTCCAGTGAGGTCCTTTGTGCAAAATTTACAGTAAATTACAAAATAGACATACCACATTAAATACAAAATATATAATAAATCACAAATGACTTAACATGACAAAATACAAACAACAATAAATATATAATTTATTATCAAACCATCAGTTAAGGGATCACTTGTGTTAATTATAGTAGTTCTGCTATGGTTCTTGGTCTGGCTTCATTTACAAACCAAGTTTTTATTGTACCAGTACAAATTTGTTTACCTTTCAGCTGAAAAATTAAGGGTAGGGAGTTCCATAGTCTAGGTCCATTGTAGAAAAAATGTTTTCGACTTAGATTTGTTCTATAGTTTAGGAGCTTGCATTCTAATCCTAGTGCAGACCGTAGTCCTTGTTTAACAAGTATGACCACAAGATTATCCAAAATATAGTCAGGGACTAGATCTTTTGAACTATCATAAATAAGACTGTATGTAGTGCACACCTCTCTGTGAGGCTAATTCATTGTAATTTTTCATATACTGTAGATCAGTCCTATGGGTTCTTTTTGGGGTATCCAATGTAAACCTAGCCAACTTATGATAAATAATATCCAGTCTGTTTAGGCTCCTCATTGAAGCACCTCAGTACACAATGTCTCCATAGTCAGTTATGGGCATAATTAGTATCTGAACCACATGTTCCTTGTATGTTTAGTCATATTGTGCTTATTACTATATAAAAAGCCTAAACAGTTCCCCACTTTCTTTTCAACAGTCTCCACATAAGGATCCCACTTTAATGCCAAGTCTAGTTGTATTCCAAAATATTTATAACTGTGTACCTGTTCTAAAAGAGTATTACAAAAAGTCTTAATCTGAAGAGGCGTTTTCAGGGGCTCATATTTTTCTGTCTTGTAAAAAGGATAACCTAGGATTTCTTAGCATTTAGAACCAACTTTGACTATATCAAAAAGTGTTGCAATTCATCGAACGCTGTCTGGAGGGGGTATTGGATGCTATCTGCAGAGACACCCTCCATGTAGATGACGGTGTCATCAGCATATAGATGGTATCTAACCCTATGATCTGAGATGCAGAATTTGTTCATATAGATATTATACAAAACTGGTCCTACTATCGAGCCCTGTGGGACACCAGATGCCATAATTCCCATATCTGAGGCCCAATCCCCCATGGTAACCATTTGTTGCCTTCCCATAAGATATTGTTGGAACCACATGACTACTGAGCTAGACATATCAATATCCTTGAGGTTGGACAGGAGGATGTCATGGGCCAAAGTATTGAAAGCTTTGGATAAATCAATAAAGACACCTCCCATAGACATCCTCCTGTCCAAAGCCTCAGTGATATTCCCTGTGACCTTTAATGGTGCCATTGTTGTACTGTGTAATGGCCTAAAGCCTGACTGGAATCTAGTTATTACCTTTTCTTCCTCTAGGAAGTGCTGTAATTGGTTAGCCAGGAGTCCCTCGAATACTTTTGCAATGACTTGTAATAGGGATATGGGTCTATAGTTCTCTATAAGTGTTTTTAAACCAGATTTATATATTGGAACAACTTTTGCTGTTTTCCATTGTGTAGGAACATCTATTGGAGTAAGGGACATATTAAACATAACAGTTAATGGGTACACAATTATTGGTGCCACATATTTTAGTGACACAGTGGGTATTTCATCAGTGCAACATGCCTTTTTTATATTTAATTTTAGTAAATCTTCCTGTACTTCTTTTGTCCCAGTTTCATGGAAAGAAAATTCCTCTCTCCATTGTGGCAATACCAGATTATCTCTTACCTGTTCAGGGTCACAATGGCCATTGGTTTTATTTAGTTGTGACTAATCCCCAATAATATTAGTTTGGGATTATGTACCCATAGAAATAAAATATCTATTGAATTAATTCACAACTGCAGAACCCAAGGGGACTGTGTGTTGATTAATAGTGAACTTTTCTGAGATATTAGACTTTTTCATATTTTGAATTTTTCTCATACGTTTCCAAAATTCCCCTTAATTACCTGTGACAGTAGCAGATGATTCCCTATTATAACTGGTCAGCAATTTTTTGGACTGGCCAACCAAGTTATGATTTGCCATATTAACCCACAGGTTATAATGGCAAACATGTGCCAAGTCAATTAAAAAAGAGCCACATCCTGATTGGCTCTTCACTCCTCCTGGGCGGGCTAAGCGTTATCACAAACATAGCAGCTCCTCAACCCGCAGAGCGAGGAGCTGCCAGAGGCAGACTGCTTCTCATATTTTTCCTATTTTTCTTATTTTAAAACAATACACATCTTCCTAAAGTAAAAAAAAAACAACATCTCATTCATCCTGCTGTTCAGATGCCGTACTGAACAACTCTCACTGGGAACGGCTCTGACCTCGCTGACTGAGATAAGGGTGATCATGGTTGTGATACAAATGTACATTCAAATACATACAAAGCCAAATGAAATATTAAAAAAAGTAAACCAGCTGTAAAAAAAAAACACAAAAAACTGTGTACGTGTGTGTGTGTGACAGCAACAAAAAATTGCTGACCATCAATTAAAAAAAATAAAAGATGGGGTGATGTGTAAAACTCGATTTTACACACACCCTCATCATGGGATGCATTTCATAAACCCCCCACTCTTTGCCCTTGGGGTTTATGTAGCATCCCACAATTCGGGTGTGTGTAAAATCTTGTTATACACACCACCCCATCCATTATTGTATATATAATATGCCTGTCTGGCTTTTTTTATATTTCTAGTATACTGATTCCTGAGCTTCTTATAATTATCCCATGCATGCTGTGTATTTATTGTTTTGGCTGACTTCCAGGCCTTATCTCGTTTAAGTGTATGAAGGTCTGAATTATACCAAAGTGCATCACATGATTTAGTTCTTGACTTCATGGGAACGTGCTTATTGCATATTTCCATAAAATCTCCATGGAACAGCTTCCAGGCATCTTCCACCATGGGCACTAATTGAAGCCTCTCCCAATTATGATTTTCTGTATCTAACATGAACTGAATGTAATCGAAAACCTTAAAGGACCTACTGTATATGTCAAAGTTTTTACCAACTGTTTGGGCCTATTCCATGCACAAATGCAATAAACCATTTGGTGGTCTGACATGGAGTCAGATAGCACTCCACTCGAGAGAATTTTATCTGGATGGGAGGTGAATATTAAATCCAGAACTGTGAATGAGGATGGGCATTTGATGTTTAACCTAGTGACATCCTGAATTAATTGTGTTAAGGCCAGTGTGTTACTTAATTTCATTATGTCATGATTTATATAAATTTAGCCAGGAAACAGACAGCTGAAAAATTCATGCTTTGTTTGCCCTCAGAGTCAGAACACACAGATCCATGACCGCAACAAGTTGTTCAGTCCTGACTGCCGAGTCCAATTCCATCCTGACTAAGGGTGGGCGAAAGTGCGGATTTCCGTTGCAGAAGTTCTGCAAAATTTCAAACATTTCATGGAATTTTCTGCTCCTTCACCTGTGGAGGAATTCCTAACTTTTACTAAGATGCAAAAAAATGTTGTAGGTGCCGTATTGGTCCTTTTAAGAACAGATCCAGGAACAAATGATTTGATACCTTTTATTGGACCAACATGGATGTTACAGAAAAGAACAAAGTGCTCTAGCTTTCGAACCAACCAGGTCCTTCTTCAAAAGCTTTGTGGCAGTTTTTTCAAATATCCCATACGATTAACACCAGATTATGTTGAAAAAACAGAAATAATTCTCATTGGTTTAACATGTACATTTAAAACATAACAGAAGATTACGTCAGAGAAGCTAATTAACACCAGTATGCCTTTAACTGAGGAGCCTCAGAAGGGCAAAGGTTATCAAGAATTCTCTACAGCCAGAGAATTCTTGTCACATAAATTTTAAAATGTCTCAGTATGCCAAGAAAACCTTGGAGTGGCATTCTCTGTAATACATGTAAAATGAGCTTACAACTTACATTCCAATTGTCCTGGTATATTAAAGAACAGATAATGAGAGACAAAATTCAACACAGAGTCCGTGTATAAGAAAAATGCACAGAATCAGTCTAAGCAACCTAATGAAAACTCAAAGGAATTCCACCTATTATGAACCCCCAAGTAAATGAGATATGCATCTTAATATGAGCAGTTAAAATGTGACAGTGTGTAATCCAACCACTGACAACTACTAGAAGGAAGTAAATGTACACTATATGTGAAAACTTAAGTGTCCTAGCCACATAACAATTGACTCTGTGTTGAAATCTGCACTTATCAGGCTCATGGTCTCGTTTTCTTGGGGGTCCTTAACAAGTATTTTTTTATTTGGCACTTACAAGAGATACTTTCATGCATCATGTATATATGTGTAGGTTAATTTGAGGCTTGTTTTTAACTTGCAGTTATACCTAATTTCAGGATTTTGTCTCTCGTCTGTTCTTTAATATAACATTCTGTAACATCCATGTTGGTCCAATAAAAGGTATCAAATCATTTGTTTCTGGATCTAACTTTTACCAAATAACTACAGATTTCCGCCTAGTACTGCGGCATTTAATTACGAACTGCGGACTTTTTACATGACATGTGGAAATAAAATCTCTTGCTTAGTGTTTTGCCATATATATCATTTAATTATCCACAGTTTGCATTGCTTTTTTCCCACAGTTTAATTCAGTAACCCGCATTTCTTACATTTATTCTGCAGTTTTTTGACAGAATTTCCGCGAAAGTTGGCGAAATGATTTCCGAACTTTCGCAGAAACGAAAATCCGACTTTTGCTGAAATTCTGCCGGCAGAATTTTTTTTTTCACAGACCCCTAATCCCGACCCATCCCAATTGTCCCATCCTACATTCTGATCCACATCGACCACCACCACACGGGACCCTGACAAAATAATAATAATAAATAATCATTCATCACCGTTAGTGACTTACTGTGAGAGGAGAGTAGACTCACTTCCAGTCCTCCTGGTTACAAATTTCAGTGTGCTGATGGCTGCTGCTGGGATGTCAGGAAGGGATCGACTGACTGGCGGGGGGGGGTAGCCAGGGACAAACTGAACTGCTGGCCAAGTAGCCGGTGCTGCGGGCAGGTGGGAAGGGAATTGGTATTGGGCTGGAGGGCGGGGGGCTGGTTCTGGTGGTCTATTCACAGTCGATGAACCGGAGGACAGCAGGACTGAAAACCCACAGTCTGCATACAGTATGTGGTCAGCGGCCGGACCTTGCTGATCATGAAACTACTACTTAATGTACAGTACTGTGATCGTCGATTGTGTGAGAGGAATGCCATGAAGGAAATGCCAACACAATAAGCAGTACTTTATTACAAATACTGTATTTTTCTTTAAATCTTTTGTCTTAATAAAATGTTGCCATTTATGAATAAATAATTGAAGCATACATACTGTATGTGAAATTGCTGGATCACTGCCAGTTCTAGTGAGTATACCAGTGTTGATCATGACTAGACCACCAAACTATGCCAAAACACACTAACTCTTTTAAAATAGGCCACCCATTTAATTAAGATGTTTGGAAATCCATGGAGGTATCCCCAATAAGTTTTATAGTGCATAGTATAAACTGTTCTGCTTGGAAACCCATGCTGAGAACAGTGTTGTGCTGCAGTAGCTACATCACTGTGTTTGTTGTGCTGCACTAGCTACGTCACTGTGTTTGTTGTGCTGCAGTAGCTACGTCACTGTGTTTGTTGTGCTGCACTAGCTATGTAACTACTGCAGCACAACAATATCAAACATGTTCACGTATGCACACTCAAGTGACCTCCACGCTTCAGGAAATGGCCACAATGGTGAGAGCTGGCCCAGGAAGCGAGCACCGAGCAGCAATGAAAAAACGCAAAAATAAGGACACTGACGTTAATTTAGGAGTGCCCAAACACAATAAAAGACAGCATATGAGCGCTCCTAAACAACAAGGGTATTTTTAACTCTCGAGGTTTCAGTGGTAACAAGATCGGTCTCCTGTTACCATGGAAACATCTTGAGTGAAAAATATCCTTGTTGTGTATGAGCACTCATACACTGTTCTGTATGTCTATTGTATATTATGACCAAGCTGGAAGATTTAGCTCCAGAAACAGTATTAGAGTTTATGGACTTCCAGAGGGTACTGACAGTGGAGATACTGTCACATGCTTTGAATCCCTCCTAGACCTGCTCATGGGCTTAAAACTAGACATTGAAAGGGCCCACCAAGCACTTGCACCTTCCCCCATGACAGACAAGAATACCTATTCTAGATTGTCCATTGCCTGTTTCCTCCGTTACAGAGTGAACATGCAAATCTGGCAGGCAGCATAGGCTAAAAAGGGGTTTGCATTCAGAGACACTTATCTAGGAACTGACCAGAACCTCACCTCAGAAGTACTGGCATGGCAGCATTACATCCTCACTGTGGTAAAGGCCCAGAAGAAAAAAAATGTGAATACTCAATTCATGACCTAAGGCTTTCTGGGATCAGCAGGGCATAAAGGCACCAAGATCAAAAGAAGAGCCAGGCCTACGTGCATTGTGCATGCAACCTAACCCAGTACACAAGGCAGCAGACAGGGTCTGGCAACAGGCAGAAATGAGAGAGATCCCTTAAACACAGTACAGACTTGGAGTTCCATCTGGCATCACAACGAGAAGGGAGCAGTGTCGATTTCAGGAAATGCAGCACACACCTGGTGATCCTAACTAAGGTACATCATCTCTTCAAACAAACACATTTCTGGTGATCCACAAGTAACATCTTTACAACAGAGTTGTTTTCTTGTTTCATTAACATTTGAGTCAGACCACTATCTAACCATGTAACTCACAAGGCTGAAAGTTTCTCTGTTTTACAAACCCCATCATTTCCAGGTATTTCCAGACTTTGCCTATTCTACACACAGTAAAGAAGTTTTTGTCCTACACACGAGATTTATTAGAAATCAGAACACAGTTTCAGTTACTTGCTCCTACTGAGGTTCATGTTTTTCTTAGGTTAGAGAAACCTAATAAGGTTAGGATTTTTTTTCTATCCACATTTGTCCTCCTTCTGGATCGACCAACACCCTTCCACCAGTCCCCCCCAAGCCCTGTCACCCCAGCGTCCACTGGGACTTACCTGGATGGCACTGAGGTGCCCAGCTGGCCAGGTGCAGAGCCTGCGGAGGACAGGTGTCATCTTGTTGGTCAACCATTTTTCTGCCCCCCGTTGCTGGGGCACGACACGTCAGCACGCATGCATGGAGGTGCATGCACACTACGGAGTCCCCCAGCACCCTCCCTTCAATTGGTGTCCCCAATTCATTTTGCCCTCAGGCCTCCACCTAGGGGCAGTCATTCAGTGGGACTGCCAACCCACCCTCCCAGGAGAGGAGAGAAGTGCTGTCCTCTGGATGCTCAATCTTCTCCACCCCCAACTGACCCCCGGAGACCCACTCGCACTGCGAACACAGTTCACCAACATGGCAGCAGGTAAGGCAGCGATGTCTCAGCCCCCCCATGCCACTGGGCTGGTGGTTTAACATTTTTTGTGGGTATGCTAGCACACATTTTTTTTAAATAAGCAGAATACTTACTAATACTGAGCCCTATGCATGAAAGGGAGGAAAGTACTTGCCAGAGGCACATACCCCGCCCATGTAGCTTTGCGCCCATGGATAGGTGCGCACATGCCGGTATTCACTACTGCTGGCCACCTGTCTGTGGCCTCACCCATCTCAGCATGCAGGATCGCAGAGGGTGGACAGGAGCGGAGTAGTAGACTCAGGTGGGAAGCCAATCAGATGCCCGTCCTAGGTCACAGAGTGGATCCCCTGAAACATGGGAGCAGGGGAGAGTGGGAAGGCATGGATCCAAATGTGTGCATAGCACATACAGGCACCCAGGGAATGCACCATTGTGCCCCATTGTCTAGTGGTTCCTCCCCCTGTCTGATACCCATCCCTGGGGAAGTACACCTTGCCTTGGTGCACAGATGTACCCCTTCTCCACATCAGAGCCCCTGCCTAGTCCTGTAAGACAGTTCTCACCCCCCCACATCTGAACCCCCACCTCAGTACCGAATGACAGTTTACACCCCACATCAGAATTTCCGCCCCAGACCCATATGATGGCTCTCCCCCCACAAACCAACACACATCAGAGCTCTGCCCTGGTCCCGTGTGATGGTTTTATAAATACGCAGTACGGTCCCAGCATCAGCTGGATGTTGGGGGGGTTGAGATGGTGTGCGGAGGGATGTGCCACACTCTGTTCATCGCAGTGGCACCATTGTACATACAGGGGATGGGATGATGTGTCGGTGCCACATTGGGGGGGACCACTAACCACCAATGAGGGGGCATGGGGGCCTGGATCGGGGGTCAAGGGGTGGACAAGCAGTGTATTACTAAACAGGGGCCACCAGGACAGGGCTCTGGTTGCAGGGGGCATCACTGATCTACGGACCAAGGCTGAGGCTCTGATGTGTGTGTGTATGGGGGAGAACCATCATACGGGAGCAGGGCAGGGGTTCTGATGTGGAAGGGGAGAACCGTCATATGGGACCGGGGTGGGGGTTCTGAAGTGGAGGGGTGAACTGTCATACAGGACTGGGGCAGGGGTTCTGATGTGGGTAGGGAGTGACAACTGTCTTATGGGACCAGGGCAGGGTTCTGATGTGGGGGGGGGAGTGGAGTGTCTTATGGAACCAGGGTGGGGGTTCTGTGTGCATGGGGCTGGACGCGTACCGCAGTTGCGGCAGGGTCCCCCCTGCCATATCAAGTGCTCTCCTGTGCCCCACTGTGCACAGCACTATGCACCTTTGTGAATGGTACATAGTATGGGCATGCCCCTGTCTCTCCCCCTGGACCACCCTGGCACGTAGCTGCCCACACAACCGAGGAATCGGGTACATATCTGGACCATGCACTGCTTATGAATGCCATGGGACCCCCGCTGCATAGCATTCATGTGTAATGTTACCTACGTGCCTCAGATATGCGGCGCATAGGCAACCCTTTTTTTGTGTGTGTGCATAGGCCCCATTATGATGGAGATGTACTGCTAATAGGTAAACCAATTTGGTTTCTCTAACCTAAGAAAAACACGAACCTCGGTATCTTGCCTAACTCTAAAATGCAGGAAAGTGCAGCATTTACATTGATTTTTTCAAAAGTTTCCTGATTGGGGGGGGGGGCATGCCCCAAACCCCCTTAGCTTTGTCAGGATTTTTGGCCCTCTTGTTTACTGCTCCTGTGCATGCCACTTAACCATGTAATCTGCCATTCCTTTTTTTACTTTTTATTTATAAGATTTTATGATCTTACAGTGCAAACTGTAGTATGCATAAAAAGAGGAATGAGGTACGCAGACCTCCACAGTGAATGTACAGGTGTTGTACAACAGGTCATTACAAAATAGACAGATTTACAGATCGAATCACTATAAACAACTGCCAGGTATTTATATAAAAGAATAAATTCTGAGTCGGTTACCCTGTAGCGCATTGACACTCTCGCCACAAAATATAACAAACAATATATGAAAAACCAGGATATCAGCTCTCTTGTAGAACTTATCTATTGTGGTGAGCTGAATGACAAAAGTACTAGTAGACAGAATATTTAGCGATTGTCTGGTCTCAGTTAAGTTGCTTTGGGAACCCACAATCTAAGGCAGAGCGACACAACCTGGAGAAAGAAATTCAGAAGATCTTTAATGTTCACAAATTGAGCGGTGATCTTACTCACCCTCATAACACAACTACAATGCTAGTCCTATAGGAGATACTGTTCATAGGTCAAACTAATGGATCAGTAATAATGCGACCTTATAGGATTAAAAAGTGAATTCAGGTCTGCATGCACTCGTAGCAATAATAGAAACATAGACATAACATAGAAACATAGACTTTGATGGCAGATAAGGACCGCTAGGCCCATCTAGTCTGCCCATTTCCCTACCTACAGGATAGGCCGCAGATCCTAGTTAACCAACAGTCTATATCTTCCTGCCCTCCACAAGAATTGCCTTATGTCTGTCCCATGCATTCTTGAATTCTCCCACAGTTTTAAACCCCACAACTTCCTCAGGAAGGCTGTTCCATGCATCCACTACCCTCTCTGTGAAATAATACTTCCTCACATTGCCCCTGAACCGCCCTCCTTCTATCTTTAAATTGTGTCCCCTTGTTCTTGCAAGTCTCTTTTTCTGAAAGATGCTACCCTCTTGGATTTTGTTGATTCCCTTGAGGTACTTGAAAGTTTCTATCATGTCCCCTCTCCTTCTTTCCTCAAGGGTATACATATTAAGCTCCTTTAGTCTCTCCTCATACGGCTTCTCTTGCAGACCCTGCACCATTTTAGTTGCCCTCCTCTGGACTGCCTCTATCCTGTCTATGTCCTTGCAGAGATGGGGTCTCCAGAACTGGACACAGTATTCCAGATAGGGTCTCACCAACTGTGTGTACAGAGGGATAATAACTTCCTGTTTTCTGCTGCTGATGCCTCTCCCTATACATCCCAGTATACCCCAGCCCTCCATACTGCCTTCTCACATTGCTTGCTAACCTTAAGGTCATCTGATATGATTACCCCCAGGTCCCTTTCCTGTTTTGTTGTTGTTACTACCTCCCCACCCATTGTGTATTCTTCCCCTGGGTTCTTGTTTCCCAGGTGCATTATTTTGCACTTTTTTGCATTGAATCCTAGCTGCCATACGTCTGACCATTCCTCCAACCTTGCCAAGTCCCTTTTCATCCTTTCCACACCTCCTTGTGTATCAACCCTGTTGCAGATCTTTGTGTCATCTGCAAAAAGGCAATAGGGCCAGACTGGGTGCACCCAGGTCCTTAAAGAACTAAGAGAGGTGGTGGGTCAACCTCTGGCTATCCTGTTTAGCCAATCACTGGAAACAGAGGAGGTACCCAAAGACTGGAGGACAGCAGATGTAGTCCCCTTATACAAAAGTGGGAACAAAGAGGAAGCAGGGAACTACAGACCAGTCAGCCTCATCTCGGTAGTGGGGAAGATCATGGAAGCACTACTGAAGGAGAGATTGGTGGAACATCTGGTTGTCAATGGACTACAGGACCCAAGGCAGCATGGTTTCACCAGGGGGAGGTCATGTCAGACCAACCTCGTTGAATTTTTGACTGGGTGACTAGGGAGGTGGATCAGGGAGGGCAGTGGACATGGCCTATCTGGACTTCAGCAAGGCCTTTGACACTGTGCCACATAGAAGACTATTACACAAACTGGGGAATATGGGTGGGCAGGACAGTAGTGTGGTGGGTAGGTAACTGGCTGGGTGGCAGGACACAGAGGGTGGTGGTAAATGGCTGTCACTCCACAGAGGGAAGAGTGACCAGTGGGGTACCACAGGGATCAGTGCTGGGACCGTCCTATTCAACATCTTCATCAGTGACATTGCGCAGGATCTAGAAGACAGAATTTCACTGTTCGGCTGATGACACAAAGCTCTGTAACAGAGTAGACACACCAGAAGGTGTAGACAGAATGAGAAGCGACCTGCAGAAACTTGAAGAATGGTCAGGGTTTGGCAGTTGAAATTCAATGCAAAGAAGTGCAAGATAATGCATATGGGGCACAAAAACCCTGGCACAATATATCAGTTGGGGGGTGAGGATATAGCATGCACCAAGCAGGAAAGGGATCTTGGGGTTGTCATCTCTGATGACCTCAAGGTAGGGTAACAGTGTGACAAGGCAGCAGGTAAAGCAAATAGGATGCTGGGATATATAGGCAGGGGCATCACCAGCAGGAAAAGGGAGGTCATAATTCCGCTATACAAGACACTAGTGAGGCCCCACCTGGAGTACAGTGTACAGTTCTGGAGACCATACCTACGTAAGGACATAGACAGGGTAGAGAAGGTTCAGAGGAGGGCAACAAAGATGGTGCATGGATTGCATCACAAGTCCTATGAAGATAGGTTGAAGGAACTGAACATGTACTCCCTGGAGGAGAGGAGGAGAGAGGGATATGATAGAGACATACAAGTATCTTACAGGGAGGAACAGGGTGCAGGAAAACACTATTTTAAGTGAAAAGATGTTCCAGGACTAGAGGGCATGGGATGAAGTTGGAGGGAGGACGATTCAGAGGAAACATGAGAAAGAATTTCTTCACAGAACGGGTGGTGGACAAGTGGAACACCCTGCCAGAGGAAGTGGTGGGGGCTGAAACAATCACGGGATTTAAGAATGCATGGGATAGACATAAAGGAATTCTAGAGGTCAGGGGTAAGGGGCAACAGACTTCTAGGAAAACAAACTGAACTTACAAGCTCAAATGGTCAGACTGGGTGGGCCATAGGCCCTTATCTGCTGACACTGTCTATGTATCTATGTATCTATGTACTTTTCCTTCCAGTCCCTCTGCAATGCCACTGATGAAGACATTAAAAAGGACTGGACCCAATACTGAACCCTGCAGTACCCCACTAGTAACCGCCTTTTCTTCAGAGTGGACTCCATTTACAATTACCTTCTGTGTCCTGTTGTCCAGCCAATGTTTTATCTAGGCTACCACCCTGGGACCCACTCCCAGGCTGGTTAATTTGACTAATAATCTTTGTGTGGGACTGTGTCAAATGCCTTGCTTAAGTCTAGGTAGGCCATGTCCACAGCCCTCCCTGGTCTACTACTTTGGTCACCCAGTCAAAGAAATCTATTAGATTAGTCTGACATGACCTTCCCGCTGTGAACCCATGCTGCCTTGGATCCTGTGCCCCACTGACCTCTAGGTACTCAACAATTCTTTCCTTCAGAAGTGACTCCATCACTTTCCCTACCACAGAGGTCAGACTGACAGGTCTGTAGTTTCCTGCCTCTGTCTTGGTCCCACGTTTGTGAAGGGAAATCACATCCGCCTTCCTCCAGTCCTCAGGTACCACACCATCCTCCCATGATTTATTAAAAAGAGTAGCCAGTGGTTTCACTAGTTCCTCCCTTAATTCTTTTAGAATTCTGGGGTGAATTCCATCAGGACCCATTGCTTTGTCCACCTTCAGTTTTAGGAGTTCTTGCAGAACCCTTTCTTCTGTGAAAGGACTGGGATCGACCCCCCCTATCAAGAGTGCTTCTGTTAATTGGATTAGGCATTTCCCCCTCCTCTTTTGTGAATACTGAGCAGAAATATTCGTTCAGTATTCCTGCTTTTTCACTGTCCCCCTCTGCCCACCCACCGTTAAGTATAGTAATAGTATTAAGGAACCAGAAGCCTCAAACTTGCAACAACTCTAACCTGTAAGAACATCATCAGGCATTTTTAAACATATTGACTGTGTACTAGAAGGCCCTTAATTAAGACAACAGCGAGCCTTAGTCCCATACGGGCATATTTTAGATACCCAGCTATGAGTTCAGTCCATCACCCATATTCATCCAACGTGGAATCAGGGGGATTTAGTTTTCCCAAAAGTTTCTCAGCAAACTGGGCAGCTGCCACAGGATCCAGGAAGACATGTGTCTTCACCTCGTGCTTAATCTGAAGATGTGCTGGGTAATTCAGTCAGGCCTTGGCACCATGTCACAGTAAATCTTTTTTATTCACTTGTAGGTCCTTCTTCCATGCTTGTGTCTGCACAGATAGGTTGGGGAAACCCCCCAGCTGACTGTCCTGCCATATTGTCTCTCCTCTCACTCTAGCCGCTTGCAGGAGAGATATCCGGGCTTCTTTTGATAAGGTGACTATCACCGTGAGTGTTTCTGTTTCGAGTCACCTCACTGCCTAATATGCTGGGGAATGGCAAATACTTTTAAAATGTTTACTCTGGCATCACAGGGCAACAGTTGCAGATCATCAGATATGAGCCTGGTGACCGCAGGGAGGATGTCTGAGGTTCCAGAAAAATCTAGGTGGAAATCCCACAATGCGGACGTTTGCCTGGCATTGAATGTTTTCCAGGCTTTCCACTTTGGCTTTTAGAAAAGAAAAGTCTCAGACATAGCCGTGTTGCAATCAGCCTGCCTTCCCTGTGATTCCTTAAGTTCTTTTATGGCATCAACATTGTCATGTATGAGGCGATCGTTATTAGATAGCTTCGTCTCAACTACTGCCAGTCTTTTATTAGTCTCCTCGCCGTTCGCCTGGATCTTCGATAGCATCGCCAGAATTTGCTTGGTGGGTAGCTCTGGTGCAGTTGTTCAGCTTGCTGGTGACAAAAAGGCATCCAAACTCTTGGCAGTCTGTTTTGTGTCTTTTTTTGCCCCATCTTGAGCAGCACAGCTTACAACAAGTCCCCGGCTAAATTGTGTAAGTCGCTACTTGTCAAAATGCCAGAATTTTACACCTTTTATGAACAGAATGTAGCAGCTGTTCTAAAATGCTGCCGCCATCTTGCTGCTCCACAGTGCCCCCCCCCCCCAATCTGCCATTCCTGACAGGAGATGGGAAGCATGGCAGCATTTTCAATTCATAGTCACTTATACCCTGTTCCCTTCACATCAAGGATCTGCTCCAGTTTTTATCCATGTAGTAACCCATGAAAACAACGCTATGAAAGGCCTCTGACGGACTGCAACTGATGATGTCACTGGTTGGATGGAGCACCTAACTTGGCTCAAGAGAAAGAGGGCACATATGTAGCTGATTTTAAAAGCTAAGGCAGACATAGAAAGAAAGAAGTGGGGTAAGGAAATATGAAGTGGAAATGCTGCAATGTCTTCCTTCCCCTTTAAACTTACATTTATGGGCATCCTTTAACTCTGACATGGTCCCTGACCTCTAAATCCAAAACAGTCATCACAACATTTTTTTAAAGTTGGTGATTACATTTAAAACAACCAGCCCATCTTCATCCTGTCAGCTCAAGGCAAAATCCCAGAATGTCTAGTGCTCAACCAAATGCATGACCAGGTCAAGATACACAGACAGCTGCTTGAAATAGTGTTGCTCAGACAGTATCCAAAGGAGTCAGATCCGCTTGGATACTACCAGTTTTTTCGGATACCAGATAACATTGGATAATGTTGGTATCCAACTGCTGGATCTTATCACCTAGGATCCCCTAGGATACCAGCTATCAAATGTGACTATCTGTGACCGGAGGAATCTGAGGCAGACCTCTGATCTCAGATTCCTGTATCCAACCTCAGGTCCTACTACCTGACCTTGCATCTGAAATCTGACTGGGGTCAGACAGTATCTCAGATCTGGTATCAGAGAGATGGACTACTGTATACATTGGATCCCGTTAGGATTGTGAAAAGCACAATACGAGCATCAATAGTCTGAAAGCCAGTTTGGCTGCCTCCACGAACACAGCACCACCTACGCACTGGCCAGCTTTGCCACAGAATTACTGCCAGCAGTGCACAGAAGGGAAATACTGAGTGTAATAGTCAAGAAGTCGTTCAAAGCACTTGACCAGCTGAATTATAAACTATTTGTCAGCAAACTCTGACCCTTTGGAGTGATTGGATCTGCAGTGCACTGGTTGCATTGCTACATTTCCATCCGATCCCAGGCAGTAAGCAGTAAATCTCGGCAGGGTGTGGGGTAGCAGTGTGACCACTGCTTATCCAGGGATGTAATAAGGCATGAGGCAGAAGGCCAAGTGTATTACTGCCCCTGGAAGTGCGATCACATTAATACCCAAATCCAAATGTCTTATTATACTTATCAAATGGGTTACAAGGTATAAAGAAAAATATTTCAGGCATAGAATATTTGTCTTAATACTAAAATGTGTTTATTTTACTGATTTATCATTATGCTGTGGAAGAAATAGTCCCACAACGTGAGGGGGGAGGTGAAGACTAAAGTCAGAAGCTGTTAAGTTTCAGAGATGAACAGTATTATCTGAGGAGTGTTTTTATGCTTCCACTTGTGCTCCTGTGTTTGTATCCTTGTCCAGTCCACCGGTACTCATAATTTTGGCGTTTGTGGCTGTTTCAGGTTTGTGGTGGTTTCATTGTTTCTTCTTGGAAGAAAGACTGGTGCAGAATTGCTGTTAGTAAAGTAATTCATTTCAGAAATACTTATTTGTCAAAGACTGAAAAATTGATGAGATTAAGTTGACATTGCCAAACATTGAAGAGAACTTCAACTTCATGTATAACCAGGAAAAAGCAATGACATCATATTTTAATTGTTTTGCCAATAGGCTGCATTTATATATTTGCCATACTTTGCCCATATCTGCAGGACTTGTCCATGCTCAGTGATAGTAGTGCCATCCAGCAATGGGCATCAGCCAATCACAGCTCTCCTTTTCCCCAACCCATTTGATAAAGTAAGAATTGATAACACTCTATTCTATTTATCCCCAGTCACTGGTGGAGTGCCCTAAAACTCAGTCCTTGGACCTCTACTTTTCCTCTTTGTCAACAGCCTCTCCCAGCACTGCAAACCGGTATCATGTCAGATGTACTGTACACTGTTGATGAGGATATAATTTTGTACTGCAGTGCCAATTCCCTATACAAGCCAAATTGCAAATGGGCAATCAGATGCAAGTCTGGCTCAGAAAATATTGATTGCTCCTGAACAACAGCAAATCAAAATCAATGATCTTTGGCATCCTGCCCCAAAAACATAATTGTCCATGAAAGTGTCATACCTGTGAGAGGTTACCCAGACTGCATTAACAACTACAAATACTTCAGAGTCTAGCCTGATTTGAGAATCTCAGTGGTTGACCATACTGACAAATTTATAAAAGCAGTAAACCCCAAACTGGGCCTATTCTGTTGTTCTTTCCTTCAGTTCCACCACAGCAGTTCGACAGGAATCCCGTCGGTCGCCTCTACAGCGAAGGCACAAAGCCGACAGTCGGCATTGTGCCATCAGGTAAACAATGTTTTTTTGTGGGGTGCTGCGCCCCTGGCACCCCCGGTCTCTAAAATAATCAACTGCAGGTTGGAGTTGTTTCGAGGAGGGGGCGCAAGTCCCGGTGAAGCCGTGTCACTGTCCCACATGACCATTACAGCAAACTGCCTATTTTGTCACTGTAGTGGTCTTCGGGGTTGTAGTTTTGCTGTAAGGTCGGTATACCCTTTCCCTCATATATGTCTTTTACATTTTAAGTAATCTAATACAGTTCCACACGGACACAGTTAATAATGATGTCACTCCCGAACTCAAGGATCATCAGTGTCAGTGCTGAAATGCGCTACAGAACTTAATTGAAACATAAAAGACATATGCTGGCACATAGATGACCCCTTGGCTATACCAGTTGTACGCACCATCAGAGGTTCAGCAGCAGGGGATCCCCGAAAGCCTTCCTGGCAGGTGGGGGTCACAGGATCAACCAGATATAAACCTCTGTCGCAGATAAACTAAGTGAAAAAAAATGATTTCATGCTCTGATTTTCTTAATCAGGACCTCATGGCCCCAGCCTATTAGTTTTGGTGCACCTGAATATTTCCCTTTATAAAACACATGTATGAACAAAAATGACATAAAATTCAGTGCTGTTCTTTAACAAAGGGCAATGGAGGACAAGTTACATAAATCAATCAGTAACAGGGATTGCCATTTCAGCTATTCAAGACTTTGTTCTGGTTTCCCAACACACATGCCCCAGGGATGCAGTGAAAGAAATAGACGAACTCTATGAGGTCTTCCAGGAGGTCAGAAGTCACTGGAAGACAGAGGTGAGTCCACTGGGAAATCAAATTATTTTTTATTGTTCTTGTTATTTTCTCTCCCCCAGTTCCCCCTGCCCCCTAGGATTGGAGTTGCCAGGGCTGCACCTTTTCTCTAACTGAGAAGGCAGGCAAGCAGCTGGTATTACAGTTCATGGTTGGCTGCCAAGAGGTGCATAAATGTCAACAGGGAGGAGAACATCACTTCCACAATGTGTCCCACCCCATCCAGCTCCAGCATGGGATGCTGGGGACACTGGGTTAGTCCAGTTCATGATTCTTAAGACTGTGCAAAGACCAACTCCCCTGCTTCAGGCAAGTGGCATCCAGGATGCGATGTGGAAGTATTATGCACTTGCCACAGGGAAAGGAGAAGGCTTTCCCACTCCTGTAGCACTTTCTATGGTGGGAAGCTTGATGGTATTGACATTGTAGAGGACAACACAACGTTGGCCACCAACCCATCTTTTGGACAGATGTGGAGGGCAGCCTTTCTGCTGACTGGGTGGTAAGAGGATTTAATGGGGCTAAAATCCTGCCCCTCACACGTGACAGTGGCTGTCTGTCACTCACCCACCTCAGAGCTTCTGTCCACGCCTGGACCCTCATCTCAATACTTCATTATACGAGATATTTCTCCTGCAGTAGACTTCAAAGTGGCCAGCCTAAGTCGAACAAGGCACTGCTGTTAGGGTGGGGGTGTTAAAGTAAGCCACAAATGGTACTGAAGCAGGGAGGATCTGGATCAGTGTCTGTTAGGAATCAAAAGAAATGCCAGAGGGGTAACTGGGTGAAGAAACCAACCTGAAGGAGTCTGGCGAATGTGGTGGCTGGTGTGTGTGTGTGTGTGTGTGTGTGTAAAAAGCAATTATTAAAAAAAAATGAAATCAAAAAGTTGTAAAAAGAGCAAGTATGATGTGTTTTTACATTTCTTATTTCAAACAAAACATCAGGTTAATAATGAGAGGTAAAGGCAGAGCTGCACAAGGGTATTGGGTGCTCAGTGACAGAATTATCAGAGGACAATAAAGCAATCATGGCTCTCACCACATGCTCCATAATAAGCCACAGTCCTGAAATCCATGCTATAGAAGTTCAATGTTTACTTGGTGCAAGTAAAAAAATGTACAATCCTTTCTGTTTTACGAGAGTATAGACGCATCCTTACATTACCTCATCTCATGGGCTTTTACAAAGATCTTTCTTTGTAAAAGCCCATGATTGGGTGAAACATAAGGAGCTTGTCTGTACTCTGCTGTCCTGAACCCGGAAGGGACTGTACATTTTTTTTTACTTGCACCAAGTAAACATTGAACTTATAGCACAGATTTCTAGATTCTGGCTTTCATTATTGAGTGTGTGGTGAGAGCCATGATTGCTTTATTGTCATCAGGTTAATAACGTAGGTTGGGAGCTCAATAGTGCAGAAATAGTAGTGGAAATTGAAAGTGTCAGAAGAAGACTAGGCAGCCTAAAACTTAATGAGGCACAGGGCGCTGATGAGTTGCATCCAAGGGTGATCAGGGAATTGGCAGGTGAACTGGCCCACTAACTAGAATTTTCCAAAGTGGGAAGGTAGTAACCAGCTGGAAAGAGGCAACAGTGGTCCTGATTTTTAAGAAGGGCTCTAGGTCTGACTTCAGAAATCAGAGTCCTGTAAGTCTCACATCAGGGGGTGGGCAAAATATTGGAGGCAAATGTGAAGAAGGAGATTGAGACCACTATATTTAACAACAGTTTGGTAGATGGTACTCACCACGGTTTTCAGAGGGACAGATTGTGCCTGACCAACCTTATTAAGGTCGTGCCTGAAAATAGGTATTTGTTTGCCTGGTACACTTGGTCAACAAAAACTAAATAAATAAATTAGTTTTTTTGAAGCTGTTAGCAAAGCCTCAGATGGAGGTCTGCCATTGATGTGGTGTTTCTGGACTACACAGGGCTTTTGATAGTGTGCTGCATAAGGAGTTTATTTTAAAATTAGACCAAACAGGGTTTGGTGGGATGGATAGAGTCTTGGTTGGAGGATCAGAGGCAGAGAGTCAATATAAGGGGGTGTATGTAAAAAAGGGGTAGGATCACAGGAGGAGTTCCTCGGGGTTCTGTGCTGGGACCCACCTTATTTAATACTTATATACCGTCCATGAAATGTGAGCAGTGAGCGAGGATGTGCAAGTTTGCAGACAACACTAAAGTGGGTTCCATTGCTGATACTGCTGAAGCCATTCAAAGATTTAGGAGGCTAAGGAGCAAACTGCTTCAGCTGGGAAACTGGGCAATTCAGCATGGGCTAGATTTTAATATTAATAAATTCACAGTTATGCATTTCAGGAGCAAGAATGTGGGGGGGGGACGGCTAAGTACACCCTCCTAGGTAAGGAGCTGAAGAAATCAAATGTTGAGAGAGACCTAGGAGATCTAGTCTCCAAAGATCTGAGTTTTGAAAACCATTGTACTGAAGTAACCAAGAAATGCTACAGACTGCTTGGCTGCTTTGGTAGAAATATTGTTAGTAGGGACAAGAGGGTCTTGTTGCCACTTTATGGAGCTTTGGTGATGCCGCACCTAGAGTACTGTGGTCAGTTCTGGGCTCCATGAAATATAAAGGGCATAAAGCTGTTGGAGGGGGCCCAGAGGAGGGCTACTAGAATGGTGGTGGGTATGAAAGATGTATCATACGAACAAAGAAGGAACAGTCTGAATCTGTATACCTGTACATAGGAGCTACTACAAAGAATGAGAGGAGACCTGTTCCTAGTGTATCATGCCATTAATAATAAGAATATCTGGGACTGTTTAAGACTGGAAATAAATGATAATCCATATAAAAGCAGGGGTCATAGGAAACAATTGAGGGTAGACTTGTACAAGACAAACAGGAGAGAGTTGTGGCAGTCTGTAACAGTCTGCCTGAAGCTGTGGTGGAATGTGAGACAATGGAATCTTTTAAGAGTACTGCAACTTGGACAAGTATTTGAGGGAGAACAGTATATATGGATACCGCCACTGAGAAATGGCAAGCTAAAATGGGCTCAGTTGCCTAACGTAGTTTGCACTATTCCTATGATTCCTGATTACTGTGTAATAGCTTTGGGCAGTTCAATACTTGAATGACAGTCATGGCAATAAAGCAGCAGCATTGTTCTCGTGGCGGACATTAGTGTTGCGCCACAATTAGTTGGCAGCAGATGTGTAAATGTGGGACCCTTCACCTGTGCAATATCCCCACCCCTGGCCTACAAATTAGTTTTGTTTCCCATGAGAAATGTGTATGCAGTTGAAAAATAAACATTAAGAATTCATCCCTTTATTCTCTCCCCCTTCTTAATGAAGAATATTATGTTTCTGGGAGACTTCAACGCTGGCTGTAACTACGTTTCAGCAGAGGACTGGAAAACCATCCGACTTCGCAAGAATCCAGATTTCCACTGGCTGATTGGGGATAAAGAGGATACGACTGTTAGCGAGAAGACTTTCTGTGCGTATGACAGGTGGGAGCCCCAAGGGACCAATGCCATGCTGTAGTGGGTGTGTGTGCTGTAAATGGAAAACCACATGGGGCAATATTAAAATTTGTAAATGAATTTGGGATACAGTGAGTAAGAAAGGTGCTACACAAAGTCAAATTCTACTTGTTCTGCAGTCCCTGCACTACAAGTATCAAACTCCTTGTGTTGTATAATGCTTTGGTATACAATGTATACGAAAGGTGCAATACTTAGCAAAAGTCTACTCTGTTGTACAGTTCTTGCACTACCAATATCAAACTCTTGTATTTTTTGGTTACAATTTTTGGCCAGGAAAGACACACTAAGCCCAGGCTTGCTTCCAGGTGCATCCTGGGAACAGAGGGAAGTTAAGTGACTTGCTCATAGTCACACAGTGTGTAAGTGGTGGCTGTGGGATTCAAACCCAGTTCTCTAGGTTTGCATCCCAGAGCTCCTAACCACTACACTATACTGCCTCCCTATAAGTATCTAACTCATGGATTGATAAAACACTTTGGGATACAGTCTGGGCTGAATTCTGAAATAGCATGGTGGCAGCTGCCCTTAGAGCAAGGCACAAACAAAATGGATGGTTGGGCCTAATTTTCTCCTGTAGAGCCTAAGTTTATGACTCAGATGGTGGAGGGGACAGCTGATTCCTCCTAGGACTTCACCCTGCAACACCCTATATCACATCCCCTTCCCCTAGCTGTTCTCGAGTATATGAAACAAGAACAGCTCTTAATCATACGCCTTTTCTTCATGCAGGATCGTAGTTCACGGAGAGGAGTTCCTCAAGGCTGTGGTCCCCGGCTCTGCAAGACCATTTAATTTTAAAAAGGACTTCAGCCTGTCAGAGGAAGAGGTAGGTACATACAAATTTTGGAAAGATAGAAGACCACCAGCCCAGGGCTTAAAGTATGCCACTTCTGGCAGGGTCTCAGATTTGGCAAAAAATGTTATGAGTGATTTGAGAGGGTCTCATAGGGTTTCTAGCCATGGCCTTTATTTCATGTTTGTCCTTCTTACCAGGACTTCTAGATGGACATGCGTAGAGGTAGAGAGCACAGGCAAATTAATTTGTTTACTTTTTTAAATTAAATTCCTTCACATGCTCCCCTCCGTTGTCCCTCAGTGTCCTATAGTATCTTTTTACCTGAGTTTTATGGTAGACCTCCAGCACAGGGAGAGGGGTCGGGTAAGGCACTTAGGGAAGAAATCATCAGGATGGCAAATAAGGGGAAGGCACTACTAGCTGGGGACTTCAGTCTGCCAAATATGAACTACAGCCTTCCAGCTACAGCTTCGGCAAGGAGCAGGGTCATCCTTGATTCCCTGCAAAGGGCTTTTCTCAGATAGCTAGTCAGTGAACCCACTAGGGATGGGCAGTGCTGGAACTGGTGCTTACAAACAAGGAAAGCATTGTAGACGTCATGGTGGGCAGTCCCCCAGGTACCAGTGGTCACCATTCAGTGGGGTTTAACATTAAGACGGGAGCAGAGGCAAACCACACAAAGTCAAGGGTCCTGGACTTTGGAAGGCCAGACTTTAAAGAAATGGGAGACTGCCTCAGAAGCTGCGTAGTAAGGGAGGATTACCATGAGTGGTAGAAGAGTGAGGGGAAAAATAAGGAAGGGCATAATTAAGGTAACCACCCTCTGATGGACCTGTTCAACACCTCCTTGGAGACGGGGAATGTACCCAGGGACTGGAGGATGGCACACATGATCCTCCTTCACAAGAGTGGACCCAAGGAACAACCAGGTAACTACAGACCGGTGAGCTTGACTTCCATAGTGGGGAAATTGATGGAAACCCTTCTGAAGGAGAGGTTGATAACCTTTCTTGATAGCAATGGCCTGCTGGATGAGAGACAGCATGGGTTTGTCACAGGAAGATCTTGCCAAACTAACCTGATCGACTTCTTCGACTGTGTCACTAGGGCGGTTGATGAAGGCCACGCTGTGGATGTCCTGAATCTGGACTTCAGCAAGGCTTTTGACTCTGTGCTGCAGATAAGGTTAAATGAGCAAGCTGAGGGATGTGGGAGAGGGGGAAAAACTGGTGGGGTGGGTTGAGAGCTGGTGGCAGGGGAGACAACAGAGGGTAGTTGTAAGGGGGGGGAGATATCCAAGCCATGTCCAGTAATGAGTGGCGTACAGTAGGGTTCAGTGCTGGGCCCCATTTTGTTCAGTGTCTTCACTGGAGACATTGCAGAGGGGGTCAAGAGTAAGATCTGCCTGTTCGTGAATGACAGTAAGATTTGTGCAAAAGTGTACAATGAGGAAGAGAGGCAAGCACTCAGAGAGGATCTAGCTAAACTTGAACACTGCTCTAGGAAATAACAATTCGGGTTTAACACTAAGTGCAAGGTCATGCACCTTGGAGCCAGAAATCCCAAGAACAGCTACTGGCTGGGGGGTGCAGGTAATGGCTTCAGAGGAGGAAAGAGACCTGGGGGTAATAGTCACAGGGGACGTGAAGGTATCTGCACAGTGTAGAAGAGCTGCAGCAAGGGGAAATAGGATGCTGGGGTGCATTGCCAGAGGGCTCACCTCTCGAAAGGGGGAGGTCATCCTGCCATTGTACAGATCATTGGTGAGGCCACACTTGGAGTACTGTGTACAGTACTGGTGCCCATACCTTAAAAAGGATGTGAGATTACTGGAGGGGGTGCAGCGTAGGGCTACAAAAAATGATCATGGTACTAGGGGAGTTGCCATATGAGGAAAGGTTGAACGAGCTCAACATGTACTCACTAGAAGACAGAAGGGTAAGAGAGGACATGATAGAGACCTTCAAGTACTTGAAAGGCATAAATAAAGTCAGGGAGGGAGGGAGGATTGTTCCGCTTAAAGGGGGGAAGGGTCACTAGGGGGCACAATCTGAAGTTGGAAGGGGAAGGTTTAGGAGAGAGATGAGGAGGCACGACTTCACACAGAGAGTGGTGACAGGTTGGAACACACTGCCGGAGGAGTTAATCGCTCAAAGGACAGTGGATAGCTTTAAGCAGGGTTGGGATAGAGTCAAGGGCAGGGTTAGTACAGACAAAAACACAAAGGGGGGGGCCAGAAAAGAGGAGGAAGAGAGGGGTTTGGGTGGGGGTGGGGCAGCTGTAGTGATATGAAACTAAGAGCTGCACAATCGGGCAGACTTGATAGACCTATGGGCCTTTTGCTGGTGACAATTTTGTATGTTTGTATAATAGAACGAGTGAACAAAATAACACAATAAGGACCAACAACTGGCCTATCCGACAGCAGTGGGTTACCTCTTTCCAATCCAAGTTCTGTGTGCACTTTGCCGAGATGATGAGACAATCGATGAACCAAGCTCAGGCTTTGCGATGAGTTGGCTAACCAGTAAGTGGGAGTTGCCCCCTCAAAGTGCTTTCTATACACAGGCCATGACAGGGGGTCCCCCCAGATGAACAGAGAATCGGAAAGACACTAACCCAGGCAGTGAAGGAGCATTGGTGACCTTCTGTGATGCTTAGCCAAGAACTGGTGTCTCCTGGTCCAGTAGATGGTTCCCTGGCTTATCAGATGCAAGGATCAGTGGGAGGTCCCTAGTATCCAGGCTACCTCCCAAGAAGAAGACTACTGGTAATACGATCCTTGGCACAGCCTCTGCTGAGCAGCACTGGTACATGCCTGACTTGCGGACTAGAGCCAAAATAAGAAAATGGTGATACACAACAAGAACTGAGGTCCCTCACTCTTGAGCCAGGATGGCCTCTAAGTTGACTCACTTCTGGATACCTAACGTGCGTCTCTCTCTGCTTACCACTGCAGGACTGATGCTGGAACCTGTGGCAGAGATTTTAAGCTGGTCAACTTCGCTGGAGGCAAATCTGCTGAAGATGGAGGAATGGCCAGGGACCCCCCTTAGTTCGGTGTTGAGTGCAGAAGAAACTGATCCTGGCAACAGAGGCAAAGCTGGACATCGAGTACACAGGAGACACTGTCCAATAACACAGATTGGGTTGCAAGCAACGCAGTTCAGTTCTTAGGCAAATGGGTTCAGTCTCTAGGGGCACCAGGCAGACTACAGCACGGTTCAGTTCAGTTCAGATGGGGCTCAGGACACATCAGCATGCCTCCATGGGCAATCTAGGGCATCAGACAATCCCCGAGGGTACTATGCCCTTCTCTGGCTGCTTCAGTACAACATTCACTTCACTCTAGGCAGAGCCACCTCTTAATTAATATTCATAGCCTGTGTGGCAGACCCTGCCTCTGTTCCATACAGACTCTATGCCCTGGCTCGCCTCCTTATGAATATTACCCTTAACCCCCGCCACCATCTTACCCTCTACTTATAAGTCCTCACCCCTCCCTCGGTTTACACTTCCTAGGCTGCCCCCATGCATACGGCACTTATCAACATTTCTCCCTCATCATCATACCCCTTCTCCTATCCCTAATAACATTCTACAATATGCCTCCTCTGTACCCATGCCGGTACTCTCCATACCTCCTCCCTCCTCCCCTTTTCTTTGACAAAGCCAATTTTGGCTGCCAACTAAATGCAACCTGCACTTAGTAACTAGATCTATAGACTAGAGATATTTCTGTAATAAAAGTATTTGTATTTGAGGTTATACTCCACATTTATCTTACTTGTAAAATAGTCTTGTCACTTGGCTATTGTATGTTCTCATCATATGATATAAATTGTACTGTTTTGTCTGTTCTTTTACTGACTTAAAGCCTTTGTAAAAGAGCCAGTTTGGCTCAAAGGTTGTAATTCTGAAACTGAAATAAATAATAGGGCCTTTGTACCTTGCCCTTGTGTAGGGCCTTGTTTAGCCCTGCCCTCTAATTAACATGTATGAGGGCTGGGGCCCTTGCTGTTAGCCTTTTCCTCCCAATAGTTTTCTTTGGGCCTTTGTTCCCTGGCCCTGTCCCTGTGTTCCTGGTGCACAATATTTTAAAAGGGCAATAGCTCAATGACCCGCTCACAGTGGCACCCTAGCGCCGGCTGGTGCAAATTTGCACAAAGGGATTTCCAGCCCCATGCCCTTCCCCCTTATCTCCCGGGAACTGACTGATGCAAAACCAGAAACATGGGGCTCCTAGCTCTCTGAGCCTGTCATCCTCATTGGGTTCTCAGCCTGCATCTCCTTCTCCTGGCATCGACTGGCATGAAAGCAGCACAATAGGGTGTCTAGCCCACTATGCCCACTTCTCTCCTTCCCCCCTCCTTTCCCAAGCGCACCTCTGGCACAAGTATATAAGAAGTTGGGCACATGGCCCACTCACTACCTGGCCCAGGATGGCCATTGCTGCTGGGAAGTCTGAGGAGGTGGTCAGGGAGCTGTACTCCCACCTGGCTTTTCTGCTGCTCCTGTGTCTGGAAGGTGAAACTACAGGGTCTGGGGCACTTGCTGCTGCCTGGACCAAAATCACCACTGCACACCTTGGTCTGCTACTGAGAACTGTCCCCACTGCCGGGGACTCAGAGGGAAGAACAAATTGTGTAAGGGAGTCGCTGCTCCCACCTGACTGACTGATGCTTTAGGGGCCCGCGCTGGAGGGGAACAATGCCAGAGGTAAGTTCATGCATCCATACTCCCTGCGTTCTCCACCCTGACAGCAAAGCCACAACTCGCCCCTCAAGCTTCTACACCAGGCCCTTTTGTAGGGTGAGGGAGGTCCTGCCTGGCAGCCCCGTGGATTTGGCTTTTCGAGCCCTGGAGGGAGGGTCTGTTGGCAGGGCTGAGTCCTGCCCTCGGCCCCACTGCTGCACAAAAACGCGCAAATTTAGACAAAGGCTGAGGGAGAGAGAGAAAAGAAAGGAAAGAAAAGAAAAATAACATTTTTCAGATCTCCAGCTTGGGGGAAAGAGTCCCCTTGTTACTGTTGTTGAGATGCCCCCCAACTTAGGAGCACTACATCTGTTTTTCACCTTTTAAAAGAAAAAGGAATCAAACTCAAACTACCAGCTACATCAGCAGTCTCTATGGAACGTGAACAATTGTAACATATGATCTTACTTCAAGGGAGACTCTTGCAGCAGACAGTCACCGATAGGACTAAGCCGCCAGGACCACATGGAAACCTTTCTAGCTAGCAGTGTACCACGGGGGACCACCTACCACTGACATCACTCCGCTGATGTCGGCCCATCCTATAAAGGCAGGAGGCTCCCCACACTCTCCTCACTTCTTTTCTGCCATTGACCCATGCACGTCAGATCACTGACACCACCATAGCTACAGTCATCAGCCATTTCCCATGCTTTGCGCCTTTTATATTTTCCTTTTCTTTTAGTGTTAACATTGATTTTTCGGTGTTACTGGATCTAGGTTTGTGTCTTCTCAACCTGCCTCATCTTCTGACCACTCCACGAAGTGCGCCTGTGGCAAACAGATTCCAGAAAAAGACAAACATTCTGCTTACATGCTGTGCCTAGGCCCCAGCCACAACACTGAAGCCTGCCAGTTTTGTCAGAAATTTAACCAGGCCACATGGAGATGTCGCCTGAAAATTATGGAGGGCCATCTCCTTAAGCAGAAGCTCACTGTGATGGAACAGGAGCTGCAGGCCAGGGGCTCTTCAACTCACCTCAGTCCTCCAGGGCTTCCTCCTCTTCACTACCGGGTAAAAAAATCTAGAGGGAAGCACAAACACCGAGATAAAGACCAGGACCAGGCCTGATCAGCTTCTCTCTCTCGTGGTCTCCTCATAAGCCTTCAACCACGTCTGGGTCTTCCTCCCATGGGAGGTCAGCCTCTACAGCCCTGCCAGCCCTTAATTCCTCCGGGCTACCGGTGTCCCCTTCACCCGTGCTTATATCAGTGGTGAGCGATGGCTCCTCGAGGCAGGGGACTTCATCTCCTGCCCCCCAGCCCCTGACGCTCCGGACCCTAACTTCCACAGGCTCTCAGTTAGGTGGCTCGGCCGGTAATAGTTCTTTGGGAGCTGATCCCTCAGCCGACAGCCCCCCCTCCCGCCAAGGTACTGCCCTGCCTACATTGGTCCCCGCTATTGGGGCGAGCACCAGTGCTTTGAGGCAGTGCCCACAGCAGGCTACTGGTACATCTTCACATCCGGTATCACCTCAGCCCTTGCCTGAGAGGTCTCCGTCCCCCTCCAGCACTGGCCTCTCCTCTCATGGCACCTGTGTACACCTCTGTCAGTCTTCCATGGCCTGCACCCTCTGGGCCACCACCAGTGCCACCTCAGCCTGCTCCAGTGCTGGCCCCTCCTCCAGTGTCTGTGGGACCTGCGTCGGGGTACCCGATGCTAGCTCCGACTGGCCTGACGCTGGGTTACCCTTACCTGGTGCTGGCCTACCCTTATCCTTCAGTCTACAATTACCCTTCACCAGTGGATGTTAATGCCCTATTCAGTTCTTGGTGTACTCTGATGCAGAAGCAAAATCCTGCACTAGCAGGCCCGCCGCCAGCATCCTCCTACCCCCACCGTCCCAGGACTCAGCCTCCTCTGGATCCTGTTAGACCTGGTCCCAGTGACAATCAAATGTCAGGCACCAGGACTGATGTTAGTTCGGGCGGATGCCTGGACCAAAGCCTGCCCCCTGGAAGTGAGCCAGATGATGACGATAAAGAGGATCTTGATTATTCAAATTCTTTCTCTCTGACAGGGGCTCGTCTGAGGAGGAAGAGGAGCATCCTAAGGCAGTCCCCAAATCTCCTCCTGATGATCCTTCTTTCTTGGATGTCATAAGGCACATTCAGACCACCATGGGCTGGGAGACTGAGAAGCAGGACCCAGAGTGTCGTCAGCTGGCCATTTACCTATGCCAGCCTGATGCTGTCCCTTTGGTGGTCCCTTCCTTGACTGACCCTTACGATGATGTCACAAGGGTGGCCTGGAATCACTACTACCCCAGCGGTGCCCAAGAAATTAGAACGTCTGTACCGTGCTCTCACCAGTAAATCCTTCTTTGGGTGGGGCAGCCAAAGGCTGACTTAGTGGTTATCAGTGTGGCCCACAACCACACCAAGAAACCTAAGCACCTCAGTACTCTCCCTCTGGACAAGGAGTTCAGACAGTTGGATCACTTGGAGAAGAGGGTTTACTCCTCAGCTACTCTGGCCATTAGGGCCATTTGGCCCATATGGTCCAATACCAGAATGTTTTGTGGGACCAGGCCAAAGAATTGGTTCAGACACTGCCCGATGATCCCACTAAGAAACAGTTAACCCAGACTCAAGATGGGCTTGGACGTTGGCAATCATGTTCTGCAAACTGCCTATGATGCCACTGATGCCTCGGGCAGAGGGGCAGACTCAGGCATTTGTCTCTGATGCCACTCTTGGCTCCAGGTGTCTGGGTTCACCTTGAATGAGCAGTCCAGCATTCTGGATATTCCCTTTTGGGGTTCTGTCCTCTTTGGAGGTGACATGCAGGACTTGATCTCCTCCCTCCAGGAATCAGGCCAGGCCCTCAGGTCAAGCCATTCCTCATACCATACATAGCCTAAGTCTAGCCAGCTGCCACTTTTCAACCGCTGTTCTCGCTGGCAGTTCCCCCCTGGCTACCAAAGGCCAGAGTAAGCACAAACAGGCATTGGCCCAACCGCTGCCACCACTAGGGCTCCATGGGCAGCTGCCCAGCCCTCCTGGCACCCGCTCCAACTTTCTGACTCCTTGCCAGAACCCCTCCTCTAGCAGAAACCCTGGGGGAGGTGGTAGAGGGTTGCTTCTCCCTTCTCCTCCTCGGTGGGTGGTGGGAGATCACCTTGGACAGCTCAGTTCTGCAGCTCATAGAACATGGTCACACTCTAGAACTCCTCGAGTGACCTCCCGACAATCCTCGGGGCAATTCCTTGTACTCCCTAGATCACCTGCCTCTCATTTGGGAGGAAATTCAGGCTCTACTACAAGTGATCTGAATCTGTTCATAGAGTACACATGCTTTTGGATGGTCACCCATCAGGGGCCCCTGCCTCTCCTGCACTGGGGGGACTGGCTCTGTTCTCTGGACATGCAGGATGCCTACCTGGGTATCAGAATTTTCCCTTCCCACAGACACTTCCTCCACTTCTACTTCTGGGCTTCCCATTTTCAGTTCTGGGCTCTCCCCTTTGGCCTGTCCTCAGCCCCCAAGGTTTTTACCAAGTGTCTGGCGGTGATGGCAGTTGCCCTCAGGAGGCAGGGCTGTTATGTTTTTCCCTACCTGGATGACTGGCTCCTAGTGGCCCCGTCCCAGGAACACCTTCTCCAGACCCTGTAGCATATCTTCAGTCTCTTCCAAGCCCTGAGGATCACTATCAACATGCCAAAACCCTGTCTGACACCCTGCCAGTGGCTCTAATATACTGTATAGCGGCTGTTCTGGATATGTCCCAGGGAATGGCTTCGTTGCTCAAGAACCGGGTGGTGCATCTGAAGGACCAGGCCCAGCTGGTCTCCTCCAGCCGTCAGATCCCAGCCAGGGTATTCCTGTGTCTTCTTGGTCATATAACAGCCACTGCCATGGTGCCTCTAGCCCATCTACATATGAGGATTCCTCAGTGGACATTGCAGGTCCAATGGGACCAGCACACAGATGACCTTGACCAGCTGGTCGTGGTCTCCAACCCTGTCCGACAATTTCTGTCCTGGTGGCTAAAGCCGGCCAACTCATTTCTAGGGGTTTCCCTCACTATCCCAACCCCTCACCAACTTCTGATGAGGAATGCCTTGGGTCTCAGCTGCGGAGCTCACCTGGGAGCTCACCATACTTAGAGCCACCCTCTCCTCTCCCAAATCCTCCACTCTTCCTGAAACAGGGTTGCACTAGACCCTACGTAACAGCATCCTATAACTCCCTGTCTAGGGACCCCAGGAATGCTTCCCAATTGACCACACCTGCTAAATAAGTTCTAGCCTGGACTGCTCTGTCAGTACTGAAAATGTAAATACTGCCTGTCAATGTTAGTCTTATACTGTATTTGTTTTCCCTCCACCCCCTGTAACCGATGTGGAGCCTCTGCAATAGTTACTCTGTCAGTACTGAAATTGTAAATACTGCATGTTCACGTCTGTCTTTTACTGTATCTGTCTACCCTCCACCCCCTGTAACCTGACGTGGAGCCTTTGCAAAAGAGTCTGTGACTCAAAGGATTGTAATTTCGATTGTATTCAATAAATAAATAAAAATAAATAAGTGTGGAAACAGGAACTGCTCAAAGATCAAAGAGGAGCAGGAAACCACTCAAGATCAAAGTAGTCATTTGGGAAGCATGTTTTTGCTGATGTCACCTTATTTAATATATCTCCTGAGTGATGTGACATCCTATATGCATTCATTTTTATATTTTACAGGGAGGAGCTAGGTGACATCATGGAAGGGACAGGTTAGAGGCAGTTTAAACTGTATTCTGTATTTTCCACTGAGACACATTCCTGTTTGGACTGTCTTGGGAACAACAACATCTAACTATAAGCACTTTAAGAATGTATACATTAGACAGAAAAAAATCTAACTGTATGTTGGTAGGAGTTTGCACTTTAACCTTGTTCTTTTAAATGATTGTATGCTTTGTGATATATTGTTCTGTGTTCACCTTTTTCATATTTTATTCATTTTAAGTAAAACCTCTTATTTTAAAGAGACTGCCTGTGTCTTCCAAGTCCTTCCTATTTGCCTGTGATGTATGGATGATTAAGACTTTGACAACACTGTTCATAAGCTTAATGGTATACCAAACTGGGAAAAGGTAAGAAGTTATCTAAGGTCTTTCACAGAATTTTTAAGGGTTCATTTTGTATAGCTGCTTAGGTGCCCTTGGTGAAAGATATCTGGCAATTCCCCAAAGAGCAGAATTATCTGAGCCTGTACATTTGGGTATGCTAGCAGAAGGTTCGCAGTTTGAATCCCTCCAGAACTTGAGACCAAAGGTGATTCGGACTCACAAAACAGACAGGAGGGATACCCTGTTCTGTTACCCTGTTCACACAATACTGCACTCGGAGGTTGGCACTGTGGGAGCAGAGGGCCTGACCTGCTGAGTGGGGTTGTGACAATCACCACCTCCCGCCTTCTACTAGTCATCCCTCTGCCTATGCACCCCAGCATGCCACTGGCCCTCCCTGCAGTCTTTGTGCTCTGTTTTTACACCTTTAGGTCATCAGAAATGATAACCCCTAGGTCAGTTTCCTCTTTGGTGATTGTCAACAACTTCTCTCCCATCCAGTAGCTCTCCCCAAGGTTCTCTCATTCCAGCTGCATTATTTTACAGTTCTTTGCATTGAACCTCAGTTCCCACACCTCTGACCACTTTTCGAGCTTCCCCAGGTTCCTCCTCATTTTCTCCACCCCTTCTGGAGTATCCACCCTGTTGCAGATCTTGGTATCATCTGCAACCAGGCAGACCTTTCCTTCCAACCCTTCTGCAATGTCAATCAGTCAATCAATCAATCAAGCTTTAGTTAACCAGGTGAAACACCATTGAAATGAACTCATTTGCAAGGTGGACATGGACATAGTACAATTATAGTACAACAATGTAGTACAGTACATAACTGTAGTGACTGTTAAGATGAACATAAATACAAAAGGTAGGAGAGCACAATTTAAACCATAGGATCACAATAGATATATACATAGCATAAATACAGCAATATGTGCAGTATTAACAAGGAGACCATCAAGGGAGAGGAAAAGGAGCTAGGCTAGAAGATTGTAGAAGGAGGCCAAAGGGAAAAACAGAGGAACACCCAAGGGTAGGAGCCCCGTCCTTTAGGTCACAAGGGAAAAAAACATTTATGGGAAACAGTCACAGGACTCCTTAAAGGAGCATGCATAAAGCCTTTTTAAAGGTGGAACGTTTTACTGGGATAAGTATATTCAGTGTATTTTGCAGTTTGTTCCATAGGGAAGAGAGTGCATGACTGAAAGAAGACCGACCAAAGTGTGAGTCACCAATAAAGACATTGAACAGCACTGGTCCCAGGACTGATCCATGAGGTACCCCACTGGTAAACTCCCTCTCCCTGATTGGATCCCATTTACCACCACCTTCTGCCTCCTGTCTGTCAGCCAGTTGCTAACCCAGTGTATCATCTTTTGTTCCATGCTCACACTACCCATCTTGTTAATCAGCCTTCTGTGTGGGACGGTGTCAAAGGCTTTGCTGAAATCGAGGTAGACAATGTCCACCACCCCTCCCTCACTTACTTCTTTGGTCACCCAATCAAAGAAATCTATAAGACTTGTTTGACATGACCTTCCTGCTATGAATCCATGTTGCCTCAGATCCTGGGTGCCAATGGATTCCAGGTGTACCACTATCCTTTCCTTCAGCAGTGTCTCCATGATCTTCCCCACCACTGAGGTTTTTTTTTTTTTAATTTATTTCAAATTTGGATTCTGACCAGCCTGTAGTTCCCTGCTTACTCCCCACTGCCGCTTTTGTGTAGAGGAACCATATGTGCCCTCCTCCAGTCCTCCAGAACCACTCCTGTGTTGAGTGACTCTGTTAACAATGCTGCCAGAGATGCCGCTAGTTCCCCTTGCAGCTCTCTTAGTATCTTCAGGTGTACTCCATCTTGCCCCATGACTTTGTCCACCTTCAATTTTGTGAGTTCTTTCAGAACACTCTGTTGTGAGTGGACTAGTGTCCACCTCCCCTCCCCAGTTGCTTCTGCTCCCCAACTGTGGTCCCTGACCATCTTCCTCCTTGGTGAATGCAGAACAGAAGTACTTATTCAGTATTTCTGCCTTGTCTCGGTCTCCCTCCTTACAGTCTTCCTCCTCCCCTTTTACCCATACAATCCCTCCCCTGTTTTTTCTTCTCTCACTAATGTACCAATAGAATGTCTTGTCCCCCTTTTTCACTGTCTGCTCTAGTCCCTCCTCTGTTCAGGCCTTTGTGCTCCTAACAGCTTTCCCCACTTCCCATAGAAACTCAAGGTACAGCTCCCTGTCTTCTTCCCTTTGGGTCTCCTTATACTTCCTGAAGCTCACCCTTTTAGCCCTTATCTTGGTTGCCACCTCTTTCGAGAACCATAGTGGCTTCCTTCTTCTTATCCCTTCGGCCACTCAACTGATGCACTGGTTCGGCACATCCACTATGGTACCCTTCAGTTTCCCCCACTGCTCCTCTGCCCCCCCCCCACTTACCCCCTCCTTCCCTATGGCTACACAGATGCATCTACCCATTTCATTGAAGTTTGCCCTCCTGAAATCTAACACCATTTCCCTTGTGTGACTCAGTTGGGTCCCTGTGTCCATGGTAAACCACACTGTGTGGTGGTTGCTGGACCCCAGCTGCTGTTCTACCCAGACTTCTGTGACTCTGTCCCCATTGGTCAAAACCAAGTCCAGAATCACCTTATCCATTGTGGGATCAAGCACCAGCTATCTGAGCCCTACCCCCTGTAGGGAATTTAGGATGGCTCTGCTTCTGGCTGAAGCAGCTGCCTGGGTAGTCCAATCCACGTCTGGCATATTGAAACCCCCCAGCAGTAAGACTTTACCCTTAGATGCCATGTCGTGTATTTCATCAACTAGTTCCCTGTTCACTTCCTCCCACTGTGCTGGAGGTCCGTAGATCACCCCTGTGTGTATTTCTGTGTCATTGCCCGATTCAAGGGTGCCCCACACTGCCTCGGACTCCCTGTCTTCCCTGCACTTCTGTAGCCTTTATGTCATCTCTGATGTACAGGCACCCCCCCCCCCCCAACATACACACCATTTTTACCCTCCCTGTCCCTCTTGAACAGAGTATAGCCTGGTACATTAATGTCCCACCCATGGTTAGCATTTTACCATGTCTCTGTTATTGCTGCTATGTCCAGGTCTGCATCTGCTAACATGACCTCCAGGTCTGGAATTTCATTTCCCAGGCTGCAGGAATTTGTTATCATGGCTTTCCATGGTCTGCAGCCTACCCTCCCTCTGCTCCTGTTCTTGCTTTCACTCCCCATTGCCCCACTCCTGTTTTTGCTCTGACTCCTCTTCCCCCACCCCAGTTTTCTTTCTTATGTGATATTTTTGCCTCCAATTCTTCCCTACTAGACGTTTCCTCCAGTTGCCCCTCCTTGCCTCATTCATTAATGTCTTGTGGCATTTCATTTTCCTGCATGTGCCCACAGGGAGGGGGAGGGTGTTTCTAAGCCACTTGTCTCTCCCCCCTTGGTCAGTTTAAATGCTTGCTGCAGAAGCATTCAAACTTCTCACTAAGGACTGAGATGCCCTTCTCTGACGGGTGCAGGTTATCTTCCTTATATATGCTCGCATCCACCCAAGTTGGACCCAAGTTCTTCATGAAGCCAAAACCCTCCTTTCCACACCAGGCTTTCAACCATGAGTCGAAATTCTGGAAGTGGCATGACCTAGCCTCACTCTTGCCTTGGACAGGTAGTACCTCTGAGAATGAGACAGAGCCTGCTATCTGCTTTAGACCCCCTCCCAGGCTAACTCTACCTTGCCCCATGCTAGGTCATTGGTCCCTAGGTGGACAATGACATCCAGCTCCTCCCTCCCTCCTTCCTATTGCCTTAGCGATCCTAAGGATCCACTTTTCACCCATCCATGCAGGGCCTCCTGGAAAGCACTTGACCTCCCTATCCCCCTTTCTAGGTGTTCCTAACGTTACTCTCCAGACAATAGAGTCCTCCACTAGGATTAGCTTCTCCCTCCTGCGGGGTCCTCTGCCCCCCTCCCTGGGGCTCCATCTTGGAGGACCCGGCCATCCTCCTTGCTTCCCACTGAGGGTATTGCCTTCCCTCTCCTCCAATATGACGTAGGAGTTGTAAAGCAGGACCAGTTGGGGGATGTGCTTCATTCCCCCCTCCTTTCCTCTCCCTGAGCCCACCATGATCTAACCACTCCTCTTCCTGGGCATCCTTGGAAGCTGAGGCTGTGGTTCTGGTGGTCTCAGGGTGGGGGTGGATGCACACTGTAACCTGTCCAACTCGGGACTGAGACAGGCAACCTCCTCCCTCAACCCGGAGAGGTGCTTGCAGATAGGGCAGCATCACAGTCTCCAGAAAGTCTCCCTGAAAATTGCTGCTCCACAACCATTGCACTGCACCACTCCCATCATGTTTGTGACCCTCTTCTAAGTATTGTTTTCCTCTGCCTCGTGTGTTGTATTCCTTCTGTCCTTTACTTAACCTTTATTCTTTGTTCCCCACCTTCTGACTAGGTATGTTACTTCCTGTTAGGTGCATGAAGTAATTATGATCTAGAGGTACCGCCCTATATAAGGAGGCCAAGTCTTTGGGGGGGGGGCCTGTAGGCTGTGTCCAAAAACAATCAGCCTTGGAGCTCTTTGGCTGTGACTCCTCACTCCTCTCACATGCTCCTCTCCTTGAAATGCAGGCTACTTCGTTGCACCCCAACTTCTTCCCACTAGGGCCTCTCTTTTCCATGAGCCAGATTTAAAGGCTCCCAGCTCACAACCAAATTAAAATATGATGCCTTTGCAGACTAACTCCCCTGACTGGTTGATGCTGCGCCTATGTCAGAGGGAGCTTAGACTGCAAATGCTCGGACAAAAAAATGGCAAAAAACAAACAACTT
The DNA here is from genome assembly GCA_016271365.2 of Neoceratodus forsteri. NCBI lineage: Eukaryota > Metazoa > Chordata > Ceratodontiformes > Ceratodontidae > Neoceratodus > Neoceratodus forsteri. The sequence continues at coordinate 275,853,730 of CM028138.1, read as the reverse complement.
TGTATAGTAAATACTGCCTTTGTATTACAGTTCCTTGCTAATTATTCCCTTTACCAAAAAGCAAATATTTGTTTCACCTGTATTTCAAACCCCTGTGAGAGAAAAGCAAAATGGTTAATTTAAACCCCTGTATCAGCAGAACAGAAAGCCAAAACCTGTGTTATACCCCCATAAGAGAAAAGCACCCCATGTATATGTATCCCCTGTTAAGAGAAAAGCAAACATGTACAATAATCCCTTATGTTAGTTACTGCTCACACCCCTCAGGCTAGTACAGGCAAAGCTGCAGCCAGTAATATGAACCAACAACAATTTAACAGCCCTCTTAGTTCAAGTACTGCGTAGTTTCTGCCGTTAACCGTTACCTGCAATCAGCCTACAATACAATACCTGCAGAATTTTTTTTTTGCTTGCTTTTCCTAAGTCCTTGGTCAGCATTTTTGTCAATGCTACCATTTTGTCTGGCCACTATCTGCTCATCCCCAGCTTCCATAGGGCCCTCGCCTTCTTCCCACGCAGCTTTCCTCCCAGTGGTGGGGTGGCAGGAGCCCCCTACTCTCCCGCCAGGTCCAGATCCAGTTTCTGGTGATGTCCCCAAGGCTGGGGTGCCTGTAAAATGACCATCAAGCCGCCGCAACCATGGATGCCTTTTTCCGTTTTTCCACCTGCTATGTACGGCATGGCGTGCAATGATGCCGGTGACGTGGGTACACATGCTCCTGCGTGCACCACATCAGGCATCTGCTGTGCTCCACCCTGGGAGTTGTTGCTCCATGTTGCTGACCCCCAGCCTCCGCTAGGGGTCAGGTGTGCACCAGTCACAGGTTCTCCCCTCTCCCCGGAGATGGACAGCAGTCCTACGGATGCTCGATCCATCTTCTCCCCTCCAACCCCCGATGACCCGTGCTCTCTCCTGAACACAGGTTGCCAGCACCACATGAGGTGTGGTGACCAGCACCTCAACCCTCAGCACCACTGGGCCCCAGTACCTGCAGATGTAATAATATTCCACTGGCTCACAGTAAAAAAACCCTCTTTGCAGTAAAAAACCTTCCCTGCAGTAAAAAAAAACCCTCCTTGCAGTAAAAAATCCTCCTTGCACAATTCAGTTGCCCTCACCACCTTGCTCCTTTGCCTCCGAATCGGCACCATCTCAGCAAGTCATCCAAAAACAATTCCTTTGTGGTCCTCCTGTTCAGCTCCAAACTGCCCCTCCCAGCGTCATCCCTTTCCAACAGAAATGGAGTCCAGGCCCTCTGGCTGTGGCTCCTCACTTCTCTATTGTACCTGTTCCTGTTTTCACCCTACCTAATGACTGATGTGTCTTGCCATACAATAGTATTTCCTCACCTCTATATAACCCTCTTACTGCCTTAGCCTGTCCCGGCTCCCTTTCCCTGCCAATATACAATCTTGCACTGCAGGCATTTTCCTTTCACTTACATATACTCATATGATCTAATTTCATGGCTTGCTCCCCTTTTCCTCACTTACCAACCTTTTCCTTAATGACACCCCCTGCTCGCAATGGTTATTTCTTCCTTTTGTATTACCTGTTTTTGTTTACCTTGTTCTGTTTATATGATATGTCACCTGATAATTTATTGTCCAAGGTCCTCTCTATTCATTGCATAGGTAGGCACCTATGAACTCATGAATGGTCTACTCTGTATGTCTCTGATACAGTATATTGTATCCACGTTAACTCATTGTATGTAAAGCGCTTTACTTTGTATGTTCCGATATATTGTATCATCTCTAACTCATTGTATGTAAAGCACTTATAAATTGTCATCCTGTTAAGTTTCTGCACGTCTGTACTCTCCCGGGTCGTGCCTAAAAATAGTCATTTTATGACTAGTGCACTTACCCGGTTAACAAAAGCTAAATAAATAAAATAAAATAGTGTTTTTTTTTCTTACTTTGAAGTAGAGGCAAAATGTACAACTTCTGGGAGAGAATTCCACAGTAAGACCTTTTAGGGAAAAATTGCATGGCACTCCCCAATGTCAAAGGACATGAAATCCACGTTTATTCAAATGTATACATACAGCAGCAGCATATGCAACTTGTCCATCTAGTAATATCTGTAAGAACTACTTCACTTTTAAAGTCAGTGGCTCAGCAGGCTGCACACTCACCTCTGAGGCTGGAAGATCAGAAGGTTGTGGGTTCGAGCCCCACAACAGGAACTTGGGGTAAAATTCCAATATTGACACTATAGTGCAGCATGAGGGGCCGTGCTGCACTCCTGAGGTACTGTCTTTCAAAAGAGACATTAAACCAAGGTCCTGTCTACCTGTTCTGATGGTTGTTTAGGTGGATGTTAAAGATTTCAAAAAGAGTAGGGGAATTTTTATTGAAATCAGAACAAATATATACAAAACAGTATTACATCATACAAAACCATACAAAAAGGAAAAGGATCAAAAACATAAATAAATATTATTTCCAGACAATAACTCTAATTAAAAAAAAATGAAATACAAAACTGTGTTAAGCCACACAATTTAATACTCAAATCAAAAGAAAACAGATAAGTTGTATTCACTTATCATATCGTAATAACGTAATAACATATCCCAGTTCATTCATGAAATCCTAATTGGAAAACATGAATGAATTACAAAAAAAATAAAAAGTACAAAAAGAGATTCCATGGAATTGACTAACAGAAACAGTCAAATATAATAATAATGACACTAAAGAAAATCAAAATTGGACCACCATGTTGTCCAGACTGGAGACTAATCGGTGAAATTCTACCTTTTCCCACCGACGTAAATCCGTACTTATAATATGGAATAATTCCTGTTCAGAAATATAATTTTGCAGTAGGACCAAATGACACTGACAAATCCAGATCCAGTAAACTAAATGTGCACATACTACTTGAAGGGTACTAACGTGAGGCTGATGAACTAGTTGGGGAACAATTACATAAAACAGTAAATTCATATCTGGGGGTGTAAGTATATTGCACTTCCATCTGTTTTTAACAATATCCCAAAATCGTACAATAAACAAACAAGTGCAATACAAATGGCTTATCATTTCTAATTCCGAGCCGCAACCTTCTCAGGGGCAATACCTGTCTTGTAAAGCTTTATGTTTTTGATTGTTTTTAACATTAATCTTTGCATGTAAGCCCAACCAACCCGTATCCCACATTTGTTCCAGTATCCTATCATCTGTAATATACTGGGAAATAAAATCTTGCTCCTTTTGGGAAAAACCCATAAAGGGGTGTTCCACATAATGTACCGACATAATTTCCATATACAACTGCATCCTCGACAGTCGCAGCACTGTATTATAACCAATACCCCATTTAATAATTCCATCAAACACATGTTCCCATTTTTTAATTAAATGTGGTTTTCTTTTATTTTTATGTACAAATGTATTCCCTTTCCATTCACGAACCCCCCCCCCGAAGCAACGAAAAACCTCTATCACCCCATCCCCAAACTGAACCCTTCATTAGTGGAAGTAAATTTGAATATAGGAAAATCGTAAAATAAAACAGATGGATCATGTTAATTCCACCTATTTTTATATCGTTATATAAGAATTCTCTCTTAATGGGGTTCAGTCTACTACCCCAAAAACAGGAGAAAAAACACCCCATCAAAGCTATTTCCAAGTTTTTTGGGACCAAAAATACAGTACTAATATACAGAAAAACTGGCACTAAATAAGTTCTAATTAAATAAACCCTCTTCTTCTTTGAAACTTTCCAGCGATTCCAACGCCCTACTAATTCATTCCCCTTCTTAAGGGCCTCATCCCAATTAGAAGATGCCATATTAAGACCACCATAGTATATCCCCAAAACTTTAATTGGAGTTTTATCCACCTGACAACCCCCTAACTCCTCCGGAGCTTCCTGAAAACCTTGTATACTAATACATTTAGTTTTATTTATATTCAAACTATCCCCAGTAATTTTCCCTACCGCTTGCATACGTTTGTTTGCTATCTCAAAAGAAGCATTATCTCTTAGAAGTAAACACAAATCATCAGCATAAGCCACTATCTTACAATTTGGGGAAACACCCCCAGCAATTCCATAAATGTTTGGAGAACGCTGCAACAGTTGCATCAGTGGATCGATCGTAAAAACATAAAGCAGGGGGCTGAGAGGAGAACCTTGACGTACCCCCCTCCTTATCCAATATCGTGCTCCACAGTTCCCATTTTCATAGGGGACCACATAAGCTAAATAATAACACATTTTAACTCAATCGATAAACATATCCAGAATACCATATGAGGTTAAACAATGCCACAGAAAAGAATGCAAAACCTTATCGAAGGCTTTAGCCTGATCCAAACTCACTAGGAACCCTGTATGGTCCCCACCCACCACAGCTTCCACTACTTCTCTAAGAAAGATTAATGCTTCTGTAATCTGTCTCCTCGGCACAGAACAATATTGCTGTGGGCTAATCCAATACCCCATCACTCGTGACAATCTGTTGTCCAATAATTTCGCAAAAAGTTTGAAATCAGTGTTTAGCAACATAATAGGATGCCAATTGTTGATATCTGTAGTGTCACCAACTTTATGCAAAAAAATCAATAACCCTTCATACATAGATGTTGGCAGATATCAATCCTGAAGAAAATAATCATAGACAGTTAAAAATTCAGAAGGAATTAACTTCCACAAGAGTTTATAAATTTTCCCCAGGAGACCATCTGAACCCGGGGATATCCCATTTCGGAGGCCCTGCACTGCTATATTAAATTCCAACCCCGTAAAGGGGGCAATCATGGGGTCAACCTGTCGTAAAGGCAGACAGGGAGGTGCTGCTGCTTCTAAAATTTGGGATGCTAAGGCACTGTCTTCAACTGAAATACCAAATGTATTTTTTTTTACATGTAAACCTATCAAATCCAGAATCCCTTCATTATCCCTAACCAAGGACCCTGGTGGTGAACGGAGCCCCATTATTTCTTTTCTTTCCCTTCTCTGAGAACAACTAACAAAGGGATTAATGCTGGCAGTCTTCCCTTGAGTACCATAGGACTGCTCTCTTTGAAGGGAACAAAGACGTCATATGGATAACACCTCATAGCATACTTAATATCAGCAATTTTCTCTGTCAAATTTACTTTCTCAGAACTTTGTTTCGTCAGCAATTGTCCCAGTTTATCTCTTAAAACTAAATACTCCCTATAAGATGACCCTGCCACAGTTTTCCCTTTAAACTGGAAAAAAAAAACTTTGTATAAGATCTTTTAAATCCTCCCACCACTGTTCAATGTTATCATATAAATCCAATGTAGTGGCCTTATCCAGTACTAAAGTCGTGAAAGTCTCCAATATCTCTGAATTCTCCAAAAGGGAAACATTAAGTCTCCAGAAACCTCGACCTGCCTCCCTCTGTATGGGAACTGCTATGTGTATTCCTATTAGAGTACGGTCGGAAGTTTCCATCAGAATACTAAATGTATTTGCAACCGACAACGAATTCTTCAAAAAAAAAAAATCAATTCTAGAAGACAAAACACCCCTATAATAGGTAGGTGTCCCTGCCTTCTTACCACTCTCAAAAGCATATTTTAATCCAGCCAGTTTCAACACTTGTTTTAAAAAAAGTTTTGTCACAATACTGTTTGCCACCAGCACTACACTGCTTAAAATTGATATTGAAATCACCTCCCCAAAATATCTGCCTACTTGTGTATAAATACAACTGAACCAATGTCAATAAAGCAATCCTAAGAGCCTTTGTTTGTGGATCATAAATATTCAATAAGCGATACACAGATGAATTAATCTGAACATCTAATAAATGCTCGACCAGGGTCAATATCAACCAAGCGTAGTATCAAAACCTCCATCGAGCGAAAACAGAAACCCACCTCACTACATGTCTCGGTACCCAACGACCAATAGGAAACACCCCATTTCCAATCTTTCTGTGCCTGCGCCACTTCTATATTTGTGTGTAATTGGGTGTCTTGCAACATAAAGACATCAAAATCAAGTTGCTGCAATATTCCAAAAGTAGACAAACGTGTATATGGTGACTTAATACTATTAACATTGAGACTGACTACTTTCAAATACAGAAACTCAGGGAGGAGGTTTAAAAACTTTTGCACTTGACCTCATCATCCTCTTCTGAGGGCCTTCTAATTGTTGTTTAGATATAACTTCAACCACTTTAAGCGGTATCGGTTGTGACGAAGGCACCTCACCTTCTTCCATTGGATTTTTTAAATCAACTTGCTCTCCCCATGTGGAGAACATCAAAAATCGATTCGAAAGTGGTAGAGGAGACTGGGACAGGCCTGTTTGGGGCAAGTTAACACTCGCCTCCAGCCTGGCGGGAAGGGAGAAATTCGCAGCAGTGGATGTACTAGGAAGTACTCCTGCCTCTGCTTCACTAGAACCAATAACGTCCTCCACATCTAAAAGTGGTGCGGACTGAGCTGCTGCTCTCTTAGGTGAACCTTGAGGGGTAACATACGGTGTCAATATTACTTCCACTAAAGGCTCACGAACCTCAGTTCTGGGTATAGAGGAAAGGGTTTCTGACCCATGGGCAAAACATCCCTGGAAACCTGATCCCCCATTCAACTACCTATAGTACTACCCCGACGTCTAGGAGGGAAAAAAGGGGGCCCGTCTGACCGAGATGGGTGCCCACTTGGATGCTGCGCCTGTGAAAGAAAAAAATCATGATCAGATGCCTCAGTCAAGTTATGAGCTGCCCATGGACAATGCTGGAATGCATGTTCATCATCTCCACAGAGATTACATACAAGAGGAGCAGCACACTGAGCTGCAGAGTGCCCTAATACCCCACATTGAAAACATTTAATATAATCACAATCGTTGTTTAAATGATCCAAAGACCCACACTTATAGCAACTCTTTGGTTGACCAGCATAAAACAAAATGCCCCTGTCCCGCCTCCAAAAAAAACTCAGTATATGTTGGATCCCAGTCTCTGTTTGCCTTAACTGTACATGGAAATGCCATCCCCCAGTCCAAAAGCCATTGTCGTCCATAATAGGTATATGATGATCAAAAAGTGTACATCTCTTCTCCAACCAAAATATGATGTTGGAAACATCCACACCCTTGTTTCAAAATAACAGGGTCACAGTTTTAATTGTAGGTTTTGTAATGTGGTATTGCAGCAAAATCACGCCAAACTTCTAGATCTCTCACCTCATAATATAATTTCCAGAACTTGTCTAAAAGCATCATGGAACAAAAACTGATATCATAGACTCTATCCCCAGGAGCATGTGTAAAAGCTTAAATCTCCGTGGGATGAAAACCCAATGAATCCTTGATTAAAGTCTTTCCTACCCACAGTCTGTTCAGGGGAATCGGGGCCAAGCCTTTGTAGTGTAGGTGAACTAGAAAGTGATGCTTAGCCACTTCAGCTGGTTTTTGGAAAAGGCCTGCATAAGAACTAGGCCTACGAAATTCTGAGTGGGGTGGGGTTGGCGTTGGTTGTGCTGGAACATCTCATATGTCATGTAACCCCAACCCGATGCCCATAGTGTTGTCTCTTACCTTTCCACAAGATTCACCAAGTTTAGAGCTTGGAACATCTCCGCTAGAGGCAAGCACTGTCTGTACATGAAAATCATGGTCGGAACAGTCCAGGGAACTCACGTGCATCACTACACCTTGGACCGGAGCCTCTAACCCATCCTGCGCAGTTGCAATAGGCGTCTGTACAGCCTCTGGATCTGCTATCAAATCAGGCACCACATCATCCTGTGAAGGAGAAAACAAGGTAATTGGGGAGCCGGGAAGTGGAATTAAAGCATCCGGAAAGCATTCCTCCCCTAGCAAAATCCATCCCGCACAATGTAATGCCATTTCTGGAGTCCAGTCTGAGGAAACCTCACCTGTAGTTTCAGCAGTTGTCTCCTTATCAGAAACTACTGTTGGCAAACTTCTGTATTCAAAGGCCGGTCAGGTAATTCTTCGGGTAACCATTTATGTTTTCCTTGCAAAGGGCTTACCCCTAAACATTTACGTTTTTTCTTTTTCTCATCCAGCTTAGTTCTACTCAGTTTAAATTCCTGTTCAGCCACTGAGATTTTTTTTTTTGTCAACATATTTTTTTATTGAGACAAAGGGAAGGTTACATCATCATCAGTATTATCTTATACAGTACAAGAGGTTTACATACTAATTGCTTCATCTATACAACAGCCAAGCAGAAACACTTCTTAAATCTACCCCAGATATATAAAGTGCTATAAAGTGCTTTACATCTCATAAAGGAAAGATGTCAGCCTCAGCTGCCTCCAACAAAGGACCCCAGAGCTGACGAAACACCTCCACTTGACCAGTGCAGTTAGCTGAGCCCTTTCTATGGACATACATAGTTTCAAGTTATTAGCCCACTGCTGTACACTAGGAGGGTTAGGGGCCAACCGATTTTGTGCAATTGTCTTACGGGCGTTTACTAGAGCCAAAGATCACAACGTTTCATGACCAAGCATGCCCAAGTGCTCGGGTTCTGCACCCAGCATAAACTCTACAGGAGTGTTCAGTGGGGAAAAACCCAGCATCTTAGCCATGATATCATGCATACCAACCCAAAAAGGCATGATTTGGGGGCAGACTAGAGCCATATGCAGGAAATCTGCTGCAGCAGTCTGACATTTGAGACATACATCTGATTTGTTTAGGTCAAAGAGTTTAAGTTTCTCAGGAGAGTAATAGGCCTGGTGGAGAAAGTAATATTGCACCTGCCAGAGTTTATTGCTCCGTGAACAGGTTACCATATGTGTGGATGCTCGCTTCCATAATTGTTCACTGAATGGGAACCCCAGATCAGCCTCCTATTTCCCAATTATATTGTCTACAGCCTTGAGGTCACCTCCATTGATACAATGATAATAAGTGGCTAATGAGCCAACACCCAGCTGAGGGAAGTATAGTTCCTCCTCCAGAGGAGAAGGAGAGGCCCAATCAGCACCTGGGACCAGTTCAGCACCCAAGATGCGCTGCAGGCAGAAATAAATAAAGAAATCCCCTCCCTGTATGTTCTACTGGTCCCTCAGGTAGGTGACGGGAACCATACTGTCCCCCACATAGAGCTGGTGGACCCATCTTAATCCCCTAACAGCCCAATCTCTCAATCTGTCAGTTATTGCCTCAGTAGATGCAAATTTGAGTTGAACCGCTTCTACAATAAGGGTCATTTAAGTAGGAGCAATTGCCCTACCTATCTCACGGTGGGCACCTGACCAAGCCTCAATGGTTGCTGAAGTAAAAGGGTTGGGGTGTTCAGGCAGCACTCCGGACCATAACACCTCCGCCAAGACCCCTCCCCCGAGATGGGACTCTGAACCCAGCCCCTCAAGTGCTAACCAACTATTATTCAAATCCTCCCAGCTGCCCGGGATAGCAGCAAGCTGAGCTGCCTGATGATAGATTCTGAAATTAGGCAGGCCAAGTCCCCCCCAGACGTGAGGGCAAGTGTAGTATTGATCTCTTTACTCTGGATGTTTTACCCCTCCAAAGGAACCTATGTATAACTGCATCCAATCTCTGAAAGTGGCACTTCGGAAGCCTAATCAGGAGGGACTGATATAAGTACAGCAACCTGGGCAGTATCATCATGGTAATCACTCTAACTCTACCCATTAGGGAGATTGGAAGTGCAGTCCATCTCTCACAATCCGAAGTGAGTGTCCTCATAAAGGGCCTATAATTTAACCCATATAAGGTACAGGCTTTACCAGAGATTAGGATCCCTAGGTATTTAAGGTGGGGAACAATCTGCAGGCCATTCAAGTGTTGGAATAAAGTGTTCCTATATAATTTACCAATGGGAAGGACCTCACTCTTGGTCCAATTAATTTTGTGGCCAGATATTAAGCCATATTCTACTAGGGCCTGGTGGACCCTGTTTAGATATTCATGAGGGGTCTGTAAATACAGAAGGAGATCATCAGCATACATGGCCAGTTTATATTCAGTGTCCTTAAGCCTAACCCCCACCCCCAGCCACTGAGATTAAAGTCAGTAAACACTGTTTTTTCTGTTCCAAGTCCTTTTTCAGCCGTTCCTCCTCATCTTCTGTACAACATTCCATACCAGATGAATTGAAAGGTTCAACATGTAGATCTGTCTTTGAAACTGGAGACTGGTCAAGCTCTTCAGATAAAACCTCCGCATGCTGCTCTAAAGGTTCTGCTTGAGCTTCTGAAACATGACCATCCCCAACAGCATCTCAAGGACTACTGAGATCCTCCATCTCTCCTGCAGCACACCAGTGCCCCTGCAGGAAAGAGTAGGGGAATTTCCCCAGTGTCCTGGCCAAATTTCCCCGTCACTAAAAATACCAATATATGTCAGTTTGCATCCAACTGTTCTCCGGTGACCCCCCTCCTTCCTACCTATTCACTAATATTCCCTTATGTCCATCCCATGTATGCTTGAAGCCCCCTACAGCTTAACCTGATTCATTATGTCAGTTTGCATCTGTAACCCTCCCACAAATAGGCAGAACTGCCTCACCCTTCTGTCATAGTCCACAAAACTAAATTAAAAAAATAACAATAACTTCACAGAACTAGTATTGGACACTAGGAATTGACTTCCAGAACAGGTGATGTCAAAAAACACTGTTTCAGCCTCCAGGTTTAAGCTAGTAAGTACCTTGAAGACATGGGGGTGAAGGTATTCTCACTGAGCAGGTGGGAGAAAGAACTCGATGGGCTGGTACAGGGCTTAAAGTGTATCAAAAAAACTGCTGGGTGTACAGAGGTTACAATTATAGAATGGGGAGGAATTTCTATCTTGGAAGAATTCTTTTTGCATCATACTGCAGAATAAACATTTTCCCCCTTTATTCATTTTTCGTTAAGAAACATGGAAACATAGAATCTGTCAGCAGAAAAGGACTGCTTGGACCACCCAGTCTGTATAGATGGTCCCTGCCTAGTCTGCCTCCAGAGACCCTAACTGGTCTTCCGTGACCCTCCTTCCTCCCTGCCATCTCTGCCATACTCAGAGAAACAAAGTACTAAACAGCAGCACACATGACAGTAGTAAACAGTAGCACATATGTGGAAAAAAAAGCAGGGGAATGGCTTCAAGCAGGAAATGGGAGCTACACAAGAAAACACATTTCCACCTTGCATTTTTTTAAGCTTGGGATTGGGCAAAGACTTTAAAGGGAAAAGGAGGAGAAAAGTGGCTATTGGCCAGCATTAAGGCACAAATTCAGTATTCTGATGCTGTAAGAGGAGGGTACACATCAAAAGCCCTCTTATGGCTCAGACTGATACTAATATGCTGGTATAGGGAACATAATAATAAAGATATATTGTGATATATGAGTTTTGCCTTGTTTATTTATGTTGTAGTATACAATGGGGTCTAAAAATTCGCTCTCTTGATTGGTCAGCTGTTACTTTATGCCGTGGGGGAATTGTTACATAACCAACATATAAAGTACCAGCTGACCAAATACAGAAACGTAATAGTAAAACCCTATGCCCTCCTGCTATGATTAGAACCAAAACTGCAAAGGTCAGCTTGAGTTCCCAGCTAACCAAGTACCTGTATTCTAAACTCTTGCAGTGGCTGCCATTCCAATTGCAAATTCATTATTAAACTGCAGTCATTTGCACCTCACTTCCTCTTTGCCTCTCTCATTCAACCAGGTCACAAAAGCTGCTGATTCTGTCTCTGCAGTGATACCTGACTGAAACCTCACAATCTTCATCTGCAAGTTGCTGACACAATGGTCCGTACTTGCAAAGCCGCCTACCACTCCCCACACTTACTTAAACCACCCAGTGGCACTTGCTATCGGTACTCACTTACACTTGTGGTCACCTCTGTTCTCCTATATAAATGACCCCCCAAAAAAACACACATATATACATATATATCTAGTGTATATAATAGAAGAAAAAATATTTTGAAGGTGGAGAGTGGAAGAAAAGGGGGGATGGCTTCAAGTTCTCATAGCATAATCTACACAGCAACAATGAATTATTTTGTGTAGGGAGAAAGGATATTTTATTAAAAATCAGCATAGAAAAATAAGCAAAAAGCTATTTCTTCACTTTTTTTGTATCTGTCATGTTTTCTAATTGTATAATTATAATAATTTATGACAGCGTGTGAGTTGGTCTGAGATTTACCCAAGCCAGGCTTTGTTAGTCACTTGGCCTGTGGCATTGTAACCAAACCACACAAGGCACAGGTAAATCCCAGCGCAACCCACACACTTTTGTGGATGACTCCTTAAAGCACCAACATGTTTTACTTTCAATGTTCAAAACACAGGTAAGCAAAGTAACACTGCTTCTTGGATGAACTGATCAATGAGTGTAGGGACATGTTAGAACATTGGTTTTACTTGTATGAGAATGCATTAATTCCATGAGTTGCAAGCACTGCATCATGGGTATACAAATGGTATAGGTTGTATAAGATATTCCTTGGGAAATAAAGTGCTAAAGAGTAGCACATATTTGGAATGGGAAGTGGGGAAAAGGTTTCAAGCAGGAAATTGGGCAAGAACAGCAAAGGCAAAAGGGAGAGAAAGGACAGAGTGGGTGGAATTAGGGAGGAGATTCAGTATTCCCCAAAACTAAGAACACAGTCACAGAGGCTGGAACAGGACTTCGGGACAAATGATTTCTTCAGCGGAGAAATAAATCTGCTGTTGGAATGTCGGGGGGAGCATGACCACACTGCAAGTTTGTACTTTAACATTCTAAATGTAACCCCTGAACCCCTGCCTTTTTGCAAAACGACAAGTGGCATGCTGTTGAAGCTGACAGCAGTACCTGGTGGGGACTGGGTTTGGGGAGGATTAGGTTACTCGGCACAGGGGGGCTAGGTTTGGCTACTCTGCACAGGGGCACCCAAGTAAATCTGAACACAGGAAGCAATAACTGTAATGTCCAAAACCAGGAATGGGATTCTACAGTGTGGCTTTTATTCACATCCAAACTGAACAAACAAAGCATAGACGGTGACTTCACCGGGCTACATTCCTGGTAATGCAGATTAGAGACAACAGAACACTTTTTCACATTTCCAGCCTCAGGTTCCTAAACCCACCAGGCACACAGCCTGGACTTGCCGCAACTTTGGGTACACAGCCAAGCTTGTACACTACTTGGGTTTTCCCACTGGCCAGCTCCCCTTGGCCACTTGATCCACAGTCCATTATGGGAATGAACCAGTTTTCCTGTTGGTGGCTCCCCAAACCACCTTAGAGCCTTGACTCCGATCCCACATCTGGGTACTTCCCTCATCACTGGCCAAGTGCGTGAGGCAAAGTAGAAATCCACAGAGCAAATCCGTAGAGGTGGACCTGGTTGCTAAAAGATGGGGGGTCTCCCACCTCCAGCTCCCACAATCCATACCCGGCCATTTCTCTGGAAACTAAACAACTCTTTTCTGAAATCTTGGCAATGTAGATTACTGGGTAGATGTATGTCACATCTCCTGCACATGTCTTGACTTCCCTTATGTGCTGGACTTGAACATACTTTTACTTTTGGCTAAACCTATTACTCTACGCCTCCCACTACTTCAGTAGTCCAATCCCCACTTTTACACAGTTCCAGGGTGAAAACATGGGCCCTTTAGAAAGAGCATAACTCACCCTCTGGTTGCAGGTGCTCCACAGGCGAATCACGAAATCTTGTTTCCCAGGCTCTTGGACAAAATAAGGCAGCTTCTCCACTAGTAATAGCCAGGGGGTTGCCCCTGGAATATGCAGGCTAAACTTTCCTGCCCCATCCCCTCAGGGATGGGGCATTGAGACCCGATTCAGCGGTCTCCACCACTTTAAAATTGCTCACTGTGTCTCTCTTTAGGTGGAAACACACACCTTTTCCCTGAATGTAGCCCTATGTCAGGGCTGAGGCTCCAAGAGCCTAACACAGAGCTGCTGTGCTCCTCTCTCTACAAGCTCCAAACTCCAACTGACCTACAGACTACTGCTCAAACCTCCCAACATTCTACTCCAACTCCCTGCTGCATATTCCATTGTGGCTCATGCAGCTGCGTTGTTCTATGGTGATGTCATCCCTCAGTCTCAGCTGAGACTGAGAACAGAGTGAGACAGTGTGAAATCCATTTAACTGGAGTTTCACAAGCTGCCTTCCCTGCCTACCACTAGGTCTTACTGGGATTCTAGTAACCCCGGGTAACAAGGGGGTTACATAAAGTTCTATCTATGCAGCACCACTTTAAGGCTGAGAGGCTGCTATTTGTATGACATCACAAATACACTCTCATTCTACAACTGCTATCAGTGGGCCTGGTGGGGATCAAAAGGTTCTACCGCAGTCTCAATCTGTCTTACCTCTTGCCCCCTGGGTAACCCTTATTTGAAATATTTGTCCATAGGACCGTATCAAACAAATGAAACCTCCCCTGAGGAGATAGATTATCTTGGTTTCCTTTCTTCCCTTCACCATGATTTTAAAATCAGGATGACATAAGAATATTGGGAAGATACCTTAATATTGTTGTCTTGGTCCAAAGCTCAGTCCTTGTGTGATCTGCAGTCATTGGCCCTCTTGGGCACCCCTCCTCCCTTCCCAAAAGTGGACATTTGATTCTTTCTCAAGATTGATTTTATGGGTGAAATTAAGCAAGCTTGGATTGAACAAAAAAATGCAAGACATCCTGGTCAGTCTCTTCATGGATACCTGGCTACATATCCAATATGGAAAAAACAGGGAATCATTTGAAAAATGTCCCACAGGCAGAGGGGTTCAAGAAGGTTGCACCTTGGCTCCCTTCCTCTTTAATATTTGAACAAATGATTTGGTTCATGTGCTGTCCATTTATTCATTTCACTCATCTCAGGTAGGTGGCACTGAAATGAGCATTTTGGCCTACACTGATGACAGTTCCACTTTCATTATCTCCTCTGGGGCTGCAACAAAAGCTAATCAAATCTGTAGAACTTTGCAATGAATTGAAGCTCATAATTAACATTGACAAACCCCTGACAAATCTAAAATAATGGGGCTAGATTCACAAAATGTTTTGGGACTAAGTCCTACACTGCAACTCCATTTGCAGACTATAATCTCCGCAGCTGCGGCAATTGATATTCACGGTCGCATCAGTTGCGGAAGATGTAACAGCTGGTCCCACCGACTGTAACAGTTTTCCACAGATGCAGGGATTTTCAGGGCAACACCACCAGCAAGCTGATGTAAACCATGGAGTCAGTCGTAATCCGGCTCCACCTTTGTGAATACAGTACCTGCAGCTGCAGGAAACTTTGGAACACTGTGAATCCACAAGGGACAACCATCTTGCACTAGGTTTTTCCCACAGCTGTGGGAATTTCTGGTGTTTTGTGAATCCTGCCCATTGCTTTAATTCTAACAGGCCAAAAACACACTGGTGCATAGAATAGAAGAAAATGGAAGTAGTTAAGTACTATCTTTATTAGGTTGAATGATCTGCAACAATTCAAGTTAGAAGAAACCTGTTAAAGTTCAGAAAAAGCAGCATTAACAGTATGTGACAAGAAAATGAAAGCACAAATCTTCTAAGCTTCAGTGTGTTATTGGGAATAAAAAAAATTACAAAAACAGACCTCATAGTTGCTTAGGTTCCCCCAGCCACCCCCATCACCTGTTTCAGTAAAGTAACTATGCCCTGGTGTCCAGCGGTTCCCCCACCCCACCCCCTCAAATTGCCCATTTCAGTAAAGTAACTATGCCATGGTGTCCCATGGTCCCCTCCCCCAGTTGCCCATTTCAGTAAACTAACTATGCCCTGGTGTCCCATGGTTCCCCCAGTTGCCCGTTTAATAAAGTAATACGCCCTAGTGTACCATGCCCCCCGCTGCTTATTTCAGTAAAGTAACTATGCCCTGGTGTCTCATGTTCCCCCCATCACCCATTTCAGTAAAGTAACTATGTCTTGGTGTTTCATGATCCCCCCATCACCCATTTCAGTAAAGTAACTACACCCAGGTGTCCCATAGTTCCCCCAGTTGCCCATTTTAGTAAAGTAAGTATGCCCTGGTGTCCCATGGTTCGCCCCCAGTTGCCCATTTTAGTAAAGTAACTATGCCCTGGTGTCCCATGATCCCTCCAGTTGCCCATTTTAGTAAAGTAAGTATGCCCTGGTGTCCCATGGTCCCCCCCAGTTGCCATTTTAGTAAAGTAACTATGCCCTGGTGTCCCATGGTCCCCCTCCCCAGTTGCCCATTTCAGTAAAGTAACTATGCCCTGGTGTCCCATGTTCCCCCCAGTTGCCCATTTTAGTAAAGTAACTATGCCCTGGCATCTCATGGTCCCCCCAGTTGCCAATTTTAGTAAAGCAACTATGCCCTGGTGTCTCATGCCCCCCCCTGCCAATTTTAGTAAAGTAACTATACCCTGGTATCCCATGATCCCCCCCAGTTGCCAATTTTAGTAAAGTAACTATACCCTTGTATCCCATGATCCCCTAGTTGCCAATTTTAGTAAAGTAACTATACCCTGGTATCCCATGATCCCCCAGTTGTCAATTTTAGTAAAGTAACTATACCCTGGTATCCCATGATCCCCTCAGTTGCCTATTTTAGTAAAGTAACTATGCCCTAATGTCCTATGCCCCCCAGTTGCTTATTTCAGTAAAGTAACTATGCCCTGGTGTCTCATGTTTCCATCACCCATTTCAGTAAAGTAACTATGCCCAGGTGTGCCATGGTTCCCCCCAGTTGCCCATTTTAATAAAATAACTATGCCCTGGTGTCCCCTGATTCCCCATAGTTGCCCATTTTAGTAGAGTAACTATGCCCTGGTGTCCCATGGTTCCCTCCAGTTGCTCATTTCAGTAAAGTAACTATGCCCTGGTGTCCCATGCCCCCCCCCAGTTGCCCATTTTAGTAAAGTGACTATGCCCTGGTGTCCCATGCGCCCCCCAGTTGCCCATTTTAGTAAAGTAACTATGCCCTGGTGCCCCATGGTCCCCCCCAGTTGCCTATTTTAGTAACGTAACTATGCCCTGGTGTCCCATAGTTCCCCCAGTTGCCCATTTTAGTAAAGTAACTATGCCCTGGGGTCCCATGGTCCCCCAGTTGCCCATTTTAGTAAAGTAACTATGCCCTGGTGTCCCATAGTTCCCCCAGCTGCCCATTTTAGTAAAGTAACTATGCCCTATTGCACCATGCCCCCCAGTTGCCCATTTTAGTAATGTAACTATGCCCTGGTGTCCCATGGTCCCCCCAGTTGCCCATTTTAGTAATGTAACTATGCCCTGGTGTCCCATGGTCCCCCTCAGTTGACCATTTTAGTAAAGTAACTATGCCCTATTGTCCCATGCCCCCCCAGTTGCCCATTTTAGTAATGTAACTATGCCCTGGAATCCCATGGTCCCCCTCAGTTGACCATTTTAGTAAAGTAACTATGCCCTGGTGTCCCATAGTTCCCCCAAGTTGACCATTTCAGTAAAGTAACTATGCCCTGGTGTCCCATAGTTCCCCCCAGTTGACCATTTCAGTAAAGTAACTATGCCCTGGTGGCCCATGGTCCCTCTCCCCAGTTGCCCATTTTAGTAAAGTAAGTATGCCCTGGTGTCCCATGCCCTTCCCCCATTGCCCATTTTAGTAAAGTAACTATGCCCTGGTGTCCCATGGTTCCCCCCAGTTGCCCATTTTAGTAAAGTAACTATGCCCTGGTGTCCCATAGTTCCCCCACAGTTGCCAATTTTTGTAAAATAACTATGCCCAGGTGTCCCATGGTCCCCCCAGTTGCCCATTTCAGTAAAGTAACTATGCTCTGGTGGCCCATGGTCCCTCTCCCCAGTTGCCCATTTTAGTAAAGTAAGTATGTCCTGGTGTCCCATGGTCCCCCCAGTTGCCAATTTTAGTAAAGCAACTATGCCCTGGTGTCTCGTGCTCCCCCCAGTTGCCAATTTTAGTAAAGTAACTATGCCCTGGTATCCCATGGTCCCCCCCCAGTTGCCTATTTTAGTAAAGTAACTATGCCCTGGTGTACAGTGGGTATCCCCCCAAGCACCATTTTGCAAAATTGCAATGAAGCAGTGGTGGTCCACTGTCCCCCGCCATCCAACCCACCCACTCACATACCACCTCCCCTTACCCCCCCATCCTGGTGGCCAGCAATCATCCAAACTCAATATGGCAACCAGCATAATGCTCTTCTCACCTCCTCCACCAGCAGTCATGCTGAGCCGCCAGTGAGTGGCGTGCAGTAATACTGTGCATGCGTGCTCACTGATAGGCTCATACAACAACTGTTGATGATGAGGTGAGGAGAAGCTATTCTGGTCGCTGTAATGCTTAGATGATCGCCAGCCCCAGGTAAAGGGGGACATAGGGAGGTGAGCGTGAGTGGGCGGCCAGATAGTGACACTGACCACCACTGCTTCACTGTAATTTTGGAAAACGGCACTGGGGTGTGGGTGTGGGGGGGGAATCTACTGGACATCAGTGCATATTTACTTTACTGAAACAGGCGCTCGGGGTGAGGGGGTAATCACAGGCCACCATGGTATATTTACATCACTGAAATGGGCACTCATGGGGAGAGGCACTAGATACCGGGGCATGTTTACTTTACTGAAACGGGCAGTCATGGGGGTAGAGGGTTACTGTCACAGTTGCAGTTACCTTGTTTAGGATTTAACACCCCATTTTCAATAATGGCCTGGACTAAAGTACAAAAGGCAGGCAGTAGTAGATCTGTATTGCAAACTGGGATTTCAGGCATACATGCTGCATGCATGCATGTATTGTAGTACTCATGCTATATCAAGGTAGTCAGCTGGTAGATGGCCAAGGTGCTGAGAGGTGGGCTGTACTAGTTGCCATTTCATTGTTGTTAAGTAAAGGGTGCCTCAAGGGGAGAGGAGGGTAAGATTGCATTCTAGTGAACTGGGGGAGAGGAGTTTAAAATAAATGTAGTTAGGTGGGGGGTGGAGATTGTTGCCAGAGGGTGTGGGGGAATGGCATTTTGTTTGGGTTTTGCATTCTGTACATGCTCTTTGGCTCATTGTGAATATATATTGGTTCTGTGTCAGTGTGGGGGGGGGCAGGGTTTGCAAGGCTGTTTTGTTTTCCTTGCTCAGATATTAGCCTTACGCATTAACAGCCAGGGGTGACCCCTCATTTGCAGGTTAGTATTATCACTGAATGATTTAGGCAGCTTAGTATTATCACTTTTCCTGAGACGTGGGCAGGTTAGCACTGTCACTGAATGAAGTATGATGGTCGGTATTATTTGTTTATTTTTGTTTTTGATAACCAGGTAAGTGTTCCTGCAGTGTGTGTGGTGGTGTTTTTGTTACTAGGGGTCTCATAAGAGTCCTGGTCAACATATGTCACAGCTGCATAAAGGTGAAAATGTTCTTGTTTTTTAACTTGAATCAAACTTGCATTTGCTGGAATGTGGCCCAGCCTTTCAAAGGTGTGAAGTGCTTGGCATGTGTTATGCATTTGTCTTTCCAGGATCTTATAATTTCTTTTATTTTCTATTTTTTCTTGTGGTCTGGCCCCCCTCCCCGAAGGGAGCACAGCCTCATCTGCACGCTGCCCCCCCCATGCCCAGGCTTACCCTCCTGGGCAGGGCCACCGGGCGAGTGCCCCTTCCCCATGATCCTTAGTATCATGCCCTGACTTACCCCCCAGGGCGGGGCCACAGAAGCAGGACCCCCCCACCAGCGGATACTATTGGCAGCAGGGACAGCGGCACAACTGGGCATCATGCTTAGGAGCTGGAATTTTTTGTAGCTTGTGGCAATACCTGGGGGCAGGGACATGCAATGACATCCTGCATCCACCCTGCCCCCCTGCAGGTAATGTCACCGACACAATGGATCCCCCCAGCCTCTGCCAGAGGTCCGTGATGCGTCAGACATTCTAACCCCCCCACCCAGAGAAAGACAGCAGTCTCTAGGATGCTCAATCCTTCTCCCCCCCAGCTGGCCCTCTGACGTCCCGAGTCTGTTTCCGAACCTGGGTGTCGTCGGCATGGACACCCTGCCTCTATGCTGGTAGGCTGGCCATCTTTCCAGGATCTCTTAAGGATAGGTTTCCCAGCTATTTTAAAATTAGAGTTCTGCCATATTGGCTGCTCCACTGTTGTTCCTGGTGAGAACTTTAGAATTCTACAGAGCTGTCTATAGGCACTTTTACATGCAGTGATCTGTATCGCAACGAGCGATTCAGATCAACTGCAATGTTACCTTTCTACAGTGTACACACGATCCCTTATGAAACAGAAATGAATGTTCGCCAGTTCCATGTTCCCTGCTTTCCTGGGTTCGCGAAGTTTTGTTCTGCTTTGCATGGCCGTATACAAGTGCCGTTCCGCTCATTTCGGTCCCATTACAATAGGGATTCTTGTGCTCTACTGGCTGTTGCGGAATGGATCACTTGTACATGGCACAAAGAAGGTAACATTACAGTTATCTGTACCACTCCTTCTGATACAGATCACAGCAGTGTAAAGGAGATCCACTCCACAACAGACCGAGTGGAAGAAAAGCGGGTCTTGGAATGAGCTGCATTGGAATGAAGCATTGCATAAAAGTGAATTTATATTTTTATTTATTTATTTATACAAATCTCAGATTAAAGTACCTTTGAGTCAAAGACTCTTTTACAAAGGTTCCATGTCAGAGTAAAGACAACACAACAAAGAACTAAATACAAGACAAGTGGAATACATGGTACATGGAGTTGGGTACAATCATTCATAAAAGTTCCAGACAGGTAAAGAGGCAACAATTCAGGTTACAGCAAGAGTTACAATCTCCTTTACAATCAAGTTTCAGTATGAAGTGCAGTAGGTTTCGGGACTTAAGGAGGCACACAGGGGGAAGAGTGGAGAGGGATGCTGTCAGAATCTGACATTGTCATAGGAGTGCAGAAGAAGAGAGAGAGAAAAGGGAATAATGCCGTCATGATGTGACACTGTCAGGCAGAGAACAGGGAGATGAGAGGAAGGACAGAGGGTTCTTAGGGAGTGTAGTGGTTGATAGGAGGGGAGACAGGGGGTGGGAGTAGGACAGTGGTGGTAGGGAAGAAAGGGCAGGTAGGGGTCTGTGAGCAGTGTTTCAAAAGGAAGTGCAAGAAGAGGAAGGAGCACAGGAAGGGAGAAGGGAAGGTAGAGACAGGGAGGGGAAGGGAGACGAGGGACAAGTAGCAGGAACAGGGAAGCAGAGAGGGGGAGAAGGGGTGGGACAATGGATGGGGGCAGTCAGGATGGTTAGGGTGCAGGGAGAAGGCAACGTGTGAGGCCAAAAAGGGCCTAAGTGTGGCAATCACAGCTGCTAATAGAAGTTAGGTGTTGTCTAAATTTCTGTTTGAATGGGCCCAGCTTAGGTTCTTCTAGGATGTAAATGGGGAGTTTATCCAGTTAGGAGTACGATACCTGAAGGACCGTTGAGCTTGCATGGTCCGACAGAAAGGGGTCAGGTAAGTGTGCCAGGAGGACAGTGAGATTTTCTTCAAAAGCAGACAGGTATGATAAGTAGTCCTACCACTGAGGTTCAGCCATTTGGTGTGGGTGTAGAGGTCACATGTATGCGTGCATCTGGGTGCACCTGAGACTAGACAGCAGGAACTGTTGAGGGCTGTGCGTATGCTTTTAAGAGATGTTTCAGAGGCCGAGTCGTAAATGACTAGGCCGTAATCTATTATGGAGAGCACAGAGCTAGTAACAGCAGGTCGAAGGGCATCAGGGGTCATGCACTGTCTGTGCCTGTAAAGGATCCCTAGTCTTGAGTTAACCATCTTGGAGACATTACTCATATGCTTACAAAAAAGGTACTGTCAAGGGGTATTCCAAGGTACTTAAAGGTATAGACCTGCCCTATAGAGACATCAAGATTGTTCCGTATGATTAGTGGTGTCAATTTTTTGTTTATTATGAGGGCTGGTGAAAATCATAGATTTTGTTTTTTTGTAATTCATAACTAACTTGTGCTTGGAGAACCAGGTCCCCACAGTTGTTGAGTGGCTGCAGAATATAATGGCGTCATCTGCATATAGTAGGAGATTATTGATGCAGATAAGTGGGAGGGAGTTTAGAAAGAGGCAGTATAGCGTAGTGGTTTAAGGCTCTGAGCTGCAAATCTAGAGACCTGGGTTTGAATCCCACAGCCCCCACTTGCATATACTATGTGACCCCGAGCAAGACACTTAACTTCCCTGTGCTCCCAGGTTGCACCTGTAAAAAAGCTTTCAGCTTAGTGTGCCTCACCTGGTTAAACAATTAAAAAAAAAAAAAAAAAAGAGGATGAAAAGCAGCGGCCCCAGTATGGAGCCTTGGGGAACACTGGAGAGAACTGGCTGGCTGTCTGAGAGGGTGACACCTATTTTGACCTGCTGGGACCTTTTGGCTAGACAGCTTTTAAACCAAGCTGCTGCATCCGTCGATAAACCAATATCAAGAAGGGAACTGAGTAGGAGGTGGTGATTAACAGTATCAAATGCCTTAGTGATGCCGGCTCCGTGGCGCTGAGGATTGAGGCACTGGACGAAACACCGCATGCCATGCTAGCAACCCAAGTTCGGGAGTAAGATCGTGCACCGGGGGTCAGCAGGGGTGGGATTGGATTGAGCATGTGCTGGGCTGCTCTCCTTTCCCAGTGGAGGGCACTGGGTAGTCCGGCACTTCAGTGGCCCCTGGTGGAGACCAAGGGCATTGCAGAGTGTTGGGCTGCATGTACTCAGCTTGGCCCGACGCTGGCAGGGTAGCCATGTGCAGAGAAGTCGGGGACGTGCACCACGCACAGGAGGGGGGAGGAGGGCACATAACAAGGGGAAAAAGCCCTCTCCTGCTGGATAGGCAATGGCTTCCTCTAGTGCCGCCACCACACACCCAATGCTGATTCCCCATCACTGCCGCTTCGATCTCTCCAGGGCTGTAGGGCCCATGTCCCCAGAGAGTTGTAATGTCCTTGAAGATGACGGGGGACACAGCGGGCAGTAGAGCGGTTAGGCAAGTGTGGTAAGCCCAAGAGAGTTCCGGATTAGGAGGGAGAAAAAAAGAGTCTACAAAAAAAAAAAACGCCTTAGTGAGGTCAATGTACACTAACCTCACTAAGTGCCCATGATCAAGTGCCTGGTGTATGAAATCTGTGTATTGGAGGAGGGCAGATGTGGTTCTATGGCCTGTACTGAAGCCATGCTGTTCAGGACATTGAATGTTACACTTGGAAAGGTAGTCAGCGGGCTGGTCCATGATGGTTTTACTACAGCGCTGTGATAGCACTCCCACCAACATCCCCACAGCGACAGACACAAAGCCGAGTGTCAGCATTGTGCCATTGGGGATGCCAGTGTGTGTCTATCAGGGGGCTGTGCACCACCCCCCACACCCCCCAGTCTCTAAATATTTAACTCTGAGTTGGAGTTGGAATGGGGATGGGAGCAACACCGTGAAATGCACCGCCGGGGTCATCCTCTCCTCAGCGCAGCGACTTGCCATGGACAGGCGATATCTGTCGTTGTGCTGGTGTTCGTGGTGCATGTGTCAACCTTGTGTCGGCACACCATCCGGTTTATACGTTCAAGTACTTTGGAGAGTGGAGGGATAATGGAAATTGGGCGATAGTTTGAGGGAGCTGACCTGTCCCCAGATTTATGAATGGGGTCACTAATGCTGTTTTCCATAACATGGGGAATTCACTAAGGCACAGTGACATGTTTAGAATTTTTTGGGAGAGGCAGAAGAACATCTAGTGTGAGGTGCAGGAGCTAGGTCCAGTGAGTTACTACTAAAGCAGGCCTTGCTGAGTACCCTAAGAAGGAATTTTTCTGACTTTTCGAGTGAGACTTTTTTGAAGCGGAAAGGTGGATTAAGCGACAGTTGAGTCTGGTTCTTAGGGTCACATAGGTTGGAATGTGTGTCAAAAAATCAGATGGGAGTACACAACTTAGGTCGGCGAATGCAAAGTTGAAAGTGTCTGCTATGCGTTTTTGGTCCAGAATGGTTGTGCCATCTAAATTAAGCATGGAGGGAGGGGATTTGCTGGGCTTCCCTGACAGTTCCCTGAGATTGTCCCAGAATTTCCTGCTGTCTTCCCAGGAATTGGTTGAAGAGTCATTGTAATAGGCAGCTTTGACTAGGCGGGTAGCTCAGGTGCATGTGTTTCTGGTTGCTTTGTACTGCTGCCAGTCAGCTGGTTTTAGAGACAGAAGTGCCAATAGGTGTTTTAATCAGGGGTTTAGGTAATTTGGCCCCTGGGGTAAAGAAGAGGGCTTCCAGGCTAATGGCTTGTTTCCTGCACATGCAATCTTCAATTCCCATCCACTGTAGGATATAGGAGGACTGTGAGGGTTCCCTGAGTGCCTGCCATGTAAAGTATTTCACTCCCTGAGTGGCATGGAAGTATGTCGTGACATCTGGGAGACCGAGGCCTCCTTTGGACTTTTCTGCTGTTAGTTTCAGGTATGCACTTCCAAGCCTTTTCCCTTGACAGAGAAAGGCTGAAATCAGTGGGTACAGTTCCTTGAACCAGGACAGTGGCAGTGTAGTGGTGGGCATGTTTAGGAGGTACATGATTTGTGGCCAAATTAATTTTGGCTGTACTGACGCACCCCCATAGGGAGAGAGGCAATCCCTTCCATCTGTCTAAGTCCTACTTAATTACAATCAGTCCACTTATACAGAGTAGCTCAGACTCAACAAAGTTCTAATTTGTTTAGAAAAGATCTTTAAAAAAGCATATTATCATCCAGGCAGGGGGATCGAGCAGCCGAGAGTATGCCCTCATTCTCCGTCAGGGAAGGAGGGCTGCAGTCTCTGCTGTGCTACCATTACCTGGGTAGTCCCAGGTGGCAGTGCGACTGGTGCTGCAGTGGTGGGCGGGGACATCAGTTGACTCATGGTACAAAAACAAGCACTGTATGCACCTTGTGTGTTACACAGCCCTGCCACTGATGTCCTACAGGGAAAGAAAAAAACAGAAGAAACCATCATGGTGCCAGCACTTTTGGGCCTGCCACAGCCAACTGTCTACCACCTTCCTGAGCCAAAGTTGTCTTGAGGGGAGTGTCCTTGGGGCCCCACTCCCCCCCCCCTCAAGACCCCACCACAGAGGATCAAGTCAATGGTAAGAGAAGGTGGGTAAGTACAGAGAAGGATGCAGATGGTGCTGGGAGGCTGCCTCGCTGAGGTAGAAGGGTAAATAACAGAAAGAAGGAAAACTTAGTATAGCAGGAAATGCACTGCATGTAATACGCCTTTCATTAATGCTTTTTTTCTTAGGAGTACCTAAATTCTAATGATACTGGGTTAGTGTAGGTACCATCCATCCAAACTAATATTTATTTATTTATTGAAATGTTTCTCCAGGAAGGCACACTGAGCGACAAGTCGCTCATCTCCCGGTGCGACCTGGAGTGAAGGGGTACATTAGGAATGAGACATTAAACTTTCAAGTTATAAGTTCAACATTAACATACAGTTGTAAGGTAAATGTTACAGTGTTACAACAGTGGTGCACGATAGTTAAAAACAGTGGACAATAATAAGTGCTGGGTTAATAAGTAACAAGTGCTTATGTGAAAGAAAAGGGGGAAAAAGAGAGGCAGTGGTGACGTGTGTGGGAAGGGGGAAGAGTTGTGTCCCTGGAGACCACTTCAGAATGCGAGGATCCTGCACTGCACTGACCAGAGAGAAGGGGATAAGGAAGTGTCCCAGACAGACCCCATTTATGATAGTGGGGGAAGGGAGTAGATGAGAGATACAAGCCCCTTTGGGGGTAGGGGAGGGGGCCCATGGAGACCATCGGGGGCCCCTTATATTCTGTGAGAGATCAAGGGAGGCC
Organism: Neoceratodus forsteri; assembly: GCA_016271365.2. Classification (NCBI taxonomy): domain Eukaryota; kingdom Metazoa; phylum Chordata; order Ceratodontiformes; family Ceratodontidae; genus Neoceratodus; species Neoceratodus forsteri. The sequence goes on along the minus strand of CM028138.1, from coordinate 275,827,944 downwards.
AGTAAGGGGGAGCAATTTGGGGAAAGGGAAGGAGAGCTAGGAATTGGGTGGGTGTGCAAAGGGTAAAATGAAGGTGATGGTAGAGGGGTAGGGTTTGTCCAGGGCTTAGAGGAGGGAGTTAGGGAGGGACATGGCAGGAGCAGCTAGGAGCAAGGTATTTATTGAGGGCAGAGCTGACGGAGTAGACAGAGGATGAGCACTGGATCTGAGTGGGGAGGGAATTCCAGATTTTTGGGAGGCAGTGAGAGTAACTGGATTGGCCGATTTGGGTGGCTCTGTGGGGTACTACCAGGGTGCGAGAGTCAGTTGATCTAAGGGAATGCGAGGGTGGGGGGTGTTATAAAGGAGGATGAGGAGAGGTAGGAAGGGAACTCACCCAACCAGTGCTTGGAGGTAAATTTACCACAGTGGGAGAGATGCCTATTTGTAAAAGAGGGGAAGGATAGGACACGATAAAGATCACAGTGGTGGGTGTGAGGGGGGGCACCCAAGGCAAAGCGGCAGAAGGCATTGAAGAGGGTGTCCAGTCTGGCCAGGGAGGACTTAGGGACAGCACCATAGACTATGTAACAGTAGTCAAAAATGGGCAGTATCATCTTCTGGACTAGTTCACGCCTAGCAGTAGGAGGGATGCAGCCATGGTTCCTGAACAGGGCACCAAGTGTGGGGCGCAGTTTTTTCTGGATGGCATCAATATGTCCAGAGAAGTTTAGGTGTTGGTCCAACCAAACACCTAAGTACCTGAGGGAGGACATATCCTCAAGTAAAGTTCCATCATGGGTTTGAAAAATGGGTAGGGAAGGAAGCCTTGAGTGTTTCTGCCTTGTGCCAAAGGTCATGGAGACTGTCTTCTTGGTGTTGAGGAAAAGTTGATGGTTAGCAAACCAGAGCTGAACCTTGTCAAACTCTTGCTGTAAGCTAGTTGTAACCTCATCAGAACAGGAGCCAGATGCATACAGGACTGTATCATCAGCATACATATGTATAGCAGAGGATGGGGAGCAAGCAGAGGGAAGGTCATTTAAGAAGATGAAGAATAGGAGAGGCTCCAATACAGAGCCCTGGGGGACTCCAGTGCTAATCGGGAGCAGAAGGGAAGTGGCATCCAAGATCTTAACTGACTGGGTTCTGCCAATAAGGTAAGCCTTAAACCAGTTTGTGGCGAAGGGAGATAGGCCAGCCGCCGGGAGTGAGTCGAGGAGAAGGGAGTGAGAAACAGTGTCGAAGGCCTTGGCCAGGTCGACAAAAATGGCACAGGTAATTTGGCCATTGTCCAACTTGGTTAGGATGGAGTCTGTGAGCTGTAGGAGAGAGGTGGTGGTTGAGTGGTTTTTCCTGAAACCGGACTGGAAAGAGGGGAAAAAGGAGGTGTCAGATAGAAAAGAGGTGAGTTGGGAGAAGACAATGTGTTCTTGAAGTTTGGCAAGGGTAGGGAAGGAAGAAATGGGGCGATAGTTGCCAGGGGATGAGGGGTCATCCCCTTTGGGTAGAAGGAGGACCACTGCATGTTTCCATGAAGAGGGGACTAAGGCAGTAGAGAATGAGAGATTTAAAATTATTGAGAGGGGGTACTCAATGGCCGAAGCAGAGAGGGAGAGGAGTTTTGGGCCAAGGCCATCAAGGGAGGCACCCTTAGAGGGGTTGATGGTGAGGAGCACACATAGGGCATCACTTGGGGTTACAGTAGCGAAAGAGAAGGGGAGGTGGGAGGGAGATGATGGAGGCACACCAGTAGAAGGTGGGGATGGGCAGGAGTGGAGGGATTTCAGTAGTTCAGTGGAGCAGGAGGTATAGTAGGAGTTAAATTCCGCAGCTACAGCTGGTGGATCAGACACTAGTGAGCTATTTACTTTAAGCACTGGGGGTGGTGGGCGAGATGAGGGGGTAAATAGGGCATGGACCACCTTCCAGAACTTTGAAGGGGCATTTATGTTGATGATGAAGGCAGATTTGAAATATTCGAACTTGAATAACCTTGTAGCCCTGGTGCAAGCATTTCAGAGCATGGGGTATTTAGCAAAGTCAGCAGGATGTTGGTTAGCTTTATGATGCTTCCAGGCTCGAGCTATAGCCCTGAGGCAGGCTAGAAGTGCAGGGGTTATCCAAGGTAAGTGGTTACCTCAGACTCTGGTTTGTCTGAGTGGGGCAAAGGTGTTCCAGTTTGCAAGAAAGATTTCTTTGAAGTAGGCAAGGACCTTATCAACCGAGGGGAAGGACGTTGGGGGGACTAGTCAGAAGTGGCAAGGTTACTCAGGAGAGGTTCAAGGTCAAGAGACTTGAAAGAGCATAGTTGTATGGTTTTGTGTGGTGATTTAGTTCTGTGGACTTTCCTAACTATGTATATTGGGTTATGGTCACTGAGAGCATCGGGAAGGATGCCAGAGGTGATGTTGCAGTGGGGGTGGGAGGTAAGGACCCAGTCGAGTAGGGGGTGTTGTTGTGTCTTGTGGTTTGGGCGGGTGGGTTCAAAGATCAGTTGGGAGAGGTTTACAGCTCCGATTTAATTTTTAGTTTTGATAGTTTTAGGTGACAACCAATTTATATTGAAGTCACCTAGGATGAATAGTTCCCCACAGCGAGCTCATACCTCTAACATACATATATGTTGTAAAATGGTTTCTTTATTTATTTTCATCTCTGTATGAGGCACTTTTCCTGGTTCTCTTCTAGTGCCCTGGCCTGATTTAGAATGGCCTTGTCATTATAACCCAGTGTACAGGGGTTAAATAGGAAAACGTAATGTATTCATGGGCTTTAGGAGGGCAGATTGTACTCAAGTATGGATGACACTCAAGGGTTTATGTCTTCTAAAATGTTTTGTATATTCTTATATTTGTTATGTATGCTAACTTTTAAACTGTAATGGTCATCTAATACATTAATAATGTTTTGAAAAATGTAAATATAAATACTACAGTGCAGATTTGGTCACAGACATTTCAGGGGTGAGACTGATTACTCAAAGTGTCTTTTATTTCAGGCCTTGGAGGTTAGTGACCATTATCCAGTAGAAGTGGATCTGAGACTCGCCCCCACCAGGACCCATGGTCATGAACTCTGATGATAGCATCCCACAGAACCAATGGCCACAAACTAACAAAGGCATCCCTCAGGACCCAGGCCTCAAACGGTGATGATGGCATCCCTCAGGACCCATGGCTACGACTTCTAACAACAGCATTCCTCAGGACCCACAGCCACAAATTCTAACAACAGCACTCCTCCCTAACAACAGCAATCCTAAGGACCCATGGTCACAAATTCTAATGATGGCATCCCTCAGGACCTACAACCACGAACTCTTATGATGGCATCTCTTAGGACACACAGCCACAAACTCTAATGATGGCATCTCTCAGAACCTATGGCCACAAACTCTAATGATGGCATCCTTCAGGACCCATGGCCATAAATTCTAATGATGGCATCCCTCAGGACCCACGGCCACAAACGCTAGTGATGGCATTCCTCAGGAACCACATCTACAAACTGTAATGATGGCATCCCTCAGAACCCATGGCCACAAACTCTAATGATGGCATCTCTCAGAACTTATGACCACAGACTCTAATAAAGGCATCTGTCAGGACCCACTGTCATAAACTCTAATGATGGCATCCTTCAGGACCCATGGCCATAAACTCTAATGATAGCATCCTTCAGGACCCATGGCCATGAACTCTAATGATGGCATCTCTCAGAACATATGACCACAAACTCTAATGATGGCATCCCTCAGGACCCATGGCCACAAACTCTAATGATGGCATTCTTCAGAACCCATGGCCATGAACTCTAATGATGGCATCTCTCAGAACTTGATACCACAAACTCTAATGATGGCATCCCCCAGGACCCATTTCCACAAACTCGTATGATGACCCCCCCAGCCAGGATCCAAGGCCACAAGCTTTACTCATGACACATTCAGGGTCCACGGCCACAGACTCTAGCAATGTCAACGCCACCAGGATCCACATCCATGAACTCTAATAATGACCCCCTATAAAGACCCACAGCCAAGAGCTCTAGCAATGATACCTTCAGGGCCCACATTCACAAATTCTTAACTATGGCACCCAATGAGGACTCATGGCCACAAGCTTTGGCCATGACAGCCCAAAGACCTCCAGATCGCTCTCAGACATCTGCAAAATGCTTTTAACTTTTTTGCCTAGATTCACAAATATCACCACTAGCATTAACAGCACTAAGTAGCCTTTACTAAACTGATTCAGGAATATCCAAGTTGCTTAATTGCACATTGCTGAATCAAGTTAGTAATTGCAAAACAAAGATGTGTGTGTTTAGAAAAAGCACTTTGTATTACTAAGTTCTCATTTCTTCTGCATTCACAATACATCTATGATACATCAATGAAATGTATTAACACACAGATGCATAGTACAAGACAACTATTTTCAAGAAACAGGTGAGAGATACCAATTGGGCATAAGACAAGTTGAAAGTAACATGTTTACAGTCATGTATTCAGCGATAAAAAACAAAATAAATTTTCTACCACTACTGCTTGTCTCACACAGATCTTATTTCTTTCAAAGGGACCTTACAGACTGAGATGAATACTAGTCAAAGGGAAAGAAACAAAAAAAACATGGAGGTCCTGCCTTGTACACTGTAGTTATGGCAGGACTATCCCCTGCAGATATTAATCTAACTTAGATGACTTTGCTTCATGTGCCCCTATATGGTCTCTGGTTCTATATACAAGTTTTTCCACAGTGGAGCACTGTGCTACTGAGTTATGCCATCCCTCTTGTGTCAGAGTCCCGGGAGACTCCCAGAAGGACAATATGACCTGCTTGGCACAAAGTAAGGACACATATACAAACCTGGAGTCTCCAACAGGGAGCTCCTCCAACCCCACAAGGCCCCCTAAAAGCACCATCCTGGGTATAAGGGTGACAGTGGTTTTGTAGGATTGCAAAGAGACGTTTTAATTTAACTCCAGGTTTGTGATGATTCAGAAGCACATCCTCAAGGTCAGCATCTCTGCTGGCACATCCAGGGTAGGCTCCATTGTGAGTAGGCAAAAGTATGCACAGTCTACTATGCGTATAATAGACTCTATCAATAACAATGCACTGTGCAAGCGTTAAGCTGATATTTAGGAGAGTTATGATCACCCTTTCTGCAACTGTGGTCTATTTATTTAAAAGTTGGTTACCAGGATAGGCACTCTGAGCCGAGACTCATTTCCAGGTGCAGCCCGGGGAAAAAGGATATAGCCTGGGTAAATACAAACAATAGTAAGGAACATCATTAACACAGAAAAGTTTGGTGCTAGTAAGACAACGGTGGGTCTAGACTTCTATCGGAACAGGAACCCCCAAAGTATCCTGCTACTTTTGGCAGAACAGGACTTTACTGTCTTTGGTGTCAGTTGTCAGAGCAGCATGTACAGTACATGCAAAGTATCACTCCTCTTTCTGGAGTATCTTGCTCAAGTGTGCTTGCTATAGGATATGGGTCATTCAGAGATAGTGTATTGCCAAGCGAGGTGTTTAGAAAGTGCTGCACTTCTAAATATTTTAAAGCAATGCAGTTTCAGTAACTGATACAAGTCAGTTGGGTACAAGACATTAATCTGCCACCTGTATAGTGATGGTCCAATAGTTCTAGACACTAGTGTAGTTAAACCTTGGTGCCAACCATCTACAAATGGCCAAGATGACCAGGGTCCTTCTATGAGGGACTCCTCTTGTTCTTCAGTGGGAGCACCAAACTTCCTATGGCATATTCACAGTCACAGAAAAAAGGAGTCACTCAATCTCTGCTTAAAACATTTCCTTTTATTAGCACAATAATTTCATTGGCCGCACGCTGTAGCTCCACATTCTGCAGGAATCCCAGACATGTCACGAATATAGTTCAGCTCATTTGTGGATGGTTGTCCTTATGAATCCCTCAGAACTGTATTCTTCTTCTCCGACCTCTGTCTTGCTGATCAGCCTGTTAGGCTTCCTAATTCTATTTTGCAACCTAAAGTTGTGAATGCGCAGAACGCCCCAGGAAATCCAGCAGTCCGGAAAAGACATTCAGAAACACCATCTGAGGGAGGTATGGGCACTCAGGGGTAACACATGAGAACAATTTATTTAATTATTTATTTAAAAAGTAGAAAGGAGCCCTTACGCTCACCAAATGAACTTAAAAAGAAGTTTTCATTAAGATTTCAGACACACTGTTATCTTGGCTACCTAATACCCCAGCATTTTGCGGTTATGATACTGTAGCACCAATTTTTCAAGGAAGTGATCCACTGTGATACATAGACACACAGACAGATAAGGGCAGAAAAAGACTAGTTCATCTAGTTTACTCTAAGTTATATTACTCTGAATCTCTCTGTGATTTATTTAATCAATATATTAGCGGGTATTAATATACTTTATATTATAGCTTGTTCCAGAGAATGAAGAAAACCTTTGAAACCTGAAAACAAGCACTCTCAAGAGGCCTTTTGAAAAGTAGGACACACACAGGAATATAGTTGTTCAGAGTCTGCAACTCCCCTAAATTGTAAAATAAATGCTGCTGCAATTTAAATACTGGCCAATTTATGGATTAATGACATCACAGTGGACCACTCATTTGATGAGTGTGTGGGTTCTTTTCTACTTCCTAATTTTCTGCTTCAGAACTTAAAAGGGGTTCTATGTGATGACAGCAAAAGCAAATGAGCTACTGCAAAAATAGCGACTGCAATATGTCGTCTACACACAGAGCAACTACACACTGCAGTGATCTTCACAAATCACTAAAACTTTGCTGCACCCCCATTAACTTAAATAATCAACTCCGGGTTGCACGCAATTCCAGGAAAGGGATGAAACTTGGGAGGGGGCGATTTTCACTGGGGGAGGCAAGGTGAGAAGGGGAGCAAGTGAGGAGAAAAGGGGCAACTGCACATCTAAGATCCAGGGGGATTACAAACTGGGGGGTGGGGGAGGAGAACAACAGCACAACACATCATAGCAAAACAAGCATTTATCAATGCCAAATGTTTGCTTGCTGGCATTGGCATTGGTAATGTAGCAGTTAGAGAGCTGCATAATAGGAATGGCAGTGAAGTATTGAACTGAAGCCAACCCCACCACCACCCTGCAGAGACTGACAGGCATTGTGGTGTGCCTTTGGGTCATCATGCATAACGGCCATGCCATTTCACCACACCCTACCCTGCAGACACTGACAAGTGTCATGGTGTTCCTTGGGGTCTTTGGCCCTTATGCTCACCCCATTCCATCAGGAAATACGGTGAGATGGGTCCTGTATAGGAGAGTGGGGTGAACTTTGGGTCCGAAGAGTCCAAGGCACACCTCGATGCCTCTCGCTGGCTGCAGGGTGTGGAATGGTATGAGCATTACAGGAGAGAATCCCAAGTCGCACCCCTGATGCCTCTCAATCTCTACAGGCTGGGGCGTTATGGTCGGAAACCCTAACGCCTCAGGCGTTCATTGGCATTTTCACTCCAAATTTTCAACATGGTTTTTTGTGACCCCCACCTTATGAACAGTGGCAATATCAGTTTGTTAGGCCAAAAGCTGATTCTCGCACAGCAACTACACCATTTGGCACCACAGGTGCGAAAACACATTTCAAACAGGATGTAGAACAATGACAGCTGTACTGTTCATGGGGAAGTGCAAAAAATGGCAATGTTGAAATTCTACAGTGAAATTATTAAAAAAACTGGTGAAGTCACGAGCGTGCGTAGAAAATGCGCAACGCACACCCGTAATGCAATTAGTTTGGGGATTTTTTACAGCAGATTGTCAACACAGGGATTTTGTAACCTCTGTTCATGAACAGTGTCACTGTGATTTTCTTAATCTGTCCCGAACAGTGATTTCCCACAGCGACCATGCATTTCTGCGCTGTAAGTGCGAAAACACATTTTGGCCATGGTGTGAAAAATGACTCCTGTGCTGTTCATAAGGAAGTGTGGAAAAATGCAAGTTGTGAAAATCTGGACTGAAAATATTAGAAATCTATTAAGTTACGAGGGTGCGTGGAAACTGAGCAATGGTCACTCGTAACACAGTCATTTTATGGATGTATTTCGCCAAATTTTTAACATAGCCATTTTAGTATCTCTGTTCATGAACAGTGTCACTGTGATTTTCTTGATCTGTCCCGAACATTGATTTCGCACACCGACTGCGCCATTGTGCGCTTCATGCACGGAAACACATTTTGGGTCAGATGTGAGAAACGACAGCTATACTGCTCATAAGAAGGTATGGTAAAATGGCAATGTTGAAAATCTGGAGTGAACATATTAAAAATTCACGAACTTACAGGCATGCATAGGAACAGCGCAACGCATGCTCGAAAAACAGTCATTTTTGGGAATTTTTTCACCAAATTTTCAACATAGGGTTTTTGAGGGCCTACCTCATGAGTTGTGACATTGACATTTCATAAATCGGTCCCGAAAGGTGGTTCTGCACAGTGACCGCGAAATCACCTTTCAGGGCTGATTAACGCCATGACAGTGACAGAATTCATGAAGTGGGGTTCCAAAAACCCCATGTTGAAAATTTGGCAAAAAAATTCCCCAAAATGCACGAGATATGCACTAAAGTTGAAAAAACCCTATTTATTACATTATACAAGTTACCGCATTTCCTCAGTTCACAGTTGGCTTTGAAGAGTGAGCGTTTCCCAGTCCACGAAGATCATCGCGTAAGCTCAGGAGCTAAGTATGGGGTGAGGAGGGGTGTGGGGAGGCAGGATTAGGCGCGGGTGGGGAGATTGGGTCCAGGACAGTCAGCGAGGAAGGTTTTTCTTACTGGTTTCTTTTTTTTTTTTTTAGCAGGCAAGGGACTTGTGCCATGCTGGGTGGGCTCCCAGTGTGGCAGCTGGAAGGCTGTTTGGGGCCGTGGAGCCAACGGGATTGGGCACCTCGTCGGCCATACGATCTGTTGCCATGCTGGGTGGACTTCCAGCGTGGCACCCTGTAGTCTCTTGCGGGGGACAGTGGAGCCGATGGGGGACTGGGCACCCCCGTCGGCCATATGATCTGTTACCACACTGGGGTGGGCTCCCATCGTGGCATCTGGAACTCTATTGGGGGGGAGCGCAGCACAGCTGATGGGATTAGGCACCCCGTCGGCTATACAATGTGTGCATGGGGGAAGCATAAGCATGCAGTATGCGTGCGTGCGTGTGTGTGTGTGTGGAGGGCACGAGCCACAAGTATATCATTGCTCACTGAAGCGTATCTCCCTTTCAACTGTACGGCCACTGCATTTTCAACTGCTGTCATAGACAGCTGCAGAATTCATTGAGAACTGTGGCTGTGCCTGCAAATGCACTGACTGATTTGGAAGACAGGTGACACACCTCCGAAAACTCAGATGATGACACTATGTTTCTTGCACATGCATGCAGGCAAACATAAATAAATAAAAGGAAAAACAGAAATGGCCACAGAAACACCTAGCCTTGAACCAGGTCAAAGCCACCTAACAGAAACACAGTCAACGACTCTAACTGGCTACACCAAAGTGGCAGTTCGATGCCTCACCCCACAGCAGTGTATTTAACTAGTTAACAATCACTTCATCAGTCACTTTTTTTCTTGTAGCACCTCGCTGAAACAACCACATGCTCTAAAAACCATGTTGCCCCAAACGCATTCGCTCTTTTCCACTCACTATTACAGACTCGCCCATATGGCTTCGCTATTTATTTATTTTGTTTTTTGTTGTCCACGTAAGTGCACTAGACAAATTTTGCCTATTTTCAGGCATGACCTGGGGGAGGGGGGATACAGATGAATGCCAACTGACCTTGAACCAGATTAAGCTGCTGGTGGTATTTTTAGTGAATGGGGGAAATTTGGCCAGGGCACCGGGGAAATTCCCCTACTCGTCAGACGGGGAACCTCTGTCCAAGATGGCAGACACACCCTTTGCCTTCTGAGGAGGCAGCTATGGAGGTGGGAGATTTGGTCTCTGCTCCTACCTCTGATCAAATGGAGACCACGATGCCAACAACTGATGTTTTGCCTGTTGCTGTTCCTACTTCAACTTTAAGTTATGCTGCTCATACTAAGGATGCTATACATAGCCCTCTGCTTACTTCTTATGGAACTGACTTGCTGACGTGCGTGCCTACAGTCGACTTACTGGAGGATTTTACTTCATCTGATTCTGAAAAACACTGTTTGACAGCACAAGAGATCCGGGAGCGTTTTGCAACGGTGGAGCGCCGTTTTGCTAGTGCAAAACTGAAAATGCACAAAGATATGCAACGCCTGAGAGCCGACAGCACAGGTGCATCTTCCACTCGGGTGGAAGCTCTTGAAGATTTACCTGACTTGTCTCCTTTACTGCCTGTTGCTGTGACAGGCTCTGACCCGACCAGTGCGTCGGTAGCTGAAGCCCTACTGCCTGCTCCCCTACCGCTGCAGTACAAACGGATTTGGTTTCCTTTTCACAACCTGCTTCCATTCATCACAGAGTTCCTCACATGTACAAGACTTATCTACAGTAAATGCTCCCCTGCCGCCTGCAGTACAAACAGATTCGGTTTCCTTTTCACTACCTGCTCCTATTTCATCGCAGAGCTCCCTACATGTACAAGAATCATCTACAGTAAATACTAATAAAGCGCCTACCTGGACTGTTGAATCGGCGCTGAGAGGTGCTGGCTGGGTTTAGGTACTGTCCCAGGAAGTTGGAAGTCTGGTCCGTCTCCACTCGGTCCCCCGCTGAAGATTTTCCAGAGCTACAGAGCAAGATAGGTGCTTCAAAGGTCACTACTGACCCCTTGTGTCTCCTTCATGAACTGGAGCTTACACAGAACCCTGTGTTGGATTATCTGAAGGGTTCTCCACCTCAGGCTCCTCTTTCTACTACTTCTATAGAGGCTCTGGCTCCCCCACCACCACAGCCCCCCCCCTCAAAATATCAGGACCAAGCCATTCATATTCTTCATTCTTTAAATTTCCAATCCAGGCTGCTAAGAGACACAACGCTGTTCGCTTGGCATACCGGGGGGGGGGGTTACCTGAGCCACCTGATCAGGTCTATGTGGGACGTACACTTCTAAAGGATTCTTTAAAATTCTTTTCCCATGAAATATACATGTTAATTCATATCTCTGGTGAAACCACGTTTGACATTAGTTTCCAAACATCTAGGGGACTGGAGCGTTTTTGGTCAAAGTATAATTCTCTGCGGTCTACTGCATTATGGACCCCATTTCAGGCTATTCCTCTTTCTAAACCTACTTTTAAGATGATCACTATTCTGTTTCGTAATGAGGGAGTTGAGGTGGAGGATGTTGTGTATTGGCTGAAACAGCGTTAGACGCTCCAGGGACAGCCTGAAGCCATTTTGGATACCAAGAACATTTAGACTGTGGGCTGGAAGTTTAAAGTCTTGTTACGATCTAATGATTCTGGGGTTGTACATCTGCCTAACTCTTTTTCATAGGCCGAGATAGGGGGTCTTGTTCTACCCGGTCAGCTGAAGGCTTGCTATCGTGTGGTGACCCTGCACATCTTAGTAATGTATGTGATAAAATGAAATGCAACGCTCAGGGGAATTGGGCCAATATAGGGGCACACTGTTTGAATGAATGTAGATGTAACCTATGTGACGAACAGGGGCACACCTTTCAGAATTGTAAATGGGCTGTGCATAACCAGAAATTTCATGATGGTGGAGTGGACTACGCTTTATTATTACATTAGGAAAGAGAAGGTCTGCCTCCGGACCACCTTGGATGTACTCTCCCCTAAGGCAGCACAGCCCTACTGCAGGATTCAGTGCCTGTTGTATCCCCTGAGGTCATACCTCAGATAGTTTCCTTCATGGATGACCCTTGCCTGAGATTTCTCCTGTCCCTGATCCTGCCCAGTCTAATTTTCTTGTTCAGGACCCGGTCCCAGGTCCAAGTACTATGCTCCCCAAGTGCTTACAAGTGTCATCGAGAAGGTCACTGAGAAATAACCCTCGGGTTGCACCATCTCCTGTGAGTGGTCCGGACCCCCAGTGCCCTTATCTAATTCTTTTGAACTTCTCCAACCCCTTTCTGATGATGCTGGAGGTGAGTCGGACTCTTTCTCCATAGCTTCTTCTCTCCCTGACGGTACCACTGACTCTGAGTTGCAACTTGCACTGGCCTTTCTCAGTAGCGAAAGGCCAGAGTAAAACTTAAAGGGAAGAAGGTGGTTGGGAAAAGGAAATTGTAAAATGTATTTTTTGTCTGTTTTCCTTTTTTTTGTTGCTATGTTTCACTTTGTTTGCCATACTATTAATGTAAATAGTATGAAGCGTATGGCTAAAAGGAGATTGATTTTTTCCTTTCTACGGCTTTTGCCTTTGGGTTTAATTTTATTACAGGATACAAGACTTCATACTACACATGAGATCCGACAAGCACAACAGAACTGGTTACTGGGTCCTTCTTTTTGGTCTATTGGTCAGGACTCTTGTTCGGGATTGAGAATTTTAATTAATATCCCAGACTTCCATTTGCTAAAATTGTTTGATGTAGCCCCTGGTAGGGCGCTTATTATAGATTTTGTCATTGGGTACTGTCCTTACCGGGTGATAAACATTTATGCCCCTCAAATCAAAACTGAACACATAGCTTTATTTACTTTGCTTTGTCCTTATTTGCATACTTCCTTTCAGGTATTGTATGCTGGTGACTTTAATTGTGGCCTGAGTCTTCAAGATAAGAGCTCCTTTGCTGCTACAAAGAAACTGTTTTGTGATTCCCACGAATTGGGTAAATTGGTTCGAGTCACCCACTTAACGGACTCCTATCTCTCCTTTACTACACAACACACCCCTACCTTCCAAAAGGGTAAACTAGCCACACGTATTGAATATGTGTTTTCCTCTCCTACAGTACCAATTATTTCTGCCAAAGTTCAAGAGGTTGAGTTTTCTGATCATAAGCTGCTTTCTGTTGGTTTTGGTTCTGTTGTCTCTTCCCGTAAAGGTCCAGGTATTTGGAAATTCAACACATCTTTGTTGCAGATTCCGATGTTTATGCAGTCCTCCTGTCCTTCATACAAGCCCTAAATCTGTTTTTATTTGTTATGAAGATCCTGTTCAGTGGTGGTTAGACACGAAACATGATCTGGTCACTTTTTTAAAAACTTACAGTCGTTTAAAATGTAGGAGGGAATACCTAGACTATTTGCAGAAGAGGGTACATTTTCAGTCATTATTAACCATAGCGCATACAACGGGCAAGACCTTACTCAACAAATAAAAGTCCTACAGAATGATATGCTGACTTTCCAATTACGGCAATCACAACAACTTTATTACCAACATAAATTCTGTACTGTTGGAACACGTGATGTTATTTGTCCTTTGAATCTAATTCGCCTGACCAACAAAAATATGACGGTCTTCTAAATTAGAAGGGACCTTATGTTCCTCACAAACTGAGATTTGTCATATGGTAACAAAGTATACTACAGCCATTTTTCTCCCCCTACTGTGGCTGGTAACAGTGCGACTTTGTATAGTGGCCTTGATATCCAGCTCCCTCACAGCTATGTCAGGACCAGGCTTGTTCTCCTATCACGGAGCAGGATTTGACATTGGCTATTTCTTCATTACCTGTACAGAGAACTCCTGGTCCGGATGGTCTCCCTGCTGGCTTATATAAGGTGCTGGGTGACCATTTGGCCCCAGAACTTACATCTGTGTTTAATTCTCTGTTAACATGTGAATCTCTCCCTTTGGAATTTACTAAGGGTAATTTGATTTACATTTATAAACAGAAAGGTGATATCCATTCTCTAGAGAATTGGCGACCTTCATGTATGTTGAACACTGACTTTAAGCTCTTAACGAAAATTATTGTGAAGCGCTTGGTGAGGATAGTGGAGGTGGTTTTGCATCCCCCAATCCTGTTCTGTGCCTCAAGAATTTCTGATCATTTGATCCTTACGAATTATTTTCTCATGGCTATGCAGGTCTGGCTTGGGACTTGTTGTCTCCATAGATCAGAAGGCTGCTTTTGATTTGTTAGGCATGATTTTTTATGGGAAGCACTTCGTTTTCTGCATGTACCTGATGTTATGGTATGCTGGATTCATGCTTTCTATAGAACGGCTATTGTTGTGCCTGTAGTGAATGGTTGGATAGGACCCATGATCCCCATAAAAGGAGGTTCATCAGGGCTGTCCTTTAAGCCCATTGTTATATGTATTTTTTCTTGATGTTTTGCTCCATCGGTTGAATACTAATTCTCAGCTTCAGTCTATTTCTAGTTGTGCCTTATGCTTGCCTTGTAAGGCATCGTATATGCAGATGATGTTTGTTTTCTTGTAGCTGATGCAGCCTCAGTGATTCATTCTTCCATGAGTGCTCTATTTTGGAAACTTCTCTGGTGCTGTTTTAAATTACACTAAAAGTCTGGTTATTCGGGTCGGTTCAGTAACCTCCCCCTCGGACCGTATTGGCCCGTTACGTTTAGTTGAGGACCCTACTCGCATTTTGGGAATTTTTTTGGGGACACAGGACTCAGATTTTTTTAACTGAAATGTTAAACTGCAACAAGGTAAACTTCAGGTGGCCTCCTGGAACCGGGGGCAGATAGGGAAAAAGAAACGTGTTTTCTTAATTAAAAATTATTTGATCTCTACTTTCCTTTTTCTGAGTTATGTATTCCCTATTCCACGACAGCTAGAAACTGCTGTCTTTAGCCTGTTTTTTCAGGCTCTTTGGGGTAGTAGGTTAAACCCAATAAAGGAATATCACTTATTTACCTATCCCTGAGGGTAGCGTTTGTATGGTTAACCCTTTGTTATTTTTTCTTGTATTTTTTCACTGCAAACCTTAGGCCTTTATTGATTCATGCCCAAAGGGTGGGAACCCTGGTTTTATGACTCTTGTAGGATTTGGTTTCATCAACAGGAAACTAATTCTTAACTGTGTTAAGACAAACTACTGGTATATCAACTTATGTAAAACATATGTTTTACGTCTCAAAGAATGGAAGGTGTCTGTTCAGATGTTATTAAATCATTCACATAAAGTTTTATATAAGAAATTACTCCTGACGGTTTGTGCTGTATCAGTACCCTTTGATAAGTGTCCTGGTCAACACCTCCCTTCCCTTTTGTTCTTGTGGAAATGTAAGAGGGTTCCAGCCAAAATGTGGGATTTTCATTGGCTTTCATGCCATGAAAAGATTAATGTAAAATCAAATCATAAACATAAGCAGTCCCAAGATAGAATGTGTTCTCACTTATTATGTATTACAGAACTTGAAACTATCCCTCATTTATTTTTTGACTGTTCCTGTATCAAAAATTGGTGGTCCTTTTTGGCACAGGCATGGGATACCCCCTTGCTTCAGTCGGTTACTTATTTGAATCTTGTATACGGGTTTTCTTCTCCCCAGTGGTCAAAAATGGCACCAGGACACTTTAAACCTTGTTTTTGTCTGCATTAAATGGAATATTTGGATGGTGCGTTGCATGTTTTCTTTACAGCAAAAGGACTGCTCCTATTTGGAGCTCGAAAAAAAGATTGTACAAGATCTAAAAGAAATTTATGAGCATGAACGTATTTTATACTCAGATATGACACTTTTGGAACTTTGGAAAGCACTTCCTTGGATCACTGACTCTGATTTTGCAGTTACCTGAATGATTGTATAATACTTATCCTGTTTTCCTTTGTTTTTGTATTGTGCTTTGTCTGCTATTGACGATTTTGTCTCAATAAAACTTCCCCTACTCTTCGGTAGGGGACACTTGGTCTCGTTGATGGAGGTCTCAGTTTGTGCTGAGATGGAAATGGAGGAGGTTGTGGAGCAGGTCCTTCATGTGCAGAATGCTGCTAATACTGATACTATGCAAGAGACATTTGACTGTGGAGCTATGGTTCGTGAAGCGAGGGGACGCCTTTGGCTCTCTCGGATTCATCATTAGTTGTGCAGGTGGAGCTACAGTTTCTGCTGGAGAAATTGGGAGTGGAACCAATGATCATGACTACGGACTTTGTTTCAGGAGACTTTCCCCTGCTACTTCCGACAGGAGAGACTTATTGCTGCGTGCACCTGGGCCGCTCCGAGAGATTAAGTCTATAGCCGAGACCGGCGGTCTCCATGTCGCAGATATTTCGGCAGCAATTGAATAGAAACTAAGCAAGCTGCTGTGGAGTGTAACTGGACTGCTTCGATGTGCTTGTACATGCGGGCTGGACTCAGTCATCCTGGGTGTCTGATTCTGGATCGTTCATGGAATGAAGAGGAGAACAGAGTTTTATACTCACCAAACAGGCCTGCAATGAACTTATTGAGCTCAAATAAGGTACCAAAACTACAGAGACACGATACGAGTGGAAAGACTGTTACTGCTCGACTACCAAAAGACTAGGGGGAGATTGTGGATGCTGAGTTAAATAGTAAGACTTTGCAGGTTGCTCTGATTGTGGGGGATTCTATTTCAGTTTTGGATGTTTCCTGCCCAGGGGAGGATTCCAAGGGGTTTGTTAATGTAGGGGCTTCGGTAGGTACTCCACCTACTACTTCTGTGTCCCCAGCCTGTGTGGAAAGCCTCCCCAGTAGTGCAGGGACATGATAATACTCCTCCTTGCCACAAAATGATTCTTCAGCCTTAGGGATAGCTCCTTAGTGGTAGCTCTCATAGGAGTGATTCTAAACATCTTCTTGTAGGAGGATGTCTACTCCTGTTTCAGATGTAGTAAGGGCAGCACTCTGCTACCCTTCTGGATGACCCAGGAGGGTATCAGGTACTAATTTTACTTCAGCTCGAGTCCCAGGCAGGAGGCCTCCTCTTTCTGATTTGTTTAAAAATAATCTAGAGCAATCCCTAGAGTAATGTCTGCGTAGTATTAGATTATAAGGGGGGGTCTCACTGAACACCCAGATAGGTATTATGTAGCTAGAATGCTACTAAAGAATTCCATGCGTTTTCAGGCCTCTGATATATATGCCCTTATACATATATCAGGAGAAGACACATTTGACGTTAGTTTTAAAACAAATGTGGGTTTGGAAAAATTTTGGCACAAGTATGGCACTTTGAAATAGACTCCTCTATGGACCCCCTTTTATGTTATACCATTGACAAAACCGGTTAATAGGACTGTTACAATCATGTTTTGTAATGAAGGGTCAGTATTAGTGATATATATCATTGGCTGCAAAACAGGTGTAGTATTTTGTCCTCCTGAAGCTATAATTGATTCTGAAGGTCTGTGGACGGGGGTGGAAATTTCGAGTTAAGCTTTTCAGGTTAATTCTGAGATAATGCATCTTCCTAATAGTTTATTTCTTGGTAAGGATAGGGTAGTCTGTTTCTGCGGGGCAGCCTAGGGCTTGCTGCAAGTGTGGAGCTCACACCCACTTGAGTAGTCCCTGTGACTTATTGATATGTAGTCTTTGCAGGGAGTTTGGCCACCCTAGTGTGAATTGTGACAACATTTATCAATGTAATCTCTGTGACAAAAAGGGTCACGCATATCATCAGTGTCCATGGGCTAGTAGGAATAGTACTGAGGTTTGGAATCAGGACAATTTGGTGCAGAAGGCACAGGACAAACAGGAACAGAAGCAGAAAGTCATTATCCCTGCCCTTCTCAGGAGTCACCTCCATCTGCTCCGCAGCCGACTGCCACCTCAGAGGTTGTGCACCCGGAGGTGGATGGGGACTTCCCTCCAGTGGAGATGGAGGTTCGGATGATGGATCTTGAAGCTTCTCTGCCTGAGACTCAATAACCAATTGAGTCATGAGATTTAGGTGATCCCATAGAGGGTGTGGAAGGTTCCTCTCAAAATAGGAGTGTTACTAGAGCTATGGCTTGGAAATCACAAATGGTTTGTGATATCCCAACGACTAATGCCTATGATTTATTGTGGGGGGGAATGAATCAGATGTAGACACTAAAGCCTCTGTGCTTCACTCTGATGTGGATGTTCCAAGTGTTAGGCCACCAAGTACAGTTAAAAGGAAAAAGGATAAGAAGAAAAAGGGAGGGAAGAAGCGTAAAAATATGGCCACTCTGGATGACAGTGGATAATTTCTTTTCTGCACGTCACTGGCACAGTTTCGGATCTCTTCTTTGAATGTTTGTAGTTTTTGGAACTACAAAAAGCAGACTGCCTTTTTTCATTTTGCAGCTACATTGGACACTGATATTGTCCTTTTACAAGAGACAAGACTTAAAACCCTTTTTGAAATTCGGCAGGACCAAAGGGGTTGGGTATGGGTACCCTCCTATTGGACTTTTGGAGAAAAGACGGCGGATGGCATTGCCATATTGTTTAAATCCACTGCCTTTTCCATAACTAGGATTATTGATGTTCTTCCGGGCAGGGCTTTGATAATTGATTGTAGATTTCAAGATTTTTTCTTTCACATAGTGAATGTTTATGATCTGCAGTCTAAAGCTGCTAGAATACGCTAATTTGATTTAATTAAACCCTTTCTTTGTACGCAAAAACATGTAATTTGGGGTGGAGATTTTAACTGCAGTCTGGATAATTCATGCAGGAAGGAAGTTGGTAAGAAGGTGTATTGTGATTCTTTAGCATTAAAAAACCTAATTAAAGATGCAGATTTAACAGATGCTTATAGGACGCTGTGGTCAGATGCAGGGGTTACTTTTATAGATATATATATATATATATATATATATTACTAGGATAGATTATCTTTTACTCTAAATATTGTAGAGGTGCAGGTTTTTGTACATCCTAATGAATTCTCTGATCATCATTTGCTAACTGGGGTATTTAATTTGGGATCTGCTCCCTATATTTCTTTCTCAAGGAGTCACTGTGGAGACTTAATGGTTCTCTTCTTCAACAAAATGGTATAGTGCAACAGGTAAAACCCTTTACAAGCTAGAATATCAGTTCTCTGCATTTATGATTCTCTCTGGGTATGGTGGAAGGATACTAAAACAGAGCTGAAGTCTCTTTTCAGAGTGTGGGAAATGACAAGTTAGAAACAGATATATGCAATATCTCGGATACAGGGACCAATTACATAAACTTTTGTGTTTATCAGCTTCCTTCTGCCCATTATACAGCACAAATAGCGAAACAAAAAAAATGTATGTTTGCCAGTCAATATTATAGGGCACAAACTCTAGAAATGAAATGCAATTTGGTACATCTCATTCACCTTCAGCAGACCCTTTTATGGCATTTAGAGAAAGGTTGCATGCTACAGTAATGTCGGGTCTTTATCATCCTGACAGTACCACAGATACTTCAGTTACTGGTATGCAATCTATTACTCAGTCACATTTGAGATTGATGTTCGGTACTGCCCTGGTTTTAAATATGTCCCTAGCAGACGTATTTACGGCACCAGCCCCAAAGGTATCTACTTTTTTAGCCTCGGATTTTGTGCTCCCGATCACAAAGGAAGAGGTGGCTCTGGCTATAGCACAACTCAAATTAGGGGTTGTCCCAGGTTTAGATGGATTTACACATGAATTTTATAAAACATTTACTGAGGATTTGACTGAAGTCTTGGCCACGGTCTATAATGATACTCTGCACGAGGTAGATGGAGGTCAGGATTTTGGGATTGCAGTTTTGAAGTTTATTTATAAAAAAGGTGATAGGTTTTCTTTAGATAATTGGAGACCACTTAATCTCCTCAACACTGAGTATAAAATTCTCACCAAATTCTAAGTAGTAGGTTACAGAAGATGGCTCGGGAAGTGATAGATATTTCACAGATGTGTGCCATTCCTGGAGAAATGTTCAGAATAATTGTGTTTTATTGAGAGAAATTTTGAAGCTAAAGTGACACGTCAGATCAGAGGCTTTGTTTTATCATTGGATCAGGCCAAAGCCTTTGATAAGATACAACATAATTCCTTATTTCAGGTTTTGGAACTGTACGGTATACCTCTGGTGTTTCTTACATGGCTTATGCACTTGTACTCCTTTGCCGGATTTAGATCATTGATAAATGGTTGTTTGGATGACTTTATTCCTTAACGCACTGGCATCAGACAAGGTTGTCCAATAAGCCCATTATTGTATACCTTTGCTTTAGACCCAATTATAAAACAGATTAAGTGGGATACCCAGATTATTGGTTTGGCCCCATATTCTAATTTATGTCTGGAAAAAATATCTGCTTATGCAGATGATGTGGTTTTATTTGTCCAGAATAAAACTGCAGGGGATAAGGCGGTCCAGATATTCCAAAGCTTTTCGAATATATCATCGGGTACTCTAAATATACAGAAGAGTGTTTCTATTCCTTTAGATAATGATTCTATACGGATTCCGGATGTGGGGGGTATAAGGACAATCACTGACCCACAACAAATTCTGGGGGTATGGTTTAATGTCTCAGATGCAGCTACTTTTAATAGGGAGAAAACATTGAGTATTTGTGAAAATAAAGTTAGGATTTGGAAAGCATGGAATTTGGGGAAGAGGAAAAGGGTCATGATCATGAGGAAATTTTTACTTCCTATCTTCTTATATTTAAGCTATATATATGCCCCCCAATCACTTGGAGACACGTATATTCAGTGCCTTTTTTCAAATGATTTGGGGTAGTAGACTTAACCCCATTAAGTGAGAAATCACATATTTACCTTTTAAGAGAGGAGGTATTGGGATGACTAATCCCGTTGCTTTCTTTGACTCCTTTTTTCTTTATCACATATTGTATTGTGGGAGACATAATACTCGTGCTAATTGGGATCTTTGGGTGAGTAGTTCTATGAAGGGAGTTGTTGAAAAGTGGGATGTCTTACCTCCTAAACTTACATGACATTTAAGTATCCCTCCCTATGCGGTAGATTGTTTTAAGAAACTGAGACAATGGAAACTACAGAAATCATCTCTTCTTCCTCTTAGCAGGAAGCAGGTATATCAGAAAATTATAAGTATTACAGAGCCTTTGCTTCTATTTCCAGAATGCACCCCTTCAAAAATTAAGTTTGCTTTACGGCTTATTCTTGACAAATGGATTCCACAACATATGTGGGATGTCACGTGGTTATGTTATCATGGCAGATTAAATGTACGTGGAAATTTAAAACATAAATACTTCCAAGAGAGGTACTGTCCTGAACAAACGAGTATACAACTTGAAGAAACCATGCAATGCTTTTTTTTTGAATGTGAGAATACTCGACTGTTATGGAAAACTTTAGCGTTTAAATGGCAATGGCCTTTTTTAAGTAGAATTACTTACCAGACATTGATGCTGGGTGAATTTTCTGGTATATGGGGTAAATTTCATTAGAGTACATTAAGAGTTATTTTTTTCTATTTGCAAATATTTTTTATGGCAAGCTAGATGTCAGTATGTTTTACAGCAACTTCACTCCTCTCCTCAGAGTATTATATTACAAATTGAAACAGCTATTTCTAGGGACATGGATATGTTGTTCAATCCACACTTACTGGCAGGGTCCTTGCCACTTTAAATCTTGACGGAAGGTCTTCAAGCTGGCTCCTCCCACCCACCCGGGTGGTAAAACTCGGCTCCGCCCCATGACACCAGATCTTCCTTACTGCTTGGAAGCTCAGGTTCCTTCCTCTGTGCTCTCGTTTTAGGCCTGGATCCAAACTCTTGGTTAACCCGAAACTAATTTTAAATTTACAAGACTTCAGTCTTTATCTTCCTTGCGGTTGCGATGGACAAATTGACTCCTGGATTTCCTTCGGTGCCCGTGGGCAGAAGATATCCTGGACAATCCGCACTCCACGTCGTTTACTGCCTGGGGCTTGAACATGATCGCAGGCCTGCAACTTGTGCAAATCCTTTTGGCCACGGTCTTAGAGGATCATGCTGCCAAACTACAACTTGGGCACCCGGAAGCGTTATCCTCTGGTCAAGTCGAAGGAGGCCCATTGGGTGTGTGTCTGCAGGGCTCAGCTGAACAGCCTGAGCAGATGATCACCCTCGAGGAGGAAGCGGCCCAGGCCACAGCATCATCTTCATCAGTTGCAGCATTTATCCCGCTCTCCTTGGGCTCCTCCTACACAGCTTTGTTCAAGAAGCTTTGTCAATCCCTCTCCACCAAGGGAGAGGGGCCTTCAGGACATTCCTCTCGGTCCAAAAGGAAGGACTCTAAGGGTAAGTCCCACTGTCGACGTTCGTGGGAGCGGGAGTGGTCCCCTTCCCCGGATAGTCGACACTCGACTTCGCTTCACGGTGTCCCCATCAGGTCAGCCGGCCGAGACACCCGTTGATGCAGTCGAGATTTTTCTCGACCCGTTGGATGGGCTGTCGACTGGAGAAGCCAACAACCCTTCTTCACCGGTGCCCCCGGTGGAAACCGAGGACTTACCTGTGCCTCCTGTGCTGAAGTCCCCGGTTAAGGTCCCTGAACTGAGGGAGGAGCGGGTTTCCCTGCCCCCTCTCAGACCCACCCTCAGAAACACCAAAGGTCTCGGTCTCAGACCTCTTCCCGGTCTAGCTGATCCCATCAACATCGGCGGTCTCGGTCTCGGCACTGTGGAAAGCAGCGGCACCACTCATCCTCATCTTCGTCCTCTTTGGAGGATAGGTTCCAGTGCAAATTACGTCGGCGCTATGAGGATCTAATGTGGCAGCAGCTCCTTTTGACCAGGAATAAGCCAACTCCATCGCCTTCCCCAGCCATTAAGTGGCTGTAACCGGAGCGGCCAAAACAACCCCTCGTTGTAGTCGAGAAGCCGAAGCTAGCACCGGTTGTTTGGCTGAAACCAGCTGTGCCACCCATTCTGGTGGAACCCCCGCCTCCACAACCTAAAACTGGGGCCTCGACCAAGGATTCTCAGTCGGGTCAGGGCTTGCCCCATCGGTTGTTGGTCACCCTCACTCCCGATTGACCTCGGCAGATGGAGGGTGGCTCAGGTTCTCGGCAGCTGTTTGCAGACTCCTTGGAGTCTGACGATGACTCCTCCTTGTTCTCCAGGCTGCTTGACCTGGAGTCCACCGGGGGTCAGTCAGTGGGCGAGCCCATCCTCGTTTCTTGGAATGCTTTGACTCATCTCAGAGTCCACTGGGATGAAACTCAAACCCGTTTCTAAATGGGCCAAGTAACCCCTCAGGAGATAATGGACTGAGGATTCCCCACGAGAGCCTTCCAGTGGCTGAAGCCATTGTTGGCCCGGCCCTGGAGCTATGGCAGTGGCCAGCTTCTCGTCCAGTACCTTCAGCCAGAATGGCTCAGAAGTATGCTGTTCCCACTGGTTCATGCTCCGGTTTCTCGGAGCACCCCTCCGTGGAGGGGCTAGTGACCAACAGCATTTTCCAGCGTTCCGGGAATGCTCAGGATGTGGACAAGCCACCCGATAAGGAGTCCAAGAAACTGGACTACTCTGGGCGGAAAGTCTATACGGCTTCCTCGCTAGGCCTTCGTCAGGCCAGCTTGGCCATTCTAATGGCACACTTTTCACATGCCCTTTTGGGCTCCCTGGATGAGGTGATTCCTCATCTCCCGGCTGACCTTCAGATGATGGTCAAGCAGGTGCAGGATCAGGGAAGGGCGGTGGCCAAGCAGCTCAGACTTCCTGGACATCACTGACTCGTGTGCCGGTCAGTAGCAACCGCAGTGGTCATGCGCCACAGAGCTTGACTGCAGATCTCTACCTTACGGCAGATACCCAGCACAAGCTGGCAGATGTTCCTTCTTGAGTACCAACTTGTTCGGTCCCGGGTGGAGGGTCATCTGCAAAGGATCGAGAAGTCCAATGCCACCATGGACTCGGTCACGTCTGCCCAGAAGGACAAAGGCCACCAGCAGCAGCATAAGCCCTTTCATCCTTCAGCCCCTGCAGCATGTCCGGCCCAGCAACACCAGCATCAGGGCCAGCAGGCTCGTGCCTTGCACCCCAAAGCCAAGCCTGCTGCCTTCAACAGGAAGCCAGGAGGGAAGGTCCAGGAGGCTCCTCGGCTGGTCCTTCCTCCAAGCCTGCCAGTGATGGGCTGAGGGTGCTGCCCCAACCTCATCACTCCTCCCGGGTTCCCCCGTGAGAAACAGCTCCGACACTTCCTTTCCGCCTGGTCCAATATCACCACAGACCGCTGGGTGCTGGAAGTGGTAGGAAAGGGTCTGCCTCTGGAATTTGAGCAGTCCCCACCCTATCGAGCTGTCACCCCACGGGGGGCTATGGGGTCCGCAGCCTCTCTGTTGGCTCATTGAGCCGACACTGCCCTGCTCCTCCAGAAGGAAGTGATCAAGGAGGTGGTGGATCCTCCACCAGACCCAGGGTTTGTGTCCAGGTACTTCCTGGTCCCAAAACGGACGGGAAGGGGGGGAGCTGGTGCCCCATTCTAGACCTACATGACCTGAACAAGTTTCTAAGGTCTCGTACCTTCAGGATGGTCACTCTGGCTCAGATCATTCCATCCTTGGAACGAGGCATGTGGTTCTGCTCTCTGGACCTCTAGGATGCATTCTTTCATGTCCCAATCTGTCCGTCTCACCAGCGATTCCTCCACTTCAGGGCAGAGGGATCCCTTTATGAGTTCTGGGCCATGCCCTTCAGCCTCTCTCTCCCAGCTCCCAGGGTCTTCACCAAATGCATGGCAGTGGTGACATCATTCCTCGGTGCTGAAGGGTCCCAGTGTACCCTGCCTGGATGATTGGCTGAATGCAGCCCCTCCAGGCCAGAGGCGGAGCAGTCCAGGGATCTGACCCTCCAGGTCTGCTCTCAGCTTGACCTCCTCATCAATGAGGCCAAATCAGAACTCATGCCAATGCAGGTGATTCAGTTCACCAGGGCAGAGCTCAACTCTCTTCGAGCCAGAGCATGGCTCCCGGTGGACAGGGCCGAGGTTCTTTCCTCCTTTGCTCAATCATTTCTGGTTGGGCAATTGAGCCCTTCCAGGACTTCCTGCACCTCCTGGGCCTCATGGCAGCCTGCACTAGCGTGGTCCATTGGGACTGCTGGCATATGCGTCCCCTGCAATGGGGGCTGGCCCACCAATGGTCACAGCGCTCCAGTCCTCTGGACCAGCCAGTGACAGTGACCCAGGAGATAGGGAACACTCTCCAGTGGTGGATCATTCTGGCTCATCTGCAGGGGGTATCCCGTTCGTCTGCCCAGAACCGATGGTCACTCTAACAACCGACGCCTCTCTGATGGTTGGGTTGCCCATCTGGGGGAGCTCAGAGCGCACGGCCTATGGTTCCCTCAGGAGTCTCAATACCACATCAACCTGCTGGAGCTTTGAGTGGTCTGACTAGCTCTCATGGCCTTCGCTCCATTTGTACGGGGTCAAGTGGTCCAGGTCCAGACGGACAACACCACGACCATGTACTACCTAAACCGCCAGGGCGGGACGCACTCCTTGCCTCTGTGCAAGGAGGATCTCCGCACTTGGTCTCTCATGAGCAGACTGGAGCCGGATCTCCTAGCCATCCATGTGGCAGGAGCCTCCAACACTCTGGCTGATGCCCTAAGCCAGATAGATGTTGCATCTCATGAGTGGTCTCTCCTGTCGGAGGTAGTACACAGTCTATTCTCCCAATGGGGCACACCTCAGGTGGACCTGTTTGTCTCAAGGGAGAATGCAAAGCTGAGGCTGTTTCATGCCCGCCCCCCTCAGCAGGGCTCGCTGCAGGGGCATGCCTTCTCGAGGCTGTGGACCCCAGGCCTCTTCTATGCCTTTCCCCCATTTCCCTTGATTCACAAGGTGCTTCTCAAGGTGAGGAGGGACAAGGCGCAGGTGAATCTGGTAGCCCCAGACTGGCCCCACCAGTTCTGGTATCCAGATCTCCTGAGCCTCAGCTCCAGGCTCCCGAGGCAGCTTCCAGCCCGCCCAGACCTGATCTCAGTCAACCAGGGGAAGGTACTCCACCCGGACCTTCAATCCCTGCACCTGACGGCCTGGTTCCTGAGCGGCTAAAGTTCCAGGCCATGGGTCTTTCCGACAAGGTCCTCAACGTTGTTGAGGCATCCCGTAAGGAGTCAACCAGAAAATGCTATGCCTTCAAATGGAAGAGATTCTCCATTTGGTGTCAGGATAAGGGGTTAGATCCTTCCTCTTGTTCCTTGGCCAGCATTCTGGACTACCTATGGTCCCTTTCTCAGCTAGAACTTCAGTCGATGACCCTTAAGGTGCACCTGGCACGCTGCTTACCGGGCGCGGGCTGGAAAGCAGTCGGTGGCGCAGGAAAAGGTGGTCGGGCGCTTTTTCAAAGGCCTTGATCACATAACCCCTCCTGTGCGAGAACCTCCACCTCCATGAGATCTACTGCTGGTATTGGCTAAGCTCATGGGCAAGCCATTTGAACCAATGCACAGGTGTGATATCTCCCACCTGACATGGAAGACTGCCTTCTTGGTGGCTATCACATCAGCCAGAAGGATGGGAGAGCTCCAGGTGCTTTCTATCGAGTCTCCTTATCTGGTCTTCCACAGGGACAAGGTTGTCCTGCGCCCCCACCCGAAATTCCTTCCGAAGGTGGTGTCGGAGTTTCACCTTAACCAGGTGTTAACTCTACCAGTGTTCTACCACAATCACACCTTGGAGGCTGAATATAGGCTCCATACTTTGGACCCTAGAAGAGCGCTCTCTTGTTATAAGGAGCGGATGGCTGAAGTTCGGGGACAGGTTACGTCAGCTGTTTGTCACCTACTCTGAAGCCGCACCTGGCAGACCATGGCCAAGCAGGCGATGGCAGGTGGTTCACCTCCTGCATAGATCTCTGCTATGGGTTGGCGGATATGGAGCCTCCCAGAGGGATAGAGCTCATTCTACCCGCCATACTGCTGCTTCAGTGGCTGCTCCCAGGGATGTCCGTATCCAGGAAATCTGCAGGGCTGCTACCTGGAAGTCAGCACACACCTTCATTACCCACTACCACATCGACCTTGAGTCATGGCGGGATGCTGGTTTTGGGACCTCAGTTCTCCAGTCCTTATTTCCCAAGTAGGGGGTGCGCGCCTTGCCTCCCTCCTCCTCCCAGAGAACTGCTAGGAGTCTGCCAGTAAGTGTGGATTGAACAACATATCCATGTCCCTAGAAATACAGGTTACTCACCTGTAACAGGAGTTCTAGGAATGGTATATATTGTTCATCCACTTGAAAAATGACTCCTGTGCTGTTCATAAGGAAGTGTGGAAAAATGCAAGTTGTGAAAATCTGGACTGAAAATATTAGAAATCTATTAAGTTACGAGGGTGCGTGGAAACTGAGCAATGGTCACTTGTAACACAGTCATTTTATGGATGTATTTCGTCAAATTTTTAACATAGCCATTTTAGCATCTCTGTTCATGAACAGTGTCACTGTGATTTTCTTGATCTGTCCCGAACATTGATTTCGCACACCGACTGCGCCATTGTGCGCTTCATGCACGGAAACACATTTTGGGTCAGATGTGAGAAACGACAGCTATACTGCTCATAAGAAGGTATGGTAAAATGGCAATGTTGAAAATCTGGAGTGAACATATTAAAA
The DNA here is from genome assembly GCA_016271365.2 of Neoceratodus forsteri. Lineage (NCBI taxonomy): Eukaryota > Metazoa > Chordata > Ceratodontiformes > Ceratodontidae > Neoceratodus > Neoceratodus forsteri. The sequence continues at coordinate 275,800,523 of CM028138.1, read as the reverse complement.
ATTCACGAACTTACAGGCATGCATAGGAACAGCGCAACGCATGCTCGTAAAACAGTCATTTTTGGGAATTTTTTCACCAAATTTTCAACATAGGGTTTTTGAGGGCCTACCTCATGAGTTGTGACATTGACATTTCATAAATCGGTCCCGAAAGGTGGTTCTGCACAGTGACCGCGAAATCACCTTTCAGGGCTGATTAACGCCATGACAGTGACAGAATTCATGAAGTGGGGTTCCAAAAACCCCATGTTGAAAATTTGGCAAAAAAATTCCCCAAAATGCACGAGATATGCACTAAAGTTGAAAAAACCCTATTTATTACATTATACAAGTTACCGGCATTTCCTCAGTTCACAGTTGGCTTTGAAGAGTGCAGACGTGTTCCCAGTCCACGAAGATCATCGCGTAAGCTCAGGGCTAAGTATGGGGTGAGGAGGGGTGTGGGGAGGCAGGGTGAGCGCGGGTGGGGGAGATTGGGTCAGGACAGTCAGCGAGGAAGGTTTTTCAGGTTTCTTTTTTTTTTTTTTAAGCAGCGACGGGACTTGTGCCATGCGGAGTGGGCTCCCAGTGTGGCAGCTGGAAGGCTGTTTGGGGCCGTGGAGCCAGCAGGGATTGGGCACCCGTCGGCCATACGATCTGTTGCCATGCTGGGGTGGACTTCCAGCGTGGCACCCTGTAGTCTCTTGCGGGGGACAGTGGGCCGATGGGGACTGGGCACCCCGTCGACCATATGATCTGTTACCACACTGGGGTGGGCTCCCATCGTGGCATCTGGAACTCTATTGGGGCGCAGCACAGCTGATGGGATTAGGCACCCCGTCGGCTATACAATGTGTGCATGGGGGAAGCATAAGCATGCAGTATGCGTGCGTGCGTGTGTGTGTGTGTGGAGGGGGAGCACGCATGAGCACGCGATATCTTATCATTGCTCACTGAAGCGTAGCTCTCCCTTTCAACTGTACGGCCACTGCATTTTCAACTGCTGTCATAGACAGCTGCAGAATTCATTGGAGAACTGTGGCTGTGCCTGCAAATGCACTGACTGATTTGGAAGACAGGTGACACACCTCCGAAAACTCAGATGATGACACTATGTTTCTTGCACATGCATGCAGGCAAACATAAATAAATAAAAGGAAAAACAGAAATGGCCACAGAAACACCTAGCCTTGAACCAGGTCAAAGCCACCTAACAGAAACACAGTCAACGACTCTAACCGCTACACCAAAGTGGCAGTTCGATGCCTCACCCCACAGCAGTGTATTTAACTAGTTAACAATCACTTCATCAGTCACTTTTTTTCTTGTAGCACCTCGCTGAAACAACCACATGCTCTAAAAACCATGTTGCCCCAAACGCATTCGCCGCTCTTTCCACTCACTATTACAGACTCGCCCATATGGCTTCGCTATTTATTTATTTTGTTTTGTTGTCCACGTAAGTGCACTAGACAAATTTTGCCTATTTTCAGGCATGACCTGGGGGAGGGGGGATACAGATGAATGCCAACTGACCTTGAACCAGATTAAGCTGCTGGTGGTATTTTTAGTGAATGGGGGAAATTTGGCCAGGGCACCGGGGAAATTCCCCTACTCGTCAGACGGGGAACCTCTGTCCAAGATGGCAGACACACCCTTGCCTTCTGAGGAGGCAGCTATGGAGGTGGGAGATTTGGTCTCTGCTCCTACCTCTGATCAAATGGAGACCACGATGCCAACAACTGATGTTTTGCCTGTTGCTGTTCCTACTTCAACTTTAAGTTATGCTGCTCATACTAAGGATGCTATACATAGCCCTCTGCTTACTTCTTATGGAACTGACTTGCTGACGTGCGTGCCTACAGTCGACTTACTGGAGGATTTTACTTCATCTGATTCTGAAAAACACTGTTTGACAGCACAAAGAGATCCGGGAGGCGTTTGCAACGGTGGGCGCTGCGTTTGCTAGTGCAAAACTGAAAATGCAAAGATATACAACGCCTGAGGCCGACAGCACAGGTGCATCTTCCACTCGGTGGAAGCTCTTGAAGATTTACCTGACTTGTCTCCTTTACTGCCTGTTGCTGTGACAGGCTCTGACCCGACCAGTGCGTCGGTAGCTGAAGCCCTACTGCCTGCTCCCCTACGCTGCAGTACAAGCGGATTTGGTTTCCTTTTCACAACCTGCTTCCATTCATCACAGAGTTCCTCATATGTACAAGACTTATCTACAGTAAATGCTCCCTGCGCCTGCAGTACAAACAGATTCGGTTTCCTTTTCACTACCTGCTCCTATTTCATCGCAGAGCTCCTCATGTACAAGAATCATCTACAGTAAATACTAATAAAGCGCCTACCTGGACTGTTGAATCGGCGCTGAGAGGTGCTGGCTGGGTTTAGGGTACTGTCCCAGGAAGTTGGAAGTCTGGTCCGTCTCCAATTCGGTCCCCCCGGCCTGAAGATTTTCCAGAGCTACAGAGCAAGATAGGTGCTTCAAAGGTCACTACTGACCCCTTGTGTCTCCTTCATGAACTGGAGCTTACACAGAACCCTGTGTTGGATTATCTGAAGGGTTCTCCACCTCAGGCTCCTCTTTCTACTACTTCTATAGAGGCTCTGGCTCCCCCACCACCACAGCCCCCCCCCTCAAAATATCAGGACCAAGCCATTCATATTCTTCATTCTTTAAATTTCCAATCCAGGCTGCTAAGAGACAAGCTGTAAGCTTGGCATACCGGGGGTTACCTGAGCCACCTGATCAGGTCTATGTGGGCGTACACTTCTAAAGGATTCTTTAAAATTCTTTTCCCATGAAATATACATGTTAATTCATATCTCTGGTGAAACCACGTTTGACATTAGTTTCCAAACATCTAGGGGACTGGAGCGTTTTTGGTCAAAGTATAATTCTCTGCGGACTACTGCATTATGGACCCCATTTCAGGCTATTCCTCTTTCTAAACCTACTTTTAAGATGATCACTATTCTGTTTCGTAATGAGGGAGTTGAGGTGGAGGATGTTGTGTATTGGCTGAAACAGCGTTGTGACGTCCAGGGACAGCCTGAAGCCATTTTGGATACCAAGAACATTTAGACTGTGGGCTGGAAGTTTAAAGTCTTGTTACGATCTAATGATTCTGGGGTTGTACATCTGCCTAACTCTTTTTTCATAGGCCGAGATAGGGGGGTCTTGTTCTACCCGGGTCAGCTGAAGGCTTGCTATCGGTGTGGTGACCCTGCACATCTTAGTAATGTATGTGATAAAATGAAATGCAACGTCTGTGGGGAATTGGGCCACATAGGGGCACACTGTTTGAATGAATGTAGATGTAACCTATGTGACGAACAGGGGCACACCTTTCAGAATTGTAAATGGGCTGTGCATAACCAGAAATTTCATGATGGTGGAGTGGACCAGCGCTTTATTATTACACAGGCGCAGAAGGCCCGTCTCCGGACCACCTTGGATGTACCTCCCCCTAAGGCAGCACAGCCCTTACTGCAGGATTCAGTGCCTGTTGTATCCCCTGAGGTCATACCTCAGATAGTTTCCTTCATGGATGACCCCTTGCCTGAGATTTCTCCTGTCCCTGATCCTGCCCAGTCTAATTTTCTTGTTCAGGACCCGGTCCCAGGTCCAAGTACTATGCTCCCCAAGTGCTTACAAGTGTCATACGTAGAAGGTCACTGAGAAATAACCCTCGGGTTGCACCATCTCCTGTGAGTGGTCCGGAACCCCCAGTGCCCTTATCTAATTCTTTTGAACTTCTCCAACCCCTTTCTGATGATGCTGGAGGTGAGTCGGACTCTTTCTCCATAGCTTCTTCTCTCCCTGACGGTACCACTGACTCTGAGTTGCAACTTGGCACTGGCCTTTCTCAGAAGCGAAAGGCCAGAGTAAAACTTAAAGGGAAGAAGGTGGTTGGGAAAAGGAAATTGTAAAATGTATTTTTTGTCTGTTTTCCTTTTTTTGTTGCTATGTTTCACTTTGTTGCCATACTATTAATGTAAATAGTATGAAGCGTATAGCTAAAAGGAGATTGATTTTTTCCTTTCTCGGCTTTTGCCTTTGGGTTTAATTTTATTACAGGATACAAGACTTCATACTACACATGAGATCAAACAAGCACAACAGAACTGGTTACTGGGTCCTTCTTTTTGGTCTATTGGTCAGGACTCTTGTTCGGGATTGAGAATTTTAATTAATATCCCAGACTTCCATTTGCTAAAATTGTTTGATGTAGCCCCTGGTAGGGCGCTTATTATAGATTTTGTCATTGGGTACTGTCCTTACCGGGTGATAAACATTTATGCCCCTCAAATCAAAACTGAACACATAGCTTTATTTACTTTGCTTTGTCCTTATTTGCATACTTCCTTTCAGGTATTGTATGCTGGTGACTTTAATTGTGGCCTGAGTCTTCAAGATAAGAGCTCCTTTGCTGCTACAAAGAAACTGTTTTGTGATTCCACAGATTGGGTAAATTGGTTCAGTCACCCATTAACGGACTCCTATCTCTCCTTTACTACACAACACACCCCTACCTTCCAAAAGGGTAAACTAGCCACACGTATTGAATATGTGTTTTCCTCTCCTACAGTACCAATTATTTCTGCCAAAGTTCAAGAGGTTGAGTTTTCTGATCATAAGCTGCTTTCTGTTGGTTTTGGTTCTGTTGTCTCTTCCGTAAAGGTCAGGTATTTGGAAATTCAACACATCTTTGTTGCAGATTCCGATGTTTATGCAGTCCCTCCTGTCCTTCATACAAGCCCGTAAATCTGTTTTATTTGTTATGAAGATCCTGTTCAGTGGTGGTTAGACACGAAACATGATCTGGTCACTTTTTTAAAAACTTACAGTCGTTTAAAATGTAGGAGGGAATACCTAGACTATTTGCAGAAGAGGGTACATTTTCAGTCATTATTAACCATAGCGTACACAACGGGGCAAGACCTTACTCAACAAATAAAAGTCCTACAGAATGATATGCTGACTTTCCAATTACGGCAATCACAACAACTTTATTACCAACATAAATTCTGTACTGTTGGAACACGTGATGTTATTTGTCCTTTTGAATCTAATTCGCGTCTGACCACCCGAAAAAATATGACGTGTCTTCTAAATTCAGAAGGGACCTTATGTTCCTCACAAACTGAGATTTGTCATATGGTAACAAAGTATACTACAGCCATTTTTCTCCCCCTACTGTGGCTGGTAACAGTGCGACTTTGTATAGTGGCCTTGATATCCCAGCTCCCTCACAGCTATGTCAGGACCAGGCTTGTTCTCCTATCACGGAGCAGGATTTGACATTGGCTATTTCTTCATTACCTGTACAGAGAACTCCTGGTCCGGATGGTCTCCCTGCTGGCTTATATAAGGTGCTGGGTGACCATTTGGCCCCAGAACTTACATCTGTGTTTAATTCTCTGTTAACATGTGAATCTCTCCCTTTGGAATTTACTAAGGGTAATTTGATTTACATTTATAAACAGAAAGGTGATATCCATTCTCTAGAGAATTGGCGACCTTCATGTATGTTGAACACTGACTTTAAGCTCTTAACGAAAATTATTGTGAAGCGTTTGGTGAGGATAGTGGAGGTGGTTTTGCATCCCGCCCAATCCTGTTCTGTGCCTCAAGAATTTCTGATCATTTGATCCTCTTACGAGAATTATTTTCTCATGGCTATGCAGGTCTGGCTTCGGGACTTGTTGTCTCCGTAGATCAGAAGGCTGCTTTTGATTTGGTTAGGCATGATTTTTTATGGGAAGCACTTCGTTTTCTGCATGTACCTGATGTTATGGTATGCTGGATTCATGCTTTCTATAGAACGGCTACTGTTGTGCCTGTAGTGAATGGTTGGATAGGACCCATGATCCCCATAAAAAGGGAGGTTCATCAGGGCTGTCCTTTAAGCCCATTGTTATATGTATTTTTTCTTGATGTTTTGCTCCATCGGTTGAATACTAATTCTCAGCTTCAGTCTATTTCTAGTTGTGCCTTATGCTTGCCTTGTAAGGCGATCGCATATGCAGATGATGTTTGTTTTCTTGTAGCTGATGCAGCCTCAGTGATTCATTCTCTCCATGAGTGCTCTATTTTTGGAAACTTCTCTGGTGCTGTTTTAAATTACACTAAAAGTCTGGTTATTCGGGTCGGTTCAGTAACCTCCCCCTCGGACCGTATTGGCCCGTTACGTTTAGTTGAGGACCCTACTCGCATTTTGGGAATTTTTTGGGGACACAGGACTCAGATTTTTTAACTGAAATGTTAAACTGCAACAAGGTAAACTTCAGGTGGCCTCCTGGAACCGGGGCAGATAGGGAAAAAGAAACGTGTTTTCTTAATTAAAATTATTTGATCTCTACTTTCCTTTTTCTGAGTTATGTATTCCCTATTCCACGACAGCTAGAAACTGCTGTCTTTAGCCTGTTTTTTCAGGCTCTTTGGGGTAGTAGGTTAAACCCAATAAAGCGGAATATCACTTATTTACCTATCCCTGAGGGTGGCGTTTGTATGGTTAACCCTTTGTTATTTTTTTCTTGTATTTTTTTCACTGCAAACCTTAGGCCTTTATTGATTCATGCCCAAAGGGGGTGGGAACCCTGGTTTTATGACTCTTGTAGGATTTGGTTTCATCAACAGGAAACTAATTCCTTAACTGTGTTAAGACAAACTACTGGTATACCAACTTACGTAAAACATATGTTTTTACGTCTCAAAGAATGGAAGGTGTCTGTTCAGATGTTATTAAATCATTCACATAAAGTTTTATATAAGAAATTACTCCTGACGGTTTGTGCTGTATCAGTACCCTTTGATAAGTGTCCTGGTCAACACCTCCCTTCCCTTTTGTTCTTGTGGAAATGTAAGAGGGTTCCAGCCAAAATGTGGGATTTTCATTGGCTTTCATGCCATGAAAAGATTAATGTAAATCAAATCATAAACATAAGCAGTCCCAAGATAGAATGTGTTCTCACTTATTATGTATTACAGAACTTGAAACTATCCCTCATTTATTTTTTGACTGTTCCTGTATCAAAAATTGGTGGTCCTTTTTGGCACAGGCATGGGATACCCCCTTGCTTCAGTCGGTTACTTATTTGAATCTTGTATACGGGTTTTCTTCTCCCCAGTGGTCAAAAATGGCACCAGGACACTTTAAACCTTGTTTTTGTCTGCATTAAATGGAATATTTGGATGAGTCGTTGCATGTTTTCTTTACAGCAAAAGGACTGCTCCTATTTGGAGCTCGAAAAAAAGATTGTACAAGATCTAAAAGAAATTTATGAGCATGAACGTACTCTATACTCAGATATGACACTTTTGGAACTTTGGAAAGCACTTCCTTGGATCACTGACTCTGATTTTGCAGTTACCTGAATGATTGTATAATACTTATCCTGTTTTTCCTTTGTTTTGTATTGTGCTTTGTCTGCTATTGTACGATTTTTGTCTCAATAAAACTTTCCCCTACTCTTCGGTAGGGGGACACTTGGTCTCGTTGATGGAGGTCTCAGTTTGTGCTGAGATGGAAATGGAGGAGGTTGTGGAGCAGGTCCTTCATGTGCAGAATGCTGCTAATACTGATACTATGCAAGAGACATTTGACTGTGGAGCTATGGTTCGTGAAGCGGGGGACGCGCTTTGGCTCTCTCGGGATTCATCATTAGTTGTACAGGTGGAGCCACAGTTTCTGCTGGAGAAATTGGGAGTGGAACCAATGATCATGACTACGGACTTTGTTTCAGGAGACTTTCCCCCTGCTACTTCCCGACAGGGAGGTGAGACTATTGCTGCGGCACCTGGGCCGCTTCCGGGAGAGATTAAGTCTAGTACGCCGGGAGACCGGGCGGTCTCCATGTCGCAGATATTTCGGCAGCAATTCGGAATAGAAACTAAGCAAGCTGCTGTGGAGTGTAACTGGACTGCTTCGGATGTGCTTGTACATGCGGGCTGGACTCAGTCATCCGCGGGTGTCTGGATTCTGGATCGTTCATGGAATGAAGAGGAGAACAGAGTTTTATACTCACCAAACAGGCCTGCAATGAACTTATTGAGCTCAAATAAGGTACCAAAACTACAGAGACACGATACGAGTGGAAAGACTGTTACTGCTCGACTACCAAAAGACTAGGGGGAGATTGTGGATGCTGAGTTAAATAGTAAGACTTTGCAGGTTGCTCTGATTGTGGGGGATTCTATTTCAGTTTTGGATGTTTCCTGCCCAGGGGAGGATTCCAAGGGGTTTGTTAATGTAGGGGCTTCGGTAGGTACTCCACCTACTACTTCTGTGTCCCCAGCCTGTGTGGAAAGCCTCCCCAGTAGTGCGGGACATGATAATACTCCTCCCTTGCCACAAAATGATTCTTCAGCCTTAGGGATAGCTCCTTTAGTGGTAGCCTCTCATAGGAGTGATTCTAAACATCTTCTTGTAGGGAGGATGTCTACTCCTGTTTCAGATGTAGTAAGGGGCAGCACTCTGCTACCCTTCTGGATGACCCAGGGAGGGTACTTCAGGTACTAATTTTACTTCAGCTCGAGTCCCAGGCAGGAGGCCTCCTCTTTCTGATTTGTTTAAAAATAATCTAGAGCAATCCCTAGAATGTAATGAGATAGTATTAGATTATAAGGGGGTCTCACTGAACACCAGATAGGTATTATGTAGCTAAGATGCTACTAAAGAATTCCACGTTTTCAGGCCTCTGATATATATGCCCTTATACATATATCAGGAGAAGACACATTGACGTTAGTTTTAAAACAAATGTGGGTTTGGAAAATTTTGGCACAAGTATGGCACTTTGAAATAGACTCCTCTATGGACCCCTTTATGTTATACCATTGACAAAACCGTTAATAGGACTGTTACAATCATGTTTTGTAATGAAGGGTCAGTATTAGTGATATATATCATTGGCTGCAAAACAGGTGTAGTATTTTGTCCCTCCTGAAGCTATAATTGATTCTGAAGGTCTGTGGACGGGGGGTGGAAATTTCGAGTTAAGCTTTTTCAGGTTAATTCTGAGATAATGCATCTTCCTAATAGTTTATTTCTTGGTAAGGATAGGGTAGTCTGTTTCTGCGGGGGCAGCCTAGGGCTTGCTGCAAGTGTGGAGCTCACACCCACTTGAGTAGTCCCTGTGACTTATTGATATGTAGTCTTTGCAGGGAGTTTGGCCACCCTAGTGTGAATTGTGACAACATTTATCAATGTAATCTCTGTGACAAAAAGGGTCACGCATATCATCAGTGTCCATGGGCTAGTAGGAATAGTACTGAGGTTTGGAATCAGGACAATTTGGTGCAGAAGGCACAGGACAAACAGGAACAGAAGCAGAAAGTCATTATCCCTGCCCTTCTCAGGAGTCACCTCCATCTGCTCCGCAGCCGACTGCCACCTCAGAGGTTGTGCACCCGGAGGTGGATGGGGAATTCCCTCCAGTGGAGATGGAGGTTCGGATGATGGATCTTGAAGCTTCTCTGCCTGAGACTCAATAACCAATTGAGTCATGAGATTTAGGTGATCCCATAGAGGGTGGAAGGTTCCTCTCAAAATAGGAGTGTTACTAGAGCTATGGCTTGGAAATCACAAATGGTTTGTGATATCCCAACGACTAATGCCTATGATTTATTGTGGGGGAATGAATCAGATGTAGACACTAAAACCTCTGTGCTTCACTCTGATGTGGATGTTCCAAGTGTTAGGCCACCAAGTACAGTTAAAAGAAAAGGATAAGAAGAAAAAGGGAGGAAGAGCGTAAAATATGGCCACTCTGGATGACAGTGGATAATTTCTTTTCTGCGTCACTGGCACAGTTCGGATCTCTTCTTTGAATGTTTGTAGTTTTGGAACTACAAAAAGCAGACTACCTTTTTTCATTTGCAGCTACATTGGACACTGATATTGTCCTTTTACAAGAGACAAGACTTAAAACCCTTTTTGAAATTCGGCAGGACCAAAGGGGTTGGGTATGGGTACCCTCCTATTGGACTTTTGGAGAAAAGACGGCGGATGGCATTGCCATATTGTTTAAATCCACTGCCTTTTCCATAACTAGGATTATTGATGTTCTTCCGGGCAGGGCTTTGATAATTGATTGTAGATTTCAAGATTTTTTCTTTCGCATAGTGAATGTTTATGATCTGCAGTCTAAAGCTGCTAGAATACGCTAATTTGATTTAATTAAACCCTTTCTTACATCAAAAACATGTAATTTGGGGTGGAGATTTTAACTGCAGTCTGGATAATTCATGCAGGAAGGAAGTTGGTAAGAAGGTGTATTGTGATTCTTTAGCATTAAAAACCTAATTAAAGATGCAGATTTAACAGATGCTTATAGGGCGCTGTGGTCAGATGCAGGGTTACTTGTATAGATATATATATATATATATATATATATTACTAGGATAGATTATCTTTTTACCTCTAAATATTGTAGAGGTGCAGGTTTTTGTACATCCTAATGAATTCTCTGATCATCATTTGCTAACTGGGGTATTTAATTTGGGATCTGCTCCCCCTATATTTCTTTCTCAGGAGTCACTGTGGAGACTTAATGGTTCTCTTCTTCAACAAAATGGTATAGTGCAACAGGTAAAAACCCTTTTACAAGCTAGAATATCAGTTCTCTGCATTTATGATTCTCTCTGGGTATGGTGGAAGGATACTAAAACAGAGCTGAAGTCTCTTTTCCAGAGTGTGGGGAAATGACAAGTTAGAAACAGATATATGCAATATCTCGGATACAGGGACCAATTACATAAACTTTTGTGTTTATCAGCTTCCGCTTCTGCCCATTATACAGCACAAATAGCGGAAACAAAAAAAATGTATGTTTGCCAGTCAATATTATAGGGCACAAACTCTAGAAATGGAAATGCAATTTGGTACATCTCATTCACCTTCAGCAGACCCTTTTATGGCATTTAGAGAAAGGTTGCATGCTACAGTAATGTCGGGTCTTTATCATCCTGACAGTACCACAGATACTTCAGTTACTGGTATGCAATCTATTACTCAGTCACATTGAGATTGATGTTCGGTACTGCCCTGGTTTTAAATATGTCCCTAGCAGGCGTATTACGCACCAACCCCAAAGGTATCTACTTTTTTAGCCTCAGTTTTGTGCTCCCGATCACAAAGGAAGAGGTGGCTCAAGCTATAGCACAACTCAAATTAGGGGTTGTCCCAGGTTTAGATGGATTTACACATGAATTTTATAAAACATTTACTGAGGATTTGACTGAAGTCTTGGCCACGGTCTATAATGATACTCTGCACGAGGTAGATGGAGGTCAGGATTTTGGGATTGCAGTTTTGAAGTTTATTTATAAAAAAAGGTGATAGGTTTTCTTTAGATAATTGGAGACCACTTAATCTCCTCAACACTGAGTATAAAATTCTCACCAAAATTCTAAGTAGTAGGTTACAGAAGATGGCTCGGGAAGTGATAGATATTTCACAGATGTGTGCCATTCCTGGGAGAAATGTTCAGAATAATTTGTTTTTATTGAGAGAAATTTTTGAAGCTAAAGTGACACGTCAGATCAGAGGCTTTGTTTTATCATTGGATCAGGCCAAAGCCTTTGATAAGATACAACATAATTCCTTATTTCAGGTTTTGGAACTGTACGGTATACCTCTGGTGTTTCTTACATGGCTTATGCACTTGTACTCCTTTGCCGGATTTAGATCATTGATAAATGGTTGTTTGGATGACTTTATTCCATAAGCACTGGCATCAGACAAGGTTGTCCAAGTAAGCCCATTATTGTATACCTTTGCTTTAGACCCAATTATAAAACAGATTAAGTGGGATACCCAGATTATTGGTTTGGCCCCATATTCTAATTTATGTCTGGAAAAATATCTGCTTATGCAGATGATGGTTTATTTGTCCAGAATAAAACTGCAGGGATAAAGGCAGTCCAGATATTCCAAAGCTTTTAGAATATATCATGGTACTCTAAATATACAGAAGAGTGTTTCTATTCCTTTAGATAATGATTCTATACGGATTCCGGATGTGGGGGGTATAAGGACAATCACTGACCCACAACAAATTCTGGGGGTATGGTTTAATGTCTCAGATGCAGCTACTTTTAATAGGGAGAAAACATTGAGTATTTGTGAAAATAAAGTTAGGATTTGGAAAGCATGGAATTTGGGGAAGAGGAAAAGGGTCATGATCATGAGGAAATTTTTACTTCCTATCTTCTTATATTTAAGCTATATATATGCCCCCCAATCACTTGGAGACACGTATATTCAGTGCCTTTTTTCAAATGATTTGGGGTAGTAGACTTAACCCCATTAAGTGAGAAATCACATATTTACCTTTTAAGAGAGGAGGTATTGGGATGACTAATCGTTGCTTTCTTTGACTCCTTTTTCTTTATCACATATTGTATTGTGGAGACATAATACTTCGTGCTAATTGGGATCTTTGGGTGAGTAGTTCTATGAAGGGAGTTGTTGAAAAGTGGGATGTCTTACCTCCTAAACTTACATGACATTTAAGTATCCCTCCCTATGCGGTAGATTGTTTTAAGAAACTGAGACAATGGAAACTACAGAAATCATCTCTTCTTCCTCTTAGCAGGAAGCAGGTATATCAGAAAATTATAAGTATTACAGAGCCTTTGCTTCTATTTCCAGAATGCACCCCTTCAAAAATTAAGTTTGCTTTACGGCTTATTCTTGACAAATGGATTCCACAACATATGTGGGATTCACGTGGTTATGTTATCATGGCAGATTAAATGTACGTGGAAATTTAAAACATAAATACTTCCAAGAGAGGTACTGTCCTGAACAAACGAGTATACAACTTGAAGAAACCATGCAATGCTTTTTTTTTGAATGTGAGAATACTCGACTGTTATGGAAAACTTTAGCGTTTAAATGGCAATGGCCTTTTTTAAGTAGAATTACTTACCAGACATTGATGCTGGGTGAATTTTCTGGTATATGGGGTAAATTTCATTAGAGTACATTAAGAGTTATTTTTTTCTATTTGCAAATATTTTTTATGGCAAGCTAGATGTCAGTATGTTTTACAACTTCACTCCTCTCCTCAGAGTATTATATTACAAATTGAAACAGCTATTTCTAGGGACATGGATATGTTGTTCAATCCACACTTACTGGCAGGGTCCTTGCCACTTTAAATCTTAATGGAAGGTCTTCAAGCTGGCTCCTCCCACCCACCCGGGTGGTAAAACTCGGCTCCACCCATGACACCAGATCTTCCTTACTGCTTGGAAGCTCAGGTTCCTTCCTCTGTGCTCTGCGTTTTAGGCCTGGATCCAAACTCTTCGGTTAACCCGAAACTAATTTTAAAATTTACAAGACTTCAGTCTTTATCTTCCCTTGCGGTTGCGATGGACAAATTGACTCCTGGATTTCATCGGTGCCCCGTGGGCAGAAGATATCCTGGACCAATCCGCACTCCACGTGCGTTTACTGCCTGGGGCTTGAACATGATTCGCAGGCCTGCAACTTGTGCAAATCCTTTTTGGCCACGGTCTTAGAGGATCATGCTGCCAAACTACAACTTGGGCACCCCGAGAAACGTTATCCTCTGGTCAAGTCGAAGGAGGCCCATTGGGAGGTGTCTGCGGCTGCGGGCTCAGCTGAACAGCCTGAGCAGATGATCACCCTCGAGGAGGAAGCGGCCCAGGCCACAGCATCATCTTCATCAGTTGCAGCATTTATCCCGCTCTCCTTGGGCTCCTCCTACACAGCTTTGTTCAAGAAGCTTTGTCAATCCCTCTCCACCAAGGGAGAGGGGCCTTCAGAGACATTCCTCTCGGTCCAAAAGGAAGGACTCTAAGGGTAAGTCCCTGTCGGCGTTCGTGGGAGCGGGAGTGGTCCCCTTCCCCGGATAGTCGACACTCGACTTCGCTTCACGGTGTCCCCATCAGGTCAGCCGGCCGAGACACCCGTTGATGCAGTCGAGATTTTTCTCGACCCGTTGGATGGGCTGTCGACTGGAGAAGCCAACAACCCTTCTTCACCGGTGCCCCCGGTGGAAACCGAGGACTTACCTGTGCCTCCTGTGCTGAAGTCCCCGGTTAAGGTCCCTGAACTGAGGGAGGAGGCGGGTTTCCTGCCCCTCTCAGACCCACCCTCAGAAACACCAAGGTCTCGGTCTCAGACCTCTTCCAGTCTAGCTAGATCCCATCAACATCGGCGGGTCTCGGTCTCGGCACTGTGGAAAGCAGCGGCACCACTCATCCTCATCTTATCCTCTTTGGAGGATAGGTTCCAGTGCAAATTACGTCGGCGCTATGAGGATCTAATGTGGCAGCAGCTCCTTTTGACCAGGAATAAGCCAACTCCATCGCCTTCCCCAGCCATTAAGTGGCTGTAACCGGAGCGGCCAAAACAACCCCTCGTTGTAGTCGAGAAGCCGAAGCTAGCACCGGTTGTTTGGCTGAAACCAGCTGTGCCACCCATTCTGGTGGAACCCGCCTCCACAACCTAAAACTGGGGCCTCGACCAAGGATTCTCAGTCGGGTCAGGGCTTGCCCCATCGGTTGTTGGTCACCCTCACTCCCGATTGACCTCGGCAGATGGAGGGTGGCTCAGGTTCTCGGCAGCTGTTTGCAGACTCCTTGGAGTCTGACGATGACTCCTCCTTGTTCTCCAGGCTGCTTGACCTGGAGTCCACCGGGGGTCAGTCAGTGGACGAGAGCCCATCCTCGTTTCTTGGAATGCTTTGACTCATCTCAGAGTCCACTGGGATGAAACTCAAACCCGTTTCTAAATGGGCCAAGTAACCCCTCACGGAGATAATGGACTGAGGGGATTCCCCCACGGAGGCCTTCCCAGTGGCTGAAGCCATTGTTGGCCCGGCCCTGGAGCTATGGCAGTGGCCAGCTTCTCGTCCAGTACCTTCAGCCAGAATGGCTCAGAAGTATGCTGTTCCCACTGGTTCATGCTCCGGTTTCTCGGAGCACCCCTCCGTGGAGGGGCTAGTGACCAACAGCATTTTCCAGCGTTCCGGGAATGCTCAGGATGTGGACAAGCCACCCGATAAGGAGTCCAAGAAACTGGACTACTCTGGGCGGAAAGTCTATACGGCTTCCTCGCTAGGCCTTCGTCAGGCCAGCTTGGCCATTCTAATGGCACACTTTTCACATGCCCTTTTGGGCTCCCTGGATGAGGTGATTCCTCATCTCCCGGCTGACCTTCAGATGATGGTCAAGCAGGTGCAGGATCAGGGAAGGGCGGTGGCCAAGCAGCAGCTCCAGACTTCCCTGGACATCACTGACTCGTGTGCCCGGTCAGTAGCAACCGCAGTGGTCATGCGCCACAGAGCTTGACTGCAGATCTCTACCTTTACGGCAGATACCCAGCACAAGCTGGCAGATGTTCCCTTCTTGAGTACCAACTTGTTCGGTCCCGGGGTGGAGGGTCATCTGCAAAGGATCGAGAAGTCCAATGCCACCATGGACTCGGTCACGTCTGCCCAGAAGGACAAAGGCCACCAGCAGCAGCATAAGCCCTTTCATCCTTCAGCCCCTGCAGCATGTCCGGCCCAGCAACACCAGCATCAGGGCCAGCAGGCTCGTACTCGGCACCCCAAAGCCAAGCCTGCTGCTTCCTTCAACAGGAAGCCAGGAGGGGAAGGTCCAGGAGGCTCCTCGGCTGGTCCTTCCTCCAAGCCTGCCCAGTGATGGGCTGAGGGGTGCTGCCCCCAACCTCATCACTCCTCCCCGGGTTCCCCCCGTAGGGGAACGGCTCCGACACTTCCTTTCCGCCTGGTCCAATATCACCACAGACCGCTGGGTGCTGGAAGTGGTAGGAAAGGGTCTGCCTCTGGAATTTGAGCAGTCCCCACCCTATCGAGCTGTCACCCACGAGGGCTATGAGTCATGAGCCTCTCTGTTGGCTCATTGAGCCGACACTGCCTGCTCCTCCAGAAGGAAGTGATCAAGGAGGTGGTGGATCCTCCACCAGACCCAGGGTTTGTGTCAGGTACTTCCTGGTCCCAAAACGGACCGAGGGAGGAGCTGGTGCCCCATTCTAGACCTACATGACCTGAACAAGTTTCTAAGGTCTGTACCTTCAGGATGGTCACTCTGGCTCAGATCATTCCATCCTTGGAGCGAGGCATGTGGTTCTGCTCTCTGGACCTCTAGGATGCATTCTTTCATGTCCCAATCTGTCCGTCTCACCAGCAGATTCCTCCACTTCAGGGCAGAGGGATCCCTTTATGAGTTCTGGGCCATGCCCTTCAGCCTCTCTCTCTCCAGCTCCCAGGGTCTTCACCAAATGCATGGCAGTGGTGACATCATTCCTGCGGTGCTGAAGGGTCCGGGTGTACCCTTACCTGGATGATTGGCTGAATGCAGCCCCCTCCAGGCCAGAGGCGGAGCAGTCCAGGGATCTGACCCTCCAGGTCTGCTCTCAGCTTGACCTCCTCATCAATGAGGCCAAATCAGAACTCATGCCAATGCAGGTGATTCAGTTCACCAGGGCAGAGCTCAACTCTCTTCGAGCCAGAGCATGGCTCCCGGTGGACAGGGCCGAGGTTCTTTCCTCCTTTGCTCAATCATTTCTGGTTGGGCAATTGAGCCCTTCCAGGACTTCCTGCACCTCCTGGGCCTCATGGCAGCCTGCACTAGCGTGGTCCATTGGGACTGCTGGCATATGCGTCCCCTGCAATGGGGGCTGGCCCACCAATGGTCACAGCGCTCCAGTCCTCTGGACCAGCCAGTGACAGTGACCCAGGAGATAGGGAACACTCTCCAGTGGTGGATCATTCTGGCTCATCTGCAGGGGGTATCCCGTTCGTCTGCCCAGAACCGATGGTCACTCTAACAACCGACGCCTCTCTGATGGTTGGGTTGCCCATCTGGGGAGCTCAGAGCGCCACGCCTATGGTTCCCTCAGGAGTCTCAATACCACATCAACCTGCTGGAGCTTTGAGTGGTCTGACTAGCTCTCATGGCCTTCGGCTCCATTTATGCAGGTCAAGTGGTCCAGGTCCAGGCGGACAACACCACGACCATGTACTACCTAAACCGCCAGAGGCGGGGCGCACTCCTTGCCTCTGTGCAAGGAGGATCTCCGCACTTGGTCTCTCATGAGCAGACTGGCGGATCTCCTAGCCATCCATGTGGCAGGAGCCTCCAACACTCTGGCTGATGCCTAAGCCAGATAGATGTTGCATCTCATGAGTGGTCTCTCCTGTCGGAGGTAGTACACAGTCTATTCTCCCAATGGGGCACACCTCAGGTGGACCTGTTTGTCTCCAAGGAGAATGCAAAGCTGAGGCTGTTTCATGCCCGCCCCCCTCAGCAGGGCTCGCTGCAGGGGCATGCCTTCTCGAGGCTGTGGACCCCAGGCCTCTTCTATGCCTTTCCCCCATTTCCCTTGATTCACAAGGTGCTTCTCAAGGTGAGGAGGGACAAGGCGCAGGTGAATCTGGTAGCCCCAGACTGGCCCCACCAGTTCTGGTATCCAGATCTCCTGAGCCTCAGCTCCAGGCTCCCGAGGCAGCTTCCAGCCCGCCCAGACCTGATCTCAGTCAACCAGGGGGGGGAAGGTACTCCACCCGGACCTTCAATCCCTGCACCTGACGGCCTGGTTCCTGAGCGGCTAAAGTTCCAGGCCATGGGTCTTTCCGACAAGGTCCTCAACGTTGTTGAGGCATCCCGTAAGGAGTCAACCAGAAAATGCTATGCCTTCAAATGGAAGAGATTCTCCATTTGGTGTCAGGATAAGGGGTTAGATCCTTCCTCTTGTTCCTTGGCCAGCATTCTGGACTACCTATGGTCCCTTTCTCAGCTAGAACTTCAGTCGATGACCCTTAAGGTGCACCTGGCACGCTGCTTACGGTAGCGGGCTGGAAAGCAGTCGATTGGCGCAGGAAAAGGTGGTAGGCGCTTTTCAAGGCCTTGATCACATAACCCCTCCTGTCCGAGAACCTCCACCTCCATGAGATCTACTGCTGGTATTGGCTAAGCTCATGGGCAAGCCATTCGAACCAATGCACAGGTGTGATATCTCCCACCTGACATGGAAGACTGCCTTCTTGGTGGCTATCACATCAGCCAGAAGGATGGGAGAGCTCCAGGTGCTTTCTATCGAGTCTCCTTATCTGGTCTTCCACAGGGACAAGGTTGTCCTGCGCCCCCACCCGAAATTCCTTCCGAAGGTGGTGTCGGAGTTTCACCTTAACCAGGTGTTAACTCTACCAGTGTTCTACCACAATCACACCTTGGAGGCTGAATATAGGCTCCATACTTTGGACCCTAGAAGAGCGCTCTCTTGTTATAAGGAGCGGATGGCTGAAGTTCGGGGACAGGTTCGCCAGCTGTTTGTCACCTACTCTGAAGCCGCACCTGGCAGACCCGCAGCCAAGCAGACGATAGGCAGGTGGTTCACCTCCTGCATAGATCTCTGCTATAGGTTGGCGGATATGGAGCCTCCCAGAGGGATAAGAGCTCATTCTACCCGCCATACTGCTGCTTCAGTGGCTGCTCCCCAGGGATGTCCGTATCCAGGAAATCTGCAGGGCTGCTACCTGGAAGTCAGCACACACCTTCATTACCCACTACCACATCGACCTTGAGTCATGGCGGGATGCTGGTTTTGGGACCTCAGTTCTCCAGTCCTTATTTCCCAAGTAGGGGTGTGCGCCTTGCCTCCCTCCTCCTCCCAGAGAACTGCTAGGAGTCTGCCAGTAAGTGTGGATTGAACAACATATCCATGTCCCTAGAAATACAGGTTACTCACCTGTAACAGGAGTTCTAGGAATGGTATATATTGTTCATCACCTAACCCTAACCTCCCTGGCTTTAACGCGCAATCTGGCTTCCAGCGTGCTAGATCTGGCATCATGGAGTGGAACCGAGAGTTTTACCACCAGGGTGGGTGGGAAGAGCCAGCTTGAAGACCTTCCGGCAAGATTTAAAGTGGCAAGGAACCTGCCAGTAAGTGTGGATGAACAACATATTCCATTCCTAGAACTCCTATTACAGGTGAGTAACCTGTATATCTAAACTTATGGAAGTGGAACAAAATGTTTGCCAAAGGCACAATTTCAGCTGCTGTGGAAATATGTTACTTTTCTTTCCTGAAATATTTTCTGTCTGGACTTCCTTTTGAAAGAAAATGTTCTTTTTGTATATTTGAATACATTATTATGTTGCCTGATTTCTATTGTGTATTGCTTTTCTGATTTTTTCTTTATGTATTTTTGAGTTGTACTTTTTTGTATTTATTCCCCTGATTGCATCTTTGTTTGTTTTCTTTTATTATCCATGATGTTGTGTATTGACTTCTTAATACAATTCCGCTACTCTACAGTAGGGGAGATTTTGTCTCCCTGTCTGCCGTCCAAAATGGCTGACCAGCAGTTTGGTGGAAAGAAGGTGGAGGCTATGGAGCTGGAACCTGTGGAGGACACACCCATATGACCAGAGAAGGAATGGATAGAAATGGAAGGGATTGAAACTTCTAATGTTGAAGTTGCTGAAGAACCACAGAGTTCTAATATTCAGGCACTTTCAAATGTGGTATCTTTCCCTGAGTTACCGGCTGATAGCTTGACAGAACATAGTGCAATGGCAGACAACCTATGTTTGCCTACAGAGCAGCCAGAAGAGCACACCACGGAGGAAATTGGTTTAATAAACCAAATGGAAGGTGAAGAATGAGCATAATTTTTTTGAAAGATGCAGCTACAGAACAAACTAAGAGAGTTACATGCTGACAAGGGTCAGAAATCTGTCAAAACTGCTCAGCTGACAGCCCAGTGGCACTGAGGGTTGAGGCACTGGACGCCACACCTCGCGCTGCACTGGTGACCCGGGTTCGGGAACGGACTCGGTTCGAGGGGGGTCGGCGGGGAGAGAGAGGATTGAGCATCCCAGTGGATGCCCTCCTTCCTCGGGGAGGGCTACCAGGGGTACCCGACGTCCCAAAGAGAGCCGGTGGAAGCACAGGCTCTCAAAGGGCTCTGGCAGCTCCATATAGTGGAGTCGGGGAAGGGAGACGCTGTTGGGCGCTTGAGAGGCAGACATGCGTCAGCACGACACTATCTGGATGTCAGTCCTCGCGCCGGCACCTCTGGGGGTTGGGTGGGGAAACAGGAAAAATCGGGAAAAAAGCCCTCTCAGTCCTAGATGAAGACCGATCAGTGCCTCCCAGGATCCACCAAACTACAGGCAGACCTCACTGTGCCAGTTCTCCTACAGTAAGGTTGAGGAAGGTCCATCCTCACCCCACCCAGGGGGGATTGCTGGGAATCAAGGTAGTACAGGGGAGAACAAGAGTGCACTCTAGGGGCAGACTCCGAGTCGGTGTTCTGGGGGGTTGATCAGTGGTCTGAAGGAGTGGACCGAGGGGGTAGTGTAGGCAGATAAAGTGGTGTACAAGCACCACAAGTAAAAAAAAAAAATGCTCAGCTGAGTGGCGGTGATGTAGTGGCATCAAAGGCTTTGTCAAAATCATGGGCAGAGACTGTGGAACAATCAGAGCATATGGACCTGCAGCCCAGATCAGAAACTGCAGTTATTGCATTGGGAATGGCTCCTACAGGTGTTGTACAGCCTGGCCTAGGGCACGCTGAAGAACCGACTAAGGGTCAGGAGGAACACTGGTTGGTGGACAAGGCTCTATCAAATGCGGGCTGGGAGTGAGATGGCAGTACAGGTCAGTGGATAGTGGGGAATTCCCCCATCAAAATGCCACATGTACAGTCATTAAATAAAGACACTCAGGATTTTGATTTAGAGGTGCCTAAAGAATTACAGCTAACACAGAATTTGATGCTGCATGTAGTTCAACACAGTGTGCAAAGTTCAAGCGCAGCGGGCAATAATCAGTCTGGGGGATGTCCCAGTACTGCAGCACTGCAACCCCAGAGGCCTCTGAATGTAATTCAAAAAGATGCACCCGCTCTTATTCCTCTTTATTTAAACTTCCGATATATCCTGCAAAAAGCCACAATGCAGTCCGTCTGTCATATATAGGAGGCATGCAGGATCCACTGGATAGAGTTTGTAGCAAAAATACTCTTGAAAGACTCCATGAAGTTTTACTCCAATGAATTGTATGCACTGACACATGTGTCTGGAGAAACCACGTTCAACGTGAGTTTCAAATCAGTATCTGGTTTGGAAAGATTCTGGACAAAATATACTCAGTTAAAAAAATCTACTTTATGGGTACCATTTATAGCGATACCCCTTACCAAGCCGGCGCAGAAGGTCATCACAGTACTGTTTAGGAATGAAGGGGTCAGTGTGAACGACTTGACATATTGGCTGAGACAGAAATGTACTATTTTTGAAGACCCAGAGGCCATTTTGGACTTAGAGAACATTTGGA
The DNA here is from genome assembly GCA_016271365.2 of Neoceratodus forsteri. Lineage (NCBI taxonomy): Eukaryota > Metazoa > Chordata > Ceratodontiformes > Ceratodontidae > Neoceratodus > Neoceratodus forsteri. The sequence continues at coordinate 275,779,185 of CM028138.1, read as the reverse complement.
CTGGGGGATGGAAGGTTGAAGTCTTGCTAAAAACAACGGATAATGGTGTGATACATTTACCTAATTCTTTTTTTCTAGGGAGAGACCAAGGAATTTTATTTTATGAGGGGCAACCAAAGATGTACTATAAATGCGGGTCAATAGCACATATTAGCAGTATATGAGACGAGGCAAGGTGCAATATGTGCGGTGAACTGGGGCATATTGGGTCAGATTGCACAAATGAATGCAAGTGTAATCTCTGTGATATCTTAGGCCACATTTCAAAATTGCAAATGGGCAGCACACAATCTCTCTGATGTGGCTGATGGGGAAGAACAATGATTATTTATTATGCTTACACAAAAAAAAAATGGGAAACCAGAGACGTCAGGCTGGGCCTGACGATGACATGTTAGCTCCCCTTCTTATAGGATTCACACAATTTGGGTAGTACGCAGGTTGTAGTGGGAATAATAACCTGCAGGAGGAAGGTTTGTACCTCAACTGTAGATACAATAATGGCAGGGACAGAAGTGGGGGTCAGGGCCTCAGAGACAGCCTCCACATCGGAAATAGAAACTTCTGGGAACCGTATCCCCCCCCCACCACCACCATTAGGTAGCCCCGAGGGATGGGCTCCTGGCTCTAGACATCACACAAGGGCTTCTGCTTTGAAACTACAGGGAACTCAAACCCAGTACCCCTAGAAAATAAATTTGATGTCCTGCAAACTGATCAGACAGGGGAAGAATCAGAAGATTCTTCAATGGCATCTTTGGTGCTGGAGGCTACGACTGACAGTGAGCAACACGTGCCTGTTAAGGGTCCTCAGAAGAGGAAAGCAAAGTTGAAAAGACAGAATACCAGAAGGGGGAAATACAAATGAACTGTCTGAGAGATATTTATCGCCTTTACATGTTTTACCCTTGGAGTTAATAGCATTAAGAGGGACAGTAAAAGGAAGATAGTGTTTTCCTTTTTTTACTAATCTATCCTTTGGCATTTATTTCTTACAAGATGTCAAATTTCAGACCCTGAAAGAAACACAAAGTTCATCTAGAGGATGGTATGCTGGGCCTTCTTATTGATCCTTTGGGCAAGAGACCTACTCAGGAGTAGGGATTTTGTTTAGACTGCCTGAATTTAAACTGTTGAAACTATATGATTTAGTGCCAGGTAGGACTCTTATTTTGGATGTAGTGATACAAGGTGAGGCATTTAGAGTGATTAATTTACATGCTCCATAAACTTAAGGCAAGCAGATATGAATTACTAAAGACAATACAACCTTTCCTACTTGAAGTAAGATCTCAGGTTCCTGTTTCGGGGGGAACACTACCAGTTCAGGATATTGCCCTTTGGCTTGTCATGTGTGATATGGGTATTTACCAAATGCTTGGCAGTTGTGGTAGCAGCTCTCAGGAGAGAGGGACTGTATGTGTTCCCCTATCTCGATGACTAGTTGTTCAAAGCTCAGTCCAAGGAGCAACTGTCTCACACCATAGTGTGTACCAGACAACCGTTCAATACCCTAGGGATCATGGTCAATCTGCCCACATCGGTCTTGACCCCTTATCAGCGTTTGCAGTACATAAGGGCAGTACTGGATGTGACACTTGGAAAGCTGGTTTTGATTACTGTATCATTTTTTGTAATATAAAAATAGGTTATGGACTGTCTCTCTTGAGAAATGCTGAAACAGCATGTGAGATGACGCGCACACACACATACACACACACACACACGAGCACAGAGGTTTTAGATACAAGGTGTTACTATACCTGAAAGGCCCGAAGCTAATTATAGACTTTAACTAAGTTAATTATAGTTGTAGTTGCTAAGAGGAAAAACCATAAACTTTGATGACGCTTAGAGGAAAAAGAGCAGGTTGTGATGTTTTAGTGCGGAGTCATAAAAGATGCTTTCATGTCCTGGAAGGGGGAAGCTTATCATAAGATCAAAGAGAGTCATTTGAAGAACATGAGTTATGCTGAGGTTGTAGAATTTAATACTTGGAAAAGACATCCTGTTTTTATATAGATACATTTTTTTATATATTCTGACAGAGAGGAGCTAGGTGACCACATGCAAGTAGGTGGGGAAAACCAGCTTTTAAACATTATTCTGTTTTCCTTCAGAGGCACTTCTATCTAGACTCTGACAAAGAAACATCTGTGAGCACTTTAAGCGGGTATTTAGAGACACACATCTAAGTACTGTAGTAGGAAATTGCACTGTTAAAACCTGTTTCGTTTAAGAGATTTGTATGTCTTGTGATATAATAGTTCTGTATTTTATGTGTTACATATTTTTTATCTATTTTAGTAAAACTCTATTTTTAGAGCTTACTTGGTCTGTCTTTGATTTCGTTCCTTTACAAGTAGCATGTATATGGTTAAAGCAGACACTGTACATAAGCTTGAATTGTGATACCAAACTGGAAAAGATAAGCGGTTTAAATCTGAGGTCTTTTATTACAGTTTTTAAGGGTTCATTTCTGGTTATCTGGTTAGGCACCCATAGGCAAAGAAATCTCGCCTCCTGAAGACAGAATTATCTAAGTCTGTGCATTGAGTATGCTAGCAAGAGGCTCACAGTTTGAATCCCTCCAAGACTTGAGACCAAAGGTTGATTCGAATCCACAAAAACAGACAAGAGGGTTACCTTGTTCTGTTAACTGTTCACAAGACTGCACTCGGAGGTTGGCACTTTGGGAGTAGAGGGCTGACCTGCTGAGTGGGTTTGTGACAGATTGGTCGGCAGCGGTGGCATAATTTTGGTCTCACAAGCTTTTATTGTTCAGTGTGTCAGCTGAGACCGTTAGCTCACTTGCAAAGAAAGAAAGAAGCAGTGATTTATTTTTAAAAAGGAAACAGAACTATACCACTTGGTGTACAGTCAAGTTCCTACCCGTTTAATTTTTTTTTTAAAGTGCAAGTCAGAGTAGCAGAAGTAAGGGAAGAAGATGGCTTCCGACTACAGCAGGCACACTGTAGACACCTTAAAGCAGTTGTGCGGGGACAGAGGAGTCCTGTTTGTGATGAAAGCCAGCAAGCAGAACCTCATAGATGCCCTGATGGTAGTAGATACGAAGAGCAGTGAGTCACAGACTATGACTGAAAAGGACCAAACCTCGAGTGTGGCAGGGCTAGCAGGCAGTGTCCATATCTGATGAGGAGGGCAACAGGACCACTGTCATTGAAGGGCCACAGCAGTAGGGGAAGGTCACCAGTATCCTGGATCCAAAAGTACTCAGGCTGTAAACTGAGTTGCGCAGGATGGAGCTGGTGTTCCAGGAGAAGAGGGAGCAAGAGAAGCAAGAGGTGGACCATGAGGCAGAGCAAGAACGCCATGAGGAAGAGCGAGAATGCCGAGAGGCAGAGTGAGAACTGAGAGAGGCAGACTGTGAGGAGTGTGAGCTCCAGCGGCCTGCAGAGGAGGAGAAGAGAGAGGAGCGCCAAAGGCAACACGAACTGGAGAAGCTACGACTTCAACCAGTGGCACCAGAGCAGGTAAGTGGCTTGGGTTTAACAGGGGCTACAGGACTGGGTTACAAAATTGAATTCCAAATTAATAACTGAATTTAAAGAGGGAGAGGATATGGATGCCTTTTTAAATTCTTTTGAAAAAGCTTGTATTCAAGCTAAAATTCCTAGAAAGTCCTGGAGCTTCCAGCTATCCCCACTACTTACCAGGAAAGCTTGGGATGCATTGGGTCAAATGAACAATGAAAACAGTGATGATTACGGCAAACTTAAAGCTGCACTGTTAAAAAAGTTTTAATTAACTGCTGAATCATACAGAGCTAAACTCTGTAAGCTCAGGAGCAGCCCTTATATGAGCTACAAGCAGCTAGCCATGAAACAACATAAGTTTTTAAAATGTTAGTGGGAAGGAATTGAGGCAAACTCTGTTGATAAAACTGAAAATGTGATTCTGTTAAAACAGTTTTTCTGGGTATGCCCAGCCGAGCTAAAAACCTAGCTAGAGAACCGAGATCCCAAAACAGTGCAAGAGGCTGCTGAACTCTCGGACCGCTATGCCAAGAGCAGACCTGCTCTGAGAGCGAATGGAGCAGGTGTGGCAGCGCAGAAAGGGAAAAGTGCACCTTCAGGGCAGCTAAAACCCTCACTGCCTCCACTGAAACCAGTTAGCCACAGGTTTCAGAGAAAACATTTTTCTGAAAAGAGAAGTGAACGTTGGTTATGTAAAGAAATTAGGCATATTGCCAGACAGTGTCTCAAAAAGGCAAGCAATAATTTTCAAGGTGGTGCTATAAAAGAAGTGGGTTGTTTATGCGTCCCAGGAAGCATGCCAGTGAACATGAGGGAACACATGCACCCAGTCATGGTGAATGGTATACAGACGCAGGGGTTAAGGGACACAGGGGCATCCCTGACATTGGTAAAAGGGGATCTGGTACAGCCTAGTCAGCTTATACCCAATAAATATGTCACTGCCCAAGGGTTCACTGGTGAAAAGAAAACATTGCCACTGGCCAGTGTTCTCCTGGACTGGGGTGAAACAGGGGGAACTGTGCAACAGGTAGCTGTAGCCCAAACTTCAGGAATGGATGTGATCCTGGGCAACAATCTCAAACAGGAGATGATGTGTGCAGTTACCTGTAGCCAAGTGGCAAGGGAAAATTGTAGTTCCCTGAACCCCACAGAAGCCACTGTGGAAACCACTGAGAGGCGGGTTCCCCAGCCTATGTCTCCAGATGGGGAGACTAACGAAAAGGGGGGTAGAAATTTCCCCAGTAGCAAGTAACCACACAGCTACAGACAGTTACTCCGAAGAGGGAAGGGTGACCCATTGTCAGAGGGTTGGGATTGACAGTGATCCTGAGTGCCCTGATGCTAGTGCTAGGGACTCTAGTTTAGCAACTGAAGGGGACCTGTCCCATGCCTTGGGAATGTGTGAGGGGTTTGCAGCTGCTCAGAGAAGTGACCCTAGTTCAGAGAAGCTGAGGGCTTGGGCAGACTCTGACGTAGCACAGGGAGGTGACGGCAGACATAAGGTTTATTGGGAAAATGGACTTATGTATACTCAGGCAGTACAGACAGAGGGAGGGATGCTAGGCAAGCAGCTTGTCGTTCCCAGGGGTATTGTGAGCAGTTGGTCAGAATTGCACATGATATTCCCTTGTCTGGTCATCTGGGAATCGTACGCACTATGCAGTGGTTAGCCCAGAATTTCTACTGGCCTAACTTCTCCCAGCAGGTGAAGGAGTATTGCAGGTCTTGTCACCAGTGCCAAGAAATAGGGAAGGCGGGCAAGAAAACCCAAGCCACCCTGATTCCATTGCCCATAGTGGAGGAGCCATTCCAGAGGGTGGGAATGGATATTGTGGGGCCTTTAAATACTCCCAGTTCCTCAGGGAAGAGATTCATACTGACTGTGGTGGATTATGCCATCCGGTACCCAGAGGCAGTTGCCCTATCCTCACTGAGGACAGACAAAGTGGCAGATGCCTTACTTGGGATTTTCTCCCGTGTAGGGTTTCCGCAGGAGGTAATCACTGATCGAGGGGGTTCCTTCATGTCGGACCTGATGAAATGTTTATTGGAGAAGTGTGAGGTGGTGCAGAGATGCACGACATCGTATCACCCACAAGCCAATGGGCTTGTGGAAAGATTCAAAGGTACCCTAAAGTCAATGCTCCGGCAGTTTGCTGAACAGCATGGGAGGGGCTAGGAGAAATACTTTCCCCACCTGTTGTATGCATACAGGGAGGTGCCCCAAGAGTCGATAGGATTTTCCCCCTTCAAACTCTTATATGGACGACTGGTACATGGGTCCCTAGACTTGATCTGGGAGGACTGGGAAGGCAAGCATGCCACCTAGGGAACTCCCATTGTGGATTACATCTTTAGGTTTAGGGAAAGGCTGAAGGAGCTAATGGAGACAGCCCAGAGCAACCTGGCAGCTGCCCAAAAGAAACTGAATGAGCATCAGCTTAGCCTGCAAAAAAGGGCTTTCCTGAGGGGAGCCTGGTACTGCTTATCTGCGTTTCTGGGAATGGTATGACTCAAGCTTGGTCTGTGCAAAGCAGCCATGGTGGCATCCTCTAGCACAGCCAACAGAGGAGGAATAATAAGAGGTGGAGATTCTGGCAGTTCTAGAAACTGTCAGTCGGCGGGCAGTGGGGCGGCAGGCGGGTGGGTGCTGCCACCCGCTGGCATGGGGAGGGGGGGGCTCAGTGGGCGAGTGGGAGGGTACACTAGACCACCAGGTAGTAGGGAGTATGTTATGTATACAGATGCCCCGCTAACGCAGCAATCGGTCCACTGGACCACCAGGGATATTGGACGTGGGAGGGGGTTCTATTACTGATGCCCACAATTGGGCACATAGAGATCCACTGGACCACCAGGGATATTGGACGTGGGGGGGTTCAATTACTGATGCCCGTGATCGGGCACATAGAGGTCCACTGGACCACTAGGGATATTGGACGTGGGGGCGTTATATTACCCAAAGCCTGCGATCGAACAGAGTGCGGTCCACTGGATCACCATGGATATAGGACGGGGGGATTTCACTACACAGATGCCCATGATGGGGCATGGGGGGTGCTGCCAGGTGCAGCAGGAACTCGGGTGGCCACCCACAGGTGGCAGCTGCCATGTTGAGCCCTGCAGTGAGGCAGCTCACCTGTGGGTGGCCATCACTTGTTCCTTTTTGTTTTGGCTTTAACTTTGTGCAGGCACAGGTAGGGGTTGCGCATGCATGACTCTGCACATCCTGGGCTGAATATCTGGCTGTGCAGGTTGTGTGCATGGGCACGTCCCCCACCTGTGCTCAGACATTACTGATGCACCGCATCAGGATTTGTGCGGCACACTTTTCCCTTTTGAGTATCGCGCGGGGGCACATCAGTGGATTGTGCATGGTGCAACCCTTTTGAATATCTGGGCCAATATGTATAGCATCCTTCTTCATTCACATAGCAGTTTTCCACTTCGACTACAAACCCGTTCCTCAGCTTAACAGAGGTTCCCCTTGATTTAGCTGTATACAGCAAATGAAACCCTCCCCCCCCCACCATATTCTATTTTTCAGCTTCTATTTGTATTAAATGTGTTTCTTGTATAGATTCATGGAAGTCCTGAGAATCCTGCAAGCCCCATGTGCACCAAACACATGGAGCATGGGGCTTGTGGCATTCCCCAGCTGGTGATCAGGATTCTCAATCCCGTGTACCAACTGCTGCAGACCAGCTTTTTCTGGTAGAGCTTGCAGCAATCTTAGGCACCCTTTTTACAAAGCTTGTGCAAAATACTTGGCGCAAGCTGCCGTAAACTGGGTGTACTGTTGTAGCAGTTCCAAAGTCGGCATCCCTTCTGGACTGTAAGTCCAAACAGTAGTGCTTTATAAAGGTGTGTACTATTTTCCAGGTAGCTGCTTTGGGAATGTCTAACAATGGAATACCCCTTGTGGAGGGAGCCTTTAAGCCTGTTGGTGGCATTTTTCTAACTTTTTCATAACAGAACTAAATACAAGACTATCCAGCAAAAGATGGGTCTCTTTGTAGCTGGTTTGCCTTTGCCAATCCCACCATAGATAACAAAAAGCTGAGTGCTGTAGGACCTGACATCTTTTGCCCAGCCCATGTTGACAGTTAGGACTCACTTTAGCTCCAGGCTATGCAACTTTTCCTCACCTAGACTAGGATGCTTTGGAGAGAGAGTACAGGGAGGGTCACTGAGTGATTCAGATGGAATTCAGACACCACCTTAGGAAGCTATTTTTCTGTAGGTTGCAAAAACTACTTTATCCCTATGTGGGATTATGTAATTTGGCTCTGTGCAGAGGGCTTGCAATTCACTTACCCTCCAAGCAGAGGTCACTGCAACCAGGAATATTGTTTTTCATGTGACATACTTCAGGTCAGCAGTTGCCACAGGCTCAAAGGGGGCCTCCATAAGTTGGGTAAGGCAAATGTTGAGGTCCCAGGGTGGGACTGGATCGCTCACTGGTGGGTTCAAGTGATGAGCATTTAAAAAAAAAAAAAAAAAAATGACAACTTGAAAATGGGTTGTGAGGCCAATGACTTTTCCTTGCCAGCTGGGGTAAGTATGCTGCTGCTAAGTGCACCTTTAAATTTGAAGTCCTTAGGCTCAACAACTGTAGGTGTACTAGGTAATGCAGAATTGTAGGCAACCCTGCCTCTATTGAGTTTAGCTCTCTGGGGACACAACAGTAAGGAAACTTTTCCATTTAGAGGAATAAGCTTTCTTGGTAGTGGGTTTCCCTGAAATCTTAAGCACCTTCAGGAATTCTGAGATCCAATCCAGAACATTCTTTTTTTTGAAATTCAAAATTTTATTGTGACAGAATCTCATATCAAATGCAATACACATAATAAGAAATAAACATATTTTGTTCTATCCAAACAGATGACAGAATGAATTCAGGTCACCAATTTTCTCTCCCAACCCTCAACAATATAACCCCACCCCGCCCTAACCACCCCACCACCACAACATACCCTTAAGGAAGATCTGCTCACCCACCGTCATCCCTCCTCCTGCTTTACTCAGCCCAGCTACGCCTGGGGAAGGTATAGCGCATAAAACGACTCCAAGTCTTTTCAAATATATGAAACCTATTGTCCCTTCCCGCTCCCCATTTTTCCATATTTAAATTAGACAACATCTCCTGCAGCCATTCCGTATACGTAATTAGGGAGTCAGTCATCCAATGTCGCAAAACTACCTTTTTAAGCGAGCCTGAGATCAGGGCCATGTAAAACCTACGCTCCCTATACATGATGCCAGAATAATCCCCTATCAAACATATATCAGGGGTAAAATACTGGTCAATACCCAACAATGGGTCTGCCCTCTGCTTAATCTGCATCCACAATTGCTTTATCGATGGGCACTCCCAGAAAATATGATGCAAGTCTCCCACCGCTTGACAGCCCCGGAAACAATTTTGGTCCAGCCTACTACCCACCTTAAATAACTTGGAGGGTGTCCAGAATAAGTTATTCAAGAAGTGAAACTGCATCACCCTCAGCCTGTCTTGTCTAACATACCTGTACGTATGCCTCCAGACAGCCTCCCAATCTCGCTCTTGCTCACCCAAGCAGTTAGTCCAATATCTCGGTATGTGATCCAAGTCCCTAAGACTTTGGTCGAGAAGTTTCTTATATACTCCAGAGACCGCATGTGGCTCCCACACGACTTGCGCTAATGACTCAAACCAAGTCCCGTCTACACGCCCCTCTCGGAGATTGATCCCACTTGCGTCAATAAATGAGTAAGTTGGTATAATTTAAAGACCTGCTTAACATCTATATTGTACTTCACTAGGATCTCCCTAATTGGGAGTACTCGGTTCTCTTCCATTAAGTCCTCAATTCACAATCCTTCCAGTTGGGGAATCCACCTACCCGAAATCATTTTCCCCCCAATCCTCAAATTCGAATTTTGGCATACCGGTTGATGCTTGTCCCTATCCGGGGCATACCCGAGCTTACCACAAATCTGCCTATGAATACGCAAAAATTTTACTATTGGATTATTAACCAGCCTAGGGGGCAATCTCCTGGGGGTGGAATAGAGAAATGCAATCGGATCCAATCCTACCTCCCTGATCACCTCGATCTCTAATCTAACCCACGAGGGAACATAGGGCAGAGAGTCAAGTTTGCTGATAGGAACCACCTATTTCAGATATTTGCACAGACTACTTGCCCAGTAATATAACCCGAAGTGTGGAAGTCTCAGACCCGCCTTCTCCCTGGGAGCCGCCAGCCGACTGTAAGCCCTACGGGGCCTTTTCCCTCTCCAGATGAAATCAGAAATCAATACGTGCAATTCTCTAAACCATCTTTGGGGTAGCAAAACATTGAGCATATTAGTGGATAAAAATCCTAGGCAGGATATTCATTTTAACTATGCTAATCCACCTTAGCCGAAAGCGGCAATCCGCTCCCACCTTTGCAAATCCTGCTTAATAATATTCCTAATGCATGCTCAGATTAAGATTGACTAACTTGATCCGATCTGGCCAAGTATATACCCAGGTATTTCAGCATATGCGGAGTCCATTGCATACCCATTTCCAACACTTCCGACCTGCGCACTCTCATATTCAACGGAAAAATTTGGGTTTTCCCCATGTTAATCCTGTAGTTAGACAGTCTGCTATACTCCCCAATAATTTCCAGCACTGCTCGGACTGAGCTACTTGGCTGAACAACATGCAACGAGATGTCATCCGCATATGCTGAAACTTTGAGCTCCTGTGATCCGACTCTAATACCCATAATCCTAGAGTCTAATCTCATTCTAGTGAGGAGAGGCTCCAGATATAAATTGAATAAAAGAGGCGATAAGGGACAACCCTGCCTAGTGCCAGAATTAAGCAGAAAACTTGCCAAAAATACACCATTACAATATATTTTGGCCTTTGGGTCCCTATATAAGGCAAACACAAACTTGATAAACTGGGCCGGGAAACCAAATTTTTCCATAGTAATAGCTAAAAACTTCCAATCCACTCTGTCGAATGCCTTCTCCGCATCCACTGACATCAATACACATGGAGATTTACAGTCCTTGGAGACGGAGAAGACATGAGACAATTTACGCAGGTGATCCGACGCCAGCCTGCCCTTCATAAACCCAACCTGGTCATGGTGAACTAGCCTGGGCATGACCCTGGACAACCTTGAGGCTAGAATCTTCGCCAAAATCTTGATGTCGTAGTTAATCAGGGAAATGGGTCTATAACTTGTAACTTTATCTAACAATCCAGAACATTCTAACTCCTCAAGAACCATGCCCTCAGGTGTAGAGTCCCGGGGTTCGAAAAGGTGATTCTGCCCTGGTACAAAGTCAACAGGTTTTAAGTGAGTGGCAGGTTGACTGGATTCTTGTTGGACAGGACCACTGAGTAATAGGCCTGTCTGACAGTCTAGAGCCTTCATGATCAAGACCACTGATACATACTCATTGAAATCTATTTTCAAGTCTTGAAACTCCAGGAACTGCACCAGTGATTGTAGTCTAATTTCTGGATTTTAATGGGATTCTACTGTCATTCTTTTAGCATGTGTATAAATAATTATAACAAAGGGCTTACTATACAAATTATATATATATATATATATATATATATATATATACACACACACACATATACATACATACATACACAGGTTCAGTAGATTTACTCATCGGATATAAAATGCCAAATTCCATTAAACTGTTTATAATGATGCGCAGGCAGTCCAAATTCCAGAATTTTATCAGGTTTTCTGGTAAAAAAACCAAAACCAGTGGCCTTGATCATAATCACTGTTGCAGGTTCCCTCCTGAGTTTCAGGAATACTTTCTGAATGGAAATAGTGGGAAGGCATATAGAAACGTTCCTGTTCAGTCCAGTACCAGGGCATCTTCTGGGACTGTTGCTGGTGGTCTACACCAAAAAGTAAAGTTATGTAAGAACTTACCGTAACAGTAGATCTTCGAAAAGAGCTCTTCTAGCAGGTAACACCATTAGGACTATGCCGCCAGGCACTAGGACCCCACAGAAAAATTCTAGCTAGCAGTCTAAGGCAGGGGACTGCCCCCCTGATGTCAGCCCTGCCTCCAACGTCACCCATGGTATAAAGGGGAGGACCCCAGCACCCCCTCAGTTCACCCACCGGAGACCCAGCTAGCATAAAGGATGGGGAACAGAGGAGGTTCTCACATCCCCCAGAGAAAAATACAGTTTCATAACCCCAGGGGTAGGAGGGAGGGAGAGCATACCTGCTGCATGAGCTCTTCTCAAAGATCTACTGTTAAGGTAAGTTCTTACGTAACCGTACTACCTCACTTCAAGATAGAGCTCTTGCAGCAAGTAACACCATTAGGACTGAATCCCAAGCAGTACAAAGTACAGTTACATAAGAACTTACTATAACAGTAGATCTTCAAGAGGAGCTCTTGCAGCAGGCTATTACTATTAGGACTATTGCTGCAGGCCTTAGGACCCACTGGAAAAAACTTAGCTAGTAGTACCCAGCAGGGACCGCCCCCCTGATGTCGGCTCCACCCTGACGTTGGTCATGCTACAAAAGGGGGCATACCTCGGCTCCACCTCAGTTCCCCTGCCAAGACCCGTGAATGGATCTCAGTGAGAAAACTGGGCAAAACCCATCCTAGACATGCTGAACAATTCTCCTGGGGGACGGAGGTCATGAAAGCAGCTCCTGCTGCAAGAGCTCCTCTCGAAGATCTACTGTTACGGTAAGTTCTTACGTAACTGTACCATCTTACTTTGAGTGGGAGCTCTTGCAGCAGGCTATTACTATTAGGACAGAATCCCAAACAGTCCCTTACCAAGGAGGTGACTAGTCCCGGGAGGTAGAACGACAGATAAAAGATGGTAAAGCCTATGACTGGAATCAGCAAACTAGGACAAGAGTCCTTGAAGAACTGCCAGGCCGAAACCGTCTCAGTGCCTGGAAGCAATGTCCAGACTGTAATGCCTCACGAAGGTGTGCACTGAATTCCAAGTAGCAGCTGCACTGATGTCTCAAAGGGAGACATTTTTTAAGGAGGCGAAATAGGTAGAGACTCCTCTAGTGGAATGACCTCTGACCAAGCCCGGTAGAGGTTTGTTGTACTTGTTATAACAGTACACTATACAGTGTACCAGCCACTGTGTAATGGTCTGTTTTGACACCGGTTTGCCCAGGTGTTGAGGCGCAAAGGCCACAAACAATTGTTCCTATTTGCGGTGTGCCGCTGTCCACTTAAGGTAATACCTCAGCACCCTGTGGACATCCAATGTGTGCAGGAGAGACTCTCCCTAATTAGTAGGGGTAGAAAAATAAACTAGAAGATCAACTGACTGGTTGAGGATCAACTCTGAGACCACTTTAGGTAAGAACATAGGATTTGTTCTGAGGGAAACTCTTTCCCGATGAAAATTAATATAAGGCTCCTTACATATCAGGGCCTACAGCTCGGAAACTCTTCGAGCTGAAGTAACAGCAAATTAAAAGGAAACCCTCCAGGAAAGGAAATGCAGCTCACATTCCACTGCGGGTTCAAAAGGGGGAAGAGTCAGTTTCTCCAGCACAAAGAGGAGATCCCGGGGAAGGATGAGAGGTCATAGGTGCAGAATGCCCCATAAAAAAGTGCGGGCCACATCCAACTGAGCCAGGGTCCTATCTCCCAACAGGACATGATAAGCAGAGATGGCCCACATCTGCACTTTTATGGATGAATAACTCAAGTCTTGCTGATATAAGGAGAGGAGATATTGTAATGCTGAGTTCACTGGGCAGGAAAGGGGATCTAGATGGTTGGATGAAGCCCAAAGGCAGAACCGCTTCCACTTCATGCCATAGGTGAAGCGGGTCGAGGGCTTCCTTGAAGAAACGAGGATGTCCACCTCCTCTTGTGTAACCCCAAATCTGGAATTGGCTATGTCTGCAGGAGCCAAGCATGAAGGTGTGGGGACCTGATATCTGGATGAACCAGCCTGCCCCGATCTTGGGACAGCAACTGCGAGCATATTGGCAGCGGGATTGGAGGTTCTGAGGACAACCACTGAAGTAGTGAGAACCACATCTGCCAGGGCCACAGCAGGGTGATCAGAATCATTCAAGCCCCCTCAGGAGCAGGGGGAAGCTCCACCCAGTAGGAGGGAGGTAGCAGTATGGCAGCAGTTAGAAGCTGGCAGTACTAGAGCTACGCGACCGCTCCCCCCAAAGTTCACCGACTAAAATGGTGTGGAGGCGCTATTAGCGACTGACTACAAGGTTTGAATGAATGGAGAAATGCACTTTTATGAGGAGCTGTCCCTGAAAAAAAATACTTAAAAACTTCTTTTCCTTCGGGATTATGTCTGCAAGACGGGAGTCTAAACGGTATGGAAATGCTACAAACAAAGGGAGACCTGCAAAATTTAACACCCTGGAAATTAAAAAAATGGCTGCTGGACTTAATAAAACTAAATCAGGCAAGCTGCAAGTTGAACAATTATCGGTGAAAAAAGGAGGAACTACTTGTAAATAAAAATATGTTTCCCGATGTTCAAGATGGTCGAGCGTGGAAATGAAGACACTGCTGGTGAGGGTGAGTCTGATGAGGTTAAATGAACAGGGGCTCAGCAGGAGGGGAACGATAGGCATGCTGAGATAGCCCCGAAGATGGATGTGCTGGACGAGCGAGTGGTACTGTTAGAGGGAGTAGAACAAACAACCGAACAAAAGAGGAGACTGCAAGGGACAGAGTTGGTAGTCCAGCAGAGTGATGAGGAGCAGCTGGCTGGGTTGAGATGGGTTGAGACCATCGGTTACCACCAATTCCTTTCCCAAAGAGGTAAAATTAAATGCAAATAAGGAGTCTAGTATAAATTTACAACATGCAAGCAGGTCACCAAATGTTGAATCTTCTGAGCTTGTAAACGGAGAAACTATGGGAGTGACTAAAGGTGGAAAGGATCAGGGGGCTCTCAAAATAAATCATTTGAATCGAAGATTGGAATGGAATCAGAGAGTGACAGTCAGAGTGACTTTTCTGGAGCTGAGGAGCCGCCGAAATGGGCATCTGAACTGATATACAAAGTGAAATAAGATAGCTAGCAATATGGATATTATGCTAAAAATACAAGATAAACGTGAGGCCTATTATAACCTACCACAGAAGTTAATAGCAGAAAACGGGGCCCTTAAGTAAGAACTTCAAGAACTTAAAGTTTCTGTAAATAATATTCAGAATGAAGTGTTTTCTGCCTCACCTACTATAAAGTCTATTAAAAAAAAAACAAGTTGAGATGCAAGAGAAACTGATGGATTTTGAGTTACATTCCAGGAGGAAAAAAAATAAGATTGATTGGGGTCCCAGAGTCATGGGAAAATATAAAAATGCTGCAGGAGTCATTTTAAATAATTGCTGCACCCTATCTGGACAAAAAGCCTGAAGATATAAACTTTCAAATTGACAGAATCCATAGGGGCCTTCGGCAGAGACCTGATGACTCTGCCCCGCCAAGACCAATAATAATGAAATTTATGTATCCGGGGATAAAGAGAAACTGATGGCAGCAGTAATAAAAAAGAAAAGACTCATGGTTATGGGGCCACAGATTGCTATATATCAGGACCTCCCATATGAAGTTTTACAGCATAGAAAGAAGTTTGATGATTTAAGAGCTAAATTATGGTCTCAGGGGCCAAAAGCAACGATGATTATGCCTGCAAAGATGAAAATAATTAAGGGTCAAAGATATGTTTTTGACACTGTGGATCAAGCAACTATGGAACTGAAATGGTTACTTCCAGATTTAATATTATGAACTAAAAGTCCTGGTTATCTGTCATGTGTGAAAAAATAGAAAGGGTTACTATACTGAAATGTTATAGGGGAAGGAAGAAAGAAGGGTGATGGGAAGTTTTGTGTATTAGGCGAACAGGGGGGGTGCAGTGATGTCAAGAAATAGGCTTGCTTCACCATCAAAGGTTCCTTTTTGTCCTCATTAAGATGTATGGTATGAGTTATAAGAAGAGTCTGCTGATGCAGAATGTTATTAATAGCTTGGGGGGATGGAACTCAGTGAGGGGGTTTGTCCTTGTGTTTCTTTTCCATTTTTTTTTCTTTTGTGTTTGAGAAAAGGTAGTTTTGGTTAGAACATTTAGGGAATATTCCTGAGTTAAGGGATGTTTTTGCTTGGGAAAAAGCTGAAAGTAAGAGTGGATACAAGGGGGCATTGTTTAAATTAGAAGATGGTTAAAGTCATAATGGAAATAATTAAGATAATTACATTAAATGTTAATGCTTTAAATACACCTATGAAAAGGAATAAGATATTATTAAATGCTAAAAGGTTGGGGGGCACAAATAATATGTTTTCAAGAAACACATTTGACAGAGAAAGAGGCCAAGAAACTGAAACAAAGATGGTGCACATGCTGTGCATATAGTACAGGGAGAAATAAAAGCAGAGGAGTGGCTATCCTTTTAAGGAAGGATTTGAATTATATTATTATGGATACATTTCAAGATAAAATAGGAACGATTAGTTTGATAAAACTAAAGAGTAAATCTAACTGCTATACAATAGGTTCAATGTATGCACCATTTACCAATTATGCTGAATTTTTGGCTGAATTAGCAAGAGGATTTCAAGTACTGCAAGCTGAAAATATAATATTGGCTGGCGATATGAACACGGTATTAAATCCATATAAGGATAAAACAACAACGCCCTCTTCAGGAAATATAAATTTAACAAAAAAAAGGGTCTTATTTTTTGCAGGTGGAACAATTATTTGATGCATGGTGAATAAAAAATAGTAACGTTAAAGATTTTACATACTATGATAAAAAAAATCTGGCTCATTTTCTAGGTTAGATTATGTGTTTATTTCGAACATTCTGGTTCAGTATTTAGGAAAGGCAAATGTGGATTCAGTTTGTGTATCTGATCATGCAATGGTTAGTGTGGAAATAAAAATGATGGATCCTGTTAGTAATAATAAGTATCAATGGAGAGTTCAAAACAACCTTTTGAAGGTTCCAAACTTTAAGTAAACAATAAAGGAAGTATTAGAGAATATTGGCCCTTTAATTATAATGAACAAATAGGGGCAACAAATATTTAAGATGCTTTTAAAGCTACTATTAGAGGTCAAATTATATTCTACCAGATAAAATAAAGGAAAAAGGAAAAGAAAGAAAAGGAAAGGATATATATTAGATTAAAACAACTGGAACAGCTGATTCTAGTCGATTTTGAAGCATATCAGCAAGAATGGGAAGATTATAAGATAAAGAAAAATAATCAAATTCATAAAGAAACTAGCAAAATGATTCAAACAATAAAAAAACAAAATATTTTCATGCAGATAAATCAGGAAAATTACTAGCAACCCTATTAAGGCAAGAGAAACAAAAGAATATAATCACAAGTATTAAAAATAATCAAGGGGAGATGCAAACCACAGAAAAGGAAATTGCTAATAGTTTTTTGGACTTCTACAATCAAATCTATCAAAATAACTTAAATCCAAAAAAAAGAGGATATAAGAACCTACTTAAGAGTGGCCAAGATTGAACCATTTCAATTAGAATTTTATAAAATAACAACAAAGGAAATTCTGGGGGTAATAAGGAACCTCCCAAAGAATAAAAGTCCAGGTTTGGATGGATACACCTATGCATTTATATGGCATTTAATGAGGGAATAGCATCTTGGGTAAAACAACTTTTAGAGGAAATAACAGATTCAAAAGAATTAAAGTTGCCCACAACAATGCAAAAAGCTAAAGTGATAGTATTACCAAAACCAGACAAACCAACAGATCTGCCAGGTAATTACAGACCAATTGCACTCCTGAATACAGATTATAAATTAATAACAAAATTAATAAATAATAGACTACATGATCATATACAAAAGTTTATTCACTGGAACCAGTATGGATTTATAAAAGGCCAAAAGATTTCCCAAGCAAATAAGAGGATTCAAGCAATTATTCAATTGATAAACTCAGCTGAAAAATGTAAAAAGGATATTTTCTATACAATAGCTATTGATGCAACAAAGGCCTTCAACCTTATAGATAGAGGGCCAGATATTCAAAAGGGTTGCGCCATGCGCAATAGGGTTGTGCCTTCGCAAGTCCAAACTTGCTCCATTCTGTGATATTCAGCAGGAGGTAGTTGCGCCACAGAAAACATGCTAAGCAATAGCGCAATGCAAATGAATGCATGCTGAACTGGAGGGGAAGGAACCATGCATAAACTGCACAGCCCGATATTCAGCCGGGCTGTGCAGAGTTGTGCAGGCGCAACCCCCAACCTCGCCTGCAGACTTTGAGCCAAAAAGGCTTAAGTCGAGGGCCACCCACAGGTGAGCTGCTGTATTGCAGGGCGCAACACAGCAGCTGCCACCTGTGGCTGGCCCCCAAGCAGTCTCTGTGCCCATAGCCCGATCGCGGGCATGAGTGTACTCCCCACCAGCCCGATCGCAGGCATCAATGTGGCTCCCCCTCCGTTCCACTCCCTGGTGGTCAGTGGACCAAAATGCCGATAGCGGTAAGTAGAATAATTCCCACCCCTTCCCGTTCCATCCCTGGTGGTCCAGTGGACGAAATACCCGATCGCGGTGGTATGTATAATAATTCCCACCCCCCTCCCGTTCCTTATCCATTGGTCAGTGGACTGAAGAATACCCGATCGCTGGGCGGTATGTGAGATAAAACCACCCCCAAACATAAGCCCTGGTGGCTAGTGTCCCACCCCACCCACCCACGAAGCCCACCACTCCCCGCCCCAGCAGCCGGCGGTGGCAGCATCCCACCCACCTGCCACCATGCCACCCAACCGACTGACTGCCGGTGGGAGCTGCACCATCGGTGCACAGCAGAGCCTATCGGGCGGCAGCCCATAACCGTACATGACAGCTCCAGGAAATCTGGACTGTCATACAGGTGGGCTGCACGCCCATTGATCTTGCCTGCACCACCGGTGTCGCAGACCCAACCGGCCAGTCGTCGGAAGGCAGGCGGCGGCGGGTGGGATGCGTGCCGCCCGCTGGCTGCCAGGGGAGGCGGGTGGTGGGGGCTTCGTGGTGGGTGGGTGAGGACCCAGCCACCAGGGCTATTCGAGGGTGGTTTTCACACATACCGCCCGCGATCGGGCATTTCGGTCCACTGGACCACCAGGGATGAACGGAGGGGTGGAATTATTATACATACCCCCATGATCGGGCATTTACATTCCACTGGACCACCAGGATATGTACAGGAGGTGGAAGAGCCACATTGATGCCAGCGATCGGGCTGGTGGGGAGTACATACGCCCACGATTGCTACTGAAGGGGGCGCCGTCCTAACGGCTGCTGCCTGGCAGGGTGCCAGGCGCAAGTCCTCGGGATCGGCGCACCTACATGCTAATGGCATGCAAATGGGACATAATCACATGCAAATGGCCCCCGCCTTGCATGAATTATAGGCCCCATTTGCATGTCACCTTTTGAATATTGTGATTTTGCACATGGCGCAAGGTACTTGCAGCCACAGCAAGTTGAATGCTCACTCTGTCAGCTTGCTGAGTGGCGCCAGTCACTGCACCATGCACAGTGGCTGTGAGTTGGTGATTCAAAGAGTTGCTCAATAGTGCAACTCCTTTGAATATCACCCAGGACACACCCCTGTGCAACTATTTTGCACAGCTTAAGGGTTGCGCCTATGAATGGCGCAGTTTGAATATCCAGCCCAGAGAATTTATGTTTGAAACATTAGTGTATTGAGGTATCCCTGAGGAAATAATTGGCATAATTAAAAAACTATATTATAACACCACATTAAATTTACAAATTAATAACGTTCTCTCAGAAGAATTAATTATGACTAATGGGGTTAGACAAGGTTTCCCCCTCTCTCCAACCTTATTTATATTATCACTGTAGTCCCTTTTGAATGCTATAATAAATAATGAATACATAGAAGGAGTACAATTTAAGCAAGAAAATATGAAATTAAGTGTGTTTGCAGATGATGTGCATATAATAATTAAGAATATAGAGTCATCATGAAAAGCCCTTCTGGGGGAAATCGAGACATATTCTGTACTAGTGGGATACTCCATTAATAAAAATAAATCAGTAATAATGAAGATTACCGGGAACAACTCAGAACCCTTGGATAAATATTTACAGGATTTTAAAATACAACCTTATGTGAAATATTTGGGTATACTACTAACTCCAGATCCAGAAACAGCTATAAAAATGAACTATAAGA
This sequence comes from Neoceratodus forsteri, assembly GCA_016271365.2. Taxonomy (NCBI): domain Eukaryota; kingdom Metazoa; phylum Chordata; order Ceratodontiformes; family Ceratodontidae; genus Neoceratodus; species Neoceratodus forsteri. The sequence continues at coordinate 275,759,441 of CM028138.1, read as the reverse complement.
ATGCTAAGAATTAAATTATAACTTTATTAGATAGGTGGAAAAATTTAATAATATCCATTTGGGGATGGGTGGACACATTAAAAATTATGGTTATGCCACACTTGATACATGTAATTCAAAATATTTGTGGGGCCCCAACTATAGGTTGGTTTCTGGAATTAAAAAGAGTATTTAGGAAATGTTGTGGCAAGGAGGCAACCCAAGGATAGCACTGGGAGCCGTAACAGTAATGAGAAAATATGGAGGATTAGGGTGCCCAGATCTTATAAAATATGCAGAAGCACAACTTTTAGCCTTGTTATATCAATGGTCAGTAGGAGAGAAAGGAGTATATAAACTGTACCAAGAATTTTTTTTTTCACAAGAATTGAAAGAAAGATAGAAGAATGTCTTTACAGAACTTTGGTCAGAACAATCCCTGTGTGGGGTAGTAGCACCTTCCTTCCAACATGGTTTGACATAGTAAAGAGATATTTAAAGCAACCAATTATGTTAAATTTGACTTGGTTATTTTTTCCAATTGGAGCTGGAGAAGGGAAACATTTGGGTACCTTGTCAGAAGAAAATGTGAAGTATTTATCTAACAAAGGGTTTATATTATGGAAAGATTTGTTGGATGATGGTAATTTTATTTCCTATGAATATATATTTAAAAAAACTAGGAGAAGGAAAATGGACTATAATGCATTATTATGTACTTCATAAAAAATTTAGAAAAGTCCAAAAAAGATTTCAACCAGAAAACTTTAGGGGGATTATAAGTCTAAACGAACAACAATTTATAATAGATCAACATTTCAAAAAAGTACTGGCACTGTTTTATGGAAAATTGGTTAAAAAAATATACAGAAGTATAGGAAAAAAAATAAGAAATGGAATGAGGAACCACATTTTCAACTAATAATAAACAATGGGGGCAGATAAGGCAGAATGGTAATAAGCTTTATGTTTCTGCAAAAAAACAAGTCTAAACAAAGAAAAATAAATAATACAGCATATATTACCACAGCTCAAATAAATAAAATAAATAATCAATACTTAAATCTATGTTAGCATAATTATGGCCAAAAAGCGATCCTGTTCCACTGTTTGTGGGCATGTCCAAAAATAAATCCCTGGCGGGAAAAAGTAAACCAAATAATGTCACAATGGTTGAACAGAGACATTTTGTGTACTGCAAAAATCTACTTAATAAATGATTTTACAACTTTAAATATGGATATTTAACAGAAAAAAACTTTTGGCACGGGCATCCATGGCGGGTAAAAGAATAATATTAGAAAATTGGAAGGAGGGTGATCTATAGCAATTTCAAGGATATAAGTGGTGGGTGATTTTTCATGAAACTCTTTTATATGAAAAACTGATATATGAAATAGATGAAGACCAGGAGGATCAGACAGAAATGGGATGGAGGGAATTAGAAGAAATAATGCCTCCACTACAGTTATAGAATCATAATAAAATTAAATGGGAATACCTGTTTTTTCAGTAAAGGACTGTAACCTCACTGAGTTCTGGAAGGGAGGGGGTAAATGTTCTTATATGATGTCAGATGTAATGAAGAGGTTATATTTAGCAGAACTAGCATGGGAGTATTGTAAAAATAATGAAATGAAATGAATGTAAATAAGTGTGTATTGTAAATTTTATTTGTATGGAAGGTGATATTTCAAAAACAAACATATATGTTTAAAAAAATTCAAGCCCCCTCGACCTGTACCATCAGCAACACTCACTGAAGGAGAGGGAAGGGACAGAAGGCATAAAGAAATCTCCCTGCCCAACAAAGGGACAACATGCCTGGCCAGAAAAAAACAGGCACGTGCTCTCACGAGCAGAAAACTGGCAGTTTGGCGTTGCATGGAGATGCAAAGAAGTCCAACTCTGGATGACCCCATGTGTCTGACAGCTAGTCCGCTACAGACTGTAGCAGCTCCCACTCACGCGCCTTGGACAGAGACCTGCTGAGGCTGTCAGCCAAGTCATTTTGGGTGACTGGAACATGGTCGGTGGACCGCAAAATGCAATTCTTTAGCACCCAATACCAGACTCTCATTGCCTCCCTGCACAGGGAGTAGGAGTGAGTTCCCCCTTGCTTGTTGATGTAAAAGACAACTGCCATGTTGTCTGTCTGTATGAGAAGAGAGCCTGGCATAAGGTCCTCCTGAAAGGCACTTAGGGTGCTGAGGACTGCCCCCATTTCCAGAACATTGATGTGGAGGACGCGCTCCTCCGGAGACCAGACACCCTGAGTCTGGTGATCCCCGAGGTGCGCCTCCCAGCCCAAGTCGGAAGCATCTGTTGTCGGAGTCCAGCCTGGGGGCTCCTGTCGAAAAGGAATCCCTTTGTCAAGATTCAAAGGGTCCAACTACCAATGTAGGGTCCTCCTGATCGGTTCTGAGATCTGGATAACATGGTCTAGACTGTCGGAACCCTGGTCCCATTGCACCATGAGCATCCATTGTGGGACCCTCATGTGGAGGCGGGCCAAGGAAACTACCAGGATGGCTGCTGCCATATGCCCCAGAAGTCTGAAGAAGGTCCTGGCTGGAACCTGTGGGGTTACTAGGACCGAACTGGCCACCTCTCTCAGGCAAGCTCCTCATTCTCGAGGAAGAAAAGCCATGTCCTGGATTGAATCCACGGCCTCCCCTATAAAGGTGAGTCTTTGGATGGGCTCCGGGGAAGACTTTGGTAGATTTAGGGTGATCTCCACCTCTCGGAACAATGTATAAGTGTCTCCGAGAGCTCGAAGCAGGCGTTGTCTCAACAGGGCCACTAAGAGCCAGTCATAGAGGTAAGGAAAGACATAATGTCCCCTGTGCCTTAGAGCTGCAGCTACCACTGCTAAATATTTGGGGAAGACTCGAGGAGCGGGGGAGAGGCCAAATGGAAAAACCCAGAAATGATAACGCTCCCCCTGGAAGTGGAACTTCCTGTGGGGGGGAAGACCCCAATGTTCTGTATTCTATATAATTATTTAGACAGCTGAGGTCCAGGATGGGACGAAGAGCTTGCGTCTTGTTTGGAACCAGGAAAAAATGGGAGTAATATCCCTTTCCCCACTGACGCAGAGAAACTGGCTCTATTGTCTTCTTCTGCAAGAGGGCCTTGATTTCTCCTTCTATCAGAGAAATGTGAGAAGGAGGGTATCGCAAGGACTTTGGTGGAGTTTCTGGAAGGATCTGGGTGAACTCCAGCATGTGACCTCTCCTTATGATGTCTAACACCCACTGGTCTGATGTGATAGAACTCCATCCCTCCAGATGGAGGGAGAAGTGACCCCCTACTGCCTCCCCTGAAGCCTCCACTGGAGGAGGGGGGTCAGTGGTGAGTCACTGGCAGAGCCAGGGGTGGGGAGAGAGGTGTGGGAGGACTTGGGGCCTCGAAACGGTGTGCCACCAGACTGCTGGTTGCCGGCCTTCCTTTTGAAGCCACCTCTCTGTTCCTGGTTGCTGCCATGGGCTTGCTGGCCTGAGTATTTACAAAATGACCACTTCTGGAAGCGTCTTTGGTCCCCCTTGTACATCTGGCAGACAGATCAAATAGACTTGCCCGACTCCTGGAGACGAGAAATCAAAGCCTCGGTCTCCTGCCCAAAAAGGATGGAACCATGGAACAGGAGGTCCCCGATTCTGGACTGCAGATCGTTCTGAAAGCCAGAGTCTCTCAGCCACATGTGGCAGCGAAAACAGACCCCTGATGCTGCCACCCTAGCTGCCGTATCCGCAGTGTCATACAAGGCACGCAGAACATGCGTGCCTACATCCGAGCCCGATTTTAATACATCCAGAAGTTCTGTCTTTTGTGCGGAATCTGGCAAGGCACTGACAAGCTCCTGTCCCTTCTTCCAAAGTGCATTTCGGTACTGGACCATATGCATGAGGAAATTAAGGGAACGGATGGAGCAGGTGGAGGCAGAATAGACTTTCTTGCCTACCTGGTCGGGAGGCTGGGAGCTTAGATGATTTGGCTGCTTTGACTTGTCATGAGCAGCCACGATCACTGTGGAACCCACCTGTTGGTTTTCCGCCAAAAAAGCCTCATCCCTCTGGGCCATGTATAGCCTATCTGACTTCTTGGGAACAGCTGGGACTAAAGCTGGATGCTTCCAAGTTGTCCTGGTAAGGTCTTGGAAGGTGTCGACCAGAGAAGGCACCACAAGGGGTTTCGGCTCCTCCTGCCTCAGGTAACGAGCCAGTCTCCGGTGCTCCAGAACCAGGTCCTCTGTCTCCCATTCGTTAGTGGCCTGGATATGCCTCATTACGTCCATGAAGGTGGGATCATCTGGAGGTGAATGGGGTAGATCCCCACTGTCAGGAGATCCCCCAACTCCTGACAATGGAAAAGGAAGAGGAAGAGGAGGAAGAGCTGCTCCTGGACCTCGAGGTGTCTGAACTATGTTTACAGGGACTACCCTCTGCAGAACGTCGGTGACTCCAAGACCGATGACGGCTCCTAGATCGACGATGGAGCGGGGACCGATGCCCATCCTGGGACCGGCATCGGCTACGGGAGCGAGCCTGCCTAAAGGACAACCTGTGGTGGCTGCGGAATCTGCTCCTGGGCTTAGACAGATGACGGCTGACTAACCTTGAGTGGTGCAGTCTGCAGTCTCTGGACCGTGACCGGGAATGTTTAGCCAAGGGGTAACAAGGTAAGGAGGACGTGCACTGGTCCTCAGGGGTTTTGGTCGGCAAGTCGACAGGCAAACCCCCAGGCTCCTGTTTGTCCAATTGGTCAGGGACTGGTGTCGGCTCCAGTTGAGGTGGAGGTATGTCTTTTTTGACCTGGCTCCACCAAAATGAAAAAAGTTCTCCCAGCTCTTCCTTACTGAAATGAGACGCCGCCACCCCCTTTGGGAGGATCGGAGAAGTTGGGGGCTCTGGAAGGGTTCGAGGGGAGGAACCCAAGGATGAGCTCTCCGGTGTAGAGGCCCGAGAGGGAGCCAGGGTCCGCCCCCTTTTGTAGCATGACCGATGTCGGGGCTGAGCCGACATCAGGGGGTAGTCCCCACTGGATACTGCTAGCTAAGTTTTTTCCCGTGGGTCCGAAGGCCTGCAGCAATAGTCCTAATAGTAATAGCCTGCTGCAAGAGCTCCCACTCAAAGTAAGATGGATAGAATCCAGGTCAGGAGGGTGGTGGTTATGAAAATTAGTAGACCACTGGTACTCCTAAGAGAGTAGTCCCTGGAGGACAGCGAGGCCAAAACCTGCTCTCCTCCATGATGCAAAGTCCAGACTGTAGTTTTTTTTTCTTTTTATCCCCTTACGTTCTGCATACCCCGAACCTTTGGGATTGCCAAAGAGTCATCCTACTGCCTCACTCTCCCTACCTGGACTTATCTCTCCATCCCCATGGAGCTGTAGCTTCCCCCCCAAGCAGGGCCGAGGTGGGGCAGGCAAACACTGAAAGTTTTGTCGGACCGGAGGTAGTCAGGCAGGTGAGGGCATATAGGAGGCACGCGCCGGGCACTCCTGCTTCCCCGTGTCGGCAGGCATTTTCCCTGTTTTCTTGTGGAGGAGTGGCATGCACCCTTACACCAAGGCATCACTGCCGGTGTCACCACTCCCCCTTCCCTCGATGTCAGCTCTGCGCTGGCCATGCCACTAGTTTCTGCCAGAGGCCAGTCAAGCACCAAGTGCAGACCCTCCTCCCTCCCGGGAGAGGATAGCTGTCCTCCGGACGCTCAATCTTCTCCCTCCCCTGTCGACCCCCGATGACCCGGGCTCATTCCCAAACCCGGGTCGCCAGCATGATGCAAGGTGTGGCATCCAAGACAATAGTGTTTTATGAAGGTGTGGACTGAACTCCAAGTAGCAGCTGCACAAAATCCCACTGCTGAGACATTCCTTAGGGATGCAAAGGAAGTGGCAACACCCCAGTGGAGTGACCTTTAACCAGTCCCGGTAAAGGTTTGTCATATGTCTAGTAGCAGAAAACTATACAACTGACCAACCATTTGGCCAATGTTTGCTTAGTCACTGGTGCCTCCAACATTCATTGGGCAAAGGAGATAAACAACTGGTCTGTCCTTCTGGAAGATTGAGTGCGATCTATACAGAAACAACGAATTCTGTGAACATCCAGAGTATGCAACAGGGCCTCCCCTTTGTTTGAGTACTCTGGGTAGTAAACTAGGAAGTTGAATGTCTTGGTTAAGAGTGAACTCAGACACTACCTTCGGGAGAAACTTTGGATTGGTATGCAGAGATACCCTATCCCTGTGAAAAATCAAATAAGGCTCTTTACACATCAGAGCCTGAAGTTTGGTAATTTTCCAAGCAGAAGTAACTGCAACCAAAAACAATGCTTTCCATGAGAGGAAGTGTAGCTTGCAACTTGCGGCTTGCTCAAAGGCAAAAATGAAAACTTTCTAACATAAATAAAAGACTGAAGGGGAATGGGTCCTACTGGGAAGTTTGATATGCATAATGCCACACAAAAAGCTCTCGGACAAGTCTAATTGCACTAGGGTCCTGCCTTTCATAGGTACATGGTAAGCTGACAGTGCAAAAAGGTATACCTTTATGGACGAACAGCTGAGACCCTTGTCAGATAGAGAAAGAAGGTACTCCAGTACTGAATTCAACAGGAAAGTGAAAGGATCCAGGAAATGGGATGACACCCACAGGCAGAGGCGTTTCCATTTCATGGCATGTGTGGCCCTATTTGAGGGTTTCTTAGTGGCCACTAGGACCTCCGCTACCCCTGAAGACATCCCATATCTGTCCCTGACTAGGTCTGCAGAAGCCATGCATGCAGATGCAGTGACTGAAGATTTGGGTGTACTAGAGTTCCCTGTTCCTGTGAGAGCAAGTGAAGAGACAGGGGCAAGGGAATTGGCAGTTCCAATGCCATCTGTTGGAGCAGCGGTAACCAGATCTGTCGAGGCCAGAATGTCGCTATGAGAATCATGACAGCTCTATCTCCTTGTAACTTGAGTAAAACTCTCTGAAGTAGTGGGACAGAAGGGAAGGCATACAGAAACCTCTCTGCCCAAGAGAGGGACAACGTGTCTCACCAGAAAACACCAGATCCTGGATCTAATGAGCAGAAATTGGGCAGTTTGGCATTGAGTGGGGATGCAAAGAGGTCCAGTTCTGGAAAGCCGCACCTTTCGAAAAGGTTATCTAATATGTCCTGTAGTAGCTGCCATTTGTGAGCCTGAGACCAAGAGTGGCTAAGGCTGTCGGCTAGGGTGTTTGTGAACTCCTGGAACGTGAACCGCTGTGAGTCCCTGGTTGTGCTCCACTACCCAGTACCAGACTCTCATGCAAGGCCCCCTGTTCTCTTCAGCAAACTGATGTAACTTATGCGGCACTGTTAGGTCAAGTTCTGCAGCAAGGTTTAAAGTTCTGTGGCACAGTAATATATAAATAATACAGAGCCAGCATTACAGTTTTGGGGGAACCCAGCAAGGATGACCCGTGAGGAGGATCCCTGACTTACACGACATAAATAAGTTACATAATTTCCCTTAAACCTTCAGGTTTATTCTTTTGCTTTTCAGAAGTTGTTCTGGCTTCCTATATTTATCTAAATCTATTTAGGGCTTAGTGATATGTCATGTAATATTAATGGCTACTGGCAGGCACCCCCTCAACATACTGGCAACACAGCAAATAGCTGAATAGTTGCTCTCCAAAGGACAGCTTGAAGCAGCCTAGCCATGGAGCACCCAAGACTCCCATCCTCTGTGAACACCTATTAGGGCCTCATACACAGTCTTAGCTGGGGGTGGCAGGCTATTGATGCATACAGAGCCTTCCCATACTGCCACCCTGAAAACTGCCATATATAAAAAAAATCAAATATTAAACATCAGTAGTGTCAGCATGATTATTTCTATCTTTTTGTCTGTTTCACTCTTGTTTAGTTGTCACATTTTGAATTAATAATCTTTACCTTGGTTGTCATCTTTCTTACACTGGCTTCATTTTTTTTTATTTTCTTTCTTTCTTTCATGTGTACCTCACTCCCCTAGCCTGAAAGCCCTGGCATCTGCAACGCCCTCTGACCATGTGCTGTCCTACAGCAGGTAATCTCAGGATCGCACCTAATCATGGGTTGCCCTCATGGAACCTTGATGCACTACTACTGGCCTAGTAGGGTGGCTCAGCTACCTTTTTGTATTTTCATCTCATTGTCTATGTTTCTAAGTCAGGTAAAGTTCCCCTTTCCCCAGCGGGGGGAAAATGGCTGCCGTGCTCCCACCTCCACTCCAGACCAAAAGGCTGCAGCGCTCTCTGCTCTCTTCTTCCCTGTCCAAAACCTAGTAAAATAAACACTTTCCCCTTCCCCACCTCCCACCTACCTAATGGCAGCAATGCCATCTCCTCCCCCAGTCTACATAATGACAGCAATAGTGGTAGATTACTCACCTGGTAAAGGTGATTGTGTTACTGTATATCCATGGCACTCACCGATCCATTACCTTTGGGTTATGTACGCCTGATAGGCTGCTGATGCACATGTGATCTAAGATCGGATTTCAGTCTACTTCCAAGCCCCTTCTCAGACCGTCTTCAGTTTCGATACTTCCAGAGCTGTAAAGTAACTTATTAAGTGTATGCACAGACAGTAAATATTGCTCTAGAGAGTCTTTTAGAAAATTTAGAACTACTTTAATGATTACATATTGTATTTGACTTATACACTTAAAGCATTCCACATAGATACTGTCATATTGTCAATGTTCTGTCGCTGAATCCACTTGTGATACCTGTAATCGTGCTACCTCGGGTGGGATGGAGTGCCATGGATATACAATAACACAATCACCTTTAGCGGGTGAGTAAACTACCATTGTGTTGTCTGTATATCCATGGCACTCCCAGATCCATTACCTTAGGGTGATTCAAAAGCAGTACTCTACATATGGGGGGGGGTAGGAGCATGAGTTCTATATGCTTGTTAAGGTGGTGGTTATTAACATTTTATGTCTGAATGAATTTTCCTCTGGAATTTCAGTGTCTAGTCTATTGTGTCTCATAAGGTTGTGAATAGTAGACCAGATGGCTGCCGTGCAGATTTTCTGTGCCATGGCAGAGTTCTGTTTAACCTAAGAGGCGGCCACAGCCCTTGTGGAGTGGGCTTTTATCCCCATTGGGGCAACTTTGTTACTTGATTTGTATGATTCTGTGATTGTTCTTTTTAACCATGTTGCTATGGTGGCCTTGGCCACCGTGGTTCCTCTCTTGTGACCTGATGGGATGACGAACAGTCTCTCTGTCTTTCATACTTATGCAGTTCTTTCTAGATACACTGTGAGCATCCACTAGATGTCCAGGGAGTGTAGAGTCCTCTCCCTGCTATTTGTGTGTACCTCATAACAGGTCAGCAGTTCTATTGGCTGGTGCTTATGAGATGCGGAGTATACCTTGGAAATGAAAGAGGGTACAGTCTGTAGGGAAACTCCATCTGGTGGGAATGCTGTGAATGGTTCCTACATGATAACGCCGTCAGTTCTTCTGATGCAGTGGGCTGATATATTGCCACTAGGAATTCTGCTTTTAACTCTATCCAGTAATCACTGATGTTTGTTAGGGGTTTGAATGGTGTTCTGGTAAGGGCATTGAGTACTAATGTCAGGCCCCAAGGCGGTACCCTGTTCCTTATGCAGGGCCTTATGGTGGTTGCTGCTTTTAAGAAACGTATAACGTCTGGATGTGAACCTGGGTATGCACCTTCGATAGTGCCCACTGCCGCCCAATGGCTGGAAGATGGAACTCTTAGTAATGAGGGTGCTAGCCCCTTGTCCAGTCCCTGCTGTAGATACAGTAGCACGTCTGCCATAGAGACTAATAGAGGTGATACATTTCTGTCCATACACCATTTGTGAATATTTTCCATTGTCTGGAATAGATGATGTGGTAGCTATGCAGGACTGTAACACTGTATCAATCACTGCTGTGTGGTACCCTGCATTCAGCAGTCTCTCCCTTTCAGGAGCCAGGCTGTGAGTTGTAGGCTGTTCAGGGAGGGATGTGTTACCAGTCCTTGTATCAGAGTATCTGGCCTGTTGGGTAGTCATAGGCTATCCCTTGCTACTACCATTAGGCGGCAATGTCATAGTTGAAGTCAGCCATGGTGCACTGCAGTGCACCTGCTAAGAGAAGCCACACGAGTGCTCCCAATGACTATGGTCATCAGTGTGAGATAGGGACAGAATAGCTCTATAATGGTGGCTGGAGTAGCAAAGGGGTGCTGACCTATTATTGCAGTCGTATGGCTGAACATATGCCGGCTGCTATGTTAGGTGGTCGTGCTGCCGGTGTTAGTGGTAACCTTGCGTTGGCGTCACAAGTTGGGTAAAATGTGTACTTAAAAGTTCCAGAAAGCAATGGCCTTTATGCATGTTTGTGTATGTGCCTACGTACCAGCATAGGATAGACCCGTACTGAATGAATATGATGCTGTATATATGTGTGCGCATATATATATATATATATATATATATATATAATATATATATATTTTTAATTTTATAATCTTCTTTTCAAGGGTTTACCAATCTTGCTAGTTCTGTGTAATGGACTAGTAAGACCCCTACTATTGTTGTTGGTTCTATGCAGCACATTAGGGAAGCTAAGTTCCTAACAGCCCACACTCAAAGTTTACTTCCCTGACTGCTTGGCCGTGGGACTGCAATTGTTTGAGTTGTAGTTTATTTATAATTTCCATACTATGGCCTTATTAGTTGAGCCATATATGCTAGCCTTCATATGCCTGTCACATGGTTATCCTGGAAGGGGATGCCATGTGGGGGCTATTGGTGCCCAAGAGAGGCTGTAGTTCTGTAACGACATGGTGTTGTGTCATATCCCTAGTACCATTAGTTGTGTTTTGGTCATAAGGATGGGTGTAGTAGGAGCCAAGCTGCATGATTCTGAACTGCGCTGATGTCGTCCCACAGTGTAGAAGCAGTGGTACAGCAGTGTTAGAAGGGATGCTCTGTCAGCGACATGTACTGCATAATCAGTACGCCTTGACCTCACTTTGGCTGCCAAGATATAGGGGATACACCTTCTGAAGGGGCCGAATGAGTCCACCAAGTCTTGCACATGCCCCTGTATTCAAGTTAACTTCTGTAACCATGATGGTTCTGTGTAGTACATTAGCCTGTGTTAGGGTCAGTGTTATGCTGCCTTGCCCACAGCTGTGGTAATAGTGCTGCCCCCAATATATTTTCCCCATTGTTAATAGATTTTCAAATCGTTGCCTTTATATTTAATTATTCGCATTATGATTTGCTGTTGCAGATCGGTTGGTGCTTTTAACAAACGCTCTCTGTGCTGGTTGGATTGGATGTTTGTGAGCATAGATGTGTTCTCCACAAGAAGGTGGCAGTGACTCTCAGTCAATTTACACTGTCTGGCGGCTGCCTACACCCTTAATCCCACCTAGATAAGGGGCGAGTGGAGAGTTTTTCCAAAATCACAGCAGTAAGTCTCGCAATATTATTTCTCGCAGCTGCTGATCTGGATAGGCAAGTTAGGTTAGTCTTGCAATGCTCCTCCTCCTCATGAGACCTACTTCGTTTATGGTTTTTCGGTCAAGTAGATGATAGAGGAGTTTCCTCTACCTTTTGTTAGAAGAAGGCGGTGCGTTTAAAAGACAATGTTTCAGCCTGTTGTGTAGTGATGTCTTGAGTGAGGGCTTCAGGTGCTACTATGCTTGTAATGGGGAACTGTGGCACATTACTTAGTATTTTAGAAGGGACGTCGACAGGGTACTCCGGATGGTCTAAGGTGGCCACTTGCTCATTTAATAATGGACAGACTCTGGAGCTGCTAGCAGGGGCTCCAGGTCATCAGGCACATTAATAAGGTGGTATGCTTGTTCTGAACAGCATGTAGGGGAGCTCAAGAGTATATGCCCAATTAAGGAATGAGAGCCTTTAATTATTTAGTAGCCCCTGATGTACTGAGCTTCTGGGACCGCTGGTAGGAGTTTCCAGGTAACTGTGGCTGTGGAATCTGTTTGGTAATCTGAGAAAGATCTTAGACCATGCATGGCTGTGTTAGCATCCTTTACATTTAGCATCCTTTAAATTTTTATAATGTGATAAATTATCTTGTCCAAGCCCTTTTTATTAAAGTAATAGAGCTAAGTTATGCATTCACAGTAGTATACATTACTTTTGTCACACATAGTACACAGCAGCAGCTCCTTAATGAATATGTGACAGTGCCTTAACAGAGAAAAACTGTGACTACCAGTGAAAGAAATGGCTCTATTAAAGTTTACTATTTCCCAAATAGTTATTTTATTTTAATCAAACCTTCTTGTATATTGACCCAATATAGTACAGTGCTGTGTATTATTTTTGCCCCCCTTTGTATGCCCTGGTTAGTTCTGGGATAATGTAGGCATGTGCCTTGGGGGGGGGATGGGCAGGATGCCTTAGGTAGTCCTTGCCTTGGGTGAGGTAAGCTGAGTGAGGAATCATCGCATTGTTGCTTGTGTAATAGGACACAGTTTGGGGCAGAAGTATTTTTTCTTCTTCTTTAAAACATGTTTCTTCTGTTCTCCCTCATGGCAATGTTAAAAGCTAAGGGACTTAGGCTTGAAGAGCTGTAGCAATTGCTAGCTCCATTCTCCATTGCAAGATATGTTGAATTTAGTCAAATCTCATTTGTTTAGCCTCCCCAAAGATGGTGGCCGAGATCTCACGAGAGCTGAGAGCCAGTCAGCTTGCAGCTCTCATGTAGCAGGAGATTTGGAAACTAGGAAGAAGCAGGGAGGCTGGCCATGCTGCTAGGAGCTGTATGATAAACTGGGGCCATAAAATAACATTTGGGTGTCTCCATTTTGGTCAGCAGAGCTTCCTTTTTTTCTGTGGGAGTGTTTTTGGGTAGAAAATAGCACACAATGGTTGTGGGTGCTTTTATTTAGTGCCACTAAATTCCAGGAATGTCTGAATGCAGTGCAGGGATTTTAAGCACTTTCCAATGCAAGGAAACTTTTCTGGGTGATTTTGTGAGTACATTTTTACAAGTTAGTGACACTAGCAGGGTCACCAGATTGTTGCTGGTGATTAATACAACTCCGGAACCTCTGGCAAGGGAGCCAGGTTGATTATTATATTACCTCCTGTAAATCATTGCATATATTCTGTGTTCATTTATGTGGGTCAGACATTTAGCTCCTGGCACCGCTAGCAGGGGTGTTCAGGTAGCTAATAATCTCTAATCTTGTACTCTGTGATAATGCTCATAATTTGAATACTGGGCTGGCAATTTCTCAGCTAATATTTCTATAGACAATTTATTCAAAGTGCCCCTGCTAACTTGTGGGGTGATCCTGTACTGGGTCCTGAGCGTTATAAGTTGCTTCTGAGTTGGTAAGTAATTTTAGCAAGTCTGGACCTTTAAATGTCAGCCTCTGATCCCTGGCTGAAACGCTGGCCCTTTAATGTCAGTTTTGATCACTGGTGCCTCCCAGAAGAAAATGAGGTCCTTATTTACTGATGCTTAGCCAATCTTGGGCATAACCTTTTGAATGAGTGTTCTTTCAGCAGTAATAGCCCAGACATAATCTGCCATTTAATTTTATCTCAGCCGTTGCTGATACAGCGAGATCGAGCAGTGTTGCACCTGAGCAAGCTATACACGCATGTACATCCTTGCTTGCCCCTAAGTAAAATGGTGCTGGGTGGCACTGCGCATGTGAGATTGCTGTATCCCCTCCATGCATGTGCAATAGGCATAGACAGCGTACGCACGGGTGCCTATTTGCGATTAATGGCTGAGAAGATGGAGAGAAGCAACAATAGGCCATACTCCTTTTTCCGAGACCTCCCCCCTCGGATATCTCGTGGCCCAAGCAGCTGCGGCCACCTTCCCCAGCATAACAGGTTCGTTTAGACAACAGTAGGAAGCATTCTGATAGCGTGAGCCAGCGCTATGGACTGGGGGGATTGATCAGTGGTTCTGTGTTCCAGGGGAGTCATTAATGTGTGTGGTGAGGCACAATGCTCTATCGCCCCGCTACGTAAAGGGAGGCAACAGGCTGGCAGATATTCAATAGGTGCATCCCAAGAATGAGCGCTAAGGGGGAGACTTCTATTTAAAATTGTTGTTGTTGTGCCCCTCTCATTATGTAGACACTGAGCAGGGACTGCATATGAGGCTGAGGCCGGATATCCTGGCTCAGAAGGGAGGAGACAGGCTGGCAGTCCTTTTGAGCTAGCTGCTGGCTCGTGCTTCTATTCTAAGCTACACTATAATTCCCTGTATCTGGTAGTGCAGGGCTGTATAAGTGCGATGCTGTATGACGCAGGCTAATTCTGTACAAATCATAACATGCTCATTCTACGTCTGTTCTACCTTTTACTTTGTTCTTTTTTTTTTAAACATTTCCTTGTTTTACTGTTATTTTAACAATGCAATGATACTGTCTGTGTCATAATAATGAAATCCTGTAAATACCTTCTGTTCGTTGTTGCACTGGAGCTTGGGAAAGTGCTGCAGCCTGTATCAGATGCACACAATAAACTGAAGACAGTCAGGGTGGTGAAGGGGCTTGGAGGTAGATCGAAATCCGATCTTAGGTCACATGTGCATCAGCAGCCTATCAGGCATACATAACCCTAAGGTAATGGATCTGGAAGTGCCATGGATATACAGACAACAATCTCTTCTCTCTTCTCTTCCCCAGACCTAATCAAAGCAATTCCCTTTCCTCCCCCTTCCCCATAATAGAAGTAATGCTCTCTGCAACCTTCCCCCACCCTAGATCTAATGGCAGCAAGATATTTTCTCCTCTCCCAAACTTGATCCTGCCCCCCAAAAGCCTTGCATGATCCCAGTTTTTAAAATCTAGTGTAGCCCACCTCTGCCCATCTCAGCAACACTACTTACCCAGGAAGAAAAAGGATGGCATTTGCAGTGCTCTCCAATTTTATCACATAATGTTAACACACTGGGGGCTGGCTGTCAGACTAGGGAAATAGAAGATATAGGGCTGCCAGTTAAACAGAGCCAACATTTGATTTATTCAAACTGGGGAGTCAACTACACTGGATTTATTCATTGGTAACCTTACCTGGTTACCAAAGAATAGAAAAAACTGACTACTGTATTGAGCAGTCAAGCCATTTGTGCATTACAAAAAAAATAAAAAACTTAGATGCTGCACTGATGCTCTGAGTAAATCTACTTGTCCCTCAGTGGCATTTTTAATTGTGATAAAATGAGCTTGAAATCTGTCTTGCCCACCATTGCATATTGTCCTGGAGCAACATATAAATGTAAAAAAATTAAAAAAAAAACATTTCATCTGCAATGTCATTATGACTTTCTCTACTTTCCCAATTTGTTTTTGTTGTCCCTTATTTAGTTTCCACATTTTATGTAAATAATCTTTAACTTTTCATTTTTCTTACCTCGGTTTCATCTTTTTAGTTTCTTCAGTCTATCCAGCTTTCTCTCATTCTTTTCTTGACCCAACAGTTTTTATTTACTTAGCTGTCCCTTTGCTTGCATTCTTTATAATTTACATTTTTCTTCCCTAGGCACCAGAGTTAACCCATCAGGTTGGCAACCTCACAGCAACACCCACAGCAACCTCTTGTACTCTAAACCCCATAAGGATAGCAATTTGTCCCCCTCCCACCCCCCGACAGCACTTTATCCTCTCGTGGTTTTAGAACAGGTAAAACCCACCACTGCCCATCTCAATCCCACCACTATCCTGACAAGCCTTGAGAATGCCATTGAGTGGTCCTGTACATTTAAATGTATGTCATTATCCAGCCCAACACTGTACTACGATCCTCTGCCTCTTCCTGCCTTTAAAGTATTGTAAAATTGCCTCTTAGACATTACTCTGCCTCCTCATAAAACAAGAAATACCAACAACAGCTCTACATATCTAATCCCCAAAAGTCTTTCTACCCAGAGCATCACTGAGTCACTCTGTTTTTGATATTTGCACCCTTTTTTGGTCCAACAGTGCAGGACAATCCTCTGCCTCTTCCTGCTGGGCCCAAACACTGGCTTCATTCCTCAGTATGGCTTTGTGTGGGCCATACAAAGCACTACTGGAATAAGAAAAGCATTCTGGCCCACTAGTAGTGATAGGAAAAGGCAATGGATCATCATGCAGCCTTGGACCAAAAATGAGGTGCCAATGTAAAAAAAAAAAATAGGGTGACTCAAGGGGGGCTATTGGCTGGGTGTGGATGGTTTGAAGGGCTGAGATGGTTGGAGTGAATTTTAGTTTTTATAAAGCTACAAGCAGGCAGAGGAATTGCTTGAAAGGAAAGGTGTCAGTCTCAGTCTAACGGGCAATTTCTGCAGCCAACCACAAATTCTGTAGCCGGCCGCAAATTCTGTGGCAGGTCATAATTCGTGCCATAGAACTGCAGAAAACGGGGCCTTGCTCTCATGACTTCTCTGCAAAGGGGGTAAGAATGTGTGCCCCCTTGCTTACTGATGTAGAAGACCACTGGCATCCAACTGGATCAGTAGGGTCCCTGGCAGGAGAATCAGCTAGAACGCCTGTAAGATGTACAGGATGGCTCTAATCTCCAACTCATTTATGTGGAGATTGCATTCCAAAGAGGTCCAAGTCCCTCTTTTCTGATGGTCTCTGAAATGTGCCCCTCGCCCTAGTCCCGAGGCATCCGTTATCAGGATCTGATGAGGACTGGGACTTTGGAAGGGAACCCTGGATTCTAACCGAGAAGGGGTGAGCCACCATTCCAGAATCTGACACACTGCTTTGGAGATGCAGACTGGCTGCTCAAAGTCGTACAGGCGCTGGTCCCATTGAACCCTGGGGTTCCACTGGAAAACCCTCATGTGCAGACGAGCTATGGAAACGGTCACGATTGTGGCTGTCATGTGACCTAGCAGCTGCAGTACCATTCTGGCTGGAACCTGTTTTGTGGAGATAACTCTGCGAGCCAGTGCCCTTAGTCAATCTGCCCTGTCTGAGGGGAGGAAGGCTCTCCCTTGGACAGTGTCCAGGACTGCCCCTATGTACAGTAACCTCTGGGTGGGCCAGGAGGACGACTTTGGGATGTTTGAGATAACCCCCAACCTTGAACCAGGTAAAAGGTGTCTTCCGGAGAGTGATATTGCTGATCTCTTGTGGGAGCTGTTAATAGCCAGTTGTCGAGGAAGGGGTGGACAGAATGCCCCTGCTCCCTGAGAGCTGCTGCCACTACTGCCAGGCACTTGGTGGACACCCTGGGTGCCAAAGAAAGGCTGAATGGCAGTGATCTGAACTGGTATTGCTCTCCCTGGAAGGTAAAATGAAGGTATTTTCTGTGGGACAGCATTATCTTTATATGCATATAGGCGTCCTGCATGTCCAGTGATCATAGCCAGTCCCCTTGGTGAAGCATGGGCAGTGTCACCATCCTGAACCTTTTGTATTTTCGACCTGCCACCTGATAAAGTGTGTGCCTTTCCTAGTGACTGAGACCCTAGTGCATGCTTGTGGGATTGGATAGCCAGGGACATGGCGGCTTGAGAAAGCCCAAGCCTGGAAGACTCCCTGCCATGTGCCTGAGAAGAGGTGGGGGGCTTCCTCCAGTGGTCCAGATAAGTTTTAGGACTGGGAAGTTTTTACTGCTAGCTTCTTCAACCAGGTGGTATTTTCATCTTAATGGTAGTAATGCTATTTGCAGAACCATCTCCAACCCGCACCACTTCTAAACTAAGTTTCTAGCCCACTGGGCACCTGCAGCCACTGAGATTCTTTAAATAATCCTGGAGACTGGACTTCCCCAGTGTTACTTAGCATTATCATCTCCATTTTTAACATACTGCAAAGTTTTAACAGCACATCTTCAGGTTAGCCAGTGAGCAACGCTTGAAACCATCTCCACAATACAACTGATGTTGATAATACAGCTACTGCTTCCACTCAGCTAATGTGTCATGCCACTGCTGCTAGCATCACATGGTGCAGCCAGCTTTGTGTACGTTTATCAACATATTGTAAATGTATTCAGGGTGGGAAACAAATTCCCAAATTCAAAAAGTGGGAGTAAACCATGCAAAAATAGTAGTAAAATTACTCCTTTACTCCCCTTATCTGTTCCCCTGGCTTCCTCAATTGTGACCCCGGGAGAGCCAATGAGACCGAGGAGGGGGAACTCAGTTTGACCTCATGTCGGAAGTAGAAGACTTGGAAGTCTTGTGAGAAGATGAAGGACGGGATTCTGACCTGGACCTTTCCTTGTCCCGATGATGGTATTTTCCCACTCCATTTCTTCTCCCTAGAGGAGTCGTCCTTTGCCAAGGAAGAAGAGCTGTGCCCTGACTGGGTCTTCTGCATGGCAGCCACTTGCTGTTCAAGGAGGCATGCTTTCAAGGTGTTCAGGCGGTGGATTCTGGTCCTCCTGTTGAAGCCTTGGCAGTACAGGCAGTCATCTGTCCTGTGGTCAGGGCCTAGGCAGAGCAGGCAGGCCTAATGGCCATCTTTTGCCAGGATCTGCTTACCGCATGCACACCTCAATTTCTGCCGCTCTGAAGAGGAAGATGGTTGGGAAGACATACGTTGAACTCGTATTTTGGATGAAAAAACGTCAACTGCGCAAAAATGGAGGTCGACTGGAAGCAGGAGGCATCCGTGGAGCCAATATGTACGGGTCAACGGCAGGAAAAGAACTGAGGTGGTGCTGGGGGACCACCCCTTTATAGCATGGGTGAGGTCGGGGGTGATCCCCCGCCTTAAAGACTGCTAGCTAGAATTTTTCCATGGGGTCCTAGTGCCTGGCTGCATAGTCCCAATGGTGTTACCTTCTGCAAGAGGTATATCTCGAAGTGAGATCTGCGAGAGCTGACAGTTCTTCTAAGATGTGATATATATATTGAGAGCGCCCCAGCTTCTGGACACGATGGACAGAACCTACTGGTTCAAGGCCCATTTATGATTTCCCTGGCTGATTCTGCTTAGAGAATCTGTCAGGACATTCCCTTTGCCCGGCAGATGCACTACAAATACATCTTCTTCTAAGGAATATGCCAGGTCCCAGATCCTCATTGCCTCTGTAGAGTCTTGAAGTTCTTGTTCCTCCCTGCTTGTTTATGTAGTACATTGTGTTGTCTGTCCTGATTTTGACAGACTGACCCTGTAGCTGAAAGGAAAAAGACTGCACTTCTAGCAGTACTGCTCTGAGCTCCAAGTTTGTTTTAGTGGCTCCTGTGGGCTCCAAGTACCACTCAGTGTGAAGTCCTGCAGGTCAGCTCCCCACCCAGGAGTGTGGCATCAATCTATAATAAGAATACAATTACCAGGGAGCACTTTTTCCCCATAGAGAAACCCGGTTATAATTTGCCATCATAATGGCAAACACACACCGGTCTCTCCTTCCTCAGCCGCCGACCACAGCAACTTACCACCTGACACTTAACCACAATGCGGATTCGGCAGCAAGTTAAATACAAAAAAAAAAAAGTAACTGAATGTTTCATGGAATGCCTCCTCTAAACAAGTGGATTTAAAAATGAAAAAAAAGGGAGTTTCCGACCACAGACCGTGCACCCTCCACATTGGACAGCAAACTGACAACAGATGTCTTTTTTTTTTATTTCATACAATTGCTGTGATGAAAAATACACTCCCCAGCAACTATATAAAATAAAGATTGGGTAGGGGTGTAAACTCGAATTTTACACACACCCGTTGGTGTGGGATGCCTTATCTCATTATAACCCCCTACTCAGCCATTATTCTCTATATCCATTGGTGATTACTGAAGGAAGGGAATGCCCTCTTTGAGGTTGCTTCTTCCGTCCACCTCTAATGATTTCTCTAATCTAGTGCTTTTGTCACTGGCACTAGTTCTAAAATTGGATCCCATCTTTGGGCCCAGTTGTCCCTTAGATGGCACTAGACATCTTGTTTGGAACCCAGCCCATGGAACCACAGCTGTGGATATGGCCATGTGCCCTAGTAACTGCAAGAAGTCTCTCGAAAGCAGTGATTTTTTCTATAGCTTTTCCTTTTTTTTTTTTTTTTTATTGCAGTTCCAGCAGGCTTTTTTTTCTGTGAAAACTTGTTTCTACAGGTTTGGAAAGTGAATTATAGACAACCACCAGCCCACTACTTCCAGTACTCACACTTGTCTGTGGTAATGTTCTCTTTCCTGGTAGTGTACCAGTTTTCCTTGCACTGGCACTAGTTAGGAACCGCACCAAGAACATTATTTAACTCATGGTTGAATAACTGGTGCTGTGAGGAAGGGTTTGGATTCATCGGTGACTGGGGACCCACCTGAAAGGATGGGGGCTTGTTCAAGTCTGATGACCTACATCTGTCCTGGAGGGGAATCCAAGCACTCAATGATGAGTTTAAATGCTACATGAACAAGCATTTAAACTAGCCAAGGGGGTGGCAGGCCAGCAAAGAAGGTACCTAACTGACCACCCTCCACAGCTAGCAGTGGTACCAGCGAACAGGGGCAGGGGATATCTCTACAAAGCAGTGTGCAAAAGATGGAGATAATCACCAAAGGGGTGGATAGGCACAAAAGGGGCAAAATTCAACAGAAGGGCAGACAGCAGGGAGAACCAGGGATAAAGGACAACCAGGGAGGGGGTTGGAGTAGAACAGCTAAACAGCCCGCAACAAGATGGAAGATCTGGAGGCTGCCATAGTGCAGTCTGACCTGGACATTGTAGCCATCACAGAGATCTGGTGTAATGATAACTATGACTGGGAGATGGCCATATCTGGCTACAACATATTCAGAAGACACAGGGCAGGCAGGAAGGGAGGAGTGGCACTTTCTGTGAAAGATGACACAAAGGCCACAGAGATCCAGGAGGAACAAAATGGAGAGATACTGTGGGTTAAGTTGGAAACGAAAATGGGGTCAGCCATCTGCACAGGGGTAATCTACAGACCACCAGCCCAGGAGGAAGAAACAGATAGGGAGTTGATGCTAGCCATCCAAAGGATGGCAGACAAGGGGGAGGTGGTGCTGGTTGGAGACTTCAATATTCCAGACTTTTACTGGAGCCTCCCAGCAGCAGCATCAACCAGAAGATTTATCCTGGACTCCTTTCAAGGTGCCTTCCTTAAGCAACTGGTCATGGAACCAACTCAGCAGAAGGCAATACTGGACCTCGTGCTCACAAACGGGGACAGTGTGATAGGAGTAACAGTCAGGGAACACCTGGAGAACAGTTTGAAATCACAGAAGGAGCTGAACTAAACCTCACCTAAATTTTAGGAGGGCAGATTTTGAGAAAATGGGGAGATGCCTGAAAGATGCACCAATGGGAATGGGGAGGAAATCTGGGGTGGAGGAACAGTGGGCAATATTTAAAATGGGGATTACAAAGAGCAACAGAATTATGTATTAAGCAGGTTAGCAAGGGGAAAAGGAAGAGGAGGTTATTATGGTTTTCCAAGGAGGTAGCGGAGAAAGTGAAAACCAAAAAAACAGGTTACTCACCTGTAACAGTAGTTCTAGGAGTGGTATATGTTGTTCATCCGCACTATTTGGTATGTACCTTTCCCTTTAAGGATTGCTGTAAGGTCTTCAAGCTGGCTCCTCCCACCCACTCAGGTGGTATATCCCTCGGCTCCGCCCCATGACGCCAGATCTTAGCCCGCCGGAAGCCAGGTTTTGTGCATCTGCAGCCGGGGAGGTCAGGTGGGTCTGTGTGGTTGAACAACATATAGCACTCCTAGAACTACTGTTACAGGTGAGTAACCTGTTTTTCTAGGATCGTGGATCTGTTGATCATCTACACTATTTGGCAGACTCTTAGCAGTTCTCCGGAAGGAGGGAGGCAAGGTGCACACCCCCATTGAAACTCAACTTTAGGAAAAAAAGAGATTGAAGAAATGAGGCCCCAAAACCTGCATCCTGGTGTGACTCAAGGTCGATGTGGTAATGGGTAATAAAGGTGTTTGCTGACCTCCAGGTAGCAGCCCGACAGATTTCCTGGATAGGGATGTCCCTGGAAGCAGCCACCAATGCAGCACTACGGCGGGTAGAATGAGATCTTATCCCTCTGGGAGGCTCTTTGCCCAACTCATAACACAGACTTACACAAGATGTAATCCACCTTGCAATAGTCCATTTGCTGTTGGTCTGCCAGAAGCGGCTTCAGAGTAGGTGACATACAGCTGGCGAACCTCTCCCCGGATTTCCGCCATCCTCTCCTTATAATAGGAAAGGGCTTGTCTCAGGTCCAAGGTATGGAGCCTGTATTCGGCCTCCGAGGTGCAGTTAGGGTAGTATACTGGCAGAGTTAACACCTGGTTAAGGTGAAACTCTGACACCACCTTCGGAAGGAATTTTGGGTGTGGGTGTAGGACAACCTTGTCTCTGTGGAAGACCAGATAAGAGGAGTCCACCGAAGGCGCATGGAGCTCCCCTATCTGGCAGACGTGACAGCCGCCAGGAAGGCCATCTTCCACCAGTGTGATAATGCACACTTGTGCATTGGCTCGAATGGCATGCCAATGAGCTTTGCCAGTACCAGCAGTAGATCCCATGGAGGTGGAGATTCACGCATCGGAGGGGATATGTGATCCAGGCCTTTGAAAAAGTGCACTGTCTCCTGCATCGTCAGCTGACCAGCCTGCACCCGGTAAGCACAGATGGCTGACAGGTGCACCCTAAGGGTCAATGACCGAAGACCCCCTTTGGGCAGAGACCAAAGGTAGTCGAGAATGTTAGCCACTGGACAGGACAGAGAGTCCAGGCCCTTGCCCTGACACCAAATGGAAAACCCTTTTCCATTTGAAGGCATATCATTTCCTGGTCAATTCCTTTCTGGATGCCTCCATCACGATGAGGACATCCTCGGAAAGACTCAAAGCCTGGAACTCTATCCGCTCAGGTACTAGGCTGTGAGGTACAGGAATCAAAGATCCGGATGGTATACCTTCCTCTGATTGAGAGAGAGATCAGGTCTGAGCATGCTGGAAGCTGCTCTGGGGGCCTGCAACTGAGGCTGAGGAGATCTGGATACCAGAACTAGCGCAGCCAGTCTGGGGCTACGAGAATCACCTTCGCCTTGTCCCATCTCACCATGAGGAGCACCTTGTGGATCAAGGGAAATGGGGGGAAGCCGTAGAAGAGGCCTGGGGTCCACGGCCTCGAGAAGGCATCCCCCTGCAGCGAGCCCTGCTGAGGGGGGCAGGCATGAAACAGTCTCAGCTTGGTGTTGTCCCTGGAAGCAAACAGGACCACCATCAGTTTTCCCCAGTGGGAGAACAGGCTGTAAGCTACCTCTGGATGGAGAGACCACCCATGGGATGTGTCGCCTAAGTGGCTGAAAGCATCTGCTAGATGGTTTGAGGCTCCTGCCACATGAATGGCTAGGAGATCTGCCTCCAGACGGCTGACGAGGGTCCAGATGTGGAGCACCTCCCTGCGAAGCAGACGGGAATGCATGCTGCCCTGTTTGTTGAAAGTACATGGTCGTGGTATTGTCCGCCTGGACTTGAACCACTTGACCCCAGAGCTGAGGACCGAAAGCTGACAGTGCCAGTCTGACTGTTCTGAGCTCCAACAGGTTGATGTGGTATCGGGACTAATCAGGGGTCCAGAACTCATGGGCCCTTTTATTCCCCATGCGGGCTCCCTAGCCCATGAGAGAAGCATCGGTCATGATGACAGCTGTTGGCTCAGGGCGGACAAACAGGATCCCTTCCTGCAACTGGTCTGAGGCGCTACACCACTGAAGAGCGTCCCACATCTTCTGGGCTACAGTGATCAGCTGGTCGAAATGACCGTGGCACTGAGTCCACTGGGTGGCCAGCTCCCACTGGAGGGGGGGGCGTATGTGCCACTGAGTCCAACGGACCACGGAGGTGCACGCCACCATGTAACCCGGAAGGTGTAGAAAGTCCCAGGTAGGGCGCAATTGCCCAACCAGAAATGATTGGGCAAATGAGGAGAGAACCTCTGCCCTGTCTGCCGGGAGCCGAGCTTTGGCTTGACAAGAGTCGAGCTCTGCCCCGATGAAGCACATTATCTGGCAAGACACGAGTTCCGACTTGGCCTTGATGATCAGGAGGCCGAGATGGGAGCAGGTCTGGAGGGCCAGGTCGCTGGATCTCTCCACCTCCTGACGGGTGGGACCTGCTAAGAGCCAATCGTCGAGGTAGGGGTAAATTCAAACAGCATGAAGTCTTGTTGTATTCTGACTATTGCAGTTAGCCCCAGCCTTTAAACTGCCCTGGAGAACAAAGGGTTAACTTTCTATGCAGAGCATAGAATGCTGAGCTCGAGCTCGGGTTGAGGTCTGTCTGGAGCCCTTTGAAATCCAACCGTCAGCTTCTTTACTCTGCCTCACTGAACAGTCGCTCTGGAGATTTCTCCTTCAGCTCAGTTCGAAAGTCGGTTGAAGTCTTGGTTAAACTGTCGGTTTTAAACCGAATTTATTTCCGCACTGTCGGTTCAGTCTCTGTCTGTGGTACCGTGAGTAATAGATAGGTTTTGTTCCGATTTTCTGTGTGGAAATTGTAAAGTGTTAGATCAGTTCGGCTGAACTGATCACTTGTAGTGAATCCTTGTGTTTTACTTTAGAGTGTGGTTACCAATCCTTATCGGTTCTAAAAAAAACGTGTTTTGAATGTTTTTTTTACAATACCCGTGACACGGTTAGGAACCGATAAGGGAGTCTTGCCTGGCGGTTGCCATAAAAAGGGTAAGTTTGGTTAGGTTGGCCATGTCTGAGAAACCAAAGAAAAAAACACCGGGCCCACTGGGTTTCAACACTGCAGTGAGTGTGGGGAGGTCTTTGCTAAGGCCGATCCCCACACCACCTGTGTTGATTGTCTGGGGTTTCCAACACCTCGATACAGACTGCCAAATTTGTAAAAACTTTCCTAAATCTACCCTTGAAAAGAGATTAGGTAGACTGAGGGAAAAGGAGGCCGAGAAGTCCGCTGACCCGGATAGCCAGCCCAGTTCAGTTCCAACCGAACCAGGAGTGCCCTCTGAGCAGAGTGATACTTCTTCGGGCAAGAGGAGAGCCAATCCTGAGGGGTCGGTTCCTACAAAAAGGGAACGCAAAGAAAAATCGACCAGTTCGGATCCAGAGGTTCATGTTCTGACCACCGAGGAGATAGCCAAAGCGATTCGGATTGTGGAATCTCTTTGCCCAGTTCCTACCGATCTGGCACCTTTTGGCAGGGGTTCGGTTCAGTTGGTTCCCCCGGTTCAAGATTATACCCCTGAAGATTTTTATGAACCAGAGTTTGAGGAGGAGGGGGAGTCTGAAGATGATGGTGAAAGTCTGGATGTGCCTGAGGAACTGGACATCTCCCCAGACAGACCTTCTAGTGTTTCCCCTCCTAGGCTTTCTGAGTCCCCTTCCCATTTTCTGTTTTACAGAAACGTAGCTGAAACCCTCCAGCTTCCTACGGAGGAGGCAATGGAGAATCAAGAGGAGCCTGATTACGTGGAAATGATGGACATCCCAAAGTCCAGGAGACTGTCTATTCTCCTTCACAAATCCTTTGGGAAGCAGACACAAAAAATCCTGAAGTCTCCCAATTCTGTACCTCCTGTTGACAGAAGGATGGACAAAAAGTACACACTATCAGGCTCAGATATGGAGTTTTTATACCAGCAATGCAGCCATGTTGGAGTAGTGCAGGCTGCTACCTGTGACAAGGCAAACATTCCCTTGGCTTCACACCCCCCAGACAAAGACTCCAGGAAGACTGATGCCATGGCAAAAAAACAGTACATAGCATCTTCCTTGTGACTCAGGCAGGTGAATTATATGGCCTATACAGCAAGGTACCAGAAGTCCAGGTGGGACACTGTACTGGCACTGGCTAAACAGGCCTCCCCCCAGCTAGCCAAGGAGCTGGAGGAGGTGGCTGCAAATGGGATTGAGGCATCAAAGGTACAGTTTCATGCTGCTGTGGACCCCAATGATGTGTCTTCAAGAGTCATGGCTACATCTGTGGCTCTCTGGAGAATGGCTTGGCTCAGATGTACTAGCCTCTCACAGGACACCCAGGCTAAGGCCATGGATTTTCCTGTAGTGGGTAATTCTCTGTTTGGGGAGCAGAGAATTACATGAAGAAAATGGACGAGTACAGGACCACTTATACGAGTGCTCAGGCCAAGGAGAGGCAGGCAACTCCTCAAAGGCAGCAGTCTAGGGGCAGGGGCAGGCCTTTTTACCAAGCACAGGTCTCTTCCCCCTTTTCACAGAGGGGGTTCTTCAGAGGGAGAGGCATAAGGGGGATGAGCGGGGCTGCATCCACTCCTTAGCCTAAGGCCCCTGCCAAGCAGACTCCCTGATGGGCCTGCCCAGGTCGACTCTATTTCAGTAGGGGGCAGGCTGGCTTACTTTGTCCAGGACTGGATGTCTATTACCTCAGACAACTGGGTCCTGGAAGTAGTAAGCCAGAGACTGGTTCTCAGCTTCAAAAAATTTCCAAAGATGAGAGCCAGATCTTTTCCACTGCAGGTCTCTCAGAAATCCTTGCCCTAGAAGCAGAGGTTTCATCTCTTCTAGCCTTAAGAGCCATAGAGAGAGTTCCTACCCTACACTGGGCCAAAGGTCTGTACTCCAGGTACTTCCTTACCCCGAAAAAAGACAGGGGAGTGGCAACCCATCCTAGACCTAAGATACCTGAACAAACATCTTTTAAAACCAAAGTTCAAGATGGTAACTCTGGGAATAATTCTTCCCTCTCTAAGGCTAGGGAACTGGCTAACCTCCCTGGATGTCAAAGATGCCTATTTTCACATTCCCATCAGGTGCTCCCACAGAAAGTACTTCAGGTTCAAGTTGCCCTCAGGCCACTATCAGTTCAAAGCAATGCCCTTTTGCCTAACATTAGCCCCAAGGGTTTTCACAAAGTGCCTGGCAGTAGTCGTTGCCTTTCTAAGAAGGCAAAAGATTTCCGTTTTTCCATATCTGGACGACTGGCTCATAGTGGGCCAGTTTCCACACCAAGTCAAGTCAGACCTGCATGTGACCCAGCGAGTGCTCACTTCTCTAGGATTTCTTCTCAACCTTCCCAAGTCAGTTCTCGAGCCAGTGCAGCTCCTTTCCTTTATAGGGGCAGAGCTGGATACTGTCAAAGCAAGAGCCTTTCTTCCCCTTGAAAGGGCAAGAGTTCTTATAGAACTGGCTTCTTCCTTCAGCCTTCAGGTGTCTCGACCAGCAAGGCATTTCCTCCAGCTCTTGGGCCACATGGCATCTTCTACAGCAGTGGTCCAAGGGGCAAGATTCCAGATGAGGGACATTCAGTTCCATCAGAGGGACTTTTGGTCCCAGAGGAAGGATTCTCTTACCAAACTGATTCCAGTGACTCGGACCCTGATCCAAGCCCTTCAATGGTAGCAGGATCAGGACAATTTAAGGCAAGGGGTCCCATTTGCCACTCAGTCTCATTCAGTGGTCCTTACCACGGATGCTTCTCTTCTGGGCAGGGGAGCCCATCTAGGGGCCCTCACTGCCCAGGGACTGTGGTCCCCTCAGGAATCCCTTCTCCATATCAATCTCCTAGAACTCGGGGCAGTTTTTCTGGCCCTGCAAGCTTTCTCTCAGTCAGTGCAGAACAAGGTGGTTCAAGTCAGAACAGACAACGCCACCACCATGTGGTACATCAAAAAGCAGGGAGGCACTTGGTCTATGGCCTTGTGCACTGAAGCCATGAAGGTGTGGTCCCTGGGTTATTCCCTGCGAACCTCTCTGATAGCAGTCCACCTTCCAGGGAAGGACAATGCTAGCAGATGCACTGAGCAGGATCTCACGGGCCACCACAAATGGTCCCTGGACCTCTAGTCTTGAAGGTGATTTTTCAAGGTGGGGCACTCCAGAGATAGATCTCTTGCAGCCCCAGACAATCACCAACTTCCTCTCTTTGTTGCAGACCCCCCGTCTTGGGTTCAGTCCCTCTGGATGCTCTGATTCTGGACTGGAAGGAAATTTCTGTATGCCTTTCCTCTGCTGTTCAAAGTTTTAGTCAAGCTAAGGTCACAACCTTGCGAAGTGATTCTGATTGCTCCAGACTGGGCCAGATAGCATTGGTACTCCCTGTTGCTGTCCCTAGCAGTCCATCTTCCCCTGTCTGTTCCCAGGAATTACAACCTGTTAACCTCCTCTCAGGGGAGGATTTGGTACCCCAATCTTCAGTCTCTCAATCTCAAGGCATGGCTCTTGAAGAGTTAGAGTATGCAGATTTGCATCTGTCTCAGTGAGTTCCGGATATTCTCAAAGCCCACCACTAGAAAAACCTATAACTCCAAATGGAAGAGATTCAGCATTTGGTGTTCCAAGAAACATGTTTCCCCAGACACTGCTGAATTGCCTACAGTTCTGGATTATATGGTCCATCTGAATGGATTAGGCCTCAGACTAGCTATTCTCAATGTGCACTTGTCAGCTGTTTCTGCTTTTCTGTCAGTGGGGAAGTCTTCCTCACTTTCATCTCATCCTGTGTTCTATAAATTTTTTAAAGGATTGTTTCATACCAATCCTCCCTTTAGAGACCCTGCCCCTGCCTGGGATTTAAATGTTTGCATTGCTCAACTTATGCAGCCTCCCTTTGAACCTATGTCCTCAGCAGAGATTAAGTACTTGACTTGGAAAACTGTGTTTTTAGTAGCCATTATCTCTGCCAGACGATCAGTGAATTGCAAGCCCTGTCAGTGGAACCTGATTTTTATCTCCTTTCATAGGGATAAAGTAGTCCTTAGAACCAATAGAAGGTTCTTGCCCAAAGTGGTTGCAGATATCCACTTGAATCAGTCAATGTCTCTCCTTGTTTTCTTCGACGATCATTCTTCTTCAGGAGAGAGAAGACTACACAGTTTAGATGTTAAAAGGGCCCTTAGCTACTATATAGAGCATACCAAGGGTCACAGGTTTGATTCCCTTCAGTTGTTCCTCACTTATGGAGAAGTGGAAAAGGGCAAACCTGCCACCAAGAGAACTACTGCCAGGTGGATTGTGTCTTGTATAAAATACTGCTATGAGAAACTGGGAAAATTTCCACCCTCAGGCCTGAGGGCTCACTCCACCAGAGGTACAGCTGCTTCCCTGGCTGCTGCCAGGGATGTTCCTCTATTAGAAATTTGTCAAGCAGCCACATGGAAAACAGTCCATACCTTTACCAAGCATTACTCTCTGGATATCCAGGCTATGAGTGATGCTCTGTTTGGCACAGTACTTCAGAGCCTACTCCCAAAGTAGGTTCTGTCCCTCCTCCATGGAGGTACTGCTTGGTAGTCTGCAATAGTCAGAATACAGCAAGACTTCATGTTGTTTGAAGAAAAAATTACTCACCTTAGTAATTATGTTTCTTCTAATGGAGTCTTGCTGTATTCTGACCTGCCTCCCCTCTCAGAACCTTTTTCTGGGAAATGGGTGGGCAGGTGTAGTACTGCACCTCAGGGGTGCTCCTTTTACACCCTCTTTTTGTTTGGGTGTTTGTTTTATTATTTGGATTGGTTTTTGGTTTGGGGTTTCCTGACTTGAGTCTTCCTTTGGGAATCCAAAACTTTTTGTTGCCAGTTGGCGAGTAAAAAATTTTACAATTTCCACATAGGACAGTTATTGATATTTTGCTGGTAAGAATCTGACGGCTGGATTTCAAAGGGCTCCAGACAGAGACCTCAACCGAGCTCAAGCTCAGCATTCTATGCTCTGCATAGAAAGTTAACTCTTTGTTCTCCAGGGCAGTTTAAAGGCTGGGGCTAATTGCAATAGTCAGAATACAGCAAGACTCCATTAGAAGAAACATAATTATTAGGGTATTTTCTTCTGACCCCCCCCCCCCCCCCCGACGCCTGAGATGGGCTGCCACCACCGCAATGCATTTGGTGAAGACCCGTGGGGCTGATGACAGGCCGAACGGCATGGCTCGGAACTCGTATTGGGTCCCTTTGGCTCTGAAGTGGAGAAACTGCCAATGTAAAGGACGGATTGGGACGTGAAAGAACACGTCCTGCAGATCCAGTGAACAGAACCACACGTTTCACTCCAAGGATGGTGTGATCCAGGACAGAGTGATCATCCAAAAGGTGCATGACCCGAGATACTGATTCAGGTCATGGAGATCTAGAATGGGCACCAGCCCCCCCCCCCCCCCGTCCGCTTTGGCACCAGGAAGTAACTGGAGACAAAGTCTGGGTCTGCTGAAGAATCCACCACTGGAACTACCGCCTCCTTGAGGAGGAGCTGAGTGATGTCATCTTGGACAGCCGACTGCGAGTGGGTGGATACTCTTTCCTCCCATGGGGCACGGGCTCGGCTTGGAGGGTACTGCTTGAATTCTAGAGGCAGTCCCTGACAGACCACCTAAAAGACCCACCTGTCCGTGGTGATAGCGAACCAGGTGGAAAGGAAGTGGCGGAGCCAGCCCCCCCCCATGGGAGGACCCAGAGCTGGTGTGACTGGAGGGGGGGCAGCCCCCACCCTGTCACTGAGCAGGCTTGGAAGAGGAGGATCCAGGACCTGCACCTCTGCCTCCTTTACAGACCTGGGAGAGCTTCAGCCTGCTGCCCTCCTTGAAAGGAGGCTTGTTGGGCCGCAAAGAGTGCTGAAAAAGCTTTTTCTTCTGCTGCTTTTTACTTGAAGAACCTTTAGCAGAAGTGGCGTCCAAGGTGGCACTGGACTGCTCAATACACCGAAGGTGACCAGCCACACCTGGGCCAAAGAGATCGGTGCCCAGGAAAGGCACATCAGCTAGTTTGTGCGGAGTATCTTCCGGGAAAGAGGAGAGTCTCAGCCAGGCCCTGCAGCAAGAGGCAACTGCGGCTCCCAATGAGCGGACACATGAGTCCCCAATGTCCAGGGCCATCTGAAGCTGCTGTCTGGCAACAACCCGGCCCGGGTCCTGGCCTGCATGTCCGTGGGGAAATGTGGGAGGACTTCATCCAAAGACCCCACAAGGGCATGGGAGAAGTGTGCCATGATGATGGCCGAACTTGCCTGACGGAGGCCTAAAGACGAGGTCACATAGACCTTTCGAGCCGAATGATCCAAGTTTTTGGATTCCTTCTCAGGAGGTTGATCAGTGTCGGCAGAACTGCTAGTACGCCTGAACACAGAGGCAGTCACCAGGCTCTCGGCCAAAGAGTGCTCTGTGAACCCTGCAAGGGATCCCATACTTGCAGGCCATGTGGGCAGACTGAGCTGGACAAGAGGCAGGGAACTGCCAAAGCTCTAAGGCTGGGCAAACTATGGCCTTGGCCACAGGAAAGGCCTCTGTCAGGGTATCCCCTATCTTGAGGATGTCCGTGAGAGGGTACTCTGCCTTCTTCTGGATAGGCCCCAGGGGCATCCCTGCAAACTCAGAGATGAGGCGAAGAATGCCCTGAAAGGACAAAGGACCTTCCTCAGTCTCTACCCCACCAGCCAATTCATCATCCCCGGGATCAGAACGTAGGGCAATCCCGCCCGAATCCAAGGAATCTGGATACAACGGGCAACTGCCCCGGTCACCTTCAACTCACCGAGGGCGGTCCAGAGTGATGGTGACCAAAAGACACTGGGGAAGCCTGGTGTCTGATCTAGCTTCCTCAGAAGGAGCCCCTCCCACAGGTTGCTTGGGCGGTGGTTCCACCACTATTGGTGAAGACCCCGGTTTAGGCCGAACCAGAGGTTTCGCCGGCTCTGCGGGCAAGGGAGCCAACTTAATTGGCTCCGGCAGAGTCGGCTTTGGCCTGGGAGGTGAAAGCCAAGTAATGGCCGGGGTAGAAGCCGTGGTCGGCTTGTAACCGGTCAAAATAAACTACTGCCATGAGGTCCTCGTAGTGCCGGAGTTTCCACCAGAGCCCTCCTCATCCGAGGACGCACTGATGGCACTGCTCTTTTTCGAGTGCTTGCCACTCTTCTTCGCCGGTCGAGGGGTCCTGGACCAATCGAGATCGACGGCTGATTCGGTCGCCGAGACACCAGGAACCGTAATTTCCAGGTTCGGGACCACTTCTCGATGGGATTCCAGTGGGTTCGGCTCCTCGTTGGGGAAAGGACCGGAATCTGACTGACAGAATCGTTGACCAGAGTTGGTGACAATGGGTCAATCGGATCAATGATTATTTCAACCTCGTCGACTGACACTTCGGTCGACTGGCCGGAATGCAAAGCCGAGAAGCCAGCAGCAGAAGAGGCAATTTTGACCGAAGTAGAGCCTGCCGGTTCCTGGGACCGAGATCTCTCCTGATCCCAAGAACGTCTTCACCGAGACGAAGATGATCCCGGTTACTTTTCCCGCTTACGGGACCGAGAGGAGTGTGTGCCCGCAGGACCCTCTCCCTTAGTCAGGAGAGACTAGCACAACTCTCGGAAGGAACCCGAGAAAGTGCAGCCCAGGTTGAGCAGAATGAAGAAGCTCAGAGAGAAAGATTCCGTGGCATGAGCCGATTCCTCCTTGAAAGCTTGCATGCGTTCCAATTGCTTGGCAGATCCCGCAGCCGTGGAAAGCGCCTGAGCCTCCTTTGATTTCACTGGACGATTACGTTTTTCCTGCCTCCCCAACTTCAGGCATGCGAGACAGTCGTCGAGGACATTAGGGTGAAATGCAAGACAAAAAAAAAAAATTAAAATCGCACTTCAAGGTGTCATGGTCGACACCCAAGCAACAGACGCATGCGGTGTGGGGATCGGTGTGTGACATTTTCTGGCTGCACGAACACCGGTGAAATCCAGGGGAAGACTTGTCTTCCATAATCTAACATAAGCAGTCGCGATCACTAATGCTAACTAGACGAATTTTCCGAATGACCAAAGGTTTTGAAGCCAGGGCCTACAAAATGTGGGAGCACGAAGGAGGCAACCTGAATCTTCCAGTGGAAAGGAAGCTCTGTCATCATGGGGCAGAGCGGAGGGATATACCACCTGGGTGGGTGGGAAGAGCCAGCTTGAAGACCTTCTCGCAATCCTTAAAGGGACATGCCAAACAGTGTGTATGAACAACATATCCACGATCCTAGAAAGATCGCATTCAGGCAATACAAAAAGACCCAGGGAGAATTACCAGGATAAGCAAAGGGAGGTCAGTAAGGAAGCCAAAGCTCAGATAGAAGAGCACATCGCAAAATCATTGGGTAGAGGAAACAAAACCTTTTACAGGTACATAAGTGAAAAAAGAAGGGCAATGGGAGGGATAGTGACTGGAAGGGGAGGACAGCGGCCGCGTGGAAGATGACAACAGTAAAGCTGACATACTGAACATATATTTCTGCCCAGTCTTTACTGAGGAAGAGGAGGGCAATGGGCCTGAAGGGAGTACAAGGGGTGGAAACAGCACAGAAATTAACAAAAGTCCCTTTACACGGGAAAGGGTACTAAAGGTACTGGAAGGAATAACTCGATCAAGCACTGGGGCCAGATGGTGGCTGAACCTCTATCAATCCTGTTTAGCCGATCACTGGAAATAGGGAAGGTACCCAAAGACTGGAGGAGCGCAGATGAAGTCCCCTTACACAAAAGTGGGAACCAAGAGGAAGCAGGGAACTACAGACCAGTCAGCCTGACCTCAGTAGTGAGGAAGATCATGGAAGCACCAATAAAGGAGAGATTGGCGGAACACATGGTTGTCAATGGACTACGAGACCCAAGGTACTGTAGCATGGTTTCACCGGAAGCAGGTCATGCCAGATCAACCTCATTGAATTTTTCAACTGGGTGACAAGGGAGGTGGATCAGGGGAGGGCAGTGGATGTGGCCTATCTAAACTTCAGGCCTTTGACACTGTGCCACACAGGCTATTAAACTAGGGAATATAGGTGTGGGCAGGACAGTAGTGCAGTGGGTAGGTAATTGGCTGGGCAGCACGACACAGAGTGCGATAGTAAATGGCTGTCACTCCACAGAGAGAAGAGTGACCAGTGGGGTAACACAGGGATCAGTGCTGGGACTGGCCCTATTCAACACCGTCATCAGTGATGCTAAGCAGGACCCAGAATTTCCACGTTTGCTGACGACATGAAGCTCTGCAAGAAAAAATTACTTGTCATAGTAATCTAATTTCTTCCCAGTGATGCTCAGGTATTCATAACTTTATGCAGTAAGCCTGGAGGGTTGGACTGCTCGGAGAGATGGAACACATGCAAATGAGTAGAATTCTTTGCACGTGAGCATCTTTCAAATACTGCCTCTACCAACTGTGGTGTACTAACCTCTTCAGATTTGTGAGAAACCTGGAAGCCAAGCATCATGAACTAATGTAAGTAATATTCTATAAAAATAGGGGTGTCCCCTAATTAAAGCATAGAATTTAGAAAAAACTCCCAAGGGAGGATAACTCTTGACAAAAACCACATCAAATAAAACTCCAAGAGGAGAACATTGAAAAACTCCAGTTTAAAAAGGATTAAAACACAGAAATGCAACAAAATCAATATGGCTTAATGGCACCAGCATGCGGAGTGCAGAGGCTGAAGTTCTGGAAGGGGAGGAAGTTATGAATACCTGAGCATCACTGGGAAGAAATAAGATTACTATGGTAAGTAATTTTTTCTTCTAACCCCAGTAATGCTCAGGATATTCATAACTTTATGCAGACTGCCAAGTAGTACCACTGGAGGTGGGCACAGAACTTTATTTTGGAAACATGCTCTGCAGAACTGTTGTGCCAAATCTAGCATCACCACAGGATAAAATATCCAGATTATAGTGTTTTGTAAAGGAATGTACTGTTTTCCAGGTAGCTGCTTTGCAAATGTCCACCAAGGGAACCTCCCTGGCAGCTGCAAGGGTAGCAGCAGTTCCTCTTGTAGAATGTGCCCTCAATCCGGCTAGGGGCTCTTTACCTGCCTTAGTGTAGCAGAACTGAATACATTGGACTATCCACCAAGAGATGGATCTTTTTGAGGCCGGTTTATCCTTCCCTATATCCCCATACGTAAAGAAAAGTTGTTTTCATTTTTCCTATGGTCTTTAGTTGCTGTCATGCAATAGCTGATGGCCCTTTTCACATCCAGACTGTGTAATCTTCTTTCAACAGAACTGGTATGTTCTGTGAAAAAACAGGTAGAGTGATTGATTCAGATGAAAGTCTGAAACCACTTTAGGGAGAAACGGTCAGTTAGCCCGGAGGACTACCTCATCTCTGTGAAATGAGATATAGTCTTGGTCAATGCAGAGAGCTTTGAGCTTGCTAATTCTCCTTGCAGAATAGCCACTAGGAAGACTGTTCCAAGTAAGGTATTTCAAGTGGGCAGTAGTCATGGGCTCAAAGGGAGGGCCCATGAGCTTGGCTATACACACATTCAAATCCCAAGCAGGCACTGGTGCCCTGTGAGGTGGGTGTAAATGCATCAGTCCTTTAAACAATCTTTTGAAAAGTTTATCAGATGCTACTGACACCTTGGTCCCCACAGAAAGGTAGGCAAATACTACTGCTAAATGAACCTTAAGGGAATCGGGTTGCAAACCTTGTGAGTACAAATGAGTGAGATAATCCAGGTCAACTGAAACCCCGACCTTTTGTGTCATAAGGTTCATGCTGGAACACCAGAGAGAAAATCTCTTCCATTTGGAAGAATAAGTTTTCTGTGTAAAGGGTTTTCTATAACCCTTTAAAATATTTAGGACAGCTTCTGAAAGATTTAAATCTGCATACTCTAACTTCTCAAGAGCCATGCTTTGAGATGAAGGGACTTGAGATTCGGATATAACAATGTTCCCCGATTGGAAGTCAGGAGATTGGGTCTGAGGGGCAACTGTATCGGTATGCTGACAAACATGGAGAGCAGAAGAGAGTACCATGGCTGCCTGGGCCAAGCCGGAGCTATCAAGATCAGAGATGCTGAGAGGGACTTTAACTTCAGTAACACTTTGAAAACCAGGGGGAAAAGCATACAGGTGCCTGCCTATCCAGTCCAGAACCAGGGCATCCACAGGAACTGTGCCCTGTGCTGGTGGTCTGCAGCAATATTGAGGTAGTTGGTGGTTCTGGTGGGATGTGAACAAGTCCATCTCTGGAGTGCCCCATCTTCTGAAAATAACTTGTACCACCTGCTTGTTCAGAGTCCATTCGTGATAGGCCTGGTTAATGCGGCTTAGTGCATCTGCCAAGGTATTTTCCTTTCCTGGCAAGTGAATTACCTATAGAGACCTTCAGAAAGTACACCAGTGTCCAAATCTTCATGGACTCTGTGCATAGGAGGCCTGACCTGATGCCTCTGTTTGTTTATGTAATACACTGTGGTGGTATTGTCCGCTCTGATCTGAACCACCCTGCCCATTATCAGTGAAGAAAAAGCCTTTAAGGCTAGAAAGACTACTCTCAGCTCCAGTAAATTTATGTGCTGAAGGAACTCTGCTGCTGACCAGATTCCCTGAGTCATGTGCTTTCCTAAGTGGGTGCCCCAGCCCAATAGGGATGCATCTGTTGTGAGTACCAGAGAGGGTTTTTCTCTCTGGAAAGGCAATCCCTGCCTTAAACTGGATTCCTGTTTCCACCGCAAGAGGGCCCTTAATAGTGGCCTTGTTACTGGTATAAGCTTTGAAAAAGGGTATTTTTTTTGACTCCAGTGAGACCTGAGGTGAAACTGGATGTCTCGCATATGGAATCTGGATCCTTGCACTGTGCCTGTAGATGCAGCCAGATGGTCTAGTAGCTGCAGAAACTGCCTTGCAGTTTTTGACCTGTTCAGAATGAAGGAGTTTGCCATTGACTGAAGACTTTGCACCCTAAGAGTAAAAAGGCTCTGCCCTTAAGTGTGATTTCTGCCCCTATAAACTGCAAAGTTTGAGCAGGGGTTAGAACTGTTTTTTTTGGTTTATTATAAAACCCAGAGACTCTAAGAGGCCTGGGTGATTCTAAGGGAGTTTCTTACTTGGTCTGGTGAGTTTCCCACCACCAGCCAATCATCCAGGTAAGGAAAGACAGTCACTCCCCATCTTCTTAGATATGCCACTACAGCAACTAGCAACTCTGTGAATACCCTTGGTGCTGAGGAGAGACTGAAAGGAAGAGTTGAAAACAGATAGTGTCCTGAAGGGAGTCTGAATCCGAGATATTTTCTGTAAGATTCCTTTATGGGGATGTGGAAATAGGCGTCTTTCAAGTCCAGTGATGCCAGCCAGTCCCCTTTTTGGATCATTGGTAATATTCAAGCCAAAGTTACCATTTTGAACTTATATTGACCACTACTCCCCACTTTTCTTTGTTGTTAGGAAGTATCTGTTGTAAAAACCCTTTCCTCTCAGGGTGGTAGGGACTAATTCCACTGCTCTGAGATGCAACGGTTTCTGAACCTCTGCTTCTAGTAGTGTTCTCTCTGCTAGAGGAGGTGAGCAGTAAACCTTGGTCTTTTGTGAATGAAAAGATTTGAAATCTAGAGACAGACCCTGACCCACTACCTCCAGCACCCACTTGTCTGTGGTGATGCTTAGCCAAGCCTGAAGGAAGTAGGAAAGTCTGCCTCCGACAGGGAGGGAGGAGGTAGTCTGAGCCTCAGGGGGTTTTGCTTTGGTTGGAGCTGAGGCTGGGTTTGAGAGCCCCTTCCACCTTTAGAGTATCCCTGTTGTGGATATTGCTGGAGCATGGCTACTGGCTGGAAAAAGTGTCTGGTCATAAAAAAACCTTCCTCTGCCCCCCCCCCCCCTTCCATAGGGCCTAGTGGATGGAGAAGCACGCTCCTTAGCAGAGCTGCTACTATAGGTTGCCTTATACTCACCCCCTTTTTTCATGTATGCAACCATGGATTCCCCAAAGAAAGAGTTTCCCTCTAAAGGAAAATCGAGGGCCTTGGATTGGGTATCCCAAGTAAGGCTAGTGGCCCTTAACCAAGCAAACCTTCTCTGTGCCACAGCGTTAGCCATCCATCTGGCTGCAGTGTCATCAGAATCAGCAGCCTTCTGAAACTGGTACTAAGCCGCCTCCAGCCCAAACCTGACAGTTTCAGCCAGGTCTTCAGACAAGGGTGAGAGGGCTTTCAATGGACAAGTCCAGTACAGACTGCCACAGAGATTTCTGATACTGGGCAGCATAAGCTTGAAAAGTAGCCTGTCTCATGGCCAAAGGGGCTGATAATTAGCCTTTTTTGACCATGCTATCCATTTTTCTGGAGTCCTTGTCCGAAGGGTGCGTGAAGAGCGGGACTCTGGCTTTGTCACAGGCTGCCTGCTGTATAACCCCTTCTCAGCATGGGAGAAAAGGAAATCAGCTCCCGTCCTGTCCAATTAACACTTTTTATCTATTCTCCTATCAATAGGAGGAACAGAACTAGGGATCTGTAGAAGTTTTAGGGTGTCTTTTTTGGAAAATGTGTATCCTGGCAAGAGGAGAGCTTTTGTGGGTGTCAAACTCATATTTAAATATTCAATTTCCTCCTCATCCTCAATCTGCTCTGTGGTAACAATATCCAGAGCACTGCCATTCTCCTTACAAATGTTAAATGTGAGGAGCAATCCTCTGACACCCTGGGAGAAGAACCAAAATCTTGCTCAGGAGATACCTCTGGAGGAATTGGTTCGTCATCCTGAAAAGGATCATCTTCCTCTTCATAATATTGCTCCTCCTGTAAAGAGGGCAACACGTTGCTGCTGGCCTGGGGACCCTGGGTAGGGGCACACTGCTGGGGAACAATGTTTTGCGTGCCTGGATAATTTTAAAAGCCTTGAGCCAAGGGCATAGCAGGCACCTGCGCAGAAGTGCCTGGTTTAGCAGGGGAGGATTCTGAATGCTTGGCTTTTTTGAATTTCTTTGAGGGAACTGGGGAGTCAGACGGCTCTTTCCCTTTTTGCTCCTTTTTCGCCTGTATTGGGGGCAGGGGTAAGCAAACTTGAGGGTTCAGCCACAGCAGATTGGGGTGTCAGCTGGTCAGAGCCAGAGGGACCACTAGGAATTTTTTTGTTCAGCCTTTCAAGGTGTTTTTCCACATTTTTTTCCCCCAGGAAAGTTTTACAGACTTCACAATCCTGATCCAGATGTTCAAATCCCAGACAAGCCACATATAAGGTGTGCTTGTCTGCTTTAGCAAATACATCTCCACATTTTTAAACAATTCCTGAAACCGGGATCTCCGGTTCTCTTTTTGGGTTTCTCTGACATAATGTCTAAAAACGAGAAAAACACACCAACTGCTATTTTAAGAATAAAGTGTGGTTATTTAAAAGGTTAACTTTTTTGTTTTTTTGTGTGGTCGGTTCTGCAACCGGTGGAACCGAACCGAGGAGATGACAGGTGAACCGGATCAGCAGTTCTGTAACCGATAAAAAGTAGTTACAAAAACAATACAATAAACTAAAAAACTATAATAATAGACCAAAACAAGGCTCTTTAATCGGAGAACCCCGATGACTTAAAACAGCTAACCCGGTTCTCCCACAGTTATGCCGAACCGCAAGGAACCAGAAAAAATACATAATTTAAACAATAAACAAGATTTACACTAATTAGTAGAGGCAACAAAAGAAATAGAAAACACTTAAGTTTAAAGTTTTGAATCTTCTTTCACGCGAAACAGTAAGACGACCACTCCGAGCGACCAGACTTTCAGGCAGAGAGAAAAATCTGAAGAGGTTAGAACACCACAGTTGGTAGAGGCAGTATTTGAAAGATGCTCATGTGCAAAGAATTCTACTCATTTGCACGTGTTCCATCTCTCCGGGTAGGCCAATCCTCCAGGCTTACTGCATAAAGTTACGAACATCCTGAGCATTACTGGAGTTAGAACAGAGTGGACATGCCAGAGGGTGTAGACAGAATGAGGAGGGACCTGCAGAAGCTTGAAGAATGGTCAAGGGTTTGGCCGTGAAAACAACACAAAGAAGTGCAAGGCAATGCATATAGAAACATAGACTCTGACGGCAGACAAGGACCGCTTGGCCCACCTAGTCTGCCCATTTCCCTACCAACAGGATACACTGCAGATCCTAGTTAACCAGCCGCCTATTTCTTCCTAACCCCCCCCTTCCCCAAGAATTGCCTTATGTCTGTCCCATGCATTCTTGAATTCTCCCCCAGTTTTAGACCCCACAACCGCCTCAGGAAGGCTGTTCCATGCATCCACCACCCTCTCTGTGAAAAAATACTTCCTCACATTGCCCCTGAGCCGTCCACCCCTCTATCTTCAAATTGTGTCCCCTTGTTCTTGCACATCTTTCTCAGAAAGATGCTACCCTCTTGGACTTTGTTGATTCCACTGAGGTACTTAAATGTTTCTATCATGTCCCCCCTCTCCCTCAAGGGTATACATATTAAGCTCCTTTAGCCTTTCTCCTTGTATGGCTTCTCTTGCAGACCGTTCAACATTTTAGTTTCCCTCCTCTGGACTGCCTCCATCCTATGTCCTTGCGGAGATGGGGTCTCCAGAACTGGACACAGTACTCGAGATGGGGTCTCACCAACTGTCTGTACAGAGGGCTAATAACTTCTGGTTTTTGGCTGGTTATGCCTCTCCCCTATACATTCCAGTATCCTCCCAGCCCTCCCTACTGGCTTCTCACATTGCTTGCTTACCTTAAGATCATCTATTACCCCCAGGTCCCTTTCCATTGTTGTTACTCTCCCCCCCAAAATTGTGTAATCTTCCCCTGGGTTTTTGTTTCCCAGGTGCATTATTTTGCTTTTCTTCAGATTAAATCTAAGCTGCCATACTTCTGACCATTCCTCCAGCCTTGCCAAGTCCCTTCTCATCCTTTCCATGAATCCTTGTGTGTCAACCCTGTTGCAGATCTTTGTCTCGTGAGCAAAGAGGCATACTTTTCTTTCCAGTCCCTCTGCAATGTCACTTATAAAGATAGTAAAAAGGACTGGACCCAGTACTGAACCCTGCGTTACCCCAATAACCCCTCTTTCTTCAGAGTGACTCCATTTAAATTACCTTCTCTGTCCTGTTGTCCAGCCAATGTTTTACCCAGGCTAGCACCCTGGGACCCACTCCCAGGCTGGTTAATTTTATTAATCTTGTGTGGGATGGTGCCACATGCCTTGGCTAAAGTCTAGGTAGGCCATGTCCACAGCCCCTCCCTGGTCTACTTTGGTGACCCAAAGAAATCAATGATTCATCTGACATGACTTTTCCGCTGTGAACCCATGCTGCCTTAGATCCTGTGCCCCACTGGCCTATAGGTACTCAACAACAGGGCTTTATTTAACTCTAAAAATTGATCAGCGTTTTGCTCATAAAAGTGCTAAATCTTTGTGAAAATGCATAACTCGCCTCACTGTGTTTAACAAACACAGCAATTCTAAAAAATCTATATAAATACTTTCTGTACAGTTAGTATAGTCCCAAGAAAAAAAAAAGCTAATTATTTAAAACCCTGAACAATACTTTCCTTCAGAAGTGATTCCATCACTTTCCCTACCACGGAAGTCAAACGGACAGGTCTGTAGTTTCCTGCCTCTGTCTTGCTTCCACTTTTGCGAAGGGGAATCACATCCACAGTTCTCTGGTACACCATCCTTCTATGATTTGTTAAAAAGGGTTGGCAGTGGTGTTACTAGTTCTCCCCTTAATTCTTTTAGAATCCTGGGGTGAATTCCATCAGGCCCCATTGCTTTGTCCACCTTCAGTTTTAGGAGTTCTTTCAGAACCCTTTTTTCTGTGAAAGTACTGGGATCGATCCCCCTATCCAGAGTGCTTCTGTTAAATGGATTAGGCACCTCCCCCTCCTTTGTGAATACTGAGTATTCATTCAGTATCCCTGCTTTTTCACTGTCCCTCTCTGCCCACCTGTCAATTCTATTCAGCCTCACTATCCCTCCCCCTTTCTACGCTCCCTGATGTACCTATAAAAGGTTTTATCCCCCTTCTTAACAGAGTTGGCTACCTTTTCCTCAGCTTGGGCCTTTGCTATTCTGACTTCCCTCCCTGCTTCCTTCTGCCTTAACTGGTACAGTTCTGTCCTGCTCCTTGTTTCCTTATACTTCCTAAATGCTATCTTTTTCTCCCTAACCTTCCCCACCACCTTTTGAGAACCATAGTGGCTTTTTCTTTCATTTTGAATTGCTTCACACAAAGGCTTATTGCCTCTGTGATGGCAGTTTTGATGTTTCCCCATTGTTGCTCCACCCCTCCTCCTAGCCTGTTTGCTAGTGCTTTTCTAAGGCACTCTCCCATCTTGCCAAAGTCAGCCCTCCTGAAGTCCAGTACCCCCACTTTTGTATGGCTCGACTCTGTAGCCGAGTTTATCGTGAACCACACTGGTGGTTCCCAGATGGCTACCCACTTCTAGATCCGAGATCCTCTCACTATCCCCATTTGAGAACGAGGTCTAAGATTGCTCCCTCACGAGTGGGTTCCAAAACGAGCTAAGGCATGCCACCTGTAGGGCAACGAGAATGGTCCTGCTCTTGGATGTGGCTGCAGCAAAGGTGCTCCAGTAGACATATGGCATATTCAGGTCCCCCCCATCAACAGCATCTCCCCTTTCTCTGCCATCCTAAGGATGCCTCCTATCATATCCTTGTCCATTCCCTTCCTGACATGGGGGTCTGTATACAACCCGTGCAGATTGTGGTGCCATTTCCAGTCTCTAAGGTGACCTACAGTGCCTCCTCTCCTCCGTTTACTCTCTTGTTCTGTTGCTTTTATCCCTTCCCTTACATAGAGAGCTACTCCCTCCCCCCCTTCATCTCTCCTGTAGGCTACGTACCCTGGTATGTTAGCATCCCAGTCACGGTTCTCTGTGTACTATGGTTCTGTGAGTGCTACAATATCTAGGCATCCCTCTTCCATCAAGGCCACCAGTTCAGGGAGCTTGTTGCCCAAACTACGGGCACTGGTGCTCCTTACCCATTTCTTGATGGCCTTACTCCTTTTTGCTCCATCCCTGTCCTTACTGTCTGTCATTTTCTCCGTTTACCCAGCCCTTCTCCCCATCAACATCTCTATCTTTGTGTTTACCTCACTTACTGCCCAGATGTTTTTTTTTTTTGGGGGGGGGCAGAAGAGACACCGTGGGCACTAGGAGTTGCCTGCTCCTTTCCAGTGCCTCCCCCCCTTGGCTAGTTTAAATGCTTCCCAATGAAGCATTTAAACCTATCACCTAGGATCCTGGTTCCCCTCCTGAACAGATGCAGACCATCACTCCAGGTGGACCCCCAGTCCCCAATGAAGCCAAATCCCTGAGCTCTGCACCAGTTTTTCAACCACTGATTGAATCCCATGGTGTGGAGCACCCTAGCCTCATCCATGCCATAGACAGGCAGCACCTCCAAGAAGGTGACCGTGCATGCTACTTGTCTAAGGCCCCTCCCCAACTCCACAAACTCTTCCTGCACTGCTCTGATCCCTTTCTCAGCCAGGTCATTTGTCCCTATGTGGACAATGACATCCAGCTCCCTCCTGTGTAGCTGCTCCGGCGATCCTGAGGATTCGCTCCCTGTCTCTCCAAGTCATGGTGCCAGGCAGGTACCTTACCTCCCTCTCCCCTTCCCCCTCCTCAAAAAAACAATGGAGTCCCCCACCAGTAGTAGTTTCCTTCCCCTGTGGGTCTCCTTTGTGGAGGTTCCCAGCATCCTCTTTGGTCTCCAATGCAGGTGGCTCCATAGAGGAACCACACTTTGCCAGAACAGCATACAAATAGTGGAGAGGTGCAACTGAAAGGATGAGTCTCTGTTCCACCACACTCACCCTCCCTGAGCCCACTGTGGTCCAACCACTACTCTTTTTTGGCAAATGGGGCACAAAAACCCTGCAACATATAGTTTTTTTTTTTGGGGGTGGGGTGAGGATATAGCATGCACCAAGCAGGAAAGAGACCTTTGAATTATCTCTGATGACCTCAAGGTAGTGGAAACATGCGTAAAGGCAGCAGGTAAAGCAAAGATAATGATGGGATGCATAGGCAGGATCATCACCAGCAGAAAAGGGGCGGTCACAATTCCATTATATGAGAAACTACTAAGGCCCAACCTGGAGTACATTACCTATGTAAGCAAAACAGACAGGGTACAGAAGGGGAACAAAGATGGTACAGGGATTGCATCACAAGTCCTATAAGGACAGGATGAAGGACCTGAATACGTACTCCCTGGAGGAGGAGGATATGATACAGACATACAAATACCTTACAAGGAGGAACAAGGTGCAAGAATACCCTTATTTTCCAGCGAAAAAGATGTTCCAGGACAAGAGGGCATGGGATGAAGTTGGAAAGAGAATGATTCAGAGGAAACGTGGGGCCTAAACAATCATGGGACTTAAGAATGCATGGGATAGACATTAAGGGAATTCTGAGGGTCAGGGGCAAGAGACTTCTTGCAACACAAAGGGAACTTGCAAGCTCAAATGGGCAGACTGCGTGGGCTTATCTGCTGACGCTGTCTATGTATCTATGCAACTTGTATAAAATTGTCAGGGGTTCTGTTTTGGCTAGGGCTTAGGCACTGAAGCTGCAGCATTACACCTGGAGGCCCCCTTCCTCTACAGTAACCTCTCTGCCATTGGTACTCCCCAAGAGGCACAGGATCCTGTGAAGTATCACCAAAAAAAAAAAAAAATCAAAGAATGGCACAGCACTCAATGGACCAGGCAGTGTGCTAGTGTTTATGTGGCGAAGCACTGGAGCATCTTGTCACAGAACACTGCTCAAATGATGGTATGCAGATTTCTTTGTGCTGAGGAACTGTCCGATTAAATGGCTACATCTGCATCAAAACATCTGTGAGTAACAACATTGGGGTTATCCACCAATTCCTGACTCTGGACTGCTGGTGTACTTAACTGTTCTATAGTATCCTGGGAAGTATCCCCTGCTTCTGCCACCCCTTCCATATGACCCACAGGAGGTAGAAGCCTCTTCCTTCTCATTACTTTTGAAGAGTGGCTTTATATTCATCCACTTTTTTCATGCAGGATTCTGTTTTGTCACCAAATAATGAAATCTCCCTCAAAGGAGAAATCCATGGCCTCATTTTCAGTATCCTGGGAAGGGATAGTCCTTAGTCGGGGAAACCATAGTAACGCTGCATTATCCACCACTGTATTTTTTTTTTAGTCTACGGTAACCAGGTAAGGGCCACTAGGCACAAGTGCCTGTTTTCAGGTGCAACCTGGGAGGTCAAGTGACTTGCTCAGAGTCACACAGTATGCAAGTGGAGATTGAGAATGAAACCCAGGTCTGGT
Organism: Neoceratodus forsteri; assembly: GCA_016271365.2. Lineage (NCBI taxonomy): Eukaryota > Metazoa > Chordata > Ceratodontiformes > Ceratodontidae > Neoceratodus > Neoceratodus forsteri. The sequence goes on along the minus strand of CM028138.1, from coordinate 275,714,442 downwards.
CTGCTGGATGTACAAAGCTTATTCACAGTTCATTAGAATCTCTATACTGCCAGCCCATATCCACAATATGGAAGTTATATTTTGTGGTATCCAGAGCTGTGGCAAACAAGTCCTGTTCAGGGATGTTGAAGGTCATCAACCATTTGTCTGACAAATGAGGAAACAGTAATAGTCTTTAGTTTGCCTCTGAGGAGGCTCAAAATCTCTCAAGTGTGCACTCTAACTCCATAGGGTCAGCTTCCTCCATATGCACATAACATTCTTCCTCCTCTGCAGGCATTTAGGTTGGTGCCTGAAGAGGGGATGGCAAGTATATTATTCAAAATTTCCCCTAGCCTGAAAGAGTTGTCACATTTTTGATATGTCCGCTGAGGGCATTTTTTTCTGTGCCATCTGCCTGCTCCCTTCTCTGTGCAAGAGGAGTGGCATTGAAATTTTTTCAACTTTTTTGGGGCAGACAGTTTCCAATGCCTGCTCCAAGGCTTCTGATTTTTGCCATCAATGGATCAGGGTTCCCCCTTTTGCACACACTAATAGATGAACCAGCCATACCAACGTATGTGCAGCTTTATCTTCCTTGTCACCTCCTACATTTGCTGCTGTACATGGGGAAATGGACCCGTCATAGGCATGCTCCCCACCATCACTGGGACTAGCCCTTTTTAGGTTTAGGTGCCACAGAGGCAGACTGAGAAGTAATCCTTTTTAAAATTTCAACCCTTTGAAATGAGCCTTTTGGGTAAAAAAATAATAAAAATCAAGTCCTGTTATATAAAGTCTTGTTGAGAACATAAACAATTTAAACGCTCGTAACAGTCTGCCCTTTTCAGGAGATGAAAACAATCTGTTCAATTTTCTAATGGTCCACAAGGTCTCTCTGCTATATCAATTAGACAGAATCCAGAAATATTCAAAAGGACTTCCAAAAACAAACTATGAAGTCCAGGAGCCTGTTAAATATAAAAAAACTGATTCTTTTAAACAGTACCAAAGTTCAAACTGGCACCTATATCAGGAATTAAGGTGAAAGGGTACAGACAAATGAAAATGCTCCACTGTTTAAACTGGACAGCTAAAAATGGTAAACCACTAAAATTGTCCAACAGGAAGATGGTTCACTAGCCAAATTAATAAACCGTGATAGCAGCCAAGTAGGATATTCTCAAGTTCCTGGCAGGGGAACAGTTAAGGGAAGTAAATGAAGTAAATGAGTATTTTACTACCATTTTTGACTTAAATACTCCCACTTTCTGATTTTACAAAGTTCCCCCACCCTGTAAATTTGCAGTATGTAGTTAAGTTGGCAGTACCATGAGATGCTAGCAGCCATGGCACTACACAGGAACCTGAAGGGGTTGGGGACAGGAGTTACTCACTGGCCAGTTGGGACTGCTGCAGCATGACAATGTTAAAAGTAAGATCAGAGTATGACTCCATAGCAGTATTAGTGACTGTAGGAATCCAGTGGGATTGAGACTTTGCTTAGATGTGGGGGATACGAGATGGGTCAGTGGATGAGTGTACTACCATTAGGATGAAAATACTACCAGGTGTAAGAAAGTAGTGGTAAATACTTCTGAGCCCTAAAAATTATCTGGACCACTGGTTCCTGGGAATCAAATGAGACCCAAAGAAACCTAAAAATACCAAAAATCCTAAACACAGTAATTAACACTAATATATCTATATCACGTTTGTTAATATACCTAGATCACCCAAGGTTGCCTAGTGAGGCAAGTAAGGAAGTCCAGCGAGCTAAAGCATAGAAGGAGCTGCAGACAGCTGAAGGAATTAAGAAGGGGGAGGCATTTCACTATGCAAGTGAGAAAAGGGAAAGGACAGGGCTGTTAGTAAGAAGGGGAGGAATGGGTGAAGGGTAATTGGGAGGAAGCAAAAATCCTGCATGAATACTTCTGTTCCGTTTTCAGCAGGGAGGACAAACCAGTGCCTTCAGGAGAAGAAAAGGAGCAGGGGGAGAGGGGAATACAGATGTAGTGATACAGGAGGGCAGAGTGAGGGAGTGGCTGCTAGCACTAAAGGTGAACAAATCACCAGGCCCAGACAGAGTACATCCAAGGGCACTAAAGGGAGCTGGCAGGGCGCCTATTTAATAGTTCACTGGTGAACAGCACATGCTGACCCTCCACAAAAGCAGTCCCAAGGATGACCCAGGGAATCAGACCAGTCTGACCTCAGTCATGTGTAAGCTCAGACTATACTCAAGGAAAGGTTGGTAGGGTTATCTAGCACAGCATGGTCTTGATGCGAGGCAGGATAGGCTCAATTGGGGGGGAGGAGAGAAAGACTCAGACTTTGACTGTTTCATTAAGACAGCAGACAGGGGCCAAGCGGTAGACATCCTCCATCTGGATTTCAGCAAGGCCTTCTCTGTACCCCCCCGTTAGTAAGTCAGCAGATCTCATGGTTGGGGAAAAGATGGCCAGATGGGTGGAAAACTGGCTGAGAGAAAGAACCTAGAGGATAGCTGTGTGTGTGTGTTTTTTGGGGAGAAGAGTTATCTGGCACCACAGAAGTTACCAGTGGAGTCCCTGCAGGGCTCAGTGCCGGGGCTGGTATTCAATGTCTTCATCAATGACACTGGAGACTGCATTAAGGGCAAAATGAGCCTATTTGCAGCCAACACCAAGCTCGGCGGAAAAGACGACACAGCTGAAGGGATACAGGGCATAAAGGATGATCTGGAAAAGCTGGGGGAGGTGTTCCAGGATCTGGAAGCTTGGCTTCAATGCCCAGAAATGCAGAATTTTGCACACTGGAGCAAAGAGTCCAAGGACATAGTACTACCTAAGTGGAGTCCAGGTACCTGCATCAAACAACCTGGGAGTGATGATCACTAGTGACCTGAAGAACTCTACATAGAGCAAGAAAGCAGCAAAGGCAAACAAGATGTTGGGATGCATAGCTAGGGGTATCAGGGAGTGGGGAGGTTGTACTGCCCTTGTACTGGTCACTAGAGGCACCACATCTAGAGTGCGGAGTTCAGTACTGGTGCCCACACCTCAAAAAGGACATTAACTTGCTGGAAAAGACCTGGAGGGCTAGAGAGATGATAGCGGGTCAGCAGGGTAAGACATACGAAGAGAGGTTGACAGCAAACATGTACTCACTGGAGAACAAGAAAGAAAGGGAGCATAATTGGGACCTTTAAGTACTTGAAAGGGATAAATAAGGAGGGTCTCTTTAAGCTAAGTGGCAACCACAGCACGAGGGAGCACAATTTTAAGCTGGTGGGGGTGAGGTTTAGGAGGGAGGTCAGGAAGCACTTCTTCACAGAGAGGATGGTGGACACTTGGAATGCACTGCCAGAAGAGGTGGTCTCATTGAAGATAGTGGGCAGCTTCATGGTTGGGGTAGGGATAGGGGGAAGGCAAGGATCATGGGAAGAGTGGGGTGGGTGGGAGCAGGGACAGTAGCTCAAGCTATGGACCCTGCAATACGAGCAGACTAAGTGACCTTCTGCTGGTTTCTTCATAGTTTCACAGAACTACAAAGAAGCAACCCAACCAGAGAACCAGCCATTACGAGTTTGCTATGGGACGAGCCATCTTCAGATGGAGAAACAGACTGAGCAAGGGCCACAGTGGAGCGTAGATGCAGTTTGAATCTATATTCCAAATTGTAAAATATGCATAGGTTCTATCTCAGAGGCATCACTCTAGGCCAAGATGACTGCATAACATGTAAACTGAGTGATACTTATATTTTTTTGTAACAAACAATTTTTGGTTAGGAAAGACATTAAACAAAGGCTAGTTTCCAGGTGCATCTTGGGAGCAAAGGAAAGTTAAGACTTACTCATGGTCATATAGTATGCAAGTACTGGCTGTGGGATTCAAACCCAGCTCTCCAGGTTTGCAGCTCAGTTCTCTTAACCACTATGGTATACTGCCTCCCACAACATTTATGAACAGGACTGCCCTCATGCTTTATCAACACATCTATTCTAGCCCACGTTTAAGCTAACATATCAAGCAGCAAAATTTACCCAGGACAGTCCAGCAGATACAATATCTTGTGCTTAGTGAGGCTCCTGCTCTTGCCCCATTTTTAAACTTAAAACAATGTAACTGCCCAAAAGATGCATTTGTCACATTTTCGTTAGGGGCCTGCTTTTATGAGGATAAAGGACTTACTTAGGGTCACACAGCCAATACCCTCCGCTTAACAAATTTTTTTTGGGGTGTACTGTTTTACAATAAGTACAAACACAACAGGAGCAGTTGGTGGCAATTTATTTCTCAGATAACGCACATCGGCCACATTTTTATGCAGACTGAAGGGCACGCCATCTGCTCAAGGGGCCCCGGTTAGGGATGTACTTGACCCCACAGCCATCAGGAAGCAGACGCTTTTCATTAACCATGTCCTCAAATTCATCGGCGTTGAATTTAGTGAATCCCCACTTCTTGGAGATGTGAATCTGGAAGGGGAAAAACATAAGGAAATGTTTAAAACTAAGAAAGTGAATACCAAACACCATTTTCCAAGAAACATGTCCCCCAGTTATCCACCCACTTTTGCACTGATCCTCTGTGACACACAAAAGGAAGTAAGTTTCATCATTCACAGGGCAGCTGCAGATAATCAGCATGTTATAGAAGATGGCTGACAAAGATGAAGGGGGAAAGAATGGGAGGGAGGAGCTACAATCTCCATCACTGATACTCTTGAGCCACATTCCGTAAGTAAAGCTGTGCCATGGCAATCTAGGCTAGGAAACGAACAGTTACATAAAAACTTACCTTTAACAGTAGACCTTAATCTCGCAGCAGGTCACACCTTAGAACTGTAGACGCCAGGCACCAGATCACGGACACATTTTTTGCTAGCAGTCTAACTGGGGCTGCCCAAGGCAACGTCCCCCTATACAGTCACAAGTGGCCCCACACCCTCAATTCCCCACTTAAGACCAGCCACCAAGGACATGCTCTGACAGAACAGCTCACTCCCAAGGGAACAGAGGGAAAGCCAGAGAGACCCACCAAAATGAGCGTGTAGGACAGAAGGTACACCAACCTGGAAAAGGAGAGAACAGAACACAGAGGCCAATGGGGAAGGATGGCATAACCAGCAAGAGATTCTTTCGAAGGCCTACTGTTACGCAAGTTCTTATGTAACCAGTATCTTCTTAGAGGCTCACTCTTGCAATAGGTCACACCTTAGGAATGAGTCTCAAGCTGTACTAGGAGAAAAACAGTCCAGGCGGATGGATGACAACGGCCTACGAAAGCAGGCCCTGTAGCACCACCAAGCTAAAACCTGCCCTCCTTCCAGAGGCAATGTCCAGACTGTAGTGACTAGTGAAAATTCAAAATAATGAAGAATTACAAGTATTGTGTAAAAGCAGTTCAAGGGATAAAAGGAAAACAATGAAGAATTATACAAGCAAGAAACAAATTCAAAAACTTGTATAACCGATACAGGAATGTGCAGGTTGAAAAAGGTATGAGAGTGTAAAGCAAAAGACAACAGGGTAGAACAACGCCTCTGGCAAGCTTTTGAAGGGATTGAGAGTTCTATTCCTTTATTTCATTTCTGTGTGGTAAACAGTGAACAGCAGGTGATACCATATCTTGAAGATCATCTCAACTAAAACTACAGTGCACTGTCCAGTGTCCTTCAGGATAAACAGTTTATCAGTAACTATTGCTGAGTAAACTGCAATGCATTGTCCAGTCTCCCTCAGGATATCAGCAACTCTTACCGAGTAAATAAGACAGAGGCAAACCAGTTTGTGTGACTTGTAAAGGTTTCCAAAAGGTCAGTTAGTATGCCAGTGCAAAATCAATCTACTTTTCTGTATGAAGTACGTACAATTACGTAAGCACTTACCATAACAGTGGATCTTCGAAAGGAGCTCTTGCAGCAGGCAATCCCATTAGGATTAAGGCTTGCCAGGCATTAGGACCCCACGGAAATCTTTCTAGCTAGCAGTCTATGGTGGGGGCGCCATCTCCGTTCTCCTGGAGACCCAGCTGAAGACAAAAACAATGGGAGAACCGAGAGGGTCTACTATTCCCGAAGAGGGAGGGGAAAAAAAAAAAAAAAAAACAAACAGCTTGTCCCGAGGGTGGGAAAGCTACCTGCTGCAAGAGCTCCACCGTCTACATAAGAGCTCCAGGTCACGTTGCAATAGTAAAAAGAATGATAAAAATAATAAAAAAAACCTGTAATTCTGAGATCCTCGGAGCCGAAGTAATGGCAACTAAAAATAACGCCTTCAAAGAGAGGAAGTGAAACGCACAGACTGCAGTTTGCTCAGGAGGCGGCAAGGTGAGCTTTTCTAACACAAGCAGGAGATCCCATGGCAGTACAGATTCTCTCCTGGGGGGCTGGATATGCAAGATCCCACTTAAAAAGTTCTTGCAGATGTCCAGTTGTGCCAGAGTATTTCCATTAATTGGTGCGTGGCTAGCTGATAGAGCATAGAGATGCACTTTAATGGACAAGTAGCTAAGACCAAAGTCCGAAAGGTGGAGAAGATACTCTAGCAGATTCCATCAGACAACTCAGGGGGTTCAGAGAGCGTGGAACCACCCATACGCAGACTATTCCACTTCATGGCATAGGTTGCCCTGGTAGATGGTTTCCTTGCTGCCACTCCAAGGGATACCCCAAATCTGTCCCTGGTTAAGACTGCAGGAGCTAGGCATGCAGATGCAGAGACTGCAAAGCCAGACGGAGCAACGGAATTGGTGGTTCCGATGCTAGTTGCTGAAGCAAGGGGAACCAAATCTGACGAGGCCAGAATGGTGCTATCAGTATCATTCTGGCCTCCTCTACTTGCAACTTTAGCAGTACTCTCTGGACAAGGGGAAAGGGAGGGAAGGCATATAGGAACCTCCCTGCCCAAGAGAGGGACAATGCATCTCGCCAAAAAAACATCAGGCCCTGGCTCTAGCCAACAGAAATTGGGCAGGTCTGGTGTTGAGTGGGGTCGCAAAGAGGTCCAGATCTGGCAGATGTGAAGACACTGGGTAGCCCGGTTGAAGCCAAAGCAGATCTAGAAGGCCTTCACATCGTGGTCTGCGCAGAGGCAGTGGACGCAGGATTCGTGAAAATCCTCATCGTAGATCTTGTGTCTGCAGCTGCAGCAAAGAGGCTGTTGGAACTGGCATAAACAAAAAGGGGAATCACTTTAAGGAATAAAGTGATAAAAACTAGAGAATGAGAAAAAATTTAGAAAGTTCTAGGGGGAAAAAAATGGCAGTTGACCGAAGAAATGGTGTTCCGTGGAGTCCGAAGTGCGATGGCTGATGGCGGGAAAAGAACTGAGGGTGTGGGGCCACACACTGCTATATGGGGGTGGGGGGCATCAACGTGATGTCACCGTGGGTAGCCTCATTTAGACAGATAGTAAAAATGTGTCAGTGTAGTCCTGGTACCTGGCAGTTATAGTTCCTGAGGGGTGATCTGCTGCAGGAGATATCCTCGAAGATCTGCCAGTTGTGGCTCTGAAGGGAGAGATGTTGAAGATAACCGATAAAATTTTACCAGCAAGAGTTAATGGGACACAGCTGTCCCTTTAACTTTTACCTTAAAGGCCCAACTGTGGTGGCCTTGTACTTTCATTGCAGAAAACAGCTTCCATTAGGGCCCCCCCATCTGCCGTAACAGACCAGGTACCAACTAGTGGGGTACCAGTCAGTCTCTACCTGGTACTGGTATCACACGGGAACACCCAGGCTCCAAACCAGAGCCATTTTAAAACAGAGTCATATATTAAGCCTATGGATGACCCTGGCTGCTCCCCACAGGACACATCATGGGAACAGCTGCGGGTGCTTGTGGGCGCATCTGGGAGGGCCCTTACTCTTAAAATGCCAGCAGGGACAATGCAGGATCAACCAGATAATATTTTTAATAAATTCAACGAACAGCAAGTTGAAAATTTACTACTACAAATGCATCTGTTAATCGGGCCACGCTTCACACAAAGGTGGTGCCTGACAGGACGTGGATGTTTCCCTCATGTCCTGCAACACCTGCAGATTGCAGTTTAATAGGATACTCTCAGCTTTGACCCTGCAATAGTTGTGCAGGTTAACAGAGCTCCACCCAGTAACTGCTCAGATTAAATTCCAAAAGCATATTTGCTATATTTAATTGTTTGCGGTGGCTCAGTAAAGGGCCAATTATAAACTGAGGCAAAAATCAAAAACAAGTTTATTGAACACGGCTAAAATCTGGGCAATTAAACCTTTAAAACAAATAGAGTCTATACATGTACATACGAGTCCCTCAATCAACCCCTGCCCCAATCTTAAGGGCCAAGTTGGGACAGCTACTATTGACAGCTCATGTAGTGGAGCGAAATATCAATCATGTGCTAAAACAGTTTTTACTTCCTGAACACAGATTGCCTAGATGCTGCATCAAAGAATTAGACTACAACAGCAGAGGGTTTTCCCCCTCCAGCACTTGGTATTATTAAAAAGCATATTACTAGTAATGGAATGACTGATATTCTCTATCAGACATACAACAGACCTTGCGAAAAAATTCAAATTCAAATTAGAAACAGAATTGTGAATATACATTACTCACATGACATGAAACAAACTTTTCTGGTATAAAATTAAGGAACATAATTATGAATTTTATTTATCAACATTTAATGATATTAATCAAAGAACCACCATGCATGACACGTTTTAGACGAACAGTTCAGGAGTAATTATATCTTATCCAAATAGAATTGTAACAGCAATGCAACTGAATACTGTAGATGTAATACTGAATTTGCACGATGATCTTAACACATGTATTGTTGGTCTGTCCATTATCAGCAAAACACTGGGATAAATGGCTGGGTTATATTTAGGGAAATGTGGGTATCACCAGAACAAACGTTAACTATGCTGAAGTCAAAAGAACGCTCATTCCATAGAGTTTTACTGGGGGTTATGAACTTGTGTAAATTATAAAAATTCAAAGAATGCCATGTCTTATAACTATAATTGCAAAACTTAATCATTTTACCAGATATACGCTCTGTGTAAGAATAGAATTGTGTGGATGCTGTGCAATGTTTATATGATTTTAGTTTTAACTGTCAATCTAATTGTAAAAATAAAAGCGGAATAAATACTGAATGATTTGTTTTGTTACAGAAAAAGTTACTCATCCTGACCTTACTGCTGCAATCCGCTCCTTCCTGTACGTTTGCAGCATAGGTATGACACAGAATCATGCCAAACTCTTGCATTTACAAGTTTGGTGATTTGGAGAAAAACAGCTTGCTGTACAACAGTAATAGTGCCGATTGTCAATTTCAGAGAGAGTGCAATTTTGTGTAGAAACGGTTGCTTGAAAAATGAAACTAGGACTTGGCACATGTGCTCAGCCCTGGTTTCACTTTACAAGCAACAATTTCTAATGTCTATACGAAACAGCCCTCAGCCTGAAAAAATGGCGCAGTTAGTATTAGAGAGAGAGTTATTTACTTTGCCTCCTAAAATCACCAAACTCGTTCTCGCATGAGGAGGCAACCGTCACAATATGGTCAGGATGAGTAATACTTTTTTTTTTGCGCAAAAATGCTTTTGAAATGTTATCTGAGCAATTACTTGGAAGAGCTCTGTGAACAGGCACAACTACTACAGGAGCTCTTAAAAAGAAAAAAAAAACACACACACCCACCCCCAAACAAAACATACCACCTCTAACAACCACCACCACCCCCTGGATAAAATGTGTTCACTTAAAAGTAACTTACCAGATTCTGTGTAGGTTATATATCCTGGTGCAGTATAGTAAAATGCCACCTCTTTATATATTATATAATTTTTACTGTTATTTTGGAAGTGGAAGGAATCTTATCTTGCCACTGCCATGCCCCCGAGACAGCCAGCTGATCCCTTCCACTTCCATCTCTCATCCTGCACCCACAGATGCAATGGCCTGTACCCAGGGACAGCGTGAGGGCGTGCTCCATTAAAGTCTATGGGGATATAGATACATACAGCTATTAGAGATCAAGAGCACCGGTTGACTTTTAGTTGACCAGTGCCCTTGATTAATCTCCAAATGGCTATTAGACTGTAGAAATAGCAGTTCCACAAGAACTTACTCTAACAGTAGATCTTTGAGAGAGGTTCCTGCAGTAGTTCTCCACATATAGGACTGCGCCCCCTGGTGTCAGGACCGCACAGCAAACTTGTAGCTAGCAATCATCGGTGGGGACCACCCCCGTGTCAGGTGACCGACGGCAGTCTATGAAAGGGCAGTCCTCTGCCTGCCCTCCAGTTCTTCCACCGGAGACTTCTAGAGAGGAAGCAAAGAAAATGGAGTAAAAGACTCCTGATACCCCGTGCCCTGGGTGAGACGGAGTCCTGGGAAGGGAATAAAAAGAAAAACACAAGAGCTGGGGAAAGATGTGTGGGATATCTAGACCTACTGCAGGAACCTCTCTCGAAGATCCACTGTTACGGTAAGTTCCTACGTAACTGCTATATCTTACTTCGAGAGGATTCCTGCAGTAGGTAGTCACATACAGAACTGAATAGCAAGCAGTCTAATGAAAAAGGAGTCGTCAGAGATGAGGTTCCGGAAGGAGGAAAATGTCTGTCAACTGAATGTCTATTCAAGACAAAAGGCCTTGCAGGACTGCAGGACCGAAACCAACCCTATGCCTAGGGGCAATGTCCAGACTGTAATGCTTAGTGAAGGTGTGGACTGAGGACCAAGTGGCTGCTGCACAGATGTCTGCAGTGGACACATTCCTGAAAAGGGCAGTGGTAGTGGCCACACTCCTACTAGAGTGGCCCTTAACTGTTCCCTGAAGGGGCTACTCATACTTCTGGTAAATGTAGTGGATACAATTTGCCAGCCACCTAGACAAAGTCTGTTTCGTGATAGCCTTGCCCTGGCACTTAGGGACGAACCTCCTTAGTCCTTAAGGTACAATACCTCAAAATCCTGTGCACATCAAGAATGTGCAGAAGATACTCCCCCATGTTGGGATGCTCTGGGAAGAACACTGGCAGTTCAACACTAGTTAAGGGTCAATTCTGCAACCACTTCCGGCAGAAAGGAAGGGTTAGTCCGAAGAACCGCCTTTGTGGAAAATACGTCTCTCTACAAACTAGAGCCTGAAGCTCTAAAAATCTTCGAGCTGAAAGGATGGCAACTAAAAAGAGCAGTTTCCACACTAAAAACATCTCAGCTTGCTGTCGTTCAAAGGCGGCAAAATAAGCTTCTAACATAAAGTTAAGATTTTTTGGGGGTGCAGGATTCCAAACCGAGATTTGATGTGAAGGACCCCCTTCAAGAAAGTTTTGGAAACCTCTAGCTGTGCTAGGGTTTTGCCCTCCACCGGCAGGTGGTTGGCGGACACCAGAGAGATGGACCTTCACCTTCAGGGAGGAATAACTGAGGCGCAACTCCGATACATGCAAAAGATACTCTAACACCTGGGAGGCCGAGCAGGAAAAGGGAGCTAGGCTTTTAGCAGAAGCCCAGATGGAAAATCTCTTCTACTTCACAGCGTAAGTTGATCTGGTGGAGGATTTCCTGGCCCCCATTGAGACCTAAGCGACTCCTGAAGAGACGCCATAGCGAGAAATCACTAAATCCACAGGTGCCACACATGAAAAGACCAGAGGCTCGGATGTACCAAGGTGCCCTGCTACTGGGACAGAAGGTAGTGAAAGAGGAAGAGGTATGTAGCAACGGGAGCTAAATCTGCTGGGGGGGGGGGGTTAAAATCATGTGGCACTCATTTGGCTGAGGCTCAACTGGGGAGTGAGGCTCTGACTTGATACCCTATGTCAGAATCCTCATCTGATTTGGATGATTCCGGTCTGCTGGGCAAAGATGCCTCTAGCACAGAGACCGGCAGACTGATCAGTGATGTCGGAAGGCAGAACCCCTAAAGTCTCTGTCAGAGACTCTGCTTGAAGGTACGGGGCTACCTAGCAACTCTGTGGAGTGGGGTGGCCCTTGAGGTTGGCCCAACTCTTGGAATAATTGGGACTTAGCGTCCTTCCACCACGCAGGGAAGGCCTCCTGTTCCGGCTGAGGTGGAGGAGGAGGTGGGGATAGAGGATAGCTTGGGTACCCTGCAGAATAGGTAAGGTAGCTAGGTGCCTGGTACCAGTAAGGGTACTGGTAACCCTGGTAGTGGACAGCCTGGCCCAGCATTGGGTAATCCGGTGTCGGAGGAGGGTATCCCGGCGACAGATACTGCGGGTACAGAGGAGTACATCCTGGATAGTACCCAGTCAGTGGAACATAGGGCTATGCTGGAGGTGGCACCGAACGGCTGCAAGGCGGCTGATCTGACGGCGGCATTGGGAGGGGATCCCTGAAGGGGTAGGGTCCATATCTCCTCCCAAGGTGTCCAGCAAGGGATCCGGCATCAGATGAGGATCCGGTGGAACAGAACCTGGCCGAGGGTGGGTGGGTGTGTGGGTGTGTGTGTGTGTGTGTGTGTGTCAGGAGGAGTCCCCATTGACAGGTCTTGAATGATATCAGACAGAAGAGGTTCCTGGCGATCAGGCACAAAAAGGTCGGAGAAGGAAAGCAAATCCCTCAAGGGAGGACCCTGGTGGGATGAGGAGGGACCTGCGCAGTCTCTGCCCCATGTCAGGGTCCCTAAGAGAGACCACGCGGACGCCAGGTGGTCCGGCGTCGCATTTAAGAGGAAACGGTCAGACGATCAACTGAGAAGCCGGACAGACTTACTGACTGCGGCCAGGCACCCGGGCGTGAAGCCAGAGGGCTACTTAACAGCAGGGCTCAAAGCAGGCACCTTAAAAGGATCCTCCAAAGAGGATACCCCACCAACTGCCTGCTGAGCTCAGCGGGGGGGGTTTTGAGGGTGTCCTGTCCGCTGGAGTGGAAGGCGGCCCTAGAGGTGGGGTACTCACGGAGGTGGAGAGCCCACCCGAGGTGGCGTCGGCTGTGTGCCTGGACTCCCCCCGAGGAGAGTGGCTCTGCTCCCAGCGTCTCTTCCTGTCCTTTTTCTTCCTTTTCTCCGGGGCCAGCGACAATCTTTCCCTCAACTCAGAGTTCTTTTTCCATCCATGCCAGTCTCTGGGTCACCAAACGGGCATCGGGGGTCCTCCTGCGAGAGGTGCACGTGACCTGGTTTAAGCCCCGACAGAGAGAATACTCTGTGGTGTAGTGTTCAGGCCCCAGGCACAGAAGTGTGAGGGATCGACGCGCCACACTTTGAGCACTTATTGGGCAGAGACGACACACCGCTATATTTGCTGAAAAAAGTTGCGAGCAAGACACTAGAAAAATGGCAGGCGACTGAAGCTGTTCTACTGCGTTAGGTCGGACATTACAGTGTGACAGGGAAATATTTGAACATGGAAAATATTAGTGCTACAGAATATAAAAATGTTGTTAATGCACCCCCATAGACTAACACGTCATTACGTGCCAGGTTGCAGTGTTTAGTGAAAGTGTGGACAGTGCTCCATATCACTGCAGCACGCTGGCAGCAGACATATCTCTGAAATAAGCAACAAAAGTGGCCATACCCTTTGTGTAGTTATCATGAACACCATCAGAAAGTTCCTTACCGTAAGTTCCTTACCGTACTTCTTGAAGCCGAATGTAATACAATGTGCCAACCAAACATGCATCCCCCCCCAAAGACTCAGGTGCATCCTCCTTCCCAGGGACAAATAAAACAAAAAGCTGAGAGGACTTTCTGCAATCTTGGGTGCAATCAACATAGTACTCAGTATTCTATGTACATCTAAAGTATGATGCAGCACCTCACCCTGGTTAGCCTGCTCAGGATAACATACAAGAAGGTGCATCGTTTGATTCAGTACAAATACTGAAAACACTTTTGTTAGGAAGATTGGTATGCACTGAGACTCTGAAAAAAATCAAACAAGAAGGCTTACACATCAGAGCCTGAAGATTGGAAATCCTTTGAGCAAAGGTCATAGTAACACACTCACACACACCACTTTCCGTGACAGGAAACAAATCAACTCCCGGCAGGCTCAAAAAGGAGCAGATGTCCATTTCTCAAGAATGAAATTCTAGTCCCAATGTGGGACTGGATAACAGAGGATTCCTATGAAGAATACCTCTCAGAAAACTATGGGATAATTCTAACTGGGCAACCATACAACCAGAAAAATGAAGCTAATACTGCAGTCAAATGCACAATAGAGGAACGCTGCAGGGCAGAGTCCGACAGGGAAAGCAAATACTCCAATACAGAATTCACAGGACATGCAAAAGAGTCCATATTCCAGGAAGACCACCACAACGTGAAGTGCATTCATTTCAGGGGAATAAGTTATGTCTGTTAAAAGGATTGCTAGCCCCCAGCAGGACATCAAGTAACAGGGTCCAGATACCCCTTTGTCCTGTGACTGCAGACCTCGACAGAGGTAGAGGGACAGGAGGCTCTGTCCGGGAAGCATCGTCACTGGGAGATACTGAAGGCGTTGAAACCATATCTGGCGAGGCCAGAACGGAGCAAAGGATGAAGAGTGGCACTCCCCAACCTGTAGCTCAAGCAGAACCTTCTGTATTAAACTGCAGGAAATGTGTACAAGAATTTCCCTTTCTAGAAAGGAGACCGTGCATCTTGCCAAAAAAATCCAGGCCCTGGAGAGACCAAGCAGAAACATGTCAGTTTCATGTTGTGAGGGGGACACAAAAAGGTCTAGTTTTAGAGGACCCTATTTTGCAAAGAGATCATTTACCACAGAGGTCAGCCTTTTCCCATTCATGAACCACTGACAGACCCAACTGTCTGCCAAGATGTTCCACAGACCTGAGAGAAACAAGGGCAACAACTGAAGGCAGTAAGACCGACCCCAGTACCATACCTTTACTGCTTCCCTGCAGTGGGACAGGAGTGCCACCTTGTTTGATGATGTAATGCATCACACTAATGTTGTCCATCTGGATTAGCAGAGGTCCAGGGCAGAAAGGATTCTAAAAGGCCTGGAAACCATACAGGATAGCCCACATTTCACATTATGAACCTCTGCCTCCACTTTGGTCCATGACTCCTGTGTCTGGTGAGAATAGAGATAACCCCATCCAGTGCCAGAGGCATCCGTGGAAAGGATCAGTACAGGAGCCGCTGCAAGGAATGGAACACCCCTCAGTAGGTTATCGGGATACAGCCACCATAATATTGTGTGAAGAGACTACATGACAAGAACCACTTGGTCCAGCTCATCCATCAACTTCATTCACCACACTGCACCTGTCCACTAAGGTATCCTCACATGAAGACATGCCAGTAGCACAGTCACTATGGGGCAGCCATAAGGCCCAGGAGATGTAATATTGTTTGTGCAGACATGTAGTGTCTCCTGTGTATATCAGCTGTGCCTGAGCAACCAGAGTGCCTGTCTTATCCTGTGGCAGGAAAGCACATCTCTTTTCTGTACCCA
Source organism: Neoceratodus forsteri (assembly GCA_016271365.2). Taxonomy (NCBI): domain Eukaryota; kingdom Metazoa; phylum Chordata; order Ceratodontiformes; family Ceratodontidae; genus Neoceratodus; species Neoceratodus forsteri. The sequence continues at coordinate 275,699,035 of CM028138.1, read as the reverse complement.
GGACTGCCCCCCCCATGTACTGTCATCTCTGGCAGAGAGTCACAGATTTTGGCACATTCACTGTGACCACCAAATCAAAGAACTGACGTGTCAGACAGGATGTGAAAACAGAGCCTCTCTAGAGGTGGCCTTCAGGATGGGGAAATCACAGTGGAGAGAGCAAGGGAGGGCCTCAAGTCCCTGAAGCTGGACAAGGCACCTGGCACAGACAGAGACCACCCCAGGGTGCTGAGAGTTGGCAGAGGTCCTGGCAGGACCACTGGCGAACATGTTCAATACCTCTCTGAACTCTGGGTGCATGCCCAGGGACTGGAGGGAGGCACATGTGGTACCTCTCCATAAAAGTGGGCCAAAGGACAAACCGGGGAACTACAGACCGGCGAGCACACTGCAATTGTGGGAAACTGATGGAAACAATCCTCAAGACTGGTGCAATTTCTTGAGGATAATCTCCAGGACAGCAGGCAGCACATGTATGTCTCCAGCAGATTCTGCCAGACGAACGTGGTTGATTTTTTTAGGACTGTTATGAGGGCAATGGACAGGGGACATATGGTGGATGTCCTCTACCTGAAATCAGCAAGGCCTTTGACTCTGTGCCACACAGTAGGCTGACCTGCAAGTTGAAGAGTCTGGGAGCAAGGAGGAAACTGGTCAGATGGGTTGAGAACTGGCTGCAGGGTAGACAGCAGAAGGTAGTAGTGGGGAGGGGGCGGCATCTGAACCCAGGGCAGTAGCAAGTGGTGTACCACAGGGCCTCGTGCTGGGATCCGTTCTGTTTAACATTTTCATAGCCGACATTGCAGTAGGGATTAAAAACAAGATCAGTCTCTTTGCAGATGACAAAGATTTGTGTCGAGGTAGTTTTTGGGGGAGGGGGGTTTGGGGCGCAGAAGTACTTCAAGAGGATTTGGCAAAACTGGAGAAATTGTCTCATACTTGGCAGCTTAGTTTCAATGCCAAGAAGTGCAAAGTGATGCATTTAGGAGGCAAGAACCCAGGACACAATGTCCCATTAACAAAATCCAAGGAGGAGAGGGATCTGCGAGTGCTGGAACCACGGAGATGAACCACTCTGCTCAATGCAGGAAGGCAGAAGCTAAGGCAAATAGGATGCTAGGGTGCATAGCAAGGGGGGAGGTCATCTTGCCCCAGTACAGGTCCCTTGTGAGACCACACCTAGAGTACTGTATGCAATTCTGGCCCCCCTACTTGAAAAGGATCAAACTATTGGAAGGGGTACAGTGCAGGGCAACAAAAATGATCCTGGGGTTGGGGGACAGACCATATGAGGAAAGAGAGCTCAATATGTATACCTTGGAGGAAAGAAGGGAGAGAGAGAGAGGGGATATGACTGAGACCTTCAAATACCTTAAGGGTTCAAATAGAGTAGACACCAGGTGTATGTTCAATCTGAAGGGCAGAAGGGAAACCAGGGGATACTATGAAGTTAGAAGGGGTCAGGTTCAAGAGGTAACTGAGGAGGCACCAATTCACAGAAAGGGTGGAACGCTCTGCCAGAGAATGTTGTACCACTGCAGTGTTGGGATGTTTCAAGAGGGGGTGGAACAGATTAAAGGGGAAGGTACAAACCAGGAGGGGAGGGAGAAGGGCAGCTGCAGTCTAATGGACTGAAGTGCTGCACGCTCGAGCAGACTAGACAGATAAAATGGCCTGTATCTGCTGCCAATTTCGTATGTTCAGGAGTCAATTACTCAGACAGGGGAAAACATACAGGCCCTCCCTGCGATGGGCCACTGCAACTACTGCCAAGCATTGTTAATCTGTCTGTGGCTTTTTTTTTTGTGAATATCCTATCCGTTTAGTGACTAGGAAGTATCAAGAATAGAACCCTTTGTCTCCCTCTCTCTCCTAAGGATGGAACAGGTTCTATGGCACGTTTTTGAAAGAAGGTATGAATGTCCTCCTTTAGAAGGGGCAAGTGGACTGGAGGATGTGTTGCAAATCCAGAAAATGTCCCTTGCAGTTATCTCCAGAACCCATTCATCCATGATCTCATGCCAAGGTTTCAGACACAGGCAGGTCCTGCCTGCCACCCCCAACCCAGGGAGTAACCACTGAGGAGGGGGAAGAGACAGAAGGGCGTCAGGTGGAACCAACTCCTTTGGGCGCTTCTGTATGGGCACCAGTGGGGAGGGTACCCAGAAAGGGACCACTTCTGCCATGGTCTTGCTGTTAAGACACTACACCACAGACAGCAGGCTGGGGGAAAGGAGCCCCTTACCATGACCTCTAATGGAAGTGGGGTATAGGACTTAACAGACCTCAGTCATTTTAGAAGGATGAAGACCACACAAGACTTCAACAATCATAACCGAAGAGTTTGGACCCTTTAAAAGGGGCATTCAAAACTGTCCACTGCAAATCAGTGGCAAAGCCAGGAATATCTACTTGTGCAAATGCCCAAAGCTGCAACCCTGGCATAATCATCAACCTCAGCACCAGACAATGCTTTTTTTGAGTCTTGGCAGAGGCATCATGCACAGCCTGAGCAGTAGCAGTTGGAGCAGTTTTCTACAGGCTGTTCTGATACCTGATCATATAGGCCTGATACCTTCCAATCTGAAGGCACAGTGAGGCAGAGGCATATTAACATCCAGCCTCCAAGATTCCTTCATCAGTAGACAAAGTATTCGACGTTTAGGGTCTCTAGGCCTATCGTGAGCAGCAAAGATGACTTCAGTCAGTTTCTGGCTAGTTAGCATAATAAGGCTTAGCAGATGAAGCAGGATACTGCTCATCAGCTTTTCTGGGAACTGTAGGCAGGGAGTTGGGTCTATGCCATGCAGCAAAAGTAGTATCCTCTAAGGCACCTCTAAAAACTCCCATTAGACTCCTTTTAGTGGAATCTTCCCGTTCTACATCAAAGCCTATGGCAGACTGCATTTGCTGCATCATGGCCTGGAAAGAAGGGCCCTCCAGAGACCTCTGGGTATAAACCAACAAGTCCTCACCAAGGACAAGACAGTAGAGTTATAGGGCAGGTTTCTTTCAAACTGCTCCTCACCCTCGTATTTCTTCTCTAAGCATCCTGCTGCATAACTGCCCCCTGGGTTGGGGAGGCATGTCATCCCTCTGGAACCATCTTATGTCTGCATGCACCCACCTGCCTGGCAAGTGGTTCAGAGGTGTCACAGTACAGTCGGCACAGGAGTAGGGTGATACTTACCACACTTCTGATGGGGATTTTTTTTGGGGAGATAGGAAAAGTGAGGCCTCAGACTACCGTACATGGTACTCCACAGCAAGACCATCATTCAGTACAGAACAAAGAGCTGGGTGCTCGTTTGCTTCACAGACCAACCAAGAGAGTCTGCAAAAGCTTTATTCAGCAGAGTTTACTAGTGGTGGGGGATAAAAACCAGCTTGGCTCATAACATTTAGTGCTATAACTGTGCTTTTTCAAAGTGAACCTTAAGGCGCTAGTTACTGTGCTAAATGTTGGTGGGTGGTCATATTTATAAGCCAAGCTGGTTATTATCCTGATGAACTCTGCTGAATAAAGCTTTTGCAGACCATATCCAGTGGTGGGGGTTGGGCTCCAGGAAAAAGCTGCCCAACCAGAGTAGGACACTACTGACTCCTGTGCCTCACAAGCTCATCCTACAAGACCTCAACCATGAAGCTAAGTACCCTGCAGGGAAGGGGTCCACCAACAGGGGACAAACTGTTATGGTCATGACTGTGGTGTCTAGCAGAGATAGGTGGGCAGGTTGGACCATTGTAGAAAGCTCACCAACTCTAAATTGTCTTCTAATCAAAAGTTCTTTCAGTATAATACTTTTAGTCGTGAACGTTTAACTCAGTAGCAACTATCTGGACTTAAAAACACCTTGGCCTGCAGCCTCAGAGATTAGTCAGGTAAGATTTTTACCTTGTAAACCACTATACTATTACAAACATCCTTCCCCAAAGCTAATTTTAAATAAAAATTGTTTCAAAGGTCCCTTGGAGTGCTCAGTATATAGAACGGAGCACATACACAACCCAAGAACATTACTATATGCAGCCATTGCACACCAACCCTTGATAGAAATGCAAAGGTCAGTCGGCTTAATTGACTGCAAACAATCAACTAAATACGAACATACGAAATGCCAGCAAAAACAGGCCTCATGGTCTAGCGAATCTGCTCGATTGCGCGGTAAGTCCCTCAACTTGCAGCTGCCCCACCCTCCGCTCCTCATAACCACCACCCCCTCACTGTGTCCCACCCTCTCGAATCCTCCCACCGTTCTACAAGATAACACCTCCTCTGGCAGTGTTTCACATATCTACCACCCTTTCTGTCAAAAAGGGTCCGATTTCTCTCCTGAAAGAATCCCCCCCTCCAATCTCAGCCAATGCCCTCGTGTCCCTCGCCCTTCTGATCTGAAGAATCCCTTCTGTATTAATTCTGTTAATACTTTTTACACAGTTAAATGTTTCCATCATATCCCCTTTATCCCTCCTCTCTTCCACGGAATACATTTGCCGCTCTCCCAGCCTCTTCTCGTAGGATTTTCCCTCAAGTCCCTGTTATCTTTGCTGCACTCCCTCCAGCAAACTGATGTCCCTCTTCAGGAATGGCCGCCAGTACTGCATGCAGTATTCCAGGTGCGGCCAGACCAGTGACCTGTAGATGGGTAGGATCACTTCTCTGTGCCTGGAGATTCCCCTTGCTATGCACCCCAGCATCGTTTGCCTTTGCAGCCGCCTTCCTGCACTGAGCCAAGTGGTTCATACTCCGTTATTAGTACCTCTGGATCCTTTTCCTCTACTGTGCTTTCCAACTGTACCCGTCCCAACTGATATTTCCTCCCCTGGTTCCTTGCTCCAAAGTGCAGTACCTTGCACTTCTTGGCAATGACCCCCAACTGCCATGTTTCCAACCATTCCTGTAGTTTGGTCAGGTCTTCCTGCGGCCTCCTCCACCCCTCTATGTCATCTACCACTGCACCAATCTTAGTATAGTCTGCGAACAGACAGAGCCTACTCCGGACCCCATTTGAGATATCAGCTATGAATATCCCAAACAGCACAGGTCCCAGTACTGAACTCTGGGACACCCCCACTTGTTACATCCCTTGGTGATTAGAGTTCCCCACCACCACCCTTTGCTGCCTACCCCTCAGCCAGTTGGTGAGCCAATTGACCATTTTTGTCCCCACCCCAATGTATTCCAGTTTTCCCCCCAGCCTCCCATGTGGCACGGAGTCAAAGGCCTTACTGAAGTCCAAATATAGGATGTCCACTGCATGGCCTCTGTCCAGTTCCCTGGTAACCCAGTCGTAGTACTCTAGTCTGGCAGGATCTGCCCGATACAAAACCATGCAGATGGCCCTCTTGGAGCAGAGTCTTCCAGAAAGGTCATCAACCTCTTTTAGGATTGACTCCATGAGTTTCCCCTTGACTGAAGTGAGACTCACCTGTCTAGTTGCCTGGATCATCCTTTGGGCCACTTTTATGAATGGGCACCACATGGGCCATCCTCCAGTCCTGTGGCACGCATCCCGTGTCCAGTGATGTACTGAAAAGGTCTGCCAGTGGTCCCGCCAGGGTCTTTAACTCCCAAAGTACCCTAGGGTGAGTGCCATCCGGACCCGGCGCCTTGTCCACCCTCAGTGCCCTTAGTCCCTCCAGCACCCCATCCTCCGTAACTCTGATATCAGTCGCCCCTGCTTTGTCCACTCTACCCTTCCGATAGAGTATCTGCCCCCCTCCTTCCTTCATGAACAGAGCAGATGTACTCATTCAGTGCCTCTGCCTGGTCCTCCCTTCTCCACCCCCCATCTTGCTTAATCCTCAATCTGGTCTTTGCTGCTTCTTGTCTCGCCAAGCTTACTGAAGTCCTTTTCCCCATCCTTGATTCCCTGTGCCAGTCTCAGCTCTCTGGAAGCCTTGGCCACTCTGACTAGCATGGTAACCTCCCTGGACTTTATGTACTCGTCTTTGTCCCCTTGCCCTCCCGATTTCCTAAGCTTCCGAAATGCTTTTCTCTTGGCCCCTAACCCTCCCGAGTTAGCCAGCTCGGCTTCACTGCTCTCCTCTTCTTACTCAGTGTCCTGTTGCAGGTCTCAGTAGCCTCTGCCAGCCCTTTCATAAGGATATTCCATTTCTGACTGGCACTCATGTCTGAATTTCCACCAGATGCTCTACCAAAATGCACCCCCATCCTTTTAAAGTCCGCTCCCTTAAAATCGATCATCCTGGTACATGTTCCTCCTGTTACCTTTCCCATACAGAGTGTAAGCCATACCGTATGATGGTCACTCCCAGCCAGTGGGTCCTACAGCCTCCCCATTTGTTAACAGGTAGAGTCCTACCTTCCCATGTCTGCTCACGGACCAATTGCACCAGGAAGCAGTCCTGAAATGCATCTAGTAATCTCTGCTCCTTTGCACACGTGGTGATTGGGGTGTTCCAGTCCACCCCAGGGAGGTTGAAGTCCGCCACCAGTACAGTGTCCCCCTTCCTACAGACTTCCAATCTGCTTGGCCAACTCCTGGGCGAGTCAATCAGCCTCTTACACAACTGCACACCTCAGCCCCTTTCCTCAGGCAGGAGCAAACATCCCCGTAGTTCACACTTCCTTCAGTTTCCAGCTCCAAACTGAATCAGTTTAAAATGGCTCTGGCTAATCTTCTACCCCTCCCCAAGTCTACCTTTGCAGTTTCTAGTCTTTCAACTGACACAGAATTGAACTCCAAAATACAGCCCTAAACCAAAAGCACTGTAAACACCAAAAATACATATCCCTCTCCCAGTGCAAGCTATTTGCACTAAAGCATACTTAACTGTCTCCTAGCAGACGCCTGTAGTCAGTAAAATACACTGGTGTGTCCTGAGGACTTCTGCAGAAGTCCACTACTGACTCCCAGTGTGCCCTTGCAACTTCTGGAGAAGTCATATTTTAATATATTACTTAACAGAATATAATATATATTTGACTGCATAGCACCGTTGGAAAGGTAATTTTGTGCTGAACAACTATGCCAATGATATTTTATGTATACCATGACCGTTTTGGTGAAATATTTTTTTTGCTGTTTCAACCAGCATAGAAAAATAAAATGACATATTTGCATACCACCACTGGAAAAGTAATTTTGTGCTGAATAACTTGGCTACTCATACTTTGTCTAGCACTTACGGTTCTTGAGCTATTAGGATTTGTTTGTGGCATGCTGACTATAGCTTGATTTTGCTTAGAAAGGCCCAGGATTTACTGTTAACAGTATACAGGAGACAAGTGGTGTAACTTCAGAGAGCTCCTGTGAAGGCAAAGAGTTAAGGAAAACAAATAAATTACTTCCCTTTCGTTTAGCCTCACAAAACACCAGGACACTCCTGCAGTTCATGTTTCTTCAGTTTCCAGCTCCAAACAGGATTTACAATGTAACCGGCAAGTGGTGAGGAAACCCCCCTCAAAGTCAAATCCTCACTCCATGGATTATAGAAATTTCTTATACTTTACAGCCAACTGCAATAGAAAAGCATGTTGCCATGGCGACCAATGTGAAGTCCATTAATTACAATTCCACTTGCCCTTTTTCACAGCTACCAAAGAACCCCAGCATAAAATGTTTCCCAAACAGTTTACAAGAGTTCACCTTCGAGTAGCCCAACAAGACAGGCCATCTCAATAAAGCAGAGATAATTGTTTCACATCGTTTCTCATGACTCAAAAGATCTGGGATCACAGGCCATCCAGTAGCTCACAAAGTCCTTTCTCAACCATGAAGGGCGGTGGTACCAGGGACAGGGCTAACATCCACCAAAAGCGAGTTACATCCTGCCCAGAATTGACCCCTCTACTATTGGAATCAAAACCTGATGCAGACTACAAATATCTTTAAAAAAAAGGAACGTAAACTGTTCGAAATCTGCCATTGATTATGTTTTGACCCAGTAGGCACTTCTTTAGACCCACTTTTTTTATTTGATTTTTTGTTTACATCAGTGGGCCCAATCTGACCCATGTTTTAAACTCCCCAGCACTGTCAGCTTTGGCAGAGTCAGAAAGTCCTGCAGTAGGCCACACCAATGTGTGGCACCACACAAGATGTGACACTATCGGAGAAGAAACAGACACACTTGGGGCAACATTTTCAAAGGGACTGGCACCGCCTAGGGACTATGTCCCCATGCATAACTCGATGGCACAGGGGAAAAGTCCTCAGACTGGTTTAATGCAAGCTGCTGTAAAATGTTTAAAAGGAAAAGTCCAGATCCAGAAGCAAATAATTTGATACCTTAAGGAACCTTCTGAAAATTATGTGCATGTGGAAAAAGTGTTTGTTAAAGAGTGCCAGATTACACTTTAAAGTGTCAGTTGGTTAACTAGGGTAACTGCAATATAGCTGCATGCAATAAGCTATACTAATTATCTTGCTGTAATTAATGATTAGTTTAATTGAAACAGACAGTTAAATGTAACTGAGTGCCCTCCCTTGCACAGCTTTTCTGCTGCACATGCAGATTTTTCCACTTTTGAAAATCTGGCCCCAGATGTCAAAATAATCATTGGTTCAGTCAGACATCACACCATGTAATGGAAGGAAGCTGATCTTGAGCAGAGACATCGTCAGGGGAGGCATACAGAACAAGAAATCCAATCAGCATGGCCTAATGCTGTGGCGCACACACACACACACACACACACACACACACACACACACACACACACACACACACACACTAGTTGAAATGTACTTACCTTCTGACGGCCTGGGAACTTGAATTTGGCTCTGCGGAGAGCTTCAATCACATGCTCCTTGTTCTGCACCTTGGTGCGAACGGACATGATCACCTGCCCAATGTGCACACGAGCAACTGTACCCTGTGGCTTACCAAAAGCACCACGCATCCCGGTCTGAAGTCTATCAGAAGAAAGGGGTGGGAAGAAAAAAAAAAGTTTCAGTTTCAACAACTTGCACAGGTCTCACAAAAAGTGAAAAGTACACAGTGACCAAGTGAGGTGAAGGAAGATTTTCCCCCCAGCAAGGTGAGCCCACTGACATCGGTCATGCTTTTCTTTTCTATAGACCTTTTTGCTCCCCGTTGCCGCCTCCTTCGGGAATGGGGAGACAGCATTTTCTGGATTTTCTCCCTCCTATTCCCAGGGCCCCAGAACACTGTCACACGTGACTGGAGGTGAGCACACACCCGTGGCTCCAGCAATGGCCCTCCCCCAACCCAGCCATATGCAGAGTCTCCATGTCGCTACCATCAAGTCCCACTTGGTGGCAGCCAAGTCTGGGGACTCAAACCCTGCCCGGGGAGAGATCTGCCTGTCGGCAGCTCACTCCAACTCCACCCCCTCAACTCGCCTCCCAAACTCCGTAACAGGCATGGCGTGAGGCGTAGCGTCCAGCACCTCAACCCTCAGCGCCACAGGGCTGGCTAGCCATCATGCCTTTGAACAATTTGACAGACACTCCCACCTACATACAGACACATGCACACACACTATCCTGCTCTACAAATGCATACAAAGCCCAAACAGTACCCTATTATTTTAATGGTAATACCTGCCAACTATTGCTAATGTGCTGCACAGCCCTAACAGTCTATGTAGCATCGCTCTTCCACACTTCTTACTGACATGACAATATTTTGAATTAATGAGGCAGGGTGGTAAGACTGAGAATTCGTTCTAGAAGATGGCCTGCTTTATATTCCCATTCTGTCTCAGACGGCTCGTGTTTCAAAGGTCCCTTAGAGCACCCAGTACATGGAACTGAGCACATACACAACCAAAGAACATTACTGTATGCAGACACTGCACACCAACCCTTGATTGAAATGCAAAGGCCAGTCGGCTTAATTGACTGCAAAAAAATCTAGTTCAGATAAAAAAATAAAGATCTAACACCATGTTCTGTTGGCCATATTTCTGTAGAATCTTAAGTTCTTTGTTTTCTTGAAAGATGCCATTTTGCTACAAAATGACATTCTCAAATTGTCGCCCACTAAAACCTTTCACTTTAGGAATAATCTACACAAAGTAGACTCTTGCTTTCCACAGGGGTCCTGGAAGGGGGGCAAGGTTCTATTACCTTCATACATCACACTCAGAGAAAGTTTATGACTTATGTTAAAGTTGCAAATTTGGTGAAATGAGACACTAGCTAACATTCTAAAACACCATCAAGTTGGCTCAGTGATGTGGTGACAAACTGGAATCTGGGTGCGCCTGAAATCCCCAGAATGACCTTGGTCCCCAAGACCATAGTTAAATCAGAAGAGATGCAGTTCAAACCGACCCAAGGCCCAATACTATGCAAAACAAGAGTATGTGTACTCAGCCGATTCATTAAAGGTTCTTTACTCAAGTGGACACCATGTGTAGAACATTTCGCAGCTGAACTATTTATGAGTAGCAGTCCAAATGGTAACATTTTATTAATGCAATCAGTAAGATTGTCATGAAAAAATTATGGCAATGATGCAATTTTATCACGTGTAAGCACTATGAAAACATACCACAGTCAAAGGGTGCCTGTAAAGGTTTTAAGTTACCATTAGGACAGCTTCTCATCAACAAGTATTTCAGCTGTGAAACAAAGTACACACGAGTAAACTGCAGAACCTCATTTGAATCAGTGAGATCATGCTGCATCTCATTTGGCATGGACACAACTGAAATCCTGCACTGCAGGTGGCCTTGAGGGTCAAAGAGCAGTCACCATCATCTGCAAAGGCAGCTTCTCTAGGATCCAATCTATTATTTTATTGTTAATGTCTAACAAATTACTACCGTGCCACACAGCCTTAACACAGCTTGAGTGGTCTCCTAACACACACATTTCGTAACTGACATGCAATACTATATTCTGAATTACAAAATACGCTTGACAAATCCTGGAATGTGACTCAGAGAACCTCTTCTAGCTATATATTCTTAATACCCACTAAAATGCACCAGCTAGCAGTGCCCCCTTACCCAAAACATATTCCTGTATCACTGCTACCATTCAAATACAAAACGGACCACTGTTCCTTCCACTCGCTTATGGGGAGAACCCCACCCCCGTGCTCAATACTGTATAGAAACTAGTTCCACATCCGAGACACACAACCTGTGCACAGCGACACAGGCTGAACTGCCATGCCCCCCCCTTTAAAGGAGAGCTACGGGGAAGCGCAATTACAGGATCGGAACACAGTTTTGGTGCACCAGTACCCCGATCCCCCCAGCAGTTGTTATACATTTAATAGTTTGCACACCTCATTACTTGACAATTTCTATAATTCCATCTGTGCAGCCAGCATTTTGCAATAGGGAGAACGGGCCATCAGGAGATCACAGCAGCGAGTGGTTTGGACTTCTCCCCTCCTATATCCTGCAATACCCTCCTCATACCCACTCCACCCCAGAGAGCCCCAATACCTTTCCCTCCATCACCCCCACAAAAATCAGGCCCAACTACCTTCACTTTCCACCTACTGTCCCCTCTGGAACCAAATCCCAACTACCATCCAGCAGGCATCTTCTCTCCCAGTGCTCAAACATCTACTCAGGCTCACCCCTATTGCTCTTTGCCAGTGCTCCCAATAGCTTTACCCAACATCCAAACCCTGTGCTCAGTTCTTCCATTTTTATCTCCACTGCAACAACATTACTATAACCCTCACTGTAACCAAGTCTGATTGATGTAATGAGGCTCCGCCCACTCCTCTGTAAAGGTTTCTCCTACTTATGTACGTATTTGTGCTATTGTATACACAAGATCTACTCAACTGTGTTATAATCTCACATTACTGACCTGAAAAATTACAATTATACAACAACTTACCATAACAGTAGATCTTCACATACAGGACTGCGGCCCCTGGCATCAGGGCCACACTGCAAACTTCTAGCTATGAATACACAACGGGGACTGTCAGACGTCATGATTGAGATGTCTGCGTGACAGTATATAGGGGCGATCCCCACGCCCACCCTCCAGTTCTCCGGCTGAAACAGGAAAACGGCAGAAAGGAGAAAAAAAACCCCTTGACCATGGAGCTAAAGAAAAAGCCCTGGGAAAGGAGAGAAAGAAAACAAAAAACCCACCAGGAGCTAGGGGAAGGTGGGAGGGCAAATGAAACCTATTGCAGGAACCTCTCTTGAAGATCTACTGTTACGGTAAGCTCTTACGCAACTAATATCTTACTTCAAAAGGGTTCCTGCAGTAGGTCTTCACATACAGGACTGAATACCAAGCAGTCAAGAAAAAGAAGTCGGAGACGTGGTTCCAGGAGGATGAACAGTCTGCCAACTAATAAGCTGCTTAGGACAAGAGGCCTTGCAGAACAGCGAGTCCAAACCCAGCCCGACACCTAGAGGCGATGTCAACACTGTAATACTTGGTGAAAGTATAGACAGAAGACCAAGTGGCTACAGCGTAAATATCCGAGGCTGACACATTCCTCAAGAAGGCAGTCGAAGCGGACATACCACGGGTCGAATGGCCTTTCACTTCCCCCAGAAGGGGTTTCTCGTACTTTTGGTAAATGTACAAGATGCAATTTACCAACCTATAGACAAACCCTGTTTTGAAATGGCCATACCCTGTCTTCTGGGTGTGAAAGCCACAAACTGATCAGATTTACGCGCCTCCTTGGTCAGAGATATAGTATCTCAAAATCCTGTGCACGCCAATTGTGCAGGGCCTCCTCCTCTGCTGGAATACTCTGGCAATTAAACATCTTGGTTCAAATAAATTCAGAGACTACTTTTGGAATAAAGAAAGGCTAGTCCGCAGAGCCACCCAGTCTCTGTGGAAAATCAAAAAGGTTCTTTGCAAACGAAAGTGCCTGAAGCTCTGAAACTCTTCAAGCTGAAGTGACAGCAACTAAAAAGAGAGCTTTCCAAGACTAGTAACATATGTCGCAACTTCCTGACAGCTCAAAATGGGGCAAAGTAAGTTTTCTAAATGAAATTGAAGTCCGTGTGGGGAGATGATTATGGACAGGAGGTCTAAGATGGAGGATCCCCTTAAAGATTTTGGAGACCTCCAACTGTGCAAGGGTTTTGCCCTCCACTGGAAGGTGGTAGGCAGAAACCACAGAAAGGTGGCTCTTCAGAGAAGAGTAACTGAGGCCCGAAAGTACAAGAGGTACTCAAGGACCTGGGGTGCAGAGCAAGAGAATGGGTCCAAGCCCTTAGCCCAGATGAGAGAATCTCTTCCACTTCATGACATGCGTAGATCTAGTGGAGGGCCTCCTAGCCTCTACTAGAACCTGGGCAACTTGAGGAGATGCTGAACTGTGAGACTGCTTGAACCGTGAGACTGCTATGTCCAAAGGTGCCACACATGCAGGTGAAGAGACCTGAGGCTCAGATGCACCAGGCTGCCCTGCTCCCGAGACAGAAGGTCATGGGAGAGAGAGGAAGTGGTACCAGGGGTTCCAATGCAAGCTGCTGCAACAGAAGGAACCAAATCTGCCGAGGCCAGAGAGGAGCTATCAGAATCATGTGAACGCCCTCTGCCTTAAGCTTCAGCAGAAGAACTGGAAAGCGAACAGAAATCTCCCTGTCCAAGACAGAAACAGCACGTCTCGCCAATAAAACATCACGCCCGGGAATGAGCGAGCAAAAGCTGGGTAGTTCTGCATTGTATGAGGCGGCAAAAAGGTCCATCTCTGGCCGACCCCACTGATCAAAGAGATCTTCCATTTACATCCTGCTTCAGTCCCACCTCATGAGCCCACGTGGCTAAGACCATCTGCCAGGACGCTGGTAACTCCTGGAACATGGACTGCTATCAGAGACAGGCCGGGCTGGGCTGCCCAGTACCACGCCCGCATCGCTTCCCTGCAGAGGGGGTACGATTAGGTGTCTCAGTTTGCTGATGCACCAGACCGTGGCAGTGTTCTCAGTCTGTATTAGTAGTGTGCTTGGTAGGAAGAGACATTGGAAGGCTTGGAGTGCGTAGAGTACAGCTCTCATCTACAAAATGTTTATATGCAGACGCTCCTCTTGCTGAGACATGTCCCCCAAGGCCAATGGTCTCCCAGATGGGCTCCCCAACCCTGACCTGAGGCATCCATCGTGAGGGTCATGGTAGGGGGATGGGGGATAAAAGGGAACCCCCAAGGTGAGGTTAGAGAGTTCCTGCCACCAGAGGAGATCGCTCTTCATGCTGCCGGAGAGTAAGACCCTGCAGTTCATGTCGCTGGCCCCATTGGACCAAGAGGATTCACTGGGTCACCCTCATATGCAGTCTGGCAAATGGAACTGTGGGGATCGCAGCCACCATGAGACCAGAGAGGCGAAGGACAGAGTGCGCTGTGGTCCATGGGAGCTGGACACCAACGTGGCTTGCTGCATTAGTTTCCACCCTGTCCGTAGGAAGAAAGGCTCTGCCATGGACCGTATCCAGCACTGCTCCAATGAACTGTAGGCGTTGAGGGTGCGAGTTGAGAGTTAGGATAATTCACAGTGATGCCAAGTCTGGGGTCCAGGGTGGTGGAAAGAGATTCCACCAGACTGTCCCGAGACGGTGCTGACAACAGCCAGTCGTCCAGGTAAGGGAACACACAAATCCCAGCTACCACCGCCAGGCACTTGGTGAACACCCGAGGTGCAGAGCAAAGGCTACAAGAAGGGCCTTGAACTGATAATGCAGGATAACCTCAGGAAACTGTGGTGGGCCTGGAGGATAGGAATGTGCAGGTAAGCATCTTGCATATCCAGCAAGCACAGCCACTGGTTCTGTTGGAGCAGTATAAGAGTCCCTGGGGAGTTAGCATGCGGAACCTCATTCCATGAAGAGGTCGAGCAGGATGAGATCCAGAATGGGTCTCAGATCTCCTGTCTTTTTGTGCACTAGGAAGAAGTGAAAGTAATATCCCCTTCCTATCTGCCCTGGAGGAACCAGCTCTATAGTCGATTTTTCCAATACAGCCTGGCTTTCCTGCTGAATGAGGCTCTGAAGGACAGACAGGTAGACCTGCCTGAAGGATTGGCTGGGGGTCTGTCCAGGAACTCGATCGACTGCCCTCTTGCAATGAGCTGTAGTAACCAAGCATCTGCAGCTATCGCCTTCCACCCTTCTAGGTGGAGGGCAAACCGCCTCCCCTACTTGTTCCTCTTGAAACACAGGAGGAGGAGGAGATCCCCTCGAGTCAGGACAGAGAGAAGTGCTGCTTTACTGCCGGCAGCAGCTTTTTGGGCTTTTACCTGGGGGAGTCTGGGTACCAGAACCAGTGGAACGTCACTTGTCAAGATGTCTGCCCTGGTTCTGCCTATTCCACAAATTACTACTGGTGTCGATACAGGATGCCCTTACATATAGTGTAATTCTGGACAATCTTACTTATAGGCTTCAATGTTCAAAAAACATCAAAACTCATATTTATTAAACTCTTTTTCTATCAGGACTTCCAGATCAGTGGAGTGCAAATAAATGAAAATTAAGTGTCAACACTGTTCATATACAATTGGCCTGAGGAAGTGATGTTAAGCCACGAAACTGTTGCCTCATGTACATGGGTGTGAAGAAAAAGAGTTTAATAAATATGAGTTTTGATGGACTTTGGATTATATCTTATTTTATAACATTTCTGCCTATTCCACCTCTTCTGGGGGCGACGAAATAAAAACTTACTCACCTTAGTAATGTTTCTTCTAATGGAGTCTTGCTGTATTCTGACTATTGCAGTTAGGTCCTGCCTTTCAACTGCCCCAGAAAACAAAGAGTTGACTTTCCACAGCCAGCATGGAACGTTCAGCGTGAGCTCTGTTGAAGCCCCTGTCTGCCACTGTTTAAACTCCAACCGTCAGATCTTTACCAGCAATACTCACTAGAAGTTCTGTGTGGAAACTGTAAAACTCACACTAGCCAACTGGCAACTAAATTTATTAAAAAGGGTTTTTTGGTTTCAAAGCAAAGACTCAAGTCAGGAAACCCAAAAGACAAAACACACACCCAAAGTAAAGGAGGGTGAAAAGAGTGGCACCCCTAGGGTGCCAACACTGCTCCTGCCCACCCACATCTCAAAAACCAGGTTCTGAAAGGGGAGGCAGGGGGAGGTCAGAACACAGCAAGACCATTAGAAGAAACATTACTAAGGTGAGTAATTTTTTCTTCAAACAACATGGAGTCTTGCTGTATTCTGACTATTGCAGACTACCAAGCAGTACCTCAATAGAGGAGGGACAGAGCCTACTTTGGGAATAGGCTCTGAAGTACTGCTGTGCCAAACCGAGTATCACTCCTAGCCTGGATATCCAGAGAGTAATGCTTGGTGAATGTATGGACTGTTTTCCAGGTGGCTGCTTGACAAATTTCTAGGATCAGAATATCCCTGGCAGCAGCCAGGGAAGCAGCTGTACCTCTAGTAGAGTGAGCCCTCAGGCCTGAGGGTGGGGTTCTACCTAGTTTTTCATAGCAGAATTGTATACAAGACAAAATCCACCTGGCAATAGATCTTAGTGGCAGGTTTGCCCTTACCAACCTCTCCATATGCGAAGAACAACTGGAGGGAGTCAAACCTGTGACCCTTGGTGCGCTGTATGTAGTAGCCGAGGGCCCTTTTAACATCCAAGCTGTGCAGCCTCCTCTCTCCAGAGGAGGACTGATCAGTGAAGAAAACAGGGAGAGACAGACTGATTAAGGTGGAAATCTGAAACCACCTTAGGCAAAAACTCCTGTTAGTTCTTAGGACCACTTTATCTCTGTGGAAAGAGATGAAACCAGGCTCCACTGACAGGGTTTCTGTAATCCACTGCTAGCCTGGACAGAGTGTAATGGCTACCAAAACACAGTTCCCCAAGTCAAGTACTTAAGCTCTGCAGAGGACAAAGGCTCAAAGGGACGTTGCATAAACTGAGCAATGCAAACATTAAGGTCCCAAGCAGGAGCAGGGTCCCGGGGGGGGGCGGCGCGGGATTGGTGTGCAGCAATCCCTTGAAGAATTTACAAAACACAGGATGGGCTGACAGAGGAGAGGGCTTGCCTACTGACAGAAAGTCAGAAACAGCTGCCAAATGCACTTTAAGTGTAGCTGGCCTAAGGCCTAGGCCACTGAGATGGACCATATAGTCCAGAACCGTAGGCAACCCAGCAGATTCTGGAGAAATATTCTTATTAGAACACCAAACAGTGAACCTTTTCCATCTGGAATTGTAAGTCTTTCTAGTGGAAGGCTTTCGAGAAGCCTTAAAAGATATCCAGAACCCCTTGAGAAAGATGCAGATCAGCAAACTAACTCTTCAAGAGCCATGCCTTGAGATTGAGAGACCTGAGGTTCGGGTACCAAATCCTCCCGAGAGGATGTCAATAGGTTGTAATTCCTGCGAAGAGACAGGGGAAGGTGGACTGCTAAGGACAGCAACAGGGGATACCAAGGCTGTCTGGCCCAGTCTGGAGCAATCAGAATCACTCTGCATGGTTGTGACCTTATCTTGACTAACACCTTGAACAGGAGAGGGAGGGGGGAAAGCGTACAGAAATTCCCCTTCCCAATTCAGGATCAGGGCATCCAGGGGGACTGAGCCCAAGACTGGGGGTCTGCAACAAGAGTGTGGAAGTTGGTGATTGTCTGGGGCTGCAAAAAGATCTCTCTGTGGAGTGCCCCTTCTCAAGAAAATCACTTTCAAAACTAGGGGATCTAGGGTCCATTCGTGATGGCCCTGGGATATCCTGCTGAGAGCATCTGCTGGGACATTGTCCTTCCCTGGGAGGTGAACTGCTATCAGAGAGGTTTGCAGGGAATAGGCCAGGGACCACAACTTCATTGCCTCTGTGCACAAGGCCGTAGACAGAGTGCCTCCTTGCTTGCTGATGTACCACATGGTGGTGGTATTGTCTGTTCTGATCAGGACCACCTTGTTCTGTACAGATTTAGAAAAGGCTTGCAGTGCCAGAAAATGTGAAGCAGAGATTCTTGAGGTGACCACAGCCCTTGGGTGGTAAGATCCCCCAGGTGGGATCCCCAGCCCAGCAGGGAGGCATCTGTGGTGAGTATCACTGAATGAGACTAAGTGACAAAAGGAACTCCTTGTCTCAAATTGTCCTGATCCTGCCACCACTGCAAAGCCTGGATCAGGGTTTGAGTCGCTGGGACTAGTTTGGTAAGGGAATCCTTTCTTTGGGACCAGAAGGCTCTTAAGTGGAACTGAATGTCCCTCATCTGGAATCCTGCTCCCTGGGCCACTGCTGTGGAAGCTGCCATGTGACCCAGAAGCTGAAGGAAATGCCTTGCTGGTAGAGACACCTGTAGGGTAAATGAAGAGGCCAGTTCCATAAGGGTCCTTGCCCTGTCCAGGGGAAGGAAAGGTCTTGCCCTTACTGTATCCAGCTCCGCACCTATGAAGGTGAGGAAATGTACTGGCTCGAGAACTGACTTTGGAAGGTTGAGGAGGAATCCTAAGGCAGTGAGCACTTGCTGAGTTATTTGCAGATGTGACCTGACTTGTTCTGGAGACTGACCCACTATGAGTCAGTCATCCAAATATGGAAAGAGAGAGATCTTTTTTCTCCTTAAGAAAGCTACCACTACTGCCAGGCACTTTGTGAACACCCTTGGGGCTGATGTTAGGCCAAAGGGCATTGCTCTGAATTGATAGTGGCCTGAGGGCAACTCGAACCTGAGGTACTTTCTGTGGGAGCACCTGACGGGAATGTGAAAGTAGTCATCTTTGAGGTCCAGGGAGGCTAGCCAGTCCCCTGGCCTTAGAGGGGGCAGAATTATTCCCAGAATCACCATTTTGAACTTTGGTTTTAAAAGGTGCTTGTTCAGGTATCTTAGATCCAGGATGGGCCGCCATTCTCCTGTTTTTCTGGGGGGTTAGGAAGTACCTGGAGTACAATCCTTTGCCCTTGTGTAGGGTAGGAACCCTTTCTATGGCTCTGAGAGCCAGGAGGGAAGAAACCTCTGCCTCTAGAGCAAGGGTCTCTGATGGATTTGCAGGTGGAAAGGATCCGGTTCTCATCCTGGGAAATTTTTTGAAGCTGAGAACCAGTCCCTGTCTTACTACTTCCAGGACCCACTTGTCTGATGTCAGACTTCCAGTCCTGGACAAAGTAAGCCAGCCTGCCCCCTACAAGTATTGGAGAATCAGCCCGGGCAGACCCATCAGGGTGTCTGCTTGGCAGGGGCTTTTGGCTGAGGGGCGGGAGCAGGCCTGCTCATTCCCTGTCTGCCTCTCCCTCTGAAGAACCCCCTCTGAGCATAGGAAGAAGAGGAGGCCTGGGCTTGGTGAAAAGGCCTGCCCCTGCACTGCTGTCTTTGAGGAGTGGCTTGCCTTTCTTTGGCCTGAGCACTCCTGTAGATGGTCTTGTACTCGTCCATCTTTTTCATGTAGTTCTCTGTCTGCTCCCCAAACAGAGAATTACCAATGACAGGGAAATCCATGGCCTTAGCCTGGGTATCCTGTGATAGGCTAGTACATCTGAGCCAAGCCATCCTCCGAAGGGCCACAGATGTAGCCATGACTCTAGATGAATCACTGGAGTCCACAGCAGCATGAAATTGTACCTTGGATGCCTCAATCCCATCCGCAGCCACCTGCTCCAGCTCCTTGGCAAGCTGGTCAGGGGCCTGTTTAGCCAGAGCCAGAACAGTGTCCCATCTGGACTTCTGGTATCTAGCTGTGTAGGCCACATAGTTAACCTGCGGGAGTCCCAAAGATGCTGCCATGTACAGCTTCTTTGCCATGGCATCAATCCTCCTGGAGTCCTTATCTGGGGGGGGTGTGATGCCAAGGAGATATTTGTCTCATCACAGGCAGCAGCCTGCACTACCCCTACATGGCTGCATTGCTGAGAAAGGAACTCCATATCCAAGCCTGAAAGGGTGTACCTTTTGTCCATCCCGTCTGTCCACAGGAGGTATGGAGTTAGGAGTCTTTAGAATTTTAATTGTCTGTTTCCCAAAAGATTTATGGGGGGGAATAGACAGTCTCCTGGACTCTGGGATGTCCATCATTTCAACAACATCAGGCTCCTCCTGATCCTCTACTGCTTCTTCCATTGGAAGCTGGAGGGTTTCAGCCACTTTTTTGTAAAACGAATTGGGAAGGGGACTCAGAAAGCCTAGGAGGAGAAACACCTGAAGGTCTGTCTGGGGAGATTTCCGGGTCAACAGGCACATCCAGACTTTCATAATCACCATCATCATCCTCATCCTCTCCCTTCTCCGGTTCATAAAATTCTTCTGAAGTGTAATCCGGAACCAGGGGAACCGACCGAACAGAGCCCCTGCCAGATGGTGCAGGTTCGGCCGGAACCGAGGTTAGCAATTGCACTATCCTTATCACTTTGACTATCATCAGTGGTCGGAGAATTAATTTGTGGATCCGAACCAGATGATTTTTCTCTTCTCTTCTCTTCCTTTTAACCGGAACCAACTCCTCAGAATCGGCTCTCCTTTTGCCCTGGTCAGAGGGCACTCCTCCTAGTTTGGTCGGAACTGAACCGGGCTGGCCATCCGGGTCAGCGGACTTCTCGGCCTCCCTTTCCCTCAGTCTACCTACTCTCTTATCCAGGGTAGCTTTGGGAAAACACTTACAAATTTGGCAGTCTGAATCGAGGTGGTCAAACCCCAGACAAACACAGGTGGTGTGGGGATCAGCCTTAGCAAAGGCTTCCACACACACACACACACACACTCTGCAGTGTTGAAACCCAGTGGGCCCGGTTTTTTTCTTGGGTTTCTCAGACATGGCCAATCCTATCCAAAACTTCCATTTTTTTCCGCAATCCACCAGGCAAGACTCCCCTATCGGTTCCTGACTGTGTTACGGGTCTTGGAAAAAAACGTAATTAAATCATTTTTTTTTCTAAGAACCGATACAGACCGGTTACCACACACTAAGTAAATTCAAACTTTTTAAGACTAAATTGATCAGTTCAAACCGAACCGATCTGAAATTTACAAGTTCCACACAGACACAATGTAAAACCTATCTAGTACTCGCAGTACCACAGACAGAGACTTAAACCAACAGATTCGGTAGCAGAAATTCGGTAGAAACAGAGCGAAAAACGACACTAACCGACTTTTCTGAACCAAGCAAAGGAGAAATCTCCGGAGCGACTGTTCAGTGAAGCGGAGTAAAGAATCTGACGGAGTTTAAACAGCAGCAGACAGGGGCTTCAGAGCTCGCGCTGAACGTTCCATGCTGGCCATGGAAAGTTAACTCTCTGTTCTCCGGGGCAGTTGAAAGGCAGGACCTAACTGCAATAGACAGAATACTGCAAGACTTCATGTTGTTTGAAAGGCTGCTTGGGTTTTTGGCCCGAACGATACATGGAGCGGACGTCCGAGTGACCTGCCGCTCTCTTGTGGCTCCATTATGATGTTTTCAGCGTTGCCTCCAAAAAAGGACAGAACCCCTGAAACGCATGTCCAGAAGAGTGCTTTGGATGTCTTGCACCAGTCCCGCAAGCTGGAGCCAAGCCAGACGCCTCAAGCAAATGCCCGAAGCAGTGCATCGGGCCAACGAATCAAGAGAATCATAGGCTGCCTGCAAAACATGGCGGCAGGAAGACTTGTTAAAGTCTGACTTTTTCCAGAAGCTCATTTCTGAGGTCCTCATCTGGAATATCTAGAAGATCATTTTCCAAGTTGGATAAAGCAGACTTCTGGAACGACACCATATGGGCCACATAATTAAGAGACCGAATGATGCAGGTGAAGGAAGTGTAGACCTTGCGGCCATACTGGTCCATCTGTCTGGACTCTGTCCGGTGGAGAGGCACTCAGGTGCTTCGGCTGGGCTGACCTATCATGGGCCGCAGTGATAATGAGAGTCAGCCTTAGGTTGGCTTGTTAAATGGCATGCCCTTTCCGGGGTTTACACAGTCTTTCTTCAAAACCGCAGGAATGGATGTAGGTTGTTGACGTTGTGTCCTAGTGCGGCCCAGTCCATGGTGGGATGGGGAAGGGGCCCATATCAGGTCAAGATGCTCCATAAGCCTCTTCCTTTTTGATGGCTAGACCCGAGAAGTTCCACAAAGGACGGGTCCTCCAGCGGAGACTTGGAAGACTCCTTCAGTTACGGCTCTATAGGGGAATGAGGCTTCGAATGACAAACTGAGTCAGAGTCTGAAGACTCCTAGCTGCTTGTTAAGGAGGGAACATCGGGTGCCACCTCCTTGGCCTTCGCTCCAGAGAAAGCCCCGTTGGGCTAAGGATGGTACCCGATGGCGTTGTCACCTGTGACAGGTAGCCCGACAACGGACCTCAAGCGTCTGGGGATGGAACTGTGAGCGGCAGGTGGCCAGAGATAGTTGGCAGAGGGGCCCCCAGCGGCAGAGGGCCAAGGCCCAGAAGGTGGTGGGGCCGAGGGACCGCTGGGGTCTCATTAGGGATCCCAGATGGCCCAGGAGGGGGCTCAGCCGACAGAGCAGACAATCCTGAGTCCATCCCCAAATCAGTGGGTACTTGAACTGGAGATTGGCCCAGCGTTGGGGGTCGAATGATGCCAGACGTCTGATCTGAGAAAGGTGAAGGGGTAGAGGAAGCAATACCGTCGACGGGTCCGCTGGTGAAGCAGAAATCTCAGTAAGAAGGCCCAACGCAGGAGAGGTCTCCTGGACATCAGAACTAGAGTCCAGGAGGTCCGGAGAAAAACAGTAGTCTGGCTGGGTTAGTAAGGCCTGGGAGGGGAACCTTCACATGATGCAGTGGAGCCCGGAAGCTGGCTCTGCACAGCGTTGGTAACCAAGGAAGGATCCGATGGGAGAGCTTCTGCCAAGTGGTTGGACAAGCCGGTGAACAACTGATCAGCTTCGACCGTGCGGAGGAGCAGATTCTGACTTACCGGGCACGGTCAAGCGGACAGGGGAGCTGGAGTCCGGCCTATCAACCGAGACCACGCACCCGGCAGCAGAGCCAGAGGGAGATGTATCAGCCAAATTGTCAACAGGCCCCGAAGGCAAATCCTCCGAGAGAAATCCCTCGCCTACTGACCCGAGCGCGCAGATTCACCGGGCTGCGTGGAAACCGAGGAGGAGGAGGAGTACTACTCACCGATGTGGAGGCCCCACCTGAAGTGGCACCATCTGTCTGGTGACACTGGGTAGAGTGAGACTAGTCCTGTTCCCAGCACTTTTCATTCTCTGAGGTGGGTGAAGAGAACATTTCAGCAGCTCCTGAAGCTCCTTTTCCATCGATGCAAAGTGTTGTTTCAGAAGATTGACACAGAGGGCCATCTGACGCCGGGAGCGAGTGGCTTGTTTAAAGGAGTGGCAGAACTCACAATCTGCCGCCCAGTGTTTGGGGCCCAAGCAGAGGACGCAGCAAGAGTTGGGGCGCCAAGTAGTGGCACTTTTAATTTTGGGTACCTAATATGTAAATAACATTTTAGAAAAGAACAGAAAACTTACGCAATACTTATGGAAAATGGCAGTTGACTGAAGCAGAGTTCACCGCGGAGGTCAGACGAACCAGGTCAATGTCGGAAAAGAACTGAGGTGGGCGGGGATCGCCTCTATATACCGGCCCCGCTGACGTCCCATCATGTGACACCAGGGGCGGTCCCCCACTATATATTGCTAGACAGACGTTTGCCATCCGGTCCTGACGCCAGGGGACACACCTACTGCAGGAACCCTCTTGAAATAAGATCTGTCATTTTGCTGTACTGTTGAATGCACCTTCTCTCATGTCTCCTTTTATGTCTGTATATATAGTCACATTTTGTCTACCTGTACATATTTTTTCTCCCCATTAACCCAGTTGTTCCCCCGGGTTGCACCTGGAAATGAGCCTTGGCTCAGCGTGCCTTTCTTGGTTACTAAAGTCTAACAAAAATACATACATACCAGGATACGCCAACGTGGCTTTGCACCTTCTTGTAGTGTGCTCATACGTACGGAGATTGAATAATCTCTGGATCTACCATGCACAGCGCTATTTTTACAAAATTAGCCTAAATGCCATGTAGCTGGTCATGGTAGATCCAGAGAATATTCAATCTCCGTACACATGGGCACACTACAGGAAGGGGCAAAGCCGCATCAGCGTTATCGTCGTATCTGCAGCCATGATCTCCTGGCAGCCTGTTCTCCCTGTTGCAAAATGCTGGCTGCACCCACAGAATTATAAACATTTACGAGTAATTAAGTAGGCAAATTGTTAAATGTATAATTTAACTGCCGGGATTTTTTTCCAGGGGGTCTCCTCTCAAATCTGCCAGTGCCTTGTACAGCCCAGAGATCAGGCCTGTGCTGCAATTATAGTGTGAAGGACATCACAGAGATACGGCCCTCTCTCTGGGTCCTGATCTGTCCCTTACAGTTTGTTAATATATGTTCGGACCTGAAGACATCTAAAATGATCCAAGTTTCTCAGAGAATATGTAGTCTTAAGCATCTCAGTGTCCAGCACCTCATTCCCCTGGAGGTACTGACTCAAATGTGACAGGCCTAGCCTGTACCAAATCCTGAAGGTATGATCCCACCTCGCTGGGACAAAGAGGGGATCCTAGGCCGGTCTAGACATTGGCCATAGAGTGGTTGTAAGTTTTTACTTTTGCCAGGGCCTGTGGGCTGCCCTTAAGGTGTTTCTAACTGTAAGGAGAATAGGGGTTTGTGCACCTTGGGATCACAAGTCCGACCTCTGGGGTGGGCCCCTTTCTTCCTCTGCCCTCTCCATCTCTTTCCCACCAGATAGGTAGGTTGGGGTCGACCACAACAGAGCCATCTTTAGCTGTGTAGCAAAGTAATAATTCTCCAGATCTGGGAGAGATCTCCCCCCTTTATTTCTGTGTGTTTGGAGGATTCAGAGATTTATTCTGGGCCTTTTGTTAGATAAATTTTGATATTAGCTTGTGCCAGTTTTGGAAGTATGATTTGTGAATGAATATGGGCAGACATTGGAACAGATACAAGAATTTTGGAAGTATTTTCATGGTAATTGAGTGGATTCTAGAGTACAAAGGAAGACTTATAAGTGACCATCTGTCCATATCTTTTTTCACCTGGTTTACTAAGGGAGCAAAGTTAGCTTTGAACAGTTGGGTGGTCTGTTTGGTGATGTGTGTACCCAGGAATCTCATTTTGTCTGCCGACCAGTCCAGACCAGACCAGGGGAAGCAGGTCTTTTATTGTCTGCGAGGGGGTGTACTAGAAACTAAGGATCTCCGTCTTGGATTTATTTAATGAGTATCCAGAGTGTCCAAACTACTCTAGGACTGTCTGCACCCGAGGGATTGACAACTCTGGTCGGGAGAGGGAGAGCAGATCATCTGCATATAAAGAGATTTTTTTTGTGCAGTCCGCCTACCTCAATCCGAGAGATGTTCTCGCTTTTTCAAATGGCTTCCGCCAATGGTTCAATGTACAAGGCAAATGGGGGCCACAGTGGGCATCCCTGGTGAGCTCTTTCCTGTGTTTTTCCTTTCAGTTCCAAGTCTCTCTGTTCCTCCCACTTAGTTTTCTGAGCCCCTCAATTTCTCTAATTGTAGAGAGGTGGTCTTGTTTTAGTCTAGCCAGTTTTTTCTTGTGGGAGGCTACTGAAATAAGTTTACTCCTGATGGTGGCTTTAAGAGCATCCCACAGAATTTGTGGCATGGTTTAATTTGTCGAGTTTTCAGTTATAATTTGTTCCAGACTCTGCCCAATGTCCTCCACCACCTTCTTATCTGCCAGCAAGGAGGTGTTGAGCCTCCACCCTACAGTGGGTGTTCTTTTTAGGTATGTGTAGGTCCACTTCCAGGAAGATGGGGCTGTGATCTGATAATGTGGAAGTTTCCATCCACATGGAGGTGAAGCTAGGGAGGTCTCTGGCAAAGGTAACGAAGGTATTCAGGCGAGAGAAAATGTACAGTCTCTGGCCTTTGGGTATTTCTCTCTCCCCAAATATCTAGCAGGCCCAGCTGTGCAAAGATTTTTTAAGGGAGCAGGCTTTCCGCATTTCTGGGGTGGGGATCTGCAAGGTGGTATCCATCTTTCTGTTGAAAACCAGATTCCTGTCTCCTCTCATTATCAGTGCACTTCTCGCTTTTTCAGCGACAAGTTGGGCAAGAGAGGAATAGAATGATATGGGCGAACGGGTGGGGGGAGGCACACACACTCACCAGGGTAATGGCATTTCTTGCCATCTACCTGCTACCAGAATATATCTCGCACCCAGGTCTTCTATCACCTCGTCGTCCTCAAATGGAAATGTGGCTGCTAGGAATATGGCCACACCTCGCTTTCTACTTGAAGGGTGGGAGCAGTGGTACATTGGGGGGTAAGATCTGGACTTCGGCTTTGTAATCTTACAGGAGACATATGTCCCCTACACAGAAGGCGACATCCTTTTTCTGGGTACCCAAGTATTTCTGGATCTGTTTTCAACACAGGATTATTGCACCCATTTGTGTTGAAAGAAATTTTAGTATTTTGGTTGATCGGAAGACAAACTACAAGCTTTCTGGCATATAAAGTGAGGAATTGCAGATACAGTCTGACCTCTTTTTCAAGTTGTGTGCCCAAAAATAACCAGAACAGTTAAGAATCAGAAAACAACCTTTCAGTAAAAATCAAACCATTAACATATAACTTAGGTTTTGGGCTCCATGCGGTGTACCATACAGCTCTGGAGGCCGTGGTGGATAGGGGGTCCGGGGATTGTAAGTCACCGGGCCACCCCTTCCTGTGGATGAAGAGACTTCCAAGGATACACTGGGGGCTGCTACCCAGGTACAAGGCAAACACATCTGCATGCAGGAGTATGGCACTCAAAACAAGTATGAGCAGCCCAAACGACCCTCGAGGGAAATCGAGATAGGGGTCCAGCCTTTTGCTGTCAGTGAGCATTTAAGATTTAGTATCAAAATGCCCCTCCTCTCCCATAAAACGACATTCTGTTTGAAGAATTCTATATTATCACAGCATTATATTAAAGTCCGAGTTAACAACTTTAGATGTCCGTGTGAGGGCGGACTTTAATTAGTCCAATACAGACATTCACAGTTTAACAGTAAAGTATGCCCCAGCTAAGGTCGCCTTGCATTTTTACAATATTAGTGTCATTTGGGGCAGACAGTTCTGAATGACCTTGTGAGGTTTTGAGCTCCATGGTGTGCTGCAGGCACTTGGTTAAATGTCAGGGTGCAGCTTGTGAAAGTCACTAACAGAAGGCCTCGCCTCTCTCGGTCAGGGATCTCAGGTAGTTAGGCTGCTGCGACCCCGCCTTTGTATGCGCCTACCCCACCCTGGAACACCTGACGAGAAGCCAATTGGGGAGATGGCAGGAATCCATTATTTAGTCATATGTACTTGCGTACTTGCTGGTGTGGTCTCAAGTGGATATCCTAAGCCTCTCCGGAAAGCTCAGTGGGAATTGGCTTCCCATAATTTGTGCTTGGGTCTCTCTGGTATAGAGGCGGAATTCCAGAGACTAAGGTCTCACCAGGGTGGGGGCAGGGTCTAATTGGTGCCAATATTGACCCTAGAATGAAAAAGATCAAGGACTGGTCCATCTTCAGGTCGCAAGGGCGGGCTGCATGCCTGGTTTGGTTCTGGGTCTTTCCGATTCTTCCTGCAAATGAGTTGCTTTGTGATTTACTAGGGCAGGGTCTCCATATATTCTCAGCATGCTGGACACATCTGCTCACAGATTGGTGAGAGGTTGCTTCTGTGAGGTTCCAGACTGTTGTACCCCTTTTTGAGCCACAGACCATGCGGAAGCAAGCAAGTCCTTCTTCAGTTTCTCTTTTTGGAGAAGTGGGGTGGCGATTCAGTGATTCTCCAGATATGGGACTGCCGCAAGCAGGTCTGGAAAGACCGTTACCCTTTTCTGTGGCCACCTTGAGCCTGGCAGGAAATAGGATCTGGGCATTAACATTTTTTGCCCTCAGCTATTTGACAATCTGCCACATGACTTCTCGCTTCTTGGACCGATGCTGTATAGTCATTGTCATAAGAGATCTGTTGGCCTTCAAATTGCAGGGTCCCCTGTTGCCAGACGCGACGGAGCAGCCCTTTGGCTTGTTATGACGCGAGGCGCGGGCTATTAGTGATCTGGGCCTGGCATCTGCATTGCAGGGCTTTGGGGCTAAGGATCTATGAGCCCGATCCATGGAGAGATGGATTTCTTCTGGGAGTGAAAGCAGCACTTTCAGGAATTTTTGCAAAAAGGTGATTACAAATTTTAATCCGTCTTCAGTGCCTTCTGGATCTCCACAGACCCTGATGTTATGCCTCTGGCATCACCACTCTAGGTTGAGACGGTGTGTTAATTCTCTGTCCCTGGCAAGCAGACAGAGCAGCAAGCGGTCATGCCTGTCGGCTTGCTCAGAGACTTGCAAGACAGTTCAAGCTGCTCCATTTTGTGGCTTACATTATTGATGGCAGATTGGCGCTCCAACAGGGTTTGATAGATTTTGGAGACTGTACGGGCTGTCTGCAGAACAGTGGAGATGAGGTCTGCGTCTACTACCTTTCCATGCGGTCCCGCTGTCTGTGGGCCGTCTGGGACCTCTCGCTCTGTCAGTTCCATCTCTTGTTCTTGCTGCAGTAACTCCTTCAATTTTTGCAGAGTACTGTGTAGCTTCCCAGGATTGTTCCTTTTTTATTTTGCTGGCGAGGACATTGTCTACTCCGTGATGGAAGTAGATTTTTGTCATTAGGGAGTAGGAGCTGTATGGTTAGGCAGCCGTTTAGCTCGCTGATGTCACCGAAGTCACAAACAGCTTTTCCACTTCAAAGTAGCACTAGCACATCTTGTGCTCAGTGCTACTCTAAACAGCCTGGCTCACCCTGCCTCTACCCCACTCAGAGAATATGAATTTATAGAGAGATGCATCTCTCTCTCCCTCACACACAATTTCTCCCACGCACCCAAACAAAAGTCACCCAGGTTTTACACCCCCTCATCTCCATCATGAGAAATCTCAGAACCCCGATCCCTCCATTGCGCTCGTCTCAGCTGCAATGCCTGCTGCACTTCCTCTCAATCTCGAATTCAGTGGCAGACCACGGGCTCCCAAATGAAGTACACACATTTTGGGGGGGGGGGGGAGAAGAGACACCAAAGCGGTGCATCGCAAGCATCATCATGAAGGAGACAAGACTGAGTACTGCAGAAAGGAGATCGCAACAAACAAAAGAGTGTTCAGGAAACTAAAAGTAGAGTCTAACACTACACTTCCCTCTATTGGCAAGTAGACCAGCAGAGGGCCAACTTTCACACTTTCAATTTATTGACAGTTTAGTTTTTTTAGTTTGGCAACTGCACAGGAAAGTGACATGCAGCCCATTTTATAAGCTTAATACCCTCCAGGGTGGGTGGTTCTAGGATATAACTGATCTTCCAAGGACTACAAGGCCCTCCCGCCTGCAAAGTCAGGCCTCATTACGCCCCTGGGCGGTCCAGTATATCCCAATACCGCCCACCCTGGAGGATGCGTTATTGCTTAATGAAGTAGTGTTAAGAGTGAAGAGGGACAGGTTGGAGTGGAAACATGAAATGTTAAGGCGCAAGCATCTTACCTCCTGACACGACAGTGACCCAGGTTCAGGAAAGGATCAAGCGTCCAGGGGACAGATCTCCTCCCCAAGGAGGCATGTCTGCCCTGCCTTAGAGTGCCACCAGGTGGAGGCCTGCTGGCAGTGCAGTGTGGGCGTCCAAAATAGTGCAGGCACTGTGGGTAGGGTTGCCACCTGTCAGGTTTTTTACCTGGTGATCAGGTTTTCAGGGTCCCTATCAGGTAATCCGGTTTTGCTCTGTGCTGGTCAGGTTTTTGAGCCATTTTGAGTGCTCACATACTTTTGAAACACATTTTGTCATGTCACTCATTGTTTCAGCTACATGTCCAGGTTACAAACAAGTTCTGTTGTCAGTGTAGCCTTTTGTTTGTGAATACAGTCACCCTTGGAGGTGTAAAGTATGGCCATTAGCACTTACTTAACCTAATCTTTCCACTGCATCTCAAAGTGGCATAGCAGCACAGCTGCCCCCACCTTTGTAACAGTAGCAGAGCCAGTTGTCCTCCACTTTCATTTGCTAGTAAACATTTTCGCCTTTAACATAATTTGGGCATTTTAAATGTTGTAAATTATTTTTTCCCACAAGAAAAAAGTATGGTCACTTTTTGGCTTTGAAATAGTACTGTGGACAAGAACAGGAAATGGAGGCAGAAAAAGATATAAAGTATGTATACTGTTGTATGCTATTTACAGTATTTCCCATGTCTCCCCAGATCATATCTGTAAATGAGATTTCTTTTGTCTCTGTGTGTTTATCTGGTTAACCAATGTCAATGAATAAACACAAATAATTAGGAAGAACCTGGGAAAGTAACTTTAACAGGCACAGTATAGTATCTTAACATTTGTATTTCACTGCTGCTTTAAGCGTTGTCTTTTATTGGAGGAACAGCGCATGAAGAGTCATGAAAAGGGGTGGGGCTAGAGGCGGAGCTTAGGATCCGGTTTTTGCCTCATCCAAAGGTGGCAACCCTGACTGTGGGGAACAGCAGATGGGTTCACATCCATGCAAGAGTCCAATGATAAGCAGAAAGGGGCATGGAAAACATTGACAACGTAATGAAGCACAGCCCACCTGCCCAGAGCCCACACCGCCACTCAGGGTGTGCAGTTGGTCCACCCTTGAGATTACTGTATTTTTTTGGGGGAGACAAAAGTGCCTAATTCTGTCAAAGACCGTTTGTGTTTCAAAGGTCCCTTGGAGCACTCAATACATGGAACTGAGCACATACACAACCTAAGAACATTACTATATGCAGCCATTGCACACCAACCCTCGATAGATATGCAAGGGCTAGTCGGCTTAATTGACTGCAAAAAAAAAAAAAAAAATATATATATAAAACCTAGTTCAACTTTCACCAGAATACAAAAACAGACCAGATCTCTGTAGAGTCTCGTTAAGTTGTTTTGTTTCTTAAAATGCCATTTTGCTACAAAATGTCATTCTCAAACTACCGCCCACTAAATTCACTTTAGGAATAATCTGGGTGATATACTCCGCTTTCCACAGGGGTCCTGGAAGAGGGGGACAAAGTTCCATTACCGTTGCACATCACACACATTACAACCCAACTTTTACCAGCAGGATACCAAAAAAAAAATTAAAAAAATCTGCTACCACGTACTGCACGCCAGATTTCTGCCAAAGTCTGTGTGAAGTTCTTTGGCTTCTTGGAACCTACCATTTTGCTATACAATGACAGTTTCACGTTGTCATTCACCAACATTTTCACTCAAGGAATAATCCGGACAAGATATGCTCCGCTTTCCACTGATGTCCTGGGAGAAGGGGCTAAGTTCCACTACCTATGCATTGCAATACCATTGCTTCTCATTTGCATGACAATCATTCTAAAGTCACAAATTATACTTGCTAACATTCGAAAATAAAACCCCACGTCGTCTCAGTGATGTGGTGGCAAACTGGAATCTGGTTCCAGATAAAAACTACCAAGATGACCCAGGTCCCTGCTGGGTCAATAGTTGACGTAAGCAGGAGGGACACAGACCAAACCAACCCAAGTTATTTCAAAAGTTTCACCAGGAAAAGGCATACTGAGGTGAGTAGCAGCTTGTTTCCATGTGTGTCCTGAGGGGTGTAAGGGAAGGACAACTAAATAAGAAATACAACAGCTTCAAACATATAACCATTTCAGGTCACAAACAAATGTAGTGAAAACAAAATTACAATATGTTAGATGCTATACATCTAGCACCAGTGAAGAAGCAGTATAAAGTAATGTATCATTAATGTAAAATTGGAACGGAGCGGTAGGGGTCTAACATTGGAATTAGAGTAAGGAAAGGAGGGGGATGAAAGAGGGGTAGAAGGAGGATGTCCCTGGCACAGCACCAAGGAGGAGAGTATCACTAAGGATGTACATACTGCAAGGATTAGAAGAGGTGGTGGAAGGGAGAGCCGAAGGGTAGGAGAGAGAACAAAGAGGTAAAGGGTTAGGTGAAGAGGAACAGAGATCGAACAGTTAGGGGAGGGAAGTGGTGGGGGGGAGAGTAGAGAGGAAGGGGAGGACTATGGGAGAAAATGGGAGTGGTGCCAGCCCAGTGGCGCTGAGGGCTGAGACGCTTGTCGCCTTACCTCGTGCTACGCCGGCGACCCGTGTTTGGGAATGAGCATGGGTTATCACGGGTTGGCAGGGTGGGAGAGGGATTGAGCATCCGAGGGACTGCTCTCCCTCTCCATGGTGGGGGGGGGGGTTTGCCAGTGATCGGCGTTCACTGGCTCCTAGCAGCGGCTGGAGGGCAATGCGCCGATGCTGTAAATATTACGGGGCAGAGATGGGGCAGACGTCTGGAGGCAGTGTGTGTGGAAGCGTGCGCGCTCTCTCTGCTGATGTCATGCAAGTGCCTCTGCAGGGGAGAAAACAGACCTCGCTATGGATGACGATGGTCTCCCATCACAGCGCCGCCGGGAAGGCACCTCCCCCGAACTAGATCCGGACTAGTGGGTGAGTCCCTCCCCGCCACAAGGGGCAAGTCGTGGGGGTTTAAGTGGAAGGGGTCCGATACCAGATCGGCACAGAGGGGGGACGTCAGAGGGTTAAGGTGAGGGGCTCCCAGAAACAAAAAAAATAAATAGAAAATGGGAGTGAAGGACAGCAGTGATGCCAGTTAAACTGAGTCAGATGCAGCTGCCAGAATAGGAGATGAAATTGTGGAGGGCAGAGAATGGAGATCAAGGAAAAGGAGCAGATTGATAAGGAAAGGGAGTTCCAGAGATTAGGAAAATGGTAGGAGAAAGCAGACTGGCCAGCAGAGATTGCCATAGTAAGGACAGCCAGGGCCCGACAACCAGTGTTGCAAAGGGAGTAAGTTTTTTTTTGGGGGCAAGCCAGTATTTTTCAGCAAAAGAGGAACACTGGAAGAGGTGTCTGGTTTCTGTGTGTGTGTGGGGTGGGGTTGGGGATATTTTATACATAGTCTGAGTGGTAAGAGCAAAATCGACAGGAGTGAAATAGGGTGTCCAGTCTGGTTAGGCTGGACATGGGGACTGCACTGTACACTATGTCACCATAGTCAAAAATCAGGAGAATCACTTTCTGGACACTGGCCCGCCAGCACGGTGGATGCTTCCACGGTTGTCTGTACAGAGCTCCGTAGTTTGGGGTGCAGTGTTTTGTGGATGGCATCCACATGTCCATAAAAAATGAGGTGCTGGTCAAGCCAGACCAGAGGTACTTGAAGGAGGCAACATCCTCGATCGTGGTCACATCAAGGGTGTGGAAAGAAAAAGTGCGGCAGAAAGCCTTTATCTGGAGCCAAAAGTCATGGAGACCATCTTCTTGGAGTTGAGGGACAACTGATTTGAGAGGAACCAGAGATGAACTAACTTCAGCTGGAGACTGGTCACCACATTAGAGGGGGAGGAGCCAGAGGCATAAGAGAAAGGGGAAATTGTTTAACCAGAAAGGCACACTAAGCCGGAGCTTGTTTCTAGGTGCGACCAGGGAGCACAAGGAAGTTAAGTGACTTGCTCAGGGTCACGTAGTATGCAGGTAGGGCTGAGGGTATTCAAACTCAGGTCTCCAGGTTTGCAGCTCAGTGTCCTTAACCACTATGCTACACTGCCTCCAAAGAAGTGTTTTCATACATCTGTATAGATAGTGGAGCAGGCAGGTCATTTAGGAAGGCAGACAATAGTAACGAGACAAGAATGAACCCCCGAGGGACACCAGCATTGATGGGAAAGGGGGCGCGAGAGAAAGAAGAGATAATGAGTTACCTAGTCTGACTGCATCCTATCCACAAAATAGAAACAGAACCAGTTAGCGGCAGGGACAGAACCCTGCTGCTGCAAGCTTGTCAAGAAGGGTGTGGGCAAGGGTGTCAAAGGATCTGACCAAATTGACGAAGATGGCAAAGGTGATATGGCCCTGATGCATGCTAGAGAGAATGGAATCAGTAAGCCAGAGGAAGGAGGTTGAAGCGGAATGGTACTTACGAAAACCACACTGGAAAAGGGGCCAAAAAGGAGGAAGAGTGGAGGAAGGCAGAGAGAGTCGAGACAGCACGAGTGCTCTTGAAGTTTGGCAAGGATGGGGAGCAGGAGTTGCCTGGACTGGGGAGGTCATCACCTTTGGGAAGAGGGATAACTGTGGCAAGCTTCCAGGCATCAAGGACAGAAGGTAGAATGACAGGCAAGGATGGGGAGAAGGTGAAAGATTATTTTGGGGGAAGAGAAGTATTGAACTTGGAAGCCACTGAGAGGGTCAGTAATAACGGTGTCACCAACTTGAGGGCTGGGAACTGCACAGGGAGACGATCTCAGGGATCCCTGTACTGCTATCTTACTATCTGGCAAAGGCCCTCCGTCTTCCCTTGTGACTAGAGAGTAGAAGTAGTCATTATGAACAGTTGCTTTCTGCCTGTCAATTACTCTATCTCGTTAGTCTAACGATTCTTCCTCCCTTCTCTCCCACCCAAGAACCGTTTTCCCCTCCCTTGTTCACTGCAATAAAACAGCTGTGTCTACCTTGCTTCTCTGACCACCCTCTTGGTCTCCCCTTGTTCTCATTTGGTACTCTTCCCACCTTGTACCTGATGAAGGCCTTTTTGGCTCTCACTACTTCCCTGACCTTTCCAGACCCATATCAGTCTCTTGTACCTGCTTTCGATTACTGCTCTCATGCAAATATGTTGCCCCGACAATGGTCCCCTTGATCACCCATCTTTCTTCCACATCCCTTGAGCTGTCCATTGCAACTAACTTGTCCTGGACCAGCTCCCTCCTGTTGTC
Source organism: Neoceratodus forsteri (assembly GCA_016271365.2). NCBI lineage: Eukaryota > Metazoa > Chordata > Ceratodontiformes > Ceratodontidae > Neoceratodus > Neoceratodus forsteri. The sequence goes on along the minus strand of CM028138.1, from coordinate 275,664,355 downwards.
TTCTCTTCTGCAATCTCAAACATGAGACTTTGATGAGGGCTCACTGGTCCCAAGGGGCAAGGTCAAACCATACAGTTATGGTTGCTGGACCTTAGTGGCTCCCCAACCCTACCACTCGAGTAGATGAGCACCACACAGAGAATGACATCCTGCCTATTGTTTTTATTGACCAGCTTCACCAGCAGGTAGTCCTGTAATGTACCCAGCAGGGCCTGACCTGAAAGTTCTTGCTCCTGGACTATTGTGATCTATAAAGTTCACATCTCCCACCACCTCCTCCTCCCCACTCCCTCTCGCCACCTTCCTATCTCCCCCCCAACCCTCATCTATTTTTCCTATCTAGTAAGTTTACAGACCACTCCCAACCATAGTTTCTTGCCAGAGGCCGCTGTGAGCTGAATCCACAGCTATTTTCCATCCTCCAATCCCTCTGTATCTTCCCAATATATGGGGCTATGCCTCCTTTACCCATTTTCCCGTATTCTGTCTACACATGGTGTAACCTGGGACTGTCAGGTCCCGACTGTTAATTCTCCGAGGCCCATGTTTCTCCGATGGCTACTAGGTCCATTTCAATGTCTGCCACCATTGCCTGGATCTCAAAAATTTTATTACCCAGACTCCTGGCATTAAGGCAGACCCCTTTCCATCATTCTCCTGATCCCCTCTTGCTTTCTCCCGTTTCTTCTCCTTTATTCGTCCATAGTCCCTTAATCTCTCAGTAGCCTCTCCCCCTAACCTCATTTGAACTTTAACCTCACTGCTACCCACTATGCAGTTACTAGTCCACTGTTCAGGGGGAGCCCCAGCTAGGTTTTCTCCCCTCTCCCACAAGGGGGGACAGTCATGAACAAAAAAATAAATGTTGGCTAGGATTACATTTTACTATGTGCGTGCACCATGAAAACTTCTAATAGTCAACAAACTGGTACCAAAAATGTAGCTCTACAGCGTCATCCTTTCAGTTACTGCATCAGCAATAACACTGCAGCAGGGCCAGGGGGAAACAGAGGGAAAATCACTGAAAAATCCAATAAAAATTAACCAATAAAATGCCAGAACTAAGTGGGGCCCTTCCAACTGCTGGATTCCACCATTACTCATTACCACCACCACAACACAGCATTAACCAGGCCCCCTTCAGATTAACCCCCTCCCATCCAACCAGCCAATAGGAGACCCCCCCCCCCCAAAAATTTTTGTGGCAGCTGGTCGAGAGATTTCTGCGTCATTTTACACACACACACACACACACACACACACACCCCTTCCTCATGTAACCCACCATGGTGACATTTGACTTTGGGGGGGCGCACAGATTTGCGTCATCAGCAATGCCAAGGTTGCCCCCTCCACCTGCAATACTCAAGCAAAAGAGAAGGTAACACAGTGTGCTGTAGCACTGCTGCAACCTCAAAGCCCAGCTGCAGGCGTCTGGTTCAATTCCCAAACCTGGGTCTCCTGCACGGTAGAGCAACATACTACTGCTACTACTACTACTACTATCACCTGGCGAAGTACAACAGTACAAGTTGACTAAAATATTTCAGGCCAGGATTAGCTCAATGCCTTTTTTTGTAAGACAGCTCAATACAGATATTGCTATCCCTTTAGATCATTAATGTCTAGTCAACGTGTGGCCAAACACTTTTCCATCCCTTCACTTTTAACAGGAGAGGGAGGCACTTCACTGCCCAAGGGCTACCTAGTTCTTTTAAAAGGGAGGGTCCCCTCAGCCTACTTTCTTCATACCTGTGTTGTCTGTATGCATGAACAATGATTCCCTCTCTGGCATCCCCTTAATTTCATTCTGATTTAAATAAAATGTATGCCCTGGTGTGAAAACCTGCTAGACTCCATTGCAGAGGTCATGACCAGGCTTATGCAAGACATTCTGGAATTTTATGACGTTTTAGTGCTAAAGCCTGCAGTACTTATACTGTATTAATCAGTGCTGTTGCTGTCCTCTGCAGTCTCCATGTTCTTGTCTTATGCGGGCCATGAAAATTGTCAAGGGATAGTAAAGTAAGCACCCTTCCATTTTCTGTAGTTTAAAGTATATCGAGTTAGAACAGGGACCTCATAAGACATGCAACATGAATGGATAACTTCTCCTAGCTTGTGCAGGTACGCATCAACCCACTCATGCAGGGCATTATGGAGGGTCATGACTTTCATAATGCAGAAAAAACATGTCTTCGCACCAGGGCAAAACAGAGTGGCGCAACCTCATTTATATTTGAAAGTAAAAATGAAGTTAGGCAGATGCAAAAGAAGGAATTGTTCTTGCCTATAAGTTACACAGGTACATAGAATAGGTCTAGGGGACTTTCCCTTTAACATACTGTGCAGATCAGCTAAGGCCGCTGCACGGGTCTGAAGAACTCACCTATCAGCACCGGCACAGGATAACATTTTGTTGATCCGGATGACATGGAAGGGGTGCAGGCGCACACGAATGTGAAACCCGTCCTTGCCACAGGTCTTCACCATGTACTTGTTGCAGCAAATACGAGCAGCTTCAAGGGCTAAAAAAGGAGAACACCAGATTAATGGGTAAACTAGAACAAACTGCACAGGCTGCAGCCGTGACATTTACTGAATTTTGGTAACCAGGTGAACCTACTGGAATCAGAGGTCCCTTTTCAGGGGTGACCCAGAGTTAATTACAAGCATGAACTAATACGAGGATACAATACTTCATACAGCATGGATTTAAAATACAAAAGATTTACAAACATAGAATGGAGATGAGAACTTTTCATTACAAGATCAGTTAACTGACTAGTACCATACTTTCCAGGTGGCATGTGTGTGTGTGCGTGTACATGTTTTTAAAACAGCCGAATAAACCTATTCCATACTAGTTTAATTTCCCACCCCATTCTGGCAGGTCCAGTAGGTGTCCTTTACTAAGGCATGCAATCAATAAACAATGTTTATTTGTGAGCCCCATTCACAGTAGTAGATCTAGAGCTCTGACTGCCTAGCCCTTATCCAGGCACGCGCGCTCACTGCAGCGTGGTGGTGGCATGTACATGCAGTGCTGCTGCAAAGAGAGCACTGAACCGGAATGTGATCCTTGGCTGTGCAACTAGGAATACCTGATGCTACCGGTGGACCATGGACACCAACACTGTACTCCAGGTGTGTGCTTTCAATATTAGGGACTTGCACTGTGCATTATAGCACATGGTCTCCGATAGCTATATGTCCATGCTCTCACCAGGTGGTGAAAGCATGGACATCAGTTGGGATATCTTGAAATGTGAGACAGCCCTAAGCCGAGATGGTGTGGTGCTTTAAGGCGTGGAGAGAGAAAAAAAAAAGGGGGGGGGGGCGGCACTACAAGTTTAAGAATATGTAGGTCTAGTAGCACCAGCCTTTTATATTCTACAGCTAGACTGGGAGGCAACAGATAGAGAAATGCAACACAATGGCACACATTCCCCTCGAACATTCACCTGGACCACTACCAGAACAGGCAGTGGCAGACAGAGCCTCAGTTAAATGTCTCATCTGAAAGACGGCACCTCCCACCAGTGTCACTTTAATACCATGGTAGGGCACTGTATGGTTACTTATAACCAAAAGGAGAGCTACCTACACCACTTCCTGCAGCATCTGGTTTGTGTTGGAGGTCTCCTAACTACAGATCAGGCCCACAACAGCTCAGCATAGCAGTTCTGACAATGTCAGTCTCCAAGGTGGTGAGGCTGCAGGCAAGTAGCCTTTGAGACTAGGACACAGTCCAACTCTGAAATCAGCAGCATGTGGCGATAGAGATGCATACTATACCTTTCCTGGACAGTAAGCCCCACCACCACCATAAACACTAGAACAATCGCACAAGTCCGTGAATTGCCTCGATTACCTTGAGGTGGCACATTTACACACATACACACTGTGGCCAGAGACCTCACTGACCATGCAGCAAAACCAGAATGCCGCAGTGGTTAAGTGAGGGGGAGACTTGATATAATGGAATAACTCCAATAGATCAGCCTATACAACGTTTATACTTCTATGCTCAACCCCAGACCCCCTCACCACCTTTACTCCCAGGGCAACAAATTCAGGTACCCCTTTATACTCCATTTGACACCCACAACCAACATACAGTATTTTGTTCCTACAGTCGATGCCCCTTGATCCCGCCACCCATGCCATCTCATGTAATTGCTGCATACCTTCAGAGGAAAGCTGCTCATATTCATCAGACACCATGTGACCGCATAGTGGAAACTCGTCAACTTTAGCCTTCTTACGGCCCAAGTCAAAAATTCTGATCTTTGGATCTGCAAGAAATCAGGTCTTTGTAGTTATACAACAAGCAACAAGATTTGTTGCACATGTACAATAATACTTTTGTGATGAACCGTGAAGCCCCCTTCCCCAATGTATAACTATTGCTTGGTCATCACCTTCTGGCATCACACACAAGGGCCTCTGGCCGGCCACTCAGTTTGATTGGCTGTCTCCTTTCTGGACAAATGTGTCGTCTTACAATTCATTTACAGGTTCAACCTACTAGAAATGCAGCTGCCATGCTAGTAATGAATACTTCTACCAACTGACATTATGCACTCCTGGAAAGAGTACAGGGTTTATGAAAGCTGGCAGGATTCAAGATTAGCACCAGTCCTGGTACTCCAGAAATTTCACTTGCGCTCTGAAGACAGAACACATGGAGCCCAAACAACTTTTAATTTTTGCAGCATGATAAGTACTGGTACTGTCGTCTACAGTGTTAAGACTCCTAAATAGGGACACTGGATCCTGAAAACACACGGGTTAGTAGCCAGATGGTTGGCCACCAAGTGGCAGTTATTTCCAACCTTGCAATGCCACAGAAAGGATTCTATTTAGCGCAGACATCATCAAGTCTGAAAACACATTTCTATCCCATTTTCACAAGTAGAAAGAAGTTGATTCAAATCCCTCAAGTCTCCAGTCATGCATTTACTGTGAACTTGTCTACTAAAGGACCCACTCAGAGCAAAAAGTGTCTATCCTTCATATCAATTTGTTCTATAAAAAAAAATGTAATTAATTTTATTATGTGCATTGTACTTAATGTGAAATGCTATATGCTATTTACTATATGTTGTATCGTATTTTATTTTGCAACCGATGCGATTTATTCCTGTAAACCGATGCGACTGTTGGGATGCCTTGCAAATGAGCTGTGCTCAAGGATTTTACCCCATAATAATTACTGAATTAGACTGCACATTACATAAAAATATAAAGTTATGACTTCATGAACTGTCCTTTAATAGGTAGATCTCACTGTAATTAGAAGGCATTTTTACCAGTCGAGTCATCCCCAATGACACAGCTGGGAGGTGCCCATGCATCCAAAGGTCATGTGATTTGCTCAAAGGTAGCAATGAGCCAGTGAACCATCCACCACCCCCAAGGTTTTATTGCTTTTACCCGCTCAGTCAGACTCCCTGCTTGACCTCCCTCCTTCCCCAGGACTCTATCACCAAGCCTTACCCTCATATCAGGGTCCCCCGGGCAGCCCTCACCCTAGGAAGTAGTATCAAGCAGCTTCAGTGCCTAGTCAATGGTGTCAAACCTGGGAGGAGCTGGCACTATCCAGCTCTAAGTAGGTTCTTCTCTTCCAATGGAGCCCCGGCATGCAATTACAGGTGTGCGTCTGGCATGAACTCCCCCACTTAGGAGCTCTGAACTGCAGACACCAGCCTCTATTGGGTGCCAATTGAGCAATGGAGCTGAAGGACCCCCCCCTTTCCCCAGGGGAGAGCAATCACTGGGACACTCAATCCTCCCTCCCACTCCCACAACTAACCAATGTCCATTCCAAATCCAGGTCGCCAGAATAACAAGTGGTATTTCTACTGCTGTGACTGGCTGAAGAGCCGGTGAACTATGGTGGGAAATGAACCTGGGACCCACTCATTTGCAGTTCATTCTTCTTAGCACTGCCATGGCTTGTGCTCCCTCATGCCCACACGAGATGAGAACTGGGATGCAGCAGCTAGAACAGTGAAGGTGAGACAATGAAAAAAGAAAACACACAACGGGGTACGCATGCAGACTTCATCTGTCCATCGAAGACCCACCAGTTTCTTCCCAGCTGTGCTGTGTGGGAATACCATGGCAGGGCCCCCCACTTTTAGCATATCCGACTACAAGGGAGCAGTCCAGCAACTGAATCTTAAGTACCCCCTTCCCAGAGGCGAGCATTCTAGCAGTCACTTCGCCTTCCAGTCCACTCTTCATGCCTCAGGCTCAATAGCAATTCCTTTCTGGCTGTGACCTGACAACCACTCAAGTACTTTCAGCCCCCCCTCCCCCCTGTGGCCAATGCAGATACCACCATTTTACAGCAAGGATGATTTTTCTTTCCAGTATTCTTCACTGTCCATCCCCAAAAATGAAGGCTCCACATTTGTGCACAACTGTGTACCAATGCACAGCCAGCACCCCCCCAAAAAAAAAAATTCCTGGGAACATTGTGTCATTTTAATGTAATCTAACAGAGCCAAAACCCCTTAGCCTAGCACTGCAGTCCAGGGAAAGCAACTCAGGACAGCAAAGTAGAGTAAGCTGCATCACAAACCAGTTTGATTTTATTAACTTTTCAAAAGAAAAACTGAACACACTCACCAGGAACACCCCTACAAAAGCGAGACTTGGGGTAGGGCTTGTTCTTGCAATATCTGTAACTGAGAAATGAAAAACAAAATAACCACACTAATCACCAAGAAAAAATCTACAACCAGTTCTAAGACAGTCATACCTGTTATTGGGTAGACTGGAAGGACCACTGGTCTTTTTCTGCCATATCTAGGTTTCTATGATCCTTTAACATCCCCCACCCATAAGTGCCGGAACTGGGGCAAAAGGGTGTAGCTACTCCACTTATTTCTGTATGGCAAAATTAGTATAGAAAAGTGCCCTTTGTACCCTCATAAGTGCCTCTTGATTCTCCACCCCTAAGCTTTTACCATCTTCCGCACCCTTGCTCACCAAAAAAAAAAAACAGCTTGTGTGTTAGACTTACAATGTATTAATAGTTGTCGCAGAGATCCATGGACATATTGCGTTTACATGGTTACTTACAGCAGTCAAGTAATCATGTGAGCGGTATGTCATTGTGTGTGTGTGTGTGTGTGTGTGTGTGGACAGTGTTCCGAACAATTCCACAATCGCGGAAATGTTCCCGCATGCCCCCCCCCCAAAATAAATGTGTACAATTGAGTTTTACAATTAATGCAGCAATACTGTTTCCGTGCTGCTGCTCAGCTGTCATTCACTGCTGTTGGGGGCTGTGCCCCCAACCCCGCTACAAGGGGGAAAAAAAAACCAAAAAGACATTTGTACTGAGTTTAATGTGTTTTTTTAAAGAAGTGCTTGTACAATATTTTTCTATCGTGGTTCTCACTTGGAAGTTTATAATGCCAAGCAGTGCTGGGGTGGAGCCCACCAACAGAAAATAAGGTTAAGTGCAGTTATGCTTTCAGTGGGGGGCGCTCTGCCCCCCCCAACCCCAGGTGCTCAGGGAAACACGGGATAATATTGCTGTATGCCAATTAATTTGTGTTACCGGGGGAGAGGAGTGAAAGCATGACTGCATTTACCCAACTGCAATAATAGTGCCGATTTTGTATCTTCCCATCGTGGTTTTCACTGCAAGCTTGTAAAGCCAGAGTATGCAAAAAACAATTTGCTTTTATTGTAAATTAACAGTTTCTTCACTTAAATTTTAGCTTATGGTGTTTATTTTGCAGGGCTGGGCAGTGACAGCGCTAGGGGTTTTAAAACATGGGTCAGATTAGACCCATAGGTGTAAAAAATGTGGGTCAAAATGAGAAACAGCTGGGTCCAAACCTAATCGTAAGTAAAAATTTCACTAGTACAGAAGCTTAAATTTGTTGAGTGAAAATACTTTTCTATTGTTTAGTTTTCCATCTATAAGCTATTGTTAGAGACAGGTGCACCACATTGGACCCACTGTCCTGTGGAAAGTGGGTCATTTCTGGGCAAGCCGCAACTTTTTCCCTTTTTGCCCTATCTAGCGTTGTCTCTGGGGCTGGGGCGAGTGCAGGGAGAACAAGCAGGTACAGTTTACAAACCAGGTAAAGTTGAAATGTTTCTATGCTGTACGTCAACTGCATCACCAGATCTGCACCATAAAATACAAAGTAGGACAAAAAAGCACAGGACCAGTCCATGGATCTCACAATCACCAATAACGGTACACCCTAAATCTCTAGTCTAACTTCCCTGGATTACACCCCCAAATTTTAATTCCTGAATCTAACAAAATGCTGCATAATGCTTAGCCTGTGAAAAGTGTTTTGATTAACCAACACTACCAAAGCACCCCTCAACTTCCCACTAAATTAACCTAAAAATTGTCTCTACCACTGAAAGTAAAGGGATCCATAGTTATTTTTTATGGCTATTTGCTTTTGGTAACTGGGTGAGTACACTAGGCATAAGGATGCCTATTTTAAGGCACGACCCGGGAGGATACAAGTTGAATACAATAACAATGTGACACAGCACAAAACATAGGTGAATACAAAGTGAAATATGAGCAAGACAAGTGACAATTACTAGTCTTCAGGTCCAAAATGTGCTACACATTTACCGGTACATGCAAGTGCTGGGGATGTGAAAGGCAAACTATTTTTTAGTCATATAAAGGCACCAGAGATATTTGATTTAAATTTGTGAAGGGAGTATTCCATATGAAACCGAAATCATGACATGGGGTGGGGGAGAATGTAACACCTGTGGTATGCAAGTGAAAAGGTGCACCTCAGTCACCACACCCCCTCCCATTTTCCATTTCACAGTACACTCTGGTGATTGTAAATGAGGCCCAACTATGTATCCCATCCCCAAGCATCAGCCCTACAAATCTAGGAACACTGTGTGAACCTTGTCACTAGGAGGTTCCCCCCTTAATGAGCGAAGAGCCCAAAACACATCAACAGCCCTTAATTCGCCTCCTTGTCCATTAGCCTTCCTTCACAGGCATGGTCACTGCTTTGTCAGCCAAATCAAAGGTTGGCAAAAACACACACAACTGACCAGAAACGTTGCTCCAGGTAGTGCATTTTCTGCCAATCAGCAGGCCTTCACAATGCGCAACTGTGAAAGCGATTTAGTTGTTTGCACACTACCTGAAATTACAATGCAGAAATGCACAAAACTCTGCGATACTGGAGGACTAAGGACCCCTCGTGTACGAATTTGAAAAGTAAGTATACTACGGTAATGTCTAATTTCACCGTCATTTTGGCCACGCCCCCTTTCCGGCCCCTGTTTGATACGGATATGCTCCTGCAGTTTTGCCACGTTTAATAATACATATTGATGCACAAAATTAGTGAGATAAAGGTTCACACAACACCATCTGGCCACTAGATGCTATTAACACCTACTGCATGTGTTTCATTTCTTTACAACCCCCCTGTATGCATTTGTATTTCAAATATTGTGGCTGTAAGAGTGTTTACTATATGTTGCTTTACTTTTAACCCCTGTATGCTTATTATGCGTATGCTTTAGTTTTAAGATCGTGGCTGTAATTGGGGGGCTCCGCCCACCACACCCTCTGTTCCATTTCAGATTTATCTACGCCTTATGCTTACATGTATTTCTATTTCAGAGTTGTGTGGTTTATTAGTTTTAAGATCGTGGCCGTAAGACTATTTGTACTTGTAATTGGGGGGCCCGCCTCCCCACCCCCATTCTATTTCAGACTTGGCTGTAAGAGTATTTGTACTTTATTTGTATTTGTATTGTGGGCGGCTTTTTTCCTAATGTTCAGTATCTGTGCTACATTTCTATTTTGGCTGGCCTTTTTTTTCTAACTTTGGTGATGTCACAGCTGTAGGCAGTGCTACATGTGTTTCGTAAGGCTAGCAAGCCACTGCCATAATTATGCCTGTGCGCAGGAGGGATCCTTGGACCTCCGCTATATCCCTAAACTCAATATTTCTGAAAAACTTGATACAGAAAACCAAAAAGACATGTGGTCAATTGGACACCCAAGACTTGTGGGGTGGGGCTCTCAGCCCACTAATCTAAAATTTCTTGAGTTCAACATCAAAATGTCTACATAAAACAGTAATGGAATTCTTAAGTCCAGCAAACTCAGCATAACTGGGGCTCTGCATCACCTTAAAAAAATTCCCCAAAACATAAATTTTGAAACTCTATATGGAATTCTACAACTACTGATACTGACAGAGGGAATACAGGGGTTGAAACTGGCCCGCTAGCCAAATGCTGGTAGATTTTGCATCAAGCTATTAAGATTTTCATTTAACTAGCCCTGCAGGCTTTTACTGGAGAAGGCAGTACTTCAATATGCACACCAACTGGGCCAATAGTAAAGTCTCTGGAGCCAGTGCATTTTCCCCCGTCACTAGCCCTGCTGGCTAGTGGCTACAAAAATTCGACCCCTGGAATATTTAGCTCATAAAATCCTAGACTGTAAAAGAGACCTGAAAACTGCTTTTTCTGAGGGATTTGGGTTGGGGACAACACCTCACGAGTCTCTGGACAAGACTGCAGAGTTCCAAAAAAATGAACGTGATTCAATCTTTAAAACTGTTTAATTCCCCATACCGCGAGTTAGTACAGTCCTTTGAAAGATACCAACTTTACTAAATGCTATTAGGAATTATTGAGCATATTTTTATTAGGATCGCCAAGCTGCATTTCAGTACGCGTATGAAAATGAGTTTGTAAACAAGTCCAATAAACATTTTCATCGAGAAAGACAGTTTACTAGAGTATGTCAAAATGACTAGGCCTCATCCGAAATTCCCAACCCTCGACTCCTTCAGCTCTGGGTTTTACACCATTAAAGTCCTTTATTATTAATGTTATACACAGAGGCTGCCGCCCTCATTTCCAAAGTTTAGCCCCGAAGTTCGGCCTCTGCTTGTCGCACATGGCCGTCATACTCGGGAATGTGGAAATAAAATATGAGAGACTGAGACTGCTGCAAAGGCCCATGCCGGCTGTGAAAGACTGTCGGCGCGCGCTGGTACTCACCAGCGGGCTGGACGGCGGCCCATGGCTGCGGATCTGTAACACAAGAGAGAGAGAAAAACAAAGCGTCAGCGGAAAACTGTATTAGGAGCTACAGCGGATGATAAGACCCGCTCAAAACACAACCATATAAACAGCCAGAAGCGGAGCACGAGTCACCAAGCTGCCATCTCACTCACCTCGCGGAGGAAAAAGGGAGATAACGTAGTGCGTCCTCTTCCTTCAAAGCGTGGGGGAGGAGCACGCATCACGCACGTAGGAGCGCGGCTCCTCCCCACTATAGAAATACGCCCTTTTTATTTCGACCCATTACAGTTAAATTGAACGCAAGAAACCTATCCCCGTCCTTTCCGCATAAAAGGAGTATTTTCCGCTTTTCCCCCGTGAGTGACGTGCTTGGTGTGTATGCATGCGGGTCATTTCTCGAAGACGAAAGGTGAAAGACACATTAAAAAGGGGACGTCTACCATAGTTTCACTCCAATATTTTCCCAGCTCCTTATGTGCAACTGTTGTATGCCTCCTCCAGTTGCCAGCAGTCCTATTGCTGTCCAAATCTAGATTATAAATACTAATATACAGCCCCCAGAAGTTATCAACATGTTTGTCCTTCATTTTACCATCGGTGTTGCTGGAGGCTGATGTCATCAGAGCAACAGATAATAGTGCTGCACTAAATGCAGTTCCACCAGTAAACCAAATCCACAATATTTGGTTCCCCACTTGAGTAATGGAGGAATCCATAAAGTGATGTGCACAACCTGAAGTGCTGGTCAAATAGGGACTAGGACCATGTGAGTGTAATGCAGCACTGATCTGAGGTGTATACAGTAGTCATATAAGGAAGTGCCTGTATGTGTTGTGTTACTGTTTCTGTTAGCAAAAACAGTTTACCCAATAAATGGCTCTGGGTGCAACAAGAGTTTTAAGTGGTATTTTACAGCTGTTGTATTATGTTCTGCGTATGCGCTAGCATTCTTTGTTTTGACTGACACCAGTAGTGAGAGACAATCATGCAAATAAGCCCCTTTCCCTTTGTAACTAGGCAGTTAGTGATTGGATGGCTTCTGCAAGGCAGTAAAGAATTCAGCTATAACAAGGAATAGGTTACCAGGACAGCATCAGCTGCAGCATATGGAAGAAGGGTATTCTAGTGGTTAAAGCACAGGGGGACTCTGGTTCAAATCCTACTAGAGTCCCTTACCCTCTAACCCTTAAGAAGTTCCCCTAACCTCCTTGGAAACTGTGATAGTACCTCAGGTCCATGACTTTAAAAGTGCCCCTATTCCCATTATAAATCGTTAGCAGTGATGTGAGAGCTACAGCACTTCACTTTGAAGGTACTAAGGATAAGTTGTGGCAGCCCCCCGATTTGTAATGCCAGCATTTGAAGTAGGATGTCCTTCACAAATCAGATGCTACACCTCAGCTATTGTAGGTAAAGAAACTAATCAGTCTCAGTATTTGTAGTGCTCTGTATTTGCTTAGTTCACTCCTCCCATGTCATATGCATTCTGTGTCTTGGTATGTCCAGTCAGAAACTCAGATTTAAAGAGCATTTGAAATATAAAACAATACACTTTATAAAGTAAATGATCTAGCGCTCCACTTTCAGGCTTCTGAAAGGGGATGTGTATAATTCAGTCATTTGCGATCCTTTTGTAAACTGCCCAGGCACACCTTGTAATGAATCTTCTCAAGGGTGTTCACCTGGTTCAATACAGGGTGACTGACTGACTGCTCAATTGATTAATTGGTTGATTGACTGAGTCAGACTACTGCTTTCTACAACATGTTACAACTGTTTGTCAGGTCCCGTCCACCAACAGGGCTGAAATGGTTCCAAACTGTTACAGACTGCAAACGTAACAGTGTGTCCACACTTCCAGGGAACACGTGTGAAAACGGTCTTGAACCGGCACAGCCTGTCCACATTGAGATGTGAACAGTGTGCGCACCCAACCCCTGTAATGTGGAGTGCATCCCATGGTGCACCTGGGGGAGACAGCTGTGAAGACAGAAACCCACCTGAATGAACACCCGGCACAGGGCACACTGAGTGCAGCACAGCATGCCTCGGTATCCTACAGCAATGTGTGCCCATGTGCACCTGTGGGGGACCAAGGGTGGGCAGCAGGTGAAGGTGTGGAACCGTAATGAGGGGAGGCCCCTACAAATGGCATGAAGGCATGCAGTGATGCACCAACACATGCTGGGTGCAGGGACCCCTTGCGTCCCACAGACAGGCATGCGGTGCACCACCAGGAAATGGCAAACCAAGGCCTGCTGCCACCGGATGCAAGCTGCGTGCACCAGCATACACTGTGCAGCCAGGCCACACATCCAGGACCCCCACACCAGCAACCCATGGAATTGGAAGCCCCAATGTGTCCCAGAAAGCAATGTGCACATGCATGCACACCGCCCAAGCAAACCAGCAACATGGTATGGTGACACAAGACAGCCTTTAATCCAACGCCACCATGACCTCTGGTGGCAATAACACCAGTAAACAATGTGCAGTGGCAGCATGGCCATGCAGTGGACCATGTGCATTGCTACATAACATCACATATCCCCAAAGAAAACAGACACTGTCATGTGAACAAACAATGCAATACACAATGTCGGGCCACCATATTGGCAGCACCATACACCAACCTTACAAAGGAACCTATGTGTGGGTCACTGTACCATCACCTGAAACAATGAAAAACAAAACCCATGCACAGGTGGTGCCCTAACCCAGGCACCTGTGTGGCCATACTGGATCGGAACCCCTGACATAGCATGTTGCAGAGACACCACGCAACAGTGCGTGCGACCCAGGAATTGCATTGTTCAACAGAGTGCCACAGCCGGCACATACCTCTGTGCTGACATGAACCAGGCACTGTTGTCACTGGGCGGACCCCAGCGGCGTCATCAAAGTAGTGGGGAAATCAAAAAAGGGGTCCTGTGTGGCAACTGTTGGGATGCACCAGTCAGCCAACCCCTGCATGCTGCATGGGTTATCACAGGGTCGTCCACTGGAACTCATCACTGTACAGGTCCTGTGTGAAGCTGGGTATGCCTGCTGTGGGATCCAAGAGGGTAGCACCATGCCGAGCAGCGGCACCATGCATCGGGGGTTGGGGTGCTGTGTGCAGGCCAGCGGTGGCTGGCGTGACACCTGTGGGGTACAGCTGTGCCATGCTGGCACCAGCTGGTGTTGCCTTGGACATGGGCGGCTGGGTGGTGGAGGCAGTGACACCACCCAAGTACACGCACCCTGTAGAGGGGGGGTCACACCTGTGGGGTGCTGGCACAGCCAGGGGATGCATCCTGGTGGAGGCTGCCTGTGCCACGCTGCCTGTCTGTCTGCCAGCGGTGGACGGGTGGGTGATGGCAGGGTCGGCCATGCCACTGTGGTACTCAGTGGCCACTGGCATGGTGGCACACCCACGGGGGAACAGGGCACAGGGGGATGGGTCTATGGTGGTATGTACCATGGGGATGGCACCCGGCCATTGCAGTACAGCTGCAGGTGGTGACTGCTGGCATTGCATGGCCAGTAACTGGACCATCTGTGTGAAGAACCGCTCTGTCTGCTCTACCTCCTATCTCCGTAAGCGCTCCTCCAATGCCCTCTCCTCCTGTGCCTGCTCCCTCTCCATGTCCATCAGCTCCCTGTAGTGCTCTTGCATCATCCTACGTATAGGTTCCAGCACCGCCCCAAGGACGTCTGCCATCCGTGCTGTCTTCGACTTCCTCTTCCTGAGGTTCACCAGGGGTGCCTGGTCACCCTGCTGCTTCGCATGGTGGCCTCCTCCTGCAGTGGAGCCATCACTGGAGGTTCCTGGGATCATGTCCTGCAGGGCCAAGGACACTGCGGAGACCTCCACTGCATCAGTGTCCACCTATGTCCCCTCACCATGGTCTTGTCCTGGAATGTCAGAACACACCTGTCACCATTACACACAGGTGCGTACCCCACCCCTACCCCCCACCGCCAACCCCAGCCCCATGCCCATGTCCCCCACTCACCTGTGTGCCTACGCACACCTCAGGTGCCACATGCAAACTCACTCGAGTGAACCTATGCCACCACCCATGCCATGCCTATCACCTTGTGCTGCGTGCCCAGGATACACCCCCACCGGCATGCAAGAACCCAGCATACACATTGCACAATGCACTTACCTGTGTTGGGGCACTCCCGCTGCACACCATCATTGTCTTCATTCCCCAGGTGCTGGCACGCATCCCCGGTGGTGTCCCCATCATCCTCCGTGTCCAGTTCAGGGCTGGCCACCTGTGAGTTCTCCAGGATTAACGCTGGTTTGGTGGTAGGCCGTGTTCCGAGTATGGTATCCAATGTGTCATAGAAGGGGCACACCACACACGCACCCCCCGAGTGTCTGTTGCTGTCCCTGGTTTTATGGTACCGCACCTTCAGTTGCTTTATCTTGTCACGGCACTGCTTTGACGTCCGCTCCACCCCATTCACATACAGGTATTCCGATACCTTCTGATACACCTTCGTGTTGTGCCTTGCACTGGCTAGCTCTGCCTGCACCTTCTCCTATGTCCAGAACTCCACCAGGAGTTTTGTGGCCTCATCCAACCAGGTAGCACTACGATCTGACATGGTCCTGCAGGTGGGCAGCGTGGCATGTGGATGTGGTCACTGATTGGCACAGTCCTTTCTACCCTCCACCAGTCACAGGCAGTGCTTGGGGGCTGGGGTCACTCTGCAGTGGTGCTGTTGTGGTGTGCTCTGGCACTGCTGTCCTCTTGGGGCTGGTCTTGTGTTATGGCAGCTGTTGGGGACCCCTTCACACCTGTGGCACACAGTGCTGGCGTCTGCTGAAGGCTCCCTATGGCTTGTGCCCACTGTTTGCCCTGGGCACCGGTGCTCTTCCCCCCCTCACAGTTCTTGGACAGCTGCTGCAGGCAGCGCCCCCTATTGCCACACTGTGCCTCCTGGCTGCACCTCTCTCGGGTGTGTGCACCCAGCTGATCTGGTCTCCATGCCTTGGACATTGTGCAGGTGCTGCCCTGCACCATTTCCACCTCGCTGCACTGGTTACTCTACTCCCGTGCCTCTCTGCCTTCCCAGCGCTTCCTTCTTCTTCTACCTCCCAAGTGCCCCTCTTTGGTGCACAGCCTGCTGGTCTAGCAGATGACCGGGGGCTAAACGGTCTTGCATTTAGATGGCAGGCGGTAATGTTACAGCCTTTTGTAATCAGTTTTGTAACTGCTAGAAACCACTCCTGACAGGTTTCATTAACGGTTACGAAAACACCTGCTGTAACGTTACCAGTGTAAAAGCACGCCATTACCGATGCAGTTTACACCCTCTGTAACATTACAGAAGGGTTTTCAGGCTGCAGTGTGGACTGGGCCAGAGAGAGAAATGAGCAGTGCAATTTGTTTCCTGTGAATGAAATACTGTTAGATGTATTATTTGCTCTACACATACAATATTAAGGCTACAAGTACTCCCTGCGCAAGTTGCATGACAGAACTGCCTTAAGCCATTGCAAACTTAAACTAAAATCAGGCTAGACAGCATTGATACCTTTATGTTTTGTTCTGCACTGTTGCTGCAGTGACATCAGAGAATGGGAGGAGCTGTATTACAAATGACTCATTTGCATGTAAATGGAGGCTTACTTGACATTTTGCTACCTTGTGTCAGAGCCTCAAACTCTAGATGTGAGTTGCGGCAGAAGAAATGGCTGCTCTCTTATTGACGTATGTACAGTACTTGATGTAATGCATAATAAATACATTAGACATATCCAAATCATAACTATACAGGAGTCGTCTCCTTTAAGCTGAAGCTTGTTTCCAGGTACATTCGGAGAGCACGAACTGTGGTAATAGTATTATAGTGTATGGTGAGGGCTTGTTCAGGATGGAAATACATCCTAGCTGAAATGTTTGTTGTACCCCAGTTCAAAGGTCATAGAACGCAGTTATACCACACTGCAGCACAACAAAATTTCAGCTCGACTTGAAAGGACACAAGCCCTGCTGTTCAATGGAACAGCTGCAGCAACAGAAACAGCAGGATCAACCACATAGTAGGGGAGGCAGAAACATCGACTAGCACACTAATTCAGCAGGCTCAACCAGATAATTAAAAATGCAGGATCAACCAGATATTTTAAATTATACAATGGGGTCCAAAAAATAGGCTCCGATTGGTCAACTGGCACCTCATGCCCGTTGTAAATCCTCCACAGTACCAAAGGGAAGAGGTGCCATTTCCCCACTAAGCTGCACCAATGACTCCCCCGAAATCACTCCAAACTCCAAGAAATCAGGAGTGGCACAGAGGGAACAGACGGTAACACACAATGTCCTAACGACGAGTCCAGCCCCCCCCCCCGTTACATAAAGCCTGCCTGATTTAAAAAAAAAAATAGTCCCATCATGTTCTACACACACTTGTACCTGTACATCGCTGTATTCATCCTAGGGTTGTCACGGTATGATGGTGTCACGGTATATCAGAAGTCATGGTATTGATACCGTGGACAATATCTGATACCTCGATAGCTGTGATTCACGGTATACCACGGTATTGAGACCTTTCTTTTTTTTTCTTTTTTTTGACTCCTTCTGCACCTGGCCAGTCATTCTTTCGGACCCCCTCATGAACTTGCCCCAACACGGCTTCTCCCGACCCCTACTGACCCACATTGCAGCCAGCCCCAGGTGACTGCGGTGTATCCCTTCACCGGGCGGGTCTCTTACCTCCGTAGGAGAATGGCCTGGTGGCCAACCAGCGATCCTGGGGTGCTGCTGTGCAGGCATATCGAGGTCTGGGAGCCCGGTGGTGAGGGTTCTGGAGGGTCATCACCCGATCTGTCCGGTGCCATTTTTCCACTTCACTCCCCAGAGAGTAACGTGCCACTGACGTCAAGGCGTACGCCGACGTCCATCACTCCCTCGTCTATTGGGGCCGAGATCCTGCTGTGCTTCCAGCCTCTGCCAGGAGCCAGCAGGTGCCGAGCTATAAATCCATCCTCTCCCCTTAGAAAGCGAGCCGTCGTTGGACGCTCATTTCCTTCTCCCTGGCTGGCCCTCCAGCAACCCGAGTCCGTTCCCGAACCCGGGTCGCTGGCATCACAGATGAAAATCCAACCGCTGTGCTGGCAGGCCAGCACTTTGAGACCTTTCAACTAGGTTTTTTTTGCATTTTCAGCGACAGCTGCCCCTTACACTCCAATTCTTCCTGATGCAAGAGTTTGAGGAGGCTTTCCATGCAAAAATTGTTTTGTGGATGGGACATCTGCTGTCTGCTGCAGTGCTATATAGATTAGTAAGGTTAGGTTTAGGGGTCCACACCTGTCCAGTCCATAAGTGGACTGATGATGTCAGTTGAGAGACCTTCAATTAAATGTAAGTCAGTCTTTTGACTTCTTCCATCCTTTTTTGAATTTTCAATCTTCAGTTTCAGTAACAGGACAACTTTTTTTAGTCATGTTGTAGTTTGTGTGTGTCACACGGAGTGCCACACAAGACAAACAGAGGCCAAGTGAGTGTTTAGCTACCAGTGATGTATAACTAACAACTGCTTCCTTAATGGTAAATGGTGAGAACAGACCATGTGCAACAGCATACAAAAGTCAGTGCACTGTGCAAGTGCGACTGCATCACTCGCACACTGCACAGTGCACACTGACTGTGCAGTACATACTAAGTGCAGTGCACTGCTTGCACAAAAAGCTACACTATAAATGCACAACGCACATCATTATTGTCCTCTCGGAACAGAAGCAGAAAATGATGTACTGGTTTCAGAATGAGTTGCATCCCCCCAGAAAAATTGAACAACAACAACAAAACACATGTTTGTAGATTGGGCTTGAGCAGTGGGCATGGAATGGAAGTGTGGGAGGGATCAGCAGCAGCACCCAGTCCCAGTATCAAAGTATGTTATGTTATTTTGTCAACAGTAACACTGCATAACACAATGTCATGTCATGCAATGAACATGTTAAGTTTTCTTATCTTTATGGGTAAAAATTTTAATAAACTGTCTGTGGTTGGCTGTCAGTGTGTCTGTGTGTGTGTGTGTGTGCAGACTCAGACTGCAGCCTGGTCAGCCATCTTATTCACGGGACCGGTGAGTGACAGAAGAGACTGCAGTGATCATTCATTCGCATTACTGTTAATTGTTGTGCTGCTGGTGTCTGTCTCGAGTAGTCATGCATGTTCATGTTCATTTATTGCAAGTCTGAACTGTAGAGAGTACACAGTCCTGTCAGAGGGACAAAACTGTAAAGGTTAGTCAGAAAGAGATACACACAGAGAACTTTTTCAGGTTCAGTTTTTATTGTTTAATAATAACACAAAAATTGCCATAATGCTTATGCAATTTTGCATTACACTTACACTCCGCGATTTTTAGTTTCAGTGATAAGAATTGACACTAGTCTGTGTGTTCCTGCAATTTTCATTCCCAGTTGTTCCCCAATCTCCTCCCTCTATTTGATTCTACAACACAAAGTTACTGCTGCCCAGCACACCTGCAGTGTAGATAATTAATTTGACGCCCGCCAACACACGCCATATCTGGAGTGCACTCTGCTCCCTAATCCAAATTCTCTCTGACATCTGCTGCTGTTGCTTCCCAACTCCAAGTCTGAGTCCTCCCCCAGTCCTCCTTTTGTGATTTGTGATGACTTTTGCACTTGGCATTGGCTATTTTGCTGAGCTAGCACATTCAGTGAAGTCAATGTCTTGTCTCATCTGTCTGCTTTATGCACCCTGAAGTCCCTTCAGTCCACTTCCACTGTGAAGCACCTCCTGTCTCAGTCTGCTTGCCTGACGCTCCCACTAGAGTGGTCCCTAGGACAGAGTGAGTCCTACTCCTGACTCCTGGCAAGTTCCCTCTGACTGACTCATGTCATCTGTGTCACAAAACTTTGGTTGGCTGGCTCAGCTGAGCTCTCTGCTGACTATGGCTGGGGGCTACCCAACACAAAACCAATAAGAGAAATTACTTTAATTGTGTAATTACCCTTAGCCTAGCTGCTAGCTTAAAAATTACAGTCACTTAACTCAGCAGCCACCAGCCACGGCACTGAGGATATATAGGCTAATTCCTTTAATGCCACACAGGACTCCAGTCCTCCTGAGTCACTCATCACATCATGACACTTGACTTACGAGTCCCGAGTTTGAGGTGGCAACAAGATGACTCAAGTCACTCAGGCGGGGCTACCTAAAACAAAACCTAATGGAAAAAGTCATTTAAATTCCTAAATTCCTTAAATAGCTAGTAGCTAAAAAAATAAATAAAAGCAGAGAAATGAGAACCTGCCACTGCCATGATATTGAAGATATATAAGCGGATTCCTTTAATGCCAGACTGGACTCGTCACAGTTATACGAGTCGACTCACAATAGCATGACTCACTCAACCAAAGCGAGTCAAGTAAGCAACTCACATTGGCTCACTGCCTCAGCTGGAGGCTACTGTAGCTAAATGCCTATTACCTACTTTAGAAAAGGAAAAAAGCAGCCAGCCAGGCAGCCACCATGGCATTTGGGATATATTGGCTGATCCCTTTAAATTCTGCCGTCTCTCACAGTTGGCTCAGCTCAGTTGATTGACTCTGACTGTTGACTTGGCTTGGACTCAGAGTCTTGGACCCAGTGAGTGGTGAATGCAGGCAGGAGTTGTATTGTGGTTGTGGTGGTAGGATACTACATTGAGAAAGTGAATATGGCCGGCCCAGTGGTGCTGAGGGTTGAGGTTTGGGCACCACACCTTGCGCTATGCCGGCGACCTGGGTTCAGGGAATGGACTTGGGCCACCGGGGGTTGGCAGGGGAGGAGAGGGATTAAGCGTCTGAGTAACTGCTCTCCCTCTCTGGGGTGGGAGATTTCCAGTTGTTGGTGCACTTTCAGCCCCTAGTGGAGGCTGGGGGTGGTTCACTGGCAATATACAGTGGGGCTGAGTTGGGGCATGGTGCTGGGAGAGACCGCATGTAGTCGCATGCGCACTCCTTCTCCTTGGCGCCGTTGCATGCCCCATTAACATACGGATAGAACAAGGGAAAAACATGGCAACTGGTCATGGTGGCTTGATGGCCATCCTACAGGGTGTTTGGCTCGGGGGACATCGACAAACACTGAATCCTGACCAGGCGGAGATAGAGAGGGGGTCTCTGCCAACCCGCCACGGGGAGTAAGCCATGGGGGTAACAGGTGAGGGTCTCCAAGGAGCTGGGAGGTACCGGACAGTGGCCGGAGGTTCAGGATTCACAGAAGACCCAGGCAGACCAGGAGCCAGATAGGGAAAAAGGATTGGCAAAAAGAAAATTAAAATGACAAAGTGAATATAAACACAAATCTCTCCAAATTTAATTGCACTATTTATTATTACTTTTACTAACTTCACTTGAGGGGACTTGGGAGACAGGGTCTTGGAGGGAGCCCAAGGCTGTGAGATAAGGATGGAGGAGGGACACTCAGCCTATCCATAGCCAGACAGTGAGCTTTGATTTTTCAATCAGAACTGTTCTGATTCTAAGTAGTGCTCTTCCTGTGCCTGCTTCTAAATGTAGTAGCACACTAGTATAGTGCAACTCTTCCTGCATCTGCAACTCTTGTCTGCACCACGACGAGGAATGGAGTGAGCGGACATTCCTTTCGTATTCATCAACTCTCATCTTTAAGTTATTAACAATTTAACATAACAAAAATGTAAATCAAACCACTTACTACTGGTACTCACTGTGCTATTTTTGTATAGTACTTTTGGTATTGGTAACATTTTGTGCTGTAAGATAAGAGTACACTAAAACACTTTACTTATAATGGTATGTCGGACTTCCGGTGACGTAGCTGTAATGGTGACAGCTTGATCTTCATCCTCCCAGCTCAAGCCCAGGCATCAATGTCCATCCTCCCTGCAAACGGAAAACTTCCAATACGAAAATGATTCCTGGTGATGCTACTCATGTCAGTGATGCCACAGCGGTTAAAAGGGAACAAAAAATGGAGCAGAAACCAATACTAAAGCAAATGGAGATCAGGGGATTTGCAGCCGCGGGTAGGCCCCGGACCCCCTTGGAGTCCTCGTGGGAACCTGATATAGAAATGGGAGAAGAACCATGAAGTAACACATAGAAAGCCCTTCACAAAATACTAACAGCAGTTAACAAAATTGAAACATCAATCGCTGACTTACGCATGAATTTCAAGTCGGTTAACTCAAAGGTACAGCAAAATGAAGAAAAAATCACAGAGCTCGCTGAAACTCAAGACTGCCACAATAAAGTGCTGCTGTGTCCTTTGCAACTAGACAGACAAACACACACTAGATTAGAGGATGCAGAGAACCGCGCAAGGCGGAACAATTTCTGCATTCATGGAGTAAAAGAAGGAGCCAAAAAAAGGTTTCCTAGCTCAGCTGACTTTATTATTCATCTATTAAAGAAGAGCTGATCACTGCCATCTGACTTGCCCCTAACCATAGAAAGAGCACATCAGTCTCTTGGCCCGAAACCAACGGATCCCAAAGCCAGACCTCAATAGTGGATCGTACATATGCTACACGATCAGTCGAAGGAATACATCTTAAATTAAGCTTGGAGGCACAAAGACCTACAACACGAGGGACTTTTCACCAGAACTACAGGCAAGGCGAATGCAGATCAGGGGTATAATCAAAGAATTGAGGGAGAAACATAACGTTCGGGCACAGCTAAATTTTCCGGCTAAACTTAAGGTCTTCCTTGATTCAGGCAGCAAGATCTTTAACTCTTTTGCAGAAGCGGCTTCATTCCTGTCAGAACGTGTTATCAGGATCGCTGATCAGGAACTCGAAATCCTAGAGCACCAGTTGCAAACATCAATGTGGGGAAATCAAAAGAGAGGGCGCAAGAGATCACTTCCATGGTTACTGCCGTAAGGAACAGCATGCGAAGTGCAGAAGATCCTAAAAAAAATCTCCAGGCATAACCCTCTTCCCTGTTCCAGTGATTCTAACTCAGACATATCTAGGTGACAGTTTTCATAAGATCTGTTGGGATCCGGGATCAGTGGTTTCACTGTGAGTAAAATTTACCCAATAAGGCAATGTCGACCTCACTCGTTGCAACCCTTCTGCTTGCTTTGGTCTCTTCCCCTTCAGTATCGATCTGGAGTTGCGCCTCTTACAGATTACACCCAGAGAGAAACATAAGAGACAGAATACCAGTAATATTGACCGAGGAGACAATCCGGAACACATTTTGAATTTAATTGCTGACTTAATTATTCTTACACTGGAACCAGACATTCCGGAGAACTGTCTTTTTGGTTTTCTTCATTTTGTACTTTTTTTTTTCCATTATGAGGCAGGGATAATGGTCGATGTGGAGGTGGGGGGGTGCTAACAGTCTAATGTTTGAATTGCAGGTCGACACAATCGGAACTAATTGGGAGATACTGTCCACACTTAATGTTACTTGGGACGAGGTGTAGGGAGAGTCTAAATTTTGAGAAAAGGGGCGATCACACCCCATGGGTTGGTTTGGGGGGAGGAGGAAGCACCTCCATTAGTTAGATCTATCCATATGAATACAGCACGTTATTTTTACGGCATGTGGGTACTAGTCTATGGGCTACTTTGGTGGCACTGGTACCCCACGCAACACCATAAAAGTTCATCATCGATGTATGAGAAATGAGGATTTACACACCCAAGAAGTCAACAGGGAAACATGGATTATTGCTTAAATATGAAGCGAAACAAGTTCATGGTAATTCTTCAAAAGGTCTGATTAGACCAGTTTATAGTTTCTAGTTATGTACATAGTTCAAAGTTTATACTCTCCATAAATGTTTATAGGAGGGATTGGTTATTTGTTACAAGGTGTCTGCTTGATAATATAAAGAAAAGATTGATTGGTCCACTTCGAAAGCTTGGAAGCCACAGATACAAAACTGTTGGTAAGATGGTGGTGGGGGACATGGTAACAGTGGCAAAACCTACTAAGGATCTATATAGATAATATTACTATTGTGACCTATAACATTAAAGGGATTCATTCACCCATTAAACGCATGAGGATACTGAATGAACTTAAACTGCAATGTTCTATTGCTTTTTTACAGGAAACACACCTGAGCTCGCAAGAGCATACCAAGCTGTGAGGAGGAGTGGTGGAAAGAGGTGGGCTTCTCCTTCCAACTAACGAAGATAGTGACGGGGTGTAATACTAATCAGAAAGGGATGCCTCTACAAAAATAACATCGGTAGAGAAAGGATGGGTAGGTCGATTTCTGAGGGTCACAGGAATAATTCATGAGGAGATGATCCACTTAGTTAACCTATATGCCCCAAATGTACACCCTCAAAAATTTTTAAGAGAGGTCTTTCAAGAGCTGGCATTGCTGACCCCGGGACAAATAGTAATCGGGGGAGACTTTAACATTGCCCCATCGGTAATCATGGATAGATCATAAAGTAGAGCTATGCATGATAAAGCAGCAGCTAAAGTGCTCAACTCCTTAATAGAGGAGATGGGTTTAATTGAAATCTGGAGACAACAATACAAAGGGGAAAGGGACTACACCTTTTTCCCCCAAGCTAAACAATCCTACTCCAGATTAGACCATTTTTTAATAACTAAATCTCATATGCATAAAGTACGTTCCTCTAAAATCCATAACATTACTATTTCAGATCACCCTCCTGTGCCCATTTCCTGGGGAACCCCTAAAGTGGATCACGTTAAACTATGGCGGCTTAATGTCTCTCTTTTAAGTGATAAAAACTTAATAAAAAAAAGTTGGAATCCATTAAACAAATTTATGATATTAATATGGGGCAACAATGTTCACCACTCTCCACCTGGGGTGCTCTGAAAGCAGTGTGCAGGGGGAAGTTTATAGGGGTGGCATCAACAAAAAGAAATTAGCAAAATTAAACTGGGACAGGACCTTAAATAAAGTACAAGAGCTGGAGGCAATACATAAAAGGGACCCCAATAACAACAAAATATTAACAAAATTAAAACAGGCCAGGGACGAATTTCATAAAGCAGACATCCATAAAATAGAAGGCAAACTCAGATTCTTAAATCAAAAATACCAAGATACGGGAGGAAAGGTGGCTAAACTATTGGCTATGAGTCTGCATAAAAACCAAGCCAATAGAATAATCACGAAGATCCACAACCCATTAAATCCACAGAAACCAATATCCAGCCCATCAGCCATTGCAGCTCAGTTTCAACAATTCTACCAGAGACTGTGCAAAGTTGAGGTACAACCGGCAGATATTAAATCCCAGACTGAACAATTCCTACAGGACTTGCCACTGCCTAAGTTAACAAACTCAGTGAGGGAAGTGCTGAATGCCCCGGTCTCACCATGAGAAGTCAGAGAGGTGATTACCTCCCTTCCAAATGGTAAATCCCCAGGCCCTGATGGGTTCCCCCCTGAATTTTACAAACAGTTTAAAACCACACTTACTCCCATCTTAACTACTGTGTTTAATAACTGCCTGACCGAAAATCGAATACCTGACCCCTGGAAGGCAGCCCTAATTAGTGTTATTCCAAAACCTGGCAAACCCGCAGACAAATGTGAATCATACAGACCTATCTCATTATTGAATCAAGATTTAAAAATACTATCTAAAATTTTAGCTAATAGATTACAAAAATTCATTGAACTCCTGATACATCCCAACCAAACGGGTTTCATTCCTAACAGGCATATGGCAGATAATATTCACAAACTGCTCAATGTCCTAGCGTACAGTCCCCCAACTAAAAATGCACAAATTGCCCCTTTTTTAGATGCTAAAAAAGCATTCGACCGCCTCACTTGGAACTACCTTCAAGTTGTTATGGAAAAGATTGGATTGGGGGATAAATTCACACAATGGGTTTCTTTGTGTTATAGCAACCCCATGGCCAGAGTACGGGTAAATGGTATTATTTCGAAGGAAATAAAACTTGAAAGGGTAACGCATCAGGGCTGCCCACTATCACCGCTGCTCTTTGCGATGAGTTTAGAGCCACTGGCTATCACCATAAGGCACTCCCCAGACATACAGGGTGTTCAGATGGCTAACGGCTGCTGCAAAGTCTCGATGTATGCAGACAATACTCTGCTTTTCATCGAGAGACCTACCCTCACCATCCCTAACCTGCTGCGAATGTTAAAAAATTATGGAGCTATATCAGGATTTAAAATCAACCTGGAAAAGTCAGAGGCATTGTTGATCAAAGGGAACCTAAGCCAGACAGTTAAAAACAATTTCCCTTTTAAATGGGTAAAAGAAAAGGTATATTACTTGGGTATATGGATTCTGAAACACTTAAACAAGTTATATAAATATAATTATAGCCTCCTTAGTAAACAGATCTACACAGAGTTGAGCAGATGGCACAATTTACACCGGCATTCCTTAATAGAATACAAACCATAAAAATGAACATGCTGCCAAGGTTGCTCTTTCTCTTTGCTTCCTACCCATACATACTCCTAGAAAGGATTCAAAACAAATACAACAAAAGATTACAAATGTTATCTAGGCAGACAGAAAGCCCAGAATACACAGTTTAATACTACAGGAAAATAAAAATAAAGGAGGTCGGGGCCCCCCAGATATTAAGAGGTACTATTGGGCAGTGTAAATTGTTCCTTTGATTAAAATAGTAAGAAGCCCTCAACATATACAATGGTGCAAGTTGGAAGGGATGGGGTTCAAAGGTGTCCCCTGGATCTGCTTCCCTGGACGACCCTAGCAGGTTCACTTAAAAACATCAGAAACAGATGGACTAGACATATTCTTTCAATTTGGTTAAAAATTAAAGGAGTCTGGGAAAGTCCAGCTTTGGTATGCCCATATATTCCCATGCAGTATTTGCCCAATTTCCCCACAGGGCAGAAGGACACTGTCTTATTTAGATGGAAGCAACAGGGTCTGCAATATCTCCCTCAGCTCATAGATGGGAACCAGTTACAGTAGAAGCTTTCGCAATGTTGCAGCAAGAGTATACTCTCCCCCATACTGATTTTTATAAATGCCTCCAGCTCAGACACTATGTTAATCACACTATGGATGTATCGTCTCTGGGGGGACAGCCTGAAGAAGGGGTCATCATAGTGTATAATAGGGCCCACTCATGGGACATGAAACACTTGGTTTCTCTGTTCTATCAAAAGCTAGATGTCAGATTATCTGAAATGATAATTCAGAGGATACAAAATAACTGGATAGAGGAGTCCGGGCAGGAAATTTCAGATGAAGAATGGGCTAAGATTTGGACCAACCAGCATAAAACTACAAATTCCTTAGTATGGAGAGAATACCGCTGGAAAGTATTGGTGCGTTTTTTTATTACACCAACCATTTCACAGCATTATTCTAAACATCCTTTAGATAAATGCTGGAGAAAGTGTGGGCAAAAAGGTACACCCCACATTTTCTGGGTTTGTCCTAAGATTCAATCCTTTTGGTTACAAATAGGGAGGGAAATCCAGGGTATGTTAGGACTGGATGACAATCTGGAATTTTGACATCTGATTCTTGCCTGCACCCCCCCCCCACACGGGATCAGATCTAAGGGGAAAGAATATTTGTTCCTAATACTAACAGTGGCAGCCAACAAGGTGATAACACAAAACTGGCTCTCAGATAGTCAAATAACAATTACCCAATGGCTCACTAATGTTAAGTCAATCAGAAACACAGAAGCCATTACTGCCAAAGAGAGGCAGAAAGTGGAGAGATTTAATATCTGGTGGCATCCCTTCTTCACTTATTTAGAGGAGAGAGAAGTACTCCAAGTTTTAACCCAGCAATTGATGTGAAATGACCAAGATCAATTTCAGTTGGTAGATAAAGTAAAAGACAGAAGAGACAGACACCAAGTTAGAAGTTATAGTTTTTATTGGGTTTTATTTATTTGTTTTTATTCAATTTCTTTTTCGTTTTATTACAGAAAAAGGGAGACAAAAATACCAGTCAGGTATACAATAATGCAATGTTAAATGATAATTGTAGAGCAGAATGAGTGATGAGTGGATGATGCTTGTGGTGGAGAATAGGCCCAAAAACAACGGTGATCAATACATAAAAATGGAATGTAACTACTCTTCCTACAGTGCTATATATAACCCAACTGTTTATCTGTCTGACAAATGTCTCCAATAAAATATGTAAGTTCAAAAAAAAAAAATAATGGTATGTCACTCACGTGTCAGACTGCTATGAAATGAAACTTTTTTTTATATAAATCTACTTAAAGAACTTGAGTCTCTATGCTCATCATCAGGTCAGGAGGAATCTGACTTAGTCAATAACAAATATATTTGTCTTGCACATACTCGACTCATTATCTTTATTTTCTCTCATTAAATTCATAATGTGCCATTTATTAGTATATTATCTGCTTTTACATGTAACATTTGATTAAAATTGCATTATTTTTGAGTATTTTAGGTCTTCCCATTGGAATGCATTATACCGCGATATCACGATAACTGTAGTATCACACACCGTGGTTATCATACCGTCAAAATTTCACACCGTGACAACCCTAATTCATCCCAGATAAAACCTCATCATATGTTCATGTAACCCCCCCCCCCACAAATGGGGTTCCCGGAAGTCTTCCTTGGGTGTACCCAAATGCCCACTGCCAGGCTGGCATCCTGTGTCTTAGCGTTTTAAAAGTATTTATGAAAGTGCCTTAATGCCTCTGTGCTCTGTCTCTTTAAGAGCTGCCTGTGGTGCTTATTTAATCTGAAAGTGGACTGAGTGTTGCTATTCTCTAGTCCCACCCGGGCTGCCAGATAATCGCTCCGTTCTGCCATCGCTATTTGCGCAGAGGGAGCTCTGTTAGAAGCTTTACTTATTTGCTGATTATCTTTTAGCATAGTAATGATATTGTAATTTGTCTAACCTGCCTTCTTTGCAGCATGGACAGTTCTGTTTAACACCACCATCTTGGTCCTGGACTGCCAGAACAGGCCAATTAGTACCTTTGGGATCCTAAAATGGAGTCTGTCTCCAGGGATTTTTGTGGGAGGAATTTCTGTAGGAATTGTAGTTTTGAGACTTCGGCACCTAAATGCACCTGGAGGGGGAGCTCTTGCTTTGACAGACTGATGGATCAACCAACCAGAACCTTTTGGACCGAAGGGAAATTCCCAAGCTGCCTGCTGCAGTTAGTCTGTCTAGAGTTAGAGTTTGAAAAGTAAACAGCTTGAGTGACTCGAGCAGCGGCTCCTTCGTAGTTCACGCGGGAGATTGGTGGAAAGGCTGAGTCTGGCCTGTCTGTCTGTCTGCAGTCCCTCGAGAGGGAATCCTTTAAAAGGCTTTGCAATTGGAGTGTGACAAAGCCACTGAAGAGTGACCAGATTTGAACCTGAAGAAGACCGAAGATTTGCTGTACGCGATCAGCCTGTCAAGACATCCATCTACCACAGAATTCCCGGTTTTGCTCAGAGACACTGATATTGCAGCCAGTCTGCCTTCCACATTGTGGTATGGTGATTGCTTTACTATAAATGTGCTGTGTGCTGTTAGTGGGTCACAATTTGGTTCCCCACTGTGTAAATGTGCCACGCTTGATGGAAGCTGCATCCAGCACTACCAGACTCAAAATCTGAACTGTTCTACTCAGTCTGGGCCTTGCCACCTGGCCCAGCCAGCTACTTCATGCACAGAAACCATCATCAACGAGAGACTCGCCTGGGGATCAGCCCCCTGCTCAACCATCTTGAACAGGAACGACACCTCAGTGATTCATGTGGGTCATGCATCTCTTGGCAAACCAGTCATCAACCTGCAGTCTCCATTTCGTCTAGCCTATGTCTCATATTGGGTAGTCTGAGTAACAATCAGGGTAGCTCCCTGCAACAACAGCTAAATCTCAAGTGTTGTCATCTGATTGCACTGTTGTTTTTCCTTTCATGGACTGTGCCTTCATGCTCTGGATTACAAATTGTGTGTGGTTGTGCATGCCTTTCCTTTTCATCACAGGGCCCCAACCAGCTGCGATGCTGACCTACCCCAGGCAACATTCCAGGCTAGCCCACCTTACTTCCAACTGGGTACCCAGAGCGTGTGACTGTGCAGGGGCTAAAAGTGCATGCATAACTGCCTGACGATCAGTTTTAGAATCAATCAACCCAATTACGTCCCTCCCTTGTTCAATTCCCCTGAATAAATCAGATCTAACTCTTTTTGCATTTTATCTGACTGTGGTTCCAGTTTGTACCAAAAGTACTGTACTGTTGTTATTTGCTGTGCCTAACCTTGTTTTACAGGGGGTCTCCAGGGTCGAACTGGTGGAATCGGCCCTGGTGGTAAGTGCAAACAGTGTGGAGAATTGTATGCTGAATAGGGGTTACTGTGAAAGTGTTTGTTACATATTGTCTAGGCCACTAGAAGGGAAAGAGGGGGGTTACAGTGTCCCAGAGGGCTGTACCCAGGTTAGCTTGTTACTAACCACCCTGTCCTCTGGGTGGAGGCACCTTTTTTAGTACCCAGACCCCTTAACCCGCAACTAGCCATGGAGGCAGGGGTAGTAGCCCTTGGGATAGTGCCATCTAGGGGTTACATTCGCTTTCTCAATGACTGCCATTCACAGTATTGAACCTCCCGTGGCACCCACATCGCTGCATGCACAAATTCAAACTGCACACACTCTCGCTCAGGGACTTGAAGATGGGTACTATTTTTTTTCTCATGGAACAATAACAAAAATAAAAATAAGGTAAAATGTAAAAAAATATATATTTTCTCTATTTTTTTCAAACACAAAATCAAAGGACATTGGAGACTTCCGGCTCCAGTAAGCAGCTTAGCGTGGTATCTCCCAAACCCTAAACATTAAAATCGGTCTCCTACCTCCAAAAGCAAAGCCTATCTCACCGACGATCGGAGGATTGATACAAGAAGAGACCCCTGCAACTCCTGAGACTGCTCCATTCGCAGACCCTGGCAGTGATATAAGCAAAAACAGAGCTCCCTTTGCCATTTGCCCTGACCTTGTGGAAGTGGGACCCAAACAGTCAGGCCCTACCAGCTCTGAGCATTCATTTCGCTCTGTGTCGCGGCCTTACAGCATAGCACACCGCACGCCCTCTTCTTCTACTACCTTTTTACTCGCCAGTGGTCCACATCCAGCCTCCCGACTGCATCTCCAGTCACCACTACAACTAAAGTTCTGGGAGATCCTCTTCAGAATCGGGCCCCCACGATCGTAGTCTGGTGCCAGTGCAGGGATCTTCGGGCAGGTTTCCTCGCTCAGCTGGAGCCCTGATCCCATGGTAGTAGCCACTAAAAAGCATGCTCTGAATTGGACTGGAGTAAATGGCCCAGCCCCTGTATGCAATTGAACGTTTAGCAGCCCAATCACTCTCAGCTCCCAACAGCTCAATATATTTAAAGAGCCAAGAAGCGCTTAAGAATTTACTGCACCATCCAAACGAGACCAGGATAAAAACTATTGTTGGTAGCTTTCAGGTTGCTTTCTATTGAACTTTTCCTCCTTAACAGATTTTCCCCACTCTCAGATACAACAGCAGAGGACAAAAAAGTTGTTCTGCCTATAGTGGAGCCAACAGAGAATTAAAATCTACCTGCAGCCTTTCAAACTAGTTCAGCCCATCCTCCTCCTACATCAATAGCCACCAAAGGAGGGAAAAGAAGGGGAAATGAAACCCATTCAGCTATGCCTGCCCAATCAACCCCTCCACAAGAGCAGAATATTCTTCGGGCCATTTCTGAATTTAGAGAAGAAATGAGGGACTCTCTAAACCAGGTCGAAGCTGATTTGAGATCACTGCAGACTCAGGCGGATGAGGCAGACCAGCAAATATCTCAAAACAATATAAAAATTAACGCCCTGGAGTCAGCAGTTCTCTCTTTAGCCGAATCCCAGATGCATTACTCTCTCAGACAGGAGGACGCAGAGAACAGAGGGTGGAGGAAAAATCGTCGAATTTTCGGCCTGCCAGAGGGTGATGAAGGCTCTGACCCCTTGGCCTTTGTAGACCAATTCTTCAGCTCCGTTCTCGACTTGGGCCCTGATTACCCCTTGATTTTGAGCGTGTCCACCAGGCTCTGGGCCCTAAACCTAAGGCTAAAGATGCCAGACCCAGATCGTTTGTGGTTAGGATGCAAAGTTTCCAGACCAAGGAACTGCTCTTTAAAAAAATCATGGCAGAAAGGGAAAATTATGTATGGAAACCACCGTATCATCATCAACAAAGACTATGCTCCCTTTACCCAAAGTCAGAGAAGGGCCTACACTCCACTGTTTCCTATCTTAAGATCTCAACAGATCAGATTTCGCATCCTTTACCCAGCCAAGCTAATCGTGTTTTTACCAGAAGGCCCCACCCCATATACTTCTGCTATGGAAGCCAAGGAAGACCTGTTTAAAAAGGGGTTGCTCAAGGAACGTCTTTTGATCTGAACTGGGCCTTCCAGGACCTTGCCCCAGGGACAATCCTTGCTAGATGGACAACACCAACCCAATATGTGTCTGGAGGAGATGCTACAGAAGATTCGGTCTCTGACTAACCCTACAATAACGGTGGACCAGTAACAAGTCCTGGTGGTGGGTCAGTCCTTCCAAGATCTTCTTGGGGAGGTTGGGTGGGTTGATGTGGGGGAGTCGGCCGGGGGGGCCTGAGGTGGTCCTGCTTTAGGGCTTAGTCCCACCAGTCCTGCATCTCAACAAAAGGATATTAAATAAAATTATTTCCCTCTACCTTGATGTGATCGGGGGAATGAAGCCCTCCTGGATGGCAGGTGATATGCTTGGCTGAGGGGGTATGAGGTCCTGATTTAGTAGGGCTGCCGGGGGGCTCCCCTCTGGGGCAACCCCTCGCTCTTTCCCTCCCTCCCTGGGCCTTGGGAGCTCTCGTCAGTCGACAAGCCCATGTCCTGGGGGGGGCTCAATGAGTATTCCCCTCCTCTCGACAGGGCATGTCATCAAGGGCCTCCCTCCCAGGTGAAAAACAGAAGATCCAAGGGACATGAGACAGTAAAAAACATCTTGGACTGAAAAACATCAACATAAACTCTAATTGCACAGCTTTAGTTCTCTTTTACAATTATTTTTGTCCAACAGAGGGGTCCTTGTATGCCCAGAAAGGAAGAACTGGGGTTTTTACTCCCTCTTCCCCCTTCTTTTTCTTTTCTTTTCCTCTTCCCTTCTCTCTCTCATTCTCTCTCTCTCTCTTCTTCACTTTCTCTTTTTAAAGACACCCCTTCCCTGTACTCCCTTTCAGGGTAAGTTAATTATAGTATTTCTGCGACCACTATGGGAAGGAATTATACAGGGGGTTGGCCCCCAAGATCATAGAGTAGGGATCACTCAAACGCTGTGACAGAGTGATTGATGAGCGAGATCCCTTAGCCTAGTCTCAGGCAATTGCTTGAGACATCCGGGGGTTAATGGGAGAAACAAACAGATGACCTTCCTACCCCCCCTTTTTTCTTTCTTTTCCCTTTCTCTATCTCTCTTTCCTTCTTTACAAGGGGCTGACCCATGGGATGGTTGCTCCCTTTTACTTGGAGACCCATTACTCCTGATAACTGGGCTTTCCAAAGTGAACATTTCTTAAAGGGAATGGGGGGAGGTGTTGGGCGAAGGAGGAAAAGATGGAGGGTTGGGACTCAAGTGGTCAGGGAACAGGCCCAGGGGAACAAGAGATCAGTTTCTGAGTGTCCCCACTCCTCTCTAATCTTGCAGAGGAGAGGGGACCCTACTATATAGGGAATTTTGGGAGCCCACACTGCCCATTTTAGCGAACCCTCAGGGTGCAGATTGATACCCTTGGAGGAATCTCTTATTAAGGAGAGCCTCGGTCAATGCTGACTCCCTTAGGGAATCGGCTTGAGATTACGGAAGGGTGGAACTTTATTCCCCCCTAACAATGGAAGTATCGGCAAATAATGTTCTGTTAGGTTGTATTGGAATGCTAACTGTAAATTGGTTAGGTTTTTTATTTACAGTTTTCTACACAGTTACAGTTAATGTTATAGTTAACTTTAGTTCACGTAATGAAACTGGAAGGAGACGCAGGAGACAGGATACAATATTTCAAAGTATTGCTTTATTACAGAAACTTCAGAATCTTATGTTGGGGAGATCTAACTGATATCCACAGGAAAAACTGATCATGATCAGTAAATCTTCTCACACAGTCGGGGAGGAGCGATTCGGGTGAAGTCGGTCCGGGATGACCTGAAAAATAAACAAAAAAGAAAAACTGAATGCCTGAAACTTATAATAGTAATAAAAGAAATCAGTAACAAGCTTAAATCAGTTGAAAGAAAAGCAAGGAACAGTAAATCCAAATGGCTTCCTCACCGGTGAATATTTACTCAATAAATGTAAACGGCCTTCATAACCCTGTCAAAAGATCGAGAGTGATGCAACACTTAAACAAACAGAAGGCAGATGTTATATTTATACAAGAATCTCATCTTTCAGATACCGAACATCAGAAATTAAAATGGGGGTTCGATATGACATTTATTCTTCATCTCATCCGAACGGACGCAAAAGGGGAGTAGCAATACTGACCCCATCAACCACTCAATTCAAAATAAACAATATACAATCTGATAGATTAGGATGTCATATCATAATACAAGGCTGCCTATACAATCAAGAAGTTACATTAGCTAACATATACCTACCTCCGCAGACCAAGTCATCATTAATTCAGCAAATCCTAAATAAAATAATAGACCTCCATAAGGGGCAATTATTAATGGCAGGAGACTTTAACATGACAATTACTCCACACCAAGATTCATCTAATCCCAAAGTCTATCGCCTGTCTTCTCCAGTAAAGTTTTTCAAAACACAACTTGAAAACCTCAGCCTAGTGGACATCTGGAGGAAATTCTTTCCATCAGATCCAGGCTTTACATATTATTCGGGAAGATTTAATTCATATTCTAGACTAGACTATTTTTTTACCTCATGCGAACACTTCTCCTCAATGCGAGACATAACAATCTGCCCAAAAATAATATCTGACCACCACCCCCTATTGCTAAAAGTTGATATGGGTAAAAAAACGAAACAAACTCTTTGGAGACTTAACCCCTATCTCCTAAAGGATAAAGAATTTACTGATCAAATTAAAAAAAGAATCCCACAATTCTTCGAAGAAAACACATCATCAGCTGTTTCCGAAGCCATATTGTGGGATGGTATGAAGGCCACCATCAGAGGTGAGATCATTGCTTATACTTCAAAGAAAAAAAAAGAAAGGGAAAGGAAATATTAGGATCTTACCAAGACTTTATGGACCCTTCAACTACTCTATAGAGAGAGGGGGATGAGGAAATACAAATCAAAATTAGAGCAACTAAGTCAGCTCTCCAAAAAATAATGGATGAAAAGATTCAAATGTCCCTTATTTACTTAAACAAATTACAAGGGTGGATCTAGGGGTACACGCAGATTGGCGCAGAAACTGAAAGCAAGGAAAAATGCAGTAACAATATTAAAAATAAAACACCCTCAAACTGGTAGGATAACTCATAAAGAAGAAGATATAAGACAAACCTTTGCTGATTATTATCAGCACCTCTACACAACACATAATACCTCTTCTCAAGAGGATAGACAAGCTTTTCTAGCTCAAATACAGCTCCCAAAAATTACAACAGCACAAGCCCAGAAACTACAAGCCCCTATATCAATAGAAGAAATAGAGACGACGGTCACTAAACAATCTTTGGGTTGTTGCCCCAGTCCTGACGGGTATGTCAATGAATGGTATAACAATTTTAACAAAGAATTAACCCCAAGACTCCTAAAGCTGTTCAGAGAAATGGCCATGGGAAATGCACCTCCCCCATAATGGGTTTATGCTACAATCACAGCTATCCCTAAACCCAATGGAAACAAACTAGACCCCCTCCGCCTATCGACCGATTTCAATACTAAATTCAGACTATAAGATTTTTTATGGCCATTTGAGCCAAAAGATTAGAAATAATCCTCCCAACGATAATACATCTGGACCAAGTGGGTTTTATAAAAAACAGATCAACAACTGACAATATTAGAAAATCCCTAATACTCATGGAATACATCCAAACACGGAAGATTCCAACTGTCTTTTTAAGCTTTGACACCGAAAAGGCATTTGACAAGGTATATTGGCCTTTCCTATGGGACACATTAAAAACATTTGGTTTCCCCGATTCATTGCTGCATTGGCTGACCCAAATATATTTCTCACCAAAAACTTATATTAGAATAAATGGGGGACTTTCCTCCCCGATCTCTATAGGTCAGGGTACAAGGCAAGGATGTCCTCTCTCCCTCTATTGTTTGTATTATATCTTGAACCACTAGCTAGGGCAATTAGAATATCGAGAATCATAGAGGGCATACCAATGCAGCAATCTGAAAACAAGATCAGTCTTTTTGCAGATGACATACTTCTTTCCCTTTTATCCCCTACGGAATCGATTACAGAGACATGGAAAGTGCTGACCCGATTTGAAGAGTTGGCCGGCTTTAAATTAAACATTACAAAAACAAAGGCCCTCTTATGTAACTATACTCCCCCAAATACTCTAAAACAAAGTTTTACAATTAAATGGCACTCAACCAAAATAAAATACTTAGGCATACACATCCCTCATAATCTTCACTTAACTGAATTAATCAATTATGAACCCATTTCCATAGAGATCAATAAAGATTTGAATAAATGGACCCATCTTCCACTATCCTTATTTCAATGCATAGAAACCATTAGGATGAACGTCCTACCCTGCCTATTGTACTTATTTCAAAACATTCCATACTTCCCATCTCAGTATTATTTCAAGTCTTGGGACAACATGATATCAAAATTAATTTGGAACAAGCAGAAACCACGAATTGGCCTTTCTATAATAAAACTATCTTTGGCTCAACGTGGAACTAATCTCCCGGACCTAAAAAAAATATGCAGAGGCTGCTTTTTTAAAAATCCTTCTATTGTGGCTCTCTGACCAGTTTGATTCCCAATGGAAGAATCTGGGACTCCATTTGAATGACATGTATAACATAAAAAAATAATATTTTCCTCTCCAGGGAGAACCCCTCCTTTGAAAGGTTTCACAGTTATTACCTCACAGGTCTTAAAAACTTGGTTTAAAATGTGTGAAAAAGCACCATTTCAATTAATTAATGAATATTGTAAGTTAATTTCAGAAGATGACCTCTTCATCCCATCCCATAATGACAACTTTCTCCCGTTGGCACAGACTGGGACTGGAGCAGGTTTTTCAGTTTCTGGGCCAAAACAGAATCCTATCATTCAAAGAATTAAAATCTAAATTCAATCTCCCAAATGTTGACCAATTCAGATATTTCCAAATTAGAAACCATCTTCTACGTAACAGAATTATCCAGGTTAAACTGAAGCCTCCCCTTCCCCTCTCCTAAAAATATCCATTGACCACTCTTGGGGACAACATTGTAACCATTTAATTGGTAACTTATACAAAATGATGCGAGACCAATCAAAAGAATCAAAAAACTCAATCCTAGTAAGTTGGAATAAGGACTTAGACCTCATGGTATCCAATAAAGAATGGTCCTCTTCGTCTCTGCGAGTGGTCAAAATCACCAGATCTCATGTTTGGAGGGAATACTCCTGGAAATGTAGATCTAGATTCTTCAGGTCACTGGCAAGTCTGACTAAATACCTTCCAATGGAATATGGGGTTTGTTGAAGGGAGTGTGGAGCAGAATTAGCTGATTTAGCACATATAATGTGGCAATGCCCATGCTTAATGCCTTTTTGGCTAAGTATACAAAATGAAATCACTGAGGTCCTAGGTGAATATGTTGAGCTCACGGCCGAAGTAGTGCTCATGGCTGTCTACCCGGATCGCTCCCCCCCTTGGACTAAAACCCTGCTTCCCATTCTGCTGTTGGCAGCAAAAAAATACTTGACAAGGAAATGGATGACTAAAACAGTACCAAGTATACAAGATTGGAGCAAATTGTGAACTCTACATACCAAATGGAAAACATCACAGCGAAACTAAAACAGATGGATTTGCCACTCTATGGTGGAGATGGTCAGTCTATCAGGCAAGGGTTGATCCTGATTTCTGCCCATAGTGGGTGGGTTTCAGAGAGGAGATGAAAAGAGAAATGTGTGGGGGCATAGATTTGTCTGACTCTATCACAAGAAAAGAGTAGATCAGTGTAACCCCTTTGTTACCCGGGGTTACTAGAATCCCAGTAAGACCTAGTGGTAGGCAGGGAAGGCAGCTTGTGAAACTCCAGTTAAATGGGTTTCACACTGTCTCACTCTGTCCTCAGTCACAGCTGAGAATTGAGAGATGACATCACCATAGAACTGTCGCAGCTGCATGAGCCACATTGGAATCTACAGCTCAGGGAGTGAGTTTAGAACTTTGGGAAATTTCAAAGTCATTCTTCAGTTTGTCCTAAAGCAAACAGGAAGGAAGTCGGTCAGTCTTCAGTTTGTTTCAAAGAAGAAGGAAGTGTTCCTGTGTTTACCTTTTTTTTAAAGTGGTGGAGACCGCTCCCCTGGTCTCAGTGCCCTCCTTCCGGGGAAGTTCTCTGTGGGTTCCAGGGCAATCCCCTTCTCCCACCATGGAAGGAAGCTGCCTGGTTTTATTTAGTCTGTTCTTGTATAACAGCAAAAGGTTATAGTACTTAGCCTGTGGGGCACCTGCAATGAATGGGTGAGTGTTTGGCTCCATTTGAAGGGCAAACAAATTGTTTTCTTCAGTTGGGAAATGAATGTGGACTGCTATTTGGGAGGACTATGTTACTAGGATGAACAAATGGAGCAGTCAAACAGTCTAAAGTTTTATTGGATTTCAAGTAATGCTGTAGAGGGGTGCTTCAGGTCATCCACATTGCTCAATCTACATTTTAAAGTTCTAAAGTTTTCTGTGTGTATCCAGAGAAATGGCTGGGTATGGGCTGTGGGAGCTGGAGGTGGAAAACCCCTCATCTTTAGTAACCAGGTCCACCTCTACGGATTTCTTCTGTGTTTTGCTACTTGCCTCATGCACTTGGCCAGTGATGGGGTGGGTACCCAGACGTGGGTCGCAACTTGAAAATCTCTCTAGGAGTCGCAGACTCTAAGTGGTGTGGGGAGCCACAGGATGGGAAAATTACTCCTTGTTGGATGGGAGTCTCCTTGTTTGATGGGAGTTCGATTGGAAGTAAGAAAACA
Organism: Neoceratodus forsteri; assembly: GCA_016271365.2. Lineage (NCBI taxonomy): Eukaryota > Metazoa > Chordata > Ceratodontiformes > Ceratodontidae > Neoceratodus > Neoceratodus forsteri. The sequence continues at coordinate 275,625,092 of CM028138.1, read as the reverse complement.
AATCTCTCTAGGAGTCACAGACTCTAAGTGGTGTGGGGAGCCACAGTTTGGGAGTCTCCTTGTTTGATGGGATGCCTTTCAAGTAAAGTTTGGGTTCATTCTTCAAGTGGACCATCAGTCAAGTGGCGGCAGGGAGCCGGGCCCGATGGGGCTATGTATCCAAAGCGCATGCAAAGTCCGGGCTGAGTGCCTGGTGGGTCCAAAAGCCAGACAACAGTAGTAATGTGTTCATTCTTCAAATGGACCGCTTGGTTAACCTCTAATCTGCACATACAGTGAACGTAGCCCTATGGGGGACCATGCAATGCTTTGTTTATGTTCAGTTAGTTAATAAATAAAGCCACACTGAAAAATCCCAATTCTGGTTCTGGACATTACAATTATTGCTTCCTGTAGTTGGATTTACTTGGGTGCCCCTGTGCAGAGTAGCCAAACCTAGGTTCCTTGTGCCAGGTAACCTCATCCTCCCCAAACCCAGGTCCCCCACCAGGTATTGCTGCCAACACCAACAGCATGCCACCTGTCGTTTTAGTAAAAAGGCAGGGGTGGGGTCCTTACATCAGTTTCGGTCTTAATCTGTAATCAATGTAAAAGATATTTATGCACTGTTTACCTGTATAATAATAAATCTGAAGTAAGCACAGAAAATCTACTTATTGTAAAATGTCTCCTGATATAAAAGTAAGAAAAAATCTAACAAAAAAAAAATGAAAGGACATTGTATAATAGCAATTTACCATGGCAAGGGTGTGGGTCATGCTAGGATTTACAACGGCTGGTGTGTTTTGTTCACTCAGCCTATCGGCTTCATGACCGAACAACACACCACACGTTGTAAATCCTAGCATAACCCACACCCTTGCCATGGTAAATTACTTAAATAACTTACATGAAGGAAAGCGATTCCCCCAATTCAGTCCTCTCGCTTAGCAAAAGATACCACCGCCATGTGTTTTTTTTTAAATCCCACCTACATGGAACTTTCAACCAATAGCAGCCCACACTATATATGTTTATTTCATTTAAAATTTGGTAATCTGGAAAAGCACACTAAGCCAAGGCTCATTTCAAGGTGCGCCCTTGGGTAAACAGACCAAAGGGTTACAAAAAGTACAAAATGCTGAATAAAAAACATATGCAAATAATACATATTAAGTTCAGATGACGATAGTGGAGGATCCTGGACTGTACGCTGCAAATTCAACATTTACGGTACTGCACTGTGCCTGTCCCGATGTGTGCCTTACCATGTCACTGGATGAGTAGACAGCAGAAGTTTGTGACATCGAGATGTATTTTCAGAGCTCCCTAATGAAAGCAAGCACTAGTAAAAAACTAAACATTTCATTAACCAATAAAAGATAATACTGTATTACTGATTAGAAATTTCTTTCTGTGGGGGCACTCCGCCCCCAACTCCCCCCGAGTGCTAAGATAAAGTCGTGAAATATTGAGAATGTCTTATTTTTTTAGTAGTGCTTGCTTTCATTGGGGGCCTCTGCCCCCCACACCCCCTGGTGCAATATTATTGTTTAATTATAGTTTGATGAAATGTTTAATTATTATTTGTTCTTACTGTGCTTCCTCATTCATGAACGGAAATGACGTTGGATATATTTATTTTCAGTACTGCTGAACCTTTTTTAGCACAGTTCATTTGTTTGTTCAAAATAACAACTTTTGACTCCTACTATGCTTCCTCATTCATGAACGGAAATGACGCTGGACGCGACCTGCACTCTGAACCGCATTGCCATAATACCACTCGATTTTCAGAAATGTGTGAGGTCCAGGATCTTCCACTATCACCGTTCAGATTACAGGTAATGATAGAACAGCTAACGAGATCAAAAACATTTGTTGGAGCAAAGTAACAGAGGGAACATATTGTAAGTGCGAAGGAGGCAGAGAAGAAATTTGGGGGCTTTTGGTCATGAGAATAAGCTGAGGACAGCAGTGGATGTACTGAAGGTGGGAGAGGCAGGACGGCAGGGGTGAGGAAGACTGGAGGGGGAGCATGAAATCTAGGGGGTGGGGTAGTGTGACAAGAGGAGGGCTGGTGTGAACTGGAGGGCATATCACAAGAGAGAGAGAGAGGAAAAGCAGAAGTTCATCGATAAGGGGTAGGGAGTGGCTGAGCTGTAAGGGAAGAAATGTAGTGCAAAAAGAGCAGCAGGAAGTGCAAGTGGTTAAACAGTTCCAGAGAAGTGGGATGAGCAGTACGACTTGAAGAAGTAACAACAGGGAATACAGGAACATTAGGGTGGTGCAGAGAGGGGACAGTGGGAGCAAGGCTGGAGGGGGTGGAGTCCTAGAAGTGTTTTGAAAGAGAAGAGAGAGAGGGGGACATGCGAAGGTCAGGGAGTAATTTATTCTAGAGAGAGGGAAAATGAAAGGAGAAGGTAAATTTACCAGAAGCAGAGGGGGGTTGGGGTGGGGAAGAGAATAGGTTTGAAAGTCTCTGAGACGAAGGGAGTAGTTGGAGGTGACCGCCTGGGAGAGGTAGGAGGGGAGAGTACCAAACCAGACTTTAGCAGTAAAAGATACACAGTGAAACAGTCTCCTGTGGGACAGGGGAGCACATGATAGGGCAGAGTAAAGAAGGCAGTGGCGGTTAAGGGGAGGGTAAGCAGTGGCAAAGCGGCAGAGTGAGTTCAACAGGATATAAAGTTTGCCTAAGGAGGCATGAGAGGCCGTGCCATACACCACATCGGTATAGTCAAAAGTGGGTAGTATCATTTTGGTGACAAGCGCTCGACACATGGGCAGGGGGAGGCAGATTTTATGCTGTTAGAGGGTACCTAGTTTAAGGCGAAGTTTGACGCAGATGGCATCAATGTGCGTGGAGAAGTCCAGGTGGGAATCTAGCCAAACCTCTAAATACTTACAAGCCGGGTCTTTTTCGAGGCAGGAACTGTCCAAGGTAGAGAAAGTTGGAGGGTGCTGAAGGGTGGCCAGTTTGTGTCTGGTGCCGAAAGTCATGGCCACTGTTCTTTTAACATTCAGTTTGAGCTTGTTTTCCAAAAACCAGGACTGGACTCTATTAAAATCATCCTAGAGGGGAGCCTGGATGCTGTTCACAGAAGGCCCAGAGAGGAAGAGCATAGTATCATTGGCATACATGTGTATTTTGGCAGATCTGCAGACTGAGGGTAGGTTATTTATGAACAGAGAGCAAAGGATAGGACCAAGTATGGAGCCTTGGGGGACACGGGAGAGGATTGGTGGGGGGGTAGAGCATTGCCTGTTTGGACTGACTGTACTCTACCATGAAGATAGGAATGGAACCATTTGACCACGGGAATAGCAAGACCAATAGAACTGAGAGTTTGTAGCAGGAGGGAATGGGAGATGGAGTCAAACGCTTTCACCAGGTTGATGAAGATGGCAGCTGTAATCTAGCTCTTGTCCATCGCAGACAGTGTTGAATCAGTGACGTGCAGAAGAGAAGAGAAGATATGGTAGAGTAATGCTTCTGGAAGCCAGACTGCACTGGGGAGAGCGAGTTGGAACTGGCAAGGTAGTCGGACAGCCTTGAGTGGATGAGAGATTCTTGTAGTTTAGCAAGGGAGGGGAGGAGGGAGATTTTATTTATTTATTTTTTGATAACCGGGTAGGTGAGCTAGACAAGAAAGTGACTATTTTCAGGCACGACCCGGGAGGTCAACAACAAAGGGAGATAACAGATTACAAAGATTACAATGTCAGGAGCTGCATAATACATTTCAGGCAGACCTGGGGTAAGAACAACATAGAGAGATGACATTTACATAGAATACAGGGTCAGAAGCCATACAATACATAGCAAGCACAAGGTGAGATAACATTAGTACATAATAATGATACAAGGCTGGACTTTCGGAGGGCTGACTTTGCCAAAATGGGTGAGTGCCTAAGGAATGCACTAGCAAATGGGCAGGAAGGAGGGGTGGAAGAACAATGGGGAATAATAAAAACTGCCATCACAGAGGTAACAAGCCTTTGTGTAAAGCAACTAAACAAAATGAAACGATGTAAGAAACCACTATGGTTCTCAAAGGAAGTGGCAGTGAAGGTTCAAGAGAAAAATAAAGCATTCAGGAAGTACAAGGAATCACAGAAGGAGCAGGACAGAGAACTGTATCAGTTAAAGCAAAAGGAAGCTGGGAAGGCAGTCAGAACAGCAGAAGGCCCAAACCGAGGAAAAGATAGCCAACTGTTGAAGAAGGGATAAAACCTTTTATAGGTACATCAGGGACAAAGGAAGACCAAGGAGGGATAGTGAGGCTTAATAAAGGGTGGAGGGTGGGCAGAGGGTGACTGTGAAAAGGCAGAGATACTAAACAAATATTTTTGCTCAGTATTTACAAAGGAAGAGGGGGAGGTACCTAAAACAAACAGTAGAAACACTCTGGATACAGAAGATGATACCAGCCCATTTACAGAAGAAAGGGTTCTGAAAGAACTCTTAAAACTGAAGGTGGACAAAGCAATGGGGCCTGATGGGATTCATCCCAGAATTCTAAAAGAACTAAGGGTAGAACTAGTGACACCACTGACTACCCTCTTTAACAAATCATGGGAGGATGGGGTGGTACCCGAGGACTGGAGGAGGGCAGATGTGATTCCCCTACACAAAAGTGGGAGCAAGGCAGAAGCAGGAAACTACAGACCTGTTAGTTTAATCTCAGTGGTAGGGAAAATGATGGAATCACTTCTGAAGGAAAGAATTGTCGATTATCTAGAGGCCAGAGGGGCACAGGACCCAAGGCAGCATGGATTCACAGCGGGAAGGTCATGCCAGACAAATCTGATAGATTTCTTTGACTGGGTGACCAAAGTAGTAGATCAGGGAGGGCTGTGGACATGACCTACCTAGACTTTAGCAAGGCATTTGACACAGTCCCACATAAAGATTAATATAAGTTAGCCAGCCTGGGAGTGGGTCCCAAGATGACAGCCTGGGTAAAGAATTGGCTGGAGAATAGGACACAAAGAGTAATAGTAAATGGAGTCCACTCTGAAGAAAGGGGCTACTAGTGGGGTACCGTGGGGTTCAGTATTAGGACCAGTCCTCTTCAATGTCTTTATAAGTGACATTGCAGAGGGACTGGAAGGAAAGTATATCTCTTGCAGATGACACAAAGATCTGCAACAGAGTTGATGCACAAGGTGGGGTGGAAAGGGTGAGAAGGGACTTGACAAGGTTAAAGGAATGGTCAAATGTATGGCAGCTTAGATTCAATGTTAAGAAGTGCAAGGTAATGCACCTGGGAAACAAAAACCCAGGGGAAGAGTACACAATGTGGGTGAGATACTAATAACAACAAAAATGGAAAGGGACCTGGGGGTAGTCATATCAGATGACCTAAAGGTGGGCAAGCAATGTGAGAGGGCAGCAAGGAGGGCTGGGGGGATACTGGGATGCATAGGGAGAGGCATCACCAGTAGAAAACAGGAAGTTATTATCCCTCTGTACAGACAGCTGGTCAGACCCCATCTGGAGTATTGCGTGCAGTTCTGGAGACCCAATCTCCATAAAGACATAGACAGGATGGAAGCTGTCCAGAGGAGGGCAACTAAAATGGTGCAGGGTCTGCACTGGAAGACATATGAAGAGAGACTTAAGGAGCTTAATATGTATAGCCTCGAGGAAAGGAGGGAGAGAGGGGACATGATAGAAACTTTCAAGTACCTCAAGGGAATCAACAAAGTCCAAGAGGGTAGCATCTTTCAAAACAAGAGGTGTGCAAGAACAAGGGGGCACAATTTGAAGATGGGGGGTGGCTCAGAGGTAATTTAAGGAAGTATTTTTTTCACAGAGAGGGGTTGTGTGGATGCATGGAGCGGCCTTCCGGAGGAGGTTGTGGAGTCAAAAACAGTGGTGGAATTCAAGCATGCATGGGACAGTCATAAGGCAATTCTAGGGGCTGGGGGCAGAAAGAAGTAGGCTGCTGGTTAACTAGGATCTGCAGCTTATCCATTAGGTAGGGAAATGGGGAGACTGGGTGGGCCAAGTGGTCCTTATCTGCAGTCAAATTCTATGTTTCTATGTTTCTATACAGGCTGCACAAGGGAGTGATGGAGCAATAACAGAGCAGGCGCCTCGGAAGCCAAACATGCGGCTAAGCAGCAGACAAAGCAGAAGGGAAGCACGTCCGAGAGGCAGCCGCTAAATGAAAGCCGAGAATTGAAGAAGCGGCAGTTGTGCATGTCCGAAATCGTTGAGAGTTCTGCCACTTGTAAGCAGTCTATAAATTCATGGCACCACTTATTGAGCATAGGTGGCTTACTGTTGGTCCTTAAAGGTAGGAAGCAGTTGAGGAGAGCGAGATAGCATAGGTGGAGCAAGCGCAGGAGCAGGCATCCGGGCAGCGGCAAGGAAAAAAACCAAACCACAGGAGGCGAACGAGAAGCGGCGATGGACTAGATGTGGAACTGGGCTGCCTGAAGGGAAACGCCAGAAGACAAAACAAGAGAACTTGGAGGCAGGTAGAGCAAACAGCAATGCAGAACGGAGCCAAATAGAACAGCCACAGGGAAGGAAACAAATGGGGGGGGCGAGAGGAAAGTATGAAATGTAGCAGAAAGGAGCAGGGAAACAGACTGACAGGAGGAGAAGCGAGAACCAAATGGAACAGGGAAAGAACAAATGGTGGGGGGGGAGACAGGAAAAATAAATGACAGGACAGAGAACAGGGTCACAGGCAGCCACGGACCAGCACGACCGAACAGTGAATGTGACTCTCTCTAAACAGAGCGGGAGACAGCTGCTTCGCTTAAATAGGTTGAGGAGGAGGAGCTCTTCCCCACATAATCCCGGGCTACTCCCTGCAGTTACCTTGGAGAGACAGATGGCCTTAATGCAGTTGTTCCTGAGGGCTTTATATGCTCGGAAGTCAGCCCAATGAAGAGTAGCTTTATAGTGGTGGCCAAGTTTTATCCCTTGCCCTGCACTTGGCCAGTAGGTCAGCAGTGATCCAGGGGTGGTGGTGTCTCTTCACTCTGACTCTTTTTAAGGGAGCATAATGATTCCAAATATACAAGAAGAGGTTGGAGAAGAGAGACAGAGCAGAGTCAATATCACATGCTGAGTAGATGGGAGCCAGTTGGCTTCATATAGGTCTAGCAGTAGGGCGGTGGAATCTAGATGGCATAGGGCATGGGACCAGATGTACTTGGGGGCAGCATGGGGGAGTGAATTTTCCTAATACAGTAAGTGATGCAATGATCACTGATGGTGTCAGGTAGTATTCCAGATGCAGTGATACGGTGGGGGTGAGAGGATAAGACCCAGTCAAGAAGTGTGTGGTTTTTGAGAACGGGGGTTTAGGCGAGTGGGATCATGGATCAGTTGAGTAAGGTTTAGAGCTTCTATTTTGAGGATGGTTAACCTGGAGGAGGAAGACAACCAGTCAAGGTTGAAATCCCAGAGTAGCAGCAGTTCTCCACTAGACACGAGGCAGGAAATGATGGAGACTAAGATATCGGGGGAAGTTTTGGGAGGTGCATAGCGAGCACCAATATAGAGTGGGGCAGAGGAGGTGGTAGATAGTTGTGCTAAGATTGTTTCCTTGGAGGAGGTTCTGGCCTCTTTGAAGATGATAAAGCAGGAGATAGATTGCCTGATGTCCAGGGTGACGCCACCATCTCGCTTCCCTCTGTCCTGCTGAAATAAACTGAACTCAGGGATACAGATGGCAGAAATGGCTATTTTAGCTGATAACCAGGTTTCAGTCATACACAGGATGTCTGGAGGGTATTGGGAAACCCAAACTTTAAGCAGGTCAATTTTATGGAGGAGGCTGCGTGCATTTAGGTCAAAGGTCTTGTGTCTCTTCTGTTGGGCAGGGAAAAGAAGTTTGTGTTGGAGACTGTGGGGGTAGAAGCCAATGAAGGGGGGGGTCAGACAGCGGGCTAGGGTTGGGATGAACATCACTGAAGAGCAGTAGTAGAATTAGAAATAGGGGGAAATGGGGAGGGTACCTTGACCCTCTGTGGGTATGAGAGGAAGTTCCGGGAAAAGGGGATATAAGGGGATATACAGCTTCCAGATTAAGAAGGGTGGATGGTAGCAACCCAGAGTGAATGAAAGGAGAGGGGTGAGTGGGGGGGGGTCTGTGGAAGGAGGCAGTGAAGGAAGAGCTGAAGGAGAGAGGAAAGAGGAGGGAGTAAAGCAGTAGGAGGGAAGGGGTAGGGAAGAAAGATTAGAAAGGCAGGTGGTGGAGGTGTGAACTATGGGAGAGTCAAGAAAAGGGAACAGGCAGAGGGAGAGCACTACCAGATATATAGTTAAAGACATGGCAGGGAGAGAGGAAGCGATGGGCAGGCTTGTACATAGGAGAGAAACCAGGAGGGGTTAGGCCAGGACTTTAAGGGACTGCAAACAAGGGGGAAAAAAGGCAGCCACAGAGAAGTAGAGGAGAGGAGAGGAGAGGAAGTTAAGGCTATGTAATTAGCCAAATGCCACAAAACAAAAATAGAGGAGGTTTGGTAATTGCAGTTTTGAGACACTGTAAGCTCAGAGGAAGGACCGGAGCTTAAGTAAATTAATTGGCTGCTTGAAGAAAAGGGGCAAGGTTTGGCATGAGCCAAGACCATTTAAAGAGTTGTGGGGGATGGTTAGCGGGAGAAAATTTGAGCCAGTATTAGGAATCAGAGCTGAGCTGCAGGCAGAAAGAGAGAGTGCAGAGAAAACTGAAACAGATCTACCAATCAGGCGCTGGAAATTTGAGCCAGTGTTAGGAATCAGAGCTGAACTGCAGGCAGATCGAGAGCGCAGAGAAAGCTGAAACAGATCAGTCAATCAGGTGCTGGAAATTTGAGCCAGTATTAGGAATCAGAGCTGATCTACAGGCAGATTGAGAGCACAGAGAAAGCTAAAACAGATCAGCCAATCAGATGGTGGGTGTGATGTCTTCAAAAATCCAAATGACCTTAGCTGGAGCTTCGGGCAGCGGCAGCACTGTGGGAGGGGTGCCTGCTCAGAGCTGAATGCACAGTTTTAACTAGAGCTTTGGGCAAAGACAGCACTGCATGAGGAGGAGCCCACTCAGGGCTGAATGCATGGTCTTAGCTGGAGCTTTGGGCAGCAGCGGTGCCACAAGATGGGGAGCCCACTCAGGACTGAATGCATGTTCTTAGCTCTTAGCTGGAGATTTGGGCAGCAGCGGTGCCATGGGATGGGGAACCCACTCAGGACTGAATGCGTGGTCTTAGCTGGAGCTTCGGGCAGCTGTGGCACTATGGGAGGGGAAGCCCACTCAGGGCTGAATGTGCAGTTTTGGCTGGAGCTTCGGGCAGTGGCGGCACCGCAGGAGGGGGAACCCGCTCAGGGCTAAATGTAGGGACCTCTGGACCCTAGCAACCAATGTTGAAAAACTGGAATGAAATGCACAGAAAAAATACATTTCTGTTCTAAAAAAACATTTACGGGCACCATACACTAAAAAAAATAGTGGATGGGTGACTCTGTGCCCAACCAGTGTGTTGTGCCACCTCGGGGTACTGATTCCCATGGACCTCTCGAGCTTTGCTCTTGAGATCATTGGGAATCTGAACCCCTTGATGGCACAACACGTTGGTTGTGAATAGTTGCCCATCCACTATTCGCTATGTAATTTGAAATGTTGGGAAGTCATTACTAAGGTCTTTAAAATGGATATTGTCAACCCCTTTAAGTCATATTATTTTTAGCTGAACCCACATTTTCTGTTTGTTTACCTTCTCCAAAATTCATTGTTGCTGTTGTGTGATCTGATTCCCTTCTAGAAATGAAATGTGTGGGAATGGAGTAATTATACCCAACCTAGTTTTGTTTCAAATCCTTGAACTACTATTACTGAATCATTCCTGAATGTTAGGAAAAATGGGCCCTATTCACAAAAGGTGCAGATGGGCTACGTGCTGTGTAACCCCAGTGCATTGCCTACCCGCACCTGGCTGCGCACACTGTGCCCCCCCGCATGCCATTCATGAACCCACATCGCCACCTCCCACACACCCGGCACCCCGGCTGAATGCGCAGCTCCACGTGGGGGCAGGCTGGTGACGGGCACGGAGGGCATGTCTGTACTCCGTGCCATTCACGAATGCATGGGGGGGGTGGCTGTGCCTTCTGAAGGTAGCCGTAAATGTTACATACCCCCCCGGATGCCACCGCTGGTTGTGATGCAGATGGCAGGGATCAATGGACCCCTCACTGTGGCTGCCCCTGTCATTGGGGCACATTTGGCAGGGCGGGGGACTGTCATCTGGGGGTCCCCCACACCTCAGTGCTGTGTGTGCGTACGCGCCCATCGACAACATGATGCCCGATGGGCACAAAGGATCCACTACAGTACCCAGCCCAGGCAGCCAATTGGCTGCGTGGCCGGGTCCACAGCCCCACACCGGACCTCCCCTATGTACCTGTGCACCGGGGGAGGGGCGGGGCCACGTAACTGAGCCAGGTGGGGACCGCTGTTTGTGAATGCTGTGTCCACACAGATCTCCAGCAGGTGCGGAGCAGTGCGGGGGGGAGGGGAATATGTGCAATTCGCACATCCCCCCCGCCCGCATTCGTGAATAGGGCCTATAGAGAATAATGCCTGTGCAGGTGTGTGTGTTATCAGGATTTTGACACACCAGGGTTGGGGTGCAAAGCCCTCCACAGAAATTCATTGTACAAAGTGTTTTTGCCAAAGTTATGGCACTGATGGTGTTCCCATCTGCAATGGTATTCCTGTAAGTCATACTGTTTCCTGTTCACCATGACACCTGAGTCATAAATTATAGGTGCTGTAAACTGTATTTCTGCGAGGGAGCGTGTCCCTCAGTGGTCACTGTACTCGCACAAATACAGTGAAGTCAGAGTGCAAATAGGAAAGCGCTGTAATAAGCTGCTGTCAAATTATTATGAAATTCAGCAGGTTATTAGGTGTTTTATCAAGACTGGCTATCTATTTATTTATTTGCTTTTGTTAACTGGGTAAGCACACTAGACAGCCAAGTGCCTATTTTCAGGTGCGACCCAGGAGATTACAAGGTACATACATAAACGTCAGGCAAAAACAAGTGAAGGTTACATTTAAGAGCATTAGCACACAGGGTCAATACAAGTAACAACAGGGGTTTACAATGCAGGCAGTAGGTAGAATAACAGTATGGTAGTCTTATGAAAGTCAGTGATCATCATGCCAGGCAGCAATGCTGCAAGGGTTGCAGGTAGGCAGAGAGGAGACAAACTGGGATAGAGGGGACCCAGAGCAAAGATAAGGGAGTTGTACAGTAGCAATGCTCTCCCCGTTTGGCAGATGGGCCTAAGTGGTCTAACCCTTCTAGTAGGCTGTGAGCACAGGAAGTGTATAAAGTGCAGAGGGCCACTGCCTATGTTATATTATTTAGGTAGAGTCTCAGTTAGTTGGAGTGACATAGGCCAAGGGGGTTTATCTAGTGCAGAGGCAGGCAGAGGCCATTTTGAGAAAGCCGCAAAGGGAGGCTTTACAGCATTGGTGGGAGGGAGAGGAGCGATCGCTTGATGGAAGAGAGTTCTACAACCTGGGCGCATACACAGCGAAGGCCCGGTCACCCATTTGGGTGCGAGTCTTTGGTACCAGGAAGGCATGAGAGTCACTGGATCGCAGATGGTAGGAGGAAGTAGCCGGAACGAGGGATTCAGTGAGGATAAGGGGGGTGGCAGATCTGACAACACTGTCTATGATGTTGCCCATGGCATAGGAGTGGTGAGTTTCCGGTTGGAGACATTGAAGCTGGGAGTAGAGCTCACAGCGGTGGGTGAGGCGGGAGACTGAGAGCGCACAGCGACATATGCTGTTGTACGCTGAGTCCCACTTTGCTAGACTAGTTTTTGCAATGTGAGCGAAGGTGACTAGTCCATAGCAGAGCATAGGTAGGAGGACTCCCCTGGCTAAGGCGAGATGGGCAGCTGGGGTGAGACAGCTTTTTGCTCTGTATGCATGGCCCAACTTGCAGTTTGAGGCCCTACATGTATTGCATATATGCATGTTCATATCCAGTTGTGGGTCAAGAGTCACCCCCAGGTACTTGACAGAGTCTGCAACTAGCAGTAGGGACCCATCAGCCCCAGAGATCTGTAGTGAATCCAGGACAGCTTTTGTCTTGGCTGCTGAGCCAAAGAGCATGGCCTGCATCTTCTGCAGGTTAATCATAAGTTTATGATCCTGTAACCATGTTTGGATTTGGTCGAAGTCCGAGTTTAGTTCGGCGTTGATGGTAGAGATGTCCCGGGAGCTGGTCATGATGACTAGATCATCTGCGTACAGCACTGAGAACCCATGAACTGGAGCCGAGGGTAGCTCATTTACGAAGAGGAAGAACAGGAGAGGCCCTAGGACAGAGCCCTGGGGGACTCCGCAGTTTACCTGGGCAGGCTCAGACAGGGCCTTGTTGAACTTGGTGTACTGCTGCCTGCTCATGAGGTAATTACTGATCCAGGCACGGGCGGGGGAGGAGAAGCCAAGTGACAGGAGAGAGGAGCACAGTAGTGCGTGGTCAACCCGATCGAAGGCTTTCGAAAGATCAACAAAGATGACCCCAGTTAGTTTGCTTTGGTCAGCAGCAGACCTGATCACAGAGGTAACAACTGCTAGGGCAGTGGAGGTGCTGTGCCCTTTTCTGAACCCATCCTATGCAGGGGAGAGTAGGTTGTGGGTCTGTAGGTAATGGGAGAGCTGCGAGGTGACAACCTTTTCCAGAAGTTTGCTGATCGCTGACAGTATTGCCATGGGGCGGTAGTTCTTAGGGTCTTTTGGGTCACCTTGTTTGGGAACAGGGGTGACTTTGGCCATCTTCCAGATGTCCAGGTCTATACCCGAGGTAAGCGATGCATTGAAGATGTGGACAATGGGTTGGGCTAGTACAGTTGCCCCTAACCTAAGTAGCTTGGGCTCAAGGCAGTCGTGCCCTGCACCAGTGTGAGGGGAGAGGCCAGCAAGGAGCTTCTGGGCCTCCGTGTCCGAGATGATCTTGAGGTAAAAGGGCAGGAGGGGGGTTGTCTCACTGGGTGGAGAGGCCCGATCCTTGGGGTCATGAGGCAGTTTGGGGAGAGCTGGCAGGTCAGTGAACTGGGAGTTGAAGGCATTGGCAGTTGTGAGGGGGTTGTTGCAGTTTACCCCACCAATGTGCATGCCTGTGACCTGAGCTCTACTAGACCCACCAACCGCATTCTTAATGCTCTGACAGAATCTCCTCGGGTGTCTGGCTATGGAGAGCAGTACAGATTGACAGAACTCACTTTTTGCAGAGTGAATGGCTCTCTTGCATGAGTTCCTCAGCTGGCTGTAATCTTGGAGGTCTGAACTGGACACTTAGTACTTATATCTCTCCCAGCATGTATCCCTTTATTTCATGAGAGAAAAAGGGCCTCCATGGAGCCATTTTGTTGCAGTGCCCCTCCAACGTTGAGTTTGGAGTGGTCCCTCATTTGTATGACCTTGTGGGGGATTTTGGGAGGGGAGTTGCCCCATATGCAGTAGGTGGGAGAGTGATCTGATATAGCATCAGGGAGAACCCAGCAGGAGACAGTTTTCTCCGTTCTGTTGCTTAGCACCCAGTCAATGATGGAACCCTTGTCTTCTCTTGAGGAGGGCTTTGTGGGTTCAGAGATGAGCTGCCTGAGGGCCAGACCAGGCAACAGGTGCTTGTATTGCTGGACATTGCGGCCTACCCAGTTGAGGTTGAAGTCACCTAGGACTAGTAACTCGTTCGAGCCAACCTTTGGGCTAAGACTGTCAAGGAGGGAGGAGAGCCCTGGCACTCCACCCTTAGGGGGGTTGTAGGAACAGATCAAGTACACTTTTTTGGTGTTTCCTAACAGGAGGCGGGCATGCAGGAACTCACAAAGATGTGATGTAGATGGTGTGTGTCCTACGACGGAGACATTTAAGTGCATCTTGCAGTATAGGAGTACTCCACCCCCCTTTGTTCTCTGCCCTGTCTAACCTAATAAGGTTGTAGCCTGAGAGGGCACATACCGAGTCAGGTATGTGTGGCTTAAGCCAGGTCTCTGAGACCCCCATAATGTCAGGGTTATAATGAGCCACCCAAGCTGTTAGCTCAGCAAAGTTTAGTAGTAGGCTGCATATGTTTAAGTGCAGCAATCTCAAACCTTTGGCAGATATCCAGGCAGAGGGTGGTTTCGGGGAGGGACTAGTGCTCAGCGGACCAAGACTTTAGGCAGGGGCCTCAGCCTGGCCGTGGAGCACAGGGCAGCCTCTCAGCGGTGGCATCCTATCAGACCTCAGTGGGGGGGATGATAGCCGAGGCGAGATTAGTCCTGTGGGAGTCACAAGGCTCAGGGGCGTTGCAGTGAGCTCCCTTGGGCAGTTTACTCGGGGCTACAGTGCAGGCACAGGCTCCCCCTGAGGGTTAATTTAGCGGGTAGGTTTCAGTATTCTGGGACAGATATCTCTAGCAGAATTGACCTAGCTCCCAGTGATACAGAAGTAGTTTAGTTGTTGCTTCAGGCTTCAGGGATTGCAGTGCACGCCCATGCAGGTTAATTGTCTCTAAGTATTGGTACCACAGGATAGCAAGCTGTACCTATTTCGAGAAATTGCCAATCATGCACTGGATTTTACTGTCGGTAGGCTAGTAACAAGCTGAATCAAGTAAGGCTGACTCGAGTAAGTACAGTAATTAGCTACTAGCAAACTTAGTAAAGACAGGGTATGGACCACAGCGTGTTCAACTGTGAGAGTGCTACTAGAGCACCAGCTAGCTGGGTGCTGTACTAACCTGGGAGGAGACTACCATGTCAAGTGGGAGGAGCTAGCAGGCATTTAAGGGAGGGGGAACGGGTGGGTGGGTGGGACTAAAAATGTCCCCTTTCAGCAAGCAGCCCCATGTCCCAATGTGCAGCTCCAGAAGTAATTGTTCATTTCAGTCTCTTTTTCTTGATGCAGAGGAGGTCCGCCCGACCGAAGCAATGAGCCGGCGCCTCGACCCTGAAATTCCCTCGCAGTCCGTAGCAGGAGGTGGGACCCTCTGTGGAAGAGTCTCCCTCTCCTCCCTCGCAGCAGTCAGGAGTGAGCCACAGGGCTCAGTGGCCAACAATTTCAGCTAGCTGGGTGAGCAACGAAGCGAGCAGGGAGCCAATCAGGCGCTGGTGCAATTTTCAAAAGTTGGTGCCAGAAAGCTCCTCCACTGTGCCGCTGGAATGAAGAGTGTCCCCTTACAAGCAGCTCCTAAAATGTCCCCTTTCAGCAAGCAGCCCCACGTCCCGATGTGCAGCTCCAGAAGTAATTGCTCATTGCAGTCTCTTTTTCCCGATGCAGGGGAGGTCTGCCCGACCGAAGCAATGAGCCAGCGCCTCAACCCTGAAATTCCCTCATAGTCCATAGCAGGAGGGGGGACCCTCTGTGGAAGGGTCTCCCTCACCTCCCTCGCAGCAGTCAGGAGAAAGCTGCTGTCTTTCCCATACTGGGAGTTGAACCCGGGCCGTCTGGGTGAAAACCAGGAATCCTAACCGCTGGACCATATGGGAAGCATAGTCATTATAGGGGGTCACCAGTTATTATACCCCTTCACAGTGCAGTCACTCATGATGTAATAGTCTCCTTTCCTACCACTGGATTAAAAGTGGCTAAACTATGTTTGGTCCTAAGTCCAGGAGAGATGCAGTGGGAGTTGATCAAATAATGTAAACACATTTTTGTGTGATAACACCAGTGTAACCCCTAGATGGCGCTATCCCAGGGGCTACTACCCCTGCCTGATTTGCCACTAACAGGTTGAGGGGCCTGGATCCAATGGCGGGTGCCTCCACCCAGAGGTCAGGGTTTGCAATAGTTAAACTTACTTGGTCACAGCCCTCTGGGACACTGCAACCCCCCTTTCTTCCCACTAGTGGCCCACACAATATAGCAGAATTACCTTCACAGTATACACTTACCCCCAAGGCTGGTTCAGGCACCGGGACATCCTGTAAAATAAGATACAGTACAACAATCACAGTACAGTACTTTAACATAGACAAATACCTCAGGCAGTATAACTTTGTTGAAACAAACAGCTCTGATTTATTTAGGGGATATAACAAGGACAGGGGAAATCAGGTTAATTAGCTTATCACTTTACTATCTACCTATGGCTCTGCACAGGCCTATCCCTACCAGTTAACTTGTCCCTGGGTACCCAGGCCCTAGTGGCTAGTCCAAACCGTGGCAGCTGGTAGGGCCCTTTCACACAGAGAAAAGGAAAATTAAACAGTCAGCAGTACAGTAATTCCATTTGGATTTAATGTGGCAATTCAACAGGAGCTACCCCAATTAGTACTCACGACCTCCAAAGAAGATATGGTCCTTCAATGTCAGCAGGGCTACTTGATCTCCAAGAGACTCCTCACACATTTATATGGTAAAAAAGAAAGCACTATACCAGGCAGGCTGCATCTGTATCCCAATCTAATTACTGCACAATAACCAGGAGAACACACAGCAGATTCAGTTCCTGACAGACCGATGTAATTCAACAATTTCTTCAGTCTTCTACAGGGTGAGCCTGGTTTCTACTCTTCAGAGATCCTTTGATTCTTTTCACAGGACGAGTTCAGTCCTAACAAGCAGTTACACAAGTTGTAGACCGGAACTCTGGGCCTTGTACCGTTTTTTGACTGAAACTGTGCACTGAAGGAGCACAGGGTTTCTTTCCCTTCACTTTCAGATCTCAAACTGAAACTCCCAACAGACAAAACGGGCACTTCCTTTGAGTTCCTCCCAGTTCTTGACTGGATTGGCTGTCACTCACAATAGACTGCTGCTGTTGGTCCAAAAGGCACCAAGTCTAAACTACATCTCCCAGAGTCACTGCCCATACAATCCTCTTGTGGCTGGCTCAGATTATGAGTCCCAAGTTCTGATTCGTCCAAGGCATCATTTTAGAGCTAGTTTACCCCACACTGATTGGTCCAGTTCAGCAGTTCAAAACCAGAATGGGGAACTAGGCAGACAGTTCTGACTGCAAAGAAAGCAGGTTAGACAAACTGTAATTTTATTATTACTGTAAATGATTTCTGGCAATCAGTTACATCTTTCAGACAGGTTCCCTTGCACTCCTAGTGACTGCAAAAATGGGGTGAATTGGCAGCAGCTTGAGTGGTACTCAATCAAAGAAACACACAGTCCCCCATACAACTAATTATGTCTGCAAGCAGACAGCTCTTAAAGAGACAGTACCAGAGGTTCTAAAACACTCACTGATAAATGGCTTAAACGCCAAACACCATTCAGGCTTGGAGCATTCAAGCAAGCTCCTGGAAGTCTTTTGGGAACCCCCATTTGCAGGGGGGTTACACCCTTCCTGGCCTGGGAAAAGCTTGACGTCCGCGTCAAGCAAGTACCCCCATAAGTTTCAACTGCAACCATATACATTTGCATTAGGCTCACACATGTAATCATCAGTCAATACATCATTTTACCAAGAACCATTTCTGAAACATTGCAGTACGTCACTCTTTACACAGTATAACACACACATTGTACCATAACTCAAGTTATTACCTCTTGTACATGAAACCTGAAGAGAGGGGACCCTTCCCTATCAGTTACCTTGGGGCTGGATGGGGCAAGGGCACCATACTTAGAGGGCAACACAAGTAACTTGGAGTTAGCACTGATGCTCAGTTTGGGCAGTGAGCTCGGGGACACATACACTCCTTTATGGACAACATTGAGAGGCAAATCCACAGGCCTCCAAGGGAATCATAACTGAGGTGCACCACAGGCTTTACAGCTCGACCAGTCTTCTAGGGGAACTGTTACAGTCTCTGCACTCTGAGCCTCATTTTCAGCATTGTCCACACTTGTCAGGGAGTCTCCATGGGGTAGAGAGGCTAGAACTTGGGGCACTTTCAGCTCCAGGAGTTACAGTTTCTGAGTCCACAACATTTGGCTGCATGGAGAGCTTTGACACTGGCAGTGGACTGTCAGGGCACTCAAAATACTCTTCTTGTTGTGTATCACCAGTCTGCCCCAATCTATCATTTTCCTCCCTGAAAGCTCAAACAGTTCAACCATGCACAATGATTCCATTTCATCTGATCTGATGTTTGCACTTCACTTTCTGGGAGCATTGGCTCCAGGGATGAAGCTGGGGCATAGACAGTCCAGAAGGCCCAGCTTTGTCTCCAGTATTGACTAGGGATTGCCCTCAAACAATTGACTCAGTTCGTAAGAAGGATAGTATTCAAAGTCACTCTCACTTTCTTCTGATATGGACTGACAGTCATGCTCAACTGGGACTTGTGCAGGGGAACACTTTAACTCTGCTTCTGTAGGTGCAGACTTCCTTGATCTTTCTTAGCAGCAGCTCTAGTCACTGGTCCAGAGGGGCATCTTCTGGGGCTCAGACTCAATCAGGATTTGTCCAATGGGTAGTAAATGATTTCTATGCATTGTTTTTACATCTTTGAATTGTTCTCAGGCCTTACTTTGTACACTGGCAGATCATCTAGTTTGCCCACTACAATGTGAGGGAGATGGTGCCATCTGTCAGCAATCTTGTGTTTGCCATGCAGTCCCAGATTTCTTAGCAATACCTGATCTCCTCCTGGAGTTCCTGTGCTTTCACCTTTTATCATACCTTTCTTTGTTGGCCAGATTTCTTTTGGCAGCCATGGTTTGAGCCAGTTGGTACGCATGAGTTAGCTGGGCCTTTAACTTTTGCACATACTGTAAATAGTTGTCAGCTTGAACCCCATCAGGAGAGACCCAAACACACATCTACCGGTAGTCGAGCTTCTTCCAAACATCAGGCGGTAGGGGAGAACCCAGTGGCATCACTTTTGGTGCAGTTATAAGCATGTACCAGGGTGCTAATTTGTTGGCTCCATCTAGGCTTGTCCTTTGGGTGCAGGGTGCCTAGCATATCTAGCAAAGTGCGGTTGAAACGCTCAGGCTGTGGGTCCCCTGGGGTGGTAAGGAGTGGTTCTGGACTTTCTCACTCCCACAGAGAAAGCATCTCTTTGATCAGACGACTCTCAAAGTCTCTCCCTTGATCAGAATGGATTCTTTGTGGAGCCCCATAGTGAACAAAAAGTTTTCTACTGAGTACTTTGGCTACAGTGGATGCTTTCTGGTCTTTGGTGGGGAAAGCTTGGGCATATCTCGTGGAATGGTCAGTGACCACCAGCACATTACTGATATTTCTTTGATCTGACTCCAAACTCAGAAAATCAATACAGACCAGCTCCATGGGTGCACTGGTGGTTATGTTAACAAGGGGCAGCCTTGGAGCAAAAAGCTTTCCTCACAGCTTACCATGTTCGTATGTGTTGCTCCACATCAGCCCCCATCTTAGGCCAATAGAATCTGGATCTCACCAAGTCAAGTGTTCTGTCTATACCAAGGTGCCCCATGTGGTTGTGCAAGGACCTCAATACTGAGTCTCGAAGGCAGTGGGCAGCACCAGTTGTTGTTTGTCTACTTGTCCCCTCTGTCTACTGTTTCTCTATATAACAGTTTATTGATCAGTTTCAACTTAGGACCTTCTTTGTATAACAGTGCAGTTCTCAAATCAGTGGAGCGTAATTTGGACACATCTTTTCCTGCATAGAGGCTTCTAAAGCTGATTTGATCATAGGATCGCGGGATTGAGCCCCTCGAATACTGTCATTGTCCAGCTGAGGCAGCACCAATGTCTATTGCAGAAAAGTGGCAATAAGCAGCAGGTATGCAATTCTCAGAGGGTCCCAAGCAATCCACCATGCAGTCCACTCGTCCGTGGACATTGTTCCTCCCTGTCAAACTTCCGGCAGAGTGCCCGAATGTCAGGTTCTGCCAATCGGACCCAATCATTCTGGGGAACAGGCCTCCGGAGAGAGCATCAGCATCTATGTGGTTCAGACCTGCTCGGTATTCGAGGAGCATAGTCATATGTAGATAATGCAGAAAGCCACCTGTGGCCAGTGGCATCCAACTTAGCTGAGGTCTGCACATAGGTCAAAGGATTATTGTCAGTTTTACTAGTATTTTAGCCCCATACAAGTACTCATGGAATTGGTCAACAATAGCCACTTCAAAGCTAGGAACTCTAACTTATGTACAGGATAGTTCTTTTCGGATGGGGTCAGGCTTCTACTGGCAAAGGCCACTGGTCTCAGGCCATTCTCGTGCTCTTGGTACAACACAGCCCCCAACCCTTGCAAGCTAGCATCAGTGTGCAGGACGTAAGGTTTTCTTGGATCGGCATAGGCCAGCACTGGAGCATGGGTAAGTTGATATATGATCTCATGAAAAGCAGTCTCACAATCAGGAGTCCAGCGGGCCCCAAATACTTCACTCGGATGAAAATACACTCTTTCAGTCTTGAGGGACGCTGACTTTGGTATTTTTGTGGGTTGGGGATACCTTGAGTAAGGTTAAGTAAAGGCGGATCACTCTTGAATAGTCCTTGATGAACGCCGATAATAACCACAGAATCCCAGGAATCTTTGCAGTTCTTTTAGATTTTTGGGCTGTGGCCAGGTGGTCAAGGCCTCAACTTTACTTGGGTCGGTCTCTATTCCTCGGTGGATACTATGTGTCCCACATACTTTACTGATGTTTGAAAGAATTGACACTTATCAATGGACAGTTTAAGGCCAAAGTCCTCCAGTCGATCCAATACCTTAAATAATCTGCTCTCATGTTCCTCCAGTGAGCTGCCAAACACAATAACATCATCTAGGTATACCAGGCACTCTAGTAAGTTCATGTCCCCACTGCACGCTCCATCAATCGTTGAAAAGTGGCTGGGGCACCTGAAATCCTTGAGGCATCCTCATGAATCAATAGAAGCCAAGCGGACAGATAAAGGCTGTCTTCTCACGGTCCTCTGGGGCCATCGGGATCTGGTAGTACCCATCTGGAGATCCAGCACAGAGAACCACTTGCTCCCGCTTAGGCAGTCCAAAGCATCCTGAATGCGGGCATTGTGTACTGATCAGGATAGTCCGCCGGTTTAGGTGATAATCCACGCACATCCTTACTGTCCCATTCTTTTCCTCACTACCACAATGGGGGAAGCATAAGGGCTTCTGGATTCTTGTATTACACCAGCCGCTAACATCTCTTGCAGATGCCGTCTCACATCATCTATATCAGCAGGTGCCAGGCGTCGAGACCTCTCACGAAATGGTCTTTCGTCATGCAGCCGGATATTGTGCTCAGCTCCTTGCACGCATCCTACGTCCCATTCCTTTAAAGAAAACACCTGGTCTCTCTGGGCAAGCTTCTCACTGATCCTCACTTTCCATTCAGCTGGCAGCGGGGAGTTGCCGAAATCAAACAAGTCAGGCGTTACTCTGTCATTCTTCCTTGAACTCTTGCTGCTGGGTAGCACTGCAGTGTCTGCACAATGCACATTAGCCAGGATGCAACCTCTATTTACTCGAATGTCTCTTTCAGACACATTATGAACTTGGACCATTACCCTTCTGGCATAAGCATGGGCTCTAGCGGGCAAAATACTAGGCTTGACCAGCAGTCCCTCTGGCAATTTTCCATCTCTGGTGCATCCAACATTAATATTTTATTCTTAACATCCTTTCTGATACGGACCTCTCCTGTAAGGTACACTGGGCATTTGGTGCCAGGATCAGAGACTCAGGATCCTTCTTCCATACAATTCCGACCGGTTCCTCTGGTTCTATATTTTCAGCATCTCTCTGTGCCTCATAGGCCTTCTTAATTAAAGCCGAACTCTTAAAGCTCTACTAGTCTTTGACCCCTGTTTTCATAACACAAATGTGCCAGCCTTCTGAACATATGAGCATTTGTTCCAATCAACAAAGGGACACCATCATACAGTCCAGTGGGGGACACACTAAGGCTAGGGTCTCTACTTGTTCGCCACTCCAGCCACGGAGGTGGGAAAGACAGCCAAATTCGGATATACCAGAATAGGGTAGGCCTTCTCACTTAACCCCATACATGCAGTCCTTCTAATGGTTGTAAGGGTACGTCTGACAAATGCTTCTGATACCAATCTTGAAACATAATTGTCACTTGGGAGCCACTGTCTAATACAGCTCTTGTAGACACTCCATTTACCTTTACAGTGGTCTCCATGGAGGACCCACTATTCTGGACCAGTCTGGAGAGGCGGTAGTGGGGGCCTGGGCAACTGACCTTGCCACAAAAGGACGTGAATTAGCATTTTGGTGCCCTCACTGGGATCATTTCGTGCACCTCTTAACCACTGATTTGTTCTCCAAGCTCTCCTTGTAGCCTATATGCAACTTTGTCTCAGTGTCTTTTGGGATTGGCATTCCCTTTCATGTGCCCATCCTTCCCACAATTATAGCAAAACATACTTTTGGAGTTTGAGCTGGCGAGGTGCCACACTGGGAGCCAGGGGGGTATTACTAACTGGAAACCTTGGTGCCATCTCTGTCTGCGGCGTGATAAGCATTTGGAGACATCTCGTCAGTTTCTCCACTTCCATGGTCAAGGAATCGAGTTCGGAGCTGTTATCAGCAGGAGATACATGGGTGGGTATCCCCACCCCCATAGCAGATGCAGTCGGATATAGGTCGGGGCCCGTACTTGCAGGCGTGGCCTTCATAAAGGGACTGTTTTTGAATTCCCGGATCTCTCTCAACAGTTCGCCCCATTGTGGCATATCTTTTTCCTTATCAGAGCACTCATTGACTGCCAACCTCTGCCCCTGAACTTCACTTGATGGGCCACCCTCAGTCACTCGGGTCATAGCCACAGCTATTGGTGCAGGTCCCTCCGAGGTCGCTCTTTCTCAACTCCGAATTTTCTCATTAACTCATCATAGGAGGGTGGGGATTCCAGTCGATTTGCCAGGCGTAACTGAAGCAACAGCAGTTCTGAGAAGGGGCAGACTTAAGGATTCTGTCCAGTCTGGTTCGGTCCAGTTCAATCGCTGGCAAACTACCCTTTCTGAGGCATTCTTGCAACAATTTTCCAGCCGAGAGACATACACAGACAACTCCTCCCTTGGTACTGTTGTGCATTTCTTACTCTCCACCATAGGTCCTCATCAGAATCTGGGCTCCTACACACATTCTCCAAGGCCTCAAGATAGGCTTGTGCAGTCGCCTAGGGTTACTGGGCCTGCTTAGCACGGATGGTAGCCAGGGCAGGACCTCGGAGGCTCTCACTAACCCTCTTTCGCTCGCTTCCGAGCATTTGCCATTCTAGCAACTTGGGGCAACATAGTCTATCCAGGTCTCCCAGTCATCCTCCCTTGGGGGTGGGAGGGTGCCAGAGAAGATCCTCAACCTTCGTAAGAGTCGTGACTAATGGCAGGTGCAGAAATAGGAGTCTGCATTGGTTCAGCCACCATTACGGGTACTGGAGCAGGAGAGGGTGTTGGGGAGGAACACCCCAGGTGGCAAGAATAGTTTCTTCAAGTCCTCCACAGTTTTCCTTCTCCCAGCAACCATTTAGCAAATTTCTCCTCAAAAGTTTCAGATAGTGGTGGGGCTCATTCCCCGGGTCTTTACTGTCCTTAGTTATCTCTCCAAGCAGTGAGGGCTCCCTCTGGGGTAATGGTCTGTGGTACTTTGGAGCTATCTATGGGATCCTTAAACTCTACTAGGGCCAGGAAAGTGTGGGTGAGCAGATTAGCGTGCCGACCCACCACCACAGGATTTTGTAAACCTTCCACCTTGGAAAGTACTCCCTGCACAGTGTCCGTATTGATACCCAAGGGGATGTCCAGGATAAGCATAGCATTTTGGGGGTCGATCTCTCCCAGTACACCACTCCACCAGCCGGTGCACAGCCACTTCTGTCGGGGTACCATTTATTTATTTATTTATTTTTTTTCCCTTAACAGTGGTTTGTAAATATGGCCACAGAGGACACACAATCCCAGCGGTGAGCCTCAAGATGTAACCCCTAGATGGCGCTATCCCAGGGGCTACTACCCCTGCCTGATTTGCCACTAACAGGTTGAGGGCCTGGATCCAATGGCGGTGCCTCCACCCAGAGGTCAGGGTTTGCAATAGTTAAACTTACTTGGTCACAGCCCTCTGGGACACTGCAACCCCTTTCTTCCCACTAGTGGCCCACACAATATAGCAGAATTACCTTCACAGTATACACTTACCCCAAGGCTGGTTCAGGCACGGACATCCTGTAAATAAGATACAGTACAACAATCACAGTACAGTACTTTAACATAGACAAATACCTCAGGCAGTATAACTTTGTTGAAACAAACAGCTCTGATTTATTTAGGGATATAACAAGGACAGGGGGAAATCAGGTTAATTAGCTTATCACTTTACTATCTACCTATGGCTCTGTGCACAGGCCTATCCCTACCAGTTACTGTCCCTGGGTACCCAGGCCCTAGTGGCTAGTCCAAACCGTGGCAGCTGGTAGGGGCCCTTTCACACAGAGAAAAGGAAAATTAAACAGTCAGCAGTACAGTAATTCCATTTGGATTTAATGTGGCAATTCAACAGGAGCGACCAATTAGTACTCACGACCTCCAAAGAAGATATGGTCCTTCAATGTCAGCAGGGCTACTTTTGATCTCCAAGAGACTCCTCACATTTATATGGTAAAAAAGAAAGCACTATACCAGGCAGGCTGCATCTGTATCCCAATAATTACTGCACAATAACCAGGGAACACACAGCAGATTCAGTTCTGACAGACCGAGTGTAATTCAACAATTTCTTCAGTCTTCTACAGGTGAGCCTGGTTTCTACTCTTCAGAGATCCTTTGATTCTTTTCACAGGACGGATTCAGTCCTAACAAGCAGTTACACAAGTTGTGAGCCGGAACTCTGGGCCTTGCACACGTTTTTGACTGAAACTGTGCACTGAAGGAGCACAGGGTTTCTTTCCCTTCACTTTCAGATCTCAAACTGAAACTCCCAACAGACAAAAACTGGCACTTCCTTTGAGTTCCTCCCAGTTCTTGACTGGATTGGCTGTCACTCACAATAGACTGCTGCTGTTGGTCCAAAAAGGCACCAAGTCTAAACTACATCTCCCAGAGTCACTGCCCATACAATCCTCTTGTGGCTGGCTCAGATTATGAGTCCCAAGTTCTGATTCGTCCAAGGCATCATTTTAGAGCTAGTTTACCCCACACTGATTGGTCCAGTTCAGCAGTTCAAAACCAGAATGGGGAACTAGGCAGACAGTTCTGACTGCAAAGAAAGCAGGTTAGACAAACTGTAATTTTATTATTACTGTAAATGATTTCTGGCAATCAGTTACATCTTTCAGACAGGTTCCTTTGCACTCCTAGTGACTGCAAAATGGGGTGAATTGCAGCAGCTTGAGTGGTACTCAATCAAAGAAACACACAGTCCCCCATACAAACTAATTATGTCTGCAAGCAGACAGCTCTTAAAGAGACAGTACCAGAGGTTCTAAAAACACTCACTGATAAATGGCTTAAACGCCAAACACCATTCAGGCTTGGAGCATTCAAGCAAGCTCCTGGAAGTCTTTTGGGAACCCCCATTTGCAGGGGGGTTACACCAGTATGATGGGTAGTCCTTTTTCAAATTAGAGACACTTTGTGGCCTAAGGGGATTGACAGTGTCCCCTTTAAAATTTCATCATCTTAACTCTGGGAGTTGCTACCTTTCAAAACATGAGAAGGGTAAGGGGGACTGAAAAGTAAGGGAAGGAGAAAGTCCAAATTGGAGAGGCAAGGAGTTTCAAAAAACAAAAAAACATTTGGGGATTACATGATGTTGGATTGATGAGAATGAATATAATTGATTATGTAAGCAATTACACTCAACAGGGTGTGGCTTATTCTGGATAAATGCATGCCTAGGGAGTGCCTTACTGTCCCTAGAACTGCATTTATCCAGAATAAAATGGGTATATCATTATTACCATGATAAAGTGGGGGAAAGCGTATCTTATTAAACAGAATCCTAATTTTTATATAGTTCCTTCGTTTTTCACAGTCGTTGCATGTTCCCCAGTTGTCACTAGGGGCAGTGTGCTGTGTCAAGCTGTGTGACACTGAGGCATTAGGCCCATATGCTAGGCCACTGGCAAGACCACATATTTGTTTCAGTCTTTCCTACAGCACGCTGCCATCTGTGGTAGCACTGTCTGTGAAACTCCCGCTGGTCTCACCATCAGCAGGTTAGGAGTCAGAGCGAGACAGTGCTGGTGGGTCCATTAAGGATTGTGGGTTGGGAAAACAAGGCACAGGGAGCTTTTTTATTTTAAATAAACATGTTCTTTGGGTTTTTGTGCAGTGCTCTACTTAATTTTTATTTCAACTGAATGGATGACAGCAGCAGCCAATTGCTACACAAATGGTGGCCCGAAAAACTCAAATCACGCTCAAGGATATTGAAACATAGAAACTTAATGGCAGAAAAGGACCTCTCAGCCCACCCAGTCTGCCTCTTTGTCCTGCCTAGTCCCATTCTTCTGCTTCTCCCCCCTGTGCCCCCCCCCCGAATGCCGTTATGCCTGTCCCAAGCCTTTTTGAATTCTGTGATTGTTCTGGCCCCCATGACAGCTGCAGGTAGGCCATTCCACCTGTTCACCACCCTCTCTGTGAAGTAGTGCTTCCTTATGTTTCCCCTGACCCTTCCCTCTTCCATTCTCATACGTGCCCCCTGGCTGTCTGGCATCGCCTTCTTTGAAAAAAGCTACCCTCTGGTACCCTGTTTTTCCCCATAAGATATTTAAATGTTTCCATCATGTCCCCTCTCTCCCTCCTCTCCTCCAGAGTATACATATTCGGGCTCTCTGGGCCTCTCCTGAGGTCGTATTCTGCATCCCTTGCACCATCTTTGTAGCCTTCCTCTGCACTGCCTCCACCCTGTTCTTGTCCCTTCTCAGGTATGGTCTCCAAAACTGAACACAGTATTCAAGGTGGGGCCTCACCGAGGTATAGTGGTATCATTACCTCTCTCTTCCTACTGGCTATGCCCCTCCCCATGCACTCCAGTACTCCGCTAGCCCTCTCCACCGCTTTATCACATTGACTGGCCACCTTTAGGTCCTCAGATATAATCACTTCCAGGTCTCTTCTTTGTAGTCTTGAGCACCACCCCTCCATCGTATAGTCTACCCTTGGTTTGTTGCACCCCATGTGAATGACCCTGCATTTTTTAGCACTGAATCCCAATTGGCACGTCCTTGACCACTCCTCCAGCTTGTCTAGATCCCTCTTCATCCTGCCCACTCCTCCTTTGGTGCCCACCCGGTTACAGATCTTCGTATCATCAGCAAATAGACATATTTTCCATTCAGTTCCTTCTGCAGTGTCACCTATAAATAAGTTGAAGAGTAATGGCTCCAGGACTGACCCGTACCTCACTGGACATCCTCTCCTCATCGGAATAGACCCCATTTACCACCACCCTCTGTTTCCTATTCCCCAGCCGATTACTCACCCAGTTAACTATCTTCGTACCCACTCCCAGACTTCCCAGTTTGTTTACAAGCATCTTGTGGGGTTGTGTCAAATGTTTTGCTGAAGTCGAGGTACGCAATATCTACTGCCCCTTCCCCAATCGATCTCTCTGGTTACCCAGTCGAAAAAGTCCAACAGGTTTGTTTGACACAACTTGCCTGCTGTGAAGCCGTGCTGCCTTGTGTCCTGCAGGCTAAAGGCCTTTGAGTATCCCATGAGTCTCTCCTTCAGCAATACCTCCATAACCTTCCCCACCACAGAGGTCAGGCTGACTGGCCTGTAGTTTCCTGCCTTTTTTCTACTCCCGATCTTGTGGAGTGGGGTAACATTTGCCCTCTTCCAGTCCTTGGGAACCACCCATGTTTCCAGCAACCAGTTGAATAACTGTCCTAGTGGTGATACTAAAGGTTTTCTGGGATGCAAAGCCTTCTCTGTATCTGTCCCCTCCCTCTGGAACAGGCTCCCACCAGCTGTCTGCTTTTCCCCTCCCACGTGTCCTTCAAACACAACCTGCGATCCTGGCTCTTGACTGAATCTTCCTGCAGCTGTTCTCTAGACCATGCTAAGACCCATGATCCACCCTAAGCCCCCCCTGATAGTATGACACTCCTACTGCTGCTGTCCTGCCTCTATCCCTGATCCTCTCCCTGATCAGCTTTCATCCCTCTTTCCCTAGCCCTGACCACACTCATGCATGTTCTGCTGGTAGTCCCAAGCCAGCCTATGCAGCAAAACGTTCGCTCTCGAATTAACTCATCTTTCTATGTGGCATCTATACTAAGTTATACCAAAGCACACTAAGTCTTGCTTGGATTAGTAGCTCAGTTCTAGTTATATAATCTGCTGCTTTTGTGTTTGTAAATAATGTTTGCTGTACATAGCTAGAACTACCAAATTGTTATCCAGGATCTGTCTTTCTGCATCCATTTATGTTTGCTGTACGTACCATCCAAGTGGCTCTTTGCTGTATCATAATCATGCTGCTGAACATCTCTATATGTACTTGTATTACTGCTTGGCCTGGGTCATGACTGAAAACGGTCCTTTGGATCAGCTCACTTACCCGGTTACCAAAGACATAAATAAATAAATGTAAACCTTCGGGTCCCATCGCCTTGTCCATCCTCAGCTTACCTAGTTCCTCCAGTACTCTTTCCACTGTAAAAGGCATAGTGTCCACTTCCTCACCCCTAGTCTCCCTATCTGTCAACCACAGCCCCTCTCCATCCCTCTCCCCCGGAAACACCAAACAGAAGTATTGGTTTAATACATTCGCTTTTTCCTGATCATCTTTGATGCGTTTCCCCTCCTCTGTCCCTTTCAGTCTACTAATTCCCCCACTCACCTTTCTCCTATCACTGACATGCCTATAAAATGTCTTGTCCCCCTTCCTAACTTCTTTAGCTATTCTCTCCTCTGTGCCTTGGCCCTCCTGATTGTCCTCCCTGCTTCCCTCTGCCTGACCTTATACTCGTCCCTGTCCTCCTCTCTGTGTGTCTTCTTGTATTTTCTGAAGGCTGACTTTTTCACCTTTACCCTCTCCCTTACTTCCTTAGTAAACCAAAGTGGTCTCCTTTTCCTCTAGTTCTTACTAACTTGTTTGACACATAGGTGTGCTACATGTGTAATGGTCCCCTGGCCTTAATTTTAACCCAGATTTCCTCCACTTCCTCCAGTTTCTCTACCCCCTCAAGTGCTTCTTCCAGGCCTTTTTCCATCCTCCCAAAATCAGCTTTTGTGACGCTAAGGACCTTCATCCTCGTACGGCTTGGCTCTGCTCCCATGCTTATGCTATACTTCACTATGCAGTGGTCGCTACTGGACTGCACTATAGACACAGGTACTGGCGCTTTTTTTTTTTTTTGCCTGTGGTATAGTCTTAGTAAAAAACACAGATAGAGACCTGTCTTAGCCAATCAGGATTCAGAACTGTCTGTACCCATTTTATAAACTGAGATTATACAATGTGGTCTAAATATCTCCAGTAATCTGATTGGCTAACTAGGGTCTTTATCCATGGATAAATCCTACAGTAACCCTCGAATAAAGATCCAGTAGCCAGACAATTCTGTTTACAAAATCAAAACAAAAAAAAAATCACTGTTTCTGAAAAGTTCTGTTTGGCCACCATCTTGGATCTCGCTTACAAACCAAATCCAGTTTTAAAAATGAGAAAAGCACTAATCTATACACATATAGAAAACCAATACTTGAAACCACCAAAAAGACCACAGTACGTCTCTTACCCTGCTTTTTTTAAGCAACCATCCAGTGTACCTCCAGTTCAAAACCAAATAACAGCCTCACTCACACCACGACTCTTTCTAAATGCCCTCCTGCCTAGAAGCGACCACTCACTCGTATCCGCACTATTTGAACCCAATCTGTTTGTTCAAAGGTCAGCATCAAAAACCCGAGTAACTTCTACACAGTACACCATTTTAGCATAAATGTTAAGTGCACTGCTGTCCACTCACAGCACACTCTGCAAATTCAAATAGTAGGCAGACCACTGTCCGCTCGCAACACACTCTGCAGCCCAAGGAGCTCGCCAGCTACTCACCTTGCAACAGCTCAGTCCTTCAGGACCACAGGCATACATCAACCTCATTCTACCTCTTAAAAAAAAAAATCCTGCTAGAACTGTGTGGCTGAGTTGGGGGAAGCACTTGGAGGGGTGGCGTGAGCGCATCTCTCTTAACTCTGTTCTACCTGGAAATGGCTATTGAACCACAGAGGAAGGATATATCGCAAACATTAATAAAACAGTTTTATTAAAAACAAACGTCTCTTTCATGTTTGTTTCTTAAACCCTTTCTTCCTTCAAATTGCATAATCACCACATGCCGGGATTCTCTACAGCTCCTGACCACCTGCCTGGTCCCCTTGCCCTGATTCCACCACAGGTACTTGCCACTTCCACTCACTCCATACGTTCTCCACTGGGGCTCTTTTCCAATTGGTGTGGCCCCTTCTGTGCTGAACGCTGATTGGTCTGCTGGCTGTGGGCTGCCCTGCTCATTGGTGTGCCATTCCTTTTGGCTTTCTGGATAAAGACTGCAGCGCCTTTTCAGCTTGATTCAAACCTGTTGCTAATACTTTTAGCTGCCTTTACTGCTCAAGGTTTTTCTCCGCCCCCCACCCTCCCAGGCCTCCATTAAATATACAGTAGCTTCTCCTCTTGGTCCCCCCTCTTCTCATTGGCTGCTCTACAACTCTGTCCTGAGCTGAAATTAAACTCAGAGGTGTAAGTGATCCCAATTTGCTGATTGTGTACTACCCTTTCTAGCCTGATCAAATTACCTGCTGCCTAAGCTCTCAGTATTACCTAGGCTGCTAGCCCTGCGTGTTTTCCTTACACAAGTATACTTTCTGTCTCACTATGTGCACTTGCTTCCTAGTGCGACTGCCATCTCACGCCTGCTCCTCAGCTTGATCCCCCTCTACCTAGCTGGGTCTTAGGTGAATTGCTCTTGTGGAGTTTGGCCAGATCCCCTACTAAGTATACCCTTTTTTGGCTGTCATTCAACCTTATTGGGACCTTGAGCTGTTAGTCACAGCCCCACATCCTTCTTTTTTCGCCCACTACCAGTGGTACCAGTCCTCTCCTTCTGTCAGTAAGACAACTAAAAATGACCTACTGATGTTACTGTATCTTGCAATCACACCACCACTACTACTCTTGTCCATGCCTACGGCACTCCAAAATAAAGCAACCCCCCCCCCACTTTGTACACCAAGATTACTACTACTGCTCTAATCTCCTGATACTTCCTGCTCCCTGCTACGACCCCTCCCCAGTGCTACTACATAGGATCTGGATCCACTTGGTTGCCCATGTGCATAAGAAATGCCACATGCACCTACATGCCCACAAGCTCTGGTACTTTTTCCTACTTGCTATCCTGCTCTCAGGCAATGTTCAACTAAATCCAGGACCAACTAATGTTCTACCTGACACTATTAGCAATGCTAAAGGTCTTATCATAGCACATCACAATATCAGGAGCCTTGCTCACAATCGTACTGAACTTGAATCTTGGACCACCCTATACAAGCCTGATATTATATGCCTAACCGAAACGTGGCTAAAACCATCCATACCTGATTCTCTATGCCCCCTTCCCCACTATAACATTCTGAGACTAGACAGGGCTGTACCCAAAAGGGGGGGTGAAACAGCTGTCTGCTTTAGAGATCACCTTGATGTCTCTGCAGTAAAGACATCTGTCCTATGCCACTGTGAGGCACTTCATGTCCGGCTCACTCTTGGTACCAAAAAACTTCACATCGTGTGTGTCTACAATCCCCCACCAAATGGGCAAGTTGGGCTGGATGAGTTACTGGAACAAATCGCATACCTTGTCAGAAAAAAACAAGGTCCTTATACTTGGGGACCTAAACATAAATTAGCTGGGCAGTAACCAAACCACAATAATGACCAAGTTGCAGAGTTATAACCTGCACCAGCTTATAGGTGAACCTACCCGAAATGCCCTTCACTCCAACGCAAGCACGCTACTAGACTGGATAATGACCAATCACCCTGAAAATGTAATTGCCTCTGGAATACTACCAGATGCCATCACTGCTCACTCCCCAACGTACTGTATCTGGGGTAAAAGCAAACCTACCCAGATGGGACCTCGCTTCATTACCTTCCGCAACTATGCAAATTTTGACTCTCAGTTTTTCCTGCACGACATTGCCATTACTGGTTGGTCCTCCATTCTCTTATCCAGTGATGCTCAGACCACCCTGGACTTTTTCTTGAATCTCTTCCTAGTGCTCCAGGATAAGCACTGCAAACTTGTAACCCGTCAGGTAAAAAATAGGCAAACCCGCTGGTTGAAAGCTGATATACTAGCTAAACTTAAGCTAAGGGACAAAAGCTGGCTCCATTATAAAAACTCAGGGCTAGCCTGTGACCTAAATACCTACAGGGCTCTGTGTAATGCCTGCAAAAAGGACATCAAAAAAGCCAAGAGCTCTTACTGTAAGGACCTGCTGACCAACTCCTATGGTGACCCCAAAGAATGTTGGTCTCACATTAAATGCTTTCTTGGTTCAAATCTGGCATCCACCCCTAATGACATGTCACTTGATGGGGTACACTGTAATACTCCCAGAACCATTGCAAACTTTTTCAACAATAAATTCTTGGACTTAACCAACTACACCTCCTCTTTCTCTGCCCAACCAAGTGTATCCACCTGACCTATTGCAAACAGTCCTCAGTTCCTTTTCAAATCAGTCACAAAATGTGAAGTACAGTAATTAGATTGCTAAGCAGTATCCAGTATCTTGGACTGCACAGCAGCTAGCTTGGACAATCTAGAACCCAAGCTCCTTAAGATTGCAGTCCCTTTTATCACTGCTCCCCTAGCCAGGATTTTCATGCTCTCCCTGTGCCAGGGCTATATCCCTGACATATGGAAAGTAGCTAGGATTACTCCAGTTTTCAAAAAAGGAGATCGTAAAGATCCCTCAAACTATAGGCCCATTGCCATCCTGTCTGTCCTAAATAAAATTCTTGAGAAGCTTGTAGCTGCCCAGACAATTGACTTCTTACAGAAGCATGATCTACTCACCACTGCCCAGCATGGTTTTTGTGAAGGCCACGTCAGATACTTAAATGGCTATGGACTCCGGTCTCCTCAGCGGTGCAGTTTCCATTGACATGACTAAGGCATTTGACTTAGTTGATCACTCCATCCTTCTAGCCACCGTGGGATCACCAGGCTTCTCAACTAACGTTGTAAGATGGTTTGGGAACTACCTATCTAAAAGGTCTCAAATTGTGAAATACAACTCTACCCTGTCGGACAAAACCACCATAAATATTGGGGTGCCACAAGGCTCCATCCTTGGGCCCATACTTTTTTCTCTTTTCACAAATAACATCTCTACTGACCTCCACAGCACAGCCTCCCTGCTATATGCCAATGACATTGTGCTGTATGCTAATGCTAAAAGCATTGATGACATAAACAATCGACTCTCTCTTGACTTCCAGCTAATACAGAAGTGGCTATTTACTCAAAAACTTGAATTAAATGAGCCTAAAACCCAAGTTATGCTCTTTGGATCAAATGCAAAGCTCAAGCATGCCCATCCCAAATTTAAAGTCACCTCCTTAAATGGCTCAGCAGCTGGGGTAGTAAATGTGTTTAAATATCTGGGCGTTACCCTTGATCCATCACTAAATTTCAACTTAGACATCAATCAGACCTGCAAACTGGTAAACGCCAAACTTGGAATAGCCTACTGAACCAGCCATATGCTCACTCCCTCAGCAAGACTTGCCATTGGCTGTGGCATACTCCCACCATCATTTACCTATGGTGTTGCAACATATGCCTCTGCATGCAAATCAATCCTTCGGAAATAGGATGGTACATATAACAACATCGTATCAATATGCGTCCTCCTCACATTGGCGGAAACACCACTGTCTCCTCTATTCTGACCTGGGATGGCTTCCTCCCACTGAAGTAAGGCTACGTGCTTATGGCTCTATCATTGACAATATGGTTCGTCTACAAATACCTAAATCCCTGGCAGGCCTTTTCCAAAACCTGACACCTTGCTATGGATTGCGTTCCACTGACCAGGCCCCTGTTTTCATCCCCAGACACAGCACCACAAAAGGTGCTAGTGTTTTCGCCTGCCATGCCCCAAATGCTGGAACTCCCTTCCACTAGCCTTGCGCCAATCACCATCCCATGCATCTTTTAAAAAAGGGTTGCGTAATTATCTTGATACTTCCCACAAATGCTCCTGTTTCAAACTTCCCTAGCTCTTTCCATCCCAGCCTTATCTCTCCTTTCCAATCTGCCCCTCTATACGCAGTGCACTTCTCCTCTACCTATTTACCCTGCCTCCCACCTCACTTCTCTCATCCCCTTTTTGTGTCTCTTACTACTATCACTTACTATTATCCCTCCCCAAGTTAACTATTCAATCCCTTATTAGTACAAAAAAAATGTTTAACCTGTTGTGTTTCTTCTTCCTCAAAGCAAATTGTGGTGTAATCTTAGTTATTGTACAGCTCCTGTTTTTTTCTTTTCCCACACTGTTACCACAACTTTTTGCAACCTGCTTGAAAGCTGTTGTCAACGATTTTTGTTGTACTTGTATTGGAATGTCTTTCCTGTATTGTATTCCCCCGGGTCGGGCCTAAAAATAGTCATTGCTATGGCTAGTGCACTTACCCGGTAAACATAAACTAAATAAATAAATACTTCACTCAAGAGTGTGGGTTATTTTGGGGTTTACCCACTTCTTATGTGGTTAAGTCACTTGGCCTGTGGCCTCATGATTAAACCACACCAGGCGTGGGTAAATCCCACCATAACCCACACCAACAAGCTGGTAACATCACACTACGTAAGGGTGGTGATGTCATGTGCACAAGAGTGAAACTAGTGTCCTCATGATGTCACTACCCACGTGAGGTGTGAGGGAAGTTACCAGTGAATTCTTCGCTCATGTTTTGTTTTGTTATATATACAGTAATATCCGATCAGACTGTTTCTGAATGTAGCATTTTAAAAAATATTAAGATAATGAGTTACTCACAGCACCATTTTGAAATGATTGCTCATGAAGGATTTTTGGACTTCATCTGTCCTAATCAGTTCATGCTCCAGGCTGTGGTTCCAGTTGGCTGGAGCATGACTCTGATTAGGGCAGGTGTTCGGGATAATTAATTCACATTCTAAACTGTGAATTATTTATCCAAACGTTCTAAGCAGTGGATTATCGGGTTTCAAAAACACAGCAGAAACAGGTTGACCATGCATTTTAAAGTTATCAGTTCTCACCGCATGTAAACACACAGCAACTGAGGATTTTGAATACTCTGATTGCAATCCTTTTGTAGCAGTTTCAATAGTAAAAATAGAATCAATTCTCAGTTGCTAATGTTTGATGATCTTGGACAACTTAATTATCCAGCAATCAATTGTCAGGTTTCAAACTGTAATCCAATTCTGTTTACATGACCTATAGAACTTGATTACTGAGGGATCTAATACTCATTATATGGATATTCCCTTTGAGATAAGGGCGAGCTACATGTGGGCAATTGCCTTACTTGGTTCAGAAATTCCCATGAATTCTATGAATGTGAACAAACATTTATAGAAATCTGAGCAATCCTAGTGGCTGAAGGATCAAAAATAGCATGTAATTATTGGTCATAATTACACTCCAGATGTAAAAACCAAAAAAACAAGGTTATGCATCAGTGTGTGGTCTGAAAACAGAATGTTAATATTAAATGCACGCTGAAATTAGAAACTAGAGTTAGAATCGACAATTTGACCATAGGTCTTCTTCAGGAATCATCTAAAAGAGGAAAAAGTAAAGTTAGTCCACTAACGTTACATAACTTTGCATTTTTCTCTTTTAGATAATTCCTGAAGAAGACCTATGGTTGAAACGTTGATTCTGACTTCGTTTTCTGTTTTCAGCGTGCATTTAATATTATAATTACACTCCTGTACTAGTTTTCTCTGTGTCAGCCTGGTGAGAGGCACCCCACGAAAGAATAAGTACACCCTAGATTTATACTGTTTAACCTAGACGAACAAAGTGGATGATTTGATACCTTTTATTGGACCAACAAGAGATTTACAAAACACAGGCTGTCAAGCTATACAGAGCCCTTCATCAGACAATGGCAGCTTAACAACAAAATAAAAAAATAAAAAAACAGCAAACTTAAATTCATTGGGTAGGACTGATAAATACATTTACACATGTGTGCAACAGTTTCTGTTGATAACGAAGTGGATAACTGCATATGTACAGAGACAAAAAAAGACTTTGTTTTTGATGAAGGGCTTTGTGTAACCTGAAAGCTCACTTTTTGTAAATCTCTTGTTAGTCCACTAAAATTAATCAAATTGCCCACCTTGTTCATCTCTTTGTACAAGGACCTATTATGGCTACTAACATTTCTTCTAATGTTTAACCTAGAAACTGCCAGTCATTCTGCCACTCACTGAGAAAGAGAATGGGCATTAAAAAAAAAAAGACCCCACTGCGGCCCATTGCAGCAGTGAATTACTTGCAGCCCTGAACAGACAGTGCCAGAGTGAGAAAATAAATGAAGAGCAGATCTTCTGTGTGCTTAATCTGGTGCCCTGAAGTATGACACCTACAAACAAAATTTGAATCAATATACATAAACCATGGACATGCTGACCAAAACAAACACCTCCCTCCTCTGATGTCCTCTGGATCGTCATCCGTCGCATCAGAACTCCTCCCCACTACTGATTTTGAATTACCAAAAAGAAACCAGAAGAACAGTAACATGGAAGAGAACTGCACAATCACAGGCAATATTGAGTTCAGTTTTGAATAAACATTGAATGCAGTGTTACTGCTGTTGTTGTTGCTGTTGCAATTAAATGTTTTGGCGGTTCTTGAGTTCCTCAACAGGGGCCACTTTATATCCTGAATGTTAAAAAATTAAAAGTTAAGAATACTTTGAGAACAAGCAGGCATTTTAGTCAGTTTTGAAAATAATTTTGTCCGCATGTTATAACTGCTTTAAGATATGTCAGGGTTGTGTGATTTTGCATAATATTTGCACTTGTTCTTGTGTGTTCAGAGGCTGTCAGTGCAAGCACCTCATGCCTAACAACACACTCAAGCTATGCAATTATTATTACATAATCACACACCCGTGCATGTCTTATTGCTTACATAAACAAGTTATGCAGTGAATGTACACAGGGCAAAAAGTGCAAAATAACATTTTGCTGTTTTGTATGTTTGAAGGATCCATACAGTTAAACAATCCCATTAGCAAGTTACCAACTACCAAAACCTAGAATCAATGCAGTTGTACTGATGCACTTCAGTTGCTGTATTTACATAATCCAGAACTCGATTACCTGGTAATCAATGTTGGGTTTCAGCTTTGCTATGTTTTCTTGCACTCAAACTCGATTACCTGGTAATTGGTGCCAGGTCTCAGATTGCAATCAGATTGCGTTGGCATGAGGAATCGAATACTCAGTAATCAAGTTGCTTGGTGCATGTAAACAGCAGAATGTGCAAAAAGAAATGCACAAACTAACACGTTGCCATTCTGCATGCTTGAAGAATTGATGCAGTGCACAGATCCCATTTACGAGTTGCCAACTTCTAACAACTAGGGCATCTGTGCACTTGTATTGATGCAGTCCAGCTGGATTCCAGTTCAGATCCTGGATCATTGAAACCAGCATTTACATGCACTGAATACTTGATTGCTGACTAAGTGATTACTCGGTAACCAAGCTAAACGATGTGTGTCAATGGGGTAATCGTAATCCAGTCTTGTTTACTTATACCACAGAACTCCGTTCTGAGGATCAGATACTCCGTAATGGAGTTACCTGGTACAGGTAAACAGGACAAAAAGTGCAAACTAAAATGCTACCATTCCATATGTGTCGTGCCCACGTGAGTCAGGTTGTGAAGAGGGAGCTGGGTCTTCCTCACAGGTGCAAATGCCACCTCAAGCAGGTGTTGTGGCAAGGGGACACTGTAGTTTCCTAGGTGAGTGGGTGGATGGAGGCACCCAGCAAGGTGAGGCAGGAGTCGTACTCAGAGTCCAAGTGCAACAGGAATTTATTCAGCAAGAAGTTGCCAAGAGTCACAGGTGTACGCTTTCGGCTAACCACAATGCAGAAAAGGAAGCAATAAGGAACTGTAATAATTAATGAGAAAGTAATCACTGTATATCTGAACTGCGGTGTACCTCGACTCTGCAGCAGCTGTAACAACAACCTTGTGGTACCACTGTTACCTGGTCGACCAGTACTTTGACTGTACTCTATGCATGAAATCAATTTACTGTACATGCATAAAATCAGAATAACATTTGAGTCCCTTTAGAGTCTAACTCAGGACATGGAGGAGGATAAAGTGGGGGAACTGAGGTGTTAGTGGGGTACCTGGATTAAAGGGACAATGAATGTAGACATGGACTGATACTTCAGCAAGAGGCCTCAATTTGGGCTCCAGGACTTAAGAATGATTTTGCAAACAGACCATGGGTTCATCAGCTAAAAAACCTCTAGTATAGCCAGGACAAGAGAAAACAAAAGCACCACTTGTGAAGATTATTCGGCACAAAGCCTTCCCTGGGCTACTGAGACAAAAGGAACAGGCTTGCAATGAACAGAAGATCCTTCACCATGAACCCTTCTCAGGGCTGGTGGGACAAGGGGAACAGACTTAAAACTTGCAGAAAATTCTGTGGCAGAAACCCTTCCCAGGGTTGCCAGGACATGAGGAACAGAAGATGTGGTGCATAAAAGGAAAGAATTCCAGGCGATGATCCAGGGTGCCCATCTTTGGATGATGCCTCAGGATACAGGTCTCCAGATGATGAAGCTGGATGCTGGTCCTGAAAGGGAAAGAACCCACATCACTACCTGATAAAGGCCCTAGCTACCGAGCCAGTGCAGCTCCTATACTTCCTTTACGTCTTATTGGGATAAGGATGAACTTGGTAGGGTGGCCTGTTCTGACTCGCCGAAAAACTAAACTGGGTCGACTGTCCCAAATTGTAATCTATAAGGAGATGGGTGTCACCAAAAGAGATGCAGAGACAGTTTTAATTAGCCTGACACTAGGCGATTTTTAAGTGTTTGCAGGAAACGGTGTCACAAATAACATGATTGGAATACACACTGATTTAGACAGTTCTTCAAGCAGATGAGCACACAAATGTTAAGACAGTTCTATAGCAAATGACATCAAATATTCAAGCAGTTCATTTAGCAAATGGGGCACGCAAATGTACAGGCAGTTCACAGCAAATGGGGCACACAAATGTTCAGGCAGTTCATAGCAAATGGGGCACACAGGTATGCAGGCAGTTCGCAGCAAATGGGCATCAAACATCCAGGCAATTCATTTAGCAAATGGAGCACAGAAATGTGCAGGTAGTTCATAGTAAATGAGGCACACAGATGTTCAGGCAGTTTGTTTAGCAACAGGACACAGAAATGTGCAGGCAGCTCATAGCAAATGGGGCACGATGCCTTTAAATGCAGTTCAATAGGCAGTTCAATGTGTGTTCCGTTGTGGCCAGTGCCACTGAAGAGAATTAATTCAATGTCCTATGAGATATAGGAATATGTAGAGTTTCTGTCAGCTACAGTCAATCTGTTGTTCTGCAATTGCCTTGTGCCAAAATGTGTAAACCTTGGGGGTCCACCCTTGCTTTAGAGAACATCTTTTGGAATAAAGTCACACTCTAGAACCCCAACCTGGTTTGGACATTCATGTTACTGCTTCCTGTGTGGAGTTACTGGGTACCCCTCCAGAAGTATAGATCTAGCATAGCCTTAGCAAAAAGTTCTCTCCTCAGGATCTGGTTTTGGTCATAACTGTATTTGCTTTTGTGCACCCCCAACCCTTTCCTGACCTCTAGAAGTGATGAGCCTGGTATACATTCCCAAAGTTAGGGATGGTACCAATGTCCAAAGTGGTTTGTTTGCCCAGTCAAGGGTCCCCAGAAGTAGCTAACTGTGTAAAGTAGCGGGGGGGGGGGGTTTACACCTGTGTACACTTTTTTGAGTGTGACAGTGCCTATTCCATAGACAGCACACTTATAAGGTAACACTCGTCTCGTACACACTAATGACAAGTGTCAGTTAAACGTTCATTTTCACTCATCTATTCTAGGCTTCAGGTTTTGATTATGTACCTGTGTGAGGCTACAAGAATGCCTGACTTGCCATTGTTGGCCATTGAGACTGCCACATTGTTGGCAGCAGTACACAGTCACTTAATATTTGTACTGTATGTAACTTTAAATATGATTAGACAAGAAAGGGAGCAGTTTGGGGAGGAATTAATGGCTGAATCTGCTTCATTTCATGCCAGAGGATGACTGTATTAATGTCTCTAATATAATGGTAACAACAATGTATAGGCAAGTCAGTCGGTCATGTTGGGTGCATCGACAGTCTGCTGAATGGTGGGATACCACTGTCCTAATCAATTTTAGTGATGCTGATTTGAGAGAAAATTTCAGAATGTCAAGGGAATCATTCTATGACCTTTGTACACTGGTAGAAAATGTTATGAACCCTGATGCCTTTCCAGTTCAACAGCCTGTGCCCCTGCCAAAGCGTGTGGCTATTATACTGTACAAATTAGCCATCTGTGCAGAGTACCGTGTGATCGCTAACCTGTTTGGTGTGCACAAGAGCACGGTGTGCAAATTTTTGTATAAATGCTGTGAAGGTATAGTCGAGTATCTTGCACATAAATATATACTTGCCTCAAGTTGACGAGGCTGC
Source organism: Neoceratodus forsteri (assembly GCA_016271365.2). Taxonomy (NCBI): domain Eukaryota; kingdom Metazoa; phylum Chordata; order Ceratodontiformes; family Ceratodontidae; genus Neoceratodus; species Neoceratodus forsteri. Next base: position 275,584,407 of record CM028138.1, on the reverse strand, counting down.
AAGGATTGCTGCTTGGTTTAAGGCAAACTATGGACTACCTCAGGTGTTTGGCTCCATAGATGGAACTCGTCTCCCAGTATTGCCTCCTTCTGATGGTTATAGAGAGTTTATAACTAGAAAAGAATGGGCTTCCTATATTCTACAAGGAGTTGATGATCAGTATTGGTGAGTGTAATGTTTTTATTATGAAAGGTACTGTAACAGTAACAACAGAGAAGCCACTCATGTAAGCAGTAATTCACAACAGGGCATGTGCTGTTGTGAGGTTTACACACACCTTGATCACTATGTCATGAAATGCAGCAGATTCACATTAAAGAGTTGATGGGAACTGTCATGTGTCTGGCACCCCCGAAACATATATTATGAAATGGGTAGAAACAATGCTGGTTCCTGATTGGCCAAGAGCAGCTTTCAGCTGGGCTGTTATCCCAGCTCAATGGCCTAGCTGAAAGTAATATGTTTAAAAAAGGCATAAAATCTACTAAAAATAGCCCGTTTAATATTCGCAATAATGCACTCCATGGGATGTGTTATGGTGGGCTAATGCCCCTCCCCAGGTTGTGGAAGCACTGAGCTATGCATCATGCTTCAACCCACCAGAGGTGGGCCATTATCCTACCATAATGCCTCCCATGTTATGCCTTATTGCTTAATTATAGTTGCCCTAATCCAGTGTTAATAACTAAAAATAATTCTGTGTGGTTCAGTCCGGTACAAAAACTATTGCATTCCTAATGTGTACAATTTGAATAAACAGTGCCATTTCCCGAATCTGCCATCACGCACCCAGGCAGTCCCTCCCCCCACATTCCCATAATGTGATGTCAGAAAATGAAGGCTGTGTGGGTGCTTAGTTGACTTGTATGGGTGCAATTTGTCTATTATCTTTTAGCACTATTTAGAGGCGCGATTTAGAAAAAAATTTGAATCGACCGCTTAGGTAACAGTTGATGTGTTTATAACACAACTCTACATAGTACTAAAAGCTATAGAAAAGTCTTGCTTTAATTTTCAGTCGTCTCAAAACTGGGCCTACGGTACCTGTCTGGTGGCACGTCTGCATGTTTAGGAAACGTCACTTTCTTTCCCGTGGGACACATTAGGAATGCAATAATTTTTGTGCTGGAATAAACCATGTGGAACTATTATTACTTCTCAACACTGGTGCAAGTCAGTTATCATATTTTTTTTGTGGGGGAAATGGACATATGACAGTGTGCACCAACTCTTTTATCATACAGGAATTATGTAAATACCACTACTATAAATGCCGTGAAGTGGATTATTGCAAATATAAAATGGATGCATTATTAACATGTACAGTAGAATGAAAATGAATCAAATTCAAAGAAAGTTAAAATTAAATTATCTGAATCTGTGCAATTTGTCTGTTGCAGGATTTACACACAGTAACATTACATGTTATGACCAGTGAGGTTACATGTTTTTAGGACCCATTTTGTAATTTTTTTTGGGGGGGGGGGTTTACGTATTATTTTTATGTTCCTATCTCCTCGGTTGGTGGTGTTGCCTATGGTGCCTCTTCTGTCCCTGGCTTCTGGCACCCCACTGGATGCTGCTCTCATTGTCAACCTCTTCCTCTTACACGCTACCCAAGGTCTGGACACAGCGGTTATGTACCCTGTACACTGGGGAGTTCCTTGTGTGCTGGGCTGGAGGGAGAATCCTGGTGCGTCCTGTGTGATGCAAGTAGGCCAAAGCCTCATCACACTGGATGGTTCCTTTTTTCTTTTTGATCCCCTTCTTTTAGTGCAGGTGTGCACTGACATCTAGGATGTCTCAGCGTGTGCACCCACATGCTGCATGTCCGACGTCTGCCCTGCCATCCTCACACTCCAAGTTGCCGCACACCACACCCTGGTTGTCACCAGGTGCCAGTGCTGCAGCGGCTGTCCTCCCCCACTCTCCCAAGGGGAGGAGAGCTGTCCTTTGGATGTTCGATATTCTCCTCCCCAGCAGACCCCATGGTAGGGCGAGCTCACTCCCGAGTTCAAGAGGGGGATACAACAAAAATCTCACAGTAAGTCATTATCACTCAATTGTTTTGACAGTCAGCTAGTGTGCATGCTGTGATCAAGGGTAGAGTGATTAATTCACTAGCTTTCAGATTGCTGCACTTGGCTGTCTTATTTGTCCAGTTAAGACCAGTGTACTACAGTCATTTCACAACATTTTGAGTGTCTGTATCCAACACTGCAGTGACAGAGTGCTATGATGCATACAGGGTCTGCCCAGCCAGGTTGTCTCTCAGCTCTGTACTTTCCTTTGATACCACTGCAGACTAGACTCTGAAGTGACCATCCATAGACCCATAGCTGCCATTACTGACTGGTGTAGGGGTCCACAGCTCCTCTTAATGGATCACACCAGTCAATGCCATCCATGCAGTCCCACCCTTATACCACCCAGCATGTCATTCCATCCTAAAAACAATGATTTGGAGCATGTATGGTACAAAACAAAACTTTAATAAAAATATATAACTTGAAAGGTTAAAATATGTCTTCCTGGTGTGCATTGATCATCCTATATAGAAAGAGAGGTAGTACAGCATCATGCCTGTGTACGGTCTCTTCTTGGTTGATAGAAGGACACTGTTCTGAAAAATTTGTTATTGTTAGGCCAGAGCATGTTAAATCAATACTTTATTCACCCTGGATGAGAGGAGGGATATTGGGGTTATGATTGAAACGTTCACGTTCTTGATGGGGAACCACAAATCTGGTGCTAATGAGGTATTTAATCTGAGGAAGGCAAGGGACACAAGGGGGCACGGGCTAAGATTAGAGGGCAGTAGATGTAGGAGAGAGATGAAGAGACATTACTTCATGGGAAGGGTGGTGTTGAAATGGAACACCCTACCAGAGTGGGTGATTTCATGTAAGATGGTGGGTAGTTTTAAAAAGGACATGGGACAAGACATGGGGAGGATCTGGGTAAGTACTGCTGAGAACTTCCAGGAAGTGAGAGGGGGGAGATGGTGGGGCAGCTGCAGTCCATGGGTGCTAGCTGTGCATTTCAGCAGACTTGATAGACCATGAGGCCTGTTTCTGCCGGCAGTTTCGTATGTTCATATGTTTTGTTTCTAGTATATATAAACAGATATGTCAAAGTTTCATACATCCCAGACTTCTAGGGTTTGTTTAGCTCTCTCCCCAGAGAAATCCTAAAACTGGCCCTGACTCACTTCGTGTGTAAGAAAACTTCCATAAGTGCAGGTCTGGTTAATCACAGGGTGGGGGACGAGAGTGTCTTTCTCTGTCTGACCCTGTACGTTGCCCTGCAGATCTGGGTGTGACTGTCATGAGTTGCACGTGATATTTGCTAGTGTGTGTGTGTGTGTGTGTGTGTGTGTAGAGCTAGGAATGTTGATTGAACATTTGCTATCATGTTAACATCTGGTTTGGTAGTGAGGGGTAGAAAGAGGATGCAAAGGGCCAATGTACAAAACAGTGGGTGTGATTGGATTGCATTTTTTTTTCTGTGTCAGGAAGCAATGTGGGAGCAGGATAAATATGCAATAATCGGAGTATTGTATTTCTTGGCTTGCATGTTTTCATGTATAACAGATCAAAATTTGCCATTATTATTGTGGGCTAGTGAGACCATCTGCAGGCCAGTGCAATATTTAGTCAACTTGTCCTGCTCGCTAGGGCAAAAAAAAAAGTTACAGTTGACCCCTGTCGAGGCACAATCACAGAGTGTCCAGTGAGGCATTGAATAAGTCAATGCCCATAATATGTATAATTCTGGACATGTACCCTTTTAATATTACACATCATCATCTCAAAATCAGCCTTCATGAAGTTCAGTACCCTTGTGCCGGATGCAACTCCTTCCCAACCCATATTCAACATAAACGATACTTAGTGGTGTTCACTACCAGCCAGTGGTTCTTCCCCCTCAGATCACTCACATACTGCCCATTCGCTAGCACTAGATCTATTGTGTTCTCATATCTATATCATATTCGTAGTATATACATATATAGTAGGGTCACTTTAAACAATTACAACAGGAAACTGTCTTGTATGGTATCCAACAATACCTGGACCATCTCATTCAGGGTAGTAGGAGTTCCCTAGTCCACTCTCAGCATGCTTAAGTCAACCTCAGTCACAACATCACTGTGTGTGTGTGTGTGTGTGTGTGTGTGTGTGTGTGTGTGTGTGTGTGTGTGTGTGTTTAGGGGAAGGGGAATTGTACTACTGTATTAATGCAGAACTTAGAATTTGTATATTCTATTATGAAAGTCACTCAATTTATTGAGTGTGAAGAAAGACATATGACTGAGAGTTGAAAAACATGAGGAAGGACTATTTTATATTATTTAGCAACAATTTAGTATATTATTTGTGATTTTTAAAACTCTTATAATGTTATTTTTCAAAGTTGCATATGGGCCCGTTTTAAATAAGCAGTAATATATGGCTGAGTGTTATTAATACTTAGATGCCCACACACCCAGAGGCTGAATGCACTCGACTTGTGGTCTCATGCCTAACTATGCCTCTGGGTGTACTGGTATCTCAGTACTTCCAACACCCATCCATGTCTCATTGCATATTTAAAATATGCACATAGGAAACTCTGTAAAAAAAATAACATTATAAAAGTTTTGCAAAATGGGAGAATGCATAAAGAATGCACTAGCAAGTGGACAGGAAGGAGGGTGGAGGAACAATATGGAAAAATCAAAACTAGCAACAAAGAGGCAACAAGCTCTTGTGTGAAACAACTACTCAAAAACAAAATGAAGGAAATAACCACTATGGATCTCAAAAGAGGTCACAGAGAAGGTAAGACAGAAAAAGATAACTTTCTTGAAGTATTAGGAATCACAGAAGGAGCAGATCAGAAAACTGGATCAGTTAAAGCTGAAGGAATCAGAGAAGGCAGTCGCAATAGACAAGACCCAAAGAGATGAAAAGATAGCCTACTCAGTTAAGAATTGGAATAAAACCTTTCATATGTACGTTATGGAGCAAAAAAAGGCCATGGAAGGGATAGTGAGGCTTAATAAAGGGGATAAAAAGTGGGCTGAGGGTGACAGTGAAAATGCAGAGATCCTGAATGAATACGTTTGCTCAGTAATCACAAAAGAAGAAGACTTGGAGGTACCTAAACCAAACGAAAGATGCACCCTGGAAAGGGTGGTTGATACCAGACTGTTCACAGAAGAAAGGGTACTGAAAGAACCCCTACAAATGAAGGCGGTCAATCCTGACAGGATTCACCACAGAATTACAAAAAGAACTAAGGGGAGAACTAGTGGCACCACTGACCACCCTTTTTAACAAATCATGGGAGGATGGTGTGGTGCCTGGGGACTGGATGAGGGCGAATGTGGTTCCCCTTCATAAAAGTGGGAGCAAATCAGAGGAAGGAAACTACAGACCTGTTAGTTTGACCTCATTGGTAGGGAAAATGATGGAATCACTTCTGAAAGAACTAATTGTTGTGTAACTATAGGCCAGTGGGGCACGTGACCCAAGGCAGCAGTGATTCACAGCGGGAAGGTCATGTCAGATGAATCTAATAGATTTCTTCTACTGGGTGACCAAAGTAGAAGCCCAGGGAGGGGTATGGATGTGGCCTACCTAGAGTTAGCAAGAAATTTGAAACAATCCCACACTGAAGACTAATAAACAAGTTAGCCAGCCTGGGATTGTGTCCCAGGGTGGTTACCTGGGTAAAAAAATGGTTAGACAACAGGACTCGGAGGGTAATAGTTCCATTCCAAGGTAAGGGGGTTACTAGCGGACAATGATGGGATACATCGTAAATGAATTACCTATGGAAGAAGAGATGTCATCCTGCCACTGTACTTGTCCATGGTTAGGCCGCTCTTGGAGTCCTGTGATCAGTACTTGTGCCCCTAATTGAAAAATGACATAAACCCTGATGTATAGACTACCTTATCTGACATATATTAGAGAGACAGGAAGATGATGAGCTTTATAATGCACTATAGTATACTGGGTCACACAGTAATGGTAGGTGACTGCAATATATTTGTTGTATATTATAATCAATTTTATTTTTTTTAGAAATGTGAATTGCAGTATGCCTGGAAGTGCGTATGACACCAGTGTGTTATGAAATTCATGTCTTTTTGCAACATTGGATTTGCTACCAAAGGAGCCAATTGACATAGGTGGCAAGATGGTGTCACTTCATTTATTAGGCGATCCAGCATATCCATTACTCCCGTGGCTAATAAAGGGTTATACTGGTGCAGCAAGGCAACAACCAGAAAATGAATCATTTAATGTATACCATAGTTCAGCCAGGATAACTGTGGAGAGTGCTTTTGGCAGCCTAAAGGGGAGGTGGTGAGTTCTTCTTAAACGATCATACTTTGACTATAGATTAGTCCCCACTGTGGCTGTCACATGCTGCGTGCTGCATAACTTTTGTAAGAAAGCGAAAGAACTTGTCAGCAGTTGGTATGATGTGATTGAGAAGAATGCTGCTGATTTCCCTCAGCCTATTGACAGAATTAACAACTCTGGAATATCAGAAGCATCTGAAATTAGAGACGTGTCGAGGGACTATATGGCAACACATTTTCCGTTACGTAGATCTACTCTGTATGAAACCAGCTGTACATATGTAAGATACATGTACAACACCTGATATCATGCACATATTCAGTTTTAAAAATATGTTGAATGTTACATAATGAATATGTGATATACGTGGTACTTCATTTAGCAAAACAAGGGTACAATACATTAACGCTAATCTTGTAAAAACTGGAAAAGTAGTCCCTAATAAGAAATAATGTATTACATCAATAGATTAGTCATTGGATGAATACTTTGCAGTTAAAGTATTTATTAGTAGTGTTAGTTGAATATATATATTTTTTCTGTAACATGTAAATACTCACCTCGCCACCTCGGTGATGCACTTTACTAGTGGGTATGTTATATATTGTTTCTTATTCAACCTAGGGGAGGTCCTATACCAACATGTTGCCCCAGGGCCTGTATGCATGATACCTGACCCACTGTGGTTGCTGATATGTAATTCCTTTGCTATGTTCTACCCCCTTAAAACCCCTTGCTGTTTTATCCCACTGTTGGAGCATGCTGCTCCAGGTTTGTACTGTCGACAATGTATTTCTCCTATGTGTACCTTGTAATTCTCCCCGGTCGCACCTGAAAATAGGCACTAGCTGTCTAGCGTGCTTACCCGGTTACCAAAAGCAAATAAATAAATAAATACATGCACCGTAACATCTTTGTAAAAATAAGTAGTGTTTAAAACTTAATTTGATTATACTGTAGTGATATATATTGTTTGAGTTCTGCATTCTCTTTGTTTATAGGATTGAAGTGAAATGTTAGTAAGAAAAAAAGTTACTTTTCATTTTAAATTAGTACAAGTAATGTCTCTTAATGGTGTTTTCCTACCTTTTCTCTTTGTTTCTAAAGTATTATTGCTTAGTTTTTTTTCATTTTTTTTTTGTCTGTTTTTCCACTCGTTCAAGATGTGGAATGTTTATCATGAAATACAGGAATTCAAAACTTTTCTCAGATCTACTGGCAGAATGTTCCTCTCCTAAGATACTGTACACATACTGTGTTTACATGATTTGGTGATCAGTTATCGAAGATTCGTTTCTAAGTAATCAATTACAAATTCCATTCATGTTCATGAGAAGGGCATTAATCAATGCACCCAGAAGAGAACGGTTTTACACGTAGGGTAAGTAAGCAATAAGATGCAGTGGGGTGTGCATTGAGCAGATTTGACCGCATGCTCAGGGGTGTAGTAAGGCATGAGGCTGCAGTCTGAGTGCCTTCAGCCCCTAGAAGTGCAGTAAAATCTGTTCAATGCACCCCCCGGAGTGTCTTATTGCGCTTATGAAATGGGTTATTTTTTTTTTTTTACTTTTAACAGTTCAAAAATACGTTTTTAGTGTGTAGAAAAAAGACATGTTTAGGAAACATAGAAACATAGAATTTGACGGCAGATAAGGACCGCTTGACCCACCCAGTCTGCCCATTTCCCTACCTAATGGATAAGCTGCAGATCCTAGTTAACCAGCAGCCTACTTCTTTCTACCCCCAACCCCTAGAATTGCTTTATGACTGTCCCATGCATGCTTGAATTCAACCACTGTTCTTGACTCCACAACCTCCTCTGGAAGGCCGTTCCATGCATCCACAACCCTCTCTGTGAAAAAATACTTCCTTACATTACTCTGAGCCGCCCCTTCTCTATCTTCAAATTGTGCCCCCTTGTTCTTGCACACCTCTTTTTTTGAAAGATGCTACCCTCTTGGACTTTGTTGATTCCCTTGAGGTACTTGAAAGTTTCTATCATGTCCCCCCTCTCCCTCCTTTCCTTGAAGCTGTACATATAAAGCTCCTTTAGTCTCTCTTCATATGTCTTCTGGTGCAGACCCTGCACCATTTTAGTTGCCCTCCTCTGGACAACTTCCATCTTGTCTATGTCTTTGCGGAGACTGGGTCTCCAGAACTGCACACAGTACTCCAGATGGGGCCTCACCAGCTGTCTGTAAAGAGGGATAACAACTTCTTGTTTTCTACTGGTGATGCCTCTCCCTATGCATCCCAGTATCCCCCAGCCTCCTTACTGCCCTCTCACATTGCTTGCCCACCTTTAAGTTATCTGATATGACTACCCCCAGGTTCCTTTCCATTTTTGTTGTTGTTAGTATCTCACCCCCCATTGTGTATACTTCCCCTGGGTTTTTGTTTCCCAGGTGCATTACCTTGCACTTCTTAGCATTGAATCTAAGCTGCCATACATTTGACCACTCCTCTAACCTTGCCAAGTCCCTTCTCATCCTTTCCACCCCACCTTGTGCATCAACTCTGTTGCAGATCTTTGTGTCATCTGCAAAGAGACATACTTTTCCTTCCAGTCTCTCTGTAATGTCACTTATAAAGACATTGAAGAGAACCAGTCCTAATACTGAACCCTGCGGTACCCCACTAGTAACCCCCCTTTCTTCAGAGTGGACTCCATTTACTATTACCCTCTGTGTCCTATTCTCCAGCCAATTCTTTACCCAGGCTATCATCTTGGGACCCACTTCCAGGCTTGCTAACTTGTATATTAATCTTTTGTGGGACTGAGTCAAATGCCTTGCTAAAGTCTAGGTAGGCCATGTCCACAGCCCCTCCCTGATCTACTACTTTGGTCACCCAGTCAAAGAAATCTATTAGATTCATCTGGCATGACCTTCCCACTGTCAATCCATGCTGCCTTGGGTCCTGTGCCCCTCTGGCCTCTAGGTACTCGACAGTTCTTTCCTTCAGAAGTGATTCCATCATTTTCCCTATCACTGAGATTAAACTAACAGGTCTGTAGTTTCCTGCTTCTGCCTGCTCCCACTTTTGTGACGAGGAAATCACATCTGCCCTCCTCCAGTCCTCAGGTACCACCCCATCCTCCCATGATTTGTTAAAGAGTGTAGTCAGTGGTGTTACTAGTTCTACCCTTAGTTCTTTTAGAATTCTGGGATGAATCCCATCAGGCCCCATTGCTTTGTCCACCTTCAGTTTTAAGAGTTCTTTCAGAACCCTTTTTTCTGTAAATGGGCTGGTATCAACTTCTGTATCCAGAGTGTTTCTATTGTTTGTTTTAGGTACCTCCCCCTCTTCATTTGTAAATACTGAGCAAAAATATTTGTTTAGTATCTCTGCCTTTTCACCGTTACCCTCTGCCCACCCCCTTCCCTTTATTAAGCCTCACTATCACTCCCTTAGTTTTCATTCGCTCCCCGATGTACCTAAAAAAGGTTTTATCCCCCTTCTTAACTGAGTTGGCTATCTTTTCCTTGGTTCGGGCCTTTGCTGTTCTGACTGCCTTCCCAGCTTCCTTTTGCTTTAACTGATACAATTCTCTTTCCTGCTCCTTCTGTGATTCCTTGTACTTTCTGAATGCTTTCTTTTTCTCTTGAACCTTCACTGCCACCTCCTTTGAGAACCATAGTGGTTTCTTACATCATTTTGTTTTGTTTATTTGCTTCACACAAAGGCTTGTTACCTCTGTGATGGCAGTTTTTATTATTCTCCATTGTTCTTCCATCCCTCCTTCCTGCCCATTTGCTAGTGCATTCCTTAGGCACTCACCCATTTTGGCAAAGTCAACCCTCCTGAAGTCCAATACTTTTGCCTTTGTATGGCTTGACTCTATTGCTGTGTTTATTGTGAACCATACTATTCGATGGTCACTAGTTCTCAGATGGCTACCCACTTCTACATCTGTGATCCTCTCTCCATCTCCATTTGAGAGAACCAGGTCTAAGACTGCTCCCTCTCGAGTGGGTTCCAATACTAGTTGTCTAAGGTATGCCCCCTGTAGGGCATCTAGAATAACCCCACTCTTAGAAGTGGCTGCTGCAACTGCACTCCAGTTAACATTTGGCATATTCAGATCACCCATCAGCAATATCTTCCCTTCATCTGCCATTCTAAGCATACTTTCTATCATTTCCTTGTCCATTTCCTCCCCCTGAGAGGGGGGTCTGTATACAAACCCTGTGCGGATTGTGGTGCCATTGCCTGCCTCTAAATTGACCCACAGTGCTTCTTCTCCTCCTCCCTGTTTACCCTTTTATTCTGTTGCTTTGATTCCTTCCCTTATGTAGAGAGCTACTCCTCCGCCTCTTTTACCCTCCCTGTCCCTCCTGTAGATAGTGTATCCTGGTATGTTTATGTCCCAGTCATGGTTCTGTGTGTACCATGTTTCTGTGACTGCCACAATATCAGATGTTCCTCCTCCATCAAGGCCACTAATTCAGGGAGCTTATTACCCAGACTACAGGCATTGGTACTCATTGCTCTCCATTTTTTGATGGCGTTACCTTCTGTAGCAGCATCCCCCACTGTCCTTTCTACCTTGGTCTTTTTCTCATTTAGTACCCTGTTTTGTAGGGGAGGCTGGGATTTTCCTACTGTTTATCAGTGCCTCCCCCCTTGACTAGTTTAAAAGCTTGCCAATGAAGCATTTAAACTGATTGCCCAAAAGACTTGTTCCCTTCCTGGACAGATGCAAACCATCCTGCCAGTATAGGCTGGTGTCCCTCCAGGTGGAATCCCAGTCCCCATGGAAGCCAAACCCATGTGCTCCACACCATTTTTTCAACCATTTGCTAATGTGAATTTATGATAAAATAGTCCTTCCGCCCACTAGAAAATGACATTGTTAACCACCAATATGTACAAATGTGTAACATCCCAGTCTGCCTTGTGTACTGTTGTTAATTTTTTTAAGGAAATGAGCTGCAGTTTCTACCGTGTGAGGCTAAAGAGGTAGAGAAGGAGCTGCAGTTTCTATCCTGTAACTGGAGAGAGATAGCGGTAGAGAGAAATACCTTTTTCTTTTTACATTGTGACCATGGTCTTCCTACTCCATGGGTACTTCAATGCACTGTTGATTAAAAATCTCCTCTGAAAAGAGGAAAGCATTCAAAAGGAATACATTCAACACTTTTCTATTGGAATAACATTTTATAATGGCAATCAGGCACTCCCAGGAGTTAGAATAACAGTCAGTTAATCACCTCCATGGGGCAATATGGCACTTGGCTGTGCCTTGTGCCACATTACACCACTAAGGTGTGATTAACAGACTATTAATCTAACCACTGGTCATGCCTTATTGCTTAAGTAATACTCTTCTTTTCTTACAGAGCACCCAAAAAGGATCAAATTTAAACAGTGAGAGAGAGAGTACAACCCAAAACCATGATGTGTGTATATGGTGGAATTTACCAAACACTGGATTGGTTTACTATATCGGCATGCTTTATCATGGCCCGACAGGATCAGTTAATCACACCAGTTATACTCATAATAATGTATGTTATTTAAACAAATAACATAGACTGCCAGAACGCTATTCTAATTTCACAAGCTTTATTAAGAATATAATAATGACTAAAAACAGGTTATTAGAAATGGAACTTAATAATTGGTTGTAAACAATATAACAGCTTTATGTCAATATTTTATTACAACTATTGCTTAATTCCACTACTATTTAAACATAAACTATGAATTATTAATACAATAAAGCAGTACCATATAGACAGAATAAATACATAAATAACGATATCTGAGCATCAAGAAAAACAACTACATGCCTCTCTACCAACACACTTATGGCAGTTAATAAAAGATAAAAATTATAGCAGTTTTATTTACAACAAACAACGTTTATTCAAGTAAATTTTTGTATGTATTACTAACCGAATCATAGAATTCATACACCTGGTTTACTAGGTTACCAGTAACATGATCTTGCACTGTAGTGTGTTACAATGTCCCTGTGTCCTGGTCACTTTATATTAACTCTTCACTACTATTTGCCTGATGAAATCTGATGCTTGTAAAGTCCCTGTTGTGCTAATTCTATGTAATGTAATCCTCCACTTGTATTTGCCTGATGTTCATGTATGTACCTTGTAATCTCCCGGGTCGCACCTGAAAATAGGCACTTGGCTGTCTAGTGTGCTTACCCGGTTAACAAAAGCAAATAAATAAATAAATTAACGTTTGAGCATGTTGATTTCCTTGCTGCTGTACAGTACCATTAATTACAGCAGGCACATGCTCGCATCCCAGTATCTGTACACTACTGCCAGCTACAGTTGGTACATTTAGATTGGCATTCTGCTGTCCTTTACTGCCAATTATCATCTGTACAGTACACTCTAGTCTTTGCGTACACTGACTAACTACACTGGTCATGAGGCGTTCTTCAAATTTATCTCTATCTGCTTGCTGCTTCTCCATCCACTTTTGTTTGCTTTCTTCCATCCTTGACAAAAATTGTTAATGTTCGCGTGATCAGTCATTCAGCACTTCTCGGATTTTCCCTGCAACTCTTTGCTTCCTCCTCGAACAATTACTGAACGCTATGATAAAAGATGTAAGCTTCCTTGAATCCTTTTTAGTTTTGGTTAAACTTAGTAATATTCTCTATTAATACATCCTATGTAATGCATGAATACCTATTAAGATATAAATTGTGATGTTATGCATGGAATTCCATGCCAGGAATATGCTAACTGTGCTGCAGTAGTGACATCATTATGTTGTTCTGCTGCAGTCGTGATGTCACAGAATTAATTGCAACAGAGTAAATAGGAGACTGCTGCATAATTGATGACCACTGTACAATTAAGCTGGAAGTTTTTTTTTTTTATAACTTGAAATTGTAGAAACATCTACAGCATACTGCGCCAGTAATTCAAGATTACCACCAACCCTAAGATGACCCACATTCCCAGCCACCAGATCACTTAAGCAATGTGCAGTATCAAATTGGGCATGAAAGACCATACAATTTGAAAAATTGTATATTGTGATTATAATTAATTTGGATGGTGGGGTGCATGTCAAAGAGGGATGAGGAGAGTGAACACATTCATACTCGATAAGATAGAAGCTCATGGATATAGACAAATACTGGATTGATAAAAATTATATAACAAGCATTTGTCAATGCAGAATGTTTGCTTGCTGATATTGCATTGGTAGTGCAGGAGTTAGAGAGATGCATAATAGGAATGGCAGTGATGCATTGAAGCAATGCCCCACCCAACACTCACCCTGCAGAGACTGACAGGCATTGGGGGTGTTCCTTCGGGATGTCACCCATAATGCTCACACCATTCCACCTCAACCCACCCTGCAGACACTGACAGGTGTCACGGCATGCCTTGGGGTCTTCGACCCTTACACTCACCCCAGTCCATAAGGAAATAAGCTGAGATGGGTGCAGTATTGGAGAATGGGGTGTTAGGGCTGAAGACCCCAAGACACACCTCAATGTCTGTCACTGGCTGCAGGGTAGGGGTGGGGGTAGAATGGTGTGAACATTACCTCCGATGACACCAAGTCACCCCCTCCAACACTTGTCAGTGTCTACAGGGTGGGGTGTTAAGGTTCGAAACCCTAATGCCCCGTGCATTTCTTGTTATTTTTGACTGAAATTTTCAACATTGGGTTTTTGGGAACCCACTTCCTGAACAGTGGCACTATCATTGTGTTACTCAATCCTGAAAGATAGTTTTTGCACAGCGACTGCACCATTCAATACCACAGACATGAACACACCTTTCGGACAGGATGTAAAAAATGACAGCTGTTCTGTTCATGATGAGGTGTGAAAAAATGGCATTGCTGAAAATCAGGAGTGAAAATATGAACATTTGGCGAAGTTACGAGCGTTTGTAGAAACTGTGAAATGCATGCCCCTACCGCATTCATTTTTGGAATTTTTTCACCAGATTTTGAACATGGGCATTTTGGGATCCACCTCATGAACAATGGTACTGTCATTTCAAGCAATGAAATGACAGTGACAGTGTTCTCAAGGTGGAGTCCCAAGAACCATGTTGAAAATTTGGGGATAAAAATTTCTTAAAATGGCTAAGATATTAACCTAAGTTGAAACACCCCCATTGACTCCCATTATACTGTTTACCTTGAAATCTTCAGTTTGCCGGTTTGCTTTGAAGAGTGCAGACGTATCCCAGTCCACAGAAGATCACTGCTCCTGACCTCCATGTGTAAGTATGGGTTGAGGGGGAAGGTGTGTGCAAAGATGGAGTGCACATATGGAGGGTGGGGACGGGGGACTGGGGCAGAAAACAAGGGACAATTTTCTTTTTTCACACACAATACTAGGGGTGGCATGGGAGAAAAATGCTGACATGGTGGTTGGGCACCCCGATGTCGGCTTTCCCAAGAGTATGTGATGTGGTTGCTGACTACTATAAATAGTACTTTAGAAATGCAGCAAAGTGATTGGCTGGTTAGGATTCCAACAGCCTTACTATAAACTCATGTTACACTGTCATTATCTGCATGATATCCATGGCACACAGATTCTTCCTGTCAGTATTCCATCACATATCACTGCTGAATTACTGTAATACGTCATTCTGATTTGAGCCAGCATTCTTAAACTATTAGTTTGAGCCTGCATTCTTAAATTATTGGTGGATGAAATATTTTATTTAAAATCTCCCTCTTAACGGGGAACACATAACAAAATTAGACTTTTTAAAACTTTTCCTTTTTGGAATAATTTTTTATATTAGATATCAAGCACTCAGAGGAGTAAGATAATCAGTAAATTCATCTCCCACTATGTTCAATATTGCTCACAACTGAGACTTGTGCAACACATTGCAACCTTAGCACATAGCAAAAAAAAACAACTCTAATGAGAGTACATCCTTGATGTGAACCTAAACCTGTCTCACATTGTGTCCCACTCCTTTTAGTTTTGCCACCATGTTCACTGCAGCCTGGCGTGTCATCATTTCCAATATCTTCAGATATCAGATCTTCAAACAATATTTGAGCTGTGGACAGTTATCAAGTAAGCAAGGGTTAACTGGTGCACCTGAATATGTAGGTAAATATGTACCCTTACAATATGTATAAGTACACATGGATTCGTTACAAGACTATTAACGTACGCATGGGTTGCAAATTGACTACCTGGATTAGGAAATGGATATCAAAAAGGAGGCAGGGCGGTAGTACATGAAACTCAAAGATGTTTAGAATTGAATAACATACTGGTTACATCACGAATTAGTTGGAAAATATGGGAGGCTTCAAGACTGGTTGGGACAGTCACAGGGGCACAGTTCGAGAGTGGTGATGGTGAACACCATGGATGGGGATCACAAAAGAATAGACATGTTGCATAGTGATTTGTGCACAAACAGATTGTGCAAGAAGAAATTAGTGACATGACTTGAGACATTTGGGGTTCAGCAAAGTACTATACGACGTGAAGCCACTCCAGGGATGTGTGTTAGACAGTTGAAACGCATGACTAGGGGACTGGATGCGCTCTTCCTGTGGCCCCATGCCTCACCACGCCCCCTAGCTATGCACTATAACTGTCTAACACACATCCCATCA
The DNA here is from genome assembly GCA_016271365.2 of Neoceratodus forsteri. Taxonomy (NCBI): domain Eukaryota; kingdom Metazoa; phylum Chordata; order Ceratodontiformes; family Ceratodontidae; genus Neoceratodus; species Neoceratodus forsteri. Next base: position 275,568,448 of record CM028138.1, on the reverse strand, counting down.
TGTCTTATTGCTTACTCAGGATTCCAACAGCCTTACATTAATCCCTGTTACAGTCATGTACAGCCTGATCACCATGGCATATGGATTCCTCCTGTCAGCATTCAATCTTCTAGCACTGCTGAATGTCTATAATGCTGCATTCTGATTTTGAACATGCATTCCTAAACTGCTGATGGAAGAAATATTTCATATAAAAACTCCTTCTAAATGATGAAAACATTCAAAAAGTATACTTTTAAAACTTTCCTTTTGGCATAATGTTTTATAATAGCGATAAGGCACCCCAGGAGTTAGAATAGCAGTCAGTTAATCACCCCCTAGGAGCAATATGGCACTCGGCTGCACCTCATGCCACATTACACCCCTGTGGAGTGATTAACAGACTGTTAATCTAACCTCTGGTCATGCCTTATTGCTTAATTTACGCCAGCTATGAACTGGCGTAGGTTTATCTGCCATCCATTGAGGGTTGACAATGTGCCACCATTGCCAGCACAAATGATGTACAACAAATAGTCCTTGTGGGATACAGCCCCTCCATACAGCACCATTCCACAAGTGTATATGACATGTAGCCCATATGGGATTATGGACACCCCCCCCAACCCCACATGCCCATGTACCCAAACAATAATGATAGAAGTGCCCACGTTGGCCATGCCCCACCACCAGTCCCGAACTTTGATAGTCATAGCATAGAAGCCCTCATGGGCTACCTGACCCCCCAAGTCCCGAGCCTCATTCCCCTTTCTCCTGCCACCAAAATGCCATTGCAGTAAAAAAAAAAAACTTGAAAAAAAAAAAAGTCTAATATTTCCCTGGTACAGTAGCAGTCCTCCCCACCCTCATCCTTCAGTGCCAGCCCACACCACTTTCCCCCCCCAAATACCTGGACTAGGGAACAAAACAGTACAGTTGCAGGCTCTCTTGGTGGAGGGGGAGGTTGATGTTGCACCGATAACTGAGACATGGGCCACCCACTACCATGACTGTGGCACAGTGAGACAGGGAACTGGCAGGGCAAATCAGGAAGATGTGGGGAAAGGGCTATACTGTGAATGTGGAGTACTTCAACCTTCTGGAAGTAGATTGCAGCACCTCATCCACCGCAAATAGGAGGTAGCAGGTTCTTCTGGACACAGTCCAGGACCACTTCCTGTTGCAATTGGTCAATGATCCAGTCAGTTTAGGGAACACCCTTGACCTAGTGCTGGCAAATGTGGAATTTTGTGAGGGAGACAAGGGTAGAGGAACCTCTGACGGGGAGTGACCACCACTCAGTGTTGTTCAGGATCAATATGGGGAAAGAGGGAGAAGAATTGGGCACAGGTGTATTAGACTTAAGAAGGGAAGATTTAAGGAAGGTGAGGGAAACAGAACGGGGTACCTGGTCATGATCATCCAGGATACGTACACTAATCAGAGGTGGGAGGTCACTAAGCAGTGTATTGAAAATACAACCACAGCATGAACAAGGGCCCAGAGTAAGAGTGCAAGGGCAAAGCAACCTAGCTGGGTGAGCAGGGGAGTCATGGAGAATGTAAAAAAGAAAAGAGCCACCTTTAGAAGGTAAAAAAGAACAGGAAGAGGGAAAATAGAGAGGCATACATGAAGCAGCCAGTGGAGGCATCAAGGGTAGTCAGGGCAGTTAAGGGATCCCGGGAACTAAGGGCAACACAGTACATTAAAGATGGGGAGAAATACTTCTTCCAGTACATCAGGGAGAAAAGATGCTACAAGGACCAAATAGTAAGGATTAAAATGAATTGGGGGGGATACAGTAGTGGAAAAGGCAGAAGAATTTAAATATTTATTTATTTATTGAAACAATCGGAATTAATACCTTTGAGTCAGAGACTCCTTTACAAAGGCTCCACATAATAGAAAACAATACAGAGCATACAGTGTCAGACATTACAGTTATAAATAGTGGTGTGAGAAATATCACACCTTATGATTGATACAGAGTATAGTACAACAGGTAGATGTGGTACAGGATAATTACAACAGTCATAGACAATGCAGTACAGAGGCAAAATACATTATATAGTATCTACAGGGGTGATCATACAGTACAGTAGTTGTAGATAAGTATTTGTGACTGGATTGTGCAAGCAGTGCAGTCCAGTGAGTGTCAACTAGTCTGAGGCTAGGGTAAGACTGAAGCCAGGGACAGGCACTCTAGAGGCAGGACCAAGAGGGTCCATTGTCATGGCACAGCTTTAGGTCATGGGTAGGTTAGGTACAGTTGCAGGTGGAATCAAGCAAGATGTTGCTACAGAGAAGGGATTTGAACAGTCCCAGGGTAGGAGCCAGAAGGACTGGTTTGGGCAGTGAATTCAGCCAACTGGGGGCATGGTACCTGAAGGTTCTTTGGCCCATGGAGGTTTTACAGCGAGGAACCTGGTAGGGCGTTTTCTTAGCATGACGCTTGCATCTGGTGCAGATGGGGGAGCAGTGCCACAAGAGCCGGGTGCGTGAGGCCAGCCATGAATTTCTTGGCAAGAAGACAGGTCTGGTACTTTAGGCAATCATCGAAATTAAGCCAGTTCGTTAATCAATCAGTCAACCAAAATCTTTATTTTGCCAGGCGGAACATCATTAAGACAAGCTCATTTACAAGATGGACCTGGGACAAAACAATTGCCAACAGGGTTAAGACATAACAGGTTGAGTGAACATACATAACAATTGCATAGTAGTAATAATAACAACATAATAACATATAACCATCACATGTAACAAGATACTTGCACCAGAACATAGCAAAAGGTTCAACAAGAGGTAGTGCCATTTAAATACAATTGCATAGATACAGATATATGGACGTAAGGTAATGAGCTAAAGTTTATACAGTAAACATAATTGGATGAATCATAGTAAGCAGGAGTGGCAGTTCTTCTAGCATCAAAGTGCGAAGAAGATTGAGATGTAAGAATCCTTTGATAAGTACTGTAGGCATGGCCTGGCAAGTGGGGTGGGAAGGGGAGGGAGGTATAGAGAGTGGGGAGGGAAGGTCAGATGAGATAGGAGAGGGTTGGACATGATGGCCTAGGGAGGAAGGACTGTTCTAAGGGAGAAACACGACAGATGCCACAGGCAGTGGTTGAGGTTTAAGTCCAATATTTGAAGCAAAGCTAGATTGTGATGTTGGGACCTTGATTTGGACAATGACAGAAGGGAGAACTCAAATGACAACTCAGGCAATGGTTGAGGTTTAAGTACAGAATTTCAAGTAGTAACAAATCGTGATGTTGAGACCTTGACTTGAAGCAATGACAGACCTCAGAGAAGGTCCTCAGGAACAAGGATTTGAAGAGGGAGAACGTAACAGGGGAAACGAGCCTTAAGGTTTTCTGGATCTTATTCCAGAGCATAGGAAGAGTGAAGCTTATTGAGGCTCTACCAAAGTGCGTTTTAACTGTAGGGATAGCCAGAGATAAGATGGTAAGACTTCTGAAAGAATAGGCACTAGGGATACAGGGAGTTAGGCAGTTTGTGAGGTACTGAGGTAATTTATGATTGATTGCCTTATATGTCCATAGAATAGCATTCTTTTGCCTCCTGAAGCTAAGAGAGCTCCAGCCTATGGAAGAATAGAGGATGCAGTGGTGTGTGTCATAAGGGGCATTCGAAATAAACTTAAGGGCTCTGTGGTATAGGGTATCAAGCTTGGAGAGAGCTGTGCTAGTACTATGGTCATATAGAAGGGCCACATAGTCTAGGAGAGGCAAGAAGGTAGCTTGGACTAGGAGTTTTCTAGCCTCCTGGGTTAGTGAGTGCTTGATTCTGAAGAAAATACCGAGCCTTTGACGTAGTTTCTTAGTCAGTTCTTCAATGTGATCAATGAAGGAAATTTGTAGTCAATCCAGGCCCCCAGGTATTTGAATTGTTCCACAAACACCAGGGCTTCTCCCAAAAGGGTGCTTATGTGAGGAACCTTATCTGGGTTTTTTTTTTTTTTTTTTTTGAGATGAGGGGCCAGTGAAGAGAAAATCATGGCCTTAGTTTTTTTTGGCATTGAGCAGGAGTTTCAAGTTGAGTAGATTTTTTTGGAGGATGTCAAAATCATTCTGGAGGTCCAAAATGGCTTGATCCGGAGTTGATCTGTCAATGTATAGCACTGTATCATCAGCAAAGAGATGGATACTAGATGACTTTAGGCCAGTGTCAATTTGATTAATATAAGTGACAAAGAGAAGTGGACCAAGTATGGATCCTTGGGGGACACCTCTAAGGAGTATTTTTTTTGGCGATAGGCCTCCTTCAGCCTTGACCTGCTGCTCTCTGTCCACAAGTTTGTGAACCAACTTTGTTTGTACTGACATAAAGCTAACAGGTGTGTGCGAGCCAGTCACATCCCATGGCCAGTCTACAGGCTTTATTCAGGGAAACCCTAATTTTGTTGAGAGAGGTGTTGTCGGCAGCACCATAGAAAATAATCCCATAATCAATGAGTGACAGGACGGAGGAGGAGATGGCTAGCTGTAGGGCTTCAGGGGGGAGACAGTGCTTGTAGCAGTGGAGCAGACCAATGCGCATATTTACAGCCGTACTAAGCCGGCGGATGTGTTTGTGGTAGGTTAACCCAGAGTCTAGGGTAACCCCTAAGTATTTAAAGGTAGAAACTTGTTCCAGGGTCTCGTTTTAGGAGTTATGGATGAGCAGGGGGTGGCTACTGAACTTGTTTTGGGCATGGGCAAAAAGCATGGACTTTGTTTTTTAATAATTTAGAACAAGCCTATGGTCAGCAAACTGGGATTTGGCCTCATTAGACAACCTTTGGAGGTCTATTTGGAGGGCGGCAGGGTTGGTGTGGGTGCTGAATAAAACTGCATCATCTGCGTATAGTAGGAAACTCCCAGAACAGGCCTTGGGCAGGGAGTTAAGGAATAGAGTGAAAAGTAGGGGGCCCAGGATTGACCCTTGGGGGACCCCAGATGTAACTCTGAAGGGGGGGGGACAACAAGGTTTGCGCTAGTCTGACTTTCTGGGTTCTGTCAGACAGGTAGTTTGAGAACCAAGTGGTGGTATCCTGTGAGAAACCTATTTGGGTTAGTGAGGTTAGGAGAAGTGAGTGGTGGACGGTGTCAAATGCTTTGGAAAGATCTATATAGACAGCACCAGCAATCTGGCCTGCGTCCAGGGTCGCATAGATGGTGTTGGTATAATTCCAAAAGCGCAGTTGTGGTGCTGTGGTTTTTATGGAAACCATGCTGTTCAGGGCAGAGGAGATCGTGTTGAGCAAGGTAGTCTGTGACTTGGGTGGCGACTATCTTTTCAAGAACCTTGGAGAGAGGGGGTAGAATTGAGATGGGCCGATAATTATTAGACTGGGTTCGGTCACCACTTTTCAGGATAGGAGTGATGAGGGCAGTTTTCCACATGGAGAGGAATTGACCTAGGGCAAGGGAGCAGTTTAGCAGGGCAGTGAGAGGGTAGAGTACTTCAGAGAGGGTAAGCCTTAGTATTTTGAGATCGAGAGTGTCGTTGCCGAAACGGGATTTGCTGAGTGCCTTTAGCAAAAGGGTGGCAGCATCATGCTGAGAGATGACCTTGAAGTAGAAAGGGGGTACTTGGTGGGTGTTGGTGTTATGGTGGGGGTGGGTGCAAACAAGTTGGCAGGGAGCATGCCGCTGAGGTCCGAGAATGAGGAGTTCAGTGCATTTGCTATTGTGTCAGGGTCCGTGGAGAGACTACCATTTACCAGCATCTGGGCGCGTTAGAGATTTTGCCACTAAGTTATTCGTGGGAGTCCCAGAATTTGCATCCCCTCCCCCAGGAGGCGTTGAGGGCTGCTCTGTAGTACTCTGCCTTTGCCTGTTGGACCTGCCAGGTCCAGTGGTTCCTGGCCTCACGGTTGCGTTGCCCATCAGCGGGCCTCCCAGTCTCTAAGGCTATGTGCCAGAGATTGTCACAGTGGCGCATGAGGTCCAGAAGAATACTTTTGCTCAGTATTTACTAAATAAAATGAGGGAGCAATACACAATGGGGTTGGGTATGGGCATGGGAGGAGGAAGGTGACAGACAGGGAAATGACAGCGGGCAGGATACTGGAGGGCTTGAGGGCTCGGGGTGGGGGACAAGGCACCAGGGCCAGATTGCATACAGCCTACGGTACTGAGGGAGCTAGCAGAAGTCCAAGCAGAACCCATGGCAGACCTGTTCAATACCTCCCTTGAATCAGGGTGTGTTCCACTGGACTGGAGGATGGCACACATGGTGCCTCTCTACAAGAGTGGTCCCAAAGATGAGCCGGGGTACTACAGACCAATAAGCCTCACATCCATTGTGGGAAAGCTGATAGATACAATCATGAATGAGACACTGGTTTTCCTCCTAGAGGCCAATGGTCTACAGGACAGCAGGTTGCATGGTTTTGTCTCGAATAGATCATGTCAAACCAATCTAGTGGAGTACTATGATTGGGTAAACAGGCAAGTAGATAGAGGCCAGTTCAGTAAGGCATTAGATTCGGTGCCATATGGGAGGCTAGGTATTAAGCTGGAAGACACAAGAGATGATGGGGTGGGTAGTCAACTAGCTGCAATGGAGACAGCAGAGAGTGGTGGTGGGAGGAGATCTCTCGGCACCCAGGGTTGTGACAAGCAGGGTGCCACATGGCTTTATACTGTGGCCAGTGTTGTTCAGGATTTTCATAGCAGACATCTCATTAGGCAGCAAGAGTAAGCTCAGTATATTTGCGGAAGACACCAAGATGGGTCCAGTAGTGGATGACTTGGATGGGTGGTAGGGGTTGCAAGATGATCTGGCAATATTGGAGACCTGATCGGTCATTTGGCAGCTGGGATTCAGTGCCAAGAAGTGCAAGGTGCTGCATTTCTGAGCCAAAAACCAAAGGAGGAGCTACCAGATGGGGGGATTCAGCTAACCAGGACATAGGAGGAGAAGGATCTGGGGGTGATCATAACAGGAACAATGAACAACTCAGAACAGTGTAGAAAGGCAGCTGCAAAGGCTAACAAGGTGCTCTGTTGTATTGCCAAATGCATATCATCAAAGAGGAGGATGGTGTTCCTGCTGCTGTAAAGGTCTCTGGTATGACCACACTTGGAGTACTGAGTGCAGTTCTGGAGTCCGTCACAGAAGAAGGACATTAGGTTACTGGAGGCAGTAGAGCATAGGACAACAAAAATAATAAAGGGGCTGACATCCAGTGACGTCTCGGCCAGCATGGCAACTTAAGAGAGAGCTCCCACTATCCTCGCTAGAATTGCCCTGATAAATCTTAAGCTGAATATCACTTGTAAGTTTAAACAACTCTGCTGAGTGGGGTAAACTATTCCAATTCTGCACCACGCCAGAAGAATCGAGGAAAAACACTGTGGAAAAAAGCCAGAAATGAAAGATTATTACCAGAGAACTCAGACTCGGAATTATTGCAGGCCTCTGCAGATACCGGGGGTGGGGGGGTCGATCAGACATAATAGCTACACCACACAAAAACAGCCTAAAGCTAAAAAGGTTAAACTTGATACTATATACAAAGAACTACTGTCCTTTCAATCTGAAGTAAAACAACTCTACTCAGAGCTTCGCAGAGATATAATGACCCTGGAGCAACAGGCGGATGATTTGGAATTCCAAATAACTGCAGTGGAAAACCTCACTGATGACTTAGAAGAGACAATTCAAGCCTTAAAAGAGCAGCAAACTCAATTGCAAATAAGACAAGAGGACACGGAAAATAAAGCGAGGCACAAAAATATAAGGATTTATTGTGTACCTGAAGGATCAGAGGGCCAAGACATTACCAACTTCACAGTTACACTGCTGCGCACTGCCCTGGAACTCCCTACCAATCTTTCACTTGAAATGAAGTGGGTACACTACGCGCTGGGGCCCAAACTGTCGGCTCCAGGTACTCACCATAGATCAATAATTGCACACTTCCTCAGTTATGCGGTGAAAGAAAAGGTTCTGCTCACTGCCTGGAGATGACAGAAGGTATTTTATGGCCAAGCGAGGATCTACTTAGATAATGATTACGCCCCTGAAACGATGAGGCATTGCAGAGCTTACGCCAATATCTTTCCAGTTCTAAAGGCTAAGGGATATAAATTTATTACACCTTATCCATCTTGTTTGGTGGTTCAGCTACCTGAAGGAAGACAAGAATTCAAATCTGCAGAGGAAGCTCGAGTGGAGCTGACCAAACAAGGCCTCCAATTCCCTGCTCGACAGGAGAACCGAGCCAACTCTCGACCCCAACCTCCCAGATAGCAATCCATTCCAGCATCGAAAAACAACTGTGGTGATCTAGCCCGACCTGCTACCCCAGTAGCGACCTGACCTGCATCGTACCGATGCTGTACCAGAGGCAAACCTTGAACACTGCTCCATAAAAGGTACTGTGCACACTCTGATTGCCAACTAAAATTGCCTGGGCTTATGGATCATTGCCTTGATGGCGGGCTCGGGAGATCAGCCTCTCTATGTAGAGGCCTGTTCAAGTGACACAACACAGGGGTAACCTGGACTGTATATGGATCGACTGCCGGATAATAACCAGTTCATATGCAAACCGAACCATCGTCTGAAAGAGTCACTTGATTGAAGACACCTGATCATACCCTTTTTATGCACTGATTCTAAACTGGACATAATGGACTTTATGTGCCTTCCTACCTCCCTTCCTTCCCCTTTTTGTAGAGGAGTGTTAGTTAGATTTCCAGCACCCTGAGCTAGGGTGCATGTATAATGCCTTATTTTGTAAATACCCCTCGTTGTTGATGTACATTTTAACCTAGGGGAACTCCATTGGTCCAGTGTAGCAAGTTTTCTGCTCCCTAACACAGCGGTTTATTAACTAAAGGCTGGCAGAAAGCTATTTTAGTTATTGAGCCCTAGTGGGGCAGGTCTGTTGATAGATTTGCATTATACATTCATATATACTGGACGCATATGGCACAAAAGCACTAGTGCTTTTTGGTGTGGGTTTATTTAAAAGCTAGAAAGTTAATTCTAGCAGGGAGAGGGGAAAAAACTGCAGATGGTCGAGAGCAGTCATTTTATTTTTGTTACTGCTGCTTATTTCCAGACAATTGCAGCTACTGTTTTTTTTTTTACTCACAAATTATGCCCCCAGGAGGCCCAGCATGATTTTTTCCTGGTTTACCTCTCATGCTCAGCAGTTTCAATGTTGAGTATGTAAGGAGACCAAGTAAGGACTCCCCTACCTTGGAAGCCGATGGAATGCCTGGTCTAATACCTATACATAATCAGATTTATATTTTCAGTTAGTTTCAGTTAACAAAGGCTGGACTAGGCACCAATATACATGTACGTAGTTTATGTAGAAGGAAGAGTGACTTCATTCTAATTTGTTCATTTACTTATTCAGCCCAGTTGGCTATGGTACTAAGGAACACCGGTTATTATGATTGCTTGCACACATGTGCAAGAAACATAGTCCCGCAGTTCTCCAATGCTTGCTCGAGCTGTCTATGACCAGTCCAAAATGCAGTGGCGTACAGTTGAAAGGGGGAGCTATGCTTCAGTGAGCAGCGATAAGATATCGCCTGCTCATGCGCGCTCCCCCTACACACACACACACGCACGCATACTGCGTGCTCGCCCCCCCCACACACACTGTGTAGGCCGGTGGGGGTGCCCAATCCCTGTCGACTGTGCTGCACCCCCAAAAACAGAGTTCTACATGCCACACTGGGTGCCCACCCCAGCGTGGCTACACATCAGTATAGCCGGACGGGGTGCCCAATCCCCGTCAGCTCCACGTTCCGCCCCAGAGTACAGGATGCCACGCTGGGAGTCCACCCCGTGTGGCAACACATGCTATCACCGGCAGGTGCCCAATCCCCGTCAGCTCACGCCTTCCCCACCAGCCGTCCTTGTGCCACGCTGGAAGCCCACCCCAGCGTGGCAAACATCCGTCGTCATCATCAACTAAAAAACACCTGAAACTCAAAACGGTCCCTCTGTGTCTCTGTCCCCACCCACACCCACCCACTGTGCACCCCGCCTCCCCACACCCCACCCCATACTTACCCGGACTCCAGCGTGACGATCTTCGGTGGACCGGGAACACGTCTGCACTCTTCAAAGCCGACCGCGAACTGAGGAAATGCCGGTAAGCTGTATAATGGGATAGATAGGGTTTTTCAACTTTGCTGCATATCTCAGGCATTTTTTGGAATTTTTGCACCAAATTTTCAACATGGGGTTTTTGGGACCCCTTCTCGTGAATGATCTCACTGTCATGGCGTTAATCGGCCCCGAAGGGTGATTTCGCAGTCACTGCGCGAAATCACCTTTCAGGACTGAGTAACAAAATGACACTGCCACTGTTCATAAGGTGGGCTCTCAAAAAGCCTATGTTGAAAATTTGGTGGAAAAATTCTAAAATGACTGTTTCTGCTGTGTTGCTCAGTTCCTATACTTGCCTTCATTAGATTTATGATTTCAATATTTTCCTCCAGATTTTCAACATTGCCATTTTATCACACCTCCTTATGAGTAGTACAGCTGTCATTTTCACATCTTGCCCAAAGCGTGTTTCTGCCATGTAGCGCACAATGGCCGCGCAGTCGATCTTGGAATCAATGTATGGGACACATTGAGAAAATCACAGTGACACTGTTCATGAGCAGAGGTCTTAGAATGGCTATGTTGAAAATTTGGGTGAAAAATTCCTAGAAATGACTGTTTCTGGCGTCGTTGCGCAGTTCCCTACGCTTCGTAAGTTTATGATTTTCTATATTTTCACTCCAGATTTTCCACATTGCCATTTATTACACTTCCTTATGAACAGTACAGCTGCCATTTTCACATGTCACCCAAAATGTGTTTCCGCACATGTAGTGCACAATGGTGCAGCTGTGTGCGAAAGCAATGTTTGGGACAGATTAAGAAAATCACAGTTACACTGTTCATGAGCAGAGGTCTTAAAATGGCTATGTTGAAAATTTGGTGACAAAAGTCCATAAAATGACTGTGTTACGAGTGAGTATTGCGCAGTTTCCATGCACCATCTTAAGTTCATGACTTTGTAATATTTTCAGTCAGATTTTCACCAGTGGCATTTTCCACACTTCCTTATGAACAGTACAGCTGTCATTTTTCACAACATGGCCAAAATGTGTTTCCACACTTTCAGCGCAGAGATGCGTGGTCGCTGTGGGAAATCATTGTTCGACAGATGAAGAAAATCACAGTGACACTGTTCATGATCAAAGGTCCCAAAATGCCTGTGTTGACAATCTGCTGTAAAAAAATCCCCAAACTAATTACATTACGGGTGTGCGTTGCACAGTTTCTATGCATGCCTGTGACTTCACCAGTTTTTTTAATATTTTTACTGCAGATTTGCAACGTTGCCATTTTTTACACCTCCCCATGAACAGTAAAGCTGTCATTTTTCACATCCTGTTCGGAATGTGTTTTTGCACCTGTGGTGCTAAATGCCGTAGTCGCTGTGCATAAGCTGCTTTCGGCTAACAAACTGATATTGCCACTGTTCATGAGGTGGGGGTCACAAAAAACCATGTTCAAAATTTGGAGTGAAAATACCAACAAATGCCTGAGGTGTTAGGGTTTCCGACCATAACACCCCACCCTGTAGAGAATGACAGGCATCAGGGGTGTGACTTGGGATTCTTGCTTGTAATGCTCATACCATTCCACACCCTGCAGCCAGTGAGAGGTATTGAGGTATGCCTTGGACTCTTCGGCCCCAAAGTTCACCCCATTCTCCTATACCGCACCCATCTCACTGTATTTCCTGATGGAATGGGGTGCGCATAAGGGCCAAAGACCCCAAGGCACACCATGACACTTGTCAGTGTCTGCAGGGTAGGGTGTGGTGAAATGGCGTGGCCGTTATGCCTGACGACCCAAAGGCACACCCCAATGCCTGTCACTCTCTGCAGGGTGGTGGTGGGGTTGGCTTCAGTTCAATACTTCACTGCCATTTCTGTTATGCAGCTCTGTAACTTCTACACTACCAGTGCCAATGCCAGCAAGCAAACATTCAGCATTGACAAATGCTTGTTTTTATAATACTTTTGTGATTTCTCACATGTTTACACAAAATACCTTGCAGAGACAATGGTGGTTAATGTATAACCTGGTAACTGTGAAATGTGATGGAAACCAGGCAACTTTACTGCTTCTGAACTCTGGGTCACAGGGCAGGAAGCAATGTAGGGAAAATAAGTATAAGCAGGGAAATAATGATTTACTTTCTGTGATTTCAAATTGCAGAAACTATGACACAAGTCAGGGAATCCTCTCATACTTCAGTATTTACAAATGGTGGTAATACCAGTGTAGATACTCTCCCTTAATATTAACGGGTTAAATAACCCAGTTAAAAGGTCGAGGGTGTTCCAGTATTTTAAGAAACAAACTCTGGATGTGAAATATGAAACTGGCTTGGGATGGGAAATATTGGATGTTTGCATCATCCTATGGAAAGGGCAAACACAGAGGCGCAGCAATCTTGTTCCCAGTAACCAGCAATTTTATTTTACAGCAGGAATACATAGATCCCTCAGGATGCTTCATCACACTAATAGGATTACTTTGTGGGAGAGTAATGACCCTAGTTACTGTGTACTTCCCCAGACCCCTCCCACTAGATTTCGGGCCTTCTTCAATAAACTATTGGAAGAACTTCAAGGTACGTTGATTATGGGGTGGGGATATAAATTTAACCATGGCTCCACAGTTAGACACATCAGTATATACGCAACATAGGCTACCCCCCTCTCAAAAATTATTTCAAGCTCAGGTAGATTCCCTGGGGCTGGTAGACATGTGGAGATTCTTTTTTCCTACCTCCAGAGCGTATACCTTTTTTTTGCCTTGATTTCACACTAATTCCCACATTGATTATTTTTTCACCACTAAAGAACATACAGAAGCACTCCAAGATATCACAATCTGTCCCAGGTTCCTTTCCGACCAGTCCCCTTTATTAATAAAATTAAACCTGGGACACACTAGAAAGTCTTCTTCATGGAGACTGAATTTACCACTTCTATGGGACTCAGAATTTGTAAAATGTATTAAAGCTAAAATCCCACAAATAGTGAAGGACAACTCCACCCTGGCCATCACTGTGGCTATACAATGTCCAGCGAGCCCTATTTTATCCCAAAAAATATAGGTATGAAGGAGGACCCCGCATCTCTAGAAACTTGGCATGTACATTCTGAGAACAGAAGGCAGCTGCATGTATTTCGTAGATCCGCTCAATGTCTTCAGATAATACGGCAACCACTTTAGAGGACATACTGGGAATCTTTCAAACATTTTACAGTCAGCTTCACACGCCACTTACCACTCCCTCACCCGCACAGATAGACAAATTTTCTTTCTAAACTAACTTTTTCTATGCTTTCCTCAGCCCAACAAGATGCCCTACTAGCTCCAATTAGAACAGAAGAAATAAAGAGTACAGTAGCGGAAGCCAAAACTCAGAAGTGGCCAGGACCTGACGGACTACCCTCTGAATGGTATAAAATCTTTTTTAAACAGCTGTCCCCTCCTTATTAACAACCTCTAGGGAGGTACAGGAGGCGAAGCTCCTCCCCTTCCTGGGCCTTGCTATACTCTCCGTATTCCAAAACCAGCAAGGGACCCAAAGGTCATGTCGTCATACAGACCCATTTCCATACTGAATATGGATTACAACATTTTATGTTGATAGATGGTCGCCGGTTGGAAACCATTTTTCCAACCATTATCCATCCAGATCAGTCAAGATTTATTTGGGCCAGACAAACAACGGATAATATCCGCTGCACGATCCATCTTATGGATCATCTGACTCAAAGACAAATTTCAGCCATTCTGATAAGCCTTGATGCAGACAAGGCATTTGATTGTATGTCATGGCGTTTTTTATGGCACACTTTATTACATTTTGGCTTTCCAGTGGACTTTCTTTCCTGGTTAAAACTAATTTATGCAGCCCCAAAAGCATTTGTCCGTATAAATGTTACTCTCCCCCCCCCCACAATTCCACTCAATCGAGGAACACGTCAGGGTTGCCACCTCTCCCCTATGCTTTTCACCTCATACATCGAGCCCTTGGCAATTGCAATCAGAGAGGCTTTGAAGATATAAGGTATCCCATTGGGAGGAAGATCTTTCAAACTCTCTCTGTATGCAGATGATATATTGCTTACCCTACTGAATCCAAAGCATTCAGTCCCAGCACATCTTCATATTCTACATTTGTATGCAGAGATTTCTGGATGCAGAAAACAGAGGTCCTAGCCCTTAATTTTACTCCCTCTAGAGAATTAAAAAGAAAATTTCTGTCCAAGTGGGGTTGCACCAAAATAAAATATCTGGGGGTTTACTTACCTAAGAATTTAATACATCTGGAATGAATAAATTATGAACCACTGACAGAAGCAATAGAGAGAGAGCTAAGTGGTTGGGCCCACTTATGTCTGTTGTTCTTATCCAGAATAGATGCAGTACATATGACCACTTTGTCTAAACTCCTATATCTCTTCCAGACCCTCCCAGTGACACCAGTGGCTTACTATTTCATTTCTTGGAATAGATCTCTATCCAGATTTATCTAGGCTGGTAGACGTCCAAGGGTCCGGTGTTCCCTCCTAATGTCACCTATTAAAAAAGGGAGGTTGGATTTCCCAAACTTAGGGGAATACCAAAGGGCAGTACTGATCAAGATAGTACTTCTGTGGATTAATCAAATCTACAAAGCTTTATGGAAGTATATAGAATTTGTTCAAAATAATATGTTTGATATAGGCAAGATTGTTTTTGCTCCAGTGACATCTCCCCCAGTCTTCTCTGCATTTTTATTTGGTTCCAAAGACACTCTCAGAAACTGGTATAAACTGAGGGAGTCTTCGGCATTGAGAGCGCTGCTACATTTTTTGAGGCTCCTACATATGGAATCTGAGTTTTTGCCTGCACAAAGTGCATTTACATTTCGGAGGTGGCACCGGATAAGCCTCTCTTATGTATATCAGTTTTTAGATGGTACTGGTGTGGCCTCATTCTCTCACCTACAGGCCTCCCACTGACCCCCAATCAAGACCATATTTACTGCTTACAAGTCTGGACTTTCCTGATACAAAAGGCCCTGAATGGACTTTGTTCCCAAATCCCCTCTGCAGTTGTTAAAGCTCTTGGTAGATGCCTTAAAGGTCTTACCTATCCACACTTAATAGGCCTGGCATATAAAGCTCTCAGAGGCGTTGGACCGATACTATACAATCAGTTCTCCTTGGAATAGAACTTCGACTAGAGATGGTCTATGATAAATGGTTGACGTCTATAACCCCCTTAATGCACATATCCCAAGCTCCATACTGGAGAGAATTCATCTGGAAAAGCAGGTTGCGCTTTTTTCACACACCAGCCAAATTGTTGAAATATCTAGCATCTCAGTGTGGTGTTTGCTGGAGGGGATGTGGTGAACCTCAGGCTAACTATTTATATGTTTTCTGGGATCGCCCTATTATAGCCACCTTTTGGCAGGAGTTTGCTCAAGCTATGACTCAATTATACACCCCAAAACTGGTTATCGCCTCACAATTGGTGCTGTTATATATAGATGAAGATGGCACAGTTCCCTCGAATAAAAGTATGATATATTTATATATTGTGGCAGCCAAAAAGGTGATTGCCCATATGTGGCACAGCCAGGACTTCCCTACTTTGATTCAATGGCAAACTTTGGTAAATGAAATTTATTATATAGAAGGAATGATAGCACACTGTATGAGGCGAATGCCTCGTTTTGAACTGGGTATTCTATATATCAAGAGAGGATGAAGCATTCCTACCTTAAATGGAACCTGCATGTATTGTTATCCTTTCTACATTTTAATTTGCTTAGAGTCCTGCTATAGTTTGTAATAGGAATTTTTGTAAATATTAATCCCCTGCAACTACAGAATGTTGTGACCATAACAGAAGTCTGCACTATTTACATTCGTTTTACTGGAGCGTTATCAACTATATTAGATAATGTATTCAAGTTTAGAAAGTACAATCTTGGATGCTGTGTATTTCTCTGTAAGATACAATAAAAAAAATAATAAAGGGCTAGGGACTTGTCCTGTGAGAGTATGCAGAGTGAGCTGCATGTACCCTGGAGGAGATGAGGGATAGAGGGACATGACTGAAACCTTCAAATGCATGAAGGAATAAACAAGGCAGACACGGAAGGCTTTTCCAATTAAAGAGGGGGAGGGACATCAGAGGGCACACTCTGAAACTGGAGGGGTAGAGGATCAGGAGGGAATAGAGGTGGAAATTTTTTTTACAGAGAGGGTGGTGACAGGGTAGAATGCGCTGCCAGAGTTGTATCTTATAATATAGCTGACTGCTTTAAAAAGGGGTCAGGAGATGGTGGTGGGGGGGGTCACTGGAGGTGAAGCTGCAGTGTAAGGGATGGTAGCTACACAATTGATCAGGCTCGGGAGACCAAAATCCCTTATCTGCTGGCGAGTTTGTGTGTATCTGCATTACTTCACACCACATTGGTGACCTGGGTTAGGTCAAGAGACTGGGGCATGGTGGGGGAAGGGGCGACCAGGGAGAAGGGAATTTAGCATCCGATGGACTGCTCATCAATCTTGGGAGATAGGGTGGTTTCAATCCAGCGATGTTACTGACACCCAGTGGAGATCGAGTGCACTACAAGTCAGGGGACCAGCATAGTTGGATGTCGGAAGGCCATCTATTGAACGTGCACATAAATGGTTACATTTCATGCTGGACTTCTGTGCACATTCACATTCAGTCGGGGGGTCCAGAAAAGAGGAAATGCCATGGTATGCGAATGGGGGGTCCAGGGGTTGGTACACACATCCAACACCTAGCCGACCACCATCCTACAGTACTCCATCCATACCCTGGTTGCTCCACTATATTTCAGAAAGAGCACCAGGCAGGAGTAGGTGGTCCCGCACATGGGGGGATAAGAGATGGATGCTCTGGCAGTCAGGTACGGCGGAGTGGATATGGGACCACCCAGAATAGAGGTTTGTGGCTTCAGTCAATGAGAGAGGTAGTCAGGACCATGTGTCCACTCCAGAGAGAGTATGGGTACCAGTGAGAAGTGTGCACAAACATAGTTAAAAAATAAAATAAAAAAAGGTGTCAGTGGCAGGATAGTTGATTGGGATGTGATCTGCATGAGCGGATAGCTGTGTGTTTGAGATACTATCCATTCCTTGGGGTGGGTTTTGGTGATATCACACACACCGCCATGTGAAAATCATCATAACACATACCCAAACCAAGAATTATACAGCTACTTTTCATTTTTAATAAATTATAATATTCAAGCTTCAGGATCAACAGAACAGCTGTCAGATATTGCTGAACAATCATCCAGAGACCCATCCAGGTCCCTGTTGTCTGTACCAACATCAATACCAAAGGCAGTTGAAGATGTCATTGGATGATTCCCAAGTTTTGAGTCTAATTCTGTAAAATATGGAAAGTTGGTCCTGCCTGCTCCACTTCTTCCTAACAGCCTTTTTGCTTTATAATAAGCAGCCCTTAGTGCTTCCACTTCCATCGTAGTTGTGGCTCTGATCTATAAAACCAGCCTCAGATAATCTTTCTGAGGCTGATTTTATAAAGGTCATTATGTCTTCTCCATCTACCATCTAACTTTGTCATAATATTTAATTCTTTAAGAATATTATTGAACAACGTTTCGCTCTCTCTTCAGACCCTCCTTTCGACCTCAGTCATTTTGACAGGACTGACAACTATGGGTGACAACTCTTCTGAAAGCGCTATTTGAACTGCTGCCAAAAGGGGGAGGGGAGACAATCGAGTAACAACTAGCCTTGTGCACGCATGTTTTAATCATTTGCAAGAAAGGAACAAAGCACGTGCAAAAGGCATCGATCCTGCACCTGAACTGATTTACGTGTGGCTGCTCAAACGGAGAAAAGGTAATCGGCAGGGCCGCAGCTATGAATTTTGGAGCCCCGGACAAGTCATTTGAAATGGGCCCACGTTTCCCAAACCAGTTAATGCCAGGGGTAATGCCAACTCCTCAGGTGGGCCCCTCCTGAGCTCAGGGCCCCAGACAACTTCCCCACTTCCCCCCATTACTGTGGCCCTGGTAATCGGTGCATCTATTCAGTGCACTTGGATCGATTCCAGCATTGATGCAGAAATACCCAGATGCAGTAATTTATATGCAATCTAGGAATCGGTTGTATGTCAATCGATCACCCTACAACCGATTCCAAGACTGCATGTAATTAGGGTGAGCGGGTAGCGGCCGACGTATGGTACTGGAAGTGGACTGCAATTCAACAAGAGGAACACCCAGCAGAGGGCGCAAAAGCCCCATAAAGACAGGAGGCTCCACAGAACAGAGAGCCCAACACGGCAGCCCTGCATACCCTGACACCGCAACTGGACAGGCACTGAGAGGTAGGGAAAGAACGGAGTGCTCCCTGGCCTAAGTGAATGTCCAGGAGTGGGCTAAGAGAGCAAACAGGCAAGTGGCACACCAGCCGCATGAAAACAGGTGAAAGGAGGTGCCATAGGTGCTGGAGAAGGAGGAGGAGGATGGGAGCATCCCAGAATGAGAAGCTGGAACATGGAGCAGACAGGCAACAGTACGGCCAGATGCACAGGCAGCCAACTGAGTGGCAGCAGGTGAGGCAGAAACAACAAAGAACCAGAAAGCACCAAAGGAGGTACAAGACAGCATAGGGAACAAACCGGAGGGAAGAGGAAGAAGGCCGGTGGGGGGCAGGGTAGAAAGGGAGACAAAAGAGCAGCAAGGGAGGCAGGGGAGCAGGAGACAACAGAGCGACCTAAGCACGGAAGTGGGGGACCACAGAAGGGAAGGAGATGAGATGCAGTGGGAAAGGGAAGAAAAAGCCTCACCAACCAAGCAGCTCAGCAGTCACCAGTATTTTCTGAAGCGCTCGAAGCTGAGCAGTGAAAGCACTGAGGATTAAGTCGGGATGGGGAGGGCTATTCCCCACCCTTGAACCTCAGGCTATAGCCTTCCATTATAATTTATAGCACCACCATTTTGTGGTTCAGTTCATACATCCGCAAGTGTGAGGTCCCTTGGTTGCCTATCATATGGCAAAGTGCCAGCATGGGAGTAGGTAGTGGGTAAACATTCCGAACATTTTCCCAGTTTTAACATTCATGTTGCCATCTCGAGTATCAGGGCCAGTATTACATATTACAACATCAAGTAATCAAGAGATGGAACACAGGAAACAGATCTGTGATCAGCTCTTTCCTCCTCCCTTCCTAGCCCATATCTTCCACTGCCTGTGGTCACAACAGGGGTTCAGCTCACTGTTAGCTGTACCATAAAGTTGTAATAATGCAGCTCAGGAGCTGAACCATGGTACCCCAGAGTTGTTGTTTTTCAGGACCAGTAGTACTAGGGTATGGTCTGTCTGCTTGGAATGAGTGAAACTCATGGAGGAGCACTGAGCTGGAAATTGCAACCAAGGTGGCAGACTAGGGCTGAATGGGAGCAAGGAGGGGTATCAAAAAAAATAAGATGAAGCTCACCTCAGTGGTGTCTCTGCTCTGTGCTGTGCTTTTGACTTGTCATCTGCCCTCTGCTGCTGTATCTTCTTTCTCCATGAAACTTTCTACTGCCAAGGGATCAGTGAAGAACCTAGTGGGTCTACTGGGACTATTCACTTGCAGCCATGAAGGCTAGAGATGTGCAAGTCCCAGCCTCTGATGTGCATTTTTGCCTTCACTCCATTGAACTATTGATGCTTAAATTGACATTCCCTGCTAAACTCTTGAAACATGGAGACCTATTCTCCATCCACCTTTATGAGGCCATTGGCTTTGGCAGCCCTCAGAACTTGCTCCATATCAGTGCACCAGAGATATTTGATTAAGAAATGCCTCAGGCTCTATTCTCAAAGACCTGAGGTTGACACAAGGTGTCTGTGCCAAACATACATGCAAGTGGCACCTTGCGTCCAAAACTGCCCCCTGAGCTATTCACAAAAGCATCCTGTGTCAACCACAAGCTGCCTGCCCCAAACGGGGCTTGTGCTGCCCATTCACCCCAAAATGGGCTGCGACCTGGAGCTAGGGGGCATGTGGCAGACAAGCTGCCACATCCCCTAATGTGGGATTCTCAGAACTCTCCCAGAAGGAGAAATTCTAAATACCCTTAGACCAGCCAGGGCTGATCTAAGGGTACTTAGAAATTCTCCTCTGGGAGAGTTGCTTGTTTGCTGCAATGTGCAACGGTACCCCCTCCCCGGTCCCCGATGTCTCCCACTATGATAAAAATAATGTTCCCTTCCCTGGTGGTACAGTGGCCATCCTTCCCCGATCCCCGTTGACTCCATTAAGGTTAATAAAATAATGTTCCCTTTCCTGGTGGTCAAGTGGCCCTCTTCCCAATCCCTGATGGCTCCATTAATGTTAATAAATGAATGTTCCCTTCCCTGGTGATCAAGTGGCCTTCTCTCCCCAATCCCCAATGAATCTGTTAAGTTTGATAAAATAATTTTCCTTCCCTTGTGGTCGAATGGCCCTCCTTCCCCGATCCCTGATGGCTCCGTTAATTTTAATAAAATAATGTTCCCTTCCCTGGTGGTCGAGTGGCCCTCCCTCCCTTCCCTATCCCCAATGGCTCCATTAAGTTTAATAAAATAATGTACCCTTCCCTGGTAGTCGAGTGGCCTTCCCTCCCAGATCCCCAATGGCTCCATTAATTGTAATATAATACTGTTCCCTTCCTGGTGCTAGTGCCCCCCCTCTGATCTCCGTTACTGCCAGTGTTGGAAGAAACTTCTATTCACCCCAACCCTGGTGGTCCTAAGCGACCCCATTCCCCGATGTCACCCATGTTTGAAAACAGACTTATATTCCCCTTCCTTGGTGGTCTAGTGGACTCTACACCCCATCCCGAAGGTAGTGCCTACCACCCTGCTCCCCGCACCCTAAACCCGGCACAGCCCTCCTCTCACCATCACAGCCAGCTGTCGACTGACCTGTCAGTGTGTATGGATTTCAGAAGGGTCGATTTTGCAAAACTAGAGGTATGTCTAAAGAAAGCCCTAGGGGGTAGAGAAGGAAAGGGGGATGTAGAAGAGCAATGGGCACATCTTAAGGGAGCCATAATGGAAGCCTCGAGCCTCTGCGTTAGGCAAATAAGTAAAACAAAGAGGAAGAAAAAAACACTCTGGTTCTCAAAAGAGGTGGCAGGGAGGGTGAGAGGAAAAAAGGTTAGCATTCAGAAAATACAAAGAAACACAGACACTAAACACTAGAGTGAAGAAGAAAGAGTAATGTATCTGGAAAAGCTAAAGGAGGTGGGGAAAGCACTCATAAAAGTCAAAGCACAGACAGAGAAAAGAATAGCCAAGGCAATTAAGAAAGGAGACAAGACATTTTTTAGATACATTAGAGAAAAGAGAAAAATCAGGGGTGGGATAGTGAATAACAAGCATTTGTCAATACCGCATGTTTGCTTGCTGGCACTGGCATTGGTAGTGTAGAAGTTACAGAGCTGCATAATAGGAATGGCAGCGAAGTATTGAACTGAAGCCAACCCCACCAACACCCTGCAGAGGCGGCAGGCAATGGGGTGTGCCTTTGGGTCGTCAGGCATAACGACCACGCCATTTCACCACACCCTACCCTGCGGACACCCCACAAGTGTCATGGTGTGCCTTGGGGTCTTTGGCCCTTATCGCACCCATTCCATCAGGAAATACGGTGAGATGGGTGCGGTATAGAGAATGGGGTGAAGTTTGGGCCGAAGAGTCCGAGGCACACCTTGATGCTCTCACTGGCTGCAGGGTGTGGGTGGGGTGGAATTGTATGAGACGACAGGCAAGAATCCCAAGTCACACCTCTGATTCCTGTCATACTCTACAGGGTGGGGCATTATGGTCGGAAACCCTAACGCCTCAGGCATTCGTTGGTATTTTCACTCCAAATTTTCAACATGGTTTTTTTGTGACCCCCACCTCATGAACAGTGGCAATATCAGTTTGTTAGCCGAAAACTGCTTTGCACAGCGACTATGGCATTTGGCACCACAGATGCAAAAACACATTCGAACAGGATGTGAAAATGACAGCGGTACTGTTCATGGGGAGGTGTAAAAAATGGCAATGTTGAAAATCTGCTGTGAAAATCTTAAAAAAACTGGTGAAGTCACGAGCGTGCGTAGAAAATGTGCAATGCACACCCGTAATGTAACTAGTTCGGGGATATTTTTTACAGTAGATTGTTAACACAGGCATTTTGGGACCTCCGATCATGAACAGTGTCAGTGTGATTTTCTTTATCTATCTTGAACAATGATTTCCCACAGCGACCACGCATCTCTGCACTGAAAGTGTGAAAACACATTTCGGCCATGTTGTGGAAAATGACAGCTGTACTGTTCATAAGGAGGTGTGGAAAAATGCCACTGGTGAAAATCTGGACAGAAAATTTTACAAATTCATGAACCTACCAGGGTGCGTGGAAACTGCGCAATGCTCACTCATAACATAGTCATTTTATGGAGTTTTGTCACCAAATTTTCAACATAGCCATTTTAAGACCTCTGCTCATGACCAGTGTCACTGTGATTTTCCTAATCTGTCCCAAACATTGTTTTCGAAAACCGACTGTACCATTGTGCGCTACATGGGCAGAAACACGTTGTGGGTGAGATGTGAAAAATGACAGCTGTACTGCTCATAAGGAGGTGTGGTAAAATGGCAATGTTGAAAATCTGGAGTGAAAATATTGAAATTTGAAACTTACGGCGTGCGTGGGAACTGCATAGCGCACTGCTCAGAAACAGTCATTTTGGAATTTTTCACCAAATTTTCAACATAGCCATTTTAAGACCTCTGCTCATGAACAGTGTCACTGTGATTTTCTTAATGTGTCCCATACATTGATTTCAAGATAACGACGCGCCATTGTGCGCGACATCGCGGAAACACATTTTGGGTGAGATGTGAAAAATGACAGCTGTACTGCTCATAAGAAGGTGTGGTAAAATGGCAATGTTGAAAATCTGGAGTGAAAATATTGAAAATTGCGAACTTACAAGCGTGCGTAGGAGACTGCATAGCATACGCTCTAAGTAAAACAGTCATTTTAGGAATTTTTCCTAGAATTTTCAAAATAGGCTTTTGAGAGCCCACCTTATGAACACTGGCAGTGTTGTTTCATTAATCATTCTGGAAAGGTGATTTTGCACAGTGGCTGCGAAATCACCCTTCGGGCCAGAGTAACGCCATGACAGTGCAAGAATTCATGAGGATGGGTCCCAAAAACCCCATGTTGAAAATTTGGTGCAAAAATTCCAAAAAATGCCTGAGATATGCAATAAAGTTGAAAAACCCCTATCTATCCCATTATAGAGCTTACCGGCATTTCCTCAGTTCGTGGTTGGCTTTGAAGAGTGCAGACGTGTTCCCGGTCCACCAAAGATTGTCGCTCTGGACTCCGGGAGGTAAGTATGGGGTGAGGGGTGTGTGGGAGGCAGGGTGCGAGTGGGTGGGTGCAGGTTTTGGGGGGCAGGGAGACTGCGGGGACCTTTTTCTTTACAGGTTTTTTTTTGAAAAGACAATCTGGACGCTTGCCACGCTGGGTGGGCTCCCAGTGTGGCAGAAGGACAGCTGGTGATGGTGGAGCCGACGGGGATTGGGCACCCCGTCGGGCCGCCGTGACAGTGGAGGTGAGGGAGGGCGCATGAGCACGCAGTGCTGCGTGGCGTGCGCTGTGTGTGGGGGGGGAGCTCTGCTCACTCAAGCAGAGCTCTCCCTTTCAACTGCATGCCACTGCATTTTCAGCTGTCATAGACAGCTGGAGCAGTGATTGGCGCTCTGCGACCGCGCCTGAAAATACACTGACTGAATTGGAAGAGGCTGACACACCTCTGGAAAACTCGTATGATGGCACTATGTTTCTTGCACATGCGTGCAAGCAAACATAAAAAGGGAAGGGGTGGGGATCAGCAGAAGGGGACCAAGAAAAAGCAGAAATCCTGAACAAATATTTTTGTTCAGTGTTCACAGTAGAAGAGGAAGGGGAGGGACTACAGCTAGGTAAAAGAAGCACCAAGGGGTGGGGTGTAGATACCAGTCCGTTCACAGTAGAGAGAGTCCTAAAGGAACTAGAAAAAGTGAAAGTAGATAAGGCAGTGGGGCCAGACAGAATACATCCCAGAATTCTGAAGGAACGTAGAAAGGAGCTAGCAGCACCACTGACAGCTTTGTTCAACAGATCATTAGAAACAGGTGTGGTTCTGGCAGACTGGAAGAGGGCGAATGTTGTCCCCCTCCATAAGGGCAGGAGCAGGGAGGAAGCTGGTAACTATAGTCCAGTCAGCCTAACCTCAGTGGTAGGGAAATTGATGGAATCATTACTCAAGGAAAGGATTGTGACATACTTTGAATCCCAGTGGACAGCAGGATCCAAGACATCATGGTTTCATGGCAGGCAGGTCTTGTCAAACAAACCTGATAGAATTCTTCAGCTGAGTGACAAGGGAAGGGCAGTAGATGTGGCCTACCTGGATTTTAGCAAGGCCTTTGATACTGTCCCACATAAAAGGCTAATAAACAAGTTGAGCAGCCAGGGAGTCAGATGTGCAGTGGTAAACTGGGTTAGAAATTGGTTGTGGGGAAGGACACAAAGGGTTGTAGTGAATGGAGTTCAGTCCATAGAGAGGGACATGACCAGTGGGGTGCCTCAAGCATCAGTGCTAGGCCCAGTCCTCTTTAATGTCTTCATAGGAGACATTGCAGAGGGGCTGGAGGACAAGATATGCCTCTTTGTGGATGACACAAAGATCTGCAATAGGGTCGACACCCCGGGGCGTGGTGGAAAAAATGAGAAGGTGGCCGGCCCAGTGACACTGAGGGTTGAGGCGCTGGACACCACACCAGTGACCCGAGTTTGGGAGCAGGCTTGGGTCATTGGGGGTTGGCAGGGGAGGAGAAGATTGAGCATCTAATGGACTGCTCCCCTGTCCTGGGGTGGGTTATGGGGATTTCCCCACCTGGTAGTGGCTCCTGGTGGAAGCTGGGGGCATTGCACACTTGGCAGGGCCAGCCAATGGGGGAATGGTGTCGGCGGGCATCTGCAGGAGGGGGTGGGAGCACACCCTCAAAGTGCCGACGCCACTGCATGTCCGCACCATGGGGCAGAACAAGGAAAAGACCCTGGCTCCTGGTAGGCAAAGAGTGGTCCAGTGGCCAGCCCCCACACCCAATGCCGGGTCTCTCCAGTCTGCCTCCTTTTCTCCCTCTGTGTCCTGGTCGCTCTACTAGATTCCAGATAGAGCACCAGGAGGAGTCAGTGGTCCCGCCTTGGGGTACTCAAAGCCGGGGGGGGGGGGTTGAGCGAACAGAGGTGTGGTGTGGAGATGGGCCCAAGCTGGAGGTAAGACTGGGGGACTTCAGGCAGGTGGGAGATGCCATGCTGAATGACTCCACTGGAGAGAGTCTGGAAGCAAGTGAGGAGAAGCATAAAGAAATTGACAAAAAAAAAAAAAATGAGAAGGGACCTGGGCAAACTGGAGGAATGGTCAAATGTATGACAGCTGAGGTTCAATGCAAAAGTGCAAATTATACACTTTGGACATGGAATCCGAGGAAGAGTACTCAGTGTGGGGGAGGACTGTCAGCCACCAAACAGGAGAGGGATCTAGTAGTGATTATATCTGAGGACCTAAAGGTGTCTGGACAGTGTTAAAAGGCAGTTAGAAGGGCCAGGGGATGTTGGGGTTCATAGGAAGAGGCATCACCAGCAGAAAAGGGAGGTGGTGTTGCCACTATACATATCATTAGTGAGACTGCATCTGGAATACAGTGTCCAGTTTTGGAGATCGAATCTCAGGAAGGACATAGACAGAGTGGTGGCAGGCCATAGAAGGACTACAAAATGGTACAGGGGCTGCACCAGGAGTCATATGAGGAAAGGCTGAAAGTCCTCAATATGTATTCTCTAGAGATGAGGAGAAAGAGGGGACATGATACAGATGTTCAAATACCTAAAGGAATAAATAAGGTGCAGGAGGGTAGCATCTTTCAGAAAAGAGGATGGACAAGAACTAGGGGACATGATATGAAGTTGGAGGGAGATAGAATCAGGGGTAATGGTTGGAAGTACTTCATTACAGAAAGGGTGGTGGATGCTTGGAATAGCCTCCTGCAGGAGTGGTGGGGGCAAAAACAGTGGAGGAATTCAAAAATGCATGGGACAGATACAAGGGAATACTAGAAACAGGGAAGGGTGGGAAAGTCACAGATCAGCTACAGTCTGCAGTGTAAGCAAAAGGTAGGAAAAATGGCAGACTAGATGGGCCAGGCGGTCCTTATCTGCCGACAAATTCTATGTATGTATGTATGTATGTAGTCCAGCACAGTAACCACATAGAAACAGTTTATCAGAAGACAGCTACTTGGATTTGTGTGCATTAGAGCTAAAATATTTCAGTTATTTTTTTTATTTCTTTTTGCATATTTTAATATACAAACAGTACGATAAAAACATATAACAGTGCTGCATTATTAAAGGTTACATTCTACTTCCAGACAAGTGTTTAATGCTTGATATAAATATAGCTTACATCTCCAGATAAAATTATCTTCTTGTTTACATTTATGGTACAAAGTCATTGTATTTATTTAGTTCATACATAACCCATCTTCTCCACATTATTTCAAAGCTCAGAAGATCTTGAGCTACCTGTATCTTAGCAGTCAGTCTTTCCATGTTATAAATATCCCTCATTATTTCATCCTACTTCTGCACAGTTAATGTTTTGTCAGTCAATTTTTTGTAATATTTTTTTTTAGCTGCAAGTATATATATTGTTAATAGTTTTCTGGTATCTATTTTTTTTTCCTTACTCTCTTTATGCTCCTGCGCCTTGCCCCCTTCTGTCCAGCCCCCCCAGCCTTGTCACCCCGGTGTTCACTGGACTCAGCTCTCACACCAGTGAGGTGCCAGGTAGCCGGGAGCGGAGCCTGCGAGAGTCCGTCTTCATCCTGCCCGACCAATGATTTTTCCTCCTCCTTTTTCTGCCCATTCCCCAAGCGCGGTCGGCAGCATGCAATGGCGTCAGTGGCTGAGCCGCTGCACTTCTGTACTCGTGGCGCAGTCATCTGCCCACATCACCCCTACATGTAGGCCCACTGTGCCCAGCCCCAGCCACCGCTAGGGATCAGGCAGGCAGTGAACTCTGTCCCCACCCCTTCCCAGGAGAGGAGAGCTGTCCTTCGGATGCTCAATCATCTCCTTCCCCAGCCAACCCCCGGCGGCCCGCTCGCACCGTGAACACTGGTCACCAGCATGTCAGGAGGTAGGGCATAATGTCTTAGCCCTTTACGCCACTGGGCTGGCTAGTTTTCTGGTGTCTATTGATTTAAATTCATCTGGTATATCTAAAAACAGGATATTTCTTTCCATGAGGTTCAAAACAGGTGAAAATATATCTCTTCATTCCTGTTGTATAGCTGTCAAAATGTTTTTACCCTAGGGCACAGCAAAAGGTGTGTGTGTGTGTGTGTGTGTGTGTGTGTGTGTGTGTGTGTGTTCTGCTCACATCCTCTCCAGCAGTGTGGGGTATTATTGTGGTGTCATATTTATTTTGTTGTACTGTGGTTTTAAAAATCTGATTATATTCTTCCAGGAAAACTCTCTCCATCCATGTGAGGAGGTTGGTTTATGGCTGTATCTTGTATAATTGTGCCATCGGGTTAGGGTAATTTCTATTCCTAGCTCTTCCTGCCATTTTAGCCTAATATAGTCAGTGGAATGTCTTCTATTTCTGTTAGACCTTAGTATAGCCTGGATATCAGTGAATTCATTGTGCCCCCGAGCATTATTGTTTGGAGTAGTATTATAATAGTTGGGATTGGTTGGTCTTGGAGACAGTTCTTTTCCACCTTTTGTACAGTATGTATGCTTTTACTTGTGTATATCTATAAACATCCAATGGCTTTAGTTCATATTTAGCCGCAAGTGTTGGAAAGTCTATATATTCTGACTTTGTTTAAATTGACAGGGCAATATAAGCCCTAGTCATTCCCATTGCCTATATGTATGATCTAGTATAGCTGGTGTAAAATTTTTGTTATAGGCTAATGGTGTTGTCAGGTATCGATAGAGTTTTAGGGTTGGGTGCGTTCCTTATTTATTCCACTGCTGTAGTGTGTTAGTAGTAAATGGGTTTTCTACATTCTGATCGATAGGGTGATCTCCGTCCACTAGTAGCTGCTTGGTAACCAGCAGCAAATCTCCTTCTATTAATTCCAGATCTTTCCATAATGCTGACTAATTTGTTGCTATCCAGTATATTGCTGTATGAATTTGTGCGCCTGGTGATATCTCCCTAGGTGTGGTAATGCAAGCCTTCCTTTCATTTTGGTAACTGAAGTGTATGTATTTTATTCGGGGTCATGACTTCCCGCATATAAATTGTGAGATATTCCTATCCCATTGTTTGAATTGGTATATCTTTGGATTTATTGGTAAAGTTTGTGACAAGTATAATATTCTGGGTAGGATGTTCATTCTAATACAATCTATCCTTTGTATCAGCGGAAGGTTGATAACTGTCCATCTATGAAGGTCTTCTTATATATTTTGGGTAATTAATTTATAGTTTAAGTGGCCTATAGTATCTAATTCTATGGATAATTTAACCCTAAGTATTTTAAAGTAGGTAAGTCCAATTTAAATTGGAAATTTTGTTTAATTTGGGAGAAGGGAATAATCTCTGAAGGACCTCTGTTTTGTTTTATTAATTTTATATCCAGCGCATTCTCCAAATCTCTGGAGTAGGTTACAGAGATGCGGGAGAGATTTTTCTGGGGATGTTAACTATTAATAGATCATCTATGCAATAGGGCAAATTTGTGATGTTGTCAACCTAGTTCTATACCTAAGATTTGTGGATGTCGTCTTAATGATTGTGCTAAACGTTCCAGATACAGTGCAAAACGTAATGGGGAAAGTGGGCATCCCTGTCTGGTTCCTCTGTGTAAGCTAAGTCTGGGTGATATCTGACCATTAATTTTTATATATGCCTGTGGTGTAAAGTATAGACTCCTCGGGGTTGCTATAAATGATAACGGGAATCCCATCTTTGACAGGGCTGCATATAGAAAATCCCATGCAACCTTGTCAAATGCCTTCTCTGTGTCATGGCTCAGGAGGAGAAAAGAAGTCCCCCTTTCCTTTGCATGATGAAGAGCATGCAAGGTTCTTTTGGTATTATCCTGTGCTTGTCTTTCCCTAACAAATCCTGTCTGTCCCTTTTGTATTAGAGATGGCAGCATCCCATCCAATCTCTGTGCCAATATGTTGGTGTATATTTTGTAATCAATATGTAGCACAGAGATTGGCTGTATGAGGGCATTGTGCACTATCCTTGTTCGACTTTAATATTGCAGATATCGTGGCTAGTTGCCATGTTGAGTGGTATGGCTCTCCTCTAACATCGAAGTTGTTAACATAGGAGAGTAAGGATCCCATGTCCTCAGCACAAGCTTTATAAAATTCTCCTGTATATCCATCTGGCCCTGGGCTTTTACTGTTTTTTAAGTTCCTGATTGCAAACATTACTTCTTTAGCCATGATAGGTGCCTCTAGCTTCTCTTTGCTTATCTGTGATAGAGTTGGTAATTGTATCTTTTCCAGGAAAGATCTAATCTTAATAGGTTCTATAGTTTCTTCTGGGGTACATGATGATTCATAGTGGGTCCGGAATACTTCTAGTATTTTTGGGGTCAGTAAATTTAAGGTATGGTTTTGGATCTCTGATTTGCGCCACCATAGTTTCTGTTATTTTTCTTCTTAATGTGGTATGCCAGAACTCTGGATGCTTTTGCTCCCCTTTGTAATATGTTTGCCTGAGGAATCTGAGGGTCATTTCTGTCTAACTGTTCAGTATACTGTGGATTTTTTGCTGTAAAGATTTAAGGGTAGGGCCTACTGTTGTATCCCCTTGCACATGTTGTTTTTGAGTTTCTGCAAGTTGCTTTTGCAGTTGATCTAGTTTTTCCTCCCGTTGCTTTTTTATTCAAGAGACCTAACAAATAATTTCTCCCCTCAGTACTGTTTTTACTGTATCCCATAGAGTACTTGGTGTAATATCTTGAGTTGTAGTTTCATTTATTTTGGTTTCCATTTTTTCTTCAATAAGTGTCTTGAACTCTTCCAGGTTCAAGGGTGAGTTATTGAATCTCCACAAAGTATTATGTCTGTCCGTGCTCCATCTCAGTGTCAGTAAAAGTGGGGCATGGTCAGAGAGATAAATTGGAAGTATCTTTGTGGCTAAATGTATGTGTTCCCTGGAGATGTGTAAGTAGTCTATCCTGGTGTAAATTTTATGTGGGAAAGAATAGTGGGTATATTCTTTCTGATAGATATGGCGCGAAAGTATCTAACCACTCATATTGTTTAAATAACCTCTTACTTCTTTTGTTGTACTTGGTTGTCTAAATTGAGCTGTGTTATTAGTATCCATTGAGTTGTACACCATAGTGTGGTCTCCCCTACGGCAACAGACACTTCTGGTGTTGTATAATTTTCCCTAGCAATAAGTTAACCGTTGCATTGTCTATCCTTGGAGGAGGTATAAACTTGCCAATGTAATTGTTTTTCCGATGTACTGACCCGTAGCCACTGCTAGGCGTCCTTGTGGGTCTATGTATTTGGACTCTATTTTAGATAAAGTTGTCTTTGGAATCAGGATGGCTGTGCCCCTCTGCTTTCCTTTTCCATAACTAGAAGCCACTACAAAAGAATGCCCAAACCCTAACAATTTATTATGCTCTACTTGTGAAAGGTGGGTTTCTTGTAATAAAATAAAGGTTGGATGCTTTTTTTTAAATTGCGGTAAGTACTTTTTTTTTATTGGATTATTTAAACCTTTAACATTTTAGAAATAGATGGTCGTTGGTATTAACTGAGCCATAGGTTCAGGGGTATAGCTTCCTTTTGTTCCTGGTTAAACCTCTTCTGGATACATCCTTCATTAATTCCCTTATATCATCTCTGCACATCAAGCAATACATATATATTTGCTGTTTCAGTTTTTTCCTTCCCTCCTTAATATTTAAATTCTATAAGAAATGCCTCACTATGAATCCATTCAGAAACCATCACATGACAAATACATCTGCTGCCACTAAGGCTTTTTTTTGTGATGCCAAAGATAGATAGATAGATAGATAGATAGATAGATAGATAGATAGATAGATAGACAGATAGACAGAGACAGACAGACAGACAGACAGACAGACTGACAGACAGGCGGATGCCTCTTTTTCTCCCATTGGAATGTGGTCAGACAGTGGGAGAACGCGCTATGTGGCTGCGCTATCAACTGTGTACCCATATGCAGAAGTAAATGGTTCTTATCTCTGGTCCAGATGAGCCTAGGTAGAGAGCATTGAGTGAGCTTGAGGTTGTAAACAGCAGGAGGCGTGACATCTCTGAACATACAAATCTGCCAGCAGAAACAGGCCTCATGGTCTGTTTAGTCTGTAAATGTATGCAGCTCCCCTAGATTGCAGCTGCCCGTCCCATCCCCCTCACCTCCAGGTCATTCTCAGCCCTATCTACCAGACCCTCCCCTTGCCCTGTCCTTGCCCTCTTAAAACTACCCTGCGTCTTACGTGAGAAATCACTACCACCCCTCAGGAAGGTGGTTCCATTTCAACACCACCTTTGCCGTGAAGTAGCATCTTCTCATCTCTCTCAAAATCTGCCCCTCAATCTTAGCCCCTGCCCACTCTGTCCTTCCCTTCCTCTCACTTAAATAACCCATCAGCACTAGCTTTGTTGATCCCCTTCAAATACTTGAATGTTTCAATCATGTCCCCCCATCCCTCCTCTCCTCTCCTCTCCTCCAGGGTGTACAAACTCAGATCCCTTAGCTCGTCCTTAGAAGATTTGCCTTTCATCCCACATATCATTTTTGTTGCCCTATGTTGCACCCCCTCTAGCAGTCTAACATCCTTCTTCAGATACGGACGCCAGTACTGCACGCAGTACTCCAGATGCGGCCTGACCAATGACTGTAGAGGGGCATGATCACTTCCCTATGCCTGGACGACAATCCCCTTGCGATACAGCCCAGCATCTTGTTAGCCTTTGCTACAGCTTTCCTGCATTGAGCAGAGTTGTTCATGTTCTCCGTTAGCAACACCCCTAAGTCCTTCTTCTCCTTGGTGACCCCCAGCCTCATCCCCACCAACCAATATTCTTTCCTTGGGTTCTTGGCCCCGAAGTGCATAACCTTGCACTTCTTTGCCTTAAATCCCAGCTGCCACCTCACTGACCTCTCCTCAAGTTTGGTCAGGTCCCCCAGTAGTTGTTTCCACCCATCATCTTCGTACACTACCGCCCCTGTTTTAGTATCGTCTGTGAACAGACTGATCCTGCTCTCAACCCTGTGCAAGATGTCCGATATGAACAGCCCAAAAAACACCTGGCCCAGCATCGATCCTTGCGGCACTCCACTCATCACTGGCCTCGGTGCTGAGAGTTCCTCCACCACCACCACCCGTTGCTGCCTCCCCTCCAGCCACTTCACAGTCCAGTTAACCAGCTTCCCTTCCAACCCCATGGATTTCAGTCCCCCCCCAGCTGCCCATGAGGCACTGAATCCACGGCCTTGCTGAAGTCCAAATATAGGATGTCCACTACGTGGCCCTTGTCCAGCTTCCTCATTACCCAATCATAATACTCTATTAGATTGGTCTGACAGGATTTCCCCAAGACAAATCCATGCTGCGGCCTATCCTGGAGGTCACTGACCTCGAGAAAAGCCACTAGCCTCTCTTTCAGTATCGCTTCCATGTGTTTTCCCACTATGGAAGTGAGACTGACAGGTCTATAGCTGCCTTGTTCATCTCGTGGGCCGCTCTTGTGTATAGGCACCACATGGGCCATCCTCCAGTCCTGTGGCATGCATCCTGTATCCAGGGAGGTACTGAACAGGTCTGCCAGCAGCCTGGCCAGCACTTCTGCCATCTCCCTCAGCACCCTGGGATGAATGCCATCAGGACCCGGTGCCTTGTCTACCCTTAGTGTCATCAGCCCCTCTAGTACTTTCTTCTCCTCAGTCATTCCATCAGTCATCTCCTCCCCAACCCCACCCTCCCAGTCCATGGAGCAGTGGACCACCCTTCTCCTGTGTGAACACAGAGCAAGTATTCATTTGGTGCTTCTGCTTGTTCCGCCACCCTTTTCCACCCCCCCCTTCTTGAGCCACACTATTTGGTCCCTGCACTTCCTTTTCTTCCTCACATATCTAAAACCTCCTTCTCCCTCCCTTAATTCTCTGAGCCAACCTCAGCTGCCTGGAGGATTTGGCCTCCCTCACTAGCTTAGTTACCTCCTTGGACCAACTCGCGTATACCTCCCTATCCTCCCCCCTTCCCATCCTCTTGAAACATTTTTTAGTTCATGCGTAGGAAAGTGCATGACAATCCTATTTTACTTTGGCAAACTTAGTCGAGTGTTTATTTACATTATTCTTCACAGCTGAGCACCAGTAGTAATCAAACTTTTCTCTGCCGATATATATTACAAAACCTGCCTGTTATGGAGTCAACACATACTTCATAAAGCAAGAGGAATTGAAAAAAAACAAAAAACTGAAGTGTTGAGTCAGCATCCCATTTGTGTTATCATACATCTCCCCCAACCCCTAACCCCCATCTCAACATCTACCTAATACAGTCACAAGATTATACACTTTTTCTGGCCATTGCCATCATCGTTGCACCTTATCTTGTCATCCATTCTTTTTTTTCCAATTCTGTTTCTTGCCTGGCAGTCGGGGCATCTCTCAGGTGTCTCGCTCAGCTTCCACCTCCTAACCGCCTGCCTGAACCACTCATCTGACCAAAGCTTGGTATCAGGATCACCTCCTCTCCACTGGCCCACACAGAGGGCCGAGGAGCCTGGGGCTAAGGTCAGGTTCATGGTCGCACTGAGCAAAGAAACATAGAATTTGATGGCAGATAAGGACCGCTTGGCCCACCCAGTCTGCCCATTTCCCTACCTAATGGATAAGCTGCAGATCCTAGTTAACCAGCAGCCTACTTCTTTCTACCCCCACCCCTAGAATTACCTTATGGCTGTCCCATGCATGCTTGAATTCAACCACTGTTTTTGACTCCACAACCTCCTCCAGAAGGCCGTTCCATGCATCCACAACCTTCTCTATGAAAAAATACTTCCTTACATTACCTCTGAGCCGCCCCCTCTATCTTCAAATTGTGCCCCCTTGTTCTTGCACATCTTTTTGAAAGATGCTACCCTCTTGGACTTTGTTGATTCCTTGAGGTACTTGAACGTTTATCATGTCCCCTCTCCCTCCTCCTTTCCTCGAGGCTATACATATTAAGCTCCTTTGTCTCTCTTCATATGTCTTCCAGTGCAGACCCTGCACCATTTTAGTTGCCCTCCTCTGGACAGCTTCCATCTTGTCTATGTCCTTGCGGAGATTGGGTCTCCAGAACTGCACACAGTACTCCAGATGGGGTCTCACCAGGTGTCTGTACAGAGGGATAACAACTTCCTGTTTTCTACTGGTGATGCCTCTCCCTATGCATCCCAGTATCCCCCAGCCCTCCTTACTGCCCTCTCACATTGCTTGCCCACCTTTAAGTCATCTGATATGACTACCCCCAGGTCCCTTTCCATTTTTGTTGTTGTTTGTATCTCACCCCCCATTGTGCACTCTTCCCCTGGGTTTTGTTTCCCAGGTGCATTACCTTGCACTTCTTACCAGTTTATACTGACTGATGCATGCTGCAACATGTGGGGTTTCCACCCAGGAGACCCGCCATTGCCTCACCAGGCTATCAGGGTTTTTATTGTTTGGTTTCCCCTTGGAGTGTGCATGGCTGCCCTGCTAGAGTCTGATGCACTCCTTCCCTTACATTGGTGGTGTACTGCAGTACCCCGCTCTCCATCGGGTTTGTCAGGACACCAGCATCCCTGGATCCCTCCCAGGAGAGGAGAGCTGTCCTCCGGACACTTCATCCTCTTCCTACCCTGCCGACCCCCGGCTACCCGAGTCCATCACCGAACCCAGGTTGCTGGTGTGGCGCGCAAGGTGTGGCATCCAGCGCCTCAGCCCTCAGTGCCGCCAGGTCAACTTGTCATCCATTCTGATGTATAATTGTAATCATTGTTATTGTTAATGTTTTTTGTTCAGCCTGTTCTGTTTACTTTATCTGTTTTTTATCTGTTCTGTAGTATAAGCAATTATAAGCAGTTATTGTACCCCCTCTTCTCTTTCGCTCAGGACGCATCTGGAAATGAGCTATTGTGGCTCAGTGTGCCTTTCCTGGTGAAACTTTTCAAATAAAATAAATAATAAATGTAGAGAGGTTCTGGTTATATGCTAGCATTCTGTAACGTATACAAGAGTCCCCTGCTTTTAGTACATGACACGTGCATAACATGTACGCAAGAGTTTTCTGCTTTTACTACATTAGGTGCACCATAAACATGAACAAGATTACCCTGCTTTTAATATATAAGGAGTTAGTTAATGCATGAACAAGAATCACTGGCTTTTAGTGAATGACACGCACAGGTCCCTAACATATGAAAATGGTTTTCCTTGCTTTTAGTACATGAAGCACACCATAACATATAAAGAAGCATCTCTTGCTTTTAGTACATGTTGCAGCCTATAATATATGAGCAAAAGTCTCTTGATTTTGTACACTTAGACTAAGAAAGACCACATAGGCGGATTTAGAAGGGGGGCTAAGGTGCTATAGCCCCCATCATGGAGCCTCTATTAGTAACACACTGTGCTACATTGTTTATCAGTATGCACTAATGCTCTCCATGAAAGCTGCCTGAGCCACACAGGTCTCATCTGTCCTCTGGCAGAGCTGGCCTTAGCTAGGTGCAGACTGCGCCCCTGCACCTTGGGGGCCCATGCTTTTTTCTTGAGAAAAAAAATAATTTAAAACATTTAAAAATACCTAAATGTTGTTAGAGATGAAAATGTTCACCAGCAAATGAAAGTGGAAGACAACTGGCTCTGTTACTGTTACAAAAGGTGGGGGCAGCTTTGCTGCAGTGGAAAAGATTAGGTTAAGTAAGTGCTAATGGTGTTAATGGCCATACTTTACACCTCCCAGGTTGACTACTTTCACAAACAAAGGGCTATATTTACAAGAGAACTTGTTTGTAACCTAGATATGTAGGTGAAACAATGAATGATATGACAAAATATGTTTCAAAAGTATGTGAGCACTCAAAATGGCTCAAAAACCCGACCAGCACAGAGCAAAAACAGATTTCCTGATAAGGACCCTGAAAACCTGATCACCAGGTAAAAAAACTGACAGGTTACAACCTTACTGGTGTCCCACGATCAGTGCTCTCAGATCGGCCAAAGCATTTTCCTGTAGTAGACCCTAATTTTTCCTGTATTTTCCTGTAAAACCTAGGTAAAATTCCTGTAAATTTTCCTGTATGCATGCAATTTATTTCTGCAATTGGTGCATTTATACATCCCAGTATCCCCAGCCTTTCTTACTGCCTTCTCACGTTGTTTACCTATCTTAAGGTCATCTGATATGACTACCCCAGGTTCATTTCCATTTGTGTTGTTGTTAATACCCCACATTGTGTTACTCTTCCCCTGGGTTTTTGTTTCCCAGGTGCATTACTTCTGCGTTTTGCATTGAATCTAAGCTGTCATATTTTGACCGTTAGGGTTGCCACCTTTGGATGAGATGAAAACCAAATACTAAACCACACCCCCAAACTCCACCCTGACCCCGCCCCTTTTATGACTAATGAGTGCATCGCTTGGACTCTGATTCACTTGATTTATTCAGAATTGATGCTGATATAACATTGTGTACAGTTTCTTTAAATTACATCATGATTATTATTTTTGGGTTATTTGATTTAGATTTAAATATTTTAAATTTCAGTGTGTGTTAACATTTGGTGGGGTTAGAGAGGGGGGTTCAGGGACTTTCCATCCTGTGTACACAACTTAGCTGACAAATCGAGTGACTACAGGGACACCTCTGACAACTGGCTAGTTTGGGTCAGGTGGCCTTTTCTGGTCAAACTCTTTCAATAAATAAACTACAGCAGTAATGGTGGACGAGATGTAATTACAAATATCATCTGCCATTTTAACATGTGCTACTGTCCCTCCCATTGCTCCTACTCTAAAGTTATTTGCACTGTCAGAGAAGTTTTTAAAAGTGGTAGGAACTATTCTATGCTGTTAAATACCCTATTTTGTTTTCCATGTCAGTCATACATACCAGATAGCATGATATGTGATATGTAGCGTGGAGGCAGTATAGCGCAGTTGAGTGGTTTAAACCTCTGAGCTGCAATTCTGGAGACCAGGGTTTGAATCCTACAGCCCAAACTTGTATACTTTGTGACCCTACACAAATCACTTAATTCCCTTGTGGTCTCGGGTTGCACCTATAAACAAGCTTTAGCTTAGTGTGTCTCTTCTGGTAAAAAAAAAAAAATAATGTTTTAAAATTTTTTTTTATAAATTGCCTAAAATTGCAGTGCCATCAAATCTAAATTGTGTTCCTGTCATCTCATCAGCTACTGCTCTCTCTCTCTCTCTTCCTTTTCTCATTTCTGTAGCTTAGCATGACATTAGTCACATTATTCTGTGCTGTTCATCTGAAAGGCATGGATTGGTCTTCCTGGAATATTCAAGTAGTATGAAAATTGACAACAATAACTACTGAGGAGAGAGAGGCATAGTATTGCTAGAAATGGAATAAAATATTAGATTATTAATTTAACAACAAAAGGGGTAGCTAATATTAAAATATAGGACAGACCCTAAAAGAAAAAATGGTGAACATTTAAAGGTATAAAAATTATTCCTTATCACAGCAGTCAAAAACCATACTCACAATGCAGCCTGGAAAGGATTAGTTTGATTTGCTGCTAATAGTCTTAATGGCCCTACTTTACACCTCTCAGACTGACTGGTTTACAAACAAAGGTCTGCATGACATCAGAATTTGTTTGTAATCTGACCATGCAAGTAAAATGGTGAAGGATTTAACAGAATCTGTTTTACAAGCATGTGAGCATTCAACATGACTGAAAAAGTACTACCTGTCAATAAAACTGGATTAGCAGGTAAAGTTTCTGAAACACATTGTACAGTCCATACTAGGACTGGAAGCTGCCCTAATGTGGTGCCTGTCTGGTTTCAGAAAAATGAAGGTGTTGACTAAGGTGGTATTGTTTACCCTTCCCGTGAATAATCTTCCAGTTTGCTGGTGTGAAGTTAGAGGTGACAACTTATCAGACAGGGACACATTTGTCCCTTTAAGTGCCCTGCTCTTGAAGGCACTTCCTGATTAGCATGCACTGCAAGCAAGCAATCACACTAAAATGTCAGACACTGGCTTACAGTCAGATGAGAAGAAAATGAAACAGTTAGTGGGGAATCTAACAGGTGCTGCTTGACCCAGCATAAAAAACGAATTTGCAATGGTGAAAACAGGAGGACCGAATCTGTACCTAGAAAACGAATCATTCGGTCAAAACCGAGTAGGTGGTAACCTTATTGACCGTTCCTCCAATCTTGCCAAGTCCTTCTCATCCTTTGCACCCTTCTTGTGTATCAACCCTATTACAGATGTTTGTGCCATCTGCAAATCTGCAAAGAGGCATACTTTTCCTTCCAGCCCCTCTGCAAGTAGTGATCAGCAGCATTTTAGTGAGGGCAGTAGTGTAAGGAAGCTGCTACTGGATAGGCCGAATACATTTTTTCCCCATCCTCCAGTCACTGAGGAGCTGTTTAATAATTTTATTTAAAAAAAAAAAAAAACCTAGAAAAGTAGAAGATCTCAAGTCAGACCCCTCCCCACACACACACACACTCAGTCCCAGCCAGAGCAGCACAAACAGTGACAGTGTTTGAATTTATGTAAGCCCACAGTCACTGCTGGTTATATTTTTTTTCTCTCTTACCTTTGCAGAGATCCACACGCACTGGATATCCTGGCTTTAACCACACCGCAACTTAAAAGTTTAATTTGCTGGTGGGGATGGGAAAGAGAGTGTTAGTGCAACAAAGAGTACACTGTGCTTAAGTAAAATTAAAAAAATAAAAGTAGAGAGGATTAAGCCGTAACACTCAGGGTCCTTAAAGAACTAAGAGAGGTGGTGGCTGAACCTCTGGCTATCCTGTTTAGCCGATCACTGGAAACAGGGGAGGTACCCAAAGACTGGAGGACAGCAGATGTAGTCCCCTTATACAAAAGTGGGAACAAAGAGGAAGCGGGGAACTACAGACCAGTCAGCCTCACCTTAGTAGTGAGGAAGATCATGGAAGCACTACTGAAGGAGAGATTGGTGGAACATCTGGTTGTCAATGGACTACAGGACCCAAGGCAGCATGGTTTCACCAGGGGGAGGTCATGTCAGACCAACCTCGTTGAATTTTTGACTGGGTGACTAGGGAGGTGGATCAGGGAGGGCAGTGGACATGGCCTATCTGGACTTCAGCAAGGTCTTTGACACTGTGCCACATAGAAGACTATTACACAAACTGGGAATATGGGTGTGGGCAGGACAGTAGTGTGGTGGGTAGGTAACTGGCTGGGTGGCAGGACACAGAGGGTGGTGGTAAATGACTGTCACTCCACAGAGGGAAGAGTGACCAGTGGGGTACCACAGGGATCAGTGCTGTGACCGGTCCTATTCAACATCTTCATCAGTGACATTCTGTGGGACCTAGAAGGCAGAATTTCACTGTTAGCTGATGACACAAATCTCTGTAACAGAGTAGACACACCAGAGGTGTAGACAGAATGAGAGCGACCTGCAGAAACTTGAAGAATGGTCAGGGGTTTGGCAGTTGAAATTCAATGCAAAGAAGTACAAGATAATGCATATGGACACAAAACCCTGGCACAATATATCAGTTGGGGGGTGAGGATATAGCATGCACCAAGCAGGAAAGGGATCTTGGGGTTGTCATCTCTGATGACCTCAAGGTAGGGAAACAGTGTGACAAGGCAGCAGGTAAAGCAAATAGGATGCTAGGATGTATAGGCAGGGGCATCACCAGCAGGAAAAGGGAGGTCATAATTCCGCTATACAAGACACTAGTGAGGCCCCACCTGGAGTACAGTGTACAGTTCTGGAGACCATACCTACATAAGGACATAGACAGGGTAGAGAAGGTTCAGAGGAGGGCAACAAAGATGGTGCATGGATTGCATCACAAGTCCTATGAAGACAGGTTGAAGGAACTGAACATGTACTCCCTGGAGGAGAGGAGGGAGAGAGGGGATATGATAGAGACATACAAGTATCTTACAGGGAGGAACAGGGTGCAGGAAAACACTATTTTAGCGAAAAGATGTTCCAGAACTAGAGGGCATGGGATGAAGTTGGAGGAGGACGATTCAGAGGAAACATGAGAAAGAATTTCTTCACAGAACGGTGGTGGACAAGTGGAACACCCTGCCAGAGGAAGTGGGGGGCTGAAACAATCAAGGGATTTAAGAATGCATGGGATAGACATAAAGGAATTCTGGAGGTCAGGGGTAAGGGGCAACCGACTTCTAGGAAAACAAACTGAACTTACAAGCTCAAATGGGCAGACTGGGTGGGCCATAGGCCCTTATCTGCCGACACTGTCTATGTATCTATGTATCTATGTACTCCCCCAACCCCCTGCATGCTCTGTCTCTCTCTGTCTCCTTCTCTCTCTCCCTTTCTCCTACCTGCCAGCAAATTAAACGTTTGAGTTCCTGGTGGCCATGTGGCCAAAGCCAATATATGTGTGCTCTCTGTCGCTTCTCTAGTCCATCCAGCATCTAAGTCTGAGAGCAGCTAGGATATCCAGTGTACCCACCGCCAAGCAACTGTGAGAGCCAAACAGTGTGTGTGAATGACACTATGTGAACACCTTTTCAGTCCTGTTGCAGTACACTGCTCTATTAAGGAACTGCCAGGACCATTGTCGGGCAACTTGATGTTCCTCCATTCAGTACTAACTGCTGAGGATTCTTGTTTTGTTTTGTTTAACAAGAGCCACTATCTTGTTTACAGCTAGTCAGAACCGGAGGCTGATAGGCGTGCACGTGCTATCACTCTGTCCGTGGTTTAACTTTTAAATAAATGACAACAGAAATAAAAGATGCTGACCACAAACATGTCAGGGCCTATACAACGTGTGTTCTATCCACCACAAGTCACTGAACGGATGGTAGATGCACTGAACTTTGGCTGGAAAGGGGAGGTTATATCTATGTGCATACAGTACATACAGTACCATAATGTGAATAAACAACTCAGACAATAGA
The DNA here is from genome assembly GCA_016271365.2 of Neoceratodus forsteri. NCBI lineage: Eukaryota > Metazoa > Chordata > Ceratodontiformes > Ceratodontidae > Neoceratodus > Neoceratodus forsteri. The sequence goes on along the minus strand of CM028138.1, from coordinate 275,527,106 downwards.
CACAGGTTATTTTATTTCAACATACATTTTTGTTCTGGACTGGTTTACTTGAAGAAAACTAATTTTATTCCAGAGATGGCAATCGGCAGGTGTGTGTGTGTGTGGGGGGGGGTGCCACCAGACACCAGGGAGCTATTACCATTTGAACTTTTGTGCACCTTTACTGTTCACAGTCTTTTCCATTCAAACAGTAATGTTTGAACTGTAAAGAATTGCGAACGGTTATTTTCTGTTCGAACGATCCTTACCTAAGTGAGCGATGGGTGATATGATTCTCCCAACAAAAATACATATTTGCCCTATGAATTTGTAAATCCTAAGACAAAAATGAAACTAAGTATGTGACTGAGACCTAAATACAGGTCTTGTTCATGCCTTACCAAGCAGTCTTTCTTTAGAAAACCATTTTTTAAATGAAAAAAACAAAACCAAGATGGCTGACATCACGAACAGTATTTCTCTGAGCAGGAGCAGTAAAGCCTTAACTATCAACAGTTTGATCTTTTTTTTTACCTGCATGTCTAGCGGCTATCACAAAAATTATTATAATTAAAAAATGGTAATATATTTTTTCATCCAACCACCCTTGGCACAGACCCTATCATCCCTAAAAATTTAAGGAAAAATGTTAATTCCGTCTGGGCTATAGATAAGGGCAAAAAATTCCATGTTAAATATAGGAAAAAAGGGTTTTTTTCTGTTTTTTTACCACTCCATATCTCAAAACCCATACAAGATGTCGTCACAAAACTTTTCATGTTTTGAAACACAGGCAGAATGACCACGTAAGCCACATTTTGGGCTATTTCATCAAAGAATGCAAAAGTTATTAAGGTACAAAAGTTTGGATTTATCATAGAAGTGCCAGCACAACCCTAACTATAGGGGTGCAGCCATGCCCCTATAATATTCATAGGATTCATAGGCTTCAAACCGGTCTTGTAACATTAGCCGTCACTGACCCACACCTGATTATATACAAAAGTGGAATCACCTTTCCTTACTGAATGCATCTAGCTCATTCTTAAACTGGTTTGTACTACTACTAGCTACCACATGTGTTGGTAAAGCATTCCACTGAGCGACTACTCACTGTGAGAACCAATTCCCTCTTAAATTTTTATTAAAATGGTCACCTTTCAGCTGATACTGGTGGCTCCAGTTCCTTGTTTTATCCTGTCTTCTACTTAGTCCCACACATTCCCACAGGTCTTCACCTTTATTTGCCCTGCATACAAGGCACATATACCCTCTACAGCTACGATATTGAAGAGAATATAACCCCAACATCTCAAGCCTCTCCTGATAGATCTTTCCCTGTGTTCCGTTGACAGTTCTGGTCACCCTTCTCTACACCCCCTTCAGCCTTCTCACATCCCACTTCAAGTGCGGTGCCCAAAACTGTCCACAGTTCTCCAAGTGCGGATGAACTAAGGATGTGTAGAGTGGCATGACCACCGCCCTTGCCCTACTCCTGATGTTCCACCTTATAGATACCAATATACCATAACCCTCCTTTACTACATGTGTACAGTTGTTAGAGAAGCTAAGATCATTACTAATTTGTATCCTTAGATCCTGTTTCTTGTCTGTGGTCTGCAATCTAGTCCCTTGTAAGTAATAGAGAAAGCTACTATTTTTCCTCCCCAAGTGCATAACTTTACACTTAGTAAGACTGAGTTTATGTTTCTTTCTTTGACATTATTAGCTAGTGTGTCGATATTTTCCTGGAACAACTTTGCATCATTTATGTTCATAACTAATGCTCCTATCTTGATATCGTCGGCAAATTTCTCAATCCACCCTTTTGAGTTTGGTGTTACTGAAGCCACCAGAATATTAAAAGGCATTGGTCCCAGCACTGACCCCTGTGGCACCCCCTAGTGACTAGAGTGCTGTCTGATAGAAAACCCCTGATTATTATTCTTTGTTTCCTATTGCTTAACCAGACTGCTATCCACTTAACAATACATTCACTCACATTAATTGCCCTCAGGGATTCAAGAAGCTCAGAATGGGAAACACTATCGAAAGCCTTTTCGAAGTCCAAATATAAAACATCCACTGGGATGTCACAGTCCAATGACTCGCTTACAGGGCCAAAGAAATTAAACAAATTAGTGAGACATGATCTACCCTTGATGAACCCATGTTGTTGCATATCAACGTGTCCCTTGGTGCTGATATATTCCTCAGTTGCTTCCTTAATAAACCCCTTCAATAGCTTGCCTACTATGCTAGTCAGACTAATTGGACAATAACTGGCACACTCAGACTTCAGCCCTTTTTATGTTTGCTTGCGCAAGAAACATTATAAGGCAGCTCAGGAGAGAAGCGGGTTATGGAGGTGCAGCACTGTGGTGGCCAGTGCCAGCACTGCACTGTTGGGCTTGGCAGTGCTCAACCAATGCAGGCCCAGTGTCCTGATGACACTGGTTCTACAGAGTGCCACCAACTTGTAACGATTTTGCCACTACAATCGTGGGCCGCCTCGTCATTGCAGCATCAGCCATTCCACTGCAATGAGGGAGCGACCCGTCATTACAGGGCAGTACCTACCTTGCCTGGTGTAACATTTCATCAAAGAGGCAGCAGCTATGCCACCTCTGAACCCCATGAAAGCCGTCAGGTGTACCCAATCCCCCTTTCGGCATGCCCCTGACCCAGTTCATTTGCCGAAAGGGGAGCCCACTCCCGGTCGGCATAATGCCCCCATTTGTTGTAGCCAAGGGGGGGTGCCCAATCCCCCTTGGCATCATCCCCCCCAAACAGTCTTTCTTTGTTGAGGGGGTGCCCAGTCCCCATCAGCTTCAGTTCCCCCTCTCCCAAAACACAGGTGGCACACTGGGAGCCCATCCCAGTATGCAAAAAACAAATCTGAAAAACAAAAACCTTCCCGCGACATCTTTTTTTTTCTTCTCTCCCTGAAACCAAGAAAACGGTCCCTCGTGGTGTCTCGTGCCCCCTTCCCCAACCTGCAGCCACCCTCTGTGCACCCTGCCTCCCCACACCCCTCCTCACCCCATACTTACCTTCGGAGCCCAGCACAATGATCTTCGGTGGACAGGAGATGTCTGCACTCTTCAAAGCCAACCACAAACTGAAGAAATACTGGTAAGCTGTATAATGGTATAAATAGTTTTTTTCAACATTGGTGCATATCTCATGCATTTTGGAATTTTGCACAAATGTTCAACATGGGGTTATTGGACCCCTCTTTATGTAATTTAGTCACTGTCATGGTGTTATTTGGTCCTGAAAGGTGATTTCGCAGTCACCGTGCAGTATCACCTTTCGGGACAGATTAACGAAATGACAGTGCCACTGTTCATGAGGTGGGCTCTCAAAAAGCCTATATTGCAAATTTGGTTAAAAAAAAATTAAAAAAATGACTGTTTTATGAACGTGCGTTGCACAGTTTCCACACACGCTCATAACTTCGCGAATTTGTAATATTTTCACTCCAGATTTTCAACATTGGCATTTGTCCACACTTCCTTATGAACAGTATAGCTGTCATTTTATACATCCCGGCCAAAATGTGTTTTCGCACTTCTGGCACAGAATAGTGCGGTGACTGTGGGAAGTCAGTTTTTGGGACAGATTAAGAAAATGACAGTGACACTGTTCATGAACAGAGTCTAAAATGCCTATGTTGAAAATTTATGATGAAGAAAATCCATAAATGACTGTGTTACAAGCATGCGTGCGCGGTTTCCATGCATCCTTGTAACTTCGCAAATTTGTAATATTTTCATGCCAGATGTTCAACACTGGCATTTTCTACACCTCCTTATGAGCAGCACAGCTGTCATTTTCAAATCCTGGCCGAAATGTGTTTCTCACATTTCTGGCACAGAATGCCACGATCGCTGTGGGAAATCAGTGTTTGGGACAGATTAAGAATGAGTGAGTGAGAGACAGGGAGTGAGCAAGCTCAACGGAGCTCTGTCGGGACTGCTGCGGATTTCTTTGTGGGCAGAAAAAAGGCGCCAAAGCAGGCAGGAGCCCAGTACAAAAGGGCAGCCTGCAGCGCCAGGAGAAACAGAATGAGCGAGTGGGGGGGGGGGGAGTGAGCGAGCTCAATGGAGCTCTGTCAGAACTGCTGTGGATTTCTTTGTGTGCAGAAAAAGGTGCCAATGCAGGCAGGAGCCCAGTACAAAAGGGCAACGAGCAAGTGGGGGAGAGCGAGCGAGCTCAACTGAGCTCTGTCGGGACTTTAGAGTTGCCCACCCTTCCTCTCAGGGTCCTGTGTGGTCCTATATTACAGCAGGGTCTCTGGGGTGGAGACAAAGCAATGATTGGATACTTTTAGGATTGCTGTAATAATACAGATTTAGTTGTTCTGTTTATTTCTCTAACTGAGCTAAGTACTGAGCTATACTGTCAGGATTGCTGTAATAATACATATTTATTTGTTCTGTTTATTTCTCTAACTGAGCTGAGTAATACTTGGAGTGCAATAGGATTTCTAACTGGGCTAAGTAAAACTATATAAGGGCTGAGAACAAAAAGTATGGTAGCGAGGGTGAAAAAGCGGACAAGGAGGCTTTAGGATTGGTACAGTAATACAGTATCTAACGGATGAGATTTGAGACTGAATTAACCCAGTCGGCAAGGTGGCAGTAGGGGGACTAGTGTGGGGTGGAACAGGAATTTGAGTAAATTTTTATTTATTTTTATTTAGATTTTGGTAACCGGGTAAGTCCACTGAGACCAGAGATCCCTTTTTCAGGGGCGACCCAGGATTAGTTACAATGAATACATACATAGGTGTAAAATACAGTAGTATTGAGTGAATACATATTTAGTTACAATGAATACATACATAGACATTGGGGTACAGTAGATTAACAGCTGATACATGTTGGGGAGTAGGTATCAAACGTTGGGCACAGAGACAGCAGGAATCACAAGGTTAAACAGGTATTAAGACACATATACAGTACTTTTAGCATTTTTCCATAGGAGATTCGTGGGGTGGGAAGGCATGGTTCAGCAGGTGGTAGCAAGGGAGTAGGTCGAGGATCGGGTCTAGCGATTGCAACCACAGAGGCTGAGTTCTAGGAAGTATGCTTTGAGGCCTGATTTAAACCCCAGGAGAGTAGACTTCTCAAGTAGACTTGCTGGGAGGCGTTCCATAAGTGAGAGGAAGCTGCGTATTGGAAGGAGCACTTGCCTTGATTGGTCTGGAACACGGGAATAGCAAGGGGACGACTTGCTGTGGATCGAAGGGTTCGGCGCTGGACTTTAGAAGTGAGTAGCCCGCAAGTGGCGGGGGCTGAAAGGAGGTGAATTTAAAGACAGACAGACAGACAGTAGAATAGGCCAGCTTTTTGCCGTGGGGAGGGCCAGTTTAGGTCCTGAGGGCCTCACAATGTGCCTCTGGTGGAGGAGTTTGTTGCAAAGCGAGCTACTTGGTGGTAGAGTATGGAGAGTTTGTTGAGCTCTGTCTCTCGGGAGGAACTGTAATGAGGGAACCAATAGAATGGAGGGAAGGAGGTTACAGTTGGCTATGGCTCATCGCGCCTCCCAGAGAGGAGTTTCCCAGACAGTAGAGGAGACCAAGCCTCTGGTGGATGGATTTGTTAAGGAGTCGATGTGTGGTTTATAGGTCAGCTCCTGGTCAAGGAGGACCCCAAGGTACTTGAACTGGTCTATGACCTCTACTCTCCTTCCTTGGGCTGTGTTGAGCTGGAGTAGCTCACTTCAGTCTGTGCCCAGGTGTCTAGTCCCAAGAGGACTGCCTTGGTTTTGTCTTCATTCAGCTTTAGGGAATTAGAGGTGAACCAGACCTCAAGAGCTGAGACAGGCCTGGAGCTTGGAGGAGATGACACTGGGTTGTGAGTCGTTAAGTAGCAGACAGCGGTGTAAGTCCGCATAAGGATGAGGTTGCTGACCAATCACCACCCTAAATAGGGGCCTAACAGTTGTAGAGTACAGAAACCAAGAGTAAGAGCCTAGAATATAAGAAGGGGGCCAAATGGGGCAGGTGCCACATGTCAATAGGGCGGGCATCTTTGGAAGGGTGGTGGGGTGTACAGGGTGTGGGTCTGCCATGATCCTGGACTGGGCTAGGAGGATGGGGGGTGTGTGGTCTGTAGACAACTGGCTAGTTTGAGGGAGGAACTGTGGAGGTTGAGGAGGAGTCTAAGTGGCAGGGCAGATGAGTATGGTAGGCATCCTGGCTGGGGAATAGGGGATGGCAAGGGGCAAGGGAAGAAAATTAGGGACTGAAACTGACCCCAGTATCAGAGGCACTAGCAGAAAGAGATGAGAAGGAGGGGTGCCCGAGGTGAGGAGGGGGGCCTCCTAGTGGGGAAGAAGAGACTCACAAGGAGTACCAGGGAGAGAGCAGATCGCTGCAGGTGAGGAGGGACCAGGGGTGGGACCGGGGAGCCTGAGAGGGGAACAAGTAGCAGAGAACCGGTAGGGAAGAGATGTGAGGGGAGTGTCGACTAGGAATAGATTAGGAGCCTCTGCTATGGGAGAGGAGGAGAACAGGAACATGCTGAAGGGGAGAAGGACAAGCGGGGCATGACAGGGATGGCAACAGGTAGCAGAAGAGATTGCAAGGATGAAAGGGTACAAGGGGGGCTAGGAAGGATGGAGGGGTGACTGGAAGAGAGAAGGCTACGGGAAGGGGGAAGGATGGGAGGGGCATCACTATCAGGTCAAAGGGAATGGGGGCTGTAAATAGACAATAACAGGGATAGGAGAGGGGTTGGAAATCAGCAGGGGAGATGGGGAGGTCGACATGGGAAGCCCAGTAGGAAGTAGTCAGGCTGGGAAGGGGTTCAAGGGGGATGGGAGGAAAAAGGCAGATAAAATGGGTGAGGCGGAGGTAGGGGGTGCAGATACAGAAGTCACAGAGGGTGCAGCTGGTGGGGGTAGGACAGGGAAGAACAAATACTGGGGTGGTGGAAGGGACATTAGAAGGAAAAGGGTAAGGGGTACTCATCCTGGGGATTCTGTACTGAAAGGGGTGAGATAGGGTGGAAGGGAAAGGCATAGCTTGTATTTGGGTTGAAGCTATCCCGGGTTGACTGCAGGAGGGGCAGGGCAGGCACTACTCAAGTGTGCAGCGAGGGTGAGGAAGAAACCTCATTTAGTATTGCATGTGGGTACAAATGACTTGGCAGGGGAGACTGTGGAAGTAGTGAGGGGAGGTTGGAGGAGTTGGGCAGGCAGTGTGAGGGGGTGCAGGAGTCGGTGACATTCTCAGAGGTACTCCCGGTACCATGTGCAAGCACGGGGAGGAAAGGTTAGGATCGAGGAGTTCAATGAGTGGCTGAGGGATTGGTGCCACACCAGAAATTATGGGTTAGTGACTAACTGGGGTAGGGTCTGGGGGAATAGTGACTTGTACGTGGGGGACAGGCTACACTTGAGCAGGAAGGGGAGTATTAAAGGTGGGAGTAGAGGGGTATATCTCTACTAAGGTGGAGGTAGGCCTGATGGCGCTGAGGGTTGAGGTGCAGGACGCCATACCTTGTGCCATGCCAGCGACACGGGTTTGGGAACGGACTTGGGCCACCGGGGGCTGGCTGGGGAGAGGAAGGATTGAGCATCCCATGACTGCTCTCTTTCCTCTGGGGTGGGTGGGTGTATGGCACTGCACTGCAGTGGTGACTGGTGGTGGTCGAGAGGGGGGAGTGCGGCAGGCATCGGCACCGTGTGCCTCTGACGCCATTGCGCATCTGACTCCTGGAGAGAAAATGGAGGCGTAAAATAGTGGAGTGATCTCACCGGCTGATGGCCATGCCCTACACCTCCGGACACAAGAGCGGCGCACCCCCAAGGGTATGGCCGACCCTGGGCCAAAAGCGAGTTTCTCTCTCATGCACAACCTGGTCTGGGGGTGTGGGAGCCGACGGCCAAAGGTTGTTAGAGCCCACTCTGCTAGAGGAGAAATAGTGATATGATAAAAAAACTAAAGTGGATTTAAACTTGGGGGGGCCAAAAGACTGAGGCTGGTAGAAAGGTCCGGACAGGGGAGCCTAATGAGCTCACCCCCCCCCTAGATATAGGTAAAGGCGGAGGCATAGTAACCCCTGGAGGGGGTGGGCAGAGTGGTCTGAGTGTAATACAGAAGGCACCACCACCCGGTAAGGATAAGGAGGAGAAAGGGTGCGGACTACTGGGAGGAGGGACACAAGCTAAGGAGAAGAGTGAGGGGAAGGAGGGGTACAGATGGAAGGTGGTCTCTCTCAACACAAGAAGCCTGGGGAACAAAATTGCAGAGCTTCAGGCACTCCTTTCAGAGAGGAAGGTGGACATTGCTGCAGTGACAGAGACTTGGGCTACAGAGTACCATGATTGGGACTTGGCAATCCTGGGATACAGGATATGCAGGAGGGACCGGAGGGGGGTTGGAAGAGGGGTTGCACTCTATGTGAGGGAAGGGATCAAACGCATAAGAGACGATGGAGAAGAGGAGAGGACAAAAGTGCTTTAGGTGCAGCTCCTGGACTCCAAGGGCAGAAAGCTGAGGCTGGGAGTAGTGTACAGACCACCAGCCCAATCCGGGGAACTGGATGAGTAGTTGGCAGAGCAGATAAGGAGGGTGTGTAGAAGGGGGAGTGTGGTGATAGTGGAGAATTTTAACCAACCAGGGGTTGACTAGAGCACCCCAGCCACTAGCAGTACCAGGTGGTAGGTGCTCCTTGATGCATTCCAGAATAGCCTTCTGACGCAATTGGTAAGTGGGTCTACAAGGCCTACAAGGCTCTGGACCTAGTACTGGCAAATGGGGAGGTAGTGAGGGAGGTAAGGGTGGATGACCCACTAGGGAGTAGCAACCACCAAACAATGTGGCTCGTTCTCATGCTGGGCAGGGAGACAGGAGGCACGGGCACTAAGATGGTGGACTTTAGTAGGGTAGACTTTGGGTGGATGTGAGCAATACTGCAAGGGAGACTCCAGGATATAAGGCCGGGAATGGATGCAGAACAAAAATGGGGAGTCATGAAGACTGGGCTAACAGAGGCCACAGTAGCCTGCACCAGGGCCAGGAGTAAGAAGAGGAGAGCCAAGAAACTATGCTGGCTGTACAATGAATTGTTGCAAGGGGTGAGGGCAAAGAGGGCTGCATACCAGAAGTACAGGAGAACAGGGAAGGGAGAGGATAAGGAGGCTTACGGTAGTTGGTCAAAAGAGGTGTCCAGGAGGGTGAAAATTCTAAGGCCTCCAGGGAATTAAGGTTCAGGGGAGTAGCTAGGGGGGTTTCCTGGGTGCTCAGAAACCCCCCCTGCCAGCTGTGCAACCCCCAACCCCCGCTTGCCGACTGTGCAACCCGGCCCTCACTTCGCCGACTCATCGAGTCTCATGTGTTGAATTCTTCCACTCCCCAACATTCCCTGATCCATTTGACTCACCATCTCACTATTCCAGGCGACGGACTCGGACCTGGTGATCCTCAAGCTCTGCCTGCTGTAATTCCAACCGTAGCGGCACGCAAAAAGTTAAGCCTGACTGGTGCAAGGCATGCGGGGAAGTCAGGCACCCAGTCGGCGATGCTCGGCTTATTGGCAAAGAGGCCTCGGCCCGCCTCGGCTCTTTATCACATGTGAGTGCAGCTTGGCAGTCACATGATGCAGAGCCGCCACGTAGCGCCAAAGCAAGCTCATTAGCTGCACACGCAGGAGACCGTCAGGTTGTGAGGACTGCAGCTTGCCCGAGGTGCATCCCTGTGTTAAATTCTGATTTCAAATCACAAATATACTTGTGTACCTGTTTAATTTGGACTTAGGCACTGGGGGGGGATCTTCGGTGCAGGAGGATCGCTGTAAAATACTTGGAGCTGCAAATTTAGGCCTTAGCAGCGCAGAGGGGCAGCAGACTTGCCTGACCAAGCACCAGGTGCGCAGTGAAGTCAGGGAGGAGAAACATTGCAATCATGTTTGCTGCAGTTCTGTGACTGAGGGGGCAAAATAAACAGAAATTAATGGGGGAAGTAAGGTTCAAGGTCTGGAATCTGGCTAATGAAAAAAATTACCACAGAGACAGGGAAGGAATATTTTCAGGTCCATTGTGTAGCAGCTGCTGTGACCGAGGTGAATTTGAAATGGGGCAAATTCAGGAGGTATATAAGTCACTGTAGCATGGTTAGGGTTGGAATTAAGGTAAAGCCAGGGGGATCTTTCAGGTAGCATGCACTACTAGTGCTCAGCTGATCACTGAGGTGAAGTGGCCAGGGAAAAGTAAACAGAGTCACTTATTTCTCTCCTGAATTTAAAATTCAGGCGGGAAATAAGTGACTCTGGCATGGCTATGATTGGAATTAAGGTAAAAATAATTACCTCAGGAGGATATTTCAGGTAACATGGCAGTGCTGCAGGTCCTGTGAGGTGAAATGGGACAAATAAAACAGATTCAGGAGGCATAAGTAAAGACTGACATGGCTAGGAATTAAGGAAAAAAAATACCTCAGCCAGGGAGGATATTTCCATGACTGCAGCTCCGTTACTCAGGTGAAAATGGGGCAAATAAACGGGAATAAAATAGCTAGGAAATAAGGTAAAAATCACCTCAGCCAGGGAGATATTTCAGGTAGCATCATGTACTGCAAGCAGTTTCATGAGTGAAGAGAAATGGGGTAAATAAATGGATTCAGGGGAAAACTTAAGGAAAGACTGATGTAGGAATTAAGGTGGATATTTCAGGTAGCATGTCCAACTCCGTGACTGAGGTGAAATGTGGTAAACAAACAAACAGAAAAAGATGACTGGCATGCTAGGAATTAAGGAAAAATTACTGTAAGGATGGGGGCTTGGCAATTTTCAATGCTCAGCAGGCAATTAGATGGGGAAAAACTAACTTACAAGCATGAGTGGATGGGGTGCTAAGGAAAAATGACGGGGGTGGGATTTTGGCAGTAGTGGTTTAGAGGTGGGGATTTCCATATGTGCTGATTCATCACACTGAGGGGCTGATGACCAGCCAGCCACATTTTCATAGACTCCCTGGACTGACCAGGGGGTCTGTGAAAATGTGCTACTAATCCAAGTCAGTGACTATCTGGTCACATGAACAACATAAAGGGGCTAAATAAAAATCATCATAGAAACATAGAAGTTATAAGGACTGCAAGGCCCATGGTCTGCCTATTTTTTTCTACCTTATGAATGTGCCATCAGCCATTGCTCTGTCAATGACCTGTCTATTCATACTCACCCAAATTGCTCATATGCCTATCCCATGACTGTTTGAAGCCTCGCGCTGTTTCGGCACTTTCTGAGGTAGGCTGTTCCATGCATCCACCACCCTTTCTGTGAAAAAGAACTTTGTCACAGTACCCCTTAATCGGCCTCCATCTAATCTCATGCTGTGTCCTGTCCTGCAATTTTTCTTATATTGAAACATGTTACACTCTTTCACCCTGTTAATACCCTTTAGGTGTTTGAATGTTTCAATCATATCACCTCTCTCCCTCCTTTGCTGTAGGGTAATCTGTCCCCTCATATGTTTTCTGATGCAGACCCTGCACCATTTTGGTTGCCCTTCTCCAGACTGCCTCAGTTTGATTAATGTCCTTGTGAAGGTGTGAGCTGCAGTACTCCAGATGGGGCCTAACCAGTGTCTTGTAAAGAGGGATTATTACCTCCCTCTTCCGACTTGTGATACCCCCCTGATACACCCTAACACCCCCCTAACCTTACCTACTGATTTAGTGGACTGCTTGGATGATTTCAGGTCATCTGTGATGATGATGATGCCCAAGCCAGGCAGTCACAAGGGAAGAAAAAGACTTGTGCATCATCAACTCCCCTCTCAGCGTATAGGTGTCTTCAGGGTTTCTCTTCATATGAGGGGGCAAAGATGTGCATGATCTTACACATCTTTGCATTAAACCCCAGTTGCCATTCTTCAAACCATTTTACTAGTTTATCCAGATCTCTGCTCATTCTGCCCACCCCATCTGGATCATCTACTGTGCTGCAGATCTTGGGTGTCATCTGCAAGCAGACAAACTTTGCCCGCCAGTCCATCTGCAATGTCTGTGATTGAGGGGCTGGGGGAATAGGAAATAAAAGTGTGGCTGGCTTATGAATTAGCACAGCTAACTGGACACAGAATGCAATGAGGTTACTTATATCTGCTGATCACAGTCACACACAAGTCAAAAAACCTAAAGGGGTTCTATCTGTGAGCTGTGTGTATTACTCTCATGAGACTGCATATTAAAATACAGTCAGGGTGGGGGCTGATCAGTGAGCTGCCTGTGTAATCCACCATCTCATTCATGGAGTACTGATTAAAATTACACAGGCCCATAAGATTAATGGTGATTTGAACTAAATTATTCCAAAACATGCTGGGTGATAATGAGAGTCGTAAAAAATAGCACACAAAGATTATAATTTCACAATACTTTATTCTGGCAGATAAAGACCACTTGGTCCGCCCACCATTTCCCAGTGGCTAAGCTGGCAGATCAGTTCTAACAGCATACACTTCTAACCCCTCCGTACTAGAACTGTCTTGTGCCTTTGTCCCTACATTCATTTTCACACCAGAACATCAGGAAGGCCATTCCATGCATCCACCACTCCCTCCATGAAAAAATACTTCCTCATGTTGCCCTCAGTCACCCTCCTCTATCTCAAAATTGTGACCCCTTTTCACATTTTGTTCTGAAAGATGCTACCCTGTTGGGCTTTGTTCCTTTTAGGCATGAAAGTTTCTCTCATGTCCCCCAGTCAGGCTTCTCACACCTAGAGGTTATATTCGGGTCCTAAAGTCTCTCTCTCTTCATATTTTGCTGCAAACCATGCACCATGTTAGTTGCCCTCTGGGCTGCCTCCATCCTGTCTTTATGTCCTTGCAGAGAGATCCCCAAAACTGCATGTAGTACTCAGGATGGGTCTCACCAGCTTTCTGTACATGGATAACAACTTCCTGTTTTTTTATTGGTGAAGACACTGACTATCTCATGATCCCACAGGTCTCCTTACCTTTCCCATTGCCTTAGTCTCAGCATTCAGTTGTCTCCATGCTTATCAACATATTGCTGTCAGTTACTGAGCACATGAATATAAATAGAGAGAAAATCCCTGTAAGATGCTGGGTTATGGACGTCTTAGTGTACTACAACACCCTGCTTTCTTACTTAAGTTCTTATCTTGTTGTTGCCATCAGTTTTTAAGTAGTACTAACACTAAATAATGGAACAGTACTTCTCCGTAGAATAAAGGATACCCTTCCCATTGCCTTAGTCTCAGCATCCAGTTGTCTCCATGCTTATCAACATATTGCTGTCAGTTACTGAGCACATGAATAAATACAAGAAAATCCCAGTAAGATGCTGGGTTCGGACATCTTACTGTGCTGCAACACCCTGCTTTCTTACTTAAGTTCTTATCTTGTTCTTGCCATTAGTTGACAGGCACAGATGATTGGGGCCTTTGGCAGGGGTTACAGTTAATATTGTGAGTTTGTTCTGTTTGCAAGGCAAATAATGCGGTTGATATTGAAACCATATGCATTAAGTAAAACTCTGCTCCTCCATTTCAAAAAGGGACATTGACTTGGATCAGTCTCTGAGATGGCAGCTACTAAGAAGTGAGGATTTACCAATCAGGCAACTCTTTCTTCATTTGGATTTGGAACAAAACGACCATTAAGCCCATCAGAAAGTGGGCGCTCTCAAGGTGTGTCTCTTGTATATTGGAAACGCACTGGTTGAATCTTTATTATTAGTCTTTTCTAAAACAACTGAATTATAGTCAGAAAACAGAGTCATGATTCTTATTTGCATAAGAATGATTGTCTTTCTGTCTTGTATTGTGCCTCCCACCACTCCATATTTTCATATTATCATAGGTATTTTGCACTTGTCATTAATGACATTAGTCTGAGCAACAAGTACCTTCAAGCATTGAATGCACTTATTGCTACAATTATTTCATGGCAGGAAATGAAAGGTTCATGTAGTTTCTGCACAGACTTAATCCTGCTGGTCATATGATCTTTCTCACTAAAATATTCCCATTACCACCTACACTTCACCATTAGCATGTCCCCATTGTCTCAATCTCTCCCCCCAGCAGTTTTGCAATACTGTTATTGGGGAAACAGCATTTAAGCAACACATAAGGAAAACACTTGTCTCATCTCTGCTTTCATTTTCCCATATGCATGAAGAACTTAACAATGCCTTTTGTATTTTTAGATTCAGGCACTGCAGCATGCAGTGACAACAGAAGCACTGTTCAAGAAAGCTTCTCCAATGGAAACAGCAATAATAGCATACTAGTGCAAAATGTGCAAAATGAGAGTAGCAGTATGCCAGAGGAGGGCCTTCATGATATTGATAGAATCATTGGCACCTCACTCAATGATTCTAAGAAGTATAAATACCTCACTCAGCACTTCAGTCCAACAGCTACTTATATGTTTCCAAAGACAGTGATGCATGCTAAACAATGATCCTTCCAACACAAATGGTATATTGAATACCCTTGGCTAGTTTACAGTGAATCATTGAGGGGTGGCTTGTATAAGTTTTGTAGCTTGTTTGGCTACAGTGATAGCTTGGGCACTCTTGTCACTAAACCATTAACTAACTGGACAAAAGCAAAGGAGATTCTAAAAGAACACTGCAAGAAACAATATCACATGAATGCATTGGAAAAGGCTCAGAATTTTAAAATAACTATGGAAACCCTAGAAAAATCAGTGAGGAGCAAACTTGATGCTAGGTGTGCTGCAAGAATTGAACAAAACAGGAAAATATTAGGATCAATAATAGAAACTATACTTGTCTGTGGTCGCCAGAATATAGCTTTAAGTGGCCATATTGAGAAAATAGATGATGATACCCACAATCCAGAAACTTTATCTCCTGTTAAAATTCAAGTTAAATGCTGGAGATACAAGTTTAGCTCAACATTTACAGTCCGGGGGAGAAATGCACAATATCACTCGTCAGATATTCAAAATGAGTTGATAGAGATTATTAGGGATCAGATTCGAGACAATATAATTAAAGACATAAAAGATGCTGAGTACTACTCTATTCTTGGTGATGAAGTTACAGATGTAAGTAACAGAGAAGTTTTGTCTCTGGTACCCTGATATATTGACAAAACTCAGAATATAAGAGAGGACTTCCTAGACTTTGTACCTTGTGAGAGAATAACTAGTGAGGCACTTGCAAAGAACATATTACATAAATTGGTACAATGGAGTCTTGACATTCAAGCATGCCGAGGCCAAGGATATGATGGGGCCTCAAACATGTCCTCAAACGTTCGAGGCACACAAGGTTTAATTTGCCAGCAGAATGAATCCGCTGTTTCACATGCACTGTAATCGCATTGCCTCAATTTGTGCATAGTGAACTCTTGTCAACACCCTGAAATCCGGAACATGCATGATGTTTAACCTGTGTTGTAACTCTTCAATTTCTCACCAAAAGAAATGAGCTTCTGTCGAAAGTAGTAGGCGTATTATCCTGAAGCTAAACGAGTGACATTGCAATCTCTTTGCAGAACAAGATGGGCAATGAGGCATACAGCATATGAGATATTTTATGATCTTTTTTTATGTATTCTCATTGCACTACATGTCATCAGTAAAGGACAGCAATATGCTGATGAGTATGAAGAATGGAATTGGGATGCTGAGACTAAGACATTAGAAAATGGGATCCTTTATTCTATGGAGAATTTCCATTACATTATTTGCTTCATCACAGTCGTGAAGGTACTGAAGTTTGTGCAACCACCGAGTGTAAAACTGCAAAACAGTGTAATTGATATAATTAATGCTTACAACATGATTACCACAGTAGAGGACAGTATAAAGGTAGCTCGACAAGAAATTGAGACTCTCTTCCACAGCTGGTACACTGAGGCATCTAGTGTTTCAGAAAAGGTCAACATTCAACCTCAAATACCACGCACTGTTGGGAGACAGACTCACCAAAGCAATACTCCTGCAAGTGATCCTGAAGAGTATTATTGGAGGGTGATTGCAATTCCAATGCTTGATTATCTCCTTGAGGCACTGGCTGTGAAATTTTCAAGAACACAGCAAGTTGTGGCTAAGCTAATGGGCCTTATTCCATCAGTGATTAAATGCAATGGTGGAAACATCAACCTAGATGAAGTTATCAATTTGTGTAAAAAAGATATTGCTTCTCCTCAGGTTATAGATGTGGAACTGCTAATATGGAAAACTAAATGGCAAAACAATCAAAACCCACCTGATACTGCTGTAGAAGCATTCAGAGCCTGTGATGCATCCTTTTTCCCAAACATATACACTTTTACTCAAGATACTCTGCGTAATTCCAGTCAGTAGTGCACAATGTGAGCGCTCTTTCAGTGCTCTTCACAGGCTCAAAACTTATGTCAGAAGCACAATGGGAAATGAGAGAATGTCAGGCCTTGCCTTAATGCAGATTCATTATGGAGGTAAAGTAGACACTGATAAAGTGATTGAAAGGTTTGCAGCAAAACATCCAAGATGGATGTTGCTTGTGAATGTGATGGCACAGCAACAAAATGAGAACTAGAGTAAGAAAGCAGGGGGTCCATTTAAGTAATTTATTCCTACCAGGCATCTTAAAATACTTTTTAGTATATTTGCCATTTTGAAGCTGGGAATCCTTATTTTGCATCAATCCAGACTTTAAATACAGAACTAGATTAGAGAAGATAAATCTGATAAAGAAACAAGAGAGCATGGCAAATAACTATGTGAAGTTGTGGGTTATAGTTGTAGTGTGCATGTTACTTTTTATTCTTACACTCTGATGACACCCAGTTGTCAAATAATTCAATCTACCATCTGTATCTGTTCTACTGGTTTGATAATTTTAATCACATTGATAATTAGAGAAAGCCAGCCTTGTCTTAATGCACATTCATGTGCAGAAAAAGTGTAAATTGAGGAAGTTGAAAGGTTTGCAACAAAACATCCAGGGTAGTGGTGGTTCTGTGATGGCAGTAACAAAATTAGAACTAGAGTAAGAAAGCAGTGATCCACTAATTTCTTCCAACCCAGCATGATTTTTCTGTTTATTTCCATACTACATGTTGTTATTTTGAAGCTGGGACTCCTTATTTTGTGTCATTCACAGACTGAAAAAATCAACATGAGTACAGAAGATAACCTGATAAAAAAACGAGTTCTAGGAAAATAACTATATGTGTTTGATGTGAAAAGTAGTTAATGTAATGTTTGTAGTTAACATTTAAAAACACTCAACACCCAGTTGTCAAATGTGTCATTCACTGGTTGCATACTACTTTGATGGGAAAAGCTGTGTATCCCATGTGTATCAATATGCGGCGTACATTATAGACAGGCACTTTATATACGTTTAAATATTTTTAATGCATTACTGTTTATTGTGTGAGCTGCAAACAAACAATAAACATTTAAAAATTAAAAGTACCTGAGTATTATTTGTTTTTCCTAAGTGTGGGGGTTATGCATGTAATGTAGAGGCAAAGGGAGGAAAACAATTAACAGAAACCATACAAACTGCGGGCAGTTTTTAAAAGGGGAATACATGCAGTGGGAAAGGTGGAACATAAAGGGCAAGGCAATAGCTGAACAAATAAATTAAATTTGGGGAAATGAAATTTACTCTCCTCCTCCCAAAAAAAAAGTTTAGAAGGAGCACCTGGCTGAAATACTTGAGATTGCAGGGATGGATGAGAATGATGATTCGAATTTTGAACATTTTGTGACTCAACAATTATTGCCTAAAATGCACAAAAATGCACCATTTAACACCTACATTTTCAACATTTTCTGAGGGGGCATGCCCCCAGACCCCCCTAGAATTGTTTGGGGAACCCCCCACCACCAAATCCTGGCTACGCCCCTGAGGTTAGCACAGGGCATAAAGGGAGGGGAAAAGGACTTTTTTAGGTATGTCAGGGAAAAGAGGAAGTACAAGGAACATATTGTGATGATAAAGCTGGGAGGGGATTGGGTGGAAAAGGGGGAGGAGCAAGCGTAAATTCTAAATGAGTACTTCTGCTCCATTTTCACTAAGTAGAGGGATGGTCCACTACCAGCATGGGCTGGGGGGTGGGGAAAGGAGGAGAGGAGGTGACGGACAAAGTGATCACAGGGAGTAGGGTGCTAGAGGAGCTGAGGGCAGTAAGGGTGGACAAGGCACTAGGTCCCGATGGCATCCACCCCAGGGTGCTGAGGGAGATGGCGGAGCTGTTGGCTGAGCTGCTGGCAGATCTGTTCAACATCTCTGTGGAAACAGGGTGTGTGCCCCAGGACTGGAGGGTGGCCCATGTGGTGCCCATACATAAGAGCAGGCCTAGGGAGGAGCCAGGAAATTATCAGCCGGTTGTTTCACGTCCATAGTGGGTAAGCTTATGGAGGTGATACTGAAGGAGAGGCTGGTGGCATTCCTAGAGAGTAATGGCCTCCAAGATGGGTGGCAACATGGGTTCGTCTCAGGGAGGTCTTGTCAAACCAACCTAATAGAGTATTATGACTAGGTGACAAGGGAGTTGGACAGGGGCCATGCGGTACATGTCCTGTACTTGGACTTCAGTAAGGCCTTTGATACAGTGTCTCATGGGAGACTGGGGGAAGCTGATGGCAGTGGGGGTTGGAAAAAAGCTGACTAAATGGATAGAGAACTGGTTACAGGGGTGGGTGCAGAGGGTGGTGGTGTGGGGGAGCTCTTGGCACCCAGAGCAATGACAAGCGGGGTGCCGCAGGGGTCACTGCTGGGCCCGGTGCTCTTTGGGCTCTTTATCTCCGATATAGCGCATGGACTGGGGAGCAGGGTTAGTCTGTTCACAGATCATACCCAATTAGGGGTGGTGGTGGATGAAGAGGACAGATAGGAAAAACTGCAGGGGGACCCAACTAAACTAGAGACGTGGTCGGTGGAGTGGCATCTAGGATTCAACGCAAAGAAGTGTAAGGTGATGCACTTCGGGGCTAAGAACCAGAAGAGGGACTATTGGTTGGGGGGGTGAGGTTGGGGATCACAGAGGAGGAGAAGGACCTAGGGGTGTTGGTAACTGGGAGCATGAACAACTCGACCCAGTGCAGGAGAGCAGCAGCGATGGCAAACAGGATGCTGGGCTGCTTCGCAAGGGGATTCTCATCCAGACACAGGGATGTGATCCTACCTCTCTACAGATCATTGGTCAGACCGCACCTAGAGTACTATGTGCAATACTGGAGGCCATACCTGAGGAGAGATATAAAGTTAATGGAGAGGGATGCAAAGGAGGGCAACAAAAATGTTAAAGGGGATGGAAGGAAAGGAATATGAAGTTGGGTTGAAGGAGATTAACATATACACACTGGAGGAGAGGAGGGATGGGGGGATATGATTGAAGTGTTTAAATACCTGAGGAGGGTAAATAAACCTAGCACTGAGGGGGTGTTTAAACTGAGGAGTGGAAGAGAGACAAGGGGCATGGACTAAGGCTGGAAGGGGGACATTTCAAGAGGGAAATGAGGAGGCACAACTTCACTGAGAGGGTGGTGTCTAGTTGGAATGCACTGCCAGAGGGTGTGGTAACATGTAGGACAGTCAGTAGCTTTAAGAAGGAGTGGGATTGGCCGGCCTGGTGGCGCTGAGGGTTGAGGCGCTGGACACCACACCTTGCGCCACACCGGTCACCCGGGTTCGGGAATGGACTCAGGCCGCCAGGGGTCAGCAGGGGAGGAAAGGATTGAGCGTCCAAAGGACAGCTCTCCTTTCCTGGGAGGGAGGAGGGACATGATCCCACCGTCTGTCAACCCCTAGTGGAGACTGGGGGTTCCTGCAGCAGTCGAGATCCAGGAAAAACATAGGGGTGGCTACGGCAGTTCTCCTGCGGGCATATGCAGATGCGCGCATGCGCCGCACTGGAGAACATTGCACTGCTGGGCCGGTGGGGGGAGATAATAAGGAAAAAAAAACCCCTTGCACCTGATAGGTGACAGCTCCCCACAGTGTATGATGCCACACGTCCAACACCGGGTCACTGTATCTGCCCCTCTGCCTCTCTGTCATCCCTTCCAGACATCTAGATTGTAGATAGAGTGCCAAGTTGTGGCATGGTGGCCTTGCCCCAGGGGGCTCGGAGCTGGGGGGATTCAGCTGGATGCGGATTGATAGAGGACAGCATACCTCTGAGGAGCAGGACCATGGTGGACAGTAGAGCAATCAGGTGAGTTGGGATAGCCAGAGAGTTCAGGTGCCAGGGGTGATAAAAAAAAAAGAGGCGGGATAAAGCAAGAGTCGGGGGGCATGGGCTGGGACAAGGGGAGGAGGCTGGGGCAGCTGCAATCTAGGGTGTTAGCTGTACACTTGGGCCGATTGGTCTGTTCTGCTGGAAGATTCGTATGTTCGTATGTAAGATCACAGTGACTCTGTTCATGAGTAGAGGTCCTAAAATGCCTATGTTGAAAATTTGGTGACAAACGTCCATAGAATGACTGTGTTACAAGCGTGCATTGTGTAGTTTCCACGCACCCTCGTAACTTCACAAATTTGTAGTATTTCCACTCCAGATTTTCAACATTGGCACTTTTTAACACCTCCTTATGAACAGTACAGCTGTCATTTTTTACACCCTGCCCGAAATATGCGTTTGAACATCTGGAGCAGAATAGCGTGGTTGCTGCAGGAAATCAATGTTCAGGACAGATTAAGAAAATCATACTGACAGTGTTCATGAGCAGAGGTCACAAAATGCCTATGTTGAAAATTTGGTGAAATAATTCCACTAAATGACTGTTACACGCATGCGTTGCGCAGTTTCCACATACGCCGGAAGTTCAAGCATTTTCATATTTTCTACAGATTTTCAACATTGCCATCTCTTCACACCTCCATATGAATGGTACAGTTGTCACTCTTCACATCCTGCCTGATCTGTGTTTTCGACATCTGGCAGTGGCACGGTCGCTGTGGTAACTCAAAGTTCGGGACATTGACAAAATCACAGTGCCACTGTTCATGAGAAGAGGTCCCAAATGCTTTCATGAGGTGGGGGTCACAAAAAGGCCATGTTGAAAATTTGTAGTGCAAATACCAACAAACGCCCAGGGCGTTAGGGTTTCTAACCACAATGTCCCACCCTGTACAGACTGACAGGCATCAGGGGTGTGCCTTTGGATTGCCGACTGTAATGCTCATGCCATTCCACCCCCCCAACCTACAGCCAATGACAGGCATTGAGGTGTGCCTTGGACTCTTCGGCCCCAGAGTTCACCCCATTCTCCTATATTGCACCCATTTCAGCGTATGTCCTTATGGAGTGAGGTGACTATAAAACCAAACACCCGAAGGCACACCTCAGCACTTGTCAGTGTCTACAGGATAGGGTGAGGTGAAATGGCATGAACGTTATGAGCGACAACCGAATGCCCCAATGCCTGTCCATCTCTGCAGGGTGGAGGTGGGGTTGACGTGAAGTTCAGTACTTCACTGCCATTCCTACTCTGCATCTGTCTAACTCCTGCATTTCCAGTGTTAATACCAGCAAGCAAACATTCGGCATTCACAAATGCTTGTTTATGGATCTAGGCACCATGTTGGCAATCAGTCAGTCATCAGGGATCTCCCCTACATTTAGGGACCTGTCAAATATAGCATGGATTGGGTCACACAATACTGGGGCCAATTCCTTCAATAGCCTAGGATGCAAATTGTCTGCTCCAGCTGATTTTGTTGGATTTAATGATTCTAACGTTTTCCTAACCATAGTGAGTGTTATTAGTATATTACTTTCTGTAGTTCTTTTATTTCCTTGTTCCTGAGTGTCCCTTGGTTGGTACACACTAGCAAAATAGGCGTTTAAAATGGTGGGCCGTAACCTTACAATCGGTACAGTAATGGTTTCATATTCACGGATGAGAGAATCTACCTTGTTATGTCCCCTTACCTCGCTTCAGCCCTAACAGGCCAAACAGCTCCCGTGTACTCACGCAGGAAATTCAGCTCATCTCCTGTCTGTCCCACACAGGTCCACCACAGCAGGCTAGGCAGCCTTAACATTTTGTATACCTAAACTGTGGAACTCCCTTCCAGAGGACATTCGACACGCTCCCGCCACTCACCACCTTAACTCCCTCTTCAAAGAGCACTCCTCCTCCACCTGCACATGTGATTAAGATATGCTTTAGATCAAAGGTCTAGCTCTCCATTATTGTGGCTGCTCATTTGTGATGTATCTTGAACTTGAATTGTTTGTGTATCGCACAATCTACCAATCTGTACCACAATGTTTCTGTATGTTTTGCTTGCTTGCTCATTGTACACTGTACTCTACATGTATTCTCCTTTAGTCCCCACCCCCCAGGACGCATCTAGAATCAAGCAGTAGTCCGCTCAGCATGCCTTCCTGGTAAAACTTTTAAATAAATAAATAAATAAATTTTTGGTTTTAGGGCTCTCAACATAATTGAGAAAGGACTTTTTATTGTTGGCTACTTTTTCCACCAAATTAATCTCCATCTCACTTTTTGCTTTTTTTATCTCTAGCTTCAGAATCCTCAGTTTGTTTTTATACAATTCCCTGGAATTGGCTGTTCCTTCCCTTTTTACTCTCTTATAGGCTCTGTTTTTACTATTGATTCATTTCTGAGTCTTGGCATTAAACCATATTGGGATCTTGCCTTTACTGTTGTACTTAATTTTGCTAGGGATGATAGATTCTACCAGCTCATGAAGGATATATACATATATAGGGGATACATGATGGGCATGAGTGTGATATGGCAAATATTGTCACTCCTGCAGAGTGAGCTCTGGATATCTCACGATGCAGGAGTGACAATATTTGCCATAGCACACGATCTGCCCATCATGTATTCCATATATACAATAGGGCCAAGAGTTTTAGAAGTTTTGTTATGCTCTCTTGTGTTCTGTTCCTGTTTATGTGTTTGCTCATTCTGTGTGTGAGCTTTTCTGAATGGGCTGGCAGTGTTACAAACTCTGGGAGACACATGAGTGTGTTTTGCAATGCTAAATGAGTTAGTTTTAGGAAGGAGTGAGAAACATACTTTTTTGTGAGGCTGTATTGTTTAGAAGTCTGGCTGCAGTGAAGCTGAGAGCATCACAGTAATTGTAATGAGCTGACAGGCAGCATGTCAGAACAGCTGATACTGTTTTCAGTGGTAATTAAGTTAGTTGCAGGCAGACTGCAGAGTGTTCTGTGAAATTGTGCTTTTTAGGATTTTGGCTGCAGTCAAGCTGAAAGTATCACAGTAATTGTAATGGGTGAGAATCAGACTTTAAGGAACAAGTGAGAGTGTGTTTCAGTGGTAGTTGAGTTAGCTGCAGGCAGTAGTTTAGACTGTTCTGTGAAGCTGTGCTGTTTAGAAGTGTGGCTGCAGTGAAGCTGAGAGTATCACAGTAATGAGCTGGAAGTTGGGGGGTAGGTGTGTTTTGTAATGCTCACTGAGTTAGCTGTAGGCAGCAGTGAGACTTCTAAAGTAGTTCTGCATTTGTGTCTATGGTAACAGCACAGGTGTTTCTTGCATGCTAAGGTGAAAGCTGCCTAGAGTGATGACCTTTTGTGACCTGTGTGTGTAAATGTGTGCTATCCGACATCACAGTAGAGCAGAGGGTAAAAATATCACACTTCAGTGGATGATACACTGTTTTATCTCACTCATTTACCACTCACCCCTATTGTGTGTATATATATATATATAGATATCTATATATATATATATACATACACACACACACACACACACATGTATTCCATTTGTAAGGCTGTTAACAACAGTCTTTTATTGGCCTATCGAGCCAGCCCTAATCTTTCCCCATCAGCTCACATTGCAATAGCATATGGTCTATTACTCCCCAAATTTTTATTTTATTTATTCAATTTTGATAGCCAGGTAGGCCCTCTGAGCCCCAAAGATCCCTTTTTCAGGGGCAACCTGGAATTAGTTACAGAAGGAGACAAGTACAGGAAGTACAACGGTCACACTGCAGCAATACAGGAGCGCACTTAATACATAATACAACAGTGTTGACATTAGGCCAGTTAGGGCCCGACCTTAGAGTTACAATCTGGCAAAGTCACCAAATAGATTAGTTACAATACACAGGGTGGGATAACGATCAGACAGGAGCTTGCGCACCACCAGGTGTGCTTGGGAATTCATGAGCAGGGTGTAGTAAGTTAGAAATAGTTTAGGCAGGAGGGGGGATGAGGGGGAGATTAGCAAAGTTAGAAGGGCAGCAAGGGGAATGTGTGAGTACAGAAAATGACATCTGGCTAAGTACTGAGGAATAATTGCTTGGGTGCGTGAGAAAAGGGGTTTTGTGCTCAGTGGCAGGAGCAGGCACTGACGTCAAGTGGGCACGGATCCCCATCCAGAATGTTCCCAGGGAGCTTCCTGAAGGTGGGGAGGGAGCTTGTTCCACAGGACAGGGGCAGAAGTGGCAAAGGGTTTACAGCCGGCCATGGTCCGCACTCTAGGTTCGTCTATTAGGTTTCGCCCAGAGGTGTGGAGAGTCCTCACTGAGTGCTTGGGAACCAGGAGACTGGCCAGACTGTCTGGTGGATGGCAACAGAGGAGCTTGTATGCATTGCAGAGCAAAGGGTACTGAGGGTGACCATCCAAGGAAGGCCAGTGTAGGGAAGCAAGGACTTCACAGTGGTGCCACCTTTTGTGAGACACAGAGGCAAATCGGGCTACTTTATTATAGAAAATGTGCAGCCTCCTCAGCTCCTGTTTAGCCATCCCCTGAAGAATAGGGGTGGCAAAGGATAGAGTAGGAAGGAGGAGGCCATTGGCAATGATTATCCTGGACTCTGGGATCAGCTGGTCATTTAGACAGTACAGCAGGTCAAGTTTGTGGTGCACCATTTTGGTTACCTGGTCTATGTGAGACTTGAGGGTATACCCCAATCCAGAGTTAACCCCAGGCATTTGAGGGAACTCACCACCTCAATGCGTCTGCTGGATGAGGAGGTCAGAGGGAGTAAGGCACTCCTGTCGGGGCCTAGGGTTCTATGTCCAAACACCACTGCCTTAGTTTTGCTGGTGTTTAAGACCAGCCTGCTCTCAGTAAGCCAGGCTTCCAACTAAGCAAAGTTAGCTTGAAGCTGGGGCCCCAAATCAGCTGGATTGTGCGGAGACCTCTAGATTACAGCATCATCTGCATATTGGATGACTGAGCTGCCCCCACAGTCGTTATTTAGGCCATTGTCAAATAGCGAGAAGAGGAGGGGGCTCAGTATGGAACCCTAAAGTACCCCCTCACTTGGGGGAGCGGATCAGAGGTCACACTTTTCCACCTGACCTGCTGGGAGCGGCCAGACAGGTAGCTGTTGAACCAGGTTAGGGAGTGCTGGTCAAGGCCAATTGTGGCCAGATTGGATAGCAGGAATTTGTGGTCCACTAGCTCAAAGGCCTTGGACAGATCGATAAAAACAGCTCTTGCGGGGAATTCTTTGTCTATAGCACCTAGGACGTCAACCAAGGATTTTATGAGGGCAGTATCAGCGCCGTGGTTCTGCCTAAAGCCGTGCTGAGTGGAGACTAACATCTGGTTAGTCTCAAGGTAGTCACGGAGTTGGCAGTAGACTAGCCTTTCCTGTATCTGGCCAGAGCACAGAGCAGCGAGATTGGCCTGTAGTTACCAATGGGTTCCCTAGGACCTCTCTTGTGGATAGGGACCACAAAGGCCTGCTTCCAGGTATTGGGTATGGTTCATTCAAGCAGGAATCTGTCGAGTAGCCATGTGATCGGTAGTGTGATGGCAGGTGCCACCGCCTTTAGTAGCCTTGGGCAGATGCCATCGGGTCCTCCAGGGCCTTTGGCTTTAATGGTCTTTAGGAGGGGAGCACCTCCTTGGCCTTAACTAACCTCAGGTGAAAGAGCGGCTGTGAGGGGCACGACACCTCTGGGCACGGGGGCTCGGAGGGGGTGGGTGGGAGACTGGACTTTTAGCTCTCGAGGTTAGTGAAGTGTCCATTAAAGGTAGAGGCGATATCATGGCAGCTATTAGTCATCAAGCCATTGACCTCTATAGGGCCAAGGGAAGGTTTACCATTGCCCTTTATCAGGTCGTTGATGTGGGACCAGAATGACCTAGGGTCAGCCAGGTTAGCTTGCTGGAGATGCTTGATATACTCCTCTTTTTGCCGACTTATCCTATGGCCTGTCCATCTTTTCTAATGCCTCAAGCTCTAGCCTGCATAACTGGGACACAGCATACAATAATAGCTGTCGCTTTGCCCTAGCATGCAATAGATTTGCTCATTACTGTACGCCAAACTAAGCTGGCCCTCGCCTACTACTCTTTGGGATCTATCATTAGGCAACATTATCCATAGTGTACTGCAGAACCAAGCATCCCAGTCCCTAGCCTCTCTCCTGGCACCTTATAGGAATATCTGCTCCCTCAGATCCTCAGAACTAGACCTTCTCTCCATTTCCAGGACTAGGACCAAACATGGAGAGTTGGCCTTCACTGTTGCTTCCCGGAACTATGGAACAGTATACCAGCCCACACTAGACACTGTTTAGTTGCCCGTATCTTCTGGCACATATACCGATCATCCTTGCTTCAACATGCATTCTGCTCCTGTTCCTAACCACCACCTACAGTATTCTTCAAGCCACCAACACTTGTCTGCTCTTTGCACTTGATTATTCTATTTCCTGTTTTTAATGTACCTTTGAACATGGGGAAAGCAATTTGAACCTACTGATTGGCTGAGACACTTCTCTAGGTGGGCATCTATCAGACAACAAATGCCCACCTATTAAAAGTGACAGTCTAGCCTGCCCCATCACCAGGATCTTGGTGCCCAGCCAGCTCTCTAATTGGCTAAACCCCCTGGTTTTTCATTTAAAATATGCACCATTTTTGTGTCTCACTTAGCGAGACTCTGGCCCCCGAATACTCGCTTATGTACAATACTTTTAATTTACAGAGCTGCCGTCTCTGCAGTCACAAAGAATAAAAAATCAGCGTTTCCCCAACCGTGCTTATTTTAAATGGCTATGAATCCTACCGTCAGCTCATTGTGCCCTATCTTGTAACATGCCTTTTCATCGGTCGTCTAGCGTGCCATACATTTTTTTTTCTGTCAAATAAAAAAATAATAAAGAGCGCTGCCATCCCACACCATTCTTGTACTTTCTTCCTTCCTGTTATCAGGGCCATGTGCTTAACAACGAATGGAAAAGGGGGAAAAAAGCATCTTATAGGATGGACAGTGAACAGAACGGCATGGCTGTGTGTGTGTGTGTGTGTGTGTGTGTGTGTGTGTGTGTGTGTGTGTGTGTGTGTGTCTGGGTGGGTGACAACAGTACATGGAACAGCACACAACTTGAGGGACTATTTTACCCCAAACACTTCTTTCTAGTTTTTATATTCCTTTTTAACTCATTTAGACTATTATCATATTACTTAATAAAAATTCACACAAAAACCCATTTTCTAAGCACAGTAATACCCTCCAGGGTGGGCAGTATGGACTATACCTGCCCTTCCAGGAACTATAAGGCCCTCCGCCTGCAGCGTCGGGCCTCATTACGCCCCTGGGTGGGTGAGTATAGCCCAATACCGCCCACTCTGTCGGGTATTATTGTTTGCATATCATGTCTTTTTCCTCTCACCACTCTCTGTTCTTAGCTCCCATATTCACTATCATTGCATGGAATTGTATAGAATTTGTACTCCAATGTTTTCCTTCACCAACTCTTGCATAGTGCCCAGGAATGTTCCCCTCTGGCTCTTACATTGTTACTATGTGTTATCATTATCTGCACTGTAATGGTCTACTGGTTTGTATTCTCCCGGGTAATGCCTGAAAATAGGCAAATGTCTGCCTGGTGCATCTTACCTGGTAAACAAAAACTAAATAAATGTAACCCCTAGATGGCGCTATCCCAGGGGCTACTACCCCTGCCTGATTTGCCACTAACAGGTTGAGGGGCCTGGATCCAATGGCGGGTGCCTCCACCCAGAGGTCAGGGTTTGCAATAGTTAAACTAACTTGGTCACAGCCCTCTGGGACACTGCAACCCCTTTCTTCCCACTAGTGGCCCACACAATATATCAGAATTACCTTCACAGTATACACTTACCCCAGGTCTGGTTCCGCACTGGGACCTCCCAGAAATGAGATACAGTGCAACAATCACAGTACAGTACTTTAACATAGACAAATACCTCGCAGTATAACTTTGCTGAAACAAGCAGCTCTGATTTATTTAGGGGATATAACAAGGACAGGGGAAATCAGGTTAATTAGCTTATCACTCTAATAATCTCATTATGGCTCTGTGCACAGGCCTATCCCTATCAGTTACTGTCCCTGGGTACCCAAGCCCTAGTGGCTAGTCCAAACCGTGGCAGCTGGTAGGGCCCTTCACACAGAGAAAGGAGAATTAAACAGTCAGCAGTACAGTAATTCCATTTGGATTTAATGTGGCAATTCAACAGGAGCACCCTGAATTAGTACTCACGACCTCCAAATAAGATAGGGTCCTTCAATGTCAGCAGGGCTCACTTGAGGTACACAAACCTCTTCACACATCCATATAAAAGAAAGCACTATACCAGGCAGGCTGCATCTGTATCCCAATCGCAATTACTGCACAATACCCGGGAGAACACACAGCAGATTCAGTTCCTGACAGACCGAATGCAATTTTCAGCAATTCCTCCAGTCTTCTACAGGGTGAGCCTGGTTTCTACTCTTCAGAGATCCATTGATTCTTTTCACAGGACAGATTCAGTCCTAACAAGCTGTTACACAAGCTGCAGACCGGAACTCTGGGCCTTACACACGTTTTTTGACTAAAACTGCACACTGAAAAAGCACAGGGCTCCTTCCTTCTTCACTGCCAAAAACTCAACTGAAACTCCAACCGACAAAAACCCGGCACTTCCTTTGAGTTCCTCCCAGTTCTTGACTGGATTGGCTGTCACTACAATAGACTGCTGCTGTTGGTCCAAAAAGGCACTGAAGTCTAAACTACATCTCCCAGAGTCACTGCCCATACAATCCTCTTGTGGCTGGCTCAGATTATGAGTCCAAGTTCTGATTCGTCCAAGGCACCATTTTAGAGCTAGCTTACCCCACACTGATTGGTCCAGTTCAGCAGTTCAAAACTAGAATGGGAACTAGCAGACACAGTTCTGACTGCAAAGAAAGCAGGTTAGACAAACTGTAATTTCATTATTACTCTAAATAATTTCTGGCAAACAGTTACATCTTTCAGATAGGTTCCTTTGCACTCCTAGTGACTGCAAAATGAAGTGAATTGGCAGCAGCTTGAGTGGTACTCAATCAAAGAAACACACAGTCCCCCATACAACTAATTATGTCTGCAAGCAGACAGCTCTTAAAGAGACAGTACCAGAGGTTCTAAAACACTCACTGATAAATGGCTTAAATGCCAAACACCATTCAGGCTTGGAGCATTCAAGCAAGCTCCTGAAGTCTTTTGGGAACCCCATTTGCAGGGGGTTACACCCTTCCTGGTTTGGGAAAGCTTGACGTCCGCAAGCAAGTACTCCATAAGTTTCAACTGCAACCATATACATTTGCATTAGGCTCGCATATGTAATCATCAGTCAATATATCATTTTACCAAGAACACATTTCTGAAACATTGCAGTACGTCACTCTTTACACAGTATTACATACACATTGTACCATAACTCAAGTTATTACCTCTTGTACATGAAACCTGAAGAGAGGGGCCCTTCCTATCAGTTACCTTGGGGCTGGATGGGGCAAGGCACCATACTTAGAGGGCAACACAAGTAACTTGGAGTTAGCACTGATGCTCAGTTTGGGCAATGAGCTCGGGACACATACACTCCTTTATGGACAACATTGAGAGGCAAGTCCACAGGCCTCCCAAGGGAATCATAACTGAGGTGCACCACAGGCTTTACAGCTCGACCAGTCTTTCTAGGGGAACTGTTATAGTCTCTGCACTCTGAGCCTCATTTTCAGCATTGTCCTCACTTGTCAGGGGAGTCTCCATGGGGTAGAGAGGCTAGAACTTGGGGCACTTTCAGCTCCAGGAGTTGCAGTTTCTGAGTCCACAACATTTGGCTCGCATGGAGAGCTTTCGGACACTGGCAGTGGACTGTCAGGGCACTCAAAATACTCTTCTTGTTCGTGTATCACCAGTCTGCCCAATCTATCATTTTCTCCCTGAAAGCTCAAACAGTTCAACCATGCACAATGATTCCATTTCATCTGATCTGATGCTTTGCACTTCACTTCTGGGAGCATTGGCTCCAGGGATGAAGCTGGGGCTTAGACAGTCCAGAAGGCCCAGCTTTGTCTCCAGTATTGACTAGGGGATTGCCCCGAAACAATTGACTCAGTTCGTAAGAAGGATAGTATTCAAAGTCACTCTCACTTTCTTCTGATATGGACTGACAGTCATGCTCAACTGGGACTTGTGGAGGGGAACACTTTAACTCTGCTTCTGTAGGTGCAGACTTCCTTGATCTTTTCTTAGCAGCAGCTCTAGTCACTGGTCCAGAGGGGGCATCTTCTGGGGGCTCAGACTCAATCAGGATTTGTCCAATGGGCAGTAAATGATTTCTATGCATTGTTTTTACATCTTTTGAATTATTCTCAGGCCTTACTTTGTACACTGGCAGATCATCTAGTTTGCCCACTACAATGTGAGGGAGATGGTGCCATCTGTCAGCAATCTTGTGCTTGCCATGCAGTCCCAGATTTCTTAGCAATACCCGATCTCCTCCTGGAGTTCCTGTGCTTTCACCTTTATCATACCTTTCTTTGTTGGCCAGATTTCTTTTGGCAGCCATGGTTTGAGCCAGTTGGTACGCATGAGTTAGCTGGCCTTTAACTTTGCACATACTGTAAATAGTTGTCAGCTTGAACCCCATCAGAGAGACCCCAAAACACACATCTACTGGTAGTCAGCTTCTTCCAAACATCAGGCGGTAGGGGAGAATCCAGTGGCATCACTTTGGTGCAGTTATAAGCATGTACCAGGGTGCTAATTTGTTGGCTCCATCTAGGCTTGTCCTTTGGTGCAGGGTGCCCAGCATATCTAGCAAAGTGCGGTTGAAACGCTCAGGCTGTGGGTCCCCTGGGGTGGTAAGGAGTGGTTCTGGACTTTCGCACTCCCACAGAGAAAGCATCTCTTTGATCAGACGACTCTCAAAGTTCTCCCTTGATCAGAATGGATTCTTTGTGGAGCCCCATAGTGAACAAAAAGTTTTCTACAAGTACTTTGGCTACAGTGGATGCTTTCTGGTCTTTGGTGGGAAAGCTTGGGCATATCTCGTGAAATGGTCAGTGACCACCAGCACATCACTGATATTTCTTTGATCTGACTCCAAACTTAGAAAATCAATACAGACCAGCTCCATGGGTGCACTGGTGGTTATGTTAACAAGGGGCAGCCCTCTGGGGCAAAGCTTCCTCTGTAAGCAGCGACTACAAGTTCGAATGTGTTGCTCCACATCAGCCCCCATCTTAGGCCAATAGAATCTGGATCTCACCAAGTCAAGTGTTCTGTCTATACCAAGGTGCCCCATGTGGTTGTGCAAGGACCTCAGTACTGAGTCTCGAAGGCAGTGGGCAGCACTAGTTGTTGTTTGTCTACTTGTCCCCTCTGTCTACTGTTTCTCTGTATAACAGTTTATTGATCAGTTTCAACTTAGGACCTTCTTTGTATAACAGTGCAGTTCTCAAATCAGTGGAGCGTAATTTGGACACATCTTTTCCTGCATAGAGGGCTTCTAAAGCTGCTTTGATCATGGGATCGCGGATTGAGCCCGCGATCACTGTCATTGTCCAGCTGAGGCAGTGCACCAATGTCTATTGCAGAAAAGTGGCACAGCAGCAGGTATGCAATCTCAGAGGCTCCCAAGCAATCCACCATGCAGTCCACTGCGTCCGTGGACATTTGTTCCTCCCTGTCAAACTTCCGGCAGAGTGCCCGAATGTCAGGTTCTGCCAATCGGACCCAATCATTCTGGGGAACAGGCCTCGGGAGAGAGCATCAGCATCTATGTGGTTCAGACCTGCTCGGTATTCGAGAGCATAGTCATATGTAGATAATGCAGAAAGCCACCTATGGCCAGTGGCATCCAACTTAGCTGAGGTCTGCACATAGGTCAAAGGATTATTGTCAGTTTTACTAGTATTTTAGCCCCATACAAGTACTCATGGAATTGGTCAACAATAGCCCACTTCAAAGCTAGGAACTCTAACTTATGTACAGGATAGTTCTTTTGGATGGGGTCAGGCTTCTACTGGCAAAGGCCACTGGTCTCAGGCCATTCTCGTGCTTTGGTACAACACAGCCCCAACCCTTGCAAGCTAGCATCAGTGTGCAGGACGTAAGGTTTTCTTGGATCAGCATAGGCCAGCACTGGAGCATGGGTAGTTGATATATGATCTCATGAAAAGCAGTCTCACAATCAGGAGTCCAGCGGCCCCAAATACTTCACTCGGATGAAAATACACTCTTTCAGTCTTGAGGACGCTGACTTTTGGTATTTTTGTGGGTTGGGGATACCCTTGAGTAAGGTTAAGTAAAGGGCGGATCACTCTTGAATAGTCCTTGATGAAGCAATCGATAATAACCACAGAATCCCAGGAATCTTTGCAGTTCTTTTAGATTTTTGGGCTGTGGCCAGGTGGTCAAGGCCTCAACTTTACTTGGGTCGGTCTCTTCCCTCGGTGGATACTATGTGTCCCACATACTTTACTGATGTTTGAAAGAATTGACACTTATTAATGGACAGTTTAAGGCCAAAGTCCTCCAGTCGGTCCAATACCTTAAATAATCTGCTCTCATGTTCCTCCAGTGAGCTGCCAAACACAATAACATCATCTAGGTATACCAGGCACTCTAGTAAGTTCATGTCCCCACTGCACGCCCATCAATCGCTGAAAAGTGGCTGGGGCACCTGAAACCCTTTGAGGCATCCTCATGAATTCATAGAAGCCAAGCGGACAGATAAAGGCCGTCTTCTCACGGTCCTCTGGGGCCATCGGGATCTGGTAGTACCCACTGCGGAGATCCAGCACAGAGAACCACTTGCTCCTGCTTAGGCAGTCCAAAGCATCCTGAATGCGGGCATTGTGTACTGATCAGGATAGTCCACGGTTTAAGGTGCGATAATCCACACACATCCTTACTGTTCCATTCTTTTTCCTCACTACCACAATGGGGAAGCATAAGGGCTTCTGGATTCTTGTATTACACCAGCAGCTAACATCTCTTGCAGATGCCGCCTCACATCATCTATGTCAGCAGGTGCCAGGCGTCGAGACCTCTCACGAAATGGTCTTTCGTCATGCAGCCGGATATTGTGCTCAGCTCCTGCACGCATCCTACATCCCATTCCTTTAAAGAAAACACCTGGTCTCTGGGCAAGCTTCACTGATCCTCACTTTCCATTCAGCTGGCAGCGGAGTCGCCGAAATCAAACAAGTCAGGCGTTACTCTGTCATTCTTCCTTGAACTCTTGCTGCTGGGTAGCACTGCAGTGTCTGCACAATGCACATTAGCCAGGATGCAACCTCTGTTTACTCGAATGTCTCTTTCAGACACATTATGAACTTGGACCATTACCCTTCTGGCATAAGCATGGGCTCTAGCGGGCAAAATACTAGGCTTGACCAGCAGTCCCTCTGGCAATTTTCCATCGCCTGGTGCATCCAAAATTAATATTTTATTCTTAACATCCTTTCTGATATGGACCTCTCCCTGTAAGGTACACTGGGCATTTGCGCCAGGATCAGAGACTCAGGATCCTTCTTCCATACAATTCCGACCGTTCCTCTGGTTCTGTTTTTTCAGCATCTCTGTGCCTCATAGGCCTTCTTAATTAAAGCCGAACTCTTAAAGCTCTACTAGTCTTTGACCCCTGTTTTTCATAACACAACTGTGCCAGCCTTCCGAACATATGAGCATTTGTTCCAATCAACAAAGGACACCATCATACAGTCCAGTGGGGGACACACTAAGGCTAGGGTCTCTACTTGTTCGGCCACCCAGCCACGGAGGTGGGAAAGACAGCCAAATTCGGATATACCCGAATAGGGTAGGCCTTCTCACTTAACCCCCATACATGCAGTCCTTCTAATGGTTGTAAGGGCACGCCTGACAAATGCTTCTGATACCAATCCTGGAACATAATTGTCACTTGGGAGCCACTGTCTAATACAGCTCTTGTAGACACTCCATTCACCTTTACAGTGGTCTCCATGGAGGGACCCACTATTCTGGACCAGTCTGGAGAGGCGGTAGTGGGGGCCTGGGCAACTGACCTTGCCACAAAAGGACGTGAATTAGCATTTTTGGTGCCCTCACTGGGATCATGTCGTGCACCTCTTAACCACTGATTTCTTCTCCGAAGCTCTCCTTGTAGCCTATATGCAACTTTGTCAGTGTCTTTGGGACTGGCATTCCCTTTCATGTGCCCATCTTTCCCACAATTATAGCAAAACATACTTTCTGGAGTTTGAGCTGGCCGAGGCGCCACACTGGGAGCCAGGGCGGGGTATTACTAACTGGAAACCTTGGTGCCATCTCTGTCTGCGGCGTGATAAGCATTTGGAGACATCTCGTCAGTTTCTCCACTTCCATGGTCAAGGAATCGAGTTCGGAGCTGTTATCAGCAGGAGATACATGGGTGGTACCCCACCCCATAGCAGATGCAGTCTGATATAGGTCAGGTCTGCATTTGCAGGCGTGGCCTTCATAAAGGGACTGTTTTTGAATTCTCGGATCTCTCTCAACAGTTCACCCCATTGTGGCATATCTTTTCCCTGTCAGAGCACTCATTGACTGCCAACCTCTGCCCCTGAACTTCACTTGATGGGTCACCCTCAGTCACTCGGTCGTAGCCGCAGCTATTGGTGCAGGTCCCTCCCGAGGTCGCCTTTTTCTCAACTCCTCGAATTCTCTCATTAACTCATCATAGGAGGGTGGGGATTCCAGTCGATCTGCCAGGCGTAACTGAAGCAACAGCAGTTCTGAGAAGGGGCAGACTTAAGGATCCTGTCCAGCCTGGTTCGGTCCAGTTCAATCGCTGGCAAACTACCCTTTCTGAGGCATTCTTGCAACAATTTTTCCAGCCGAGATACATACACAGACAACAACTCCCTTGGTACTGTTGTGCATCTCTTACTCTCCACCATAGGTCCTCATCAGAATCTGGGCTCCATACACATTCTCCAAGGCCTCAAGATAGGCCTGTGCAGTCGCTTCAGGGTTACTGGCCCGCTTAGCACGGATGGTAGCCAGGGCAGGACCTCGGAGGCCTCACTAACCCTCTTCGCCGCCTTCCCAGCATTGCCATTCTAGCACTTGGGGCAACATAGTCTATCCAGGTCTCCCAGTCATCCTCCCCTTGGGGGTGGGAGGGTGCCAGAGAAGATCCTCAACCTTCGTAAGAGTCGTGACTAATGGCAGGTGCAGAAATAGGAGTCTGCATTGGTTCAGCCACCATCACGGGCACTGGAGCAGGAGAGGGTGTTGGGGAGGAACACCTCCAGGTGGCAAGAATAGTTTCTTCAAGTCCTCCACAGTTTTCCCTCTCCCAGCAACCATTCAGCAAATTTCTCCTCAAAAGTTTCAGATAGTGGTGGGGCTGATTCCCCGGTCTTTACTGTCCTTAGTTATCACTCAAGCAGTGAGGGCTCCTCTGGGGTAATGGTCTGTGGCACTTTGAGCTATCTATGGGATCCTTAAACTCTACTAGGGCCAGGAAAGTGTGGGTGAGCAGATTAGCATGCCACCCACCACCACAGGGTTTTGTAAACCTTCCACCTTGGAAAGTACTCCCTGCACAGTGTCCGTATTGATACCCAGGGGATGTCCAGGATAAGCATAGCATTTTGGGGTCGATCTCCTCCCCAGTACACCACTCCACCAGCCGGTGCACAGCCACTTCTGTCGGGTACCCATTTTTTCTTAACAGTGGTTCTGTGAATATGGCCACCAGAGGACACACAATCCCAGCGGTGAGCCTCCAAGATGTAACCCCTAGATGGCGCTATCCCAGGGGCTACTACCCCTGCCTGATTTGCCACTAACAGGTTGAGGGCCTGGATCCAATGGCGGGTGCCTCCACCCAGAGGTCAGGGTTTGCAATAGTTAAACTAACTTGGTCACAGCCCTCTGGGACACTGCAACCCCTTTCTTCCCACTAGTGGCCCACACAATATATCAGAATTACCTTCACAGTATACACTTACCCCAGGTCTGGTTCCGCACTGGGACCTCCTGTGAAATGAGATACAGTGCAACAATCACAGTACAGTACTTTAACATAGACAAATACCTCAGGCAGTATAACTTTGCTGAAACAAGCAGCTCTGATTTATTTAGGGGATATAACAAGGACAGGGGAAATCAGGTTAATTAGCTTATCACTCTAATAATTCATCTATGGCTCTGTGCACAGGCCTATCCCTATCAGTTACTCTCCTGGGTACCCAAGCCCTAGTGGCTAGTCCAAACCGTGGCAGCTGGTAGGGCCCTTTCACACAGAGAAAAGGAGAATTAAACAGTCAGCAGTACAGTAATTCCATTTGGATTTAATGTGGCAATTCAACAGGAGCGACCCTGAATTAGTACTCACGACCTCCAAATAAGATAGGGTCCTTCAATGTCAGCAGGGCTCACTTGAGGTACACAAACCTCTTCACACATCCATATAAAAGAAAGCACTATACCAGGCAGGCTGCATCTGTATCCCAATCGCAATTACTGCACAATACCCGGAGAACACACAGCAGATTCAGTTCCTGACAGACCGAATGCAATTTTCAGCAATTCCTCCAGTCTTCTACAGGGTGAGCCTGGTTTCTACTCTTCAGAGATCCTTGATTCTTTTCACAGGACAGATTCAGTCCTAACAAGCTGTTACACAAGCTGCAGACCGGAACTCTGGGTCTTACACACGTTTTGACTAAACTGCACACTGAAAAAGCACAGGGCTCCTTCCTTCTTCACTGCCAAAACTCAACTGAAACTCCAACCGACAAAACTGGCACTTCCTTTGAGTTCCTCCCAGTTCTTGACTGGATTGGCTGTCACCACAATAGACTGCTGCTGTTGGTCCAAAAGGCACTGAAGTCTAAACTACATCTCCCAGAGTCACTGCCCATACAATCCTCTTGTGGCTGGGCTCAGATTATGAGTCCAAGTTCTGATTCGTCCAAGGCACCATTTTAGAGCTAGCTTACCCCACACTGATTGGTCCAGTTCAGCAGTTCAAAACTAGAATGGGGAACTAGCAGACACAGTTCTGACTGCAAAGAAAGCAGGTTAGACAAACTGTAATTTCATTATTACTCTAAATAATTTCTGGCAAACAGTTACATCTTTCAGATAGGTTCCTTTGCACCCTAGTGACTGCAAAATGAAGTGAATTGCAGCAGCTTGAGTGGTACTCAATCAAAGAAACACACAGTCCCCATACAACTAATTATGTCTGCAAGCAGACAGCTCTTAAAGAGACAGCACCAGAGGCTCTAAAAACACTCACTGATAAATGGCTTAAATGCCAAACACCATTCAGGCTTGGAGCATTCAAGCAAGCTCCTGGAAGTCTTTTGGGAACCCCCATTTGCAGGGGGGTTACATAAATAACTAAATAATGGTCCATGATCAGATAAATAGATAGGAAGGATTTTAGAGTCCTGCACCAGACACAGGTGTCCTGCTGAAAGATGAAAAAGATCTGTTCGTGTGTAAATCTGGTGAAGGTCTGAAAAATTGATATACTGACACTGACTGGGGTATAATGACCTCCAAGGATCCACCCAGCTGCTTTCCTGTAGAATGGTACAACCTTTTTTGGACCCTACTTTCCTGAGGAGGCAAGAAGTTTGTGGTGTCCTGTCTTTCAAAGATGAGGTTAAATAATCCCCGTCCAGAATCAAAATTTTTCTGGTATTGCAAGACTGTATTTAAAAGGGCCTGCACTACTGGGGTATCTGCCCTGGGTGGTAGGTAGAGGCTGGCCAGAGTGATTTCCGTACCGATGTGCTGGCCAGTAGCCAGTGCCAGATTACCCTGGGGATCCGAATAGGAGCTTGTACTGTGAAATGGGGTTTGCCGTGGTGTAATCACTGTCATACCCCATCTCTTACCCTGTTTGTAGGAGGAGGCTGTAACTTGAGAAAAAAAAAATAAGCAAGCTTAATATGCTCCTGAAGACAGGAGGGTCTCCTGTTGTAAAATGAACGAGGGGTGATGTCTTTTAGTGGCAATAAGAACCCTACATAATTTAAAGGGATTGTTAAGCCAATTAATATTTTGCAGTTAGATCAAAGTACTTTGAGATGCCATGTTTAAGTCACATGAAATTGTAAAATCACGCATTCTGTGGGAGCTGAAAGATAGGTTTTCTAACCCCTAGGGTAGAGCTGCGAGGTAGAAGTATGAAAGTGGTTACATTTACATCATCCCTCAGAATGTGCGTCCAAATGATGCTAAGGTATGCAAGAAGAGCTGTATGTTGCAGTTTAGATAGCAGTCTGAACTCTGAAGCCCTGCATGACAAAACACAGATCACAAAACAGAACCATAAACAGCTGGTACCAATCAGAACTATAGCATAACTTATGGTAACGCCAAACAGGTAGGGTGGTGCTCAGCCGGAGTCTCTTACCCAAATTGTGTGCTTCCAAGGTAGGAAAACAGTACATGGAGCTCTCTCAAGTCCTGGGGAGACCAGGGGACATAACCCTTGGAATCCACAGGTCGGAGGAAATATGAGCTTGGATCACACAAATCAGGCCTGCTTGGTGCCATGGGAAGGCATGGTGCCAGCTCCTGAGGGGAGATAGGGAAGGATGATCAGCCAAGAGAAGGGCAGAACAGAGTATCAATAAGGTGTACTATATGCCTGATATGTTGAGACATTATCTTTCTACAAACCTATCCTTGCAAAATTAACATAATATCCTAGATAGGGAGTATCTAGTTGGCAAGGTGGCAAATGGATGGGTGTCGCCTGAATCAAGGGTTGATTCTTCCATTTAGCAGAGTGTTACAACTGAGAGCAGGAGTATATATCTCCCTCAAGGGGTATCGCGCAGGCAACAGTAACTTAAATGAGAGGAGGAGGCTGTGAAGTAAAATAAGAAGTGGGGGTTAGCACCTCCCAGGAGGACCCAACCAGCTATTATTATATGGTGCTCCATTGATATCAGAGCCACATCATCAACAGGAAACTCCTGGAGATAGTCAGCTGTATTCATATAAGCAGTGTTGCTTGACAGCATGACATCAGGAGGCCAGCAAGGACGTCCACACCCCCAGAGGATCTCAGTAACCCCCAGGTCACCCCTTCAGGCTGAGCAAATCAAGTAGGCTAAGAAAATCTGGTAAAGCTTAGGGCCATTAAGCCACCTCTCCCCTCAGCCCAACCACCAAGTAAGTGCTGTTGCCTTGTGGCCCCAGTAAATCCTGCAAAGCAAATAATTTAGTAATCAGATAGGTTCAGAGACACTGTATTCTGTTCATAAGACTGTGTCGCCACCTAGTGGGTTTTGTGGGTAAAAGGCAGCTACAGAATAAGAAAAAAACTGAGTGAGACAAGTTACGAATTTGGCAGGCAGAAATGTATGTCTCTTAATGTCCAGAACGTCCAGAACAGGCAAAGATAGAGCTAGAAATGAGTCCAGTCTGAAATATCATAGGCAATCCAAACACTAGTTCTTAACATCCTCCAAACAGCAGGAGCAGTAGGATGCAGGGCAGCATTGTTCAAGGAGGCACCATTGAAGATCACTAGGAGAATGTGCACAGATCCAGGCTAAAGCCATGCTTAAGGGTCTGGCACCCATGTAAATGAGTGTAACAGGGGCCGAACGTATTTCAGCGTTGCTGCAAAATGTGTCTTTCTAGCAAGCTGTTTAGCAGCTGTGATGTCTAAGGAGAAATCGTTCTCCAGTGTAGATGGCTTGACTGTCTGTGGTTTAGCGACTGCGGTGCTCCAGGTATGCAGGCCCTCCACTGCTGTGGCAATGGTGTCATGCAGTCTAGGCTCTTCAGGATAGCACACCTGCAGCTTTGCTGAAAATGGGATATGAAATTTCAGATTTTTAGCTCTGCTCCTTGACTTACAGTGTATAATCATGATCTGCATGCACTCCTACACCCTTAAAAAACACCTCTTTGAGTTGCTAAAGCCCCAGTGAGATTTTTTGTTTCACTGTGTAGCTTTTGAAATCTCATAATTAATGATCTGGGTCTCTATTTTATTTTTAATTTTAGTCTTTGGTAAGCAGGTAAGGCCCACTAAGCACAAGTGCCTGTTTTTAAGGGTGACCTGGAAGCACTGGGATTGGTTGAATGACTTGCTCAGAGTCACAAAGTATGCAAGTGGAGGTTGTGGGACTCAAACCCCAGACTGCTGGATGTATCAAGCTTATTAACAGCTCGTTACACTAACCTCTAGACTATACTGCCGGCCAGTCTCTGGCTAGTTGTTTTTGGGAGTAGGGGGCCAATGCACAGTGAGCTCTTTCTATCCCAGGGGAGAAGTCAGAAAGAAGATCAGTCTGAATCGCAAAAAAGTCCCTAAGAATTTAATAACATCGGGGCCTTCTGCCTTCTCTCTTTTCCCACACTGTTTCATGTTGTTATGGTATGAGCGGCCCTCTATAGCATTGCACTTACTTTCAAGTGTGTGTCTTATGCAGAGCTTCTAGGAGGCGGTGGGAGCGGTCATCCTGGGAATACAGCCCCATATAGCAGCTTGTTGGTCAGAGGTCGCTTTTTAAATCTGCCAGCTCTGCACAAGTTCTGGAGAGTTCTTCTTTGGTTTTAGTCCTGAAGGCATCTAAGATCAGGTCAAGTTTTTTTTTGGGGGGGGGGGCTGATTCTTGCCAGTGGGGCCCATGTGCTTTTTGTAGGCTATTGTACTTCAGGCCCGGACTTCAGGTGTTTGATGCCTTGCTGTGCAAGCCATCCAACTCCCAGTCCCAGCCCTCCGCCTCTGCTGGTGATTCTGTTGTGAGACCTACCAGTCTTTTCCCCATACAAATGGTGACAGCCCTGATGACAAATACAAGCGCTACTGAGATAATTTACCACAGTTTGGGGCCATTTTTATGCGGGGCAGGAATGGCGCTCAGAATCAGCCCTCCATACGTGCTGACATCACTGGAAGTCCCAAAACCTAGGCAATCCTGAACCAACCTGGCTTCCTTATGCTAACCGAATCCTTGACTCTCTGCCCAAATTCCATCATCAGTCATCAACTAACTTGGCACACTAACTTTGTTTTCTTCTCTTTTAGATATTTCCTGAAGAAGACCCAAGGTCAAAACATGGATTTTTAACTCTAATTTCTATTTTCAATGTCCATTTAATATAACCATTTTGTTCTGCTTTTAGACCACTTGCTGACGC
The DNA here is from genome assembly GCA_016271365.2 of Neoceratodus forsteri. NCBI lineage: Eukaryota > Metazoa > Chordata > Ceratodontiformes > Ceratodontidae > Neoceratodus > Neoceratodus forsteri. The sequence continues at coordinate 275,485,745 of CM028138.1, read as the reverse complement.
AGCACCTTGTTTTTGTTTTTTACATCAACATAACTGGTTACATATTGCACAGACAAGACTGCTCCAAGAAGGGTAGATGTATACATGCAGTCTTGGGGAAGGGAAAGAGAGCAGAGGGGGTGGAAAAACAATGGGAGAAACTGAAAGGAGCCATAGCGGATATAACAAACCAGTGCATTAGTATAGTGGCCAAAGGGAAAAGAAGAAGGAAACTATGATGGTTCTCCAAGGAGGTGAGGGACAAAGTTAAGACTAAAAGGCTGAGTTTCAGGAAATATAAGGGGAGCCAAAGGGAGGAGGACAGGGAGGGAGGTGTACCTTGAATGTCTAAGGGAAGCAGGGAAGGCTGTTAGGAGGGCGAAGGCACAGACAGAAGAGAGCTTAGCACAGTCTGTAAACAAAGGGGATAAGGCATTTTATATCTACATCAGTGAAAGAAGAAAACCCTGGGGGGGGATTGTGAGACTCAAAGGGGAGAAGGGAGAGTATAAGGAGGAGGATCTGGACAAGGCAGAAATACTGAGCAAATACTTCTGCTCAGTATTCACTAAGGAGGGGGTGGATCAAGGACCACAACTGGGTTGAAGAGGCAATGGGGGGGGGAGAGGTGAACACCAGTCCTTTCACAGTGGAGAGCGTTCTGGAAGAACTCACAAAGCTGAAGGTGGATAACGCCATGGGGCCAGACGGCATCCACCTGAGGATATTAAAAGAGCTGCGAAGGGAACTAGCAGTGACTCTGGCGGCCCTGTTCACAGAGTCACTCAACACGGGTGTCATTCCAGAAGACTGGAGGAGGGAGGGCACATGTAGTCCCACTGCACAAAAGCGGCAGTAGGGAGGAGGCAGGGAACTACAGGCCAGTCAGCCTCACCTCAGTGGTGGGAAAGATCATGGAGACACTGCTGAAAGAAAGGATAGGGGCACATGTGGAATCCAGTGGTGCTCAGGATCTGAGGCAACACGGATTCACAGCAGGAAGGTCATGTCAAATAAATCTAATAGTTTTTTTTGATTGGGTGACAAAGGAACTTAATCAGGGAGGGGCAGTAGACGTCACCTACCTGGATTTCAGCAAAGCCTTCGACACTGTTCCACATAGAAGGCTGATTAACAAGATGGGTAGTCTGGGCATGGGAGACAAGGTGGTGAACTGGGTTAGGAACTGATTAACAGACAGGAGACAGAGGGTGGTGGTAAATGGGGTACAATCTGGGAGTCCTGTTCAATGTCTTCGTTAGTGACATTGCAGAGGGGCTGGAAGGAAAGGTCTGCCTGTTTGCAGATGACACCATGATTTGCAACAAGGTGGATACTCCATAAGGGGTGCAGAAAATGAAGAAGGACCTGGAGAAGCTTGAAAGATGGTTGGAGATGTGGCAACTGAGGTTCAATGTAAAGAAGTGCAAAATAATGCACCTGGGTAGAGGGAACCCTGGGGAGAGCTTTAGGTTTTTTTTGGGGGGGAGCTGATTGTCACCAAAGAGGAAAAGGACCAAGGGGTTATCATCTCTGATGACCTTAAAATATCAAAGCAGTGTACAAAGGCAGCAGGGAGGGCAAGTGGTATGCTGGGGTGCATAGGCAAGGGTATCACTAGCAGGAGGTAGTGATGCCATTCTATAAAACATTGGTAAGGTCTCTCCTGGAGTACTGCGTGCAGTTCTGGAGACCACACCTGCACAAGGACACATATAAGGTGGAGACTATCCAGAGAAGGGCAACAAAGATGGTGCAAGGCTTACACCACAAAACATATGAGGAGAGACTAAGGGACCTCAATATGTACTCACTGGAGGAGAGGCGACAGCGGGGAGACATGATTGAAACGTTCAAGTACCTCAAGAGCATAAACAAGGTTCAGGCGGGGGAGCTTTTCCAATGTAGAAAAAGTACTAGAACAAGGGGGCACAATATGAAATTGGAAGGGGGTAGATTAAGAGGTAACGTGAGGAAGTTTTTCTACACAGAAAGGGTGGTTGACACATGGAATGGTCTGCCACAGGAGGTGGTAGGGGTACACATTGGAGGGGTTTACATGCTTGGGACAGGCACACGGTAAGCCTGAGAGGGGAGGGAGTGATGACAAGCCATTGATCACATAGGGTCAGTGGCCACATACAATGTATAGGGCCTATGGGCAGACTGGATGGGCCTAGCGGCCCTTATCTGCCGACAATTTCTATGTAAGAAAGGGGGAGGTGTCCTCATTTACTCAGCATGCCACCACAGCATCTCCATTACTAACTGTGAAACCACCCCCAAATCGAAGAACTCATTTCAGGGGTCTTTATCCACCTACACTCCATCCCATTGCAGATAATGGGCATCTACTGCTCCCCAGGTAAACCCTCCGATGTGGTTATTACGGATATACTCCATAAAGTACTGGATCCACTACTCAAAGGTGAGCATATCATACTTGGTGACTTCTATATTAACTGTTCAACTGGCACCAGCTCCCCACAGGCCCCAACCTCCATTCCAAAACCAAAGCCCTGAACCTGCACCAATTGATTTCCTCGCCCACCTGCTTCAGCTTTAAATCTGCCAGTCACAGCACAATAGATTGGGTGTTGGTGTCCCATCCACAGAGAACCCTGACATCTGTCACCTTGCCAGATATTTTTATTTATTTGAGAGTATCGGAATTACAACCTTTGAGTCAGAGACTCCTTTGGAAAGGCAAATAGAATCAGTAGTACATGGATAAATAAAAACAGGTACATGGCAATGTGCAATGGAAACAAAGGGCATCACTGACAAGAGCAGGCAAAAATGATGTACAAGTTAATTATATACAAGCATGTCATGTAGGACACATAACCAGTTTGTGGTAGCTAAAGCAGGGATTAATTACTGGTTATTCAAGGCCAGGTAAAGCAGGAATTTCATAACAGGTCATTCAGGCCAGGTAAGACAGATGAAGTAAGGGAGCCCAAATGGCCAACAAGGCCAGAGCCTAGGAGCGAGGCTAAAGCAGTCAGAGGAGACCTTGTCAGGGGGGAGGGGTCTAGGTGCAATCACAGAGGCTGGAGGTGAGTATGTGCCCACTAAGTTTCGATTTGAACGGGCTGAGCTTCATGATGGCAGAGAGTTTGAAAGGGAGGGAGTTCAACCAGAGTGGAGCTTTGTAAATAAAGGACTGCTGGCTCAGGGACATCCTACAGTGTGGGACAGTGCAGGGGGAGTTTGTAGAGCTTCTTGTGGTACGGGTAGTTGGGGCCAGGGTAAGAAGGGGGGGTGAGACCCAGGGAAATTTTTTTAGCTAAGAGACATGTTTGATAATGTACCCAGCAGTCAAAATTTAGCCAGCTAGACATTCTGTAAAGGTCACAGGTATGGACTTGCCTATCACACCCCGTCACAAGCCTACAAGTCTTATTCAATGCAACTTTGATCCGTCAGAGTGCAGTGGTTGTGGCAGACCCATGAATGACAATCCCGTAGTCCACTAACATGAGTACAGAGCTGGTGACAGCCAGCCTAAGTGCTTCTTGAGGCAAACAGCGATAGTGTCTATAAAGTATCCCAATTCTGGCATTGATAGCAGAGGTGGCTAGGTTAAGGTGATTTTGGTAAGTGAGGGAGGCATCAAGGCCAAGGGTGACTCCAAGGAACTTAAAGGTGTTAACTTGTTCCAGAGAGGTAAGTTGATGGTTTAGTATTTGAACTGGGGCATCCCAGTGTCTGTTTTGGCAATGTGAGAAGATCATTGCTTTGGTTTTTTTATAGTTAAGGACAAGTTTATGGGCAATAAATCAGGATTTGGCTTCGTAAAGCACTATTGTAGGTTATTCTGGAGAATAAAGGAGCCTGGGTCTTTTCAGTGATCATTATGCTACTTATTGTGCCCAAAAGATAAAATCCACAAAAGCACCCCCTAGAATAACCTTTGCCAGATTGTTTACATCATTCTGTCCTGAGAGATTCACACAGGCTGTCCTTGCAGCCAACTGGGCCCCATCCTATCATGCTTTGATCCGGAAGAGGCACTGGCGCACTTCTCCACCTTCTTAGCCATTCAGATAAACATGCCCCAGCCAAACAGTCAAGAGTCTGGGGCCACCACCTCCCCCTGGATAATCCCAGATTTAATTGAACTCTCCCAGCGAAAAGACTTGACTTGGGCAGACACAAATCAAGTGGGCTAAGCCGAAACAGGCAAGTCTACACCGCTTTCCAGAACCACTGTATCAGGAGCACATGACAGGCCAAGTCCAAATACTTCCAGAGCAACCTATCTTGGAATGCCCTATACCCTTCTTAATTCTGGAAACCAGTTAATAGCCTAATTAACCCCCCCCTCCACTAGTGGGGCACAGGCTATCCCCAGTTCCTCCATAACCACCGATGCATCCAACCAATACTTCAACAAAGGCCCCAGGACTCTTATCCCCAACCATACCTATCCCCCACAGTCCAATTCTACTACAAATGGCAGCTTCTGCCTACAGGTGATGTCAGTTGACAACATCTACAAAGAGTTGTCAGTGCTTAACGTACTGTAGCATCCAGTTGTGGATCTGATAGCATCTCGCCTAGATTTTTCAAAATTGACACTCTGGCAATAGCTGTCTCTATTGCCCACATTTTCAATCAGTCCGTCTGCACCAGTTCCTTCCCACATAGTTGGAAGCATGCATTGGTAGCACCTATCCACAAAGGTGGCCCAGCTAACTCTCGTTCCAACTACCCCCAATATCACTGCTACCCATCCTCTCCAAAACTCTCCAGAGATTTGTCAGTAAGCAGCTATCTAACTTCTATATGCAATCCAGCTTCCTAACACCTTACCAGTCTGGCTTCTGTTCCATCCATTCAACCTCCACCTCCCTACTCAGAGTCATGAACCACATACGCACCAATTTGGACAAGGGTCTGGATTCAGGTGCCATATTTTTATTTAGTAGCATGGCTTCAGATCTGGGCACAGTACAACTACGGCTCTCACCGAGTTCTCTAATTTTATTCACTCTGCCCTGGATAGAAAACACATAGCTGGAGCTGTCTTCATTGACCCGTCAAAGGCCTTTGATACAGTCTCCCACCCGTTACTCTTAAGCACACTCCACCACATAGGTCTGTCCCAAGGACCCGTCTCCTGGTTTACCAGTTACTTCACAGCTAGATCACAATGTGTCAAAATAAACAACACCCTCTCAACCACCCTGCCAGTCCGCTCTGGGGTTCCCCAGGGCTCCATCCTCGGCCCTCTGTTATTCAGCATCTACCTAAACACCTTGCCCAATTCCTGCTCCGGCAACCTACTACTCTAAGTGGACAATGCGGTTCTTTTTGCCTCGCACCCAGATCCAACAGTATTGCAGTCCTCCCTCCAACACGCATTTAACAAGATTGAAAGCTGGTTCATAGACCAAAGACTTGTGGTCAATGTAAAAAAGACAAAGACCATGCTCTTTGCCCACCGACAAAATAAGGCCAAGAATGCGCAGCTAACAATCCTCTCCCATTCTCTCCTTCCTCTAGAACAGGCCCATACATATAAATACCTGGGCCTTACATTTGATTCCAGGCTTTCCTTCCATTCACACATTGACACTCTATCATCAGCCATAAATGTCCATATAGGCCTATTGCATCGGCACAAGGATTGCCTACCTCCGGAAGCCCTTAATCTGGCTGTCACCTCCTCAGTCCTCTCCCTAGTCGATTATGGGCACACTGTCTACTCGGCTGCTGACCACACAGCCCTTAACAAAATCCACTTGGCCATAAACAAAGTAAGCAGACTCCTCTCCGGGGCAGACAAGCATACCCATACTTGTACCCTATATGCCCTGACAAATCTCCTCACCCTGGATGAAAGGCTATTTTATCAAACATGTCTCCTCACAAAGAAAATACACCTGGGGCTTACCCCCTTGGGGGTTTCTGTCTCTCTCCTATCCTCCCACACCATGGTGAACACCCGCACTGCCCACCGACAGATGTGGTCCATCCCGAGGGTTAGAAGCTCCTTAGCCGTAAGGTCATTCCCACACAGGGCCCAGGTCATTCCCACACACGGCCCCAATCTGGTACAACGAACTCCCCTCTGACATCTCCAAATTAGGACCTTTCAAGTCAGCCCTCAAAGAACACATTCTCACTTCACGGCGCTGCCAATGTACCAGCTAGTGCCGGGTCATCTATCTATCATCTTACGAGACCACCCCACCACTGAGTGCCTACTGATAGGGCTACCAAACATTACCTATTGATAATGCCTTCTTTGGTTGCACTCACAAAATATCTGTTTAATTCTATACTTTGCTGTAAATATCAAACCTGTTACTCCCTCCATCAGCAAACTTATTGTTCTCTTGAAAACTGTGAAATACAGCCCTCGGTAACACGTTCAATGCAATGTATAGCTGATCTTGATTCTGCAATATTGTATAACTGAAAAAACTGTAACCTTTAGCTGCCATTCCATGTCTATATGTATTAAGTGTTTGTATTTGTCTTTTTGTGATGCGGAGCTTTTGTAAATGAGTCCCTGACTCAAAGGTTGTAATCCTGAAGTCTGTTAAATAAATAAATAAATTTATTTATTTAAAAGTTGATAACCAGGAAAAGCACGATGAAGTGAAGCTTGTTTCCCAGGTGCGACCCAGGGAAGGGGTACAAGAGTAAGGCAAGTACAACAGAGGTAAAACAACATACAGAACTATACATCACAAATGCTATTTACAAAAGGGAAAATTCTAATAAATGCAAACTATATTTATGTAGATATATACAGTGGTTCACAGTAAGAGAAGTGAGGAACAGACATACTGAAGTAAGCGAGGTCTAGGAAGGAAAACAGATGCAGGAAGTAATAGAGGTTTGCCTGAGTAAGCGCTTAAGAGCAGGGAAGGAGGGAGAGAGATGGGTTTGGGAGGGAAGGCTGTCCCAGAGAGAAGGAAATCTATAGGAGAAAGAGAATTTACCAGCTGAGGTGTGGACACAAGGGAGGGAAAAGGTGTGGGCGCAGTTTGATATCGAGTTGTAGGACGAGGGAGTAACAAGAGTAAGGAGAGAGGCAAGGTAGGATGGAAGAGACCCAAACCAGAATTTAGCGATGAAGGTGGAGCAGTGAGAAGAACGCCTCTGTGCGAGTAATTGGAGGGAAAGGGAAGAGTAAAGGTCACAGTGGTGAGCTAATGAGGGGGAGTTAGAGGCGACCCCACAAAAAGGCGTGAAACAGAACATCGAGTTTGGCGAGGAAGGAGGCTGGGGCAGCACTGAAAACTATGTCTGCATAGTCAGAGGCTGGGAGGATCCATTTAACAACGAGATTGCGCCTTACAGGGAGGGAGAAACTAGCCTTGTCGTTGTAGGCTAACCCAAGTTTAGGGTGCAGTTTGGTGTGTAATGCATTAAAGTGGGAGGAGAAATCAAGGGAGGGATCGAGCCAGACACCAAGGCACTTAAATGTGTGGACATTGTCAAGTGGACTGTTAGCTGCAGAGCAGAAGACTGGTAGGGTGGGAAGCCTGGCAAGTTTTTGTTTAGAGCCAAAGGTCATGGTAACAGTTTTTTTAGTATTCAGTTTTAGGCAATTGGCAGCAAACCAAGCTGTGCACTCTGAGATCGTTTTGAAGGGGGGATTGGACAGCTTGGATGGATGGGCCGGACAGGAAAACGATGGTGTCATCCACGTACATGTGAATATTGGTATGCAGGGTTTTATTTAACTCTAAAAATTTATTAGCATTTTGCTCATAAAAGTGCTAAAACGTTGTGAAAATGCATACCACTTGCCTCACTGTGTTCAACAAACAGAACACTTCTAGAAAACCTATATAAATGCTTTCTTATAGTTAGTATTGTCCCAAGAAAAAAACTGCTAATCAATTATTTAAAACCCTGGTATGGGTGCATACTAAGGGGAGATCATTAATAAAGAGAGAAAAAAAGAACAGGTCCGAGGATAGAATCCTGGGGCATGCCAGCAGGATGTGGAGGGAGGAAGATAGGACGTTGTTGATTGAAATTGACTGGGAACGGCCAGTTAGATAGGAGCTGAACCAGGACACTGAAGCAGGGGATAGATCAACAGAGCTTAGTTTATAAAGTAGGAGAGGGTGGGAAACAGAGTCAAAGGCCTTTGGTAGGTCGATGAAAATAGCCACGGTAATTTGGCCAAGATCCGTGGCAGAGTGAATGGCATCAGTAAAACGAAGGAGGGAGGAGGTGGTTGAATGGGATTGCCTGAAACCAGATTGGAACGGGGAGAGAGTATTAGAAGTGAGTAGGAATTTGCTGAGCCTAGAGAGAGGATTAGGGATTCTTGGACTTTGGCAAGGGCAGGGAGAAGGGAGATGGGGCAGTAATTTCCAGGGATAGTGGGGTCGCCACTTTTGAAGAGAGGGAGAACTGTGGCAGACTTCCAGGCTATAGGAACAGTGGCTGAGGAGAGTGAAAGATTTAGAATGAAGGTTAAAGGGGTTACAATTGAAGGGGCTGAGATTTTGAGGAGCCTAGGGTGCAGACCATCAAGGCTTGACTTAGCGGGGTTAAGTGAAATAAGAGATTTTATCTGTGTCAAGTCTTCACCATTCATCACAGATGGGTACTGGCCAGAGGTCAGGACCCCGCGGGAGCCTTTTTTTTTTTTAAAAGGGCAGGCGGAGCCGACGCAACATCGGCACTGCCCTCGAGGCCGATGTACTACATGGCGCTCGAGGATTAGCCGTTAAGCTCTGTCGACTCCGCCTGACTACCAGTTCTTCGTCTCCCGCCGTCGAGGTCGCCTCGTGGGAAGCCTGAAGTTTGAAGAAGTCTGTCAGTTTTTCTGGGCCTTACGCCCGCGATATTTCCGTCGCCAGTCCGCGGTCTGCTAGTTCTGGTTCTGCCTCCACTCGACGCCGCTGCAAGATCTTTCCTTTATTAACATTAGCGATGTCGAGTCTTTTTGGTGTTGTTTTTCCGTAGGTCATGCCGCGGTCGGAGGGCAAGAAGTTCTCTAGGCGGGCGGCCCCTATCGTCGGGGTGCCCGATAAGCGCAATTTCTCCATGACCGACCAGCATGACCCGATGTCTCACGTGTCTTAGCCCGCTTCACGACATGGATTCGCGAATGCCTGCTTTCTATGGACCGCCGCGTCCTCGAACAGCACGCGTGGAAAGTTAGACGAGCTCCGCCGACTTTCGAGGGACGGGTTCGCACTCGTCGGGCCAAGCCACGCTGTCTCGGCCTTTCCTCCGGGTCCCCTCCCGGTTCTATACGGACCGTGGAGGAGGGAGCCTTGACCTCCCGTAGCCTAGCCTTGGTCGAGGCTTCTCCCGCGGCGCAGGAGGCCCGTCCTGCTTCCCCCGAGCGGGCGGAGGCGCCACCATGGCAATCACCCTTCGGGGTGAAGGCCCCCGTGTCACCTGCGGTTCACAAGGCCCAGGTCGGCGCCGCCCTGACGCCGCGGTCGGTGTCGTTGAGGCCTTCAGCGCTGCTTCATGTGCCGAGGCCTTGGCGGTGCCAACGTCGGCGCCAACTTATCTCTCGGCGCCGTGGGCCTGTCAAGCGCCACTTGGTAGTCGACTCTGCTCGCGGCACCGCGACCCTGGATCCGCATCGCCGCTATGTCTCTCGCGGCGCCGCCTCGGCACCGAGGTTGAGCACGGCACCGTGGGACCTCAGAGTCATTGGTCAGCATCGCAGTGCTGCTTCTGCCCGGCACCGCCACGGCACGGGAGCCTGGCGAGCACCGCTGGTGGCGCCCGGGTCCGCTTTTTGGGGCAGTCAATGCCGCCTTGGTTCTCAGTGCGCCGCTTGGCGCCGTGGGACCTGGCGTCGTCGGCGCCGAGCCTGCACTTTCGGGGGCACACAGCGCGCTTCGACTCTTGGTGCCACTTCAGCGGCTTGACTCGGTGCGCTTTCGGCGCCGGGGGCCTGGCGGTGTCTGCGCCTCGAGCTGCTGTTGGGGCTGGGCTGTGCCGTTTTTATCCCCGGCTGGCCTCGTGCCGATAGATCGAGCGGGCGCCTGTGGCTGGCCTTAGCACAGGACCTTTGATCTCGGCTGCCCTACGCCTTCTGCTAGCTCCGCCCCGGGGCCGTGGAGGCGCGGGGTGGCCTTGTCCACTGCCACGGTTTCTGGGCCTCGCAAAGGTCGCTTCCCTCACCTCCTACTGTTTGGCTTAGGGCCTCGGATTCCACCTCTTTGGAGTCGGAGTCCGGCTCAGAGTCGGATGGGCAGTCACACCCTTCAGGGTTGACTGCACAGGAGGGTGAGCCGGTGTTCTCTTCGATGAGTCGGAGTCAGCCCCCTGCTGAAGAGCGTCGGGTTTCCCTCCAGATCGGGGTCAGTGGCACTGACCAGCAAGCTGTGGTGCATGCCACTATAGCCTTGCAGCCTGGTCTGGGAGGGTTCCTTGACCCTTCAGCAGACGTACCCCCTCCCGTGGTGTGTCTCGATCGCCCAACTTTGGGGCCCAATCGGGAAGCCTATGGCTGGGGAGGGTGCTGCACCCTGGATTTCCCCCTCGGGGACATCCCAGAGCTGCCAGCTACCTAGGCTGACCCTTCGAGGACCAGGACCTTCTCGGACTCTGAGGGGTTGAGGTGTGTGGGGTCGGTAGCGTTGGCCTTTCTCAGGATCCACCGAGCCTGGGCCAGGCTGAAGTGAGGACTTCTGCCTTCCCTTCTGGTTCCTTGAGAGGTCCTATTCTTTGGAGGCAGGGACCGTCCTTCTGGACCTATACGGCCCGGTCATTGGGGATTTCCTGGGCGCAGCCTAGGCAGTACCAACGTGGTTGTACAGCTGTCGGCCTGAGTCTTCCAGGACACCTTCCCCGGTGTCCATGGTCCGCCTCTAGCCCTGACAGAGGCCAGCCGATTCCTTCCCTCAGCTCTGCCCCTACCCTCTGCCACATTCTCCAGTGCTCCCGGGCATTCTTGGTCCTACCGGGCCTCTCACCTGGGAGCAGTTCAGAGCAGTGGCTTCTCGGTTCCCTGCTTACGTTAGTGCCTTGGACAGTCAGGTTTTTCAACCTCCCCCAAGCAGCCACCCTCGGAGCAGATGGTGACCTCCAGCTCCTCATCCCCCTCTTCTGGGGGTGAGGAACCTTCTGTCCACATCTCTCCTGCCGCTGATCTCGAGTATCAGCGTTTCCTCAGAGAATGTTGGAGGACCTTCACTTTTCCCTCTATCCATGAGCAATCCAGAGCATCGCGGTGCCACGCCTTTCTAAGCGATTTCGGGCGGCCACCCTTGTGGTGCCCCTGGCCTGCTCCTTTTCAGGAGGCGTCCATGTTCTGGCAGAGGCCCTTCTCCGGAGTTCCTGCCCCTGGAACCTCAGCCAGAGGTATTGGCGACCCCGAGTCTCCAGGTTCCATGCCTCATCCGCAGTCCGGATTGACGACCTGGACACTCCTGACAGGCTTCGCCCTCCACGTGACCGCCCCTGATCAAGACTCTTCGGATTTTGATTTCTGGGGAGGAGGACTTCACCGCACGGTTGCTTCTCTCCATCTCCGCTCATCAGGCCCACTATGCAGCCTACAACAGGTTCTTGTGGTCAGCTGGGTCAGATCCAGCTGCTTTGCCTGACTCGGAGCAAACCAGGCAAGCCATCGCTCTCTCTGCACGTGGCCTGGAGCTAGCAAGGCACCAAGCAAGGGCGTCTTATGACGCCAACGAGGTAGCTACCAGGGTGGTAGGGACAGCGATCTGCACCAGAAGATCGGCATGGCTTCGCCTTTCCCGGTTGTCACCCTTGGCCCGGTGTAGGGTGATTTGCTCCACTCACCAGGGAACCTATCTCTTTTCCCATAGGACGAGACGGCGTTTGTCGGGGCAACTTCCTTCCGCTTCCGGGGACCCCGCCTCACTCTCCCACTCGGCCTCCCCAGGCCCAGAAGGTTCCCCCTATGTGTCACCCACTGAGGGCTAAGGGACACTGTCCTTAGGGTGCAATCAGTCAACTCCTTCGGGGCTTGGTATCACTCATCTGTGATGAATGGTGAAGATTGACACGGATAAGATATAGAAATTACGACTTACCGTAATTATGATCTTTCTGTGTATCGTCACCATTCATCACAATCCCCCACCATCCCCTGGGGCCTCAGTCTCTGGGTCTCCCTCCCTCTGTGCCTCTCCCTCTCTTCAGTAGGGTAAAGTAGGGACACACAGGGAGTGTAATTTTTCCCCTTAAAAAGGGTACAGCCCGAGTGGCATTGCTTCTCTACAAGCATATCTCCACCCTAGTAGGGTGGGAGTTGTTGATTGCCCTCCTCATGTCATCCAAATGTTAAAAAAAAAAAAGAACCCCATTTTTTTCACCAAATTTCTTTCAGAGAGAGTACTAATCCCTGTACCCTGTCCTTCTCCAGTATAGCTGACTCTGCTTTTGGGGTATTGCCATATATTCTGTGCCTTGAATACTGGCAAGTAAGCTTTGCTACTCCTTGCAGTTCCTATACAATCTGGTGAAGGACAAGAGTCCTGGATCCTTGTTTTCTCTCACTCTCTCCTGAAATTTCTCCCCTTCCCTCCCTTATTCCGCTTCCAGAGATTGGGGCCCCTACCCAATCCCCTTAGTTTCATCTTGTCTCTGCTGTCCTCTCAGTCGTTATTTCTCCTTTTGGTTCAGCTCTTCCTTCCTTTTTCTGTCCCTTGGACTCTCTTGTCCCACCCTCCATCCCTTCCTCTTACCTCTCCAGCGCTCAGAACTGGTAGTCAGTGAGTCGACCTAGCAATGGCTAATCCTCGGCGCACGTAGTATGTAGGCCTCGGTGGCAATGCTGCGTCGGCTCCACCTGCCCTTTAAAAAAGGTTCATGGGTCCTAACCTCCGGCCAGTACCCATCTGTGATGAATGGTGAAGATACACAGAAAGATCATAATTACGGTAAGTACGTAATTTCTATCTCTCAGGACTTCTGATGGTAAAATTGGTGATAGTTGAAACCCAAGAGCTGTGAGGAGGATTAGTGGGTGCAAGGGGGAGAGGTAGGGGCCCCAGTGGAATGGCACAGGATGTGAAATACTTACTTAGGGCTTTGGCAATATGGGAGGGATCAGAGATCAGTGAACCAGCCTCATGGATTGAGGGGGGGGATTCAGAATGGGGGTGCAGGAGCGATCAGAGATCCTGCCAGAAGGAGGACGGAGTGCTTTCTGAGGGGTGCAAATGAGATGTAAAGAAGTCAGATTTGGCACAATGAATGCTAATGGTACAACTATTGCAGAGGGCATGAAAGGTTTGAAGGAAGGCCAGGTTACCCGAGGATTTAAAACGGCACCAAGCATGATCACGAGCTCTGTACTTGGTCAGGATATCGGGGGTGATCCAGTGATGGTGGGCACATTTTACTCTTGTTGATTTTAGTGGGGCAGGGGCATCCCAGATCTTTTTTTTTTTTTTTCAGTTTTTGTTGACTGGGAAAGGAGGACTAGACAATTCTGCCTATTTTGCCTATTTTCAGCCTCGTCCCAGGGGAGGGGGATACAGATGGATGCCAACTGACATTGAACCAGATTAAGATGTTAGTGGTATTTTTAGTGAATGGGGAAAATGTGACCAGGACACTGGGAAAATTCCCCAGCTCTTTTTTCGAGAAGTGCCATGGGATCTTTAACATCCATCTGAACTACCGCCAGAACAGGCAGATGGGACCTCGGTTTAATGTCTCATCCAAAAGACGGCACCTCAGGAGTGCAGTACCCTCTCATGCTGTATTACAGTGTCAGTATTGGGATTTTAATCCAAGTGCCTGGTGTGTGGGTAGAACCCACAGCCTTCTGATCTTCCGGCCTCAGAGGCAAGTGAGCAACCTGCTGAGCCACTGACATTGAGATCTTTAGGAAGACGGAAGTGAAGTGAGGGTAAGGGCAGTGTCAACCAAGAGGGAGGAAAGGACTGGAGACCAGTTGGCCAGGGCTAGGTCATGAAGAAGTTTACTAACATCAAGGAATTTGAGGGGTTAATACTGGATGTATTTGGGGGGATGGAAGGAGGATGAGACTTCCTAATGCAAAAGGTAGGGCAGTGGTTGCTGAGCACCTCAGAAAAAATACCAGCAGAGCAGATGCAATGGGGGTTGGATGAGAGCACCCAGTCCAGCAGGGAGTGTGACTGCGTTCTTGGGTTGGGACGGGTAGGTTCTTTGATCAATTGGGTGAGGTTTAACGCTTCAGTCCACTGACAAGAATTAAGTGATGAGGGGGAAAGCCAGTCAAGACTGAAGTCTCCAAGCAGGATTAATTCACCTGTATTTGCTAGAGCGGAGGCAGCGGTGATGCAGGAGACAAGGGATGATGGGGGAGTTTTGGGGAGGCGTATAAGACCCCCACAAAAAGGGGAGATGAAGATGAAAAGATGAGATTGGCTAAGAGGAGTTCATGGGAGTGGGAGATTGCTTCTCGGTGGGAGACAGTGCAGTTTAAGGAATTGTGGAAGTAAATAGCCACCCCACCACCACATTTTCCACTGTCTTGCCTGTAGAGGTTAAAGTCAGGTAGGATCAAATGGGAATCAGGGATATGAGAGGATAACCATGTGTCTGATATGCATAGTATGTCAGAGGAGTGTTGAGTGACCCACACATTTAGTTCGTTAAGTTTGGGGAGTAGGCTGCATACATTAATGTGGAAAATTCACAGGCCTTTAGGGAGATCCTGAGGAGAGAGGTGGTAGGGCTAGTAGGACCAGGATTTGGTTCGATGTGCTCTACTAGGAGCAGTAAGAGGACCAAGAGGCATGACTCTTGCACTTAATTCAGCAGACTTGAAGGGGGACACACAAGGGGGGTATAGGAGCATGAAGTTGACGAATGGCTGCTGAGTTTAGGAGAGAGCGGCTGAGTAACCCATGGTGGATTAGGATGTGGGGGTGGGAGGTATTGAGATGGGAGAGGTGAGATAAGATGGCAGTAGGAGAAGATAGGTTGCAGAGTGCAATGGGGAAAGAGGTGGAGATTGATGGGGGAAAGGCGGAGGGGGCAAAAGGAGAAGGAGGACTAGGAAAAGGAGGGGGAGAGCTTGAAAGGTACTCATGGGGACACTAAAAAAGGGGAGGGATAGGGAAACAGTGGCCATGAGGTAACTAGTAATGCAGGCTGTATGAGGTAGAGTAAGGGGTCTACTTTACATACACCGGAGCTGCCAGGTGGAGGAGGGGGTACAGAGAGTGATAAGGGTCACAAAGAGGCACTACAAATTGGGCTAATGCAGTGGTAGTGTTGCCGTCTCTGGTGCTAGAGGTCAGAGGTTCAAATCCAAGGGGGTTGTGTGTGGCAGAGAAAGGGAGGAATACAGAAATACAGACAGAAAAGGTAGGATGGGCAGAAATAATCAAGGAAAGGGTACTAGTACAGAGAAGTAAAAATGTACAGTGGGCAGTACTCAACAGTGACTCCTAGTGGTGGCTTTGTATAACTCCCATATGGGAAAGTAGAGAGATAGCTTCTGGCAGGACGGGTCACATGATCAGTCATGTGACAGGCTATTACCTATATATCTAGAGTCGAGGTAGGTGGAGGGGCAGTCAACGCGAAGCAAAGGCCTTTGATACCATGGACCGCCATCGGCTCCTACACAAACTAGCAGACTCAGGTGTCTCTTCAACAGCCCTTTAATGGTTTCATTCCTATCTAACCAACCACACCCCAATCTGTCAAGCTTATACCAAACTCCTCCCCCGCCCTACCAGTCTCCCTTGGGGTCCACCAGGGCTCTGTCTTGGGGCCTCTGCTCTTCACGACCCTTACCAAAGACCTCCCCATGGCCCTCTCTGCCAGTAGTATATACATGTATGCAAATGATACAGTACTATAATTTACTCATCAGGTATTTCTGCTCCATCCATTGAGGGATCCCTCCAACAGAACTTCATCGCAGTCCAAAAATGGTTCCTGGATGACAGGTTGCCATGAACCAAAAGAAAACAGTGTCCATGCTGTTCAGAACCAGGCAAAGGCTCAGCTCTCCTACCCCGCCCCCGACCATATGCTCTGGACGGAGCTTGTCTAGACTCTATTTCCACCTCACAGATACTTGGAACACATACAAGCAGAGGTGAGAAAGAAGTAAGCGCCTCAGCTGGGACTTGAACCCAGGCCGCCCAGAATACTGTTCCAATTGTGCTAACCAGCTGCGCCACTGAGAAAACTGAAACCTGGGCTGTCCCCGAGCACATTACTCTTTCTCAAATGCACAACCCAATGACAACACACATATTTACTTGTAACAATCACACAGGAGTGAGGCATGCATATTTATGGAACACATACAAACAGAGGTGAGAAAGAAGTAAGTGCCTCTGTTTGTATGTGTTCCATAAATATGCACACCACACTCCTACAGATACTTGGACCTACACCTGGACCAACACTTTAATTCATCCAGGCACATCTACAAGGTAGTAGCCACATTTTTTGGCGGGCTTGGTGCCCTTTACAGAGTAAAGAGCTGTCTCCAACTTGCCCCGACAATCAGGAGGACTGATACTACCTATCCTCCTATTATACCATTGGGCAGCACACCTATGATTCACTTTACATAGGCACCTAAGAGGTATCTGTGGTAACTGGCTGGACATGGAGCGTGACCTTTTTCAACCCCAGGAATCACTCACTTAGTGTTTGCACTTTATGCAGTTATCTCAGCTGAGAATGACACCCCAGAAACAGAACCTATGCAAATTCTAGAATTTGGAATGTAGGTTCAAACTCTGCATCCGTGCTCCACTCTGGCCATTGCTCAGATCTGTTTCTCTGCCTGAAGAGAACAGTCGCCCTATAGTGAACTCTGGTATTGGCTGGATCTCCAATCAGTTTTCCTTATTTGTAATTTATTTAAAAAGTTTACTTCTAATTAGTTGTCAATTATTCTACGTTAGCTAGTTTTTTGGGGTTTTATTTTTCATCAGTCATGGTTGCTCTGGTTCCCGTTTGATTCCCAGGAACCTGAGACCTTCCTAGCTGGTTACCATTTTTGTTTTTGGCCTAAATAAACCACTTTTACTTCATTGAGCAATGGCTTAGCGATTGTTAACTCCACAAGTCACAGAGTGCTTTTACATCCCATTTCTGTCTGTGTCCTTTCACCTTAATCGGTTCCTATTACAGGAGTCGCAATTTGACCCTTTGGCACAGTTTCTTCAGTTCAACACCCATTTTTTACTATTGGACTCTTGTACTGCATTATTTTGAGGAATCATTTTTATTATTTTA
The DNA here is from genome assembly GCA_016271365.2 of Neoceratodus forsteri. NCBI lineage: Eukaryota > Metazoa > Chordata > Ceratodontiformes > Ceratodontidae > Neoceratodus > Neoceratodus forsteri. The sequence goes on along the minus strand of CM028138.1, from coordinate 275,468,585 downwards.
AGGTTCTGTCAAATTGGTATGTCAGAGAGATATTGTAGACCTTCTAAAAAGTGTTTCCAGCTCCTGGCAAGGGCAGACTGTTACAAGATTTGTTTAAAGTGTCTAGGTCCTCAAGATGACTTTATGTAGCCCTGGTGCTGGGTATCTGAAAGGCTACACTACCCCTGCCTTGTAGGCCTGAACAATGTTCAGGGGCCTGGGTCCGTACTTTAACTTTAAACTGGTCCTTCCACAAGATATGGCATTATTGAGCAGTGCCTCCACCCAGAGTATACTTTTCATGGGCTAGCTTTAACCTGGTACAGCCTTCTGGGATGCTGTACCCACCCACAATACCAAGATGCCACCACAAGCAGCAGACTTCAGGGAGACATTCTGGAGGCTGCGATGCTGCCCTGTCTGCAGGCAACTCTCTGCGCTGAGGGAGGAGGTGGCCTGTCTCTGCGCAGAGTTGGCCAGGTTACAGGCGGCATCCACCCCCACCCAGAGACCACCAGGTCCACAACATGAACCTCATAGGATGCCCAGAAAGAAGTGTGACTGGACCACGGTGGGCTCAGGGAGGGTGAGAGGAGGGAGTCAGAAGCACATTCCCCAACCAGTCCAGCTGAATAACTCCTACACTGCTTTGGAGAATGCGAATGCCCCATAGGCGCCCGCAGCTAGGACCAGGAGGATGGTCAGGACCTCCAAGCGGGGCCTGGGAAAGGGGACAGGGACCCGGAGATATGGAAGCTTCTCCTAGTGGGGGACTCTATCGTCCGGTGTGTGAAGTTAGGGACACCTAGCAGGCAGGAGAGGGAGGCCATGTGTATCCTAGGAAGCGCTGCTTGGAGGGATGAGAAGCAAATCCATGGCATCACTAGGGCAATAGCCAGGAGGCAGGAGCTGGATGTCATTGTCCACCTGGGGACCAATGATCTGGCGGGGAGAAGGGTTGAATTAACCAGAGTCCAGGAGGATTTCAGGAAGCTGGGGGGACCTGAAACAGGTAGCTCTTTCCATCTCATTCTCGGAGGTGCTACCTGTCCAAGGCACACTGGAGGATAGGGCACTCCACATCCAAGCCTTCAACACCTGGTTGAATGATTAGTGTGGAAGGGAAGGATTTGGCTTCATTGGGGACTCGGGCCCCACCTGGGCAGATGTGAGCTTATATCAGGAGGATGATCTGCATCTGTCAGGGAAGGGGACCTCACTCGTTGGTGAGAAGTGGGAATGCTTCAGCAGAGAGCATTTAAACTGGCCAAGGGGGGAGAGTCAGGAGGGAAAGGTGGCTTAGGATCACTCCCCCATGGTAGCATGCAAAAACACAAGTTGAAAACAGGAATAACTGAAGTGGGCAGTGAGGAGCAGGCAGGCAAAGAGTGGAAAAGGAGGGATGGGGCAGGAGCACATGAACAAGAAAACAGGGATGGGGAAACAGGCAAGGGAGAGAGTACAAGAACAGAGGGAGGGCAGGGTTTAAAACATGGAAGGTCATGCTCACAAATGCTCGCAGTCTGAGAAATAAGGTTCCAAACCTGGAAGCATTGATGACGGATGCAGACCTTGACATAGCAGCAATAACAGAGACATGGTACTCTGCTAATCACAGCTGGGACATCAATGTTCAGGGCTATACACTGTTCAGAAGAGACAGGGAAGGTAAAAAGGGAGGGGAGTGGCCCTGTACATCAGAGAAGGCATAAAGGCCACAGAAGTACAGGGAAGACAGGGGGAGGCTGAGGCAATGTGGGTCACCCTTGAACCCGGGCATGGCACAACAATACGTACTGGGGTGATCTACAGACCTCTGGCACAGAGGGAGGAAGTGGACTGGGTATTAATGGAGGAAATTCATGACATGGCAGCTAAAGGTGAAATCCTGCTGATGGGGGATTTCAATATGCCGGATGTAGATTGGACCACCCAGGCAAGCTGCTTCAGCCAGAAGCTTGACCATCCTGGAATCCTTGCAGGGGATTCGATTCGGACAGCTGGTGCATGAGCCAACCAGAGACAAATCGATTCTGGACTTAGTATGAACCAATGGAAACAGAGTCAAATGAGTCCAGGTGGAAGGGCAGCTGGGATCCAGTGACCACCACATGGTGTGGTGTGGCATGGAGACAGGGACTCAGTTAAGCCACACAAGGGCAAAAGTATTAGACTTCAAGAGGGCAGATTTCAGTGAAATGGGTAGATGTTTAAGAGCAGCACTGGAGAAGGGAGAGGTAATGGAGGGAATGGAGGAACAGTGGGGAAAACTAAAAGGAGCCATAATGGAGGTAGCTAACCAATGCCTTAGGATAGTGGTCAAAGGGAAAAGAAGAAGGAAACCACTATGTTCTCTAAAAAGGTAGCAGACAAAGTAAGGGCTAAAAGAGCAAGTTTCAGAAGTATAAGGGAACCCAAATGGAGGAGGACAGGGAGGTGTACCTTGAATGTCTAAGGGAAGCAGGGAAAGCTGTTAGGAGAGCCAAGGCATAAACAGAGAAGGGTTTAGCATGGACTGTGAAAAAAGGGGACAAGACATTCTATAGGTACATCAGTGATAGAAGAAAAACATGAGGGGGATTGTGAGGCTCAAAGGGGAGGAGGGAGAGTGTAAGAAGGGGGATCTAGACACAGCAGAAATACTGAACAAATACTTTTGTTCAGTATTCACTAAGGAGGGAGAGGGTCAAGGACCACAGTTGGGTAAAAGAGGCAATGAGAGGGGAGTGGACGCCAGTCCATTCACAGTGGAGAGAGAGTTCTGAAGGAACTCACAAAGCTGAAGGTGAATAAAGCCATGGGGCCAGACTACATATTTATTTATTTATTCAGTTCTTGGATTAATGCCTTTGAGCTGTAAGCTCATTTACAAGGGTTCCACATCACCAGCAAACAACAAAAATACAGCAAAACAATACAGACAGTGTTTACAACATTACATTGGATACAAAAACAAATGTTTAACTCTTTTGTAACTAAAATTACAAAATTCAATCACATTAAGCAATAAGTACATTGTGAGGTGTGAACAGAATGGAAAGGTAGCTTGCTATGGAGAGAGAAACTGGTAGCAACAGAGGCTGGGTGCTGAAAGAGTGCCAAGTAGGTGAGGAAGGTATAAGGGAGAATAGATGGAGAAAACAGGAGCAGCCATAGGTCCTTGTCATTGGTTTGCTGGAAGGGGAAAATTCCATGAGGTTTTGGAGTGGGAGGATATGGTGAGGGGAAGCGGATTAGGTGGTGGTGGGAAATGGATGAGGAATGGAATGGAGGATGAAGGCTGAGTGGGACGGTAGAGGAAAGGGGTAAATAACAAGACAGTTGGACAGGGGAGATTGTAAGTGCTATACTGAACAGAAAGAAGACAGGAGTTACCTTGTGCAAATTAAAAGTTACAATCACACCCACTAAGTGTTGCTAGATGGTTATGAAGTTTAGATTTGAAGGGGCCAAGTTTAGATTCTGCCAGCAGGTCGTCATGTAGCGAGTTGAGCCAAATGGGTGCCCTGTACTCAAATGACTGCTGACCCTGGGAGGTGCAACAGAAATGGACTTTCAGTGGCTGGCTGTTAGTTCCTCTGGCAATCCTAGCCTTGTTGGTGGGGCAGAGGAGACACTGAACGCCAAGTGGTGTTAGACCTAGGGTGGACATTTTAACCAGCAGGCAAACCTGGTATTGAGTTCTACAGTGCAGATTTAACCACCCAGATTGGACATAGAGATCACAGGTGTGTTTAAGGCATGGCGCATCTAGGACAAGCCTACAGGCTTTGTTTAGGGCCAGCTTTATTGTCTTGAGAGCTGTGTCAGTTGCCGCACTGTAGACTACAAGCCCGTAGTCAATCACAGATAAGATCGAGCTGCACACAGCGAGTTTTAATGCCTCATCGGTCAGGCAATGTTTATGCCTAAATAGTTGGCCAATTTTGACATTTGCAGCCATGGCTACAAGGTCAGGCTGCTGTGAAAATGTGAGGGAACAGTCTACAGTGACCCCAACATATTTAAAACTTTGGACATTTCTAGTGCGGCGTTTTGGTTGTTTACTATTTTTAATAGATGGGATCTCTGCCGGTTGTGAGGAGAGGCAAACAGCATTGTCTTGGTCTTCTTATAAGTAAGCAAGGGCTTTGAATCAAGAAACCAGGCCTCAACTAAAGAGAACTTAACCTGCATTTGCTTTTCCAGTGCTTCTGGGTCTGTGTGGCTAATGTAGAGTACCGCATCATCAGTGTACAGTAGGACCTTATTCTGGCACATTAGATGGAGACAGTTTAGGAACAGGCTAAAGAGCAGGAGGCCTAAGATTGAACCTTGGGGGACCCCTTTGTCGACGTTCAGACTTTCAGAGAGGGTATCAACAATTTTTGCTTGTTGCGTTCTCCCGGACAGGTAGCTCTGGAACCACCCCACTGATTCAGGTGATAACCCAGTGCAAGTTAATTGGTTCACCAACAGTTCATGATTGACCGTATCAAAGGCCTTAATGAGGTCTATGTAGGTTGCCCCTACCATAAGGCCCCGGTCAAGTGCAGCATGAATGTAGCCTGTGAACTCCTCCAGCGCTGTTGTAATACTATGTTGTCTCCTGAAACCATGCTGTTCCGGGCATTGCAACTGGTATTTGTCAAGGTAGTCGGCAAACTGGTCATAGACAATACGCTCCAGCACTTGTAAGAGTGGAGGGGTATGGAGATCAGACGGTAGTTGTTGAGACTAGCCCTGTCACCACTTTTAAAAACAGGGGTGACCACCGCCGCTTCCCATAGCTGTGGGAATTTGCTGGTTATAAGCGATAGATTCATAATTCTGGTAAGGGGTGACAGTAACTCATCAAGTGTGAGAGCAATGAACTTGAGGTCAAGAGAAGGCAACTAGCAGCACCTCTGGCTGCCCTGTTCACAGAGTCACTCAACACAGGCGTGGTTCCAGAGGACTGGAGGAGGGCACATGTAGTCGCACTGCACAAAAGTGACATTAGGGAGGAAGCGGGGTTCTACAGGCCAGTCAGCCTCACCTCAGTTGTGGGGAAGATCATGGAGACACTGCTGAAAGAAAGGATAATGTCACACCTGGAATCCAATGGTGCCCAGGATCTGAAGCAACACAGATTCACAGCAGGAAGGTCTTCTCAAACAAATTTGATAGATTTTTTTGATTGGGTGATTAGGGAAGTGAATCAAAGAGGGGCGGTAGACATCGCCTACCTAGATTTCAGCAAAGCCTTTGATACCGTTCCACACAGAAGGCTGGTTAACAAGATGAGTAGTCTGGGCATGGGGCATAAGGTGATACATTGGGTTAGAACTGGATGATGGACAGAAGACAGAGGGTGGTGGTAAATGGGATCCAATCCAGGGACAGAAAGATGACCAGCGGAGTACCACAGGGATCAGTACTGGGACCAGTCCTGTTCAATGTCTTCATTAGTGACATTGCAGAGTAGCTGGAAGGAAATGTCTGCCTGTTTGCAGATGACACCAATATCTGCAACAGAGTAGATACTCCAGAAGGGGTGCAGAAAATTAAGAGGGACCTGGAGAAGCTTGAAAGATGGTCAGAGGTGTGACAACTGAGGTTCAATTCAAAAAAGTGCAAGATAATGCACCTGGGTAGGGGGAATCCTGGGGAGAGCTACAGAACAGGGGGGAAGGTGCTGTCTGTCACCAAAGAAGAACAGGACCTAGGGGTTATCATATCTGATGACCTTAAGGTATCAAAGCAGTGCGCACAGGCTGCAGGGAGGGCCAGTGGCATGCTGGAGTGCATAGGCAGAGGCATTACTAGCAGGAGACAGGATGTGTTGATGCCATTGTATAAAACACTGGTAAGACCTCACCTGGAGTACTGTGTGCAGCACTGGAGACCACACATGCGTAAGGACATAGACAGGGTGGAGGCTAACCAGAGAAGGGCGACAAAGATGGTGCATGGCTTGCATCACAAAACATATGAGGAGAGACTAAGAGTCCTCAATATGTACTCACTGGAAGAGAGGAGAGAAGAGGAGAGGAGAGGAGAGAAAGGGGGGACATGACTGAAACTTTCAAGTACCTCAGTGGCATAAACAATGTGCAGGTGGGGGATCTTTTCCAAAGTAGAAAAGATATCAGAACGAAGGGACACAATATGAAACTGGAGGGGGGTAGATTAAGAGGTAATTAAGGAGGTTTTTCTACACAGAGAGGATGGTGGACACTGGGAACAGTCTGCCACAAGAGGTGGTGGGGTCAAGCACAGTGGAGGGGTTTAAACATGCCTGGAACAGGCACAAGGGAACATTGGGTGGGGAGGGAGTGATGAAAAACCATTGATCACTTAGGGTCAGTGACTACATACACGTTTAGGCTTACGGGCAGACTAGATGGGCCTAGCAGTCCTTATCTGCCAACAATTTCTGTGTATCTATGCATGTAAGCATGCCCCTATAGACAAATCCCCACAGTTTAGTCATTTTAAAATTATTGACTCACTACTGATAATATGCTCATGAGACCGGCTTATGTAAAAACATCAAACAACCATTTATTTACATGGGGAGGGGTTAGAAAGGGTGAGTTGGATTTAGAGGTTAAGCTATTTACAAATGGCATTGATATGATTTGGTTTTGGTAATCATTTTGCATTTAGATTTAAACAATCACAGTGGCCACCCATCAACCTCTGAGATAGTCAGATCCCTGGCTATCTATCTGGTTTGCTGCATTTAAGAAAGTTGACACAATTAACAGAAAAACAGTAACAAACACCCACATTGGTATCAGTCCCCAAACTGTATAAGACCCTGCAATCTCATACCCAGTAACTAAAGTTCTTAAGGTGCAGGCCTGTTGCTCGGTGCAGCTGTACGTTGGCTGGCTAGTTGGGGCCCTTAAAAGGAAAACAGATTTAGCTTGTATCTTGCTTTTAACACACACACTGACTGTAGCTTGCAGAATTTGGCAACTGTGAACTATTTACAAGTCCCTCCTTTTGATACAGGGCTGGACCCTGCAATACTTACAGTTTGGTAGTCATCATTGGTCTGTACAAGGCAGGATTAAGCGCTTTCAACAGGCAGGCTCTGTCTCCGGAGGTTAGAATGCTAGCAAAGGCATGCAGTCAGGAGACACGAAACTGACTGCAGAGATCTTACTGCTTTTGTAGGTGGAACAACACTTTAACTTCTTTCAGCAGTGCCCCTCTCTGGGCCAAAATCACTTCAATGGATGACCAGGCTGGGAACTGGGCCAGCACGTCTCAATCCCACATCTGGGCTATACCCCTTCAGAGGAAATGCATATGGCAGCGCCCTTGGTGGCACACTACCAGGCTGTGTCCCAAGCCTAATCTAAGCTGGATACGTTGCATTCAGCACATTTATTAATCAGCACTGGAAATGCTGTCTGCAAAAAAGAAATTTAAAGATAAGAATGTCACTACCACTCCTCCTGAACAGAGAAATAAGGACATATAAAAAATGTAGCAATTCATCCAGGCCATGGTAAATTTTAATAAGATACCTGCCACCCCTCTCCAAATGGAGGCTCCAGCCTATCTGCCTGCGGTGCAGGAGAAAGAAGAAGAATATGCACAAATGGAACAAGGTGACCCCATGAAACTAGAGGCACCTGTGCAAGATTTTGAACCTGCTCCAAGGCATTATGAGGACTTCTCATCCTTCTCCTTATTTGTCAAATAAATGGTCAATAGCATCCTCTCACTTGAGACAGAGGAGGTTGAAGAGGATGCTGATTTTATGGATATGTTGGGAGTAACCCCACCAAGTAGAACGTTACTTCCCATACATTAACCACTTAAGAAGGCCATTTCAAAAATCATGTCTACACCCACCTGAGCTGCAGCCACAGACAAGAAAATTGAAAGAAAATATCAGGTGGACAAGCAGGACGTGGAATAGCTGTATGCCCATCCTGATCATCAATGAGTAGTCCAGGCTGCTGCTTGTGAGAGGGCAAAAATCACTCTATCTGTGCAGCCCCCAGAAAAGAACTCTAAAAAATTGGTTACTATGGCCAAATAGGTTTATGCTACTGCTTCCCTGTTTATCAGGCAGGCAGCTTACTCAGCACATATAGCACAGTACCAGAAAGCACCTTGGAACACAATTCTGACGCTGGCAGAAATAGCAGAGGGTGAATTGGCACAGAACCTGATTGCTGCAGCAAGATCAGCCCTGGATGCCACAAAATATCAGTTCCACCCTGTGGTGAACATTAATGACACTACTGCTAGAGTTTTGGTTCATGCAGTATCCTTAAGAAAGTTTTCCTGGCTGAGGACTACCATCCTTTCTCAGGATACTCCAAGCAAGGCTGTGAATTTCTCTTTTGAGGGAAATTCATTATTTGGTGATGAAGCAGAGGACCACATGAAAAAGTGGATGAATACAAAACCACTTTCATAAGTAACAAGGAGAAGGAAAAGGCCTCTACCTCCTACAGTTAACACAGAAGGCGAGGCAGATGCAGGGGATACTTTCCAAGAGACTGTATCTTTTGCCCCCTATGAGTACCAATCAAAAAGAGGTTACTATGGAGGAAGGCTTTCAGGTGTAATGCTGCAGCTCCAGCATGTGAGCCCTAGCCAAAATAAACCCCCTGACAATTTTGCCCAGGTCACCCAACCATTGCCAGTGGGAGGAAGACTGGCACACTACTTCCAGGAATGGATAAGCATTACCACAAACAAGTGAGTACTGGAAGTAGTGGGCCGGGGGTTGAGTCTGCAGTTCAAATACTTTCCAAACCTGTAGAAACATGGAAGTTTCCCAGCTCACTCTCCCACAGAAAAAAAGTCTGCTGGAACTGAAGTAAAAAAAAACTCTTTGTAACCAGCCAGGGGTCAGGTTGATGGTATTTTTTTGTTTTTATTTAGCGTGGTGCCTCCATTTTTGTAACCCACTACCTGATTGCCTTGGTTTGGGGAGAAAACTGTTGCTCGGCATTTTGGCTAGGTTTGAAACTTCTGCACGGGGCACCCAAGTATTCCGGACACAGGAAGCAATAACTGAAATGTCCAAACCAGGATTGGGATTCTAGAGTGTGGCTTTTATTCACAACAACAACAGAATAATAAAGCATAGATGTACCCCCAGGGGGCTACACTCCCTGGTAATGCAGATTAACGGAGACTAGAACACATCTTCTTCACAACACTGTAACCCTCAGGTTCTGAACACACTGGGCCCTCAGTCCGAACTGGTACTTTTCTCTAGGATTCCCTGGTGTGGCACCTCAGCCAGCACTGGGACATTTCTCCTTATGGTATGGATATTTATCTGGTGGCTCCCTCTACTACCCATTAGCACTTTCTAGCTCCATAAGGGAAAACATCATCCTCAATCCCATGTCTGGGTACTTTCTACGAACACTGGCCAAGTGCCCGGAAGAAAGCTATAGGTGCCCAAAGTGAACCCGTGGAGGTAAATCTGGTTACTCCAGATGGGGGATCTCCCACCTCTTGCTCCCAAATCCATACCTGGCCATTCATTTGGAATCCACACCTTTCTTGTGAACCTCTCTGGTTGTAGAATGCTATCTCGAAACGTATATCACATTTAACACTCTACTCTTCATGAACTGGTGTCCTGACTTGTAATGTTCTTTAAGTGGCTATGTCCATCCCTGTAGACCCCCACTGTTTAGATGCATTTTAAGTCCTACGCAAACATCAAGTACTATACTTGGATGTCGTTCCCTGACCCCACAGTAGCAGATACTTTACACACTGTCTCAGTGAACACATGTGCTCTATAGCAGAGCTGACTTACCAGCTGATTTGCAGGTGCCCCAGGGCTGGCAAAGACAAAACACATCTTGGTACCTCAGTACTTGCTCTACAAATCATCAGGCAGCTTTCCCTCCTTCAGCAGGGCCAGGGGATTGCCCCTGAAATTGCTGGCCTCTTCCCCCCATCCCTCCAGGGATGGGGCACTGGAACAAGCCGGGGAGTGGTCTCTACCACTATGTCAGGTTTCTTCTGTGTCCCTATCTAGGGTGAGAACACACACCCTCTACCTCTGGGTAGCTCTATGGCAGAGCTAAGCTCTGAGGGGCTGCCACCTGCAGCACATCTCCTTCCCTCTCTGAGCCTGACTGAAGACTGATTCAAAACTCCCAATGTTCTAAGCTAACCCCTTGCTGTAGCATTCCAATGTGGCTTATGCTGCTGCACGAATTATATATGATGTCATCCCTCCAGCTCAGCTGAGACTGAGGACAGAGTGAGACAGTGTGAAACCCATTTAACTGGTGTCTCACAAGCTGCCTTTCCCTACCTGCCACTAGATCTAAGTGGGATTCTTGTAATCCCGGGTGACAGGGGGGTTACACCCACCCTTGGCCAGAAAATGATTGTCCACAGTCATTACTTACCCGGCCCAGGCCATCTTACCCTATGTGTTGACTAGGGGGAGGTAGCGCTACCTTCTCCCCTACCATGTGCCAGCACAGGCAGACAACACTAAGGGACCAGAGGCCTTCAGCTGATGCATCAGTCTCTACTCTATGATGTTACTATGGATACCTAGTGGCCCTGGTAGAATTGTCCAGAGCATAGCCCTAATAGATCAGTACTGCGGCCCCTACGGCCGGTCAGGACCACAGCCTGTCTGTCCCCCCAACCCTCTAGGGAAAATCTATCTGACTCTAACCCAAATTACACAAAAACAAACAAAACAGGGGAACCTCCCCCCAACCCTGGACACCTGCACCCAAACACCAGGGAGCTAATGCTATACTCTATACATTACTCCCACACTCCCCCACAGCCATACCTGGGGAAGGAAAAGTTACACACAGCAACCAACATCTCTGCACTTTAAACACTACTACATTAAAGTACTATGAGAAACTCCGCTGAGTCCCTCCTCCTCTTCTTGTCTTCTCTTCTTGTCTTCTTCAGGAACACCTGCAAGAAAAAGAAAGACAAACACCCCTAATCTGCAAACACAGTACTATCTAACCCCTACCATTAAAACAGTGGAGAATCCCAAAAATATTTTTTAGAAAAGTAGAAAAACAGCAGAAACAGTAAAAACAATAGAAAAATTACATTATTTACAATACACATTATGGGGATGGAAGACCCTAAAAGTTCCTTATAGTGACAACAGTGCCCGAAGGCGAGTCCAATAAAAAGTCTCTCCTGGGCCAAAGCCCAGTGAAGCACAGGTCTAGCAGGCTAGAATCCCAAATGGGAGAGTCTTTGAGGAAAGTTCAAACATCTGGAGTCTGCTAGTACAGGGTGTGTACAGCAATGTCATTAGAATTGAAAAGTCTGGATTTACCAGTCCCTTGTAGAATGAAAACAATACGGCACCTGGTTCCCACTGAAGACTCTCCCTGGCAGCATTCTTCAGATACAGCTGGGTGGACATCTTCCGGAAAACGACAGGATGGCACATCTGGAAACTGCTGGGTTGATGTCATCTAGGAGATGAAACCTTGGAACAGAAAAGGAAAAACAGCTGGTCTGAAGTCATCTGAAATCCCAGGCGATGAATCAGGATACTGCTGGGCTGGTGTCCTCTCTGGATATGAAGTCATCTGGTAGGCCAGTCAATGGAATCTGGAAAGCCAGTACACTGCAAGGCTGATGAATGTGGGGCACCTGGTTCCTGGAATGCCAGACTGGCGGAACAACATAGGTACGGCAACGGCTGGATGGCAGCACTGGCTACCACTGCTCTGCTCGCCATTTGGTAGGCATGGGCACATTCGTAGGAAGGTCTCTGCATTGCAGAAAATAGCACAATGGGTCAGGTGCAAGAATTATTACCCCATCTGGGCGCTCATAGTTCACATTGTGAAAGGTTTCATTGCCTTCTCCATCTACTATTCGAACAGTGTCTATAAACAATGTCCTGCCCACTTTCCACTGCCTGAATTTTACTTGTAGCACTCTGTCTCTGACATATCTGCTTGCACCAGGATGCACATGTTTTGTGGCCTATTCCACTATCCAGGATTTCCTGTTTTTCAACCTCCTCCCAGACCCTCCGAGGAAAGGTTGGAAAGGACATCCCATAGATCTCATTCGTCTTCCTATGAACCAGTCTTTCCTCTTTACTACTCTTGGTCAACTTGAGACCTCTGGCCTGGCTTGGGGGCAGCCAGTCCTGGTTCTGCCAGCTACGCCTACTCAATGCAATGTAAAATGGATCTTTGACTCCTCCTTGTGGGGACAGGGCTGTGGAGTCACTACTCTCTCCTACTTTCTGCTCCTCTGAGGCAAGAGCTTGAGGCTGTGGATCCGCACCTTCTTCATAAGACCACATGTATTCCCCCTCATCTTCTTCCTCGCTAAGGATCTGTGCCCAGGAGTGAGCAGTCGTCCTCATTCCTGAGACTGTTCACTCTTCGCTGAGTACAGAGGTCAACACCTCCCATTCAAGGGTCTCCCTCATCTCATCTTCTCCTATGAGACTTGGGCTAGGAGGGTCTGCTGATGCTCCTTCTGCAATGTCTCTCTGTGACCCAGACTGGGAGACATCAGTACTTTGCTCTGCCTGTAGATCTGCACCCTCCTGCTTTATGCCACACTCTGCTAGGCTTCCCCCATCAGGCTCCACCTGGTGCTGTGTGCTGCCAACTGCATATTCTTGAAGATTTGTTCATGTGGGAGCCAAGCGAATCTTGGGTGCTTTAGTCAAGCCATATTGCTCTAGGCACCCAGAACAGTGGGGAACCATGAAGATGTCCCTTCCAGCCTTTAAGCACATTACACACACTCTAACTGGATATTCAGGAATCGCCACATGGGGAGGCAAACATCCCCCATAGTAACATCTCTCAATGTCTCTCAACTTGTTAACTTCTACTATCATAGCCCGGGCATGATCCGGGTAACGGGCTGGTCCCAAAGCCACGACTGCAGAGAAAAACAAACAAACGCTCACTGTTATTTCAAGTTCCACTTTGTTGGAAAAGTTTTTACAAAATGGCTCCCCTGCTGCTGTGTTTACTTTACTACCCCACCCTGTAATGGTGGCGGCAACACTCCTGCACATCAACATTCTGTTTCTGACTCAAGCCACTGCGTATCCGATTTATACACTCTACTGATGAAGTTCACTCAAACTGCATAAACTGCTCTGGTTGCCCTCTCATCACATTTATATGATTTCTGCTGGACTTTTCATTTGCTTTAAATCACTATTCTAGCTTAAAGTCCCCTAAAGCCACAGTATTTCATCGCACAGGATTGCCTGTAAACTCGCTGCATCTGTCATACAACTCACAGTCTCTCACTTGGCTTTGAAAATTATACTGTTGCTGAACCTATAATTATGCTCACAGTCTAATGCTCAGAATTCTTGTTTTAGCTGATTAACTTGACACAGTCCTCCTTTGCAAAACAATCACACTGCTACACACAGATTCAGCTGGCTGCAGATTAAAATCACAAACAGTTTGAGCTGTTTCTCAGGATGATACTCACTTAATCAGTAGCTGGTTATTGCAATGGAAAATGCAGCCTACAGCCGGTTTTGGAGGCCTCTGTATGGAAGCGGGCTGGCAGTCCTGTCGATTGTCCCTCCGAACACCACGCTTTCTTTCCAGATGATCAATATGCGGGTTGAGCCAGATTTTAAACAGAAAAGTCAGATTTTCCTAGTTTTACAATGTTTTCAGTCACCACGATGCTCCTCCTGGCAAGCCAGTTCGCACACTCTTCTCTCTCTCTCCCTCTCGAACACTGTGTAGTCACTCTAGAGCTGGCTTGGGGGCGGGACTGATTGCAGTCTCACCAATCACTCGACGCCATGCAAATGAGCCTGTCTCTTCTCGTGCTCTTTTCCTCCACGGCAATCGTCGAGCAGGCAAAATTTAAACTGCAAACCACACTTTTTTTTTTCAACTGTAGTTCTTTGACGGGAGCACCATTTCGACCATACTTCATGGCATTTTACTCCGCGACTCTCTTAGTCCGTACCACAAGCACTTCCAACTTCTAGGGCACAAATCTATCTTTGTTTCCCACAGTTTTCCACACTTTTTTCCGTCACACAACACTTTAAAAGCTGGCAAACGTTGTAATTATGATGCAGGACAAGGGCATACACTCTTGGGCTTTACTGCTCCTTGGTAAACAGTTGGCATAATTACAGCAGCACACAGTGGCACATTTAGTTGGCAATGCTTCTGATTTTTGGGCTACCTACTGCCAGACAGCCAAAATGCTAGCCACCATCCGAGCATATTTTTTTGTTTCTATTTAGCGCGGTGCCTCCATTTTTGTAACCCACTACCTGGCTGCCTGGGTTTGGGGAGAAAACTGATGCTCGGCATTTTGGCTAGGTTTGAAACTTCTGCACAGGGTCACTCAAGTTATCCGGACACAGGAAGCAATAACTAAAATGTCCAAACCAGGAGTGGTATGTTAGAGTGTGGCTTTTATTCACAACAACAACAGAATAATAAAGCATAGATGTACCCCCAAGGGGCTACACTCCCTGGTAATGCAGATTAACGGAGACTAGAACACATCTTCTTCACAACACTGTAACCCTCAGGTTCTGAACACACTGGGCCCTCAGCCCAAACTGGTACTCTTCTCTAGGATTCCCTGGTGTGGCACCTCAGCCCGCACTGGGATATTTCTCCATATGGCATGGATATTTATCTGGTGGCTCCCTCCACCACCCATGAGCACTTCCTAGCTCCACAAGGGAAAACATCATCCTCAATCCCATGTCTGGGTACTTTCTGCGAACACTGGCCAAGTGCCCGAAAGAAAGCTATAGGTGCCCAAAGTGAACCCATGGAGGTAAATCTGGTTACTCCAGATGGGGGATCTCCCACCTCTTGCTCCCAAATCTATACCCGGCCATTCATTTGGAATCAACACCTTTCTTGTGAACCTCTCTGGTTGTAGAATGCTATCTCGAAACGTATATCACATTTAACACTCTACTCTTCATGAACTGGTGTCCTGACTTGTAATGTTCTTTAAGTGGCTATGTCCATCCCTGTAGACTCCCACTGTTTAGATGCATTTTAAGTCATACACAAACGTCAAGTACTGTACTTGGCTGTCCTTCCCTGACCCCACAGTAGCAGATACTTTACACACTGTCTCGGTGAACACATGTGCTCTATAGCAGAGCTGACTCACCAACTGGTTTGCAGGTGCCCCAGGGCTTCTGGCAAAGACAAAACATCTTGGTACCTCAGTACTTGCTCTACAAATCATCAGGCAGCTTTCCATCCTTCAGCAGGGCCAGGGGATTGCCCCTGAAATTGTTGGTCTCTTCCCCCCCATCCCTCCAGGGATGAGGCACTGGAACAAGCCGGGGAGCGGTCTCTACCACTATGTTGGGTTTCTTCTGTGTCTCTATCTAGGGTGAGAACACACACTCTCTACCTATGGGTAGTTCTATAGCAGAGCTAAGCTCTGAAGGGCTGCCACCTGCAGCACATCTCCTTCCCTCTCTGAGCCTGACTGAAGACTGATTCAAAACTCCCAATGTTCTAAGCTAACCCCTTGCTGCAGCATTCCAATGTGGCTTATGCTGCTGTGAGAATTCTATATGATATCATCCCTCCAGCTCAGCTGAGACTGAGGACAGAGTGAGACAGTGTGAAACCCATTTAACTGGTGTCTCACAAGCTGCCTTTCCCTACCTGCCACTAGATCTAAGTGGGATTCTTGTAACCCCGGGTGACAGGGGGGGTTACATCTTAATATCACAAGCCATAGAAAACATCCCTGCCTCCCAGTGGGGCAGAGGCTTATTCTCAAGATACTTCCTGACCCATAAGAAAAATGGTGTGTGGCAACCTATTTTGGATCTCAGGTTTCTGAACAAGCATTTGAAAAAAGAAAAATTCAAGATGGTCACATTAAGGACAGTGATGCTATCTTTTCATTGGCTTGGATCCCTGGATCTGAAAGATGCCTATTTTTCATATCCCAGTCAGACAGTCTCATAGAAATTACATTAGATTCAAGCTGGGGAACTGCCAATACTAGTTCACAGATCTAGTACCAAAAAAAACAAAATAGCTAGGGCACTCACCACCACATTGATTTGCTGACACTGTGTTGATGTTACAAAAAATATTTATTTACATTAAAACATGGCTAAAACACCCGCCTGAAGCGTTTCGGGTCATCTACTCAACCCTTTCTCTTCGAGAGTGATTTTTGCCCTCTCACAAGGAACAGCCTGGGCTACTTTTTGAGAAAGGGTCGCGTAGATGACCTGAAATGTGTCAGGTGGGTGTTTTTGCCATGTTTTAATGTAAATAAATATTTTTTGTAACATCAACACAGTGACAGCAACTTAATGTGGTAGTGAGTGCTCTAGCTGTTTTGTCTTTTAGTGGTACTTGATTTGTCTGCTTGAGAGCACCACATCCTTGTGCACACCCTGCCTCCCTGTTCCAGTTCACAGATCTCTCATTTGGTCTCACCGCAGCTCCAAGGGTTTTTGCAAAGTGCTTGGCTGTGGTGGGAGCACATCTAAAGAGACAAGGTGTGGTCCCCCCTACCTGGATGACTGGCTAGTCTCAGGGAAACAGAACAAGAAGCAAGGTGTTCAGTTCAGTTGGTAAAGGGATTCTTGATAAACCTGCAGAAGTCCCAGCTAGGGCCTGCTCAAGTACTGGACTTCATAGTAGCAGTGCTAAATACCCTGCAGAGAAAAGCATTCCTCCCACAGGCCAGAGTTACAGCTTTCATAGCAACAGCTGACTCTTTCACAGCAGGTCATCCAAGGCCCACAAGAGACTTCTTAGAGTTACTAGAGCACATGACTACATCCACAGCTGTGGTTCCATGGGCCAGGTTCCAAATGAGAGATATCCAGTACCACTTAAAGGACAACTGTTCTCCAAGGTGGGATCCACTTTCAAAGCTACTGCCAGTGACAAAAGCACTCGTTTTTTGCCATCACCATTAGCGTGGTGGAAGGAAGAAAGCAACCTCAGATAGGACATTCCCCTTCCTTCACCAATCACCAACAAGTATTCTTATTACAGATACCTCATTGCTGGGGTGGGGTGCGCACCTGTAGGACCTCACGGTGAGTGGCACATGAGTCCACAGGAGTCACTTGAACATATCAGCCTCCTGGAGCTGATAGCAATGCTGCTGGCACTGAAGTTTTATTTATTTATTTTCAAAAGTTTTACCAGGAAGGATACTGAGCTGATAACAGCTCATTTCCAGATGCATCCTGGGGGGAGGGTGGAAGAGGATTACAAGAAAAACAATCAGAACAATAAGTTATACAGTACCTTGAAACTAAGCATTAACAAAGGAAACAATCATAACAATAAATTATACAGTTGTCGGCGATCCCTCGGTTCGAGGATGATCTCTACCATGGTTCACTGATGGCTCCTGAGGTGGCTCAGTAATCGAATCCTACAGCCACAGATTCTTCCACAGAAATTGCAGATGTTTCCATGTGGGAGAGCTCCCCGTTGGCTGGGGTTTCTTTCCTTTTCCTCTGTACACTCTCTCTCTTTTTGGCTACGAGGGCAAGGCGTTTCTCTTCTAAGCAGGCCCCCGCTTGATGGAGATTCCAGCACCATTAAGATCGGTTGATGGCCAGCTCCTCCCAGCTCATGATGTCCATATTTGTTTTCTTGAAACATGCCTTCAGTGTGTCTTTGTAGCGTTTCCTTTGACCACCACGGAATCTCTGGCCATGACTAAGCTGGGAGTATAAGATTTGTTTGGGGAGTCGAGAGTCGGGCATCCATACACAGTGTCCAGTCCAGCGGAATTGATGTCTGAGGATCATTGCCTCAATGCCGGTGACATTGGCCTCAGCAAGAACACTGATGTTAGTGCGGTGGTCTTCCCACTTGATGCGGAAGATTTTCCAGAGACATCATTGGTGGTACCTCTCCATGTTCTTTAGATGATGTCGGTAAGTCACCCAAGTTTCACATCCATAAAGAAGGGTAGGGATGATAACCGAACTGTATACCTGGATCTTGGTGTCCTTTTGTATGTCATGGTCAGTGAAGATGCGCCAAAGCAGTTTCCCAAATGAGGTACTAGCGCAATGGATCCTGTGCTGGATCTCATTGTCGAGGTTCGCTGTTAGGAAGAGGTGGCTACTGAGGTAAGGGAAGTGCACAACTGTCTCCAGGGTCTGTCCCTCGATGGTGAATTGTGGAGGGTCATTTACAAGGCCTTGAGCAGGTTGACAGAGCATCTTGGTCTTCTTGTTGTTAAGTGAGAGTCCCAGACTTCGGTAAGCTTCTGCAAAGAGATCTAGCACAGACTGGAGGTTGCTTCTGGTGTGTGCAAGGATGGCACAGTCATCAACGTACTGGATGTCAATGACAGATGCCTTGTAAACTTTGGTCTTTGAATGGAGACATCCAAGATTAAAGAGCCCTCCATCTGTTCTGTATTCGATGTCAATTCCAGTGGGAAGGCGGCCTTTGGTGAGATCTAGGATGACTGCTAGGAAGACAGAGAACAAGGCTGGAGTGATGACACACCCTTGCTTGACCCCAGTTTGGATGATGAACAGGTCTGTCTTTGAACCATTATGGAGAATACTGGCAGTCATCTGGTCATACAGAAGCCTCAGGACCTTGATGAATTTTGTAGGGCAGCCAAATCTGGCCAGCACCTTCCACAAGGCTTCACGATTGATGGAGTCAAAGGCCTTTGTCAGGTCGATGAAAGCCATGTACAGGTCCTGATGTTGTTCCTGACACTTTTCTTGGATCTGCCTGGCAGTGAAGATCATGTTGGTGGTCCCGCGAGATGGTCTGAATCCACACTGAGATTTCGGCAGGACTTCTTTGGCGATGGGAGGAAATGGTTCAGAAGAATATGGGCAAGAATTTTCCCTGCGGTGGAGAGTAAAGCAATGCCTCGATAATTTCCATACACCGACTTCTCTCCCTTCTTGAAGATGGTAACAATGTTGGCCTTCCTCAAGTCCTCTGGAATCTCCTCATTGTTCCAAATTCAGAGAATGAGTTCATGGAGCTTTAGTACCAGTTCCTCGACCCCAGCCTTGTAGACTTCAGCCGGTATGCCATCTGGTCCCACAGCTTTGTTGTTTTTGGCCAGCTTGGTGGCATGTCTTACTTCTTCGATGGTAGGAGGGTTGGCGAGAGATTCTCTTTCAGGGTGTTAAGGTACAGAATTGATAGTGGCATCTATCACAGATGACTCGCGGTTCAGAAGTGTCTCAAAATACTCCTTCCATCTAGCTTGAATGCCTTCATTTCCCTTTAGGAGCGTCAAGCCATCTTGAGATCGGAGGGGAGTGAGACCATGGGAGCTTGGACCATAAATGGCCCTGGTAACCTGGAAGAAGCTCCACATGTCATGTTTGTCAATATAGAACTGGATCTCCTTGGCCTTGTCTTGCCACCATTTGTTTTTGATGTCTCAGATCTTCCTTTGAGCTTCTGCCATGAGCTGCTGGTATGTCTCTTTCTTTTGCTGGCATGAGATGTCATCTTGCCATGTGCAGTGAGCTCTTCTTTTCCGGTTGAGCAGGTCTTGAATCTTGGTATCATTTTCATCAAACCAGTCCTGATTATGCCGGGTGACATAGCCAGTAGATTCAGCACGTGCCGAGTGGATGGCAGTTTTGAACTCTTTCCAGTATCTCTCAATGCTATCATCAGCTGCAGGCATGGGCAGAGAGCCTTGCTTGGAGATGTTGCTGGAAGTCCTCTTGAACCACTGGATCTTGAAGGGACTTGGTGTTGAATTTCCTTTGCACTGATTTTGGCTGCCTTTGATGTTTCTGAGTGAGCCAGATGTTCATGACAGATCTGACAAGACGATGGTCTGTTCAGCAGTCATCGACTCCTCGCATGGCCCTCGTGATGTAGACATCCTTTCGATCACGGGTTCTGACAATGAGGTAGTCAAGGAGGTGCCAGTGCTTGGATCGAAGGTGTTTTCAAGTAGTCTTATACTTGTCACTCTGTCTAAAGATGGTGTTCATGATTACCAGGTCATGCTCTGCACATTTGTTCAGGAGTAGGATGCCATTGGAGTTTGTCTTTCCTACACCCTCCTTCCTGATGATACCATTTAGATCTGAATCACGCCCGACTCTGGCATTGAAGTCATCAAGGAGAATGATCTTGTCTTCCTCAGGGGTGTTGGTCAGGACTCTGTCAAGGTTGGAGTAGAACTGTGCCAGCCCGGTGGCGCTGAGGG
This sequence comes from Neoceratodus forsteri, assembly GCA_016271365.2. NCBI lineage: Eukaryota > Metazoa > Chordata > Ceratodontiformes > Ceratodontidae > Neoceratodus > Neoceratodus forsteri. Next base: position 275,448,443 of record CM028138.1, on the reverse strand, counting down.
CTGAGGCACTGGTGCCTTACCTCGTGCTACACCAGCGACCCGTATTCAGGAATGAGCACAAGCCGTTGGGGGTTGGCAGGGGAGGAGAAGGTTTGAGCGTCCGATGGACTGCTCTCCTTCTCTGGGAGGGGGGTTCTCAGTGGTCGGCGCTTGTTCACCCCCCCCGGCGGTGGCTGAAGGACAGGGCACCGCACCACAAGTAGAGGAGGAGTTGGGCCAGATGTCGGGAGGGAGCGCATGTGGATGTGTGCGTACTCCACTCCGCTGATTTCATGGCATGGTCCCGACTCCTGGGAGAACAGGAGAAGAAAAAAAAGATACTGCCATGCAGGATGGCAGAGGGCACCTTGCAGGCTCCTCCCCAGCTAGCCACGGTGCTGGCCACCTAATCCAGTCTTCGGTGGGGGAGTTTGACCCCCCCTGACCCCACCAGGGAGGGTAAGCCCTGGGGCCAGGTCAGCATCAGCTGGTGGACGCCAGGGAATGGGGCTGGGGATGCCCTCCAGATACGAGCCGGCAGTAGGAGGAGAGAAAAGTAATAACTACTAAAAAAAAGGTTGGAGTAGAACTGTTCCTTGACATCCTCATCAGCATTAAGTGTCGGGGCATATGCATTGATGACAGTGGCATGCTGATTACTGCTGAGCTTAAGATGAAGGGTCATGAGGCGTTCATTAATGTCAATGGGGAGCTCTGTAAGCTGGTTGATGAGCTTGTTCTTGATGGCAAGGCCAACGCCGTGAATGCATCTGTCTTCAGCAGGCTTCCCTTTCCAGAAGAAGGTGAAACCTCCACCCTCTTCTCTCAACTGGTCTTCATCTGGTCATCTTTTCTCGCTTAGGGCAGCAATATCGATGTTACATCTTGCAAGTTGCCTGGCAATAATAGCAGTTCTTCTTTCTGGTCATTCACTATACTGGTTGTCCACCAGAGTACGAACATTCAGTGTCGCAAAAAATCATTGTTTGTTTCTTGTTTCGACCACAGATAGAGAGTGATCCCACTGGACGTAGCTATCCAGCCAGGAGAAGGTGAGGCAGCCTAGGTTTAGGGCACCTTTTCTAGCCCTTTCCCTAAGCGGGGTGAGCAGACAGAGGGGATCCTAAAGAGAACTGCTCAGTCACAGTAGCAGCTGATGAATTGCACCCCGTCCCAGTCCAGGTGCCAAATGACCATCGAACTACTGCTGCCTACATGCAGATTCATGGCTAGAGACTGCCAGATTCACTGGTCCTGTCCCCATCACCACTAGTCTGTCGCCACAGGGCTTGCAAGATTGGTTGTGGGGTGTTGTTTCCCATGGTAGAAGCCTGCGTGTGACTTCTTTTAGTGTGGGGAAGCTGGTGCACCTACAGCAACCACACAAACTTGACAAGCAGGAGATCTAGCGCCCAGTGGCAAGGAGAGTCCAACATGACTGGAGATCCCCATCTTGTTGCAGCCTTCACAGCCATTGAGATCCTAACATCTTCTTCTGCCTGATCCACAATTGAGGACTTTGGAAGTTGGACTGCCTTAGTCTGGGACCTCACCCCAGGCTTTTTCACCACGGGTGACCCTGCCAGCAGTATGAGACTCTGGACGACATTGCCCTGAGGGTCATTGGAACACACAAGCCTCTCTCCACCATGACAAGGTCTCAGTCCAAGGAGAGGACGTTGTATACAGTTATACAGTATGTTGATAATTAAGCATTAACAATAAGCAATAGTAGCAAGGAACAGTGCAGAGGGGCCTGCCCATTGGGTTTCAAGGAGATACATTACAAGGTGTGGAGGCAACGGAGGGCTAGTTGCTGTAGGGTGGAGAAGAAAACACAAGGAGGGGGTAAACAAGTGCAGATCAGGAGGAAAGGGAGGAGAAAAGAGAGGAAGAGGGTACTGAGAAGAGGAGCAGAGACATGTTTCAGGTGCATTTGCAGGAGTGAGAGGTGAAGTCACGAAGAAGAGAGAGGAGAGAGAACATTGGAAGGAGGAAGAATGAATGATTAGGGAGAGAGAATTCCAAAGTTTGGGGAAGTGGTAGGAGAAAGCAGCCTGGCCAGCAACGGATTTCCTTGAAGGGAGTGTGAAGGAACAGTAGCTAGAGTTGTGAAGGGAGTAGGAGGAAGGTGGGGGAGAGGAGAGAAGTACGGTAAGAGGGGAAGGAAACCAGCCAGAATTTAGAGATAAAGGAGGCACATTGAGCAAGGCATCTAACTTCAGGGGAGGAGAGGGAGGAGTATAAGGAGCAATGGTGAGTACAGGGCAGACAGTCCAAGCAAAGCAACAGAAGGAGTGAAAGAGGGGGTCCAATCTGGCTAGGGTGGACTTTGGAACAGCATTGTAGACAACATCACTGTAACTGAAAATGGGGAGAATCATTTTCAGGATACTAGCTCAGTGAGCAGGAAGAGAAATGCAGCTTTTGTTCCTGAATAACGCGCCAAGCTTAGGGCAGAGCTTTTTGTGGATGGCATCCGCATGCCCCAAAAAGTTGAGGTGCTGGTCAAGCCAGATCCCAAGGTACTTAAATGAGGGAACATCATCGATGGTGCCCTATCTAGGGTGTAGAAGGAGGGTAGGGAAGTAAGCCTAGAGAGTTTCTGCTTAGTGTCAAAGGTCATAGAAACCGTTTTCTTGTCATTTAGGGATAGCTGATCTCAATAGAACCAGTACTGAATGTTGTTGAAGTCCAGTTGAAGCCTGGCCATCAGCTCAGAGGGGAGGAACCAGAGACAAATAAGACTGTCATCAGCGTACATGTGGATGGACGCAGATAAGCAAGCAGGGGGGAGGTCATTTAGGAAGATCGAGAAGAGTTAATGGGCCAAGGACATGTAACGGGACTCCCCCCTACTTGTTATTCAGACGAGGTAACAAACCACAAGTTGGCAAAAAATAGGCATCACTCCTGGCATTAGAGCAAACGCCTGTCTCGGGCATCTCAGAGATCAGGGGAAAGGCTACAAAATAGTATTTCTATTTTACCCAGGTCAGGGGAAGAGATGCCTGGGCTATGGTGTGTCTCCTGTCTGTGGGGCCTCAAAAACACACAAGTCACTCAAAGATGGTTTGCCTGCAACCAGAAATTTGGGATGTTGCTGTATGACTTTTATTCCTGACAAAGTGTTAACAAGAAATGGTGGTGCTCCCATGGCTTGTAGCTGTACAGGCAGATGACACATTTTGTAGCAGGCAAAAACATTTCTGACCTCTTGCAGGCAGTACTGGCTTCTCACACGAACATTTCCCCAAATGTCCAGCCCTATTTCAGGGTATCATGGACTTACTTTAAACAAAAAAGAAGCTCGCACAAGGACAGGGTGCCATGGAAAAACATAGAAAAGCAAACACAAATCCAGGCACTCACCACCACAAATAAAGCTGTCCACCACGAGGGGAAGAAAAGTTAAAACATGATTTTATTGCACTTGACTGGTTTCTGGTCCGACTGGACCCTTTCTCAAAGGCTAACTTGTCACTAAAACACATATTACATTTATAAGAGAAAACATGATGACATCATAATTGCATCAATTAATATATACCAATAGAGACATGCTAATAATTCAAGCAAATATACAACAATAAAAATTGCTTAATGGCAATCACTTCAGAAAGGAACAAAGATTCAAAGCTTTTTTACAGCTGATAGCAACAAGGTATCCAGGTATCCAGGTCTGAATGGCAATTTTGATTTAAAGCCATTTTTAGAAGAAAGGTATTAGTTTTCCTGTTTGCTAGCAAAGAAAGTTAAAATAACATATAGACTGCCATGCTTTTTTTAATATTAAAACAGGCTTTCTAGCCTTATGTTTGCTTGTTTACTTTGGGTTTAAAATATGGAATTTTCCTCCACCCCCCCCCCCCATTGTCATTTAATTATAGTTCTTAGGTTTTTCTTATTTGTTTTTACTTTATATTCTCGTACATTGTGTATATTCTCTTTTCGATATTTCAGTATAGTATCTGTGATATTTGTTTTATTGAAAAACTGCAGTTTGAATCTTTGTCCCTTTTAAAGTGATTGCCATTAAAGGACAACTAAACCTCTCATTTTCAAAGTTTTTTTTTTTTCACTGTCTAACGATTTCTGCAGTTGCTCTCAATATGCTAAGAACCCCTAATGCTTGTTTTATTGAAAAAAATCAGAGCCTTACTTGTTTGTCACTGTTTTATTCATGGCAGTGGTGTACTGCAGTGCGCGAAGTATTCTTAATGAGGTGGCCCCGCGCGCTCCCGCGGTCGACTTCCGATGATGTCATGGGAATGTCCCATCAGTCAGAGGTCCCTGGGTTATGTACAGTGTACAGTAGCTGTTGTTCAGTCCGGTTACTGTTTAGTTTAATAAATAACAATAATGGCTGATTCTTTGCCATTACAACAGCTGGATATTGGGGACGATTTCTTCCATTATGCAGAACCTTACATGTTTGAGCCAGAGCATACTCAGCCCTCTTCATCAGCAGATGTGGCAGATGATGGCAATGATTCAGACGAAGGCTCCACAGTATCTTCCAACACTGTTACCCTGCAACAAGAGTTATCAGTGTCACAATGGTAATTATATTATTTATTGGGTGTATGATGTCTGACAGTCTTTGGTTGTTTTTTCTGTTGAATGAGAGGGCCAGCTCCCCCCAAAGCAATGGTACAAATGTGCAAAGTTTTATACAGTAACATGCATCGCTGTGTGACAATGAGGTTACCAACACCACAGCGATTGTGTACATGAGCAAGGTATCCTGCATATTATTGTATGTGGATGGGAGTCCACCCCAGTGGTAGTCCAGATGGGTATGGTTTACAAGCAGAGCAGTTGTAATGAGGCCCCAGCGATGGCTGCAGTGGAAAAGGTATGCCACATAGATCTGTGTGTGAATGAGGACCACCCCCCACCCCAGAGATGGTCTACATGGTAAATTTATTACACACATTGAGGCATGTGCATGACGGCACTGAAGGTACACTTCACATGGGCAAGGTATCCCACCCAGTGTTGTGTGTGAGCAAGGCCCCCCCTGCCCGAGATATGGTCCATATGGGCCAGGTTTGACACTGATTGCTGTGTGAATGAGGCACCCTCCCTGCTATGATCCCAATGGGCAAGGTGTGACATGCAGTACAGTGTGTGAATCAGCCCTCCCCCCCAGTGATGGTCCATATGGACAAGTTTTCACAAGCTGCACTGTGTGTTGACGATGGCCCTCTTTCCAGCGATGCAGTTGAAATATGGTTGGTGTGTTGTCTATTTGTCACTGTATGACTGTGGACTGCTTCACTTAAATCAGTGTTACCTGCAGTTACGCAGTGTCCCATACTGTGCCATGGACAGTCATGTAATGCTGATTATGGAATTTACCAATTCAAAGTGAAACCATCGCAGGTGCAAATTGCCACAGTGTGCCACTCTGTCCCTGTTGTAATGAAATGTGCCACGCATTCAGAAGTCATGCGATACTGGCCGGTTCACAGCTACATATGGTTTACATTGTATGTTGCTGTCCATTGTAGCTGCGAATTTCTGAGTATGCTTTTTCAGTGAGCTCAAGCATTGGTGGGTCTGTGAGGGTGGTTGCCTTATTCTGCATCCCATACTGTGCTGTGTAATTGTTGGTTGTGGAAAGGGAAGCAACAGGTGTTGCAGTGTGCTCCTACCATAGATCAGTGCTCTACAGTGTCTTGCTCACATGCTTGTGTGTGAGGTGAGGTGTGCATACATGCACTGACATGACATGCCATGCTTTCTATGAGATGCACATGAATGTACCCCGATATGCAGCTGCATATATGGCATTACACTGTCTGTGTCCCAAGGTTACAGATACTGTCTGATGTTGGAGTAGTGGCCATTCAATGATCGATTTGGTGTGGTAGTGTTGGACCCCATAGTGCCTCTCAGTGGATACAAAACCTCCATGAGTAGCTATTCACATTGTATACTTATAGACAAATCTTAACAGAGACCCCCCACCCCCACCAACCACAGTGTAATTGTTCACTGCATCCCTGACATTTCCTGTTTTTACTGTCGCAGACCATGATTGTGCTGTGTAATAGGATGTGGGATAACAGATGGACGCAACAGCCAGATATAAAGTTTAATGCACCATTGGCAAGACGCAATGTTGACTTGTTCCAACACCAACAGAAAGGAAATAAAGTAAAAGGCTCAAACTGTGAGCAAAATAAAGGCTATATAAAGCGAATAACATTCTATACCATCGTGGCAAACTTAAACATTCCATTTCCAACTGTGTGATAAGGTCTTATCAACCCTTCTCACTCCCTGGTCAGAAAACACTGACCCTGTCTGAAAAAAAATGCTTAACAGGTTAGCCCTTTTATACCTGCCCACACAGTCATGTGTCCACAGCATCATCATGTTCGTATAAGTTTGTTTTTAGAGCTCCATTTAATTTATATAATATAGGTAGCTCATATTAATATTCACTACATCAGGTCTGAGCAAACAGAACATATTTTTAGTTATGGAGAACTTTAATTTCAAACAGGAAACCTTTCATTCAGGTCTAAGGTAAGGTGTTGCAGTATAAAGGTAGACACAAGAGGCTGCTGCCGCCCTATAATGAGAGCACACTGCAACTAGGCAAACAGAGCACACACCCTGCTTGCAGGAGTCTGCAAAGCTTTGTTTCTTTTGGGAGTACGTTTAGCTTAATTTGCTTTCTTTCTTTCTTGACTGTCTGCCTGGTTATTTATTATTTTAGTACAAAAATGCCTTGTTACCAAGCAAAGGAGAGTAGCTGAGGTTTTTTTTAAAACTTGCAGGAGGGATTCACCAGTGCCATAATTCGCACTTCTTAGTGAGAAAAGATTAATTAAGTAGCTCCAGTCAGAACAGCTGAGCAACAGGGAAGCAGCTAAAAACTCCTGAAGGAGTTTTTCCCTTCAAAATGCAGCCTTTAGCAGCCTGTAAGTTTCCCTTTTAAAGTACATCATGTTTTAAAATAATAGAGTAGCTTCTGCTGCATTTTAACCAGTATTCTTTGGGAGAAAAACATTTATTTAGCCCCTTCCTGATGCCTTGTGTTTCTACTAACAACTTGAGTGCTACTCTCACACTCTAATGGGGCTGTAACTCAGGATAGCTGCTCCCATTTCATTTCAGCAGGGAAATAGCATTATTTTATTTAAACAACCCACCGCTTATACAGCAGGAGCACAAGCGGGCTGCTTGAGTCAGACAGTACCAGTCTGGCTTTTAAATTACCACACTTGTTAATAGAGTGAGGTGGCTTCTAAAACCAAACATTCAAATATGTAACTGTGCCATACTGTTATACAATGCCAGGCCCTTTTCTATACCATGTTTTGACTGCACCTAGCCTTATTTGTGGACCACAGGAAAATTAAAATACAGCGGAGACGGAAAAGCTTTAAGATGGGGGAGGGCGGGGGGCTCAGTGGTGGCCAACCATCTGAACCAAGAGCATAAAGGACAGTATAAAGACAGGACGGAACTGTTGCAACAGTAGTTTTTAAAGAATGAGAAGGTCCAATGCAAGGAACAGGTTTACATTAGCCAGTAGAAATCTACTAACTTCTTTTGAAAGGTTTTGTGACACAGACAGTACCATTCTATATTTCTCCTATAATGTGCTTAGCCTCTGCATTTGTAAGTGTTTCACTTAATTAGGTACTTTAACCGCTTTAATCCCTCCGCACTCATTCATTTCATAGCTGCCCATTTATGCGAGCAACAAGCATTAGCCAGAACTTCTCTCTTGGGGGGTGGGGGACAGAACCTAAGAATTCAGCCTCCTACCCAGGGGCCACCCTCTTACATGCTGCATCCCATAAATAGTGGCATCACACAGCAACAGTTTTGTCAGTTATTGCCTTCTATGTTCCCCTCATTCCCCTACCCCCACCCTGAAGTACATAATTTCAATAACATCTCTTTTTTGCTTTGACACATGCTTTACCACCTCAATGCCAATCACCACATTCATTCATTGAGATGATTTCCTGCCCTGTTGTCCTGCATTTAATGGTACAAAGTTTTGTGGTGTGTTGGCAATGGACTTACTTAGGGATGTAATGCTAAACTGAGGAGAATGAAGTAGATGGGTACACTACCTGCTTGTAACCTGTGTCATACAGCACAGTGCAATAGAATGATCACAAGACATGAGAAGCAGCTACACTGTGATCAACAGTACTAAAGTACAAAAATGCTAGCACAGTAGGCCTAACAGTCATTCTTTGCTGCTCATTTGCTCAGCTCCCAACCTGAGAGCTGGCCTTGCTGTCCCCCCAACCACTTCTGGGTTCTCTATTCCCAGTCCAAGATATTCCCCTTGTATTAGACTTTGCTAGCACACCCCTTCCCCTATACCTGTCCCAACCCCTCTTGAACCCCTCTGCAGTCTCTGCCTCCAGTAGTCCCCTGGTGAACACATTCCATGATTCCATCACCCTCTGACTGATGTAGTACCTCCTCCTTTCCCTCATGAGTGTCCCCCATGCCCCTTCTCTCATCTCTTCCCTGAGTGTAAACCCCACCTTTCACTGATGAACCACTCTATTTTCATCTTAAGGATTTCCCTCCCTTCCAAATTGAGGTGGAGTCTATTGTCAGCATACAGCCCCTTATCCTCCCAGGTTACCCCCCAGTCCTCCATCAACCCATACCCCCTGGCATCACAGCACTCCGAGCCACTGATTTACCACCGTAATTTTCTAATGCTTGTTCTCCCCGCTAGCCCTCAGTACCAGCAGGATTTTCCGAGAAGGAAATGCAGCATCCCCTGGAATGGCAAACCCTGTCTAGCTCCTTCTTTTCCTTTCTTCCATCCCCTCCCCCCAGCCGGCTCTTCTCTCCTCCTACTAGCTGGGTGTCAAATGCTGCCCTCTCCCTATTGACAGTGGTCATCCTCTCTCCTTCGATCCTGGTCCTCTCCCCCCTCACGAGTATCCTTTTTTGCATCCCTACCCCCTCTTCCCTGCTCATGACTGGTCCTTCCACTATATCTGTTAGCCTAGCCTGGCTCGTCCTCCCATCCGTCACGTCTGTGTTTAACACCTCCTTGACTGCCATGCCCCCCCTGACCCAAACCGTGAGGCTCATGAACTGGATCCTCCCTCTTCTACACCTGATCCTCCTCCTTGCCCTTTCCCCCCACTATCCCCCCCATAGCCTGCTCTGAGCCATCCCGCCACCCCGTTTTCTTGCACTCCATGCTCCCCCTATTTTTGCTGATTTCGGACACTGCCTCTTGTCCCCCCAACTGCCCCTGTCGTAGTTGCATCCCACCCAGCGCTCCTCTCCTCCAGTAGCAGACATAGTGGGTTGAAACGGTTACTGAGCCTAATGCCTGCCCTCAAGACTCCCCCTTCCAAACCAACCCACCACCCTGGTTTCCTCTGTCCAACCCAGATACCTGCCTGCTTCTTTGGGACTTTCTTCCTTTTGGACCCCTCTGTCAGGGTCCCCATGTGCCCCACCAGTACCCCCCTGTGCTCCTCTCCCTATGCCCGTGTCTTTGGTACTTGGTGCAGCCGTGGCTGACCCCTTGCCCTTCCCCCCCATAACCCCCCCAGATTTCCTAGCGGCCTCCTAATCCCTCAACCTCCTCTCTGAGCTGTGCCAGCTGGTAGTACACTGAGCAACCACCAAACTTCCAAGCCAAGTCAAGTACTATGGCCTCCCCATACCCTGTGCACCCAAGCACCCTCCCAAAGATATCATCTCTAATGACACATGCTCCCATCCCACTCATAGTAGATTTCTCTGACTGAACCCCTGGTTCCACAATGATCAGAGCTACAGTACCTACTGTACACAGTAATCAGGGCTGCAGTAGCTAAATAATTCACTGCTAGATCAGGCCACTCCCGTCTCTTGACTCCACCCCCTCCAGCTATGTAATACAGGTCAGGACCAGGGGAGTGGGAAACAGAAACAATCACAGCTCCTTAACTGTGAGTCGGCAGGATATCTGGTTCCATTACTTATCCATGCATTCCACACATATGTTTGCATGCTGTACTGCTTATTGCCGTAGTGCACTTTGTCCCATGGATGACTGCCTGACAATGCGAAGTGCCATCATCCCAATCATTATTAGCAGACATCTTGTGTACTACAGTGTTTCTAAACATTACTGGGTTTGTTACTGTGCTGATGCCATGTCAACAGTGTCATTATTGTGCATTCATAGTTACTGATAACTTATTGGCATCACATATTGATTGTCGTATTATAATAACTGGTCAGCAATTTTTTTCTATGTGCTGAACCAGTTATAATTTGCCGTAATAATGGCGAGCACATGCCCAGTCAGTCAAGAACAGCTGCTCCGTTATTGGCTGCCCACCTCCTCCTGGGCGGGCTAATCGCATTCAGAATCATGGCGGCTCCTTTTCCCCGAGCAGCGAGGATCCGCCAGACCACAAGTATTCGTCGTGATGTGTTCTGTTTCTTTTTTTTTTTCAAAAATAAACCGTTAGTTCCTCCAGTTGAAAGTAAAATAAAATGTATCTGGTTGATCCCAACGACTGCAGCGGACAAGAACTGCCTCAAGGAATGGCTCTAATCTTGATGACTGGCAAGCAGTGACCGCAATTGCGATCTAAACTATAAACTATTCTAAAACAAACTACAAGTTAAAATAAAAGAAATATAAAAGCAGCTATACCAAAAAAATTCTAAAGCAGGGAGAAAAGAAGACTGTCAGAGAGAGATGTGTGTGTGTGTGTGTGTGTGTGTGTGTGTGTGTGTGTGTGTGTGTGTGTGTAAACCTTCTAAATAATGCTGGAAAAAATTGCTGACCGGCAATTATAAATAATAAAAGATGTGGAAATGTGCTTAAATTTGAAATTAATGGTTGCCCTCAGTGTAGGATACCTTAATAAACCCCGCTGGCTTCGCCTTCGTGGCTTATGTAGCATTCCACCTTGGCAACCATTAATTCTCCTACACACTTCCCATCCATTATTGTACATGTAATATATGGATAAGCCTTAATAATACTATACTAAGTTATACAAACATTTCCCAGTAATACATCACTACTCTCAATAATACTATCATGAAAAGTGATAATACTATCGTTTTTGCTGATAATACTACAGTTCAAAGGTCATCTCCAACTTTAGTATTATCAATTGATCCATATATTACAAAAAAATAACAGAAAGATAAGTGTTTTACAAGGCAGTAATATCATCTCGAGATTTTGTGGACTTCAGGACCTCTCGAGGTTCCATGTCCCCAAAACCTCTCGATTGTATTACTGCCTTGTAATACACACTTATCTATCTATTATTCCGTTTATGTTATCTGATTAGTAACGCATTCCTAATTCAAACATTTTATTTATGTCTAACAGTTGTCGCTGTCAGAAATGTTCTGTGATGCAGACAGACCGAGAAAACATGTGCTGTAAGGAAGTTGCCAAGATCGTTGAGAACTTGCCAGTGGACTGTGACTGCATTACAGAGGTGGACTTCTTCCAATTAAATTGCCTCACACATCAAGTGGTGCTTGTATCCTACTATGAATATCTTGAAACAGATGGACCATTAGATGACAATATACCAATGCACGAGTAAATACTTTCTCTTTTTTGATGATATAGGCAGTGATCATACCTTTGCGTTGTTACTCAGAAGGACAAAGAACCTCAACGAACAAGCACTGAGGCAATGGTTACCCCAAAGGACATTGGCCAGGAAGCCAAGTTTCAAAGAAATACAAAATCACACATACCCCCATGATGCAAAGCATCATGGACTGCATATGCAAATCACCACAGAATATTATGCTGGTTCAACTTTAAGCAGAAATGCACGGTGCCAAAAGGCCTCTCACACAGTTTGCAAAGGGTGCCAACAGAAGACGTAAACATGTGTTTCATCCTACCAGGACTCATCAGTGTGCCTCGTCTGACACCCCAGTGGAATGAACCAGCTACCCTAAGATGGTCTATCTGGGTAACTCAGGAATGTTGTTGGATAAGTAAATGATCAGCTGACTGGATATTCCAGTCCTATTTTTTCTCTCCTCTACCGGCTGCCACCATTAGTCTGACCGGCCCCCCCCTCCCGCCCGTCCCGAATTACTGGGCTTACCTTAAGCCCTGCCCAGGAGTGTAGCCTGCGGGTGGTGGGGCATCATCCTGCTACTGGTGCGCTTTTTCCATTTTTCCCCTTAGTACCCTGGGGCCCCAGGAGTACAGACTTGAGTGAAGGTGTACATGTGTACAACGGCCCTGGTGACGGACCCATCTGCCCACCCATTGGCCTAGTACCTGATGCTCCCTCTGGCCTCCACCCCGGGGGCAGGCAGGATCCGAGGGATACCACCAGTCCTCCATGGAGAGGAGAGCTGCCTTCTGGCAACTTTATCCAGCTCCGCACCCTCCCCCCCACCAGCCTCTGATGATCCGTGCTCGTTCCCGAACATGGGTCATTTGCACGGTGTGAGGTAAGGTGTCCAGCGCCTCAGCCCTCATCGACACTGGGCTGACCGACCTACTGACTATTGCTAAAGCTGTCAGCTGTTGAGCCGTGTATTGTTGTTCACAGGCAAAAAAAAGATTAAAATACAGATATGAAAATGGTCAGTATCAGCAGCTGAAGTCAATGTTGTCATGTCAATCTGCAGGCAAACATGCATCACGCACAGACAGGTGTGTAACGTGTATCAAGGAGCAGTAGGAGTATGGTGTCCCTCCGCCTGTCTGTGTTCAGCCCCCCAAAGTGCCATCCATCTCAAGGCTTCACTGAAGAAACACGATAGGTGAACTGTTGTAAACTGAAATGACATATTAATACTGTACCCCATTGTGTGACTGCTGACATAATTTTTGAATACATGCAAATGCTTGCATTCATGCATTCACCTATGTCATTGGGTTGAAAATTGAGATTTCAGGGTGCAGTTTCAGCATGTGTGTGCATGTGTTATACTGCAAAGGAGTAATGGGGACATGGAAACATAGACTTTGACAGCAGATAATGACTGCTTGTCCCACCTAGTCTGCCCATTTCCCTACCTACATGATAAGATACAGATCCTAGTTAATCGACAGCCTATTTCATCCTCCTCTACACAAGAATTGCCTTATATCTGTCCCATGCATCCTTGAATTCTCCCACAGTTTTACACCCCACAACCACCTCAGGAAGGCTGTTCCATGCGTCCACTACCCTCTCTGTCAAAAAATACTTCCTCACACTGCCCCTGAGCTGTTCCCCTCTATCTTCAAATTGTGTCCCCCTTGTTCTTACACATCTGTTTTTCTGAAAGATGCTACCTTATTGGACTTTGTTGATTCCACTGAGGTAGTTAAGTTTCTGTCATGTCCCCACTCTCCCTCCTTTCCTCAAGGGTATACATATTAAGCTCCTTTAGTCTCTCTTCATATGGCTAGTCTTGCAGACCCTGCACCATTTTAGTTGCCCTCCTCTGGACTGCCTCCATTCTGTCTATGTCCTTGCGGAGATGGAGTCTCCAGAACAGGACACAACACTCATGATGGGGTCTCACCAACTGTCTGTACAGAGGGATAACAACTTCCTGTTTTCTGCTGGTGATGCCTCTCCGTATACATCCCAGTCTCCCCACAGCCCTCCCTACTGCCTTCTCACATCACTGTGCATGCCTGCATTTTCCATTGTCCTCTTGGCTAGTTATGCTGGTTGAGGCCAACAGATCATTATGTAACCTGTTCACCCATTCTTACTGTTACAGCAACAACCTTCTCACTCATAAGCTCCTCCTCAATGCCAAAAAGACTAAAGCAATGATTCTCTCACCAAAGTCTACTTCCGGATGTCCACATATCACACAGATCCGAACACTCTTAGATGAACCTCTTGAAGTAGTTGATACCTTTAAATACCTAGGGTTCTGGCTGGATAACAAGCTCAACTTTCTGTGCCACTTAAATGAAACCTCGAAGAAACTAAGACAGCGATTAGGTTTATTCTGTTGCATTAAACACCTACTCACATTAGAAGCCAGAATGAGACTAGTACAAACTACATTCCTACCTATACTGGACTACGCTGACTTCCTTTACAGTCATTGCCCATCAACGATGCTAAACAAACTGGACACCCTTTACCACCGGGCTTTAAGACTTATCTTAATTCTACCCCCTAGTACACATCACTGTCGTCTATACCAGGTTTCGGGATGGATCTCACTCTCAACTAGAAGAAAAAGGAATGCTCTCCTCTGGTTTTCTAGAGCATTATCTAATAACCTCCCTGCATACATCTCGAACATCTTCAAATGGGCTAAAGGTTCCTATGGCTTGAGATGCTTCTCTTTAATCTGCTTCCAGATTCCTAGAGTGAAAATTACCCTTGGCTCAGCAGCAGTCAACTTCTCACTTCCATCACTTTGGAACACTGTGCAAGACTCATTAAAATTATCCTCACTTCCAAGCATTTTCACATTCAAAGCTCTATTAACGGATTATCTGAAGGAATCATACTAACATACTAACATACTATTTGCCAGCAGATTAGGCCTTATGGTCTATCGAGTCTGCTCGAACTTTAGATCCTTAGTTGGGTGCCGAGACCCTCCCATCCCTTGTGCTCCAGAAACCCGTATCATCCATCCCCACCCCCCTGGGACAGGCCATCATCTGATACATCCACTTTCTGTGTCTGTCCCATCCTCTCTTGAAGCCCTCCACAGTGGATCTCTGAACTAGCTCACCAGGCAGTGCATTCCAAGAGTCCACCACCCTCTCAGTGAAAAACCTCCTCCTCTTTTCCCCCCTCACCCTTCCACCTTCCAACTTCAAACCATGCCCTCTGGTGATACCTCCCTGCTTTAGTCTAAAGATCCCCTCCATGTTTACCCTATTTATTCCCTTGAGGGACTTGAAGACCTCAATCATGTCCCCCCTGTCTCTCCTCTCCTCCAATGAAAACAGGCAGAGCTCCTTAAGTCTGTCCTCATACGTCAAATCCCCTAGCCCTCATATCATCTTTGAAGCCCTCCTCTGTACCCTCTCCAGGAGCTGTATGTCCCTCTTCAAGTGTGGTCTCCAGTACTGTACACAGTACTCAAGGTGTGGTCTAACCAGTCCATTGTACAGCGGCAGAATCACTTCCTTGCTCCTAGAGGTGATCCCCCATACGATGCATCCCAACATCCTGTTTGCCTTGCTAGCCGCTCTCCTGCACTGCTCAGAGTTATTCATACATGCATCCACCATGACCCCTAGGTCTTTTTCCCCTATTGAGGCCTCCAGCGCCTCCCCCTCCCAGGGTGTACCTGTGTTTAGGGTTTCCCCGACCAAGATGCAACACTTTGCACTTTGTGATATTGAAATTTAATTTCCATGTGTGAGCCCAGCTTTCCAGGGTGTTCAGGTCCCCTTGCAGGGCCAACCTCCCATCTTCTCCCTCAACTACTGCTCCCATCTTGGAGTCATCCGCGAAGAGACTCATTTCACACCCTATACCCTCCCTGATCATGCAACTGTTTCAGACGCCGATGACCCCTAAGCCCCGGGTACCACTCTCAAATCCTACGCCTAAGTATCTCATCCACCCCACATTCCTAACAACAGAAACCTAGGACCTACAAGCCTAGTTCCCTTAATCCAAGATGGCCCTGCCTATTCTCTACCTTTTATCTATTCTGGCTTCCCTTTTGGCTGCCTACTCTTTTCACCCCAATGTCTACCCTATTCCTTAATACCTCCTTATTTTTTATCATTTAGGTATGAGCTCTTACTCAGTGGAGACTACATGGGATTGTTGTCTCTTCTCATTTCAGTAAAGCTTATCATTATGTACCTTTGCATGTTAATTATGTTGACCGGTATGTATAGGCCCATATTGACTGGCACCATCACAATGTTTTTTCTTTTTTTTTTTTACACCGTTGTCCACCGTAATTGTAATCCTATGAAGTGTACTGTATTGTATTAATGCCCAGGACCACCTTGAAAATGAGCTTGCTCAATGGTGTTTATGCCTGGTTAAATAAAGTGATTGATTGATTGAGTGTTATCTCCACAGCAGCAAAGTAGGATCATGTCTACACACTTGTAAGCTGACTACACCATTACCATCCATTCTGTGATGATATGCATGATACAAAAATGGACATTGCAACCTGCGTGTTATCACCTGCTGTTGTTGCACCATACCTCAATATCATAATGTAGTATTCCCTCAATGAAATTGTCATCACTGGCACCCCTCCATCACTGAACCCGAGTACCATGAAAAAGAGCATTACTGAAAATTTCTTTGTTTAGTTCTTAGCTATCTTTACATGCTTTTTTTCAAAGTGCTCACCCATGCTCAGTGGTGGACCATTATATGGGCATTGTTCCTGTTCATAGGTGGACACACACCACATGTCCTCATCATATCGTTTTCACCCCCTGCCCCTTGCTTTCTACTGAACTCCCTCCCATTGTACTCACTAAGTGCCCACCACATGGTGTTGGACACTGACCACTGATCTTGCAATGCATGCCACAAGGTGAGACCAGACTTACACCATATACATCTTGCTCCTGTTTGTCCCACCAAGGGGTGGCACATATCAAACCGTGGCTTGCTGAAGAACCCATTTCACCCACAGATACTATTTCTGAAAACTGCACTGTTGTTTACTTACAATGGGTCAAAACAATGTCTGCTTCCATGTCTATCTAGGTAATGTCTGAACAGTGTAATGTTACACTGTAGTGTCCGGCACTAAATATAGTCTTTTGTTTGTCCCTTTAGGTTGTTCAGACATGTAGCCTACAGATGCTTTGTCCGTTGGATCTGGAGTAAACTGGGGAGAAACAATCGCAAAATTCTACCTGCATGTGTAGTGACAGCAATAAGGGAAGCTTTTCCTTCTGAGGAGTATACAGGGTTCAGATATGCCTATGAATCAGCTGTCCATAACAATGTACAGGGATAAAAACATACCAAATACAGCATTTCAAGTTCTGTTTCATGGACATATACATATTCCTGCCTTTCTATGTGTTATGGTAACTATTATTGTTAACAAAGTTCTGGTTATGTACTTGGTTAAAGACTTTATACTTGTGAAAGATGTGTTTTGATCACACAGTACATGTCTGTGAAGCCTATGTTTAATTGTAAGAAAAGCAGCGTGTTAACACCATTGCTCTGAGGTACGGTTACTGGTGATGGAGTGTGGTGATATGTGCAGTTTGTTGGCCATCCACTGAGCTGGCAATAAAAAGGTGTGCCTGGGGGGGACCACGGCTGTGTGTGGCAAACATTCACCAGTCAGTTGACTAGTGATGTATTCGGTTCAACATGTATGATTTACCGGATGGCGACAGCAGTCTCAGGGGTTTCCTATGCTCTGTGGATGTGGCAGTGACTTAGGTACCGCGTCCTGTATCTGTATATCGCATGTAAGGAGCTGAAACCTAATTTTGTGGCTTTACCACCTTGCTGTTTGTCAACTGTAGTCGGCAATGCATGTGCCATGTTATAAAAATTGTTGTTACACATTTTATGAAAGATGGTGCGCCTTTCTGTAATTTTCATAGTTACCTATGTAAAGCACACAGGTCAGCTGTATTCAGTAGATAGCGCTGTCTGACAGTACTGCCGAAAATAGCTGAGTTATTATAGCCTTGTGACCTCATTGGCATGTTTTGGACAGCATACGTCACTGAGAAATGAGTTATAATAGTTCAATATTCATTATGTGGCTTGTTGCTTGAAATGCAATAAAAAAGGTCATTGTCATGTCCCTACACTGCATAATAAAGCAGAACTATAAATGAACCAAGACTTATCTTTATTTACTGTGGTCACTGTTCTGCACCGCAGTGTGCATCTGCATGCAAAATACTGTTTTGTTTTGATAAGAGGGGAAGGAAAGTGAGGGACTTGTTATTGTTGTCAGACTGTTATTATCATTGCTGTGGAGAGCATGACTGCTACCACTGTCCTTACCCAGGTTTGTCACCCAAAATACACACACACACACACACACACACACACACACACACACACATGCACAGCACTGCCGGTAGTGCCTCACTACCACTTTGTTTAATGGCACACCCAACGTTTTGCTTGTTTGTGTCACACTGGTTACCATGCATCACATGTTGACACTTGCAGTCAATGTTGACTTTCTAGTGTTGTTAGACACCCTTTGGTTGTCACAAAAGTTAACACACACATCCCTTTCCTACTTTGTAATAGTAAACTGCTGGTCAACATCCTGTATTGCTCGCCATGTTACCATCTTCCCAGTTCCTTTTTGTTGAAGTTATTTGAAATGAATGTTATTATGACCAGTTCATAAAATATTTCCACACTTAGGGTTCCATCATGATACTGTGTCCTCCATATGGAGTATCGCCCATCTGTCACATGTTGTTGTTGTGGTACAGTAGCCAGACATTACCCTCCATTCCAAAGGCAATGTCAGCATGGTACTAGCAGCACTTTTGATACATGAGGTGAGGTACACTGCTGGTCACCATACTATCCTCTTATTCACTGACAATTACCACCCCCTTCCTTTTTGCATGCCACTTTAGAAACCATATTTCAACCATGTATCACATGATCACACCATTCATTTTCTGATTCACCTTTATCTGTGGCACCTAATTAGGAAGTGGCCATTTTTGTGAACCATGGATGCTGTCCAGCGTAGCTTATTTGTTACATGTCACTTCTTGGCATTTAGGTATCACAATGCTTGTGTTACTTTGCTTCACTGACCCTGTCCTTGGCTGGTGCCAATTGTTGTGGCATTGGTCAGTTGCCATACAAACATATAAACCTAGAATCTGATGGCAGATAAGCACTGCTTGGCCCACCTACTCTGCCCATTTCCCTACCTAATGGACAAGCTGCAGATCCTACTTAACAAACAGCCTACTTCCTCCTACCCCCCACTAGAATTGCCTTATGTCTGTCCCATGCATTCGTGACTTCCACCACTGTTTTTGACTCCAAATGGACAAGTTTACATCAGCTTATGTCTCATACGTGAATGAATGTGTTATCATTGTATTGGAGAGACAGTCATTGTGCAATATATTGCAACCCTGGCACATGCATCAAATAAAGATGTCCACATGAGTCTGTCAGCCATACCATTTTCATTATTATTTTGCTTGTTAAACTCACAGAAGGAACAGTTCAACAAAGATAGCAGTGCTGCAAACAGATTTTCAATGTAAGCAGTTACAATTGATTGGCAAAATGACATTTAGATTGCGTCAAGTACAAGAGATGAATCATCAGGATTGTCACAGAGGTTCTGTTTACAAGTAGGGTGGGGAGACACTAGAGGTCATGACATAAGCCTGGAGGGGGAAGATTCAGGAGGGAAAGTCAGGAGGCATTTCTTTACATAAATGGCGTTAGCAGAGTGGAAAACACTAGCAGTTGAGGTGATGGCATGTGAAACTGTGTGTAGCTTCAAGAGTGGGTGCGAAAAGGCAAGAGGGAGGGTCGGTCATCCTTGTGCTTTACTCTCTGTTGCATGGTTGGCATGTGATGGTGAGTATGTGACTTGCTGTCTGTAGTACTTGCATCGCCAGTTGTGTGTTTGGCCTAGTGGCAGGACAAAGCATAGCTACCTGTGCTGTGGGTGCATGGCACACTTGATTTGTGATGGGTGGATGGCGGGTGGGCATTGTTTTGTGGAGGGGCCACACAATGCGTGTGACTGCATGTTCAGGGGTGTAACATCACAGACTGAGACTATTTGACAGGCTTGTGATATGTAATGGATGTGGAGTGGTAGTGTTGATGGGAACTTCATGTAGGTTATGAGGGTGCCCCATACGTCAAAAGATCAGTGAACTAAGGTGAGTGATCCAGAGAATGGAGGTGGAGATATAAAGGTTGAGGAGCAAGGTCGGGATGGGGGTGGTTCGGTACTCAAGTTGAGCTGCAGAGGATGTCAGGCAGTGAAATAGTGCAGGTCCAGGGGCAAAATTGGGAGGAAGGGGTATATTTCAGGAACAAGTAAGATACTCTTGGTATGGTGAGTGGAGGGGATAAAAGGCTTGAGCATCCAAAGAACCACTCGCCTTCTCTGGGAGGGAGGGGGGGGGACATGGGTCGGAGCTTAGCTGGCCCCAGATGGAGGCCTTAGGCACAACAAGCTTACACTATAAAAGTAGGGTGAGGGTGTGAAAGACATCAGTGCTTGCACCTTGACATCAGTGCACACTTCACACCACAAAGAAAAAGAGAAAATGACTTTCTGCTCCAGGGAGACCGACCGCCGCAGAAAGCCCTGATGTGTTCCCACCTGCTTGGCTACCCGAGCACAAGGAAGAGATGGAAAGTAGGGGGTGTAAGGGCACCACCTCGTCCATGCTGGGGGGAAAAACAGTGGATACATGGGGGAATGAAAACAGGTAAGGTGGGTGGTCGAGGTGTCTCCACTGGCGGTCCCGAAGAGACAAGGCTGGAAGGATGAAGAGGGGATACAACAGAAAGTGCAAAAAAAAAAAAAAAACAATAGCATGATGGACTACTCACAGTGTGTTGCTGCTGTCTTGGTTGGCTTGACAACAGCCTCTTCACCCTTTTTTGCCTTCGGGAAGCAGAGACAGAATCTTGCCTCACCTGCCTTTGTCGCTGCCTGTGCCCTTGTACTATTTTCATTAAAATGTAGAGCTGCCAACTGGTGTCTAAGGAGGTGTTGAAAACATGTTACTTTTTATAATGCAGTGCCCAGTGGCACTGTTGTGTTGTCACAATCACAGCATGCAATGTCAAAATCATGGATTGATATGCATAGGTAGATGGAAGCAGTACGTGTCAGCTTAGTAAGCTGCCATACATAACACTGCCTCATCCCCTTCTCCCTCTGGTCCACACAGTCCCCTTGCATGGTTCCTAGCATCATGAAGGGGTGTCAAATGACACGAATCTTTCCCCTTCCCCCACCTCACCACCTCCCTCTCCTTCCACTATTTAATGCCACGTAAACACTTGTTTATTCATTAACTCAGCACTTATTATTGTCCACTCTTTTTACCTATTATGCACAACACTATTGTAACAGTGTTTGTAACACCTGCCTTACAAATGTATGTTAGTTGTGATTCTGTAACTTAACTGTTTAATGTCTCATATGTATTGTACCCTGTCCTCCAGGTGAAAACATGACACAAGCGAAGTTTTGGTCACTGTGACTTGATGGTGAAACATTTAAATTAATAAATAAATAAAATGCTTGCTGCCCTGGCACAGTTACACATCACTGTGAAGTGACCATGACCGTCTTGAACGTCCATGATTTTTTCCTCAAAATTTTAATCTGTGCAGCCTACAAAAATGAGTATCCGTGAACCAACATTGTGACTTATAAGTACAAAATAATGTGAGACATCACAGTTATAGAGCAGTTGTTCCTTAGAAAACGTATTTTACGGTAAGCACTTTATTGTAACAGCTTCATGAGTGGATATCGCCAATTTTAAAGATGTGTCCCTGATTTTGTTCCCTTGTCCCTGATTGTATTAGTCAATGTCTCTGATTTATGATGCAGTAGGTTGAGAGCTATGCTGGTACACATTGCCCAAATTCAGATTGAATGACTTTCAGATGTATAGACATTCTAAATTAATATAAGGGAACAGGAACCGATGTGGAAAAATAACAACAATCTGCATTGAACTGAAGAATATATTAAAGAGATAAGGATGATGGACACACACCTTGCAACCATGCTGGGGTAGAAAAAGTGGCTGAACTTTGGGGCAGAGTGGCAAATGAGACTATGAAAAATCTCTAAGGCATATGTTTGGTACACTGGTGATAGTTGATTCACGTCTCTCAGGAAGTATGGACTTGAAATTGTCTCAGATAGCAATTTATGTGCCCTGCCACCTACATGGGTTTCAGAACAGGAAGCTAAACATTAAATGTCATATATATTTTAATTTACATAGCAACCTGAAGGTTGACATGTACACCCAACCAAATACCTTTCTTAATCCACTCCTTCGTGTTACCATCAAGTGGTCCATGCAGACACTGTGGGAACAAGTCACTATGTCCTTGGTGTATGTTAGCAACATGGTTGCTTACACTCAGCCACTTATCAGCTGTGAGGTCTTTGTTCTCTGGGCTGGTACGTGCCATCCAAAACATATGATTAGTGATGGACTTGATACATCTCCATATCAGTTCACAATCCTTTTTCCTTGCTGCCAGTTCCACTTTCTTACCAACTCCTGAAATGTGTACAAACATTTACAAGTGCAAGTGGTGGAAGAAACACAAGAACAAAAATAGCATTTTGCACCTCTCCTTAAAGACTGTCTTGCCATGTCAACAGCTCCTCCAGTCCCAGTAAGTCTATAGACAAATTAGAAATGTACCACCAACGTCTAACAGTACCTTCCTGATGTGAATATCTGCTGACTTTGTTCCTGTGCCTCACAGGCATGTACATACTCAAAAGTTTTTGCCATTAGTTATTACCAGATTTAACATAATAGTAACTTCAATGCAAGATTTGAACAGCAGCTTGCAACAAGGGTGCAGTGTCTCAGCGGGCATGTACACCCAACACCCACGGATGATGGCAGCATACAAACAGACTTTGATGGCAGATAAGGACCACTTGGCCCACCTAGTCTTCCCATTTCCCCACCTATTGGATAAGCTGCAGATCCTAGTTAACCAACAGCCTAGTTGTTCCTACTCAACACAAGAAGTGCCTGGGTGTGTCCAATGCATTCTTGAATTCACGCACTGTTTTTGAACCCACAACCTCCTCAAGAAGGCTGTTTCATGCCTCCATCACCCTGTGTGTGAAAAAATAGTTCCTCACATTGCCCCTGAGCCATCCCCCCCTCTATCTTCAAATTGGGTCCCCTTGTTCTTGCACATCTGTTTTTCTGAAAGATGCTACCCTGTTGGACTTTGTTGATTCCCTTGAGGTACTTCATAGTTTCTATTATGTCCCAGCTGATGGGACGCTCGATCCTCCACCAACCGTACAACACAAGTTCACAAGACTTCAATAAAGTAAATAGTACTAAGCTGATTGTGTTATTATGGAACAACAACATCTGTGTTTACATAGGCTATAAATCCTAAGTGCTTACCTTTAGACATATGCCACACATCGAAGAAGTGTTGAATGTTTGGCTTGGTTTTCTTGAGGAAAGCCTTCACCTGCACATGTCGGTCAGTAACTAACTGTCCAACTTTGCATCCTTGCTGCTCCACGAATTCAATGCCCTTTTTCAGACTCTCCAGCTCCACAGCGGTTGAGTTTTTTTACCTCAGAGCTCTGCAAAACAAAACACAACTGCATGTCAGCACTGTAAGAATGTGAACAGTACACAAATGGTTGAATATTCAATAGCTTTTTGACATACCTGCACTAGATTCAGACACACTATCGTCTTACTTTCAAGATCCATCAAAGTGTATAGACCATATTTGGCCGAGTGTCCTGGTGAATCACACCTGGCGTCACCCCCCAGAACTAGTTCCTTGCCTCTACATGAACGAAGTAGTTGCTCCTGCTGTCTGTTCCACACATTATGCACTGCTGGCAACACATACAACCACTGGATTTTATGGTACATCACCATGGACACGTGGTATCCTCAAGATATCAAGTAGTCTCATACATTTAGCAGGGCATACTCCAGAGCAAAACACAGCAGTGCATAGGAGTAGATTTCCAAGGGGCATATCTGATTTCTACCTCTGGCTATTCCAGTTGAAAATGTGACCCTTTTTACATTTGCTTGCAACAGTTATCATGGTTCCAGTTGTGCTTTGTATGTAGGGCACACATGCATCGCCACACTGATGGCACACACTAAATAGCTCCGCCAGACAATTTTGTGAAATCACGAAATACTGCTCATCAGTGGATGTTGACATTAAACACTGACAATGAGATGCATCAACTGGCTTTTTATTTTTGGGGACATGACTCTGTGGATATGGTACATACTCTGGGTCAGAAGGGAGTTCATCGCTGTCAGAGGAATGTTCCTCATCAGTGCAGTAGACATCATTGCCAGAGTTTTGTTTTTTTTTACTTATTATTTTTCTGCGCCTACTGTCCCCCAATCTCCACTCATTCAGGCCACCAAGGGGTGGCATGCTCCTGACCCTCAGAGTCTGCCCCTAGAGTGCCACACTTACTACCATCAGGGCCCTTGATGGCCTGGATTACCCCCCGAGCTGGGCGAGGAGAGATCCCCCCTTACCTCCCTCTTCTTCCCCTGAGATGAGCTGCACAGTGGGGTCTGCCCTGTTCAGTCGGCTGGTGGCGAGACTGCTCCAGAGGACATCATCTAGGTGGCTGGAGGGATGATTTTCCTTCAAGTTGTATGGATCCCCAACATTGGCATGCAATGAGGAGCAAGGTTGTCGGCATGCGCGTAGACGCACATCGACGCTAGCCCTCTGCCAGCGTCTACCCTTATGTCAGGGCATCCCTCAGCTGCACTGACAACCCTGAGTTCCCCCTACAGGTGGCAGTATCGCAGCGGAGAGCGCAATTCCCCCCAACCCGAAGAAGGAGAGCAGCCATTGGGTGCTCGATCCTTCTCCCTCCCAGCTGACCCCTGTTGACCTGAGTCCGCTCCCGAACCTGGGTCGCTGGTGTGATACGAGGTGTGGCATCCAGTGCCTCAACCTTCAGTGCCACCGGGCTGGCTACTGTCCAAGTTTTGACTGCAGAGCTTGATATCATGAACTGAAGACATGGCCTGTTCCTGTAACAGATTACACTGTGTAGCAACAGAAACCATCTGTGGGTGCCGAGCAACACTGATAATTGTCTGAAATCTCCGTGGTCTTTGTTTTGGTCTTGTGTTGACCTGACACTTGACTCTGTTGTATTTGGTTACTGGAGCAGGACTGCAATTACATGATTTTTGCATTACTGCCTCCGCATCTGGTGATGTGATGGTGGGTGTCTGTGTGGTTGAAACATTAGATGAATCAGAATTGTTGAGCACAGTTGAGGGACTGTGATTGGGAGAAATGTCCAGTTCAATGGGGGATTATAAAATCAGAACTGTCCTCTTCGGCATCGATACTAATCTCTGATGTGTCCATCTCATCCTGTGGATGTTCATCAGTCTTGCAAGAGAAATTCATGTCAGACATGACAGAGTACAATAGCTGGGAAAAGAACAGATGAATACACACAGTTACTCAGACGAACAAAGTATTGAACAACACACAGTTGAATTTGACTTGCCAAGTTTGCTCCCAGTCATCCAGTACTATCATGTCCCTACATTCTTATGTCCTCCTCCACTCCCCCCAAGGGAATCAACAGTGTTACAGATTTTCTTGTCATCTGCAAAGAGGGACACCATCCCTTTCAGTCCATCTTCAATGTCTTGTATACAGTTATTGAAGAGGAGGGGTCCCAGCACTGAACCCTGGGGAACTACACTCCTAAACAGCCCGATCCCTGAATGAACTCCATTCACAACCACCCTGTGACTCCTGTCTGCCAAGCAGTTTTCTACAAATCTGGTTATCTTGTACCCCACCCCTATGCTATGCAATTTGTTGACAAGCCTCCTATGGAGTATGGTGCTGAAGGTATTACTGAAATGCAGATCAGCCACATCCACTGCACCCCCTGTGCCACTACCTGTGTCACTCATCAAAAAACTCGATCAACTTTCTGTGGCATGACTACACACTAATGAACCAGTGCTGTTTGTCATCCAGCAGTCCGTTCACCTACAAGTAGTTTGTTACCCATTCACTGATGAGTGCCTCCATGACCTTACACACCACAGCGGTTAGGCTGACGGGTCGGTACTTTTCCTCAACTCTCACCATCCTCACTTGTGGATCATCACCAATGTTGCCCTTTTACAGTCCTCTGGCAATGTACTGTTGTACAGGGACAGGTTGAACAGCCTCGACAGGGAGGCAGCCAGTTCTCAAATCACCCTTGCATGCAGTCCATCCGGACACATGGCCTTGGCCAGCTTCACCCTTGCTAAGTCATCCCTACCTATCTCCAATGTGATGGGCTCTGATCTGATCCCTATGCCCTACCCTCATTTCAAACTCAGACCCTCTACCCCCCACTTCCTCCATAAATACAGAGCATAAATACCTGTTCAGGTAGTATGCCTTCTTGCCGTCCTCCTCAAAGTGCCCCCCATACTTCCCACCTCATCCTTTCAACCCCCTTCCCAGCCTTCCTCCTCTCCCCCACGTATCTGACAAATGTCTTTTTCCATCATTTGGCTTCTTTTGATATCCTTTCCTCCGTGTCTGCCTTAGCCCCTCTAATGACCTTTCCCACTTGTCATCTCATGTCTCTGTAAACCTCTTTGTCACCCTTTACCTGAGTTGTCTTGTATCTCCAGATAGCCCTATGCCTACCCCACACCACCCTTGCTAGCTCCCTAGTGAAGCACATAGGCTTCCTGCATCTTGCCCCCTTCTTCACACTTTTGATGGATGTATGTGTGTGTGGCCTCCTGATCTGGTACCTGATAGCTACCCAAACTTCATCCACATCACCTATATCCCCTGACCCCGACATTGACTACACCACCAGGCGTCTAAATTGGTTGAAATGTGCCCACCTAAAGTCCAGCACCGTTGTGCGGGTTTGGCTCCCCAACCTCCCTGCCCTCACCTTGAACCAAACAGTCCTGTGGTCACTTATCTCTAGTTTTTCACCTACTACCACCTCATCCATGTTATTTGCCAGGCTTAGACCATTCACCACCAACCCCCTATCCCAACTTTCCCCCTCCTTTGTTCATCCCTGTCTGCCAGCACCTTGCTCATCTGTCTTTCCCAGGGGGAGTTGGCCTTGGGTCACCCAAGTTTTTCGTGGTATGGTATGGATTTACATCAAGGCCCCCCATAATCACTTTAAAATTAGATGACATTCTTCTTTAAAAAACTACACCCTCCTATAGTTCAGTATGGACGCACCCTGTCTGTTCAGGAGTAACCTGTCTGCAGAGAACATGCTTTCATCCTCCCAAGTTGTCCCACAGTCCCCATACCCCATATGCACACACCATTACACCAGTTAATTACTCCAGCTCTTAAGCTCCAGGATCCTATGCTTCCTGTCCATTCTAGTAATTGGAACTTGAAATGCCTGCGCAAAGGTTAGATTTCAAATTAAACCTTCAGCAGAATCTAGGTAGGGCACTAAATCTAGTTTGCACCTACATGCAGCTAGTACATGCAATGTCGTTAGTCCTCAAGTTGCACATTACATATGAATTCCTCTCTTGGTCCCCACCCCAATAGGGAATATGGTGTATAACCTCTGAAACAATCAGCCCAGGCAACCATTCAACCAATATCACTCTTTTTCTGCAACCCCACCTGAGTCGCCAACCAACAACATCTTGACCCCCTCCTTTTTCTGGTTTGCCTGTGGCACTACTCTGTTCACCCTTGTTGCCCTTGTAGTGTGTTCCCACCAACCTCCAGCCTCACTGCTTCCTACACCCATCCTTCAACTCACTTGCAGACCTTGCGGTGTTGCTATCCTTCTCCATTCCCTGAATGCTGATATTGTATAACCAGTGGCTTCACAGTGCTCCCACCATACCTGAGTGGATACTCCTTTCTTCCCTGACCTTTTCCATTAATTTATTCATCCCTGTCCCCCTTGCTACCCAACAGTTTTTCATACTTACCTCAAAAGTACTCCCTCTGTAGCCCTCCTCACACACCCTCCTGTCAAGGTCCTCTATGGCCATGTGCCATCCACCATGGTACCACTCCCTGTTCCCTACAATTTCCTTCTCCTGCTCCATCATCTCCGTGGCAGTCCAATATGTATTTGAACCTGATATTGATCTATTGCCCCTTTTATTTTCACTTCTTTGTGCTATAACTCTGCCTCCTGTCCATGTTTCCTCTCCCCCAGCCAACACTGTATCCTTCTGTCCACATACTTGCTATCCCCATCCTCAGCACATCCAGTGGTGTTATTTTCCATATCAATGCATGCACAATATATTTCACCTCTTGGACTTGCAAGCTTAGCCTCCAGCACCGTCAGCCTCCGACAAACGGTGTACTCCCACAACATCCACAGGAATACAGCTGCTCCCCAGCTGTTACACCCCATGATCCTCCCGACACCATTTTCACTTCTGCCCTGTTCACCTCCACCCATATTTTGCCACTTCCCATTCCCCTGTTGTGGTCCCCACCACTAATCTTCCCAACACCTGCCACTATATCACCTCTTGACCTATAGGTGGATTTGGGGGGGGGCTAAGGGTGCTATAGCTCCCCCATCATGGAGCTCCTCTATTAGTAACACACTGTGCTACATTGTTTATCAGTATGCACTAATGCCTCCATGAAAGCTGCCTGAGCCACACAGGTCTCATCTGTCCTCCGGCAGAGCTGGCCTTAGCTAGGTGCAGACTGCGCCCCTGCACCTTGGGGGCCCATGCTTTTTTCTTGAGAAAAAAAGTAATTTAAAACATTTAAAAATGCCTAAATGTTGTTAGAGATGAAAAAGTTTACCAGCAAATGAAAGTGGAAGACAACTGGCTCTGTTACTGTTACAAAAGGTGGGGGCAGCTTTGCTGCAGTGGAAAAGATTAGGTTAAGTAGGTGCTAATGGTGTTAATGGCCATACTTTACACCTCCCAGGTTGACTACTTTCACAAACAAAGGGCTATATTGACAAGAGAACTTGTTTGTAACCTGGATATGTAGGTGAAATAATGAATGATATGACAAAATATGTTTCAAAAGTATGTGAGCACTCAAAATGGCTCAAAAACCCAACCAGCACAGAGCAAAACCAGATTTCCTGATAGGGACCCTGAAAACCTGATCGCCAGGTAAAAAAAACTGACAGGTTACAACCTTACTGGTGTCCCATGATAATCCTCTCTATTCTCTCTCACTCACACCTCCAGAAAAGTAAAGTTGTTTAACTTGTTTGCAAATCAGAGTATCTGAGGTGTGAGTGTCCATTGATGATGTCCCTGACCTTACAGAAATGAATACAGTAGTAGTACCGTACTTACTTAAGTTCTTGCTCCAGGCTCAGTCAGATTCATTTCCAATGGTGAAGTCAAATAATTCAGTGCATTAAATGGCACTAATTAAAAGATGCTGGTTACACTGGGGGCAGCTGCAGGGATGGGACAGGACATTAGTGTCCCATCAAACTGGGTGTGTAATAAATGTAGTACTAGTGTTATTAATTTCTAGTATGGGGAGCTTAAATTCATGACATTAAAACTGTTTAAGGTCACTGCTAGTTTTGTCCTATATGGCAATTTGATTTTGGTGTGGATTTGCAGGAGAGGGAGTTGGAGAGTAGTGCCCTCCTGTAGCAGGCTAGGAATGGTTCAAAACTAATGCTGGGGCAGGTCTGGTCTCAGTGACGGCATGAACCAGGAGAGGCAGAAACTGGTACATGAGACCTTTGAACTGAGGTAAAAACTTCAGCATGTACTGTATGTCTAATCTGTGTTGTTTTTTCAGTCGTGGTTGTACAGTGTGAATGAGCACAGAGGGAATTAAAAGACATAAGGACTTTGAAGGTGTTCTGCTGTTTATAATGGCATGCGCAGGAGTTTCTGCATACTTGGAGAGCAAAATTGCCAACAGAAGTCATAAGACCTTGTTTGGCTCATTGACACAGGCAGTTACAAATCTGGAAAAAAAGTGATAGAATCAAATATTTAGTTTATGTAGTTCTATGTGCTGAATGGGGGGGGGGTGCAAGTTGTGATGTACCCAAGCAAGTGCTGTTGCTATTAAAAAAAAAAATGCATTTTTATATTTGTTTAAAAACTGCTTTTCTGTCTGCTTACTGACTTCTTGGGCCTATCATAAAAATTAGATGCCTCATACCATGGGGTTATCCCAGTAAAGGACATTTTAAAACAATAAAAAATATTTTATGTATTTTCTTTGGAATAAATTGTTCTATAGAATAAAATGTTTTGCAAAAATAGCAAGCAGACTTGAAATGATATTTTCAGAAACTAGACAGCAAAGTGACTTTGTTCCCATATTTCTATAGTTATTATATTTATATTTTTTTACTGAGATGAGGTTGGGGGCTACGTTAATCTGTACTGCAGGACAAACTGGGATGGGTTGGCTTTACGGTAATGTCATAATGTGCTTGAGTGAGTGACATTTGTGAACTTGTTTACTTAGATTGTCATTTAATTTGACTGCAGTGTGTCTTTATCACCAAGTCTCTTTCAACTTTTCTCATTTTTATGTGTTTCGGATGTGCTGCTGCCCAGCTGCAGTCTTTTGGTATTTTGTGTTTTTTTGGGAGGTGGGAGGGTATTTTGGGCAACATACTGTCATGTGGACTGTGGGGACTCTGGGGATGGTGCTAGGGTGCAACTAACAAAGCATGGGGAGGGAGGAAATGAGTAGAAATTGCATTAAAAATACCCTCCAAAATGCACCAGAATGCACCAAAATGTTAAAAAATTTCTGGGGGCCTAGGTGGCCCACTAGACCCCTGGACTATTATTTCCATTTTTTTATCTGACTTGAGCTCCCCCATCTATAGGACTCCTGAATCTGACCCGAATCCCCCCCCTTCCCTGGTGGTCTCATATGCCATGTAGCCCATTCTGTTGCCTCTCAGCTCCCTAACTAAAAAAAACTAAAAAAAAGGATCAAGGTCTGCTTAGCACAAAACATTAACACTGGAACTGAAATCAGTGCCCTGGCAAAGGACTACACTTAGTAGAACACACTGGTGACAGAAACATACCTACAGCACAGTGGACATAAAAAACACCACAACTGTCATTATGCGTAGGTACCTGAAGTGTGACAAACCTACAGCATGGATACGAAATGCGCAATATAGAATTTCAGCTACACCTGGATAAAAAGTATCCCAATGGACATTAAATCATTCAGCCACAAGCCATGCATCCAACTAGACAGTCAGTCTGAGAACATGGGATATTGGCAACATAAGCAAATGCAGTACCACCACAGCAGCTGTCAGGCAAATTCCTCTGTTCTTCATCCATCACTAAAAGCAACAAATAAATATCAGCACACCAACGTGAGACACAATAATTGGTTGTGTCAATATGACACACATGCCATTCCATGCAAACTTTAACATAGTCAAATTACCTATACTGCACAATTATGTACAATCACTGCATAAACTACCATATTCACCTTAGTGACATACACACACACACCACAATCATATGGTAACAGCATGGGTACATGCCGATGCAGAATTCAATGCACCTACCTCTAGACGTTGTCTTTTCAGAAATGCTCCATGCTTCAAGGATGATGACTTTCGCACTTCATTTCTGTTAACATTCCAAATGGTGGGCATTGCTTCAGTCTAGGTAAGGCGTCATGCCAACCATATGCTGCCAGTTTAACAGGGTCACGCTGATATGCAACCTTTTCAAAATGGGCAGAACAGATCCGACTATACTATGAGGGAATAAAATCTTTCCGCCTACAGAAATGGATCCATGCCTTTTTAATGTTCTTATCATGTGGGAAATGGAAAAAATGTATTCCGCAGCCACACTTACTTTTATTGTTGCAACCAAATACAACACAGTAAGGCATCTCTGCGGTAGATGCACTATCAATCCCTCCCGTGACAATTCACAAATCAGGGCTGAATAAAAAGTATGCTAAATCCGAATAAAAACTCTTCATGAACATAAAACAATATAAAAAGCCAATATTATCTCAATATGCAGAGCAATTTGCAGTGTGCCACCACCAGGAACTGTAATCACAGCCAAAAGGTTATAAACGTCCCTCCAAAAAGTGCGAGTACATGTCAAGTGACCTTGGACACAGTTCTTTCAACCACTGAGAAGAGGGAGTGACAAGTAATTGTACATGGTGAAAAAAACAAAACACATTACATAGGCAGCATATTGTTTTATTACTGTTTTATTGTGAGACATGTGAATGTAAAAAAAAATATTATACAGTACCATACTAAACATTACAGAAAGATAAAAAGTACTGAGGTCACTCAAGCAAACAATAGCACAGAATAAAAACACATGCACACAGTGGATATTGCTGTTTACACACATTTTATTATTTATTATTATTAGTATTCCCTTGGATATGTTCATACAGCTCAAATTAGGATCCAGGACTTCGTGCTTCATTTACTATCACAGTCAAAATCAGCCTTTGGGGTACCAGCAAACAATGGAAACATAAACAAACCATAGGTCACAAAAACATCCCATGAATGAAACCCACCACTGACAACCATGAACTGTAAAAACTGCATGAACTACTGATGCCCAGGCTGTAAAAGCTGTAAAAACAACTTTGGGGATCCTCCTGAAACAAGAACATGAGGTAAAGAAGCACGATTCTGACAGTGAGAATACCCACGCTGCAGAGCCATAGGGCTGAATGGCTCCCATTACGTCATCGTGCTATGCATCGGCTATCGTGAATGCGTGCTACTGGGAGCAACAATATAATATGAATAGACAGAGGAAGTATACATAAAACTTAAATATCTTGGGAACGGCTGCATAGATTCAAACAGGATTTTCAAGGTGGATAAAATGGGAGGTGGGCAACCGAAAAATTAAGTCCACAGATTTACAGCATGGCAGCAAACAAATGTGGTTTACTTATCCTTTAAGCAATTTTTATTGTTGTATGCTTGCTTTAATCA
This sequence comes from Neoceratodus forsteri, assembly GCA_016271365.2. Taxonomy (NCBI): domain Eukaryota; kingdom Metazoa; phylum Chordata; order Ceratodontiformes; family Ceratodontidae; genus Neoceratodus; species Neoceratodus forsteri. The sequence goes on along the minus strand of CM028138.1, from coordinate 275,415,800 downwards.
GTAGCATGTCCCTATTGGCTTATATTAATTGATGCAATTATAATGTCATCCTGTTTTCTCTTATAAATGTAATGTGTGATTTTGTGACAAGTTAGCCTTTGAGAAAGGGTCCAGCCAGACCAGAAATGCGTCAGGTGCAATAAAATCATGTTTTAACTTTTCTTCCCCTTGTGGTGGACAGCTTTATTTGTGGTGGTGAGTGCCTGGATTTGTGTTTGTTTATCATGGACTTACGAAAGAACATTTTCCATAGATGTCCAGCCCTATTTCAGGGTATCATGGACTTACGAACTAACTGCCACTAGGTGACTGTAGTTAACATCTAAAAACATTCCTCTGGGTAACCAGTTAGATCTACTTGAAACCTGGAATGAGGGGATAGCTCACGCTGTTCAAGCTAGACTCTCTCTGCCATTACTTAAGGAAAAACAGGATTCCCTAGCCACACAGGGCCTACAAGAGACATCCTTCTCACAACCAGTGTGCCAGGGTCCTGAGTACCTGTATCTGACAAGGCACCAGCCAACCCCACATGAACATTGTACTTTCTGCATCTTCTTGTACCCCTCAGGACATTTGTAAAGAACATTTGAAATCTGCAGAGCTCACACAAAATCCATACCTCTAGTTTGTACACACACAGTCTCTACATTTTGGGTAGTGCTGATAGCTCTTACAGTCTTTTGGGGGTTGCCCCAAATCACTTACTGAACCTTCAGTCCCATTCCTGTTTTCTGTAAAAAATCTTCAACCCCTCGGGGCTTCACAGGATCTGGTACCCACCACTTCCCAGGAAACCAGACGTTGGTTACTGAACTATGGCAGAAAATAACAAATGAGGGTCCTTCCCTCTCAACAAGTGATTGCTGGAGCCAGCCCAGTGGTGCTGAGGGTTGAGGTGCTGGACACCACACCACGCGCCACGCCAGTGACCCGTGTTCAGAAGCAGACTCGGTCACCGGGTCAAGTAGGGGAAGGAGAGGATTGAGCATCCAGAGGACTGTTCTTCTCTCCTGGGGTGCGTTGAGGGCACAACTCACTGCACTAGCAGCTCCCAATGGAAACTGGGAGGGATGCAGTGCTAGTGAACCAGAACATGGGGTTAGGGATCGGTGGACAACCTGTGACCGTGCATGGGAGCATGCGTGTTTGCACTGGACATCATTGCACATCCAATCCCTAGGGGAATTACAGCTGGAAACCCCTCCTTGCAGCAGCATGAAGCCTCCAATGGTTGATCTGGTCTGGGAGGGTCAAACAAAGCCTGACGGCTGGGGCAAGGGCCCTAGGGTGATGCGGTCTACTCTCCCGGTTCACCCTCCTGCCAGGGGAGGCCCCTCCATAGGGTGCATGCTACGGTCATCCTCACCTTGGTGTGGCTGCAGTGGAGGCTGGCTCTCCAACCAATTGAGTGACTGCATACATAGCTGACAGGGGTAAGTACACCTCGCTGCAGAGAGAGAGATAAAGTCTACAAAAAAAACAAGTGATCGCTGGACAGAGTACCATTTACTATAGAACTCTCAGTTTAAATTCTGACTTCAGACTATTGACTGCTCAAAAACAGCTGCAGGCACAGTGTAGCTTATGCTGCTGTGAAAGTTTCAAACTCCATGACATTATCCCCTGCCCTAGCAGAGCTGAGCAGATGATGATGCAATGTTTTACAGAGCGCTTTTAAACCTTCTGACACTGCCTAAGCTATCTTCCTGATCTAAAACTGATGGGATCCTAGTAACCCCAGGCACTGGTCAGTTACAGACATAACCCTGGGACATACCAGTGCTGATTGGAAGGGCAGGGATTCAGAATCACCAATTCTAACAGATTGAGATCTACTCTCAAGGTAGGAGTCAAACTAGTTAGTTGCAGAGACAGAGAGCCCCTGTGCCTTGAGCTTGTCAAGGAGGAGGGGGTGGGCAACAGTGTTGAAGGCTTTGGCCAAGTCAACAAAGATACCGGAGGAGATGAGGCCCTGATCCATGCCTGAGAGAATGGAGTCAGTAAGTGAGAGGAGGGAGGAAGTGGTGGAGTGGTGTTTACAGAAGCCAGACTAGAAAGGGGGTGGAAAAGGAGAAAGAATCAAGGAAAGGGGAAAGTTGAGACAATACAGTGTGTTCTTGTAGTTTAGCTATGGTGTGGAGCAGGGAGATGGGGCGGTAGTTGCCAGGGCTGGAGGAGTCACCTTCTTTAGGGAGATGTGTGACGTGGCATGTTTTCAGAAGTCAGGGACAGAAGCAAGGGAGAAGGAGAGGTTGAGAAGGAAGGTGACTGGGAGAGCAATGGCAGTGGTTGAGAGGTGTAGGAGTTTGGGGTTGAGCCCATCAGGGCTCCTACCCTTGAGAGGGTTGAGAGCCAAGAGAGTCTTAAAGGAAGCAGCAGGAGTGACAGGAGAGAAGGAGAAGGAGACAAAGTGGAGGAAAGGGGGCAGGGGGAAGGGAGGGGGTTAAGGGAAGAGTGGCAAGAAGGGAGGAGGCACAGGAGGTGAAGAATGAGTTGAACTCTGGGTCAACAGAAAGGGGGTCAGAAATGAGGGTGTCACCCACCTTGAAGACAGGGGAGGAGGACTGAGTTGAGGTAGAGAGCTTGGATGACCTACCAGAAGTTGGAGGGGTGACTAAGTTTGTTCTGGAAGGTGGAGGAAAAGTACTCAACCTTGGCAAGCCTGGTGGCTTTTGTACAAGCATTCCAGAGGGCTCAGTACCTGTTTAGATCAACCAGGGAGCCAGAGGACTTATGAGTCTTCCAGGCCAGATCCCATGCACATAGGCAGGCCAGTAATTCAGCTGAGATCCAGGGAAGGTGGGAACCACAGACCCTGGTTTTCCTGAGGGGCATGCAGATTCCAGATTGACATGAATTTGGATGAAAGTAGTTGAAGGCAGAGTTGATGTTACTGGTAGAAGAGATGGGGGACCAGTCGGATGCAACCAAGTCTGCATGGAGTGAGAACAAGTCCAGCGACTGGAAGGACCAGATCTGGAGAATCTGGAGGATTTTAGCGGGGCTTTGGGGTGATGAATTTTGTGCATACAGTAGACCATATGATGGTCGCTAAGGGCACCAGGGAAGGTGCCAGCAGCAGTGATATAATGAGGGTGAGAGGCAAGGGATAATTGAGGCATCTAGGATTGTGTCAGGTTGGGTCTGTGATCAGTTAAATAAGTTGAAGAGACTTGATATTTTGGCAGAGTTTCAGTTGTGAGGAGGAGAGCCAATTAATATTAATGTACCCAAGGATGAGTAGTTCACCAGATGAGGCATGAGTGGAGATTGTGGTAAGGAGCTCCATGACTGATGAGGGGGATAGGCCAGGGCAGCAGCACCAGCCACGAAAATAGGGAGGTAGAGTTTGAGAAGGAGTAGTTCATATGCAGAGGGGGAGGTGACAGAGTGCAGGAGTAAATTGGATGGTAGAAGAGAGGTAGATGGCAACTCCACCTCCCTTCTTTGTGCGACCCCTCCTGGTGAGGGTGTACCCAGGGATGTTGATGTCGGAATCAGGGATCTTGTGGGAGAACCAAGACTCCAGGATTGTTAACACATCAGATTGTAGAGTTACCATGAGAGGTTGCAGCTGATGTATCTTGGAGAGGAGGCTTCAAACATTGATATGATTCACTCTCAGCCCTTTGGGGAGACGAGGGTGGGGAGAGTGCATGGATGGGATGGGGCTCAATATCACCTGCCATGAGGAACAGCAGCAAGATAATGAATATGACAGGGTTAGAGATGCATTTGCATGATGGGTGAGGAGGAGAGAGGAGATGGGGGGAAGAGGGGTGGGTGGAAAAGAAGATCTAAGGGTTTCCAGGTGGAGCCTAGAAGAGGAGGAGGAGAGGAGGATGGAGGAACCAGAGAGCCAGGGGGAATGGAAGGGAGAAAGCAGGAGGAAGGGAAGGGAGGAGAAGGAGAGGGGGAGGGAGAAGGGGAGAGGGAAAGGAAAGCCAGCAGGAGGGAGAGAGGCTTGGGAAAACAGGAGGGGAAGGAAAGGGAAGGTGATAAGCAACATACAGTATTAGAAGGCAGGAGGCAGAGGGATCAAAACTTGATATAGAATGGGGGGGGGTGGAAGGAGGGATTGAGTAGGCACAAAGACCAGGTGAAGGGACAGGTAGAACAGGAGCAGCACAGTGGTAAAAAGATAGGGTGACCCTATATAGGGTGTCTCTTCAGTTGACAAAAGTAAAGGGGAAGGAGAGTGATGACAGACAGGCTGAGGGATTGGGATTTGTATAGAATTGGGGGAGGAGGGAGGGAGGGATTGAGTGGGCAAGAAGAACAGGTGAGGGAGCAGGTAGAATAGGAGCAGCACAGTGGTAAAAAGATAAGAGGACCCTATATAGGGAGTTTGTGCAGTTGACAAAAAGTAAGGTGGAAGGAAGGAGACGGATGACAGCCAGGCAGAGGAGGGGAGAGATCTGTTGGAAGGTGGTGGAGTAGCACAGTGAGGGAAAGATAGGGGGACCCAAGATAGGGAGTAGGGTTACCACCTGTCCCAATTTTTGCAGAAAAAAAGCTAGGATGCAGTGCACCACTGCGAGGGGGGTGCTCCTACGGTGGTAGCAAACCTCAGACAATACTGTATGTGAAGGAAGAAATAGGAGCAACTCCAGACAAGTATAAGTTTAACTTCATAGGATTTATTTCTGCCAAAAAATAAATGACCAGGATCCCCTGTGCTTCGGTGTACTAGCCTTCAAGGGGATATTCGCAGGACAGTCCTGATTTGGGCAGGTGTATCCTGCAAAAAAACATGAAAAATATTACATGTCCTGCGATTATAGTAGAACTTTTTTTTTTTCTGACTTTCTTCTAAGTCAGGAGTTCTCACACTTTGTCATAATGAGCCTCCCCCAAGCCTTGGAAAAGATCTTGAGCCTTCCCCTAATATAGAAATAATTTTGGGCCTCCCCATGGTTAGAACAACTATCATACTTTGCACATTACAGGAAGAATACAATGAAGTGCATTTGAGTAGCTGAGTTTATTCTCATTTTATTGACGCTGTTATTCTCCCTCTCTATAACCCCCCTCCCCAGGTCAGCCTACTCGCTCCACACTTCTGACGTTTGGAACCTATTTACCCCTCGTTGCAATACCTCCATGAGTCAGACTGTTTTTTTTGTCAGTTTTAGCCTGCTCTTAAACACCTTCTTGGGGACCATTTTGCTCCCTCCTGGCTTTGCTTCTAGTATCTCTCTGCTTAGCCTTTGTATTTGTGCTTTTCTGCAGCCAGTATAATGGGTCAATTGTTATCTTGTTCCTATTCATTTGTATTATTTTGCATTTTGTTTTGCACAGTTTCAAAGAATTGTATTTCCTCCATTCAGCTTTCCCCCATGTCATACCAGGAAACAAGTGTTTGTTGAGCTTGTTTTCCTGGTAACCATTTTTTACATAAATTCACTTGCCATTATTCGTTTTCAGTTTGCGGCATCCTTTGACACAAAGCATCTAAAACTTGACATTTCAGTGTTGTACATTTTAAGGCTTGCTTGAGCCTCCCCTGGAACAGGTTGGGGCCTCCCATGCAAGGCTGGCCTCACCATTTGAGAAACCCTGTTCTAAGTGTTGCAAAAAATTTAAATACCTAAAAATGATTAGAAACACTAGAAACAACTAAAAAATGACAATACTTAAGTCTTAATTCTGAGTATTTAGAGAAAACACGTCTGTTGCATTGGTCTAGGTTACATATTGTCCTCCGAAAAGTCATGTTTCAGTAAGAAATGTCCCACTTTGGACTTCTTAAAAGGTGGTAACCCTAAAAGGGAAGAGGGAAGAAGGAAGGGGGATAACAGTACCAGCGAAGCAACACAGTGGAATGGGAGGAGGGGTACATTGGTAGAAGATAGGGAGACCCAAAAAGGGAGTTTGTGCAATTGCTGAATGAAAGGGAGAGGGAAGAGTGAAAGCAGGCAGGGGATAGGGGAGGGAAGAAAAGGCAGACAAGAGGTTAGGATTAGGTCAAGCAGGTAAGGAGTTGAGATGAGAAGCTGAAGGAAGAGACCTAGTAGGGGACAGGGAAACTAGGTGGATGGAGTGCAGAAGATGACAAATAAGTAGCGAACAAGAACACAAGCTGGGTTACAATGATTAAGCAGGCAGTAATGATATATAGGCAACACAATTAATGAAGGCAAAATGATATATAAGTAGAAATAAACAAATTAAAGAAGGCAATGATGTGAGGAGTGTACATAAATTTACAAGGCAACAGTAATATATCAGCAGCGAGGAAAGGATTGAAAGACCAAGAGCTCAGTATAGAACTATACTAGGGTATGCAGACTATAGCCTGTAGTGACATAATCATGAGACAAACTAATCATGAGCAGATAAGTGACAATTGTCTAAGTGACCTTACATAGGCTGAACATTGGACAAGACACCGGGGTATAGAAGAGCAGAATTGCCAGCAGACCAGCTGATTACCAGCCAACACTGGCAGACTCGAGGCAGACAACTGTCTTTAGCGCTTACAATCCTGTGCACAAATGGGCCACTTGTAGGTCAGTTAGTAAAATACTGGATGTTGGTCACTGATTGGCTGGATGGAGGGGAAGATGGACCTGCTTCGCGACAACGGCTGGTGGCTGTGAGGGCTCTGGTGCTGGTGATCGGTGGGGGGAGGGTGTCCTTGTGCTGCAACAGCACTCATTCATGCCCCCCCTGTGGCTGATCTGGTGGCCAAGTGAGCTGAAAAAGGCTCACAGTCCAGGAAAAAGCAAAGTCCCTTTGTTTGAAATCGGTGGGCTTTTCCTCTCTGCCTCACAGTCTCGATGCTGGTCCCTGATTGGCTAGACATAGGGGGAAGGTGAACCTGCCTTCTGACAATGGCTGGCAGCTGTGAGGGCTCTGGTGCTGGTGATCGGTGGAGGAAGGGTGTCCTTGTGCCGCAACAACACTCGCTCGTGACCCCTCTGTGGCAGATCTGGCAGCTGAGTGAGCTGGAAAAGGCTCACTGTCCAGGAAAAAGCAAAGTCCCTTTGTTTGAAATTAACAGGCTTTTATGCTCTGCCTCACAGTCCTGATGTTGGTCCCTAACTGGCTGGACAGAGGGGGAAGGTGGACCTGCCTCCTGACAATGGCTGGCAGCAATCTTTCTCCTCCCAGCTACAGGGTCAATCTGTCCAAATCAGGACAGGGAACACTACAGCAGTGTATTACATGGAACAAGCAGGGGAGAACAAGATCCTCAAAACTGTGCACAGAAGCGATGATCTGGGACTTGGCATATTCCTTAGAGGCAAACATATTAACAGTGTATCTGCTAGGCAAAGACAGTGCCCTAGCAGAGTCCCTAAGCAGAATCAGCCAGGGAAATCGTGAATGGGTCTTAAGCCAGCAGGTTCTTGCCACACTGTTCAGAAGGTGGGGCACTCCCAATACAGACCTGTTCACATCTTGGGAGAACTATCACCTCCCACAGTTTTGTTGCACAGCATCAACCAGAAAGACAATCCTAGGGGATGTCCTGGTACTGGACTGGACAGGGGGGTCCCTGTATGCCTTCTCACCATTCCCACTCATTTAGAAAGTACTCCTGAAACTCAGGAGGGAATCTGCAACAATGACCCTATTAACTGCAGACTGGGACAGACAGGCTTGTTACTTCATGCCCCTGGTCCTGTCCAGCAAGAATCCAATCAGTCTGCCACTCAGTCACACTCTGCTGACTTTGTCCCAGGACAGAATAACATTCCAGAAACTCAGGACCCTACGCCTGAGGGCATGGTTCTTGAGAAGTTAGAATTTTCTGGACTGGATCTTTCAGAGGAAGTCCTGAAAGTACTTAGGGTCTCAAGGAAGCCCACCATCAGGAAAGCATATTCCTCTAAGTAGAAAAGGTTTTCTTACTGGTGTTCCCCCAGAAAAATAAACCCAGTAGAGGCAGGGTTGCCTATAATTCTGGAATGCCTAGTGCACCTACAGTCATTAAGCCTACAGCTTTCAACTTTAAAGGTGCACTTAGCAATAGTATCAGCGTACAGATCAGCTGGTAAGAGAAAGTCTTTGGCCTCACTACCCATTTTCAAAAGGCCTATTAAGGGCCTCAGCCATTTATACCCACCAGTGAGAGAACCTGTCCGACCTTGGGACCTCAATGGATGCTTTACCCAGCGTCATACGTCTCAACCTCTCAGAATTAAAAATCATAGCACTGGCTTTCAAAAATCAAAGCAAAGGGCCAGAATGTGTAGCACTTTCTTATTTTAAACAATAATATGCCTGCAAATAGTGGGCCCCATATAGTCAGCAATAAGGAATGTTTCTCTAAACTTAGTTCAATGATTTAATAGTTTGTGCATCCATAAATAGCTCTAACGTTATTAAGAACATCAGTAAACCTATATAGAGCAAGGGTAAATTTGAGTGCGACAATCATAGCGCTATGCAAAATTCATAGCAGTTGAGACATATGCCCAGCGTATGGAGGCTTCCTTCGAGCACGTGGAAACTGATGATCTGAAATATGTCACATGAAAAACTAGATTCCTGGTTGCAATGATCTCTGCTAGAAGGTGAACAAAATGAGTGGTTTGATTTATTTTATTGGGCCAACAGATAATTTTTACGAATTGTTTAAGCTTTCAGAATACACAAAGTCCTTCACTGGAAACATGGCAGTTAAGGAATGATAACACTTGAAAAGCTCAGACCACAATTAGTAAAACCCTTCACATCTGGACATGGACATCTTATCTGATAGATAAGGTTTAAGGCATAGGCTGAAACCAGAGTACAGGCCAGTCCTACAAATTCTAACAAAATGGAATGCATTTGACAGCATAATTATGAAAAAAAAAGAGAGAGAGAGAAAGTGTGTGTGTGTGTGTGTGTGCATGTTTCTGTGTGGTTAGCACAGCAGTATTTCTGTGTGTATGACGCTGAGAAGAAAACAGCAACTGGAGTTCAGATTGTGTAATGTGTCATAAAACCAAGGTCCGTATTCATACCACAAATAGCTGTATTAAGAAGGTAAATAAATTTGACCTCATACACTCGCCTCTCATGTGTATTCCTGAAGTACCCCTTAAGAACTAGGACAGACATGTCAGAAATTAAGTGACCAGATTGAGAAAAACGTTGTCCCACTGGTTTTACAGTATTTTACATTTTAATGTCATGTCTATGTGAGTTCATTCGGGTTTGAACGTGTTGTCTGGTTTCCCCTACATAACCTATATGTGGACATTTCTGGAATTGAATGTAATAAATGATGTCCATAGATGTACAGTACATGTATAATTCCCTTGTATCTTGAATTCTTTATTCTGGGGGATTCTGATAGAATCTGAGGTGGAAATATGCTCACATGTCTTACATTTAGGAGCTATTGCAAGGTTTAGTGCCACCCAGTGTTCTGTTGTTTTGGTCAAGTATCAGTTTGCTCCTGACAATCAGGTTAGATAAATTAGGTGGCTGATGTTTGAAAGACAGTAAAGGTCGTTCTTGGAAGATTTCAAGGTGTCATCTTCACTGAATATTGGTTGGAGGTCCCTGATGATTTTACATAAGGGCTCAAGGGTATCCAGTTGATGGTAGCCTTTTCTTGAAATTGTAGGAGTTGTTCTTTTGGCATAAGTGTGGCACGTGCCACAGCTCTGTCAATTTCTCTGCTAGGAATGTAAGTGAATTGCAAACAATCTACACAGAGCCAAATTATATAATCCCTCATAGGTATAAGGTAGTTCCTAGAACCAAAAGAAGATTCCTACCTAAAGTGGTATCTGAATTCCACCTGCATCAGTCACTGACCCTCCCTGTATTCTTTCCAGAGCATTCCAGTCCATGTCAGGGCAAGTTGCAAAGCATGGACCTAAAGCAAGTCCTGACTTCCTACATGGACCAGACAAAAGAGATCTGGTCCCAGAGTACCCAGCTTTTCATTACCTATGGTGAGGCTGACAAAGGCAAACCAGCTACAAAGAGATTTGTCTCTCGCTGACTAGTCTTTTCGCTTCAGTTCTGCTGTGAAAAAGCTGGAAAAATGCCACCAAGAGACTTAAGGTCACACTCTACACTCTGTAACATCCTCAATGCATCCCATTGTTAGACATTTGCAAATCAGCTACCTGGAAAACAATGCACACCTTCACAAAATACTGCTGCTTGGACATACAGTCCAGAAAGGGTGCCAGCTTTGGAACTGCTATCTTGCAGAACCTTTTTCCTAATTAACTTCTGGACCCTACCTCCTAAGGTACTGCTACTGTGTCTGCATAATGTGCAGGGGCATCATTAGCCTGAAAAATGGGAGCATGTGCCCCACTAGTATAGGCTGGTGCACTCCCAACCTTTTTCTCCACCCTTGCATTAAATTACATGGGCACTAAGAGCTGCCCTGCCCCCAAGTCTCAGTACCGCCCTCTCCCACTCCCGCTGTAGTCCTGGCTGTCTGACTCCGTCTGATCTATCTCCTGGCTTCTTCTCACTGCCTGTCAGTCAGGGCAGGATTTACCACTTCCTGCATGCCGTGTCTTGGCAAGACAGGTCTGGCTGGTGACTGCAACTGCTACATACTGGCGCAAAATTCAAATTCGGCACTTTAGCAGGCCAGACTGCTTTGCCCTGGACTGAGAATCTCATCCTCAGTTGTTTTTTTTTTCTCCAGTTGACCACTGAAGAGGCTGTCAGGTGAGAGGCTGGGATCGGCATGGGGGGAAGGGGGGCAGGGACAGTAGCTCAAGCTGTGGACGCTGCAGTACGATCAGACTAGATAGACCAAATGGACTCCTTCTTCTGGCTTCTTTGTATGTTTGTATGTATGTCTCTTTCGGCCCAGTTCATTTTGCAGTTTCCTAGCCAGTTCTATAATCGAGAAGCTCCTCCGTTTGCAGCAAGCGTTGCGCTCCTACTGTTGATGCCATTGCTTGGTGACAGTACACACAGTATGAAAATGACGGCAGGAGGCTCCGTGCACCAGAATGGGATTTTCACCCACTTGTACCATCACCCCTAGCAACAGTAGCAGCCCCATAAGGAGGCTGACCCCTGACCCCAGATTACAGAAAGAGACCCCTGGAGGCCCTGGCCAAGGCCAGCAGCACAAAAAGGACCAACATCAGAGATGAGAGGCAGACACCATGCATAACAGCTTTATAGTATTAACTGGGGATGATGATGAGAGAGATTGGGGGGGGGGTTAGACACCTGGTAGCAGCAGCATCCTACGATTGCATTCCTGTCAAACACTAGATAAATGTTTACTTTTCTTGTAACAGGACAGAAATATAATGATAAGAAATGTTTACGCTGCTGTGCTCTTAACTATCATCCCCCCTGAAATTTTTTGGGAGGGGGTGATAGTTGGGAGCACAGCAGCGTAAAAATGATTTTTTTTTAAATATATCGCCGTAACCATTTTTCGCAGTGCGTGTACAGTAATGGTAATGTAGCATATTCTGAAATGACAAGCCAGTGCTAATGTCATGGAGTCATGACTGGCAGATATTCTGATACTATAATACAGTAAAATTAGCAATTGCCCATAGAAGACCTGAAGGCCGGAGGCACCGGAATTGAAAGGATAAGGTGACGGGAATAAAGTGTGAACTTTATAGATAATATGTAGTAATCTCATTTGAATTTCATTGAAAATTATATGTATTTCAAATTACAGATCGTAGAATAGTTTATCAACTATCAGTGAGGTCATTTAAAAATTTGATTTAAAATTATAAAAACAGCACAGTCATCTGTTCATAAATAGTAGCAGCATTTAAAAAGCAGAAACATTCCCTTTTAAAATATATCAGTATTATTGCAGAGGATTAAAGTCTGGCCCACCATTTAGAATCTGCCCATATTAGGATGTGAGTGGGAGCAGAGGAGCTAACTTTCAAAGGTGCAGTGCACAGTCAGCATGGTGCAAAGTCTACTAGCACAGTGCTAACTGCTCCAATATGTTGTCTGCTGCTTTACATTTATTGCAAGATATCCGTTGGAAATTATTATTTTTTTCTCTATTTGATCCTTTTTATTATAAAAAAGAAGAAACTAATTATTGCCTTTCTGTATGCCAAGTGTTAGAAATTTGTATGAACAAAAAGTGTTAAAGATTAAGGCCCCCATTTTCACAGGAGATGCGCAGCAAATCCTGGCATAAGACGGAGATGAGCCATGCATCTCAACAAATGCTCCGAAGAGCGATATTCTAAGGGGGGAGGTGGGCCACCAATTGCGAATGGGCCATGGCCCAAATATAATGTATGTGGCCCATGTAGAGGGGGCGTTCCCATGAATGTGCTGCATATGGGAACATTCAGAAATGATGAGCCACCCAAGTGCAAGAAATGTGGGGGGCAAAGATAGGCTGAAAAAAGCTGGCCTAAATCGTTCAGCCACCCACCCACAGGCAGGCTGCGAAAGAGCAGACACGTGCACAGCAGCCTGCCAGCTCTGGTGGTGTAGTGGTACCCCTCCATCCCAGGAGCCTGATGTAATTCCTTAACACTGTCCCCCCCTTTCCTGAGTGGTGTTGCCCCAGCCTAGTTCACTGTTCAAACTAGAATCCCGTCCGACCCCATATCCATAGTGTAGTGTGGCCCCTCCCATCCCAGATTTCTATGTAAAATATAATAGTCGCATCCCCCATTTTCCATAGTGTAGGGTCCTGCCTCCCATCCCCAAATCTGAATATGCATAATATAATATGCATCCCCCATCCATTTCCCATTGTAGAGAGTACTACCCCTCCCATCCCCTATCCCCAATGTCACAAATAAATAAGTATCCCTGCGGTATTTCCATAGTGTAGTGGCCCCTCACCCCATCTGGATGGGACCCCCCCACACCGCTCACCCCCAAACCAACTGGATCTAGCAATTGACTCAGCCCTCTACACACCACCATGGCCAGCAGCCGATTGAACAGTCAATGACGGGGTACTGTGCATAGCACACGCTAACCAATGAGCATGTGCTTGGTTCAGTACTCAGACAGTGACCGTTCAGTCGGCAGCTGGCTGTGGTGGTGTGTGGAGGGCTGAGCCAGTCACTGGTTCCGTTTGGGTTGGGGGTCCATCCAGACGGAGTGGGGGTCACTACACTATGTAAATACCGAGGGTATTTATTTTGTGACATTGGGGATCAGGGATGGAGGGGAGTACTTTCTAATGGGAAACGGGTGGGGGATGCATATTATATTATGTATATTCAGGACCGGGGATGGAGGGGAGTACTTTCTACAATGGGGAAACGGGTGGGGATGCATATTATATTATGTATATTCAGGTTCGGGATGGAGGTCTCTACACTATGGAAAACAGGGGATCACGACTATTATATTTACATTGGGTATCGGGATGGGAGGGACATGTTACATTATGGATATGGGTTAAGACGGGGATTCTAGTCTGAACGGGGATCGGGGCCGAAAGGGGATAACACTTGACTACTGGGGCAGACAGGGGATGGCACTCGGGCTCTCCTGTGGACTGGGCTGGGCGGGGGCTTGCACGACGCATTCAGCTGGGTGCAGCTATGCTAATGAGCTCATAATGAGCATGCATGGGGCCCGGTTGTGCCGTGTATGCCCAATGAGCTGATTTGCATGTTTCAGCTGAATATCACCCTTGGGGGGAATAGCGCATCCAGATATGCACCACTCAGTCCACCATTGGCGGTGTTCAGCCCTGTCCATGGATGTACTGTGCCCACCATGGTAGCCGCCTGCTTTGTGCCATGCTTCCAGGGTCCCATTTTCAAACAGGTTGCGCGATCTGTACCAGTCGCGCACACTGTTTGAACATTGCAACAGTGCCGGCTGGTGCATCTGTTTTGCTCAATCCAGTGTTATGCATGCGCAACCGGCCGGCACTGAATATGTCCCCCTAAATGTATTTAGACAATATAAAGAATATGTTTTCATGCTCTCTGGATGATGGTGGTGTGTAATATTACACAGATGTTATCAGGATGCATGGGGAGATTTTCATTTTGCTGAGAATGTGTCATAGTGTTTTCCTGTTACTACTAGGCACATGTTTTTGGTACACAACTTTTTGTTTTGTTTTGTTTTTGGTAACCGGGTAAGGCCCACTAGGCACAAGTGCCTGTTTTCAGGGGCAACCTGGGAGCACTGGGCGTTTAAGTGACTTGCTCAGAGCCACACAGTATGCAAGTGGAGGTTGTGAGAATCAAACTCAGATCTGGTCTGCTGAATGTACCAAGCTCGTTCACATCTCATTCCTCTAACCTCTAGGCTATACTGCCAGCCCTCCGCACACCACCATGGCCAGCAGCCGACTGAACAGTCAATGACGGGGTACTGTGCATAGCACACGCTAACCAATGAGCATGTGCTTGGTTCAGTACTCAGACAATGACCGTTCAGTCATCCTGTCTCATGTACATCAGGAACTTGCTACTTGAATTTCTTAAATTCATCAGTGGATGCTTGTTGATTATTTAAAACTTTTTTTTTTTTTGAACTTCAAGCTTTATTGTTCCATGGAACAAGTAATACTGTTACTACATTCCATTCCATTATTATTTCAGATCATTCCAACATAGTGCAAGTAGCATACAGGTTTAATTCATGTCCTTTTTCTCTTCTTTACCTTATAGGTCGAAATGTCCAGATCTTTCCTTTTTGGAGTTTTGCTGTTGGAATGTACCAGATACATTTATTCCAACTGTCCACGTACCTTACATTGTTTTACCATTAAACATTTCAAAAGAAAGAACAAACTTTTAATTAAAATACACAGTTAAACTCAAACTGTTTGACTGATGTTTCCTTTTGTCTATTTTGTTTCTTTCTTTGTGGTTTTTTTTGTGTGTTATCTATTTATCTCCCCTGCGACCCTCTCCTACCTCTCCTTCAGGCCAATTTGCCAAGGACACTCACCTCTCGCTCATCTCCTCTGCCAATCCTGACCCCTCATCGCAGCCACCTCAGGGTGACCCGACGTAACCCTTGTGTTGGTTGGGTCCTCCTCTTCCAAGGAGAAATGGCCTATCGGCCCAGGCATTGGCCCTGGGTGCTGCTATGGTTGGGTCGGCTGTTGCGGAGTTCAAAGCACACTGGTCCAGGCGGCCATCATCCGGTGGGAGGAGATGCTGTTTTCAGTTTTTCCTCCAATTTCCCCCTAGTTGCACTGCCTCTGAGCTTCCCTGGTCTCCACTGGGGGCCGCTACAGAGCGACACTGATCCCCAACCCATCCCAGGAGAGGAGAGCAGTCCTCCGGATGCTCAGTCCTACTCCTTGCCCTGCTGACCCTCCAGCACCCAAGTCCATTCCCGAACCCGGGTCACCGGTGTGGTGTGAGGTAAGGCACCAGCGCATCAGCCCTCTGCGACACCGGGCTGGCTCTTTCTTTGTTTTAAGTACAGTACAACATACCTAAAGTGATCTATCCCTTTTCCCTGCAAACTGAATCAAGTGTTATTTAATTCTGTACTTGTGTAGAGACCTGTTGAGACGGGATGGTAATGCCCTCCCTCTCTTCTATAAGTTTCTTAAAAGGAAGCCATACCCATTGAATTTATCTGTCTGGAGGCAAAGCTTCGCTGTAAGCCTTTCTTCCCTTTGTATAATCTTGATAATATCAATCCAATCCTGGACCATTGGTGGCTCTGGAGAGAGCCACCTTCTGGTGAGAGCTTTGCCTGCTGCCACTAGCAATGACCCATGAAATGATTTCTGACCATTAGTACTCCTTCTCTGGGGGGTACCCAGGATCATGTGCTCGATGGAAGGAGTATCGATCCCCATCATCTTACTATATATTTCTTTCACCTCTGTCCAGAAAAGCCTGATTATGGGTCAGTCCCAGAATATATGATAGTGTGAGCCAACTAGTCCACACCCTCTCCAGCAAAGCTCTGACCCTATGGGATTAAAATGTTTGATTTTTGAAGAGGTATTAAAAAACCTGCTTGTGAGTTTCCATCTAAACTCCTTCCAGTTTGGGGATGCTGATGTGCGAAAGATTCCCTCCCAGATCCTTTCCCATTGTTGGTCCCCTAGTGCCCCGTCCATCTCCCTCTCCCATGTTTTTTGACATTTAGGTGTGTATCTTCTCTTACTATCTGTATATATTCTAACCAACTGGGATATCAAGTGTCCCTCTCCTAGGTTAGTAACTGCTCTCCTAATTAGGTTTTCTATAGGGTGAAGATCCTGTTGAATTCTCTGTTTATTAATATCTGTATGTATAAAGGTCACTACTTGAAGGTATCGGAAGAAGTGAGATTTCACTATTCCAAACTCCTTCTGGATTTGTGCAGAAGTTTTAATTTGGTTATGAGCCATGAACTGGTTAAAATAGGAGAGACCATATCATGGAATTTGAAATATGAATGGTCTTGTCGAGGAGACAGCTTGAAATACTCTGAAATATTTGTCCGATAGGAAAGTGATTGTGTTATGTTAACTTCTCTCTTAACTTTTCCCCATACCTTATAAAGATGTTCCTGCCAGGGATTAGATAGCTTTACCTTGACTAAGGTTTTCAGCTGAGCTGTAAAATCTATTCCAGGCCCACCATTGGCAGTAGCGCCATCGTCCATATGTACCCAGACATTACCTGGATGCTTCTTAAGGTGTGCCACCCATGGTGTTATCTGAGCCATCTTGCAGTAAAGTTTTAATTTGGTAACCCCAACCCCCGAGATTTTGGCTTCTGAAGCTTGTTTCATACTGTTCTATGTTTTCTGTGGTTCCACACAAACCCGTGTAGAGCCTTATCTAATTTTTTCCAATCCATTGTGGGTATGTTGAGGGGTAGAGAGCTAAAGAAAAACAAAAACCGTGATAGAATGTTCATCCTAATGGATTCTGTTCTACCCATTAATGATAGAGGCAAAAGGTTCCATCTTTGCAGGTCCTCACATACTTCCTGTATCAATTTATCATAATTAACCTTATATAAGCGTGACAGGTTTAATGGGATTTGAATTCCCAAGTATCTAACACTGTTCGACACCCATTTAAAGGGTAGGGTCTGTGTCGACTCTGCTGTCTGGGAACCACTCATCAGTAAGACCAGTTTTATCATAATTAACTTTGAAGCCTGCGATCTCACTATATCTTTCTAGAATGTTTGCCAGTTCAGGGTAGGTTACCACTGGGTTTTGCAGATATAACATTGTATCATCTGCATACAATGAAATGCAGTTTTCTTCCCCCATTTTAATTCCCTCTAGTCTTGGGTCTGTCCTAATACGTTCTGCTAATGGCCCCATACTCAGAGCGAATGGCAAGGGTGATGGGGGGCGGCCCTGCCTTGTGCCCCTTTGTATCTCTATTTTGTCTGACACTATACCGTTTACTTTCACCTGGACCATTGGAGATTTATATATAACTTTCACCCAATTCAAAAATTTCTCTCCGAAGCCAAATTTATGTAGTATCTTTTGTAGGTACTCCCATCAAAGGCAGTCAAACGCCTTTTTGGCATCCAACGTTATCGCTGCTTGCTGAACCTTTGCCTGTTTACCGATCTGCAGAATATTTAAACATCTTCTAATGTTATCTTGAAGATGTCTCTGGGGACAAAACCTGCTTAGTTGGACCAAGGTAGGTAATATTTTATTCAGTCTGGAGGCTAGAACTTTAGTGAAAATTTTTGAATCAACATTTAATAATGAGATCGGTCTGTAGGAGGCACTATGCTCTGGGGATTTTCCATCCTTGGGAATTACAGATATCAAGGCCTGCCATGTGTTAGGAAAATCATCTGTACTCTCACAGGAGTTAAACATATTTGTCAGTTGGGGAATCAACTACTCTGCAAACGTTTGATAAAATTCTATAATATAGCCGTCCAGCCCTGGGGACTTGCCCTTCATCTCTTTCATTACTGCGGTCACTTTTGCTGTAGTGAATGAGGCATCCATTGCTGCCTTATCTGCTTCTGAAAGCTTGGGCACAGTAATCTCCCCCATAAATCTATCTGTTTTCATTAACTCGATCTGTATTTACTTCATCAGAATACAGAGTAGCATAGTAGTACCTGAAAACCTCTGCTATCTCTTTCGAGGTATATACCTCAGTATGTGGTACCCCCCCTCTAGCTTTTTGAGTTTTTTAACATATCTCTCTGCCTGGAGTTTCCATAATCGGAAGGCTAGCAGCCGTTCTGCATTATTCCCCTGCTCATAGTACTTTTGACTTGCAAAGTGCAATTTTCCTTCCACTTGTCTGTCTAATATTTCCTGCAGTTCCTTCCTGACCCATTGCAATTCTTCTCCTACCTTCCCTTGGTCTGTTATTTTATGTTCCCTCTCTAGCTGGGCTAACCTCTTTTCCAATACAATTTGTTTCTCCTGGCATTGTCGTGTCAGCCTAGATGACTATGAAATTATTTTCCCTCTTAATGTGGCTTTTAAGCCATCCCAATACCATTTGCATCCAGCCTCATCTGGCTTATTATAATATTGGTAGTCTTCAATGGCAGATTTGATCTGTTCTCTAAATTCCTCCCTTTCTAATAATGAAGCGTTGTCACCATGTAGTGACTCTATCCCAGTTCCCCATCTTGAGATGTAAAAATACTACTGCATGATCTGAGATCCACTGGGGTTGAATAGTACTGTCCTGTATCCTATGTCTATCTACCTGACTGCACAAGAAAAAATCTATTCAGGAGTACATCTGATTGGGGTTAGAATAAAAGGTGAAATCTTTGAAATTCGGGTTCAAGTCCTGCCACATGTCCACAAGCGCTAACTCTTTGATCCCCCCTCTGACTACTTTACTCATATTTTTGTTTGTTACAGGGTTCTGAGAGGAATGGTCCATTACAAGATTAAGAACACAGTTGAAGTCTCATCCAATCAAAATCATTCCCTCCCCCAACTCTATCTTCCCAAACAATTTTGTGTAAAATGAAGAGTTGTCCTTGTTTTGGGCATACAAGTTAATGAGATGTATCTTATGTGAAAGCAATTTCCCAGAAACTATCACCCCTTCCCACCATCCCCTCATGAGACTTCCAAAACTATCTCTAGAGGGAGACCCCTTTTGATAATTATCACTGTCTCTGCTCGTTTCCCTTTAGGGTGAGAGGAACTCAATACATGCCTCACATGTGATCTTTTTAATTTTCCATGTTCCAAGAGGGTTAATCTTATTTTCTGCAGAAACCCGATATCTATATGCACTTTCTGAAAGTAGTGTAATATCTTCGTTCTCTTTATCAGATAATTAATACCCTGAACATTCAGGGTTGCAATCTTGAGGGATCCCATTTATGTTAGGCACAGGACATACCCTTTATCCCACTGTTCCCTCCTCTTGCTATATTTGTCTTTATTGTTCACCACCTTCCCTTGTCTGTTCGATCTTCGGTTGTTGTCTGTTTCTTTAGTTGCTTTGTCATTGTCTGTACCAGCCTTAAGTAATAAGTTCTTTGCACAACAGGTGCCTAGTATGAACATTTTGCCCCTTGCCTCTAAACTATTAGGCTTAGGGCTAACTGTCTATAACAGTAAATGAACCAGAAACATAAAAAAAACAAAAAAAACAATTTGTTTGTTGCAACAATTGCTTGCTTCCAAGGCTTAATTCGAAATGCAGCGATGGCTGCTTCACTTGTTCAGCTACAGGCTATACCCACTATAACTGTGGGTAAGGGAGTGAATACGTCACCTAGCAACCTTCCTGGCTACACACTGTGAAGTAGTGTGGTAAAGCCACCTGCTGTGAAACCCTTGCAGTATGGCCTACATTAAGGGCCAAGGGAGCCACCGCGTAGCTACTGTTAGCCATCCCTCCCTACTAACATCTTATTTTCTCCACTATTATGAGAAAAATTATTTTGTATCCCTATTTTAAAGTTGAGATAAACATAAACAGTCCTAGCACCCCTATTCCATATGTTCTTGTGCTGTAGTGCCAGGATTCAAACAAACTTGTAGATTTAAAGTAAGTGCCCACAAACCCGAGGTGTTTTCCCTGCAAATGCTGCTGTTCAGGGACAAGAATAGCAAAATACTCAAATAAGAAAATGTGCAACTGCAAAATCAAGCAGATGAGAAGAACCAGTAAGCAAGATCGTGGTGTCTTCCTCACTCGCTAAGTTGCGACTCTTGTGGTTAAGATTTAAACTGAAGATACCTCTATGTCACTGATGTTCAGGTCTGAGGTCTGGTTGAATGACTGTCCCCCTCCTCTGTTGCAATGGTGGTCTCTCTGGCAATTAGCTCTCCGAGATCCGCTCCAAGATGTGTGGGACAAGAGAGAGCCATGATGTGGGTGCACCGCGGCCTGCCTGCCCTGCACCAAGCTGCTTTAGTGATCTCTTGCTCCAATGCCACTGTCGAGAGTTCTGGAACCCAGATCCCCAATCTGCATAGAGTTGGAGCTGCTTCGTGTAGGGAGTCAAACATTTGTGGACCTTTCTCAGTAAAGATACGTAATCTGGCTGGAATACTGCAGCTGAATCCTTAGTTTTTTCTCTTTCGCTATCTTATTGATGTCTTTAATCTGCTTTATCTTTGTATTCAGGAGATCTAAAAAATCCTGATCAAAAGACGGGTGCTGACCGTTCAAGGTAATATCCCTTAGCTTCCAGGCAGTTTGCAAAATGAACTGCTGATTGAGGTAGTTGAGCATTCTGACAATTATAAAGCGAGGCCGGGCGTTCTGTTCCTTCGGCTTCTGCACAAGAGACCGATGAGCTCTTTCAATGGTCAGTGGGTGATCTGCTTTAAGTTTTAATGTTGACTCTTTTATATGTGTGATAAAGTCCTCTATATTTGTAAGGGAGTCCTCACGGCCATCCAGTACTCCAAAAATACGAAAATTGTTTCTTCGCGATCGGTTCTCCTGGTCATCTAGTTTTTATTGTAATTCTCTCTCCCTCATTAGCAAATAGAGTATAGCCCAGTCGTGCGGACCACTTGAGTCTGTTAGCAAGCCCATGGCTTGTTCATTGGCTGTTGTGCACTTATCTATGCTGCAAAGATCTGCTTTGACATCCGCCACCAAAGATTCTACACGGTGGAGAGTTTTAATAATGCCGTCCAACTTCGCCATTATTGCACGTTGGTCCAGGGGCTCCAATGCCTTCTTCGGAGTCAGCGATGCTAGAGACTGGGGATACAGGACATGAGTCATTTGGTAGGCCTTGCTTGCTGTCTGTGGTCATCAGAGTCTTAAGTTTTGCTGATTGTGTACATTTTCCTTTGATTTTGCTCGTCGCCATCTCCCTCCAATTAGATTTCAGACACTGGGATATAGGATGGCAAGAATTAGTGACTTTTTTATATTATTTTGTAGCGGTGGCTCCTGGTCCAAAATCAGGCAGCCATGCACTCGGTGACATCAGCGGAAGTCAATTATTTGAAACTTAATCCAGACAAGGCAATGATAGTCTTAACTGGGCTACGTTCAGTGACAAAGAAAACTAATGCTCTTCTCAGATCCAAATGGGTAATATAGTGTATAGTGGAATGTTGTCATGCATGAAATTCCATGCCTGGAATATGCTTGTTCTGCTGCAGTAGTGATGTCATTATGTTGTTCTGCTGTTGTAGTGATGTCACTACTGCAGCAGAGAACCACTTGGAATGCTGGCACATTGTTGCTTTCCTCTATTCAGTTCTGTGGTGACAGTAGTCTAGAACCTCTAGAGACTTCACAAGTCAGTTTCATTATGAAAAGAGAAAAAAAAAACAATGCACACATTTCACATAATACTGCTATACACTATAGAAAATACAGGATGAGAAACTTTATGCATAACCTGCGTGTTCTGTCACCTCGGTGTTCTGATTCCCGTGGACCTCTCCAGCTTTGCTCTCGAGGTCAGAGGAAATCAGAACCCCTCTGTGGCAGAACACACTGGTTGTGCATATTTGTCCGTCCAGCATTCTCTAAGTTCTGAATATTGTTCCATTTTATCCTTACGAAAAATGTGAGCCTGTAACCATTTATGTACGGAGTAGTGTATGCACAATTATTCTCTACATTGAAGGCATTTCACGGAATGGCTCTGTCCCACATTACTGATTTGCTTGCTATCTGTGGATTGCTGTAAAGTGAGAGAAGGGAGCAGAGGCCAGGGGACAGAGGGACATAGAATTGTTAAACACAGGGTATTTCTATTTTACCTACCCCAGAAATAAACAACAGCAGTGTTGTTGGCACAGTCTAGGAAGCTTTATTGCCCACAGGGTATTTCTCCTACCCCCAAACTAAATAACAACAGTGTTTACTGGCAGTGTCTGTCACACAGTCCATAGTGTTTTTCGTTTGTGTGCAGTTGTTTGGGAATGAGTGCCTGATTAAAAGAGTGAGGCAATAAAGCTGGTCTAGAATAAATACTGTGTCCCTCATTCCCTGGTTGACTGTCCTGCTGTAGTTCATGGTTTCCCTTAGTCAATTCCTATGCTTGTCTTGCTGGAGCTTGCCTAGAATTTGCCTGTAAAATGCACCCTTTGCCTTAAAATTCTTCAACATTTCTTATGGGAGGGGGGGGGATTCCCCAGACCCCCCTTTCTGGAAAAAAAATCACTGATGAGGGCATGTGCCCCTGGTATGCCGACGGAACAATGATACATCTACAGTGAAGACCATTACAGTGACAGAAATCGACAGGTTGTTGTGATGGTCCCTGCTGACACGGGCACTGCATCTCCTGGTGTTTCACCCCCTCCCCAAGACAACTCTGACTCAGAGTTGGTTATATAAATACCGGGGAGTGTGGGGGGCCAAGTCCATCACATGGGGGGTTCAGGGGGCACAGCCCCCCCTTAGAAAACACACCAGCATACCGACACACAATGCCGACCCTTGGTATTGTGTCTGTCGATGTCGGGAATGTCGGCAACTTTGGTGTTGCTGCGGCATAGGTAAACCTGCAATCCCCCCCCCTCCACACACACACACACTTTTAGAATCCTGCTGAAACCCCTGATAAAGTGTAAACATTAAGTGACTGATTCCTGGGGTCAGAAGAAAAAAATTACTTAACCATAGTAATGTTATTTCTTCTTCTTAATGAATGTAGCACCAGAGAGGCTTACAGTATCAACAATGGGCTAGTGATCAGTGGGTGAGGGGACCACTAGCACCAGGGAGGCTTACAGTATCAACAATGGGCTGCCAATCAGTGCGTGAGAGAACCACTAGCACCAGGGCAGTTCTACATTTTGTAAGGGCTGGTGATTAGAGGGAGAGGGGGACCACAAGGCACGAGGGTAGCTACATGTTTGGGACTTGGCGGCTAGGGGTGTGGTGCAGCACTAACCTGCCCTGCTATCCATGCAGATGGTCCCTTAGCACCTTGCATGCCCAATGGGCTCATTTGCATGGGTCCCTTTGAATATTGCAGACAGTGCTCCAGTGTTATCCACTCTGGCAGAGCATATCAGGATCCATGTCGGGGCAGCGCTACATGACTTAGTGCTGCCCTGCCATGGCCCTATATTTTTATTTATTTATTTATTAGAATGATCAGAATTACAACCCTTTGAGTCAGAGACTCCCTTACAAAGGCTCCACGTCTTGGAAAAGAAAAGAAAAAAAGTAACATAAGGCAGACAAAAGTCAGAGATAACACTATCAACACATGTTTGAACAGGTTACAGAAATGGCAACAGGCAGACTACCCCGAGTCAGTATAACAATATTGTAGGCACAAAATGTAAAACGTAATTACAACTTACACTAGTAACACAATGTTAGAACAGGTAACAGAAAAGCAACGGGCAGGTTACCGAGAGTCAGTGTTATAATTTGGTAGTGACAATTTATAAAAATAGCTATAGCACTGTAAATTAAAAATCGAGACAGAACATGAATTCATCAGTGGCTGGATTAAGGAGAAAGGAGGAGGGCAGGAGATGACGTTGGGCATTGACTGCAGAAAGATATTCAGTCGAATAGCACTGGTGTGCTATTTGACTGAATATGACATCCTCGGACTCAAGGGCAAGTGCAAGGTGCGGCATTAACTTTTGCGCTCTGCTTTGCACTCTTTTGACTATTGGGCCTATAGTCTCCAATTTACTGTGTACATTTTTTAGAGTTGTCAGAAGCCGCTGAAGTTCTGGGTTCTGGTTCTAGTGTAGCGCTTTTGATTGGGTTGCAAATGAAGAAGATAATAGTCACCCAAAATATTTCTGGGGCTTTTGCAAGATTTCACACACTGAGTGCCGGGCGACACTTGACCAAAAAGAACAGTGCAGTAAAAGGGAGCACAGCAGGACAGGTGGCAAGTATTCCATGCAGAGTCAATGATATTTTTAAATGAATAAAGGATTTTTCTCTCCTCTTGTCACCCAGAATATTTCTGGGATTTATTTGGATACCACACGTAAAGTGCTGGGTATCACATGTATATATTGGGTATATCCAATGCAGTCCAAGGGAACACAGCACCTATGGCAAGAAGTATGCCACACAGGAGTCACAGATATTTGAAAAAGAATTAAGAAATTTTTCTGAGTCCTTACACAAAATATTTCTGCTGTATTTTCATATAGACTTAGAGAGGAGACAACAACCCCCTACCCAGCCCCCACGCTTTCCACACACTTCACTGTTTGCCACTCCCTGCCCTGCGTAACTTTTCTATTTTTTTTTCAATTATCCTTCACCTGCTTTGCTCCAAACCTTTGGAACAACCCTCCTTCAGAAATCCAGGACTTTGGTACTTTAATTGGTTTCAAAAATAGCGTTAAGACCCTCTAGCTGGAAAGGAGTCACTGTAATTTATTTATTTAAAGAGTTCACCAGGAAAGGCATACTGAGCTGAAATAGCTCGTTTCCAGATGTGTCCTGGGGGGAGGGGGAGAAGGGAGTACAGAGAGATTAAATACAGAGTACTGTAAATACTGGCAACACCATTTTCAATAATATACTTGTAATACTGGTAAACAGTATATAAGAAAATATACAAATAAATATGCAAATAATTACAAAAAGGAACACCAAACGTGCCCTTAAGTATGCTAGAGTTGCAATTAAGGTAGTACAACAGGTGCTACACATACGTACACTGGAGTGGGAAACAGGTAAAAGCAAAAGTGGACGAGGGTAAAAGAACAGTAGAGGACATAGTGTTGCAGCGAAGGCAGGGAGGCAGTGTAAAAAGAGAGAATGAGGAGGATCAGCTGAAGGCAGGGATATAATGCAAAACTGAGAAGAGGAGGAGCAGCTGAGGACAGGGATATAGAATAAAAAACTGAGAAGAGGAGGAGGAGAAAATAAGTGAGATAGCAGGGAAGGGACGCATGAGATAGAACATGAGAGTCAGAGAATGAGTAGGAGGGGAGAGTGAGGGGAGTGGAGGTAGGGAGAGGAGTGAATAAAGGTAGATGAGAGAATGGGGATATGGACTTCCGATTATACTGGAGTGAAACCTGCCAAGGGTGGTTAAGGTATGGAGTACACCCAATCAGTGATAAGAGCAGAAGGGGTGGACTGGCGATTAGGCACACAGTGTGTGGGTTTACCAGGCTGATTTAGCACATGCAGACAAATAGGGGGTGTTAGTAGCAGTTACAGGAGGGAGAGATGAGTTCGGACGGGGGGGGGCAAGAGAGAAGGAGGATGAGGTGGACCAGATGTGTAGTGGGAATGAGTTCCAGAGTTTAGGGAAGTGGTAGGAGAATGCAGCTTGGCCAGCCATAGAAGACCTGGGTAGAAGAGCAAGGAAGTGGACAGAGGTGCTGTGAAGGGTATAGGAGGAGGGTGGAGGTGGGGAGATGGTAGAGGAAAGGTATAAAGGGAGAGCGCCCAGCCAGTATTTGGATATGAAAGAGGCGCAATGGGCCAGGCATCTGTCATCAACTTCCAACTGTTGCACAATCTTACAATGCTGTATTGTTTATACTACCCACATACTATTGTAACTGATCATCCTTCACAACCCTATGTAACCCCCTCCCCCCAGGTCACACGATGAGATGAGCAACTTGTTGTTCAGTATGCCCTCCTGGTGAAACATTTCAATAAATAAATAAATAAGATCAAGTGATGGAAAGGTGAGGGAGGTACAGAGAGAGCAGTGGTGGGTATGAGGTGAGAGCAAAGCGGCAAAAGGAGTGGAAGAGGTGATCCAGTCTGGATAAGGTGGATTTAGCAGCAACATTATAGACAATGTCACCATAGTCAAATAAAGGCAGAATCATTTTCTGAACAATGGCTCTGCGGGCCTGTAAAGGGATGCAGCCACACTAGGGGTAAAGCGCATCGAGTGTGGATGGAGTTTTTGCAAATGGCATCCACATGTTCAGAAAAGTCGAGGTGACTGTCAAGCCAAACCCTGAGGTATTTGAAAGATGGGACAGATTCAATGGTGGACCCATCCAGGGTACGGAAGGAGGGAGAGCAGCAATCCTGGCTAGTTTTTGCCTTCAGCCAAAGGCCATGGAGACCATTTTCTTGGTGTTTAGAGCCAGCTGATTTGTCTAGAACCAGTGCTGAACATTATCAAAGTCCAGTTGTAGACTGGGCAGGAAATCAAAGGGAGAGAGTCCAGAGGCAAACAGGACTATATTGTCAATGTATGTATGTATGGACACCGAGGTGCAGGCAGCAGGGAGGTCATTTAAGAAAACAGAAAAGAGTATAGGACCAAGGACTGAGAATTGGCGGACACCGTTACAGATTTGGGGGTACGTGGAATTACCAAGTCTAACTGATTGAGTCCTGCCTTCAAGGCAGGAGCGGAACCAGCTAGTGGCAGGGATGGAGAGCCCTGCTGCAGCAAGCTTGTCAAGAAGGAGGTGGTGGGTAACAGTGTCGAAGGTTTTGGCCAAGTCAACAAAGATGGCTGAGGTGATAGGGCCCTGATCCATACCACAAAAGGATGAAGTCAGTAAGCTGGAGGAGGGAGGTGGAGGTAGAGTGGGATTTACGGAACCCAGACTAATAAGTGGTGAAGAAAGATGCGGAGTCAAGGAAGGGGGAGAGCTTAGATAAGACCAGGTGCTCCTGGAGTTTAGCCAGAAAGGGAAGGAGGGATATGGGGCCATAATTGCCTGGGTTAGAGGTGTTACCACCTTTAGGGAGGGGTATAATGGCGGCATGTTTCCAGGCCACGGGGACAGAGCCGAGGGAAAAAGAGCAAGTAAAGAGGGAGGAGACAGAGACAGCAACTGCTGGGGCAGAGAGAGGGAGGGAGGGAGGAACTTAGGGTCAAGGCCATCAGGACTTTTATCCTTGTGGGGGCTGAGGGCTAGGAGAGCCTTGAAGGTGGCAGTAGGTGAGATAGGAGAAAGGAGAGGTAAGAGAAAGTGGGTTAGGGGAGGGAGATTGTGGAGGTGCAGGAGGGAGGGAGGAGAGTGGAGGCACAGGAGGTGAAGTAGGTGTTAAATGCATTGGCCACTGAAGGTCTGTGAGCCCTGAAAATCTTCCTCCTTTTCCTACTGATATCAGGAGATGTGCACCCTAACCCAGGCCCTTCTACTACCACCAATGCTGGCTATACAAAATCCACTGGGGGCCTGACCATCACCACTATTAACATCTGTAGCCTGATCCCTAAGCTGGACGCCATCCAAATCTTTGTAACCAGCACAGACCTGACATTCTAGCAATTGTTGAAACATGGCTGTCTCCAAAAATCCCAGACTCAGTGATTGCACTGCCAGGATATAACGTCAACAGACTGGACCACATGTCCAAAAGAGGTGGAGGTTGTGCAGTCTTCACCAAAGACTATGTTATAGGTTGCCCCATCTCTACTCCTCTCCATGACTCCACTGCTCAGATCTTACCTATTAAGCTACTTTTAGGAGCACACAACAAAACCCTCACAGTAATCACAGTCTACATCCCCCGCAAAGACCAAGGAAAGAGCCTCACAACTGTTCTGGACTTCATCAAATCCCAACCAGTAGGTGCGGAGACAATTACACTAGGTGATTTCAATATTAATTGGCTCTCATCAGATGCTGCTATATCTTGGGATGCCATATCATCAGCAAACCTCTCACAAATGGTTCTCTCCACCACCAGAAAGAACTATAAAACAGGCACTAGTACCTTGCTGGGCTGGGTCCTTACCAGTCATCCCTCTCATATCGCCAGCACCTCTGTCCTTCCTGACTCACTAAGCCACCACTCACCTATTATATGTGAATGGTCAAATAAATTCCATAAGCCCCCACCCAAAGTCATCACTAGCAGAGTGCTCCCACATTGACAGTTAAGACACCTTAAATCCTACCTCAGTCGGTTTGATTGGTCTCCCATTTTCCTCTCAACAGATGTTAACACAAGTCTTGACCTCTTTATCTCCTCCTTCAACGCGGCCTGTGACACCTTCGCCCCGCTTAAAAAAATGAAAAGTCAAAGCACTCTGCAACCCGTGGCTAACTGGAAAGCTACTTGCCCAGCTAAAGGCTCAGGACCACCTTTGGGCCCTGGCTAGAGACTCTGGTGCCCAGCATGACATGCAGAACTACAAATGTGCCCGCAATAACTGCACTAAATCCATACGACTACTGAAAAATGCCTACTACAAAGAAGCTCTCTCAGACTTCTGGGGAAAGGGGTCGGATTTCTGGAAGAATATCAAAAAAGTTACAGGGAAACAGACTAAATCCTCCCCAACCATGCTAAAGATTGATGAGGCCATCGCCCTGGATCCACTGGTCATTGTGAACACCTTTAATGATGTATTTACTGAGCTCAGCAGCGTCCTTCCCCCGGATTTTTTCCTTGACACTACCCACACTATCCCTGATGATCCTCCTACCACTCTCCCGCCCTTCTACTTCAAAGAAATTAACCTGCACAATGCCCGAACACGCATTACCAAGGCAATTTCAAAGTCAAGATCAAGTGGAGACTTGCTGGATCTAAAACTCCTAACCCTCACTATGGATGAGGTTCTAGTCCCATTAATACACATTCTCAATCTCTCCCGTAGCACTGGTCAGTTCCCTGACAAATGGAAGGCGGCTACAGTTACTCCAGTCCACAAAAGTGGGGATAAGACCTGCCATGCAAACTATTGACCGATTAGATACTACCACCTCTCTCCAAGGCACTCGAACGCATAGTATCCAATCAACTCACAGACTACCTGGAGACATGCAATCTCTTATGCCCACAACAACATGGCTTCAGAAAAGGTCATAGCACCTCTTCTGCATTACTGGAGTTCACTGGAGCACTGCACAGCACATTGGGTCACTTAACTGGGGCAGTATTTGTAGATCTGACCAAGGCCTTCGACACAGTCCACGATCGTCTGCTGATCCAACAACTCCAGCATTTAGGACTCTCTCCTGACTCTGTCTCATGGTTCAACAGCTATCTGCAAAACAGATCTCAACAAGTTAAAATTTCTGGGATACTCTTGGACCTCAGACCGGTCCGATCTGGAGTCCCTCAGGGATCCATCCTGGGTCCATTACTTTTCACCCTTTTTCTTAACACGCTCCCGAAATCTTGCACTGAACAGATTATCATCTATGCTGATGATGCTGTTATCTTCTCCTCGCACAAGGACCCTGTGCTCCTGCAGACCAATCTTCAGCAAGGTTTTGCCTCAGTGGAAAACTGGTTCATTCATCATAAGCTTGTCCTCAATCATAAAAAAACAAACAAAGTAACGCTCTTTAACAGCTTTCAAAACAGGCATAGATCTCACCCCTAGCTATCTCTACCAGCAATGGCAACACCCTTGAGCAAGTGCAGTCATTCAAATACCTAGGGTTATCCCTGGACTCAAATCTCTCCTATGGGGCACACATAGACAATGTTGTCAAATCAGCAAATATGCGCCTAGGCCTACTTTACTGACATAGACAACACCTTACTGCAGAAACACTGAAGATTGCCATCCAAAGCTTGGTGGTCTCCATCATTGATTATGGTCTTATAATCTATGGCTCTGCCTCTGCCACTGCCCTTAGAAGAATTTCAACATCACTCAAGGCCTGCAGGCTTATCTCTGGTGCTCATCGTCTCACTCATACATGTGACCTGTATGCCCAATCTGGCTGGCTTCAACTTTTAAATTGCATAAAATACCAAACCTGCATTATGACAAAGAAAGTAACCATGGGCCTCACTCTGCCGGGAGTCCAAACACTGCTTAGTTCTAGACTAAAGCCACGTAACACCAGGGGCTCTGAATACTAGCTCCTTCAAGTTCCCCCGCCATCACACCTCTCAGGGCCAAAGATCCTTTGCCTTCGGAGCGCCTAGCTGGTTAAATGCGCTCAATCCTGACATCTCCTCCACTACCACCCTTGGCTCATTCAAACAAACTCCACCTCCACCTTACTAACTCTAGCTCCTGTGAATGCTACCTATAATCTCCTCAGCCCTCTCGTTTTGTTCCTCCAACTATCACCTACCATCTCCACCCCTCCTTTTCCTCTATGTTACTTTTTTATTTCTTCTTTCTTTTCACCACTCCTGACTCAACCCCCTTCACCCCATACTCTTCTGAGACCCTCAATGATCTTTCCCTTTTTGTTGACCAGTTTTAGCCTGCTCCCAGTTGATGACCATGCCCTTTGGATACAATTCCTGCTCTCTCCAACTTCGATCCTCACGTTTATCTTCATCTACCACCCTCCCTCCCTCCTACTTATCCCTCTGTTACTCTGTGTCCACCTGTATACATTCTACTTATTCTAGCTATTGTATTGATCTACCATTGTAACCTAATATGGTGACCTATTTATTGTTTTGTTCCTATTTCTGTAACTTGTATTGTATTTGTTCTCTGACACGGAACCTTTGTAAAAGAGCCTGGCTCAAAGGTACTTGTAATACTAGTTGTAATAAAATAAAAAAATTAAAAAAAAGTGGGTCAGCGATAAGGGCATCATTTACTTTGAGGATGGGTACTGTGGGCTGGGCCTTAGGGGAGAATAAGACGCGAACAAATTTCCAGAATTTGGAGTGGTGGTCAATGCTATTCCGGGAGTTAGTGGAGAAGTGCTCTGCTTTGGCTAGTCTGATGGCTCTGGTGCAGGCATTACACAGTGTATGGTATTTGAGCCAGTCCTGAGGGGAAAGGTAAAGACTTATGGGCCTTCCAGGCTGAGTCCCTTGTGTGCAGACAAGCAAGGAATTCCGCTGAGATCCAAGGGAGGTGAGTTCCTCTGACTCTTGTTTTCCTTAAGGAGGCGTAATTATCCCAAAAGAAAAGGAAGGTGGACTGGAAGAAAGTGAGGGCTGAGTCAATAGAGCTGGAGGAAGAGAAGGGTGACCAATCAGCATTAGACAGGTCCTTGTGAAGGCCAGTTAGGTCCAAGGATCTAATTGACCAGATAAGAAGAATAAAATTTGGGCAGAGCCTTGGGGTATTGGACTTAATGAACGCAGTATACAGTACCATGTGATGGTCGCTGAGGGTGTCTGGGAGGGTGCCAGAAGCAGTAATATGATGGAGATGGGTGGTAAGTACCCAGTCCAGTAGTGTGTGGTTTTGTGATTTGAGATTGTGATGGGTGGAATCAGTGATCAACTGAGAGACGTTTAGAGATAAGGTAGCATGTAGAATTTTGGAGCTGGAGGAGGAGAGCCCGTTCATGTTAAAGTCCCCAAGGACGAGCAGTTCACTGGGGGAGGAGTGAGAGGAGATGGTGGTGAGAAGATCAGTGATTGTGGAAGAGGGGAGGCCTGGGTAACAATAGGCATTGGCTAAGAATATGGGGAGGGAATGGGGGAGTGAAAGTTTCAGAAGGATCATCTCATAGGCTGAGGGGTGAGAGAGATAGAGAGGAGAGTATTGTATTGGACAGCAGAGGAGATATAAATGGCAATACCCCCACCCCTGCCAGAATGATCCTGCCTAACTGGGCAGTATCCAGTGATAGAGATGGCATTATCTGAGATTTTAGGGGAGAGCCAAGATTCTGAAATAATTAGCACATTCAGCTTTAGGTTGACCATGATAGGTTGAAGGTGGTCGATCTTAGGAAGGAGACACCTGATATTTAGGTGGGCAGATAACATGCTGCTACCAGTGAAATGAGCTTGGCTCATACTTGACTGTTCTGTCTCAGATATCTCTTCATGATCCTTTCCCACTAAGCTTGTGAATTGAGATATGATTATGATGTAACAAATGGATCTTATGTAAAGACTTATGTATCTGCTCCTATCTCTGTGATTTTACTTGCTTTGCTATAGTCTCTATACTTATTGCATTACAACATTATTGTGTATACCTATTATTAATATGATTTGTTTCCTGTTAACTAATTCCGGGTCACCCCTGCAAAAGGGACTTTTAGTCTCAGTGGGCCTACTCAGTTAACAAAATCCAGTTAAAAATAAATCTTTCTTGGACACTGCATGTGTGCCTGTGTGTCTGCTCCCTAGACCTCCACACACAAGGAGGAACTATTGGTTTAGTTATTAAACTTATTTAAGCTAGGATTTCTTAAATAAGCTGCTGCCAGACAAACACGTCTGCTCTGCTGCTGAGCTCCTGTCTAACTGCACCACAACCCGTCACAGAAAGCACATTTCAGCATTCCAGACAGGCCTCACATGACTGCATTACAGGCACGGCCCGCCCACCACCCAGCACATCACTCACTCACTCACTCGCTCATCCTGCGGGATCCTTCAGGCAAGCAAGCTATTACCTGGCTATGTTGCAAGTCCCTCCCACACCCACAGCACTGACTCATCCATCAGATTGCTCTAGTCAAACCCTCCCCCTGGTCCCACATACTTACATCTTCCCTCGCTGTGTGAAAATTCAGTTCCGCTCCCAGCCCATCTGCTGAAAAACACAAGCTAAGAAATCACTTACATTTTTCAAATTTTAAATTTACTCCCTCTCTCCCATCCCTCAGACAGCACTGACAGACTGGGCTTAGCCTAGGCAGCCCCAATCTGCCACCTGCCCAGGAAGGACTTATCTGACTCTCTGTGCCCACCCCTGGTTCGGTTGTCCTGATGCATTGCCCGCCCTCCCAGTCTCTCCCAACTCTCCAACTCCATTTCATCCTCTCATGCCATTTCTTTAATTTCAGCAGCTATTTTTGTTGCCAGGCTGGGGCGAGTGCTTTGGTGTGTGATGTCACCACAGGAAGTGGGCCAAACTAAGTGAGTGAGTCGGTGGTAGCAGATCATGGTGCTGCACAGAGGACCTGGAGGTGAACCAAAGACAAAAAAAATATTCTGACCATACTGTGAACCCTCTAGTGTTTGAGTTCTAATTTAGAACTCAAACACCAGTGTTAGAGCATGGGTCAAATCATTCTAGATCTAGTTCTGACAATCCTATTCCCAGTATGGGACGAGTGCTGGGCAGGACCAAAATAGATGTATATGTATTCCTTTTTCCCCATGTCCTTTCCAGCATTAATCACTCAGTGTTGTACCCTGGTGTCTGGAGAGGGAAGGTACCAAAAAAAAAGCACGTGGTTATCTTCCACCTATACTCCTTCCAGAATGGTGAGGAAGTTACACCTTTACTCATCATGATTATATTTTCCCATTCCTGGTCCAAAATCATATACCTACTGCTTCCATTTCACATTTTTCTTTAATGTATTTGGTGTCAGTATTTTGGTCTTTGAGCAGAGCAGAGTTATAGTTATCCAAATGCTACAGAACCAGAAAACACAGGTCCGTGCTCCTCATCTCTACCCTCCCTAGGGCCCTCATCCTCCTTCTTCTCCTCTCAGGCACCATCCACCCCAACCCTGGCCCATGTAACCCCCTCACCACCTAGGAGCCCATCTTTAATAAAGAGAAAAAGATCAGCTTTATCCATCTCAACATTCAGAGCCTCCCTGATGAATTAGACGCCTTTTAAGTCTACTGTAGGTTGCCACAAATGACTTTGACGTGATCGCTCTCTCAGAAACTTGGCTTTCCCCAAAGATTTCTGATGGAGAGATTGAGCTTAGTGGCTACACCCCAGTCAGGAAAGACAGACTGAAGAAAAAAGGAGGGGGATGCATGTTCTATCTCTCCAACGAATTCTCCTTCACTAAACACATTCCTAGATCAGAGTTTTCCCTTCTGGAAGCCCTCTTCATCCTCCTCCTCCTTCTAGGCCCTAACAAAACCCTCACCCATACCACTGCCTACCTTCTCCCGGGTACCCCACTGTCTGACCTCGAGTCACTTCTAGCCTTCAAACACACCCTCCCACTCAATAGGGAGTGGATCCTTCTTGGGGGTTTTAACATTATCTGGGTCTCCAGCCAAGTCGCCATCGCCAAATCTTCTCTCGCGAATCTTGGCCTCCACCAGCTTGTTGCCTTTCCCACCAGATCCAACTACAAAACAGGTACCCAAATACTTATTGATTGGATTATTGTCTCTCATCCCACCCGCATTACCAACAATGGACTTTTGCCCGACTCTGTTAGTGATCATTGTGCAATATTTTGCTTTTGGTCGACCCGACTACCCAAGTACTTCCCCACTTTATATTCACCAGGAGACTGACTGAACGTAACATTGAACTAATAACCCCTGATTTCGGCCTTGTCGACTGGTCCTTTACAGAGGGGCCAGAAGACTGAGATTCTGTCCTTCAGAAATTCTCCAACATCTTTGTCAGTATATGTGATAAACATGCTCCACTCAAAAAAATTAGAACAAGGGGTAAAATTAATGAATGGGTCACCCCTGATCTTATTAAGTTGATGAGATCGAGGGACAAAACCTGGACCCGTTACTTGACGCACAAAGATCCTTCCTAGCTGTCCCTCTACAGATCACTCTACAATAAGTGTAAATCAGCCATCAGAAAGGCAAAAATTGATCACCTGCATAATAAACAACTTGGGGATGCCTCACACTCCCGTCAGCTCTGGGGTGCTCTCAACTCACTCCTTGGAAAAACTAAAAAATTCCTATCCCATCACCCTGTACCACAACAGAACTCATATTAACAATTCAACAGAAGTTGCAAACATCTTTAACTCCTTCTTTGATGATCTTGAAAATACAAACCTTCCTCCTCCACCCCTCCACCCTCATCCCCTCCATCCCACCCTATCCACCCCGACACCACAGTTCTGCCACCACCAAATTTTTACTTTAGGGCCTTTACCCTGGTGACACCATCAAACTCATTCATAGGAACAACCCGAAGCCCTGCAACAGGGCCAACGGTATTGACTATAAAATCCTGAAATTTTCCATCCCAGCCCTTGCAGTTCCAGTTACCAATCTTCTCAATCACCTCCTCTGTTCTGGCTCTTTCCCCCAACACCTGGAGAACCTCCACCATCAAACCGCTATTCAAAGGTGGGTCCAGAAATGATTTCGGTAACTATCACCCTATTTCCATCCTCGCTCCTCTCTCAAAAATCGAGAAGGTCGTACACTCCCAACTCACAGCCTACCTCGATAGCTACAACCTGCTCTCCAGTGCCCAGCATAGTTTTAGATCTGGTCACAGCACCGAAACAGCCCTGGTCAGGTTCACCAGCAACATTCTTAAGGCACACAATGAAGAGCAGTAACGCTGGATCTGTCTTCATTGACCTGACGAAGGAGTTCGACCTTGTGGATCACAACCTCCTCCTCCTCCTCGACACTCTTTGAAGTCTGCACCTTTCCAATAATGTTGAAAATGGGTTGGTAGCTACCTCTCCGGGAAATCCCATCATACTTCCATGCAAGATCATCTCTCCGCCGCATGTCCAATCAAATATGGGTCCCCTAGGGCTCCATCCTGGGACCCCTTCTTTTCTCACCATTCATTAATAACCTTCCCTCTATCTGCCAAAACACACAACTTGTCCTCTATGCCGATGATGCAGCCCTTTTCTGCAGCCACGAAAACCCAGCCTCTATGCTTCACAATCTACAGTCAGATTTCTTGAAACTTCACTCCTGGTTCTCCAGGAACGGCATGGTCCTTAACTCCAAAAAGACAAACTTCATGATCTTCTCCAGATGGAGGAGAGCCTCTGCATCTGGACTGACCCTACTTGACAACTCCGGTAACTTTTTCAAACAGGTGACCGAATTCAAATACTATGGTCTCTACCTGGACCCCCACCTATCCTGCAACCTTCATATAAACAACCTCATTAAGAAGATTCCTATCAGGCTTGGCCTTCTGTACAGGATTAGAAAGTTCCTGCTTCCCTCATCCAGGCTACACCTGGCTACCTCCCTACTCCTGCCCCTGATTAACCATGGTTCCACCATCTACTGTCCTCCTACATCTTTGCTACTGTGCTCCAAACTCAGAGTTACTTACAACAGTATAGCTCATTTTGTCTCCGGGCTCCCCTGGAAAACTCACCACTACACCCTCTACTCCTCCCTCAACTGGCCCACCCTTGAAGAAGGGTCCACCTAAAAATGCTCTCCTTTCTTCATAAAATCCACCTCAATCTGCTGCCACCCAGTGTCAACTCCCTTTTCCCTCTCTCAGCATCTGGGCAGTTGACTAGAGGTGCTGTCGCTATGGTCTTTGACACCCCATTCTTCTGTACCAAGCAGGGCTCCGAACTCAATCTCCTTTAATGGCACGAAGCTGTACAATAAACTTCCCCCTGGAATCCAAGCCTGCAAGTTCATTCACTCCTTCAACTCCTCCCTCAAGGCCCACCTCCTAAATTCGTCCACCTGTAGATGCCCCGGGCGGTCTTCTTGCTAAACCGTACACTCATTTCCCCTCCTCCCGGATCCACCTCACCAGCCCAACTCACTCCCCTTCCCCCAACCTCCTCTTCCCCTTCTTTTCTCACTACCACCACCCCTCTGACTCCAAATCCCACCAACCCCTGTAGTCAGGCACTTCCCCCTCATACCACACTTATGGGTACTGCCCTTGTTCTCCTTTTCTCCTCCAACATATTTTGGATTCTTATTGTACCTCTCCTCCTCTTTCATATTATTCCCTTTCATTTTATTATTCTTGTGATCTCCACCTCAACTTTGTTACCTTATATTCTGTACTTTTTTTTTGAACCCTGAGTGTATTTTGCGCAACCTTTTTATCATGCAGTTTTGTAACTCGTGTTAATATGTTTATCTGTTTTGCTGCACCTTGTTATGTTTATATTACCTGTATGTTGTATTCCACACTGGATGTTTGTGAAAAAGGGCATTTTTGCTCACATACTTTCCAGTATATAAATAAAATTGATTGATTGAATTGATAGTGCTGAAATATACCTCCGTTTCCTAGCTAATTTAACCACCCAATAATAGAAGTTCTTTAAGGAGGCTAGATCTCTTGTAAGAGCGGTCATTAGACTGCTAAAGTGTATAAAATGTTGTACCTGCAGATATCTGAAAAAATGCATTGTAGTGTCAGTTTCCTCTATGTAAGCTGTGCAAGTTGAGTTAGGGCTTTCTGATTCCAAGTGGAGTATCCCGGGTCCTGTCTAGGTGGGAGGAATTCTAGATTGCCTATATGATGGTGAGAGACCTTGTTTTGTTGGGAGTTAGAGTTGTCTTTCTGGTCTTCAGTAATATCTGAAGTGAATGAGAAAGCCTGGAGTTGTCAAGTAATTTTTAAAGAGCACCTTTTTCAATTACATAAAGATTAAACAGGGAGCTCCCTCTGTTCATGGGGAGCTCCTCCAAGCTAGTTGCAATTTTTTTAATTCGGCCCCAAAAGGAAGGGAAGAGATTGTAATTTGTCCTTGGGGGGCTGGCCACATGATCCCTCTTCACTTCCTGATTTGCCAATCCTCCGCGATTTGACATTTTGTGATGTCATTATAGGTCAAGCGCGGGGGCCCGCTCCATTCACTTGAAAGGAGTGTCTTTTTCAAATGTAATTTCCCAATTGTAAATCGGGTTTTGGTACTTATTGATGCCAGTGTTCAACTAACAAGAGCCTTGTTAGTTGAACCCTGGCATCAATAGGTACCAAAACCCGGTTTACGATCAGGAAATTACATTTGAAAAAGATGCTCCATTCAAGTGATTAGAGTGTGCCTCCACACTCGACCTACACATAATGACATCACAAAATATCAGAGTGCTGGGTCAGATCGATGCATCAGGAAGTGAAGAGGGATCATGCAGCCAGCCCCTCGGGGACAAATTACGGTCCCTTCCCTTCCTTGTGAGGCTGAATTAAAAAAAGCACAAATAGCCTGGAGGAGCTGCCCATGAGGTAAAGAAATTACTCTTTAATGTTTTTGCAATTGAAAAAATAACAGGAAAGGTGCTCTTTAATATTGTTTTGAAAGTGGCATAGTGGGGCGAGTATATAATGGGTAAGGTTTCGCTGCTTCATTTTCTGCCCCACACCACCCTGAACTCCGTCTCTGTGTGGCCTATGTTACCATGTGTGCCAGTTGTGCTGCCTGACAGTAGAGCTTCACATGTGGTACCCCCACTCCCCCTTTTTCCTTGGGCAGGTGCAAAGTTATTAATTGGGTTCTAGTCTTGGCTCCTTGCCACAGGAAAGAATTGTTTTTCTCATCACTGTTCCCTGTATCAACTTCTCGCCTTTCCCTCCCTCCCCATCTTCCCAACACCAATTCCACTGTTCTTCTCTTCTGTCCAAGTACTGGTTTGTATCCTTTCTCTCCTGCCTGTCTGACCTTCTTTCCCCTCTGCTCCCTTCTCTTAGTCTCTCTGCT
The DNA here is from genome assembly GCA_016271365.2 of Neoceratodus forsteri. Lineage (NCBI taxonomy): Eukaryota > Metazoa > Chordata > Ceratodontiformes > Ceratodontidae > Neoceratodus > Neoceratodus forsteri. Next base: position 275,377,328 of record CM028138.1, on the reverse strand, counting down.
CTTCTAACATTCATTCCTTAAAAATCTCTCATTTCTGTACCTCAACTGGTCAGTCCGCTTTCTCAGTGTGGCTGCCTTCTCCCTGGAAATCACTACTCTCCTCCCTTGGGCTTGCTTCATTTTACCTTGCCCTTAAGCCCCTGCTGAGGTCCCATTTCCTCCTACATGCTTCTGTCCTCACCCATCGAGCACCTGATCCAGCCTCTCCACTGCTTTTGTTACCCACGGTATTTCTTCAAGACTGTTTGGTGCACTTTATAAGTTTCATATTTATTGTATTCATCTGTTTTAGATTTTGCATTATTTTTATTTATTTTTTATGCTTACTCTTTTGAGGGGTCATTATTGTAACGTATTGTGCCATTTGGGTTGTTGGCCTACTACTCTCAGTAGTAGGCTTCAGTTATTACTTTTGACTGACTGTAGTATCATGTTGCTTCCATGTCATTTACTGTATTACTGTTCAACCTTGTTCACCCCCCCCCCAAAAAAAAATTCATGCCTGGAAATAAGCTTTGGATCACTGTGTCTTTCCCAGTCACCAATTTTCAAATAAATGAATGAATGAATACATACATACATACATACTGAGGGCTTGCCCCAAAGTGAAACGGGCAAGGTATTCCAAATGTTCATGTCTGCTTGGAGTTCCATCATTAATTTATCATAATTTGGTAAACAATTTAGAAGCCTCCAGTGAAACTGCTGATTTATGTTATTATTTTTTGCCCATGTGAATGGAGATGATTCTTTGAAACCAGGTAGGGGCTGACCACTAAGTAGCAGCATCTGTGATTTTTGTTCATTTGTTTTATATCCCACTAAGTTACTGTAAGGGTTTAACAAATATACTAGCTCAGGCACAGAGGATTTGGGTTGTCTGAGAAAGGTTAACAAATCATCTGCATACAGGGACAGTTTATGCTCTGCTCCAGCTATCTGTATGCCTCTTATGTTGGGGTCTAGCTGGGCTGCTGCCGCCAGTGGCTCAGTATTCATAGTGAAGCAGGGGGTAGAGGCGGCAGCCCTGTCTGGTCCCTTGTGATAACCCAAACCAGGGGGAGTGAATCACATTCACTTTAACTCTTGCTTCAGGGGCTGCATGTACAATATTTTGCTAATGCAGTGCATAAAATTAGGACCAAAATTCATCTTCTGTGGAGTAGCAATGAGAAAGTCCCAGTCCACTCGGTCAAAGGCCTTCTCAATATCCATTGAAATCACTATTTAGAACTGCTTGCAGGACTTTTCCGATATAAAAATATTAAGGAGACACCTAATGTTGTCCTGGAGATACCTGCCTCTCTCAAAACCTGTTTGATTCAGGTAGACAAGGGATTCTATAAAATTTTGCAGTCTTCATGGCAGTATACAAAAACAACCAAACAGGGCTAAGACTAACAGTGCAGGTGCCACTGCTGGGGCTCACTAACCCCCAGGTAAACTAGCAAGGCAAGGAGTGGTGCACAGCTCTATTCAGAGTGTGACATGTATAGTCCAGTCTCTGCCTTGAGTTATAGACTCAATAAAATTTCTGCTTATTTGAGGTAACTTGCCTTTGGCATTTTATCTTTTCTACAGTATACACCGCTCCTTGCCCTGCTCCCTGCCAGTATAGTTGTGAATCATTTATTGCCAACATTTCAGAAGGAAATTGGTCTGTATGACCCAAATGAAGTCAGGTCTTTCCGTAGCTTATGTAACTGTTGAGGGAGGTGCGGTGGGGAACCTAGACAGTTATCCCCCAGGGATGAGGGCAAGGTTTCATTGTATAATACGAGGGAGGAACAAGTCCAGGAGACAGAGCAGAGTAGACACAATAGACATAAAATGAAGAGGAAACACAAGACACAAAAGATATTACAGAAGGGTGATGGGGGAGGGCAGCGAGAACCAACAGCGGTGCAAGTGCATGTTGGAGGGTGGTATGACTCAATACCAGGAGTTTGCATAGTAAGATTAGTGAACTCCAGACTTTGGTGGTAGACTCTGGGCTAGATCTAGTGTCCATCATAGAAACTTGGGCCTGTATACAATGACTGGGACACAGTGATCCCATGCTACACTTTATATAGACATGATGGAGAGACCGGTAGAGATGAGATAGCCATCTATGTCAGAGAAGGGATAGAGGCAGTAGAAGATGCTACCATTGGGGGAAGGAGGAAGTAGAATCACTGTGGTTTTAGCTCACAGAGTAGGCAGGCAGGCAGGATGGTTCGCATGAGGTTGGTTTACAGACCACTGGGGCAAGAAGAAGAGAGGGATAAGGAACTGGGTGCCGAAATAGAGAGGGGGCGTCAAAGGAGAAGGTTGTAATAGTGAGAGATCTCAACCTGCCAGACATCGACTGGGACATCTCAGTTTCCTGGAGTGCTAGAAGCCAGGTCCTGCTTGATATCTTGCAGGACTGTATGATGGTACAGCAGGTCAAGGATTCCACTAGACACTCTGTCGTTCTAGATGTGGTAATCACCAGGTCTGAAAGAGTAGGCAGAGTACGGGTTGAAGAACCACTAGAGTCCAGCAGCCACCATACTATATGGTTTGAAGTGGCCCTGGGCATCAGTAAGCCCTCATCTAAGGCTGAAGTGCTAGACTTTAGGAGAGTGGATTTCAACCATATGAGTGAAATAGTGCTGGGCAGATTAGCTGAAGTAGACAGCATCAAGGAAGTGGAAGAAAGATGGCAGGTTATAAAAAGGTCCATTCTTGAAGCAACAAAATCATGCACAAGAACATGAATAAAGAGAAACAAGTAGAAGAGACCAATTTGGTTCTCTAAAAGGGTCAGGAAGGCAGTGAGGGCCAAAAAGACGGCCTTCATTAGGTGCAGAGAAGCAGGGGGATGAAGAATGGGACAAGTACCAGGAAAAAAACTAGAGAGGCCAAGATGGCAGTCAGGCTCGAAAAGTCAGACACAGATCTGCACATTGTAGAGTGGGTCAAAAAAGGAGAAATACAGTTCTTTAGAGATATAAGAGAGAAAAGATAGCTGGTAGGGAGAATTGTCAGGTTAATGGGGGAGGACAGGGTTATAGAGGAGGATGGGCAAAAAGAAGCCATACTAAATAACTACTTCTGCTCAGTATTCAATAGTGAGAGCGGCATACCCTTGCCAGAGAGTGGCATGAAAGCAGCTGATAGAAGGGTCCCGAAAATGAAACTGCAGAAATTTACTGGTGAATGAGTTGAAAAAGGACCAGCAGTCCTGAAGGTAAACAAGGCCTTGGGCAGAGTTGGATGGGATCCATCCAAGGGTACTAAAGGAACTAGTTTCAGTGTTAGCCAAACCCCAATGGGGCTATTCCAGTCTGCGCAAACCCGTCACTGCAAGTGTGCAAACTAAATGCATTGCTGCAAGCGTGGAAACCATCGAGCTGACTGCAACAGAAACCCAGACCAGAATCACGTCTTTGACTAGACAAGTTGTGTAGATGAAGACCTGACTCGTGTCCTTGGCAGAGCCCAGACTACACATGATTAGTGCCTCCAAGTAACTAAGGCCCTGATCGGCTGGCTCTCCAAAAAGTTAGAAGTCTGGCTGCAGTCGGTGGAAAAACCTCTGGATTATAGGCCTCCTGAACACTCAGAGGGCAAAGATGCCATTCAGTATTTATGTACAGTCCTCCTGATTTGCCTTAACTTGGATCCAACAGAGTATGATTTTGAAACAGATAGAGCCCACAGCACTCACTGGGCTAAGCGGAACACTGCCAGTATTAGGGCCGCAGTGACATGGGTACCCAGGCATGCACATTTATTCCAGTCACATGGACTGTCACACATAAAGGCTGCAGCCTTCTCTTATGGCTATACCAGCCAGGGCCTTTGGGGTCCTACCCACCCTGCTCAGCTGCTACAGCCTACCAACTGGGCCACCCGCAGCACCACTGGCATCCTGCTGGAACTCTGCCTCCCATCCCCATGGACAGGTCAGTCCATTACAGCCTTCCCTTTAAGGGACAAACCCACCTCCTCCTGCTAGCTCCCTAGTTATTGGGGGGAGTCTGGCTCCCATTACTACCCCACCACCTGAGGCTGCAACTTACCTGATTTACTGCAAACATCCCCTTCATAGGGGCCCTGTAAGTGCACTCACAAACCCCACCCCTATAGAAAGAGATGAATGAGGACTAGAAAAATATGTTATATTTTATTTTTTTGAAAATTAGTAACCAGGAAAGGCATACTGAGCCAGGACTCATTTCCAGGTGGAACCTGGGGGAAGGGAATGTGAAATACAATAAAACGTGCACAGTATCAATGATCAGTACAAAGTAAAGTGCAATCAGAGTACGATTTAACATGTTACAAGTGCACATAAAAAGTGAATATGACTATTCAAGGTACAGTGAGCAGCTTAGATGTGTTAATAGCGAGACCAGAGCAGGAGGAATGATGGCAGTGCAGATGTGGCAGGAAAGAAGCTTGATATAAACTGAGAGAGAACCCAGGAGAAGGCCCAACATCAGGGATAGTAGGGGCTCCAAACAGGGGAGAATTAGGGAGCGGGATGACAGGACCAGATGGGGGTTGGGAGGAGTTTTAGCTGGTGCCAAATGAGCCAGAGAAGTGGGAGAGATGCAAAGAGGAGGGGAGCAAGTTCCAGAGGGAGGAAAGGTGCTAGGAGAAGGCCCATTGTCCAGCAGAGGAGTGAGGGTGGGAAAGGGAAACGGTGCAAGAATCCCTGGAGTGGAGGGAGTATGAAGCAGAGGGAATGGGACAGGGGAGCGAAGATATATAAAATGGCAGGGAACCAAACCTGTATTTGGAGGTGGAGGAGGTGCAGTGGTAAGTTTGGGGGGGGGAGTTGGTAGCAAACGAACAAAAGGCATTAAAGAGGGTATCCAGGGCCTGGTTGCACAGAGGGCTGAGGCACTTTGAGCATCTTACCTTTCTCATGCCAGTGATCTGGGTTCAGGAATGAGCTCGGGCTGCCAGGAGTTGGCTGGGGGAGAAGGACTGGGAGAAGATCGAGCTGCCACTAGGCAGCTCTCCTCTCCCGGATTTGGGAGGTGAAGTCTTTCTGGCTCTTGGCTGCCACTGAGTGGAGGCTCAGTAGCATCATCGGGCAAATAGGGAGCAAGTGCTAGGCTGCGTGAGTGGATGGGGTCACTGTTTCCGGAGCACATGTGCACCTCCATGCACATGCATGACCATGTTGCTGAGGCCCCAGGATGTAAGGGGAGAAAACAGGGAAAAACATCATGTTTCCCCAATGCCATATATGATGGCCCTCAAGACTCTCGGGTCCCACACCAGGTGGATCCCTGTTGGTCTAACGGCAGGAGGAGCGACTGATGGGACAAGCGGTCCTCGGGATCAGACCTGAAGTAAGAAGCAAGGAGGTGATGAGGGGAAGAAAGCTATATGAAAAAAAGAGGGTGTCCAGTCTGGTAAGGGAAGAGGAGGGGGCAGTGCTGTAAACCACATCCATATAGTTGAAGACCGTGAGACCCATTTTGGTGGTAAGCTCCTGATGGACCTGAGGAGACATGCAGTCTTTGTTGTGATACAAGGTACCAAGCTTGAGATGGAGCTTGGTGTGGGTGGCATCAATATGGGCAGAAAAGTCGAGCTTACTATCTAGTCACATACCAATATACATGAAGGGTGAAGCCACTTCGGGGGTTGTGCCATCTGGGGTGGAGAAGACAGGGAGGGTGGAGACCATGGCCAATTTCTGGCTGGTGCCAAAGGTCATGGACTCTGCTTTTTTTTTTTTTAGTGTTGAGCTAGAGTTGGTTGGAGTGGAACCAGTGCAGGACACAGTGGTAGACTTGCTGGAGCAAGTCTTCCACCGTTGCAGTCAAGGGGCCGGAGGTGAAGATAACTATATCGTCTGCATACATGTGAATATGCAAGTTGGCATAAGCAGAGGGGAGGTTGTTCAGGAAAATGGAGAAGAGAATGGTACCCAGGATAGAGCACTGTGGGTCCCCAGCCTCGATGGGTAGTGGAGGTGACAGGGCACCTCCAACCTATACCAACTGTTGACAACCCATGAGGTAGGGATGGAACCATTCAGTACTAGGAGCTGAGAGGCCGGTAGAGCTCAGCTTGTCCATGAGAAATGAGTGAGCCATCGAATCAATGCCTTTGGCCAGATCAATGAAAATGGCCACTGTGGTATGCCCCTGGTCCATCCCATTGAGGATTGAGCTAGAAACAGGCAGCAGGGGGAGACAGTGGAGTGGTGCTTTCGTAAACCAGACTGGAAAGGGGAGAGGAAACTGGATGAATACAGGAAGTCAGCAAGCCTAGAGTAGACAAGTTTCTCTTGCAACTTTGCAAGGGGGGGAGATAAGATGAGTTGCTGGGGAGGAGGGGTCACCCCCTTATGGTGGGGGAGAACTCTGTTAATCTTCCAAGACTGAGGAACAGCACAGAAGGAGTAGAGGTTGAGGAGGTGAATAAGGGGGGAGGAGATGGCAGGAGCTGAAAGGTGGAGTAGTTTAAGATTCAGCCTGTCAGGGCTAGATTTATACAGGCTGAAGGAGGAAAGGTCAAGCAAAGTTTCCTGGGTAGTAACAGGAGGGAAATGAAAACATAGAGAGCAGTGGGGCAGGGAGGAGGGTGGAGCAGGGGGGAGGGGAGGGGGAGAGGAGCTATTGAGGGGAGAGCACCATAGAAGTTGTCAGTAGATAAAGACCCTTTTGCCCATCTAGTCTGTTTATTTTCCCTGCCTACTGTGCCACCACAAACCCTACACAGTCTCCGGTCCCCCCCCTTGTGTTACTACCAATGTCCCCTTGTATCTGTCCCATGCATGCTTGACTCCTTCTGCTGGTAGGCCATTCCCATCTTTCACCACCCTCTCTCGGAAAAAGTATTTCCTCACATTCCCTCTGACCCTCCCCCCTCTTTCCATCTTCATAGCATGGCCCTTTGTCCTTGAGTCTGTCTTCCTGTGGCAAATGCTTCCTTCCTATACCTTATTAATACATTTTATGCAAGTAGTGAAGAACTTGTTGAAGTGAGTCAGTACAGAGGGAAAGTCAGAGACAGGTGAACCACTAATCATAATGACTGGGTAAGTGAACTGGGTGGTGGGGGGGTCAAAAAGGGAGTGAATCACCTTCCAGCACTTGGCTGGGAGAGGTTGAGGAGGTGAGTAAGGGGGGAGGTGATGGCAGGAGCTGAAAGGTGGAGGAGTTTAGAATCCAGTCTGTCAGGGCTAGGTTTATACAGGTTGTGGGATGAAAGAGCAAGCAAGGTTTCCTGGGTAGTGATAGGGAGGACATGACAACCTGGGAGGGGGGGGAGAAGGATGGAACAGGGGGGAAGGGAGGTGAGAGGATCCTGAGGGGGGTAAGAGCACAAGTAGTGTAGAACTCATTGAGGTGAGCCACTACAGAAGGAAGGTCAGAGACAGGTGAACTATTAACCATGAGGCCTGGGGAGTGGACTGGACTGGTTATGGGGGTGGCAAAAAGGGAGTGAATCACCTTCCAGAACTTAGCTGGGGAGTTAAGGTTGCTCTGGAGTTTGACCTTGACATAGAGGGATTTGGCAGCATGGACAGCCTTAGTACATGAATTTCTAAGTGCCCTTAAGAGATGAGGTTAGGCAGGGAAAGGAGTAATATGTAACAGGCCTGTGTGTGATCACAGGAGTTACACTGGTCAGTGAGTTTGGGAGTAATCCAGGGGTGATGGAAAGATTTAACCCTCGACTTTCTATGGGGGGGTTGTTTCCCAGATGATGGAAAATTTGGAGAGGAACAGAGAGAGGGTCACATCAGTGTCAGGGGCAGAGAGGATTGCTGACCAGTGAATTACAGTAAAGTCGCTCAATAGAGCATTGATTTTAAGCAACCGAAGGGACCTAGACCAGATGTACTTAGTGGAAGAAGGAGAGTGCCAGACCTTCCTGATGCAGAACATCATACAGGAGTCTCCAAAGGTGTACAGTAGAATACCTGCTGCAACAATGCAGTGGAGGTGGGAGAAGAGAATCCAGTCCAGAAAGGTGTGATTAGGAGAGTGCGAATTGAGCTGGGTGGATTTGGTAATGAACTGTGAGAGATTAAGGTACTCAAACCTGAGGGAGGTTGGCCTGGAGCCCAGGGAGAGCCAATTAATACTGAAGTCCCCAGGAAGGATGAGTTCACCTGAGGATTGTAAGGTGATGGCAGAGAGAGAGAGAGTTAGAGTCAACCAGAGAGGAGGGTGAGATTTTAGGTGAAGCATAAAAAATCCCAATGAAGATGAGTAAGGTGGAGGGAAAGGAAAGCCAGGCAAGGAGAAACTCACTGGAGGAGGGTACAGTCTCCCTGAGAGCAATGGTGCAGTTTTCCCCAGTCCTGCCTGAAGAGGTGGAAATTGGGAAAGGACAGGATATAGTCAGAAGTCCAGAAGGAGAGCCAAGATTTGGAGATGCAGAGGATGTCAGGAGAGTGTTGTGAAACCCCAGACATTAAACAAGTCAGATCTGGGTAGAAGGCTGTTAGCACTGAGATGAAAGATACTAGGGCCTTTGGGAATTGAGACGGTAGAGGTATGAGAAGGAGAGGTGGGAACAGGATTAGTTACCACATTGTCAGATAGGAGGAGGAGCAGGATAAGGAGCAGAAGGATCAAGTAGGACTTACATCCCTTGGATTGTAGGAGAGCGCGGGGAGGGAGTGGGCACGGACAGAAGGGCTCAGTGGAGAAACTCCAGATTCAGAGAGGGGGAGGAGAGGAGACCAGGGTGAATAAAAAGAGAGTAGGGGATGGTGGGGGACAGGTGGGTAGAGGGGGGAGAGAAGGTAGAGGGGTGGAAGGGGAAGGAGAGAAGGAGAGAGTGGGAGCAGGAGTAGGAGAGGGTGAAGGTGAAGGCAGAGAAGGGGCAAGGTGCATAGTGACCAAGACATGAGATGCAATAACCATTAACTAATTAGCACAGCAGAAATTTTAGTGAATAACTAGACAGACTAGCATGGCTACTAGACTCAGCACAATAGGCCAAAGACAATATACAACAAATTGCAGTTTTTTTAACCTTTTATTTTTGCAACTTTTGAAGATAAGCAAGTACACTGAAAGATACCATGGTTCAAGGTTACAGAGGCTGTACATACAACACAAGGGATACCATAATTAGTATTGTTACACCTTTCATTTGACATTACATCATGTGGTGGGGACTGTTAAGAGTCCAAACAAAAGTTCTCAGAACCAGAAATCATCCAACATAAGCTAATTGCGGCAAGACCATGGATATGTGCGTAATGTCCTCAAGAGGGTAGTCTGTGATGATAGCGATATTACTGTAGAAACAGCGACTCATTTATATCGCTATCATGAACAGCTACCCTGCTAGGGTAGTGATCCTATAGCAAGCAGAGTGACCAGAAGGGGAGGGATAGGGAGGTGGAGGGATAGGAGGGAGGGTTTGTATGGGTGGTGGGATCCTGCTTCAGCTGAGCCAGCCTGTGGTGTGATGGTGAGGGTGGCTTGGCATGGTGCAGCAGGAACTGGGTTCGGGACCTGCTGGGGACTGTTGTTTTGCCGCTGCTTGTGGCTCTGGTTTATTTTTATTTTTTCCGTGTTTTGCCCCCTCCCCAACATGCACCCCCTGGAGTTGACAATCTTAAGTCAGGGGGTGCGGTGGGGGTGCAGCCCCCCCAAATAAACACTTCTGTGTTTTCCAGAAGTTGGGTCACTGCTAGTTGTATGTCGCTGAAATGATTTTCAGCGACATACATTCGTGATGATAGCGATCGCTGTTTTTCGATCACTATCATCACATGGAACCCCAAAAGAGATGCTAGTTCAGAGTGAAACACTCAGTTAGGCAATATTGTATGACCCGTTGTGTCAATGTCAGCACAAATCAATAATAATCCAATAATAATGACTGTTATTGACTGCAGCCACTCCAGGTACACCAAACTAAAGTAAAGCTGCTAACGTTAGAGTAAAATATTTCCCCAAGTAATAGAAGGAACTGTAAGCTCATTTTGACATGGTTGAGTAAGACCCTGTCCTGTTTGTCATGCAGAGAGAGATAAAAGGAAGGATCTATTTTGTCCTCTACTTGCGGCACCTAGGAATTGGCCACTCCAATGGTCCCACAATTTTTCCCTGTTATCTCCCCCTCTTCACTTGGTGATTCTATTCTCCCCCCCCCCACTTCTTTGTATTTAAAAGATATATGGAATCTGCAAGTGAAACTGTGATCCCTTGGTTTGCAAATGTGTATAGTTATATTGTTGAAATGATTGCAGAAACTCATTTGCATTTCTTAAAAAAATAATCTATAATGCGTGGGTTGACCTTGAGATATATTTTGACTGCCATGAGTTTGTTGACAGAACTGTCAACAGGAAACCAGCTCTGAGACAGAATGTTCTATTTTGCTGCACCTGTTAAAGACTAGGTGTGCTCTTCAGCCTGGCCTCAGGAAAGAAATTGACACGGTTCTGGTACATTTTGTAACAAACAGGAGATGCAGCTCACAATGATCAGGATGCAGAGTTTAAACTGCCAGGAAAATACATCTTATAAAAAGAATGCAGTGTTTTGTTTAGAGAGGGATAGGAGATGCTGGAAGGTTTGTTGCCTTTTATTGGACCAACAAGTGTCTTGTACAAAGATGGAATTATACACAAGCTTTCGAGGCCTCACAGGTCCCTTCTTTAGGTGAATAACAAAACTAAGCAACATAAGCAGCATTTATATACACTGTGAAGCAATGTGTAAAAATAATTGAAGAGAATTACAGAAATTGTAGAATGGCAGGAAGTGTGAAGCCAAGAAGTGGTGAAGGGGACACAGAACAATAAAACCCTGAGATAAAAGTCTATATAAGTTACAAATGAATAAAAACAGGATGGGTCAGAGGACATGGGGGAAGGGGTTGGCAACTGATGATAGGAACAGGTAAAGAGAGTTACCAGACAGGAACACAGATAAGAAAAGACCTGAGATACAGGATGACTAAAAACTGAAAGAAACACAAAACGTCAAAGGCCTAGATAAACAGAGTGTAAGGTTAGTATACACAGTGATGTGTGAGAAGAACTAATCAAAGGATGTTGGGGCTGGGCTGGACTGAAGCAGTAAATATAAATGTAAGAGAGGCAGGAAGGATGCCTAGGAACAGGTAGTAGGAAAAAGAGCAGGCAGGCACACAGGAGAGAGAGAAAAAACACCTTAGGTAACACGTAACATAAGGATTACAGTTTACCATAGTGTGTAATAAATCCAATGTCCCAATGCAGTCCATAAATGTTATATTTAAATTGTTTGATATATCTCAGTTCCCATGTCCTTCTGTCCTGTGTGTTTCTGAAGTTGCCTCTTAGTATCAGGATGGATAATTCAGAGAGGTGTTATCCATGGACCAGCACCCCTGATTGGCCCCCTACCTTGCAGACAGTAATACTTAGGGTGCAAGCACTTATTGTATAAGCATAAGTGTCAGGATCTGAGTTCTACTGTGTTTTCTACTAAGAATCATAATGTATTTGCTATCATAATTGTACCACTTGGGAGACACCTTTGTTTATACCATTGTATAATCATTAGTTAGACAATATTGCCATCTTTAGCCCTAGTATAGAACAGCAATTACTTATGTAAGGATGTGTGTAACCACAAATGGCCTTCACGAATACAGGTCCTTTGTTTCATTATCTTGTCTTTCTGCTAGCTCAGCAAGCTTTCCCAGGCTAGTGAGAAGTCAGGTTATTTGCCATTATCCAATGACGAGACTTTTATATATCTTTTTAGTAGTTACTATGGTAATTATCAGGGGGATAAGACTCTTTGCATTGCACCTTTTTCTCTGAGAAAAAGAAACTTATTGCTGCCTATAGGTAAGAAAGATTTGAGGTGTTCACTCTGGTGTTGATCACTGTGATTTGGTTGTACGACCGCTTTATACACCAGAAATAAAATACTATGTGCTGGACACCACTTGTTTTTCTCTTCACTGTTGTGCAGTTCCAACAAGAACCTAAGAAAGGTAATTTTGTTACCCAGTTACAGAGGGAATGATCTGTTTGTAAAAAATGGTGTCCTACTGGTGTGCTACTAACCTGGTTAACTATTATGCATCAGCGGTGGTTCATCCTGGTTTGCAGTGGTTGCCTAGTTTCCCCAATATAGCAACCATTTGTGCACATCTTGCACTGAATTAGGTACACAACATTATTGGAATGACATGTGTAGGAGCCATTGATTTTTACTGTGGTGTTCTGGCTTGTCTTTATGGTCTGTGTGCATATGTGGGTGAAGGTCTTTACAGAGAGATAAAGAGACTGAGGTTACAAATTGAGAGAGAGAGAAATACTCTCAGATGTAGGACCTTTTGTTTGTTCTGCCTGTATGAAGAGCTATCCTGTACAATTTTTATTTATTTTTTTATTTTATTGTTTTTGATAATATTAAAATGCTACTTGTGAATTTTATAACTTCTCCTGGTCTGCCTATGCTTCCTGAACTATGCATCTACAACACTCATTTGCAGAGAATGACTCTGTAAACAGAACTGTTTGTATGACTGTCTAAATAGCTAGAAGCCAAACTTTTAAATCTATTATGTATATCTCTGGATAAAAAAAACAACCATAGTTAACAGTATTCAGATTGGATCACTGGGTAGTACTCATAGGGAGTGAGGCGAGACACATCGTCCCTTAAGTAGCATTCCCAGTTTCATTAGCTGCATGCTGTTCAAAGAAAAATCATACATATTGCGCACATTCGCAGTGCTCCTGACACATGACGGTGGCCATCTTTGATTAGAAAAAGCAATCCCCACCAAGAGATGACCCAAGCACCAGTGGACCAAATGTTGGCCGAAGAAGGTGAACTTAAATTGTACAGAAAACATTTTCCCAACAACAGCAACCAACCCTGACAGGAAGTGACCAAGAGGTGGAAAATGCTGTAGGGACCAATACCAACCCTCCCCTTCCTACATAGCATCTGGAGCAAAACTGATTCACTGTAGGTGTAAACCTATCAACATCTGTGTAATAACATAGTTAAACTAGAGCAAAGAACTACTAACTGCTAGGTACATAATTTCAAATGGAACAGTTTATCAGCACTCCCTCAGAATTCAAGTTTTTGGACTGCTCCTGAGCTGCAGAGTCCACTTTGATTTTGTCAGAATATTCCTGTGCTTCAGCTGGGTCTGTGAAGAGATAGATTTCCCCAAGTATAATACCTTAAGGCAGGCCAGGAGCTGCAGCAAATGCACAACTCCCGACTCCTCCAAGGCAGACCAAGTCAAATGTTTTAAGTCTTTGCCAAGTGGCAAAGCTTATGTCCAGGAAAAGATAGATTGCAGTTCCATCGGGTAGCAGGAGTGTTCCTTTCTGTTTCACGTAAGTCAGCACCAAGTCACAAATATGCACTCCAGTAGTGGTGATCATGATTGACCAGGGTAAGTCTAGGTTAGCTGGGTGCTTTCTAGGGGTAATGCAGTATGTCGTTATTATTTTGGGTGAGCACATTGCTGAGGAGGTACCACCACATTATTTATTTATTTATTTAATTTTGGTAACCGGATGAGCTCACTGAGACCATGACAGTCTCTTTTTCAGGGGCGACCTGGAGTTATTTTATATACAGTGGCGGTACATTTACAAGCAGTAATATAATATACAGAGACAATTCTGCGAGTTTCCATCTCACTTTACAACATTCACTAACGGTAATTGTATTGAATAAATCCTTACCCTCTGTTCCTTCTGTCACCCATATAAGTCTTAAATTAGCTGATCTTGCACCATTTTCTAGGTGTCTGAGGCATAATCAAAGCAATTTGTTCTTACAGACCAACACCGAAGTTACCGCCAATGATTTTCCCACTGAGTCCGTTGGTGCTGTTTGTAAGATGTCCAGTCGGGTTTTGATAGTTAAAACCTTCTTCATATTGAAGGCATCCAGTTTTTTGTGCAGGTCTCTGATGGATTGTTTAAAGTCTGTTTTGAACTCCTGGACTGCTATGAATAATAATAATAATATTCTTATTTATAAGGCGCCTTTCCAAAACCAAGGAGCCTAACAATATAAAACGGCTCATATAAAATCCAGTTACAAAACAATACAACTTGAAATCGTATACTAATCAATAATATAAACTTCAATTATCTAAAAAAGCTTTATGCCACAGAACGGTTTTTAAGCCCTTCTTAAATTCCTCCACAGTTGTACACTCCCATAACTGACTTGGTAGAGAATTCCAAAAGGTGGGGGCTGCATAGGCAAAAGCTGTTGAACCAGATGACTTCAAATTCATCCTTGATCAACCAGGGCAGTAAGGGACCAGAAGCTCTCTCAGATAGTCCAGGCCCTGTCCATATAGGGCTTTGAAAGTCAGTAAACCAACTTTAGAGGTGATCTGCCACTGTATTGGCAGCCAGTGCAGTTCGCGCAGCACCAGAGTAATATGGCAAGATCGAGTAGAACCCGTTGAAAGATGGGCTGCCACATTCTGCACCAGCTGCAGGTGACAGATTTCAACCCCAGAAAGCCCTAGATAAAGGGAGTTGCAGTAATCCAAGTGCGAGGACACAAAGGCGTGGATCAAGGTGGGAAGGTTATCAGATGGAACCAGAGGCCTAACCCTGGCGATATTCCTAAGATGATAAAGGGAAGTTTTGATGATAGCCAACACCTTAGAATGTAGGGTCAGTCCATCATCAAAAAACTACCCCCAGGTTACACACCTGTTCAGAGGTCAGGAGAGGGAAGCCGCCAAGAAAAATTCCAGAAGGTGAATCAACACCTGACCCCCTTATCTGATGACCTGGGTCCACAACCAGTACCTCAGTCTTTTCCGAGTTCAACTTCAGCCAACTAGAATCCACCCACTCCTGGATTTCTTTCAGACAGTTGTTAAAGACCGAGAGTGCTCCATCCTGGTCAGGTGCAAAAGAAAGGTAGAGCTGGATATCATCTGCATAACAGTGAAACCTCAGCCCATACCATCTTACAATGTCTCCAAGGGGTAGCATATACACCACAAACAGCATGGGTGACAGCACAGAACCCTGAGGCACCCCACAAGACAAAGCAGTTGGGCCTGAAGAAAAAAACCCAGACACAACTCTTTGTGTTCTACCCATGAGAAACGATGTAAACCATCTGATGACTGTCCCTGACATTTCACAGGTATGCCTCAGGTGTCCTACCAACACCATGTGGTCCACAGTGTCAAAAGCCTAAGAAAGATCCAGAAGAACCAAGATGGAACGGCTCTTCCGATCTCTCGCCATCAGGAGATCACTGAGCACCCGAACCAGCACAGTCTCGGTACTATGTCTCTTATGAAAACCGGGCTGGAGCGGTTCATGGATGTCATGGATGGTCAAATGGTCTTCCAGTTGTGCTGCCACTACTTTCTCAATCACCTTCCCAATGAAGGGAAGGTTAGAGATAGGTCTGTAGTTTGCAAAACAGCCTGGGTCCAAGGTAGCTTTCTTCAAGAGTGGTGTCACCACCGCCACTTTCGGGGAGCTAGGAAACTCTCCTGATTCCAAGGAGCACCAGACTACCCACACAAGGACTGGACCAATGATGTCACTACAACCCAAAATTAGGGAAGTTGGTCCAGGGTCCAAAGGGGTGCCTACCCTGAATAATCCTCATGACATTCATGAACTCCAGATGACTGAAGGTACTCCAGGAAAACTGAGGTACAGTGACCCCGTACTGATCGCAAACAACCCCCATAGGGTGTGCTGGCTGCAGTACCACCCTGATATTTGCCACCTCATTTTCAAAGACTCGAGCAAGCTCGTCACACTCTGATTGTGAAAAAGCTTTCCAAACATGCAGACAGACTGGGTTGCACAGTCTGTCCACAGTTCGAAATAACTGAGCTGGTCAATTCTGAGCAACTGCAATCTCCCTGGACAGGAATTCTGCCTTCTTACGGGTGATTGTAGATTGATAGACTAAATAATGGTCCATCAATCTAAGGTGGTCGGCACCAAGGACGGACTTTCACCAGCAACGCTCTAACCTTCCCCCCAATCTCCACATCTCCCTCAAAATCCCATCAAACCAAGGGGACCTGGGGCGAGGGAGAGAGGGTGAACATGGACTGGAGCAATAAAATCCAGAGCCGTCGTAATGGCTGTATTATAGGCCGACACAAGGGTCTCTGGATCGTGCTATCAACACAAGGACAAGAGGTCCAAATACCCGCCCATGAGGCCATGGGAACTTATATCCTGTAAAGGGCGGTATCTAACCAACTCCACAGGGGTAGGCCTTCAAGGGGGGGTGCTAAAACTAAACCCCACAGTGTAGTGGTCGGACCACCCAACTGGTTCCACCCCCAAGTCAGATGTTTTGATTCCTAGGAGGAAGATTAAGTCTAAAGAGTGTCCATGTTTGTGAGTAGCAGTGGAAACCACCAGTGTAAGGCCCAGAGATGTCATTAACTGGAGGAAGTGTTGACCAGATTGCGAGAGCTCATCGTCGACCCAGGCGTTGCAGTCACCCAGAACCATCAATCTGGGTGACTCAAACACCATATCAACGATGAAGTCCGCCACTTCCTGAAGGAATCGCTTCTCATCACTGGGTGGACAGTAGATGACAGCGATTCGATAAACTACACCTGCTACCACTGTATACTCAAAAGACTCAACCTCCTCAACTAGTACCCCCGTGAGGTTCAGTTAGGTCTTGAAACAGATCACAACCCCTCCCCCCCGCGATCCAATCTCAGGCGGTGTATCACCAAGTACCCAGCTGGAGTCATAGCCTCCACAATGGGGCCAGAATTTTCATCCAGCCAGGTCTCAGTGATGCATGCCAGGTCCACCATACCAGCAAGATCTGCAATAATTACAGTCTTATTCTTAATGGACCTGGCATTGCACAACACCGCCCGAGTCAGACGAACCTCGTGGACCATCCGGGCCATCTGTCTACCACAATCTGTAGTGCCCTTGGGTATGAGCACCAGACATGGCAAACCACGATCTGGATTCCATTTTGCCCCAGGGCATCTTCTGGATCGAACCACCCCAATTCGGTGACTCCCCTCGTTCATTCTCCACTGTTCGTAACTCCCCCACCCTCCTCCTTCTCCTACGCATAATGCCCAGCGCTCTACAGCACTGGTAGGTCACAAACTGGAGAGGAGGAGTATAGAAAGGGCGAAGGGCATGAAGAGCAGAGGATGAGTAGCACACAACTGTAGGGGCTGGCATCCAACACATTCTGCAACTGCAAAACAAATAATAGACTAAACAAACCCAACCCCAACCCCACCCAAAACAATATTATCCCAAAATTCACAATAACAAAATCAAATTGACATAAAACAAACCAAACCCCAAAATTACTGGACAAACCCACCCTATATATAATAAAATACAATTTAAAACACCACCCTATCCGCTGTTAACTTAGAAAGGCTTAGTGAGTACGGCTGCATTAGTGGGTTCCAGTCCTTTGGGCGTCAGTGAGGTTGCTCCCATTTTCTAAGCTCCAGCCTGTGTCTTGTTAGATTTGGATGGTCCAGGATCTTGTTGTTCCTGCTTATGCAGATTCCCCATCACCGATCGTGATGAAAAGGATATCTGCCAACAGCTAATTAGGTACTCTTTCACCTGAAGTTGTTCAATCACTAACAAATGAGGCTTAAAACTACGAATTTTAAAACGGTTTGGTCATTAGAGTGGAGCTGTACAAAGATCATCTGCACCAGTTGGCTGTTAGCTCCGCCCCTCCCCCAGCAAATTGTAGCTATAAAGGATAATGTATGGGAAGCCATGCACGAGGCCATGTCTGCATCGAGAGGTTTTTATGGCAATCAGGAACTTTGAGAGAGAAGCTCAAGAGGTTCCCTGGTTGCCGTAAAAAACTTGAGATGAAGACACAGGCTTGTCTGTGTGTGAGTATTCATACATTATCTTTTATAGTGTATGGGCATCCATGCTTATTTAGAACACTCTGCTTCCTTTCAGTGAACTGGGGTTGGGGGGAAGCTGATGGTTGGTGGTGGGCTCAAATACTGAATTGATGTGCTACATCTTTTTCGGAAAGTTCAAGTTAAAAAAAACTTTCGGCTCAACTGGAGAGAGGAAACCAGCTATGTGGTAACATTCTAAGTTGCTGTGCTACAGTAGTGACATCACTACTGCAGCACAACAACATAATGATGTCACTACTGCAGCACAACAAAGAGAATAATGTATGGGCAACCATATACAACAAGGCTGTGTTTCCATCGAGGGGTTGAGATGACAGCATATGAACCTCGAGAGCGAAGCTTGAGAAGTCCATGCTGTCATCTCAACCCCGAGATGGAAACACATGCCGAGTAGTGTGTGGTTGAGCATATTTTATTTTTTATAGTATATAAGTTTTACACTAGCGCGACAGACCCCCACTGAAGTGAAAACAAAACATTTTGCAGTTTCTTTGTTCTACTCACATATCAAAATCAAATTTCCAGACTTTTGAAAGGTAAAAGGTATGACTTTGGGCACTGGGTAGTTAGTGAGTAGCTAGGTGTAGAATAAATGAGAAATGTAAAATTGTATGACCTTTGAACTGTGCATAACAACTGTTCGGAATGCGCATAACAACACTTTAGAATGCGCATAACGGTTTAGAATGGGCTTAACAAGGATTTTGAGCAGGCTGATTTTTATACATAACAAAGGGTAACCATGTACTATAAGCATATTCCAGGCATGGAATTCCATGCATAACAGGATTCCACCATACACTATTAAATCACTGTAAACGGTAAAACTAAAACAAGACAAATGGTCAAACCTGAGAGCTTAATTAAGCCAGTGGAATAATACCAGCTGCAAGATTAACACTGGTTAAAACAACTGAGATGCAGAGAAACACAATCAGTTAAAACAGGTGAGTTGCAGATAAGGGTATACCTAGATAGGGTGTAACTAAGATACCTAAAAATTCTGGCAAATTAACAATGCTAGCAGACTAAACAGGCAGGTTAATGCAGCAGATGCAGTGCAAGGGTCCCTCATCATGTGTGGGGTCTGCAAGAGCTCCTAGAAATTAACCCTATCTAGGAATTAAGGCAAACTAACAAAGCTAGCAGACTAAATAGGCAAGCAAAATGAAGTAAAGTGTCCCAGATGCAGGTGTGGAGCCCACAAGAGCTCAGTTAGCAAGTGAAACAGTAAGAGGAACAACACTTACAGTTCAGGAGTGGGCTGGAGGTAGGCTTGAGGGTGGCAGTTCAGGGATGCAGTGGGGACAGTTGACAGCTGAATCATGGCTGACTCCAGGCAAACTCTTTCTTGTAGATGTCCTTTGCACTACAGTCCTTAGCACTGCGGACCACAGTGTGGAGGACCGCTTGTAGGGCCAATGTTAAGAAGGTAAATTCAGAGTCCGGTGATTCATGTCCAGTAGCACCCAACTCATGGAGGGAGAATTCAGGAGGTGTGACTTTGGTCAGGAACTAGTGGGTGATTGCAGGGCCTCAGATCCAGGCAGGGAGTCTTGCTCTATGGCAGGTACTCCAGCACTGGTGGAGCGGTGTGTGGGGGAGGGCGGTTCAGGTGGCATGAGCCCTCTCATCCTGAATTCAACAGTGGTAGGGCAGCAGCAGCAGTGAGCAATTACAGCTGGCAAGTTGCAGGAGAGGGCCATCATTTAAAGCTCTTGCTTTGTAGGCAGAGACTGATGATTCATGCTTAGCAGCACCCAAATGCAGGGAAAGTCCAGGAGGTGCAACTTCAGTCAGGATCTTGCAGCTGATTGTAATGCCCCAGATCCAGGCACAGAGTCTTATTCTATGGCTTCGCGTACTCTAGCTCTGGCAGAGCAGTTCCGGGGGAAGAGTGATTCAGATGACGTGAGGCCTCTCAAACTGAATTCAGCAGAGACAGGGCCAGGACTTGAAGCCCTTGATCATACCCAGCAGCAGCCAACTGGTGCAGGGTGAGCCCAGAAGGTGCAGCTTTGGTCAGGATCTGGCAGCTGATTGGAGTGCCCCAGATCCAGGCAGGGAGTCTTGTTCGATGGCTTCAAGTACTCCAGCTCCAGAAGTATGGTGCACAGGAAGGGCGGTTTAGATGGCATGAACCCTCTCGACTCCAGATTCAGCAGTGGCATGGTAGCAGTGGTGAGCAATTGCAGCTGGCAAGTTGCTAGAGAGGGACAGGATTTGAAGCACTTGCTTTGTAGGCAGAATCAGGTGAATCACACCCAGAAGCACCTAATTGGTGCAGAGAGTCCAGGAATGCAGCTTCTGTCAGGATCTGAAGGTTCATTGGAGCACCCCAGATCCAGCTTCAGGTACTCCAGCTCTGGCGGTGCAGGGGATATGTGATTCAGATGGTGTGAGTCCTCTTGACCCCGAATTCAGCAGTGGCAGGGCAGCGGTGACAAGCAATTACAGCCGTAATTTTCAATGTACACCTCAGATTTAGGTGGCACAGCCATAGGTTCTAATCTGTATTTACTAAACATTTGCCCACAGGCATTGTACATGAATACTCAGATATATTGACGAGCGTGCCGTAATATTTAGCACAGATTAGGCAGTTATAATTTCATACATTACTAAGGGGCTATCTTTTTTTGAAATTTCTATTTTTCCCCTCCTACTGCCCCACAGAGCCGCATCCTTCAGGAGTCGCCCATTAAGCCTGCCCCTGCCAGTACCTACCATGCAACCTCCGGTTCCTCCATCTAGCCACGGAACCCCCCCCGGGCAGGGTCGGGGTCAGGGCGACCCCCCCGAATCTTGAATTCTCATCAGGGTCCTGGGTCGCAGGCAGGTACTGGCACATCGGGATCTGGCTCGGTGCTCCGTCATCTTGGCTCTGAGGGTTTTTTCCCCATGTTCCTCATGGGACACTATAAGCCCATGCGTCAAGGCATCTGCCACGTCGCCCCCCTCCTTCCATGAAGGAGCAGCCCCCAAGGCTGATTGGCTGCCGGCCTACACCTGCAACCAATCATACCTCTGAGACTCCAGCTTGCTGTCTCTTCCCCCCAGCCTCCACCAGGGGTCGTCGCTTGCCGGGTTGGAAGTCCCCCCTCCCTCTGGAGAAGGCGAGCTATCACCGGACGCTCCAGCCTGTCTTCCCCTGGCCAACCCCCAACGACCCCGAGCTCGCCTCCGAACCCATGTCGCCGGCGTGGAGCGAGGTGTGGCGTCCAGCACCTCAACCCTCAGCGTCACCAGGCCAGCCCACTAAGGGGCTATCTTGAATGGCAGTCCTTTGCAGGGGATGTTATCACCATTTGTCTGACCTATTCTCTTCATTGGCCTGATGCTGCTTATACATATTCTTCAGCTTACAAATCACTTCCTTTACATCTCGGGAGGAAATGCAAAGAAAAAATATACATGCACACATCTTGGCATGCCAAATTCTGTCATTACTGCCTTAAATTATGATCTGCATATGTTTTTTTATTATGCAACAAAAGACCTATTGGGCAAAATAAGCCCAGCAAAAGGTCCAGACTTGGAAATGAGAACTGCCAATGGGGTGACCAGTCACTTCCGATGATCTTCAACCCATACTCCCTGCAGACTAGGCAATGATGTCATCAGGAACTTATTTGCAGGCATTGATTTTGGGGCCATTTGAAATCTGGGTCCTAGTAGTGGCTGAGATGAGGCTTCGTAATAAGGTCCCAGCCATTTCAGGTCTCAAGCTGCCCCCAGAAGGTCTGTTCAGTTGACGTACAGTAGATACATGGTGCATTCGGATACTTCTGCCTATTTCTATTAGGGCTAGAATTCCTTGGATATTGACCTCCCTTGGTCATCCATTGGAAAGTGTATATTTGGCAGCTTGTCCTCCGTCTCCTGCCAGAGCAACTCATCATGGTGGGCCTCCACAGTTCTCCAGAGCCACAATGGGTAATAGCAGAACTGGCACCACCACCTTCCTGATACCCACATTGCCACCTGTCTGCCTGGCATAGTCACAGCAGATAGACTGGACATCACCCAGGCTCCAAAGTAGATTTCTGTGTCCACCTCAGATTCAGGTGGCATAACCGCATGTTCCGAGCCATCCAAAAATCAAAAGCTGTGCCCTCATCCCATAGGTGGTGAATAGGGTGGGGGAGGTAATTCGCTGTGAAACTGGGACAGTTTCCCTAGTTTAACATCAAGCCAGTGTCCAAAGGCTGACTCCACACTCATTTCCTCTGGAGGTAGCAGATTTCCTCCAGGTTCCCCTCTAAAACTGGACACTGCCAGTTACACTAGGCAGTGTGCTGGAGGGGACCATGGCACTGTGATGCCCTCTTCTGCTTGAAGCCTCCGATAGCCTTTTTCATACACTGAGCTTGTGCTGGTCTGGTCATTCAGTTTGCTTCTCCTCATGGTGCAGTGTCATCCAGTGGCTTGTTCTCATGCTGGTCACTGGAATCAGAAGGTTCTTGGTCCCTCCTGGGATTACCCAGGCAGTAGGTCTATGGGTAGTGTATGGCTACTCCAGCATAATCACAGCATTCAACTGCGCATAGTACACTCATCATGGTTTCTCCATGCACTGCTGCCCCTATAACCAGTGACGCAATGAACCTTTGCATCATGACCATGTTGCTTGTGTCAGTAGGCATTTTTGAAGCAGGACAATTCACAGGAAGTACAATATCCTGAATGGGCAGAGAGCTGACCACAGCACTGCACCACAGCCACTTCCTCCCTTTCGAGGCACCAGGAAACAACCTACCTCCTTCTTATGAACTGCTGCAAATGATCAAATCTTCATCAGGCCCGATCATCATTAGGTGGTACCCCTTGAGGGTGGCCTTCCTGGGGATTCTCTCATCCTTCCTGGGCTCCCTCTAACTGTTCAAACTAGTAAGGCCTCCACTATTCCAAGTTCCACCTCAGCTCCTGGGCAGAGGCATGCCACAGGTGGTCAAGATTTGTCCTGGCCTGTGCCAGGCCTGCAGATGTACTATGCACCTTCCTCACCGAGTAAAGTGTCTTCCAAACCTCATGCCATCCTCTGACAGCAAAGGTGGCACAGCACTTGTATACCTAAGTGGGAGTCTGCAATAGGAACTGTGCAACCCCTGGCCCAAGTCTTAAGCCAGCAACATGGTGAACCACTGTATATGCCCGCCCATCAGGGAGCATATCAGTACTGCAAACACCCAGCTACTAGGCTGGCATGCCTACATGGCTTTTCCTGGTCAGCACCCTTGCATATGTCACTTCTCTGGCCTGTTGCCTATACCCTTAAGGTACCCACATAGTGAAGGCTCCTGGAATGTAATGCCCCTCTCTCACTTTACTCCTGGGCTGACAGTCCTTGGTCTTACTCACTCACAACCACTACGGCCACGCAGGCCTTTTTTATATTGACGATGTTTCTCCCATAACCACTGTCTTTTACACGGCGATGCACAGGCACACTGTCCCTCTCCTGGCACTGACTAGTAACAACCCTGCCCTCTACAGTTTGTAGGAGGTTGTTACATACATTTCAGAGTGTGGCCCAGGCATGTCAGTGGCTAAGACATCAACTGGTGCTGACAGATGCATTGCATGGCCACAGCAGTTCCTCAGGGCTTCAGGGAAGTGGATACTGGCTAAGTAATCAGTCTGGCAAAAATTAAAAACAAAGGCCAAGGATCATACTGATTCAAACATGTATTTGGGGTGGGACAAAGCAAAGGGGTTCAACAGAGGATTAGGAAGACATGACAAGTACAGACATAGATAGAAAAACAGTTAGACCAGCTCCCTGTACTGTGCAAATTTAAAAGGGGTAGAAAAAGATGGAAGAAAAAACACAAAACTAGTGTGAATGAATAACAATAAAACAAAAAGCTATGTGTGAATGCGAAGAACAGGAACATCTATTACTAGGTGTAACTCCCCAGTAAATGCGAGGCTTATATCCCCACTGTTAGGCATCCCTTTCCCCCTTCTACCCCCACCCCCGAGCTAGGAAATGGGTTTAGTGCTCTGCGGGATATTGCTCTGGATGCCTCAAGGTGGCAGCAGAGAGTGGTAAAAAGGGTATAAAAAAGGGCTGACCAGAAGTAGCGGGGCTGGAGGGGGGAGGCTGGAAGAGTAGCATAAGAACCAGAATAGGTAGACAAAGTGAGGGAGCTCGACGGTCCAGGAGGGCCAGTGGGGAAACCCCCCAAAAGAGTGCATTCAGGATGGTTTTATGCACCATGGTCGATGAGAAGTGGGGGTATGGAGCTCTGTTGGGGACACAGGTAGCTAGGTCCTGCATCATTGGGGGGGGACTAGGACATTAGGAGGCTTTAGCAAGGTCTAGAGAGAGAGAGAGAGAGAGAGAGAGAGATGTAAGAGCCCTTAGGAAGCCCGTTTCTGTATTCTCAGGTCGCCAGGGCTAGGAGGGCTGTGGCAGGGCCCTCCCAGGAAGGTAGCCAGTGGCAGAGGTCCCCCTCGTACATGGTGTGGCAGGGTGGCCTAGGGTGTTGAGGGAGCCGGGGAGCCTTTCACCTGAAACAGGAGGCCTGTTCAGAGGGACAGGTCCTGAGGCACCGGTCCATTTAAAGTCCGGGCAGGTCTCAGGCCAAAGAAATGGCAGACCTTGGAGGGTGGTCCCCATGCTGGAGCTTAATTCAAGCCCAGGAATAGAAGCAGGGATGTGGGCCTGGCAGGGATTTCCCCATAGGAAGTAGGTATCAGCAGAACCCCCCTCCCAGAGTGAATTGGGGGGCCATGGAGTGCTGATGCAGAGCCGAGTGATCATGGCAGGAGTGACCTCAGCCCTGTGCACCAGTGACAGCCATTTTGAAGGTGGGTCAGAGCCTGGGTCATCAGGAAAATTCCTGGATGCCCCTGTGGTTTGGGCCAGTGCCCAGGGGTCCAGATGGGGAAGGCTGCTCGCTTTCCCATGCCAGTGAAAGGGGGGACGACCAGTGCTATAGTAAAAGGGACCCAAGAGGAAAGAAA
Organism: Neoceratodus forsteri; assembly: GCA_016271365.2. NCBI lineage: Eukaryota > Metazoa > Chordata > Ceratodontiformes > Ceratodontidae > Neoceratodus > Neoceratodus forsteri. The sequence goes on along the minus strand of CM028138.1, from coordinate 275,352,458 downwards.
AGGAAGGTTGGCTTACTAGATCCATTATATGCCAGGAGATTGCATGGATCTGTGTTCCATGAGTCTTGGGTAGAGCAACCAAGGGAGGGAGGTGGTAGAAAAGGAGAATCCTTCTGTGTCTGCTAAGTCCATGGTCTCTGCTGTTTATCACATCCAGCCCAAGTTGTTAAAAAGTTAAAGCCCCATGGAGTTGCTTATTTATTTATTAGAAAAGAATGGTGACCCCTGTATCGCTGGAATCATTTGCCAAACAGGTGAAAAATAAAAGCCAATTGGGGAGAAACAGTGGTTTGTGCCTTATTTGACTGTAGTGGGGAGGCTAATGAAATGAAATCCTTTTCTCCCTCACACTTGCAGTTTAATTAATTTTCCTTGAGTTGCACTCCAGGGGCAGAATCCAGCCTGGTTGGGGCTGCAGGGGCTTCCTGAGACCTCCGAAAGTGAAGAGGGAGGTCTCGGTCCAGTGGTCAGCTCAGGGAGATCATCAGATGCTGAGATGGAGGAGATAAAGTGCACAGCTATGAAGACATCAAGCAGGTAGGAGACAACTGTTTTCACTGCTTTAGTAGTGTGCAAAAAGGGTCTCGAATATTAGCATTTTGAGTGATCCCTTCTTTCTGTCTGGAAGACCTGCAATGTTAAAGTATGCCCCTAGACAGGGCAGGATGGGGGGTTACACTGTGGAGGCTACTCGTCCGGGATGTACCCTGAACCCCAGAATTGCTACCGGACCCAAGCCTTGCGGTCCACAATATGCCAGGTTTCCCAGCCTGGTTGGGTCCTGTGGCACACGCCATAATTGCTGTGGGGTAGGCCTGGAGCAGGTATTAGGCCTGGCCTGCTGGTGTGATGTGAGCGCGTGACTTGCTGGTCACGTGACCCTCAGGGAGGGTCCTGATTGGAGGATGAGAAAAAGGGAGCTATAGCACCTGCATGAAGAAGCACCATCTTGGGGAATCAGAGTGAGTGGAGCCAAGGGAGCGAGACTAGCAGTAGCAGAACACTAGAGGGGAATAACGATAGCGACAGCAGAGCAAAAGAGACTCTTTTTGGGGCACATTATCAAAGCAGACAAGTGAACTGGACTGCATATTTTTGGAGCAAAAGAACTGTGAGCTCCTTGTGAGTGTGGGACTGAGAGGGGAAAGAAAATCAAGCACAGGCATCCACATGGACTGGCAGCAAGTAGTAACAGGGGGAAATGCAGAGACCTGAAGCGACCCCTCAGAAGGAACCCCTGGCTACAGTTCCTGCCTCACTTCTCTCCTGGCTCTGGAAAGCTGGGGGAAAATGCAAAGGACATGAATGTTATGTGAGGTGTGGATTTATGGGGGAGGCAGTAACCAGGTTGCCTATATGCCCCTATTGCTTAAGCAGTCCACCAGTCCCATGTAGAGGAATGTATGCTCCCGGTTCCACCACCAGCTTATTTATCCTGTGGTCACCAGCCAGTGAGGATTTGGAAGGGTTTGAGAGACTGTCCCTGGGAGAGAGCATCCATGTCCAGGTGGATGAAACCCAAAGAGAATCCTCAGATGTGGTAGTAGAGGCTGTTGAAGAAGAGGGTGCAGGTGCACCAGAGAGGGACAAAGGTGACGAGGAGCACAGCCATCTGGCCAGCACTCTGCCATCGGCTACCAGCTATCCCACTGGTGGGGGGGGCAGGGGCCTCAGACAACTGGTTGAGGATCCTCCAGGGCCCAGGGGAACCTCACCATGGCCCCTGTCCGGCGATATCCCACAGGCTTTTTCCAGCAAATCGGAGCCTGCCTCAGTAACAAAGAGCTAAACCAGATCCATAGAGAGTGGCCCTGAGCCTCAGCCTGCACCAGTGTCAGCCGGAGGAAGGGTTGGTGACCCACAAGATCTAAGGGAGCTGGATGAGGAAAAATATGTCAGCAGCCAGTTCCAGTTCCAGGACCATATGGTGGTCATGGCAATCCCTAGGCCCTACCACCGCCCAGTTATCACTTTTGGACAACCACCCCACAGCTCCCAGTCTGGGTTAAGACCCTCTGGACCTGGCTGGACAGGTTAAACCCAAATGAACCATTGAACTTAAAGTATCGACAGAGGATATGGCTACCAATGGGACAAGCCAGGAGAACTAGCGTGAGGGACCTGCCCAAGTGGAGTCAGGCCGAAAGGTGGGTGTGCAGGAGGCTGCGGGTGGAATATCCCAATCTGAACTATCCATATGTGTCCGAAAGAATTTGGGACACTATTGAGGTGATGCGGGAGGACTGGATTTTTAAGGAGCAGTTGGAGAGGCTGAAGAACCATCCAGGATAAGGAAGTGCCCTATCTCAACAGTTGTTTCAGCAGGCACGGTCGATGTGCTGCACAGGGACCTGGTCTGGACTAAGCATTTTCAAACATTTCACTATGTTCCAGGACTTAACTGGGACTCGGACCAAGTACTACCCTTTGGACTGGGATTCCTTTGGAGAAGTGACCACTAAGCGGGATCAAGTGTTTTATTTCCCTCCAGGTGGGGGGCCTGCAACCTAGGCTTCTTGGTCTGAAACTTGTGGACTGAGCCAGGAAAATTGTTCCACAGAACTGATATGGTGACTTTAATTCAGTTATTCAAATCAAGTTCTTAAACTGAAAAAAAGTTTTATTGTTGCTGTTTTATGATCATGATATGCTTCGAAAGATTGGTGAGAGAATTTGAGTGTGTATATGTGAGTGAGTGGTTTGGGGTTTGTACACAGAGAAACTTATTTAAAAAAAATTTTGGTGGGAGGTATCTATGGGAACGTCTGAACAGTTTCTAGCTCATTAATGTTTAGCAAAAGCTTAAGAAAAATATTTTGAAATGTTTAATCATTATGAAAGGTGATTGCAATTTCTGTTCAAAAAGAAATAAAGTTGGTTGTAACTAGCACGTTAGATTTATCTCCTGGTGCAGGTAGGGTTTAGGAATTCCTTTTTAGGGTATAGCCTGGGTTAGGTAGGTATGTTGGGTGGTCCCTGGTGACCAGGTATGGTGTGTTCATTGCCAGAAGGCTAGAGAGTGCACATACTCAGTCTGATGGGAGAGGACCATCACTGGACCCTTGCCATCATTCCCAGGAGGGAATGAGTTCCTGGGTGGGGGAAGAGTGTAAGCCCCCTGTAAATGCAGGCCTTATATTCCCAGTGTTAGGCATCCCTTTCCCCCTCCTACACACCCCCCACCCGAGCTAGGAAATGGGTTTAGTGCTCTGGGGGATATTGTTCTGGACATGTCAAGGTGGCAGCAGAGAGTGGTAAAAAGGGTATAAAAAGGGGCTAACGGGAAGTAGTGAGGCTTTTTCCAGCCCAGGCATTAGGCCTGGGGCTGGAGGGGGCAGAGGCTGGAAGAGTAGCATCAGGACCAGACTAGGTGGGCAAAATGAGGGAGCTCGGCGGTCCAGGAGAGCCCAGTGGGAAAACCCCCCAAAAGTGTGCAATCAGGACATTTTTATGTGCCATGGCCGATGAGGAGTGGGGATATGGAGCTCCATTGGGGACACAGGTAGCCAGATCCCACATTGTTGGGGGAGGCTAGGGTGTTAGGAGGCTTTAGCAAGGCCTAAAGAGATATGCTGGAGCCCTTAGGAAGCCTGTTTGTGTATACCCAGGTCTCCAGGGCTAGGAGTGCTAAGGCAGAGCCGAGTGACTGTGGCAGGAGTGGTCTCAGCCCTGTGCACCAGTGCCAGCTGTTTTGAAGGTGGGTCAGGGCCTGGATCATCAGGAAAATTCCTGGATGCTCTTGTGGTTTGGGCCAGTGCCCAGGGGTCCAGTGGGGAAGGCTGCTCGCTTTCCCATGCCGATGAAAGGAGGGGGACGACCAGTGCCAAAGTAAAAGGGACCCAAGAGGAAAGAAAAGGAAGGTTGGCTTACTGGATTCATTATATGCCAGGAGATTGCAGGGATCTGTGTTCCAGTGAGTCTTGGGTAGAGCACCCGAGAGAGGGAGGTGGTAGAAAAGGAGAATCCTTCTGTGTCTGCTAAGTCCATGGTCTCTGCTGTTTGTCATGTCCAGCCTAAGTTGAAAAAAAGTTAAAGCCCCATGGAGCTGCTTATTTATTTATTAGAAAAGAATGGTGACCCTTGTATCGCTGGAATCATTTGCCAAACAGGTGAAAAATAAAAGCCAGTTGGGGAGAAACAGTGGTTTGTGTCATATTTGACTGTAGGGGAGGCTAATGAAATTAAATCCTTTTCCCCCCTCCCACTTGCAATTTAATTAATTTTCCTTGAGTTGCATTCCGGGGCAGAATCCAGCCTGGTTGGGGCTACAGGGGCTTCCTGAGATCCCCGAAGGTGAAGAGAGAGGTCTCGGTCCAGTGATCGGCTCAGAGAGATCAGATGCTGAGATGAAGGAGGTAAAATGCACAGCTATGAAGATGTTAAGCAGGTAGGAGACAACTGTTTTCCGTGCTTTAGTAGTATGCAAAAAGTGTCTTGAATGTTAACGCTTTGAGTAATCCCTTCTCTCTGCCTGGAAGACATGCAATGTTAAAGTAGGTCCCTAGACAGGGCAGGAAGGGGGGGGGGGGTTACATAGGTATACAGTCATGGCATCTGACAGAGGCCCCAATCCCTATGACAGTCACAGTACTGTTACTATGTGAGCTTCACATTGTTGAGCAGTGGCTTTGGTTTAAACAGCCTACACTCAAAAATATTACACACGTTATTAAAAGTGATGTCCCTATTGAGTTCTACACAAAGCTCTGTAACACTCTGCAAACTCAATACATCAGAGTATTCTGAATGCGGGGAGCAGGACGCCACATCCAGAAGTGGAATGGAATTGAGCTGCCTGTTCCTTGAAGACAAAATACAATTCCTTCCCATCCTATTGGATCTCAAGTGCAAATTTTGCAATTCTCTAAGCTACCACTCCAGGTGGTAAAGGTAAGGTTTCTGTTGAGTTAGTATTAGTTTGGCACAGTTTGTGCAATTCAAGAAAAATGGTAAAGTCTTTCAGAAATTATTTATTTAAAAAAAATAACTTGCATTACTTTTTAAATTATTATTTTTCTAGCTCTTGTACCTGCAGCTTCCTCCATACAGGTACCATACTACTCAACTTCTTCCTTCCTACAGCTCCCAATCTTTGGCCATCTGACAGCACTGTCGACCACCCTGCACATTCACCACTGTGGTCCACCCTCCCTCAGGCAAAGAGATATTCAGAGGAAGAGGGGAGGTAACACAGTTCTCCCAGTCAAAGGTGGTCAGAAAACCATACCAAACAATATGTTGTCTAGGAAACCCCCCTGCTGAAATTCTGTAATGTTAATATTGTGGGAAAAGGGGATAGAAGAGAGACCTAAGAAGTGCATTATAGCATTTATTTTAACATTTTTGTTTCAACAGTTTTAAATATCCAGGTTGTCCAACTGTGATGAAGTATGTCATGTTGTGTGTGTGTGTGTGGGGGGGGAGGGTTGCTTCTACTCTATTTTACAGCTGGGTGAGGAACTGAAGCACATTGAGGTTAAGTAACAAGCTCAGGTAAGTAACTCTGGTGGGATTCAAACCCCAGGATCTCCTGATTTTCAGTTCTGTGCTCAGACCACTAGACCTCGGAGATCACCTTTAAGTTACTACAGATTGTTATAAGTGCATATTCAGACCAAGCTGTATGTGTGGGGTTTAACAGATCTGCAGTATTCATGTTTTGCTGAAAGGTGGCACACTGTCCCCATCAATAATGAAAAAAATTAACCTCTCTGCCACTACAGCAATAGCCAGATTTTATTTCTGTGTTTAATAGTATTCACTACTGCCTGGTTCTAAGGAACGGGTAGCTGAGACACAGCAGGATGTGGTCGTGCCTGGCGTGCGAACAGTGCCCATGAAATACCTCATTGGTTACCAACCACAGCGTTTCCGTTCTGCTGCTTCATCTTTTTACAATAGCCTGTTTAATGTCTGGGTTATTTATTATTTTACTAGGGAATAGCAGAGTGGTTTCTGTAAATAAAAAAAGTAAAAAAAAAAAGACTTGCATAGAACCTAGCTAGTTTTAAAATTTAGAACCAGAAATAGAGTTTCACTGAAAGAACAGTTTAAGAGGCACAAAATGCAAATAAGAAATTAGCATGTAATTGGGATACCATTGATATGCATATATGTAAATAGATGTTTTAAATTAAGAGCGTTAGGGTTTCTTAGAGCCAGAATAGGAGAGATGGGACAAGAGCAGATGACAGCTGCCCCATAGCTGGTGCCATGCCAATGCCAGATTCTGGCTAGACTCATGCTGTGGAGAAAAGAAGAAAGCAGTGGCTGGGGAGCTGGTTACCAGGGACTGGTGGACATTTGTTGGTTCTAACTAGAAGGTAAAAAAGTGGCCAGGTGTGTCAGGCTGGTGAGGAACAGGACTCCTGAAGAAGACAGTGGAATTTACGCCAGCTGTGATGCACCAAGGGTGCAGCCACGGAGACTCTGTTGTCAGAGTGGGGGGCAATGGGAAGCCTGTTCCCCACCCCACTAAGATATCGTGAGGTAAGCAACTCTATTCTTGGAGAGGTGGGTGAAAAATCCTGTAAGGCATCATGAAACCCTGTCCATCCATGTCTCAGCTACATTACCCGGAGCCTCTCCCTCCATGCTGAAAATTGTAGTAAGGCAAGAGGAGAAAACCCATCATGGTGGGTTCGCAGTCACAGTGGCATCTTGAAAAAGTATGAAACAGGCCCCCAGTGGCTTCCAGTCTGTACTGAGGCAGGAAATGGCAGCAGGGACTGGGGTATGCAGTTGATGAGAAGGGGAGAAACAAGTTTCAAAAAATGACAGCGTGGAATATGTAGAATCAGGGAGATGACATGCAGCATGGCACCTTCCTGACTGAGTTACGTAAAGTAGCAGTATGTGTTAGTGAGCAAAACAATATATCAATTAGTTTTTTATCAGTAATGTTTTTCTGACCCTTAGATTTATCATTAGTGTATGTTTAATTCCTCAGATATTTTTTATTACTCTTTTTGAAATTCATGATATATATATATATATATATATATATATATAGCCACCGCCAGTCATTTAAAAACTCTTTTCCATTGAGTTTACCATTTGACTGTACAAACTGGAGTCATACTGTGGATATATTAGGATGGTGTGTGCACATTTCTGATGATAATGAGCACCCCATCAAGATGCTTACTTTGTGCCCCTAGGACTATATTACGGAATGTAAATAAACCCCTGATGCCCCTTAATGCTATCAATAAACTTAAGGTTTTTATGTTTTTTTTATTAAAGGAATGTTTTATAGTTCAAATGTGATCTGTTCTATGGTTCATGAGAGTTTATGGTCATTAACCCAACCCTTTAGAATGCTGTCAGCCAATCAGAATTCCCCATTTACAGCCATTGTTTTATAATTAGTATTATACCATGGACCTTAGACAACAACCAATCAGAACGGCTGACTGGCACCTTACCACCGTTGTAAATCCTACGATATACCCACGGCAAAGGTGCCAGTCACCCGCATTACCAACAAAATCGATCCGACCCCCGAATTTAAAAACCTACAGTCGCCATGTTGAATTCCTCGGTAAACGGCGCCCTCCCAGCCGTCTCCCACAGGTCACGGAACATTTTTAAAAACACTGCCTCGCAGACATTAAATACAAATTCCACACTACTGGCATTTCTCAAAAAAGTAACTGCAGCCTAAAAAACATTATGCCAAATTTTCTACAATCTTTACTGTAACGCCACTCCTCTGAATTCCATTGAACTGGCTGCACAAGCACGCTCTATCTTCCTGCCTCGCTCACACCTCCTAAATAACAGAAGCACACTACTACCCATTCCTTCATACAAGAACAAAATAATGATGATGACAAGCAAAATAACAGAAAAAACTATATTCCTCGACACACTACTACTTCCTATAGACTGTAAATTCAAACCAGAAGCATACGCTCATTCACAGATGATAGCCCTGCATCACTACAGCAAACCAGGATTGTTTTCTATTAGCACCAAGAATCTAAACAAAAACAGTTAAAAATGGAGAGAGAGAAAAAGTTGTTTTATTATTTATATATATTTTTAACAAACTCAAGGTATAATCGCAATAAGCCACTCGGGGATGTGGGTTATCGGGGATTTACCGGCTGGGGTGGATTTACCCACTGCTGCACCTTTGGCAAACCACTCCAGCTGAGTAAACTCAACAACCCACACCCCTCGTGGCTTATTGCTTAATTATAAAATGGTAAGAAAAATCTAGAAATCTATTGGCCAAGAGACATCAGCTGAGGTGTATGTTAAACTTATATGCACAGTCATCCTGGTCCTAAACCACATCACACAATGAGCAAATCAGTCCTCATACAACCAGAACTATCTTTCATCAGTCCCCTTCAACTAGAACTGATCTTCCATTATAAACATGGCTGCTGCCTTTACACTGTAAGAAAACCTTCAACAGGGCCCTAAAAATAAAACTACCTTAAATTAAACATAAAATAAATTAATTAAATGTTGTTTCCCTGATCATCACACTCTCCTTACACACATAAACAAATTAGAAACATTAAGTATTGTTTATAGTTTTCATTACAACTGTTTATTTACTAACAGTGAAAAATTCCCCTTCTGTCTTTATCTGCTCATCAGGGAAATCTCTTATGCTTGCCTTGACAGTGATATAATTGTGCCTCTGGCTCTAAAACAGGCCTTTGTTGTCTGTGTGTACAGAATGTCAGGAGAGTGACATTCTACAAGTGGAATAGAGCAGAATTTTGAATCCCTGTATTCCATGGTAAACATTGCATGACAAACATTCTATGTCTTGAGTGTGGGGAAAAACAGAAAACCAAAAACAGGATGAAGAAAGTAGGCAATACAGTAATACTTTATAAACAAAAAGGAAAGGCGTGAAAACACAGTTAAATAGGCAGAGGCAGACCCAAAGTGCCCAAATACATTGCTAATGTTAATAAAAGCACGACATTTGAATCTTATATAGCAGAGTTTCAGGTGAAATTCCACCTCCTTGCCCATCAAAAAGGCAACCTGGCAGGTTTAAAGTTTTTTTCCTTACTAACCTTTCACCTCAATCCTATAGCAGTTTTCCTTTTATGTACTAGACCACAGCACATAAGTAAAAAACAAAAATAAAGAGAAGGTTGCCTTCAATGAGACTATGTAACTACAGTACAGTGTAATGAAAATTAAGTTTTAAACACAGCTTATGTCTTACAAATTTACAAATGTTACAGTGTATTTATATGATAAAATTTACATGCGACAGAAAAATTATTTATTTTCAACCAACTCTACTAATAAATACTTTTACTGCAAAGTACTGTACTAGTTAACCTATTGCTGACATATCCTATTTTATGCATTAATAGGTACTCCTTTTTTCAGTTTTTAGATGTTTTAGAGGTGTTGTATTATAAAATGGTCAAGAAAAATCATATCTCCTGATTGGCTGACAGGGCTTGGAATCCAGTGGTATATGGAATAACAACCACCGGGTTGGGAACATTTTCCAGCCAGCTGTGCAAAGGCCACCCTGAAATAAATGCTTTCCCCACATTCTGTAATGGAATGCCTGACCTCCATGTTAGTAAAGAATCTGACTGGCAAGTGATATCATCAAAATTTAAAAAATACCATGATCCCATAACACAAACGAGAACAAAATCTCATACAATAAATCAAGTAAACCTTAGTGGCCATTGCTAGCTGCATCACTGTCCCTCTCTTAAACTGAACTGCAGCGTTTTTCTGAGTAGGCCACACATCCCGCTGTTCGCAGTAGATGAACAACCTGCGCATCCAATCTCAGCTTCGGGAAACTGTCCTAACAGCTGATTGCATGCTCGTTCACCCTTCTCTCCCAAAGCACTGACAAATAATTGAAACCACTTCTCTCCCACATTCACTGAGTACTTTCCCCCTCAGCATACACATGATAAAATGTAGGAATCGTAGTGCAATCCAGCCCTAGCTCCATCCCTGACATACCACACGCCAGTCCCCACTGCGACACACAGCTCACATTCGTAGTCTGGGTGTATAGGTGAATCGCCGCAGCAGCAGTAAAAAAAAGAAACTGATACTTATCATGGCACTGATGTAACTCGCAATCCATAGAGGTAATCAGCCGGTGACATGGGCTATCAGTTAACTCAAATGTACAACGCAACGCGAGTGCAGAGAGGCTTTGAAAAAAAAAAGCTGATCGCTTCCCGAGATGGAAGTGCGCAGTGCATGATGGTAGGCACCAAAAAGTTAAAGAAGTCCACCCCAGCGAGGCAAAAACTTCCTTAGCCGATGGGGGTGCCCAATCCCCCGTCAGCTTCACTGTCCCCGATAAGCTGCCTGGTGCCACGCTGGGAGCCCACCCCAGCATGGCAAAAGCTTCATTTGCTGACAGGGGGTGCCCAATCCCCCGTCAGTTTCACTGCCCCCCCAAAATGTTCATATGCCGCGCTGGGAGCCCACCCCAGCATGGCAAAAAACTTCCTTAGCCGATGGAGGTGCCCAATCCACCATTGGCTTCACTGTCGTCCCCCCAAGCCACGCTGGGAGCCCACCCCAGCATAGCAAAAGTCCCTTGTGCACAAATAAATAAAAAAAAAAACCTGAAACAGAAAAACCTTGCCTCATTGATTGTTTTGCCCTTCCCCAACCCGCACCCACCCTCTGCGTTACCCACCTCCCCACACACCCCACCTCAACCCATACCTCCGGGCCTGGTATAGCGATCTTGGTGGACGGAACACGCCTGCACTCTTCAAAGTCGATCGTAACTGAAGAAATGCAGGTAAGCTGCATAATGGCATAAATAGATTTTTTCAACTTTAGTGCATATCTCAGTTATTTTGAATATTTTCAAATTCATGGTTTAGTTCTTGAACTGTGACACTGTTATTTCAAGACGTATCCCAGGTGGTTCAGAAATCACCAAGAGAACCACCTTTCCAGAGTGATTAATGAAATGACAGTGTCACAGTTCATGAGGTAGGCTCCAAAAACTCTATGTTGAAAATTTGGTGAAAATCCCAAAACAACTGTTTTATGTTAGCTGTGTTTAGTTCACGCATCACCATAACTCAAGCATTTTTAATATTTTCACTCCAGATTTTCAGTATTGCCATTTTACCACACCTCCTTATGAACATCGCAACTGTCATTTTTCACATCTCACCCGAAATTTGTATTTTGCCCATGTAGCGCACAATGGCGCGGTCGGTGTGCAAAATCAATGTTCCAGACAGATTAATAAAATCACAGTGACACTGTTCATGAGCAGCAGTCTTAAACTGGCTATGTTGAAAATTTGGGGAAAATATTCCCCAAAACGACTGTTTTACGAGCGTGAGTTGCGCAGTTCTGACGCACGCTCGTAACTTTGAGCATTTTTAATATTTTCACTCCAGATTTTCAGTATTGCCATTTTACCACACCTCCTTATGAACAGTACAACTGCCATTTTTCATATCTCACCCGAAATGTGTTTTCGCATATGTAGCGCACAATGGCACGGTCGGTGTGCGAAATCAGTGTTCGGGACAGATTAAGAAAATCACAGTGAAGTAAAGTGCAATTCATAAACTACAACAAGTAGACTGTTGTTTGCTAATGTTGTTGGTAATTGCTATTTTTTACCATTCAAAAAAGTTTACCAAGGGACTATTTTATGTCATTGTTTCAAATAATTCTCTATTCTGTATTTAAATAAATGTTACAAAGTTTTCAAAATATAAACACCTTGTCAGTGTCCTTTTTTCCATAGTTATTTCCCATTTTATAAGTGCAATAAGACACTCCAGGGTGGTGGTTGTTATGTGACAACCGCACACCTAGGTGCGGAAGGACACTTGGCCTTCGGCCTCCTGCCTCACCACGCACCTAGGTGTGCAGTTATCACATAACAACCACCACCCTGCCATGTCTTATTGCTTACTTAAGGCATGACCAGGGGTTAGATTAACAGTCTGTTATAAAATGGGTAAAGACAATAAAGCAACCTGATTGGCTGGTAGCCCCTTGCCAGTTATGCCTTTTATTTTGGATAAACCACACAAAAAAACAAGAGCCAGCACCACTGACCCACTAACCCAGGATCTGCCACCCTACTGAAACTTTTTCATACTTCCCAGTCCTAACTGTACAGCTCCCCAAGCAACACAAACACAAAAACCCTTGAAACAGCCACTCTTTTTCTCTCTCTCTCTCTACCTCCCTCACTCCTGCTGCAGACAAGTCACCCAAATAGTTTTTTTCTCCCCCAGACCTGCATAAAACTACATCTAAACCAGTGCGCTTCTCACCCTACTTGCCTTCTTCCAATACATCTGGGAGAAAAGAATAACAAACGAAGAAATAGTGAAGCTGAGAAGGGGGGACTGAGTGGTCAGAGTAAAACATGGAAAAGGTGCAGGTACTGAATGACTACTTCTGCTCAGTTTTTAGTAAGGAGAAGGATGGGTCACTACCACAGGAAAATAAGGATGGGGCAGTGGGAATGAGGGAGGAAGCAATAACAGAGGACAAAAGGCCCTCAGGATGGACAAGTCCCATGGAGCAGATGGCATGCACCTGAGGGTGCAGTGAGAGCTGGCAGCAGTCCTTGCAGCACCCCTGGCTGGCCTGTTGAACTGCTCACCAGACACAGAGGTGGTTTGGTGTGAATGGAGGACAGCCAATATGGTGCGTCTGCACAGCAGTGGACTTAGGTACGAACCAGAGAACTATAGACCAGTTAGTGTGACATTAATTGTTGGCAAGTTGATAAAAACCATCCTAAAAGAAAGATTGGTTGAGTTCCTTGAGGCAAACAGTCTCCAGGACAGCAGGCAGCATGGGTTCATGGCAGGGAGGTCATGTCAAACAAATTAGATCGGCTTCTCTGATTGGGTCAGTAAGGCAGTAGACAAGGGTCAAGCACCACTGGACTTCCCATACCTAGGCTTCAGGAAGACCTTTAACTCAGCCCCCTACAAGAGGTTGACTGAAAAACTGGCAGATATGGTGATGGGGAGAAACTAAACAGGTGGGTAGCAAACTAGCTTGTGGGTAGAATAGAATGCAACGGGTGGTGGTAAAGACAGAGCACTCCGGGATTACTGAAGTTACTAGTGGAGGTCCCATAGTGATCAGTGCTGGGTCTCAGTCCTTTTCAATGTGTTATCAGTGACATTGGGAACAGCGTCAAAGGCAAGATATGTGACATCGCAGACAATACCAAGCTCTGTGGGAGAGTGGACACTGCGGAGGGTATAAGGGATCTAAGAGAGGATCAGGCAAGATTGAAAAGGTGGTCTGGAATCTGTCAGTTGGGGTTCAATGCTAAAACATGCAAGGTAATGCACATAGGATGTAAGCCCCCAGGGCTGAGTGTAGATTCGGGATGGTGAAGGTCAAAGTCTCAGAGGAGGAGGAGAAAGACTTGGGGATAGCAATTACAAGCAACCTGTAACTGTCAATGCAGTGCAAAAAGGTGTTGGGGCAGGCAAACAGAATGCTTGGTTACATATCAAGGTGGGGTCTCCTGCAGGAAAAAATGGGTCATTCTGCCCCTCTACAGTTCCATGGTGCACTCGCATCTGGAGTACTGTGTGCAGTACTTGAGCTCCTACCATATGAAAGACATAAACCAGATGGAGGCTGTACAGAGCACGGCTACCAGGATGATTCAGGGGCAGCAGGATATCCCATATGAAGAGAGACTGGTGAACATGAGCATGTACTCACACGAGGAGTGAAGAGACAGGGAAATGATCGAGACCTTCAAATACCATAAATGCATTAACGAGGTTGAAATAGGGGATCTTTTTTGCAAAAGTGTGAACAGAAACACCAGATGGCAAAACTACACATTAACAGGAATGGGAGGAGGTACAGGAAGGAGGCAATAAGGCACTTCTTCTCTGAAAGGGTGGTGGAAGGATGGAATGCAATGCCAGAGGGTGTGATAATCACAGTACAGTTGGGGGTTTTAAAGATGGTGGGATGGCTTCAAGAGGAAGGTTAGGGTGACAGGGAAGAGGGGCAGAGCAACATAAAGCACACACGCAGGAGCTTTGCATCGAGCAGACTTGACAGACCTTCGGGCCTTCTTCTGCCGGCCTTTCATACATTCTTATGTTCATGTGTATGTTTTATGTCAAGTTGCCTTAACCCCACCATGTTACAGCACTGATCATGTCCAGTACCCAAAATACCCTTGGGTGTATGCTATCTGGGCTGGAGGATTTGTTGACCTTTAGGGACATGAGTACTTTCCTAATCTTATCCTCTTATCTTGTCTTCAGTCTTGTTCCCACCTAAAGACAGAGCAGAAATATTCATTCAACACCTCTCCTTTCTCTTTACTGCCTTCCACCCACCACCACTCCTTTTTTAGTTTCACAGTGCCTACCTTTGTGTCCTTTTCTTGATATACCTGAAAAAGGCTTTTTCTTCCTTCCTCCTTAAACCCCTATGCAATTTGTAGCACTTTACTAGCCTTGGGCTGGCCTGTCTGACTATCCTTCCTGCTTCCCTAGTTTTCTTCAAGTAGACCCCCTTGTCCACATCCTTCCAGGACTTACTGCACTTCCTATATGCAGTTCTCTTATCCCTCACTGCCTGTCTCTCCTTTCTACTGAATCAACTTAGTTTCCTTGCCATAGAATTCTTCCCCCTTCTGCTTTACGCATGTGTTAGTGGCTGCTGCAGTCCCTTTCCTAAACATCAACTACTGCTGCTGCACACTCATATCCTCCTGAAGCTAGATAGGTGTTTCCTCAGAATCACTCCCATTCTACCATAGTCGGCCTTTCTGAAGTCTAGCACTTTTGTCTTCATGCTTGGTGTTTCCTTCCCCATGTCAGTTCAGAACCACACTATCTGGTGGTCGCTATTCCCCAAGGGCTCCTCTACCACAATGTCCTGGATGTGTTCTCCATTCATAAATAACAGGTTCAGGATGGCTCCCATGTCGGCTAGGTCACCCTGTGAAACAGAATCCCATCCTGGACTGTGTCCAGTATCAGCTGGCTCCTGGCACAAGTAGTGGATGGGACACTCCAGTCCACCATAGGCAAACTGAAGTCTCCCATCACAACCTCTTTGCCCCTTTCAGATGCCATCCTGATTATAGTACTCAGCTCCCTATCCTTGTCCTCATCCTGATTTGGTGGCCTATAAACTGCATCTAGCCTTAACTTCCTTCCTGCTGCTGTTTGGATTTGTACCCACAGTACCTCTATTTTTCCATCCCCTATTTCCTCCTTGGTGGCAGTGATGCCCTCCCTGATGTACAGTGCCACCCCTCCCCTTTCCTTTCTGTTCTTTCTGTATGGAGCATACCCCCAAATGGCCAGGTCCCAGTCATGACTCAGGGTAGCCCAGGTCTCAGTGACCACTGCCAGATCCACTTTTCTCTCTGCCATCATGGCCTGCAGGTTATCCATTTTGCTTCCAATACTTCCAGTGTTAAGGGACACTACCCGCTACCACTCCTGATTCTGTCCCTTCCTTTTTGACCAAGTGCCTCCCTCCCCCTCTGCTTGTCGGCCTGTCCCTCCCCTCTTCTTCCCTTGTCCCCCCCTTTGCTATCAGTCACCATTAGCTCCCCGTGTTCCCACCACTCTCCCCCTTCATTGATCCCCCTGTACTGCTTACCTAAGGGGGGGTTCGATTGCCCCTCCTCCAGAAAACCCCTCCCTAATCTCCCTCCTATTCTCCCTATGCCATCCCTCTTTTGACCTCTCTGTGTTCTCTATAGGGAGTGGCTGTCTTCCCCTCCTCTGGGAAACCCTGGCAGCCTGGTCCCCCTCCTGCTTAGGTGAAACTTATTAGGTGCATAGAGGGTTTTGTTATCCCATGCCCCCCCAGTTCCCTATGTAACCCCTAGGTGGCGCCATCCCAAGGGCTACTACCCCTGCCTGCTTGGCTAGTAGCAGGTTAAGGGGCCTGAGTTCTGAAACGGGTGCCTCCACCCAGAGGTCAGGGTTGGTAGTGGCCAAGCTAACCTGGGCACAGCCCTCTGGGACACTGTAACACCCCTCTTTCCCCCTCTAGTAGCGCCTGAATACTGTACAATAATCACTTTCACAATATCCCTGGTATACTCACACAAGTACCCACACCATGTTTCAGGTAGCTTTACCACTAGGGCTGTCTTCCTGGTTCGACCTGTGGACCCCTGTAAACAAGGTTACACAGCAAATAGCAACAGTACAGTATTTTGAGCACAAACTGGAACCACAGTCAGATTACATACAGAAAAAGTTAGATGTGATTTATTCAGGGGACTTGAACAAGGGAGGGGCAAAATCAGGTTAATTAGCTTAAAGGTTATATCAATCAAGCAGTTATGCCTGCACTTTGAGTCCCCCCACACAGTCCACCTCTGGGTACCCAGGTAGAGAAGAGATGGGCTAGCCAGGACTGTTGCCCGGGGTTGCAGCTGGTTGGGGCCCTGTGATGGAAAACACAACATGCACAGTACACAATATTTGTAATCCGGAGCCAAAGGGCTCAGTTCATAAAGGAAACGAAACAACAAGACAATCAGATGACACACTCAGATTAAGCTGTTGTTGTAGGGAGCTACCCTGGTATTTACTCACGATACCCAAGACTGAACACAGGCTGTACGAAAATTGGGAATGCAGGTGGTTGATCTTGAATGCCAGGAGAAGCGGGGCCCACACAAGTCGCAGAGGCATCGTTCCTGTTCAAGCATGGAGCAGGGGGCTGATCCCCAGGCAGGTCTCTCGTCGATGGCTTCTCTGTGCAGTGGGTAGTCTGGCTGGGCCAGTCTGGCAAAGCCCAGACCGCATGGAGACAGATTCGGATGCAGTCCGTTTTGGGCTGGATACAGCTTCCAGCAAGCAGAACACAGTTCACACAGTGGGGAACTAACTCACAACCCACTAGCAGCTCATAGCACATTTACATGTACGGGAATTCTACTGTACCAGGCAAAGCGCTCCCCGGGCACAATCGCAAAGTCTCTGCACACACCGGGAGCTTAGGGATAGCTGGAACTCCTGACAGGCCGATCGCATTCAGTAAAAATATTCGGTCTTCTTCAAGTTGAGCCTCGCCCACTTCAGTAGCTTACTTTAGTCACACAAACTTGGATTTAGTCCAAAATAATTCTCTTCTCTCCCTGTCAGGAGCAGCACGCAGGCCAAAAAACAGCCTTTTCAGAGTTCTCCCATGCGAATCCACTCAGGATTACTGCCCAAAATTACTTCAGCTCCTTCTTCTTGAGCTTCCAGCTTAGTTCTAACTGAAAACTGCAAGCAGCCCGGGACTTCCCCAAGATCCAAAAGATTTGGTTCTCTGATTTGGCTGCCAGTCAAAGCAAGAGCTCCCCTTTCAGTTGCAAAAAAGGTGCAAAAACTTAAACCACAGTTCCTATAGATTTTGAATTCAGGCAGCTCCTGTAATCCGGCTACATTTTAGGTCCCACCAGAACTGATTGGTCCAATTTGCAGTCCAGGATCAAGATAGTGGAGACAATCAAAACAGTCCTTGCTACAAAGAAAGCAGGTTAGACAAACTACATTATTATTATCACTCTAAATGATTTTCAGTAAATAGTTACATCTTTCAACAGAGCTCCCTCTCAGATTACTTAAAATGCAATTAGGCAGCTCTTAAAGAGACAGTACACAGAGGCTATACAAGCTCTGGTAATCACATTTAAACTGCTAAAACGCAGGACACCAGCCTGGCAGTGAGCATTTAGGCAAGCTCAAGGAAGACTTTTTGGGAACCCCCATTTGTAGGGAGGGTTACACCTACATATCCAAATCCCTCCTCCCTACACCATACCTTTAGCTAGCAATTGATCTCCTTTATCCTTTGTTTTCTAACTGTACTGGCTCTAGGCACTGGCACCTCTTCCAAGAAAGCTACCAACCTAGCCTTTCCCCTCGAGAGTTGTCCTATCACTCTAAACCTCTCCTGAACTGTCATCACTTCGCATCCAGCTAGGTCATTGGTACCTAGATGAATGACTACATGTGACTTCCCCCATCCCTTGTGTGAGTAGGCCTACCACTGGTCCTATGCACTCTGCTGTCATTCCTGGGTGGCACACCACTCTCATACCTAACCTAGCAGTCCTCACATCCTCCTAGACCATCTAATCCCCTTCACCATCGAATCCCCTATCACTATGACTCTACCTCTACACTTCACTTCCACCTCTCATGCTTCTGGATCTACCTTTCCCTGTTCCACCTGTTCTACTGCCGCTCCTCACTCTACCATTACCCCTCCCTCCATCCCCTCAACTCCTGTCTTCCGATTGTCCCCTCCCCCCTTCAGGTCTACTTCCACATCCTCCCCAGCTTTACTTGAACCCTGTTCTCCCTGTCTCTCCTTCACAGCCTCCTCTCTACTAACCCAAAGGTGCACCCTTCTCCTCTTGCTATCCTTACCTTGACCCCTTTTCTGTCCTTCCCCACTGCAGCCTCTTCCAAACCCCTACTGCAGTTCAGCTGCCCCTCCAGCATCTGTGTCCCACCTAGATCCCCCCTTTCCCCAGCAGTATTCAGTGGTTGGAAGTAATTCCTTACTGGTACCACCCTGAGTGCACCTGCCCTCTCCCCGCTGAACCCATCCTCCCCTTCCCATGGGCCTCCATTCCACCTCTCTTGGCTTTCTCACTCTCTGAGGCTGTGGGTCCCAGTGCAACTGGATCCCCAACTCCCCTGCACTCCCTCAACTCCTTGATCCAACCCAGCTCTCTGTCTCTCTACCAGTATTCCCATCTCACTCCTTAGCAGCTGCACCTCAGCAATCACAGAGCCCGACCTGCTACTTACTGGGCATCCCCCTGCCTCCTGCCTCCCACAGTGTTCCCAGGAATACTGCAGCCCCACATCCTCAACAGTGCACCATCCTCCCCCATCCTGCTTCCTGCCTCAGTTTTCTATTACAAACACTACCTGACCTGCCTCTGCAGGCCCATCCTAGACAGGGATAGCTCCAATCAGTACACAAATTTGCCTTTACAGGCCTACCCCAGATAGGAGTAGCTCCAAACAGTATACCCACCAGCTCTCACAGGCCAACCCCAGATAAGAAGTAGTTCCAGCCAATAAACCTACCTGCTTCTCGGAGGCCTACCCCAGACAGGCAATAGGTCTAAAAGCCTAAAACCTTTTTTTTTTTGGTTTTTTGTTAACCAGTTACTTGTTCAGGCCTGTTTAATTTTTTCTCTGAACCCCTACTCGCTTACCTGGTTTCTGCTGGGCAGAATGCCCGGAAGCCTGTGGTCAGCCCTGCGGACACAGTGACAGTCGCACTTTGGGGTCACTTGGCCTTCTGGGTTATTTACAGAGGACTGCAGCCACACTACTGGTCAGCTGCAGTCATGTGACCCAACCCCAAACAACAGTGGCACCGGAGTCAGTGCCCATACACAGCCCGCCCCAAACCCAACCTCAACACTCTGCCTCTCGCTTCTGCCCTCCCTGCAGCTGATCGACTCCCCTTCCCAGACACATTTTTATTTTGTTTTGTTTTAGTCTTAAATCCTTTTTCCTGCAAGAAACAAATTACATCCCACAAATCCTTTTACCTCCCTCCTCTACTCCTCCTCTGACTGAAGCCTATTGCGACTGACCTGGACCACAGTAGGGCCTTAAGTAATAGCAATAAGGCATTCCAGGAGTCAGGGTACCTTTGTTAATTTAACCTGAAGGGCATTAGGCACTCCACTTCACCTCTTAATTAAGGATTCTCCCAGGGTTAGATTAATGGATGGTAACCCTTAACCTCTGGTCATGTCTCAGTGCTTAGAAAACTATATGAATAGTTACTTGTTGCCAAAAAATAAATACTGTTGCTTTAAGGTATGCAGGAAGATTAGAAGCATTCAAAACAGAGAAACCAGTTCCTTTCTCACCACACCCTTCTGCACCGCCACTCTTCTTGGGTGTACTCCTCTGATTACATCAGTGTGATTACTGTATTCTGAAACAATCTCCAGCACAGGCTGTCACTGATCTATTTTAAGCGACAGTGAATGTTACAGTGCCAGTTTTGCACCTGCACCTGTACTGGATCTTCTCATCCATTTGAGATTGCTTCTTTTTTCTGTGCCTTGTAAGATTCCCTTTTTGTCCACCATTTTGAATCTTTTTTTGTAGATATTACCTATTTAAAGGCACACTCTTGTAATACAGCTGTCTCCAGGTTCTCATCACCTTCAGCTGTTTTTAACACCAATTGTTCCACAAGGTCAGGGTACAGTATCTGTGCACCTCAGTCACAAGACCAAAAAAAAAAAGCTGAGAATACTGATGAAAACCTGGGGATAGCAACATTCCCTTGAGTCACTAGGGAAACTCCATGACACCAAGGAAAATGTCATGATGTTGGTGGGGGTGGGGGTGGAGGTCCAGAAAGGATGTCAGGAAGTTCTTTTTATAGAAATAGTTATGGCAGACTGGAACAATCTTCTGGAAGAGGTCACCTGCATTGAGAAAGTGTGTGTGTGTGTGTGTGGGGGTTCAAGAGGTAGTGGGACAGGTACATGGGAAAAGTGTGTATCGAGCAGTGGGAAGGGAGGGAAGAAATGAGGACTGGCAGGGGCACAGTCCCACAAATTGGCAGGCTTGGGCAGACAAGATAAGCGAATAGAAAATGTAGGCAGGTAAAGAACTATATTTCAGTAGCACTTTTAAGAAGTCCGAACATTCTATTCTTTAACCTTGATAAAAAATAGCCTCCTCAGAGGGATTAAAATACCTTCAGTAATGAAAAATGAAAGGTCTTGAGAATCAAATTTTGGAGGGTTGGCATAATGGAGTTCTACTAATGCCAATTGTGAATTTTGTGCTGGTAACTGGAAAATGTCATGTTCAAATGTTTTTTTAATCAGTATTTCATCTCCTGTTATTGCCCAACCTGCCCCCTTCAGGACTGGTCCCCCCAGTCCCATCATTCAGCATCTCTGGGACTTACCTCCTGCTCCAACTGTTCTCTGCCACGGGACCCAGAGCTGCCCAGTCACCAGTGTGGGCCTGTGAGGACCAGGCTATCACTCAGCTGCTATTGGGATCTTTTCCACCATTTTTCCCCAGGGCCCACAGCGTGTACAATGACATGTTGTCTGTATTCCACTTCCATGGAGAACACCCCGCCTTTCTGCAGGTGGGATTCCTCTCCCTTGCATCCCACCGCACTGCCACGTAGATTCCTCCAAGTGGCAGCTGCATAGCAGGATGCTTGTACCCTCCTTCCCAAAAGAAGGTGAGCCATCCTAGGGACACTAAATCCTCCCTCTCCTGGCCAGCTCCCGAGCGACCTGCATCCGTTCTCGAACCCGGGTTGCAGGTGTGACAGATGATGTGGCAGCTAGTACCTCAGCCCACCAAACCACTGGGCTGGCTTTTATTTTCAAATCTGTAATATGCACTGCTGCTTTGAAGGGGGCAGGATATTTGTGCAAATCTGCTGTGATCTATAATGTTCCTATTTTCAGAAATATTCATTAAACTAAATGATGTAGCTGAATAAAAGTGAATGTGAAAGTGGATGTGAAAAACCGTGCTTCATAGCTTTTTTTTTTTTTTTTAATGCTCAACATTCTGTACAGTTCTATACAAGGAACCTGGGTCCTGATGCACACTCACCCTGTGGTGGCGCAAAAGGCTCCCCATTGCTCCACAAAACTTTTGTGTGACACGCAAAGCCAAATCGTTGACACTCGGAGATGGTGTCCTCTCCTGCGACAACTGAGGTGAGCCATATAACAGTCTGTTGCAAGGCAGACACTGATGGTTCTATGCATGGTGCAGTGCCAGTCACATGGCACTGCACCACGCAGGTTATGACTGATTGTTCCACCGACCACTGTGTTCCACCGACCACTGTCTCAGAATCAGTACTTGACTGAACAGTTTTCCACAGCTGAGCAACTCAGCAGGTGTCGTAGCCTGGTGGACAGGGCACCGGACTGCAGACAGAGAGCCAGGATTGAATTCAGATCCAATTCACGTAAGTAAACATGATAACATTTTGCTTGAGTGGTAATCTATGGTAGTGTGGTGTCAGAATAGTAACCCTGCACTAGAGGAAGTTAAGTACAAGAGTGACTAGCTATGAAATGTGGGTAAACTGACCCAGGGCCAGTGCACAGGGGATCAGTTATGTAAGAGCTGATCTGTGTCCGAAATTTCCAGTGCTTCTCACCCCCACCCCAGCCCTATCCCTCACACAGATTATAATCTTCCACAACCAGACCTTGAGAACCAGTTTGCAAGCCTAGGCCCTGCTATAGAACTCATTTCTACTGATCAGCCCCGTCCCCACTCCTGATCGGTCACATGCAGGTGCAGCTGCATTAAGGTAGCTCGCTGTGTATAGCGGATTAAAGAGTTAATTTCTCAATTATGGCACAAGGGGGGCCCTGGATGCTGGAGTCTTGATGTTGCTATGGCACGGGTGCAGAACTCTGAGCAGAAGCTAATCAAGTTCTGTACCTAGAGTATGCAGTGAAAATCACAATTACAGATTCCTGGGTCCTGATAACTAAACAGAATGTTTAGCTTTACTATTCCTCTTCTTCCAAAAGATGATGTTAAAAATCTGAAAATGTCTTTGACTTAAATCTATTTTTCTTATCAGAGTTCTGCAGTTACCAAGAAATGTTGATTCAACATTATGCACTTCGAAAAGTACTGGACAGTTGAGGCTGCAAAAATTGTTTTATCATTTGGATTTTGTCTGTGCTGGACTATTGCTTAGCATTTGGGTTTTGTCTGTGCTGGACTAGTGCTCAGTGTTTGGGTTTGTCTGTGCTGGACTATTGCTTAGCGTTTGGTTTTGTCTTGTCTGTGCTGGACTATTGCTTAGCATTTGGGTTTTGTCTGTACTGGACTATTGCTTAGCATTTGGTTTGGTTTTGTCTTGTCTGTGCTGGACTATTGCTAAATGTTTGGGTTTGTCTGTGCTGGCCTATTGCCTAGCATTTAGGTTTTGTCTGTGCTGGACTATTACTTAGCGTTGGTTTTGTCTGTGCTGAACTACTGCTTAGCATTTGGTTTTGTCTTGTCTGTGCTGGACTATTGCTTAGCCTTTGGGTTTTGTCTGTGTTGGACTATTGCTTAGCATTTGGGATTGTCTGTGCTGGACTATTGCTTAGCGTTTGGGTTTTGTCTGGGCTGGACTATTGCTTAGTGTTTGGACTTGTCTGTGCTGGACTATTGCTTAGCATTTGGGTTTTGTCTGTGCTGGACTATTGCTTAGTGTTTGGCTTTTGTCTGTGCTGGACTATTGCTTAGCGTTTGGTCTTGTCTGTGCTGGACTATTGCTTAGCGTTTGGTTTCATCTGTGCTGGACTATTGCTTAGCTTTTGGTTTTGTCTTGTCTGTGCTGGACTACTGCTTAGTATTTGGGTTTTGTCTGTGCTGGACTATTGCTAAATGTTTGGGTTTGTCTGTGCTGGACTATTGCTTAGCGTTTGGGTTTTGTCTGTGCTGGACTATTGCTTAGCGTTTGGGTTTTGTCTGTGCTGGACTATTGCTTAGCGTTTGGGTTTTGTCTGTGCTGCACTATTGTTTAGTGTTTGGGTTTTGTCTGTGCTGGACTATTGCTTAGCATTTGGGTTTGTCTGTGCTAGACTACTGCTTAGCATTTGGGTTTGTCTGTGCTGGACTATTGCTTAGCATTTTGGATTTTGTCTGTGCTGGACAATTGCTTAGTGTTTGGTTTTGTCTGTGCTGGACTATTGCTTAGCATTTGGGTTTTGTCTGTGCTGAATTATTGCTTAGCGTTTGGGTTTGTCTGTGCTGGGCTACTGCTTAACGTGTGAGTTTTGTATGTGCTGGACTATTGCTTAGCATTTGGGTTTTGTCTGTGCTGGACTATGGCTCAGCGTTTGGGTTTGTCTGTGCTGGACTACTGCTTAACATGTGGGTTTTGTCTGTGCTGGACTATTGCTTAGCATTTGGTTTTGTCTTGTCTATGCTGGATTATTGCTTAGTGTTTGGGTTTTGTCTGTGCTGGACAATTGCTTAGTGTTTGGGTTTGTCTGTGCTGGACTATTGCTCAGCATTTGGGTTTGTCTGTGCTGGACTATTGCTTGGCGTTTGGGTTTTGTCTGTGCTAGACTAAATTGCTTAGTGTTTGGTTTTGTCTTGTCTGTGCTGGAGTACTGCTTAGCATTTGGGTTTTGTCTGTGCTGGAGTATTGCTCAGCGTTTGGGTTTTGTCTGTGCTGGACTATTGCTTAGTGTTTGGGTTTTGTCTGTGCTGGAGTATTGCTTGGTGTTTGGGTTTTGTCTGTGCTGGAGTATTGCTTAGCATTTGGGTTTTGTCTGTGCTGGAGCATTGCTCAGCATTTGGGTTTTGTCTGTGCTGGAGTATTGCTTGGCGTTTGGGTTTTGTCTGTGCTGGAGTATTGCAGTTCCCTTTTAACTGGTATTACAGCATAATCAATTGCTCCCCTTCAGCGTATCCAGAAAGCCGCTGCTCAGGCAATTTTGGATGTGCCTCAGTGTGATCATGTCACTCCAATTTTTTAATCTCTGCACTGACATCCTCTGAATCTTAAGGTTGCACTTTTATTTATTTTCTGACTTTCATTTTGATCAGCCTTCCAATCTTGCTGACTGTTTCCACTGGTTTACTCCTTCTCGTAATCTGTGCTCTAGTGAGTCTAGCCTGTTAGTCATTCTTCCTTACAAGCTGTTAAGCTCATAGATCATTCCATCATACAGGTCCAGCCCCCTGGAACTCAATCCCTTAGAATGTTCACCACCGGTCTCCAAATGTGGCGACTTTTCGCCAGGATCTTAAAGGGACAGTGCTAACCCCCTTAGGCCTCAAAATGTGTCTAGTAAAAAAACACTTGTTATGATTTCCTTACATTCTGTAGAGATTGCTGGTGTATCTGGTAGTTTGATTCTGATGCCTTTTTTTCTTTTTAAAAGTAAAAAAAAAGAGACTACCCACCATACTGGTGTTACCACACAAAAATGTGTTTGTTTACATTCTTTGATCAACTTCCACTGCATCTTTCCTGGACTTGTGAATGCATCTAACACAATCTAGCCATTCTTAATGCTGTGGGAGGAGAGGAGAACTATTGTATCATGAGTAGCCACACTGTTTGGGGATGCCTGTTCCTCATGTTCAGGATGTATGCAGTAAGAGTAGATCAATGATTTGAAGCAAAACAAAGTTGGGTATAATGGCACCATTCCCATGAATTTCTGTTCTACTATGAAAGGAAGTAGATAAAACAACCAACAACATCTATAAGTTTAAGAGAAGGTAAGTAATCATAAAATGTTGGTTTTCAACTATGAACCATAGGATGCAAAAAGGGTTCACAATGTCCCTTTAAAGTGTATTTGTTTAATTGTTTTTGATGTTTTGTCTGATGCTGAGATATTTTGCATTTGAAAACTGGGGATATGGGGCCGCCCACCTTATACAGGTGGCTCTAACGTACAGTGGCATTCCCCAGGATGAAACGCA
The DNA here is from genome assembly GCA_016271365.2 of Neoceratodus forsteri. Classification (NCBI taxonomy): domain Eukaryota; kingdom Metazoa; phylum Chordata; order Ceratodontiformes; family Ceratodontidae; genus Neoceratodus; species Neoceratodus forsteri. The sequence goes on along the minus strand of CM028138.1, from coordinate 275,327,004 downwards.
CTTTTAGTGCAATCTGCAGTATGCTGCAGTAGACCTACTGAATAAAGCAATGTAATTTCAATGGCAATTAGTCCCCTTTGTCATGCAGGAAACTGTGGCATTCACTTCATCCTGGCAGTGTCACATTTTCCTGAGTGACGAAGGGGACTAATTACCATTGAAATTACATTGCTTTATGCAGTAGGTCTTCTGCAGCATTCTGCAGAGTGCGGCAAAATGCTACAGAATTGCATTTCATCTTGGGGGACGTCACTGTATGTCAACAAGGATGGCCCCAGCAAGAAAACGTTTCCAAGTGGTCCTGATGCTGACTGCTTAAAGTTCCAAAGGTTTGGCTCTGTGGAGGAAAGTCTCTGAAAGATCTATTGTTACCAGTAAGTAATTAGCCCTATATCATGGTTGACAAAATTCTACAAAACATGTGTGTGCATTATGACATGTGTATTATGGAGCTCTATCTTGTGTACATGTTATGTCACAGTTTCAGTCAGGGTTTCACTTGGTGAGCTAAACTACAGCACAGTACTACAAAAAGTCAGCAATAAAGAAAAAGAAAAATATGGAAAGTAGTGTTTATTCTTTTTTTCTTTAAATATCTTTGGTGTGTGATGCCTTCATAAAACTACAGTTAAAATTATACATATTGAGTTCCTCTGATCACATCATGTCAGTGGAGCAACCAAAGGGAAAATATAAACAACAAACCAGCTTACTACTCAGCACAGCCCAACAGCGAACCGCAGAGGCAACTCCCTTGGTAACAGAAAACTCAGATGTGTTGCCTGCAATCTTCAAAGAAACACTTTACTGACAGCAGCAAATGCCAGTACTGTTTGGATGCCTAGCTCCCAAAAGTTTCAACAGACCATCCTGAAGCACACCTACATAAACCTCTCGAGCTTCACTCTTGACATCCCACATCTTGGGTGTGTAAAAAAACAACATCCTAATAATATACTACTTCACATACCTTATGATTGATAGATAGATAGATAGCTAGATAGATAGATCTAGCCTGGTCCCATTATGCAAATGGTGGACACACTATATAATTCACAAACTGCCCATGGCTTCAAACCATTATTAGTTATATCCTTATAATTCACACTTAGCTATTAGCAATTCTATATAAATTGTTGTTTGTTTTCTTATTTATTTATAAAGCACCCTTAAAGTATCAGAGTGCTGCATAGTCAATATGAAAAAAGCTTAATTTCAAAAGGAAAAAAATTATAAAACCCATTTGTAGAAATTAACAACGATAAATACCATTAGTAATACCGAATTAATGTGGAGACAGCAAGAGCCTCTAGAGTACTGCAGAAGAGTAGACAAAACAGCAACAGTGACATCATCAAGGCAAAGCCTGGTAATGGTCAAGCAGCAGAGGCCAACATGAGGACTTGAGCATAAAGCTAGCAACCAACCACAGTGTCATAATGACAAGTGGCGTCACAGGAGCTGAGGATGAGCACAGTGATGGCAAAGATGGCAACAGTCACTAGGGCAAAATATGGGCTAGGGCCAAAAGTCACATCAATAGCATCAACAAGGCAAAGCCAAGCAATGAACTGTAAGCAGAGAGTCAAGGGACAGCATAAGGACTTAAGAACAGAGCCAGCAACTGACCGCATTGTCATATTGACAGTTGGAATGTCAGGAGCCAATGACAAGGACATCAATGGCAAAGGCAACAGTCATTGGAGAAAAACAGACCAGAGCCAAATATAGCAGCAGGAGCATCAACCAGGCAGAGGAAGTGATACCCAGCCAGCAGGACACCTCAGGCCAACATCAGGACCCAAGCATAGAGCCAGCAACTGACCACAGGGTCATAATGACAGGCAGCGCAGCTGGAGTCGACAAGAATGTCGACAGAAAAAAAAAGGCAAATCGGAGAACAGCACCAAAGACCACAGCAGAAGTGTTGATGAAGCAGGGCCAGGTGACTATCAGCAAGCAGAGAGCTGTGGAGCATCATAAGGACCCGAGCTCACCACCAGCACCTGTCGTTGGTATCACAAAGATGGCCAGAGCAGCAACGGAGGCCAAGGATATGGGTAGAACTTACCAACAGGAAGACTTCAATGGCGAATCTTTGGAACCCACTAGGCAGCCTGCCAGAAGATTTAGCAAAGCTGATGAAGGCAAGCACAGCACCGTGGTAGCAGCATCTGTCCACAGAAGTGGGCCCAAGACCTTGTGGTAAGGTACAAAAAGTAGCCATGTAAATTAGAAAGTAGCACCAGTGAAGAGATGAAAAAACAGTGGCTTTTTGGCCACAGTGGTGAAAGCAAGTGTTACATAAATATAAAATAGAGTTGAGAAAAAAATGAAAACATCAATGCTGGACTTCAACAAAGGTGTTTCTTCTGCCTGACTTGAAGTCAATGGGACAGGAGAAATAAAACTGAGGATATGGAGGTGCCCATGTTATTTAGATGGCGCCAACATACATCAGTGTGGGCGGCCACAGGAAGGCAAAAGTTTCCAAGTGGTCCTGACACCGACAGCTTGCTGTTCCAAGGTATGACTATGAAGGGAGATACCCTCGAAGATCAGTGCATTACTGACCTTTACCAGGAAATATAAAACAGCTGTTCACATCAACCATTATTCAGATATGGATACATTTGGATCATATATACATACACCATGAACAACAGATAAGAAATTTTCCTCCTAGTTTGTTTTGAATTTCACTTCTTAGTTACCAAGCTCCATGCCTGAACTGCAATGCTTTGGTTGTCGTTGCCTTTGCACCTGATGACCCTTTTGTGTCTCTCCATTAGTTCTTTTTTCCATAAAGAGGTTTTCATCCCATGCACAGTACAGGTGGGCTATCAGCCCCGGCCCTTCTTTTCCTGACTGGAAAACACCTCCCCCAAGACTTACAGGACTTCGAGGTTCCCCAAGGGTTGGCTACCACTTCCTCTAATAGCCTGGTCCATCTATCCAAGACCAACCCCCTTTTAATAAAGAAAAACTTTCTCACATCCTTTTTTAAATCTACCCCCAACCAAACTGAGGCTGGGACCCCTACATCTCGTCTGTCCCACATTACGAGGGATGTGCCTCATTTCACCCCTCAAACTTGCTCTGTTCCACATCCAACCCACAGAGTAAAAGTACTGGCCATACAGAGGTGCTTGAAACTAATGCAGAAATTCATAATATTCTGTAGCTGCCCCCGCCCCACCCCCGTGTCTAGGGGTGTGATGGTGGCAGTCTGTGGGGAGAGGACAACCACAGCAGCAGAAACACCTTCCTAGGTGGCCCACGGTTACCCAGGCCATTGCTGGAAACCTGGGTGCCCGCTGACCCCCATGGTGCTCGGCTGGAGAAGAAAACATTTGTTAGCAGCATAAACTATTCAAAGGAACAAAACCATTCTTGTAGCTGAAGAAGCATAGGATCCTTTTAATAACTCAATCAAAACAGGAGTGCTCCATGGAACAAGTGATATGCTAAAACAGTGGGGAAACAGCACATCATTCAGGACTGCGACAGCCACATATACAGCACAGTCTCTGGACCGAAGAGGTCACACAAACCACCAAGTCCATTTACTTAGAGTCCATTTATGGGGCATGATCAGGACAACCCCAAAAGCATTGCAAGCAGCTCAGTTCATCCTGTAAATAAAACAATTTTGCAAACATTGCGAGATAGCTTTCCACACAGACCCAAACAGTTTAAACTATTTACTCTCCCTTTCTCTGACCGCTCAAAATGGGGCCATTGGCTATACTGCACATGAGGCTGTCTTCACTCTGCAGGGCAGTCCAGCTCACCTCAAAATTCAGGACTGACTGCTCCTTTCTAGCTGACAATCTCTCAGGCTTGGCTACGGCTGCACACCTTGGGACAATGGCTTTGCTGTCCAAATGTCCTACCTCTCACTTGGGGCTGACCTGACACTCCAAGACCACCTCTGTCCATGACTTCAGCTGACAGATCTTCCCAGCACTGACTCATGATCCACCCCATGAACCATCCTCCTTCTAGCTGGCACTTTACTCTCCCTCCCACCTTACAACTGGCCTACTACCACCTCCAAACAAAGCAGGGATGGAGTTTGCTTCCCAGGTCCCCACCCAGGGCTCTGATTTAACCGCCACTACCACATCGCAAGGGGTCTCAACTGGCACCACACCACAGAGGAAAACTGTCCTGCTGCTCAAGCAAGCAATCAGCCCCGCTCAATCCCTATCCACTCTCTCTCGCTACGTTCCCGCGCAGCCCCTAATATCTCTGGACCATCCCTCTCTGCATGCCCATGACAGAATAGTCCCAAGGGTGGCAAAGTGTTAACTCTTTTGAGGGCAGGGACAAAGTCTCAAAAACAGAAATTTTATATGGTACACACCCAGTGCACAAAAAGAACGCCTCTAAAACTATGGGGGGGGGGGGGTGTTATAATTCTATGATGCTAAATCCAAATTAAACTTTGAAGAAATAAAGGCATTGTTTTCTGCAGTGTTCTGATTTGTTACCTCCATGTTTAATGATATGTCCCTCATTGTCACACACTTTGTGTCAGTGTCCTACATTTCAGTGACAAAAGCTTGCAGCAGTGTTTTACTCGCTCCTTAATTTGAATTAACTTACTTGAATCCAACCTGTTGTATCCACATAGAATGTCTCAATTGGCAGCTCCTCCCCTACTACCCCCGTACCATTCTTGTAATTCTACATAACTCATAGAATTCTTGCTCTTTTCTCTGTCCTGTTGTAGGTGGGGCTCCAGAATTGTACACAGTATCCGAGGTGTGGCTTCACCAGAGACTGATACAGTAGTAACAAAATGTTCTCAGAGATAAGAGAACCCCATCTCCCCCTCTATCCTGTTTGCCATCTCATAAGCTTTTTCACGCTGGCTAGATGGCTGTTAGCTGCTTTTTATTATGATTGCTCTGTCTCTTTCCTGGCAGACTTAACCTCATTCATTCTCGTAAAGGCAATTGTGGCATGGCCCAGTGGTACTGGCTGGGGGCAGGGGAGGAATGCTGCTGCAGGCTTCCCTCATAACGTCCACACAACTGAGTTTATAGTAATGTTTCCTCCAGCTGCTCCCTTCCACCATAGAGATCTGGGCACCAGTTTTGGCTAGGGTTCAAACAAGCAAACTGTGGCCAGAGCCAAGTATATCCCAGCTTTGGTGATGTTACAAACTCACCACCTTTGTAAGTCAGACTTTGACTCCAGTAGCTGGACAGAAGTCATCATAAAAGGTGGCTGAGAGGTGCAGTAGAGAAAGCACTGAACTGTGAACCATGAGATGCCAGCAGTAGTTCAGTTACATTTATGTTGGTAGAAGTTAAAAACTTCCATGGGTCCAAACTGGTGGTGCTCAGCTAGTTTCCTCTGGAGTCAGAGACTACCAGATACCACTCAAATGTCATTGGACACTGATGATATCTGACCATGGATCTGATCACCTTGATTCCCATGCTTGGATCTGCCTGAAACCATAGGATCCAATCAGATATGATGGTCAAATCCCATAAAATCCCTACTACCGAGGGTCAGAGCCAAAAATCTGACCCTTCCCAACATCTGAGCTCAGATCCCGAAATCCAACCGAGTATCAGAAATCCCAGCTTGGTTAGATGGAGCTCAGATCTCCAGCGGGCCTTCACAGAAGTCGAAAGTTGGTTCGCTAAACACAAACTGATCCTTAACCAGAAGAAAACAAAGACCATGATTTTTTGCAGTACCCACAACAAACTCAAACAAAGTCAACTCTCCATTAAAACCAAACAAGGAATCAGCCTTGAGCAAGTCCATACCTTTAAATACCTTGGTCTCACCTTAGACTCAAATCTCACCTATGTTCCACACATCAATAATGTGGCAAAGGTAGCAAACATCAGGCTGGGTCTTCTATTCCAACATAGGAAACATCTAACCCCTGAAGCTTTGTTCACCACTGTCCAGAGCTCCATCATCAGCATCATCGACTACGGCCTCATTATCTATAGATCTACCACAACTTCCTCTCTCAAACAAGTCTCAGCTTCTCTCAATCAAGTCTGTCATCTCATTACTGTTTCCCACCGTCTCACCCACACCTGTGACCTCTACTCTAAAACAGGGTGGCTGCAACTTAACAACCAAATCAAATACCAAACCTGCATCACAGCTAAGAAAATCCTACTGGGTAAAGCACCTCCTGGAGTCAGCACACTTCTTAAACCCAAAATTAACACCATCAACACCAGAAGCACTAAGCCACATATCCTGCAAATCCCCCACTGCCGCACATCACAAGGACAACGGTTGTTTGCCTACAGGGCCCCAAGTTGGTTTAACAGTCTCTATGGGGGCATCTCCTCCACAGCAACTCTAGGTGCCTTCAAATCTAAGCTCCAACTCTTCCTTATAGGCACCGACACCTGTGGATGCACCACCTAACAAGCAGTAGCCCCTAAACACCCCTGGGTCTGTTCTGTTCTCTACTTGCACTTACCTGTCCTCTGCCACTTCCAAAGCACTTACCCCGTGTTTGTCCTAACAAAGCCCATCGGCTGCCACACTCTGCCCTCTCCCACATGTCATCCTTTTCCTCAGCCCTACCCCCAACTGTCTCTTCCTAGTGTCTGTCATGCCTCACCTATAATACCTAATGTTTTCATTAGTTACTATATGTTATCTTGTAACATGTAGCAAAACTGTAACCATGTAACCAATTTAAACTGTAACCATGTAACCAATTTGATGCCAATTGTATGTACTACGGATGTGGAACCTTTGTAAAAGAGCCTTGCCTCAAAGGTATGTTGTAATCCTAGATCTTAATAAATAAATAAAGACTAGGAGACGGTGGGATTATTCATTGGGGGACACTTGGATCCCAAAAGGCACTATCTGAGCAGCACTAGTCCAAATATGTATATCACCTATGTTTCTTGATATTTACAATAATCCTCAGGCCCTAAATTGTGGATGCCATTTTTTTTGGTTTCTATTCATATTATTTCCATTCTCCCCTTACACAACTCCCTACCTACTCACCTACTCTCAAGGCCATCATGCCCATAGTATGGGGGGGGGGGGCACATGTCCCTGCAATTCGCAACCAAGTATCGCTTACTGAATGGAGAAACAGCTGTAAATTAGAACTTAGAATCCTCCCTTTATTAAGTTTTGTATGCCCCCTAGAAATTTTCTGGGCATGTCATCCCTGCTACTCTGATCAATCCTACCCCCCACTGTTCTAATGCTCACCAACAATTTGCATGGCCAACCTACACACACACACGCAAGTCAGGATGGTGGGTAGCCATCACGGTGCATGAGGGAGCAATTTTCCCATGTGTTTTCTCTTTCCCACCACCCATATGCAACTGCATTGCCTTCTGCGGCATGCTGTCCTATGCGGGGGATAGATGTCACATGGTCACCCATGACTTCAAAGTCCCTTCTCCGACTACAAGAGATGCTTAAGTAACAGCACACGCCTCGCTCCCCTCCTGGTGATGAAGTGCAGTGCCTCTGCAGCATTTCACGGTCCAAGACAGGTGGGTCAGTTTGTCCACGTGGGAGTACAACATGCTCCAACCTTGTCATTGGGCTGGCCTTGGATGCCAGTATTCCAAGGCAGATCAATTTATGGACCTCAGTACCAAATGTTATTAGTATACCATTTTTTACATAAAAATCAACCATTTTATACTTCCATGTCCATATATTTAATGCTGCCAGACTTTCTTTTTGCTTTCCTTAAAGAGTCACATACTTCCTCCTCCAGAATTTTGGAAGTTTTTACCTCATCTGTGGAAGTCAAATCTACCAAAATGAAGTTAACTGGAGCCCAGGATTGCAAGTTCAAATCCCACCACATACATGTCCATGAGCAAGACATGTGATCTTCTTTTGCTTCTGTTTCTTCAGGCTGTACAACTGGGTAGAAGCAGGACTGAACCCCCATGAAAAGATGTTGCATCCCAAATGGTATATCCTGAATACAATGTAATAAATGATATAATCCAGTATTACCTTAAAGCGGCAGTTCATGCTTATGTTCCCAGAGTCTACAATGTTGCCCCACAGTTTTAGGTGGGAGGATGTCAGATCACATAACTCACACAAGCATGTAGGGCCACAACATTGGCCAGCATTTTTTTGTGGGGATTTTTTTTTTGGACTGGATTGCTAGGGGTGAGAGAACATAAACATTGGTGTATGTGAATGCTTTGCCTGCCATGTGGGGAAGGGATCCAATTACTCATGTGGACCCTAAGGTGAGGCACTTAGCAACCCAAAAGGGTGCCATGCAGGCTGATCATGAAGTAGTGGCACTGGCATCATCTGTAAATGCAACTACTCCATCTTCTTCACCTTTTCTCCCTGTAAGGAAAGGTGCAACAGAGGAATGGACTTTGGTGATCAGGGTGGGACTGATGAGGGACATGGCAAAAGGGTTTTCAGACCCCCCCCCAAAAAAATAAATTAGCAGGTTTAGGTTCTTGGAACGTTTCCCACCTCCACAACGGTTTGGGGCATTATGTATGTTCTATGGGTCTACAGCATTACTTTTATAGTTGCGGGAACAGATGTCAGATCTGATACCCAGTACAGTAACTGTTAATAAATGGATTTCCCCCACACCCTACCCAATGGCAAATAAAAGGGGGGCTAAATGGTTAGAATGCTACTTTTTAATCCCCAGATAATTCAAAATTAGTGGGTTCTTCACCCCAAACATCACTAGAAATGTATAAAAAACCCTTATGACACTGCTAGAGTCTCCCCTGTTGCCAACTGTATTCCATTAACTACAATAAGCTGCTTCTCTCATGCAGGGTGGGGGTGGTGGTATGTTTTGAATAGTATGGTTTTGGCAGAAGTAAGAATACAGAGGAAATCAGTCACAATCTCTTTAGTATGAGGAGGCACGCCTAGTGTGGTTTAACTGCTTGAAGTATTCACTCTTATTTCATGATACAAATACTTACAGCTGCAGCAGCCACCCCCTTAAAAAAAAGCTATCATACAAAACCGCAGTACAACTGAAATGCCACTGATCAGATTCAAGAAATACAAGATGACTAAGGAAAGGTTCTGTCAAAAATGAATCGTACCTGGCATCAGAAGAGCATAATTATGAAGCGTTCTAAAAATTGTATCAAATTTAATAATGTGGTTTGTAGGTAGAAATAGATTAAGGGGCCCATCTGGACTCCCCCTACACTGCTCAGTGGAGAAGCCTTAGGCTACCCCTTTCAGGATAATGGTTTCTTTGTGATTTAAAAAAAAGTCTTAGTTTTGCTAAACACTACTGATTGTGGTAGGGAATTCCACACCCCCACAACCCAGCATTGTGTGAAGGCACCCGTTTCCTTTTAGTTGCTCAAAAGCCACTTATTTTGATCTGTTTAGTATCCCCTCTTATTCATGGCAATCCTCCCCTCATCTCTATACTTAGCATTGCTTTCAATCTTTCATCCCAGGTAGGGTTGCTCAGAATCCGAGCAATGGGATGGGATTTGTCAGATTCTGATCCATTTCAAGGCTTTAAGATTTTCAGAAATGAAACCGACAATCCCAACTGCCAAAAACTGGAAAAATCGAACTCAGAATCTGATTTTGAAATCTGATTCAGATTGCATGCAAGAAGTGAAAACTTGCAGTTCATGCCTGCTAGAATTTGTAGGACTTCAAATTCTGACTGAATCAGATTTTCCAGATTCTTAAAAAATCCTATTAGAATGGATTTTGGCAAAACCAAGCACACCTAAATTGATATCATATATGCAGAGAGGTTCACCCCTTAGATGTCTGTCCTGCAGTCTCATTAAACCTAGTTGTTTCAATCTTTGATCATAAATGTTCCATACCCCCAAACGTGTTGGAAAACAGGCAAGTTAAAGGGGAACTGTCAGCCTCCCAGGATCAAAGTAGCGGGACCTATAGGTTCTGACTACCAAAAATGTGCAATGTTAGAATTTTTTTAACAGCTTACATGGCTGGAATCAGTGTTTTTATGTGTAAAATCAAATCAACTTTATTTATAAAAAACGCTTTTCCAAAACCAAGGCGCTTGTACATAATCCAGTAAAATAAATTAAATACAATTATTAAAACCAGTATAATCAATATAAACAATTTAAGACTCATGGCTGCAATATTAAAAATCAGTATATGCCACATTAAAAAGAAAGGTCTTCAATGCTATCTTAAAACTTTGGACGGTCGGCAATCTCGCACCTGACGAGGTAGAGAATTCCACAGGATTGGGGCCATAAAACTAAAAGATCTTGCCCCAGATGTCTTTAAATGAACCCTGGGAATCTCTAGCAATCCCTTGTCAGTGGATCGGAGAGAGAGGGAGGGACAGTAGGGATGAAGGAGATCTTGCAGGTAACCAGGTCCCTGATCATGTAGGGCCTTATAGGTCAGCAAACCGACCTTGAAGGTGATCCGTCATCATACTGGCAGCCAGTGCAGTCCACGAAGCACAGGCGTTATATGACTGACCTAGAAGAACCAGTCAATAGCCTGGCTGCCGCATTCTGCACAAGCTGCAGACAGCGGATATCAACCCCCGGTAACCCAAGGTAAAGGGAGTTGCAATAGTCAAGTCGGGAGGTAACAAAGGCGTGGACCAAAGTTGGAAGATCGTCAGATGGAACCAGGTGCTTCACCTGGGTGATATTCCTCAAATGGTAAAAAGAGGCCTTGACAACTGCCGACACCTGTGATTTTAATGTCAGACAGTTATCAAACACAACGCCCAAGTTCCGCACCCGGTCTGAGGTAGTTAGCTGCTCACCCCCAAGCCATAAACCTGAAGGTGATGCAACCAACAAACCCACCTCCCAATGACCTGGGTCCACCACCAAAACCTCAGTTTTCTCTGGGTTTAACCATAGCCAACTCTCATTCATCCAGTCCTGGATCTCGGCAAGACAGTTGTCAAGGACCGAAACAACAGCAACCTGTCCAGGAACAAAGGACATGTATAGCTGAGTATCATCTGCATAGCAGTGAAAACTCAAGCCATACCACCTAATAATCACTCCCAATGGCAGCATATACACCGCAAACATGGGAGCCAAAATGGAACCCTGCGGCACCCCACAGGATAGGGGGATTGAAGCCGAGAAAAAAATCCCAGACACCACCCTCTGAGTCCTACCCTCTAGGAAAGATCGAAACCATCTGAGGACCATACCAGACAATCCACAGATAAACTGCAGGTGTTCCAATAGCACACCATGGTCTACGGTATCAAATGCCGAAGAGAGGTCAAGAAGGACCAAGATGGAACGGGTCCTCTGATCTCTCGATATTAGGAGGTCATTAAGTACCTGGACAAGGGCTGTCTCGGTACTATGTCTCTTCCCAAATCCGGACTGGAAAGAATCATAGACATTGTGACTGGTCAAATGATCATCCCGCTGCGATGCAACCACCTTCTCAATAATCTTACCCGCAAAGGGCAGATTAGAGACAGGTCTGTAGTTAGCCAGACAGTCTGGGTCTAAGGAGGGTTTTTTTAAGAAGGGGATGAACCACGGCCTCCTTCAGATGATCAGGAAAGATTCCCCTCTCCAAGGACAACCAGACTATCTCAGCAAGGACTGGACCGGTTTTATCCACACAACCCACTAGGAGACATGTGGGTCCCGGGGCCAAACTACAGTTAGTCAGACGCAGAGACTGGATGACCATCACAATGTCATTGATCGTGGGGAGGCTAAAGTCAGACTACACAAACTGGGTGTCTGACATCTCCTGCCGACCACTACCACTCCCATTAGGGAGGGTCAAGTGGATACCGGACCTGATTGCGGCAACCTTATCTGAAAAGAATCAAGCAAACTCCTCACTCCGTACCTGAGAAAAGGCATTTCTAGGCTGAAGACAGATTGGATTGCACAATCTGTCCACAGTCTGGAAAAGCTGAGCTGGTCGATTCTGAGCAGCAGCAATCTCCCTGGACAGGAATACTGCCTTCTTATGAGTGATTGCTGATTGATAGACCACATAATGGTCCATCAAACTAAGTCTGTCGCACTCCAGGCCAGATTTCTGCCAGCACCTCTCTAGCTTTCATCCCACTCTCCTCAGCTCCCTCAAAGTCTCATCAAGCCAAGGAGACTTGTGGCGAAGAGTGAGGGGATGAACACAAACAGGAGCAATCGAATCCAGGGCCCCTACCACTGCCTTATTGTAGGCAAGTACCAGGTCCCCTGGATCTGTGCATTCAAAACAAATCAAATCAACTTTATTTACATAGCGCCTTTCACAACCAAGGCGCTGTACATAAAACATAGACATAAATAGATTAAAACAGCATTATAGTGCATCAACTGTATTTAGATAAAAGCTAAGTTAAATAAATATGTTTTTAAATCAGTTTTAAAACTATCGATGGTTGGGTATTCTCTCAACCAACGAGGTAGAGAATTCCACAGGGTTGGTGCTGAGAAAGCAAAAGCACGTGATCCTGATGTTTTCAATTGAACCCTGGGAATCTCCAGCAATCCCTTGTTGGCAGAACGGAGAGGGTGGAGGGGGCAGTAGGGAATCAGAAGATCTTTCAGGTAGCCGGGTCCCTGGTCGTGTAGGGCTTTAAAGGTTAGTAAACCAACCTTAAAGATGATCCACCACCTAACACGCAGCCAGTGCAGTTTGCGGAGCACAGGTGTAATATGACTGGTCCTAGATGTCCCAGTCAAAATCCTGGCTGCCGCGTTCTGCACTAGCTGCAGGCGGTGGATATCAACCCCAGGTAGCCCTAGGTAAAGGGAATTGCAGTAGTCAAGGTGGGTAGTGACATAGGCATGGACCAATGTTGGAAGATCGTCCGATGGAACCAGGTGTTTCACCCGGGCAATATTCCTCAGATGGAAAAAAGAGGTTTTGATGACAGCTGACACCTGAGATTTTAAGGTCAGCCCCTCATCAAAAATAACGCCCAGATTTTGCACCTGATCAGAGGTAGGGAGCAGCATACCACCAAGTAACAAACCTGAGGGTTGTCCAACTCCCAAACCCACCCCCCGGGTGACCTGGGTCCACTACCAGTACCTCAGTCTTATCCGAATTCAGTCTTAGCCAGCTGGAACTCATCCAAAGTCTGATCTCAGCAAGGCAGTTGTTTAGCACAGAGAGTGCATCACCCTGGCTGGGGAGAAAGGACAGATACAACTGGGTATCATCTGCATAGCAGTGAAAACCAAGATTGTATCACCTAATGATTTCTCCCAATGGTATCATACACAGTGCAAACAGCATGGGAGCCAAGATGGAACCCTGCGGTACCCCACAAGGCAGGGAGTGAGCGCCAGAGGAATATATTCCTGTGGCAACTGTCTGAGACCTGCCTGTGAAGTAAGAATGAAACCACTTGAGGACTGTACTAGACAGCCCACAGTAAACCCGCAGGCGGTCCAATAGCACACCATGGTCTACAGTTCACTCGGCAAACCCGATAGGTCCAGCACCACCATCAGACCATCTGGGGAAACACCCCTCAAAGGGCGGTACCGAACCATCTCCATAGGGCCTGGCCTATTGCGGGTGGCCTCGAAACAGAACCTAATGGTGTGATGGTCAGACCACCAGACTAGTTCCACCACCAAATTGGATATCTCCATCCCCAGATGAAACACCAAGTCTAATGAATGACCACCAATATGGGTCGGAGAGGAAATAACCTGTGTGAAGCCCAGTGAAATCATTAGCTGGAGGAAGTCCTGACCAAACTGCGAATGTTCATCATCAACCCATGCATTCCAATCCCCCAGAACCAACAATCTGGGGGATCCCAATGTCAGGTCGACAATGAAGTCTGCGACTTCCCACGGGAAAACATTCCTGTCTCCTGGTGGACGGTAGACAAGAAGTATCCTGCACCCCACACCCTTGCCCATGATACATTCAAAAGAGTCGATAGTTCCCACTGGTACCTCCATTAGGCCCAGATTGGATCTAAAACAGATGGCAACACCCCTGCCCCTACGATCCATCCTCAGGCAGTGTATCACTGAGTACCCAGCTGGAATTGCTGATGCCAAAACAGAGCCAGCATTCTCATCCAGCCAGGTCTCAGTGATGCAAGCCAGGTCAGATGACCCAACAAGATCCGATATTACAGCAGTCTTGTTCGTAATAGACCTGGCATTGCTTAACACTACCCGAGTTGGATGGGAATCCGAAGAAGACCGGGTTACCTACCTGCAACAAGAAGAGCCCTTGGATATGGGAACCAGACAGAGAGAACCCCTTTCCTGGACCCATTTCATCCCAGGGCGTCTCCTTGTCCCCACTATTCCTATCCACCCACACCTTTCCATTCCCCCTGCAGATCCAGCCCTCGTCCTCCTCCTAACAATTCCCAAAGCCCCACAGTGTCTATATGCTTCTGGTGACAATGGAGGACACTCTAGATTTTACTATCCCCATTACTTCTCACAGAGTGAGGAAAATTACAAAACATTCAGTCACATTTAATCAAATCTTTACAAAACATCCACAACTTTAAATGTACCTCTCAACTAAGAGAGGACAAACTATAATAAAAATCAAAACAGGATCAATCCTAATAAACAGTTCCAAATTGGTCGGATTAGGCTCAGTAAAATTAAACTCTGGGTAATCAAAGAAAGCAAGCCCCAGGTCGAACTACAGTCACATAGGCCTTTAGGATACAGTCCAGGAAATCCACGACATACCAGTGGGCTGGGTGTCAAACTAGGTACCAACAGGGGCTTCCCCTTTAATGAACCAAGCTCACTGATCCCAATATCCTGCTGCCCATGACCCACAGCTATAGTCTCGTTGGGGGGCAAACCACAAGGAATGCCCCACAGGGGGTTTAGGAGAGGCCTAACCAGTGCTCCGACTCCCCAGAAACACGGAGGGCAACTCCCGCTCGGCCGCAGGGTCCTGGTTGATCCTGCACCACCCCCCTGGCTGGCCAAGATTTTCCCACAGCTCTAGGCGGCCAGCCCTCTGGGAACCAATGGGCTAAGCTGTGGGGAACTCTTATGTGCCAGTATATTACAAAGAAAGGATATATATATATATATATATATATATATATATATATATAGTGCATGTTTGCACTTCTAATGCAGCTACTGATTGACTGAGGAAGGTGCTTTCCTCGGTCGATTGGTATCTGGATTAGGAGAGCAAACACATGCTGTATACAGTATATGTAAATCCTTTCTGTGTAATATACTGGCACATAGGAGCCCCTGTGGCTAAGCCCATCGCTCGTGTTATCAGAGGGCTGGATGCAGGAGACTCTGGAAAAATAATGGCCAGCAAGGGGGGGGGATTGCTGGATCAACCAGATAAAAAACACTGATTCCAGTCATGTAAGTTGTTTTGTTTTTTCCTTTTTTCTTCAGTTCTATTTGTGCCCCTCTGAGCAGCGGGGATGGTACCTTATCCCCTGTCAGCCCTGTATGTGTACCCTCAACACTCCCCCGATCTGGCCTCCACCTCGGCTGTGAGATGGGGAGGACTGTAGTTTGCTCCCCACAAATGGGCCCTCCCCAGAGGGGAATGAGGGTGGAGACCAAGATCACCCTGAGCCCTCACCCTGGCTTAGGTCGGGCTTTGTTCAGGCTGGGAGAGAGGGAGTCCATTGGGGGCATCCTTACTGTGTACACAGAGGGGATTTCCAGGCTTGAATCCCTTGGGGCACAGATGTGCAATGATGTCCAGCGCATGACGTGCACATTCCCACACCCGCCCGCAGGACATCTGCCATCACCCCTTCCCGCTCCAAGGTGTCCCCTGGCTGTAGCACCCCAATCACCACTGGGAGTCTCAGGGAGCCGGGGATCCACATCTCATCCCTCCCCAGGAGAGGAGAGCAGTCCTCCAGATGTTCGATTCTCTCCTGCTGACCCGAGCCGGCTCCCAAACCCGAGTCGCTGGCATGATGCGTGGTAAGGCATCCAGTGCCTCAGCTCTCAGCGCCACCGGGCCGGCGCCATGTAAGTTGTTAAAGAAATTCTAACAGTGTGTGCTTTTGCTAATGGGAACCTATTGGTACTGCTACTTTGATCCTGGGAAGTTGACAGTTCCAATTTAAATACTGACAGTGTTGGGTAAAGTTAATTTTTCTATGACTTTCTATTACTATTGAAAACTTGTTCCAGAAAGCTCTGTGCAGTCACTAGCAAGGATGGAGAAGTACTGGAAGATGTAATATACCTTACAGTTGCATGTACTTATGTCTTTTTAAACAAAAGAAATACATAACTGTAACTGATTACATTTATTTGAAAGTAACTAGTAACCAACCTATTACTTTCAAAAAATATAATCTGTTATAGTTATTTATTATTTTTGTATTGTTTCTGTACTAAAAGAAATAAGTAATTGTAACTGTAAGGTGTAGTACTTTTTCTAGTACTTCTCCATCCTTGCTAGTGACTGCACAGAGCTTCCTGGAACAAGTTTCCAAACATAATAGAAAGTAATAGAAAAAGTAACTTACCCAACACTGAATACTATATTCTGACTGGCTGCTGCCATTCCATTGGCATATGTTTATATGCCAGTTTCCAAAGGTCCAATGTGATCTGGAATTTGGACACATCACATACAGAATTCATGAGCCACTTCCCTCATTCTTGATTTCCTATCACAAACAGGTTTGCCACTTTACTCTTACACAAAAGCCTTCAAATAGGCCCTAAAAACAAAACACCCTTAAATTAGAAAACATAAATAGTTGAATGTTCTTTCTACTCCTGATCCCTTTGTTATACATGTAACCAAATAAAAAAAACATTAAGCACTGTTCAGATTTTTTTATTCCTGGTGTTTCTTTGATGACCATGAAAAATCTCCCTCATAGCCTAACCAGTTTGACAGAGCAATCTCTGCTGCTAACACTGCCCCAGATAAAACTGAGCCTCTGCCTCTATATATGAGGCCTGTGTATGTTTGTGTGAGTGTATGTCACTGGAATATTGCAGAATTTCGAATTCATACATTTCATGTTAACATTGCATGCTTTGGGGGGGAGCATCCTATCGCAAGAATACTGCAGAACACTGAATTTGTGTGTTTCATAGTAAACAAACAATTATACAATGACTTTAGAAATACTGTCCTCTGATTGGCTGGCTGGCACTATTTACTCATCGTAAATCCTGGCATTACCAACAGGTAAAAGTGCCAGCCAGCTGCATCCTTTTTGAAATCCATCCGACCCCTAGCATCAAACCAGAAAAAACGCCATACTGGATCACCGCAAAGCTCCATCAGTAAACCGGGAAATTCAAACAGACTACAGCAGAAAGTTCAACCCAGTACAACAGAAGCAAACATTTTTTTTCTCATTACCAACACCTCTGCTATCGTGAGCAATCCCAAAGTGCTGCAACCACGCAACCTCTTGCTCTCCGCTCCAATACCGCTCCCCCTCCGGTCCTGTCCCGACTCAGCTGACCACATCAGAATAAAAAACACTATCCCTTCTTTTGTTTTTCCTGCTATTGAAAAGTAGGCTTCTGTAAACCGCCCCCGCATCCTTCCCCACATAATTCACACCTTACCAGAAGTCAGGACTTGGCAAACTGGGGGCGAAAGCCATGAAAGTATGTGGACCACGACTTCACACTTCAAGTGCAGCGGTTACTGCTTGGCACCATGCGGCCTCTTCATTCTTCCAGGCAGATGAGAACAGAAGGAAAAAAAGCACATCGTTTTGTTTCCCTAGCCCAGAATCTGAAGAGGGCCAGGAACAAGACTTTAGGAAGCACGGTTGCTTCCATGCCTGCCCCAGTGCACATGAACGGAGCCAGTGCTCCATAAGGGTAATGGGAGTGGGTCTGTTCCTGCATCACAAAACTGTTGTGGCTTCTACAGTATAAACAGAGCCAGAAAAGATGCAGAAAACTCACCCATCAAGCACATGGGAAAAGGTTTCATGACCCCAGGAAAAGCATCGGGACCCTAGATGAAAATAAAAAAACAGCACAATATTTTTTTTAATGCCAGCCCTCACCCTCACAGCATTACATGGCACAGACAGTCACGTTGCCTCTCCCCAATTTTACACCTGGCACTCCCACCAGCTCACCTCAGCCGACATACACTCTCTTTATCTACAATATCTCTTAAATAAAAAAAAAAAAAGATTAAATAATAGCCATCTCTCTGACTTGTGTGTCTGTGTGTGTTGGGGGGGGGGGGAGAGACAGAAGTGTCAATAGTGTGCCTAGCAATAGGGAACTACTTTTTCAGGCATAAGGATACGTATAATAAAACTCATACCATGACAAAAAACTACAATTTTCTTTATTTTTTCTTAGAAACACTTATAAGGGGACATTGTATAATCACAATAAACCTCCCCAGGGTGTGGATTATGCTGGGATTTACCCACTTCTGGTGTGGATTTGATCACTCAGCTGCAGCCTCATGACCAAACCACACCATGCATGGGTAAATCCCAGCATAACCCACACCCTGTCGTGGTATATTGCTTAAACCTTCTACTGGATGTGTAGAAAGACAAATGACTGACGGGTAGAAAACTGTGGAGGGTCTATTTACATTTTCTAAGCAATATTCTATTTTTTATGTCTTCTTTATTTTAGAGAGATTTTTTTATTTGCCCAACCTAAGTGAAATAAGACCCTTCAGTGTGTAGGGTATTTATTTTATGTTTATTATTTTAATCATTGTTGATAAAACAATACATTTTCTTTCGCTATGCCTCGGCCAGTTCCCCTCAACCTGGAAGAAAGCCATAATCACTCCCATTCTGAAGAACGGTGACCCCACTAACATCAGCAACTATAGACCTATCTCAATTCTTCCACCTCTCTCCAAAGCTCTGGAAAGAATAGTCTCGGACCAGCTTACAAAACATCTAACAAAACACAACCTTCTCAGCCAGGAACAGCATGGTTTCCGGACTGGCCATAGTACCATCACTGCACTTACTGAGCTCACCACATTCATCCACGAGGCTCTTGACCAAGGCTCAATCGCAGGGGCAATCTATTGGATCTGACTAAAGCATTTGACATGGTCAGTCACGAACTACTGCTTCGTGTCCTTCCTCAACTATTTGTGGTCCCTGAGGCCACCGCCTGGTTCAAGGATTACCTCTCAGGATGGTGACAGCAAGTCAGGATTAACACCACCATCTCCACATCCAAAAGAGTTTGTTCAGGGGTCCCACAGGGGTCCATACTTGGCCCATTGCTCTTCACCCTCTTCTTAAACTTTCTCCCAAAAGTGTGCAGCGGTCATCTTCTACTCTATGCTGATGATGCGGTTCTGTTCTGGAAACACCCTCAACCGAGCGCCCTCCAACTGGCCCTTCAGAGTTTTTTCGGGAACTAGAGAACTGGTTCACTGATCACCACCTGATCATCAACTATAGCAAAACTAAGTCCATGATCTTTGCACATCGCCAAAGCCCACATAGTCAGACGGCACTCCAAATTAAGAACTCACTAGGCACCCAACTGGAACACATTACACACTTTAAATACCTGGGTATCACGTTGGATACCTCCCTCTCCTACCATGGTCACGTCCATCTTCTCTCGTCCGCAATCAACACTAGAGTGGGCATCCTCTACAGACTCAAAAACTGCCTACCTGCACAGGCCATGCAACTTGCAGTCACCTCCATCCTCTCCCTAGTCGACTATGGGTTAGTTATATATGGCTCGGCTGAACCAACCACGCTAAGCAGTGTAAATGCTGCACTTAATAAAGCCTGTCGCCTAGTTACAGGCAGTGACAGACTAACCTATACCTGCGATCTTTATACACTGACTGGTTGGCTAAACCTCCAACAAAGACTAAAATACCACACCTGCATTCTTGCAAAAAAGATACATCTTCAGCTTGCTCCCACCGGCCTGCTCCCCCCTATCAGTGCAGCCCCCATCAGGCATAATACAAGACTCACAGCTAAATCATCTTTCCTGGTTCCCTTCTGAAGAACATCCCTAGGGCAAAGATCTTTCCGCTACTGTGCCCCTCTCTGGCTCAACACATTACCCCCCCCCCCCAACTCTTCCAGTCCCATAGCATCTCACTATTCAAATTCGGCCTTAAATCCCAACTAATGGAGTGCTAAATGTGACTGTGGCTAACTGCTACCCACCCTCTTCTCTCCCAACTCCTCTTCCTGACACAGGGTTACACTAGACTCTATGTAACGGCATCCTACAAATCCCTGTCTAGGGACCCCAGGAATGCTTCCCTATTGACCACACCTGCTAAATAAGTTCTAGCCTGGACTGCTCTGTCAGTACTGTAACTGTAAATACTGCCTGTCAAAGTTAGTCTTATACTCTATTTGTTTTCCCTCCAACCCCTGTAACCGACATGGAGCCTCTGAAAAAAATGACTCTGTCAGTACTGAAATTGTAAATACTGCCTGTTCACATCTGTCTTTTACTGTATTTGTCTACCCTCCACCCCCTGTAACCTGACGTGGAGCCTTTGCAAAAGAGTCTATGACTCAAAGGATTGTAATTCCGATTGTATTCGATAAAATAAAAATAAAGTGTAAAAACTTTGATAGCTAGTACACACAAAGGCTATCTGTCAGGAAATAGTGACTAAAATACTTTTTGGCTTCATAATCTTGTACAGTAGGATAGTGGGGGGGATCCATGGTTAAAAGTCCACAAAACAACATTTCTAAGAAGTGCCAGCCACTTCAAAGGTGAGGTTGTGTCCAAATAAGGGAGAACATTTAGGCAAAAACACATGCAAGCCTCAGCATTGCTATAAACGTGTTATAGTAAATATTAATAAAGGTATGTTACTTCGGTTTTCCTCCCTCTCCCCCAGCCCAGCAATCACAATTTTGTGCAGTGCAAGATTTTTAGTATAAGCACATGTGTAAAAACGAACCAGTTATCAACAATAACTAACTGAGTAATATAAAACATGGGCTTCCAAAGCCTTTGTTGCTAATAGAACTGCAATGTTTCACTTTAAGCCTGAGGAGCCCTTTCTTAATTCACAAGGTGGCCAGTGCCACGTGGAGAAAGGCGGTCTGCTCACCTGCCTTTCCTCAATCCCAAAAGTCTGAAATAATAAAGTAGATGAAACAGCTCAAAATCCAGATAATGCCAGCCATAACTGTACAGAATGTGAAAACCCTGCTATAAAGCTTAGTCCGATTTACTGCTCAAACCTCATTTTTCAAGTCTCCTCTTCGGATTCGCCTCCTCTTTCCCTTGCTCTAGCAGCATTCACAAATTCTTCTTTAGTCTTCTCTAGCCATCGGCCTGCATCTCCAGGATCTCTGAATTGCCAGTTTCCCCTCCTCCCTGTAGATTATTCATAGTCTGGCTGGAAGAAAGAACGAGTGGTTGATGCCCAACAAACGGAGACATTGCCTAACTGCATCAAATGTCTTATAGTGAGCACAGGTTTGAAATTATAGATCCGGGAAGATCTTTACATCAGTGTCATTTAAAGTGAGTAGCTGGGCCACTCTGGCAACACTAAGGATCACAACACAAACCTCCACACCAGAGGTACACAGCAGAACAGTACAAGGCTGGGTGGTATCTTGCAGCCGTATCCGTGGGTTCATCCTATATGCATACCTCAGAACGGACCACTGGAAATCTTTTGGCATTGAAAGTGATGTTTGGAGCCACTCTTTAATATACGAAAAAAGATCTGAGTCTTCTCCTTCTGGGACTCCAACCAAACGTAGGTTTCCAGTACGTACCTCATTTTCGGTTGACTCAAGTCTGTCCCATAATTGATTGTTCTCTCAAGCCAGTGTATTTACTGCTGCCTCCGTTGATACCATTCTCTTATCTTGTTTTGCCAGAGACCCAGTGAGGGTTTTGATCACAACATCATGGGTCTCCAGTTTTGTTAGAGTCTGTTCTATTTTGGCATCCATGGCCCTCATGGTTTCCACCATTGCATGCCAGGGTGGTTCGGTCCATCCTCCACTGCTCAGCCCTGTAGCGCTCGTGGTTTCTGCTGGTTTTCCATCGGGCTGAGGTTGCTTTTGCTGACCCAGTTGATTTTTTTGTCGGCCCATCTACAGAAAAGGGACTGTTCTGTTCCTTGCAATGTTAGGAATACAAATCCTGCCAGCCTGCTGGCACAGCAGTTTGATTTCCGCTTGCGACGCCGATGGCCCAGGTTCAGCAATGGACCTAGGAATCAGAGGGCTGGCTGGGGGAGAAGGATCAAGCATCCTAGGGACTGCTCTTCTTCTCCAGGGAGAGGGAGGGGAAGAGTGTCCAGTGCATTGTGGACCCTTTACTGGAGGCTGGTGGTACCACCGCAACTGGCACCAGTACATTCGGGTGGGGTGGGTAGACACTGGACATCATTGCACATCCCCACCCCCAGGGATCAAGCACTTGGAGGAAAGCTGGTCCCCTGGCGTGAAGACTCGCTCCACTCTGCCATCCTCTGCCTCCGCCAGGGGGGCCCCACTCCTGTGGCCCTGACCCAAGGCATAAGCCAGGGCTTCGCCCACAGTATCCACTGGGGGGAGCCCCCTCCCAGGGGGGCAAGCCTGGGCTTGGGGGGGCGGCCGGCAGTGAGGGTCCGATCTAAGGGGGTGCCAGAACAAAACAAAAAAAAGGACTATAAATCCATCGAAAAGTACGTTGTTTTAGCACTTTTTTAGAATATTTTTCCATAATTTGCTGAGCTCGAAGTGAGAACCTTCAACAGAGATATCCATCCTGGAAACTGGCTCTCCAGCACCCCCATTTATTTTATTTTTTATTGAAAATTTGGTAACTGGGCAAGGCATACTGAGCCAAGGCTCATTTCCAGGTGCAACCCAGTGGCAAGGGAAACAAGACAGTGCAGTTATACATATAATGCAGTTACACATAATTAGAGCAAGAGACAAATCAGAGGAATTACAGAACATCTAACAGAGGAATAGTGAAGAGACAACAAAATAATGACAATAAAAGGTAAATAATTCAGGCTAGTGACTCGTGGGCAAGGAGATGTCAGTAGTGGAGACTAATTGCTGCAGTAAAATTAGGAGTGGAAGGGTACCTTTTTTGGCAGGGGTGTGGGGGGTGAGACTGCACCTG
This sequence comes from Neoceratodus forsteri, assembly GCA_016271365.2. Classification (NCBI taxonomy): domain Eukaryota; kingdom Metazoa; phylum Chordata; order Ceratodontiformes; family Ceratodontidae; genus Neoceratodus; species Neoceratodus forsteri. Next base: position 275,303,953 of record CM028138.1, on the reverse strand, counting down.
GGGCAGAAGAGAGAGGCAAACAGTGGATGGGGGGAGAAGTCTGAGGAGCCGTTTGAAGGAAGGAAGTGAGGAGGACAGTCAAAGGTCAGTGGAGAGCTGACTCCAGAGTAAAGGGAGGTGATAGGAGAAAGCAGACTGACCTGCCGCTGAGTGGAGGTGCGGAAGAAAGAAGGATCGTTGGTCCCTGTGACATAGGGCATAAGCTGAGGGTTTTACAGTAGCTAGGTGGGAAGAGAGGTATGGAGGAAGGGTTCTGAACCAGTACTTAGCAATGAGGGTGGCACCATGGACCAACCTCCTGTGTTGTAATGGTGAAAGGGAGAGAGAGGAAAAGAGACGGCAGTGGTGAGTGAGGGGAAGGGCTGAAGTGGCAAAGCAGCAGAAGAAGTTTAGGACTGTGTCAAGTCTTGAGAGGGATGTGGCGAGGGCAGTGCCATAGATCACATCAGCATAGTCAATGACTGGGAGAATCATTTTCGTAACCAGTTCCTGATGAGTAGGAAGAGGAAGGCTGTCTTTGTGGTGGTAGAGGATTGCAAGTTTTGGGTGAAGTTGAGTACAAATGGATTCAATGTGGGTGGAGAAGTCAAGGTTGGTGTCTAGCCAAACCCCTAGGTATTTGAAAGAGGGGACTATTGCAAGGGAGGCACCATACAGGGTGGAGAAAACGGAGGGGGGGGGGCTGGAGTGTGGCCAATTTATGTCTGGAACCGAAAATCATGGTGACTGTTTTCTTGGTGTTTAATTTTAGTTTGTTTGTCTGGAACCAGTTCTGTACCCCATTGAAATCCTGCTGGAGTGGGGATTGTACGTCGATGGTGGAGGTACCTGAGTTGAAGAGGACGGTATTGTCTGCATACATGTGTCTGTGGGAGGTAGTACAGACAGAGGGGAGGTCATTTATGAAAAGGGAGAAGAGGATGGGGCCAAGTATGGAGCCTTGAGGTAACTCCAGCAAGGATAGGAAGCAGGGAGGATAGGACATCTCCTACTTGGACTGACTACTGCCTGTCATGTAGGTAGGAGCGGATCCATTTGACTGCGGAAGCTGCCAGACCCACAGATTTGAGTTTTTGTAGTAGGAGTGAGTGGGAGACTGAATCAAAGGCCTTTGCCAGGTCTATGAATATGGTGGCGGTAATATGACCCTGGTCCATGGACGAGAAAATGGGGTCAGTGACATGCAACAGGGAGGAGATGATTGAGTGCTGTTTTCTAAACCCAGTTTGGAAGGTGGAGAGAACGCCAGTGGAGGAGAGGTACTTGGATAGCCTAGAGTGGATTAGTGACTCAAGTAGTTTGGCAAGAGATGGAAGGAGTGAGATGGGCCGGTAGTCTCCAGGTGAGGAAACATCTTCTCCTTTGTGAAGTGGCAGCACCTTGGTGAATTGCCAGGCTTGTGGGATGGTAGAAGTTAAGAGGGAGAGGTTTAGAATGCATGCTAGAGGGGAAGCGATGGCAGGAGCAGAGATACGGAGGAGCCTAGGGTGGAGGCCGGTTTTAGTTGGGTTTAGAGATAAAAGAGCCATGAAGACTTCCTGAGGAAAGACAAGTGGGAAGCAAAAACCTTTGGAAGGGGTCAGGGTGGAGTGGTCTGGGAGTGCGCAGGATGAGAATGTGACAGAGTGACTTCTGTCAGGGATAAGTGCCCCCTCTAAAGAAGAAAGTAGATAGCTAGAGAGGAACAGCTATGTAAGAAAATGATTCAGAAAGGAGTCATAATGTGCTCCAAAGTAGATATGCGTTTAAAAGAAAGGAAAAGAGAGCAAATGATTTTAAAATAGCAATGTGTGTGCTCTGTATGCTCTTACGTGCTGGCGTGGTTACGGCGGCTTGTTTAGCTGAAAGCCGCCCCCCTTTGAAACGAGCACACGATAGTAAAGAGAAGGACTAGGGAGTCCTTAAGTGCAAAAGGGTTATGGTGCCCTGTGAGTAGTTGTGTAGCCATGGGGAAATGAGAAAGAATAGTGAGAACTGAGATAAGAATAAAGAGTGCACGCACACTAGTGATGTAAACAAAGATATGCCCTGTTTCACTATAGAAGCGCATGTCATGCTGTAGAAAAAACTCCTGAGCGGGAGGAATTATATTAGCACATGAAGCACTTTTGAATCACTTGGGTGCCCTAGTAAATGGAAGCTGGTTCCCCTGGCAGGCACATATGAGCACCGATCTCGTGCTGCAAAAGCAGCTTCTTTTATGTGCAATGGCCCCATTGTCTCCAACAAATGAGTAAATGCAGCTAGTAAATAAAAAGCATGCCCCATTGTGGGGGATAATCTCTGAGGCACTCCACATTCATGACATCATGGGTTGTATACACCTGATAGGTTGCTTGATGCACATGTGACTTGAAGAAAGTCCATCCCCCACCTGAGATGGGTGTCTGCTCTCCTATGGTCAGTTCTTATGTGCATCAAAAACAGGTTGCAGCACACTCTGGAGCTCCAGTGCGCTTCTTGCAAAGAACAATGTTTATTAGAAATAACAACTTCGGGGGGGCGCTGATGAGCAGCTAGCTGAGCAGACGCGAATTTCCACGCTGCTCCCTCTTCACGGCTATAATTATTAAAATAAAAGTTACAAAGTGTCCAAAAGTGTGATCAGGGAATAGCAGGAGGTGTGCGAACTTGGGATGGATGAATATTTGGCATCGGGACCCTCTAAGAGTCAGAGGATTGCGACAAAAAGCACAAAGAAGGGTGGTGATGGTTGCGGCCTGGTTTCCTTTTCAGCAGCGGAGGTGGTGGCCCTTGGCAGAGAAGTTACGGGGTAAGTTATAGCAGCACTGGAACCCCGATTAATCAAGCTCGAAGGAAAACTCGATCTGAAATTACAAGAGATACAATAGCAGCAGGTAGTGCAGGCTGGCAGAATGTCGGAGATGGAGCAGAGAATATCACACATGGAGGACGAGCTGTTGGCGACTCCTGGGCTCATGGTGGCACTTCAGAAGGAGCTGAATGAGCTAAAAAAAGCATTTGATTACCAGGAAAACTATCATCGGCGATTAAATCTCAGACTGAGAGGGTTACCGGAAGGTATGGAAGGAAAAAGTGTGCTGGACTTTTGCTCAAAAGTATTGCCTGAACTACTGGGCCTGCAACCTGCGAAGAGTAAATTAAAGCTTGAGAGGACTCACAGGGCCATGATGCCCAAACCTGCGAATGACTAGCTGCTGGGGCAGATAATATTTAGGTTCCATCACTTTCAAGATAGAGAACTAATGCTGAAGGCATATCGGGAGAAAGGAAAGGTGTAATATGAAGGCCACCGTCTATTTATGTCGCAGGATTATTTGGCCAGGCTTTCGAAAAGAAGGAAGGCATTTAATGGTATGCTGCAACTGCATGATCTGAAGGTAGAAAACTTCCTGATTTACCCAGTTACATTAAAAATAAAACATGAAGGCGCTACATATTCGTTTTGGGAAGTGGAAAAAGCAGAGGAATCTGTGAGGAGTCTAAGGCAAAAGTTGCGCTGAGTCCTGCATGGAGATTTGGGTCAGGGAGCCGAGGGCTCTGCAATGAGACTTGAGAGATGAAGCGCAGATGTAAATACGGAGGATCGTTCGTTTAGTTTGGTTCTGGAGATACTGTTTTGTTGATGCCAGAGGTCGTGCTGGTGAAGATGGGAGGCTTTGAGAGGATGAGGACATCGCCCTTTGTTGGGAAGAGCTGGGGGACTTGGAACTGGATGGAGAGTGGTGGAGCTCCCAGAAAAGTGCAGGGAGAGATGTGGAGGAAATGGACGGAGGCAGAAAATAGGAGTATGGCGAGAGGAGGAATTAGACCCGATGGTGGAATTACCTGGCTGCGAAAGAGACTGCCATAAGTCCAATGATGAAAAGAACTGCCTCTGACAATGTCTGGGTGCAGGTAGGAGGGCGGGTGGGGAGAGGGGCTTAGCGTGTTTTTTCTTTTAAGAGCGGCCTGCTTTCCCTGCTAGCCCTTGCTGATACCCATAATTGTATGGAGCAATTTTTGAGTGGCAATAACTAAACAAGAGGGGGGAAATAAGGCAGAGAAATGGGGGAAGTGAAATGCCACATCTGAAGGGAATAGGATGGAGAAAAATGAACTGAGGGCAGGGAGGAGAAGAGATGCTGGGAATGGATAGGGATGGCTATTATGGGGCATAAAGGTTAAGTGGTGGGTGGGAGAGCATGGGCGCCTGTTGCAGCATCTGGGAATGAGGCAGACACTCAGAGTCAGGAGACTATTAGTGTCTAAGGACCGAGGGAGAGGCGGGGAGGTAGGGATTGAGATGAGGCGGACATTTCAAGATGAAAAGGAGGAGGTGGGTGGGAAGGGAAGGGAAGGAGGGAGTAAAGAGCAAAGGCAGCAGCGAAACGGAAGGGGAGGAGATCACATGGAGGATGGAAGGAAGAAAGTTAATAAAGGTGAAATGAAAGGGGGGAACATGGTGGGGGGAAGAATGGGTCATAGAGGGAAGAAAGGGAAGGGGATATGTGTATATAGTTATCTGTTTAAAATGTTGTTGAGAGTGTGTATGTTGTTATTACGGCTTCTTGTTTTCTATGAACAAAGTGCAACCAAAGAAGTTAAATATATAAACCTTCATGATACTGATGGAAAGATGATGATGAAAGGGAAAAGAGGAATATGCATAGATGGCAACTAGTAAAAATGTGAATGTAATCACCCGGAATGTCAGGGGTATTACAAATCCAGTAAAGAGGTCTATGTTGCTGTCCACACTTAAAAGAGGGGGAGCCCATGTAGCTTTGCTACAAGAAATGCACCTAACAGAAGTAGAGCATGCTAAACTGGCCAGGGGATGGGTGGGGAAATGCTATGCAGCTCCGGCCTCAGTGCGTAAAAGGTGGGGGTGGCGATATTAATACATAAGGGGCTGAAATTAGAGGTGCAGTGAATAATCAGGGACACGAAGGAAGGGAGATACATTTTCGTTGTGGGGACCCTGGATGGAGAACAGATTACCCTGGGCTCAGTATATGCCCCAGCAGTATTTGAATAGCAATTTTATGCCTCTTTGCTGGATTTATTGGTGAGGGAGCAATTTCCAGGGCTAATAATGGGGGACTTGAACTGGGCCATGGACCCGAAAATGGACCACTCCGAGGGGAAGGGGAGAAGTTCGGGGGCAATGCAACAATGGCAAGAGGGAATGGCGGAATTGGAAATGGTGGATGTATGGCGAACTGCAAATCCAGGAGCGAGGGAATATACGTTTTTCTCGAACCCTCATAAAGTATGGACACGGATAGATTACATATATGCTACAAGAGAATGGTACACGCGGGTGGGGGAGGTACAGCACAGTCCAATACATGCATCAGACCATGCTATGGTGATAGTGAAAATACAAGGTAGGGAAAGACGGGGGACACCTCCTGCATGGAAATTTCCCACTTATCTGGCCCAGAATGAGGAATTTAGAAAGCACCTGGAGGATAGCTGGGATCTCTTCATGGCTACAAATGATAAGGAGGGCACCTCGAACAATATTTTATGGGAAACGGGCAAGGTATTTATGAGGGGAGCAATTATTGAATATGTTTCCCGTATAAAGAAAAAGAGATGTGCATGAAGGAAGGAGCTAGAATGTAAACTAAAGGAGTTAGAGAAAAGAGTGTCCTGAGGGGAAAAGGGAGAGGCCATTTGGGAACTGGGAGTAATCCGGGAGGCACTGAACGTGCATCTAAGGGCAGAACCTGTTTAGTAGGCGATACATATTTGAATGGGGACATAAACCAGGTCCAATGGTGGTTAACCCCATGAAGGGACACAGAAGGATGAATAGAACTTTGGGAATAAGGGATGAGAAGGGCATTTTACAGAATAAAGAAAAGGAGATAGGGAATGCCTTTAGGGCCTTCTTTCAGAAGTTGTACCAGGCAGAGGATGAGGGAACAAAGGAAAGGATGATAGATTTTTTAGAGAAAATAAAAGTACCGAAAGTTACACAGGTACAGAGGAAAAGGCTGGGAAAACCAATCATGGAGGGAGAGGTGCTGAGAGCTATTCAAAAGTTGCAGAAAGGGAAAGCGAGCAGCCCGGATGGGTATCCAGTGGAATACTACAAGCTATTGGGGACCCAGGTTGCAAAGGTATTGTGCAGAGTGTTTCAGCAGGGGGAAGGGTTGGAAGAGATCAGTTTGCCAGAGACATGCTATGATGCTAGTATATGCCTCATACCAAAGGAGGGAAAGGACCCTGCCCTGTGTGCCTTGTACAGGCCAATATCATTGTTGAATTGTGATCTGAAGATAATGGCTAAAGTTTTGGCCAGTAGGTTAGAGGAAATTTTGCCGGGGCTGGTTCATCCGGATGAAACGGGGTTTATCAAAGGACGACAGTCGTATCATAATATGAGGAGGCTACTTAACGTGTTGTGGAGGGCAGAAAAGGAGAAAGAAGATATTGGGATCCTCTAGATGGATGCCGAAAAAGCGTTTGATAGGGTGGAGTGGAAGTATTTGTTTGAAATACTGGAGAGGTTTGGTCTGGGTGAAACGTTCCTAGGGTGGGTAAAGGCGATGTATAGAAAGCCCAGGGCGCAGGTAATTGTAAATGGGGCAGGTCGGAGAGCTTCAACTTGGAGAGAGGTACGAGGCGGGGCTGCCCGCTCTCCCCGCTATTGTTTGCACTTGCTATAGAGCCTCTGGCAGTGGCAATTAGAGAAAGTAAGGACATACAGGGGGTGGGAGGAGAAGGTGGTTTGCAGCAGAGACTGGCACTATATGCGGACGACATGCTGTTGTTTATGAAGAATCCTAGAAGTTCGGTTCCTGCTCTCTTGGCCTTGATTGAGGAGTTCGGGAAATTTTCGGGGTATAAAGTTAATTTGGGAAAGTCGGAAGTTATGTGGCTTAAGGGTTCAGGTGAGGAGATTAAACATTGGGGGCTCAAGGTGGTGGGGGAGAGCATGACATATTTGGGGGTGCAGGTGGGTAGATCTTTGGAATCACTGTATAACTTAAAGTATACCAAACTGATAAAAAAATCATAGAAGCGGACCCGAGAAGATGGGAGCTCTTGCCCGTGTCATGGTCGGGTAGAATCAATATAATAACAATGAATGTGCTGCCTAGGATCCTGTATCCCTTACAAATGACACACCTGGACCTGACCAGGAGGATGTGAATAGGCTGGAGAAGGCCTTTACCGCTTTTTATTTGGAGGGAAACGTCCAAGGTTGAGTCTAGGGAAGCTAAAGGCAGATAAGGGAAAAGGGGGGTTAAACTTTCCGGATTTGGAGAATTACTGTTTGGCTATACAGCAAAGGTATGTGGCAGACTGGGTACATAAACCTGAAGTAGCCAGATGAGTGGAATTGGAGCAGGGAGAGGCACAGGGAGAAACTAACAGCATATCTACATAGTAGAGGGTTAAGAGCATATAAGAGGGGAAAAGAAGTGAACCCTATGGTGGTACAGGTATTGATGGCCTGGAAAGTGTTGAAGAGGAGAGGATGGACACAAGGGAAAGAGACACTCTTGTTGCCAGTGGCCGGGAATCCCTACTTTCTGCCAGGAATGGAGGATAGTGGATTTGAGAACTGGGAGCGAAAGGGAATAGGTAGCCTGAGGCATCTCTTGGTGAATGGGTGGTTCTGCTCATTGCAGGAGTTGCAAGAAGTAGTAGGAAGGGATAAAAGGGAGAGGTTCCTGTACTTCCAGACCAGGGCATATGTGGGAAGTTTGAGAAAAGAAAAGAAAAGAAAAGAAAGGGCTGTATGAAGTGAACCCAGTAGAGGGAATGATATATGCAGCTAGAAAGTAGAAAAAGGGGTTTATAGGCAGGGCTGCTAAGAGAGGGAAGGCTATATTACCAGATAGGACAATAAGGACCAAGAAATTATGGGAGAGGGACCTTGGGAGGAAGATATCGGACTAGAACTGGACGCTACTGCTACAGATGCACGCGGGAATAATGATATGCGACAAATATAAGGAGGCTTACTTTAAATTCATACACAGAGTATACCTACCACCAGTAATAGTACACAAGGCGCATCCTGAAGTGTCGCCCTTATGTGGAAGGTGTGGTTCGGACAGTGGAACGTACGTGCACTGCTTCTGGGAATGCCCGATACTGCAGAGATATTGGTGGGAAGTAGTGGATAGAGTGGGAAAAATAGCCGGAAGGGAGCTGCCAATGGACCCTCTAGGATGTTTATCTGGAGTGGAGAATGGGGAGGAGGAGGAATAGGTACCACTTCCCAGGTGGATTAGGGTACTGTTCATCCTGGCTCGACATGGGATTCAGAATACGTGGGTTTCACAAGTGGCACCAACAGTGCAAGGGTGGTGGAGGATGGTGTTATAGACATTGGGACTTGAGAGGCTGATGTATGTGATGGGAGGAAGGGAAGAGGGATTTGAAAGGCACTGGGCCCCATTCTTGGCCTCCCTAACGGAGGAAGAAAGTTGGATGTTATGGGAGGGTATGGAAGGATGAGAAAAGGAAAAAAAGGAAGTGAAGAAAGGTATGTGAAAGTAGTAAAGATGAAGTGATGAAAGGGAGGATAAATAGTATGGAAAGGAAGGCTAAGAGAATGGGTAGAAGTTAATGATAGAAGAGTATTGAAAAGAGTGGATGGAGTTGAAGATTGAAGGTAGCAGGCAAGAGAGTAATGGTTGCACTTTGTTTTGTTTTTTTTCTTTTTGATTGATTTGTCTTGATTTGATCTGACTTGATCTGATTGGATTTTATTTAATCTTATTTTATGATATATTAATAGATATACTTTTATACCAGTATAAATCAACGTAATGCACCTCTGTAGAAATCAACTGTAAGATAGTGTGGAATGAAGTGAAGAGATTGGTCTCTGTGAGATATAGTGGTAGTAACTGGATGAATAAGTTATGTGTTTGATTGTATGTAATAGCTTATTGGAAAAACAAATAAAAATATTATACAAAAAAAAAAAAGAAAGAACAACTTCATTACTAAGGAAAGAAGCCACCTGGCTAAGCCATTTATTATTATCCTACAACAAAGATCAAACAAGACCACAAGAGTACGTTTCTGCAGATATGCAACTGTTTAAAATTGCAAAACTGGCAGTCTTACAGATGTTAGCACTGCGACTTCTACTAGCATCAGTTGTCTAGGAAAATGTTAGCTGAGAAAGTGCCAGCACAGTATTCAAATTATGAACATTATCACTATGTGCAAGTATAGAGATTAGCTTTCTGAACACCCCAACTAGAGGTGCCAGGAACTAAAATAATGTCTGACCCACATAATTGAACACAAGGGAGGCAGCATAGTACAGCAGTTTAAGGCTCTGAACTGCAAATCTGGAGACTTGGGTTTGAATCCCACAGCCCCCACTTGCAAAATGTACTCTCAAACTCACCCAGAAAAGTTTCCTTACACTAGAAAATGCTTAAAATGCCTGAGCTGGATTCAGACATTACTGGAATTCAGTGGCAATAAATCAAAGCACCCACAACCACTTTGTGCTATTTTCTACCCAAAAACAGTCCCACAGAGTAAAGGAAGCTCTATGTACCAAATGGGGCCACTCAAATGTCATCTTATGGCCCCAGGTTCTCAAAGAACTTCTAGCAGCATCCCTTCTCCCCTACTTCTTTCTTGTTCCAAATCTCCTGCTACATGAGAGCTGCAAGCTGACTGGCTCTCAGCTCTCGCTAGATTTTGGCCACCATCTTAGATGAGGATAAACAAACAATATTTGACTAAATCCAACATATCTTGCAGTGGAGAATGGAGCTAGCAATTGCTACAGCTTCTCAAGGAAAAGTCCCCTAACTTTTAACACTTACCATGAGACCACTGAAGAAACATGTTTTACAAAACAAAAAAATGCTTCTGCCCCAAACTGTGTTCTATTATACAAGCAGCAATGCTGAGAATTCCTCCCTCACTTTACCACAGCCAAGCCAAGGATTAGCTAAAGCATCTTGCCCCCCCCCCCAAGGCACATGCCTTCATTAACCCAGAGATAACCAAGGCATACAAAAAGGGCCAAAAATTATGCACAGCACTGTACTGTACTGTATTGGGTCAACATACGAGGAGGTTTGATTAAAATAACTATTTGGGAAATAGTGAACTTTGATAGTCATTTCTTTCACTAATATTCAGTTGTTTTTTCTCTCTTAAAGGCACAGTCATATATTTTATTTATTTATTTAGTTAGTTTTTGTTGACCAGGTAAGTGCACTAGACAAATCCTGCCTATTTTCAGGCATGGCCCGGGGGAGGGGGATACAGATGAATGCCAACTGACATTGAACCAGATTAGGCTGTTGGTGATATTTTTAATGAATGAGGGAAATTTGGTCAGGACACCGGTGAAATTCCCCTACTCTTTTCGATAAGTGCCATGGGATCTTTAACACCCACCTGAACTACCACATATCCAAGCAGATGGGACCTCGGTTTAACGTCTCATCCGAAAGACGGCACCTCAGAAGTGCAGCACCCCTCTCATGCTGCACTACAGTGTCAGTATTGGGATATTAACCCAAGTGCCAGATGTGGGAACTGAACCCACAGCCTTCTGATCTCCTGGCCTCAGAGGCGAGTGTGCTACCTACTGAGCCACTGACACTATACATTTAATTAAGGAGCTGCTACTATGTGCTGTGCATGGCAAAAGTAATGCATACCAATATGAATGCATGGATTTAATAAAAAAAGGGCTTGAACAAGATAATTTATCACATTTTTTTAAATTTAAAGGACGCTAAATGTAAAGGATGCTAACAGAGCCATGTATTGTCTGAGATCTGTCACAGATGACCAAACAGATTCCACAGCGACAGTTACTTGGAAACCCCTACCAGCGGTCTCAGAAGCTCAATACATCAGGGGTTACTACATAATTAAAGCCTCCCATCCCTTACTTAGGCATGTACTCTGAGTTCCCCTACATGCTGTTCAGAACAAGCATACCACCTTATTAAGATGCCTGACCTGGAGCCCTGCCAGCGGATCCAGAGTCTGTACATTGTTAAATGAGCAAGTGGCCACCTTAGAACATCCGGAGTACCCTGCCAGCATCCCAGACCTCTAAAATACTAAGTAATGTGCCACAGTTCCCCATTACAAGCATAGTAGCACCTGAAGTGCTCACTCAAGACATCACTACACAACAGTCTCTGAAGCATTTTCTCAGTCCCTCTGTGCCTCACCTCAAAATGACATGTTCTCTAGACCTTTTTTTATGGCTCATTATGTCTTTTAAATGCACCACCTTCTTCTATCAAAAAGTAGAGGAAACTCCTCTATCATCCACCGGATCAAAACACCATAAACAAGTAGGTCTCATGAGGAGGAGGAGGAGCACTAAGAGACTAACCTAACTTGCCTATCCAGATCGGCAGCTGCAAGAAAGACTATCGCGAGACTTGCTTCTGTGATCTCGGAAAAGCTCTCCACTCACTCCTTACCCATTGTGGGATTAAGGGTGTAGGTAGCTGCCAGACAGGAGATTGACTGAGAGTCACTGCTGCCATCTTATGGAAGGCGTAACTATGCTCATAAACGTTCAACCAGCACAAAGGGTATTTGTTAAAAGCACCAACCAATATGCAACAGCAGACCACAATGTAAATAATTAAATACAAGGGCAACGATTTGAAAATCAGTTATCAATGGGGAAAATACATTGGGGGCAGCTAGTAAATAAAAAGAATGCCCCATTTACTACTTAGTCTCCTGGTCATAAGGTACGACTCAGGAATGAAATACAGATCGGTGCAGGATGCTCCAGCTGTTGCACAAATGCTCCTTGTGTGGAGCAGAATTGAAAGAAATGCTTCAGAGCAAAAGGGCATGCTCCAACTGTTGCATGGTGCATTTAAAATAAAAAGAAAGTGTTAGCTGGTGGGACACTACGAGCAGGAGAAGAGAAGCCTCAGTAAAGTTCCAGAAACAAAATGAATGGGTTTAAAAGGGGTGGCAGTCCTATCGAAGAGAGTGAATAGACTGCCTGGGTAAATAAAGAAAGTGGTCGAGTAGGCCCAAATGAAACGTTTTCCGACGGGTAGAAGTGGCAAGCATAGGAGAAAGTGCTCCGGAAAGATAAAGAAATAGATAAAAAGGATAAAATAACATGGTAGTGAGCCGATAGCACATAAATAAAGATAAAGTAGAAACAAAAATATTATTGGGGAAAACAAAGCGAGACATAGAACACAGAACAACACCCTTACAGACAAGCATTTGTCAATGCCAAATGTTGATTGCGTTGGTCTGTTGAGCTCTCTCACTGGCCCTCTGTCACTCGCTCAGTCTGTTTCTGCCAGTGCTGCAGGATGCTCTTTTGTACTGGGCTCCTGCCTGCATTGGCACCTTGGTCTGCCTACTAAGAAATCCACAGCTGTCCCGATAGAGCTCCGTTGAGGTGGATCACTCCCCCTCTCTCACTCGCTCATTCTGTTTCTCCTGGCGCTGCAGGCTGCCCTTTTGTACTGGACTCCTGCTTCTGTTGGCGCCTTTTTCTGCCCACAACAAAATCTGCAGCAGTCCTGACACAGGACTATTGAGCCTGCTGACTCCCCCTCTCTCACTCACTCGTTCCGTTTCTGCAGGAGCTGCAGGCTGGCTTTTTGTACTAGGCTCCTGCCTGCATTGCTGCCTTTTTCTGCCAACAAAGAAATCTGCAGCAGTCACGATAGAGCTCCATTGAGCTTGCTCATTCCCCCTCTCTCACTCGCTCGTTGTGTTTCTCCTGGTGCTGCAGGCTGCCCTTTTGTACTGGACTCCTGCCTCTGTTGGCGCCTTTTTCTGCTCACAACAAACTCTGCAGCAGTCCCGACAAAGCTCCATTGAGCTCGCTCACTCCCTTCTCTCACTCGCTCATTCCATTTCTGCCAGTGCTGCAGGCTGCCCTTTTCTACTGGGCTCCTGCCTGCGTTGCCGACTTCTTCTCCCCAGAAAGAAATTTGCAGCAGTTACAATACAGCTCCGTTGAGCTTGCTCACTCCCCCTCTCTGACTCGCTTCTTGTGGGTTTCCTGCCACTGCAGGCTGCCCTTTTGTACTGGGCCCCTGCGTGCATTGCTGCCTTTTTCTGCCCACAGACAAATCTGCAGTAGTCCCAACAGAGCTCCGTTGAGTTCACTCACTCCCTCTCCCTCACTCGCTCGTTCTGTGTCTCCTTCTGCTGCAGGCTGCCCTTTTGTACTGGGCTCCTGCCTGCACTGGCGACTTATTGACCCAAGAAAGAAATCTGAAGCAGTCCTGACACGGCTCCATTGAGCTCGCTTACTCCCCGTCTCTCACTCACTCATTCCATCCCTGCCGGTGTTGCAAGCTGGCCTTTTGTAGTGGGCTCCTGCCTGCGTTGCCACATTTTCTGCCCACAAAGAAATCCGCAGCAGTCACAATAGAGCTCCGCTGAGCTCGCTCACTAATGCTCTGTCACTCGAGCATTCTGTTTTTCTTGGCGCTGCAGGCTACGCTTTTGTACGGGGCTCCTGGCTACGCTGGCACCTTTGTCTGTCCACAAAGAAATCCGCAGCTGTCCCAACAGAGCTCCATTGAGGTTGCTCAGTCTCCCTCTCTCATGTGCTCATTCTGGTTGTCCTGGTGCTGCAAGTTGCCCTTTTGTATGGGGCTCCTGCCTGCATTGGCACCTTTTTCTGCCCACAAACAAATCCGCAGCAGTCCTGATAGAGCTCCGTTGAGCTCACTCAGTCCCCCTGTCTCACTTGCTCGTACTGTTTCTCCCACTTCTGCAAGATAGCCTTTTGTACTGCGTCTCTGCCTGCATTGACTCCTTTTTCTGCCCCCAAAGAAATCCGCAGCAGTCCTGATAGCGCTCCGGTGAGTTTGCTCACTCCCTCTTCCTCACACGCTCTCTCGTTCTGTTTCTCCTACTGCTGCAGGCTGCCCTTTTGTACTGGGCACTTGAGTTGGGGACTTTTCCTGACCACAAACAAATCCACAGCAGTCCCGACACAGCTCGGTTGAGCTCAGTCACTCTCCCCTCTCACTCGTTCGATCTTAATCTGTCCCAAACACTGATTTCCCACAGCGACCGTGCTATTCTCCGGCAGGAGTGCAAAAACATATTTTAGCCAGGATGTGAAAAATGACAGCTGTAATGATCATAAGGTGGTGTGAAAAAATGCCACTGTTGTAAATATGGCGTGAAAATATTACAAATTTGTGAAGTTACAAGGGTGTGTGGAAACAGTTCAATGCACGCTTGTAACACGGTCATGTTATGGAGTTTCGGCACCAAATTTTCAAAATAGGGAATTTAAGACCTCTGCTCATGACCAGTGTCACTGTCATTTTATTAATGTGTTCCGAACACTGATTTCCCACAGCGACCGTGTCATTCTGCGCCGCAACTGTGAACACACATTTCGATCAGGATGTGAAAAATGACAGCTGTACTGCTCAAATTTTCAAAATAGGGATTTTAGGACCTCTGCTCATGAACAGTGCCACTGTCATTTTATTAATGTGTCCCAAACACTGATTTCCCACAGCGACCGCGTTATTCTGCGCCGCAACTGTGAACACACATTTCAGTCAGGATGTGAAAAATGACAGCTGTACTGCTCATAAGGAGGTGTGAAAAAATGCCACTGTTGAAAATCTGGCATGACAATATTACAAATCTGTGAAGTTACAAAGGTGTGTGGAAAGTATGCAACGCACACTTGTAACACAGTCATTTGATGGGCTATCATCACCAAATTTTCAACATAGCCATTTTAGGACCTCTGCTCATAAACAATATCACTGTAATTTTCTTAATCTGTCCCGGACAGTGATTTCCCACAGCAACCACTCTATTCTGTGCTGGAAGTGCGAAAACACATTTCGGCCAGGATGGGAAAAATGACAGCTGCACTGTTCATAAGTAAGTGTGGGAAAATGGCAATGCTGAAAATCTGGAGTGAAAATATTATGAATTCGTGAAGTTATGAGCGTGCATGCAAACAGCGCAATGCACGCTCTTAACACAGTCATTTTATGGAGTATCATTACCAAATTTTCAACATAGGCATTTTAGGACCTCTACTCATGAACAGTGTCACTGTCATTTTCTTAATCTGTCCCAAACACTGATTTCCCACAGTGACCGCGCTATTCAGTGCCGGAAGTGCGAAAACACATTTCCGCCAAGATGTGAACAATGACAGCGGTACGGTTCACAAGGAGGTGTGGGAGAATGCCAATGTTGAAAATCTGATGTGAAAATATTGCACATTCGCAAACTTACGAGCGTGAGTAGCAACTGCGCAACGCACGCTCGTAAAACTGTCATCTTGTGGATTTTTTCCACCAAATTTGCAACACAGGCTTTTTGAGAGCCCACCTCATGAACACTGGCACTGTCATTATGTTAATCAGCCCCGAAAGGGGATTCCACACAGTGACCGCAAAATCACCTTTATGGGTCAATTAACGGCATGACAGTTCAAGTATTCATGAGGAGGGTCCCAAAACCCCCATGTTGAAAATTTGGTGCCAAAATTCCACACAATGTCCGAGATATGCATTAAAGTTGAAAAAAAAAACATTCATTCCATTATACAACTTACCGGCATTTCCTCAGTTCGTGATTGGCTTTGAAGAGTGCAGACGTGTTCCTGGTCCGCCGAAGATTGTTGTGCCAGATTCGGAGGTAAGTATGGGTGGGGGTGTGGGGAGGCAGAATGCAGTGGGTGGGCGCGGGTTGTGAGTGAGGGCCACAGAGACCGCCAAGGGATAGTTTCCTTTTTTACAGGGTAAGAAAAAAAAAAGACATCGTGGGACCGTTTTGCGTTTTACAGGGGCATGTGGCATGCTGGGGTGGGCTCCCAGCATGCCACTGGACTCTTTCGTTGTGGTGGGCCAGCAGTAGCTGACGGGGATTGGGGCCCCCGTCGGCAACTAAACATGGTGAGGGGGGTTATATTGTTTGTGAACACAGCAGCAAGCCACTGCCGTGTTCACAAACAATATCAGGGTTTTTACATCCCACCCTGCAATGACGGGTCGTTCCCTCATTGCAGCGGATGGCTGATGCTGCAATGACGAGACGGCCCCTGATTGCAGTGGCTACTTTTTTAGAAGGTTGTGGCACGCTGGCTGAACTAGTGTCAGCAGCAGTGTGCCTCGGCATTGTGAGAAGCGGGACAAACCTTTGCAGGCTGTGGGGGCATTGGCCACAACACTGCCGCACCTCTACAACCTGCTTGTGGAGAGAGCTGCCGTAACATGTTTCTTGCACATGCATGCAATCAACATAAAGAGATTGAGGAAAAGAGTTTGTGGAAGGTTATTGATCTATTCTGAAAGTATGCCCCTCTAATACATATAAACCTAGTGAGAGATAAATTGCAGGATTTTGCAGAGTCTAAACATGCATTTAAAAAGATGGCAGAGTTTACTTCAGACTGACCTGTTCCTAGGAGAGCTCATGGCAAAATGAAGGTTCCTGTAGAAAGATAGAGGCCCCTAGTGTTCTGTATAAATACGGAACTGGATCACAAAGTAAGTTGACCAGTGGGAGGGGTTCAGACTAGTGAGGGTCATTAAGTTATTAAAATAAATAAAACTGTTCAGGGATGGGATATTTAAGAGAAATATCAGAAAAGTAAATTCCTGTTACAGGCTTAGAAATATCCCTTTCTTATTTCTGTATAGGCTGGGATAGGAGCCTTAGAAAGTGATGTATTTGGTTAGTTGACCTAAGTGGATGAATCCCTATGCTGTGAGGTCATCATGAGATATGCTATAAAAGCTACCACTAGAGTAGAGAAGCTAGATAGATGCTGAGATGAGCTGAGAGATAGAGCTGTGTGAAGCAACTGAAGCGTGCCACTGTTGGGCATAATGATGGACTTGCTGAGATAAAAAGCTGTTCGCTGATACTGAGTAAGCAAATGAACAAATACCTGATTTTTATTTTCTGTGCAAAAAGTCTCTGAAAATTGAATAAAATGGTAAGTGTCTGTAAGGTGCTTTTTATGCACTAAAGTTGGTTGTCAGCCCATTATTTGTATCCTGTTATCCCAACCCCGCTACACTGCTCAGACTCACTCACCTGTTAGACTCCTTGGTCCGTGTTTCAAGATGGGACGGGTAGATAACCGACATCGCCACAGACCCTGAGCACCAGCGGTGGGGGCTCCCCAGCTCCCGGCGTGACTGTCAACTGGGTCGGACTGTCCTCAGTTCAGCCTGACTGCGTCACACAGCCAGGTCGGGAGGCTTACAGCAGGTGTTCAGGGTCTGTGGCGATGTCGGTTATCTACCCATCCCATGAGCTATCCTAGGAACAGGTCAGTCTGAAGTAAACTCTGCCATCTTTATGTTTGCTTGCACGCATGTGCAAGAAACATAGTGCCATCATCCGAGTTTTCCGGAGGTGTGTCAGCCTCTTCCAATTCAGTCAGTGTGTTTGCAGGCGCGGTCGCAGTGTGCCAATCACTGCTCCAGCTGTCTATGACAGCAGTTGAAAATGTAGTGGCATACAGCTGAAAGGGAGAGCTCCGCTTCAGTGAGCAGAGCTCCCCCCTCAACACACACACACACATATTGCGTGCTGACGCGCTCCCCCCACCCACATACTGTATTAGCCGACAGGGGTGCCCAATACCCCATCGGCTCCATGCCGCCACCCCCAAAAAAGCTTTCCTGGTGCTACGCTGGGAGCCCACCCCACTGTGGCACAAGCTCAGATGGCCGACGGGGTCCCCAACCGGCCGGCTCCAGCCCTCCAAATAGCCTTCATAGCTGCCATGCTGGGAGCCCACCCCAGCATGGCAAACATCCCGCGTCATCTTAATAGTAAAAAAAACAACCTGTAAATTAAAAACAAACAGTCCTACGCAGTCTCCCTGCCCCACCCACACCCACCCACTCGCACCCTGCCTCCCACACCCTCACCCTATACTTACTCCAGAGTCCGGCATGATGATCTTCGGGTGGACTGGGAACACGCCTTGCATCTTCAAAGCCGACCGCAAACTGAGGAAATGCCAGTAAGCTGTATAATGTGATAGGATTTTTTCAACTTTGCTGCATATCTCGGGCATTTTTTGGAATTTTTGCACCAAATGTTCAACATGGGGTTTTTGGGACCCCTTCTCATGAATGCTGTCACTGTCATGGCGTTAATCAGGCCTGATGGGTGATTTCGCAGTCACTGCGTGAAATCACCTTTCGGGATTGAGTAACGAAATGACACTACCAGTGTTCATAAGGTGGGCTCTCAAAAAGCCTATTTTGAAAAGTTTTACGAGTGTGCATTACGCAGTTCCTAAACATGCTTGTAAGTTCGTGAATTTTCAATATTTTTACTCCAGATTTTAAACATTGCTATTTTACCACACCTTCTTATGAGCAGTACAGCTGTCATTTTTCACATCTCACCCAAAACGTGTTTCCGCCCATGTAGCGTGCAATGGCACAGTCAGTGAGCGAAATCAATGTACGGGACACATTAAGAAAATCACAGTGATACTGTTCTTGAGCAGAGGTCTTAAAATGGCTATGTTGAAAATTTGGTGAAAAAATTCCTAAAAATGACTGTTTCACGAGCGTGCGTTGCTATGTTGAAAATTTGGTGAAAAAATTCTCAAAAATGACTGTTTTAGGAGCACACGTTGCGCAGTTCCTACGCACGCTGGCAAGTTTGCGAATTTGTAATATTTGTACACCAGATTTATAACAGTGCCATTTTACCACACTTCCTTATGAGCAGTACAGCTACCATTTTTCACATCTCGCCCAAAATGTGTTTTCGCACATGTAGCGCACAATGGTACAGTCGGTGTGCGAAAACAATGTTTGGGACAGATTAAGAAAATCACAGTGACACTGGTCATGAGCAGAGGTCTTAAAATGGCTATGTTGAAAATTTGGTGACAAAACTCCATAAAATGACTGTGTTACGAGTGAGCATTGCACAATTTCCACGCACCCTCGTAAATTCATGAATTTGTAATATTTTCAGTCCAGATTTTCACCAGTGGCATTTTTCCACACCTCCTTACGAACAGTACAGCTAGCATTTTCCACAGCATGGCCGAAATGTGTTTTCACACTTTCAGCGCAGAAATGCGTGGTCACTGTGGGAAATCATTGTTCGGGACAGATAAAGAAAATCACACTGACACTGTTCATGATTGGAGATCCCAAAATGCCTGTGTTAACAATCTGCTGTAAAAAAATCCCAAACTAGTTACATTACAGGTGTGTGTTGCACAGTTTCTACGCACGTTCGTGACTTCACCAGTTTTTTAAAGATTTTCACAGCAGATTTTCAACATTGCCATTTTTTTACACCTCCCAATGAACAGTACTGCTGTCATTTTTCACATCCTGTTTGGAATGTGTTTTTGCACCTGTGGTGCCAAATGCCATAGTCGCTATGCCAAAGCAGTTTTCGGCTAACAAACTGATATTGCCACTGTTCATGAGGTGGGGTCACAAAAAAAAACATGTTGAAAATTTGGAGTGAAAATACCAACGAATGCCTGAGGCATTATGGTTTCCGACCATAACGCCCCACCCTGTAGAGAAAGACAGGCATCAGGGGTGTGACTTGGGATTCTTGCCGTAATGCTCATACCATTCCACCCCCACCAACACTCTGCAGCCAGTGAGAGGCATCAAGGTGTGCCTCGGACTCTTCGGGCCCAAACTTCACCCCATTCTCCTATACCGCCCCCATCTCACCATATTTCCTGATGGAACGGGGTGCGCATAAGGGCCAAAGACCCCAAGGCACACCGTGACACTTGTCAGTGTCTGCAGAGTAGGGTGTGGTGAAATGGCGTGGTCGTTATGCCTGACGACCCAAAGGCACACCCCAATGCCTGTCACTCTCTGCAGAGTGGTGGTGGGGTTGGCTTTAGTTCAATACTTCGCTGCCATTCCTATTATGCAGCTCTGTAACTTCTACACTACCAATGCCAGTGCCAGCAAGCAAACATTCGGCATTGACAAATGCTTGTTTATAATGTATTTTTAAACTCTGTAAAACCCTGCAATTTATCTCTCAGTGGGTTTATATGTATTAGAGGACCACACTTTCAGAATAAATAAATAAATACCCTTTCTCAAACTCTTTTTCTCAATCTCTTTTCTGTAAGGGTGTTGTTCTGTGTTCTATGTTTCACTTTGTTTTTCCCACTAACATTTTTGTTTCTCCTTTATCTTTCTTTATGTGCTATCAGCTCACTACCATGTTATTTTGCCCTTTTTATCTATTTCTTTATCTTTCTGGAGCACTTTCTCCTATGCTTGCCTCTTCTACCCGTCGGAAAACTTTTCATTTGGGCTTACTCGACTGCTTTCTTTATTTACCCAGGCAGTTTATTCACTCTCTTCACTAGGACTGCCACCCCTTTTAAACCCATTCATTTTGTGTCAGGAACTTCACTGAGGCTTCTCTTCTCCTGCTTGTAGTGGCACACCAGATAACACTTTCTTTTTGTTTTAAACGCACCATGCGACAGTCTGAGCATGCCCTTTTGCTCCAAAGCATTTCTTTCAATTCTGCTCTGTACAAGGAGTGTTTATGTGACAGCTGGAGCATCCTGCACCGATCTGTATTTCATTCCTGAGTCGCACCTTGCTACCAGGAGACTAAGTAGTAAATGGGGCATTATTTTTTATGTTTGCTTGCATGCATGTGCAAGAAACATAGTGCCATCATCCGAGTTTTCGGAGGTGTGTCACCCCCTCTTCCAATTCAGTCAGTGTGTTGGCAGGCGTGGCCCCAGTCCTCCAATGCATGCTGGAGCTGTCTATGACAAGCTCCAAAATGCAGTGGCATACAGTTGAAAGGGGGAGCTATGCTTCAGTGAGCAGCGATAAGATATCGCCTGCTCATGCGCAGCTCCCCCTACACACACACACACACACACACACACACAAAAACACATGCACGCATACTGTGTTGTGCTGCCCCTCCCCACGCACTGTATAGGCGACAGGGGTGCCCAATCCCCGTCGGCTGTGCTACCGCCCAAAAGCCTTCCACATGCGCTGGGTGCCCACCCCAGTGTGGCAACTCATTGTATAGCGATGGGGTGCCCAATCCCCGTCAGCTCCACTGTCCTCCCAGAGTACAGGGTGTCATGCTGGGAGCCCACCCCAGCGGGCAACTGATGATATGGCTCACGGGGGTACCCAATCCCCTGTCGGCTCCATGCCCCCAACCAGCCATCCTTGTGCCATGCTGGGAGCCCACCCCAGCGTGGCAAACGCTCTGCATTGTCATTAATAAACAAAACAACCTGTAAAGAAAAACTGTCCCTCGGCGCTTCTCCCTGCCCCCACAACCCGCACCCACCCACTGCGCACCCTGCCTCCCCACACCCTCACCCCATACTTACCTCCGGACCTCGGCGCGACAATCATCGATGGACCGGAACACGCTCTGCACTCTTCAAAGCCGACCGCTGAATTGAGGAAATGCCGTAAGCTGTATAATGGTATAGATAGGGTTTTTCAACTTTATTGCATATCTCAGGCATTTTTTGGAATTATTGCACCAAATTTTCAACATGGGGTTTTTGGGACCCCTTCTCATGAATGCTGTCACTGTCATGGCGTTACTCGGGCCTGAAGGGTGATTTCACAGCCACTGCATGAAATCGCCTTTCCGGAATGATTAATGAAACGACACTGCCAGTGTTCATAAGGTGGGCTCTCAAGAAGCATATTTTGAAAATTTGGTGGAAAAATTCCAAAAAATGACTGTTTTACGAGCGTGCGTTGCGCAGTTCCTACGCAGGCTCGTAAGTTCGCAAATTTTCAATATTTTCACTACAGATTTCCAACATTGCCATTTTACCACACCTCCTTATGAGCAGTATAGCTGTCATTTGTCACATCTTGCCCAAAACATGTTTCCACCCATGTAGCGCACAATGGCGCAGTCAGTGTGCAAAATCAATGTATGGGACACATTAAGAAAATCACAGTGACACTGTTCATGAGCAGAGGTCTTAAATGGCTATGTTGAAAATTTGGTGAAAAATTCTTAAAATGACTTTTACGAAGCTGCAGCATTGCGCAGTTCCTACGCACGTCTGTAGTTTGCAAATTTTCAATATTTTCACTCCAGATTTTCAACTTTGCCATTTTATTACATTTCCTATGAAAAGTACAGCTACATTTTTCACATGTCGCCTAAATGTTTTCGCACATGTAGCGCCTATGGTGCAGTCGGGTAAAGAAATGTTTGGGACAGATTAAGAAAATCACAGTTATACTGTTCATGAGCAGAGGTCTTAAAATGGCTATGTTGAAAATTTGGTGACAAAAGTCCATAAAATGACTGTGTTACGAGTGAGCATTGCGCAGTTTCCACGCACCCTCGTAAGTTCATGACTTTGTAATATTTTCAGTCAGATTTTCACCAGTGGCATTTTTCCACACTTCCTTATGAACAGTACAGCTGTCATTTTTCACAACATGGCCGAGATGTGTTTTCGCACTTTCAGTGCAGAGATGTGTGGTCTATGTGGGAAATCATTGTTCGAAACAGATAAAGAAAATCACAGTGACACTGTTCATGATCGGAGGTCCCAAAATGCCTGTGTTGACAATCTGCTGTAAAAAATTCCTAAACTAATTACATTACGGGTGTGCGTTGCATAGTTTCTACGCACGCTAGTGACTTCACCAGTTTTTTTAATATTTTTACTGCAGTTTGCAACATTGCCATTTTTTACACCTCCCCATGAACAGTACAGCTGTCATTTTTTACATCCTGTTCGGATTGTTTTTGCACCTGTGGTGCTAAATGCCGTAGTCTCTGTGCATAAGCAGCTTTCAGCTAACAAACTGATATTGCCACTGTTCATGAGGCGGGGTCACAAAAAAACCATGTTGAAAATTTGGAGTGAAAATACCAACGAATGCCTGAGGTATTAGGGTTTCCAACCATAACGCCCAACCCTGTAGAGACTGACAGGCATCAGGGATGTGACTTGGGATTCTTGCCTGTAATGCTCATACCATTCCGCACCCGCAGCCAGTGAGAGGCATTGAGGTATGCCTTGGACTCTTCGCCCCAAAGTTCACCCCATTCTCCTATACCGCACCCATCTCACAGTATTTCCTGATGGAATGGGTGAGCATAAGGGCCAAAGACCCTAGCACACCGTGACACTTGTCAGTGTCTGCAGGGTGGGGTGTGGTGAAATGGCGTGGTCATTATGCCTGACAACCCAAAAGCACACCCCAATGCCTGTCACTCTCTGCAGGGTGGTGGTGGGGTTGACTTCAGTTCAATACTTCACTGCCATTCCTATTACGCAGCTCTGTAACTTCTACACTACCACTGCCAATGCCAGCAAGCAAACATTCGGCATTGACAAATGCTTGTATTTACTAACTGCAGCTACTCATTTGTTGTAGACAAGGTGGCCATTGCACATAAAAGCAGCTGCTTTTGCAGCATGACATAGGCACTTACATGTGCCTGCTGGGGGAACCAGCTTTCATTTACTAGGGCAACCGAGTGATTCAAAAGTGCTTCATGTGCTAATATAATTCCTCCTGCTCAGGAGTTTTCCTACAGCGCAACATGCGCTTCTGTAGTGAAACAGGGCATTTGTTTACATCATTAGTGCATGTGCACTCTTTATTCTTATCTCAGTTCTCACTATTCTTTCTCATTTCCCCATGGCTACACAACTACTCACAGGGCACCATAACCCTTTTACACTTAAGGACTCCCTAGTCCTTCTCTTTACTTTCGTGTGCTCGGTTCAAAGGGGGGGTCTTTCAGCTAAACAAGTCGCCGTCAACACGCCAGCACCTGAGAGCATACAGAACACACATGCTCCTATTTTAAAACCATTTGCTCTCTTTTCCTTTCTTTTAAACCCATATCTACTTTGGAGCACATTATGACTCCTTCATGAATCATTTTCTTACATAGCTGTTCCTCTCTAGCTATCTACTATCTTCTTTTGGGGGGGGACTTATCCCTGACAGAGGTCACTCTGTCACATTCCTCCCCACCTAAGAGGGCAACCATCTACTGGTTGTCCAATACCGTATTACCATACTTATTCTTACATACTATCTTTCCATCCCAAGAGGGTGTGGTGGAACTCCATCCCTCCCTCTCCAAAGAGCTCCACCCCAGGGTCCCACAGATCACTTGGTATGCTGTACAACTTCATTGAACAAGATCACTTTCTTAACCCCTGGGGCTGTCTTCATCCAGTCAAACACAGAAAAACTGTTACATTTAACTGTCTTATCACCATATAACATCAGGCATCATACATTTCATTTTTTTAATCATTTCCCAGAAGTACGAGCTGACACACTGTTCAGTGCTATACCTGTTCTTTAACCTTAGAAGTACATCTTAGACTCTATTAAAAAATGTAGCAGCAAGAACACATATAAAGAGATCAGAAAAGTGAGCAAGGGAGAAATCTCCCAAAAGTGGCCAAGCATTTGGATGTACAGTAGAAATATATGGAAGAGACAAACATGGACAATAAGTACTGCTGCATATAAAATAACAAACCTTCACACTTTTCTTGGGTCCTTAACCCTTTCAGCATACGATAAGAAAAATAACTCACCTACAGAGGAGGGGTCAGTGACAGGTGAACCATCAGTTTTGTGGATGGGGGGGAGGGCTGGTGTGCTGAAGGTTTGAGGAGCGAGTGTATTACATTCAAAAAAAAAAAAGCAGGAGAGTTTTGATTTGGTCGTAAGTGGGACTTGAAATATTTTGCCTTGGAAAGATGGACGGCTTTTGGGCAGGAGTTCCTGAGGATTTTATATGACTGCAGATCAGTCTGGGATGGGGAGAATTTGTATTTTGTCCTGGCTCAGTCCCTGGATCTACATAGGGCTAAAAGGTCTGCTGTTATCCAGAGGTGATGGTGATACTTAACTCTGGATTTCTTTAGTGGAGCGTGGGAATTCCAGATGCAGATGAGGGTGCTGGAGAAGAAAAGGAGGGCAGAGTCGACATCTGAGCTGAGTATACTGAAAGCCAGTTTGCATGGGTAAGATCCAGGATGAGGGCTGCAGTATCCAGGGTGTGGAGAGGTCAGGTCTAAATGTATTTAGGGGTGGAGTGGGGGATGTTTATCTTCCTAATGCAATATGTGATGCAATGATCTCTGAGTGCATCAGGAAGGATGCCTGCAGTGACGATGCGATGGGGGTGTGAAGAAAGCATCCAGTCAAGCAGGGAATGATTTTGGGAGTGAGGGTTTGGTTGTCTGGGTTCGAGTCAGCTGAGTAGACCAGCCTGCTTGCACAACAGAAAGATTTACCGGGTGACCCGGGTTTGGGAACGGACTTGAGATGCTCAAGGGCTGTCCGGGGCAGAGGTGGATCAAGCGGCCATCGCATGTCTCCACCTCCGGGGGGGGTATAGTGTTTCCAGTCCTAGGGCTCTCAGGTGAACATGGGATGCCTGGCACCAGAGCACCAACTAATGTGGGAGGATGTGTTGGATGCATGACGAGGGAGTGCCACGGCATCCATTTGACAGACCACGGGGAAAAACTCCCTAAGAAAAATCTTCCCCGGTGAGCCCAATGACGCCCCCCCCCGACCTGTGGCAGACCTAGGGTGCCCATCGCAACCCAGACACAGATGTGCCAGGGTTAATGAGGAAGGGCTCCGGTGACTCCACCCTGGGGGTAATGCAGGGGGCACTGTGGTGAGGGGTCCTGGGTCCATCCTCAGAGGCAGGGGGCTGAGGGGGATGGCCGCTGGTGCTAAAAGCAAAATAAGTATAAAAAAAAAAAAGAATCAGCTGAGTGAGATTTAGAGATTCTATCTTAAGGAGGGTGGACTTAGAGGAGGGGAGTGCTAGTCCAGGTTGAAGTCGCCTAGGAGCATGAGCTCTCCATTAACTGCATGGGAGGTGATGACAGTGAATAGGGAATCTTGAGAGGACTTAGGTGGTGCGTAGAGTGCACCACTGTAAATTGGGATAAAGGAGGGAAGGGGTAGGAGGGCAATGATTTACTTATTTTATTTAGTTTTTGTTAACCGGGTAGGTGCACTAGCCATAAAATGACTATTTCCAGGCACAATGAGTTCATGGGAGGAAGGGCAGGATTCGCTAAAGGTGATGGTGCAAAAAAGGGACTTCCTAATGTACAG
Source organism: Neoceratodus forsteri (assembly GCA_016271365.2). NCBI lineage: Eukaryota > Metazoa > Chordata > Ceratodontiformes > Ceratodontidae > Neoceratodus > Neoceratodus forsteri. The sequence continues at coordinate 275,277,866 of CM028138.1, read as the reverse complement.
GGCTACTCCACCACCGCTTTTGCCATGATCTTGGCAGTAGAGGTTAAAGTCAGGGATAGTGAGTGAGGAGTCGGGTATCCTGGCAGATAGCCAGGTTTTGGTGACACAAAGAATGTCAGAAGGGTGCTGGGTCATCCAGACTTTCACAGCATCCACCTTTGGGAGACTTCTGGCATTTAAGTGAAGATCTACTGAAGGCCCTTGGGCATGACTTTGGGGGGAGTGTTTAGAAGGGCCAGGGTTGGGTTGAACATCTCCAGAGAGAAGCGGGAGGAGTAAAAATAGGGACAGGTATGAGGGGTACTTTCGACTTTTGGGGCTGTGTGAGCAGGGTGGAACAGTGAGTCTGGAGCAGCAAATGAGAGACTCAAGATTTAACAAGGGAGAAGGGAGCAGTGCTGGATGGATGGATGGGGGGAGAGGCTGACAAGTGTGAGGTGTAAGCTGAGGGGAGAGGAGGGCTAGAGGGCTGGCTGGGGTGAAGTGGAGAACTGGTGAGGAGGGACTGCAGGTTAGGGAGGATAGGGTAAGATGAGGGTGATAGGGAGCAGTCAAGTGGAGGAGAAAAAAGTTATAGAGGGGGGTCATATGAAGAGCAGGTGGGGTGTGTGTGTGAAAAGAAAGGTAGGAGGTAGAAAGAGAAAAAAGGGAGCTTTAGCATGTTCAGTGGGGTATAGGTGTGTGTGAAAAGAATGGGGAGGAAGCAGAAAGACAGGGAGGCTTTTGGAAAGAAGATAAGGGATAGGGGAGTGAGGAGAAAAGGACTGGTAGAGGGGAAAGGGGTGTATGAATGGAGGGTGAGGTATAGTAGTGGCTTGACAGGCAGTATAGGTGGCAGAATTAGGGCACAGACAGTGTGCTCAGAGGTGCGCTGGGTAACAAAAATTATTTCAGAAGGAGCACATTGTGAAAAGCAAAACTACTTGTCCCTTACTTGGAGAGAAAATTACACTAGGAATAGGGAAGATTCGCAGTGCAGAAGCCATTTCTTCTCACTAACTTTAGAGTGTGGGGAGAGGAGTAAAAAGCATGTTATATCCAGTGGGGATGTCAGATCGTCGGCCAACAACACTGCTTGCTAAGTATTAGCAAGTAGAACAAAACGTTGACCAGGATATGAGAAGGGCAGGAGAGGTCGGTGTGACAAGGCCCAGTCAACAATGTATCATTTTGAAACACTTTGAGAGGTAGGCTGAATGATACTGGTGTGGTTTCCGGCAACTCAGAGAGAGATTTAATTATAAGTGGGGCCAGGTGTAGCCCCTTTGAGGAGAGGAGGCAGACGGTACTGAGAGGACTTAAAGTGATCACCCAGGGTGGGTTGTAAGGGATAGTTCATTCAATGCGTGGCGCCGTGCCCAGCTCCTGTGCTCCCAGAAACAATCAGGCTGTGACTTTGTGGTACAAGCACCTGCAGTTTCACACATCTATCTGAGCTGGCTGCTGTTTACATGCAGAATAACAGAGAACATCCTTTTTCTGAGTTTCAAATAGTGTTACATTTACATTACTACTGCAGCTATTCAGACGTATACTTTCTGCTCAATTCCCCTGAGACAGTTGGTAATATAGGGTACAATTCATCCAACTACTTGCCTAACTAATAATTCTATAATAAAAACAGTACGGCCATTTAAACATTTCAGTAGAACAATACAAGTTACACAGACTAGCAGTAAATCTGCACACTAGTTTCATCACAGTTCAGCATGCTACCATGGACTCCGTCTGATCAGCAGACCTGACTCAGATGTGGCGTCTGTGGGGTATTGGTGGATGCCCGCACTTCCAGGGACTGTAAGGCCCGACGCTGCACCCCTGGACATGTGGGTATCCACCAACACCCCACATCCTGTCAGGTCTTATTGCTTACTTTGTACCCTCTCCAGCATCATTACATCTCTTTCTAAATATAGGGATCAGAAATGTGAACCGTAGTTGTCTAGTCTCACCAAATTTCTGTACAGTGGCATCATCACCTTCCTATCCTTGCAAATAAAAAAAATTTGAATACAACCTGTAATCCTTACACATCTAGCATTGCTTACCATCTGTATCCCCCCCACCCCGGTCGCCCCTGAGAAAGGGACTTCTAGGCCCAGTGGGCTTACTGGGTCAACAAAATTCAATAAATAAATAAAAATAAATAAAATCCTGCTTGCTTTGTTCATTTCTCTAAAGTGAGTGGTGTGTGTATTCGTTTATGATTATATCCAGGTCCTTCTCCTCCTCTTCTGCCTCCTGTAACTCTTGTTTTTTTCCAGATAATACATTTCCTTCCTGTTTCTATTCCCTAGGTGTATCATCCTACATTTATCATTGAACAGCAAGTGCTTAGTAAAGATATGGATCTTACAGAATGAAGGTTTGGGACCTTTTGATGCCTCTGCAATCATTCAGTTTGCTTTTCTTTGTTTCTTTACTTACCTTTACATCATTTATTTGTATTTTGCCAACTGCTAGTAAAAAAAGAATACAACGGAATCCTTGTATTATGAATGATGTCAGAAACTCTTTACTGGCAAGGCTGGCAGTGTATTTCAGTGAAAAACTGCAAATCTATTTTCAGAGTTTTTTGGAGAACTATAGGACATACAATGGTCTTTGTTCAGATATGCCATTTATTTCCATGAGTGAGGGGGCGGGAGCATAACTCATGAGCGGTGAAGCCACAAGTGAGTTATGAAAGTCCCATCTCCTCACGAATGGAAATTAATTGCATATTTGAACACAGGCCATTGTATGTTCTTTGTATACAATGTCTGTGCTCTGTGTGACAATTAAGAGCAGATTAATTGTGGGATTGGCAGAATGGGCTGTCAGTTAAGCTGATCATGATGTAGGCAAGTGAAAAATAAACTGTTATTTACCCATTGGGTGAATAACATCATTTATACAGTGAGCGAGATGGAAAATTCAGGCAGATAAAAGCTGTATCCTGCCTGCTGACGTAACATAGAAACATAGAAACATAGAAGTTGACGGCAGATAAGGACCGCAAGGCCCATCCAGTCTGCCCATTTCTTTTTCTACCTTATAAATGTGCCATCGGCCTTTGCTCTGTCAGTGACCTATCTATTCATAGTCATTTGTATTGCTCCCTTATGCCTATCCCCATGCCTGTTTGAAGCCCTGCACTGTATTCATAGCCACCACTTCTTGTGGTAAGCCATTCCATGCATCTACCACCCTTTCTGTGAAAAGAATTTCCTCACATTCCCCATAATCGGCCTCCCTCTAATCTCATGCTGTGTCCTCTTGTCCTGCTATTTTTCTTATATTTAAACATGTTAGACTCTTTCACCTTGTTTATGCCCTTAAGGTGTTTAAATGTCTCGATCATATCACCTCTCTCCCTCCTTTGCTCAAGGGTATACATATTGAGCTCCGTTAATCTGTCCTCATATGTCTTCTGATGCAGTCCCTGCACCATTTTGGTTGCCCTTCTCTGGACTGCCTCAATTTAGTTAATGTCCTTGTGAGGTGTGGCCTCCAATACTGCATGCAGTACTCAGATGAGGCCCTAACCAATGTCTTGTACAGAGGATTATTACCTCCCTCTTACGACTTGTGATACCCCTACTACACACCCTAACACCCTAGCCTTACCTACTGCTTTAGAGGTCTGCTTTGATGATTTTAGGTCATCGTGATGATGATGCCCAAGTCTCTTTCTTCCTTTGTGACTGCTAACGCTCCCTCCCAGCCTATAAGTGGCTTCAGGGTTTCTCTTCCCTATGTGCATGATTTTGCACTTCTTTGCATTAAATCCAGTTGCCACTCTTCTGACCATTCTGCTAGTTTATCCAGATCTCTTCTCATTCTGCCCACCCCATCTGGATCATCTACTCTGTTGCAGATCTTGGTGTCATCTGCAAACAGACAAGCCTTACCCTCTAGTCCATCTGCGGGTCACTAATGAAGATGTTGAATAGGACTGGCCCCAGGACTGATCCTGAGGTACCCACTTGTGACTTGCATCTCTTCTGACTGTATACCATTTACCACCACTCTCTGTTTTCTGCCAGTCAACCAGTTTGCCACCCAGTTGACCAACTTCTGACCCACCCGAGCCTACCTAGCTTATTTATCAATCTTCTGTGTGGAACAGTGTCAAAAGCTTTGCTGAAGTCAAGGTGGCGACATCAACTGCTCCCCTTGGTCCACCACTCTGGTTACCCAGTCAAAGAAATCTATGAGATTAGTTTGACAGGACCTTCCTTTGTAAACCCATGCTGTCTTGGATCCTGTGCCCCTATGGATTCCAGGTGTTCACTATCCTTTCCTTAAGGAGTGCCTCCATAATCTTGCCCACTACTGAGGTAAGACTGACGGTCTGTAGTTCCCGCCTCCTCCCTGCTACCACTCTTGTGGAGGGGATCACAAAACCCTTCTCCAGTCTTCTGGGACCTCTCCTGTGCTCAGAGACTCACTAAACAATTCTGCTAAAGGCTCTGCTAGTTCCTCCTTTAGCTCATTTAAGTACCCTGGGATGTATGCCATCAGGTCCCATTGCCTTATCCACCCTGAGCTTAGCAAGCTCTTGTAGGACCCTTTCTTTTTGTGAAGGGAGTAGTGCTCACCTCCCTCCCCCTGTGTCCATGATGCTGAGCTGTGGGCCTGCCCTACCTTCTCTTCAGTAAATACTGAGCAAAAGTATCTATTTAGGATAGATGCCTTTACAGGGTCCTCCTCCTCACATGCTCCCTTTCTCCATTAATCTTAGTAATACCCCTCTGGACTTTCTCCTTTCACTAATGTATCTATAGAAAGTCTTGTCACCTTCTTTACTGTTAAGTACTGAGTGTTTCCTCAGTTTGGGACTTTGCCTGCCTTACTGCCTTACCTGCTTCCCTTAGGGCAGTTTGGTATGCCTCCCTATCTTCATCCCGCTGTGTTCCCTTATATTTTCTGAAGGCCAGCTTTTGGCTCTGACCTTTTCTACTGTATTTGAGAACCAAAGTGGTTTCCTTCTTCTTTTGCACTTCCTTTTCTGTCTAACACAATGGGATGTTGCTTCAAGTATTGTATCTTAATGCTTGCCCACTTTGCCTGTACCTCCTCACCTGTGTTTCTTTTTGCCAGGGCTAGCTTAACTCTGTTGGCCATCTTATCAAAGTTAGCTCCTCTGAAGTCCCATATTTTGCCTTGGAATGGGATGATTTAGATGTAGTAGCCAAATTGAACCATACCATGTGATGGTCACTGGCCCCAGGTGACCTTCTACCTGGAGATCTGTGATCCCTTCTTTGTTAGTCAGTACTAGATCTAGGATAGCCCTGTCTCTTGTGGGTTGCTGTACCAGTTGTTTGAGGCCCTCCTGCAGGGAATCCACTATGAGTCTAGTTCTGGCAGATGTTCCTGCTGGTATTGACCAATCTGTATCTGGCATGTTGAAGTCTCCCATTATCAGAACCTCCCTTTAGCTGTCATGTTTTGTATATCTTCTAACAGTAATGTGTCTATGTCCTCCCCCTGGTCTGGGGCCTGTAGACAACCCCAGTTCTTATGGCTGTCCCATTTCCTGTTTCCAGGGTGACCCACAGTTCTTCTGGCTCCTTATGTGTATTCTGAATTTCTGTAGCTTTGATATTTTCATTGACATACAGGGCCACTCCTCCCCCCCCTTTTTGCACCTCAGTCTTTTCTGAACAATACACAGCCAGGTACTGAAGTCTCCCAAGTGTGGTTACTGGTAACCCGTCTCACTAATTGCTACTATGTCCAGTTTAGCCTCTGACATTATTGCCTGCAGGTCTGGGATCTTATTTCCCAGGCTGTGAGCATTTATGTACATGATTTTCCATTGGCCAGATTTTGGTGTGTTAGTTGTTGGGTGAAGTTTGGCATTACCCTGTGCATCGTATGGGGAGACAAACCTTTTTCTTACCTGGTGATGCAAATGAGCAGCAAACACGCTGAATTCCTGTTTGACCACTAGCTGAGGGGAGGGTGTTCTTCCATTCGACGATGGGGTGCTGCACCCTCTCCCCATTTGCTAGTTTAAATATTCTGCAAAGACGCCAAACTTCTTGCCCCAATGCACTGACTCCTCTTTAGTCAGATGCAGTCCATCAAATTTAAAGAACTTTTGCTCCCAGAACTGTTGCCAGTTCCTACAAATCTGTGTCCTTTTTCCTGGCACCAGTCCTTGAGCCACGTGTTTAGCTCCTCTATCTCCCTTCTCTGACCTTCCGTCCATCTGCTCCCTTCTCCCAGACTGGCAGGATCTCAGAAGGAGATGCGAGACAGAAATAGATGATAGTTTGTCACCCAGCCTAGTCAGGTGTTCCTTGGTCTCCACAACTGACCGGCTGGCGAGATCGATTAGTCCCTATGTGTACTAGGACATCAATGTTTTCTCCTGCTTTGTGAACAATTTTAGCAATGCGGTCAGTGTCTCTCCATGCTGATGTACCTGGGAGACATCTGACCATCACCCCTGGCTGGAGATGGGTATCTACTCCCCGAATCATGGAGTCTCCTATGATCAGAAGTTTTTTGGATTTCCTTTGTGCTTGTTTAGTTTTGGTTCCTGATTTGGGTGAGTATTGTTGTGCTAGCAGCCCAATGTACCCGATTCAGAGATAAAAAAATGTATCTTATGAATCGGGTACATCATGCCTGTTATTTCCACTATCTGGTATGTCACAATGACACTGCATGGATGCCTGCTCACGCTACAGTGGACCCACAGCTTCAGATGCAATGGTAAAATTATTAAAAAATAGGTGCGGGCAATTTTATTTCCATCATGCTTATTGTATAAAGCAGACATGGCATGGGTTAGCATGTCATACGCTTTTTAATCTTCCCTCAAGGTCTGTGACCTCTTGTGAAGGTAAAAAGCGTATGACACGCCAACCCATGCCATAACTCTATTTATCTTTCACTTGGGTTAGAGTCTTGGGAAAATAATGCATTTATTTAAGTAGTGGAATCCCTACATACATTGTATACATAACACTTTCTACCACCAAAATATAATATATTTAATACAAATATGTGATTTTTGATAACCTGTGATCTTTTGTTATGCTTTAGATGTGACATTTTCTTCATAACCAGATTTTATTTGGAAAGAGGAAATGAGAAGCCAATTATTGTTCAAAAAATGGAAAAATGATACAGATGGACCAGAACAGTGCAAACCTATAAAAGGCAAAGTTTGTTGCCAAAAGAAGTACCTATTTCTTTTGAAAAAGATAGAAAATGCATTTATTTTTCAATTGAACTATATTGGGCTGCTAAGTAGCTGGCAGTTTCTGACATCACAATACTAGAATTCTACTGAATTCTTTTTTACTAGCTGTGTGAAAAGCAAAGGTGAAAACCCACCACACTAACAAATATTTTATTATAAAAGTAGAAAGTAATTACTAATGCATCAAAATACAATAAACGAAATAGTCGGTTGTCTATTTATTACAGGTCAACACCTGGGCCCATTTGTGCCGGCCACAAAGTGATTGCACTCTCGTTGCACATGGGTTTGTGCTGAAATCCCAGATTCAAAGGGTACCTTTGCATTCCCTAGAATCGTCTGTGTTCCGGTGCAGATATAATATATGCAATGTGAAAAGGTGGGGGTGGGACCATGCATCTCAGTGCAGTGCGATATTCAGCATGTTAGCGCCACATAAACAGGTTTGCGCAGCTCATTGAGCACTGCGCAATTACCACCTATTAAAAGGTCGTCTTAAACTGGGGAAAACCTTAAAGGTGGGTGGAGACACTGCAGGCCACAATCCAAGATGGCGCACATGGGAGCACACATCATCTACCTCATACAGCAGGTCCTAGAGGATGAGGAAAGGTCCAGTGCCCACCCTGGGGCCATACGTAGGCTACAGAGATGCTATGCTGCACACTGACAATACCGTTCATAAGTTACATTTGCAGTCCTCAATGATGACCAGATCATGGGCTGGTACAGGCTCAACAGGCCCATGTTCAGGCAGCTGTGTGAGCTGCTGTATGACCAGCTCTGGACAGACACCCAGTGCAGCCATGTGATGTTTGTAGAGCTCGAGGTGATGATTGCATTATGTTTCAACAGGGTGCATCATCAGTGTCCTGGCATGGTACACTGGCAACACCCACAACTCCATCATATGGCACAACTCCATCCTGTGCTAGAGGTTTGAATGTGGGGGCATCTCTAATGACCACTTCATCAATGAATATACCCCAAAGGCCCCCCCGCCCTAATTGTACATGGTGGCGTTAACAAATATCCTTTACCTACATTGGGGACCGTGCCTATCCCTTGTGTCCCTGGCCCCAGACACCTGTCCTACGCCCCACGTCCATTTCAGAGGACAGGTACAATGCAGCACACAGTGCCGTATGCAACTTCAAGTGAGTCTTCGGAATGCTCAAGATGTCGTTCTGGTGCCTTGATCATTCCAGTGGTGCCCTGCACTACACCCCTCAGAAGGCCTGTGCCATATTTCTTGCCTGTTGCATACTACACAACATGGCACTTGACCATGTGGTATGCATACCGGCCCCACAGGAACATTTTGCAATGGACTTGGAGCCAGAGAACCAGGGGATACCACAGCAGCTCAAAAGGCATGACCCCAAAATGGCTAGAAGAGCCCAGGAGTACAGACCCAGACTCATAAGAAACATCTTTGGATGTGGAGAGTGAGTACAGATCACACAGGAGAGTGTAATATTTTTATTAAATGTATTATCAAACACCAATAACAGTACATACAGAGTATCATGCCAGGCAGAGGGGTAACAAAATGGGGGAAACAGAAATAATTGCAACCAGGCCGGGGGGGTGTGCAAGCAGGGCACACACACAGTGAGGCCATGTTAGCAGGGGGTCCTAAAGGGGTGTCAGCAGTGATACATGCCATCCCGGCAGGGGGTGACAAGGGGGTGCATGGAATAACATGCCTGCCAGGCAGTGGGTAGCATATGGGGTACACACAATGACAGGCCATCTGGGGGTGCAAAGGGCTGTACACTTAAATACCCATCGACCAGGTGGGGAGTGCTGTAGTACAGGCCATCCATGCCAGGGTTAGAGCACAGGGGCAGGATGGCAGTGTACATGGGTACTGTGGGGGAGGGAGGGGGAACACGTTGGTGAGGGGTGGCCATGCGCAACATACGTGTGTCCCCTACTACCTCCTTGGGTATAAACAACATGTCTGCACTGTACCTGGTATGGCTTTGGAGGGCTTCATCCATGGTAAGAGTGACGAGCATGGGGACAGTGTTATCTGCCTCCCTGGCTGCAGCCCTACAGGGTACAGCCCATGGAGAGGAGAAGGTTGAAACCTGGTGTCCGGTATCCTTGGTGACCTGGGAGTCCCTGGTGCAGTGGGTGTTCTTGTCCTGTCACTGCATGGCGTGGGTGTAGGCCATGGTGTCTGTTGTGGGGTGGCACTACTCCCCTTGGACAGGCTGAGGCTGTGGCTGGCTCTCGCAGTGCCTACCACCATGGCTACAGCCTCCAGAACAGTGACACACAAGTGATTCATGCCAGTGGTCATGTTCTGGCACTGTAAGCTCCATGCCAGTGACCAGATCCTGGTGCAGGTCATGTAGGGTTGCCATGATCTAGGCATGCTATGTCTCCATCCACTCCTTGGTATGCTGCATGTCCTCGTGCAGCATGTGGTGGAGGTATGTCACTTCCTGCTGCATGACACTACGCCTCCACGGCCGACTGCAGCAACTACCAATTATCAGCCACATCCCACTGTCTCCGGGGACTGTCCATTGGCACAGGGTCAGGCTGCACCCTCGGCCACTGTATGGGCTGGGGCTGCACCATGGTTGGTGCTGCAGTCCATTGTGGGCACTGCAGGTTGGCTATGGCTGGCCCAGTGTGATGGACATGGGGCAGCAGGGCTGTGTCCATCCCGGAGGATGGATCATGGGGAGGTGCAGTAGTGGCTGGCCCTGCAATATCAGCAGGAGGTGGGAGGGCAATGAGTGTGCCACAGCTGGGGTCATGGGGTGGCTCAACAGTGGCTGTGCCAGGGGCTGCAGGGTGAACCCCTCCTGTCCACAGCTTCCAGTATAGGTCTTAATGTCCTCTTCTTCCAAGTCCTCCTTGCTGCTGTCTGCCAGCTGGTGCAGACAGGTAGGCATCAGGGGCAGCTGCTGCCAAGATGGTCCTGGGACATCCTCTGCTGTGTCTGGTACAATCCAGTGTGTTGTTGGGAGAGCAGAGGGAGCTACATAGCACTGTAACATACAGAATAGTGCGCCGGCCAAGGCAGCATGCATGCCCAATGTACGGTGACACTTCACCCATGCTGTGCTTAAGGTGTGCTGATACCCCCATGTCCCTGTACACCCCACACTCCTACACCAGTCAGCACACACCCCACCACCAGTGAACACACACCCAGCACCAGTGTGCACACACCCCATCATCAGGGAGCACACATCTTAGAAACGGTGAGCACATGGGCAATAACACATGGGATACAGTAGTGTATCTGCATACAAATGGGGCTATACACTGACTGACAGGGAAACAGTAGTGTGGCCTACACCCAATGTGTCATCCAGTACTGACATATGCATGCACCCATACTTATATTCACCCACATAAACACACATGGCTGAAGACAGGTCACACTGACTGTTACTCACATGGCTGGGCAGGTCCCACTTGGCTCTGGTAGCTGCTGCCTGGTACTCCCATCACCTCCACAGGATGTAAGGTGCATACTATGGTCTCCTGTGCAGGATCCAGAGTATGTGCAGCCACCACCTGTGGCCTGCAGCCAGGGTTGCCACCTTTGGATGAGGCAAAAACCGGATCCTAAGCTCCGCCTCTAGCCCCACCCCTTTTCATGACTCTTCATGCGCTGTTCCTCCAATAAAAGACAACGCTTAAAGCAGCAGTGAAATACAAATGTTAAGATACTATACTGTGCCTGTTAAAGTTACTTTCCCAGGTTCTTCCTAATTATTTGTGTTTATTCATTGACATTGGTTAACCAGATAAACACACAGAGACAAAAGAAATCTCATTTACAGATATGATCTGGGGAGACATGGGAAATACTGTAAATAGCATACAACAGTATACATACTTTATATCTTTTTCTGCCTCCATTTCCTGTTCTTGTCCACAGTACTATTTCAAAGCCAAAGAAGTGACCATACTTTTTTCTTGTGGGGAAAAAATAATTTACAACATTTAAAAATGCCCAAATTATGTTAAAGACGAAAATGTTTACTAGCAAATGAAAGTGGAGGACAACTGGCTCTGCTACTGTTACAAAAGATGGGGGCAGCTGTGCTGCTATGCCACTTTGAGATGCAGTGGAAAGATTAGGTTAAGTAAGTGCTAATGGCCATACTTTACACCTCCAAGGGTGACTGTATTCACAAACAAAAGGCTACACTGACAACAGAACTTGTTTGTAACCTGGACATGTAGCTGAAACAATGAGTGACATGACAAAATGTGTTTCAAAAGTATGTGAGCACTCAAAATGGCTCAAAAACCTGACCAGCACAGAGCAAAACCGGATTACCTGATAGGGACCCTGAAAACCTGATCACCAGGTAAAAAACCTGACAGGTGGCAACCCTACCTGCAGCTGCCTGTGGTGTGTTACCATTACCTCCTTTGTCCACCTCCTCATGTCCCCAAAGCGTTTCTGTACTGCTCCCATGGACCTGCTGTGGCTGCCGATGGCATTTTTCTTATCAGTATTTTCTTCCTAGGCCCACCTTACCTGGGCATTCATGCTCCTGCTCTGGGGCAAGACCTCCGCCCTGGCCTTGTAGGCCTGTGCCAGGGCTTGTAACTCCTCTGTGGAGAAGCAGTGTCCTCCATGGTGCTTGCTGGACAGGGGAATACAATACAAATGAACAGGTAGTACACAGAGCAGCACACAGCTGAATAGGACTGTGGTGTAGCCCCCCCAACCCCCAATCACGTAAGTGTCCCAGCAGTGCATGTCTTACCACAGCTCTCGGCCACCTGAACACAGGCCTGCCCTTGTGCAGACACAGCCATCATGAAGGTCATAGACAGACAGGAGAGGACATGGGCAGAAGTCCACAGGAACCTAGAACCACTGCCACCTACGGTGTGCAACATGAACTACGGTGTTGGGGGGGCCTCCAAACAGACATGGCAACACCACCACCACTAGATGGGGACACCATGGGCCACCACCGCCATATGTCCAGGGTACTATTGCACACAGCATACACACAGGCATTATCCTGGGCAGGAGTCACAGGCTCTCCATGCAAGCACCTTCCTGATGCATGTATGAGAGACCCGCTGCCTCTGTCATTCTGCCCGTACTATAGGAGAGTACCACCACCTACAATTGACATGTTCGCCACCTAGAAATCTGGATATGAGTCCCCCACCTAGGCATTTCCAAAGTAGCAGGGCCCCAGATATACAGGGCTTCCTGCTTTGTTCAGGCTGACTGAGATACATACAGGGAAAACATTTCCATGGACTTACATAGGCTACACTGGACAATTGACTAAAGTCTCCTCCATATTATGTAATGGATGCTACCGGAACACTGAGGAACTTGCCGTGGAGGTACACGGAAAATGCCCCATCAATCTGGGAGCCATGCTGTAGCCACTGCCTACACACAGTCCAATGCTCACCCATCCCTCACTAGGCCATTCCAATGGACATCTACTTCCATTCACCTGCAGTTCAGCTGTGGAATCTAGGGTACAATCAGGCATGCTAATGTATCATACTGCCAGTAATGACATGCAAATGTGGTTGTTTGCCCACAGACTGCAGAATCACCACATTTACATACCCTAACTGAATATCGCAGTTTTGCACTAGTGCACTGCTTTGCACTATGCATGTGTTTGCGCAGTGTTGGCCTATGGACCTGGTAGAGGCCAGAGAGGACCAGCTGCTGGGAGAGGCAGCAGGGACATACAGGCCCCAGAGTGAGGTGTGCATTCTGTGTAGTGGCACCTCTTCTGCACCGGTGACCAGTACTGGCGCAGATACAATGACTTCCAGAGGAGGGAGATGCACTGCCTGCAGCAGCTGTGGGTGATGGTGGACGGTGGCACCATGCCCAGGCCTGCTTGGTACAGATGGTTGTATACATTGTGTGTATAATGGCCTGTGGGCAGGCCTGTGTCGTGTTAGGGTGTGAGAGGGCTACTGCCACCGAGGCACTGTGCACATTACCTGTATGTCCATGCTGTTCCCCTGTGTGCTATGGGACATGCCCCACTGTATGGCCTGCCAGTATGTCTGCAGGTGTCTGGGCCTCCCAGTCCCACAGGATGTTCCTGTGCTCCATACATGGCAGCACATACCGTGGGTGCCCGAGGTGTGCACCTGTATAGGCTGCATGGTTGTGGGCCACCACAGTGACACGGTAGCAGTGTCATGGTGCATGACAGGCCTATGTATAGTGTCATGACATGTTATGCAGGGTCTGTCTACCAGGTATGGTGACCTTGACATGTCACTGCCCATTTCCGGGTACAACCCGGGAGGATGGCACATGTGTCCAACATGTTGCCATTCTGGTAGATGCCTTAATCAGGACATGGACGTGCTCACCATCTGTGTCATGTGCACTATCCATGCTGTGTTGCATGGGTACTGGTATGCATCTGCCAGGTACAGCATGGGTACTACTTCACTGCACAGGGGGGTCCGGACATGTAGTGGTCATTGTGCGGGGTCACACCTACTGTGTCTCCCCCCCAATCGTTGCTCAGGTATGTCTTGCCATCTCTTCTTATCTGTGATCTTGGACACCATGCATATCCATGCATACTATGCCCTGAAAGGGTCTGCAACAAACATGTGTGAGTCTGTTTTACAGGGGCCAATGGGGCTGGCAGGATGTGGACACTACATGGGCCAGCATACACTGTGCAAGGCCCTGCTTACCACAGGGGCAGGTATCGTACCTGTTGCACCCGGTCCATGGCTCTCATGTGTGGTGCCACAGCTGGTCACACAGGTATGTTGCAGAGCTGCTTGAACATGTCCATCTGCATCATGCACATGTGGCGGTTGGTGCACAGTACAGATGTAAGGGTGTTTATACTGTGTAGCGTGTACTGAATGATGCATTGTGTTCCACTGCAGGTTACTGATCACACCTCTCTTTCCCTTCTCTACAGACCTCAGCAGACAGCTGGCCCCAGCCAGGGGCACAGAACAGCCAGACCAGATGAGGTGTGAGGAGCACCAGGCTGTGACAGGACCCAAAGAAGCTATTCTTAGGAGGGGCATCCACGTAAGTACTCTGCATTGCGGTATATCCAAACTTTGTTTCCCCTGGTTTACTTACCCCTCAGGGTACTGTATCTCTGATATTTTGCACTATAGGTTTTCCTGCACGGTATTGTCTCCACATGTTAGCTTTCCACGATAGCCCTGTTCAAGCTGTCATGTATAGTGTTGTAAACCTTAGCTTAAGACTTGCTGTTTGTTGCACTCAACTCTCTCTCCCCTGTTTATGCTCATCCCGCATTTCGATGTAAACTTCACTCATGATTGTATGTAAACTCTCTGTAAACCAGTTTTTGTAACCCTCCTGGGTCTCACCTGAAAATAGGCACTTGGATGTCTAGTATGACTTACCTGGTTAACAAAAGCAAATAAATAAATATTACACCCAAGGTTGCATGTTTACACTTACAGATGCCGGAACAGGTCGGACCACTATGGCCAGGTCCCTACCACCTGCACAGGTGTTAGGGCCTGGCTGTATCTGTTGTTTCAATCATGGCTATGTATTACACTGCTGGAGTGTGCCCTGACACTGCAGCATGTGTTGTACACACTGTTACGTACATGGTACCCTCTGTGTGGCATGCAGGGCATCAGCGGAATTGTGGACTGTAACAACCTACGTACTGTTGATGGGGGGGGTAGGCAGGGATCATGGCCTGCTGGATTATTGTGCAATGGGCAGACTTTACCGATGTACCTGATGGGGCCAGTCTGGGGGGGGAACATGGTACAGGGGGATGCTGCCGGCAGGGTCAGATTGGGGTACTGGGGACCCCCTGTAGATACAGGGGCCCACCTAGAAAATCAATGGGGGGGGGGGGGCCTACAGTGACATATGTATGTCAGTATTCCACGTCAGTGTGATATGCTAGCTCTGTGTTTGCTACCGACATCTATTTGCAGTGCCAAAACTGCTGTATGTCACTGGATAATAGATGATGTATGCACAGATTTTCAGAGTTTAGATGGTAGCCCTAATTCCTGCACAGGGGGTGCTCTCCAGGACATTTCCAGGTATCCAGGTTGGCCAATTTGACTCTGGCTATTGGCTGATGGAGAGAGGTACACCAGTATTGTACACCTGCTCAAAGCAGCAATATGGGTGTGGGTGATCCCAATCAATGAGGGAGGACTGCACCCTTTACATCCTTGGCCCCTGCTGTTTTGACTCTTCTACCACCCATGTCTTCACAATGTTGCGTGCTTCTGTGGTCGGCAATGGATGTTCCTGTGTGGCCTGCCATGCAGGGCACATTCCCGAGTGTGTAGCCATCACCTCTGGGGTTGTCATGGGGGACACTCACCCTTCACTTGGGACATTAGGCCACCACTGTCACTTTGGTGTGCCATGGTCTGTGCAGCCTACTGCTGTGCACCTACGTGCTGCTGGCATGGTGCCCTGTGCCTGTCTATCATGCTGTGGCATGTCCCCTGTGTCACTGGCCAGGTGCCACAGGGGGTGGGTTGTAGTGTTCACAGCCCCAGTTGTGAAGCCATCAGTGTTGGTCTGGTCTGTACTGCCATATGCTCGGGACTGTATGCGTGGCTGTCAGCAGGTGGCTGGCACTGGCCACTGTATTACTGGTACACCACAGTGTCCTGCTGTGCACATCATACAGTCTCTGTGGCAATCCACCTGCAGTGGTGCCTGCTCGGTGCCATATGCACTGTGTGTCATGCCTTTATGACTCACCGGCATATGTGGCATGGGGTTGACAGACAGTGTGGCAGTTGTTGGGCAGTGCATGTATGGTACCATATGTGACTGACATTGTTATGCAGACATGGTGGTGTCTAACCAGCACAGTGATGACTACAGTATGAATGCTCCACTGTACATGGGGGGGGGCGTGCATACACTTGGACTAAACGGTCTTTGCAGGGCCAATGTCCTGCAATAGCACTGTATGAATGGCAGTTATGTACCAAGGGCAGTGATGCCATCATCGGGGTGGGAAGGTCACCTTCAGGTGGGTCTGCATCCCACATCAGTGCTGTGCCAACAAGAGGGTGCATACAGCACACCACCCTCTGTGCAACGCCACAGAACTTGCATGGTACTCAGACGGCTGCACATAGTGTGGCATCCCAGTGATGTCCCGGGCCAGCTGAGCTGTGTATCACAAGTGTATAGCTGGCCTGGGCCCTGCAGCAGACAAGGGTGGGTCCTACCTGTCTGTCATCCCGCACACATGTCATGGGCTATGTGCAGCACGGTGTGCATGCAGGGTGCAGGGTATGTGTGTGGCTCCCAGCATCGCCTGCCACAGCCTATGGCACCATGGCTTTGTGCCACTGGTTCTTGTGCTGCAGTTCCACATCTGGCTTGCCCGCCTGTGTTGCTGGTGCCTTGCATGGCTGTCTCTCTTTGTGTAGCAACGTGGCATAACCACTGTATGTGCAGTCCTCTACTGTGGGGTCCACCATGCTGTCTCTGGTATGCCACGCTCATGCTGCTGTGGCTGCCTGACACCCTCCATGTTTGTGTGGTATGGCAGGCCTGGTGTCAGCAGGATGTATCCCTGTTCCACACATACTGCCAGTCCTGTGTCCCTTGTCCTCTGTGTCCCACTGACTGAGTTCTTTATATTGTTTTCCACAGGTGCCCACTGTGCCAGAGGCTACTGCCAGATGCGGTGGAAAGGAAGAGCAGGGATGACCTCCTCCACAGTCAAATGCCATCTCCTCAGGCTCATGGTGAGGTTAGTCAAAGAAACCACAGTGGCTGTAAGGAACCTCGCTGTGGCAATGTAGCACAAGCAGCAGCAGCCGTCACCACCACCACCACCAGCAGTGGACTACTGATGTGGGACCAGCATCAGTGAGGGAATGGCTGTTCCCATAGGTCCCCCCCAGTTGCCCCAATTTTGTTTTCCCACCCCCTGTTTTATACAATGTTACTGTGTTATTTTTGGTTTTGTACTGCCTGTTGCCAGTGTGTGTGTTATTAAAATGTATTTTTGATATATATGCTGCTGTGTCATGTGTCTGCCATTAGTGCCCTCCTCTCTCACCCACAGCCACCCCAAGTGTGCAGCTCTGTACCTGGTGCTCTAGTCATGGCTGCACCACTGCTCGCCCCCTAGTGTTCAGCGCTGTCCTCTGTGCTATATTTAGAACTGTGCTGCTGCATTGGCTGTGCAATCTCCTGTTTGCACAGTGCACAATCTGCTCTATATCATGGGGTTTAGCACCAGCGAATGCCTCTGAATACGGCATGCTAAGCGACTGGCACAGGCAGAGTGCAAACACTGCGCTCACGTGCACTTCTGAATATCTCGGCCCTGCTCTGTACGTTTCATTCCCCATTTTATTGTTGATTCCTTTATTATATTAAGGTCTGCCTGTAAATCTTCAACCTGTTTCAAAGTTTCTACTTGTCCTCCCCCAGTTTGGTGTCACCCATGAAGTTTGTAACCAGCAGCTAAGTTCTTCTTCTATGCCCACTACAAGTATTTGAAATAGTATTGGGCCCAGCACTGATCCCTGCAGTACTCTGCTCAACACATGGCCTCACTGGAATATATCCATTTAATTGTAATCAAATAGAAACAAATAAAAAAGGAGAAAACTAGAGACACCCTATCAGGGGTAAAGGTACGAAAGTATTTCCAGGTAACAGGGAGAATAGAAGTTGGGAGTGGTACAATGCTTTAGCTGTGGGTGGCAGTTTTCAGAGAGACCTTCTGGAGACTGTGATGCTGCCCTATCTGCACTACCTCTCTGAGTTGAGGGAGGACGTCACTACACTCCAGGCCAAGTTGGCTAGGATTCAGGGAGACTTTTCCCATCAAGTCTACCGCTGTACCTCAGAAGATGTTAGGGAGGAGGAGCAGTTGGACTATGGTGAGCTCTGAAAGGGTGGGGGTGGTGGGACAGAGGCACATGCCTCAACTGGTACCACTACATAATTCCTATGTCAGTCTAGCAGGGCAGGACTGCTGGGAGGAGGCATCCATGAGAGTGACCAGGGAGGATGTGGGAGACCGCCATAGTGGAGACACCAAGGAGGATGGTAGAGGACCCCAGAAGAGAAGAAAGAAACTTCTGGTGGGGGACTTGATTGTGAGGGGGTAGATTTGGGAATAGGAAAGGGGGGAAGGAAGGTTAGATGCCTATGCTGTGCCACAGCCCATAGGGATAGGAAGCAGATCCTGAGAATCGCTACAGCAACAGGATGAGAGGGAGAGCTGGAAGTCTTTGTTCACTGGGGACTAATGACCTGGCTTGGGACAGGGCTGGTATTGTGCAGGGAGAGTTCAGGGAGTTGGGGAGGGGTCTTGGACAGGTAGTGCACTCAGTGACTTTTGCTGAGGTACTCCCTGGGATCTCCACACCAGAAGCTTCAACTCATGGCTGAAGGAATGGTGCAGAGGAGGGGATCGACTACATTGGAGACTGGGGATACACCTGGGAGGATAAGGGCCTATACTGGGGTGATGGCCTGCGCATCCATCCAGGAGTGGAACTGCAGTCGTCATTGGATTAGTTAAATGTTTCTTTGATGCACATTTAAACTAACCATGGGAGGGGGTTGGCAGAAGGAATTGGGGAGGCAGAAACTGTCCTCCCCCACCACCACAGGCTGAAGTAGAGGAGAACCCAAGGGGAGAGGAATCCCCTAGGGTACAAATTAATAAAGGAAGCAGGGGGTAGACAAGAGGAAGGAAGGAAACAGGAGTATTAAAAAGAGAAGGAGGTAGCTGGCCCAGTGGCACAGCAGGTTTGGGGATCCATGCCTCCCTGCTGCCTTGCCGGCGACCCTGGTTCAGGAACGGACGTCGGGTTGCTCAGGGACTTGAGAGGGAGATGGCAAATGGAGCATCCATAGGGCAGCTCTCTTCCATCAGGGAAGGGGGAATCCCGTGACTCGTCATTCAACTGCCTCCGGGATGAATCCAGATGGCAGCCCATGCGTAGTCTGAGTTCAGGGAAGGGCCAGCACATGGAGTGCTGAGGGCACCTCCATGGAGGTGCAGCATGTACACCATGCTTATTGCATGCCCAGCTGTGCCCCAGGAGAAAATCAGGTGGAAAACATGGAGGATGGGCTTAATGAAGCCCACCCAGCGTGGGCTGCCCGCCCAGTCTTGGGAGGGGACTGGTGGCGACTCGGCACCACTGTGTTTAATGGGGACAGAGCTGATACAGCCACCCAGCCTGGCACGGAGAAGATAAAAAACCTTTATAGGAAAAAAAGGGAGGGAGGAGGGAGGGCAAAATGGAAAAAAGGGACATTGTGGCCATTACTAAGTCATGGTGCACTGAAAACTGACTGGGACGAGGCCATACCAGACTATACTCTGTTCAGGAAGGACCGGGTGGTAAGAAAAGGAGGGGGTGTGGTGCCTTATGTGAGGGAAAGCATAAAAGTGATAGAGATACAGGGAATATAGGGGGAGGCAGAGATACTGCAGGACACGCTGGAGATGAGGAATGGAGACACTATTCGCACTGGAATGATCTACAGACCTCCAGCATTATGGGGGGGATTAGATAAGGTACTGGTGGAAGCCACTGGCAAGATGGCAGAAAAGGAGCTGGCCCAGTGGTGCTGAGGGTTGAGGTGCTGGATGCCATACCTCATGCAATGCCGGTGATCCAGGTTCAGGAACGAGCCTGGGCCTTCGGGGGTCAGCAGGGGAGAGAGAGGATTGAGCATCCAGAGGACTGCTCTCCTCTCTGGGGAGGGACCCAGGGCTGCTCAGCATCCTTGAGACCCCCAATGGAGATTGGGGGATAACGCAGGTATGCCAGCCAGAAGAAGGGGATGGAGTGCGGAAGACGTCAGCAGGGAAGCCATGAGCAAACGTCATTGCACGCCGCACTCCTGAGGGGAACTGAAAAGCAGATAATCACCTATCTTGCCTGTGGAGATAAAGGGGATGCCAGAGACACAGCCCACATCCCGACTGCCGGCCCTATGTCTGGAGGACTCCAAGGCCGACCCAACACCCAGGTAGGATCTCCCTAATTTCAGACAGGCCATCGCGAGAGGATGGGCCCATCTCTGGGGGTGATCCAGGGGGTTAGGTCTGCCAGGACAGTCGGGGGAATCCCTCCACTAACTGGGGTTCAGGCAAGGGAGTATAGGCTGGGGTCAAGTGCATACCTTGGAAGGATGCCCAGGCAAGAAAGGAGCATAAATAAAGCAAAAAAAAAAAAAGACAGCAGAAAAGGGGGAGATACTGTTGGTGGCGGACTTCATCCTGCCAGATGTGGATTGCAGTCTCCCAGTAGCAGCTTCAGCAAGAAGCAGGGACATCAAGGCTCTCTGCAGTGGGCATTACTCAGGCAACTAGTCAGCGAACCCACTCGTGATGGGGCAACACTGGACCTGGTTCTCACTATTTATTTATTGAAATGTTTCACCAGGAAGGCACACTGAGCAACAAGTCGTTCATCTCCCGGTGTGACCTGGGGGGAAGAGGTACAACTGGAATGAGACATTATACATTCAAGTTACAAGATCAACATTAACATACAGTTGTAAGGCAGGTGTTACAAACAGTGTTACGCATAACATGTAGAATGAGTGGACAATAATAAGTGTTGAGTTAATAAGTAAACAAGTGTTTACATGAAAGAAAAGGGGAGGGAGGGGTGAGGTGGGGGAGGGGGAAGAGTCATGCCACTGAAGACCCCTTCAGGATGTGAGGAACCCTGCAAGGGGACTGGAAGGGGGCCAAAGAGAAGGGGATAAGACACTGTCCCAGAGAGACCCCTTTAAGATGGTGGGGAAAGGGAGTAGATGAGAGATACAAGCCCCTTGGGAGGCAGGAGAGGGATCCATAGAGAGCATTCAGGGTCCTTTACATTCTGTGAGCGATCAAGGGAGGCCAGTGAGGGGGAGTAATTAGGGGGAAGGGGAGAAGGGCTAGAGATTTGGTGGGTGGGTGTGCAGAGGGTAAAATTAAGTTGGTGGTAGGGTTTGTCCAGGGCTTAGAGAAGGGAATTAGGGGGGAAGGGACATGGCAGGAGCAGCCAGGTGTACGGTAATTATTGAGGGCAGAGCTGATGGAGTAGGCGGAGGATGTGTCGGATTTTGGGGGGTGGGATTCCAAATTTTTGGGAGGCTGTGAGAGTAACTGGATTGGCCGATTTGGATGGATCTGCAGGGGACAACCAGTGTATGGGAGTCATTTGATCTTAGGAAATGGGAGGGTGGGGGGTGTTTATAAAGGAGGAGGTGAGGTAGGAAGGTAGCTGTCCCAACCAGTGCTTGGAGGTAAATTTTGCACAGTGGGAGAGTCACCTGTTTGTAAGAGAGGGGAAGGATAGGGCACGATAAAGATTGCAGTGATGGGTGTGAGAGGGAGCATCCAGGGCAAAGTGGCAGAAGGAATTGAAGAGGGTGTCCAGTCTGGCCAGGGAGGACTTAGTGGCAGCACCATAGACTATGTCACAGTATTCGAAAATGGGCAGTATCATCTTCTGAAGAAGTTCACGCCTAGCCGTAGGAGGGATGCAACTACCATTTCTGAACAGGGCACCAAGCTTGGGGTGCAGTTTTTTCTGGATGGCATCAATATGTCCAGAGAAGTTTAGGTGTTGGTCCAACCAAACACGTAAGTACCTGGAGGAGGATGTGTCCTCAAGTAAGCTAACAGGGACAGTGTTGCAGATGTCAAGGAGGAAAGCCATCTGGGGACCAGTGATCACTGTACAGTTGTGATTCAGTATAAGGATGGCTGTGGAATCAAACCACACAAGGGTGAGGGTCCTGCACTTCAGGAGGGTAGATTTTATAAAGATAGGTGAATGCCTCAGGGATGACTTGGGAGGAGGAATGGACTGGGTGGGGTGAAGGAACAGTGCATGAAACTAAAAAGGAGCACAGTAAAGGCAACAAGCTTCTGCATCAAACAAGTGAGCAAAAGCAAAGGAAAAAGAGACCGCTGTGGTTCTCAAAAGAGGTGGCTGAAAAGGTAAAGGCTAAAAGGGTAGCATTCAGAAGGTATAAGGAGACACAGATGGAGGAGGAGGATAGAGAGGTGTATCAGGGGAAGCAGGGAAAGTAGTTAGGAGCACAAAGGCACAAACTGAAGAGAGAATAGCTCAGGAGCTAACGAAAGGGGACAAGACATTTTCCACATATGTAAGTAAAAGAAGGAAGACTAGGGGTTGTAAGGTTAAACAGGGAAAAGGAGACTGTGAAGAGGGGGACCAGGAAAAGGCAGACCTCTTGAACAAATACTTTTGTTCAGTGTTCACAGAGGAAGGAGAAGGGGAAGGGCCACAAAAAGTAAAGAAAGTTTTGGAGGGAGGGAAGGAGACACTAGTCCTTTTTTGTAGGAGAGTCCAGAGGTGACTCACTAATCCTGAAGGTGGAAAAAGCAATGAGGCCAGATGGGTGCAACCAAGGGTATTGAGGGAACTCTGGGAGGTACTGGCTGCACCTCTGACAGTCCCGTTTAACAGCTCGCTGGAAACAGGAATGGTTCCAGAAGACTGGAGGAGGGAAGATGTAGTCCCACTTCACAAAAGTGGTAGCAGGGAGAAGGCCAGTGAGTCTGATACTGGTGGTAAGAAAGTTAATGGAATCACTGCAGAAGGAGACAATTATGGAATATCTTGAATACAGTGGGTTACAAGACCCAATGCAGCATAGGTTCACAGGGGGAAGGTCAGGTCAAATGAATCTGATAGATTTCTCTGACTGGAGGGCAAAGGTATTGGATCAAGGTGGAGCAGCGAATGTGGCCTACCTAGGTTTCAGTAAGACATTTGACACTGTTCCATATTGGAGATTAGTAAGCGAGCTGGGTAGCTTAGGAGTGTGTTCAAAGGCGGAAAACTAGATAAGAAATTGGTTAGGGGACAGGCGATAGAGGGTGGTGGTAAATTGACATTGTCATGGGGTTTGCCCATGTCACCAATGTTTCTGGACTTCAGGAAGGCCCAGCATAAGACCAGAACTCTAGCCCTAGCCCTAACCTTGGCTGAAGGGTCATCTGAAAACTCTGACAGAGAGCCCATAAGGAGTGCATACCTGTGGACCATATGGGCCAAGGGTGCCAAGCTGGATGTTGCCAAAGCTTCAGGGCTGGTCCCAAAATGGTATCGGCCATGGGAAAAGCAACCCCCTAGGATTTGTCTCAATTGAGGATGTCTGTAAAAGGATACGTAGCCCTTTTCTGCACAGGCTCCAAACGGAAAGACATGGACTCAAACATGAGTTGGAAGAGAGTCCCGCATGACACCAGTCCATGGTTGGTGGTCAAATCTTCGGCTGACTCAGGATTGAAGGTGTGCATCCTCAATGACTGCATGGAAGAGCCATCCAAGTTGTCTGAATATTTGTCAAAAACGGCCCTCTACCATTGGCTGCTGTGAACCACCCGAGAGTCATCTGACTGGGTGATTTCTACTAAGAGCTGCCTGGCAAGCTGGTCGATGCATGGGAGTCCTTTGTCAGGGCTCCCTTCAACGACTGTGGTAGAGGTGGTTCCACCAGCAAAGGTGGAGAGACAGGCGTCAGTCACAACTGCCATGGAAGGACCAGCATGGGCTTGACTAGTGCTGGCCAGTTGACCACAGGGGTCGGGATAGAGCCCTACCCTGCCCTGGCATGGCCCATTGCTGCCAGAGGAGTTCCTCATAATGCCACTGTATGTGCCGGTGGAGACTCTCCTCATCCGAGGACAAGGAACATCCATGGTGATGCCTCCCAGTTGAGCAAGACTGAGAGCACAATCAGTGCCTCAACCACAGTCTTAACCATCAACCCGAGGGCTAAGGTCGAGGAGAAGCCACGGGGGCTGCAGTGCGAATGACATGCACTGGCTGCAGTGGAATGACCTCCAGTGGAGGTTGGTTCCCAGTGGAACTGGCTGGGGACACCAACCAGGCCACATCCTTGGGAGAGGACTAGGAGCTCCGGGGTCTTGAAGATTGATTCCTCATCACCCTCCTCTGAAAACTGGTCAACCACGTTGAGGAAGATCTTGACCAACTGGTTGGACAATGTCAAGGTCAACAAGCCCGATTGGGGGCATCATCCAATGACTGGCAGCAGTGTTTCTTGTGCTTTTTCCCATGGCAGGCAGCACTGTCCCTGAAGAGCCCAAACATACCTCCCAAAATTCACTGGTGAAGGATGCTCCGACACTAGCCCCAGCCAAGAGCAGTGCCTAGGCTGAAGAGGTGCCTGCCACAGCCTTTGCCACCACTTCTTCCACAGCTGCGAGTTAAGCAGCTCACCTCGATACAGTGGAGGCCTTCTTGTGGCCTTTCAGTCTTAGCTTTGGGTCCTGATCGG
This sequence comes from Neoceratodus forsteri, assembly GCA_016271365.2. NCBI lineage: Eukaryota > Metazoa > Chordata > Ceratodontiformes > Ceratodontidae > Neoceratodus > Neoceratodus forsteri. Next base: position 275,253,354 of record CM028138.1, on the reverse strand, counting down.
CCAGCTGGCTGGTTGAGGAGAAGCGATGCCAGGGGATCATCCAGGGAGAAAGGAAGCATGGACTGGCACAGGTTACAACCAACATTGCGTGTCATTCCCAGGCAGTAGAGGCACAACATGTGTGGGTCCATCCAACATCTTCTGTCAGTACATGGCACAGAATTTGAAGCAGGGGCTGGCTTCACTTCATTGTGCTCAATCTTCCATCACTGAGGCTGAGCAGAACCGAGGAAACCTAGAAAAGTTGAAAACTAACGAAATGGAAGAAAGATGGCCAATGGCGCACTTTAGGCCATACAACACATGGAGCTTTCAAGGAGATCAAACTCTTTCAGAGGAACTAGATTTTTTTTTTTAAACTCTATTTATAGGCACAGAGATAGGCAGATACAGATATACCAACTTTCATGTACAACAGATCATATAATTCTAACAATTCTAACAATTGGCTGTTTCTTTAACTAACTACATTTACCAGTCATTCATAGCAGTAAGAAGAGTAAGGTGGCAGGAAACCCTGTTATACTCCTATTATGATATTTCAAGGAACAAATGCAAGATCCGTTTGAGACATGTAGAAAACCCATGGTCTTCAGGTTAACTCAAAATGGGTAATTCAACCCGTGTGTTGGGCACTTAACCGTTCCAGATAGTAGGTTTCATTTACAATGTTATGCCAATTGGTAAGTGCAGGGGAAGTAGGGCTATGCCATAGATGGGTGATGGCTTTTTTGGCGCTGCAATATAGAGGTGTAACATACTACCCTTAGGGGGAGAGGAGTCATCTGAATCTATATATAACAAAACCATTTGAGGAGATAAAATGAACCCAATCCCAGTAGCTCTGTCAGACTGATCTAAATGTCTCTCCAAAAATCGTGCAAGGCTGGGCAATGCCAAAAAAATATGGACAGAGTTGGCATACTTTTCTCCACAATGCCGCCAACAAATGCCATAAAATTCTGGTAGGTACTTAATTAATTTATCTGGCATGTTGAAGACACGAATGCAGCATTTCCAAATAAATTCTCACCAGTAAGGGTACCTGGGATAGCTTGATCGAAGAAGCTATAATCCCAAGCCATTTCTCATAAGATATATCTGTCGTCGAGGCACAGGTCAGGAAGCATAAGAAAAATCCAGGAGCAGTTGTAAAATTCATCAATACTTATCTATAGTAGCAGTAACATAAAAAAATTAACTTGTTCATAATAACTATGTACAGAAGCAAAATAAAATCTTTCTTGTAATCTCTCTTGCAGCTCAGCTTAGCTCTTTTATAAGACATTTCAACCCCCATCCTTAGCAAGCATCCTGTTTTTGCAAAATGTTCTGTCTGTTCCTGCATCTGAGGTTTAACCCAAACTCTGTACAGTAACCCTTTACATTTTTTAAACATTGGTCCACCCTGTTTTGGTTTTACCCCTAGCTGCTTAAAGTAACCCTGAAGAGAAACATTGTTAGCTTGCTCTGAAAAAAAATCACAATCAGTTATTAATTTAGTTTCAGCATTTTCATATTTTAACCCTTTAGGTCCATCAGTCATTTGTTGCCACAGTTTTTTCAGGCTTTGTCATTCTTTCCTGAATTTCCAGATCTTGGAGCTGTGCTCAAACAAGTCTGAATCAAAATCTTTGAAAGGAAAAGTGTCCCCACCATCTGAAATTTTCTTTTCCTGAGCTCTTGTCACCACAGCTGCAGAAACATCAGGATTTACTCCCTCTTTGATCGGTTCAGTAAATCCTGGAAAGTAATTTCTAATAATCACAGATACAGTTAACTTAGGTACTACTCCCACTTTCATTTGGTGCGACACACCCTTAACAGTCAGTCACTTGGGTGGTGGGATAGTATCGAGTGCCCCAGTGGATGCAGATGACACCAGTACCTGATCCCTTTGCACAGTGTTTTCCCAGCTCTTTAACATGCACTAGCATCTGTCTGCTTCCTGAATGAATGAGTCCCTTCACAGTCTTATTCCCCACCTTCATATCTGTTAAGTACTTGCCCCAATTTGCCAAGGACAAATCTGCTTCAGTGCCACTCTCCTTACGGCAGTTTCTTGCAAAATGGCCTGGCTCATTACAGTTATAGCAGATAACGTCTTTTGGCACTGATTTGTTACACCCCCCAGAGTTCTCATCAGGCTTGGAATTTAAATGGGGAAAAAGAGTGTCTTACCGGTGCTTGGCTGTTATCTCGCTGCTGTGGTGTCTGTCTGGCCATTTGATAGTCCTCAGCCAAATAAACAGCCTTTTCCCCATTCTCTGGTCAGTGTTCCTTTACCCACAGCTGCACATCCATAGGCAAGATGTTGATGAATTGCTCCATGGCAAATGTGTCTATGATCTGTGGGACTGTTTTGCAGTCTGGCTGAATCCATTTTATCAGGAGTTCTCTGAGTCAGGTGAAGGCTTCTCGAGGATTGTCGACTGAGTAGTACCTCAGAGATCAAAATCTCTGACTGTAGGTCTCTCTGGAGATATTGTACCTTTTCAGGATTTTGCTTTACACCAGGTCCTAGTTTTCTGACTGTGCAGTGTCTATACTGCTGTAGGCAAGCTGGGCTTTTCCTGTCAGGTAGGGTATCAGTCTGATTGTGCATTACTGCTTTGGCCACTGGCAGGCTATGGCAACTCTTTCAAAGATTATCAGGTATGTCTCAATATCATCTGAGGGACACAACTTTGTAAGTTTAATGGCCTTTAAGTTGCTTGCATTTTGTTGTTTGTCTGGATCTGTGCTAGATCCTCTGTCTTCTATAGCTTGCAAGGCATCCAGCCATCGCTGCTCCAGTTGCTGCACCTCTTCTGTCATCTGCTGCTCCCATCGCTGCATCGCCTCTTCTCTGTGCTTCTAAATGCTGAATCTCTTTTTCTCTCTGCTTCTCAGTCTCTTTTTGTTGTATAGCCCACCATTTGAGAAAGTCCATCAGGCTTTCGGGTTCTGTCACTGCCTGTTCTTTTTCCATGACTTGTGCTGGCTGTACAATCTCAGACTGAACTTGTGTTGCAGGTAGTTTGGCTGCCATTCTCCTGGTAACCACTCCTGGACTTGCTGCTGCAGAATCCATACCTTCCTCTGTGCTTCCCTGGTACTAGGTCCAGTACCCATGCACAAAACTACTGTCTTAGGGTATACACGGCTTAAATCCCACTTAGGCTGACACCATCTGTCATCGAGGCACAGGTCAGGAAGCATAGGGAAAACCCTAGACTGGAGCAGTTGTAAAAATCACCAAAACTTTATTTATTGTAGCAATAACATAAAAAATATAAACTTGTTCATAAGAACTATGTACGGAGGCAAAATAAAATCTTTCTTGTAATCTTCTTGAGTTGCAGCTCAGCTCTCTTTTATAAGTAATTTCAACCCCCATTCTCAACAAACATCCTGTCCTTGCAAAACATTCTGTTCTCGAAAATATCAGGAACTGCTAGAACAGTGAGCTTCCTGACGCCCCTCCAGCTTTTGCAAAAGGCTGACATTTGCACCCAAGTAACCTCTAATTTTAAAGTCATGCCAAAGTACAATTAATATACATTTCAACAGTGATACTAAATATTTTCTAAACAAAAGTGATCCCATTATCAGTTTCATTTCTATACATTGATTTGCACATAATTTTATATTAGCTGATATAGGTATGCAAGGGAGGAAAAAAGACAGCAAGAGAAAACTGATATACAGTGAGAGGCAAAGATTTGCGAGACTGTTCGGGTTGATCAAGTCCGAGGTCTCACAGTGAAAATTTGGTTGCACAACCAGACAGAGAAGAGACAGAAAAGGAAAGAATACATCCTTGCATTTAAATATTTTCTCCAAAACAAATGGGACAGGGTCCTATTCTACCATCACATATACCCCCTCCTTAAGAGGGAACCTGTTTTATTTAACAGGTTTCCAAAACTTTCTATTCTCCAATAACATTTGCTGCTTTCAGATATTAAGCGCATGTATATTCAGCTTTTTTCAATAATAGTACAGCAAACAGTATATTTCAAACTCGTACATTAGTTTTTTGTTGTTTTTTTTGTTACTGCTACGATAAATAAAGTGTTGGTGACTTTTACAGCTGCTCCTGGGTTCTCCCTATGCTTCCTGACTCGTGCCTCGATGACAATATCTGTGGAAAGTTCTGCATTCCAGACCCTGAGCATGGAGTGTGTAGATTCAGTCCAGTGTTCCCTAAAGGCTTTATAAGCCAATTCAATTAAATGGGGATGATGCAGACCTCACAGTGCATCTGTTACTAACTTCAGAACTGGAGGTAAGGGATTAGGTAGACTGGTCCAGGGGGGCCCTTTCTGCATCAAATAGGCCCATAGTTGTAAGTATCTAAAGTGATCTTGGTTGGGAAATTCATATGACACCTGTAACTGAGCAAAGGGGACCAATCCTGGAATGTCCAGGAATTGGTAAACTAAGGCTAGACCCAGTCTGTGCCATCTATGGAAGGTTAAGCCTAAGCAGGCCAACATAAAATCCTCCTCCACTGTCAGTAGCCGTAAAAAATTGGTGCCTGTGGGAATAGGGCTCTAATCTTGTACCAACAGCCAAGAGTGTCCCGTGTTCCAAATGAAAAAGCTTTAACTCTGGAAGAGAGCTAGAAGGAGCAAAAACTATTGTTCTTATATCGAACAAATTGTTCAGTACAAATTCAATATACTTCCAGGGTGTTTCATATGATGGGTTAAGCCACTCCAAAATTGTTTTAAATGTCACCACCCTGTGATATTCTTTCAGGTCAGGTAGGCTGAGGCTTCCCCTGTCAACCGGCAGCTGTAATAGCGACCAATGGACCCGGGGGAGCTGACTAGCCCAGACAAATTGAGAGAGTTCTCTGCTCCAAGAGTTAAAAAAATATAGGGGAAGGGGTTACCAGGAGGGTTTGAAACAAATGGAGCAATCTGGGTAAAATAGACATGCATATAGTCTCTATTTTCGAAAGAAGGGATAAGTGCAGCCATGTTCATCTACTCAGGTCACGCTCAATTGCTTGAGTCAATGGCTCATAGTTTATTAGTTCCAAATGCAATAGGTTCTGGGGTAAAAATACTCCTAAATATTTAATTTTAATGCACCTCCAGCAAGAGGGAATTATATTTCTCAATAATTGAGATGGAGAAAAATTGAGCATTGGGACCGCTGTCTCCTGCACGTTTATCTCATAATCGGAGAGTGTTGTAAAGATCTGAAGTATCTCTAATATTACTGGGACCGATCTTTCTGGATCTAAAAGTGTCAGAAGCACATCATCTGCATAAAGGGAAATTTTGAAGGACCGTCCCCCCAGAGGAATCCCCTCCACCCCTTCATGGTTTCTTATGGCCACAGCCAAGGGCTCAATATATATAGGGCAAAAAGAAGGGGGAATAGAGGGCAACCCTGATGGGTACCAAGTTTAATTGAAATTGGGTTGGATAGCTGGCCATTGGCTCAAATAAATGCTTTAGAGGTGCCGTAGATTTGTATCAGCATATTTATAAACTCTTCCAGAAAACCAGACTGACTCTGGGTCTTTCATACAAATATCCACAAAATCCGATCAAAAGCCTTGTCAACGTCCAAGCTGATCAAGACTGCCAGGATAAATCTCTGATTTATGTGGTCCATTAAATGGATAGTCCTGCAGATGTTATCTGCGGTTTGTCTGGAACAGACAAACCCCAACTGGTCTGGGTGTATTATGGACAGGAGAAGATGTTTAAGTCTATGGGCCCATAATGACATGAAGAGCATGCAATCTATATTTAATACGGAGATAGGTCTATATGAGGATGGTAACCTAGGGTCTCCACCGGGCTTCAGAATGGGGGAAAGTGTTGTGTAGGCCCAGGGGGTGAGGGCCCTCCCTACTGTACCTCTTGGAAAGCAGCAATCAATGCTGGAAACAAGGGCTTTAGGAAGATCTTGTTCCACTTTGATGGCAACCCATCAGGGCCAGGACTTTTCAGTGTTTTACTTCTGGAGATTACTGTCTTTATTTCCTCCATAGTAACCGATGCTAGTAATAAGTTATATTGTTTTTGGGAGATGGATGGGAGAGAGAGACTGGAAAGAAAACTAGTAATATGTGTGTACTCGGGGGGGGGGGGCAGCATGTAACTTAGGGTATTATGTCCGAAATCCTTCTAATACATCAGTTGTGGCTGAAACTCGAATTGGGGACTGCAGCTGTGTGTTAATGGATGCCACCCTGTGTCATCTCACCTTTTTGCCAGGTTTCTGGCTCCTCGGGGGGCCCCCCTTATAATTATATTTTTTCAAGTAGAACAGTGCTTGTGGACCTTTCTAGGATGTTTTGTAATTCCGCCTTCAATTGGCAAATACGGATATGGCCCTCAGGGGTTTGGCAGTCCGGGGGTTTGCTGGAGTCGTTGAATTTTGTTTCTAGTTTAATGTACTTTGCCTCATGTTGCTTCTGTTTGTTGGATGCATATGCAATTATTTCCCCCCGAAATACTTCATTTAAAATATGCCAAATAATAGTTAGAGAAATGTCCAGGAAGGCGTTTTCAGATATCATTTGTGGGATTTTGTCTTGGATTAATTTTTTTAATTCTGTGTCCCGAAGTAATGATACATTCAGCTGCCAAGTAGGGATGGTTCATGGTTTGGTTAAATCCACTTTTTATAGCAGTGGAGAATGGTCCAAGAGATACCGCAGGCATATGGTAAGGTCATGTAACCAGTTGGTACGTTCCCCAGAAATGAAAAAATAATCCAGGTGTGAAAAAGTATGGAAACAAGCTGAATAAAATGTGTATGCCCTGGTAGTAGGGAAAAAATGCCATACATCTGTCAGACCTAATGTGTCTTGTTGGGTACGGAAAATTTCTGAGAAGCTGATAATCTATGCGAGGCAGGAGCTGAGGCATCGAGTTGGGGGGATAGTGTAAGATTTAGGTCGCCACCCATTATTAAACATCCCTGAAGCATTTCTAAAAATTTATTGAAAAAATTACGGAATCTGGCAAGAGGCGCCTGTGGAGGAAAATACACATTCACCAGGGTCACTTCCCTACCACATAAGCGACCCGTCAAGATTACATAACACCCTTGTGGATCCACATGCTCCCTTTGAAGTATAAATGGAGTGGACATAGGTATCAAGATAGCAGTGCCCCTGCGTTTTCCCTTCAGATAGGATGAAGCAAAAACCTGGAATCTTCCCCCAAGGAAAGTTTTAAAAGTTCCCCTGGGGTCAAATGAGTCTCTTGCAAGTATATTACATCCGGGTTACATTTTCGGAGATACTGGATCACCCTACATCTTTTAACCGGGTTGTTCAGCTTGTTTATATTAACAGATAAGATCTGTACTAGAGATAATGCCATTTTTAAAATATACAAGCATAACTACTCCACTGCATATATCGACTGCGTCCAGTAGTGCAGAAAACAACCCAGTCACCAGTGAGAGGGAACCACAAAGTGCAACCTGTCACAACCCCACTCAGCAGGTCAGGCCCTCTGCTCCCACAGTGCCAACCTCCAAGCGCAGTATTGTGAACAGTTAACAGAACAGGGTAACCCTCCTGTCTGTTTTGTGGGTTTGAATCAAACTTTGGTCTCAAGTTCTGGCAGGATTCAAACTGTGAACCTCTTGCTAGCGTACCCAATGTACAGGCTCAGATAATTCTGATCTTCGGGGGGGCCAGATATCTTTCGCCTACGGGCACCTAACCAGGTGTACAAAATGAACCATTAAAACTCTGTTTAAGCCCTCAGAATAATCTTTTACCTTTTCCAGTTTAGTAAACTAGTAAGCTATGCCCAGTGTCAGCTTTAACCATATATGCTTCACTTGTCAAAGAAAGAATTTCAAAGGCACACCAAGCAGTCTCTAAAATGATATGTTAACTTAAAAATAGATAAATATGTAAAATGTAAATACAGAACCATATATCACAAAACATACAAATCACTTAAAAAAACAGGTTTAAAAGTGCAGACAAAATCTCCTACCCCAGTACACTTAGAATTGTCTTTTCTAATGTATGCTGATCTCCTAACAGTGCCTGATGTTGCTTTTTTCAGAGTTCAAACGTGTGTCTAAATGGAATACAGACTACAGTTTAAAAATGCTGTGTTTCAACCCTCTTCATGATGTCATCATCTAGCTCCTCCATTTCTGGACACATAAAAAAAATATATATATATACAAAACAGGACGTCCCATCAAGGTATTGAATTCTGTGACTCCAGCAAGACTCATTTTCCGAATGATGACATTTTTAATTAAGACTGTAATTTCTCAGTCCCTTTGATCCATGAGCAGTTTCCTCTCTCAAACACATCAATGGACTTTTTATGACACCAGGTGCAATTAACTGACTTTCCTGAGGACGTCATAAAATGGATATTCCACTTCCTTATGACACCAGGTGCAATTAACTGACTTTCCTGAGGACATCATACCATTGATATGTTAGTTCCTGGCTTCAAAGCAAACTGACAAGTTAATTGCATTCAGAGATCTGCTGTTTAACATACATCCTGTCTTTTGAACCGATACCTGGGGGTGGGGTTTGTCATCCCAGGCACAGGATTTTTCATGACAATTACACTACATTTTTATATTACAAAAATCATAGAGCGATCAGAACCAGCTGTCCAAGTGTCACAATCCTCCCTACCCAGACTGAATTTGAAGGCTCTATCCCCTGTATGGGATGAGCTTCCCAAATCAGTTCACGCCTCATAGACATGAGACAGCCCATCTGAGTTCTGATTGGTCGCTCCAGCCCTATGTAGAATGGTCATGTCATACCCTTGCAAAGCAAGACTCCATCTTAGCAATCTACCATTGTTTTTTCCCATCTATGTCAGCCAAACCAGGGGGTTGTGGTCAGTATGTACCACAAAATGCTGCCCATACAAGAATGGCTCCAACTTCTTTAGGGTCCACACTATGGCAAGACATTCCTTTTCCACAGTGGAGTATTCCTGCTCCCTAGGAAGTAACTTTTTACTCAGATATGCTACAGGGTGATCTTTCCCTTGGCTGGATGTCTGACTCAGTACTGCCCCAATACCCACATCTGAGGCGTCAGTCTGAAGTATAAAGGGTTTGCTATAGTCAGAACTTGTCAAAACAGGAGCACTGCACAGTGCCTCCTTCAGTCTGGTAAAGGCTTTCTCACAGGCTGGGTCCCAGGTAATTTTATTTGGCATTCTTTTCTTTACCAGGTCAGAAAGGGGAGCAGCCAGGGCACTGTAATTGGGCACAAATTTTCTATAGTACCCTGCTGTCCCAAGAAAACTCCTGACCTGCTTCTGCATTTCTGGTCTGGGCCATGCCTGGATTACCTCTATTTTTATTTGGTTAGGATGGAGCTGTCCCCAGCCTACCACATGCCCGAGGTATGTCACTTCTCCCATGGCCACCTGGCACTTCCCGGCTTTGACAGTGAGCCCGGCCCTCTGTATCCTGCCCAGCACTTCCCTAAGATGGGACAGGTGTTCCTCCCAGCTGGTACTAAAGATGGAAGTGTCATCCAGGTATGCCACGGTGTACTCCTCAGCACCATTTAACACCTGGTTCACCAACCTTTGGAAAGTGGCCAGGGCGTTCTTCATTCCAAAAGGCATTACTTTGAATTCAAATAAGCCTATCGTAGTGATGAAGGCCAACCTCTCCCTAGCTCTGTCCATCAACTCTACCTGCCAATACCCCTTGGTCAGATCAATGGTCATAAGGTAGGTCGCCGCCTCCAACTTGTCCAGAAGTTCGTCCGTCCTGGGCATTGGGTTGGCATCTGACTTCATGACTGCATTCAGTCCATGATAGTCCACACAGAAACAAGTAGAGCTATCTGGCTTGGGCACAAGGACTACGGATGAGGCCCAGGGGCTGTGGGATCTCTGGATTACCCCTAAATCCAGCATCTCCTCCACTTTCCTCCTAATGTCCTTTTGGACAGCCTCTGACACCCGATATGCTCTCCGCCATATGGGCGTCTATGTCCCTGTCTCCACATCATGAGTCACTAAGGAGGTTAGTCCAGGCTTGGTGCTAAACAATGGGGCAAAGTCTGCTAAAACCTCCCTTACTTCCTGGATCTTGTCCGGGGTCAGCTGGGGAGACAATTTAACTGCCTCCACAGAGGACTCTCACTTACTTTCTTCCAGCAAGTCCAGAAGGGGGTCTCCTTCGTCCGTCTCCTCCCCAGGACTACACACTGCAAACACCATGTCAGCCCTATTTGCAAATGGCTTCATCACGTTGACATGGTACATCCTTTCTGTCTTCTGTCAGGCAACTCTATAATATAGTTCATGTCATTTACTTTCCTAACCACTTTGTACGGGCCTGCCCACTCAGCCTGCAGCTTGTTTTTTCAGACCGGAATAAGGACCATGACTTCCTGACCCACCATGTACAAGTGAGCTTTGGCTCTGCAGTCGTACCACACTTTTTGTTTCTGTTGGGCAGCTGCCAGGTTGCTCTGGGCTGTCCCCATAAGCTCCTTCAGCCTTTCCCTAAACCTAAGGACGTACTCCACAATGGGAGTTCCCTGGGTGGCGTGCTTGCCTCCCCAGTCCTCCCAGATCAAGTCTAAGGGTCCACGTACCCGGCGTCCATATAAGAGTTCGAAGGGGGAAAATCCTGTTGACTCTTGGGGCACCTCCCTGTATGCAAACAACAGGTGGGGAAGGTATTTCTCCCAGTCCCTCCCATGTTGTTCAGCAAACATCCAGAGCATTGACTTCAGGGTACCACTGACTCTTTCCACAAGCCCATTGGCTTGTGGGTGATACGGTGTCGGGCATCTGTGCACCACCCCACACTTCTCCCATAAACATTTCATCAGGTCTGACAGGAAGGAATCCCCTCGATCAGTGATAACCTCCTGCGGAAACCCAACACAAGAGAAAATCCCAAGTAAGGCATCTGCCACTTTGCCTGTCCTTGGTGAGGATAGGGCGACTGCGTCTGGGTACCAGGTGGCATAATCCACCACAATCAGGATGAATCTCTTCCCTGAGGAGCTGGGGGTATTTAAAGGCCCCACAATATCCATTCCTACCCTCTGGAATGGCTCCTCCACTATGGGCAATGGAATCAGGGTGGCTTGGGTTTTCTTGCCCGCCTTCCCTATTTCTTGGCACCGGTGACAAGACCTGCAATACTCCTTCACCTGCTGGGTCAAGTTAGGCCAATAGAAATTCTGGACCAACCGCTGCATAGTATGCACAATTCCCAGATGACCAGACAAGGGAATATCATGTGCAATCTTGAGCAACTGCTCACGATACCCCTGGGGAACGACAAGCTGCCTGCCAAGCACCCCCTCCTTCTGTCTGCACAGCCTGAGTATACATCAGTCCATTTTCCCAATAAACCTTATGTCTGCCATCACCTCCCTGTTCCCCGACAAAGTCTGCCCAAGCCCTCAGCTTCTCTAGACTAGGGTCACTTCTCTGAGTGGCTGCAAACCCCTCATACGTTCCCAAGGCATGGGACAGGTCCCCTTCAGTTGCTAAACTAGGGTCCCTAACACTAGTGTCAGGGCACTCAGGATCACTGTCAATCCCAACCCTCTGACAATGAGTCATCCCTCCCTCTTTGGAGTAACCCTCCGTAGCTGTGTGGTTAACTGCTACTTGGGAAATTTCTACCCCTTTTCATTAATCTCCCCATCTGAAGACACAGGCTGGGGAAACAGCCTCTCAGTGGTTTCCACAATGGCTTCTGCGGGGTTCAGGGAACTACAATTTTCCCTTGTTGCTTGGCTATGGGTAACTGCACACACCATCTCCTGTTTGAGATTGTTGCCCAGGATCACATCCACTGCTAAGGTTTGGGCTACAGCCACCTGTTGCACAGTTCCCCCTGTTTCACCCCAGTCTAGGAGAACGCTGGCAAGTGGCAATGTTTTCTCTTCACCAGTAAAGTCCTGTATGTATTTATCGGGTATAAGCTGACCCAGCTCTACTAGATCCCCTTTTACCAATGCCAGGGATGCCCCTGTGTCCCTTAACCCTTGTGTCTGTACACCATTCACCATGACTAGGTGCATGTGTTCCCTCTTGTTCACAGGCATGCTTCCAGGGACACACAAATAACCCACTTCTTTTCTAGCACCACTTTGCATATTATTGCTTGTCCGTTTGGGACACTGTCTGGCAATATGCCCAGTTTCTTTACACAACCAACATTCACTTCTTTTCTCAGAGAAATCTTTTCTCTGAAACCTGGGGCTAACTGGTTTCTGTGGAGGCAGTGAGGGTTTTAGCTGCTCTGAAGGCGCGCTTTTCCCTTTCTGTGCTGCCACACCCACCCCATTCACTCTCAGAGCAAGTCTGCTCTTGGCATAGCGGTCCAAGAGTTCAGCAGCCTCTTGCACTGTTTTGGGCTCTCAGTCCTCCAGCCAGATTTTCAGCTCTGCTGGGCATGCCCAGAAAAACTGTTCTAACAGAATCACATTTTCAATTTTATCAACAAAGTTTGCTTCAATTCCTTCCCACCAATGTTTTAAAAACTGACGTCATTTCATGGCTAGCTCCTCGTAGCTCATGTCAGGGCTTCTCCTGAGCTTACGGAATTTAGCTCTGTATGATTCAGCAGTTAATTCAAATTTCTTTAACAATGCAGCTTTAAGTTTGCTGTAATCATCACTGTCCATTTGACCCAATGCATCCCGAGCTTTCCCGGTAAGTAGCAGGGATAGCTGGAAGCTCCAGGACTCCCTAGGAATTTTAGCCTGAATACAAACTTTTTCAAAAGAATTTAAAAAGGCATCCATATCCTCCCCCTTTAAATTCTTCTATCAATTTGGAATTCAATTTGTAACCCAGTCCTGTAGTCCCAGTTAAACCCAAGCCACTTACCTGCTGTGGTGCCGCTGGTTGGAGGTGTACCTTCCCCAGTTTGTGTTGCCTCTGGCGCTCATTCTCCTCACGGTCAGCATCTCACTGTTCATGCTCTACCTCTCTGCATTCTCGCTCTGCCTCCCAGTGTTCTCGCCATGCCTCCCTCTGTTTTTGTTCCCTCTTCTCCTCTGCAGTTCGCTGGTGCTCACGCTTCTCACGCTCAGCCTCCCACTGTTCCAGCTCTGCCTCTCGTCTCTCTCATTCTCTCTTCTCCTGGAACTCCAACTCCATTTGGTGCAACTCAATCTGCAGCCTGAGTACTTCTGGATCCAGGATACTGTTGACCTTTCTCTGCTGCTGTGGCCCTTCACTGGCACTGGCCCTGTTGCCCTCCTCATTGGATCTGGACACTGCACTGGCCGCTAGCCCTGCCACACTCAAGGTTCGGTCCTTTTCAGTCACTGTCTGTGACTCGATGCTCTGGGTATCTGCTACCATCAGGGCATCCACGAGGTTCTGTTTGGTGGCTTTCACCTGGAACGGGACTCCATTGTCCCCGCACAACTGCTTTAAGTAGTCTACAGTGTGCCTGCTGTAGTTGGAAGCCATCTTCTTCACTAATTACAGCTACTCTGACTTGCACTTTAGAAAAAAAAATAAAACGGGCAGGAACTTGACTGTACGCCAAGTGATATAGTTCTGTCTCCTTTTTAAAAATAAATCACTCCCTTTTTCTTTCTTTGCAAGTGAGCTGACAGTCTCAAGCTGACACACTGAACAATAAAAGCTTGTAATACCAAAATTATCACACCGCTGCCAACCAATCTGTCAACCCCATTCAGCAGGTCTGGCCCTCTGCTCCCACAGTGCCAACCTCCGAGCACAGTATTGTGAACAGTTAACAGAACAGGGTAATCCTCTTGTCTGTTTTGTGGGTTCGAATCAAACTTTGGTCTCAAGTTCTGGAGGGATTTAAACTGTAAACCTCTTGCTAGCATACCCAATGTACATGCTCAGATAATTCTGATCTTCGGGGGGGGCAGATATCTTTCGCCTACGGGCACCTAACCAGGTGTACAAAATGAACCCTTAAAACTCTATTAAATACCTCAGAAAAAACTCTTACCTTTTCCAGTTTGGTAAACCAGTAAGCTATGCCCAGTGTCAGCTTTAACCATATATGCTTCACTTGTCAAAGAATTTCAAAAGGCACACCAAGTAGTCTCTAAAATGAGATGTTTACTTAAAAACAGATAAACATGTAAAATGCAAATACAGAGCCATATATCACAAAACATACAAATCACTTAAAAAAACAGGTTTAAAAGTGCAGACAAAATCTCCTACCACAGTACAGTTAGAATTGTCTTTTCTAATGTATACTGATCTCCTAACAGTGCCTGATGTTGCTTTTTTCAGAATCCAAACATGTGTGTGTCTAAATGGAATACAGACTACAGTTTAAAAATGCTGTGTTTCAACCCTCTTCATGATGTCTTCATCTAGCTCCTCCCTTTCAGGATATATATATATATATACACACACAAAACAGGAAGTCCCATCAAGGTATTGAATTCTGTGACTCCAGCAAGACTCATTTTCCAAATGATGACACTCTTAATTAAGACTGTAATTTCTCACTCCCTTTGATCCATGAGTAGTTTCCTTTCTCAAACATATCAAATGACTTTTTATGATACTAGGTGTAATTAACTGACTTTCCTGAGGGCATCATAAAATGGATATATTAGTTCCTGGCTTCAAAGCAAACTGACAAGTTAATTGCATTCAGAGATCTGCTGTTTAACATATATCCTGTCTTTTGAACTGATACCTGGAGGGTGGGGTTTGTCATCCCAGGCACAGGATTTTTCATGACAATCGCACTACATTTTTATATTACAAAAATCATAGAGCGATCAGAGCCAGCTGTCCAAGTGTCACACAACCCACTCCACATTATAGGGAGAAAGAGCCGTTCTCGGGTTTAGTTGAAGCTCCACCACCACCACCCCCCCACCATTCCTTTCACCACATATGAGGCCATTGGATACCACATATAAAGCAAAATTATTATTAGTGAGCATCTTCTCTGAGCAGTTTTGTACATAAATTAAGATATAACCTGTCAAACCAAAAAATTTTTTTTTTAAATTCTGCCAACGGGGCATATACAGGGAAACCGGGAATTAACTCACATAAACTAATCCTGTTTCCCAAACTATATACATATTGTGTTGCACCTTGGGAAAGGAAAAACAAGTTGTTGTTTGAATGATTTAACTGAAAATAAGGTGTGAGAGCAAGAACTTCCAAGGTAGGGGAGAACAAAATGTGTCTCCCTTCGAGCTCATCCTATCCATTGGTGAGCTTAGGAGGTTGGCCAGGTTTACCTCAAACCTGGGCCTCCAGAAGGGGAAAAAAACCTCCAGAATTGGGTTGGGATGAGAAAGGTACCATGTAAGTGAAGTAAAAAGGAATCCCAAAATTAAGTAAGCATTAAGCCACAACGAAGGAGGCTTCTACTGGGGAATTAATGCATGGTTTGGGGGGGGGGTTGTGGCATGAGGCCAAAGGCCAAGTGCCTACAACCACCCAACCATGCATTAATTCCACAGTAGAAGCCGCCTCTGGAGTGGCTTAATGCTCTTGTAACATGGTGATTGTTGGTTTGATACGATGTTTGTTTCATGTACTATCTTCAAAAACTGACACAGACAGGGTTTGAAATATTTGAAAATGTTTACTGTACTTCTGTGAGCCACGTCATTACAGAAATTATATGTATTTATATGCTGATGTTGATAGCACAACAGCACATATTTGTAACAATCAAGTATAATTTAACAGTTTTTTCTAACTTTAGAAACATTCTATACTGCTATTATTTTAATACACAGATGAGGAGGACTACAATTTTTCAATCTGCACCTACCGCGATCTTGTCTGCTGCTCTGTTCCATGGTATTTTGCATATCTGCACACATTGTTTCTTGCCTGCAAGTCAGACGTCCAGTGCCAATCTAATGAATCATCTGGTGCTACTCAAGAGCTTCACTTGCTGTGCTGTACGCTACACCAACACATCAGGTGATATCTTTGTTACAATTGTTCACTCTCAGGCTTCAGTTTCTCACCACAATAGTTGCAATTTACTGTTTTGTAGTTATGGATTACTTTCTGTCATAGAGATGTGTTTAGTGCGAGAGAATGACGGGCGTGTGGGTGGGTGAGTGGGTGGAAAGGAGAAATTGCGTTTTGAATTCTTTGTGCATTACTTTCTCTTCACTGCTTATTTTAGTGCTGTGGCTGACATTAGTACTTCAATTTGGAGCGGGCATTACTAGGGAATTAATGCCATCTCCAAATTGAAGCATGTGATGGTTTCTGCCCTGTTGTGTGTCTTCTTTTGTGTACAGCATTCTTTGTCACGTTGCAAAAGGGTATAATGCATCCCACAATAGGTAGCCTTCCAGTCCCCTCGCCCAAGTAAAAATTAAAAGTCCGGTTCAGAATCAGCCCCCATTTTAAGAGCTAAAAAAAGGAAACGAAGTAATTATCTGAAGGGCACTGGAAATATTCATCTGTCCTGTTGCTATACTCCTCCTTAGAACCTGGGGGCCTGAAAAATATAACTTATAGATGATTAAAAATTCCAGGGTGTAAAATTTAAACCTTCTTCTATTTCAGTCCTTCTGAATAGTCTTTGCTTACTTTCTTGAGTATTGTTTCAGCAGTACCATTGCATAAAATGCTAATGTCCCAGCCCTGCAAATAAAAAGTTATACCAGGAGACACATGCTGTTTCCCTTAAAGATAGGATGTGAACTGTGTGAGGTATCACAAATTTCTACTGTACGGGTTTAATGGTAACATAAGTATTACTAATCATCATTAAGCATTCGGTAAGTAGTTGTTAATAATAGAAACCCAGTTCAAATAACTTGGCTCCCCCAGACATTCAACTTGTCCTTCTCAATACATTGTGGTAAAAGTATATAGAGGAGCAACTTATTTAAAATGAGAGACAGGGGATAAGCAAATAAATCAGAGTCCAGGACAGAGAGAAGTATCAACATATTGGTCCCAAGGCTTAGTGGGGACACAGAAGGCAACCAGTATTTCAATAAAAAAGGTAGGAGAGATACACTGCATGAACCTCAGGGACCTACAAGATTAAAGGTAGTAAGTCCCTAGGTGTTGCAGTAGCCAATCCCTATCAGCATGAAACCAACCATAAGTCACCTGTGAGGGCTATTCATGTCTTTCCTCGACACAAACTCTGAAAAGCAGCAAGACGGGCAGGGGGCTGTAGTGTAGATTTGTCTGAGGTTTTGCCATCCTTCGAGGTTCCCTGTACTGTCTGCCAGTGGGGAGGCTGTGCATCTGCAGGAGTAGGCTGGGACTTCCTCTGCAGGAACTGGATACCACACTGGGAGAGCTCTTCATGCGCTTCCTCTGCTGATAAGAATTCCTTGCATCCTCCAGGTAGTTGAACTATGAGGTGGGCCAGGTACGGGGTAAGAAATTTGTATCCCCGCTGTTTTAATGCTGGGAGGATATCTGCATAGGCTCATTGTTTCCTCATTGTATCTGGGGCATAATCATTATCTAAAAATATGCAGGTCTGCCCATAATATATTTTTTGATTTCTCCAGGCAGTGGTCAAGACCCGATCTTTAGTAGAGTAACTGAGGAAACAGGCAATGATTGAATGAGGATGGGCATTTGGGTCAGTTGGTTTGGGGCCTAGGGCTTGGTGCACCTGTTCCAGCTCAAGAGGGAGGTCAGCGGGCAGGTCCAAGACAGTCTGAAGCACAGTCTTCACAAAATCCTTAATGCCCTGCCCCTCCGACCCCTCCGAAATACAATACAATCTAATATTTTTATGCCGGGCCCTGTTCTTGGTGGGCCTGCATGTGTATTTGTTGCTCCTGTAGTGTTTTGATTACATCTTCCAGGTCGTCAACTCTGTTCTCCATGGCCGTTAGCTGTCATTCTGAATCATTAGCCCGCTGCTCTAATGTAGCCACATTTCTGCGTAATTCTGTGTAAAGTTGTTTTATCTCTGAATAAAAGGAGAGAGGTTCCTTGCAGATCATTTCTAGTTTAATTTTTTTACTTTTGTTTTGTCTAGACCTTGGAGTTTTTGTTGGATCCAGTTGGCCACCCGAATCCATAGAGGCCTGAGACTGTTCCGAATCAGCGTCCTCCTGCGCTGATATATCTTCCTTCATTTTGTAGGTACATTCTAAGTTTTTCTTCCAGTGCCTGGGAGCAAAGGTTGTATGTCCCCGTTAGTAATTGTTCAATAGAGAATAGTCAAACCAAACGGAATTACGGGGAGTATTAGCGAGAGAATCAGAGAGCTCTTAAGATCAAGCTGCCATCTTGTGCAGGATGCAACCGGAAGTCCAGAAATAAAGATTTGATGTCACAAGGCAGAGCCGGAGGATATACCGCCCAGGTGGTAAGAGATGCTTAGCTTAAAGATGTCCTGATGAATCAGCACTTCCAGTGGAACTGCCAATGTGTGGATAAGTGTACTATATCCACACCCTTAGAAATAACATTTTGAACGCTAGGAAACATAAGCCATAACTCACAGCCAGCTTAAAAGGAGCCAGCATCAGTTTCTCAAGCACATAATTCAAGTCCCAAGGTGGGACTGGATTACAGATAGGAAGTTTCATATGGAGAATACCTGTCAGAAACGTACAGGACACCTGCAATTGGGCAATCATACGACCATCAGTAGAGGCTTGGAAAGCTGATATAGCAGCCAGATGTACTTTAAGTAATGAAGACTGTAGACCAGAGTCTGACAAAGATGGCAAGTATTCCAAAATAGCATTTACAGGACATGTAAATGGGTCCAGATTCTTGGAAGCAGACCACAGAGTGAACTGCTTCCATTTCAGAGAATAAGTATCTCTGCTAGGGGGCTTTCTAGCTGCAGTCAGTCCACTGGCAACCTCAGGGGATACCTCCAAAATGTGCAGTGTCTGTCTTCAGGAGCCATGCATGCAGATGTAGGGATTTCAGGTACAGATGGATCAGGGATCCTTTGTCCTGTGACAACAGACCCCAACACAGAGGTAGGAAGGCAGGAGACTCCACTGCTATCTGTTGTAGAAGTGGAAACCATATCTGGTGAGGCCATAATGGAGCAATGAGGATGACAGTGGCACTGTCCATCTGCAGCACCCTCTGTATTACTGGAACTGGGGAAAATGCATATAGACATTTCCCTTTCCAAGAGAGGGACAATGTGTCTCACCAGAAAGCTCCAAGCCCTGGAGTGAGTGTGCAGAAACATGACAGTTTTGCATTGTGTGGGGATACATAAAGGTCCAAATCTAGATGGCCCCATCTTACGAACATACAAAATTTGCCAGCAGATAAAGGCCTAGAGGTCTATCAAGTCTGCTCGAATGTGCAGCTAGCACCCCTTATTCTGCAGCTGCCCCTCCCTTCCACCCTTCCACCCTTCCCCTTGTCCTGTCCCATCCCCGTTTGAAGCAGTCCACTGTTCTACTGCATACCACTTCAGCAGGTAATGCATTCCACCCAGCCACCACCCTCTCTGTAAAAAAGTGTCTCCTCATCTCCCTCCAGAACCTTCCTCGCCTCCAGTCTCATATCATGGCCTGGTGGCCTCCCTCTCTTACTTTGAACAGCCCCTCTGTACCTGTCTTGTTTATTCCTTTCATGTATTTAAAGGTTTCAATCATGTCACCCCTGTCTCTCCTCGCCTCTCCTCCAGTGAGTACATGTTCAACTCCTTCAACCTCCTCTCGTATGATAAGTCCCCCAGCCCCTTGATCATCTTTGTCACTCTGCGCTGCACCCCTTCCAGTAACTTAATGTCCCTCTTCAGATACAGAAGCCAGTACTGCACACAGTACTCCAGGTGTGGTCTAACTAATGACCTATACAGTGGCAGAATCACCTCCTCCCTCCTCGAGGATATACCCCTTGCAATACAACCCAGCACTTTGTTGGCATTTGCAGCTGCCTTCCTACATTGTGCCAAGTTGTTCATTGACCCTGTAATGAGCACACCCAGATCCTTCTCATCCTCTGTCTGGGCTAGCTGCACTCCCCCTAGCTGGTAACTCCTCTTTGGGTTCTTCATCCCAAAATGCAGCACCTTGCACTTTTTGGCACTAAAACCCAGTTGCCAGGTGTCTGACCAGGTTTCAAGCTTTGCCAGATCATCCTGCAACCCCTGCCATCCCCCTAGGTCATCCACTACCGCGCCTACCTTGGTATCATCAGCAAACAGACTGATCTTGCTCTTGATGTCCCATGATATGTCTGCAATGAATATCCCAAACAACACTGGTCCCAACACTGAGCCCTGTGGAACACCACTCGTCACTGTCCTTGGATGTGAGAGCTCCCCACCCACCACCACCCTCTGTTGCCTTCCCTGCAGCCAGTTTCCTACCCATGTCACCAGCTTTGCACCCGCCTCTGTGCTACTAACTTCCTTCCCCAGCCTTCCATGTGGCACTGAGTCAGATCGCCTGAAGTCCAGATACAGGACATCCACTGCATGGCCCCTGTCCAGTTGCCTAGTTACCCAGTCATAGAACTCGACCAGGTTGGTTTGGCAGGATCTGCCATGTGTGAACCATGCTGTCTGCTGTCCTGTAGTCCTCTGGCCTCTAGGAGGCCACCAGCCTCTCCTTCAGGATAGTCTTCTTTAGCTTACCCACGATGGATGTGAGGCTCACTGGTCTGTAGTTTCCTGGTTCATCCTTGGGGCCACTCTTGTGGAAGGGCACCACATGAGCCATCCTCCAGTCCTGAGGTACACACCCCGAATGTAGTGAGGCATTAAATAGGTCTGCCAAAGGTCCTGCAAGGACCTCTGCCAGCTCCTTCAGTACCCTGGGGTGGATGCCATCTGGGCCTGGTGCCTTGTCCACCCTCAGTGCCTTCAAACCTTCTCGAACTCTGCTCTCCATGATTTCCCCATCTGTCACCACTTCCCCCCTGCTTCTGCCATTTCTCCCACCTTGGGTGTCACCCCCCTCTTCTCTTTAGTAAATACTGAGCAGAAGTACTCATTTAGAGCTTCCATTATCGCACCCTGCTTCCATCCAACCCCTAACTTCCTAATCCTTACTATGTGGTCCTTACAGCTCCTTTTCTCCCTGATGTACTTAAAGAAGTCTTCTCCCCCTTCTTAATGCCTTGTGCCAGTCTGAGTTCCGTAGATGCTTTGGCTCCCCTTCCTGCCCTTGTCACCTCCTTCGATTCTGTCAAGTACTCCTCCCTGTCCTCCCCCCTCCCTGTTTTCTTGTACTTCCTAAAGGCAGCTCTTTGCTTCCTTACCTTTTCCATGACATTCTTGCTCAACCAGATCAGTTTCTTAGCCCTAGCCTTCTTGCTCTGGGCTTTGCAGCAGGTTTTGGTTGCCTCCACTATCCCCAGCTTTATGAGCTCCCACTTCTGGTTAGTGTCCATACTAGATTGAATTCTGGACAGGTACCCTTTTACCACTTCCCCCATCCTCCCAAAGTCGTCCCTTTTGAAGTCCAGCACTATTGTGCCAGATTCCACTCCTTTCTTGCCCATATCCAATGTGAATCTTGCGAAAAGGTCATTTACCGTGGAGGTCAGCAGTTCCCACTTGTGAATCTTGGACTGTCACCTGCTTAGCCTGTCTGCTAAGATGTTTTGGAGACCTGGGAGATGCACAGCCGACAATTGTAGGCCGTGGGGCAGAGCCCAGTACCATACTGCCATTGCTTCCATGCATAGGGGATAGGAATGAGTGCCCCCTTGTTTGTTGATGTAATGCATCACACTGGCATTGTCCATCTGGATTAACAGAGGACCGGGGCACAGATGCTCCTGAAATGCATGGAGGCTGTACAGGACAGCTCTCATCTACAGGACATTTATGCATAGCCTGGCCTCCACCTTGGTCCATGACCCTTGCATCTGGTAAGGGCCAAAATGAACACCACAGCCAGAGCCCAAGGCATTCATGGTGAGGATCTGTAAAGGAGCTGGTACAAGAAATAGAACCCCCTTTAATAGGTTTTCACAATCCGTATTCCACAGCAATGCTTTGTGAAGCAGGGATGTGATGAGAACCATTTGGGCCAGCTCATCTGTCAGCTGATCCCACTGGACTCTGAGTGTCCAGTGGCACACTCACAATGGCCACAGCCATGAGACCCAGAAGATGTAATATTATTCAGCCAGAGACACAGTGACTCCTGTATACCAACTGTGCTTGAGCAATCAGATTTTCTGCTCTGTCTTGTGTCAGGAAAGCATATCCCTTCTGTGTCCAAGGCTGTCTCTATGTACTGCAGTCCTTGGCAAGGAATCAGCACATATTTTGGCACATTTACAGTGACCCCCAAGTCCACTAACAACTGCCTTGTCCAAGACAAGGTAAGTAGAAGAGCAGCTCTGGAACTGTCCCTCAGCAGCCAATCGTCCCGATAGGGGAAACACATAGGTCTTCCCTGTGAAGGGCTGCTGCCACTATTGCCAAGCATTTGTTAAAGACCCTTGGTGCAGAAAGGCAATACTCTGAACTGGTAATGTTCCACCTCCAGCACAAAGTGGAGGTATTACCTGTATGATTTTCTGATCTTGACATGAAGGTATGCGCATACTTCATGTCTACAGAACAAAGACAGTCCCCTGTTTGCAGACTGGGAAACAGAGGTTGCAGGGATACTATTTGAAACTTCTTGTATTCAGTGCAGATGTTGAGATCCCCAAGATTCAACACAGGACGCAGACTCCTGTCTATTTTGGGACCAGGAAGTTTCTGCAATAATCCTTCGTTTCTCTGTCGAGGTGGAACTGGTTCTATAGCACTTTTTTGAAATAATGACTGAACTTCTTCCTTCAGAAGGGACAAATGGCCTGGAGGATAATAGGAAGGAGGCGGAGGATGATCTGGAGGGGGTTCTAGAAGCTGCAGAACATGCCCCTTTGCAATTATTTCCAGGACCCACTCGTCCGTTATCTTCTCTCACTACTGTATCAGAGGCAGGGTGAGTCTGCCCCCCATAACTACCCCTGGAGGTAACAGTGGAGGTGGGGATTGTATATGTAAATGGAAGAGCATCAGACAGTGCCAGTGGGGGCTGTGCCACTGGTACTGACTGCTTTAGGTGCTTTTGTATGTGCACCTGGGGGGAGGGGGCCCAGGAAGGTGCCACCTCCTTTGCCATGGCCTTGCTGACAGTAGGCACGGCCACCACTGGCAGCAGGCTGACAAAAGGATCCCCTCTCACGACCTATGGCAGAAGTGGTATACAAGGACTTGGCAGACCTTAGAGTCATTTTTGAGGTCTAAATGCCTCTTAAGGCCTTTTCAACATCATAACCAAATAGTTTTATAGCTCTGAAAGGGGCATTCAAAACTGCTTGCTACACAGCATTGGCAAAGCCAGCAACTCTGAGCCAAGAATGTCTTCTCATACAAATGTCAGAAACAGCAGCCCTGGCAGAAGCATCAGCTACATCATAAGCTGAGCATAGCAAATGTTTACCAACCTCAGCACCAGAAACTAAAGTTTTTGAGTTTTTTTCATTATGTATTTTTTATGTGTTTTTTTCCCCATTTTTGCCCTTCCCCAGTCCCGGAGGCACATGTGCACTGCGTTCCGAGACGCCCTCCCGACTTGCCACTCCCTCCCACCTGCGCTGCCACTGGACCTCCACCTGGGGTCAGCAGAACTACGGGGGGGTGACAACCACCCCAGGAGACAAGAGTTGCCATTAGGCGCTCGATTCTGCTCTGCCCCTCCCTACCGTGCCAGCACCCCGACAACCTGAGGTTGTTCCCAAACCCAGGTCGCCGGCATGATGCAAAGTGTAGTGTCCAGCACCTGAACCCTCAGCACCACTGGGCCAGCTCAGAAGCTGAGGTTTTAACAAACTCACTCTTGGCGGAGCCATCAGACAAAGCTTGGGCTGCAGTTTTTGCAGCATTCCACAGGCTGTTCTGATATTTTATCATATTTATTTATTTCAAAAGTTTCACCAGGAAAGACATACTGAACTGATAGCCCATTTCCAGATGCATCCTGGGGGGAAAGGGGAGAGGAGGGTAATGAATAACAATCAGAACAATAATTACATAGCAGGTAAAAAACAAGTTCTAGCCAGAGCCGATATGGCTGTGGTGAGCCTGAAGAAGCTCCAAGTAACAAGCGCCGTGAGCACCGCTGAATACCATCCCACATATACCATGCAAGGAAACCTTCAGCATTGACAAATGCTTGTTTGTTTTGTTATCTTTGCATGACTTCCAGCAGTCTAAATGAGATGAAGTCATAATCTCTGAATGTACATTACAGTCACTAAACATTTTAGTATAATTCACCTTGCGCTGTGCTGTATATTAGAATGTAATCTAGTCTACCTGTTGCTGACCAGGGAAATTCTGAGTTGGAAGAGCATTTTTGACAGATGGCAATGCTTACAGACAGGCGTACCAGAAGACTGAAATAGATGGGGGTGCTGAAAATTGGAAGGGCATTTGTTAGGGTATGAAGGACATTTTTCAATATACACCATAATACAACAGTACAAGATACTGTCAACCACAGAGGTTAAGTATTGCCAGTGGAAGCCACTCTAATGTCTTGAGCCATTAATTGCAAATACTGTATGCAGTACAACCTCAAAGATCCGAACCTCAAAGAACCGGACTGACCGGTTAACCAAACCCCCCCAAGCGCTAAACGCTGTTAACAAGTACCGTAATTGCCACCTGTAGCTCGTTTTCTTGAATGCTCAAAAAGGCATTAATCTTCTTCAATGCTGTCAGCACTAGCAGCATGGCAAAGCAGTCTAACAAACGCAAGCGGGTAACCTTGTGTATCGACACTAAACTAGAAATAATAAGTAAAATCAAAAGCGTTGCAAGTTTGAGTGCTGTTGCTGAGGAGTATTGAACTAGCAAATCTACTGTATTTGATTTAAAACAGTCTCAGGATAAAATTAAACAGTTTGCCCATGAAGCCAGAGATACAGGGTCTGCTCAAACCCATTGCATTGTTCGAAAAGCGGCAAACTAAGACTTCGACCGAGCCATGCATTTGTGGTTCACCCAAGAACGACGTAAAGGTACCCCGATCAGCAGCGTCATTGTTAGTGAGAAAGCTAAACTTTTATTTAAACAAATGTACCCTGACAGTGTTGAAGAAGATTTCAAGGCTAGCTCTGGGTGGTTACATCGCTTCAAAAACCGCCACGGCATACGACAGCTCAGTATGCAGGGAGAGGCACTTTCAGCTGATTGTGAAGCATCTCAGTGTTTTAAAAGCAACCTATAACACCTAGTGGAGCAGCAGCAGCTCACCAGAGATCAAGTCTTTAACTGCGATGAGACAGGTCTATATTGGAGGCTGCTCCCCAATAAAACACTAGCGGATGGCAGCAAGAGACAAGTTAAGAACTTTAAGTCAAACAAAGATAGAGTGACATTAATGGCAACAGTGAATGCTAGTGGCGATTTTAAACTTCCACTGTTGTTCATTCATAAAAGCACAAAGCCCAGATGTTTTGCAAACGTTACAAAGTCAGCACTTCCAGTGCATTATTATAGCCAGCGCAGTTCTTGGATGGACTGGAGCATTTTTAGCGATTGGTTTTTTAAACACTTCATCCCCCTTGTTAAAGAATATCTGAATTCTAAATTTCTACCAGCAAGGGCCGTCTTGCTGATGGATAATGCCCCCTCACACCCTGCAGTCGAAGATCTTATCTCAGTAGATGGCAGCATTAAGTGCCTCTTTTTGCCCCCCAATGTAACAAGCATTCTGCAGCCCATGGACCAGGGCGTATTAGAGAACTTGAAATGCTGCTATAAGTGCGATCTACTTCGTCTTCTGCTAGGAATGAATGACTACAGCTGTTACATGGATTTTTGTAAATCCCTGACTGTAAAGGATGCCGTTTACTTTAGTGCAAAAGTATGGGGTGAGATCAGTTCTGACTCCCTTTGTAGGTCCTGGAATAAGCTGTGGCCATACCAAAGCGAACAAGAGACTGATGTAACAGTGGCCGCCACTCAGATTACCTTTGGGGAGGAGTGTGAAGTTTCAGTTAACCGAGGAGGAGCAGGAGGAGGAGGAGGAGTGGATTCGTGCTGATAATGAAGAAACGGGGCATCAGATATTAACGGACACTGACATCATTAATCTAGCACGAGTGAGTACGGAAAATGAAATGGACGGTGAGTGAGATGAGGGGGATGAGGAAGTTACTGTGAATGTTCCTCGGAGCAAAGCTGAAGAATGCTTCTCCGTTCGTGTAGAATGGCTGGAGCAGCAGCAAGAAGCGAGTCCCATGAACCTAATGCTACTCAGGGAACTGCAACATCTCGCTGCTAAAAAAAACGTCGCTGCTCACTGAAACAGAGTGCAATAACAAATTTTTTTAAACATTCTGAAACTTAGTTAACTGCATTAGATGAACCTTATTTATCTTCGCTGTATTTATATTAAAATTGGATTTGATACTGCAATAAGTCACATTGTAGTCATTTTTTAGTAAGTTTCAGTGTTACAAAAATTTCAGAGATATGAACACCATGCATTCCCATGCTGTTCGTATCTCTGAGGTTGTACTGTGGTTAAAAAACTTGCTTTTTAGTTAGAAATATACCGATTATGAATGCAGTGCATCTTTTGCTAAAAAATAAAATTGATGTTGATTAACAAGTACCGCTGCTTTCAGTGAACAAACCCCTAGCATAATTTCCTGGGAAAAAAATATGCAGAAATGGGAAGTACCAGATTTTAAAAGTGTGAAATTATTATGTGTTATTCAGACTTCATAACATAAGAAGCATTACTCCACTGAACACAGTGCGGTGCATCTCAACTGGACAGTCTAGCTGTCTCTACACATATACACACACACACACTAATGTGTTTAGCAAATATGAGCCATGCTTTGAACTTTTACTCTGAGAAATGAAATGGTCATGGTGTCCCTAGTCCAGGAATGCATAAAGACTTTGTGAAAATTTATATAGTAGGATATCCTAAATCTTACCAGCAATCGCACAACATGACATTACTGGAGGGGCATGTTTACATCATTGTACTACTTTTGTTATAACAAATGTGACTTCTTTTAGATTCAGACAGAATGACTGTATTTTTCTTACTAGGAGGCAGTATAGCATAGTGATCTACAAAGCTAGAGAACTGGGTTTGAATCCCATCAGCTCCCACTTGCATACTGTGTGACCCTGAGCAAGTCACGTAACTTCCTCGTGCTCCCAGGTCGCAGCTAGAAACAAGTTCTGGATTAGTGTGCCTTTCCTGGTTAAACAATCTCCCCTCCCCCCGCTTACTGTGCATTGGCTTGCTAAATGAAGTCTGGCTATAAATAAGAGCTCTTGCTTGGACATTCAGGACTTAATGTAGTGTAATAGTGTACTGAAGAAAAATAAAACTTTTTGCAAGAGAAATGCTGCATGTAGTGGATACATGTCTGAACCAAAAAATGTATATTGTCTATACAAATAGGCAGTATAGCATTGTGGTTAAGAACACCGAGCTGCAAACCTGGAGAGTTGGGTTTGAATCCCATCAGCCTCCACCTGCATACTGTATGACCCTGAGCAAGTCACTTAACTTCACTGTGCTCCCAGGTCACACCTGGAAACAAGCTCTGGCTTAGTACACCTTTCCTCGTTAAACAATTTCCCCTTTTCCTTTCCATATATATGTCGGGGTTGTATCAGGAAGCTGGCATGCTTAAGAAAGATCACAAATAAAGTGATGTTGGAGGCAGTCACATTTGAATGAAAATAAGTGCATCAGATTGTGTATAACATTAAGTGCTGGAAATATAGTTCTGTTTGTCATTCACGCTTTTTTTTTGATGCCTTATTTATCCCCTGCTGACTGGCCCCCTTCCACCGGCCCCCCCATCACCACCACCACCGGGTTATTTACCAGCCATTGCCTCTCACCAATTTGAGGCACCAGCTAACCCAGTAAGGCAGGGAGACTGGCTTCATCCTGCCGGTCGGCTTCTTTTCACCTCCGTTTTATCCTGAGCGTGGAGCCAAGGGGTGCAATGACGCCAATGGCTGAGCCATGCATGCTTCCATACATGGCATGCTGGACATCTAGCTCAGCTCCGCCCCCCCCTTGTGTGGGTTCATTGTGCCAGCCACTGCTAGAGGCCAGTCAAGCAGTGGACTCCATCCCCACCCCTCACCGGGAGAGGAGAGCTGTTCTCCAGATGTTTGATCCTCTCCCTCCCTGGTTGACCCACTCGCACCGCAAACACTGGTCACCGGCATGACAGAAGGTAAGGCAACGCTGCCTCAACCCTCTATTCCACTGGGCCGGCCCGTGTTTGTCATTCATGCTAAAAAAAAAATATATATATATTAAATTGATTGCATGGTCTTTTAAAGGTGACCATTTCCATTTCACAAAGGCATTTTTTATGTCTATATCACAATTAAACCATCACTGGATCTAATTTTCAGTACCAACCATATGGCTTTTTAATACAGCAAAAATCATGGTGGTGGTGTCCGAAAAACACCCTTTCAATAAGTGTATTTATTTATTAATGCACCATTCATGGCTGCATTTGGGTTTTGATTCATTGAACTTTAGAAAAACACGTTGCTGCAGCGGAAATCTTTATTTAAAAATAAACACAGGGTAACAGTTGAGAAGCAAATGAAAATGAAGACAGACAGTCACCTGTTAACAATGTGCTGTTCTCAAAGGCTTAAGTCAGCCTAAAGTCCTTTTCCTTGTGGCCCTGTGAGACTGTTTTTGTTTAGCTAATGTCTTCCACCAACATTTTAAGCTTGCTTAGAGAAGTTAATTTTTTTTTTGGGGGGGTGCAATTTGCATTTGTGTACATATTTTATACGGTCTTTTTCTTGACTTTTTGTGTTTAAAAACAATATTTTGTTTCAAATTAGTGGTAGGATTAGTAATATATGTTCAGTTTCACCAGCGTTGCTCCATAAAAGAACAGTGCTTCCCCGTAAACCCCTACCTGGACTGCTTTGAAGGCTAGTAAGAAGAACTAGCAACTGACTGATTAATTATGGTCATAAAACTCTCCTCCAGCCAGCCAACTTCAAAGGTATAACTCAGGATCTGCTGTTAAGTTAGGCATGACGTGATATAAACCATATGTTGGTCTCAGCGTAATTTCACAAAGCAGGCTGTCTGAAATGCAATAGTAGTTTAGCAGAAAAAAGGGAGTATTTCTTTAACCGCCATAGAGATTTGCAGAATGGAAGGAAACACTGAAAACTCCTAAAAGATGTATTCCACAGAAACATCTTTTTCAAGTGAAAGCAGGATGGCTGTTGGCTCTCCCCACAGCCATAAAAACTAAGCAACCTACACTAAGCTACAACCAATAAGCAGATTTTGTAATTTGTGAAATTTATGCAAGGATAAGGAAGAGAAAGCAATCCAGAGGGTATCGAAGAGATACACATAAAGTGCAGTTGCAGTATATGCAAGGATGAAGATTCAAGGAAGTACAATTCAACATGCAGAGGTAACTAGGGATAACAGTAGAGACAGGGCATGATTGCTATAGGGGGAGAACATGGGGGGTAGTCAGATTCAGATCAGAAGAAATGGGAGGAACTGGCACTACTACTCAGTAGTGGGACAGGTATCAGGTGCAATTGCAGGTGTGGAGAGTGAAGACATGTAGAAGAAAGGAGAGTGAGCATTGGGAAGAGGCAGAGTGAATGTTTAGGGGAAGAGAGTTCCATAGTTTGGGGAAGCGGTAGGAGAAAACAGCCTGGCCAGCAAGGGATTTCCTTGAAGGGAGTGCAAGGGAGCGATAGCCAGAGCTGCGAAGGGTGTAGGAGGAAGGTGGGGGAGAGAAGAGAAAAGAGGTAGGGTAGGAAGGGGAGAAAGCCAAGCCAGTATTTAGAGGTAAAGGAGGTACAGAGGGTGAGACATCTGGCTTCAAGGGAGGGAAGGGGAAGGGAGGAATATTGGAAGCAGTGGTGGGCGTGGGGCAGGCAATCCAGAGCAAAGTGACTGAGTGAAAGAGGTGATCCAGTCATATGGGCCTGGTAATTTGCAATCCTAAGGCCCAGCGATACAGAGGCATGTGTATGATTGCCCATCATCACATCCAGCTTCCTAGATTCTTTATTAGGAGGTAAAGTATTTTTGTTTAGGTGCTCTAGACCTATCATGAGCAGCAATGATGACTACAGAGTCAGTTCTGGCTGCTTAGCATAATAAGATTTAGCAGATGGAACAGGATATTGCTTATCAGCCTTTCTGGGAACTGCAGCCAGTGAGTTTGATCTATACCATGCAGCAGAGGCAGCATCCTATAATGCAGGATATATAAGTGGAATTGTAATAGAGGGTGTGCAAGGGACCCTCAAAAATTCCATCAGGTTTCTTTTTGTGGAATCTTCATCTTACACAGCAAAGCCCATGGCAGCTTGCACTTGTTGCATCATAGCTTGAAAAGTGGGATCCTCAGGAGAAGACTTTGGTGTACGGACTACTGAGTTCTCATTGCAGGATGGGAGGGCAGACTTAGATCATGGTGCAACTTATTGTTCTCCCTCATATTCCTCTTTTAAAACCATGAGGTAAGGATTATATTCACCCTCGTCATCTCTATTGATGACAGGTACCGCCAATGCACTGGTGACACTGGCAGCAGCTGAGAAGAAGGAATCTGTGGCATGGTCGTAGAAGCCATCGACAAGGATTGCAGAGCATGAGGCCTCATTGGTGGATTAACTGCATGTAGTGGTAGTCCAAGCAGAATGGGTTTGATAATTTATGAGAATGACTCCAACACAGCCTGACAGTAGAGGTGCCCTGTAAAGGAGCCAAGACTACTTGCATTGACGGACTTTGGCCTGACAACAATAGGCATCCTACTGTCCATAGTAGGTATAGCAGTGCTCAAGCCAAGCCCCTGACCTTTCTGTCTTATTGACGGTTGGGAGTCTGTTGTTAATGCTACTGGAGCAGGTGATGACACAGTAAATTTACTATAGCTCAGTGGTGACCAGGACCTTGCCAGTGAACCAGATCTTTTTCTCTATATTTGTGCTTGTGGCCAGATGATTAGGAGGGCCGTGACAACAACTGTTCCCTGTCCTGCTCCTTCGACTTCGGTAGCCGTTCATTGACCAACGGTGAGGGAGACTCGGTGTTTGGGTCCTGTTCCATCTCCACAGCTCTCAAAGTTTTAGGAAAATAATTTTCTAGTGATTCCTTGCAGTGCCGCCTTGTGGCCTGGTTGAAGCTCTGGCAAACCCCACAAGTCCTCATGTTGAGATAGGTCCAAACAGCACACACAGACCATGTGTGTCTTCTTTGTAAATTTTCTCTGTGCACTTACAGTACTGAAATAAAGGCTCTTCCTTCTTCAGCGGCATACAGAGGTCACGAAATGAACTGTTAAATAAAAGAATAAATGACAATGGCTAATTGACAGCATTTCCATCAGCAAATCTGACAAGGATGATTGACAGGTGGAAAGGAACTGAGGAGTGATGGTGCCACCCACAGTTATATAGACACAAACAAAGGACAACATCGTGGGTGGCCCCTGGCAAGCCAAAATTTCCATGTGGTTCTAGGGCCTGAGGGTTATAGTTCCAAAGCTGTGGCCTAATAGAGGCGATATCCTCAAAGAAGATCTGTTCTGTCTTCATCAAGGATACCTCCTGCATCGGGCCACACCTCTGGAACGATGCCCAAGCAGGACACAAGGTACCCAGGGAGGAAGGAAAAGTCTGATATATAATCAAGACAGAAAGCCTTGCAGTACTGCGAGACCAAAGCCAGCATGTTTATGAGATATGATGTCTATAGTGCTTAGTGAAATTATGCGCAGAGCTCCATGTGGCAATAGCACATGTCAGCTGCAGAAACATTCTGAAAAACATAAAACATGGAAACAATGTAAGTGGTCATACCACCTGTAGAGTGCCCATGCATGGCACCAGGAATTTCCTTACCGTACTTCCTATTAGAAAATTCAATACAGCTGGCCAACCATTTGGACAGACACAGCTTAGACACAAGGCACTCTCTTTCCCAGGGGTGGACAAAACAAAAACTGAGAGAACTTTCTGCAGGCCTCCGTGCAATCAGTATAGAAATGTTGTGTTCTGTGTATATCAAGTGTATGGAGCAAAGCCTCACTCTTATTAGAATACTCTGGATAATATACAGGAATGTGCATGGTCTGATCCAATGTAAAATCAGGCCCCACCATAGGTAGAAAATGAGGATTTGTTCTTGTGGAAAATCAAATAAGGTGGCTCATGCAACAGAGCCTGAAGCTTGTAAATCCTACAAGCAGAAGTCATGGCAATCAAAAAAACAGATTATTCACCTGTAGCCGCAGACATAGTTCTAGTAGTGGTACATAGTTAACATCCAAACATTGGTAGCTCCACTGGAAGTGCTGATTTGTCAGAATGTCTTTAAGCTAAGCTCCTCTGATCACCCATGTGGTATATCCTGCAGCTCTTCCCCGTGACGGCAGGTCTTGCACTGTGGAAGCAGGTGTCCATGTGCCACTTGCCAGGCAAAGACAGGTGGGTGGTGTGAATGTGAACTATATACCACTCCTAGAAAGAACAGTTACATACTTACCCTAACAGCAGATCTTTGAGAGAATCTCTTCCCTTAGGCCTCACCTTTGGAACTATACCTGCAACAGCACTGGGATCACACAGAAACTTTGCTAGCCAGGGGGCCACCCATGACAATGTCACACGTCAGCGTCTACATAAACATGGGCAGCCCTATCTCTCCTCAATTCCCCATTGGAGAATGTGCTCAGAGGAATTTTCTTCTTGGAAAACCAGGAGATTATACCAGCGTCTCTGATACTAAGCAGACGCAGGTACTGGAGAAAGCAGCCATGAAAATTCCCAAGGCAGAATTGGATGCCAGATTCCCCTACAGCTGATACAAGGGGGAAGGAGGGAGGAAGGGACAGCATGGCCAACGGGAAGAGATTCTCTCGAAGATCTACTGTTACAATAAGTACATAATTGTTCTGTCTTCTTTGAGGATCTCTCTTCCCCTAGGCCACACCTTTGGAATGAGCCCAAGCAGTCCCAAAAGTTATTGGGAGGCTGGTGCAATCTGTTTATGACAGTAGGCCATGTAGAACAGCTAGGCCAAAGCCTGCATGTCTACAAGAAACAATGTCCAGACTGTAATGTTTATTATGAAATGGGTACTTAAAATGCTGGATCCTGAATGATTCTGAACTACTTTCAGTAGGGCCATTATCCCAGCACAACAGCCTGGCTGAAAGTACTCCCAGACAAACAGGCTCAGCATGCACCTTTTGAGCCATCCGCCTTAGATGATCATCCATCCACCTGTCTCTCTCACACACACACACACACACACACACACACACACTCTGTGGATCGCGCCTCATAAAAAAATGTCCATTAGCCCCTGATTGTGCGGCACATACTGTAGGTTGAGCAGCGGGGATTGCCTAAGCAGCTACAACTTACCCTTTCAGCCTTTGTAAAAGAATTACCTTGTGCTCGTCCTACTTTCCATCTGACAACAGAGGCTCTAGCCTCAGAAGCCATCCTACTGGCACAGCTTGCCTATCTTTTTTTAAATCAGGTTTTCCATTGACCAAAACTGGTACATGGCTTTGTCTCACAGCAGACCACACCAAGTCAAGATGGACCACTGGGTCAGACTGCAAAATACTAGCAATTTCTTATTTTAATCAAGAAAATGGGGCAAATAAATGGAGGAGCTGTCTTGCAACTGTAGTTATCCCTTGACCACGAGCACTACTTGCCTTAATCTTGACCAGCTGTCTCGCAGACCGCACACATGAGATGGACCACAAAAGAAAAACATTTTTTTTATTTTATTTGAACAAAAATTAAACAGGCTGGCTGTAGATTGCGACAAGTACCCACCGCTCCCATGATGTGA
The DNA here is from genome assembly GCA_016271365.2 of Neoceratodus forsteri. Classification (NCBI taxonomy): domain Eukaryota; kingdom Metazoa; phylum Chordata; order Ceratodontiformes; family Ceratodontidae; genus Neoceratodus; species Neoceratodus forsteri. The sequence goes on along the minus strand of CM028138.1, from coordinate 275,219,558 downwards.
CCAGGAATTGGCACACATATCTGGTACTGAAGCAGCTGTTCACTACTTCCATGAAAAGAAAACGCTGCTTAAATTATTGTCACCAGCTGGCTTAGTGGTGCGGAGGGTTGAGGTGCTGGATGCCATACCTTGCGCCACGCCGGTGACCCAGGTTCGGGAGTGAACTCGGGCCATCGGGGGTCGGCAGGGGCAGGAGAGGATTGAGTGTCCGGAGGATTGCTGTCCTCTCCTGGGGGGTTGGTGTGCATGCCGCAGTACCAGTGGCTCCTGGTGGTGACCGGGAGTGGAGTGACTTGCAACACGCTCTTTCAGGGTTGGAGGTGCAGCGGATGCCTTATGCATGAGTGCGAGAGCATGCCCTTCGCATGCAGGGTGTCACTGCACATCCGCAACCCCAGGGGCAACCATAAACAGGAAAAAGTCCTTGCACCTGGAGAGGTGAATGTGGGGTCAAGGACATCTACCACACCCACAGCCAGGTCCTGCCTGGCTGGTCGCTATGTCTCTCTTCCACTCCCCGGCCACTCTTTGAGATTATAGATAGAGCGCTGGAGGAGTTAATGGCAGTTCCACCCTGGGGGGCTTAGAACCAGCGGGTGGGGTGGTTGGTGGAGTTGGAGGAGAGCTCCCAGGAGCAGTGAAGCAGGCTCAGGGGGACCTCAGGCAAGGCGGGAAATGGGCATCCCCACACCCCACTGGAGGGAGGTCTAAGGAGCCAGTGAAGAGAAAGAGTAAACTGAGTTTAAAAAAAAATTTGTTGCCACCTGCTGGCAATGTGGACACAACACAGTGTCCAAATGGGACTTTTTTTTTTTTCCTTTTAAAGATTTTATTCAATATTTTGTATTTTATTTTGGCAAATAAAATATAGGTTTTAGTAATTTATTTATATAATGCTAATGGGGACCCATTTCACAATCACAATAAGGCACTCCTGGGGGTGCGTTATGGTGAGATAATGGCCTTTCTCGGGTGGTGGAAGCAACTGGCTTCACCTCGTGCTTCAACCCACCCAAGATGGGCCATTATCTCACCATAATGCCCCCCCCCATCATGCCTTATTGCTTAACTAAAGGTGTGCATGGTACTCCAGGTGGCTGCAGCACAGATGTCAGCCGCAGAGACATTGTTGAAGCAAACAGATGTGGCCATACCTCTCGTGGAATGACCACGAAGCGCAGCAGAAAGTTCCTTACCATACTTCCTATAACAGAATACAATACAATATGCTAGCCATTTGGTCAAGTATTGTTTCCAAACAGGTATGTCCTCTTTTCCAGGGGCAAATGAAACAAAAAGCTGAGAGGACTTTCTGCAGTCCTTGGTGCGTGCAGGATAGTATCTCAGGATTCTATGTACGTCCAAAGTGTGGAGCAATGTTTCACCTTGACTGGCATGCTCAGGATAATAAATGGGAAGGTGGATGGTTTGGTTTAATGAGAACTCAGACACCACCTTTGGCAAAAACATAGGATTAGTATGTAGACACCCTGTCTTAATGAAAAATCAAATAGGGAGGCTAACACATTAGAATCTGTAGCTCTGAAATCCTTCCAGCTGAAGTCACTGCAACAACAAAAAAATGCTTTCCATGAAAGGAAGCATATGAAACAACTCGTGTCTGGCTCAAAAGTAGCCAACGTAAGTTTCTCTCACACATAATTTAGCTCCCATGGGGGGAACGGATCGCAAATGGGAGGTTTCACCTGCAGGATATCTCTGAAAAAGGTAAAAGAACCCTCCAATTGGGCTACCATATGCCCATCAGTAGAGACACAGAAAGCTGACATACAGTAGCTGCCAGGTGCACCTTCAGTGAAGAATACTGTGGACCGGAGTCCGACAGTGGCAGCATGTATTCCAACATCTCATTAACCAGACAGGTAAATGGGTCCATATTCTTGGAAGTGGCCCACAAAGTGAAACACTTCCACTTCAAAAGAGTATGTGTCTGATGGAAGGCTTTCTGGCTGCAGCCAGTACATAAGCAACTTTTAGTGACACCCCAAATCATGCTATGGCTATGTCTTCAGGAGTCATGCTTACAGGTGCAGGGACTTGAGGTCCAGATGGACCACAGTCCCCCATGTCCTGTGACAACAGGCCTCTACACAGAGGCAAGGGTACTGGAGGCTCCACTGCTAGATGTTGCAGCAGCAGACACCATATTTGTCGAGGCAACAGATGTGCAATGAGGACGATGGTCACACCCTCCATCTATAGTTTTAGTAACACACTATTTTAATGGAATGGGAGGGAATGTGTACAGAAACCTCCCTTTCCAAGAGACTGACAACGCATCTAAGCACAAACTTCCAGGCCCTGGAGTGAGCAAGTAGAAATGTGACAGTTTTGCATTGTGTGGGGGTGCAAAAGGTCCAACTCTGGGGGCACTGTGGAGCCCAAGCAAGATGACAGCAAGTAGATAGTGCACTGTACAGCACTGGAACTTGAGAGACATAAAATAATTTTTTCGGTGCATTTACCAGTGATAAATAGCAACAGTTGTGTGGGAGAACCTACTTGACAAGATGGGAAACCTATGTAAAGAAAAGCAGCAGATTAATGGTGGTAGAGGGAAGAATCCAAGTGGGGCTCCCGCCATGAGGTCCACACTGCAAAACCAGGACGATGCAGTGGAGAGTTCCGGAGAGGAAACGCTTCATTCACTAGGTCTCAAAACTAACAGATTGATTTCATCTGTGGTAGGGCTATCCAACAAATTTGATAGCCTTACAAATCGTGTGACCAGTGTAGAATCTGTCATGGAGGCAGTGTCGGAGCGTCTGTGGAAGCCACGAAGTGGGCGGATGCGGCTATGGGTGCCATCACAAATGTAATCAAGGAGAATGGGCACCTGAGAACAAGACTGGAAACCCTGGAAAACCAGGCAAGGGAAATGAACATACAAGTATTGGGTCTACCGGAAGGCTGCGAGGGTGAGCACTTAATGTTGTTTATCCAGGAGTGGTTGTCACTGCAACTGGGCGAGGAAGCCATCACAAAAATTCAGAGGATTCAGAAAGCCTATAGGATAACACCCACAAGGAAGGCCTGACAATTCTGAGGCCCCCCGTACAGAGGTAGCCATAACTGATGGAGTTGGTACTAGGGACTATCTGTTGGCTCTGATCAAACAATGCAAAATGTTCCTGTGTAATGGACAAACAGTGCGATTATATCCTGATGTTAGCTTTGCAACCAGACAGAGAAGGAAGCAATTTGATGGCACCAGAGCTCTATTAAGGAAATCTGGCATACCCCACGGAATTATCTTTCCGGCATGTGCCCGCATCGCTCATTAGGGCAAGATTTATGTATTTTCCGACTCAAAGGACATGATTAAATGGGCCCAGAAACAAGCCCCACGGAGGGTAAGAGTCAAGGAAAGGGAAGAGGCATCCTCTGAAGATGACTCGTGAAGACACTCGGATTATTTCTCTCATGGTGGAGGTAATGGGTGGATGAAAATAGCCCTAGTGTAATAATAGATACTTGTAATCAGTCATGGCATAGAAAAGGGCAATAATACCCACTCAGAGCCTATGTGGACACTTATATTGTTAACTTTGGAGGTCGGGTAGACCCAACAGTTTAAGTTAAGAGTTTTAAAACAACAAAAGTCAAAATATTTAACTCTACCGGCTCGGTGACGCTGAGGGTTGAGGCTCTGGACGCCACACCTGGCACCACGCCGGCGACCCGGGTTCGTGTACGGACTCGGGTTGTCGGGGGTCAGCAGGGGAAGGAGGATTGAGTGTCCCAACGGATGCTCTCCTCCTTCAGGGTGGGTTACCAGGGGTGCTTAATGCACCCGACGTCCACGGGGGCCGATGGAAGCACAGACTCTCGGGGCACTGGTGGCTCCTGCATGGGGGGAGTCGGGGAGGGGAGGACACTGTAAGGCACTTGGCAGGCGTGCGTAAGCATGTTCCGCCTGAGCCAGCGTCCCCAGTGGGGGGGGGATAGAAGGGAAGCACAGAAAAAATGGAAAACCACCTCATCAGTCCTAGATGACAGCCGCTCCAGCCACCCAGTCCAGGAATCATGGGCAGACTCCACTGTGCAAGGTGCTCCACGGAGGGAGGAAGGTAGGAGTTACCAGGGGCACTCTAGGGCAGACTCAGTGTGTCGGGTGAGTGGCATGAGTGAGCGTGAAGGAGTGGAATGACGGGGTGATCAGGAGGATAAAAAGAGATTTAAAATAAATTAAACTCTGTAAAAAAGATCACTATAACAATGCTCCAAAATGATGGTTTAAGTTTGCATGTTAATAGCAGACTTTTGCTGGAAAGTTTGTTTAAATTCTATTACAAGTTCCATGATGCCTTATTAAATTAAGTGGCTACCATTCTTAATGACACACTATCTTAGGGAGACCGCACCATTGGTGCAAATATTAAAGAGCAGTGCATGGAGATTCTCTATTTCCTTGAGTTATAGAATTTAGGGGAGACAAAATGATAAACTTTTAAGGGCATTACCATGCCGCTCATGGGCTTATGACACAGCTGTTTGTACAGCGACAATTGATATCTAAATGTAATAGGATTACCCCTCATGGACGTAGCTTAAAGCAGTAGAGGTACTAATTGTTTGTATTAAGAGGAGTGTTGACCTCATTGTGCCCTGTATGCTAACATGTCATATCTAAGCTTGTAATATGTTCTTATATTGTTTATTTGAAACAATAAACATAAAGTTCAAAAAAAAGGTCCGACTCTGGATGCCTTCACCTTCTGAAGAGTTCGTCCACCACTGAAGTCAGCAGTTCCCATTCATGTATCTTGGACTGTGACCTGCTTAGCTGATCTGTTAAGATGTTTTGGGACACCTCGGAGATGCACAGCTGTTAACTCCAGACTGTGTTCTAGCGCCCAGTACCACACTTTCATCACTTCCCGACACAAGATAGAAATGAGTCTTTTCTTGTTTGTTTATGTAATACATAACACTGGCATTGTCTGTCTGCACTAGGAGAAGACCCAGAGTCAGATGCTCCTGGAAATCCTGGAGATTTTATAGAACAACTGTCATCTCCAGGACATTTATGTGCAGTTTGGCTTCTACCTGGGTCCAAGACCCTTGGTTCTAATAAGGGCTAAGGTGTGCGCCACACCTGGATCCTGATGCATCTGAGATGAGAATCTGAGTAGGAGTTTGGATTAAGAATGGAATTGCTTCAGTTCATCCACCACATCAGCGTGTTGCATAAATGGGACATGAGCACCTGTTGGTTCATGTCATCTATCGATTGGTCCCACTGCACTCTATCCATTGTGGAATCTACATATACAAGCAAGCCAGTCTGAGTCCCAGCAGGTACAGGCATATCTTGGCTGAGATATACTGACTGCTGCACACCAGCTGCGCTTGAGCCATGAGATGTTCTGTCCTGTCCAGGGGGAGAAACACTCTGCCCTGTGCTGTGTCCAGGACTGCCCTATATACAGCAACTTCTGGCAAGGGGATAGTACTGACTTTGGTACATCCACTGTAACTCACAGGTCTTTGAACAATTGTCTTGTACAGGATAGAGTGTGTTCGACCTGGCTCCTGGATCTGGTTTTCAATAGCTAATCGTCCAGGCATGGGAAGACAGAGACCTTCCCTGCAAAGGGTTGCTGCCACCCCAGCTAAGCATTCTGTAAGGATGCGAGGAACAGAAGACAAACCAAAGGGCAATACTCTGAACTGTAAGTGTTCTCCTTCTAGGAAAAATCTCAAGTACTTTCTGTGATGCTGTCTGATTTTGATATGAAGGTATGCATCCGTCACATCCAGGGAGCAAATCCAGTCCCGTTTGTAACAGGGAATCAGATTCTGCAGGGAGACCATACAAAACATCTTGTATTCTTTGTAGAAGTTTAGGTCTTGCAGGTGTGGCACAGACCTGAGCTATTCTGTCCATTTGGGGACCAGAAAGTATCTGGAGAAAAACACTTTGCCTTTCTGGCATGAAGGCACAGGTTCTATGGCACTTCTGGTCAGCAAGATTTGTACCTCTTCTTTCAACAGGGACAGATGTCCCGGGGGATAAGTTGAAAGAGACAGAGAATGCTCTGGAGGGGTGTCTAGCAACTCCAGCACATGTCCCTTTGCAGTTATCTCCAGGACCCACTCATCTGTAGTAATCTCCCTCCATTGTGTTAGACGAAGGAAGAAGTGACCCCCAACCACCACCTCCCACACCTGAAGTGGTTTGGGGGAGTTCTGCATGAGTCATGCTGAGCTGGAGGGCCCAGCACCACTGGCTTTGGAATGGGCTCCTGGGGGAGGGAGAGGTGCCAAGGCTCCACCACCCTTCCCTTGGTCCTGCTAATGGTAGTCTTGATGGCCACCTTTGACAGCAGGCTGGGAAAGGATCATCTACCTCTACCTCTTTCTCTACCACAAGTAGGGTACAGGGACTTAACTGACCACAGAGTCATTCTTGAGGTTTGTAGGCTTCTCAAAGCCTCTTCTACGTGAGAGCCAAACAGTTTGGTGCCTCTAAAGGAACCATTTAACACTGTTTGTTGCACATCAGTTGCAAACCCAGCCACTCTGAGCCAAGAATACCTTTTCATATCAACATCAAGGCAGTTGCCCTGGCAGATGCACTCGAGGCATCACAGAGTGAGCACAGCAGATCTTTGCTTATCTCAGCACCTGCATTTAAATTTTTCAGTAATTCATTCTTGGCTGTGCCTTCTGGAAGGGCCTGAGCTGCAGTCTGGCAGCTTTCACACGTTATTTTGATACTTGATCATGTGAGACTGATAGCTGGCAATAAGCAGCCCAGTGAGGCAGAGGCATATGTTCACTTGCTCATCACGTTCAGCCTCCTGGATTCTTTATCAGGGGCAGGGTACTCATATGCTTTGGTGCTCTGGATCTGTCATGGGCAGCCATGATAGAAATGTAGAAATATAGAATTTGTTGACAGATAACGACCGCTTGGCCCACCTAGTCTGCCCATTTCCCTATCTAACGGATAAGCTGCAGATCCTAGTTAATCAACAGCCTACTTCTTCATACCCCCCACTAGAACTGCTTTATGTCTGTCCCGTGCATTCTTGAATTCCCTCACTGTTTTTGACTCTACGACCTCCTCAGGAAGGCCGTTCCATGCATCTACAACCCTCTCTGTGAATAAATACTTCCTCACATTACCTCTGAGCCGCCCCACCCACCCCCCATCTTCAAATTGTGCCCCCTTGTTCTTGTACATCTCTTTTCTGAAAGATGCTACCGTCTTGGACTTTGTTGATTCTGCGGTACTTAGTTTCTATCATGTCCCCCCCCTCCCTCCTTTCCTCAAGGCTATACATCTTAAGCTCCTTTAGTCTTTCTTCATACAGCATGTCTTCTGGTGCTGACCCTGCACCATTTTGGTTGCCCTCCTCTGGACAGCCTCCACCCTACCTATGTCTTTGCAGAGATGGGGTCTCCAGAATTGTACACAGTACTCCAGATGTGGACCACAGAATCGGTTTCTGATTGGTTGGCAGCAGTAAGGCTTTGGCAGCAGGGGCAGGGTACTGCTTGTCAGCCTTTCTAGGGACAGCTGGTATGGTATTTGGCTTATACCAAGCTGCAAAAGTGGCATCCTCTAAGGCAGGATGAACTGGCGGTACAATGATGGAGGGATTGCAGGGCACCTCCAGAAACTCCATCAAATTCTTTTTAGAAGAATCCCCTCTTCTACTGCAAATGCCATATACAGTATGCATTTTCTGCATGACTGTCTAAAAAGTGAGGTCTTCAGGAGGAGATCTGGGTGTGTACACCACAGAATCCTCACTCCAAGAGGATACAGTGGAGCTGGAATGTGGAGAACATTTCTCTTCATAATCCTCCTCCATTATAAGGTCAGGATTATATTCTTCCTCACCATTGATGCCCCGATTGGCAATGGGAATGAAGGACCTCATTGTGGAAGCCGCATGTCTTTGCTCAATAGACTGTGTACCAGTCATGGGAGTCTTGGGAGTCAATGGGGCCTGCCATGTAGTAACCACGGTCCACGGCAGTATGCACCGTATAGTATCTGAAAGCGATGCCAGCACTGCCTGTGCATTGACTATGCCCTGGCCAGGGGTCGCAACCGCTGGTCTTAACAATGGACCTGCTCCCATCGATGACTGCAACATACCATCTGTAGTAGGTACGGTAGTGCCTAACCAAGCCCCATGGTGTCTGGATGACAGTCGGGAGGCTGCCATCACCATCACTGGGGTGGATGCTGACGACGCAAGTTTAGTGGGTACAGACTGCAGCAACAACCTGGACCTCATGGGGGAAGCTGATCTATCCTTATGTTTATGCTTATATCCTGTTGATGACCATTCTTTTTCATGGTCTTTGGACTTTAGTGACTGACTTGGTTGATGGGAATGGCAACACATCTTTCTGACCCTGAGCTTTTTGCATAACTGCTAGAGTTTTTTTTCTAAGAAAAACTTTGAGCACCTTTTTTTCTGCATCACCTTGTTGCTTGACTGATGCCCTGGCAAATCTCACAAGTCCTGACATTGTGAGAGAGGCCTAAACAGCAGACACACACGTCATGGTTGTCATCCTTGTATATTTTTTCACCACACTTGCAGTTCCAGAACAATGTCATTGGTTTTTGCAGCATACTGTAGTTGTCAGTATCACTAAATTATTGATTACTTTATATAAAAATGAATGATGACAGCTAGGCATATTCGTTTCCACAGCAGGTCTACAAGTACAGTCGATGGTGGGAAAAGAACTGAGGAAAGATGGGGCCTCCCACATTTATGCAGACTCTGATACGTAACGTCATCAAGGGTGGACCCAGGCTAGCAAAAGTTTTCATGTGGTTCTAGCACTAGCACATATATAGTTCCAAAGGTGTGGTCTAAGGGAAGCAAGATCCTTGAAGATCTATGGTTACAGGTGAGTAATCTACTTTTTTAGGGATGTAGATATAGTTTTCTATCCACACATCGGCAGACTTCCAGCAGTTCTTTAGGAGGAGAGGCAAGGCATGCAACCCCTACTTGGCGAACAGAAATTGAAGAACCGAGGTCCCAAATGCAGCATCCAGATGAGAATCTAGGTCAGTGCTGCAATGCGAGATGGAGTGTGCTGACTTCCAGGTGGCAGCCTTGCAGATCTCCTGGATAGGAATGTCCCTGGAAGCAGTCACTGAGGCAGCGGTTTGTCTGATGGAATGAGCACTAAACTCAATGGGAGGCTCCCTACCAGTCAACCTATAGCAGAAGTTGATGCAGGATGTGATCCACCTGCCAATCGTCCACTTTCCTGTTGGTCTGCCAGGTGCAGTTTTAGTATATGTTACAAACAGCTGACAAGCCTCACCCCAAATTCCAGCTATGCATTCTACATAGCAAGAGAGCACCCTCTGCAGGTCCAGAGTATGAAGCCTGCAGTCAGCCTCCGAAGATGGGTTGGTAAAATATATCGGATGGTTCATCAGCTAATTTAGGTAGAGCTCTGACACAACCTTCGGGAGGAACTTCGGGTAAGGGTAAAGGACGACCTTGTCCCTGCAGAAGACCAGATAAGGAGACTCCACCAAGAGCGACTGATACTCATAGATCCTTCTAACTGATATGATAGCCACCAAAAAGACCTTTTTGCATGATGGATGCGACATCTCACATCTGTGCACAGGATCAAATGGCTTGCCCATGAGTATAGCCAGTACTGAGCATGAGCATAGCTGGTACTCAGCAGCAGGTCCCATGATGGTAGTGGAGGTTCACGCACCAAAGGGGACAGCTGGTCCAGGCCCTTAAAAAAAGCACCCAACCACCTTCTCCTGGGCCACTGTCAACATACCAGCTTGTGCCCGGTATTTGGAGATGGCTGCCAGGTGCACTTTGAGGGTTGTAGCTTACAGCCCAAGCTAGTAGAGGGACCAGAGGTGCTTGAAGATACTAGCAACAGGGCAGGAAAGGGAATCAAACTCCTTACCCTGATACCAAAAGGAAAACCGCCTCCATTTAAAGACGCAGCGCTGGTGAGTCGACTCTTTTTCGGGAGGCCTCCACAATGCGGAGCACACCTTCTGAGATACCCAAAGCCTGGAACTGTAACCACTCAAGAACCAAGCTATGAGGTTCAGTGACTAAAGTTCCAGGTGCAGGATCTTCCCCTATTATCTGGTCAGCAGGTCTGGGTGAAGAGGCTACTGCCACGGAGGCCTACTGCTGACGCTGAGGAGGTCTGGGTACCAGAACTGCTGTGACCAGTTCTGAGCCATCAGGATCATCTGTGCCTTGTCCTTCTAGGTCTTGACCACCATCTTGTGGTTCTAGGGGGAGGGAGGAAAGGCGTACATGAGGCTTGGGGTCATGTGCCTTGTGAAGGCATCCCACAGCAGTGTCCCGGACTGTGGAGGTGGACACAGGACAGCTTCAGTTACATGTTCTTCCAGGAGGCAAACAGGTCCAACAGAGGTGTGCCCCCACAGTGAGAACAGATAGTCCACCACTTTCTGATGCAGGGACCATTCATGTGACATCTTTCCCACCCAGCTGACTGTTTTGGTGATGTGAATCGCCAGGAGAGGGGAACACCCTGCCAGAGGAAGTGGTGGGGGCTGAAACAATCACGGGATTTAAGAATGCATGGGATAGACATAAATGAATTCTGGAGGTCAGGGGTAAGGGGCAACAGACTTCTAGGAAAACAAACTGAACTTACAAGCTCAAATGGGCAGACTGGGTGGGCCATAGGCCCTTATCTGCCGACACTGTATGTATCTATGTAGGGTTCAGGGGCGGAGAGCCTCCCAACAAAAGGGAAGAGAGTGTGTACTGCCCTGTCTGTTCAGGTAGAATATGGTTACGGTGTTGCCCATCCAGACTTGCACAAACTAAACCCTGACCAAAGGAGTGAATTCCATCAGAGCTAGCTGCACTGCACGTAGCTCCAGCAGACTGATGTCATGATGGGACTTCATGGTGAACAGAACCTGTGGGCCCCCAGCGCTGAGATTACTGACAGCCCAACTCTCACTGTAGGTGCTGGATCTACCTACGGGCACACTGGACCACACTGATGCAGGATGCCATGTACACCAGCAGCTGCAGGAAGTCCTGGCCAAGGCATACGACCCCAACCTGAAATGATTGAGCAAAGGAGGTAAGATCCAATGCCCGGTCCACAGGGAGGAGGGCCTTGACCTGCAGATAGTCTAGCTCTGCCCTGATGAAGTGAATCATCAGCAAGGGGAGCAGTTCAGTCTTGGCTGGGCTGACCATGAGGCCCAAGTCTGCAGGGCTGGAGGGCCAGATCCCTGGACCACTCCACAGCCTCCTTGGATGGCCCGCCAATCAGCCAGTCATCCAGGTAGGGGTAAACCCTGATGCCTGGTGCCACAGGAAGGCTGGCACCACTGCACTGCACTTGGTAAAGACCCTGGGCACAGATGAGAGGATAAGAAGCATGACCTGGAACTGACAGAGAACCCCTTCTGCATGGTACTAACAATGGTACAGATGGACTGGGATGTGGAAGAACACATCCTGGAGGTCCAGGGAGCAGAACCATATGCCCTGCTCCAGGGATGGTATGCTTTTGTTCACAGTGACAATCCTGAAGTTACACTGAGATCGTGCTGATCCAGTATGGGGTGCCATCCCCCATCCATTTCAGGATCAGGAAGTACCTGGACATGTACGCTTGACTTGCCAGGGTATCTGGGATACTGGCTATAGCCTCTTTTACAAGCAGCTAAGCAACATCCTCACTGAGGGCAGACAGCATGCCCTGTGACACCAAGGACTCTCTCAGAGCATGGGATCAGAAATGCTGGAGCCAAAAAAAAAAAAAAAAATCGAGAAGCAACTTTCTGCCTACCACCTCTAGTACTCACTTGTCCGTAGTAATGATAGACCAGTGAGGCCAGAAGTTGCATAGCAGACCCCTCACTGGAAGCTGGGTCAGGGACTGGACATGCAAGAGGATGACACCCCACAATTTATCACTGGGCATCCTTGGAGGGGAGCACCATCCACTGGGGCCTGAGGGGCACCCCTTTCCCTACTATTGCCCCTTTTAGGCCCCTGGCTAGAGAACTTGGCCCTGGGGCACCATGCTTGGTATTGCCTCTGCTTGGGCTGCTACTGCCAAAGTTGTAATGGCTGAAAGGATCGAAACTGAAAAGCCTTCTTTTTTGCTTTCTGGGCCTTCAGGTCCTTCTGGGATGAAGCCACAGAGTCCAGGGTGGCACTGGACTTCTCAATACTTGTGAGATGATCTTTCACCCCTGGGCCAACCTGGTCATGCGTAAGAAAGGGATATCAGTCAGCTTGTGCCAACTGTCCGCGTAACGGTGGAGAGCCTCAGCCAGGCCCTGCCATGCATTGCGACAAACGCTGGCATGGGCACAGGAGTTGCCCATGTCTAAGGCCATCTGGCCTGGTGTTTACCCAGAGCTTGACCCTGGTCTCTGACCAACTTCACCGGCAACTGCTTGTCAGCAGGGAGATGAAGGAGGACATTATCAAACACTCCCAGCAGGGAATGACCAAACTTGGCCATCATCAAGGAATACAGTACAAGTCACATTAAACTGCTCCTTAGCTCACTGCTTTTACATTTTTTAAGTGCTGCTAATGCAGTGCTAACAATTTTAACTCTCAGCTGTTTTGCAACCAGTAAGGAGCTCACAAGCAGTGCACATGCAACACTTTCGGATAATTCCTTCAGCTCAACAACAACATTTATCCAATGCATTGATTTCTCACTCACTGCATTTGACGGTACAGTACAGTACTGCATACTACTGTTCTGTAATGGAGAGTTGAATATTGTTTTTTTTTTGATTGCTGGTTTCTACAGTACTGGTAATTAAAGGAATAATAAAGTTTATGTAAATAAGCAACATTTATTTAAAAGGTGATGTGTAAAGAGTTTTGAGAGACAAAAAAACAGCACAGCACTGTAGTGATTGTTTGTTTTAACATAATTCTACAATACTGTTTAGTACAGGTACAGTACTGTATCTTAAAATTGGTTTACTGACCCAGGCATACTGTACATTGCCTTGGGCCAGTGACAATTACACCCAACTTTCCCTCGTCTTGCCAGTGAAAGCGCAAGTATGTAAATGGGAGTGGAAGTAAAAGTGAAATAAGAATTCACACCCCACATAGTTTTTTCAATACTATTTATTAGCATCAGTACCATTTTAAAATGTTCTGGTACTGTATGTAAAGAATGGCCATACAGCCCCATTAGTGTGCTGTATACTTTTCAAAGCCTTTCAGTTCTGTACACTACTGTAGCTTATAATGACGCTGTGCAGAGCAGCAATTCCTTACATTCAGGAGCATCTAAAAAGGTGAGCGTTCATTAAAAATATTTTTCCGTGTTAAACCTCTAATCAGGGGTTTATCCTTAGGATGGTGGGATTTTCAGTTCATTTTTAAGTCACACATTATTCATTTTTAAGTTAACCTACAGGTGCGGAGTTCCGTTTTCTGTATGCCTACTGTATTGTGCACTTACTAAGAGCACAGGGATATTTTGCAAAGAATACTGTACATATCTTTTTTATAGTTTTTATTTTTTTTAGTTGTTTAACCAGGTATAGCACACTAAGCTGAAAGCTTTTTTACAGGAGCGACCTGGGAGCACAAGGAGGTTAAGTGACTTGCTCAGGGTCACACAGTATGCAAGTGGAAGCTGTGGGATTCAAACCCAGGTCTGATCTGCTGGATGTCACCAAATTTGCAGCTCAGAGCCTTAGACCACTGCGCTATACTGCCTCCTTTATAGTTTTAAGAAGGTGCTAGAATTTGGTGCCAGTCTTTTGTTGACCCGGGATTTCTACAGTATATCAAACTGTGGCACCAGTGATTCTTTAAAGTACACTACTGTACAGTATTTACTTCTTTGGACTGCGAAGCACAGTACTGTACTGTACAGTTCAAATGTAATGAAAAGCTTTAGCAGATTTTAATCAATGCATTTCACTATAAGTTGCAGCTAAATAGAAAGTCTTAGCAAACTAAAATAAAACTTTTTATTAGTTCACTGAAAAACATAGTTAAGCTATTATGAAACTCATTAAAAAATGCTAAACCAATGAGATACAGGAACAGTTTAATGACTTGTACTATACCATGCATGACAGAGACCAAGCAAGAAAGCGGTGTAGATAGACTTTCTTGGCCACATGGGCAAGCTTCTTCAACCCCCTGTTGGGGGGGGGGGGACTTGTCTATGTCCCCATGGTTTCTGGACTTCCAGAAAGCAGAGTCAGGGAACAGACTCTTAGCCAAGGGGTGGTCTGAGAACCCATAAAGAGTCAGTAGGAAGCACGTAGTTGAGGATCATAGGGGCTAAGGGTGCCAGGCAGGGATTCTGGATGCTGCTAAAGCTCCAGGGCTAGTCCCATAATGACCTCGGCCATGAAAAAGGTAACCTCCGGGATTTGTCCCTATCATGATGTCCATGAATGCATACTTATCCCTTTCTAGGGGTGCAGATATTGTTCTCTTATCCACACTTTGGCCATCCCACTAGAACAATGTCACTGGCCAGATGTTTTAAGCTAAGCTCCTCCCAGCACCTGGGTTGTATATTCCCTGACTCTGCACCATGACACAAGATCTTTCTTTCCACACTGGAAGAACAGGTCACCTCCTTTTCAGCTCCCACTTAGATTTACCTGTGCCATAGTAGAACTTTATCTTCGAAGTTTTCATTACATCTTTCGTTTATCACTATGCTGTGTTTTCATGAACTGTAATCTGCTTGTGTGGAAATGTTAATGTAAATTGTTATTTGTTCTTGTGAAATGTAACCTCCTGGGTCATACCTGAAAATAGGCACGCTGCTGTCTAGTGTACTTACCCAGTTACCAAAAACCAAATAAATAAATAAAGTCTCTGGTTCCTTCAACTCCCTCCAATGAATGACAACCGAGCAACAGAAGCCAGGATTCAAATTTTGTGTGTGGTTCTAGCAGATGTCGGTCACCAGTCTGCACAATACATGTGTGTACTGATTGGGTTGGTAACAAGACGTGGTTGAGTGCGGCCTTTGCAAAAGCATGTTTCCAGAGTCCCTCATGGGCAGGAAGCTCTGGCTTTCACTGGGTCGGCCTTTGATGCGGAATCCAAAGGACTGCCCTAACCACTGCAAGAAGGCTTTAGTTGCAGTCGGTCGGATGACCAGCTTGTGGCCCTTCAGGCGGAGTGGCAGCTGCCACAGCGGGCATTTCCTTGGTCTTGGCACTGTTCCCCAGGTCCAGCATCAGAGGGTGATTCACCAGAGAGTTTTGAGATATGTGTTTGACCCACCAGGCCTTGGGGGGGAAAACCTGTCCAAACTGGTATTAAAAGCAAGTATAGCAGGTGTTGGTCATGGTACCAGGAGTAATCAAGGTCCTCCTAGTTCCTTGACTCACCCAACTGCTCGATGGCTGTTGTGTACCTTTCGGCTGGGAGGCAGGTCAGGTAGGTCAAGGGCTCTTCGGTTCCCCTTCAAACTAGTCAACTTTGACTCTGGTGGAGCAAGCCACAAAGATCTTTCTTGAGTCTGTCGACCAGTCAGATGAGGCCGAGGATTCAATCTCACAGATCCTGTGGTCCCAGATTTCACCCAGGAGGACATGGTCCAATCAGTGTCCCCGTCCGGGCCTCAAGGGAAGCAGCCTCCACCAGAGGTCAGGTCATCTGCACCCCTGTTGCTGAACATGGGCAGGCACATGGTCTACAGCAACCTGCCAGAGGCCCTTCTTGACATCGACAGTCTGGTCGATTGTCAAGGTCAAGGTGTTCCTGTTATCAATTCAACTCAATTGGCAGGCATCACCATCAATGTTCCTCATCCTCCTCATCCTCAGGTGAAGACAGGCATTGCCGCAAGATGTACCGGTGCGACAAGGCGCTCCTCTGGCAACAGTGGACCATTGCAAGGCAGGGTAGGGCTCTACTACCTGAACATTTGGTCTCCTGGCCATTGCCAGTGGTACCCCCACCAGTCCACACCATGCAGGTGCAACCCACAGCTGATTCTTCACCTCTCTGAGTGGAGCCACCACCACCGGAATCAAAGGTGGGTGCTCCAGCTAAGGAGGCCGACTAGTTGCCAGTGAGGATCACCCTGGGAGAGGATGCCCAGCAGGTCCGTGGTGAGAAATGGCAGAGGGTCATCTTTGAGGACCCTTGGACCACTCAGATCTTGAGTCAACAGCATCCCCTAGGACTTCCTTCCTTGACTGTGACTCAGTCAATAAACTTTCCACTGAGCTTGGCCCAGTGTTCTTTGGGGTGCTTCTCCAACTCATCTCAGAGACCATGTCAATCTCACTTGAATCAGTCCAAAAGAGGGCTAAGTACCTCCTCACAGACATTTTCTATATCCCTAGGGTTGCCTTCCTGGTGGCTGAGACCATTTTAAGACTGGCCCTGGAGCTTTGACAGCATTCTGCCTGGCACTCTCTGCCCATATGGTCTGCAAGTATGCCGTCCCCATGGGTTCCCTTTCGGGGTTTTTTGATCACCCTTCTGCGGAGGGGTTGGTCATGGATTCAGTGTTCCGCAAATTTGGATACGGGGGGCGGGGAGAACACATGACAAGCCTCTGGACATGGAGTCTTGTAAGATTGACCACACAGCTGAAAAAGGTGGATGCTGCAGCATCTCTGGGTGTCCATCAGGCTAGCTATGCCACGACAGTGACCAACTTCGATCACTCCCTGATGATGGTCTTCAATGCAATCCTCCCTCATCTGCTAGCTGATAGGCAAATGGTGGTGACAGCCATTAGAGACCAGGGTCAAAGGGTCAATTGCTAGCTAAACACCAACTCCAGATGGCCTTGGACATGGGCAACTCATGCGTCCATGCCATGGCAGCAGTCATCTCTGTGCATTGTAGGGCATAGCTACATCTGTCCACCTTCACTGCAGATGAACAACACAAGCTGACTGATGTCCCTTTTTTGGGCACTGACATATTTGGCCCTGGATTAGAAGGACATCTCACCTGCATCGAGAAGTCCAATGCCTCTCTAGATTCTGGGACACTGTCCCAGAAGATCCAGAAAGAGAAGCCTAAGAAACTGGCCTTCCAGTACTGATCCTTTCAGTCACAGCCTCCTCTGCAGTATCTCTAGCAGGAGAAAATCCAGGCCTGGTACCCCAAGCCCAAGTCTGGAGACCAGGGTCTGAAAGACGGGCAGGGGTAGTGGTGCCACTCCAGCAGCAGCTGCCAGTGCACCCCCCAAAAAAGCTTCTTAGTGATGGGTTGGGGTGTTGTCTGTCCACCCATCCTGTCCCTGCCTGCTCTTCTGGTTGGAGGTCGACTTCAACACCTCTTATCACGTTGGTCAGCTATCACAATGGACAAGTGGGTGTTGGACGTAGTGGGCAGAGGATTGTCTCACCTTACTGCCACCATGCAACTTGAGAGTCCAGGGTGTTGTTGAACATGCTATTCACCCTTCAGGTGGAAACTGCTCAGCTGCTTGCAAAAAGGGCAATAGACCATGTCCGGGATGCTCTGGCCAGTCAGGGTTATGTGTCTAAGTACTTCCTGGCACTGAAACAGATTGGGGCTGGCACCTCATATGGGATCTGCACAATCTGAACCAGTTTATGTGGAAATGTAAGTTTTGGAAGGTCACTCTGCATCAGATTACTCTATCACTGGAGTAGAATGTGAGGTTCTGCTCCTTAGATCTCAAGCATGTGTTCTCTCACATTCCATTTCATCCATCCCACCACCATTACCTTTGGTTTCCAACAGAATGACTCCTGTACCAGTCCCAGGTCATGCCCTATGGCCTCTCTTCAGTGCTCAGGGTCTTCACCAAGTGCATGGCAGTGGTAGCGGCTTACCTGCAGCACTTTGGGGTCAGAATGTACCCCTACCTGGACAACTGGCTAATAGCCAGACTGTAACCCCTCACCCCTGCCTTTTTAGCAAAACGACAGGTGGCATGCTGTTGAAGCTGACAACAGTACCTGGTGGGGACTGGGTTCGGGGAGGATGAGGTTACTCGGCACAGGGGACCTAAGTTTGGCTACTCTGCACAGGGGCACCCAAGTAAATCCGAACACAGGAAGCAATAACTGTAATGTCCAGAACCAGGAATGGGATTCTTCAGTGTGGCTTTTATTCACATCCAAGCTGAACAAAGCATAGACGGACCCCCACAGGGCTACATTCCTGGTAATGCAGATTAGAGACAACAGAACACTTTATCACTGTTTCCAGCCCTCAGGCTCTGAACCCACCAGGCACACAACCGGTTGCCGCAAGCTTAGGGTACACAACCACAACTTGGCCCCACTGCGGGTTTTCTCACTGGCCCGGCTCCCCGCCCGGCCACTTGATCCGTGGTCCATTTGGGAATGAACTAATTATCCTGTTGTAGCTCCCAAACCACACTAGAGCCTTCGACTCCTAGAGGGAATTTTCCTTCCAATCCCATGTCTGGGTACTTCCCTCATCACTGGCCAAGTGCCTGAGGTAAAGTTGAAATCCACAGAGTAAATCCGTAGAGGTGAACCTGGTCACTAAAGATGGGGGGTCTCCCACCTCCAGCTCCCACAGCCCATACCCGGCCATTTCTCTGGAAACTAAACAATTCCTTTACTGAAAACTTGCAAATGTAGATTCTCGGGTAGACGTCTGTCACATCTCCTCTACATATCATTTTGATCCCAACAAGCTCTGGACTTGAACCTACTTTTACTTGTTGCTTAGCCCATTACTTTGGGCTTTCCACTCTCTCAGTAGTTCAGTCCCCACATTGTCACACAAGTCCCAGGGTGAAAAACATAGGCCCTTTCAGGAAGAGCAGACACTCACCCTCCGGTTGCAGGTGCCCCACAGGCGACTCACAAGTCTTCTTGTTCCCCAAAAGAACTCTGGAACAAACAGGCAGCTTCTCCATTATTAGCAGAACTAGAGGGTTGCTCCAGGAATTTGCAGGAAACCCTTTCCTGTCCTCATCCTGGGGGGGGGGGCACTGAGACCTGAAACAGCAGCCTCCACCACTTCAATTATCCTCTGTGTCTCTCTTTTGGTGGAGACACATACCCTTTTTACCTAAAAGTAGCCCTCTGTCAGGGCTGAGGCTCCTGGAGCCTACACTGAGATGCTGTGCTGCTTCCTCAGCAAGCTCCCAACACCAACTCACCTCAGACTCTGTTCGAACTTCCCAACATTCTACTCCAAACTCCCTTGCTGCAGATTTCATTGTGGAGCTGCGATAGTTCTATGGTGATGTCATCCCTCAGTCTCAGCTGAGACTGAGAACAGAGTGAGACAGTGTGAAACCCATTTAACTTGAGTTTCACAAGCTGCCTTCCCTGCCTACCACTAGGTCTTACTGGGATTCTAGTAACCCCGGGTAACAAGGGGGTTACAAGTCCATCCAGAGAGGCTGTGGAGACTTGCTGAGACTTGGGCCTGTTGATCAACCCGAACAAGCCCAAACTGGTACCGGAGCAGGTGATCAAGTTCTTCAGGGCAGAAATAGACTCCGTACAGGCCAAGGCCCTTCTCCCTGTGGACCAGGCACTAGATCTTACCACCTTTGCACGATCATTTCAGGTTGTGCTCTTGCACCCTGCTTGGGATTTCCTGAGGCTGCTGGAGTACATGGCATCCTGCACCAGCATGGTCCAGTGGGACCGCTGACAGATGCACCACCTCCAGTGGGAGTTGGGCAATCAGTGGTCCCAGCACCTAGCTGGTCACAGTGAACCAGCCAGTGTGGAATGCCACCCAGTGGTGGCTAATCCCAGAACGCCCAAAGGAAGAAATCCTATTTGTCTGCCTGGAACTGACCATCATACTTCCAATGGATATGTCTCTGGTGGGGTGGGGAGTGCACCTGGATGATTGTGCTGAGAGACTTAGGAGTGCAACCAGAGGGTCATCTGTCTCAGCTATCTGCAGGATCTGGTCTAGGGGATCCGGATGAGCCTAAGGGGGGGGCCCCACCAGAAGAGGATCCAACCAGCTGAATGCCAGTGATAAGAGTTGCAAAGTGACCAAGAGGCTGCTAAAAATCAAGGCACCAAATGGATTTCCATTAGATCTACTCTGGTCTGTTGAATTTTTTCTACCTTTGAGAAGGTTGGCAGTGATACACAGGTGGGAACTACTGTGCTGTGTTGTGAACAGCTCTGACTTACCTGTTACAAGATTCATTTTGATTTTAAACTTCGAAGCATTTTCAACAGGTCCGGGTGAGAGTTGGGCCTGCTAGGAACTCGTCTTGGACAATTGCCTCAGAGGTGGGAGCTCTGTGGAACTCTAAACTTCTACTTGGACATTATTTTAAAATTATATACTGTTGAAAAATTCTAATCTCTGTTGCTGCTTAAGCTCTAGTTTTTGGGTATATTGTATCTAGGTAGGGGTGGGGAGGACTGGGAGTGTGGCAGTGTGTGGTTGTGAGTGAGAGTCGGATAGTAAAAGAATTGTGTTTAGTTTGGTTAGTGTATAATTGTTGTTACAGGGTTGAATAGGACCCTGTCTCAGTTGTTATGGAGAGTTTGAATGCAGGGATCTGTTCTGTTCTTTCCTTTCCTGTTTCTTGTCTGTCTGGTTGTGCAACCAAATTTTCTCGTAAGACCTAGGATTTGATCACCCCAACAGTCTCGCAATTCTTTGCCTCTCACTGTCTCTCAGTCTTTCCTTACTGTTTCTGTCTTTTCCTACCTTGCATATCTGCAGGTATAAAAATATATGCAAATCATTATGTGGAAATGTAACTGATATTGGGATCCCTTTGTTTAGAAATTATATAGTGTTACTGTTGAAATGTATATAATTATAGTTTGAGATGATTGCAAAAAGCTACTGGGAATGCAAGAAGTTAACCTGAGAGCAGTTTTTAAGCCCTTTTTCAAAAGAGCTGTGGAGAAGGGGCCTCAGTTCTGGGACATTGTCTTCTTGCTGCACCTGCCTGAAACATACAAGAACAATTTTAGAAAAAAACAGAATGCTTTTTAAGAAAGGGGGGTTGTAAAGACTTAAAAGAGAGAGACAGCTGCAATGTTTTGGGAGAGACAGACACAGACTCCCAGAGATTGAAGGAAAACTCTGATGGATTTTCTCTGTTTATTCTGCCTTTGTAAATAGTTATACTGAACAAGTTTATTTGTTTATGTTACTGATAGTATTAATGAGCACTTTTTGCGAATTCTACAACTGCTCCTGGTTTTTCCTATGCTTCCTGACCTGTGCCTCGATGACAATTGTAAGGGGTTGGGCATTTGATATAAGGTAAACTGTATGTGTGTGGACAGATTTCTGAGGAATGGGATAACTGGTGGGGTGTGGGGTTTGATTTCTTGATTGGTTTCATATTGTATTTATCTGATTGTGTATTTATTAGTTGTGGGATTGAGAGGATAGTGGATTAGTATTTAGTGGAGTTCTGAGTGTGAACATCATGTGTCTGGGAGAACGAGGTGGTCTGGGGTGGGCCAGGATAGTGTATGGGGTGTCCCTGCTACGTGATCTGTGGCCCTTTCTCAGCCTCCCTGCTTCTACCACCATAGTACACTGGTGTCGGAAGGTCAAGATCGTGAGGTGCCGCGTTGATCATTTGTGGCAGAGTACCCCGTGCACCTCGAAGGGGGCAGAATCGAGGTTGTTGGGTGCAGGAGGTGCCCCGGGTGCCATTGAACCATGGAGAGAGGTGAGACACATTTGGTTCTGGTGCCTAGGGTTCCTGCCAGACTGAGTGGGCAAGTGACTAAGAGGGCTACACTGTCCACTAATCCTGAGGGCAGTGTTGTGCAATGCCAGGTCGATCAGGAACAAGACCACTGTTATCTCAGACTTGATTTCCTTGGTCAACCTGGTTTGCTTCACCGAGACCTGGCTGGGGCATGATGCTGGCCAGGTTCTAGCAACTGCCATACCCCCCGGGTATTCGGTGGTACACTTCCCCAGAGTGGAATGGCCATCTGTTTTAGATCCAAGCTCAACTTCTCTGTGCACTCAGTGGGAAGACCAAGTTCATTTGAATGTGTGGCCGTACATGGTGGTGCAGGCTGCAGGATTCTCCTGATCTACCTCCCCCCTTGGGCGGCGGGAGAATTCCTACAGGAGGTGGCCGATTTCATCATCGGTGAGATGCTGGCATCCCCCGTTGTCTAGTTTGGGGGGATTTCAACATCTGGGCCAATGACAAGTTGTCCAGGCTGGGTTCCAACCTCCTTCAGACTATGTCTTCTCTGGGCCTGTCGCAGGAAGTTTCCTCTGTGACACACCAGGACGGTCACATGTTGGACTTGGTTTTCTCTCTGGGGCTTGAGGTTACTAACCTCAAGACTGATCAGGTCATCTGGTTCGATCGTTGCACAGTGGAAGTTTTGCTCGGGGCCCCCCCCCAAGAACCCTCCCCCTGCAGAGATGGTTAGCTATCACCCTTTGAGGGGTTTGACCTCAGAGGGATTGCTGGCAATGGCGGATCTATCTAGTGTGGGCAGTGCATGCATAGAGGGTTCAGACGAAGCAGTCGCCTCCTATAATAGGCTGCTGACTGCAGCGCTCCACTCTCTCGCACCAATCTATGTACGACCCAAATCCTCTCAATTGAGGTCCCCCTGGTTTGATGGTGATAAAGATTTTAGGTTGGAGGTTGGAGCACTACTGGCGAAGGATGGGCCTGGAGGTGGATAAATAGGGTCTGCGCACTCACTATTGTGAGTACCAGGGGGCAATCACCCAGAAGAAGGCAGAGTTCCTGTTAGGGGAGATTGCTGCCAGGAGGAATTGACCAACAGTGCTTTTTCAGACTGTGGACAGGCTCCTAAACCCAGCCTGTCTACAGCTGAAGCAGACTTTTTCCAGCACTTTATGTAAAGAGTTTGCTCGATTCTTCTCAGACAAGGCGTCCACCATCCGGCAAGGGATTCCTCCAGTAGGCCCTACGGAGGCCAACAGTGGTTGCCTTGGTTGTCCGGAAAGCACTCTGCTTAGTTGGGGGGAGTTTAAGCCTATGGAGGCATCAGAAGTCATTAGGGTTGCATCCAAGCTGAAGCACACTTATTGTGAACTGGACCTTGTACCAATGAGTTTCTTAATAGAATGTGTTGATTTCCTTGGCACAGTGTTCTTTATCTGAGGGGATTTTCCCCGATGCCTTGAAGGAGGCATTGGTGCATCCCCTCCTGAAAAACACATCTTTAGACCCTGACATCAAGGCGAACTACCATCCCATATCTATTCTCTCATTTTAAGGGAAGATTGTTGAGAAGGTGGTAGCACATTAGCTGGAAGAGCACCTCTTGACCTTTGATCTTTACGAACCTTTCCAGTCTGGATTTTGTGTGAGGCATAGTATGGAAACCACTCTTGTCAGAGTGCATAATGACCTCCTCAGGGCTAGAGATTGAGGGGAGAATTCTCATTCTCCTGGATCTCTCTCTTCAGCATTAAACATGGTAGACCATTGTGTGTTGTTCGATTGCCTTAGGGAATTTTGTGGGCTCACTGTCATCTGCTGGTTTGAGTCCTATCTCACGAACAGGAGGCAATGGGTAGTGATGGGGCATTTCTCCTCCTCCCCTAGTCTCCTGTCTTGTGGAGTACCTCAGGATTCGGATCTTGCTGTTTGCTGTGTATATACTGCCCCTGGATGAGATCATTAGGAAATACAGTCTGGATTTTCATTGTTTTGCTGATGATACCCAGCTGTATCTTTCCTTTGCACCGGGAACATCCAATGTGGCGGAAGTACTTAACTGCCTTGCAGAGATCAATGACTGGATGGCCTCCAACTGGCTGCGACTGACCCTCAATAAGACGGAGGTACTGGTGGTGGAGTCTTAACTGAGGGCAAAATAGGATGGCCTCTGGAGTGGAAACCGGTTTGTTTCTGGGATCCATGCCATTGAAGGCCTCCTCAAGGGTACATAACCTAGGTGTAATCCTTGACAGTGGTTTGACACCTGAGGCTCAGATGTCAGCCACTGTCCGGACCAGTTTTTACCATCTTAGGAATATTGCCAGGATTAGGCCCCTGATTCCAGCCCTGGACCTCCCCACCTTGGTACATGCCTTCATATCGACCAGGCTGGACTACTGTAATGCGTTTTACCTCAGGGTCTCTGGGGGATGCCTCTGCCGGCTGCAGCTAGTGCAGAATGCAGTGGCCAGGCTGTTGGTGAGGCAGTCTAAATTCTGCCACATTACTCCGGTGCTGCATGAACTGCATTGGCTGCCAGTCAGGTGGAGGATCCTCTTGAAGGTGGGGTGAGAGGCAAAGAATTGCAAGACTGTTGGGGTGATTAAATCCTAGGTCTCACGAGAAAATTTGGTTGAGCAACCAGACAAACAAGAGACAGGAAAGGAAAGAACAGAACGGATCTCTGCATTCAAACTCTCCATAAGAACTGGGACAGGGTCCTATTCAACCCAGTCACAATAATCATACACTAACCAAACTAAACAAATCTTTTACTATCTGACTCTCACTCACAACCACACACTGCTACACTTCCAATCCAATCCTCCCCACCTGTGACCTGTGGAACCCCCAGAAACCCAAGTTCCATCATCTGCCGGGAGGAAGGGCCCATTTCTGAAGGACCTGCCTTGGGGGGGAAGCCAGGGAGGAACACTGGGTAGGGTAAGTCCCAGGGACAGTGGATGAGAAGGCTGGGCATGGGATAGGGCTGAAGGGGGCCAGTCTGTCAGGGAACATAAAAGAAAAGCAAATAAAAAAACACTGGAGCGCCATATAGTGCGTTTGGCGCTGATGGAATAAGCTCTGCTGGTCAGGGGTCAGGCCATGCAGGTCCAGACAACACCATGGTAATGTTCTACCTGTAGAGGCAGGATTGAACTCACTCCCTTCCCTTGTATTAGGAGGCACTCCACCCCTGGACACTTGTGCGTAGCCTGGGTGCAGATGTCCTGGCAATTCATGTTGCAGAAAAAAACAGTCAGCTGCTGGATGCTCTCAGCCATGTAGGAGAGACACTTTACTAGTGGTCCCTGCATCAGGAGATGGTGAACCACCTGATCTTCTTCGAGACAATCTCTTGCAGCAGGTCATAACACATGGGATATCAGGCGCAGGCATAATTTCCTCCGGATGACTTCTCAACAGTCGACCCTGGGACCTCCCCCTAATCATTTGCCACGTGGTGTCTGTATGGCAGTATAAAGGGGCAGGTCCCAGCTACTCCTCAGTTCTTTTCAACTGTGAGCTGCATGCAACAAGTCCTCCTTCAGAGCTCTGCTTACCAGTTGTTGACGAAGAGTTCTACCAACCAAACGTTCATTCTAAATAGGTTCATCTACTGATGTCTTTGGATCCCTTATTCCAAAAGTGGACCTGTGGTCACATAATTGCTTCAGAGGACCTCCTCAATGTCTGTATTTGGTGCCTTGGTCCTGAACACGACACCCAGGATTGTATCCTCTGTAAGTGGTTCAACAAGGCCACCAAATGTCAAAGGCTTCAGCAGCTTTGTGAGTTCTTCATGGAGCAAAAGATCGCCCTTCTGGAGCAGCAGCAACGCTCCAAGCCCAAGGAGTCTTTGACGTCCTCCTTGGGATCTTACTCCTCTGTGGGTGAGTCCTCCTCGTCGATGGGACAGGGTCCTGGTAAGAAACATGCCAGCGGAAGCTGGGAGGTAATTGTGTGTGGGTTGCCTAGCAACTGCCCCTAGGGAGGACTTCGTGTTTCCCCCCACCCGTTATAAAATCAGCAGCCATAGCAAACAGAGGCGAGCACACTGTGGAGGCGACATAGGCAGAGGCCAGCAGTGTCTGTAGGCATCAGGAGGGGAAGAGGAGGAGCATAAATTCTGGCCGGCAGAGAGTAAAGTATAAAGGAATTCAGCACATAATAAAGTAAGGAAGCTTTTTTTTTTTTTAATCTCTTTATGCACCTACCTAACCAGGGCATCTCTCAGGGATCCATACTCTGCTCCTTAGCTCCACCACCCATCTGAGCCGCACTCCCGTTGCTACATCGGGATCAGGACCCCAGGCTCTCGCAGCCCAAGGAGAGGCCCGCGAGTCCCCAAGGGGAGAGTTGGGAGTGGCAGCCGACATTGGGCATGTGGCCACGGCAACTGATGGTCTCATCGCCTCACCCAGCGGTAGAGGATATTTCATATTTTCCCCCTATTGGCTGGGAAGTGCAATGCACTCCAGCGTGCTGCATGCTCGCTCCTGAGCACACCTACAGGAGCGCCTCCCAGCCAATCCCCGCTGTTCCTGGCTCCTGACTGCTATGAGCCCCCGGCACCACCAGAGGCCACTAGACTGTAGGGCGTGAACCCACCCCACCCCATGGAGGGAGAGCTGTCTCCGGATGCTCAATCCCCACCCTCCCCTGCCGACCCCAACATCCTGGGCTCGTTCCCGAACCCAGGTCACTGGCATGGCACGTGGTGTGGCGCCCAGCACCTCAACCCTCAGCACCACCGGGCCGGCTGGAAGCATGGCTTTTGACCAAGTGACCTTGAGCACTGGGGAAATAGTCACAAAATGCTCTTTATGTGAAAAGTGTAATGTTGTTGAACTAGAATTGGATGAGCAGTTTATATGTCTGCAGTGTCGAGAGTTGAAACAACTTAAGTCCAAAATATTGGGTCTAGAGATGGAACTAAAAAAGTATTAAATATCCCTCAGGTAGAAGCATAGATGAGGAGAGTATAAGACATATGAAGCCAAATAATGAAAATGGTGGTAAGAGGCAGAGGGAAACAGAAAAGGAAAGGCAGTAAGTAAAGTAAGTAAAAGTTTATTTATGTGAGGTGCCCTTCCAAAGCTCAGAGTGCCTTTACAAAATTTCACATACAAAATTAAAATCCACAGCAATTTAAAACA
Organism: Neoceratodus forsteri; assembly: GCA_016271365.2. Classification (NCBI taxonomy): domain Eukaryota; kingdom Metazoa; phylum Chordata; order Ceratodontiformes; family Ceratodontidae; genus Neoceratodus; species Neoceratodus forsteri. Next base: position 275,192,742 of record CM028138.1, on the reverse strand, counting down.
CAATTTACATTTCTGAAAATGTTTGCTTGAATAAAAAGGTCTTAAGAACTTTTTTAAACCCTTCTACAGTCAGGCTATTGTGTATCTGGCAAGGTAGAGAATTCCACAGAGTAGGTGCCATAAAGGCAAAAGTTCTTCCACCAGGTGTTTTCAAGGTTACCCTGGGAATCTCTAGCAATCCCTCACCAGAGGATCGGAGGGAGCAGGAGGGGCAGTAAGGAATCAGGAGCTCTTTCAGGTAGTGGGGTCCCAACCCATGTAGGGCCTTATAGGTCATCAATGCGACCTTGAAAGTGATCCGACACTGTACAGGCAGCCAGTGCAATTCGTGCAGCACAGGTGTTATATGGTTGGATCTTGGGCTTCCAGTCAACAACCTAGCTGCAGCATTTTGCACCAGCTGTAGGCGGCGGATATCCACTCCTGGCAGCCCTAGATAAAGGGCATTGCAATAGTCAAGACGACTGGCAACTAAGGTGCAGACCAGGGTAGGAAGATCCTCCAATGGAACCAAGTGTTTCACCCGTGCTATGTTTCTTAGATGGAAAAAGGATGATTTGACTATGTTCGACACCTGTGCCCTCAGGGTCAGGCCCTCGTCAAACACAACACCAAGGTTATGCACCTGGCTGGATGCCATAAGCGGGGTCCTCCCCCAGAAATAAACCTGAGGGGTTTTTCTGCCCATGAGCTTGACATTCTTACCCCTGGCTCCACTACCAATACCTCTGTTTTTCCTGGGTTCAACTTCAGCTAGTTGGTACTCATCCAGTTCTGTATCTCCAGGAGGCAGTTGTTAAACACTGCACTTGAATTGGACTCCTGCTCGGGCATGAAAGACATGTAGAGTTGAGAGTCATCAGCATAGCAATGAAAACTCAACTCATACTGTCTTATAATGTCCCCCAATGGGAGCATATACACTGCAAATAACATGGGGGACAGCACCGAACCCTGTGGCACCCCACAGCACAGGCAGTGAGAGGCCAAAGAGTAAATCCCGACACTACTCTCTGAGTCCTACCCTGCAGGAAAGATTGATATCAACTGTGGACCACCCCCCTTAGTCCACGGAGAAACCACAGGCATTCGAGCAATACCCCATGATCTACAGTGTCAAATGCTGCTGAGAGATCAAGGAGAACCAAGATAGAATGAGCTCTCCGATCTCTCACCATCAGGAGATCATTCAGTACCCATATAAGAGCTGTCTCAGTGCTATGCTGCTTCCTGAAGCCAGACTGGAGAGGGTCATAGATACTATGACTGGTTAAATGATTCTCCAGCTGCAAAGCGACCACCTTCTCAATAACCTCCCCAAAAAGTGGAGGTTTGAGACCGGCCTGTAGTTTTCTGGGCAGTCTGGATCAAGGGAGGGCTTTTTCAAAAGGGGGCGCACCACTGCCTCCTTTAAGGGATCTGGAAAGATCCCTCTCTCCAATGATGCCACCACTATGCCAGTAAGGACTGGGCCGATAATCTCTACACACCCCACCAGTAGGTGAGTAGGGCCTGGATCCAAACTGCAGTAGGTTGGACGCAGGGTCTGGATGATCCTCACTATATCCATGACTGCCGGCTGACTAAAGGTGAACCAAGCTAGTTGGGTAATAGTGCCACTCGGTTGATCAATGCAAGACCCAATGGGGAGGCGCTGGCTGATTTCATCCCTAATGGTGGACACCTTATCAGCAAAGAACACCGCAAACTCCTCACACTGTAACTGACAAAGCTCGACCGGCTTGAAGACAGGCTGGATTGCACAGTCTGTCCACAGTCTGGAAGTGCTGGTCCAGTCTATTCCTCACTGTAGCAATTTCCCTGGACAGGAACTCTGCCTTCTTAAGGGAAATTGCTAACTGATAGATCTTATAATGATCTAGCAGGCTAAGCCTGTCCATCTCCAGGCGAGTTTTCCGACAGCGTCTCTCCAATCTTCGACCCTGTCTCTTCAACCCACGGATCTCCCTGGTAAACCATGAAGCCCCTGGATGAAGGGTACAGGGTCAAACACGGGATGGAGCAATGACATCCAGGGCCCCCACAACTGCTGTATTATAGGCTAGCACTAGGGGCCCTGGGTCAGTGCTATCCATTTGCAATCCCGAGAAGTCCAGCTCCGTCATTAGGCCTTCTGCGGTAACTCCTCCTTAAGGACGGAACTGTACTATCTCCTTTGAGGCAGGCCTTTTTGGGGGGGGCCGCAAAACTAAACCTTAGGGAGTGATGGTCAGACCAACCGATAGGCTCCACCTCCACATCGGAGACTTCCATCCCCAGATGGAATATCAAGTCCAATGAGTGTCCCCCCTCGTGAGTTGCAGAGGTAATAACCCGTGTCAGGCCCAATGAATCCATCAACTGGAGGAGGAAATAAAGAGGGAACAAGCCTCACAAAAAAAGGCAGAAGAACAATGAATTTTGCTGTACCCACCCTAAATAGGTATACACCACTAAGGCAAATAGGTAGCACTGAAAATGAGGTCACGGATATAGAAAACGTGGCCAACGAGATCCAGTTGCATGGTGCAAAAGAAGGTAGCATACCATCTTCCCTGTATCCTATTGTGCGGATACATAATTGTACAAGAAATAAAAAGCACAGCTCTGATGAGGATGTAAGGAGGTCGGCTATAGCTAAAAAGAAAAAAACAACATTGTGAAATGATGAATCATAATGAGTCTAACACATCAAGCATTACTAGAACATCTTTAATGCAAGAGAAAGAGAATGTAAGTGATGATATGGAAATAGTGGATGATAATTCTGAGAATAGAAATAAGAGAAATGTCTGTATTCAGTTTTTAGATATATAGACCATAACACAACCAAACTGGATAAATCAAGTGTCATCAGCAGTTGCTTCCCCAGGGGCTGGGCTTGGAGATTTATTATCAATTGTAACAGATTTGATTAAACAAATTCCATGTAACTCAATAGTGTTACTTCATATTGGGACTAATGATATATCTTATCATTCAATAGAATATGTTTTCACTGCATATAAAGAAGTGAACCGCAAATTACAAACACATGGGTGCGAGATCATCTTTTCAGAAATCTTACCAAATTTAAGGGCAAACGAAATGAAGGCCAATAAAACAAACAAACTGAACAACTGGCTGAGGTCCTGGTGTTTCACGAAAAGAATAGCATGCATAAGAACATGGGAACAATTCACAGGCAGGTCGAAGTGCTATAGTCATGACAGATTACATCTCAGTAGGGCCAGTAGTAACTTGTTGGGAAACCTGTTTCTGCATGAAATTAGGAAGGCTTTAAACTACAAACAGGTGTGCATAGAAGGCAAAGGGTAAAAGAAAAGTTCCACAAAAAACTCAAAGCAAAACAACTGAGTATACGAGTAACAAACTGGGGAAATCTGATGCTGGTAAGAGCGACTCAAAGTCTTAGAAACATAGAAGCTGACAACAGATAAGGAATGCAAGGTCCATCCAGTCTGCCCATTTCTTTTTCTGCCTTATGAATGTGCCATCGGCCTTTGCTCTGTCAATGGCCTATCTAGTCATATTCATCTGTATTGCTCCCTTATGTCTATCCCATGTCTGTTTGAAGCCCTGCACTGTATTCATATCCACCACTTCCTGAGGTAGGCTGTTCCATGTATCCACCACCCTTTCTGTGAAAAAGAACTTCCTCACATTACCCCTTAATCGGCCTCCCTCTAATCTCATGCTGTTTCCTCTTGTCCTGCTATTTTTCGTATATTGAAACATGTTAGACTCTTTCACCTTGTTAATGCCCTTAAGGTGTTTGAATGTTTCGATCATATCACCTCTCTCCCTCCTTTGCTCTAGGGTATACATATTGAGCTCCGTTAATCTGTCCTCATGTTTTGTGATTCAGTCCCTGCACCATTTTGGTTGCCCTTCTCTGGACTGCCTCAATTTGGTTAATATCCTTGTGAAGGTGTGGCCCCCAGTACTGCACACAGTACTCCAGATGGGGCCTAACCAGTGTCATGTAAAGAGGGATTATTACCTCCCTCTTCCGACTTGTGATACCCCTACTAATGCACCCTAACATCCCCCTAGGCTTACCTACTGCTTTAGTGGTCTGCTTGGATGATTTCAGGTCATCGGTGATGACGATGCCCAAGTCTCTTTCTTCTCTTATGACTGCCAGCAACTCCCCTCCCAGCCTATAGGTGGCTTCAGGGTTTTTCTTCCCTATGTGCATGATCTTGCACTTCTTTGCGTTAAACCCCAGTTGCCACTCTTCTGACTATTTTCCTAGTTTATCCAGATCTCTTCTCATTCTGCCCACCCCATCTGGATCATCTACTCTGTTGCAGATCTTGGTGTCATCTGCAAACAGACAAACCTTACCCTCCAGTCCATCTGCAATGTCACTGATGAAGATATTGAAGAGGACTGGCCCCTGGACTGATCCCTGAGGTACCCCACTTGTGACTTGCATCTCTTCTGACTGTATACCATTCACCACCACTCTCTGTTTTCTGCCTGTCAACCAGTTTGCCACCCAGTTGACCAACTTCTGACCCACCCTGGGCCTATCCAGCTTATTAATCAATCTTCTATGTGGAACAGTATCAAATGCTTTGCTGAAGTCAAGGTAGGTGACATCAACTGCTCCCCCTTGGTCCACCACTCTGGTTACCCAGTCAAAGAAATCTATGAGATTAGTTTGATAGGACCTTCCTTTTGTAAACCTGTGCTGTCTTGGATCCTGTGCTCCTATGGATTCCAGGTGTTGCACTATCCTTTCCTTAAGGAGTGCCTCCATAATCTTGCCCACTACTGAGGTAAGACTGACTGGTCTGTAGTTCCCTGCCTCCTCCCTGCTACCACTCTTGTGGACCGGGATCACATGAGCCCTTCTCCAGTCTTCTGGGACCTCTCCTGTACTCAGAGACTCACTAAACAATTCAGCTAATGGCTCTGCTAGTTCCACCCTTAGCTCCTTTAGTACCCTGGAATGTATGACATCAGGTCCCATTGCCTTGTCCACCCTGAGCTTATCGAGCTCTTGTAGGACCCTTTCTTTTGTGAAGGGACTAGTGCACACCTCCCTCCCTCCCTCTGTGTCCATGATGCTGAGCTGTGGGCCCTACCCTACCTTCTCTTTAGTAAATACTGAGCAGAAGTATCTATTTAGGATAGATGCATTTACATGGTCCTCCTCCTCACATGCCCCCTTATCCCCTTTGATCTTAGCAATACCCCCTTTGGACCTTCTCCTTTCACTAATGTATCTATAGAAAGTCTTGTCACCTTGTTTTATTGTTTGTGCTAGTGTTTCCTTGGTTTGGGCCTTTGCCTGCCTTACTGCCTTCCCTGCTTCCCTTAGGGAAGTTTGGTATGCCTCCCTATCTTCATCTTGCTGCATTTCCTTATATTTCCCAAAGGTCAGTCTTTTGGCTTTGACCTTTACTGCTACTGTTTTTGAAAACCAAAGTGGTTTCCTTCTTCTTTTGCACTTCCTTTTCTCTCTAACACAATGAGATGTTACTTCAAGTATTGCATCCTTAATGCTTGCCTACTTTGCCTGTACCCCCTCACCTGTATTTCTTTTTGCTAGGGCTACCTTAACTCTGTTGGCCATCTTATCAAAGTCAGTTCCTCTGAAGTCCCATATTTTTGCCTTGGAATGGGATGATTTAGTTCTAGTGGCCAAATTGAACCATACCATGTGATGGTCACTGGCCCCCAGGTGACCTTCTACCTGGAGATCTGTGATCCTTTCTCTGTTAGTCAGTACTAGATCTAGCATAGCCCTGTCTCTTGTGGGTTGTTGTACCAGTTGTTTGAGGCCCTTCCCCTGCAGGGAATCCACCATGTGTCTAGTTCTGGCAGATGTTCCTGCTGGTATTGACCAATCTGTATCTGGCATGTTGAAGTCTCCCATTATCAGAACCTCCCCTTTAGCTGTCATGTTTTGTATATCTTCTAACAGTAATGTGTCTATGTCCTCCCCCTGGTTTGGAGGCCTTATACCTGAATGCAAGAAACTTGAATAATAAAAAAGAAGAACTTATGTTTGAGCTTGATAAATATAACATAGATATATGTGTCATTACGGAGACCTGGCACAAAGAAGGAGATTGGAGGACTGATATACTGGGACACTACAGGCATCACAAATGTAGAAAATATAAAAAAGGTGGAGGTGTATCAATTTACGTTAATAAAAACCTACACGGAGATGAAATAACCCCACAGAACACAAGGGTCAGTGATGTGGAATTTATGTGGATTAGAATCAAGGTGAAAACATATTATATAGCACTGGCAGTAGGATATAGGGCACCAGGTCTGACAATGGAGGAAAACAATACATTTATACAAGCATTGGAACAAGTAGATGTAGAGGGTGAATTTATACTGTTGGGAGACTTTAATTTCCCTAGTATAAATTGGGATAAACTGGAAGGTACGTCTACAACTGAAAATCAATTCATAGATGTAACTATATATAAAAGCTTAGAACTGTTGATCAAGAACAACACAAGACAGAAAAACATTTTGGACTTAATCCTTGCCTCACAACCAGAAAACACTGAAGAAATAACAATATTAGAACCCTTAGCTGGTGTGGATCACAGTATGCTAAAGTTCAGTATAAAAACTATATGGGAGTCGGCGGAAGGACCGACCACAATCAGGTGTTATGAGAAAGAAGACATAAAGGCTATGAAAAAATACCTATCGGAGTGGGACTGAGTAAAAGAAACAAATAAAGGGCTCCATCAAATATGGTGACTACGTAAAAATAAACTTGATTATTGTATAAACAGTTACGTACCATTGTGTAAGAAATATAAACATAAAAATAGGTTGCCTACATGGTTTAAGAAAAACATAAGGAAAAAAAAAAAGACTATACAGAAAATATGACAGAGGAATCCCATGTAAATTGGAAGAAATACAGAGCACAACCCAATAAATGCAAAAAGATTATAAACACAAGCAAAAAAGAAGCAGAACGCAAACCAGCAAAAAATATTAAACATAACAGTAAACAATTCTACAGTTATATAGGCACACTAAAAGGCAGTCACCCTAAAATTGGATCATTAAAGTCGGGGAATAAAGTTATTAATTCACCCTTGGACATGGCCACATAATTTAATAACTACTTCTTAAGTACTTTCCTTTCCAAAGAGAAGGTGGCAAAAGAGGATCATGATAGAACAAAAGATGCACCAGAAATAATAATAATTGTGCAGGAAGTGAGGGACAGAATATTAGAACTTAAGAATAATAAGTCACCAGCACCAGATGACATACACCCATGTTATTAAAGTTATGATTGGACAAACTGGCAGGGTTGATAACACGATTAGTTAATGAAGGGGTGGTACTGGATGAATGGAGGCAGGCAGTTGTTACCTCAATTCACAAAGGAGGAGATAACCAGGAAGTTGGAAACTATCATCCAGTAAGTCTCACCTCTGTCTTGGGAAAAATGTTAGAAGGTTTAATCCAAAAGCAAATAATTCATTATATTACCACACAGGGTATGCACTATGCAGGATATCACACAGCATGGTTTTGTACAAGGACAATCATGCCAAACTAGTCATCTCCACTTTTATGGCTCAGTTAGTGCCGCACTGGACAAGCGGCTCCCAGTGGATATCATATACCTCAATTACTCCAAAGCATTTGACATTGAGACACATACTTTATTGATAAATTTACTTTGGCAAATGGGTATACATCCTCGTATAGTTTGCTGGATAGAATCCTGGCTTCATAATAGGAGACAGAGAGTGGGAATACTGGGACTCTTTTCATCCTGGGGAGAGGTAACAAGTGGTGTGCCCCAGGGTTCAGTCCTGGGACCAACCTTATTTAATGTATTTATTTCTACTATGCAAACTTCTGAACACCCATGGGTAGTCAAATACGCTGACGATAGTAAAGTGGTGCAATCATAAATAATACAGATTCAGCCACTAAATTGCAAAAGGATCTGGATGAACTGGAAGCATGGGCAAGAAGGAACAGGCTGAGCTTAAATGAGGGGGAAGTGCAGGATTATGCACCTGGGTAAAAATAATGGCAATCATCAATATACTCTCAATAACACAATTATACAAGACACAACAGAAGAAACAGAACTGGGGTGATGATTACAAATTACCTCAAGTCTGATACAAATGCCAGATAAGCAGCTCAAAAAGGCAATAAGATTCTAGCCACTATATTAAAAAATATTAAAAGCAGGGAGCCAGAGGTGAACATGCCCCTCTAATCATCACTAGTAAGATCCCATTTGGAGTATAACTGCATTTTGAGCACTGCAGAGTAAAAGTCATCAAAAATTACTTGAGGGAGTCCAGAGACGTGCAACAAAAAAAATTTTCACCTTGAAAAATAGATCATACCAGGACAGATTAGGAGCGTTAAATTTGTACTCTCTATACTACAGGAGAGTAAGAGGAGATCTCTGCCTGGTATATAAGGCACTGAAAGATGAAGCACTCTATGGGAGCATAGGGCTAAGCAAGAAATATAATCATAAAACAACAAAAGCGCACAAGTTGCAGCTCCAGGGGGAAGTACGCAGGACGGATAAAAGAGCTAAATGGTTTAACCAAAGAAGTATATCAATTTGGAATAGCCTCCGTACTGTGGTAGTAACTACTGACACAATGTACCTATTTAAAAGGACTCTGGACAAGTATATGTGGGGAAAGAAATGTCAGTTTTTCCACTAAATAGTGATGAGTTAATAATAGGTTTATTGACCTGATGACTCATATAAAACTTATGAACTTATAAAATGAAGCATGTTTGTGCTGTACCCTCATCGTCGACGAGTGCCCTGATCACTACCAGAAAGGTAAGTACTGAGAAGGTTGCCACTGTTACATTGTCTTCTGCACCATCGACAATTGTTGGCTCCTCTCTTCCCTCGATGGCTCCTCCATCGATGGTGGGTTCTGGGTTGAAATTGTAGCTTCCATCACTGCCTCCCCTCTCTGTGGTTTCTAGCCATCATCCATCGGTGATGGCTTCTGGCCCATCGACGATCCTGTCATCGACAACCAGCCTTACTGCAAAGGGCTCTATGTTAGTGCACTCATTGACAATCCAGGGGTCCAACACATACCCCTCATTGATGGCTGCTCACTTGGTTCCACTGCCTTCTTCTATAATGTCAGTGGTCCCTATTCACTCAGTCCATGCTACCCTGGCTACTTCTGCTGGGCAGATGGCCATGATTGATGTCCAGACTCTAGTAAATACTATCCTGGACCTTACACAGACCCCTCATCCCCTTACTGAAGGGTCAGCTCTGGTCTCTGCTCCCTGCTCCCTCTCGGCCTTCCTCGGCCCAGAGGATGGCCAGCCCTTCCCGTCTCCCCAGGTTTTCACCCTCAGGATGTAGACATGGATGACCCTTTCCTACAGGACTGGGATTTGGCTGACCTGAAGGATGAGGGTGGTATGGACCAGGAGGACTCCCCTCAGTCCTCCTCGGTCACCTCGTCAGTTCAGGGTGAACTACCCCTGAAGTCCCATGTTCTCCACAAGATGATCCCACATTTTCAGACATTATGATACACTTCCAGAAAACATTTGGGTTTCAGAGCACTGAGCAGGATGCTTCAAGAAAGAAGCTGGCACAGTATTTAGGTATACCGGAATGCCCCACTTAGGTTGTCCCCCCTTTGGTGGATGCCTTTGAAGAGGCTATTTGAGATGCTTTGAAGCAATCTTTCAAAATTCCCACCAATCCTTGTAAGGCTGATAGGATTTCTCAGGCCCCGGTGGACCACCCCTACTTCATGTCTCCACCTCAGGTGGACTCTATGGTGATCAATGCCGCTCATGATAGGTCCTCTAGACCTCAGCACATGAGTGTTCAACTCCCTGACAAGGAATCCAAGAAATTGGATGTTATGGGAAAAAGTGTTTATGCATCAGCTACTATGTCTCTCCATATACTTAATTACATGGGGCACCTCCTGAAATATCAGGAGGAAATCCTAAAAGCCTCCCAGGCAACGATCCAGTCCCTTCCCGCGGGTTCTGTTCAGGAAGATCTGACTGCCAAGATGTCTACAGTGGAGGCTGTTTGACACCAACTGCTCAGAGCCACGTATGATGCTGTTGATACTGCAGCCCATATGTCCTCGGCAGGTGTTTGTCTCAGCTGTCATGCCTGGCTCAGAGTGTCAGGATTTTCACAGGACATACAGCAATCTATCCTTAATGCTCCCTTTAAGAGTTATCAGCTGTTTGGTCCACAGACCCAAAAACATTGGAGGACTTACAGGACTCAGGTTGTACCCTTCAATTGATCTGGACCCCGTACCATCCAAAAGCGAAACCGGCCTTCAGGGGATCCTGCAGGGGCCGCCCCTACAGGGTGAATCCCAATGCTCAAAGACCATCTGCCAATAAGTGAAAGTCTCAATTGATATTGCCTGGTCCTAGAAATGCTCAAAAAATGTCCCATTACATCCCTGCTACAACCCAGTAGGGCCAGCCTTCAGCCTGAAGGTCTTCCCACGGCCATCGGGAGCAGGTTTTCCCTGCACCTACAAGGGTGGCAAGCCATCTCCTCTGACCTGTGGCTCCTGCAATTGATCAAGTCAGGACATACACTGGAATTCACAGAGATTCCCCTTGCTTTGCCACCAAGAGTCTCTCATTACCCCTCCCCCGACCAAGCACTGGTCTTACGGAACAAAATTGATGCTTTGCTCACAAAATGTGCCATCGAACTAGTTCCCCTTCCACAGAAGGGTACGGGATTTTACTCTCATTTTTTCCTGGTTCCCAAATGGACGAGGGTCTTATGCCCCATTTTGGATCCAAGGTGTCTCAACTTCTATATCAAATACCAAAAGTTCAGGATGGTGTCTCTCCCAACACTTCTCCCCTTGCTGAACAGGGGAGATTGGCTCTGCTCTCTCGATTTCAAGGATGTGTACCTCCATATCTTGATGCACCCTATCACAGACGGTTTCTCCGGTTTTTGTTTCAGGGCCATCATTATCAGTTAAGGGCCCTCCCATTTGGTCTTTCCTTGGCCCTGAGGGTATTCACAAAATGCCTAGTGGCAGTTGTAGCAGCCCTCTGCAGGGATGGCCTGTATGTCTTTTCCTACCTGGACGACTGGCTCCTGAAAGCATCTTCTGACCAAAGGCTGTCATCCACATTTTCTTGAACCCCACAGTTGTTTGCCCAAGTGGGGATAGCTGTAAACTACCTGAAGTTCAAAATGGACTCAGTGCAATGCCTCCTCTATATCGGAGCCATGGTAGATGCCCTTTGGGGATGGCATATTTTCCAATGGCTTGGGCGGATGCCCTGGTTGCTTTGGCGTGCAGACTAGAGTCCAGCAGATTTGTCTTGGCATGAGACTACCGGTGCCTCCTGGGACATTTGGTGGCCACAATTCTGACAGTCCCCAATGCCAGGTTGAATATGAGTGTCCTTCAGTGGTCCTTGAGAGTCCAATGGGACCAGAAGGACGACAATTTCGATGCCCTGGTCCTAATGTCTTCCCCGGTTCTTCAAGCTCTACAATGGTGGAAGTCCAGGGACAACTTAATGCAAGGCATGCCATTTCATTCTTCTGTCCCAGGTCTCATTCTTGACTACAGATGCCTCCTTGACAGGGTGGGGTGCTCATCTCCTGCACGTCTGGTCCCAAGGATCCTGGACACTGGTAGAGACCTGTCTTCACATCAGTGTCTTGGAGATGAGGGCAATCCTCTACACCTTACAGGCATTCAAGACTCTCCTTCCCCCTCAGTTGCCTTCAGGTGCAATCAGACAATTCTGTGGTAGTTCACTACCTAAACAAGCAAGGAGGCACCCATTCATACCCTCTCTGCAGAGAATCTATGAGGGTCAGGTACTGGGCCATCCAGAGAAATATCCAATTTCTGGTGATCCACATCCCTGGGGTGTCCAACACCTTGGCTGATGCCCTGAGCAGATCCACTGCATGGGCCCACGAGTGGGAAATCCTATCAGACATCCTAAATGACATCTTCCACCAATGGGGCTGACCAGAATTGGACCTATTTGCCTCTCCGCAAAACACAAAACTGCCTTTTTACTGCTGTCTCGAGTAAGGTCCTGGAACTGTGTGGCAGGATGTGTTATCTCTTTCCTGGACAGGAAGATTTCTTTACGCCTTCCCACCCTTTCCTCTCATTCAGAGAGTACTATTCAAACTGGTCCGTGATGGGGCATCTATGATTCTCATAGCACTGTTCTGGCCAAGATAGATTTGGTTCCATCTGCTTCTATAGCTCTTAGAACCAGATCCTCTACCTCTGCCAATTTGCCAGGCTCTGTTGTCCAAGGCACAAGGTTCCCTGTTACATCTGGACCTTCACTCCCTCCATCTGCATGCCTGGCTCCTGAGGACATAGTTGTCTCATGCATCAGGGTGTCCCCAAATGTGGCAGAAGTCATCTGGGCTGCCAGGAAACTGTCTACATGGTCTTCCTATTCTATGAAGTGGAAACGCTTCTCCATTTGGGCATCTACACAGGACTTAGACCCTTATGAGTGTTCCCCTCAGAGCATCTTAGACTATTTGCTCTCCTTGTCAGAGGGTGGACTGAAATATTCCTCTGTAAAAGTCCACCTTTCGGCCATTGCCGCATTCCATTTACCTGTGGGCAACAAACCATTGTCCCAGTAATCTTTGATCAGAACCTTTTTAATAGGCATTCTGCACCTTCATCCCCCTATCTGGGATCCAGTCATTGTGTGGAATTTGAATTTTGTGCTTGAGAAATTGACTACTAGTCCTTTTGAGCCCACTGAATCCAGTGAGCTGTGTTATCTTTCTTGGAAAACAATATTCTTAGTTGCCATTATCTTGGGTAGATGTATTTTAGGGTTACAGGCACTAATGTGCAAACCTCCCTACCTGCAATTTCATAACAGGGTGACTTTACGCACCAACCTGTCATGATTGCCAAAGGTTGTTTCTGAATTTACTTTAAATCAGGCTATTCACTTACCAGTGTACTATGCAGAGCCTGAGAATTCAGTGCAATCCCTGCTTTATACTCTCGATGTGCACAGAACATTGAGTCTTTATCTTCTATGCACCTCACAGTTGTGAAAAACTGAGCAACTTTTTGTTTCTTTCACTCCTGGAAATCAGGGTGTTCAGGTTTCAAAGCAATGCTTGTCCACATGGTTGACCAACTGCATTTCATTTATCTATAAAAAATACAACAAACCTCTCACAGGGGTTGTAAAACCCCATTCTGCCAGAGGCATGCCTGCCTCTACAGCGTGTTTCCGGGGCATCTCTGCCTTAGAAATCTGTGAAGCTGCCATGTGGTCTACTGTACATACATTCACAAAACATTGCAGTCTAGACATTGCTCCCAAGAAGTAAAGTCCTGATAATTCGCTTCCTCCTCCCCTTGGCATAATAACTGCTTGGGAATCTTCCCATGTGTTATGACCAACTGCAAGAGATTGTCTCAAAAGAGATAGTACAGTTGCATAAGAACTTACCGTAACAATAGATCTTTGAGAGTATCTCTTGCAGCAGGTCATGCAGCCCCACCCACCTTCCCCCTTACTGTTACTTCAGAAAGTTCCTTAACTCCTGTCCTTTCACAACTCCATGAGCTGCTGCCTTATTTCCCTCCTCAGTTCCCATTGGAGGCCTGAGAAATGGTTTCTCATTGCACTGTTAGGCTGAAAAAGAACTGAGGAGTAGCTAGGACCTCCCCTTTTCTATGTGCCATACAGACACCACCTGGTAATGATAGGGGGAGGTCCCAGGGTCGACTGCTGAGAAGTCATCCAGAGGAAATGATGCCTGTGGCTGATATGCCATGTGTTATGACCTGCTGCAATGGATATTCTCGAAGATCTACTGTTACGGTAAGTTCTAACGCAACTGTACTTTCTCCTGATGAGGCATAACCTTGGTGTACCTGTTTGCCTGCTAGGAGAATGCCAAACTGTGGATGTTTTGTGCCCACCTCCTACAGTCCAGGACACTGCTTAGGGAGACCTTCGTGAGGCCCTGGACCCCAGGCCTTGTATACACCTTCTCATCCTTCTCCTTGATTCATAAGGTTGTGGTCAAGGCCCAGATGGATAAGCCGCAGATGATCCTGATAGCTTCAGATGGGTCACGGCAGTTCTGGTACCCTGATTTCCTCACACTCAACAGCAGGCCCCCGTGGAGACTTCTTCGCCACCTGGACCTACTGAACAGACAACAGGGACAGGTTCTGCACCCAGACTTTCAGTCCATGCACCTGAAAGCCTGGTTCCTAAGTGGCTAGAGTTCCAGGCTTTGGATCTCTTGGAAGAGGTCCTCCACATTATGAAGGCCTCCTGAGAAGGGTCGACTCACTGATGCTATGCTTTCAAATGGAAGAGGTTTTCTATTTGGTGTCAGGGTAAGGGGCTTGATCCCCTTGCCTGCTCTGTGGCTAGCATCCTGGACTACACCTGGTCCCTTTCCCAGCTGGGACTGCGGGCAATGGCCCTAGATTTGCACCTGGCATCCATCGCTGCTTACTAGGCATGGGCTGGTATGCAGACTTTAGCCCAGTAGAAGGTGGTCAGATGCTTTTTCAAGGGCCTGGACCACTTGTTCCCTCCAGTGCGTGTACCTCCTCCACAGTGGGTCTTACTGTTGGTATTGGCTATGCTCATGGGCAAGCCTTTTCATGCCAATGCACAGATGTGAGATGTCACACTTGTTGTGCAAGATGGCCTTTCTGGTGGCCATTACATCATTCAGAAGCACTGGGGAGCTCCAGGCACATTCCTGGTCTTCCACAGGGACAAAGTCATCATTCACCCCAACCCAAAGTTCCTCCCAAAGGTGGTATCAGAGTTTCACCTTAACCAAGTGATTAACTTGCCGATCCATTTCACCAGCCTGTCTCTGGAAGCCTATCACAGTCTCCATATCCTGAACCTACAGAGGGTACTCTCTTATTATGTGGAGTGCATGGAAGGAGTTCAGGGATAGGCTCACCAGCTGTTTGTTACATATGTTGAAGCCATGCCTGACAGACAGGTAGAAAAGCGGACAATTGCCAGGTGGATTACATCCTCCATTGACCTCTGCTGTAAGTTTGCTGGTAGGAAGCCTCCCATAGGGCTTAGGGCTCATTCCATGAGACATATTGCTGCCTCGTGGCTGCTTCCAGGAATGCCCCTATCAAGGAAACCTGCAGGGTAGCTACCTGGAAGTCAGCACACACCTTCATTTCCTCTACCGCATCAGCCTTGAGCCATGCTGGGCTGCTGGTTTTGTGATCTTAGTTCTCCAATCTCTGTTCACCGGTCAAGAGTGTACTCCTTGCCCCCCCCCCCGGAGAACTGCTAGGAGCCTGCCAGAGTGTGGATAAGTGAACCATATCCAGAAAAATAGGTTACTGATCTGTAACCATAGTTCTAGGAGCCGTATATGGTTCACATCCACGCAGCCCACCCAGCCTCCCCTGGCAAATGGCACACAGATTCTGCTTCCAGCATGCAAGATTTCAGGTCATGGGGGAAAGTCAGCAGGATATACCACCCAGGTGGTGGGAGAAGTTTAGCTGATAGACATCTGACCAATTACATTGCTCCAGTGGAACTGCCACAGTGTGGATATGAACCATATACCACTCCTAGAACTACGGTTAAAGGTGAGTAATCTACTTTTTCTGCACAGGCTTCAAGGGGACAGACACGGACTCTGAAATGAGGTGGAATAGAGCCCCGAATGACACCAGCCCATGGTTGCTAGTCAACTCCTCAACCAACCCACAGTTGAAGGTATGCATCCATGATGACTGCATGGATGAGCCATACAAGTCATTAGAGGACTCTTCAAAAACAGCCCTCGACCGTTTGCTGCCATGGACCACCATAGAGTCATCTGACTGGGTGATTTCCACCAATAGCCAGCCTGGCAAGCTGGCCACAGCACAGAAGTCCTTGGTAAGGGCTCCTATC
Organism: Neoceratodus forsteri; assembly: GCA_016271365.2. Classification (NCBI taxonomy): domain Eukaryota; kingdom Metazoa; phylum Chordata; order Ceratodontiformes; family Ceratodontidae; genus Neoceratodus; species Neoceratodus forsteri. The sequence goes on along the minus strand of CM028138.1, from coordinate 275,176,788 downwards.
AAAGACTGCAGTGGAGGCAGATCCACCACCAACGGTGGAGAAACAGGTGTTGGAAACCACTGCCTTTGGTAGATCGGCATTGACTTGACTGATGCCAGCCAGTTGACCACAGTGGTCAGGGGCAGAGCCCTACCCTGCCTTGGCCCATTGCTGCCAGAGGAGTTCCTCACAGCACCACTGTATGTGATGGTGGAGCCTCTCCTCATCCAAGGATGAGGAACATCAATGGCAATAACTCCCAATCGAGCGAGACAGAGAGCACGAGTGGCATCTTGACCAGGATCTCTACCTTGACCTTCAACTCAAGGGCTGAGGTGAAGCCACCGGGGTACAGTGTAAATAGCATGCACCGACTTTAGTGGAATGACCTCCAGTGCAGGCTATTCCTGAGTGGCAGCAGTCAGGGATACCGACTGGTCCACGTCCTCCTGGGTGAGGACCAGAAACAACAGGGTCTGTGAAACAGATTCCTCGTTGACCTCCTCTGACAACTGGTCAACCTGTCAAGAAAAGTCCTGACTGCCTGATTGTCTGGTGTTGAGGTTGGCAAGCCCAATGGGGGCATCATGGAGCTTGCAACCTAGCCCTTGACCAAGGAGTGCTTGACTGAAGCCAAGCACTCGACAAGCATTGAGTGGTCAGGGAAATTGAGGGAGGAGGAGCGTGATCTCTCGTGGTCCCATGACCAGTGGTAGTGTTTCTTGTGCTTCTTGTTGTGGCTGACAGGACTCTACCAGAAGGCCTGGAGGGTCTGACACATCTCCCAGAATTCACTGGTGAAGGACAGTGATGCTGGCAGTGCAGAGGCCAATGTGGTGCCCACCACAGCAGTGGCTGCCACTTCTTCCATGGCTGCAAGATGAGTTGCTGACCCCACCACAGCAGAGGTCTTCTTGTGGCCTTTTGTTCATAGTTTTGGATCCAGATCAGCCAGCCAAAGAGAAGTCTGGCTGCACAATCCTCTAGGGAAAAGGGGAGCATCATCTGGCACAGGCTGCAACCCAAAACACTGTGTGTCTTACCCAGACAGTAAAGGCACAACATGTATTGGTCCATCTGCAACACTGTCTGTTGACACATGATGCAAAGTTTGAAACTGGGAGCTTGCTTCTCTTCTTCGTGTTCCATCTTCTGTCACCAAGGCAGGAGCAGAACCAAAGAATGAAGTAATATTGAAGAAACTGCTTCGAAGAAAGACAGAAATTTGTTAATAGCGCACTTTAGGCCCTACAACACATGGAGAAGCCTGTGAAGGAGGAGGCTGAACTCTTCCAGCAGAAAGATCATCATTCATCATGGTACGGAACCAGAGGATTTACCGCCCAGATGGTGGGAGAAAAAACAGTTACATACTTACTGCAACAGTAGATCTTCGAGAGGAACTCTTTCATCAGACCACACCTATGGAACTTATAGCCGGCAAGCGCTAGGACAACATGGAAACTTTTGCAAGCAGTCTGTCAGGACCAGCCCATAATGACATCAGACATCCTCATATACATCAGCGTGGGTGCCCCTCCACTCCTCAGTTCCCCACTGGAGAACATACTTGGAGGAAATCTCTGCAGCGAACCAACACAGAACCCAGCACTCTGCAAGCCAGGTGAGGCAGAAGGCTGGAAAATGGCCCAATGGTGATAGGAGAGGCAAACCCAGAGTTGCAGGACCACAAAGGGGGAAGGAGGTTGGGACAGCATGGCCTGGTGAAAGATTCTCTCAAAGAACTACTGTTGGGTAAGTACGTAACTGTTCTATCTTCTTTAAGGATATCTCTTTCATCAGGCCACACCTATGGAATGATTACCAAGCAGTACTGACAATGAACAGACTGGGGAGCTGGAGCAAATAGGCTTATAAAAGTAGGCCTTCTAGCACAGCTGGGCCAAAGTTAGCCCTCCTACGAGAGACAATGTCCAGACTGCAGTGCTTACTGAAGGGGTGGACAGTGCTCCAGGTAGCAGCTGCACAGATTTCTGCAGCAGATACTTCCTTGAAACAAGCAACCGACATAGCCATGCCCCTAGCAGAGTGACCATAAACCACCTCACAAAGTTCCTTAACATACTTTCTGTAACAAAAAGTAATACAGTTTACTAGCCATTTGTACAGGTACCGTTTAGAAACTGGGGCATCCTCTTTCCCAGGGGTGAATGAAACAAAAAGCTGCGAAGAGTTTCTGCAGTCTTTGGTACGGTGTGTATAGAACCTGAGTATTCTATGCACAGCTAAAGTGTGGAGCAATGATTTCCCTGGACTGGCATGCTCTGGGAAATAAACTGGCAGGTAGATGGCTTGATTTAAAGTAAATTCAGACACCACCTTTGGTAGAAACTTAGGATTAGTACATAAAGACACCCTGTCTTTGTGGAAAATCAAATGAGGAGGCTCACATATTTGAGCTTGTAGCTCTGAAATCCTTCGAGCAGAAGTGATGGCAACTAAAAATAATGCTTTCTAAGATAGAAACCATAGGCCACAAGTCACAGCTGGCTCAAAAGGAGCCAAAGTAAGCTTTTCCAAAATAAAATTCAAGTCCCAACCCAGGACTGGACTGCAGATGGAAGGCTTCAAATGTAGAATGCCTCTCAAGAAAGAATGGGCAATCTCCAGCTGGGCAACTGGAAGACCCTTGATAGGCACATGGAAAGCTGAAATGGCAGTCAGGTGCACTTTGATAGAGGAATGCTGCAGGCTTGAATCCAATAAGGGCAGCAAGTACTCTAGAATCTGATTAACCAAACAAGTGAATGGGTCCAGATCATGAGAAGTGGCCCATAAAGCAAACCGCTTACAGTTCATGGAATAAGTGGATCTGCTGGAGGGCTTTCTTAGCAGCCACCAGAACATCAGCCACTTGTTTGGAAACCCAAAAACAAGCACTGGCTATGTCTTCAGGAGCCATGCATGGAAATGGAGAGATTTCAGGTCCAGATGGACTATGATTCCCTGTTCCTGTGACAGTAGATCCTTGCACAGGGGGCACAGGCACTGGTGGTTCCAATGCTAGCTGTTGCAGTAAGGGAAACCAGATCTGTCGAGGTCATAGGGGAGCAATGAGTATCAGAGTTGCCCTCTTCATCTGAAACTTGATTAGCAGTTTGGCATTGTGTGGGAACACAAAAAGGTCCAACTGGATGACCCCATCTGTTGAATAGATCGACCACTGAGGTCAGCAGTTCCCAGTTGTGCATCCTGGACTGTGACCTGCTTAGCTTGTCTGCTAAGATGGCACAGCAGATAAGAATGAACCCCCCCCCCCGCTTGTTGATGTAATGCATCACACTGATATTGTACTGTGGAGTACTGTGTCCAGTTCTGGAGACCCCATCTCCACAAGGACATAGACAGGATAGAGGTAGTCCAGAGGAGGGCAACTAAAATGGTGCAGGGTCTGCAAGAGAAGCCGTATGAGGAGAGACTAAAGGAGCTTAATATGTATACCCTTGAGGAGAGGGGGGACATGATAGAAACTTTTAAGTACCTCAGTGGAATCAACAAAGTCCAAGAGGGTAGCATCTTTCAGAAAAAGAGACTTGCAAGAACAAGGGGACACAATTTAAAGATAGAAGGAGGGCGGTTCAGGGGCAATGTGAGGAAGTATTATTTCACAGAGAGGTAGTGGATGCATGGAACAGCCTTCCTGAGGAGGTTGTGGGGTCTAAAACTGTGGGAGAATTCAAGAATGCATGGGACAGACATAAGGCAATTCTTGTGGGGGGTAGGAAGAAATAGGCTGTTGGTTAACTAGGATCTGCGGCCTATCCTGTAGGTAGGGAAATGGGCAGACTAGATGGGCCAAGCGGTCCTTATCTGCCATCAAAGTCTATGTTTCTATGTATTGTCTGTCTGTATTAGCAGAGGACCTGGGAACAAGTGGCGCTGGAAGGCCTGGAGACCATACAGAACAGCTCACATTTCCAGAACATTTATGTGCAAGGTGGTCTCCATGGGAGTCCATATGCCCTGTGTCTGATGGGGGCCCATGTGCGCTCCCCAGGCCATCCCCAAGGTATCTGTGGTTGAGAATCTGTAGAGGGGAAGGGATAAGGAATGGAACCCCCTTTAACAGGCTGCTGGGTTCCATCCAACATTTAAGCACTTTGCGAACAGGGGAGATGACTAGAACCAACTGTTCTAGGTCATCTGTGAGTTGATCCCACTGGACTGTTAAGGTCCACTGGAGAATCTGCAAATGCAGTCTGGCTAGTGGTACTGTGACAATAGCCACTGCCATGAGTCCCAGAAAGCATAGGAATGTCCTTACTGAGACATAATGGCTGTCGCATGGTAACTGTGCTTGGGCAACCAGGCAGTTGGCCCTGTCCACAGGCAGAAAAGCTGAGCCCTGGGCCATGTCCAGGACTGCTCCTATGTATTGCAATTGCTGACAGGGTGTCAACACTTATGTTGGCATGTTGACTGTTACCCTCAGAGCATTGAACAACTGTCTGGATCGAGCTAAAGTCTTCAGGAGCTGGTCCTCGTAGTGGACGTTCAATAGCCAATCATCCAGGCTATGGAAAACATAGAGGCCTTCCCTGCGAAGGGCTGCTTCCATCACTGCTAAGCATTTGGTAAAGACCCATGGTGCAGAAGACAAGCCATGGGGCAACACTCTGAATTGGTAATGCTCCCCATGAAACAGAAACTTTAAGTATATTCTGTGAGGCTTCCAGATTTTGATATGAAGGTATACATTCTTCATATCGAGGGAACACATCCAGTCTCCTACCTACAGCAGTGGGAGAAGGCCTTCCAGGGTGACCATTCTGAACTTCTTGTACTCTGTGAAGAAGTTCAGCTCCCTGAGATCCAGAATAGGCTGAAAGTCTCCTGTCCACTTTGGGACAAGGGAGTACCGGGAGTGAAAACCTGTGTTCTTTTGTTCCAAGGCTACAGGTTCTATGGCCTGGTTTTAAAGCAAAGTCTGCACTTCCTCCAGAAGCAGAGGTAGCTGCTCTGGAGGATAGTTTGTCACAAGTGGGGAATTATCTGGAGGTGTGTCCAGAAGTTCCAGAGTATTACCCTCTTCTGTGATTTCCAGAACCCATGCATCTGTAGTCACCTTCTTCCACTGACTTAAGTGGAGGGAGAGTCAACTCCTACAACCACCCCTGGAGGCAAAGGTGGTTGCTGGTGTAGAAGAAGCCAGGCAGAGCCAGTTGAGGCAGCTCCCCCTGTGGCACTACCTTTAGGGGCTTTTTTTTCCGATATAGATATAGATATAGATATAGATATAGATATAGATATAGATATAGATATAGATATGGCAGGCAGCTCTGGCCCGTTCCTCAGAGGGGCTCGTTCTACGGTCCCCCAACTCTCCCGCGCCCTACCCCCCCGGTAGGTCCCCCATGGGTTGCCCTCCTCCCTGTGGCAGGGCCGAGGCAAAGGGCATCAACTTTCCCTCCTCCCCGGAGACCAACATCTAGACTCTGGGGGGCCAGCACAGGCACTGTGGGGGCCATCGTGGAGCCTACCAGCTCCAGTTTCACTTTTTCTTCCCTCGCTGTGGCCGCTCGGGCACATGTGGAGGCATGCATATGCAGCAATCCACGGCACCCTCCTGACTCTTGCCACTCCAATCTGCACTACCTTCAGGCCTCCACCTGGAAGCAGCCCTGCAGCTGTCGCAACTGGGTCCCCAGCCAGGAGAGGAGAGCTGCCTAGCAACCACTCAGTCCATCTCTCGGTCTCCCCCCTGGCAATGCCAGATGACCCAGGCTCGTTCCCAAACTCAGGTCACCAGCGTGTACCTTTAGGGGCTTTTGAATGGGGCCTTGGGGTAGTACTGGGGATGGCAAGGCTCCTGCTCCCTTGCCCCTTCCCTACTCTCTGGTGACTGGGCACTGTCTGACACCAGCCAGACGAAAGGGAGCCCTGCTGTGACCCCTAGGTTGGGTATGGTAGAGGGAATGCACAGACTTCAGAGTCCTGCCTGAGGCTTGAAAAGTTCATAAATTATCTTGGACCTCAGGACCAAACAGCTTGTGGCCTCTAAATGGGGCACTGAGTATGGACTGTTGCACAACATAAGCAAAGCCTGCCACTCTGAGCCAAAAATATCTTCTGAGACAGATACCAGAGGCTGTAGCCCTGGCAGAAGCATCTGATACATCATAGGCTGTGTGGAGCAAATGCTTGCCCACATCAACCCCAGTAGTAAGAGTTTTTAAAAGCTCCTGTTTAGTGGTAGCCTCAGGCAAGGCTTGTGCGGCTACCTTGGCTTTCCTCTATAGGGTGTTTTTTCATCATGTGGGCTTGGTAGTTAGCAATACAAAGGCCCGATGATGCTGAGGCATATGTTTTTTGCCTAGGACATCCACTGTCCTGGACTCTTGATGAGGAGGGAAGTCGCTAAGGTACTTAGGTACCCTATCCCTATCATGGGCAGCATTAATCACCACCGAATCTGTCTCAGGTTGCGTGGCACAGAAAGCAGAAGGTGGCATATACATTTTGTCTGTCTTCCTGGGGACAGCAGTAATGAGGTTTGGTCAGTACCAAGCAGCAGCAGTGACATCCTCTAAGGCAGAAAGTAGAGGTGGCACCAAAATGGCAGGAGATTCTGGAAGTTCCAGAAACTCTTAAATTCTGTTTAGTAGTGTCCTGTTCCTCCAGATCAAAACCCATGGCAGCTTGCAATTGCTGCATCATTGTAAGGAAGGTGGGATACCCGGGAGGTGCTCATAGCATGTTCAACACAGAGTCCTCACTACAAGTGGCACAGTAGAGCTGGTGCCACATTCACTGTGCCTTTCAGCATATTATTCAGCCTCATCCTCCTTTTTCTGCATTACTAATTCAGGATTATATTCATACTTGTGATCGATCGGGTCAACAGGGAGAGAAGAGCACCACCGACATCAGCGGCACAGTAGGAGGAGGCTGTGGCAAGGATTGACCTTGTGACATTGATATGGGGGGGTTAGTGGCAGACCCAGTCAACAGGCCCCCTGGAACCAGGGGGCCAGGCAGCAGATGTCTAACCATGTCTGAGAATGATGATAGAAATGCCTGTGCATCAACACCTATAAAATTGATGGGTACGACTAGAGGAGTTGACAGGGAAAGCTGTGTCCTCCATGTTGATGTACCAATCGTGCTAGGTCTGGTAGTGCCTGCGTCAAGCTCTGACCTTGGTGTCATGTCGGGGGGGGGGGGGAGATACGGCATCACTGCCAGAGCAGATGATAATGCTGAAGAGATCATACCAGCAGAGCGAAGGGGCAACCTGGAACACACCACAGAGGTCTTATCCTGTCCTTATCCAGAGCTCGGAGCTTGTGTTTGTGACTCCCTGATGCTTTGTCCCAGGATATAGATGACCTAGATTGGGACAATGGGGCCAGTAATGCTGTACTCTTCCTGCTGAAGCTCCTGCTCCATTCTAGCTACTTTTTGCTTGAGGAGATGCTTCTTGAGGACCCCTTCACAGCATTGTCTGGTCGCCGAATTGAAACCCTGGCAGATTTCACAGGCTTTCAATTTGCAGTCCAGGCCTAGGCAGCAGAAATGGACATCATGGGAGTCACATGTGTAAATCTTGTCTTCACACTCACAATATCAAAATAGTTTTGACAGTTCTTTCAATGACATAGAGGACTTCAGAAATCACTGTAAAAGTGATTACTTGTATAGAATTGGAAAATAAAACAGCAGCAACTGCAGCAGCATTTTTGTCAGCAGTCTGACGAGTCTGATCCATGGCAGGAAAAGAACTGAGGAAAGATGGGGCCACCCACATTTATGTATACGAGGATGTCGGGCATCATTGTAGGTGACCCCTGGCAAACTATTTGCAAAAGGTTCCATGTTGTCCTAGCGTCTGGGGGCTGTAAGTTCCATAAGTGTGGCCTGATGAAAGAGATATCCTCGAAGATCCTTACTTTAAAGACATTCCAATGAATAAGCACTTCCTGTGGAACTGCCACTGTGTGGAGAGTGAACTATATCCACACCCCCAGAAAAATAGGTTCCTCACCTGTAACCATTGTTCTAGGAGTGGCATTTAATTCATATCCACACATAGGCAGTTCCAGTGGAGGTGCTGATTCATTGAAATATCTTCAAGCTAAGCTCCTTCCAACCATCCAGGAGGTGTATCCTCCAGCTCTGCCCAGTGATGTCACATCTTGCATGCTGGAAGCAGAGATGCATGTGCCACTTGCCAGGGAAGGTCAGGTGGGTGAAGTGGATTTATTTATTTATTGAAATGTTTCACCAGGAAGGTACACTGAGCGACAAGTCTCTTGTCTTCCAGTGCAACCTGGGGGAAAGGGGTACAACAGAAATGAGACATTAAACATTCAAGTTACAAGGCAGGTGTTACAAACAGTGTTGCAACAGTGTTGTGCATAATAGGTAGAAAGAGGGGACAATAATAAGTGTTGGGTTAATAAGTAAACAAGTGCTTACATGAAAGGAAAGAAAAGGGGAGGGAGGGAAGGTTGAGGTGGGGGAGGGAAGAGTCGTGTCCCAAAAACCCCTTCAGGATAGAGGAACCCTGCAGGGGGACTGGGGGGACCAGAGAGAATGGGATAAGATAGTGTCCCAGAGACCCCTTCAGGATGTGAGGAACTCTGCAAGGGGGCTGTGGGGCTAGATAGACAGGGGGATAAGGCTGTAGGGATTTAAAGAGGGAGGAAAGAGATTGAGGAGGTGTGACTTAATGCTAGGAGGGGGAATAGGACATAACCCAATAGAGGACACTTCAGGATGTGGAGTAACCTGCAAGGGGGTAGGGGAAGGTCAGTAGACAAAGATTAAGAGAGTGATAGGAGAGGGAGAATCAAACCCTTGAGGGGAAGAGAATTTGCACCTTTGGAGGGGATGGGCCTAATCAATAGTCCATCAGGATGCATTGAACCCTGCTAGTAGTCGTGGAAAGCCAAGATGTTGGCTAGACAGAATAGGGGAGATATGCTTAGGCACAGTTGGACCCCTTTAGGATGCTGAGAATCCTGCAAGGGGACTGTGATGGCCAGAGAGAAAGGTAGATGGGGAAGGAGAGGAGACAAGACTAGGTGCAGTAGGACCCCCTCAGGATGCTGAGAACCCTGCAAGGGGGGCTGTGAAGACTAGGGAGAAAGGGAGATGGGGAGTGGAAGGAGAGGAGACAAGCCTAGGCCCAGTAGGACCCCTTAAGGATGCTGAGAACCCAGCAAGGGGACTGCAAAGGCTAGGGAGATAGGAGGGATGGTGGGAGAGGCAAGTAGATGAGAGATACAAGCCCCTGGGGGGGTAGGAGAGGGACCCATGGAGAACATTCGTGGTCCCTTACATTCTGTGAGAGATCTAGGAAGGCCAGTAAGGGAGAGCAATTTGGGGGAAGGGGAGGAGAGCTAGAAATTTGGGGGGTTGGGGTACACAGGGTAAAATAAAGATGACAGTAGAGGGGTAGCATTTGTCCAGGGCTTAGAGGAGGGAATTAGGGAGGGACATGGCAGGAGCATCTAGGTGCAAGGTAATTACTGAGGGCAAAGCTGACAGAGTAGGCAGAGAATGACTGCCAGATTTCAGGGGGGAGGGAATTCCAAATTTTTGGGAGGCAGTGAGAGTAACCAGATTGGCCGATTTGGGTGGATTTGGGGGCGACTACAAGGGTGCGGGAGTCAGTAGATCTAAGGGAATGGGAGCATGGGGGGGTGTTATAAAGGAGGTGAGGTAGGAAGGGAGCTCACCAACCAATGCTTGGAGGTGAATTTCGCACAGTGGGAGAGTTGCCTATTTGTAAGAGAGGGGAAGGACAGGGCACGATAAAGATCATAGTGGTGGGTGCGAGGAGGGCATCCAGGGAAAAGCGGCAGAAGGAATTGAAGAGGGTGTCCAGTCTGGCCAGGGAGGACTTAGGGGCAGCACCACAGATTATGTCACAGTAGTTGAAAATGGGCAGTATCATCTTCTGAACAAGTTCATGGTGAACTATATACCACATCTAGAATTACAGTTACAGGTGTAAACCCCCTACAAATGGGGGTTCCTGAAAAGTCTTCATTGAGCTTGCCTAAATGCTCACTGCCAGGCTGTTGTCCTGCGTTCTAGCCGTTTAAATGTTATTGCTAAAGAGTGCCTGTAAAGCCTCTGTGTACTGTCTCTTTAAGAGCTGCCTGGTTTGCAGTTATAATTGATCTAGGAGGAGGGCTGAGTATTTCCATGCTTGAGTCCCACCCTGGCTGTCTGATAATCGTTCCATTTCTGCCATCGCTAATTGCGCAGAGGGAGCCCTGTTAGAAGATGTAACTGTTTGCTGAGAATCTATTAGAGTGATACTGATAATGTAGTTTGTCTAACCTGCCTTCTTTGCAGCAAGGACTGTTCTGTCTATCTCCACCATCTTGGTCCTGAACTGCTGAACTGGACCAATGAGTACTGGTGGGACCTAAAATGGAACATGCCTACAAGGTCTCTGTGAAGGCAAGACTTGTAGGAATTGTAGTTTTGAGACTTTGGCACCAAAATACAACTGAAGGGGGAACCCTTGCTTTGACTGACAGGAATCAGCCAACTGAACCTTTTGGATCTTCGGGAAATTCCCAAGTTGCCTGCTGTCTGGGTCAGATCTCATTAGGGAGTTGAAGAAGCAACAGCTCGAGATAGTCGAGCAGCCGTCAGCGTAGTTAATGCGCAGAACTGCGGAAAGGCCTGAGTTTTGGCCTGTATGTCTGCTTGCTGCCCTGAGAAAGAAAAGAGAGTCATTTGTGGACTAAATCTGAATAGTGAGACCGAAGTAAGCCTCCTGCTTGTGAACAGGCTCATACCTGAGGAAGACCGAAGATTTTGCTGAATGCGATTGGCATGTCAGGATTTCCAGCTACCTCAGAACTCCCAGTTTGTGCAGAGACTTTGCGATCGTGACTGGATAGTGGTTTGCCTGGTATGGTAGAATTCCTTGCATGTAAATGTGCTGTGTGTTGATAGTGGGTCGTGATTTGGTTCCCCACAGTGTGAATTGCATTCTGCTTGCCGGAAGCTGCATCCAGCCCAAAGGGACTGAATCCATGTTCATCTCCATTTGGCCTGGGCCTTGCCACACTGGCCCAGCCAGACTACTCACTGCACAGAGAAAGCCATGGATGAGAGACCTGCTCCACGCTTGAACAGGAATGATGCCTCGGTGAATCATGTGGGCCCTGCTTCTCCTGGCACTCCAGACCAACCACCTGCAGTCTCGATTTTCATCCAACCTGTGTCCAGTCTTGGGTATTGTGAGTAATCATCAGGGTAGCTCCCTGCAACATCAGCCTAATCTAAGTGTGTCAACTGATTGTCTTCTTGTTTTTTCTTTCATGAACTGAGTCATCTGGCTCCGGATTACAAATAGTGTGTATTGTGCATGTTGTTTCTTCCATCACAGGGCACCATCCAGCTGCGACGCCGGCCTACCCCAGGCAACAATTCAGGCTAGCCCACCTCTTCTCCACCTGGGTACCCAGAGTGCGTGACTGTTTAGGGACTCTGAAGTGCATGCATATCTATTTGATTGATGGAGTCTTTAAGCAAATCAACCTGATTACGCCCAGTGGTGCAAGTGGTAGACAAGAAGTACAGGAACTCAGGCACTGTCAAATATGAAATGCAGAATGAAGATTTTCAATCTGAAGGATAGCTGTGTGAAGACATGTCTCTGTTTAGACACTAGTAGATTCAATTAGAGATATTGAAGTATTTCTAGCAAAATTGCACTGTTGTACAAGCCAAATGTTGTTATGGAAACCCTTATTTTAAGTCACAGGGCCAGAAACTGTCATTATGCTGTTGGTTTAAGAATTTCAGTTCCAGCGTCAATGGGAAGAAGTACAGAAACTCCGTTCCTGCTGCAAAAAAGGTACAGGAACGGAGTTCCTGTACGTTCCTGTTCACTTTCATCACGGATTACGCCCCTCCCTTGTTCAAGTCCCCTCAATAAATCAGATCTAAATCTTTTTGCATTTAACCTGACTGTGGTTCCAGTTTGTGCATGAAGTACTGCACTGTTTCCATTTGCTCTGCATAACCTTGTTTTACAGGGGGTCCCTAGGGTTGAGCCAGAGAAGCCAGCCCTGGTGGTAAGTGCAAACAGTGTGGGTACTTATATGGTGTACCAGGGGTATTGTGAAAGTGATTATTGTGTATTGTTCCGGCCACTAGATGGGAAAGAGAGGAGTTACAGTGTCCCAGAGGGCTGTGCCCAGGTTAGCTTGACCACTACCAACCCAGATCTCCGGGTGGAGGCATCCGTTCCAGAACTCAGGCCCCTTAACCTGCTACTAGCTAAGCAGGCAGGGGTAGTAGCCCTTGGGATAGTGCCACCTAGGGGTTATACAGGTGAGTAACCTATTTTTCTAGGAGAATGGATATAGTTCACTATCCACACATAGGAAGACTTCCAGCAGTTCTCCGGGAGGAGGGGGCAAGCCACGTACACCATTTGGCTAACAGTGACTGGAGAATTGAGGTCCCAAAAGTAGCTTCCTGATGAGACTCTGGACTGATGCTGTAATGGGAGATGAAAGTGAGTACTGACTTCCAGAAGGCAACTCTGCAGATCTTCTCAATAGGGACATCCCTGGAATCTGCCACCGAGGCGGTGCTATGTCTGGTGGAATAAGCCCTGAGCTATATGGGAGGCTCCCTACCAGCCAACCTATAGCAGAAGTTGATGTAAAATGTTATCCATCTGTCAATCTGCCAGATGCAGCTTCAGTGTAAGTCACAAACAGCTGGCAAGCCTTAACCCAAGCTCCAGTCATGCAGTCCTGTAATAGGAGAGTGCCCTCCAAAGTCTGAGGGTATGGAACCTGCAGTCAGCTTCTGAAGAAGGGCTGAAGTATACTGGGAGGTTTATCATCTGGTTAAGGTAAAACTTGAATACTACCTATAGGAGGAACTTTAGGTGGTGGTGCAGGAGGACTTTGTTACTGCAAAAGACCAGATACGGAGATTCCACCGAGAGGGTCTAGAGCTGACTGATCCATCTGGCTGATGTAATGGCCCCCAAGAAGACTGTCTTCCACAACAGGTGTGACATTTCAAACCTGTGCATAGGCTCAAATGACTTGCCCATGAGCATAGCCAGCACCAGCAGTAGGTCCCATGGAGGAGGTGATTCACGCACTGGAGGGGACAGCTGATCAAGGTCTTAAAAAAGCACAAGACCATCTTCTCCTGGTCCACTGTCCACATACTAGCTCACACTCGGTATGCTGAGATGGCTGCCAAGTGCACCTTGATGGTGGTCGCTCTCGGTCCCAACTAGGAGAGGGACCAAAGGTACTCGAGGATACAAGTCACAGGGCAGGCAAGGGGATCAAACTCCTTGCCCTGACACCAAATGGAAGATCGCTTCCATTTAAAGGTGTAGCACCAGTGAGTCAACTCTTTTTGGGAGGTCTCCACAACATGGAGAATAGCTTCTGAAAGACCCAAAGCCTGGAACTCTAGCCAGTCAGGATCCAGGCTGTGAGGTGCAGGGACTGGAGATCTGGGTGCAGGATTGTCCCATGTGGTCGTCAGCCTCCTACACACAGGCCCTGACCCAGGGGCCTGCAGCACACATTGGAACTTGGGAGAGGAAGGAGGGTGGGACTTCAATTTTTTAGACAATTTATAACTGATAAGGGCATTGTCCAGTTTGAAACATTACAGAGCGACTACGGTTTACCTGAAGGGGACATCTATAGATATACCCAGGTTAAAAGTTATCTTCTAAGACAAAGAGAAGTAACGTCTCAACTGCCCAATCCAGTTCCAATTTTTTGGAAACTCCTAGAGTATGCTATAGCTGGTCACCTGTGGGAACATCTGGTGGGCCACATATACCAAATCCTATGTGAGGGTTTGGGTGACTCATCACTTTCCATCATGAGAAGCTGGGGCAGGGATTTGGAAATGAAAATCTCCGAACAGGACTGGCTTTTGGCTTCCCCTATGGCTTGTAAGATAACCCACTCAAGTATTTGGAGGGAATTTGCCTGGAAATGCAGAGTACGTTTTTTCCGATCCCCAGCTATTTTACTTAAATATCTCCCCTCCTCCTACGGTAGATACAGGAGGTCTTGTAGATGCAAGATAGCTGACCTTGCCCATATTTTTTGGACATGCCCCCTATTAACGCCATATTGGTGTAATCTCCAACAGGCTGTGTCGGAATGTTTGGGAGAAGAGGTCGAATTAACAGCAGAAATGGTTCTCCTGGCAATATTTCCTCCACATACCCCAGTCTGGCATAAAACTTTGTGTACCTTCTTTTTTCTCCTTCTCTACCGAAATGTCCACCCCAACCCAGATCCCCTCTCTGGCCTCAGCTCCCTCTGTTTCTAAACCAAATGACCTTCACATCACCTCTCTTAATATTTGCAGTTTGCTAAAAAAATTCTCCTCCTTCCAAGCCTGGCTTGCACAGCACTCGCCAGATATCCGGGCTCTAACTGAAACCTGGCTTACAGTCGGCACCCCTGACTCTGTTGTAGCCTTTGATGACTATTCCCTCTTTCGAGCTGACCGGCTTACCAAAAGAGGAGGGGGCTGTGCCTTTTATGTAAAAAACACTCTACGAGCAACGCAAGTTAACCTCCCTTCCCCTGAACACGAGGCCCACATTCTCACTATCAAGTTGCTCCTTGGTGATCCAGGGAAAACCCTCTACCTCTCCGTGACTTACATCTCCCAAAGTATCCAAAAACCCACCTTCATATCCATCCTTGACTATATCACACTGCTCCCCCCCAAAATGAAGTCATCCTCATTGGCGACTTCAACATCAATTGGCTTGCTCCCTCCTTCTCTCCCTTCCATGACTCTGCTTTAGCCCTTGACCTCACCCAAGTTGTTCAATCCCCCACCAGAATAAATGACAACACAGGCATGGCAACTCTTCTTGACCTCATCTTTACCAACAGACCTAAAAATATCTTGTGTTAAAGTCCTCCTAGATACCATTCTCACTCCCCTGTTGCCTGCTGGTGGACAAACAAAATCCCACCCCATCCCAACCCCCTCCTTCCAGCGACAACTAAAGAGCTTCCTCTCCTGCCTCAAGGCACACCTTTGGTTGTATGACTGGGCCCCAATTGATAGCGCCGAGTGTATTGACACTGCTCTGTCTCACTTCATTGCCACCTTCAACGCGGCCTGTGACCACTACACCCCCTTCGTGAAGCTTCACACTAAAAACTGAGACACCCCCTGGATCACTTAGGCCCTCCTGGATATGATGCAGCATCATGGCAATCTCTGACACAAAGCCATTGACTCCTGAATCTCTCAAAATAGGCAACTATACAGAGAGGCCAGAAATGCATGCACCTGGGCCATTCGGCAGGCCTAGGCTGCCCACTATAAGGCCGTTCTTACTTCCACATGGGGCTCTGGACGGGACTTTTGGAAAAACATAAAGGAACTTAGCAGAAAAAACATCTCCACTCCTTCCTCTCAACTATCTTCTGCCGGGACTACCACCCAAGACTCTCTGGCAATAGCTAACATCCTTAACACTACTTTCTCTGACCTAAGTAAGGTACAGCTCCCCAATTTCTTTGACCCTCCTCCTGCTCTTTCTCCTGCCCCTCCACCAAATGTACACCTTTTTCACCTCCGAACAGTCTTCCCTTCTCAAGCCAAGAAGTACCTATCAAAATTTCTGACCAAATCACCATATAGTAGTGACTCCCTGGACCACAAGCTTCTACATCTTACTCTTGATGAAGTCCTCCTCCCCCTAACTAAAATTCTTAACAAATCCATCTGCTTAGGTCAGTTCCCATTCCTCTGGAAGCAAGCTGTCATAACCCCTTTCCTAAAGAGTGGTGAAAAAACCTCCCCTAATAACTACAGACCCATATCCATACTGCCCCCATCTAAGACTTTAGAAAAAATAGTTGCTGACCAACTCATGCATTACCTATCTGAACATGATCTCATCTGCCCTGAACAACATAGCTTCTGTAGGGGCCATATTACCACTACCGCCCTCGTTGAGTATACATCCTACATCCATCAAGCCTTTGACCATGGACTTATAGTTGGTTCTCTCTACATTGACCTCTCAAAGGCCTTTGACACAGTCAACCATGCCCTCCTCCTGCACTATCTACCTGCCCTCAGACTCTCCCGGGATACCATATCCTGGTTCTTAGATTACCTAATTGGAAGGACCCAACATGTCAAAATCGGGTCCACCCTGATTACCACCTGGTCCTATCTGGTGTCCCTCAAGGCTCAATCTTGGGCCCCCTCCTTTTCTCCACATTCTTGAACTCACTACCAAGGTCCTGCTCTGGTAGGCTTCTCTTACAGTATATACAGATGATGCTGTTGTCTTCAGTAGCCACTTACACCCCCCTCCCTCCAATGCTCTCTCCAAAAGTACTTCCCGAAAGCGGAAGCCTGGTTTCGTGACCACAGGCTTGTACTCAACCATAAAAAAAAAAAATAAAAAATAATCTGTGATCTTCACTCACCATCAGAGTCCCCTCTCTGGATCAACATTTTCTATTATAAACTCGTTGGGTGATACACTAGAACATGTTGATACTTTTAAATACCTGGGCATAACCCTTGATGCAGCCCTCTCTTTTCATGAACATATCCAGCTCCTATCCACCTCACTAAACACTAGACTTGGTCTCCTTTATCATCTCAAACACTACCTCCCACCAGAAGCTATCCATGTTGCTGTATCCTCCTCTATACTCTCCATTATGGATTATGGCATTGTTATCTGTGGTGCGGACAATCAAACAGCCCTAAGCCACCTTATAATCACCTTAAACAAAGCCTGTCATCTTATCACAAACTGTGACAGACTTACCCATTCTTGTGTACTATATCAGGAGGCACAGTTGTTAAACTTCAACTCGAGGCATAAATATCATACCTGCCTCCTGGCCAAGAAAGCCCTTTTCAGCCTAGCCTCGCTCCCCCGAGGCTTGTCCAACCAGCCCCAACTAACAGATCTACCAAAAGCACTGCCAAGTCACTTGTGGCAGTCCCCCACTGTAGAACCTCCCTTGGCTAAAGGGCTTTCAACTGTCGGGCCCCTAAATGACTCAATGAGCTCCCCACACCCATCCTACATGATTTAAAACTGGGTCCTTTCAAGACCCATCTCAAAAATCTGCTCCTGTTGCAGTCCTCTTGTGACCGTCCCTAATTCCTCCCCCTCCACCACCACCCGCTTTCCTACCCGTCCCTCCCCCACTTTGATGTTTTTGCAACTTATCCAGTATCTATATGATTTCTGCTCTTACATGTCCGTGCCTGCAAATTATCAAATGTCTGGCTTAGGTAATAACTGCTGACTCTCCTGGCTCGTTTAATTTTGGACGATGGGCTTATTTCTGCCCAAATGATCTCTGTTGCTTACCTTGCACTGTATGTCTTATTCCCATTGTATTCTTAATCTAAATTCCTATGTAACTCCTAATGTATCTATGACGTGGAACCTTTGCAAAGGAGTCCCTGACTCAAAGGTGTATTTTCCGAAAACAGAAATAAATAAATAAAATATCTGGTGAGAAGATCCAAATGAAGACACAGCCATCTTGGAGGCCTGCTGCTGAGGAGATCAGGGTACCAGGAGTGGCCAGGATGGCCAGTCTGAAACTATTAGGATCATCCATGCCTTGTCCTTCCGGGCCTTGACCACCACCTTGTGGGTCAAGGGGGAAGAGAGGAAAGGTGTACACAATGCCTGGGATCCAGGGCCTCAGGAAGGCATCCCCAGCAGTGTCCTGGACTGTGGGGGGTGGGGCAGGCACAAAATAGCATCAGTTTTGTGTTCTCCCAGGAGGCAAACAGATCCACTAGAGGGGTACCCCACTGGGAGAACAGGTGGCTTAACACCTCCTGGTGCAGGGAACACTCATGCGACATTTCTCCCATCAGGTTGATAGTGTCTGCCATTTGATTGCTCACTTCAGTGACATGTATCGCCAGGAGATCTGCACCCAGGCTGTGCACAAGGGTCTAGGTGCAAAGGTCCTTCCAACACAGGGAAAGGAGTGAGTTCCGTCCTACTTGTTCGGGTAGAACACGGTCATGGTGGTGTCCGTCTGGACCTGCATGTCGTGACCCCTGAAGAGAGAAGCAAATTCCGTCAGAGCTAACTGCACTGCATGGAGCTCCAGCAGGTTGACGTAGTGATGGGACACCCAGGGAGACCAGAATTTGTGGGCTCTATGATCTCCCAGGTGTGTTCCCCACACCACCAGAGACATGTCTGTCATAGGTGCAATGGTCGGTTTTGGCCATGTGCACATGGTGCAGCCACCAGCAAGCCCACCAGACCATGCTAGTGCAACATGCCATGTAGCCCAGAAGCCACAGAACATTCCAGGCAGGGCACAAGAGCGCAAACTGATCAGGCAAAGGAGGCAAGATCCAGCGCCTGGTCCAGAGGCGGGCCCTGTCCCACAGAGAGTCTAGCTCTGCCCCAATGAAGTGAACCACCTGCGAAAGGATCAATTTGGACTTGACTGGTTTGACCAGCAGGTACAAGTCTCTGCAGGTCAGGAGGGCCAGATCCCTGGACTGATCCACAGCCTCCCTGGACAACCCAGCTATCAGCCAGTCATTCAGGTAGGGATACACCCTGATGCCTTTCTGCTTCAGGAAGGCTGCTACTACTGCCATGCACTTGGTGAAGACCCTGCGCACAGACAAGAGGCTGAGGGGCATGACCTGGAACTGATAGATAAACCCTTCTGCTTGGAACAAAAGGTACCACCAGTAGGATGGATAAACTGGCATGTGGAAGAACACATCATGGAGGTTCAAGGAGCATAACTACATGCCCTGCTCCAGGGATGGAATGATCGGATTCAGAGATACTATCCTTAACTTGCGCTTCCACATATACTGGTAGAGATTGTGCAAATCCAGTATGGGGTGCTAGCCCCCCATCCATTTCAGGACCAGGAAGTACCTATACATGTACCCCTGACTTGCCAGGGCATCTGGGACACAGAATATAGCCCTTTTCACAAAGAGCTGAGTGATGTCCTCCCTTTGGACAGACAGCATGTCCTGTGACTCCAAGGTCTCCCTTGGAGCATGGGATCAGTAAGGTAGGAGAGCCTTGAAATTGAGAGGCAATCTTCTGCCTACCACCTCCAGGACCCACTTTTCTGTGTAATGATAGACCAATGTAGCCAGAAGTTGAAAAGCCAGCCCCTGTGTCAGAGACTGGACAGGAGGGAGGTGGAAACCCCCGATCCATCACTGGGCAGCTCTAGAGGGAGCACCGGCCATTGAGGCTGGAGAGGCATCACTTCCTCTATCCCCACCTCTTTTTAGTCTCTGGCCAGAGAACTTTGCCTTGAGGTGCCAGGCTTGGTATAGCCCCTGCTGGGGCTGCTGCTAAGACTACTGTGGCTGAAAAGACTGGAACTGAAAGGCCTTTTTCTTAGGTTTCTGGGCCTTAGGGTCATTTTCGGGTGAAGCCACCGAGTCCAAGGTGGCACTGGACTTCTCAACCTTCGGGAGATGTCCTTCCATCCTCAGGCCAAAGAGGTCAGTGCCCAAGAAAAGGACAGTGAAGGTGGACAACCTCAGCCAGGCCCTCCAATCCTGCCACTGCCATGGCATGGGCACAGGAGTCACCCATGTGCCAGACCATCTAGAGTTGGTATTTAACCAACGCTTTACCCTGGTCTCTGACCAACTTCACTAGCAGCTGCTTGTCAGCAGGATGGTAAAGGAGGCCTTAATTAATTTATTTATTTATTTAGCTTTTGTTGACCGGGTAAGTGCACTAGACAAATCCTGCCTATTTTCAGGCACGACCCGGGGGAGGGGGATACAGATGAATGCCAACTGACCTTGAACCAGATTAAGCTGTTGGTGGTATTTTTAGTGAATGAGGGAAATTTGGCCAGGACACCGGGGAAATTCCCCTACTCTTTTCGATAAGTGCCATGGGATCTTTAACATCCACCTGAACTACCACCAATCCAGGCAGATGGGACCTCGGTTTAACGTCTCATCCGAAAGACGGAAATCCAGCACTCCCATCAGGAAATGACCAAAGCTGGCCATCATGGCATAGCTCGCCTGACAGAGACCAAGAGAAAGTGGCACAGACCTTCTTGGCTGCATGGTCAAGTTTCTTAGACTGTATGTCAGAGGGGACTGTCCCATGCTTTTAGCCTCCAGACTTCTAGAAGGCAGAATTCGAGACCAGCCCCTTGACTAAGAGATGGTCTGAGAATCCCCAGAGGAACCCAGTAGGGATGGACCACATACTTGTGGACCATATGGATGGAGGGTGCCAGGCTGGATGCTGAATGCTGCCAGGGCTGTTCCCAAACTGGCCTCAGTCATTGAAAAGGTAACCCCCCCCCCGTGAATCATCCTTGTCCAGGGTGTCAGTAAAGGGGATATATTTAGCCTGCTTCAGGACTGGCTCCAAGGACACATTCATGGACTCCAACATCAGTCAGAGAAGAGCCCCACATGACACTGGCCCATGGTCAGTAGTCAGCTTCTCAACCGGAGCTGGGTTGAAGGTGTGTGTCCTCAACGACAGCATGGACAACCTGTCAGAGTCACCCAAGGACTCTCAAAAAAATGGCTCATGACATCGGCCCACCAGCACAATGGTTGGATTTTCACTTGTGACACCGGCGAACCAGGTTCGGAAGCAAGCCCAGGTCATCGAAGGGCCATCCAGGAGGAGAAGGATTGAGCGTCCCCAGAACTGCTCTCCTTCTCCGGGGGGCTCCTGCGCTCGGTGCCAGAGTGACACCTAGCGGCAGCTGGGTAAATCACCCTGTGCACCGATGCATAGTGAAGGAGGCACTGGGGCAGGACAGACGCTGGCATCATTGCATGTCTCCACCCCAGCCTATTAGGGATAAAATCCCTCTCTGCCGGACGTCTCTATGATGCCTTGCCCCGAGACTCAATCAGCCACCAGGCCGAGTTTTCCCCCAACCAGATATGGATCCATGGCACTGGTGTCTGCTGCAGTTCCATGCCCTGCCTCCTGGGGGGTAAAGCCAGGAGTGACCGGGGGAGTGATGGGCTAATTAGGTGGTGGAGTCCCGGAGGCACCGTAACCAGGGTGGAGCACTGACGGACGGCAGAGTGGGGCAAAAAGCAAGGTAAATATAACAAAAAAAATGGTTCATGACTGTTTGCTGCTGTTTGACAACCCGAGTATCTTCTGACTGTGTGATTTTCACTGACAGCTGACCTGCCAACCTGGAGTCAGCATGGGGACTCATTGATCAGTGCTCCCACCAAAGGCTGTGGTGCATGCCAGAGACATCTGTCGAGGGTGGACTGGCATGGGCATGACTGGCACCTGCCAGTCAAACACAGGTGTTGGGGTAGAGCCCTACCCCACCCTACAATGATCCACTGTTACCAGAGGAGTTCTACATAGTGCTGTTGCATCATGTGGTAGTGCTTCTCCTCGCCCAAGGATGAGGAGGACAAGGAACTCTGATGCCTCCTGGTTGAGAGAGATTGACAGTGTGAGTGGCACCTCAACCACAACCTTGACCATCGACCAAAGGGCCAGTGCTGAGAAGCTGCCACAAGAGGGTTGGTATAGACCACATCCTGTGGTGCATGGACTACCATTGGCTTCAGCGGCATGACCACCAGTGGAGGTTGATCCCGAGTGGAGCCAGTCGGAGAGACAAACCAGTCCACATCCTCCTGGGTGAAGACTGGGAAAACTAGGATCTAGGATAAAAATTCCTCAATCCCCTCCAACAACTGGTTGACAGGGTCAAGAAAAATCTCGACCATGTGATCAGCTGGTTTCTAGGTAGACAAGCATGATGGGGGCACTGTGGAGCTGTCGACTGAGCCATCGACTACATTCACCTTGACCAGATTTGAGCACTTGACATTCATTGAGCAGTCAGAGGAGTCGAGAGAACGTGAGGACCGCAATCAGTCCCTACCCCACAACTGGAGCCAGCAATGCTTGTGTTTCTTGCCATGATGGACAGGGCTTCCCCATAATTCTGGAGGGCCCAACACATCTCCCAGAACTCTTCCAAGAAGGACTCTTCAGTGCTGGCCCCAGCCAACAGCAGCACCGAGGCTGATGAAGTGCCCATCAGGTCAGCTGATGCTTCTTCCATGGCCGCAAGCTGAGCAGCTGACCCCTCCACAGCAGAAAAACACTTGAGGCCCTTCGGCCAGAGTT
The DNA here is from genome assembly GCA_016271365.2 of Neoceratodus forsteri. Lineage (NCBI taxonomy): Eukaryota > Metazoa > Chordata > Ceratodontiformes > Ceratodontidae > Neoceratodus > Neoceratodus forsteri. The sequence goes on along the minus strand of CM028138.1, from coordinate 275,154,644 downwards.
TTGGATCCCTGTCGGCCAGCCGGCTGAGATGAAGTCAGGTTGCACAATCTTCCAACTAAGAAGGAAGCATTGCCTGACAGGCCACAGCCAAAGATGCTGTGCGCTGCACCTAAACAGTAGAGGCAAGACACATGTGGATCTGTCGTCAGCATCTGTCAGCATGTGACGCAGAACTTGAAGTCATGAACTCATTTAGCTTCCTCAGAGTCCATCTTTTGTCAGTGAGGCAGAGCCACAGTGAAGAAAAGAAGTAGTCGGACAATTCAGTTCTGAAAAAAATCAAGTAAACTGCCAATGGTGCACTTGGTAGCCTGCATTGCTGCAGAGCAGGAGACCAGACTCTCACAGCAGAAAGAAATATCTGACATCATGGGGTGGAGTCAGAGGATATACCACCTGGGTTGTGAGAGGAGTTTAGCTTGAAGACATTCCAACAAATCAGCACTTCCAGTGGAACTCCCTATGTGTGGATAGTGAACTATATCCACGCATCTAGAACAGTGTTTTCCATGGAAAAGAAAACACATTTCACAGGTTGCAACAGGATCTAATGTTGCCAGAGTCAATTCCCAAGTATGAAATTCAGGTCCCAAAGTGGAACTGGTTTATAAATTGGGAGATGCATGTGCAGAATACCCTTCAAAAACATACAGGACAACTCTGTGCTGTGCACACATCAATAAGGCATGGAAGGCTGAAACGGCAGCCATGTGCACCTTAGTGGAGGAGTACTGGTGACCAGAGACAGATAGGGACAAAAAGTAGTCCAGTACAGAATTGACGGGACACCTAAATGGGACCACTGACTAGGAAGCACACTAAATGGAGAAGTGCTTCCATTTGAAAAAAATGTACATTTAGAAGGCCTTCTAGCCACAAGCAAGACAACAGCCACCTGTGGGGGAACCCCAAAAATGGGTAATGGTTATGTCTTTGGGAGCCATGCATGCAGATTCAGGGACCACTGGTTCAGATGGACCAGGGACTCCTGAGCCTGTGACAGCAGGCCCTGACAAAGGGAGAGCTGAACAGGAGGCCCCACCATCATATGCCGCAAAAGTGGAAACCAAAGATGGAGGTGGCAGAAGGGAGCCACTACTATCAAGATGGCATGCTCCACCCACAATTTGAGCAGAACCCTCTGAATGAGAGGGACTGGAGGAAATGCATAAAGGAAATGAACATTTTGTACTCATTATAGTGCTTGATCTTCAAGGAATATCTTTACCACATATTCACAAATGGGTCTGAGCCAGAGGTGCTAGGACCCTGGGGGAAGCCAGAACTTTTCAGAAGGGCTGGTTCAGGGGTAGGCTGCGCACATGAACAGCACTGTGAGACTGGCTTACACTACTTGGATTACCTCAGCACCAGCCCACAACCGCCTCAGTACCTTTTTTAGCAAGGAGGTGCAGCATAACCTAACTAGCACTTAAAAGCATAAGATAGCCTGGTGACCCATATAAGGAGGGTCAACAAACCAGTAACAGTGTCTTCACAGCCCAAACCAAGAACAAGAGTAAAGACCAATAGACAGACTAGAATGAGCTTGAGGGATAGCAGGTGAGCATGTGAATCAACAATGAAGATATTCCTAGAAGATCAAGAATTACAGTGAGTACATAATTTTTTATATCTTCCAGGAATCAGTCTTCACCACTGATTCACACTAATGGGTCAGAGTATCAAGCTCAGACAAAAATCCTCTGGACTAGGGTGGTAGGAGTCAAGGATCTCTCAGGACAGAAGTCAACTGAAGATAATCCTACCAAAGGAGACATGTTGTCTGGCATGGTCATCCAAGGCATAGTGCTCACCAAAAGTGTGCACTGTGCTGTGCTTCATGTTGCAGCTCTGCAAATATCACAGAGTGAATCTCTGCCACATGGCAACTGCTCTGGGTAAAGGGGGACATATCCGACCTTCCCACTTGACCTGCGTTATGGCACAGCAGTGGTGTAGACAACTCACAATCCTGGCAGAAATGCACTTGATTGTAACACGCTGTCCCTTCTGATTAGGATCAAAGGAAACAAACAGCTATTTGGATTGTCCAAAGCCCTTAATTCTGTCCGGGTAAAACTTAAGGACTCCCCTAACATCCAGAGAATGGAGCGTACATGCTCCTTCATTCTGGAAATTACCAAAGTAGGTAGGCAGCACTAGTGACTGATTCAGATGGTACTCCCATCACCACTTTCAATAGGAATTTAGGATGTGTGTGAAAAATTACCTTGTCCTTGTGAAAAACATTATATGGGGGATCTGTGACCATGGCATAAGTTTCAGATATTCTGCAAGCAGAAGTGATGGCCACTAGAAAAGCTGCTTTTCAAGTTAAAAACTTTAGCGCACATGTTACAAGAGGCTCAGATGGCTTGCTGGTGAGCATGTCCAGCTCAAGGTTAACATCCCAGGCAGCTACTGGCTTCCAGATGGGGGGGCCCTTAAGGAACCTCTTGAAGAATGGCAGCTGAGACTGTCAAAGGATACTAATGGGCTCATGGTATGCAGAAATAGCACACAAGTGGACTTTGACTGTGAAATACTGCAAACCAGCATCAGAAAGGTCCAGTAAGTACTTCAGAACCTTGGCTGGCATGCACCAAAAGGGGACCATGTGGGTTTTGTAGCACCACACGGAAGATCTTTTCCACTTGGCTGTGTTAAGTCTTCCTAGTGGAAGGTTTACAAGCAGCCAAAAGTATCTCAGAGATCCTTTAAGATACCATGTACTTTTTCACTTCCGTGTCTTCAGGATCCAGGCCTTAAGGTGAAGGGAGTGCAGGCAGGGATGGACCAGGTAACCCCGAGTCAGTAGGTCCATCCTGAGGCAGAGGAACCTCGGTGTGCTGACTGACCTCACTATAGCATTTGACCTGGTAAACCATGGTCTCCTGCTCTACCAACTACACGTCATAGATCTGGATAAAAATGCCCTAAATTGGGTAAGAAGCTACCTATCTTGCTGCTCTCAAAGAGTTAAATGGGATGGCTTCCTTTCAGAATTTAGGCCGATAACACACAGCGTGCCGCAGGGATTCATTTTGGGACCATTATTATTCTCACTCTTCATTAACGACCTCCCTCGATTTTGTGGTGGTGCCACGGTACATCTTTATGCAGATGATGCAATTATCTATCAGTCATCACCAGATTTTGACCAAATCAATCGAGAATTTGCCACTGACTTCAACTCCCTTGAGGACTGGTTCAACCGTAAGCAGCTTGTTAATACCAGGAAAACTAAATGCATGCTCTTCTCCCCCGTTCTACCTCCAAGCTTGGTCCTCCCACCCTTAACAAGACATCGATCATGGGAGATACCTTGGAGACAGTCCCATCCTTCAAATACCTGGGCTTCACCCTGAACCCATTGCTCTCTTTCAACATTCATATCTCCAATATAGTTAAACATATGCATCAGAAACTTGGTCTGCTCTATCGGATACGCCCGTATCTCACCTCTACCTCCTGCCTAAGAATTACCTCTTCTTCTCTTACTCCCCTCCTAACCTATGGAGCCCCCCTGCTGCTCTCTGCTAATACCTCATCTCTCCCTCCTCTCACAGGCTTACCATAAGATTGGTAGGTTTGCCTTGGGGGCTAACTCACGATCATACCACTGTGACGTCCTCTCCTCTCTAGGCTGGTTGCCCTACGAAGCTAAATTGAAGTACTTCTCCATGTGTCTTATATTTAAACTTGTCCACTTCTTTACTCCACCCTGCCTTAGAGATTTGATATGCCTCTGGCAGGCACCTCGCACCCTCCGCTCCTCCGCCCTCCCTCCCTCTGCTAGTCCTCCCCAATCTATGTCTATCCCTCACCAGGAGGTCCTTCTCTTTTGCTGCTGTCTTTGAATGGAACTCCCTTCTTCCCCACATCCTGACTAGTCCCTCTCTTCCTCTATTCAAGTCCAACCTGCATGCCTCTCTCGCAGCCTCTCCCTCCTGCTCCTGCTGAAGCTCTTAACTTCCTCTACCTCCTCTGACCACTAACCCCTACCCCCTCTCCCCCCCAATCAGTCACTAATAATTGACAGCCCTCCTCTTCATGCACAAATGTGACATCAATTGCCTATGTATAGTTTAGTACTGATGTATATAGAACTTATAGGTATGTAGATATTGTGTTCGTGACTAGCCCTACATTATTGTATCCACTGTACAATGTACATCAAGTTTGATACTGTGCAGTCGGCCCGGTGGTGCTGAGGGTTGAGGCCCTGGACGCCACACCTCGCAGGCGAGCCGGGTTCGGAAACAAGCCTGGATCGCTGAGGGTCGGCAGGGAGGGGAAGGATTGAGCATCCGGAGGACTGCTCTCCCTTCCTCGGGGGGTCAATGATGATGCGGGGCACTCGGCGACCTCTGGTGGAGACCTGAGTATTGCAATGCTACAGGGCTCAAGAACAGGGTGCAGAGCCATGGCAAAAATGTTCCCTGGCATCACTGCATGTCAGGGCCTGGGAGGGAGGGGAAGGGGCATAAGAAAATAACCCTCATCTCCGATGAAGCCGAGGCGCCTCCCTCCCACGGACCACAGTCATATGGGCTCAGCTCTCGCTCTCAGGCTTCCCTGTCCTCTCCAGCCGGTGTCTCAACACTATAAGAAAGAGCGCCCTGGGTGGGAGAAGCCCTTCCCTGGAGGATAGACCTGGGGAATGCCTGGTACCGAAGAGGAGCCTGAGTCAACCAAGACACGTTGGGAGGTAGTGACTGTGGAACAGGAGGTCGCCAGAGAGAGTTCGGAGGTAAGGGGCAGGGGAGAAATAGAATTTCTCTGTACAATTGTTCTGCTTTACTGTACCATTTACGACCCCGGGTCGACCCTGAAAAAGAGACTGTAATTGTCTCAGTGGTCCTACCCGGTCACCAAAACTCAAATAAATAAATAAATGGTAGTCTGGTCAATAGAGAAAACAATATTTGTTGAGGCCAACAAAGGGCAATTAGGATCACCTTGCCCCCTGGTGTTTCCAGTTTGTGCAGTATCTTCTGCAGCAGAGGGACTGGAGGAAATGCATACAGAAAAAGATTTTGCCATTGCAGTCTGAATACATCCTGACAGAAAACTCCATGTCCTATGTTTCTGGAGCAGCACTGAGGCAGTCTGGTATTGAGTGGGGATGCAAAATGATCCACATCTGGTGTTCCCCACTCATACAGCGATCTCATGATGTCTAGAGCTAGTGACTACTCTTGAGGATTGGCCTCTCTGCCAGAGCATTTTGCACTCCTGGCAGGTAAACTGCTTGGAGCCATATCCCCTGTTCCAGGAACCATTCCCACACTCTCATCACTTCCCTGCAGAGAGGTAACAGTGTGCTCCTCCTTATTTGTTAATGTAATACATTATGGAATTGTCAGTCTGCAGGAGGACTGTTATGTGGCTGACGTGATCCACTAGGGCTCATAGGCCATAGAACACCATCACACATTTCCAACACACTGATATGAAGAGGAGTCTCTGCAGCACCCCAGATACCATGCATTTGGAGGCCCTGACAGGAAGTTCCCACCCAAACAGGGAGGCATCTGTGGTGAGGGTCAACTGTGGCTCCAACTGGGAGAAGGGAAGGCCCTGGAGGAGATTATCCTCCACTGTCCACCACGTGAGTGACCAAACTAGGGACTTGGCCACCTTGAAGGCCTGAGGATGTGATGCTTGTGACCACTGTGCATGGAGCATTCACCAAGTAGTTTTAATGTGCAAATGTGCCAGGAGCACTGTGAACACTGAGGAGGCTATCAGACCCAGCATGCACTACATGTCTACAGATTTGCACTCCATTATGTAGCATGCCATCTTCAGGATTACCTGCCTTCAGCTCTCTGGAAGGAAGGCCTAGGCCTTGGTTGTATCAAACAGAGTTCATATGAACAGGACTTGCTGGGAAGACTAAAGCTGAAACTTCTAGGTTCACCAGAACTCCCATGAAGATGAGGAACAGAGAGGCTGTAACCACAGCTTGTTCCATCGCTTGCTTGGACAAACTCGTTATGAGCCAGTCATCCAGATAAGAGTAAACTTGGAGTCCTAGTTTTCTCAGATGCATTGCAAGTAAGGAAAGCACTTTGTAAAGACTTGAGGTGCCAAGGAAAGCCCACAGGGCAGGACTTTGAACTGATAATGTCGTCCCAGCACAATGAATTGGAGTCTTCTGTGGTGGCTGGAGTTCACTAGGACATGTTGATAAGGATCCTGCATATCCAGAGAGGCTAACCAATTCTGAGGCTTTGGGAAGGGCAGCAGAGATCCCAGAGAAACCATCTTAAACTTCTCTCAATCCACGAACTTGTTCAAATTTCTGATGTCAAGAGTGGGGCGCATGCCACCTGATTTCTTTGGAACAACAAAGTAGTGGGAGTAGAAAAGTACAGTTATGTAAGAACTTATCGTAACAGTAGATCTTCAAGAGGGATCTCTTGCAGCAAGCCATCACTGGTAGGACTAAGCCTTCAGGTGCTAGGACCACACAGAAACCTTCTAGCTAGCAGTCTACCAGAAGGGGCCACCCGCCCCTGACATCAGCTAATCCTATAAAGGTGGGTAGCCCCCCACACCCTCCTCAGTTCTCCTGCTGGAGACCAAAAACAGGATGCCATAAGGGGGAACCAAGGAGGACTCCGAGGTAACCCAATAGCATTAAAAAATAAAAGCAGAAGGCTTGACCCTATGGAAGGGGGGAGAGACAGCGAGAAAGACAGGAGACAGGGGAAGGAGAGAGGGAAAGCAGGGCCTGCTGCAAGAGATCCTCTCGAAGATCTACTGTTACGTTAAGTTCTTACGTAACTGTACTATCTTACTTTGAGGGTATCTCTTGTAGCAGGCCATCACTGGAAAGACTGAGTCCCAAGCAGTACTGGCACTACAGACAGTCCAGGTGGTAGGAATAGCAGCCTATGAAAGGAGGATCTGAAGAACAGCTAGGCCCGAAGTTGGCCCTATGCCTAGAGACGATGTCCAGACTGTAATGTTTGGTGGAAGTGTGGACAGTGCTCCAGATGGCAGCAGCGCAAATGTCAGCAGCTGACACATTTCTGAAACAAGCTACCAAGGTGGCCATACTCCTATTGGAATGGCCTTTAACCACTCCAGGAAGTTCCTTGCCATACTTCTGGTAACAATAGACAATACAATTAGCTAACCATTCTGACACACACTGTTTGGACACCGAACACCCTCTTTCCCAGGGGGAATGAAACAAACAGCTGGTTGGACTTCCGGGAGTCAGTCCAGTGTGTATAGTACCTCAGGATTTGATGCATATCCAGGGTATGGAGCAATGCCTCCCCTTGATTGGAATACTCCTGATAATAAACAGACAGGTGAACAGACTGATTCAAAGTAAACTCCAACACCACCTTAGGAAGAAACTTAGGATTGGTACACAAAGACACTCTGTCTTTATGAAAAATCAAATAAGGTTCCTTATGAATGAGGGCCTGAAGCTCAGAAATTCTTCGAGCAGAAGTAATGACAACTAAAAATAACACTTTCCATGACAGAAAGTGTAGCTCACATGACACGGCTGGTTCAAAGGGAGGCATCATGAGCTTTTCCAACACAAAATGAAGGTCCCAAGGCAGGACAGGGTCCTGAATTGGGGGCTTCAAATGCAAAATGCCTCTCAAGAATGTGTGAGACACATCAAGTTGAGCCACAGAATGCCCATCCATACATGATATGCAGAGATGGCAGAGAGATGCACCTTGATAGAGGAGTACCACAAACCTGAGCCCAAGAGAGACAGATGGTACTCCAGAACCTGATCCACTGGACAGGTGAAGGGATCTAAATGGTGCGATGCAGCCCAAAGAGCGAAGCACTTCCATTTCACAGAGTAAGTGGCCCTGGTAGAGGGCTTCCTGGTTGTCACCAGGGCATCTGCTATTCTTGGGGAGACCCCAAATCTGGCAATGGCTATGTCCTCAGGAGCCATGCATGGAGATGGAGAGACTTGAAGCCCAGATGGATCAGGGTGCCCTGTTTCTGGGAGAGCAAGCCTGCGCACAGGGGCAGGGACAACAGAGGTTCCACCACCAGCTGCTGCAGCAAGGGGAACCAGATTTGTGTGAGCCAGAAGGGCAATGGGTGTTAGCCCCTCCATCTGGAGTTTGATTAGAACTTGTTGAAGTAGCAGGGAAGGAAAGCATACAGAAACCTCCCTGTCCAGGAAAGGAACAAGGCGTCTCACCAGAAAACTCCAGGCCCTGGATCTAGCGAGCAGAAAAGCGGCAGTTTTGCATTGTGTGGGGATGCAAAAAGGTCCAACTCGGACCGACCCCATCTGTTGAAGAGGTCTTCTGCCACTGAGGTCAGAAGTCCCCACTTATGCTCTGGACTGTGAGTGGCTTAGACTGTCTGCCAGGACATGAACAGCTGAGAGCTCCAGGCTGTGCTCAATGGGCCCAGTACCAGACTCTCATCACTTCCCTGCAAATGGGATAGGAATGAGTTCCCCTTCCCTTCCCCACTTGTTTGTGTAATAAACTACACACAAGTTGTCCATCTGAACCAAGCGCGGACCTGGGGAGAGTGGAGTCTAGAAGGCCTGCAGGGCATAAAGAACTGCTTGCATCTCCAGGACATTTATGTGGAGATCTTGCTCTATCTTGGACCATGTCCCTCGAGTTTGGTGGATCCCCAGGTGAGCCCCCAACTAAGGCCAGAGAGGCATCCATCGTAAGGACCTGCTGGGGGGAGGTATACAAAAAGGAATTCCCCCCCCCAAACAGATTGCTGGGCTCCAGCCACCACAACACCATCTTCTTGACTGGATCCAATACCAACACTGGTTGATTAAGAGCATCCATGCGTTGGTCCCACTGGACCTATAGCATCCATTGAGGAATTCTTATATGCAGCCTGGCCAGTGGAACTGTGGCAGTGGCTGCAGCCATGAGGCCTTGAAGTCTCAGAAAAACCCTCGCTGGAACATGATGGCTGGAGTAAAGAAGACAGGCCTGATCCATCAGATGCTCTGCTCTGTCTTGGGGTAAGAAGGCCTTCCCTGGGCAGTGTCCAACACTGCCCCTTTGTACAGGAGGTGCTGGCAAGGGGTAAAGAAAGTCTCTGGGAGGTTGATAGTAATGCCCAAAGCTTGGAAAAGGCTGCAAGTGTGAGAAAGAGTTTGAAGGAAACGATCCCTGGATGGGGCCACTAGCAGTCAATCATCCAGGTAGGGGAACATGTAGAATCACTGCCATCTCAAGGCAGCTGCCACTACCGGTAGGCATTTGGTGATGACCCTGGGAGCTGAGGACAAGCCAAAGGGCAGAGCTCTGAACTGTTAGTGAGCTCCCTGGAAGTGGAAGCAGAGGAAGTGCCGGTGGGAGGTGAAAACCTTGATATGTAGGTAGGCATCCTGCATATCCAGAGAACAAAGCCAGTCCCCCTGGTGTAGCAGGGGCAGTAAGCCCTGCATTGTGACCATCCTGAACCATCTGTACTCTATAAACAGGTTCAGCTGGCTTAAGCCCAGGATGGGCCTAAGGTCTCCCCATCTGCTTCAGGCCAGAACTCCCTTCCCTGCTGACACCGTGGGACTGGCTCTATGGCCTTTTTTCTAAGTAAGGCCTGACTTTCCTCCCGGATGAGAGGGATGTAGCTGGGAGGGTATGAGGAGTTGCCCAGAGTGTTTTCTGGAGGCCACTCTATGAATTTGAGAGTGTGGCCATGCTCAATGAGTTGCAGCACCCAGTTGTCTGTGGTGATCTCCCACCACCTGTCCAGGTGCAGGGAGAAGTGACCCCCTATGGCCACCTCCTGGTGCACATCTGGAGGGGGGGGATCTGCTTAGTCCTACTGATTATGGCCAGCTGCAAGAGATACTCTTTTGAAGTAAGATTCTGTGTTTCACTTCAACACTGCCCTGTTGCTTAGAAGGACTGCAGTCTCCTGCGACAGAAGCTGATGTGAGCTGATAAGAGGGGTTCTCTTCTGGGCAGACAGTCCAGAGAATATCTGTAAAGTTCAGGGAGTATCATTCTTGGATGGTCCCGGGGATCCACTTTTCCATCATGATGGACTCCCACTGACAGTAGAATTGGGTCAGGTGTCATCCTACTGCAGGGGAGAGGTCTGCCTTGGGCAGCTGAGGCAGGACCAGGGCCAAAGCTTCAGGGGGTGGCACTAGAAGCTTTTGGCAGCTGTTCCTTCTTTTAGGCTTGGGGAGGCTGAAACTTGTTGTGAGTTCCCCTACATTTTCCTTGAAAGGACTGCCTGTTCTGAAAGAAACCTTGTCCTTTCCCTCTCTGAGGGTTAGGAGGGACTGGTCTAGAAGTCTTTATGGCTGTTCTAGTCTTTTAAGATGCTTCACAAGACTTCTCAGTCTGCTGTCCAAACAGATAAGTGCCATTGAAGGGAATGTTCATTACCTGTTGTTGGATATCCTGAGAAAAAACAGAAGTACAAAGCCAGGAGTGCCTTCTGATACAAATGCCCACCACAAGGGAATGAGAAGCAGTGCCAAAAGTATCCATAGTTGCTTCGAACTGATGACTTGAGACTCTATCCTATGAGTAACAGTTTGCAGGATCTTTTGTTTAGTCTCACAGTCAGGTAAGGACTGTGCAAGAGACTTAAGTGAGCTCCAAAGAGTGTATTCATATTTGGAAAAATGCCCTTGGTGGCTGGCAATTCCCATTACCAGGATAGTGGCTGTGAAAGCTTGCTTCCCCATTGTGTCTATCTTGCACGACTCCTTGTTAATGGGATGCACAGTGATCTACTGGGGCAGAATGACTGTCATTCTCAGCAAGGATAATAGCATCAGCTATAGGCCAAGAAATATACACTGCTCTGTCCTTGGGGGCAGTGTACTTTCTCCCTAACTATAGCTTACAGACAGACGCGATAGAGTAGACCTAAACTGCATCCAAAAGGGTCTCAAATGCTGGAGGAATAGGAGGAAAGTAATAGAAACATAGACTTTGATGGTAAATAAGGACCACTTGGCCCACCTACTCTGCCCATTTCCCTACCTATTAAATAAGCTGCAGATCCTAGTCCACCAACAGCCTACTTCCTCCCACTCCCCACTAGAATAGTTTTATGTCTGTCCCACGCATTCTCGAATTCCCCCACTGTTTTTGACCCCACGACCTCCTCAGGAAGGCTGTTCCATGCATCCACCACCCTCTCAGAGAAAAAAATACTTCCTCACATTGCCCCTAAGCCATCCTCCCCCCTCTATCTTCAAATTGTGCCACCTTGTTCTTGCACATTTCTTTTTCTGAAAGTTGCTACCCTCTTAGACTTTGTTGATTCCCTTGAGGTACTTAAATGTTACTATCATTCCCCCCACCTTCTTTCCTCGAGGGTATACATATTAAGCTCCTTTAGTCTCTCTTCGTATGGCTTCTGGTGCAGACTCTGCACCATTTTAGTTGCCCTCCTCTGGACTGCCTCCATCCTGTCTATGTCCTTGTAGAGATGAGGTCTCCAGAACTGCATGCAGTATTCCAGATGGGGTCTCACCAACTGTTTGTACAGAGGGATAACAACTTCCTGTTTTCTACTGGTGATGCCTCTCCCTATGCATCCCAGTATCCCCCCAGCCCTCCTTACTGCCTTCTCACATTGCTTGCCTATCTTTAAGTCATCTTATATGACTACCCCCAGGTCCCTTTCCATTTTTGCTGTTGTTAGTACCTCCCCCTAGGTTTTTGTTTCCCAGATGCATTACTTTGCACTTTTGCATTGAAACTAAACTGTCTACTTTTGACCATTCCTCCAACCTTGCCAAGCCCCTTCTCATTCTTTCCACCCCCACATGTGTATCTACACTATTGCAGATATTTGTGTCATCTGCAAAGAGGCATAGTTTCCCTTCCAGTCCCTCTGCAATGTCACCTATACAGACATTAAAGAGGACCAGTCTCAGTCCACCACCCATCTGGCCTGGATTATATCCTTGTACTGCTTGGGACTCAGTCCTGATGGTTAGTGCCTGCTGCAAGAGCACTCTCTCGAAGTGAAATAGTACAGTTTATGTAAGAACTTACCGCAACAGTAGATCTTCAAGAAGAGCTCTTGCAGCAGGTAGTAACCATCAGGACTAAGCCACCAGGCACTAGGACCCCAAGGAAAAATTCTAGCTAGCAGTCTCTGGCAGTTGTCCACCCCCGGCGTCACCTGTGGTATAAAGAGATGGTCCCCCAGCACCACCTCAGTTTACCCACTGAAGACCCGGCTTGCATGAAAGATGGGGAACCGAGGAGGTTCTAACATCGCCAAAGGGAGAAGAAATTATACATACATAACCAGGGGGAAGGAGGGAGGGAAAAGCATGCCTGCTGCAAGAGCTCTTCTCAAAGATCTATTGTTGCGGTAAGTTCTTACGTAACTTCGAGAGAGAGAGCTCTTGCAGCAGACAATAACCATCAGGACTGAGTCCCAAGCAGTGTAAGGATATGATCCAGGTCAGATGGATGGTGGATATAGAAACCCACAGGAGCTAAGAGAGCAGCCCCTGGAGAACAGCTAGGCTAAAACCTGCCCTCCTTCTGGAAGCAATGTCCAAACTGTAGCGTTTGATGAATGTATGGCCAAAACTCCAGGTGGCTGCAGCACAGAGATCCACTGTGGACACATTTCATAGGGATGCAAATGAAGTGGCAACATCCCTAGTGGATTGACCTTGTCGTACTTTTGGTAGCAGAACACTATGCAACTGACGAACCATTTGGACAATGTCTGCTTAGTCACTGGCACCCCATCACTCTTGGGGCAAAAGACACAAACTGGTTGGTGTTCCTAAAAGACCGGGTATGGTCTACGTAAAATCTACAGTAACTCCTCTATGGACATTCAAAGTATGTAACAGGGCCTCCCCTCAATTAGAGTACTCTGGGTAGTAGACAGGTAGATGAATGTTCTGGTTAACAGTGAACTCAGACACCACCTTCGAAAGAAATGTAGGATTAGTACGCAGGGAAACCCTGTCCCTGTGGAAAATTAAGTAGGTCTCTTTACACATCAGAGCCTGAAGCTCGGAAATCCTCCGGGCAGAGGTAATGGCAACCAAAAATAATGTTTTCCAAGACAGGAAGTGTAGCTCAACTTGCATCTGGTTCAAAGGGAAGCAATGTAAGTTTCTCTAACATAAATAAAAGTACCCATGGAGGAATAGGGTCCTGTATGGGTGGCTTAATATGCATCATACCTCTCAAGAGGTACAAGATAGATCCAACTGTGCCAGGGATCTGCTGTCCACTGGCACATGATAGCCTGATACTGCAGAAAGGTGTACCTTTATGGAAGAGTAGCTTAGACCCGAGTCAGACAGGGAAAGAAGGCACTCCAGGACTGAGTTCACCTGACAGATGAAAGGGTCCAGTTGATGGGTGGAAGCCCATAGGCAGAAACCTTTCCATTTCATGGCATATTGTATGTGGCTCTGGTCGAGGGTTTCCTGGCCGCCATGAAAACTTCTGCTACCCTTGAGAAAACTCTGTACTGGCTCCTAAGTCTGCAGGAGCTATGCATGCAGGTGGAGGTATTTGAGATCCGGTTGCACCAGCGTACCCTGCTCCTGGGAGAGCAAGTGTGAGGACAGGGGCAGAGGAATTGGAGGCTCTATTGCCAGCTGTTGGAGCGATGGAAACCAAATCTGATGAGCCCAGAAGGGGCTATCAGAACCATGTCTGCTCGTTCCGCTTGTAGCTTGAGCAGCATCCTGTAAAGTAGTAGGAATGGAGGGAAGGCATAGAGAAAGTTCCCTATCCAAAAGAGCGACAATGCGTCTCACCAGAAAACACCAGACTTTGGATCTAGCGAGCAGAAATTGGGTAGTTTGGCATTCATAGGTTCATACGAGCTTGGGGGACTAGCCCTTAACGAACTCACCATCCTTAGCCTAGATGGAAATCGTATTTTCTATCACCCATGAAAAGATCAAGCTTTTTTTTTTTTTAAAACAACTGGAAGGTACCACTATATACCACTTTGAAAGGTAGTGAATTTCAGATTGGTACTGAGTAAAGAAATGGTTCCTACTTGTTGTCCTATTAGTGATGGATTTTAATATTAATTTATGAGATCTGGTATTATACATCTTACTCTGCCATTCTAAACATATTGATTCAGAAAAAGTTTTGTCTCTTGAAGCTTTATAAATTAAACATAAAACTCCCCTTAAAGCTCTATATTCCAGTGAGTATAATTTCAATTTTCTTAATCTATTATACGATAAAGTTCTACAATTGTGTACATGTCTCATAAGTCTCCGCTGTACTTTTTTGACTAATACCTTATCCCTTATCAAAGTTGGAGCACAAAATGAAGAGCAATAGTCAAGATTTGTTCTAACTACACTACAATAAATAGGAATTAGAACTTCTGGTTCCCTTGATTTAATATTTTTCAAAAGGCAAGTAATTAATCTCTGACATTTTTGAGTGGTTTTATTGATATGCTCTGAGAATTTTAGTTTGTTTGTAATATAGACCCCAAATCCTTTTCAGAGGTTACTTTGCTCAGAATGATGTTGTCCATAGAATAGTTAATTAACCTATTGTTTTTAACAAAATGCATTACTTTACATATTGAAATATTAAATATTAGTTTATTTTCCTTTGCCCAATTGGATAAGTTATTCAAATTATCTTGTAGTTTAGAGGCAGATGAATGATCATTCACTATACACCCTAATTTGGCGTCATCAGCATATTTGTTCAACCACACCCCATTTGTAGTTTTCTTGCTTGAAATGAGAATATTAAACAGAATTGGGCCCAAAACAGACCCATGTGGTACTCCACTAGTAACCATGCTCCAAGCTGACAAAAAACCCTAATATTTATGTGTTGCCTTCTGTTAGTCAACCATGCTGTAATCCAACTAACTATGTTTGCGTTCAAACCAATATTCATTAGACATTCTATTAAAGTTTTATGGGAAACTGAATCAAATGCTTTTTCATAGTCCAAAAAGACCACATCCTCGGGAAGTCCTGAATCCAGGGCTGCGCTGATAGGTTCAAAGAAACTGATCAAGTTGTTCAGACATGATCTACCTCTAACAAAGCCATACTGTGTAATGTCCTGCAATCCATTTCTAGCTATGTAAGTGTTTATTTTATGCATTAGAAGTTTTTCCATTATTTTTCCTATACAAGATGTCAAACTGATGGGTCTATAATGCTCCACTTTCTGTTTTGCCCCCTCCCCCCCATGAATGGGGATAACTAAGGCTTCCTTCCATTCGTCCATAACCTCATCAGTTTTAATTGATTTGTTAAACAATAGGGTCAGAGCACCAACTACTTCATATGAAATTTCCTTTAAGAAAAGAAAGGGGATGCTATCTGTTCCTGCTGAAGGCGAAGATTTAAATGAGTTTATAGCCGAGAAAACTTCAGGAACTGTCATTTCTTCTAAACATTCTGCAGAATTATAATCCTTACCAATTACTGTCTCCTTGGTTTTGTATATACTAGTAAAGTAGCTATTGAATTCATTTGCCATACTCTGTTCATCAGATATTAAATTACCATCAATCAATAATGGACCAACTTTGGATGAATTATTCCTCATAGAGACAATATAATTGAAAAACTGCTTTTTATTATCTATATTTATTGTCGCTAATTTATACTCCATATCTTTTTTTGCCTGATTGTTAGTTTTGTTTTATTTGCCTTTTGTTTGAATCTTTACCAATTAATTTCAGTTTTCTGCTTTTTGTATTTGTTAAAGGCCCTTTTTTTAACCTTACAAATTTTTTAATCTGAAGTGAAAACCAAGGAGGGAGCCTTTTATGATTTTGATATTTCTTATGCACTGGTACCCACTTATCAACACAGTACATCAGTTTTTCTTTAATTTTATACCATATTTGCTTAGTATTTAGTTTGTTCAGCTCTTGTTGCCAATTCCATTGAGTGGGGACGTAAAGAAGTCCAGCTCTGGGAGTCTCCATCTTTCCAAAAGGTCGTCTGCTATGGTCTGTAGCAGTTCCCACTCATGAGCTTGAGACCGAGAGCAGCTTAGGCTGTCAGCCAAGGTGCTTTGGACTCCTGGAACATGGACCGTGGTGAGCTCCTGACTGTGTTCCACTGCCCTATGCCAGACTCTCATGGCCTTGCTGGAAAGGGAATAGAAGTGTGTCCCCCCTTGCTTGTTGATGTAAAATACCGCTGACATGTTGTCTGTCTACTTCCCCACTTGTCTTATAACTGCCCTCCCTTCAGTATACAATAACACTTTGAGTCATGCGCTCAACCTACTACTTCTAGCACTTCAAATGTGTTATCCATCCTCTAACCTTTACCCCACTGGATCACCTGCTCTTGGGTTGTTACAATGTACGTTATATCAAAATATGGTTTTGATTACCCTGGCCAGTTGGTCTAGGTTATTTCTGCTCTGCAATTGTACTATATTGTTTTGCTTTAGCAATTGTACTTGTATTGCTCTGTTATTGCTATGTGTCTGCCTGTTCTCCCAATTCTTGTACCCCCTACTCACCCCCACCCAGGATGCTTCTGAAAATGAGCTGTTTACAGCTCATGTTGTCTTTCCTGGTGTAACTTTTTCCAAATAAATATAGATGTCTGGATCGGCAAGGGACCTGGAAGGAGATCCATCTGAAACACCTGTAAGGCGTAAAGGACGGCTCTTATCTCCAACACATTTATGTGAAGGCTTCTTCTGAAGAGGTCCATGTCCCTCTTGTCTGGTTGTCTTTGAAATGCATGCCCCACCCCAGTCCTGAGGCATCCATTGTCTGGACTTGTTGAGGACTGGGGCTCCAGAAAGGGGCCCCACTCTCCGGATGGGAGGGTGTCAAACACCATTCCAAGGTCTGGTGCACTGTGTTGAAGATCTGAATTTGCTGTTCTAGATCATCCATATGCAGGTCCCACTGCACCCTGAGGTTCCACTGAAGAACCCTCAAGTGGAGCCGAGCTAAGAGGATGGTCACAATGGCAGCTGCCATGTGGCCGAGCAGTTGTAGGACCATGCAGGCCAGAACCCAGCCGGATGAGGCAATCCTCTGAGCCAACGACTGGAGGTGATCTACCCTGTGTGAGGGGAGAAAGGATCCCCCCTGGATGGTGTTCAAGACAGCCCCATGAATTGTAGACTCTGGGCCAAGGGGAGGATTTTGGAAGATTTAACATGATTCCCAGGTCTTGAAATAGCTGGAAAGTCCCCTCCAGTGTGTGAAGCAGCTGGTCCCCTGTGGGAGCTGTCAGGAGCCAGTCGCTGAGGTAGGGGTAGAGGTAGATGTAGTAGCCCTGCCTCTTGAGAGCTGCAGCCACCACCACCAGGCACTTGGTAAACACCCGAGGTGCCGATAATAGGCCGAATGGCTGGGCTCAAAACTGGTAATGCTCTCCTTGGAAGATAAAGTGGAGGTATTTCCTGTGGATGGCAGGATCTTGATGTGCATGTATGCATACTGCATGTCCAGAGAACAGAGCCATTCTCCCTGATGGAGCATGGGTAGCAAACCCAGAAGGGTTACCATCCTGAACCTTTTGTATTTGATGAAACTGTTCAGGTGACTGAGATCCAGGAAGGGACGAAGGTCCCATCATTTTTGGTACTAAGAAGAAGTGGGAGTAGTAGCTCCTTCCTTTTTGATTCAGAGAAACTACCTGAATCACCTTTTTTTGACAGGAGGGCTTGGATTTCTGCCCAGATGAGACCTGTGTGGGATGGGGAGCAGTGGGTGGGAATCAGTGGGTTGACTGGAGGCATTTGGGTGAATTCCAGGGCATACCCCCTTTCTATGATTTGGAGGACCCACTGATCTGAGATGATGCTGGACCAGCCTGTGAGACAGAGGGAGAATTACCCTCCTACTAACTCCCCCTGAAATCCCACCGGAGGGGGGGCAGGCAAAGAGTCATGCAGAGACCATTGGGGTGGGCAAGGGAGCACTGGCATTCTTGGCATTTATTGGTCCCTGTGCCCCTGCTGATTGGGGGGGCTTCTTTTTTTATCCCCTCATTGTTGCTGCCTTCTTGCTTGTTGGTCTTGTTGCCTATGAAAGGGATGACATCTGGATGGGGTTGGCTCTGACCTGTACATTTTGTGGAGATCTGAAACAGCCTTTCCAGAGTCCTGCAGACCGGTGATCGTCTTTTCTGCCTCTTGACCGAAAAGAACCGAACCCTGAAAGGGGGCATCCAGCATAGTATCCTGCAAATCCTGTCGGAAGCCTGATACTTTCAAACAAGAATAAAGCTGGAGGCAGACCCCCATGGTGGCTGCCCTGGCTGCAGTGTCTGCTGAACCATATGAACACCTGAGGACATGTTTCCCCCACATCAGCACCGGACTGTAAGACAGCTGAGAGCTTCATCTTTGATAGGGAGTCAGGCTGGAACCTAGCTAGGTCCATAGCTTTGTGCCATAGGGACTTCTGGTTCATGACCATGTGTGCCAGGAAGTTGAGTGGCCGGACAGTGCAAGTAGCCAACGGAGCAGACCTTGTGGCCAAACTGATCCATCTTTTGTGACTCCTTATCTGGAGGTTGAGAGCTCACGTGTTTTGGTTGTTGGGTCCATCCATGTGCAGCAGTAAGAACCATTGAGTCAGCCTACAGTTGTTCACTCAAATGTGGTTCCTCTTGGGGTGTCCAATACAGGTGGTCAGCTCTCTTAGGTACCGCTGAAGTAGTCAAGGAGTGCTTCCAGGTTAGTTCTGTGACATTCTGGAAGGGTGCCACTAATGGCGGAGTGACCAAAGGTTTTGGGTCACTGGCCCCTAAGAACTTCGCCAGGCGGCGTCTCTCAGGGTCTAGATCCTCTGTTTCCCACTGATTTAGAAATTGGATGTGCCTCATCACATCTGAGAAGGTGGGATCATCAGGAGGAGACCTTGGTGAATCCTTTCTTGGATCTGGAGATGTAAGCGACAAGCTTTCATCTGAAGAGTCATAGTGGGAGGAATCCCTGCTGGACCCCTCTGAAGATGTGTCAGAATGTCTGGACCGGCATCTGCTAGAGTGGCTCCGGTGTCTTGGCAAGACAACGGGTGACGTCTGCGCTTCCATCATCTGGGGTATCCTTGTTCTGAGCCACTTGGATAAGAGCAGGCGGGCGTCAGGGTTGGTGAAAGGAATTTACATGGAGGTGGGGTGCTGCCTAGGCGGAGCTGGTATTGAGGTCTCCGCTGTTGTTGGGTTCGACTCCGGTGGTCTAGGCAACAGATCCCCTTCAATGGTGTTCCACCAACTCATAAACAGAACTCCCACTTCTGCGAGAGGTGCCATGAGGGTTTGTGGGGGTCTGGCGTCGAGGTAGGAACATACCAAGGCCCTGGCCTCGGACATGTGGGCTTAGTTCCCTCTGTCATCAGACCTGACAGTGCCATTGCATCGGTCATCAGGCCTGTTAGTGTCTCATCCTCTGGCATCGGATGCCCTGGTGTCTGGTCCTCTTGCGCCCAAGGGGGAGGTGACAACGAGGTATATGGTGCTGTGTCTTTGGATTCCATAGAGCATGACGTCAGGCCTCTGTCGTCTGCTCCAAGGACGGAGACTTCTTAGAGCTCTGTGGGCCAGGCAGTGATTTGGAGGGTGTCACCTGCTCTGGCTCTGTGGTGGTAGTCTGTGGCTGAAGTGGCCTGATGTCGGTTCGGAGCCCCGGTCAACGCCAGCTTAGAAAGTGAGCAAGACCTCTTGTGGCACTCATGCTCACGATGCCTCTTGGTGTCATTGAGCCCTGTCATCTTGTCCAATGACCCAGAGGCTACAGTCTTGTGAACAGTGGGCTCCTATCCACAGCCCAACAGCGTGGAATGACTTATCTGACTTAGACCGATGTAAGTGTTTGTGGGGCCTGATAGCCAGGGGAATTGAGGCCTTGGAAGGCTCTTTCCTAGAAGACCCCCCACCTGACGTCTGGTAGAGGCAGGAGGCTTCATCAACGGTAACCGAGGAAAAGCAAGGGAAAGCAGAGGGGTGGAGTCCAACCTTGCACCAGAGGTGGTACTCTTCGAAGTTTTATGTGAGGACCTGGAGCAGGATTCTGACCGGGATCTGTTCTTGCCTCAGTGATGCTGATTCCTGCTAGATTTCTTCTCTCTAGGGGAGGTCCCTCTGGCCGAGGAAGACAACGAGCTGTGTCCTGACTGGGTCTTCTGCATGACGGCCACTTGTTGTTCTAGAAGATAGGCTTTCAAGGCCTTCAGGTGGTGAATGTGGGTTCTATTATTAAAATTAAGGCACTAGCCAGCCTGCTGGCACTGAGGGTTGAGGTGCTGTACACCACACCTCGTGCCACACTGGCTACCTGGGTTCAGAAATGGACTCTGGCTGCCGGGGGTTGGCAGGGGAGGAGAGGATCAAGCATCCAATGGACTGCTCTCCTCTCCTGGGGTGGGATCCAGGGATGCATCACTTTATAGTGGCCTTCGGTGGAGACCAAGGGTACTACTATAGACAAGCCAATGCTATGGGGTGGGATGTGGCAGATGTCAGCACCATGTGTGCGCAGATGTCACTGCACGAAGGAGGATGCCTCCCATGGGGTCCTGCCTGCCGCCCCCCCAAACAAAGCCCATTTTGAGGGCAGGGGCTCATGGGTGATGTGGTCTCTCTCTCTCTCCTCACATCCCCCTTCATGGGGGGCAAGCCATGGTCCTCCCTGCTTTAGCCAGGCTTGCAACAGAGGCTGGTAGGGTAGGCGGAGCATGAGACCACACATAAAAGGACTGAACCAGGGAACCCCACCATCATGTGTCTCAGGGAGATGAGAATGTACAAAAAAAATTAACGCAATGAGGGCAGGTGTCCGGCTTGTAATCGGGACCCAGGCACAGAAGACAGGCCGAATGACCATCTTTCACCGGGATCTGCTTGCCGCATGCACACATAGATTTCTGATGCTCTAGCGATGAATTTGATGGGGAAGACATACACTACAAAGTCAGTATACTTGTAAATTTGATGAAAAATGATAGCCGTGCAAAGCGCAAAAAATGGTGGTCAACTGGAAGCAGGAGGCGTTCGTGGAGCCAAAATGCAAGGGTTGACGGCGGGGGAAAAAACTGAGATGGTGCTGGGGGACCACCCCTTTATACCATAGGCAACGTCAGGGCAGGGCTGACGTCAGGGGGCGGTCCCCCGCCATAGATGGCTAGGTAGAATTTTTCCATGGGTCCTAGTGCCTGGTGGCATAGTCCTCATGGTTATTGCCTGTTGCAAGAGCTCTCTCTTGAAGTGAGATCCAGGTTGACCAACATGGTAGAAACATTTAACCACTGCAGAGTGAGATGTTTACCTGGGACAATAGCTGAAGGCTCAAAATCAAGTGCAGAATGCATATTTGTTTTGTTTTTGTTAAAGCCTGGAAAGTCAAATCCTCCTGAGGAACAGAAGAGCGCCTGGATCCAAAGAGTGCAGGCTATAGAAAGAGTCATAATCACTGCTTTCAGAGATAGAGTTTGAGGTCAGACTCATCCCCTTGCTGCTTACCCCCTCCCGAGGGAGAATCGGGTAGGGGACTGGACTGCAAATTCCTTAATCAAGAACACGGCCTTGGCAACACTGGCCCCAATCTTTGAGGAGCTGGTGTCAAGGGCGGCACCACAGACAGAACTGAATCTGATGCCAGGAGGTCTCCCAGCACTGAGGGCAGCACCAAGGCTGGCACTGGGAAAGGACCCGAGAGGCCTAAACCCAGTACCGATGATCCAGCCAGCACTGAAGTGACCAGCAAAGGTACTGCTACCAGCCCTACTACAGAGACACTAAATGGTGGTGCAGACAGTGAGCAGGAGTCTGTGACACAGTCACAGACAAGGGTCCTGGAGCTGTTGCTAGGACCAAATGCTCCACCTGGCTGGAAGGCCTAACCTGTGGCTCTAGTGCCACTGGCCCCAAAAGTCATGGACCAGTTCCGCAGGCAGATGCAAATGAGCCAGTCATTGCATGCACTGCTTCATAACAGCTGCCCCGTGGTGAAACTGCCTGCTGGATTCCCCACTAAGAGACAGAGAGGGACTCTGGGGCCAGACCTCAACCTCCCATGAATGGAAGCCCCTGGTAGGGCCTTCTACTCTGGTAGATAGAGGATTTCGTGGTAGGCCTTGCAGAGGGCAACCTCCAGTGGTTTAGTCTCTTTCCTTTCCTAAGAAAAAAGCAAAACTCCAGGCTGAATGGTGACACTACCCCTACCAGGATCAGGAATGGGTCTGCTTCTTTTTTGTGCTTCCGGGAACCACAGAACCGCCCATCATCAGAACACTCCCTCAAAAAGGGAAGTGGACTAGACACAGCCCCACTGCCAGAGCAGCTTGCCTGAGGAGGCTCCCTAATAATAATAATAATAAATAATAATATTCTTTATTTTTATGGCACCTTTCAGAAACCAAGGCGACTAAGAAAATAAAAATAACACATCAAGCATTCCAACATCTTAAAAATATAAAACAGCTGATACAGGTTAAAAATAAGATCAATCACCGAATGCCTGGTACCACAAATATGTCTTTAATGCCTGTTTAAATCCCTCCATGATCGTGAACTCCTGTAACTGATGGGGTAGAGAATCCCATAGGGTTGGGGCCGCGTGCATAAAAGCTTGGGCCCCTGAAGATTTCAGAAACACCCTAGGAATCTCTAGCAACCCCTCATCAGCTGAGCATTGTAATCACCCAGGGCAGTAAGGAACCAGGAGCTCTTTCAAGTAGTCCAGGCCCTGTCCATGTAGGGCTTTAAAAGTCAGTAAACTGACTTTAAAGGTGATCCGCCACTGTACAGGCAGCCAGTGCAGTCCACGCAGAACCGGTGAAATATGACAGGACCAGGAAGTCCCCATCAAAAGCCGAGCCGCAGCATTATGCACTAGCTGCAAGTGGCAGATCTACATCCCAGGTAACCATAGGTAAAGGGAGTTGCAACAGTCCAAGCGCAAGGTCACAAAGGCATGGACCAGCATAGGTAAATCACCAGACAGAACAAAGTGCTTAATCCTGGAGATATTCCTCAGATGGTAAAAAGAGGACTTGATGACGGCTGACACCTGCGAACGTAAAGCAACCCTTCATCAAAAATTACCACCAGGTCTCACACCTCTTCAGAGGCCAGGAGTGATATACCCCCAAGGAAAGCCCAGAGGGTGAACCAACCCCCGGCCCCCCTATCCGGCGCACCGAATCCACAACCAGCACCTTAGTCTTTTCCAAGTTCAACTTCAGCCAACTCAAATCCATCCAATCCTGGATTTCTGTGAGGCAGTTGTTAAAGACTGAGAGAGCTCCATCCTGGTTGGGTGCAAAAGAAAGGTAGAGCTGGGTATCATCAGCATAGCAGTGAAACCTCAGCCCATACCTTCATACAATGTCTCCAAGGGGCAGCATGTACAGTGCGAACAACATGGGGAACAACACTGAACCCTGAGGAACCCCACATAACAGAGAAACTGGGTCCAGAGAATAAACTACGGACACCACTCTCTGAGTTCTTCCTGTGAAGAAAGATGTAAACCACCTGAGGATTGTACCCGACAGTCCACAGATGAACTTCAGGTATTTAAGTAGAACCCCATGGTCTACAGTGTCAAATGCTGATGAGAGATCTAAAAGAACCAAGATGGAGTCATTTTTCCGATCTCTAGCCATCAGGAGATCATTGAGCGCCTGAACCAGCGCTGTCTCAGTACTATGCCTCTTTCGAAAACTGGACTGATGGGGTTCATAGATGTCATGGATGATCAAATGGTTCTCCAGCTGTGTGGCCACTACTTTCTCAATCACCTTCCCCAAAAAAAGGGAGGTTTGAGATTGGTCTGTAGTTTACATGGCAGTCAGGGTCCAAAAAAGCTTTCTTCAAGAGGTGTGTTACCGCCGCCTCCTTCAGGGAGCTAGGAAACTCTCCTGTTTCCAAGGAGCACCAGACTATCCATTCTAGGACCGGACCGACTGAATCAATTCAACCCAAAATCAAGGAAGTTGGTCCTGGGTCCAAACTACAGCACATAGGGTGCACACCCTGGACAATACGCATGACATCCATGAACTCCAGTCAGTCAAAGGTACTCCAGGAATACTGAGAGGCAGAGGCCATGCGCTGGTCCAAAGCAACACCCTTAGAGTGAGCCAGCTGGAGTACCACCCTGATGTCGGCTACCTTATTCGAAAAGAAATGAGCAAGCTCATCACACTCTACCTGAGAAAAAGCTTTCCAAACATGCAGACAGGCTGGGTTGCACAGTCTGACTCTAGTACGTAAAAGCTGAGCTGAGCGATTCTGAGTGTCCCTGGACAGGAACTCTGCCTTCTTACAGGTGATTGCAGATTGATAGGCTTGATAATGATCCATCAATCTAAGGTGCCGGCATCAAGGGTGGATTTCTGCTAACAACACTAACTTTCATCCTAGTCACCGCATCTCCCTCAGAGTCCCATCAAACCATGGTGATCGAGGGCGAAGGAAGAGAGGATGAACACTGACAGGAGCAATGACATCCAGGGCTGCCGAAATGGCCATATTATAAGCCACCATGAGAGCCTCTGGGTCTCTGTTTGCCACTGGAACAGATGATAGGTCAAGTGCCACCGCCAGGCCTTCAGAACTAATATCTCATAAAGGGTGATACTTGACCATCTCCACAGGGGTAGGCCTACGAAGGGAGCACTAAAACTAAATTCCATGGTGTAGTGATTGGACCATCCATCTGGTTCCACCCCCAAATCAGAGGCCTCGATCCCCAGGAGGAAGACTAAGTCACGAGAGTGGCCATGTTTATGGGTAGCAGAGGTAACTATCTATGCAAGGCCCAGAGATGACATAAACTGGAGGAAGTGCTGTCCAAATTGAGAGAATTCGTCATCGACCCAGGCGTTGAAGTCACCCAGAACCATCAGTGTGGGCGACTCAAACGACATGTCGACGATGAAGTCTGCCCTTTCATAGTCCTCCATGGCAGTCAGCCATTGTTTTGGCAGGGCTGTGTGAGACTAAGAACATTTTTTTTAAACTCACTAAACTGACACAAAAGTAACAAACTCTAACTTTAAACACTAAAAACTGAGAAGAACTGAATGCTGTTGTTATACAGATGTGAAGTTCTGACTTCCAATGGGCAAGCGATGTAATCACTGAAGTGCACTCAATGGTAGGAAAAAAGGGGCTGAGGGCTGGTGCTGAGGTAAGCAATGTAGCATGAGCCAGTCTCACAGTGCTGCACATGTATGCAGCCTACTTTGGCACCAGCCCTCCTGAAAATTTCTGGCTCCTGCAGGGTCCGAATAACTCTGGCTCAGATCCATTGGTGTGAATCAGTGGTGAAGATTGATTTCAGCAAGATTCTCCCTTTCCAGGGAACAGACAATGTGTCTTGCCAAAAAACTCCAGGCCTTGGAGTGAGCAGAAACAAGACAGTTTTGTATTGTGTGGGGATGCAAAAAGGTTCAACTGTGGATGACTCCCATCCATGGAGGTCATTAGTTCCCATTCTTGTACCAGGGACTGAGACCTGCTTTGTTAAACGAGACATTCTGGACACCTGGGAGAAATACAGCCGATCGCTGAAGCCTGTGAGATGTGGCCCAGTACCATACACTCATCACTACCCTGCGTAGTGGATAAGAGTAAGTGCCCTCTTGCTTGTTTGTGCAGTGCATGACATGGACATTGTCTGTCTGAATCAGTAAGGGACCAGGGCTGAGGTGTTTCTGAACGGCCTGGAGACCAAGATGAACCCACATCTCCAGGACACTGATATGGAGATCAGAGTCTAGATCAGTCCAGGACCCTTCAGTCTGAAAGAAACCGAGATGGACCCAGAGGCACCTATTGTGAGGATCTGCACAGGAACTGGGGAAAAGAATGGGACACCCTGTAACAGATGCTGGCAGTCCATTCCCCATACGAGAGCAGAGCAGAAAGGGAATGTTACAATGACCATTTGTTCTAACTCATCTGTCAGTTTATCCCATTACAACAGCTCCCCACCCCCCGTCTTTAAACAGGAAGGTGCTGCTCACCACCATGTCCAGCAATACACCAATATATTGGAGGCACTGACAAGGAACTAGTACACATTTCTGCTATTTAATCATACAGGCCTGGTAATTAGAAATTCTGAGACCCAAGGAAGAAGATGCATAAGTCCTTTTCCCACATAACATCCAGTCAACTAGATTCTTCATCAGAAGACAGGGAGCTCATGTGCCTAGGGGCCCAAGAATGATCATAAGCAGCCATGATAACCACAGAATCAGTTTCAGGCTGTGAGGCATACTAAGACTTAGACAGAGCAGGGTACACAGTTTATCAGCCTTTCTGGGTACTGCAGGCGAGGTATTAGACCTGTATCAGGCAGCAAGTGTAGCTTCCTCTAAGGCAGGGTATACAGAAGGTAAACAATGGATGGAGTAGTAGGGACTGTCATAAATTCCAACAAGTTTTTCTTGGTGGAGTCTTCATCCTCAGCAGCAAAGCCCATTACATTCTGAAATTGCCTCACTCATACCTGATGATAGGCACCCTCAGAAGGAGACTGGGGTATGTAAACCACAGACTCCTCACTGCAAGAGGACAGGGTGGAACTGAAAGGTAAACTACACTCATAGGAAATATGTTCCCTGTCCTCACCCTCTAAATCCTCCTTCGCATTAAGGAGATCAGGATTATACTTGTCATTTTGAATGACGAGGAGGGTAAAGTCAGAGCAGGCGATGATGGCAGCAGCTGAGAGGGAGGAATAGCAGGTGTGCTTCTGAATCCTGTTGACAACTGTGCTGGCAGGGGAGCCGCAACAGTTGGCGAAACAGTTCTGAGACTGTTGTCAGCATTGCCTGGGAGTCAACGACACCTTTCAAAGTGTCTGGGACTCCAAGCATCCATGGGGGTAGAAGCAGTCAATGGCTGCATACCGTCCACAATAGGTACAATAGTACCACAGCAAGACCCCGACCTTGACATCTCAGACAGTCGGGGCAGTTGTAGACCTGGACCTCTCCAGTGAAGCAGGAGGCTTGTCTTTATGTTTGGGGTGATGACTGGAAGTGGAGGACTTTGATGACTTTTCCTTGTTTTTGTCCTTTGGCTGATGACCATGTTGGTGAAAGAGCCACTGAACACCAGGGAGACTGCCTCATGGCAGCTGTCAAGCAAAAGGGAGAAGCTAGTCTGGAGCCCACAGCATCAGAGGCAGCTTTCATGGCCTTGATGGCAATGAAGGTTTCAAGAGCCTTGTTTTGTCATCTCCTTGTGGCATGGTTGAACGTCTGGCAGATATCACAGGCCCCCATATTGTGGGACAGGCCCAAACAGCAAACACAAACTGTGTGAGTGTCTTCCTTGTAGATCATGTAACTGCACATACAAAACCTAAATAAAGGTTCTTTCAACAGCAGCATAAAATGACAAGGAGAAGCAAACAAAATTTTTGAAAATAAAGTCAAGTAATCAGCATTTTTTTTCTGCAGGTCTGATGAGCAGTCAACAGCAGGTGATAGAACTGAGGAGCAATTGGGCCACCCATATTTTATAGGTGCAGATGTACATTATTGTGGGTAGCTTCTGGCTAGTAAAAGTTTCACAGTGGTCCTGATGTAGATGGCTTACAGTTCCTACAAGGTGTGACCCAATGGAGAAGATATCTTTCGATGAAGATCAATAGCCGTAGGCAGTGCAGAAGCCTCTAAAAATTCATAGAGGGTCTTCTTTGAGGAATAGTCTTCCTTAGCAGTGAAGCCCAGCTTGGGCTGTAGGTGCCTTAGGAAAGGTTAAAGGGCATCCTAAGGAGGGGACCTAGGTATATAATATACACTGTCCTCACTACAGGAACATAAAGATGAACTGAAGCCACTCATATGGGGGTGGGGGGGGAGATCAGGCCTTCCTTCTTTTCCTCATATTCTTCCTCGATCAAGTCTGGATTATTTTACAGCTTTTCCTCAATGGAAATAAGCAGGAGATCAATGGCAGGAGGCTGCTGCACTGGAGGTATCATTAATGGTCCAGGTGTCAAGTGAAGGAAACTCCAGCCTAGGCTTAGTCATCTGCAGTGGATGTGCTGGCAAAGTCGATGGCAGTGGCAGAGGGGTAAGCATCCATGGCAGAGCCATGGTCAGGAGCCGTTGAAATAGTTCATAATTTGTAACAGCATCTAAGCATCGACTGCCCCTGACGGGTATTGCCAGATGGTAGAATCCACTGTGAATCCCTGGCAGGGGATTACATCCAGTGCCAGATCCCAACCTTGGTGTTGTGTCTGAGAGATGGTCAAGGGAGGGGGGGGCAGCAGAAGGGTCCAGTATTTCAGTGGATTTAGTTCTTAAGAGGAGAAAGACCCTTGCAGGAGAAGCATCTTTCATTTTCACTTTTATTCATATTGAATCAGATAGCTCGCACTGAGACAAGCTCATTTCCAGTGAGGTCCTTTGTGCAAAATTTACAGTAAGTTACAGAATACACATACCACATTAAATGCAAAATATACAATAAAACACGTGACATGACAAGATACAAATTACAGTAAATATATAATTTATCAGTTAAGGAATCACTTATGTTAAGTTAGTTCTGCTATGGTTCTAGATTTGGCTTCATTTACAAACCAAGTTTTTATTGCACCAGTACAAATTTGTTTACCTACCAGCTGAAAAATTAAGGGTAGGGAGTTCCATAGTCTAGGTCCATTATAGAAAAAATGTTTTTGACCTAAATTTCTTCTATAGTTTGGAAGTTTGTATTCGAATCCTAGCACAGGTCATAATTCTTGTTTAACAGGTCTGACCATAAGATTATCCAAAATATAATCAGAGACTAGGCCTTTTGAGATTTTTGTCATAAACAGGACTGTATGTAGAGCACACCTCTCTGAGAGGCTAGTCCATTGTCATTTTTCATATAGATCAATCCTATGAGTTCTTTTTGGGGTATCCAGTGTAAACCTTGCCAACTTATGATAAATAATATCCAGTCTGTTTAGGCTCCTCATTGAGGCACCGGAGTACACAATGTCTCCATAGTCAATTATGGGCATAACTAGTGCCTGAACCACATGTTCCTTAGTATGTTCAGTCATACAGTGCTTATTCCTATATAAAAAACCTAAACATTTCCCCATTTTCTTTTCAACAGTCTCCACATAAGGGTCCCACTTAAATGCTGAGTCTAGTTGTAGTCACAGGTATTTATAACTGTGTACCTGTTCTAAAAAAGTATTAACAAAAGTCTATCTGAGGGGACACTTTTTTGGGGGAATCATATTTTTCTGTCTTGTGAAAAGGATAACCTGTGATTTCTTAGCATTTAGAACCAATTTTGACTTTATCAAGAAGTGTTGCAATTCATCGAACCCCATTTGGAGGGGGTATTGGATACTATCTGCAGAGACACCCTCCATGTAGATGACGGTGTCATCCACATATTGGTGGTATCTAACCCTATGATCTGAGATGCAGAATTTGTTCATATAGATGTTATGCAAAACTAGCCCTAGTATCGAGCCCTGTGGGACACCAGATGCCATAGTCCCCATATCTGAGATCCAATCCCCCATGGTAACCATTTGTTGCCTCCCCATAAGATATTGTTGGAACCACATGACTACTCAGCTAGACATATCAATATCCTTGAGGTTGGACAGGAGGATGTCATGGGCTAAAGTATAGAAAGCTTTGGATAAATCAATAAAGACACCTCCCATAGACATCCTCCTGTCCAAAGCCTCAGTGATATCCCCTAGTGATATCCTCTGTGACCTTTAACAGTGCTGTTGCTGTACTGTGTAATGGCCTAAAGCCTGACTACAATCTATCTATAACCTTTTCTTCCTCTAGGAAGCATTGTAATTTGTTAGCCAGGAGTCCCTCGAATACTTTTGCAATGACTGGTAATGGGGATATGGGTCTATAGTTCTCTATAAGTGTTTTTAAACCAGATTTATATATTGGAACAACTCTTGCTGTTTTCTATTGTATAGGAAAATCTATTTGAGTAAGGGACATATTCGACATAATAGTTCATGGGTACGCAATTATTGGTGCCGCATATTTTAGTAACACGGTAGGTATTTCATCAGGGCCACACGCCTTTTTTATGTTTAATTTTAGTAAGGCTTCCTGTACTTCTTTTGTCCCAATTTCATTAAAGGAACATTTCTCTGTCCATTGTGGCAATACCAGATTATCTGTCACCTGTTCAGGGGTCACACTGGCCATTGGCTTTATTTAGTTGTGACTAATCCCCAGTTATATTAGTTTGGGATTATGTACCCATAGAAATAAAATACCTGTTGAATTCATTCACAACCCAAGGAGACCGTGTGTTGATTCATAGTGAACTTTTCTGAGATTTTAGGCTTTTTCCTATTTTGAATTTTTCTCATATGTTTCCAGAATTCCCCTTGATTACCTGTGACAGTAGCAGATAATTCCCTATTATAATATGCCTGTCTGGCATTTTTTATATTTCTGGTATACTGATTCCTGAAATTCTTATAATTATTCCATGCATACTGTGTATTTATTGTTTTGGCTGACTTCCAGGCCTTATCTCATTGTTTCTTAAGTTTATGAAGGTCTGAATTATACCAAAGTGCATTGCGTGATTTAGTTCTTGACTTCATGGGAACATGCTTATTGCAAATTTCCATGAGGTCTCCACAGAACAGCTTCCAGGCATCTTCCACTGTGGACACCAATTGAAGCCTCTCCCAATTATAATTTTCTGTATCTAACATGAACTGAATGTAATTGAAATCCTTAAAGGACCTATATATCAAGTTTTTTCTAACTGGGCCTATTCCATGCACGAATGCAATAAACCAGCTGGTGGTCTGACATGGAGTCAGGTAACACTCCACTGAAGGGAATTTTATCTGGATAGCAGGTGAATATTAAATCCAGAACCATGGATGAGGATGGGCATTTGGTGCTTAATCTAATGATATTCTGAATTAATTGTGTTAAGGCCAGTGTGTTAATTACATTATGTCATGATTTATAACCACTTTCTTCCCATCAACGTTAAGATCTCCCGGTAACTGTATTTCATGACTGTCTATTCTGGATATTTCCAGGTGTTCCAAGGCATATATTATCACCCCCCCCCCGCCCCAGACCTATCCTGCCTCCACAAATTGTAGCCTTCCAAAGCTACCTGTTGGTCTATAATTTTTCATCAAACCATGATTCTGTGATAAAAAAAATAATGTCTGGTTTATAAAGTATGACCCATTCCTGAAAATGCATAAATTTCTTTGTTAAACTGCATATATTAATTTGGACCATACGTAATCCTTGTTCCCCCAGTAGTTTTGAAGTATAGTCCTCTTATAATAGGTCCAGGATTTGGATGTATGTCTCCAGAGGCAACCAAGTTAAGTGTTATTAGTGTTATTAGCATTTTAAGCATTTTAAACTGCTTAACAAAATACATATAGTGTATGGGATATTACGTAGATGGGGTATTACGTATAGCAACATATGTCGCTATGCCTCTTCTGCTCCTCGGCTTAAACACCACTGTCAGCTTTATAATGATCTTGGTTGGCTCTCTCCGTTAGCTAGTAGGAAATACTACCTTGGCTCTCTTATTGATTCAATAATTCAAAATCAAACCCCTAGGTGTCTTGCAGCTATGCTTGTTCCTCAGGACACACTCCATGGTCTACAATCAGCTGATAAATCCTTTCTTTGAATTTGCCGAGGTGCTGCACTAGGAAAGGAACTGTTGCATTTGAGCATGTGGCTCCACAGCTGTGGAATTCCCTTCCCCTCGACATTAGACTTTCTAGCTCCCACACATGCTTTAAGAGAAAACTGCGCTCGAATCTGCTGATTACTGATACCTGTTCCTGCTTTCACCCTACCTAATGACTGATGTCTCTGGCCATACAATAGTGTTTCCTCACCTCTATATAACCCTCTTACTGCCTCAGCCTGTCCTGGCTCCCTTTTCCTGCTCATATACAATCTTTCACTGCAGGCATCTCCCTTACACTTACATACACTCATATAATCTAATTTCATGGCTTGCTCCCCTCTTCCCCACTTACCGACCTTTTCCTTAATGACACGCCCTGCTCTCAATGGTTATTTCTTCCTTTTGTATTGCCTGTTTTTGTGTACCTTGTTCTGTTCATATGATACGTCACCTGATAATTTATTGTCCAAGGTCCTCTCTATTCATTGCATAGGTAGGCACCTATGAACTTATGGTCTACTCTGTATGTCTCTGATATATTGTATCCACTTTAACTTACTGTATGTAAAGCACTTTACTCTGTATGTTCTGATATATTGTATCCTCTTTAACTCATTGTATGTAAAGCACTTATAATTTGTTATCCTGTTAAGTTTCTGCATGTCTGTACTCTCCCGGGTCGTGCCTGAAAATAGTCATTTTATGGCTAGTGCACTTATCCAGTTAACAAATGCTAAATAAATAAATAAACATATGTTGTCTTTTTTCACAATGCTGCCGCTTCTGCAGTATGGTGGTGTTTTTCTGTTGGCTGAACAATTTTTCCGATTCAGCAGGCAGTGCAATCTACCACAGAGAGCAGCAGGTCAGCATTAAGCGTTGGGAAAAAGGAGCAGATGACGATGGTGATGTAGCACCCAGTGTTTGTCCTCCCTTGCCTTACATTTTAAATACATTTTTTTTTTTTTTATGATAACATTTTTATAAGGCACAAGGACATTTATATATTATACACAACATTTTACATAGATATATTCGTTCAGTTTATATAATTATACATTGGACTTTAAAAAAAAAAAACTCCCACCCAGCATCAGGACTAATTAATCATATGAACTAGACAAGTCTCGTTTTAACATTTCTCCAGTATTGATTTGATTAGCTTCAGGGGACAAAGCCTGAATAAGTGCTTAACTTATACAAAATGGAGAAAATGGATTATGTATCAAATACCTAAACTCTATCCTGTACTCTGTCCTCCATCCTACATATCTCTCTCATCAAGTTTAGCCACTCTCCCTTAGTTGGCAGCCTGTTCATTCCCCATAGTCTGGTTATTACATTTTTTGCTGCCAATATTAGCAATGTAGTTTGCAGGTATACATTCTTCTCTATTTTTAGACCAAATGGGGTAGTAGCTGTCAGTATATAAACAGAGGTGAAAAGACCTGGGTTTTCATATACTGCCACCAGCTCCTGCACTACCTCCCCCCGATAAGGACCCAGCATGCTGCAATTCCAAAATATATGAGTCTGGTCTTCATGTATTGCTCCACATCCCCTCCAGCACTTTTCTTCAGGATCGCCTGTAAAATTAGCTACCACAGCAGGAGAGCGGAAAAATCTATATCGTAATTTCCATGCAAACTCTTTCCAATATGGGGATCCTGAGGCCTTTAGCATAAGTGGGGAGGCCATCTTCCAGTTAGTAACCGGTAGGTCAGTCCCCAATTCCAAGGACCAATGGGCTCTAATCGACTCAGTAGTCTCTTCTGGTTTCTCTCCCAAAGCAAGGTAGGCCAGACTGATACCGTAGTCTAGAGTGGTACCTTGTCTCTGTGATGGAAGTAATTTTATTATTAGTGGGGGGTTTTCAGCCACTGCTGCCAGTGCTTCCTCCATTGGCTGCAAATAAGATTTTAGCTGCAAATACAGTACTTATTAAAGAAGCCCTGGTGTATTTTATACTGAGCCTGGAGCTGGACAAATGAATGAAGTCCCTGTGGGCCTAATAATTGAAAAATATGTTTGATATTATATTTATACCACTGGGTTAAGGATCTATCCAAAGAATTGGGTGGAAAGGCACTGTTCTCCTCAAGGGATCGCAGAAAAAGTGCCTCTATGGGCAGTAATCTTTTATTGAGTACAGTCAGCCACTGCTTAAATACCTTTGCAGTATATTGTGGGAATTTAGAGAGAGGTATGCAACCAGGGGGATCTCCAAAGAGACAGTCCATCAGGTCTTCTATGCCATTCCAAGTCATCTCAAACTGCTTCCAGGGCATAATATAATTGGGATTCATCCAGGAGAGGAAGATCTTTAATTCAGAAGCTCGGGCATAATTCAGGAGGTAAATTTAACCCTCCTCTGTCTTTTGATAATTGTAATAGAGAGTACCGAATCCTGGGTGGTTTCCCCTGCCATATAAAGCAAGAGATCAACCTATGCCAAGCTTGAAAATAAGTCTGAGTTGGAAATAATGGGAGTGTCTACAGATAGTACAAAATCCGGGGAAATATGTTTTAATAGTTTCTATTCGAGCTAGGAAACTCAAAGGTATCTGTGACCATCGTGTGAGGTCCTAAGTTATGTTTTGGGTTAGGGGTTCAAAATTTGCAATATCTGCATGTATCTGGTTTTTAGTAAGATGGATCCCAAGGTACCGCATCGATTGTTTATACAGTACCACATAAGGGGAAATGCACATTTTAAAGCAGGGGAAGGGATGTAGTTACACAGTAGTACCTCTGTTTTTTGTTGGTTAATTTTATACCCTGAGATTTTACTGTACATCTCCAGTTGTTCCCAGATCCTTGGGATTGAGATATCCGGGGAGGACAAAGTGAGAAGGATGTCATCCGCAAACAGTGAAATTTTATGGTTTGTGCCTCCCATAGGTATGCCCTCAATCTCCGGGTGAGCTCTAATGGCTTGGGCAAATGGCTCGCGATACAGAGCAAATAACAGGAGTGAGGGGGGCATCCTTGACGAGTTCCCCTGATGTTCCCCGCTTATGCAAAACTAATCTAATCTACAGCAATGCTTATGGGCATGTGAGTAGAAAGAAAATTGTCACAGAGTAGGGTGTTGATGACACCACATGTCCACCAGGCCCAGCTCATAAAGCAAGTGTCTTAAATGCTTCTATCCCGCAGAAAGAGGCAAGGGTCTAGGTGCAGAAGTATATAGGGATGGGTTCAGAGGACAATTAAGGTGTGTGATTATAAGACTGATAATTTGTTGGATGGAAGAAGCATCTCTAAGTCAGCCTTAAAGACCCATCTGTGGCACCAGGCTTATGGTGGTTAAGTATTCCGTGTAATAGTATGCATGGTGCTGTCTGATTTTAAGATTGTTTTTATTTCGATTAGTTTGATTTTAATCTGTACAGTGCCTTTGACGCCAGGGCCAGCTTACCTTCCTTATCTGCGAACTGGGCTCCGATTACAAAAGAGGTCTTGGGAACTAGTACCACCACCCCCTCTGTCTGCTGTGGCGGTATGACGACTCCACCATCTGAGAAAATCCAAATTTCAGGAGTTTTTGATGTCTCCAGCCAATAAATGAGTCTCCTGTATTAACAATATGTCAGGTTTGAGCTTTTTCAGAGCAGTTAAAGTGCAGTATCTTTCAATTGGTCCGGCCAGCCCATTGGCATTATGAGAGATAATCCTAAATGGAGTTGT
The DNA here is from genome assembly GCA_016271365.2 of Neoceratodus forsteri. NCBI lineage: Eukaryota > Metazoa > Chordata > Ceratodontiformes > Ceratodontidae > Neoceratodus > Neoceratodus forsteri. Next base: position 275,119,324 of record CM028138.1, on the reverse strand, counting down.
CATTAAGAATAGTGAATATAATAATCTCCATCCAGGGTCCCCCAGAATTGTTTAATGTCTAAAGTTGTACAGTACTCCCCTAGTAGACACAAATGCCAACAATGTGGCTTTACAAGACCACTTGTGAAAAATAACCATTCTTTTTTTTTTTTTTATACTTTCTTTTTCTGCCTCCTGGTTTTTCCTGCCCTCTTGGTCCTACTCCTTCGGGCCTCTCAATGCTCTAAGCCGTCCCTGGATCTGCCCCTAGAGTGCCTCCTCTCCTTCCCTGCACAGTGGGGTCTTGTCAGGTGTGGCGGTCTGAGCAGAGAGGCCGTCATCCAGGACCGCGAGGGTGATTTTCCCCTTGTCTGTTGGTCCCATCCCCTTGGGACGCCGGCGCTTGGGACTAGGTCCAGAGAGGTAACGTGCTGACGCACGTCTAACCTCTCATGCGCCGTGCAACGTCCCCCCTCCCTGACCCTTAAGTTGGAGTCACCCATCCCTTTCAGGAATCGGTGCTTCCACCGAATCCTTTTTACGGGAATGACAGATGCTTGCACGTCCCAGGTATCCAACCCCTGAGGGAGGAGAGCATCCGTGGAGACGCTCGATCCTCCCTCCCCCCCCTGCCAGCCCCCGGCTCCCCAGGTCCGTTACCGAACCCGGGTCGCCGGCGTAGTGCGAGGTGTGGCATCCAGTGCCTCAACCCTCAGCGCCACCGGGCCGGCTGAAAAATAACCATTATAAGCGCAATCTTAATGCATGTGCTGTGTCTTTTACCCTGAATTAAAAAAGCAACAACTAAACTATAGTTACTGTTTGCAAACTGGCAAGAAACTGAGTAAAAAAACTCATCGGCCATCTGGTGATGTCACCCGATATGGCAAATTAGTTTCTCCAGAGCTCTTCCTGACTTGACCTTAATCCGGCACCATCCAACATTAAAAACTGGCCAGCACCAATTAAAAAAAACAAACTGCGTCTGGACATCATAATGGCAAATACTCACAGTAGGTTAAAAGAATTTGTGGCCTCAGTGGGGGATAAGGAAATTCCGAGCAAGTTCACTGTCCCTGAGAGCATGGACCACAAGGCCTATAGCAGAGCCACCTCTCCAGCTCGTCACTCTTTGACTGATTCAAGCTCCGATGATGATGAGGAAATCACAATTACCTCCAAACAATTCTGTCAGGGATGAAGGAGGCTGGGGGACACTATCACAATTTCAACAAGAGCTGCTCAAGTTAAAAAAAGATCAGCGCAAACAGCAGTAACAAATAACAGATCTGGACCAGCATACTACTGAACTTACCAACTCAGAAGATCTGCATAACAGAGCAATCCTCCAGCTCCATGACTAGGAAATTTGACTCCAAAAGAAAATAGAGGACCTAGAAAACCAGTCCAGAAGGATCAATATTCGAATCCATGGGATTCCTGAGTGCATGGAGTCAGGAGACATGGTGAAGTTCATGGACAGTTTCCTTAGGGAGATACTAAATCTGGATCCTTAGTATGCTTTACATATAATCCGTGCTCACCGTCCCTGGGCCCTCATCCTTCTGACCCCTAAGCATGCTCCCAGTCCATAATAATTGCCTTTCTGGATTACAGAATCAAATCTGATATTTTGAAAAGAACTTGGCAAAAGAAGGAAATTGTTTCTGAGGACACCTGCCTGTCTTTCAAGCACGGCTATGCCCCCATTACAATGGATCGTAGAAAAAAGCTACCATCTATTTTGAAATTACTCATGGACAAAGGGCTCAAGGCTCAGCTCGACTATCCAGCGACCCTAAGGATTACTACTGATTTTGGTAACCACCTCTTCCCAACTATCTCAGAAGCCAAAACACTTCTACAACAGTAGAACATTGAAGTTGATGACCTCCTTGATTCAGAGACCATCAAAGAGCTTGACCATCATCGCTGGTGTACTGTCTGGAGTTCGAGTGCAGCAAAGAAGTGGAGTGAGAAGACTAACAAACCCCTTTCTCAGCCCCTGGATTTGATGGCAAGCACGTTGGAGGCCTCCCTGGAGCCAAAAGCGCGCTCCCACAGAGGTGCAGGAAAATGCAAGCACAAGGCCAAGAATGCCACTAACAAGGCAAACTCTTCCTCAGTCCCATCAGCTTTGAACACATGAGAAAAAACATCTGTTTCTTTGAGCTGTACAGCTTCGGGTGGGATCCTGGGTTCATCGGAAGAGGAGTTGGATTGTTGCATTGACATTCAGCAGGGATTTTGCCTCTGGCTTCCCAAGCTCTACCTACATGCTTGCTTTTCCTCAAACTGTAAATAAATTTACCAGCTCTTAGTCATTCGGATCTCTGGTCAGTTGGCAAGAACAACCTAACAGTTCTCTCTACACATCAAGTCGCTTACTGCCCAACCGGAACTTCACCTCCTTCAAGAACTGAGTTACATCTTTCCCCTTTTTTTCTGAGCCTGTGTACGGGGGCCCTGTTTCAGCCCTTATGTTTTCGGCGTTTTGGTTCATCTTGGACCCTGAGTGTTTCTGGACATATTCTTTAACAGAGAAATGATGAGCTGCTCATAAGACTTCTTATATTAGACTGGGATGCCTTTGTGCTTTTCTTTTGGGAGTCACCTCGTCCTCCTCGTATAATCTTGAATGGAGGGCAGTGAGAAGGGAAGGGGGTCATCCCTTTCTCATCTTAACTTTCTTCATTTTAATTTATTATGCTGTCACTGTCTTATATGGGCACACACACTGTATTGCTTGTTGGCCAGTTGCTATAGTTATTTGCCTGATAGATCTAGATTCAGTTGAATTTACTATACCTTCTGATATTTTTCTGGCCTGGGGCATATATTTGGGGCCCTCCCACCTGTCTGGTCTCTTTAAGGTCATACAGAGGGTGCTGGGGGGAGCGAGTTTCCGGGGTAAGGACCGGGATTGTGGGCAGACATGTTTTGGGGATGACATGTCACCTTACTGTGGGGACCCCAGTTAAGGGGCCCTCGAATAGGCATGACTTTGGAAAGTCATGCCACCCATCCTCCAATACTAACAATAGGTAATGGAATCAGGTGGCACAACTGGAAGTGTAGCACTCAGTCTCATATTAGGGTTAATAACTTTGAGACATTTCAGTATTTGAAGGTTTTGGATTTAATGTTCTGGTTTTATGGTTGCTTTATGTGCATTGCTCAGATAAGGGGAGGTAAGGAGTTAGACACTCGTACCCCTCACATGACAAGAGAAGGTTTTAACAGACATTATTTTTCATGCTTACTCAAAAGTGTATGTCAGAATTGCCTACTGCAATATATAATGTTAAAGGGCTAAATGGACCCATTAAGCGGGCTAGAATTTTACAAGAATTGGTTAGGCTGAGGGTTTCAGTTGTGTTTCTGCAAGAGACTCACCTCTCAAAGGATGAGCACTGGAAGATGAGGAGGTCTTGGGTGGGGGAGGTCTATGCGGCCCACTGGCCAGAACACCCCCACAAGAGGGGTACTGCAATTCTCCTCAGATGGGACATTCCCCTCCGAGTTATTAAAGCTGATCTAGACCCAAGAGGTGGCTATGTGCGACTTCAAACCATGCTATTTGACCTTAAGTGCATATTCTTAAATCTTTATGGCCCTAATGAGGGTAAGGAAAATCAGATGTTTCTTAACAAGGTTATTTTACAGACCATCTCAGATCCTAATGCATTATATGTAATTGGGGGTGACTTTAATATGGTGATGTCCCCACGTAGGGACAGGCATGGTGCTCATGCCTTGACAGGGGGCCCTACCGCGGCCGGTTTCCTTAAACATTTGATGGGGGAAGCTGGGCTAGTGGATGCCTGGAGGGAATCTCATCCCTCTTTTGATGATTATACATTTTATTCACCCAGGCATAATGGTTTTTCCTGCATAGATATGTTTTTTTTTTTACCCAGAGATAAAAGAAACATGTTGCGGGAATGTCGGATGCTACCCATGACTTCGTCTGATCATTCCCCAGTATTGCTGAGACTGTCGGTCTCCCCTTCCCCATGTAACTCCACCTGGCATATGAATATAAGCCTGCTGAATGATCCAGAGTTCAAACAAGAATTAGGAGAGGCCATACACAAATTTCTTACATTTAACCCCAACAGGGGGGTTTCCCCCTCGACTAGATGGGATGCTCTGAAGGCCTCCTTAAGGGGAACTATCATTTGGCACAGCTCCTATCAGAAACAACAGCACCTCATTCACCAACAACAGCTCGAACACAAGCTTAGGGGAGCAGACTTCAAGTATAAATTAACCTTACACCCAGAAACACAGGTTACTCACCTGTAACAGTAGTTCTAGGAGTGATATATGTTGTTCAGCCACACTAGTTGGCATGTCCCTTTCCCTTTAAATCTTGCCGGATGGTCTAAGAGCTTGCTCCACCCATCAGCCCGGGTGGTATATGCCTCAGCTCTGCCCATGATGCCAGATCTTGCCCACTGGAAGCAAGGTTGTGCATCGAAGCTGGGGAAGTCAGGTGGGTCAGTGTGGATGAACATGTATCACTCCTAGAAAGTACAGTTACGTAAGAATTTACCGTAACAGTAGATCTTTGAGGAGTGTCTCTTGCAGCAGGTAACACACTTGGGTAGTCACCAGAGGGCACACAGCGGCTCTCTTCTAGCAGTCTTTCACCAGGGGCCGCCTAGTGATGACATCATCATCGTGCTCTTATATAAGAGTGGGCGGCCCCTGGTATCATCAGTTCCCCGTCGGATTCAGCTCGCTAAGCGAGGAACGAGGGGATCAGAGGTACCATAGGTATCCCTTTCCCATATGCATCTGAATCCAAAATTGTTCTCTTAGAGAAGGAGGGGGATGGAGGGAGGGAACGTTCCTGCTGCAAAAGACACTCCTCAAAGATCTACTGTTACAGTAAATTCTTACATAACTACTATCTTCCACGGAGTGGTCTCTTGCAGCAGGTAATACACTTGGGATGAATCCCAAGCAGTAAACTCAAGAAAGGTGGTCATTATGGCAAGAGGCCTTGTAGGACAGCTTGGCCAAAGGCCGTCTATGGTGTGAAGCAACGTCTAAGATGTAATGCTTCGTGAAAGTATGAATTGTGGACAGGTAGCTGTGTTGCCGATATCTGTGATAGAGGCTCCTTTGAAGCAGGTCGCTGTGGGTGGGCCATAGCTCTGGTAGAATGGGCTTGGACAGGTCCTGGTAATGGCTTGTTATATAATGGAAGGTTATACAATAGGCTAACCCTTTGGAGAGGGTTTGTTTAGCAACAGGGGAACCGTCCTATGTAGGCAAAGGTCACAAATAGTTGAGAGGTTTTCTGATGTAAGGTGTGTTCCAAGACCACCTTGGGTAAAAAAAAGGGGGAACTGGTGCAGAGAACCACTCTATGCTTGTGGAAGATTAAGTAAGGCAATCCATACAGTAGGGCATGAAGCTCGGAAATACGGCGAGCTGAAATGACGTCCACTAGAAATACTTTCTTCCAAGACAGGAAACAGAGAGCAGCAGTAGCTGCTGGCTCAAAAGGCGGGAGAGTGAGCTTGTCCAGTAGGAATTCAGATCCCAAGGAGGGGGCAGGCCGATTGATGGGAAATTCTGATATGTAGCATGCTCCTTAGAAACATCCTGGCAAGATGATGTTGATACAGCAGTGTACCTTTGAAAGGTTTGAGAAAGGCCGAAATAGAGGCCAGATGAACTTAAATAGAGGAATAGGCAAGGCCCTTCTTGGCAAGTGAGGTCAAGTAGTCCAATGCCTTGGTTAAAAGACATGAAAATGGATTTAGAGAGTGGGAAACAACCGATACAGAAAAGCATTCCCTGGTCCTTTTCACTTGGTCTGCCCTCACTCGCAAACCAGTGCCCAGGTTCTCCGCTGGCGCCTTCACCCCCAGCAGCCTTAATAAGCTCAAACTGTACCTCGCCCAAATGGATTTTGTCCCCCATCAACCTTGCCCCAAACACTGACCTGGCGCTTGACTTCTTCACTAGCTCCTTTAATAAAGCCTGTGACATTTCTGCACCCCTTTCCACAACCCATACCAGGAAATGGAATGTGCCTTGGGTTACCCACCACATCTCTCATTCAGCAACTGAGACAGAGGGACAACCTATGGCACAGTGCTGTTGAATCTGGTAAGCCAGCAGACAGACAAGCATATAACACCAAGCACAATAAGTGTACCTGGGCCATTCACAAGGCAAAGGTTGAATATTACCGAACCTCCCTTGCCTCCTCCTGGGGGATTGCCCAGAAGTTCTGAGATAACATTAAAGAAATGAATGGTAAGTCAAGCTCCCCCCCTGCACCCCAACTTACCGTTAATGGCTCCATCACCTCGGACCTCCGAAGCATCGCGGACTGCCTGAACACTGCTTTCTCTGACCTCAGCTCAGTCTTCCCCAGCAGCTTCTTTGACCCAGTCCCCCCCCTCACAGCCTCCTTTCTGTCATTCTAGCTCCATACAATATCCCCACATGAAGCCAGGCCATATCTAATTAAGGCCCTCAATGGCACCAGCCCCTGCAATGACCAACTGGACACCAGGCTTCTTCGCCAGGTACTGGATGCAGTACTTCCCCCACCATTCACTGACTTACTCAATCATTCTCTGTGTCTGGGCCAGTTTCCCCTTGCCTGGAAAACAGCAGTCATCATGCCCATACTCAAAAGTGGAGACTGCTCCTCCCCTAGTAACTACGGGCCAATCTGCATCCTCCCCCCACTATCAAAAGTATTGGAAAAAATAGTGGCAGAACAGCTCACAGAATACCTGGCCAAACATAAAATTATATGCAGTGAGCAGCATAGATTCTGACCAGGAAACAGCACCACCACTGCCCTCCTGGAGTTCTCCAATTTCCTACACTCTGCCTTAGACTCTGGCAACCTTGCTGGAGCCATTTTCATCTATCTCTCCAAGGCCTTTGACGCGGTCTGCCATCCCCTCTTGCTTGACTCCCTCCTTCAACTTGACCTCTCCCCTGGGCCCCTCTCCTGGTTTAACAGCTATCTGTCTTCCAGGTCCCAGTGTGTAAAAATCCACTGCACCCTGTCCAACACTCTGCCTCTCCACTCCGGGGTCCACCAGGGCTCTATACTGGGCCCTCTCATCTTTAGTCTCTACCTTAACGCACTGCCCAGCTCCTGTGCTGAAAGGGTACTGCTATATGCTGACAATGCAGTCCTATTTGCCTCACATCCAAACCCTGCCTCCCTCCAGGTCTCTCCAGCTATCCTTCACCCAGATAGAGTAATGGTTTACAGACCACAGGTTGATCATTAACCTAAAAAAAACTAAAGCTATGCTTTTCGCTCATCACCAAAACAAGGCCAGAAACACCCCCCTCCAGATACTTCCCAGCATGCAGCACCCCTTTGAACAAGTATCCTCTTATAAATACCTGGGCATTACCTTCGACAAAGCCCTTACCTTCCACTCCCACATTAGCACCCTCTCTTCTGCCACAAACTCATGGATTGGTCTACTTTACTGCCACAGGGAATGCTCCCCCCCCCCGGCACTTCGGCTGGCTATCACCTCCTCAGTTCTGTCCCTTGTGGACTACAGCCTCCCAATATATGCAGCAGCAGACAATACTGCGCTTAATAAAATCCAACTGTCCATCAACAAGGCCTGCAGGCTCCTGACTGGTGCGGGCAGGCGCACACACACCTGCACACTTTACTCCACTGCCAACGTGCTTAACTTTGAGGAGAGGCTCCACCACCAGTCATGTCTGCTGACCAAAAAAATACTCCTTGGTCTATCCCCCCCGGGGTGACCTCCTCCCTCCACCATGCAACCCTTACCATTCCCACATGCAGTGCCTATAAGGCCACCCTCCTGGTGCCTAGAGTCAAGACATCACTTGCACAGAGATCCTTTTGCTACTCGGCCCCATCCTGGTTCAGCTCCCCCCAGCCACTGTCACCAACCTCCCCAAAATCGCTCCCTTCAAAATCGCTCTCAGGAACCACTTATTCACCTCGCAGTGCTGTAGGTGTGTATAACCATTCCCAATTACCATCTCTTATCAGCCCTCCTCCTTATGGGCTGGACACAACTGCTAGTTTACAACCTACTTGACAATGTCCCAAGGACTGCTAATTTCCACATCACTCCAGTTCACCATTTACAGTTCGCACTACTTGCCTAGCTACCACACCTTGTATAGGCCAATGATATTGTCTCATGTAAAATATGCTGACTTTACAATCTGTCTTTGCAAGTCTTCTGCACTGTATTGGCCAATGATTTCCTCTCTTGTAAAATATAATGTCCGTACAACTTGCCTTTGCAAACTTGCTGTGCTGTAACTATGCAACAATGTACGTAATGAAACCTTATAACTCTGTTTGTCCATGGAACTATATAACTGTTAATGTCTCTGTACTCTTTAACGAGGAGCCTTTGGAAATGAGTCTGACTCAAAGGATAGTAATTCTGATATGTACAAATAAATAAAAATAAATAAATTTAGTCATATGTTTCCCTAGTAAATGTTTTACATGAAACACAGAGAATATTAGCCATCGGAGAGGTTTAGGGTGTTCAGGTTGGAGGGGAAAGAGTGTCCCAACACTGAGTCAGTATGTCTGGCCTATAAAGGAAGTGGTGACACTACTAGTAGTCGCAGTAGAGGAACCACAGCTGTCGCAGTCTGAGGATGGCTACAAAGAAGCACCGTAGCAGGGTTAAGTTGTACATTTGGTAGGCTACACTATCGGATAAGATATTGTGACAGTCAGAGAGATGGAAGGTTGCCAAAGGCCATTCCAGTTGTAGACAGTGTGTCAGACCCTCATAGACTCTGTGTAGCGGCTAAGGGACCTCGGTTCCCTTTGACTGTGTAGGAAGTATACCACTGAGGAGTTGACCATCCAAAGTAGGACAGGGTTCCAGTGTAGAGGAAGGGAGAGAAGCCCGGAGGGTGAGATACACTGCCCTTATGTCCAGCAGGATTATGTGGAGAAGGCGGGGTCCGCATCCCATAGCTTGGGCATATGGAGGTGGGGACAATAAGGGTATGCCTTAAATGAAGTGTAAATGATGGGTCCATCAGTGAAGGGCAACGAGAAGGTTAGGAGTGACTGAAGCATAGGTCCCGAGGGTACCTAGTCACAGTCTCTATTACGTAGACAGGGTCTACTGGATGGGTTGCCCCTCGACTGTGCCCTGCACCGCTTCTATGTTAAAGCTGCTAGGCCAGGACTTGACTCGATTGGGGCCAGTAAGCCATTATTCTGAAGTGCTGAAATAGATGGGGTCAGAGGGCAGGAAGGAGAGCAGGAAACCCCTGGAGATTGCAAGAACATGCAATTCATGTAGGCAAGGGGACATGAAGAGTCTGGCCTAGTACGGTGCTGTTGTCACAAGTACCAGACATGTGGAAAAGACCTTTAGGTTGGACAAAGATCAAAGGTAGGGTAACGAAAGTGGCAATGTAGGTCCACTATGGGAACCCTGGTGACCATATTCTGCAGGATTAATGAAAGATTTCTTCCCTGAAAATGGGTGTATGATTCTGGAGAAATATGAAATGAAAGAAGAAACGAGGGGGGAGGAGTGGAGATGAGCTCCAGTATGTCCATTCTTTGAGTGATGTCAAAGTGTCTATTCACTGCCGGAAGTCATGTGCCAGGCCAGGAAGGGACAGGCAAGGAGGCCACCCATGGCAACCAAGATTTGGATGAAAAAAGGCTGTGGGGAAAACACATGGGGAATAAACTGAGGTTGGCTGGTGTGGGCACCCAGGAGGGTGGGTGCATAAGGCCATTGAAGGTAGAGGTAGAATCATTGGATGTGATCTGAAATAGAGGATATCCCCAGGGCAAACTGTGACAGTGTGGAATAGGACCCTGTCCCATTTGTGATGGAGAAAGTGTTTAAATGCAAGGATCTTTCCTTTTATGTCTGTTCTCTGTCAGGTTGTGCAACCAAATTTTCCTGAGAGACTTGGGACTTGAGCAACCCGACAGGCTTGCAGTTCTTTGCGTCTCGCTGTCTTTCAGTTTCCTCTTGCTGTCTTTTTCTCCCCTGCAAATCTAGATCTGCTGATATAAAAATATGTGCAAATCATTGTATGGAAATGAAACTGATATTGGGATCCCTTTTTTTTTTGGAAAAAATATAGTGTTACTGTTGAAATGTATTTAATTGTATTTTGAGATGATTGCAAAAAGCTATTGTAAGCTCAAGAGGTTATCTGAGTTCAATTTTTAAGCTTTTCTAAAAGTTGTGAAAATGGGGCCTCAGCTCAGGCACACTCTGTTCTAAGCTGCACATGCCTGATATTTACAAAAAACAGGATGTTTGTTGAGAATGGGGTTGGAAAGGACTGATAAGGAGCTGAGCTGCAATTGCTGAAAAAAGAGAAAAAGGGACACTGAGACTGCAGGAAAACTGTTATTTTGCCTTTGTAAATAGTTATACTGAACAAGTTTATTTTTTTATGTTACTGCTACTGTAAATAAATATTTTTGGTGAATTCTACAACTGCTCCTGGTTTTCCTATGCTTCCTGACCTGTGCCTCAATGACACAAACCTTTAAGGTACTCATAGTTCCTCCATGCCTCGGAGGAAAGATCAGGAATAGAGAGGCTCCAGAGGCTGTGATCATTTTTTATTTTATTCTAATTGTTTGACCAGGTGAGACACACTAAGCTGAAAGCTTGTTTACAGGTACAACCTGGGAGCACAGGGAAATTAAGTGACTTGCTCAGGGTCACACAGTATGCAAGTGGGGGATGTGGGATTCAAACGCAGGTCTCCAGATTTACAGCTCAGAGCCTTAAACCACTGCGTTATACTGCCTATATCATAGGCATAAGATACATCATGTACTTTGCATAAAGTCATACCTGAAGCTTGAATTTCTTCCAGAATGGTCTGGGTTTCTAAGCCAAAAGGATTTTGAGCCATAAAAAAACAGTGTATTCACATTGCATATATGGAATAGAGTCGGACACTCAGGGTCCAGAGAGTGAGCCACATGATATCCAGAGTAGCATCTGGAGATAAAATTATAATGTCTAAAATTGTTTTATTACTTTGACAAAGAGAAGGTCTGTTGAGGAACCCAAAGTAGAGGATCAAAGAGTACTGTTGGTACTTGACCATATGGCTCATATACGGTAAAGACACAAAGGCAGAGAGATTGCTTTATGTGCCTTTGAGATATGACTTTACTGAGAAGCAGTGAGCTCATGGGTTACCAGGCATTGACCATGAGCTGCACTGATGGCCACTATAGCAGAGGCCCCTATAATATAGGGTTGGTCCACCGGAAAGTGGTATAAGTAATTTTGTTTCTCCAGCCATAGCAGAGACTGGTGAAAGCTGGTCCTACACAGTCAAAACTGTATTACAGAACATCCTGGCAAAGAAGGATCGGCAGGAACGGAGTCTGTAATGTGACTGACAGCATCCTTGTGTTTTGAGGAGGGTTGAATGCTGTCCACTGGGGTCAGAGGTTGAAAGCCTTGCATATGTGAAGTACAGTGGCTGAGAAATGAAATCCTGTGTCCCGGACTGAAAGGGAGGACAAGGGAGAAAATGAAAAGCAATCTGTCCAGGCAAGGTCTTGGTTGATGGGCGAGCTGTGATGAGAAAGCCTAAAAAGTGCTCAAGAGTAGTCTCGACAAAGGGTGGACAGTTATCGAGAATGAAGCCATTTTGTGGTGCAATATGAATGGCGGTTGTTGGTCATGCCTAAATATGGTGCACCTGCGATGGTATGCACAGGCAGTAGTGGCCATTGAAAAAAGGCAATTTATTACGCAAGTACCGCCAACAAAGTCGAAGGTGAGTCACCGGGGGCAATGACCACTGATGAAGGTAGAAGCCCTGTCAATGATATGCACTGTCAACAGTGTACACTGGTAGTAGTGGCCTTCTACGAGAGCAATACTGAGAAGAATGAGGAGTACGTGCTTCAGGTCGTGCTTATAAATAATTGTTGGTTCAAGTACCATCAATGAAGAAGGCAATGGTGAAGGGGCCAGTCTGGGGCTACCAGGAACATCTGTGCCTTGTCCCTCCTCAACTTGAGGAGCACCTTGTGGACCAAGGGAAGCAGAGGGGGAAAGCATAGAAGAGGCCTTGGGTCCACAATCTCAAGAAGGCATCCCCCTGCAGTGAGCCCTGCTGAGGGGGCGGGCATGAAACAGCCCCAGCTTGGTGTTCTCCCTGGAGGTGAACAGGTCCACCTGAGGGGTGATGCACTGGGAGAACAGACTGTGAGCTACCTCTGGATGGAGAGACTATTTGTAGAACGCCTCGCCAACATGGCTAAGGGTGTCCGCCAGCTGATTCGAGGCTTCTGCCACATGGATGGCTAGGAGATCTGCCTACAGTTGGCTCATGAGGGTCCAGATGTGAAGAGCTTCCCTGCACAGAGGCCGGGAGTGTGTGCTGCCCTGTTTGTTGAGGTAGTACATGGTCATGGTGTTGTTCCTCTGGACTTGAACCTCTTGACCCCGAAGGAGTGGAGCGAATGCAGCCAGCACTATCTGAACTGCTTGGAGCTCCACCAGGTTGATATGGCATCAGGGAGTCCCGAGCCCAAGAACTCTGATTCCCCATGTGGGCATCCCAGCCCATGAGAGGCGTCGGTCATGAGTAAGACCGTTGGCTTGGGGCAGACAAATGGGATCCCTCCCTGCAGATGTTTCTGGATGGTCCACCACTGGAGGGCATCCAACATCTTCTGGGTCACAGTGACCAGCTGGTCAAAATGACCATGTTGCTGAGACCACTGGCTGGCCAGCTCCCATTAAAGGGGCACATATGCCACTGGGCCCATTGGACCACAGTGGTGCAGGCCACTGGTGTCGGTCATGAGTAAGACCGTTGGCTTGGGGCAGACAAATGGGATCCCTCCCTGCAGATGTTTCTGGATGGTCCACCACTGGAGGGCGTCCAACATCTTCTGGGTCACAGTGACCAGCTGGTCAAAATGACCATGTTGCTGAGACCACTGGCTGGCCAGCTCCCATTGAAGGGGCACATATGCCACCGGGCCCATTGGACCACAGTGGTGCAGGCCACCATGTAACCTGGAAGTCCTGGGCAGAGCGCAATTGCCCAACCAGAAATGATTGGGCAAAGGAGGAGAGAACCTCCACCCTGCCCGCTGGGAGCCTGGCTCTGGCTCGGCAAGAGTCGAGTTCTGCCCCGATAAATCAGATCACCTGCAAGGGCATGAGTTCCGACTTGGCCTCGTTGCCTAGGAGGCCAAGGATGAGGAAAGTGTGAAGGGCCAGATCCCTGGACCTCTCCACCTCCAGTCAGGAGGCACCCGCCATTAGCCAGTCATCGAGATAGGGGTACACACTGACCCCTCGATGCCAAAGATGGGCCGTCACCACTGCTATGCATTTGGTGAAGACCCTGGGGGCTGATGACAGGCCGAACGGCATGGCTTGGAACTCATAGAGGGTTCCTTCCATCCTGAAGCAGAGGAACCTTCGGTGGGACAGACTGATCGGGACGTGAAAGAATGCATCCTGACAATCCAGTGAGCAGAACTACATGTTCTGCTTGAGGGATGGCATGATCTGGGACAGAGTTACCATCCGAAAGGTGTGCGACCTGAGAAACTGATTCAGGTTGTACAGATCTAGAATGGGGGTACCTGCCCCCTCATCCATTTCGGGACAAGGAAGTACCTGGAAACAAACCCTGGGTTGACTGGTAGGTCTGCGACTCTGACCACTACCTTCTTGCAGAAGAGTTGGGCAGTGTCGTCTCTGAGAGCTGACTGAGTATGGGTGGATACCTTTTCCTCCCATGGGGCGCAGGCTCGGCTTAGGGGGTACTGCTCGAATCCCAGAGGCAGACCCTGGCTGACCACCTTCAGAACCCACCTGTCTGTTGTAACAGCGGACCAGGTGGAAAGGAAGTGGTGGAACTGGCACCCCATGGGAGGACCCAGAGTGGTTGTGGTGGGTATGGGGGTGGCTGCCCCCATCCCGTCACTGTGCAAGCTCGGAGGATGAAGAGCCAGCAGCGGGGCTGCCGGAACCTCTACCACCGGGCTTATGGTTCACCGAAGCCCAGGACTTGGACCGAGGGTGCCAAGACTGAGCCTGCTGCTGCCCAGTTTGATACTGGGGCTGCTTGGCCACAGGGGTAGAAGGTCAAAAGGGCTTCTTCTGTGATTTCTTAAAACACTGGGATTCTTTTTGGGAGGAAGTAACGGAGTCCAAGGTGGTGTTGTTCTTCTCGATACGCTGAAGGTGACCATCGACTTCTGGACCAAACAAGTCAGTACACAAGAAGGGAACACCTGCCAGTTTGTGCTGGGTGTCTGCCATAAAGGTCGAGACCCTCAGCCAGGCCCTGCGGCACATGGTGACTGCAGCTGCCACTGATTGGGCACAAGAATCCCCGATAACCAGGGCTGTCTGGAGTTGCTGTTTAGCAACAGCCCAACCCTAATCACCGACCTGCTTGACCATGGTCTAAAGGTCCATGGAGAGATAAGGAAACACCTCATCCAGGGAGCCCAAGAGGGCATGTGAGAAGTGTGCCTTAATAACAGCTGAACTTGCCTGTCGGAGACAGAGTGAGAAAACAGCATAGACCTTTCTGGCTGCATGGTCCAACTCTTTGTCCGGAGGTCTATCTACGTCTCCCGAATTGCCCAAGTGCCAGAACACAGATTTGGTCACCAATCCCTCGGCCAACAGATGCTATGTAAACCCTGAGGGGGCACCGATGGGAACTGCGTATTTGTGGGCCATAAAAGCGGAAGGCACAGAGCAGGAGGCTGGGTGCTGCCAAAGCTCCATGGCTGGACCAACTATGGCTTCAGCCACTGGGAAGGCCTCAGATGGGGAATCCCCTTTTCTGAGGATGTCAGTCAAGGGGTATTCGGACCATTTCTTGATGGGCTCTAACAGCATCCCAGCTGATTCGGAGATGAGACGGAGGATGCCCATGAAGGGTGTGGGACCCCCCTCTGTTGACAGACTCATTGAATCATCATCACAGGGACATGAGTGCAGGTCTGAATCCTCAGACCCCAAGTCCAGGTAAAGCGTCTGACCACCTGAGTCACTTTTGACCTGCCGCGGATGGTCGGGAGTAAGGATGACTGACAGCCTGCGCAGGAGACCCTGACCGGGTCAAGACTCCTTGGCAGAAGCCCCTGAGGGAGGCTGCTTAGATGGTGGCTCCACCAAGATAGGTGGAGAGACCAGCTTCCGCTGAACTGGGAGGGTCTTCACCGGTTGCGCGGGCGGAGGGACGGTGTTGACCAACTCCGGAGGAGTTGGCATCGGCCTGGAGGGCGACAGCCAAATGATGGTTGGAGTAGAAGCCAGGGTCGACTTTGAACTGATCAGCATAAGCTGTTGCCACATGAGGTCCTTGTAGCGATGATGCAACTTGTATCGAAGCCTCTCCTCGCCCAAGGAGGATGAGAACGAATGGCTGCATCACCCCTTCTTGGAACGCTACTTGTGTGATTTCCTCAGCCTATCAGTCAAGAGGGTCTGGGACCTAGAAGACAACATCAGGGGACTAACAGGGCTTCTCTGAAGGAGTGGGGGAGAACCATGGCTCCTCCAGATCAGGGACCATGATCATGGGGGGAGCACCAGCAAGCTGGGTCTCCTTGTCGGTTGGTAGGACCAGGGTCCTAAATAAGGAATTGTCGGCCTCATTGGGTGACAACGGGTCGACGAGGTTGATTACAGTTTTGACTTGGTCGTCCATCCCACATCTGAACTAGCTGGCCTGATGGGGATACTGTGAAGCCAGCAGCCGAGGTCGCAATTTCAACCAAAGTCGAGATAGGAGACTCCTGTGACTGAGATCTCTCTCTGTCCCAAGAGCATCGACATGAAGATTCTTCTCTTGGCCCTCTGTCCTTTTTACAGGATCAGGAGGTATGTGAACCTGATGAACCCTCCCCTTTTGTAGGGGGAGAGACTGGCACATCTCTTTGAAGGAACTGGAGAATGAGGTGCCTAGTTTGGGCAGAACAAAAACAGACAATGAAGACGATTGTTCGGAAGCACAAGCTGCCTCCTCCTCGAAGGCTTTCATCTGCTCTAGTTGGTTGGCAGAACCTGCAGCTACAGAAACTACATGACGGGCATCCTTAGATTTGACCGTCGGGTGCCATTTTTCCAGTCATCCAAGTTGTAAACGTGCGAGGTGACCATACAGAACCTGAGGATGGAAGGCGCAGCAGAGATTGCAGGCCTGAGGGTCATGCGCATGGCCCAGGCAGTAGATGCACATGGAATGTGGATCAGTGTGGGACATTTTCTGTACGCAAGGACACCAGTGGAACCTTGGCAAGGACTTGTCCTCCATCGCGGTCGCGAACACAAACTTTCGTGGAGAAATTCTAATGAGTTTTAATTTCGGTTAACTAGCCAAAGTATTGAACGCCAGGGCCTACTCAACGTGGAGCAGTAAGGAAGGAACCTGAATCTTCCAAGCAGAAAGGAAGAGCTGGCATCATGGGGCAGAGCTAAGGCATATACCACCTGGGTGGGTGTGGTGTGGAGGAGCCAGCTTTAGACCTTCCGGCAAGATTTAAAGTGAACGGGACATGCAAACAAGTGTGGCTAAGAACATATCCACATCCCTTGAAGACAAGGTTCTCTGGCTGGAAAAAAAAAGGGCACTGGAGTCCTTGTTGACCCACCAGGTGGATGGTCAATTAAGGAGAATGGCCCAAAAATACTTTTGAAGGTGGGAATAGGGCTGGGAAACTCCTAGCCCTGGCTCTAAGAAAACAGATAACTAGGGCCGTTCTCAGGACACAAGATCCAAGTGGGGGGGAGCCTTGGTTTCGGACCCCTTTGAAATTTCAGCAGCATTTACTGCTTATTATACAACTTTATACAATCAGAATCTGATGAACCAACATGAGGATAGGGTGGATAACTTCCTCAATCAGGTGACAGTGCCATCTCTCTGGGAAGATGACAGATTTTTACTAGAGAGGGCAATCACAGCCCAGGAGTTATTGGATAAAATAAAACAATTAAAGATCGGGAAATCTCCTGGACTGGATGGCCTTCCCTCAGAATTCTATAAGTCATTCGCAGAGAGACTGATGTCACTGTTACTTGTATGTTTCCATTATATACAGTCTGCGGCGGGGAAGCCCACCCTCATGGAGGTATGCCCAGATTGCCATATTACTGAAGGAGGGTAAATATCTGGATCATTGTAGCTCCTATCGTCCTATTTCCCTATTAAAATGTAGATATGAAAATATTTACGGGGATCCTTGTGGACCCCTACCAGCGGGTGATTTGGAAGGTTGTGCACCCAGACCAGATAGGTTTTACTGCAGGATGTTACCTCTCAGATAACATCAGGAGACTGCTAAACATAGTCTCCTTGCCGGGGGGGGGAGGACTTCCAAATTGCCATCTCCATGGACGCTGAAAAAGCATTTGATAGGGTTAATTGGCAGTTCCTTCAAAAAACCATGGAGAGGCTGAAATTCAACCCTAAATTTTTAATGATCATTTCAGGTCTATATACTCTCCCCCAAGGTCAGAGTTAACAGAGTCAGTTCCTGTAGATTCCCATTGTACAGAGGCACCCGTCAGGGTTGCCCCTAGTCCCCACTGCTGTTCACGATCTGTCTGGAACCCCTGGCCACAATAGTCTGCCAGGATACAGATATAGTGAGAGTCATGGTGGAGGGAAGGAAACATAAAGTTGCCTTATATGCCGATGATTCCATCTTCTTTTTGAGCTTGCCTGAAACTTCAGTCCCTCGACTGCTAACACTTTTGGAGCACTTCGGCACTCTGTCAGGATACAAGCTTAATTATGAAAAGTTAGAGGCCCTTAGGTTAAGTGGTGTATGCCCCCCCCACTCTTTAATTCCACATTTCCCTTTATTTGGGCCAAAAATAATCAAATTCGGTATTTGGGAGTCCAAATCAATGTGGACACTAAAAGGCTTTTTGAGGCCAATTATTATAAGCTCTGGGGAACAATGCAACAGGATATTGCTAGAGGGTCATTATTGCCCTTATCTATAGCGGGCAGGATATCGAAATAAACCTGCTGCCCTGTTTCTTCTTTCTGTTTAGCAACCTTCCCATACCCATTCCCCTTACGTACTGCCGTTCAATTATCATAGGTATTAATACATTTATATGGGGTGGGTGTCGCCCACCTATCTCTCAAGAGTTTCTTCAACTCCCCAGGGATTTGGGTGGACTGGCTACGCCCCACCTGCATGATTATTACTATGCATGTCAGGCACAGGTTGTGTGTACATGGGTCACCCAGCAGATGGCATCTGGCTGGTACGCAATTGAAGAAGGGGAATATGGAGTCCCTGCACTCATTGGCACCGATGGATACGGAGGACACCATTTCCTCCTTGACCCATAACCCTTGGACCCAACATACCCTGAGGATGCTGCGGTTGGTAAGGCATTCCCTGATCTCTACAGTGACCCTGGGACCGTTATCTCTTATCCAGCATCATTCTTCCTTTCTCAATCTCAGACTGGACTCTGGGTATATCATCTGGGAAGCCAAGGGTTTAACTTGTTTTGCACAATTTATGGAAGAGGGCGCTTGTATGTCCTTTCAACAAATGAAAACTAAATATAATTTACAAGATGTTGACTTTCACAGGTACTTCCAGTTATACCACTTTATTAAACAGGTTGATCAGGACTCCTCCTTATCCCACTCACCTAATCCATGGGAAGAATTCATTCAAAAGGTCTCTACCCCAGAAGTTAAAAATCAAACCCATTTCCCATCTTTACGGCCTCGAGGCCCTCAGAGGCTGAGGCCCTCAGAGGCTAAACCCTTAGAAAGGATAAAAGTGGCCTGGGAAAAAGAAATTTTGAGTCAGATACCCTAGGGTGATTGGCTTCAGAGGTTAAAAGTGGGTTGGCGAGTAACATCTTCCCCCATGTGGAGGGAATTTTATTGGACGATCCTGATGCATTTCTTCTGGATTCAGACAGTGACCCAGCATTATAATACAACTAATATATCGGGTTGCTGGAAGGGATGCAGAGCCATGGGATCGCACTGGAACATTTTTTGGGGTTGCCCAAAGCTTGCCCAATTTTGGTCAGATGTGCAGACAGCAGTTCAGTAGGTCCCATCTTTAAACATACCCAATAGCTTCACAAACTGGGTTCTGGGCTTTCCGGTCTTGGTTAACAGCCCCCCTCCCCCCCGCGTCCAATAAGAAATTGGCCTTAATTTTCTCTGCAGCCACTCTGAAATGTATAATAGTGCGCTGGCTTAAGAAAGAACCCCAGCCCTGTGGGAATGGGTGAATAAGGTTAATAATATCCTTGATGTGGAAACATTAACTGTCAGGTTGCACTTGCAGGAGGAAGCCTTAGAACAGGGTTTCTCAAATGGTGAGGCCAGCCTCCCAGGGGAGGCCCCAACCTGTTCCAGGGGAGGCTCAAGCAAGCCCTAAAATATGCTCTATTTAAATGTCAGGTTTTGGATGCTTTGTGTGAAAGGATGCAGCAAACTGAAAGTGAATAATGGCATGCAAATTTATGTACAAATGGTTACCAGGAAAACACACTCAACAAACATTTGTTTCCTGGTATGACATGGGGGAAAGTTGAATGGAGAAAACACAATTCTTGGAAACTGTGCAAAACAAAATGCAAATTAATACAAATGAATAAGAATAAGATAACAATTGACCCATTATACTGGCTGCAGAAAAGCACAAATAGAAAGGCTAAGCAGAGAGATACTAGGAGCAAGGCTAGGAGGGAGCAAAATTGTCCCAGAGAAGGTTTTTAAGAGCAGGGTAAAACTGACAAAGAAAACATTCTGACTCATGGAGGTATTGCAACGTAGGGTAACTAGGGCCAAAACTCAGAAGTGTGGAGCGAGTAGGCGTACCTGGGAAGGGGGGTTATAGAGACGGAGAATAACAGCATCAATAAAATGAGAATAAACTCAACTACTCACATGCACTTAATTGTATTCTTCCTGTAATGTGCAAAGGATGATGGTTATTCTAACTATGGGGAGTCCCAATCTTATTTCTATATTAAGGGAAGGCTCAAGAATGTTTCCAAGGCTTTGGGGAGGCTCACTATGATAAAGTGTGAGAACTCCTGCCTTGGAACCATCTGGAACCCATGGATAGCATGGGAAGCCAGCTGGGAATTAACAGTTATTCTAAACAGCAGGTGCCCCAACCACCCCTTCTGAACACACTGTAGAAGAATGGGATCCTTCCAACTGCCCAGCCCAGTTGATCTGACCCTTCCCTGCTGAGAACTAAAGAGTCCTTTTGGCCTTCTTTTCTTTGTACCCTACATCAGTCATCATTTAGTTCATATTCTACCGTAAATCATACTCTGCTTATATTTTTCTTTTTTTCTTTCCTCTCTTGTTTCTTGATAATGTTTAGACTGTTTAATAGTTAACAAAAACTTGTTAACCAGGGGGTTCTGAGCAATGCACTTATTAAATTAATTTGTTATAAAATGTATTGTTGTTTGAATTGACTTATCTGGCAGAGTTTAAAAGGCCAGCTTAACAGAGAATGGGTTGTAACTGTTTTGTTAATAAATGTCTTTCAGGGCATTTAATGGTTTAGTGGACCTTCAATTGAAACCATACAGTATTAAATTCATGGCTCCATATTTTTATACTTCATAAGTATTTACATTATAATAATTGTATCTTACTCAATTGTATTGGATGCAATGTGATAGCTGAATTATCTGGTTTGTCCACTGTATTTAGTCTGTCTATTTGAATAAACTTGAGTTTAAAAGAAAACTCATCAGCCAACAGGGCCAAATTAGGGGATCCCTGAAGTAGGAGAGTACAGTTACGTAAGAACTTACCATAACAGTAGATCTTCGAGAACTGCTTTTGCAGCAGGTTACACCATAAGGACTGAAGCCGGCAGGCAGCAGGACCCCACAGAAAATTTTTAGCTGGCTATACCAAGCGGGGGACCACCCCCAATGTCAGACACATCATTCAATTCAATTCAATTTTATTTATAAAGCGCCTTTCAAAACCAAGGCGCTGTACAACATTAAAATTTATAAATTACAAATTTAAAATCAACCAGAGCTATAACACAAGAAAAACTATTAAATCTACATTAAGCAAGGTGTTACAAATCACTTATAAAACAATAATTCAATTTAAAAATGCTAACTCAGAAAGATATGTTTTTAAGGTGACCTTAAACTTGTCGACGGTTGGGCATTCTCTTAACCAACGAGGTAGAGAATTCCACAGGGTTGGTGCCGCAAAAGCAAAGGCATGAGATCCTGATGACTTCAGATGAACCCTGGGAATCTCCAGCAATCCCTCATTGGCAGAACGGAGAGGACGGAGGGGGCAGTAAAGAACCAGGAGATCTTTCAGGTAACCAGGTCCCTGATCATGTAGAGCTTTAAAGGTTAGTAAACCAACCTTAAAGGTGATCCGCCACCAAACAGGCAGCCAGTGCAGTTCACGGAGCACAGGCGTAATGTGACTGGTTCTAGAAGTCCCAGTCAAAAGCCCGGCTGCCGCGCTCTGCACTAGCTGAAGGCGGTGGATATCAACCCCAGGTAGTCCTAGGTAGAGGGAATTGCAGTAGTCCTGATGAGTAGTGACAAAGGCGTGGACCAATGTTGGAAGGTCACCCGGGGGAATCAGTTGTTTCACCTGGGCGATATTCCTCAGATGGTAAAAAGAGGATTTGACAACAGCTGACACCTGGGATTTCAGAGTCAGACCGTCATCAAAAATAACGCCCAGATTTCGTACCCGTTCGGAGGTAGGGAGCAGTACACCATCAAGTAATAAACCTGATGGTTGTCCAGCTCCCACACCCAACCCCGGACGACCTGGATCCACCACCAATACCTCAGTCTTGTCCGGATTGAGTCTCAACCAGCTTGAACTCATCCAAAGTCTGATCTCATCAAGGCAGTTGTTAAGTACAGAGAGTGCATCACCCTCACCGGGGAGAAAGGACAGATACAGCTGGGTATCATCTGCATAACAGTGAAAGCCCAAGCTGTATCGCCTGATGATTTCTCCTAATGGCAGCATATACACTGCAAACAACATGGGGGCTAAAATGGAGCCCTGCGGTACCCCACAGGACAGGGAGTGAGCGCCAGAGGAATAAATTCCAGTGACAACTTTCTGAAACCTGCCTGTGAGGTAAGATCGAAACCATTCGAGGACTGTACCAGACAGTCCACAAAAAACCCACAGGTGCTCCAATAGCACTCCATGGTCTACAGTGTCAAATGCAGCAGATAGATTGAGAAGGACCAGAATGGTACGCGCCTTTCAATTTCTGGCCATAAGGAGGTCGCTCAATACCCGGACAAGGGCAGTCTCTGTACTATGCCTTTTCCTGAAACCAGACTGGAGAGTATCGTAGACATTGTGAGATATAAGATGATCATCCAATTGCAACGCAACTGCCTTTTCAATAACCTTACCAACAAATGGCAGGTTAGAGATAGGCCGGTAGTTAGCTAGACAATCTGGATCCAAGGAGGATTTTTTAAGGAGTGGTCAAACTACCGCCTCCTTAAGGGGATCAGGAAAAAAAACCCTCTCCAAGGATTTCCAGACAATGTCAGCAAGGATTGGGTAGATGGCTTCTACACAACCTAATAAAAGCAGTGTAGGACCCGGATCCAAACTACAACTAGTTGGTCGCATTGTTTGGATGATCTTCACAATGTCCCCGAATTCTGGCCGGTGAAAGTCTAACCAGACAGACCGAGGACAAGCCACTTCTAGTCGACCACCGCAATCCCCCATAGGAAAGGTTGGACAGATACCGAACTGGATCATAAAAGGGGAGGTCCCCCAGCATATCTCAGTTCTCCCGCCGGAGACTCCTGCCGCAAAGATGAGATTCAGAAGGGGAGACCGATGATCCGCTTCTAGAGGAAGACTAAATTCTGATGCATCGGAGACGCTATGAAATAGAACAAACCTCCTGAGGGGAAGGTGGGAGGGAAACTACCTGCTGCAAGAGCTGGTCTCGAAGATCTACTGTTACGGTAAGTTCTTACGTAACTGCACTATCTTACTTAGAGATGCAGCTCTTGGAGCAGGTTACACCATAAGGACATATTCCCAAGCAGTAAGGGAGTAATGGTAACCCAGTCAGGAGGAGGAGAATAGGAGAGATCGAGGAAGAAAGGAACCTCAGGACAGAAGTCCCTGGAGAACTGACAGGCCAAAGCCCACTCTACACCTGGAGGTGATATCCAAACTGTAGTGTCTCACAAAAGTGTGCAATGAACTCCAAGTAGGAGCTGCACACATGCCAGATGTTGCTCCATTTTTCAAGGCAGCGAAGTAGATAGCCACACTCCCTTTGTAGAATGGCCCTTTACCGGTCCCGGCAAGGGTTTATTGCATTTCTGGTAACAGAAGACAATGCAGTTAACAAGCCATTTGGAGAGAGTTTATTTCGATACTGGTGCACCCAACATCCTTCGAGTGAAGGATAAAAACAGTTGGTCAGAGGATGGACGTCACCACCCGATGTAGTCACACAGCTACGGAGCTCTCCCACACCCCTAACTAATATCTTTTCATTTTAAATAACACCCGCGGGGCAACTCGATTTTAAAGGCATTTAATATCAGTGTTCAGCATGGCAACCAGAAATAGACCCAAATCAGGGTCAGGCGGAGGACTTAAGCAGCAAAAACTAAACTTACCCTCCAGGTCTTTGGCATGCACTGAAGAGGTCTCAAAGCCTGTGGAATCCACCTGGTAGAACGAATAGGAGGAGGAAGGGGGGGAGGACTTCACCATTATCTCCCGCCAGCTATGCCAGGAGTTGGAGGCTTAGCAACACTCTGGATACAATAAAAGCAGATATAAAAGAGAACAGAAGTAATATTTCCAGCCAAGGCAAGCAAATAGAAGAGATGAAAAGCTATTTTACCACATATATGGAAACATCAGATCTACATAATGGCGCGATTATCCAGTTGCACGACCACACGCAGCTCCTTATGGGCAAGATGGAGGATTTGGAGAATCGTTCTCTGAGAATTAACTTGAGAATTCATGGACTTCCAGAGAATAGAGAGTGGTAACATGCCTGAGTTCATGGAACGCTTGATTTGGGAATTGCTGGACATAAAGAAAGATTTCCCCCTCAATATTATTCATGCTCATAGGGCTTTATCTGCACCCCCCAAAGACCCTAAAGCACAGCCACATTCTATTATTGTGGCTTTCCTTGATCTTCATACCAAAGAAATGATCCTGAAAAAAGCATAGGCCAAAAGGGATATCACCTTTGGGGACACCAAATTATTTTTTGAACCAGACTACGCCCCGATGACGATGGTCAGAAGAAAACTTTTTTTATTTTTTTTTTTATTTAGTTGTTTAACCAGGTATAGCACACTAAGCTGAAAGCTTTTTTACAGGAGTGACCTGGGAGCACAAGGAGGTTAAGTGACTTGCTCAGGGTCACACAGTATGTAAGTGGAAGCTGTGGGATTCAAACCCAGGTCTAGTCTGCTGGATGTCACCAGATCTGCAGCTCAGAGCCTTAGACCACTGTGCTATACTACCTCAAACTACTACTACTACTACTACTACTTTGGTTCCCGATAGTGAAAGCTCTGAGAGGGAAAGGTTTTAAAGCAAGAGTGAACTTTCCAGCACATCTTAGAATTACTTCAGATGCAGGTACTAAACTTTTTGAGTCGGTTGATGAGGCAAAGAAATATCTTACTTCCCTGGAGCTTCCAGTAGATGAACTAACACCCCCTTCACTTATTAAAGAGCTTGAAAAGAGGCAATGGAAGATGGTGGGCGGTTGCCCTAGCGGGAGCCGAAGAATGAAGTTAGCAAGCAAATCAGGGAATCTGAACATTTGGTCTCGCCTGCAAAATCAGGGTCAGGAACCTGCAGATTGAAGCAAAATGACTCTCGAATGCAAACAAGGAGTGCACGTTTGAGGAAAAGTTCTAACTCTCTGGGTGCCATCACAGGCAGGGAGTAAATCCAAACTTGACACTTGCCTTTAGGTGGACTGCCTTTTTTTTCTTGTATCTCAAGTCAGGCCCTCCCCTTCTCTTTCTCCTTTTTTTAATATTACAGGGGTCCTTGTCACTTCCTTGCTAATATATGTTAACAGGCATGGATAGGCCCTGTAACCAGTAATTCTAAGGGCCTTGCCCACTGGGGCTTTGAGGTCGGATGGGGCGGTGCTTTCTTATTTTTCGTCCATAAATGTCTGCCTGCAAGAAAAAGGTAACTTTGGCTTGGCTTAACAAGCCACGCCGGGAAACTGGGGGGTCCCTTCCAACCAAGTTAATGTCATAGTCGGGGGGGTAGTCTACATCGGATAGGTGGTAACCACGATGCAGCCAGCACCACATGTGTCTTGGTGCTCACAGCCAAGTGTTGGGTATATCCCAGCATTGCCCACCAGAGTACATTTGCAAATGGGTGGGTACTTCGTAGCGCCTTGGAAGGGACGAGAATCTTTACACAAGTTTAAGTTGGCCTCCCTCCCTCTTAGGGGATGTGCTAGGCAATAGCATGTTCTATGTTGATGTTAATATGTTACAGTGTTTTTTTTTTTGTGTTATCTTTATATTTGCTGCACGTTTGTTCCTCTCTCACACTTCTATTCAAACAAGGACCCAGGAGTTTAGTTGCTGGGCAGGGTCACCTGGTGCGCTCTTGCAATGGAGGGGTTAAGTATTATTACCTATAATGTTCGTGGGATTAACCACCCGCTCAAGAGATCCAGGGTTCTACAGGAATTGGGAAAGCTAAACACTCAAATAGCTCTCCTGCCGGAGACCCACCTCACTGAATTAGAGCATAGTAAATTGTCAGAAATGGGTGGGTGCAGTTTATTCATCCTCTTATCTGGCACACCCTCACAGGACAGACACCATTATTTTGGTGTACAAATCATGCCCACTCCAGGTGCACAGTGTTACTATGGATCCTGAAGGGAGATTTATTAAGATGCCTGGGTACTATGGGGACACCCCCTGCTCGACAGCAAATATCTATCCAAATGGGGACAAGGAGGCTGCATATTTTTTTCAAACGTATTTTTCCCAGGCTGATTGACATGGAGGGAAAAATATGTATTTTGGGATGAGATTTCAACCCTATACTGTCAACCTCTCTGGATAAACGTGGGGGGGGGTCAAGGCTACCTAGTTTGGGGACTGCTGGCACTACTTTAAATTGGGTGTTGCAAACCTGGGGCCTCATAGACATCTGGAGGTGGAAAAATGGCCAAAAAAGGGATTACTCCCACTACTCCGATAGGCATGGATGTTATACATGAATAGACATGCTGTTCTTGCCAGAGCAGTGGTCATATATGGTCAATGGGTGCACTATCTCTCCCTGCTCCATTTCAGACCATGCATCTGTGCAGATGTCTTTAACCATAGTACCCTCAATCAGAAATTCCCTTTGGTGATTCAATACAGGCCTACTAAATTGTGGAGATTTTAAAACATTATCGAACAAGTGATTGACGACTTCTCAGCCCATAACCCCACAGAACAGTTGTCACATGCGATCAGATGGGATGCTTTAAAAGCAGTCCTGAGGGGGGGCATTTATAAATTTTGCAGCAAGGAAAAAGCTGAAGAGGAATAGTAAAATTAAGGAACTGGAAGGGGAAATAGCAGAACTTGATTTCCAACACAAAATATCCTTGAATCCGGAAACTAAACAACATCTTAAAGAGACTAGAAAGATACTTGATACCATTTAAAATTAATTAATAGAGGGTTCCTATAGAAGGGTACATCAGACTTATTTTGAAGGGAGCAATCGGGCGGGGAAAGTCTTGGCCAGCACTCTCCATTCTCAGCAGGCCAGTAGGCTCATGTGGAGTATTAGAAATCCAGAGGGCAATCAGACTACCGGCCACCCTGGGAAAATCGCAGCTTCCTTAGCCTCATTTTACCAGCAGCAAGGTCCAAACATTTCTCCAGGTGGTGGTGGTTAGATCTTTAACCCAACTGGATAAGGATTCACTAGAGGCCCAGGTAACCTTACTGGAACTAACAGAGCAGATGCAGACTCTTGGGGTCTCCAGGTCTGGATGAATTCATGTCTGAGTTCTATAGGGCTTTCAAGATAAACTCTCCGTTTCTCCTAAATGTATTTAGAGAAGTCATGGAGGGTGAGGCTGTCCCCATGTCCTCGCGTATGGCTCAGATTATTGTTCTGCATAAGGAAGAGAAAAACCCAGTGGAATGCGGGTCATATAGGCCAATTTCGTTATTAAATGTAGATCTTAAGATATTTACTGGTCTCCTGGCTAAGAGGCCACAGAGGGTAATTTCTCAAGTGATTCACGAGGATCAAACCAGATTTATATCTGGCAGATATATCCTGGATAATCTCAGAAAGTTACTAAATATTATTTCAGTGCAAAAATCTCACCCTGTTTTTCAATTAGCAATATCCATGGATGCTGAAAAAGCATTTGATAGGGTTTATTGGCAATTTCTAAAACAATGCATGGAAATCATGAATTTCGGCCCCAAATTTCTTCAAGCCATCTCCCAGCTTTATGCTGAACCAGAAGCCCTTGTCAGAGTTAATGGAATTAGCACTCGCCTCTTTCAGGTTTCCAGAGGCATGAGGCAAGGCTGCCTCCTATCAGTTCTACTTTTTGCATTGAGCCTTGAACCCCTGGCTGATAAGATCAGTCAGGAGATTCAGATTAAAGGAATCACAGTGGGTGGTATAGAACATAAATTGTCCCTATATGTGGAAGATTCCCTCTTTTTCTATCCAGCCCTGAGCAGTCTTTGG
Organism: Neoceratodus forsteri; assembly: GCA_016271365.2. Lineage (NCBI taxonomy): Eukaryota > Metazoa > Chordata > Ceratodontiformes > Ceratodontidae > Neoceratodus > Neoceratodus forsteri. Next base: position 275,091,544 of record CM028138.1, on the reverse strand, counting down.
CCCCCTTTGGTGGAAGTTTTGGGCTCCTTCGGGGAGGTTTCGGGTTACAAATTTAACTCTCTGAAATCTGAAGCAATGGTTTTAAGTGGGCTCCCATCGGTAGAATTCAGGCAAAGGTTCCCCTTCGCATGGGCTCCACGTAACCAGATAAGGAACTTGGGTATCCAGGTTATGTCAGATACTTCTAAGCTGTTTTCAGCAAACTATGTAAAGTTATGGAGAACGGTCGAGCAAGACATGGCCAGGTGGAGGTTGCTTCCTCTTTTGCTGGGGGGGAAGGTAGAAGTTATTAAGATGAATGTACTGCCACGCTTACTGTTATTTCAATGCCTCCCCATGCGTATTCCAAACAAGTTCTGGTCTAAACTGAATAAGGATGTGTCCAGATTTATCTGGAATCATAAAAAAACATGGATTGCCAAGTCTATTCTTCAGTTATCAAAAGAAGAAGATGGGTTGGGGCTCCCAGATTTATACTCTTATTACTTGGCGGCACAGGCAGCAGGTCTTATGACATGGGTGAAGCAGAGGGTAACATCACAATGGTATGCTATTGAAGATATGACCTTAAGGGACAGGCCCTTATTTTCATTAATTCTCTGACATCACACTGGACTATATCAAACAGGTCAGGAATAGATGGGTTTCACATGGGTTATATGTGCTGGGTAGACTCTGAAAGAGACTGGATGTCCCACTGGGACTGGGTCCCCTCTCTCTGATTCGATATACACCAGACTTCTTCCCACCATTCCTGGACCTGAACTATACCAGATGGACAGCTCAAGGGATCACCAGGTTTTCTCAATTCATAGATAGGGGTTACTGCATTTCATTTCAAAGGGCAAAGGATAAATCTGGTTGGCCAAATTCAGAATTTTTATGCTATATGCAAGTAAGGCATTTTATAAACTCTCGGGACCATGTGGGGAAACTTTCCCGCCCATACATCAACTGGGAGAATTTTCTGTATGGGGTGGTAACAGTAGCAGGCCACTCAGGCTACATCTCCTGCATTTACCAATTGCTGTCCAGTAGGGGAGGAGTCCTGCTGGGAAATCCTAAGAGAAAGTGGGAGGCGGAGGCGGCCGTTACAATTACCGATGCAGAATGGTCCCATAGGTAAGCCCACGTCCGCTCCGATTTGGAGAGAATTCTTTTGAAAAGTTTTAATGCGATTCTTTCATACCCCTACAATAACTAAGCCTTATAACACTTCTAAAGATGACAGCTGTTGGAGGCGGTGTGGGGGACAGGGTAGCCACTGGCACATCTTTTGGAGCTGCCCGGTGCTTACCCCTTTTTGGAGAGAGCTACAATAAATTGTATATAACATAACCAGAATCAAGATCCCCCTAACCTTTGTGGATTGGGTGCTAGGTCTTCCAACTGTGACTCATCAGATTGCAGAGGTCAGGAAGGTCCTTTTGACCATGATAGTGGTAGCCCAGAAACGTAGTACTGGGAAATGGTTGACACCGAACCCCCCAAGCAGGACAAACTCTGTCCATAGGATGAATGAAGTGGTGCTAATGGAATCAATCACAGCAAAACTATGTTTAACCTGGGAGAAACATGTGGAGAGATGGAGGGGATGGGAATCCTGGCTGGGCAGTGAGGAGCCCCATCATTAGGGGTGGGAGCAAGGTATTTAGGTGACAGTCAACAAATACCCAATTTTGAAAGGGAAAGACCTACGCCATCATCAGATTGAGGTTAAGACCTCAAGAAGTGTGTGGGGGGGGTGGATTAGTGCAGCAAATTCCAGGGGCCGGGTTGGTAAGGCCCAAGCTCTGGAACACTGGGTTTTGGCTTTGGAGCTAAGCATTGCTATTATAACCACTCAGCTGTTAGTAGGGGTATAAATGTAACTAATTCTTTCCAAGAATCAGCCAGTAGAATTGTAGCCTTTAGGATAAACCTCTTAACGCCAGATTGTATTGCAAGCATATAGTCTCCACTATAAGTGCCTGGCCTAGTTCTTGCTATAAGGAAGATGGAACACTTTCTGCTGTAAAAGCTGTACAACACTGTCGGTTTGTTCATGGTAAATGTTTGTTGTGGAGATCTTAGAATGTATGATATGGAAAGCAAATGTATGAATTGCCTCAGTAAAGCTGGGTTAAAAAAAAAACAGTTGGTCAGATTGTCTGTGCGAACGGGTTCTGGCCAAGTAGAACCTCAAAATCCTATGCACATCTAGAGTGTGCAAGAGGGCTTCCCCTCTGTTCATGTAGCTGGGGAAGTATACCGGAAGGTCAATGTCCTGGTGAAAGGTTAAGGCTGAAACCACCTTGGGAAGGAACTTAGTATTGGTCCTTAAGGACACCCTGTCCTTATGGAAAATCAAGTAAGGCTCTTTACATATGAGCACCTGAAGCTCAGAAATCCTCCATACCGAAGTAACGGCAACTAAAAATAATGCCTCCCAGGAGAGAAGGCGAAGCGCTCAATCCGCGGCTGGTTCAAAGGGAGGCAGCGCAAGCTGCTCTAAAATGAAAAGAAGGTCCCAAGGAGGAATCGGATCCTTAATCGGGATCTGAGATGCAAGACACTGCACAGAAAAGCGCAGGAAGCCTCTAATTGGGCCAACGAGCACTGACCAACCAGTGTGTGGTACGCTGAAATGGCACAGAGGTGTACCTTCTTTTTTATCATATCAGAGTTTTTCCACCCCCAGATGGCCCCCATCCAACCAACTCCCCCAGCCCCGTCACTCGGAATAACCGGGGCTTACCTTGGTGCCTGGGTGCGGTGCCTGCAGGAAGTCAGTTCTCACCCTGCCGCTGACATTTTCAGCCTCTGTTTTCCTCCCAAGGGCCCCGGGAGAATGGTGCATGCATGTGGAGGCGTGCATGTGTCTTCAGCCCTGGTAACGACCCCCTTCCGCCCACCCCAATGGCCTAACGCCAGGAACCCTATGGCCTGCACTGTCTCCTGGCCTCCACTAGGGGGCAGACATTGTCGAGGATGCCACGTCCCCCAACCCCGGAGAGGAGAGCTGCCATCCAGCTCCGCCCTCCCCCCCCGTGCCAACCTCCAGCGACCCAGGCTCGTTCCCAAACCCAGGTTGCCGGCGTGGGTCAAGTTAAGGCACCAGTGCCTCAGCCCTCTACACCACCGGGCCGGCCATAGGTATACCTTCAGGGAGGAATATGCCAATCCCGACTGGAAAAGGGATAGGAGGTAGTCTAAAATGGACTTCTCAGGGCATCGAAGAGGATCGATATCGCGGGCCTGAGCCCATAGACAAAATCTCTGCCATTTCAGAGCATACGTGGCATGAGTCGAAGGTTTCCTAGCTGCCACCAGGATATCAGCAATGCCTTGCGAAACCCCGTGCCTAAGAATGGCTATGTCTTTAGGAGCCAGACATGCAGGTTCAGGAATTTGAGGTTTGGATGGACTAGGGAGCCGGCCTCCTGGGACAGCAAATGAGAGCTGACTGGTAAGGGTAAAGGAGGCTCCTGAACCAGCTGGTGAAGCAGCAGAAACCAGATCTGTCTGGGCCAAAAGGGTGCTATCAGGATCATTGATGCCCATTCTGATCAGAGCTTAAGAAGAACCCTCTGGATCAAAGGGAAGGGCGGAAAAGCATAGAGGACCTGCCCATCCAGGAGAGGGACAACGCGTCTCACCAGAAAACACCAGGCCCTAGATCTAGCGAGCAGAAATTGGGCAGTTTCACATTGTATGGGGATGCAAATAAGTCAACGTCTGGTGTCCCCCATTGTTGGAACAGGTCCTCGGCGACCTCTTGTATCAGTTCCCATTCATGAGCCCTGGCCTTCGACTGGCTCAGGAGGTCCACGACAGTGTTGTCCACACTGGAAACGTGCACTGCAGTGAGCGTGGTATCGTGCTGTAATGCCCATTCCCACACCCACTTTGCCACTCTGCAAAGGGGGTAGGAGTGAGTGCCTCCTTGTTTATTGATGTAATGCATCACCGAGGTGTTGTCCATTTGGACCAACACATGACCCAGTGAAATCTCGGACTGTAAGGCATAAAGGACTGCCTTCATCTCCAGGACACTGATATAGAGGTGAGTCTCCAGGGATGACCAGGTTGACTGGGTTCTGGTGTCTCTTAGATGAGCTCCCCACCTGGACCTTGAGGCATTGGTGGTGAGGGTCAGAGATGGCACTGGCACCACAAAGGGGACTCCCACTGAAAGATGGTCCGGACCAGCCACCACTGTAAGTCTTGAATGACCAGCCATGAAAGTCTGATCGGCTGGTCTAAGTGGTCCTGCCTCTGGTCCCATTGGGTTCTCAGTGTCCACTGAGTAACTCATGTGGAGGTGAGCATGGGGGACCGTGGCAATGGCGGCCACCATATCTCCAAGCAGGCAAAGTATGGTCCAAGTGGAGACCATATTTTTTGCCATGATAGTCCTGATCAGTGACCTGATGCATTCTGCTCTGTCCATGGGCAGGAAGGCTCTCCCTTGACGGGTATCCAGAACTGCACAGATGAATTGTAGTCTCTGCCAGGGAATGAGAGATGACTTCTCTTGGTTGATGGTGATCCCTAGAGACTGAAAAAGGGAGCAGGTGTCGTGAATGGTCTTCTCCAATGCCTCTAGGGAAGAGACCATCAGGAGCCAGTCATCCAAATAGGGGAAGACATAATGGCTTTGTCTCCTGAGGGCTGCTGTTACGACTGCCGTACACTTGGTAAAGACATGTGGCACTGAGGACAGGCCGAATGGAAGTGTTTGGAATTGGTAATGGTGTCCCAAAAAGTCAAAGCACAGGAATCTCCTGTGTGACCGAGTTGTGGGAAGATGAAGATATGTGTCCTGCAAATCCAGAGACGCTAGCCATGTGCCTTGCTTGAGCATGGGAATGAGACCCGGTAGGGTAACCATGCGAAAGCGTTTGTACATCACATGGATGTTTAGGTCGCCGAGGTCTAGGATCGGGTGTAAGTCCCCGGTTTTCTTCGGGACCAGAAAGAAGTGGGAATAGTGTCCTCTCTTTCTCTCTGGTTCCTCGGTACGACCTCAATGGCGTCCTTGAAAAGGAGTGCCGATATCTCTTGCTGGATGAGCAGGGCATGTTTTCCTGAGTAACGGGAATGCAGAGGAGGTCTTGATGGTGGGCGGTCGAGGAACTCTATAGAGTGTCCTCGACTGATAAGCTGAAGAACCCACCAGTCAGAGGTGATCCTCTGCCACCCTGACAGGTGGTAAGCGACTCGACCCCCGACCCTCTCTTTACTTTGATTGAGAGGGGGGGCTGGAAAGGAGTCATGCTGTAGTGGTGGTGACTCTGGCAGGTTGGGTAGATTTGGTGTTTCTCTGGCACTGACCTCCGGAGAATCTCTGTTGGTTCTTGTGACCGAAATTGCCCCTGTGTTGCTGTTGGCCCGACCGAGGTTGTTGTCTGCTCTGTCAGCCACGAAAACAGTTCTGTGGTCTGCGAAAGGACCAGGCTTGTATTTATACATGGTCTGAACTGTTCTAACTGCCTTCCCAGTGTCTTGAAGTCTAGTGAAGACCCTCTCAGAGTCTTCACCGAACAAGACGGCTCCATTGTAGGGGACATCCAAGTTTCCTTTCTGGACGTCTGGTGTGACTCCAGAGATCCTCAACCAGGAGTGTCTCCGGAGGCAAACACCTGTTAAGGCACCTCTCAATTGCCGAGTCTGCTGAGTCGTACATGGCCCCGAGGACTTGGGTCCCAACGTCAAGCCCATGCAAAGGAGGTTTAGGAGCTCCTCCTTCTCACCCTCTCAGAAGTCCTTCAGTAGGTCCTGTCCCTGGTCCCACAGTGCATTTTGAAATTGCACCATGTGCGTCAAATAGTTGAGGGACCTGAGGAAGTACGTAGCAGAAGCATACATGCGATGACCTAGTGAGTCCAATTATTTGGAGTCCTGGTCTGGGGGCTGTGTACTGAGGTGTTGGGGCTGCTGGGAGCGGTTGTGCGAAGCCATGATGACTAGTGAGTCAGCCATGGGTTGCTGAGATAGGTAGGTAGGGAGCCTTCCGTGGGGCCCTATAAAGCCTGTCGGCCTTCTTGGGGACTGCTGAAATTGAATGAGGATGCTTCCATGCAGCCATGGTAGTGTCCTAGCAAGTGTCCACCAGGGGTGGAACCACCATAGGCTTGGGGTCTTTTTGCCTCAAATAACACGCCAGGCATTGTTCTGATTCTAAATCCTCTGTCTCCCATCTCATGTTCTCCTGAATGTGGTGCATAATATTGGAGAATGATGGGTCATCCGGTGGTGACCTGGGAAGGTTGTGGGGATCTGGAGAAGGAGGCTCAAAAGGAGAGAGTGACCGTGGGGTGCCCAAAGAATCAGGGCGTGAGTCGTCGACTGACGAAGAGGGGTATCTTCATCGGGGCCTTTTTCTTCTGTGGTCGCTAGGGGATTTCGAAGAAGTCCTGGAGTGCGGAGGCCTATTCAGACTCCAAGATCTACAGTGTCTGGCCTTGGACCTACCCCTAGGCTGTGGAGTAATGTCTCGAGGCTCAGGTGTCTGTGCCCTAGGAGGTGCCATGGGGGTGGTGCCTCACAGGGGGGTTTTGTGTGTACATCTTTTTTTAATGGTGTCCCACAAAAAGCTGAAGAGCTCCTTGACTTCTTGTATGTTCAGACTGGATGAAGGGCCTGGTGCCGGTGTCTGTCTGGTGTTAGGATCAGGCGTCAGTGGTTGAGGGGTCGTCTGGTCTGGCGTCGGGTCTTTTGGTAGGCCGGGGTCGGGTAGACTGTCTCTGGCATCCCCCGGAGTCTGGTCGTCGGTGCCATGAGCACCGGCACCCTCCTCTGATGTCCCCCCGTGACTGGTGTCGGGTGGCGGGGGTGGCGTCAGGTTCTTGGGGCATTGTGCGGGTGATGGCTCTGGCACCCATTTCACCTCCATCATACACTTTAGTGAAGTAAGCTGTGAAGTCTTCCACTGAGGGACATCTGAGCCCCTGGGTGGCTGGGAGACCAAGCGATCAGTGTCCCGGCATCGGTCCTTAGTGTCGGCGTTAGACGTAGTCACCGACTTAGACTGAGGCCTGTGGCAGTCGGAAATGTCCAACCTGGCGGCCGCCCCCGAGAGGCGGCTATCCTTGGATTTGGTTTTCAGTGGCTATAAATACACTGAACCAGAGCCCCCTGAAGCCCTGACCTTAACTGTAGGGGGGGCTGAGACCTGGCCCGGGATGGAGAGCGGTCCGACCGGGTGGAGCTGGAGCTAGCCCGGGAGTCTGAGGCCCGATTCGGGGATTGAGTCCTATCCTTGTCCCGGTGCTTGTCCTTGTGTTTCCCCGATTTATGTGAAGGTTCCCCTCGAGAGGATGGATCTTTCTCCATGGCCTTAAGCTTTTCTTCTAGGAGAAAACTCTGGAGCACTTTCTGGCGGCGGATCCTGGTTCTACTATTGAACTGCTGACAAATGGAGCAGGCCTGGATATCGTGGTCCGGGCCTAGGCACCGCATGCAGGCCGAGTGCCTATCTTTGAAGGGGATCTGTTTGCCGCAAGCGCACTTTGAGGGGTGTCCTTCTAGGGAAGGAGTCAGGGAAGAAGACATGTACTTATCAAAAAGGAGATGAAATCTCAAGGAAACTGTCTGAAATTCTTTGTAAATGCGTTCGTCAGCTTGAGGCATCCATGGAGCCGATGTGGCGTGAGTCGTGGCGGAAAAGAACAGACATATGCTGGGGGACCGCCCCTTTTATGATGTGTCTGATGTCAGGGGCCGGGCTGACGTCAGGGGCGGTCCCCCATTTGGTATAGCTAGCTAGAAGTTTTCCATGGGGTCCTGCTGGCTTCAGTCCTTATGATGTAACCTGCTGCAAGAGATGCATCTCGAAGTAAGATAGGTGTAATCCTTCACCCACAATAGGATAGAACAAAGTTTGGCATAGGTAAGTGACTGTCAAGGTAAGAAATATGGCTATAGGCCGGCGTGGAGGATTGAGGCGCTGGACGCCACACCTTCACGCCACACCCCGGCGGCCAGGACAGGAGCGAGCTCGGCACCGGGGTCAGCAGGGGAGGATTGGATTGGCGCCCGATGGGCTGCTCTCTGATCCCGGGGGGAGGGCATTAGAGTGCCTGGTGCTCCAGCGGCCCCTGGTGGAGATCAGGGGCACTGCAGAAGCACAGGGTGGCACATAACAGCGTGCCTGATGCTGGCAGGGTTGCCGTGCGCCAAGCGTTGGGGGGATGCGCACGCAGGAGGGGAGGGATTGGGCAGAACAAGGAAAAAACCCAGCTCATCGGGATAGGCGATGGCACCTATCCTCCATGTCCAGTGCCGGGTTTGTCTTAGCCGGCCTCATCGCTCCTCCACCCAGGCCCCACCTGCAGGCCAGTCTGCCCTGTCAAGGAGCCCAGGGTAAAGAGTCGGGCTACCCTCACCGGGCGGGTTAAACCGGGGGTGCTGGCTGCCAGAGGAGTGGGGAGAGAGAAGGCACAGGCCGCAGCGATTCTCAGGCAGTGCAGGACAAGGATAAGGCTGCCCAAGAGAGTTCCCCTGAGCCGTGACAGGAAAGAAAGATTGCTGGAAAAAAGAAATATGGCTATAAGCGGAACTGACCAGGGCAGGCTGATAGACCACAGTAGGAGACTTACATTTCCCTGCTGGGGAACTGCCACCAGGGGATTAACTTTTTCCCTAAAATTGAGGTCAGGGACAGGAAAAGGGAGGAAGTAAATAAAAAAACGAAACAAAGAAGGTAGTATGGGTATAGGGAATGTCTAAAGGGATGTGGGAAATAAAGGAGCATCCTCTCCATGGCTTCCTGATCTCCTTTCCCAATCCCTGCAGCTCCCATATCTTGTCTGCAGGGAGGGAGAAGGGTAGAAACATAGAGGGAGAGTAAGGGGTGAGAGATTACAGTAAACATATTGTACAGAAGTTCAGTATACCAAGCTTACCAAGCCCACTGAGTTATATATTGAACAGGCATAGTAAACCAGAAAGGAAATAATTCCCCTAGCTCGAGAATTGGCAAACACGACAGATACCATTTACAAGGGTCCCGTGAAAATCTATGTATAGAGAGTTCAAAAAGGCCGGGTATTAATTTAGGCAAGGCTTTAGCACAACCACAGCGCTCACTAAATTTACAGACCATGTCCTCAGTGAAGCAGACAAGGGTAATCTCATGGGGTCCATATTTGTGTACCTATCAAAAGCATTCGATGTGGTTGATCATGAGATACTGCTACATAACCTGACTGCCCTAAACTTCCCCAGAACACAATTAAATGGATCCAAAGCTACCTAACTGACAGAACTCAGATGGCGAGCATAGGCAGCGAACTATCTAGCCCTCCCAAAGTCCAAAATGGAGTCCCCCAGGGCTTCATACTAGGTCCCCTACTCTGCTCACTTTTTGTCAACCCCTTACTAGCTGAACCCACAAAGCAAAAAAATAATGTACACAAATGACCTCATCATTTACAAAAGTGTTAATAACCTCTTCCTGTTAAACCTGGACCTAAATAGGGATTTTAGTGACACGGTAGACTGGTTCACACAGCACAGGCTCATCGTTAATGCCCAAAAAACCAAGTGTATGCTGTTCGGAGCCAAACAAAAGCTGTCTAAATGCACTCCCAATCCAACAAAAGGGCTCAGTATATTGACCAAGGATGGCTCTTGCCTTGAGCAGGTAAGAGACTTTAAATATTTGGGGGTCACGCTTGACCCAGCTCTTACCTTTGAGTATCACATATGCACAGCAATTAGGAAATTAAACCAACGGATTGGAATGTGTTATCGACTCAAGCACCTTCTGTCTCCTGAGGCTAGACTCACTATTGGGAGGGGACATCTCCTCCCCATATTAGACTACTGCTCCCCAGTAATAGCCCTCACATCCCCACTACTACTAAATCGTATAAACACAGCCTATAATAGCATATGTAGATTTATCACACAAGCTCCAATTTGCACTCATCACTGCCTACTGTACCAGACTCTGGGTTGGCTTCTTCACCGCTGACCGCAGGGGACTATTGTTTGGAACACGCATCTCAAAAACATGACAAGCCAGGTCAGCATCACCACTGATAGGGCTACTAAAGCCAAAATGCAAGTGTGACTTAAGGTCTTCACATTGCAGACTGCTTGATTGTCCCAGATGCAACACAGAGATGGGTAGGACAGCTTTCTCCTATGCCGCACCCAAGCTGTGGAACTTCCTAACAGATTGCAGGCACCGGTCTCACCTCCAACTTTCAGAATGCACTTCTTGGAAGCAATGTTAAGTAGATCTGTATGTAGATGCTTTTCCAAAGGACTGTAAACGCTTGTCTGATGTACTACCTGTAGGTCTTTGTTAGTCCGATGCACTTACTGTAATAGGCCCTGATGCGGAAATATTGTAATGTTTAGATAATGAGTATATTTTAACTCTTCCATGCCTGACAAAGTAACAGTGTACCATTTGGGATGTGTATTTCAATTGTGCTCCTTTCTTCGCAATGATTGTGTAATTTCCGTGTTTTTTTGCTATGTTTTTACTGCTTTACTGTGCCTGTGTTTTTTTGTACCATCTAAATGGCCTGGGTCATATCCGAAAATGGTCCCTGGGATCAGAGTACCTCACCCGGTTACCAAATAAATAAAAAAAATAAGTTATTGAGGGGACTAAGAGCCAAGGTCCAGATCAACAGTGACCTGCCATATAGAGAGATCTGTCAGTTTGTCTAGTCTCAGTACATTTCTGTCCCCATTAATTCCTTGGTTCAGGAGCAGAGTAGAAACCATGAAGCCATGACCAGTCACTGTGATGGAGCCCATCGGGTCCAGGTCCCCGCCCCCCCAATCTGGGAGGGAGGACAGCTGGGGGGCACCGGCCCGGGGGGGGGGGAATAAGCTTAAGACATCCCCCCCTCCAAGGCACAGAGCTGCCAAGACCCATACCCCTGCCAGGGTTCTGCCCCAGCCCCCAGCGACGAAGGCGACCCCCGGTGACAAATCCAGCCGAATCCCCACATCCCCATCTTAGACAGACCTTCAAGCACAAACAATCCATTCAGGTCTCCCTGTAGCTAAGGCGTGATGGAGTAGATGGTGACAGCCCAGATGCCTGCTTCCACCACACTCCAGATCAGGTTAGGGCCTATTTAACGGCCATCTATCACTTCAGGAATCATGGAGAACAGTACAGGATCATGCTCCATTGTCCATCTGTATCCAGGGCGAGTCACAATATTGCATTATTGGCGGAGCTGGTGGTTGAAGAGGATGGGTCATAAGTGTGAAGCTCCCTATTTAATGGGAATCAAGTCTCTCTAGTCTCACCTGCTGAAGCCCGGAATACCAGGCCCCTGCCAGAGGACACTATTTTCCACCCAGGCCTCTCACAAGTGTGAGGGGAAAAAAAGCCCAGCGCACCTCTATCTAACAGGGGGCCAGATCTCCAGAACCCCCACCACACTCAGCACCTCTATCCACCCTTTGTCTCAGTTCATTTTCAACTGAGCTGGACACACAGGTCGGGTCGCACCAAATCACTTGCATCACAAAAGTCCGCGCCGGACCATGACATGTTAAGAGGGGGACCTTTAGTTGCTATAGTTGGGGGAAAAAAGCTCAGCCAGATACCACCAGGAGGACACCCCACCACCCAGCCATAAGCCCCGGCAGAAACCTCAAGGGGCACAGATCCCGGCAGCCCCCCCGAGAGGGACTGAAGCTCCCAAGAGACATCCCGCGGGCTACTCACAAGTCCTGAAGGTTTCAGTTATTCTGAACAGCGCAAGCAACCTGTGTAGAAAACTGGAGAAGTAGTCTTTTAATAGAGGCCAGTGCGGCTTGTTGAGACCAAGGATCAGGGGCCGACATTTTGCCCAAAGAGTGAGCAACCACATTTCTCTGAGGCAAGGCCAGACGAGAGGGGATAACAAAGCCACGCTTTTTCAAATCCTCCACCACTGTAGACACAGAGTCATAGGTGTGTTGTCCTGTAGGGAATTGGACGACCAACATAGCAGAGTATGGAGAGCGAAACTTAAGGTTATTCTGCCACACTAATGGGAATAGGGGGATGAACGCACGTCGGCGCTACATTGTGGCCAGGGCATAATCATTGTCGATGAAAATTCTAATGTCTCCATAGAAAACCTTGCCCTGGGCCCATGCCTTTTTTAACAAGTTCCTTGGTTTGGTAGTGTAAAAACCTTATTATGATTGATCTAGGGCATGCCTTGGGGTCAGTAGGCTTTGGACCCAATGCTTGATGTACGCGCTCTATTTCAACAAAGGAAATAGACCAGGGTAGAGTAGTAGATGTGGCCTATCTGGACTTCTGGAAGGCCTTCAACACAGTCCCATACAGGAGACTAATCCACAAGCTGTCAAATCTGAGGGTGGGGATGGAGGTGGTCACATGGGTTAGAAACTGGTTGAGTAACAACACAAAGAATAGTAGTAAATGGGGTTAGCTCACAGGAGGGACAGGTAACAAGTGGCGCACCCCAGGAATCGGTGCTGGGATCAGTGCTCTTCAATGTCTTCATAAGTGATATTGCAGAGGGTCTAGAAGAGAGGGTTAGCCTGTTCGCAGATGATACAAAGCTATGTAACAGGGTAGATACACAGGAAGGTATAGAAAAAAATGAGAAGAGATCTGAAGAGGCTAGAAAACTGGTCCAAGGAATGGCAGTTGGGTTTCAATGCAAAGAAGGGCAAGATTATGCACCTAAGGAGAGGGAATCCTAGGGCTGAGTCTGAACTAGACGGGGTGACACTGGAGGCCACCACAGAGAAAAGGGATCTGGGGTAGTCATAGAAGACAACCTCAAAGTGGCTAAACAGTGTGACAAAGCAGTCGGAAAGGCTATCAGAATACTAGGGTGCATAGGGAAGGGTATAACTTGTAGAAGGAGGGAAGTGGTGGTAGCACCATTGTACAACTCCCTAGAAAGGTCTCATCTGGAGTACTATGTTCAGTTCTGGAGGCCCCATCTCCAAAAAGACAGACAGGATGAAGACGGTACAAAGGAGGGCCACATAAATGGTGTCCGAGATGCAGCATAAGTCATATGAGGAGAGACTCAGGAGCTCTCAGTATGTACTTCCTGAAAGAAAGGAGAAAGAGGGGGGACATGATAGAGACCTTCAAGTATCTAAAGGGGATCAACAAGGTACCAGAGGGGAGCATCTTTCTTTTTAAAATGTCATTCTTTATTTGGTTTTTGAGTTTGAAACTCTACAGGCAGCATAGCAAAATATAAGTGATACATGGTAAGTATCTCATCAGATTTCTCATACAGACATTGGTGAGCAAAGAAATAAATACAAAAGGAAGAGATACATTGTTAATTCCTTAAGTACGGTATAGTTGATTTCTTCATGACTTAAGAAATGAGTCTCAAAGTAATTAAGGTACACATGTATATATACATGTATGGCATGGCATGGAATTGTTCCCCTCTCCCAATTGTCTCACATTAATATAGCTTTGTACAAATCCCTGAGTTGGCCTCCAGCGTGTCCTACTGACACACACAATGGAGGGAGTTCGGTTACAACCAGCTTCCTAGGGTACAAAGTCTGGATATTGATCTAATTAGAAGGATTCCCACTTCTGCCAGTGTGTGTCAAATTTTTCTGTTTTATCCATCATTTTGGCTGTGAGTTGCTCGAGGGCACATTATTTCCCTGGCCAAAGATAACCAGGCTTCTTTAGTGGGCAGCTTGTTTGTAAACCACAACCTGGTTATGGTTTTATGGGCTGCTATTATAAATTTAGTGATTTGTTTTAGTGTTTTTTTTTTTGTCAATTCATATTCCCTGGGGTTTAATGAAGGTCAGGACAAATTTGGGTGTAAACAAATCTGCAATAACATATATTGCTCTCAGCTCCTCGAGGATCTCGGTCCAGAACTGTGTTGTCTTTGGACAAGACCAAAGAACATGGCTCTGGTTTGCCATATCATCCCCACAGTCTCTCCAACACTTTCCCGCTCCCAGTTTTCCCATATTCATCAGCAAAGCAGGGGTCCTAAAAAAATCGAGTTCGGAGTTTCCACATGTATTCCCTTCCAGTATGAGGATGTGAAGGTTTTTAAGACAGGTAATGCTGAGTCATTCCAAGCAGAGGCAGGTATGTCTACCTGTAATTCTGCAGCCCATCTAAGTCTAATTGAGTTCGTGTAATCTCCCCTCACACTGTCTAGGGCCTTATAAGTTTTTCAAAGTGATTCGAGGCGGAACCTGTGATATGGGCCTGGATTAATTGCATTAATGGAGATGTGTTTTCTATTAGATCCACCAGAGCTTCCTCAAAAGGCTGTAAGTGGGACTTAAGGTGTAAATAAGAAATAAAATATTTATGGGGTAGGTGATACTCTTTTTGCAGGGAGACAAAAGGGAGTAAGCCAGTCCCTCCCACAAGTTGGAAGATATGAAACACCCCACATCGCTGCCACTGTGCCAAATACCCACCTTGAGGTCAACATTGTGGCTCAAGATTCCCAGTGACAGTGTCTCTGGGAAGGTAAGAAAGTCATCTACTATTTTGAGCCAGGCTTTTAGAGGTTCTCTTGTGAATTTTGGGAAGTTCCCCACTGCCCGACATTTAGGGGGGGACTCCAAACAAAAGCTCTTGTGTATTGAATAAACCACCCCAGGTTAATTCCAGATCTTTCCAATGGGCCTCATAATGTGTATTGATCCAATTTAAGACTACCCTGAGCTGTGATGCCAAGGCATGAGGGGAGCATCTTTCACATGAAAGAAAATAGCAGAACAAGGGGGCAAAGCACGAGACTAAAAGGGGGAACACTTAGGGGGAACTTGAAGAAATTCTACTACACTGAAAGGGTGGTGGAGAGATGGCACAGTCTCCCCCAGGAAGTGGTGGGGGCGGCCATGGTTCAGGGATTCAAGAATGCGTGATAGCCACATGGGAATCATCCAGCTATAGCGAACGGGGGGGGACTTGTAGCATCTAGGGTACCTTAAGCATTAGAAAGAGGGATAGGGCAGACTGGATGGGCCACAAGGCCCTTATCTGCCAACATCTGTGTATAGAAAGTCAGAGTCCAGGGACAGATATATATGGAGGAGAGTTTTGACGAAGTTGCAGATGTCAGACCCTTCACTGTTCTCGGGAACTGCATAAATCCTTAGATTGTGGCATCAATGTCTGCTTTCAGTGTCTTCTTGACCTTCAGCAACAAGATGGAATATTTTAGTAAGTTATGTTAACATGGAATCAGTTTGTTTAGAACGGAGGGTGAGATCCTCTGAGGTCTCCTCCAAGGTTGTGACTGTACTGAAGAGCTGTGAGGTCCATCTGGAACGTGGCCTGAGTTGCTTTGTATGCCTGGAATTCAGCTTTAAATTCTTGTAACTCTGAAAGGATTAAGTCCAATTTGCTGTTCATATTTTTGGTACTGTTGGCTCAAGCATTTGTGGCCTTGCATGAGGAGGTGCGAATGGAGCACTGCAAACACTCTGAGGCCTCAGAGTCTGAGAGCTCCTGATTCAATCTTTCTTCCTCTTGTAATAGGCAGCATATTTATTTGAATCAACTGTACTTCTATTACCAGCCATGTTTTCTATTCTTTAAACATTGAATTAAGTAATATGATGATATTCTAGTGGCTGCTCATCAAGTTTTGAAGAGCGAGATTGGGGAGCTCATTTATCAGGCGGCCATTAAGGACGAGGGCTGCACCCAAAGTACATCACTGGGCAGGCTTAGAGAAAGAGGAGGGCCCAGCTGAGGCACCACTGGAGCCTCTCCCTCCAGGCTTATGGATGATCGAGGCCACCGACTTGGGCCGAGGTCACCAGGCCTGAGCCTGCTGGCCAGCCTGTTGCTCGTCTGGTTTGGTCACAGGAGTGGAAGCGGACCAAAAGGGCTTCCTTTTCTGCTGCTGCTTGGAGCCCTTAGGTTCCTTCTGGGCAGATGTCAAGGAGTCCAAGGTGGCACTGCACTTCTCGATATGGGTGAAGTGACCCTTGACCCCAGGCCTGAAAAGGTCGGTGCCCAGGAAGGGGACATCTGCCAGCTTGTACCAAGTGTCCACAGTAAAGGTCAAGACCCTCAGCCAAGCCCTGTGGTGCACAGCCACTGAGGCCACCACAGAGTGGGCACAGGAGTCTCCAGTGTCCATGGCTGTCTGGAGCTGTTTGGCTACAGCCCAGCCCTGGTCCCAGACCTATTTGACTATGGTCTGAAGGTCTGCAGGCAGACGAGGGAGCACCTCATCTGAAGTGCCCAGCAGGGCTTGGGAGAAGTAGGCCATAATGAGGGCTGAGCTCGCCTAGCGGAGACTAAGCGAGGGGGCAGCATGGACTTTCCTAGCTGCATGGTCCAAGTTCTTGGACTCCTTGTCGGGTGACTTGTCAACATCCCCAGTGTTGCCAGAATGCCTAAATAGAGTCAGCCACCAAGCCCTCAGCTGAGGGCTGCTCTGTGAATCCCGAAAGAGAACTGGTGGGCACTGCGTATTTGCTGGCCATCCAAGCAGAAGGCACCGGGCAGGAAGCAGGGTGCTGCCAAAGCTCCAGGGCAGGGCCAAGGATGGCCTCTGCCACTGGGAAGACCTCCATCGGAGAGTCTTCCCAGTCGAGGATCTCGCTCAATGGGTAACCAGCCTGCTTTTGCATGGGCGCCATTTTCATATCCGTCAACTCGGAGATCAGACGGAGAAGGCCCAGAAAGGATGTGGGACCCTCATCCATCGAGAGTCCCCACCAACTCAACGTCGACCGGATGGGAGTGCAGTGAGGAACCTTCCCTCCAAGGAGTCATCAAGGAGAGGTCGACTGCCCAAGTCCCCACTGGCCCTCCGCAGATGGTCAGGGGTGACTGTAACAGACAGCCGATGTGGAAGCCCCTTGGCCGGTCGAGACTGCTTAGATGGAGCACTGACCATCAGCTGTTTGGGCAGTGGTTCCACCACAATCGGCGGAGATGTCAGAGGCTCCGAAGAAGGCGGCTTCGACCTTTCAGGCAACAGCCAGGTGATGGCTGGCATAGAAATGGGGGTCGGTTTGGCACCAGACTACACCAACTGTTGCCACATCAAGTCCTCGTAATGTCAACGCAACTTGCGTCAAAGCCTCTCCTCACCCAAGGAAAACTAGGACAAAGAATAGTAGCGGCATCGCTTTTCATGGCACCAAAAGTGGGAACACCAATGTCAGCAGGACCGGCTCAATCCATGGAAGGAAGAGGAAGACCTCGACTGCTGGGGGAACCAACGGTGGGGCTCTGAGTGAGTCGGCGATTGCCGAGGCTCTTCCTGGTCAGGGACCAGAGGTGGCTGATCAGTGGACTGATCCATTCCTCCGGTCTGCATCAGGATCAGAGTCCTAGACAAGACAGTATTGGCCTCTTCAGTCGACAACTTGTTGGTTGGCTCGAGAAAAATCTTGGCTGGGACTTTGACCAGCGTCTTGGAAGGGAGCCACGATGGGGTACTGTGGAGCCAGCAGCCAAGGTCAAGAATTTGACCAAAGTCAAATCCAGAGCAGTGAGGGAATCAGAGGCCCTCGATTGAGTGCACTCCCAATCCCACAATCAACGATGAGTCTTTTCTTTTTTAGATTTAGATTTGCCGGTGGGTCCCTGACCGAAGGTCAGCAGAGACTGGCATAATTCCTTGAAGGAGCCCGGAAAAGTCGAACCCAGCTGAAGTGGAATGAAGGCAGAAGCTGAGGAGGAATGGACAGTGGCCTCGGATGCCTCCTCTTTGAAGGCTGCAAGCTGCTTAGTAGACTCTGCAGCCATGGAAACCACCCAATGGGCATCCTTGGATTTGACCGGAGGATTCAGTTGCACTGGGCGGCCCAATTTCAGGCAGGTGAGATGGTCCTCCAGGACAGTTGGGTGAAATGAGTGGCAAAAGTCACAGGCCTGGGAATCGTGGTCATGCCCCAGGCAGTAGATGCACATGGCGTGCGGGTCAGTCCTGGACATCTTTTGGCTGCAAGGGCACTGGTGGAACCTGGAAACGGACTTGTCATCCATCGCGGTTATGACTGAAGATCGAGCTGAAAACCAAAACTCATAAGAATTTAAGTGCTAGGGACTACTCAACGTGGAAGCAGTAAGGAAGGAACCTGCTTCTTCTAGTGGAAAGGAAAATCTGGTGTCATGGGGCGGAGCCGAGGGAGTTGCCACCCGGGTGAGTGGGAGAAGCCAGCTTGAAGACTTTCCGGCTAGCTCTTAAGGGGAAAGGACACTGCCAGAAGTGTGGATAGAACATCATATCCATGTCATTAGAAAGAACTGGTTACTCACCTGTAACAGTAGTTCTAGGAGTGGTATATGTTGTTCATCCACACTTCTTGGCATGTCCCCTTCCACTTTAAATCTTGCCGGAAGTCTTCAGGCTGGCTCCTCCCACCCATCCGGGTGATATATACCTCGGCTCCGCCCCATGATACCAGATCTTTGCCCGCTGGAAGCAAGGTTGTGTGCCCAAAGCCAGGAAGGTCGGGTGGGTGCGTGTGGATGAACGACATATACCACTCCTAGAACTACTGTTACAGGTGAGTAACCTGTTCTTATAGGAGCATGGATATGTTGTTCATCCACACTTCTTGGCAGACTCCAAGCAGTTCTCCGGGAGGAGGGAGGTAAGGCGCACACTCCCTACTTAGGAAATAAAGATTGGAGAACCGAGGGCCCCAAAACCAGCATCCCAGCGTGACTCAAGGTCGATGTGGTAGTGAGTAATGAAGGTGTTTGCTGACTTCCAGGTAGCAGCCCGGCAGATTTCCTGGATAGGGATGTCCCTGGAAGCAGCCACTGATGCAGCAGTATGGCGGGTAGAATGAGCTCTTATCCCTCTGGGAGACTCCTTGCCTGCCAGCTCATAGCACAGACCTATGCATGATGTAATCCATCTTGCTATGGTCCATATGGCTGCAGATCTGCCAGAAGCGGCTTCAGCGTAGATGACAAACAGCTGGCAAACCTCTCCATGAATTTTCACCGTCCTCTCCTTGTAGTAGGAGAGAGCACATCTCAGGTCCAGAGTATGGAGCCTGTACTCAGCATCTGAGGTGTAATTAGGGTAGTATACCGGCAGAGTCAACACCTGGTTAAGGTGAAACTCTGACACCACCTTCAGAAGGAATTTCGGGTGGGGGCACAGGACAACTTTGTCCCTGTGAAAGACCAGATAAGGGGAGTCCACTGAAAGAACCTGGAGCTCCCCTGTCCTTCTGGTAGACGTGATAGTCACCAGGAAGGCCGTCTTCCATGACAAGTGTGAAAGCTCACATTTGTGCATGGGTTCAAATGGCTTGCCCATGAGCTTTGCCAAAACCAGCAACAGATCCCACGGAGGTGGAGGGTCACACATCAGAAGGGATATGTAGTCTAGGCCTTTGAAAAAGTGCACAATCACTGTCTCCTGCGCCAATGTCAGCTGACCGGCCCGCGCCCGGTAGGCAGAAATGGCTGCCAGGTGCACCCTAAGGGTCAATGACAGTAGACCCCCCTTTGGAGAGAGACCAAAGGTAGTCAAGAATGTTAGCCAAAGAACAGGATAAGGGGTCCAGACCCTTACCCTGACACCAAATGGAAAATCGTTTCCATTTGAAGGCATAACATTTCCCGGTCAATTCCTTTCTAGATGCCTCCACCATGGTGCAGACATCTTCGGAAAGACCCAGAGCCTGGAACTCTAGCCGCTCAGGTACCAGGCTGTGAGATGCAGGGATTGAAGGTCCGGATGGAAGACCTTCCTCTGGTTCAGAGATATCAGGTCCAGGTGTGTAGAAAGCCGCTCATGGGGCCTGCAGCTGAGGCTGAGGAGATCTGGGTACCAGAACTGGCGTGGCCAATCTGGGGCTACCAGGATCACCTTCGCCTTGTCCCTCCTCACCTTGAGTAACCCCTTGTGGATCAAGGGAAATGGAGGAAAGGCATAGAGGAGGCCTGGGGTCCACGGTCTTGAGAAGGCATCCCCCTGCAGCGAGCCCTGCTGGGGTGAGCATGATACAGCCTCAGCTTGTTGTTTTCCCTGGAGGCAAACAGGTCCACCATCGGTTTGTCCCAATGGGAGAACAGGCTGTAAGCTACCTCTGGATGGAGAGACCACTCATGGGATGTCTGGCCTATATGGCTGAGAGCATCCGCCAGCTGGTTCGAGGCTCCTGCCACATGGATGGCTAGGAGATCTGCCTCCAACCGGCTTACGAGGGTCCAGATGTGGAGCATCTCCTTGCATAGCAGACAGGAGTGCGTGCCGCCCTGTTTGTTGAGGTAGTACATGGTCGTGGTATTGTCCATCTGGACTTGAACCACTTGACCCTGGAGCTGAGGAGTGAAAGCTGACAGTGCCAGTCTGACTGCTCTGAGCTCCAACAGGTTGATGTGGCATTGAGATTCCTCTGGGGTCCAGAAACTGTGGGTCCTGTTATCCCTCTTGTGGGCTCCCCAGCCCATGAGAGAGGCATCGGTCATAAGGACGACCGTCGGCTCGGGGCGGACAAATGGGATCCCTTCCTGCAACTGGTCTGGGGCGGTCCATCATTGAAGAGTGTCCCACATCTTCTGGGTTACAGTGACCAGCTGGTCAAAATGACCATTGCGCTGAGTCCACTGGGCGGCCAGCTCCCACTGGATGGGGCGCATGTGCAACTGGGTCCAACGGACCACCGAGGTGCACGCCGCCATGTAACCCAGAAGGCGCAGGAAGTCCTGGGCAGATCGCAAGTGCCCAACTAGAAATGATTGGGCAAAGGAGTAGAGAACCTCTGTCCTGTCTGCCAGGAGCCGAGCTCTGGCTTGATAAGAGTCGAGCTCTGCCCGGATGAAGTCCATCACCTGAGAGGGCACGAGTTCCGACTTCGCCTCGTTGATCAGGAGGCCGAGTTGGGAGCAGGTTTGGAGGGCCAGATCCCTTGACCACTCCACCTCCTGAAGGGAGGAATCTGCCAAGAGCCAGTCATCGAGATAAGGGTAGATTCTGACTCCTCGATGCCGCAGGTGGGCCACCACCACTGCAGTGCATTTGATGAAGACCCGTGGGGCTGATGACAGGCCAAACGGCATGGCTCGGAACTTGTACAGGGTCCCTTCAACCCTGAAATGGAGGAACCGCTGATGGGACAGACAGATTGGGACATGAAAGAATGTGTCCTGTAGATCCAGTGAACAGAACCACATGTTTCGCTCCAGGGATGGTATGATCTGGTTCAGAGTGACCATCTGAAAGGTGCGGGACCTGAGATTTTGATTCAGGTCGTGGAGATCTAGGATGGGGCACCAACCCCCATCTGCTTGGGCACCAGGAAGTACCTGGAAACAAAACCTGGGTCTGTCAGAGGATCTGGCACTGGAGCTACTGCCACGTTGCAGAGGAGCTGAGCCACGTTGTCTCGAAGAGCCGACTGGGTGCATGCGGAGATCCGTTCCTCCTGAGGGGCGCGGGCTCAGCAGGGAGGATACTGCTCGAATTCCAGAGGCAGTCCCTGACCAACCACTTTGAGAACCCACCTGTCTGAAGTGATAGCAGACCAGGTGGAAAGGAAGTGGCAGAGCTAACCCCCCACGGGAGGACCCAGAGTTGGCTTGATGGGAATAGGGGTGGCGACCCCGAACCCGTCACTGAGCAGGCTTAGAGGAGGAGGAGGCTCCAGAACCTGCGCCTTGGCCTCCTTTACAGGGCTGCTGAGGACCCTGCTTGGGCCATGGGTGCCAAGCTTGAGTCTGCTGCTGCTGCTGTTGCTGCTGACCTCCTTGATAGGAGGGCTGCCTGACTGCAGGGGAGGAGTGCTGAAATGGTTTCTTCTTTCTCTTCTGCTAGTTCTTGCCCGAAGAACCCTTGGCAGAAGTAGCATCCAAGGTGGTGTTGGACTGCTCTATACACTGAAGGTGACCGGCCACTCCTGGACCAAACAAGTCTGTCCCCAGGAAGGGCACATCGGCAAGCTTATGCTGAGTATCCACCGGAAAGGAGGAAAGCCTCATCCAAGCCCTGCAGCAAGAGGCCACTGTGGCTGCCAATGAGTGGGCACAAGAATCTCCTATATCCAGGGCTGTCTGGAGCTGCTGTTTTGCAACAGCACGACTTTGGTCATGGACCTGCTTGACCATAGTCTGCATGTCCGGTGGAAGATGAGGGAGGACCTCATCCAATGACCCCAGAAGAGCATGAGAGAAGCGTGCCATAACAACAACCGAGCTGGTCTGACGAAGGCCCAGAGAAGAGGCAGCTTAGACCTTGCAGGCAGAGTGGTCCATATTTTTGGACTCCTTGTCCGGGGGTCGGTCCGTGTCAGCCAAACTACCCATACGCCTGAACACTGAGGTGGTCACCAGGCTCTCAGCCAAAGGGTGTTCAGTGAACTCCTCAAGGGACCGTATGGGCATCGCATACTTGCGGACCATGTGGGCAGATGGTGCTGGGCATGAGGTTGGGCGCTGCCAAAGTTCTGGGCTGGGCCGACAATGGCCTCAGCCACTGGAAAGGCCTCGGTCAGGGTATCCCCTCTCTTGAGGATGTCAGTGAGAGGGTACTCTGCCTTTTTCTGGATGGGCTCCAGGGGCATTCTGGTGGAGTCAGAGATGAGGCAGAGAATGCCCTGGAAGGAGGAAGGGCCTTCCTCCAACCCTGTGCCGACTGACAACTCATCATCCCCGGGATGTGAGTGCAAGCCGGTGATGTCAGAGTCCGAGGAGTCGTGGTAAAGCGGTCTACCTCCTAAGTCACCCTCGATGTGCCGAGGGCAGTACGGTGTGACTTATCGACAGACGTCGGGGAAGCCCGGGGTCTTGTCGGTCCTCTTTCGAGGGTGCCCCTCCCTCTGACTGTTTTGACGGTGGCTCCACCAGAATCGGTGGAGAGACTGAAATATGCCAAATCAGGAGATGGGCTGGCCCCATGGGTGGGGAAAACCAGTGGGTTCGGTTCCGGAGGGGTCGGCATCGGTCTAGGAGGTGGGAGCCAAGTTATGGCCTTGGTGGGTGGCGGAGCTAGCTTCTGCCTGGTCAGAATCAGCTGCTTCCGGATGAGGTCTTCATAGCGCCAACGGAGCTTCTGTCAGAGCCTCTCCTCATCTGAGGAGGATGAGGACCTGTGGTGGCACCTCTTAGAGTGCTTATGGCTCTTTCTCGGTCATTTGACTAAAGGGGTTCTGGACCTTGACTGAGATCGGGGAGGCTGACTGTCTACCAGGAGACACCGGGATCAGTGAAAACTGAGCGTCTGGAACCGGGTCCTTGATGGGGACACCAACAGACTGGGTCTCCTCATCAGGGAAGACAATGACCAGAGTCCTTTCCAATGAGTCAAGGGGTCTAACGGGTAGAGGATAATTTCGACCTTGTTGGCCATTTCCTTGGTCCCCTGGCCAGACAGAAGATCCGTGAAGCCGGCAGCCAAGGATGCGATCTCGACCGAAGTTGAGACCGCGTGTTCCTAGGACTTGGACCTCTCTCAGTCCCAGGAATGTCTTCGCTGAGACAAAGACACGGGGTCCTTCTCTCTCTCTTCCGAGAACGGGAGGAGTGCGAGCCCGAGGGCACCTCAAGCCGGGTGGGGAGAGACTGGCACAACTCCTTGAAGGAGCCTGTAAAGGTGGAGCCAAGGTTCAGAGGAACAAAGAAGCTTCGATTAGCTGAAGCTCAAGCTGCTTCCTCCTCAAATGCTTTCATTTGTTCCAGCTGTTCGGCAGATCCCATGGCCGCTGAAACCGCCCGGCTTGCCTCCTTTGATTTCACTGGTGGGTTTCTTTTCTCCGGTTTCCCCAGCTTCAAACACACCTTGCGGTCGTCCAGGACATTGGTATGGAAGGCTAGGCAAAAAGCACACGAGGTGTCATGTACGACACATAGGCAGTAAATGCACGTTAGGTGGGGGGTCAGTGCTCGATATCTTCTGGCTGTGGAGGCAACAGCAAAATCCGGGGGAAGATTTTTCCTCCATGGCGGATGCGGTGAAAGCGCAATCGCTAACTTGAACAAGTTTAAGTTTCGGTAAAAACCACCGATTAGAATCCAGGGCCTACGAAATGCTTTGAGAGCATGAGGGAACCTGCATCTTCTAGTGGAAAGGAAGATCTGGCGTCATGGGGCAGAGCTGAGGTATATACCACCTGGGTGGGTGGGAGGAGCCAGCTTGAAGACTTCAGGCAAGATTTAAAGTGGAAGGGGACATGCCAAGAAGTGTGGATGAACAACATATCCACGCTCCTAGAAGTACAGTTACGCAAGAAATTGCCATAACAGTAGATCTTCAAGAGGATTTCTTGCAGCAGGCCACACCTATAGAACTTTAGCTGTCAGGTACCAGGACCACACAGAAACTTTTCTAGCTAACAGTCTACTCAGGGGCCACCCACTCAGATGTCACACACTGACAACACGCAACCCTATGAGACAGGATGGCCGCTGTGCCTCCTCAGTTCTCCCACTGGAGACCATAATAAGCAACCAGGCATCTGCTGGGAAATAGAGGAAGAGCCGAAGGTTCCCACCAGTGCAAACCAATAGAAATAGTAGAAGGCAGCTGGCCCGTCAGCGCAACGGTTGGATTTTCTCTTGCGATGTCAGCGACCCAGGTTCGGGAATGGACTGGGTTGCTGGAGGGCCAGCCAGGGGGAGAAGGATGGAGCGTCCCACGGACTGTTCTTCTCCCGGGGGGGGGTGGGAGTCCGTCCGGTGCTCAACGGACCCCTAGTGGAGGCCAGGACACCACAGCTACTGGCACCTAGCAAAGTTCATGGGGTGGGGCAGATGCAGGATGTCATTGCATGTCTCCGCCCCCCCCAGAAAAACCAGAAAAAATGAAGTAGCTGCCAGCCACCCTAGATGATGCCCGCCACGGCTTCAATTAGCCTCCCAGGCTGGCCCTCCAACCTATCCCAACATCTGCGGTGCTGGTCAGAGTGCTGAAACCACACCCCTGGGGGTAATCCTGGGGGTATCGGAGGGTCACAGCCATTGTGGGGGGTGGAAGTCCATGGTCCATGACCGGGCAGAGGTTCCGGGCGGCTGGCTGCTCGAGAGGAGATAAATAAAAAAAAAAAGAAATGGTAACAGGCTCTCCACTAAGGGAAGACACACACATGCTGCAGGCCCAGGGGGATGGAGGGTGGGATGGCATGGCTTGCTGCAAGAGATCCTCTTGAAGATCTACTGTTATGGTAAGTACTTACGTAACTGTACTATCTTGCTTCAAGGGTATCTCTTGCAGCAGGCACACCTATGGAGTGAGTCCCAAGCAGTTCTGACAGCGGAAGAACCAGGTTGGGTGACTGGAGACCATGAGCCTAAGAAGGAAGGCCCTGCAGCACAGCTAGGCTGAAAACTGCCCCTATGCTTCGAGGCAATGTCTAGATTGTAGTGCTTGGAAAAGCTGTGGACAGGACCCCCAAGTGGCAGCAGTCCAAGTCTCTGCAGTAGACATATTCCTAAAACAGGCAATAAAAGCGGTCATGCCTCTGGTGGAAAGACCACAAACAGTGCCAGGAAGGACCTTGCCATACTTCCTGTAGCAAGAGAAACACAGTTGGTCAACCATTTGGACTAGCACTGGTTAGAAACAGGGACTCCTCTTTTCCAGGGGTGAAAGAAACAAAACAACTGCGAGGACTTCCTGCAGTCCTTTGTACGGTGTGTATAAGATCAGACTTCTATGTATATCTAAAGTATGGAGCAATGCTACCTTTGGATTGGCATGCTCTGGATAATAAGACAGGCAGGTGAATGGTGTGACTTAAAGTAAACTTGACACCACCTTAGGAAGAAACATAGGATTCATATACAAAAATACCCTGTCTGTATGAAAAACAAAATAAGTCTGCTCACACGAGAGCCTGTAGCTCTGAAATCATTTGAGCAGAAGTAATAGCAACAACAAACTGGTTACTCACCTGTAACAGTAGTTCTAGTAGTGGTATATGGTGTACATCCACACTTCCAGCAGTGTCCTTTCCCCTTTAAGGCTTACTAGAACATCTTGAATCTGGCTCCTACCACCCACCCAGGTAGTAACTCCCTCGGCACCACCCTGTGACATCAGATCTTGCCTGCTGGAAGCCAGACCAGTGTGCCACTTGCCAGGGAGGTCGGGTGGGTTAGTGTGGATGCACACCATATACCACTCCTAGAACTACTGGTACAGGTGAGTAACCTGTTTTTCTAGGGATGTGGATATGGTGTACTTATCCACACTTCTGGCAGACTCCTAGTAGTTCTCCAGGAGAAGGAGGCAAGGTGCACACCCCTACTTAGGGAACAGAGATTGGAGAACTGAGGCCCCAAAACCAGCATCCCGGCGTGATTCGGGTTCATGTGGTAGTGGGAAATTAAGGTGCGTGCTGACCTCCAGGTAGCAGCCTTGCAGATTTCCTGGATAAGGACATCCTTGGAAGCAGCCACCAAGGTAGCGGTATGATGGGTTGAATGAGGCTTTAACCCTACGGGAGGCTCCCTACCCATCAGCCTACAGCAGAGGTCAATGCAGGATACAATCCACCTGCCAATTGTCCACTTAGCTGTCGGTCTGCCAGGTGCGGCTTCAGCGTTGGTGACAAATAGCTGGTTTCCCTCCCCCCGAACTCCAGCCATGTGCTCCTTATAGTAGGCTAGCGCTCACTGCAGGTCCAATATATGGAGCCTTTGCTCGGCCTCCAAGGTTTGGTTGATGAAGAACACTGGGAGATTAATCGCCTGGTTAAGGTGAAAATCTGACACAACCTTTGGGAGGAACTTTGGGTTGGGGCAAAGGACAACCTTGTCCCTGTGGAAGACCAGGTAAGGAGACTGCAACGAAAGTGTCTGGAGCTCACTGATCCTTCTGGCTGATGTGACAGCCACCAGGAAGGCAGTCTTCCATGACAGATGAGAAATTTTGGACCTGTGCATCAGTTTTAATGGTTTGCCCATCAGCGTTGCCAACACCAGCAACAAGTCCCAGGATAGTGGTGGTTCACGCACCGGAGGGGAATTGTGGTCAAGGCCTTTAAAAAAACACCAGACTACCTTTTTCTGCACCACCGACTGCTGACTAGTCCATGCCCAGTAGGCAGAGATGGCTGCAAGGTGCACCTTAAGGGCTGTCGACCAGAGGCCTGACTGGGAGAGGGACCAAAGGTAGTTGAGAATGCTAGCCACCGGATAAGATAAGGGGTCGAGCCCCTTGCCTTGGCACTAAAATGGAGAACCTCTTCCATTTGAAGGTGTAGCATTTTCTGGTCGACTCCTTCCAAGATGCCTCAACCACAGCGAGGACATCTTTGGAGAGACCCAAAGCCTGGAACTGTAGCCACTCAGGAACCAGGCTGTCGGGTGCAGGGATTGAAGGTCCAGATGAAGTACCTTCTCCTGACTGATGGAGTGGGCCCGGGTGTAGAGGGAGATGCCTCAGGAGTCTGCTGCTGAGGAGATCGGGGTACCAGAATTGGTGTGGTCAGTCTGGAGCCACCAGGATCACCCATGCCTTGTCCCTCCTCACCTTGAGCAGCACTTTGTGGAGCAAGGGAAATGGAGGGAAGGCATAGAGAAGGCCCGGAGTCTAGGGCTTTGAGAAGGCATCCCCTGTAGTGTTCCCTGCTGAGGGGGTGGAAACAGAACAGAACAGCCTCAGTTTTGCATTCTCCCTAGAGGCAAACAGGTCCACCAGAGGGGTGCCCCACTGGGAGAACAAGTTGTGTACAACCTCAGGGTGGACAGACCACTTGTGAGACACCTCACCCACACAGCTGAGTGTGTCTGTCAGATGACTGGAGACAACAGCCACATGGATGGCCAGGAGATCGGCCTCCAAGCTGATCAACAGGGTCCACATGTGGAGAGCTTCCCTGCAAAGAGGAAGGGAGTGCATTCCACCCTGCTTGTTGAGGTAGTACATGGTTGTGGTGTTATCCGTCTGGACCTCAATCTCCTGACCCTGAATGCGTGGAGCAAAAGCAGTGAGCACCAGCTGAACTGCCCTGAGCTTCAGCAGGTTGATGTAGCATCGGGACTCCTCGGGGGAGCCTGTAAACTCTATGTTCCTCCAGGTGGGCACCCTAGCCCATGAGAGAGGATCGGTTGTCAGGATGATCTTCGACTCTGGGTGGACAAATGGGATATCTTCCTGCAGATGTTCTGCGACTAACCACCACTGGAGGATGTCCCACATCGGCTGGGTCACAGTGACTGGCTGGTTGAAGTGGCCCTTGCGCAGAGACCATTGGTGGGCTAGCTCCCATTGTAGAGAGTGCATCCTCCAGGGGGCCCAATGGACCACATTGGTGCAGGCTGCCATGTATCCCAGGAGGTGCAGAAAGTCCCGAGCAGGGCGCAAATGCCCAACCCGAAATGATCGGGCGAAGGAGGAGAGAGCCTCTGCCCTATCCACTGGGAGCCGAGTCCTGGCTCTGCAAGAGTCTAACTCTATCTCAATGAAATTGATCACCTATGAGGGCATGAGTTCTGATTTAGCCTCATTGACCAGGAAGCCAAGGGAGACGAAAGTCTGAAGGGCCAGGCCAGGTCCCTGGACCTCTCCACCTCCTGCCTGGAGGGACCCACAATCAGTCAGTCATCCAGGTAGGGGTAAACCCGGACTCCTCGGCACCTCAGGTAAGCTACCACCACTGCAATGCATTCGGTGAAGATCCTGGGGGCCGAGGACAGGCCGAATGGTATGGCATGGAACTCGTAGAGGATTCCCTCCACCCGGAACTGGAGGAACCAGTAGTGGGACAGATGGATTGGGATGTGAAAAAAAAATCCCAAAGATCCAGGCAGCAAAAAGTACAATTATGTAAGAACTTACCGTAACAGTAGAGCTTTGAGAGGAGCTCTTGCAGCAGGTTACACAATAAGGACTGAAGTCGGCAGGTACCAGGACCCCATGGAAAACTTCTAGCTAGCAGTCTACAGCGGGACTGCCACCTGATGTCAGCCTGCCTCCTTATGACGCTCAGAGCATCGGCATTATGGCACTGGCCAATCAGGCCATCAAATGTGAGATGCCTCCCACCCGCGAGATCTGCCCACCCCAGAGTAGGAATCTATCAGTGGGGGGGCATAGCCCCCCACAAGAAACATGATCAGCAACACTGCTGATTGGCGCACTAATTGCCCAGCACCGGATCACAGGCACATTCCGATGGTGGAACCCAGCCCACCCCCTGACGTTGGCCAATGGTATAAAAGGGGCGGTCCCCCAGCCCTACTCCAGTTCTCCTGCTGGAGACCCTGGCACAGGTAAAAATTGGAGAACCAAGGAGGTCCCTCAAACTGAGGAAAAGAAGGTAGCTGAGCATGGAGAAGCAGATACCAGAGGGAAGAAGGGAGGGAAAGCAGCACCTGCTGCAAGAGCTCCTCTCAAAGATCCACTGTTATGGTAAGTTTTTACATAACTGTACTATCTTACTTTGAGTGGGAGCTCTTGCAGCAGGTTACACCATAAGGACGGAGTCCCAAGCAGTACAAGGACAAATCCTGATGGACGGGTAAAGGAAACAGGGAACTGGAATCCTTACAAAAGCAGGCCCTGGAGGACAGCAAGGCTGAAACCTGTCCTGCACCTGGAAGCAATGTCCAAACTGTAGTGCTTAATAAATGTGTGGACAGAACTCCAGGTGGCAGCTGCACAGATATCTGCCACTGAGACATTATGCAAGGAAGTGAAAAAGGCAGCAACTCCCCTGGTAGAATGACCTTTAATTGATCCCAGTAAAGGCTTGTTGTACTTTTGATAACAAAATAAACAAAGCAGTGAACCAACCACTTAGACAAAGTCTGCTTGGAGACAGGCGTCCCTAGAGTCTTGGGGGCAAATGAAGCAAACAAATGATCAGATTTCCTGATATCCTGGGTGAGAGTCAAAAATAAAGAACCCGGTGAACATTCAGAATGAGAAGCAGGGCCTCCCCTCAATTAGAATGCTATGGATAGTAAACTGAATGATGGATGTCCTGGTTAAGGGTAAACCTTTGGCAAAAATTAAGGATTGGTCTGCAAGTACACCCTGTCCTTGTGGAAAACTAATTAAGACTGTCTGCACATCAGAGTCTGGAGCTCGGAAATCCTATGAGCAGAAGTAACAGCAACTAAAAACAATGCTTTCCATGACAGAAAGTGCAGCTCGCAGTCAGCAGCTGGCTCGAAGGTAGGTGAGGCAAGTTTCTCCAAAATAAACAAAAGATCCCATGGAGGGACAGGATCCCAAATGGGAGGTTTCAAGAGTGGAACACCTCACAAGAAGGTGCAGGGTAAATCCAATTGGGCAAGAGTCTTGCCCTGTACTGGCGCATGATATGCTGAAACAGCAGATGGATGCACATTAATGGAAGAATAGCTCAGGCCCGAGTCAGCACAAAAAGGAGGTACTCGAGAACAGAATTTACTGGAGAGGTAAAGGGATCAAGGTGGCGAGCGGAGGCCTAGATGCAAAACCGCTTCCACTTCATAGCATAGGTGGCCCTAGTAGAGGGCTTCCTGGTTGCTAGGACATCTGCTACTCTAGGGGAAACCCTGAACTAGGAAACAGCTAAGTCTGCAGGAGCCATGCATGCAGGTGCAGCGCGACTTGAGGTCCGGATGGGCTAGAGTCCCTCTCTCCTGGGAGAGCAAGTGCAAGCTCAAGGGTGAAGAAAATGGAGATTCCACTGCCAGCTGTTGGAGAAGAGGGAACCAAATCTGTCAAGGCCAGTAGGGAGCAAACAAGATCATGTCCGCTCCATCTGATTGCAATCCGAGAACTCTCTGGATTAGTGGAAAGGGAAGGAACACATACAGGAATCTCCCTGTCCAACAAAGGGACAACGCGTCTCACCAGAAAACACCAGGTCCTAGATCTAGCGAGCAGAAACTGCACAGTTTGGCATCAAGTGGGGATGCGAAGAGGTCCAACTTGGGATGACCCCATCTTTCAAACAGATCTTCCGCTACTGACTGCAGAAGCTCCCACTTGTGAGCCTTGGACCGGGACTGGCTTAGGCTGTCGGCCAAGGTGTTTTGGACGTCTGGAACATGCATGGCAGAGAGTTCCAGTTGGTGCTCGATGGCCCAGTACCAGACCCTTATGGCTTCCCTGCAGAGGGAATACGAATGAGTTCCCCCCTACTTGTTTATGTAAAAGACCACTGACATGTTGTCAGTCTGGATGAGAAGGTGGCCCGGGGCTAGATCTGTCTGAAAAGTCTGCAGAGCACAGAGGATTGCCCTCATCTCCAACACATTGGTGTGGAGGGTTTTCTCCAAAGCAGACCACGCTCACCAAGTCTGGCGGCCTGCAAGGTGGGCTCCTCAGCCCTGGCCCAAAGCATCCATAGTCAGAGACTGGAGGGGAGGCATCCTTCAGAAGGGCATTTCCCAAGAAAGGTTGGGGGGATTTAGCCACCACTGCAGAGTCTGCCAAACTGGCTCCGAGATACCCATAGGCTGGTCCAAGTTGTCCATGCGTTGATCCCACAGAACATGCAAGGTCAATTGGGTCACCCTCATGTGCAGCCATGCCAACAGAACAGTTGCGATGGCTGCAGCCATGTGTCCTAAAAGTCTGAGTATGATCCTGGCTGGAACCAGGTAAGATGAGGATACCGTCCAAGCATGAGCTTGGAGGTGTCTGCCCTGTCTGGGGGCAGAAAGGCTTTGCCTTGGGCAGTGTCCAGGACTGCCCTGATGAACTGGAGCCATTGGCTCAGCCAAGGAGAGGACTTCAGGAGGTTTAAGGTGATCCCCAGGTCACAGAACAAAGTAAAGGTGTCTTCCATGGTGCTTAACAGCTGTTCCCTGGTGGGGGCTGAGAAGCCAATCATCCAGGTAGGGGAAGACAGTGATCTTTCCTCCTTAAGGCTACCCACCACAGAGAGGCACTTTGTAAAGACCCGAGGAGCCAAGGACAGGCTGAACAGCAGAACTCGGAACTGGAAATGGTTTCCTTGAAAAAAAGAATTGCAAAAACCTTCTGTGGGGCTGGGAGATCAGGATGTGGAAGTATGCATCCTGCATGTTCAGAGAGCGTAGCCAATCCCCTTTATAGAGAAGGGAATTAGACCTGGAAGGGTAACCATTCTGAACCATTTGTACTCCATGTATTTGTTCAGATTGCCGAGATCCAGGATGGGGTGTAGATCCCCTGTTTTCTTGGGAACCAAAAAAAAGTGGGAATAGAAGCTGTTCCCTCTTTGGGCTGTTGGAACAGATTCTATGGCCCGCTTGTGTAGAAGCATCTGGATTTCCTCCTGGATGAGGGCGTGAGCAATGGGGAATAGTGAGGGCAGGGGGATTGTCCGTGGCAACTTTAGGAATTCTTGAATATGTCCTTCTCGATCAATTGCAGGACCCAACAATCTGACATTATCCTGTGCCATCCCTCTAGATAGAGGGAAAAATGACCCCCCCCACCACCAACACCACCTCCCCCAGAGATTCGGCTGGGGTCGGGCATGGAGTCAGGCATAGGTGCTTTGGGTAGGCAGAGCAGCCTGGGAGGATTTGGTGGCTCTGGGAGCTGCTCCTCTTGGGGTCCGAGAGGTGGCTTTTCGTTTGAAGGCACCTCGCTGCTGCTGTCCTCGGGGCTGTTGTCCAGAAGAGTGGCAACAGGATTGATGCCCAAATTGCTTTTGGTTAGACCGGTACATAGCGTGCACCGATTGGATAAGCCTTGCCAGAGTCCTGAAGGCGAGTAATGATTTTCTCAGATTCCTCCCCAAAAAGGACCGGGCCTTTGAAGGGGGCATCCATAATGCCTGCCTGGATGTCCGGAGAGAAACCCAAGACCTGAAGCCAGGAATGTCTGCTTATGCAGATACCTCTGGCAGCAGCTCTAGCGGCAGTGTCGGCAGAATCATAAGAATGCAGGACGTGGGTGCCAATGTCCAACAGAGACTTTAAAAGGCTGAGGAGCTCTGTCTTCTGGGGAACATCAGGCAGGGCCCTAAGCAAGCTCCCTGCCCTGCTCCCAGAGGGCATTCTGATACTGGACAAAAGAAGTTAGAAAATTCAGGAAGCGAATAGTACAAATGGCAGAGGCATACACCTTTTTGCCAAGCTGGTCCAGCTGCTTTGACTCCTGGTTGGGTGCTCAGATGCCTGGGCCATTTAGACCTAACATGGGCAGCTGTGATCACCATGGAATCTGCCAGGGGTTGTTCCCCCCAAAAAGGTCTGTCCATGGGAGCCCTGTAGAGGTGATCAGACTTCTTGGGCACTGCTGAGGAAATGGAAAGGTGCTTTCAAGCAATCCTTGTGACATCCTGAAAGGTGTCAACTAAAGAAGGCACCACAATGGGCTTAGGATCCTTCTGACGGAGGTGCTTAGCCAGGTGACATCTTTCTGGATACAGATCTTCTGTGTCCCACCTCATATTGGCTTAGATATGGTGCATGACATTCATATAAGATGGATCGTCAGGCAGGGACCTGGGTTGGTCCTTAGTATCTGGCGGCGAGGGAGCACCCCCTAAAAGGGAGGATCTAGAAGAGGAAGAAGAGCTGCAGCTAGGATCCTCCTAAGACCTGGAGGAAGAACGCCAAGACTGGCATCCTCTAGAGTGGCATCTGTGCCTATCCAAAGACCTGGAGGAGGAGGAATGGTGCTTCCTATCTTTACGTCCAGAATGACCTCTATCAGTGCCATCCAGCTGTGAGATCATGTCCCTAGGCTGGGGGGTAGGCTCCCTGGGTTTAGGAGAAGGCCATTTGGGAGGAACCACTGAAGTCATAGGCTCCTTAGTGGGGGGCAAGAAGGGCTTCTGTGGGAGAAGATCACGCTTAATGGTGTTCCACCAGGAGAAGAAAAGCTCTTTGATGTCAAAATGGGATCCTAGGCTCAGGGGAAGTACCCGGCATTGGAGGGGCAGAGGGTCTGGGTGTCTGGCCCTGAGGCAGTGGTAACCCTTGTGGAGTAGGGGTAGCTGGCATTGGCTCTCCTGCAGTATGGTCATCTGGTGCCATCGGCTAGTCAGACGATGGGTCTTAAGGTGTCTATTTAGGAGACACGTCA
Source organism: Neoceratodus forsteri (assembly GCA_016271365.2). Taxonomy (NCBI): domain Eukaryota; kingdom Metazoa; phylum Chordata; order Ceratodontiformes; family Ceratodontidae; genus Neoceratodus; species Neoceratodus forsteri. The sequence goes on along the minus strand of CM028138.1, from coordinate 275,057,657 downwards.
TATGAAGGTCTAGCAACACCAGCTGGGAGGTCGCTGGGGAGGCCGCCATCGAGGTGACAGGTGCGTGTTGGCACCGGTCCAGAGTAGCAGCCAGTGTTGGCTTAGAAGAGACCTGCCGAGGGGAGCCAAGTCCTGAGGAGGGCAGAGGTGTCACTTTCCCGCGGGAGGTGAGTGCATGCCCCCAGCATCACTCAGAGGAGTCAGCTCTGGAGTCTGAGGCTAACTTGGCAGATGCTGTGGCCAGTCGGTTAACAGGTAAAGACCCACCACCCAAAGAAGAACTGACCAAGCCACCTGGCTGAGGACCCAAAATCTGGGAAGAGGTCCTGAGCTTCAGGGGATGAAGGGCCAAGGACGAAGCCCCAGAGCCAGAAGAGCCTCCGCCTGATGTCAGAATAAGGGTGGGAGGCTTAGCCATCAGGAGCCCGGAAAGGGTGAATGATGCCTAGGGGGCCCAAGTTCGACCTCCCGCAGGAGGAGGACCCAGAGCCGGTGCCTGACTGGGAACAGAGTCTGAGCAGGACTTGTCCTTGTGCTTGTGATTCTCCTTATGGTGGTTTTCCTGGACAACTTCTCCTTATGGTGAACTGAAGAAGTCAAGGCCCCCTGAAACAGGGGAAGATGAACTTTTACCCTGGATCTCCTATTGCATGGCAGCAAGCTGTTTTTCTAGCAAGAAGGATTTAAAGGCTTTCTGACTGGTGGCAAATCCTGGTTCTGCTGTTGAACTTCAAGCAATGCTGGCAGGCCTCAGTGTTGTGGTCTGGGCCCAGACAGAAGAAGCAGGCTGAATGGCAGTCCTTAGATGGAATTTGCTTGCCACAGGCCCACTTGGACTAGCGCAGCTTGATGGAGGAAGACGGAGAAAGACAGAGAAAACGACATACAGAGGAAGAAACACTAAGAAATTAAGCAAAATTGAAAATAAAGCGTAAAACACGTGAGAAATGGTGGTCGACTAGAGCAGAAGGCTTCCATGGAGCCAATGTGCACGAGTAGATGGTGGAAAAAGAACTGGGGTAGGGCTGGAGGACCTCCTTTTTTATACCACTGGCAGACGGAGGTGGGTTGATGTCAGGGAGCAGTCCCCCACTGTAGACTGCTAGATGGAAGTTTTCCGTGGGGTCCTGGTGCCTGCCGTCTTCAGTCCTTATGGTGTAACCTGCTGCAAGAGCTCCCATCAAAGCAAAATCCACATTTTGCTTGAGAGATGGTATGACCCGAGACAGAGTGACCATCCTGAAGGTGCACAGCCTGATGAACTTGTTCAGGTCGTGCAGATATAAGATGGGGCATCAGCTCCCCCATCTGTTTTGGCACCAGACAGTACCTGGAGACAAACCCTGGGTGTTCCAGAGGGTCCGAGACAGGAGCCACAACCTCCTTGTGGAGGAGCAGGGCTATGTTGTCCCAAAGGGTAGACAGGATGTCGGACATGATGTCCTCCCAAGGGATACGGGCTTGGCATGGCGAGTACACCTCAACTCCAGAGGCAGACCCTGACTGACCATCTGGAGGACCCACCTGTCTATGGTAACAGTAGACCAGGTGGAAAGGAAGGGGGCGGATCCAGACCCCCACAGGAGGACCCAGGGGACACGTCATCCAATCACTGGGCAGGCTTGGAGGCGGAGGAGAGCCTGACTTGAAGGGCCACTCAGGCCTCGTCCTCCAGACTTGCAGACAACTGCAGCTGCAGTCTTCGGTCAAGGTCGCTAGGCCTGAGCCTGCGGCTGGGCTGGTTTGGCCACAGGAGCAGAGAGGGGCTGAAAGGGCTTCTTTGGCTGCTTAGAGCTCTTGGGATCCCTCTGAGTGGATGTCCAAGGTGGCACTGGACTTCTCGATGCAGGTGAGGTGCCCCTCGAACCTGGGCCCAAACAGGTCTGTACCAAGGAAGGGGACATCCACCAGCCTGAGCTGGGTATCTGCCATGAAAGTTGCGATCTGCAGCCAAGCCCGCCACCACGGACCAGGTACACGAGTCGCCGATGTCCATGGCCGTGTGGAGCTGTTTGGCTACAGCTTGGCCCTGGTCCCGGACCTGCTTGACCATAGTCTGGAGGTCCACTGGGAGAAGAGGGAAGACCCCACTGAGCATGCCCAGAAGGGCATTGGCAAAGTGGGCCATCAAAAGGGGAGAACTCACCTGGCGAAGGCCAAGAGGAAGCAGCATAGACCTTCTTGGACATATGGTCCAGCTTCTTGGACTCCTTATTGGGTGGTTTGTCAATAGAGATGTAGCCATTTATTAATCCGCCTGCAAAGTGGGCACTTTGCATCTGCGGAGCACAACGCAAAGTGGACCCTGTAAAGTGCTCCCTTTGTGTTATCATTATTACCACTTTGTGTCGCCATTATGCCTTAATGCAAAATAAGGCGAAGTGAGAAGAAAATAGGCACATCACATGGCTTGCAGTACTGTAAGTCACAAGCTTTAGCCAGGCAGGAAGGAAGTGAGTCACAGAAGCAGTTTTGCTTTCTCCTTTGCATTTGTAGAGGGAGAAAGCATTGGTGAGAGGAGAAGAGTTACTGGTTGCCTTTCATTGCTTTTCAGTGCCAGAACAAAACAAACAGCTTTTTTAAAAGCTATTTTATTTAGTTTTTGTATTGTATTTGTGTTTTTTTTTGTTAGTGAATTTTTTTGTATTTGTTTTGTTGTGTGTGTGTGTGTGTGTGTGTGGGCCTGTGGACTTCAGGAGGATGGACGGTCACGTAGGAGAAGGCGAATCACTAGCCTGTGGGCACGGTAGGAGGGGAGGAATGCGGACCCATGGGGGGCGAGGCAGTCATGTGATGTTGGGCCGCTCCAGACTCCTGGACAGTGTTGCTTCCCCCGTTGGAGCAACAGGAGCAGCAGCAGCAGCAGCACCAGTGCCACTGGTGGCTGCTGCGCGTCCACTTTCTCTGCCACTACCACCGCCACCACTAGCAGCAGCTGTTGGGGCTCCAGTAGCACCCCTTCCACCACCTCCACAGTCACAGGAGGTGGCCTCGGAAATTATAGGTGGTGGTGGGACTCGTGCCTGATGTGTAAGGATTGTGTCTGGTCCCCCTCCCACAGTTCCACAATGTGGGGATTTTTTAATTGTGTGGGGGGAGACAGCATAGTGGTGGAGTGCCACGTGTGTGGTGTGCTGGTGCACCGTGGCCCCCCTGGGACACATTTGAGGACTGGTGGCCAGCACACCCACATGCTGAACCACCAGAGGGCAGAGTGGCAGGCTGCCACGGAAGGGGCCAGGGGTCCACCTGCTGGCCCTTCTGTGGCAGTGGCCGAGGGTGCTGCTGGGGTGGGAGATGTGCCTCACAGTCACCGCCGCAGCAGGAGGAGGAGGGCTACTACAGCAGCTGCTCCACCACCACTGCCACCACAGCCACCAGCACCACCCTGTCCACCACCAGCCCCACTACCTGGATCCCCCGCTGCAGTGGACCCCGCCACAGTCCCTGCAACCCAGTCTGACATCGGCCTGGTGTGGGCAGTGCTCAAGGAAAATAATAAGTGGTTCAGTGCTTTGGAGCAGCAGGTGAACAGAGTGGAAGCACAGCAGCAGCAGCAAATACTTTCAATGCTGCACATGCTGCTGGACCACCATGGCATCCCATGGCCATAGTAAGTGAGGGGATTGTTTTCTGTCCCACCCCCACCCCACTACCGTGTTGTACTTTTTTGTGCGTTTTTTGTTTGTTATTGTTTAATCATACACATTTTCCCTTCCAGGGGAATCTTTCTTGCACCACATAGTGCAATACATTTTTGTGAAAACCACCGATAATTTCATTACAGTGTGTCACGTGACAGAGGAATTCCCATTCTGAAAATCTGCCCACATTCTGCCTCCCTTCTCAGCAATGTTAGGACGTGATGGCAGGGAGAGAGCGTGCGCGTGCTCTTTACAGTGAATATCTGATTGTCCGGCAGGTTTCCGAATGTTTCTTTATGTTATAATGGTCAGTTTGTGGTTAAATGTTTGGCCACATTTCCAGTAAGAAGAGTCTTGTTAGTGGAGACATCCCACATTTCACCACAAAGTGAACCTTATAACATAAGGAAACATTGGGATAGCTGCCAGACATTCACTATAGTGGAGCATACACCTGCGCTCCCCCTGGCATCACGTCCTAACGTTGCTGAGAAAGGGGGGCAGAATGTGAGTGGCTTTTCTGATCGGTAATTCCTCTGTCACGTGACTCACTGTAATGAAATTATGGGTGGTTTTCACAGACATATATTGCACTCTGTGGAGCAATAAATATTCCACTGGTAGTAATGCCCCCACATATTAGTTTATGTGCATCACCATAACTATGTAATGTGGTGAATGTCTGTAAAGCAGCAGCGCAACAATCTGTTGAGAACTCGGACCTATATTTTTTTAATGCTATGTTACAGCTTCCTTTACTTACATCCCGACTGACTGGAATATGAGAATTTACAGTAGTTGAGTCTGCTGTACTACCTTTTTTCATGTGTGAAATAATAAAAGGAGCCTTCCTTTTAAATTGGTGCTGACCAGGTCTTTGTCATTGTTTTCCTCTGCTTTTCTCCATCACATCAAGTAGTCGTTGTATATCACTTCTGTTAATTAACAGTTATGTATCAGGCAGTGTTTTATGACACCACGGAACAATAGTTATTGAAAAGCAGCTGCAAATAAATACAAACCTGGTCCGAACAATGTTGGAAGACGTGCTCATTTTTTTTTTCCATACATGAAAAAAATAGTCAAGTAAGCAAAGCAGACATAAATTGTGAAAAGAATCGTATCATGCAAGTCATGACTCGGAGGTAAGTAGTGGTGGTTGTGGCAATGTAAAGTAGCATAAAAAAGTACAGTTCAGAACTGTGAGGACATTCTTGCAATGCTGCTTTAATTGTAAAAATGTCAGTATGACAACATGAGCTCACAGCAACAATCACAGAATGCACAAAAGTGGCACAGAGTCCTCAGATTTTTTTCTGCAGGCCCAAAATGCATCCTCATTGTGTGCAGAAAATTGACAAGTGGTAAAGAAGTGAAATGGGATTGTTTCAGCACATACAAAGTCCCCCAGAATTAATGGCGCACTCAGTCATGCACGCAGTGGTGTCACAGAGTCCCCAGATTTTTTTCCTGCCAGCCCAAATGCATCCTCCATGTGTGCAGAAAATTGGCAAGTGGTTACACAGTGAAATGAGACTGTTTCAGCACATACAAAGTCCCCCAGAATTAATGGCGCAGTCACTCATGCGCGCAGTGCCCCAGAATAAAATTATGACCGTGAGTGAACTGCTGCTGATCCAATGTGTGCTGCGATTCGAGCAAATGCAATGTGATCATCTCAACTGGATGGAAGGGTGCCCTTTGTCTGTACACTAATAGTAGCCTTGGTGAGTTGGTATATATAGATACATGTTTCTGTATTTTGTAAGTAAGGGGGGTTGACATGGACATGTACTCATGGTATTGTTCTGTATCACAGGTCACAGATACTGTTGGTGTGCACATTCCAGCGCTCGATTAGAACTTTTTGCGTAGAAATTTGCAATGGATAACTGTCAAGCACATGAAGGTAAGTATATTTTTTTTGGGTGGGGGGGAAGCATATTTGCAGGTTTGTCTGTAATGGTTTCTTATTTTCTTCTTCACAGATTTCATCTGCATCCTTCTCGAGTCTGGTTGTTAATGATGGTTATGGTCATCTAATGAAACGACTTCTGCATGTTGCGACTGCACCCCAGCCCGGGGGCCTGATGCTGAAGAACTTGTTTGGATAAGGCCACTTTGTCAGAACAACAAAGCATCTAGAATTTCCTAAAAAAAGAAATGAATGACGACTTACAACTTAATTGTTATGTGTCCCTTCCTGGTTCTCAAATCTCAATCCCTAAAGTCAAGTTACATTTCAAAGCCACATCTTGTCAACTAACACAACTTGTGTGCAATATTTGCTGCAGTCTTTGCAAAACAATGACACGGATGAAATAAAATCTTCATACTTACCAGAATGGATTTCACATGGATATTACATCGCTTTCTCTCTGTACGGTACAGCTACAGTACCATTCCCAATGAGTTTTAGCAATGGAGCCCTTTTTTGTTACCCTGTAAAAGAAATAAAAGAAGTGTACTGAATGTGTTTTACCATTGTGGCTCTGAAAAGCTACAGAAAACAAAACATACAACTAAATGAAGTGAAGCAGCACATACTCACTTTATGGTTTAAATATTAAGAAGCTTTCTGTCTCTGGCTGATGGATGTGGTGGTCCGGACAGACTCATGGTGGCAGTGGATAACATCAGTCCCAGTGGTGGTGGTCCGGGGGAGGCAGACAGACTCATGTGGCAGTGGATAACATCAGTCCCTGTGGTGGTGGTCTGGGGGGAGGCAGACTGACTCATGGTGACAGTGGATAACGGTGGTGGTGGTCCAGGGGGCAGACAGACTAATGGTGGCAATGGTGACAGTGGATAACATCAGTCCTGGTGGTGGTGGTCCGGGGGGCAGACAGACTCATGGTAGCAGACTTGGATAACATCAGTCCCAGTGGTGGTCATCCAGGGGGACAGACAGACCAGTGGTGGCAGTGGTCCGGGGGGGTGGCAGGCAGACTCATGGTGGCAGTGGTGGGGGCAGACAGACTGATGGTGGCAGACTTGGATAACATCAGTCCCAGTGGTGGTGGTCCGGGGGTAAACAGACTCATGGTACAGACTTGGATAACAGTCCCAGTGGTGGTGGTCCGGGGGGCAGACAGACTCATGGTGGCAGATTTGGATAACATCAGTCCGCGGTGGTGGTGGTCCGGGGGGGCACACCGCCTTTTAAAAACTTCAGTTAAAACCTGCCAACATTAACCACATAATCATCCTCATAAAGAAAACTGCCCTCACAGTCATTGATGTCTGAAGTCTGACCACTGGGAAATTCTTTCTCCATTGTGTCGTCATCTACATCAGTGGTGGGCCGCTTCAGGCAGCCACTGCCAGTGCCACCAGGATGCTCCATTTCCACATCAGCAAGACCACCGTGACGAGGCCGGGTACGAATACTGAGGTTGCAGTCTGTGCTGGTATGTGCCTCTCATTCATTTTAATGAATGTTAGCAAACTAACATTTGCAGGAGACAGGTTTGTCCGAGCGATCCTGACTATTGCACCTGCTGAGCTGAATACCCTCAACATTTATACTGGAGGGTGGGCATGTGAGGTACTTCAGTGCCACTGCAGTCAGCTCTAGCCATTCACTGACCTTTCCACTCCAGTACAAAAGAGGATCTTCAGTTATTGTCAGATGCCTGTTTTCAGACAAATATGACTCAACCATTCTCTGTGCCGCACTAAATCCAATTGTTGATGCATCATCCTGTTCTCCCGAATCATTTATTTCACAAATACCCACTTGGGACAAAGCCTTCCAAAGCGGGTTGACGCCAGCCACTTTTGATGTCAGATCACCTGGAACTACAGTCCCCTTCCCCCTTGCAGGATATGCTTGATGGTCCTCCAGGTACACCTTCAGCCAGATTATGCTGCTGAGGTTTACTGACCTTGGCATGCGACTTCTGTGCCCCATGAACCAAGCACACCAGTTGACCACTGATATTTTTAACCTGTTCAGGCCCTCCCTCCAGTACTGATGCAATTTCACGTTTGTATCGTGGGTCCAGCATTGTTGCTATGGCAAAGTTGTCACTATGCTGAATACTCACAACGAGACGATTCTGGTCTAATACTGTCAGCATGTGTTGCAGCAACATACTGCTACCACCGTCTCTGACAACAAGGCCATTCTGTATATTCACCAATGTCTGCCTCAGCACCTGCAGCAGTGGAAGTGATTGGCTAATGGAGGCAGACTCACCACTCACTGCCTGTGTGGCATGTTCAAAAGGCCGCAAAATTGTTGTTACGGAGTCCACGAGGTGCCATTGTTCAGTCATCATAGACATGGAGGCCCCAGAACTGTCACGGCTGGTGTGCATAACAAGATATTCTGAGATGGCTTTGTATTGTTCATACAACCTCTCTGCCATGTATAACGTGGAGTTCCATCGGGTGACAACTTCCAGCTTCAAGCGGTGCTGAGGCAGGCTGTTTTGTATCTGCAACTGCCGCAGTTGGTCACGGGCCTTTCCAGATCTTGAAAAGTGAGAGCAGATACGTCGTGTAACGGTCAGCATGTCCTTTATATCAGGGTGCTGCAGAAACTCCTGAACCACAAGATTTAAACAGTGGGCCATGCATGGAACACGAAAAAAAAACACCATTCGTGATGCATTTCACCACATTTGACCCATTGTCACTTGCAATGAACCCAGCTCTCAGGGACAGAGGGTTTAGCCATCTGTCAGTTTCAGTCAGTACCATGTCCAACATGTTCTCACCAGTGTGTGAACAGGTCACACTGCACATAGCAATCGTTGCATGCTGTCGAATTCCAGGAAGATTGCTACTGCGACAATCCACCTTACTGCATTGATTGTTCACACTACCAACATTACAAACAACCCCCGACACCTGCACCCAGTGTGCAGTTACACACAGATATGAACTCCCTGCTGTTTTGCCACTTGTCCACGTATCCATACTTAAATGGATGAATGGAGAGGAGGAATGTTGAAGGGCCTGTCTTACTGAGTCGGACACAGTGCTGAACAACTCGGGGACAGCACGGGTAGAAAAGCATGTCCTGGATGGGACTTTCCATTTTTGACAGGCACATGCAGCAAACCACCAGAACCCAGAATTCTCCACAAAGGAGAAGGGCAAAAGATCAATTGCCAGCATTTCTGCTACAGCAGCATTGAGTTCACGTGACACTGTATGATTCGGGGGGTACTTCAGCTTATGCACAAAAACACTTTGTAACGTGGGCTGACAAAACGTTTTACATGTCGTGTGTTGATTACAAATGGTTGTGCTCTGTGATGAATGGCATTGGCAGGGCATGGAGTGTGGACAATTGATGAAGACGGTTGCACAGGTGATGACGACAAACCCAGAAATGATGTTATTTTGCCAGATTTGCTAACTGGGGTTGATGTACCACTTGCACTAGACATACTGCATTCACCATCACCACAAAAGCTGCTACTCTCACCAGCACTGGACAACATTTCAAAGTCATTATGGTCCTCCACCTCATCATGCCTGTAGTAATCCTCTGCTCTTATTACCGCACACGTTTAATTTCCTACTGGGCTTAACAGTCATGGAAAGGGATAACATGCTGGCTATGGTTGCCGGTGACACGGGTAAACACCCCACTGTGGTATTAGCTGCCAGCTTGTGCTGGGTCCACAGTGCCAAGTGCCTATTTTTAAGATGCGTATGCTGTCGTCCTGTCAGATGGCTCCCCTTTTACCTCCTCGACTGCACGCATTACGTAGCAACCTGGCAGATTGCAACTGAATCATTATTTGCATCTTGAACAAAAAATCCCAAACAAGGGATTGTGATGCTCTGCTTTTAACATGTTCATGATGATGTGGCTTATTTAAGTCTGTTTTTAAGCACTGAAGTGGGAGGGCGATGTGATGTTTCGGCACTGCACACCTGGACTGCAACTGACCACGACTACCTATCATATTGATTACTGGGTCGTCATCATCATCAACTAAAACGGGTAAATCACAAGTTTTTACGGGGGGGGGGGCAGAATTCCTGCAAACAGACTCAGTTACAGCCACTTTTAATTTATTTTTCTCCGGTTCCCAATTGGGGTCAATTACATCATTATCATATTCATCAACGTCCCACACATCCACATCTTCTGCTTGGATGCTGACATGTGGACTGCATGTTGCAACAACAGCAACATCATCATCATCACATTCATCATCAGCATCTACACCACCATCACCTGATATTTTTTCACCACACTGTGAATCACTGCATGGAAAATGTGTGACGTTAAGTGCCACGGTGGACAGAATATCACATTGTATGCTATCGTTGACATGATCATCAGAATCCTCAGATTCAGTTACTGGGATGTTACTGGGAAGTATGACATCATCTACACTGCCACTCACTTGCACTGCTTCACACTCAATATTTTTGGTAACGGTACACTGGTCGGAATTAAAACTTAACGCAACAATACTAATACTACTTCCACCACCAGTAACACTAACACCACCAGCTGGGAAAACATCATCTCCTCCAACTATGAGTGAAGCTACTGATTGGGCTGTAAAAAAAATTGCAGGAGAAATACCTTTCCTCACATCAGCAATGCACTTCTGCATCTATGTACTACTACCACGCCCACAGACCATCTTACTGCCAACATTGCCATGGCCAGAAACAGCTTTGCTTGCACATCTCTTTGCTTGCATTTTAGGGGATCAACCACAAATATTACAACCAAATTCAGATTTTGATACATTCACTCTGATTGGAGGGACGCTGGCTGGATGCGAAGCCAAATAAACTGTGGCTTCAGCAACAGATAAGAGACTACTCTGAGACTGTCACGGAATTAAAACAACTTCAGTAACCAGTGGTGCTGATGAGGTCACAAAAACAATCCAATCTGGTAAAAAATACCTTTTGAATGTGGGGGTGGGGGGAGCACTGAATACAGACAGTGCTGATTTTTACAGCACTACAAGCAGCAAAACTAAGAACAGATACCACGATCGCAGTACAAAATCAGGCAGCTGTAGTGGGTAGCAGGTTCACACTGCTGCGCTTGCAATTACACTAGTCTGTGGCACAATAAAAGGTGTATTATTTGATGCACGCAACACTGCACACACACAGAACAGTTTGTGTACAATGCTGAACGAGGAATGCGCCGCAAATGCAAAAGCTCAGTACTATGCCACGTTATTGTATTATAAATTTGTAATTTAAACAACCTGAACTTATGAACTACTGCACCACATCTGCACAACAAACAGCAAGAACATTTCTAGTATTACTGACAATATTACTATGTGTACATTAACACAATCAGTTATATAACAAAAATATAACCAAAAAACAAAGAAATCACTATTTCTCCAACTTAAATCTACCTACACCACAGATACGCCCCTCCCCCAAAGCACACTTTCACTGTCTTTCACCACACACAATCAATGTTGTAAATTAACATTCAAAATCCACACAAAAACAAAAACGCTCGATGATATGAGCACAGGAAGGTTTCCTACAATCGATGAACTAAAGTTGGATCCCCACAAAAAGCAAAAATGCTTTTTGAACAGCTTTTACAAGATTCCTATCACAGACAGCTATCAGAGCACACCGTCTCCTACTCCTTCCTACTCATACTACCCCGAACTGAGGCTGTGAAGATCAATATAGAGCCCGTGTGACCTGAAATCCCATGAATCAATGCAAAATTCACCTTTGGAGCTCAAAAACAAGGCGAAGTGAGGTGAAGTGCACTGCCTGCAATGCACTTCGCCTTAAAATTGGCAGAGTAGTGGCCTGGGGAGGCGGGAGTAGCGCAAAGTCATTGTTTCTAATGGACAGCATTCCTCATTATAATGCAAAGTACTCCGCTTGGCTCATGAGCACTCCACGAAACCGCCTTTGCTCCGCAAATCGCTTCGTGGAGCAGATTGAGCCCATTTCGCCCACCACTATTTGTCAATGTCTCCCACATTGCTCGAGCACCTGAACGTGGAATCTGCCACAAGGCCCTCAGCTGAGGAGTGCTCCATGAACCCCAAAGAGGACCCAACAGGGACCGCATATTTGCAGGCAAATTGAGCAGGTGGCGCAGGGCAGGAGGCAGGATGTTGCCACAGCATCAAGGTAGAGCCCAGAATGGCCTCTGCCACTGGGAATGCTTCCCCAGAGGAATCACCCTTGTCAAGGATCTCGATGAGCGGGTAACATGTCCACTTCTGAATGGGCTCCATCTGGAGTCCCATGGACTCAGAAATAAGACAGGGCAGTCCCATAAAGGAGGTAGGGCCTTCCTCAGTTGAGAGATCCCCAGTCGACTCCACGTCCAGCAGAAGAGAGTGCAAGGAGGAGCCCTCCTACTCAGAGGACTCTTCAAAGAGGGGCTACCGCCAGAGCACCCACTGACTCTCTGAGGACAGTCAGGGGTGACTGACAGCCGATGGGGAAGACCCAAGACTGGGTGAGATTCCTTAGTCAGAGCGACGGTCTTCAACTGTTTTGGTGGCGGCTCCACTCGAATCAGCAGAGAAGCCGGTGGAGGCCAAGCTACGACCTGACGGGTCAGCTCCTGCCAAGGTGGAGAAGGCATCGGCCTCTGTGGTGAGAGCCAAGTGATGGCTGGGGTAGATGCCGGAATGGGCTACATACCAGTAATGCTGCCACATTAAGTCCTCGTACCTTTGACACAACTTGCACTGAAGCCTCTCCTCACCTGAGGAGGATGAGGATGAGGATGAAGAGTAGCGGTGGTGCCGCTTCCCCAAGTGTGGAGAGCACGAGTGTCGATGTTGACACTGGCTGCTTGACTCAGGGGATGGAGAGCAGGACCTTGTCCTCGACTGTCTGTGGGGGGCAGATGGTGGGCTTTGGGAGTGGGCCAGTGAATGCCGAAGAAACTCCAGGTCCAGAGTCTCCCAAGGGAGGGGTGGTGGATCAGCTGACTGATTCATCCCCCCCCCCCAGTCAAAGGCAGGACTGGAGTCTTGGATAAAGAAGTTGTCGGCCTCTTTGGGAGACAACGGGTCGACCAGCTCAAGAAAAATCTCAGCCGGAATATCGACCTGCGTCTTGACCAACTGGCTCGATGGGGAGACCGTGGGGCTGGCAGCCTGGCCAGAGGCATCAACCGAAATTAGAACCTCCAGAGAGGCACGGGAATCGGAGGCCTGAGAGTGCTCCTGATTGACAGAGAGACAGTTTCTTGGTCTCCTTTTTAGACTTCGATTTGTGCTTGGAGGAGGGACCCTGCCTTAGAGAGGGAAGGGCCTGGCACAAATTTTTGAATGCCCCTGTGAAGGAGGCACCTAAGGAGAGCAGCAAAAAGGCCGAAGCTGAGGAAGCCTGAGCAGCAGCCTGAGCTGCGGCCTCAAATGCTGTAAGTTTGGTGGACCCCGCAGTTGCAGAGACCACCTGACTGGCATCCTTGGATTTGACCAGCAGATCCAGACCGTCCGGATGAGCCTAAAGCAGGTGGGCATGACAATCCTCCATAGTGGATGGGTGAAAAGTGCGCAAATGCTGTGGGCCTGGGGATCATGCTCATGCCCCAGACAGTACAAGCAAATGGTGTGTGGATCAGTCTGGGACATCGTCTGCCTGCAGGCACATTTCCAGAAATCCGGAACAGGCTCTGCGTCGTCCATGTCGACAGCGAGAAGAAAGAAGTCTGAAGACTTAAGTTATTATTGAAATTCCAAGAAATAAAGCAAAGGGCCTCTTCAGTGCGAGAGCGGTAAGGAGGGAACCTTCTTCCAGAGGAAATGAAGATCTGACGTCATGGGGCGATGCCAAGGGAGTTACCACCCGGGTGGGTGGGAGGAGCTAGCTTGAAGATGTTCCAGCAAGCCTTAAAGGACACTGCCAGAAGTGTGGATACAGTAAGTACACCATATCCACGTCCCTAGAAAATGCTTTCCACAGCAGAAAAAACAGCATGCAACTCGCGGCCGGCTCAAAAAAAGCCAAAGAAAGTCCCTCCCCACCCACACAAAGTTTAGGTCCCAAGGCAGAACTGGAATGCAAATGGGAGCCATCAAGTGAAGAATGCCTTTCAGGAACATACGGGACACTTCCAGTGGTGTCACCATACAGCCATCAATATGCACATGGAAGGCAGAAATGGCCGAAAAGTGCACTTTAACAGAGGAGTACTTTAGATCAAAGTCTGAGGAGGATAGCAAGTACGCCAGAATCTGATTCACTGGCCAAGTGAAAGGATCCAAGTGCTGGGAAGCATCCCATAGAGCAAAGCTCCGCCACTGCAGGGGATAAATGAACCTGGTGCATGGCTTTCTAGCAGCCACCAGGATATCAGTAACCTTGGGAGACACCTCAAATCTAACCATGGCTATGTCTTCAGGAGCCAGGTGGGAAGATGCAAAGATGTGAGGTTCGGATGTACCAGGGTGCCCCACTCCTGGGACAGCAAGTCTGAGCACAGAGGTAGGGGTACTGGAGGATCCACTGCTAGCTGTTTCAGTACAGGGAACCACAGCTGATGAGGTCAGGGGGGACAATGATTATCGCAGTGGACCCTTCCATCTGGAGCCTGATCAGGAACCTCTGGAGTAGAGGAAAGGGAGGGAAGGTGTAAAGGAAACTCCTTTCCCAATATAGAGACAACACATCTCGCCAGAAGACTCCAGGCTTTGGAATGAGGGAGCAGAAAAATGGCGAGTTTGTGGTGTGTGGGGACACGAAAAGGTCCAACTCTGGAGGACCCCATCTGTCAAACAGGTCTTCTATGACTGAGGTCAGCAGTTCCCACTTGTGTGTCTTGGACTGTGACTGGCTTAGCTTTGCCACCAGGGGCATGGACAGCCAACAGTTCTAGAGCCCAGTACCAGACCCTCATTGCGTCCCCGCCCCTCCCCCATCCCCATCCCCATGCTTGTTGTAGTAAACAACTCCAATGTTGTCCGGCTGTGCAAGCAAAAGGCCTGGGGACAGCTGGGACTGGAAGGCCTGAGGAGCACACAGAACCACTGCATTTCCAGGAAGCTGATGAGGAGAGTCACCTACACACTGGATCATGTCCCTTGCATTTGGTAGAGCCCCCCAACTCAACCACGAAGCATCTATGGTGAGAAAGTGCTGAGGGAAGGAAAGAGGAATGGAACCCCTATTAGCAGGTTGCTAGGTTCCATCCACCAGAGAAGCACCTTTTTTTTTTCATTTGTTATTTTCTTCACCAGAGAGGAGAATAGAACCTGCTGTTCCTGGTTGACAGAGCACAGATCCCATTGAACCCTCAGCGTCCACAGGGGTGCCCTCATGGGCAGTCTGGCAAGAAATACTAAGGAGCAACAGCCATCTGGCCCAAGCACTGAAGGAAGGGTCCAGCTGAAAACATCTGCTGAGACAAGGGGGAGGGGGGCATAAGCCATCAAGCAACCACCCTGTCCTGAGGTATGAAGTCATACCCTGATCCATGCCCAGCACCACCCCATCAGCTGTAGGCAAAGGTCAGGGGTGAGTGACAGGGAGACCCAGGCATAAAGCAATTGTTTGGAATGCACCAGGGTCTAGCTTAGGTACTTATGGGAATGTGCTTTGAACAGCCAGTTAGCCAGGGAAGGGAAGATCCAGATTACTTCCCTCCTGAAAGCTGTTGCCACCACTGCCAAGTGTTTGATGAGACCCCTTGTCACCTAAGACAAGCCAAAGGGCAAAGCCTGAAACTGGCACAGCTCCCCCAGTGAACTGCACAGCGAGGTACTTTCCGTGATACATGCCCCTCAAAAGAGAGGAAAGCTCCCTGCCTGGCACCCCCTGGGTAGGGGAAGGGAGGCAGAAGACCCTGCAGAGTTCTGGAGGGGCCTCGAAAGCCACAGTGAGTGTGTTTTAGTAGCAGGGAAAGAGGTGGTAGCAGCCACGGTTCCTGTGATATTCTAGAACAGTGCGGGAGAACCCAGCAGGGTAAGACAGCAAACTTCTGGCTACAGCCAGGGGGGATACTCTGCCCCCCCCACTGTATATAGGCAAGGTGGCATCTGGAGAGACAGAATGGCACTGCAGAACCATTGGGAAATAAAGAGGGGGGATGGAGCACCCAGTTAAAGGAAGCCTCTAAGAGCTGGTGTCCTAGCCCCCATCCCTTAGAGATTATGGGACACAGATCAAGACCCTGCCAGTGGCATGAATGGCCAGAAGCACCTTGCTGCAGCACAGCAGAAACCCCTTACAAATGGCAGCGGAGGATGGGCACCCAACATCTTCAGAAAGAATCTTAAGGGACACCAACCCAGAGAACCAGGGAGAAAGTGGGGGTGCAGAGCAAAAGCCTTCTGGCCAGATATCACCCATGGCCCGGTGTTGCTCCTGGTGGAACAGAGCAAGGCCGAGAAGATGCATCCTAGCACTCTGCACTGGAAAGGGGGAAGGGAGCCCTTGTAGCATTATGTAGGGGGCATCCCGGGGGCCGGTCAGGACCCAGCCATCAAAAGACCACAAGGTCCCCTAGGGTGATTGACCAGAGAGGCTATCCCTGAACACTGGCCCGCTGCAGGCCAAACACTGGCCCAGATCACGCTCCCACCAGGGACTGAGAACCTGGTAGAGGAGCAGTGGAGAAGTGAAGGTGGGGAGGCAGGAGAAGCCTGGGCACCTCTCAGAACGACCAATGATGCCGATATCCCATGTGGGCAGCCCAGGGGAACTCCCAGCTGAAGCTGTCGCCACAGACTGGGTACGATAAGCAGTCTCTGCGGACCGCTTAAAGGCAGTAATCCTTCCTGGTTGCCATCGAACACAGGACGATGGTCTAAGGGAGTGGGGGGGATGGCAGGACGCTCCCCATATAGGTCCCTCTAGCCCACTCTAGATCCCTCCTGGCCGGGGGCACACTACCGCTTTGAGCCCTGACTGGGCACTCCACTGCCAGCAGCGTGGCTCTCAACTAGCTGCTGCCACTCAACTCCTCGCTCCGCAGGCTGCCCCTCCTGAAGCCACCAGCAGCCCACCGTAGGCACCAGCAACCTGCCCAGAAGAAAAGATCCCTCCTGGTCGGGTGCACACTGCTACTTCAAGCCTCGACCGGGCGCTCCACTGCTGGCAACGCGGCTCTCAATTAGCAGCCACTGCTCAACTTCTCACTCTGCATGGTGCCCCTCCTGAAGCCACCAACAGCTCACCGAAAGGCACCAGCAACCCGCCCAAAAGGAAAGATCCCTCCTAGCCGGACACACACTGCCGCTTCGAGCCTTGACTGGGTGCTCCACAGCCAGTGGTGCGGCTCTCAACTAGTAGCCACCACTTGACTCCTCACTCTGTAGGCTACCCCTCCTGAAGCCGCCAGTAGCCCGCCAAAGGCACCAGCAACCTGCCCAGAAGAAATTTCCACCGGTGCTTGCACCGGCCCCCTTCCTGCTCTATCTGGGCACTTACTTATATAGCTACTTTATGTCACATGACTACCAAGTTAAAGTTTAAACAAAGTGTGGACTTTCTCATTTGCAAGTTATACTCTTTCACCACTACAGGGCTTCTACAGCCAAATTACCTCTTATAACTTACTTGCACTGCCCAAACCTTACCTACTTTGCCTCTCTCAATCCTGTCATGTTTTGTTCGAGGCCTCCTAACACTTGCTGTAATACTCTTTAGCCAAACCTTTTCTACCAATAGGTCTAACCTACTCAACTACACCACAATGTCCTCACTCCACATGGTGCTCCTCCTGGTCCCCCCAATGCCACTGTATAGGTCATTAGTTAGACCGCACCTGGGGTACTGTGTGCAGTACTGGCACCCATATCTGAAGAGGGACATTAAGTTACTGGAGGGGGTGCAGTGCAGGGTGACAAAGATGATCAAGGGGCTGGGGGACCTGCCATATAAGAGGAGGCTCAGGGAGTTGAACATGTACTTACTAGACGAGAGGGGGGACGGAGGGACATGATTGAAACCTTTAAGTGCATGAAAGGAATAAACAAGACAGCTACAGAGGGGCTGTTCAAAGTAAGGTAGGAGCTACTGGGGCCATGATATGAGGCTGGAGGGGAGGAAGGTTCAGGAGGGAGATGAGGAGACACTTTTACAGAGAGGGTGGTAGCTGGGTGGAATGCGCTACTGGCAGAAGTGGTATCCAGTAGAACAGTGGACTGCTTCAAAAGAGGCTGGGACAGGGCAAGGGGAGGGTCAATGGAGAGGGAGGGGCAGCTGCAAAATAAGGGTTGCTAGTTGCACATTCGAGCAGACTTGATAGACCTCTAGGCCTTTATCTGCTGGCAAATTTTGTATGTTCATACAGAACATATATGCTATCCTGTGGGATCGTCCTAACATTGCTAACAGCGCCGAGCATAATTAGTGAGAGGTCACTCCCATCTACCCTCTATCCAAATGATAGGAATATACTTTGTACCTATTGCACTATTAACTCAGTGAACAACTGGTGCTCTTTAACTTCACATTCAATATGTTATTTGCCAACACCTTTCTGGAGGCAGTCACCCCAAGGGCATACCTCTTGTCAATTCCCCCCGGCGCCTCTTCCATGTACTACCATAATGCAGGGATCACGTAAATTGTGGCCCACATGGAGTAGGAAACGACATAGCAGCAACAAGCAGCTAAAAGAATATCTTAGAAGGCTGATATTGTTGCTATTACTGCTCTCTGATAATATACATCCTAACCCTGGCCCACCACAAAACCAGCAAACTACAGTAAGGAAAACAGGGGCGCTTATGCTCGCATCCATCAACATCTGCAGCCTTCTCTCCAAATTGGACAATCTACAAGTCTGGGTTATGCAGCATAACCCAGAAATACTCTATAGTCGAAACCTGGCTCTCACCCAAGATCCCTGATGACGCTATCTCAGTATCGGGTCACAGTATTTTCAGACAGGATAGGCTCACCAAAAGAGGTGGTGGTGGTGCCTTATACCCAAGAGACACATTGCTGGGACACGTCCTGCCTTTGTCCAATACTGATAAAAATGTTCAGGTGCTTGCAATCAAAGCACTGTTTGGGGCTCACAATAAAGCCCTTCTTGTGATATCAGCCTATATTCCACCCAAGCGGAGTGCTACTGGGCTAAGCTCAATCATGGACTGCACATGCAGCTTACGTCAAAATTCTGAAATTATATTGATGGGAGACTTCAATATCAGCTGGCTCTCCCCTGAGGCAAGCACCTACAAGGATGCTATCTCTTCTGTCCACTTCACCCAGCTGGTTGATTCCCCTACTAGAATGGACTACAGGACAGGGTCTAGTACCTTAATTGACTGGGTGCTCTCGAACCGGCCAGAGCACATCTCCAATACCGCGGTCCTCCCTGGTGCTGTCAGTGACCATTCTCCTATATTGTGTAAATGGTCAAATAAATTTATCAAGCTGCCTGCCAGAATCATTACATGTAGAGTTTTAATGCATGGCCACCTTGAACAACTCAAATATGACCTTCAACAGCAAGACTGGTCACAAATTAACTGCACCAGTGATGTCGACACTGTGCTTGAATGCTTCGTCAATCAGTTCAATGCAGCCTGTGACATTCATGCCCCAATCAAAAAGCGGAAAGTCAAGGGCCCCCTGCAACCCTTGGATAATGCCAAATCTCATCAACCTCATGGAAACCAGAGATCACTTTGGGTATAGGACTTGGGCCATGGGTAGACAAGTTAATATCCTGGGCTACAAGAAAGCAAGAAACGAATGTACCAGAGCTATCCACTCCAAAAAAAAAAGTATCTACAAGGCTGCCCTCTCCAGCTCCTGGACAGATGGTAGGAAGTTCTGGAGCAACATGAAGGATGTCACAGGGAAGGACCCCAAAATGGCTCCGTCATATTGATGGTGCCATTACACTAGACCCACAAATCATCGCAAACACATTTAATAATGTTTTCATGTACTTTAGTAGTGCCCCCCCTCCCCGACACCACCTCAATCAATAACTTTGGGAAACTGGACCAGCCTTGTGATCATCCGCCCTTCTACTTCAAAGTCGCCACGGAACACAAAGCGAGAAAGTACATTAGTAAGGTACTTGAGAAATCAAGATCTAGTGGGGACACACTTAATCTTAAACTCATTGCCCTCACCTTGGATGAAATCCTGTCACTGCTCACCAAGATAATTGCCCTCTCTCTCATGTTATCACAATTCCCTCATAAGTGGAAAGCCACCTTAGTTACCCTTGTCCATAAAAGTGACAGGGCACAACATGGGAATTACAGACCCATCTCCATTCTCCCTCCCCTCTCAAAAGCCCTCGAGTGAATGGTGGCAGATCAACTGGTCGAATACCTGGATAAACACCAGATACAATGTCTCCAACAACATGGGTTCAGGAAAGGGCATAGCACCACCTTGGCTCTACTGGAATTCATAGGCTTTATCAATAACTCACTCGATCAAGGACACCTGGTTGAAGCAGCATACATAGATCTGTCAAAAGCCTTTGACATGATTACTCATGACTTATTGATCAGCTCTCTGGCACAGGGCTATCTAAGGATACCACAGATTGGTCTAAAGGCTACCTGTTTAACCGGTCACAAGTTAAAACTGGTGATGTTCTCTCTTCTCTGAGAGAAGAAATGTTCGCTCAGGTGTTCCACAAGGGTCCATTCTGGGTCCTCTCTTGTTTAGCATCTTCTTAAACTCCCAACCTCTTGCCAAGAACATATCCTACTCTATGCAGATGATGCTATCTACTCTAGTAATCCTGACCCCAAACTTCTAGAGGACCAATTGCGGCACAGCTTTGCCAGCGTGGAAAAATGTTTCAGTGACCACAAGCTCATTCTAAACTATAAAAAGACAAAAATTATGGTCTTCAATAGCACCTAAAGCAAGCATAAAACTTACCCATTGACAATCATTAACAATGCAGGCTCACCCTTGGAGCTAATACAGCACTTCAGATACTTGGGGGCAACGAATGACAGCAAGCTGTCATATGCTCACCACATAGAAAATATTGCCAAATCTGTCAATATTCAACTTGGACTCCTTTATAGGCACAAACAAAGCCTAACCCTGGAAGCCCTAAACTTGGCTATACACAGCTCTGTCCTTTCCCTGGTATATTATGGTCTGATTATATATGGTTCTGCCACCAACACGTCCCTCCGACATATCTCAGTAGTGCTCAACAAAGCCTACAGGCTCCTCACTGCAGCCGCACACCTTACGCATACCTGTGACCTCTATGTTCAGGCAAACTGGCTCCAATTAAAAAGTAAAATCACCTACCAAATTTGCCTATTGGCAAAAAAGGTTAGCCTAGGTCTCATGTCCCCGGGGGTTCAGACTCCTTAGCCCATACAGCAACCCCCGAACTAGAGGCTCAGACAACCAGATCTTTCTGATCCCCCGCTGCTGCACTTCCTTAGGACAAAGATCATTTGCCTATCGAACCCCGTTCTGGCTTAACTCTTTACCACACGAAGTCTCCTCTATAAACCACATCAGGCTCGTTCAAACATGTATTCCGATATCACCTTGTAGCTAATGTCTGCTGCAAAAGCTTCCATTAATATATGCGGACTGCCTTCTCATCATCTCCTATCAGCACTTAGTTACTGCCCACTGTGCTTGCACTTACCCCCCGATTGTGTATACTTACCCTCTCTAACCACCAATCTCCCCCACCCACTTCTACACCTTGCCTCCTTCCTTCCCCCTCTTTTCCTCACTTCCTACCCCCTACTCTAACTCTACTCCCTCCTCCTACTTTAAATCCTTCTTGGACAAGGCCTCTTGGGCTGATCTTATGGTTATGTTGTGTTCTGTCTGACAAACTTGTATATTACCTAATTGTCTGGCACACATTGTACAACGCCACTCCATTATGTTACTCTTGTGATATTATCTGTTCATCATTGTAACTTGTCTAGTTTTACTGACATGGAACCTATGTAAGAGAGCGGTTAGCTCAAAGGTGTTTTAATCTGAGATCTAAATAAACAAACACTGGCCAGAATGGGCCATGAAAATGGCGAGGACCGAATAGCCCAATTTCAGCCCAGAGGAAGAGAAAAGTTGTGGACAGCCAGAAGACCAGAGGGGCAACTTAGGAAAGAAAAGTCATCTAGAACTCCTATTGAATACTGGGTCCGCACCACTTAGGAACTGCGGATATTCTGTAGGCAAAGGGTTGGGGGCATCCCGTGCCGAAAAAGGCTCTCCAAAAAGGCTCTTAAATGATGCTGTCCAAAGCATTTACTAGAACGGTGACAGCGTGGGCCCAGAGATCTGAATCGGACCACCAAGTGCGGCCAAGGCCCCAGATGGAGGAGGCAAAGAAAGACACGACTATCGGGGGGGCGGTCAGGCTGACTGTCAATGAGCGACATGGGAGGGCAGGGGGATCCTAGGAGGCCTGGTGTCATACCAGAGCCTGGCTCATGCGAGCCTGCAAAAGGGCCATTTAACCCCCACAAAGTGAAGGAAATCACACGGAGCCTGGGGGAGGCATATGGCATCACCAGCTACATGCTGAGGACAGCCTTGACTGACCAAGGCCAAATCCTGTGAGAATCCCGGCCATCAAGGCTACGAGGTGGGGATGGGCAGAATGGGACAGCAACAGCGCTGGGCCCAGTGATCTGAATCAGACCACCAAGCACGTCCAAGGCCCCAGACAGGGGAGGCACAGAAAAGTACCACCAACAGGAGGGTCTGCCAGCCATCGCCAAGCGACAGGGAGGGCAGGGTAGTGAAGAGGGGATACTAGGAGCCCTGTCACATCAGAACCAGGCCCAAGCAAGCCTGGGAAAAAGCCCTCT
Source organism: Neoceratodus forsteri (assembly GCA_016271365.2). Taxonomy (NCBI): domain Eukaryota; kingdom Metazoa; phylum Chordata; order Ceratodontiformes; family Ceratodontidae; genus Neoceratodus; species Neoceratodus forsteri. The sequence goes on along the minus strand of CM028138.1, from coordinate 275,035,282 downwards.
AACCCCTGCAAAGCAGAGGAAGGCAAACAGAGCCAGAAGAGGCACAGCTGGGGGAGCCACTGGAAACATGTTGTGGACAGTTTTGACAGATGAAGGCCAAATCCCAGCAGATCCCCAGCCATCAAGGCTACGAAGGGGGTGGGCAGAATGGGAGAGGCAGCGGCGTCACCATCCTGGAGGCTGGATCAGCAGGGTAGGCACGGGGTGCCATCGCTGAGGGCCAGCCTAGACTGGCTAAAAGCAGAGGACCAAAAGCAGGGCCAGGGGCAGGAAGGACAGAAGAGGTCAAAGCATCACCATCCCTGGGGGGGGGGGTTCTGCCGGAACGGGACCCCAGATGTTTGTAGAGAAGAACTCAGGCAGCCTTCTGAGACCAGAAGACCCAAACAGTAGTCTGGCGACCTGGAGGGTGTCTTCCTGCACCCCCCGGACAAGATGATCCTGCTCCCAGGCAGAACATCTAGATCTGCAGTCCGAACAGTAGGCTAAAGCTCCAAAGGCTTGCGCTGGAAGGCCCGCCTCCCCAATGTTACTAAAAGTAGGAGTCAACAGAGGGGAGTAGATTTTTTTTTTTTTTAAATACAGTTATGTAAGAACTTACCGTAACAGTAGATCTTTGAGAAGAGCTCTTGCAGCAGGTAATAACCATTAGGACTATGGTGCCAGGCACTAGGACCCCACAGAAAAATTTTGTCTAGCAATCCAAGGTGGGGGACCACCCACCCCAACGTCGGCCCTGCCCCTGACATCTCCAACGGTATAAAGGGACAGTCCCCTGGCACCACCTCAGTTTGCCCACTGAAGACCCAGCTAGCATAAAGGATGGGGAACTGAGGAGGATCTAACATCCCCCAGAGGGAGGAAAAATTATGTAACCATGGAGGAAGGTGGGAAGGAAAGCATACCTGCTGCAAGACCTCTTCTCAAAGATCTACTGTTACATGAAGTTCTTGCATAACTGTACTATCTCACTTTGAGATAGAGCTCTTGCAGCAGGTAATAACCATTAGGACAGAGTCCCAAGCAGTGCAAGGACATAATCCATGTCAGACGGGCAGTGGTTACAGACAAACAAAACCACCGGCGCTCTTAAGAGAGCAGTCCCTGGAGGACAGCAAGGCCAAAGCCCACCCTCCTTCAGGAAACAATGTCCAAACTGTAGTGAAGGTATGGATGGAACTCCAAGTGGCAGCTGCACAGAGATTGGCTGCTGAGACATTTTGTAGGGATGCAAAGGAAGTGGCAACACCCCTAGTGCAGTGACCTTTAACCAGTCCTAGTAAAGGTTTGTCGTATTGTTTTTTTTTTACTGTTTCTGCACTCCTGCTGGAGGAACTCTCTCCAGCAGCCACCTAACCTGCTCTCTAACTCCCGCTGTGACAGCCTCAGCTACTTCCCTCACTCTGACCAGCTACACCTCCAGATCTGAACCCCCATGGGGAAGGGCCACCCTATCCTTCCAGGGCACTCTACCTACAGTATAGAGTGCCAGTTGGAGTGTCAGCCATGGGGACAGTGAGGTGCCCAGCACTGGGAGTGTGGTGCAAGTGGTGGTGCCATCGCCTATCCTCCAAAGAGTTTTTTTTTCCATTTTTCCATTTTCCCCAGAGCTCAGATGTGCAATGGCGTCCAGGCACTAATGCCGATGCCTGCCGCAGCTCTACCCCTCGTTATGCATGACAATGTAATCTTGGCTTCCTCCGGCCAGTGCCAAAGGTCGTGCTTGTGTGACGCAGCCCCTAGAGCCCACCCTGGGAAGAGAGAGCAGTCCTCCAGATGCTCAGTCTCTTCCCTCCCCTGCCGACCCCCAGCAGCCCAAGTCCGTTTCCGAACCCGAGTTGCTGGCATGGCCTGAGGTGTGGCATCCAGCGCCTCAACCCTCAGCACCACGGGGCCAGCGGTTTGTCGTATTTTTGTTAGCAGAAAACTATACAATTGACTAATCATTTGGACAATGTCTGCTTAGTCACTGGTGCCCCTAACATTGCCTGGGCAAAAGACACAAACAACTGGTATGTCTGCCTAGAAGACCAAGTACGGTCTACATAAAAATGAAGAACTCTGAACATCCAGAGTATGCAACAAGGCTTCTCCTTTATTTGAGTACTCTGGGTAATAAACTGGGAGATGAATGTCCTGGTTAAGAGTGAACTCTGACACCACTTTGGGGAGAAACTTAGTATTAGAATTCAGGGAAACCCTGTCCCTGTGGAAGATCAAATAAGGCTCTTTACACATCAGAGCCTGAAGCTCAGAAATCCTCTGGGCTGAAGTAATAGCAACTAAAAGCAATACTTTCCAAGACAGGAAGCATAGCTTGCACATTGCGGCTGTCTCAAAAGGAGGCAACTTCAGTTTTTCTATCATGAATAGAAGGTCCCATGGGGGGATAGGGTCCTGCATGGGTAGCTTAATGTGCATAATACCACGCAGAAAGGTGCGGGACATGTCCATTTACACCAGGGTCCTGCCATCCATTGGTACATAATAGGCTGACAGTGCAGAAAGGTCTACCTTTATGGACAAATAGCCAAGTCCCGCATCAGACAGGGAAAGGAGATACTCCAGGACTGAATTCACTGGACAGATGAATGGATCCAAGTAATGGGATGAAGCCCATAGGCAGAGACGCTTCCATTTCATGGCATATATGGCCCTGGTCGTAGGTTTCCTCGCAGCCTCTAGGACCTCTGCTACCCTTGTGGACACCCCATAGGAGCCATGCATGCAGGTGCAAAGACTTGAGATTCGGGTGTATCAAGGTACCTCGCTCCTGGGAGATCAAGCGAGGAGACAAAGGTAGAGGAATTGGAGGCTCCATTGCTAATTGTTGGAGCAACGGGAACCAAATCTGTTGAGGCCAAAATGGCGCTTTGAGAATCTTGCCAGCTCGTTCCACTTGTAGCTTTAACAGCACTCTCTGAAGCAGCGGGTAGGGAGGGAAGGCATAAAGGAACCTCTCTGTCCAAGAAAGGGACGTGTCTCACCAAAAAACACCAGGCCCTGGATCTAGCAAGCAGAAATTTGGCAGTTTGGCGTGGAGTGGGAATGCAAAGAGGTCCAGTTCTGGAAGTCCCCATCTTTCGAAGAGGTCATCTACTACATCCTGTAGCAGCTCCCATTTGTGAGTCTGAGCTCGAGAGTGGCTTAGACTGTTGGCTAGGGTGTTTTGTACTAACGGAACATAAACCACTGTGAGTTCCTGGTTGTGCTCCACTGTCAAGTACCAGGCTCTCATGGTTTCTCTGCAAAGGGGATAAAAGTGTGTGCCCCCTTGCTTGTTGATGTAGAAGATCACTGGCATGTTGTCTGTCTGGATCAGTAGGGGACCTGGAAGAACTACAGTCTGGAACACCTGTAGGGCCATACAGAATGGCTCTCATCTCCAGCACACTGATGTGGAGGTTGCATTCCAAAGAAGTCTATGTCCCTCTTGTCTGATGGCCTTTGAAATGTGTGCCCCACCCTAGTCCCAAAGCATCCACTGTCAGGATCTGCTGAGGACTGGGACTTTGAAAGGGAGCCCCAGACTCTAGCTGGAAGGGGGTGAGCCACCACTCCAAATTCTGATGCACTGCCTTGGAGAGCCGGACTGGCTGCTAGAGATCATCCAAATGTTGGTCCCATTGTACCCTGATGTTCCACTGGAGAACCCTCATGTGTAGACGAGCTAAGGGTACTGTCACAATGGCGGCTGCCATATGGCCTAGCAGTTGTAGGACCATTCTGGCTGGAGTCTGATTTGTGGAAATGACCCTCCAAGCCATTGCTCTTAGTCAGTCTGCCCTGTCTGAGGGGAGAAAGATTCTTTCCTGGACAGTGTCCAAGACCACCCCTATATATTGTAATCTCCGACTGGGCCAGGGGGATGACTTGGGAAGATTCAAGGTGACCCCCAGGTCTTGGAACAGTTAGGTGTTTTCCAGTGTGTGATGCAGCTGTTTCCTTGTGGGAGCTGTCAGGAGCCAGTCATCGAGGTAGGGGTAGATGTAATGTCCCTGCCTCCTGACAGCTGCTGCCACTACTGCCAGGCACTTGGTGAACACCCAAGGTGCCAAGGAAAGACTGAACAACAGCGCTCGGAACTGGTAGTGCTCTCCTTGGAAGGAGAAGCGGAGGTATTTCCTGTGGGATGGCAGGATTCTGATGTGCATGTAGGCATCCTGCATGTCCAGGGAGCAGAGCCAGTCTTCTTGAAGCATGGGCAGGAATCCTGGCAGTCTCACCATCCTAAACCTTTTGTGTTCGATGAAACTGTGCAGCTGACAGATCCAGGATGGGACGATGGTCCTGTCTTTTTTGAGACTAGGAAGACATGGCAGTAATACCCTCTTCCTCTGAATTGGTGGGACTGCCTGAATCACCTTTTTGCTCAGGAGGGCTTGGATTACAGCCTAGATGAGCAATGGGTGGGGATCAGTGGGTTGTCGAGGAATTTGAGTGAACTCTAGTGCGTAACCCCTTTCTATAATCTGAAGAATCCACTGATCTGCAGTGATATTGGACCAACCTCTGAGGTAAAGGGAGAATTGCCCTCCTACTGCCTCCCCCTGTAGCTCCATGGGAGGAGGGGGCAAGCAGGGAGTCATGCAGAGATTGTTGGAGTGGGCAAGGAAGCTCCAGCGTTTTTGACATTCTTAGGTCCCTGTGTCCCTAAAGACAGAGGGAGTGCCTTTTCTCTTGTAACCCCTCTTTGCTGTTGTCATCTACCTGCTGGCCTTGATGCCTGTGAAAGGAATGATGCCTGGATTGGGTTGGCTTGGACTTACACATTTTGTGGACCTCAGAAAAGTACAGTTATGCAAGAATTTACTGTAACAGTAGATCTTCGAGAACAGCTCTTGCAGCAGGCTACACTATAAGGACTGAAGCCGGCAGGCAGCAGGACCCCACAGAAAACTTCTAGTTAGCTATATACAGTGGGGGACCTCCCCCGACGTCGGCCCTGCCTCCAACGTCAGATACATCATAAAAGGGGCAGTTCCCCAGCATACCTCTGTTCTCCTGCCAGAGACTCCCAGTGTAAAGATGTGATTCAGAAGGGGAGACCAAGGATCCTCTTCCAGAAGGTGGTTAATAATTCTGATGTGTTCGAGACACTATGAAGTAGAACCAACCTCCTGAGGGGAAGGTGGGAGGGAAACTACCTGCTGCAAGAGCTGTTCTTGAAGATCTACTGTTACGGCAAGTTCTTACGTAACTGTACTATCTTGCTTAGAGATACAGCTCTTGCAGCAGATTACACCATAAGAACAGGTTCTCAGCTGTAACAGTAGTTCTAGGAGTGGTATATGTTGTTCATCCACACTGTTTGGCATAGTCCCCTTAAACTTTAAATCTGCCGGAAGTCTCAAAGCTGGCTCCTCCCTCCCACCCACGTGGTATATGCCTCAGCTCCACCCCATGATGCCAGATCTTAGCCCACTGGAAGCCAGGTTGTGCGTCCGCAGCCAGGGAGGTTGGGTGGGTCCATGTGGATGAACACGATAATACTCCTAGAACTATTGTTACAGGTGAGTAAGAAACAGGTTACTCACCTGTAACAGTAGTTCTAGGAGGGATATGTTGTTCATCCACAGTTCTATGCCATGTCCCTTTCCCCTTTAAATCTTGCCAGAAAGTCTTCAAGTTGGCTCCTCCCACCCACCCGGTGGTAAATACCTCAGCTCCACCCCATGATGCAGATCTTAGCCCACTGGAAGCAAGGTTGTGTGCCTAGAGCCGGGCTGGAGGGTAAGGCAGGGATGAACAACACATACCACTCCTAGAACTACTGTTACAGGTGAGTAACCTGTTCTTCTAGGAGCGTGGATATGTTGTTCAGCCACACTTCTTGGCAGACTCCAAGCAGTTTTCTGGGAGAAGGGAGGCAAGGTGCACACACCTTATTTAGGAAATAAATATTGGAGAACCGAGGTCCCAAAACCTGCATCCCGGCGTGACTCAAGGTCGATGTGGTAGTGGGTAATGAAGGTGTTTGCTGACTTCCAGGTAGCAGCCCAACAGATTTCCTGGATAGGGATGTCCCTGGAAGCAGCAGTATGGTGAATAGAATGAGCTCTCATCCTTCTGGGAGGCTCCTTGCCCACCAACTCATAGCACAGACCTATGCATGATGTAATCCATCTTGCTATGGTCCATTTGGCTGCAGGTCTGACAGAAGCTGCTTCAGCGTAGGTGAAACAGCTGTCGAACCTCTCCACGAATTTCCGCTGTCCTCTCCTTGTAATAGGAGAGAGCACGTCTCAGGTCCAAAGTATGGAGCCTGTACTCGGCGTCCAAGGTGTAATTAGGGTAGTATACCGGCAGAGTCAACACCTGGTTAAGGTGAAACTCAAACCACCTTCAGAAGGAATTTCAGGTGGGGGCGCAGGACAACTTTGTCCCTGTGAAAGACCAGATAAGGGGAGTCCACCGAAAGTGCCTGGAGCTCCCCTGTCCTGGCTGACATGATAACCACCAGGAAGGCTGTCTTCCATGACAAGTGTGAGAGCTCACACTTGTGCATGGGTTCGAATGGCTTGCCCATGAGTTTTGCCAAAACCAGAAGCAGATCCCATGGAGGTGGAGATTCATGCACCGGAGGGGATATGTGATCCAGGCCTTTGTAAAAGCACCCGACCACTGACTCCTGCGCCATTGTTGGCTGACCGGCCCACGCCCAGTAAGCAGAAATGGCTGCCAGGTGCACCCTAAGTGTCGAAGACTGTAGACCCCCTTTGGAGAGAGACCAAAGGTAGTCGAGAATGTTAGCCACAGAACAGGATAAGGGGTCCAGACCCTTACTCTGACACCAAATGGAAAATCTTTTCCATTTGAAGGCATGACATTTCCTGGTCGATTCCTTTCCAGATGCCTCCACCATGGTGTAGACATCTTCGGAAAGACCCGGAGCCTGGAACTCTAGCCACTCAGGTACCAGGCTGTGATGTGCATGGATTGAAGGTCCGGATGGAGGACCTTCCTCTGGTTGAGAGAAATCAGGTCTGGGCATGTGCAAAGCCGCTCCGGGGGCCTGCAGCTGAGGCTGAGGAGATCTGGATACCAGAACTGGTGCAGCCAGTCTGGGGCTACCAAAATCACCTTCGGCTTTTCCCTCCTCACCTTGAGTAACACCTTGTGGATCAGGGGAAATGGAGGGAAGGCATAGAGGAGGCCTGGGGTCCACGGCCTTGAGAATGCATCCCCCTGCAGTGAGCCCTGCTGACGGGGGCGGGCATGATACAGCCTCAGCTTGACGTTTTCCCTGGAGGCAAACAGGTCCACCATCGGTTTGCCCCAACGGGAGAACAGGTTGTAAGCTACCTCTGGATGGAGAGACCATTCGTGGGATGTCTGGCCTATGCAGCTGAGAGCATCTGCCAGCTGGTTCGTGGCTCCAGCCACATGGATGGCTAGGAGATCCGCCTCCAACCAGCTTACGAGGGTCCAGATGTGGAGCGCTTCCTTGCACAGCAGACCAGAGTGCATGCCACCATGTTTGTTGAGGTAGTACGTGGTCATGATATTGTCCTTCTGGACTTGAACCACTTGACCCCAAGGAGCGAAAGCCGACAGTGCCAGTCTGACTGCTCTGAGCTCCAGCAGGTTGATGTGGCATCGGGACTCCTCAGGGGTCCAGAACCCATGGGTCCTGCTGTTCCCCATGTGGGCTTCCCAGCCCATGAGAGAGGCATCGATCGTAAGAACGACTGTTGGCTCGGGCGGACAAATGGGATCTCTTCCTGCAACCTGTCTGGGGTGGTCCACCATTGGAGAGCGTCCCACATCTTGTGGGTTACAGTGATCAGCTGGTGAAATGACCATAACACCGAGTCCACTGGGTGGCCAGCTCCCACTGAAGGGGGCGCATGTGCAACCGGGCCCAATGGACCACAGAGGTGCACGCCGCTATGTAACACAGAAGGCACAGAAAGTCCCGGGCAGGGCGCAAGTGCCCAACCAGAAATGACTGAGCCAATGAGGAGAAAACCTCTTCCCTGTCCACCAGGAGCTGAGCTCTGGCTTGACAAGAGTCGAGCTCTGCCTCGATGAAGCCCATTGCCTGAGAAGGCATGAGTTCTGACTTGGCCTCGTTGATCAGGAGGCCGAGTTGGGAGCAGGTCTGAAGGGCCAGATCCCTGGACCTCTCCACCTCCTGTTGGGTGGAACCTGCCAGGAGCCAATCATCGGGTAAGGGTAGATTCTGACTCCTTGACACCGAAGATGGGCCGCCACCACTGCAATGCATTTGGTGAAGACCCATGGGGCCGATGACAGGCCGAATGGCATGGCTTGGAACTTGTACAGGGTCCCTTCGACCCTGAAGTGGAGGAACCGCTGATGGGATGGACGGATTGGGATGTGAAAGAACAGGTCCTGCAGATCCAGTGAACAGAACCACATTTCACTCCAAGGATGGTATGATCTGGGACAGTGACCGTCTGAAAGGTGCGAGACCTGAGAAACTGATTCAGGTCATGGAGATCTAGAATGGGGCGCCAACCTTCCAACCGCTTGGGCACCAGGAAGTACCTGGAGACAAAGCCTGGGTCTGCCACAGGAGCTACTGCCTTCTTGCGGATGAGCTGAGCTATGTCGTCTCGAAGAGCCAACTGGGTGCACGCGGAAATCCGTTCCTCCTGAGGGGCACGGGCTCGGCTGGGAGGGTACTGCTCGAACTCTAGAGGCAGTCCCTGGCTGACCACTTCGAGAACCCACCTGTCTGAAGTGATAGCAGACCAGGCAGAAAGGAAGTGGCGGAGCCGACCCCCCATGGGAGGGCCCAGAGCTGGCATGACGGAAATGGGAGTGGCAACCCCCATCCCGTCACTGGGCAGACTTGGAAGGGGATGCTCCAGGACCTGAGCCTCGGCCTCCTTTGCGGGCCTGTTGGGGTCCAGGCTTGGGCCGAGGGCACCAAGCTTGAGCCTGCTGCTGATGCTGGTACTGCTATCCTCCTTGATAGGAGGGCTGCCGGACCACAGAGGAAGAGTGCAGAAAAGGCTTCTTCTTCTGCTCGTTCTTGCCCAAAGAACCCTTGGCAGAAGTGGCGTCCAGGTGGCACTGGACTACACTATGCGCTGTAGGTGACCAGCCACTCCTGGACCGAACAAGTCGGTCCCCAGGAAAGGCATATCAGCTAACTTGTGCTGAATATCCGCCAGGAAGGAGGAAAGCCTCAGCCAAGCCCTGCGGTGATAGGCTACTGCAGCGGCCATCGAGCAGGCACAAGAATCCCTGATGTCCAGGGCCATCTGGAGCTGCTGTTTGGCAACAGCACGGCCCTGGTCATGGACCTGTTTGACCATGGTCTGCATGTCCGCAGGGAGATGAGGGAGGACTTCGTCTAATGACCCGAGAAGGGCATGGGAGAAGTGTGCCATGACAGCTGAGCTGGCCTGACGAAGGCCCAGAGAAGAGGCCGCATAGACCTTTTGGATAGTGTGGTCCATATTTTTGGACTCTTTGTCCGGGGGTCGGTCAGTGTTGGATGAACTACTGGTATGCCTGAACACAGAGGTGGTCACCAGGCTCTCAGCTAAAGGATGCTCTGTGAATCCTGCAAGGGACCCCCATGGGCACCGTATACTTGTGAGCCATGCGGGCAGACAGTGCTGGGCATGAGGCAGGGTACTGCCAAAGTTCAAGGGTCAGGCCAACAATGGCTTCAGCCACTGGAAAGGCCTCCGTTGGGGTATCCCCTCTGTTTAGAATATCTGAGAGGGCACTCCACCTTTTTCTGGATAGATTCCAGGGGCATTCCAGTAGAGTCGGAAATGAGACAGAAAATCCCTTGGAAGGAGGAAGAGCCTTCCTCCATCCCTGTGCCAACAGATGACTCATCATCCCCAGGATGAGAGTGGAGCCCGGTGACATCAGAGTCCGAAGAGTCGTGATACAGCAGTCTACCGCCTAAATCACCCTCGATCCACTGAGGGAGGTCCAGGGTGACTGTGACTGACAGACGTCGGGGAAGTCCAGTCGGTCCTCTTTCCGGGGAGCCCCTCCCATAGGCTGCTTAGGTGGCGGTTCCACCGGAATAGGTGGAGACACCAGAATAGGCCAAACCACTGGACGGGTACTTCGGTTCCGGAGGGGTCAGTTTCGGCCTGGGAGGCAAAAGCCAAGTAATGGCTGGGGTGGGCGGCAGAGCCGGCTTCTGCCCGATCAGGATTAGCAGTTGCCACATAAGGTCCTCATAGCGCCAGAGTTTCCACCAGAGCCTCTTCTCGTCCGAGGAGGATGAGGATGACCTGTGGCATCGCCTCTTCTTCAAGCGCTTATGGCTCTTCCTCAGTCGTTCGACCGAGGGGGTCCTGGACCTCGACAGAGATCAGGGATGCTGACTCAGTCGATCGGGAGACACTGGTGGAATCGGAGAAACCAGAGGGTCCAGAACCAGGTCCTTGATGGGGACACCAGCAGGCTGGGTCTCCTCATCAGGAATTACTAGGACTGGAGTCCTTTCTAAGGAGTCGTTGGCCACGGCCGGCGACAAAGTGTCGATCGGGTCGAGAATAATTTCGACCTCGTCAGCCACTTCCTTGGTCCCCTGGCCAGACGGAAGATCCATGAAGCTAGCAGCCGAGGAGGCGATCTCGACTGAGGTCGAGACCGCATGCTCTTGGGACTCGGACCTCTCTCGGTCCCAAGATCGTCTTCGTCAAAACGAAGACGAAGGTTCTTTTTCTCTCTTCTGAGAACGAGAAGAGTGCGAGGGTGCCTCACCCCGGGTGGGGAGGGACTGGCACAACTCTTTAAAAGAACCAGTAAAGGTGGAGCCTAGGTTGAGAGGCACAAAGAAGCTTCGATTGGCCAAAACGTGAGCGGCTTCCTTCTTGAATGCCTTCATGTGTTCCAGCTGCTCGGTGGAGCCCGCGGCCACGGAAACTGCCCACCTACCCTTCTTGGACTTTACTGGAGGGTTCCTTTTTTTCCAGTCTCCCCAGCTTCAGTCGTGCCTTGCGGTCGTCCAGGACGTTGGGATGGAAGGCCAAGCAATAACTGCAGGATGAGGTGTCATGGCTGACACCTAAGCAGTAGACACACGTGAGGGAGGGATCGGTACGAGACATCTTTTGGCTGCAGAGACACCAGCAAAATCCCAGGGAAGATTTTTCCTCCATGATCGATGCTGCAAAAGCGCGATCGCTAACTCTAATGAGTTTAAATTTTGGTAAAACTGATCATTTGAAAGCTAGGGCCTACAAAATTTGAGAGCACGAGGGAGGCAACCTGTATCTTCCAGTGGAAAGGAAGATCTGGCGTCATGGGGCGCAGCCAAGGTATATACCACCCGGGTGGGTGGGAGGAGCCAGCTTGAAGACTTCTGGCAGATTTAAAGTGGAAGGGGACTATGCCAAACAGTGTGGATGAACAACATATCCACGCTCCTAGAAGGACAGATTCCCAAGCAATAAGGGTGTTTCACTAACCCAGTCAGGAGGAGGATAGAATAGATCGAAGAAAGAGGGACCTCTCTGGACAAAAGTCCCTGGAGGACTGCCAGGCCAAAGCTCGCTCTATGCCTGGAGGCGATGTCCAAAGTGTAGTGTGTAACGAAAGTGTGCACTGAACTTCCAGTATCAGCCACGCAAATGGCGGATGTTGCCACGTTCTTTAATGCAGCGAAGGAGGTAGCCACCCCCCTCGTAGAATGGCCCTTAACCACTCACGGTAAGGGCTTGTTGCGTTTGATGACAAAAAACAATGCAGTTTACAAGCCACTTGGAGAGAGTTTGTTTCGATACGGGTGCACCCACCATTCTTTGAGTGAAAGGTAAAAACAGTTGGTTGGACTGTCTGAATGAACGGGTTCTAGCCAGGTAAAACCTCAAGATCCTGTGCACATCTAGACCGTGCAAAAGGGCTTCCCCCCCTGTTAGTATGGTTGGGGAAGCACACCTGAAGGTCAATGTCCTGGTTTAAGGTTAAGGCTGAAACCACCTTGGGAAGGAACTTAGGACTGGTCCTTAAGGACACCCTGTCCTTATAAAAAAATCCAGTAAGGCTCTCTACACATGAGTGCCTGGAGTTCGGAAATTCTCCTTGCTGAAGTAACAGCAACTAAACATAAACACCTTCCATGAGAGAAGGCGAAGCTCTCAATCCACAACTGGTTCAAAAGGAGGCAGCATAAGCTGCTCTAAAACAAAAAGAAGGAGCCCAAGGAGGAATTGGGTCCTTTATAGGTGTCTCAGATGCAAGACACCATGCAGAAAAATGCTGGAAGCCTCTAACTGGGCTAGTGAGCACTGACTAACCGGTGTGTGGTATGCCAAAATGGCACAGAGGTGTACTTTCAGAGAGGAATATGCCAATCCAGACTGGAAAAGGGATAGGAGGCAGTCCAAAATAGACTTCTCAGGGGATTGAGGTCATGAGCCTGAGCCCAGAGACAAAATCTCCACCAATTCAGAGTGTACGTGGCGTGAGTTGAAGGTTTCCTAGCTGCCACCAAGATGCTGGCAACCTCTTGTGAGGCTCCATGCCTAAGAATGGTCTACATCTTTAGGAGCCAGGCGTGCAGGTTCAGGGATTTGAGGTTCGGATGGACCAGAGAGCTAGCCTCCAGGGACAGCAAATGTGAGTTGACCGGTAAGGGAGGCTCCTGAGCCAGCTGGTGAAGCAGCGGAAACCAAATCTGCCAGGGCCAAAAGGGCGCTACCAAGATCATTGACGCTCAGTCTGATTGGAGCTTGAGAAGAACCCACTGGATCAAAGGGAAGGGCAGGAAAGCATACAGGAACCTGCCCGTTCAAGAGAGGGACAATGCGTCTCATCAGAAAACACCAGGCCCTGGATCTAGTGAGCAGAAATTGGGCAGTTTTGCGTTGTATGGGGATGTGAATAAGTAGACGTCTGGTATCCCCCATCGTAGGAACAGGTCCTCGACAACCTCTTGTAGCAATTCCCATTCATGAGCTCTGGCCTTTGACCGGCTCAAGAAATCCACGACAGTGTTGTCTACACCAGGAACATGCACTGCGGTAAGCGTGGCGCTGTGCTGTAGTGCCCAGTCCCACACCCGCTTTGCTTCTCTGCAAAGGGGGTAGGAGTGAGTACCTCTGTTTGTTGATGTAATACACCACTGAGGTGTTGTCTGTTTGAACACGTGATCCAGTGGGATCTCTGACTATAAGGCCTGTAAGGTATATAGGACCCCCCTCATCTCCAGAACATTGATGTGGAGGCGAGTCTCCAGGGGCAACCAGGTTCCCTAGGTCCTGGTTCCTTCCAGGTGAGCTCCCCAGCCAGACCCCAAAGCGTCTGTGGTGAGAGTCAGTGATGGTGCAGGCGTCACGAAGGGGACTTCCACGGAAAGATGTTCCCGGAACCAGCCACCACTGCAAGTCCTGAATGACTGGCCCTGTGAATCTGACTAGCTGGTCTATGTCATCCTGCCTCTGGTCCCATTGGGTTCTCAGCATCCACTGAACAACTCATGTGGAGGCGAGCGTGGGGAACCATGGCGATGGCAGCTGCCATATGTCTGAGCAGGCAAAGTATGGTCCGGGCGGGAACCAGGTTTTGTGCTGTGATAGTCCTCATCAGTGACCTGATGCGTTCCACTCTGTCCCCGAGCAGGAAAGCTCTCCCTTGACAGGTATCCAGAACTGCGCCAATGAACTCTAGTCTCTGCGAGGGAATGAGATATGACTTCTCTTGGTTGATGGTGATCCTTAGAGACTGGAAGAGGGAGCAGGTGTCATGAATGGCCTTCTCCGATGCTTCTGGGGAGGAGGCCATCAGGAGCCAGTCGTACAGAAAATGGCCTTGTCTCCGGAGGGCTGCTGCTACGATTGCTATGCATTTGGTAAAGATGCGTGGCACCAAAGATAGACCGAACAGGAGTGCTCGGAACTGGTAATAGCGTCCCAAAAACTCGAAGCACAGGAATTTACTGTGCAACTGGGTGATGGGAAGATGAAGATACGCATCCTGCACGTCCAGAGACGCTAGCCATGCACCTTGCTTGAGCATGGGAATGAGACTTGGAAGGGTGACCATGTGAAAGCGCTTGTACATCAGAGATGTTTACATCGCTGAGGTCTAGGAGTAAGTTCCCGGTTTTCTTTGATAAGCTGAAGAACCCACCGGTCAAAAGTGATCCTCTGCCACCCTGACAGGTGGTAAGCGACTCGACCCCTGACCCTCTCTTCCCTTTGATCCGGGGGGGGCAGGGGCCTGGAAGAAGTCATGCTGGGGCAGTGCTGGCTCCAGCAGCTTGGGTAGGCTTAGTGTGTCTCTGGCCCTGAACTCCAGAGAATCTTTGTTGGTTCTTACAGCTGAAATTGCCCCTATGTTGCTGTTGGCCCGACTGAGGTTGTTGCTTACCCTGTCAGCCATGAAAACGGTTCTGCAAAAGTAACCAGGGCATGATTTATACATTGCCTGTACCATTCTGACCACCTTCCTGGCATCTTGAAGCCCGGTGATGACCCTCTTGGAGTCTTCGCCAAACAACACTGAACTATAGGGGACGTCCATGATTCCTTTCTGGATATCTGGAGTGAATCCAGAGACCCTCAACCAGGAGTGTCTCAGGAGGCAAACGCCTGTTGAGGCACCTCTTGCTGCTGAATCTGCCGAGTAGTACGCAGCTCATCGGACTTGGGTCCCAACATCAGAGCCCGTGCGAAGGAGGTTTAAGAGCTCCTCCTTCTCACCATCTGGAAAATCCTTAAGCAGGTCTTGCCCCTGGTCCCACAGTGCATTTTCAAATTGCACCATGTGCGTTAAATAACTGAGGGACTCAAGAAAGCATGTAGCGGAAGCATACATGCAACAACTTTTAATTTCGTGCAATTTTTGCAACGAGTGTTTTTAGGCACACTTCCGGGTTCTACACTTAAATATAGCCTCTCTGGTGAGTGGAGCGAGCCGAGAGGAGCTGCGAATCGCCGCAGAGACTCACACGTGTCTGCTGTGTCCACTGGAAGCACTGGGGACAAAAACTGTGACCACAAACAAAGAATTGGGGTGGTAAGTAAGATTATCAAACAATATTGATATGGCTCAAACAAGGCAAAAGAAACAAAGGCAAAAAAAACATGTAGGGAATGTTGTATGTATGTGGAGGAGGTGACTAACTCAGAGTTTACCTGCAACAAATGCATCAAAAACTCTGCTTTACTTAAAGAGATACTTGATCTTGAAACAAGGCTTCAAACATAGAAAGATATATCTAAATTGGAGGAATATATAAATGAAGCTGTATGTGATGTTAGTAATAGACAATCTTTGGTTTTGAATAAAACTGGGCACCAAGAGTACTCGACTGATAAAATTGAAACTGGTGGAACATCCATTAATGAAATGAATGAAGTTTATCAGCTCAGTACCACTATAGAACTAGAGAATAGATTTGAGTGCCTTGCCATGGATGCACCTGATAAACCGGTTAGGAACAGCACAAAAAAAGGGGGACTAAATATGACTCCAAATAAAACAAAGGAACTACGTGAGTCCACGAATCAAGATAATATAAAGATGAATAACACTATTTGCCCAGATAAAGCTAAATCACCTGACAAAATTAAACCATTAGAAAGGGATATTCTTATAATGGGGACTCAATTATAAAAGGTATTGATACATATGTATGTTCTAATAGAAATGAACATACCACAGTCAGTTCATTACCTGGAGCAAAAGTAAATGATATAACTGGACTGATGGAAGGTCTTTTTGACTCCTCTAGTACTCTTACATGTGGGGGTGAATGATGTGGGTATAACAAATTGGAACTGCATGGAAAGGGATTTTAAGTGTATTGTGGACGCAGTTAGAAGGAAAGGTGGTGAAATAATTTAAGGGATTATTCCCATGCGGGGAAACAAAGTGTTTAAAAATAACCAGATAAAAACAATTAATGGTAAGATCAGAAGCTTTTGTGTGCAAGAAGAAATTGGCTTCATGGACAATGAAGACAATTAACAGAACAACCCTATTTAGAAAGGACGGCATCCACCTAAACTATGCTGGAACAAGGATATTGGGAAAAAGCCCAAGATGTTACCAATTTCCATTTAAACTGGTTCGGTATAGAAAACAAAAAGAAACAAACGGAACTTTATCTTCCCTTAAATCTCTCGGGTTGGAATGCTATTCTTATAAATGCTGAAGTCTGCTGAATAAATATGATGAGCTTAACATAATTTTACACAGGGACAATGTGCATATTGCCCTTATCACGGAAACATGGTGGGACGAAAAAGAAATTAAGGGGTATAAATTATTTTCCCATTGTAGAAAATATAGAAAGGGTGGAGGATTGGCAATATATATCCATAAGGATATTGTGTCGGAAGAAATTAAATGGGATATGGGGCAGATAGAACTCTTATGGGTTCATTTGTTACCTATAAATAGACCTAAAATTATGTTGGGCCTTCTTTACAGACCCCCGTCCATGTCATATGAAGATGACAAGGCTTTATTGAGTATTCTTAGAAATCTGGACCCTACAAAGAGGCTATTGCTAACTAGTGACTTTAACCTACCCAATACTGATTGGGTTAAAAGTACAAGCACATGCCCTCTCGAGTGACAGTACATAGACGTTATGGATCATGGGGGACTTGAGCAGCTGGTCCTAGAGAGTACAAGGGACAATAACATTCTCGATTTAATTTTTACTAATATGGGGGATTTAGTAAACACAGTGGAAGTAAGTACCCCTCTAGGAAACAGTGATCATAACACTTTCATTTAAAATTAAGGAAATTCAATTTAGTAAACCCACGGGAACTACCACCAAGTTAAATTTCGGGAAAGCTGATTTCCAAAAAATGAAAATGGAAATGGGTAACTGGGACTGAAGATCAGAGTTTGCCAATAAACCTTTACAATCTATGTGGGATTCTCTTAAAATTAAAAAATTAAAATACATAAATTAACAACTGAATTCGTACCTACCATCACTAAATACCATAGGGTTAGAACTGTTAAACCTGCCTGGCTTACTACATCAATCAAACAATTAATAAAAAAAATAGGTTATATAAGAAGCTGAAAGCTTTTCATTCAGTTAAATTAAATGCTGAATATAAGGAATGTCTTATAAAAGTTAAAGCAAACATCAGAAAAGCAAAAGCCCTGCATGAGATTAATCTAGCTAATAAAGTTCACGATAACAAAAAAGCTTTTTTTACCTACATTAATAACCGGAGAAAGACCCCCAATAGTATAGGTCCCTTCCTCACTGAAGAGGGGCACCCAGCAACCAATCAGCAAATGGCTAACATCCAGAACAAATATTTTTGTTAAGTATATATACCAAATGATACTAATGTGCATAGTATAAGTAGACCCTTTGAATCTGGGACAATAAAATTGAACTCAGATAATATTTACAAACAAATAGTTGGTCTAAATATAAATAAATCTCCTGGCCCTGATGGTATGCATCCTAGAATCTTGAGGGAATTGGCAGACATGTTGGCCCAACCATTAACATGCATCTTTCAAACATCTATAAACTTGGGTTTTGTACCTCATGATTGGAAATTACTAAATATAGTACCCATCTTAAAGAAAGGGCCCAGTACCCTACCAGGAAACTTCAGGCCATTAGTTTAACTTCAATACTGGAAAGCGTACGGAAGGAATAATTAAGGACATACTTATGGTATATATGGAGGGACGAGATATTTTGGATCCCTCTCAGCATGGTTTTGTAAGGAATAGATCCTGTCAGACTAATCTATTATCCTCCTATGAAAAATTGAACAGGCAAATGGATGCTGGGAATCCTGTGGATGTGTTTTTTCTTGACTTTGCCGAGGCTTTTGATAAATTGCCACATAAAGAATTACTGTTAGTATTGGAAAAAATAAAACTGCCCAGTAACATCTGCAGATGGGTTTCAAGTTGGTTGCAGGATAGGAAGCAGAGGGTGGTCGTGAATGGGGTATTCTCAGATTGGGCCCTGGTTTCAAGTGGAGTACCCCAGGGATCGGTTTTGGGCCCCAGCTTATTCAACTTATATATTGCTTTGTTGGAAATCAGTAATAAGAATATCTGGCTGTACAAGTTTGCTGATGACTGCAGATTGGGTGTAGTTCCAAACAGCGATGAACAGAGAAACATTTTGGCAAACCCTAGACTCAATACTAACATACTAACATACTAAAATGCCAGCAGAATAGGCCTAACGGTCTTTCGTGTCTGCTCGTTTGGTCAGTCCCCAACCTGGGTGCTGATCTTGCTGTCCCCCTTGCCTTCTCTGGCTTCTCCCTTCCCAGTTCCGGATATTCTTGCTGCATTGGATTTTGCTTCCAGAACCCTTTCCCTGTACCTGTCCCACCCTCTTGAACCCCTCCACTGTCTCTGCCTCCACCGGCCCCTAGGCAGTGCATTCCATGGCTCCACCACCTCTCAGTGAAGTAGCACCTCCTCCTTTCTCCCTGAATCTTCCCCTCCAGCTTCCACCCATGCCTCTAGTGGCCCCTTCCTCCAGCACCCCGACTGTTCCTCCCCTATTTACCCTCTTCATGTACCTAAAGACCTCTATCATGTCCCCGGTCCCTTCTCTCTTCCAATGTGTACATATTTAGCTCTTGAGCCTCTCCTCATAGGTCCTGTCCCCCAAGCCCCAAATCATTTTGGTTGCCCTCCTCTGGACCCTCTCAGGAGGTTAATGTCCGCTTATGTGTGGCCTCCAAACTGCACGCAGTACTCAAGGTGCGGCCTCACCAAGCAGTTATACAGAGGGAGTATCACTTCCTCCTTCTGGAGGTGATCCCCAGCGATGCATCCCAGCATCCTGTTGGCCTTGGCTGCTGCCCTCCTACAAGTCTCAGAGTTGTTCATCTTGACATCCACCACCACCCCCAGGTCCCTCTCAGCCATCGAGACTTGTAGCATTCCCCCCCCAGGGTGTACACTTGGCCTGGGTTTCTGGCCCCCAGGTGGAGTACCTTGCATTTCCCTGCATTGAACCTCAGCTTCCACTTTCTAGACCAATAAATGGACAAACCTTAATAAATTGGAATTAAATAAATCTAAGTGCAAGGTTATGCACTTGGGTAAGAATAATAAGGAAGCAATTTATATATTGGACAAAACAAACTTAGGGGTAGTTACTGAGGAAAAGGACCTGGGCATTACAATTATAAATGACCTAAAATTTAGAATACATTGTAGAAATCAACTTAAGAAAGCAACCCAGATCCTAAACTGTATATTAAAACATATAGCTAGCAGAGAGGGAAAAGTCTCGATTCCTTTGTATGTAGTACTGGTGAGGCTCCATTTGGAGTACTGTGCGAGGATTTGGTCACCCCAAAATAGGGAAGATATACTTTCTATTGAGGGAGTACAGAGAAGAATAACCAAACAAATAAAGGGATTAAAAAATAAAACATATCATGATAGATTGGTGAGTCTGAACCTTTATTTGTTGTACTACTGTAGATTAAGGGGAGACCTATGTTTTCTATACAAAAGTATTAAGGACGATGAGTTGCTTAAAGATTTGGGATTTATACATAATTATGGGAGAACTACCACAAGAAAACATATGATACAATTATGTCATCAAACTTGGACACACAGCTTTAGGAAAAATTGGTTTAGTCTAAGAATAGTTGGGGCATGGAACAACTTACCGACTAAAATTGTTAGTAGTCCCACAATGAATGATTTCAAAAATGGGGTTGACTTGTATTTTGGAGATAGTAAATTCCTTTTTTAAACAAATAGTTAAGGATGGCGAGCCTAATAGGGTAGATCTTATCTACCCTCGGCTCGTATAAACCTATGAAACCCAGAGTCCAACTGTTTGGATTCCTGGTCCAGGAGCTGGGTGCTGATGTGTTGGGGCCTTTGGGAGTGATCGTGCGAGGCCGTAATGACTACCAAGTCGGCCACCGGTTGCTGATCTAAATAAGGAGTGTCCAGTGGGGCCCTGTAAAGCCTGCCGGCCTTCTTGGGGACCGCTGGGGTGGAATGAGGATGCTTCCAAGCAGCCTTGGTAGCGTCCTGGAAAGTATCCACCAGAGGTGGAACCACCACAGGCTTGGGGTCTTTCTGCCTCAAGTAACATACCAGGCATTGCCGTTCTGGGTCTAACTCCTCTGTCTCCCATCCCATGTTCTCCTGAATGTGTCTCATAATATCAGAGAAGGATGGGTCATCAGGTGGTGACCTCGGGGAGGTTGTGAGGATCTGGACATGGAGGCTCAAAAAGAGAGAGTGACTGAGGAGTACCTGAAGAATCAGGACGCAAGTCGTCACCTGATGAAGAGCGGTATCTTTGTCAGGATCTCTTTCTTTTGTGGCCACTAGGGGACCCTGAGGGGGTCCTGGAGCATGGAGGTCTCTGAACTTCAAGACCTGGAGTGTCTGACCTTGGATCTACCCCTAGGTGGTGGTGTAAGATCCCTAGGTTCAGGTGTTACTGCCCTGGGAGGTACCGCAGGAGGTGGGGCCTCTCTGGGGGGTTTTGTGGGTACTACGTCTCTTAATGGTATCCCACCAAAAACAGAAAAGTTCTTTGACCTCCTGGATCTTAAGGCCTGACGAAGGACCTGGCATCTGTCTGTTCAGCACTAGGGTCAGGCGGCAGTGGCTGGGGGTCATCGGGTCTTTGGGCAGACTGGCATCGGGTAAGCCAATATCTTAAACGTCTCCCATCTGGTCGTCGGTGGCGTGAGCTCCGACATCCTCTTCTGACATCCCCCTGCGACCGGTGTCAGGTGGCATCTGGTCCCTGGGGCATTTGGCGGACAATGGCTCAGATGTCCACTTAGCTTCCATCGTCTGTTTAAGAGACGTGAGCTCCTAAATCTTTCTTGGGGGAAGGGGACATCTGAGCCCCTCGGTGGTTGGGAGACTGAACGATCGGTGTCCCGGCGTCGGTCCTTGGCATTGGCACCGACTTGGACTGAGGCAGTCGGAAGCCTCCAACCGGGCGGCCTTCCCTGAAGGGCGGCTGTCCTTAGACTTGGTTTTCAGTGTTTGCAAAGACACTGAGCTAGAGCCCCCTGATGCCCTAACCTTAACTGGAGGGGGCTGAAACCTAGCCTGGGATGGAGAGCGGTCCGACTGGGCTGAGCTGGAACTGGCCTGGGAGTCTGAGGCCAGACTCTGGATCGATTCCTATCCTTGTCCCAGTGCTTGTCCTTGTACTTCCCTGATTTGTGTGAATGTTCCCCTTGAGAAAATGGATATTTCTCCATGGTTTCAAGTTTTTCCTCCAGGAAAAAACTTTGGAGTGCTTTCTGGCAGTGGATCCTGGTTCTGCTATTGAACTGCTGGCAGATGGAACAGGCCTGGATATCATAGTCTGGGCCTAGGCACCGCACACAGGCTGCTTGCCTATCTTTGAAGTGGATCTGTTTGCTGCAAGTGCACTTTGAGGGGTGTCCTTCTGTCGAAGGAGTCGGGGAAGACGTACTTGTCTGAATTTAGTTGAAAATTTGAAGAAAACAGGCAAAATTCTTTCTGGCGTCATTCATCTGCTGAAGACATCTGTGGAGCCGATGCATGAGAGTCGACAGCAGGAAAAGAACTGAGGTATGCTGGGGGACAATCCCTTTTATGATGCATCTGACAGCGGGGGCGGGGCCGATGTCTGGGGCAGTCCCCCGCTGTATACAGCTAGCTAGAAGTTTTCTGTGGGGTCCTGCTGCCTGCCAGCTTCAGTCCTTATGGTGTAACCTACTGCAAGAGCTGTATCTCAAAGTACGATCTGCTCCCCCCTTCCCGGGTCTGGGTATGGAAGAGACAATCTTCTGATGAATCTTAGGAGGAGGAGCCTCTGGTGGATTCAGCTGAAGTATACTGGTGCCCCCTAGAGCTACTTTAGTGTCTAGAGGAGGATCTGGATGAGGGACGGCAAGCGACTATGGCAGTCATTCGGGAGATCTTTGCCCATCGCACCCTGTAGTCTGGTGGGCCAGTGTCCGGGGTGGTGACGGTGATGTGCAGAGGAGTCAGTTGCTTAGGCGGAGCAGAGACAGGGGTCCACGTGGGGGTGGGTTTCAGCTTCGGCAGTATAGGCAAAAGATCCCCCTTGATGGTGTTCCACCAGCTGTTGAAAAGAGCCTTGACCTCAGCCAAAGGGACCACAGGGCCCGGCTGGGGTTCTGGCTTAGAGGTAGAGGCACCCGGTGGGCCTGGCATTGGACCCTGCGGTTTGGTCCCCCCTGGCGTCAGGTCCGATGGTGCCACTGTATCTGATGTCTGTTCTGGTGGGACATGGTCCCTTGGCATTGGGTGCCCTGGCATCTGGTCATTGAGCTCCCAAGGGGGAGGTAGATGCAGTGGGAGTGATGCCTGGTCCATGGTGTCCTTGGAGACAAGTGTCAGGTCCCCTGACGTTGGGTCTTAGTCGGACCCTAGTCAGAGCCCTGTGGATCAGACGGTGGCTTAGAGGGTGGCGTCTGGTCCAGCTCCATAGTGGAGTTAGAGGGCATTGAGGCCTGATGTCAGTCCGGAACCCATGGCCAATGACGGTTTGGAAGATGAGTGGTTTCTTATGGTGCTCACATTCCTAACATCTCGGTGTCGTCCAACTGTTATCCTGTCAGATGACCCAGAGGCCATGGCCTTGTGGATGGTAGGCTCCAACCTGTCACCTGACAAAAAACTGGCAGATCCTGCTGGCTGAGACCCAAGTGCAAGCTTGTGGAGCTGAACAGCAAGGGACACGGGGGCCTGGGAAGGCCCTAGCCTGGAAGGCTCCTTGCTGTATGTTTGAGTGGAGGTGGGGGGCTTCCTCGACAGTGACCCCTGGAGAGCCAGGGAAACTGGAGGGGCCGAGTCTGGCCTCGTGCCAGAGGCAGAACTTTTGGAAGCCTTGTGTGGAGACCTGGGACAGGATTCTGACCTGGACCAGTCCTTGTCCCAATGATGGTGCTTCCCACTCAGTTTCTTCTCTCTGGGGGAGGAATCCTTGGTGGAGGAGGAAGACGAGCTGTGCCCTGAGTGGGTCTTCTGTGTGGTGGCCACTTGTTCAAGGAGGTATGCTTTCAAAGTCTTCAGGTGGTGGATGAGAGTCCTCCTGTTGAAACTGAGGCAATGCGGGCAGTCATCCAGCTTATGGGCAGGGCCTAGGCAAAACAGGCAGGCCAAATGGCAGTCTTTTGCCAGGATCTTCTTGTGGCATGCGCATTTCGATTCCTGCTGCTCTGTAGATGAAGATGACTAGGTAGACATACACAACGAATTCAGTATTTCGATGAAAAATATTAATGAAAATGGCGGTCGACTGGAAGCAAGAGGTGTCTGTGGAGCAGATATGCACGGGTCGAAGGTGGGGAACAAAAACCCAGGTGGTGCCGGGGGCCACCCCTTTATACCACTGGTGATGGGGGCAGGGCTGACATCTGGGAGGGCGGTCTCCCACCTTTGACTGCTAACTAGAATTTTTCCGTGGAGTCCTGGTGCCTGGCAGCATAGTCCTAATGGTTATTACCTGCTGCAAGAGCTCTATCTCGAAGTAATATCACAAAGAAAGCAAACACTGATTCTGTTGTAATGTGCACTAGAAAAAGAAAACAGACTAGGTGGCCAACAGAAGCATACAGTGGTCTCCGTTGGGTCCAATGTGCGATGGTTGATGATGGGAAAAGAACTGCTGGGGGTGGGGCGTGAGGGACACCCTCTCATATAGGATTGAGTGATGTGTGTGGGTGACCCCTGAGTGAGCGGCCCCCTAGTAGACTGCTAGCTAGAAATGTTTGTGTGGTCCTGGTGCCTGAAGGCTATAGTTCCATAGGTGTGGCCTGCGGCAAGAGATACCATCGAGGCAAGATGTCCCAAGATAATGACCAAAGCACCGGGGCACCTTGTACAGTGGCATTATGTGCCAACCTACCCAAGAAGCAAAAAAATGTTTGAGATAAGGACCTGAAAGTGTCAGTGTCTCTAAATGTGTGCATTGCTCCCTTACTGGTTTTAGTAAGTCCCAGAGTAGTGGTGGCTCAAGCACCTGACCACCATTTCCTGCACCACTGTCAGTATACAAGCCCATGCCTGGTATGCAGAGATGGCCGTTACATGTCCCTTATGGGTCGCTGATCACAGTCCTAGCTGGGATAGGTGCCTGGAGTATTTCAAGATGCTAGCCACAGGGCAGGCAAGGGGATCAAGCTACTTGCCCTGACACCAAATGGAAAACATCTTCCATTTGAAGGCATAACATTGGTGAGTTGACTGAGAGGCCTCCACAGTGTGGAGTACATTCTACAAAAGACCCAGAGCCTGGAACTCTAACCACTCAGGAACCAGGCCGTGAGGTGCAGAGACTGAAGGTTCCGGTGCAGGACACTACCCGGATGTCAGGTCAGCAGATCCGGGTGAAGAGGCAACTGCTGCAGAGGCCTGCTGCTGAGGTGGAGGAGATCCAGGTACCAGAACTGGCAAGGCCAGTCCGGACCTATGAGAAACATCCACGCCTTGTCCTGGTGTAGCTTGAACACCACCTTGTGGATTACGGGAACAGGAGGAAAAGCATATAGGAGGCCTGGGGTTCATGGCCTCGAAGGTATCCCCGACCAGTGTCACTGACTGTGGGGGGTGGGGTGGGCAAAGAACATCCTCAATCCATGTTCTCCCAGGAGGCAAACAGGTCCACCAGGGGGTGCTTCACAGGAAGAACAAGTGGCTCACCACCTCCTACTGCAGGGACCACTCCTGTGATGTCTCACCCATTCTGCCGAGAGCATCTGCCAGCTGCCTGCGCCAGTGACATGGACCACTATGAGATCTGCACCAAGACTATGCGAAAGGGTCCACATGCAGAGGGCTTTCTGACAAAGGAAGGGAGTGCCTGTCGCCCCACCTGGTCAGGTATAACAGTCATTGTATTGTCCATCTGGAGCTGCACAACATGACCCCTGACTAGAGAAGCAAATTCCGTCAGAACTAGGCGCACTGCACGGAGCTCCAGCAGGTTGATGTGGTGACGGGACTCACTGGGTGACCAGAACCCATGGGTCCTGTGGTCCCCCGAGGTGCATTCCCCATCCCACCGGAGACGTGTCTGTCATGAGAATAACAGTCAACTCTAGGCAGATGAACAGGACTCCTTCCTCCAGATGTTTGAGGATCAGCCACCACTGGATGGCATCCCACATCAGCTAGGCCGACTGGCTGGTCCAGGTGTCGGGACCACTGACAGCCCAACTTCCACTGCAGGTGTCGCATCTACCAGCGAGCCCAATGGACCACACTGGTGCAAGACACCATGTACCCCAGAAGCCTCAGGATGTCCTGGGCAGGGTGCAAGTGCCCAACCTGAAATGATGGGGCAAAGGAGGCCAGATCCAATGCCCAGTCCGCAGGGAGGCAGGCCATGGACTGGATAGAGTCTAGCTCTACCCGATGAAATGGAGGTTTGTTTAAACTGGCAGGGTTGACCAAGAGGCCCCAGTCTCTCAAGGTCTGGAGGGACAGGTCCCTGGACCACTCCACTGCCTCTTTTGACAGCTCAGCTATCAGCCAGTCATCCAAGAAGGGATAAACCCTGACACTCTTGCACTGCAGGAAGACTGCCACCACTGCTATGCACTTGGTGAAGACCGTGGGTGCTGAGGAGAGGCTGAATGGCATGACCTGGAACTAACAGAGCACCCCTTCTGTGCCGAACTGGAGATACCACCGGTGGGAAAGTAGACTGGGATGTGGAAAAACACATCCTACAGGTCCAGGAAGCAGAACCACATGCCCTGCTCCAGAGGTGGTATGAGCTGGTTCAGCATGACCATCCGGAACTTGTGCTTGAGAAACTAGTTCAGATCATGAAGACTTAGTACAGGGCACCAGCCCCCCGTCCATTTCAGGGTACCTGGACATGAACCCTGGACTTGCCAAGATGTCTGGGGCACGGGCTATGGCTCCTTTTGCAAGGAGCTGAGCAACATCCTCCCTGAGAGTAGAAAGTATGGCCTGCAACGCCAAGGACTCCCTTGGAGCATGGGATAGGTAAGGCAGGATAGCCTCGAAGTAGAGGCAACCCTCTGCAGACCATAAACCACTTGTCCATGGTAAAGACAGACCAGTGAAGCCAGAAGTGATGAAGCCAATCCCCCCCCAAACACCAGAAGCAGAGTCAGGGACTGGACAGTTAGGATGTGAACATCCCCCGACCCATCACTGGGCAGCTTTGGAGAGGGCACCAGCCGCTGAGGCCATACAGACACCACTTCCCCAACCCCTGCCTTTTTTGGGCCCCTGGCCAGAGAACCTGGCCTTATGGTGCCAGGCTTAGAACTGCCCACGCTGAGGCTGTTGCTGCCAAGACTGCTGTGACTAAGGCTGAAATAGAAAGGCCTTTTGCTTTTGACTTTTCTGGTCCTCAGTTGAAGCCACAGAATCCAGGGTGGCAACAGACTTAGATTCTTGTGAGATACCCATCCATCCCTGGACCAAAGAGGTAGTGCTCAGGAAAGGGACAGTGGTCAATTTGTGCAGAGTGTCTGCTGAAGGTGCAGATTCTCAGCCAGGCCCTGCAATGCACCGCAGCGACTGCTGCTGTGGCACAGGCTCAAGAATCACTAATGACTAAGGCTGTCTGAAGTTGGTGTTTAGCCATCACTTGACCTTGGTATCTGATGACCTTTCCAGAGAACTGCTTATCAGTACACAGGTAAGAGAGGATGCTATCTAGCACTCCTAGCAGGGACTGACTGAAGTGGGCCATTATCAGGGTATAGCTCACCTGGCAGAGACTAAGGGAGGATGCAATGCATACCTTTGCAGTCTGGTCAAGCTTTTTAGACTCCTTGTTGTGGGCTTTGTCCACATCCCCAGTATTACTTGATTTCTAGGACAGAGTTGGAGACCAGGCACTCAGCCAAGGGGTGGTCAGAGAGCTGATAGTGACCACGTATTTACAGACCATGCAGGCAAAGGGTGCAAGGCAGGATACTGGATGCTACCAAAGGTCCAGAGCTGATCCCATGATGGCCTCAGCCATAGGAAAGGCAACCCTGGGAATTCGTCCTTTTTCAGGATGTCAGTGAAAGGGTATTTAGCCCTTTTTTGAACTGGCTCCAAAGGAATGTACATGTACTCCAACATGAGTTTCAGGACAGCCGCAAAAGACACCTGCCCATGGTTGGTTCCTTGACCAAGTCCTGCTCTAACACATGCATCCTCGAAGACTACATGATGGACCCACTGAAGTCAGAGGACTCGTCAAAGGTGGCCCTTGACCGTCCTAGTGGGTAATTTCCAGTGACAAGTGGCCTGGCAAGCCATTGCCTGGATGGGAGTCCTTAGACAGAGCACCCTACATGGGCTGGTGTGGAGGGTTCACGAGCAAGGGTTGAGAGATGCATGTTGGTGACAGCAGTCTCAGGTGGACTGGCATCATCTTGACCAGCAATGGCCAGTCTACCACAGGGGTCGGGGAAAGCCTACCTGGTGCCACCAAGGCTCACTACTGCCAGAGGAGCGCCTTGTAGCACCGACATATCCAATGGAGCCTCTCCTTATCCGAATATGATGTGGAAAATAAGTCTCGGCAAAACCTCCCGGTCGAGTGGAAGCAAGAACTCGATGAGTCCCTCAACTTTGAGGGTTGACCCAGGGGCCAATAGAGGAGATGCAGCCAGAGGTGTGGTATATACCACTTGCATCAGTCTTGGCTGCATGACCTCCGGTGAAGACTGATCCAGAGCGGTAACAGCCCGGGATACCGGCCGCTCCATGTCCTGAGTGAGGACTGGGATGAACAGCGTCTTGGAAATCTCATTGTCAATCCCTTCCAACAACGGGTTGACTGGGTCGAGAAAAATCTTGACCACCTGCTCGACCAGTGTTGAGGTTGGTAAGGCCAATTTGGTGGCATGCAGCTATCGACCCACCTCTCGAACAAGCGTGACTCAGCCAGAGCCAAGTGCTTGACAATCAATGAGCAGTCAGGGGAGTTGAGGGAGTGGGATTTCTCCCGATGCCAGACTGACAGCAGTGCTTCTTGCTTTACCATGGCGGGCAGGGCTTTCCCCAAAGGTCTGGAAGGCACAACACATGCAAGGTATTAAAATAGCTGGTATAGCAAAATACGATGCAAAACAGAAGGTAATGTTAACCATTTCCAGAAATGCATGGCAATAAACTGCTAACCATTTTTTGAGCGAGTCCATGCAACAGTAGACAGTGGCAAAACTATACATAACATTTTATTTTGCTAATCATTGTGTTAAGTGCTACACATTTTCATAACTGATTAGCACTTTCACACATAAACCTGCTAATTACTTTGGCTTATTTAATACCTTGACATGTTATAAAACTTCCCAGTGAAGGACGCTCTGATGCTGGCCCCAGCCGGAAGCAGCACTGAGGCCAATGAAGTACCCACCATGACCTTCGCCGCTGCCTCTTCCATAGCAGCCATTTGGACTGCAGACCCCGATGCAGCCTTGCGACCTTTAGCCCACAATTTAGGGACACAATTGGCCAGCTGACCGAGGAAAAAACAAGCCTTTAGGTCTTTGAGCACCTGGCAGAGGCCACATCCCGCAACTTCATGTGCCATCCCAAGGCAGTACAGGCACGACACGTGCGGGTTCAATCGCGACATCTTCTGCCAGCATGTGACATACTGTTTGAAGCCAGAAGCAGGCTTTGCTTCCTCATGTTCTATATTTTGAGTGCGTGCCAAGAGCAGGACCAAGGAATATACTGTACTAGTTATCAAAAAGTAGACAAAAAGGTCACCAAGTTTGCCAGTGGCACACTTAACAGGCCCTACAACATGCAGAGCTGTGAAGGTGGAGATCGAACTCTTTCAGTGGAAAGGAATCTGTTGTCACAGGGCGGAGTGATGGGATATACCACCTGGGTGGTGGGAAGAGCTTTGCTTAAAGATGTTCAGGTGAATCAGCTCTCACGGAAGAATTTCCATCATATGGATATGAACCATATCCACTCCCCTAGAAAAAGGCGTTGTATTGTCTAGTGTACCTACCTGGTAAACACAGGTTATTCACCTGTAATAGTAGTTCTAGGAGTGGTATATGTTGTTCATCCACACTTGTTGGCATGTCCCTTTCCCTTTAAATCTTGCCGGAAGGTCTAAAAGCTGGCTCCTCCCACCCACCTGGGTGGTATATGCCTTGGCTCTGCCCCATGATGCCAGATCTTGCCCGCCGGAAGCAAAGGTTCTGCGTCGAAGCCAGGAGTTGGGTGGATCAGTGTGTGGGATGACAACATATACCACTCCTAGAAAGTACAGTTACACAAGACCTTACCACAATAGTAGATCTTTGAGGAGTGTCTCTTGCAGCAGGTAATACACCTGGGTTGTCGCCAGAGGTCTTTTTTTTTTGCGCCTCCCCTTCTTCCTGGCTGCCCACTCCTTCGGGTCTCTATTGCCCCTCCCGCCTGCCTGACCCGACTCCCACACCGGCTACCAACCTCATATGGCGGTCCCCCCCCCCGGGTAACCCGGTGTATCCCTTTCGCTGGATGGGTCCCCCTCCTCAGAGGGGGAAGGCACCAGCGGGGGCGACCAGCGCTACTTCATTTGGCCCGGGGTACAGCTGAGGTGTGCCGGTCATGGGATCAGTGGCAGTGGAGGGCAGAGAGACCGTCATCTGGCCAGCCAGGAAGCGTTTTTCCCTGCATTTCTGTGGGAGTGACATCCTGACATCAAAGCATACGCAGACATCTGTCACTCTCCTTGAGCACCGAGCCCGTCACTGCTGTGCTCCCAGCCTCTGCCAGGTGCCATCATGCACCAGTGCAAATCTACCCTCCCCGGTGGAGAGCTGTCCCAGATGCTCCATGCCTCCCTCAACCCGACCCTCAGCGACCCGAGTCCATTCCCAACCCGGTCGCAGATGGAAATCCAAACGCTGCGCCATGGGCTGGCCGCCAGAGGTCTTGTGGGGTGGAAAGGATGAGAAGGATTTGCAGGTTAGAGGAATGGTCAAATGTATGGCAGCATAGATTCAATGCTAAGAAGTGTAATGCACCTGGGAAACAAAACCCCAGGGAAGAGTACACAATGGGGGTGAGATACTAACAACAACAAAATGGAAAGGGACCTAGGGTAGTCATATCAGATGACCTAAAGGTGGGCAAGCAATGTGAGAGGGCAGTAAGGAGGGCTGGGGGATACTGGGATGCATAGGGAGAGGCATCACCAGTAGAAAACAGGAAGTTGTTATCCCTCTGTACAGACAGCTGGTGAGACCCCATCTGGAGTACTGTGTGCAGTTCTGGAGACCCAATCTCCTCAAAGACAGACAGGATGGAAGCTGTCCAGAAGAGGGCAACTAAAATGGCGCAGGGTCTGCACCGGAAGACACATGAAGAGAGCCTTAAGGAGCTTAATATGTATAGCCTTGAGGAAAGGAAGGAGAGGGGGGGAGACATGATAGAAACTTTCAAGTACCTCAAGGGAATCAAAGTCCAAGAGGGTAGCATCTTTCAGAAAAAGAGGTGTGCAAGAACAAGGGAGTACAATTTGAAGATAGAGGGGGTGCGGCTCAGAGGTAATGTGATGAAGTATTTTTTCACAGAGGGTTGTAGATGCATGGAACGGCCTTCCGGAGGAGGTTGTGGAGTCAAAAACAGTGGTGGAATTCAAGCATGCATGGGACAGTCATAAGGCAATTCTAGGGGGTGGGGGTAGGAAAAAGTAGGCTGCTGGTTAACTAGGATCTGCAGCTTATCCATTAGGTAGGGAAATGGGCAGACTGGGTGGGCCAAGTGGTCCTTATCTGCCGTCAAATTCTATGTTTCTATGGCAGCTCTTCTAGCAATCTTTTCCAGGGGCCGCCCACACATGACATCACATTCCTGCTTCCTATACAAGTGTGGGCAGTCCCTGGTATCCTCAGTTTCCCCACCAGATTCAGCTCACTAAGCGAGGACTGAGGGGAAGCAGAGGTACTATAGGTATCTCAACCCCAAAGTCACTGGACAAGAATCTGTTCTCCTAGAGAAGGAGGGGGACAGAGGGTGGGATCGTACCTGCTGCAAGAGACACTCCTCAAAGATCTACTATTATGGTAAGGTCTTACGTAACTGTACTATCTTCCACAGAGTGGTGTCTTCAGCAGATAATACACTTGGGATGAATCCTAAAGCAGTAAACCCCAAAAGGGTGGAATTATAACAGGAGGCCTTGCAGGACAGCTCAGCCAAAGGTCGTCCTATGGCATGAAGCAACGTTTAAGTTGTAATGCTTTGTGAAAGTATGAATTGTGAACCAGGTAGCTGCGTTGCAGATGTCAGTGATAGAGGTCCCTTTAAAGCAGGCTGCTGTGGTGGCCATAGCTCTGGTAGAATAGGCTTGGACAGGTCCTGGTAATGGCTTGTTGTATTTTGTGTAACAAAATGTGATACAGTGTGCTAACCAATTGGAGAGGGTCCATTTAGTGACCAGGAGACCTTCCCTGCTTGAGGCGAAGGTAACAAAAATTGAGAAGTCTCCCTAATCGATTTAGTTTGATTAGTACAGTATCGGAATATATGATGGACATCTAGAGTATGTAAAAGGTATTCACCTCAATTGGAGTGTTCAGGATAATACACTGGTAACTCCTGGAATCGATTTAGGTGTGTGCAGACACTACCTTAGGTAGGAAGGAAGGGTTGGTACGAAGTGCCACTCTGAAAAATTACATAAGGTTCTCTATAAGAGGGCATGATGCTTGGAAACACATTGAGCCGAAGTGACAGCCACTAAGAATAGTGTTTTCCAAGAAAGAAAACAGAGGTCACAAGTGACCACCGGTTCAAAGGGCTCAAGAGTTAATTTCTCTATAAAAAAAATGAGATCCCACGGAGGAGTGGGTCTTCTGATAGGTGGCTTAATATGTAACATTCCTCTTAGAAACATTTTGGCTAGATGATGTTGATACAGTAGTCTGCCATCAAGAGGTTCATGGAAGGCCGAGAGGGGCCAAATGGACTTTGATAGAGGAATAGCTTAATCCTGTCTGGGCAATTGAGGCCAGGTAATCCAAGACTTTCGTCAGTGGACAGGAATAAGGATCCAATGAATGGGAAGCAGCCCAAATGGAAAAGCATTTCCATTTGGCATTATATGTTTCCCTAGCTGATGGTTTACATGAGGCCAGTAAAATATTAGCAACAGGGGAGGACACTTGTAGATGTGCTATAAAAGCATCCTCAGGAGCCAAGCGTGAAGGTTTAGTGACTTCAGGTTGGGATGTAGAAGGGTCCCTTGATTCAGAGTCAAAAGATCTGGTCTTATTGGCAATGAAACGGGTTCCTCCACTGAGGACTGTTGAAGGAGGGGAAACAGATCTGTTGAGGCCACAGAGGGGCTATGAGGACCATGTTGGCAGGTTCAACTTGTAGTTTCAGAAGAGTCCATTGCAGGAGAGGGACGGGGTGGGGGGGACGCATATAAGAAGACTCCTGTCTATGGTTGGACAGGGCATTTACAGACTGTCCCTTTTTGCTCGGGATAACGGAATCATATCTAGGGAGACAGTGATTGATTGGGGAGGCAAACTGATCCAGTTGCGGGGTTCCCCACAGATGAGATTTTTTGAAGCACTTCATGATGAAGTGTCCATTTGTGCGTGGACAACTCGCAACTGAGAAGGTCAGCCAGGAGATTGTGACATCCTGGTAGATGGACAGCTGTCAGTACAAGGTGTTGCCGTATGGCCTCCTGCCAGACTGCAAGCGTCTCTTTGCATAGGGAACAGGACTTTGTACCTCCTTGTTTGTTGAGGTAGAACACTACTGTGGTGTTGTCTGAATCAGCAATGGTCCCGGGGATAAGTGAGGTTGAAAGGCCTGGAGGGCTAAGCAAAATCGCCTTCATCTCCAGGAGACTGATGTGGAGATGAGGTACTGAACTGGTCCACTTGCCGTGTGTCCTGAAAGGACCCAGGTCTGCCCCCCACCCTTCCAGGGAGGCATCTGTAGTCAACTTCTGTTGGGATGGGGGGGACTGGAAAAGCATGTCCCAACATAGATGATCTAAGGGTCCACCATACTAGGAGGGACCGCACCATGGGAGTGACTGCTTTAGTCTTCGAAATTTCCTGTTCATTGAGACCACTGTTCTGGAGAACCCACTGGACAGGTCTCATGTGATAATGGGCAAGTGCTACCGTAGGGATGGTAGCGGCCATGTGTCCTAGGAGGCATAACATGCATCTGGCTGCAATTATGTTCTGGGTTTGTATTTGAGAAGCCAGAGATAGAAGTTTGTCGTCTGTCGGCCGGGAGATGAGCTCTGGTGGAAACAGTGTTCAGGACCGCTCCCATATACTGGAGCGACTGTGTTAAGGGTCGGATTGGACATTGGCCAATTTACAGCAATTCCTAGAGCCTGGAACAGAGTTAGAGTTGCTTGTAGGGAGGAGAGCAGAGAGATTTTGGACCCTGCCTTGATGAGCCAGTCATCCAGATATGGGAAGACAAAGTGCCAGTCCTGTCGTAGGGCTGCTGCCAGTAACACAAGGCACTTGGTAAACACTCTCTGGGCAGACGAGAGACCCAACGGGAGTGCTCGAAATTGTTAATGTCCCAACAGGTGAAAACTAAGAAACCTGTGGTGGGCAGGATGGATGGGGATATGTAGGTAGGCATCCTTCATATCTACATAGCCAATCTGTTTCAACATTGGCATAATGACCATGCAGAACCTTTTGTACTGGATGTATAGGTTCAATTGTCTGAGGTCTAGTATTGGTCCGAGATCTCCAGTTCGTTTGGGTACCAGGAAGAAGCGGGAATAAAATCCCTTTAGGTGTTCTGCAGGTGGTACCAGGTAAACAGCCTTCTCGGTTAGAAGAGCCTGCAGTTCTTCCTGGAGAATAGGAATATGGTCGGGTGGGTAATGGACAGAGCGGGGGGAATGAGGGGGAGGCCTAGAAAGTAGTTTCAGGGTGTGACCCCTCTGGATAATCTGAAGTACCCACTCGTCCGATGTGATCATTTTCCAGGCCTCTAAATGGAGGACAAAATGACTGCCCATGGCTTCCTTGTCCGATAGGTAGTCATCTACATACAATGGAGGCGACCAGGGTAGTGAAAGGTTTCTGTCACCCTGGAAATATTTTGGTGGAGGAGTAGGGTAACGGGATGGGTAACTGCTCCCCTGGGTCAGAAGGCTGAGTATGCTGAATGGCATGCAAAACCTGAACTACAGAGCAGGGTGGGACAAATCACTTTTTGACCTGGTGGCCAGTTTGGCCACCATACCTCAAAATCTGGTGGCCAAAAATATTTTTAGGTGGCCAATTTATTTTTTTTTTTACGGCCGCTAGCCTATAAAATATGGTAACCATTTTTTTTAACTTGCCTTTCAGATGAGGAATTGTCTATTAACCTACATTTGGGAACGTGTTTACCAGAGATTCTGATGAGAATTAGCCTGCCAGAACAGCATCAAGTATACTCAGGAGGGAGAATTTATAAAGTACAAATTGAAAGTCCTGTCTGTCTGACTGACCAGAACCTACTGATTTACAAGTGAAAACAAGTCCTCTCCTAGTGCTAAGTGTACACTGCATGTTGTTGTTGTTGTTGACTTGTTAAATAAACCAATAAAACCTTTCAGATGTTGTGATTCTCTTTTTTTTTTGGGGGGGGGGTACTTTTTTTTTTTCATTACATGGCCAGACATGTGCTGCTGCCTGCTGCTATGCTGTTACCATCCCCAATCCACCTCTGTAGGGTCATCATCACTAAAATTAGATTTTGAGGGCAAGGGCAGAAAATAAGTAAATGCTTCCTAAAAACTATGGTTGACAGATTGCTGACAGTATTTATATTGCTGTTACTATCTTCAAAATCGGTCCACATCCCACTCCAGTGCAACCACTGTCTGTGTCCTTTGAACTCAACTCCTCAAGTAAGACTCAGACTCCTCATCTATTTCTGCTTCCAAGTCCATTACATCTGATTCTGGATGTGACACTTTATGCCCAGAAAGATGCTGATATCCTGGTGTTGATGAGTACCAGTGATCAATTGATGGGTCTGGATTAAAGACCGCTATTGTTGGTCCATTTAAACTGATCATCAGCAAATCGTCCATAGTGCTATCAATAAGATTGCTATGAGATACTGTTTTAATCCTATTATGAGCACTAAATCCCCTTTCGCAAGCAGCTGTACTCACTGGCATTACCTGAAAAATTGTGATCAACAACCGTAACAGACCAAATCTCTCAGTTTTGGTGAACCTTTCTTAATACATGCTCTGTATTTTGATTTTTACAGCATTTTTGAAATCTTGCCACTCTTCCAAAACTTTCTGTGTAATTTCTCTTTCAAGTTCAGCATCCTCCAGCTCTGGATCAGATAAAAGTAGCCCTGAACCGTATTGCTTTTTCAGGAATGGCACGTACACCTGGCAAAGCCCTGTGATGGACTCCTGACCAAAATTTAGAAAGAGAGGGTCATCGGGAGAAGGCCAAACAGTTGTGTCAAATACTGAAAATTGTTTGTAGTCTTCAGACTGCCACATGGGCTCAAATCTGTCACATAAGACTCCAACCACACTGTTGCATATTTTCTCCTTGATCAGTGTGCAGGCATTTTCACTAGAAAATCTCCTTGGCTGCTTGGTCTGAAGCAGTGGCCTGCCTGGTTCTTTTTTGCCTTTTATTCCTATTTTTCTGTACTACATGATGTTCAGTAGCATTTTGAGTCATGCCTGGTGGAGGAGCTTGAGGAGTGCTGCAGCCATCCATACCACCAGTAAGGAGACTGCCCTCCAAACTGGCATACTTTAAAGACTGTGCCTCAGCAGGGCCCGCATTGGTCTTCAACTTCATGAGCTCTGAAATGCAGCTCTCCACCCGTGGCTGTACCTGAGTTAGAAGACCCTCTTTTTGGAAATTTTGAGAAAGCCTTCCAAGAATAGATAGATAATCTTGTTGAAAGGCCAATAACCACATTTTTTTTTTTTTTTTTTTTTTTTTTACAAAGTTCAAATGTCCTTTAGCACTGTCTGCATCAGGAGTCCCACTGTGCTGTGTTGCAGTATTCTCTAAGTGTGCAATTATTGCCGGCAGGTTGTGGAGAAGAGCTGACCCAGCACACTGTGAAAATGCTGACCAGTTTTTTCAATTCAATGAAAAGGGTGTTAGCAGCCTCCTCCAAGGCTCTCATTCTTCGGTGAGAAGAATGATAAAATGAATACAGGGCCTGCAAGCCATTTTCATTTTCATGAACTTCTGGCATATGTTTTTGGGCATCCAGAATGGCCAGTTGTAAAAGATGTACGATGCAGTGTGTAGCAATTAACCAAGGCAGGCCACTGTTTTGTAACTTTGCCATGACTCCACCACATTGACCTCGCATGACTGATGCACCATTAGTGGCCATCCCAGAAATCCATGGAAGAGTTTTCCACAAGGGGATGTTAAGTTTGTTAAAGAGTGAATCTAATGCTGCAATGTATCCATCAGCATCTGCTTTCCCTAGTAGCTTGGTACCAATAAAGGAGGTATTTGGAGTACCATCTTCACCAGCATAACTGATGAACAAATTCCCTCACACTTCTGTCAGTGCTTCCGTCTATTAACAGTCCAACAGCAGGAGATTTTTTTTATCTCTTCAGTTGTATTTCTGCATATTACTGCTGCAATATGATGCACAAACTCGCTGCACCTCTTGTGATTTGTGTATTGTTCAATCACTTTTACATTACATTTGCGTAACAGTGAGGTATGAAACGGAAGTCCCAAAATGGCCTATCCCTTGATGCCAGAAAGTAGGCAACATTAAAAAGACACCGCATGGATTCTCTCATTGTAACATTCATCTTTTGAAAACAAAAAGCCATAGGTGTGGATTCAGGTGCCCTTTCAGCCAGAATGCATTTTACATGGGAACTGCCTGCATCATGAATTTTTATAGACTCCATTTTAAAAGTACTGCTACCAACAAAAAACACCAATGTATGATCTGCCAGATGGGGTTGCTTCCTACACACCTTGCAGCTCATAGTGTTGCTTTGCTTCTCATACTGAAGCCAGTCAAATTCCCGTGACCATTCAACCCTGAATTTGCGTTTCACTGAATCTTTTTTTCCTGTTGGTAGGATTTATTCTGGGCAGAGAGCTTGAGGAAGATGAACTATCTGCAACAATATCAGTAACCATTACTGATGGTCTGTCAATATGGTTGCGGCCGTCACCCTGGCTGTCCTTTCCTCCAGAAATAGAACAGCCAGCAGCAGCGTTACCAACTGGAGGATTTAATTTCACATGTTCCTCCTCATCAGCAACATCGACAATGTTACTGATGACTTGAATGGTTTTGTTACGTAATTCTTCCACAGCACATAGACTGGGTTTAATAAAGCCAAAGGAAAACAAATTAGGTTGTTTTTGTTTCTTTTTTCCAGACATTTTTATTACTCCAATCCCAAAACAGTATGAAAAACGAGTGGTTGCCAGTAATGGCAGCAGCACAGCAGCAGAGAGTTTTTGGATGCCTGCCTGAGCCTGACACAACCAGGAGGACTGGCTGTAGCCGTGACTGAGTGAGACTGATGGACTTGTCTTGGATGGACTGATATTTGTAGTACACAACCAGAGGCTGTCACTAATATTTTTGCACACAGGTTATAATAGCGATGCCTTTTTCATTAATTGTGGCAAGCTTTAATTTTTTTTTTGTTTTTGTTTTAAATTGGTCCCCTCAAAAAAGCCTGACACAACCTCAAGAAGACTGGATGAGACAGGTGGATAGCCAAACAACAAAAGACGCAGTCAATGATATGCACACAGGTAGTACTAGTATGGGCGTTTCATTAATTGTGGCAAGCTTTAATTTTGTATTTTTTGGTCCCCCAACCCCGTCCCGAAAACACACAACCTGACACAAACAACAACACTGGACGACGAGACAGGTGGACTGTCAAAACAGACTTTGCCAATTATATGCACACAAGTGGTAGTCCGGACTTAGTATTGTAGCAAGCTTGTATTTTTTTTTTTTTTTGTTCTATCATTGAGTAGTCCCACCCAAAAAAGCCTGACAAAATCACAGGACAAGATACCCAAATAGACTGTGGCACACAGATAAGTAGCTTTGCCTTCCCACCTGGACTGTCAAGCAGCTTAAGCTCCCCTTCTTCAGTCAGCACAAGGTCTACAACTTTGAGTTAACTTTCTTAACTTTTCTTGCAATGCCTATTGCCTGAAGTTGAACTCAGTAATGCAGTTCTTTAAAATGGTGTCTCTCACTCTCAACTCAGTGCTTTTTATGCAGCACTTCGAGTCAGCATTGCAACACAGTAAAACCAGCACAGAATGGATTTTTTCCCCCTCAGAGCAAGCAAAGCAGCTCCCCTTCCCCTTACTTCAGCAGCACATCGTCATACTTCGTGGTCATATAGTTTAAATTGCCAAATGCCAATTTAATGTTTTTTCCCCACTTTTGACAGAATCTGATACTGTAATATTACCCCCCTCCCCACAGTGAACAATTGTAGATGTTTCCAAGCCCTTAAAAGGGCTTTTGATTTAATTTCTAAGATGCAATCACAATGTGCTTCAGTAGTACACAAAGAATGCTCTCCTCTCCCTCACAAACATATATTACCCCCCTCCCCAGTGAACAATTGTAGATGTTTCCAACTTAAGCCCTTAAAAGGGCTTTTGATTTAAATTCTTAAGTTCTAAAACGCAATCGCAATGTACTGCAGTAGTACACAAGAATGCTCTGTCCTCTCCCTCACAGTCAACGAAATGGCGGGCAGCAGCATTCACAGCATTTATACCTAACCGCACACACACGTGAACGCCTGCCATCTGCTAGATCATACCTTGTGATCTATCATCTGGGCACGAGTCCATCCCCTCGAGTAGACTTGCGCAGACTCCAAGTCCCCATGGCTTGCTCTCTCCCAAGTTCAGCAATCAGCATACTGGCTGATGAGGAACCCGCTGGCCTTACTACAATTGGGATCGCGCTTGCATGGCCGTGACGCGGAGTCACAGACTAATCTGCACATGCGCAGTGAGGGGAAAAAAAAAAATACTGCGCATGTACAAGAACGGCTGCACTTGGGAACAAAATGAAAAAAAAAGGTGCATGCATGCTGCTTCCACAAGCATTACTCACCTGAATGGCAACTTTTAGTCAAAATTAAGTGGGCAGAATGGGGAAATAGGTCGCATTTGGCGACCTGGCGACCCTATTTGTCCCACCCTGCTACAGAGGCAACATCCACTAACAGAGGTAGGGTAGGGAGGGGGGCTTCTGGGAAATCAAGGGGATTGTAGAAGGGATTGGACGTGTAGTCTGAGCAGGTCTTGCCCCTGGGTGATAAAGCCCAGGGTCCCAATCCCTGTCCGCCTGGTTCCTATGCGAACACACCTGAGAGGGTGGAGGGACGGTATGCATAGCAAATGCAGTAGCTTTCCTCATCAGAATGTGACCCATCGTTGATGGAGCCACTGGGGAAACACGAGTAGGATGTTGAAATGAGGTCACTGTCAACAGAACCCATAAAGGGTTCATTGTAGACTGCCGTTGAAACACTGGAAAGTGCTGTTGATGAGAGGGTGTAACCTCCTGGAAGAGGCAGTGTTTGAACGCATTGTCAACGGTGGGGCACCTCTAAGGGTGGCCGTCGACATGCGTTTAGGCACAATGTGAGGAGGGCTTCTCTTCTGTGCCATTTATGAGAATCAGTGGATGGGGAGCTCTTGGGATGTGCCCCCCGATTCTCAATGAGAATTTCTGCTCCATTAAATGATTTTTGATTTCCTGCAGCTGTCAATAACGGGTTGCGTGGTTGAAATCCTGGGAATGTATGCAGGAGGTGGTGTGTGTGGGTCACAGACACCTTACACAAGTGGAGAGGTTGTCGAAATGGTAGACTCTTCTACCGCAATGGCAGGAATGGAAGAGAGCCATTTTGCGTGAAGATCCTTTGGGCATTCATTTTTCAGTGTTTTGCTAAAATTCTCATCGACTGTTGCAGAAGTTGCATTAGTTGCTGCGTGCGACCTGAAGATGGCAGGAAAATGAACTGAGGATACCAGGGACTACACACACATATAGAAAACAGGAAGGTGATGTCATGTGTTGGTGGCCCCTGGAAAAGACTGCAAGAAGAGTTATCGTGAACCACAGCGACCTCTAGCAATGACCCAAGTGTATTACCTGCTGAGAGAGACCACTCCATGGAAGATCTACTGTTACAGGCAAGTAAGAACAGGTTACTCACCTGTAACAGTAGTTCAAGGAGTGTTATATGTTGTTCATCCACACTGTTTGGCATTGTCCCCTTCCACTTTAAATCTGCCGGAAGTCTTCAAGCTGGCTCCTCCCACCCACTCGGGTGATGTATACCTCAGCTCCGCCGCATGACACCAGATCTTAGCCCGCTGGAAGACAAGGCTGTGTGCGTCTGCAGCCGGGGAGGTTGAGTGGGTCCGCGTGGA
Source organism: Neoceratodus forsteri (assembly GCA_016271365.2). Classification (NCBI taxonomy): domain Eukaryota; kingdom Metazoa; phylum Chordata; order Ceratodontiformes; family Ceratodontidae; genus Neoceratodus; species Neoceratodus forsteri. Next base: position 274,994,933 of record CM028138.1, on the reverse strand, counting down.
TGAACAACATATACCACTCCTAGAACTACTGTTACAAGTGAGCAACCTGTTCTAGGAGTGTGGATATGTTGTTCATCCACACTGTTTGGCAGACTCCAAGCAGTTCTCTGGGAGGAAGGAGGCAAGGCAGACACCCCCTCCTTAGGGAACAGAGACTGGAGAACAGAAACTGCAAAACCAGCATCCCGGCGTGACTCAAGTTCAATGTAGTAGTGGGTTATAAAGGCGTTTGCTGACTTCCAGGTAGCAACCCGGCAGATCTCCTGGATAGGGATGTCCCTGGAAGCAGCCACCGAAGCAGCAGTATGGAGGGTAGAATGAGCTCTTATCCCTCTGGGAGGCTCCTTGCCCGCCAAGTCGTAGCACTGACCTATGCATGATGTGATCCATCTTGCAATAGTCTATTTGGCTGCAGGGCTGCCAGAAGCAGCTTCAGCATAGGTGACAAATAGCTGGCGAACCTCTCCATGAATTTCTGCCATCCTCTCCTTATAATAGGAGAGAGCACGTCTCAGGTCTAAGGTATGGAACCTGTACTCTGCGTCAGAGGTGTAATTAGGGTAGTATACCGGCAGAGTCAACACTTGGTTAAGGTGAAACTCTGACACCACCTTCGGAAGGAATTTCGGGTGGGGGTGCAGGACAACTTTGTCCCTGTGAAAGACCAGATAAGGGGAGTCCACCGAAAGCACCTGGTGCTCCCCTGTCCTGGCTGACGTGATAGCCACCAGGAAGGCAGTCTTCCACGACAAGTGTGAGAGTTCACGCTTGTGCATGAGTTCGAATGGCATGCCCATGAGCTTTGCCAAAACCAGCAAGAGATCCCACAGAGGTGGACATTCACGCACCGGAGGGGTTAAGAGATCCAGGCCTTTGAAGACACGCCCAACCATCGTCTCCTGCACCAATGTCGGCTGACCGGCCCACGCCCAGTAAGCAGAAATGGCTACCAGGTGCACCCTAAGGGTTGATGACCGCAGACCCCCTTTGGAGAGAGACCAAAGGTAGTAAAGAATGTTAGCCACAGAGCAGGATAAGGGGTCCAGACTCTTACCCTGACACCAAATGGAAAATCTCTTCCATTTGAAGACGTAATATTTCCTGGTAGATTCCTTAAGAGATGCCTCCACCATGGTGTAGACATCCTCGGAAAGACCCAGAGCCTGGAACTCTAGCTGCTCAGGTACCAGGCCGTGAGGTGCAGGGATTGAAGGTCCAGATGGAAAACCTTCCCCTGGTTCAAAGATATCAGGTCTGGGCGTGTACAAAGCCACTCCAGGGGCCTGCAGCTGAGGCTGAGGAGATCTGGGTACCAGAACTGGCGCGGCCAGTCTGGGGCTACCAGAATCACCTTTGCCTTATCCCTCCTCACCTTGAGTAACACCTTGTAGATCAAGGGAAATGGAGGGAAGGCGTAGAGGAGGCCTGGGGTCCACGGCCTTGAGAAGGCATCCCCCTGCAACGAGCCCTGCTGAGGAGGCAGGCATGGAACAGCCTTAGCTTGGCATTTTCCCTGGAGGCAAACAGGTCCACCAATGGTTTGCACCAGTGGAAGAACAAGTTGTGAGCTACCTCTGGATGGAGAGACCACTCATGGGATGTCTGGCCTATATGGCTGAGAGCATCCGCCAGCTGGTTCAAAACTCCTGCCACATGAATGGCTAGGAGATCCGCCTCCAACCAGCTGACGAGGGTCCAGATGCGGAGAGCCTCCTTGCAAAGCAGACGGGAGTGCGTGCCGCCCTGTTTGTTGAGGTAGTACATGGTCGTGGTATTGTCTGTCTGTCTGGACTTGAACCACTTGACCCCGGAGCTGAGGAGCGTAAGCTGACAGTGCCAGTCTGACTGCCCTGAACTCCAACAGGTTGATGTGGCATTGGGACTCCTCGGGGGTCCAGAACCCATGGGCTCTTGTCCCCCATGTGGGCTCCCCAGCCCATGAGAGGCATTGGTCATGAGAACGACCATCGGCTCAGGGTGGACAAATGGGATCCCTTCCTGCAACTGGTCTGGGGTGGTCCACTGGCGCTGGACTGCTCTATGCGCGGGAGGTGACCAGCAACTCCTGGACCAAAGAGGTCTGTGCCTAAGAAAGGAACATCAGCTAACTTGTGCTGGGTATCCACCGGGAGGGGGAATAGCCTCAGCCAAGCCCTGCGGCGAGTGGCCACTGCAGCTGCCAAAGTGCAGGCACAGGAATCCCCAATGTCCAGGGCCGACTAGACTGCTGTTTTGCAACAGCACGGCCCTGAATACGAACCTGCATGTTCGCAGGGAGATGAGGGAGGACTTTGTCCAATGACCCAAGAAGGGCATGAGAGAAGTGTGCCATGATAACAGCCGAGCTGGCCTGACGAAGGCCTAAGGAGGAGGCCGTATAGACCCTACGGGCAGAATGGTCCATATTCTTGGACTCCTTGTCCGGGGGTCGGTAAGTGTCGGTCAAGCTACCAGTACGTCTGAACACAGCAGTCACTAGGCTTTCGGCCGAAGGATGCTCTGTGAACCCTGCCAGGGATCCCATGGCCACCGTATACTTGTGAGCCATGCGGGCAGACTGAGCTGGGCAGGAAGCAGGGCGTTGCCAAAGCTCAAGGGCCGAGCCAATGATGGCTTGGGCCACTGGAAAGGCCTCTGTCGGGGTATCCCCCTTTTGAGGATATCTGTAAGGGGGTACTTTGCCTTTTTCTGGATGGGATCCAAGGGCATTCTGGTGGATTCAGAGATCAGGCGGAGAATGCCCTGAAAGGAGGAAGGGCCTTCCTCCAGTCTGGCCACGGATGACTCATCTCCCAGATGAGAGTGTAACCCCGTGTCATCTGAGTCTGGGTACAATGGTCTACCGCCTACATATCCTTCAATCCGCTAGGGGCAGTCAGGGGTAACCGTAATGGACAGATGCCAGGGAAGCCTGGTGTCTGTACGGTCCTCTTTCAAGGGTGCCCTTCCCTGAGACTGTTTAGGTAGTGGCTCCACCAAAATCAGTGTAGAGACCGGAATAGGCATTGTCGGGATATGGGCCAGCCTCATGGGTGGTGGAATGGAGGCCTTCAGTTCCAGAGGGGTCGGCGTCGGCCTAGGAGGCGGAAGCCAAGTGATGGCCAGGGCAGCTGGCGGAACCGGCTTCTGCCTGGTCAAAATCAGCTGTTGCCACATCAAATCCTCATAGCGTTGGAGTTTACGTCAAAGCCTCTCCTCATCCCAGGAGGATGAGGATCGGTGGCTGCGCCTCTTTTGAGTGTTTGTGGCCCTTTTATGGCCATTCGACCGAAGGGGTCCTACTCCTCGATCGAGACAGATGGGGTCAGTTTGGTCGATCAGGAGTCACCGGAGTCTATGAAAACTGAGGTTCTGGCACCTTTTCCTCGATCAGGACACCCGAGGGTAGTGTCTCCTCATCGGGAAAGGAAAGGAGAGGCATCCTTTCTAAGGAATAGTCAACCGGAGTTGGCGATAAAGGCTCGACTGGGTCAAGAATAATCTTGGCCGGTTCAGTCGTTTCCTCGGCCTCTGTGCCTTGGCCAGACAGAAGGTCCGTAAAGCCGGCAGCCGAGGAAGCAATCTTGACCGAAGTCGAGACCACATGTTCCTGGGACTCTGACCTCTTGGTCCCAGGAGAGTCTCCTTCTAGAGGAAGATGGCTTGAGGTCCTTGTCCCTCTTCCAAGGGCAGGAGGAGAGAGAGCCTGAGGGTACCTCACCCCAGGTGGGGAGAGACTGGCACAACTCCCTAAAGGAGCCCGAAACAGTAGAGCCAAGGTTGAGAGGAACAAAAAAAAACTTCGACTAGTCGAAGCTTGAGCCGCTTCCTCCTTGATAGTCATCTGCTCCAGCTGCTCAGCGGATCCCGTGGCCGTGGAAACAGCCCACCTTGCCTCCTTCAATTTCACCGGTGGGTTTCCAAGCTCCAGTCTCCCCAATTTTAGGAGAGTCTTGTGGTCGACCAGAACGTTGGCATGGAAGGCCAAACAGAAGGTACAAGACATGGTGTCATGCATGACACCTAGGCAATAGACACGAGAGGTGGGGATCAGTGTGCGACATCTTCGGGCTGTAGGTATACCGGCGAAATCTGGGGGACGATTTGTCCTCCATATCCAATGCGCTGTAATCGGAGTTACAAACTCTGATGAGTTTTAATGTAATTTGCGGTGAAAACCGATGTTGCGAATCCAGGACCTATGAATTGCTAGAATAGCACGAGGGAACCTGAATCTTCCAGCGGAAAGAAAGATCTGACGTCATGGGGCAGAGCCGAGGTATTTACCATCCAGGTGGGTGGGAGAAGCCAGCTTGAAGACGTCTGACCAGATTTAAAGGGGAAAGGGACATGCCAGAGAGTGTGGATGAACAACATATCCACGCTCCTAGAACATGGATTTCATGGGTGGTAAGAAAGTTCGAGCTTCAACACTACTACCTTTGATAACCTTGCCCAAAAAGGGCACATTAGAGACAGGTCTGTAGTTCTCAAGACAGTCTGGGTCAGAGGAAGATTTCTTCAAAAGGGGTGTCACCACTGCCTCCTTCAAGGGACTCAAGCACCCTTGTCCAATGAACACCAGACTATCTCAGCAAGAATCGGCCTGATGGCATCCACAACCCTCTACAAGGAGGCGAGTTGGACCAGGATCCAAACTACAGCAAGTCTGTCGCATACCCTGAACAATCTTCATAATATCCACGGTCGCTGGCTAATCGAAATTCGTCCAGAAAGACTATGTGCTTGTGCTCTTGCACCGACCTCCGCCATACTCGTCTGAACAGGTCAAGCAGATCTCCGACCTGATAGAGGACACCTTTGTCTGCAAAGAATTGAGCAAACTCATCACACTTAAGTTGTGAAAAGGCTCTCTGACCCTGGAAACAGGCTGGATTGCACAGCCTGTTGACAGTCCAGAAGAGCTGAGCTGGTAGATTCCTTACTGCAGCAATCTCCCTGGACAGAACAGGTTACTCACCTGTAACAGTAGTTCTAGGAGTCTCTGGGTGACAGTGACCAGCTGCTCAAGAGACCCTGGACGCTGAGACCACTGGGCTAGCCAGCTCCATTGAAGGGCACATGTGCAATCTGGCACAATGACCACTGAGGCACGCGCCCACCCCTGTAACCCAGGAGGTGAAGTCCCAAGAAGTGTGCCCAAACCAGAAAATGATTGGGCAAGGAGAAAAACCTGCCCTGTCCGCCAGAGCCGAGCCTGCCCCGATGAGCCTGGTATCACCGGAGAGGGCACAAAACGATTTGGCCTCGCTGAGCCCAGGTGGGAGCAGGTCTTGAGAGGGCTCAGGTCCTGGACCTCTCCACCTCCTGTAGGGAAGACCACCAGAAGTCAACGCCCAGATAGGGGGGTACAAACCCCTGATGCTGTAGATGGCTGCCACCATCATGTATGCATTTGGTGAGGATCCGTGGGGCTGAAGGACAGGCTGAACGCATGGTTTGAATCAGACAGGGTCCCTTCGACCCTGAAGCAGAGGAACTGCTGATGGGACGGATGATTGGGACATAGTAGAACCACCCTGAAGATCCAGTGAACAGAACCATCGCCTCACTCCAGAGATGGTATGATCTTGGTCAGAGTTACCATCCGAAGGCCGAGACCCAAGATATTGATTCAGGTCGTGGAGAATCTAGGATGGGCACACGACCCCCTACCAGTTTTTGGGCACCAGGAAACAACCGGATACGCAAAACCCAATGAAGGAGGATTGGCACTGAAGCTACTGCCTTGTGAGGAGTTGAGCAACGCCGGTCCCAAAACACTGAGCGCTAACTGATCCTTTCCTCCAGTGGGGGCATGGGCCCAGCTGGGGGTACTGCTCAAACTCAGAGGTCCCTGCCCAACCACTTCCAGAACCCACCTGTCCCAAGTGATACCGACCAGGCAGAAAAGTGGCGGACCGGCCCCACAGGAGGACCCAGAACTGGCGTGACAAGTGTAGGGAGGCCACCCCGACCAGTCACTGTGCAGGCTTGAGGAGGCACCGGACCACACCCCCGGCCTCCTTATGGGGCTGTTGGGGACCTTGGTTGGGCCTAGGTGCAAGCTGAGCTCATTGCTGTTGCTGACCTCCTGGAAGAGGGCTGTCTAACCGCAGGGGAAGAATGCCGAAAGGACTTCTTGCGCTTCTGCTGGTTCTTGCTCGAAGAACCCTTAGAGGTGGCATTAGACTGCTCAATGCGCTGTAGACCTGCCACTCCTGGACCGAAGAGGTCGGTGCCAAGGAAGGGCATGTTAGCTAGCTTGTGCCGAGTACCCACAGAAAAGGAGGATAACCTCAGCCAAGCCCTGCGGTGAGTGGCTACTGTGGCAGCTAGTGAACGGCCACAGGAATCGCCAATGTCCAGAGCCATCTGAAGCTGTTTAGCAACAGCACGGCCCTGGTCCCGGACCTGCTCGACTGGTCTGCATGTCTGCTGGTAGACTTCATCAAGTGACCCCAGAAGGGCATGAGAGAAGTGTGCCATGATCACTGCTGAGCTAGTCTGACGAAGGCCTAGGGATGCCGCGTAAACCTTCCGGGCAGAGTGGTCCATATTTTTGGACTCCTTGTCCGGAGGGCGGTCAGTATCCAAAGAGATGCCCGTGCACCTAAACACTGAGGCAGTCAAGGCTCTCAGCCGAGGGATGCTCAGTAAAACCCATGAGACCACATGGGCACCCGGCGTGCTTGTGGGCAGATTGAGCGGGTCAAGAGGCAGGATGCTGCCAAAGTTCCAGTGCCAGGCCAACTATGGCTTCGCCACTAGGAAGGCCTCCATCAGAGTATCCCCCCTTGAGAATATCCGTGAGAGGATATTCCACCTTCTTTTGTATGGGCTGCAACAGCACACCTGTGGACTCCTAAATGAGTTGAAAGATGCCCTGGAAGGAAGAAGGGCCTTCCTCCAGGCCTGTCACTGACAGCTCATCATGTGAGTGAAGGCCAGCAGTATACCAAACCAGGAACCGGATACAAGGAGTCTCCCACACGTCCCCTCAATGCACCTAGGCGATCAGGAGAGACTGTAATGGACAACCCGGGCAAGCCCATAGCTGGTCAATCCTCCCAGAGGGAGCCCCTCTCCCCTGAGGCTGGTGTTTGGGTGGTGGTTCCACCAAAACAGGTGGGAGCCCATAACAGGCCGAGCTGAAAGCACACACTGGTCCCACCGGAGTCCTCGAACCGAGGAGCCTGTTGGGCCAAGAGGTCCAAGTAATGGCCGCCGCACAGCCGAGCAGGTTATTTTGACCTGTCAAAAGAAGTTGCTGCCACATGAGGTCCTCATAACGTGAGATGGAGCTTGTTCAAGTTTCTCTCTCGTCCGAGGAGGATGAGAACTTGTATGGTTTCTTCCGGAGTAAGCTTAGGACTTCGGTTTACCAACCAACGGGTCCTACTCCTCAATAGAGAGACAGGTTTGCCTGTCAGTCGGGAGAAGTTGGATTCAGTGAAACTGAGGTTCTGCTCTGTCCTCAATCGGGATGCTGAAGGACGGTCTCTGGCCGGGGAAGGAGAGAATGGAGTCCTCTCAAAGAGTTTGCCGACAGGCGCCGTGACAATGGCCTGACCGGTCGTGAGAGATCTCAGCCGGTTCTGCAGTGATTCTCGGCCTAGTGCCCTGGCCTGACGAAGGTCTGAAAAGCCGGCAGCCGAGGAAGCGATCCTGATCGTGGCAGAGACCGCTTCTGCCCCGAGTGTCAGACCGCCTCTCGGTCCCAGGACGCCTTCGGTAGAAGATGGAGATTTGGGTTTATCCTTCTTGGATCGGGAGGAGGCGCAGTCTCAAAGCGCCACCCTTAGTAGGGAGAGATCGGCACAACTCGGAAGGATCCCGTGAAGTGGAGCCAGGTTGGGCAGCACGAAGAAGCTTCTGTTGGCTGAAGCTGGGGCAGCTTCCTCTTGAGAGGCCGCCATCTCTCAGCGGATCCATGGCAATGCCAAAACTGCCATGCCTGGCCTCCGTCAATTTCACCGTGGATTGCGAGAAGCTTGGTCACCCCAACTTAAGGCACGTCATGCAGGCCTCCAGAACGGTGGAATGGAAGGCTGAACAGATGCTGCAAGCCGAAGTATCATGCATGGCACCTAGGCAGTAGACTCACGAGAGGCGAGGATCGGTGCGAGGCATTTTTTGTCCACAAGAACACCGGCAAAACCCAGGAGACGACTTGTCCTCCATATCCAAAGCGTTCAGATCCGAATCGTAAACTGACAAGTTTTAAACCTAGTAAGTGCGGCGAAAACTGTCGATTTGACTCCAGGGCCTATGGTACTTGCAAAGTAGCACAAGGGAACCAGCATCCTCCAGAGGAAAGGATGATCTGGCGTCATGGGGTGGAGCCGAGGTATTTACCACCCAGGTGGGTTGGAGGAGCCAGCTTGAAGACTTCCAGCAAGATTTAAAGTGGAAAGGGACAATGCCAGACAGTGTGGATGAACATATCCACGCTCCTAGAACCACTGTTACAGATGTTATTCAAGGAGCGTGGCTATGTTGTTCATCCACATGCTTTGGCAGACTCGAAGCAGTTCTCCAGGAGGAGGGAGGCAAGGTATGCACCCCCTACTTAGGGAACAGAGATTGGAGAACTGAGGCCCCAAAACCAGCATCCCGGTGTGACTCAAGGTCGATGTGGTAGTGGGTGATGAAGGTGTTTGCTGATTTCCAGGTAGCAGTCTGACAGATTTCCTGGATAGGGATGTCTCGAAGCAGCCACCGATGCAGCAGTATGGCAGGTAGAATGAGCTCTTATCCCTCTGGGAGGGCTCCTTGCCTGCCAACTCATAGCATAGACCCATGCATTATGTAATCTGTCTTGCAATAGTCCACTTCTCTGCAGGTCTGCCAGAAGTGGCTTCAGCGCTGGTGACAAACAGCTGGTGAACCTCTCCCCGAATTTCCGCCATCCTCTCCCTTATAATAGGAGAGCACATCTCGGGTCCAAAGTACGAGCCTGTACTCTGCCTCCGAGGTGTAACTGGGGTAGTAGAATCTGCAGAGTTAACACCTGGTTAAGGTGAAACTGACACCACCTTCGGAAGGAATTTCAGGTGGGGGCGTAGGACAACCTTGTCCCTGTGGAAGACCAGGTAAGGGAAGTACACCAAAAGCACCTGGAGCTCCACTGTCCTTCTGACAGACTGGATAGCCACCAGAAAGACAGTCTTCCACAAGTGTGGCAACTCACTTGTGCATAGGTTCGAATGGCTTGCCCATGAGCTTTGCCAGTACCAGCATCAGATGCCACGGAGGTGGAGGTTCATGTATCGGAGGGGATATTTGATCCAGGCCTTTGGAAAAGCGCCTGACCACTGTCTCCTGTGCCATCGGCTGCCCGGCCCGCGTCTGGTAAGCACAGATGGCTGCCAGGTGCACCCTAATGGTAGATGACTGGAGACCCCCTTTGGAGAGAGACCAAAAGTAGTCAAGAATGTTAGCCACTGAACAGGATAAAGGGTCCAGGCCCTTACTCAGACACCAAATAGAAAACCTTTTCCACTTGAAGGCATAACATTTCCTGATAGATTCCTTTCTGGATGCCTCCACCACGGTGTAGACATCTTCGGAAAGTTCCAAAGCCTGGAACTCTAGCCACTGGTATCAGGCTGTGAGGTGTAGGGATTGAAGGTCCGGATGGAATACCTTCCCCTGACTGAGTGATGTCAGGTCCGGGTGTGTGCAAAACCACTCCGGCTACCTGCAGCGGAGGCTCAGGATACCAGAACTGGCATGGCCAGTCTGGGGCTACCAGGATCAACTTCGCCTTGTCCCTCCTCACCTTGAGTAACACCTTGTGGATCAAGAGAAATGGAGGGAAGGCACAGAGGAAGCCTGGGGTCCATGGCCTCAAGAAGGCATCCCCCTGCAGTGAGCCCTGCTGAGGGGGGGTGGGCATGAAACAGCCTCAGCGTGGTGCTTTCCCTGGAGGCAAACAGGTCCACCATCTGTTTGCCCCAATGGGAGACCAGGCTGTAAGCTACTTCTGAATGGAGAGACCACTTGTGGGATGTCTGGCCTAAGCAGCTGACAGCATCCGCCAGATGGTTTTGGATGGCTAGGAGATTTGCCTCCAACTGGCTCACAAGGGTCCAGATGCGGAGCGCCTCCTTACACAGCAAACTATTGTGCATGCCGCCCTGTTTGTCGAGGTAGTACATGGTCATGGTATTGTCCGTCTGGACTTGAACCACTTGACCCCGGAGCTGAGGAGCAAAAGCTGAGTGCCAGTCTGACTGCTCTGAGCTCCAACAGGTTGTTGTGTCATCAGGACTCCTCAGGGGTCCAGAGCCCATGGGCAGTTTTGTCCCCCATATGGGCTCCCCAGCCCATGAGAGAGGCATCAGTCATGAGGATGACAGTCGGCTCAGGGCGAACAGGATCCCTTCCTGCAACCGGTCTAGGGCTTTCCACCATTGGAGAGCGTCCTGTATCTTCTGGGTTAATGACCAGCTGGTCGAAATGACCATGGCGCCGAGTCCACTGGGTGGCCAGCTCCCACTGGAGGGGGGGCATGTGCAACCGGGCCACTGAGGTGCACGCTGCCAAGTAACCCAGAAGGCGCAGAAAGTCCCAGGCAGGGCACAAGTGCCCAACCAGAAATGATTGGGCAAAAGTGATAAGAACCTCCACCCTGTCCACCGGGAGCTGAGCTCTGGCTCGACAAGAGTTTAACTCTGCCTCGAAGCCCATCACCTGAGAAAGCACGAGTTCCGACTTGGCCTCATTGATCAGGAGGCAGAGTTGGGAGCAGGTCTGGAGGGCCAGGTCCCTGGACCTCTTCACCTCCTGTTGGGTGGATCCTGCTAGGAGCCAGTCATCGAGGTAAGGATAAATCCTGACACCTCCCCGACACCAGAGATGGGCCACCACCACTGTAATGCATTGGTGAACACCCATGGGGCAGATGACAGGCCGAACGGCACTGCTTGGAACTCATACATGGTCCAGTCGACCCTGAAGTAGAGGAACCGCTGATAGGATGGACAGATTGGGACGTGAAAGAATGCGTCCTGCAGATCCAGTGAACAGAACCACACGTTTTGCTCCAAGGATGGTATGATCTGGGACAGAATGACCATCCAAAAGTTGAGTGACCTGAGATATTGATTCAGGTTGTGCAGATCTAGAATGGGGTGCCAGACCCCCGTCCGCTTGGGCTCCAGGAAGCACCTGGAGACAAAGCCTGGGTCTGCTGGAGGATCTGCCACTGGGGCTACTGCCTCCTTGAGGAGGAACTGAACGATGTCTCAGAGCTTACTAGGTCTGAGTGGATTCTCTTTCCTCCCGAGGGGCGCGGGCTCGGCTTGTGGGTACTGCTCGAATTCCAGAGGCAGTCCCCGACCAACCACTTCCACAACCCACCTGTCCATGGTGATATCGGGCCAGCGGAAAGAAAATACAGATTACTCACCTGTAACAGGAGTTCTAGGAATGGTATATGTTGTTCATCCACACTTATTGGCAGGTGCCTTGCCGCTTTAAATCTTGCCAGAAGGTCTCCAAACTGGCTCCTCCCACCCCCCCAGGTGGTAAAACTCTCGGCTCTGTCCCATGACGCAAGATCTAGCCCGCTGGAAGCCAGGTTGTGCGTCGAAGTCTGGGAGGTCGGGGGGGTCGTGTGGATGAACAACATACACCATTCCTAGAACTACTGTTACAGGTGAGTAACCTGTATTTCTAGGGACATGGATATGTTGTTCAATCCACACTTATTGGCAGACTCCTAGCAGTTCTCCGGGAGGAGGGAGGCAAGGCGCACCCCCCGATACTTACTTGGGAAATAGACTGGAGAACCGAGGCCCCAAAACCAGCATCCCGGCGTGACTGAAGGTCGATGTGGTGGGTAATAAAGGTATGTGCAGACTTCCAGGTAGCAGCCCTGCAGATATCCTGGATAGGGACATCCCTGGAAGCAGCGGTATGGCGGGTAGAATGAGCCCTTATCCCTCTGGGAGGCTCCATGCCCACCAGCCTATAGCAGAGCTCTATGCAGGAGATGACCCACCTGCTTATTGTCCGCTGGGCTGCAGGTCTGCCATGTGCAGCTTCAGCGTAGGTGACAAACAGCTGGCGAACCTCTTCCCGAACTTCAGCCATCCGCTTCTTATAATAAGCGAGTGCTCATCTAGGGTCCAAAGTATGGAGCCTATATTCGGCCTCCGAGGTGTGACTGGGGTAGAACACCAGCCGAGTCAACACCTGGTTAAGGTGAAACTCAGACACCACCTTCGGAAGGAATTTCGGGTGGGGCACAGGACAACCTTGCCCCTGTGGAAGACCAGATAAGGAGACTATGGAAACCGCCTGGAGCTCTCCCATCCTTCTGGCTGATGTGATAGCCACCAAGTCTTCCACGACAGGTCAGAAATATCGCACCTGTGCATCACACCGGAGGGGAAATGTGGTCAAGGCCTTTGAAAAAGCGCCCGACCACCTTCTCCTGCGCCACTGACTGCTTCCCAGCCCACGCCCGGTAAGCAGATATGGCTGCCAGGTGCACCTTAAGGGTCGACAACCGAAGCCCTTCCTGAGAAAGGGACCACAGGTAGTCCAGAATGCTTGCCAAGGGACAGGCGGTATGGTCCAAGCCCTTCCCAGACACCAAATGGAGAATCTCTTTCATTTGAAGGCGTAGAATTTCCTGGTCAACTCCTTACGGGATGCCTCAACGACGTTGAGGACCTCAGCCAGAAAGACCCAAGGTCTGGAACTCTAGCCACCAGGAACCAGGCCCGTCAGGTGCAGGGATTGAAGGTCTGGATGGAATACCTTCCCTGGTTAACTGAGATCAGGTCCAGGCGGCCTGGAAGCCGCCTCGAGAGCCTGGAGCTGAGGCTGAGGAGATCTGGATACCAGAACTAGCGGGGCCAGTCTGGGGCTACCAGAATCACCTGCGCCTTGTCCCTCCTCGCCTTGAGAAGCACCTTGTGGATCAAGGGAAATGGGGGAAAGGCGTAGAAGAGGCGCGGGGTCCACAGCCTCGAGAAGGCATCCCCTGCAGCGAGCCCTGCTGAGGGGGGTGGGCATGTAACAGACTCAGCTTTGCATTCTCCCTGGAGGCAAACGGGTTCACCTGAGGCGTGCCCCAGTGGGAGAAGAGATCTTGTACTACCTCCGGCAGGAGAGACCACTCGTGAGACAGCCCCTATCCGGCTTAGGGCATCAGCCAGGGTGTTGGAGGTTCCTGCCCACGTGAATGACTGAATCCGCCTCGAGCTCTGCCACCGAGGACCATATGCAGAGAACTTCCTTGCATAACAGCATGAAGCGGTCCAACCCTGGCGGTTCAGACAGTACATGGTCGTGGTATTGTCCGTCTGGACCTGAACCACTTGGCCCCGTAGAAATGGAGCGAAGGTGGTGAGAGCAAGGCGGACCGCTCGGAGCTCCAGCAGGTTGATATGGCATCGGGGCTCCCAAGGGGACCAGAGGCCATGTGCTCTGTGCTCCCCCAGATGGGCACCCCAACCCATCAGAGATGCATCGGTCGATAGAGAGACTGTCGGCTTGGGGCAGATGAATGGGATGCCCTCCTGCAGATGTGCCAGAACGATCCACCACTGGAGAGAGTTCCACATCTCCTGGGTCACTGTCACGGGCTGGTCCAACGGATCACAGCGTTGTGACCACTGGCTGGCCAGTCCCCATTGAAGGGGATGCATGTACCAACGGGCCCAACGGACCATGCTGGTGCAGGCCGCCATGAGGCCCAAGAGGCACAGGAAGTCCCGGGCAGGGCGCAACTGCCCAACCAGAAATGACTGGGCAAAGGAGGAAAGAACCTTGGCCCTGTACGCCAGGAGCTGAGCTCTGGCTCGAAAAGAGTAGAGCTCTGCCCCGATGAAGAGTATCACCTGCTTTGGCATGAGTTCCGACTTGGCCTCGATGAGGGGGCCAACCTGAGAGCAAACCTGGAGAGCCAGATCTCTGGACCGCTCTGCCTCCACTCTGCAGGGGGCTGCAATCAGCCAGTCGTCCAGGCAGGGGTACACCTGGACCCTTCGGTGCTGCAGGAATGCTATCACCACTGCCATGCATTTGGTGAAGACCCTGGGAGCTAGGGAGAGGCTGAAGGGCATGGCCCAGAACTTGTAAAGGGATCCCTCTGCTCTGAAGCGGAGGAATCTCTGATGAGACAGACTGATTGGGACGTGAAAGAACGCGTCCTGGAGGTCCAGGGAACAGAACCACATGCCTCGTTCCAAGGATGGGATTATCTGAGCCAGAGCGACCATCCTGAAGGTCCAAGACCTTAGGAACCTGTTCAGGTCATGCAGGTCGAGAATGGGGCACCAGCCCCCCGTCCGTTTTGGGACCAGGAAATACCTGGACACAAACCCCGGGTCTGGAGGAGGATCTGCCACCTTCCTGATCACCTCTTTTTTGAGGAGCAGGGCAATACTGGCTCGGCAGGCAGACAGCGGGCCGGACCCGTGGCCTCCGGAGGCCACTGCTCGAAAAGATGGAGCCTGCTCGAACTCCAGAGGCAGGCCTTTTCCTACCACCTCCAACACTCAACGGTCCGTGGTGATAGCGGACCAGGCGGAAAGGAAGTGGCGGGCCGTCCCTCTGAGGGGAACCGGGGGAGGACAGGCCGGGGCGACACCCCTCAACCCGACACTGGGCAGGCTTGGAGGAGGAAACGGCCGAGGGACCTCCTGGCCTTACCTCCCTGCTTCCTGTTGGAGGAAGCCGCCGCTTGGGTTTGGGATGCAAGGTGAGCCTGCTGGCCCTGTTGCTGGTGCTGTTGGGCCAGTTGAGATGAGGGAACAAGGACAAAGGACTTCTGCTGTTGCTGATGGCGGCCTTTGTCCCTCTGGGCGGAGTGACAGAGTCCAGGGTGGCATTGGACTTTCGATCCGGTGAGGTGTCCCTCCACTCCAGGCCGAGGTCAGTCCCTAGAAGGGGATGTCCGCCAATTTGTGCTGGGTATCTGCCGGGAAGGTGGATATCCTCAGCCACGCCCTGCGGCGCATGGCCACCGCGGCCGCTCCTGACCTGGCACAGGAATCACTTATGTCCAGAGCAGTCTGAAGCTGCTGTTTCGCCACCGCTCCTACCCTGGTCCCGCACCTGGTGGACCGTGGTCTGCAGGTCGATTGGGAGATGAGGGACAACCTCATCCAGGGAGCCCAAGAGGGCGTGGGAGAAGTGTGCTATCAGCACGGCCGAGCTGGCCTGTCGGAGGCCGAGGGAGGATGCAGCGTACACCTTGCGCCCGGCAAAGTCCAGCTTTTTGGACTCTGTCGGGGGGCTTATCCACATCCCGAACGTTACCGGAATGCTGGAAAACGCTGTCAGTGACTAAACCCTCGGCAGAGGGGTGCTCAGAGAAACCAGGCAAAGAGCTGGTGGGGACCGCATACTTCCTGGCCATCCTGGCCAAGGGCGCGGGACAGGAAGCAGGCCGCTGCCAAAGCTCCAAGGCTGGGCTGACAACAGCCTCCGCCACCGGAAAGGCCTCCGTGGGGGAATCCCCTCGGTCCAGTATCTCCGTCAGGGGATACTTGGCCCGTTTGGACACGGGCTCGGACTGCATCCGGTGGACTCAGATGAGTCTAAGCAGACCCAAGGACGATGGGCTATCGTCCCAATGACTGGCCCGGAGGACTCCAGGTCAACCTGCCTGGAGAACAGGGAGGAGTCGTCGGATTCCGAAGAGTCTGCGAAGAGCTGCCTCAGCCCTAAGCCACCTCTACCTGCCGAGAACGGTCAGGAGTGAGGGTGACCGACAACCTGTGGGGCAGGCCGTGACCCGACCGAGAATCCTTGGTCGGTGCCCCAGACTTCAGTTGTGGAGGCGGAGGTTCCACCACAAATCGGTGGAGCAGCTGGTTTTGGCCGAGCAACCGCCCTGGAATGGGCAACTGACTGGGCGAGTGGTTGCCTGGTTGTTCGGGCGACAGCCACTTGATGGCTGGGGTCTGGACCGAGTCGGTTTAACCCAGACAACAGCAACTGCTGCCACATAAGCTCCTCGTAGCGCCGACATAATTACGCCAAGCCTCCCTCATCTGAGGAAGAGGACGAGAGGAACAGTGTCGCCGCTACTGTATCGAGACCGCCGATGTCGGGCGGACGGCTTGGCCGAGATGAAGTCAGAGACAGAGACTCGGGGAGAGACCCAGGGCGGTCTGGGAAGGGCGAGGGACTCAGCTTCCCTCGCTCAGGCACTTTAGCCGACCGCGGCCCCGAAGCACAGGCAGATCCTCGTCTCACTGGGGAACCGGTGAAGGGGGTTGTCTACTTCACCAGTCGACAGCCAGTCTAACGGATCGAGAAAATCTCGATCAAGGCCGATGGGAGTCTCGGCAGGCTGGCCTGACGGGGACACCCTCAAGCCAGCGCCTGAGCCGCAACTGACCGGGCATACGGGTCGTCCGAAAAGAGACCTATCCTGCTCCCAGGAACGCCGACGGTGGAACTTACCCTTCGACTCCTTCTTGGGCCGAGAAGAATGTCCCGATGGCCCCTCTCCCTTTGTGGAAAGGGACTGACAAAACTCCTTGAACTAAGCCGTGTATGAGGAACTGAGAGAGCAGGATAAATGCCGTGGCCGAGGAGGAGGAAGATGCGGCTCGGGCTGCCTCCTTGAGGGCGATCATCTGCTCTAGCTGCTCAGCCGAGCCAGCCGCCGTGGACACCACCCAATGAGCCTCTTGATTTTACCGGCGGGAAACGCTTC
Organism: Neoceratodus forsteri; assembly: GCA_016271365.2. Lineage (NCBI taxonomy): Eukaryota > Metazoa > Chordata > Ceratodontiformes > Ceratodontidae > Neoceratodus > Neoceratodus forsteri. The sequence continues at coordinate 274,978,264 of CM028138.1, read as the reverse complement.
CTCGGGGCCCCCAAGCTTCAATCGGACAGCGCGATAATCCAGGATGTTGGCTGAGAAAGAATGGCACAACTCGCAGGCCTGCGGGTTGTGATCTAGGCCTAGGCAGTATTCACGTGGAGTGCGGATCCGTCCTGGACATTTTCTACCCGCAAGGGCACCTCCAAAAGCCGGGAATAGATTTGTCCATCACAGCCGCGAGGGAAGATTAAGACCAAAGTTTAGAAAACTTCAAAACCAATTTCGGACGAACCAAAGAGTTAGGATCCAGTCTAAAACACAGAGCGGTAAGGAAGATCTGGCGTCATGGGGCAGAGCCGAGAGTTTTACCACCCAGGTGGGTGGGAGGAGCCAGCTTGAAGACCTTCCGGCAAGATTTAAAGCGGCAAGGAACCTGCTAATAAGTGTGGATTTAACATATCCATGTCCCTAGAAATGGCGGAGCCAGACCCACACGGGAGGACCCAGAACTGGTGTGGCGGGAGAGGGGGGTGGCTGCCATGCCCTGTCACTGAGCAGGCTTGGAGGCGGCAGCTCCAGGACCTGAACCTCTGCCTCCTTTATGGGCCTATTGGGGTCCGGGCTTGGGCAGAGGGCACCAAGCTTGAACCTGCTGTTGATGCTAGTGCTGTTGTCTGCCCTGAAAAGAGGACTGCTGAACCGCTGGGGAAGAGTGCTGAAAAGGCTTTTTGCTTCTGCTGGTTCCTGCCAGAAGAACTCTTGGCAGAAGTAGCGTCCAAGGTGGCACTGGACTGCTCAATGCATTGGAGGTGACCGGCCACTCCTGGGCAAAACAAGTCGGTACTAAGGAAGGGCATGTCAGCTAGTTTGTTCTGTGTATCCGCCGGGAAGGAGGAGAGCCTCAGCCAAGCCCTGCGATGAGAGGCAACTGCGGCAGCCATCGAGCGGGCACACGAATCCCCAATGTCCAGGGCAGTCTGAAGCTGCTGTTTTGCAACAGCTCAGCCCTGCTTGACCATGGTCTGCATGTCCACGGGGAAATGTGGGAAGACTTCATCTAATGACCCCAGAAGGGCATGAGAGAAATGTGCGATGATGGACGAACCTGCCTGACGAAGGCCTGAGGAGGAAGCCATACAGACCTTCCTGGCTGAATGGTCCAAGAGCTTGTACTCTTATCAGGAGGTCTGTCAGTATCAGCAGAACTGCCAGTATGCCTGAACACAGAGGCAGTCACCAGGCTCTCCGCTGAAGGGTGCTCTGTGAATCCTGCTAGGAACCCCATGGGCACCATATACTTGTTGGCCATGCGGGCAGACAGAGCTGGACAAGAGGCAGGGTGCTGCCATAGTTCAAGGGTTGGGCAGACAATGGCCTCAGCCACTGGAAATGCCTCAGTTGGGGTATCCCCTCTTCAGGATGTCAGAGAGAGGGTTCTACGCCTTTTTCTGGATTGGTTCCAGGGGCATCCCTGTAGATTTAGAGACGAGGTGAAGGATCCCTTGGAAGGATGAGGGACCTTCCTCCGTTTCTAGGCCAGTGGTCGATTCACCACCTAGATGTGAATGCAAACTGGTGATGTTGGAATCCAGGTACAACGGCGAACCGCCCAGGTCACCTTCGACTTGCTGGGGGCGGTCTGGGGTGACCGTGATTGACAACTGCCAGGGAAGCCCAGTGTCCGGTCTGTCTTCCTTGGAAGGAGCCTCTCCCACAGGCTGTTTGGGTGGTGGTTCCACCACAATAGGGGGAGAGACCGTTTTGGGTCGAACAGGTGGTCTTGCTGGCTCCGCGGGCTGGGGAACTGATTTGGTTGGCTCTAAAAGGAGTCTGCAAAAGCCAAGTAATGGCCGGAGTGGAAGCAGTGGTAGGCTTATGCATGGACAAAATCAGCTGCTGCCACGAGGTCCTCGTAGTGCTGGAGTTTCCGCCACAGCCTCTCCTCATCCGAGGATGAGGAATGGCGTCGCCTCTTTTTGGAGCGCTTATGACTTCTTCGGCCTGTCAGTCGATGGGGTCCTAGACCTCGACTGAGATCAGGCAGACCGACTGTCGGTCAGGAGACACTGGCAGGGCCAGTAATTTCCCAGAGTCCAGGACTAGTTCCTCAATGAGGACTCCAGCAGGCTGGGTCTCCTCATCAGGGAAAACAAGGACCGGAGTTCTCTCCAAGGAGTCTGCGACAACAGGTCAATAGGGTTGACGACAATTTCCACGTCGTTGACCAAACCTTCGGTTAGTTGGCTTGATGGTAAGTCCGAAAAGCCGGCAGCTGAAGAAGCGATCTTGAACAAAGTCGAGACCACATGTTCCTGGGACAGATCTCTCCCACTCCCAAGACCTTCTCCGTCGAGAAGAAGACTCACTTGGATCCTTCTCCCGCTTACGGGATTGAGAGGAGTGCGAGCCCGCAGGCGCCTCTCCCTTGGTAGGGAGAGACTGGCAACTCCTGTAAGGAACCCGAGAAGGTGGAGCCCAGGTTGAGTGAAAAAAAGCTCAGTGAAGACTCCGCAGCACGAGCCGCCTGCTCCTCGAACATTTGCATGCGTTCCAACTGCTTGGCGGATCCCGCAGCCGTGGAAACTGCCCACCAAGCCTCCTTGGATTTCACCGGAGGGTTCCTCTTCTCCGGCCTCCCCAGTTTCAGGCGTGCGAGACTGTTAAGGATGCTGGGATGAAAAGACAAGCAAAAACTGAAGTCAAAGTGTCATGGCCAACACCGAGGCAATAGATGCACGTAGTATGGGGATCGGTGCACGACATCTTCTGGCTGCATGGGCACCGACAAAATCCACGGGAAGATTTTTCTTCCATGATCGAAGCTGTAAACTTGCGATCGTTAATATGCACAATGCAAATTTTCAGTAGAACCAAAGGTTTGAAAGCCAGGGCCTACGAAATGCAAGAGCACGAGGGAGGCAACCCAAATCTTCCAGCGGAAAGGAAGATCTGGCGTCATGGGGCGGAGCCGAGGTATACCACCTCGGTGGGTGGGAGAAGCCAGCTTGAAGACTTCCGTTGAGATTTAAAGCAGAAGGGGACATGCCAAAGAGTGTGGATGAACATATCCACGCTCCTAGAACCTGTTTTTCTAGGATCGTGGATATGTTGTTCATCCACACTCTTTGGCACACTCCTAGCAGTTCTCTGGGAAGAGGGAGGCAAGGCGCACACTCCCACTAATACTCACTTGGGGAAAAGAGATTGGAGAACTGAGGCCCCAAAACCAGAATCCCGGCATGACTCAAGGTCAATGTGTATGTAATGAAGGTGTTTGCCGACTTCCAGGTAGCAGCCCAACAGATTTCCTGGATAGGGATGTCCCTGGAAGCAGCGACCAATGCAATGGTATGGCAGTTAGAATGAGCTCTTATCACTCTGGGAGGCTCCATGCCCAACTTGTAGCACAGACTTATGCAAGATGTAATCCACCTTGCAATAATCCATTTTGCTGCAGGTATGCCAGAAGCAGCTTCAGCGTAGGTGACCAACAGCTGGTGAACCTCTCCCTGAATTCCCACTGTCCTCTCCTTATAATAGAAGGCTAGTCTCAGGTCCAGGGTATGGAGCCTGTATTCGGCCTCCAAGGTGTAATTAGGGTAGTATACTGGCAGAGTCAACACCTAGTTAAGGTGAAACTCCTGACACCATCTTAAGGAATTTCAGGTGGATGCATAGGACAACCTTGTCCTTGTGGAAGACCAGATAAGGGGAGTCCGCTGTAAGCGCCTGGAGCTCCCCTGTCCTTCTGGCAGATGTGATAGCCACCAGGAAGGCTGTCTTCCACAAGTGTGACAATGCACACTTGTGCATTGGTTCAAATGGCTTGCCCAAGAGCTTTGCCAGTACCAGCAGTAGATCCCACGGAGGTGGAGGTTCATGCACCTGAGGGAATATGTGATCCAGGCCTTTGAAAAAGTGCCCAACCACTGTCTCCTGCAGAAACGTCGGCTGACCTGCCTGCAGAGATGGCTGCCAGGTGCACCCTGAGGATCGATGACCGAAGACCCCGTTTGGACAGAGACCAAAGGTAGTAAAGAATGTTAGCCACTGGGCAGGACAGAGGGTCCAGGCCCTTGCTCTGACACCAAATGGAAAATCTTTTCCATTTGAAGGCATACCTGAAACAGCTCCTAGTTCCTTACTGCCCTGGACAATCTTTCTGCTCGGCCCGACGAGGGGTTGCTATAGATTCCAAGGGTATGCTTAAAAACATCTGGGGTGACAGCTTTTATGTATGCAGTCCCTGCCCATTGGAATTCTCTACCCAGTCTGCTAAGGGAGTGCACAACTGTGGAGGGATTTAAGCAATCTCTAAAAGCGTACTTGTGGCACCAGGCTTTTGGTAACCGATTTTTCTTTTTTTTTCTGGTGTACTGTTATTTTAATTCTGATGTTATTGATGTTCTCTGTTTTAAATTGTGAGGCACCTTGGTTATTGATAAGGCACCCTATAAATAAATTTCATTATTATTATTATTACTACAACATTTCCTGGTCAATTCCTTTCTGGATGCCTCCACCATGGTGATGATATACTCTGAAAGCCCCCAAGCCTGGAACTCTACCCACAGGAACCAGGCCGTGAGGTGCAGGGACTGAAGGTCCAGATGGTATACCTTCCCCTGATTGAGAGTCATCAGGTCTGGGCGTACTGGAAGCCGCTCTGGGGGCCTGAAGCTGAGGAGATCTGGATACCAGAACTGGCACGGCCAGTCTGAGATTACCAGAAATACCTTTGCCTTGTCCCACCCCTCACCTTGAGGGGCACTTTGTGGATCGATGGAAATAGAGGGAAGGCATTGAGGCCTGGTGTCCACGGCCTCTAGAAAGCAATGCCCCTTCAGCGAGCCCTGCTGAGGGGGGTGGGCATGAAACAGCCTCAGCTTAGTGTTGTCCCTGGAGGCAAACAGGTCCACCATCGGTTTGCCCCAGTGGGAGAACAGGCTGTAAGCTACCTCTGGATGGAGAGACCACTCGTGGGATGTCTTGCCTAAGTGGCTGAGAGTATCTGCCATATGGTTTGAGGCTCCTGACGCATGAATGGCTAGGAGATCTGCCTCCAGACGGCTGACGAGGGTCCAGATGCGGACTGCCTCCCTGCAAAGCAGACGGGAATGCATGCCACCCTGCTTGTTGAGGTAGTACATGGTCGTGGTATTGTCCGTCTGGACTTGAACCACTTGACCACGGAGCTGAGGAGCGAAAGCTGACAGTGCCAGTCTGACTGCTCTGAGCTCCAACAGGTTGATGTGGTATCGGGACTCCTTGGGGGTCCAGAACCCATGGGTCCTTTTGTCCCCCATGTGGGCTCCCCAGCCCATGAGAGAAGTATCAGTCGTGAGGACGGCCGTCTGCTCGGGGCAGACAAACGGGATCCCTTCCTGAAACCGGTCTGGGGTGGTCCACCGTTGGAGAGCGTCCCACATCTTCTGGGTATAAGTGATCAGCTGGTTGAAATGACCGTTGTGTACTGAGTCCACTGGGTGGCTAGCTCCCACTGGAGGGGATGCATGTGCTACTGGGCCCTTATGCACCACGGAGGTGCACGCCGCCATGCAACCCAGAAGGCACAGAAAATCCCAGGCAGGGTGCAATTGCACAACCTGAAATGATTGGGCAAAGGAGGAGAGAACCTCTGCCCTGTCCATCAAGAGCTGAGCTCTGGCTTGACGAGAGTCTAGCGCTGCCCCGATGAAGCACATCACCTGGGAAGGCACGAGTTCCAATTTGGCCTCGATCAGGAGGCAGAGTTGGGAGCAGGTCTGGAGGTCCAGGTCCCTGAACCTCTCCACCTCCTGGCGGGTGGGACCAGCTAAAAGCCAATTGTCTAGGTTGGGGTAAATTCTGACCCCTCGACGCCCAAGATGGGCTGACACCACTGCAATGCATTTGGTGAAGACCCGTGGGGCCAGTGACAGGCCAAACGGCATGGCTCGGAACCCGTATAGGGTCCCTTCGGCTCTGAAGCGGAGGAGCCGCCAGTGAGACTGACAGATTGGGATGTAAAAGAACGTGTCCTGCAGATCCAGTGAACAGAACCATGTGTTTCGTTCCAAGGATGGAATGATCTGGGACAGAGTGATCATCCAAAAGGTGCGTGACCCGAGATACTGATTCAGGTCGTGGAAATCTAGAATAGGGTGCCAGCCCCCCAAACGCTTGGGCACTAGGAAGTACCTGGAGACAAAACCTGGGTCTGCTGGAGAATCCGCCACTGGAACTACTGCCTCCTTGAGGAGTAGCTGACTGATGTCTCGAGAGAGCCGACTGAGTATGGATGGATACTCTTTCCTTGAGGGGCTCGGCTTGGAGGGCTGCTTTCGAATTCCAGAGGCAGTCTCTGCCCTACCACCAAGACCCACCTGTCCATGGTGATAGACCAGGCAGAAAGGACGTGGCGGAGCCGGGCCCCCATGGGAGGACCCAGAACTGGTGTGACGGGAGAGGGGGTGGCAGCCCCTGCCCCGTCACTGAGCAGGCTTGGAGGATCCAGGACCTGAACCTCAGCCTCCTTTATGGACCTGGGGAGGCCTGGACTTGGGCCGGGGGTGCCAAAAGCTTGAGCCTGCTGCCCTACATGAATGGAGGGTTGCTGGGTTGCAGGGGGAAAGAGTGCCAAAAAGGCTTCTGCTGCTTACTTTAAGAACCTCTAGCAGAAGTGGTGTCCAAGGTGGCACTGGACTGCTCAGTGCGCTGAAGGTGACCAGCCACACCTGGGCCAAAAAGATCGGTGCCCAGGAAAGGCAAATCAGCTAGTTTTGCCAGGAAAGAGGAGTCGTCTCTCAGCCAAGCCCTGTGGCAAGAGGCAACTGCGGCTGCCAACGAGCAGGCACAAGAGTCCCCAATGTCCAGGGCCATCTGAAGCTGCTATTTGGCAACAGCCTGGCCCTGGTCCCAGACTTGCTTGACCGTGGTCTGCATGTCCGTGGGGAGATGTGGGAGGAATTCATCCAAAGACCCTAAGAGGGCATGGGAAAAGTGTGCCATGATGACGGCCAACTTGCCTGACGGAGGCCTAAAGATGAGGCCACATAGACCTTCCGAGCCAAATGATCCAAGTTTTTGGATTCCTTCTTGGGAGGTTGATCAGTGTCGGCAGAACTGCCGGTACGCCTGAACACAGAGGCAGTCACAAGGCTCTCGGCCAAAGGCTGCTCTGTGAATCCCACAAGGGAATCCATGGGCACCGCATACTTGCGATCCATGTGGGCAGACTGAGCTGGACAAGAGGCAGGGCGCTGCCAAAGTTCTAAGGCCAGGCCACAGGAAAGGCCTCTGTCAGGGTATCCCCTCTCGAGGATGTCTGTCAGAGGTTACTCCACCTTTTTCTGGGTGGGTTCCAGGGGTGTCCCTGTAGACTCAGATGAGGTGAAGAATGCCCTGAAAAGACGAAGGACTTTCCTCCACCTCAATCCCACCAGCCGATTCGTCATCCCCTGGGTGAGAATGTAGGCCGGGCTCATCTGAATCGAGAATCCGGATACAACGGTCGACGGCCCAGGGCGACAGTGACCAAAAGACGCCAGGGAAGCCCGGTGTCTGGTCCATCTTCCTTAGAAGGAGCCCCTCTCATAGGCTGCTTGGGTGGTGGTTCCACCACGATTGGAGGAGAGACCAGTTTAAGCTGAACCAGAGGTTTCGCCAGCTCTGTGGGTAGGGGAACCGACTTAATTGGCTCTGAAGGAGTCTGCTTCGGCCTGGGAGGCGAAAGCCAAGTAATGGCCGGGGTAGAAGTCGGGGTCTGCTTGTGCCCAGTCAAAATCAGCTGTTGCCACGAGGTCCTCGTAGCACAGACGTAGTTTCCGCTGGAGCCTCTTCATCAGAGGAGGATGAGAACGACCGATGGCGCTGCCTCTTTTTCGAGCGCTTGTGGCTCTTTCTCAGCCTGTCGGTTGAGGGGGTCCTGGACCTCGATCGAGACTGGCCAGGCCAATTCGGTTGCTCAGAAGACACCGATGGACCAGTGATTTCCCGGGGTCGGGAACCACCAAGTCGATGGGCTTCCAGGCGGGCTGGGTCTCCTTGTCAGGGAAAGCAAGAACTGCAGTCAGAGTGAGAAAGTAGTCAACCGGAGTCACTGACAAGGTGTTGATCAGATTAAGGATTATTTCAACCTCATTGATAGACACTTCCATCGACTAGACGGACAGGAAAGCCGAGAAGCCAGTGGCCGGAGACAGTTTTGACCGAGGTAGAGACTGCCGGTTCCTGGGACAGATCTCTTCTGATCCCAAGAATGTCTGTTGAGACTAAGGTGATCCTGGGTTCTCTTCCCGCTTACAGGGCCAAAAGGAGTGCGTGCCCGCAGGACCCTCTCCCTTAGTCGGGAGAGACTGGTACAACTCTGAAAGAACCTGAGAAAGTGGAGCCCAGGTTGAGCGGAACGAAGAAGCTCCGAGAGGAAGATACCGCGGCACGAGCTGCTTCCTCCTCGAAGGCTTGTATACACTCCCAATTGCTTGGCAGATCCCATAGCCGCGTAAACGCCCACCGAGCCTCCTTTGATTTCACTGGAGGATTCCTTTTTTCCGGCCTCCCCAACTGCAGGCGTGTGAGACTGTCGTAGAGGATGCTGGGGTGAATTGCAAGACAAAAATCGCACTTCGAGGTGTCATGGTCGACACCCAAGCAATAGATGCACGTGGTGTGGGGATCGATGCATAACATCTTCAGGCCACACGAACACCAGTGAAATCCGGGGGAAGAATTGTCTTCCATGAACAAAGAAAGTCGCGATCGCTAATGCGAACAAGACGAATTTTTGGAATAACCGAAGGTTTTGAAGCCAGGGCCTACAAAATGCGGGAGCACTAAGGAGACGACCCACATTTTCCAGCAGAAAGGAAGATCTGGCTTCATGGGGTGGAGCCGTGGGATATACCACCCAGGTGGGTGGGAGGAGCCAACCTGAAGACCTTCCGGTGATCCTTAAAGGGAAAGAGACATGCCACGAAGTGTGGATTAACATATCCATGATCCTAGAACAATATATACATACATCTATATCTCCATACATCTTAATCTCTCTATATCTACCTACATCTTTCTCCATCTGTCACTATATTTATACATACACACACATATATACATACACACACACACATATATATATACTATATACACACGTACATATACATACACATATATATATTATATATATACATACACACACATATATATATACATATACATATACATATATATATATATATATATATACACACACACACACACACACACATACACACACCACACCCCACCCATCAGGCTGGCAGTACAGCCTACAGGATACAGTAATGAGCCTGGTCTATCCAGCAGACTGGGTTCGATTCCCATAACCTCCACCTGCATAGAGAGTGACCCTGGGCAAGTCACGTAACCACCCCAGTGCTCCCGGGTCACCCTTGAAAACGGATCTTGTGCCCTAGTGCATCTTACCGGACTGCCAAAGATTAAAATTATAAAGCTAAAAAAGTCGAGATATGAACTCGTTCAGCTCAGTGTTCTGGGACAGGCTCCATCGCGTCTTGCTTAAGGAGTGAAGACCTTCGCTTCAGAATGACAGGAGAGACTTCAGCAACTATGTGTTCAACAGTGCTTGGGAATGACAGGGGAACAGCGCATTCCTGACACAACCGATCTCCCCACTTTCGGGACCCACCTGCCTAAAGCAACAGCAGGTCACTGTGGCAGGAAGTGAAAGTCATCCCCAAACTGGGAGCTGCAGCACAGTTTCAGATGCAGAGGGAATGAGGCCACCCTAACCTATTACTTTTGCCTTGGACAGTGGCACCCAGTGGTGATTCCCATCCATCACAGATTGCTAACTGCACAAAACACCTCTTGAACCTGGTTTCTTCTCCATGGCAAATCGCAACAGAACAGGAAGTCAATGATGAGGGTGGAGAAGAGTGTTAACAATCAAAACCTCAAGATAAATGCTTTAACACTTATTTTCTAGGAGGAGCTATAAAGGAGGCCCATTTCTTCCAGCAGAAAAAAAAAATCTGAATCTCAAGGGAGCAAAGCTAGAGGACCAAGTGGTTCAGAGGGAGGAGTAGCTGAGCTTGGACTGTTTTGGTGACTAAACACTCAGTGGAAGACTGCCCAAGTGTGGCTAGTGAACTAAATCTAGGTAGTCAGAATGTCTGCTGTGTTTGCCTGCAAACAGTCCCTGCACTACCAGTATCCAACTCACTGGTGTACAATGTCTGCCATGTTTGCCTGTGCAGTCCTTACACTGTCAGTATCTAACTCACTGGTGTATAATGAGCCATGTTTTACTGTACACAGGGCAGCCCCTGCACTACCAACATCCAGCTCACTGGTGTGTAATGACTGCCATGTTTGCCTGTGCACATTCCCTGCACTGCCAGTATCTAACTCACTGGTGTATAATGAACCATGTTTGTCTGCATACAGGACAGCCCCTGCACTACCAACATCCAACTCACTGGTGTGTAATGACTGCCATGTTTGCCTGTGCACATTCCCTGCACTGCCAGTATCTAACTCACTGGTGTATAATGAGCCATGTTTGTCTGCATACAGGACAGCTTCTGCACTACCAACATAGAAACAGACTTTGACGGCAGATAAGGACCGCTAGGCCCATCTAGTCTGCCTATTTCCCTACCTACAGGATAGGCCGCAGATCCTAGTTAACCAACAGCCTATATCTTCCTGCCCCCCACAAGAATTGCCTTATGTCTGTCCCATGCATTCTTGAATTCTCCCAGTTTTAGACCCCACAACTTCCTCAGTAAGGCTGTTCCATGCATCCACTACCCTCTGTGAAATACTACTTCCTCACATTGCCCCTGAACCGCCCTCCTATCTTTAAATTGTGTCCTCTTGGACTTTGTTGATTCCCTTGAGGTACTTGAAAGTTTCTATCATGTCCCCCCTCTCCCTTCTTTCCTCAACGTTATACATATTAAGCTCCTTTAGTCTCTCATACGGCTTCTCTTGCAGACCCTGCACCATTTTAGTTGCCCTCCTCTGGACTGCCTCTATCCTGTCTATGTCCTTGCAGAGATGGGGTCTCCAGAACTGGACACAGTATTCCAGATGAGGTCTCACCAACTCTGTACAGAGGGATAACAACTTCCTGTTTTCTGCTGCTGATGCCTCTCCCTATACATCCCAGTATACCCCCGGCCCTCCCTACTGCCTTCTCACATTGCTTGCTAACCTTAAGGTCATCTGATATGATTACCCCCAGGTCCCTTTCCTGTTTTGTTGTTACTACCTCCCACCCATTGCGTATTCTTCCCTGGATTCTTGTTTCCCAGGTGCATTATTTTGCACTTTTGCATTGAATCCTAGCTGCCATCGTCTGACCATTCCTCCAACCTTGCCAAGTCCCTTTTCATCCTTTCCACGCCTCCTTGTGCATCAACCCTGTTGCAGATCTTTGTGTCATCTGCAAAAGGCATACTGTTCCTTCAGACCCTCTGCAATGTCACTGACGAAGACATTAAAAGGACTGGACCCAATACTGAACCCTCGGACCCCACTAGTAACCGCCCTTTCTTCAGAGTGGACTCCATTTACAATTACCTTCTGTATCCTGTTGTCCAGCCAATGTTTTACAGGCTACCACCCTGGGACCCACTCCCAGGCTGGTTAATTTGACTAATAATCTTTTGTGTGGGACTGTGTCAAATGCCTTGCTAAAGTCTAGGTAGGCCATGTCCACAGCCCTCCCTGGTCTACTACTTTGGTCACCCAGTCAAGAAATCTATTAGATTAGTCTGACATGACCTTCCACTGTGAACCCATGCTGCCTTGGATCCTGTGCTCCACTGACCTCTAGGTACTCAACTATTCTTTCCTTCAGAAGTGACTCCATCACTTTCCCTACCACAGAGGTCAGACTGACAGGTCTGTGTTTCCTGCCTCTGTCTTGGTCCCACTTTTGTGAAGGGAATCACATCCGCCTTCCTCCAGTCCTCTGGTACCACCATCCTCCCATGATTTATTAAAAGAGTAACCAGTGGTTTCACTAGTTCCTTCCTTAATTCTTTTTAGAATTCTGGGGTGAATTCCATCAGGACCCATTGCTTTGTCCACCTTCAGTTTTAGGAGTTCTTGCAGAACCCTTTCTTCTGTGAAAGGACTGGGATCGACCCCCTATCAAGAGTGCTTCTGTTAATTGGATTAGGCACATCCCCCTCCTCTTTTGTGAATACTGAGCAGAAATATTAGTTCAGTATTCCTGCTTTTCACTGTCCCCTCTGCCCACCCACCGTTCATTCTATTCAGCCTCACTATCCCTCCCTTTGTCTTTCTCACGCTCGCTGATGTACCTATAAAGGTTTATCCCCTTCTTAACTGAGTTGGCTATCTTTTCCTCAGTTTGGGCCTTTGCTATTCTGACTTCCCTCCTGCTTCCTTCTGCCTTAACTGGTACAGCTCTCTGTCCTGCTCCTTCTGTGTTTCCTTATACTTCCGGAATGCTATCTTTTTCTTCCTGACTTTCACAGCCACCTCTCTTGAGAACCATAGTGGCTTTTTCTTTCGTTTTGATTTGTTTATTTGCTTCACACAAAGGCTTGTTGCCTCTGATGGCAATTTTGATAATTCCCCATTGTTGCTCCACACCTCCTTCTAGCCTGTTTGCTAGTGCTTTTCTGAGGCACTTTCCCATCTTGCCAAAGTCAGCCCTCCTAAAGTCCAGTACCCTCAATTTTGTATGGCTCGACTCTGTAGCTGAGTTTAACGTGAACCACACTGTTTGATGGTCACTTGTCCCCAGATGGCAACCACTTCTAGATCTGAGATCCTCTCACGGCCCACGTTTGAAATCACGGTCTAAGATTGCTCCCTCACGAGTGAGTTCGAAACTAGCTGTCTAATGCCTGCCACCTGTAGGGCGTCAAGAATGGCCCTGCTCTTGGATGTGGCTGCAGCAAATGTGCTCCAGTTAACATCTGGCATATTCAGGTCTCCCATCAACAGTATCTCCCTTTCTCTGCCATTCTAAGAATGCCTTCCATCATATCCTTGTCCATTCCTTCCCCCTGACATGGGGGTCTGCACAACCCTGTGCGGATTGTGGTGCCCTTCCAGTCTCCAAGGTGACCCACAGTGCCTCCTCTCCTCCCTGTTTACTCTTGTTCAGTTGCTTTACCCCTTCCTTTACATGAGAGCTACTCCTCCCCTCTTCTCCCTGCCTGTCTCTCCTGTAGGTTATGTGCCCTGGTATGTTAACATCCCAGTCATGGTTCTCTGTGTACCATGTTTCTGTGACTGCTACGATATCCAGGCATCCCTCTTCCATTAAGGCCACCAGCTCAGGAGCTTGTTGCCCAGACTACAGGCATTGGTACTCATTACCTTCCATTTCCTGATGGCCTTACCCTTTTGCCCCATCCCTGTCCTTCTTGCCTTTGTCACTTTCTCCATTTACCACTGCCCTTCTCCTATCGACACCTCCATGTTGGTGTTTGCCACACTTACTACCGTGATTGTTTGGGGGGCTAAGATTTTCCTGCTCCTTTCCAGTGCCTCCCCCCTTGGCTAGTTTAAAAGCTTGCCAATGAAGCATTTAAACCTATCACCTAGGATCCTGGTTCCCCTCCCGGACAGATGCAGCCCATCATGCCAGTATAGAGCTTGCATCACTCAGGTGGACTCCCAGTCCCCAATGAAGCCAAATCCCTGAGCTCCACCAGTTTTTCAACCACTGATTGAATCCCGTAGTGCGGAACACCCTAGCCTCTCCTATGCCATAGATGGGTAGCACCTCAGAAAGGTTACCGTCGTGCTACTTGACTAAGGCCCTCCCCAATTCCACAAACTCTTCCTGCACTTCTCTAATCCTTTCTTATCCAGGTCATTTGTCCCTAGGTGGACAATGACATCCAGCTCCCTCCCTGTGCAGCTGCTCAGGCAATCCTGAGGATTGGCTCCTGTCCTCAAGCCATGGCGCCGGCAGGCACCTACCTCCCTCTCCCTTCCTTGCCCAGTTCTACCTTCCTAACAATGGAGTCCCCACCAGGAGTGGTTTCCTTCCCCTGCCACCCTCCTGTGGGTCTCCTTCTAATGGAGGTTCCCAACATCCTCCTTGGTCTCCACTGTAGGTGCCTCCCAGGAACCACACTTTGCCAGAATGGCATAGGAATGTGAGAGGCACAACTGGAGGGATGTGTCTGTTCCACCACCTCACCTCCCTGAGCCCACTGTGGTCCAACCGCTCCTCTTTCTTGGCAACCTCTGAGGCAGACGGCAGTGGCACTGGTGGTCACTGGATGGAAGAGGAGGTCCCACAATCTGGCCAACTCAGCCTGGAGATGAGCAACCTCCTCCCTCAGCCCAGAGGTGCCTGCAGATGGGACAACACCGTATCCTCAGAACATCTCCCAGAAGACTGCTGCTCCAGCCACTGCACTGCACCACTCCAATCATGTCTTATTTCTGGCCCTTAACTGTTTGCAATCCTTACTCTTTCCTCATTTTCTCTCTCTCTCCTTACTTTCTGCCTGTATGTGCCCTTTAAGCTCATGATTGTCCTGTTCTGAGACAAGAATATCCTATATTTCTCAGTAGACCACTTACTTGTTCAGAGGCAGACCTCCAGCAGCTAGAGGGGCGGAGAGCTACTCTTGCCCTTCTGGGATGGTGGGTCTTGGTGGTTCTGTGATCACTCACTTCCTGCCCCTAAACAGGAAGTTCTGTTATCGATCAAATCCTGTGCCTATAAATATAGAACTAGCTTGGAGGGGAGGGAAGGAGGGCAATATAGTCCCAGTAGAGAAGTTCAGTTACACAGCAGTCCTTTCTCCTGGTGTCTTCTGCCAAGCTTTTAGCAGAATCTTTCTAAGGCAGTCTTTAAATGTAGCTTCCTTCTAGCTAAGCCACTCCCCCTACTTACCAGATCTTTCTACAAGTAATTTAAACCTCACAGCAGTTAAGTCTTTTGTCACCTGAGATTTACACCTAGATGACTTTTCAGTTACCCATTCAGTTAACCCAAACATACACTTTTTTTTTTGTTTTGTATGTTAGTTTTTTTACCCTAAATTAAAGGTCCAAATACAAACGTTCTTCTACTTTAGTCCCAGCAGAGAAGTTCAGTCACACAGCAGTCCTTTCTCCTGGTGTCTTCTGCCAAGCTAACTTATGGGTGTGTAATGACTGCCATGTTTGCCTGTGCACATTCCCTGCACTGCCAGTATCTAACTCACTGGTGTATAATGAGCCACGTCTGTCTGCATACAGGACAGCTTCTGCACTACCAACATCTAACTCATGGGTGTGTAATGACTGCCATGTTTGTCTGTATGCAGGGCAGCCCCTGCACCACTAATATCCAATTCCTTTGTAATGTGCATAGAGTTAGCTCTGCATGGAAGGCACTACATATAACCGAATTCTATTCTTTTAACCCTCTCTAGATGGGATGGTTTTCCATGTCACCCTCCTTGCATGGAGAGGTCGAGGTTATTAACAGACAGGACTCAACAAGGGCACAGTAGAATAAAGAGTTCCTTTTATTATCAATATCACCGCCATTTAGAGGCAAATACTGCAAATCTGTGCGCAGAGGAAAACGAGAAGGGGAGGGGGTCTGGCGAGCTGGTAAGCGGACACAATCAGCAGCTTTGCAGTAATAAAACCCCCAGTTACCAATGTGCACCTCATGTATAAATAGCTATGAACCTTGGACTTACAGTGCGGGGGATGAATACATATGTTGGTTGGTAAGGTTTCTGGTGGGGGCGGGGATTTTGAAACGGGTTGGATTAACACAAGGCCCTCAATGACCCACCCCCCCTACATTTAGCACAGTTCCCTCAGAAGTCCCTCAAATCATTAAAACATCTTTAATTTGCAGCTCGTCAATCACTATCCGTCCTCCTGCACATCTACATGCAACAGTTGGAAAAATTGTAAACAGGCAATTGTTAACTAACACTTGTTCAACTTCACTAATACTTTTTGTTTACACAAATTCCCTCACATTTTAGTCTGTAGGGTTGCCACTAGCCAGTAAAGGCCAAGCTACAATATTTTTGTTTTGGCCCCTCTCCCTGCCTATAAAAGTGTAAAAACTTTGTTGAACAATACACATAGCTTCTACAGAACCCAAAGCTCCTTGTATATGAAAACAGTTGCTTAAATTAAAGTGAAAACCTAAATAGGCTCCCCAAAACTAGTTCAACACCCTATAAACAATACACTGTGGTGGTGGTGCGGTGTAAGATTCCCAACGGTTGCCTTTCAGCTGCAGAGGAGAACTCCAAACAGCAACATTAAGCAATCTAAAAACCTACCAAAAAAGGTGCATGTCTGCATCAGAGTTACAGACCTCCCCCCCTTTCAACTTTTTCACCACCACAGAGACCTCATATTGCACTAGCAACTGAGTCAAACACCCCTCCCCCCCCCTCCAAAAAAAGTTTCCTGAAACTGCAATTTGTGTCCGGTATGGGTTTAACCGTAAGAAGTGCTATGTCTGCCTTAAACTCTGAAGGTGGCGAGTAGCCACTGCTGTCATGTGAAATAGAAAAAAATTATTTTAATCCCACGGGAACAGGTGACTTTAGAAACAGGTTTTATATCTCACATATAAAAAAATCTCTAGTGTCAGAAATACGTTTAGTTACCATTTTGGAAGGGGTGCTGCAGCTACATTCTCTCAAATAAACAGCAGTACCGTGAACTGCAACATATGACAGGCCACCTTTCCTCTTTCAAGAACTGTGGTTTTGTTTACTGTCCAGGTGGGTAGGCAAGTAAGGGAAGCCACATGTCCTAACCTCAGTCATGCATCAAGAATTGTGCAAAGGAGCCAAGAAGAGAGGGAGTAGTCTATGTGTTTGAGTGCAGGCACCATCGTGAAACCATCTGGTCCCTTTGTATCCTCTCCTAACCTAGCCCATGCCCGTGTGTTAAGAACCCTACCTTACATGTCAGTCAAGACTTTTCTCCCCAACCCCAAATGTTCAGATACCATATCCAGGGTATTTCTTTGTTTCATAGTTTTGGTATGTATACATAGATTGTAGTTTTTAATACAAGATGAGGGTCCATTGGGAAGCGGAAGTTAAGGCACAGTGACGTGGAACGGGCTGCCGGGAATGTGGTCTTCTCCCCACTTGACGACCAGGATATATTCCCCCTTGTCCTTCAGGAGGTTCGTCACATTGTACAGCCTGTTGCCCAGGTGTTTCACAACAATCTCTTCACAAGGAACCTTGAGGGCCGTGCCATGACAGAAGCATGTTATTACCTTGGAGGAAAAACGAAATATATAAATAAAAGGATACTAAATGGGACTTTTTTTTTTTTTTTTTTTTTTTTTTTTTTAAAGGCAAAAAATTCTGCAAGTCAGGTGCCAACAAGTTTACAATTGTTGACCACCATTCTAATAGTAGGGGCTCAAAGAACAGGTTACTCACCTGTAGCAGTAGTTCTTGGAATGGTATATGTTCATCCACACTCTGGCATGTCCCTTTCCCCTTTAAATCTCACCAGAAAGTCTTCAAGCTGGCTCCTCCCACCCACCTGGGTGGTAAACACTTCGGCTTCGCCCAATGACGCCAGATCTTAGCCCGCTGGAAGCAAGGTGGTGCGCCTAAAGCCGGGGAGGTTGGGCGGGTGCATGTGGATGAACATACACTACTCCTAGAACTACTGTTACAGGTGAGTAACCTGTTCTAGAAGCGTGGATATGTTGTTCATCCACACACTCTGGCAGACTCCAAGCAGTTCTCTGGGAGGAGGGAGGCAAGGCGCACACTTCCTATTTAGGTAACACAGAGTGGAGAACAGAGGCCAAAAAAAACAGCATCCTGGCGTGACTCAAGGTCGATGTGGTAGTGGGTAATGAAAGTGTCTGACTTCCAGGTAGCAGCCCAAAAGATCTCCTGGATAGGGATGTCCCTGGAAGCAGCCACCGATGCAGCCATATGGCAGGTAGACTGAGCTCTTATTCCTCTGGGATGCTCCTTGCCCGCCAACTCATAGCACAGACCTATGCATGATGTAATCCTTCTCACAATGGTCCATTTAGCTGCAGGTCTGCCAGAAACGACTTCAACATAGGTGACAAACAGCTGGCAAACCTCTCCCCGAATTTCCACCGTTCTCTCCTTATAATAGGAGCGAGCACGTCTCAGGTCCAGAGTATGGAGCCTGTACTCTGCGTCCGAGGTGTAGTTAGGGTAGTATACCGACAGAGTCAACACCTGATTAAGGTGAAACTCAAACCACCTTCGGAAGGAATTTCGGGTGGGAGCACAGGACAACTTTGTCCCTGTGGAAGACCAGATAAGAGGAGTCCACTGAAAGCACCTGGAGCTCCCCTGTCCTTCTGGCTGACGTGATAGCCACCAGGAAGGCCGTCTTCCACAACAAGTGTGAGAGCTCACACTTGTGCATGGGTTCGAATGGCTTGCCCATGAGCTTTGCCAAAACCAGCAAGAGATCCCACGGAGATGGAGGTTCATGCACTGGAGGAGATATGTGATCCAGGCCTTTGAAAAAGCACCCGGCCACTGTCTCCTGTGCCAATGTCTGCTGACTGACCTGTGCCCGGTTAGCAGAAATGGCTACCAGGTGCACCTGAAGGGTTGATGACTGTAGACCCCCTTTGGAGAGAGACCAAAGGTAGTAGAGAATGCTAGCCACAGAGCAGGATAAGGGGCCCAGACTCTTACCCTGATACCAAATGGAAAACCTTTTCCATTTGAAGGCATAACACTTCCTGGTCGATTCCTTACGAGATGCCTCCACCACAGTGTGGACATCCTCAGAAAGACTCAGAGCCTGGAACTCTAGCCGCTCAGGTACCAGGCTGTGAGGTGCAGGGATTGAAGGTCCAGATGGAATACCTTCCCCTGGTTCAATGATATCAGGTCCGGGCGTGTACAAAGTCACTTCGGGGCCCTGCAGCTGAGGCTGAGGAGATCTGGATACCGGAACTGGTGGGCCAATCTGGGGCTACCAGTATCACCTTCGCCTTGCCCCTCCTCATCTTGAGCAACACCTTGTGGATCAAGGGAAATGGAGGGAAAGCATAGAGGAGGCCTGGGGTCCATGGCCTCGAGAAGGCATCCCCCTGCAGCGAGCCCTGCTGAGGGGGGCCGGCATGGTAGACACTCAGTTGGTGTTCTCCCTGGAGGCAAACAGGTCCACCAATGGTTTACCCCAATGGGAGAACAGACTAAGCTACCTCTGGATGGAAAGACCACTCGTGGGATGTCTGGCCTAAGTGGCTGAGAGCATCCACTAGTTGGTTCGAGATTCCTGCCACATGGATGGCAAGGAGATCCGCCTCCAACCGGCTGATGAGGGTCCAGATTTGGAGCACCTCCTTGCATAGCAGACAGGAGTGTGTGCTGCCCTGTTTGTTGAGGTAGTACATGGTCGTGGTATTGTCCGTCTGGACTGGAACCACTTGACCCCGGAGCTGAGGAGCAAAAGCTGACAGGGCCAGTCTGACGACTCTGAGCTCTAACAGGTTGATGTGGCATCAGGACTCCTTGGGGGTCCAGAACCTCTGGGCCCTGCTGTCCCCCATGTGGGCTCCCCAGCCCATGAGAGAGGCACTGGTCATCAGGACGACCGTCTGCTCGAGGCGGACAAACCGGATTCCTTCCTGCAACCGGTCTGGGACGGTCCACCATTGGAGAGCATCCTACATATTCTGGGTTACTGTGATCAGTTGGTCAAAGTGACCATATCGCTGAGTCCACTGGGTGGCCAGCTCCCACTGGAGGGGGCGCACGTGACACCTGGCCCAATGGACCACTGAGGTGCACGCCGCCATGTAGCCCAGAAGGCGCATAAAGTCCCAGGCAGGTCACAAGTGCCCAACCAGGACTGATCAGGCAAAGGAGGAGAGAACCTCCGCCCTGTCTGCCAGGAGCCGAGCTCTGGCTTCAGAGTCAGTTCTGCCCCGATGAAGTCCATCACCTGAGAGGGTACGAGTTCCAACTTTGCCTCGTTGATAAGGAGGCAGAGTTGAGAGCAGGTTCAGAGGGCCAGATCCCTGGACCTCTCCACCTCCTGAAGGGAGGAACCTGCCAAGAGCCAGTCATCTAGATAAGGGTATATCCGAACTCCGACACCAAAGATGGGCTGCCACCACTGCAATGCACTTGAAGACTCGTGGGGCAGATGACAGGCCGAACGGCATGGCTTGGAACTCGTATAGGGTCCCCTCGACCCTGAAGCGGAGGAACCGCTGGTGGGATGGACGGATTGGGACGTGAAAGAACTCTTCCTGCAGATCCAGTGAACAGAACCACGTTTCGCTCCAGAGACAGTATGATCAGTTCAGAGTTACCATCCGGAAGGTGCGAGACCTGAGATATTGATTCAGGTTGCGGAGATCTAGAATGGGGCACCAACCCCCCCATCCGCTTGGGCACCAGGAAGTACCCGGACACAAAGCCTGGGTCTGTAGGAGGATCCGGCACTGGACCTACTGCCTCCTTGCGGAGGAGCTGAGCAATGTTGTCCCGAAGGGCCGACTGAGTGCAAGCTGGGATCCTTTCCTCCCGAAAGGCGCGGGCTCGCCTGGGAGGGTACTGCTCGAATTCCAGAGGCAGACCCTGGCTGACCACTTCCAGAACCCACCTGTCCGAAGAGATACTGGACCAGGTGGGAAAAAGTAATGGAGCCGGCCCCCCACAGGAGGACCCAGAGCTGGTGTGACGGGTGTAGGGGTGTCAACCCCCGACCAGTCACTGAGCAGGCTTAGAGGAGGAGGCTCCTGGACCAGCACCTCGGCCTCCTTTACGGGGCTGTTGGGGACCCTGCTTGGGCCTGGGGCGCCAAGCTTGAGCCTGTTGCTGCTAGCCACCTTAAAAGGAGGGCTGCCTGACCGCAAGGGAAGAGTGCCGAAAAGGCTGCTTCTTGCGCTTCCGCTGGTTCCTGCCTGAAGAACCCTTCGCAGAGGTAGCATCCAAGGTGGCACTGGACTGCTCTATGCACTGGAGATGACCAGCCACTAACGGACCGAAGAGGTCGGTGCCTAGGAAGGGCATGTCAGCTAACTTGTGCTGAGTATCTGCCGGAAAGGAGGACAACCTCAGCCAGGCCCTGCAGCGAGTGGCCACTGTGGCTGCTAAGAAGCGGGCACAGGAATCTCCAATGTCCAGGGCCGTCTGGAGCTGCTGTTTAACAGCACAGCCCTGGTCACGGACTTGCTTCACCGTGGTCTGCATGTCCGCTGGGAGATGAGGGAGGACTTCATCTAATAACCCTAAGAGGGCATGAGAGAAGTGTGCCATGATCACAGCTGAGCTGGCCTGATGAAGGCCTAAGGATGAGGCCGCATAGACCTTCCAGGCAGAATGGTCCATATTCTTGGACTCATTGTCCGGAGGGCGGTCAGTGTCTGCTGAGCTACCAGTGCATCTGAACACAGAAGCAGTCACAAGGCTTTCGGCCAAGGGGTGCTCTGTGATCCCCGCCAGGGACTCCATGGGTACCGTATACTTACAGGCCATGCAGGCAGATGAAGCTGGACAGGAGGCAGGACACTGCCACAGCTCAAGGG
This sequence comes from Neoceratodus forsteri, assembly GCA_016271365.2. Classification (NCBI taxonomy): domain Eukaryota; kingdom Metazoa; phylum Chordata; order Ceratodontiformes; family Ceratodontidae; genus Neoceratodus; species Neoceratodus forsteri. The sequence goes on along the minus strand of CM028138.1, from coordinate 274,956,786 downwards.
CCAGGCCAACAATGGCTTCGGCCACTGTAAAGGCATCCGTCGGGGTATCCCCCCTTTTAAGGATATCTGTAAAGGGATATTCCGCCTTCTTTTGGATAGGCTCCAAGGGCATTCTGGTAGATTCGGAAGTCAGGCAGAGGATGCCCTGAAAAGAGGAAGGACCTTCCTCCAAACCTGCCACTGATGACTCGTCATCCCCAGATGAGAGTACAAACCAGTGGCATCAGAGTCCAAAGAGTCGGGATATAACGCTCTCCTGCCTATATCTCCCTCGATGCGCTGAGGGCGATCAGGGACAACAGTGATGGACAGACAGCAGGGCAATCCGGTGTCTGTCTGGTCCTCTTTCGAGGGAGCCCATCACTGAGGCTGCTTAGGCGGTGGCTCCAACAAAATCGTTGGGGAGACTGAAATAGGCAGAGCTGGAATACATGCCAGCCCCACGGCAGGGGGGCCACACCGAAGCCTTCTGTTCTGGAGGGGTCAGCGTTGGTCTGAGTGGCGGGGCCAAGTGATGGCCAGTGCTGCCAGCAGAGCCGGCTTTTCACTGGTCAAAATCAGCTGTTGCCACGAGATCCTCATAATGTCGACAGAGGTTTCCATCGAAGTCTCTCCTCGTCCAAGGAGGATGAGGATAGATTGTGACGCCTCTCTGGAGTGCTTGTGACCTTTGTTCGGTTTTGACCGAAGGGGTCCTGGTCCTCGATAGAGACCGACAGGGTTGGCTTGTTTGATCGGGAGACACCAGAGTCTGACAGAACAGAGGTTCCGGCACCTTTCCCTTGATCGGGACACCCGAGGGCAGGTTCTTCTCATCAGGGAAGGAAAGGACAGGCATCCTTTCTAAGGAGTCGTCGACCAGAGTCTGTGACAAAGGCTCAATTGGGTCGAGAGTGATCTTGGCCAGTTCAGCAGTGTCCTCGGTCTCGGTGCCTTGGCCGGACGGAAAGTCCGAAAAGCCGGCGGTCGAGGAAGCGATCTTGACCAAAGTTAAGACTGCATGTTCCTGGGACTCTGACCTCTCTCGGTCCCAGGAACATCTCCTTCTGGAGGAAGATGACTTGGGGTCCTCGTCCTTCTTCCGAGGGCAGGAGGAGTGCGAGCCCGAGGGCGCCTCACCCCTGGTGGGGAGGGACTGGCACAACTCCCGAAAGAAGCCAAGGTTGAGAGGTATGAAAAAGCTTCAGTTGGCCGAAGCTTGAGCAGCTTCCTCATCGAAAGCCGCCATCTGTTCCAGCTGTTCGGCGGATCCCGCGGCCGCGGAAACCACCCACCTTGCCCTCCTTCAATTTCACCGGCGGATTGTGAAGCTCCAGTCTCCTCAATTTTAGGCACACCTTGTAGTCATCCAGGACGTAGGTATGGAAGGCCAGACAGATGGTGCAAGAGGTGGTGTCATGTACGACACCTAAGCAATAGACACACGACAGGTGGGGATCGGTGCGCAACATTTTCTGGCCGCAGGGACACCGGTGAAATCCGGGGGACGATCTGTCCTCCATGTCCGATGTGCTAGGATCGGAGTTGCAAACTAATGAGTTTTAAAGCAATTGGCAGTGAAAACAGACGTTGAGAATCCAGGACCTGGGAACTGCTAAGGTAGCACGAGGGAACCTGAATCTTCCAGCGGAAAGGAAGATCTGGCATCACGGGGCAGAGCAGAGGCATTTACCATCCCTGTGGGTGGGAGGAGCCAGCTTTAAGACTTTCCGGCGAGATGGGAAAGGGGCATGCCAGAGTGTGGATGAACATCATATCCACACTCCTAGAAGTATGCAATTTTAGCAGATGAATAAATTCTGTATTATAAAAGGTGCTCAAATTCAGCCCTTGATATAGGGAATTAACCTTCAATTTTCAGGGGCTAAAATGGTATTAGGTAATTCGTTAGATGTAAAATCCTGCAATTTTTATGAGACTACAATTCTGTTATTTTTTGGCAACTAAAATTCTGCCATTTCTTCATGGTACAAAATTCTGCATAAAATTCTAAATAAATTGCTGCCACTTCTGTGTATCGTGCATTATACAGCAGGGCAAAAAACACACTGTGCAGTTACCACAAGACTTCTAGCCACTCTGAAAGGTGGATCTGCAACAAGTTTTACTTTTCTTGGTTGGGTTTCCACTCACCATTGACTCAATGCTCTCAAACTCCCATTCTGACCCTGCTAGACTGCATCCATACCCAGTCCTCCTGAAACTTACTTCCCTCACCGTCCCCACTGTTTCAGCTTTGCAATGGTTGCTCCAGGAACTAACTTTAGGGGGGTTGGGGGAGACTTCGGCGTATATGGTATACAACTGTACTGCAAAAGAGGCATGATCATCTTTGTTGATTAAACCACTGGGGATAAAGGGGCATGGTCAGCTTTTTGACATTTTCGGCTCCCTTTACGGATTGTGCCTATTAAGAGAGCTCTACCAGAAACTGCTTATGTGCTACTTTAAAAAGGCATATTTTTTACATATAATCAGTATTTTTGCCAAAAAAGAACTTAGAATAGTTCTGAGTTGACCTCATGTGCCGTGGCCCGCTTCTTCCTACACATTCGACAGTGCTATGGAGCTGAATCACGCTAAACTCGTGCATGAATGAGTTCAACAAGTTCTGGGGCATATGAATAGATGGGTGTATTCTATGGAATGAGTTGCACTTGGTTATACGAGTATTTTTGTAAAACGAGTTATTTCATATTGAATTCACTATTTAAATAGTGAAACTGGGACTCTGTGCATGTGCATCAGCGTAGGCGCCATAGCACCGGCAAGGACACAGGAAGGAGTGAGTCACAGCATAGAAGGGGTTTTTTTTGGTTAATTTTTTGGCTCAAATACTCATTTTATGTAGAAAGTATGCACATCATGAATCGTACTGTATCAGTGAGTCAAGACTGGTTGCAGACAATTAGTAAAGGGCCTCTGAAAATCTATCCCACAGCAGACAGTGTCCCCATAAAATTGGGCAGGAACCTACAGGAACCCCGTCCCACCTCCTTGGACATCATTTTCAACTGAATGCTACTGGGAGAGTTCCACCTCCTAAGAATAACAGTGTCACTTCCTCCAAATGTGGAGTTTACAAGTTCCATCCCCTATTTATTTCCATTTTAACTATAATCACACCCCCACCTGCCCCCCTTCAATAAGCCTTCTCCCTTCCCTTATGGGGAGTTGCCCCTGCTGCACCTGACCCAAGACTGAAGAGAGCAGGCATCATGTGGTTATCTATTATGCCAAAGGCCTTCCAATGACCAGTCTGAGGAGGTGCTCAGTCCCAGTATGCTGCATCTGCAGTGCCTAAGTCCAGTCTGTGAATGGGAGTTAAGCAATAGACATGGGCCCGGGACTCCCATAGAGCTCTATCCCCCATGCTGTTGTCTCATGTGCCACATCCATTTTATAATATACACAAATTCTCCGTACCATGAAGACCACCCCTAGAACCTTCCCCAATTACTTCAGGTTTGAATGTCACCAACCTGCTTTGCTGCAGTCCACTGTGAATGAATTCTTCTGACCCACAAAAGCCTTGTTGAGTGCGAGCCCCTTGGCCACCACCTTGCTGGCATCCGATGCATATCTCGGCATGGCACTCTGCTGCGTGATTGCTTCTGCTTTGGGAATGGAGTCCACGAATACCGAAGAGGTCTCATGAAGGCTGTGAGTGGTCATCAAACGGGGTCCTAAGTGAAACAATGTTTATATTTAGTTCAAGTTTGCTTCCAATGAAATCATTTTGTGAGATGCAAGATCTTGTTTTTATTGGGGTGCATGGGTACAGAGAGTTAAGGAACAAACCATTACATTAGTTACAAATACGTAAAGGTTTATAAGGAGATACATGGCCAGTAGCTACTGAGGACAAGTTATTACAGGTGGGCCAGAGGTAACGGGGTTATATCTTGGTACTTGCATTTCTACCCATAGCTTCCACAGCACTCCCTCAACTCCGATAAAACTTTTCAGAGACTGAAACACGGAGGAAAGAAAGATGACTAGGGAAAGCAAACCCAGCCTACAGACTATGCAGAAGGACAATGTAGGGAGGAGGGGAGAGTGCCATTTAGATTAAGAGTCATGTTAAAAAATAATTATATGCAGCGGGGATATAGATTCAGAGAAGTAATGCTGAGTCAGTGTGGATAAGAGAAGAAGGGCGGGGGGGAAGAGAATCAATGACTAGAGATTTACATTAGGACCAGCACATCGGAATGTGGTTAAGGAAACAGGAGCTCAATAAGAAGATTACAGCAAATGCTAAGGGGAGATGTGGTTAGGGGGACTTATTAAATAGGCCAGGAAAGTCCTGTAACCTCAATGGTCAAAACATATCACATGACTATTACAGATAGACCTCTTACCAAAGCCCATTTTTAAGCAGGATTACAGACTCCAGAAGGTATGGTTGGAATAATGCACTTCATGGTACTACCCAGCTTAACCACCCGAGGCCTGTATTGTTCCTTTACCCCCCCACATACCCAGTTCCGTGTTATCCCTTCCTTAACGTATTGCTTAAAATATGGGGATATGCAACTGGGTGGAGCAGGAAGCAGCAACATTTGGCATTATATACTTTTTTGTTAGAGGCTGTAGCTAAAACATTTGGGAAGTAACCAGAGGATGGCAATAGAGGACTGTTCAAATTAAACAGTGGGCCCAATTTTCCAAAGGTGACCGATGCAGGACTTGCATCAAGTCCTGCGTCAGCCCCATTTGGCACAACTGTGCCAAACTCCTTTGATAACTTTAGTACACTGGACGCAGTTGTGACAGTTTCCACAATTTATGCCAGCTTGTGCCAAATATTTGGTGCAAGCCCTATAAAAAGGGTCTTCTGAATGGCGCAAGTTAGACCAGGGAGGGGGGAGCTGGTCTAATATGTGGCATTTGGCAAACCTCAGAATTGCGATCGGCACCAAGAGAATGTCACAAGCCCCCCTGCACTGTATGCTCAGCGCACCAGGGGCTTACATCATTCTAAGTGCATTTGAAAATCCGGCCCAGTGTGTCCACTGGGGGCATGTGGGATTTCAAAATGCCAAAAGAACATTACTCCATGACAACAGCGATGGATGGATGGAGCAAACTTCCGGACAAAGTTGTGGAGGCAAAGACAACAGCCAGATTCAAGAGGAAGTGCACTGCTTATAAAGAAGTTAGAGGAGAGGTGGAAGGAGTGGGGTGACAGTAAGGAAACTTGGGACAAACTGGATGGACTGTTTAGGTCTTTTTTTTGCTCATCACCTAAATGGGTTTCTTCTGTAAGTGAACCACTAGGTAGTTGTGATCCTGTTTGGTACAGTACTGTACACAGATGGTGGAAAAAGGATGAACAAATGCTATCATTTTTGCAGGGGAGACTTTGGTAATATGAAAACAGAATGGAATGCAGTTAGATGTGGAGTAACCTTACACACAAATTAATGGCACAATGAAAGGCATCATCTCGATAAGGACTCTAAAGGGTAGCGCACCAGTACAGTAAAGTAACATCTACATAAAAATATTCAGTGTATATTATATATATATTTCATTTTGCAGTTACACAAAGTGCAAGTCCCTTCATGGCTCTCTTCTGAAAATGGACTTGGGTCTGACTGTCCTCACCCTTTGTTCCTGTTAATAACTGGTGGTCTCCCCTGCCATGTGAAGACTGAGCAGAAGTACCTGTTCAGAACATTTGTTTCTTGGTTCTCTTCTAAGCAGTCTCCCTTCCCTTTGCCACCCTCCTTATCTTCACTATCACTTCCCTTACTTTCCTCTTCGCTTATGTACCTGAAGAATGTCTTACCCCATCTGCTACCCCTTTGACTATGCTTTCCTCTGCCTGCACCTTTGCTCTGGACTTTGCTTGAGGACCTTGGGCACAGACGAGATGCCGAAGGGCATGAGCTGGAACTGTTACAGGACCCATTCTGCACAGAACTGAAGGCACTGGCAATGAGACTGATCAACTGGGAAGAACACATCCTGGAGGTTTATGGAGCGGAACCACATTTCCTGCTCCAGGGATGGTACCCAATTTAGAGTTACCAACCAAAACTTGTGCTTCCTGGAACTGGTTCAGATTGTGCAAGTCAAGTATGGGGCCCCAGTCTCATTTCCATTCTGGAACCTGGCAGTACTTGGACACATACCCTGCATGGCTAGGATGTCAAACATGGGCTATCACCCTGTGATCTAGGAGCTGAGCTATGTTGGCCTGCAGTATGGACATGTCCTGCAACACCCTGGACTCCTGAGTAGCTCAGACACGGTACAGAAAGAGAGCCCCAAAATTCAGAGGCAACCCTCTGCCCACCACTTCTAGAACTCACTTGTTAGAGTTAATGGCAGACCACGGTGACAAAAAAGTGGCACAACCGATCCCCAACCGCAAGCTGGGACGGGATGGTGGGGATGACCCCCACAACTGAACAGCCTTGGAGGGGGCTCTGGCTGCAGGGGCAGCAGAAACCACCACCTCTACCCCCTACTCTGTACATGGCCAAACTCTGGGTTAGGATGCCAGTGCTGAAAGTGCCCTTGCTGTGACTGCTGCTAAGGTTATTGTGCTGAAAGGACTGAAAGGTCTTAGGCTTCTGGCCCTTCTAAAGAGAAAGCCATAAAAGCTAGGGTGGCACTGGACTTCTCTGTACACATGAGATGTCCTTCCACCCCAGGTCAAAGAGGTCAGTGCCCAAAAACGGGTCAGTTTATTTTTTTCACAGGGAGGTGAACTGGACACAGCCCTTTTTCAGTCATGCCCAACAAAGACATACAATACATATAATGCAACATATGCCATTAAACTCTACAAATTACAGATGTAACCCCTCACCCCTGCCTTTTTGCAAAAAACGACAGGTGGCATGCTGTTGAAGCTGACAGCAGTACCTGGTGGGGACTGGGTTCGGGAAGGATGAGGTTACTCGGCACAGGGGACCTAGGTTTGGCTACTCTGCACAGGGGCACCCAAGTAAATCCGAACACAGGAAGCAATAACTGTAGTGTCCAGAACCAGGAATGGGATTCTACAGTGTGGCTTTTATGCACATCCAAGCTGAACAAACAAAGCATAGACGGACCCCCACTGGGCTACATTCCTGGTAATGCAGATTAGAGACAACAGAACACTTCTTTACTATTTCCAGCCCTCAGGCTCTGAACCCACCAGGCACACAGCCCGGACTTGCGCGCAGCTTTGGGTACACAGCCTGACGTACACAACTTGGGTTTTCCCCACTGGCCTGGCTCCCCCGCCGGCCACTTGATCCGCGGTCCATTTTGGGAAATGAACCAATTTTCCTGTTGTGGCTCCCCAAACCACCTTAGAGCCTTAGACTCCTAGAGAGAATTTTCCTTCCAATCCCACATCTGGGTACTTCCCTCATCACTGGCCAAGTGCATGAGGCAAAGTAGAAATCCACAGAGCAAATCCGTAGAGGTGGACCTGGTCACTAAAGATGGGGGGGTCTCCCACCTCCAGCTCCCACAATCCATACCCGGCCATTTCTCTGGAAACTAAACTTTTTTACTGAAAGCTTGGCAGTGTAGATTACTGGGTAGACGTATGTCACATCTTCTCTACACGTCTTGACTTCCACTATGTGCTGGACTTGAACATACTTTTACTTTTGGCTAAGGCTATTACTCTAGGCCTCCCACTACTTCAGTAGTCCAATCCCCACTATCACACAAGTCCCAGGATGAGAAAACAGGCCCTTTAGGAAGAGCAGAAACTCACCCTCCGGTTGCAGATGCCCCACAGGCGATTCACAAATCTTCTCATTTCCCAAAAACTCGAACAAATAAGGCAGCTTCTCCACTAGCAGAAAACCAGGGTGTTGCCCCTGGAATATGCAGGACAACCTTTCTGCCCCATCCCCTGAGGGATGGGGCACTGAGACCCGAATCAACGGTCTCCACCACTTTAAAACTGCTCTTCTGTGTCTCTCTTGGTGGAAACACCTTTTTTACTAAATGTAGCCCTATGTCAGGGCTGAGGCTCCAAAAGCCTAACCAGAGCTGCTGTGCTGCTCTCTCAGCAAGCTTCAAACTCCAACTGACCTACAGACTACTGTTCAAACCTCCCAACATTCTATTCCAACTCCCTGCTGCAGATTCCATTGTGGCTCATGCAGCTGCGACAGTTCTATGGTGATGTCATCCCTCAGTCTCAGCTGAGACGGAGAACAGAGTGAGAGTGAAATTCATTTAACTGGAGTTTCACAAGCTGCCTTCCCTGCCTACCACTAGGTCTTACTGGGATTCTAGTAGCCCCGGGTAACAAGGGGGTTACACAGATATTAACATTCAGTTGAAATTGTGTTCCTTTTGTAACAATACACAATTTAAAATAGTTCGTTCAAACCAAGAAAGTGATTTATTACATATTTCCAGCTTTAAAAAGGGAGCAGAAAAGAGTGCAGATACACTGTTCTTGGTACTATAATGCAGAGACAATGGCTTAAGGGATGAAAATAGGGTTTCTGGTACTAGGTTTTTGAATATTCTATATGCAATGTTGCTACATTAAACTTGACCCTAAATTGAGGAGGTAAAATTCCCCATCTGCTGATATAAAGTACAGTGGCGTGTCCTATATGAGGCTTTAAGAGCAAATCTACTTATGCAGAGTGTCCTCCATAAAAGGTGCAGAGCCTTAGCCAAGCCTTATGATGCATGGTGACTGCCATAGTCTTAGCATGGGCACAGAAGTTGCCCATTTCAAAGGCAGTCTGGATCTGGTGTTTAGCCAGTGAATTACCCTGGTCTCAGATTTCTTTTCAGCTTAATCTTCTCCACATTACTAACCTGCCTTCTGGCCCTTTCTCAGGTCTTCCACCCCTGCACCAACCCATACCTCCACAGTGGTCGCCCATTGTATCCCCTCCCCACGGTCAAAGTCAGCAGGGGTGGACCAAGTCCTTGCTGTAAGCTTCAGTTCCGTCTGGCACTTCTTCACCGTGGCCGATCCCAGACACCCTAGGCTTGTTTCTGAACCCGGGTTGCTGGCGTGGCGGCAGGTAAAGCACAAGATGCCTCAGCCCTTCATGCCACGGGGCTGGCAGTTTTTTTTTTTTTTTTTACACTGGCAACTGTTTATCAGTTGGGAGAAAAGGCAGGAGTTCTCCATAGACCTTGAAAAGAGAATGGCCAAAATTTGCCATCATGACCCAATAACTGACTTGACAGAGACCCAATGACAGCAGTATACACCTTTTAGACATGTGGTCAATCTTCTTGGATTCTTTGTCTCAAGGTTTGTCCACATTCCCTTTGCCTCCTGATTTTAAAGGACATGAAACCAATCTTCTACAAAGGGGTGGTCATAAAACTTGGAGAGGGTGCCTGATGTGACCAAATACTTATGGAACATATGGGTGGAGGGTGCCAGGCAGGATGCTGCCAAAGCTCCAGGGCCAATCTCAAGATTGCTTCAAAGAAAGGCAACCCCTGGGGATTCATTCTCCAGAATATATGTGAATGGGTACTCAGCCTACTTCTGGATGGGATCCAAGGGAACTTTCATGGACTCCAACATAAGTTGAACCAGACCTTCAAAGGACACAGGCCTGTGGTTGGTAGTCAGCTCTTCGACAGATTCCTGCTTGAAAGTACAAGTCCTGATAGAGGCCACTGATTACTTTCCTTTGGAGTCTGAAGATTCTTCAAGGACGGTCCTCCACTGTTTCCACCATGGACTATCCTGGTATACTCCTCTTGGGTGATCTTGAGAGCTGCCTAGCAAGCAGCGGGCTGAAACTGTTTGGTCTGGGTCCCAAATAAGAGGCTGTGGTGGAGGTGGCTCCTCTAACCATGGAGGAGAAGACCTGAGGGACTGTCGAACAAGATGGGTCAGTGTGGGAACAACCAGTGAAAGCCAAGGGACCGAAGGTCCAGGGAGAAGAGCCCTACCTCTCCCAGCCAGGGTCCAGTGTTATCAGAGGAGCTCCTCATAAAGTTTAAAGCATATTTCATTGATGCCTTTCCTCACCCAAAGAGGAGGAGTTCGAGGAATGTCAATGGCGACACCTCCCAGATGAATGGGATCCAGAGCACAAGTTGCACCTCCACCTCGACCAGAGGGTTGACACCAACTGGGGTCCTCTGGTGGGTTAGTATAAACCACCTGCTTTGGCAGGGTACCCACAACTGGCTTGGAAGCTCAACTAGGGGCACTAACTGGACCTCGTTGTCCTGAATACCAGGGTCTAGGAGACAGACTCCCCTCAATCTCCTCCATCAACCAGTTGACAGGTTCAAGAAAACCACCTGCTCGACTGGAGTCAAGGCCTGATGTGTGCAGTCCTCAACCATCCCATCAACGGCAAGCGTATGGGGGAGTCAAAGTGGGAAGAGTGATCTTTCCTGGTCAGATTTGCGATGACGGTGCTTTTTGCTACAGTTTGAAGGGCTCTCCCCAAATATCTGGAGGGCCATACACATTTCCCTGAAATCCAAGAACAACCTCTGATGCTGGCCCCAGTTGGGAAGAGCACAGAGACCAATGAGGACCTCACTGCAGCTACTGCCTCTTATTCCAAGACCTCAAACTGAGCAGCCAACCTGGCTACCATCAAGGCCTTTTTGCAGTCTTTTGGCTGTCCAAGGGCCAGTCTGGACTTCTATGGACACTGGCAGCAAGGCCCGGCAAAGGCTACATCCCACAGTGTCATGTTGATCGCCCAGGCAGTACAAATACATGTTATGCAGATCCATGGCAGACATCCTTTGCCTACACCGGGTGCAGAATTTAATCCCTGGTTTACTGCCTTCTATCATCTATTGCAAAGTGGAGCCAGGAGCAATTAATATTGAATGCAGATTTAAACAGTTGAAGATTCATCTGAAAAAAGTACTTTAAACTCAAAAATCCTTCAATACTACAGAGCTGCGAAGGAGACTACCTGTTCATTCCAGATCTGACGTCACAGGGTAGAGTGGGATATACCACCCAGGTGGTAGAATCTTAGCTTAGACTTCCAATGACTCAGCTGTCTCCAGTAGAACTGGTAGAGTACAGATAGTGAACTGTATCCACATTGTTGGAACAAACCTATCTTTTTCAAGTGCATCTCCACAGAACCATACTGCACTGGATTACAAAGTAGCACCAACCCCAACAGGGCTCCTGGTAAAACAGCAGACCAACTCCTCAGGAGAGCAGACCTCAAGACAGCAAGGTCAAATCCATCCCTTATTATGAGATCAGATCCAGACTATAATGCTCAATAAAAGTATGGATCAGGAGCCAGGTAGCAGCCCTGCAAATAGCAGCCAAACTAAGCAAAAAAAAGCCACCGAATCTGTCATACTTCATATGGTTTGCCCTAAGAGTATGCAGTAAATCCGGCCAAATTGCCTGTAGCAGAATAAGATGCACAAGGAGATCTATTTGGAGAGGTGCTGTCTGAAGGCTACCTTACCCTGCTGTCAGGGCCAAAGTAAACAGTGGCGAGGACTGGGCACGGTCCTTGGCACAGTCCAGCTAGCACTGAAGGGTCCTGTGGACATCTATGTGCAACAACATGCCCAGGTTCTAAGGGGAAGGGAAGAATAAGGGCAAATCAATGTTTAGATTTCACATGAACTCATGACACCACCTTAGACAACAATTTGAAGAGTATGCAGTGCAACCCAATCCCTGAAAAACCTCTTCCCTTAGGGTGAGCACCTTGTTCCTTAGGGTACCTCGGAACTGTCTCTTAAGGGTGTAGCCCTCCTCACAAAAGGGTTCCTGAATCTTTAGGGTACTTTGAGAGGGCAGTAGCCCCTGTAACGGGGGCAAAGAGCTTAAGCCAAAGTTATAATCAGGTTGCACAAGCATTCCACATAGTACTACCCGACTACTTCAATATCCTCGCGTTGTTTGCCTCCTTCAGACATTCCATTTCTAAACCCTACCAATCTTTCACTCTGCACCCTAAGCATTCCTACATAACAAGCCCGATGGTCCACTGAATGGGAAGAGAAATACAGGCACTCCAGAAAATAGAAGCTAACATGTGTCTAACACACACACTATTTGAAAGTTTTCCAAGTGAGAAACTCTTGTAGTGAACACCTGTAAGCCCCTGCTTGTGAAGAGTGTGTGAGTGTGTAGTCCCTGCTTGTGAAGGGGGTGTGTATATAATAAATGGCTTCCTCTTTTTCCATAGGAAAACCGTGGCGTAATTTGCCATTGTAAAGGAGCGTCTATAACGGCAAACATGCGCATGGTCTCCCTGACTTTGTGCATGCGCCTGCCACCGTTTTCTGTACTTCTGACTGCCCGCTCTCTGCCTGCCTTCAGGTTCTCACCAAAACAAACCGCCAGCCAGTGCAACTCGGCAGTAAGTTTATTTCTTCAAAACAAATGGCTTTTCAGGGAAAAGGGATGTTTAAAAACGGCATGACAAACCAGCCGAAAATGAAACTGCACAGTGCGGCCACACCGGGACAGCACGCGTGGAAACCCTGTTTTTTATAATTGCTGTGGCAAAATAGAAACCCAGCAATTATATAAAATAAAATATGGGGTGGTGTGTGTAAAACTCAATTTTACACACCCTTGTGGGATACTTTTCACAACCCCCTCTGGCTTCGCTCTCGGGGTTTATGTAGCATCCCACAACTCGGGTGTGCGTAAAATCTCATTACACACTCCACATACTTTATTCTATATATTTTATATACACATGTGTAATTGATAACCCACTCTTAAGGTGTGTGGTCGCACTCTGATATACGCACGCATTGGTGTGCGTTGTACTGCATCAACCACCCAAGGCGTGTGTATATCAGAGCACGACAGCACACTGTAGAGTGGGTCATCTTACATAATGGCAAAATTGCTTTGAGGGGGGTAAAAGTGCAGGTGTGCGGTCATGTGATGTGTTTTATACAATCAGAACTTTGCATTTACTTTTTTTTTTACCCAACACACACACACACACACACACACACACACACACACACACACACACACGTACATGATGAAACTAGAGTCCCTGATGACCTTACATTAACGTTACACCATGGGAGAGGGGTGGGAGAAGACATGATGGATCTAGAGTCACTTCTGAGCTTAAATTATGTTACATTGTGTGTGTGTGGGGTGGAGGGGGGAGAGACATAATTGCTCTAGAGTCCCTTCCAACATTAAATTACTATAGTGGTATGATTTGCTCAGAGTCGCAGAGTTAGTAAATGGCAGCTGCAGGATTCCAGGTTCACAGCTCTACACTCCAACCATGAAGCCAAAGTAAGTCAGTGACTAGACAGCAAAAGCAGGCAAACAAAAATGGTGAAAGGGGGCGGAAGGAGACACTGCAAACAGACTGGTAGAGATGAAATTTAGTAAGGAGGAGAAGGGCGGACTTAGTCCAGATACATAAAATGCAAGAGGATACTAGCCTGCTTGAAAGCTGGAATCTGAAACTGTAAAAAGAACAAAAAAGTTATAGTGAACAACTTGTAGAGAGATCATTTAGAGGAGAGTCGAAGAAATATATTTGTAATGACTTACTCCGGTAGCCCAGCTGAAATGCAATATCACGGGGTACAGTTTCTACCCATTTTTACAGCTAGGCACACTAAAGCACTGAAAGGTTAAGTGATTTGCTCAGGGTCACAGCAAGCAAGTGGCTGTGGTGGGATTTGAACCTGCATCTCTTGGTTCCCAAGCCAGTGCTTTAACCACTAGAAGAACATGCTGCTTTCTTTACACACAAAGGTGGGCAAATGCAATAACCTACAGAGTATGATGGCAGAGGCCAAATACTCATTCAGGACCAGTTTCAGGAAGCGCTGGAAATGTTGACCTGAAGTACTGCATTCACGAAGCAGTAAGGAGCAGCCACACTAGGCTTCTAGACCCACTTTCATTTATCAGAACATGTCACATGACTGTTTACTCTTTACCAAAACTAATTTTGGCCCCCACAAACACAAGCTCGTTTTATAAGTGGGATAACACGCCAGAGTATGGTGCGGTTCTAAGAGAATAATGCGCTTCTCCAGTAGTTGAAGCACTTGGCTATGCCTTGTGCCCAACCACCAACTGAGGCATGCATCATTTCCTTATGACCCCACATCCTGCTGCATTAACCCTTACTTACCCACACCCTCCATCCATGTAAGAAAAGGGGTTACTTAATTGTAACTATAGGTCTACTACCAGTATTCAGTTCATAAGACACTTGGGCAGTATTCCACTGGGCATGCTAAGTCACTGGAACATCTTCAATCCTGACTCCCATTATAACCAACCCATATGTCCCCAGGCTCCATCCCCACTGCACTGAGACCTGCACGCTTGAAACAATTTGCAGGCAAGTCTTTCCAGAGGCTGGTGGGTTGTGTGGATGTGAAAAGAAAGCCAGTGGTGGAACTATGACTGTAGTTAAGTAACCTCCATTTCTGAAAACCTAGATTCAGTTCACTATCCACACTTGGGCAGAGGGCAAGGCATGTACTCCAAATGACTAAATACAAATGGGAGGATTGAGGATTCAATAGCAAATCAACAGCTGAACAAGTTGATGCTGCAATGAGAGAATGCGAAGTGTTCTGATATAGCACAGCAACAAGAATGCTCCAGGCAGCAGCAAGAAAGGTGGCAGTATGACTGATGAAGTGAGCCTTCAACCTCCGCGTGACTTCTTCCCGGTCAACCAGTAACAGAACCATGCAGAATGTAGACCACCTGCCAGTTCATCTGCTCAGTGGCAATCTGCCTTGGGGTTGCTTCAGTGTTAAATACAACCAGTTGGTGAGTCGCTCTGTGAAATTCCATGCTATACCCTTGATCAAGTGCAAATGCTGGCACATGCAAACACATACAATGAGCGTCTGGCATCCAAAGCAGAAAACATCAAGAGTATAGTTCCAAAAGTGTGGCCTAATGTAAGACATCCTCAAAGATCAGGCAGAAACAAGCCTGGGACAGGGACGCGTGGAGGCCAACTCCAAAGAAATTTCACACAAGAGGTGTGGGAGATAACTATCTCCAGAGACTGAAGAGAACAATGGCCAAAACCTCGGGATCCACTGTAAGTGCCACAGGGGACACTGGTCCCTAGGTTTGAATGAGCAAACCATTAGTCATCACAGTACCAGCAACAAGTCACATGGTAAAAATAACCCAACCAATGAAGGGGACAAGAGGTCGGGTCCCAGGAACAGAGAGATCATAATCATGTAGAACCCTGACAGCATCTCTGCTACAACACGATATGTGGACATGGTGGCCTGGTATACCTAGAAGGGCCCAACTTGCAACTCCGTTAGTAAAAGGGAGCAGAAGTAGTTGAACAAGAGTTCACACAGGCGCAGAGGCAGACTGCGCTAGTTGCAATACACTCATGTGAGAAACCCAACCACTTGCAGGTATAAGATAAATGCAATGGCAGTTTGAGACTGACAGAACCCATTAGCCTCTAAAGGACCAGGCCAGCAGGTGCAGGGATTACTAGTGGAGGCGAAATGTTCAGTGGATGTTCTGGCTGGGATATATGAGGAGAGACCGAAAGTTGGTCTGCAGACACTTGAAACGCTGACACCACAAGCCTGACACTGAAAATCCCAACATTGGGATTTTGATTTATTTTGCATGTTTCAGAGGGCTTTGCACGCCCCCAACCCCCTTTATTATAAACTCCACGGGGGGTGAAATCCCACTGTCGATTTTCAGTGTCATGCTTGTGGCATCGGCATTTCAAGTGTCAGCATTTTAAAAGGTTCTCTCTTAAAATTATCTCTGGCCATAGTTCTCCTGCCATGCGATTGATCATACTGCTATAGCTGTATTTGCTGCACTTATTGCTGCTACAAAGTGTAGGCCCGCTATGCTACAGGTGGTTTATTTCTCCTTTTGGCATTTTCTGGTTGAGGTTAATGAAATACTTAACTCAGGCATAGCAGCAGTCCTGGTCTTGTGTGTCACATACTACTTTTGTTTTGACTGCAAGGATTATTGGTCTTTAACTGGACTATATCCTATGACCTTGGCATAAGATCTGGAGAAGGAAAAGGTGGCCACAGAGGCCCTTACTGGGCCCGAGGAGATTCTGATACCGCGAACTGACCAGTGAGTCCACTACAAGCAGTATCATGGACTCCTGCATCCTTTCATGCCTGAAAGGCCCCATACTAAGCCAGAGGAGACTTAATTGATGGTCTACATCAGAAGTGTGGACTCCTTGGCAACAGCATGCCCCGTGGAATGGTTGTGGAATAATCAACTCCTGGTTGAACCAATAAGCCAACAACTCCCCATACGGTATACCCTGAACAGAGAATACTGGGGACAACCCCAAGATTGCAGTAACTAGTCACAGGACATCACCCCCAAATGCTGGAACCATCCCCAGACAAGAAGGACACTGCAGGACCACAACAAAATCTGCCTGTAGTGAGCGGGATTCAGAGTCCAGGTCTGCAGCCCCTACCTACAGCAGGGAAAGTGATCCATGCTGCCCTTCTAGGCAGAACCAGGCAATCGTACACTCCAGATAGGCTGGAACAACCTGAGCTCTGAACAGCAGCAGGCCCTGTGTCACAAGCTCTGCACTGCCAGCTGGGGGCTAGATGACATGCACTCTGTGGTACAGTGTGCTAGAACCCAGCAGGAACAGCGTTCGTGCCAACATGGCCACGATCAGGCACACTGGATGCCCTCCAAGATGTTTACCAAGAATAGATATGAACAGCAGCATCAGCTGGGTCACCTAACTGATAAAAGCAGGGCCAAACACAACTGGGATCACAGGTGCTTGATCACACTGAATATGGATATGTACCAAAGACTCCACAAGCCATGGCCATAACCACAGCAAAACTGAAGCCCTGAATCCCAGAGACCAGAGAGGATCCCAGTCCAGACACCAGTTGCCCACGTGATGCAAGCATCAAGAGGATAGATACTCCAAGCTGCCAAGGGGAACAATAGTCATGCAGGACCCCTAACCTGGAACAGAGCAGCTAGGCCTGTCCAAAATGGAACCACTGGACCAGCCTCAGAGGCGAACATATGCACCAGACCTGAGGCTAGTCAATATCCTGTTCTGAATGGTCTGCAAGAAGGCCAACAAGGAATGAGCACCCTCGATGCCACTGTGCCAGTGAAATGCAGCAGACCGACCGTGCTGAACACAGGCCAACCAGCACGGCTCAGGCAGGGTCCATACACCCAAAAGTGTAAAAAAACAAGTAAAAACTGACAGGAATTAGCATACATCTTGCAAGTCTTACTGCTTAAGAGATGCTCCAGTACAAAGTGAGCATCTCTGGAAAGCCCAAAGGCCTGGAACTCTAGCCACTCAGGAACCAGACAGATGGGTGCTGGGACTCCAGGTCTGGATACTTGATCATCCTCTTGGAACTCATCAGTAGGTCTAGCAGCCACAAGGGCATGCCTGCTTAGACAGACAAGATCCTGATCCCAGAAATGAATGGCATGGTCTCCACTGTATCTTGAGGACTAGTTGAAAATGGGGGTTGGGGTGCTGCATACAGAAGGCTGCGTGTCTAGGACTGAGTGAAAACATCCCGTGCCAGAGCGCACTCCTGTTTGCCCAGGAAGCAAAAAAGATCCACTGACTGTTCCCTATGTTTACACTACCTCAAGGTGCAGCCATCACTCATGGGACAACTCTCCTACATGACTGAGCCAGTCTACCTACTGATTGAGCGCTCCTATGAAATGGACCTCTAATAGGTCAACCTGCAACCAGTCAGCCAGAGACCATGTCCAGCATGCCTCCCAACAGTGAAGGAGTGCGTGCTGCCCCAATCGCTCAGGTGAAACATAGTGGTCATGCTGTTCATGCTGACCTAGACCACTTGACAAACCAGCAGAATGAACTCTACCAATGCCAGACGTACTTCATGTAGTTGTAGCAGGTTGATGTGATCAGTCTTGCTCAGGGATCAGAGCCCATGTGCTCTGCAGTTCAGCAGCCGTGCAGCTCAACCCATTAACCATGCATCTGTCAGAGGGATCATGGATGCCCTCCGAAAGGTACGAGGGGGAACAGCCTCCAATGGATGGCATCTAGCATCAGCAGGGTCACCCAGACTGGAAGGTTCCAGGCCAACTGCTACTGGGACCAGTGGCACCCCAAAGCTCACCAGATGGATCACACGCACCAGCTGACCCAGCCCACTACAGCTGTGCTACAGACCACGAAGCCCAGAAGCTGGAGGAAATCCTGGACAGGTAGCACAACTGTTCAACCCAAAGAAAGATAGGTCCTCCGTCCTGTATGGGGGCAAACAGCTCTGGCTTTGAGAGAGTTGAGCTCTGCTGCAATGAACAGGATCACCCGTTTTGGGGTGGGCTCGGACTTGGCCAGACTGATTATCAGACCTAGATCCCAAAATGTCGGGACTGCCAGATCCTTGGAGGCTTAATGTTCCACAACTAGCTCCCCACAATGAGCTAGTCACTGGGGTATGGAAATATATTGATGCCTTTGCACCTGCAAAAGGCTACCATGACTGATAGGCACTTTGTGAACATTCTGGGTGCAGAGGAAAGGCCAAAGGGCACTGATCTGAAGTGATACAGGATTCCTCCACCAGAAAGAGGAAGGACTGTTTGTGCAAACAAGTGTGGATGTGGAAGTATACATCCAAGATGTCCAAAAAGAACAAGCTCATGGCTTCAGGGATGGAATGATCTGGTGCAGAATCATCATGGAAAATGTCCAACTGAAGAAACATGTTCAGAACTGGAAGCAGTATAGCGCTATGGTTTAAGGCTCTGAGCTGCAAATCTGGTGACATCCAGCAGACCAGACCTGGGTTTGAATCCCACAGCTTCCACTTACATACTGTGCGACCCTGAGCAAGTCACAACTTCCCTGTGCTCCCAGGTCGCGCCTGTAAAACAGCTTTCAGCTTAGTGTGTTTATCCTGGTTAAACAACTAAAAAAAAAAAACTCGTATATCAAGACTAGGACAAGCTCCCTACCCCCACTCAGGTCTAGAGCACCCTTTGCTTGCTGTGAAGGTGGGGGTTCCACCTGAATTGGTTGTGGTGGTACAGCTGGCATTTCCAGAGGAGCCAGAGGGCACATGACTGGAGTCTGTGCCAGAAGAGAGGTCTACCTACATCATCGGGTGACCTCAATCTTGGGCAAACTCTGTGGGCCCTCTGCTGGCAGGCTGCTCTCTCCCACCTGCAGTGTACTCTATGTCCGTGAGGTCAGTCAGGACAGCAAGATTTCTACGGTGAAGGCGATTTCTGCATCTTTGCAAAGAGAAAGAGCATGGGACTTTAATCTCAACTATTGACCCCAAGACAGACATGGTACTGGGGCCTCTGGGTCCAGATATCCAGAGGGAGTGACCCTGGATGGCAGACAAACAGGAGGCAGTGCTGGGGTCCGGATGACTTGCGGCTGCTGAACTGACGGGGGCCCACCCGAGTGAGTGCTCAGTTGAGCCTGTTCCACCCTGCCTAGATTGGGTCATGATCAGTATAAAGGTCAGAGAGGAATCTTCCACATTTGATGGACACATCCTTGACAGGGTCAACCAGCAGACTGACGAACACGGACTCAGCCAGCTGCACCGATGGAAATTCCATGGCTAGACAGGCTACACGAGTGGCATGAACTCCCTCAAGGGCGACAGACCACGCGAATCCTTAGCAGGGTAGAACTTAGAATGAACCCTCGTCAGACAATGATCCCTCTATCAGTGTCAAATTTTGTGTTTGCAGTCAATGACACAGGGACTCCCCTTCTAAGAAAAGGGACAGAAGTTTTGAAATCCTTCATTTTTATGAGGCTTCCTTACAGCCAGAACAGACTCCTCCACTATCAGCAGAAGGTCCAGGAGCAGAACATCCTTGACCACGCTCCTCCACCTCTTGGGCCTGTAACTAAACTGCTGACCGTGCAGCTGTGGTTGGCACAAACACTCATTAGTCTACCCTAGATCACCTGCTGCAAGCATAGCTTACACCAGGAGCAACATGCCATGTTATTATCTAGGCCTAAATGGTTCACACAGACATTCTGTGCAGTCACAGACATTCGGTACCTCCACAACACACCCCTCTTGAACCCTAGTTTCTATCCCATTGCAAATTATGACACCAGGAAGCCAATAGTGATGACTGTACAGTAATGAGTTGAAAAACCAAAGCAAAACCAATCCTTAAAAAGCCTGAAAACTGGCAGAACCCCATTTTCTTTATTCTCAATTCTATTTCTCACCCAGGCTCAAGCATGGATGTATCCCTGTGTCTGCCCCTTGTTCTCCAACTCTGCATCCCCCAGCTGCCCAAACAAGGAGATCCACAGATTACCCACTATGGCTGGGCTCCTGAGGGAAAGACCAAAATCTACCTGTGAAGCCCAGCGGAGACTTATGCAGAAAGCATTATTTGGGAAAGGAAGTGTGGGACCTTCACCTGGCACTGCCACTGGGGCTTTCTTGGGTTGCTGCCCCTGGAGATGTGGATATGCTATGACATCAGTGCACAGCTTCCACGCATGCCCTGCTGATGTCCGCCATAGTCTCGTCCCCCAGTTTCATGGTCTCAGCCAGTATACATCAAACCTGCATTGGTTGCACTACCTCGCCAAGCACCTGCTCCCCCCCTTCCCCCAGGAGACCAGTCCACAGGATGCTCATCCTGCCTCCCCCCAGGCCTCTGACGCTCAGAGCACATTCCCGAACCAGGGTCATCAGTGTTGTAGGTGGCAGCACCATCACTGCAGCGGCAGGCCAGCTCTAGCTGAACCCCAATTCATTAGCACGAGCTGTAAAGGATGAAACCGATCCCTTCCAATGAAAGACAAAAATCTGTGTGCAAAGGGGGCAGAGCTGGAGGACCACATGGTTGGGTGGTAGGAGTGGAGCTTGAAGACTGTCTGAATGTGGATAGTGAACCGAACCTAGGTAGTTTGTGCAAATACTACTATCTACAGTAGTAGTAACTGCTCCAGAAAGCAGAGATGCCACAACAAGTGAGCTCCAACAGATAAAGGATTACCACCTACACAACTACTGCTGGGAGTGCCTGTCCTTTTGGAAGCCTGTAATTGTTGGTGCACCCTGTAATACACAGTCGCTTCCCACTTCTTGTCAGTCAATGCTTGGAAGTCTCCCACCATGGTGGCATACACTCCTCCATGGTGGCATACACTCTTTGGGCTAGGACAAAAGGAGGAAAACCCCAACTTGGATGGGGATAAAACAGAACAAAAATGAAACAACTTCAACCCTTCCTGACCATGCCACAGGCTTGCGGGGAGGTGGGCATCCATCCACTCACCAGTTATCTTCGCCTTGAATGGGCTGCCCACGATGTGGTAGGGACCGCCATACTTGATGGAGATCAGGTAGTTGCCAGGCACCATGGGGGTGTAGGTGACCTTGTAGCCTTCAGCACACTCCTGGCAGTCCATCTTCACCTTGGATGGTCCGTCAATGGTAATCGATAGTGCGCCAGGACCTGCATTGGTGGTATTGATGATGAACTCAGCAGGATTACCTAAATTTATGGGGAGGACAGAAAAAAAAGTTACGGGGTGTTCAAGAATTCTCTATTTATACCCATTATTTTCTATTAAAGGTATTTTCCAGTTTATAGGAAGACTTCATCTTTCCCTTTGATTCATCCCCCTTGCTCTCCTGCTGGCCCCCATCTTGGTGGCCCTCTCTAGCCAAATCACCCACCATCTTCACGTCTTACCCCCTAGCACCATCGCAACTTACCCTCGTGGGGGGCTGCCCATGTCCACTCAAAGCAGAACCTAGTGCTGGTGCCTGGTCTGAGATGCCAGGTCACTCCGCCCTACTGAACTTCCTGGCTGCCCTGACCCCACCGGGTATCAAGCGTGCTGTGGGAAGTGCAACCTACCCTCCCTGGGAGAGGAAAGCAGTTCTTAGAACATTTGAGCCTCTCCCCACTAGCGATTTGATTTCGCTCCCAAACCCAGGTCAATGGCGGGCCATTGTAATCAGTATTTAAAAATACATTTTTACTCAAGAAAATGGTTTAGAGGTTCAATGCAGTTCTCCTTTAAGCAGAATCCTCTGCCTGTGACAACCTGTTGCCACAAGCAGAGGATTACACTGTCACGGCAGGAAAAGCAGCAGAACCTAAGGGGATAACAGTCTATTGTCATGCAAATTTGTTCAGTAATGAGCCCTGGCATGGCTTAAAGTGGCTCAGATCACTTTCCTTGTTAAATTAAAAGATGGAATGCCCTGAAACACAAATTAAGCAATAAAACCTAGAAAATGTCGGCAGAAATGGACCACTGATCCATCCAGTCTCCCCATTTTACCCTGTCCTACCCTAGGACCCAGTGTCTAGTGTAGGTTATTGCCCCTTCTAAAGCTCCTTAACCCCATCCTCACTGTCTACTTGCCACAGAACTTCGTGTCATCTGTGACGAGACGCATCTTGCTTGTCTTTTTTCCGAGGTCACTGATCAACATGTTGAAGAGGACTGGTCTCAGCACTGAACCCTGTGGCACAACACTCATGACCTCCCTTCTCACCAACTTGACCTTGTATATCCCCCACCATCTGCTGTCTTCCCCCACACAGCCAGATTTCCACCAATTTAACTATATCCTCTGTTCCCAAATCCCCCAGCTTCTTCAGTAATCTGCTGTGCAGAACAGAGTCAAATACCATGCTGAAGTCAAAGTTCAGCAAATCCACTGCTTGCCCTTTGCACACTACCCTAGTTAGTCAAAGAACACTACATCAAGACCTCCCTGCCATGAATCTGTGCTTTACTGTCCTGGAGCCCATTTCTCTCCAGGTAGTCCACTGGGTTCTTTCTAACTCGTGTCTTAGTTTACCTACTATAGAGGTAAGACTGTAGTTTCATACTTGCTCTTCATCTCCTCCATGGTTTAATTTATTGAACTCTCGGAATTACAACCTTTGAGTCAGCGACTCCTTTACAAAGGCTCCACATCAGAGGCACAGCAAAATACAGAGGATACAAATATGCAGAGTATACACGATACAAAATACAAGGGATTGCAGAACAAAAAAATTTGCTAAATATAAAATTGCAAATACATGAAGTACAAACTACAGTGATGCGAAATACAAAGTGCAGTGGCAGACACTAGTAACATACAGTAATATTAATATTGAGGAGGGCCCTCCATGCAGGGAAAGGCCACCAAGGAAGTACAGGGTTGAGCTTGCCCAGGCTAAAAACACTGTAGTATGATTAACTGATATAATGGAGAAATGGGGGAGGAAGGAAACGGCACTGGCAGAAGAGACCAGAGTCCAATGGACAATGGAATGGGGGGGAGGTGATAGGGAGGAGTAAAGGAGACGCAGTCCAGGGAGACCTTGTCGTAATTAAGGGAAGGGTAAGAACATAAGATATGGAGGGCATGAGCAACGAGTCAGACAGTCCTATGCCATTGTGGAGCAGGACTATGTCTGCTGCCCTCCAATCTTTCTGAACCACTCTTAACTGCAGGGGGCTATTCAATATCCCTGCCAGGGTTTCAGCCAGTTCTAATGCTAGTTCTCTCTAGCACCACAGAGTGCATCCCATTAAGTCCTGGAACCTTATCCATTTTCAAGGCTGCTAGCCCTTTTCTGACCCTTTCTTCCGTAAACACCCACTGCCCCCATTTCAAGGATCCCTCTTGCAGCAGCATTTATGAAACATTAAGGCAAGGGCCCACTGTGAGCACAAAGCTAGAGTAGTCATTTAGAACAGCTGCCTTCTGCTTGTCCTCCACTACCCTGTTCCCCCCCCCCGTAAGCCAAATTCTCCTTTCCCCGTTTTCCTTTTCTTCCCCCAGTTTAAAAAACTGTCCCTCCAACCCCATCCACAATATGCAGTTCTGTATCTGCTTTTGCGTTCTTGACTGTATTCTTGGCCTCCCTCATCCGAGTGGTATTCACTCCACTCCTCATCTTCTTGATGCTCTTTGCATCTAAAGGCGGCCCCCCCCAACCCCAGTTTTTTTTAGCCCTCATTGCCTCCATGACCGTTCGAGAATCAGACTGGTCTCTTGTGCCTCTTAGTCTTAGCAGTCATTTAGAGGCATGTCTTAGTAGCCTCTAGAATGGGTCGTAATTACTCCCCACCTGTCCTTCACCTCCCCCTCAGCTTTCATTCACTCCCCTCAGCTTACCCGTGACTAGTTTCCCCATCTGGTTAAAGTTTGCTCTTCTGAAATCCGGAACTACAGCCTTTGAAGATGGTATATTGGTATCCACGGCCAGTTAGATCCATATGGTTCTGGGGTTACTGTACCCCAGAGGCTCCCCAATGCTCACCCTACCTTCTATTTGTGAGTTGGTAAGCACCACCACAAGAACGGCAGTTTGCCCTGTGGGCTTTCTGACCAGTTGCACCAGCAGGCATTCCTGCAATGTAGCTTTGCAGGACAGACTCTTGAAACGCTGAGCTGACAGAATGTCCCACTCTACATCTGGTAGATTAAGATCCCAAGTAACACTACCTCCCCCTTTGTTGCCCCCTTCGGAATCTCTGCCCTAGTTCCCCCATCTCCCTCATCCCCGTCAAGGAGGTCGGTAGGCCACCCCCATGTGCAGCTTCTTACCATATGTGGTCCTGAGCTGCACACCTTCAGTGATTCAGTCTACCTCTTCCCTCCCCTGATGGACCACTCCTCAGCTGCCTATATGCCTTCCTTGAAAAAGGGCTACCTCATCCCCTTTTTCCTGTACCCCTATCATGTCTATACATGGTGTATCCGGCCACTGCCAAGTCCCAGACCTTCTTAAACAGTAGCTCTTCAAGAGAATCTCCTCCATTAGGCCACACCTTTGGAACTGTAAGCTGTCAGCATCAGGATCACTCAAAACCTACTGCTAGTCAGGGTCCGACACAAAAACGTGTAGTCTCATCGTGCATATACCGGGGGTGGCACCAAAATCCTCAGTTTCCGGAAATAAGCCTCAGAGGGCCTCTTACTGCAAGGAACCAGAAGACTAAACCAGTACCAGGCAAATAAGCAGAGGCATGGGACAGGAATTAGGATACACTGAATAAGGCCTTAGGCACAGCGTCAAACTTATCCCACAGAAGACAAAAAGGAGGAAGGAGGAAGGAAGAAGGGTACCCTATGGCACGAGGATGTCTCCTCCATTAGGCCACACCTCTGGAACAATTCCCAAGTAGTACAAAGCAACCCAGGATGATGGCATAGTCTGATGTGCGATCAGGACACACCGCCTTGCAGTACAACAAGTCCTAAGCCAGTATGTCTACAAGAAATTACGTTCAAACTGTACTGCTTAATGAATGTGTGAACAGTGCTCTATGTGGCAGCAGCACGTCAGCAGCAGGGACATTCTGGAAGCACGCAGCAGAAGTGGCCATACCACTTGGAGTAACCACAAAATACAGGTTACTCACCTGTAACAGGAGTTCTAGGAATGGTATATGTTGTTCATCCACACTCATTGGCAGGTATCCTTGCCGCTTTAAATCTTGCCGGAAGGTCTTCAAGCTTGCTCCTCCCACCCACCCGGGTGGTATAACTCTCGGCTCCGCCCCATGACGCCAGATCTGCCTGGCCAGCCAGGCGTGCGCTGGCCGGGAGAAATGACTGTAGGATGAACAACATACCATCTTTAGAACTCCTGTTACAGGTGAGTAACCTGTATTTCTAGGGACATGGATATGTTGTTCATCCACACTCATTGGCAGACTCCTAGCAGTTCTCCGGGAGGAGGGAGGCAAGACGACACCCCCAATACTTACTTGGGAAAGAGAGACTGAGAACCGAGGCCCCAAAACCAGCATCCCGCGTGACTCAAGGTCGATGTGGTAGTGGGTAATGAAGGTGTTTGCTGACTTCCAGGTAGCAGCCCTGCAGATTTCCTGGATAGGGACGCCCCTGGAAGCAGCCACTGCTGCAGCAGTATGGCGGTAGAATGAGCTCTTATCCCTCTGGGAGGCTCCATGCCCGCCAACTTATAGCAGAGATCTATGCAGGAGGTTACCCACCTGCTTATCGTCCCGCTTGGCTGCAGGTCTGCCAGATGCGGCTCAGCGTAGGTGACAAACAGCTGGCTAACCTCTCCTCGACCCTCAGCTGCGGCGCCTTATAATAAGCGCAGCGCCCTTCAGGGTCCAGAGTATGGAGCCTATATTCGGCCTCCGAGGTGTGATTGGGGTAGAACACCGCAGAGTCAACACCTGGTTAAGGTGAAACTCCGACACCACCTTCGGAAGGAATTTCGGTGGGGCGAGGACAACCTTGTCCCTGTGGAAGACCAGGTAAGGAGACTCGATGGAAAGCCTGGAGCCTCCCATCCTTCTGGCTGACGGATAGCCACCAAGAAGGCGGTCTTCCACGACAGGTGAGAGAGCACACCTGTGATAGGTTCGAATGGCTTGCCCATGAGCTTTGCCAGTACCAGCAGTAGTATCCCACGGAGGTGGGGTTCCGCATGACTGGAGGGAAATGGGATCAAGGCCTTGAAAAGGCGCCAGACCACCTTTCCTCCTGCGCCACCGACTGCTTCCCGCCCGCGCCGTAAGCAGAGATGGCTGCCAGGTGCACCCTTAGGGTCGCCGACCTAAGCCCTTGACTAGAAAGGGACCATAAATAGTCCAAGATGCTTGCTAAGGAACAGGAGGAAGGGTCCAAGCCCTGTTCTGACACCAAATGGAAAACCTTTTCCATTTGAAGGCATAGCATTTTCTGGTCGACTTTACGGGACGCCCAACTACATTGGAGGACCTCGGAAAGACCCAAGGCCTGGAACTCTAGCCGCCAGGAACCAGGCGTCAGGTGCAGGGATTGAAGGTCCGATGGAACACCTTCCCTGATTGACTGAGAGCAGGTCCGGCGAGCTGGAAGCTGCCAGGAGTCCTGGAGCTGAGACTGAGGAGATCTGGTACCAGAACTGGCGAGGCCAGTCTGGGGCTATCAGAATCACCTGCGCCTTGTCCCTCCTCGCCTTGAGAAGCACCTTGTGGATCAAGGGAAATGGGGGAAAGGCGTAAAAGAGGCCCGGGGTCCATTGCCTCGAGAAGGCATCCCCCTGCAGCGAGCCCTGCTGAGGGGGCGGCATGGAACAGACTCAGCTCGCTCTCCATGGAGGCAAACAGGTCCACCTGAGGTGTGCCCCAAAGGGAGAACAGATGCTGCATACTCCGCAGGAGAGACCACTGTGGGATGCAGCCCTCATCCGGCTCAGGCATCGGGCCAGGTGTTGGAGGCCCTGCCACGTGAATGGCTAGGAGATCCCTCCAGGCTGCGCAGACGTTGACCAAATGCGGAGAGCCTTGCATAGAAGCATGGAGCGCCGGCCCTCTGGCGGTTTAGATAGTACATGGTCGTGGTATTGTCCGCCTGACCGGACCACTTGACCCCGGAGGAACGGAGCAAAGGCGGTGAGAGCTAGGCGGACCGCCGAGCTCCAGCAGGTTGATGTGGCATCGACTCGGGGACCAGAGGCCATAAGTCCGTGTTCCCCAGATGGGCACCCCAACCCATCAGAGAGGCATCGGTCGATAGAGAGACCGCCGGCTCGGGCGACGAACGGGATGCCTCCTGCAAATGATCTGGAACGGTCCACCACTGGAGAGCTGCTCCATCCCTGTGTCACCGGCTACAAGCTGGTCCAAGGGATCGCAGGCGCCGTGACCACTGGCTGGCCAGTCCCCACTGAAGGGGACGTATGTTCCAGCGCCCAACGGACCACGCTGGTGCAGGCCGCCATGAGACCCAGGAGGCGGAGGAAGTCCCGGCAGGGCGCATTGCCCAACCAGAAATGATCGGCAAAGGAGGAAAGAACCTCGCCCTGTCCGCCGGGAGCCGCGCCTGGCTCAAGAGAGTCGAGCTGCGCCCTGATGAATAGAATCACCTGCTTCGCTCGAGTTCCGACTTGGCCTCGATAAGGAGGCCCAGTTGAGAGCAGACCTGGAGGGCCAGATCTCTGGACCACTCCGCCTCCTTCCTGGAGGGAGCTGCTATCAGCCAGTCGTCCAGGTAAGGGTACACCCAGACCCCTCGGCGCCGCAGGAATGCTGTCACCACTGCCATGCATTTGAAGACCCTGGGAGCTGGAGACAAGCCAAGGGCATGGCTTGAATCAAGAGGGATCCCTCCGCCGAAGCGAAGGAATCTCTGGTGAGACGGACGGATAGGGACGTGAAAACGCGGCCCTGCAAGTCCAGAGAGCAGAACTACACTGCTCCAAGGATGGTATTATCTGAGCCAGAGTGACCATCCTGAAGGTTCGAGACCTTAGGAACTTGTTTAGGCCGTAGGTCGAGAATGGGGCGCCAGCCCCCGTCTGCTTCGGAACCAGGAAGTACCTGGACACAAACCCTGGGTCTGAAGGAGGGTCCACCACCTTCTTACCACCTCCTCTCTGGAGGAGGAGAGCGATGTCGGCTCACGAGCCGCCAGTGAGGCTGGGGATCCCGGCCCCGAGGGCGCACGGCTCTGAAGGGTGGTGCCTGCTCGACTCCAGAGGCAGGCCTCTTCCCACCACTCCAAGACCCACCTGTCCGTGGTAACAGCGGACCAGGCGGAACGAAGTGCCGGAGCCGCTCCCCCACGGGGACCCAGGGTAAGTGTGACGGGATGGGGGCGACACCCTCAGCCTGGCCACTGGGCAGGCTTGGAGGAGGGACCGGCCGAGGGACCTCCTGGGCCCTTTCCTCCCTGCTCCTGTTAGAGGAAGCCGCTGGCTTGGGTTTGGGATGCCAAGGTCGAGCCTGCTGGCCCTGACGTTGTTGGGCACGGGCGGCCAGGCACAGAAGGACTAAAGGGCTTAGGCTGTGGTTTCGTGCCTTGTCCTTCTGAGCGGAAGAGACCGAGTCCAAGGTGGCATTGGACTTCTCGATCCTCTGCAGGTGACCTTCCACCCCAGGGCCGAAGAGGTCAGTCCCCAAAAAGGGAACATCCGCCAACTTGTGCTGGGTATCCGAAGTAAAGGTGGATATCCTCAGCCAAGCCCGCCGACGCATAGCCACTGCGGCCGCCACCGATCTGGCACATGAGTCCCCTATATCCAAAGCAGTCTGGAGCTGCTGTTTGGCCACTGCCCTGCCCTGGTCCCGCACCTGCTTAACCGTAGTCTGCAGATCGGGGAAGATGAGGATGACTCATCCAGGGAGCCCAACAGGGCATGAGAAAAATGTGCCATGAGGACGGCCGAACTGGCCTGACGGGCGCAGAGAGGACGCAGCGAGACTTTTCGCCCGACATAGTCCAATTCTTGGACCTCTTGTCAGGAGGTTTGTCCACATCTGACGCTAGCCGACGCGGCCGAAAACGCTGTCGGTAACCAACCCTCAGCGGAGGGTGTTCCAAACCGGACAAGGAACCGTGGGACCGTGATACTTCTGGCCATCCTGGCCAAGGCGCAGGGCAGGAAGCAGGCGCTGCCAAAGCTCCAGTGCCGACCCACTATGGCCTCGGCCACCGGAAAGGCCTCCATCGGAGAACCTCGGTCCAGAATCTCCGTGAGGGGATACTCTGGCCCGCTTTGAACGGGTTCGAGCTCCATCCCGGTAGACTCCAGATGACAAGCAGTCCTAGAAGGACGACGGGCTATCGTCCATTGACTGACCTCCTGAAGACCCAAGTCCAGTCGCTTGGAGAAAAGGAGGAATCATCTTCGGACTCGGAAGAGTCCTCAAGAGCTGCCTCTGGCCTGAGCCACCCTTCACCTGCCGAGGTCGGTCGGGAGTGAGGGTAACTGACAGCCGATGGGTAGACCCTTAGCCGACCGAGAATCTTGGTCGGAGCCCCACCTGGTGGCTGTGGAGGCGGAGGTTCCACCGAATCGGTGGAGCAGCTGGTTTTGGCCCAACAACCGCCTGGGTATAGGCCTCGGATAAGTCGAGGGTTGTGTCGGCTGCTCCGTGACAGTCTACTTAATGGCCGGGAAGGCGACGGGTCGGCTTATTCCCGGCCAGGAGGAGTTGTTGAACATAAGGTCCTCGCATCGCCGACGTATCTTACGCCGAGCTTCCCTCATCCGAGGAGGAGGACGAGGACGAGCGCGACGCCGCCATCGCGGTGCCGAGACCAGACCGCCATGACGGGATCGGCTGACTGCTAAGAGGTCCGAGACCGAGAGTCCCGGAATTTCCGAGGTCGGTGCGGAGGTGTCGGCCGAACCGGCACTCCTTCGGCTCGGATGGTCCATCCGAGGGCTCCGAACCGAGGCACAGGCGAGCCCATCGGTCCTCAACTCTCCCGGGGAACCGGGAGAGGGAATTCGCTGCTAAAGGCGACAGCGCCCGTCTCAATGGGTCGAGAAAAATCTCGACTTCATCGGTGGGAGTCTCGGTCAACTGACCTGACGGGACACCGTGAGGCCAGTGGCCAGGCCGAGCGGTCGACCGCCGACGGTCGACGGCCCGGGAGAGGGACCTTCCCGCCCCCAAGAGCGCCGACGGAGGGATTCTACCCCTGTCCTCTTTTTGGACCGAGAATAAGGTCCAGCAGACGAGGCCTTCTCCTTTAGTGGAGAGGGACAGACAAAGCTCCTTAAAAGAAGCCGGTAGGAAGAACCCAGAGAGAGCGGGATAAATGCGCGGCCGAGGAAGATCACGGCCAGCGCCGCCTCCTCTTCGAGGCGACCATCCGCTCGAGCTGATCCGCTGAACGCGCGCCGACGGACACCGGGCCAACCGGGCCTTTAGACTTCACCGAGAAACGCCGGGACGGCCCAGTTGCAATCGGGCAGCACGGTCTTCGAGGACGAGGGCCGAGAAAGATGAGCACAGGTCGCAAGCCTGCGGGTCGTGCTCAAGGCCTAAGCAGTAGACACACGTGAGTGTGGATCCATTCAGACATCTTCGGCTCCGCATGGGCATCTCAAACCGGGAGTCGATTGTCCATCGAGCCATGAGGGATAGAAGATCAAGTCTTTTGCAAAATTTATTTTTAAATCCGCAAACGGAGAAATAGGAACCAGTCACAAACGCAGAGCGTTAAGGAGGGAACCTGAGCTTCCAAGCGGTAAGGAAGATCTGGCGTCATGGGGCGGAGCCGAGAGTTATACCACCCGGGTGGGTGGGAGGAGCAAGCTTGAAGACCTTCCGGCAAGATTTAAAGCGGCAAGGATACCTGCCAATGAGTGTGGATGAACAACATATCCATGTCCCTAGAACTAGGAAGTTCCTTAGTGCACTTTCTATAACAAAAACGTGTACAGTTAGTCATTCGGACAGGCACTGTTCGGATACAGGTGCCTCCTCTTTCCCAGGGATGAATGACAAAAAGCTGAAGTCATTCTTCAGCCCTTTGTACAAGTAACAGTATCCAAGTATTCTACGTACATCAAGAATATGGAGCAATGCCTCACCCTGGCTGGCATGCTCTGGATAATAAACAGGAAGGTGCATGGTTTGGGTCAGTGTAAACTCGGATACCACCTTAGGTAAAAATGTAGGATTTGTATGTAAAGAGACTGAAAAATCAAATAAGGAGGCTCATTCATAAGAGACTGTAGCTTGGACATTCTTCAAGCAGAGGTCATGGCAACAAAAAAAAAAAAAAAACACAGGTTACTTACCTGTAACAGCAGTTCTAGGAGTGGTATATGTTGTTCATCCACACTTCTTGGCAGATTCCAAGCAGTTCTCTGGGAGGAGGGAGGCAAGGCGTACACCCCCTACATAGGAAACAGACTGGAGAACCGAGGCCCCAAAACCAGCATCCCGGCATGACTCAATGTCGACGTGGTAGTAGGTAATGAAGGTGTTTTCTGACTTCCAAGTAGCAGCCCGACAGATTTCCTGGATAGGGATGTTCCTGGAAGAAGCCACCGAAGCAGCAGTATGGCGGGTAGAATGAGCTCTTAACCCTCTAGGAGGCTTCTTGCCCGCCAACTCCTAGCACAGACCTATGCATGATGTAATCCATCTTGCTATGGTCCATTTGGCTGCATGTCTGCCAGAAGCGGCTTCAGCGCAGGTGACAAACAGCTGGTGAACCTCTCCGAAATTTCTGCCGTCCTCTCCTTGTGGTAGGAGAGAGCACGTCTCAGGTCCATAGTATGGAGCCTGTACTCTGTCTGAGGTGTAATTAGGGTAGTAAACCGGAAGAGTCAACACCTGGTTAAAGTGAAACTGACACCACCTTCGGAAGGAATTTCAGGTGGGGGCACAGGACAACTTTTCCCTTGTGAAAGACCAGATAAGGGGAGTCCACAGAAAGCGCCTGGAGCTTCCCTGTCCTTCTGGAAGACGTGAGCCACCAGGAAGGCAGTCTTCCACAAGTGTGAAAGCTCACATTTGTACATGGGTTCGAATGGCTTGCCCATGAGCTTTGCCAAAACCAGCAACAGATCCCATGGAGGTGAAGGTTCACGCACCTGAGGGGATATGTGATCCAGGCCTTTGAAAAATCACCTGAACACTCTCTCCTGGGCCAATTTCGGCTGACCGGCCCATGCCTGGTAAGCAGAAATGGCTGCCAGGTGCACTCTAAGTGTCGATGACCATAGACCCCCTTTGGAGAGAGACCAAAGGTAGTAGAGAATATTAGCCACAGAATAGGATAAGGGCTCCAGACCCTTACCCGGACACCAAATGGAAAAACTTTTCCATTTGAAGGCATAACATTTCCTGGTCGATTCCTTTCTGGATGCCTCCACCACGGTGTAGACATCTTCGGAAAGACCCAAAGCCTGGATCTCTAACCGTTCAGGTACCAGGCTGTGAGGTGCAGGGATTGAAGGTCCGGATGGAAGACCTTCACCTGGCTGAGATATATCAGGTCTGGGCATGTACAAAGCCGCTCCGGGGGCCTGCAGCTGAGGCTGAGGAGATCTGGGTACCAGAACTGGCACAGCCAGCCTGAGGCTACCAAATCACCTTCGCCTTGTCCCTCCTCACCTTGAGTAGCACCTTGTGAATCAAGGGAAATGGAGGGAAGGCATAGAGGAGGCCTGGAGTCCATGGCCTTGAGAAGGCATCCCACTGCAGCGAGCCCTGCTGAGGGGAGCCGGCATGATACAGTGAGCTTGGTGTTGTCCCTGGAGGCAAACAGGTAGACCATCGGTTTGCCCCAATGGGAGAACAAGCTGTCAGCTACCTCTGGATGGAGAGACCATTCGTGGGATGTCTGGCCTATGTGGCCGACAGCATCTGCCAGCTGGTTTGATGCTCCTGCTACATGGCTAGCTAGGAAATCCACCTCCAACCAGCTTACGAGGGTCCAGATGCGGAGTGCCTCCTTGCACAGCAGACGAGAGTGTGTGCCGCCCTGTTCGCTGAGGTAGTACATGGTCGTGGTATTGTCCATCTGGTCTTGAACCACTTGACCTCTGAGCTGAGGAGCGAAAGCTGACAGTGCCAGTCTGACTGCTCTGAGCTCCAACAGGTTGGAGCGGCATTGGGACTCCTCGGGGGTCCAGAACCCATGGGCCCTGTTGTCCCCAATATGGGCTCCCCAGCCCATGAGAGAAGCATCAGTTGTGAGGACAACAGTCTGCTCGGGGCGGACAAAAGGGATCCCTTCCTGCAACCGGTCTGGGGCAGTCCACCATTGGACAGCATCCCACATCTTCTGGGTTACAGTGGCAGCTGGTCGAAGTGACCATATCGCTGAGTCCACTGGGCGGCCAGCTCCCACTGGAGGGGGTGCATGTGCCACCGGGCCCAAGAGACCACTGAGGTGCACGCCGCCATGTAACCCAGAAGGTGCAGAAAGTACCAGGCAGGACACAAGTGCCCAACCAGAAATGATGAGGCAAAGGAGGAGAGAACCTCCACCCTGTCTGCCTGGACCAGAGCTCTGGCTTGACAGCCCAGCTCTGCCCCGATGAAGCCCTTCACCTGAGATGGCACGAGTTCCGACTTAGCCTCGTTGATCAGGAGGCCGAGTTGGGAGCAGGTTTGGAGGACCAGATCACTGGACCTCTCCACCTCCTGAAGGGAGGAACCTGCCAAGAGCCAGTCGTCAAGATAAGGGTAGATTCTGACTCAGACGCTGAAGGTGGGCCGCCACCACTGCTATGCATTTGGTGAAGACCAGAGTGGCCAATGACAGGCCAAACGGCATGATTCGGAACTCTTACAAGGTCCCTTTGACCCTGAAATGGAGGAACTGCTGGTGGGATGGACGGATTGGGACATGAAAGAATGCGTCCTGCAGATCCAGTGATCAGAACCTCATGTTTCGCTCCAAGGATGGTATGATCTGGGACAGAGTGACCATCCGAAAGATGCGGGACCCGAGATTAATTTTGGACGTGGAGATCTAGGATGGGGCGTCAACCCCTGTCCACTTGGGCACCAGGAAGTACCTGGAAACAAAACTTGGGTC
This sequence comes from Neoceratodus forsteri, assembly GCA_016271365.2. Lineage (NCBI taxonomy): Eukaryota > Metazoa > Chordata > Ceratodontiformes > Ceratodontidae > Neoceratodus > Neoceratodus forsteri. The sequence continues at coordinate 274,922,529 of CM028138.1, read as the reverse complement.
TTTCGGAGGATCCCGCACTGGGGCTACTGTCTCCTTGAGGAGGAGCTGAGCCACGTCGTCTCAAAGAGCCGACTGGCTGCATGCAGAGATCCATTCCTCCTAAGGGGCGCAGGCTCAGCTGGGAGGGTACTGCTCAAATTCCAGAGGCGGTCTCTGACCAACCACATCGAGACCCCACCTGTCCGCAGTAACAGCGGACCAGGCGGAAAGGAAGTGGCAGAGCCGACCCCACACGGGAGGACCCAGAGCTGGCGTGACGGGTGTAGGGGTGGCGACCCCCAACCCCTCACTGAGCAGGCTTAGAGGAGGTGGAGAAGGCTCCAGGGGCTGCGCCGCTGCTGAGGACCCTGCTTGGGCTGTGGGCGCCAAGCTTGAGCCTGCTGCTGACCTCCTTGATAGAGGGCTACCTGACCGCAGGGGAAGAGTGCCGAAATGGCTTCTTTCTCTTCTGCTGGTTCTTGCCCGAAGAACCCTTGGCAAAAGTAGCATCCACGGTGGCACTGTACTGCTCTATACGCTGATGGTGACCGGCCACTCCTGGACCAAACAAGTCAGTCCTCAGGAAGGGCACGTCAGCAAGTTTATGCCGAGTATCCACCGGGAAGGAGGAAAGCCTCAGCCAAGCCCTGTGGTGAGAGGCCACTGCGGCTGTCTACGAGCAGGCACAAGAATCTCCAATGTCCAAGGCTGTCTGGAGCTGCTGTTTGGTGACAGCACGACCTTGGTCACGGACCTGCTTGACGGTAGTCTGCATGTCTGGTGGGAGATGAGGGAGGACCTCATCCAATGACCCCAGGAGGGCATGGGAGAAGTGCGCCATAACAGCCAAGCTGGCCTGACAAAGGCTCAGAGGAGAGGTAGCCTAGACCTTGCGGGCAGAGTGGTCCATATTTTTGGACCCCTTGTCCGGGGGTCGGTCAGTATTGGCCAAACTACCCGTGCACCTGAACACCGAGGTGGTCACGAGGCACTCAGCCGAAGGGTGTTCAGTGAATCCTACAAGGGACCCCATGGGCACTGTGTACTTGAGGGCCATGCGGGCAGATTTGTGCTGGGCAGGAGGCAGGATGCTGCCAAAGCTCATGGGCCGGGCCAACGATGGCCTCTGCCACTGAAAAGACCTCTGTCGGGGTATCCCCTCTCAAGGATGTCCGTGAGATGGTACTCTGCCTTTTTCTGGATAGGCTCCAGGGCCATTCCGGATGAGGTGGAGAATGCCCTGGAAGGAGGAAGTGCCTTCCTCCAACCCTGCGCCGATCGTAGACTCATCCCCGGGATGAGAGTGCAAGCCGATGACGTTCGAATCAGAGGAGTCATGGTAGAGCGGTCCACCGCCCAAGTCTCCCTCGATGTGCTGAGGGTGGTCCCAGGTGATTTGACAGACGTCTGGCAAGCCCTGTGTCTTGTCGGTCCTCTTTAGAGAGCGCCCCTCCCTCAGGCTGTTTAGGCAGTGGTTCCACCAGAATAGGCAGAGCTGGGGGACGGGCTGGCCCCATGGGCGGAGGAACCAAAGCCTTCGGTTCCAGATGGGTCAGCGTCAGCCTAGGAGGTAGGAGCCAAGTTATAGCCGGGGTGGACAGCAGAGTAGACTTCTGCCCGGTCAGAATCAGCTGTTGCCACATGAGGTCTTCATAGCACCGGAGTTTCTGCCACAGCCCCTCCTCATCTGGAGGAGGATGAGGACCTGTGGTGACGCCTCTTTTTAGAGCGCTTATGGCTCTTTCTCAGTCGTTCAGCCGAAGGAGTTCTGGACCTCAACCGAGATCGGGGAGGCCGACTTAGTCGATCAGGAGACACCGGGGTCGGTGAAAACAGAGGGTCTGGAACTGGGTCCTTGATGGGGACACCAGCGGGCTGGGTCTCCTCATCAGGGAAGACAAGGACCGGAGTCCTTTCCACAGAGTTGCTACTAAGGGTCTATCGGGTCGAGGACCATCTCGACCTCATCGGCCACTTCCTCAGTCCCCTGGCCACACTGAAGATCCGTGAAGCTGGCGTTGAGGATGCGATCTCGGCCGAAGTCGAGACTGCGTGTTCCTGGGACTCTAAACTTTCTCGGTCCCAGGACATCTTTATTGAGATGAAGACCTGGGGTCCCTTCTCTCTCTTCCAATAGTGGGAGGAGTGCGAATCCGTGGGTGCCTCTCCCCGGGTGGGAAGAGACTGGCACAACTCCTTGAATGAGCCTGTAAAGGCGGAGCCAAGTTTTAGAGGAACAAAGAAGCTTCGATTGAACGAAGCTCTAGCTGCTTCCTCCTCAAATGCTTTAATTTGTTCCAGCTGCTCGGTGGATCCCGCTGAAACCGCCCACCTCACCTCCTTAGGTTTCACCGGCGGCTTCCTTTTCTCCGGTCTCCCCAGCTTCAAACACGCTTTGCGGTCGTCCAGGACGTTAGGATGGAAGGCCAGGCAAAAGCCACATGACGAGGTGCCATGTCAGACACCTAAGCAGTAAACGCACGTTAGGTGGGGGTCGGTGCGCAACATCTTCTGGCCGCAGGGGCACCAGCGAAATCCAGGGGAAGATTTTTCCACCATTGTTTATGTGGTGAAAGTGCAATCGCTAACTCGAACGAGTTTTAGTTTCGGTTAAAACAGACAATTAGAATCCAGGGCCTACGAAATGCTTTGAGAGCATGAGGGAACCTGCATCTTCCAGAAGAAAGGAAGATCTGGCGTCATGGGGCGGAGCCGAGGTATATACCACCTGGGTGGGTGGGAGGAGCCAGCTTGAAGACTTCCAGCAAGATTTAAAGTGGAAGGGGACATGCCAAGAAGTGTGGATGAACATATCCATGCTCCTAGAACCCGTTTTTCTAGGGACGTGGATATGTTGTTCATCCACACTTCTTGGTAGACTCCTAGGAGTTCTTCAGGTGCACATCTCTTGATTACTAACTTGGGGAACAGACTGGAGAACTGAGGCCCCAAACCAGCATCCCAACATGACTCAAGGTTGATGGGGTAATGGGTGATGAAGGTGTTTGCTGACTTCCAGGTAGTAGCCCAACAGATTTCCTATATGGAGATATCCCTGGAAGCAGCCACCGATGCAGCAGTATGGCGGGTGGAATGAGCTCTTATCCCTCTGGGAGACTCCTTGCCTGCCAACTCACAACAGACACTTATGCAAGATGTAATCCATCTTGCAATCGTCTGCTTTGCAGCAGGTCTGCCAGAAGTGGCTTCGTTGTAGGTGACAAACAGCTGGCAAACCTCTCCCCGAACTTCTGCCGTCCTCTCCTTATAATAGGAGAGAGCTCGTCTCAAGTCCAAAGTATGGAGCCTGTACTTGGTCTCTGAAGTGTAATTAGGGTAGTATACTGGCAGAGTCAACACCTGGTTAAGGTGAAACTGACACCACCTTCGGAAGGAATTTCATGTGGAGGTGAAGGACAACCTTGTCCCTGTGGAAGACTAGATAAGGGAAGTCCACCGAAAGTGCCTGGAGCTCCTCTGTCCTGGCAGATATGACAGCCACCAGGAAGGCAGTCTTCCATGACAAGTGACAACTCACACTTGTGCACTGGTTCAAATGGCTTGCCCATGAGCTGTGCCAAGGCCAGCAGTAGATCCCACGGAGGTGGAGGTTCACACACTGGAGGGGATATACGATTCAGGCCTTTGAAAAAGCATCCGACCACTGTCCCCTGTACTGTCTGCTGACTGGCCCATAGCCGGTAAGCAGAAATGGCTGCCAGGTGCACCCCAAGGGTCGAAGACCGAAGACCCCTTTTGGAGAGTGACTAAAGGTAGTCTAGAATGTTAGCCACTGGGCAGGACAGAGGGTCCAGGCCCTTGCCCTGAAACCAAATAGAAAATCTTTTCCACTTGAAGGCAAAAAAACTTTCTGGTTGACTCCTTCTGGGATGCTTCCACTACCGTGAATACATCCTCGGAGACCCCCCAAAGCCTGGAACTCTAGCCGATCAGGTACCAGGCTGTCAGGTGCAGGGATTGAAGGTCCGGGTGGAGAACCTTCCCCTGGTTGACTGAGATCAGGTCGAGGTGTGCTGCAAGCCACCTAGGGGGCCTGTTGAGGCTGAGGAGATCTGGATACCAGAACTGGTGTGGCCAGTCTGGGGCTATCAGGCTCACCTGCGCCTTGTCCCTCACATTGAGGAGCACCTTCTGGATCAAGAGAAATTGCAGGGCGTAGAAGAGGCCTGGAGTCCATGGCCTCAAGAAGGCATCCCCCTGCAGTGAGCTCTGCTGAAGGGGGTGGGCATGAAACAGTCTCAGCTTGAAGGCAAACAGGTCCACCATCGGTTTGCCCCAGTGGGAGAACAGGCTGTGAGCTACCTCTGGATGGAGAAGCCACTCGTGGGATGTCTTGCCTATGCAGCTGAGATCATCTGCTAGACGACTGGAGGCTCCTGCCACATGGATGGCAAGGAGAGCCGACTCCAGTCAGCTCACTAGTGTCCAGATGTGGAGCGCTTCTACACAGCACCTGGAAGTGCGTGACACCCTGCTTGTTGAGGTAGTAGTACATGGTTGTGGTGGTGTTCATCTGGCCTTGAACCACTTGACCCTGAAGCTGAGGAGTGAATGCTGACAGTGCCAGTCTGACTGCTCTGAGCTCCAACAGATTGATGTGGTAATGGGACTCTGGGGGTCCAGAACCCATGGGCCCCATTGTCCCCCATGTGGGCTACCCAGCCCATCAGAGAGGCATCGGTCATGAGGATGACAGTCTGCTCGGGTGAAGAAACGGGATCCCTTCCTGCAACCGGTCTAGGACGGTCCACCATGAGAGTGTGCCACATCTTCTGGGCCAGTGATCAAATGATCAAAATTACCATGGTGCTGAGTCCACTGGGCTGCCAGCTCCCACTGAAGGGGGTGCATATGCCACCAGGCCGAACGGACCATGGAGGTGCAGGCTGCCATATAACCCAGAAGGCGCAGAAAGTCCCAGGCAGGGTTTAATTGCCCAACCAGAGATCAGGCAAAGGAGGAGAGAACCTCCGCCCTGTCTGCCGGGAGCTGGACTCTGGCTCTGCGACAGTCTAGCTCTGCCCCGATGAATCGCTTGAGAAGGCACGAGTTCCAACTTGGTGTCATTGATCAGGAGGCAGAGTTGGGAGCAGGTCTGGCGGGCCAGGTCCCCGGACCTCTCCACCTCCTGCTGGGTGGAACCTGCTAAGAGCCAATCGCTGAGGTAGGGGTATAGTCTGACCTCCCTCCCCGATGCCTAAGGTGGACTGCCACCACTGCAACACATTTGGTGAAGACCCGTGGGGCCGATGACAGGCCGAAAGGCATGGCTTGAAACTCGTGTAAGGTTCCCTCTGCTCTGAAGCGGAGGAACCGTTGGTGGAACAGACGGATTGGGACGTGAAAGAACGCGTCCTGGAGATCCAGTGAGCAGAACCATGTTTTGCTCCAGGGATGGTATGATCTGGGACAGAGTTACCATCCTGAAGGTGCGTGGCCCGAGATACTGATTCAGGTCGTACAGATGTAGAATGGGGCACCAGCTCTCAGTCTGCTTCGGAACCAGGAAGTACCTGGAAATAAACCCTGGGTCTGTTGGAGGATCCGCCACTCAAGCTACTGCCTCCTTGAGGAGCTGAGCAATGTCTTCTCGGACAGCCAGTTGAGTGTGGGCGGATACTCCCTCCTCCCATGGGGCACGGGCTCAGCTTGGAGCGTACTGCTCGAATTCCAGAGGCAGACCCTGGCCAACCACTTCTAAGACACCTGTCCATGGTAGCAGCGGACCAGGCGGAAAGGAAATGGCGGAGCCAGCCCCCCATGGGAGGACACAACTAGCGTGACTGGAATAGGGATGGCAACCCCTATCCAGTCACTGGGCAGGCCTGGAGGAAGATGGTCCAGGGCCTGAACCCCAACCTCCTTTATTGGCCTGGGTAGGTCCGGGCTTGGGCACCAAGCCTGAGCCCGCTGCTGCTGCTAACTTCCCTGAAAGGAGGGCCACAGGGGAAGAATGCTGAAAAGGCTTCTGCTGCTTCTTGGGACCAGAAGAACTCTGAGCAGAAGTGGCGTCCAAGGTGGCACTGGACTGCTTGATGCACTGAAAGTGAACGGCCACACCTGGGCCAAAGAGACTGGTGCCCAGGAAAAGCACAGCCAGTTTGTGCAAGGTATCCACTGGGAAGGAGGACAGCCTCAGCCAAGCCCTGTGGCAGGAGGCAACAGTGGCTGCCAGCGAACGGGCATGCGAGTCCCCAATGTCCAGGGCAGTCCGGAGCTGCTGCTTAGCAATGGCACGGTCTTGGTCCTGGACCAGCTTGATTGTGGTCTGCAAGTCTGCTGGAAGGTGTGAAAGGATCCCAAAAGGGGCATGGGAGTAGTGTGCCATGACGATGACCAAGCTTGCCTGACGGGAGCCTAAGGAAGAAGCTGCATAGACCTTCCGGGCAGAGGGATCAAATTTCTTGGACTACTTCTCCAGAGGTCTGTCGGTATCAGCAGAACTGCCTGTACTTCTGAACACAGAGGTGGTCACAAGGCTCCCAGCCGAAGGGTGCTCTGTGAACCACGCTAGAGACTCCATGAGCACCACATACTTGCTGGCCTTCCAGGCAGATGGCACTGGACAGGAAGCAGGGTGCTATCGAGGTTAGAGGGCCGGGCCAACAATGGGTTCAACCACAGGAAAGGCTTCCATCGGGGTATGTCCTCTCTTGAGGATGTCTGTGAGAGGGTACTCTACCTTTTTCTGGATAGATTCTAAGAGCATCCCTGTGGACTCAGAGATGAGGCAGAGAATGCCCTGAAAGGACGAAGGGCCTTCCTCCACCGCTAAATCACTAGCCGACTTGTCATCCCATGGATGAGAATGGAGACCAGTGTCATCCGAATCTGAAGTATCCAGATACAGCGGGTCAACCACCCAGATCACCCTCCACCTGCCTAGGGCTGTTGGGGTGAGAGTGGCCGAAAGACGTCGGGGGAGCCCGGTGTCCGGTCGAGCTTCCTTAGAAGCAGCCCATTCCATGGGCTGCTTAGGCAGCGGTTCCACCAGATTCGGTGGAGAGACCGGCTTAGGCCAAACCAGAAGGGGTTTAGCTGGCTCTGTAGGCGGGGGAACCGACCATCAGTTCCTGAGGAGTCCGCTTCAACCTAGTAGGCGAAAACCAAGTAATGGCTGGGGTAGGAGCCGGGGTCGGCTTATGCCCAGACAAAATCAGCTGCTGCCACATGAGGTCCTCGAAGCGTCGATGGAGTTTCCGCCAAAGCCTCTCCTCATCCAACGAGGACGACTGGTAGTGTCGCCTTGCCACCACCCTTGGTGAGCAAGTAGTTGTATAGTAACACACACGTTGCGCTCAGAACCAATCAGCGGTTTTCCCCATTAGCAGGCTATGTTACACTTCCACTGGGGCAGTACAAAAGCTCCCATATTCCTATCACCCTATTATAACTGGCTCGCTAACTGCAGTGTCATGCTGTTAGCTATAGTAATTGTTTTTTTCTGGCACTGCAGGCATTACTGTCTCCCTCTCTTACCCCTCTAGGGAGGGCTGCCAGCCTATACTGTGTACCCCAAACATGGGGACATCTCCAGCAGCTACAACGTCCACAGGACAACCCATGGAGAATCCCCCACCATACCCATCCTCAGGATCTACTATACTCCCACCCTCTTTCCATAGATGCCAGTTACCCCTATACCTTCTTACCCAGGCCTCAGCGGCTCCTACTCAGCCAGTAGCTACTCCTACTCATAAGCCCCAGTGAGCACGGCCCTTGCCAAAACTATTGATTGTTCTCCTGCTACTCACATCTGGGAACATGGAGCAAAATCCTGGCCCCATCTCCCACCACACTAGCCTCTCCACCCCTACCGTTCAACTACCAAGAGGTCTGAAACTCATCCACCTCAATATTTGCAGCCTATTGCCCAAACCCACCCTGCTGCAGCCAACCATCCTCTCCCGCCGACCCGATGCCCTGGTCATATCTGAATCCTGGCTAAAACCTCATAATAAAAGACACCGAAGTGGCTATCCCGGGGTATACCATCATTCGCCATGATCGACTTTGCCAAAAAAGAGGTGGCGGCATCGCCATGTATGTTGCATCTGCACTTCAGTTCACCCAAATCCCAGTACCCACGCCCACAATGACCACTGACCCACTACTGATCAAGCTAACACTTCCCCACACAGCTCCCCTCTATTGCAGGTTCCTAATGTGCACTGAACACCACCGTGGCAACCATCTTCCAACACCTAGGCACCCTAAAATCTGGCCCCTGAGGGTGAGCTGCACATCCTTGGAGATTTGTACGTGAACTGGTTCTCCAACCACAATGTCAACCTTCGTAACCTAGTAGCCTCCCTAAATCTTTCCCAAATGGTCACAGAGCCCACTTGCTTAAACCACAAATCTCTAAACCACTTGCTCCTTGACTGGTCCCTCACCTCTCACCCCCGACAGGATAACCACCTCAGGCCTTTTAACTGATGACCTAAGTGACCACCACATGACGTACATGATCAGGAAAGTCTCCAAACACAAAGCTGCCCACCCTCACATCACCACAACCAGGTCCTATAAATCCCTTGATCTCCCTTCTCTTCTCCATGCCCCGGCCACTACAGACTGGTCCCCTGTACATAAGGCCACCTCCCTGGACTCAGCATTAACATACTTCAAAACCAAATTCCTTGCTGCCTGGGACTGCTACGCCCCTACCAGAAGGTCCAGGATAAGAGGTGCCCACCTGCCCTGGATCACAGCGGATATTACTGCAAACCTTAATGTAAGGGATCTAGCACGGAAATCTTTCAAAGTCTCGGGCTCCCACCTTGACCACCTAAAGTACCATGTACTTTGTAACTCGCGCACAAGGTGAATCCACCAGGCTAAAGCCATGTTTTTCAACTCAGCCCTGCACTCAAACCTTGGCCACCCTACTAAATTCTGGAAGGTGGTCAAATCACTTCTCTCCCCACCTTCCCTGCTCCCTCCACCAGCTTTAAACATTGGTGGCTCCATTTTTACAGACCCTCCTGCTGTGGCCTTGACGTTCCATGCATTTTTCACCAACTGCACATCAACACTCATGTTCCCTTTCCCACACCAACCTCCTCCACCTCCATCCCTACTCCTCAATCTCACAGCACCTCCCAAGACCCTCCACCCACCTACTACTTCTCTTTCTGCCATGTCACCCCAACAGAGGTACTAAACCCTTCCAAGGGCAAATGCCCCTCTGGTCTTTATTCCAAAATGTACTTATTTGCCCCGGTCATTGCCACCCCACTGGCTGCTCTTTTCAATCTATCCTCCTCTCTAGCCTCCATCCCATCTGAATAGAAGCTTGCCACTGTCATCCCCTTCCCGAAGGCGGGGACCTCTCTGCCCCTGGTAACTTCCACCTATTTCTCTCCTCCCTATACTGAACAGGCTGCAGGAACACTCTGTCCTCTCAACTCATCTTGCCTCGACTCCTCATCCTTCTTCACGCCTTACCAGTCTGGCCTCAGGAAGTCCCACTCCACCTCCCTACTGAGGCTCACCAACAGCATTCTCTCCGCCATGGAAAAAAGGCCACATCACCTCAGCAATTTTTGCTGACCTCGCTAAGGCATTCAACATGGTCTCACATCCACTACTTCTGACTAAGCTCCAAAATGCAGAACTTTCTGGCCCAGCCATAGAATGGTTCCGCTCATATTTGATAGGCCGGACACAATGTCAGAATTGGTAGCTCAACCTCTTCCGCTCTCCCCATCATGAGATGTGTGCCACAGGGCTCAGTTCTTGGGACACTCCTGTTCATCTTCCTCAATGACCTGCCCTCTGCCTGCCCACACACATCCATTCACATGAATGCTGATACAGTGCTGTATACATCAGGCCCATCAGCCTCTGATGTGGAGTCTAGACTCCAGCAAGACTTCAACACAGTCCAGCACTGGTTTTGCTCTAACCAGCTCCACCTCAATGCCAAGAGAACAGTCTCCATGACCTTGGCACAAGGAAGAGACTCAAGGCCCCCCACTTTCCACACCAGACATGGGACAACTCTGGAGATCAGCCCTCTTAGGTACCTTGGGATCTGGCTCGACCAGCGCCTTGACTTCTCTGTGCACATCGATGCCATCCACAAAAAACTACACCCCAGACTAGATGCCCTCTACCGTAATCGTGGATGCATCCCACAGCCAGCCCGTCATGCTATGGTACAGAAAATGATCCTGACAGACTACAGGGATGTAGTCTATAATGCCGCCTCCAAGTCCGCCCTGGCCAGACTGTACTCACTTCCATGCCTTTTGTTGTTTTACCCTAGACTGTCTATACTCTACCCATCACTGTGTCCTTATCACTCACTGGGTCTCCCCTCACTGCAGGACCGCCGACAAATACACTGTGCCCATTTCACTGCCAAGTTTTGGTCTCAGACCCTGCCCCCCCATCTCTACTCTGCACTTTCAGCCACTCCCCTGCCAGCCTACTCAGGCACAGTGACACCAGACTTACCTATCCCGCACAGGTCCACAAACACTGGCCAGGCCGCCTTCATATATCGCATGCCTAAGTTGTGGAACTCCCTCCCAGTGGACATAAGGCAGGCCCCTTCAGACTGCTACCTCCATGCCCGCCTCTAAGATAATTTCGCCTCCACCTGCACATGTACCTAACCTAAATGTACCACTCTTCCTCTAGTTGGAGTACTATGGCTGTATTATGTTACACTATATTTGTTCTTTTGTACCTTGAAGCACCCTGTTCACTTGCTCTGCGCAAGCTATAATTTTATCCTAGTGCTGTTAGCTGCATCTAACACTTACTGTCTGATTGCAATATATATTTTCTGTATTGTGTTCTGCCATCTCCCCCAGGATGCAACTGGACTCTAGCAGTACTCTGCTTTATGTGCCCTCCATAAACTTCATCGATCGAAACTTCGGTCAACTGGGCTGACAGAGCAGAGAAGCCAGCGACCGAAGCGGCAATCTCGACAGAAGTCGAAATGGCCAGCTCCTGGGACCGAGATCTCTCCCAATCCCAAGAGAGTCTCCATCGAGATGAAGATGGTCCCGGGTCCCTCTCGCTTACGGGACTGGAAGGAGTGCGTGCTTGCAGGACTCTCACCCTTAGTCGGGAAACAGTGGCACAACTCTTGGAAGGAACCCGAGAAAGTGGAGCCCAAGTTGAGTGGAATGAAGAAGCCCCGAGGGGAAGATTCTGGGGAGCGACCCACTTCCTCCTTGAAGGCCTGCATGTGCTCCAACTGCACAGCAGATCCCGCAGCCGTGGAAACCGCCCATCGGTCCTCCTTGGATTTCACCAGCAGGTTCCATTTTTTGGGCCTGCCCAATTTAACGCATGCAAGACAAATGTTGAGGACTTTAGGCTGAAAGCGAGGCAGAACTTCGTAGGTGGTGGTGTCTGGCAGACATCAAGACAGCAGGACGCACGGTATATGGTCTGTATCGATACTGCCAGCCGCGATCGGCACTGGTGAAATCCAGGAAGACTTGTCTTCCATAATCAAGCAACAGTTGCAATTGTTAACGCGAGTAAGTCGAATTTTCAGAATAACCGAAGGTTGAGAAGCCAGGGCTTACATAATGAGTGCGCACAAAGGAGGCAACCTAAATCTTCCAGTGGAAAGGAAGATCTGGCATCATGGGGTGCAGCCGAGGGTTATACCACCCAGGTGGGTGGAAGGAGCCAGCTTGAAGACCTTTCAGCAGATTTAATGGGGGATGGGACAGTGGCAAGAAGTGTGGATGAACATATCCATGTCCCCAGAAGAACAGGTTACTCACCTGTAACAGTAGTTCTAGGAGTGGTGTATGTTGTTCATCCACACTTAATGGCATGTCCCTTTCCCCCTTTAAGGATCACCAGAAGTCTTCAAGCTGGCTCCTCCCACCCACCCGGGTGGTATATACCTCAGCTACGCCCCATGACGCCAGATCTTAGGCCGCTGGAAGCCAGGTGTTGTGCGTCCGCAGCCGGGGAGGTCAGGTGGGTCCATGTGGATGAAAATATACCACTCCTAGAAGTACTGTTATAGGTGAATAACCTGTTCTAGGACTGTGGCTATGTTGTTCATCCACACTTCTTGGCAAACTCCTAGCAGTTCTCCAGGAAGAGGGAGGCAAGGCACACCCCCCCTACAGTTTATTGCATATTTGTTACACTGGATGTATTCAGGTCTTTAGACATAATGTAATATTAGATAAAGGGAACCTGAGTGAACAAATAACACTTTTTTATACTTACCTGTATTTCATTTAATGAAAAAAGTTAACACCAACAGGCACTGTGTGAAAGTAACTGCCCCCCTAGTTAAATCAACCCAATTAAAGGGATAATTAGAGTCAGCTGATTGAACAGCCAGGCTTGATTACAGCCAGCCCTGCTCAATATAAACCTCACTTATTTTGACCCTTACCATCAGAGTCACGTTGCCAGCACAAAGATTCAACAAGCACAGTATGCCACGATCAAAGGAAGTTCCTGAAAAGATCAGAAAAAAAAGTAGTTGCTATCTATCAGTCTGGAAAGGGTTACAAAGCTATTTCTAAGGCTCTGGGACTCCATCGAACCACAGTGAGAGCCATAATCTCCAAATGGAGAACACTTGGAACAGTAGTGATTCTTCCCAGGAGTGGGCGACCTGCCAAAATTACTCCAAGGGCACAGTGTAAAATCATCCAGGATGTCTCAAAGGATCCTAAAACAACATCCAAAGAACTGCAGGCTTCTCTTGCCTCAGCTAAGGTCAGTGTTCATGACTCCACAATCAGAAAGAGACTGGGCAAAAATGGGCTTCATGGGACAGTAGCAAGGCGGAAACCACTGCTAACCAAGAACAACATAAATGCTCGTCTCTCATTTGCCAAGAAGCACCTGGATGATCCACAAGCCTTTTGAGAAAATGTTCTATGGACAGATGAGTCCAAAGTGGAACTTTTTGGACGACATGGATCCCATTATGTCTGGCGTAAAGCAAACGCAGCATTCCACAGCAAGAACATCATACCAACAGTCAAACATGGTGGTGGTAGTGTGATGGTGTGGGGATGCTTTGCTGCCTCAGGACCTGGACAACTTGCCATAATTGAAGGAACCATGAATTCTGCTCTGTACCAGAAAATTCTTAAGGAGAATGTCCGGTCATCCGTTCGTCAGCTGAAGCTGAAGCGTAGTTGGGTCATGCAGCAAGACAATGATCCAAAACACAAAAGCAAGTCCACATCAGAATGGCCGAAAAGTAGCAAAATTAAAGTTTTGGAGTGGCCTAGTCAAAGTCCAGACCTAAACCCAATAGAGATGCTGTGGCTGGACCTCAAACGAGCAGTTCATGCTCGAAAACCTACCAGTGTTACTGAATTAAAGCAGTTCTGCGAGGAAAAGTGGGCTAAAATTCCTCCACAGCAATGTGAAAGACTGATATTGAATTATAGGAAGCGTTTGGTTGCAGTCATTGCAGCTAAAGGTGGCGTAACCAGTTATTAAGTGTAAGGGGGCAATTACTTTTTCACACAGTGCCAGTTGGTGTTGGTTAACTATTTTCATTACATAAATGAAATAAGTAAAAATAAAACAAGTGTTATTTGTTCACTCAGGTTCCCTTTATCTAATATTACATTTTGTCTAAAAACCTGAAAACATCCAGTGTGACAAATATGCAATAGAAAAAAATCAGGAAGGGGACAAATACTTTTTCACGCCACTGTACTTAGGGAATAGAGATTGGAGAACGGAGGCCCCAAAACCAGTATCCCGGCGTGACTTAAGCTCGATGTGGTAGTAGGCAGTATGGCGGGGAGAATGGGCTCTTACCCTTTGGGAGGCTCCTTGCCCGCCAACCAATAGAGATCAATGCAGGATGTAATCCATCTGCCAGTCATGTGCTTTGCTGCAGGTCTGCCAGGTGCGGCTTCAGAGTAGGTGACAAACAGCTGCCAAACCTCTCCCCGAACTTCAGTCATTCACTCCTTATAATAAGAGCGCTCGTCTCTGGTCCAAAGTATGGAGCCTGTACTCTGCCAAGGTGTAATTAGGATAGTACACCGGCAGAGTCAACACTTGGTTAAGGTGAAACTCAGACACCACCTTTGGAAGGAATTTCAGGTGGTGGCACAGGACAACTTTTTCCCTGTGGAAAACCAAATAGGGAGACTCGACAGAGCGCCTGTAGTTCCAAAGTTCTTCTGACTGGCATGATAGCCACCAAGAAGGTGGTCTTCCATGACAGATGCAACATCTTTTCATTTCATTTAATTTCATTTAGTTTTTGTTGACCGGGTAAGTGCACTAGACAAATCCTGCCTATTTTCAGGCACAACCTGAAGGGGGATAGAGATGAATGCCAACTGACCTTGAACCAGATTAAGATGGTAGTATTTTTTTCAGTGAATGAGGGAAATTTGGCCAGGACACTGGGGAAATTCCCCTACTCTTTCCGACAAGTGCCATGGGATCTTTAACAACAGGTTAACATGCAGGTCGCTCCTGTAAAAAAGCTTTCAGCTTAGTGTGCTATACCTGGTTAAACAACTAAATAAAAAAAAAACATCCACCTGAACTACCACCAATCCAGGCAGATAGGACATCGGTTTAATGTCTCATCCTAAAGAAGGCACCTCAGAAGTGCAGCACCCCTCTCATGCTGCACTACAGTGTCAGTACTGGGATATTAACCCAAGTGCCAGATGTGGGAACTGAACCCACAGCCCTCTGATCTCCCGGCCTCAAGAGGCGAGTGTGCTACCTACTGAGCCACTGACAGATTGTCATCTTGGTTTGGTGCATCTTACACCAGTGCAACTGTTCAAATGGCTTGCCCATGAGCTTTGCCAAAAGCAGCAGTAAATCCCACAGAGGCGGAGGTTCACGCAGCAGAGAGGATATGTGGTCGAGGCCTTTGAAGAAACGCCAGACCACCTTTACTTGTGCAGACTGCTGACTGGTCTGCGCCCGGTAAGCAGAGATGGCTGCCAGGTGCACCTTGGGGGTCGTAGACCAAAGACCTCCTTTGGAGAGAGAGACCAGAGGTAGTAGAGGATGCTAGCCACTGGACAGGATGAAGGGTCCAGGCCCTTGCCCAGGCACTAAATGGAGACTCTTCCATCCGTAGGCATAGCACCTCCTGGTCGACTCCTTCCTAGATGCCTAAACTACAGTGAGTACATCGTCTGAGACCCAAAGCCTGGAACTCTAGTTGCTCAGGAACTAGGCTGTCAGGTGCAGGAATTGAAGATCCGGATGGAATACCTTCCCCTGATTGACAGAGATCAGGTCTGGGCATGCTGGAAGACACTTTGGGAACCTGGTGCTGAGGATGAAGACATCTGAATACCAAAACTGGCGGGGCCAGTCCTGGCTACCAGGATCATCCTTACCTTGTCCCTCCTGACCTTGAGGAGCACCTTGGGGACCAAGGGAAGTGGAGGGAAAGCATAGAAGAGGCCTGGGTCCACAGCCTCAAGAAGGCATCCCACTGCAGCGAGCCCTGCTGAGGGGGCAGGCATGAAAGAGCCTCAACTTGGTGTTCTCCCTCTAGGTGAACAGGTCCACCTGAGGGGTGCCCCACTGGAAGAACAGGCTGTGAGCTACCTCTGGATGTAGAGACCACTCTGACACCTTGCTCATACAGCCGAGTGCAGCCGCCAGCTGATTAGAGGCTCCTGCCACATAGATGGCCAGGAGATCTGCCTCCAGTCTGCTAACAAGGGTCCAGACGCGGAGCACTTCCCTGCACAGAGGCCGGGAGTGCATGCTGCCCCATTTGTTGGGGTAGTACATGGTCGTGGCATTGTCAGTCTGGACTTGAACCACTTGACCCTAAAGGAACAGAGCAAATGCAGCCAGTGCCAGACGAACTTATCGGAGCTCCAGCAGGCTGATAAGGCATCGGGATACCTCAGGGGGTCCACAGCCCGTGGACTATGATTCCCCATGTGGGCACCCCAGCCAGTCAGGAGTCAGTCGTGAGGATCACCATCAGCTCGGTGCAGACAAATGGGATCCCTCCCTGCAGATGTTCCAGGATGGTCCACCACTAGAGGGCATCTGACATCTTCTGGGTCACAGTGACCAGCTGGTCGAAATGACCTTGCTGGGACCACTGGCTGGCCAGCTCCCACTGAAGGGGGTGCATATGCCACCAGGCTCACTGGAACACAGTGGTGCAGGCTACCATGTAACCCAGAAGCCACAGAAAGTCCTGAGCAGAGCGCAACTGCCCAACCAGAAATGACTGGGCAAAGGAGGAGAACACCTCTGCCCTGTCTGCCAGGAGCCTGGCTCTGGCTCGGTAACAGTTGGGCTCTGCCCAGATGACGCAAATCACCTGTGAGGGCACGAGTTCAGACTTTGCCTCGCTGACCAGGAGGCCAAGGCTGATGCAGATTTGAAGGGCCAGATCCCTGGACATCTCCAATATGAAGGGACCAGCTATAAGCCAATCGTCAAGCTGGGGGTACACTGACCCCTTGACACCGAAGATGGGCTACCACCACTGCAATGCATTTGGTGAAGACCCTGGAGGCCAATGACAGGACGAATGGCATGGCTTGGAACTCGTAGAGGGTTCCCTCCACTCTGAAGTAGAGGAAACTTCAGTGGGATGGATGGATCTGGACATGAAAGAATGTGTCCTGGAGATCCACTAAGCAGAACCACACGTCCTGCTCGAGGGATGGTATGATCTGAGAGTTACCATCAGAAAGGTGTACGACCTGAGAAACTGATTCAGGTCATGCAGATCTAGAATGGGGCGCCAGCCCCCGTCCGTTTTGGGACCAGAAAGTACCTGGAAACTAATCCTGGGTTGATCAGTGGGTCTGTGACTGACCACTACCTCCTTGAGGAGTAGTTGGGCAATGTCGTCTGACAGCCAACCGAATATGGGTGGATACTTTTTTACTCCCATAGGGCGCAGGCTTGGCTTGGGGATACTGCTTGAATTCCAGAGGCAGACCCTGGCCGACCACCTCCAGAACCCACCTATTCATTGTGACAATGGATCAGGTGGAAAGGAAGGCCCCCCACAGGAGGACCCAGAGTGGTCATGGCGGGTATGGGGTTGGCTGCCCCTATCCTGTCACTGCGCAGGCATGGAGGATGAAAATCGAGCAGCAGGGTTGCCAGAACCTCTACACCTGGGCTTATGGTTTGCCAGAAGGACAGGGGAGCTCCAGGCGCGGTTCGGTGGACTCCCTTTATCTTGTCTTCCACAGGGACAAGGTTGTCCTATGCCCCCACCTGAAATTCCTTCCGAAGGTGGTGTCAGAAGCCCCGGGTTTGGGCAGAGGGCGCCAAGACTGAGCCTGCTGCCGTTGCTGCCCTGATACTGGAGCTGCTTGGCCACAGGGGCAGAAGGTCAAAAGTGCTTCTGTGATTTTTTTTTTTTTTAGAACCCTGGGGTTCTTTTTGGGCGGAAGTAATGGAGTCCAAGGTGGTGTTGGACTTAGATACTGTCGTCTAAGCACAGCTCAGGAAGCTGAGGGAAAACCAGGAACAGCTGTAGCATTCAAAATGTTATTTACACTAGCAGTATCAAAAAATATATAAACTTTCATAACTATGTACAGAGGCAAAATAAAATCTTTCCTGAAAATTTCCTAATCCCAGCTCATTTTAACTTTTTTTTTTATAAAAGTCTTTTCAATCCCCATCCTTAGCAAGCATCCTGTTTTTGCATAATGTTCTGTTCTCGTAAATATCAGGAGCTACTAGAACACAGTAAGCTTTCTGAGGCCCCTCCAACTTTTGCAAAAGACTCAAGCATTTGCACTCAAGTAACTTCTAGCTTTTTCAAGTCATATCAAAATACAATACATTTCAACAATAATATTAAATATTTTCTGAACAAAAGTGATCCTATCAGTTTCATTCCATACATTAATTTGCACATAATTCTATATTAGCAGATATAGATATGCAAGGGAGAAAAAACAGACAGCAAGGGAAAACATACAGTAACAGGCAAAGAACTGAGAGCCTGTTGGGTTGATAAAGTCCGAAGTTTCACAAGAAAATTTAGTTGCACAACCAGAGAAGAGAAAGAAAAGGAAAGATCAGACCCTTGCATTTAAACCCTTTCTCTATCAGCGTCCTATTCTACCCTGTCACAGATACGCTGAAGGTGACCATCAACCTCTGGACTGAACAAGTCAGTACACAACAAGGGAACGTCCACCATAAGGGTAGATATCCGCAGACAAGCCCTGTGGTGCATGGCAACTGCAGCCGCTACTGAGCGGGCACAAAAATCCTCCTTGATATCCAAGGCCATCTGGAGCAGCTGGTTTAGCAACAGCTCTGCCCTGATCATGGACCTGCTTGACCGTGGTCTGAAGGTCTGCGGGGAGATGAGGAAGCACCTCATCCAGGGAGCCCAGAAGGGCATGGGAGATGTGCGCCATAATAACGGCTGAACTCGCCTGTTGGAGACAGAGCGAGTAAGCAGCATAGACTTTCCTGGCTGAATGGTCCAATTTTTTGGGCTCTTTATCTGGAGGTCTACCCGTGTCTCCAGAATTGCCTGAGCGCCGGAACACAGATTCTGTCACCAAACCCTCAGCTGAGGGGTGCCATGTAGTCCTCGAAGGGGCGACTATGGGGACCATGTATTCACGGGCCATGAGCGCAAGGCGCAGGACAGGAGGCTGGGTGTTGCCAAAGCTACAGGGCTGGACCAACTATGGCCTTGGCCACTGAGAAGGCTTCAGAGAATCCCCTTTCCTGAGAATAATCAGTCAAGGGGTATTCGGCCCGTTTTTCAACAGGCTCCAACGGCATCCCCGTTGATTTGGAGATAAGACCGAGGATGCCAATGAAGGATGTGGAACCCTCCATTGACAGACTAGTCATCACAGGGACGCGAGTGAAGGTCTGAATCCTCAGACCCAGAGTCCAGGCAAAGTGGCCAACCACCTGAGTCGCTCTCGACCCGCTGCGGACATTTGGGAGCGAGGGTGACCGACTGCTTGTGTGGGAGACCCTGACTGGGTCAAGACGACGGTTACTTAGGTGGCGGCTCCATCAAAATAGGTGGAGAGGCCAGTTTTGGCCGAGCTGGAAGGGTCCTCACTGGCTCTGCAGGTGGAGGAACGGTGTCAACCAGCTCCAGAAGAGTCTGCGCTGGCCTAGAGGGTGACAGCCAGAGTCGAAGCCAAAGTCTACTTTGGACCAGCGATCATTAGCTGCTGCCACATGAGATCCTCACAGCGACGACGCAACTTGCATTGAAGACTCTTCTCACCAGAGGAGGAGAACAACAAATGACGCATCGCCACTTCTTGGAGCACTGCTTACGGGATTTCCTCAGCCTCTCAGTCAAGAGGGTCCGAGATCTAGAAGACTACCACCAAGAGGACCGACTGGGCTTCTTGGAAGGAGCCGGGGAGAACTGCGGCTCCTCCAGATCACGGACCGTGACAAAGGGTGGTGCACCAGCTAGCTGGGTCTCCTCCTCAGTCGGTAGGATCAGAGTCCAGAACAAGGAAATGTCGGCCCCAGTCAACAACTGGTCAACTGGGCCGATAATTTCGACCTGGTCATCGTCCCACGTCTGAGCTGTCTGGCCTGATGGGGGTACCGTAAAACCAGCAGCAGAGACCGCAATTTCAACCAAAGTCAAAATAGGAGTCCTGTGTTTGAGATCTCTGTCCCAACAGCACTGACAGGAAGATTCCGCTCTCAGCTCTGTCTTTTACGGCACCAGGTGGTGTGTGAACCGGATGGGCCCCTCCCCTTTAATAAGGAGTGACTGACGCATCTCTGAAGGAACCGGAGAATGAGGTGCCCAGTTTAAGTGGAACAAAAACAGACAGACAATGAGGAAGATTGTTCAGCGGCACGAGCTGCCTCCTCCTCGAAGGCTTTTATCCGCTCCAATTGGTTGGCGGATCCCGCAGCCGCAGATACCACACGATGGGCATCCTTAGATTTCACTGGCGGCTGTTATTTTTCTGGTCGTCCCAGTTGAAGATGTGTGAGGAGATTGTAGAGCACTTGAGGGTGGAAAGGTGCGGCAGAGATCGCCAGCTTGAGGGTCATGTGCATGGCCCAGACAGCAGATGCACGTTGAATGCGGATCAATGTGGGACATTTTCTGTTTGCAGGGACACTAGCGGAACCCGGGCGTGGACTTTTCCTCCATCGCGGTCACGATAACGAACTGTCGAGGAGATATTCTAGCTTTAATTTCGGTATTTTAGCTGAAGTTTTGAAAGCCAGGGCCTACTCAACGTGGAGCATAAGGAGGGAACTTGCATCTTCCAAGTGGAAAGGAAGATCTGGCATCATGGGGCGGAGCCAAGGCATATACCACCCAGGTGGGTGAGAGGAGCTAGCTTTTAGACATTCTGGCAAGATTTAAAGGGAAAGGGACATGCCAACAAGTGTGGATAAGAACATATCCACATCCCTAGAAAAATAGGTTACTCACCTGTAACAGTAGTTCTAGGAGTGGTATATGTTGTTCATCCACACTTATTGGCATGTCCCATTACCTTTAAGGATTGCCAGAAGATCTTCAAGCTGGCTCCTCCCACCCAGGTGGGTGGTATATCCCTCGGCTCCACCCCATGACGCCAGATCTTAGCCCGCTGGAAGCCAGGTGTTGTGTGTCTGCAGCTAGGGAGGTCGGGTGGGTCTGTGTGGATGAACATATACCACTTCTAGAACTACTGTTACAGGTGAGTAACCTGCTTTTCTTGGATCGTGGATCTGTTCATCCACGTTTATTGACAGACTCCTAGCAGTTCTCCGGGAGGAGGGAGGCAAGCCACATCCCCCCCTTCCGGATACTTGGGGAAAAGAGACTGGAGAACTGAGGCCCCAAAACCAGTATCCCGGTGTGACTTAAGGTCGATGTGGTAATGGATAATGAAGGTGTTTGCTGACTTCCAGGTAGCAGCCCAACAGATTTCCTGGATAGGGATGTCCCTGGAAGCAGCCACCGATGCAGAGGTACAGCAGGTAGAATGAGCTCTTATCCCTCTGGGAGGTTCCATGCCCAACTTGTAGCACAGACTTATGCAAGATGTAATCCACCTTGCAACAGTCCATTTTGCTGCAGGTCTG
This sequence comes from Neoceratodus forsteri, assembly GCA_016271365.2. Classification (NCBI taxonomy): domain Eukaryota; kingdom Metazoa; phylum Chordata; order Ceratodontiformes; family Ceratodontidae; genus Neoceratodus; species Neoceratodus forsteri. The sequence goes on along the minus strand of CM028138.1, from coordinate 274,901,490 downwards.
CCAGAAGTGGCTTCAGTATAAGTGACAAACAGCTGGCGAACCTCTCCCCAAATTTCTCCCGTCCTCGCCTTATAACAGGAGATGGCTCTTCTCAGGTCCAAGGTATGGAGCCTGTATTCGGCCTCTGAGGTGTAATTAGGGTAGTATACTGGCACAGCCAACACCTGGTTAAGGTGAAACTTTGACACCACCTTCGGAAGGAATTTCAGGTGGGGAGTAGGACAACCTTGTCCCTGTGGAAGACCAGATAAGAGGAGTCCACCGAACACACCTGGAGCTCCCCTGTCCTTCTGGCAGACGTGACAGCCACCAGGAAGGCCATCTTCCATGACAAGTGTGACAATGCACACTTGTGCATTGGTTCAAATGGCTTGCCCATGAGCTCTGCCAGTACCTGCAGTAGATCCCATGAAGGTAGAGGTTCACGCACTAGAGGGGATATGTGATACAGGCCTTTGAAAAAGCACCCAATCACCGTCTCCTGTGCCAATGTCGGCTGACTGGCCCGTGCCCGGTAAACAGATGGCCGCCATGTGCACCCCAAGGGTCGATGGCCAAAGATCCACTTTGGAGAGAGACCAAAGGTAGTCAAGAATGTTAGCCACTGGACAGGACAGAGGGTCCAGACCCTTGCCTTGACACCAAATGGAAAACCTTTTCTATTTGAAGGCATAACATTTTCTGGTCTATTCCCTTCTGGATGCCTCCACCATGGTGGACATCCTCGGAAAGACCCAAAACCTGCAACTCTAGCTGCTCAGGTACCAGGCTGTGAGGTGTAGGGATTGAAGGTCCGGATGGAATACCTTCCCCTGATTGAGAGAAATCAGGTCCTGGCATGCTGGAAACTGCTCCACAGGCCTGTAGCTGAGGCTGAGGAGATCTGGATAACAGAACTGGTGCGGCCAGTCTGGGCTACCAGAATCACTATCGCCTTGTCCCTCCTCACCTTGATGAGCACCCTGTGGATCAAGGGAAATGGAAAGGTGGCATAGAAGACGCCTGGGGTCAATGGCCTTGAGAAGGCATCCCCTGCAGCGAACCCTGCTTTTTGGGGCAGAAAACAGCCTCAGCTTGGTGTCGTCTCTGAAAAACAGGTCCACCATCGGTTTGCCCCAGTGGGAGAACAGGCTGTAAGCTACCTCTGGAAGGAGAAACCACTCGTGGGATGTCTCACCTAAGCAGCTGAGAGCATTGGCCAGATGGTTTGAGGCTCCTGCCACATGAATGGCTAGATCATCTGCCTCCAGACTGCTGACGAGGGTCCAGATGCAGAGCGCTTCCCTGCAAACAGACAGGAGTGCATGCCGCCCTGTTTGTTGAGATAGTACACGGTCGTGGTATTGTCTGTCTGGCCTTGAACCACTTAACCCCGGAGTCGAGGAGCGAAAACTGACCGTGCCAGTCTCACTGCCCTGAGCTCCAACAGGTTGATGTACCGGGATTCCTCGGGGGTCAAAAACCCATGGGCCCTTTTGTCCTCCATGTGGGCTCCCCTGCCCATGAGAGAGGCATCAGTCACGAGGACGGCCGGTTCTGGGCAGACAAACGGGATCCCTTCCTGCAACCAGTCTGGGGGTGGTCCACCATTGGATAGCATCCCGCATCGTCTAGGTTATAGTGATCAGCTGGTCGAAATAATCGTGGCAGTGAGTCCACTGGGCAGACAGCTCCCATTGGAGGTGGCACATGTGCCGCCAGGCCCAATGGACCACAGAGGTGCATGCTGCCATGTAACCCAGAAGACGCAGAAAGTCCTGGGCAGGGCGCAATTGTCCAACCAGAAATGATTGGGCAAAGGAGGAGAGAACCTCTGCCCTGTCTGCCTGAACAACATATCCATGTCCCTAGAAATACAGGTTACTCACCTGTAACAGGAGTTCTAGGAATGGTATATGTTGTTCATCCACACTGTCTGGCAGGTATCCTTGCCGCTTTAAATCTTGCCGGAAGGTCTTCAAGCTGGCTCCTCCCACCCACCCGGGTGGTAAAACTCTTGGCTCCGCCCCATGATGCCAGATCTGGCCTGCTGGAAGCTCAGGTTGTGCGTCGTGTGGATGAACAACATATACCATTCCTAGAACTCCTGTTACAGGTGAGTAACCTGTATTTCTAGGGACATGGATATGTTCATCCACACTGTCTGGCAGACTCCTAGCAGTTCTCCGGAGGAGGAGGCAAGAGCACCCCGATACTTACTTGGGAAAGAGACTGGAAACCGAGGCCCAAAACCAGCATCCCGCGTGACTCAAGGTCGAGTGGTAATGGGTGATGAAGGTGTGTGCCGACTTCCAGGTAGCAGCCCTGCAGATTTCCTGGATAGGAGCGTCCTGGAAGCAGCCACGTGCAGCAGTATGGCGGGTACAATGAGCTCTTATCCCTCTGGGAGGCTCCAGCGCCGCCAACTACAGCAGAGATCTATGCAGGAGGTGACCACCTGCCTATAGTCCGCTTGGCTGCAGGTCTGCAGGTGTGACTTCAGCGTGGGTGACAAACAGCTGGCGAACTCTCTGCCTCGGTTTCAGCCAGGTACCTTTATAGTGTTGTGTGCTCTTCTAGGGTCCAGAGTATGGAGCTTATATTCGCCTCCAAGGTGATTGGGGTAGAACACTGGCAGTCAACAACTGATTAAGGTGAAACTCCGACACCACCTTGGAAGGAATTTCGGTGGGGACGAGGGACAACCTTGTCCCTGTGGAAGACCAGGTAAGGAGACTATGCAGAGCGCCTGGAGCTCTCCCATCCTTCTGGCTGACATAATAGCCACCAAGAAGGCGGTCTTCCACGACAGGTGAGAGTTCACACCTGTGCATTGGTCGAATGAAACGCCCATGAGCTTTGTGCTGCAGCAGCAGTAGATCCCACGGAGGTGGAGGTTCTGCACGGAGATGTGATCAAGGCCTTTGAAAGCGCCAGACCACCTTCTACTGCGCCATCGACTGCTTCCCCGCCCGCGCCCGGTAAGCAGAGATGGCTGCCAGGTAACCTTAAGGGTTGTTGACCAAGCCCTTGCTGAGAAAGGGACCAAAGGTAGTCCAATATGCTCGCCAAGGAACAGGAGGAAGGGTCCAGGCCCTTGCTTCTGACACCAAATGGAAAACCTTTTCCATTTGAAGGCGAGCATTTTCTGGTCGATTCCTCACGGGACGCCAACCACGTTGAGGACCTCGTCAGAAAGACCCAAGGCCTGGAACTCTCGCCGCTCAGGAACCAGGCCGTCAGGTGCAAGGATTGAAGGTCCGGATGGAATACATTCCCCTGACTGACAGAGCAGGTCTGGGTGAGCTGGAAGCTGCCTTGGAAGCCTGGAGCTGAGGCTGAGAAGATCTGGGTACCAGTACTGGCGGGGCCAGTCTGGGGCTATCAGAATCACCTGCGCCTTGTCCCTCCTTGCTTTGAGCAGCACCTTGTGCATCAAGGGGAACAGGGGAAAGGCGTAGAAGAGGCCCGGGGTCCACAGCCTCGAGAAGGCATCCTCCTGCAGAGAGCCCTGCTGAGGGGGGCGGGCATGGAACAGCCTCAACTCCGCATTCTCCCTGGAGGCAAACAGGACCCGAGGTGTGCCCCAATGGGAGAAAAGATCTCGTACTACCTCCGGCAGGAGAGACCACTCGTGGGAGGCAGCCCCTATCCGGCTTAGCATTCTCCCTGGAGGCAAACAGGACAGAGTATGGACGGATACTGTTTCCTCCCGAAGGGCATGGGCTCGGCTTGGAGGGTACTGCTTGAATTCCAGAGGCAGTCCCTGACCGACCACTTCCAAAACCCACCTGTCCATGGTGATAACAGACCAGGCTGAATGAAAGTGGTGGAGCCAGACCACCACGGGAGGACCCAGAGCTGGTGTGACAGGAAAGGGGGTGGCAGCCCCTGCCCCGTCACGGAGCAGGCTTGGAGGAGGATCCAGGGCCAGGGAGGGCTTGGGCTGGGGGCGTCAAGCTCGAGCCTGCTGCTGCTGTTGCCCTCCTTGAAAGGAGGGTTTCTGGGTACCGAAAAAGGCTTCTTCTGCTGTTTCTGGCTCAAAGAACTTTCAGCAAAGTAGCGTCCAATGTGGCACTGGACTGCTCAATATGCCGAAGGTGACCAGCCACACCTGGGCCGAAAGGTCGGTGCCCAGGAAAGGCATATCAGCTAGTTTGTGCTGAGTATCTGCCAGGAAAGAGGAGAGTCTCAGCCAAGCCCTGCGATGAGAGGCAACTGCAGTTGCCATTGAGCGGGCACAAGAATCCCCAATGTCCAGGGCTGTCTGAAGCTGCTGTTTGGCAACAGCCCGCCCTGATCCAGCTTGACCATGGTCTGCATGTCCATGGGGAGGTGTGGGAAGACTTCATCCAAAGACCCCAAAAGGGCATGGGAGAAGTGTGCGATGACAGCTGAACTTGCCAGACGAATGCCTAAAGATGAGGCCACATACACCTTTCAAGCCAAATGATCCAACAGTATAGATTCTTTTTCGGGAGGCCAGTCAGTGTCGGCAGAACTGTCAGTACACCTGAACACTAAGGGTCACCAGGCTCTCGGCCGAAGGGTGCCCTGTGAACCCCGTAAGGGACCCCATGGGCACCGCATACTTGTGGGCCATGCCGGCAGATGGAGCTGGACAGGCGGCAGGGTGCTGCCGAAGTTCTAGAGCTGGGCCAACTATGGCCTCTGCCACAGGAAATGCCTTTGTTGGGGTATCCCTTCTTTGGAGAATGTCCATGAGACGGTACTCCGCCTTTTCTGGATAGGTTCCAGGGGCATCCCACTAGACTCAGATGAGGTGAAGAATGCCCTGAAAAGATGAAGAACCACCCTCCGTCTCTATCTCACCAGCCGATTCGTCATCCCCAGGATGAGAATGTAGGCCGGTTTCATCCAAATCAGAGGAATCCAGATACAATGGTTGACCACCGAGGTCACCTTCAACCAGAGGGCAGTCTGGGGTGACTGACAGACACTGGGGAAGCCCGGTGTCTGGTCAATCTCCCTTGGAAGGAGCCCCTCCCACAGGCTGCTTGGGCGGCGGCTCCACCAGGATCGGCGGAGACTGGTAATCCTGAACTGGAGGTTTCGCTGGCTCTGAAGGTGGGGGAACAGACTTAATCAGCTCCGAAGGAGTCTGCTTCAGCCTGGGAGGCGCGAGTCAGGTAATGGCCAGGTTTGAAGCCGGGATCGGCTTATGCCCGGACAGAATTATCCACTGCTACATGAGGTCCTCGTAGCGATAGAGTTTCTGCCAGAACCTCTCCTCATCCGAGGAGAATGACCAATGGAATCGCCTCTTAGAGCACTCGTGGCTCTTTCTTAGCCTTTCGGTTGAGGGGGTCCTGGACTTCAACTGAGATCCGGCAGGCCGACTCGGTCGAGCAGGAGACACCAGCAGGATTGGTGTCTTCCCGGGGTTAGGGACCACTTCTCGATGAGGTTCCCATGAGCTGGGTCTGTAGTTAGGAAAGAAAGGACCGAGTCTGATCAAGAGTCTCGTTGACGGAGTTGGCGACAATGGGTCAATGGTCGATGACAATTTCAACCTCAATCGACTGTTCGGTCAACTGGCCAGGCGGAAGGCAGAAGCCAGCGGCGAAAGCGATCTTGACTAAGTAGAGACTGCGGTTCCTGGGACAAAGTTTCTTCCGATCCCAGAATCGTTCGCTGAGAGAGACAGTCCGCTGTCCTTTTCCCGCTTATGGGACTGAGAGAAGTATGTGCCCGCAGGACCCTCCCCCTTAGTAGGGAGAGACTGGCACAACTCTCAGGAAAAACCTGAGAAGATGGAGCCCAGGCTGAGAGGAATGAAGAAGCCCTAAGAGGAAGATTCTGCAGCCCGAGCTGCTTCCTCCGCAAAGTTTTGCATACATTCCAATTGCTCAGCGGATCCCACAGCCACAGAAACCACCCACCGAGCCACCTTTGATTTCACCGGAGGGTTCCATTTTTCCGTCTTCCCCAACTTCGGGTGTGCAAGACACTTGTCGAGGATGTTAGGGTGAAATGCATGGCAGAAGTCCCACTTCGAGGTGTCATGGCTGACACCCAAGCACCAGACTCATATGGCGTGGGGATCAGTGTGTGATATTTTCTGGCCATATGAGCACCAGTGAAATCTGAGGGAAGACTCCTCTTCCACAATCTAAGAAGAGTTGCGGTCGCTAATGCAAACTAGACGAAGTTTCGGAAGAACCAAAGGTTTAGAAGCCAAGGCAGGAGCACGAAGGAGGCAACCTGAATCTTCCAGCAGAAAGGAAGATCTGGCGTCATGGGGCGGAGTAGAGGATTATACCACCCCAGTGGGTGGGAGGAGCCAGCTTGAAGACTTCTGTCAATCCTTATAGGGGAAAAGGACAGGCCAAAAAGTGTGGATGAACATATCCACGATCCTAGAAATGCTGCTTGACCGCTCTGCCACGCACCATCACCCACAATCTTGCCTACTTCTGGATATGGACGGGGGTAGGCCTCCCCTATTAAAGCACCACCACAATGGGCAGTCTGTGGGGGAACGATAGGCAGGTGAGTCCTGGTGAGGTGGTAGCTGGTTGTAGGAGTGAACAGGGGCACAGAAGTCTCACCTTGCACCCTGGAAAAACCCTTCTAGGAAAACAAAAGGCCTCTGGAACCAGACATCCCAGAGTTCTGGATGAAGTTTCAGGTCTGAGCAGTTCGTTTTAACACAATTACACCCCAACCCCTACAGTTGGTTTTCTTAGCTTCACTTTTCATCTCAGATTTTCTCCACCCCAAAATTGTACAATATACTAATTAGCAGCCATAACCTCCCCTCAGAATGTAATCTTATACAAAAAAACTCATTTTCCACTTGAATATATTCCCAGATTACAAGACAACACAGCAAACCAGTCTTCTGGGTTCAAGACCCCACCAGCACCACGCCTGAAACACTGCAGTAAGCAGGCAGCTAACTGTGTGTATGGTGCTGGTGAAAGTCTGCCGACTGTACATGCAGGAAACTCGGGGCACCAGGGGTTCTAGGTCCAAATTTGGAAGACATTCCAGTTTTCGGGAAGTCAAAATACTTCCTGGATCTCAGATTCTGTTAGTCAACATTCTAAAAGCAACCTATTCTAGGAAGTTGAAAGAAAAGATGGATAAAACACCCTTTTAAAAACTTCTAAAAAAAATGTTTTGCTTCCATTTCATGCCAAACTATGTCACCCAATCCCTCTCCCCTTTGTAAGTCAAATACTTCCTCTGCCGTTCTGGTCACCCTGGGATGGGTGTGCACATTTGAGCTCAGATTTCTGAGATAGGGGAAGGAAAAATTACGAAGTTCTGAGTGGTGGTGACAGCAACACTGTGCCAGCTATCTTGTGAGGGGCACGCTGCTTCATCAGATCTATTTTCTGGACATGTATGTGTCAAACTGGTGGGTACACGATGACAGGTGGCATATGCCCTCTCACTGAGCAGAGAGTCTCACCATCACAACACAGAGGGCCATGGGTAGCCCACGTCCACTTGTGAACCTTCTGGGCTGCCCGGTGGGTCATTTAATTTTGTCATGATTGCTGCCTTTCTACTTTACCTGTGGTCCCTCCTTCCAGCCCGTGTCCATAAGCAGATACCATTCCTGGGTCTCCAGCCTGGCCAGGATCCCCAACACGAATCTTGAAAGGGCTTCCTGGAATGTGGGAGCCATTGAACTTGACATCAATTGAGTATATTCCATTCTCCCGTGGGATAAATCGAACAGCATATTTATCTGAAATAAAACAAACATAAAACTAGCAAAGAATCAGGTGAACGTCAAGTCATTTTATTCAAATACACATGTAGATATGGATGCCAATTCACTCGCCTCATGTGACACTGAGACAGGACCGTGACCCAGAGGTGACTGGTTCTGGTGGGTCACGGTCCTATTACCCAAAGGACACAAGGGGTGATACTCTAAGAATGTAGAGATGCCTCAGCATCCTTAATCATTTATAAATTGGATCTACATTTTAATAAACGTTAAAAATTAAAATGAAAAATTTCAATTTCAATATTTTAAAAAGGGCTGCTGATGGCCCAGTGGGTAAGCGGGTCATGTTCCCACATTAGCAAACGAGGCTTGGGAGCCGACAGAGCTGGAATGGATGGCCGAGGCTGCACAACAGTATTCCCAATCTGGGAGAGATGGTGCCATGGGACTACTGTATGTGGTGGGTTGGGGACCTCGCCTCCTACACAGGGTGACCGAACAAGGTACTCACAGGATAGAAGGCAGCCTGGCTCATGGTCTCACGTTTTATAAAACACTGCTTGGTCATAGGATAAAACCCAAGGGTTGTATTTAAAGCAGAATGCAACAGTGCCCCCCCCTCACACCACTTTACACCAACATTTCATGCAGTGTCAGTCAATTTGACAAGGTATGCTTTTTATTCTGTGAGGTTGATAGGGGCATTGTCTGGCACCAAAAGAGGTGGCTGGGGCAGAGGGAAGGAAAATCAATGCACCCAGAGCTGTCTAAATGACTGTCACTGGCACCCTCAGGCCCTGAGCCAGGGAGGCAGTACAGTGTAGTGGTTAAGAGCAATAAGCTGCAATGCTGAAGAAAGAACAGTTACGTACTTACCATAACAGTAGATCTTTGAGAGAATGTCTTAACAGGCCACACCTATGGAACTTACAGCTGCCAGATGTTAGGACCATACAAAAGCTTTTGGAAGTAGTCAGCCAGGGGCAGCCCACAACCACATCGGACATTGGCTTATACACAGGACATGGGCAGTCCCTCCTCTCCTCAGTTCCCCTCTGGAGATCATACTCCGTGTACCTCTCTCTAGAGAACCAGTAGAGAACCCAGCATGCTACAAACCAGGTGAGGCAGAGGGCTATAAAGAGAACAGAATGGAGACAGGAGCAGCAAAACAGAGTTGCAGGCCCATAAAGGAGAAGGAGGGTGGGACAGCATGGCCCGATGAGATTTTCTCATCTACCATCACGGAAAGTATGCAACTGTTCTGTCTTTGAGGATATTTCTTTCATCAGGCCACACCTATGGAATGAGAACCAAGCAGTACTGACTGAACAGTCTGGGTGTCTGAAGCCTACAGGCTTTAGAAAGGAGGCCCTGTAGTATAGCTAGGCCAAAGCCAGCCCATCTACAAAACACTATGTCCAAACCGTAGTGTTTAGTGAAAGCATGGACAGTACTTCACGTAACAGCTGCACGGATGTCTGCAGCAGAGACATTTTTTAAAACAAGCAACAGGATGGCCATGCCTCTAGCAAAGGCTATGAACCACCCCAGAAAGTTCCTTACCATACTTCCTTAACAAAAGGTAATACAGTTGGCTAACCATTTGGATAAGCACTGTTTTGGAAACCGAAGCATCCTCTTTTTCAAGGGCAAAGGAAAGCTTTGAGGACTTTCTGCAGTCCTTCATACTGTGTATATAATACCAGAGTATTCTATGTACATCTAGAATATGCAGCAATGCTTCCCCTGGATTGGCATGCTCTGGATAATAAACTGTCACTGGGCAGGTGGATGGTTTGATTTAAAGTAAACTCAGACAAAGCCTTGGTGAGAAACTTAGGATTAGTACGCAAAGATGCACTGTCCTAGTAGAAAATCAAATAAGGAAACTTACACATGACAGCCTGCAGCTCTGAAATCCTTCAAGTAGAAGTGATTGCAACCAAAAATGATGCTTTCCATGAAAGAAAGTGCAAGCCACAACTCTCAGTGGACTCAAAAGAAAATTGAAGTCCTAAGCAGAGACTGGATTACAGATGGGAGGCTTTAAATGTAGAATGTCCCTCAAGAACATATGGGCCACCTCCAGCTGAGCGACTACACGACCCTCTATAGGCACATGGAAACTAGATACAGCAGCCAGGTGCACTTTGATAGAGGAATACTGCAAACCTGAATCATAAGGACAGTAGGTATGCTAAAAAGTGATTAACCAGACAGGTGAACAGATCCAGGTGGTGAGAAGTGGCCCATAAAACAAACTGCTTCCACTTCATGGAGTACATGGATCTGGTGGAAGGCTTTCTAGCAGCCACTTTTTGGGAAACCCCAAAATAAGCAATGGCTATGACTTCAGGAGCCATGCGTGAAGACAGAGGACTTCAGGTCAGGATGGACCAGGGCTCCCTGTTCCTATGAAAAGAAGGCCCTCGCATAGGGGCAGAGGTGCTGGGGGTTCCATCACCAGCTGCTGTAGTAGGAGGGAGCCAGTTCTGCTGAGGCCATAGGGGAGCAATGAGCAGAGCTGCCCAGTCCACAAGCACCTTGAGTAGCACTCTGAATCAGAGGGAAGGCATACAGAAACCTCCCTTTCCAAGAGATGGACAATGCATCTTTCCAGAAACTCCATGCCCTGGAGCGAGCGACCAAAAACACGACTGTTTTATGTTGTGTGGGGACACAAAAAAGGTCCAACTCTGGGCGGTCCCATCTTTCAAACATGTTGACCACTGAGGTCAACAGTTCCCACTCGTGCATCCTGGCCTGTGACCTGTTGAGCTCATCTGCCAAGACGTTTTGTACACTTGGAACAGTGTTTCAGAGCCCACCACCAAATAAACTCTTACTGCTTCTCTGGCACAGCGGATGGGAAAGCATCCCCCCCCCTTGTTTGTTGATGTAGTGCATCACACAGGCATTGTCCATCTGGATTAACAGAGGACCTGGAAGCAAGTGGTTCTAAAAGGCCTGGAGTCCATAGAGAACATCACACATTTCCAGAACACTTATGTGCAAGGTGCCTTCCACTGGAGTCCACTTGCCCTGTGTCTGATGAGGACCCAAGTGGGCTCCCAACCCATCTCCAAGGTGAGGATCAGGAATGGAACCCTCATGAGCAAATTGCTAGGCTCCATCCACCACTTGAGCATTTTGTGAACAGGGGATGCGACTAGAACAATCTGTTCTAGGTCATCTGAGTTCATCCCACTAGACTCTGGGTCCACTGGGGTAACTGCATGTGCAGCCCGGCCAATGGCACTGTGACAATGGCCACTGCCATAATTCCCAGGAGAGACAGGAATGTCTGTCGAGACATTATGGCTGTCATGCACTTCTTGTGCTTGGGCAATGTGGTGATCGACCCTTTAAGCAGAACCTTGGGCCATGTTCAGAACTGCCCTATGTATTGCAGTCACCGGCAGGATGTCGAGACTGATTATGAAATGTTGACCGTCACCCCTAAAGCACGAACAGTTGTCTGGTTCGAAACAAATTTAGTCAACAGCTGGTCCCTGGAGTGGGCTTTCAAGAGCCAATCATCCAGGTAAGGGAAAACATGCATGCCTTCCTGCAAAGGGCTGCTGCCACCACTGCCAAGCATCTGGTAAAGACCTGTGGTGCAGAAGACAAGCCAAAGGGCAACACTCTAAATTGGTAATGTTTCCCTTGGAACAGGAACCTCAAGTATTTTGTGAGACTTTCTGATTTTGATATGGAAGTATGCCTCCTTCACATTGAGGGATTAGATCCAATCTCCTGTTTGCGTTAACTACTGGAAGTTAAAACTTGTGTTCCTTTTTTCCAGGGGCACAGGCTCTATGGCTGGTTTCTGAAGGAGAGTCCGCACCTCCTCCAACAACAGGGGGCAAAATGCCCTGGAGGACAGGTGGTAACAAGTGGGTGATCTGGAGGAAACGTCTAGAAGTTCCAGAGCACTGCTCTTTCCTATGATCTCCAGAACCCATGCATCTATAGTCACCGGCTTCCACTGAGATGAGTGGAGAAAGTGGCGACCCCCCGAAAACCACCTCTGGAGGGAAAAGTGGCTGTACAAAGAATCAGGCAGAGCCAGTGGGTGTGGCTCCCCCCAGCTCTAGCACCACAAACAGCTTAATCTGGTTCAAGGTCAGTTGGCATTCATCTGTATCCCCCTTCCCCAGGTCGTGCCTGAAAATAGGCAGGATGCGTCTAGTGCACTTACCCGGTCCAAAAAAAAAAACTAAAATAAAAAAAGTAAGTTCCATAGGTGAGGCCTGATGAAAGATCTCCTCAAAGAACTGGGTCTGAATCCCACAGCCACCACTAGTATAATTTCTAACCATAAGCAAGTCACTCAAATTCCCTGAGCTCCCTGGGTGCACCTGGGAACAAGCCTCTGCTCAGTGAGTCTTTCCTGGCCAGAAATGGTAAAAATTAAAAAGGGCCCAGACTGGCCACAAGATCTCCAGGTTAGCTCCAGGAGCACAGGGAGGTTAAGTAACTTGCTCAGGGTCACAAAGTATGACAGTGGCAGTTATGGGTTTCAAAACCATCTTGATGGGTCTTTAGGTTCACAGCTTAACCCTAGAGGTTATACAGATTCCTGCTTGCCCACATTCCAAAGGCAGCTGTATGAGCATCTCAAAGCTAAATGTACAAAGCAGATTTTCAGCATATCTTTGGGGCAGTTCAGGAAAAACAGGTTATTCAACTGTAACAGTAGTCTTCAAGCTGGCTCCTCCCACCCACCTAGGTGGTATATACCTCTGCTCTGCCCTATGACGCCAGATCTTAGCCCGCTGGAAGCCAGGTTGTGTGCGTTCGCAGCCGGGGAGGTCGGATGGGTCCATGTGGATGAACATATACCACTCCTAGAACTACTGTTACAGGCGAGTAAATACAGGTTACTCACCTGTAACAGGAGTTCTAGGAATGGTATATGTTGTTCATCCACACTGTCTGGCAGGTATCCTTGCCGCTTTAAATCTTGCCGGAAGGTCTTCAAGCTGGCTTCTCCCACCCACCCGGGTGGTAAAACTCTCGGCTCCGCCCCATGACGCCAGATCTGGCCCGCTGGAAGCTCAGGTTGTGCGTCAAAGCCAGGGAGGTCGGGTGGGTCAACAACATATACCATTCCTAGACCTCCTGTTACAGGTGAGTAACCTGTATTTCTAGGGACATGGATATGTTGTTCATCCACACTGTCTGGCAGACTCCTAGCAGTTCTCCGGAAGGAGGGAGGCAAGGTGCACACCCCCTACTTAGGCAATAAAGACTGGAGAACCGAGGCCCCAAAACCAGCATCCCGGTGTGACTCAAGGTCGATGTGGTAATGGGTGATGAAGGTGTGTGCTGACTTCCAGGTAGCAGCCCTGCAGATTTCCTGGATAGGGACGTCCCTGGAAGCAGCCACCGATGCAGCAGTATGGTGGGTAGAATGAGCTCTCATCCCTCTGGGAGGCTCCATGCCCACCAACTTATAGCAGAGATCTATGCAGGAGGTGACCCACCTGCTTATCGTCCGCTTGGCTGCAGGTCTGCCAGGTGCGGCTTCAGCGTAGGTGACAAACAACTGGCGAACCTCTCCCCGAATTTCAGCCGTGCACTCCTTATAATAAGCGAGCGCCCTTCTAGGGTCCAAAGTATGGAGCCTGTATTCGGCCTCCGAGGTGTGATTGGGGTAGAACACCGGCAGAGTCAACACCTGGTTAAGGTGAAACTCCGACACCACCTTCAGAAGGAATTTCGGGTGGGGGTGCAGGACAACCTTGTCCCTGTGGAAAACCAGGTAAGGAGACTCGATGCAGAGCGCCTGGAGCTCTCCCATCCTTCTGGCTGACGTGACAGCCACCAAGAAGGCGGTCTTCCACGACAGGTGAGAGTTCACACCTGTGCATTGGTTCGAATGGCTTGCCCATGAGCTTTGCCAGTACCAGCAGTAGATCCCACGGAGGTGGAGGTTCTCGCACCGGAGGGGAAATGTGATCAAGGCCTTTGAAAAAGCGCCAGACCACCTTCTCCTGCGCCACCGACTGCTTCCCCGGCCCACGTCCAGTAAGCAGAGATGGCTGCCAGGTGCACCCTTAGGGTCGTCGACCTAAGCCCTTGCTGAGAAAGGGACCATAAATAGTCCAAGATGCTTGCCAAGGAACAGGAGGAAGGGTCCAAGCCCTTGCCCTGACACCAAATGGAAAACCTCTTCCATTTGAAGGCATAGCATTTCCTGGTCGACTCCTTACGGGACGCCTTAACTACACTGAAGACCTCGTCGGAAAGACCCAAGGCCTGGAACTCTAGCCGCTCAGGAACCAGGCCGTCAGGTGCAGGGATTGAAGGTCCGGTTGGAACACCTTCCCCTGATTGAGAGCAGGTCCGGGCGAGCTGGAAGCTGCCTCGGGAGCCTGGAGCCGAGGCTGAGGAGATCTGGGTACCAGAACTGGCGGGGCCAGTCTGGGGCTATCAGAATCACCTGCGCCTTGTCCCTCCTTGCTTTGAGAAGCACCTTGTGTATCAAGGGAAATGGGGGAAAGGCGTAGAAGAGGCCCGGGGTCCACGGCCCTACGGCACCCCCTGCAGCGAGCTCCTGCTGAGGGGGCGGGCAATGGAACAGCCTCAGCCTCGCGTTCTCCCTGGAGGCAAACAGGTCCACCCGACGTGTGCCCCAGTGGGAGAACAGATCTTGTACTACCTTCAGCAGGAGAGACCACTCGTGAGATACAGCACCTATCTGGCTTAGGGCATTGGGCAGAGTGTTGGAGGCTCCTGCCACATGGATAGCTAGGAAATCCACCTCCAGTCTGCTCACGAGAGACCAAGTGCGAACAGCCTCCTTGCACAGAGGCAAGGAGTGCATCCCACCCTGGCGGTTTAGGCAGTACATAGTCGTGGTGGTGTCCGTCTGGACCTGGACCACTTGACCCCGTACAAATGGAGCGAAAGCGCTGAGGGCTAGTCTGACTGCTTGAAGCTCCAGCAGGTTGATGTGGCATCAAGACTCCTGAGGGGACCAGAGGCGATGTGCTCTTGCGCTCCCGCAGATGGGCACCCCAACCCAGAGAGGCATCGGTTGTCAGAGTGACCGTCTGCTCTGGGCGGACAAACGGGATACCCTCCTGCAGATGAGCTGGAATAAGCCACCACTGGAGGCCGTTTCACATCTCCTGGGTCACTGTCACTGGCTGGTCCAGAGGACCGGAGCGCTGCGACCACTGGTGGGCCAGCCCCCATTGCAGGGGACGCATGTGCCAGCGGGTCCAACGGACCACGCTGGTGCAGGCCGCCATGAGGCCCAGGAGGCACAAAAGTCCCAGGCAGGGCGCAATTGCCCAACCAGAAATGACTGGGCAAAGGACCTCGGCCCTGTCCGCCGGGAGCCGTGCTTTGGCTCGAAGAGAGTCGAGCTCTGCCCCGATGAACTGGATCACCTACATTGGCACGAGTTCCGATTTGGCCTCGTTGATTAGGAGGCCAATCTGAGAGCAGATCTGGAGGGCCAGATCCCTGGACCGCTCCACCTCCAGCTTGGAAGGGGCTACAATCAGCCCTGTCATCCAGGTAAGGGTACACCCGGACCCTTTGGCGCCGCAGGAATGCTGTCACCACTGCCATGCATTTGGTGAAGACCCTGGGAGCTGGAGAGAGGCAGAAGGGTGTGGCCTGGAACTCATAAAGGGATCCCTCTGCTCTGAAGTGGAGGAATCACTGGCCAGACGGACGGATTGGGACATGAAAGAATGCATCCTGGAGGTCCAGAGAACAGAACCACATGCCTTGTTCCAAGGATGGAATGATCTGAGCCAAAGTGACCATCCTGAAGGTACGAGACCTTAGGAACTTGTTCAGGTCATGTAGGTCTTGAAAGGGGCGCCAGTCCCCCGTCCGTTTTGGGGCCAGGAAGTACCTGGACACAAACCCTGGGTCTGGTGGAGGATCCACCACCTCCCTCTGGAGGAGCAGGGCAATGTCGGCTCAACGAGCAGACAGAGGCTGTGGAACCTGAGCCCGTGGGCGACTGCTCAAATTCCAGGGCAGACCCTTTCCTACCACTTCCAGCACCCAGCGGTCTGTGGAGATACTGGACCAGGCAGAAAGGAAGTGGTGGAGCAGTGCCCCCATAGGGGAACCCGGGGAGGAGTGACTGGGTTGGGGTGACACCCCTCAACCCGTCACTGGGCAGGCTTGGAGGAAGGGCTGGCCAAGGAGCCACTTGGACCTTTTCCTCCCGGCTTCCTGCTGGAGGAAGCAACAGGCTTGGCTTTGGGGTGCCAAGAATGAGCCTGCTGGCCCTGATGCTGGTGTTGCTGGGCCGGACGTGCCGCAGGGGCTGAAGGACGAAAGGGTTTACACTGTTGCTGTGGCAGCCTTTGTCCTTCAGGGCAGACGTGATAGTCCAAGGTGGCGGACTTCTTGATCCATTGCAGGTGACCCTCCACCCGGGACTGAACAAGTCTGTACCCAAGAAAGGAACGTCTGCAGCTTGTGCTGGGCATCCGCTGTAAAAGTGGAGATCAGCAGCCAAGCTCTGTGGTGCATGGACACTGTGGCCACTATTGACCGGGCACACGAGTCAGCGATGTCCAAGGAAGTTTGGAGCTGCTGTTTGGCCACCGCCCTTCCCTGATCCTGCACCTGCTTGACCGTCGTTTGAAGGTCAGCTGGGAGAGGAGGAATCACCTCATCTAGGGAGCCCAAAAGGGCATGTGAAAAGTGCGCCATCAGAACAGCTGAGCTGGCCTGACGAAGGCCTAGGGAGGAAGCAGCATAGACTTTCCGCCTGAAGTAGTCCAGTTTCTTGGATTCCTTATCGGGTGGATTGTCCACATCCCGAGCATTCCTGGAGTGCTGGAAAACGCTGTCGGTTACTAACCCCTCTGCAGAGGGGTGCTCCAACAAACCGGAGAGTGAACCGGTGGGCACAGCATACTTCCGAGCCATCCTGGCCGAAGGTGCTGGACAAGATGCTGGCCGCTGCCATAGCTCCAGGGCCGGGCCAACAATGGCTTCAGCCACTGGGAAGGCCTCCGTAGGGGTATCCCCTTGGTCCAGTATCTCTGTGACGGGATACCTGGCCTGTTTTGAAGCTTGTTCGAGCTTCGTCCTAGTGGACTCTGAGATGAGCCAAAGCATTCCAAGGAATGAGGATGGGCTCTCGTCCACCAACTGACCCCCAGTGGACTCCAGGTCAAGCGGCTTGGAGAACAAGGAGTCGGCAAACAGCTGCCGAGTGCCTCAGCCACCCTCCACCTGCCGAGGTCGATCGGGAGTGAGGGTGACAGACAACCGGTGGGGCAAGTCCTGACCCGACAGAGAATCCTTGGTCAGGGACCCAGATTTAGGTTGTGGAGGCGGGGGTTCCACCACAATGGGTGGCGCAGCCGGTTTCGGCTAAACTGGTGCCGGCTTCGGCTCTACTACGAGAGGTTGTTTCGGCTGCTCCGGTGACAGCCACTTAATGACAGGGAAGGCGACGGAGTCTGCTTATTCTCGGACAAAAGAAGCTGCTGCCACATTAGATCCTCATAGTGCCTACGCAATTTGCGCTGGAGCCCATCCTCCGAAGAGGACGATGACTAGGATGAGCAGTGCCGCCGCTTTCCATGGTGCAGAGACCGGTGTCAGTGGGAACGGCTGGACCTGGAAGAGGTCAGAGACAGAGACCTTCAGGAATTCTGAGGGTGGGTCTGAGAGGGGGCGGGGGAAACCTGCTCCTCCCTTGGTTCAGGGACGTTAACCGGGGACTCTGGCACAGGAGGCACAGCCAAGTCCTAGGTTTCTACTGGGGGAACCGGTGAAGAAGGGTTGTCTGCTTCTCCAGTCGACAGACCGTCCGACGGGTTGAGAAAAATCTCAACCACGTCGACGGGTGTCTCGGACGGCTGACCTGACAGGGACACCGTGAAGCCAGCGGCCTTAGCCGCAACCTCGACTGAAGTAGAGTGTCAACTATCCGGGGAAGGGGACCTCTCCTGCTCCCATGATCGACAGTGGGACTTACCTTTAGAGTCCTTTTTGGACCGAGAGTAATGTCCCGGAGGCCCTTCTCCCTTGGTGGAGAGGGACTGAAAAAGCTCCATAAACGAAGCTGTGTAGGAGGAGCCCAAGGACAGTGGGATAAATGCCGCCACCGAGGATGATGCTGCAGCCTGGGCCGCCTACTCTTCAAGGGCAATCAACTGTTGGAGCTGTTCGTGAAACCCGCAGCCCGGACACCATAGCAGACTCGCCCGACTTGACCAGAGGATAACGTTCTCGGGGCCAAGTTGTAGTCTGGCAGCTAACTTCCAAGACAGTTGCCGAAAAGGACTTGCACAAATCGCAGGCCTGCCAATCGTGGCCAAGCGCCAGGCAGTAAACATGAGTGTGCGGATTGGTCTGGGACATCTTCTGCCCGCAAGGGCAAAGACCAAAACAGGGTCAATTTGTCCATCACAGCCACGAGGGAAGATGAAGACTAAAGTCTTGTAAATTTTAAAATTATTTTCAGGTTAACCCAAGAGTTTGGATCTAGGCCTAAAACGCAGAGCGCTACGGAGGGAACCTGAGCTTCAAAGCAGTAAGGAAGATCTGGCGTCATGAGGCGGAGCCGAGAGTTTTACCACCTGGGTGGGTGAGAGGAGCCTGCTTGAAGACCTTCTGGCAAGATTTAAAGTGGCAAGGAACCTGCCAGTAAGTGTGGATTGAACAACATATCCACGTCCCTAGAATGAAGGGGTTTGCTGACTTCCAGGTAGCAGCCTGACAGACTTCCTGGATAGGGATGTACCTGGAAGCAGCTACCGATGCAGCAGTATGGCGGGTAGAATGAGCTCTTATCCCTCTGGGAGGCTCCTTGCCCGCCAACGCATAGCACTGAGCTATGCATGATGTAATCCATCTTGCAATGGTTCACGTCACTGCAGGTCTGCCAGAGGCAACTTCAGCGTAGGTGACAAACAGCTGGAGAACCTCTATGAATTTCCGCCATCCTCTCCTTATAATAGGAGAGAGCACATCTCTGGTCTAAAGTATGGAGCCTGTACTCTGCGTCCAAGGTGTAATTAGGATGGTATATTGGCAGAGTCAACACCTGGCTAGAGTGAAACGGACAACACCTTCGGAAGGAATCTCGGGTAGGGGCGCAGGATGACTGTCCCTGTGGAAGACCAGATAAGGGGAGTCCACCGAAAGTGCCTGGAGCTCCCCTGTCTTTCTGGCAGATATGATAGCCACCAGGAAGGCAATCTTGCATGGCAAGTGCGACAGCTCACACTTGTGCATTGGTTATGGCTTGCCCATGAGCTTTGCCAATCCCAGCAGTAGATCCCTCGGAGGTGGAGGTTCATGCACTAGAGGAGATATGTGATCCAGGCCTTTGAAAAAGCACCCGACCACTGTTTCCTGTGCCAATGTCGGCTGACCAGCCCACGCCCGGTAAGCAGAAATGGCTGCCAGGTGCACCCTAAGGGTCGACTGCTTTGGAGAGAGACCAAAGGTAGTAGAGAATGTTAGCCACAGAACAGGTTAAAGGGTCCAGACCCTTACCCTGACACCAAATGGAAAACCTTTTCCATTCAAAGGCGCAACATTTCCTGGTCAATTCCTTTCTGGATGCCTCCACCACAGCATAGACATTTTTGGAAAGACCCAAAGCCTGGAACTCTAGCCACTCATGTACCAGGCTGTGAGGTGCAGGGATTGAAGGTCCGGATGAAAGACCTTCCCCTGGTTCAGAGATTAGGTCCGGGCATGTACAAAGCCGCTCCAGGGGCCTGCAGCTGAGGCTGAGGAGATCTGGATACCAGACATATCCATGTCCCTAGAATGTGTTTTTCTAGGGGCATGTATATAGTTCACTATTCACACAAAGACTTTAAGCAGTAATCCAGCAAGAGGGGCAATGTGTAGGACAACCTAGGTCCCAAAAGCAGCACCCCAGAGAGACTCAAGGTCAATGCTTTAATGGAAAATTAAGGTGTGTGAAAACTTTCAGGTGGTAGCCCTGCAGATCTCCTGGACAGGGATATCCTGGAAGCAGCCACCAAGGCAGCAGTATCATCGGTGGAATGAGCCCTCAGCCCTATGGGAGGCTCCCTACCAGCCAACCTACAGCAGAGACCAATGTAGGATGTTATTCATCTGCCAATTCTGCACTTTGCTGCTGGTCCGTCAGGCATGGCTTCAATGTATGCTACAAACAGCTGATGAGATTCACCCTGAACTCCAGCCATGTGCTCCTTATAAGAGTGTGCCCTCTGCAGGTCCAGTATTTGGGTCCTGCGGTTGGCCTCCCAAGATAGTTTGGAAAAACATACTGGAAGGTTCATCACCTGGTTAGGTGGAACTCTGATACTATGTTCAGAAGGAACTTCAAGTGTGTGTTTGAGGGCAGCGGCGACAACCCTGTCCCTCTGAAGACCAGGTATAGAGACTCCAAAGAGTGCCTGGAGCTCACCGATCCTTTGGCTGACCTAATGGCCACCAAAAAGGCAGACTTCCATGAAGCATGACATCTAACACCTGTGCATCAGCTCAAATAGCTTGCTCAAGAGCACAGCCAGCACTAGCAGTAGGCCCTAGGGTGGTGACAGCTCACGCAGAGGGGACAGGTGGTCAAGGCCTTTGAAAAAGCTTCCGACCACCATCTCCAGGGCCACCGTTGGCAGATCAGCCCACACCTGGTATGCAGAGATGGCAGCCAGGTGCACCTTAAGGATGGTCACTCGAAGTCCCAGAGAGAACAAAGCTACTCAAGGATATTAGCCACAGGGCAGGCAAAAGAATCAAGCTTCTTGCACTGAAATGGAAAATCATTTAAGGCATAGCACTGCCGGTCATCTCTTTGGGAGACCTCCACAACATGAAGCACTGCTTCCGAAGGAGTCAGGAACCAGCCTACGAGGTGCAGAGACTTGAAGGTCCAGGAGCAGGACTATCCCCGGTTGACGGGTCAACAAGTCTGGGCAAAGAGGCAGCTGCAGCAGAGGCCTGCTGCTGAGGCCAAGAACATCGGAGTACCAGAACTGCTGTGGCCAGTCAGGAGCTATCTGCATCATCTGTGCCTTGTCCTTCCTGGCCTTGACCACCACCACCTTGTGGAGCAATGGGAAGTGAGTAAAGGCATACACAAGGCCTGGGGTCCGGGGCCTCATGAAGGCATCCCCCAGCAATGTCCCTGACAGAGGTTGGCATAAAACAGCCTCAGTTTGGCGTTCTCCCAGGAGGCAAACTGATCCATGGATTCCCCAGTGGGAGAACAGATGGCGTACAGACTGATGCAAGGACCACTTGTATTAAGTCTTCCACCTGTCAAAGCATCTGCCAGCTGAATGTTTGTTGCTGTGACATGGATCACCAGGAGATCTGCACCCAGCCTGCACAAACTGGTCCAGGTGCGGGGAACCTCCCAACACAGTGGAAGGGAGAGAGTTCCACCCTGCCTGTTCAGATAGAACATGGCTATGGCACTGACCATCTGGACCTGTACAATCTGACCCAACTGGAGAAGCAAATTCCATAAGAGCAAGCTGCACTGCATGGAGCTCCAGCAGGTTGATGTGGTGATGGGACTCCCAAGGTGACCAGAACATGTTGGTCTGTAGTCTCCCAAATGTGCTCCTCACCAGAGTCATGACTCATGAAAGTGATGGTCAGTTCTGGGCAGACAAACTGGATTCCTTCCTCGAATTGTTCTGGGATCAGCTACCACTGGATGGCATCCCACACTGGCTGGGTCACAAGAACAGGCCACCAACAACCCAGTTCCCACTACAGGTGGCGCATTTGCCAGCTGCAAAAACAGGCCGTACTGGTGGTGGATGCCTGATACCCAAGAAGTTGCAGGAAATCCTGCACAAGGCGCGAGTGCCCAACCTGAAAAATAATCAGGTAAAGGAGGTAAAGTCCTGAGCCCAGTTTGCAGGGAGAAGGGCCATGACCCGCAGGGAGTCAAACTCTGCCCCTGAGGACCTGCAAAGAAATCAGTTTGGACTTGGCCAGGTTGACCAGCAGGCCCAAGCCTCTTGCAAGTCTGGACAGCCAGATCCCTGGACCGCTCCATGGCCTCCTTGGACAGCCCAGCTATCAGCAAGTCATCCAGGTAGGGATAAACTCTGATGCCCTTGCACTGCAGGAAAGTTGCCACCAGGTCATGCACTTGGTTAAGACCCTGGAAGTGGATGAGAGGCTGAAGGGCATGACATGAAACTAATAAATAACCCTTCCTGTGTGGAACCGAATGTACTGCTAGTGGGATGGGCAGACTAGGATGTGGAAGAATGCATCCTGGAGGTCCAGGGAGCAGAACCACATGCTCCTGCTCCAGAGATGGTATGATCGGGTTTTGAGTGACCATCCTGAACTTACACCGCTGCATGAACTGATGACATGCAGATCCAGTATGAGGCACCAGACCCCCATCTGTTTTGGGACCAGGAAGTACGTGGACACATACCCCTAACTTGGCAGGGTGTCTGAGACACAGGGCATGGCTTTTACAAGGTGCTGAACAACGTCCTCTCAGAGTGAACAGCACTTCCTACCACACCAAGGACTCCTGAGGGGTATGGGGTCAGTACAGCAGGAGAGCCTCGAAATCAAGAGGCAACTCTCTGCCAACCACCTATAAGACTCAGTTGTCTGTGGTAATGGTGGATCAACGTGATCAAAAGTGTAAAGCCAACTCCCCACAGGGAGCTGGGCCAGGGACAAAACTGGCAGAAGGTAGACATCCCTGACCAGTCACTGGGCAGCTCTGAAGGGGACACTGGCTGCTGTGGATGATGGGGTACAACTTCCCCTACCCTTTTTCAGGCCCTGGCGAAAGAACTCGGCCTTGGAATGACAGGCTTGGTATGTCTCCTGCTTGGTCTGTCGCCATAAAGACTACTACGGCTAAAAGGAGCAAAATTAAAAAGGCTTTGTTTTAGGTTTCTGGACCTTGAGTCTTTTTGGGATGAAGCCACGGAGTACAGGGTGGCACTGGACTTCAATTCTTGTGTGATGTCCTCCCAACCCGGGCCAAAGAGGTCAGTGCACATAAAGGGGACATCAGCCAGCTTGTGCCAAGTGTGTGCAGTGAAGGTGGACAGCCTCAATCACACTCTGATGCACTATGACAGTCGCTGCCATGGCAGGCTGCAGGAATCACCCATGTTCAAGGCAGTCTGAATCTGTTTAGCCAGTGCATGACCCTGGTCTCTGACCAAATTCACCAGCAACTGCCTGGTGGCAGGAAGGTGAGGGAGGACTTCATTCAGTACCTCCATCGGGGGTTACAAAGTTGCCCATCATCACTACGTAGCTTGCCTGATGGAGACAAGAGAAGAAGCAGCACAAACTTTCTTGGCCACATGGTCAAGCTTCTTGTGAGAGTGTGAGCTTGTCCACATTTCATTGGCTTGAGTCAGAGGACAGTCACTCTGCTGAGGGATGGTCAAGAGACCCAGTAGGGACCACATACTTGCAGACCATACAGGTGTAGGGTGCCAGGTAGAATGCTGGATGCTGACAGAGCTCCAGGGCCAGTCCCAAGATAGCCTCAGCCATGGGAAAGGCAACCCCAGGAGAGTCATCCTTGTCCAAAGTGTCCATTAAGGGGTATTTAACCCACTTCTGGACTGGCTCCAAGAACACATGCAAGAGTTTGATATTAAACAAAGGAAAGCCCCAACTGACAAGACTGTGGTCGGATAAACAGGTCCTCGACCTAGACAGCACAGGTGTGGGTCCTGGACACCATGGATGGTCTGTCAGAGTCAGAGGATGCTAAAGACCCCATAGTTTGCCACCTAGAATTCTTTCGACTGAATGATTTCCACTGAAAGCTGACCCGATGAGCTGGCAGCGGAACAGGAGTTCTTGGTTGGGGCTCCCACCAAAGGCTGCGGTGGAAGTGGCTACACCCATACAGGTGGAGAGACAGCGAAGACATCTGCAGAAAGTGGACTGGAGTGGGCAGTACTGGTGCCTGCCAGTTGATCATAGGTCCAGGGGGTAGAGCACTACACTTCCCTGCAATGTTCCACTGCTGTCAGAAGTACCTCGTAGCACTGCCACATCCTGCGACAGTACCTCTCCTCACCCAAGGATGAGCTGGTAGAGTAATGTCTATGGCAGCACCTCTCAATCAAGTAGGATTGAGAGCATGAATGGCACCTCGACAGCAACCTCTACTCAATACTGAGAAGCCACCAGAGGGTTAGTAAAGACTATATGCCAAGCTGCAGTTACAAGCACCAGCTTTAGTGGCATGTCACTGGTAAAGGTTGGTCCTGAGTGGAACCAGTAAGGGATGCCAACTGATTCACATCATCCTGTGTGAGGAACAGGAGAACCAGGGTCCTGGAGATCAACTTCTTGACCAACTGGTCAACAAGCTTGGCCTGGTCAGATGGCATCTAGGTAGACAAGCCCGATGGCTGCACTGTGGAGCCGTCAACCGATCTCTTGACCAAGTGCAGTTTGACCACAATAGAGTGCTAGACACGCATCAAGCTGTTGGGGAGCAGAGAGAACTGGAGGACTGATCTCTCCCAACCTTACACTGGAGGCACTTGTGTTTGTTACTGTGGTGGACAGGGCTCTCCTCAGAGGCCTGAAGGGCTAGACCCATTTCATGAAAATCCTCAGAGTCTGATGCTGGCCCCAACTGGGAAAAGCACCAAGGTTGACAAGGTGCCCACCACAACAGCCACTGCCACTTCCAGGGATGCAAGCTTAGTAGCCAACCCCACTGCAGCAGAGGCAGTCTTATGACCCTTCATCCAGAGCTCAATATCCCTGTCGACCAGCCAAGAGGAAGCAGGGCTGAATGATCTTCAAACGATGAAGGAAGCATCACCTGACAGGTCACAGACAAAAACACTGGTGCACCCCTAGGCAGTACAGGCAAGACAACTGTGGATCCATTTTCAACATCTTCTGTTTATATGCAACAGAATTAGAAGCCATGAGTTAGCTTTGCATCTTCCGAGTCCATCTTCCGTCAGCAAGGACAAGCCAGAGCAATGGGGAGGAAAGAACAACACTGCAATTCTTGAAGAAAGCTGTAACAAGTTCACCAGTGGTAGCCTATAATGCTGCAAAGGAGGAGACTTGATTCCAGTGGTAAAGAAGATCTGATGTCAGGGGGCAGAACTGGAGGATATACCACCCAAGTGGTGGGAGAAACTTAGCTTGAAGACATTCCAATGTCTCAGCATTTCCAGCAGAACTGCCACTGTGTGGATAGTGATCTATAGCCATGCCCCTAGAAATGTCTGGTACATTATCAAAGCAGTCTTTCACCCAAACTCAGAAGTCAGACTAACCTGTGTTTAAACTTGAGCGCAGATCTGGAAACAAGTCATTATGTGTGAAAAATAGACATAGGAAAACAGATGTGTGTGGGGGGAGAGGGCACACTGATGGCTCAGTAGAAGCCATGCCAATCTGAATTCAGAAGCAAAGTTGGGAAGCTAAAAATCAGGGGACCATGACTAGGGGAGCGTGCCCCAGACTGGGGGTGGTTGGTGCAGTATTCTGCCACCGTTACACACCTACAGTGGTTGCAAGGCTGTAGGACAACAGCACACCACCACTGGATGTAGGGAGGCTGGGGAGAGAAAACTGGAAAAAAGTGAGGCAGGATAAATGTCAGCCATTCACGGACAGCTCTGGTACTCTTTAGACAGGCCCAGTGCCCCCAAATGATCCTCATGAGAATGGGTGAAGGTGCAAGGCATCTCCTGGTCTGGTTAACTGGTCGAGACTGATTTTTTTTTTGGGCGCATTTAGAATAGCTTGTATTCACAACTAAAAAAATCCCACCCCTACCCTCTATCCTCACAAGTCTAGGCTTCTGGAGATACAACCCCCTTTCCTTTATGAGACCAGCAGAATCTTTACCTTCATCAATTTCGGTCACACAACACTCCTCCAAGGCTCCAGAGGGGCTGTGCACCTTGGCGTCGATGACTCCCTTGGCACCGTTGAGACTCACAGCAAATGATGCAGGATGGTTGACCTTTAACCCTGACTCCTGGAAACAAAGATTTGGCATTTCAAGCAAGACGTTTGTGTGGAGGGGTGAAAAGAGGTGGAACCCCCTCACTTCCAAGTAGTGAACTGGAGGCTTTACATCTCAGAACAAGTTGTAGACCCTTGAGAACATACTTCCTGACCAGTTGATACCTTAATGCAAGTACTTTGAAGAAAAATGGGTCTGACAAGCTATTCCCATTGCACTGAAGGGAATGGGGGTAGAGGAAGGAATGTATGCAAGCACTCTATATACAGGACACACAAAATGTAGTTACTTACCAGAAAAGTAACTCTTGAGAGAATCTCCTCTACAGAGCCACACATGTTTAACTGTGAGCCATCAGCATCGGGAATGCTCTGAATTATTTTGCTCAGCTGGGGCCTCCTATGACTTTCATTAGCACAGGCTACGTAAAATTTGGGTGTCCCCATACCTACTCAGTTTTCCACTTAAAACATGCTCAGTTTTACAACTCTACAGGAATACGAATCAAACTCTGACGAAGACAATAGCAAGGGTGGAAACTAAGAGACCCCCACCAAGTGCACAGAAATGAGAATGAAGTACTGTAGGTGGGGCCAACACACATTATATAGGTGGTGCTGTGCACCGTTCACAGGTATGAGCTCCCCTCCCTGTGATGAGGTAAGGGAATACACCAATACTTCTGCATCCAACAAAGACTGCTAGGACAGAAAGTTACTTGGTAAACACACCGAGTGCAGACAGGCCAAACAGCATGGCTCTGAACAGATATAGGGTTCCATTCACCTGAAAGCTGTGGAATATGACAGACAAATGAAGATATAAAGTATGCACCCTGGAGGTCCAGGGAGCAGAAACAAGCCCCTGGCTCAAGGGACAGAGGTATTCGGTGCAACAGTCACTATGCAGATCATTTGACTGCGAAGGTAATTCAGAACCTTCAGACACAGAATGGGGTGCCAGCTCCCCATCCATTTGGATACCATAAGGTACCACAACACAAACTACTGCTGTGCTCGACTTCATGGGACAAGCTCCACTGCTTGCCACTTGAGGAGCTTAAGAACTTTGCTTCTGAGTGCAGGAAGACGCTCCAGCAAAAATGTGCCCTTAATGGCACTCGGGACAGACTGATCAAAATCCAGAGACAACCTTGATCCCACCACTTCCAGAACCCACTTGTCTGGAGTAACAGCAGACCACTATGGCAAGAACTGAGAGTCAGCCCCTGACTGGGAACTGCAGCAGGGTTTGGGACAGCGATTGGAACTTAAGGGCCCCAATCAATCACATCTTACTCTTCATGGTGATGCTCTCGAAACTGCCTCCAGAGGAACCACACCCACCACCCTTGCACTGACCCTACCCTTGCTGGAACTGCTGCCTCTGTTGCTGCTGCTGCTGACCATAAAAGCAAAGATAGGACCAGTGAAAGGAACCCAAGTGTTGTGCCTTCAGCTTGGGCTGTTTGGGGTTAGTGACCATTAGCAAATCCAGGTCACATTGGACTTTTCAATACACCTCAGGTGGTCCTCGACCCATGGCACAGAGATCCATCCCAGTGAAGGGCAGATCTGCCATCTATTGCTGGACTTCCTGTGTGAAGGGCAAGACTTGCAACCATGCACATTAGCAAATGGACATCACCATTGGCTCATATTAAGACAACATCTTGACAGAGCTCAGGGTCACCCACAACTGGTGCTTGGCCACTGTCAGCCCAAGAACACGGACCATCACAGATTGCCCGAATTTCTTCTAGTAGCAGGTTGGAGAAGTTGAAGAGCCTCTCCAAAAGCTTGTGGCTATATCAAGCCAGAGTTGTATTGCTGGCCTGGCATTTGCTCAGGGGTGTGGTTGCATAGACCTTCTGGCAAAGATAGTTCTGCCTCAGACTCCTTGTTCAGCACCTTATCAGACTCACCCTGCACCTGTGCCTCGAGGGTACATGACTGCCACCAGCCCTCTAGTGATGGATTACTGAAAAATTGGACAATCTGCCCAAGGAAACAGCACACTTGTAGTCCATACAACACAGGAGGGTTGGCAAGAGGCTGAATGTTCCAGATATTGAAGGCCTGGAGTGAAGGCTACCCTGGGGGTTCTTGCTCATGAGAATGTGCATCAGCAGGTTGGTCTTCTGAACCTCCTGCAATGAAGTGTCCAGTGCCAAGGGCCCATTTTCCGGAGAACGGCGAAGGAGGACTGATCCTTTGCAGGGGGCCTGTCAGCCGGCTGGCTTTTTGAGCTGATAGAATGGATGATTCATCCAAATCCCTGTCGAGATGGAGAAGCGTCATGCACTAACATGAGATGTGGCGAACCCTCTCCAACAGTGTAACCACCAACAGGAGATTAGAAGTGGGTCTATGGACTAGAGCCCCTTATCTTTGGCTGCAGACACTACATCTGTAACTACTGCCAAGGTACAGCCAGAAAAACTGGAAGTGGAAGCCATGTGGCAGCCAAGGCCAAGGTGGGTCCATCTGCATCGCCAGGTGACCTAGATCCTGGCAAAATGCTCCATAGGCCCAAACTGTTGCCATGTAGCCCTCTTCCTCTGGACAGGGAAAGGATCACAGATCTCCAGGTAGAAGGTCATCTGGTGGCCACTGACCATCACATAGTATGGTTCAATTTGGCCCCTACAACTAAATCATCCCATTCCAAGGCAAAAATATGGGACTTCAGAGGAGCTGCCTTTGATAAGATGACCAGAGTTGAGCTAGCCCAGGCAAAAAGAAATACAGGAGAGGGAGTACGGGCAAAGTGGGCAAGCATTAAGGATGCAATACTTGAAGCAACATCCCATTGTGTTAGAGAAAAGAAAGTGCAAAAGAAGAAAAAAAAGTATAGTTACGAAAGACCTTACCATAGCAGTAGATCTTAGATAACAGCTCTTGCAGCAGGTTACACCATTAGGACTGAAGCCGGCAGGCGCCAGGACCCCACAGAAAAATTCTAGCTAGCAGCATCCAGCGGGGACCGCCCTCGACGTCGGCCCCTCCCCGATGTCAGGCATGACATAAAGGGGGTGGTCCCCCAGCATCCCCAGTTCTCCCGCCGGAGACTCCCAGCTCAAGTGCGACATCTGAACGGGGAGATAGAGGATCTGCTTCCAAAGGAAGGTTAGAAAAAAGGCGTCACAGGACGCTGTAGCCTAAAAACTAGGTCAGAAGACAACCTCCAGAGGGGAAGGTGGGAGGGAAACTACTGTTGCAAGAGCTGTTCTCTAAGATCTATTGTTACGGTAAGTTCTTACGTAACTGTACTATCTTACTTCGAGATACAGCTCTTGCAGCAGGTTACACCATTAGGACTGATTCCCAAAGCAGTAAGGGAACAATTTGCTACCGGAAGGAGGGTAGGAGAGATGACTCAGACTTCAGGACAAGCGTCCTTGAAGGACTGCCAAGCCAAAACCAGCTCTACGCCTAGAGGCAATGTCCAAACTGTAGTGTCTGATGAAAGTGTGCACAGTGCTCCAAGTCGCTGCCGCACAGATGGCTGAAGTGGAGACATTTTTGAGCGCAGCAAAAGAGGGAGTCACCCCCCTCGTAGAATGACCCTTCACCGGTCCCGGTAAGGGTTTATTGCGCTCCTGATAACAGAACATAATGTATACTTCACCAACCATCTGGAAAGCGACTGTTTCGAAACAGGAGCACCGAGCATCCGCGGTGCGTAGGAAACAAAGAGCTGGTCTGACTTATGATGGGCTTTGGTTTTGGTCAGATTATGAGACATCTATGCACATCTAGAGGTGCAACAGGGCCTCCCGCTACCGTAATCGTAATACAGCGGCAGGTCTATATTCTGCTGAGTGTGACCACAGAGACCACTTTGGGAAGGAACTTGGATTTGTTCTTAAGGACACCCTGTCCTTGTGAAAACCAAATAAGGATCCTTGCACATGAGTGCATGAAGCTCAGAAACTCTTCTGGCAGAAGTAACAGCAACTAAAAGGAGCGTCTTCCAAGCGAGGAGACGCAGCTCGCAATCTGCGGCTGATTCAAAAGGAGGTAGAGTAAGCTGCTCTAAAACAAAGGGGAGATCCCAAGGTGAAACCGGGTCTCTGATAGGTCTCAGGTGCAGGATGCACGCAAAAAAGCGAGTGAAGCCTCTAGTTGAGCTAAAGAGCTATGACCTATTGGTGAATGATGCACCGAAATCGCACACAGGTGAACCTTAATGGAAGAGTAGGCAAGGCCTGCCTCGTACAGGATTAGAGGGTAGTCTAACACTGACCTCTCTGAACAATCCTATGGGGTCAATCCGCAAGCTTGAGCCCAGATGCAAAATCTGCGCCACTTCATGGCATAAGTGGCTGAGTGGAGGGCTTTCTGGCTGCCGCCAGAATGTCCGCAACTTCCCAAGAGACCCCGCATCTCAGGACTGCTATGTCTTTAGGAGCCAGGCATGCAGGTTCAGCGACCGAAGATCCAGATGGACTAAGGAGCCTGCCTACTGGGACAGAAGTTGAGCGCTGAATGGCAGAGGCACCAGAGGTTCCTGGGTCAGCTGATGTAATAGACGGAACCAAATTTGCCTGGGCCAAAAGAGTGCTACCAGAATCGGTGACGCCCGCTCTTGGAGCTTCAGTAAAACCCTCTAGATCAAAGGGAAGGGCGGAAAAGCAGAGAGGAATCTGCCCGTCCAAAGAGGGACAACGCGTCTTGCCAGAAAACACCAAGCCCTGGATCTAGCGAGCAAAAACTGGGTAGTTTTGCATTGGATGGGGATGCAAAAAGGTCAAATTCTGGTGTTCCCCATCTGTGAAACAGATCCTCTGCGACTTCCTGAAGCAGTTCCCATTCATGGACTCTGGCCTGTGATTGGCCGAGACTGTCTGCGATTGTGCTGTCCACTCCGGGAATATGCACTGCAATATCTGCACCATGTTGCAGTGCCCAGTTCCAAACCCTTTGAGCCTCCCTGCAAAAGGGAGTAGGAATTAGTGACTCCTTGTTGAGATGGTTCATCATCGCAGTATTGTCTGTTTGAATCAGAAGAGTACTCTGTGGAATGTCCATCTGGAATGCTTGTAGGCATAGAGGATGGCTCTCATCTCCAGAATATTTATGTGCAGATGGGACTCTAGAGACGACCATGAGCCTCGAGTCCTGACCCTGTTGAGGCGTGCTCCCATCCAGATCCCGAGGCATCTGTGGAGAGTGTCACTAAAGGAGGTGGCGCCATGAAGGGGACTTCTTTCGAGAGATGGTCCGAGACGAGCCACCATTGCCAGTCTCTGATGACTGCATTCGTGATCCGGACTGGATGCTGCATATGAACTTGCTTCTGGTCCCAGTGAGCCCACAACATTCATTGGGTAACCCACATATGGAGGAGTAGGGCTAGGGGAACCATTGCAATGGCAGCTGCCATATGTCCGAGCAGGCAAAGAACGGTCCTGGCGGGCACCGTTGTCTTCGTCATTGTGTCCCTTATGAGGGATCGGATGTGTTCTGCCCTGTCTGAAGGAAGAAATGCTCTCCCTTGAGTGGTGCCCAGAACTGCTCCAATAAATTGCAGTCTGAGACCGGACAAGGTGAGACTTCTCCTGGTTGATGATGATGCCCAATGATTGGAAAAGAGAACTGGTATCCTGAATCGCGGACATCAGGGCCTCCCAAGAGGGTGCCATGAGGAGCCAGTCACCTAGGTACGGAAAAACAGTGGCCCTGTCTACAGAGAGTTGCTGCCACGACTGCCATGCACTCCGTAAACACCAGAGGTACAGAAGACAGTCCAAACGGGAGGGTTCAGAACTGGTAGTGGCATCCCAGAAACTCGAAGCGTAGAAACCTTTGATGCGTTCGAAAGATGTAGGTAAGCATCCTGCATGTCCAGCGACGTTAGCCATGTGCCTTCTTTGAGTACGGGGATGAGACCCGGGAGGGTTACCATGCGGAAGCGTTTGTATAAACACAAACATGTTGAGATCGCTGAGATCTAAGATCAGGCACAAGTCCCCTGTTTTCTTTGGGACCAGGAAGAAGTTTGAATAATCTTTTCCTTTCTGGTCTGGTGGAACGTACTCTATGGCCTCCTTGTCCAGGAGGGCCAAGATCTCCTGCTGGATGAGCAGAGCATGCTGACCTGCGTAACGGGAG
This sequence comes from Neoceratodus forsteri, assembly GCA_016271365.2. NCBI lineage: Eukaryota > Metazoa > Chordata > Ceratodontiformes > Ceratodontidae > Neoceratodus > Neoceratodus forsteri. The sequence goes on along the minus strand of CM028138.1, from coordinate 274,869,722 downwards.
AACAGAGGAGGTCTGGATGGTGGGTGGGTGGCCAAGGAGCTCTATAGTGTCTCCTCGCTGTACCAACTGTAACCCACCGGTCAGAGGTGATCCTCTGCCATCCTGGAAGGCAATGAGAGATGCGACCCCCGACCTTTATCCTTTGATCCAGTGGAGGGGCGAGGGGCGGCAAGGAGTCATGCTGTGGTGGCATTGTGTCCCGTGGGCTGGGATACCTTGGGATGCTTTGAGCCCTGGCCCGTGGGGAATCTGGCTTGACCTTTGCAACCAAAATTGCCGAGGGGTTGCTGGCCAGAACATGGCTGTTGCCGTTGTTGCCTGCTGCGAAAACTATTCTGGTTCCTCCGAAAGGAACCACATTTGGGCCTGTACAGTCCGAACTGCATTCCGGTGTCCTGTAGCTTGGTGATGACCTTCTCAGATTTCTCACCGAACAAGACAGCTCCATTATAAGGGATGTCCAGGATATTCTGAATGTAGGGGGTGAAACCGGAGACTCTCAACCAAGAGCGTCTCCGAAGACAAAACGCCAGTAGCTGCTCCCCTGGCGGTCAAGTCCGCTGAATCGTAAGCGGCTCGGAGAACCTGGGTCCCCACGTCTGACCCGGTATGAAGGAAGTTGAGCAGCTCTTCCTTCTTTCCGCCATCCAGAAAGTCCTTCCAAAGGTTTTGGCCCTGCTCCCAGAGGGAGTTTTGAAATTGCACCATGTGCGTGAGGTAATTCAAAGACGTTATCGAGCATGTAGCAGCCGCATACACGCGTCTTCCCATAGAATCTAACTGCTCAGACTCTTGGTCCGGAGGCTGGGTACTCAAGTGTTGCGGTCGTTGAGACCGATCTTGAGACGCCGTAATGACCAGCGAATCCGCCAGGGGTTGCTGCGCCAGATGCAGGTCCTCCATAGGAGCTTTGTAGAGGTGGTCAGCCTTCTTAGGAACAGCTGGTGTCAAGTGCGGATGCTTCCAAGCCACCTTGGTGATGTCCGTGAAGGTGTCCACTAGAGGTGGGACCACCACAGGCTTTGGGTCCTTTTGCCAAAGGTAATGGGTAAGGCGTTCTCTCAGGGTCCAAGTCTTCAGTCTCCCATCCCATCTTCTCCTGGATGGGACTCATTTCTGAGAAAGAGGAATCATCTGGTGGTGACCTTGGCTGGTCTCGTGGGTCTGGTGATGGGGGACTATAGGGGATGGAGACCTGGAGGTATCCAACGTATCCGGTCTGGAGTCATCCCCCGGTGGGTGTCTGTCCCTGGGTCATTTAGGGCTCGGAGACCCAGAGGGAGACCGTGATGGGCGCCTCTCTCTAGATCTGCCCCTAGGAGGTGGAGTTGGCTCCTTAGGGGGTCAGGGGTCTTGAGCCTTCACCCTCCCGAGGAGGGGGTGGAAGAGGCTTACTGAGGACCACGTCCTTTCTGACAGTCTCCCACCAGAAGGTGGGCAATTCCTTCTCCTCCTGAATGTTCATGCCTGGCGTCTGTGTGCGTCTGTTGCTGGGGTCGGGTGTTGGGTCTTGGGGAACCACTGGATCCGATGGTGAGCCAGCGTCCTCCGTGCCGCCCGTCTCATCGTCCGGCAGCCTCCTCTCCTGAGGACCCCTGACGTCTGGGTCACCCGGCATCGGTACAACTGCTGTCGGGTGTCAGTTTTTCGGGCATCGGGTCAGGCACCTTTTTATTCTGTGACGTCCGCTTAAGAGGAGTCAGATCCTTTATCTTCCTTTCCGGTGCCTTGGGAGGCTGGGAGACGGACTTGAGGTCGGTGTCCCGGCATCGGCCTGACACCCCGCTAGACTGAGGAAGACTTCCTATGTTTTTCTGAAGAGTCGGGCCTGGAAGAAGAGTTGGATGCCCTGTGGGTCTTAAGCGGGTGCAAGGAGGCTGAAGAACCCCCTGAAGACCATACCTTAACTGGAGGAGGTGGGGAGCGGGCCCGGGAAGGAGAATGGTCAGACCACGTAGAGCTGGAGCAGGCCCTGGATTCAGAGGCCCTGCTGGGGGATCCCAACCTACCAGAGTCCCTGTGCTTCCTGGTCTTATTGGAAGAGTCCCCTTTGGAGGAAGGTTTTTTTCCATTTTGTGAAGTTTCTCTTCAAGAAGAAACCCCTGAAGGGCCTTTTGGCAGCGGATCCTGCTATTAAACTGTTGGCAGATGGAGCAGGCCTGGGTGTTGTGTTTCGGGCCCAGGCACTTCACACAAGCCGAATGATGGTCGGTGAAGGGGATCTGCTTGCCGCAGACACACTTTGAGGGGTGTCCTTCAAGAGAAGGAGTTGGAGAAGTAGCCATGGATTTGTTTTGTAAAGATTTTGCGCATCGTATCTGAGCAGGTGTCCGTGAGGTTGATGCTGGTGAGTCGACGGCAGGAAAAGAACTAGGGATACTGGGGGACCGCCCCCTTTTATGTGATGCCTGACATCAGGGAGGGGCCGACGTCAGGGGTGGTCCCCCACTGGATACTGCTAGCTAGAATTTTCCCGTGGGGTCCTGGCGCCTGCCGGCTTCAGTCCTAATGGTGCAACCTGCTGCAAGAGCTGTTTCTCTAAGTAAGATCCACTTTAGTTATCAAAAACAGTAACAGAAAAGGTCAGAGTCAACAGGCTTGCCTTCAGGAAATGTAAGGGAACACAGCGGGATGAAGATAGGGAAACATACCAAACTTCCCTAAAGGAAGCAGGGAAGGCAGTAAGGCAGGCAAAGGCCCAAACCGAGGAAACACTAGCACAGACAGTAAAAGAAGATGACAAGACTTTCTATAGATACATTAGTGAAAGGACAAAGTCCAGAGGGGGTATTGCTAAGATCAAAGGAGATAAGGGGGCATGTGAGGAGGACCATGTAAAAGCGTCTATCCTAAATAGATAGATCTGCTCAGTATTTACGGAAGAGAAGGTAGGGCAGGGCCCACAGCTCAGCACCATGTACACAGTGGCGGGGAAGGAGGTGAGCACTAGTCCCTTCACAAAAGAAAGGGTCCTACAAGAGTTCGATAAGCTCAGGGTGAACAAGGCAATGGGACCTGATGGCATACATCCCAGGATACTAAAGAAGCTAAGGGTGGAAGTAGCAGAGCCATTATCAGAACTGTTTAGTGAGTCTCTGAGCACAGGAGAGGTCCCAGAAGACTGAAGAAGGGTTCATGTGATCCCGCTCAACAAGAGTGGTAGCAGGGAGGAGGCAGGGAACTACAGACCAGTCAGTCTTACCTCAGTAGTGGGCAAGATTATGGAGGCACTCCTTAAGGAAAGGATAGTGCAACACCTGGAATCCATAGGAGCACAGGATCCAAGACAGCACAGGTTTACAAAAGGAAGGTCCTATCAAACTAATCTCAGATTTCTTTGACTGGGTAACCAGAGTGGTGGACCAAGGAGGAGCAGTTGATGTCGCCTACCTTGACTTCAGCAAAGCTTTCGACACCGTTCCACACAGAAGACAGATTAATAAGCTAGGTAGGCTCAGGGTGGGTCAGAAGTTGGTCAACTGGGTGGCAAACTGGTTGACGGGCAGAAAACAGAGAGTGGTGGTAAATGGTATACAGTCAGAAGAGATGCACGTCATAAGTGGGGTACCTCAGGGATCAGTCCTGGGGCTAGTCCTCTTCAATATCTTCATCAGTGACATTGCAGATGGACTGGAGGATAAGGTTTGTCTGTTTGCAGAGGACACCAAGATCTGCAACAGAGTAGATGATCCAGATGGGGTGGGCAGAATGAGAGGAGATCTGGATAAACTAGCAAAATGGTCAGAAGTGTGGCAACTGGGGTTTAATGCAAAGAAGCACAAGATCATGCACATAGGGAAGAGAAACCCTGAAGCCACCTATAGGCTGGGAAGGGAGTTGCTGGCAGTCACAAGGGAAGAAAGACTCATCACCGATGACCTGAAATCATCCAAGCAGACCACTAAAGCAGTAGGTAAGGCTAGGGGGATGTTAGGGTGCATTAGTAGGGGTATCAAGTCGGAAGAGTGAGGTAGAAATCCCTCTTTACAAGATGCTGGTTAGGCCCCATCTGGAGTACTGCGTGCAGTACTGGAGGCCACACCTTCTGAGGCAGTCCAGAGAAGGCCAACCAAAATGGTGCAGGGACTGCATCACAAAACATACGAGGACAGACTAATGAAGCTCAATATGTATACCCTAGAGCAAAGGAGGGGACAGAGATGATATGAAACATTCTAACACCTTAAGGGCATTAACAAGGTAAAAGAGATACAGGTTACTCACCTGTAACAGGAGTTCTAGGAATGGTATATGTTGTTCATCCACACTCATTGGCAGTATCCTTGCCGCTTTAAATCTTGCCGGAAGGTCTTCAAGCTTGCTCCTCCCACCCACCCGGGTGGTATAACTCTCGGCTCCGCCCCATGACGCCAGATCTGGCCCGCTGGAAGCTCAGGTTGTGCGTCGAAGCCGGGGAGGTCGGGTGGGTCGTGTGGATGAACAACATATACCATTCCTAGAACTCCTGTTACAGGTGAGTAACCTGTATTTCTAGGGACATGGATATGTTGTTCATCCACACTGTTGGCAGACTCCTAGCAGTTCTCCGGGAGGAGGGAGGCAAGACGCACACCCCCATATACTTACTTGGGAAAGAGAGACTGGAGGAACAGAGGCCCCAAACCAGCATCCGTGACTCAAGGTCGATGTGGTAGGGGTAATGAAGGGTTGCTGACTTCCAGGTAGCAGCCTGCAGATTTCCTGGATAGGGACGTCCCTGGAAGCAGCCACCGTTGCAGCAGTATGGCGGGTAGAATGAGCTCTTATCCCTCTGGGAGGCTCCATGCCCGCCAACTTATAGCAGAGATCTATGCAGGAGGTTACCCACCTGCTTATCGTCCGCTTAGCTGCAGGTCTGCCAGATCGCGACTTCAGCGTGGGTGACAAACAGCTGGCGAACCTCTCCCGAATTTCAGCGTGCGCTCCTTATAATAAGCGCCTTCTAGGGTCCAGAGTATGGAGCCTATATTCGGCCTCCGAGGTGTGATTGGGGTAGAACACCGGCAGAGTCAACACCTGGTTAAGGTGAAACTCCGACACCACCTTCGGAAGGAATTTCGGGTGGGGGCGCAGGACAACCTTGTCCCTGTGGAAGACCAGGTAAGGAGACTCGATGGAAAGCGCCTGGAGCTCTCCCATCCTTCTGGCTGACGTGATAGCCACCAAGAAGGCGGTCTTCTCGACAGGTGAGAGAGAGCACACCTGTGCATGGGTTGAATGGCTTGCCCATGAGCTTTGCCAGTACCAGCAGTAGATCCCACGAGGTGGGGTTCCCGCACTGGAGGAAATGTGATCAAGGCCTTTAAAAGCAGACCACCTTCTCCTCGCCCACCCGACTGCTTCCGGCCCTTGATAAGCAGAGATGGCTGCCAGGTGTCCTGCCAAGTCAGTCGACCTAAGCCCTTGACTAGAAAGGACCATAAATAGTCCAAGATGCGCCAAGGAACAGGAGGAAGGGTCCAAGCCCTTGCCCTGACACCAAATGGAAAACCTTTTCCATTTGAAGGCATAACATTTTCTGGTGAACTCATACGGGACGCCTCAACTACATTGAGGACCTCGTGGAAAGACCCAGGCCTGGAACTCTGGCAGCTCAGGAACACAGCCGTCAGGTGCAGGGATTGAAGGTCGGATGGAACACCTTCCCTGATTGACTGAGAGCAGGTCCGGCGAGCTGGAAGCTGCAGCGCGAATCCTGGAGCTGAGACTGAGGAGATCTGGGTACCAGAACTGGCGAGGCCAGTCTGGGGCTATCAGAATCACCTCGCCTTGTCCCTCCTCGCCTTGAGAAGCACCTTGTGGATCAAGGGAAATGGGGAAAGGCGTAAAAGAGGCCGGGGTCCATTGCCTCGAAGGCATCCCCTGCAGAGAGCCCTGCTGAGGCGGGCATGGAACAGACTCAGCCTGCGTTCTCCATGGAGGCAAACAGGTCCACCTGATGGAGTGCCCCAAAGGGAGAACAGATGCTGTACTACCTCCGGCAGGAGAGACCACTCGTGGGATGCAGCCCCTATCCGGCTCAGGGCATCGGCCAGGGTGTTGGAGGCTCCTGCCACGTGAATGGCTAGGAGATCCGCCTCAGGCTGCTGCAGTGACCAAATCGGAGAGCTTCCTTGCATAGAAGCATGGGCGCGTCCGCCCTGGCGGTTCAGATATACATGGTCGTGGTATTGTCCGTCTGGACTCTGACCACTTGACCCGGAGGAGCGGAGCAAAGGCGGTGAGAGCTAGGCGGACCGCCCGAGCTCCAGCAGGTTGATGTGGCATCGGGACTCCCGCGGGACCAGAGGCCATGAGCCGAGTGTTCCCCCAGATGGGCACCCCAACCCATCAGAGAGGCATCGGTCGATGGGGACCGTCGGCCGGGCGGGCCAGCAGGATGCCCTCCTGCAAATGATCTGGAGCGGTCCACCACTGGAGGCGTTCACATCCCCTGTGTCACTGACAAAGCTGGTCCAAGGGATGCAGGCGTTGTGACCACTGGCTGGCCAGTCCCTCGAAGGGGACGCATGTTCCAGCGGGCCCAGACGGACCACGCTGGTGCAGGCCGCCATGAGACCCAGGAGGCGCAGGAAGTCCCGGGCAGGCGCGAATGCCCAACCAGAAATGATCGGGCAAAGGAGGAAAGAACCTCGGCCCTGTCCGCGGGAGCAGCTCTGGCTCGAGAGAGTCGAGCTGCGCCCCGATGAATAGAATCACCTGCTTCGGCTCGAGTTCCGACTTGGCCTCGTTGATAAGGAGGCCCAGTTGAGAGCAGACCTGGAGGGCCAGATCTCTGGACCACTCCGCCTCCTCCCTGGAGGGAGCTGCTATCAGCCAGTCGTCCAGGTAAGGGTACACCCGGACCCCTCGGCGCCGCAGGAATGCTGTCACCACTGCCATGCATTTGGTGAAGACCCTGGGAGCTGGAGACAAGCGAAGGGCATGGCTTGGAACTCGAAGAGGATCCCTCCAGCTCGGGCGAAGGAATCTCTGGTGAGGACGGACGGATAGGGACGTGAAAGCGATCCTGCAAGTCCAGAGCAGAACCACCACGCCGCGTTCCAAGGATGGTATTATCTGAGCCAGAGTGACCATCCTGAAGGTTCGAGACCTTAGGAACTTGTTTAGGTCGTGTAGGTGAGAATGCGCCAGCCCCGTCCGTTCGAACCAGGAAGTACCTGGACACAAACCCTGGGTCTGAAGGAGGGTCCACCACCTCCTACCACCTCCTTCTGGAGGAGGAGGCGATGTCGGCTCGACGAGCCGCCAGTGAGGCTGGGGATCCGAAGCCCCCGAGGCGCGCAGCTCTGGAAGGGTGGTGCCTGCTCGAATTCCAGAGGCAGGCCTCTTCCCACCACCTCAGACCCACCTGTCCGTGGTAACAGCGGACCAGGCGGAACGGAGTGCTGAGCCGTCCCCAGGGGGGACCCAGGAGTAGGTAACGGGGATGGGGGCGACACCCCTCAGCCCGTCAATGGGCAGGCTTGGAGGAGGGACCGGCCGAGGGACCTCCTGGGCCCTTTCCTCCCTGCCTCCTGTTAGAGGAAGCCGGCGGCTTGGGTTTGGGATGCCAAGGCCGAGCCTGCTGGCCCTGACGTTGCTGGGCAGGGCTAGGGGCACAGAAGGACGAAAGGGCTAGGCTGTGGTTTTACTTTGTCCTTCTGGTGGAAGAGACCGGATCCAAGGTGGCATTGGACTTCTCGATCCTCTGCAGGTGACCTTCCACCCAGGGCGAAGAGGTCAGTCCCAAAAGGAACATCCGCCAACTTGTGCTGGGTATCGAAGTAAAGGTGGATATCCTCAAGCCAACCCGCTGACCTTGATAGCCACTCGGCCGCCACCGATCTGGCACATGAGTCCCCTATATCAAAGCAGTCTGGAGCTGCTGTTTGCCACTACCCTGCCCTGGTCGCACCTGCTAACCGTAGTCTGCAGATCGGTAGGGAAGATGAGGATGACCTCATCAGGGGAGCCCAACAGGGCATGAGAAAAATGTGCCATGAGGACGGCCGAACTAGCCTGGCGAAGGCCGAGAGAGGACAGCGTGAACTTTCGCCCGACATAGTCCAATTTCTTGGACTCCTTGTCAGGAGGTTTGTCACATCCTTGGCGTTGCGCGGTAGCGCGGCAGCTGTCGGTAACCAACCCTCAGCAGAGGGTGTTCCAAAACGGACAAGGAACCGGTAGGGACCGCACTTCCTGGCCATCCTGGCGAGCGCAGGGCAGGAAGCAGGCGCTGCCAAAGTTCCAGTGCGGACCCACTATGGCCTCGGCCACGGAAGGCCTCCGTCGAGAATCCCCTCGGTCCAGAATCTCCGTGAGGGGATACCTGGCCCGTTTGGAAGCGGTTTGAGCTCCATCCGGTAGACTCCGAGATGAGCCGAAGCAGTCCTAGGAAGGACGACGGGCTATCGTCCATTGACTGACCTCCTGAAGACTCCAAGTCCAGTCGCTTGGAGAAGAAGGAGGAATCATCTCGGACTCGGAAGAGTCTCGAAAACTGCCTCTGGCCTGAGCCACCCTTCACCTGCCGAGGTCGGGTCGGAGTGAGGGTAACTGACAGCCGATGGGTAAGCCCTTGCGACCGAGAATCCTTGGTCGGAGCCCCAGTGGTGGCTGTGGAGGCGGAGGTTCACAGCGAATCAGTGGAGCAGCTGGTTTAGCCGAACAACGGCCTGGGTATAGGCTCCTCCGGACAAGTGGGGAGGTTGTGTCGGCCGTTCGGTGACAGCCATTAATGGCAGGGAAGGCGCGGTCGGCTTATTCCGGCCAGGAGGAGCTGTTGCAACATAAGGTCCTCGTACCGTCGGCGTAATTTCGCGAAGCCTCCCTCATCCGAGGAGGAGACGAGCCAGCGCCCGGCTTACCGTGTGCCAGACCGAGACCGCCATGGCAGTGGAGCAGCTGGACCGTGAGAGGTCCGAGACCGAGACCGAGAGTCCCGAATTTCGGGAGGTGCGGGAGGTGTCGGCGGAACCGCACTCCTTCGGCTCGGAAGGTCCATCCGAGGGCTCCGGAACCGGAGGCACAGGCGAGCCCACGGATCTCAACTCCTCCGGGGAACCGGGAGAGGAATCTCGGCTGCTAAAGCGACAGCCCGTTCAATGGGTCGAGAAAAATCTCGACTTCATCAGTGGAGTCTCGGTCAACTGACCTGGCGGGGACACCGTGAGGCCAGTGGCGAGCCGTGATAGGCCGAGAAGCCGACGGCCGGGGAGAGGACCTTTCCCTCCCAAGAGCGCCGGCGGAGGGACTTACCCTGTCCTCTTTTGGACCGAGAATAAGGTCCAGCAGGCGAGGCCCTTCTCCTTTAGTGGAGAGGGACAGACAAAGCTCCTTAAAAGAAGCCGTAGGAAGAACCCAGAGAGCGGGATAGTATGCGCGGCCGAGAAATCGGCCCGCGCCGCCTCCTCTTCGAGGGGCGACCATCCGCCGAAGCTGATCCACAGCTCGCCAGCCGCTGACACCGCCAACCGCCTCCTGGACTTCACCGGAGGGAACTTCTCGACAGCCCAGTTGCAATCGGGCAGCACGGTCTCGGGACGAGGGCCGAGAAAGATGAGCACAGGTCGCAAGCCTGGTCGCGTGCTCAAGGCCTAAGCAGTAGACACACGCGTGGAGTGTGGATCCGTCCGGAGAAATCTTCTTCACCCGCATGGGCATTCAAATCCGGGAGTCGATTTGTCCATCGAGCCGCTGAGGGATAGAAGACTGAAGTCTTTGCAAAATTTTATTTTTAAATCCGAAACGGAGAAATAGGAACTAGTCGCAACGCAGAGCGTTAAGGAGGGAACCTGAGCTTCCAAGCGGTAAGGAAGATCTGGCGTCATGGGGCGGAGCCGAGAGTTATACCACCCGGGTGGGTTGGAGGAGCAAGCTTGAAGACCTTCCGGCAAGATTTAAAGCGGCAAGGATACTGCCAATGAGTGTGGATGAACAACATATCCATGTCCCTAGAATAACATGTTTCAATACAAGAAAAATAAGACAAGAGGACACAGCATGAGATTAGAGGGAGGCCGATTAAGGGGTAATGTGAGGAAGTTCTTTTTCACAGAAAGGGTGGTGGATGCAAGGGATGGCCTACCTCAGAAAGTGGTGGATATGAATACAGTGCAGGGCTTCAAACAGGCATGGGATAGGCATAAGGGAGCAATACAGATGAGTATGAATAGATAGGCCATTGACAGAGCAATGGCCAATGGCACTTTTATAAGGTAGAAATAGAAATGGGCAGACTGGATGGGCCTTGCGGTCCTTATCTGCCGTCAACTACTATGTTTCTATGTTTCCACCTGCGACAAACTAGATGTCTGTGCTGGAAGCCAGTGACATACTGGCCTACCTGAAAATTTCCAGGTGCCTCCCCCCCAGTGAACTCTTCCCCATCTTTCCAACTCTTCAAATCCTTTTTTGTTTTCTTAAATTGTGTTTTATGTTCATTCTAAGCAAATAAGGTACAAACCAAGTCAGTATTCAAAATTCAACTGTACACTCATGTGCCCCTCCATTTTCCAGGCTGGCCCCCAATGCCAAACTCAACCCTGGAGTGCCAGATAACTAAAAACTCTTAAGTCGACCGTTGATTGCAATGTCTGCCAAAAATGAGATTTAGAGAATGACTGGTCTCAAACGACTCAGGGACCAACGCAGCATGGAAGCCTCTAGGTCTGGATACCTAATAGAGTGAACATAGGTACTGGCTGAACAGGAAGTAGAGTCCTGGTTGGGGCAATCTGCAGCTGCTGAATAGTCAAGAGGCCAGACTGGGTGCTCAGTCTGACCAGAGTCACCACGCATGGGATGGGCTGTGGACAGCAACAGGGTGAGCAGGGAGACAATGGACTCCTCCCTCAGTGGTTAAGATACTGAACTGACAAAAACTGAAGCAAAACTTGAAGTACTGAAGAGCCTGTAAACTAGAAGCCTCCTACTTCATCAGCAGGGGCTGTGAAAGAGGAAGAGACCCGTTTGGTATAAGAAGAAAATATTTGAGCGCAAAGGGCACGGCTGAAGGACCACAGGAGATTGGGTGGTTGGAGACAAACTTCAAGACTGTTCCAGTGACTAAGTGTGCCAAGTGGAAAGCTGTCTAAGTGTAACTAGTGAACTGAATCTAGGTGGTTAGAACCTCACCTGCAGGCAGCCTGAGGTAAGAGATGGGAAGGGAGAAAAAAAAAAAGGAAGGTGAACAGTCTGATCAGCATAAATGTAGGCAACATGCTGGAAATGAACTGAGGAAGGGTGTGAAGAGATCTGATCCCAGTGGGGGATAAAAGGTATAGATAACTCATAAGGATTACCTGCAGTCTGGAAAAACCACAAAGTTAGGGGACAGCCACCAGATGAAAAAAATCCCATAACAGAATACTAAGCACATATAGTGTCAGTAAGGTCAAAAAAAGCCTTTGCAAGGTACTCCAGACCCAAGGCATGGTTCTCCAACGGAACCAGGCAACACACCATGGGGAACAGGAGCAGAAGACTCCTTAGCAATCTGTGGGATACATATCCAGTTTGCCACATTTTTGCCCACCAAGAGGGAGTGAAAGGCAGAAAGGGCTGCTACACATACCTTCAGGGTACTGGAGGCCAGAGTCTGACAAGGACAAGTCAGAGTCAGTAATCTGCTCGAAAGAAAGATCCAGTGAACAATAGCTACAAATACCGAAACCTCTTTAGCTCAGGAAATGTGTGCACAGAAAAACAGCAGTCAAGCTGCTAAGATGATACTGACTGCAAGGGAATCCCCAAAGTGGGAAAGAGCAACTATACCATAAGCCAGGCAGTAAGTTGCAGTGATGGAAGGACCAGGCGCAATGGACCACCCAGGCAGCCAGACAGGAGAGCCAACCATAGAGAGGAAAGGAAACTAAGTGAGAGGAAAGGGACACAGAGGCAACCAAGCAGACCTGACTCACAGGGGGCCACCAGAGTCAAGGTGTCTGGTGTCACCTGAGCAGCAGCAAGCTCTTCACAGCTCAGAGGATGGGAACTGTGAAAGGACTGACCCAAACAAAGGATAACTCATCCATGCCAGACCAACACCAGGTCTGGGAAGGAACTGTAAACTGCCTTTCCACACATCAGGGAATGTAAAATTATGGGGGATGCTGGAACATGCAGACAAGTCAGCAAGACAGGTACCCTGGAACGTGAACCAGAAAATCCTGCAGGGCAACCGACCAAAAGAGCAAAAGCAGCTGCAAGGAGTGGAGAAAGCACCAGCTGAAGAGAGGCAACCCTCAGAGGAAGCAACCAGCATGATCAGGGTGCAAAAGCTAGCCCAAGCATGACAATCTGGGAAGGAGGAACCAGACACTTTATTGCAAGATCAAATACCTGGTGTGAAACCCACAGGTCAGCCCAGAGTTAGGGACATGCAGGGTCTCCTTTAATTCCAGAGTGTGTGCATCGGTGTGTAAAACTGAAAGTGTCTGATGGCAGGACATGTGTAGTATGGGCAGAACGGATGCACAAGATGACATCCTAGCCTCTGGCCAGAAAAGGCCAAAAAGATAAAATTACAAGGCCTGAAGTGGAACGGAAAACACTGAAAGCCAAACTGAAGCATGAAAACTAGAGACTGAAAACAAAAAAAAAATTAATGAGCAGAACCCAAATGCTGCAGGACAAATGTGCAGCAACAGGAGCTGTGTGAAGGGGCCACCAAGCAAACCACCCACACGACATCTGGTGACAAACCACATCTGGTGTACAGCATGCAACTAAATCACAATCCAGGGAAACTGCAATGCCCAAGTCTTTGGAAGAAGGCAAAAAAATGGCAGCCACCCAATGGCAGTGATTTACTAGAGTCCCCTGCTAGGGGGCATAAGGTGCAAAAGATAAGGGGCACAGTTTTAGAAGGTAGACGCAGGGCTTGCACTCAGCGTTGCATCAACCCCGATGTCCGACATAACTGCACCAAATGCATCTTCCACAACTGCACCCAATTTTATACTGTTTGGTGCAGTTACGACATTTTACTCAATTTACAGCAGCTTGCACCAATGCTTTGGTGCAAACCCTGTAAACTGGCTCCCTCAATAGTGCAAGTTAGACCAGGTGGGCTGGTATAACTTGCTGTGGTTGACACAAGGCAATTACGTCAGGGTCTGTGGCAAGCTCCCTTCGAAAATTGCTATCGCCGCAAGGATTGCCACAAATCGTCCCTTGCTTCCGTCTCTCCGATGCAAGTCCCTTGCATCACTTTATGGCCATTCTAAAACTGGGTCCAAGGTGTTCTAGACCTCTCAAAAGTCAACAAAAGAACTACCAAGCTAGTTCCAGGCAGGGTGGCAGGCACCACTGAAGAAACCATGACCACCACGAAAAGAATACCATGTCCCCTGTGAAGTACAGCAGAGCTAAAAGGGCAGACTGGTGAGAAGCTGGCATGAGGCCATTACATGCTCATGCCCCCCCGCAAAAAAAAGGGGGGAGATCAAAAGTCAGTGCCTTGTATTACAGGATGGCCAAGAAGCTCAGCTATTGGGATAGACTATGGCAAGAGTCTCAGGGGTCTCTGGACTCCACGTAGAGAAAGGAGTGCCAAAAACTGCAGCAAGGACACAGACCATCAACAAGCAGTGGGCAGCAAAAACAGGTTATTCACCTGTAACAATAGTTCTAGGAGTGGTATGTGGTATACATCCACACTTCTGGCAGTGTTTTCCCCTTTAGGGCTAGCCAGAAAGTCTTCAAGCTGGCTTCTCCCACCCATCTGTGTGGTAACTCCCTCGGCACTGCCCTGTGACATCAGATCTTGCCCACTGGAAGCAAGACCTGTGTGCCACTTGTCAGGGGAGGTCAGGTGGGTTCATGTGGATGCACACCATATGCCACACCTAGAAAGTACAGTTATACAAGAACCTACTGTAACAGTAGATCTTTGAGGAGTGTCTCTTGCAGTAGATAATACACTTGGGTCGTCACCAGAGGTTGCTGTGGCGCATGGCAGCTCTTCTAGCAGTCTTACCAGGGGCCGCCCACACATGACATCAACTTCCTGTTTCCTATACAAGTGTGGGCAGTCCCTGGTATCCTCAGTTCCCCACCAGATTCAGTTTGCTAAGCGAGGACAGAGGGGAACCAGAGGTACCCCAACCCAAAGTCACTAGACCAGAATTTGTTCTCCTAGAGAAGGAGGGGGATGGAGGGCAGGACTGGACCTACTGCAAGAGACACTCCTCAAAATCTACTATTAAGTTTACGTAACTACTATCTTCCACGGAGTGGTCTCTTGCAGTAGGTAATACACTTGGGATGATTTCCAAGCAGTATACCCAAGAAGGGAGGACATGACAGAAGGCCTTGTAGGACTGCTTGGCCAAAGGCTGTCCTATGGCGTGAAATATCCAAATTGTAGTACTTTGTGAATGTATGGATTGTAGACCAGGTAGCTGCATTGCAGATGTCTGAAATGGAGGTTCCTTTAAAGCAAGCCACAGTAGTGGCCATAGCTCTAGTGGAATGGGCTTGGACAGGTCCTGATAAGGGTTTGTTACATTTTTTTTATAACAAAATGTAATACAATGTTCCAGTTAGTTCTTTTATTAACTGGAAGACCTTCTCGGCCCGAGGCAAAGGTGACAAACAATTGAGAAGTTTTTCTGATCGACTGTATTCAATTAGTATAGTAACGTAACAAACGATGACCATCTAGAGTATATAATAGATGTTCACCTTGGTTGGAGTATTCAGGATAGTATACTGGTAACTCCAGGGACTGATTTAGAGTCTGTTCAGACACTATAGGTAGAAAAGAAGGGTTGGTACGAGTGCCATCCTATCTTGTGAAAGATTAGATAAGGTTCTCTACATATGAGGGCATGAAGCTTGGAAATACGTCAAGCCTAAGTGACAGCCACTAGGAACAAAGTTTTCCATGAGAGGAAACTGAGGTCACAAGTGGCCGCTGGTTCAAAGGGCTCGAGAGTTAATTTCTCTATTAGGAAGTTGAGATCCCATGGGGGAGTGGGTCTTCTAATATGTGGCTGATGTGTAACATTCCCTTCAAAAACATTCTGGTTAGATGGTGTTGATACAATAATTTGCCCTCTAGAGGTTCATGGAAGGTAGAGATCGCAGCCAAATGGACTTTGGAGTAGCAGCTCAAACCTGACTGATAGCAAGGCCAGGTAGTCTAGAACTTGTTAGCGGACAAGAATAAGGATCCAATGATTGAGATGCAGCCCACATGGAAAAGCACTTGGAATTACGTTTCTCTGGTTGCTGGTTAACGTGAGGCCAAGAGAATGTTGGCAACAGGAGAGGACACTTGTAATCTGGTTATGAACGCATCCTCAGGAGCCAAGCATGGAGGTGTAGAAAAGTCCCATGACTGAGTCAAGAGGTCCGGTCAGACTGGCAATGGAATGGGCTCCTGTACTGAGAGTTGCTAAAGTAGAGGAAACCACACTTGCCCGGGCCACAAAGGAGCTATTAGGATCACTGTGGCAGTTACCAGTTGTAGTTTTAGAAGAGTCCATTGCAGGAGCTGGACGAGGGGAAGCATACAAAAGTCCAGTCCATGGCTGGGACAGGGCATCTACAGACCGTTCCCTTTTGCTCAGGATAATGGAAAAGTATTTGGGGAGACTGTGATTGACTTGGGGAAGTAAACAGATCTGGAGTCCCCCAGAGGCTGAAGATTTTCTGGAGTACTTTGAGAAGTGTCCATTCATGTGTGGATGTTTGGTGACAGTCCATCAGCCAGAAGACTAATGTCCTGGTAGGTGGACAGCTATTAGTACCAGGTGTTGTCAGATGGCTTCTTGCCAGACTGCAAGTGTTTCCATGCATAGAGTCCAGGATTTCATACCTCCTTGTTTGCGCAGGTAGCATACCACTGCAGTGTTGTCCGATTGGATCAGGAACGGTCCTGGGGTCAAACAGTGTTGAAATGCCTGAAGTGCTAAGCAGACTGCCCTTGGCTCTAAGAGACTAATGTGAGACAAGTGGTCCACTTGCCTCATGAGATAAGGACCCAGGTGTTCGCCCTATCCCTCCAGGGAAGCATCCATGGTTAACATGTGTATGTGGGACGTAGGGACTGAAAGGGCATTCCTAGACAAAAGTTGTTTCTGATTGTCCACCAAGTCAGAGCAGACTTCAGAAGGGGAGTGACTGATTTTGTCTTCGAACTGTCCTGTTCTTTGGGACCACTGAACATGTTTCATATGAAGATAGGTGAGTGCCACCGTAGATATGGTAGCAGCCATGTGACCCAGAAGACATAGTATCAGCCTGGCTGAGACGACTGAGTCTGTATGCGAGATGCCAGATACAGAAGTGAATCCTGTCAAGCGGCAGGAAGGTAAGCTCTGGTTGAGACTATTTAGGACAGCTCCAATGTATTGGAGAGTGAGTTGGGTTGGACTTTGGCCAGCTGACTGTGATCCCTAGAGTGTGAAGCAGTTGCAGGGTAGCTTCCAGGGAGGAAAGCAGAGCTGCTTTGGAGTCTGCTCTGATTAGCCAGTCGTCTTAGCTATGGGAAGATAATGTGCCCTTTTCTTCGTAAAACTTCTGCGATTACCGCTAGGCATTTGGTGAACACCCTTGAGGTCGAGGAGAGGCTGAATGGGAGTGCTCGAAACTGGTAGTTTTGACCTAGCAGGTGGAAGCGAAGAAACCTGTGATGGGCAGGATTGATGGGAGTATGCAGGTAAGCATCCTGTTAGCATTGGCATGATAGAATTCAAAGCTATAATGCGAAACCATTGGTACTGGATGAAAATATTCAGTTTTCCGAGATCCAGTATCAGTCTGAGGTCTCCAGTTCGTTTGGGTACCAAAAAAGTGGGAATAGAATCCAGTTTGATGTTCTGAGGGAGGTACTGGATAAATGGCCCATTTGTCTAGTAGTGCCCTCAATTCCTCTTGAAGAATGGATATATGATCTGGAGGGTAATAAATATTTCAGGGAGGATGAGGGGGAGGTTTGGAAACAAATTCAAGAGTATGACCCCTCTGTATAATCTGGAGTACCCATTCACCTGAGGTGATCGTTTGCCAGGCCTCCAGATGGAGGAGCAAAGCAACAGCCCACAGCCTCTTTGGCCTGGTCGAGGAGGCATGGGCAAAGCCCTAGTGAGTCGCTGGGTTATCCATTCCCACCGGGTTGGTGGGAGCGGGAACCCTGGCTGAAGAGGTGTTACCTCTTGAGGATTGAGTACAACCTCTAGAACAGTCTTTACTGGTACCTCTATTTTCTACCTCTTTTGGAATTGAGAGAATTGAATATGGTAGGTTATATGTAGAGTATGGTACATGCTGTGAACCATACGTAGGGTTCTGCCTGAAGCCTGTAGGTCATCTAGTAACAGGGCTCGCCTTAAGGATAGGCAACTAGGTGGTCGCCTAGGGAGCCATGTAACAGGGGGCACCAAATATGAATGGTAAAGTGTATTTTATCCCCCCACTGTCCAAACGATAGTGCTTTTCAAATGTTAGCAAACTGATGCGCTTTAGGGGTGGGGTGCTGGTGTTCCGCCGAGGGGTGCTATATACCCCAAGGCCAGCCCTGCCTAGGGAAAGTTTGAGTACCCGGCCCGAAAAAAACTTACTCTTTAAAAGAGGAGTTAGCTAGTTTATGTTGTACATCAGGTATAAATCCTGAAATGCGAAGCCATGTATAGTGACGCAAAGAAATGCCAGAGGCAGACCAGTCAGGCTGAATTATCTATGGCATCATATCCCGACCTGAATAGGTGCTGGGAAATAGAATTGCTAGTTGACACTGTAGCCAATAACTGTTCCCTTTCTTGTGAAGGAGGGAGTTTACTGATAAGGTCAATTGCAGAGGACCCAAGGGTATGCTGGTATTTAATCATATGGCCAATGTAATTTAAAATTCTGATAATAGTACTGGAGGAAAATATTTTTTCCCAGAAAGTCAAGCCTTTGAAATTCCTTCTTGGGTGGTAAAGAACTCATGTGTTTGGGTCATTTGGTACGATCATGAGCAGCAGTAATCACAGAGACTGCCTCAGGGATAACAAAGGAAAGAATGATCCAGAGGAGCTTGATAAATGCGATCCACCTTGCGGGGAACAGCTGTTCTAGCTGAAGGTTGGTGCCATGCTCCTAGCACCGTATTTTGATAAGCTTGGATTAGTGGGGGGAACCACCAAGACAGATTCCTCTGGTAATTCAAGGTTTTCTGCCATGTCCTTATGTTTGCCATGTTCTGTGGTAGAAAATTCCATGACTTTTTGTACTTGATCCATCATTTCATTAAAAGAAGGTCATCAGGTGGAGAGACTGCAGAATGACTAGGCAGGTCCTCATCCAAGGAAGAGCTTTTCGAAAAAGGAGACCGAGGTGAAATCCAGCTCCTGGAATTCATCTTCAAGGTCACCAGTGAAATCAAATGGATCATCTTGTTAATCTGATACAGCCTTCCATATATGGAGGGGGTGACCAGGGTGGTAAGGGATCCCAGTCATCACAGAACCTCTTAGGCACAGGAGTAGGAGATCGTGGAGGGAACCCTGCTCTTCTGAATTGGAAGGCTGGGAGTGCCGTATGGCATGCAAGACCTGCCGTGCATTAATAATGCCCAGTTCCTTCTGAGAAGGAGGTGGGGTAGGCAAGGGGGTGTGGTGAGGCATGAGGGGGATGATGGAGGGGATTAGATGCATAGCCAGAGCAGGTCTTGCCCCTAGGTGGTAAATGCCAGGGTCCTAGTCTCTGTCCGCCTGACCCTATGAGTGACCACCTGAGAAGGTGGAGGGGCATTAAGCATGGCATAAGCCATTAGTTTCCCCTGAGGAATGCAGGATCTTGTCGATGGGCCCACAGGGGGAAAGAGGATTCATAATGTGTGTATGAAGGTGCAGTCTATGGGAGAGGAACCCCTGTCGACAGAGCAGTTTTATAACCCACGTAGAGTGTTTCAATTTGTACTGCATTTAAAGCACTAGAAAGCACTGACCAGTGTATGTGCTTTCATCGACAAAGTGGTGGTGTGAAGGCGTGTCGTTTACAGAGGAGCACCTGGGTCGGTGGCAGTCGACTAGCACTTTGGCACGGAGCATGAGGGTCTCTCCTTTTTGTCCCATGGAAGAGAATGAGTGGAGGGGGAGCCTTTGGTATGGGCCCCCTGATTCTCTAAAAGAAAGACTTTCTGCTCCATTCATAATCATTGTATTTCAAGGAACAGTCTACTAGTTGCCCTATTAAATTCCTGACAATACATGCAGGAACTGATGTATGGGTCCCAGACACCAAACACAGGAAGTACGGTTGTCAAAAACGGTACATCTTCCTCCCACAACAGCAGGAACGAAATAAAGCTTGCTTGTTTGAAGATCTTTTGGACATTCATTTTGTAGCTCAAATTCTCGTCTATGACTGCTGTTAGAAGTTACTCTACCTGTTGTGTGCGGCCTGAAGACGGCGGGAAAATGAACTGAGGATACCAGCGACCGCCCACACTTATATAGCAAACAGGAAGTTGATGTGTGGGCGGCCCCTGGTAAAAGACTGCCAGAAGAACTGCCGTGCACCACAGTGACCTCTGGCGACAACCCAAGTGTATTACCTACTGCAAGAGACCATTCCCTGGAGCCGGCCCGCTGGCGCAGCGGTGGGATTTCCGCTTGCGATGCCGGCAACCCGGGTTTGGGAACGGACCTGGGTCGTCGGAGGGCCGGCGGAGAAGGATGGAGTGTCCTATGGACCGCTCTCCTTCTCTGGGGGGAGGGCGAGGGTAGCGCTCGGAGCACTGAGGACTCCTGACTGAGGCCGGAAGATCTCACGCTGCAGACGCTCAACATCCGGGAGGTGGGGCGGATACTGGCGTCATTGCACGTCCCCACCTCCGTAAAGGAAAAAATAGAAAATCAGGGGGGCAGGCCACACAGTCTATGAAGCCCTCCCAGGAAAGACCTCGAGTGGCTACCATCGCTGCAGGTCCCCCGACTAGATACAGTTCTGTGACCACGGGAAGACCGTGGCCATGGCCCCGCCCTCCGGGGGGTAAGCCGGGGGTGACTGGGGGAACCCGGCAGCCATAGATGGTGGCTGAGGCTTCCTGGGGCCATGACCAGGGCCGAAAAATGGCTGGTGGCCCGGCCAAAAAAAAAAAAAAAGACCACTCCTCGAAGATCTACTGTTACAGGCGAATAACCTGTTTTTCTAGGGATGTGGATAGGGTGTACTTATCCACACTGCTGACAGACTCCTAGCCATTCTCTGGGAGGAGGTGGCAAGGCACACACCCCCTATTTAGGGAACAGAGTTGGAGAACTGAGGCCCAAAACCCAGCATCCCAGTAAGACTCAAGGTCAATGTGGTAATGGGAGGGGAAGGTGTGTGCTAACTTTCAGGTAGCAGCCCTGCAGATTTCCTTGATAGGGATGGGATGTCCCTGGAAGTAGCAATATGATGGTTGGAATAAGCCCTACAGGAGGCCCCCTACCCGCCAACCTATAGTAGAGGCTGATGCAGGATACAATCCACCTGCCAATCGTCCGCTTAGCTGGCGGTCTGCCATGTATGGCTTCAGTGTAAGACAAATGGCTGGTAACCTCTCCCTGAACTCCAACCATGCACTCCTTGTAATAGGCGAGCGTTCACCGAAGGTTCAAGATATGAAGCCTATGTTCAGTCTCCGAGGTAGGGTTGGTTAAGTACATCGGGAGATTAATCACCTGTTTCAGGTGGAAATCCAATGACAACCTTCGGGAGGAACTTATGATTGGGTCGAACGACAACCTTGTCCTCATGGAAGACCAAGTAAGGAGACTCCACCAAGAGTGCCTAGAGATCACACTGCTCCTTCTGGCTGACATGAGCCACCAGAAAGGCAGTCTTCCACAAAAGGTGAGACATTTTACAACTGTGCACTGGTTCGAATGGCTTGCCCATGAGCTTAGCCAACACCAATAAGACCCAAGATGGTGGTGGTTCACGCTCCGGAGGGGAAATGTGGTCAAGGCCTTTGAAAATGTGCCGGATCGCCTTCTCATATGCCACCGACTGCATACTGGCACGCTCCCTGTAAGCAGACATAGCTGCCAGGTGCACCTTAAAGGTTGTCGACTGAAGGCTCAACAGAGAGGGACCAAAGGTAGTAGAGAATGCTAGCCACCAGGCAGGATAAAGGGTCAGGCCCCTTGCCCTGGCACCAAATGGAGAACCTCTTCCATTTGAAGGCATAGCATTTTCTGGTAGACTCATTCCAAGAAGCTTGGCCCACAGTGAAGATATCGGAGAGACCCAAAGCTTGGAACTCTAGCCACTCAGGAACCAGGCTATCAGGTGCAGGGACTGAATGTCTGGATGGAGTACCTTTCTCTGATTGCAAGAGAGCAGGTCCTGGCATAGAGGGAGACGCCTCGAGAGCCTGCTGCTGAGGCAGAGGAAATCAGGGTACCAAAACTGGCAGGGCAAGTCCAGAGCCACCAGGATCATCCGTGCCTTGTCCCTCCTGGCCTTGAGCAACACTTGGTGGATCAAGGAGAATGGAGGGAAGGCACTGAGAAGGCCCAGGGCCTAGGGAAGGCACCCCCTGCAGCGGGGGTGGGCACAGAACAGACTCAGCTTTGCGTTTTCTCTGAGGCAAATAGGTTCACCAGAGGGGTGTCCCAGTGGGAGAACAAGCTGTGTACTACCTGCGGATGGAGGGACCACTCATGAGATACCTTGCCCACATGGCTGAGGGCATCCACCTGCTGGCAGGATACACTGGCACCACTGATGGCTAGGAGATCGGCATCCAGCCTAAGCACAAGGGTCCACATGCGGAGAGCTTCTCTACAGAGGAAGGGAATGAGTTCCACCCTTTTTGTTGAGGTATCACATGGTCGTGGTGTTGTCCTTCTGGACCTGAACCACCTGACCCCGAATATGCAGAGCAGAGGCCAGCAGAACCAGCTGAACTGCCAGCAGTTCCAGCAGGTTGATATGGCATCAGGACTCCTCGGGGGTCCACAGTCTGTGGACTCTCTGGTCCCTCAAGTGGGCACCCCCCCCATCAGGGAGGCATCTGTCATCAGGATGACCATCTGCTCCAGGTAGACGAATGGGATCCCTTCCTGCAGAAGTCCTGGGACTAACCACCTTTCAGAGGATGTCCCACATCGGCAAGGTCACCGTGGCCCTTGCAGAGACCAATGGCCGGCAAGCTCCCATGGCAGAGAGCACATTCTCCTCTCGACCCAATGGATCACGCTGGTGCAAGCCACCATGTATCCCAGGAGGCGCAGAAAGTCCCGTGCAAGGTGCAACTGCCCAACCTGAAATGACTGGGCAAAGGACAAGAGAACCTCAACCTGGTCCACCAGAAGCCGAGCCCTGGCTCTTTAACAGTCGAGCTCTGCCCAATGAAGAGAATCACCTGTGAGGATAGGAGTTCAGACTGCCTCGTTGACCAGGAGGCCAAGGGACATGTAGGTCTGGAGGGCCTGAACCTCTCCACCTCCTCCCTGGAGGGAGGCACTATGAGCCAGTCATCCCAGTAGGGGTATACCCAGTCCCCTTGGCACCTCAGGTAAGCTGCCACCACTGCAACGCATTTGGTGAAGACCCCAGAAGACAAGAGGCCAAAAGGCATGGTCTGAACTCGTAAAGTATCCCCTCCGCTCGGAACTAGAGGAATTGGCAGTGGGATGGATGGATTGGGACATGAAAAAACATGCCCTGAAGATCCAGAGAGAAGTACAGTTACGCAAGAACTTACCGTAACAGTAGAATCTTCGAGAGGTTCCTGCTGCAGGTTATCATATATAGGGCTGCACACCCTGGCATCAGAACTGTATGGCAAACTTTCCCAGCAATGTCTGGCGGGAGACTGTCCATCTGATGTCACATGATCGATGTCAGCATGACTCCATATAGTGGGTGGTCCCCTCTCCCGCCGGAGATCCAAGGAGGATGAAATAGAAAGGATGAAGATCCTGGAGCACAGTTAACACTGAAAGAAATGCAGAGACTGGTGGAAGGAGAGAGGGAAAAGACCTACTGCAGGAACCTCTGGAAGATAGTACAGTTATGTAAGAACTTACTGTAACAGTAGATCTTCAAGAACAGCTCTTGCAGCAGGTTGCACCATAAGGACTGAAGCTGGCAGGCACCAGGACCCCACGAAAAAATTCTAGCTAGCAATACCCAGCGGGGGACCATCCCAGATGTCAGCCCCGCCCCAGACGTCTGATGTCACATAAAAGGGGCGGTCCCCCAGCATCTCCATTCTCCTGCCAGAGACTCCCGGCATACGGAACAATTCTGAAGGGGAGACAGAGGATCTGCTTCCAAAGGAAGACAAAAAGATCACTTGTTTGAGTCAGATGTCATACATAAGAACCAAACCTCCTGAGGGGAAGGTGGGAGGGA
Organism: Neoceratodus forsteri; assembly: GCA_016271365.2. Lineage (NCBI taxonomy): Eukaryota > Metazoa > Chordata > Ceratodontiformes > Ceratodontidae > Neoceratodus > Neoceratodus forsteri. The sequence continues at coordinate 274,846,397 of CM028138.1, read as the reverse complement.
AACTACCTGCTGCAAGAGCTGTTCTTTAAGCTCTACTGTTACGGTAAGTTCTTACATAACTGTACTATCTTACTTCAAGACACAGCTCGCAGCAGGTTACACCATAAGGACGGATTCCCAAGCAGTAAGGGTGTAGAGTACCCTTTTCGGGAGGAGGATAAGAGTGATCCCATAGTGGACCATTTAGGACAAGAGCCCCTGAGGGACTGCTAGGCCAAAGCCTGCTCTACGCCTAGAGGCGATGTCCAAGCTGTAGTGCCTAATGAAGGTATGCACTGTACTCCAAGTAGCAGCCGCACAAATGGCAGATGCAGAAACGTTCTTAAGCGCCAAAGGAGGTAGCCACCCCCTTGTAGCATGTCCTTTCACCGATCCTGGTAAAGGCTTATTGTGCTTCTGGTAACAGAATTAGATGCATTTAACCAGCTATTTGGAGAGTGTGTTTTGATGCAGGTGCTCCGTGCATCCTGTGTGCAAAAGGCAAACAGCAGGTCGGATTGATATGGTCCGGTTCTGGTCAAATAAAACCAGAGGATCCAATGCACATCTAGGGTGTGCAAAAGAGCTTCCCCTCGATTAGAGTGGTTAGGAAAATACACCGGGAAGGTCAATGTCCTGGTTGAGAGTTAAGGCTGAGACCACCTTGGGAAGAAACTTAGGATTTGTCCTCAAGGACACCCAGTCCTTATGAAAAGCCAAATAAGGCTCTACATATGCACGCTTGCTCTGAAATTCTCCTTGCTGAGGGTAACAGCAACTAAAAATAGCGTCTTCCAAGAGAGTAGATGTAGCTCACAGTCCATGGCTGGTTCAAAAGGAGGCAGCATAAACTGCTCTAGGACAAAAAGAAGATCCCAAGGAGGAATCTGGTCCTTTACAGGGGGGCCTCAAATGAAGGATGCCACACAAAAAGGCATGGGAAGCCTCTAGCTGTCCGTGACCTCTGACCTACCAGAGAATGGTATGCCGAGATGACACAGAGGTGTACCTTTATGTAGGAATATGCTAGATCTGCATCATAAAGGGATAAGAGGTAGTCCAGGAGTGACTTCTCAGGACAGTAAAGTGGATCGAATCCGTGAGCCTGGGCCCAAAGACAAAACCTCCGCCATTTCATGGCATAGGTGGCATGAGTAGTTTCCTAGCCGCTACCAGTATGTAAGCCACTCCCTGTGAAACTCCATGTCTAAGGACTGCTACGTCCTTAGAAGCCAAGCGTGCAGGTTCAATAACCTGAGGTTTGGGTGAACCAAGGAGCCGGCTTCCTGGGACAGCAAGTGTAAGCGGACTGGCAAAGGAGGGTCCTGGGCTGGCGGGAACCAAACTGTCTGGGCCAAAAGGGTGCCACCAAGATCATGGACTTGCCCTCCGAGTGGAGTTTTAGAAGAACCCTCTATCAAAGGGAAGGGCAGAAAAATGTACAGGAACCTGCCCGTCCAAGAAAGGGACAATGAGTCTCACTAGAAAACACCAGGCCCTGGATCTAGTGAGCAGAAACTGGGCAATTCTGCATTGTATGGAGACACGAATAGGTATGTCTGGCATCTCCCATCTGCGGAACAGGTCCTCTGCTACCTCCTGCAGCAGTTCCCATTCGTGAGCCCTGGCCTGTGACTGGCTCAGGTGATCTGCTGCATGGTGTCGTCTACACTGGGAACATGCACTGCAGTAATTTCAGTGCAGTGCTGTAATACCCAATCCCACACACTCTGCCTCTCTGCAAAGTGGGTAGAAGTGAGTGCCTCCTTGCTTGCTGATGTAATACACGACCGAGGTGTCTGTATTAACAGATGACCTGGTGGAATCTCCGACTGTAAAGCATGTAAGGCATAAAGGACTGCCCTCATCTCCAAAATACTGATTTGGAGGAAGACTTCCAGGGTCGACCAAGATCCCTGGGTCCTGATCCCATCCAAGTGAGCTCCCCAACCAGACCCCAAAGCGTCCGTGGTGAGTCAGAATTTGAGCAGGTGCGAAGAAGGGGACTCCCTTGGAAAGGTGCTCCGGGATGAGCCAACATTGCCAGTCCTGGATGACTGCTTTTGTGATCCAGACGGGCTGATCCAAGTGATCCTGTCTCTGGTCCCACTGAGCTCTGAGCATCCACTGAGTAACCTTCATACGGAGACGAGCCAGGGGAACTGTGGTGGCGGCAGACTCCATGTGACCGAGCAGGCAAAGCATAGACCTCGCGGGAACCAGCCTCTTCACCATGATGTCCCGTATGAGGGATCTGATGCATTCTGCCCCTTCTTTGGGCAGGAAAGCTTTTGCTCAGCAAGTGTCCAGAACCACGCCGATGAACTGCAATCTTTGTGAGGGTATGAGGAACGACTTCTGATTGATAGTGATGCCCAGAGACCCGAAAAGGGAACTGGTGTCCTGAACTGCTGTCACCAGGGCCTCTTGAGAGGAGGCCATGAGAAGCCAGTCATCCAGATACAGGAATACATAGTGGCCCTGTCTTGAGGGCCGCTGCCACAACAGCCAAGCGTTTGGTGAATATGCGAGGTGCCGACGACAGACCGAATGAAGTGCTCGGAACCGATAATGGCATCCTAAGAACTCTAAGCGCAGGAACTTCTGGTGCGCCCAAGTGATAGGGAGATGGAGATGGAGATATGCATCCTGCATGTCCAGTGACGCTAACCATATGCCTTGCTTGAGCATGGGGATGAGACCTGGAAGGGTGACCATGCGGAAGCATTTGTACAACACAAAAGTGTCGAGATTGCCGAGATCCAGGATCGGCACAGGTCCCCCATTTTCTTTCAAACCAGGAAAAAGTGGGAATAGTAACAGTCTCCTCTCTGGTTCTGTGGGACGATCTCGATGGCATCCCTGTCCAGGAGTGCCGAGAGCTCTGCTGGATGAGCAGGGGGCATGCTGACCCGAATAATGGGAGTGCAGAGGTGGACTTGGTGGGTGTCCGAGGAACTCTAGAGTGTGCCCTCGACCTACCAGCTGAAGAACCCACCGGTCAGAGGTTATCATCTGCCACCCAGACAGGTGGTAAGTGACATGACCCCCAACCCTCCCTTACCTGGGATCCAGAGGTGGGGCAGGGGCCGGGAAGGAGTCATGCTGTGGTGGTGTTGGCTGTGGCAGGCTGGGTCAATTCTGGATTTCTGACCCTGACCCTGGGAGTATTTGGGTTGGCTTTTCCAAATGTAATTGCCCCAGGGTTGCTGGCTGGAATGGGGTTATTTGTGTTGCCAGCCACAGAAATGGTTCTGGCCCCTGTGAAAGGAGCCAGACTTGGTTCTGTACATGGCTTGTACTGTCCTGACTGTCTTCCCAGCATCTTGTAATTTGGTGACTATTCTTTTGCAGTCCTCCCCGAACACCACCGAGCCGTTATACAGTACATCCAGAATGTTCTTCTGGTCGTTCGGGGTGAAACTGGAAACCCTCAGCCAGGAGTGTCTCCGGAGGCAAACACCTGCGGGGGCACCTTTGGCAGTCGAGTCTGCCAAGTCGCAAGCGGCTTGAAGGACTTGGGTCCCAACATCTGACCCCGTGCGAAGAAGATTCAGCAACTCCTCCTCCTTTTCGCCCTCCAGAAAGTCCTTTAACAGGTCTTGGCCCTGGTCCCACAGTGCTTTCTGAAACTGCACCATGTGCGTAAGATAGAGGGACCTGATGGAGCATGTAGCAGCTGTGTACATGTGCCTACCCAAGGAATACAGCTATTTAGATGCCTGGTCCAGTGGCTGGGCACCAAGATGCTGAGGCCTTTGTGAATGGTCATGGGAGGCCATAATAACCAAAGAATCGGCCATGGGCTGCTGGGCCAGATATGGGTCCTCCATGGGTGTCCTATAGAGGTGGTCTGCATTCTTGGGCACTGGGGCCCCACCTGGAGTACAGTGTACAGTTCTGGAAACCATACCTACGTAAGGACATAGACAAGGTAGAGAAGGTTCAGAGGAGGGCAACAAAGATGGTGCATGGATTGCATCACAAGTCCTATGAAGACAGGTTGAAGGAACCGAACATGTACTCCCTGGAGGAGAGGAGATATGATAGAGACATACAAGTATCTTACAGGGAGGAACAGGGTGCAGGAAAACACTATTTTTAAGCGAAAAAGATGTTCTAGGACTAGAGGGCATGGGATGAAGTTGGAGGGAGGACGATTCAGAGGAATCATGAGAAAGAATTTCTTCACAGAACGGGTGATGGACAAGTGGAACACCCTGCCAGAGGAAGTGGTGGGGGTTGAAACAATCACGGGATTTAAGAATGCATGGGATAGACAAAGGAATTCTGGAGGTCAGGGGTAAGGGGCAACAGACTTCTAGGAAAATAAACTGAACTTACAAGCTCAAATGGGCAGACTGGGTGGGCCACAGGCCCTTATCTGCCGACACTGTCTATGTATCTATGCTGGGGTGCAATAAGGACATTTCCATGTGGCTTTAGTATCGACAAAGAATGTATCCACCAATGGTGGGACCACCACAGGCTTGGGGTCTTTCTGCCTGAGGTACTTTGCCAGGTGCTGCCATTCTGGGTCCAAGTCCTCCATCTCCCACCCCATATTCTCTTGGATGTGTCTCATTATGTCAGAGAAAGAGGGATCGTCCAGTGGAGACCTAGGAAGGTCCTGTGGATCTGGAGATGGTAGACTAACCAGAGAAGGTGACCTCGAAGTGTCCAAGGAATCAGGACACGAGTAGTCTGTCGGAGTGGGGGGATCTCCGTCTGGGACTTTGGGACTGTGGTCACTAGGAGACCTTGAAGGAGTCCTGGAGAAACGTGCTCTTTGTCCCTGATCTCTCCTTTGATCTGCTCCTAGGAAGTAGGGTAGGTTCTCTGGGTTGAGGGAGGGTTTCATCTTCTCAGGTTCCTTGGGAGGAATTTCGGGGAGGCTTTGTGGGCACATCTTTTTTAATGGTGTCCCACCAGAAGGTGAAAAGCTCTAACCTCCTAAATAGAGGCCCGATGGGCCTGGCGTCGGTGACTGCCAGTCTTCTGGCTCAAGCATTGGCAGCTGGGCCACAGTCAGGTCAGGCATCTGTTCCTGGGGCAACCAGACATCCTCGATATCTGGTTGTCCGTAACGTGGGCTCCGACATCCTCCTCAGATGACTCCTGGTGACCGGTGTCTGTGGGCAGAGGCGGGGTGGCGTCTGGTCTTTCTACCATTTTGCAGGTGTCCGGTCTGATGCCCGCTTGGTATCAGAGGTCCGCTTAAGGGATGTCAGTTCAGATGTTTTCCTTGGAGGGGCTTCCAATCCCCTCAGAGGTTGGGAGACAGAGCATTTGGTCTGTGTCCCATCAGTCTGACGTGTCGGCACCCAATTTTGGTGCAGACTTATGCTTTTGCCAGTCCGAAGCCTCGGGCCTGGTGGACGAACCAGATGACCGGCTATCCTTATACTTGGTCTTAAGTGGCTGGAGGTAGACCGAGCTGGAACCCCCAGAAGCCCATACCTTTATTGGAGGGGGCAGAGACTGAGCCCAGGAGGGAGATCTCTACAACCGGGTGGAGCTGAAGCTGGCCCAGGAGGCAGAGGCCAGACTCTGGGATCTAACCCTATCCCTGTCCTGGTGCTTCTCTTGATGTTTCCCCGACTTATGGGAAGATTCCCCTCTACAGGAAGGATCTTTTTCTATGGCTTTCAATTTTTCTTCCAGAAGAAACCCTTGGAGTGCTTTTTGGTGGCAGATCCTGGACCTGCTGTTAAACTGCTGGCAGATGGGGCAGGCCTTGGTGTCGTGATCTGGGCCTAGACACCGAACACAGGCAGAATGCCTGTCTTTGAAAATGATTTGCTTGCCGAAAGCGCCCTTCGAGGGGTGTCCTTCTGTAGGAGGAGTTGGGGGAAGTAGACATGTACTTATCTAATTTTTTTATCCAAAAAAAATAAAAGTTTGGCATCGTTCATCTGCTAGAAGTCCATGGAGCCTATGCTGACGGGTCGATGGCGGGAAAAGAACTGAGGGATGCTGGGGACCGCCCTTTTATGTGACATCGGACGTCAAGGTAGACGTTAGAGCAGTCCTCGCTGGGCTAAGTTAGCTAGAATTTTTCTAGTGGGTCCTGGTGCCTGCCGGCTTCAGTCCTTATGGTGTGACCTGCTGCAGCAGTAGTTTCTCAAAGCAAGATCTACTGTTATGGTAAGTTCTTACATAACTGTACCATCTTAGAGAGGGTTCCTGCAGTAGGTCATCACATACAGGACTGAATCCCAAACAGTCACTCTAAGAGAAACCGAGAAAGACATGGGAGGAGGAGCAACTGAAAGGCCTGTCCTGTTCTGTTCAAAGACAGTAGGCCCTGCAGGATAGCGAGGCCAAACCCAGCCCAACACCTAGAAGCAATGTCCAGACTGTAATGCTGCGTTAAGGTAAGGACTGAACTCCAGGTTGCTGCTGCACAAATCTCTGCTGCAGAAACATTTCTTAGAAATGCTGTAGAGGTAGCCATGCCTCTGGTAGAGAGACTTCTGATCTCCCCCAGAAGAGGTTTGTTGTACTTTTGGTAACAGAAGCAGATGCAGTTAGCGAGCCTCTTAGATAGGCACTGCTTAGATACTGCCAAATCCAAGGATTTGGGGGCAAAGGAGACAGAAAGCTGATCAGACTTTCTGGATTCTTTGGTTCGGTGGACATAACACCTCAAGATCCTATGCACGTCCAATGCGTAAAGGACAGCCTCCCCACTGTTTGAGTGAACAGGATAACAGACTGGGAGTTCAACAGTCTGGTTCAAGGAGAACTCAGAAACCACCTTGGGAAGAAACTTCAGATTTGTACGCAGGACCGCCCAGTCCTTGTGAAAAATCAAACAAGGATCCTTATGAATCAGAGCCTGAAGCTTGGAAATTCTACAAGCAGAAGAAACCGCAACAAAAAATAGTGCCTTCCAAGACAGTGCATGTCACAGCTCTATCACTGGTTCAAAAAAAGAAGGCGTGAGCTTCAACAACACAAAATTCAAGTCCAAAGGTGGGGTGGGATTAGAGATGGGGGGGTTTAAGATGGAGGATCCCTTTTAAAAATGTTTGAGACTTCCAACTGTGCCACGGGTTTCCTGTCCACTAACACATGGTTGGCTAAAATGGCCAACAAGTGGACCTTGAGAGTAGTAAGACAGGCCAGAGTAACACAGGTGTAATAGATATTCCATTATCTGTGGAGCTGTGCAAGTAATGGGGTCCCATCCTTTAGACACCACCCAGATGGAAAAATGCTTCCATTTCATCGCATACGTGGACCTGGTGGGGGGTTTCCTAGCTTCCACCAGGACCCGAGCACCCTTCCGGAAGACCCGAAGCGAGACCGAATTATGTCTGAAGGAGCCATGCATGAAGATACAGTGTCCCGAGTCCCAGATGTACTAGCCTGCCTTGATCCTGGTTCAACAGACTGTTAGAGGAGGAGGGAAACGGGGGGGGGGGGGGTCCACAACAAACTGCTGCATTAGCAGAAATCAAATTTGTCTCAGCTAGAGGGGAGCTATAAGGATCATCTGGGCTCCTTCTGCCCGAAGCTTGAAAAGTACGCTCTGCAGAATGGGAAAGGGAGGGAAGGTGTACAAGAACTTCCCTGTCCAACATAGACAACGTGTCATGCCAGAAAGCACCAGGCTCTGGAATGAGCGAGCAAAAACTGGGACTTTTTCATTGGATGGGGAGGCAAACAGATCTATTTCTGGATGACCCCACTTCAGAAAGAAAATCTGCTACTTCCTGACTTTGTTCCCATTCGTGAGTGAGACAACGTCTGACTGAGGCTGTCCGCCAGGACACTGGACGTCTGGGACGAGCACGGCTGAAACACAGGTCGTGCTGGACTACCCAGTTCCACACCCGCATCGCCTCCCTGCACAGGGGTTACGATCGGGTGCTTTCCTGCTTGTTGATGTACCCGACTACTGACCTGTTGTCTGTCTGGACCAGCAGTGTTCCTCTCAAAACGATGGACTGAAAAGCCTGAAGGGCATAAAGAACTGCTCTCATCTCCAGGATGTTTATATGGAGAGACATCTCCAACTGGGACCACAAACCCAGAGTTCGATGGTCCCCCAGGTGAGCTCCCCAGCCCAGACAGGAGGATTCTGTGGTGAGGGTCCAAAGAGGTGGGAAACTTCGGAAAGGAAGTCCCCAAAACAGGTTCAGAGAGTCTTGCCACCAAAGGAGATCCCTTTTGAACACACTGGAGAGGGTAGGGTGGTCCAAGTCGTCTGAGCGCCGATCCCACTGGACGTGCAACATCCACTAGGTAATCCTCATATGCAACCTGGCTAAGGGAACCATACAGATGGAGGCTGCCATCAGGCCCAAAAGGTGTAACAATGCCCTGGAAGGAAGAAATCTGGGAGAGACAACTAGGTTAACCAGTTCCCGAAGAGCCTCTGCCCCATCCGGGAGTAGGAAGGCTCTGCACTGGACCATGTCCAAGACCGCTCAGATGAACTGCAGTCTCCGGAGGGGGTCAGGAACAACTTGGGGAGGTTTACAGTGATCCCCCATTGTGAAAAAAGGGTCCAGAGTGAACAAAAGGGATTCCAGAAGTCTGTCCCTGGATGGGGCTATCAAGAGCCATTGTCCAGGTAGGGGGAACACCGCTATACCCCGATGGTGTAAGGCTGCTGCCACCACCACTAGGAAATTTGAGAAGACCCTGGGTGCCAAGGAGAGACCAAAGGGGGAGTACAGTAAACTGGAAGTGCTCCCCCTGGAAACAAAACAGCCGAAACTGGCGGTGGCCCATGAAGACCGAAATACGCAGGTAGGCATCCTGCATATCCAGTGCGTAGAGCCAACGGTCCTTCTGCAGAAGGGGCAGAAGGCCCTGCAGTCATCATGTGGAATCTTCTGTATACAACAAAAGGGTTCAGACTGCTGAGGTCCAGGATGGGTCTGAGGCCGCCTGTCTTTTTCAGGACCAGGAAAAGTGGGAGTTAAAACCCCTTTCTTGTCTGGGATGGAGGAACTGGTTCTATGGCCACTTTCCATCTCAGAGCCCAGATTTCTTACTCGACCAGAGAGGCCTGGTGCAGGGAGTAATGCAAGTGACCCGCTGGAGCATCTGGAGGAGACTCCAGAAAGTGCCCTTTTGATACGAGCTGCAGGACCCATGCATCAGAAGTGATGCCCTTCCACTCCTGCACGTGGAGGGTGAATTTGCCTCCCACTGGCTCCACATCTAGAGGTGGAGGAGAGTGAGGGTGGAGCGAGTCAGGAAACTGAGGGGCGAGAGGGTAGGGATCCTCCTGCTGCTCTTTGGGACTTTGCAGCTGGGGGAAGAGTCAAAAGATGAACCCGTGGCACACCTCTTGGTTTGCCTTTTTTGGAGGCGGGTTGCTTCCCTTGGTGCCTAAAACTGGCACTGAAAGAGCTGCTCGTTTTGAAAGCCTATTCGATACAGAGATCTGACAGATCCAAGGGCCTGGCCGCTGTCCTGGAGGCCTGAAATAATATCCTTTGTCTCTCCCCGAACAGGATGGATCCTCGGAAGGGGGCATCCTGGACTGCTGCTTTGACATCTGCAGAGAGCTCAGAGATCCGCAACCAGGCATGTCTCCCGAGGCATACCGCAGCGGCAGAGGAGCAGGCCACCATATCCATGGAGCCGTAGGTGACCCCAAGCACATGCTCGCAAGAAATTTGACAGGCAAAGCTCTTTTGCAAGCTCCTCTTTGAGCTCAGAGTCCCCCACAGCCATGATGTGGGCTTCAAGTTTGGTCATGGTGGCTTTCTGGAAAGATACCATGTGCGCCAGTTTAAGGAATAGAGGGCGCATGTGATGGAAGAGTACATCTTCCCAAATTGAACCAATTGCCTGGATTCCTTACAGTGGGGGTGTGTGCTCATGTGCTTCGGGGTAGCCAAGCGGTCATGAGCAGCGGCTATGATGGAATCCGCTTTTGGATGGGAATCCAGGAAGACGACGCCCTCTGGCAAATGATCGATCCAGTCCGCCTTCTTGGGATGGCTGGGATAGAGTGTGGTAACTGCCATATAGTGGTAGTTAGATCATGAGGAGCTGTCTAAGGAGAGACCGGAATGGGAGAGACAGCCTTTAAGTCTAAATGTTCGGCTAAACGCTTCTTTGGGTCCTGCTCCTCTGTGTTCCAACCATTAGAATGTTGGATTACACGGAGAAGCTCACTGAAGGAGGGATCCTCCAGGGGAGATTTGGGTGATTCTTTGCCCTTGGGAGGGGAAGACAACTCATCTGAGGAAGACTCAGATGTATCGTGGTCGGGAGTCAGGAGGATCCTCCCCCTCTGGTGTCCCAAAGTCAGGAAAGGGGATCTCCAGAGGAGTGGTGCCAGAAATGTGCCCTGTGGAGTGCTGGGAACTGGCAGGTGATGAACGGGGAGGCACAATTACTGGACTCTGGTCTGCGTTCCAAGTCGGAAACCAGTTGAGATCTGGCATCCTTCCACCAGAACTGGATTAATGACTGGAAGCCCTGCTGAGGAGGTGGAGGAGGAGATGGGTTGGGCAGAGGCAGATAAAAATGCGTACCCTAACCCAGGTATTGGTGAGAAGCATACCCTTGGTAATAGGGGTAACCTGGACTTTGGTATCCAAGGTAATAAGCCTAGGAGAAGGAGCCCATCACTGGACCCGATGATGGAAAAACAGGCGCTTAGTGCCCGGAAAACTGAAGGAAACCAGGCATAGGGTCTTGCCCCAATGGTCTGAGGACCAGAGAAGACACCAGGATAGTAGACATCAGGATAGCGGTCATCTGGGGGGGGTGCAACAAAAGAGTATACGTCAGAACAGAAGACGTCTGGGTATCAGATGTCAGGCCAGGCATAGTCAGGCCCTGCATCAGGGGTTGAAAAGGATCTGATGGAGGGAGGTGACGGAAAGTATCCAGCGGAGCCCCTTGTGTCAGGAAGGGGGCAGCCGACGTGAGGAGCCCAGACGTCTGGGTAAAGGTTGGACCTGGTCTCTGAGATGCAGCACTAGGAGCCCTTGAGAACAAGGGATCCGGTGCTGGAAGCTTTGGGATGGCATCCCGAGAAGGGACCTGGGGAACCACCACTGGAGTGGGCAAGGAAAGAACCACTTCCAGAGGTCCCTCTTCCTCCTCTGTCCCAGGCGTAGGATCTGGGATAGGAAGTTCCACTGGGGGAGGCGGAGAGGAAAACTCCCATCCAGGAGGATCCTGGAGTGGGGCTAACAGAGGCCAGCATGCTCGATCGGGCATCGGGAGTATCGGTGTCAGCCTCCGAAGGGTGAGCTGTGTCCAAGCGGTCACCCAGAGGCTTTGCTGACCGGACGAAAGAGGGATTGAGCGGAGGAGGGGGAGGACCCGAGACCAGCTTATTGGTCAATGTTAGGGGGGCTTCCGGATGTTTCTGTAATGAGTCCACTTAACCGGGCAGAAGCAGGAGGAGCCGGGGTATGACTTACCGGCAGAAATAGGAAGGAAGATGGCAGAAGCACTAGAGGTCGTCCCTGAAGCTGCCTGGGTTACCACCAGGGTGGGTGATGGGGAAAGAGCCTTGCTGGTCGAAGGCTTACTAGAGGAGGGTCGGTCCCAGTCCTCTAGACGCTCCTGTTCCTTGTGCCTCTCTGTCTTTTCTTCTGCCTTGACTCAGAAGGGGAAGAAGTTCTGTCCTGAAGTTTCTGAAATCTCCTTCTCAAGGGTAGCCATTCTGGTCTTCAGGAGATGGGGCTCCAGAGCCTGCTGTCATTGTTTGCCAGTGGCCTGGTTAAAGGGCTTGCAGTCGGGACAGGCCACGGTATTGCGATTCAGGCCTAGGCAGAAGAGGCAGTGATGATGACCATCTTTGTGGGGAATCTGGGCTCCACACTTGTCACTTTGCCTTTGGAGTAGTAGGTGGAGAAGACAAACAGGCCAAAAACAGACTGGATTTGCAGAAAAACAAGAGAAAAGATTGTGATCAACTAAGCGTAGTTTACAGCGAGGTTCAGCGCAGGTAGACGGCGGGAAAGAAAGTACAGTTACGCAAGAACTTACCATAACAGTAGATCTTAGAGAACAGCTCTTGCATTAGGTTACACCATTAGGACTGAAGCAGTCAGGCGCCAGGACCCCATGGAAAAATTCTAGCTAGCAGTATTCAGCAGGGGACCAACCCGACGTCGGCCCCTCCCCAACGTCAGGCATCACATAAAAGGGGGTGGTCCCCCAGCATCCCCAGTTCTCCCGCCGGAGACTCCCAGCTCAAGTGTGACATCTGAAGGTGAGACAGAGGATCCGCTTCCAAAGGAAGGTTAGAAAAAGGCATCAAAGGACGCTGCAGCCTAAAAACTAGGTCAGAAGACAACCTCCAGAGGGGAAGGTGGGAGGGAAACTACCTGCTGCAAGAGCTGTTCTCGAAGATCTACTGTTATGGTAAGTTCTTAACTGTACTATCTTACTTCAAGAAACAACTCTTGTAGCAGGTTACACCATTAGAACAGAGTCCCAAGCAGTAAGGGAACAATTTGCTACCGGAAGGAGGGTAGGAGAGATGACTCAGACTTCAGGACAAGAGTCCTTGAAGGACTGCCAAGCCGAATCCAGCTCTATGCCTAGAGGCAATGTCCAAACTGTAGTGTCTGATGAAAGTGTGCACAGTGCTCCAAGTCGCTGCTGCACAGATGGCTGAAGGAGACATTTTTGAGCGCAGCGAAAGAGGTAGCCACCCCCCTAGTAGAATGACCCACCGGTCCCGGTAAGGGTTTATTGCGCTTCTGATAACAGAACATAATGCACTTGACCAACCATCTGGAAAGCGACTGTTTTGAAACAGGAGCACCGAGCACCCACTGTGCATAGGAAACAAAAAGCTGGTCCGACTTATGATGGGCTTTGGTTTTGGTCAGATAATATCAGAGACATCTATGCATATCTAGAGTGTGCAACAGGGCCTCCCCCCGTTACCGTAAGTTGGGTAATACACTGGTAGGTCTATATCCTGGTTGAGTGCGACCGCCGAGACCACTTTGGGAAGGAACTTAGGATTTGTTCTTAAGGACACGCTGTTCTTGTGAAAAACCAAATAAAGATCCTTGCACATGAGTGCATGAAGCTCAGAAACTCTTCTGGCAGAAGTAACAGCAACTAAAAGGAGTCTTTCAAGCAAGGAGATGCGGCTCGCAATCCGCGGCTGGTTCAAATGGAGGTAGGGTAAGTTGCTCTAAAACAAAAGGGAGATCCCAAGGTGGAACTGGGTCTCTGATAGAAGTCTCAGGTGCAGGATGCCATGCAAAAAAATTGCGTGAAGCCTCTAGTTGAGCTAGAGAGCTATGACCCATTGGTGAATGATATGCCGAAATGGCACACAGGTGAACCTTAATGGATGAGGCAGATGGAGCAGGCCTGAGTGTCGTGTTCCAGGCCCAGGAACATCACGCAAGCCGAATGATGGTCGGCGAAGGGGATCTGCTTGCTGCAGGTGCACTTTGAAGGGTGTCCTTCGAGAGAAGGAGTTGGAGAAGTAGACATTGATTTATGATTATTCTGTAAAGCTTTCGCACATTGTACCGTTGATTCAGGCGTCCGTGAGGTTGATGCTGGTGAGCGGACAGTGGGAAGAGAACTGGGGATGCTGGGGGACCGCCCCCTTTTATGTGATGCCTGACCAGGAGGGGCCGTCGGGGGCAGTCCCCCGCTGGATACTCCTAGCTAGAATTTTTCCATGGGGTCCTGGCACCTGCCAGCATTAGTCCTAATGGTGTAACCTGCTGCAAGAGCAGTTTCTCGAAGTAATATCTGGAAGGCAGGTGTGGGGACAGACCACTATAAGGTCATGCTGACGTCCGTCATGTGACTTTGGGTGGGAGGTGCCACTCCAGACATTGCTGGACAAGTTTGCCATGCGGTCCCGATGCCAGGGGGCGCAGTCCTATATGTGATGACCTACTGCAGGAACCCTCTCCAAGTAAGATCCATGTGTTCTGCTCCAGAGATGGTATGATCTGAGACAGTGACCATCCTGAAAGTGTGCGGATGAAGAAATTTGTCCAGGTCATTCAGATCAGAGATGGGGCACCAGGAAGTACCTGGAGACAAACTCTGGGTTCACTGGAGGGTCCAGATTGGAGCTACTACCTCGTTCTGGAGGAGCTGGGCAATGTCTTCTAAGGGCTGACAGAATGTCAGCAGACACCATAGCCTTGGCATGGCAAGTAAACCTCAAACTTTATAGTCAGACCCTAATCAACCATCTCAAGGACTCACCTGTCCGTGGGGACAGCGGACCAGGCAGAAAAAGTGGAAGAGCTGGTCTCTCCCCCCCAATGGGAGGCACCCCCATCCCGTCACAGAGCAGGCTTGAAGCAAGAGGAAGGACCGGCTGAAGAACCAGTGGGGCCGTTACCTCCAGGCTTTCACATTACTGAAGCAACAGACTTTGGCAGAGGATGCCAATCCTGGGCATGTTGCCCAGCCAGAGGCTGGGTTGGCTTGGCCGCAGGGCAGAGTGGGGTGGGCCGAAAGGGCTTTTTCTTAGGAGACTTGGAGCCCTTGGGGTCCATCTGGATGGAAATCACCAAGTCCAAAGTGAAACTGGACTTCTTAATACAAGGTGCCCTTCAACTCCTGGCCCGAACAAGTTGGTGCCCAGAAAGGGGACATCCCAACTTATGCTGGGTAGCCACCATAAAGGTAAAGAACCTCAGCCAAGCCCTGCAGTGCATGGCAACAGTGGCCACCACGGACAGAGCCCAGGACTCGCCAATGTCCACAGCTGACTGGGGCTGCTACTTAGCCACAGTTTGGCCCTAATTCCAGACCTGCTTGACTGTAGTTTGTCAGTCGGCCGAGAGCTGGGGAGGCACTGCATCGCGAGTGCCCAAGAGGGTATGGGCAAAGTGGGCCATCAAAAGGGCTGAACTCGCCTGCCGAAGGTAGAAAGAGGCAGCACAGACCTTTTGGGAACCACGTGATCCAATTTCTTGGATTCCTTGTTGGGAGGTTTATCCAGGTCCCAGACATTGCTGGGATGCCAGAAAACAGTCTGCCACCAGACCCTCAGCTGAGGGGTGCTTGGTGAATCTAGAGAGGGAACCAGTAGGGACCACATACTTGTGGGTCTTCCAAGCCAATGGCACAAGGCAAGAGATTGGATGCTGCCAAAGCTCCAGAGAGGGGTCAAGAATTGCCATAGTAGGTCCATTGGCGCTGAGGGCTGAGGCACTGGATGCCACACTGGCACCCTGGGTTTGGGAATGTACTCAGGTCATAAGGGGTCAGCATGGGAGGGAAGGTATTAAGCGTCCAGAGGACTGCTCTCCCCTCCCACTCACCAGCAGCCCCCGATGGAGGTCAGGAGCCCTGCATGAATGTTGCCGATACTGAGGTGGAGCAGTGGTGGACATCAGCATGTAGGTGCTTGGACATCATTGCACATCTGCGCTTTGAGGGTGCAACACCACAGAAAACCTCCCAGTGGATCAAAAGGAAGTGAAGGAGACCCCGGGGACCAATGCCCACATCCTGCTGCTGGATCAACCCTTCACCGGATCTCCCGGCTCCCTAACTGGCCCAAGGACCGTCCCTCTAATTTCAGATAGGCTGCCAGGCAGGTGAGGCAGGCCCTCCACCGGGGGTGATGCGGGGACTGGACAAGTCCATGGGACTGGGTGGGAGATTGGCAGGAGGGAAGCTTCGGGCTGGGAGTAGAGGCAGAAATCATGTGGGTACTCTGGAGAGATGCCCTGGCCCTACCAAAACATAAATGGGCTTTGTGGGGGGAAGGAAATGGCGTCAGGGACCAGGAAGGCTTCCCCAGGAGAGTCACTCCAGTCGAGAATCTTGGTAAGTGGGTATTTAGCTAGTTTCTAGACAGGCTCCATCTGGAGACC
This sequence comes from Neoceratodus forsteri, assembly GCA_016271365.2. Lineage (NCBI taxonomy): Eukaryota > Metazoa > Chordata > Ceratodontiformes > Ceratodontidae > Neoceratodus > Neoceratodus forsteri. The sequence goes on along the minus strand of CM028138.1, from coordinate 274,830,606 downwards.
CGTAGACTCAGAAGTCAGAGAAGACCCAAGAAGGAGGCCCCATCAACAAATCCTCAGCTCACTGTGTCCAGTGGATGGGAGTGTAAGGAGAAGCCCTCCGACTCAGAGGTTTCACTAAAAAGTGGTCAACCACCAGTCTCTGCTGACCCAATGGGGTAGGTTAGGAGTCAAGGTGACAGACAGCCACCCCAGAGAAGCCCGGGGGCAATACAGACGTCCTTCAGTGGAGGACCCACTGGTTGCAGTTTGGGAGGCGGCTATACCACGATCAGTGGAGAAGCTGGAACAGGCAAAGAAGGGTCCAACTGAGCTGGAGTAAGTTGAGGCCTGGATGGCAGGAGCCATGTGGAGGTAGGAGTGGGAGCAGGAAACTGCATGACCCTAGAGAACATAAGATGGTGCTGCATAAGTTCCTCAGTGTTTATGCATTTTGCGCTGAAGCCTCTGCTCAGAGGAGAAGGAGTAATGGCGACGCCACTTGCCTGAGTGCAGAGAGCAGGAGTGCTGAAGCCAACGCGGGCTGCCCAACTTAGAACCTCTGGATCGGGACCCCAACCACTGGGGCCAAAGGTGGAATCTCAGAGGGAGCTAGTGAAAGCAGAGGATCTGCTGGGGTCGCCAGATTCTGAGGAGGAGAGACTGGATCAGTGTTCTGTTTCGACCCTCCCTGGTAAGCAACAGGCAGGACCAGAGTCCTAGATAGGGAGGTACCTGCCTCACCTGGCGACAATGGGTTGACTGGCTCAAAAAAATATCTAGATAGGTTAGACAGGCAGCTCGACAAACTGGCCCGACGGGGAGACCATGGAGTCAGCGGCAAGGGCCGAAGGATTGACCAGTCGAAACCTCTGTAGAAACGCAGGAATCAGAGGCCCGAGAGCACTAGCGATCCCACAATTGACAAGACTTTTTCTTAGTCTTTTTTGGACTTTGATTCTGTGCCCAAAGGGGCCCTGCCCAAAGGTAGGAAGGGCCTGGCACAAATCCCAGAAAGTCCCAGAAAAGGAGGCACCCAGGGGAAGCAGCAAAAAGGCCGAAGCATGTTCTGTGGCCTGAGCCACAGCTTCTTCAAATGCTGCCAATTGTTCAGCAGACCCCACAGCCACTGAGACTGCCAGACAGGCATCTTTGGATTTAACAGGAGGATCCCATTCATCCGGCAGCCGCAGCCACAGCCACAGAAGTTATGCATGCCGGTCTTCTAACGAAGGATGCAAAGTGCGACACATGCCTGGGGATCGTGTTCATGACCAAGGCAGTAGACGCATGTGGTGTGCGGGTCTGTCTGGGACATCATCTGCCTGCATGAGCATTTTTTAAGTCCCAGTGCAGACTTCAAAGTCAGCTATTACGGAGGAGAAAGGAATAGCCTGAAAACTGAAAAATTCACAAAGCCAACTGTTTTAGAAAGCAAAGGGCCTAATCCGCATGAGAGTGGGAAGGAGGGAACCTTCCAGTGGAAAGGAAGATCTGGTGTCACAGGACAGTGATGAGGTAATTGCCACGTGGGTGGGAGGAGCCAGCTCGAGGACTTTCAAGCTAGCTTTAAAGAGGAAAGGGCAGTGCCAGAAGTGTGGATAAGTACACCATATCCACATCCCTAGAATATGGTGTAGACAAGGCTAGGCTCGATGAGAGGCCAGACTCAGAGTTATGGGCCTGTGATTGTACTCATGCAGGAACCAGTAACCAAAGAGTTCCAAGCAAAGGAGCAGAAAAAGCAGCCACCGATGCACACAGCACAATATGAAGGGCCCAAAGACTTAAGTCCATAAAGCACTGACAACAGCAATGGTGGAGGCAGAAAATATGTCAAGACCTGACAATGCCAAGGCAGGCATCAGGCTCTGTAGCAATATAGGAGAACTGGGCCTGAAGTCCCTGCAATGCCACAACCAACCAATATTGATATGGGACATCGATTTGGCAGTGCCAGACTACAACAGAGCAGGCAGACAGCCTAGCGACTGTAGACTAGACATGCCTAGGACCTACTTTATTAGCATAGCATTCACGTTACACTACTTGATTAAATCGCCCATTCCTTTACTTTTTATTAGTTTGAGTTAGGGGGGCTTCCCCAACCTCTTTTAAAAAGCCCAAGAGGGGTGTGGGCCCAACTCAAATAAACTGTCAAAACCAAAATTACCAGCTGACATAGTACTTGGCCCATCGCCCATTCGTTACTATTAGTTTGAGTTGGCGGTACCCTCCCTCCACACCCTTTTAAAAAAAAAATAGAGAGGGTGTGGAAGCAAAGCCCCCCAACTCGAACTAAAAGTAACAGAATGGAAGCACATGACCAAAACAGCACTGGATTCAGGAAGCTTTTACAGCAAGCTTCCTACCAGTGTCAGATAATCTACACTATCGCCAACAGCCTTAGGACAGAACCCATGCTGGAAGTAAAAGCCAACCAGAAGCCTGAACAATGTTCAGAATGGGAAGACAGTCAATGACAGTTGCAAGCCGCAAGACCCAGTTTGCGATAACCACAACAGATGCAGAGTATGAATTACTATTAACAGCAAGGACGTGTCACAATAACAGAAGCAGTGCTGACAAGGCAATGCCAACAACAGATGCTGCAAAAGAAAGCATCAGGACCATAACAGACTCGAGTGAAAGCCAGCTACAGACTGTTGTCATGACAACTGCCAATGTTTGCTGTGGAGCAGGTGATGAAAGCGTTGATGGCAAACAAGGCACGAGCCACTGAATGAACTCCGAACAGAACCAAAACTGCAGCAGGAGCAGCAATAAGGTGAAGACCCGTGAGCAGAAAACCGCAGTCATGCATTAGGGCAGTAGCAATGCCAATACCAAGAAAGAGGATATCAAAACATAGCAGCCATCTCTAGAGTAGAACAGAGACCACTTAAGCAGGAGTGTCAAGGAGGCTAAACTGCAGGCACGTACAAGGACCCGAGCCTGTGTCAGCAACAAATCTAGGATCGAGCGGTTGGTGTAGAGCAGACTAATATGGCAAAGATGACGATTAATGGAGTAAAATGGAGAATGGTGCCAAAAACAGCAGCAGGAGCAGTGAGATGTAGCCTTGGGGATTTAACTGAGCAGGAAGCAACAGGCCTGTATGAGGACAAGAGACAGCAAACAATAGACCTTATCATCACAGTAGCATGAACAAAGCCAATCACAAGAATGTTGACAGCAGCCGGCCAGATGGCGCCAAGGATTGAGGCGCTGGATGCCACACCTCATGCCACACTGGCGACCCGGGTTCAGGAAGAGACTGGGGTCAGCAGGGACTGGAGAGAATCTAGCATCCAGAGGACAGCTCTCCTCTCCTGGGGGAGGGTGGGTTGCGACTCCTGCTGCACTTGCAGCTCCCAGTGGAGGCTGGGAGCAGCGCATCAAGCTGGAGTCTCGCTGAGGGGACTGAGGCAGTGGCGGACTTCCTGAGGGCGAGAGCGGGAGTGTGTCCGCTGTGCACTTAATGTCATTGTACATCCACGCCTCCAGGAATCAAAGAAAATGGACCCTGGCACCTGGAAAAGCGAAAGTAGATCCAGTGGTCGGCCCCCACGTTCTCAGCCAGATCTGTCTCCAGTTGGTCGCCATGTCTCCTCCACTCCCCGGCCGTCCTAGCTTCGAGTGCTGGAGGAGATAGGACGGTCCCACCCTGAGAGACTCAGAGCCAGGAGGTGGGGTGGTCAGTGGCAGTGATAGGATGCACTTCTGGGAGCGGCGACCAGACTGGGGAGGGTCTCAGGCTGGGCAGGATACGGCCATACCGAGAGACCTCACTGGAGAGAGGTCTATGGGGCCAATGAAGCAGCACAAATAAGAGTTTAAAAATAATGTTGACAGCAAAGAAATGGCAGCAGTCTCTGGAATAAAATGGAGAACAAAGCCAAAACTGCATCAGCAACATTAAATAGGCAAAGCTTGATGACAAAGAGCAAAGAGGAAGCTTCAGATTTATATATAAAAAAGCCAGTACCAGCAACCAACCATGGTGTCACAAAAACAGTCAGAGACAGGCAGACAATTAAAATTGAAATTCTTGTCAACATCAGTGTTTCTCAGGCAGACAAAGCAGCCTGAACAGGGTCCCAGGAAAAGGGGGGGGGGGAGAAAGAGAGACACCCAACAGCACTCAGAAGATGGCACATTCAGCAAAGAATGGTGCTGCTCTGAGGCAGCAGTGCTCAACAATGGGAAGCCAACAAGGCCAGGACAATGAAGCAGAGACCAGGAGCAGGAGGAAGGCCATTACCGATTTCTTCATCTCCAAGGGTGAGCAATGGTAAAAGCCACTGTAAACACCAACCATGGAAAGCATTCAGCAAGCTGCACCAGAAGAGAACATTTTTTGCTTCCTCCACTACTGCCTCAACATGTAGTACAAAGAGTCAATAAAATAAATCTTAATTGCTAAAGTTCTTCTGATTTAACAGTCCAATGTGAAGTGGACGTTAGGATAAAAGGAGGTATGGGGCCGCCCAGCTTACACAGGCGCTGCAGACCAGTCATTGAGGGCTTCTCCGACAAGGCAAACGCTTTCCACTGGTCACGACGCTGATGGTTTACAGTTCAGTGTGTGGCTCTATGAAGGAAGATGTCCTCGAAGATAGGATCATTATAAAATAACCCCTAAATTTAATCTTTTAAAAACTTGTTTTTCCTCAAATAATCCAATTTTAAATACAAAAAAACCCCAATGAATCCTGAAATGGCACAGATGTTTGCCCAACAATCCTAGGCGGTAAACTAGAATACCCTATCTGGTACTGTCCCTGTGATGAACATCAAAATACCTTTGTATTTGGTTATAACCACTGAACATTCTGAAGTTAAGTGGAACATGAAAATTATAAACCAGTATCTCATCCTTTACAAGTGGGCAGTAATGCAGCAGGGTGTGCATTATATGGGAAAAACCCACAGCAGCGTGTGCTACGGCATAAGGCTTCAGGCAGAGTGCTCCTCAGCAAACACTGGTGGAGTTCTTGGATCTCCCAACAAATGCAGCACCTTGCAATGTGTTACTGCACTTATAAAATGGTACGGTTATTACACATTTTGGCTTACAAAAAAAATGCAGTATTGTTTGTACTCATGAAAATTCAAAAGCACAGCAGGTGACCTGGTCTGTCTAATCAGATCAGCATTTACAGCAGCCATCTTGTCAAAAAGTACAGTTATGCAAGAACTTACCATAACAGTAGATCTTCGAGAGGAGCTCTTGCAGCAGGCTATTACAATTAGGACTATGCCACGGGCACTAGGACCTTCCGGTGAAAACTTCTGCCAGCAATACCAGCGGGGACCGCCCCGTCGGTCAGGGTACAAGAGGGGGCAGACCCAGCTCCACCTCCGTTCTCCCGCCAAGACCCAGCAGAAGGCCTGACAAGAGAAGGAGGTAAAGCCTACCATGAAGAGAGTTGGAGAAGAAAGAAAATGGATCTGCACGCCTTGAGGGGGAAGGTGGGAGGGAAGTAGCGCCTGCTGCAAGGGCTCCTCTCGAAGATCTACTGTTACGGTAAGTTCTTATGTAACTGTACTATCTTACTTCGAGTGGGAGCTCTTGCAGCAGGCTATTACAATTAGGACAGAGTCTCAAGCAGTCCCACAGCAAGGAGGTAGCCGACCCCGGGAGGTGGAATATGCAGATTCCAGAGGCCTTAGGACAAAAGCCCTTATAAAACGGCTAGGCTGAAGCCAGCCCGGCATCTGGAGACGATATCCAAGCTGTAATGCTTGATAAAAGTATGCACAGAGTTCCAGGTTGCGGCCGCACAAATGTCCTGTATAGCGACATTTCGCAGGGTGGCGAAAGAAGCCGACACTCCTCCAGTGGAGTGACCCCTGACCGGGCCTGGCAGAGGTTTACTGTGATGCTCGTAGCAAAACAAAACACAGCGAACTATCCATTTAGAGATAGTTTGCTTGGACACCGGTTGACCCAAGCAATGTGGTGCAAAAGCCACAAATAGCTGCTCCGATTTACGGTGCTGAACCATCCTTTTGAGGTAAAACCTCAGAGTCCTGTGGACATCCAATGTGTGGAGGAGAGCCTCCCCTCTATTGGAAGGGGAAGGAAAATAAACAGGAAGATCAACCGACTGGCTGAGGGTCAATTCTGCGACCACTTTCAGAAGAAACTTAGGATTCGTTCTAAGGCAAACGCTTTCCCTGTGGAAAACCAAATAGGGCTCTTTACACATCAGAGCCTGAAGCTCAGAAACCCTTCGAGCTGAAGTAACAGCAACCAAAAAGCAAACCTTCCAAGAAAGGTAACGCAGCTCACAATCCGCTGCTGGCTCAAAAGGGGGGAGGGTAAGTTTCTCCAACACAAAAAGGAGGTCCCAGGGTGGGACAGGGTCCCGAATGGGAGGTCTCATATGTAGAATTCCCCTAATAAAGGTGTGGGCCACATCCAATTGTGCTAATGCTCTCTCCCCCACGACAGCATGGTAGGTGGAGATTGCCCACATCTGCACTTTGATAGAGGAGTAACTCAGGCCCTTATTGTACAAGGAGAGGAGATACTGTAAAGCTGAGTTCACAGGGCAGGTGACTGGATCCAAATGTTGCGGCAACGCCCAGAGACAGAAACGCTTCCACTTCATAGCGTAGGTGGAGCAAGCAGAGGGCTTTCTCGCTGAGACGAAGACCGCCGCCACTTCCAGGGAAACCCTGTATCTATGTTGAGCTATGTCTGAAGGAGCCAAGCATGTAGGTGTAAGGACTGAAGATCCGGATGGACCAGTGACCCTTGGTCCTCGGACAGTAACTGCGAGCATATAAGCAGCAGAAGTGGAGGCTCCATGGATAACCGCTGCAGAAGTGGGAACCAAATCTGCCGAGGCCATTTGGGGGCCACTACGATCATTCGGGCCCCTTCTGCCTGTAACTTGAGCAGTACTCTCTGAATGAGAGGGAAGGGCGGAAAGGCATAGAGAAACCTTCCTGCCCAGCAAAGAGATAATGCGTCTGGCCAAAAAATTCCATGCGCATGCTCTCACGAGCAAAACGTTGGCAGTTTGGCATTGCGTGGTGACGCAAAGAGGTCCAGCTCTGGAAAATCCCACCTGTTGAAGAGCTGGTCCGCCACGGATTGTAGCAGCTCCCACTCGTGCGCTCTGGCACACGACCTGCTGAGGCTGTCGGCCAGATCGTTTAGGACACCAGGAACGTGCATCGCGGACAGTAGAATGCCCCGTTCCAGTGCCCAATATCAGACTCATCGCCTCCCTGCGAAGAGGATACGAATGAGTGCCTCCTTGTTTGTTGATGTAAAAGACGACCGCCATGTTATCTGTCTGAATTAGAAGAGAGCCTGGTACCACATCCTCTCGAAAAGCCTGGAGGGCATAGAGGACCGCTCGCATTTCCAGTACATTGATGTGGAGGGACTGCTCCTCGGATGACCAAACCCCCTGCGTTCGATGTGCACCCAGGTGCGCCCCCCAACCCAGGTCCGATGCATCTGTTGTGAGAGTCTGACCTGGTGGCTCTGGACGAAAGCTGACCCCTTTCTCCAGATTGTTGGGGTCCATCCACCAAAGCAAAGTTCTCCTGACTGGCTCAGATCTTGACCAGAGAGTTTAGGTAGTCGTAGCTTTGGTCCCACTGCACCCTGAGCATCCACTGTGGGACTCATGTGAAGGCGAGCCAAGGGAGTGACTGGAATGGCTGCCGCCATGTGCCCCAGTAAACTGAGGAAGTTCCGAGCCGGAACTCGAGACGCTAGAGAGATCCGTTCTGCCACCTCTCGCAAGCAAACTCTCCTGTCTTGTGGGAGAAAAGCCATGCCCTGGACGGAATCTAGGATCGCTCCCATGAAGGCGAGCTTTTGGCTGGGCTCCGGGGATGATTTTTCTAAGTTCAGGGTGATCCCCAGCTCTTGGAACAGGGTATAAGTGTCTTCAAGAGCTCGTAAGAGGCTGCCTTTTGATGGGGCTCTAAGTAGCCAATCGTTGAGGTAAGGGAACACAGTGTCCCATCCGCCTTAGAGCCACAGCCACCACTGCTAGGCATTTTTGAAGACTCGCGGAGCGGAAGAGGCGCCGAACGGAAGCACTCAAAACTGAAAATGCTCCCCTTGGAAGTGGAACCTCAGAAGCTTCCTGTGGGGAGGATAGACCCCAATATGCATGTATGCATCCTGCATGTCGAGAGAACATAGCCAGTCTCCTTGGTGCAGCAAGGGAAGGAGTCCTTGAAGAGTCACCATCCTGAACCTTTTGTACTTGAGAGGTTTAGAGGGCTGAGATCCAGAATGTGATGAACGTCCCCAGTCTTTTTTGGGACCAGAAAAAAGTGAGAGTAGAACCCCTGACCCCGCTGCTTCAAGGGGACCCTCTCTATTGCTCTCTTCTGCAGGAGAGTCTGAATTTCTCCTTCTATTAGTGGGATGTGAGAAGGAGGATAGCATGAGAGCTTTGGCGGAGTATGTGGAGGAAACTGAACTCTAGCGTGTGTCCTCTCCTTACAATATCCAAGACCCACTGGTCTGCGGTAATAGACTTCCACCCTTCGAAATGAAGGGAGAAGTGGCCCCCAACCAGCTCCCCTGGGACTTCTGGCAGAAGGGGGTGGAAGGGAGTCACTGGGCAGAGCCGGGAGTTGGGCAAGAGGTCTGGGAGGACTTGGGTCCACAGGTGGGAGGTCCACCAGAATGCTGGTTCCCTGATCTCCTGCAGAAGCCACCCCTCTGCCCCTGTTGGTTGCCACGGGCTGAACCATGACTGCCTGAGGGCTTACGAAAGGGTAGTCTACGGTGCTGACGTCGCTGGTCGCTGCAGTACATCTGGCAGACCGACCAGATAGACTTGCCAGACTCCTGGAGGCGGGAGATCAAAGCCTCAGTCTCCAGCTCAAACACGGTACCCTGGAAGGGCAAATCCCGAGACTCTCAACCAGGCATGGTGCCAGAGGCACACCCCAGAAGCAGCTGCCCTGGCTGCCGTGTCATACGAGGCCCTCAATACGTGGAAGCCTATGTCTGAGCCCGACTGCAGAAGGGCCAGGAGCTCTGTCTTTTTGTCAGAGTCTGGCATGGCCTGTGTCAGCTCTAGTCCCCTTTCCCACAGCGCATTCTGGTACTGTACCATATGCGTTAGGAAATTAAGGGAGCGGATGGAACAGGTGGAGGCTGCATAAACCTTTTTGCCCACCTGGTCCAGGTAGCGGGACTCCAGGTCGGGAGGCTGTGAGCTGAGGCGTTTCGGTTGCCGAGACTTGTCATGGGCAGCAGTGATCACCGACGAGTGTTCCGCTAGGAAGGGTTCCGGCCTCGGGGCCTTATACAGCCTGTCCGACTTCTTGGGTACTGCCGGGATCGAGGCCGGATGCATCCAGGTGGTCCTAGTAAGATCCTGGAATGTATCCACCAAAGAAGGAATAACCAGAGGCTTTGGCTCCTTTTGCCTCAGGTACTTGGCCAATCTCCGGCATTCCGGATCCAGGTCCTGTGTCCCACTCGTTGGAAGCCTGGATGTGCCTCATGACGTCCATAAAAGTAGGATCATCTGGAGGCGAGCAAGGCTGGTCCTTCTCTCCAAGGGAGCGCTTGAGGCTGAGAGAGGATGAAGAGGTTGACGATGAAGAGGAGGATCGACTATTCGACTTGGAATAGTCGGACCCCGTCCTACAAACATGCCTTCGCTGACGTCGGTAGCTAGGGGACAGATGTCGGTCCTAAGACAGACTCCAGTCCCTGGACCAGCAACCGAGCAATGACTGACGTCGGGAGCGTTCTCGCCTAGAGCGAGAAGGGCTCATGGAGCGTGACCTAGACCGACTGTCACCAGAATCCCTGGAGCGACGTCGGTGGTCCTCGGACCTGGAGCGGAACGAGCCCTGGAGGGGGGTGAAGGCTGGCGCTCCGGTGACTTCCGCGTGGAAGACTCACCCCCCCGGCTGTGGTTCTCCCACAGGGTCCGGTAGCGGTGTCTGGGCCAGCGATGGGGAAGGGCCCACTTGTGGACCTGCCCCCACCAAAAGGAGAAAAGATCCTTGAGCTCGTCCTTGGTGAAAATTTCAGCCGCTCGCTCCGGAAATGAAGTCTCCGGAACGTCGGGACACGAAGGAGAGCTCTCCTGAGGGCCCAGGGGGCCGCAGGACTTGGGCGACTGGGATGTCTATCTCCACGACCGACCACGTGTCCTTTGCCCCTTAGACCCGGCGTCCTGTAGGGACCAGCAGCCAGTGCCACCAGGGCGCGGGTGTCCTTGGTATCAGAGGCGGCGCTGGCAGGCGTCAGTGCCTTAACAGGTGGGGCGAGGCAGGCACCTCTAAGGACTTGGTGATGACCCATAGTGGAGTCACCTTGACGACGGCTTCTCCCCCGACAGGCCGGCCTTAGCCTGTGGAGTCTTCGGAGGTTCTCCAGACCCTGAGGGATGGGCCTTTTTGGGAGAAGGCTGCGAGTGCGAACGGGACAGAGACCAGGACCGGTGACGGGACCGACTATGGTCCTTGCTGTGGCGCTTCTTCTCCTTCCTCTTCCCCTCCAGGGAGTGCAGATCCATCTTCTGCTCCAACAAGTAGGCCTTGAGGGCTTTCAGGCAGCGGATGCGAGTCCGGCTGGTAAAGGCCTGGCAATCTGCACAGTTGGTGTCGTGGTCGGGGCCCAGGCAGAAGACGCACCGCCGATGGCCATCCTTAGCAGGGATCTGCCTCCCGCAATCACACTTGTTTAAGTGTTCAGGTGATGCCGACGCCCGAGAAGACATCGAACCCGGCCGGGTAAGAAAATTGCTGACGTCGGTACTGGGAAGCTGCAAGAACGAGAAAAACAATGCTCCAAACCGGAAAAAAGTGATAAGGTGATGGCAGCGAACTGACGTCTGTACCTGAGAACGGTAAAAACCGTCGAAAAAGGCAGGAAATCTTGCTAGAAATTTCTTTTTCGCTGAATCGCAGACAGAAGCAAAGTCTCTCAGCTTCACGTGCGGGTACGCGGCAGGAAAGAACTGAGGTGGAGCTGGGTCCGCCCCCTCTTGTACCCTGACAGACGACGGGGCCGGTCCCCACTGGTATTGCTGGCGGAAGTTTTCACCGGAAGGTCCTAGTGCCTGCGGCACAGTCCTGATTGTAATAGCCTGCTGCAGAGCTCCCACTCGAAAATTTAAATTTATCATTCTTTATAACGGACTACTTTAGTGGATGCTGGCTGGAACTCTGTTCTTGCTAGGCGTAACAGCCTATAACATTTGTAGAGATTTGACATTTGTGACCCCAAAAAAAAAGAAATTTGTTCTGTACCAAATTAGGCTTTCAGTGCTTTGCTTTCATTGACAATTACCATTACATTGTAAGCAACTGTCCCAATCCACCTACCTGAGCTTCATAGCCCAATACCTTACAGCAGTGTTAGCCAACTGCTGCCAAATGAACAATTTTTCATTGTGTCCTTTGAAGTAGGGAAGGGATCCCAACTGCAGTTGAACCCACTGGCAAGCCAATCTCTCCCACTTCCTGGTCTGCCGGCCCCACCCCCGCACTCAGACGCTTTGGGACATCTAGCCAGGGAGAATGTGGGGGCGCACCACATACAAGTGAATGGGGAAATTTTTCAGAGCTGTTTTATGTTAATAGGGTCATATTAGTTGAGCAATTGCTTTCATTTTTAATTAAAGATTGCTTTAATTAACATAACACCTTTGAGAAATTCCCCCATTCACTTGTATAAGATGCTCTCTCTGGTTAGACATCACAAAACATCTGAACAAGGGTGCGAGGCCGGAAGACCAGGAAGTGGAACGGATCGGCTGGCCAGCGGGTTCAGCTGCAGTTACGTTCCATTCCCTACCTCAAAGGACACAATGAAAAATTGTACCTTTGGCAGGAGTTGTCTAACGCTGCCATAAGGTATTGGGCTATGAAGCCCAAACAGACTACAAAATAGGATTGAAAATCACTTATGCTGAGATGCCATCTTAGGACTTCAGATCTAGTCATTAAATTTTAAGAACGTGTACTGGAGCTGGAAAAAAGTTCTCAGCAACTTGCTGAAATTGTCTCAAACTTGTAGTCCCTGCTGGGTCCCTCAGTTCCAGAAGTCCAAGAAAAGATCTTAAGGTTTTGGGCCTACCTTTGCATGTCAGCAGTCCCAAGGTATAACTATACAAAATTATTTGTAAACTGAATCAAGACAGCAGTCTTCTTTTGACAGAAAGTGATGTCACTGAGGGGCAAGTCGTATGTTAATTACATGCAAATTAAGCTGGAAGGGGTTAGAGTCAAGAGAAGTGAGGAAGTACTTCCTTAATTGGAAGAGTGGTGGATGCCTGGAACAGTTCCAGTGGAGGCGGAAACCGTGGTCAATTCAAGAATGCATGGGATAGGCATAAGGGAATCTTATCTTCTATGGAGCTCCACCCTAGCAGGTAGGCTTCGGCTATTATGATGGGTCCGATCCGATGTTCCCAAGGCATCATACTGCCTGCTAGATTCCCCCGTTTTCCATTTTCTCCCCATTTCTCCACTGACTGGGCAAACGTCAGGATATGCATGCGGAAGCCTGCTTATGCTGCAGAAGTCTGGTAGCACCCTCCCTTCTTTGGCGTTCTCTGTTCCGCACTACCCTCGGGCCTCCACCCAGGGGCAGTCATTTGGCAGGAATGTTAAACCTCCCACCCCATGAGAGGAGAGCAGTCCTCTAGATGCTCGACTGTCTAACCCCAGCTGACCCCCAGTAACCCACTCGCACAGCAAACATGGGTCGCTGGCGTGGCAGGAGACAAGGCACCAATGCTTCAGCCCTCCACATTATTAGGCCGGCTTGGCAAGGAAATCTTAAGAAGGCAAATTGGGAGGGGGGGGGTCAGAAATTAAGTACGGTCTGCAGCAACAGTACGGGCTGAGAAAGAAAATGGGTGGACTGGGTGGGCCAAGCAGTCCTAATCTACCATCAATTTCTGTTTGTCCAATTACAGCTTGATCGTCTATCACGTTATTGCAAGATTTCATGAAATGGCTGTTCCCGTGATTAAATTTACCGATTTATAGCTCGGAACTTCTAAAGTCTACAGGTAAGCCCAATACTTTGTTCCAAAGATTGTTTCACTGGATTTCAGAACTTGTGACCCCAGCAAGGTTTCTTTCCCCTTTAATGCCCACTGGCATGATATGTACCAGTGTTAACTGTGCCTGAATTTGTTTACTTTGAGGATTTGTGATTGGAAATGACTGGTTGCAACTGCACAATTCCTGCTGCTGCCACCAGGATCCACCTTAAGACCAGATTTTGTCCATCTGTAGTGCAGTTTATCCTGAGGCTTAAAAATATAGAATAACTAAATCCAGCAGAATCCTTAGGGTGGCTGAGTTCTGAACTTTCAGGATTTACCAGTCCACCTGGAGTTTCTCTGTACATATAAAGGTGGGGGGGGATACTCTGGCGTTTAGTGGGGAAAAAAAAAAAAAAAAAAAAGATAGTCGACCCCCCCTCCCCCCACAAAAACAGGGCAACTTCTGTCAAAATTCAAACCTGCAAAACATTGAGTGGGCCATGACAGAACCTGGGCGGATGGGGGTGGTAAAGTTACCATTTTTGTCCTGATCCAGGTGACAAGATGGGACAGATCGTAGAGCTATGGACATTAAAGTAGGAACAATTTATAAACGAGGGGAGGTGGTTAGTGCAGCAGTAGTTACAGAAACTGAGGGAGCACAATAGCTCATTTCAACAGGGAAGGGAGGAAGAATAAATTATCTGAAAAGCATTCAAACTCAGGGATTTGAGAAGTACCCAATCCTAGACTGTCACGGCTTAATGGAAATCAGCACGCTCGCAAAACTCCTCCTCCCTATTCAATACTATATTAAGAATCATCCTAGGTGGCAAGTCATGCTATTCTGAGGGGAAAACTGTGTGCATGTTTTTGTAATTAGGACTTTCTAAGTTGAAAACCAAAACGGGTTACTCACTTATAAATACAGGTTACTCACCTGTAACAGGAGTTCTAGGAATGGTATATGTTGTTCATCCACACTCATTGGCAGGTATCCTTGCCGCTTTAAATCTTGCCGGAAGGTCTTCAAGCTTGCTCCTCCCACCCACCCGGGTGGTATAACTCTCGGCTCCGCCCCATGACGCCAAATCTGGCCCGCTGGAAGCTCAGGTTGTCGTCGAAGCGGAAATTCCCGGGTGGAGTCGTGTGGATGAACAACATATACCATTCCTAGAACTCCTGTTACAGGTGAGTAACCTGTATTTCTAGGGACATGGATATGTTGTTCATCCACACTCATTGGCAGACTCCTAGCAGTTCTCCGGGAGGAGGGAGGCAAGACGCACACCCAATACTTACTTGGGAAAGAGACTGGAGAACTGAGGCCCCAAAACCAGCATCCCGGCGTGACTCAAGGTCGATGTGGTAGTGGGTAATGAAGGTGTTTGCTGACTTCAGGTAGCAGCCCTGCAGATTTCCTGGATAGGGGCGTCCCTGGAAGCAGCCACCGTTGCAGCAGTATGGCGGGTAGAATGAGCTCTTATCCTCTGGGAGCTCCATGCCCGCCAACTTATAACGAGATCTATGCGGGAGGTTACCCACCTGCTTATCGTCCGCTTGGCTGCAGGTCTGCCAGATCTTGGCTTCAGCGTGAGGTGACAAACAGCTGGCGAACCTCTCCCCGAATTTCAGCCGTGCGCTCCTTATAATAAGCGAGCACCCTTCTAGGGTCCAGAGTATGGAGCCTATATTCGGCCTCCGAGGTGTGATTGGGGTAGAACACCGGCAGAGTCAACACCTGGTTAAGGTGAAACTCCGACACCACCTTCGGAAGGAATTTCGGGTGGGGCAGGACACTCTTGTCCTGTGGAAGACCAGGTAAGGAGACTCGATGGAAAGCCTGGAGCTCTCCCATCCTTCTGGCTGGACGGATAGCCACCAAGAAGGCGGTCTTCCACGACAGGTGAGAGAGAGCACACCTGTGCATAGGTTCGAATGGCTTGCCCATGAGCTTTGCCAGTACCAGCAGTAGATCCCACGGAGGTGGGGGTTCCCGCACTGGAGGGGAAATGTGATCAAGGCCTTTGAAAAAGCGCCAGACCACCTTCTCCTGCGCCACCGACTGCTTCCGGCCCGCGCCCGGTAAGCAGAGATGGCTGCCTGGTGCACCCTTAGGGTCGTCGACCTAAGCCCTTGACTAGAAAGGGACCATAAATAGTCCAAGATGCTTGCCAAGGAACAGGAGGAAGGGTCCAAGCCCTTGCCCTGACACCAAATGGAAAACCTTTTCCATTTGAAGGCATAGCATTTTCTGGTCGACTCCTTACGGGACGCCTCAACTACATTGAGGACCTCGTCGGAAAGACCCAAGGCCTGGAACTCTAGCCGCTCAGGAACCAGGCCGTCAGGTGCAGGGATTGAAGGTCCGGATGGAACACCTTCCCCTGATTGACTGAGAGCAGGTCCGGGCGAGCTGGAAGCTGCCGAGGAGTCCTGGAGCTGAGACTGAGGAGATCTGGGTACCAGAACTGGCGAGGCCAGTCTGGGGCTATCAGAATCACCTGCGCCTTGTCCCTCCTCGCCTTGAGAAGCACCTTGTGGATCAAGGAAATGGGAAAAGGCGTAAAGAGGCCGGGGTCCATTGCCTCAGAAGGCATCCCCTGCAGCGAGCCCTGCTGAGGCGCGGGCATGGAACAGACTCAGCCTCGTTCTCCATGGAGGCAAACAGGTCCACCTGAGGTGTGCCCCAAAGGAGAACAGATGCTGTACTACCTCGGCAGGAGAGACCACTCGTGGGATGCAGCCCCTATCTGGCTCAGGGCATCGGCCAGGGTGTTGGAGGCTCCTGCCACGTGAATGGCTAGGAGATCCGCCTCCAGGCTGCGCCACAGTGACCAAATGCAGAGCTGCTTGCATAGAAGCATGGGCGCGTCCCGCCCTGGCGGTTTAGATAGTACATGGTGGTGGTATTGTCCGTCTGGACTCGGACCACTTGACCCGGAGGAACGGAGCAAAGGCGGTGAGAGCTAGGCGGACCGCCGGAGCTCCAGCAGGTTGATGTGGCATCGGGACTCCCGTGAGGGACCAGAGGCCATGAGCCAGTGTTCCCCAGATGGGCACCCCAACCCCATCAGAGAGGCATCGGTCGATAGAGACCTTGACTGGGCGGACGAACGGTATGCCCTCCTGCAAATGATCTGGAACGGTCCACCACTGGAGAGCGTTCCACATCCCCTGTGTCACCGACACAAGCTGGTCCAAGGGATTGCAGCGTTGTGACCACTGGCTGGCCAGTCCCCACTGAAGGGGCGCATGTTCCAGCGGCCAGCGGACCACGCTGGTGCAGGCCGCCATGAGACCCAGGAGGCGGGAAGTCCGGGCAGGCGCAATTGCCCAACCAGAAATGATCGGCCAAGGAGGAAAGAACCTCGGCCCTGTCCGCGCGGGAGCAGGCTCTGGCTCGAGAGTCGAGCTGCGCCCGATGAATAGAATCACCTGCTTCGCTCGAGTTCCGACTTGGCCTCGTTGATAAGGAGGCCCAGTTGAGAGCAGACCTGGAGGCCAGATCTCTGGACCACTCCGCCTCCTTCCTGGAGGAGCTGCTATCAGCCAGTCGTCCAGAGTAAGTGCACACCGGACCCCTCGGCGCCCAGAGAATGCTGTCACCACTCCATGCATTTGGTGAAGACCCTGGGAGCTGGAGACAAGCCGAAGGGCATGGCTTGGAACTCGAAGAGGGATCCTTCTGCTCGGAAGCGAAGGAATCTCTGGTGAGACGGACGGATAGGGACGTGAAAAAACGCGTCCTGCAAGTCCAGAGAGCAGAACCACACGCCGCGTTCCAAGGATGGTATTATCTGAGCCAAGTGACCATCCTGAAGGTTGAGACCTTAGGAACTTGTTTAGGTCGTGTGGGTTGAGAATGGGCGCCAGCCCCGTCCGTTCGGAACCAGGAAGTACCTGGACACAAACCCTGGGTCTGAAGGAGGTCCACCACCTCTTACCACCTCCTTCTGGAGGAGGGAGGCGTGTCGGCTCGACGAGCCGCCAGTGAGGCTGGGGATCCCGAAGCCCCCGAGGGGCGGCTCTGAAGGGTGGTGCCTGCTCGAATTCCAGAGGCAGGCCTCTTCCCACCACCTCAAGACCCACCTGTCCGTGGTAACAGCGGACCAGGCGGAGCAGAGTGCGAGCCTCCCCCACGGAGGACCCAGGGGAGTGGTGGCGGGGATGGGGCGACACCCTCAGCCCGTCACTGGGCAGGCTTGGAGGAGGGACCGGCCGAGGGACCTCCTGGGCCCTTTCCTCCTGCCTCCTGTTAGAGGAAGCCGGCGGCTTGGGTTTGGGATGCCAAGGCCGAGCCTGCTGGCCCTGGCGGTTGCTGGGCAGGCGCGGGGCACAGAAGGGCCAAAGGAGCTTAGGCGGCTGTGGTTTCTTGGCCTTTGTCCTTCTGGACGGAAGACCGAGTCAAGGTGGCATTGGACTTCTCGATCCTCTGCAGGTGACCTTCCACCCAGGGCAAGAGGTCAGTCCCAAAAGGGAACATCCGCCAACTTGTGCTGGGTATCCGAAGTAAGGTGGATATCCTCAGCCAAGCCGCGTCGACCTTATAGCCACTGCGGCCGCCACCGATCTGGCACATGAGTCCCCTATATCCAAAGCAGTCTGGAGCTGCTGTTTGGCCACTGCCCTGCCCTGGTCCCGCACCTGCTTAACCGTAGTCTGCAGATCGGCGGAAGATGAGGATGACCTCATCCAGGGAGCCCAACAGGGCATGAAAAATGTGCCATGAGGGCGGCCGAACTGGCCTGCGAAGGCCGAGAGAGAGGCATGGCGTGAACTTTTAGCCCGACATAGTCAATTTCTTGGACTCCTTGTCAGGAGGTTTGTCCACATCCTGGCGTTGCCGGTAGCGAGGCAGCTGTCGGTAACCAACCCCTCAGCGGAGGTGTTCAAAAAACGGACAAGGAACGGTAGGGACCCATACTTCCTGGCCATCCTGGCGGCGCGGGGCAGGAAGCAGGAGCTGCCAAAGCTCCAGTGCGGACCCACTATGGCCTCGGCCACGGAAGGCCTCCATCGGAGAATCCTCGGTCCAGAATCTCCGTGAGGGATACCTGGCCCGTTTGGAAGCGAGGTTCGAGCTCCATCCCGGTAGACTCCGAGATGAGCCGAAGCAGTCCTAGGAAGGACGACGGGCTATCGTCCATTGACTGACCTCCTGAAGACTCCAAGTCCAGTCGCTTGGAGAAAAAGGAGGAATCATCTTCGGACTCTGAAGAGTCCTCGAAGACTGCCTCTGGCCTGAGCCACCCTTCACCTGCCGAGGTCGGTGGGAGTGAGGTAACTGACAGCCGATGGGGTAGACCCTTAGCCGACCGAGAATCCTTGGTTTGGAGCCCAATTGGTGGCTGGGCGGAGGTTCCACGAATCGGTGGAGCAGCTGGTTTAGCCGAACAACCGGCCTGGGTATAAGCTCCTCGGATAAGTCGAGGGTTGTGTCGGCCGTTCGGTGACAGCCACTTAATGGCGGGGAAAGCGGGGTGGCTTATTCCCGCCAGGAGAACTGTTGCAACATAAGATCCTCGTGCCGTCGGCGTAATTCATGGCCTCCCTCATCGAGGAGGAGGACGAGGATGACGGCGACGCCGCTTACCGCGGTGCCGAGACCGAGACCGCCTATAATGATGGGATTGGCTGGACATGAAGAGTCCGGACCGAAGTCCCAGAATTTCCGAGTCGGTGCGGGGAGGTGTGGCCGGAACCGGCACTCCCTTCGGCTCGGATGGTCCATCCGAGGGCTCCGGAACCAGAGGCACAGGCGAGCCCACGGGATCCTCAACTCCTCCCGGGGGAACCGGGGAGAGGGGAATCTCGGCTGCTAAAGGCGACAGCCCGTCCAATGGGTCGAGAAAAATCTCGACTTCATCGGTGGGAGTCTCGGTCAACTGACCTGACGGGGACACCGTGAGGCCAGTGGCCGAATGGCGGTCGAGCGAAGCCGACGGTCGGCGGCCGGGAGAGGACCTTTCCCGCTCCCAAGGAGGCGTCGTGAGAGGACTTACCCTGTCCTCTTTTGGACCGAGAATAAGGTCCAGCAGGCATGAGCCCTTCTCCTTTAGTGGAGAGGACAGACAAACTCATAAAAGAAGCCGTGTAGGAAGAACCCAGAAGGCGGGATAAATGCCACGGCCGAGGAAGATACGGCCAGCGCCGCCTCCTCTTGAGGCGACCATCCGCTCGAGGCTGATCACCAGATCCCGCCGCCATGACACACCAACCAGACCTCCATAGACTTCACGGAGAGAAGCGCTTCGGGGCGGCCCAGTTGCAATCAGAGCACACGGTCTTCGAGGGCGTGGGCGAGAAAGATGAGCACAGGTCGTAAGCCTGCGGGTGTGCTCAAGGCCTAAGCAGTAGACACGCGTGGAGTGTGGATCCGTCCGAGACATCTTCTGCCCGCATGGGCATCTCGAAATCCGGGAGCTGATTTGTCCATCGCGGCCGCGGGGATAGAAGACTGAAGTCTTTGCAAAATTATTTTTTAAATCCATAAGCGGAAAATAGGAACAGTCTAAGCATGGGCGTTAAGGAGGAACCTGAGCTTCCAAGCGGTAAGGAAGATCTGGCGTCATGGGGCGGAGCCGAGAGTTATACCACCCGGGTGGGTGGGAGGAGCAAGCTTGAAGACCTTCCGGCAAGATTTAAAGCGGCAAGGATACCTGCCAATGAGTGTGGATGAACAACATATCCATGTCCCTAGAACAGTAGTTCTAGGAGTGGTATATGTTGTTCATCCACACTTAGTGGCATGTCCTTTCCCTTTTAAATTTTGTTGGAAGTCTTCAAGCTAGCTCCTCTACCCACCTGGTGTCTCTCGACTCTGCCCCTGATACCAGATCTTAGCCCGCTGGAAGCCAGGCTGTGCACGTCTGCAGCCGGGGAGGTTAGGTGGGTCCGTGTGGATGAACGTGTACCACTTCTAGAACTACTGCTACAGGTGAGTAACCTATTCTTCTAGGATCATGGATATGTTGTTCATCCACACTTATTGGCAGACTCCTAGGAGAAGGGAGGCAAGGTGCACAACCCCTTAGGGAACAGAGATTGGAGAACTGAGGTCCCAAAACCAGCATCCCGGCGTGACTCAATGTCGATGTGGTAGTGGGTGATGAAATTGTGGACATCCAGGTAGAAGTCTGGCAGATTTCCTGGATAGGGATGTCCCTGGAAGCAGCATGGCGGGTAGAATCAGTTCTTATCCCTCTGGGAGGCTCCTTGCCCGCCAACTCATAGCACATACCTATACATGATGTAATCCATCTTGCAATGGTCCATTTGGCTGCAAGTTTGCCAGAAGCGGCTTCAGCGTAGGTGGCAAAGAGCTGGCGAACCTCTCCCCGAATTTCCGCAGTCTTCTCCTTATAACAGGAGAGAGCATGTCTCAGGTCCAAAGTATGGAGCCTGTACTCTGCCTCCAAGGTGTAATTAGGCTAGTATACTGGCAGAGTCAACACCTGGTTAAGGTGAAACCGACCATCTTCGGAAGGAGTTTCAGGTCGGGGCGCAGGACAACTTTGTCCCTGTAGAAGACGAGACAAGGGGAGTCCACCGAGAGCACCTGGAGCTTCCCTGTCCTTCTGGCAGACTTGACAGTAACCAGGAAGGCAGTCTTCCACGACAAGTGTGACAGTTCACACTTGTGCATTGGTTCGAATGGATTGCCCATGAGCTTCGCCAATACCAGCAGTAGATCCCAACGAGGTGGAGGTTCATGCACCAGAGGGGATATGTGATCCAGGCCTTTGAAAAAGTGCTCGACCACTGTCGGCTTATCGGCCCGTGCCCAGTAAGCAGAAATGGCTGCCAGGTGCACCCTAAGGGTCAATGACCGTAGACCCCCTTTGGAGAGAGATCAAAGGTAGTAGAGAATGTCAGCCACAGAACAGGATAAGGGGTCCAGGCCCTTACCCTGACACTAAATGGAAAACCTTTTCCATTTGAGGGCATAACATTTCTTGGTTGATTCCTTACTAGATGCCTCCACCACAGTGTAGACATCTTCCGAAACAGACCCAAAGCCTGGAACTCTAGCCACTCAGGTACCAGGCTGAGGTGCAGGGATTGAAGGTCCAGACGGAAAACCTTCCCCTGATTTAGAGATCTCAGGTCCGGGCATGTAGAAAGCCGTTCCGGGGGCCTGCAGCTGAGGCTGAGATCATCTGGATACCAGAACTGGTGTGGCCAGTCTGGGACTACCAGAATCACCTTTGTCTTGTCCCTCACCTTGAGTAACACCTTGTGGATCGAGGGAAGGCATAGAGAAGGCCTGAGGTCCACAGCCTCGAGAAGGCATCCCCCTGCAGTGAGCCCTGCTAAGGGGGGGTGGGCATGAAACAGCCTCAGCTTGGTGTTTTCCCTGGAGGCAAACAGGTCCACCATCGGTTTGCCCCAACAGGAGGACAGGCTGTAGGCTACCTCTGTATGGACAGACCACTCGTGGGATGTCTGACCTATGCGGCTGAGAGCATCCGCCAGTTGGTTCGAGGCTCCTGCGACATGGATGGCCAGGAGATCCGCCTCCAACCGGCTTGCAAGGGTCCAGATGTGGAGCACCTCCTTGCACAGCAGACAGGAGTGCATGCTGCCCTGTTTGTTGAGGTAGTACATGGTCGTGGTATTGTCTGTCTGGATTTCACCACTTGACCCCGGAGCTGAGGTGCGAAAGCTCCAGTCTGACTGCTCTGAGCTCCAACAGGTTGATGTGGCATTGGGACTCCTCAGGGGTCCAGAGCCTGTGGGCCTTGTTGTCCCCATGTGGGCTCCCCAGCCCATGAGAGGGGCATCAGTCATGACGACAGTCTGCTCGGGGCAGACAAACTGGATCCCCTCCTGCAACCGGTCTGGGGCAGTCCACCATTGGAGAGTGTCCCACATCTTCTGGGTTACAGTGATCAGCTGGCTGAAATGACCTGGCACTCAGTCCACCGGGTGGCCAGCTCCCATTGGAGGGGGCACATGTGCAACCAGGCCCAATGGACCACAGAGGTGCACGCCACCATGTAACCCAGAAGACGCAGAAGTCCTGGGCAGGGTGCAAGTGCCCAACCAGAAATGATTGGGCAAAGGAGGGGAGAATCTCTGCCCTGTCCATTGGGAGCCGAGCTCTGGCTTGACAAGAGTTGAGCTCTGCTCCGATGAAGTCCATCACCGGAGAAGGCATGAGTTCAGACTTGGCTTCGTTGATCAGAAGGCAGAATTGGGAGCAGGTTTGGAGGGCCAGATCCCTGGACCTCTCCACCTCCTGTTGGGTGGAACCTGCAAGGAGCCAATTGTCGAGGTAGGGGTAAATTCTGACCCCCCCCCCCGTAAATGGGCTGCCACCACTGCAATGCATTTGGTGGAGACCTGTGGGGCCGATGACAGGCTAAACAGCATGGCTCGAAACTCGTACAGGATCCCTTCGACCCTGAAGTGGAGAACTGCTGATGGGACAGATTGGGACGTGAAAGAATGTGTCCTGCAGATCCAGTGAACAGAACCACATGTTTTGCTCCAAGGACGGTGATGATCTGGGACAGAGTGACCATCCGAAAGGTGCGTGACCCGAGATATTGATTTACATCGTGAAGATCTAGAATGGTGTACCAGCCCTCCATCCACTTGGGCACCAGGAAGTACATGGAGACAAAGCCTGGGTCTGCTAAAGGATCCACCACAAGAGCCACTGCCTCCTTGAGGAAGAGCAGAGCTATGTTGTCTCAAAGAACCGACTAGGTGTGAGCGGAAATCCGTTCTTCCCGAGGGGTGCAGGCTCGGCTGGGAGGGTACTGTTCAAATTCTAGAGGCAATCCCTGACCGACTACTTTGAGAAACCACCTGTCCATGGTGATAGCAGACCAAGTGTAAAGAAAGTGGCAGAGCCGGCCCCCCATGGGAAGACTGAGAACTGGTATGACGGGAATAGGGGTGGCAACCCCCACCCCAACACTGAGCAGGCTTGGAGGAGGAGGAAGCTCCAGGACCTGAGCCTATGCCTCCTCTCCGGGTCTGTTGGGATCTTGGCTTGGGCAGAGAGCACCAAGTTTGAGCCTGCTGCTGTACTCCTTGGAAGGAGGACTGCTGAACTGCAGGGGAAGAGTGCTGAAAAGGCTTCTTTTTCTTCTGCTGGTTCTTGCTCGAACTCTTAGCAGAAGTGGCATCCAAGGTGGCACTGGACTACTCTATACACTGTTGGTGATCGGCCAGTCTTAGGCCAAACAAGCTGGTCCCAAGGAAGGGCACATCAGCTAACTTGTGCTTGAGTATCCGCCAGGAAGGAGGAGAGCCTCAGCCAAGCCCTGCGGCGAGAGGCAACTACAATAGACATCAAGTGGGCACAAGAGTCCCCAATGTCCAGAGCCATCTGGAGCTGCTGCTTGGCAACAGCTCGGTCCTGGTCTCGGACCTGCTTAACCGTGGTCTGCATGTCCACGGGGAGATGTGGGAGGACTTTGTCTAATGACCTGAGGAGGGCATGAGAGAAGTGTGCCATGATGATGGACGAACTTGCCTGATGAAGGCCCAAGGAGGAAGCAGCATAGACCTTCCGCGCCGAGTGGTCCAAATGCTCGCACACTGTCAGGAGGTCAGTCAGTGTTGGCAGAACTGCCAGTACGCCTGAACAGAGGCGGTCACCAGGCTCTCTGCTTAAGAGTGCTCTGAACCCCTCAAGGGACCCCATGGGAACAGCGTACCTGTGGGCCATGTGGACGAGTGTGCTGGACATGATGCAGGATGCTGCCACAGTTAGAGTGCCGGACCAACAATGGCCTTGGCCACAGGAAAGGCCTCCGAAGTATCCCCTCTTGAGGATGCCCGTGAGAGGGTACTCCACCTTTTTCTGGATGGGTTCCAGGGGCATCCCTGTGGACAGATGAGGCGAAGAATCCCTTGGAAAGCAGAAGGACCTTCCTCCATCCCCAGGCCAACGGACAAATTATCCCCAGGATGAGAGTGAAGCCTGGTGACAGAGTCCAAAGAGTCTGGGTACAGCGGTCTGCCGCCCAAATCACCCCTGACCCACTGAGGACGGCCCGGGGTGACCGTGACAGACAGACGTCGGGGAAGCAGTGTCTGGTCGGTCCTCTTTGGAAGGAGCCCCTCCCACAGGCTGCTTAGGTGGCAGTTTCACCACGATTGGTAGAGAGAGTGGCTTAAGCCGAACAGGCAGCGACGACGGCCCCGCAGGCAGGGGAACTGAAGGTTTTGGCTCCAAGGGGGTCGGCTTCGGCCTAGGAGGCGAAAGTCAAGTAATGGCTGGGGTAGGAGTCGAAGTCTGCTTGTGCCCAGACAATATCAGCTGTTGCCACATGAGGTCCTCATAGCGCCGGAGTTTCCAACGGAGACTCTCCTCAGAGGACAAGGACGACCAATGGCGTCACCTCTTTTTGGAGTGCTTATGGCTCTTCCTCGGCCATCTGGACAAGGGGGTTCTACACCTCGACCGAGATCGGGCAGGCTGAGTGTTGCTCGGGAGACACCAGTGGGACCGGTGATAGCCGGGGGTCCTGAACCGGTTCCTCGACTGGGTCTCATCGGGGAAGACAAGGACCGGAGTCCTTTCCAAGGAGTCAACTGGGGCTGGCGACAGCAGGGTCGACTGAATCGAGAACAATCTCTACCTCATCGGCCGTATCCTCGGTTGGCTAGCCCGACAGAAGATCCGTGAAGCCTGCGGCCGAGGAAGCGATCGAGACCACATGCTCCTAGGACTGAGACCTCTCTGTCCCAAAAGCACCTTCGCCAAGACGAAGGCTTGCTCCAAAAGCGAGCCCACGGGTGCCTCCTCCCCGGGGGGGAGGGGGAGAACTGGCACAACTCCTTGAAGGAGCCAGAGAATGTGGAGCCCAAGCTGAGTGGAACGAAGAAGCTTAGAGTGTCCGAAGCGCAAGCGGCTTCTTCCTCGAAATGCCTGCATGTGTTCCAGCTGCAGCCACGGAAGCCACCCAACTAGCCTCCTTGGACTTCAGAGGGTTCCTTTTCTCCGGTCTCCCCAGTTTGAGACGAGAGGCAGCCGTCCAAGACGTTGGGATGGAAGGCCAAACAGAAGCTGCAGGACGAGGTGTCATGGCCGACACCAAGGCAGTAGATGCACGTGAGGTGGGGATCAGTGCGCAACATTTTTGGGCCAAAAGGACACTGGCGAATCTAGGGGAAGATATCTCCATGATCGATGACGAAAAAACATGATCGCCAACTCAAACAAGTTTTCATTTCGGTAAAACCGAAGTTTTGAAAGCCAGGTACTACGAAATGCATGAGCATGAGGGAGGCAACCTGCATCTTCCAGCAGAAAGGCAGATCTGGCATCACGGGGTGCAGCCGAGATATATACCACCTAGGTGGGTGGGAGGAGCCAGCCTGAAGACTTCAGGCAAGATTTAAAGGGGAAAGGGACATGCCAATAAGTGTGGATGAACATATCCACAATCCTAGAAATGGCCATTTGCCATGAATGGTCCTTCATTCAGTGTACTCCCCCGGCCCCCACCCATGCAATCCACAGGAATCCTTTTGTACAATACAGGGCATCAGTCCACAAGTCATACTGCACAAGCTTGCCACAACACACGAGGACATACCAGAGCTAGGAAAAGAAAAATGATAAATCCACACCAGTTCAAAACTCTCACCACCTTACCTGTACCCACTGTCAGCTAAATGGTTTAAAGAGGGAGAGCTAGGAGCAAGAAAAATGTTGGAGAGGAGGGAAGACAAGAACATTAGTGAAGTGAAACAAGTAGCACATCGTGCAGGGTGGTAGCAGCACATCGTGGCTTACATGTGAGCCCTGGAATCTTGCCCGGGTGCCAGCTGGGAGTCTGGCATGTTTTGGAGGTCCTCTGCTCCAAGTAAAGGAAAAAGTGTTAGTCCACCACTCACAAAGGGAGGGTGTGGCTGTGGTGAACGATTACCTGGGTGGGGACCGGGAAATAAGAAAAATACTGGTGACACATGGTAGTGCCCATCCAAAAACCTAGACGCTAGCTCAAGCAACAGGCCCCATCAGTCTGTAGCCAATTTTTTGGGGAGGTTAATTTAAGAAAACGCTGAGAGCTTGGTGAGCTGATGACCCAGGTTTTCGACCAGAGCCCAAGATGCCAACTGTTACCTATGCCCTCAGTGGTGGGGCAACAGGAGGAAAAATGCAAGCTGATCCCTGCCTGGATGATTGCACCCCACCCCCATGTCACAGAGCTATGGTCTCTGAGTCCTTCTACTGTGGCTGAGGGCCACTGGACAGACAGGAGAGGAGTACACTTGCCAAGAAGCTGAATAATTGATTTTAAGCCCCCCTCATGAGGTACTGCACCATTTCAGTACCTGGAATTTAACAAAAAAAATCCACTCTAGGCACATTAGAGAAGCTCATTTTGGGGAGGAGGAATAGGGTGACCTAGACTACAGCCAGCAGTCAGTAACATTTGACCTTTGTTAGAGCACAGATGAGACCTACGAGACCCAGGCTGAAATCCAACCACAACCCACTTACTGTGTGACCCTCAGCCATGTCACTGAAACCTCTGTGCCTCAGTCCCTCCCAGCTGTTAAACTGGTAAAAGCAGCCAGCATGCTGCTGCAGCATGGACACAGCCACCCGGGTTTTGGAATGAGCTGGGAAATCAGGGGGCTAGCTGGCTGGGGGTGTGGAAGGAGAGACGCAGGCATCACAGAGGATGCTCTCCTCTGGGGAGGAAGGGCATCCTACTCCGCCATGCAACTGCCACCATGACCACAGGTGGGAGGACCAAGAAGTCTTCTAGTTTAAGACATCGGCGGTCTCCCATTGCACGCCTGGAGCTCTCTGCCAACATATGTAGGAAGGGAGAAACAGTACTGTTCCCAGTGAGTGACACATTGGTATGGGTACTCCAGGGCCCTGTGCCTGGCCTGGAAGGAACCTCGGGTTTCTGTCTCTGGAGGGATGAGTGTCGAGCCAGGGTAGGCAAAGGCTCCATACCAGCGGATACTGTGATGGGGCGGGGATGGTTGCTGGGAGTTGAAGGGGGGGGGGGTCCGTGAAGGAAATAATGGGTAAAAGCAGGACCCCACTGAAGAATGTTCTCAGACAACTCAGAGAAAAAAAAGGAAAGAGTGTTCTCAGAAATGTCTCCCTCTTTAAACTTTAGCTGGTTTGCTGTGTATTCCATCGTGAGTAAAAAAATCAAAGCAACAAACTTCCTGTTAAAAGCCTTTAAGAGAGACACAAGAAAAACATTGGATGTGACCCCCTATGGCCTGCCAGGTCTCTTACATCACTCACAAAGTGAGCAGTTTGTAATTACACCATACAAAGACACCCCAGATGCCCAGACACCAGACTCCCCGATGCCTAGACACACTGCAGCATCCCTATCTCCACCCACCCCCGGACACCCTTGTGTTCACCCAACAGTCGCTACGTTTAAAATGCTTTTCTTCATAAACTTCTGTACATGCCCTACATAGGACAAAGGGAAAGGCGGTCATACAGACAAATTCAAACACCTTGCAGTTTTCAACTCCAGGGAGACTCGCAAGGGATACATTACTATTTAAAGGGCAATATGAGACCATTTTTAGCTGATGTTACCGACAGACCTTGTCTATTGCTCACATCTCTGAGAAGGTGGAGCCCTTGCATCTTTTTACCTCCTTTGAGGTGTCTGGCCACTCCTGCTAGCCTTCTAGTCCACCCCTGTTCAATGAAAACCAGCCCTCTTCTGACTACTGCCAGCCACTGCTTCATTCCAGGCTGGAAGAGTAAATAAAACAATGACATGGATAACCAATGCACAATTGGGGCCATAAGTGCCCAAACAAAAATATATTTAATAAAAGCCCAATTATGTAGGAAGGCCTCCTTTAACAGATGCCAACTTAAGAAATTTGCTTGCAAAACAAATTAAGGCCTTGAATGTTGAGGCTCAGTGCTTTTGAGCATGGATCCAACAGCCACCAGTTCGCTAAATGACCTTGCCAAGTACCTTGGCCTCCCTGCACTTCAGCTACCTCTTCCAGCTTAAAAAGGGGGTTACAAAGACCACCCACCCTCCATGAGGTGCGCACCAGCTGATGACCTGAAAGCTAACCTCAGACCATGTCCAGCCACCCATCTGAAGCCCAAAACAGAGCTTTGTGCTTCTGATTAATGATTAGAGGAAGGGTGCACACATGTGCTGTTGTGCACACGGCTGAAGTGACGCACCAGCTATAATTTAGAAATAATGACGTTTTATACTGATGAGAATCCCCTCCAGCGGCAGACCCTGGACTGCTGACTCCTGGGCGGTGAGAGACCCGTCTGGCCAATCAGGAGATGAAGTTTTTGGTTTTGTAATGTTTTTCTCAATGCCTCACCTGAAGACTAGCAACAGTGAGCCTCCGCGCATCATCGGAGGTGGACGTTACGGGAACGATGATGGGGCTGTCTGGGATGTGGTCATCATTGAACTTGATTGACACCTCATAATCGCCTGCAAATACAAAAACACAACAAACATTACATGAGAAATGGGAAAGCAGATACATTTGAGCAATTTTATTTTTTATATTCAATCTTTTTCTCTTCTGCATCAACTAGGCCATTAAATAGGTGACATCCCAGCCCCATACAGCAACCCCCAATGCCCCCCCACCAAGGCAGGGTTGGGTGGATCAGACCCCTCCCAGGACAAGTATCTGGCAAGTCATGGGATGGTGGTGGGGCCAGAGAATGCAGTGTTCATAAACTGCAGAGATGGTGTTTTTCTGGTGTTCTTCCCCCCCCTTCCACCTCCCCAGGGACCATGCTCTGCCACAGACTGCATCACATGCCAGTGACAGCACATCAGTGCTTACCTGTCACATGGGAGCAGGTTAGTCTGCCTGCTGTGAGGGATCACTGTGGCGCCAGGCAGCAGCACCTCCTCTTCTCACTCAACATCCACTCTAGCAACACTGTTCTTCCCATCCTTACGGTCTGCAGGGACTCTAGCTCACTCGAGAACCTGGGTTGCCTGTATGGAAGCGCTGGACCATGAAGCAGCTCCTAAAATCTATTTTAGAAACTGGACCAGAAGGCCTGTTGGCTCAGCAACTGGAGATTGGCTTTGTTTCGGCAACCCAGGTCCACAAGTAGCTGTGAGAGTCTTGCCCTGGGTGCTCCTGGAGTGTGTGCTCCCCGGTGCGTGCATTCAATGCACCACCTTGAGTGGTCAAGGCGATGACCGGCTCAGAGCCTGCGTTCTATTGCACACACGCTCTAGAGTCCTTGGTGCCGGCATCCCTTGGAAGGGCCAGAGGTCACATACCAGGCTAAATATGCCCAGGCCTCCAGAGGACACCCAGGCACTCTGGACCTGTGTGTCCCTGCAGCGGTTCCAGATAAGGGGAAGGGGTCACTTTCCTAACAATCATGGGGATGGGCACCAGGTGGAACGTTTAAGGGCTAGAATGCGGACAGTGGACTGATGGGAAAGGCCAATGGTGGGAGAACAAAAAAAACATGTACCAACCATATAGAAAAAAAAAAAACGAGCAGAAACAAGGTCCAATTTTTTTGGGTGGGGACATTATATTCTAACCAATTTTTTAAAATGTGACCTTGTTCACAAAGCAGTCATGCATGCAAGAGATCAGAGCCACTTTTTAAAGCTCAATGATATATTTAAAAAAAAAATTAGCTTTGACAGAGGTACCCACTCTTCTGAGACGAGAAAAAAGTGCATCACCTGAAGTGCTACAGATTGCCCCAAAATAAAAACAGCCTGCCCTCAGTTTTATAATATTATAATTGACTGGGATCTCTGGTTCAAATTCTGCTGAGTCAGTACTGCCGGGGTGTTGGTCTCAGACAGCAGCTGACATTCAGCACAAGAAATATAAATACCTCATGCTAGTAGAGTCAGCAGCACCTGATGGGGCATTAATGATGGAAGGTTTTGAGTCGTCTCCCCACCACCACCCACTTGTGAGATTTTCTGCCTGGGCATCAGTATATGGAGTGCCAAAGTGGAGTGAGAAAAGATGGGCAATGACTAAATTACAATTTTTGTTAGGTGAGCACCAACAAAAACCTCTAGCAGCCAAAGTAAAATCTCATAGCCGAAATACTGAGTGGGTCTGTGTGATTTAGCAGCTACAGCCCGGAATGAAGGAAACATTTTTCACAGTTTGTGGACAGGAGAGAAAATACACACTACCTGGAAATAGCCACAGTGGCCAAACTTAGGGGTTGGGAGAATAGCAAATGGGGGGAACCCTCAACTTACCAGGCTCCTGAACAATATAGGAAACTCCGCAGGATCCATCCTTCCGGTCTTCAAATGCAATCTCTGCCTTACTAGGACCTTCGACAGCGATGGAGAGGCCGCCTGCTCCAGCTTCACGAGTCCAGATACTGAATTCAGCTGTGGGTTATCAGCAGGGCAGGAGGGGATCAGAGGTGGTATGAAAAAACCCAACATGTTGCAATTCGTGTAAAGTGTCTCAGCAATCAGCCCTTAAAACAAAATAAATCCCTGGCATTCTTGCTCTTAAAGGCTATTTTTAGCCGGCCACCCCCCCCAATCCCATCCAGCTCCCACCTGTGTCACCTACCTGGTACCAGGGGATTTGCTGGGAGAATTTCCTCAGATATGGGCAAGACCCCTGTGTGGTGGGCTCCCTGTAAAGTACTGTCAGCCAGCCATGGTCTCTATCCGCTATACAGAACAATGGGCAGTTGGAAGCAGAGGGGCCAGAGTGCCACCATCATGCTGCCATGCATCAGTGTTTCCTCCTTGGGTTTCTCCCTCAGGGACACTGCAGGCTAAGGAGTCCTAGGTGCACTTATGTCCATACATGACTGCATCAGAGCCAGGCTGCATCCCTCCCTCCCCACTCTTCACCTGCACCACCCCTTGTGATCAACCAGCTGGTGTGGTAGTGAAGAGCACAACCCCAGAAGACAGCATCAATCGGGGTACTCACTCAGACCAGCGGGCACCCTGCCCCCTCCAGCATCCCAGACTCATTCCTGGCATTGTGAGCAGTAGCAATACTGCTGTGTCAGTGAACCGGCATTGTACTTACGGAATCTTTGGAAAAAATGTCTGGTTGTGCCATCACTATCCTTACGTGCATTCCTTTCTGGTATGTGGTGAATCCCCTAGAACCCCTCCCCACCCCCCAGCCCCAGTAACCCAAATTCAATTTGTATTTACCCTCATGGTTTACCCTTCCCTAGTCCACAGGCCCCCCACCTTCCTCAGAATCTTCTCCCAGTACCTCCCTCATGATCACCAAGGTCAGCTTAAGATCAAGCCACGTTGCACCCAATTTTAAGAACTCTATCAGCAACCTTCCGCATAGGACCAGCCAGCGGAACAATCCGCCTACTTCCTTCAGACTAACTGTGGAGTCAGCCTTTCAGTAGCTTCTGCAAATGTACATCATGACCCTGCCACTGCCAAGACGACAGTACACGGACAAACCTTTCCAAAACATTTTCCACATCTTTCCCACTCCCTCATATAACAATTTGCACTTTAAAAGCACAACAGTGGCTAATACTGTGTCCAAAATCACCATTAAAGATCGTGGGAGTGTCATGTGATGCTCCCAACCAATCACAGTACTTTCAGTTGCATGCGAGGTACTCATTTCTAAGTTTCTCATGTACTGAGCCACAGTGATGTGCTTCTCACTGACTGCTCACACCATCAACATGCGAAGAAAGTTTAAAACAAGTTGTGCAATCTATAATAATTTTTTAGGTCTAGCTGGCGTGCCTCTTATGGGTGAAGGGGTCGCCTCTTGCATTCTTAGGATGACAAATGCTCACATTTGGTTCCCAGTCCTTTCCTAGGAATGCACAAGGACCTGCTTATATCCACAAGAGGCCCTTCAATTAGACCCATAAACAAACCTCTTACAAGTTAGTGAATTTCCTTTTACGGTTTATCCACCCTGATCAGCTCGTCTGAGATGCAGTATCTCATTTTCAGCAAGGTCCTGCTTTTACCCATTTTTACAGATGAGTGGACTGAAGCAGTAAGAGGTTAAATGACTTAAAGGTTACAGCAAGTAAGTGGCTCTGATGGGATCTGAACCTGGGTCTCCTGGTTTCCTCATTCCTGTATGTCTTACCGCTATGAAACCCACTGAATACTGCAACTTTATGTACATGCTGTAATACCTTGTCTGTCAACTGCTGTAGACTCCCATGAAAACAAGATCTCATGGGGACAACTCACTAGATATGCACAAGTGGATTCCTAGCAATGTGGCTCTAAACACGTTGCACCCAAAGGAGGCTGTATTACCTGGAACTCCCACCTCGGCCCTCTCGAGTCCTGGGCCACCTGCCCGCACCTTGTGGGCCCCACCTTCTCCAAGGGGCCCAACCGTGAACTGGAAGGGGCTGGCACGGGCTGGCCCTTGTACTTGACGTTGACTGTGTGGACACCCATCTCGGTGGGCACAAAGCGGATGCAGTAGGTGTTATTCTCACTTTCCATGATCTGTGCATCGTGGATCTTCCCGGAGGGACTGGTCACCTGGGCAGTCATGTCGTGGACACTGATTTCTGGGATTTTACAGTGGAGAGGTGGCAAGGTGGGGAAGAGACAAGAAACAGCATTATGAATTCTCAGGACTATAGGGGCAGGTAGCTGGATAAAGTGAGTGGGCACTTGCAGTTAACAAGGACCTTTTTCCTCCTTGCAGCACGAAGGGACATCACAATCACACCATACAATCATGCATCATGACAGTTCCCAATAATAATTTAAAGAGGTTATTTGCTCAGCACACAGAATTAAAGTCAGCTTCAACAGAACTGGATTACAAAACTGCACAGACTTTCTTTTTACACACACACACACATACACACATATATATATATATATATATACATACACACACACACACACACACAAAATTTAGACCAATTCTGTTAATGGCTACTTGAGAATCAAATCTTTGCCCTTCTAGTTCACTTACAATGGAGACAGAGCCAGGAACAGAGTCCTAATCCCAGCCACTACAACATCTACAATTTGGGGGGGGGGGTAGGAGACAGAGGTTAGGACTTGGTAGGCAAATTATGAATGGGTTTTAAATCCTTATAATAACTGGGTCTAATTTCTCCCCCCTGTGGAAACCCGGTTATAAATACAGGTTACTCACCTGTAACAGGAGTTCTAGGAATGGTATATGTTGTTCATCCACAGTTATTGGCAGGTCCCTTGCCGCTTTAAATCTTGCCAGAAGGTCTTCAAGCTGGCTCCTCCCACCCACCCGGGTGGTAAAACTCGGTTCCGCCCCATGGCCTGCCAGATCTAGCCCGCTGGAAGCCAGGTTGTGCGTCCGAAGCCGGGAGGCCGGGTGGGTCGTGTGGATGAACAACATATACCAGTCCTAGAACTCCTGTTACAGGTGAGTAACCTGTATTTCTAGGGACATGGATATGTTGTTCATCCACACTTATTGGCAGACTCCTAGCAGTTCTCTGGGAGGAGGGAGGCAAGGCGCACACCCTACTTAGGTAGAAAGACTGGAGAACCGAGGCCCGACCAGCACCCCAGCTGACCCAAGGTCGATGTGAGGGGAACTAAAAGCCTGCTTCCGGCAGAAGCCCTGCGGATATCCTGGACCGGTGTCCTTGGAAGCAGCCACCGATGCAGTGGAAGGACGGGTTAAAAAGAGCGCTTATCCTCAGGGAGGCTCCAGTGCCCGCCCGCCTAAAGTGGAGAGCTTGCAGGGGTGACCAGCCCGCTCGTCTTCCGCTGGGCTACAATCTGCCAGATGCGGCTTCAGCGAAGGTGATGAACAGCTGGCGAACCTCTCCCGAATTTGAGCTCTACGCTCTCACGAGGTGAGTGTTAAAACAGTTCCCACGGAACCTGAACACGGCCTCCGAGGTGTGAATGGGGATAAACCCCGGCAGAGGCAAAACCCCCGAAGGGAAGACTCCACCACCGCCTCCTGGAGGAACTTCGGGTGGGGCGCAGGACAACCTAGTCCCTGTGGAAGACCGGATAGGGAGGTTAAAGGAGCGCCTGGAACTCTCCCAGCCTTCTGGATGGTGGAGTGGCCCAAGAAGGTGTTCTTCCACAACAGGTGGGGGAAAACGCACCTGTGCAGAGGTTCGGATGGCTTGCTCATGAGCCAAGCCTATACCAGCAAGAATCCCATAGAAACAGGGATACTCTCCCAAAGGGGGAGGCGTGGTCGAGGCCTAGAAGTGCCAGACCACCTTCTCCGTACCACCAGCTACCCTCCGGCCCACGCCCAGAAGACAGTGGTGACCGCAGAAGCACCCAGAGGATCGCCGACCAAGCCCTGGTCTAAGGATGGACCAGTAAATGGTCCGAATGCTATGCCCAGGGACGGGGAAGGGCACCGCCCTATCCCATCGTCAGAAGAAGGAAAACTACTCCCAAAGGACAAGCACCTTGGCCGACTTAGCAGGACACCTCAAAGGTCGAGGACCTTGCCGAAAGACCTTAGGCCTGGCCCCTAGCTGCACAGGGGACGGCCAACAGGTGCAGGGATTGAAGGTCCAGATGGATAACCTTCCCCTGAAAAGGAAAGACAGGACCGGCGGACTAGAGACAGTCTCGGGAGCCTGTGGCCGAGACTGAGGAGAGCTGGATACCAGCACTGGCAATCCAGTCTGGGGCTACCAGCATCACCTGCGCCAAATCCCTCCTCGCCTTGCCCGTAGGTCAAGGGAAATGGGGTAGAGGCACGGAGGGGACCGGGGTCCGTGGCCCCGATGGCATCCCTTACAGCAAGCCTTGCTGAGGGCGGGCACAAAAACAGTCTCTGCCTAGTATTCTCCCTGGAGGGAAAGGGAGAAGATCCTGTGCTACCCCCAGCAGGGGAGACACTCATGAGGCGTAGCCTATGCCCAGCTCAGGGCCGCAGCCAGGGGTTGGCTCCAGCCATGAAATGGCTAGGAAGCCTCGACTGCGCAACCGCCTATCCGGAGAACCTCCTTGCACCAAGACAAGGGATAGACCAAACCTGGCGGAGTAGGTAGCACATGGTCTTGGAATAATCCAACTGGACTTAGACCACTAGACCCCATACAAGCGGAGCGAGCGGTGCCGGCTAATCGGACCGTCTGTCTCCAGCGAGCGGGAAGGACATTGGGACTCACAAGAGGACCAGAGGCGACGCACTCTGCATTCCCCAAGATGGGCACCCCACCCATCCGAGAAGCATCGGTCGGAGAAGACCGGCAACTCAGGGTGAACAAGCAGGATAGTCTCCTGCCAAAGTTAGAACGGTCCAAGGGAGCATTCTCCTAACTCCTGGGCTGTAAGTCACGAACTGATCCATGGGACACAGCGTTGTGACCTCTGGTTGGCACCTCCCACTAAGGGAAGGCCGCCCTGAGGCCCAGGAGGAGCAGGAGGTCCTGGCAGGACTTAATTCCCCGGCCAACCGACCAGCAAAGGAGGAAGAACCTCGCCCTGTTCGCCCGGAGCTGAGCTCGGACTCAAAGTCGAGCTTAGTCCCGAAGAAGCTTCACCGCTAAGATAAGAGTTCTCACTCGGCTCCCGAAACAGGAGACCAGTCTGCCTTCCAGGTGGGGTGACATCTGGACCCTTCCATGCCGCAGAGACTGCTAAGCAAGGAAGTGTTAGGAACTCGTAAGCAGCTCCCCCGCAAGAAGGGGTGGAGCCTCCCCCAAAAACGGACGGAACGAGGAGTAGGTACATCCTGGAGACCAGGAAACAGCTACACACCACGTTCTGAGGATGGAATGTCTGCAGAAGAGAGACCATCCAGGCGTGCGGGAGGATGGGCGCAAGCCCCCATCCGTAAGAGACCAGGAATACCTGGACACGAACCCAGGGTTGAATTGGGGGGTCCACGGCCTTCCTGATCATCTCTAACTAGAGAGCCAGGCATGTCGGACGACCGACACAGGGGCAGTGAACTCAAATTCCCCGTGGGGCAACGGCTCAAAGGGGATCCGCTCGCAACTTGCGACAGGATCCACCCTAAATACCTCCAGAATGAGATGCGGAGCCGTCCTCCACGGAAAACCCAGGCTGGGACGACGGAGCCGAGCAAGCCCTTGGGTCCGGCCACTGAGCAGGCTTAGAGGGGAGGGAGCCGAGAGCCCCTCGTTTCCTGCCTCCGCTCCTTTGGAGGAAGACGCTGGTTTGGCAACAGGCCGCCCAGCGCATGCCTGCTGGCCCTCATGCTGGGCCAGGGGCTTACACAAAGGCTGACGGTTGCCCTTGACCCCGTGGGCGAGAGTGACCGAGTCCGGAGTGGCATCGGACTTATCGGGCCCATGGATGTATCCCTCCACTCCAGGGCCGAAAAGGTCAGTCCCCAAGAAGGGGATGTCCACCAACTCGTGCTGGGTTTCCAAGGAGAAGGATGTTAACCTCAGCCACGCCCTGCGGCACATGGCCACTGCGGCCGCCACCGATCTGGCACAGGAGTCGCCTAGATCCAGAGCCATCTGGAGCTGCTGCCGCCACCGCCCTACCCTGGTCCGCACTGTTGAACTGTGGTCCGCAGGTCACCTGGGAGATGAGGGAGAACCTCGTCCAGGGAGCCCAAAAGGGTGTGGGAGAAATGTGCCATCAGTGCAACCGAGCTGGCCTGATGGAGGCCTAGGGAGAACGCAGCGTAAACCTTACGCCCGACAGTCCATCCTTCTTGACTCCTTGTCGGGGGGGTCTGTCCACATCCCCAGCATTTCCAAGACATTGGAAAACGTCGTCGGTAATTACCCCTTCAGCCAAGGGGTGCTCCAAGAAACCGGGCAAAGAACCGACCAGGATAGGATACCTTCGAGCTACCCTGGCCAAAGGCGCAGGGCAAGAAGTAGGCCACCACCATAGCTCCAAGGCTGGGCCCACAATATCCTCAGCCACTGGGAAGGCCTACCTGGAGGAACCCCTTCAATCCAGAATCTCCAGAAGTGGGTAAGGAGCCCGGTCAGAGACTGGCTTAAGCTGCATTCCAGTAAACTCTGAAATGAGCTGAAGCAGACCCTTAGAAGACGATGGGCTGTCGTCTACTGGATGTTCCTGGGAAGACCCGGGGTCCTCCCAGTCAGGAAACATGGCAGAGCCTGCTCCAGGCTCCGAAGGGTCTGTAAAAAGCTGCCGCAGGCCCGACGCACTCTTCGTCCACCGGGAGCGGGCAGGAGTGAGGGAACAGAGTGACCTGAAGGACAGGCCACCGTCCGGCCCGGACTCCACCGAAAGCAGAGGGGCAGCAAGAGTCGAGCGAGCAACCGGTCCTGGAGAAGGCTCCTCGACTGATTTGAATGGCTGCCGACCAAGCGGCGACTGCTTGCTATCTGGAGAATGAATCAGAGTCGACTAAAACCCAGACAGCTGCTGTCGCCACATAAGTTCCTTGTAACACCGACGCCAACGGCATCGAAACTGCTCCTCATCCGAGGGGGGGACGAGGAAGAACGGCCAAGCCACTTAACCCGGTGCTCCGACCGAAAACGCAGAGATCGGTGTAAGCAGCTAGACCGAGAGGTAGACAGAGACCCAAATCCTCGGGGTAACCGAGGGCGGGCCTGGGAAGAAACGGGGAGCACCCGCTCCTCCCTCGGCTCGGAAGAACGGACCAAGTGCTGTCGACCCGAAGTGGAGGACAGAGCCTCGACTTCCGCCGGAGGCGGCGGGAAGACTGCCTCAGCAGACCCCCCGAAAGACGGGTCGAGAGACTCAACAGCGTCAAGGGGATTTGGCCAGCTGACCTGACGGGGTACTGCAGGAGGCCAGAGGTCAAGCCTCAACCCAAGTCGAAAGGCCGCCAATGAGGGAGGAGAAAACTTCCCGCTGACGAAGAGACCCTGCTCGAGGCCCTCTAGACATAGGCAGAGAGACAGGCCAGGTTCCCTCTGCCTTGGAGGAGAGGGAATGACGAAGCTCCCTGAACGAAGCTGAATGTAAGGAATCCAAGGAGAGCGGGATAAGCTCCACAACCGAAGGAGAGGGAGGAGGAACCCCTGTCCCTTCCCCGGCAGGATAAGACTGCAGAGAAACAGTCGAAGCGAGCACCCGACGGTCCGATGGAGACTCCAGAGCGGAGAAAACTACCGGATGTCCGAGCCCCGAACGGGCCACACGGTCCTCGAGAGCTGACTGAAGGTCAGAACAAAAATTGCAAGCCCAAGGATCATGATCCAAGTCCAGGCAAAAAGAGCATGTGGAGTGCGAGTCCCTCCTGGAGGAACTAACCGTACGTCTCTCTGGGCCGGAAAAAGCCATCGCCGTAGCGAAAAAGAAAAGATCGAAGATTCAAGGATACTTTAATAAATTTGAAGACCGAACTTTTCAGGAGCCAGTCAAAAAACAGAGCGCTAAGGAGGGAACCCGAGCTTCCAAGCGGTAAGGAAGATCTGGCGTCATGGGGCGGAGCCAAGAGTTTTACCACCCGGGTGGGTGGGAGGAGCCAGCTTGACGACCTTCCGGCAAGATTTAAAGCAGCAAGGGACCTGCCAATAAGTGTGGATGAACAACATATCCATGTCCCTAGAATTCACCGTTCTAACCTGTGGGTTATAACAGTGAACACATACCAGGTTTCCCCTGGTTCTGCACATATTCCACCAACTGCTCTTCCCTTCCTCTGCACCGGACACAAGTCCTTGCTGCTAGACACTTTCACCACCACTTTGAATTGGCAGTAAATACATTTAAAAAATAACTGGGCTACAAAAATGCATACTTAGCTTTCAGATAGGACTACTTTAAAAAAAAAAAAAAAAGGAAAAATGTTTCTTCTACCACCCCTTCTGGACCGCAGACCGTGTTGAAACCTGACCACAGCTCCACAGTAGATGTCTATTTTACAAAAAATTGCTGTGACGAAAAACGATCCCCAGCAATTACATAAAATAAAGGCTGGGTAGAGGTGTAAAGAAAACAAACAAAAAAAACAGGTTACTCACCTGGAACAGTAGTTCTTGGAGTGGTATATGTTGTTCATCCACGCTCCTTGGCATATCCTTCCACTTTAAATCTCACGGAAGTCTTCAAGCTGGCCCCTCCCACCCACGAATAGTATATTGGCTCCGCCCCATGACACCAGATCTTTGCCCGCTAGAAGCCAGGTGTTATGTATCCCAGCAGGGGAGGTTGGGTGGGTCCGTGTGGATGAACATATACCCCTCCTAGAAAGTACAGTTACGCAAGAACTTACCGCAACAGTAGATCTTCGAGAGGCGCTCTTGCAGTAGGTAATTACATATAGGACTGACTCCAGCCGGCGGCAGGACCCCACGGAAGTATTTCTAGCTAGCAGTCCCTGGCGAGGGACCGCCCCCACGTCAGGTGATCGACGTCATGAGACGTCGGTATAAAAGGGGCAGTTCTGGACGCCAGTCTTCCAGTTCTTTCTCGCCACAGGCCTGGAAGGCCCGGACGAGAGAGGCGCAGATGTTTCCATTCCTGGAAAAAGAGCTGAAAAAGCCTAGGGGGATGGAGGGCGGGAAGGTATTACCTACTGCAAGAGCCTCTCTCGAAGATCTACTGTTACGGTAAGTTCTTATGTAACTGTACTATCTTACTTCGAGAGGGCTCTTGCAGTAGGTAATTACATATAGGACTGAATCCCAAGCAGTCTGGAACAAAAAAGGCACCGGGAGGAGGAACTACTCCAGAAAACAGTAGAAGACTTGCAATCCTCAAGACAGGAGGCCTTGCAAGACAGCTAGCCCAAAGCCTGCTCTACGGCGAGAGGCAATGACCAAACTGTAGTGTTTCGTAAAGGTATGGATGAAAGTCCAGGTGGCGGCAGCACAGATGTCTGCCACCGACATTCTTGAAACAAGCCGCAGAAGCAGCTACTCCACGAGTGGAGGGACCTCTGACTTGACCAGGAAGGATCTTGCTGTACTTGTCATAACAAAAAGTAATGCAATGAGCCAACCACTTCGACAGGCATTGCTTGGAAACAGCAGTGCCTTCCCATTTGTGAGCAAAAGAGACGAACAACTGATCAGTCTTTCTGAGATCCTTTGTCCTGTTGGTGTAGTATCTCAGAATCCGGTGAACATCCATGGTATGGAGCAAGTATTCTCTTTGGTTGGAGTACTGCATGAAAAAAGCAGGTAACTCTATAGACTGATTTAAGGTACACTCTGCTACCACTTTAGGTAGAAACTTAGGGTTCGTGCGAACAGCCACTCGTTCTTTGTGAAAAATCAAATAGGGGATTTTACACATAAGGGCCTGGAGCTCGGAAATTCTTTGAGCGGAAGTAATGGCCACCAAGAAGAGCGCCTTCCACTTAAAGAAACTTCAGATCTCGCGGATGCACGAGGTTCAAGGGAGGAAGGTAGTTTCGAGAACAAAGTTCAAGTCCCAAGGGGAGCAGGAGTCTGGACGGGGCCTCAGATGAGGACCCTCTAAGAAAGGTCCTAGAGACCTCTAATTGGGCAAAGGTTTTATCTGCGAAAGGAACATGGTACGCTGAAATACGGCCATGTGTACTTTCAAGGAGGAATGACTGAGACCCAGGTCAAAGATGACAAATATTTCAGCAGAACGGCCACTGAACAGGAGAAAGGCTCCACATTCCTAGAGGCGTCCCAAACAGAAAATCTCTTCCATTTCATGGCATAAGTGGACCTAGTGGAGAGTTTTCTAGCCTCCACCAGAATCTCCGCCACTTTTGGAGAGAGACCAAAACGAGATTGAACTAGGTCTGCAGGAGTCATGCATGAAGTTGCAGGGACTTGAGGCCCGGATGGACCAGGGTCCCCTGATCCTGGGTCTGCAAACCTCGAGATAAAGGAAGAGGAAGAGGAGGAACCTCTGAGAATTGTTGTAGAAGAGAGAACCAGATTTGCCTGGGCCAGAAAGGAGCAATCAGAATCATTCTCGCTCCTTCTGTGGTTAGTTTCTGTAATACACGAGGGACCAGAGGAATTGGGGGAAAGCACAGACGAATCTGTCCTTCCAGTCTAGAGACAGAGCATCGCTCCAGAAAGCGCCTCACTCTGGAACGAGCGAGCAAAATGTGGGAAGTTTTGCATTTTGGGGAGAGGCGAACAGGTCTACCTGCGGAGTCCCCCAAAGCCGAAAGATATCGTCTAGCACCTTTTGGTCCAATTCCCACTCATGTGGTAGGGCAGAGGAGCAGCTTAGCTTGTCTGCCAGGGTATTGTCGACTCCTGGAACATGAATCGCAGTGAGGTGAATGTTGTGTTGAGTTGCCCAGTCCCAAACCCTCATTGCTTCCCTGCACAGAGGGTAGGATCGAGTCCCTTCCTGCTTGTTGATGTACCACACCACGCACATGTCCGTATGGACGGCTAGGTGACCGGGAAGAATGTATTGGTGAAGGGCTTGGAGAGCATATAAGTACTGCTCGAAGCTCGAGCACATTTATGTGGAGAGCTAGTTCCAATCTGGACCATAATCCCTGGGTTCGGTGGGGACCCAGATGGGCTCCCCAACCTTTGCCTGATATGTCTGGTCAGAGTCTGGGAGTGGGTAGGATGACAGAAGGGGACCCCCACCCCCGAAACAGGTTCTCTCGAACCATCCACCATTGCAAGTCTCATGCCATCAGCGAGGAGATCAGAACTAGATCTAGGTCTTCTACAAGTTGATCCCACTGGGAGCGCAGAGTCCACTGAGCGATCCTCATGTGGAGCAGAGCCCGGGGAACTGTCGGAATAGTGGCCACCATGAGCCCCAGGAGACGGAGAACCGACCTCGCCGGAACCCTCCTGCGTTCTGATAGCAAGGAAATCTGTGACTGAAGAGAGGCCACCCTGTCCGGAGGCAGGAAGGCCTTGCTCACTGTCGTATCGAGGATAGCCCCAATGAACTGTAGTTGCTGGGAAGGATCCACATGAGACTTGGAATGGTTGATGGTAATACCCAGGCAACTAAAAACCTGCTGGGTGAGGGAGAGAAAATGCAGGAGCTCCTCCCTGGACGAGGCCGACAGGAGCCAGTCGTCCAGGTAAGGGAACACCTGAACTCCCATCGTACGCAGGTGGGCCGCTACCACAGCCAGGCATTTGGTAAATACTCGGGGTGCCGAGGAAAGACCAAACAGGAGTGCCCGGAATTGGTAATGGTCCCCCTGAAAACGCAAACCGAAGATACTTACGGTGAGGACGACGAATGGGGATGTGCAGATATGCATCCTGCATATCCAGCGCACAAAGCCATTGACCCGGCCGAAGGAGGGGGAGAAGGGTCTGTAGGGAGAGCATCCAGAACCTTTTATATTCCACGTAAAGGTTCAAGGAGCTGAGATCGAGAATGGGTCTGAGATCTCCCGTCTTCTTTAGGACCAGGAAGAAATGTGAACAGTAACCCGTCCCTTGAAGATGAAGGGGAACAGGTTCTATGGCCTTCTTCGCGAGGAGGGCAGAGATTTCTTCCCGGACCAAAGGAAGACGGTCCCTTGCATAGGATGGCTTCAGAGGTGTGGGGCGGGGTGGTTTCTGTAGAAACTCTATAGAGTGCCCTTCCACTATAATCTGGAGCACCCAAGAATCCATTGTTGTCCTCTCCCAACCTGGAAGGTGGAAGGAGAACCTCCCTCCTACCGGTTCCTCCGGTGTGTCCGGAGGTGGTGGGAGAGGGGAGGAGTCAGGTGGTGTGGGGCAGTGCCGCAGCTGGGGCACCCGCTGCTTTTTTGGGCGGGGGAGGCCTGGCAGCTGCGGGGGCCAGACGTTTAGTGGCCCGCCTGCCTTGGGGTTTCGCTTGTGGCCGGCTGCGTCTGCGAAAAGGACGGTGCTGCGGGTGATGGGAACGGTACATGGAATCCACGGATTTCAGAGCCATCCCTTTCTCCTGCAAGTCGGTAATGATGTCCTTGACATCACCACCAAAAAGCACCGAACCCCTGAAATAGATCGTGGATTGCACTTCCGGGACCAAACCAGACATGCGGAGCCAGGCATAACGCCGTACACTCACGGCGAAAGCGGAGCTCTGCCCGGCAGTGTCCTCTGCATCGTATGTCATCCGCAGAATGTGGCAACTGGCCGAACGAGCAGAACGGACTAAATTTGCCAACTCCTGCTTGACTTGAGAGTCAGGTAAGGAGTCTATCCAAGATTCCACCTGGGCAAGGATGGTCTTCTGGTAATCCCCCATATGAACAACGTAATTCAGGGCCTGAATTCCCAGTGTGGAAGAGGCATAAATTTTTCTTCCATACTGGTCCAGGAGGCGAGATTCCTTATCCGGAGGAGACAAGCTTACATGTTTGGGATGCGCTGACCGTCCGTGAGCGGCGCTAATCACGACCGAATCTGCACGAAGGTGGGAGTCCAAATAGTCTACACCCTCTGGAGCATGGTATAGCCTGTTAGACTTCCTAGGAAGTGGGGCTAATGCCGACGGTTGTTTCCAAATAGTGGAAACAAGGTGGGCATGAGGCTCGATCCAGGGTGGCACTAAAGTTGGAGCCGTCAGGGGCAGGTCCAGATGTTCAGCAAGTTTAACCCGCTGAGGATCTGGTTCCAAGGAGCGCCACTGATGTACTTCCTGGATTTTTCTGAGCAACTCCGTAAAGGAAGGATCCTCCGGAAGGGTCCTCGGCTGGGAATTGGACGGAGAGCGAGA
Source organism: Neoceratodus forsteri (assembly GCA_016271365.2). Lineage (NCBI taxonomy): Eukaryota > Metazoa > Chordata > Ceratodontiformes > Ceratodontidae > Neoceratodus > Neoceratodus forsteri. The sequence goes on along the minus strand of CM028138.1, from coordinate 274,787,102 downwards.
CTCGTCATCTCTCTCGGAGCATCTGTCTGAATAATCCAAGGAATCCAAGAGGGAAGAAGAAGAATCGGAAGCAGAATAAGACTCCCTAACACAGCTGGGGGCAGGAACGGGTTCCTTGGGGGGAATCCCTGGACACGTGTCCTGCCCCTCTTGGGATCCAGAGGGAAGGGCCCTGGAGTCCGGAGGCAGTGAGGAAGTGTGCTGTCTCTGGCGTACAGGAGCCGGAGGCGGCACCGTTGCCATAAGGAGGCTCTCTACTTCCTTGGTGAGCTGAGCCTTGGCCTCAGCCCACCAGGAAGCCAGAGTCTCCTGCAGATCCACCGGCCGCCAAGGGGGCGGTGGAAGTAGAGGAGGAGGGGAAAGGAATACGGGTTGTACCCGTAAGGTGAGTATGCCAAACCCGGCTGCGGGAAAACCGGCACCAGGTATTGTGGCGTCGGGTACTGCGGCGCTGGATACTGCGGTCCCGGGTACGATGGCGGCGGATAAGACAGCGGGTACCCAGGCGCCGGAGGAGCTGCCGCAGACGGCCCGGAAGGTGGTCCCATGGGCGGGTCAACACTGAGAGGACCGGGGGTGCAGGGCCCGATGGAAGGGGAAAATCCCCCGACTGCATCGGGGCGGCGTCGAGGCTGGCGTCAAACCTGGTTCCTTAGAAGGAGGGTCTGACGGAGGTGGAGCGTCCTCTGCATCGCCCGGGATTGGGGATCCCGGGTCAGGCTGGGGTGACTCGGGCTCCCGGACGGCAGCCAAGGCTGCGGGTACCGGTACGACAGGTGTGGGAGGGTCAGTCGAGGTTCCGCCGCACGCTGGGGAGCCCGGTGCAGCTTAGAGCTAGTTCGGCGGGCGCCGGACGCCCATCTTACGGGGTCCCATATTGGAGGCGGGCCGAGGAGGGGGAGCGGCCCAGTCCAAGGGAGACTAGGTCATGCGCTGCCCCGAAGGGTCGGGTGTCTTATCAACCTTCTCCCGGTGGACGTCTGACTTATGGGAGCCACCCGCACCAGTAGGCCGCAAGCGGAGGCCTCCTTTTGCCCGGAGGCGCCCACAAGGCCCGAGAGCGAGCCAGACGGGCAGGCCGATGCCTCCTCCAAACCCTTGGAGGCTGCCGGACGGTCCCCCAGAGGGGATGTTACCTGGGCCACGACTCCGGCCGGAGTCCGACGAGGAGGCCTTCTCCCAGTGCCTCCCCCTTGTCCTGCTTTTTACGATGTCCTTCCGGAGAAGTGGACGCCTGCCTGAGCTTCTTCAATTCTTTCTCCATCGAAGACATCTTTTTCTTGAGAAGATGGGCTTCCAGGGATTGTTGGCGTCATCTGCGGGTAGGCGCGTTGAAGATGCTGCAATGTGGGCACTTGTCGACCGGGTGGTTGGGGCCTAGGCAGAAGAGGCAGAGGGAATGACATCCAGTGCAGTTGGGCACCGCATGAGTCTCACTTGTTTTGTGCTCGAAAGGTAGGGACGCACACACACACACACACACACACACACACACACACACACACACACACACACACACACGATGACCCAACAATAGAAGGAAAAATAATTGTAATTTTTGGTAAAACCGACGAAAGAGCAGGGCTGACAAAGCATGAACTTTTCCGTGAGGCACTGCACGAGCCAACGGCGGGAGAGAACTGGAAGACAGGCGTCCGGGACCGCCCCTTTATACCGACGTCGCATGTCGCCGGTCACCTGACGTGGGGCGGTCCCTCGCCAGGGACTGCTACCTATAAATTTTTCCGTGGGGTCCTGCCACTGGCTGGCATCAGTCCTATATGTAATTACCTACTGCAAGAGCCCCCTCAAAGTAAGATCTACTGTTACAGGTGGGTAACCTGTTTTTCTAGGAGCATGGATATGTTCATCCATATTCTTTGGCAGACTCCTAGCATTTCTCCAGGAGGAGGGAGGCAGGGTGCACACCCCCTACTTGGGGAACAGAGATTGGAGAACCAAGGCCCCAAAACCAGCATCCTGGCATGACTCAAGTTCAATGTGTTAATGGGTAATGAAGGTGTTTGCAGACTTCCAGGTAGCAGCCAGACAGATTTCCTAGATAGGGATGTCCCTGGAAGCAGCCACCAATGCAACAGTATGGTGGGTAGAATGAGCTCTTATCCCTCTGGGAGGCTCCTTTCCCGCCAACTTGTAGCACAGACCTATGCATGATGTGATCCATCTTGCAATAGTCTGCTCAGCTGCAGGTCTGCCAGAAGCGGCTTCAGTGTAGGTGACAAACAGCTAGCGAACCTCTCCCTGAATTTCCGCCATCCTTTCCTTATAATAGGAGAGGGCTCATCTCGGGTCCAAGGTATGGAGCCTGTACTCTGCCTCTGAGGTGTAATTAGGGTAGTAAACCGGCACGGTAAACACCTGGTTAAGGTGAAACTCTGACACCACCTTCAGATAGAATTTCGGGTTGGGGCATAGGAATACCTTGTCCCTGTAGAAGACCAGATAAGGGGAGTCCACCCAAAGTGCCTGGAGCTCCCCATCCTTCTGGCAGACGCGACAGCCACCAGGAAGGCTGTCTTCCACGACAAGTGTGACATGGCACACTCCTGCACTGGTTCAAATGGCTTGCCCATGAGCTATGCCAGTACCAGCAGAAGATCCCATGGAGGTGGAGGTTCACGCACTGGAGGGGATATGTGGTCCAGGCCTTTGAAAAAGTGTCTGACCTCTGTCTCCTGCACCACCGGCTGACCGGCCCACACCCAGTAAGTGGAGACTGCTGCTAGGTGCACCCTAAGGGTCGATGACCAAAGACCCCCTTTACAGAGAGACCAAAGGTGGTTGAGAATGTTAGCCACTGGACAGGACAGAGTGTCCAGGCCCTTGCCCAGACACCAAATGGAAATCCTTTTCCATCTAAGGCATAACATTTCCTGGTCTATTGCTTTCTGGATGCCTCCACCACAGTGTAGACATCTTCGGAAAGACCCAAAGCCTGGAACTCTAGCCACTCCGGTACCAGGGGTGAAAGGAGAGATCTCATTTCGAGGTGTCATGGTCGACAGAGGCAACAGACGCACACAGTGTGGGGATCGGTGCACATTTTCTGGCCGCATGGCACCGATGAAAGGGGGAAGACTTGTCTTCCATAACCGAAGCAGCTAACTTGCAATCGCTGACGCGAACAATGCGAACTTCTGGAAGAACTGAAGGTCTGAAAGCCAGGGCCTACAAGATGTGTGAGCACGAGGGAGGCAACCTGAATCTTCCAGGAGGAAAGTAAGATCTGGAGTCATGGGGTGGAGTCGAGGTATGTACCACCCGGGTGGGTAGGAGAAGCCAGCTTGAAGACTTCCGGTGAGATTTAAAGCAGAAGAGGACATGCCAAAGAGTGTGATGAACAACATATCCACGCTCATAGAACTAAAATTTTACAAACCCCTCTAGCTTCCCTCTGGGTTTATGTGGCGTCCCACACCTTGGGTACGTGAAAAATTCTCAACCACCTATCCAGCCACTATTGTATATGTTATAATATGATATTACTTTCAAATTACATTTTTCCCATATTGTCCTTTATTCTGCCCTGGCAGGCTGGGCAGCTGCATCAGCCCATCCTGTTCCAGCTCTGTAACCGTCCTGAATCACATCACCTCCAATCTCGGCCAGTCAGTGCTAGTTTGGGTGGGGTGGGGGGGGGGCCTCCATCAAGCCCCACCCTCTAGTTTTTCCACTCATTTTCTCCTCATTTTACCCTGGAGCCGCAGACAAGGTCAGGCATGCATGTGGAGACGCGCACGCCTTAGCCTCAGTGACTGCTCCTCCCACCCTTGGCCTAGTGCCATGCTCCGCTCTGATGCCCACGCCATCACCACACCTCCAGAAGGTGGTGGTCAAAGGCTGGGAAAGCCAACCTCCCCTATCCGACAGAGGAGAGCTGCCAAGCGGCTGCTCAATCCTCACCCAGCCCGACCCCCAGCAACCCATGTTGATCACTGAGCACAGGTCGCTAGTATGGCAGGAGGGAAAGTGCTAGCACCTCAGTCCTTCATGCCACTGGGCCAGCCACTTTGATTACATTTTTAATAAAAATTACAAATCATGCAGTGTTATTGTTAGGGAATCTACCACTTGGAAAGGGAAAGTTGTCAAGTAATTTAAATGTCTAATGGGGCCAATTTTCCAATTTTACCAAACCAATACATATATCAGTCTGACAGTCCTGGGGAGGGGAGAGCCGACCCAAAGATGAAGGAAAAAAAGACACTGCCCACCCGATAAAAAGTATTAAAAAAAAATTGTCAATGGCCTCTGAAGTTCCGAGTCCATTACTATAGCAATGAGTATGATGTCACAAGTAGGGCATTATCACTTCCAGCTCCAGAATAAGCCCCTACTGTTGATGTAACTAAGGGACAACATACGTGTCTGCATTCAAATCCCCTCAGTAAGGAACTGGAATAGCCTGAAAGTCAATGTTCATTTTTGAATGCATTAAACCACCAAGTTCTGCTGATGACAATTGACTTTTTGCTGGTGGTTAGGCACATTTATTCAGCTTAAGAATACCACTAAGCGTTCTTTGAGTGAAATGTTAAAGCAGGGCCCCTTGTGCCCATTGCTGGTCACTGTCCAGGTAGAAGTACAAGATCCCATGGTGCTTACCTAAGGAGTAAGAATGTTTCACTGGCATCATGGCCAACATTCTCCCCATCAATAAAACAGATTCATGCACATACACTCCCCCTCCCGATTCACATCAGCTTAGTGTGCCTTTCCTGGTCAAGAATTACAAATAAAACCACCCTTTCTAGGTGGGACACTACTTACAATAATGTGCGTCATTTTGCACTGGCCTCTCCAAAGGTTACACACCACTGCCTTTTCTACATTGGCCCTCCCCTTCTGGCCTGTGAACCCATGTCCCAGGGTGTTTTGTAATCAAACTTCTAAGAACAGGCTCCCCAGCATCCCTAGCATGCCATCAATAGCACCCGTCCCCAGCATACTCCCTACAATCTATGGTCTCCCAGCCTCACTGTGCGTACATTCTCCACCAATCTGGGCAAGTTGGCATTTGCTGTCTATGCCCCCACCTTTTGGAACTCCCTTCTCCCAGTTACTCCAGTTTCTGCAAGGCCTTGAAGGACTCCCTCAGTCTCCCTGGCCCTTGCTCTTGCTTGTAGCTCTAAGACATTCTGCCCAACACCAAGCTCTGCCCCCAACCCCTGACTGGGTGTACTACCTACATGATATTTGTAGTCAAGCTATTTTATTATGCTCTTGTGCGGAACTCTTACTGTTGCCCTGTTGCTGTTTCGATTGTACCATTCTTGCTCATTAGGATGTTTTCTCCTTTTGCTACTCAAAACAGAATCTGTAATCAACTCGTGCGCTACTGATGTTTGCTCTCCAATTATGTACACTATTGCTGTACTTTTCTTAGGCAACTGATGCCTTGTATCAAATTGCGTTATCCAATTTACTGTATGCCTTTCTCCTGCAAGCTTCCATTCTAGATCGTAATCTCCCAGGTCGTGCCTGAAAACAGGACCACTTACACCTAATATCTCTTACTTGATTACCACAAACTAAGAAAATCAGAACAAATCATCACATGGCACAATAGACTGATATCAGTCCACTTCCTCGCCTCCTTTTCCCTGGTGATACGTCACTCTCAGTTTTTGGACCCTCAGCAGTGTGGCCATGCCCTCACAGAACATCAGGTGTAACCAGTCATGTGGCATACACCACTACCCCCCATAATTCCAAGTCTACCGTTACTACATTAACACGCAAAACTGGATTTCAGATTCGGACAACCCCCACGTCATTGTGCATTAAGCACTAACATACTAAGAAACAAGTCTGCACTAGTCAGTTAAGCAGTGCTGACCAAATAAGGGGTGGCTGTCATTGACAGCAAATGCACAAAAAAGGCTGGACATAAGAGAATAAGAGGCAAGATGTACTTTGATGGTACAACACACTAAAGCAGAAGTGCAACGAAACTGGGCCAAAAAAGCTTTACCTTACAGTCAAAAAAAAGTAACAGTTTCCAAGCATCTTCTGGTTTTATTTTGTGTTGAAATGTTCTCGTTCCACCAAAATGTGAGTATTTTATACAAATTTAATTGAGCTTTTTCTTAAGAAAAAAAGCCAAATTTGGCTTAGAAATAGCATTGTAGACTTGGCAATGGTTAGGACTGAGAAAATAAGGAATAAAATCATGGTACACAGCATAGGAGGCACCTAGGAATTTAGATTAGACAGGTGTGCTAATACTTGTATTAACTGTAGCTGGAACTAAATTTTTGGAAAAATACTTTTCGCTGCACTGACCAGTTACAAGGAAGCAACCCCAGCTGTTCTGCCGCGGTGCTTCGGTCACCAGGTGACCTTCCACCCCAAGGTCACGTGGTAACCAAAGCACTGGGGCAGAACAGCAGGGGTTGTTTCCCTGTAATTATGGTATGTTAGACAGCTTTTGCAGCTTTAAGCTTAATAAAGTTTTTTTCTGCACTAAGCAAGTGCATCTTACCCCATTCTCTTACGTGTAGCCTTCAATACCAGACAACAGGATAAACCAGCTGTCAAAATACCTCATGATATCGAAGTATCTCGAGCCGTTAGAGTGAGAGGATCGTGAAGCTGAGCAGCTCTGTCTGCTCAAATGGTGCGCAATGACGCTCCAACACCATAAACATCTCACACAATGCATTTAACTTACTATAAATCACTCCGGCCAACTTGAGTTGTTTGTAGTAAGTTTTACATCTCCTTGTAATGCTCCTCTCAGTCTGAAGTGGAAAGCTCCAGGTTTAACACTGCTGCACAAGACAACTGTACACAGAATACAAGGCTCGGCAGAGCTGGGCACCGACTGGTCAAAACCACGCGAGTTTTAAACAGTACAGTGTCAGCAGCAGTACCCAAGTGTTCACTAGTGGCCGTATAAGCCACAGACACATGCACTGCAGTTCTGACCGTAGGGTGAAGGGGCGGGGAACGGACCAAGAAGTCTGCTTTTACCTGGGATTTTCAAGTTGAGGTCACACTGGCTGCCAACATTAGCCACTGAGGGAGCTCGTCGTCGACGGGTGATGCTCTCTTTAACTCGCCCCTCACCTGTCACCTTCACTGTGAATGGACTTCCTATTATGAGGAGAAGGGATAAGAAAGGCAAAGATGAAAATTCTACAAAAGCCATCAAGGTTTAAAGACTGCATGTGAACAGAATTTCTAACCTGGATTTAAAAAAAAAAATTCATAATTATAAATTCTGTAGCCCACAAACAGAGTGGGAGGGGGCAGGAGAAGCAGCTGCCTGCCTTTGGCCCCTGGCTGTGAAATTTACAACCCTCTGGCAAGACAGATACCAATTTCAGATATCAATTCTTAGAGATGATTTCAGTTGTGAACCTGTGCACTGCTGTATTTCACCACTAAATGAGCAAACTACCCACATTTGTATGTGAAAGTACAACAGGAGTCAGGGAAGGTAGCAGTCAGTGTGCATGCACAGGTAAAATGACATGCACTCAGACAGATCAGGCTACTTCTACTTTGAAATTAAAAAGAGGCTTCGGACAGGTGGGCAGTGATGTGGAGTAAGTCACTCAATCTCAGTCTTAACCTTGCTACTTAAAACTGTGTCACTAGACATTAACGTTTTGTTTCAGCTCATGTCCTGCCACTGGAAGACATTTCACATTGAACTTAGCATTCAATGTTTATTCGGGGGAGGGAGAGAATGGGACAGACATTACTACTCCTGTTAGCCCAAATGGAGATGAAATTTAAAAATCCTACCAGCACCTTCTTAATGCACATCTCGTATGCCAGTGGGATCTTAATTTAATCTGTGTACATGAAAGTTTTTTCCACGTTTCCATGAAGGTCTAATGGGTTTAACCATTACCCATGATGGACAAAAACCTCTGATCATGCCAAATTACATCAACTTTTCACATTAGCACTCACATGCTGCCATCTTAGGGTCCCCGGTCACCAAACCTGGCTCACAGATGGCTGTATATGAGACACGCTAATTAATGGTAAATGCACAACACGTCCAGCACTGCGGGAAGTCACTAACCATACTGGTGACCTGGAGTGGTGTCCTGACCAAGGGTAGCCCACTGTGGGCCAGCAGGGGTCTGAAAGGGCTGGGCAGTGGGGGACTCAAGCATCCCCATACCAGATTGTGCTGCATGGGGTGGGGGACACCCCTGAAGGCCCCACTACTAGGCCTGAGGCAGGGCAGCTGACTGAAAAAAGCTTACAACCATAATTAAAAAAGTAAATAAAAACTACACATGCATTTATTGTAACTTGCAGACAGACATTTAATTCTTCAGTTTCTTCCATAGCTGATCCAGTGGCGAGGCACAGTCACCTGGGGAACCAGGAAGGGTTCTGAACATCGGGGTTGGGGGAAGAGATTTAAAAATGTTATAAGAGAACTCTAGATGCAGTTCTAGAGTGTAGAGTACAACTGATCATTTATGGGCAACGAGGATCCAGTTGTGTCTTTATGTGTGCAGTAGGGAGGGGCATGATACTTCGTTTTATTTGGTCACTCTAGCCTTTACCTGGCACATGCTGGTCAGCGAATTTGACGTTGATAATGTAATTTCCAGGTTCCGTGGGGCAATAGGTCACCTTGCAGGTTCCATCCTCCAAGTCCTCAGTGTTGATGTCCACCTTGCTTGGGCCTTCAATGGACAGACTCAGACCACCATAACCTGGAATCCAAGACAGAGACCACAATAGTATACAGAAGTGCGTTTCAAGGCTGTGTGCTAATCAGAGCAGCAGTTCATGTTACGATGGCAAGTTTCTACCTGTCCATTTTTTAATTCCATTTAATTACTGCTCATGTCTTGTTTTGTAAGATGCCCCAGTTTGAGTCTGCTTCAGCCTTTTTTCCAATTCTATTTTTCCTTCCCTCCATCAAGCCAGGATCTCCTTCAGCCATTTGTCAGCTCCACCTCCCTCCCACCTGATACTCTGGTACTCCACAGCCATCTGCAACGTCACATGACCATTCCCCTAGGCTTACCCTCTGAGGCAGGTTGCCTTCTGTTCTGTGGAGAACTCCCCACACCATCTGGTTGACCCTTGGAAGAGGTGAAGTCCAGAAGGTGGCTCTAGGTCCAGTGTTTGGGGGGTCCAGACAAGGCATCAATCACCCTCCCAGTCAGTGGCATTACTGTTTTGGTTTACTGGTCCCCGGAATCACAGGCATGCAATCACATCCATGGCATCACTATGTGTGTTACCACACACAATGCGAAGGTGTCTGCTTCTCATCACCCCCACCCCAATTTAGACTCTCCGGTGTCTCTTCCAGCTGCCACTACACATCTGGCAATGACTGGCAGCAACATCCATCCCTCCCCAATGGAGCAGAGCAGCCAAGATGCTCGATCTCCACCCCCCTTCCTGACACCAGGCTCATTCCTGAACTAGTTTTGAGAGAGTTGCAAAGGATAGCATCACCATTGTGCCAGCACACATTTAAACAGCTTATTAAATATGACTGTTGCCAGGTTGTCATCAATATGAACAGGTTACTCACCTGTAACGGTAGTTCTAGGAGTGGTATATGTTTTTCATCCACACTCTGGCATGTCCCTTTCCCCTTTAAATCTGGCCGGAAAGTATTCACGCTGGCTCCTCCCACCCACCCGGGTGGTAAATACCTCGGCTCTGCCCCATGGTGCCAGATCTTAGCCCACTGGAAGTAAGGTGGTGCACCTAAAGCTGGGGAGATTGGGTGGGTGAGTGTGGATGAACATATACCACTCCCAGAACTACTGTTACAGGTGAGTAACCTGTTCTAGGAGCATGGATATGTTGTTCATCCACACTCTCTGGCAGACTTCAAGCAGTTCTCCGGGAGGAGGGAGGCAAGGTGCACACCCCCTATTTAGGAAACAGAGACTGGAGAACTGAGGCCCCAAAACCAGCATCCCGGCATGACTCAAGGTCGATGTGGTAGTGGGTAATGAAGGCGTTTGCTGATTTCCAGGTAGCAACCTGACAGATCTCTAGATAGGGATGTCCCTGGAAGCAGCCACCGATGCAGCCGTATGGCAGGTAGAATGAGCTCTTAGCCCTTTGGGAGGCTCCTTGCCCGCCAACTCATAGCACAGACCTATGCATGATGTGATCCATCTCATAATGGTCCATTTAGCTGCAGGTCTGCCAGAAGCGGCTTCAGTGTAGGTGAAACAGCTGGCAAACCTCTCCCCTAATTTCCGCCATCATCTCCTTATAATAGGAGAGAGCACGTCTGAGGTCCAGAGTATGGAGCCTGTACTCTGCGTCAGAGGTGTAGTTAGGGTAGTATACAGGCAGAGTCAACACCTGGTTAAGGTGAAACTCTTGACACCACCTTCGGAAGGAATTTCAGGTGGGGGCGCAGGACAACTTTTGTCCCTGTGAAAAACCAGATAAGGGGAGTCTACTGAAAGCACCTGGAGCTCCCCTGTCCTGGCTGACGTGATAGCCACCAGGAAGGCCGTCTTCCACAAATGTGAGCTCACACTTCTGCATGGGTTCGAATGGCATGCCCATGAGATTTGCCAAAACCAGCAAGAGATCCCATGGAGGTGGAGATTCATGCACCGTAGGGGATGTGTGATCCAGGCCTTTGATAAAGCGCCCAACCACTGTCTCCTGCACCAATGTCAGCTGACCAGCCTGCACCCAATACTCAGAGATGGCTGCCAGGTGCACCCGAAGGGTCGATGACCATAGACCCCCTTTGGAGAGAGAGAGACAGAGAGAGAGAGAGAGAGAGAAAGGTAGTCTAAAATGTAAGCCACAGAGTGGGATAAGGGGTTCAGACTTACCCTGACACCAAATGGAAAACCTTTTCCATTTGAAGGCATAACACTTCCTGGTAGATTCCTTACGAGATGCCTCCACCACAGTGTAGACATCCTCGTAAAGACCCAAAGCCAGGAACCAGGCTGTGAGGTGCAGGGATTGAAGGTCCAGATGGAATACCTTCCCCTGGTTCAATGATATCAGGTCCGGGTGTGTACAAAGCCGCTCCGGGGTGCTGAGGCTGAGGAGATCTGGATACCAGAACTGGCAGGGCCAATCTGGGGCAACCAGGATCATCTTCACCTTGTCCCTCCTCACCTTGAGTAGCACCTTGTAGATCAAGGGAAATGGAGCGCAGGCGGAGAGAAGGCCTGGGGTCCACGGCCTCGAGAAGGCATCCCCCTGCAGTGAGCCCTGCTGAGGGGGGCCGGCATGGTACAGGCTCAGTTTGGTGTCCTTCCTGGTTTCCTAACAGGTCCACCAACAGTTTCACCCAGCGGGAGAACAGATTGTAAGCTACCTCTGGATGGAGAGACCACTCGTTGCATGTCTGGCCTAAGCGGCTGAGAGCATCCACCAGTTGGTTCGAGACTCCTGCCACATGGATGACAAGAAGATCCGCCTCCAACCGGCTGACGAAGGTCCAGATTCAGAGCACCTCCTTGCACAGCAGACGGGAGTGTGTGCCGCCCTGTTGAGGTAGTATATGGTCGTGGTATTGTCCGTCTGGACTTGAACCACTTGACCCCAGAGCCGAGGAGCAAAAGCTGACAAGGCCAGTCTGACTGCTCTGAGCTCAAACAGGTTGCTATGGCACTGGGACTCCTTGGGGGTCCTGAACCCGTGGGCCCTGCTGTCCCCCACGTGGGCTCCCCAGCCCATGAGAGAGGCATTGATCGTCAGGACGACCGTCAGCTTGGGGAGGACAAACAGGATTCCTTCTTGCAACTGGTCTGGGACGGTCCACCACTGGAGAGCATCCTACATCTGGGTTAGTGATCAGCTGGTTGAAGCGACCATATCGCTGAGTCCATTGGGTGGCCAGCTCCCATTGGAGGGGGCGCATGTGCCACCTGGCCCAACGGACCACCAAGGTGCATGCCGCCATGTAGCTCAGAAGGCACAGAAAGTCCCGGGCAGGGCACAAGTGCCAACCAGAAATGATTGGGCAAAGGAGGAGAGAACCTCCGCCCTGTCTGCCGGGAGCAGAGCTCTGGCTCGACGAGAGTCGAGCTCTGCCCCAATAAAGCCCGTCACCTAAGAGGGCATGAGTTCCAACTTGGCCTGGAGCAGGTTTGGAGGGTCAGATCCCTGGACCTCTCCACCTCCTGAAGGGAGGAACCCACCAAGAGCCAGTCATCGAGATAGGGGTATATCCAAACTCAGACGCCAAAGATGGACTGCCACCACTGCAATGCACTTGGTGAAGACCCATGGGGCCGATGACTGCCCGAACAGCATGGCTTGGAACTCGTACAGGATCCCTTCGACCCTGAAGAGGAGGAACCGCTGGTGGGATGGACGGATTGGGACGTGAAAGAACGCGTTCTGCAGATCCAGTGAACAGAAGCACATGTTTCGCTGCAGAGATGGTATGATCTGGTTCAGAGTTACCATTTGGAAGGTGCAAGACCCAAGATATTGATTCAGGTCGTAGAGATATAGGATGGGGCGCCAACCCCCCATCCGCTTGGGCACGAGGAAGTACCTGGACACGAAACCTGGGTCTGTAGGAGGATCCGGCACTGGAGCTACCACCTTATGGAGGAGCTGAGCAATGTCGTCCTAAAGGGCCGACAGTGCGAGCCGAGATCCTTTCCTCCCGAGGGGCGCGGGCTCGGCTGGGAGGGTACTGCTTGAATTCCAGAGGCAGTCCCTGGCCGACCACTTCCAGAACCCACCTGTCCAAAGTGATACCGGACCAAGCGGAAAGAAAGTGACGGAGCCAGACCCCCACGGGAGGACCCAGAGCTAGCGTGACGGTTGTAGGGGTGACGAGCCCCAATCAGTCACTGAGCAGGCTTAGAGAAGGAGGAGGCTGCTCCTGGACCAGCACCTCAGCCTCCTTTATGGAACTGTTTGGGACCCTGCTTTGGCCTAGGGCACCAAGCTTGAGCCTGCTGCTGCCCTCCTTGAAAGGAGAGCTGCCTGACAGCAGGAGAAGAGTGCTGAAAAGGCTTCTTGCGCTTCTGCTGGTTCTTCCCCGAAGAACCCTTTGTAGAGGTAGCATTCAAGGTGGCACTGGACTACTCTGTTCGCTGGAGGTGACCTGCCACTCCCGGACTGAAGAGGTCGGTTTCTACGAAGGGCTCATCAGCTAACTTGTGCTGAGTATCCACCGGAAAGGAGGATAACCTCAGCCAGGCCCTGCGGTGAGTGGCCACTGCAGCTGCTAAGGAGCGGGCACAGGAATCTCCAATGTCCAGGGCCGTCTGGAGGTGCTGTTTTGCAACAGCACGGCCCTGGTCACGGACTTGCTTCACCGTGGTCTGCATGTCTGCTGGGAGATGAGGGAGGACTTCATCCAGTGACCCCAGAAGGGCATGAGAGAAGTGTGCCCTGATCACAGCTGAGCTGGCCTGACGAAGGCCCAGGGATGAGTCCGCATAAACTTTCCGGGCAGAATGGTCTATATACTTGGACTCCTTGTCCGGAGGGCAGTCAGTGTCCACTAAGCTACCCGTGCATCTAAACACAGAAGCAGTCACAAGGCTCTCGGCCAAGGGATGCTCTGTGAACCCCGCCAGGGACCCCATGGGTACCGTATACTTGCAGGTCATGCTGGCAGATGGAGCTGGACAGGAGGCAGGGCGCTGCCATAACTCAAGGGCCAGGCCAACAATGGCTTCGGCCACTGGAAAGGCCTCCGTCGGGGTATCCCCCCTCGAGGACATCCGTGAAGGGGTATTCCGCCTTCTTTTGGCTAGGCTCCAAGGGCATTCTGGTAGATTCGGAAATCAGGCGGACGATGCCCTGAAAGAAGGAAGGACCTTCCTCCAAGCCTGCCACTGATGACTCGTCTTCCCAGGATGAGAGTGCAAACCAGTGGCATCAGAGTCCGAAGAGTCAGGATATAAAGGTCTCTTGCCTATGTCTCCCTCGATACAGAGGGCAATCGGGGACAACAGTGATGGACAGACGATGGGGGAGTCTGATGCCTGTCCAGCCCTCTTTCGAGGGAGCCCCTCTCTGAGGCTGCTTAGGCGGTGGCTCCCCCAATATTGGTGGGAAGACCAAAATAGGCTGAGCTGGAATACGTGCTGGCCCTACAGGTGGGGGAACAGAGGCCTTTGGATCAGGAGCGGTTGGCATCGGCCTGAGAGGCTGGGGCCAAGTAATGGCCAGTGCCGCTGGCAGAGCCGGCTTTTGACCAGTCAGAATCAGCAGTTGCCATATGAGATCCTCGCAACGTTGATAGAGCTTCCGTTGAAGTCTCTCCTCATCTGAGGAGGATGAGGATCAGTGGCGACACCTCTTCCTGGAGCGCTTGTGACCTTTCTTCAGTTTTTTGACTGAAGGAGTCCTGGTCCTCGATTGAGACCGATGGGGTCGGCTTGTTTGATCGGGAGAAGCAGAGTCTGAGAGAACCGAGGTTCCGGCACCTTTCCCTCAATCGGGACACCCGAGGGCTGGGTCTCCTCATTGGGGAAGGAAAGGATACGTGTCCTATCCAAGGAGCTGGTGCCTGGAGTCAGCGACAAAGGCTCGACTGGGTCGAGAGATATCTTGGCCGGTTCAGCAGTTTCCTCGGCCTTGGCCCGATGGAAGGTCCAAAAAGCCGGTGGCCGAGGAAGCGATCTCTACCAAGGTAGAGACCGCAAGTTCCTGAGAGTCGGACCTCTCTTGTTCCCAGGAACGTCTCCTCCTGGAGGAAGAAGACGACTTGGGGTCCTTGTCCCTCTTCCTAGGGCGGGAGGAGTGAGAGCCTGACGGCACCTCACCCCTGGTGGGGAGAGACTGGCACAACTCCCGAAAGGACCCAGTAAAGGAAGAGCCAAGGTTGAGAGGCACGAAAAAACTTCTGCTGGCCGAATCTTGAGCAGCTTCCTCTTCGAAAGCCGCCATCTGATCGAGCTGTTTGGCGGATCCCGTGGCCGCAAAAAACACCCACCTTGCCTCCTTTGATTTCACCGGTGGATTGCGAAGCTCCAGTCTCCCCAGTTTTAGGCGTGACTTGTGGTCGTCCAGGATGTTGGGATGGAAGGCCAGACAGATGGTGCAGGAGGTGGTGTCATGTAAGATACCTAAGCAGTAGACATGAGAGGTGGGGGAATCTGTATGCGATATTTTCTGGCTGCAGGAACAGCGGCGAAATCTGGGGGACGATTTGTCCTCCATGTCCGATGCGCTAGGATCAGAATCGTAAACTTGAGTTTTACAAAAAGCGTTTGCAGTGAAAACAGACATTGAGAATCCAGGGCCTACAACCTGCTGAAGTAGCACGAGGGAACCTGAATCTTCCAGCAGAAAGGAAGATCTGGCATTGTGTAGCGGAGTAGAGGTATTTACCACCCGGGTGGGTGGGAAGAGCCAGCTTGAAGACTTTCCGGCCAGATTTAAAGGGGAAAAGGACATGCCAGAGAGAGTGGATGAACAACATATCCACGGTCCAAGAATCTCAGTTTTTAGACACCCACTGTTTAGCATTACTCTTGCAAATAAGGTGAACTAGCATGCTGCAGACACTGCTCCCCAACCTTATGGAAATTCGACATCAGGCCCAACTGCAGACAAAAAACGGTTACTCACCTGTAACAGTAGTTCTAGGAGTGGTATATGTTGTTCAGCCACACTGGTTGGCATGTCCCTTTCCCCTTTAAATCTTGCTGGAAAGTCAAAGCTGGCTCCAACCACCGACCCATGTGGTATATTTATTTATTTGGCTTTTGTTTACCTCAGCTCCACCCCATGCCGCCAGATCTTTGCCCACTGGAAGCAGAGGGTTGTGCGTCGAAGCCGGGGAGGTCGGGTGGGTTCATGTGGATGAACATATACCACTCCTAGAAAGTACAGTTACGCAAGACCTTACCATAACAGTAGATCTTTGAGTAGCGTCTCTTGCAGCAGGTCGTCGCAAGAGGTCGCTGTGGCGCACAGCAGATCTTATAGCAGTCTTTTCCAGGGGCTGCCCACAGATGACATCAGCTTCCTGTTTCCTATACAAGTGTGGGCGATCCCTGGTATCTTCAGTTTCCCCCGACGGATTCAGCTCACTAAGCGAGGACCAAGGGGAAGCCAAGGTACCATAGGTATCCCAACCCATAAGTCACTAGACCAGAATTTGTTCTAGAGAAGTAGGGGGATACAGGGTGGGATCGTACCTGCTGTAATAGACACTCCTCAAACAGCTACTGTTACAGTAAGGTCTTATGTAACTACTATAGAAACAAACAGTTGACGGCAGATAAGGACCACAAGGCCCATCCAGTCTGCCCATTTCTTTTTCTACCTTATGAATGTGCCATAGGCCTTTGCTCTGTCGATGGCCTATCTATTCATACTCATCTGTAGTGCTCCCTTATGCCGATCCCATGCCTGTTTGAAGCCCTGCACTGTATTCATATTCACCACTTCCTGAGGTAGGCCATTCCATGCATCCACCACCCTTTCTGTGAAAAAGAACTTCCTCACATCACCCCTTAATCAGCCTCCTTCCAATCTCATGCGGTGTCCTCTTGTCCTGCTATTTTTCTTGTATTGAAACATGTTGGACTCACCTTTCTAATGCCCTTAAGGTGTCTGAATGTTTCAATCAGATCACCTCTCTCCCTCCTTTGCTCTAAGGTATACATACTGAGTTCAGTTAATCTGTCCTCATGTTTCTGATGCAGTCCCTGCACCATTTTGGTTGGCCATCTCTGGACTGCCTCAATTTGGTTAATGTCCTTGTGAAGGTGTGGCCTCCAGTACTGCTTGCAGTACTCCAGATGGGGCCTAACCAAGGTCTTGTAAAGAGGGATTATTACCTCCCTCTTCCAACTTGTGATACCCCTACTAATACACCCCAACATCCCTCTAGCCTTACATACTGCTTTAGAGGTCTGCTTGGATGATTTCATGTCATCGATGATGATGCCCAAGTCTCTTTCTTCCCTTGTGACTGCCAGCAACTCCCCTCCCAGTCTATAGCTGGCTTCAGGGTCTCTCTTCCCTATGTGCATGATCTTGCACTTCTTTGCATTAAACCGCAGTTGCCACTCTTCCGACCATTTTGCCAGTTTATCCAGATCTCTTCTCATTCTGCCCACCCCATCTGGACCATCACTCTGTTGCAGATCTTGGTGTTCTCTGGAAACACACAAACCTTACCCTCCAGTCCATCTTCAATGTGTCTGATGAAGATACTGAAGAGGACCGGCCCCAGGACTGATCCCTGAGGTACCCCACTTGTGATGTGCATCTCTTCTGACTGTATACCATTTACCACCACTCTTTTCTGCCCATCAACCAGTTTGCCTCCCAGTTGACCAACATCTGACCCACCCCGAGCCTACCCAGCTTATTAATCTATGTGGAACAGTATCGAAAGCTTTGCTGAAGTCAAGGCAGGCAACATCAACTTCTCCCCCCGGTCCACCACTCTGGTTAACCAAAGAAATCTATGAGATTAGTTTGACAGGACCTTTCTTTTGTAAGCCCATAAGGTCTTGGATCCTGTGCTCCTATGTATTCCAGGTGTTGCACTATCCTTTCCTTAAGGAGTGTCTCCATAATCTTGCCCATTACCGAGGCAAGACTGACTGGTCTGTAGTTCCCTGCCTCCTCCCTGCTACCACTCTTGTGGAGCGGGATCACAAGCCCTTCTCCAGTCTTCTGGGACCTCTCCTGTGCTCAGAGACTTACTAAACAGTTCTGATAATGGCTCTGCTAGTTCCACCCTTAGCTCCTTTAGTACCCTGGGATGTATGCCATCAGGTCCCATTGCCTTGTCCACCCTGATCTTATCGAGCTCTTGTAGGACCCTATTTTCCACAGAGTGGTCTCTTGCAGCAGGTAATACACTTGGGATGAATCCCAAGCAGTAAACCCAAGAAGGGTGGTCATTATGACAGACGGCCTTGTAGGACAGCTCTGCCAAAGGCATGAAGCAACATCTAAGTTGTAATGCTTAATGGAAGTATGACTTGTGGACCATATAGCTGCATTGCAGATATCTGTGATAGAGGCCCCTTTAAAGCAGGCCGCTGTGGTGGCTATAGCTCTGGCAGAATGGGCTGGGACAGGTCCTGGTAATGGCTTGTTATATTTTGTGTAACAAAAAGTGATAGTGTGCTAACCAATTGGAGAGGGTCAGTTTAGTGACTGGGAGACCTTTCCTACTTGAGGTGAAGGTAACAAAAAGTTGACACGTCTTCCTAATTGATTTACTTAGATTAGTATAGTACTGTAATATATGATAGACATCTAAAGTATACAGGAGGCATTCACCTCGACTGGAGTGTTCAGGGTAATATACTGGTAACTCCAAGGATTGATTTAAAGTGTGTTCAGACACTACCTTACATAGAAAGGAAGGGTTGGTACGAACTGCCACTCTGAAAAATAAAGTAAGGTTCTCTGCAGATGAGGGCATGAAGCTCAGAAATACATCGAGCAGAGGTGATCGCCACTAAGAATAGTGTTTTCCAAGAAAGAAAACGAGGTCACAAGTGGCTGCTAGTTCAAATGGTTCAAGAGCTAATTTCTCTATTAGAAAACTGAGATCCCACAGAGGAGTGGGTCTTCTGATAGGTGGCTTAATATTAACATTCCTCTTAAATTTTTTGGCTAGATGCTGTTGATACAGTAATCTGCCTTCAAGAGGTTCATGGGAGGCCGAAATGGAGGCTAAATGGACTTTGATAGAGGAATAGCTTAATCCTGTCTCAGCAATCAAGGCCAGGTAATCCAAGACTTTTGTCAGTGGATAAGAATAAAGATCCAATGATCAGGAAGCAGCCCATATGGAAAAGTGTTTCCATTTGGCATTACAAGTTTCACTGGTCGCTGGTTTACATTAGGCCAGTAGAATATTGGCCACAAGGGAGGACACTTGTAGATGTCCTATGAAAGTGTCCTCAGGAGCCAAGTGTGAAGGTGTAGAGCCTTCAGGTTGGATGTAGAAGGGTCCCTTGATTCTGAGTCAAGAGAAAGGGTGGTGGAAGCATGGAACGGCCTACATCAGGAAGTGGTGGATATGAACACAGTGTAGGGCTTCAAACAGGCATGGGATATGCATAAGGGAGCAATACCGATGAGTATGAATAGATAGGCCATTAACAGAGCAAAGGCAGAAGGCACATTCATAAGGCAGAAAAAGAAATGAGCAGACCAGATGGGCCTTGCAGTCCTTATCTGCTGACAACTTCTATGTTTCTGTGGAATGAGTTCCTTCACTGAGAACTGTTGAAGTAGGGGGAACCACACCTGCCGAGGCCACAGAGGGGCTATGAGAATCATGGTGGCAGGTTCGAACTGAAGTTTCAGCACAGCCCGTTGTAGGAGAGGGATGGGGGAGGGGAGAGAAGAGAAGCATACAAGACTCCTGTCCATGTTTGGGACAGGGCATCTATAGACTGTCCCTTTTTGCTCAGGATAATGGAACAGTATCTGGGGAGATGGTGATTGAATGGGGAGGCAAACTGATCCAGTTGCGGGGTCCCCCCACAGATGAAAGATTTTCTGAAGCACTTCATGAGGAAGTGTCCGTTCGCGTGCAGATGACTGGCGATGGAGAAGGTCAGCCAGGAGATTGTGGCATCCTGGTAGATGGACAGCTGTCAGTACAAGGTGCTGCCAAATGGCCTCCTTCCATACTGCAGTTGTCTCTTTCTACAGAGAACAGGATTTCGTACCTCCTTGTTTGTTAAGGTAGAACACTACTGAGGTGTAGTCTGATTGAATCAGCAATGGTCCCAGGGACAAGTGAGGTTGAAAAGCCTGGAGGGCTAAGCAAACAGCTCATCTCCAGGAGATCGATGTGGAGGGGAGGGAAAGAAGTGGTCCACTTGCCTAGTGTCCTGCAAAGACTCAGGTGCATACCCCACCCTTCAGGGATGCATCCGTGGTTAACGTCTGCTGGGGTGGGGGACTGGAAGGGCATGCCTCAACATAAATTTGCTCAACGGGTCCACCATATTAGGGCGGACCACAGCATGGGAGTGACTGATTTTATCTTCAAAGTTTCCTGTTCTTTGAGACCACCAGTTCTGGAGAAATCACTGAACTGGTCTCATGTGAAGACTGGCAAGTGCTACCGTAGGGATGGTAGTGGCCATATGTCCTAGAAGAAATAAAATACATCTGGCTGCGACTCATTTCTGAGTTGGGCAGACTGGATGGGCCTTGCAGTCTTTATCTGCCATCAACTTCTATGTTTCTACGAGTTTGTATCAGAGAAGCCAGAGATAAAAGTTTGTCTCATCTGCCAGCCAGGAGGTAGGCCCTGGCGGAGGCAGCGTCTAGGACCGCTCCTATATATTGGAGTGACTGTGTAGGAGTTGGATTGAACTTCAGCCAATTGACTAATCCCTAGAGAGTGGAACAGAGTTAGAGTTGCATGAAGGGAGGAAAGGAGAGAGGTTTTGAAGCCTGCCTTGATTAGCCAGTAGTCCAGATATGGAAAGACAGTGCCTGTCCCATCGTAGGGCTTCTGCCACGAACGCTAGGCACTTGGTAAACACTCTTGGGGCAGATGAAAGGCCAAATGGAAGCGCCCCCTGTGGTGAGCAAGATGGATAGGGATATGTACGCAAGCATCCTCCATATCCAGGTCACATAGCCAGTCCCCCTGTTTCAGCATTGGCATGATGGAATTTAGGGTGACCATGCAGAACCTTTTGTACTGGATGTGAAGGTTCAATTGTCTGAGGTATAGTATCTGTCTGAGCTCTCTAATTCGTTTGGGCACCAGGAAGAAGTGGGAATAAAACCCCTTTTGGTGGTCTGCGGGGGTACCAGATAAACAGCCTTCCTGGTCAGAAGAGCCTGGAGTTCCTCCTGGAGAATGGGAATGTGGTCAGGTGGGTAGAAGACAGAGCGGGGGGGGGGGGAAGATGAGGGGGAGGAATGGAATCAAGTTCCAAAGAGTGACCCGTCTGAATAATTGCAAATACCCACTCGTCTGATGTACTCGTTTGCCAGGTGTCTAACTGGAGGGCAAGATGAACGCCCACAGCTTTCAAGGCCTGATTGAGGAAGCATGGACAGAGCCCCAGTTGATAACTGGGAGGCAGGCTGACCAGCCCCACCAGAAGGGTGGGAGCGGGGGCCCTTTGAGATTAGATCATTTATCAATGTTTGGGTAACTGGGCCAAAAAGTTTAGACCCATTAAAGGGGCAATGACCACTCTATGCTATACATCAGGTGCAAAGCCTGAGACGAGAAGCCAAGCATGGTGACGCAAGGTAATGCCGGCTGCCGACATGCAGGCTGAAGTATCGACCGCATCATATCCTGAACAAAGTAGGTGTTGGGAAATGGAGTTGTCAGTAGATATGGTAGCCAGTAAATACAGGTTACTCACCTGTAACAGTTCTAGAAATGGTATATGTTGTTCATCCACACTTATTGGCAGGTTCCTTGCCGCTTTAAATCTTGCCGGAAGGTCTTCAAGCTGGCTCCTCCCACCCACCCGGTGGTAAAACTCGGCCCGCCTGACGCCAGCCAGATCTGGCCTGCTGGAAGCTCAGGCTGTGCCAAGCCGGGAAGTCAGGTCAGGATGAACAATATATACCATTCCTAGAACTCCCTGTTACAGGTGAGTAACCTGTATTCTAGGGACATGGATATGTTGTTCATCCACTCTGGCAGACTCTAGCAGTTCTCCAGGAGGAGGAGGCAAGGCACACCCCCGATACTTACTTGGGAAATAAAGACTGGAGAACCGAGGCCCCAAAACCAGCATCCCGGCGTGACTCAAGGTCGATGTGGTAATGGGTAATAAAGGTGTGTGCTGACTTCCAGGTAGCAGCCCTGCAGATTTCCTGGATAGGGACGTCCCTGGAAGCAGCCACCGATGCAGCAGTATGATGGGTAGAATGAGCTCTTATCCCTCTGGGAGGCTCCATGCCCGCCAACTTATAGCAGCGATGTATGCACGAGGTGACCCACCTGCCCATCGTCCACTTGGCTGCAGGTCTGCCAGATGCGGCTTCAGCGTAGGTGACAAACAGCTAGCGAACCTCTCCCCGAATTTCAGCCGTGCGCTCCTTATAGCCAGCGCCCTTCTAGGATCAGAGTATGGGCCTATATTACCCTCCGGTGTGATTGGGGTAGAACACCGGCAGAGTCAGCACCTGGTTAAGGTGAAACTCCGACACCACCTTCGGAAGGAATTTCGGGTGGGGGCGCAGGACAACCTTGTCCCTGTGGAAGACCAGGTAAGGAGACTCGATGCAAAGTGCCTGGAGCTCTCCCATCCTTCTGGCTGACGTGATAGCCACCAAGAAGGCGGTCTTCCACGACAGGTGAGAGAGTTCACACCTGTGCATTGGTTTGAATGGCTTGCCCATGAGCTTTGCCAGTACCAGCAGTAGATCCCATGGAGGTGGAGGTTCTCGCATCGAGGGGAAATGTGATCAAGGCCTGAAAAGCGCCACCACCTTTTCTCGCCACCAACTGCTTCCTGCCCGCCTGGTAAGCAGAGATGGCTGCCAGGTGCACCTTTAGGGTCGTCGACCTAAGCCCTTGACTAGAAAGGGACCATAAATAGTCCAAAATGCTTGCCACAGAACAGAAGGAAGGGTCCAAGCCCTTGCCCTGACACCAAATGGAGAATCTCTTCCATTTGAAGGCGTAGCATTTTCTGGTTGACTCCTTACGGGACGCCTCAACATCATTGAGGACCTCGTCGGAAAGACCCAAGGCCTGGAACTCTAGCCGCTCAGGAACCAGGCCGTCAGGTGCAGGGATTGAAGGTCCGGATGGAACACCTTCCCCTGATTGACTGACAGCAGGTCCGGGCGAGCTGGAAGCTGCCTCGGGAGCCTGGAGCTGAGGCTGAGGAGATCTGGGTACCAGAACTGGCAGGGCCAGTCTGGGGCTATCAGGATCACCTGCCTTTGTCCCTCCTTGCTTTGAGAAGCACCTTGTGAATCAAGGGAAATGGGGAAAGGCGTAGAAGAGCCCGGGTCCAGAGCCTCGAGAAGGCATCCCCCTGCAGCGAGCCCTGCTGAGGGGGGCGGGCATGAAAAGCCTCAGCTTCGCATTCTCCCTGGAGGCAAACAGGTCCACCTGAGGTGTGCCCCAGTGGGAGAACAGATCTTGTACTACCTCCGGCAGGAGAGACCACTCGTGAGATGCAGCCCCTATCTGGCTCAGGGCATCGGCCACGGTGTTGGAGGCTCCTGCCACATGAATGGCTAGGAGATCCGCCTCCAGGCTGCGCACGAGTGACCAAATGCGGAGAGCTTCCTTGCATAGAAGCATGGAGCGCGCCCCGCCCTGGCGGTTCAGGTAGTACATGGTCGTGGTATTGTCCGTCTGGACTCGGACCACTTAACCCCGGAGAAACGGAGCACAGGCGGTGAGAGCTAGGCGGACCGCTCCGAGCTCCAGCAGGTTGATGTGGCATCGGGACTCCCGTGGGGACCAGAGGCCATGCACTCGGTGTTCCCCCAGATGGGCACCCCAACCCAGAGAGGCATCAGTCGATAGAGAGACTGTTGGCTCGGGGCGGACAAACGGGATGCCCTCCTGCAGATGGAATGGAACGGTCCACCACTGGAGAGCGTTCCACATCTCCTGGGTCACTGTCACTAGCTGGTCCAAAGGATTGCAACGTTGTGACCACTGGCTGGCCAGTCCCCACTGAAGGGGGCGCATGTGCCAGCGCGCCCAACGGACCATGCTGGTACAGGCCGCCATGAGACCCAGAAGGCGCAGGAAGTCCCGGGCCGGGGGCGATTGCCCAACCAGAAATGACTGGGCAAAGGAGGTAAGAACCTCGTCCCTGTCCGCCAGGAGCCGTACTCTGGCTCGAAGAGAGTCGAGCTCTGCCCCGATGAACAGGATCACCTGCTTTGGCTCGAGTTCCGACTTGGCCTCGTTAATGAGAAGGCCAACTTGAGAGCAAACCTGGAGGGCCAGATCTCTGGACCGCTCCACCTCCCGTCTGGAGGAGGCTGCTATCAGCCAGTCGTCCAGGTAAGGGTACACCCGGACCCCTCGGCGCCGCAAGAATGCTGTCACCACTGCTATGCATTTGGTGAAGACCCTGGGAGCTAGAGATAAGCCGAAGGGCATGGCTCGGAACTCGAAGAGGGATCCCTCGCTCGAAAGCGGAGGAATCTCCGATGAGACGGACGGATCGGGACGTGAAAGAACGCGTCCTGTAGGTCCAGAGAGCAGAACCACACGCCGTGTTCCAGAGATGGTATTATCTGCGCCAGAGTGACCATTCTGAAGGTTCGAGACCTTAGGAACTTGTTCAGGTCGTGCAGGTCGAGAATGGGGCGCCAGCCCCCCATCTGTTTCGGAACCAGGAAATACCTGGACACGAACCCCGGGTCTGAAGGGGGGTCCTCCACCTCCGTGATCACCTCCTTTTGAAGGAGAAGAGTGATGTCGGCTCGGCGAGCCACCAGTGAGGCTGCGGACCCCGAGGCCCCCGGGGTGCGACGGCTCTGAAGGGCGGGGCCTGCTCGAATTCCAGAGGTAGGCCTTTTCCCACCACCTCCGGTACCCACCTGTCGTGGTAACAGCGGACCAGGAGGAAAGGAAGTGTCTGAGCCGTCCCCACGGGGAACCAGGGGTGAAGTGACAGGGATGGGGGTGACACCTCAGCCCGTCACTGGGCAGGCTTGGAGGAGGGACCGGCCGAGGGACCTCCGGGCCTTTACCTCCCTGCTTCCTGTTGGAAGCCGGCGAGCTGGTTTGGGATACCAAGGTCGAGCCTGCTGGCCCCTAGCGTTGCTGGGCCGGACCGCCCTGGGGCGCAGAAGGACGAAAGGGCTTAGGCTGTGGTTTGCGGCCTTTGTCCTTCTGAGCGGAAGAGACCGAGTCCAAGGTAGCACTGGACTTCTCGATCCTCTGCAGGTGACCTTCCACCCCAGGGCCGAAGAGGTCAGTCCCCAAAAAAGGGAACATCTGCCAACTTGTGCTGGGTATCAGAGGTAAAAGTGGATATCCTCAGCCAAGCCCAACGACGCATGGCCACTGCGGCCGCCACAGACCTGGCACATGAGTCCCCAATGTCTAACGCAGTCTGGAGCTACTGTTTGGCCACCGCCCTGCCCTGGTCCCGCACCTGCCTGACCATAGTCTGCAGATCTGCGGGAAGATGAGGGACAACCTCATCCAGGGTGCCCAACAGGGCATGGGAAAAATGTGCCATGAGGACAGCCGAACTGGCCTGACGAAGACCGAGAGAGGATGCAACATAGACTTTTCGCCCGGCATAATCCAATTTCTTGGATTCCTTGTCGGGAGGTTTGTCCACATCCCTGGTGTTCCACAGCCGCGGAAAACGCTATCTGTAACCAATCCCTCGGCGGGTGTTCGAAAAACGGACAGGGAACCGGTAGGGACCGCGATACTCTTGCCAACCTGGCGAAGGCACAGGGCAGGAAGCTGCCAAAGTTCCAAGGCCGGACCCACTATGGCTTCGGCCGCTGGAAAGGCCTCCGTAGGAGAATCCCCTCGTCGGTCCAGAATCTCCATGAGGGAATACCTGGCCCGTTTAGAAACGGGTTCGAGCTTCATCTCGGTGGACTCCGAGATGAGTCGGAGCAACCCTAAGAAGGACGAAGGGCTATCGTCCATTGACTGCCCTCCCGAGGACTCCAAGTCCATGCGCTTGGAGAAGAGGGAGGAACCATCATCGGACTCTGAAGAGTCCTCAAAGAGCTGCCTCGGGCCTGAGCCACCCGCCACCTGCCGAGGTTTATCGGGAGTGAGGGTGACCGACAGCCTATGGGGCAAACCAAAGGCCGACCGAGAATTTTTGGTCGGAGCCCCAACTAATGGCTGTGGAGGCGGAGGTTCCACCAGAATCGGTGGGGCAGCTGGAATTGGCCGAACAACCGGCCTGAGAACAGGCTCCTCGACTACAACAAGGGGTTGTTTTGGCTGCTCCGGTGACAGCCACTTAATGGCCGGGGAAGACGACTGGGTCGGCTTATTCCTGGTCAAAAGAAGCTGATGCCACATAAGTTCCTCGTACCTACGACACAACTTGCGCTTGGCCTCCCTCGTCCAAGGAAGAGGAAGAGCGTGGCTTGCCGCGGTGCCGAACAGAGACCGCCATGGCGGCGGATCGGTTGGACCGCGAGGATGTCCGAGACAGAGAGTCTGACTAGTTTAGAAAGCACAGGAGAAGTGTTGAAATTGGCACTCCCCTCGGCTCGGACGATCCAACCGAAGGCTCCGGAACCGGAGGCATAGACGAGCCGACAGGATCCTCAACTCCCACCGGGGGAACCGAGGAGAGGGGATTCTCAGCTTCTCCAGCCGACAACCTGTCTAACGGATCGAGAAAGATCTCGACCGCGTCGGCGGGAGTCTCGGTCAACTGGCCTGACGGGGACACTGAAGCCAGTGGCTGAAGCTGAGGGGTCGACCGAAGTCGACTGTTGACAAGGGGAGGAGGATCTTTCCCGCTCCCAAGAGCGTCGACGGAGAGACTTACTTTTGCTCTTTTTGGACCTGGAAAAAAGTCCCGAAGAAGTTGGACCCTCACCTTTGGTCGAGAGGGTCAGGCAAAGCTCCTTAAAAGAAGCCGAGTATGAGGCACCGAGAGAGCGGGACAAATCACGGCAGCTGAGGTAAGCGGCCGCACGCCTCCTTCTCGAGGGCGATCATCTGCTCGAGCTGATCCACCGAGCACCGCCCGTGGACACTGCCAAGCGGCCTCTTTAGATTTCACCAGTGGAATTCTTTTCGGGCGCCCAGTTGTAATCGGCCCACGGTCTTCAGGGCGAGGTCGTAAAAGGAAGAGCACAAGTCGCAGGCCTCGCGGGTCGTGTCAAGGCCCAGGTAGTAGACGACGCGGAGTGCGGATCCATCCTAGACATCTTTCATAGCTCCGCAAGGCACCAAAACCGGGAGTCGATTTGTCCATCGCAGCCGCGCGGAGAGAAGACCGAAGTCTTTTTAGCAAAAAACTTTTCGATTTCGAACTTTCGAAGAATTAGGAACCAGTCTTAAACGCAGCGCGTTAAGGAGGGAACCTGAGCTTCCAAGCGGTAAGGAAGATCTGGCGTCATGGGGCGGAGCCGAGAGTTTTACCACCCGGGTGGGTGGGAGGAGCCAGCTTGAAGACCTTCCGGCAAGATTTAAAGTGGCAAGGAACCTGCCGATAAGTGTGGATGAACAACATAGCCATGTCCCTAGAACTGTCCCCTTTCCTGCGAAGGAAGGAGTTTGACTAATTCAATGAACAGAGCGCACACTGGTATTTGACCATATGTCCCATATAATTTAGGATTCAGAGATTCATGGTACCTGCTTAGAATACCTCCCCCACCCCGATAATCTATCTTACGGGAGTCTATCAGGAGGTAAGGAGCTCATGTGTTTTGCTTTAGTACAATCATGAGCAGGGCCCCGATTTTTCTGCGGCACATCACAGCAAAGTTCTGCGGCAGGGTTCTCATCTGCTGCAGAACTTCTGCTGCACTCAACACCAATTTCTGCGGCAATTCTGCAGCACATTTTTACCTTAATTTTTTTCTTTTTTTATGCCATATCTGACAATGCACGCTCGTTTTAACAGTCATTTTGTGGAATGTTTTCACCAAATTTTCAGCATAGCCAGTTTAAGACCTCTGCTCATGAACAGTATCACTGATTTTTATTAATCTGTCCAGAATATTGATTTTGCACACCGACCGTGCCATTGTGCGCTACATGTGCGAAAACACATCTCGGGTGAGATGCGAGAAATGACAGTTGTACTGTTCATGAGGAGGTGTAGTAAAATGGCAATACTGAATCTGGAGTGAAAATATTAAAAATGCTCGAAGTTACGAGGGTGCATAGTAACTGCGCAACGCACACTCGCAAACAGTCATTTTGGTGAATATTTTCACCAAATTTTCAACATAGGGTTTTTGGGAGCCTACCTCATGAACTGTGACACTGTCATTTCGTTAATCATTCCGGAAAGGTGGTTCCACGCAGTGACTGCGGAACCACCTTTTGGGACAGATTAATCAAATAACTGTCACAGTTCGATGAGGTGGGCCCCAAAACCCCATGTTTAAAATTTGGTGAAAAAATTCCTAGAAATGGCTGAGATATGCACTAAAGTTGAAAAAAATCAATTTATGCCATTATACAGCTTACCGGTATTTCTTCAGTTCGCAGTCGGCTTTGAAGAGTGCAGACGTGTTCCCGGTCCACCGAAGATCGTCGCACTGGGCTCCAGCGGCAAGTATGGGTTGAGGTGGGGGTGTGGGGAGGTAAGTAGCAGAGAGGGTGGGTGCGGGTTGGGGGACAGGGCAAAAGAATCAACTATGGAAGGTTTTTTGTTTCAGGTTTTTGTTTTCTAAACCACGAGGACTTTTGCCACGCTGGGGTGGGCTCCCAGCGTGGCACCAGGCAGCTTTTGGGGGGAGAGACAGTAAAGCCAATGGGGGACTGGGCACCCCCGTCAGCAACGGAAGCTTTTGCCATGCTGGGGTGAGCTCCCAGCATGGCACTAAGACATTTGAGGGGGCAGTGAAGCCGACGGGGGATTGGGCACCCCCATCGGCAATGGACATTGTTCCGCGGGCAGCCGCGAATACTGCAGGTGACGGCAAATTCCGTGGATATTTCTGCAGTTTGCTGCACCTGTGGAATCGTGGAAAACTCTGGGCCCTGATCATGAGTGTCAGTAATCATTACTGAATCTGCCTCAGGAGTAGTGGATAGAAAAGGGTGATCCAGAGGAGCCTGCTAAAGGCAATCTGCCTTGTGGGAATAGCAGTTACAGTGGAAGGGCAGATTCCAGGCTGCAAGCATATCATTTTGGTAGGTTTGTACAAGTGGGAGTACCACTAGGACTGGTTCCTTTGGTAATTCTAGATAGTCTGCCATATCGTTACATTGTTATGTTCAATAGTGGAGAAACCCATGACTTTCTGAATCTGGACCATCATCTCATGGAAGGATAGGTCATCGGGAGGAGAGGCAGCCGCCTGGCCGGATAAGTTCTCATTAAGTGAAGAAATATCCGAAAGAGGGGACTGGGGTTGGAAAGCTAGGTCCTGAAAATCCTCATCCTCCAAATCACAGGTGAAATCTGCCGAATGGCATGCAAAGCCTGCTGAACTACTGAGGCACCATCCAAGGAGGGATTTGGGGGTAGGGAGGGGGTTTGTGGGAACCCAAGGGGATTGTAGAAGGGACTGGACATGTAGTCTGAGCAGGTCTTGCAGCTGGGTGGTAAAGCCCAGGGTCCCAATCCCTGTCCGACGACCCCTGTGGGAGTACACCTATGAGGGTGGCGGGGCGGAATGCATGGCAAATGCAGTAGGTTTCCCCACTGGAATGAGACTCCTCGTCGACCGAGCTGCTGGGGAAATGAGTAGTATGTGAAAATGAAGTCAGTCGACGGGAGAGAAGCCCCCGTTGACGGAACAAGGAGTTCATCATAGACTGCCATTAAAGCGCTGGAAAGTGCCAACAAGAGGGTGTCACCTCCCATCAACGATAAGGCAGTGTATAAATGCAGCGATGGTGGGGCACCTGTAATGGTGGCCAATGAGCGTTTAGGCAGAGGTTGAGGAGGGCTTCTTTTTTGGTGCAGTTTGTGAGAATAAGTGGATGGGGAGCTCTTGGGACGAGCCCCCTGATTCTCAGAGAATTTCTGCTCCATTAAATGATTTTTGAGTTCCTACAGCTGTCGACAACTGGTTGTCTGGTTGAAATTCTGGCAATGTATGCAGGAGGTGGTGTGTGGGGGTCCCAGACACCTTACACAGATGGTGTGGTTATCGAAATAGTAGATTTTTCTACCACAACAGCAGGAACGAAATAGTGCCATCTTGCTTGTAGATTCTTTGGACAGTCGATGTTGGCTCAAATTCTCGTCTATGACTGCTAGAGTTGCACTAGCTGCTGTGTGTCAGCTGAAGATGGCAGGAAAATGAACCGAGGATACCAGGGACTGCCTGCACTTCTACAGGAGTTAGGAAGCAGACATGTGGGCAGCCCCTGGAAAGACTGCTAGAGGAGCTGCCATGTGCCACAGCGACCTCTGGCGATGACAAGTATATAACCTGCTGCAAGAGACCACTCCAAGGAAAATCTGTTACAGGTGAGTAGCTTGTTTTTCTAGGATCATGGATATGTTATTCTATCCATACTTGTTGGCAGACTCCTAGCAGTTTTCCGGGAGGAGGGAGGCAAGGCTCACATCCCCTACTTAGGGAACAGAGACTGGAGAACTATGGCCCCAAAACCAGCATCCTGGCGTGACGTTAGGTAGATGTGGTAATGGGAAATGATGGTATTTGCTGACTTCCAGGTAGCTGCCCTGCTGATATCCTGGATAGGGACATCCCTGGAAGCCGCCACCAATGCAGCAGTATGGCGGGTGGAATAAGTCCTAAGCCCTACAGGAGGCTCCCTACCCACCAACCTATAGCAGAGATCAATACAGGATGTTATCCATCTGCCAATCGTCCACTTCGCTGCAGGTCTGCCAGGTACTGCTTCAGTGTAGGTGACAAACAGCTGGCGAACCTCTCCTCGAACTTCAGCCGTCCACTCCTTATAATAAGAGCGCTCGTCTCGGATCCAGAGTATGGAGCCTGTACTCTGCCTCAGAGATGCAACTGGGGTAGTACACCAGCAGAGTCTGGTTCAGGTGAAATGGACACCACCTTCGGTAGGAATTTTGGGAGGCAGCACAGGACAACCTTGTCCCTGTGGAAGACCAGGTAAGGAGACTCAGAGCGCCTGTAGCTCCCCAGTCCTGGCTGACGTGAGCCACCAAGAAGGCAGTCTTCCATGACAGATGTGACATCTCACCTACGCATCTGTTCGAATCGCTTGCCCATGAGTTTTGCCAGTACCAGCAGATGATCCTACAGTGGTGGTGGTTCATGCACCGGAAGGGAAATATGGTAGAGGCTTTGAAGAAGCACCAGACCACCTTCTCCTGTGCCACAGTCTGCTGACTGGCCCATGCCCGGTAAGCAAAGATGGCTGCCAGGTGCACCTTAAGGGTTGTATGCCGAAGACCCCCTTTGGAAAGAGTCCCAAGGTAGTCGAGGATGCTAGTAACCGGACAGGACGAAGGGTCCAGGCCCTTGCCCTGTCACCAAATGAAAAATCTTTTCCATTTGAAGGCGCAGCACCTCCTGATCGACTCCTTCCTAGACACCTCAATGACAGGACATCATTGAAGAGACCCAAGCCTGGAACTCTAGCCACTCAGGAACCAGGCTGTCAGATTCAGGGATTGAAGGTAAGGATGGAATACCTTCCCCTGATTGATGGGCAGCAGGTCCAGGCATACGGGAAGATGCCTTGGGAGCCTATTGCTGAGGTGGAGATCTGGATACCAGAACTGGCAGGGCCAGTCTGGGGCTACCAGGATCACCTGCACCCTGTCCGTCCTAACCTTGAACAGCACTTTGTGAATCAAGGGAATTTGAGGGAAGGCATAAAAGGGGCCTGAAGTCCATGGCCTCGAGAAGGCATCCCCCTGCAGCGAGCCCTGGTTTGGGGGGGGGGGGTGCGGACACAACAGCCTCAGCTTCGCGTTCTCCCTTGAGGCAAACTGGTCCACCTGAACGGTGCCCCACTGGGAGAACAGGCTGTGTACCACCTTTGGATGTAGAGACCACTCCTGGGACACCTCACCCCCACAGCTGAAGGCATTCACCAACTGATCTAAGGCTCCTGCCACATGGATGCCCAAGAGATCTGCCTCCAGTTGGCTCATGAGGGTCCAGATGTTTAGCAATTCCCTGCATAAGGGCCAGGAGTGCATGCCATCCTGCTTGTTTAGGTAGTACATGGTCATGGTGTTGTCAGTTTGGACTTGAGCTAATTGTCCCCGAAGGAATGGAGCGAATGCAGCCAGTGCCAGCCGGACTGCTCAAAGCTCCAGCAGGTTGATATGACATCAGGATTCCTTGGGGGTCCTGAGCCCATTGACTGGTTCCCCATGTGGGCACCCCAGCCTGAGAGACGTGTCATAAGAATGACGGTCTGCTCGAGGCAGACAAATGGGATTCCTCCCTGCAGATGTTTTCTGACAGTTCACCACTGGAGAGCGTCCCACATCTTCTGGGTTACTGTCACCAGCTGGTTGAAGTGACCTTGGTGCTGGGACCACTGGCTGGCCAGCTCCCACTGAAGGGGTGCATATGCCACCAGGCCCATCGGACCACGGAGGTGCCAGCCAACATGTAGCCCAGAAGTTGCAGAAGTCCAGGGCAGGGCACAATCGCCCAACCAGAAAGGATTATGCAAAGGAGGAAAGAACCTCCCTCACTGTCCGCTGGAAGCAGTGCTCTGGCTTGACAAGAGTTGAGCACTGCCCCAAAGCAAATCACCTGCGAGGACACGAGTTCCAGCTTGGCCTTGATCAGGTGGCCAAGACTGAGGCAGGTTTGGACGGCCAGATCCCTGGATCTCTCCACCTCCTTTCTGGAGGGACCTGCTATGAGCCAATCATCGAGGTAGGGGTAAACTGACCCCTTGCTGCTGAAGGGCCGCCGCCACTGCTATGCATTTTGTGAAGAACCTGGGGGCAGATGGCATGGCTCGGAACTCGTAGAGTGTTCCCTCGGTTCTGATGGAGGAATTTTTGGTGCGAGACACTGATTGGGACGTGAAAGAACGCATCCTGAAGATCCAGTGCGCAAAACCACATGTCCTGCTCGAGAGATTGTATGATCTGGGACAGAGTCACCACCCTGAAAGTGCACAACCTGAGAAACTGATTCAAGTCGTGCAAATCTAGAATGGGGCACCAGCCCCCCCATCCATTTCAGGACTAGAAAGTACCTGAAAAACCCCGAGTTGACAGGGGGGTCTGAGACTCGAGTCACTACCTCCTTGCAGAGTAGTTGGGCATGTCGTCTGAGCCCCAACTAAGTGTTCAGATACCTTTTCATCCCGTGGTGCATGGGCTCGGCTTGGTTGGTACTGCTCGAACTCCAGGGGCAGTTCCTGGCCAACCACTTCCAAGACCCACCTGTCCATTGTGACAGCAGACCAGGCAGAAAGGAAATGGCGGAGCTGGTCCCCTATGGGGACCCAGACTGGTCGCAATGGTATTGAGTTGGCAACCTCCATTCCGTCACTGTGCAGACATGGAAGAGAAGGGTCTGGCAGGTGGACTGCTGGAGCCCCTTACTCTGGGTTTGCGGGCTGTCCAAGCCCCTGGC
Organism: Neoceratodus forsteri; assembly: GCA_016271365.2. NCBI lineage: Eukaryota > Metazoa > Chordata > Ceratodontiformes > Ceratodontidae > Neoceratodus > Neoceratodus forsteri. The sequence continues at coordinate 274,753,988 of CM028138.1, read as the reverse complement.
TTGGGCAGAGGGTGCTAAGACTGAGCCTGCTGCTGCCCAGATTGGTACTGGAGCTGCTCGGCCGCAGAGGTAGAGGGCTGAAAGGGCTTCCTTTTGTTTCTTGGAACCCTGGGGTTCCTTCTGGGCGGAGGTAACCGAGTCCAATGGGGCACTGGATCTCAATACATTGTAGGTGACCTTCAACTTCTGGGCCAGTGCATGGCGACTGTGGCTACCACCGAACAGGCACATGAATCCCCTATGTCCAGGGCGGTCTGGAGCTGCTGTTTAGCAACTGCTTGCCCTGGATCTCAGACCTGCTTGACCGTGGTCTAAAGGTCCATGGGGAGATGAGGAAGCATCTCATCCAGGGAGCTCATGAGGGCATGAGAGAAGTGTGCCACGATGACAGACGATCTCGCCTGATGGAGGCCAAGCGAAGAGGCAGCATAGACCTTTCAGGGCAGAATGGTCAGGTTTTTTGGACTTTGTCCGGGGGTCTATCCGAATCTCCTTGATTCCCAGAGTGCCTGAACACGCTTGGTCACCAAACCCTCAGCCAAGGGGTGCTGATGGGAACCGCATACTTGCAGGCCATTAGAGCTGAAGGCACAGAGCAGGAAGCTGGATGTTGCCATAGCACCAAAGCCGGACCAACAATGCCCTCGGCCACCATTTTTTTATTTTTTATTTATTTATTGAAGAATCAGATTTACAACCTTTGAGTCAGCGACTTGTTTACAAAGGTACCTCGTCAATGGGGGGGGGAAGACAACAAATAGTGAGGTTTTAGGACAGGGATTACATACAGGTGAGATACATAAACACTTGGAGTTACAGGCAGCAACTATACAAGAACATGCGTATGTTGAGAAACATACATAAGTTAAATAGCATATTATACATCAATATATAACATCATTGTTACAGTCAGTATCCAGTCATCTAAGGGATCCAAAGGGCACAGGGCAATATGGGCAGGGAGTTAGGTCAGCTATCGACATTTACAACATCGACTATCAATAATATGTTGACGGAGGCGGTTTCAACCGACCAATCCGAGGATCTTAGTGATAGCCTCGGGAAGGGAGTTAAACGGGGGCTTTATGATGGAAGGATCTTTGGCAGCGAGAGGTCCTAGCCCTGGGAACTATGAAGGTGGCTGCGATGGGTGTGGTGTAGGCAGGGCGGACAGCCAGCTGCAGTGGTGCAGAGACCCTAGCGGGCAAAGCCTGACATGGATTTTTGGCCAGTAGGCAGGTATGATATTTCAGTCTTTCCTCAAGAGTGAGTATGTTGGTGGTAGAGTACAGCAGGCAGGTGTGAGTTCTGCTGTTAGCACTGTCAAGGAGCCTACAGGCTTTGTTAATAGAGGTCTGGACCTTAGATAAGGAGTAGTGGCCAGCCGCTGCGTAAATAGGAAGTCCGCAGTCGCCAGAGACAGCACCGGCGAGGTAATGCTAGTTTTAACGCAGATTCCGGGAGGCAATCTTTGTGGCGGTAGAGAAGCCCGACCCTGGAGTTCATGGCAGATGACAGGGCTTTTAGGTGGGCGTGGAATGTAAGGCCTGGGTCAAAGGTGATGCCCAGGTACTTATAGGATGTTACCTGTTCTAGTGTAAGGAGCATGCTGGTAGTGATGTGAAGGGGAGTGTCCTTAGCACTGTTTTGTCGATGTGAGAACAACATGGACTTTGTTTTCTTCAGGTTCAGGACTAGTCGATGATTATTGAACCATTTTTTGGCTTGGAGGAAGGCGCTTTGCAGTGTGCCTTGGAGTAGGAGTGGGTCAGGGTGAGATGCTAGGATTACTGCGTCATCAGCGTAGAGCAGTATTTTGCTGGAACAGGAGTTTGGGAGGGTGTTTAGGAATAGACTGAAGAGGGTGGGTCCAAGGATGGAGCCTTGCAGGACCCCTGAGAGTACCAGTAGGTTGGAGGAGAGGGTCCCATTTAGTATAACTCTTTGGGACCTGTTTTGCAGGTAGCTAGAGAACCAATTCATTGGGCCAGATGAGAGTCCCAGTTGGGATAGGGAGTTTAACAGCAGGGGGTGGCACACCGTGTCGAAAGCCTTCTACCGTCAATCAGCGGAGAGGCCAGTTTCGACTAGCTCCAGGGTAGGAGTCTGCCTAGAGGGAGACAGCCGCGTGATGGCTGAAGTAGAAGCCAGGGTTAACTTCGGACCAGCCAGCAGCAGCTGTTGCCATGAAGGCCTCTTGTCTGAGAATCCCCCTCTCTGAGGATATCAGTTAAGGGGGATGCAGCCCATTTTTCAACCTGCTCCAACTGCATTCTTGTGGATGAGAGGCGGAGGATGCTCAAAAAGGATGTGGGACCCCCTCCTCCATTGAAAGACTCATGGAGTTGTCATTACGTGGGCGTGATGTCAGCTCAGAGTCCTCAGACTGAGGAGTCCAAATAGAGTGGCCTGCCACCAGAGTGTCTCAACCTGCCGTGGGCGGTTGAGAGCGAGAGTTACTGAGAGCCTTTGAGGGAGACCCAAATTGGGCCGAGACTCCTTACAATGAGCCCCTGAGGTGGCAGCTCCATCACAATCAGCGGAGAGGCCAGTTTCGACGAGCTCCAGGGTAGGAGTCTGCCTAGAGGGAGACAGCCGCGTGATGGCTGAAGTAGAAGCCAGGGTTAACTCCGGACCAGCCAGCAGCAGCTGTTGCCACATCAGTCCCTCACAGCGATGACGTAATTTACGTCAAAGCCTCTCCTCATCCAAGGAGGATGAGTAGCAGCAGCGCCGCTTCTTGGAGTGCCGTATATGGGCCTTCCTCGGCCTTTAAGGTGCATTTATTCCCACACTAAGGGACGAGAGAGACTCTGCTGGTATTTCAAACCCACATAATGGCAGCATGCCCATGGTTCCCTGCATTGCGGTCAGCTTTTTGTTCCAGAATACTGCAGGTTACATTTTGTGTTCATTTTTTGAGGGGCCGAAACTGATGTAGGTGGCAGTATGCTGTGCACTTCTGTGTGTATTTTTTTGGGGTGTGTTCTCCAGGATTCTCCTGCTCATTAAGGCAGGTCCACTTTTTAAAAAGAGATGCTGGCACAGTGATTTGTTTTGTGAAGTGTCCTGACTGGCTGAAGAGGTGTCAGTTGGCACAATAAGGACATGGCAAGAGGCACCTCAGCCAATCAGGATGCAGAAAACTTACAACCCATTTTGTAAAGGGTTTTACCCCCATTACAAGAACAATTCAAGCCTTTATAGTTTGTTTTGTCTTTAATAGGGTCAGTAATCCCCTTGTGACAAGGTTTTGTCCATGACAAGCAGAATCTGCCAGATCCATTTAACTCCATCCCCCTCCCGGATAGAAACTTGCCATCTGATTGGTAACCAGGTACCTACATGAGACATGTGAATGCCCATTTTCAGGTATGACCTGGGGACACAGAACAGCTTATGCTTCAGTTAGCTCTGTTACCAGCACAGCTCTCTGCCTTCCAAACCAGACAGCAGTCCTCTGGATATGAGCCTGACCGTCGAGAGTTTTAAGTCAGAATTAAAAACGTATTTATTTCTAAAGGAATATGGAGAGTGATTTTATTGTGATTGTATTGTTGTTATTGTCAAGTGTTATATGTTTGTATTTTAATTGCCTTCCTATTTGTACAGCGCTTTGACTTTGAAAAGCGCTTACAAATACATTTTTACCTTTACTTACTGGATATGAGCAGTGCATTCCTTAACCAGTCTGCTGATTCTAAAGCTGCTGCTGCTAATTAAAAGCTGCTGCAATGCAGCTTCTGGTTAAAAGAAACTAAATGCTGTAGTCACCTTTACAAAAAAGCTGCACAAATTGATAATTTAAGTTTTAAAATATTCTGCCCTGGGCGGCCATTTTGTGTCAGGTTAAGCGATGGATGGTTTGCACTTCATACAAAACAAACAGATTGAAGTTAACAAAAGAAAACTAACCACCTCTGGATGAAAACATGACCTCCAGTGGCAATACTGTCTGAAGCCGTATAACCTACTGTCCATCACATTTTCACCCTCACTACAAGCCTCAACTCCAGTTTCTATAGTAAACATAATGCATATTTTTTTTAAATGATCTTACCAGCATCTCGTGTATCAATGATAAAGTCTGCTGGTTCAAAGGTACGGCCCTCGCTGAGGCCGGGGCCAGAGACCCTGACCTTGCTAGCATCTCCAATCTCCGACTGGCTGATCATCACAGTGATGGGACTGCTGGGAATGTGGCGGCCATTCTTCTTGATGCTGACGAGGTGCTCACCGATCTCTTTTGGCACGAAGGAGATACCTTGGGCAAATGACAAAGATGGATGAACACATGCTCTTCAAGCAGATGCTGCCAAACTTTTTGTTTCTTTTACCTGATGTTATACAGACATCTGCTCACAAAAACCATCCATCAAGATGGAAAAGCAACAACGCTAAGACAATTTTTCACTCTGCATCTTAAGCACTGCATTATACTGCTCCACAGGCCTCTTGGCTTAAAATTACACTGGAGGTGGTGCAGTGTCCTCATACTTTATGAAAAGGGGTGGGGCTGGAGGCAGAGTTCGCACCATGGTTTAGTATCTGGTGTTAGTAAGTCTTCCCAAAGGTGGAAACCACTTATCTATTCTCAGTAACACTTAGCCTCTGCAGTACATCTGCCCTAATTCTTGTAAGAATTCTGCACGGCCACTGGCTAACAATCCATGTGATGTCGGTGATGAAACAAGTGCATGTGTATGGGGGGGCTTCAGATCAAATAGGATGGAAGAGCCTGGAACTGTGGAAAACTAGTTTTAAACACCACCATAAAAAATGGTGAATGCTGCGGCAAAGGGGAATTACGTGTGTGCAATGTAACTGGCTATCCTCTTCCGCTAGTGGGACAGGCTGTAATGCATACCTCTCAACCTCTTGCCTCATGAATCAGGGACAAGGCTTAAAAAAATCAGGGACAAAGACCTCAAATCAGGGACACATCTTAAAAAGTAGTACTATTCATTCAGAAAGCTGATAGAATAAAGGGATTTGTGATAAGATGCATTTTCTGAAGAAGAAGTCTGCAACTTTAATGTTTTACATTATTTCGTGCTTTTAATCCCCACTGTTCTGTCACAAAAACACAAATTTTATGAGGGACAGAGGAAAATGTTAAGGCCAAATCAGGGACATCCCTGAAAATCAGGGACAGTTGAGAGGTATGCTGTAATGGTTTAAGAGAATGCTTAGGACACACCCCTTCCCAGACTACTTCAAATCTTACAACCTGTCTCAGCTGGCAGCGACAGCTCCCTGCTCTGCAGGAGCTCCACTCTAACCTTTTCCTCTAAACTGAGCACAGGATTCTTTCATCAACTCAAAGACAGCAACTGATCTACAAAGCAAGACTTTTCATCCTGAACATAGAACAGGAAGCTCAAAAAGGTAAACTGGAGCACATGGGCAAACAATCCAACTGTTAAAACCAGCCCTAGCTCACAATACAGAGGAAGGCACTCAAGTTTTTTTTTTTTTTTTTTTTTTTAAAGTAGTGCCATATTTTAGTTAACTATATGACCATACCTCTCAACTGCTATGAATTCTGCATAGCGCTATGATTTTCACTCTTAAATTTACCCTTGCTCCACATAGGTTTACTGATTTTCTTAATGTCAGAGCCATTTCTGGACACAAAGTATTACATCACTGAACTAGGTTGATAGAAACATTGATAATCACCAACTATATGGGCCCAGTATTTAGACATTGTTTAAAATAAGTACTACACATTCTGGCCATTTGCTATGATTTTTGAAGACCAGTGCTAGGATTTTTTTTTTTTTTTAAATTAATTTATTCTTTATGTGCCCCCTCCTACCACCAAGTGTTTGCCCTGGTCATAAACCCCCATGGCCGTGGCTCCCCCATATTAGACGCCCTCCCATGACCCCCTGGAATGCCCCCCAGGGTGGGGTTGTGGCACCCTGGCCTGAAGTGCCACGAACGTTGGGATAGGGTGGGAGTCTGCCTGGGGGAGCAGACTGCGGCCGGGAGGGCTTCATAGAGGCAGCAGGCATATCTCTCCCCCCCCCCCCCGTTTCTGCAGGGGGCAGGAACATACGACATCGACGTCTGTCCCACCCCTTGGTCCTTGCTGGTGCCAACTGCTTGTGGAACCTCTGGCCTCTGCCAGAGTCCCCCCCTACCGTGACACCCACACCCTCCCTCCCCTCAGAGAAGGCTGCTCAATCCATCTCCCCCCCCCAGCCCTCCAACAACCCAGGTCCATTCCTGAACACTGGTTGCTGGCGTCACAAGCAGAAATCCAACCACTGTGCAGACGGGCTGACCCAGTGCTATGATTTTTAATGCTGAGATTTATGTAAGAGACAAAACAGCTTCAGACACACTGGTATAAACAAGAACTCAATGTTTCGCACAATGTGTGCTTTGTCAAGTGTCTTCCTTGGTACTGTGAGCTAGGGCTGGTTTTACCAGTTGACATTTTCTTCCTGCACCCTTATTTTTTCAAGCACTGCACTACTGCAGGACTGGAGCAAAAGGGCTTTCATCCCATGTTAAGGCCACCCATCTATCCTTCTAGACCAAGGTAGGATCGAGGTAGGTAATTAGGAGCAGTTTTTGGACAGTTTACAGCCACAAGCGCAGAACATACTACTGAGGGTTCCTGCACTCCCATCCGTGCATGTGTGACACATGCCATCTTAATTCGGGCATTCTGGCCAGATGGTGGCCATACTGGTACAGGCTGTGTGCACAAAATTCACATGGTAGCCATCTTGGAGCCCACAGAAGCAGACACACATACACCCCCCCACCCCGGCATCACAATCTGTTAGACAGGGACCCTCCCATCCAAGCTGCACCACTTTCTTCCAGTAGGGTGAGAGTGTGCATCATCACAGCAACCAGTAATGCTCTGTGGCTGGCTCAACAGGAGTGGAAATGAGGGTCAGACCTGTCTCTCCTGGGATGCATGGCCCAGGGCTCACATTAGCGCCTGTCTCCAGCCCTGGAATTCCATGATCTACATAAGAGGAACTCCAAGCTCCGCAGGCGAGAGGGACAGGTCTGCCTATCATGGAATGTGGAGGCCAATTTACACCTGGGAGATGACTGACAGGGTTGAACAGGACCCTGTCCCAGTTGTCACGGAGGAGAGTTTGAATGCAGGGACCCATTCTGTTTTCTTTCCTGTCTCATCTGTCTGGTTGTGCAACCAAATTTTCCTGCGAGACCTAGGATTTGATCACCCCGACAGTCTTGCAATTATTTGCCTCTCATTGTCTTTCAACCTTCACTTGCTGTTGTCTTTTCTCCCTTGCATTATCTGCCGGTATAATAGTTTATTATAATTATGTGGAAATGTAGCTGATATTGGGATCCCTTTGTTTAGAAATTATATAGTGTTACTGTTGAAATGTATATAATTATAGTTTGAGATTATTGCAGAAAGCTACTGGGAACTAGAGGGGTTAACCTGAAATGCAATTAAGCCTTTTGCAGAAGCTGTGGAAAAGGGGACTCAGTTCTGTGACATGATTCTAGCTGCACCTGCCTGACATATACAAGAACATTTTAGAAAAAAAAACAGGATGCTTGTTAAGAAGGGGGTTGCACTGACTTCTAAGACAGAGCTGCAATTGCTTGCAAGACACAGACTGAAGGAAAACTCAGAGGGATCTTCTGTTTTTTTGGCCTCTGTAAATAGTTATACTTAAGTTTATTTTTTTTATGTTATTGCTAGTACTAATACACTTTTTGCAAATTCTACATCTGCTCCTGGTTTTTCCTATGGTTCCTGACCTGTGCCTCGACAACAGATGGTATCAACCCAAGTGGGATTTATGCCGTGCATACTCAGCCAGGGGTTTTGTGCGTCGGTACCGGACCTAGTACCAGGGAAGCATAGAGAAAGGTATGGATTCTGCAGCAGCAAGTCCAGGAGTGGTTACCAGGAGAACGACAGCCAAACTAGCAGAGACAGAAATCCAAGCTGAGATTTTACAGCCAGCACAAGTTATGGAAAAACAGGCAGTAACAGAACCTGAAAGCCTAATGGACTTTTTCAAATGGTGGGCTATACAACAAAAAGACGGAGAAACAGAAAAGAGAAGCAGCAGTTGAGAGAAGAGGTACAGTGACAGGAGCAGCGATGGCTGGATGCCTTACAAGCTATCAAAGGCAGAGGATCTGACACAGATCCAGATGAGCAACAAAACAAGCAACTTAAAAGCCATTAAAAATTTACAAAGTTGTGTCCCTTGGATGATATCGAAGCATACCTGACAATTTTTGAATGGGTTGCCACAACCTGCTAGTGGCCAAAGCAGCAATGGGCAATCAGACCGATACCTTACCTGACAGGTAAAACCCAACTTGCTACAGCAATATGGACAATACATAATCACAAAACTATGATCCGGTGAAAAGCAAAATCCTGAAAAGGTATGATCTCAGGAGAGACCTACAGGCACAGATTTTGATCTCTGAAGTACAACTCAAGTAGACAATCCTCGAGAAGCCTTCACCAGACTCGGAACTCCTGATAAAATGGCTCCAACCAGAGGGCAACATAGTCCCACAGATCAACACATTTGCCAGAGAGACAATTCATCAACATTCTGCCTACAGATGCACAGCTTTGGGTAAAGGAACACTGACCCGAAAGTGTGGAAAAGGCTGTTTCTTTGGCCAAAGACCAGCACTTGTCACTGTCATGGCACCGCATAACCCCCCCCCCCAACCTACGCCAACCCTCTCACTTGTTCACCTCTGTTCTCCACCCATCTCCTGTCACCCTAACAGACCTCAAGGCTAGGTTTTTAATCATACGATCACAGTTGGTTTACCTAAATGACTCAGAAAAAAACTGCTATTTGCTTGTAACCTGCTAACTATCTGTACTTTAACCAATTGCATCTCCGTTTCTCATCCTGTAATGTTATTCCGGGTTGCCCCTGAAAAAGGGACCATCGGGGCTCAGTGGGCCTACCCGGTCATCAAAATTTAACAAAAAATGGCTAGACAGATGAGACAGCAGCGATCTAACAGCCAAGCACCGGTAAGACACTTTCCCCCCACATTTAAACTCCAAGTCTGATAAGAACTCTGGTGAGGGTAACAAATCTGTGTCCAAAGATGTTATTTGCTATAACTATAATATGCCAGGTCATATTGCAAGAAATTGCCACAGGAAGAGTGACAATGGCCGGCCTGGTGGCGCTGAGGGTTGAGGCGCTGGCGCCACACCGGCAACCCGGGTTCAGAAGCGAGCTTGGGCCGTCGGGGAGGAGAGGACTGAGTGTCCGTAGGACTGCTCTCCTCTCCTGGGGAGGGTACAGGGAATGTCTTGCGCAAAGAGCGGTGCCCAGTGGAGACTGGGTGCACTACAAGATGCAGAGACTTTGTTGGGGAAGACGTTGGATGGTCACCCTCTGGATGTGTGCAGGAACACAAACAGCGGGCTGGGCAGCACTGCATGACCCATGTCTGGAGGAAAGAAAGGACAAAATCCCTCCCTCCTGTGGTAGGCGAAGGCGGGCCCAATGGCAGTGGCCCCACATCCACCGCCTGGTGTTAGGACGCTCAAATCCAGATCCCTCCCCATGTCAGCTGTCCATCCAATACTATAGATACGGCGCTGGTAGGAAATGGTGGTCCTTCCCCAGAGGACTTGGACCCAGAGTGTTCAGGCAAACTGCACAGGGATGAGGGGTGGGCCCCACAGAAACGAGCAGACCACGCTTCAGGCAAGATGGGCAGAGCCGGAGACTAGGCAACCACGCCGGAGAGAGAGGCCAGAGGTAGAGGGTGAAGAAAAAGTTGGAAAACAAAAAAAAAAAGTATAGTGACACGGCAGCATATTTGTCCTTGGCAAATCGGGGCAAGTGCTAAACAGATGTGAAGGGGGGATAAGATTGTAAAGGGACTCACTGATTTGGGGAGCAGATAGACCCTAGTGCATGTTGAAGTGCTGGGAACACACTGTGCAAAAGGACCAAGTACCAGTGTCATCTGCATCCACGGGGACACTCAATACTATCCCACCACCCAAGTGACTGACAATTAAGGGTGTGTCACACCAAATGAAAGTACAGGTAGTACCCAAGTTACCTGTACCTGTGATTACTGGAAATGACTGTCCACGATTTACCGAGTTAATCTCAAGAGGAACTGAACCCTGCAGATTCAGCAGCAGTGGTAACAGCTCAGGCAAAGAAAATCTCAAACGGTGGGGACACTTTTCCTTTCAGTGCCTGATTCAGTCTTGTTTGAGCACAGCTCCAAGATCCAGAAATCCAGGAAAGAAAGACGATGCCTGAAGAAACTGGCAACAAATGACTGACTGACATAAGGGGTTAACATATGAAAATGCTGAAACTAAACTGAAAACTGATTGCGATTTTCTTTTGGAACAAGCCAACAATGCTTCTCTCCAGGGTTATTTTAAGCAGCTGGGGGTGAAACCAAAAGAGGGTGGACCAATTTTTAAAACATGTAATGGGTTACTGTACAGAGTCTAGGTTAAACCTTAGACACAGGAACAGAGAACAACTGGTTATACCACAGAAGTATAGAACAGAGTTGTTAGATAGCACATGATAGTCCTATGGCTGGTCACTCAGGGAGGAATCGCATCCTTGCCAGACTGCTGTATAGATTTTACTGACCTGGAATTCATGAAGCTGTTGCTACCTATTATAATTCCTGTGCCGCGTGTCAGAAAGTCCCAGTGACTAGAAAAGACAAGGTTCCCCTGGTGCCCCTACCCTTGATAGATGTGCCTTTTGAGAGAATTGCAATGGATGTGGTTGGTCCTTTAGACAAAAGTAAAAAGGGTAATAGATTTATGCTGATAGTACGCAACTATGCTACTCTATACCCAGAAGCAGTTCCAATGCGTACCGTCACAGCTTCAAAAGTGGCAGCAGAGCTTGCAAAGATTTCAGCAGAGTGGGCATACCTAAAGAAATTACTGATCAGGGTAGTAATTTTGGTGCTGCATTACTTAAGGAGCTGTACAGACTACTAGGTATCACTGCCATAAGAACCTCCCCATATCACCCTCAGAGACTGCCTTGTTGAGCGTTTTAACCAAAACCTAAAATGCATGTTACAAAGGTTTGTGGAAGGGAAATACTGGGACCAATCCTTGCCTACTTTTTGTTTGCAGAGAAGTGCCTCAGGCATCAACAGGGTGCTAACCATTTGAAATGCTGTATGGTAGGCAGCCAAGAGGGCCACTGGATGTGATAAAAGAAACGTGGGAAGAAAACCCCACTTAGAAACAATCCAACGTCTTGTATTCTTGTGTGTGTTCCCTAAGAAATAAGCTGGCAAAATGATGAAATTGCCCATAGTAATCAGGAAGAGGACTAAAACCAGCAGAAGATAAATATTATGACCATGGGGTAAAAGAAAAAGATTGAGCCAGGTGAAAAGGTTTTGCTACTGTTACAACAGAAAAACTTAATGAAGTGGCAAGGGCCTTAGAGTGTTTAGACGTACTGGCACCGTTAACTATTAGATTGGGACCCTTGACAGAAAAAATCCTACTAAGATATACCATGCTAATCTCCTCAAGAAATGGATTGAAAAATTGCCAAAAGCTGCTTTGCTAGTTTTACCAGAAACTGATAGAGATATTGATGTATGACAGACTGGAACAAACTGCTGATGCTGTAAAAGTGAAGGTTTCCTTATCCCCCAAACAAACCACAGAAATTCGTAATGTGCTAAAGACATTTAACAGTACTTTTACCACAGTACCAGGTGGAGCAAAATGGGGTCAAGCATGTAATAGTGCCAAGGAATGCTCGTCCTATTAGGCAAAAGATATACATGTTACCAGAGCAGTTAAGAGCCGACGTGGTTAAGAAAGTACAAATAAAAGAATGGGGTATCTGAGAAGTCAAGGAGTGCTTAGTCATCTCAAATGGTAATTGTAAACAAAAAATGGGGTGTTAGCGAATCTGCCTCGATTTTAAGAAACCCAATCAAGCATCAGAATTTGAGTTATCCTATGCCCAGAATAGACGATTTGGTGGACAGACTTGGGAATGCAAAGCATAACAGTACTCTCGATATCCACCAAGGGTTACTGGCAAATCCCTTTAGCTAAAGAATCCAGACAAAAAACTGCATTTGCCATTCCTGTTGGATTCCATCAGTTCACCACCATGCAATTTGGTTCAGATGGTGCGTCAGCTACATTCCAGAGGTACATGGATGTAACTGTATCCCCCACACTGGTTATTTTGCTGCATACCTGGATGATGTGGTGTACAGTCCAGACTGGAAAAGCCACCTGGAACACCTACAAGCAGTTGTCCAAGCCATCAAAAATGCAGGTCTGACCATTAATCCTACCAAATATACACTGGGCATGCAGGAAACCAAATATTTGGGCTATGTGTTGGGGAAATAGAGAAGTTAAGCCAGAAATTTCTAAAATAGAAGCTGTAGCTAACAGCCCTGTCCCTAAAACAATGAAACACGTCTGGTCATTTTTAGGGCTGGCTGGTTATGATCGGAGATTTGTTCCCAACTTTACCGAGTTAGCTGCTCCCCTCACTGAACTCTGAAAAACGGTACCCAAATAATGTGAAATGGACCTCAGTGTGATGAAGCTTTTCAAGCCATTAAGGTTGCATTATGTTTAGCCTGTTTTGAGAAGCCCAGACTTTGAGAAACCATTTTTGTTACCAACATGCATCACAGGTACAGTAGGTCTAGGTGCAATCCTGAGTCAAAAATGTAGATGGGGAAGGAACATCCTATTCTGTACATAAGTAGGACGTTTCACAACAGAGAACAGGTACTCCACCATTGAAAAGGAAGGTTTAGCAGCAAAGTGGGCCATGCAGTTCCTTAAGTTTTATTTACTAGGAACTGACTTTGTACTTTGATCACAATCCTCTCTGTTGGCTTAACCAAATGAAAGAAAAATTCAAGAATCACAAGGTGGTACCTGGCACTACAGCCATTTAAATTCAAAGTGATATGCAAATCTGTTAGAGAATAGCAATGCTGATTTTCTGTCAAGATATGCATCAGGAATTGAGGGTTCTGAAGGTTGAAAAACAAAGTTTAAACTTTACTGTTGGCTGTACAGTTAAATGAAAAAGGATGGATACTGCAAATGTGCTTAATTTCTGAAAGTTAGAAGCTAATATTAATAGAAAGTTTTGGAAACCTGTTTGATAAAACAGGTTCCCTCTGAAGGAGGGGAGTGTATGTGACAAGGTCGAATAGGACCCTGTCCCAGTTGTTATGAAGAGTTTGAATGCAGGGATCTGTTCTGTGCTTTCTTTCCTGTCTGGCTGCGCAACAGAATTTTTCTGTGAGACCTAGGATTTGATCACCCTGACAGTCTCGCAATTATTTGCCTCACTGTCTCTCAACCTTCACTTGCTGCTCTGCCTTTTCCTCCCTTGCATATCTGCTGGTATAAAAAGAAATGCAAATCATTATGTGGAAATGTAACCGATATTGGGTTTCCTTTATTTAGAAATTATATTGTGTTACTGTTGAAACGTATACAATTATAGTTTGAGATTAAAAAAAGCTATTGGAAACTCAAGGGGTTAACCCGAAATACAATTTTTAAGCCTTTTGCAGAAGCTGTAGAAAAGGGGCCTCAGTTCTGAGACACTGTTCTAGCTGCATCTGCCTGGCATATACAAGAACATTTTAGAAAAAACAGGATGCTTGTTAAGAAGGGGGGGTTGCACAGTCTTCCCCTAATCTCCCCATCTCCAGCATGTGGTTCTAAAACTGTATCCATGTGCCACAGTTAATCACAGTTTTAACTGACTGAACCAGGAGTTGTCAGACAGCTACGCATCCAACATAGAACTGAAAAGCCCCCGATTCAGCTGCAAGGAGCCCTTTGGAACTAGTGCTACAACCAGCACCCGGGCTTACCGACAGTGAGAAGCAGGCATGAACCATTAAGGAATAGATATGAATCAGCACCCAGCATCCTTCTGTTTCAGCCCCTGCACTCAAGATCCATCAATCCATGGCTTGTAGTAGGGACCCACTATTGGAGACCAGTGTGTGTGCTTGGCCTTTCCCACCTACCCCATCATCTCTAGAATGCAGATGGAGATAGACTTGATATAGAAAGAGCACAGATTTTGCATTTTACCTTACAACCCCCACCCATGCCCCAACCCTCACCGATGTGTCCGTTGCGTAACATCTTCAAGTGACATGGTTCTTCGCGGCCCGAGGGGGCTTTGATGGAGGCACTCAGCTGGCTGATGTCTGTTTCTGCAATGTCCAATGGGATGTCAGCAGTGGAGCCTACCTTCAACTGGGACATGCGCATGGACTCATCGCCTGCAAATCTTGGAGATAAAGTGGAGGAAGAAAAATTAAAGATCGTAATGAATGACAGCACTCAAGGTGACAAACTCTTATTTGTGAAGGGGTTAATCCTGCTCGAAATGGGATCACTGCTAAGGCTATAACTCAGTATAAACAAACATGAAACTTACCTCATAGGAAATCAAACTAGGATGAAGGTCGACCCAGAGGAGGCTGAGACTCTGGTTCGAGAATGACATCTTTTCTCCCCAACTACAGATGACGGGCATGTCCAAGTGTGACATGAACCCTCTCATTGGGGGGAGATTCTAAAGCATCTTACTCTGTGGCAGTTGAAGAAAGGGATAATGAGGGGTCTCAGAGGAAGACTGCTGCCTGCACTTTTCCCAGATGAAGACTGGACCCATAAGCAATCCTCTTCAGAGCACATTATCAGCAACCGTAGTGAAGCTGGTAGTAATAGTAGAAATATATTCAATTTGGTGCCTTTCTGGAGCTCAGAAGCACAGCAGTAAATCAGAGGGGGGTGGGGCTGAAGACACGCACAGTGGCCTAACAAAACTAAGGCAAGCTTCTGTGCGCGGTGACCTGAGCTTTGGAGCAGATATGAAGGGCCAGGTTTGGAGTGGCCAGGGATAAAAGAGTGCTGCCAAGGGTGATGTCTGGTTCCCCGACATAATCACCTGTGATGAGCCAGGGAGACTGCTCTAATGCAGGAGGTGGGGACAGATGCACAGCTGTGCAGCATTACAAGAGACAGATCGCAGCATAACCTGACAGAATGGTGGGAGAAAAAATGAGAAAACTACTTGACACCCTGGCCCACCCCCAACCATGGATCCCCACAGAAGAACTGGTGGGACAAGTGGCAACTGAGCTGGGGTGCCACCAAGGGTGTATGCTAGCAGACCCAAGGACCAGGTGGATGGGGCCAGGGAAAACCTGGATGATGTGGAAGAAAGTGGGTTACTCACCTGTAATCTTATTTCTAGGGGTCGTATATAGTTCACTTTCACACACTGGCAGTTCCTTACACACCTTCTGGCGAATCAGCTCTTAAGGAAGAACGACCAATGTGTGGATAAGTGAACCATATCCATGTCCCTAAAACCAGAATATTCTCACTGACCCCCACCTCTTGGGTCTACAACTGCACCATTGTCTCCACAGCCAGAAAAGGTAAATACATTTTTGCCCTAGAGCATGCTGCCAAGGTCAACAGGCGAATTGCTTGACACCAGGAGCAATGTGCCCATATCGTGCATCTGTCAACTACAGATAAAAGGAATCTGCACAAAATGCACCTCAGTTCTGGCTTCTGTTCCACTGTGTATTGTGACAGTTGAGCAGGCTGCAAAAGGGGAGGTACAGCAGAGTCAAAAACCAAAGCAAAACTCAAACAAAAAAAAGCCTGAAAACTAGCAGAGTCTGTGATGAGTACAGTTCCTTCCAGCACAAGAAAAGCCCTGAATGTAAGGGGGGAGCTGGGGGACATGGTTGGGTGATAAGCTAGCTTATAAACGGTTCCAGTGACTGAACATGCTCAGTGGATCACTGCTGATGTGCGACTAGAGAATTTAATCTAAGTAGCTAGCTAGTGCCCTGAACATCCAGGCCTGTACCTGTAATCTTGGAGATAAACGGGCTTCCAGGGATGTGTTTGTTGTTGTACTTCACTAGGATGTTGTAGTCACCAGGCAGAACAGGGAGATACGACACTGTGCAGGTGCCATCCTGGTTATCTGTGCAGCTGATTTCGGCTTTTGAGGGACCCTCTATGGCTAGGGACAAACCACCTTCTCCAGCAAGGGGAGGGAGACAAATAGTTAGTAATATAATACAGATAGACAGTTCTCAACTATGCACATTGCCACTGCCCCTTAAGTGCACACTGGTATCTAGTTCTACCAAGTGGAACATGAAGCACAAAATAAATACAAAAAAGCATAGAAAGGATTAAGAATAGGCAACCCACTACAATTTATTTCAAACCTATATACAATGTAGATGAGGTCAAAACTAAGCAATGAGTACTGTGAAACAGACTCATTGGCCTCTGCTGGATACTGGATGAGTGATGGTAAAGAAGCATGTTCCAGTAATGGGAGGTCTCAGCTGGGTGGGGTGGGGGGTTCTAGATAGTATCCCAGATCCTGTGCTGAAGGAGTTTGGGAAAACTGTAGAAGTGTGTTTGGACTAGGGATGGATGGGGAAAGAGGAGACGAAGTGCCACAACACCCAAGGAGCCAACTGAAACCAGCAAAGCATGGAGCAACACAGAAGGATCCCATGCCAACCATGAAGGGACATACAGGATCCCGTGACAACCATCGAGTGGCATACACAGAAGGATCCTGTGCCAAAACAGCTAACACTAATGACATACCAAAGGGTTTAGAGCCAACCAACAAAGGATGCAATTCCAAGCAGTCAGCTAGAGATGGCATACACATAAGGATCCCATGCAAACCATGGGGTGGCACACAAGGAGCACATGCCAACCCTGCAGTGGCATACAATGAAGAATACAGTGCTATCTACTCAACCATGAGTGAGACACAGAACGATCCAAAGAACCATGGCGTGGCATACACAAAAAGATCCAGTGCCAGCCACCAACTATGGAGTGGCATATAGAGGGATCTAGTGCCAGCCATCAGAATGGCAGAGGGATCCAGTGCCAACCAACTAATCATGGAGTGGGATACAGACAGATCTAGTGCCAACCAGCCATGGTGCATACAGAATCAGCCCGTCAGTGTCAGTTTTGGGGTGAAGATGCATCCTGCTTCTTAAGTTGAGTGAGTGAGCAAAAGGGAACAAATGTTCTCAGATTTCTCCCTCATCTGCTGCAGTCAGGAATGGGGGTGGGGGTTGCTATACTGTCTGCTCAATGCAAGTGCCATCACTAAAAAGCTACCCTGCTGGATGATCTCAGTGGCAGAGAGCCTGGAAAATTTCAAAACAGCAGACCCAACACATGGTGTCGCATGACAGGCCTAGATCCATTTATGTGGGATAATACTAAATATACTGTAATATACTTTAGAATGAATACACTGTCCCTTTAACAGGCAACTACAAAATAATTATTTCTATAAAGGCTAGTGTGGACCTGTTATATTTCAAGATAAGGTAGACTGGTATATAGCCCAGGAAGGCATAAAATATCCCACCGTGGCTTTCCATGACAGGGAAAGGTAAAGGTAATGTAGTGACCTATGGGGTCAGAGGTCAAGCCAAATGCATGAACCAGATGTCACTGGGATTGACATCAAACATGACATGGAACCACAATGACTCCTACAGGGAAAAGTAAACGTTTGCACCCCAATATCTGTATTGTCTTGGAATCATTAACCCCACCCCAAAGAAAAAATAAGGTGGGTGTGTCCTGAAATGACCCTCAAGTATCAGACACTTCAAATGCTGAGCAGTAGAAAACCAGCTTAGTTGGAAGGCAGATAGTCTGTCCAGCTGGCATATACTTGAAGACCAGAAGTATATGTGTAGGCCTGGGAAAAATCTCTAAAACCAGAACAGAGTGTGGAAAGTTTGACTTGTCCCATACTGAACAGGAAATTCTGATTTTTAAGTTAGAATTTTGGAAACCAAGACTTTGCACCAAGGGAGCGCCTGGAAGACTTTTTAGAAAGGACATTTCAGGGACTTGACTTTGAACACACACTTGCTACACAACTGTTGCTTAAGGACTCCTCTCTACAAGGACATTTGAAATCTTGTCTTTACTATCAAAACAAGGTATAGTTAAGCCTGCCCGCCGGTGCAGCGGTTGGATTTCACGTCTGCGATGCCAGCGACCTAGGTTCAGGAATGGACTTGGGCTGCTGGAGGCCAGCCAGGGGAGAAGGAAATGAGCGTCCGACGACGGCTCGCCTTCTCGGGGGGGGGGAGGGTGGATACGTGGCTCAGTGCCTGCTGACTCCTAGAGGAGGCTGTGAGCACAGCAGGACATCAGCCCCAAAACACTAGGGAGTGACGGACGTCGGCACATACCTTGACGTCAGTGGCACGTCGCTCTCAGGAAGCAAAGCAGAAAAAATGGCGCCAGGCCGATCGGGTGATGGCCCTCCATAACCCTCACCACCATGCTCCCGGACCTCGATATGCCCCATCCCAGCAGCACCTCAGGATCATTGGTTGGCCACCAGGCTGTTCTCCTACGGAGGTGAGACCCCTGCCTGGTAAAGGGATACACCGGGGTCACTTGGGGCTGGCTGTGATATGGGTCGGGAGAAGCCATGGTGGAGCAGTTCATGTGGGGGCCTGAAAGACTGGCCAGGTGTGGGAGGAGTCAACAAAACCAAAAAGATAGTATCTAGTGTTTTCTGTAAACCATCCAGTTTTACTTTTGTTGTTGTCCACATTTCAAAGTTATTCCAAACTGCATAATTTTCTGTATTGTTTTATTTTAAGTAAACTTATGATTTTATCAACTTTGCAAGGGGTCTGGTTGTGTGATTTAACATTTTAACAGAAGGGTTTTGAAAAGACTGTGCCTTGACAAGATAGAACTGCTCAGCTATCATATAAAACTACCTAGGCAAGATGTAGCCAGTGGCCGTGGTGGGATTCAAATATTGAAAGTAGTGCAGAGTCAAAGGAACTCAAAACTACAGAAGCCACCCTCCTGCTGTGAAAAGGAAGGCTGGTAAGTCCTTCAGAAACCCTTACTCCTGCTCACGAGGTTTTTAAAAAGGGGGATCCTTTCTGCAAACAGAGGTCCTGCTAGGCTGCCAGAGGTTTGGGGGCCAGGGGTGTGTGACACATGGGACATCAGTATCCACCCACGACACCCGCCCCCTTAAATTCTTAACACTACTCCTAATGAGGAGACAAGAAAACAAATCTATAAAAATGGGAGCTCCCCTACTTCCCAGTTCCCCGCTTGGCCCCTCACCTTCTCCAGCATCCTTGGTGTCGACTGTAAACACAGCTGGCTTGTTGACTGTGCCATGGATCAGGCCTGGCCCGTATGCAGTCACATGCCCACTGTTGACATAGTCCACGTAGAACTGCAGGGGACTTCCTGTCAAAAGAAAAGCAGAGAACAGAATGGGTAAGCAATCAGAACCACTTAACTGGCTAATTAAAAAACAAAATCTGACCGGCTTTGACCGTATACACTGCAGAAGGTTATATCAAGGTAAAGTACAGTTGTGCAAGAACTTACCCAACAGTAGATCTTAGAGAGGAGCTCTTGCAGTAGGCTTACCATTAGGACCATGCCACCAGGCACTAGAACCCCACAGAAACCTAGCTAGCAGTCTCCAGTCTCCAGCGGGGACCACCCCCGACACCGGCCCCACTCAGACGTCGGCCAATGGTGCATCGGAGCAACCCCCAGCCCCACCTCAGTTCTCCCGCCAGAGACCCACTGGTAAGGCTGGCAGGCAGACTGGGCAGAAGCTTGCCGTAAAATAAAAATATACAGAAACTCACCAGAGGGAGGGAGGGAGGGGAAGCAGCACCTGCTGCAAGAGCTCCTCTCGAAGATCTACTGTTATGGTAAGTTCTTGCATAACTGTACTATCTTACTTTGAGTGGGAGCTCTTGCAGCAGGCTATTACCATTAGGACAGAGTCCCGATAAAAAGGAGAAAAGTAGATCTGGGAGGAGGCTGTAATGCAATAGCTCTAGGAAGGCACTAAGCTAGGAGGCCTTGAAGGACCGCCAGTCTGAAACCTGCCCTACTACAGGCAATGCCCAGGCTGTAGTGCTTAATGAAACAATGCACTGAGCTCCAGGTAGCCGCTGCACAGATGTCTGCAATGGAGACATTATGCATGGATGCAAAGGAAGTAGCCACTTCCCTGGTAGAATGACCCCTAACCGAGCTCAGTAGGGATTTGCTGTACTTTTAACAGAAGATTGCAATTTACCAGCCACTTCGATAATGTCGGTTTAGACACCGGAGTGCCTTGACAGCAGGGCGCAAAGGCCACAAACAGCTGCTCTGTCTTACAGTGTGGAGCAGTATGATTAAGGCAATACCGTAACGCCCTGTAAACAGTGTATGCAGGAGTGCTTCCCCTCTGTTAGAGTAATTAGGGTAGTACACTGGAAGGTTAATGTCCTGATTCAGCATGAGCTCGGACACTACCTTGGGCAAAAACTTAGGATTAGTTCAAAAAGACACCCTATCCTTATTGAAGGCCAAATAAGACTCTGTACACATCAGGGCCTGAAGCTCAAACTCTGGGTAGAAGTAACAGTAACTAAAAATAATGCTTTCCAAGAGAGGAAGTGAAGCTCACATTCCATGGCAGGCTTGAACAGGGGAAGTCTAAGTTTTTCAAGCATAAAAAAGGAGATCCGAGGAGGTAACAGATCTCTGATGGGAGGCTTAATATGCAGTATGCCCTGCAAAAACGTACAGAACACGTCAAATTGGGTGAGATTTTTCCCTCCATAGGTACGTGGTAAGCAGAAACTGCGGAAAGATGTACCTTTATGGAGAAGTAGCTCAAGCCTTGATTTAATAAGGAGAGGAGGTACTCCAAGTACAGTTACGCAAGAACTTACCGTAACAGTATATCTGAGAACACCTCTTGCAGCAGGTTACACCATTAGGACTGAAGCCAGCAGGTGCCAGGACCCCACGGAAATTTTCTAGCTAGCAGTATCCAGCGGGGCCTGCCCCCAACGTCAGGCATCGTACAAAAAGGGGAGGTCCCCCAGAATACCCAGTTCTCCCGCCGGAGACTCCTGGCAGCTAGATGACATCAGAAGTGGAGACCGAGGATCCGCCTTCAAAGAAGGTATGTAGCAGGGAGGTGTTAAACACCGAATCCTAGGTAGTTATCAATGGAACAACTCTACCTCCAGAGGATGGTGGGAGGGAAAACTGCCTGCTGCAAGAGCTGTTCTCGAAAATCTACTGTTACAGTAAGTTCTTATGTAACTGTACTATCTTACTTCGAGAAACCGCTCTTGCAGCAGGTTACACCATTAGGACAGACTCCCAAGCAATTCTGGAAATCCTTCTAAAATGGGAGGAGGCTAGGGAGAGATCAAGAGTTAAACCGGAGCCTAGGACAGTAGTCCCTGAAGGACTGCTAGACCAAAGCCAGCTCTTCACCGTGAAGCAATGTCCAGGCTACAATGCCTGATAAAGATGTGCACAGTGCTCCAAGTAGCTGCTGCGCAGATGGCTGAGGTGGACACGTTCTTCAGAGCAGCAAAGGAGGTAGCCACCCCCCTTGTGGAATGTCCTTTAACAGAGCCCAGTAGGGACTTGTTAAGTTTCTGGTAAAAGAACGTGATACAATGCATGAGCCATCTAGAAAGATTGCTTAGAGACCGGAGCACCCAGCATCCTATAGGCGAAAGAGACAAAGCTGAACAGATTTACGGTGTTGCCTGGTTCTGGTCAGGTAGCATCTTAGACACCTATGCACATAGAGAGTGTGTAGCACGGCCTCTCCTCTATTGGAGTATTTTGGAAAGTACACTGGTAGGTCGATATCCTGATTAAGGGTAAGGGCTGAAGCCACCTTAGGCAGAAATTTTCGACTTGTCCTTAGGCACACCCTGTCCTGGTGAAAAACAAAATAAGGTTCTTTGCACATAAGTGCATGCAGCTCAGAAATCCTTCTGGCCAAAGTAACAGCAACTAAAAATAACGTCTTCCATGCAAGGAGACGTAGCTCACAATCCGCGGCTGGTTCAAAAGTAGGTAGCGTAAGCTGCTCCAGGACGAAGGGTTAGGTCCCACGGAGGAATGGGGTCCTTAGAGGCCCAAGGTGGAGAACACCTCTCAAAAAGGCACGTGCGGTTTCCAACTGAGATATGGACCGTAGGCCTATTGGTATGTGATAGGCAGAGATGGCACAGAGGTGTACTTTGATTGAGGAATAGGCCAAGCCTGCCTGAAATAGGGACAGGTGGTAGTCCAATACCGAACCCTCAGAACAATCCAGTGGGTAAAGTCCCCATACTTGAGCCCAGAGACAAAATCTGCGTCATTTCATGTACTGCTAGAACATCTGTCACCTCTTGCGAGACGCCGTAACGCATGACTGCAATGTCCCTAGGAGCCAGGCAGGCAGGTTCAGAGAGCGAAGGTCTGGATGGACAAAGGATCCTGCCTCCTGGGACAATAAGTGACAGCTGATTGGCAGAGGCACCAGCGGTTCCTGAGAAAGCTGATATAGCACAGGGAACCAGATCTGCCTGGGCCAAAAAGGCGCGATTAATATCAGCATTGCCTGCTCTCTGGAGTTTCAGAAGAACCCTCTGGATCAACGGGAAGTGAGGAAATGCTTATAGGAATCTGTCCGCCCAGGATAGGGACAACGCGTCTCGCCAGAAAACACCAGGCCCTGGATCTAGTGAGCAGAAATTGGGCAGTTTTGTGTTGGATGTGGACGCGAAAAGGTCCAACTCTGGTGTCCCCCATCTGTGAAACAGATACTCTACGACCTCCTGGAGTAGTTCCCATTCATGGACTCTGGCCTGAGATAGTCTCAGACAGTCTGTAATAACGTTGTCCACTCCTGGAACATGAACAGCAATAAGGTTTGCGCCGTGTTGCAGTATCCAATCCCACACCCCCATGGCCTCCCTGCAAAGAGGGTAGGAATGAGTGCCTTCTTGTTTGTTGAGGTAATACATTACCACGGTATTGTCTGAAGCAGCAGAGTACCCGGTGGAATCTCCGATTGGAAAGCCTGCAAGGCATAAAGGACTACTCTCATCTCCAAAATGTTTATGTGAAGATGAGCTTCCTGGAACGTCCATGAGCCCTGAGATCTGAAAGCGAGGTGTGCTCCCAAACTGGACCCAAAAGCATCCATGGAGAGCATCATAACCGGAGATGGTGCAACAAAGGGGACTCCCAACGACAGGTGCTCTGGGTAGAGCCACCATTGCCAATCCCAGATGATGGCATTCGTGATACCGACTGGATGCTGCAAATGGTCTTGCTTCTGATCCCACTGCACCCGTAACATCCACTGGGTCACCTGCATGTGGAGATGGTCTCAGCCATGTGTCCGAGAAGGGAAAGGACCAGTCCTGCTGGGACGGTCTTTGCCAAGATACCCCTTATGAGAGATCTGATAGGCTCCACTCTGTCCTGGGGCAAAAAAGCTTCCCCTGGACGGTGTCCAGTACTGCGCCTATGAACTGCAGTCCAAGACGGAACCAGGTGCGACTTCTCCTGTTTGATAATGATGCCCAAGGACCTGA
This sequence comes from Neoceratodus forsteri, assembly GCA_016271365.2. Taxonomy (NCBI): domain Eukaryota; kingdom Metazoa; phylum Chordata; order Ceratodontiformes; family Ceratodontidae; genus Neoceratodus; species Neoceratodus forsteri. Next base: position 274,730,474 of record CM028138.1, on the reverse strand, counting down.
AGAGGGAACGAACACAGTGGATCGCAGACATCAGGGCTTCCGTAGAGGGGGCCATGAGGAGCCAGTCGTCCAGGCAGGGGAACACATAGTGGCGAAAGCCGCCGCTATGACTGCCATGCACTTTGTGAATACCAGAGGTGCCGAGGACAGCCCAAAAGGGAGGACTCGAAACTGATAATGGCGACCTAGAAACTCGAAGCGCAAGAATTTTCTGTGCACCCAAGCTATCAGTATGTGCAGGTAGGCATCCTGCATGTCCAGTGACGCCAAGAAGGCGCCCTGCTTGAGCATGGGAATTAGTCCTGGAAGAATCACCATGTGGAAGCGTTTCTAAAGCACTGAAGCGTTGAGGTTGCTGAGGTCCAGAATCGGACGGAGGTCCCGTCTTTTTGGGAACCAGAAATAAGTGGGAATAATATCCCGAGTGTCTCTGGTCCTGCAGTACATGCTCTATGGCCTCTTTCCAGAAGCACTAGCACCTCCTGCTGAATGAGCAGTGCGTACTGTCCCGAATAACGGGAAAGCAGGGGAGGCCTTGAAGGTGGGTGATCGTGGCATTCTATGAAGTGTCCTCTCGACTAATTGAAGGGCCCACCGGTCGCCAGTTATTGTCTGCCACCCTGAAACGTGGCAAGAGATGCAACCCCCTGACCTTTTCTTCCTATTGATCTAGAGGAAGGGCAGGGACCAGGAAGGAGTCATGCTGTGGCGGTGTTGCCTCCTGCAGGCTGGGTCACTTTTGTATACCTCTGACCTTGGCCTGGGGAAAACTTAAGCTAGGCCTTGCGGCTAAAGTTGTCCCTTTGCTGCTGGCCAGAACATGGCTGCTGCTGTTGCCGGCCACGAAAACGATTCTGGTTCCTACGTAAGGAACCAGTCTTGGGCCTCTACAGCCCTCACCACCTTCCCGGCGTCCTGTAATTTGGTGATTACCTTTTCGGAATCCTCACCAAATAGGACCTCTCCGTTGTAGGGGGATATCCAGGATATTCTTCTGGACGTCCGGGGTAAATCCAGAGACGCGTAGCCATGAGCGTCTCCGGAGACAGACACCAGAGGCTGCTCCCCTGGCTGCAGAGTCCACCGAATCATAGGCGGCTCTCAAAACTTGGGTCCCCACATCTCACCCTGCGTGAAGAAGGTTCAGAAGTTCCTCCTTCTGTTCGCCATCTGGAAGGACTAACTAGGTCCAGGCCTTGTTCCCATAGGGCGTTCTGAAACTGAACCATGTGCGTCAGACAGTTCAGTGACCTGATGGAGCATTTAACAGCCGCATACATGTGCCTACCCAGTGAATCCAATTGCTTGGATTCCTGGTCCGGAAGCTGTGTGCTCAAATGTTGCAGTCGTTGAGACCGTTCATGAGAGGTCGTGATGACCAGTGAATCAGCCAGGGGTTGCTGCGCCAGATACAGGTCCTCTGCAGGGGCCCTGTACAGGCGGTCAGCCTTCTTCGGCACAGTAGGGGTGGAATGCGGAAGTTTCCATGCGGCCTTGGTGACGTCCACGAAGGTGTCCACCAACGGTGGCACCACCACAGGCTTAGGATCTTTCTACCGAAGGTAATAGAGCTAGGTGCTGTCGTCGAGATATAGATCTTCTGTTTCCCATCCCACATTCTCCTGGATGTGCCGCATGATTTCAGGAAAAGAGGGATCATCCGGAGGTGACTGGGGAGGTCTCACTTTAACAGGAGGAGGCTGGAGTGAGCCCTGGAGGGAGAGCGGTCTGAGCGCGTGAAGCCTGAGCTGGTGCACTAGTCCGAGGCCAGATTCAGGTATCTGGACCTGGCCTTCTCCTGGTGTTTTTCCTGGTGTTTATGGGACTTGGAGGTAGACTCTCCTCTGGAGGCAGGGTTTTGGTCCATTGTTTTCAATCTTTCCTCTAACAGGAACCCCTGAAGTGCCTTATGATGGCGGATCCTGGTGCAGCTATTAAACTTGACAGAAGGAACAGGCCTGGGTGTCGTGCTCCGGACATAGACACCGCAGACAGGCCGAATGAAGATCCTTGAACGGGATCTGTTTTCCGCAGGCACACTTGGAGGGGTGTCCTGTGGAAGGAGTAGGAGATGAAGACGTTGAGCAAAAACTGCTGGAAGTTAGAGTCGTCGTTCACTGAAAAGGGCATCCGTGAGGCAGATGCTGGCAAGTAGACGGTGGGAAAAGAACTGGGGATTCTGGGGGACGCCCCCTTTTGTACAATGCCCGACATCGGGGGTGGGGCCCAATGTCGGGGATGGTCCCCGCTGAATACTGCTAGCTAGAAAATTTCAGTGGGGTCCTGGCGCCTGCCAGCTTCAGTCCTAATGGTGTAACTTGCTGCAAGAGCAGTTTCTTGAAGTAAGATCAGGTTACTCACCTGTAACACTAGTTCTAGGAGTGGTATATGTTGTTCATCCACACTCACTGGCATTGTGCCCTTCCACTTTAAAACCGCCAGAAGTCTTCAAGCTGGCTTCTCCCACCCACCCGGGTGGTATATACCTCGGCTCTGCCCTATGACACCAGATCATAGCCTGCTGGAAGCAAGGTTGTGTGCGTCCCCAGCCGGGAAGGTCAGGTGGGTCCGTGTGGATGAACATATACCACTCCTAGAACTACCGTTACAGGCGAGTAACCTGTTCTAGGAGCGTGGATATGTTGTTCATCCACACATTGGCAGACTCCTAGAAGTTCTACGGGAGAAGGGAGGCAAGGTGCACACCCCCTACTTGGAAAATAAAGATTGGAGAACAGAGGCCCCAAAACCAGCACCCTGGCATGACTCAAGGTTGATGTGGTAGTGGGTAATGAAGGTGTTTGCTGACTTCCAGGTAGCAGCCCGACAGATTTCCTGGATAGGGATGTCCCTGGAAGAGGTAGAATGAGCTCTTATCCCTCTGGGAGGCTCCTTGCCCGCCAACTCATAGCACAGACCTATGTATGATGTAATCCACCTTGCAATGGTCCATTTGGCTGCAGGTCTACCAGAAGCAGCTTCGGCATAGGTGACGAACAGCTGGTGAAACTCTACACGAATTTCCACCATCCTCTCCTTATAATAGGAGAGCGCACGTCTCGGGTATAGAGTATGGAGCCTGTACTCTGCCAGTATACTACTGTAACTACACCTCGGATGCAGAGTCAGCTCCTGGTTAAGGTAAAACTCTGACACCACCTTTGGAAGGAATTTTGGGTGGGGGCGCTGCACAACTTTGTCCCTGTGAAAGACCAGATAAGGGGAGTTTACCGAAAGCACCTGGAGCTCCCCTGTCCTTCTGGCCGACACGATAGCCACCAAGAAGGCAGTCTTCCACAATAAGTGCGACAGCTCGCACTTGTGCATGGGTTCAAATGGCTTGCCCATGAGCTCTGGCAGTACCAGCAATAAATCCCACGGAGGTGGAGGTTCATGCACCGGACGGGATATGTGATCCAGACCTTCGAAAAAGTGCCCGACCACTGTTTGCTGTGCCAACATCCACTGACTTGCCCATGCCCGGTAAGCAGAAATGGCTGCCAGGTGCACCCGAAGGATCGATGACCATAGACCCCCTTTGGCGAGAGACCAAGATAGTCATGAATGTTAGTCACAGAACGGGATAAGGGGTCCAGACTCTTACCCTGGCACCAAGTGGAAAACCTTTTCCATTTGAAGGCATAACATTTCCTGGTCGATTCCTTTCAAGATGCCTCCACCACGGTGTAGACATCTTCGGAAAGACCCAAAGCCTGGAACTCTAGCAGCTCAGGTACCAGGTTGTGAAGTACACTAATTGAAGGTCTGGATGGAATACCTTCCCCTGGTTGAGAGATCAGGTCCAGGCATGTACAAAGCTGCCACAGGGGCCTGAGGCGGAGGAGATCTGGGTACCAGAACTGGTGCGGCCAATCTGGGGCTACCAGAAACATCTTCGCCTTGTCCCTCCTCACCTTGAGAAACACCTTGCGGATCAAGGGAAATGGAAGGAAAGGCATTTAGGAGGCATGGGGTCCACGGCCTCAAGAAGGCATCCCCCTGCAGCGAGCCCTGCTGAGGGGGTGGGCATGGTACAGCCTCAGCTTCGTGTTTTCCGTGGAGGCAAATAGGTCCATCAACGGTTTGCCCCAATGGGAAAACAGACTAAGCTACCTCTGGATGGAGACCACTCGTGGGATGTCTGGCCTAGATAACAGCATCCAACTGGTTCGAGACTCCTGCCACATGAATGGCTGGGAGATCCGCCTCCAACCGGCTTACAAGGGTTCAAATGCAGAGCGCCTCCTTGCACAGCAGACGGGAGTGCGTGTCGCCCTGTTTTTTGAGGTAGTACATGGTCTTTGTATTCTGTCTGGACTTGAACCCAGAGCTGAAGAGCAAAAGCGGACAGTGCCAGTCTGACTGCTCTGAGCTCCAACAGGTTGATGTGGCATTGGGACTCCTCAGGGGTCCAGAACCCGTGGGCCCTGTTGTCCCCATGTGGGCTCCCCAGCCGTGAGAGAAGCATCAGTCGTAAGGACGACAGTCTTGAGGCAGACAAACCGGATCCCTTCCTGCAACCATTCTGGTGCGGTCCACCATAGGAGAGCATCCCACATCTTCTGGGTTACAGTGATCAGCTGGTCAAAATGACTGTGGCGTTGAGTCCACTGGGTGGCCAGCTCCCACTGGAGGGGGCGCATATGCCACCTGGCCCAACGGACCACTGAGGTGAACGCCACCATGTAACCCAGAAGGTGCAGAAAGTCCCGGGCAGGGCGCAAGTGCCCAACCTGAAATCAATTGGGCAAAGGAGGAAAGAACCTCCACCCTGTCCCCCGGGAGCCGAGCTCTGGCTCGACTAGAGTCTAGCTCTGCCCCGATGAAGCCCATCACCTGAGAGGGCACGAGTTCTGAATTGGCCTCATTGATCAGGAGCCCGAGTTGGGAGACCTCTCCACCTCCTGAAGGGAGGAACCTGATAAGAGCCAGCCGTCGAGATAAGGGTAGATTTGTACTCCATGATGCCGAAGATGGGCTGCCACCACTGCAATGCACTTGAAGACCCGTGAGGCCGCTGACAGGCCGAACGGCATGGCTCGGAACTCGTACAAGGTCCTTTTGACCCTGAAGCGGAGGAACCACTGATGGGACGGACGGATTGGGACACGAAAGAATACGTCCTGTAGATCCAGTGAACAGAACCACGTTTCGCTCCAGGGATGGTATGATCTGGTTCAGAGTTACCATCCGGAAGGTGCAAGACCTGAAATATTGATTCAGGTCGTGGAGATCTAGGATAGGGCGCCAACCCCCCATCCACTTGGACACCAGGAAGTACCTGGACATGAAGCCTGGGTCTATAGGAAGATCCGGCTAGGAGCTACCGACTCCTTGCGGAGTAGCTGAGCTATGTCGTCTCGGAGAGCCAACTGGGTGCAAACAGAGATCCTTTCCTCCCAAGGGGTGCGGGCTCGGCTGGGAGGGTACTGCTCGAATTCTAGAGGCAGTCCCTGACCGACCACTTCGAGAACCCACCTGTCAGAGGTGATATCAGACCAGGCAGAAAGAAAGTGATGAGCCAGCCCCCACAGGACCACTAGAGCTAGTGTGACAGGTGTAGGGGTGGCAACCCCCAACCAGTCACTGAGCAGGCTTGGAGAAGGCGGCGGCTCCTAGACCTGCGCCTCAGCCTCCTTTACAGGGCTGTTGGGAACCCTGCTTGGGCCTTGGGCGCCAAGCTTGAGCCTGCTGCTGGCCTCCTTGATAGGAGGGTTGCCTGACCGCAGGGGAAGAGTGCCGTAAAGGCTTCTTACGCTTCTGCTGGTTCTTGCCCGAAAAACCCTTTGCAGAAGTAGCCTCTAAGGTGGCATTGGACTGCTGTATGCACTGAAGGTGACTGACCACTCCTGAACCGAACAGGTCAATGCCTAGGAAGGGCACATCAGCTAACTTGTGCTGAATATCTGCTGGGAAGGAGGAAAGCCTTAGCCAAGCCCTGCGGCAAGTGGCCACTGCGGCTGCTAAAGAGCAGGCACAAGAATCCCCGATGTCCAGGGCTGTCTGGAGCTGCTGTTTTGTAACAGCACAGCCCTGATCACAGACTTGCTTCACTGTGGTCTGCATGTCCGCTGGGAGATGAGGGAGGACTTCATCTAATGACCCTAGAAGGGCATGAGAGAAGTGTGCCATTATAACAGCCGAGCTGGCCTGACAAAGGCCCAAGGAAGAGTCCGCATAGATCTTACAGGCCGAATGGTCCATATTTTTGGACTCCTTGTCCAGGGGTCGGTCAGTGTTGGCTGAGCTACCAGTATGCCCGAACACAGAAGTGGTCACCAGGCTCTTGCGGGCAGACAGTGCTGGGCAGGAAGCTGGGTGCTGCCAAAGCTCAAGGGCCAGGCCAACAATGGCTTCGGCCACTGGAAAGGCCTCAGTCAGGGTATCTCCCTTTTTGAGGATATCCATAAGGGGGTACTCAGTCTTCTGGATGGACTCCAGGGGCATTCCGGTGGATTCAGAGATCAGGCAGAGAATGCCCTGAAAAGAGGAAGGACCTTCCTCCAAACCCGCCACGGACGACTCATCCCCAGGATGGGAGTGCACTCCGGTGGTGTCGGAGTCTGAAGAGTCGGGATACAACTGCCTCCTGCCCAGGTCTTCCTCGATACACAGAGGGTGATCAGGGAAGACCGGTGTCTGTTCAGTCCTCTTTCGAGGGAGCCCCTCCCTGAGGCTGGTTAGGTAGCGGCTCCACTAAAATCGGTGGAGAGACTGAGGCAGGCTGAACCGGGGGGGTTCCTTTTCTCTGGTCTCCCCAGTTTTAGGTGTGCCTTGCGGTCATCCAGGACGTCTGTATGGAAGGCCAAGCAGAAAGTGCAAGACGAGGTGTCATGTCAGACACCTAGACAAATGCACGCTAGGTGGGGATCGGTGCGCGACATCTTCTGGCCGCAGGTACACCGGCGAAATCCAGGGGAAGATTTATCCTCCATGTCTGATGCGCTACAATCAGAATTGCTAACTCGAACGAGTTAACATACTAACATACTATTTGCCAGCAGATTAGGCCTTACGGTCTATCGAGTCTGCTCGAACCTAGATCCTTAGTTGGGTGCCGAGACCCTCCCATCCCTTGTGCTCCAGAAACTCCTATCATCCATCCCCACCCCCCCAGGACAGGCCATCATCTGATACATCCACTTTCTGTCTGTCCCACCCTCTTGAAGCCTCCACTGTGGATCTCTGAACCAGCTCACCAGGCAGTGCATTCCAAGGGTCCACCACCCTCTCAGTGAAAACCTCCTCTTTTCCCTCACCCTTCCACCTTCCAACTTCAAACCATGCCCTCTGGTGATACCTCCCTGCTTTAGTCTAAAGATCCCCTCCATGTTTACCCTATTTATTCCCTTGAGGTACTTGAAGACCTCAATCATGTCCCCCTGTCTCTCCTCTCCTCCAATGAAAACAGGCAGAGCTCCTCAAGTCTGTCCTCATAAGTCAAATCCCCTAGCCCTCGTATCATCTTTGTAGCCCTCCTCTGTACCCTCTCCAGGAGCTGTATGTCCCTCTTCAAGTGTGGTCTCCAGTACTGTACACAGTACTCAAGGTGTGGTCTAACCAGTCCATTGTACAGCGGCAGAATCACTTCCTTGCTCCTACAGGTGATCCCCCTTACGATGCATCCCAACATCCTGTTTGCCTTGCTAGCTGCTCTTCTGCACTGCTCAGAGTTATTCATACATGTATCCACCATGACCCCTAGGTCTTTTTCCTATTGAGGCCTCCAGCCTCCCTCCCAGGGTGTACCTGTGTTTAGGTTTCCCGACCAAGATGCAACACCTTGCACTTGGTGATATTGAAATTTAATTTCCATGTGTGAGCCAGCTTCCAGGGTGTCCAGGTCCCTTGCAGGCCAGCCTCCTCTCTCCCTCAACTACTGCTCCCATCTTGGAGTCATCCACTAAGAGACTCATTTCACACTCTATACCCTCCCTGATGTCCGATATGTATGCATTAAACAGGATCGGACCCAGGACGAGCCCTGTGGTACCCCACTACCTACCTCTCTAGGGTTCGAGAGCTCCCACAGACCACTACTCTGAGTGCGCCCAGCTAGCCAGTTTTCAATCCATCTGACCATCAAAGGGCCTACTCCTAACCCCACAGTTTCTCCACCAGACCATTGTGGGGACAGAGTCAAACACCTTGCTGAAGTCCAAGAATAATACATCCACAGGCTTACCCCTGTCCAGTTCTGATGTTACCCATTCATAGAACTCCACAAGGTTGGTTTGACATGATCTACCTGGCACAAACCCATGTTGCCGACTATCCAGACCTCCCACCTCCTCCAAGTACACCCCCAATCGTTCCTTTAGTATACTCCATTAATTTTCCCACCACCGAGGTCAAACTGATGGGTCTATAGTTCCCTGGTACTTCCCTTGACCCCCCTTTATGGATTGGTACCACATGTGCCTCTCGCCAATCCCTAGGTACCTCCCTGTCTCAAGTGACCTGCTGAAAGTTCGCTGCGCAGCCAGTATGTCCGCTAATTCCATAGCACTCTCGGATGAATGCCATCCGGCCCAGGAGATTTGTCTTTCTTTGGGGCTAACCACACCCTTTTGGCGGAGATAGCATCATCCGTCCCCTCCACCTTACTGGTCTTTTTATCCTTATCCAGATGTGACACCCCTGGGGTACCTTTCCCTCCCTCTTGCTCCATTTCTGTTGCTCCCCTGATCCCACTCCCTGCCAATTCTATCCCCTTCGTGCCTTGCTTTGTAGATATCCCATCCCCCTCCCTAGTGAACACAGAGGCAAAGTACTCGATAAATACCTCTGCCTGGTCCCTCGCCTCTTCCACCCACCCTCCTGATCTCAATCTGCTGAGATGGCCCTTAGTTTTTCTCCGCTCCCCAATGTACCGGAAGAACCCCTTTTCCCCTCCATGTATCCCCTGTGCCAGCCGCTGCTCTTTACTGGACTTTGCTCCCCTCACCATACGGGTGACTTTTCTAGATGCAAGCTGGTACATTTCCTTATCCCTATCCCCTCTTGTTTTATATTTTTTGTAGGCCGGCTTCTTTTCTCTGACTGCTACCTGTACCTCACTGGACCACCAGCATGGTTTATGTGACCTTGCTCCCTACGTTTCAACTTAGCACAGATCCTGACTGTCTCATGAAGTCCCCGTTTATGACCTCCCATCTCCTTTCCACATTTGTCATTGAGGTAATCCTTCAAGTGATCCTGAGAATATTTCCCATGCCCATAAAGTCTGCCCCCCTGAAGTCCACTGCCAGTGTCCTAGATCTCACCCCCACTCCCCCCATGCTTATTTGAAACCAGACAGTATTGTGATCACTCCCAGTCAGGGGGTCCTGTACAACCATGTCCCTTACCAGATCCCCATCTGACAGAACCACATCCAGGACATGCCCCTCCGATAAAAAAAAGTTTCGATAAAAACAGATGCTTTGAATCCAGGGCCTACGAATTGCTATGAGAGCATGAGGGAACCTGCATCTTCCAGCAGAAAGGAAGATCTGGCGTCATGGGGAGAAGTCTAGGTATTTACCACCCAGGTGGGTGGGAGGAGCCAGCCTGAAGACTTTCTGGCAAGAGTTAAAAGGGAAAGGGACATGCCAAGAAGTGTGGATGAACTTCATATCCACACTCCTAGAAAAACAGGTTACTCACCTGTAACAGTAGTTCAAGGAGTGGTATATGTCGTTCATCCACACTTGTTGGCATGTCCCTTTCCCCTTTAAATCTTTCTGGAAGGTCTAAAAGCTGGCTCCTGTCACCCACCTGTGTGGTCCACCCCATGATGCCAGAGCTTCCTTTCCACAGAAGATTCAGGTTCCCTCCTTATCGCTTGCTTGTTGAGTAGGCCCTGGCGCAGTTACCTTCAGCTATTTTGCCAAAACTTACTCTTTTGAGTTCTGTCACATTCTTTTGTGGTATTGACCGTAATGGAGGACAAGTCCTTGCCCGGATTCAGACGGTGCCCTTGTGGGCAGAAAAGGTCTTGCACCAACCCGCACGCCAAGCGAGTCTACTGCCTGGACATGGCCATGATCCCCAGGCCTGCAATATCCTCCTGGAAGCAATGTCCAGACTGTAGTGCCTCACAAAGGTGTGCACTGAACTCCAAGTAGCGGATGCACAGAGGTCTGCTGATGAGACATTCCAAAGGGAAGCGAAGGATGTTGCTATCCCTCTGATGGAATGACCCCTAACTGGTCCTGGTAGGGGTCTGTTGCGATGCTGGTAGCAGAAAGTGATGCAATGCATGAGCCACTTAAGAGCCTTTTGTAGCCGGCCCAGTGGTACTGAGGGTTGAGGCACTGGATGCCACACCTCGCACTATGTCAGCAACCCAGGTTTGGGAGCGTGCCTGGGGCACTGGGGGTCGGCACAGGAGGGAGAGGATTGAGCATCCGATGGACTGCTCTCCTCTCCCAGGGGGAGGGCTAGGGGCCATCCGGCTTCCCAGCGACCACCGATGGAGGCCGGGAGCACTGCAGGATGTCAGCCTGATCTACTGCGTGAGTGTAGCAGGTGCAGGCAGGGTTGCCATGTGCAAAGGGAGAGGGAGGAGAAGCTCATGGAAACACCCCTTCGGCCCGGTAGAGCGACATGGCTTGCAGCGCCTAGCCACCACACGTCCAATACTGGGCCCCTACCTCCGCCCCTTCGATCACCCTGTGGACCCTAAGGGGGGTCCCGCAAGGAGAATGTAACGCCTTTGAAGAGGTCAGGGCTCACAGTGGGCAGTAGAGTGGCAGGCTAGCTGCATAGCCTGAGTGTACTGGGGTGTTCCAAAGGAGAAACAGAATGGTAAAAAAAGTGTTTTGTGACTGGTGCCTCAAGTTTCCTGTGGGCAAAAGAGACAACTGGTCAGTCTTTCTGGTGGAACTGGCCCTGGCCAAATAGTAACAAAATTGTATGTACATCCAGAATGTGCAACAATGCCTCCCCTTTGTTAAGAGTACTCTGGGTAATAAACCGGTAGCTGGATGTCCTGGTTCAACGTGAACTCTGACACTACCTTTGGTAGGAACTTATTATGCAGGGCTACTGTGTCCCTGTGAATGATAAGGCTCTTTACACATCAGAGCCTGCAGCTCGAATCCTCTAAGCTGAGGTAATGTCAATTAAACTAAACAGGTTACTCACCTGTAACAGTAGTTCTAGGAGTGGTACATGTTCATCCACACTTCTTGGCAGGTACCTTTCCACTTTAAGATGTGCCAGAAAGTCTTCAAGCCGACTCCTCCCACCCAGTGGTATAACCCTCGGCTCAGCATCAAGACTCCAGATCTTGGCCTGCTGGAAGCCAGGTTTGTGCGTTGGAGCCGGGGAGGTTGGGTGGGTCCATGTGGATGAACATATACCACTGCTAGAACTACTGTTACAGGTGAGCAACTTGTTTGTCTACGATCATGGATATGTTCTACCCACACTTTACTCCTAGCAGTTCTCCGGGAAGAGAGGCAAGATGCACATCCCCTACTTAGGAAAAAGGGACTGGAGAACTGAGGCTCCAAAACCAGCATCCCAGCATGACTCAAGGTCGATGTGGTAACGGAAAATGAAGGCGTGTGCCGACTTTCAGGTAGCAGCCCCGCAGATTTCCTGGATAGGGAAGTCACTAGAAGCAGCCACCAACGCAGCGTTATGGCAGGTGGAATAAGCCTTAAGCCCTACGGAAAGCTCCCTACCCGCCAACCTATAGCAGAGGTCAATGAAAGATGTAATCCATCGAGCTATTGTCTGCCTGGCTGCAGGTCTGCCAGGTGTGGCTTCAGAGTATGTGACAAACAGCTGGCAAACCTCTCCCGAACTTTCGCCGTTCGCTCTTTGTAGTAGGCGAGTGTTCTCTGGTCCACAGTATGGAGCCTGTACTCTGCCTCAGAGGTGTGACTGAGGTAGAACACCAGAGTAATCACCTGGTTAAGGTGAAACTCAGACACCATCTTTGGAAGGAATTTCGGGTGGGGGCACAGGACAACCTTGTCCCTGTGGAAGACCAGGTAAGGAGACTCGATAGAGCATTTGTAACTCCCCAGTCCTTCTAGCTGAGCCACCAAGAAGGCGGTGTTCCACGACAAATGTGAGATGTCACATTTGTGCATTGGTTTAAATGGCTTGCCATGAGCTTTGCCAAAACCAGCAGTAGATCCTACAGAGGTGGAGGTCCACGCACCAGAGGGGATATGTGATCTAGGCCTTTGAAGAATCACCAGATCACCTTCTCCTGCGCCACTGACTGCTGACCGGCCCGCACCCGGTAAGCAGAGATGGCTGCCAAGTGCACCTTTACGGTCGACCGAAGTCCCTGCTGGCAGAGGAACCAAAGATAGTCCAAAATGCTAGCCACTGGACAGGACAATGGGTCCAACCCTTTGCCCGGACACCAGATGGAGAATCTCTTCCATTTAAAGGCACAGCATTTTCAGGTCTATTCCTCAAGGGAAACCTCAACAATGTTAAGGACCTCATCGGAGAGACCCAAGGCATGGAACTCTAGCAGCTCAAGAACCAGGCCATTAGGTACAGGAATTGAAGGTCCGGGTGGAATACCTTCCCCTGAATGACAGAGCAGGTCCGGACGTGCTGGAAGCTGCCTCGGGAGCCTGGAGCTGAGGCTGAGGAGATCTGGATACCAGAACTGGCGTGGCCAGTCTGGGGCTACCAGGATCATCAGTGCCCTTTCCCTCCCGACCTTGGTGAGCACTTTGTGAATCAAGGGAAGGGGAGGGGAAGGAAGGTGTAGAAGAGGCCTTGGGTCCACAGTCTCGAGAATGCATCCCCCTGCAGCGAACCCTGCTGAGGGGGGTAGGCATGATACAGCCTCAGCTTTGTGTTCTCTCTGGAGGTGAACAGGTCCACCTGAGGGGATCCCCAGTGGGAGAACAGATCTTGTACTACCTCCTGCTGGAGAGACCACTTGTGAGATGCCCCGCCCATCCGGCTGAGGGCATCAACCATCTGATTAGAGGCTCCTGCCATGTGAATGGCAAGGAGATCTGCCTCCAGGCTGAGCACAAGGGATGAAATGCAGAGAGCTTCCTTTGCAGAGGGGCAAGGAGCGCGTCCTGCCCTGCCTGTTGCGACAGTACATGGCCATGGTGTTGTCCGTCTGGACCTGAACCACTTGACCCCGAACAAACGGAATGAATGCAGTCAGGGCTAGCTGAACTGCTCGAAGCTCCAGCAGGTTTATGTGGTATTGGGACTCCTGGGGGGGGACCAGAGCCCATGGGCTCTGTGCTCCCCAGATGGGCACCCCAACCCACCAGAGAGGTGTCGATAGTCAGGATGACCGTCTGCTCGGGGCGGACAAACTGGATCCCTTCCTGAAGGTGGGATGGGACGAGCCACCACTGGAGGCCATCCCACATCCTCTGGGTCACAGAAACCAGTTGGTCAAGATGACCCGGAGCGCCGAGACCACTGGCTGGCCAGTTCCCACTGGTGGGAATGCATGTGCCAGCAGGCCCATTGGACCATGCTGATGCAGGCCGCAATTGCAAACCAGAAATGATTAGGCAAAGGAGGAGAGAACCTCTGCCCTGTCCAGGAGCCGAGCTCTGGCTCGGCAGGAGTCTAGCTCTGCCCCAATGAACTGAATCACCTGCGATAGCACAAGTTCCAGCTTGGCCTCGTTGATCAGGAGGCCAAGGTCAAGGCAAGTCTGGAGGGCCAGATCCTTGGACCGCTCCACCTCGAGACACCAGCCAGTCATCCAGGCAAGAGTACACCTGGACCTCTCGGCGCCTCAGGTAAGCCACCACCACCACTGCCATGCATTTGGTGAAGACCCTGGGGGCTGAAGATAGGCCGAAAGGCATGGCTGGGAACTCTTAAAGGGTTCCCTTGGCTCGAAAGTGGAGGAACAGTCGATGGGATAGACAGATCGGGATGTGAAAGAATGTGTCCTGAAGATCTAGGGAGCAGAACCACATGCCTTGCTCCAGGGATGGTATGATCTGAGGCAGACTTACCATCCAGAAGGTGCGAGACCTGAGGAACTTGTCCAGGTTGTGCAGATCTAGAATGGTGCGCCAGCCCCTCCCCCCCCGAAGTACCTGGAAACAAACCCTGGATCTGAAGGCGGGTTCGCTACTCTGCGCACCACCTCCTTGAGGAGGAGTTGAGCTAAGTAGTCTTGGAGAGCCGACAGAGGCTACAGACACCAGATCCCCACCATGGGGCGCCGGCTTGATATGGAGGGGCCTGCTCGAATTCCAGAGGCAGGTCTTGACCGACCATTTCCAGAACCCAATAGTCCGTGGTGACAGCAGACCAGGCGGAAAGGAAGTGGCTGAGCTGGTCCCCCATGGGAGGTGTGACGGGATTGAGGAAGGCACCCACCAACCAGTCACTGGGCAGGCTTGGAGGAGGGTCCAGCACAGGAGCTGCTGGAACCTTTACACCCGGGCTTCCTGAATGAGGAGGCCATGGACTTGGCCCGAGGATGCCAAGTTTGAGCCTGCTGGCCCTGCTGCTGCTGGGCCAGTCTGGCTGCAGGACTGGACAAGCAAAAGTGCCTGCGATTCTGATGCTTGGTGCCCTTGTCCTTCTGGGCAGATGTGGTGGAGTCCAAGGTGGCACTGGACTTCTCTATATATGTTGGAGGTGGCCCTCCATGCCGGGCCCTAACAGGTCGATGCCCAAGAAGGGGACATCTGCCATCTTGTGTTGCATATAAGCCATAAAGGTAGAGATGTGCAGCCAAGCCCTGTGGCCCATGGCCACAGTGGCCGCTACGGAATGGGCACAGGAGTCACCAATGTCCAGAGCCGTCTGGAGTTACTTCGACACTGCCCTACCCTGGTCCCAGACCTGCCCAACCGTGGTCTGAGGTCCGCCGGGAGATGAGGGATCACCTCATCCAGGGCGCCCAAGAGGGCATGGGAGAAGTGTGCCATGGTAACAGCCAAACTGGCCTGATGAAGGCCAAGGGACAAAGCTGCATAGACCTTTCCGGAATGGTCCAGTTTGGATTCCTTGTCCAGGGGTCTGTCCACATCCCCTTTGTTGCCAGAGTGCCGAAAGAGTTTGCCACCAACCCCACTGCAAAGGGGTGCTCCAAAACCCCCTCCCCCCGAAACGGACCCAATAGGGACCACATACTTGTGAGCCATGCGGTCAGAAGGCACAGGGCAAGATGCAGGATGCTGCCACGGCTCCAAGGCTGGGCCCACAATGGCCTCAGCCACCAGAGTATCGCCTATGTCCAGAATCTGAGGGGATACTTGGCCCGTTTCTGCATGGGCTCGAGCTCTATTCCCATGGACTCTGAAATGAGCAGACAAATACCCATCAGCAAGTTAGGGCCCTAGTTGATGGATAGACCCCCCCAAGAGACTGTCAGGACGGGAGACCATGGAGGAATCTTCGGACTCTGAGGAGTCCTCGTAAATCAGGCTACCACCCGTGTCACTCTCAACCTGCCTTGGGTGGTCGGGTGCAAGACTGAGACACCGATGGGGCAGGCCTTGGGCCGACCAAGATTCCTTGGTCAGAGCCCTGAATTTCAGTTGCTCAGGCGGCGGCTCCACCTGGATTGGTGAAGTAGCTGGCTTCCGCTGAGCCGGCAGGGTCTTAACCGGCACCTCTGACCATGGCAGATGGTTGGTTGCTCAGGCGAAGGCCACTTAATGGCCGTGGTAGAAACTGGAATCTGTTTAGACCCGGACAGGACCAACTTCTGCCACATTAGGTCTTCGTAGCGCTCATGCAACTTGCAGAGTCTTTCCTCACCAGAGGAGGATGAAGACGAGGAGCAGTGCCACTGCTTACCATGGCATCGGGAGCGAGATAGCCAATGAGGGCGAGTCTTGTCCGACGTCGAGGTTGAGGAACAACAGAGTCCAAGACAGTCGGCGGTGCCAACAGGGGACCTCAGAAGGAGACTGGGAAACCCATGATGACTCCTGGTCAGGTTTCTTGGCAGGCGGGTCCTGCCCAGCAGGCTGAGCCAACCGGTCAGAGAACACCAGAAGCACCAGAGAAATAAAGAGTCAGCTGGACTGGGCGACAACCTGCCAATCGGCTAGAGAAAAACCTCGGCTGCGTCGATAGGTGTCTCAGCCGACGGGGTTACCATGAAACCAGCGGCCTTGGCCGTGACTGCGACCAAATTCAAAACAGGAGTTTCCTGTGAGCAGGACTGTTCCCACGAGTGTCAATGTTGCGACTTGTCCTTTTTCGACTCCTTCCTAGAGTGCAAAACATGCAACCCCCTGAAGGGTCCTCTCCCTTGCTAGAGAGAGACTGGCACAACTCCTTGAAGGAAGCCAAATAGGAGGATCCCTGTTGTAGTGGAATGAAGGCCGAGGCCAAAGGAGCCCACCGCAGCCTGAGCCACCTCCTCCTCGAAGGCCTTAGGCTGTTCCAGCAGCTCAGTGGACCCCGCAGCCATGGAGACTACCCAACAGGCATCCTTGGGTTTAACCAGCGGGCAACGCTTTTCCGGTCGCCCCAGTTGAAGTCGGGCAACACAGTCTTCCAGAACCAAAGCTGAGAAGGACAGAGTGACCCCAAGCCTGCGGATCATGGTTATGTCCCAGGCAGTAGATGTATGCAGTGTGTGGATCAGTGAGAGACATCTTCTGCCCGCAGGGGCACCGGCAAAACCCAGGAACCGATTTCTCTTCCTTTGCAGTAGTAAGAGAAAAAGGTGAAGACGAAACTCAAGAGTCCTGAAATAAGTTTTGGAGGCAAATCCAAAGATTCCAGAGCCAGGGCCTACTACACGTGGGAGTGCTAGGCAGGATACCTGAACCTTCCAGCAGAAAGGAAGATCTGGCATCACGGGGTGGAGCCGAGGGTTATACCACATGGGTGGGTGGGAGGAGCCAGCCTGAAGCCTTGCTGGCACATCTTAAAGTGGCAAGGTACCTGCCAAGAAGTGTGGATGGAATATATCCACGATCCTAGAATAATATCTTCCAAGAGAGAAGGCGGAGCTCACAACTTGCGACTGGTTCAAAGGGTGGCAAAGTGAGCTTTTCTAAAACAGGAGATCCCAAGGCTGCACTGGGTGTCTCCTAGGGGTTTTAATATGCAAGATGCCTTTTAAAAAGGTCTTGCAGATGTCCAGCTGTGCCAGAGTCTTCCCATTCATTGGTGCATGGTAAGCTGACAGAGCACAGAGATGTACTTTAATGGACAAGTAACTGAGACCGAAGTCAGACAGGTGTAGAAGATACTCCAGCACAGATTCCACTGGACAACTGAAGGGATCCAGAGAACGGGGGGAGAATCTCACACAAGCAGAAGCGCTTCCATTTCATGGCATATGTAGCCCTGGTAGAGGGTTTTCTCGCTGCCACAAGCACCTCTGCCACTCAGGGATATTCCAAATCTATCCCTAGCCAAGTCTGCAGGAGCCAAGCATGCAGATGCAGGGACCAGATGGACCAACGTCCTTTGCTCCTGGGACAGCAAGTGAGTGGAGAGGGGAAACGGAACTGGTGGTTCCAATGCCAGCTGTTGCAACAATGGGAACCAAATGTGCCAAGGCCAGAAGGGTGCTACAAGCAACATCCTGGCTTCTTCTGCCTGCAGCTGGAGTAGGACTCTGAAGAAGAGGGAAGGGAGGAAAGGCATACAGAAACCCTGTCCAAGAGAGGGACAATGCGTCTGGCCAGAAAACACCAGGCCCTGGATCTAGCGAGCAGAAACCGGATAGTAAGGCATTGGGTGGGGATGCAAAGAGGTCCAGTTCTGGCTGACCCCACCTTTCAACAAGGTAGTCCGACTTCTTGCTGTAGTTCCCACTCGTGGTTCTGAGATGGACAGTGAATTATGCTGTCTGCGAGGACACAATCCCTGGGAAATGGACTACCGTAATGTCCAGGTTGTGATCCACTGCCCAAGACCATACTCTCATCGCTTCTCTGCATAGGGGATATGAACATGTACCCCCTTGGTTGTTGCGATGGAAGACTACTGGGGTACTGTCAGACTGGACCAACAGGGGTCCAGGAAGGAGCACCCCTTGGAAGACTGAAAGGCGTACAGTACGGCTCTCATCTCCAAAATGTTTATGTGGTGAGCTCGTTCCGTTGAGTTCCAAGAACAACTCATCTTATGAGAAACAAGATGCACTCCCCATCCCAGTCCCGATGCATTGGCAGTAAGGGTCTGCTGTGGGCTGCGCTGCTGGAAGGGAACCTCCATGCTCAAGTAGGCTGGAGTGAGCCACCAGGTCATGGATTATCGGACCACACTGGAGATCTGAATGGGCTCCTCTAGCTCGTCTGTGCCTTGATCCCATTGAACCTTGAGGTGCCACTGCAGGATCCTTATGTTCAGACGTGAGAGTGGAACCGTGACTATGGCTGCGGCCATGTGACCTAGCAGTTGTAGAATCACCCTAGCTGGAACCAAGTTTGAGTCCTGCACCCTGCGAGCGACTTTAGTCTTGATACCCTGTCTGCAGGCAGAAAGGTTTCCCCTGGACGAGTCCAGGACTGCTCCTATGTATTGTAGCCTTTGAGCTGGCCATGGTTGTGACTTGAGCAGGTTTTGGGTAATGCCAGAATCTGGAATACACTGAATGTCTCCTCCAAGGTTCTGTTCAACTTGTCTTCTGCTGGAGTGGTAAGAAGCCAATCGTCCAGGTAAGGGTATATGAAGTGACACCCTCTCCTGAGGGCCACCACCACCACTGCTAGACACTTGGAAAAAACCCTTGGTGCCGAGGATAGGACTAATGGCAGTGCCCTGAACTGGCAGTGTCTACATTGGAAGGTAAAGCGGAGGCATTTCCAGTGGGACGGCAGGATCTTGATGTGCATGTAGGCATCCTGCATGTCTAGAGAGCAAAGCCAGTCTCCTTGGCGGAGCATTGGTAACAAGCTCGACAAGGTCACCATTCTGAACCATTTGTATTTGCTAAAAGTGTTCAGTTGACTCAGATCCAGAATGAGACGGAGGTCTCTTTTTGGGGACAAGGAAGTGGGAATAGAATCCCTTGCCCTGTTGAGCAAAAGGAACCTCCTGTATGGCTCTTTTGTCCAATAAGGTCTGTATCTCTGCCCTCAGGAGGAGCGCATGGGAGGGGAATGGTAGGCTGTCCAGTGAAAACTGGGTGAACTCTAGGGAGTATCCCCTTTCCACTATCTGGAGGACCCATTGGTCTGATGTTACACTGAACCATCCAAATAGGTAGAGCGAGAATCTTCCTCCTACCACCTCCACCTGCGGGGGAGTCTGTAGGGAGTCATGCTGTGTTGGAGGGTGTAGGCTGGGGAGGTCTGGGTGCCTTGGAATTTTTGGGGCCCTGGGCGCCTGAAGGGACAGAGTGGCCTTTTCTTTTAAAACCTCCCTTGTGCTGTGTCTGGCATCTTCCTTGCTGTCCCTGATTTTTCCAAATGGGATGGCGACGTGTGGGCTGTGGATTTTAGATACTGCTTTACCCAAATCATCCAGTAATCAGTTCCTCCGTGTCCAAAGAAGCATCCAGGATAGCATCCTGAAGATCCTGCTGGAAGCCAGAAGCTGAGCCAAGCATGCCTCAGCATGCAAATGCCAGTGGCTACTGCTCCTGCTGCTGTATCCACGGAGTCGTAAGAACTCCAAGATTTTTTCCCACGTCCATGCCAGACTGTATGACAGCAAGGAGTTCCGTCTTACCCTCTGAATCTGGCATGGTCTTTGCCCACAAGGACTTCTGGTATGTGACAATGTGGGCAAGAAAGTTGTGACCCAACAGTGCAAGTTGCTGAGGAGTACACCTTACGACCCATCTGGTCCAACTTTTTGAATTCAGGGTCCAGTGGCTGAACACTCATGTGGCAGGATTGCTGTGCCCTGCCACAGGCAGCTGTCAGGACCAGAGTCTGCCTTCAGGTGTTTGCCCAGAAAATGCTCCCCTTTTGGTGTCTTATAAAGCCTATCGGCCTTGCGTGGTACTGCGGTCGTGGTGGCTGGATGTCACCATGTTGACCTTTTACATCCTGAAAAGGCTCCACCAATGGGGAGATGACCAAGGGTTTAGGATCAGTGGCTCCCAAATATTTCACCAATCTGTGCCTTTCTGGGTCCAGTTCCTCCGTGTCCTACTGGTATAGCACCTGAATGTGCTGCATAATGTCCAGAAAGGATGGGTCATCAGGGGGTGACCTCAGCGAGTCCCTTGGATTAGGAGACTCGCTGAGTAGCTCGTCCTCCGAAGAGTAGTCCGACGTTGTCCCCTGAAGATGACGGGAGTCCGCTGGAGGATGGGACGGATGACCGGTGTCTTATGGGTGCCCAACCCAGGTGTCCGCCTGTCTGGTGGCAGAAGCTCCTTCAGTGGTAAAGGCCGCTCAGGAGGGAGATTGTAGGCAGTGCCTGTAATGGGGATTGCTCCCTAGGTCTGGGGAGAAGATCCCCTTTAATGATATTCCACCATGCATTAAAGAGCATTCCCACCTCAGCCAGTGAAACGACTGGTGGTGGGGGCATCTGGTTTGAAGTGCTGGAGGGCCCAGGCGTCTGATCTGGAGGCACAGACATCCAGTCCTCTGGTGCCTGATCAGCAGATGTTTCTGGCATCAGATCGTGTCCGGTGGTTTGGCATTTGGTTCTTTTGGATGAGGCTGCTGGGCGTCCGGTATCCCTGTGTTCAGGGAATTGGTACTTGAGGCCGACGGCCAGTCCCTCTGGGCCGACAGCCAGTCTTTGGCTGGTGGCGCCTGCTCCTTCGATGCAGAATCTGAGTGTCTGGTGGTCCGACTGCCCTTGGAAGCAGACGACACCAGTTTCTCAGGTGGGGAGGCATCCAGTACCCGATGACTTCCTGGCGTTGAGGATTCTTCTGGTTTCTTATGCTTTTCAGACGACCCAGAATACTTGCGTGAGCCGGACTCTCTGGATTTTCCCAAAGCCAACACCTGTCCCTTGTGGGTCGACCTGTGTTTGTGGGGTCAGTGGGCCAAGGGGACCTGGGTGACTTGTCCCTGGGAAGAATACTCCCTACCTTTTGTGGGTGCTGAGGTGGTAGACTTCTTATGGGTCTCCCCTGAAACTGCCTTGGTACCGGGGAGGAGAAAGAGACTCCACGATCTCTCACAGGAGGGGACGTAGTAGGCTTCCGTGAAGGGACTTTGGGTGGGACTCTGATCTGGCTCTCTCTCCCGGAGGTAGTGTTTCCTTTCAATCCCTTTTTTTTGGGGGGGGGGGCTCCCTGGCTGAGGATGAACTATGTCCCGATGGGCCTTCTGCATGACAGCTACTTGCTGCTCCAGTAGATAGCCTTCAGAGTGCTGGCGTGGCAAATCCTGGTTTTGTTTAACTTCTGGCAATGTGGGCAATCAGGCCAGTGGTCTGGGCCTAGGCAGGCACAGTGGCCATCCTTCGCTAGGATCTGCTTCCTGCACACACTTAGATTTTCACCACTGTGTTGAAGACATGCACTTAGACAAAAACTGTTTAATAAAAATAGTATTTTAGACAAAAAACTGCACGATGCACAAGAAAAAAAAAAAGGCAGTCAACTGCACCTATGGCATCCGTGGATCAGATGTTAGCGAGTAGACAAGAAAAGAACTGAGGTGGTGCTGGGGGACCGCCACCTTTATACAACATCTGATGTCCGGGGCGGTCCCCCGCCAGACTGCTTGCTAGAAAAATTTTTTGTAGGGTCCAAATGCCTGGGGCCTTAGTCCTAATGGTATTACCTGCTGCAAGAGTTCCCCCTCAAAGTGAGATCCACCTTGTCTTTATGAAAGACCGTATACAGAGAGTCTGACTAAAGCATGCATCTCAGATCCTGCGAGCATGTTGTTCATCCACACTTATTGGCATGTCCCTTTCCCCTTTAAATCTTGCCGCAAGTCTTCAAGCTGGCTCCACCCACCCAGGTGGTATAAACCTCGGCTCCGCCCCATGACGCCAGATCTTAGCCCAATGGAAGCCAGATTGTGTGTGTCCGCAGCCGGGGAGGTTGGGTGGGTCCGTGTGGATGAACACATACCACTCCTAGAACTACTGTTACAGGTGAATAACCTGTTTTTCTAGGATTGTAGATATGTTCATCTACACTTATTGGCAGATTCCTAGCAGTTCTCCAGGAGGAAGGAAGCAAGGCACACACCCCCTACTTAGCGAACAGAGATTGGAGAACTGAGGTCCCAAAACCATCATCCCGGTGTGGCTTAAGGTCGATAAGGTAGTGGGTAATGAAGGTGTTTGCGGACTTCCAGGTAGCAGCCAGACAGATTTCCTGGATAGGGATGTCCCTGGAAGCAGCCCCCGATGCAGCAGTATGGTGGGTAGAATGAGCTCTTAGCCCTCCAGGAGGCTCCATGCCTGCCAACTCATAACACAGACCTATGCACGATGTAATCCATCTTGCTATGGTCTGTTTGGCTGCAGGTCTTCCAGAAGCGGCTTCAGCGTAGGCAACAGCTGGTGAACCTCTCCCTGAATTTCTCCTGTCCTTGTAATATGAGAGAGAGCATGTCTCAGATCCAAAGTATGGAGCCTGTACTCAGCCTCAGAGGCGTAATAATGGTAGTATACCGGCAAAGTCAACACCTGGTTAAGGTGAAACTGACACCACCTTCGGAAGGAATTTCGGGTTGGGGTGCAGAACAACTTTGTCCCTGTGGAAGACCAGATAAGGGGAGTCCACTGAAAGTGCATGGAGCTCCCCTGTCCTTCTGGCAGACATGATAGCCACCAGGAAGGCAGTCTTCCACAAGTGTGACAGCTCACACTTGTGCATTGGTTCGAATGGCTTGCCCATGAGCTTTGCCAATATAGCAGTAGATCCCATGGAGGTGGAGGTTCACACATTGGAGAGGACATGTGATCCAGGCCTTTGAAAAAGCGCCCGACCACTGTCTCCTTCACCAACGTCAGCTGACCGGCCCATGCCCCGTAAACAAAAATGGCTGCCAGGTGCACCCTAAGGGTCGATGACTGTAGACCCCCTTTGGAGAGAGACCAAAGGTAGTTGAGAATGTCAGCCACAGAACAGGATAAGGGGTCCAGACCCTTACCCCGACACCAAATGGAAAATCTTTTCCATTTGAAGGAATAACATTTCCTGGTCTATTCCTTTCTAGATGCCTCCACCACGGTGTAGACATCTTCGGAAAGGCCCAAAGCCTGGAACTCTAGCTGCTCAGGTACCAGGCTGTGAGGTGCAGGGATAGAAAGTCCGGATGGAAGACCTACCCCTGGTTCAGAGAAATCAGGTCCTGGCATGTACAAAGCCGCTCTGGGGGCTGAGGAGATCTGGATACCAGAACTGGCGTGGCCAGTCTGGGGATACCAGAATCACCTTCGCCTTGTCCCTCTTCACCTTCAGTAACACCTCGTGGATCAAGGAAAATGGAGGGAAGGCATAGAGGAGGCCTGGGGTCCACGGCCTTGAGAAGGCATCCCCCTGCAGCGAGTCCTGCTGAGGGGGGCGGGCATGATACAACCTCAGCTTTGTGTTTTCCCTGGAGGCAAACAGGTCCGCCATCGGTTTGCCCCAATGGGAGAACAAGTTGTAAGCTACCTCTGGATGCCAAGACCACTCGTGGGATGTCTGGCCTATGCAGCTGAGAGAATCCACCAGCTGGTTAGAGACTCCTGCCACATGGATGGCTAGGAGATCAGCCTCCAAACGGCTCACGAGGGTCCAAATGCAGAGCGCCTCCTTGCACAGCAGACGGGAGCGTCTGCCGCCCTGTTTGTTGAGGTAGTACGTAGTCGTGGTATTGTCTGTATGGACTTGAACCACTTTACCCCAGAGCTAAGGAGCAAAAGCTGACAGTGCCAGTCTGACTGCTCTGAGCTCCAACAGGTTGATGTGGCATCAGGACTCCTCGGGGGGGGGGGGTCCAGAGTCCGTGGGCCCTGTTGTCCCCCATGTGGGCTCCCCAGCCCATGAGAGGCGCATTGTTTGTGAGGACGACTGCCGGCTCGGGGTGGGCAAACTAGATCCCTTCCTGCAACCGGTCTGGAGCGGTCTACCATTGGAGAGCATTCAACATCTTCTGGGTTACAATGATCAGCTGGTCAAAAAGACCGTGGCGCTGAGTCCACTGGGCAGTCAGCTCCCATTGGAAGGGGCGCACGTGCAACCAGGCCTAACGAACCACTGAGGTGCATGCTGCCATGTAACCCAGAAGGCGCAGAAAGTCCCAGGCAGGGCGTGAGTGCCCAACCTGAAACGACTGGGCAAAGGAGGAGAGAACCTCTGCCCTGTCCGCTGGGAGCCAAGCTCTGGCTTGCCAAGATTCAAGCTCTGCCCCGATGAAGTCCATCACCTGAGAAGATACGAGTTCCGACTTGGCCTCAATCAGGAGGCAGAGTTCGGAGCAGGTTTGGAGGGCCAGAACCCTGAATTTCACCTCCTGTTGGGTGGAACCTGCAAGGAGCCAATCATTGAGGTAGGGGTAAATTCTAATTCCCTCCCCCCCACCTGAGATGGGCCACCACTGCAATGCATTTGGTGAAGACCCATGTGGCCGATGACAGACCAAACGGCATGGCTCAGAACTCTTACAGGGTTCCCTCGACCCTGAAACGAGGGAACCGTTGATGGGACGAATGGACTGGGACGTGAAAGAATGCGTCCTGCAGATCCAGTGAACAGAACCACATGTTTCACTCCAAGGATGGTATGATCTGGGACAGAGTGACCATCTGAAAGGTGCATGACCAGAGATAGATTCAGGTCGTGGAGATTTACAATGGGGAACCAGACCCCCGTCTGCTTGGGCACCAAGTACCACCTGGAGACAAAGCCTGGGTCTACAGACTGATCTGCCACGAGAGCTGCCGCCTCCTTGAGGAGGAGCTGAGCGATGTAGTCTCTTAGAGCCAACTGGGTGCATGTGGAAATTCGTTCTTCCTGAGGGGCGCCGGCTCGGCTGGGAGGGTACTGCTAATTCTAGAGGCAGTCACTGACCAACCACTTCAAGAACCCACCTGTCCGAAGTGATAGCAGACCAGGTGGAAAGGAAGTGGCAGAGCCGCCCCCCCCCCACGGGAAGACCCAGAGCTGGCATGATGGGAATAGGGGTGGCAACCCCCACCCAGTCACTGAGCAGGCTTGGAGGAGAAGGAAGCTCCAGGACCTGAGCCTCGGCTCCTCTGCGGGCCTGTTGGGGTCCAGGCTTGGGCCGATGGTGCCAAGCTTGAGCCTGCTGCTGATGCTGCTGTCTTCCCTGGAAGGAGCACTGCTGAACCGCAGGGGAAAGAGTGCCGAAAAGGCTTCTTTTTCTTCTGCTGGTTCTTGCCCGAAGAACTCTTGGCAGAAGTGGCGTCCAAGGTGGAACTGGACTGCTCTATGCGCTGTAGGTTACTGGCCACTCCTGGGCCAAACAAGTCGCTCCCAAGGAAAGGCACATCAGTTAACTTGTGCTGAGTATCCGCCGGGAAGGAGGAGAGCCTCAGTCAAGCCCTGCAGCGAGAGGCAACTGCGGCGGCCATCAAGCAGGCACAAGAGTCCCCGATGTCCAGGGCCATCTTAAGCTGCTGTTTGACGACAGCACATCCCCGATCTCAGACCTGCTTGACCACAGTCTGCATGTCCACAAGGAGATGTGGGAGAACTTCATCCAATGACCCGAAAAGGGCATGGGAGAAGAGTGCCATGATGACAGCTGAACTAGCCAGACGAAGGCCCAAGGAGGACGCCGCATAGACCTTCCGCTCCAAGTGGTCCAAATACATGGACTCCTTGTTGGGAGGTCGGTCAGTGTCAGCAGAACTGCCAGTACGCCTGAACACAGAGCTCTCGGCCAAAGGGTGCTCTATGAACCCCGCAAGGGACCCCATGGGCACTGCATACTTGCAGGCCATGTGGGCAGACTGCTGGATATGAGGCAGGATGCTGCCACAGTTAGAGTGCCAGACCAACAATGGCCTTGGCCACAGGACCAGCCACCGTCGGGGTATCCTCTCTCTTGAGAATGTCCGTGAGAGGGTACTCCTTTTCTGGATGGGCTCCAGGGGCATCCCTGTGGAAGAGATGAGATGAAGGATCCCTTGGAAGGAGGAAGGACCTTCCTCCATCCCTGTGCCAATAGACTACTCATCCCCAGAAAGAGGAGTCCAGTGACGTCTGAGTCCGAAGAGTCTGGGTACAGTGGCCTGCCACCCAAATCACCCTCGACCCGAGGGCGGTCCAGGGTGACAGACAGGTGGAGAAGCCCAGTAACTGGTTGGTCCTCTCTGGAAGGAGCCCCTCCCACAGGCTGCTTAGGCACCTCCACCACCATCGGTGGAGAGACCGGTATAGGCCGAACTGGAAGTCAGGCTGGCTCCACGGGCAGAGGAACCAAAGGCTTCGGTTTCAAGGGGGTCGGCTCGCCTAGGAGGCAAAAGCCAAGTAATGGCCGAGGTAGGCAAAGTCGGCTTGTGCCTGGACAAAATCAGCTGTTGCCACATGAGGTCCTTGTAGCGCCAGAGTTTGTCGGAGCCTCTACTAATCCACGGAGAAAGAGGACGACTGGTGGCGTCACCTCTTTTTCGAGCACTTGTGGCTCTTCCTCAGCCATCAGGACGAGGGGGTTCTAGATCTTGACTGAGATCAGACAGGCCAAATCGGTCACTCGGGAGACACTGGCGGGACTGGTGATACCCAGGGATCCCTAACTGGGTCCTCAATGGGGACACCGGCAGGCTGAGTCTCCTCATCGTGGGAAGACAAGGACCGGACTCCTTTCCAAAGAGTAGTCAACCGGGGCCAGCGACAGTGTGTCGATGGGGTCAAGGACAATCTCTACCTCATCGGCCGCATCCTCACTCGGCTGGCCCGACGGAAGGTCTGTGAAGCCTGTGGCCAAGGAAGCAATCTTGACCGAGGTTGAGACCGCATGCTCCTGGGACTGAGGCCTCTCGGTCCCAAGAGCATCTTCGCTGAGACGAAGATGTGTTTGGTTCCTTATCTCTCTTATGAGATCGGGAGGAGTGAGCCCACGGGCGCCTCTCCCCGGTTGGGGAGAGACTGGCACAACTCCTTGAAGGAACCTGAAAAGGTGGAGCCTAGGTTGAGTGGAACGAAAAAGCTTTGATTGTCCAAAGCGCGGGTGGCTTCTTCCTTGAATGCCTTCATGCGTTCCAGCTGCTCAGTAGAACCCACGGCCACCACCCACCTAGCCTCCTTGGACTTCAGAGGATTCCTTTTCTCCAGTCTCCCCAACTTTAAACATGCCAGGCAGTTGTCCAGAACGTTGGGATGGAAGGCCAAGCAAAAGCTGCAGGACGAGGTGTCTTGGCAGACACCTAGGCAGTAGACACATGTGAGATGGGGATCAGTATGCGACATCTCGAATCCTGGAGAAGAATTCTCTTCCATGATAGAGGACGAAAAAGCGCGATGCGATCGCTAACTCGGACAAGTTTTAATTTCGGTAAAACAGAAGTACTGAAAGCCAGGGCCTATGAAATGTGTGAGCATGAGGGAAGCAACCTGCATCTTCCAGTGGAGAGGAAGATCTGGCGTCATGGGGCGGAGCCGAGGTATATACCGCCCGGGTGGGTGGGAGGAGCCAGCTTGAAGACTTCTGGCAAGATTTAAAGGGGAAAGGGACATGCCAATAAGTGTGGATGAACATATCCACAACCCTAGAAATAGATTTTGAACCTTTTACCCGCACCATGGCAGTCGATGCCTTTAATGCAAGAACATTTTCCAGAGCTTTCTTGCAGCATCACCTCATATCCTGGTTGAAACTCTGATAAATCTCACAAGTCCTCACACTGTGAAACAGGCCCAAACCACACACACACACAAACCATGTGGCTTTTTAAATTTTACAACTCCACTTACAGCATCGAAATAAAAACAAGGCGGCTACAACTGGTCCAAAAGGAGACAACCCCACAAGCATGCACCCGTTTCTTAGGCAATGCACGCCAGTTCCTAAAAAGGACATGAAAGAACAGCAGCAACCAAACAAGCATGAGAAAGGAAAGGAAAAGCAGAACTATTGTTCTACCTGGGATGTGCACTCCATCGTATTTGATGCCCATTTCATGCAGGCCTGCCTCGGTTGGGGCATATTTAACTGTAACTGTGCCATCCTTGTTGTCAGTTATGTCTGGTTTGGCAACCTTCCCAGATGGCATGCGGACTTCCCCCTGTAAAGACACAGGGGGAAAGAAAGTAGATTAATAAGGGGAAAAAGGATATAAAAAATAATCAGCAAGCTCAAACGTAAATTGTTAATCTATTTTCTTGGCAAGAAATCTCCTTCCCAATCGGTTCTTTTTTTCTGAAACTGCTTCTCAGCATAGCCAAGAATCACAGTTGTGATGTTGGTGCTACAAAGCCATTCTTAGCAGACAGCACAACAGGCCATTTATGCAGAACCCCCCCCCCCCAAAAAAAAAAATGATTACCCATGGTGCTCCAAGAGACCCAAAAGGTCCAAGTCCCTCAACATTCTGTATAGTTACTGTGCTGGATAAAGCAGGATACCAATCAATCATTACATCTGTAAATGTTAAAGGGAAGCAGTGCAGCATTCCCACATTATATCTGCCATCTCCCTCTCCTATTCCATACAGGTTTATTTTCAGCCTCCCTGGTCATCAAAACCAGCTCCATAAAGAGCAACCCCCCCATGCATCGTCATTAATGGTGATCCAACTGGTGACATCAGTTGAAGTCACAAGCTCCTGATACCGCTACCTTGCATGGGACACCTGATAAAAATACAGTGCATGAAGAAGCCGCTCCATTTTCATCAGTGTATCAGCCGATATGGTGGTGACTAGAGATGCTTGCAAACTGCGATCTGTGATCTCACTTGTTGGGCACCTATACTGGCGTGATGGGTGGGCTATATGCACAGCTGGCTTTAACGATCAGGGATACAGAGAACATGACTAGAAAGAGAACTAGAGGTAAGCAAATATGGGACTGGGAATCCTGCAATGTTCTCTTAGACTGCTCAGTCTGTTCATCTGCCCTGGCAGTATCACCTATGGCGGCATCATCAGCCCAAGCGGTCATCCGCCTGCCCTGGCAACATCGTCCACCTGTGCCAGTGGAAGGGTCAAGTCCATTAGTACCTGTGCCAGCATCAATCCACCTACACCTGCAGCAGCGTCTCCACCCACTTGAGTCTGCAGCAATAGGCACCTTCCTGACCGTATCTGTGGCAGTGTCATTCTGCCAGTAAGGCCTATAACACCTCGTTTGGGCTGACTGGGAAGGAAGCACATGGGCTGCTGGGCTCAACCCCCCCCATGTACAGCGGCTCTTGTGTGGGGAAAGAAAGTTTACTTCTCACCATATATCTGCTACAAGTATTCAGTTCACATTCTCATGTAGGCAGTCTTCCACTGAGCGAGAGAGCGAGCAAGCGAGCCCATGTGTCCATAGACTAATATGGTTTACCTATTAGTGACAAACAGCAGTGCAGGTGGTTCCTGCACCAAAGGGGACAGCAGTCCAGCACTTTATGAAAAGATCAGATCACTCTCCTGTGCCACCTACAGCAACTCTACTATAGCACTGTGCAAAATGGCACCCAACTGCACCTTAGGGGCATGGCTCACAACCCTACCAGAGACCAGGATCAAAAGTAAGTATATGCAACATGGCGCAGGAGAAACGCAACTAATCTGTTACTCACCTGTAACTGTAGTTCTAAGAGTGGTATAGTTCACATCCACAAGATGGATTTCCACCAGAAATGCCGATTCATCTGAACGTCTTTAAGCTAAGCTACTCTTACTATCTGGGTGGTATATTCTCCAGCTCTGCCCCCTGACGTCAGATCTTGCACACTGGAGATGGGCACCTGCATACCACTTGCCAGGGGAGTGTTGATGTACACTATACACTACGGTCACAGAAGAGCAACCTATTTTTCTATGGGTGTGGATTTAGTTCACTTATTCAAATGATGGCAGTTCTTTGGGAGTAGGCAGCAAAGCATGCACCCCTACTTGTCGAACAGAGGTTCCCAAATGCAACATCTAGACCAGACTCTAGGTCAATGCCATGATGGCTGATGAAGGTACGTGTGGATTTCCAGATAGCAGCACTACAGATCTCCTAGACAGGGATGTCCCTGGAAGCAGCTACTGAGGCAGTAGTATGTCTGGTGGAATGAGTCTTAAGCCCTACAGCAGGCTCCCTACCAACCAACAGCAGGTCGATGCAGGATGTGATCCACCTGCCAATCATCTGCTTAGCTGCTGGTCTGCCAGGCACAAGTTCTGTGTACGCTGCAAACAGCTGCAGTCTCTCACTCCCAAACTTTAGCCATGCACTTTACACAGGTGAGCACCTACAGGTCCAGTATGGAGCTTGCAGTAGGCCTCAGACGATGGGTTTGTAAAATATAGTCGAAGTTTCATGACTTAAGGTGGAACTCCAATACAACCTTTGGGAGGAATTTCAGGTGAGGGGTGAAGCACTACCTTGTCCCTGTGGAAGACCAGATATTGAGTTTCCACCAAGAGCACCTGGAGCTCACTGCTCCTTCTAGCTTAAGTGATAACAGGTGTTGACATTTCAAACCTGTGCATAGGCTCAAAAGGCTTGCCCATGAGCACAGCAAGTCCTGTGGTGGTGAACACACCAGAGGGGAGAGGTGGTCGGGGCCTCTGAAAATGTGCTCTACCACGTTCTACTAGACCACAGTATACCAGCTAGTGCCCAGTATGCACAGATGGCTGCAGGAGCACCTCGAGTGTGCTGTCTGCCACAGCCTCAGCAGGGAGAGGCACTAGAGGTACTCTAGGATACTAGCCACAGGACAGGCAAGAGGATCAAGCTCCTTGCCCTGACACCAAATGGAAAACAGTTTCCATTTCAAGGTGTAGCACCAGTGAGTTGGCTTTTTGGGAGGCCTCCACAATGTGGAACATAATACTCCCAAAAAGACCCAAAGCCTGGAACTCTAGATGCTCAAGAACAAGGCGCCAAAGCTATTTCATCAGAGCTGGATCATCTGCACCTTGTCCACCACCATGCAGATAATGGGAAAAGGAAGAAAGGCATATTGGTGGCCTGGGGCTCAGGGCCTCGAAGTTATCCCCACCAATGTCCCGGACTGTGGGGTGGGCACAAAACAGCCTCAGTTTTGCATCCTCCCAGGAGGTGACCAGGTCCAAGAGAGATGTGCCCGACAGGGAGAACAGGCGGCTCACCACCCTCGATACAGGGACTCTCACCCACCCGGCTGACAGTCTGCCACCTGACTGCCTACTCCGGTGACATAACTCACCCAGACTGTATGAGTGTCCAGGTGCAGAAGGCTTTAAGACAAATGAAAGGAGTGAATGCCGCCCTGCCTGTTCAGGTAGAACATGGTCTTGGTGCAGTCTTGATTTGCACGACATGACCCCAGACAAGAGGAGTCAATTCCATCAGACCTAGTCACACTGCACAGAGCTCTAGTAGGTTGATGTGATGAGGGGACTCCCTCGGAGACCAGAACCCATGAGCCCTGTGGTCTCCCAGGCGAGTTCCCCACCCCACCAGAAATGTGTCCATTGAGTGTAATAGTTGGCTCTGGGCAGACAAACTGGACTCTTTCCTCCAATCAGATGGGTCACTGATTGGCTGGTCCAAGTGTCCTAGGCACAGGGACCTCTTGTGTGCATCAACTCCCACTGCACACCCAAATCCACCAGCAGGCCCACCGGACCACACTGGTGCAAGATGTGTACCCCCAGCAACTGCAGGAAGTCCCATCCAGGGCACGAACACCCAACCTAAAATGATCAGGCACAGGATGTTAAGATCCAGTGCAGTCTGCAGGGAGGCTAACACTGGCCTGCAGGGTGTCTGGCTCTGCCTTAAAGTGAATTACCAGTGAGGGTGTCAGTTCGGGCTTGGCTAGGCTGACCAAGAGGCCCAAGTCTCTGCAGGTCTAGAGGGTCAGATCACTGGACTGTTCCACGGCCTCCTTGGATGGCCCAGCTGCAAGCCAGTCATCCAGGTAAGGGTAAACCCTTACACCCTTGCACTACAGCTAGGCTGCCACCACTGCCATGCACTCAGTGAAGACCCTAGGTGTGGACAAGAGTCCTAAAGGCATGACCTGGAACTAAGAAACCCTTCTGCACATAACTGGAGATACTTCCAGTGGGATGGAAGAACACTTACTTGAGGTCTAGGGAGAAGAACCACACTGCCCTGCTCCAGGGATGGTAGAATTACCATTTGCAACTTGCACTTCCACATGAATTAGTTGAGTTTGTGCAAATCTAATATGTGGCACCAGCCCCCCACCCATTCTGGGACCAGAAGTACCAGGACACATACTCCTAACTTGCCAGGGCACCTGGGACTCAAGTTATAGCTCCTTTTGCAATGAGCAGAGAAACCTCCCTGAGGGTGGACAACATGTCCTGCAACACTGAGAACTCCCTCAGAGTTTGGGATCGGTAAGGCAAGACAGCCTCAAAACTGAGAGGCAGCTCTCTGCCTACCATGAAGAACCCACTTATGTGTGGTAATGATGGACAAGTGTGGCCAGAAATGGTGAAGCTGGTCTCCCAAAGGGAGCTGGGTCAGGGAATGGACAGGTGGGAGGTAGATACTCCCAGACCAATGAGCAGCTTCTGGGGCACCAGCCACTGGAGCTGGAGAGACACTACTTCCACCACCCCCACCTGTCCTGGACCCGTGGCCTAAGAACATGGCCTCAGTGCCAGGCTCGATATTGCCCCTGCTGGGGCGGACTGCTGCTGAGGCTGCCTTTTCAGGTTTGAGTTTCAGGTCTTTCTGGGACCAAGCTACAGAATCCAGGGTAGCACTGGACTCCTCTAGCTGTGTGACACGACCATCCATCCCTGGGCTAGAGGTCAGTGCCCAAGAATGTGGCATCGGCCAGCTTGTGCAGAGTGTCCACTGTACAGGCAGAAAATGTCAGCCAGGCCCTGCAATGCTGAGTGATGACCCCTGCCATGGCACAGGCAGAGAGCCTCAGCCAGGCACTGCAGTGCTAAGTGACTACCCCTGCCATGGCATGGGCACAAGAGTTGCCCATATCAAAGGCCATCTAAAGCTAGTGCTTTAGCCAGCACATGACCCTGGTCTCTGACCACTTTCACCGGCACCTGCTTGTAAGCAGGTAGGTGGTGAAGGACGACTTTATTCAGCACAAAAGAGGGAGTGACCAAACTGGGCCATAGGAAACCAAGGGAGGAAGTAGCAGACCTTCTTGGACCGTATTAAGCTTAGACTCCTCCTTGGGGGACTTGTCCACATATAGTTTCTGGACTTGCAGAACAGAGTATGACACCAAACCCTCAGCTGAGTGGTTGTCCAAGAACCTGGACAGAGAGCTAGTAGGGAGCGCATACTTGCAGATTATATGAGCAGAGGGTGCTGGGCAGGATGCTGGATGCTGCCAGAGCTCTAGGGCCAGTTCCAAAATGGCCTCGCCATGGGAAAGGCAACCCCTGGGGATTTGTCCCTGTAGAGGACATCTGTGAAAGGGTATCTGGCCCTTTTCTGCACAGGTTCCAATGGTACAGATGTAGAGTCTGAAGACAGTCCCAAATAACACAGGCCCATGGTAGGTGAACCATTTCTCGACCACCTCGCAGTTGAAGGCATGCGTCCCCTGACTGCATTGAAGAACAGTCCTGGGGACTCATAAAAAATGGCCCTTGATCATTTACTGCTGTGAACCACCTTAGAGCCGTCCATCTAGGTGAATTCCACTAACAGCTGGCATGTCAAGCTGGCTGTAGCATGGGAGTCCTTGGTAGAGGCTCCCCTCAAAGGCTGCAGTGGAGGCAGCACCAACAGGGGCGGAGAGACAGGTGTCGGCAATATCTGCCTTGGGCAGGCTGGCATGGGCTCAACTGGTAAGGGCCAGTCTATCACAGGGGTTGGAGGAAGAGATATACCCTGCCCTGCCAAGGCCCAATGCTGCCAGAGGAGTTCTCTAGTGCCGCTACATGTGCCAGAGCCACTCCTTATCAGAGGATGAGCAGAACAAAGACAATCAACAGCGACACTTCCCGGTTGAGTGGACAGACAGTGCAAGTGGTGCCTTGACCATTGACCCAGGAGTCAAAGTCAAGGAGGCCAGCAGGGATACAGTATAGATCACCTGCACCATCTTTGGTGGAACGACTTCCCATGGAGGCTGTTCCATAGTGGAACTGGCCGGAGAGACTGGTCCACATCTTCCTGAGTGAGGACTGGGAGCTGATTCCTAGTCATCTCTTCCAATAGATGGTCAGCTGGGTTGACAAATCTCGCAACCACTTGATCAGCCAGTATCCAGATTAACAAGCCAGATAGGGTCACCATGGAGCTAGTGACCTGGCCCTGGACCAAATCTGGATCAACCGAAGTTGGGCACTCAACAAGCATCACGCAGTTGGCGAAGTGGCAGGAGCATGCTCTCTCCTAGTCCCACAAGCTACAGCAGAACTTCTTGTGCTTCTTACTGTGGCGGGCAGAGCCCTCCCCGAAGGCCTGGAAGACCCGACAGCTACCGGAATTCACTGGTGAAGGATGTTCTGACGCCGACCCCACTCTGAAGCAGTGCAGAGGCTGACGAGGTACTCCGGTCTCCTCTGCTGCCGCTTCTTCCATGGCCATAAGATCATCCATGGACTCTGCCTCAATGGAAGCCACTTTGCGACCCTTAGGCTGCAATTTAGGATCTCAATCAACTGGCTACAGAGAAGCTGTGCTTTGTGATCCTCCAGGGAAAAAGCAAGCATCTGTCAGACCACAACCCATGACACTGCCATCTCCAGGCAGTAGAGGCATGACATGTGTACGACCATCTGCAACATCTGTTAAGTGACACATGCTTTGAAGCTAGGAGTTGACTTAATTTCTTCGTGTTACATCTTCTGTCGCCAAGGCTACAGGAGAACTCTGAAATATAGCAAGAACAGAGTTTCTGAAGAAAAAACCACCAAATTCGCCAGTGGCGCATTTTAGACCCTACAATGCATGGAGCTGCAAAGGAGGAAACCAACTACCCAAGATTCTTGAGAGGGTCATCAGTGACCAATTGCAGACTACACTTCTAATTATGATTTGCTTTCTAAACAGAATGGTTTTCGGAAATTACGTAATACAACTACTGCTATGACTGAGTTTACAGAGGATCTCCAGAGAGCCTTGGGCAGGGGTGAGTATGTTGGAGCAGCCTTCCTTGATTTATCGAAGGCCTCCGATCTTGTGGATCACAGCTTATTAAAAAAAAAAAAAAAGCTTGAGGAGTTGGGCCTGTCAGTTGATACAGTGGCATGGTTTTGGTTCTGAGTACTTGACCAATCAAACAAAAAGGGTAAAATGTAATTTTTCTTCAGTTCTGCCACTCAACACGGGGGGTTCCTCAGGATCAATTTAAGGTCCCTTATTGTTTAGTATTTTTATAATTACAGTGTCTAATATTCCCAAATATTGAACAATTCTATATGCCGACGATACTGTTCTTTTTACTTCTGTGGTAAAGGTTACTAATATGCAGGAATGTTTGCAATTTGATTTTAAGCTAATTTGGGGATGGTATGAACAAAACGGCCTGGTTATTAATGTGAAAAAGGCCAAGACTGTTATTTGGGAGTAGACAAAAAATGACAGCCAGAGGTGATAGTATTGAGCAGCTGCAATCATTTAAATATTTAAGGGTTTTTTTTTTTTTGTTTTGTTTTTAGACCCACCGTTTTCTTTCATGAGCCATGTTGATTATGTTAAAAATATTAACTGCCGTATTGGC
This sequence comes from Neoceratodus forsteri, assembly GCA_016271365.2. Classification (NCBI taxonomy): domain Eukaryota; kingdom Metazoa; phylum Chordata; order Ceratodontiformes; family Ceratodontidae; genus Neoceratodus; species Neoceratodus forsteri. The sequence continues at coordinate 274,694,853 of CM028138.1, read as the reverse complement.
TTTATTGAAATATGGATAACTTTACTTCGGAGGTTAAAAACAGTCTGCAGTTTTCTGTCGTGGACTATGGACTAGTTTATTCAGCAGCCTGCAATACTACCCGTGGAAAAAAAACAAAGTGCTGTAAATAATGTCTGTAGATTTGCCCTAAACTGGAAAAGAGATAGCCACACTACACTCAATTGGTTACCATTCTTCCACAGAACGGAGTACAATCTTGCAACTATGTGTAAAAATCTGTTTTGGGCTCTACTCCTGTTGGAGTTCAAAAACAGAATCATGTCTCAAATAGATTCTCAACTAGGAATATGGCATGAGAGAAACTTCATGTACCATACTGTAGAACAAATCTGGGACAAAGGTCTTTCTCAGTGAGAGCAGCAAATGTTTGGAAAATGCTTCCATCAGGGATTTGTCATTTTAGCACTTTAAATGCTTTTAAAACTAATGCACTACAGATCTTATGCTTGCTTGTGACTGTAAATGATAGTTTTATACTGTGTATTGTGATCGGTGTTCAACTTGGACACCTTTAAAAAAAAAAGGGCAAATTAGCTCAAAGGTTTTCTGAAATAATGAAATGAAGTCTTCCAGTGGAAAGGAAGGGCTGACACCATAGGGCGGAGCCGAAGGATACACCTCTCTGATGGTAGGAGTTTAGCTTAGACATTCAGACTAATCGGCACTTCTGGTGTAACTTCCATCATGTGGCTAAGAGAATTATATCCACAACCCTAGAAATATAGGGGTTATTCACCTGTAACCATAGTTCTCTAGGGGTGGTATACATTCCATATCTGCACTCTAGCAGTTTCACTGATGTGCTAATTTGGATGTCTAAGCAAAGCTCCTCCAACCATCCAGGCAGTACATCCTCCGGCCCCACCGTGATGTCAGATTTTTGCATACTAGAAGCAGAGATCTGGGTGCCATACTGCCAGTGGCGGCCGGGTAGGCTGTGTGGATGTGAGTTGAATACCACCCCTGGAAAGTATAGTTGCATACCTACCGCAACGGTAGATCTTAGAGAGGATCTCTTGCAGCAGGTAATACTCTTGGGTCCTCGCCAGAGGACACTCATGCACAGCAGCTTCTTCCAGCAGTTTTTGCCTAGGGGCAGCCCACACAGATTACATCCTGCGACTATAAAGGTGTGGGTGGCCACAGGCATCCTCAATTCTCTGCCGGCTTCATCTCTCTAAGGGAGGACAGAGGGAGAACCGAGGTACCCTAGATGCCCCCCTCTCTTTTTGGCACTAAAATAGCTCTCAGGAGGGGAAAGGAAGGAGGGAGGCATTGTACCTGCTGCAAAAGATTCTCTTGAAGATCTACCATTTCGGTAGGTACGCAACTACCATGTTCCTTGAGGGTATCTCAGAGCAGGCAATACTCTTGGGAGGACTCCCAAGTAGCAAGACCCATGAAGGGTGGAAAGGAATGACAGGAGGCCTTGTAGGAAAGCCTGGCCAAAGGCGGCCCTACAGCAAGAAGCGACATGTACATTATAGTGCTTCATAAAGGTATGTATTGTAGACCACGTGGCTGCGTTGCAGTTGCAGATGTCCATAATGGACACTCCTTTGAAGCAAACCACAGTAGTGGCCATGGCTCTGGTGGAGTGCGCATGGACAGGACCAGGTAATGGTTTGCTTCACTTTTTGTAATGGAACATTATGCAGTGTGCTGACCAGTTGGAAAGGGTCTGCTTAGTGACTGGGACACCTTCCCTGGACTGGGTAAAGTAAACAAAGAGTTTAGTTTTCCTAAATGGTTTGGTGCAAGATGTGTAGTATCCAAGAATATGGTGCACAAATAACGTGTAAAAGGGATTTCCCCCAGGTTTGTGTATTCGAGGGAAAAACACTGGTAGGTCTACAGATTAGTTTAAACTATGTTCCAAAATCACCTTGGGTAAGAAGGAGGGATTGGTACGTAGGGATACTCTGTCCTTATGGAAGGCCATATAAGGTTCCCTGCACATTAAGGCTTGCAGTTTGGAGATGCAAAGAACTGAGGTAACAGCTACTAGGAATGTTTTCCAAGCTAGGAAGCGAGATTGCAGGTAATCGCAGGCTCAAAGGGTTCGTGAGTCCCTTTTTCCAGTAGGAAATTTAAATCCCATGACTGAACCGGTCTAATAGGAGGTTTGAGGTGCAGCATACCTTTAACATTTTTGCAAGATGGTGTTGGCAGCTCAATCGTCCTTTCAAGGGTTCATGAAAGGCTGAAACAGAGGCCAAATGTACTTTAGAGGAACAGCTCAAGCCTGAGGAGGCAAGCAACAACAGGTAGTCTAAGACTTTAGTCAAGGGACATGAAAGGGGTCCAAAGACTTAGAGGCGGCCCGAATGGAGAAACGCTTCCATTTGGCATTGTATGTTCGTCTGGTGGAAGTTTTACGGGAGGCCAGTAGAATATTAGCTACTGAAGAGACCTGGAGCAGAGCTATGAAAGCATCTTAAGGAGCCAGGCATGAAGATGTAGAGATTTCAGGCTGGGGTGGAGTAGAGTGCCCCGATCCTGTGTCAATGGGTCCGGTTTGATGGATTGCAGGAGGGGTTCTGAATCAGTCTGTTGTAGCAATGGGTGCCAGACTTGAGGCCACAGTGGGCTACAAGAATCATGGTGGCTGGCTCCAGCTGTAGCTTCAGTAGAGTTCATAGTAGGAGAGGACGGGGCATATAAGAGTCCGGTCCATGGTTGGGACAGGGCATTGTTAGACCGTCCCTTTTTGTTTGGGATAATGGAATAATATCTGGGGAGACAGACTGTCTGGGGATGCATAGAGGTCTAGTTGCGAGGTTCCCAACATCTGAAAAATGTTCTGCAGAACTCTGTGATGGAGAGACCACTCGTGAGTGGAAGAGTGGCGACAGAGTCCACCAAGGTGTTGTGACGACCAGGTAGATGTACAGCTGTCAATGTTAATTGTTGTTATAGAGCCTCTCTCCAGACTTTCAGCATCTCCTTGCAAAGGCTGAGGGACTTTGTTCCCCCTTGACTGTTCAGGTAGTACACAACTGAGGTATTGTCAGACTGAATTAGAAGAGGTCCCAGAGTTGGATAAGGGCAGAATGCCCGGACGGTGAGGTGTACCGCTCTCATTTCCAGTAAGTTGATGTGGAGCTGGAAATGAGTCCTGTTCCATTGGCCTTGAGTTTTGTTAAGGCAGAGGTGCACACCCCAACCCTCGGGGGAGTAGTCAGTGGTAAACGTCTGCTGAGGTGGTGGGGACTGGAAAGTCATGCCCCGAGAGAGGTGGGTGCAATGGGTCAATCAGCTGAGGGCAGTGCAGAGGTCGAGAGTGACCCGAATGCGGTCCTCGAAGTCTCCCGATTGTTTCCACTGTTTTTGTGGGATTCACTGGACCGACCTCAGATGTAGGCAGGCCCGAGCCACCATAGGGATGACTGCAGCCATGTGCCCAGACATAATACTTGCCTAGCTGATATGGATTGTTCCCTTTGGAGATGGGAAGTGAGAGACGGGATTTTGTTCTTGCCTGTCCTCTGGGAGATGTGCTCTTCCTGAAGCAGTATCCAGGATGGCTCCAATATACTCAGAGTCAGTTCTGGGGGGATCTGGGCCAACTAACAGATTCCCAGGGACTGAAATAAGGTGAGGACCACTTGCAAGGAAGAAAGCAGGTAGACATGGATGCTGCTTTGATGAGCCAGTCATCTAGGTAAGGAAAGATGAAGTGTTCCTTCCTGTGTAAAGCCACTGCCACCACAGCCAGACATTTGGTGAAGACCCTTGGTGCGGACGAGAGTCCAAATGGAAGGGCCCAAAATTGATAATGGTGTCCCAGTAAATGGAAACTGACGAATCTGCAGTGGGTGGGGTGGACTGGAATATGTAAGTAGGCATCTTTCATAGCCAGTGCACATAGCGAATCCCCTTTAACATGGGCAAGATGGATGTCAGGGTGACCATCCGAAACCTCTTGAATGTATAAGTTTAAACGTCTGAAGTAAAGTATAGGTCTCTGGTCCCCTGAGCGCTTTGGCACCAGAAAAAAATGGGAGTAAAATCCCCGATGATGTTCTAGTGGCAGAAAGTACAGTTACATAAGAACTTACTGTAACAGTAGATCTTTGAGGGGAACTCTTGCAGCAAGCTATAGACATTAGGACCAACACTGCAGGCCTTAAGACCCACCGGAAAAATTCTTAGCTAGCAATACCCAGCAGGGACTGCCCCCCGACGTCTGCTCCACCCAGACATCGGTCATGGTACAAATAGGGGGCAGACCCATCTCCAACCCAGTTCCCCCGCCAAGACCTGCGAACGGGCCCAAATGAGAGAAAGAAGCGATGCCTGTAGATGTGCTAAACACCTCATTCGGGGAGTGGAGGGCGGGAAAGCAGAGCCTGCTGCAAGAGTTCCTCTCGAAGATCTACTGTTACGGTAAGTTCTTGTGTAACTACCATTTTACTTCGAGTGTGAGCTCTTGCAGCAGGCTATAACCATTAGGACTGAATTCCAAGCAGTGCCACACCAAGGAGGTGTCTAATCCCAGGAGGTGGAAGGACGGGATAATGCTGGAAACACAGCAATTCAGGAAAGAAGTCCCTGAAGGACTGCCAAGCCAAAACCAGCACGACATCTGGATGCAATGTCCAGGCTATAGTACTTCATGAAAGTGTGCACAGAATTCCAGGTGGCAGCCACACATGTTTCTTAGACACATTCTTCAAGGCGGCAAAGGAAGCCGATTTCCCCTGGTGGATTGACCCCTAACCGGGCCTGGAACGGGTTTGTTGTGCTTTTCATAGCAAAACACAATACAGTGGACAAGCCACTTAGAAATAGTTTGCTTAGACACCTGGTTGCCAGAGTGTTGTGGCGCGAAGGCCATGAACATCCAATTTACAGTGTGCAGCTGTGCACTTGAGGTAGTACCTCAGTGCCCTGTGAACATCCAGTGTGTTAAGGAGAGCTTCTCCCTTTTTAGAAGGAGAAGAAAAAAACTGGAAGGTCAACCAACTGGTTGAGGGTCAACTCAAAGATCAATTTAGGAAGGAACTTAGGATTCGTTCTGAGGGAAACCCTTTCCCTGTGAAAAACCAAAAAAAGGCTCTTTACACATCAGAGTCTGGAGCTTCGAAACTCTGAGGTGAGGCAACAGTAACTAAAAAACAAACCTTCCAGGGAAGGTAATGCAGCTCACAATCAGCCACTGGTTCAAAAAGGGGAAGAGCGAGCTTCTCCAACACAAACAGGAGGTCCCAGGGAGGGATAGGATCCCTAATGGGAGGTTTCATATGCAGAATACCCCGTAGAAAGGTGCGGGCCACGTCCAGTTGGGCTAAGGTTCTATCCCACAAGAGGACATGATATGCAGAAATGGCCTACATGTGCACCTTTATGGAAGAGGTGCTCAAGCCTTGTTGGTATAAGGAGACACTGCAATGCTGAGTTCACCAGACAGGTAAGGGAGTCCAGACTGTGCAACACCCATAAGCAGAAGCACTTCCACTTCACAGCATAAGTGGAGCGATTAGAGGGCTTCCTCGCAGAGACGAGGACATCCGCCACCTCCTGGTACAACCCCATACCTGGATTTTGCTACGTCTGCAGGAGCCAAGCATGAAGGTGGAAAGACTTGAGATCTGGATGATCAGTGAGCCCTGATCCTGGGACAACTGCGAGCATACTGGCAGCGGAATTGGAGGTTCCGAGAACAACTGCTGAAATAGTGGGAACCACATCTGCCAAGGCCACAATGGGGCGATTAGAATCACCTGAGCTCCATCAACCTGCATCTTCAGTAGTACTCTCTGAATGAGAGGGAAGGCAAAGAGAACCCTCCCTGCCCAGCAAAAGGACAACATGTCTGGCCAGAAAGCACCAGGAGCGAGTAGAAAACTGGCAGTTTGGCATTGTGTGGGGACGCAAAGAGGTCCAGTTCTGGTCGACCCCATGTGTCAAAGAGCTGGTCCGCTACTGACAGCAGTAGCGCCCACTCATGCGCCTTGGACCGAGACCTGCTTAGGCTGTCTGCCAAGTCGTTTAGGATGCCTGGAACGTGCACTGCGTAGAGAGATGTGATGCTCCAGCGCCCAGTACCAGACTCATTGCCTCCCTGCATAGGGGGTAGGAGTGCGTTCCCCCTTGCTTGTTGATGTAAAAGATGACCGCCATGTTGTACATCTGAACAAGGAGAGTGCCTGGGATAAGGTCCTCTTGGAAGGCGTGCAGTGCATTGAGGACTGCTCGCATCTCCAGGACACTGATGTGGAGGTCATGCTCCTCTAGGGTCCAGACCACTTGTGTTTGGCGGGCCCCTAGGTGTTCCCCCATCCCAAATCTGACGCATCCGTCGTTAGGGTTTGATTTGGGGGTTCCTGATGGAAAGGGACCCTTTTCTCTAAATTGAGAGGGTCCAGCCACCAAAGAAGTGTCCTCTTGACCAGCTCTGTGACTGACCATGTGGTCTAGGTCATCTGAGCATTGATCCCACTACACCCTGAGCATCCATTGTGGGACTCATGCGGAGGCGGTCCAAAGGAGTGACAGAAATGGCCGCTGCCATGTGCCCCAGAAGTCTAAAGAAGGTCCTGGCCTGGACCCGAGGGGGTTACTAGGACCAATCCGGCCATCTCCCGCAGGCGAGCGCCCCTCTCTGGAGGTAGAAAAGCCATGCCCTGGACTGAGTCCAGGACTGCCCCTATGAAGAGTCTTTGGCTGGGCTCAGGGGAAGGCTTTGGAAGGTTCAGGGTGATCCCCACCTCTCGGAACAGAGTATAGGTGTCTCCGAGAGCCTGAAGGAGGCGAGACCTTGACAGGGCCACAAACAGCCAATCATCGAGGTAAGGGAAGACGTAATGCCCTTGGCACCTTACAGCCACAGCTACCACCGCCAAACATTTGGTGAAGACTTGAGGAGCAGAGGAGAGGCCAAATTGAAGAACCTGAAACCGATAATGCTCCGCCTGAAGCCGGAACCTCAGGTACTTCCTGTTGGGAGAGAGACCCCTATGTGCATGTCACGCATCTTGCATGTTTAAGGAGAGACCAAGTCTCCCTGGTGCAGCAGAGGAATAAGACCTGGAAAGGTCACCATCTGGAACCTTTGGTACTCTATATAGTTGTTTAAAGAGCCGCGGTCCAGGTTGGGCCGAAGATAGGGTCTTCCTTGGAACTAGGAAAAAATGGGAGTACTAGCCCTTTCCCCGCTGCTGCAGAGGAACCGGTTCTATCGCCCTTTTTCAGAAGAGGGCCTGAATCTCCTACGAGAGGTATGTGGGAAGGAGGATATCTTGAGGACCTTGGAGTACCTGGAGGAATTCTGGATATGTCCCCTCCTTATAATGTCTAGGACCCACTGGTCCACTGTTATAGAGCTCCTACCTTTCAGGTGAAGGGAAAAGCGACCCCGTACTTCCTCCGGAAGGGTTGGGGGTCAGGAGGGAGTCATTGGGCGGCGACGGGAGCAGGCAGAGAGGCTTGGGAGGACTTGGGGCCACGAAAAGGAGCACCTCCAAGTTGTTGGTTGCTGGCTCTCCTTTTGAAGCCATCCCTCTGGCTCTGTTGGTTACCATGGGCTTGAGCACCTGAGGGTTTCTGAAATGGCTATCATCTCGCTCGTTTCTGGTGGTCTCTGTACATTTGCCAGACGGACCAGATAGATTTGCCAGACTCGTGGAGACGAGATGAGACGGTCTCCTGCCCAAACAGGATGGAACCCTGGAATGCGAGGTCCTGGATTCCAGACTGCAGATCCTGATGAAAACCTGAGTCTCTCAACCAGGCGTGGCACCAGAGGCAGACACCTGCTGCTGCTCTGGCCGCCATATCTGTGGTGTCACACAAGGCACGGAAAAAATTTGTGCCTATGTCCGAGCCAGATTTTAAAATGTCCAGGAGCTATGTCTTTTGTGCATAGTCCGGCGAGGTAGTAGCCAACTCCTGCCCACTCTCCCATAATGCATTCTGGTACTGGACCATATGTGTGAGAAAGTTGAGGGACCTAATGGAGCAGGTGGAGGCAGAGTAGACTCTTGCCCACCTGGTCCAAGTAGTGGGATTCTGGGTCAAGAGGCTAGGAGCTTAGGCTGCTTGGACTTGTGGGAAGCCGTAATTACTGACGAGTCCGCCTGAGGGGGATCCACCAGGACAGGCTCATCCCTCGGGGCCCTGTACAGCCGGGACTGAAGCTGGATGCTTCCAAGTTATCCTGGTGAGATCCTGGAAGGCATCCACTAAAGGAGGCACCACTAGAGGCTTGGGCTCCTTCTGCCTCAGGCATTTGGCCAGACAGCGGCATTCTGGATCCAGGTTTTTCATCTCCCATGAATCTGAAGCCTGGATGTGCCTCATGACATCCATGGAGGTGGGATCATCAGGAGGCGGCGGGGCTGGCCCTCTCCCAGGAATCCCGACCCCGAGAGGGATGAGAAAGTAGAAGGGGTAGACTATCCGCTACTGGGCCTTGAACGGCCTGAGCTGCGCCTTGGACTCCCCCTGCTAGAGCACAGGTAGCTACCAGACTGACGTCAATCTGAGGACCGGCATGCCGGCTGTGGGACAGACGATTGAGCAACAACTGACGGCCTGGGGACCGTCGGGAGCGGGCCCAGCCTAGGAGAGTGGGAATGGCTCCTGGACCCAGACTGATGGCTGCTCGATTGGGAGGGGTGCCGAAGACTGTTCTCAGACCGGGACCAAACCTTCGAGGGCTGGCTCAGCAGCGGCCACTCAGGGGTCTTCTGCAGGGAAGGAGCGGGAAGGCCCTCTGGTTCAATGTTATCCAGCTGGCCAGTATCCGGTGTTTGGTCCGGTTTCGGCAGAGGCTGATCTTTCTTTACCCAACTCCACCAGAAGGTAAACAGCTCCTGCAGTTCCTCCTTATTGAAGACCGTGGCTGCAGAACCAGGAAAAGGACCCAGGGAAGCTGGAGGATCTGGTAGGGCGAAGCCCCCACAGAGCCTCACGAAGTGGAAGACCTTGGAGTTGCTGAGGTCGCCCCTGCCACAGGGGTGTCGTCCACCAAGGAAGCCTCCACCAGTGTCAGTACTGGGTCTGGCGTCGGTTTAGCAGGAGGAGCAGCCGGGGAAACTATTACCCGGAAGCTTGCCTGAGTCAGGCAAGGCCAAAACCTTCTTAGGCAGGGCTGCAGCTTGCACCAAAGAGGTCTGGGGGTGTGTAACCCATAGCTGAGCCACCTTTGGTTTGAGTTTTTTCCCCCCAAAGTTCTTGCCTTGGCCGGTGTCAGCTTTTTAGCTGGAGGGCCCGGCACTGTAGAGCCATCTGGATGCTTGCGATGGTCCCCCAAGCCCGAGGACGAAGAAGCCTTCTTGGGGAGGACCGAGACCAGGAGCAGTGATGGAACCGGTTATGGTCCTTGTCATGGGAGCATTTGCTCTTGTTCCTGTGCTTGTCCTTCTCCCCAGAGGTGTGCAGGATGTCCATCTGTTGCTCAATGAGGTGAGCCTTTAGGACCTTCAGGCGTCGTATCCTTGTTCTGCTTGTGAAGCCCTTGCAAATCCTGCAGGTCGCGCTGTCGTGGTCTGGGCCCAGGCAGAAAACACTTGGCGTGGCCGTCCTTTGATGGGATCTAGCAGCCACAGTCACATTTATTCCACTTGGGGCCGGATGAGACAGACTGACATGTGCCGGACTGAAATCTGAGGGGAAAACAGAGGAGAAAACGACGGAGAGATGAACTGCTGTGTGCACGCTAAAGGCGGCAGGTAAAAGAACTTAGGATGCCTGGGGCCGCCCACACCTTTATAGTTCCAGGATGATGTAATCTATGTGGGCAGCCCCTAGGCAAAGACTGCTGGAAGAAGCTTCCCTGCAGAAGAGCACCCTCTGGCGAGGACCCAAGAGTATTACCTGCTGCAAGAGATATCCTCAAGGGAGATCTATGGCTACAGGTGGATAACATTTCTAAGGGCATGGCTACAGTTTACTATCCACACTCTGGCAGACCTCTAACAGTTCTCTAACAGGAAGGGGTAAGGCGTGCACCCCTATTTGGCAAACACTGACTGGAGAAGCAAGGTCCCCAAAACAGCATCTTGACATGACTCCACATCAATGCTGTAGTGGGAAATGAAGGTGTGCACTTTCCTCCAGGTAGCAGCCCTACAAATTTCCAGTACTGGGATGTCCCAGGAGGCAGCCACTGAGGCAGTAGTATGTATGGTGGAATGAGTCCTAAGCCCCCTCCTGGGAGGCACCCTGCCAGCCAACCTATAGAAAGTCAATACAGGGTGTTCTCCACCTGACCATTATCTGTTCTACTGCCTGTCTGTCACTTACTGTTGAAGCTGCATCTGGCAATCAGCTGGTGAGCCTCACCCCAAACCCCAGCGGTACGCTCTTTATAATAAGTGTGACCTACCCAGGTCCAGGGTATGGAGCTTGCGATCAGCCTCCGAGGTCGGGTTAGTAAAGTATACTGGTAAGTTAAGCACCTAGTTATGGTGAAACTCTTACGACCTTAGAGAGGAACACTGGGTGGGGGCAAAGGACGACCCTGTCCATGTGGAAGACCAGATAAGGAGACTCCACTGAGAGCATCTGGAGCTCACCAATCCTCCTGGTGACATAATAGCCACAAAGAAGGTCATCTTCCATGGCAGGTGTGACATCTCACCTGTGCACAGATGCAAATTGCTTGCCCATGGGCATAGCCAGCACCAGCAGTAGGTCCCATGGTGGTAGTTCACACACCAGAAGGGACAGGTGGCCAAGACCTTTAAAACAAAATCCCAACCACCTTCTCCCGGGCCACCATCAGCATATCAGTCCATGCCTAGTACACAGAAATGGCTGCCAAGTGCACCTTGAGGATCATCGCTCACAGCACTAACTGAGATGGAGCAAAGATAATCTAGGACATTTACCACAGGGCAGCAAAGGGATCAAGCTCCTTGCCCTGGCACCAAATGGAAAACCTCTTCGATGTGATGGCATAGTATCAGCGAGTCGAGACTTTAGGAGGCCTCCATAAAGAGCACAGCTTCCGAAAGACCAAACACCTGGAAATCTAGCCACTCAGGAACCAGGCCATGGATTGCAGGTCCAGATGCAGGATCTTCCCCTTTTGTCTGGTCAGTAAATCCTAGCAAACTGGCAACCACCATACAGGGCTGCTGCTGAGATCTGGCTACCAGAACTGTCTGGGCCAGTCAAACTATCAGGATTATCTGTGCCTTGACCTCTACCTTTTGGATTTAGGGGAGGGAAGGTGTACATGAAGCCTGGCGCCCAGGACCTTGCAACGGCATCCTCCAGCAGTGTCCCAGACTGTTGGGGTGGGCACAGAACAACCTCAGTTTTGTGTACTCCCGGGGCAAATGGATTGGGGTGCCCCACTGGGAGAACAGGTGGCATACCACCTCCTGATTCAAGGACTACTTGTGCAGCATCTCCCACCTGGCTGAAAGGTCTGCCAGCTGACTGTTCACTGTCATGACATGGATCTCCCAGAGATCTGAATCCCGTTTGTGCAAGAGGGTCCAGATGTGAAGGACCTCCAGACAGAGGGAGTGAGTTCTGCCCTGCCTGTTCAAGTGAAACATGGTTGTGGTTTGTCCATTTGGACCTGTATGACCTGCCCCTTGACTAAAGGAGCAAGCCACGCTGCATGGTACTCCAGTAGGTTGCTGTGATGGGACTCCTTGGGTGATCAGAACCCATGGGCTCAGTGGTCTCAGGTGTGCTTCCCACCCCAGAGATGTGTCTGTAGTGAGCGTGACAGTCTGCTCTGGGCAGACAAACAAGATTACCTCCTCCAGATGGCAAGGGACTACCCACCAGTGAATGGTATCCCACATCAGCTAGGTCACTACTACCAGCTGGTCTAAGTGACCTAGGCACTGAGGACACTTGTGACTGAGCTCCCACTGCAGGCAGTGCAACTGTCAGTGTGCCCAATGGACCATGCTGGTGGAGGATGCCATCTAAGCAAGCAGCCGGAGGAAATCCCAGACAGAGTGTGTGAGCTCCCAACCTGAATTGACTGGGCAAAGGAGGCATGTTCCTCAGCCAGGTCCACAGGAAGATGGGCCTTGGTCCACAAGGGATCTAGTTCTGCCCCAATTTACTTGACCTGCGAGGGGAACAGTTCAGACTTGACCAATTGACCAACAGGCCCAAGTCTCTGCAGGTGTGGAAGGTCAGATCGCTGATCGCTCTACAGCCTCCCTGGACAGCCCAGCTATTAGCCAGTTGTCCATGCAGGGATACACCTCAACACCCTTGTATCACAGGAAGGCTGCCACCACCACCATGCACCTGAAGACCGTGGGCATGGATGAGAGGCTGGAGGCCGGGCCAGAGCACAACCAATCCGGAACACTGACCAGTCCATGTCATCCTGGGTGAGGACCAGGAAAATCAGGGTCCAGGAGTTCGACTCATCTATCTCAGACAACTGGTAGACAGATTTAAGATCTTGACAGCCTGCTTGACTGGTGTCAAGACAGCCCAACAAGGAGCTGTCAACCAATCCTTCGACCAAGGGGAGCTCAACCAGAGTCCAGCAGTCGGGTGAGTCGAAGGAGTGGGAGGACTGTGATCTCTCCTGATCCCATGACCTGCGTGATGGCACTTGTGCTTTTTTACCATGGTGAGTAGGGCTGTCTCAAAGCCTGGAGGGCCCACCACATATCCCGGAACCCATCAGAGAAAGATCCTCAGACGACGACCCCCAACCGGGAGCAATGCCAGGGCAGACAAAGTACTCACCATGGCGGACGCTGCCCCCCCCCCCCCTTCCAAAGCTAACTGAGCTGATGACCTGGCTACCAGAACAGGCACAGTGAGTTCAGTGCAATCAGAATCATGGATGCCCTGTCCCTCCACACTTTAAGGACTACCTTGTAGAGCAGAGAAAATGGAGAGACGGCATACAAGAAGGTCCAGAGCCCAGGATGAACAAAACATTTCTCCCAGCAGAGTGCACTGCTGATGGTGATAAGACAGTTTCTGCTTCCCGTTTTCCCAGGGAGTAAACTGGTCCACTGACCATTCCCCCCTCCACAGAAGGAGGGCACCTGGGACAGCACATGTGGGTGCAGCAACCGCTTGAGGAATGCTTCTCCAACACAATGATCATTTACTAGCTGGTTGTTGGTTACAATGACATTGAGTGCCAATAAGTTTGTGTGCACTAAGCAAGCTAAAGATCATGTCTGTAGTGCCTCCTAACACAGGGTAAAGGAGTGTATATGCAACCCTGCTTACTCAGGTAGAACATAGTGGTTGTGTGGTCTGTGTTAACCTGGACCACTACTTCAAACCAGCAGTGCTAACTTCACCAATGTCAGGTGAACTGCACGAAGTTCCAACAGGTTAATGTAGAGCAGAGTTTTACTTGGCAAAGAGAACCAGTGAACTCTACAGCCCAGCAGATGTACGGCCCAACAGATGCACATCTCAGGATCAGCAATGCATCCATCATGACCGAGGGCTTTGGACAGACAAATGGGATACCCTCAGAGAGCTTATGGGGACAGCCACCAACAGATGGCATCCAGCATCGGCTCAGGTACTTGGACTGGTCGGTTCTGGGCTGCATGTGACAGATCAACAGTGCTGCAGTTCCCACTGAATGAGTCAGATGCACCAGCAGAACCAATGCACCACCCAGAAGTAAGAGAAACCCTGGACTGAGTGCAACTGCCCAAACCAAAATGATCGGGAAAAGGAGATCAATCCTCTGCACTTTCTGGGGGCAGACTAGCTTTGGCCCGGAGCAAGTCTAGTTCTGCTAGAATGAAGAGGACCAAATGCTTTGGGAAGAGCTGAGACCTGGCCAGATGATCGAGCTCCCAGAACACATGGCCAGCCAAATCCCTAAACTGTCCCACCTCCTGCAACAAGCTCCTCAAGATGAGCCAGCTGTCGAGGTATGGAAATACCCTGATGCCTCCGAAAAGCTGCCATGACACGGTGAAAACCCTGGGTGCCGAGGACAGTCCAAATGGCATGGTTCTTACCAGATACAGGGTTCAGTCCTCCTAAAAGCAAAGGAACCATTAGTGTGACTGATAAATGGAGATGTACAAGAAGGTACCTTGGAGGTTCAGGGAAAACAACTAAGTCCCTAGCTACAGCTTTGGAAAGATCCAGTGCAGAATCACCATGCAAAACTTCAGACTGCAAATGAATTTGTTCAGCACTCAAAGATGCAGAACAGGGCATCAGCCCTGTCTTGGCACCAGAAAGTACTACAACAGGAATTCCTGCAGAGACTGGTTTTCTGAGACAGGCTCGATCACATACCAGTAGAAGAACTGCACTCTGTAGGTGTGGGGAAGAGACTCCGGTGACAGCATGTTCTCGTGACAAAGTCCAATTCCAGACAATCCCAATACCACCACTTACAGGACCCACTTGTCAGATAAGAGTGGACCACTGAGTGAGGAAGTAGGAGAGTTGATCCCTGACCAGGAGCTACAGTAGGGTTCACGACAGAGAGGGGATGAGGCCCCAACAACCCATCACATCTTGCCCTTGGCAGTATGACCAGCTTGATGGCAATGAAGAAAATGAGTGTGACCATGATCTCAATCGTCAACCCCATGCTGCATCGGCGGCAAGATACCCCAAAGGAGTCACCCTGGGTAGTGGATTAACTGCACCAAGGGTCAGGATGACTGGCAGCTGTTGAACAAGTCCCCCGGTGTAAGTTCAGTAATGCCAGACCCACTCATCTCAGGTTGTGTCCCAGTCAGGACCAGGGTGATAGGATAAGTCATTGTCAGGGTCACCCATCAGAGTAATCAGTTCTGACACAGCCAGCTCCTCTGACAGAAACTACATGGGCAGACAGACTACCTCCACAGGTGGCAGGACCTCCCTCGAGAATGACAAGCCAAGTGAATCCTCCAGCTGGGGGAAGCAGTCCTTCAACTGACAGCAGATCCCACTACCGGCACAGACTTTTTCCTTCATTTATTTCTTCCACGGCTGGGGGGGGTGATACCTATGGTTCCCCCAATCTGTCTGCCACAACCCCAGCACGCCACTGCAAGTGCCCATCTCGGCCCCCTTCATTCACACATCACCCGTATCATGTGGTACTTACCCACACGGTGGAAGCCGGGGTCAGATCCAGGGAGTATCCTGAATCTGAGGGCACGGCACTACTGGCCATCTGTTATGCAGTGCGCCAAAGTTTTTTGCATGTAGATCCCCTTTACTCCCCAGCACGAGCATGCAGTGGAGTCAACGATGCTGTTGTACTTGCTCCCATGCACGTCTGACACCGCTCGTGCCATCCCCATGTTGACCTGCCACTTACACGACCCCCAGCCACCACCAGGAGCAGACAGAGCCACAGTGTACCCACCCCACCTTCCTTGGAGAAGGAGAGCAGTCCCTGGTATGCTCAATCCTCCCGGCTGACCTCCTGCGACCCAAGCACGTTCCCGAACCCCGGTCACTGGTGTGGCACGAGGTGTGGTGTCCAGTGCCTCAATCCTCAGCGCCACCGGACCGGCTAGCAGCACAGACTTTTCTGGTGTTTTTCTTAAGCTAGGGAATCTCTTTCAAGGAAACGAGGGACAGAAGCTTTTAAACCCTACATCATATGAGGAGTGAAGCTCCGGCACACTTCACACTAAGAAGGCCTGGGACTGGAACACCCTCACCTGCCTCCTTGTCCAGTAAATGTACCACTAACCTCACAGCCAAGGAGGGCATGCACACTAACTCTGCCATGAAGCACCGTCACAGGGTGACCTGTGATGAGTGAGGGTTTTAAAAAAATGTCAACCCCCTCCCCTTTGTGAAGTATATAAAGTGCTTAGGTGATTTAGTTATTTATAGTATAGGTATGGATGCAGCTTTGAAATGAAACGGGGCTAGAAAATGTTTGACGTTCCTTTGGGGATTTGTTTTCCTAATAAGAATTATAGATGTCCTGACAACGCTATGAAATAATGAATGCCAGAGTCAGAATTTTCTGCTGCTTCTGGAATGTATTCGAATAGCAGATGCTAGTAAACAATAGTGCACAAAATGGTGCTTTAAATTGTGCAGTGCTCTGCTATTTGTCCCTATATTTATAGTGGGTAGCAGGAGTACTTGAATAGTAAAAGTAAACAGTGAAGGTAATCAGTGGAAACCGCCACTCTGGGACTTGCAGGAGGTAAATAAAGGCCGTTCGTGGTGATGGGGCTTCTCTAATTTCATGCTTATGCAGGCTGCTTTGTGGGAGATAAAAGGGTTTAAGCACAGTGCTGTGAGCCTGGTAGTTCAACTATGCATTCCAGAGAGATTGACAATAGGCTTGAAAGAATGTCTGTAAAAGAAACAGTTTAGCACTGTTTTTGCACTATGTGGGGTAAATATTTGAATGGGGAAAGGCAGACTTGAGTTGTAGGATGTTCCTCCCCTCCCCCTTGAAAAGTGGTGGATAGCCTTTGGGGAAAGTTAGTGAAAGGGGTTTGGGCCACCTATCTTTTTGGTGAGGCTGTGTTTCTTTAGCTTCTCGAATGTTTGCCTGTGTTGTCGTGACTTTGGTGAAGGAGCGCGGGGTCGGAAGTAGTAAAGCCTCCACCCAGATAACTGCAAGGACATAGTGCAGTTGCTCCGTGGTGGTGCAGCTTGGTGTGTTGTGTGTTCTGATTCCTGACTAGTTTGCTTCAGTTCTGGGTGTGGCGGATCGCCATGACTTTAGGCACATTTGTGCTGCTGGGGATGATGCTACTGGGGGGTTGGTTTGCACTTCCTAGGTGATTATCTCTTGTAGGGTGCTGCTAGAAATAAAGGTTACTCACCTATAACAAGAGTTCTAGGAGTGGTATATATTGTTCATCCACACTTACTGGCAGGTTCCCTGCCGCTTTAAATCTTGCTGGAAGGTCTTCAAGCTGGCTCCTCCCACCCATCCGGGTGGTAAAAACTCAACACTGCTTATGGCCTTAGATCTAGCCGCTGGAAGCCAGGTTGCTTTTGAAGCTGGGGAGGTTGGGTGGGTTGTGTGGATGAACATATCACTCCTAGAACTCCTGTTACAGGTGAGTAACCTGTATTTCTATGGACGTGGATATGTTGTTCAATCTACACTTGCCGGCAGACTCCTAGCAGTTCTCCAGGAGAGGGAGGCAAGGCGCGCACCCACTACTGGGGAAATAAAGAATGGAGAACCGAGGTCCCAAAACCAGCATCCCGGCATGACTCAAGGTCGATGTGGTAGTGGGTAATGAAGGTGTGTGCCGACTTCCAGGTAGCAGCCCTGCAGATTTCCTGGACAGGGATGTCCCTCAAAGCAGCGGTATGGTGGGTAGAATGAGCTCTTATCCCTTTGGGAGGCTCCATGCCTGCCAACCTATAGCGGAGATCTATGCAGGAGGTGACCCATCTGCCTATTGTCTGCTTGGCTGCAAGTCTGCCAGGTGCAGCTTCAGCGTAGGTGACAAACAGCTGGTGAACCTCTCCCTGAACTTCAGCAGTCCGCTCCTTATAATAAGAAAGCACTCTTCTAGGGTCCAGAGTATGGAGCCTAAATTCAGCCTCCGAGGTGAGACTGGGGTAGAACACTGGCAGAGTCAACACCTGGTTAAGGTGAAACTCCAACACCACCTTCGGTAGAAATTTCGGGTGGGGCGCAGGACAACCTTGTCCCTGTGGAAGACCAGATAAGGAGACTATGGAAAGTGCCTGGAGTGCTCCCATCCTTCTGGCTGACATGATAGCCACCAAGAAGACGGTCTTCCACAACAGGTGAGAGATGTCACACCTGTGCATTGGTTCGAATGGCTTGCCCATGAGCTTAGCCAACACCAGCAGGAGATCCCATGGAGGTGGAGGTTCTCGCACCAGAGGGAATATATGAACAAGGCCTTTGAAAAAAGTGCTCAAGCCACCTTCTCCTGTACCGACTGTAATCCCCCAGCCAGCGTTGGGTAGCAGAGATGGCTGCTGGTGCACCTTTAGGTGAGATTGTGGGAAGCCCTAGCTGAGAAAGGGACTACATGTAGTCCAAAATGCTAGCCAAAGAACAGGAGGAAGGGTCCAACCCCTTATCCTGACATCAAATGAAGAATCTCTTCCATTTGAAGGCATAGCATTTTCTGGTCAACTCCTTACGGGATGCCTCAACATTGAGGACCTAGTCGGAAAGACCCAAGGCCTGGAATTCTAGTCGCTCAGGAACCAGGCCATCAAGTGCAGGGATTGAAGGTCCAGGTGGAGTACCTTCCCCTTGTTGACAGATCAGGTCCGGGCAGGCTGGAAGCCGCCTCAGGAGCCTGGATCCGAGGCTGAGGAGATCTGGATACCAGAACTGGCGGGGCCAGTCTGGGGCTATCAGAATCACCTGCGCCTCGTCCCTCTTCGCCTTGAGAAGCGCCTTGTGGATCAAAGGAAATGGAGGAAGGCGTAGAAGGGCCGGGGTCCACGGCCTCGAGAAGGCATCCCCTGCAGCAAGCCCGCTGAGGCGGGCATAGAAACAGCCTCAACCGCACTCCCTGGAGGCAAACAGGTCCACCTGAGGTGCCCCAGTGGGAGAACAGATCTTGTATTACCTCAGGCAGGAGAGACCACTCGTGAGATGCAGCACCTATCCGGCTAATGGCATCGGCCAGAGTGTTGGAGGCTCCTGCCACATGGATGGCTAGGAGATCCGCCTCCAGTCTACTCATGAGCGACCAAGTTCGGAGAGCCTCCTTGCACAGAAGCAAGGAGTGCGTCCCGCCCTGACTGTTTAGGCAGTACATGGTCATGGTGTTGTCCATCTGGACCTGGACCACTTGACCCCGTACAAATGGAGCAAAGGCGGTGAGGGCTAGTCGGACCGCTCTAAGCTCCAGCAGGTTGATGTGGCAGAGACTCCTGAGGGGAGCAGAGGCCATGCGCTCTGAGCTCCCCCACATGGGCACCCCAACCCAGAGAGGAGTCGGTCGTCAGACTGACAGTCTGCTCTGGGCAGACAAACGGGATACCCTCCTGCAGACGAGCTGCAACAAGCCACCACTGGAGGCCGTTCCACAGAAACATAAACATAGAATTTGACGGCAGATAAGGACCGCTTGGCCCACCCAGTCTGCCCATTTCCCTACCTACTGGATAAGCTGCAGATCCTAGTTAACCAGCAGCCTACTTCTTCCTACCCCCACCCCCTAGAATGGCCTTATGACTGTCCCATGCATGCTTGAATTCCACCACTGATTTCAACTCCACAACCTCCTCCTCCGGAAGGCCGTTCCATGCATCCACAACCCTCTGTGAAAAAATACTTCCTTAAATTACCTCTGAGCTGCCCCCTCTCTATCTTCAAATTGTGCCCTCTTGATCTTGCACACCTTTTTGAAAGATGCTACCCTCTTGGACTTTGTTGATTCCCTTGAGGTACTTGAACATTTCTATCATGTCCCCCCTCTCCCTCCTTTCCTCGAGGCTATACATATCAAGCTCCTTTCGTCTCTCTTCATACGTCTTCTGGTGCAGACCCTGCACCATTTTAGTTGCCCTCCTCTGGACAGCTTCCATCCTGTCTATGTCTTTGCGAAGATTGGGTCTCCAGAACTGCACACAGTACTCCAGATGGGGTCTCACCAGCTGTCTGTACAGAGGGATAATAACTTCCTGTTTTCTACTGGTGATGCCTCTCCCTATGCATCCCAGTATCCCCCCAGCCCTTGCTGCCCTCACATTGCTTGCCCACCTTTAGGTCATCTGATATGACTACCCCCAGGTCCCTTTCCTTTTTTTGTTGTTAGTATCTCACCCCCCATTGTGTACTGTTGCCCTGGGTTTTTGTTTCCCAGGTGCATTACCTTGCACTTCTTAGCACTGAATCTAAGCCACATCTCCTGGGTCACTGTCACTGACTAGTCCAGAGGACCGGAGCGCTGTGACCATTGGCGGGCCAGCCCCCACTGCAGGGGACGCATGTGCCAGCGGGCCCAGTGGACCACACTGGTGCAGGTCGCCATAAGGCCCAGGAGGCACAGGAAGTCCCGGGCAGGGTGCAATTGCCCAACCAGAAATAACTGGGCAAAGGAGGAAAGGACCTCTGCCCTGTCTGCCAGGAGCTGTGCTCTGGCTTGAAGAGAGTCGAGCTCTGCCCCGATGAACTGAATCACCTGCGATGGCACGAGTTCCAATTTGGCCTCGTTGAGGCCAATCTCAGAGCAGACCTGGAGGGCCCGATCTCTGGACTGCTCCACCTCCAACTTGGAGGGGGCTGCAATCATCCAGTCATCCAGGTAAGGGTACACTGACCCTTCGGTGCTGCAGGAATGCTGTCACCACTGACATGCATTTAGTGAAGACCCTGGCAGCTGAAGAGAGAGGCTGAAGGGCATGGCCCGGAACTCGTACAGGTATCCCTCTGCCCTGAAGGGGAGGGAATTGCTGGTGAGACGGGACGGACTGGGACGTGAAAGAACGCGTCCTGGAGGTCCAAAGAACAGAACCACATGCCTCGTTCCAAGGATGGGATGATCTGAGCTAGAGTGACCATCCTGAAGGTACAAGACCTTAGGAACTTGTTCAGGTCGTGTAAGTCTAGAATGGGAGGCCAGCCCCCCATCCGTTTTGAGACCAGGAAGTACCTGGACACAAACCCCGGGTCTGGAGGAGGATCCGCCATCTACCTGATCACCTCCTTCTGGAGGAGCAGAGCAATGTTGGCTCGATGAGCAGACAGAGAGGCTGCGGAACCCGCAGCCCCCTGTGGGGATATGGTTCGATAGGGTGGGGACTGCTCGAATTCCAGAGGTAGACCCCTGCCTACCACTAAGTGGCGGAGCCATCCCCCCATGGGGGAACCCGGGGAGGGTGATGTGGTTTGGGGCGACACCCCTCAACCAGTCACTGGGCAGGCTTGGAGGAAGGGCCGGCCGAGGAGCCGCCTGGACCTTTCCCTCCTGGCTTCCTGCTAGAGGAAGCAGCAGGCTTGGCTTTGGGGTGCCAAGTGCGAGCCTGCTGGCCCTGATGCTGGTATTGCTGGGCCGGACGTGCCGCAGGGGCTGAAGGACGAAAGGGCTTATGCTGCTGCTGGCAGCCTTTGTCCTCCTGGGCAGATGTGACATAGTCCAAGGTGGCGGACTTCTCGATTCTCTGCAGATGACCCTCCACCCTGGGACCGAACGAGCTGGTACCCAGGAAGGGAACGTCTGCCAGCTTGTGCTGGGTATCTGCGGTAAAGGTGGAGATCCACAGCCAAGCTCTGTGGCACGTGGCCACTGCGGTCGCTACTGACCGGGCATACGAGTCAGCGATGTCCAAGGAAGTTGGGAACTGCTGTTTGGCCACCGCCCTTCCCTGATCAAGCACCTGCTTGACCGTCGTTTGCAGGTCAGCTGGAAGATTAGGAATCACCTCATCCAGAGTGCCCAAAAGGGCGTGTGAAAAGTGTGCCATCAGGATGGCTGAGCTAGCCTGATGAAGGTCTAGGAAGGAAGCAGCATAGACTTTCCGCCCGGAGTAGTCCAATTTCTTGGACTCCTTATCGGGTGGCTTGTCCACATCCTGAGCATTCCCAGAACGCTGGAAAACGCCATTGGTCACTAACCCCTCCGCAGAGGGGTGCTCTGAGAAACTGGAGAGTGAACCGGTAGGGACAGCATACTCCCGAGCCACCCTGGCCGAAGGTGCTTTACAAGAAGCTGGCCGCTGCCATAGCTCCAGGGCTGGGCCAACAATGGCTTTGGCCAACAGGAAGGCCTCTGTAGCAGAACCCCCTCGGCCCAGTATCTCCGTGAGGGGATACTTGGCCCGTTTTGAAATGGGTTCAGGCTTCATCCCAGTGGACTCTGAGATGAGTCTAAGCATTCCAAGGAATGAGGACGGGCTCTCGTCCACCAACTGACCCCCAGTGGACTCCAAGTCAAGTGGCCTGGAGAACAAGGAGTCATCAGACTCAGGAGTCTGCAAACAGCTGCCAAGCGCCTAAGCCACCCCACCCTCCACCTGCCAAGGTGGATCGAGAGGGTGACCGACAACCTATGGGGCAAACCCTGACCCGACAGAGAATCCTTGGTCGGGGCCCCAGTTCTCGGTTGTGGAGGCGAAGGTTCCACCACAATGGGTGGCGCAGCCAGTTTCAGCCGAACAACCGGTGCCGGCTTCAGCTCCTCTGCTACTATGAAGGGTTGTTTCGGACACTCCGGTGACAGCCATTTAATGGCCGGAGAAGGCGATTGAGTCTGCTGATTCCCAGACAATAAGAGCTGCTGCCACATTAAATCCTCGTAGCGCCGACGTAACTTGCGCCACAGACCATCCTCCAAACAGGACGACTAGGATGAGCGGCACCGCCGCTTGGCGCTTTCCGTGGTGCCGAAACAGAGACCGCCGATGTCGGCAGGATCGGCTGGACCTAGAAGAGGTCGGAGACAGAGACCTTTGGGGATTCAGAGGGTGGGTCTGAGAAGGGGTGGGGGAAACCGCTCCTCCCTCGGTTCAGGGACCTTACCAGGGACTCCGGCACAGGAGGCACAGCAAAGTCCTCGGTTTCCACTGGGGAAACCAGTGAAGGGTTGTCTACTTCTCCAGTCGACAAACCGTCAGACGGGTCGAGAAAACTCTGAGTCGACTGTTGTCTCGGCCGGCTGACCTGACTGGGACACCATGAAGCCAGCAGCCTTAGCCACAACCTCGACTGAAGTAGAGTGACGACTATCTGGGGAAGGGGACCTCTCCCGCTCCTATGTCGACAGTGGGACTTACATTTGGAGTCCTTTTTGGACAGAGAGTAATGTCCCGAGGGCCCTTCTCCCTTGGTGGAGAGGGACTGGCAAAGCTCCTTAAAAGAAGCTGTGTAGGAGGATCCCAAAGGAAGCGGAATAAATGCTGCGACCGAGGATGATGATGAAGTGGCCTGGGTCGCCTCCTCAGAGGGCGATCATCAGCTCCAACTGTTCAGCCGAGCCCGCAGCTGCGGACACCGCCCAACGGGCCTCCTTTGACTTAATGTTTCTCGGGTCGCCCCAACAGCAATCGGGCAGCGTGGTCCTCCAAGATCAAAGCCGAAAAGGATCTGCATAACTCACAAGCCTGTGAGTCATGGCAGAGTCCAAGGCAATAAACACACGTGGAGTGTGGTTCGGTCCGGGACATCTGCCCACAGGGGCACCGACGAAATCCGGGAGTCGATTTGTCCATCACAGCCGCGAGGGAAAAGGAAGACCACAGTCTTTTAAACTTAAGAATGAGTTTCAGTTTGACCGAAGAGTGTGGATCCAGGCTTAAAATGCAGAGCGCCAAGGAGGGAATCCGAGCTTCCAAGTGGTAAGGAAGATCTGGCATCATGGGGCGGAGCAGAGAGTTTTACCACCTGGGTGGGTGGGAGGAGCCAGCTTGAAGACCTTCCGGCAAGATTTAAAGCGGCAAGGAACCTGCCAGTAAGTGTAGATTGAACATATCCACGTCCCTAGAAATTGTGGTATCAGGTCGGGAGCCGCCATTCCTCGCCCTTTGTGGACACTACTATTTAACTAGGCTGTAAAAAGGGTTACAAGGCGTAGTAGTGTTAAGGTTAATCTGAAAAATAGTTTAAGGATGCATCTTTTACATTTCCTCTTTTCTCAGCACAGAAAATACAGGTTACTCACCTGTAACAGGAGTTCTAGGAATGGTATATGTTGTTCATCCACACTCATTGGCAGGTATCCTTGCCGCTTTAAATCTTGCCGGAAGGTCTTCAAGCTTGCTCCTCCCACCCGCCCGGGGTCCACTGCCTCGAGAAGGCATCCCCCTGCAGCGAGCCCTGCTGAGGCGGGCATGGAACAGACTCAACCGGCGTTCTCCCTGGAGGCAAACAGGTCCACCTGAGGTGTGCCCCAATGGGAGAACAGATGCTGTACTACCTCCGGCAGGAGAGACCACTCGTGGGATGCAGCCCCTATCCGGCTCAGGGCATCGGCCAGGGTGTTGGAGGCTCCTGCCACGTGAATGGCTAGGAGATCCGCCTCCAGGCTGCGCACGAGTGACCAAATGCGGAGAGCTTCCTTGCATAGAAGCATGGAGCGCGTCCCGCCCTGGCGGTTTAGATAGTACATGGTCGTGGTATTGTCCGTCTGGACTCTGACCACTTGACCCCGGAGGAACGGAGCAAAGGCGGTGAGAGCTAGGCGGACCGCTCGGAGCTCCAGCAGGTTGATGTGGCATCGGGACTCCCGCGGGGACCAGAGGCCATGAGCCCGGTGTTCCCAGATGGGCACCCCAACCCATCAGAGAGGCATCGGTCGATAGAGAGACCGTCGGCTCGGGTGAATGACAGGGATGCCCTCCTGCAAATGATCTGGAACGGTCCACCACTGGAGGCGTTCCACATCCCTGTGTCACCGCACAAGCTGGTCAAAGGATCGCAGCGTTGTGACCACTGGCTGGCCAGTCCCACTGAAGGGGACGCATGTTCCAGCAGCCCAACGGACCACGCTGGTGCAGGCCGCCATGAGACCCAGGAGGCGCAGGAAGTCCCGGGCAGGCGCAGTGCCCAACCAGAAATGATCGGGCAAGGAGGAAAGAACCTCGGCCCTGTCCGCCGGGAGCCGCTCTGGCTCGAAGAGGTCGAGCTGCGCCCGATGAATAGAATCACCTGCTTGGCTCGAGTTCCGACTTGGCCTCGTTGATAAGGAGGCCCAGTTGAGAGACAGACCTGGAGGGCCAGATCTCTGGACCACTCCGCCTCCTTCCTGGAGGAGCTGCTATCAGCCAGTCGTCCAGGTAAGGTACACCGGACCCCTCGGCGCCAGGAATGCTGTCACCACTGCCATGCATTTGGTGAAGACCCTGGGAGCTGGAGACAAGCCGAAGGGCATGGCTTGGAACTCGAAGGGATCCTTCCGCTCGGAAGCGAAGGAATCTCTGGTGAGACGGACGGATAGGGACGTGAAAAAACGCGTCCTGCAAGTCCAGAGAGCAGAACCACACGCCGCGTTCCAAGGATGGTATTATCTGAGCCAGAGTGACCATCCTGAAGGTTCGAGACCTTAGGAACTTGTTTAGGTCGTGTAGGTCGAGAATGGGGCGCCAGCCCCCCGTCCGTTTCGGAACCAGGAAGTACCTGGACACAAACCCTGGGTCTGAAGGAGGGTCCACCACCTCTCTTATCACCTCCTTCTGGAGGAGGAGGCGATAGTCGTCGACGAGCCAGCGAGTGAAGCTGGGGATCCCGAAGCCCCGAGGCGGCGGCTCTGAAGGGTGGTGCCTGCTCGAATTCCAGAGGCAGGCCTCTTCCCACCACCTCCAAGACCCACCTGTCCGTGGAAACAGCGGACCAGGCGGAACGGAAGTGCGGGCCGTCCCCAGGGGACCCAGGGAGAGTGGCGGGAATGGAGGACACCCCTCAGCCCGTCACTGGGCAGGCTTGGAGGAGGGACGGCCGAGGGACCTCCTGGGCCTTTCCTCCCTGCCTCCTGTTAGAGGAAGCGGCGGCTTGGGTTTGGGATGCTCAGCCGAGCCTGCTGGCCCTGGCGTTGCTGGGCAGGCGCGCCGGGGCACAGAAGGGCGAAAGGAGCTTAGGCTGTGGTTTGCGGCCTTTGTCCTTCTGAGCGGAAGAGACCGAGTCCAAGGTAGCATTGGACTTCTCGATCCTCTGCAGGTGACCTTCCACCCCAGGGCGAAGAGGTCAGGCCCTAAAGAGAACATCCGCCAACTTGTGCTGGGTATCCAGTAAAGGTGGATATCCTCAGCCAAGCCACGCCTGACAGCATAGCCACTGCGACGCCACCGATCTGGCACATGAGTCCCCTATATCCAAAGCAGTCTGGAGCTGCTGTTTGGCCACTGCCCTGCCCTGGTCCGCACCTGCTTAACCGTAGTCTGCAGATCGCGGGAAGATGAGGGTGACCTCATCCAGGGAGCCCAACAGGCATGAGAAAAATGTGCCATGAGGACGGCCGAACTGGCCTGGACGAAAACGAGAGAGGGCCTAGCGTGGACTTAAGCCGACATAGTCCAATTTCTTGGACTCCTTGTCAGGAGGTTTGTCCACATCCCTGGCGTTGCCCGGCGCGCCCGGCAGCTGTCGGTAACAACCTCAACAGAGGGTGTTCAACAGGACAAGGAACAGTGGGGACCGCATACTTCTGGCCATCCTGGCCGGCGCAGGGCAGGAAGCAGGCGCTGCCAAAGCTCCAGTGCGGACCCACTATGGCCTCGGCCACCGGAAAGGCCTCCGTCGAGATCCTCGGTCCAGAATCTCCGTGAGGGGATACCTGGCCCGTTGGAAGCGGGTTCGAGCTCCATCCGGTGGACTCCGAGATGAGCCGAAGCAGTCCTAGGAAGGACGACGGGCTATCGTCCATTGACTGACCTCCTGAAGACTCCAAGTCCAGTCGCTTGGAGAAAAGGAGGAATCATCTTGGACTCGGAAGAGTCCTCAGAAACTGCCTCTGGCCTGAGCCACCCTTCACCTGCCGAGGTCGGTCGGGAGTGAGGGTAACTGACAGCCGATGGGGTAGACCCTTAGCCGACCGAGAATCCTTCGTCGGAGCCCCAATTGGTGGCTGTGGAGGCGGAGGTTCCACCGGAATCGGTGGAGCAGCTGGTTTTGGCCGAACAACCGGCCTGGGTATAGGCTCCTCGGATAAGTCGAGGGGTTGTGTCGGCCGCTCCGGTGACAGCCACTTAATGGCCGGGGAAGGCGACGGGGTGGCTTACTCCCGGCCAGGAGGAGCTGTTGCAACGCAGATCCTCGTGCCGTCGGCGTAATTCATGCGGCCTCCCTCATGGAGAGGAGGGCGAGGACAGCGCCGCTTACATGATGCCGAGACGAGACCGCCTGTGACAGTGGGATCGGCTGGACCCCAAGAGTCCGAGACCGAGACCGAGAGTCCCGAATTTCCGAGGTCGGTGCGGGAGGTGTCGGCGGAACCGGCACTCCCGCCGGCTCGGATGGTCCATCCGAGGCTCCGGAACCGGAGGCACAGGCGAGCCACGGATCCTCAACTCCTCCCGGGGAACCGGGAGAGGAATCTCGGCTGCTAAAGGCGACAGCCCGTCAATGGGTCGAAAATCTGACTTCATCGGTGGAGTCTCGGTCAACTGACCTGGCAGGGGACACCCGTGGGGCCAGTGGCGGCAGACGAGTCGACGAAGCCGGCCGTCGGCGGCCGAGGAGAGGACCTTTCCCGCTCCCAAGGCGTCGGCGGAGGGACTTACCCTGTCCCTCTTTTTGGACCGAGAATAAGGTCCAGCAGGCATGAGCCCTTCTCCCTTAGTGGAGAGGGACAAAGCTCCTTAAAAGCCGTGTAGGAAGAACCCAGAGGCGGGATAAATGCAGCGGCCGAGGGAAAGACTCTGACGCGCCGCCTCCTCTTGAGGCGACCATCCACTCGAGCTGATCCGCCCGAGCCCGCGCCCGCGGACACACCAACCGGGCCTCCTTGGACTTCACGGAGAAGCAGCCTGGGGCGGCCCAGTTGCAATCGGGCAGCCCGGTCTTAGGGGCGTGGGCGAGAAGATGAGCACAGGTCGCAAGCCTGCGGGTCGTGCTCAAGGCCTAAGCAGTGACACACGTGGGTGTGGATCCGTCCGGACATCTTCTGCCGCATGGGCATCTCCGAAAATCCGAGTCGATTTGTCCATCGCGGCGCGAGGATAGAAGACTGAAGTCTTTTGCAAAATTTATTTTAAATCCATAAGCGGAGAAATAGGAACCAGTCTCAAGCGTGAGCGTTAAGGAGGAACCTGAGCTTCCAAGCGGTAAGGAAGATCTGGCGTCATGGGGCGGAGCCGAGAGTTATACTACCCGGGTGGGTGGGAGGAGCAAGCTTGAAGACCTTCCGGCAAGATTTAAAGCGGCAAGGATACCTGCCAATGAGTGTGGATGAACAACATATCCATGTCCCTAGAAATGAAAGGTATCAGGAATAAAATTGCTGTATTTGCACTTACTGTTTTCTGGCTGGGGTCTTGGTTAGAATGCCATGGGGAGGATAGTTTCCCCGGTTCCACTTCACCTGTGTGTAATTTACTTAAAGGGCTTTAAAGTGCCGACACAAACTGCCCAAAGAAACTGAAGCAAATGAGTTTTGTTACTACTTGTTCAAACATTTACAGTTAGGTGAAACAATGGTCCTAAGGCAAACAAACTTACCCCTCTCTCTGGTCTACTCTTCCCTGTCTAAATTCAGGACTCCTTTAGGAGCTTGCTGGCCTGTAGTCACTAAATTTATACAGCCTAAGGCAGGACCATTTGAATGAAGGTGGAGACCATTATTCGTCAAGTCTTGTGTTTTCTTGTGAAATACAAATTAGAAACTTTTTGTTTCTAGTGTTACGATATATAAATGTTATAACAATACTGTTAAATGAAAACTGAAGTAAAAACAATTTGTAACGTGTAAATAAAAGTTTGAAACTTTAGATGGGGTGGGCTCAGAGGCACATGGGTTTGTGAGCAAGTATATAAGACTTGCTATTGCAAGCTACTTCAGACAGGTGTTGGGTCTGGAGACAGACTCCAGCAGGGAGCTCTGAGCATTGCTCCCAGGAATTAAAGCAGAACGCCTGGGATGGCTAGCTCTTTCTGGCCATGGATTCCCAGTGATTTCTATGCTGAGGTTGCCATTTATGTTTTGTTAATGTTTCACCAGTTCGCTGTTTAAATATGTCTTGCTGACTTCCGGTGACGTCACGGACCCGATGCAAGGTTAATCTGTGAAGCTCCAGCCCAGGCAAGCCCGAATAAACCCCTAAAATCTAAGAAAAACAAAGTAAAAATGTCAAAAAATGCAGGAGGTCAATTGCAAAGCCTGAATAGAGGCAGAAACCGGCAGGAAATCAAAGCGAACAGCAATGATGCAGCTAGATTCAAGTCGGGCCCTTCCAGCAGAACGTCCTCACCGCAAGGCCAAAGAACTCCTGACTACGATACGGACGGGGAGAATGAACAGCTATCTCGTTCCAGATTTGAGCGACTGCTACATGAAATAACCGAATCTAGAAAGGAGAATAAGCAAGAATTTCGTGCAGTGCAGCTACAATTATCGACCTTCGAGACCAGAGTAAGCCAAATAGAGGAGAGACTCTCAGAAGCAGAAGACACAGCTATACATATGTCCGAGATAATTCAGACACTAACACAAGAAACCGAAAGCCTAAGAGCTAAGTGTCTAGACCTAGAAGGCCGCTCCCGAAGAGACAATTTAAGGCTATACGGCCTCCCGGAGAATGCTGAAGTAGCCCCTTTACCAGCGTTCCTGGAAATTCTTCTGAAGGACGTACTTGATTTGCCTCCCACCATGATTTTTCATATAGAAAGGGCCCATCGTGCGCTTTTAGCAAAACCTACTGATCCGGAGGCACACCCAAGATCCATTATTCTTAAATTGAATTCGTATTCAGTGAAAGAAGAAATACTTCGGCAAGCGTGGGCAAAAAAGGACATACGATATTTAACACATAGGCTCTACCTGGATCATGATTACCCAACCGAGGTTCAGGTGGAAAGCGCTAAATATGGGCCCATTCTCAGAGCCCTCAGAGAAAAATACATACGTTTTCATACCCCATATCCAGCGAGGCTGAGGGTTTTCTGGGAGGATGGAACGAAGATTTATGCATCGGCTGAGGAGGCGCTTGAAGCTCTTGGGAAGCGTAACATCGGAGTTAAGGAGAGGAAGAACCAAGATTCAAGAACCTGGGAACGTGGAAAACGACGTGCGGTTAACAGGAAGACGGGGGAATAAATAAGAAGACACACACAGAGCTGTTGTGTAGCATTCATAGGCTCCTCGAAAGAAAGCTTGCCCAACGAGAAACCACAACCTGAGATGAGTGAAGGGCGGCCACAATTCTCTACTAGGAGCATGGTTGTTCCTGAACTACTCGCTGTTTCGTCCATACAACTGCAATCCAAGATGAGTATAACATTTACCCCAGTTAAGATATAAAATTGGGGAATCGGAATACTAACTAGAACACAATGAACAAAACTGAACATTAAAGGAGAGCTTATATGACTATATAGTACTCTATACATTGGCTTATTCCCTTTTCCCCCCTTCCAGATGGACTGTAACCAACAAAACTAAAGGAGTTCTTTTTCATCTTTTATTGGATGTATGGAGAAGGGGGAGGGGGAAGTGAAAGTCTTAAGCAGTGCCCTTGGTACTTTGGGAGAAAAGTGTCTGAGGCAACTTAGTGCACTGGCTTCTGAGTGCCGGGAGCAATTAGTTGCGGACCACCCTGCACCCCTCTATCCTTCCCATACTCTCACCTTCCCCTTTTCCCTCCTTTTTTCCCCTCCCCCCAAAAAAAATCTAAGACCAACCAAAACGATAGGGGGAGGTAAAATTTAAAGGTTGAAGTGGTTGAAAAAGAGGGGTCACAACTTAGCAGTTAAGACCGGCCGCTCCTCTGCAAAACAGAATGGCCTAAAGTAGATCTCACATGGGCCTGCCGGGCATGGAGCAAACGAGGGTTGCAGGCTCTTTTAGGCACCTCGTATAGGAGCCCAACGACAGCGGGGCTCTGGGGGGTTCCTCCAGAAATGGAAGGGTAAATTACCCCCCCACTCTCTCCTAGTAAATAGGAGTGAATAGGGGCTAGTAACGATACATAGCCCCCAACCTTGGAAGAACTTAAGTTAAAAGTTATTGTTGAAATGTTTCAGAATTTTAGTAATGACTTGTTTGAGTTATATAATGCAGGGTGCTTAGGTTTAGTAGGCATGACAGAAACTTATAAGAAAATAGCAGTGCAGGGTAAGACATGGGGTAACCACCAGGGAGAAACCTGCAAAATATAAGTAGAACAAAACCTTATTTAAATGGATGATATGAAGCTGAACTGGACAGTGTGCACTTAATGTACACGGTGTCAAACCCCATTAAGAGAGCAAAGATACTGCAATTAATGAAAAGGCAAGGAGTAAATATATTAATGCTGCAGGAGACCCACCTTACCAATGCAGAGCATAAAAAACGAGAAATTTGGTTTCTCCCATGTGGTGGCCTCATCATACAAGGAAGGTAGGCGAAGGGGAACAGCAGTGTTAATAAGAAAAGGTACCCCTTTTGAAATTACAGACAGAGTAATTGACAAGGAGGGAAGGTACGTGTTAGTTAAGGGTTCACTTGAGGGCCAACAGCTTACGCCAGCCTCAGTGTATATGCCACCAGCATCGGAATTTGCAATATACCGAGGATTCTTAATCAAGCTGGCGGGTTGGGCAGAGGGTAGGCTGCTATGTGGGGGGGACTTTAATCTTGATTTAACTGGGGCAAACGGTGGATCCATACAAAGCAGAGCAAGCAAAGTGGGTAGGAAAGTGCAAAAGTTGATGCAGGAGTTGGGCTTTGAAGACCCCTGGAGGCACCTTCTGGGGCAGGGACGAAGGCATACCTTCTACTCCCAGGCACACGATATATACTCCTGCTTAGATTACTTGATAACACAGAAAGAGCAACTGAGTAGTATCCTTCAAATCTGGCAGGGAGACTTTGTACTTTCAGATCATACACCCATTTTTTGTAAGGTACAATCACAAACCCCCAAAAAAAGAACGTTCTGGAGGCTCAATGTGTCGCTAATTAGGGACAAGGAGACGCAAGAAATGATAAACACAATAACCCAGGCACTCCAAGATGATAACCAGGGAGTAACAGATGCAATTTTATGGGACACAATAAAAGCGATAGTGAGGGGGAAGGTTATTGCGATCTCTTCGCATAAAAAGAAGCAAAGAGAGGAGAGGAGGATTAATCTAGAAAACAAAATAAAAATAACGGAGGAGGAACAGAAGATAAGGCAAAGTAAAAAACTAAGGAACTAAACATGCTCAAGAAGCAGCTCAATAATATATTAGATTATGCGGTAAGCAGAAACTGGTATATCTACGACACAGATATTATAATGAGGTCCCAGTTCATAAGAATGGTAGCAGGTCAGTTAAGAGCCCGTAAGGCAAAATCCACGATTGTAAAGTTGTACACCGATTCAAAAACTCTTAGTACCACGACCCAAGACATTTCTGAGGCCTTCCATCAATACTACTCAGAACTGTATACAGAAAAATTAGCCCACTAAAGGAGAAACTGGGAAATTTCTAGCAGCCCTTAAACTCCCAACCCTAACACGAGAACAAGGGAAAGCCTAATGACCCCAATCTTTCCGATGAAATTAAAACAACGATAGGGGCTCTAAAAACAGGCAAATGCCCGGGAACCGATGGGCTCCCAGGAGAGTTTTACAAAACTTTCTCCAAAACGCTAACTCCTCTACTTACAAGGGTATTCGACACAGTAGTTTCCCCGAAAGGGGGAGACCCCTCCATCCTGGGACGAGGCAATAATTTTGGTTATCCAAAAAGAGGGTAAAGACCCTACACAATGTTCCTCATACCGCCCCATATCCATTTTAAACACGGACTATAAGATCTTGGCCACGATACTGTCCAAAAGACTAGCTAAATATGCCTCAACCTTAATAGATATGGATCAATGTGGCTTTATCCCGGGACGCCAAGCCCAGGATAATGTGAGACGCACAGTCTACATTATGGAGCGGATTACAGAACAACATATTCCAGCAATTTTACTAAGTCTCGACGCAGAGAAAGCGTTAAACAAAGTGTCATGGGGATACTAAAAAGTACTACTTGAGTATAACTTTCCGCCCACTGGTAGATATTATCTTTAAATTTTACAGAAACCCACTGGGTACATAAGAGTGAATGCCACATTTCAAAAAATTCCAATTACAAAGAGGAACTAGGCAGGGGTGCCCCCTTTCCCCCCTCCTTTTGCTTATTACATAGAGCCACTGGCCCAAAGCCTGAGGCAGGCCCCTGACTTACAGGGTGTTCAGATGGGGGGAAAGGACCAAAAACTGGCCCTTTTCGCAGATGACATCCTGGTCTATATCACTAATCCAGATATGTCATTGGGAGTTCTATTTAAATTAATTAAGCATTTTGCTAATTTGTCGGGATTCACCCTCAATGTAAACAAATCAGAAGCCTTAGCTCTTAATTATGTCCCGACTGTCGCAAAAAAAGAAATTCCCAATTAAATGGGATAAACAAACTAAGATATCTAGGGATCAAAATACCCAAGAACTTAAGGGAGTTGGCGGTTCACAACTATGATCCATTAGTTCAAAACATAAAGCATGATTTAAGAAGGTGGTCCATGTTCCCCGCAACACTTTATGTAAGGAATCTAGCCCTAAAAATTAATATACTCCCAAGATTCCTATACTTATTTCAGTGTGTCCCCTGTACTGTTACTTCTAAGGAACTTTTATCCTGGCAAAAATTAATAAACAGCTGCCTATGGAATTATAAAAGGCCAAGAGTGGGCTTCCTCAAACTTACTCTCCCAAAAAAATCGAGGAGGGCTAGCCCTTCCCTCTCTTCGGGAATATTGGGTAGCCTCGTAAATGCTGTTAGCAATACTATGGGGAAACAAAACTTATCAAGCAAGGTGGAAGTCAATTGATTTGGAGAGAGACGTGCCGGACCCTCTCCCATCTTGCCTCTTTTCCCCGCAACATCTTAGAGCAATGGCACAGAGGGTTCCTTCTGCAACAGCGAGCATTCTTAGAGCCTGGCAGATAGGCATAAAACAAAGCATGTCAGCATTATTGCTGGAAGTATAAATGGTTCATAACGAATCAAGCATTTAATAACCAATGGTTTAAAAAGCAAATTAAAAAAGGATTAGAAGCCCCATGGCAACTCCAGAGAGAGGCGAACATTTTGTCCTTTGAGGAGGCCCAGAGCACATTTGGGTGGACAGAAAAGGACAGATTATTTTATTACCAGGCAAGGGACTACATTACAAAGCATTATAAGCAACAAGAAATACAGGTTACTCACCTGTAACAGGAGTTCTAGGAATGGTATATGTTGTTCATCCACACTCATTGGCAGTATCCTTGCCGCTTTAAATCTTGCCGGAAGGTCTTCAAGCTTGCTCCTCCCACCCACCCGGGTGGTATAACTCTCGGCTCCGCCCCATGGCCTTAGATCTGGCCCGCTGGAAGCTCAGGTTGTCGCGTCCAGGGGGAGGTCGGGTGGGTGTGTGGATGAACAACATAGCCATTCCTAGAACTCCTGTTACAGGTGAGTACACCTATTTCTAGGGACATGGATATGTTGTTCATCCACTCATTGGCAGACTCTAGCAGTTCTCCGGGAGGAGGGAGGCAAGCAGCACACCCCATATACTTACTTGGGAAAGAGGACTGGAGGGACCAGGCCCCAAAACCAGCATCCCGGCGTGACTCAAGGTCGATGTGGTAGTGGGTAATGAAGGTGTTTGCTGACTTCCAGGTAGCAGCCCTGCAGATTTCCTGGATAGGGCGTCCCTGGAAGCAGCCACCGTTGCAGCAGTATGGCGGGTAGAATGAGCTCTTATCCCTCTGGGAGGCTCCATGCCGCTAACTTATAGCAGAGATCTATGCAGGAGGTTACCCACCTGCTTATCGTCCGCTTGGCTGCAGGTCTGCCAGATCGCGGCTTCAGCGTGGGTGACAAACAGCTGGCGAACCTCTCCCAATTTCAACCGTCGCGCTCCTTATAATAAGCGGCGCCCTTCTAGGATCAGAGTATGGAGCCTATATTCGACCTCGGTGTGATTGGGGTAGAACACCGGCAGAGTCAACACCTGGTTGGGTGAAACTCCGACACCACCTTCGGAAGGAATTTCGGTGGGGCGCAGGACAACCTGTCCCTGTGGAAGACCAGGTAAGGAGACTCGATGGAAAGCGCCTGGAGCTCTCCCATCCTTCTGGCTGGCGTGATAGCCACCAAGAAGGCGGTCTTCCACGACAGGTGAGAGAGAGCACACCTGTCATAGGTTCAATGGCTTGCCCATGAGCTTTGCCAGTACCAGCAGTAGATCCCACGGAGGTGGGGTTCCCGCACTGGAGGAAATGTGATCAAGGCCTTTGAAAAAGCGCCAGACCACCTTCCTCCTCACGCCACAGGACTGCTTCCGGCCCAGCGCCGGTAAGCAGAGATAGCTGCCAGGTGCACCCTTAGGTCGTCGACCTAAGCCCTTGACTAGAAAGGGACCATAAATAGTCCAAGATGCTTGCCAAGGAACAGGAGGAAGGGTCCAAGCCTTGCCCTGACACCAAATGGAAAACCTTTTTCCATTTGAAGGCATAACATTTTTCTGATGCGACTCACTGGAGACGCCTCAACTACATTGAGGACCTCGTCGGAAAGACCCAAAGCCTGGAACTCTAGCGGCTCCAGGAACCAGGCGTGCAGGGTGCAGGGATTGAAGGTCCGGATGGAACACCTTCCTGATTGACTGAGAGGAGCAGGTCCGGCGAGCTGGAAGCGTCATGAGTCCTGGAGCTGAGACTGAGGAGATCTGGGTACCAGAACTGCCAGGCCAGTCTGGGGCTATCAAAGATCACCTGCGCCTTGTCCTCCTCGCCTGAGAAGCACCTTGTGGATCAAGGAAATGGGGAAAGGCGTAAAAGAGCCTGGGTCCATTGCCTCGAGAGGCATCCCCTGCAGCAAGCCCTGCTGAGGCGGGCATGGAACAGACTCAGCCGGCGTTCTCCGTGGAGGCAAACAGGTCCACCTGAGGTGTGCCCCAAAGGGAGAACAGATGCTGTACTACCTCCGGCAGGAGAGACCACTCGTGGGATGCAGCCCCTATCCGGCTCAGGGCATCGGCCAGGGTGTTGGAGGCTCCTGCCACGTGAATGGCTAGGAGATCCGCCTCCAGGCTGCGCCACAGTGACCAAATGCGGAGGCTTCCTTGCATAGAAGCATGGGCGCGTCCCGCCCTGGCGGTTTAGATAGTACATGGTCGTGGTATTGTCCGTCTGGACTCGGACCACTTGACCCCGGAGGAGCAGACAAAGGCGGTGAGAGCTAGGCGGACCGCTCGGAGCTCAACAGGTTGATGTGGCATCGGGACTCCATGGGACCAGAGGCCATGAGCCGGTGTTCCCCAGATGGGCACCCCAACCCATCAGAGAGGCATCGGTCGACAGAGAGCCGTCGGCTCGGGGCGGACGAGCAGGATGCCCTCCTGCAATTGATCTGGAACGGTCCACCACTGAGAGCATTCCACATCCCCTGTGTCACCGACTGAGCTGGTCAAGGGATCTGGCGTTGTGACCACTGGCTGGCCAGTCCCCACTGAAGGGACGCATGTTCCAGCAGGCCCAACGGACCACGCTGGTACAGGCCGCCATGAGACCCAGGAGGCGCAGGAAGTCCCGGCAGGGCGCAATGCCCAACCAGAAATGATCGGGCAAAGGAGGAAAGAACCTCGGCCCTGTCCGGGAGCAGCTCTGCTCGAAGAGAGTCGAGCTGCGCCCGATGAATAAAATCACCTGCCTCGGCTCGAGTTCCGACTTGGCCTCGTTGACAAGGAGGCCCAGTTGAGAGCAGACCTGGAGGCCAGATCTCTGGACCACTCCGCCTCCTTCCTGGAGGAGCTGCTATCAGCCAGTCGTCCAGGTGAGGTCACCCGGACCCCTCGGCGCCGACAGGGAATGCTGTCACCACTGCCATGCATTTGGTGAAGACCCTGGGAGCTGGAGACAAGCCGAAGGGCATGGCTTGGAACTCGAAGAGATCCTTCCGCTCGAAGCGAAGGAATCTCTGGTGAGGCGGACGGATAGGGACGTGGAAAAAGCGTCCTGCAAGTCCAGAGAGCAGAACCACACGCCGCGTTCAAGGATGGTATTATCTGAGCCAGAGTGACCATCCTGAAGGTTCGAGACCTTAGGAACTTGTTTAGGTCGGTGGGTGGGGAATGGGCGCCAGCCCCGTCCGTTCGGAACCAGGAAGTACCTGGACACAAACCCTGGGTCTGAAGGAGGGTCCACCACCTCTTACCACCTCCTTCTGGAGGAGGAGGTGATGTCGGCTCGACGAGCCGCCAGTGAGGCTGGGATCCCAGCCCCGAGGGCACGGCTCTGAAGGGTGGTGCCTGCTCGAATTCCAGGCAGGCCTCTTCCACCTCAAGACCCACCTGTCGTGGTAACAGCGGACCAGGCGGAACGGAAGTGCGGGAGCCGTCCCCCAGGGGGACCCAGGGTAAGGTGACGGGGATGGGGCGACACCCCTCAGCCCGTCACTGGGCAGGCTTGGAGGAGGGACCGGCCGAGGGACCTCCTGGGCCCTTTCCTCCCCTGCCTCCTGTTAGAGGAAGCCGGCTTGGGTTTGGGATGCCAAGGCCGAGCCTGCTAGCCTGCTTGATAGCACTGGGCCGGGCGCGCCCGGGGCACAGAAGGACGAAAGGGCTTAGGCTGTGGTTGCCTTTGTCCTTCTGAGCGGAAGACCGAGGTCCAAGGTGGCATTGGACTTCTCGATCCTCTGCAGGTGACCTTCCACCCCAGGGCCGAAGAGTCAGTCCCAAAAGGAACATCCACCAACTTGTGCTGGGTATCCGGTAAAGGTGGATATCCTCAGCCAAGCCCCGACGCACATAGCCACTGCGGCCGCCACCGATCTGGCACATGAGTCCCTACATCCAAAGCAGTCTGGAGCTGCTGTTTGGCCACTGCCCTGCCCTGGTCCTGCACCTGCTTAACCGTAGTCTGCAGATCGGCGGAAGATGAGGATGACCTCATCCAGGGAGCCCAACAGGGCATGAGAAAATGCCATGAGGACGGCCGAACTGGCCTGGCGAAGAGCAGAGGGAGCATAGCGTAGACTTTTCGCCCGACAAGTCCAATTTCTTGGACTCCTTGTCAGGAGGTTTGTCCACATCCCTGGCGTTGCGGCGCGCGGGCGCTGTCGGTAACCAACCCCTCAGCAGAGGGTGTTCAAAACGGACAAGGAACGGTAGGGACCGCATACTTCCTGGCCATCCTGGCCGGCGCAGGGCAGGAAGCAGGCGCCGCCAAAGTTCCAGTGCTGGACCCACTATGGCCTCGGCCACCGGAAAGGCCTCCGTGGAGATCCCTCGGTCCAGAATCTCCGTGAGGATACCCGGCCCGTTTGGAAGCAGGTTCGAGCTCCATCCCGGTAGACTCCGAGATGAGCCGAAGCAGTCCTAGGAAGGACGACGGGCTATCGTCCATTGGCTGACCTCCTGAAGACTCCAAGTCCAGTCGCTTGGAAGAAGGAGGAATCATCTTCGGACTCGAAGAGGTCCTCGAAAAGCTGCCTCTGGCCTGAGCCACCCTTCACCTGCCGAGGTCGGTCGGGAGTGAGGGTAACTGACAGCCGATGGGGTAAACCCATGCCGACCGAGAATCCTTGGTCGGAGCCCCAGTGGTGGCTGTGAGGCGGAGGTTCCACCGCAATCGGTGGAGCAGCTGGTTTTGGCCGAACAACCGGCCTGGGTATAGGCTCCTCGGGCAAGTCGGGGTTGTGTCGCCGTTCGGTGACAGCCACTTAATGGCGGGGAAGGCGCGGAGTCGCTTATCCCGGCCAGGAGGAGCTGTTGCAACATAAGGAATCCTCGCCCGTCCGGCGTAATGCAGCAGAAGCCTCCCTCATCCGAGGGAGGAGGGGCGGGCAGCGGCGGCGCCTACAGTGAGTGCCGAGACCGGAGACCGCCTATGCGGTGGGAGCAGCTGGACCCACTTAGAGGTCAGACCCGAGACCCGAGAGTCCCGGAATTACGGGGTGGTGCAGGGAGGTGTCGGCCGGAACCGACACTCCTTCGGCTCGGAAGGTCCATCCGAGGGCTCCGGAACCGAGGCACAGGCGGCCCAGGGATCTCAACTCCTCCGGGGAACGGGAGAGGAATCTCGGCTGCTAAAGGCGACAGCCCGTCCAATGGGTCGAGAAAAATCTCGACTTCATCAGTGGGAGTCTCGGTCAACTGACCTGGACGGGACACCGGGAGGCCAGTGGCAAGCCGAGCGGTCGATCAGCTGACGGACGACGGCCCGGGAGGGACCTTTCCGCCCCAAGAGCGCCGACGGAGGGACTTACCCTTGTCCCTCTTTTGGACCGAGAAAAGGTCCAGCAGGCACGAGCCCTTCTCCTTAGTGGAGAGGGACAGACAAAGCTCCTTAAAGGAAGCCGTGTAGGAAGAACCCAGAGGAGCGGGATAAATGCGCGCCGAGAAGATCTGACCCGCGCCGCCTCCTCTTCGGGGCGACCATCCGCTCGAGCTGATCCGCCGAACACCGCCAGGACACCGCCAACCGGCCTCCTTGGACTTCACCGGAGGGAACGCTCGGACGGCCCAGTTGCAATCGGGCAGCACGGTCTTCAGGACGAGGGGCCGAGAAAGATGAGCACAGGTCGCAAGCCTGCGGGTCGTGCTCAAGGCCTAAGCAGTAGACACACGTGGAGTGTGGATCCGTCCGAGACATCTTCTGCCCGCATGGGCATCTCCGAAATCCGGGAGTCGATTTATCCATCGCAGCCGCGAGGGATCGAAGACTGAAGTCTTTTTGCAAAATATTATTTTTAAATCCGCAAACGGAGAAATAGGAACCAGTCACAAACGCAGAGCGTTAAGGAGGGAACCTGAGCTTCCAAGCGGTAAGGAAGATCTGGCGTCATGGGGCGGAGCCGAGAGTTATACCACCCGGGTGGGTGGGAGGAGCAAGCTTGAAGACCTTCCGGCAAGATTTAAAGCGGCAAGGATACTGCCAATGAGTGTGGATGAACAACATATCCATGTCCCTAGAAAAGGAAGTCACAATATTTGAGGAAGTTGCCCCCTTGGTGCAAATATGGTCCTCTCAATGTGGTGAGAAGGCAATAATTATTTATAAATCATTAATAACCCGTG
This sequence comes from Neoceratodus forsteri, assembly GCA_016271365.2. Classification (NCBI taxonomy): domain Eukaryota; kingdom Metazoa; phylum Chordata; order Ceratodontiformes; family Ceratodontidae; genus Neoceratodus; species Neoceratodus forsteri. The sequence goes on along the minus strand of CM028138.1, from coordinate 274,655,251 downwards.
CCAGACATGTCATTGCTCCAATGCAGACAAAATGGGAGCAGGAGCTTAATCACCCAATAACAGATGGAGAATGGGAGGGGATCTGGAGGGCGACTTGGGAGACTACCTCCTCCCCAGTTTGGGTGGAGTTTGTTTGGAAGGCGAGGGTGAGATATTTCCTAGTGCCCTCCGCTACAGTGTTGGGAGGCCTGGGAGTTTCATCCCAGTGCTGGAGAAAATGCGGAGAGAATTGTGCCTCTCATAAGCATATATTCCTAGATTGTCCTGTACTGGAGGGTTTTTGGAGAAGTATAAAAACATATAAAAGGTATTTTAAATATACAAGACAGAACTGACCTCCCAAGTTTGATCCTGGGAATCCCGCCACTACAGGTAATAGACAACACAAAAATATCTATGGGCAATACTATTGTGCTACAAAACAACAAAAATGGTACCAAATAGACTCTCCCTACGATTGGGCGTGGAAGGCATTAATCCTTCAAATTCAACATAATGAGCAGATATCTATGGGTCTCCAGGATCGATCAGAGGTCTACACAGCAAGGTGGACAAGGTGGGAACTGTATCATGAAAAACTAGCTTAAAGCTCATTAGAAAAAAAAGGAAGGGATAGGCAATAATGTGTGTAGACTTTTAAAATTGTTATATTTTCTCCAAGAATTTAAGTGGTAACTTGAAAGGGCAGTAATAACCCCCTCTAATTGCTAAGAAACCTCAATAATAATAAGAGAAAAGTGTAACAGCCTGCAATAAGTTAACCCTGCACAAAGTTGTACTTGCTTCTGTTTATTTTCAAAGTCAAGTTGTAATCAAATGTAATTGCATGTTTTTTTTTTTTTTTTTAACAAGAACAGTTTGTAATGAACATCTGAAAAATTGAATACTATTGAAAAAATGGAAAAAGAGGAAATAATGTGATGTTCTAAAACTGAAATCAAATAAAAGTATAAAAAAAGAAATATGTCTTGCTAAAAAGAAAGAAGCTGAAGTAAAATAAAGTTGCTGAATTGTTTACCTGCCATTGTGTCACACTACCATGCAGTTTGTTCAGTCCACGAAGTCGCCCGCACCCTATGACAAGCACACACTAAGGACAGATGCATGCATCGCTTTTCACCAGGGGCAATGCAGACATCTTGTGTCGGTCACAGATATTGGGCTCATGCACAAAATGCACCTCTTAAACCCCCGCTTCCCATTCCATTCCGTGGCAAATTTAGACGACTAAGAAGGCAGCCAACAGTGAGGGGACAGGAAGAGTCAGAAAGTCAAAACAAATCACTAAAAAAAATTTTTTTAAATGAGCAGAATCCAAATTCACTAGCAGGAGCTGTAAAGAAGACTGTTCCCATACCACTCACTACTCGTCCCCCAATTGTGGGAACACCGTCTCAAAAATTGGGGACACTGTTTAAGAAGCTCAAAGCAGGTAAAATGTTCAAGTTTAAATAGATTTTTCACATGGACTATGGATTTTTGCTTCAAAATCTTAATGGATGTGGGATTAATCCTTTCAGTGTGAAACGGGACTTCTGTAATGTAAAATGAGGAACTGTTCTTTGTAATGTGACAGAGGTACACCGGTTCCTTTCAGCGGAAGAGACAAGTGAAAAAGGGGCAGAGCCAGAGGACCACATGGTTGGGTTTCAGAGTTGAACCTGAAGACTATTCTCCGGTGACTCAGCGTGCTTAAGTGTTAGACTGCTCAAGTGTGGATAGTGAACTGAATCTAGGTAATTACCAATAATGTTTAAACAGGTTATTTCAGTGCAAAACCTTTCTATACCTTGCAGGAAAGCCATAAGGTGGAAATGACCCCCATCCATCTTCTGGATGTTCTTGTAAAAGTCTCAGTAATCAAAAAACTTACACTGTAGAGCAACCCCCCCCCCCCCAAAAATAATTTTTCCTCAGAGTCTGTTTGCTGGCCCCTTCTGTCCCGACCCTCCCAGCCCTGTCACTCACCTTCCCTAAGTCTTACCATCACTATGTGAGGCCCCCCACAGATTAACCCCATGGTGGTGCCGGTCGGGGGTGTCCTACCCTCCTGAAGTACAATCCAGATGTCCGTAGGAAGCACCTGGTCTACCATGCAGGGCATGCAGAGGGTCAAGTCATCATCCTGGCTCAACTTTTTCCCCCTTTGACTTTTCTCCCAAAGGCCACCCATCATGCAGTGATTCACAGTAAGTGTGCGTGGAGGTATCCACCAGTGTATTAGCATTTGAGGTAGGACCCTCTCACTAGAGGCAATTCCACTGTGCTGCCACTCGCTCTTCACCATGTGGCAGTCTGGCTTCGGGATGCTGCATCCCCCCCCCCCCATCTACAGGGGGAGGAGTGCTGTGATTCAGTCCCCCCTCCCCCCAGTTGCCCCAGAGTGACCAACATTCATTATTGAACCCGGGTCATAGCTGTAGTGAGGTTGTGCTACTGCTGTACTGCCAGTCTTGCTTGTGTCTAGAAACTTAATAAATACCTGTAATTTCTCCCTTTTTGATGGTGAAGGGAATGACCAGATCGAAGGGTCGCAGTCCTGCAACATCGAGACCATTCACACCCAGAGGGCGGTCTGTAGCCTGGAAATGAAAATCAATAAGCCAACAGTTCAAACAGGTTCAGTTCTTTAATAGACAATGCAACCCCATGTATCCGTGGCACACCAAACCCAACACCACATAGAACGGACAAGACTTCGGACAACAGAATGGACCCCTTTCTTGATGACATGACTGACTATTTGGGGGGGGGGGGGGGGGGGGGAGATGGACTCCTCCACAATCATGATACAGGGCCAATAGAAATCTGGAGGTGGGAACTGCGCTACAGAGGTGTTTCTCACTCTACCAGTGTCCTCACCAGAGTGCCACCACAAGTTAGGGTTTTCAGTGTATGGTGTTCATTTTAGTCACTGTATACGAGTGCAGAAATCCAAAACTCATGTTTTACAGTTCCATCTTGAGCCTCAGTGTTCTAAACACCACAAGTTTCTTTCAGATGGAGGTCAAAGGAAAAATGATACTGACCACTATAGTTCCACGCTAGTCTGCCAGTTACTAAAGAATGGTGGCATAGTAGGCTGCTTGTACCAACCAGAGGCTGTGGCCAGGCTAGATAATGTGGCCATTATTTCTGCTTAGCTGCCCCCCCATAAAAAATAAAAAAAAACCAGTAAAAACTATGCATGCATTGGGGGGGTCAAATACATGACCAGTACAAAGCCTCAACCAATTTTAGCACAAGTTACAAATCTCTGGGGTGGGGAGGATGAAGACTTCTATTGGCCCTTTGGATGATCTCTGAGGGAAAGCAGCCAACATAACTGGAGGAGGTAGGAAAGACAATAATGACGGAACACTGAAGGATACAATGAGAAGCCCCCAACACCCAGCAGCACACCACGGTATTCCAAGCAGCGACTAGAGACGCAGAGGCGGGAGATGACTAGGATGAGGATGACTGACAAGAGTGAAAAAACCCAGCCCTGTTCCATTCTATGGAATACTCTGGAATTCCGGAAGCATTTGTGAGAGATCCGTATCAGGGGGTGAACAACAAGAGCAGCTCCCACCAACATTTACACACACACACACACACACACTTCATGACGGTGCCCCACCAACCAAGTCCTCATCTCAGCTGTAAAACATCCACTCTACCAATGCCTCCACATCAACAGCTGGTCAAGGAAATTCTGTCAATTAACTTTAGTGCCTTTACAACCCAGATTGGTTGTACTTTACCCACACACACACACACACACACACACCACACACACACACACACACACACACACACACGTGACACTCATTAAGCAACAGCTGCAGCCCATCAATGAAGATGCACTTTTTTGTCCCGTTCTCTGCTGTTTTTCCAACCGGGGGAGCAGCACGATACAACCTAAGTGAACATTCATGAACAGTGGTCACATGAGATTGAAAGCCCACGAAAAACTGAGGTACTGGGTTTACCTGCAGCAAAGTCTGCCTTATGTTGACACTACATTACTGCCATTTTATGAAACCTTGTGATCTTATGCAGAAACGAGCTGTGCCCAACTACATGTGGTTAGTAACAGCTAGTTCCTATAGGACAAAGAATGCCACAAAATCTTGGCACTGTAGAACAAGTAGGACTTTTTTGTGTTTTTCCATGTGTACCTGTATTTTTTTTTTTAAATATAGAGTGGTTGGCAGGCGGCTGCTAGGGATGCCGTAACATCCAGACAGCAGTAACGTCCGATTTGCTTCGTTGGCAGTTTATCTTCGGAGTAATTAAGAAAAATTGCCACAGGCAAAACAGTTTTTTTACCAATTATTTTACCAGGTGAGACAGACTAAGCTGAAAGCTTGTTTGCAGGTGCAACCTGGGAGCACGAGGAAGTTAAGTGACTTGCTCAGGGTCACAGTATGCAAGTGGGGGCTGTGGGATTCAAACCCAGGTCTCCAGATTTGCAGCTCAGAGCCTTAAACCACTGCGCCATACTGCCTCCTGAGTAGAGGACTGCATTCCCTTACATGGTGTCTTGTTTTGTTTGTGTTTCTTAACTGTGCACGGAGATAGTACAGTTACTTAAGAACTTAGCATAACGGTAAATCTTTGAGAGGCGCTCTTGCAGTAGGTATTCACATACAGGACTGACCTGCCAGGCGTCAGGACCCCATTGAAACATTTCTAGCCAGCCGTCTCTGGCGGGGGACCACCCCCACATCAGGTGACCGGTGTCACGTGAAATCAGTATAAAGGGTCAGTCCCCCACTCCCACCTTCCAGTTCTTTCCCGCCAAGGGCCAAAAGAGGAAAGACGAGAGAGAAGAGGATATTTCCCCCCAATGAAAATAGAGCCAAAGATGATTAGGGGGATGAAGAGCGGGAAGGCAATACCTACTGCAAGAGCCTCTAAGATCTACTGCTTCGGTAAATCCTTACGTAACTGTACTATCTTACTTCAAGAGGGCTCTTGCAGTAGGTATTCACATGCCGGACTGAGTCCCAAGCAGTCTGGAACAAGGAAAAGCACTTGAGAGTAGGATAACTATCCATAGCATGGAACCTCCAGCTGAACAGGTCTTATGAAAGAAGACCTTGAAGCACACTCAACCCGAAGCCTGCTCTATAGTGAGAGGAAATGTCCAAATTGTAGTGTTACGTAAAGGTATGGACAGAAGTCCAAGTTGCAGCTGCACATATATCTGCCACTGACACATTCTTGAAACAAACTGCAGAGGCAGCTACTCCTCTGGTGGAGTGACCTCTGACTTGACCTGGCAGGGTCTTGTACTTGTCGTAACAAAGTGATACACTGAGCCAACCATTTTGATAGGCATTGCCTTCTCTTCTGTGAGCAAAACAGACAAAGCTGATCAGTTTTCCTGAGATCCTTAGTCCAAGTGGTATAGTATTTTAGTATTCTATGACCATCCAAAGTACGCAAAAGGTACTCCCCTTGTTTGGAGTGTTGCATAAAGAAAGCAGGTAGCTCAATGGATTGATTCAGCGTAGATTCAGCTACCACCTCATGGAGAAACTTAGGGCTGGTGCGTAGAGCCACACGTTCCTTGTGGAAAATCAAGTATGGGATTTTGCACATCAAGGCCTGAAGCTCGGAAATGCACTGAGCAGAAGTAATGACCATGAAGAACAGTGTCTTGCAGAGAGAGGCACTTTAAATCTGCTGCAGCTGCCGGCTCGAAGGGAGGCAGGGTAAGCTTCTCCAGAACGAAATTCAAATTCCAAGGAGGGGCAGCAATGCATATGGGGGGTCTCAAATGGAGAACACCGATGAGTAAGGTCTTGGAGACTTCCAATTTCGCAAAAGTCCTGTCACCAAAGGCAATATGGTAGGCTGAAATCGCTGCCATGTGGACCTTTAAGGAGGAATGGCTGAGACCCAGATCGAAGAGATGGCACATGTAATCCAGGACTTTATTGGCTGGGCATGAGCAAGGTTTGAAGTCCTTTGAAGTGGCCCAAATTGAAAACCATTTCCATTTTATGGCGTAGGTGGACCTGGTGGAAGGCTTTCTGGCTTCTACCAAGATGTCCGCTGCTAACTGAGAAACTGAATCGGGCTTTTGCTACATCTGTAGGAGTCGCATGCAAATGAAGGGACTTGTGACCCGGATCAACAAGGGTACCCTGATCCTGGGTCAAGAAAGTACAGTTACGTAAGAACTTACCGTAACAGAAGATCTTCGAGAGGAGCTCTTGCAGCAGGCTATTACAATCAGGACTACGCCACAGGCACTAGGACCCTCCAGTGAAACTTCTGCCAGCAATACACAGCAGGACCGCCCCAACGTCGGTCAGGGTACAAGAGGGGGCGGACCCAGCTCCACCTCAGTTCTCCCGCCAAGACCCAGAAGAAGGCCTGACAAGAGAAGGAGACTAAGCCTACCAAGAAGAAAATCAGAAGAAAAACGGAAATGGATCTGCACACCGAGGGGGAAGGCGGGTGGGAAGTAGCGCCTGCTGCAAGGGCGCCTCTCGAAGATCTACTGTTACGGTAAGTTCTTACGTAACTGTACTATCTTACTTCGAGGGAGCTCTTGCAGCACACTATTACAATCAGGACCAAGTCCCACAACAAGGAGGTAGACTACCCCGGGAGGTGGAGTATGCAGACTCCAGAGGTCTTAGGACAACAGCCCTTGTAATACGGCTAGGCCGAAGCCAGCTCGACATCTGGAGACTATATCCAAGCTGTAATGCTTGACGAAGCTATGCACAGAGTTCCAGGTTGCGGCTGCACAAATGTCCTTTATGGCGACATTTCACAGGGTGGTGAAAGAAGCTGAAATTCCTCTGGTGGAGTGACCCCTAACCGGGCCTGGCAGGGGTTTATTGCGTTTCTAGTAGCAAAACGAGATACAGCGAACTATCCATTTAGAGACAGTTTGCTTGGACACCGATTGACCCAAGCAATGTGGTACAAAAGCCACAAAGAGTTGCTCTGATTTACGGTGCTGAGCTGTTCTTTTGACGTAATACCTCAAGGTCCTGGGGACATCCAATGTGTGGAGGAGAGCCTTCCCTCTATTGGAAAGGGCAGGAAAATAAACATGAAGGTCAACAGACTTGTTGAGGGTCAATTCTGAGACCACTTTCGGAAGAAACTTAGGATTTGTTCTGAAGGAAACCCTTTCCCTGTGGAAAACCAAATAGGGCTCTTTACACATCAGAGCCTGAAGCTCAGAAACCCTTGAGCTGAAGTAACAGCAACCAAGAAACAAACTTTCAAGAAAGGTAATGTAACTCACAATCCGCTACTGATTCAAAAGGAGGGAGGATGAGTTTCTCCAACACAAAAAGGAGTCCCAGGGTGGGACAGGGTCCCAAATGGGAGGTCTCATATGTAGACTTCCCCTAAGAAAGGTGCAGGTTACATCCAGTTGTACGAATGCTCTTTCTCCCACGAGAGCATGATAGGTGGAGACTGCCCACATGTGCACCTTTATAGAGGAGTAACTCAGACCCTTATCCTACAAGGAGAGGAGATACTGTAGAGCCGAGTTCACAGGGCAGGTGACGGGATCCAAACGCTGCGGCAATGCCCAAAGACAGAAACATTTCCACCTCATTGAATAGGCGGAGCAAGTAGAGGGCTTTCTTGCCGACACTAGGACTGCCGCCACTTCCGGGGAAACCCTGTATCTATGTTGAGCTATGTCTGAAGGAGTCAAGCATGTAGGTGTAAGGATCGAAGATCCGGATGGACCAGCGACCCTTGGTCCTGGGACAGTAACTGCAAGCATATGGGCATCGGAATTGGAGGTTCTGTTGATAACCGCTGCAGTAGTGGGAACCAAATCTGCCAAGGCCATTTGGGGGCCACTAGGACCAATCGGGCCCCTTCTGCCTATAACTTGAGCAGCACCCTCTGAATAAGTGGAAAGGGCAGAAAGGCATAGAGAAGCCTCCCTGCCCAGCAAAGGGATAACACGTCTGGCCAGAAAACTCCAGGCGCGTGCTCTCACGAGCAGAATGTTGGCAGTTTGGCATTGCGTGGTGACGCAAAGAGGTCCAGCTCTGGAAGACCCCACCTGTTGAAGAGCTGGTCCACCACGAACTGTAGGAGCTCCTACTCGTGTGCTCTGGAATGTGACCTGCTGATGCTGTCTGCCAGATAGTTTAGGACGCCTGGAACGTGCACTGCAGACAGCAGGATGCCCCGCTCCAGCGCCCAGTACCAGACTCATCGCCTCCCTGCAAAGAGGATACGAATAAGTGCCCCCTTGCTTGTTGATGTGAAAGACAACTGCCATGTTGTCTGTCTGAATTAGAAGACAGCCTGGCACCAGATTCTCTTGAAAAGCCTATAGGGCATAGAGGACTGCTCGCATTTCCAGCACACTGATGTGAAGGGACTGCTCCTCGGGTGACCAAACCCCTTGCATTTGACGTGCACCCAGGTGCGCCGACCACTCCAGGTCCGAGGCATCTGTTAGAGTTTGACCTGGTGGCTCTGGACGAAAGCTGACCCCTTTCTCCAGATTGCTGGGGTCCATCCACCAAAGCAGAGTTCTCCTGATTGGCTCCGAGATCTTGACCAGGGAGTCTAGATCGTCGTGGCATTGGTCCCACTGCACCCTGAGCATCCACTGTGGGACTCGTGGAGGCAGGCCAAGGGAGTGACAGGAATGGCTGCCGCCATGTGCCCCAGTAAACTGAGGAAGTTCCGAGCCGGAACTCTAGGAGTTATGGAGATCCATTCTGCCATCTCTCGCAAGCAGACTCCCCTGTCCTGGGGGAGGAAGGCCATGCCCTGGACGGAATCCAGGATCGCTCCTATGAAGGTGAGCTTTTGGCTGGGTTCCGGGGATGATTTTCATAAGTTCAGGGTGATCCCCAGCTCTTGGAACAGAGTATAAGTGTCTTTGAGAGCTCGTAAAAGGCTTACTCTTGACGGGGCCGTAAGCAGTCAATCGTCTAGGTAGGGGAACACAGTGCCCCATACACCTTAGAGCCGCAGCCACCACTGCTAGGCACTTGGTGAAGACTCGAGGGGTGGAAGAGAGGCCGAACGGAAGCACTCGAAACTGAAAGTGCTCCCCTTGGAAGCGGAACCTCAGAAACTTCCTGTGGGGAGGACAGACCCCGATATGCATATATGCATCTTGCAGCCAGTCCCCCTGGCGCAGCAAGGGAACGAGTCCTTGAAGAGTCACCATCCTGAACCTTTTGTACTCGATAGAGATTTAGAGGACTGAGGTCCAGAATAGGATGAAGGTCCCAAGTCTTTTTTGGGACCAGAAAGAAGTGGGAATAGAACCCCTGCCCCTGCTGATGCAAGGGGACCCTCTATTGCTCTCTTCTGCAAGAGGGTCTGTATCTCTCCTATTAGTGGGATGTGAGAAGGAGGATAACAGGAGAGCTTTGGTGGCGTAAGTGGTGGAAACTGAACTCCAGCGTATGTCCTCTCCTTATGATATCCAAGACCCACTGGTCTGTGGTGATCGACTTCCACCCTTCGAAATGAAGGGAGAAGTGGCCCCCAACCAGCTCCCCTAGATCTTCCCGCACAAGACGAGGGTGGAAGGGAGTCACTGGGTAGAGCCGGGAGTGGGGAGAGAGGCCTGGGAGGACTTGGGCTCACGGGCAGGAGGTCCACCAGATTGCTGGTTTCTGGATCTCCTGCGAAAGCCTCCTCTCTGCCCCTGTTGGTTGCCACGGACTGGACCTTGACTGCCTGAGGGCTTATGAAAAGGCAGTCTACGGTGCTGTCCTTGCTGGTTGCCACTGTACATCTGCGGACCGACCAGATCGACTTGCCCGACTCCTGGAGGCGGGAGATCAAGGCCTCCATCTCCTGCCCAAACAGCACGGTGCCCTGGAAGAGCAGATCCTTGATACCGGCCTGCAGATCCTGGTGAAAGCCCAAGACTCAACCAGGCATGGCGCCGGAGGCACACCCCAGAAGCAGCTGCCCTGGCTGCTGTCTGCAGTGTCATATAAGGCCCTCAGTATACAGGAGCCTACGTCTGAGCCTGACTGGAGGAGGGCCAGGAGCTCTGCCTTTTGGTCAGAGTCTGGCATGGTCTTTGCCAGCTCTAGTCCCCTTTCCCACATCGCATTCTGGTACTGTACCATATGCATTAGGAAACTGAGGGAACGGATGGAACATGTGGAGGCAGCATATACTTTCTTTCCAACCTGGTCCAGACAGCGAGACTCCAGGTTGGGAGGCTGGGACCTGAGGTGCTTTGGTTGCCTAGACTTGTCATGGGCAGCCGTGATCACCGAAGAATCAGCCTCAGGGTGTTCCACCAGAAAGGGTTCTGCCCCTCGGGGCCTTATACAGCCCGTCTGACTTTGGGAACTGCCAGGATTGAGGCCAGATGCATCCAGGTGATTCTGGTAAGGTCCTGGACTGTATCGACTAAAGGAGGGATAATCAGAGGCTTCAGCTCCTTCTGCCTCAGGTACTTGGCCAATCTCCAGCGTTCCAGATCCAGGTCCTCCGTGTCCCACTCGGAGGCCTGGATGTGCCTCATGACGTCCATAAAAGTAGGATCGTCCGGAGAAGAGCGAGGCTGGTTCTTCTCTCCCGGGGAGCGCTTGTGGCAGAGGGGAAGAAGAGGCAGATGGTGAGGAGGATCAATTATCCGACTTGGAGTAGTCTGACCCCATCCTATGATCATGCCTTCGCTGACGTCGGTAGCCAGGAGACTAATGTCGGTCCAAAGACAGACTCCGGTCCCTGGACCGGCAACTAAGCAATGACAGACGTCGGGAGCGCTCTTGCCCGGAGCGAGAAGGGCTCCTGAAGCGTGACCTAGACCTACGTCGGTCACCCGAGTCCCGAGAGCGACGTCAGTGGTCCTGAGACCGTGTGTGGGAATGAGCCCTGGAGAGAGGTGAAGGCTGGTGCACTGGTGACTTCCTCAGGGAAGACTCCCCTCCCAGCTGTGGTTTTTCCGCAGGGTCCGGTACTGGTGTCGGCCGGTGACAGGGAGGACTGCTTGTGGACCTGCCCCCACCAAAAGGAGAAAAGATCCTTGAGCTCATCCTTGGTGATTATTTCAGCCACTCGTTTCAGGAAAGTCGTCTCCGGAATGTCGGGGCGCGAAGGAGAGCTCTCCTGAGGGCCCAGGGGGGAGGACGACTTGGGTGACGGGGACGTCTGTTCCTCCGAGACCATCCCCGCGTCCTTGGCCCCTTCAACCGGCGTCGGTGTAGGGACCGATTGGGTGATGCCGGGGGCACCGGAGAGTCCTTGGTCTCCAGAGACGTGCCTTTAGTAGGCGGCGGTGATTTAGCAGGCACCTCTAAGGGCTTAGTGATGACCCTTAGCGGGGTCATCTTTGGCTTGGCCGGCTTCTCCCTCGACGGGCCATCCTTAGCCTGAGTAGTCTTCAAAAGATCTCCAGAACCAGAGGGATGGGCCTTTTTAGGAGATGACCGCAAGTGCGCGCGCTAACATGACAAGAACCGGTGACTGGACCAACTACGGTCCCTGCTGTGGCGCTTTTTCTCCTTCTGCTTCCCCCTCCGAGGAGTGCAGATCCATCTTCTGCTCCAGCAGTTAGGCCTTAAGGGCCTTCTGGTAGCAGATACAGGTCCGGCTGGTAAAGGCCTGGCAATCTACACAGTTGGCGGTGTCATGGTCTGGGCCTAGACAAAAAAATGCATCGCCGCTGGCAGTCCTTCGCTGGGATCTGCCTCCCGCAGTCACACTTGTTTAAGTGTTCAGGAAATGCCGATGCCTGAGAAGACATCGATCTCGGACGGGAAACTGCTGACGTCTGACTCAGTAAATGGAGCTGAGAGCAAGGGAAACACTAAGGGCGGAAAAACAACAGACTGGTAGCGGACTGACGTTGGGTACCTGTAGATGAGAAAACCCGTCGAAACTGAAGAAAATAATGTTGATTGTAGATGAAATCTACGAAGATCTTTAGCTGCAACTGCAAGCAGAAACTGTTCCTTCGACTTCATGTGCAGGATGCGGTGGGAAAGAACTGAGGTGGAGCTGGGTCCGCCCCCTCTTGTACCCCGACAGACGTCGGGGCGGGGCCGGCACTGGGGCAGTCCCTGCTGTGTATTGCTGGCAGAAGTTTCACCGGAGGGTCCAAGTGCCTGTGGCGTAGTCCTCATTGTAATAGCCTGCCGCAAGAGCTCCCACTCGGAGTAAGATCAGTGGCTTCGGCCACTGGGAAGGCTTCCATCAGGGTATCCCCCCCCCCCCAAAAAGATATCCACGAGAGGATATTCTGCCTTCTTTTGGATAGGCTCCAAGGGCATACCAGTTGACCGAAATAAGGCGGAGGATGCCCAGGAAAGAGGAAGGACCTCCCTCCAAGCCTGTCACTGACAACTTATCAGGGTGTGAGTGTAGACCAGTGGTAGAGTCCGAAGAGTCTGAATGTAAGGGTCTCCCGCCTATGTCCCCTTCAATACACAGAGGGCAATCAGGGACAACAGTGATGGACAGACAGGGCAAGCCCATATCTGTCCGGTCCTCTACTGAGAATGCCCCTTCCTAAGGCTGCTTAGGCAGTGGCTCCACCAAAATTGGTGGGGAGACTGGAACAGGCTGAACAGGAATGCATGCTGGTCCTACCAGAGGAAGAACCAGAGTCTTCGGTTCTGGAGGGGTCAGTGTCTGCCTAAGAGGCTGGGGCCAAGTAATGGCTGGTGTAGTCGACGGATCCGGCTTATGACAGGTCAGAATTAGCTGTTGCCACAAAAGGTCCTCATAACGCTGATGGAGCTTCCGTAAAAGTCTCTCCTCGTCCGAGGAGGAGAAGGATCAGTGGTGACGCCTCTTCCGTGAGTGTCTGTCACCCTTTTTTTGGTTTTTCAACTGAAGGGGTCCTGGTCCCCGATCGAGACAGATGGGGTCAGCTTGTTAGATCGGGAGAGGCCGGAGTCTGTGAAAACATATTCCAGCCCCTGTCCCTCGATCAGGATACCCAAAGGCTGGGTCTCCTCATTGGGGAAGGAAAGGATAGGTGTCCAGAACATTGGCATGGAAGGCAAGCAGATGGTGCACTAAGAGGTGTCATGCAAGACACCCAAACAAACACACGAGAGGTTTGGATCGGTGCGTGACATTTTCTGTCCGCAGGGACACCAGCGAGACCCGGGGATGACTTGTCCTCCATGTCCGATGCACTCGTATCAGAATCGTAAACCCGTATGAGTTTCAAAGAAAGCGAGTGCAGTGAAAACCGATTAGTTTCCAGGGCCTACGATACTGCAGAAGTAGCACGAGGGAACCCAAATCTTCCAGTTGAAAGGAAGATCTGGCGTCATGGGGCAGATCTGAGGTATTTACCACCCAGGTGGGAGGGAGGAGCCAGCTTGAAGACTTCCAGCCAGATTTAAAGGGGAAAGGGACATGAGAAGAGTGTGGATGAACATATCCACGCTCCTAGAACCTGTATTTCTAGGGACAAGGATAGGTTGTTCAATCCACATTTTGTGGCAGAGTCCTAGCAGTTCTCCGGGAGGAGGGAGGTAAGATGTGCACCCCCTACTTAGGGAATAAGGACTGGAGAACCGATGTCCCAAAACCAGCATCCCGGTGCGACTCTAGGTCAATGTGGTAATGGGAAATAAAGGTGTGTGCACCGACTTCCAGGTAGCAGCCCTGCAGATTTCCTGGATAGGGACGTCCCTAGAAGCAGCAGTATGGCAGGTAGAATGAGCTCTTATCACTCTGGGAGGCTCCATGCCCGCCAACCTATAGCAGAGATCTATGTAGGAGGTCACCCACCTGCTTATCGTCCGCTTGGCTGCAGGTCTGCCAGGTACAGCTTCAGCATAGGTAACAAACAGCTGGCGAACCTCTCCCCAAACTTCAGTCATTTGCTCCTAATAAGCGAGCACCCTTCTAGGGTCCAAAGTATGGAGCCTATATTCGGCCTCTGAGGTGTGATTGGGGTAGAACACCAGCAGAGTCAACATCTGATTCAGGTGAAACTTGAACACCTTCGGAAGGAACTTCGGGTGGGGGCGAAAGACAACCCTGTCCCTGTGGAAGACCAGGTAGGGACGCTCGATGGAAAGCGCCTGAAGCTCTCCCATCCTTCTGGCTGACGTAATAACCACCAAGAAGGCGGTCTTCCATGACAGGTGAGAGATGTCACACCTGTGCATAGGTTCGAATGGCTTGCCCATGAGCTTAGCCAATACCAGCAGTAGATCCCACAGAGGTGGAGGTTCTTGCACCGGAGGGGATATGTGGTCTAGGCCTTAAAAAAAAAAAAAAACAAAAAAAAACAAAAAAAAAAAAAAACACATCCAACCACCTTCTCCTGCACCACCAACTGCTTGCCGGCCCGCGCCCAGCAAGCAGAGATGGCTGCCAGGTGCACCTTAAGAACCGACCGAAGCCACAGCTGAGAAAGGGACCACAGGTAGTCCCAAATACTAGCCAATGGACAGGAAGAGGGGTCCAACCCCTTATCCTGACACCAAATGGAGAATCTCTTTCATTTGAAGGCGTAGCATTTTCTGGCAGATTCCTTACGGGATGCCTCAACGATGTTGAGGACACTGGAAAGATCCAAGGCCTGGAACTCTAGCTGCTCAGTAACCAGGCCGTCAGGTGCAGGGATTGAAGGTCCAGATGGAGAACCTTTCCCTTGTCAACAGATCAGGTCCAGGCAGGCTGGAAGCCACAACGGGAGCCTGGAGCCGAGGCTGAGGAGATTTGGGTACCAGAACTGGCGAGGCCAGTCTGGGGCTTCCAGGATCACCTGTGCCTTGTCCCTCCTTGTCTTGAGGAGCACCTTGTGGATCAAGGGAAGGCGTAGAAGAGGCCCAGGGTCCACGGCCTCGAGAAGGCATCACCTGCAGCAAGCCCTGCTGAGGGGGGTGGGCATGAAACAGCCTCAGCTTCGTATTCTCCCTGGAGGCGAACAGGTCCACCTGGGGGTGCCCCAATGGGAGAACAGGTCTTGCACTACTTCTGGCAGGAGAGACCACTCGTGAGATGCAGTGCCTATCCTGCTGAGGGCATCGGCCAGACTGTTGGAGGCTCCTGCCACATGGATGGCTAGGAGATCTGCCTCCAGACGGATCACGAGAGACCAGATGTGGAGAGCCTCCTTGCATGGAGGCAAGGAGTGTGTCCCCACCCTGACGGTTGAGGTAGTACATGGTCGTGGTGTTGTCCGTTCTGGACCTGAATCACCTGACCCCATACAAATGGAGCGAAGGCAGTGAGGGCTAGTCGAACTGTTCGAAGCTCCAGCAGGTTGATGTGGCATCGAGACTCCTGAGGGGAGCAGAGGCCATGAGCCCGGAGATCCCCCAGATGGGCACCCCAACCCATCAGAGGTGTCAGTCATTACAGTGACAGTCGTCTCGGGGCAGACAAATGGGATACCCTCCTGCACATGGGCTGGAACAAGCCACCACTGCAGGCCGTCCCCCATCTCCTGGGTTACTGTCACCGGCTGGTCCAGAGGACCGGAGTGCTGTGACCACTGGCTGGCCAGCCCACACTGCAGGGGGCGCATATGCCACAGGGCCCAGTGGACCATGCTGGTGCAGGCAGCCATGAGGTCCAGAAGGCGCAGGAAGTCCAGGGCAGGGCACAATTGCCCAACCAGAAATGACTGGGCAAAGGAGGAAAGGACCTCTGCCCTGTTCGCTGGGAGCCGAGCTCTGGCTTGGAGAGTAGAGCTCTGCCCCGATGAACTGAATCACTTGTGATAGCACGAGTTCAGATTTCGCCTCTTTGATGAGGCCAATCTGAGAGCAGACCTGGAGGGCCAGATCCCTGGACTGCTCCGCCTCCAACCTGGAGGGGGCTGCAATCAGCCAGTCGTCCAGGTAAGGGTACACCCAGACCCCTCAGCACTGCAGGAATGCTGTTGCCACTGCCATGCATTTGGTGAAGACCCTGAGAGCTGGAGAAAGGCCGAAGGGCATGGCCCGGAACTCGGAACGAGATCCCTCTGCTCTGAAGCAGAGGAATCTCTGATGAGACGGACGGATTGGGACGTGAAAGAATGTGTCCTGGAGATCCAGAGAGCAGAACTACATGCCTAGTTCCAAGGATGGAATGATCTGAGCCAAAGTGACCACCCTGAAGGTGACTGAAGGCCTTAGGAACTTGTTCAGATCGTGCAGGTTGAGAATGGGGCACTAGCCCCCCTGTCCACTTTGGGACCAGGAAGTACCTGGACACAAACCCTGGGTTTGGAGAAAGGTCCGCCACCTCGCTGATCACCTCCTGGAGGAGCAGGGAAATGTCGGCTTGATGAGCCGACAGAGGCTGCAGAGCCCGTTGCCCCCCCATGGGGCAATGGCTCAATAGGGAGGGGACTGCTTGAACTCCAGAGGCAGACCCCTGACGACCACTTCTAGCACCCAGTGGTCCGTGGTGATGATAGACCAGGCAGAAAGTGGCGGAGCAGTCCTGCCCAAGGGGGGACCAGGGGAGGAGTGACAAGGCTGGGGGAGACACCCTACAACCAGTCACTGGGCAGGCTTGGAGGAAGGGCCGGCCGAGGGGCCTCCTGGACCCTTCCCTCCAGGCTTCCGGCAGACTTGACCTTAGGGTGCCAAGTGTGAGCCTGCTAGCCCTGTTGCTGGTGCTGGGCCAGACATGCCGCAGGGGTGGAAGGGCGAAAGGGCTTACGCTGCTGCCAGCGGCCTTTGTCCTTCTGGGCAGATGTGACCGAGTCCAAGGTGGCACTGGACGTCTCGATCCTCTGGAGATGGCCTTCCACCCTGGCCCGAACAAGTCGGTGCCCAGGAAGGGAACGTCTGCCAGCTTGTACTGGGTGTCCGCCGTGAAGGTGGAGATCCCAGCAAAGCTCTGTGGCGCATGGCTACTGTGGCTACTACTGACTGGGCACAAGAGTCACCGATGTCCAAAGAAGTCTGGAGCTCCTGTTTAGCCACCGCCTTTCCCTGGTCCCATACCTGCTTGACTGTAGTCTGAAGGTCAGCCGGGAGATGGGGAATCACCTCATCCAGGGAACCCATAAGGGAGTGTGAGAAATGTGCCATCAGTACAGCCAAGCTAGCCTGTTGAAGGCCTAAGGAGGAAGCAACATAAACCTTCTGCCCCAAGTAGTCCAGCTTTTTGGACTCATCGGGCGGTTTGTCCACGTCCCTAGCATTCCCAGAACGCCGGAACACTGTCGGTCACCAGCCCCTCCACAGAGGGGTGCTCCGAGAAACCGGAGAGTGAGCCAGTGGGGACCGCGTACTTGCGAGCCATCCTGGACGAAGGTGCAGGACAAGATGCAGGCTGCTGCCACAACTCCAGGGCCAGGCCAACCATGGCTTTGGCCACTGGGAAGGCCTCCTTAGGGGAATCTCCATGAGGGGATACCTGGCCTGTTTCTGAACAGGTTCAAGCTGCATCCCAGTGGACTCTGAGATAAGTCGAAGTATACCCAAGAATGAGGATGGGCTCTCACCCACTGACTGACCCCCTGCAGATTCCAGGTCAATGGGCCTGGAGTACAGGGAGGAGTCGTCAGATTCAGGAGTCTGCAAACAGCTGCCGAGCGCCTGAGCCACCCTCCACCTGCTGAAGCTGATTGGGAGTGAGGGTGACCAGCAACCTGTGGGGCAATCCCTGACCCAGAGAATCCTTGGTCAAGGCCCCAATCTATAGTTGAGGAGGCGGTGGTTCCACCACAATGGGCGGAGCAGCTGGTTTTGGCCAAACCAGTGCCGGGGTCGGCTCGACAACTATGAGGGGTTGCTTCAGTCACTCCGGTGACAGCCACTTAATGGCCGGAGAAGGTGACTGAGTCTGCTTGTTAACGGTCAACAAAAGTTGCTGCCACATCATGCCCTCGTAGTGCTGGCTTAACTTGCGTCGGAGCCTATCCTCTGAAGAGGACGAGTGGCAATGCCGCTTTCCATGGTGCCAAGACCGACGATGGCGGGACCTACTCAACTTGGAAGAGGACCGAGACCTTCAGGCTCGCCGAGGGTGGGTCAAAGAGGGGGCGGGGGAAATCCGCTCATCCCTCAGTTCAGGGTCCTTGACCAGGGACTTTGGCATAGAAGGCATGGGCAAGTCCTCCATTACCACCGGGGGACTAGTGAAAAAGGGTTGTTTGCTTCTCCAGTCGACAAATCGTCCAACGGGTCGAGAAAAATCTCAATCATGCCAACAGGTGTCTCAGCCAGCTGACCAGACAGGGACACCATGAAGCCAGCGGCCTTAGCCGCAACCTCGACCGAGGTAGAGAGTCTATGGTCCGGAGTAGGGGATCTCTCCCGCTCCCACGAACATAGATGGTGGGACTTTGGTTCTTTTTTCTTGAACATACTGGTATGTCCCAGTGACCCTTCTCCCTTGGTGGAGAGGGACTGGCAAAGCTCCTTAAAAGAAGCAGTGTAGAAGAAGACCAAGGAGAGACGGATAAATGCCGTGGCCGAGGAGCAAGATGAAGTGGCCTGGGCCGCCTCCTCCTTGAGGGCAATCAACTGCTCCAGCTGCAGTGTGGAGCCCGTAGCCGTGGACACTGCCCAACAAGCCTCCTTTGACTTCACCGGCAGGTACAGTTTCTCGGGGCGCCCAAGTTGAAGTCTGGCGGCGCGGTCCTCTAAAACCAAAGCCGAGAAGGACTTGCACAGATCGCAGGCCTGAGGATCATGGGCAAGACCCAGGCAGTAAACGCACATGGAGTGCGGTTTGGTCTGGGACATCTGCCCGCAAGGGCACAGACAGAAGCTGGGAGTGAATTTGTCCATCGCAGCCACGAGGGAAGATTAAGACTGTAGTCTAGTAAACTTTGTAATTATTTTTGGAAGACCCTAAGAGTTTGGATCCAGGCCTAAAATGCAGAGCGCTAAGGAGGGAACCGGAGCTTCCTAGCGGTAAGGAAGATCTGGTGTCATGGGGCGGAGCCGAGGGTTTTCCCATCCGGGTGGGTGGGAGAAGCCAGCTTGAAGACCTTCTGGCAAGATTTAAAGTGGCAAGGAACCTGCCACAAAGTGTGGATTAAACATATCCACGTACCTAGAAATACATATTAGTTGCTCTAAAACTCCTTTAAACGTTAATATATCTATATCAAGATAACTGTTACTGCTCCAGTGACAAAAGTTGGGAAAGAAGTGTTTCCAACCCTAACACCCCACCCTCCCAAACCAGGCAGGAGAACAGGTGTGGGGTGTTCCTTGGGCTTCTCAAGGCAAACACTCACCCCATTCCATCTGTTAATATGGTCAGGATGTGTAGACCGAGAATGGGGTAATGGTTAGGCTTGAGAAGCCCAAGGCACACCCCACACCTGCCCTCCTGCCTGGTTTGAGAAGGTGGGGTGTTACGGTTGGAAACCTGAACACCTCATTTCCCAACTTTTGTCATTTTGACCCTAACTGGAGCATTAAAGTTTTTTGCAACTTATTTCTTTACTTTGAGATAGTATAATAGTATCCTTAGGAGTTGCGCAATGACAGTCCTATTGTTCATTACATGGGGTCCCCCAAAAGGCCATGTCAAAATCTGGGGTCAAATCTCCACAAAAGTACAGTTGCGTAAGAACTTACCGTAACAGCAGATCTTCGAGAACAGCTCTTGCAGCAGGTTACACAATTAGGACTGAAGCCGGCAGGCGCCAGGACCCCACGGAAATTTTCTAGCTAGCAGAATTCAGCGGGGACCGCCTCCGATGTCTGTCTCGCCCCCGACGTCAGGCATAGTATATAAGGAGGCGATCTCCCAGAATACCCAGTTCTCCCGGAGACTCCCGACTGCTGGATGACATCAGAAGAGGAGACTGAGGATCCGCCATCAAATGGCAATCAGAATAGTGTAGAGAGAGCACCTTATCCTAGAAGGATATCTGAACAACCAAATCTACCTTCAGCAGGGATGGTGGGAGAGAAAGTACCTGCTACAAGAGCTGTTCTCAGAGATCTACTGTTATGGTAAGTTCTTATGTAACTGTACTATCTTGTTTTGAGAAACAGCTCTTGCAGCAGGTTACACCATAAGGACGGATTCCCAAGTAGTAGTGGAAATGCCACACCATCAGGAGGAGGGAAGGTAGAAATCCTAAGTAAAACCTAAGCCTAGGACAGAAGCCCCTGAAGGACTGCTAGACCAAAACCTGCTGTTCGCCTCGATGCCACATCCAGGCTATAATGCCTGATAAAGGTGTGCACAGTGCTCCAAGTCACTGCTGAACAGATAGCTGAGGTGGACACATTCTTTAAGGCCGCAAAGGAGGTAGCCACCCCCCTTGTGGAATGACCCTTAACCACGCCTGGTAAGGGTCTGTTGCGCTTCTGGTAACAGAACGTGATACAATGTATAAGCCATCTGGACAGAGACCGTTTGGAAATGGGAGCTCCAAGCATCCTGTGGGCGAAGGAGACAAAAAGCTGATCAGATTTTCGGTGGTGTTTGGTCCTGTTCAGCTGGTGTAGAAGACACCTATGCACATCTGAAGTGTGCAACAGGGCCTCTCCTCGAATCAAATATTTAGGGAAGTACACTGGTAGATCAATATCCTGATTAAGGGTGAGAGCAGAGACCACCTTAGGCAGAAACTTCGGATTATCCGTAAGGATACCCTGTCCTGATGGAAAACCAAATAAGGTTCTTTGCACATCAGTGCATGAAGTTCCAAAATTCTTCTGGCCGAAGTAACAGCAACTAAAAACAACATCTTTCATCTAAGGAGACTTAGCTCGCAATCCGCGGCTGGTTCAAAAGGTGGCAGTGTAAGCTGCTCCAGGACAAAGGGTAAATCCCAAGGTGGAATAGGATCCTTAATCGGAGGTCTAAGGTGGAGAACACCTCTCAGGAAGGCTTGTGCCATGTCCAACTGAGAGACAGGACATTGGACTATAGGAGTGTGATAGGCTGAGATGGCACAAAGGTGTACTTTTATCAAGGAGTAGGCGGAGCCTGCCTGGAAAAGAGACAGGAGGTAGTCCAAGACTGACCTTTCTGGACAATCCAGTGGCGAACATCCCTGCGCTTGAGCCCATAGGTAAAATCTGCGCAATTTCATGGCATAAGTAGCATGAGTGGCCGGTTTTCTTGCGGCTGCTAGAACGTTAGCTACTTCTTGCGAGACCCTGTGTAGCATAATGGCCATGTCTCTATGAGCCAAGCATGCAGGTTCAGCGAACGAAGGTCCGGATGGACCAAGGAGCCCGCCTCCTGAGACAGCAAGTGAGAGCTGATTGGCAGAGGCACCAGAGGTTCCCAGATCTGCCTGGGCCAGAATGACGTGATAAGTATTAGCGTGGCTCGCTCCGAAGTTTCAAGAGGACCCTCTGGATCAACGGAAGGGGGGGGAGAAGGCATAGAGGAATCTGCCCGCCCATGAGAGGGACAACGCGTCTCGCCAGAAAACACCAGGCCCTGGATCTAGCGAGCAAAAATTGGGCAGTTTTGCATTGGATGGGGACACGAAAAGGTTCAACTCTGGTGTACCCCATCTGCAAAACAGATCCTCTACTACTTCCTGGAGTAGTTCCCACTCGTGGACTCTGGCCAGAGAGCAACTCGGGCCATCTGCGATGAAATTGTCCACTCCTGGTACATGAACAGCAATGAGGTTTGCCCCGTGTTGTAAAACCCAATCCCACAACCTCATGGCCTCCTTGCAAAGCGAGTAGGAATGGGTGCCTCCTTGTTGAGGTAATACATCACCGCGAAATTGTAACAGAAGTGTACCCAGTGGAATCTCCAACTGGAAAGCCTGCAGGGCGTAAACTGCTCTCATTTCCAGGATATTTATGTGGAGATGCGTCTCTTGGGCTGTCCACAGGCACCGAGACCGGACACCGTCAAGGTGTGCACCCCATTAGAGCCCTGAGGAGTCTGTGGAGAGCATCAATCTGAGACGGCCCAGTGAAGGGAACCCCCACCGAGAGGTTCTTCCAATCTAGCCACCATTGCCAATCCCGGATTATGGCCTTTGTGATCCGGACTGGAAGCTGCAGATGGTCTTGCTTTTGATCCCATTGGACCCGCAACATCCACTGGGACACCTGCATGTGGAGACGGGCTAGTGGGACCGTCGCAATGGCTGAGGCCATGTGTCCGAGCAGGCAAAGGACCAGTCTGGCTGGGACGGTCTTTGCCAAGATGTCCCTGATGAGGGATCTGATGTGTTCCGCTCGGTCCTGGGACAGAACAGCTTTCCCCTGGACAGCGTCCAGAACTGCACCTATGAACTGCAGAATTTGAGAGCGAACCAGGCGTGACTTTTCTTGATTGCTAATGATGCCCAACGTCTCAAACAGAGACAGAGTATAATGAATGGCGGACATCAGAGCCTCCTGAGAGGGCGCCATGAGAAGCCAGTCGTCCAGGTAGGGGAACACGTAGTGGCCTCGTCTCCTCAGAGTTGCTGCTATGACCGCCATGCACTTCGTGAATACCCAAAGTGCTGATGACAGTCCGAAGGGGAGGGCTCGGAACTGATAATGGTGACCCTGAAACTCGAAGCTCAGAAACTTCCTGTGCACTTGAGCAATGGGTATATGCAGGTAAGCATCCTGCATGTCCAAGGACGCTAGAAAAGCACCCTGCTTGAGCATGGGAATCAGACCCGAGATGGCCACCATGTAGAAGCTTGTACAGGACTGACGCATGGAGATCGCTGAGGTCCAGTATCAGGCGGAGATCCCCTGTTTTCTTGGGAACCAGGAAGAAGTGAGAATAATAACCTGCACCTCTCTGGTTCCATGGTACGTACTCTATAGCTTATTTTCCAAGAAGCGTGAGTACCTCCTGCTGTATGAGCAGGGCATGCTGACCCAAGAAATGGGAAAGCAGGGGAGGTTCTGACTGTGGGTGTTCGAGAAGTTCTATGAAGTGGCCTTTCTTGACCAACTGGAGAACCCACTGGTCAGCGGTAATCGACTGCCACCCTCAAAAGTGGCGAACGATGTGACCCCCGACCTTTTGTGCCCGTTGATCCAGAGGAGGGTCGGGGGTCGGGAAGGAGTCATGCTGTAGCAGCACTGGTCCCTGCAGGCTGGGCTAATTTGGCGCAATGCTGGCCTCTGCCTGGGGATGACTTGCCTGGTCTTTACGTTGAAAAATGCCCTTTTGTTGCTGGCCGGAACGTGGCTGCTGCCATTGTTGCCGGCTGCGAAAACAGCTCTGGTTCCTAGGAAAGGAACCAGGTCTTTATCTGTACATGGCTCGTACAGACCTGATTGCCTTCCCAGCGTCCTGGAGTTTGGCGATAACCTTCTCCAAGGGTTCACCAAAAAGTACTTCGCCATTATAAGGGACGTCAAGAATGTTCTGTACATCTGGGGTAAAACCAGAGACATGGAGCCAAAAGCGTCTCCAGAGACAGATGCCTGAAGCTGCAGCTCTGGCAGACTAGTCCGCAGAATCATACGCGGCTCGTAGCACTTGGACACCCACATTAGACCCTGTGCGGAGGTGGTTTAGGAGCTCTGCCTTCTGATCGCCATCTGGTAATTTGTCGACTAGGTCCTGGCCCTGTTCCCACAGGGCATTCAGAAACTGTACCATGTTGAGATAGGTAGTTCAGGGACCTGATAGAGCATGTAGCAGCCGCATACATGCGCCTCCCCAGTGCATCCAGCATGATGGTGTCCCATCAGAAAGTAATGAGATCCTTTACCTCTTGTATTTTCAAGCCCGACGGGCCCGACGCCAGGATCGGGTGTCTGGTCCGCGGGTGTCTGGGGTGAGCGAAGGTTCCCTCGGAAGCCCGGCATCCTGTGTCACCTGCCTGGTCTTCAGGCAATGTGGTGTCCTCCGTGGAATGCCTGTGACTGGTGTCCACCATTGACTGGGGGGGGTGGTCTTCGGCTCCAGTGAAGCCGACATCGGTCGCCTGGCCGACGACTTCGGGTCCAGCGAACACCTGGCCGACTTCATGTGCTTGGCAGACGTTTGGTCCGACATCCGCTTGAAGGACATCAGGTCCTTCATCTTCTTGGGTGGTTGATCCAGGCCCCTAGGGGGCTGGGAGACCAACCTGGAGTCAGGGTCCCAACGTCGGGTGGATGAGGAAGACTTGTGGTGTTCGGAGGACTTAGAGGCCCAAGGGGGAGTGGAGGAAGCAGAGGGCCTGGAAGTCTTGATGGGCTGAAGAGTCAAAGAACCGCTGGAAGCCCGGACTTTAACCAGAGGGGGCCGAGACCTAGCCCTGGAGGGAGAGCAGTCCGATCGGGTGGAGCCTGAGCTCCGCGTGTCCGAGGCCCGGTTCGGGGATCTGGACCTAGCTTTCTCCTGGTGCTTGTCCCGGGCCTTGGAAGAAGAATCACCCCTGGAGGAAGGTTCTTTGTCCATCCTATTAAGTTTTTCCTCTAACAGGTAAGCCTGAACTGCGTTCTGATGGCAGATCCTGGTGCGGCTGTTGAACCCTTGGCAAAAGGTGCAGGCCTTGGTGTCGTGGTCCGGGCCTAGGCACCAAACGCAGGAAGAATGAGGATCCTTGAAAGGGATCCATTTTCCGCAGGCACACTTTGAAAGGTGTCCCTCAGATGATGGAGTTGGAGAAGACATTAGTTATGTAGAAACTTCTGAAGTTCTAAGTCGTCGTGTGCTAGGTAGAGAGGGCGATGCTGGCCGGTAGACTGTGGGAAAAGAACTGGGGATTCTGGGGGACTGCCTCCTCATATACTATGCCTGACAGAGAGGCGGTCCCCGCTGAATACTGCTAGCTAGAAAATTTCCGGGGGAAAGTGAAATACGGCGGTGGGTCCATAAAAACAGGTTCCGCACCTGCAACAGTAGTTCTAGAAGTGGTATATATTGTTCATCCACACTCTTTGGCATGTCCCTTTCCACTTTAAGATCAACCGGAAGTCTTTAAGCTGGTTCCTCCCACCGACCCGGGTGGTATATACCTTGGCTCCACCTCATGACACCAGATCTTAGCCCGCTGGAAGCCAGGTGTGCGTCCACAGCCGGGGAGGTCGGGTGGGTCCTTGTGGATTAACATATACCACTCCTAGAAAGATCAGTTACACAGAGACTTTTGCTGCAACAATAGATCTAGGAATGTCTCTTGCAGCAAGTCATTACTTCTGGGAGTTCCAGACAGGTGGCGCTCTAGCACGGCAGTCTCTTCTAGCAGTCTCCACACCAGGGACCACCCACACAACCTCACTTCCTGGGCTGAGCCTATAAAAGTGGGTGGTCCCTGGTAGTCTCTGTTCCCCACCGGTTTCATTTCGGGAAGCTGTTATTTTGTGTGCACCATCAGGGATCAAAGATTGCTTGTTGTGGCAAGTTCTGTTCCGGCTGGATGTGTGGTTGCAGAGAGTCAAAAAATGTAAAAATTACTGTTTCTAGTGAAATTTTGTCACGCCATTGTGCAAAAACTTAAATTTTGTCTGAAATGTTTATTGTATGTAGTACGTCTTGGGCAAAGATGCAACTTTTGGAGGTTTGGTGAAAGTTTTAATCCATTCCAAAGTTATTAAATTTCAAAGTTTCCCATTATTTCCTATGAGACCAGTTAGATGTGAGCCTCGAAAACAGATTCTTTGTCGCACAAGGAATCTTCACAAATGCAGAACCCTTTGCTGCAAATGTGGACTCTGTGCCGCCATCTTGTTTTCAGTTAGCGGTGACAACAAATTTAAAAAACTCAGACTGTTTTATGAAACGCCATCAGCTGTGTACCTAAGCGGGACCACTAGAAGCAGATTCTGGGCTTAGTTTTTGGGAGTCTGTTAGAAATGTGTTTTTAAACATTCAGAAATCCTTTTTCTCAAACAGCAGGAAAATAGCCATGAAACAGGATTCTTTTTCACAATTTGCAAAAAAGTATTTTCTTTTACTGCAAATCATGAAAAAGGATCCTTAAAAGGATTTTTTTTCCTGCAAATTATGAAAAAGGAACCACGGAAGCAGTTTGTCACTGCACAGTTCACAAATGGTTGTCGATTCTGACCTGAAATTTTCAGGGAACAAATAACTGTTTGTGCAGCACCCAGCTGTGCACTGGAGAAAAAGTAATGTGTGCTCTGGGATGGCCCAGGTTCCAGTTGCCTTGGTGACGCATCTATTTAGCATGACTAACTGTATTCCAGGCAGCCTAGGTTCAAGTCCCAGCATGAGGCACTTTAGCTCCTCTGTATGCGTTCCATAGATGTGCACACAGCACCCATGTGAGTGAAAATGTTTGTGCAGCACCAGGTTGTGCTCTGGAGAATGTGTGCGCTCTGGGATGGCCCGGTTTCCAGTTACCATAGTGGTGCAGCTGGTTGGCATAACCAGAATGGTATTCCTGGTGACCCGAACTCTAAACTTTGTTTGAAAGGGACATTCGTGGACTTTCAGTCTACAAAGGACACTATAAATGAATGTTCCCCTTTAACTTCTATCTGCTTTTAAAACCAGCAATTATAAAAACTAACACATTGGTGGTGGTGGTGGGGAGTATTTTTTGGTTGTTTTAAAACCTTCTGTGATGCTGGATTATACCATCAGAGCTTCACTCGTGGTTTATGGTATCCTACACCTCAAAATAGATAAACAATGCACGCAAGTCTGCGTTTGCCACCAAGGGATTCTGATGCCATCAGAACCACAACAGAGCTATTAAATATTAGCCCATGTACTATCAAATCACTGCACACTACTCCCTTACTATTCTTTAAATTGTAGTGATGAAATGGGCTTTGGGTCAGTCTTGTCCATACCTTCTGCAGCACAGCAGTGACTATACCCACACAGAGTACAGACAAGCCAGGCTGGTCTAACAGAATGTTACTCATGTTGTGTAACCCTCATTACCATTCTCAGGAAATGTGACCAGCCCTGCTTTAAAGCCTCAACAGTGCTAGCTTCCACAACCTCACCAAGCAGGCTTTTCCACAATGTAACCACCCTTTCTAACCTTTCCCTTCGTTCTGCCACCCCTTTCAGCCGAGTCCACAGAATAGCTATACTGCTTCCACTTCCAAATTACACTGTGCTGAGTTATAAACATTCATGATTTATTTAATATTAAAGGATTATGCCACCCTATCCACTTCCACCCCGACAGATGCCTCTTTTTTTTGGGGGGGGGGGGAGCACACACAGAACAATCATCCCTCAATGGGCTTCTACTGTCAGACTGGTTTGCCTCCATTTGGAATTCCAGGGTCCCCAAGAATGCAACAGTGTTATTGTTTTTTTTTGGGGGGGGAATATTGAGACAAGAGACAGTGTTAACGGTTTTATAAAAAAGGAGGGTACCCAGGGTTGCTGTACGCCAGGTGGGTAGGCATAGTGGGGGGCTACCTGCTGCTGGCCCATCTGGTGGGAAACGATTTGATCTCCATCCAATGCCTGTGATTGGGGGCCAAAATAAGTTAGAGGTTTACAAGGGGAGGAAGCCATACAGGATCAAATGGAACACTAGTAGCCCCTTTGTGGAAACCAAGGCTTTAGATGACTTAACTCACTAGCCAAATCTTGCCTACACTTATGGATTGATCATAAATTTAATTTGGATCATTCCTCTATACATCCTTTGTGCAAACATTTTTAACAGCACGTGCAGGAGGTACAAACTGAGTTTTCTGCAAAACGCCAACAGTTGACATCAGTGGTTCTCCAATCTCATACATGGCCAAAACAATCTTGAATTTTGAGCAATATTCTTTAATACTAAAGACAACAGGAAAATCAGTTACTTTGTTCAGATTTCGGCTGTCCTGCTTGCTTTCCCGCTTTGAAATCATAAGCCTCTGCTGGGACAACAGGTCATGGAAATTTTTCTGATGTTGCGAGTACTGGGGCTTCAAGAGGCAGAAAGTCCATTTTTTTGACAAAATGCATTAAATTTAAAGAAGGAATATCTAGAAATTCATATTTTGGAGGAATCTGCAAAACAGTTCTGCTGATGCCAACTGAGAATCTTTTTGCCAAAAATCAGTAATCACTTTTAAAGGGCCTTGGACCCCACAGGGACAACTCCTAAAAATACTGTAAAGGCACACAACACAGCTTATTAAGTCTCATACAGATCTCCCTTTTATAATTTATTACTCATGACATTTCTGTAACAGTATTCTGTCACCTGGGCTGTTGGCTGCCATGGCTCCTCTTCAGAGTCACATGGAAGCCAAAGGCACAATACATAAGAACAGGTTACTCACCTGTAACAGTAGTTCTAGGAGTGGTATATGTTGTTCATCCACACTGTCTGGCATTGTCCCTTTCCCCTTTAAATCTTGCCGGAAGTCTTCAAGCTGGCTCCTCCCACCCACCCGGTGGCAAATACCGGCCCGCCCCCTAGAGCCAGATCTAGCCAGCTGGAAGCCAGGTTGTGCGCCAGTGCTGGGAGGTTGCGGGCGGTGGATGAACATATACCACCCTAGAACTACTGTTACAGGTGAGTAACCTGTTCTTCTAGGAGCGTGGATATGTTCATCCACACTGTCTGGCAGACTCCAAGCAGTTCTCCGGGAGGAGGGAGGCAAGGCGCACACCCCCTACTTAGGGAATAGAGATTGGAGAACCGAGGCCCCAAAACCAGCATCCCGACGTGACTCTAGGTCAATGTGGTAATGGGTAATAAAGGTGCTTGCTGACTTCCAGGTAGCGGCCCCACAGATTTCCTGGATAGGGATGTCCTTGGAAGCAGCCACCGAAGCAGCAGTATGACGGGTAGAATAAGCCCTTAGCGAGGCTCCTTACCTGCCAATTCATAGCACAGACCTATGCATGATGTGATCTATCTCGCAATAGTCTGCTTGGCTGCAGGTCTGCCAGAAGCGGCTTCAGCGTGAGGTGACAAACAGCTGGCGAATCCCTCCTCGACTTCTCACTGCCCTCCTTATGCTAGGAGAGAGCATGTCTGAGGTCCAGAGTATGGAGCCTATACTCTGCGTCCGAGGTGTAATTAGGGTAATATAGTGGCAGGGTCAACACCTGGTTAAGGTGAAACTCTGACACCACCTTCGGAAGGAATTTCGGGTTGGGGTGCAGGACAACTCTGTCCCTGTGAAAGACCAGATAGGGGGAGTCCACTGAAAGCGCCTGGAGCTCCCCCGTCCTTCTGGCTGACGTGATAGCCACCAAGAAGGCAGTCTTCCACAAGTGCAAAAGTGCAGACTTGTGCATGGGTTCGAATGGCTTGCCCATGAGCTTTGCCAAAACCAGCAAAAGATCCCATGGAGGTGGAGGTTCACGCACCGGAGGGGATATGTGGTCCAGGCCTTTGGAAAAGCGCCGACCACCTTCTCCTGAGCCAACGCCGGCTGACCGACCCGCGCCTGTAAGCCGATATGGCTGCTAGGTGCACCCTAGGGTCGATGATCAAGACCCCTTGGAGAGGGACCAAAGGTAGTCTAGAATGTTAGCCACCGAGCAGGATAAGGGTCCAGACCTTTATCCCTGACACCAAATGGAAAATCTTTCCATTTGAAGGCATAACATTTCCTGGCTCTTTCGAGATGCCTCCACCACGGTGTAGACATCCTCAGAAAGACCCAAAGCCTGGAACCCTAGCCACTCAGGAACCAGGCTGTGAGGTGGAGGGATTGAAGGTCCGGATGAAGGACCTTCCCTGGTTCAGAGATAACAGGTCCGGGCGTGCACTGAGCCGGCCGGGTCCTGCAGCTGAGGCTGTGGAGATCTGGATACACAGAACTGGCGTGGCCAATCTGGGGCTACTAGGATCACCTTCGCTTGTCCTTCCTCACCTTGAGTAACACCTGTGATCAAGGGAAATGGAGGAAAGGCGAAAAGAGGCCTGGGGTCCATGGCCTCGAGAAGGCATCCCCCTGCAGCGAGCCCTGCTGAAGGGGGCCGGCATGGAACAGCCTCAGCTTGGTGTTCTCCCTGGAGGCAAACAGGTCCACCAACGGTTTGTACCAACGAGAGAACAGGTAGTAGGCTACCTCTGGATGGAGAGACCACTCGTGGGATGTCTGGCCTAAGCGGCTGAAAGCATCCGCCAGTTGGCTCGCGACTCCTGCCACATGGATGGCTAGGAGATCCGCCTCCAGCCGGTTGACGAAGGTCCAGATCCGGAGCGCCTCCTTGCATAGCAGACGGGAGTGCGCCCTGTTTGTTGAGGTAGTACATGGTCGTGGTATTGTCCGTCTGGACTTGAACCACTTGACCCTGGAGCTGAGGAGCGAAAGCTGACAGAGCCAGTCTGACTGCCCTGAGCTCCAACAGGTTGATGTGGCATCGGGACCTCTGGGTCCAGAACCCGTGAGCCCTGTATTCCCTGCTGGGCCCCCAGCCCATGAGAGGCATCGGTCGAAGTGACGCATCGCCGCCTCGGGTGGACAAACGGGATCCCTTCCAGCAGATGATTCGGGACGGTCCACCATTGTAGGGAGTCCCACATCCCCTGGGTGACCGTGACCAGCTGGTCGAAAAGACTGACGCTGAGACCACTGGGCGGCGAGCTCCCACTGGAGGGGAGCATGTGCAGTCTGGCCCAGCGGACCACCGATGTGCACGCCGCCATGTAGCCCAGGAGGCGAGGAAGTCCCGGCAGGCGTGAGTGCCCAACCAGAAATGATTGGGCAAAGGAGGAGAGAACCTCCGCCTGTCCACCGAGCCGAGCCTGGCTTGACGAGAGTCGAGCTCTGCCCCGATGAAGCCCATCACCTGAGAAGGTACGAGTCTGACTTGGCCTCGTTGATCAGAAGGCCCAAGTGTGAGCAGGTTCGGAGGGTCAGGTCCTGGACCTCTCCACCTCCTGAAAGGAGGATCCGCCAGGAGCCAATCGTCCAGGTAGAGGTAAATACAACCCCTGACGCCGAAGATGGGCTGCCACCACTGCAATGCATTTGTGAAAACCCTGAGCCGATACAGGCCAAACGGCATGGCTCTGAACTCGGACAGGGTCCTTCGACCCTGAAGCGGAGGAACCGCTGATGAGACGGACGGATAGGACGTGGAAAAAGCGCCCTGAAGATCCAGTGTGCAGAACCACATGTTCGCCCCAGGATGGTATGATCTGATTTAGAGGTACCATCCAAAAGGTGCGAGACCTAGATACCGATTCAGGTCTGCAGATCTAGAATGGGTGCCAACCCCGTCCCATTTGGCACCAGGAAATACCTGGAGACGAAGCCTGGGTCTGAAGGAGGATCCGTCACTGGCCACCACCTCTTTGAGGAGGAGTAGCCAATGTCGCCTCGAAGACAGACTGGGCGACTGAGATCCGCCTCCTCTCATGGGGTACGGGCTCGCTGGGAGGGTACTGCTCGAACTCTATGGCAGACCCTGCCCGACCACTTTAGGACCCATCTGTCCGTGGTGATACCGACCAGGCGGAAACGGCGGGCGGAGCCGCCCCCACGGGAGGACCAGAGCTGAAGTGACGGGTACAGGAGGACACCCCGGCCCGCCACTGGGCAGGCTTAGAGGAGGAGGAGGGGCACCTGACCAGCGCCGGCCTCCTTGCGGGCTGTTGAGACCTTGCTTGGGCCTAGGGCGCCAAGCCTGAGCTCGTTGTTGTTGTTAACCCCCTGGAAGGGTGGTTGTCTGACCGCAGGGGAAGAATGACGAAAAGGCTTCTTCCTGCGCTCTGCTGGTTCTTACTTGAAGAACCCTTAGCGGATGTAGCATCTAAGGTGGCATTAGATTGCTCGATACGCTGCAGGTGACCTGCCACTCCTGGCCCGAAGAGGTCGGTGCCAAGGAAGGGCACATCAGCTAGCTTGTGCTGAGTATCCACGGGAAAGGAGGATAACCTCAGCCAAGCCCTGCGGCAAGTGGATACCGCTGCAGCTAGTGAACGGGCACAGGAATCGCCCACGTCCAGAGCAGTCTGGAGTTGTTTAGCAACAGCTTTGCCCTGGTCCCTGACCTGCTTGACTGTGGTCTGCATGTCAGCTGGGAGGTGGGGGAGAACTTCGTCCAGCGACCCCAAGAGGGCGTGAGAGAAGTGTGCCATAATCACCGCTGAGCTTGCCTGACGAAGGCCCAAAGATGATGCAGCATAGACCTTCCGGCCGAGTGGTCCATAAGTTTGGACTCTGTCTGGAGGGCGGTCAGTATCGGCTGAGCTGCCCGTCCGCCTGAATACTGAGGCAGTCACAAGGCTTTCCGCCGAGGGGTGCTCAGTAAACCCCGCCAAAGACCCTGTGGGCACCACGCACTTGGTGCGCCACGCGGCAGATGGAGCTGGGCAGGAGGCTGGACGCGCCAGAGTTCCAAGGCCGGACAATAATGGCTTCGGCGACTGGAAATGCCTCCGTAGGGGTATCCCCCTCTTAAGAATGTCCGTAAGGGGATATTCTGCCTTTTTCTGGATAGGCTGTAGGGCGATCCCCGTCGATTCGGAAATGAGCCGGACACTGCCCTGGAAAGAGGAAGGCCCTTCTTCCAAGCCTGACGCCGAAAGCTCATCGAGAGAATGAAGGCCAGTGTTATCGGAATCAGAGGAGTCCCGATATAAAGGCTGCCCACTTAAGTCCCCCCGAATCTTAGAGCGATCAGTGGTGACCGTAATTGACAGTCTGTGGGGAGACCGAGGACCCGAGGGGCAGCTTAGGTGGAGGTTCCACCAAAATTGGTGGGAACCTGAAACCGTTGTGCGAAGATGCACCGGAGCCCCCCGAAGAGACCGGCACCGAGCAATCGGTGTCTGAGGCGGCCGAAGAGATAGCCGGGACCACCGAGGGAGCCGGCTTCTGACCTGCTAGCAGGAATTGCTGCCACATGAGATCCTCGCAGCGTCGACAAATTTTTCGTCTAAGCCTCTCCTCGTCCGAGGAGGAAGGGGAACGGTGGCGGCGCCTCTTCGCGGAGTGCTTGTGTCCTTTTTTGGGTCGATCGACCAAAGAGGACTTGCTCCCTGATCGAGACAGACAGTCGGCTTTGTCGATCGGGAGACTGGGCTCGGTGAAAACCGAGGCTCCGGTTCTTGTCCCTCGATCGGGAGGCCCGTGGGGCGGGTCTCCTCGTCAGGGAAGGAGAGAATCGGCGTTTTCCAAAGAATCATCGACAGGAGTCGGTGATAACGGCTCGATCGGTCGAGAATAATGTCGGCCGGATCAGCCGACTCCTCGGCTTCTACGCCCGGTACAGACGGAAGGTCTGAAAACCCAGCGGTTGAGGAGGCAATTTCGACTGAAGTCGAGACATCAGACCGCTCCCGATCCCAGGAGCGTCTTCTTCTACTCAAAGAAGATTTAGGATCCTTTTTCTTAGAACGGGATGAGTGCGAGCCCGAGGGGGCCTCACCCTTGGTAGGGAGAGACTGGCACAGATCCCTAAAGGAACCTAAAAAGGAAGAGCCCAGATTGAGCGGCACGAAGAAACCTCGGCTAGCGAGGCTTGAAGCGGCTTCTTCCTCGAAGGCCGTCATGCGCTTCGAAGCTGCTCGGGCGGATCCCAGAGTCAGCGGAAACCGCCACCTGGCCTCCTTGGATTTTACCGGTGGGTTGCGGAGCTCTGGTCTACCCAGCTTAAGGCGTGCCTGACTATCTTCCAGGACGCTGGGGTGGAAGGAAGCGCAAATGGAGCACTGCGAGGTATCGTGAATAGAACCGAGGCAGTAAACGCACGAGAGGTGGGGATCGGTACGCGACATTTTCTGTCCGCAAGGACACCGGCGAAACTCAGGGACGCACTTGTCATCCATGTCCGAATCAGAGTCGGAACTCTAACGAGTTTCAGAGCGAGAAGATGCGGTGAAAACCGTCAAACGAATCCAGGGCCTCAACACTACAGAAAGCACGAGGGAAACCTGAATCTTCCAGCGGAAAGGAAGATTTGGCGTCATGGGGCGGAGCCGAGGCATTTACCACCCAGGTGGGTGGGAGGAGCCAGCTTGAAGACTTCCGGCAAGATTTAAAGGGGAAAGGGACAATGCCAGACAGTGTGGATGAACATATCCACGCTCCTAGAAACTGCTAGTCGGTACAAATCCAAAGGATTTACAAAACAAAATAGGAGTGACTAACATGCTATGACTTTTTTGCTAAAATGGTCAACTTAGTATTACAATAATGAACCATAAGACATTACTTCCTTCTTACCGTCCTGTAGGACATCATTCTTACCATCCTGTAGGACATCACTGTTATTTTTGGAAGAACTAATATTTTCACTGAACATTCCCAGAATTTTTTTTTTTTTTTTTTTTTAATGGCTAAATGCTACAGAATCCCCACCACCACATATCCAATTACAAGACATAATGCAATGGTGCCCAACACCAATCTGACATTTACCAAAGTTTCATTTCTGCACCCACCTGTGACCCTGGATGTCATACTACTTCAGGCGCACCAATGCCCTCTGGACACCACTCAGTCCCCTTGGTTCTCCAGATTCCCCAGTACATCCCATTGTTGGGAGGCCTCAGATTTAACCTTTCATGGTGGAGGTCCAGGGTGCCTAAGGCCCTATGACACCAGAGCTGGGCCTTTTACCTTGTTATGTCCCCTTGCGTTTCCCCTCCTCTTGATAGAGATCCCCTCCAGCATCATTCTTCTAGGTGGGGGCTTTAAAAGCAGTGTTGGGGCCGCTCTGGCTTCTGCCTGAAGCCCAGGATCAGTTGGGGGGTTTGAGAATGCAGCATTCAAAAGGATACTTTTATCCAGGGAGTGATGGATGGACAATCACTGCCTTTGCCACAATAGTGCCACCTGGGTGACCTTGGATGACAGTGCAGTGAGTAGAAGCCTGCTGGACTCGGATGGCACGTCATCCACATTCATCCCCTTCAGCTTTGTGAATGCAGACATCCTGAGGGTTCATGAGAAATGAACAAACTACTAAGACACTGTCCTGATAGGACAGCCTGTTTCAACTGGGCCTTGTATATCAATCTGTCGTATTCCTTCACAAAATAAGAATCTACCAACAGAAGATCTTAGAATCCCCTTTGTTGAGCCATGCTGATGGAACAGTCTGACCATTTAGAAACTTGTCTGGCAGAAGCAGACCACAGTGACTCATACCTTTGGTTCCTATACAACATGGGTAGCCCCAAGTCTCTTCAGGTTGTTCTGTCTGCTGGAGATGCAGACATCGTGCAAGACCAATGAAAATAATGGACAAAGCTCCACTGATGTCCAGTAATCAGATGCCCAATAATTAGGAGTGATGACAGGGAGCAACAATGAACCCTGTACAGGGTAAAAGAGTAACAGGACAACTGTTGTATAAACAGATGCCCCACATCACAACAAGTCACCCTCAAACAAGGGGGATGGTGGGAGGGTGAAATGTGAAGAATCAAGAAAAAGAATCAGCATTTGTATAGCGCTTTTCATACATCCAAAGTGCTTTACAAGCAATGCTAGACTGGTAGTGAAGTGACTGAATGTGTGGTGGCAGCCATATCGCACATCACCCACACACAGCCTGGATAATTGCATGAACTGGTTTATGGGAAGGGGAATGTTGGCCAGGACACCGGGAATGTTCCCTACTCTTTGCGAAGAGTGCCCTGGGTTCTTTTACTTCCACCAGGACAACACCAGGATGGGCAGAAGGGACCTCGGTTTAACGTCTCATCCGAAGGACGGCACACCCCAGCAGTACAGCACCCCCCAATACTGCACTCGGATGCCAGCGATTTTTAGGTGCAAGTCCAATCCCAGTGTGGGACGAGAACCCACGACCTTCTGGTCCAGAGGCGGATGTGCTACCAACTGAGCCATGCCGACACCTCATGTGGTTCAATGGTGGAGATGCTCTTGAAGTTCTAGACCTTCCTCGAAGACATTTTCTGTTGAGTCACACTTATGGAATGATTCTTAAGCAGTACTGCAGAAAAAATGGGGAAAGATCAGATGGAAATGGTGAATAAGGCCCTAATCAGCCAGGCCAAATATCAAGATGCCAAGTAAGCAAGCAGCTTGAGCAAAGCACAGCAGGAGTATCAAAGTACATGTGGCAAACTACAGCAGAAACTATGACGAGAATTCAACAAAAGGGCAAGAAACCTGAACAAAGGCTAAAAGCCTGAGTGCAGGGAATGGTACGCAACCAGATTGCGATCCAGGGGAAATAGTACAAGATGGGTCCATCTAGCAAACAGAGGACAGTGCATAGAAACCGGCACAGGCATGGGATGAAACCTGGTGACACCACCAGGAGCAGCACTGAAAACAGGAACAGGGTCCATGTAAGAGAAAATTTCCACCGGACATGCAAGAAAACACTGATGAGGCAAAAGTCAAGTAATCAGCACATACATTAAAGGTAAATCACTGGCTGGAAAACAATGCAGTCAGTGTGAAAAACAGGCTAGCATAAAGGCATGGACGTGGACGATGCATAACCAAGTAACAACCAAGGCAGATGTCAACAGTAAACACTGTGCCCAAGCTGCAACATAGCCGCTGTACAAAACAGAAGGCAGTGTAGAACACAGGAGTAGCAGCCACCCTAGATTTACAGCATGCACACTAGAGGACTCCAGATGCATTGATGATGAACCAGAACAGGCCCTTCTGAGTAACAGGGGAAAACGGCAAGCAGGACAAACATTGTCACTTGGCTTTGCTTCTTTAAACTATGTAGCACCAATGGGGAAACCCCACAACTGAGACATTAAGCCACCACTGCGCACAAAGTAGAATGTTGACAGGGCAGAGTCAAGTGGCAACTAGCAGTAAGAGCCCCAAGAAACAGTGACACCGGCAAATGGTGAACATGTTGACACAAAACCAAGTGATGGAGCTGAAGGGAGCCATAGGCCCTGTGGGAAAAGGAAGGCAGGCTGCCAGGAACTGACCTTGGTGTCCCAGAGGATGGTCAGAACAACAAGAGACCGAAACTCAAACTCACCCTTGTCAGCAATACAGGGGAACCCACAGGCAGGGACCCCAACTAGTAACAGAGGCACAATGAATGGGTGGCAGGAAGACACCAGAGGTCCTGAAGGCAAAAAGCACTATAGCCATTTAATACAGCCACTGAAATAAATTGCTGTGCAAAAAATATTTAATACATTAAAGTGCCAACGTAGGAAAAGAGTGGATTAAAGGCTTGATGTTCCATGCCCAAGCATGGCACTTTAACACTAGAACACCAAGAAGAAACTAGGACGAAGACCAAATTGCAAACACCAGGAGACCAAACATGGAACCATGGAGGACAGACCAACTGCAACCACGACTGGGACAACAATGCTAGACAGCTGACAGTTGGGATAGCAGGCAGTGATGCCAGAGGGCGAGGGCCCAAAAACACCCACACATCAAAAGTGGGCAGCAGAACTTTACAAGCACCGGCCGATACTGATGAAATACAACAGCCATGGGGGGGGCCGGGCAATATGAGGAGTAATCCATACTGTTATGATCAGTAATGCCTGTATCAAGTGTTCCTGTCCAATAAGCCAAGCAGATGTAATGTGTGTGCACCTGCTAAAAAGTCAACATAATTTACATAAAAAACTGGGCAGGATCCAATGTGGAGTTAACGGCATAAAAAGAAAAAAATTGAAGAGGCATGGGGCCACCCATGTTACACAGGAGTTCACAATGTGGATTATTGTGGATGAACTCTGCTAGGCAAGTCTCGTAACCGCCCAACACCAATGGTGTCTGTTCCACAGGAATGACTCCATGAAGGGAGAAGCTGAAGATCTGGAATTACAGGGGTAAACTCCCCTCCACTATTAGTATTCAGTCTTTCACACTTCAGCAGTCTTCCACTGAGCATGCTCGTCACTTGAACAGTCAAAGCTCGACTCCTATCACCCAAACCATGTGGTCCTACAGCTCAGTCCCTACTCCATATCTGCACACTGGAACAGAAATCCTAACCAAGCCTTTCCAGAAAGGAAGTGTAGATGTGGACCAAATACTAGTACAAGTATGGTTACAAGCATTAACCTGCACTTCTAACCATCCAGATACTGTTCACTATCCACACTCTCAGACTCCTAGCTGTCCTCAGGAGGAGAGTGCAAAGTGTGCACCCCAAAGCAGGCAAAAAGACTGGAGGACTGAAGACACACAAGCAGTAGGATGATGACTGAGCAAGTCAGTGCTGTAACTGGATATGAATGCGAGAGCCTCTGAAGTAGCAGCCATACATATTTCAGAAATGGGGATGTACCTGACAGCAGTATGCCTGGTAGAGTGAGCCTTTAACCCCACGAGAAGCTCCTCCCCAGCTAATCTACAACACAGTGATGCAGGAGGTGATACACAAGCCAATCATTTGCTTGGCTGCTATTCTGCCTAGGGCAATGTCTGTACACAGGAAACTGGTGATCCACAAAAAACCACATCCCACATCCACCC
The DNA here is from genome assembly GCA_016271365.2 of Neoceratodus forsteri. NCBI lineage: Eukaryota > Metazoa > Chordata > Ceratodontiformes > Ceratodontidae > Neoceratodus > Neoceratodus forsteri. The sequence continues at coordinate 274,617,128 of CM028138.1, read as the reverse complement.
ATAAGTAGGGCAGACTGGATGGGCAGTAGAGCAGTTTTTTCTGCAGTCATCTGCTAGGTTTCTATAAGCAGCCATTAAAGCCACATTGCTGGCGTGGTGAACACCAAGGAAAGCAGCCATACAGACCTTGTGGCCAAGGTGCTGCAGCTTCGATGACTCCTTGTCTAATGGCTTGTCCAACTCGCTTTGTACAACAGCACATCTGCCACTACACCCTCCAGAAATACTCAGAAAAGCCAAAAAATCCACTCTGTGGAACCTCACACTTATGGTCCATATAGAACTGGGCCTGGCACGAGGCCAGATGTGGAGGTTAGGCTCAGAACAACAAGAGTGATGGGGAAGGCTACTCCCAGAAGTCTTGTTCAAGAATGTCTCAACAGCAGGTAAGTCTCCTTCTGGACCTCTGCCAGTGGAGGGTCCAGAGCCACAGGCATGCATTCCATGATGGTAACCAAGGAGGACCACATGACAACCACCAAAAGTCAACAAAACAGATGACTCAACCATATCAGAGTCATCCGCTGACATGGGGTATGTATGAGCCTCTCCATCAGGGTAACCAAACAGATAAGGTGCCTAGACTCCTTAATCGGTGCACTCACTCAGGGGGCTCCACTTGCATCAGTCGCTGTGGCATGGCCAGTCAAGCTGGAGGCTTTTGTTTTTGTTAATTATTCTTTGGTAACCAGGTACGACCAACTAGGCACAAGACCCTTTTCCTGGGGCAAACTGGGAGCACTGGGGAGGTTAAGTCACTTGCTCAGTGTCACAGTATTAAGTGGAGGTTGTAGGAATCACACTCAGGCCTGCTGGATGTACCAAGTTCATTCATAGGTAGTTACTCTAACATCTAGGTTATGCCGCTAGCCCCTGGTTTGCAGGACACAACCAGAGTCAGCACTAGGAGTGGGAGTGGCATTCAAGGCTGGGAGGAGTGGGAGTGGCATTCAAGGCTGGGATGAGTCCATCTGCACTGCTGGCCAACCTCAACCCTGGGGTAATCACCCTAAGCTCAGTGCTGGCAGGCTGGCCTCTGTCCGACAGGCTCTACATCAGAGTAGAGAGCCAGATAAGACAGAATGACTGCCATATCTGCAATATTAGGAACATGATCATGACCACAATCTCCAATGCTGACAAGATTAACATGGTGCAGGAGATTCTGAACCTGGATACCCTGCTGAAGAGATTTTGGGCACCAGCAGAGCACAAGGATGTGCCAGGGTCAAGATGACTGACCTGTACTTAACTGGCAAAATCCCAACCACAAACTCAAGACTGCCCCAATCCATCTTGCCTGGGACATGCTGTCATCAACACCACAGTTCGAGACAGCAAGGAATCTTCTCCCTCAGACCCTTCCTTGACAGGGTGTACAACCTGATTGGCATCAAAGCCTGGATGAGAATTTCCTGGAAAGACTGGTGAGTTCTACAGGTAGTTTGACAGCTTGAGGGTGACCACTAAGACCCTCCAGCTGAGGGTGCAAAATGGCCCCACGACTGATCATGATCCCATGACCAGTGTAGCCTCTTTCTTGTGTCTTCAGTGTTGACAGACTCACCCTGGAAGGAATGGAAAAACTTTTGGAAACCATTTTCACGAGCTGGGAGATTCAACACTAATTCCTCCTCCACCATGGGAAGGTCCTTACTGGCCCCCCTCTGCCTCTTGGGCAACCATGCTGCTGACACTGCAGTGATGGACAGTATGTACATCATAGTTGGCTGGTCCTATAGCACCTGCAGCCAGCGTTCCTTGAACACCTGCGGGGGAATGGCCTAGCACCAGGTATAATGCTTCATACTATGGGTAATGCCCAAGCAGTACATGCCAGCATTGTGCCTGTCAGTTGGAAACACTGGATACCTGCACACTATGCACTTCTTGAACTGTGTCTGCTTCTTCTGTTCCATGGCAAAGTCTGATGACTGAGCAGGACACAAACGCTGATGTTGGAGGAGCAAGTTAAAAGCTGAAACAAAAAACTTCAAAAGCTGAAAGCCTGAAAATTTCAGCAGAATCCTAATTCACTGGCAGTAGTTGTGATGGAGAAGACCTGTTCCCTTCAGTTGAAGAAAGGATCCAATACAGTGGGGGCAGAGACGAAGGACCACATGGATGGGTGGTAGAAGGGGTCAACCTTGAAGACTGTTCCAGTGACTGAGCATGCTCTGTAATAGACTGTCCAAATGTGGCTGGTGAATGGAATCAAGGTAGTTGGGAAAGCTTTTTTTTATTCTCCAGGGCCCATTTCATAACAGTAAATCACTTCATTGCACATTATGTACGTCACTTTGAGCGTGATCACCTGGTGCACTACAACACACCAGAAGTGTGACATTATTCCCCCTGAATAACACTGGTCACACCTTATCACTTAATTTCCCTATACTGTGTACTTCATAAGTACATCCATATCTACATCCAATATATCTATATACAGATTATCTCTACAGTTTATATTGCCAAAATATATATTCGGTTTATATTATCACAAATTTCCTAACACATTCTTTGTGCAGACAGATCTTTAATAGCAGGTGCTTGCTGTACCTAGAGCCTCCAACACCAGAGGGGCAACTTCTTAAATAAAAGCTACTGTAAGGACACAACACAGCTTAAATTAAATATAGCTCTTCCTTTTAGAATTTATTACTCTTGAAAGTTCCATAGCATCAGCCTTCAGCTGCTTATCTACAAGTGAAATCAGACATAATCCTGTCCTGTGATATTGCAGGTGGTTGCCATAAAAAAAGATCTTGCTGTCAGATTATAAATTCATTTGTAGACAAGCAGCCAGAAAGAACAGTTATGCAAGAACTTACCATAATAGACTTGAGAGAAAGGTCTCCATTAGGCCACACCTTTAGAACTATAACCGCCAGGCATTAGGACCACATGGAAACTTTCTAGCGAGGGGCTGCTCATGACGACATCCTATGTCTGCAGCTACATAAATGTGGGCAGCCCTGTCACTCCTCAGTTCTCTGCCGGAGATTACTCTGAGGACCTCCAACTGTGGGGAACCAGGAAATACCAGTGACCAGGCATACAAGGCGAGGTATGGTGTCGGAGAGAATAGCCATGGATTTGGTTCAGGCACAATGTTGGATGTAACCCTCATTGAAGAAGGGTGGTGGAGGGAGGGACGGTGTGATGTAATGGAGGAGGAGATTCTCTCGAAGGTTTACTGTTACAGTAAGTTTGTACATAACTTCTATCGGAGGATCTCTCTTCCATTAGGCCACACTTTTGTAAATACAGGTTACTCACCTGTAACAGGAGTTCTAGGAATGGTATATGTTGTTCATCCACACTCATTGGCAGGTATCCTTGCCGCTTTAAATCTTGCCGGAAGGTCTTCAAGCTTGCTCCTCCCACCCACCCGGGTGGTATAACTCTCGGCTCCGCCCCATGACGCCAGATCTGGCCCGCTGGAAGCCAGGTTGTGCGTCAAGCCGGGAGAGTCGGAATGTAGGATGAATATATACATTCTTAGAACCCTGTTACAGGTGAGTAAATACAGGTTACTCACCTGTAACAGGAGTTCTAGGAATGGTATATGTTGTTCATCCACACTCATTGGCAGTATCCTTGCCGCTTAAATCTTGCCGGAAGGTCTTCAAGTTGCTCCTCCCACCCACCCGGTGGTATAACTCCTCGGCCCGCCCCATGACGCCAGATCTGCCCGCTGGAAGCTCAGGGTTGTGCGCCGGGCCGGGAGGTCAGGAATGGGGATGAACAACATATACCATTCCTAGAACTCCTGTTACAGGTGAGTAACCTGTTTTCTAGGGACATGGATATGTTGTTCATCCACACTCATTGGCAGACTCCTAGCAGTTCTCCGGGAGGAGGAGGCAAGACGCACACCCCATATACTTACTTGGGAAAGAGAGACTGGAGAACCGAGGCCCCAAACCAGCATCCCGGACGTGACTCAAGGTCGATGTGGTAGTGGGTAATGAAGGTGTTTGCTGACTTCCAGGTAGCAGCCCTGCAGATTTCCTGGATAGGGACGTCCCTGGAAGCAGCCACTGCTGCAGCAGTATGGCGGGTAGAATGAGCCTTATCCTCTGGGAGGCTCCATGCCCGCCAACTTATAGCAGAGATCTATGCAGGAGGTTACCCACCTGCTTATCGTCCGCTTGGCTGCAGGTCTGCCAGATGCGGCTTCAGCGTAGGTGACAAACAGCTGGCTAACCTCTCCCGATTTCAGCCGTGCTCCTTATAATAAGCGAGCTTCTAGGGTCCAGAGTATGGAGCCTATATTCGGCCTCCGAGGTGTGATTGGGGTAGAACACCGCAGAGTCAACACCTGGTTAAGGTGAAACTCCGACACCACCTTCGGAAGGAATTTCGGTGGGGCGAGGACAACCTTGTCCCTGTGGAAGACCAGGTAAGGGACTCGATGGAAAGCGCCTGGAGCTCTCCCATCCTTCTGGCTGACGTGATAGCCACCAAGAAGGCGGTCTTCCACGACAGGTGAGAGAGAGCACACCTGTGCATAGGTTCGAATGGCTTGCCCATGAGCTTTGCCAGTACCAGCAGTAGATCCCACGGAGGTGGGGGTTCCTGCACTGGAGGGGAAATGTGATCAAGGCCTTTGAAAAAGCGCCAGACCACCTTCTCCTGCGCCACCGACTGCTTCCCGGCCCGCGCCCGGTAAGCAGAGATGGCTGCCAGGTGCACCCTTAGGGTCGTCGACCTAAGCCCTTGACTAGAAAGGGACCATAAATAGTCCAAGATGCTTGCCAAGGAACAGGAGGAAGGGTCCAAGCCTTGTTCTGACACCAAATGGAAAACCTTTTCCATTTGAAGGCATAGCATTTTCTGGTCGACTCTCACGGGACGCTCAACTACATTGAGGACCTCGTCGGAAAGACCCAAGGCCTGGAACTCTAGCCGCCAGGAACCAGGTCATCAGGTGCAGGGATTGAAGGTCCGGATGGAACACCTTCCCCTGATTGACTGAGAGCAGGTCCGGGCGAGCTGGAAGCTGCCAGGAGTCCTGGAGCTGAGACTGAGGAGATCTGGTACCAGAACTGGCGAGGCCAGTCTGGGGCTATCAGAATCACCTGCGCCTTGTCCCTCCTCGCCTTGAGAAGCACCTTGTGGATCAAGGGAAATGGGGAAAGGCGTAAAGAGGCCCGGGGTCCATTGCCTCGAGAAGGCATCCCCTGCAGCGAGCCCTGCTGAGGGGCGGGCATGGAACAGACTCAGCTGCTGCCTCCATGGAGGCAAACAGGTCCACCTGAGGTGTGCCCCAAAGGGAGAACAGATGCTGTACTACTCCGCAGGAGAGACCACCGTGGATGCAGCCCCTATCCGCCCAGGCATCGGCCAGGGTGTTGGAGCCCTGCCACGTGAATGGCTAGGAGATCCGCCTCCAGGCTGCGCACAGTGACCAAATGCGAGAGCTCTGCATAGAAGCATGGAGCGGCCCGCCCTGGCGGTTTAGATAGTACATGGTCGTGGTATTGTCCGCCTGACTCGGACCACTTGACCCCGGAGGAACGGAGCAAAGGCGGTGAGAGCTAGGCGGACCGCCGGAGCTCCAGCAGGTTGATGTGGCATCGACTCCTGGGACCAGAGGCCATGAGCCCGGTGTTCCCCAGATGGGCACCCCAACCCATCAGAGAGGCATCGGTCGACAGAGAGACCGCCGGCTCGGGCGGACTAACGGATGCCCTCCTGCAAATGATCTGGAACGTCCACCACTGGAGAGCTGCCCACATCCCCTGTGTCACCGGCACAAGCTGGTCCAAGGATCGCAGCGTTGTGACCACTGGCTGGCCAGTCCCCACTGAAGGGGACGTATGTTCCAGCGGCCCAACGGACCACGCTGGTACAGGCCGCCATGAGACCCAGGAGGCGCAGGAAGTCCCGGCAGGGCGCAATTGCCCAACCAGAAATGATCGGGCAAAGGAGGAAAGAACCTCGGCCCTGTCGCCGGGAGCCGGCCTGGCTCAAGAGAGTCGAGCTGCGCCCGATGAATAGAATCACCTGCTTCGCTCGAGTCTGACTTGGCCTCTGATAAGGAGGCCCAGTTGAGAGCAGACCTGGAGGGCCAGATCTCTGACCACCCGCCTCCTTCCTGGAGGGAGCTGCTATCAGCCAGTCGTCCAGGTAAGGGTACACCCGGACCTCTGCGCCAGAGGAATGCTGTCACCACTGCCATGCATTTGGTGAAGACCCTGGGAGCTGGAGATGTCAAGGGCATGGCTTGAACTCAAGAGAGATCCTTCCGCCGAAGCTAAGGAATCTCTGTGAGACGGACGGATAGGGACGTGAAAACGCTCCTGCAAGTCCAGAGAGCAGAACCACACGCTGCTCCAAGGATGGTATTATCTGAGCCAGAGTGACCATCCTGAAGGTTCGAGACCTTAGGAACTTGTTTAGGTCGTGTAGGTCGAGAATGGGGCGCCAGCCCCCCGTCCGTTTCGGAACCAGGAAGTACCTGGACACAAACCCTGGGTCTGAAGGAGGGTCCACCACCTCTCTTACCACCTCCTTCTGGAGGAGGAGAGCGATGTCGGCTCGACGAGCCGCCAGTGAGGCTGGGGATCCCGGCCCCCGAGGGGCGACGGCTCTGAAGGGTGGTGCCTGCTCGAATTCCAGAGGCAGGCTCTTCCCACCACCTCAAGACCCACCTGTCCGTGGTAACAGCGACCAGGCGGAACGGAAGTGCTGGAGCCGCCTCCACGGGGACCTAGGGTAAGGTGACGGGATGGGGCGACACCTCAGCCCGCCACTGGGCAGGCTTGGAGGAGGGACCGCCGAGGGACCTCCTGGGCCCTTCCTCCCTGCCTCCTGTTAGAGGAAGCCGGCGTTTGGGTTTGGGATGCCAAGGTCGAGCCTGCTGGCCCTGACGTGCTGGGCCGGGGCCGGGGCACAGAAGGACGAAAGGGCTTAGGCTGTGGTTTGCGGCCTTGTCCTTCTGAGCGAAGAGACCGAGTCCAAGGTGGCATTGGACTTCTCGATCCTCTGCAGGTGACCTTCCACCCCAGGGTCAAGAGGTCAGTCCTCAAAAGGGAACATCCGCCAACTTGTGCTGGGTATCCGCGAAAGGTGGATATCCTCAGCCAAGCCCGCCGACGATAGCCACCGCGTCCGCCACCGATCTGGCACATGAGTCCCCTATATCCAAAGCAGTCTGAGCTGCTGTTTGGCACTGCCCTGCCCTGGTCCCGCACCTGCTTAACCGTAGTCTGCAGATCGCGGGAAGATGAGGGATGACTCATCCAGGGAGCCCAACAGGGCATGAGAAAAAATGCCATGAGGACGGCCGAACTGGCCTGACAGGCCGAGAGAGGACGCAGCGAGACTTTTACCCGACATAGTCCAATTCTTGACCCTTGTCAGGAGGTTTGTCCACATCCTGGCGCACGGGCGCTACGGAAAACGCTGTCGGTAACCAACCCTCAGCAGAGGGTGTTCAAAACCGGACAAGGAACCGGACCGTGATACTTCCTGGCCATCCTGGTCAAGGCGGCAGGAAGCAGGGCGCTGCCAAAGTTCCAGTGCCGACCCACTATGGCCTCGCCACCGGAAAGGCCTCCGCCGGAGAATCCTCGTCCAGAATCTCCGTGAGGGGATACCTGGCCCGCTTGGAACGGGTTCGAGCTCCATCCCGGTAGACTCGAGATGAGCCGAGGCAGTCCTAGGAAGGACGACGGGCTATCGTCCATTGACTGACCTCTCCTGAAGACTCCAAGTCCAGTCGCTGGAGAAAGAAGGAGGAATCATCTTCGGACTCGAAGAGTCCTCGAAGAGCTGCTCTGGCCTGAGCCACCCTTCACCTGCCGAGGTCGGTCGGGAGTGAGGGTAACTGACAGCCGATGGGTAAACCCTTAGCCGACCGAGAATCCTTGGTCGGAGCCCCAATTGGTGGCTGTGGAGGCGGAGGTTCCACCGAATCGGTGGAGCAGCTGGTTTTGGCCGAACAACCGCCTGGTATAGGCCTCGGATAAGTCGAGGGGTTGTGTCGGCGCCCGTGACAGTTACTTAATGGCCGGGAAGGCGCCGTCGGCTTATTCCCCGCCAGGAGGAGCTGTTGCAACATAAGGTCCTCGCATCGCCGACGACTTACGCCGAGCTTCCTCATCCGAGGAGGAGGACGAGGACGAGCGGCGACGCCGCTTACCGCGGTGCCGAGACCGAGACCGCCTATGACGGTGGGAACGGCTGGACCGCGAAGAGGTCCGAGACCGAGAGTCCCGGAATTTCCGAGGTCGGTGCGGGGAGGTGTCGGCCGGAACCGCACTCCTTCGGCTCGAAGGTCCATCCGAGGGCTCCGAACCGAGGCACAGGCGAGCCCACGGATCCTCAACCTCCCGGGGAACCGGGAGAGGGGAATCTCGGCTAAAGGCGACAGCCTGTCTAATGGGTCGAGAAAAATCTCGACTTCATCAGTGGGAGTCTCGGTCAACTGACCTGACGGGACACCGTGAGGCCAGTGGCCAAGCCGAGCGGTCGACCGGCCGACGGTCGACGGCCCGGGAGAGGGACCTTTCCGCCTCCCAAGAGCGCCGACGAGGGACTTACCCTGTCCCTCTTTTGACCGAGAATAAGGTCCAGCAGACGCAGGCCCTTCCCTTAGTGGAGAGGGACAGACAAAGCTCCTAAAGAAGCCGTAGGAAGAACCCAGAGAGCGGGATAAATGCCGCGGCCGAGGAAGATACGCCCGCGCCGCCTCTTCGAGGGCGACCATCCGCCGAGCTGATCCGCCGAAGCCCGCCGCCGCGACACCGCCAACCGGCCTCCTTGGACTTCACCGAGGGAACGCTCGGACGCCCAGTTGCAATCGGGCAGCACGGTCTTCGAGGACGAGGCCGAGAAAGATGAGCACAGGTCGCAAGCCGCGGGTCGTGCTCAAGGCCTACAGTAGACACACGTGAGTGTGGATCCGTCCGAGACATCTTCACCCGCATGGGCATCTCCGAACCGGGAGTCGATTTGTCCATCGCAGTCAGAGGGATCAAGACTGAAGTCTTTTGCAAAATTTATTTTAAACCGCAAACGGAGAAATAGGAACCAGTCACAAACGCAGAGCGTTAAGGAGGGAACCTGAGCTTCAAGCGGTAAGGAAGATCTGGCCATGGGGTGAGCCAGAGTTATACCACCCGGTGGGTGAGCAAGCTTGAAGACCTTCCGCAAGATTTAAAGCGGTAGTGATATCGTTATATGAGGATGAATATCCATGTCCCAGAACCTGTATTTCTAGGACATGGATATGTTGTTCATCCACTCATTGGCAGACTCCTAGCAGTTCTCCCGGGAGGAGGGAGGCAAGACGACACCTCCAATACTTACTTGGGAAAGAGAGACTGGAGAACCGAGGCCCCAAACCAGCATCCCGGGTGACTCAAGGTCGATGTGGTAATGGGTAATGAAGGTGTTTGCTGACTTCAGGTAGCAGCCCTGCAGATTTCCTGATAGGGACGCCCCGGAAGCAGCCACACGCAGCAGTATGGCGGTAGAATGAGCCTTATCCTCTGGGAGGCTCCATGCCCGCCAACTTATAGCAGAGATCTATGCAGGAGGTTACCCACCTGCTTATCGTCCGCTTGGCTGCAGGTCTGCCAGATGCGGCTTCAGCGTAGGTGACAAACAGCTGGCGAACCTCTCCCCGAATTTCAGCCGTGCGCTCCTTATAATAAGCGAGCGCCCTTCTAGGGTCCAGAGTATGGAGCCTATATTCGGCCTCCGAGGTGTGATTGGGGTAGAACACCGGCAGAGTCAACACCTGGTTAAGGTGAAACCCGACACCACCTTCGGAAGGAATTTCGGTGGGGGGACAACCTTGTCCCTGTGGAAGACCAGGTAGAGACCTCGATGGAAAGCGCCTGAGCTCTCCCATCCTTCTGGCTGACGTGATAGCACCAAGAAGGCGGTCTTCCACGACAGGTGAGAGAGAGCACACCTGTGCATAGGTTCGAATGGCTTGCCCATGAGCTTTGCCAGTACCAGCAGTAGATCCCACGGAGGTGGGGGTTCCCACTGAGGGAAATGTGATCAAGGCCTTGAAAAGCGCCAGACCACCTTCTCCTGCGCCATCGACTGCTTCCCGGCCCGCGCCTGCAAGCAGAGATGGCTGCCAGGTGCACCCTTAGGGTCGCCGACCTAAGCTCCTGACTAGAAAGGGACCATAAATAGTCCAAGATGCTTGCCAAGGAACAGGAGGAAGGGTCCAAGCTCTGTTTTGACACCAAATGGAAAACCTTTTCCATTTGAAGGCATAGCATTTTCTGGTCGACTCTCACGGGACGCCTCAACTACATTGAGGACCTCGCCGGAAAGACCCAAGGCCTGGAACTCTAGCGCCAGGAACCAGGCCGCAGGTGCAGGGATTGAAGGTCCGGATGGAACACCTTCCCTGATTGACTGAGAGCAGGTCCGGGCGAGCTGGAAGCTGCCGCTGGAGTCCTGGAGCTGAGACTGAGGAGATCTGGTACCAGAACTGGCGAGGCCAGTCTGGGGCTATCAGAATCACCCGCGCCTTGTCCCTCCTCGCCTTGGAGAAGCACCTTGTGGATCAAGGGAAATGGGGAAAGGCGTAAAGAGGCCCGGGTCCACTGCCTCGAGAAGGCATCCCCTGCAGCGAGCCCTGCTGAGGGGGCGGGCATGGAACAGACTCAGCTTCGCTCTCCATGGAGGCAAACAGGTCCACCTGAGGTGTGCCCCAAAGGGAGAACAGATGCTGTACTACCCGCAGGAGAGACCACTGGGATGCAGCCCCTATCCCTCAGGGCATCGGCCAGGGTGTTGGAGGCCCTGCCACGTGAATGGCTAGAGATCCGCCCAGGCCGCGCACGAGTGACCAAATGCGGAGAGCTTCTGCATAGAAGCATGGAGCGCGGCCCCGCCCTGGCGGTTTAGATAGTACATGGTCGTGGTATTGTCCGCCTGACTCGGACCACTTGACCCGGAGGAACGGAGCAAAGGCGGTGAGAGCTAGGCGGACCGCCGAGCTCCAGCAGGTTGATGTGGCATCGGACTCCCGCTGGGACCAGAGGCCATGAGCCCGTGTTCCCCAGATGGGCACCCCAACCCATCAGAGAGGCATCGGTCGACAGAGAGACCGCGGCTCGGGCGGACTTAACGGGATGCCCTCCTGCAAATGATCTGGAACGGTCCACCACTGGAGAGCTGCTCACATCCCCTGTGTCACCGACACAAGCTGGTCCAAGGGATCGCAGCTGTGACCACTGGCTGGCCAGTCCCCACTGAAGGAGACGATGTTCCAGCGGGCCCAACGGACCACGCTGGTGCAGGCCCCATGAGACCCAGGAGGCGAGGAAGTCCCGGCAGGGCGCAATTGCCCAACCAGAAATGATCGGGCAAAGGAGGAAAGAACCTCGCCCTGTCCGCCGAGCCCGCCTGGCTCGAGAGAGTCGAGCTGCGCCCGATGAATAGAATCACCTGCTTCGCTCGAGTTCGACTTCGCTGATAAGGAGGCCCAGTTGAGAGCAGACCTGGAGGGCCAGATCCTGACCACTCCGCCTCCTTCCTGGAGGAGCTGCTATCAGCCAGTCGTCCAGGTAAGGGTACACCGGACCCTCGGCCAAGAGGAATGCTGTCACCACTGCCATGCATTTGGTGAAGACCCTGGAGCTGGAGACAAGTCAAGGGCATGGCTTGAATCAAGAGGGATCCTTCCGCCGAAGCGAAGGAATCTCTGGTGAGACGGACGGATAGGGACGTGAAAAACGCGCCTGCAAGTCCAGAGAGCAGAACCACACGCTGCTGCTCAAGGATGGTATTATCTGAGCCAGAGTGACCATCCTGAAGGTTCGAGACCTTAGGAACTTGTTTAGGTCGTGTAGGTCGAGAATGGGCGCCAGCCCCGTCCGCTTCGAACCAGGAAGTACCTGGACACAAACCCTGGGTCTGAAGGAGGGTCCACCACCTCTCTTACCACCTCCTTCTGGAGGAGGAGAGCGATGTCGGCTCGACGAGCCGCCAGTGAGGCTGGGGATCCCGAAGCCCCCCGAGGGGCGACGGCTCTGAAGGGTGGTGCCTGCTCGAATTCCAGAGGCAGGCCTCTTCCCACCACCTCCAAGACCCACCTGTCCGTGGTAACAGCGGACCAGGCGGAACGGAAGTGCCGGAGCCGTCCCCCCACGGGGGGACCCAGGGGTAAGGTGACGGGGATGGGGGCGACACCCCTCAGCCCGTCACTGGGCAGGCTTGGAGGAGGGACCGCCGAGGGACCTCCTGGGCCCTTTCCTCCCTGCCTCCTGTTAGAGGAAGCCGGGCGGTTTGGGTTTGGGATGCCAAGGCCGAGCCTCTGCTGGCCCTGACGTTGTTGGCGGGCGCGCCGGGGGCATAGAAGGACGAAAGGGCTTAGGCTGTGGTTTGCGGCCTTTGTCCTTCTGAGCGGAAGAGACCGAGTCCAAGGTGGCATTGGACTTCTCGATCCTCTGCAGGTGACCTTCCACCCCAGGGCCGAAGAGGTCAGTCCCCAAAAGGGAACATCCGCCAACTTGTGCTGGGTATCCGGCTAAAGGTGGATATCCTCAGCCAAGCCCGCCGACGCATAGCCACTCGCGGTCGCCACCGATCTGGCACATGAGTCCCCTATATCCAAAGCAGTCTGAGCTGCTGTTTGGCCACTGCCCTGCCCTGGTCCCGCACCTGCTTAACCGTAGTCTGCAGATCGGGCGGAAGATGAGGGATGACCTCATCCAGGAGCCCAACAGGGCATGAGAAAATGTGCCATGAGGACGGCCGAACTGGCCTGACGAAGGCCGAGAGAGACGAGCGAGACTTTTCGCCCGACATAGTCCAATTCTTGGACTTTTGTCAGGAGGTTTGTCCACATCCGCCTGGCGCTACTGAAAACGCTGTCGGTAACCAACCCTCAGCAGAGGGGTGTTCAAAACCGGACAAGGAACCGGAGGACCGTGATACTTCCTGGCCATCCTGGCCAAGGCGCAGGGCAGGAAGCAGGGCGCTGCCAAAGCTCCAGTGCCGGACCCACTATGGCCTCGCCACCGGAAAGGCCTCCGCCGGAGAATCCCTCGTCCAGAATCTCCGTGAGGGGATACCTGGCCTGCTTTGGAACGGGTTCGAGCTCCATCCCGTAGACTCGAGATGAGCCGAGCAGTCCTAGGAAGGACGACGGGCTATCGTCCATTGACTGACCTCCGAAGACTCCAAGTCCAGTCGCTTGGAGAAAAAGGAGGAATCATCTTCGACTCGAAGAGTCTCAAGAGCTGCTCTGGCCTGAGCCACCCTTCACCTGCCGAGGTCGGTCGGGAGTGAGGGTAACTGACAGCCGATGGGTAGACCTTAGCCGACCGAGAATCCTTGGTCGGAGCCCCAATTGGTGGCTGTGGAGGCGGAGGTTCCACCGGAATCGGTGGAGCAGCTGGTTTTGGCCGAACAACCGGCCTGGGTATAGGCCCCGGATAAGTCGAGGGGTTGTGTCGGCCGCCCGGTGACAGCTACTTAATGGCCGGGAAGGCGACGGGTCGGCTTATTCCCGGCCAGGAGGAGTTGTTGAAACATAAGGTCCTCAGACTGCCGACGTAATTTACGAGCTTCCCTCATCCGAGGAGGAGGACGAGGACGAGCGGCGACGCCGCTTTTCAGCGTGCCAGACCGAGACCGCCTATGACGGTGGGATCGGCTGACCGCGAAGAGGTCCGAGACCGAGACCGAGAGTCCCGGAATTTCCGAGGTCGGTGCGGGAGGTGTCGCCGAACCGCACCCTTCGCTCGGATGGTCCATCCGAGGGCTCCGGAACCGAGGCACAGGCGAGCCCACGGATCCTCAACTCCTCCCGGGGAACCGGGAGAGGGAATTCGGCTGCTAAAGGCGACAGTCTGTCTCAATGGGTCGAGAAAATCTCGACTTCATCGGTGGAGTCTCGTCAACTGACCTGACGGGACACCGTGAGGCCAGTGGCGGTCAAGCCGCGGTCGATCCGCCGACGGTCGACGGCCCGGGAGAGGGACCTTCCGCCCCAAGAGCGTCGACGGAGGGACTTACCCTGTCCCTCTTTTTGGACCGAGAATAAGGTCCAGCAGACGCAGGCCCTTCTCCTTTAGTGGAGAGGGACAGACAAAGCTCCTTAAAAGAAGCCGTGTAGGAAGAACCCAGAGAGAGCGGGATAAATGCCGCGGCCGAGGAAGATACGGCCCGCGCCGCCTCCTCTTCGAGGGCGACCATCCGCTCGAGCTGATCCGCCGAGCCCGCCGCCGCGGACACCGCCAACCAGGCCTCCTTGGACTTCACCGGAGGGAAACGCTTCTCGGGACGGCCCAGTTGCAATCGGGCAGTACGGTCTTCGAGGACGTAGGCCGAGAAAGATGAGCACAGGTCGCAAGCCTGCGGGTCGTGCTCAAGGCCTAACAGTAGACACACGTGGAGTGTGGATCCGTCCGAGACATCTTCGCTCGCATGGGCATCTCCGAACCGGGAGTCGATTTGTCCATCGCAGCCACGAGGGATAGAAGATCGAAGTCTTTTGCAAAATTTATTTATAACCGCAAACGGAGAATAGGAACCAGTCACAAACGCAGAGCGTTAAGGAGGGAACCTGAGCTTCCAAGCGGTAAGGAAGATCTGGCGTCATGGGGCGGAGCCGAGAGTTATACCACCCGGGTGGGTGGGAGGAGCAAGCTTGAAGACCTTCCGGCAAGATTTAAAGCGGCAAGGATACCTGCCAATGAGTGTGGATGAACAACATATCCATGTCCCTAGAACGAATCTTATACAGTCCCAAAAGTAACTGGGAGGAGGATGGTACAGTCTGATATATAAATTCAATACAGCAAGCTCTAGTCCAGCATGTCTACGATAGACTATGTCCAGACTAATGTTTAGTGAAGGTGTGAACTGTGCTCTATGTGGCTGCAGCACAAATGTCACTCAGAAACATATCTGCAACAAGTAACAGAAGTGGCCATTGGTGGAGAGACCACGAACTGTACCAGGAAGTTCCTTACTGTACTTCCTAAAGCAGAATGTAATAAAAACGTGCCACCCACTTGGACAGGCACCGTTTAGACATGGGGTGCCCTCTTTCCCAGGGGGCGACTGAAACAAAAAGCTAAAAGGACTTTTTGCAGCCCTTGGTGCAAGTAACAGTACTTGACAATTCCGTGTACCTCTAAAGTATGGAACAATGTCTCACCCTGACTGGCATGCTCAGAGTAGTAACAGGAAGGTGCAGAGTACATTCAGATACCACCTTCAGTAGAAACATGGTATTTGCACGCAAAGAAACACGGTTTGTAAAAAATCAAATACCTGCAGCTCTGAAATCATTCAAGTAGTGAAGTGACCGTAACAAAACACATTTTCATGACAGGAAACATAAGCCACTATTCACGGCAGGCTTTTATGAGGCAGTATATTGCTGTGGTTTAGGGCACTGAGCTGCAAACCTGGAGACCCGGGTTTGATTCCCACAGCCCCTACTTGCATACTGTGCGGCCCTGAGCAAATCAATTAAGCTCCTTATGCTCCAAGGCCACACCTGGAAACAAGCTTCGGCTTAGTGTGCCTTTCCTGGTTAAACAATTCCCACCCCACCCCACCCAAAATGAGCAGTCAGTTCTAAGCACAAAATTCAAGACCCAAGACAGGACTGTATTTCAGATAGTAGGTTTCATACAAACAATGCCTGTCAGGAAAGTACAGGATACAGGATGCCCCTAAGTGGGCAACCATACGACCGTCCAAGGCATGGAAAGCTGATATAGTGGCCAAATGCACCTTAAGTGAGGAATACTGTATACCAGAGTCTGAACAGTGACAGCAAGTATGCCAGCACAGCATTCAGAGGACATGTAGATGAGTCCAAATTCCTGAAAGCAGCCCAAAGAGTGAAATGCTTCCATTTCAGAAATACAGTAGGTATGTCTGGTAGAAGGCTTTCTAACTGCAATCAGCACATCAACTGTTTAGGGGATACCCAAAAATGATCAGCGACTGTCTTCAGGAGTCATTCATGCAGATGCAGGAACTTTGGGTCCTGATGGACCAGGGATTCCTTGTCCTGTGACAACAGGTCCTGACATAGTGGTAGAGGGACAGGGGGCTTCACTGCAGAAACCATATTTGGCAAGACCATAATGGAGCAATGAGGCATTAGTGGCACACTCAATCCACAGCGTGAGCAGCACTCTGTATCAGCGGAAATGGGGGAATGTGTACAGGGATTTCCCTTTCCAAGACAGGGACAACAGATCTTGCCAAAATGCAAGACCCTGGAACAAGCAAGCAATAACAGCAGTTCTGTGTTGCATGGGGACACAAAAAGGTCCAACTATTGACAATCCCATCTTGCAAAGAGGTCATCCATTTCCATTCATGAATTCTGGACTGTGACCCACTTAACATGTTTGCGACCTGGGAGATGCATAGCTGACAGATGTGGGCCGTGGGACAGCTCAGTACTGTACGTACCTGCATCGCTTCCCTGCACAGAGGATAGGAATGAGTGCCCTCTTGATGTAATGCATCACATCACACTGGCGTTGTCTGTATTAACAGAGGACATGGGCACAGATGCTTCTGAAGTGCCTGGAGACTGTACAGGACAACGCTCATCTCCAAGGCATTTAAGTGAAACTTTACTTCCACCTTGGTCCATGACTCCTGCATCCAATAAGGGCCAAAAGGCATCTGTGGTGAGGATCTGTACAGGAGCTGGAAGAAGGAATGGAACGCTCTTTAAGATGTTGTGATCCAGTCAGCATAGAAATGCTCTGCAGTGTGGTGACAAGAAACATTTAGTCCAGCTTATCAGTGAGCTGATCCCATTGGATCTTGAGTGTCCACTGAGGAATTCTCTTAAGTAAGCAGTCCAGTGGCATACTCACACTGGTCATAGCCATGAGACCCAGGTGATGCTACCACTGTCCTTGGAGACACAGCGACTCCTGTATAGCAATTGTGCCAGGGGTAATCCAGTTTTCTGCTCTGTCCTGTGGCAGGAAAGCACATCCCGTCTGTGTCCAAGACTGCTCCCATGTACTGCAGTCTTTGGCATGGAGTCAGACTTTGGCACATTTACTGTAACTCCCAAGCCTCAAATTACCTCATCACAGACGAGATATGTATGAGAGCTTCCCTGGAGCTGGCCTTCCCTGTGAAGGGCTGCTGCTACTACTGCCAAACAAGACCCATAGTGCAGAAGAAAAGCCAAACAGCAATTCTCTATACAAGTGTCCTCCCCTAGCACAAGGCAGGCAGTGCTGCGTGAGCTTCTCTGATCTTGAAAAGGTATGCAACCTTCGTGTACAGAGAACAAAGCCAGACCCGTTTGCAAAAGGGGAAATTTGAGCTTGCAGGGATACCATTTGAAACTTCTTGTATTTGATGTATAAATGGGGATCCAAGATCCAACAGGGTGCAGATCCCCTGTCCATTTTGGGACAAGGAAGCAACTGGAATAGAAACCTTTGCTTCTCTGTTGTTGAACTGGTTCTATAGCATGTTTTTGAAATAATGACTGTTCCTTCTGAAGGAAGAAATGCAAATGGCCCAGAGGATAACAGGAAGGAGACTGAGGATAATTTGGAGGGGTTTCTGTATGCTCCCCAAAGCATGCCCCCTTGCAATTATCCCCAGGATCCACTCATCTGTGGTAATTACTATTGTTTTAGATGCAGGGAGATTCTGCCCCCACAACAGTAACAGTGGAGGTGGGGGTGTATCCAGAGGAGAGTCATGTGGAATCCGCTGGGGCAGAGCCACCGATACAGATTGCTTTAGGTGCTTTTGTATGGGCACCTGAGGGGAGGGGGGCCTGGCAAGGGGCCACTTCCCTTACCTCAGCCTTGCTGACAGTAGGCAAGACCACCTCTGGCAGCAGGCTGATGAACGAAACCCCTCCCACGTCCCATGGCAGGAGTGGGATACAGGGATTTGATGGACCTTTGAGTCATTTTAGATGTCTTAAGGCCTTCAAGCACCTCTTCAGCATCCTAACCAAAAGTTTGTCTCTGGAAGGGGCATTCAAAACTGCTTGCTGCACATCACTGGCAAAGCCAGCAACTCTGATCCAAGAATATTTTCTCATGCAAATGCCAGAAGCACAAGAATCATAAGTTGAGCATAATGAATATTTACCAACTTCAGCACTCAAAGTTAAAGTTTTAAGTAACTAATTCTTAGAGTGATAATACAAAGCTTGGACTGAAGTTTTTGTAGCTTTCTGCAGGCTGTTCTGATACTTAATCATTTGGGTCTGACAGTTTGTAATCTTAAGGAGTGAGAGGGGCATATGTAAGCATGCCCATCACATCTAGCCTAATACATCCCTTGTCACACGGCAACACACTCATGTCTAGGTGCCCTAGACCTATCATAAGCAGCCATGATAACTACAAAGTCAGTTTGACTGGTTAACATAAGGCTTAGCAGATGGGGCAGGATACTGCCCAGCCGTTCTGATCACTGCAAGCAATCAGTTAAGTCTGTACCATGCAGCAAAGGTAGCATCCTCTAATGCCAAATATAAAGGTGGAATTTTATTGGAGGGGTGCAAGAGACCCCTAAAAATTCCATTAGGTTTTTTTTTGTGGAATCTTCCTCTTCCACAGCAAAGCCCATGGCAGTTCTGCATCAGACACATTATGGCTTGAAATGTAGGATTCTCAGGACGACAACCTTGGGGTACAGAAAGTTCTCTGCATGGCAAGAGGGTAGGACTAGATCTTGCAACATATTCTCCCTCATACTCCTCTAAATCCTACTCAAACCATGATGTCAGGATTGCATTTTACTTCCTCAATGTCTATTGAAGACAGGAGCCAAAGAATGCACCAATGACACCGGTTGTGGCTGAGGAGAGATTTGCAGCATGCAAATAGACTGCATCGACAAGGGCTGGGTGCCAAGAAGACCCATCAGCTGGCTAACTCTGCATAGGTAAGCCAGGCAGAATGAGTCCTGTCTCTGAAAAAGATGCCAGCACAGCTGGACAGTCAACGATGCCCTGGACAGGGGCCATGACCAGACAACAATGACATCCTACCAGCCATAGTAGGTTTGGCAACACCTAAGCCAAGCCCCGACCTTGGTGTCGGGATAGTCGAGGGTGGGGGCGGTGGTTGTTAATGCCACCGGAGCAAGTGGTTAAGCAACAGACTTCTCAACGGTGATTTGGACCTCACTGGCGAAGCAGATCTTTCTCAGTGTTTATGCTTGTAGCCAGATTATGAGGGCCACCACAACTACCGTCCCTTGTCCCACCCAGTTTTTGGGCCATGATCCTTAGCCATGAGTTAAGGAGAAGGACATTTTCTAGAGCTTTCTCAGTGTTCCCTTCTAACCTGACTGAAGCTCAGGCAGATCTCATGGGTTCACACACTGAGACAGGCCCAAGTGGTCTTTATGTTATCTCTGCAGTTACGGTACCGAAATAAAGGCTCTTGACTTCAGTGGCATGCAGAGACAACAAGATAAGCTGGTAAAGTAAAAGAATAAACAGCAACAGCTAGTTGACATTTCTTTCAGTGGGTCTGATGAGGATAATAGCATAAAAAGGACGAAGGGGTGGGTGACAGAGCAGCCCAAGTTTATCTAGATGCAGACATGGGATGTCATCACGGTTGGCACCCGGCTAGTAAAAGTTTCCATGTGGTCCTAATGCCTGGCGGCTATAGTTCCAAAGGTGTGGCCTAATGGAGGAGATACCCTCGAAGATCATCACATAAGTGGCAGAACAGCGTGAGCATGTCCTTATACACAAGGGGAAAGTAAATGCAAGAAATAGCCAGGCAGAATTCTATCAAGAGTTTTTTTTGTTTTTTATTTTGTTAGTTAACCCTACTCTGTCACGTTGATGGCCTTCAGCACATCACGTAGTAAGACCATGAAAGTTACTGACATTTAAAAAGCAAACATTAAGACAGTCTTCCACCCTTTTGGATCAATCTGGTGGTTATCAACCATAGGCCAGTTGAATGAACTTACCATGACCTGGAAGGGACTGTTGGGTATGTGCTCGCCACCAAACCGTACACAGATGACATACTTTCCTGGCTGTGGGGCAGTATAGAAGATGTCAAATGTCCCATCCTCATTTTCCACCACATCCACGTCCACCTCCGTGCCGTCGGGGGTTCAGACCGTGCACGTGACCTTGCCCTTTCCTGCTGCCTTGGCATCCACTGTGATCACAGTCTCCTCGCCGATCTGGATGGTAGGGCCAATGCCAGCACCTGACGGAGCAAAAACAAATGGCAGGACAAGACAACAGAAAGAAGGGCGGGGTTTAAGACAATAGTTTCATGAATGCCCCCCAATCCATAATTATTCACCATCATGCTAGCAGCTCTGTTATAACACTAGAAGGCACAGCCGTTATTACTAAATCCTACTTCTACAAGAGACAGAATCTCAGTATACAGGAATTTATAAACAATTTGATTCTCCCATTCTCTCTTCAAATAAGTCAAGTTTCAGTTTTATTGTTTTTATTTTGACAGCCCCCACCATGTATTCAATGTAAACTGAATAGTTTTAATTTGGGGGGGGGGGGGGATGAGTTTCCAGCCCTCCTTGATGTTTTTTCTGACTACTTACATCCGAGCCCTGCGGACTCACTGTTTTGGTCCTCAGCCCCAACAACCCACCTTCTCCCAGGGCCTACCTCCTGGCTTGTGTGGCTACAGTGGCTTGCTACCCACAGGTGGGGGACTTCAAAGTTGCCTCAAACCCCTCAGGACACTTCGTGGTCCTGACTCCCAGAAAAGCTGCATGAGTCAGTGGGTGTGGGGCCTGCAGGTGAAGTCAAGGACCATCACACTGCCCAAGCAGGTGGTTTATTATTCCCCGACACCATAATGACTACACTGGAGACGCAAGTGCACAGTGCACGCTTGCACATGAACAGACTGCATCCTCCCCTGCCCAACAAGCATCCTTGGTTGTGCCTCCTGATGTCACCTAGGAGGTGGGGTAGCAACAAGGATAAGAACCTGCCCTCCCAAAAATGAAGCAGCATCCTCTGGGATGCTCAACATCCTGTCCCCAGCCAGACCTCAGATCTGAACTTGTTCCCGAATTGTGGTTGCCTTCACCCCGAGTAGGTAGCCAGACTGCCGTGCCAACAGGCCAGCTAGTTGACATGCTTCTACTCCGTTTTAGAGCAGAGGGGGACTGGGGATCAAGTGATTTGCTGAATGTCTGAAAATGAGCCAGTGACTGCAGTGGTTCATGATGTACTTTTACCCACTAAGTTTTAAAACAGTCTCCAAAGTTTGGTGCATGGATTAGCATGTGTTGAGTCCCCAGGCTACAAGCCCATCTGATCTTACCAAACATGCTGTATTTTCACTGGGTCAGAACACTGTTGCCCAGGGGGAAGTGGTCCAGTGACTGGCATAGTAGCTGTGTTAACTACAGCTTGATAGACTGAACAGAGGTTAAGCAGGGTGCTCGTGGTCACATGGAGCATTATGGGTTGTGGTGGGATTCGAACCTGGGTCTCCTAGTTTCCAAACTTTTACTCAAGCCATCAGGCCACTCTGCCTCAAGTTATATTAAAAAACTTTAAATCATAACTTAAATGTTCTTGTTTTATGTACATACCCAACTGACAGCCCCCTGAGATACTGGGTAATTTTGCGAGGTGAGGGAACATCCTGCTGGATTATTTCCTGGATACTGAGACGCAACATACTCCAGACTGCCTACAAGTCTAGTGAAGCACCAACAGCCAAATGAGGAAGAAGAGGAAAGGGCAGTACACGTCACTTCTAAACCAGTCCCATATGCCATGGTGACAGTTAATAGGCAAGCAGCATGCAGTAGTAGTCAGCAAGCACCAAAAAAGGAAATGGGAAGGGAAATGTTTTCTATGAGCAACATCTAGGGCACCCTTTTGTTTCTTCTGTATTTAATTACAGCATTTTTACTGGCTTTTTCAAAACAAACGGAAAATAAATACATCAGATGTGCACGTTACAAGCATCTTGTGGGGACAGAAATTCAATACAGAGACTGGTATGCACTGGTAGGGTACCCTTGTCCCTGAACATCAGATTCCGAACAATTTGATTTTTAACAATATCCACCATCCACAAACAGGATTTGTAAGGTTTTGAAACTGCTGGTCCCATCTGGTTTCTGTTTTACAACAGCTCATCTCTTCATTAGAAAATTGGGGGGGGGGGCGCGCACGATCTGGCGGCGGCACATTTCAGCAGCATTGGATAGCCTAGTACGGATGTAACCCATGGACTCAGGAAGTCAAAGGTGAGACATGTAGCAGATGCAGTGTTTATTTCAGAGTGGGGGATTGGGACAACTGCCGCACTGTTTAATTTTGACCCAACTTTTCTTTCACCTTGGACAACCTGCTCACTGTTTATAAAGTTTTAACCTGCTGTTTTATGAATCTGAGCTCAACTGAACACGACCCATTATTTTATCTGACCCTTCACTTTATACCTAGCAGGTCAGTGTCCAACAGATAAATATCTGAAAAGAACTCTGCAGATGTTTGTGTTCAGTGATGAGGTGTGTTGGTAGATGTGCGGATGGTAGTGGTCAACATGTATTGCTACACTGCATCCAGTTAACCTGCACACTAACTATGCATGCTGAAACTCTGATGGGTGTGAGAAGGGTTCAAGGAGTGAAAACACTGATCTTTCTCTGCCACCCCTGGTCTTTCTCTCTGCCAACCAATGTGCCTCACCCCTGTCATGGAGAGACCACCACAAGTAGGGTACAGGGGTTGTCCAGACACCGCCAATTCATTCTTTGGTCTTTCATGCCAAGAAGGGTGCCAATATCACAACCCCTAAATTCACATTTGGAGTAATTTACTGAGTATGGGTGGGGAGGGGGGCATGTGCAGTGTGCACAGGGTAAGTGTGCAGGGAGCATGTGCGAGGTGTATCAGAGGTGTGTATGTGTGTGTGGGGGAGGGGTAAAAAAAATACCACACCCCAATATAGGAATACACAAGGCCCACTTCCTTTCCTACAGCTGGGCTACTCTATCACAGCCCATACCTTGTAATCACCAAGTTATGAGAAAGACTATTTAATTTGGCCTAGCTGTAACATGGAAATACAATTCTGCAAAGTTTGAACTGTGCCTGTCCCAAAGTCCCAAGTTGACAGTTGTGTTGTGTGCAGGAATCTCCTGCGCGTGCTTTTGTCCAGTGTGCCTCATGGGGTTGGATTTACACACTTCTAGTGTTTATGGTACCTGACCACACCACAAGTGTGAGTACGTGCCACACCACCTCATATCCTCTCATGCATTATTACTTAAATTTAGTGCTTCTGTGAACCTGTAGATCTAGGTTCCAATAAAAAGCAGCCACTTACTCCGTGACCCTGTTTTTTTTTTTTTGGGGGGGCGCACAGTACAAGGAGGTTGAATATTTCTAAAATGCTGATTATGCCTCACATTTCCAGTTACCTCCCCCCCCCGAAACATTAGCCTTTTTATGTCCTTTATTCTTTTTTTGAAATTTTTCTTTTATTGAATTACCACTGCCAAACGACTTGTTTGTGTTTTGCACTTCATAGTGTTTGCAGCCACTTGGTTCCAAATAAGTAGAGCCCAGTAGCTGTAAAGGTGCATAAAAGCACATTAAACACACAAGAATTTCCTAATGAGTCGGTTGGAGAGTTGTCTAACCAGTCTTCATTTCTCCTTTAGGAAAGAGGTCTGTCCTTGTTACTGTGTCTGTTCTCATACTGTGATGGGATTATAAAAGAAACATGATTTAAAGATACAACCAGTTGTCCTTACTTGAATCCACTGCGACATTTTATAGTTCTAGCAATGTGTTTAATTCTGTGTAATCTTTTTAATTAATTTTGTATTTATTTTTTCCTCTTATAGCACTGTCAAAGAGTATTTGCTCCTCCCTCGTTACGAGACGTGAAACAGACAAATGTTTTTGGGAGTAGGCCTGTTGTGATGGTGGTTGCTGTAGACGGATATCTGTCCACTAGCAACTCAAGAACCACTGCAACGCATTTCACATACAGGCCAATGAACAGCCAAAGGGTAGCCGCTTTCAGCCAGCCTCTGCTGAATTCAAACCAGTGATCAAGGGGCAAAATGGGCTACCATATCTCAGGGTGTCATTGCTGCTTAAAAAAAAATGACAAAGTTTACTTGGGAGTAATGTGTTTCTTAAAGTAAGCACACACACGCCAGAAGGGTGGCCCTCTTGCACCTAAAAATCAAAGCACACAACTGGGAAGGTCTGCTCTACAAGGTCTCCGCAAACACAACCACAAAGTGGACAGTAGAGTAAAGACCACTCACCAGCTGTTAGGCCCCCACTATACCTGAAGAAATGCCAGAAGTCAGTCCTAGAGTGGGGACAGGAAGTAAACGAAACAGCAGCTGCCGCATTTGGAAAAAGCATACATCTTGATGGAGTGGTAAGGCAAACCACGAAATGTCGACTTGTACAGACACTTTGCTTCATATGACTAGCTGTATGAGAAATGGCTTCAAATAATGAGTGAGTGGGTCTTTACTCTCCACTTCGTGGCTAAATAAGGCATATTGTTTCCACCGTCTTGTGGTGTACATTTTATGCCAGGACCCCCCCAAACCCCAGCAGCAATCAGACTTTGTGACCACGAGGTCCTTTTCTGCTGACAAATTTCTATCAGGGACAAGTTAGGGTCTACAGAGGCAGACTAGACAGGGACGATCTGGGTGGACTGGGTAGGCCAAGTGGTCCTTTTGTACTGACCAATTCTACATTAATGTAAGGAAAGGTGTGTCCTGGGGTGGGGGCATTACACCGAACTTACTTGTTAGGACATCAAGGAAAATCTCTACCAATAAGTGCCATGGTATCAACCATGAGAAAGCTGGGCAGAAGGTATAGTTTAACATCTTATGCAATTAAAATAAGCTCAGCTTTCATTTACTACTGCATGTATAAGAAGCAAAGCAAAAACAGGAAACCTTCCGTGTTTTTGAAGGGGAAAGACATTCCTCAAACAAAAACCTCCACCAGGAACAGTAGAACAAAGGGTGCCCCAAGGTGCTGATTCCACATATCTGGAGTGATATAGCAATCTGAGGAACAACAAGGGACCAATCCCCCAAAGCAAGCAGCCATCTTGAAACTGCATCAACTAACCACCCGCTACTGCAGTCCCAGACAACAAAAACGTTCATGCTGCATCACATCACAACCCCCATTCACAAATGTCAATACAAAACAGAACCAAAAATAGTAAGAAAGGTTTGGGGTAAAAGGCCACCACAGTTTTGGTAACAAATGTTTAGGTACAACACTACTTCAAAAAAATACACACTTTCTGTTTGTGGTCCCTGCACCCTAGGATGCACGAGGAGACCCACTGGAAGAGCGTAAGAATACCTCAGAGTCCATGATTTCAAAAATACTGGGAGATGCCACCAGCCACTACAATGGATTAGGGTTGGGCAGCCCTTTTCCTGTTCTAATGAGAACCCCAAGTTCTCATATTGGTAGCTTTTTCAAGCCTGCTAATTTGCATTTGAAACTACTCCTACTATAAGGGGAGGTACTGTTATTTTAGAACAAGACTTTCTAGGTGGTTCTTTTTTCCCCCCTTCTAGAACAGAGACCAGCCAGCTTCCAAATAGGGATGTCCATCCAGCGGCCCATGCAAAGCTTCAGGGATGGGACTGCTACAGTCACAGTATTTTCAGGTCTTCCTTTTACAGTATGTGGGACGGAGCTTTCTTGCAAGTCCAATGGCAGGCAAACATCCCAAGTGGACCACTACTGCTGACTGGGTGTCAGACTTCAAAGAGCGACTTTTTTTTTTATAAATATATGCAACTATTTGTCCTCCCAGTGCCTTAAGCTCTGCACACTGGCTGATTTTCTGGCCATCTCCCAGCCCTGTCTGCCACTAGCCCGGCAGAAATCCCTTGTGCGTGGCCCAGAGTGCTGACAGCCAAAGAGCCCAGTGGTTTCTCTTTCCACAATCCTCCGCCTACTAGATAGTGCTACTGGTGCTTGTCTGGACATTGCACCTAGCCCTCGGGGGTGGGGCAAGATCCCGAAATGCTTAGAGGGTTCACTACGGTGCTGGAAGCAGTGCCGTAATATACGTGCTTATCTTACCACCCCCCCACCCCAAAAAATTTTTACTGATTGAAATATCTGTAAAGACAAGTAGGACAGTTTTTGTGGGATCTTAAGAAAATCATTTTTAAATAAAATATAGGAATAGTCAGAATACATTTATCTTAAAAAATATATATCCATCTATCACATACTCAAACACACATGCTCCTAAACACTTGACCAACACAGAGGTGACCTTTGGTTGCCATGCATGAGTTGTTCACAGCTGTCACTATCAAACCAATCAAGCACAGAGCTGCTTGATGGGAGCCAATCGGACCCCTCCATCTGATGGGAAGGGTGCATGGGTTTACACACCAGACCCACAGGAATGGTAGTCACCAAGAACTCAACCATCCAGGACAGGAGGGGAGTGATGGCAGGGCACCTCACTTTGGGCCAGATGCCACTGGCGGAACTGTGCAAGCCCAGTTTTATTCCACCCACAAAAAAATGTAAAAATATGCCCCCCAGAGAGCAAAGATGAAATCTATGTTCACTGCTGCCATGCAGCCCCACCCGAGTGACAGAGCTGCACGTGCCCAGAACAAGTTAACAAAGGTGGGGTATATACAGTGGTTGGTAGCAAGTTCAAAGGAACACTTGGCAATCCAATTGTACAGACCCCAATCAAAACCAGAAGAAAGAAGTCCTGAGCAGAGTGAAGTTATTTAAAAAAATATTTAAATATTGTGTTTGCATGCAATAAGTGGATCTGTTGCACAATCATACCAAAATGGGTAAACATTAGGCAGGGCTTCAGTTTTGTTAGTATTTAACTTCCCAAAACAAAGTTAAAACATTGGAAATACTGGGAAAATGACACTAGAAATGAAATTAGATTACTCCCATTCTTTATTTTGACAGACTTGGACATCAAAATTGTGGCTTTTGAGAAATGAAAAAAAAGTGTACTTTACCTGGAATATTAAATTCCAAAAACTGGCCTCAAATGTCAAACCACAAATCTGAATTTGGAAGTTAAAATACTAGCCCCATTCCCAAATTATGCAGTAGTCTTAGATTCCAAAAAATTAACTTGACCACCGATTGTGGTTTCCATCTATACATCTGCAGGAAACAATACAGTTTTCCTTCAGAGGGAATGGAAAACCATAATTTGATTTGAAATGTTTTTACGGCTGGAGACGGGGTTAAACGTTCCCATTAGATTGGTTCAAGGGAAGGTTCTGCACATTTCTATTTTGGGAAGGGGAGAACAGAGAGAACTGTGAAAAACCCAAGCAAAGAAAAATTAATAGGTTAAACAACTTGTTTTTTAATGTTTGCATTCCATACGCAACAGCAAGCAGCTTACCTAGACCGTGACCTCCAATTGACACTGAGGTGAAAGGGCAAAGAGCAAGGAAAGGTCAGGTGAGATACAAGAACACATGTGAGAAAAATGTGCACAATAAAAAAAATTAACTGGAAAAAATATGGAAGTTATGAAAAGTGTGCAGCCTGTGGAACAAGGAAATGTGTACGTCAAAAAGCGAGTGATTTGTCTCTTCATACAATTAGGTGAAAATGAAAGAATTTTTTTTGCTAAAAATAAAAATGTTCTTCCGCACTTTACCTGTGACAGTGCACTTGCTTGCATCGCCGGTAGGTAGGCCTGTGGATGCGGTATGGGGAATAGGGGATTTCATCACCACCGTACTTTATGAGAATGGTGTAGCGACCAGTCATGTCGGGAACGTAGGATACTGTGTAAGTTCCGTCATGGTTATCACGAATGTTGGCCTTTTTGGGTTTACCTTCAGGATCCTGTGACAAAGGGGTAAAAAAAAAATTACTCTTAGAAGAGCCAGCTTACTCCTATAGTGCAGTGGTTTAAGGCTTTGAGCGACGAACCTGGTGACCTGGTTTGAATCCCACAGCCCCCACTCGCATACTGTGTGACCCTGAGCAAGTCAACTTCCTTGTGCTCCCAGGTCACACCAGGAAACAAGCTTCAGCTTAGTGTACCTATCCTGGTTAAACAATTTCCCCTTTCCTTACCCTCACAAATAAAAAAGGGTGGGGCCAAGTTCAGTGGTGTGGCATGCGTTTGTACACCAGCCCAGGAATGCAGCATAGAGGCCAACTGGGGGAGTAAGAACACAGCCCAGAGGGAACACTTGACTCCATGGGAGGAGGGTACAGGCAGTCCGGCATTCCTGCAGTTTATGATGGCCAAGAAGTGGCACTGGTGTCAGCTGCTTGCCTGCCCTCTCAGCTGGGAGAAAGGGTGGAGTTATGGTAAACCCATCATCGAGGTTAGGGATAGGGGAAACTTAAGTGGAGGAAATACAACTCACTTCTAGCCAACCCCCCCCTCCTCTAAAAGAGGGGTCATTAAATTAATAACCCTCCCAGGAAGGGTCACTTACCGTAATCTGCACAGCCAACAGCCCTTCCCCAGCATCCTTTGCATCAATGGTAAACTCCATGGGCAGGCTGGCAGGAACGCCTGTCGTGTTGAGGCCAGGTCCACTGGCCTTCACCTTGCTGGCATCATGTGTTGGCAGCACCTTAACCTTAAATGGGCTAGTAGGGAACATGGAAAAAAATGAACCAATCAGAAACCAGTCACCAGGAAAGCATTTCCAGTTCTCATTAATCACAACTCTCCCCCTCTTCATTTTCTAACTACTTTAACTTGGCAAACCGCACACATCAGCATAGTAATTTTAAATTCTAGGCAAGGCACCTGGAATTCTGCTGTTCTGGCACCACAGAACTTACATGATGCTGCAGATTTTTTTAATTTAATATACATATCTTTATACATTTATACAACATGTGTTTTGGGATAAGAGAAAAAAGTATCTGTGGCAGACAGTGAACATATCACTGATATCTCCATGTTCCCTATACATCAAAAGTGGAAGTGATCCACAGGTCTCTCCATGACCTGCAGCACCCCCAGCTCTGACATCTGGTTGTTCCTGCCATAATTTTCAAACAAATAGTTCTTAAAAAAAACTATCTGGTTGATCCTGCCATTATCTCATGATTACTCAAGAAGTTTCACTTTTTAGGCTGTAAATTTGTAGTGTGACCAAGGCTGTCAATACTGTAAAATGAGGACCTGCCAAAGATTTTTAAAAAGGGCACTCTGCAGGTAAAACGTCAGAAATCTGGCTTTTTTTCTCAGCTTTCCTGAGGTTTGTTTAAAACAAGCTGCCGACAGTAGAAAAGAAAGAGCGCAAGTTGGCAGCTTCAGAAAAGTGAATGCAAGCCCAAGCGACCGTTACTACAGCCGGCTTCAGTGCTGCACTAGGCACTGTGATGTCATCAGCTTTGTGAAAGCTGCTCTCCGATTGGTTCCATATTCTACTGTAATGATAGTAAACAGCTTACTCACCTGTAACAGTTCTAGGAGTGGTATATGTTGTTCATCCACACTATTTGGCATGGGCCTTTCCCCTTAACATAGTGCCATAAAGTCTTCAAGAGGGCTCCTCCCACCCACCTGGATGGTATCCCCCTCGGCTCCATCCCATGACGCCAGATCTTGCCCACTGGAAACACAGATTTTATGCCCGAGCCAGAATAGGTCAGGTGGGTCTGTGTGGATGGACATAGATCCCTCCTAGAAAAGTACAGTTACTTAACTTACCATAACAGCAGATCTTCAAGAGGAGCTCTTGCAGCAGGTAATACCATTAGGACAGAGTCCCAAGCAATGTACAAGGACAGACCCAGATCAAAAGGGTGGAAGACAATTAAAAACTGGGAAATTAGGAGAGAAGTCCCCGAAGAACTGCTAGGCCGAAACCTGCTCTCCTTCTGGAAGCAGTGTCCAGACTGTAGCGCCTCACATAAGTATGCTCTGAACTCCAAGTAGCGGCCGCACAGAGGTCTGCTGATACGTTTCAGAGGGAAGCAAAAGATGTCACTACCCCTCTGGTGGAGTGACCCCCTAACTGGTCCCAGTAGGCGTTTGTTGTGGTGCTGTTAGCAACAGGTGATGCAGTGCACTAGCCACTTAGGGTTTGTTTTGTGACTGGTGCCCTAAGTTTCCTGTGGGCAAGAGACAAAAACTGGTCTGTCTGGTGGAACTGGTTCTGGCCAGATAGTAATGCAAGATTCTATGAACATCCAGAATATGTAACAAGGCCTCCCCGTTGTTAAAGTACTCTGGGTAATAAACTGGTAGCTGGATGTCCTGGTTCAACGTGAACTCAGACACTACCTTTGGGTTTGTACACAGGGTTACCCTGTCCCTGTGAAAAACAAGAAAGTGTTCTTTACACACAGAGCCTGCAGCTCAGAAATCCTCCAGGCTGAAGTAATGGCAACTTCAAATAGCCCCTTGTAACAGAGAAGGCGGAACTCGCAGCTTGTGGCTGGTTCAAAAAAGGTGGCAAGGTGAGCTTCTCTAAAACAGGAGATCCCGGGATGACACTGGTCTTTCCTGGGCGGGTTTCATATGCAAGATGACCCTCAGGAAGGTCTTGCAGATGCGCAGCTGTGTCTTCCCATTTATTGGTGCATGGTAAGCCGACAAGAGCACAGTTGCACCTTTGACTAGTAACTGAGACCCTAGTCAGACAGGTGGGGAAGATACTTCAGCATAGATTCCAGACAACCAAGGAGATCCAAAGAACAGGGAATCACCCATAAGCAGAAACCCCCATTTCATGGCATAGGTCGCCCTGGTAGAGTTCTCACTGCCAAGAGCACCTCTGCCACTTTAAGGGATACTCCAAACCTATCCCTAGCCAAGTCTGCAGAAGCCAAGCATGCAGGTGCAAGGACAGGATAGACTCCCTCCTACCACCTCACACTGCACAGGCTGTGGTGGTGGTGGGGAGGGGGTCAGTAGGGAGTCGTGCTGTGTTGGAGGGTGTAGGCAAGGGAGGTCTTTGCACCTTAGGGTTTTTTTGGGACCTGGGCACCTAAAGGGCCAGGGTGGCCTTTTCTTTTGAAGCCTCCCTTGTTTTGTCTGTAATCTTCCTTGCTGTCCCCGATTTTTCCAAAAAGGGACAGCATCTTGTAGATTGTGGCTCCAACTGGTACATTCTGTAGACTTCAGACACAGCTTTACTCAAGTCTTAAAGCCCAGAGATCAGTTTTTCTTTGTCCTGACTGAACAGGACTGGTCCTTGGAAAGGAGCATTCAAGATAGCATCCTGAAGATCCTGTCGGAAGCCCGAAACCTTAAGCTAAGCATGCCTCTGCATGCAAATGCCGGTGGTCGCTGCTCTTGTTGCTGTATCCACAGAGTAATACTTCTGGAGGACATGCCAGACTGAATCACAGCAAGGAATTCCACCTTACCCTCCGAATCTGGCTGTACTTTGGCCAGGTCCACTGCCTTTGCCTACAGGGGTGTTTGTTAGGTGAACATGTGGGCCAGGAAGTTGAGTGACCCAACAGTGCAAGCTGCGGAGGAGTACACCTTGCGTCCCATCTGGTCCAATTTCTTTGGTTCTGGGTCTGGTGGCTGGGCACTCATGTGGTGTGGTTGTTGTGCCCTGCCATGGGCAACTGTCAGGACCATAGAGTCTGCTTTCGGGTGTTCGCGCAGAAAAGGCTCCTCTTTTGGTGTCTTGTACAATCTATCAGCCTTACGGGGAACTGCGGCTGTAGTGGCTGGATGTCTCCATGTGGACTTTCACATCTTATATGGTTCCACCAAGGTGGGGGTTATGACCAATGGTTTGGTATCTGTGGCTCCCAAGAATCTGGCCAGTCTGCACCTTTCTGGGTCTAATTCCTTGGTGTCTCATTGGTAAAGCGCCTGAATATGGCGCACAATGTCCAAAAAGGACAGGTCATCTGGAGGTGACCTTGTGAGTCCCTCTGATTTGAAGAATGGGGAACTCATCTTCTGAGGAATAATCCAAAGACAAGTCCCCTGCATTGTTCCCTTAAGATGATGGCGGGCATCTGCCAGATGAGGGGGATGGATAATGGATGCCTCTTGCGGCCGTCTGACTCCTACATAGATACAGTGTCGGCAGATAAGGCCACCCAGTCTGCCCATTTGAGCTTATAAGTTCACTTTGTTTTCCGAGAAGTCTGTTGCCCCTTAACCCTGACTATCCGCTGTCATGCGGCCGGTGCTCCTTCAGCAGTAAAGGCCGCTCAGGAGTGAGCTCTCTAGGTGGAGGACGTACTGGGGATGGATCCATGGGTCTATGGAGAAAATCTCCCTTAACTGTATTCCACCACGCATTAAAAAGTGCTCCCACCTCAGCTAGCAGGATGACTGGCAGTGGGGAGGCGTCAGTTAGGCGCCCGGAAGGTCAGGGTGTCTGTGAATGCAAAAGCGTCCGTCCTCTGTATCTGGCGGCCTGACATCTGGTTCTTTAGATAGGTAGTTGGGTGTCCACTACCCTTGCATCTGGGGAATCAGCTGGCGGGGCAGACAGCCGATCCTTCGGGGCCAACTGCTGTTCCTTAAGAGCAGATGGCCTTTCTTTTGCTGGAGGCGCTTTTGTCCGACAGAGTCAGAATGCCCTGTCATCTGGGAAGCAGATGCCCAGTGTTCAGGTGGGGGAGGCATCCAGTACCCAACAACCTCCCGGCGTTTCTAGGATTCATCCCATTTCTTGTGTTTATTGGACATCACAGAAGGCTTACGGGTGGTGGACACCGTGGATTTGCCCGAAGCCAATGCCCGTCTCTCATGGGTTGACCCATGTTTAGTGGGACAATGGGCCAAGGGGATCTGGGTGGACGGCTGTCCTGTAAAGGAAGACTCCCACCCTTTTACCTGAGTGGAGGCAGTAGACTTCCTCTGCGTCTCCCCAGAAGCTGCTGGGTACCTGGGGGTGGGGGTGGGGAGAGAGACAGATTCCTATCTGCCAGAGGTGGAAGTAGTAGATGCCTGGTGAGTGGCGACTTTGGGTGGGACTCTGATCTGACCGTCTTCTCCCAGTGGTGGTGTTTCCCTCCCGATCTCTTCTTTTTATTGAGAGACTCCTGGTTGAAGAGGATTAACTGTGTCCGATGGGGCCTTCTGCATGGCAGCTACTTGCTGTTTGAGAAGTTAGGCCTTTAAGGTGATGGTGCAGTGAATCCTGGTCTTGTTAAATTTTATGCTGTGCGGGCAATCGTCCAGCTGATGGTCTGGGCCTTGGCAGATCAAGCAGGCAGAATGGCAGTCTTGCCGGCATCTGCTTCCTGCACGCATACTTAAGATTTTTGCTGCTGTGACGATGAAGACATTAAACTCTGATGAGAAAAAATGTCAAGGAAAACTGTCGCTATTGAGAAGACAAAAGGCGGTCGACTGCAACTATAGCATCCATAGATCTGATGTTAGTGGTTCGATGGTGGGAAAATAACTGAGGTGGCACCAGGGGACTGTCCCTTTTATACCATGTCGGGCGGAGCAGACGTCGGGGCAGTCCCCCGCCACAGACTGCAAACTAGAAAATTTTCCCATGGGGTCCTAACACCTGGCGGCCTTTGTTCTAATGGTATTACCTGCTGCAAGAGCTCCCCCTCGAAGCGAGATGTACAGTTATGCAAAACCTTACCATAACAGTAGATCTTTGAGGAGCGTCTCTTGCAGCACGTAATACATCAGAGGTCGCTGTGGTGTATGGCAGCTCTTTCAGTCTTTTCCAGGGGCCGCCCACACATGACATCACAGTCCTGTTTCCTATACAAAAGTGTGGGCAGTCCCTGGTATCCTAGTTTCCCTCGCCAGATTCAGCTCGCTAAGGGAGGACAGAGGGGAAGCAGAGGTACCACAGGTATCCCAACCCATGAGTCACTGGACCAGAATTTGTTATCCTAGATAAGGAAGGGGACAGAGGGTGGTATTGTACCTGCTGCAAGAGACGCTCCCTGTTATACGGACATCGGCCAACGCTGGTCACCTGACATGGGGCGGTCCCCGCCAGAGACTGCTAGCTAGAGATTTTTCTGTGGGGTCCTGACGCCCAACTGCTTAGCCCTACTTGTGAATACCTAATGCAAGAGCCCTCTCAAACTAAGATCTACTGGTATGGTAAGGACTTGCGTAACTACCATCTTCCACGGAGTGGTCTCCTGCAGCAGGTAATGCACTTGGGATGAAACCCAAGAAGGGTGGTTATGACAGGAGGCCTTAGAGGACAGCTTGGTGCAATGTCTACGTTGTAATGCTTCATGAAAGTATGGATTGTGGACCATGTAGCTGCATTGCAGATATCTGCGATAGAGGCCCTTTTAAAGCAGACCACTGTGGTGGCCACAGCTCTTGCAGAACGGGCTTGGACAGGTCCTGGTAATGGCTTGTTGTATTTTGTGTAACAAAATGTGATAGTGTCCGTCAATTGAAGAGGGTCCGTTTAGTAGCCGGGAGACCTTTCCTGCTTGAGGTGAAGGTAAGAAAAAGTTGAGAGATCTTCCTAATAGATTTAGTTTGATTAGTATAGCATTTTAATATACGATTGACATCTAGAGTACGTAAGAGGTATTCACCTCGACTGGAGTGCTCAAGGTAGTATACTGGTAACTCCAAGGATTGATTTAAGGTGTGTTCAGATACCTTAAATTAAGTAAGGTTCTTTACACAAGATGGCATGAAGCTCAGAAATACTTCAAGCCAAAGTAAGAGCCACCAAGAATGGTGTTTTCTAGGAAAGAAAACAGGTCACAAGTGGCTGCCAGTTCAAAAGGTTCAGGAGTTAATTTCTCTATTAGAAAATTGAGATCCCATGGAGGAGTGGGTCATTTGATAGGTGGCTTAATATGCAACATTCCTCTTAAACATTTGGCTGGATGATGTTGATACAATAATCAACCATCTAGGGGTTCATGGAAGGCCAAATGGACTTTAATAGCTTAATCCTGTCTCGGCAGTCGAGGCCAGGTAATCCAATACTTTCAGTGGACAAGAATAAGGATCCAATGACCAGGAGGCAGACCAAATGGAAAAGCATTTCCATTTGGCGTAAGTATCCCTGGTTTACGTGAAGCCAGTAGAATACTGGCCACAGGGGAGGACACCTGGAGACGTGCTATGAAAGCTTCCTCAGGAGCTGAAGGTGTAGTGACTTCAGGCTGGGATGTAGAAGAGTCCCCCGATTCTGAGTCAACCAATAATACAGTTAAGTAAGAAAGTACAGTTACGCAAGAACTTACTGTAACAGTAGATCTTCGCAAACAGCTCTTGCAGCAGGTTACACCATTAGGACTGAAGCCGGCAGGCGCCACGACCCCACGGAAATTTTCTAGCTAGCAGTATTCAGCTGAGACTGCCCCCGACGTCATGCACAGTACCTAAGGCGGCAGTCCCCCCGAATCCCCAGTTCTCCCGCCAGAGATTCCCGGCCGCTGGATGACATCAGAAGAGGAGACTGAGGATCCGCCATCAAATAGCAGTCAGAGATGCTGAGACATCTGATCCGAGGAGAAGGATGTTGGAACTAGAATCTACCTCCAGCAGGGATGGTGGGAGGGAAAGTACCTGCTGCAAGAGCTGTTCTTGAAGATCTACTGTTACGGTAAGTTCTTACGTAACTGTACTATCTTACTTCGAGAAACAGCTCTTGCAACAGGTTACACCATCAGGACTGATTCCCAAGCAATCATGGAACTCCCACACCATTGGGAGGAGGGAAGGTAGAAATCTTTAATGAAACCAAAGCCTATGACAGAAGTCCTTGAAGGAATGCTAGACCAAAACCTGCTCTTCACCTCAGTGCAATACCCAGGCTATAATGTCTGATGAAAGTGTGCACGGAGCTCTAAGTAGCTGCAGCACAGATGGCTGAGGTGGACACATTCTTAAGGGCCGCAAAGGAGGTAGCCACCCCCCTTGTGGAATGACCCTTAACCGCACCCAGTAAGGGTTTGTTGCGCTTCTGGTAACAGAATGTGATACACTGAATGAGCCACCTGGACAGCGACTGTTTGGAAACAGGAGCTCCCAGCACTCTGAGCAAGAGAGACAAAAAGTTGGTCCAATTTTTGGTGCTATTTGGTTCTGGTCAGGTAGTATCAGAGACACCTATGCACATCTAGGGTGTGCAACATGGCCTCTCCTCGATTCGAATAGTTCGGAAAGTACACTGGTAGATCGATGTCTTGATTAAGGGTGACAGCTGAGACCACCTTAGGCAGAAATTTGGGATTAGTCCATAGGGATACCCAGTCTTGGGTAAAAACCAAATAAGGCTCTTTGCACATAAGTGCATGGAGTTCAGAAATTCTTCTGGCTGAAGTAACAGCAACTAAAAACAACTTCTTCCAAGTGAGAAGACTTGGCTCGCAATCCGCGGTTGGTTCAAAGGGTGACCGCTTGAGCTGCTCCTGGACAAAGGGTAGATCCCATGACGGAATAGGATCCTTAATCGGAGGTCTAAGGTGGAGAATACCTCTCAGGAAAGCTCGTGTCATGTCCAGCTGGGATATGGTGTTTGCCCATTGGACAATGATAAGCTGATATGGCACAGAGGTGTACTTTGATAGAGAAGTAGGCCAAGCCTGTCCGAAAAAGAGATGGGAGGTAGTCCAAGACAGACTTTTCTGGACAGTTTAGAGGCGAAACCCCCCGCGCTTGAGCCCATAGGCAAAAACTGCGCCATTTCATGGCGTAGGTAGCATGAGTGGCTGGTTTTCTTGCAGCCACCAGGACATCAGCTACCCCGTGAGACCCCGTGTGGCAAAATGGCTATGTCTCTAGGAGCCAAGCGTGCAGGCTCAACGAACGAAGGTCCAGATGGACCAAGGAGTCCTCCTCCTGAGACAAGTGAGAGCGGATTGGCAGAGGCACCGGAGGTTCCCGGGATAGCTGGTGTAGTAGAGGGAACCAGATCTGCCTGGGCCATCACGGCGTGATGAGCATCAGCATTGCTTGCTCTCTGCGAAGTTTCAGAAGAACCCTCTGGATCAACGGAAAGTGGGAAAGAGAGGAATCTGCCTGCCCAGGAGAGGGACAATGAGTCTCTCCAGAAAACACCAGGCCCTGGAGCCAGCGAGCAAAAATTGGGCAGTTCTGCATTGGATGGAGACGTGAAAAGGTCCAACTCTGGTGTGTCCCATCTGTGAAAGAGATCCTCTACTACCTCCTGTAGTAGTTCCCACTCGTGGACTCTGGCCTGAGAGCAGCTCAGGCTGTCTGCGATGAAGCTGTCCACGCCTGGGACATGAACAGCAATTAGGTTTGCGCTGTGTTGCAAAGCCCAATCCCACACCCTCATGGCCTCCCTTCAAAGCGGGTAGGAATGGATGCCTCCTTGTTTGTTGAGGTAATATGTCACCGCGGAATTGTCCGTTTGTAATAGAAGAGTACCCAGTGGAATCTCTGACTGGAAGGCCTGCAGGGCGTAAAGAACTGCTCATTTCCAGGATGTTTATGTGCGGATTAGTCTCTTGGGCTGTCCACAGGCCCCGAGACCAGACAGTCAAGATGTGCTCCCCATCAGAGCCCTGAGGCATCTGTGGAGGTGTCACAATTGGAGACGGCGCAACAAAGGGGACCCCTGCAGACAGATTCTTCGAATCTAGTCACCATTGCCAATCCCGGATTACAGCCTTCGTGATCCAGATTGGGAGCTGCAGATGGTCTTGCTTTTGATCCCATTGGACCTGTAACATCCACTGGATGACCCGCATATGGAGATGAGCAAGTGGGACTGCTGCAATGGCGGCAGCCATGTGTCCGAGCAGGAAAAGGACCAATCTGGCAGGAACGGTCTTTGCCGCAATGTCCCCGATGAGGGATCTGATGTGTTCCGCTCTGTCCTGGGGAAGAAACGCTTTCCTTTGGACGGTGTCCAGAACTGCGCCTATGAACTGCAGAGTCTGAGACAGAACCAGACAAGATGACTTTTGATTGATCAAGATGCCCAGTGTCTCGAACAGAGACCAAGTATAATGAATGGCGAATATCAAGGCCTCCCGAAAGGATGCCATGAGAAGCCAGTCATCCAGGTAGGGGAACACGTAGTGTCCTTGCCTCCTCAGAGTTGCTGCTATGACCGCCATACACTTCGTGAATACCCGAGGTGCCAATGACAGTCTGAAAGGGAGGGCTCGGAACTGAATGGTGGCCCTGGAACTCGAAGCGCAGAAACTTCCTGTGCATCGAGCAATGGGTATATGCAGGTAGGCGTCTTGCATGCCCAAAGATGCTAGAAAGGAACCCTGCTCGAGCATGGAAATCAGACCTGGGAGGGTCACCATGCGGAAGTGTTTGTACAGGACCGACTCGTTGAGGTTGCTGAGGTCCAGTATCGGACGGAGGTCCCCCGTTTTCTTGGGAACCAAAAAAAGTGAGAATATCCTGCATTCCTCTGGTTCCGTGGAACGTGCTCTACTGCTTTTTTCCCGGAGCATGATCACCTCCTGCTATATAAGCAGAGCGTGCTGACCTCAGTAATGGGAAAGCAGGGGAGGTCTTACCGATGGGTGGTCAAGAAATTTTATGAAATGGCCCTTCTTGACCAACTGGAGAACCCACCAGTCGGTGGTAATACTGTCACCCTGAAAAGTGGTGAGCAATGCGACCCCCGACCTTTTGCGCCTGTTGATCCAGAGATGGGGCGGAGGCTGTGAAGGAGTCATGCTGTGGCAGCACTGGTCCCTGCAGGCTGGACCGGTTTAGTATAGCATTGTGCTCTGCCTGGGGGACGACAGCCTGGGATTTTCACTGAAAGGTGCCCCTTTATTGCTGTCCGGAATGGGGCTGCGGTCTGTTGCCGGCTGCGAAACCGGCTCTGGTTCCTACGAAAGGAACCAGGCCTGGGTCTGTAAATTGCCTGTACAGACCTGACTGCCTTCCCAGCTTCAGGAAGTTTGGTGATCATCTTCTCCGAGGGTTCACCAAAAAGTACTTCGCCATTGTAGGGGACGTCAAGAATGTTCTGTATGTCCAGGGTGAAGCCGGAGAGACAGAGCCGAGAGTGTCGCTGGAGACAGATTCCTGAAGCTGAAGCTCTGGCGGACGAGTCTGCGGAATCATATGCGGCTCGTAATACCTGGATCCCCACATCAGACCCTATGCGGGAGAAGGTTTAGGAGCTCTGCCTTCTGATCACCATCCAGAAGTTTATCTACCAGGTCCTGGCCCTATTCCCATAGGCCGTTCTGAAACTGTACCATGTGGGTTAGGTAGTTCAGGGACCTGATAAAGCATGTAGCGACTGCATACTTGCATCTCCTCAGGGCGTCCAATTATTTGGATTCCTGGTCTGGTGGCTGTGTGCTCATGTGCTGCGGTCTTTGGGACCGGTCATGTGAGGCCGTAATGACCAGGGAGTCTGCCAGAGGTTGAGCCAAGTACTGGTCCTCTCTCGGGGCCTTGTACAGGTGGTCAGCTTTCTTCAGCACCACAGGAGTGGAGTGTGGACACTTCCATGCAGTCTTGGTGATGTCCGCAAAGGTGTCCACCATGGGTGGCACTACCACAGGCTTTGGGTCTTTCTGCCAAAGATAACAGGCAAAGCACGGTCTTTCGGGGTGGAGTTCTTCAGCATCCCACCCCATGTTGTCCTGTATGTGCCTCATGATCAGAGAAAGAGGTGTCATCCGGAGGAGACCTGGGAAGGTCATGTGGGTCAGGTGATGAAATGCTGAGTGGAGAAGGAGATCTGGAGTAATTCAAGGTATCCGATCTGGAGTCCTCCCCCGATGGAGTATACCGCCGACGTCTGGGTTGCTTGGGGCTGGGAGACTGATGGAGATCTTGAGGGAGGCCTTCTCTGATCCTGGGATCTACCCCTAGGAGGTGGAGTCTGCTCCTTGGGGGGTTGGTGGTCGTCCTACTGGCCCTGTGGTGGAGGAGGGGCGTAGGAGGAGAAGAAGCGGGGAGGTTTCACTGGGACCATGTCTTTGTGGATGGTGTCCCCCCAGAAAGTAAAGAGTTCCTTTACTTCTTGAATATTCATGCCCGATGACTGGCCTGGCACCGGTGGTCTGTCGCTGTGGTAAAGCGTCGGGTCCTCGGGTGTCTCCGGGTGGGTGAAGGTTCCCTCTGAAGCCCGGCACCCTGTATCGCCCGCCTGGTCTTCAGGCAACACAGTGTCCTCTGTGGAGTCCCTGTGGCCAGCGTCGGGTGCATGGCCGACGGGTCCATCAGCTTGAGGGACGACAGGTCCTTCGTCTTCCTGGGTGGAGGATCCAGGCCCCTAGGGGGCTGGGAGACCTATCTAGAGTCAGGGTCCAGACGTCTGATGGAAGAGGAAGACTTGTGGCATTCAGGGGACTTTAAAGAGGCCCGAAAGGGAGTACAAGAAGCCAAGGGCCTGGAGGTCTTAATGGGCTGAAAAGTCAAAGAACCGCTGGAAGCCCAGACCTTGACTGGAGAGGGCCGAGACCTAGCCCTGGAGGGAGAGTGGTCCGATGGGGTAGAGCCTGAGCTCTGCGAGTCTGAGGCCCGGTTAGGGGATCTGGACCTTGCCTTCTCCTAGTGCTTGTCCCAGTGTGTGGACCTTGGAGGAAGAATGGCCTCTGGAGGAAGGTTCCTTGTCCACCCTATTGAGTTTTTCTTCTAGCAGGTAAGCCTGAAGTGCCTTCTGACGGCAGATCCTGGTGCAGCTGTTGAACCCCTGACAAAAGGTGCAGGCCTTAGTATCATGGTCTGGGCCTAAGCAAAGCATGCAGGAGGAATGAGGATCCTTGAAAGGGTTCTGTTTTCCGCAGGCATACTTTGAAAGGTGACCCTCAAATGAAAGGGTTGAAGAGGACATTAGTAGTGTAGAAACTCTGGAAGTTCTAAATCATTGTGCGCTAGGTAGAGACAGAGAGGCAGATGCTGGCGAGTCACCGGAGGGAAAGTTACTGGGGATTCTGGGGGACCGCCCCCTTATGTACTATGCCTGACGTCAGAGGCAGGACCGACGTCGGGGGCGGTCCCCGCTAAATACTGCTAGCTAGTAAATTTCCGTGGGGTCTTGGTGCCTGTCGGCTTCAGTCCTAATGGTGTAACCTGCTGCAAGAGCTGTTTTTCTCAAAGTAAGATTACCGTATTCAGGAGGAGGATAGCAGGGATCCTAGAGTGATCCTGATTTAGGATAAAAGTCCTTGAAGGACTGCAAGGCCGAAACAAGCTCTACGCCTATAAACAATGTCCAAACTAAAGCCTGATAAAAGTATGTGCAGTGCTCCAAGTAGCGGCCACACAAATGGCTGATGTAGAGACGTTCTTAAGCTCCACAAAAGAGGTAGCCACCCCCTTGTGGAATGTCCTTTCACCGATCCCAGTAAAGGCTTGTTGCACTTTTGGTAACAGAACGTGATGCATTTAACCAAGCACTTGGAGAGTTTGCTTCGATACAGGTGCTCCTTGCATCCTGTGAGCAAATGACAGGAATAACTGATCTGACTGGCGATGGGATTTGGTCCTGGTTAGATAGTACCAAAGGATCCTATGCACATCTAATGTGTGCAGAATAGCTTCCCCTTGGTTAGAGTGGTTGGGATAGTACTCCAGAAGGTCACTATCTGACAGAGTTAAGGTCGAGACCACCTTGGGAAGAAC
This sequence comes from Neoceratodus forsteri, assembly GCA_016271365.2. NCBI lineage: Eukaryota > Metazoa > Chordata > Ceratodontiformes > Ceratodontidae > Neoceratodus > Neoceratodus forsteri. The sequence continues at coordinate 274,575,627 of CM028138.1, read as the reverse complement.
AGTACAGTTACTTAAGAACTTACCGTATCAGTAGATCTTAGAGAACAGCTCTTGCAGCAGGTTACACCATTAGGACTGAAGCCGGCAGGCGTCAGGACCCCACGGAAAAATTCTAGCTAGCTATCTTCAGCGGGGACCGCCCCCGATGTCGGTCCCGCCCCCGACGTCAGGCGTGGTACATAAGGGGGCGGTCCCGCCAGATTCCCCAGTTCTCCCACCTGAGACTTCCGGCCGCAGGATGACATCAGAATGGGAGACCGAGGATCCACCATCAGAAGATAAGGAGAAAAAATCCCTGTAAGAAAAGGCTAAGCCATGCCTCCTCCAAGGGGGAAGGTGGGCAGGAAGGTACCTGCTGCAAGAGCTGTTCTCTAAGATCTACTGTTACAGTAAGTTCTTACGTAACTGTACTATCCTACTTCCGAGACACAGCTCTTGCAGCAGGTTACACCATTAGGACAGATTCCCAAGCAGTAACACTGCCAGAAATTCCGGGAGGAGGAAAATAGGAAATACATTCCAGGTCCTGAATCTAGGACAGGAGACCGTGTAGCACCGCCAGGCCGAAACCGGCTCTTCGCCGAGAGGCGATGTCTAGGCTATAATGCCTGATAAAAGGTATGCACAGAGCTCCAAGTGGCTGCAGCACAAATGGCAGAAGTGGAGACGTTTGAGTGCTGCAAATGAGGTGGCCATGCCCCTAGTGGAATGACCCCGGACTGAACCCGGGAAGGGCTTCTTTTTGAGCTCATAACAGTGAAATACACTGGACAAGCCAGCGAGACAGGGACTGTTTGGATACAGATTGGCCCATCATCCTTTCAGAGAAAAGCGAAAAGTTGCTCAGAACTACGAAAAGGTTTAGTTCTGTTGAGAGTAATACTTCAGGCTGCGGTGAACATCCAGAGTGTGAAGCAGAGCCTCTCCTCTATTCGAGTAGTTCAGGAAGTAGACTGGTAGGTCAATGTTCTGATTTAGAGTGAGTGAAGAGACCACCTTAGGCAAAAATTTAGGATTCGTCCTCAGGGATACTCTGTCCCAGTGGAAAACTAAATAAGGCTCTTTGCACATGAGAGCGTGAAGCTCAGAAATTCTTCTTGCTGAAGTAACAGCAACCAAAAATACAGGTTACTCACCTGTAACAGGAGTTCTAGGAATGGTATATGTTGTTCATCCACACTTATTGGCAGGTTCCTTACCACTTTAAATCTTGCTGGAAGGTCTTCAAGCTGGCTCCTCCCACCCACCCAGGTGGTAAAACTCTCGGCTCCGCCCCATGACGCCAGATCTGGCCCGCTGGAAGCTCAGGTTGTGCGTCGAAGCCGGGGAGGTCGGGTGGGTCGTGTGGATGAACAACATATACCATTCCTAGAACTCCTGTTACAGGTGAGTAACCTGTATTTCTAGGGACATGGATATGTTGTTCATCCACACTTATTGGCAGACTCCTAGCAGTTCTCCGGAGGGAGGGAGGCAAGGAGCACACCCCCAATACTTACTTGGGAAATAAGGACTGGAGAACTGAGGCCCCAAAACCAGCATCCTGGCGTGACTCAAGGTCGATGTGGTAATGGGTAATAAAGGTGTGTGCTGACTTCCAGGTAGCAGCCCTGCAGATTTCCTGGATAGGGACGTCCCTGGAAGCAGCCACCAATGCAGCAGTACGACGGGTAGAATGAGCTCTTATCCCTCTGGGAGGCTCCATGCCCAACTCATAGCAGCGATCTATGCAGGAGGTGACCCACCTGCCTATCATCCGCTTGGCTGCAGGTCTGCCAGGTGCGGCTTCAGTGTAGGTGACAAACAGCTGGCGAACCTCTCCCCGAATTTCAGCCGTGCGCTCCTTATAATAAGCGAGCGCCTTCTAGGTTCAGAATATGGAGCCTATATTTGGCCTCCGGTGTGACTGGGGTAGAACACAGGCAGAGTCAGCACCTGGTTAAGGTGAAACTCCGACACCACCTTGGAAGGAATTTCTGGTGGGGGCGCAGGACAACCTTGTCCCTGTGGAAGACCAGGTAAGGAGACTCGATGCAAAGCGCCTGGAGCTCTCCCATCCTTCTGGCTGACGTGACAGCCACCAAGAAGCCGGTCTTCCACGACAGGTGAGAGAGATCACACCTGTGCATTGGTTCGAATGGCTTGCCCATGAGCTTTGCCAGTACCAGCAGTAAATCCCACGGAGGTGGAGGTTCTTGCACCGGAGGGGAAATGTGATCAAGGCCTTTGAAAAAGCGCCCGACCACCTTTTCCTGCGCCACCGACTGCTCCCCGGCCCGCGCCCGGTAAGCAGAGATGGCTGCCAGGTGCACCTTTAGGGTCGACCTAAGCCCTTGACTAGAAAGGGACCATAAAGAGTCAAAATGCTTACCAGAGAACAGGAGGAAGGGTCCAAGCCCTTGCCCCGACACCAAATGGAGAATCTCTTCCATTTGAAGGCGTAGCATTTTCTGGTCGACTCCTTACGGGACGCCTCAACAACATTGATGACCTCGTCGGAAAGACCCAAGGCCTGGAACTCTAGCCACTCAGAAACCAGGCCGTCAGGTGCAGGGATTGAAGGTCCGGATGGAACACCTTCCCCTGACTGACTGAGAGCAGGTCCGGGCGAGCTGGAAGCTGCCTCGGGAGCCTGGAGCTGAGGCTGAGGAGATCTGGGTACCAGAACTGGCGGGGCCAGTCTGGGGCTATCAGGATCACCTGCACCTTGTCCCTCCTTGCTTTGAGAAGCACCTTTGTGAATCAAGGGAAATGGGAGAAAGGCGTAGAAGAGGCCCAGGGTCCACAGCCTCGAGAAGGCATCCCCCTGCAGCGAGCCCTGCTGAGGGGGGCGGGCATGAAACAGCCTCAGCTTCGCGTTCTCCCTGGAGGCAAACAGGTCCACCTGAGGTGTGCCCCAGTGAGAACAGATCTTGTACTACCTCCGGCAGGAGAGACCACTCGTGAGATGCAGTCCCTATCCGGCTCAGGGCATCGGCCAGGGTGTTGGGCTCCTGCCACATGAATGCTAGATCCGCCTCCAGGCTGCGCACAAGTGACCAAATGCAGAGCTTCCTTGCATGAAGCATGGAGCGGTCCCGCCCTGGCGGTTCAGGTAATACATGGTCGTGGTATTGTCCATCTGGACTCGGACCACTTGACCCCGGAGAAACGGAGCAAAGGCGGTGAGAGATAGGCGGACCGCTCGGAGCTCCAGCAGGTTGATGAGGCATCGGGACTCCTGCGGGGACCAGAGGCCGTGCACTCTGTTCCCCCAGATGGGCACCCCAACCCATCGGAGAGGCATCTGTCGATAGAGAGACTGTCGGCTCGGGGCGGACAAACGGGATGCCCTCCAGCAGATGGAATGGAACGGTCCACCACTGGAGAGCGTTCCACATCTCCTGGGTCACGATCACTAGCTGGTCCAAAGGATCGCAGCGTTGTGACCACTGGCTGGCCAGTCCCCACTGAAGGGGGCGCATGTGCCAGCGGGCCCAACAGACCATGCTGGTACAGGCCGCCATGAGACCCAGAAGGCGCAGGAAGTCCCAGGCAGGGCACGATTGCCCAACCAGAAATGATTGGGCAAAGGAGGAAAGAACCTCGGCCCTGTCCACCGGGAACCGTGCTCTGGCTCGAAGAGAGTCGAGCTCTGCCCCGATGAACAGGATCACCTGCTTCGGCTCGAGTTCCGACTTGGCCTCGTTGATGAGAAGGCCAACTTGAGAGCAAACCTGGAGGGCCAGATCTCTGGACTGCTCCACCTCCCGTCTGGAGGGCTGCTATCAGCCAATCGTCCAGGTAAGGGTACACCCGGACCCCTCGGTGCCGCAGGAATGCTGTCACCACTGCCATGCATTTGGTGAAGACCCTGGGAGCTGGAGATAAGCCGAAGGGCATGGCTCGGAACTCGAAGAGGGATCCCTCCGCTCGAAAGCGGAGGAATCTCCGATGTGACGGACGGATAGGGATGTGAAAGAACGCGTCCTGTAGGTCCAGAGACCAGAACCACACGCCGTGTTCCAGAGATGGTATTATCTGTGCCAGAGTGACCATCCTGAAGGTTCGAGACCTTAGAAACTTGTTCAGGTCGTGTAGGTCGAGAATGGGGCGCCAGCCCCCCGTCCGTTTCGGAACCAGGAAATACCTGGACACGAACCCCGGGTCTGAAGGGGGGTCCTCCACCTCCGTGATCACCTCCTTTTGGAGGAGGAGAGCGATGTCGGCTTGGCGAGCCGCCAGTGAGGCTGCGGACCCCGAGGCCCCCTGAGGTGAGACGGCTCTGAAGGGCGGGGCCTGCTCGAATTCCAGAGGTAGGCCTTTTCCCACCACCTCCAGTACCCACCTGTCCATGGTAACAGCGGATCAGGCGGAAAGGAAGTGTCTGAGCCGGTCCCCCACAGGGGAACCAGGGGTGAGGTGACAGGGATGGGGGCGACACCCCTCAGCCCGTCACTGGGCAGGCTTGGAGGAGGGACCGGCCGAGGGACCTCCCGGGCCTTTACCTCCCTGCTTCCTGTTGGAGGAAGCCAACGGCTTGGGTTTGGGATACCAAGGTCGAGCCTGCTGGCCCTGACGTTGCTGAGCCGGGCGCGCCGCGGGCGCAGAAGGACGAAAGGGCTTAGGCTGTGGCTTGAGGCCTTTGTCCTGAGCGGAAGAGACAGAGTCCAAGGTAGCATTGGACTTCGATCCTCTGCAGGTGACCTTCCACCCAGGGCTGAAGAGGTCAGTCCCCAAAAAGGGAACATCCGCCAACTTGTGCTGGGTATCCGAGGTAAAGGTGGATATCCTCAGCCAAGCCCGACGACGCATGGCCACTGCGGCCACCACAGACCTGGCACATGAGTCCCCGATGTCTAACAGTCTGGAGCTGCTGTTTGGCAACCGCCCTGCCCTGGTCTCGCACCTGCCTGACCGCAGTCTGCAGATCTGCGGGAAGATGAGGAACAACCTCATCCAGGGAGCCCAACAGGACATGAGAAAAATGTGCCATGAGGACGGCCGAACTGGCCTGACGAAGGCCGAAAGAGGACGCAGCATAGACTTTTCGCCCGGCATAATCCAATTTCTTGGATTCCTTGTCGGGAGGTCTGTCCATATCCCTGGCATTCCCGGCACGCCGGAAAACGCTGTCGGTAACCAACACCTCGGCCGAGGGGTGTTCCGAAAAACCGGACAGGGAACCGGTAGGGACCGCATACTTCCTGGCCAACCTGGCCGAAGGCGCAGGGCAGGAAGCAGGACGCTGCCAAAGTTCCAAGGCCGGACCCACTATGGCTTCGGCCACCGGAAAGGCCTCCATAGGAGAATCCCCTCGGTCCAGAATCTCCGTGAGGGGATACCTGGCCCGTTTAGAAACGGGTTCGAGCTTCATCCCGGTGGACTCCGAGATGAGTCGAAGCAACCCTAAGAAGGACGAAGGGCTATCGTCCATTGACTGCCCTCCCGAGGACTCCAAGTCCATGTGCTTGGAGAAGAGGGAGGAACCATCATCGGACTCAGAAGAGTCCTCAAAGAGCTGCCTCTGGCCTGAGCCACCTCCACCTGCCGAGGTTTATCGAGTGAGGGTGACAGACAGCCTATGGGGCAAACCCAAAGCCGACCGAGAATTTTTGGTCGGAGCCCAAACTAATGGCTGTGGAGGCGGAGGTTCCACCAGAATCGGTGGGGTAGCTGGAATTGGCGAACCGGCCTGAGAACAGGCCTCGACTCACAATGAGGGGTTGTTTGCTGCCCGGGTGACAGCGACTCAATGGCGGGGAAGACGACTTGGTCGGCTTTATTCCGGTCAAAGGAGCTGTTGCCACAAGTTCTTTGTACCTCCGACGCAACCTTGCGCAAGCCTCCTCGTCCGAGGAAGAGGGCCGCCGCTTCAGGTGCGAGACAGACCACCTTGGTGGCGGGATCGGTTGGACCACGAGATTTCGAGACTGAGAGTCTCGGCTAGGCCGAGGGAAGGCGAGGGAGAAGTGTCGAAATTGGCACTCCCGCCCGGACGATCCACCCAGGCTCCGGAACCCGAGGCACAGGCGAGCCGACGGGATCCTCAACTCCCACCGGGGAACGGGGAGGGATTCTCAGCTTCTCAGCCAACAACTCACTTAATGGGTCGAGAAAATCTCGACCGTCGACGGGAGTCTCGGTCAACTGGCCTGACGGGGACACCGTGTAGCCAGTGGCGAGGGCTGAGGGGTCGACCTGGAGACTGTAGACAAGGGAGAGGGGACCTTCCGCCCCAAGAGCATCGGAGAGACTTACTTTTGCTCTTTTGGACCTGGAAAAGGTCCCGAAGAAGCTGGACCCTCACCCTTGGTCGAGAGGGTCAGACAAAGCTCCTTAAAAGAAGCCGAGTATGAGGCACCAAGAGAGCGCGGGACAAATGCCGCAGCCGAGGTAGAAGTGGCCCGCGCCGCCTCCTCTTCAAGGGCGATCATCTGCTCTAGCTGATCTGCGAGCCCGCCGCCGTGGACACCGCCAATCGGGCCTCTTTAGATTTCACCGGTGGAATTCTTTTCTCGGGGCGCCCCAGTTGTAATCGGGCAGCACGGTCTCTCAGGGTCGTAGGCCGAGAGCGAAGAGCACAAGTCGCAGGCTGCGCGGTCGTGCTCAAGGCCCAGGCAGTAGACGCACGTGGAGTGCGGATCCGTCCTAGACATCTTCTGCCCGCAAGGGCACCTCCGAAAACCGGGAGTCGATTTGTCCATCGCAGCCGCGAGGAGAAGAAGACCGAAGTCTTTTTAGCAAAAAACCTTTTGATTTTGAACTTTCGAAGAATTAGGAACCAGTCTTAAACGCAGCGTTAAGGAGGGAACCTGAGCTTCCAAGCGGTAAGGAAGATCTGGCGTCATGGGGCGGAGCCGAGAGTTTTACCACCCGGGTGGGTGGGAGGAGCCAGCTTGAAGACCTTCAGGCAAGATTTAAAGCGGCAAGGAACCTGCCAATAAGTGTGGATGAACAACATATCCATGTCCCTAGAAATAGCGTTTTCCACGACAGAAAACGTAGCTCGCAATCCGCGGCAGGTTCGAAGGGGGGAGCGTGGGTTGTTCCAGGACAAAGAGCAAATCCCATGGAGGCACAGGGTCCTTAATAGGTGGCCTAAGGTGCAACACCCCTCAGAAATTCCCGAGAGGCGTCTAATTGTGCCACAGTACGATGTCCCACTGGAAGGTGGTAGGCAGAGATGGCACAAAGGTGCACCTTGATAGAGGAGTAGGCTAGACCTGAAGGAAAGAGGGAGAGCAGGTAGTCCAACACCACTCCCACTGGGCAACCTAAAGGGGAAAAATCACGTGCTCGCAACCATAAACAAAAACTGCGCCATTTCATGGCATATGTCGCATGCGTTGCCGGCTTTCTGGCTGCAGAAAACTTCTGCAACCTCTTGCGAGACCCCGTGACGCAAGATGGCTATGTCTCTAGGAGCCATGCATGCAGGTTCAGTGAGTGCAAGTCCGGGTGGACTAGTGAACCTTTCTCCCGAGACAGGAGATGGGAGCTGAACGGCAATGGGAGCGGGGGTTCCCGGGATAGCTGCATCAGCAAAGGGAACCAGATCTGTCTGGGCCAGAATGGGGCCACCAGGATCATAATTGCATGCTCCCTGCGCAGTTTGAGAAGAACTCTCTGGATCAACGGGAAAGGATAGAGGAATCTGTCCGCCCAGAAGAGGGACAACGCGTCTCGCCAGAAAACACCAGGCCCTGGATCTAGCGAGCAAAAATTGGGCAGTTTTGCGTTGGATGGAGATGCGAACAAGTCTAGCTCTGGAGTTCCCCATCGAAGAAACAGATCCTCAGCTACCTCTTGAAGAAGTTCCCACTCGTGGTCTCTGGCCTGGGAGTGACTCAGTCTGCAATCGTGTTGTCCACCCCGGGAACATGCAATGATCAGATTTGCGCCGTGTCCGATTACCCAATCCCACACCCTCATGGCCTCCCTGCAAAGGAGGTAAGAGTGTGCGCCTCCTTGTTTGTTGAGGTAATACATCACCGCCGTGTTGTCTGAAGCAGAAAAATACACGGTGGGTTTACTGACTGAAAGGCCTGCAGGGCATAGAGAACCGCCCTCATTTCTAGAACGTTGATATGGAGATGAGTTTCCATCGGGGTCCACATACCCTGGGACTTTACCCCGTCCAGGTGTGCCCCCCACCCTAGTCCTGAGGCGTCTGTGGTGAGGGTTACCTCCGGGGACGGCGCTACGAACGGGACGTCCATGAAGAGCGACCCTGGGACTAGCCACCACTGCCAGTCTCGAATCGTGGTGTTCGTGATCCTGACCAGATGCTGCAAGTGGTCTTGCCTTTGGTCCCATTGCACCTTGAGCATCCACTGAGTTACCCGCATGTGGAGCCTTGCGAAAGGGACAGTAGGAATGGCCACAGCCATGTGTCCGAGCAAGCGAAGGACCGACCTGGCAGGGACAGTCTTGTTCGACGATAACTCCCTGAGGAGGGATCTGATGCGCTCCGCTCTGTCTGGAAGAAAAGCTCTTCCCTGAGCGGTGTCCAGTACTGCACCTATAAACTGCAGTTTCTGTGACGGTACCAGGAGAGACTTCTCGTAGTTTATTAGGATGCCCAGAGATTGGAACAGGTCCTGGGTGCTCTGGACCGCAAGTAACAACGCCTCTCTGGAGGTGGCCATGAGAAGCCAATCGTCCAGGTACGAGAACACATAATGGCCCCGTCTCCTTAGAGACGCTGCCACAACTGCCATGCACTTGGTAAAGACCCTGGGTGCGGATGACAGTCTGAATGGAAGGGCTCGGAATTGAAGGTGGTGGTCGAGGAACTCGAAGCGCTGGAACCTCTTGTGCGCCTGAGCTATAGGGATATGCAGGTATGCGTCCTTCATGTCTAGAGACGCTAAGAAGGCGTCTTGTCTCAGCATGGGAATAAGACCCAGAAGAGTCACCATGCGGAATCTCTTGTAGGCGACCGACACGTTGAGGTCCCCTGTTTTCTTTGGAACCAGGAAGAAGTGTGAATAATATCCTTGTCCTCTCTGGTTCTCCGGGACGTACTCCATCGCTCCCTTTTGCAGGAGCGCGAGTACTTCTTGCCAGATCAGAGATCTGTGCTGACCCGGATACCGGGAGAGCAAAGGAGGCCTCGAGGGTGGCTTTTCTGCGAATTCTATATAGTGGCCTCTTCCGACCAACTGAAGAACCCACCTGTCAGTGGTTATAGCCTGCCATCCCGGCAGGAAGTTCGTAATGAGACCCCCACCATGATTTCCGTTGATCATGAGGGCAGGGGCGGAAGGAGTCAGGCTGTGGCGGCTGAGGGTCCCGCTGGCTGGGCCGGCTTAGGAGTGCGCTGGCTTCAGCCAGCGGGCTGTTCTCCTGGGCTCTCGGAGCTGGAGCCCCTCTGTTGTGTAGCGGAGTGGGACTGCTGCCTCTGCATCCGCCCACGAATTCGGCTTTGGTTCCTATGAAAGGAACTAAGCCTGGGTCGGTACATGGCCTCAACCGACCTCACCACCTTCCTGGCCTCTTGAAGTCTGGTAATCTTCTCCGAAGGTTTACCAAACAAGACTTCCCCCTCGAATGGAGCGTCCATGATATTCTTCTGGACGTCTGGGGTAAAGCTGGAGACGCGTAAGCAAGACTGCCTCCAGAGGCATACGCCAGAAGCTGCTGCTTGGGCCAATGAGTCCGCGGAGTCTTACGCGGCTCGTAGCACTTTGGTTCCCACGTCCGAACCTGTACGGAGGAGCCGAGGCATCTCCTCCTCCTGCTCACCTTCCGGCAGTTTTTCAGCCGCTTCCAGACCCTGTTCCCACAAGGCATTCTGGAACTGAACCATGTGGGTCAAATAATTCAAGGATCTGATGGCGCAGGTAGTGGAAACATACGTGCGCCTACCCATAGCGTCCAACTGCTTGGACTCTGGGTCCGGTGGCAGGGTGCTCAGATGTTGCGGTCTCTGTGACTGGTCATGTGAGGCTGTAATGACCAGAGAGTCGGCCTGAGGCTGCTGAGTCAAGTACTGGTCTTCTCAAGGAGCCTTGTACAAGCGATCAGCTTTTTTCGGCATCGCCGGGAGCGAATGTGGACGCTTCCACGCTGTCTTAGTGATGTACATGAAAGTGTCAACCAAGGGTGGCACCACCACAGGCTTGGGGTCCTTCTGACGAAGATATCTGGCTAGGCGTATCCTTTCGGGGTCCAGCTCTTCTGCATCCCATCCCATATTCTTATGGATGTGTCTCATAATATCAGAGAACGAAGGGTCATCCGGAGGAGACTTCGGCATCTCACGTGGGTCCGGAGAAGGGATGGAGAGGGGAGATGGGGATCTGGATGATGAGACTGATCCCGTGTCCTCCACTGAAGGCGATAGTCTGCGTCTCCTGGGTCTCTTGGGGCTGGGTGACCTAGAAGAGGATTTAGACGGAGGTCTCCGTTTTTCTGGTCTCCCCCTGGGAGGGATTCTGTATTCCCGGGGAGGAGGTAAGCGGCCTGCCGACCCCGATGGCGAGGGGGGCGCAGGAACCGGAGGTGTAGGAGGAAGAGGAGGAGTGGGAACCATGTCCTTCTTTATGGTGTCCCACCAGTAAGTGAAGAGGTCCTTCACATCCGCTAAAGAAAGGCCCGACGACAGTCCGGGCGCCGGTGGACGATTGTCTGGTCCCAGCGTCGGCTCCACAGAGGGCTCAGGTAACAGCGAGGGTTCCCTGGGAGTCTCGACGAGACCGGGGTCGCCCGTCTGGTCCTCGGGCTGCGTCAGATCCTCCTCTGTTAAGGTCTCCTGACCGACGTCGGTCGGAGGAGTCAGGGCCCTCTACTTACTCAGGAGGAGCGGGTGCCGGCCCCCCTACCGGCGTCCGCTGAGGAGTTGTCTTAGCCGGCGACCGTCTGGCCGATGGCGGCTCCAGGGATGCATGACGAGAGGCCAACGACGGACGCACCGGCGTCGGATCCTGAGGTCTCTTCAAGGAAGTAAGCTCCAACGTCTTGCGAGGAGGCAAAGAAGCTGACCCGACGTCGGGTTCCGAAGGACGGGAACCCGACTTATGATGATGGCAATCCCCAGACTTCACCAAGGCCTTGGAGGACGAAGAAGAGGACAGCCTGATGGACTTGGCCCGAGAAGAGGACTTCCTGACCGCAGCCGGGGGAGGTTGAGAGCTGGCCCTGGAGGGGGAGCGGTCGGACCTGGAACCGGAGCTGCGAGAGTCCGAAGCCCTGGAGGGGGACCTGGAAGGGGCCTTCTCCCTTCGTTTCTCCGCATGCTTGTGGGTCTTTTTAGAGGATTCCCCCTTGGAAGACATGGTCTTTAGCTTCTCTTCCAGTAAGAAAGCTTGAAGGGCCTTCTGACATCAGATCTGGGTTAGACTGTTAAACACCTGGCAGAAGGAGCAGGCCCGGGTATCGTGGTCTGGGCCTAGGCACCGGATGCAGGCCATGTGGGGATCCTTGAAGGGGATCCGTTTCCCGCAAGCACACTTGGAGTGACCGGAGGTCGGAGAGAACATCAGCGAAAAACTTGCTAAAGAAATCCAAATTTCGAAGGAAAGAACTTAACCACGTCACGCATAGGACTGTAAATCAAGGGTCAAACATAGCAGTAGACTGCGGAAAGAACTGGGGAATCTAGGCAGGACCGCCCTTATGTACCACGCCTGATGGAGGCGGACCGACGGCCGGGGCGGTCCCCGCTGAAGATAGCTAGCTAGAATTTTTCCGTTGGGTCCTGACGCCTGCCGGCTTCAGTCCTAATGGTGTAACCTGCTGCAAGAGCTGTGTCTCGAAGTAAGATCTTAGGATTTGTCCTTAAGGACATGTCCCTGTGAAAAACCAAGTAGGGTTCTTTACACATGAGCACATGAAGCTCAGAAGCTTCTAGAGGAAGTAACCACAACTAAAAATAGTGTCTTCCAGGAGAGTAGATGCAGCTCGTAATCCGCGGCTGGTTCAAATGGGGGCAGCGTGAGCTGCTCTAGGATGAAAAGAAGATCCCAAGGGGGAATCTGATCCTTGATAGGTGGTCTCAAGTGGAGAATGCTGTGCAGGAAAGTGCAGGAGGCCTCTAGCTGCGCAAGTAACCTCTGACCTACTGGGGAATGGTATGCCGAAATGGCACAGAGGTGTACCTTTATGGAGGAATAGGCTAGTCCTGATTCATACCGGGATAGGAGGTAGTCCAGCACTGACTTCTCTGTGCAGTCAATTGGGGCTAAGCCATGGGCTTGAGTCCAAAGACAAAACCTGCGCCATTTCATGGCATAGGTGGCATGAGTGGAAAGTTTTCTTGCCGCTACTAATACATCTGCCACCTTCTGCGAAACCCTGTGTCTAAGGACTGCTGTACCCTTAGGAGCCAGGTGTGCAGGTTCAGTGACCTGAAGTTCTGGTGGACCAGGGAGCTGGCTTCCTGGGACAACAGGTATGAGCTGACCGGCAAAGGAAACGGGGGTTCCTGGGTCAGTAGATGCAGAAGTGAGAACCAAATCTGCCTGGGCCAAAAGAGCACCTGGTGTTGGTTCTGGCAGGCAGGGCAGATTGTTGGTGTTTCTGGCCCTGGCCTGAGGGGAATCTGGATTGACTTTGTTTAAAGTAGCCCCTTGTTTGCTGGCAGGAATGTGGCTGTTTTTGTTGCCAGCCATGAAAATGATTCTGGTTCCTACGAAAGGAACCAGACTTAGGTCTGTACATGGCTTGTACAGTCCTTACTGCCTTCCCAGCATCCTGTAACTTGGCGATTACTTTCCGATTCTTCACCAAACTGGACCAAGCCATTATATGGGACATCCAGGATATTTTTCTGAATGTCCGGGGTAAATCCAAAGACCCTTAGCCATTAGCGTCTCCGGAGACAAATGCCTGTAGCAGTGCCCCTAGCCGCTGAGTCGTAAGCAACTCAAAGAACTTGGGTCCCCAGGTCTGACCCCAGAGCGGAGAAGGTTGAGTAGCTCTTTCTCGCCCTGGGGGGGGGAGATAATATATCGATGAGGTCCTGGCCTTCTTCCCACAGGTCATTCTGAAATTACACCATGTGTGTGATGTAACAGACACCTGATGGAGCATGCAGCAGCCACATACATGCGTTTCCCCAGTGAATCTAGCTGTTTAGATTCCTGGTCTGGTGGCAGAGTGCTCAGGAGACCAGTCAGGTGAGGCCGTAATGACCAGAGAGTCGACCAAGGACTGTTGTGCCAAGTAAGGGTCCTCCATGGGTGCCCTATAAAGGCGGTCAGCCTTCCCGGGTACTGCCAGAGTAGAATGAGGATGTTTCCACGCTGCCTTGGTGACACCCCTGAATGTATCCACTAGCGGTGGGATCACCACAGGCTTAGGCTCTTTCTGCCTGAGGCATCATGTGAGGCACTGTCTTTCGCGGTCTAAGTCTTCAGTCTCCCACCCCATGTTCTCTTGGATGTGCCTCATGACAGAGAAACAGGGATCATCTCGTGGTGACCTGGGTAGGTCTCGTGGGTCTGGTGATGGGAGGCTGATCAGAGAGGGTGACCTCGAAGTGTCATTAGCATCCGGCCATGAGTCATCCCTGGCGGAGTATGTCATCTGCCTCTGGGGCATTCTGGCGGATGGTCACTGGAAGACCTGCAGGGGGTCTTTTCCTTTCGTGGGATCTGCCCCTAGGAAGTGAGGTAGGCTCCCTGGGTTCAGGAGGCATCCTGGCGGAGGACTGGCAGGCATCATGTCCTTTTTGATGGTGTCCCACCAGAAGTTAGAGGTCTTTCACCTTTTGCAGATTCGGGCCTGGTGTCGGACCCTGGGGTGTAGCTGGGTCGGGCATTTGTTCTCAGGTCAGCCAAATGTCCTCAGTGTCGCCCATCTGGTCAGGAATGGGGGTTCTGACCTCTTTTGAGGACCCCTGGCAACTGGTGTCAGCAGGCGTAGGTGAGGCTGGCATTGTTTCTTTGGTCTGCTTTGCGGGTGTCTGGCTGGTTGCCCATTTGGGCTCAGAGATCCGCTTGAGGGAGATCAGTTCTGTCTTCCTCGGAGGGGCATCCGGCCCTCTTGGAGGCTGGGAAAACCGAACGGTGGTCAGAGTCCCGGCATCGGTCCGACATGTCGGCGCTGTTTCGGGGCTGATTTATACTTATGCCGGTCCGATGCCTCGGGCCTGGCTGCCGAGCTGGACAGCCAGCTATCCTTTTTAGTTTTAAGAGGCTGATGGGTGACTGTACTCTAGCCTCCCCCGAAGACTGTACCTTCACCGGAGGGGGCTGAGACAGCCCAAGAAGGGGACCTATCCGACCTCGTGGAGCTGGAACTGGCCCTGGATTCTGAGGCTCAACTCAGGGATCTGGCCCCTAGCCTTGTCCCAGTGCTTTTCATGCGTTTCCTCGACTTGTGGTGGGAGGATCCCCCGGAGGAAGGGTCTTTCTGTAGCCTTAAGTTTTCTTAGAGAAGGATCCCCTTGAAAGCTTTTTGGCAGCAGATTCTGGTCCTGCTGTTGAACTGCTGGCAGATGGAGCAAGCCTTAATGTCGTGCTCTTGGCCTAGGCACTGCACACAAACAATGTGCTGATCCTTAAAGGGCATCTGTTTGCTGCAAGTGCACTTCAAGGAGTGTTCTTTGGTAGAAGGAGTCTGAGAAGACATGTGGGTGATTTTTAAAAAAAATTCTGAATTTCGAACGTTTGTCTGCTAGAGGCATCTGTGAGGCTGATGCTGGTGAGTTGACGGTGGGAAAAGAACTGAGGGATGCTGGGGGAACGCCCCTTTTATGTGATACCAGATGTCGGAGTGGGGCCAACGTTGGGGCACTCCCCCGCTGGCTACAATTTTTCTGTGGGGTCCTGGCGTCTGCCGGCTTCAGTCCTTATGGTGTAACCTGCTGCAAGAGCAGTTTCTTGAAGCAAGATCCTGTGATTCTAAGGGTATGGATATGTTGTTCTGTCCACACTATTTGAAATACTCTGAGCAGTCTGAAAGGAGGAGGCAAGGCACACAACCCCATTTAGGGAACAGAGATTGGTGAACTGAGGCCCCAAAACCAGCATCCCAGCACTACTCAAGGATAACGTGGTAATGTGAAATGAAGGCGTGTGCCAACTTCCAGGTAGCAGCCCTGCAGATTTCCTGGATAGGGACATCCCTAGAAGCAGCCAACGAGGCAACAATACGATGGGTCGAATGAGCCCTTAGCCCTCCAGGAGGCTCCCTACCTGCCAATCAATGCAGGAAGTGATCCACCTGCTAATCATCCGCTTTACCGCAGATCTGCCAGATGCGGCTTCAGCATAGTTGATAAACAGCTGGTGAACCTCTACCTGAACTCCAGCCGTGCGCTCTTTGTAATAAGCGAGCACTTGCCTCAGGTCCAGAGTATGGAGCCCGTGTTCAGCCTCTGAGGTGTCATTCGGGAAAAACACCAGAAATGTTATCACCTGATTAAGGTGAAACTGACACCACCTTTGGGAGGAACTTCGGGTTGGGGTGAAGGACAAACTTGTCCCTGTGGAAGGCCAGGTAAGGAGACCACCAAAAGCACCTGGAGCCCACCGATTTTTGGTTGACGCGATAGCTGCTAAGAAAGCGGTCTTCCATAACAGGTGAGACATCTCACACCTGTGCATCAGTTCAAATGGCTAGCCCATGAGCTTTGCCAGAACCAGCAACAAATCCCACGGCGGTGGTGGTGGTTCATGCACTGGAGGGGAAATGTGATCCAAGCCTTTGAAAAATGCAAGACCACCTTCTCCTGCACCACAGACTGCTGACCAGCCCGTGCCCAGTAAGTAGATATAGCTGCCAAGTGCAGCTTAAGGGTCATCTACCAAAGGGCCCTTTGGAGCGAGACCACAGGTAGTCCAAAATGCAGGCCACCTGACAGGCCAAAGGGTCCAGCCCCTTGCCCCAATACCAAAGGGAGAATCTCTTCCATTTGAAGGCATGGCATTTTCTGGTTGATTCTTTTCTAGTTGCCTCCACCATGGTGAGGACATCTTCAAAGAGACCCAAAGCCTGGAACTCCAGCCACTCAGGAACCAGGCTGTCAGATGCAGGGATTGACGGTCTACAAGTACTTTCCTCTGACTGAGAGCAGGTCTGGGCAAAGTGCAAGACTCCTTGGGAGCCTGTTGCTGAGGCAGAGGAGATCGGGATACCAAAACTGGTGAGGCCAGTCCGGAGCCACTAGGATCACCCGTGCCTTGTCCCTCCTGACCTTCAGCAGCACCTTGTGGATCAAGGGAAGTGGAGGGAAGGCACAGAAGAGGCCTGGGGTCCAAGGCCTTGAGAAGGCATCCGCCGGCATTAAGCCCTGCTGAGGGGAGTGGGCACAGAACAGCCTCAGCTTTGCATTCTCCCTGGAGGCAAACTGGTCCACCTGAGGGGTGCCCCACTGAGAAAACAGGCTGTGAACTACCTCTGGATGGACAGACCACTCATGAGACGCCTCGCCTACCTGAGGGCATCTGCCAGCTGGTTGGAGGCTCCTGCCACATGGATGGCTAGAAGATCTCCCTCCAAGCTGCGCATGAGGGTCCAATTGCTGAGAGCTTCCTTGCACAAAGGCAAGGAGTGCGTCCCACTCTGCTTGAGGTAGCACATAAATCATGGTGTTGCCCGTCGGGACCTGGACCACTTGACCCCAAACTAAGGAGTGAATGCAGTCAGCACCAGCCGAACTGCCCGGAGCTCCAGCAGGTTGATGTGCCATCATGACTTCTCAGGGGTCCAGAGCCAGTGGACTCTGTTCCTCCAGATGGGCACACCAGCCCATGAGAGGCAGTCAGGATGACCATCCACTCAGGGTGGACAAACTGGATCTCTTCCTGCAGAGTATCTGGTAGTCACTACTGGAGGGCGTCCCACATCTTCCTAGTTACTGTGACCAACTGGTCGAAGTGACCTTTGCACCGAGACCACTAGCTGGCTAGCTCCCACTGCAAGGAGCGCATATTCGTACAGGCCCATTAGACCATGCTGGTGGACCACCTTGTAACCCAGAAGTCGCAGGAAGTCCTGGGCAGGGCGCAATTGCCCAAACCAAAATGATCAGGCAAAGGAGGAGAGAACCTCCACCCTGCTCACAGGAACTAGGCTATGGCTTGGCAAGAGTCTAGCTCTGCCCTGATAAAAGTGGATCACCTGCGAAGGCACAAGTTCCAACTTGGCCTAGTTGATTAGGCCAAGGGAGGTGCAGGTCTGGAAGGCCAGGTCCTTGGACCGCTCTACCTCCTGCCTGGAGGAACCTGCTATCAGTCATCCAGGTGGGGTACACCCAGACCCCTTGGCACCTCAGGTAAGCTGCCACCACTGTAATGCATTTGGTAAAGACCCCGAGGGCCGAGGAGAGACCAAAAGGTATGGCCCGGAACTCTCAGAGGGTTCCCTCAAGTGGAGAAACCTTCTGTGGGACAGATGGATCAGGACATGAAAATGTGTCCTGAAGATCCAGGGAGCAAAACCACATTTTGCTTTAGAGATGGTTATGATCAGAGACAGTTACCATCCTGAAGGTGTGCAACCTGAGGAACTTGTTCAGGTCATGCAGATCTAGAATGTGACACAGGCCCATCCGCTTTGGCAACAGGAAGAACCTGGAGACAAACCCTGGGTGTTCTGGAGGATCAGTTACTCTGACCATGACCTCCTTGCGGAGAAGCTGGGCTAGGTTGTCAACAGCCAACCGAGTGTCTGTGGACACCAAGTCCTCTGTGGGGTGCGGGCCGAGCTTGGAGGGTACTGCTTGAATTTAAGAGGCAGACCCTGACCAACCACTTCTGGAACCCACCTGTCCATGGTGACAGCGGACAAGGTGGAAAGGAAGTGGCGGAGCTGGCCCCCACAGGAGGCATGACAAGTATGAGGGTGGCACCCCCCATCCAGTCACCGAGCAGGCTTTGAGGACCCACCTGAGGAGCCACCGGGTCCCTTCCCTCTGGGCTTACAGACCACCAAGGCCACTGAAATAGTCCTGGGTCACCAGGACTAAGCCTGCTGGCCAGCCTGATGCTGGACTGGTTTTGCCGCAGGAGTGGAGGACCAAAAGGGCTTTCGCTTTTGCTGCCTGAAGCACTTGGAATCTTTCTGTGTGGATGTTAGAGTCCAAGGTAGCACTGGACTTTGTGCGCTGGAGGTGACCCTCCACACCAGGCCCAAACGGGTCAGTGCCCAAGAAGGGAACATCTACCAGCTTGTGCAGAGTCTGCCATGAAGGTTAAACTCTGCAGCCAAGCCCTACGGCACATGGCTACTGCAGCCGCCACCAAGCAGGCACAGGACTCCCCCGGATCCAGAGCAGTTTGTAGTTGCTGCTTGGCCACATCCCGGCCCTGATCTCAGACCAGTTTGACCATGGTCTGGAGGTCCACAGGCAAGTGAGGAATCACCTCATCCAAAGAGCCCAAGAGGACATGGGAGAAGTGTGCCATCAAGATGGCCGAGCTCTCCTGACTGAGGGAGGAGGCAGAATAGATTTAGCTGCACGATTTCTTGGACTCCCTGTCCGCTGGTTTGTCAATATCCCTGATACTGCCAGAGTGCCAAAACACTGAGTCAGCCACCAGCCACTCAGCTGAGGGCGCTCTGTGAAACCTGAGAGGATACTGATGGACACCGCATACTTGTGGGCCATCCGGGCAGAGGGCAGGATGTGGTGCACTGCCAAAGCTCCAGGACTGGGCTGACTGCCTCGTCCACTGGGAAAGCCTCCAGAGAGTTCTTTTTCCTCCAGAATCTAAGGGGAT
Source organism: Neoceratodus forsteri (assembly GCA_016271365.2). Classification (NCBI taxonomy): domain Eukaryota; kingdom Metazoa; phylum Chordata; order Ceratodontiformes; family Ceratodontidae; genus Neoceratodus; species Neoceratodus forsteri. Next base: position 274,556,974 of record CM028138.1, on the reverse strand, counting down.
AGCAAGCCCCCTTCTGGACGGGTCCATTTTCATCCCCGTGGACTCCCAAGATGAGGCAGAGGATGCCCATGAAGGAAGTGGACCCTTTCTCCATCAAGAGATCCCCCCAGACTCCTCAACTAAACAGGAGTGCAGTGAAGAATCCTCAGACTGAGGAGTCCACATAAAGTCACCTTCAACCCTATTAGGGTGGTTGGTCAGGTGCGAGCGACAGACAGCTACCTGATGGGCAAGTCCCCTGGCCGGCCGAAAATCTTTAGTTGGCTCGCCGGTCGACAGCTGCTTGAGCGGTAGCTCCACCACAATTGGAGGAGAGGCCAGCTCTGGCTGAACAAAGAAGGGCTTGACAGGCTCCGCTGGGGAAGGGACAGTCTCCATCAACCCCACAGGGGGAGTCCATGTCAGCCTCTCTGGCGACAGCCAAGTGATGGGTGGTGGGCAAACTGGGGTCTGTTTCATACTGGCCAGCACCTTCAGTTGCCATGCAAGGTCTTTGTAGCACTGACACAACTTATGCCTGAGCCTCTCCTCACCCGAAGAGGATGAAGACAAAGAATAGCCAATGAGAGCTGCTCAACCCACTAGATGGTGGCCAAGAGCTTGACCTCTGCCGCCGGGGATGCCGATGGGGGATCTCTGAGGGAGCCAGGAAATGCCACGGCTCCTCCTGGTCTGGGTCAGTGACTAGAGGGTTCTGATCGGTATACTGAGCAGCCCCTTCTAAGGTCACAGACAGGACCGGAGTCCTGAAGAGTTACCAGCCTCTTCGGATGGCAAACAATTGACGGGAGTCAAGAAAAATCTCTGCGGCATCGGTCAGCATCTTGGAAAACTGGCCAAGGCCATGGTTTCAACCATGGTCAAAACCTGGGAGTCTTGAGACAGAACACTCCCGGTCCCAGGAATGTCGACAAGTCTTCTTTCTTAGACTCCTCTCACGAGATAGAGCTGCGAGTTTCAGAAGGACCCTGACCCTTAGGAGGGACTGGCACAGCTCCTTGAAGGAATCCAAAAAAGTGGAGCCCAACTGGAGCGGCACGAAGGCAGAAGCCGAAGAGGATTGAGCGACGGCCCGAGTCACCTCCTCCTCAAAGGCTGTGAACTGTTCCAGCTGCTCAGAGGACCCTGCAGCAGCAAAGACCACCCAAATGGGTGTCTAGATTCGACAGCCAGATGTTTTTCTGGGTGGCCCAATTTAAGGCAGGCGAGGTGGTCCTTGAGGACCGTCATGTGAAGAGACAGAAATACTGCAGGCTTTGGTATCGTGTTCATGGCCCAGGCAGTAAACTCATGTGGCATGGGGGTCAGTACGTGACATCTTCGCCTACACAGACACCAGCGAAATCTGGGCACAGATTTGTCATTCACTGTGGTCGGGGAGCTCAAAGACAAATACTGAAATGGTAGCAAAGTTTCTCAAATCAATCCAAACGTATCAAAAGCACTAGGGTCTACAACGCAGGAGCGCAAAGGAGGGAACCTGCTTCTTCCAGCAGAAAGGAAGATCTGGCGTCATAGGGTGGAGCCAAGGGATATACCACCCAGGTGGGTGGGAGGAGCCAGCTTTAAGACTTTCAAGCACTTCTTAAAGGAGAAAAGAACCATGCTAAATAGTGTGGATAGAACAGATCCACGTCCCTATAACTTAAAACACAGCTATTGTGCCGGCCCAGTGGCACAGAGGACTGAGGCACTGGTTGCCTTACCACTTAGTGCTACACCAGCAACCTGGGTTCGGGAAAGACTTTAGGTCACTGAGGGTGCTGGCGTGGGGGTGGAGGGAGGAGCAGGATCGAGCAAGCCAATAGGCAGCGCTCCTCTCCCAGGGTGGTGGGGATGGGTTGTTGCCACCCCGTAATGCTGCTCCCACTGGGTGGAGGTTCAGTTAGTAGCTTATGGGAGGGTGGAAATGCTGGAGTGGGCAAAGGCACTGAGCTGTTGCCACAGTGCATGCACGTCTCCATGCATACACAGCCATGTGCTGGGGCATCTAGCAGAGAGAAAACCGGGGGTTAAAATCCTGTATTTCCCCATCGCTAGTAGAAGGGAGATGGCGATGTGGGCCAAACAGCTATATAAAAAAAAATATGTATAGCCACTGTGACAATAGTAACAGCAATATTTATTTGATAGGTTGTTACGGAGGTCACTAGCCAAGATATTTTATTGCCATTTCTACCCCCACTCCTGTGTGCATCTCTCTCTATCCCCCAAATATCCATTTGGTAACCGGTTAAGTGCACTGATCCCAGGGACAGTTTTCAGGGATGGCCCGGGCCACATACAATGGCACAGAAGTAGGCTACGAGTACAGTACATAGAGCAGCAGGCAGTAACGGAACAAAAACAAGAAAACAGCAAATTATAGGATACAAAGTAGCAGATACAGTGAATTCATATTTACAACAGATTCAAATTTACAGTACATAGAGATAATGAGCAATATTCCTAATGGTACATGGATCAACATATGGCAGAGCAGTTGCCTCTGGACGGGGTAAGAGGATACCCAAGGAAGGGGAGTAGGTGAAGGGAAAGGAGAGAGAAACACAGAAGAGAGTAGTACCAATTGGCACAAATATGCCTTGAATTAAGCAGACCACGAAGGTCCCACACCCCGTCCAGATGTAGTAGGACACGCTAGATGGAACCATCTGGGGAGCAGGGAAGGGGAATGAACCCCTCCCTCTTCCTCCATGTCCATCTCTCCCCATCTACTTCCTAGCTCCCATCCCCCTCTCGATCTCTCCCCCCCCCCATATAACGAGATATTTAGAGAAATCATATGACACACACACCTAAATATGTATAGCCATATATGCCTGGTTAAATAAAGTTGATTTATATCCATATCCCTTCCCCTCTCTCGCTGTATTTATACATCTGTAAGTTGCAAAAAAACATCATTACTGCTCCAGTTAGGGTCAAAGCAACAAAAGTTGGGAAAATAGGTGCAACACCCCACCCTCCCAAACCAGACAGGACAGCAGGTGTGGGGTGTACCTTGGGCTTGTCAAGTCTAATGCTCACCCCATTCCATCTGTAAATTAGGTAAGATGTGTAGACAGAATGGGGTGGGTGTTAGGCTTGAGAAGCCCAAGGGACACCCCGCACCTGCTCTCCTGCCTGGTTTGGGAGGGTGGGGCATTTCCCCAGCACCTCATTTCCCAATTTTTGTCACTTTGACCCTAACTGGAGTATTAAAAGTTTTCTGCAACTTATTTCCTTACTTTGAGATATAATAGTATCCTTATTTTACTGTGGGAGCGTAGATTCCAAAGGACTCTGCACTACCATCCTGCCATAGATACGTATATGTATGTAGCTGTGGAAACAGGGCCCTCTGGGCCCTGCACTTCCATTTAAAGGCAACGGTGACCAAATTGTCAGCATAGCCATCTTATTACCCCATCTCATGTACCCAGTACAGCAAATTTTCAAATCCCCACCGAAATGTAATACTGCACAACTGCAATGCCATTCCACGTCACAGCTGTGAAAACATTTTGTCCAGGATTTGAAAAAGGACAGCTGTAACACGAGGTAGGCAATAAGGCTATATTGAAAAGCTGGTGTAAAAATATTTAACATTTCTGAAGTTACAAGCAGGCATAGTGAAATTGAAACGAATGGTCAGAACTTTGGTATCTTTTCATATTGACTCCAAATCTTCAGCATAGTCTGTGACACCACCTTATAAACCCCATAGGTGAAAATTGTAAAATCTGAGCCAAAATGCAATTCCACACCACAGGTGTGAAAACACGTTTCATACAGGAGGTGAAAAATTACAGCTGTACTGTTCACAAGGTGGTGGGAAAAAATGGCTATGTTAAATATTTGGAGTTGAAATAGACAATTACAAGTTATGCATGTGCACAGAAAAATTTAAAAGAGGAATTTTTTTAACCAAATTTTCAACATGGCCTTTTTGGGACCCCACCTCATGAACACTAGTGGTGAAATGTTATTCGGGCTCGAAAGGTGATTTCGTGCAATGACCACATAATCACCTTCCGGGCCAGATTAACGAAAAGTATAGTTATGCAAGAACCTACTGTACCAGTAGATCTTACAGAGGAGCTCTTGCAGCAGGCAATAACCGCAAGGACAGCCACCAGGTGCTAGGACCACACAGAAAACTTCTAGCTAGCAGCATACAACGGAGGACTGCCCTGATGTCAGCGCACGCCAAAGTCGACCTATGGTATAGAACAGGCAGTCCCCCATCCCCTCCTGCAACTATGTGCAAGCCCCAAAGGGCAGAATAAGAAACTAGGTGGACAGAAACAGTGAGCATTTAGGCTGGAAGAGTCCACAAACAGCAGCCAGAAGCAAAAGCCCAGGGGGGTATAAATCAAATATATTTTGCAAAAAAAGAAGAGGCTACCTGAAAGGAAGGCAGGCAGGTGTTAACAGAAAACAAAATGGTGGTTCATGAAAAAATTCATGGCGAAAAAGGATTGGCCTGTCCCAAAAAAGGATCCTTTTTGTAAGGCCAAATCCTTTGTCAAACTGTCTCCCTCTATCCTGAAAAGTGATCTTCCCATAACTCACCAAAATTCCACACTGTCTAGGTGCAGTGCGATGAGGGAAAAAAATTGCAAAAAAGTGGTGATCGACTTTTTGCACTTTCCGGATCTCAGAATCTGCATATCCACGTGGAACGAAACTTGTCACATCAAGAGATCCACCCCACAGGAAAACGCATACCAAATTTTGGGCAAATCCATTGATCCGTTGCAAAGTAATTTAAGTGCAAAATTTGAGGTTTAACATTAAACGTTACTCAACCTTAAACATAGGGGTGCTAACGCGCCCACACAAATGTACTGTGTAATGTTTATATTACATACATATACAAGAACACTTCCCTTCCCCATTAAGGTGGTGGTACAAAAAACTACATAATGAGCATCATGGGATGCCTGTGGTGGTGGGAGAAGGGGCAGTTACAGGCTGCACAGTGGTACTGGATTCCTGCCTCTGGCACTCATTTTCCTTCCCTCAGTGCTGCAGCCATCTTTTTGGAGACTATTTCTTATCTTTTTAAGCAAGATACATGTTTTAAAGTACTGTGGTCAGCCTCTGGGAATACTCACTCCCGTGAAGGGAAAGACAAGATAACCCCAGGTTCCTCCCACCTCCAATGTACTACACTACTGTAAGTTACCTGCGGGGAATCTCCTCGTCACCATACTGGACAGAAACCGTGTAGGGTCCCTCCCGCGTAGGGACATAGCTCACAGACTGCGTTCCATCTCTGTTGTCCACGATTTCCACAGGCTCGACAATGCCTGCCAAAGCAAAGAGTTTGTTAAAAAGAATAATAAGAGTTTTTCTGTTAGCCTCATCTTGCTCCTCCCACACCTACACACCACATCTGGGTCTCCATCACAAGCAGCATAGGTTGTGTCAAGCAAGGCAGTTGGGCCCTCCACAGCCAGCCACCTACTTTAATCTATCCAGTCAGAATACTCCTGCACAGATAGCAAGAGCACAAGTGCAATACCCGTCTTCAGGTGGTGGCGGTGGGGAAGAGAAGAGTCTGTTCTGAGGGTATGTTTAGGTTGAAGGGAGAGAGGATCACGGGGAAGAGGATCATGAGACGGCATAGACAAACTGGAGGGGGGGTAGGTTCAAGAGGGATATGAGGAGGCACTACTTCACAGAGAGGATGGTGGTGGCATGAAACAATTCCGACGGAGGTGATCTCTCTGAAATCAGTGGGGAGTTTCAAAGAGGGCAGGATAGGTTCCAAGGCAGAATACAAGTTTGGGGGGTTGACCACAGTGGGAACTCCGTTTGGGTAATGATGGGGGGGGGGGTGCAGCAGTTGTCTTAACTGTGAGCTGCACAGAGAAGATGCTATAGAATGTAAGGACTGTATCTGCTGGTGTTTTTGTATGTGCACTTGACTGGAATCTCTACTTTAAAATCAAACACACACACACACACAGAAAGTTAATATTGTAAAAACAACTGCACCTACCTTTGGGCCCAAGGACTCTGACCAGAAGGGGTGCCACTCCAGCCTTGCTGGTATCCACGGTGAAGGACTGTGGGACGTTGGCACGAACCCCTGTACTTAAACCTGGCCCTGTGCAAGCCACCTTGGAGGCATCCAACACATCATGGACTGGTACCTTAAATGGACTTCCTAAATGGAAAAAATGAATACATGATTACACAGACAGCACTGAAATAAGTGCAGGGAGACGAAAATGCACGATATGGCGATTGTTTACAATGCTAGTAAACTCTGCCCAATGTTAACTTTTGAAATTAGTAAACTTCTAGTATGTGCGCGCGCATGCGTTTTGCATCAGTTACTTTGTTTTCCCTTTTACTGCTTAGATTTTCTTCCAGGCAGTGCTCGGTGTGATGTGTGGAAGTTCTCTAGCTGGTAGCGAATGTATCAAGTTCTATTCCCCTGCATACCTCATCAGCATTGCGACCTCAACGACAGTGACATCGCAACTGCCCAGGAAGACAATCACCTGCTGCCAGATTACTTTGTGACGTCAATGCTGATGAAGTATGACAGGGACCAGACTTATGTCTGCCTCCAGGTAAAGTACGGATCTACAAATCTTCAAACCACACCTAACACTTCAGTAGAATTCTTATCGGGCAAAAAGAAAAAGTAGTTCAGAAACAAAAAAGTAACAACTGGCTACTTTAACAAATCACTTTTTCCATCTGCTATTTCTGGTGTTACTAGCACTTCAACAAGCAGGCAGCCACTTTAGCAGGCAAGTCACAGCAAGGATTTAAACAGATTCTGTTCTTGCTGCTACGCACATCTGGAATGCCAGTCTTAGAGGCAGCACACTGAACTAGCAACACCACAATTTACTGCAGCTACATTCACAGGCTAGGAACAGCCAGACGCTCCACTGCAGTACACACACTTCATAAACCAGGCTTCGACTAGCATTTCCTAGCGTATACTGCACATGTTGATCATTTTCAGTTTTCCTTTCCAGGGTACACAACACATTTTGGTAGCATATCACCTGTCCTGTTCAGACCTCCTAGTGTCTCCTTTATGACATCAGCGCGCTTTAAATGAAAAGTGTCAGTTACTGTGAGATCAGCTGGGGACAGCCAAATGCTTAGGACAGTGAAATGAGTGCAGCACTGGCTCAAACAAGCCCAACAGGAGAAAGCAAAAAAAAAGGATTGTAGAAGACCATTGAACGCAACTGCTAAATGTATAATTGGTTCAAGACTTATTTTAATAGACCCCTGCTCTTTACAGTAATAATCCATGACATGACTCTCACCAGGTGGAATTCAGCTCCCCATCTGTACTGTGGGGTGAGTGGGGGCACCAGGACAGTGGAGCCAAGGGTGCCCACTCCCCATGGACCAATTGATCAGATACTACTCACTAGAAGTTACCCAGCTCTTCCCTGTTGCAGGGAACACAGGCACCCATGCCACCAAACATCTGTACTGCTGGTTAACAAGAGGCACCAGGAAGGCACAAGAGCATCTGCCTCCCCCAATGAACAGTGTCAGTCATGATGGCTCAGGGTTTCCAAGATCCCCATCTGTACTGCAGGGTACACAGAGGCACCAAGAGGATAAATGGACAGAAATGGAGACAGACATTTACTCACCCCACTTACCTGGGGTCAGTCTGTTACATTACTTTCAAGGAGATACCAAGCAGCCCATCTGTACTGCCAGATAAAGAGGCACCAGGAAGGTAACTAGAGACAGGAGTACACACTCCCGTATTGGACACAGTGCCAGTTTGTCATATAACCCACTAGGAGGTACGTGGCAGATTCCCATCTGTACTGTGGGGTGAAAAGAGCCACCCACTTCATCACTGGACAGGGTGCTAGCTGTCACATGACTCACTAGGAGTTACCCAGCTGATTCCCATTTGTACTGCGGAAGTGTTTAGATGCACTAGGAGTGTCAATGGATATAGGACAGCCCACTCCCCCATAGTTAGGATGCCAGCCTTGTCACATGGAAAGGACTTACTCATTTCCAAAGCTTCCCACAAAACACACTGATTTGTCACAAACGGGAGCTCTGCTAAACAGAATTTACATAGCCCACCACTTGCCTGGAACTTGCTGGCCACCATAGGTGACGTTGAGGTTGTAGGTCCCAGGTTCATAGGGAATATACTCCACGGTGCAGCTGCCATCTTTATTATCTGTACAGGACATCTTTGCTTCAGAGGGGCCTTCCACTGCCAGTCCCAGCCCACCTGTACCAGCACCCCTGTCGGACAGAAAAAGAAAGTCTGAATTTCCAACCTCTGAGGAGCTTGGAGCTAGGCATTAATTGGTAATCAGACAGAACAGCATTTCCCCTTTTCTCACCAGATCCCCCGCCAGCCTCTTACAGAAACCAAAGTCTTGTGCTGAAACTAACTTGAAGGCAAGGGCCTGACCAATGGCATGTGATCATCCATGTCATAAGTGCCAGAAGCAACGACTGCCCTTTCACCCTCTCCCCTCTGCTGTCAGAGTGCACTGCCTCCAAAGCATGCTGTGACTTCCACCAGCCCCAAGCCCACATCAGAGTCTTACATGGCAGCACAGCATATGATTACCAATGCCAGCTGGCTAGCACAGCACTGTATAATGCCCTTACAGAGACATTAAACAGCACTGTATGTAGAACAAGCCCATGCATATACAACAGGGAGGCACTCTGGCCAAGTGGTTACAGCACAGAGCAGGCTGCGAGTGAGCCCCCTTTAGCCTGAAATGGCATCAACATTCTGTCCCCTACCCTTCTGGACTGTCAAAGGAGCTGGAACATAGTTTATATTGGGAGGTCTGAAAACAGCCAATGATGCTCAGTTTTCAAAAATTGCCAATTTAATTTGACTAAATCTTGTAATCCATTTGTTCCCTTGCCCAACTGAGGGCAAATCATCAAGTGGCATAAATAGATTGTTTCATAAAAATGGACTTCAAGTGCTATTTTAATTGAGAAATCTCATTTTTGTCCCTGCTAAAAATGGGTCTCCCCCAGCTGTTCAGGGTTTCCATGGTTACATCTTTCTTCATGTTGATTATTCTCCAGGAGAAGCCCGAAGGAGGTGAATGCTCCAGGATCATGTTTTCCCTTCACCTGGAGCCAAGCGCCTTGTAGCTGCGATGCGCCCCCACATAGCTTCTGGATGTTAACTCTGGTCTCTGGTGGAAGCACAATCCCTTCTAGAGACTTTGGCTACTTGTCTGGGTAAGCACAGGATTTGACCCCATGTTTATGAATCACCAGGTCCCACAATTGCAATAACATTCACGTTTACTTTTGCAGTGAAGCCTGATGCTGCATTTCTCATACCAGCATCTCAGTCCATTAGCAACTACTTCATGGCATCATTAAAAAGTGTCAGTTGCCAGCCCGGTGGCGCTGAGGTGCTGGACACCACACCTCGGGACACCAGCAACTTGGGTTCGAGAACTACCTCCAGTCATCGGAATGCTATGTGGGGGGCCAAAACTCCATAAACACATAATAGAAAAAAAAATTATGTCTGGAAGTTTCATAGATAGTTTCTTTTCTTTAGGAAGTATACAGCCACTTCCTCATTCAACAAGAACTTTTACATCAATAAGTTTTTTTCCTTCTCTCCACACTTTACTCCCTACATCCCTGATCAGCCCATCTGCCCAGACCACCCAACCCTATCACCTAAACACCTAAACACCAATGAGACTTCCTGGTAGCCAGTACCCCCAGGGTTTGCCCTCCCAGCAGGGTAAGCAGGCTCCCAAACCTGCCGCAGTGAATCCAGTACCAGTAGGTGGACCAGTGAGCCCAGCTGGTCAGGTGCAGGACCTGCCAGTGAGCGCCATCTTACTGCCAAGAGTTTTCCTTGTTTTTCCCTTACTGGTGAGGGGTGCGGTGTGCAAGGATGCCATGACATGTGGCTTGCACACCCACATTCTATTCATCAGCATCTGTCCACCCCTCCTGCCTGCTTTGAGGCAGGGTGCTTTTCACCAGCATATCACTAAGGGCCACGCATGCACCAGCATTGCAATCCCTACTCCCCCACAGAACACCAGTCCTTTGGATGCTTGATCTTTCCCCTCCCCCCCCCCACCTTCCAGCCAGCCCTCCAACATCTCAAGCTCACTATGTAACAGGGTGCCAGCATTGTAAGCAGTAGCTCTACACCACTGTGCAGGTGGGCTGGCAAATAACACAGTAATTAAAAGATCAGAAGGAAGACCAGTTCCATAATATTTGTCCCCATAAGCAGGGCTGAACAAAAAGTATTCCGTGCAAACCTAATGCAGAGGGATTCTCCACCCACTAATGTGCAAATAAAAGTGTAGCCCCCTTCCCCACCACTTTTCATGATACCAGTCAGAGAGATTTACTGTAGGAAAATAGCTTTGAAGGTCATCCAGTTGGCATACAGAACAGCAGGGTGGTGTGGAACAATACTGCTTGTAGGACGTACCTTGTCTCCACAGTGAACTGGTTTGACTTGTTGGTGATACCACACTGTAGCCCCGGCCCATGAACTCTAACCCTGGACGGGTCACATCCTTCTGTCACTGGGACCCTGAAAGGGCTGTTGGGAATGGGACTGCCATTATAGGCAACCTCAACAGAATGGACACCTGCCAGTAAGGAGAAAAATGTGAATGAGAACTCCCAAAAATGGAAAAGGTTTAGCATAGGGGAACCAAGTCTCACAGTTACCAGCAGTCCAACATGCATGCTTGGATATGGAAAAGTACAGTTTCATAAGAACTTACCGTAACAGATCTTAGAGAGAGGTTCCTGCAGTAGGCAACATGTAGGACTGCCCTCTTGCATCACGACCACACTGCAAACTTTTGCTAGCAATGCCTGGCGGGGGACCGCCCACCAGACATCACGTGGCAGATGTTGGCATGACTATTGTGGGCAGTCCCCGCACCCACCTTCCAGTTCTCCCGCCGGAGATCCAAGGAGAATGAGACAGGAGAAAGGATGGAAATCTTGGGAGCCCAGTTCAGAATGACCTGTAAGGAGAATACAAAAACCGGGGGAAGGAGCGAAGAAAGTGTGGCATACTGCAGGAACCTCTCATAGATCTGTTGTTGGTAAGTTTATGCAATGTATTATCTTTACGCCGAGAGGGTTCCTGCAGTAGGTTACAACATGTAGGACTGAATCCCAAGCAGTCAGTCTCTTACAGACCCAGATTAAAAAAAAAAAAAAGGAGAAAACTGAAAAGAGGCCAGGACTGGCCTAAGACAGTAGGCCCTGCAATACGGCTAGACCGAACCCGGCCCTACGCCTATAGGCTATGTACAGCCCATAATGCTTCGTGAAGGTATGGACCGAACTCCAGGTTGCTGCAGTGCAAATCTCTGCTGCATAAACATTTCTGAGAAAGGCTGTGGATGTAGCCATGCCTCTGTGAGTGACCTCTGACCCCCAGAAGAGGTCCGTTGTACTTCTGGGAACAGAAGCATTTGCAGTTAGCCAGCCACTTGGAGAGGCACTGCTTAGAAACTGCAGACCCCAAGGATCTGGAGGCAAATGAGAAAGCTGGTCATACTATCGGGACACCCTGGTCTGGTGCACACAGCACCTCAAGATTCTGTGCACATCCAACATGTGGAGAAGCACTTCACACCTATCTGAATGGGCCAGATAAGCTGACCCACTGGCACAGTGGTTGGATTTCTGCTTGTGATGCCGGTGACCTGGGTTCAGGAACAGACCTGGGTCGGAGGGCGGCTGGCTGGGGGGAGAGAAGGATCAAGTGTCCTTAGACTGCTCTCCATCTCCGGGAGGAGGGTGAGTGGTCAGTTTCAAGCAACACCCAGCAGAGATTGGGTTGCTGCATGTATGGACACCTGCATCTCAGGAGCGGATGCTGGTAATCGTTGCACACCCCAGCCCCTGCCTACAAGAACAAAACACTGAGGCCTGCCCCCAGACCTCTGCCTCCGATGCCGGCTCCCCCAGAACGATACTAGTCTTGCTGCATTAATGCCAGCGCCGCAACCCCACCTTCTTGGGGGGGTAAGCCAGGGGTGACTGGGGGGTGCACAGGCTATAAATCTGGGGGAGTGGAGGTTCATGACCAGGGTAGACAATACCAACAGCCAGGAACCAACAAAATGTACAGTAAAAAACACCGTGAGCTCAACCGATTGACTAAGGGTGAACTCAGAAACCACCTTGAGAGGAAACCGCCCAGTCCTTATGAAAAGTTATAAAATGGGTCGACAATTTTCTTTGTCCTGATTGGCCGAGAGGTACTTCTGGCCATGTCCTTATCAGGACATATTGTGCCAACCGGGCACTACCCTCCAGTCCTGAGCCCCACAACACTACGGAATCCATGAGCTGTGCCACTGCAAAACAAACACTAGCTGGCACAGCTCACACTGAGAAACAGCACTTCCTCATTACCAGCGAGGCAACTGAAAAAACACAGTAATAGAAAAAAAATCACTTCTGTGACTACCTTCCTGTACAACTACTGCACAAAACTCGTAATATTGAACATAATTGATTTTTACTCACCCTACCAAACAGTTCATGCAGTAGCAGTCCAACGGTCCTGCTCTCTAACGGCCAGCCAATACACACGCCCGGTGATCTTCAATCCTTATTCAAGAATTTCCCACAATCCAAAGACCACGGTGAACAATAAAAATAAGAACCGTGATTTTGTTTTCTATGCCTCATATCTGCCCACGAACTGGATTGAGCACCGAAACTCACTTCAAAAACATCACCATGATGTGAGAACGCGACCGCAATCTCCGAGCCCGATGCAAAACCGGAAGTTATTTCGAAGTATTTTGATACCACACAGATCACCAACACAGCAACGTATTTATAATTTTCTCAGCTACCCCATATCTCCCATGAAGTCTGTGCCTCTCATTCGTACCCAAAGTCACAGGATGGTGTTAAAAATGCATCACAATCTCCGAAGCCGACCACAAGACCGGAAGTAATTTCTCAGCAGCCGGCTCTGCTGTCTCTCTCACACACACACACACACACACACACACACACCCAAGCCAGAGTCAGACAGATGCAATGGGTATTCCATGATCTGAGAAACTGAGTAAGTGAAAGGGTCCCAGCTCTTAGATGAGGCCCAGATGGAGAAACTTCCATTTCATAGCGCAAGTGGACCTGGCGGACCTAGTGGAGGGGTTCCCAGCCTCCACCAGGATCTGAGCTACCCTCTGAGAGACTCCAAATCAAGACACGATTATGTCTGAAGGAGACACACATGCAGATGTAGGATCCCGAGTCCCAGATGCACCAGCCTGCCTTGATCCTGCGTCAACTTGTTGAAAAGGAAGGGGAAAGTACAGTTACGTTAGAACTTACCGTAACAGTAGATTTGAGAACGGCTCTTGCAGCAGGTAACACCATTAGGACTGAAGCCAGCAGGCATCAGGACCCCACGGAAATCTTCTAGCTAGCAGTCTTCAGCGGGGACTGCCTCAGACATCGGTCCCGCCCCCAATGTCAGGCGCAGTACATAAGGAGGCAGTCCCGCCAGAATCCCCAGTTCTCCTGCCGGAGACTCCTGGCCGCTGGATGACATCAGAAGGGAAGACAGAGGATCTGCCATCAGAAGAAAAAGAAGAAGAAAGAGCGTTAGCTCCTGCCAAGGCCTGGTAGGCCATACCTCCTCCAAGGGGGAATGGAGGGCGGGAAGGTACCTGCTGCAAGAGCTGTTCTCGAAGATCTGTTACGGTAAGTTCTTACGTAACTGTACTATCTTACTTCAAGATACAGCTCTTGCAGTAGGTAACACCATTAGGAACGATTCCCAAGCAACAGCACCTCCAAGCATTCTGGGAAGAGGCAAATTGGAGAGATCTTGAGCAAGTCCTGACTCTAGGACAGGAGACCCTGTAGAACTGCAAGGCCGGAACTGGCTCTCCGCCGTGAGGTAATATCCAGGCTATAGTGCCTAATAAATGTGTGCACTGAGCTCCAAGTAGCCGCAGCGCAAATGGCCGAGGTGGAGACATTGCGCAGTGCTGCAAAGGAGGTAGCCACCCCCCTTGTCGAGTGGCCCTGGACTGTGCCCAGAAGAGGCTTCTGTTTACTGTTGTAGCAAAAGGAAATACACTGGACAAGCCAGCGAGAAAGTCTGCTTTGAGACTGGTTGGCCCAGCATCCTCTCAGCGAAGGATACAAACAGCTGCTCAGACGTGCGGAGCTGTTTAGTCCTGTTCAAGTAGTACCTTAAGGAGCGGTGAACATCCAGGGTATGAAGCAATGCCTCTCCTCTATTAGAGTACTTGGGGAAAGTACACAGGCAGATCGATGTCCTGGTTAAGAGCAAGGGCAGAGACCACCTTAGGCAGGAATTTAGGATTCGTCCTCAAAGACACTGTCCTGGTGGAAAATCAAATAAGGTTCCTTACACATGAGCATGAAGCTCGGAAATTCTCCTTGCTGACGTGACAGCAACTAAAAATAATGTTTTCCACGACAGAAGATGCAGCTCGCAATCTGCGGCAGGTTCAAAGCGGGAAAGCGTGAGCTGTTCCAGGATGAAGAGTAGGTCTCAAGGAGGGACGGGATCCTTGATGGGTGGCCTAAGGTGTAACACCCCCCTCAGGAAGTCCCGAGAGGCATAGAGTTCTGCCACTGTGCGCTGACCTACCGGGAAGTGGTAGGCCGAAATCGCACAGAGGTGAACTTTAATAGAGGAGTAGGCGAGACCTGAGTGGAAGAGGGAAAGCAGATATTCCAGAACAGATTTCACTGGACATTCTAAAGGGGAGCCTGAGACCACAGGCAAAATCAGCACCATTTCATGCTGTATGTCGCATGCGTTGCCGGCTTTCTGGCAGCGGAGAGAACTTCCGCCACCTCTTGCGAGACCCGTGTCGCATGATGGCTATGTCTCAAGGAGCCAAGCATGCAGGTTCAGTGAGCGCAAGTCCGGGTGGACTAGAGAACCTTCCTCCTGAGACAGTAGATAGGAGCTGAAAGGCAACGGAACTGGAGGTTCCCGGGACAATTGCGTCAGCATGGGGAACCAGATCTGCCTGGGCCAGAAAGGCACTACCAGGATCATTGTTGCATGCTCCCTGCGTAGTCTGAGATCATTCTGGACCAACTGGAAAGGAGGGAAAGCGTAGAGAAATCTATCCGCCCAGGAGAGGGACAACGCGTCTCACCAGAAAACACCAGGCCCTGGATCTAGCGAGCAAAAATTGGGCAGTTTTGTGTGGGATGGGGAAGCGAACAAGTCCAACTCTGGAGTTCCCCATCGAAGAAACAGACCCTCCGCTACCTCCTGAAAGAGTTCCCATTCTTGGACTCTGACCTGGGAATGACTCAGGCCGTCTGCGATTGTGTTGTCCATGCCGGGAACATAAACTGCAATCAGGCTCGTGCCGTGTTGAGTTACCCAATCCCACACTCTCATAACTTCCCTGCAAAGGAAGTAAGAGTGTGCGCCTCCTTGTTTGTTGAGGTAATAAATCACCGCTGTATTGTCTGTCTGAAGCAGAAGAGTACTCGACAGGATTTCTGACTGAAAGGCCTGCAGGGCATAAAGGACCGCCCTCATCTCCAGAACACTGATGTGGAGGTGAGCTTCCTGAGGGGTCCACGTTCCCTGGGACCTCACCCCGTTTAGGTGTGCTCCCCACCCCAGCCCTGAGGCATCTGTGGAGAGGATTACCTCTGGGGACGGCACTGTAAACTGAACACCCGCAGAGAGTGTCCCTGGGTCTAGCCACCATTGCCAGTCTAATCATGGTGTTCGTGATTCTGACTGGATGCTGCATGTGATCTTGCCTTTGGCCCCACTGCACTTTGAGCATCCAGTGAGTTACCCACATGTGGAGCCTTGCCTAAAGGACGGTTGGAATGGCCGCAGCCATGTGTCTGAGCAGGCGAAGGACCAACCTGGCGGGGACAGTCTTCACTGAGAGATCCCTAATGAAGGATCTGATGTGTCCCGCTCTTTCCCTCGGGAAGAAATGCTTTCCCTAGGATGGTGTCCAGAACTGCACCTATGAACTGCAGCTTCTGGGACGGTATTAGGAGAGACTTCTTGTAGTTGATAATGCCCAAAGACTGGAACAGATCCTGGGTGTTCTGAATAGCCAGCAACAATGCCTCTTTGGAGGCGGCCATGAGAAACCAGTCGTCCAGGTACAGGAACACATAGTGGCCCTGTCTCCTTAGAGACACTGCCACAACTGCCATACACCTGGTAAAGACCCTGGGGGCCGATGACAGTCCGAAAGGAAGAGCCCGGAACTGAAAATGGTGGCAGAGAAACTAAGCGCAGGAACCTCCTGTGCGCTCGAGCTACGGGGATGTGCAGGTAGGCGTCCTGCATGTCCAGGGACGCTAGGAAGGCATCCTTTTTCAGCATGGGAATGAGACCTTGGAGGGTCACCATGCGAAAACGTTTGTAGGCGACCGACCGACCGACATGTTGAGGTCGCTGAGGTCCAGTATTGGACGGAGGTCCCCCGTTTTCTTCAGAACCAGAAAGTGGGAATAGTATCCAAATCCTGTCTGGTTCTCCTGGACGTACTCCACCACTCCCTTTTGAAGGAGCGCAAGTACCTCTTGCCTGATGAGCGATCTGTGTGGACCCGAGTAACGGGAGAGCAGAGGAGGCCTTGTGGGTAGCTTGTCCACGAATTCTATAAAGTGGCCTTGTTTGACCAACTGAAGAACCCACCTGTCAGTGGTTATAGACTGCCACCCTGGCAGGTGGTCGCAATACGACCCCGACCTTGGTGACACGTTGATCCTGAGGGGCGGGGGCCGGGAAGGAGTTATGCTGTGGCGGCTGAGGGTCCTGCAGGCTGGGCCGACTTTGCAGGGCATTGGCCTCCACCCGTGGACGACTTCCCCTGGGCTCTGTGGGAGAAGGAGCTCCTCTGTTGCGGGCCGGTGCAGGACTGCTGTCTCTGCATCTGGCCTCGAAAACTGCTTTGGTTCCTGTGAAAGGAACTGAGCTTGGGTCTGTACATGGCTTGGACAGACCGTACCGTCTTCCCAGCCTCTTGAAGTTTGATGAGGACCTCTTCCAAGGACTCACCGAAAATAACTTCTCTGTGGAACGAGGCGTCCAGAATGTTCTTCTGGACGTCCAGGGTAAATCCAGAGACATGGAGCCAAGAGTCTCTCCGGAGGCATACGCCTGAGGCTGCCACTCTGGCAGAGGAGTCTGCGGAATCATACGCAGCTCGCAGCACCTGGGTTCCCACATCTGAACCCGTGCAGAGGAGTTGCAGCAACTCCTCCTGCTCACCTTCTGGCATCTTTTCCACTAGATCCAGTCCCTACTCCCACAAGGCATTCTGAAACTGGACCATGTGGGTTAAATAGTTGAGGGACCTGATGGCGCAGGTAGCGGATGCGTATGTGCGCCTGCCCATAGCATCCAGCTGCTTGGACTCTGGGTCCTGTGGCAGGGTGCTCAAATGTTGCGGCCTCTGGGACTGGTCATGTGAGGCTGTAATGATCAGAAGATGTGATGCCAAGTACCGGTCCTCCCTAGGGGCCTTGTACAGGCGGTTAGCCTTCTTCGCATCGCCGGGAGAGAGTGTGGACATTTCCACGCTGCCTTGGTGACGTCCATGAAGGTGTCCACCAAGGGTGGCACCACCACAGGCTTTGGATCTTTTTACCGAAGATATCTGGCAAGGCATAGTCTCTCGGGGTAGAGTTCCTCTGCGTCCCAGCCCATGTTCCCCTGGATATGCCTCAATCTCCAAGAACGATGGGTCATCCAGAGATCATCTTGGGAGCTCACGTGGGTCCGAAGAAGGGATGCTGATTGGAGAGGGGGATCTGGATCCGTCCGAGAAGTCCGATCCAGTGTCCTCCGTCTAAGGTGAATGGCGGCGTCTTCTGGGTCTCTTGGGGCTGAGTGACCCTGAAGAAGATCTGGATGGAGGTCTCCTCTTGTCTGGTCTACCCCTAGGAGGTTCCTCAGACTCCCTGGGGGAAGATACTCTGCCTGCAGCCCCGGATGTAGTGGGGGGCGCTGGGGCCGGTGGAGTCACGAGTGGAAGAGAGGTGTGGGAACCACATCTTTCTTTATGGTATCCCACCAGTAGGTGAACAGCTCCTTAACCTCTGAAATGCTGAGACCCGACGACGGACCGGGAGCCGGTGGTCGGTCGTCTGGTTCCGGCGTCTGCTCCCCAGGGGCCTCTGGTTCAGGGGAGGGTTCCCTTGGGGTGTGACAGGACCGGGTTCGCCAGTCTGGTCCTCGGGCTGGGTCAGCTCCTCCTCCGTAGGCACCTCCTGACAGAAGTCGGTGGGAGGCGTAGGGGTTCTCCTCTCTACAGGAACGGGCGTCAGTCCCTCGGCTGGCGCCCATGCGCTAAGGCCTAACTACACGGGCGCCTGGGCGGCCGCCTGTTCTCGGGACCGGTATGGCTGACGTCAGGTGGGCAGACGTTGGATCCGACGTCCTCTTGAGTGAAGTCAGCTCTTTGGTCTTCCGCTGGGGTGTCGGGGTCCGGGTGATGGGATCCGGACTTGTGGTGGTGGCGGCCCCTGACCTCGGCAAGGCCTTGGAAGCCGAAGAGGAAGGCCTGGAGGTCTTGGCCAGAGGAAGAGAAGAAGAATCCGAAGAAGTTTTCACCACAGCCGGGGGAGGCTGAGAGCGGGCCTGGGAAGGGGAGCGGTCAGTCCGGGAGTCGGAGGCCCTAGAAGGGGACTTTGATCTCACCCTCTCCCTATGCTTTGAGGCGTCTCCAGGCTTTTTCCGACGATTCCCCCTTGGAGGCTGAATCCATGGCTTAACTTTTTCCTCGAGAAGGAACGCTTGCAGGGCCTTCTGGTGACGGATACGAGTTCGGCTATTGAATCCCTGACAGAAGGTACAGGCCGAATGCGGGTCTTTAAAAGGGATTTGCTTCCCACAGGCGCACTTCGATAGATGGCCTTCCACAGAGGTTGGAGAGGACATCAGACAGCAGACTTCGAAGAAAAAAAACGAACTTTTCCAAATGGAAGAACTTTACCAGGAGTCGCGCGCTAGAAATGGACCAAAGGGTCGAAACATGCAAGGTGATGGCGGGAAAGAACTGGGGATTCTGGCGGGACCGCCTCCTTGTGTACTACGCCTGACGTTGGGGGCGGGACTGACGTCGGAGGCGGTCCCCGCTAAAGACTGCTAGCTAGAAGATTTCCGTGGGGTCCCGATGCCTGCTGGCTTCAGTCCTAATGGTGTTACCTGCTGCAAGAGCTGTATCTCGAAGTAAGATCTGGGGGTTCCATGGCCAGCTGCTGAAGGAGTGGAAAAAAGATTTGCCTTGGTCAAAGGGCTATAAACAGCATCCGAGCCCTCTGTCTGAAGCTTCAAAAAGATGCGCTGTAGGATGGGAAAGGGAGGGAGACATACAAGTGCATCCCTGTCCAACAGAGGAAGCGTTGTGCCAGAAAGCACCAGGCTCTGGAATGAGCAAGCAAAACCTGTTAAGTTTTGCGTTGGATGGGGAGGCGAAGAGATCCAACTCTGGATGTCCCCATCAATGGAACAATGATCTGCCACTTCCAAACTTCGTTCCCATTCATGAGCTTGAGATGTTAGACAGGCTGTTCCGCCAGAACGTTTTGCATGTCTGGAATGTGCATGACCATAAAAAACGGACCATGCTGGACCGCCCAGAACCACACTCGCATCGCCTTCCAGCACAGGGGGTACGATCGTGTCCCTTACTGCTTGTTTATTTACCAGACCACAGATGTGTGTCTGGATAAGCAATGTTCTCGTGGACAGAGAGGGCTGGAATGCCTGAAGGGCACACAGAACGGCCCTCATCTCCAATATATTTATATGGAGGGACATCTCCAGCTGAGATCACAATCTGTTCTATGGTTTCCCAGGTGGGCTCCCCAGCCGAGACCTGAAGCATCTGTGGTGAGGGTCCATAAAGAAGGGGAGTCTTGAAAGGTAACCCCCCCAGACATTCTGAGGATCCAGCCACCATAACAGGTTACTCACCCGTAACAATAGTTCTAGGACTTGTATATCTTGTTCATCCACATTTCTTGGCATGTCCCTTTCCCCTTTAAATCTTGCCGGAAAGTCTTCAAGCTGGCTCCTTCTACCCACCCAGGTGGTAAATACCTCGGCTCCGCCCCATGACAGGTCGGGTGGGTGTGTGCAGATGAACATATACCACTCCTAGAACTACTGTTACAGGTGAGTAACCTGCTCTAGGAGCGTGGATATGTTGTTCATCCACACGTCTTGGCAGACTCCTAGCAGTTCTCTGGGAGGAGGGAGGCAAGGCGCATACCCCCTATTTGGGCAATAAAGACTGGAGAACCAAGGCCCCAAAACCAGCATCCCGGCGTGACTCAAGGTCGATGTGGTAATGGGTAATGAAGGTGTTTGCTGACTTCCACGTAGCAGCCCAACAGATTTCCTGGATAGGGATGTCCCTGGAAGCAGCCACCAAGCCGCAGTATGGCGGGTGAGAGGGTCTTATCCTCTGGGAGGCTCCTTGCCAGCCAGCTCGTAGCACAGACCTATGCATGATGTAATTCATCTTGCTATGGTCCGTTTGGCTGCAAGTCTGCCAGAAGCAGCTTCAACGTAGGTGACAAACAGCTGGCAAACCTCTCCACGAATTTCCGCCATACTCTCCTTATAATAGGAGAGAGCATGTCTCAGGTCCAAAGTATGGAGCCTGTACTCTGCGCCTGAGGTGTAATTAGGGTAGTATACCGGCAGAGTCAACACCTGGTTGAGGTGAAACTGACACCACCTTCAGAAGGAATTTCAGGTGGGGTGCAGGACAACTTTGTCCCTGTGGAAGACCAGATAAGGGGAGTCCATCAAAAGCACCTGGAGCTCCCCTGTCCTCCTGGCTGTCATGATGGCCACCAGGAAGGCAGTCTTCCATGACAAGTGTGAGTGCTCACACTTGTGCATGGGCTCGAATGGCTTGCCCATGAACTTTGTCAAAACCAGCAAACAGATCCCACAGAGGTGGAGGTGCATGCACTGGAGGGGATATGTGATCTAGCCATTTGAAAAAGCACCCGACCACTGTCTCCTGCCCAGTCGGCTGACCGGCCCGCGCCTCGTAAGCAGAGATGGCTGCCAGGCGCACCCTGAGGGTCGATGACTGTAGACCCCCTTTGGAGAGAGAGAGAGAGAGAGAGAGAGACCAAAGGCAGTAGAGAATGTTGACCACAAAGCAGGATAAGGGGTCCAGACTCTTATCCTGGCACCAAATGGAAAACCTTTTCCATTTGAAGGCATAGCATTTCCTGGACGACTCCTTACAAGATGCCTTCACCATGGTGTAGACATCGAAAAGACCCAAAGCCTGGAACTCTAGCTGCTCAGATACCAGGCTGTGAGGTGCAGGGATTGAAGGTCTGGATGAAGGACCTTCACATGAGCTAGAGACATCAGGTCCGGGCATGTACAAAGCCACTCCAGGGGCCTGCAGCTAAGGTGGAGGAGATCTGGATACTAGAACTGGCACGGCCAGTCTGGGGCTACCAGGATCACCTTTGCCTTGAGTAACACCTTGTGCATCAAGGGAAATAGGGGAAGGTGTAGAAGAGGCCTGGGGTCCATGGCCTCGAGAAGGTATCCCCCTGCAGTAAGCCCTGCTGAGGGGGCGGGCATGGTACAACCTCAGCTTGGTGTTGTCCCTGGAGGCAAACAGGTTCACCAGCAGTTTGCCCCAATGGAAGAACAGGCTGTACGCTACATCTGGATGGAGAGACCACTTGTGAGATGTCTGGCCTATGTGGCTGAGAGCATCCACCAGCTGGTTAGAGGCTCCTGCCACATGGATGGCAGGGAGATCCGCCTCCAACCGGCTTACGAGGGTCCAGATGCAGAGCGCCTCCTTGCACAGCAGACAGGAGTGCGTGCCGACCTGTTTGTTGAGGTAGTACACGGTCGTGGTAGTGTGTCTGGACTTGAACCACTTGACCCCAGAGCTGAGGAGCGAAAGCTGACAGCGCAAGTCTGACTGCTCTGAGCTCCAACAGGTTGATGTGGCATCGGGACTCCTCGGGGGTTCAGAACCCGTGGGCCCGGTTGTCCCCCAGCCCATGAGAGACATCAGTCGTAAGAACGACCTTCTGCTCGGGGCGTACAAACTGGATCCCTTCCTGCAACCGTTCTGGGGTGGTCCACCACTGAAGAGCATCCCACATCTTCTGGGTTAGAGTGATCAGCTGGTCGAAGTGACTGATGTAGAATCCACTGGGTGGCCAGCTCCCACTGGAAGGGGCACGTGTACCACCTGGCCCAATGGACCACTGAGGTGCACGCCTCCATGTAACCCAGAAGGCTCACAAAGTCCCAGGCAGGGCACAAGTGCCCCACCAGAAATGGTCAGGTAAAGGAGGAGAGAACCTCTGTCCTGTCTGCCGGAAGTGGACACGTTCTTCATGGCCGCAAAGAAGGTAGCCACCCCCTCTTGTGGAATGTTCCTTAACCGTGCCCGGTAAAGGTTTGTTACATTTCTGGTAACAGAATGTGATACAATGGATGAGCCACCTGGACAGCGATCGTTTAGAAACCGGAGCTCCCATCATCCTATGGGCGAAGGAGACGAAAAGCTTATCATTTACGGTGGTGCCTGGTTCTGGTCAGGTAGTATCTTAAGACACCCATGCGCATCTAGACAGTGCAGCAGGGCCTCTCCTCTATTAAAGTATTAGGAAAATACACTGATAAGTAGATGTCCTGATTGAGGGTGAGAGCTGAGACCACCTTCGGTAGAAACTTTCTATTTGTCCTTAGGGACACCCTGTCCTGGTGAAAAGCCAAATAAGGTTCTTTGCAGATCAGTGTGAAGCTCAGAAATCTTTCTGGCCGAAGTAACAGCAACTAACAACATCTTCCATGTCAGGAGACGTAGCTCGCAATCCGCAGCTGGTTCAAAAGGTGGCAGTGTGAGCTGCTCCAGGACAAAGGGTAAATCCCATGAAGGAATTGGATCCTTAATCTGAGGTCTAAGGTGGAGAACACCTCTCAGGAAGGCTCATGCGGTGTCCAACTGAGCTATGGGACATAGGCCTATACGTGTAGGATAGGCTGAGATGACAGACAGGTGTACCTTAACAGAGGAGTAGGCCAAGCCTGCCTGGAAGAGAGACAGGAGGTAGTCCAGGACCAAACTTTCCAGACAATCCATTGGGGGAAAAAACCTCATGCTTGAGCCCAGAGACAAAATCTGAGCCATTTCATGGCATATGTGGCGTGAGTGGCCGGTTTTCTAGCAGCTGCTGGAACGTCTGCTACCTCTTGCGAGACCCCGACCACATGATAGCTACGTCTCTAGGAGCCAGGAGTGCAGGTTCAGAGAGTGAAGGTCTAGATGGACCAAAGAACCCGACTCCTGGGACAATAAGTGAGAGCTGATTGGCAGAGGCACCGGAGGCTCCTGGGACAGCTGGTACAGCAGAGGGAACCAAATCCATCTGGGTCAAAAAGGCGCGATAAATATCAGCGTCGCCTGCTCTCTGCGGAGTTTCAATAGGACCCTCTGGATCAATGGGAAGGGAGGAAATGCATAGAGAAATCTGCCCGTCCAGGAGAGTGACAACATGTCTTGCCAGAAAACACCAGGCCCTGGATCTAGCGAGCAGAACTTGGACAGTTTTGCATTGGATGGGGACCCGAAAAGGTCCAACTCGGGTGTGCCCCATCTGAAACAGATCATCTAGTACCTCCTGGAGTAGTTCCCATTCATGGACTCTGGCCTGGGAGTGGCTCAGGCCATCTGCAATGATGTTGTCCACTCCTGGGACATGAACAGTAATGAGATTTGCGCAGCGTTGTAGAACCCAATCCCACAACCTCATGGCCTCCTGCAAAGCGGGCAGGAATGGGTGCCTCCTTGTTTGTTGAGGTAATACATCACCGCGGTATTGTCTAACAGGAGAGTACCCGATGGTATCTCAGACTAGAAGGCCTGCAGGGCATAAAGAACTGCTCTCATTTCCAAAATATTTATGTGGAGATGAGCTTCCTGGGGTGTCAGAGCCCTGAGATCTGACCCCATCGAGGAGTGTTCCCCAACAGAAATCTGAGGCATCTGTGGAGAGCGGCACAATTGGAGACGGCACAATGAAGGGGACCGCCAACATGTTCTTTGAATCCAACCACGACTGCCAATCCCAGATTATGGCATTCGTGATCCAAATTGGAAGCTGCAAATGGTCTTGCTTCTGATCCCATTGAACCCGTAACATCCACTGGGTCACCTGCATGTGGAGACGGGCTAGTGGGACTGTTGCAATGGCCACAGCCATATGTTCGAGCAGGCAAAGGACCAGTCTGGCTGGGACAGTCTTTGCCAAGATGTCCCTGATGAGGGATCTGATGTGTCCCACTTGGTCCTGGGGCAGAAAAGCTCTCCCCTTGACGGAGTCCAGAACTGCACCTATGAACTACAGATTGACAGAACCAGGAGTGACTTCTGATTGATAATGATGCCCAACATCCCAAACAGGGAAAGAGTACAGTGAATTGCGGCTATCAGAGCCTCTTGAGAGGGTGCCATGAGGAGCCAGACATCCAGGTAGGGGAACACGTAGTGGCCTTGTCTCCTTAGAGCCACCGGTATGACTGCTATGCACTTCGTAAACAACTGAGGTGCCGATGAGTCTGAAAGGGAGGGCTCGGAACTGATAATGGCAACCTAGAATTTCTAAGCGCAAGAACTTCCTGTGCGCTTGAGCAATGGGTATGTGCAGGTAA
The DNA here is from genome assembly GCA_016271365.2 of Neoceratodus forsteri. Taxonomy (NCBI): domain Eukaryota; kingdom Metazoa; phylum Chordata; order Ceratodontiformes; family Ceratodontidae; genus Neoceratodus; species Neoceratodus forsteri. Next base: position 274,532,262 of record CM028138.1, on the reverse strand, counting down.
GCATCCTGCATGTCCAAGGATGCTAGGAAGGTACCCTGCTTGAGCATGGGTATCAGACCAGGAAGGGTCACCATGTGGAAGCGTTTGTAGAGGACAGAAGCATTGAGATCGCTGAGATCCAGTATCGGACAGAGGTCCCCAGTCTTTTTGGGAACCAGAAAGTAGTAATAGTAACCTGCACCTCTGGTTCCTCGGTACATGCTCTATAGCTTCCTTTCCTAGAAGCATGATCACCTCTTGCTGTATGAGCAGTGTGTGCTGACCCGAATAATGGAAAAGCAGGGGAGGTCTTGACAGTGTATGGTCGAGAAATTCTATAAAGTGACCTACCACTTGAAGTACCCACCGGTTGGTGGTAATCGACTGCCACCCTGAAAAGTGGCAAGCGATGCAACCCCCGACCTTTTCTGCCCATTGATCCAGAAGAGGGGAAGGGGCTGGAAAGGAGTCATGATGTGGCAGCGTCGGTTCCTGCAGGCTGGGCTGGTTTGGTATACCACTGACCTCTGCTTGGGGTAGATTTAGGTTGGGCCTTACGGTGGAAGGTGCCCCTTTGTTGCTGGCCCGGAACATGGCTGCTGTCGTTGCCGGCCATGAAAACTGTTCTGGTTCCTACAAAAAGGAACCAGATTTGGATCTGTACATGGCCTATACAGACCTCACTGCCGTCCCGGCGTCCTGAAGCTTAGTGATGACCTTTTCAGAGGGTTCACCAAACAGGGCCTCTCTGTTGTAAGGGACGTTGAGGATACCCTTCTGTACGTCCGGGGTAAAACCTGTGACATGGAGCCAGGAGTGTCTCCTGAGAGACACCTCATGCTGCGCCCCTGGCGGACGAGTTCGCAGAATCTTGTGGCTCGTAACACTTGCGTCCCCACGTCTGACCCTGTATGGAGGAGGTTAAAGAGCTCACCTTCTGATCACCATCCGGTAGTTTATCAGCTAGGTCCTGACCCTGTTCCCAAAGGGCATTCTGAAACTGAACCATACAAGACAGTTCAGGGACCTGATGGAGCATGTAGCAGTTACATACATGCACCCCCCCCCCCAGGGCATCCAACTGCTTGGATTCCTGGTCCGATAGCTGCGTGCTCAGATGCTGTGGTCGCCAAGACCTGTCATGAGAGGCCGTAATGACCAGGGAATCAGCCAGAGGTTGTTGAGCCAAGTACTGGTCCTCTGTCGGGGCCCTGTACAGGCAGTCAGTTTTCTTCAGCACCGCAGGGATGGAGTCCGGATGCTTCCGTGCAGCCTTGGTGACGTCAGCAAAGGTGTCCAAGGGTGGCACCACCACAGGGTTAGGGTCCTGCCTAAGGTAACGAGCCAAGCACCACCTCTTGGGGTAGAGATCTTCTGAATCGCATCCCATGTTCTCCTGGATGTGCCTCATGATCTCAGAAAAGGAGGATCTTCCGGAGGTGACCTGGGCAGGTCTTGTGGGTCAGGTGATGGGATGCTGATTGGAGAAGAAGACCTGGAGGTATCTGAAGTGTCAGGTCTAGAATCATCCCCTGGCAGAGTGGACAGTAGACGTCTGGGTCGCTTAGGACTGGGAGACCCTGATGGAGCTCTTGAAGGGGGCCTTCTCCGTTCTTTGGATCTTCCCCTAGGAGGTGGAGTGTGCTCCTTGGGGGTCGGTGGTCTTCCTGCTGGCCCCTGTGGTGGAGGAGTAGGAGGAGGAGGTTTGACTGGGATCACATCCTTTGTGTCCCACCAAAAGGTAAAGAGATCTTTGACCTCTTGAATATTCATACCGAACAATGGACCTGGCGCCGGTGGTCTGTCGCCGGTATTGGGAGTCTCCAGGATTGGTGAAGGCTCCTGTGGAAGCCAGACATCGTCATTATCACCTGCCTGGTCATCAGGCAACGTCAGGTCCTCCTCTGTAGAGTCCCGGCGGCCGGTGTCCACCAGTGAAGGGGGTGGCAGTCTTCGGCGCTGGCGAACGTAGCCGACGCCTGGTCTGATGGGCATTTGCCCGATGAAGGGTCGGAAGCCCGCTTCTGGTCCGTCCGTTTTAGGGACGTCAGGTCCTTAGTCTTCCTGAGGGGGGGGATCCGGACCCATGGGAGGCTGGAAGACTGATCTGGCGTCGGGGTCCCGGAGTCTCACTGAAGAAGCTTTGGAAGAACACTTGGACTGGTGACGATCTGAAGACTTCGGTGAGGCCCAGAAAGGTGCTGAGGAAGCTGAAGGCCTGGAAGTATTGATGGGATGCAGAGAAGCTGAAGTGCTGCCTGAAGACTTGACCCTTACTGGAGGGAGCCGACAGTAAGCCCTGGAGGGACAGCGTTCTGAGCGTGTGGAGCCTGAGCTAGTGTGCGAGTTCGAGGCCTGGTTAGGGGATCTGGACCTGACCTTCCGATGCTTGTCCCAGTGTTTGTGGGACTTAGAGGCAGACATCGCTGGAGGCAGGGTCTTTGTCCATGCTTTGTAACTTTTCTTCCAAGAGGAGCCCCTGAAGTGCCTTCTGGCGGCAGATCCTGGTGCGACTATTGAAACCCTGACAAAAGGAGCAGGCCTTGGTGTGTTCCGGGCCTAAGCACCACAGGCAGGATGAATGAGGATCCTTGAAAGGGATCTGTTTGCCACAGGCACATTTGGAAGGATATCCTTTTGAAGGAGTTGGAGAAGCCAACATTTAGTGGTAAAAAGTTTTAGTCATACGCTAGAGTGGGACCGTGAGGCCGATGCTGGAGAGTAGACGGCAGGAAAAGAACTGGGGATTCTATGGGATTGCCCCTTTTATATGATGCCTGACGTCAGGGGAGAGGCAGACATCGGGGCGGTCTCTGCTGGATACGGCTAGCTAGAAAATTTCCGTGGGGTCCTGGTGCCTGCCAGCGTCAGTCCTAATGGTGTAACCTGCTGCAATAACTTTCTTGAAGACAGACCTTCCGGGTTAGTGATCAGCTGGTCAAAATGACTGACGCCGAGTTCACTAGGTGGCCAGCTCCCATTGGAAGGGGTGCATGTGCAACCAGGCCCAGACCACCGAGGTGCACGCCACCATGTAACCCAGAATGCCCAGTAAGTCCCGGGGAAGGCGCAAGTGCCCAACTAGAAATGACTGGGCAAAGGAGGAGAGAACCTCCACCCTGTCTGCCGGGAGCTGAGCTCTGGCTTGACAAGTGTCGAGCTCTGCCCCAGTGAAGCCCATCACCTGAGAAGGTACAAGTTCCAACTTGGCCTCAATCAGGAGGCCGAGCTGGGAGCAGGTTTGGAGGGCCAGATCCCTAGACCTCTCCACCTCCTGTTGTGTGGAACCTGCCAGGAGCCAATCAAGGTAGGGGTAAATTCTGGCCTCCCCCTGGAGATGGGCCACCACCACTGCAATGCATTTGGTGAAGACCCATGGGGCTGATGACAGGCCGAATGGCATGGCTCGGAACTAGTACAGGGTCTCTTTGACCCTGAAGCGGAGGAACCGCTGATGGGACGGACGGATTGAAATGTGAAAGAACACATCCTGCAGATCCAGAACCACATGTTTCGCTCTGAGGATATGATCTGGGACAGAGTGACCATCCAAAAGGTGCGTGACCTGAGGTGTTGATTCAGATTGTGGAGAGCTAGAATGGGGCATTAGCCCCTGTCTGCTTGGACACCAGGAAGTACCTGGAGACAAAGCCTGGGTCTGCAGATGGATTGCTACAAGAGCTACTGCCTCCTTGAGGAGGAGCTGAGCAATGTCGTCTCGAAGAGTCGACTGGGTGCATGTAGAAATCCATTCTTCCTGAGGGGCACAGGCGTGGCTGGGAGGGTACTGCTCAAATTCAAGAGGCAGTCCCTGACCAACCACTTCAAGAACCCACCTGTCCGTAGTGAGTGGACCAGGCGGAAAGGCAGTGGCAGAGCCAGACCCCCACAGGAAGACCCAGAGCTAGCGTGATGGGAATAGGGGTGGCAACCCCACCCCGTCATTGAGCAGGCCTGGAGGAGGTGGCTCCAGGACCTGAGCCTTGGTCTCTGTGGTCCAGGCTTGGGCCAAGGGCCCCAAGCTTGAGCCTGATGCTGAAGATGATGCTTCTGTCCTCCCTGCTAGGAGGACTGCTGAACCACAGAGGAAGAGTGCTGAAAAGGCTTTTTCTTCTGCTGGTTCTTGCCCGAAGAACTCTTGGCTGAAGGGGCATCCAAGTTGGCAGTGGACTGCTCTACCCGCCGTAGGTGACCTGCCACTCCTGGGCCAAACAAGTTGGTCCCCAAGAAAAGACCAGCTAACTTGTGCTGAGTATCTGCCAGGAAGGAGGAGAGCCTCAGCCAAGCCCAACGGCGCGAGGCGACTGCAGCGGCCATCAAGTGGGCACAGGAGTCCCCAGTGTCCAGGGCCATCAAGCTACTTGGCCCTGATCTCGGTCCTGCTTAACCATGGTCTGCATGTCCGTGGGGAGATGAGGGAGGACTTCATCCAATGACCCGGGAAGGACATGGGAGAAGTGTGCCATGATGGCCGAACTTGCCTGATGAAGGCCCAAGGAAGATGCCGTGTAAATCTTCCACCTCGAATGGTCCATATACTTGGGACTCCTTGTCGGGATGTCGGTCAGTGTCGGCAGAACTGCCAGCACGCCTGAACAGAGGCAGTCACCAGGCTCTCGGATGAAGGGTGCTCTGAACCCTGCAAGGGACCCCATGGGCACCGCATATTTGAGGGTAATGTGGGCAGACTGCTGGACATGAGGCAGGACGTTGTCACAGTTCAAGTGACAGACAACAGCCTCGGCCACAGGAAAGGCCTCAGTTGGGGTATCCCCTCTCTTAAGGATGTCCATGAGAGGGTACTCTGTCTTTCTGGAGGGGTTCCAGGAACATCCCTGTAGAAATCAGAGATGAGACAAAGGATCCCTTGGAAGGAAGAAGGACCTTCCTCCACCCCTGTGCCAATGAACGACTTATCCCCAGTATGCGAGTGGAGCCCAGTGACATCTGAGTCCAAAGAGTCTGGGTACAGTGACCAGTCACCCTCAACCCACCAATGGCGGTCCAGGGTGACCGTGACAGACAGACATCTGGGAAGCCCAGTATCTGGTCAGTCCTCTTTGGAAGGAGCCCCTCCTACAGGCTGCTTAGGCGGTGGCTCACCACTATCGGAGGAGAAACCAGTATAGGCCAAACAGGCAGTCATGCCAGACCCGCACATAGGGAAACCGAAGGCTTTGGTTCTCAGGGGGTCGGCTTTGGCCTAGGCGGCGGAGCTGGCTTATGCCAGGACAAAATCAGCTGCTGCTAAATAAGGTCCTCGCAGTGCCAATGGAGCTTCCATCTGAGCCTCTGCTCATCCAAGGAGGACAAGAATGACCTGTGGCATCACCTCTTTTTGGAGTGCTTGTGGCTCTTCCTCTGCTGAATGGCCAAGGGGGTTCTAGACCTCAACTGAGATCGGGCAGGCTAACCCGGTTGCTTGGGAGACACCGGGAGAATCTGTGAAACCCGTTGGTCCGGAACAGTTACCTAGATGGGGACACCATCGGGCAACACAAGGACCGGAGTACTCTCCAAGGAGTCGACCAGGGCCAGTGACAGCGGGTCAACTGGATAGAGGCAGATCTCGACCTCATCGGCAACATCCTTGGTCGTCTGGCCAGACGGAAGATCTGTGAAGCCTGCGGCTGAGGAAGCCATCGATCGAGGTAGAAACCACATGCTCCTAGGACTGAGACCTCTCTTGGTCCCAAGAGTGCCTTCGCCAAGATGAAGACGTGCTCAGTTCCTTATCTCTTAAGAGATCAGGAGTGCGAGCCTGTGGGCGCCTCTCCCCAGGTGGGGGGGAAGAGACTGGCACAACTCCTTGAAGGAACCTGTGAAGGTGGAGCCCAGGTTGAGTGGAACGAAAAGCTTTGACTGTCCGAAGCGCAGGTGGCTTCTTCCAATGCCTTCATGCATTCCAGCTGCTCGGCAGAACCCACAAACGTGGAAACTGCCCACCTAGACTCCTTGGACTTCACCGGAGGATTCCTTTTCTCCGGTCTCCCCAGCTTTAAACGTGCCAGGTGGTCGTCTAGGATGTTGGGATGGAAGGTCAAGCAAAAGCTGCAGGATGAGGTGTCATGGCAGACACCTAGGCAGTAGACGCACATGAGATGAGGATTGGTGCGCAAAGTCTTCTGACCGCAAGGACACCAGCGAAATCCTGGAGAAGATTTCTCTTCCATGACTGAGGATGCAAAAGCACGATCGTTAACTCAGTTAATTTCAGTAAAACCGAAGTATTGAAAGCCAGGGCCGACGAAATGTGTGAGCACGAGAGAGGCAACCTGAATCTTCCAGCGGAAATGAAGATCTGGTGTCATGGAGTGGAGCCGAGGTATATACCACCCGGGTGGGTGGGAGAAGCCAACTTGAAGACGTCTGGCAAGATTTAAAGGGGAAAGAGACATGCCAAACAGTGTAGATGAACATCTTATCCACAATCCTAGAAAGACAGGTTACTCACCTGTAACTTTAGTTCTAGGAGTGGTATGTGTTCATCCACACTTACTGGCAGATCACCTTTCCCTTTAAAGTCAGCCAGAAAGTCTTCAAGCTTGCTACTCCGACCCACCCGGGTGGTATAACCCTCAGATCTGCCCCATGATGCCAGATCTTAGCCAGCTGAAAGCCAGGATTGTGTGTCCGCAGTCAGGGAGCTCGGTGGGTCCGTGTGGATAAACATACTACTCCTAGAAAGTGCAGTTGTGCAAGAACTTCCCGTAATAGCAGATCTTCCAGGATGCATGTTTTGCAGTAAGTCATAACTTATGGGAGTTGCCACCAAGTGGAGCTGTCACATGACAGATTCTTCCAGCAGTCTAGTATCGAGGCCACCCCCATAATATCACTTCCGTCGATGGAGTTTAAGAGGGGGTTGCCCCAAGTACCTTTTGTTCAGTCTGCTTCAGCACACCCGGTGAGGACCGAGGGACAAAGGAGTCCCAACCCAATGTCTGGAGTTGCAGGGACTCCAAGAAAAAAGGCAGGGGGACAGAGGCTGGGGTACTTATTGCAAGAGACACATCCTGGAAGATCTACTGTTACAGTAAGTTCTTATATAACTACACCATCTTCCACGGACTGGTCTCTTGCAGTAAGTCAACTTACGGGAACTTGCCAAGCAGTAAGATCCAGAAGGGAGGATCAGTAAAGCGTGGAGCTGGGCATGAGGGCACGGCACAAAGAAGCAAAGAGGACCGTTCAAGAAAGAATGGAACAGAAAAGGTGAGCATTGTCCAGGCAAAAGCCATGCAGGGGCCGCCGACTCATGCAATGGATAGCCATGTAAGCCAGGACAAGGGATGGCGTCACAGAGCCAGAGTCAAGTAAATACACGCTACTCCTGCAGGTAGCAAGTAAAAGTGATCCCTGAAGGGATAGAATGAATAGGACCATGCCAATGAAACAACCTGTCATGCAGGGGTGCAAAAGGCAAGGACTTGTAGCAAGCACCCCAGGGCATCCAAAGCAGAGAGACAGGCGGGGAGACTGATGAGGCAGAACAGAAAGCTACAGGAGGCAAAGCACAATCATACATCCTAAAGAGGCAGGGGTTAAGAGGACATGGCACGCAGACAATCCAGTCGTGCTCCTGAAGGCATGGAAATCGCAGGAGATAGTGGATAACCTGAAAGCAAGGGGACAGCGAAGGGTTCCCAAAGGGACAGTAGCAGAGGTCCCCAAGAAATCCGCGTGGAGCAGTCTGAAGTCTGGTAAGAGGAGCAGGCCTACATATTAGGCAGATGGAGTCCCCTATGCCTCAGAGGCCTGCAAGAGGAGGATGGGAAACCCTATGAAGAGAGGCTTGGGTGCAGGCACGGGGCACAGGGGCTGAAGGAGCAGAGCCCTGGGAAGCCTGACCATGGCCATGTGACGCCCTCTGGAACGAGGCCCAGGAATGCAGAGGCTCACCTTCGGGAGCGCGAGACTGGGTCCACAACGCACAATACAGGTCCTGGATAGACTGTAGGGGGCATGGCCAGAGCCCTGGAGAGAATCCAGAATGGATCGGGGAGCAGCACCAAAGAGATGTCACCGCAGAACAGGATGTCAGCCACTGACAAGCAAACAGAGGCCAAATCTGACACCAGAAGCCAAACATGGAGTCTCAACACGATGCCACTGGCAGAGAAGTGAACAGTGGTATCAACCGCGTCATAGCTCACCCAGAGGTGGTTACTGGCAAGGGAGGGCAGGGCAGCCACCCACTGGGCAACCCGCACAGAGGCCGGCGAGGATAGCATGGATGACAGCGCATTCACAGCAGAGGCCACCAAGGCATGCAGATAGTGGGCCATGTGGCCCAAAAATTAAGGATGCGCAGCAGTACAGTACTGGTGGGGTCATGCCTGGCAGACTGCGTTGGCATAAGCTGGGATCATGGGCAGGATAACCTGGACAGGTGCAACTAGCATGCCAAGGTAGTCGGCGAGGTCCCAAAGGAAAGCCGGGTCCTCATCGGGAAAGTGGAAGACATCCCAGATCTGCATAAAAAGATCTATGAAGGAGGCAACCGATGCGGACTCACGCTCCAGGAAGGGACCGGGGTACAGCGCACCCTCAGACGAAGTGGAAGGCCGCCCCATGGGAGGGGTGGAATGCCAGGAGGAATCATGAATGAGGGAAGTAGCCCCGTCGATGAGGGAAGCCTAGCATGACGTTCTGTCAACAGGGGATGCCACCGCACAGACGAGGAATGCTCCATCAACAGGAGAGAAGTTCCCGTCAATGAGAGTGTATCTAGGAGGTCCAGTTGATGGGGAAATGCATCCCATCGACAGGGAAGCAGGATCAACAAGCTCAGCTCCCCTGTCGACGAGGAATAATGCCAGTCGATGAGACAAGTCCCGGTGAGTGCTTGGTCAACTGGGAAGGCCCAGTCGACGATACAGGGAGCAAGGAAAGCTCCATCGATGATGGGGGGAGCTGCCCCGTCGACACAGAATACTCAGTCAATGGCGGAGGAGCCACAGACGACCGATAGGATCGGCAGGGGTGTGAGGAGTGAGCCCTGCTCCCTCAGGTGCCTGGAATGACAACTCCTACCTTGGGTATCCGGAAGACTGGTCCCCAAGCCTCGTTCCGATGTCCAAAGGGCTGCCTCAGTCATGGAAGAGGCTCCTGACCCAGGTTGGGCCAAGAAACAGCAAGGGAACTGTGAAGGAACGCAGGCCTGCAGACAAGGAGAGCCGGGGTATGTGAGGAGCACAGGCCCTGCCCTGAACCTGGAAAAGAAGGAAAGAACTGGGGCCTGGGAGCAAGCCACAGGCCCAGGAGAGAAAAAAAAAAAAAACTCTGGTTCAGGTTCTGTCGTAGACTGCAACTCGGGAGACTATGAGTTAGTTGCTGTGTGAGCTGAAGCCAGCAGAAAAATCAACAAAGGGTACGTGGGGCCGCCCCCACTTATACTCCATCAACAGAAGTGATGTCATGCAGTGTCCCCTATACTGGACTGCTGGAAGAAGCTGCCGTGCGACAGCTCCACCTGATGGCAATTCCCATAAGTTATGACTTACTGCAAGAGACCAGTCCATGGAAGATCTACTGTTACAGGCGAGTAACCTGTTTTTCTAGGATCATAGATATGTTGTTCATGCACACTGTTTGGCAGACTCCTAGCAGTTCTCTGGGAGGAGAGAGGCAAGGCGCACACTCCCTACTTGGGAAACAAATTGGAGCACAGGCCCCAAACCAGCATTCCAGCGTGACTCAAAGTTGATGTGGTAGTGGGTAGTGAAGGAGTCTGTCATCCGGGTAGCAGCCAAACAGAGTTCCGGATGGAGATGTCCCTGGAAGCAGCCACCGATGCACCGGTATGGCGGGTAGAATAAGTTCTCATCCATTTGGAAGACTCCTTGCCCGCCAACTCTTAGGACAGACTAATGCAAGATGTTATCCATTGAGCAATCATCCACTTTGCTGCAGGACTACCAGAAGCGGCTTCAGCAGAGATGACAAAGCTGGCCAACCACTCCCCGAATCTCCACCGTCCTCTCCTTATAATAGGAGAAAGCTCATCTCAGGTCCAAAGTATGGAGCCTGTACTCTGTGTCCAAGGTGTAACTGGGGTAGTACACCAGCAGAATCAACACCTGTTTAGTGAAACTGACACCATCTTCGGAAGGAATTTCGGGTGGGGGCACAGGACAACTTTGTCCCTGTGGAAGACCAGATAAGGGGAGACCACCAAGAGCACCTGAAGCTCCCCTGTCCTCCTGGTAGACGTGATAGCCACCAGGAAAGCAGTCTTCCACGTCAAGTGACAGCTTACACTTGTGCATCGGTTCTAATGGCTCACCCATGAGCTTTGCCAGTACCAGCAAATAGATCCCATGGAGGTGAAGGTTCATGCACCGGAGGGGATATGTGATGCAGGCCTGAAAAGTGCCTGACCACGATCTCCTGCACCTGGTAAGCAGAAATGGCTGCCAGGTGCACCCTAAGGGTTGATGACCAAAGACCCCCTTTGGACAGAGAGCAAAGATAGTCCAAAATGTTAGCCACTGGACAAGGGGTCAAGGCCCTTGCCCCAACACCAAATGAAAAACCTTTTCCATTTGAAGGCATAACAGTTCCTGGTTGATTCTTTTCTGGACGCCTCCACCACTGATGATCTCCTTGGAAAGGCCCAAAGCCTGGAACTCTAGCCACTCAGGTACCAGGCTGTGAGGTGCAGGGATTGAAGGTCCAGATGGAATACCTTCCCCTGGTTGACTGAGATCAGGTCCAGACATGCTGGAAGCTGCTCCGGGGGGCCTGTTGAGGTGGAGAAGATCTTGATACCAGAACTGACGTAGCCAGTCTGGGGCTACCAGGATCACCTTCGCCTTGTCCCTCACCTTGAGAAGCACACTGTGGATCAAGGGAAATGATGGGGGGAGTGAAGGCTTTTTTTTTTTTATTATTTAGTTTAACCAGGTATCGCACACTAAGCTGAAAGCTTTTTTTACAGGAGCAACCTGGGAGCACAAGGAGGTTAAGTGACTTGCTCAGGGTCACACAGTATGCAAGTGGAAGCTGTGGGATTCAAACCCAGGTCTGGTCTGCTGAATGTTACCAAATCTGCAGCTCAGAGCCTTAGACCACTGCGCTATACTGCCTCATTAGAAGAGGCCTGGGGTCCATGGCCTCAAGATGGCATCCCCCTTCAGCAAGCCCTGCTGAGGGGGGCAGGCCTGAAACAGCCCCAGCTTGGTTTTTTACCTGGAGGCAAACAGATCCACCAACAGTTAGCCCCAGTGGTAGAAGAGACTGTACGCTACCTCTGGATGGAAAGACCACTCATGGGATGTCTTGCCTATGTGGATGAGAGCATCCGCCAGTTGGTTTAAGGCTCCTACCATGAGAATGACTAGGAGATCTGCCTCCAGACAGCGCACAAGTGTCCAGATGTGGAGTGCTTCCCAGCACAGCAGACAGGAATACATGCCACCCTGTTTGAGGTAGCACATGGTCATGGCATCGTCAGTCGGGACTTGAACCACTTGACCCCAGAGCCGAGGAGTGAAAGCTGACAGAGCCCGACTGCTCTGAGCTCCAACAGGTTGATGTGATAATGGGACTCCTTTTGGGGGATGGTCCAGAACCCATGGGCCCTGTCCCCATGTGGGCTCCCCAGCCCATGAGAGACATCGGTCGTAAGGATGGCCAACGGCTCGGAGCGGACAAACTGGATCCCTTCCTGCAACTGGCCTGGGATGGTCCACCATTGGAGAGCGTCCCACATCTTCTGGGTCACAGTGATCAGCTAGTCGAAATGACCACGGCGCTGAGTCCACTGGGTGAGCAGCTCCCACTGGAAGGGGTGCATGTGCCACTGAGCCCAACGGACTATGGAGGTGCATGCTGCCACGTAACCCCTAAAGCACAGAATGTCCCAGGCAGGGTGCAGTTGCCCAACCAGAAATGATTGGGCAAAGGAGAGAACTTCCACCCTGTCCGCCGGGAGTCTAGCTCCAACCCAATTAGGCACATCACCCGAGAAGGCACGAGCTCCAACTTGGCCTTGCTGAGCTGGAGGCAGAGTTGGGAGCAGGCCTGGAGGGCCAGGACCCTGGACCTCTCCACCTCCTGCTGAGTGGAACCTGCTAAGAGCCAATCATCGAGGTATGGGTAAATTTTGACCCCCAGACACCTGAGGTGGGCTGCCACCACTACGATACATTTGGTGAAGACCTGTGGGGCCGATGACAGGCTGAATGGCATGGCTCGGAACTCATAGGGTTCCCTCGGCTCTGAAGCGGAGGAACGACTGGTGGGATGGACTGATTGGGATGCAAAAAAACATGTCCTGGAGATCCAGTGAGCAGAACCACATGTTGTGCTCCAGGGATGGTACGATTTGAGACAGAGTGACCATCTGGAAGATGCGTGACCCGAGATACTGATTCAGGTTGTGCATATCTAAAATGGGGCACCAGCACCCCCGTCCGCTTGGGAACCAGAAAGTACCCTGAAACAAAGCCTATGTTTGCTGGAGGAGCTGAGCAATGTCATCTCAGACAGCTAACCAAGTGTGGGTAGATACCCTCTCCTCCTGTGAGGCGTGTGCTCGGCTTGGTTGGTACTGCTTGAATTCCAGAGGCAGTCCCTGGCCAGCCACTTCTAAGACCCACCTGTCCCGGTAACAGTGGACCAGGCAAAAGTGGCGGAGCCGCCCCCAATGGGAAGACCGGAGCTGGTGTGATTGGAGTAGGGGTAGCAGCCCCTACCCCATCACTGGGCAGGCTGGGAGGCAGAGGATCCAGGGCCTGAACCCCTGCCTCCCTTACAGGTCTGAGGATCCGGGCTTGGGCCGGGGGCAGTAAGCTTGAGCCTGCTGCCCCCCTTGAAAGGACTGCTGGGCCACAGAGGAAGAGTGTCGGAAAGGCTTCTGCTGCTTCTTAGGACCAGAAGAACCCTTAGAACTGGCATCCAGTGTGGCACTGGACTACAGTGTGCTGAAGGTGACTAGCCACACCTGGGCCAAAGAGATCAGTGCCCAGGAAAGGCACATCAGCTAGTTTGTGTCGAGTATCTACTGGAGAGGAGAGGAGAGCCTCAGCAAAGTCCTGTGACAAGAGGTCACTGCAGCTACCAACAAGCGGGCACACGATTCCCAGATATCCAGAGCTATCTGGAGCTGTCTGGCAACAGCCTGGCCTTGGCCCAAGACCTGATTAACTGTGGATCTGAAAGTCCACAGGGAGATGCGAGGGGACTTATGGACCTTCCTCAGCCTTTCAGTCAAAGGGGTCAGAGACCTTGATCAAGACTGGATGGGCAGACTCAGCTGCTCAGGAGACACCGGTGGGACCGGTAACTTATCGGGGTTGGGGACCACTTCCTTGGTGGGATTCCCAGCAGGCTGGATCTCCTCGTCGGGGAAAGCAAGGACTGGAGTCAGAGTGAGTGAGTCAACTGGAGTCTGCAACAAAGGGTTGATCAGGTCGAGAATTCTCTCAATGTCATTGAGCAACACTTCGGTCAACTGGGCAGACAGTGAGGCCAAGAATCCAGCAGCCCAAGAGGCTATTTCGACAGACGCTGAAATGGCTGGTTCCTGGGACAGATTTCTCCTGATCCCAAGAGCATCTCTGTCAAGACCAAGACGGACCCGGGTCCTCCTGCTTGCAGGACCAAGAGGAGTGCATGCCCACAGGACTCTCACCCTTAGTCAGGAGAGTAGCACAACTCAGAAGGAACCCGAGAAGGTGGCGCCTAGGTTGAACGGAACGAAGAAGCTCTGAGGGGAAGATTCCGCTGCACAAGCCGCTTCCTCCTCGAGGGCTTGCATGTGCTCCAATTGCTTAGCAGATCATGCAGTCACAGAAACCGACCACCAGGCCTCCTTGGATTTCACCAGCGGGTTCCGTTTTTCGGGCCTCCCCAGCTTAAGGCATTCGAGATGGTCATCGAGGAAGTTAGGTTGGAACGCTAAGCAAAACTCAGTGGTATCATGGCCGACAACCAAACAGTAAACACATGCGGCATGCGGGTCAGTGTGCAACATCTTCTGGCTGCAAGAACACTGGTGAAATCCAGGGGAAGACTTGTCTTCCCTGATAGAGAAAGAACAGTAGCAATCACCAATGTGAACAAGGCGAATTTTCAGAATAACCGAAGGTTTTGAAGCCAGAGCTTACAAAATGTGAGAGCACTAAGGAGGCAACCCGACTCTTCCAGCAGAAAGGAAGATCTGGTGTCATGGGGCAGAGCCGAGGGTTATACCACCCGGGTGGGTGGTAGGAGCCAGCTTGAAGACTTTCCGGCTGATTCAATGGGAAAAGGAACATTGCCAAGAAGTGTGGATAATCATATCCATGATCCTAGACAAATCAGTTTTCCAGATAGACTGTTCTATTGGTATAAAGTACAGTTACGTAAAAACTTACTGTAATGGTAGATCTTGGAGAGGAGCTCTTGCAGCAGGCTATTACCATAAGGACTATGCCTTCATTCACTAGGAGCCCATGGAAACCTAGCTAGCAGTCTTCAGCGGGGACTGCCCCAGACACCAGCTCTACCCTGACATCAGCCAATGGTATATTGGGTGGTCCCGGGGGGACATGATAGAGGTCTTCAGGTACATGAAGAGGGTAAATAGGGGAGGAACAGTCAGGGTGCTTCGAAGGAAGGAGGAGGGGGCCACTAGAGGGCATGGGTGGAAGCTGGAGGGGAAGATTCAGGGGAGAAAGGAGGAGGTGCTACTTCACTGAGAGGGTGGTGGAGCCATGGAATGCACTGCCTAGGGGGCTGGTGGAGGCAGAGACAGTGGAGGGGTTCAAGAGGGGTGGGATAGGCACAGGGGAAGGGTTCTGGAAGCAAAATCCAATGCAGCAAGAATATCCGGAACTGGGAAGGGAGAAGCCAGAGAAGGCGAGGGGGACAGCAAGGTCAGCACCCAGGGTGGGGGCTGACCAAACGAGCAGACACGATAGACCGTTAAGGCCTATTCTGCTGGCATGTTAGTATGTCTGTAGCCCCACCTCAGTTCACCTGCTGGAGATCCAACTGGTAAGGCTGGCAGGTGGACCAGGTGGAAGCTTGCCATCAAAAAAAGATGCAGAGACTCACCAGGGGGAAGGAGGGAGGGAAAACTGCGCCTGTTGCAAGAGCTCTCAAAGATCTACTGTTACGGTAAGTTCTTGCATAACTTTGCTACCTTACTTAAGCTGGGAGCTCTTGCAACAGGCTATTGCCATAAGGACAGAGTCCCAAGCAGTCCCAGAAAAGGATCAAAATAGGTCTGGAAGGAGGCTGAAGTATAATAGCCACAAGAAGGTATTAGGATAGGAGGCCTTGAAGGACTGCCAGACCAAAACCTGCCCTTCTAGAGGCAATGTCCAAGCTGTAGTGCTTGATAAAGGTATGCACCAAGCTCCAGGTAGCCACTGCACAGATGTCTGCTATCAAGACACTGCACATCGATGCAAAGGAAGTAGCCACTCCCCTGGTGGAATGACCCTTTACCGAGCCCAGAAAGGGTTTGTACTTGTCATAGCAGAAGACAATGCAATTTGATAGCCACTTAGATAAGGTCCGTTTAGACAGAAGCACCCTGACAGCAGAGCACGAAGGCCACCAACTGATTTGTCTTATGGTGCAGAGCAGTGAGGTTAAGGTAATCCCGTAGTGCCTTGTGGACATTCAGAGTATGCAGAAGTGCTTCCCCTCTGTTCGAATGATTAGGGTAGTACACTGGTAGGTTAATGTCATGATTTAGTACAAGCTTGGACAGTACCTTGGGTCAAAACTTAGGATTAGTACACAAGGACACCCTGTCCTTATGGAAAACTAAAGGCTCCTTACATATCAGGGCTTGAGGCTCTAAAACTCTCACAGCAGAAGTAACAGCAACAAAAAATAACGCTTTCCAAGAAAGGAAGCCAAGCTCACAGTCTGCAGCAGACTCGAATGGGGAAGAGTAGGTTTTTCAAGCAAAAAGAGGAGATCCCAGAGTGGTACAGGATCTCTGATGGGAAGCTTAATGTGTAGTATGCTGTGCAAAAAAGTGCAGGACATGTCCAGCTGGGTGAAGGTTTTCCCTCCCATAGGTACATGGTAAGCAAAAGTAGTGGAAAGATGCACCTTAATGGAGGAGTAGTTCAAGCCTTGGTTTGATAAGGAGAGGAGATACAGTTCACTGGACAGGTAAGCGGATCCAAGTGACGGGATGATGCCCAGACAAAATCTTTTCCACTTCATGGCATAAGTGGATCTAGTTGAGGGCTTTCTCGCAGAGACAAGAACATCTGCCACCTCCTGGGAAACCCCATACCTAGACTTAACCAAGTCTGCAGGAGCATACATGAAGGTGCAGGGATTTGAGGTCCGGATGGAGCAGGGTGCCCCGATCCTGTGATAGCAAGTGTGAGCTCAGTGTCAGCTGTACTGGAAGCTCCACTGCCACCTGCTGAAGTAGTGGGAACCAAATCTGCAAAGGCCAATAGGGAGCAATAAGAATCATCTCTGCTCTTTCAGCCTGTAAATTCAGAACCCTCTGGAGAATGGTAAGGGGGAAGGAAGGTGTATAGAAAGAACAGGTTACTCACCTTTAACAGTAGCTCTAGGAGTGGTATGTTCATCCACACTCTTCAGCATGTCTCCTTCCACTTTAAATCTCACCGGAAGTCTTCCAGCTGGCTCCTCCCACCCAGGTGGTATATACCTCAGCTCCACCCCATGACGCCGGATCTTAGCCCGCTGGAAGCCAAGTTGTGTGCGTCCGCAGCTGGGGAGGTCGGATAGGTCCATGTGGATGAACATATACCACTCCTAGAAAGTGCAGTTAGACTTTTGCTGTAACAGTAGATCTAGGAATGTCTCTTGCAGTAAATCATTACTTTTTGGGAGTTCCAGATAGGTGGCGCTCCAGCACAGAAGTTTCTTCCAGCAGTCCACACCAGGGACCACCCACACAACCTCACTTCCTGGGCTGTACCTATAAAAGTGGGTGGTCCCTGGTAATCTTTGTTCCCTGTCAGTTTCAGCTCATGAAAGTGAGGGACCGAGGGGAACCGAGGTACTAGAGCTTCCCAACCCTACACCTTTTTTCCTGTTGCAGAATGGCAGGGGGTTGGAGGGAGGAAAACTACTTACTGCAAGAGACATTCCTAGAAGATCTACTGTGACAGCAAAAGTCTGTGCAACTGCACTGTCTTCCACGGAATGGTCTCTTGCAGCAAATCATTACTTCTGGGAGATTCACAAGCAGTTATATGGTAGTGGGGTGGCCAAACACTGCATTCTGCCATAGGACCAATGAATGGTATGAGTAGCTTATCAGCATATACTGTAAAATAATTTTGTTTTCTAATTGTCATAACAATAAATCAGAAGGTAGTCTGCCATACCACAGAGTGAATAGGCGATCTCAGTGGGCTGTAAGGAAAAGACAAACTTGGCCAAAGTCAACTGTGCCCCAAGTTGTAACAGTAGTTCAAATAACATGTCATTCTTTAGAAGTGCTACAATGTAGCAAGGTAATTTTTTTGCCACGGCAGTCAAGACAGTAGACAATGTATCCATTTGGCCTAAGTAGGACACTTGAATAGCAGACAATGATGCAAATGAAACAATGTTTCTGACAAAGGAAGTCGGTGATTTAGAATCAGTAGCTACAACCAACCCTACATGTGACTTGGGGAACACATACAGTAATAGAGTAATGTTACTGTATCCATTTTGTATTAGTAACCTTACTTACAAGGGGGTCCCTTTTTTTTGGAAAAAGAAAAGACTAGCAGAGTTTTTTTGATGCATATAATCTTTGTATATACTCACCCCCATTCATGTGATCTTTGTTTATGATCACGTGGAAGCTGCCCATAGCAGTGGAAGGTTGAAAGAAGAATATAGTCCGCACCATGATTGGATGTGCCTGTATATGAGCAGTAGTATGTGGACCCATTCGTGGGAGGGACAAGGAGTCTGGTGCACAACAGGCAGAGAGGTTATCTAATGGAATGGCCGTAATGGTCTGTAACTAGATGAGTCCGGGGCGACGCCTGAAGTCTTTTAATGAGAGGCAGAAGCCCCGGGCTGGCTGGAGGGGCGGCCACCGGCTGGCTTCGTTGTGTTCCTTGTTACTTGTTCTCTGCCCTTAAAAGGTGCCATGTTGGGCATAATTAGTTCCAGTTTTGTATGAATATACTGAGGGCGTGGCTTGTAGTACACGTATTGTACTGTCTTCAGTCGTCTGTCTGAGGCTTGTAGGTTCTCCAATATTGTTTGAGCCCTTGGCCCAAAAAGATGGTCACCTGAAAAGGGGCATTAGCCACTTCGTGTTGCATATCAGGTGCTGGCCCTGAGTCGGAGCCATGCCTGACGGTGTACAAGAATACCGACAGCAGAGGCTTGAGCCAAGGCATCTTCAAGATCGTATCCTGATCTTAATGTCAAGACAGGGACGTGACGGTATTTAATATTGATGCAAGTTGCTCTTTCAGGGGATGTAGGTAGTCTTTATAATCTCCCCAGCAGAGGAGCTTACTGTACGCTGGTATTGCAGCATATGCCCCATGTAATTGAGTATTCTGATATTTAGTGTGTTTAGAGCAAACACCTTCTTCCCCATATGCTCAAAACGTTTAGTCACTCTGGAGGTATTGTACTTGTATGTTTAGGCTTGCCGGTGCGGTTGTAAGCAGCTGCAATAACCACAGAATCCACAGTGGGCGTATTTGTTAAATACTGATAATCAAGAGGAGCCTGATACAGCCAGTGGGCCATTATAGGTAACTCCTGTGCTACCATGGGTTGACTCCATGCTTCAGTGATTGCATTTCTGAACATTGGTATAAAAGGAGGAACTGCCTGGGACAGTGTCCTCCAGAAGGCCAAGATATTCAGTCATATCTTTAATCTGTCCTGTTCCGTTGTGGTAAACCCCATTGTTTTTTGTATTTATAAGATCATTTCGGGAAATTAGGTTTCATCTGGTGGCGAAATTACCTTTAGTGGTTGTAGTAGCCCATCGTCCCAGGAAGATGGCACATCCGAAGGGGACTCGTGCCCTCTTGTATTAGGAGAATCATGATAGTGTGTGTGATATTCTGGATTCACATGATAATCTGAAACATTCTGAATATTCGGGAGGAGGCAGGACAGGGGGAGCATTCAAGCTTCGTGCATGCCTGCTTTGATGGAGGCGGAGATATCATTTGAAGGTTATATCCCAGAATGTGGCTATGGTCAAAACCCATAGAATCTAACACTATACCATTTCTTCAATATTTGGAACTTGTGAGGATGGAATTGCCATATAAGCTGGTTCAGAATCCAGTGTATGTGGGGACAAGGGATCAATTTGTGCCTCCTGGTAGAGTGATTTGGTGCTTCTTTGGAGTCTTTGTTCACTACCCACTGGTGTGTGGGTACCATGCACGAGTGTCAATGAGGCTGGTGGGCCTCCGCGTTCCATGCTATACAGTTCTTTACCTTGTGGAAATGCAGCCCCATGTGCATCGTTCGATACACATTTCTGACAATATTCGTGACTTTTCACAGTAGACCTTTTATAAGGCTCCTCCATAGCGGTATTATATGCAGGTGAAGATGTTCTATGATGCAGGGGCTGCCCCGTCGACAGTGGTATCAGCCCAGCTGATGGAAGATGAAGAGAAGCATGCCTCGTCAATGAGGTACTGTGTCTTATTGATGAAGAGTAAGTAACAGTATGCTTCGTCGATGGTGGACCATATCCTGTTGATTGAAGGAAGTACATGTGCAGTAGATGGTGGAATGTGCTCAGTCGACGACGGGGTAGTCCATGCTTGCTCCAGACACGATGGAACTGCTGTCGGCAATGACGGGAGTGAATGCATGCCCCATCGATGGTGGTAGACTTCTCGTCGACAATGGAGCATAGGGAGCATGTCCCGTCGGCAGGGGAGGCAGCCCCATCGACGATGAAGTATGTATAGTGTGCTCCATTGATAGGGGAGTGTTCTCATTCGATGAGGATGTCTTGTAGAGCCTTCTTGTCGACAGGTGAGTATGCCCCGTCAATGGTGAAGGTAGTAAGACCTCTGTCTTAGACTGTGCAAGTGACCTTATCGACGGGGGAGCTGAAGAATGACGCCCCGTCGACAAGGAACGTTCCTTTCTGTGACAGGCTGTACCTCTACTCTTTTGATGAAGATGTGCCTGCCTGCCTTTGATGGGGTGAAGTGCCAGACGACTATGAATATCTTCTTGATGATCCATGTTTCAGAGGTTCGACCACTGAAAGGCAGTCAGGCAGGACTGTAGGTGAAGGTGTTTCCTTCCCTGTTTTATCTCTTGAAGAGGACTCTTAATTTTTTAGTCCTTAGCTCGAGTACCCCGCGTGTATGACAGGGAAACATCCATGGTAGCACTCTTATCAAGTATAGAAATATGGTGCCTGTATGAAGCACAGGCACACTAGGCTATGGGTTCAATCCACATTGTAGACTGCTGCTAGAAGAGTTACTGCCAGAGCTGAAGCCTGTGGGAAAATGAATGGAGATTACCTGGGGCCACCCACTTTTATAGGTACAGCCCAGGAAGTGAGGTCATGTGGGTGGTCCCTGGTGTGGAGACTGCTGGAAGAAACTTCCGTGCTGGAGCGTCACTTATCGGAAACTCCCAGAAGTAATGACTTACTGCAAGAGACCATTCTGTAGAAGATCTACTGTTACAGGTGAGTAACCTATTCTTCTAGGAGCGTGGATATGTTCATCCACACTGAGTGGAGGCTGTTCAGAGGAGGGGAACCAAAATAGTGCAGGCTCTGCACCAGAAGACATACGAGGAGAGACTAAAGCAGCTTAATATGTATAACCTTGAGGAAAGGAAGGAGGGGACATGAGAAACTTTCAGGTATCACAAGGGAATTAAAGTACAAGAGGGTAGCATCTTTCGGAAGGAGATGTGCAAGAACAAGGGGGCACAATTTGAAGATAGAGGGGGGAGAGCTCAGAGGCAATATTAGAAAATATTTTCTCAGATGGTTGTGGATGCATGGAATAGCCTTCCCAGAGGAAGTTGCAGAGTCAGGAACAGTGGGAGAATTCAAGAATGCATGGGACAGGCATAAGGCAATTCTAGTGGAGGATAGGAGGAAGTGAACTGTTGAACTAGAATCTGCAGCTTATCCATCAGGCAGGGAAATGGGCAGACTAGCTGGGCCAAGCAGTCCTCATCTGCCGTCAAATTCTAGGTTTCTATGTTTGGCAGACTCCTAGCAGTTCTCCGGGAGGAGGGAGGCAAGGCGTACTCCACCTACTTAGGGAACAGAGATTGGAGAACTAAGGCTGCAAAACCAGCATCCCGGAGTGGTAGTGGGTGAAGAAGGTATTTGCGGATTTCCAGGTAGTAGCCCGACAGATTTCCTGGACAGGGATGTCCCTGGAAGCAGCAGTATGGCAAGCAGAATGAGCTCTTATCCCTCTGGGAGGTTCCTTGCCCACCGTCTCATAGGGCAGACCTATGCAAGATGTAATCCATCTTGCAACAGTCTGCTTTGCTGCAGGTCTGCCAGAAGCAGCTTCAGCGCAGGTGACCAACAGCTGGCGAACCTCTCACCAAATTTCCGCCATCCTCTCCTTACAACAGGAGAGAGCACATCTCAGGTCCAAAGTATGGAGCCTGTACTCAGCCTCAGGAGGTGTAATTAGGTTAGTAAACCAGCAGAGTAAACACCTGATTAAGGTGAAACTGACACCACCCTCGAGAGGAATTTCGGGTAGGGGCATAGGACAACTTTGTCTCTGTGGAAGACCAGGTAAGGGGAGTCCACTGAAAGCACTTGGAGCTCCGCTGTCCCGGCAGACATGACAGCCACCAGGAAGGCAGCCTTTCATGACAAGTGTGACAACTCACTTGTGCATAGGTTCAAACAGCTTGCCCATGAGCTTTGCCAGCACCAGCAGTAATTCCCACGGAGGTGGAGGTTCACGCACTAGAGGGGACATGTGATCCAGGCCTTTGAAAAAGTGCCTGACCACTGTCTCCTGCACCAACGTCGGCTGACCGGCCCATCCCTGGTAAGCAGAGATGGCTGCCAGATGCACCCTAATGGTCGATGACCGGAGACCCCCTTTGGAGAAAGACCAAAAGTAGTAAAGAATGTTAGCCACTGAACAGGATAAAGGGTCCAGGCCCTTACCCCAACACCAAACAGAACCTTTTCCACTGGAAGGCATAACATTTCCTGGTGGATTCCTTTCTGGATGCCTCCACCACAGTGTAGACATCTTTAGAAAGACCCAAAGCCGGAAACTTTAGGTACTCAGGTACCAAGCTGTGAGGTGCAGGGACTGAAGGTCCAGATGGAATACCTACCCCTGATTGACTGCTGTCAGGTCCGGGCGTGTGCAAAGCTGCTTCGTGTGTCTACAGCTAAGACTAAGGAGATCTGGATACCAGAACTAGTGCGACCAGTCTGGGGCTACCAGAATCACCTTCACCTTGTCCCACCTCACCTTGGAGGAGCACCTTGTGGATCAAGGGAAATGGAGAAAGTGTAGAGGAGGCCTAGGGTCCATGGCCTCGAGAAGGCATCACCCTGCAGTGAGCCCAGCGGGGGCATGAAACAGCCTCAGCTTGGTGTTTTCCATGGAGGCAAACAGGTCCACCATTGGTTTGCCCAAACAGGAGAATAGGCTGTAAGCTACCTCTGGATGGAGACCCCACTCATGAGATGTCTGGCCTAAGCGGCTGAGAGCATCAGTCAGATGTTAGAGGTTCCTGCCACATGGATGGCTAGGAGATCTGCCTCCAACCTGCTCATGAGGGTCCAGATGCGGAGCACCCCCTTGCGCAGCAAACTAGAGTGTGTGCTACCCTGTTTGTTGAGGTAGTAGATGGCCGTGGCATTGTCAGTCTGGACTTAAACCACTTTACCCCAGAGCTGAGGAACGAAAGCAGACAGTGCCAGTCTGACTGCTCTGAGCTCCAAGAGGTTAATGTGGCAGCAGGACTCCTCGAGGGGTCCTGAGCCCATGGGCCCTACTGTCCCCCATGTGGGCTCCCCAGCCCATGAGAGGCACAGTAGTCATGAAGACAACAGTCAGCCATGGGCAGACAAACTGGATCCCTTTCCTGCAACCAGTCTGGGGCAGTCCACCACTGAAGAGCGTCCCACATCTTCTGGGTTAGTGACAAGCTGGTCAAAATGACCATGGCGCCGAGTCCACTGGGCGACCAGCTCCCATTGGAGAGGATGCATGTGCCACCAGGCCCAACGGACCACCAAGGTGCATGCCGCCATGTAACCCAGAAGGTGCAGAAAGTCCCAGGCAGGGTGCAACTGCCCAACCAGAAATGACTGGGCAAAGGAGGAAAGAACCTCCGCCCTGTTTGCCGGGAGCCGAGCTCTGGCTTGACAAGAGTCAAACTTTACCCCGATGTGCTGTCTCAGGTGATGGGCATAGAGTTCCAACTTGGCCTCGTTGATCAGGAGGCTGAGTTGGGAGCAGGTCTGGAGGACTAGGTCCCTGGACCTCTCCACCTCCTGTTGAGTGGATCCTGCTAGGACCCAATCATGGTAAAGAAATGCTGACCCCCGCCAAACAGCATGACTTGGAACTCATACAGGGTCCCTCTGACCCTGAAGCGGAGGAACCGCTGATGGGACAGATGGATTGGGACGTGAAAGAACGTGTCCTGCAGATCCAGTGAACAGAACCACATGTTTCACTCCAAGGATGGTATGATCTGGGACAAAGTGACCATCTGAAAAGGTGTTTAACCCAAGATAATGATTCAGGTCATGCAGATCTAGAATGGGACACCAGCCCCCTGTCCGCTTGGGCACCAGAAGTACCTGGAGACAAAGCCTGGGTCTGCTAGAGAATCTGCCACTGGGGCTACTGCCTCCTTGAGGAGGAGCAGAGCGATGTCGTCTAAGAGCAGACAGGGTCCGAGCGGATACCCTTTCCTCCAGAGGGAAGTGGGCTCTGCTTAGGGGTACTGCTCGAATTCCAGAGGCAGTCCCTCACTGACCACTTACAGAACCCACCTGTCTGTGGTGATACTGGACCAGGCGGAAAGAAAGTGGAGGAGCAGATCCCTCCATGGGAGGGCCAAGAACTGGTGTGGCAGGAAAGAGGGTGGCTGACCCTGCCCCTGAGCAGGCAGGGAGGAGGCTCCAAGACCTGAACCTCTGCTGGGGTCTGGGCTTGGGCAGAGGGCGCCAAGCTTGAGCATGCCGTTGTCTGCCCTGAAAGGAGGACTGCTGCGCCACAGAAGAAGAGTGCCAAAAAGGCTAGTTTGTCTTCTGCTGGTTCTTGCCCAAAGAACTCTTGGCGGAAGTAGTGTCCAAGGTGGTATTGGACTGCTCAATGCGCTGAAGGTGACCAGCCACTCCCGGGCCGAACAAGTCAGTCCCAAGGACTGGCACGTCAGCTAGTCTGTGCTGGGTATTCACTGGGAAGGAGGAGAGCCTCAGCAAAGCCCTGCAACGAGAGGCAACTGCCGCAGCCATTGAGCGGGCACAAAAATCCCCTTTCTTGCAACAGCTCAGCCCAGATCTCTGACCCGCTTGACCGAGGTCTGCATGTCTGTGGGGAGATGTGAGAGGACTTCATCCAACAACCCTAGGAGGGTGTGAGAGAAATGTGCCATGATGATGGCCGAACTTGCCTGACGAAGGCCCAAAGAGAAAGCTGCATAGACCTTCTTGGCTGAATGGTCCAAGAGCTTAGACTAACAGGACGTCGGGCAGTATCAGCAGAACTGCCAGTACGCCTGAACACAGAGGCAGTCACCAGGTTCTCAGCTGAAGGGTGCTCTGTGAATCCCACTAGGGACCCCATGGGCAACGCGTACTTGCGGGTCATGCGGGCAGACTGAGCTGGACAAGAGGCAAGGTGCTGCCATAGCACAAGGGCCGGGCCGACAATGGCCTGAGCCACTGGAAAGGCCTCCATCAGGGTATCCCCTCTCTTCAGGATGTCCGTGAGAGGGTAAGCTGCCCTTTTCTGGACTGGCTCCGGGGCATCCCTGTAGATTCAGAAATCAAGCGAAGGATCCCTTGGAAAGATGAGGGACATTCCTCTGTCTTTAGGCCAGTGGCGGATTCATCATCACCTGAATGTGAATGCAAACCGGTGACATCTGAATCAGAGGATTCCTGGTACAATGGCCTACCGCCCATGTCACCTTTGATTCACTGGGGGTGTTCTGGGGTAACCATGACAGAATCGTCGGGGAAACCTGGTGTCCAGTCTGTCTTCCTTAGAAGGAGCTCCTCCCACAGGCTGTTTGGGTGGTGGTTCCACCACAGTAGGTGGAGAGAGTTTTGGGCTGAACAGGTGGTCTTGCCAGCTCCGCAGGCTGAGGAACCGATTTGATTGGCTCGGAAGGAGTTTGCTTCAGCCTGGGAGGCGAAAGCCAAGTAATGGCCGAGGTGAAAACCATGGTAGGCTTATGCACGGACAAAATAAGCTGCTGCCACATCAGGTCCTCATAGCGCTGAGCTTCTGCCAGAGCCTCTCATCTGAGGAGGATGCACAATAGCGTCGCCACTTTTTGGAGTGCTTATGGCTCTTCCTCGGCCTGTTGGTCAAGGGGGTCCTAGACCTCGGCCGAGATCGGGCAGGCTGACTCGTTCAGTTGGGAGACACTGGCAGGGCCAGTAATTTCCCAGAGTCTGGGACCAGTTCCTCAATGGGGACTCCAGCAGGCTGGGTCTCCTCATCAGGGAAAACAAGGACCGGAGTCCTCTCCAAGGAGTCGGACTGGAGTCGGCGACAAGGGGTCAATAGGGTCGAGGACGATTTCCACATCTACCAAACCCTCGGTCAGTTGGCTTGACGGTAAGTCCGAAAAGCCAGCGGCCAAAGAAGTGATCGACTGAAGTCGAGACTGCATGTTCCTGGGACCGAGATCTCTCCCGCTCCCAACATCTTCGTCGAGACAGACACACTGATACTTCTCCTACTTACGGGATCGAGAGGAGTGAGAGTCTGCAGGCTTCTCTGCCTTGGTCAGGAGGGACTAGCACAACTCCCGGAAGGAACCAGAGAAGGTTGAGCCCAGTTTTTTTTTTTAAACTCCATTTCTTCACTGCCACTACAGAGAACTCAGGCATCCACCATACCACCCCTCATCCCCCAACTCTACCTCCTAGCCTGAAACTCCCCTGCATCCTGGTACCAGCCCAGCTCTCCCTCGGCTGAGCACCCCAGGAAGGGCCGCCTCATCCATCCACGGCTACTTATCTACACCTGGGCCAGGCTGGGCTTGGCCCAGGACAGAGGTATTCAAGCCAGGAGTGTGGCTGATGGTAAGTGGTGCCATCGCCTATCCCCAGAGGACAAGGTATTTCCATTTTTCCTCCAGTTTCCCCCGATGCTCGGTCGTGCAATTGCATCAGTGGCACTACTGCCGACGCCCACCACAGGACCGCCCCCTCGCAGTGCGCAGCGACACAGACTCTGCACTCCTCTGGTCTCTACCAGAGGTCACCCCTGTACGACATGTCCCCTAGAACCCTCCACGGGAGGAGAGAGCAGTCCTCCGGACACTATCTCCTCCCTTCCCTGCCAACCCGAGCTCATTCCCGAACATGGGTCGCCAGTGTGGTGTGAGGTGTGGTGTCCAGCGCCTCAACCCTCAGCGCCACTGGGCCAGCTTGTGGTGGAGCCCAGGTTGAGCAGAACGAAAAAGCTCCAAGAAGACTCCATGGCACGAGCCACCTGCTCCTCGAACACTTGCAAGCGTTCAACTGCTCGGCGGATCCCGCAGCCGTGGAAACCACCCACCGAGCCTTAGATTTCACTGGAGGCTTCCTCTTCTCCGGCCTCCCCAGTTTCACGTGTGCGAGACTCAGAGGATGCTGGGATAAAAAAGCCAAACAATAACTGCAAGTTTAGGTGTCATGCTTGAACACCAAGGCAGTAGGCAAGCAGCAGTATGGATATTGGTACACAACATCGGGCCGCATGGGGACCTTCAATAAACTTGGGAAGATTTTTTCTTCCATGATCAAGGCTGCAAACTTGCGATCGCCAATATGCACAATGCAAATTTTCGGTAAAACTGAATGTTTGAAAGCCAGGGCCCATGAAATGCGAGAGCATGAGGGAGGCAAACTGAATCTTCCAGCAGAAAGCAAGCTCTGGCGTCATGGGGCAGAGCAGAGGTATATACCACATGAGTTGGTGGGAGGAGCCAGCTTGACTTCCGGCGAGATTTAAAGCGGAAGGGGACATGCCAAAGAGTGTGGATGAACATACCCATGCTCCTAGAAAAACAAGTTACTCACCTGTAAATACAGGTTACTCACCTGTAACAGGAGTTCTAGGAATGGTATATGTTCATCCACACTTCATGGCAGGTTCCTTGCCGCTTTAAATCTTGCCGGAAGGTCTTCAAACTGGCTCCTCTTGGCTCTGACCCATGACGCCAGATCTAGCCCACTGGAAGCCAGGTTGTGCATCGAGGCCAGGGAGGCCTGGTGGGTCATGTGGATTAACATATACCTTTCCTAAAACTCCTGTTACAGGTGAGTAACCTGTATTTCTAGGGACATTTATTTATTAGCTTTTGGTAACCAGGTAAGTGCGCTAGTCAACAGACCTGCCTATTTTCAAGCACGACCCGGAAGAGCACAGGACATTGGTTACAATACGCAGAAATGCACAGACATAATATAGGTGTACAGGAGCAAAACAAGATATACATTGGGTAGCACAGTAATAGTTACATAAAGGTACATTTTAGGCATAGATCATAATAAGGATGTAAAATAAAGCAATTAGGGTAACCATAAGACAGCTGAGGACAGTAAAGACATCAAGGTTCAAGGACATGGATATGTTGTTCAATCCACACTTCATGGCAGACTCCTAGCAGTTATCCGGGAGGCAAGGCGCACACCCCCTATTTAGGAAACAAGGACTGGAGAACAGAGGTCCCAAAACCAGCATCCCGGCGTAACTCAAGGTCAATGTGGTAATGGCTAATGAAGGTGTGTGCCGACTCCCAGGTAGCAGCCCTGTAGATTTCCTGGATAGGGACGTCCCTGGAAGCAGCCACCGATGCAGCAGTATGGCAGGTAGAATGAGCTCTTATCCCTTTGGGAGTTTCCATGCCTGCCAACCTGTAGCAGAGATCTATGCACGAGGTGTCCCACCTGCTTATCGTCCACTTGGCTGCAGGTCTGCCAGGTGCGGCTTCAGCATAGGTGACAAACAGCTGGTGAACCTCTCCCCGAACTTCAGCCATTCGCTCCTTATAATAAGAGTGCTCTTCTAGGGTCCAAAGTATGGAGCCTATATTCGGCCTCAGAGGTGTGATTGGGATAGAACACCGGCAGAGTAAACACCTGGTTAAGGTGTTGACCGACACCACCTTCAGAAGGAATTTTGGGTGGGGATGCAGAACAACTTGGTCCCGTGGAAGACCAAGTAATGAGACTCCATTGAGCGCGTCTGGAGCTCCCCAGTCCTTTTGGCTGACATGACAGCCACCAAGAAGGCGGTCTTCCACGACAACTGTTACATGTCACTTGTGCACAGGTTCAAACGGCCTGCCCATGAGCTCAGCCCAAGCCAGCAATAAATCCCATGGAGGGGGGAGGTTGATGCACTGGAAGAGATGTGTGATCCAAGCCCTTGGAAAAAAGCACCAGACCACTTTTTCTTGCACCAACAACTGCATACCTGTCTGTGGCTAGCAGGCAGAGATGGCTGTCAGGTGCACATTAAGGGTAGTAGACCAAAGCCCCAGCTGGGAGGAGGACTACAGATGGTCAAAAATGTTAACCACTGGACAGGAAGAAGGGTCCAACCCCTTGCCCTGGCACCAAATGGAAAATATCTTCCATTTGAAGGCATAGTATTTTCTGGTCGATACCTTACGAGATTGCCTCAACAATCGTGAAGACCTTGTTGGAGAGACCCAAAGTCTGGAACTCTATCCGCTCAGGAACCAGGCTGTCAGGTGCAGGGATTGAAGGTCCAGATGGAGTACCTTCCCCAGAGTGATAGAGAGCAGGTCTGGGCATGCTGCAAGACACCTCCGGAGCCTGGAGCAGAGAGATCTGGGTATCAGAACTGGTGAGTCCAGTCTGGGGCTACCAGGATTACCTGCACCTCATCCCTCCTGGCCTTGATGAATACCTTGTGCATCAAGGGAAATGGAGGGAAGGCAGAGAAGAGGCCTTGGGTCCACAGCCTCAAGAAGGCATCCCCCTGCAGTGAGCCCTGCTGAGGGGGGCTGGCATGAAAGCCTCAGCTTTGTGTTCTCCCTGGAAGCAAACAGGTCCACCTGAGGTGCCCCAGTGGGAGAACAGATGTACTACCTCCTGGTGGAGTGACCACTCATGAGATGCCTCGCCTATCTGGCTGAGCACATCGGCCAGCTGATTCGAGGCTCCTGCCACAAATGGCTAGGAGACCCGCCTCCAGGCAGAGCATGAGGGTCCATGTGAGGAGAGCTTCCCTGCACAGAGGCAAGGAGTGCGTCCCACCCAGTTTGTTGAGATAGTACATAGTCGTGGTATTGTCTGTCGGGACCTGGACCTGGACCACTTGACCCTGAATGAACGAAGCAAAGGCAGTCAAGGCTAGCCGAACCACACGGAGCTCCAGCAGGTTGATGCAGCATCGGGACTCCTGAGGAGACCAGAGGCTGTGGGCTCTATGCTCCCCCAGATGGGCACCCCAACCCATCAGCGAGGTGTCAGGATGACCATCGGCTCGGGGCTGACAAATGAGATGCCTTCCTGCAAGTGAGCTGGGACCAGCCACCAGTGGAGCACATCCCACATCATCTGGGTCACAGTGACCAGCTGGTCAAGGTAACCTGAGCACAGAGACCACTGGCTGACCAGTTCCCAGTGAAGGGAATGCATATGCCATCGGGCCCATCAGACCATGCTGGTGCAGGCTGCCATGTAGCCCAGAATGCGCAGGAAGTCCTGGGCAGGACACAACTGCCCGAAGGATAAACGAACCTCCGCCCTGTCCACTGGGAGCCAAGCTCTGCCCTGGTGAACTTGATCACTTGCAAGGGCACAAGTTCCAACTTTACCTCATTGATCAGGAGACAAAGATCGAAGCAAGTCTGGAGGGCCAGATCCCTGGACCACTCCACCTCCTGCCCAGAGGGACCTGCTATGAGCCAGTCGTCCAGGTAGGGATAGACCCGGACCCCTTGGCACCTCAGGAAAGCTGCCACCACTGCCGTGCATTTGGTAAAGATCCTGGGGGCCGATGAAAGACCAAAGGGCATGGCCTGGAATTTGCAGAGGGTTCCCTCGGCTCAGAAGCGGAGGAACCGGTGGGACGGACAGATCAGTATGTGAAAGAATGCATCTTGAAGATCCAGGGAGTAAAACGACATGCCGCGCTCCAGGGATGGTATGATCTGAGCCAGAGTTACCATCCGGAAGGTGTGGGACCTGAGGAACCCATTCAGGTCCTGCAGATAGAGAATGCGGCATGAGCCCCCCCAATTTGGTACCAGGAAGTACTTGGAAACAAACCGTTGATCTTAAGGATGGTCCGCAACGCTTCACACCGCCTCCTAGGAGGAGCTAAGCGAAGTCATTTTAGAGCTGACTGAGCGACAGCGGACACCAGATCCTCCCATGGGGCACTGGCTTCACTTGAGGGGGGAGACTTACTATAATTCCAAAGGCAGGCCCTGGCCGACCACTTCCAGCACCCAATGGTCCATGGTGAGACTGGACCAGGCAGAAAGGAAGTGGTAGAGCTGGCCCTCATGGGAGGACCCAGGGGAGACGTGACAGGGTTGAGGTTGGCACTCCTCAACTGGTCACTGGGCAGGCTTAGGAGAAGGATCCAGCCAAGGGGCCGCCAAGACCCTTCCCTCCAGACTTTGACCAATGAGGCCACTGACTTGGCCCGCAGTCACCAGGTTTGCACCTGCTAGCCCTGCTGCTGGGCTGGTCTGGCCACAGGAGTAGAAGAGTGGAAAGAGCTTGCTCTTCTGGTGCTTGGGGCCCTTGTCCTCCCTGGGCAGATGTCAGAGTCCAGGGTGGCACTATTTCTCAAAACGTTGGAGGTGACCTTCCACACTAGGACCAAGTAAGTCGGTACCCAAAAAGGGAATATCTGCCAGCTTGTGTTGAATGTCAGCTGTGAAGGTCGAGATCCTCAACCAAGTCTTACAGCACATGGCTACTGCGGCCGCTACTGAGTGGGCACAAGAGTCACCGATGTCCAGAGCAGTCTGGAGCTGTTGCTTCGCCACTGCCCTTCCCTGGTCCCGGATCTGCCTGACCATGGTCTAGAGGTTCACCGGAAGGAGAGGAATAAACTCATCCAGGAAGCCCATTAGAGCATGGGAGAAGTGTTTCATCAGCACGGCCAAGCTAGCCTGATAAAGGCAGAGTGAAGAAACAGCATAGATCCTCTTTGCCGAATGATCCAATTTCTTGCATTTTGTTCAGCGGTCTGCCTAAGTTGTCTGTATTGCCCAAGCGCCGAAAGACCGAGTCAGCCATCAGACCCTCAGCCGGGGAGATGCTCCGGAAACTCTGAAAGGGAGCCGGTTTGGACCACAAATATGCGGGCCATCCAGGCAGAGGGCCCAGGGCAAGAAGCAGGACACTGCCACAGACCCAGGCCAACAATGGCCTAGGTCACAGGGAAGGCCTCCATAGGAATTCCCCCTTTGTCCAGAATCTCTAAGGGGATATCTGGTCCATTTCTGGACCAGTTCGAGCTCCATCCCCATGGACTCTGAAATAGGCTGAAGAAAACCCATGAAGGAGGTGGGTCCCTCATCCACGGAAAGGCCCCCCAGAGGACTCCATGTCAATGGAACATGAGTGCAAAAGGGAGTCTGACTCAGGAGTCCACAAAAAGCGGGCGTCCACCCGAGTCGCCCTTGACCTGCCTTAGGCAATCTGGAATGAGGGCGACAGAAAGCAGATGGGGTAACCTTTTGCCGACCAAGAATCCTTTGTTGGTGCCCCAAACTTCGGCTGTTCAGGTGGCATCTCCACCACAATTGGCAGAGAAGCCTGCTTTGGCCAGGCCGCCTGGGCCCGAGCCGGCACTTCTGCAGGGGTTACTATGGCAGCAGCAGACGGCTGTTCAGGCGACAGCCGCTTGAGATGGGGTAGAAACTGCGGTCTGCTTCATACCGGTCAAGATCAACTGTTGCCACATCAAATCTTTGTAGCACTGATGCAAATTGCGCTGGAGCCTATCCTCATCCTGCCGCTCACTAGGATGTCAGGAGTGAGATCATCTGTGATGGAGAAATCTGTCTGACCCAGCAGAGTACAGAGACCTCAGCCATCAGCGGGGCTGATGGGGTATATCAGAAGGAGACGGTAATCCCTGCAACTCCTCCAGGTCAGGTTCCTGAGCGGTTGGGTTCGACCCAGCAGGCTGAGCCAACCAGTCTGAAGACACCGGGAGCACCAGAGTCCTAAAGAGTTGTCAGCCTCATCTGGCAACAACCTGTCAGAAAAATCTTGGCCTCATCGGCAGGCGTCTCAGCCAACTGGTATGACAGAGGCTCTGAAACCAGTGGCCTTGCCTGCAAATTAGACCGAAGTCTAAACTCGAGTCTCCTGGGAGCGGGACCACTCCCAATCCCAAGAGCGTCGACGCAGAGTCTTTTCCTTCTTCAACTCCTACTTGCGAGACTGCGAAACATGTGACCCAGAAGGGCCTTCTCCCTTAGTCGAGAGAGATTGGCACAGCTCTTTGAAGGAAGCCAAATAAGTGGTGCCCAGTTGGAGCATAATGAAGGCTGAAGCTGAAGAGGAACTAGCCTCAGCCTGGGCCACCTCCTCCAAGGCCTTGAGCTGTTCAAGCTGCTCAACAGACCCTGCAGCCGCAAAGAGACCACCCAACAAGCATCCTTGGATTTAACCGGCAGGTAACACTTTTCCGGTCACCCCAGCTGGAGTCTGGCAGCGTGGTTTTCTAGACCAGATGGCTGAAAGGACTGATTAATCACAAGCCCACAGATCATGGCCATGTCCTAGGTAGTACATGCACGTGGCGTGAGGGTCGGTGCGAGACATCTTCTGCACACAGGGGCACCGGCAGAATCCAGGAACAGTTCTCTTCCATCGCAGAAGCAGTAAAAGAAACTTGAGCAAATTTTAAAGTAAATTTTGGAAGCAAATCCGAATATTCAAGAGCCAGGGCCTACCACACGTGGGAGTGCTAAGGAGCGAACCTGAACCTTCCAGCGGAAAAGAAGATTTGGCATCATGGGGCAGAGCCAAGAGTTTTACCACCCAGGTGGATGGGAGGAGCCAGCTTGAAGACGTTCTGGCAATCCTTAAAGGGAAAGGCAATCTGCCAGCAAGTGTGGCTAGAACATATCCACATCCCTAGAACCTCCCTGTCCAACAGAGGGATAAAGCGTCTGGCCAAAAAACACCAGGCGTAGGCTCTAGCAAGCAGAAACTGGGCAGTTTGGTGTTAAATGGAGACACAAAGAGGTCCAACTCTGACAGCCCCATCTGTCGAATAGTTGGTCTGCTACAGACTGAAGGGAGCTCCCAGTCATGAGCCTTGGACGGAGACTAGCTTAGGCCGTTTGCCAAGAAGTTTTGGATGCCTGGAACATGAACAGTGCAGTAGTAAGGTCTAGACGGTGTTCCAGGGCCTGATACTAGACCCTCATCACCTCCCAGTAAAGGGGGTATAAATGTATGCCCCCTTGCTTGCTGACGTAAAAACACTACTGACCATGTTGTCCACCTGGATGAGAAGAGGGCCTGGCGAAAGGTCAGACTGAAATGCCTGCAAGGTGTTCAGGCCCACCTCGCATCTAAGACACCAATATGGAGCATTTGCTCATCTGGAGACCAAGTCCCCATGGTCTGTCTCTTCTCCAAGTGAGCAGCCTAACTGAGACAGGAAGTGTCTGTAGTCAAAATCCATCTTGGGGGCTCCTGCAAGAAAGGAACCCCTCAAACCAGGTTGGAGGGATCTAGCCACCAGGAAAAACCATGGCCTCGAGAAGGCATCCTCCTGCAGCGATTCCCGCTGAGGGGGCAAGCATGAAACAGCCTCAGCTTGGTACTTTTCCTGGAGGCAAACAGGTCCACCATCTGTTTGCCCCAGTGGGAGAACAGGCTGTGAGCTACCTTTGGATCGAGAGACCACTCGTGGGATGTCTCACCCATGTGGCTGAAAGCATCCGCCAGTTGATTCGAAGCTCCTGCCACATGGATGGCTAAGAGATCCACCTCCAGTCATCTTAAGAGTGTCCAGATGCAAAGTGCTTCCTGTGCAGCAGCCAGGAGTGCGTGCAGTCTTGCTTGTTGAGGTAGTACTTGGTCGTGGTATTGTCTGTCTGGACTTGAAATACTTTACTCCAAAGCTGCTGAGCGAATGCTGATGACAGTCTGACCACTCTGAGCTCCAACAGGTTGATATGGTTTCTGGATTCCTCAGGGGTCCAGAACTTGTGGGCCCTGTTCCCCATGTGGGCTGCCCAGCCTGAGAGAGAGGCATTGGTCATGAGGATGACAGTCTGCTTGGGGCAGACAAACTGGATCCCTTCCTGCAGATGGTCCAGGACAGTCCACCACTGGAGTGTGTCTGACATCTTCTGGGTTACAGCGATCAGCTGGTCGAAATGACTGTGGCGCTGAGTCCACTGGGCAACCAGCTCCCACTGAAGGGGCGCACACGACACCGGGCCCACCGGACCATGGAGGTACACGCCACCATGTAACCCAGAAGGTGCAGAAAGTCCTGGGCAGGTCACAATTGCCCAACCAGAAATGATTGGGCAAATGAGGAGAAAACCTCCGCCCTGTCCACCAGGAGCCAAGCTCTGGCTTGACTAGAGTCAAGCTCTGCCCTGATGTAGCACATCACCTGAGAAGGCACAAGTTCCAACTTGGCCTTGTTGATCAAGAGGCAGAGTTGCAAGCAGGTCTGGAGGGCCAAGTCCCTGGACCTCTCCACTTCTTGTTGGGTGGGACCTGCTAAGATCCAATAGTCGATGAAGGGGTAAATTCTGACACCCCACCCCCGCTGCTTGAGATGGGCTGCCACCACTGTGATGCATGGCTCAGAACTCGTATAGTGTCCCTCTGGCTCTTAAGCGGAGGAACCGCCAGTGAGACTGATGGATTGGGATGTGAAAGAACGAGTCCTTCAGATCCAGTAAACAGAACCATATGTTTTGCTCAATGATAGGATGTATGATCTGGGACAGAGTGACCATCTGAAAGGTGCGTGACCCGAGATACTGATTCAGGTCGTGCAGATCTAGAATGGGGCGCCAGCCCCCTGTCTGCTTGGGCACCAGGAAGTACCTGGAGACAAAGCCTGGGTCTACTGGAGAATCCTCCACTACAGCTACTGCCTCCTTGAGGAGGTGCTGAGCGATGCCCAAGAACCGACTGAGTATGGACGGATACTCTCTTCCCAAGGGGCATGGGCTCGGCTTAGAGCGCGCTACTCAAATTCCAGAGGCAGTCCCTGACCACTTCCAAGCCCACCTGTCCGTGATAATGGACCAGGCAGAAAGTGGCAGAGCCAGCCCCCATGGGTGGGGCCAGAGCTGGCGTGATAGAGGGGGAGGCAGCCCCCACCCCATCACTGAGCAGGTTTGGAAGATGAGGATCCAGGACCTGAACCTTGGCCTCCTTTATGGGCTTTGCAGAGCCCAGGCTTGGGCCAGGGGCACGAAGCTTGAGCCTGCTGTTGTTGCTGCCGTCCCCTCCTTGAAAGGAGGATTGCCGAGCCGCAGGGGAAGAGTGCCAAAAAGGCTTCTGCTGTGTCTTGTTTGAAGAACCCTTAGCCGAAGTAGCGTCCAAGGTGGCACTGGACTGCTCAATATGGCAACGGTGACCAGCCACACCTGGGCCAAAAAGGTTGGTGCCCAGGAAAGGCACACCAGCTAGTTTGTGCAAAGTATTTGCCAGGAAAGGGGAGAGTCTCAGCCAAGCCCTGTGACGAGAGGCAACTGCGGCTGCCATCGAGCGGGCACAAGAATCCCCAATGTCCAGGGCTGTCTGAAGCTGCTGTTTGGCAACAGCCCAGCCCTGATCCCAAACCTGCTTGACCGTGGTCTGCATGTCCGTGGGGAGCTGTGGGAGGACTTCATATAAAGACCCTAAGAGGACATGGGAGAAGTGTGCCATGATGACGGCCGAACTTGCCAGATGAAAGCCTAAAGACGAGGCCGCATAGACCTTACAAGCCGAATGATCCAAGAGTTTGGATTCTTTTTTGGGAGGTCAATCAGTGTCAGTAGAACTACCAGTATGCCTGAACAGAGGTGGTCACCAGGCTCTCGGCCAAAGGGTGCTCTGTGTACCCTGCAAGGGACCCCATGGGCACTGCATACCTGCGTGCCATATGGGCAGATGGAGCTGGACAGGAGGCAAGTCACTGTCAAAGTTCCAAGACCAGGTCAACTATGGCCTTGGCCACAGGAAAGGACTGTTGGGGTATCCCCTCAAGGACGTCTGTGAAAGGGTACTCTGCCTTTTTCTGGCTAGGTTCCAGAGACATCCCTGTAGACTCTGATGAGGCAAAGGATGCCTTGACAGGACAAAGGACCGTCCTCAGTCTCAATCCCACCAGCCAATTCATCCTCCCCAGGATGAGAATGTAGGCCTGTCTCATCCGAATCTGAGGAATCCAGATACAATGGTTGACCACCCAGGTCACCTTCAACTTGCCAAGGGCGGTCCGGGGTGACATTGACCAAAAGACACCGGGGAAGCCTGGTGTCTGGTCCATCTTCCTTAGAGGGAAGCCCTCCCACAGGCTGCTTGGGTGGTGGTTCCACCATGATCGGTGGAGAGACCGGTTTACGCAGAACCGGAGGCTTCACCAGCTCCGTGGGCGGAGGAGCCAAGCTAACTGGCTCTGAAGGAGTCTGCTTCAGCCTGGGAGGGGAAAACCAAATAATGGCCGGGATAAAGTTGGGGTCAGCTTGTGCCCAGACAAAATCAGCTGTTGCCATGACGTCCTCGTAGCACTGGAGTTTCCACTAGAGCCTCTCCTTATCTGAGGAAGACAAGAACGACCGATGGCGTCGCCTCTGAGTGCTTGTGGCTCTTCCTCAGCCTGTCAGTCGAGGGGGTCCTGGACCTCAATCGAGATCAGTCACTTGGGAGACACCAGCAGGACTGGTGATTTCCCAGGGTCAGGGACCACTTCCTCGATGGGATTCCCAGTGGGCTGTGTCTCCTCGTCAGGGAAAGAAAGGACCGGAGTCAGATGGAGAGAATAGTCACCCAGGGTCAGCCACAATGGGTCGATCAGTTTGATGATTATTTCAACCTTGTCAAATCGACACTTCGGTCGACTGGCCAGATGGCAAAGCCAAGAAGCCAGCAGCCGAAGAGGCAATTTCAACCAAAGTCAAGACTGACAGTTCCTGGGACAGAGACATCTCCTGATCCCAAGAACATGTTCGCCAAGATGAAGATGATCCCAGGTCCTTTTCCCCACTTATGGGATCAAGAGGAGTGTGTGCTCGCAGGACCCTCTCCCTTGGTCAGGAGAGACTGGTACAACTCTCAGAAGGAACCCAAGAAGGTGGAGCCCAGGTTGAGCGGAACGAAGAATCTCAGAGAGGAAGATACCCCAGCACGAGCCACTTCGTCCTCAAAGGCTTGCATGCATTCCAATTGCTCAGCGGATACTGCAGCCATGGAAACCGCCCACTGAGCCTCCTTGGATTTCACCAGTGGGTTTCCATTTTCCAGCCTCCCCACTTCAGGCGTGAGGCGTTTCGAGGGGCGTTGGTGAAATGCAAGACAAAAAAAAAAAAAAAAAAAAACACACTTTGAGGTGTCATGTTCGATACCCAAGCAATAGACGCACGCGGTGTGGGGGAAATCGGTGCGTGACATTTTCTGGCAGCACAAACACCAGCAAAATCCAGGGGAAGACTTGTCTTCCATAACTGAAGATAAGCAGTCGCAATCGCTAATGCAAACTAGATAAATTTTTGGACTAACCGAAGGTTTAGAAGCCAGGGCCTGCAAAATGCGAGAGCACAAAGGAGGCAACCTGAATCTTCTAGCAGAAAGGAAGATCTGGCGTCATGGGGCGGAGACTAGGGTTATACCACCTGGGTGGGTGGGAGGAGCTAGCTTGAAGACTTCCAGCGATCCTTAAAGGAGAAATGGACATACCAACAATTGCAGATGATCATATCCACAATCCTAGAAATTCTGATTTTTAAGCCAGAATTTTGGAAACCAAGACTTACCACCAAGGACAGTACCTAAAACTGTTTAAAAAAAAAAAAAAAAAAAAAAAGGACATTTGGAGGAATCCACCCTTGCTACAAGACTGTTGCTTAAGGACTCCTCTCTACAAGGACATTTAAAATCTTGTCTGAACTCTAACCTAAAAACAAGGTATAGTTTAGAATACAGTATTCTGTAAAACCGTATAGTTTTACTTTAGTTATTGTCAGCATTTCAAAGTTCTTTCCAAACTGTAGACTTCTGTATTGCTTTTATTTTAAATAAACTTGTGATTTTTTTACCAATGCTGCCTGGGGCCAGATTGTGTGATTTAACATTTTTAAGCAGAAGGGTTTTGAAAAGACCATTCCTAAAGAGATAGAACCGCTCGGCTATTGTAGAGAACTACCTAGGCAAGACAGCCAGTGGCCTTGGTAGGATTCAAATACTGAAAGTAGTGCAGAGTCAAGGGAACTCAACCCACAGAATCCACCCTCCCACTGGGAAAAGGAAGCTTTGGTGGCAAGTCTTCCTGAAACCCTTACTCCTGCTCACAAGTTTCTGAATAGGGGAAATCCTCTCTGCAAACAGGAGGTCCTGCCGGGTTGTCAGAGGTTTTGGGGGCCAGGGGAGCATGACAGTCTGGAGAACAAGTGAGGTCCAGAGGTACCTTGTCTGACATGCATCTCTTGGCTGGCATAGTCGACGGTCTGGAGCGGTCTGCCTTGTGGACCATCACTGGTTTGGATGTAGGTATCTGGGAGACCAAGGTGCAGTGAGCAGAGGTTGGTTTGGAGACAGACTCCCGACCTCTGTGCTCTTTAGTTTTACCCAGAGCCGTGGGAGAGACTGGCAGATGGCAAGACCTTGCAGTACAGGACAAAGGTCCCTGCAGAAGCAGAAGAGGAGGTCCCGACTCCCGAGGCGGAGGGTGACCCACCTGCAGGGTAACTTAGGCCGGATAAAAGAGCCCAAGCCCTGCTTTCCACTCAGATGTCAGGGTTTTGGCAGGAGGAGGAGTCCTACCACCCAGAAGAGTGCAGAGAGTGGCAGGAGGAATGATCCGAACCCCCAGAGTTGGAACCAGAGGAGGCCTTTTTGTGATGCGGGGACCAGGAGCATGAACGCCCCTTGGACCTACCCCAGTCCTTCTCACAGGATTTATGCTGGTCTTGGATCTTTTTTCTTCCTTGTGCTTTAAGGAATGGGATCAAGAGGCAGACTTCTCGGCTGGTGAGCTCTGCATGACGGCCGGCTGCTGCTCTAAAAATGTGTGCCTTTAGTGCCTTAAGGTGGCAGATGAGATTCCAGCCAGTAAAGCCACTGTAGATGGAACAGGCCTTGGTGTCGTGGTTGGGCCCCAGGCAGAAGACACAGGCCTCGTACTTGCCCTTGGCAGAGATCAGACGACCGCAGGCACACTCTGTCCTCTTCTCGGTAGAACAAACAGACTGCGAAGAAGACATACAGAGGATGTTTATGCTAAACAAAACTTTCTTCAAAAAATAAAGAGCGTGTACTCCAAATTCGCTGAACACACTAGTTTAGTTCTAGAAGGTAACGGAATTGCCTAAGCAGACTGGTCTGCGGCAGGAAAAGAACTGAGGTGGGGCAGGGGACCGCCCTCCCCGGATATACCATTGGCAGATGGTGGTGGACCCTGCTGAAGACTGCTAGCTAGAAGGTTTCAGCAGGGTCCTAGTGCCTGGCAGCATAGTCCTTATGGTAATAGCCTGCTGCAAGAGTTCCCACTCAAAGTAAGCTCTCAAGATTCTGTAAATGTCCAAGGTATTCTCAGTGTAATACACAGGAAGTTGAATAAACTGGTTCAATGTGAACTCAGAAACCACTTTTGGTA
Source organism: Neoceratodus forsteri (assembly GCA_016271365.2). Classification (NCBI taxonomy): domain Eukaryota; kingdom Metazoa; phylum Chordata; order Ceratodontiformes; family Ceratodontidae; genus Neoceratodus; species Neoceratodus forsteri. The sequence continues at coordinate 274,492,315 of CM028138.1, read as the reverse complement.
AGGACGGAGGATTGGTACACACAGCCACCCGGTGTCTGAAAAATTAAATAAGGCTCCTTATATCAGGGCAAGAAGCTCAGAAATCCTTCGAGCAGAAGTGACTGCAGCTAGAGCACTTTCCATGACACTGCACATATCACAACTACCAGCCGGTTAATAAAGAGAAAAGGTCAGTTTAGGTGGCACGGGACTGCGCACCGGGGGTTTCAGGAGGAGAATCCCTTTCAGGAAGGTTTTGGAAATCTCCAGCTGAGCCACAGCATTGCCCTCCACTAAGGTGTGGTAGGTAGAAACAGACAGGTGAACTTTCAGCAAAGAATAACTCAGGCCCAGGTCAGAGAGGTGTAGTAGATATTCCATGACCCGAGGATCAGGGCATGAAAAAGGGTCCCAACCCTTTGAGGTAGCCCAAATAGAGAAATGCTTCCATTCCATGGCACAAGTCACCCTCACAGAATGCTTTCTGGCATCTACAAAGACCTGAGCCACTCTGGAGGAAACTCCATAGCATGAGACAGTTATGTCATGAGGTGCCACATGTGAAGATGAAGGGACTTCATCCCTGGATGGATCAGTGTGCCCCTCTCTAGTCAGAAGATCATGGCAGAGAAGCAGAAGAACTGGAGGTTCCACTGCAAGCTGCTGAAGAAGTGGAAACTACAGTTGGCGAAGCCAAAACTGAGCAATCAGAATCATGTGAGCCCCATCTGCTTGAAGCTTGAGCAGCACCCTCTGCAGAACTGGAAAAGCATACAGAAACCTGCCTGTCTAGCAGAAAGATGGCATGTCTCATCAAAAAGCACCATGCCTGGGATCAAGCGAGCAAAACCTGGGTAGTTTTGAGTTGTATGGGGAGTCAAATAGATCCAGGTCTGGATGACCCCATAGGTCAAAAATGTGTTCAACCATCTCTTGCTTGAGCTCCCATTCATGGGCTCTTATTCTGGTGCGGCCAAGACTGTCCACTAGGATGTTTTGCATGCCTGGAACATGAACAGCTGTGAGGTGAACTCTATGCAGATTTGCCCAATTCCACACCCAAATCACCTCCCTGCAGACAGTATACAAGCGAGTGCCCCCTTGCTTGTTGAGGTACTAGACTACACACACATTGTCTGACTGGACTAATAGTGGCCCCTGGCAAAGCAAATGCTGGAAGGCTTGGAAGAGCATAGGGCATTGCTCTCATCTCCAGCACGTTTATGTGCAGTGAGAGCTCAGATGCAGACCACAGCCCTTGGGTCCTGTGGTTCTCCAAATGAGCACCCCAGCCCAACCCCAATGCATCTGTAGTAGGGGTCTGGGTGGGAAGAGGGGACTGGAAGCGGACCCCCTTGGTGAGGTTGTTGAGATCCTGCCACCACAGAAAACCTCGCTGCATCGAACTGGAAACCATGACCATGTGGTCTAGGTTGCCCTACCTCTGATCCCGTGTTCCGAGTGTCCACTGAGAAATGTGCATGTGGAGCCTGGCCAGAGGGACAGTGGGGATGGCCACTGCCATAAGGCCAAGAAGTCTGAGAACTGACCTGGCTGTGACCCACCTGCTGGAGGCTACTAGATGAGCCTGTTTCTGCAAGGTTTCCGCCCTGTCTAAAGGGAGGAAAGCCATACCCTGAGCCGTATCCAGTACTGCTCCAATAAACTGGAGGTGTTGGGAAGGGGGGCAAGTTGGGACTTGGGATGGTTGACAGTAATCCCCACTTGCGCAGAAAGGGCCAGGGTAGCAGAGAGGGAAAGTTTCAACTACTGCCTCGACAGAACTGACAGAAGCCTGCCATCAAGGTGGGGAACAGTGGCCCTGGCACCTCAGGGCCACCACCATAACTGCAAGGCACTTGGTAAAAACCCAGGGTGCCGAAGCTAGGCTGAAGGTGAGTGCTTTGAACTGGTAATGCTCCCCCAGAAAGGTGAGCCTGAAGTAGTGGTGATGGGCCTGAAAAACTGATATGCAGGTAAGCATCCTGCACACTCAGGGCACACAGCCACTGTCCCTTGTGCAGGAGGGGCAGCGGACCTGGGAGAGTCAGCATTCGGAACAGTTTGTACTCTATGTACAGGTTTAGAGCACTGAGGTTCAAGATGGGATGCAAATCTCCTGTCAGGACCAAGAAGTGGGAATAATACTCCTTTCCTACCTGGCTTGACAAAACGGTCTCTATTGCCTCCTTTTGCAAAATAGCCTCAATTTCTTCCCTTAAGAGGGGAATGTGTGCCTCTGGATAATGACACCCCTGGAGGCTTGTCTATGGGGGTTTCTCGAGAAACTCCAGAATGCGACCCTGTCTGATCAACTGAAGGACCCACAAGTCTGTGGGGGGCCGACGTGAGTCAAGAGACTGAGGCAAGGATGGGAAGAGCCACCCCTTGAGGCCCTGAGCCTTGGTTGGAGGAATAGCTGCAGCTGAAGATGCCAGACACTTGGTCTGGCGTCTGGCTGTATGCTGCTGTCCTGTCTGCTGCTTGGTCTGGTGACAAAATGGCTGTTTGGCTTTGGCTCTAGGGCTGTATATGGTGTGAACTGACCTCAGGGTCTTGCCCTTATCCTGGAGACTGGTAATATCCTGGACATCCCCCAGAACAGGACAGAACCCCTGAAGGGGGTGTCCTGGATAGCCATCTGGACATCGGGTGCCAAGCCTGACACCCTGAGCCAGGAACATCTCCTGAGACAGCCATAGTTGTGCTCCCGATTGATGAATCCACCGCATCATAGGTGGCCCTCCAAGAGTGGCGACAGGTGATCCTGGCTGACCAGATAGTGTCAGCCAATACAGTCTTGGGTTCAGAGTCCAGCATGGCCTCAATGACTGGCTCCAACTGGTGGAACAGCGGCTTCTGATACACTAGTATGTGAGCCACATAGTCAAGGGCACGCATGGCGAGTGTGGAGAAAAAATTAAAACTTTCTCCCAAACTGATAGAGCTGCCTTTACTCCCTGTCAGGAGGGGAGGTGCTCATGTGCCTGGGTTTGGTGACCCGTCAGCCACCGGATTACTACCAAGTCAGCCTTAGGGTGGACACCGAGGTGATCCTTTCCCTCAGGAGTCCTGTAGGTCCTAACAGCCTTCTTCACCACAGCCGTAATAGAGGAAGGCATCATCCATATAGTGGAGGACAAATCTTCATGGAGCTCCAGCCATGGAGGTGTGAGGACAGGTGCAGTCTCCCAAATGTCCAAGTGCTCAGCAAGCCTGACGTTTGGGGTCCTGAGCATCAGATTTCCATCCGTAGGCCTCCATCTGTTTCAGGAGGTCTGCAAAAGAAGGGTCCTCTGGAGGAGATTTTTGGGGGGAACTCCTTCAGCTTAGGTTCTTCCATAGGAGGAGTCTCAAACCCTGAAGCCAAGGAGGAAGACCCGGACTCAGATTCTGAAAGACCGACATCTGGGCAAGAGTCCTTCCAAGTCCTAGGAGGAACACTGCCAGACGTCAGAGCCAACCGAGGAACTTTCATTAGGCCAGATGTAGACTGGCACGGTTCCAGGAAGCAGATCTAGGAGTCTGATCGGGGAGGGGGGGTGGTGTTCACCTGGTGCCGGCTGTTCAGATCTGAGACGAGACGAGATTTGGTCTCAGACCACCAAGACTAGAGAGTGGCCATAAAATCCACCTGGGGATGGGGAGGAGGCTGGTAAACCAGCTGGAATCCCGAAGGTACCCCATCATCTGGTATCTTGGTGTATGAGACCCGTGCACCGGGTAATCCGGTAAAGGGTATAAAGGTGCATACCCTGACATCAAGAAGCCTGACATCTGGTAGCCTGGTGGAGGATACCCGGCAACCTGATGAAAGAGCGGGTAACCGGCTGGACGGAGGCCCCAGAGGAGCTGTGGGGGCCAACGTGAGACCCAGAGGCCTGAAATTCAGACTGCAAGGGCCCAAAGGAAGAGTCAGGCACAGGAATGGCAGGAGGGAAGGCCAGCGACTATACTGATGGCCCCGCTGGATGAACCAAGTAAGGGGCCTGCAGACACTCCAACATTAGGTCTGGGGGTGGAGCCAGAAACTACAGCACCCAATGGACGGCCCCCACTGGTCTACGGACGGAGGGGGTGGCTCCACAATGGGAGAAAAGGGGGTATCTACATGGGTAGAACCCACCAGACAATGCTGCCCAGTGATCAGCAGCTGGCTCTTGTCTGGCCAGACGTAGTCAGGGCTCGTGCCGGAGCCCAACATGAGCAAAATGGTCAGATGGTCACTGGAGGGTTCGACAACCAGCTTATTGACCTTGCTGAGTGGGCACCGGAGTCCCCAGAGCCCAACTTATAGCACAGGGCGTTCGGACGGTCCAAGTGGATTATCTGCCCCGCCACCTTCGACCCTGTGGTGGAGAAGGGTCTGAGGGAGGCAGAAACCTCTGACTCTGCCAAGGCACCCATGGCCACTGTAACTGGTGGCAGCAGGGGGAACCAAGGGCTGCTCCTAAGAAGATGGAGCAGACTTGGAGGTAGCGGCGGTCTTCCCAGAGGAAGAGGGCCACTGATCTGAGGGCAAGAGGGGGACCATTCCTGGTCCCGATGCTTCTTTGTCCCACTTATGTTTGTGGGAGTCAGTGAGGAAGAAGCGCTCCTTAATTTTTTGCAGCTCTTTCTCCATGGATGCCATCTTTTTCAGAAGGTAGGCTTTGAGGGCCTGCTGGCAACACTTCCGTGTGGCCTGGTTGAAACTGGAACAGGCCTCACAATCCTCGATCTTGTGCCCCGGACCAAAACAGAAGAGGCAGAGGGAAGGAGAGTCTTTGTGCGGTAATTGTGTGCCCCAAGAATAGCACCTATTTTTATGCAATTTGGCAGAAGACTGAAAACCTGCACTAAACAGAAGCTTTTTACAGAACACAAGATAAAAACTGATACTCATCCGAAAAAGGTGTTTGAACTGCAGCGATGAGCTCCATGAGGTCTGACACACTCAGGTTGATGGCAGGAAAGAACTCTAAGACGGGCATGGGGATCGCCCACTATATAGTGCCAGTCACGTGATGTCAGGTGGGTGGTCCCCAGTCAGACACTGCTAGCAGGGGGGCGCTGTGGACCCAGAGTAAGACGGCTGCTGCTTGATGAGAGCTCTGCAGCTGAAAGATAAATTCCTCTTATAAAAGCTGGAATCTAGAGATATCTGGTGCAGAAAATACAGCAGATTGGAGCAGAACTCATTTGCTATAAGATGAGGAACCCTCAGAGATCAGCAATCAGGACCAGGGCTAAAATCTAAAAACATTCCCAGGGCACCTGCCACAAGGTCAGCTCAGGCCTGAAATGAGGAACTGCTGGAGGAATCTGGAGAAAAGACCCTACAAACCAAAGGGGTGAAAATCTCTTGCCTTATTAAAAATAGTCTACTAATCTTTGACAAATCTGATGACCTCACCACAAGAGTAGCAACACTGGAGACCAATATAAAGAATGTCCAGACAGTGTGTGCAGAGGCCTCAAAGCGGGCGGACGCAGCAATGGGGAAGTCTCCACTACTGTAAAAGGCTCCCACTGGAAAGTCCATATAGAAATGCTTGAAAAATCAAATCCGCTCTCCTAATCTACACATTTTAGGAATGCCTGAAGGCACAGAGGGCAACCATTTACTCTCGTTTATGCAGGACTGGTTTGAACACCAACTAAGTGAGAAAGCATTGGAGAAGGCTCAACAATTTCAGAAGGCCTATAGAGTGGCCCATCATGGTCGACGCAGTAACAGGCACCGCAAACTTGTGGTGGTAACAGATGGCGCATGCACCCACGACTTATTGGCAATGGCTCATCTGAAGGGAACCCTCTTGCAAGACGGACAACATCTCACTATATCCAGATATTAGTTATGCAACCCGGTAGAAGAGGAAGAAATTTAATGGAATCCGGACTATGCTGCAGGAGGCATCGATTCCCCATGGCATGGTTTTCCCAGCCAGACTTAGAATTGCTCATAAAGGGGAGAAGATAAACAGGTTATTCACCCGTAACAGTAGTTCTAGGAGTGGTGTATGTTGTTCATCCACACTGTTTGGAATGTCCCTTTCCCCTTTAAATCTTGCCAGAAGTCTTTAAGCTGGCTCCTCCCACCCACCTGGGTGATATATACCTCAGCTCCGCCTCATGACGCCAGATCTAAGCCCGCTGGAAGCCAGGTTGTATGTGTTTGCAGACAGGGAGGTCGGGTGGGTCAGTGTGGATGAACATATACCACTCCTGGAACTACTATTACAGGTGAGTAACCCGTTTCTAGGATCGTGGATATGTTGTTCATCCACTCTGTTTGGCAGACTCCTCGCAGTTCTCCAGGAGGAGGGAGGCAAGGCACACACCTACTTAGGGAAAAGAAACTGGAGAACAGAGGCCCCAAAACCAACATCCCGGCATGACTCAAGGTCTATGTGGTAGTGGGTAATGAAGGTGTGTGCCGACTTCCAGGTAGCAGCCTGACAGACTTCCTGGATGGGGATGCAGCAGTATGGCAGGTAGAATTAGTTCTTATACCTCTGGGAGGCTCCATGCCCTCCAACTCATAGCACAGACCTATGCGTGATGTCATCCATCTTGCTATGGTCCATTTGGCTGCAGGTCTGCCAGAAGTGGCTTCAGCATAGGTGACAAACAGCTGGTGAACCTCTCCATGAATTTCCGCCGTCTTCTCCTTATAGTAGGAGAGACGACATGTCTCAGGTCCAAGGTATGGAGCTTACACTCTGCCTCCAAGGTATAATCAGGTTAGTATACCAACAGAGTCAACACCTGGTTAAGGTGAAACTGACACCACCTTCGGAAGGAATTTCAGGTGGGGGCGCAGGACAACTTTGTCCCTGTGAAGACCAGATAAGGGGAGTCTGCTCCCCTGTCCTTCTGGCTGACATGATGGCCACCAGGAAGACCATCTTCCATGACAAGTGTGATGGCTCACACTTGTGCATTGGTTTGAATGGCTTGCCCATGAGCTTTGACAGTACCAGCAGTAGATTCCATGAAGGTGGAGGTTCACGCACTGGAGGGGATATGTTATCCAGGCCTTTGAAAAAGCACCCGACCACTGCCTCCTGCGCCAATGTCGGCTGACCAGCCTGGTAAGCAGAAACAGCTGACAGGTGCACCCCAAGGGTTGATTACCACAGATCCCCTCTGGAGAGAGGGGAAGGTAGTAAAGAATGTTAGCCACAGAACAGGATAAGGGGTCCAGACTCTTACCCTGACACCAGATGGAAAACCTTTTCCATTTGAAGGCATAACGTATACTGATAGATTCCTTCTGAGATGCCTCCACCACAGTGTAGACATCTTCAGAAAGACCCAAAGCCTGGAACTCTAGCCACTCTTACCAGGCTGTGAGGTGCAGGGACTGAAGGTCTGGATGGAAGACCTTCCCCTGGTTCAGAGATATCAGATCTGGGCGTGCACAAAGCTGCTCCGGGGGCCTGCAGCTTAGGCTGAGGAGATCTGGATACCAGAACTGGCACGGCCAGTGTGGGGCTACCAGAATCACCTTCGCCTTGTCCCTCATCACCTTGAGTAACATCCTGTGGATCAAGGTAAATGGAGAGAAGGCGTAGGAGGCCTGGGGTCCACGGCCTCAAGACGGCATCCCCCTGTAGTGAGCCCTGCTGAGGGGGTCAGGCATGACACAGCCTCAGCTTGGTGTTTTCCCTGGAGGCAAACAGGTCCACCATCAGTTTGCCCCAACAGAAGAACAGGCTGTAAGCTACCTCTGGATGGAGAGACCACTCGTGGGATGTCTGGCCTACATGGCTGAGGGCATCTGCCAGCTGGTTCAAGGCTCCTGCCACATGGATGGCTAGGAGATCCACCTCCAACCAGCTTACAAGGGTCCAGATGTGAAACACTTCCTTGCACAGCAGATGGGAGTACATGCCACCCTGTTTGTTGAGGTAGTACATGGTCTTGGTATTGTCAGTCTGGACTTGAACCAACTGACCCCAGAGCTGAGGAGCGAAAGCTGACTGCTCTGAGCTCCAACAGGTTGATGTGGCATTGGGACTCCTTGGGGGTCCAGAACCCGTGGGTTTTGTCCCCCATGTGGGCTCCCCAGCCCATGAGAGGCATCGGTCGTGAGGAGGACTGTCAGCTCGGGGCAAACAAATGGGAATCCTTCCTGCAACCGGTCTGGGGCGGTCCACCACTGGACAGCGTCCTACATCTTCTGGGTTACAGTGATCAGCTGGTTGAAATGACCATGGCACCGAGTCCACTGGGCGGCCAACTCCCATTGGAGGAGCGCATGTGTAACCAGGCCCAACGGACCACTGAGGTGCATGCTGCCATGTAACCCAGAAAGTCCTGAGCAAGTGCCCAACCAGAAATGATTGGGTAAAGGAGGAGAGAACCTCTGTTCTGTACACTGGGAGCCGGGCTCGGGTTTGACAAGAGTCTAGCTCTGCCCCGATGAAGCCCATCACCTGGGAAGGCATGAGTTCTGACTTGGCCTCGTTGATCAGAAGGCCGAGTTGGGAGCAGGTCTGGAGGGCCAGATCCCTGGACCTCTCCACCTCCTGTTAGGTGGAACCTGCCAGGAACCAATCGTCAAGGTAAGGGTAAATTATGACTCCCCGAGGCTGGAGATGGGCCGCTGCCACTGCAATGCATTTGGTGAAGACCCAAGGCCGAATGGTATGGCTCGGAACTCCTACAGGGTCCCTTCAACCCTGAAGCGGAGGAACTGCTGATGGGACATGAAAGAATGAGTTATGCAGATCCAGTGAACAGAACATGTTTCGCTCCAAGGAAGGTATGATCTGGGGCAGAGTGACCATCCGAAAGGTGAGTGACCTGAGAAACTGATTTAGGTCGTGGAGATCTAGATCCCAGTCAGCTTGGGAACAAAGTAGTACCTAGAGACAAAGCCTGGGTCTGCAGACTGATCTGCCACGATAGCTACAGCCTCCTTGCGGAGGAGCTGAGCAATGTCGTCTCGAAGAGCCAACTGGGTGCATGCAGAAATCTGTTCTTCCAGAGGGTGCAGGCACAGCTGGTGGGGGTACTGCTCGAATTCTAGAGGCAGTCCCTGACCGACCACTTCGAGAACACACCTGTCCATAGTGACAGCAGACCAGGCGGAAAGGAAGTGGAGGAGCTGGCCCCCACGGGAGGACTCAGCTGGCATGACAGATGGGGTGGCAACCCCCACCCCATCACTGGGCAGGCTTAGAGGAGAAGGAGGCTCCAGGACCTGAGCCTCTGCCTCCTTTGTGGGTCTGTTGGGGTCCAGGCCTGGGCCACGGGCACAAAGCTTGAGCCTGCTGCTGATGTTGATGTTGCTGTCCGCCTTGGTAGGAGGACTGCTGAACCTCAGAGGAAGAGTGCTGAAAAGGCTTTTTTCTTCTGCTGGTTCTTGCCTGAAGAACTCTTGGCAAAAGCGGCATCCAAGGTGGCATTGGACTGTTCGATGTGCTGTAGGTGACCGGCCACTCCTGGGCCAAACAAGTCTGTCCCAAGGAGAGGCACATCAGCTAACATATGCCGAGTATCTGCCAGGAAGGAGGAGAGCCTCAGCCAAGCCCTGTGGCAAGAGGCCACTGGGGCGGCCATTGAGCAGGCACAAGAATCCCCAGTGTCCAGGGCAGTTTGGAGCTGGTGTTTGGCAACAGCATGGCCCTGGTCCCAGACCTGCTTAACCATGGTTTGCATGTCTGCTGGGAGATGTGTGAGGACTTCATCTAATGACCCAAGAAGAGCATGAGAGAAATGTGCCATGACGACGGCCAAACTGGCCTGACGAAGGCCCAAGAGGGAAGCAGCATAGACTTTCCACGCCAAATCGTCCAAAAGCTTGGATTCCTTATCGGGGGAGACTGTCAGTGTCGGCAGAACTGCCAGTATGCCTGAACACAGAGGCAGTCACCAGGCTCTCGGCCAAAGGGTGCTCTGTGAACCCTGCAAGGGACCCCATGCACACTGAGTACTTGCGGACCATGTGGGCAGACAGTGCTGGACGTGAGACAGCACTGCCATAATTAGAGTGCTGTACCAACAATGGCCTCAACCACAGGAAAGGCCTCAGTTGGGGTATCCCCTCTCTTGAGGATATCTGAGAGGGTACTCAGCCTTTTTCTAGATGGGTTCCAAGGGCATCCCTGTAGAATCAGATGAGATGGAAGATCCCTTGGAAGGAGGAAGGACCTTCCTCCTTCCCTATGCCATCGGGCGACTCATCATCCCTGGGATGAGAGTGGAGCCTGGTGACATCAGAGTCAGAGGAGTCTGGATACAGCAGCCTGCCGCCCAAATCACCCTCAACCTGTCGAGGACGGTCCGGGGTGACCGTGACCGACAGGCATCTGAGATGCCAGTTATCTGGTCGGTCCTCTTTGGAAGAAGCCCCTTCCACAGGCTGCTTAGGCGGTGGCTCCACCAGTATCAGCGGAGAGACCAGCAAAGGCCGAAATGGAGGACAGGCCAGCCCCACGGGTGGGGGAACCAAAGGCTTCGGTTCCGAGGGTGAGTCAGCTTCGGCCTGGGAGGCAAGAGCCAAGTAATGGCCAGGGTAGGTGGCGGAGCTGGCTTCTGCCTGGTCAGAATCAGCTGTTGCCACATAAGGTCCTCGTAGCACCAGAGTTTCCGTCTGTGCCTCTCCTCATCTGAGGAGAATGAGGACGACCTATGGCGTCACCTCTTTTTGGAGTGCTTATGGCTCCTCTTTGGCCGAGGCAGTTCTAGACCTTGCCAGAGATCAGGCAGGCAGACTCAGTTACTCGAGAGAGACACCAGAGGGATCGGTGAAAACCAGGACCTCGATGGGGACACCAGCAGGCTGGGTCTCCTCACTGGGGAACACACGGATTGGAGTCCACTGAGGAGTCTGCCACAGCCAGCGACAGGATCGATTGGGTCGAGAACAATCTCTACCTCATCAGCCACTTCCTCGGTCGTCTGGCCAGACGGAAGGTCTGTGAAGCCTCCTGCCAAGGAAGCGATCTCGACCAAGGCAGATACCGCACGTCCCTGGAACTGAGACCTCAGTCCCAACAGCGCCTTAGTCGAGATGAAGACAAGCTGGGTTCTTTGTCCCTCTTTCCGAGAGCGGGAGGAGTGTGAGCCCGCAGGCGCCTCACCCCGGGTGGGGAGAGACTGGCACAACTCCTTAAAAGAACCTGTGAAGGTGGAGCCCAGGTTGAGTGGAATGAAAAAGCTTCGATTCGCTGAAGTGTGGGCGGCTTCTTTGAATGCCTTCATGCATTCCAGCTGCTCGGTGGAACCCGCGGCCGTGGAAGCCGCCCACCTAGCCTCCTTAGACTTCACCGGAGGATTCCTTTTCTCCGGTCTCCCCTACTTCAAACATGCCAGGTGGTCATCCAGGACGTTGGGTGGAAGGCCAAGCAGAAACTACAGGACGAGGTGTCATGGCAGACATCTAGGCAGCAGACGCACGTGAGATAGGGATCAGTGCACATCTTCTGGCTGCAAGGACACCGGCGAAATCCTGGAGAAGATTTCTCCATGGAGGATGCAAAAGCGTGATCGCCAACTTGAATGAGTTTGAATCTCGGTAAAACCGAAGTTTTGAAAGCCAGGGCCTATGAAATGCGTGAGCACAAGGGAGGTAACCTGCATCTTCCAGCGGAAAGGAAGATCTGGCGTTGTGGTGGAGCAGAGGTATATACCACCCAGGTGGGTGGGAGGAGCCAGCTTGAAGACTTCTGGCAAGATTTAAAGGGGAAACGGACATGCCCAACAGTGTGGATGAACATATCCACAATCCTATAACTTCCTGTTTTCCGATCGAATGACGCTCTGAGGTGGAGCCAAAAATATGCAGCCTCCAGAGTTCATACTGCAGCTTCAGAAGATCAGTCATCGGACGAAAGAGTCCAGAGTGTTAAAAATGTACTGGTAATACTCTGTGGGTAATTTCCCCAGGTAAGACTATTCCTTGACTTATAACTGGAAATCGCAGCATCATCAGTGCCTGGTTCATGCCCATCCAATGTAGGAATATTAAGATAATATTCCAATTCATTTGGAACTAACAGAATCAGTTTGAACCACTTGGTTTAAAAGGTTAGAAAGTTGCAAGAATAAATGTTTTACAATTGATCTCTACAATGTAACCAATATTAAGCAGTATTGCCATGTCTTTTTGGATACCCAGATGTTTGATATTTCAACAAAATGTTAGATCTACACTTTAATTAGAATAATCTTGTTAAAATGTTGGGGAATAATACAGTTGTGCCTTTTGTTAAGCAGAGCACCAGTTAGACTAATAACGAGTTTTCAGCTGTAGGTTCCTATCAAATCTAATTCACACAATGTGTGTATAATTATGATATAGCATGGTATTTTCTTCCCTTTCCCTCCTTTTTAGGTAGGGATAACGGACATTGACACCAAGACTCAACCTCTTACCATGCAGCTCCTGGGCTCAAAGCACAGGCACTTTTACTGTGTTAAATAGTTGAATACCTCCCAAAGATGTCTCACAGCATTGATACAGACATATTGTGTATATTACGAGAATACAATGAATGTATTGTAATATTAGTGCTAATCTCAAACTGTACGTTTGTCTTTTCAAAACAAAGTGTTTATATAAAAAAAAAAAAGACTGCTAGCTAAAGTTTCCATGTGCTCCAGACACCAGGGGACGCAGTCCTCAAGGCTATTACCTACTGCAAGAACCCTCTCGAAGTAAGATCTGTCCAACCCATTCACAGACCAGCTTGCTTCTGCTGCTTAAACAACCCTCCCTCCCCAGTCACCAGGGGGCAGCAGAGCAGTTGGGGATCCTTAATACACATTTTTGAACGTACCAACATCAATGTCACATCAACCTGGGGCCCACCCACTGCCTACCTTCCTCATACGGCGTGTATTCCACCTTGTAAGTGCCATCCCCTTTGTCGTGGATGAAGGTGTCTGTGAGACTGCCCGACGGGTTGGAAACCCTGGTCTTGATGTGAGGCCCCCCGGCTTTGCTTAGGGCCCGGGCATCCACGTTGAACTCAGTCGTGGCTTCTCTGGAAACCCCTGGAACATTAAGAGCCAGTCGTTAGGGCTTTTACCTCTTAATGAGGAAGTGCCCACAGAGGCAGTGACTGCTTGTTAGGCAATTTAGCAATCAGCTGTCCTACAAGCAAGCAATGGAACACGGCAGGGTGTTGGCTTCTTTTTGTAAACTGCATGCCCAGGCACATTAACACTCAGGCACAAGGTACTTGCACAAAAAGCCTTCAGCCACCTGGAAATGTGGTTTACAAAACAAAAAGACACCCTGGAGTGTCTTACACTTAAAATAGGTACCATGTAGTCTAGAAAAACAGATAAAAATGAAGTTAGTTTTATTATTTTAAATAAAAAGTAATCCCCTATAATCTGTACCACAATGTGGTACACTCTGGGATCAGCAGTTTTTGAGCATCACAGGTTGGGTATTTGCTGCAAACCAAAATCTATGTTTTGTTTGTTGGTCTTTATACGGTTGTATTTTTGCTCTAATTTGTATCTGAATGTGCTGTCTTGGGCTGGTACGGCACACTGGAGAAAAGGGCCATCTACAAGCAGAGTTCAGAGGTAGGGATAATGTAGCTGTGGATTGTACCTTTTTCCTTTTCATGCTTGCCAGACCTTGTTTGTGTCAGTTTTTAAAAACAAATGTTTGAGACCTGTGTGCTAGCACAAGTGGCAGTCGGGGTGAGGATGGGCAGGAGAGGGGCTAGGAAACAGAAAATCAGTGCTGGCTGCTTAAAAGTACACTGAAGAGCCACCGACACCTTGGGAAGAACTTTGAAAGACATTTGGACGCAAAATGGCTTGTATGTCTGGTTAGCTCTGTATTTCTTATCACTATTTATTACTGAGGTAATATGCATGAAGACAGGATAATTGTTCCTTGAGGTTCATCTGCTCCAACTGCCGCTTCCCAACCCATCATAATACTCTACTTGCTACATCAGTTATTTCCATGGTGACAGACTAATGTCACAACAGAGCATTATAACTGCAGGTAGGGAATAAGCTGTACAGCCGGAGAAACTCGAAGGGTAAAGACCTTATTTTGGTGGGACTTCCTTCAGTAATAGAAAGGGGAACTTCACAGAAGATCAAATGGAATACAAGCTGAACTGTGTCAAAATATTATGTTTTCCAAAGGTCTGCCAAAGGAGACAGCTGCTCTGAGAAGTGGGATGCAAGTGCTAGTAGAGTGGAACGGCAGTCAGTTTGAAACAGATCTGTGCTAAAACTTTTGAGACCTGTTTAACAGTTAAAGAAAGCAGAAAACGGCAGAACTATGATGAACTAGTTGATAATTTATAGTTTGTGTGGTGGGGGTGTTGGGGTAGATGCACAAATGTTGCAAAAAGGTTTATTAGTTATGGCATATGCAATGCACTACAATATACTTAAAGATGGCTGCCTGAATCCCCCTCCATGATTTCATACGGACGATGATTGGTGTGCTGCATCCTAGTTGCCAGGAAAGCAAAGCCACGGGCTTTCCTTTCCTAAACCACATGGTTTCAGAGCCTTCTCAGCCAAGCCAGGACACAAAATTCCCTACCCATAAGTATCCACAGACCACAACCACCCAAGAATTCAGACGATGTTCCTGGTAATCAACTTTCAAAAATGAAAGATGCAAACCGAAATCAAGTCTGGACTTCGTAGACCATATACTACATAACCTGCTAGATTCCACATGCTATCGGGGTAAACCAGAAGACAGAGGCATGATGCAGATGTAGGGGGACCACCACAAGAAGGATAGCATAAGAAGGTAGAGAGCACAATGACAAGAGACCCAGGAGAGGGGGCAAGCACAAAGAGGCCACTATCCTCGTGTGCATGCAGGTCAACATGAGGAGCGCAGAGTAAAATGGGCAAGCTCCAGGGCCTGATGCACTTCTATGGCCAGGTAAGGACAGCCCGGTGGCACTGAGGGCTGAGGCGCTGGATGCCACACCGGTGACCCAGGTTCAGGAACGAGCCTGGGCCACCGGGTGTCTGTGGGGGTGGGAGAGGAGCAAGCATCTGGAGGACTACTCTCCTCTCTCGGGGGAAGGAGTCTTGTCGTCCCGCTCGTTGACTGTCCTCTGGTGATGGCTGGAGGGCAGTACAGGCCAGCAGACTCAGATGTCCTCACGTCGGTAGGGGATGGAAGAAAAGAGGAAAGGAGCTGGGGGGCTCCATGATGGCTCCTCATCCCTGTGCAACCCCTGGCTTCTGGATTTGTATCCTGGGGGACAGAAAGGCTGGCACTCTCCCCAGCCCCACCGTGGGGGGGCAAGCTGCAGGGGAACCAACGGGGGCTGGCAGAGCAGGGACACGCGGGGCCGGAAGAAGAGTCCCTCAGAGGGAGGGACATAGTCGCTCTCCAAACTCCAGTGCAGAAAAACCTACATGGAAAAAAAGATCAGGTGAGGGAAAAAAAACTACTAGGATACTAGAAATAAAGCGACAGACTATTCCAAAGTGTTAGTCCCAACAGTTAAGGTGGAACTCTTTGTAATGGTGGAGTCCCTCTGGAGTGCAAAGACGACATCAGGCAGTGCCACACAGTGCCATGGAATCCAACTGGGTCAAGCTAGGGTGAAGGGGAGGGGCACTCCCAAAGAGTCATCACCTTGCAGGTCCTGAAGCAGAGCACACGTTTGAGACTCGCACCTTCCTTAAATCTATACAGACCTTACTGCTTCCTTAAAAGCTTGTGACTGTGTGGTACCAACACAAGGCCTCCGCTCCCTGGAGAAATCACTGCAGTATAAATTGGCCTGCAATGCCTGTAGCAAGGCCATCAAGGAAGTGAAATCCTATTACTTTACAGCCAAGCTTCAGTATAAACCTTAAGTATCCTCTTAATTTTGGTAGGTTATTCACTCCATTTTTAAACCACCTCCAGCACATGCTAGACCTCAAATTTGAGGGCTCGTGCATCTCCACCCCTTCCAAGGCAGACAACTTTAAACTGATGCTTCACCTGCTGTGTATTTTCACCACCACCACCACCACCACCACCACCACCACCACCACCACCACCAACACCCCTTATTCCCCATCTGCTTCTCCTCCCCCACACTTCCATTTTCACGTTCTTACATCTTCCCCATCTGCTATACTACCCACTCCGCTATGCTTAAAAATCACTCCAAGTGCAGCAGCATTGTTCATCTCAACCCTGAACTCCTCCATATTTCCACTTCTGCAATGACTAGCCCCATCTCCTCCCTTCTAAAACTCTCCTTTAGTTTCAGCAAAGTTCCCGTGGCATAAAGCCAAACCAAAGTCTTCCCTTCTTCACAAAAACTACCCCTCCTGCAGGGTGGATCTCTCCCCCAACTGCCACTGGGGGCGAGATGTCACTATCTTACCCCACCACCAGACCACCATAGATGCCTGCTGTGGCTGAGGAAGACAGTCATGCAGTCCTAAAAACAGAACTTTCTATCAGATTGTAAATCAAAAAAGTCAAATGAGGTTAGTAAAAGGCCTGTATAGTGGGAATAATAACAGAACTAGAAGCAGTAAGGAACACAACTAACTGGAAAAAAATAGCCTGTATATTCAGTGCAGTTCTCCTGTGAGCTCAGAGATGGTGCAGCACAACTGCTGGAAACTTAGCTGCCGACAAAAATGCCCAACTAGACAAGGCCTCCCTTTTCCAGATATCACACTGCACTACAACCAGTTAAGTGTAATGGCACTTCTGTACTGGAGACTGCTACCCTGGCCTAGCTGGTACCAAGATTTTCCATTTAGCACTTTGGGAGCTCCATTACAGCAGGTACCTAGTGTTGGAACATTGCAGGACCATAGATGTTGGTGCCGGTTTGATAAGCACTGATGCACTTACATTTAAACACGACTTATTTAATTTCAAACCACTAAGGCCATGGAATTGCAAAAATTGCTTTTTTTTAAAGCTCTAAAAAGCCAAGGTATCTGTAATCCGGCCTGATGGCAGACTACAAACAAACCATACTTTTCTGAGGCAGAGCAAGGCCTGAAGTT
This sequence comes from Neoceratodus forsteri, assembly GCA_016271365.2. NCBI lineage: Eukaryota > Metazoa > Chordata > Ceratodontiformes > Ceratodontidae > Neoceratodus > Neoceratodus forsteri. The sequence goes on along the minus strand of CM028138.1, from coordinate 274,475,368 downwards.
ACTCACTGTTCCTCAACCAGATAACTACCTTCTCTGCAGGCCACTGGTGCTCCAATCTCTCGTGGTACCACTGACTGGCTCAATACAACCCTCTCCCAGGCAGGCTTCTCAGCTGCCATCAAGGTGGGATGCTGCTCTCCTGCTCTCCCACCAAATGCTTAGGGGCTGGTGGCAGCCCAGAACCTGACTAGTTCTGGCTACAAGACCTTGATCAGCAGACCTAGATTCCAGTCATTTGCTCCATGCTGGCCTGCATGTAGCTGCCACGCTTCCTCATCAAGGAACTTAGCAGCTTCCTTTAGATTTTTCCTTATGTTCAAAGCCAAATGCAACAGAGCTGGAACTACTGCCAGCAGCAGGTCCCATCTGCTCAAGCTCCTTCTCCGATTGGACAGCCTCCACATAGGCCCCCTTTATCAGCACAAGTCCAACTTCGCTCCCACTGGTCCATCTTGCTCAAGACTACTACAATAGGACGTCTTATAGGTCTGCAAAAGGGCACTAGAATTAGTCCTTCCAGCTCCCAGAGTTCCTCAGGAGCTTTCTGTGAGCCCCCAGTTCTGACTGGCTGTCCCTGAAGTCCGTAGTCACCAAAACGGCAGCATCTATTAAAACTGGGGACACTGATCCCCAACCGATGCCCCCCAGAGGGCCTCCGAATACTGTACTGCTTTTGACTTGTTCAATCTCACACCAGAAACTCAGATACACTTTGTATGCAACAAGGCATCCCAGGGTGTGATTACGGGTCACTAATCACACGCTTCTTAAGGGTGTTAAGCAGGACACACTTCCAGAGTGCCAACACATGAGAAATACAATTATTGATATAGGCAAAGTCTGTAAACAGAGCAGGGCATGGCAGATGCACAGTATTAAATCTCCATACACAATGGCACCATACAGGAAGGGGCAAAGGTGAGTCATCATAAGGTATTAATACATTTTCACAAATACTGTGCCTACAGTGGGGATCGGGGAACTGAAGCCCCGATCTGTGCAGTGGTCACTGTTTGCTGGGTGCCAACAGATCTCCTTTAACTGTGAAACTTATTTAAAAAGTGAATACAAGTCGGTAGGGCTGGCAGTATAGCCTAGAGATTAAGAGTAACGAGCTGTGAATGAGCTTAGTACATCCAGCAGACCTGGGTTTGATTCCCACCACCTCTACTTGCATACTGTGCAATTCTGAGCAAGTCACAAACTCCCCAGTGTCCCAGGTCACCCCTGAAAATGGGCACTTTTGATTTAGTGGGCCTTACCTGGTTACCAAAGACTAAAAGTAAAGTTAAAAAAAGAAGGTGAGATGTCTCCTCTGTATTTTCAAAGAGTGCTAATCAGGCCTTCTGCTCACCGCCATGCAACAGTTTTTGTTCTTGGATCAATATTATGGATCTGTAATAATATTTTACCTCCCCAGTGAAGTTTATAAGGTATTAATATCCTCCTCACCATCAAGATGAATTTTATTTGGTTTCTATTTGGATGCATTACAACATGACAGTAAATTTTATTCCCCATCTTCAATTAAGGGATGATTATGTAAATTATGTACGTTTTTGTGTTAAGGATTTATGGAAAATGATGCAAGACTATATGCAATCTGTCCAACTGGAGAAGTCAAGTGTACTACTGTTTTTTTTGATTGCTACAATATCAAATTATAATAATAAAAAGTATTACTGCAATTTTATATCCTTGCAATCCACCCGAAACCAATAATACATTTTACTTCTTCGGGTGGACAGTTCTCACATAATTCCATTCTGTGAGAAAATTCTTCTGGGTTCTACTTTTTTGTAGATAGGGTTACCACCTGTCCTGATTTTCGCAAGACAGTCCTGATTTGGCCAGCTGTGTCCTGCAAAAAACACATGAAAAATACTACATGTCCTGACTTTATAGTAGAAAAAATATTTTCTAGCTTTCCATTAAATGTTGCAGAAAACGAATATCTTAACTAAAATACCTTAAAACGATAAACAATAGAAGCTACTAGGAAACTACAATACTTAGCTTTAATTCTGATTATATAGAGAAAACAAGCCTGTTGCATTAGCCGAGGTTACCTACTGTCCTGCGAAAAATCATGTTTCAGGAAGAAATGTCCCACTTTGGGCTTCTTAAAAGGTGGTAACCCCATCTGTAGAGTCTTACAAAAATGTAAGCACTGTACAAAAGGGAGCCTATGGCAGGCAGCGACTACAACCAGGTCATCTGCCCTGGCGACAAGGTGGTCTAACTGGGCCCCAGCCACCAAGACAGAGCTTCAGAAAGGTAGACTTTGCCAAGAATGAAGGACGCAGTAACCAGGGGTCTGGAGCAAGTGCATGAGGCTGGTAAGTGCTTATGAGACTGTCTGGAAAGGTGTGGTGCAGGAGGACTGGAAACAGGGCAGTGAGATTCCCAGCTTCAAGCAGATGGTAAGTCTGACCTGGGCATCTACTTGCCAGTCAGCCCAACATCACTGTTGCATGAGGTCTTGAAAGCAATTAAGGATAGAATAATGAAGCAGTTGGTTGAGATGGGAGGTACCACCTCTTAGCATGTTATGATGGGCAGATCATGGCAGCCCAACCTTGTCACCTTTAAGGAGGCAACCAGGGAGGTGGGCAATGGCAGGGCATAGACAGTCTACTTGGAAAGGCCTATGGCTTAGGGTGGCAAGTGGGGTGCCACAGGGGCAGTACTGGGCTCGGTCCTCTAATTACACAGGAGACACTACAGTAGGATTAGAAGGGAAGGTGTGCCTATCTGCACTCAATACAAAAATCTGCAATAGGGTGGACACACCGGGGGGTGGGGTGGAAAGGATGAAGGAGGACCTCGGAAAGTTAGAGGACTGGGCAAGAACCTGGCAATTGAGATTCAATACAAGAGGCCAGAATCATGCATAGGGAATAAAACCCACAAGCCATGTATGGGGAGTAGTCACCGTAACAGGGCAGGAGAGGGACCTGGGGGGTCATCACTTGTGGCAAAACAATGCGACAGGGCAGTGGGAGAGGGAAGTCGTATGTTGGGCTGTATACAGAGGGAGATGATACAGCCCCTATATAAATCACTGGTGAGACCCCACCTCGAGTATGGTGTACAGTTCTGGAGGTGCCATCTATGCAAGGATATAGACAGGATGGAGAGGGTACAAAGGAGGGCAACTAAAATTGTGCAGGGCCTACAACATGAGCCTTTGAGGAAAGGCTGAGGCATCTAGATCTGTACTCCCTGGAGAGCACAAGAGAGGGGAGACATGACACACATTTAAATATCTAAAGGGAATAAACATGGTACAGGAAGGAAGCATCTTTCAAAGAAAGATTTAGAAAACTAGAGGTCATAATATGAAGTTTGGGGGTGGGGGGGGGAATCAAGAGGGTACGGGAGAAAATACAGGTTATTCACCTGCAACAGGAATTCTAGGAGTGGTATACGTTCATCCACAATGTCTGGCAGGTTCCTTGCCGCTTTAAATCTTAAGTGAAGGTCTTCAAGCTGGCTCCACCCACCTGGGTGGTAAAACCCTCTGCTCCGCCCCATAACGCCAGATCTAGCCCGCTGTAAGCCAGGCTGCATGTCGAAGCTGGGGAGGTCAGGTGGGTCGTGTGTGAGTAACCTGTATGTCTAGGGATGCGGATATGTTCAATCCACACTGTCTGGCAGACTCCTAGCAGTTCTCCAGGAGGGAGGAGGCAAGGCGCGCACCCCTTACTTAGGGAACAAGGACTGGAGAACCGAGGTCCCAAAACCAACATCCCAGTGTGACTCTAGGTCAATATTGTAATGGGAAATAAAGGTGTGTACTGACTTCCAGGTAGCAGCCCTGCAGATTTCCTGGATAGGCACATCTCTAGAAGCAGCGGTATGGTGGGTAGAATGAGCTCTTATCCCTTTGGGAGGCTCCATGCCCACAAACCTATAGCAGAGATGTATGCAGGAGGTGACCCACCTGCTTATCGTCCACTTGGCTGCAGGTCTGCCAGGTGCGGCTTCAGCAAAGGTGACAAACAGCTGGTGAACCTCTCCCCAAATTTCAGCTGTTGGCTCCTTATAATAAGAGAGCGCTCTTCTAGGGTTCAGAGTATGGAGCCTATATTCGGCGTCCGCAGTGTGACTGGAGTAGAATACCGGCAGAGTCAACACCTTGTTAAGGTGAAACTCTGACCATCTTCGGAAGGAATTTCGGGTGGGGGCGCAGGATAACCTCATCCCTGTGGAAGACCAGATAAGGAGACTTGATGGAAAGCGCCTGGAGCTCTCCTATCCTTCTGGCTGACGTCAGCCACCAAAAAGGCAGTCTTCCACGGCAGGTGGGAGATATTGCACCTGTGCATTGGTTTGAATGGTTTGCCCATGAGCTTACCCAATAACAGCAGGAGATCCCATGAAGGTGGAGGTTCTCGCACCGAAGGGAATATGTGATCAAGGCCATTGAAAAAGCGCCCGACCACCTTCTCCTGTGCCACCGACTGCTTGCCAGCCCGCGCCTGGTAAGCAGAGATGGCTGCCAGGTGCACCTTAAGGGTTGACCAAAACCCTAGCTGAGAAAGGGAACACAGGTAGTCGAAAATGCTAGCCAATGGACAGGAAGAAGGGTCCAACCCTTTGTCCTGACACCAAATGGAGAATCTTCCATTTAAAGGCATAGCATTTTCTGGTAGACTCCTTACGGGACGCCTCAACGATGCCGAGGACCTAGTCGGAAAGACCCAAGGCCTGGAACTCTAGCCACTCAGGAACCAGGCAGTCTGGTGCAGGGATTGAAGGTCTGGACGGAGTATCACCCCTTGTCGACTGAGATCAGGTCCGGGTGGGCTAGAAGCCACCTCGGGATCCTGGAGCCGAGGCTGAGGAGATCTGGATACCAGAACTGGCGGGGCCAGTCTGGGGCTACCAGAATCACCTGTGCTTTGTCCCTCCTTGCCTTGAGAAGCACCTTGTGGAGCAAGGGAAATGGAGGGAAGGCGTAGAAGAGGCCTTTGGTCCACAGTCTCGAGAAGGCATCCCCCTGCAGCGAGCCCTGCTGACGGGGGCGAGCATGAAAGCCTCAGCTTCGTTTTCTCCCTGGAGGTGAACAGGTCCACCTGAGGGGTGCCCCAATGGGAAAACAGATCTTGTGCTACCTCTGGCAGGAGAGACCACTTGTGAGATGCAGCGCCTATCCGGCTAAGGGCATCAGCCAGACTGTTGGAGGCTCCTGCCACATGGTTGGCTAGGAGATCTGCCTCCAAGCTGATCACGAGAGACCAAGTGCGGAGAGCCTCCTTGCACAGAGGCCAGGAGAGCATCCCATCCTGACAGTTGAGGTAGTACATGGTCGTGGTGTTGTCCATCTAGTCCTGGACTACTTGACCCCATACAAATGGAGCGAAAGCAGGGAGGGCTAGACGCACTGCTCGAAGCTCCAGCATGTTGATGTGGCATCGAGACACCTGAGGGGACCAGAGGGCGTGGGCCCTGAGCTTCCCCAGATGGGCACCCCAACCTAGAGGCAGTCGTTAACAGTAACAGTCTGCTTGGGGCAGACAAACTGAATATCCTCCTGCAGATGAGCTGGGACGAGCCACCACTATAGGCCATCCCACATCTCCTGGGTCAGTCATTGGCTGATCCAGAGGACCGAAGCACTGTGACCATTGGCAGGCCAGTCCCCATTGCAGGGGATGCATGCGCCAGCGGGCCCAATGGACCATGTTGGTGGAGGCCACCATGAGGCCCAGGAGGTGCAGGAAGTCCCGGGCAGGGCACAATTGCCTAACCAGAAAAGATTGGGCAAAGGAGGAAAGGACCTCAGCCCTGTCCGCCGGGAGCCGGGTTCTGGCTCGAAGAGAATCGAGCTCTGCCCCGATGAACTGAATGACCAGTGAAGGCACAAGTTCCAACTTGGCCTCATTGATGAGGCCAATCTGAGAACAGATCTGGAGGGTCAGATCCCTGGACCGCTCCTCCAACCTGGAGGGGGCTGCAATCAGCCAGTCATCAAGGTAAGGGTACATGCAGACCCCTCAGCACTGCAGGAATGCGGTCACCACTGCCATGCATTTGGTGAAGACCCTGGGAGCTGGAGAGAGGCCGAAGGGCATGGTCCAGAACTCGTAAAGAGACCCCTCTGCTCCGAAGCGGAGGAATCGCTGATGAGACTGACGGATTGGGACGTGAAAGAATGCATCCTGAAGGTCCAGAGAACAGAACCACATGCAGAGTTCCAAGGATGGAATGATCTGAGCCAGAGTGACCATCCTGGAGGTGTGCGGCTTTAGGAACTTGTTCAGGTCATGCAGGTCAAGAACGGGGCGGCAACACCCCCCCCCCCCATATCTATTTTGGGACCAGGAAGTACTTCAACACAAACCCTGGGTCTGGAGGAGAATCTCCTACCTCTTTGATCACCTTCTGGAGGAGCAAGGCAATGTCTGCTCGATGAGCCGACAGAGGCTGTGGAACCCGTTGCCCACCGTGGGGCGACTGTTCAAGAGGAGGAACTGCTCAAATTCAGAGGAAGGCCCTGCCTACTTCTAGCACCCAGCAGTCTGTGGGGATAGCGGACCAGGAGGAAAAGTGGTGGAGCAGTCCCCATGGGGAACCCAGGGAAAAGTGAAGAGGTTGGGGCGACACCCCTCAACCCATAACTGGGCAGGCTTGTAGGAAGGGCCCGCTGAGGAACCACCTGGACCCTTGCCCTCCAGGCTTCCTACTGGAGGAAGCAGCAGAATTGGCCTTAGGGCGCCAAGTATGAGCCTGCTGGCCCTGGTATTGCTGGGCCGGACGTGCCGCAGGAGCGAAGGGCGAAAGAGTTTATGCTGCTGCTGGCAGCCTGTGTCCTTCAGGGCAGATGTGACCGAGTCAAAGGTGGCATTGGTCTTCTCAATTCTCCGGAAATGGCCTTCCACCCCCAGCCCGAACAAGTCGGTGCCCAGGAAGGGAACGTCTGCCAGCTTATGCTGGGTGTCCACCGTGAAGGTGGAGATCCGTGGCCAAGCTCTGCAGCGCATGGCCACTGCGGCCGCTACTGATCGGGCACAAGAATCTCCAATGTCCAAAGAAGTTTGGAGCAGTTTTGCCATCGCCCTTCCCTGATCCCACACTTGCTCGACAGTCGTCTGAAGGTCAGCCGGGAGATGAGGAATCACCTCATCCAGGGAACCCATAAGGGCGTGTGAGAGATGCGCCATCAGAAGGGCCGAGCTAGCCTGATGAAGGCCTAGAGAGGAAGCAGCATAAACTTTCCGCCCCGCGTAATCCAGCTTTTTGGATTCCTTATCAGGTGGTTTGTCCACATCCAAGTGTTCCTGGAACACCAGAAAATGCTATCGGTCACTAACCCCTCCGCAGAGGGGTGCTCCAAGAAACCAGAGAGTGAGCCAGTGGGGGCCACGTACGTGCGAACCATCCTGGCCGAAGGCGCTGACAAGATGCTGGCCACTGCCACAACTCCAGGGCCGGGCCAACAATGGCTTCAGTAACCGGAATGGCCTCCATAGGGGGAGTCCCCTCAGTCCAGTTTCTCCATGAGGGGATACTTGGCCCGCTTTAAAACTGGTTTGAGTTGCATCCCAGTGGACTGAGATGAGTTGAAGCAAACCTAAAAACAAGGATGGGCTCTCGACCACCAACTGGCCCCCTGCAGACTCCAGGTCAAGTGGCCTGGAGAACAGGGAGGAGTCGGCAGACTCTGAAGAGTCTGCTAACAGCTGCCGAGCACCTGAGCCACCCTCCACCTGTCGAGGACGATTGGGAGTGAGGGTGACTGACAACCTATGGGGCAAGCCCTGACCTGACCAAGAATCCTTGGTCGGGGCCCCAGTCTTCAGTTGTGGAGGCAGAGGTTCCACCAAAATAGGTGGAGCAGCCAGTTTCAGCCTAACAACCAGTGCCAGGGTCGGCTCCTCAATCACCACGAGGGGTTGCTTGGCCGCTCGGTGACAGCCACTTAATGGCGGAGTAGGCTCTGAGTCTGCTTGTTACTGGTCAATAAAGCTGCTGCCACATCAAATCTCAGCACACCGACGCAACTTGCGCCGAGCATATCCTCCAAAGAGGACGATGAGGATGAGTGGCGATGCCGCTTCCATGGTGCCGAGACCGCTGGCATCGCGGGACCAGCTGGATCTGGAAGAGAACAGAGACCTTCGGAATTCGAAGGTGGGTCAAAGAGGAAAGTACAGTTACGTAAGAACTTACAGTAACAGTAGATCTTAGAGAACAGCTCTTGCAGCAGGTTACACCATTAGGACCGATTCCCAAGCAATACTGGAAATCCCTCACCAATGGGAGGAGGAAGTTAGAAATCACTAGTTGAACAGAAGCCTAGGATAGGAGTCCCTGAAGGATGCTAGACCAAACCTGCTCTTCGCCTCGATACGACGTCCAGGCTATAACGCCTGATGAAGGTGTGCACAGTGCTCCAAGTAGCTGCAGCACAGATGGCTGATATGGACACATTCTTCATGGCCAGAAAGGAGGCAGTCACCCCCCTTGTGGAATGACCCTTAACAGAGCCCGGTAAGGGTTTGTTATGCTTCTGGTAACAGAACTTGATACAATGTATGAGCCACCTGGACAGCGATTGGAAACAGGAGCTCCCATCATCCTGTGGGCGAAGGAGACAAAGCTGGTCAGATTTTCGGTGGTGTTTGGTTCTGGTCAGCTAGTATCGAAGACACCTATGCACATCTAAAGTGTGCAACAGAGCCTCTCCTCTACTAGAATATTTACAAAAGTACACTGGTAGATCGATGTCCTGATTAACAGTGAGAGCAGAGACCACCTTAGGTAGAAACTTCAGATTAGTCCGTAGGGATACCCTGTCCTGGTGAAAAACCAAATAAGGTTCTTTGCACATCAGTGCGTGAAATTCAGAAATTCTTCTGGCCTAAGTAACGGCAACTAAAAACATCTTCCATGTAAGGAGACTTAGTTCGCAATCCGCAGCTGGTTCAAAAGGTGGCAGCGTAAGCTGCTCCAGGACAAAGGGTAATTCCCATGGCGGAATAGAATCCTTAATCAGAGGTCTAAGGTGGAGAACACCTCTCAGGAAGGCTCATGCCGTGTCCAACTGAGTTATGGGACATTGGCCTATAGGAGTGTGATAGGCTGAAATGGCACAAAGGTGTACTTTTATCTTGGAGTAGGCCAAGCCTATCTGAAAGGGAGACGGGAGGTAGTCTAGGACCGACCTTTCTGGACAATCCAGTGGCAAAACCCCCCGTGCCTGAGCCCAGAGGCAAAATCTGCTATTTCATGGCGCAAGTAGCATGAGTGACTTGTTTTCTAGGAGCTGCTAGAACGTCTGCTACCTCTTGCGAGACCCCATATCGCATAATGGCTATGTCTCTAGGAGCCAGGCGTGCAGGTTCAGCGAACGAAGGTCCGGATGGACCAAGGAGTCCGCCTCCTGATGCAGTAAGTGAGGGCTGATTAGCAGAGGCACTAGAGGTTCCTGGGACAGCTGATTTAGTATAGGGAACCAGATGTCTAGGCCAAAACGGCACGATAAGTATCAGCGTCACTTGCTCTCTAAGGAGTTTCGAAAGGACCATCTGGATCAACAGGAAGGGAGGAAAGGCACAGAGGAATCTGCCTGCCCAGGAGAGGGACAACACATCTCGCCAGAAAACACCAGGCCCTGGATCTAGCGAGGAAAAATTAGACAGTTTTGCGTTGTATGGTGACACGAAGGGGTCCAACTCTGGTGTACCCCATCTGTGAAACAGATACTCTACTACCTCCTGGAGTAGTTCCCACTGGTGGACTCTGGCCTGAGAGTGACTCAGGCTGTCTGCAATGATGTCCACTCCTGGGACATGAACAGCAATGAGGTTTGTACCATGTTGTAGAATCCAATCCCACACCCTCATGGCCTCCCTGCAAAGCGGGTAGGAATGGGTGCCTCCTTGTTTGTTGAAGTAATACATCACCACAATACTGTCTGTAACAGGAGAGTACCCGTGGGATCTCAGACTAGAAAACCTGCAGGGCATAAAGAACTGCTCTCATTTCCAGGATATTTCTGTGAGATTAGCTTCCTGGGCTATCCACAGGCCCCGAGACCAGACACCCGTCAAGGTGTGCTCCCCACCAGAGCCCTGAGACATCTGTGGAGAGCGTCATAATCGGAGACAAGCGATGAAGGAACCCCGCTAATAGGTTCTTTGAATCTAGCCACCATTGCCAATCCCAGATTACGGCATTTGTGGTCCGAAATGGAAGTTGCAGATTGTCTTGCTTCTGATCCCACTGGACCCATAACATCCACTGGGTCACCCGCATGTGGAGACCGCTAGGGGACTGTTGCAATGGCCGCAGCCATATGTCCGAGCAGGTAAAGGACCAGTCTGACTGGGACTGTCCTCTTGCCAAAAAGTCCCTGATGAGGGATCAGAGTGTTCTTGCTCGGTCCGGGTAGAAAAGCTTTCCCCTGGATAGTGTCCAGAACTGTGCCTATGAACTGCAGAATCTGAGACGGAACCAGGCATGACTTCTAATTGATAATGATGCCCAACGTCTGGAACAGAGACAGAGTACAATGAATGGCAGACATCAGGGCCTCCCAAGAGGGCGCCACGAGAAGCCAGTCATCCAGGTAGTTGAACATGTAGTGGCCTCGTCCCAGAGTCACCGCTACAACTGCCATGCACTTCGTGAACACTCAAGGTGCCGATGACAGTCTGAAAGGGAGGGCTCGGAACGGATAATGATGACCTTGAAATTTGAAGCGCAAGAACTTCCTGTGCACTTGAGCAATGGGTATGAGCAGGTAAGCATCCTGCATGTCCAAGGACGCTAGTAAGGCACCCTGCTTGAGCATGGGTATTAGACCTGGAAGGGTCACCATGCAGAAGCGCTTGTAGAGGACCAAAGCGTTGAGGTCGCTGAGATCCAGTATTGGATGGAGGTCCCCTGTCTTCTTGGTAACCAGAAAGTAGTGAGAATAGTAACCTGCACCTCTCCAGTTCCGTGGTACGTGCTCTATAGCTTCTTTTCCAAGAAGCGCATCTCCTGCTCTATGAGCAGGGCGTGCTGACCCGAATAACGGGAGAGCAGAGGAGGTCTTGATGGTGAGTAGTCGAGGAATTAGATGACGTGACCTCTCTTGACCATTTGAAGAACCCACCGGTCGGCAGTAATCGACTGCCACCCTGAAAAGTGGCAAGCGATGCAACCCCCGACCTTTTGTGCCCGTTGATCCAGAGGAGGGGCGGGGGCCGGGAAGGAGTCATGCTGTGGCAGCGCTGGTTCCCACAGGCTGGGCCAGTTTAGTATAATGCTGGCCTCTGCCTGGGGAAGATTTAGCCTGGGCTTTACGGTGAAAAGTGCCCCTTTGTTGCTGGCCGGAACGTGGCTGCTGCCGGCTGCGAAAACGGTTCTGGTTCCTACAAAAGGAACCAGGTCTTGATCTGTACATGGCTTGTACGGCTCTAACTGCCTTCCCGGAGTCCTGAAGCTTGGTGATAACCTTCTGCGAGTGTTCAGCGAACAGGACTTCGCCATTGTATTCGACGTCAAGAATGTTTTTCTGTACGTCTGGGGTAAAGCCAGAGACACGGAGCCAGGAATGTCTCCGGAGACAGATGCTCGAAGCTGCAGCTCTGGCAGACTAGTCCGCAGAATCATATGCAGCTCATAACACTTTGGTTCCCACATCAGACCCTGTGCGGAGGAGGTTTAGGAGCTCCGCCTTCTGATCGCCATCCAGTAATTTGTCAACAAGGTCCTAACCCTGTTCCCACATGGCATTCTGAAACTCAACCATACGAGACAGGTAGTTCAGGGACTTGATGTAGCATGTAGCAGCCGCATACATGCGCCTCCCCAAGGCATCCAACTGTTTGGATTCCTGGTCCAGTGGCTGTGTTCTCATATGCTGCAGTCGTTAGGACCGGTCATGAGAGGTCGTAATGACCAGAAGTCAGCCAGAGGTTGTTGCGCCAAGTACTGGTCCTCTTTTGGGGCCTTGTACAGGCGGTCAGCTTTCTTCGGCACAGTGGAGGTGCAGTGTGGACGCTTCCACACAACCTTGGTGACGTTCGTGAAAGTGTTCACCAAGGGTGGCACTACCACAGGCTTAGGATCTTTCTGCCGAAGGTAACTGGCAAGGCGCTGTCTCTCAGGGTCGAGATCTTCGATCCATCCCATATTCTCCTGGATGTGCCTCAATCTCACCGAAAGATCATCCGAGACGACCTGGGCAAGTCTTGTGGGTCAGGCGATGGGATGCTGAGTGGAGAAGGAGACCTGGCGTTTCGGAGGTATCCGATCTAGAATCCCCCAGGAGTGCATCGTCGAGACTGGGTCCCTTGGGGCTGGGAGACCCTGAGACAGATCTTGAGGAGGCCTTCTCCGTTCCTTATATCTTCCCCTAGGAGGTGGAGTGTGCTCCTTAGGGGTTGGTGGTCGTCCTGCTGGCCCCTGCGGTGGAGGGGGAGGAAGAGGTTTCACTGGGATCACATCTTTCCGGATTGTGTCCCACCAGAAAGTGAAGAGATCTTTACCTCTTGGATGTTCATATCCGACGGGCCTGGCGCCAGTGGTCGCCAGGGTAGGGCGTCTGGTCCGAAGATGCCTCCAGAATGGGCGAAGGCTCCCTTGGAAGTCCAGCATCCTCTGTGTCGCCTGCCTGGTCCTCAGGCAATGTCGTGTCCTCCTCCGTGGAGTCCTGGCGACCGTGTCCACCGGTGATTGGGGGAGGGCAGTCTTCGGCTCCAGCGAGTGTGTGACTGATGTCGGTCGCTTGGCCAACGTCTTCGGCTCCGAACGCCTGGCCGACTCTGGGTGCTTGGCAGACATCGGGTGCTTGGCCTGCTTCAGGGATGTCAGGTCTCGTCTTCCTCGGTGGGGGATCTGGGAGACCGATCTGGAGTTGGGGTCCTGGCTCGGTCTGAAGAGGAAGACTTAGTCTGGTGAAAGTAAGAAGACTCGATGAGGCCCAGGAGGGAGTGGAAGAAACGAAGGCCTGGAAGTCTTTAGGGGATGAAGCGAAGTCAAGAACCGCCTGAAGCCTTAACTTTGACCGGAGGGGCTAAGAGCAAGCCCTGGAGAGAGGGAGAGGGAGAGATATAGATAAAGCGCTGTTAGAGCATGTGGAGCCTGAGCTACAGCGAGTCCGAGGCCCAGTTAGAGGATCTGGACCTTGCCTTCTCCCGGTGTTTGTGGACTTTTGAGGAAGATTCACCTCTGAGGAAGGTTCCTTATCCATTCTGTGAAGTTCTTCTTTTCTTCCAAAAGGAACCCCTGAAGTGCCTTCTGACGGCGGATCCTGGTGTGGCTGTTAAACCCCTGACAGAAGGAGCAGGCTTTGGTGTTATGGTCCGGGCCGAAGCACCGCAGGCAGGACGAATGAGGATCCTTGAAGGGGATCTGTTTGCCGCAGGCACACTTGGAAGGGTTTCTTTCTGAAGGAGTTTGAGATGCCGACAGTTTGGTAAAACTGTTTGAAGAAGTTTAGTCATGCACTAGAGTGGGATTGTGAGGCCGATGCTGGTGAGAAGACGGCAGGAAAAGAACTGGGGATTCTGGGGGACCGCCCCTTTTGTACTATGCCTGATGTCGGGGGCAGTCCCCGCTGAATATTGCTATCTAGAAAATTTCCATGGGGTCCTGGCGCCTGCGCTTCAGTCCTAATGGTGTAACCTGCTGCAAGAGCAGTTTCTCAGACAAGATCGGGAAACCCACCCCACTGGTTCGGGACCTTGACTGGAGACTTTGGCACAGTAGGCACAGACAAGTCCTCGTGTAACCACCAGAAGAGCCGGTGAAGGGTTGTCTGCATCTGCAGTCAACAAACCGTCCATGGGTCGAGAAAAATCTCGACCGCTTCAACTGATATGTGAGCCTGCTGACCTGTGAGGGACACCATGGTCAGCGGCCGCAGCGCAACGAAGGAGAGTCGATGGTCCGGTGAAGGGGATATCTCCCGTTCCCACAAATGTAGACGGTGGGACTTCCCTTTAGAGTCCTTCTTGGACCGACTAATGTCCTGATGGCCCTTCTCCCCTTGGTGGAGAGGGACTGACAAAGCTCCTTAAACGAAGCAGTGTAGGAGAAGCCCAAAGAGCGGGATAAATGCTGCAGCCGAGGAGGAAGAAGCAGCCTCGGCCGCCTCCTCCTCGAAGGTGATCCACTGCTCCAGTCTGTGGAGCCTGCCACCGCAGACACCACCCAACGGGCCCCTTAGACTTGACCGGCAGATACAGTTTCAGGGCGCCGAGAATAGAAAGTCTGGTAGGCGGTCCTCAAGACCCAGTCAAAAGGACTTGCACAAATTGCAGCCTGCAGATCGTGCCAAGCCCCAGGCAGAGTAGTCGCAAGTGGAGTGCGGATCGGTCTGGGGCATCATCTGCCCACAGGGGCACCGACGAAATTAGAGAATATTTGTCCATCACAGCCGTGAGGGAAAAAGACCAAAGTCTTTTAAACTTCAGAATAAGTTTCGCTTTAACCGAGGAGTGTGGATCCAGGCCTAAAACGCAGAGCGCTAAGGAGGAAACCTGAGCTTCCAAGTGGTAAGGAAGATCTGGCGTCTGGGCAGAGCCGAGGGTTTTACTACACGGGTGGATTGGAGAAGCCAGCTCAAAGACCTTCCGCAAGATTTAAAGCAACAAGGAACCTGCCAGACAGTGCGGATTGAACATATCCACATCCCTAGAAATATTTCTTCACAGAAAGGATACCCTGGAACAGCCTCCCAATGGAGATGGTAGGAGCTAAAGCGTAAATGGATTTTAGAGGCATGGAACAGTTACATGGGTATCAAAAACTGGTAGGAAGATAACCTGGAGCCGAGCGGGCTGGAGATGCCATCAGTTGGAGAAGGAGCAGGTGGGTAGAGGCTGGATACCATGTGGGGTCTTCAGCTTTATATTAGGCAGGGAAAATGGAAAGTCTGGATGGGCTAGCAGTCCTTATCTGCTATCAACCTCTATGTTCCTATGACACTGTGGTGCATAACAAGCTTCTAGGCAAAGTTCATTACACTAGCTGCATCTTACTTAAATGTAAATGGGCATCAACACAATGCTACCTGTACTGGATTTCTAGTAAGTTCACAAGAGGAAAATGTGAAACACTGGAACACAGCAGAAGCACGGTCCTGAAGTACTGGAGAAGCTGGTACAGTATTTGATATGGGGTAGGGGAAGAGATTGGGAGGTAGCTGGGACAAAAGGCTTAAACACATTGATGAATGGAACCACTTAACAGTTATGATCCTCACCCCCACTCTACAGAGCTGCACTGGTGTCAGCTGTGAAGAAAGCCCTCTCGCACCCCCCTCCTGGCCAATGGAAAGGTGTGGCCATGATCCTGAATGCCACTCACTTATTCTGCCCATTGGAAGGGTGCCGCCATGGCAACCTTAGTTGTCTGGGTAGGGGATGAGTAACTACTAGATGGTAAAAAAAAAACTGAAAATATTTTAGCATCTCACCTTTGCCTTCTACTCCTGGTCCATACACTTTGACCCCGCTGGTATCGACAGCTGGTTCTACCTGAAGCTTGGTAGGGAAGTTTGGTACCATCTGGCCGCCATACTTGATTGTGATGGTGTACACGCCTGGGTATCGTGGGATGTAGGTTATGGTGTAAGTGCCATTGCCATTGTCCTGGATGTGCACCTCTGCTTCCATGCCAGAGTCAGAGATTATTTCGATAGTGAGTTCAGCATTGCCAGCATTGGAGCAGTCCACGGTGAACTTGCCAGCCTCTCCGACCTTGGCGTGTTCCAGTCCAGGCCCTGAGCACTTGACCTTGGAAGGGTCAAAGCTTGACTGGATGGTGGACTTGAAGGGGGAGCCTGGGATGTGGGAGTCAGCAAAGAGAATGTTGATATTGTAATCGCCAGCCTCAGTTGGCAGGTAGGAAACTGAGCAGGTGCCATCACCATTGTCCAGGCATTCAATCTTGGCTTCACAAGGCCCCTCAACTGTAAGTCCCAGGCCACCCACGCCAGCTCCCTTAGTGTTGATGGTGAATGGTGCTGGGGACCCAACTGCACCCCCTTTAAGGCCAGGACCATAGGCTTTCACCTTGGAAGGATCGGTGGGGAAGGATCATCAGGAGTATGAAATGGGCAATCTGGTCACAAGAATGTCAGTCCTAGCATGGCATCACCTCATCTAGGTGGTCAGGATCCAGCCAAAGCCCAATAGCCTGTTGATCAATGGCTACTAAAATTGACACCTGGAGAGCAGAAACCACATCACAGCACTGCCAATTCATGTTTTATTACCTCATTCTGTTTCTGAAATGTCAGTGTTCTGCCTCCCTGGTGATTAAAACCCTACACACACACACACACACACACACACACACACACACACACACACACACACACACACACACACACCAGTGCATTGGTTGCAATCAGCAAGTTACTCCAGATGCAGATATTGCTACTTGCATGGGCTGCTGCTGTTATAAACTGAGTACATGGAGAAGCTGCCCATTCGGGACTGGGTGAGGAGGCCATGTATGTGTATTAGGAAGGTCAGAAATTGTACAAGGAGCAGGAGACCACTCTGGTTCACTGGGGAAGTCACAAGAGTGGTTGGGGGTAGGAGGAGGGCTTTCAGGGAATACAAGAGATCACAAAAGGAAGGAGAAAGAGGTTTATAGGGAAATGAGGAAGTTAGCAGGGAAAGTAGAGGGTGAAGGCAATACTGAGGAAAAAAAATAGTAGATTGCCAAGAGAGGGGAAAAAAACATTCCTTAGATATGTAGGAGGAAGACTGGACAATGGGGTCACAAGGCTGTGGGGCGAGGCAGGAAGACACTGGAAGAGGACAGAAAAGGCAGAACTAAATAGATGCTTTTGTTCAGTATTAACGGATAGGAGAGAGGGTAGGAGCCTGAGCTAAGGAGAATGGGAGGGCATGGGGAGGACACGAGTCCCTTCAGTGCAGAGGGTAAGGGAGGAGCTTGGCAAGTTGAATGTGGACAAGGTCATGGGACCGGATGGGTTGCAGAGAGTGATCGAGAACTGGTTGCCCCATTGGTGAGGCTGTTCAACCCATTTCTGGATTCAGAAGGTGCCAGAGGACTGGAAGGAGGCGACCATGGTACCAATACATTGGGGAAGCAGGAGTTGAAGGAAACTACCACCCGGTCAGTCTCCCAGCAGTGGTGGGTATAGTCATGGAGGCACTCATAAGGAGAGGGTGACCAACCACCTGGAGGAAAATGGGTTGATGAACAGACACATGGGTTCTCAAATGGGAAAACATGCCAGACCAAACGGAGTTCTCCGACTGGGTGATGCATGTAACAAATTGGAGGTGGGGCAGTGGACCTAGCCTACGGCTTTCAACAAGGTTTTCAACACTGTACCTCACAGAAGACTGGTCAACAAGCTGGACAGTATGGGGTAGGGACAAAATAGTTAGATGGACAGATAACTGGCTGACAGAGCGAACCGAAGAGGTGGCAGTAAATGGGGTGCACTACAGGGCAGGGAGGGCGACGAGTGGGGTTCCCCAAGGGTCAGTTCTGGAACTGCTTCTTTTCAGTATCTACTTCAGCGATGGAGCAGAAGGACTGAAAGGAAGGGTGGCCCTCTTTGCAAATAAGAAAGTTTGCAATAGGGTGGACTCTGCAGAGGGTGCTGAGGACATGAGGCAGGACCTTAGGGCACTGGAGGTGTGGGCAGAGACCTGGCAACTTAAATTCAATGTCACAAAGTGTGCAGTCATGAACCTGGGGCATGGGAACCCGAAGGCAGGGTACACCAATGGGGGGGTGTCAGGGTTACAGAGCAGGAGAGGATCTGGGTATAGCGGTGACTAATGACCTCAAGGTGGGAAGTCAGTGTAGCAGGGCAGTGGGGGAAGCTTATGGGATGCTAGCATGTATAGGCAGGGGAATCACTAGCAGAAGGAAGGAGGTCCTGATGCCCCTGTACCAAGCCATGGTGAGGCCACACCTCGAGTATGAGGTCAAATTCTGGAGGCCATACCTGCACAAAGACAGACAGGATTGAAAGAGTACTGAGAAAAGAGACAAAGATGATTCAGGGGATGAAGGGCAAACTGCATGAACAGAGGTGCAGGGAGTTGGGACTCTACACATCAGAGTCTAGTAGGGAGAGGGGAGACATGACAGAGACCTTAATGTCAAAGGGATAAACAGAGTGTTCAGAAATATAGGTTA
This sequence comes from Neoceratodus forsteri, assembly GCA_016271365.2. Classification (NCBI taxonomy): domain Eukaryota; kingdom Metazoa; phylum Chordata; order Ceratodontiformes; family Ceratodontidae; genus Neoceratodus; species Neoceratodus forsteri. The sequence goes on along the minus strand of CM028138.1, from coordinate 274,457,230 downwards.
CTCGCCTGTAACAGGAGTTCTAGGAGTGGTATATATTCATCCACACTTACTGGCAGGCTCCTTGCCGCTTTAAATCTTGCCGGAAGGTCTTCAAGCTGGCTCCTCCCACCCACCCAGGTGGTAAAACACTCTGCTCCACACCATGACGCCAGATCTAGGCCAATGGAAGCCAGGTTGCGCATCGAAGTCGGGGAGGTCAGGTGGGTTGTGCAGATGAACATATACTACTCCTAGAACTCCTGTTACAGGTGAGTAACCTGTATTTCTAGGGACGTGGATATGTTCAATCCACACTAACTGGCAGACTCCTAGCAGTCCTCCAGGAGGAGGGAGGCAAGGCGTGCACCCCCTGCTTAGGAAATAAGGACTGGAGAACCGATGTCCCAAAACCAGCATCCCAGCATGACTCAAGGTCAATGTGGTAGTGGGTAATAAAGGTGTGTGCGGACTTCCAGGTAGCAGCCCCGCAGATCTCCTCCGGAGGGACATCCCTGAAAGCAGCCACCAAAGCAGCAGTATGGCAGGTAGAATGAGCTCTTATCCCTTTGGGAGGCTCCATGCCTGCCTACCTAAATCAGAGATCTATGCAGGAGATTACCCACCTGCTTATTGTCCGCTTGGCTGTACGTCTGCCAAGTGCGGCTTCAGCGTAGGTGACAAACAGCTGGCGAACCTCTCCCCGAACTTCAGCCGTCCGCTCCTTATAAGAGAGTGCTCTTCTAGGGTCCACAGTATGGAGCCTATATTCGGCCTCTGAGGTGTGACTGGGGTAGAACACCGGCCGAGTCAACACCTGGTTAAGGTGAAACTCCGACACCACCTTCTTAAGGAATTTCGGGTGGGGGCGCAGGACAACCTTGTCCCTGTGGAAGACCAGATAAGGAGACTATGAAAAGCGCCTGGAGCTCTCCCATCCTTCTGACTGATGTTATAGCCACCAAGAAGGTGGTCTTCCACGACAGGTGGGAGATATCGCACCTGTGCATCAGTTCTAATGGCTTGCCCATGAGCTCAACCAATACCAGCAGTAGATCCCATGGAAGTGGAGGTTCTGCAATAGAGGGCTATGTGATCAAGGCCTTTGAAAATGTGCCCAACCACCTTTCCCTGCGCTGCCGCCCGCAACCAGTAAGCAGAGATGGCTGCCAGGTGCACCTTCAGGTTCGATCCACCAAAGCCCTAGCTGAAAGGGACCACAGGTAGTCCAAAATGCTAGCCAATAGACAGGCAGAAAGGTCCAACCCCTTGTCCTGACACCAAATAGAGAACCTCTTCCATTTAAAGGAATAGCATTTCTGGTAGACTCCTTACAGGACACCAACGACATTGAGGGACCCCATCGGAAAGACCAAAGGCCTGGAACTCTCGCCACTCAGGAACCAGGCAGTCAGGTGCAAGGATTGAAGGTCGGATGGAGAACCTTCCCTTGTTGACAAAGGTCAGGTCCGGGTGGGCTGGAAGTTACCTCGGGAGCCTGGAGCTGAGGCTGAGGAGATCTGGGTACCAGAACTGGCGGGCCAGTCTGGGGCTATCAATCATCTGCCTTGTCCCTCTTAGCCTGAGAAGCACCTTGTGGATCAAGGGAAATGGAGGAAAGGCGGAAGAAGGCCTGGGATCCATGGCCTCGAGAAGGCATCCCCTGCAGTGAGCCCTGCTGAGGGGGGCGGGCATGAAACCGCCTCAGCTTTGCATTCTCCCTGGAGGCGAACAGGTCCACCTGAGGGGTGCCCCAATGGGAGAACAGATCTTGTACTACCTCCAGCAGGAGAGGCCACTCGTGAGATGCAGCGCCTATCTGGCTGAGGGCATCAGCCAGACTGTTGGAGGCTCCTACCACATGGATGGCTAGGAGATCCACCTCCAAGCTGATCATGAGAGACCAAGTGCTGAGAGCCTCCTTGCAAAGAGGCAAGGAATGAGTCCTTCCCTGTCGGTTGAGGTAGTACATGGTCGTGGTGTTAGTCTGAACCTGAACCACTTGACCCCGTAGAAACAGAGCAAAGGCGGTGAGGGCTAGACACACTGCTCAAAGCTCTAACAGTTTGATGTGGCATTGAGACTCCTGAGGTGACCAGAAGCAGATGGGCCCTGAGCTCCCCTAGATGGGCACCCCAACCCAGAGAGGAGTCGGTCGTCAAAGTGACTGTCTGCTCGGGGCGGACAAACTGGATACCTTCCTGCAAATGAGCTGGAACGAGCCACCGCTGTAGGCCATCCCACATCTCTGGGGTCACCGTCACTGGCTGGTCCAGAGGACCATAGTGCTGTGACCATTGGCGGGCCAGCCCCCACTGCAGGGGACACATATGCCAGCGGGCCCAGACCATGTTGGTGGAGGCTGCCATGAGGCCCAGATGGCGCAGGATGTCCCAGGCAGGGCACATTTGCCCAACCAGAAATGACTGGGCAAAGGAGGAAAGGACCTCTGCCCTGTCTGCCGGGAGCCGGGCTCTGGCTCGAAGAGAGTCAAGCTCTGCTCCGATGAACAATCACCTGCGATGGTACAAGTACCGACTTGGACTCGAAGAGGAGGCCAATCTGAGAGCAGACCTGGAGGGCTAGATCCCTGGACCGCTCCACCTCCAACCTGGAGAGGGTTGCAATCATCCAGGTTAGGGTACAGCCGGACCCCTCAGTGCCACAGAAATGCTGTCACCACTGCCATGCATTTGGTGAAGACCCTGGGAGCTGGAGAGAGGCCGAAGGGCATGGCCTGGAACTCGTAAGGAGATCCCTCTGCTCGGAAGCAGAGGAATCGCTGATGAGACTGACGGATTGGGACGTGAAAGAACGTGTCCTGAAGGTCCAGAGAACAAAACCACATGCCTAGTTCCAAGGATGGCATGATCTGAGCCAAGCGACCATCCTGAATGTCTGCGGCCTTAGGAACTTCAAGTTGTGCAGGTCGAGAATGGGGTGTCAGCCCCAGTCATTTGGGACCAGGAAGTAAATTGACAAACCCTGGGTCTGGAGGAGGGTCCGCCACTCGCTGACTGAACTCCTTCTGGAGGAGCAGGGCAATGTCGGCAGAGGCTGCGGAACCCGTTGCCCCCGTGGGAAGATGGCTCAATAGGGAGGGAACTGCTCGAATTCCAGAGGCAGACCCTGCCTACCACTTCTAGCACCCAGCAGTCTGTGGCGATAGTGGACCAGGCAGGAAGTGGAGGAGCTGTCCCTCACTCGGGGGAACCTGGGAGGGTGACAAGGTTGGTGGTGACACCACTCAACCAGTCACTGGGCAGGCTTGGAGTAAGGGCCCGCTGAGGGACCTCCTGACCCATGCCTCAGGCTCCTACTGGAGGAAGCAGCAGACTTGGCCTTAGGGGACCAAGTGTGTGCCTGCTGGCCCTGGTGCTTACTGCTGCTGGCAGCCTTTGTCCTTCTGGGCAGATGTGACAGAGTCCAAGGTGGCACTGGACTTGGATCCTCTGAAGATGGCCTTCCACCCTGGCCGAAAAGTCTGCTCAGGAAGGGCGTCTGCCAGCTTGTGCTGGGTGTCCACTGTGAGGTGGAGATCCGCAGCCAAGCTCTGCGTGCATGGCCACTGCAGCCGCTACTGATTGGGCACAAGAATCACCAATGTCCAACAAAGTTTGGAGCTGCTGTATTGCCACCGCTCTTCCCTGATCATGCACCTGCTTGACAGTCGTCTGAAGGTCAGCCAGGCAATAAGGAATCACCTCATCCAGGAGACTCATAAGGACGTGTGAAATGTGCGTCAGAGCGGTAAAGCTAATACAGCGAAGACCTAGGGAGGAAGCAGCGTAAACCTTCCGCCCCGCGTAATCCAGGTTTTGGATTTCTTGTCGGGTGGTTTGTCCATGTCCTGAGCATTCCCGAAGCGCCGGAAAACGCTATTGGTCACTAACCCCTCCGCAGAGGGGTGCTCAGAGAATCCAGAGAGTGAGCTGGTGGGGATTGCACACTTTCGATTCATCCTGGCCGAAGGCGCAGGACAAGATGCTGGCCACTGCCACAACCCCAGTGCCGGGCCAACAATGGCTTTGGCCACTGGAAAGGTCTCTGTATGGGAATCCCCTCAGTCCAGTATCTCCGTGAGGGGATACTTTGCCCATTTTGAAACTGGTTCGAGCTGCATCCCAGTGGACTCCGAGATAAGCTGAAGCAAACCTAAAAACGAGGATGGGCTCTCATCCACCGACTGGCCCCCTGCAGACTCCAGGTCAAGCAGCCTGAAGAACAGGGGAGGAGGTCATACTCAGAGGAATCTGCGAACAGCTGCCGGAGCGCTGAGCCACCCTCCACCTGCCGAGGTCGATCAGGAGTGAGGGTGACAGACAACCTGTGGGGCAAGCCCTGACCCGACCGAGAATCCTTGGTGGGGCCCCAGTCTTCAGTTGGGGAGGCGGAGGTTCCACCACAGTGGGTGCAGCACAGCTCTGGCGAACAACTGGTGCCTGGGTTGGCTCCTCTACTACGAGGGGTTGTTTCCCGCTCCAGTGACAGCCACTTAATGGCCGGAGAAGGCGACTGAGTCCGCTTATTTCCAGACAATAAGAGCTGCTGCCACATTAAATCCTCGTACCGGACGCAACTTGTGCTGGAACCTATCCTCCGAGAGAGAATGACAAGGATGAGCGGCGACGCTGCTTTCCATGGTGCAGAGACCGCTGATGTCAGCGGGACCAGCCGGACCTGGAAGAGGACCAAGACCTTCAGGAGGTTCCAAGGGTGGATCAGAGAGGGGATGGGGGAAACCCGCTCCACTCTAGGTGCAGAATGCACAGGCAAGTCCTCCGTTTCCACCGCGGGAACTGGTGAAGTAGGGTTGTCCGATTCTCCAGTCGACAAACTATCAGACGGGTCAAGAAAAATCTCGACCGCATCGATGGATGTCCCGGACGGCTGACCTGAGGGAGCACCGTGAAGCCAGCGGCCGCAGCCTCAACCGAAGTTGACAGTAGACGGTCTGGAGAAGGGGATCTCTCCCGCGAACGCTGATGGTGGGACTTACCCTTAGAGTCCTTCTTGGACCGACTAGAATGTCCTGATGGCCCTTCTCTCTTGGTGGAGAGGGACTGGCAAAGCTCCTTAAACGAAGCCATGTAGGAGGAGCCCAGAGAGAGTGGGATAAATGCCGCGGTCGAGGAGGAAGAAGCAGCGGTCTGGGCTGCCTCCTCGTCGAAAGCAATCAATTGCTCCAACTGCTCCACGGAGCCCACTGCTGCAGATACTGCCCAACGAGCCTCCTTAGACTTGACCAGCGGATACTGTTTTTTCGGGTCACCCAAGAAGAAGTCTGGCAGCGCGGTCCTCCAAGACCGAAGCTGAAAAGGACTTGCACAATTCGCAAGCCTGCGAGTCATGGCCAAGCCCCAGGCAGTAGATGCATGTGGAGTGCGGATCGGGCCGGGACATCATCTGCCCACACGGGCACCGACGGCAACCAGGAGTCGATTTGTCCATTGCAGCCGCGAGGGAAGACTAGGACCGAAGTCTTGTAAATTTTAAAATAAGTTTCGGAAATTCCTAAGAGTGTGGATCCAGGCTTACACACAGCGCTAAGGAGGGAACCTGAGCTTCCAAGCAGTAAGGAAGATCTGGCGTCATGGGGCAGAGCCGAGGGTTGTACCACCCGGGTGGGTGGGAGGAGCCAGCCTGAAGACCTTCCGGCAAGGAACCTACCAGACAGTGTGGACTGAACATATACACATCCCTAAAACATTTATTTCACAGGAAGGAAGGCATTAAAATGAGAGGGCATGGGTTGAGACTGCAGGAGGAAACAGGCAATGCGAGGGACAATTCTTCACTGAGAGGGTGGTGGACGCATGGAACAAGTTTCCAGAGAAGACTTTGGGGTCCGAAACAGTTTAGGCTTTGAGAGAGCATGGAACAGACACATGGGGTGGATGGGGGCTTGCAGAGGGTGGGAGGGAGGGAGGAATAGTGGGAGGAAAAGGGGCAGACTAGATGGGCCAAGAGGTCCTTTTCTGCGATTCCATAATTCAGGTAACAGTATCAGTGCTGAGAGCCACTGACTGCAACCAATGAAGTCCAGTTATTGCACTTATAAATGTTACAACCGAGTAGAGGACTACAGAGCTGGTTCTGAAGACCAGGCAAACAAAAAAAAATTATACAGAAAGATATTAAATTTAAAAACTGCTGACAAGGCGAGGTGCTCAGAAGTCATAATATATCTGCAGGTGTGTCCTGGGGATATATATTTAACGTTATGGGAATGTTGCCAATGCATCCCTTCAGCTTTGAAGCTGGAATCCAGTAACCAACACACCCACACCAGTTTGCATCATAACTTACCTGCTCAACATTCCCCCAAAAAGTAGTTACTTAAAGGAAAGCTGTCCTAAACAGTGGGGGTAATCACCAGGGCTGCAAAAACGCCCGATTAAAACAACCTACGTGGTTTAAAATAATTGCAGCTAACCTTTCTCGTGTTAAAGCTTTTTAATGTTGCTCCTGGATGCACCATGTCAAAAGTGCCGCCACACCGGAAGATGGAGTGTGCCCCAGGTATCCTGTCCTGTGCCGGGAAGGCTCTAAAAATGACAAGCGAGACATCTACACGGGATTAAAAGAAACACTGTGGCATGCAGAGGTATGTCAACTGAACCTCTACATCCAATTCCTGGTGAAAACAGGCCGTGTAATGTACTTAAAATCATTAGTGAAGTTGTAGCTCCGAGTTGGGTTCCAAATGCTGGCCAATGGACAGGAAGAAGGGTCCAACCCTTTGTCCTGACACCAAATGGAGAATCTTCCATTTAAAGGCATAGCATTTTCTGGTAGACTCTTACGGACGCCTCAACGATGCCGAGGACCTAGTCGGAAAGACCCAAGGCCTGGAACTCTAGCCACTCAGGAACCAGGCAGTCTGGTGCAGGGATTGAAGGTCTGGACGGAGTATCACCCCTTGTCGACTGAGATCAGGTCCGGTGGGCTAGAAGCCACCTCGGGATCCTGGAGCCGAGGCTGAGGAGATCTGGATACCAGAATGGCGGGCCAGTCTGGGGCTACCAGAATCACCTGTGCTTTGTCCCTCCTTGCCTTGAGAAGCACCTTGTGGAGCAAGGGAAATGGAGGGAAGGCGTGAAGAGGCCTTTGGTCCACAGTCTCGAGAAGGTATCCTCTGCAGCGAGCCCTGCTGACGGGGGCGAGCATGAAAGCCTCAGCTTCGTTTTCTCCTTGGAGGTGAACAGGTCCACCTGAGGGGTGCCCCAATGGGAAAACAGATCTTGTGCTACCTCTGGCAGGAGAGACCACTTGTGAGATGCAGCGCCTATCCGGCTAAGGGCATCAGCCAGACTGTTGGAGGCTCCTGCCACATGGTTGGCTAGGAGATCTGCCTCCAAGCTGATCACGAGAGACCAAGTGCGGAGAGCCTCCTTGCACAGAGGCCAGGAGAGCATCCCATCCTGACAGTTGAGGTAGTACATGGTCGTGGTGTTGTCCATCTAGTCCTGGACTACTTGACCCCATACAAATGGAGCGAAAGCAGGGAGGGCTAGACGCACTGCTCGAAGCTCCAGCATGTTGATGTGGCATCGAGACACCTGAGGGGACCAGAGGGCGTGGGCCCTGAGCTTCCCCAGATGGGCACCCCAACCTAGAGAGGCAGTCGTTAACAGTAACAGTCTGCTTGGGGCAGACAAACTGAATATCCTCCTGCAGATGAGCTGGGACGAGCCACCACTATAGGCCATCCCACATCTCCTGGGTCAGTCATTGGCTGATCCAGAGGACCGGAGCACTGTGACCATTGGCAGGCCAGTCCCCATTGCAGGGGATGCATGCGCCAGCGGGCCCAATGGACCATGTTGGTGGAGGCCACCATGAGGCCCAGGAGGTGCAGGAAGTCCCGGGCAGGGCACAATTGCCTAACCAGAAAAGATTGGGCAAAGGAGGAAAGGACCTCAGCCCTGTCCGCCGGGAGCCGGGTTCTGGCTCGAAGAGAATCGAGCTCTGCCCCGATGAACTGAATGACCAGTGAAGGCACAAGTTCCAACTTGGCCTCATTGATGAGGCCAATCTGAGAACAGATCTGGAGGGTCAGATCCTGGACCGCTCCTCCAACCTGGAGGGGGCTGCAATCAGCCAGTCATCAAGGTAAGGTACATGCAGACCCCTCAGCACTGCAGGAATGCGGTCACCACTGCCATGCATTTGGTGAAGACCCTGGGAGCTGGAGAGAGTCAAGGGCATGGTCCAGAACTCAAAGAGACCCCTCTGTTCAAGCGGGAGGAATCCCTGATGAGACTGACGGATTGGGACGTGAAAGAATGCATCCTGAAGGTCCAGAGAACAGAACCACATGCAGAGTTCCAAGGATGGAATGATCTGAGCCAGAGTGACCATCCTGAGGTAGCGGCTTTAGGAACTTGTTCAGGTCATGGTCAAGAACGGGCGCCAACACCCCCCCATATCTATTTTGGGACCAGGAAGTACTTCAACACAAACCCTGGGTCTGGAGGAGAATCTCCTACCTCTTTGATCACCTTCTGGAGGAGCAAGGCAATGTCTGCTCGATGAGCCGACAGAGGCTGTGGAACCCGTTGCCCACCGTGGGGCGACTGTTCAAGAGGGAGGGAACTGCTCAAATTCCAGAGGAAGGCCCCTGCCTACCACTTCTAGCACCCAGCAGTCTGTGGGGATAGCGGACCAGGAGGAAAAGTGGTGGAGCCGTCCTCCCATGGGGGAACCCAGGGGAAAAGTGAAGAGGTTGGGGGCGACACCCCTCAACCCATAACTGGGCAGGCTTGTAGGAAGGGCCCGCTGAGGAACCACCTGGACCCTTGCCCTCCAGGCTTCCTACTGGAGGAAGCAGCAGAATTGGCCTTAGGGCGCCAAGTATGAGCCTGCTGGCCCTGGTATTGCTGGGCCGGACGTGCCGCAGGAGCGAAGGGCGAAAGGGTTTATACTGCTGCTGGCAGCCTGTGTCCTTCAGGGCAGATGTGACCGAGTCAAAGGTGGCAGTCCTCTCAATTCTCCGGAAATGGCCTTCCACCCCCAGCCCGAACAAGTCGGTGCCCAGGAAGGGAACGTCTGCCAGCTTATGCTGGGTGTCCACCGTGAAGGTGGAGATCCGTGGCCAAGCTCTGCAGCGCATGGGCACTGCGGCCGCTACTGATCGGGCACAAGAATCTCCAATGTCCAAAGAAGTTTGGAGCAGTTTTGCCATCGCCCTTCCCTGATCCCACACTTGCTCGACAGTCGTCTGAAGGTCAGCCGGGAGATGAGGAATCACCTCATCCAGGGAACCCATAAGGGCGTGTGAGAGATGCGCCATCAGAAGGGCCGAGCTAGCCTGATGAAGGCCTAGAGAGGAAGCAGCATAAACTTTCCGCCCCCCGTAATCCAGCTTTTTGGATTCCTTATCAGGTGGTTTGTCCACATCCAAGTGTTCCTGGAACACCAGAAAATGCTATCGGTCACTAACCCCTCCGCAGAGGGGTGCTCCAAGAAACCAGAGAGTGAGCCAGTGGGGGCCACGTACGTGCGAACCATCCTGGCCGAAGGCGCTGACAAGATGCTGGCCACTGCCACAACTCCAGGGCCGGGCCAACAATGGCTTCAGTAACCGGAATGGCCTCCATAGGGGGAGTCCCCTCAGTCCAGTTTCTCCATGAGGGGATACTTGGCCCGCTTTAAAACTGGTTTGAGTTGCATCCCAGTGGACTGAGATGAGTTGAAGCAAACCTAAAAACAAGGATGGGCTCTCGACCACCAACTGGCCCCCTGCAGACTCCAGGTCAAGTGGCCTGGAGAACAGGGAGGAGTCGGCAGACTCTGAAGAGTCTGCTAACAGCTGCCGAGCACCTGAGCCACCCTCCACCTGTCGAGGACGATTGGGAGTGAGGGTGACTGACAACCTATGGGGCAAGCCCTGACCTGACCAAGAATCCTTGGTCGGGGGCCCCAGTCTTCAGTTGTGGAGGCAGAGGTTCCACCAAAATAGGTGGAGCAGCCAGTTTCAGCCTAACAACCAGTGCCAGGGTCGGCTCCTCAATCACCACGAGGGGTTGCTTCGGCCGCTCCGGTGACAGCCACTTAATGGCCGGAGTAGGCTACGGAGTCTGCTTGTTACTGGTCAATAGAAGCTGCTGCCACATCAAATCCTCGTAGCACCGACGCAACTTGCGCCGGAGCATATCCTCCAAAGAGGACGATGAGGATGAGTGGCGATGCCGCTTTCCATGGTGCCGAGAGACCGCTGGCATCGGCGGGACCAGCTGGATCTGGAAGAGAACAGAGACCTTCGGGAATTCCGAAGGTGGGTCAAAGAGGGAAAGTACAGTTACGTAAGAACTTACAGTAACAGTAGATCTTAGAGAACAGCTCTTGCAGCAGGTTACACCATTAGGACCGATTCCCAAGCAATACTGGAAATCCCTCACCAATGGGAGGAGGAAAGTTAGAAATCACTAGTTGAACCGAAGCCTAGGATAGGAGTCCCTGAAGGACTGCTAGACCAAAACCTGCTCTTCGCCCTCGATACGACGTCCAGGCTATAACGCCTGATGAAGGTGTGCACAGTGCTCCAAGTAGCTGCAGCACAGATGGCTGATATGGACACATTCTTCATGGCCAGAAAGGAGGCAGTCACCCCCCTTGTGGAATGACCCTTAACAGAGCCCGGTAAGGGTTTGTTATGCTTCTGGTAACAGAACTTGATACAATGTATGAGCCACCTGGACAGCGATTGGAAACAGGAGCTCCCATCATCCTGTGGGCGAAGGAGACAAAGCTGGTCAGATTTTCGGTGGTGTTTGGTTCTGGTCAGCTAGTATCGAAGACACCTATGCACATCTAAAGTGTGCAACAGAGCCTCTCCTCTACTAGAATATTTACAAAAGTACACTGGTAGATCGATGTCCTGATTAACAGTGAGAGCAGAGACCACCTTAGGTAGAAACTTCAGATTAGTCCGTAGGGATACCCTGTCCTGGTGAAAAACCAAATAAGGTTCTTTGCACATCAGTGCGTGAAATTCAGAAATTCTTCTGGCCTAAGTAACGGCAACTAAAAACATCTTCCATGTAAGGAGACTTAGTTCAAATCCGCAGCTGGTTCAAAAGGTGGCAGCGTAGCTGCCAGGACAAAGGGTAATTCCCATGGCGGAATAGAATCCTTAATCAGAGGTCTAAGGTGGAGAACACCTCTCAGGAAGGCTCATGCCGTGTCCAACTGAGTTATGGGACATTGGCCTATAGGAGTGTGATAGGCTGAAATGGCACAAAGGTGTACTTTTATCTTGGAGTAGGCCAAGCCTATCTGAAAGGGAGACGGGAGGTAGTCTAGGACCGACCTTTCTGGACAATCCAGTGGCAAAACCCCCCGTGCCTGAGCCCAGAGGCAAAATCTGCTATTTCATGGCGCAAGTAGCATGAGTGACTTGTTTTCTAGGAGCTGCTAGAGCGTCTGCTACCTCTTGCGAGACCCCATATCGCATAATGGCTTGTCTCTAGGAGCCAGGCGTGCAGGTTCAGCGAGCGAAGGTCCGGATGGACCAAGGAGTCCGCCTCCTGATGCAGTAAGTGAGGGCTGATTAGCAGAGGCACTAGAGGTTCCTGGGACAGCTGATTTAGTATAGGGAACCAGATGTCTAGGCCAAAACGGCACGATAAGTATCAGCGTCACTTGCTCTCTAAGGAGTTTCCGAAGGACCATCTGGATCAACAGGAAGGGAGGAGAGGCATAGAGGAATCTGCCTGCCCAGGAGAGGGATAACACATCTCGCCAGAAAACACCAGGCCCTGGATCTAGCGAGCAAAAATTTGGCAGTTTTGCGCTGGATGGGGACGCGAAAAGGTCCAACTCTGGTGTACCCCATCTGTGAAACAGATACTCTACTACCTCCTGGAGTAGTTCCCACTGGTGGACTCTGGCCTGAGAGTGACTCAGGCTGTCTGCAATGATGTCCACTCCTGGGACATGAACAGCAATGAGGTTTGTACCATGTTGTAGAATCCAATCCCACACCCTCATGGCCTCCCTGCAAAGCGGGTAGGAATGGGTGCCTCCTTGTTTGTTGAAGTAATACATCACCACAATACTGTCTGTAACAGGAGAGTACCCGTGGGATCTCAGACTAGAAAACCTGCAGGGCATAAAGAACTGCTCTCATTTCCAGGATATTTCTGTGGAGATTAGCTTCCTGGGCTATCCACAGGCCCCGAGACCAGACACCGTCAAGGTGTGCTCCCCACCCGAGCCCTGAGACATCTGTGGAGAGCGTCATAATCGGAGACAGCGCGATGAAGGGAACCCCCGCTAATAGGTTCTTTGAATCTAGCCACCATTGCCAATCCCAGATTACGGCATTTGTGGTCCGAAATGGAAGTTGCAGATTGTCTTGCTTCTGATCCCACTGGACCCATAACATCCACTGGGTCACCCGCATGTGGAGACCGGCTAGCGGGACTGTTGCAATGGCCGCAGCCATATGTCCGAGCAGGTAAAGGACCAGTCTGACTGGGACTGTCCTCTTTGCCAAAAAGTCCCTGATGAGGGATCAGAGGTGTTCTGCTCGGTCCCGGGGTAGAAAAGCTTTCCCCTGGATAGTGTCCAGAACTGTGCCTATGAACTGCAGAATCTGAGACGGAACCAGGCATGACTTCTAATTGATAATGATGCCCAACGTCTGGAACAGAGACAGAGTACAATGAATGGCAGACATCAGGGCCTCCCAAGAGGGCGCCACGAGAAGCCAGTCATCCAGGTAGTTGAACATGTAGTGGCCTCGTCCCAGAGTCACCGCTACAACTGCCATGCACTTCGTGAACACTCAAGGTGCCGGCGACAGTCTGAAAGGAGGGCTCGGAACGGATAATGATGACCTTGAAATTTGAAGCGCAAGAACTTCCTGTGCACTTGAGCAATGGGTATGAGCAGGTAAGCATCCTGCATGTCCAAGGACGCTAGTAAGGCACCCTGCTTGAGCATGGGTATTAGACCTGGAAGGGTCACCATGCAGAAGCGCTTGTAGAGGACCAAAGCGTTGAGGTCGCTGAGATCCAGTATTGGATGGAGGTCCCCTGTCTTCTTGGTAACCAGAAAGTAGTGAGAATAGTAACCTGCACCTCTCCAGTTCGCGTGGTACGTGTTCTATAGCTTCTTTTCCAAGAAGCATCTCCTGCTCTATGAGCAGGGCGCGTTGACCGAATAACGGAGAGCAGAGGAGGTCTTGATGGTGAGTAGTCGAGGAATTAGATGACGTGACCTCTTTGACCATTTGAAGAACCCACCGGTCGGCAGTAATCGACTGCCACCCTGAAAAGTGGCAAGCGATGCAACCCCGACCTTTGTGCCCGTTGATCCAGAGGAGGGGGGGCCGGAAGGAGTCATGCTGTGGTAGCTTGGTTCCTGACAGGCTGGGCCAGTTTAGTATAATGCTGGCCTTCTGCCTGGGGAAGATTTAGCCTGGGCTTTACGGTGAAAAGTGCCCTTTGTTGCTGGCCGGAACGTGGCTGCTGCCGGGTTGCGAACGGTTCTGGTTCCTACAAAAGGAACCAGGTCTTGATCTGTACATGGCTTGTACGGCTCTAACTGCCTTCCCGGAGTCCTGAAGCTTGGTGATAACCTTCTGCGAGTGTTCAGCGAACAGGACTTCGCCATTGTATTCGACGTCAAGAATGTTTTTCTGTACGTCTGGGGTAAAGCCAGAGACACGGAGCCAGGAATGTCTCCGGAGACAGATGCTCGAAGCTGCAGCTCTGGCAGACTAGTCCGCAGAATCATATGCAGCTCATAACACTTTGGTTCCCACATCAGACCCTGTGCGGAGGAGGTTTAGGAGCTCCGCCTTCTGATCGCCATCCAGTAATTTGTCAACAAGGTCCTAACCCTGTTCCCACATGGCATTCTGAAACTCAACCATACGAGACAGGTAGTTCAGGGACTTGATGTAGCATGTAGCAGCCGCATACATGCGCCTCCCCAAGGCATCCAACTGTTTGGATTCCTGGTCCAGTGGCTGTGTTCTCATATGCTGCAGTCGTTAGGACCGGTCATGAGAGGTCGTAATGACCAGAGAGTCAGCCAGAGGTTGTTGCGCCAAGTACTGGTCCTCTTTTGGGGCCTTGTACAGGCGGTCAGCTTTCTTCGGCACAGTGGAGGTGCAGTGTGGACGCTTCCACACAACCTTGGTGACGTTCGTGAAAGTGTTCACCAAGGGTGGCACTACCACAGGCTTAGGATCTTTCTGCCGAAGGTAACTGGCAAGGCGCTGTCTCTCAGGGTCGAGATCTTCCGAATCCCATCCCATATTCTCCTGGATGTGCCTCAATCTCACCGAAAGATCATCCGGAGACGACCTGGGCAAGTCTTGTGGGTCAGGCGATGGGATGCTGAGTGGAGAAGGAGACCTGGCGGTTTCGGAGGTATCCGATCTAGAATCCCCCGCCGGCGGAGTGCATCGTCGACGACTGGGTCCCTTGGGGCTGGGAGACCCTGAGACAGATCTTGAGGGAGGCCTTCTCCGTTCCTTATATCTTCCCCTAGGAGGTGGAGTGTGCTCCTTAGGGGTTGGTGGTCGTCCTGCTGGCCCCTGCGGTGGAGGGGGAGGAAGAGGTTTCACTGGGATCACATCTTTCCGGATTGTGTCCCACCAGAAAGTGAAGAGATCTTTACCTCTTGGATGTTCATATCCGACGGCCTGGCGCCAGTGGTCGCCAGGGTAGGGGCGCCTGGTCCGAAGATGCCTCCAGAATGGGCTGAAGGCTCCCTTGAAGTCCAGCATCCTCTGTGTCGCCTGCCTGGTCCTCAGGCAATGTCGTGTCCTCCTCCGTGGAGTCCTGGCGACCGTGTCCACCGGTGATTGGGGGAGGGCAGTCTTCGGCTCCAGCGAGTGTGTGACTGATGTCGGTCGCTAGGCCAACGTCTCCGGCTCCGAACGCCTGGCCGACTCTGGGTGCTTGGCAGACATCGGGTGCTTGGCCTGCTTCAGGGATGTCAGGTCTCGTCTTCCTCGGTGGGGGATCTGGGAGACCGATCTGGAGTTGGGGTCCTGGCTTCGGTCTGAAGAGGAAGACTTAGTCTGGTGAAAGTAAGAAGACTTCGATGAGGCCCAGGAGGGAGTGGAAGAAACCGAAGGCCTGGAAGTCTTTAGGGGATGAAGCGAAGCCGAAGAACCGCCTGAAGCCTTAACCTTGACCGGAGGGGGCTAAGAGCAAGCCCTGGAGAGAGGGAGAGGGAGAGATATAGATAAAGCGCGGTTAGAGCATGTGGAGCCTGAGCTACGCGAGTCCGAGGCCCAGTTAGAGGATCTGGACCTTGCCTTCTCCCGGTGTTTGTGGACTTTTGAGGAAGATTCACCTCTAGAGGAAGGTTCCTTATCCATTCTGTGAAGTTCTTCTTTTCTTCCAAAAGGAACCCCTGAAGTGCCTTCTGACGGCGGATCCTGGTGTGGCTGTTAAACCCCTGACAGAAGGAGCAGGCTTTGGTGTTATGGTCCGGGCCGAAGCACCGCAGGCAGGACGAATGAGGATCCTTGAAGGGGATCTGTTTGCCGCAGGCACACTTGGAAGGGTTTCTTTCTGAAGGAGTTTGAGATGCCGACAGTTTGGTAAAACTGTTTGAAGAAGTTTAGTCATGCACTAGAGTGGGATTGTGAGGCCGATGCTGGTGAGAAGACGGCAGGAAAAGAACTGGGGATTCTGGGGGACCGCCCCTTTTGTACTATGCCTGATGTCGGGGGCAGTCCCCGCTGAATATTGCTATCTAGAAAATTTCCATGGGGTCCTGGCGCCTGCCGGCTTCAGTCCTAATGGTGTAACCTGCTGCAAGAGCAGTTTCTCGAAGTAAGATCGGGGGAAACCCACCCCACTGGTTCAGGGACCTTGACTGGAGACTTTGGCACAGTAGGCACAGACAAGTCCTCGGTAACCACCAGAAGAGCCGGTGAAGGGTTGTCTGCATCTGCAGTCAACAAACCGTCCCATGGGTCGAGAAAAATCTCGACCGCTTCAACTGATGTGTCGGCCTGCTGACCTGACGGGGACACCATGAAGCCAGCGGCCGCAGCCGCAACCGAAGGAGAGTCGATGGTCCGGTGAAGGGAATCTCTCCCGTTCCCACAAATGTAGACGGTGGGACTTCCCTTTAGAGTCCTTCTTGGACCGACTAATGTCCTGATGGCCCTTCTCCCCTTGGTGGAGAGGGACTGACAAAGCTCCTTAAACGAAGCAGTGTAGGAGAAGCCCAAAGAGCGGGATAAATGCTGCAGCCGAGGAGGAAGAAGCAGCCTCGGCCGCCTCCTCCTCGAAGGTGATCCACTGCTCCAGTCTGTGGAGCCTGCCACCGCAGACACCACCCAACGGGCCCCTTAGACTTGACCGGCAGATACAGTTTCAGGCGCCGAGAATAGAAGTCTGGTAGGCGGTCCTCAAGACCCAGTCAAAAGGACTTGCACAAATTGCAGCCTGCAGATCGTGCCAAGCCCCAGGCAGAGTAGTCGCACGTGAGTGCGGATCGGGGTCATCCATCTACCCACAGGGGCACCGACGAAATTAGAGAATATTTGTCCATCACAGCCGTGAGGGAAAAAGACCAAAGTCTTTTAAACTTCAGAATAAGTTTCGCTTTAACCGAGGAGTGTGGATCCAGGCCTAAAACGCAGAGCGCTAAGGAGGAAACCTGAGCTTCCAAGTGGTAAGGAAGATCTGGCGTCTGGGCAGAGCCGAGGGTTTTACCACACGGGTGGATTGGAGAAGCCAGCTCAAAGACCTTCCGGCAAGATTTAAAGCAACAAGGAACCTGCCAGACAGTGCGGATTGAACATATCCACATCCCTAGAAATATTTCTTCACAGAAAGGATACCCCTGGAACAGCCTCCCAATGGAGATGGTAGGGGCTAAAACGGTAAATGGATTTTAGAGGGCATGGAACAGTTACATGGGTATCAAAAACTGGTAGGAAGATAACCTGGAGCCCGAACGGGCTGGAGATGCCATCAGTTGGAGAAGGAGCAGGTGGGTAGAGGCTGGATACCATGTGGGGTCTTCAGCTTTATATTAGGCAGGGAAAAATGGAAAGTCTGGATGGGCCTAGCAGTCCTTATCTGCTATCAACCTCTATGTTCCTATGACACTGTGGTGCATAACAAGCTTCTAGGCAAAGTTCATTACACTAGCTGCATCTTACTTAAATGTAAATGGGCATCAACACAATGCTACCTGTACTGGATTTCTAGTAAGTTCACAAGAGGAAAATGTGAAACACTGGAACACAGCAGAAGCACGGTCCTGAAGTACTGGAGAAGCTGGTACAGTATTTGATATGGGGTAGGGGAAGAGATTGGGAGGTAGCTGGGACAAAAGGCTTAAACACATTGATGAATGGAACCACTTAACAGTTATGATCCTCACCCCCACTCTACAGAGCTGCACTGGTGTCAGCTGTGAAGAAAGCCCTCTCGCACCCCCCTCCTGGCCAATGGAAAGGTGTGGCCATGATCCTGAATGCCACTCACTTATTCTGCCCATTGGAAGGGTGCCGCCATGGCAACCTTAGTTGTCTGGGTAGGGGATGAGTAACTACTAGATGGTAAAAAAAAAACTGAAAATATTTTAGCATCTCAGAAAACCCCTTTGCCTTCTACTCCTGGTCCATACACTTTGACCCCGCTGGTATCGACAGCTGGTTCTACCTGAAGCTTGGTAGGGAAGTTTGGTACCATCTGGCCGCCATACTTGATTGTGATGGTGTACACGCCTGGGTATCGTGGGATGTAGGTTATGGTGTAAGTGCCATTGCCATTGTCCTGGATGTGCACCTCTGCTTCCATGCCAGAGTCAGAGATTATTTCGATAGTGAGTTCAGCATTGCCAGCATTGGAGCAGTCCACGGTGAACTTGCCAGCCTCTCCGACCTTGGCGTGTTCCAGTCCAGGCCCTGAGCACTTGACCTTGGAAGGGTCAAAGCTTGACTGGATGGTGGACTTGAAGGGGGAGCCTGGGATGTGGGAGTCAGCAAAGAGAATGTTGATATTGTAATCGCCAGCCTCAGTTGGCAGGTAGGAAACTGAGCAGGTGCCATCACCATTGTCCAGGCATTCAATCTTGGCTTCACAAGGCCCCTCAACTGTAAGTCCCAGGCCACCCACGCCAGCTCCCTTAGTGTTGATGGTGAATGGTGCTGGGGACCCAACTGCACCCCCTTTAAGGCCAGGACCATAGGCTTTCACCTAGGGAGAAAAAACATCAGGAGTATGAAATGGGCAATCTGGTCACAAGAATGTCAGTCCTAGCATGGCATCACCTCATCTAGGTGGTCAGGATCCAGCCAAAGCCCAATAGCCTGTTGATCAATGGCTACTAAAATTGACACCTGGAGAGCAGAAACCACATCACAGCACTGCCAATTCATGTTTTATTACCTCATTCTGTTTCTGAAATGTCAGTGTTCTGCCTCCCTGGTGATTAAAACCCTACACACACACACACACACACACACACACACACACACACACACACACACACACACACACACACACACCAGTGCATTGGTTGCAATCAGCAAGTTACTCCAGATGCAGATATTGCTACTTGCATGGGCTGCTGCTGTTATAAACTGGAGTACATGGAGAAGCTGCCCATTCGGGGACTGGGTGAGGGAGGCCATGCATGTGTGTATTAGGAAGGTCAGAAATTGTACAAGGAGCAGGAGACCACTCTGGTTCACTGGGGAAGTCACAAGAGTGGTTGGGGGTAGGAGGAGGGCTTTCAGGGAATACAAGAGATCACAAAAGGAAGGAGAAAGAGGTTTATAGGGAAATGAGGAAGATAGAAGGGAAAGTAGAGGGTGAAGGCAATACTGAGGAAAAAAAATAGTAGATTGCCAAGAGAGGGGAAAAAAACATTCCTTAGATATGTAGGAGGAAGACTGGACAATGGGGTCACAAAGGCTGTGGGGCGAGGGCAGGAAGACACTGGAAGAGGACAGAGAAAAGGCAGAACTAAATAGATGCTTTTGTTCAGTATTAACGGATAGGAGAGAGGGTAGGGAGCCTGAGCTAAGGAGAATGGGAGGGGGCATGGGGGAGGACACGAGTCCCTTCAGTGCAGAGGGTAAGGGAGGAGCTTGGCAAGTTGAATGTGGACAAGGTCATGGGACCGGATGGGTTGCAGAGAGTGATCGAGGAACTGGTTGCCCCATTGGTGAGGCTGTTCAACCCATTTCTGGATTCCAGAAGGGTGCCAGAGGACTGGAAGGAGGCGACCATGGTACCAATACATTGGGGAAGCAGGGAGTTGAAGGAAACTACCACCCGGGTCAGTCTCCCAGCAGTGGTGGGTATAGTCATGGAGGCACTCATAAGGGAGAGGGTGACCAACCACCTGGAGGAAAATGGGTTGATGAACAGACAGCATGGGTTCTCAAATGGGAAAACATGCCAGACCAAACGGAGTTCTCCGACTGGGTGATGCATGTAACAAATTGGGGGGGGTGGGGGCAGTGGACCTAGCCTACCTGGCTTTCAGCAAGGTTTTCAACACTGTACCTCACAGAAGACTGGTCAACAAGCTGGACAGTATGGGGTAGGGGACAAAATAGTTAGATGGACAGATAACTGGCTGACAGAACGAACCGAAAGGGTGGCAGTAAATGGGGTGCACTACAGGGCAGGGAGGGCGACGAGTGGGGTTCCCCAAGGGTCAGTTCTGGAACTGCTTCTTTTCAGTATCTACTTCAGCGATGGAGCAGAAGGACTGAAAGGAAGGGTGGCCCTCTTTGCAAATAAGAAAGTTTGCAATAGGGTGGACTCTGCAGAGGGTGCTGAGGACATGAGGCAGGACCTTAGGGCACTGGAGGTGTGGGCAGAGACCTGGCAACTTAAATTCAATGTCACAAAGTGTGCAGTCATGAACCTGGGGCATGGGAACCCGAAGGCAGGGTACACAATGGGGGGGGGGGTGTCAGGGTTACAGAGCAGGAGAGGGATCTGGGTATAGCGGTGACTAATGACCTCAAGGTGGGAAGTCAGTGTAGCAGGGCAGTGGGGGAAGCTTATGGGATGCTAGCATGTATAGGCAGGGGAATCACTAGCAGAAGGAAGGAGGTCCTGATGCCCCTGTACCAAGCCATGGTGAGGCCACACCTCGAGTATGAGGTCAAATTCTGGAGGCCATACCTGCACAAAGACAGACAGGATTGAAAGAGTACTGAGAAAAGAGACAAAGATGATTCAGGGGATGAAGGGCAAACTGCATGAACAGAGGTGCAGGGAGTTGGGACTCTACACATCAGAGTCTAGTAGGGAGAGGGGAGACATGACAGAGACCTTAATGTCAAAGGGATAAACAGAGTGTTCAGAAATATAGGTTACTGCCTGTAACAGGAGTTCTAGGAGTGGTATATATTCATCCACACTTACTGGCAGGCTCCTTGCCGCTTAAATCTTGCGGAAGGTCTTCAAGCTGGCTCCTCCCACCCACCCAGGTGGTAAAACACTCTGCTCCACACCATGACGCCAGATCTAGCCAATGGAAGCCAGGTTAGATCGGGTCGGGAGGTCAGGTGGGTTGTGCAGATGAACATATACTACTCCTAGAACTCCTGTTACAGGTGAGTAACCTGTATTTCTAGGGACGTGGATATGTTCAATCCACACTAACTGGCAGACTCCTAGCAGTCCTCAGGAGGGAGGGAGGCAGGCGTGCACCCCCTGCTTAGGAAATAAGGACTGGAGAACCGATGTCCCAAAACCAGCATCCCAGCATGACTCAAGGTCAATGTGGTAGTGGGTAATAAAGGTGTGTGCGGACTTCCAGGTAGCAGCCCCGCAGATCTCCTGCGGAGGGACATCCCTGAAAGCAGCCACCAAAGCAGCAGTATGGCAGGTAGAATGAGCTCTTATCCCTTTGGGAGGCTCCATGCCTGCCTACCTAAATCAGAGATCTATGCAGGAGATTACCCACCTGCTTATTGTCCGCTTGTTGCATGCCTGCCAAGTGCGGCTTCAGCGAGGGTGACAAACAGCTGG
Source organism: Neoceratodus forsteri (assembly GCA_016271365.2). Classification (NCBI taxonomy): domain Eukaryota; kingdom Metazoa; phylum Chordata; order Ceratodontiformes; family Ceratodontidae; genus Neoceratodus; species Neoceratodus forsteri. Next base: position 274,436,264 of record CM028138.1, on the reverse strand, counting down.
CGAACTCTCCCGAACTTCAGCCGTCCGCCTCCTTATAAGAGAGTGCTCTTCTAGGGTCCACAGTATGGAGCCTATATTCGGCCTCTGAGGTGTGACTGGGGTAGAACACCGGCAGAGTCAACACCTGGTTAAGGTGAAACTCCGACACCACCTTCTTAAGGAATTTCGGGTGGGGGCGAAGGACAACCTTGTCCCTGTGGAAGACCAGATAAGGAGACTATGAAAAGCGCCTGGAGCTCTCCCATCCTTCTGACTGATGTTATAGCCACCAAGAAGGTGGTCTTCCACGACAGGTGGGAGATATCGCACCTGTGCATCAGTTCTAATGGCTTGCCCATGAGCTTAACCAATACCAGCAGTAGATCCCATGGAAGTGGAGGTTCTCGCAATAGAGGGGCTATGTGATCAAGGCCTTTGAAAATGTGCCCAACCACCTTCTCCTGCGCTGCCGGCCCGCAACCAGTAAGCAGAGATGGCTGCCAGGTGCACCTTCAGGTTCGTCCACCAAAGCCCTAGCTGAGAAAGGGACCACAGGTAGTCCAAAATGCTAGCCAATAGACAGGCAGAAAGGTCCAACCCCTTGTCCTGACACCAAATAGAGAACCTCTTCCATTTAAAGGAATAGCATTTTCTGGTAGACTCCTTACAGGACACCAACGACATTGAGGACCTCATCGGAAAGACCAAAGGCCTGGAACTCTCGCCACTCAGGAACCAGGCAGTCAGGTGCAAGGATTGAAGGTCCGGATGGAGAACCTTCCCCTTGTTGACAAAGGTCAGGTCCGGGTGGGCTGGAAGTTACCTCGGGAGCCTGGAGCTGAGGCTGAGGAGATCTGGGTACCAGAACTGGCGGGGCCAGTCTGGGGCTATCAATCATCTGCGCCTTGTCCCTCTTCGCCTTGAGAAGCACCTTGTGGATCAAGGGAAATGGAGGAAAGGCGTAGAAGAGGCCTGGGATCCATGGCCTCGAGAAGGCATCCCCTGCAGTGAGCCCTGCTGAGGGGGGCGGGCATGAAACCGCCTCAGCTTTGCATTCTCCCTGGAGGCGAACAGGTCCACCTGAGGGGTGCCCCAATGGGAGAACAGATCTTGTACTACCTCCAGCAGGAGAGGCCACTCGTGAGATGCAGCGCCTATCTGGCTGAGGGCATCAGCCAGACTGTTGGAGGCTCCTACCACATGGATGGCTAGAGATCCACCTCCAAGCTGATCATGAGAGACCAAGTGCTGAGAGCTCCTTGCAAAGAGGCAAGGAATGAGTCCTTCCCTGTCGGTTGAGGTAGTACATGGTCGTGGTGTTAGTCTGAACCTGAACCACTTGACCCGAGAAACAGAGCAAAGGCGGTGAGGGCTAGACACACTGCTCAAAGCTCTAACAGTTTGATGTGGCATTGAGACTCCTGAGGTGACCAGAAGCAGATGGGCCCTGGAGCTCCCTAGATGGGCACCCCAACCCAGAGAGGAGTCGGTCAAAGTGACTGTCTGCTCAGGGCGGACAAACTGGATACCTTCCTGCAAATGAGCTGGAACGAGCCACCGCTGTAGGCCATCCCACATCTCTGGGGTCACCGTCACTGGCTGGTCCAGAGGACCATAGTGCTGTGACCATTGGCGGGCCAGCCCCCACTGCAGGGGACACATATGCCAGCGGGCCCAGACCATGTTGGTGGAGGCTGCCATGAGGCCCAGATGGCGCAGGATGTCCCAGGCAGGGCACATTTGCCCAACCAGAAATGACTGGGCAAAGGAGGAAAGGACCTCTGCCCTGTCTGCCGGGAGCCGGGCTCTGGCTCGAAGAGAGTCAAGCTCTGCTCCGATGAACAATCACCTGCGATGGTACAAGTACCGACTTGGACTCAAGAGGAGGCCAATCTGAGAGCAGACCTGGAGGGCTAGATCCCTGGACCGTCCCACCTCCAACCTGGAGAGGGTGCAATCATCCAGGTTAGGGTACAGCCGGACCCCTCAGTGCCACAGAAATGCTGTCACCACTGCCATGCATTTGGTGAAGACCCTGGGAGCTGGAGAGAGGCCGAAGGGCATGGCCTGGAACTCGTAAGGAGATCCCTCTGCTCGGAAGCAGAGGAATCGCTGATGAGACTGACGGATTGGGACGTGAAAGAACGTGTCCTGAAGGTCCAGAGAACAAAACCACATGCCTAGTTCCAAGGATGGCATGATCTGAGCCAGAGCGACCATCCTGAATGTGCGCGGCCTTAGGAACTTCAAGTTGTGCAGGTCGAGAATGGGGTGTCAGCCCCCCGTCCATTTTGGGACCAGGAAGTAAATTGACAAACCCTGGGTCTGGAGGAGGGTCCGCCACTTCGCTGACTGAACTCCTTCTGGAGGAGCAGGGCAATGTCGGCAGAGGCTGCGGAACCCGTTGCCCCCCGTGGGAAGATGGCTCAATAGGGAGGGAACTGCTCGAATTCCAGAGGCAGACCCCTGCCTACCACTTCTAGCACCCAGCAGTCTGTGGCGATAGTGGACCAGGCAGGAAGTGGAGGAGCTGTCCCCTCACGGGGGGAACCTGGGGAGGAGTGACAAGGTTGGTGGTGACACCACTCAACCAGTCACTGGGCAGGCTTGGAGTAAGGGCCCGCTGAGGGACCTCCTGGACCCATGCCTCCAGGCTTCCTACTGGAGGAAGCAGCAGACTTGGCCTTAGGGGACCAAGTGTGTGCCTGCTGGCCCTGGTGCTTACGCTGCTGCTGGCAGCCTTTGTCCTTCTGGGCAGATGTGACAGAGTCCAAGGTGGCACTGGACTTGGATCCTCTGAAGATGGCCTTCCACCCCTGGCCCGAAAAAGTCTGCTCAGGAAGGGAACGTCTGCCAGCTTGTGCTGGGTGTCCACTGTGAAGGTGGAGATCCGCAGCCAAGCTCTGCCGTGCATGGCCACTGCAGCCGCTACTGATTGGGCACAAGAATCACCAATGTCCAACAAAGTTTGGAGCTGCTGTATTGCCACCGCTCTTCCCTGATCATGCACCTGCTTGACAGTCGTCTGAAGGTCAGCCAGGCAATAAGGAATCACCTCATCCAGGGAACTCATAAGGACGTGTGAGAAATGTGCCGTCAGAACGGCCATGCTAGCCTGACGAAGACCTAGGGAGGAAGCAGCGTAAACCTTCCGCCCCGCGTAATCCAGGTTTTTGGATTTCTTGTCGGGTGGTTTGTCCATGTCCTGAGCATTCCCGAAGCGCCGGAAAACGCTATTGGTCACTAACCCCTCCGCAGAGGGGTGCTCAGAGAATCCAGAGAGTGAGCTGGTGGGGATTGCACACTTTCGATTCATCCTGGCCGAAGGCGCAGGACAAGATGCTGGCCACTGCCACAACCCCAGTGCCGGGCCAACAATGGCTTTGGCCACTGGAAAGGTCTCTATGGGAATCCTCAGTCCAGTATCCGTGAGGATACTTTGCCCATTTTGAAACTGGTTCGAGCTGCATCCCAGTGGACTCGAGATAAGCTGAAGCAAACCTAAAAACGAGGATGGGCTCTCATCCACCGACTGGCCCCCTGCAGACTCCAGGTCAAGCAGCCTGAAGAACAGGGGGGAGGAGGAGTCATACTCAGAGGAATCTGCGAACAGCTGCCGAGCGCCTGAGCCACCCTCCACCTGCCGAGGTCGATCAGGAGTGAGGGTGACAGACAACCTGTGGGGCAAGCCCTGACCCGACCGAGAATCCTTGGTCGGGGCCCCAGTCTTCAGTTGGGGAGGCGGAGGTTCCACCACAGTGGGTGCAGCAGCCAGCTCTGGCCGAACAACTGGTGCCTGGGTTGGCTCCTCTACTACGAGGGGTTGTTTCGGCCGCTCCAGTGACAGCCACTTAATGGCCGGAGAAGGCGACTGAGTCCGCTTATTTCCAGACAATAAGAGCTGCTGCCACATTAAATCCTCGTAGCACCGACGCAACTTGTGCTGGAACCTATCCTCCGAAGAGAATGACAAGGATGAGCGGCGACGCTTCTTTCCATGGTGCAGAGACCGCTGATGTCAGCGGGACCAGCCGGACCTGGAAGAGGACCAAGACCTTCAGGAGGTTCCAAGGGTGGATCAGAGAGGGGATGGGGGAAACCCGCTCCACTCTAGGTGCAGAATGCACAGGCAAGTCCTCCGTTTCCACCGCGGGAACTGGTGAAGTAGGGTTGTCCGATTCTCCAGTCGACAAACTATCAGACGGGTCAAGAAAAATCTCGACCGCATCGATGGATGTCCCGGACGGCTGACCTGAGGGAGCACCGTGAAGCCAGCGGCCGCAGCCTCAACCGAAGTTGACAGTAGACGGTCTGGAGAAGGGGATCTCTCCCGCGAACGCTGATGGTGGGACTTACCCTTAGAGTCCTTCTTGGACCGACTAGAATGTCCTGATGGCCCTTCTCTTGGTGGAGAGGGACTTGCAAAGCTCCTAAACTAAGCCATGTAGGAGGAGCCCAGAGAGTGGGATAAATGCCGCGTCGAGGAGGAAGAAGCAGCGGTCTGGGCTGCCTCCTCGTCGAAAGCAATCAATTGCTCCAACTGCTCCACGGAGCCCACTGCTGCAGATACTGCCCACCGAGCCTCCTTAGACTTGACCAGCGGATACTGTTTTTCGGTCACCCAAGAAGAAGTCTGGCAGCGCGGTCCTCCAAGACCGAAGCTGAAAAGGACTTGCACAATTCGCAAGCCTGCGAGTCATGGCCAAGCCCCAGGCAGTAGATGCATGTGGAGTGCGGATCGGGCCGGGACATCATCTGCCCACACGGGCACCGACGGCAACCAGGAGTCGATTTGTCCATTGCAGCCGCGAGGAAGACTAGGACCAAGTCTTGTAAATTTTAAAATAAGTTTCGAAATTCCAAGAGTGTGGATCCAGGCTTACACACAGCGCTAAGGAGGGAACCTGAGCTTCAAGCAGTAAGGAAGATCTGGCGTCATGGGGCAGAGCCGAGGGTTGTACCACCCGGGTGGGTGGGAGGAGCCAGCCTGAAGACCTTCCGGCAAGGAACCTACCAGACAGTGTGGACTGAACATATACACATCCCTAAAACATTTATTTCACAGGAAGGAAGGCATTAAAATGAGAGGGCATGGGTTGAGACTGCAGGGAGGAAACAGGCAATGCGAGGGGACAATTCTTCACTGAGAGGGTGGTGGACGCATGGAACAAGTTTCCAGAGAAGACTTTGGGGTCCGAAACAGTTTCGGCTTTGAGAGAGCATGGAACAGACACATGGGGTGGATGGGGCTTGCAGAGGGTGGGAGGAGGGAGGAATAGTGGGAGGAAAAGGGCAGACTAGATGGGCCAAGAGGTCCTTTTCATGCATTCCATAATTCAGGTAACAGTATCAGTGCTGAGAGCCACTGACTGCAACCAATGAAGTCCAGTTATTGCACTTATAAATGTTACAACCGAGTAGAGGACTACAGAGCTGGTTCTGAAGACCAGGCAAACAAAAAAAAAAATTATACAGAAAGATATTAAATTTAAAAACTGCTGACAAGGCGAGGTGCTCAGAAGTCATAATATATCTGCAGGTGTGTCCTGGGGATATATATTTAACGTTATGGGAATGTTGCCAATGCATCCCTTCAGCTTTGAAGCTGGAATCCAGTAACCAACACACCCACACCAGTTTGCATCATAACTTACCTGCTCAACATTCCCCAAAAGTAGTTACTTAAAGGAAAGCTGTCCTAAATAGTAGAATAGGGTTGCAAACGCCTCGACAGTCAATTACTTGGTTTGTATTAATTGTAGCTAACCTTTCAAAGTTAAAGTATCAAAGAAGCCTTGGATGCACCATGTCAGGTACATTATCAAGATGGAGGTGCCCTGTATTTGAACCAGCCGGAAAGGCTCTAAAATGACAGCGAGAGTTTATTATCGGGATTAAAGAAGACAAAGATGCAGAGGTATGTCAATCTGAACTCTACATCCATTTCCTGAAATGGAGTCAGATTGTGGTTTTAAAATTATTATTGAAGTTAGTTCGAGTCTGGTCATGCACAGTAGCACTAGTGCGCGCATGACCCAACCTCGGAGCTACAACTCAATATTAATGATTTTAAGTACATTACACGTCTGCTTTCACCGAATTGATGAGGTTCAGTTGACATACCTCTACATGCCACAATGTTTCTTTTAATCCCATGTAGATATGTCTTGCTCGTCATTTTTACGAGCCTTTCCGGCACAGGACAGGATGCCAGGGGCACACTCCATCTTCCGGTGCAGCGGTACTTTTGACATGGTGCATCCAGGAGCAACATTAAAAAGCTTAACGAGAAAGATTAGCTGCAATTATTTTAAACCACGTAGGTAGTTTTAATCTGGCGTTTTTGCAGCCCTGGTGATTGCCCCCACTGTTTAGGACAGCTTTCCTTTAAGAACTTACCGCAACAGTAGATCTTAGAGAGGAGCTCTTGCAGCAGGCTATTATTAGGACTGCGCCATGGGCACTAGGACCCATTGGAAACCTTTAGCTAGCAGTACCCAGTGGGGGCCACGACATCAACCAATGGTATATAAGGGGCGGTCCCCAGACCCACCTCAGTTCACCCGCCAGAGACCCGTGTACAAGTCCTGGCAGGTGGACCAGGCAGAAAGAGGGCGGGAGGGCAGAGCCTTCTGCAAGAGCTCTGCTTGAAGATCTACTGTTACAGCAAGTTCTTACGCAACTGTACCATCTTACTTGGAGTGGGAGCTCTTGGCAGCAGGCTACTACTATTAGGACTGAATCTCAAGCAGTCCCTCGAAAAGGAGCAAAGGAAAACCAGGAGGCAGCTGAAAGCATCAGTGCTGATGGGGCACTTCAGGAAAAGAAGCCCTGAAGGACTGCTAGGCCGAACCCAGCCCTGCACCTTGAAGCAATGTCCAGACTGTAGTGCCTAATGAAAGTATGCACTGAACTCCAAGTAGCCATTGCACAGATGTCTCCAATGGAGACATTTGGCAAAGATGCAAAAGTAGTGTTCACTCCCCTGGAAGAATGACCTCTGAGAGCCCGGAAGGGTCATTTGTATTTGTTGTAACAGTAAACAATACAATTAACCAGCCATCTTGAAATAGTTTGACACCAGATTGCCTAAGCCCAGAGACTAAGTGACAAAAAGCTGCTCTGAGCTGCGGTGAGGAGCAGTACGCTTGAGATACCTCAACGCCCTGTGGATGTCCGGAGTATGCAGGAGAGCTTCCCCTCTATTCGAATGGTCCAGGTAGTACACTGGAAGATTGACATCCTGATTCAATGTCAACTCAAACTACTTTGGGAAGAAACTTAGCATTTGTTCTCAGGGAGACCCTGTCCCTGTGAAAAACTAAATAAGGTTCTTTATACATCAGTGCCTGAAGCTTGGAAACCCTCAGCAGAAGTGACTGCAATTAAAAGGACACTTTCCAAGAAAGAAAGCATAGCTCGTAATCTGCGGCAGGTTCAAAAGGGGGGAGGATAAGCTTCTCCAGCATAAAGAGGAGATCCCAGTGGGGTACTGGATCTCAGATGGGAGGCTTAATGTGTAAAATGCCCCTTAAAGGTATGGGACACATCCAGTTGGGCAAGTGTTTTTCCCTCCACCAGCACACAGTATGCTGAAATCGCTGACAAATGCACCTTAATGAAGGAATTGCACAAGTCTTGGTTTAAACAAGGAGAGAAGATACTGAAGAACCGAGTTCACTGGACAGGTAAGGGGTTCTAAGTGACAGGGTGAAGTCCAAAGGCAAAAAATGCTTCCACTTAATAGCATAAGTGGATTTAGTATAGGGCTTTCTCGCAGAGACAAGAATGTCCGCCACCTCCTGGAAGACCCCGTACCTGGTTTTGACTACATCTGCAGGAGCCAGACATGAAGATGTAGGGACTTGAGGTCTGGACGAACCAAAGTTCCCTGTTCCTGAGAAAACAGGCGTATGCTCAGAGGCAGCTGAATAGGAAGTTCCATTGCCAGCTGCTGATCTAGTGGGAACCAAATCAGCTAAGGCCAGAAAGGGGCAATGAGAATTATTCGAGCCCCCTCAGCCTGGAGCTTCAGAAGAACCCTCAATGAGCAGGAAAGGAGGGAAGGCATACAGAAACATCCCTGTCCAGAGGGATAACACGTCTGGCCTAAAAACACTAGGCGCAGAATCTCACGAGCAAAAACTGGGCAGTTTTGCGTTGAGTGGAGACGCAATCAGGTCCAGCTCTGGGTGGCCCACGTGTCAAAGAGCTGATCTGCTACTGACTAGAGCATCTTCCACTCATGCACCTTGGACAGAGACCAGCTTAAGCTGTGGGCCAAAACATTTTGGATGCCTGGAACATGGACCGCGAGAGTTAGACGATGTTCCAGGGCCCAGTACCAAACTGTCATCACCTCCCTGCACAGGGGACAAGAGTGTGTTCCCCCTGCTTGTTGACAGACCACCGCCGTGTTGTCCATCTGAATAAGACAGCCCGGTGTTGGGTCTGCTTGAAGCGCCCACAAGGCATTCAGGACCGCTCGCATCTCTAGGACATTGACATGGAGATGTCGCTCGTCTGGAGACCATGTCCCTGGTCTGACCATCTCCCAGATGAGTGCCCCCAATGAGACTGGAGGCCTCCGTAGTTCAGGTCCAGCTTAGGGGCTCCTGCTGAAAGGGGACCCCTCATTCCAGGTTGGAGGGATCCAGCCACCAAGACAGTGTCCTTCTGACCAGGTCAGAGATCCTGAACAGCTGGTCCAGACCATCTAACCTCATCCACTGCACCCTGAGCATCCACTGTGGGACTCGTGTAGAGGCAAGCCAAGGGAACGTAGGAATGGCTGCTTGCCACATGCCCCAGAAGACTGAGTAAAGTCCTGGTCTCGACTTGTGGGGTCACAGATACCGCTCGGGCCACTGCCTGTATACGATCCCCCCTGACCTGCAGGAGGAAGGCCATGCCCTGAACTGTGTCTAGAATGACTCCTATGAAAAGAAGTCACTGACTGGGCTCCGGGGATGACTGAACTTCAGGGTGATCCAACTCTCAAAGTAAAAGGGGTCTTCGAGAGTATGCAAAACAGCACTCGAGGGTGCTGCTAGGAGCCAGTCATCTAGATAAGGGAAGACATAACGGCCCTTGCTTCTGAGAGCCACAGCCACCATTGCTAGGCACTTGGTGAAGACTCAAGGAGGAGGAGGAGAGGCCGAATAGTAAGACCTGGAACTGATAACACTTCCCCTGGAAGCAGAACCTCAAAAACTTCCAGTGTGGAGGAAAGACCCTGATGTGCATTTAAGCATCCTGCATGTCCAGGGAGGACAGCCAGTCCCCTTGGTGCAAGAGGGGAAAGAGGCCTGGAAGCATGACCATCCTGAACCTTTTGTTTTCTATAAAGCAATTTAGGAAGCAGAGGTTCAGGATGGGACAAAGATCCTCAGTCTTCACTGGGACCAATAAGTGGGGGAAATAGAAACCTCTCCCTTGTTGTCCTAGGGGGAATGACTCCATTTCCCGTTTCTGTAAGAGGGTCTGCATCTCTCCTTCTACCAAAGGGCTGTGTGAAGGAGGGTAATAGGAGGACCCTGGTGGATTCTCTGGAGGAATCTGAGTGAACTCCAAAGTATGCCCTCTCCTTATTAGACCCAGAACCAAGGGGTCTGATGTAATTTTTTTCCAACCTTCCTGACAGAGGGAGAAGCGACCCCCTACTGCCTCCCCCCTGGCCTCCGCTGGAGGGGAGGGGGGGTCAGCAGGGAGTCATTGGGAAGCTTCAAGAGCCAACAGAGGGCTGAGAGGACATTGGGCCTCTAGAGGGGGCAACCCCAGCAGCCTGGGTTGTGGTTTTCCTCTTGAAGCCACCTCTGCAGAAACTGGCCATGGTTGTTCAGCCCCAAGGACTTACAATAGGATCTTAGGTTCGATAGGAAATGACTTTTGGTCCACCTTGTACAACTTCCAGATGGACCAAATGGATTTCCTGGACTCCTGGAAATGAGAAATCAGGTTCTCTGTCTATTCCCAAAACAGGATGGGACCGTGGAATGGGATATCCTTGATTGTGGACTGCAGATCTTGGGAGAATCCTGAGACTCTTAGCCAGGCTTGGCGTCTAAGGCAAACACTGGATGCCACTGCCTGGAAGCCATATCCACAGTATCGTAAGAGGCCCTCAAAACTTCAGAATTTCCAGAAACTGTTTTCTGCACAGAGTCTGGCAAGGCCTGAGCTACTTCCAAGCCCTTCTCCCATAATGCGTTCTGGTACTGAACCATACGAGTTAGGAAGTTAAGAGACCAAATGGAACAGGTGGAGGCAGAGTAGACCTTTTTGCCCACCTGATCCAAGTACCTGGACTCTGCATCAGAAGGCTGGGAACTAAGGTGTATTGGACTCTCGAGTGGCCGTAATCACCATGGAGTCTAGCCGAGAGTTTTCCGCAAAGAACGGCTCCTCTCTCGGTGCTCTATAGAGCCTATCAGACTTCTTAGAAACTGCCAGGGTGGTGGAGGAATGCTTCCAACTAAGCCTGGTCAGGTCCTGGAAGGTATCCATGAGACGAGGAACCACTAGAGGCTTTGGTTCCTTCTGCCTCAGGTACTTAGCCAACCTCCAGTGTTCTGGATCCAAGTCCTCGGTCTCCCATCCATTGGAGGCTTGGATATTACTCATGACGTTCATAAAAGTGGGATCACCAGGAGGTGATCTGGGGGGTGTCCTTTTCTTCGGGTGACTCTGGAGAGGGAAAGGTCGGACCCAGCAGAGCTGTGGTAAGACCAGAGTCCCTCGGAATAGTAAGAGGCAGATCCGGACCAGGAACAGCTTCTTTGTTTGCAGCACCATCTACTGGTGAACAAATGTCTGCTAGGGGACTGGTGACGGCCAACTGCCTGATGCTGGCTGGTCGAGTGCCTGTGAGAGCTACTGGACAGATATCGGCTGAAAGACCGCCTCCCACTCGAGAAACAGCGGTGGCTGATAAACGACAGTGATGCTGGTGCTCCTTGGACCTAGGACCGGCTATGGTCAACCATCAGGGGGTGTGAGCCAGGAGCCTGCACCCAATCCAAAGGAAAGTGTTTAGCTGCAAGGGTGGAAGGCCTTCACGCCCTGCTCTGGTCCCCTGACTTCGCCAGGGCTGGACTAGGGTCCGGCTGTGGCAGCAAGACATCCTGCCTGACCTTACTCCACCAGAACTGAAGCAACTCAGTTTCTCCTTACTGAACTGTGACACTGTCGAACCTGCCAGCAAGTGGGACTGGTCTGGCTGATAAAAGGGCTGGGTGAAGAAGGCAGATCAGGAGATCCTGTGGCGAAGAGCCAACCGGTCCTTGGGGGTGGAGGCTCTTTGAACCAGTCATCCTCCAGCGTTTCCTTCCCTGGCAAACACCCCAGGTCTTGTCCCGCGGCCGGTTTTAGGCAGCCCGACTTGACCAACGTCCGGTCAGACGCTGCCGGGAGCAACATGGAGGCGCAGGAAACAGGCCGTTTTGCAGTCTATTCTTGCTCCTTAGAGGAAGGGCCCTTACCCAGAGCCCCAGGTATGAAGGTTAATGAGGCTCTTTGGTGGGGCCGAGGCATGCACTGAATAAGAAGCCAAAGACCCAACTCCCGAGGTGGAGGAGGTACGCAAGGGCGTGACCTTCACTTTTGAGGTGAGGGGTGTCGGCAGCGAGGCCAAGCACCAACTACTTTTACCCGACACCGGTGCCTGGGCGTGGATGGTAGTCTCCCGTTCCTGGGAAGGCTTCAAACGGTGGGAACAGTCAGCTGCCCGAGCCAGACAGAGAGGCTTTCTTGTGGAGACAACGCGAACAAGAGCGCCGGTGGGATCGGCTCCGGTTCTGGTTCTTTTCATGGGACTTATGGCGGTCCGGCTTGTCTGTTTAAAAAAAGACTTCTCCCCTGGAGAGCTCTGTATCATGACGACCTGCTTCTCAAGTAGATGGCCTTAAGTGCTTTCAGGCGGCAGATCCTAGTCTTGCTAATAAAGCTGCAGACCTTGCAGCCCCGGGTGTCGTGGTCTGGTCTGAGGCAGAGCACGCAGGCCTCGTGGGAATCCTTGGCTGGGATCTGGTGGCCACAGGAGCACTTAGTCTTCTTCAGTCCCAAAGACACCAACAACGGTTAAAACATAGAATGAGAAAGGTGACAAGAAAACTGGCTTAGAAGAAATGGGGTAAAAACTTCACTGACTGCTAGAAATGGCATTCTAAGGGCAACCAAAGAGCCAGTGTAAGCAGGTCTGCAGCAAGAAAATAACTGGGGTGGGCTGGGGACTGCCCCCTTATATACTACTGGCTGATGGGGCAGAGCCTACGTCAGGGCAGCCCCACTGGGTACTGCTAGCTCAAGGTTTCCGATTGGTCCTAGGGCCTGTGGCATAGTCCTAACAGTTTTAGCCTGCTGCAAGAGCTCCCACTCTAAGATCTTCCATTCTTCATTGCAGAGGGTACTACAACAGAAGCTTTACCCCTCACAGAACCGGCAGCTGAAGTCATAATGCCATGCTTGGGACAGTAATTTCCACAGCAACAGAGTGATGTCGCAAGTAAAGGGATTACACAGAACACTGTGCAGTTATAAGGAAATAATGCATGCCATGTGTAGTTGGGCACAAGGTGCAAACAAATTCCACAACCACCCAAGAAATGCATCAATTCCTTATGACCACCCACTCTGGAGTGTGTTATCCCACTTATAAAATGGGCTTTTATTTATTATAAATATGTAGTCAGGATGGGCAGCTGTCAGAAAATCAGTCATGCGTCAGTCAACAGGGGATTTTGACTTCAGTTCCTGCATAAACCCTGGCAGTATAGCAATGCAAGTGATGAAGATCCTGCCACCTAAATGTCTGCAGAAACAGAATGCAGCAGAAGAAAAGGACCACTGCCCATCTAGTCTGCCCAGCTGTTCCCCATCTTTTCTGTCTCCGCAGACCCTATATGGTCTTGGCCCTCTGACCTCCCAACACCCTAATATACCCCTATGTCTATCTTTTGCACGCTTGAAGTCCCCCCTATTTTGGCTTCCACCACTTCTGCTGGCAATCTATTCCAGGCATCTAACCTTTCAGTGAAGGAAGATTCTCTCACTCGAAATTCTCCTAACCTCACTGCATGCCCCCTAGTCCTGGTGCTTCTTCTCATATGAAGGAGACTCCCCACCTGTACCTTACTTACTCTGATGTACTTGTAGGTCCCCCAACCCCCCTTTTAAGGTACACATTTTGAGATCCCTCAATCTCTTTCTGTAGGGCTTCTCATGCAAACCATTTACCATTTTAGTTGTCCTCATCTGTCTCTACTCTGTCCTTTCTGAAGTGTGGTCTCCAAAACTGTACACAGTACTGCGGGGGCACCAGTGAGCGATCGTGGCAAAACCACGTCCCTCCTCCTGCTGGAGATACCCCTTTGTATGCAATCCAGCATGTCACTAACATTACCCACTGCCTTGCCACCTTGAGATTCTCAGATACAACACCTAAGTCCCTTTCTTATTTAGGGTCTGTTAGTATACACACACACACACACACACACACACACACACACACACACACACACACAGATGTACAGTACCTAGTAAAAGTAAAAAGGTAAATACATTTCAAGCAAACTCTGTTCCTTAATAGTGAACAGAGATGGCTAGAAACTCAACTGTTTTTGTGATTCAGCTGCACTGATTAGGTATTTTTTTCTGCAGATGATCAGTCATACTTAGACTCTTCATGCACAACTTCCCAGGACCATAGGCTGTACCTTGGAAGGATCGGTGGGCGAAACACCTTCTACAGGGAATGGGCTGCCAGGCACTGGGACCCCGTCGTAGGTCACCTCTACCTGGTAGGGTCCCTCTTCACGTGGGATGAACTTCACAATGCTGTTATCTGTATTCAGGCCCGGCTCCACTTTACATGGCACAGACTTGCTTAAGGGGCCTGTGATCTTGGCGGCCACTTTGCCCTGTCCACCAGCTCCTTTTGACTTGACTGTGAACTCTTGGTCCTTCCCAACTTCCACCTCTGTAAGAAACAAAACAAAAAAACAAAAAAACAAAAAAAAAAAAAACAGAACATGCTCAGTGAAATTTTAAATAAATCTCCATCTGTCCCCACCTCGATGAGGATCCCAGATTGCGAAGTTCAAGCCCAAGCCCAAAGAGTCTCCCAGGTAGCCACACTTGCCATGTAAATTGACCTGCCTGGTATTTGGCACTGCACAGCACCTTTTATACCCACTATCCAAAAGCACACTGTACAGTTCTGGTAGTGCAGGAACTATACAAACAGAATTAAGGGCCTTTCATTTATATACTGGATATATAATACTTCCTCCAGAACTTCTCCCTCCTACTTATGCCCCCATTCTCCCCACCTTTCAGGTGTTCAGGATAGCATGCCCCAGTTTTCTCCTCAAACTTCATTACTTGCTTGACTGGGCGTTTTAACTGTCCTGTTAAAATTTTTAACTCTCCTATCTGTATGCAATTAATGCTCCTGGGCTACAAAGCTGCCTTGTTTACTGTATATTGTTTTGACAAACCGTACCTGCAGTCTATCTTCATCTCTGCGTGGCCTGTCTGGACTTTGGCAAGGCCTCCAACACTGTGCCACACAAGAGACTGATAGAGAAATCAAGCAGCCTGGTGTGGGGGGATCCAAAGTGGTGAATTGGATAACAAACTGATTAATGGATAGGCAACAGAGGGCGGTAGTTAACAGCACTTTAATGAGGGGAGAGAGTGACCAGTGAGGTGTCGCAGGGCTCAGTACTGGGACCTGCCCCCTTCAATGTCTTCGTAAGAGACACTGAAGAACCAGAAGGAAAGGTATGCCGTTTTGCAGATTCCACCTTATGACTGGTATTGTGGTAGAGAATGTGTAGGGACATTGGGAAACTCTAGGAGTGGTCCAGAGAATGGCAGTTGGAGTCGAATGCCAAAAAAGCACACATGCACCTCAGGCACAGGTACCTAGGAGCAGAGTATAGGATGGGGGTAATGACTCACTATGCAGGAAAGTGACCATCAGGTTATTAAAGCCGATGATGTGGCATGCATAGGGAAAGGCATCTTCAACAGTAGGAGGGAGGTGCTGTTGCAGATTTCCCATGGGGGCATAGACAACTTTGTCCTTGTAGAAAACCAGGAATGGCGATTCCACAGATAGCACCTGGAGCTCACTTAGACATCTAGCTTAAATGATGGCACCCCAAGATGACATTTTCAGGGGAAATGGATGGCTCTGTGGAATGGTTGCAGGTTAAGGAGCCTTTCACCTCTAGGTCATGGCACAAATCCAGCACAAGTCTGTAGTGGTCAAATACCATTGAACGGCGGGTGATAATGGCTTATGTGGAATGAGTTGTGGTGGTCTCAGCCCAATTCCTAGTGGGCAGGTGTCCACATCACAAAACCACAAACACAAATGACACTAATTTCGGCACCCTTGCTGGCAGTCTCACATGCAAGGCCAAGGATGGAATGCGCATGGAGTCTGAACTACATTCTCACCTATGCAGTGGTCCCTTCAAGGCAGGACTAAGGCACACTGGTGTGGCAATGTGGGGAAGTTTGCACTGTGACTGCCCGTGCTGTACCAGTCATGTGGATAAATATAGGACTTACAGTCCCAGTGCTGTCAATCCAACACCTTTCACGAGCACCATATTCACACATGGGGGAGAAAAAAATAAATGCTGTTTTCCTCAAATGTGAGCTTACACTTTCATAGCCTCCAACTGCCCATTAGCCATGACAGCACTGGCAGTAATTCCCATAGCAAAGGTGGTTCACACTAGAGGAGAAGGTGGTCCAGCCCTTTACGAAAGCAGCTGACCACTTTTTCCTAAGCCACTATCCTAAGATGGCGAGTGTGAGGGCACGTGAGAGAAAGAGGGGTAGAGGTGGTGGCCAGGTGCACCTTAAGGGATGTGACTTGCAACACTTGAGACGGACCATAAGTAGTGAGAATGGGCAACATGGAGCAGGAGAAGGGCAAACAATTCTTGCTCCTCACACCAGCATGAGAACCTCTCCCACTTGCAAATGCACGTCTTGTGAACTGACTCCTTCAGAGATGCCTTCAACACCCAAACATCCTCAGAAACTGCAAGAGCTGAGAAAGTGTATTCATCGTAACAGCAGATCAGAGTCTCCTTCATTGAGCCACAGCTTTAAAACTAAGCCATCAGTGTCAGGAGCTCTCAAACATTTTCTAGCTGGGGCCACCCACATCAGTGGACACCAGTCCTACCTATGGATGCCAAGGGAGAGAGAGAGAGAGAGAGAGAGAGAGAGAGAGACAGAGACAGAGACAGAGAGAGAGAGAGACACCTGATCATTCATGTTAAAAAAAAAAAAAAAAAAACCGACAAATCATCCTTACTTTCACCAAGTCCTGAAATCTTGATCTTGCTGAGGTCCAGGGACTGCGAGACTCCTACGTTGAACGGGCTCTTTGGTATGTGATCCCCTCCATACGTCACGCCAACACTCAGCGGGCACTGAAATTTGGCAGAGAATATAAATTTTAGGTTTCTCCTATCTGTCCTCTCCAGCCAACCTCCCGGCCCAACATCAATCCTGCATGATTGGTGTTGCAGTCAGGCACTGTGCGTAGGACTGGAGAATACCAGGGAAGTCATCCAACAACTGGTGCTTTCATTACCCCAACCCCCACCTTCCTCAGATAGGTCCACCTACATCATGCCATCCTTGTCCTGGGAGGGATGAGGGAGTGTGTACATGCATGTGTGTGTGTTGGTGGGTGGGTGGGGAGGTGTTGGTGAGGGTGTGTGGTGGGGGTGTTGGGGTGGTGGGTGGGGCTGTGCGTGTTTGTGTGGGGGCACACATGCATGTACTTCACCCACAATACTGGACCACTTACCCAAGGAGTCATAGAAGTGGGTGGCAAGCCTCTCTGCAACCAAGTCCATGAACACTGCTTCTGCAGCATTCCTGAAACAACTGCCCAGGGTACAAACCTCGATCTCCCATATGACAAAGCAACACTACCCTAGAGCCCTGGACCAGGAGACAGCTTAGCACACTGCAGTCATTCTGCACACCTAAACACCCCATATTCAAATACAGAACCATGCCTACCTGTTGCACAGGTGTGTACTTCACAGTGTAAGAGTTGTCAAGGCCGTCGATGAGGTCGAAGTCCCGCACAGCCTCCACACCTTTGGGTGCACCAGTAAACTGCACATCCAGCTTGGCCTTCCCAGCTGCCTTGGTGTTCACTGTGAAGTGGGTGGGTTTGCCCAGCTCAACACCTAGACACAAGAATGAATGAATGCTTTAATGTACTTTTGTGGGGTGGGTAAATACAGCCTCTTTCATGCAGACTTTTATACCAATTTTATTTGTCTTTTTATAGGGCATACATCACAAGCAATCATATATAGTATATGGAGATCAACATTAGCAAGTTAGAACATCTGACAAATAAGACTGGTATTGTCTAGAACAGTACTGTCATAACATGAACTGATAAACTGCAAATACAGAACCACCAAGAACAGGTGTCAAATTATTTTGTTGTGTTATGTCATCTGTTAATAGAATGCAGCCATCTCCAAGATTTACAGTACAAAGGTGTCATCCACCTCCCAAAAGACCCATTTCTGCCAGACAGTAGGAAAAAACAGAGTCCTAAGGGTGAAAGCAAATCTCTCCATTTTGTCTACCCCATTCACTATGGGCCCATTCCACAATGGCATCAGTCTTCAAAAAACTCCTAATTTCCATGCTTGAGCACAGTTAACTGAGCTTCCAGATTGCGCTCTAACACCGTGCTTGCCTGCGGGAGTTCCCAGGCATGATTGCAACAGTACTGCAAAGGACTGCAGGTATCTCAAAAGCATGCCAGGATTCTCACCACTTGGTGCAGTAACACATTCAGATGAAGGACTGCATTTGACAGGAAGCGCAGAGTTCCAGAATGCTAGTTAAGTTTTTCAATTTACAGCCACAAAGAAATTGCAGAGTGAACACCGTTGCCTTAAACATTGTTACAGCAGATTGCATCAATACTGTTAACATGGTCAGAGGGAACCAGGTTGGGTTAAACGTATGCTAAAGCCTTGCTCCAAGAAGGGTTTTAATATTGTTTTGCAACATGGACTGCAGCACAGTTTAACTGTGCTACAATGTGGACAGAAATTTTTTAAACCATTTTAACAGCATTAAAGTGGTTTAAAAGTCCCACGGTGGACAGGGCCATAGTCAGGCATTGGAACGGGGGTGTAACCAAACTCCTATAATAGCCTTGAAGGCAGCCAAGTCCAAGAGCAGCAACAAAGTTTGTTCCCTCCTTATCACTAAATGGGGGATATGTTATGAGCACCAAGGAATCTAAGACCCAATAGCTCTGGGAATGTCTCTTGTAACTGGCCCTCAGTGTCGGTCCAAAAAGGTGCGACTACTGGACATGTCAAACAAACACGAGTATGATCTGCTCTAGTCCCCCCACATCTCCACCAGCCCTCTTCCAAGCCTCCCTTGTATTTAGCTTTTACAACTGGTTTTCAGAAGTACTGACTGCAGCACTTGCAAGCAAACTCCCTCCATACTATGGAGGAGTAGGATTTAAAACTGACTAAATGGCAGATTTCACCCAGGGATCATAACAGATAGCTGGAATAAGAATTTGGGTGCAGTTGTCTAAAACAGATTGGGAGGTATGGTGGCTTAATTCTTGAAGACCCTAAATGTACAATCGAGTAGCTGCAATGGTCTCCCCTTATAGCTCCTATGAGGAGATTAGCTACCAATGTTAAAAGCCTTAGGCAATTGAGAAAATTCAGGCCCCATTTCAGCAAGTGAGCAAACCTGTAAGTAATGGAAATGTTCCCGATTGGCCAGGCTATATTTCGTTTGCATGGCCCTAAAGAGCAATGCACCCACAACATCCAGAAATTATATGGAAGCGAGACTATTAACTCCAGTGAGTAAAGGTGCAATCAGTGTTTCTGGGGGGGCAATATCCATTCATACACCAACACCCGACTAAAAGACCAGGATGTGGTATATTTTAGGTAGGGAACCAATTCTATTCAGGCAGTGGAGTGTTGCCACAATGTATCTACAGGTAGATAATCTGGCAACACTGCCACCAGACAGACAGACATGCAGAATGGACAAGCTGGTCCTCAATCTCAAAAACACTCAGGCCATGCTCTTTGGGTTCTTGGCCAAGATAAAGGCCTCCCCTTCCCCCTTGTGCATCACTGGTCTTGATGGTGTCCTCATCACAGACTCCATTAAAAACCTTGGGGTTACACTTGACTCAGTTTGACTTTGGACTCCACATCCTTAGTGTCTGCAAAGCAGTTACCTGCAAACTGGGTCTGGCCTATCGTACCCAGAGCAATCTTACTCCCGAAGTATTTCTCCCCTCTCTCAGCTATGGGCTTCTCCTGTTCGCTCGTACCTCCAAAGCCCACCTCGCCAGGTGGTCCGTCGCCTACAATGACATTTGCTGTTTTGCGCTTGCTGCCCCTCGACTAACCCACCACTGTGACCTGTACAGAAAGCTTAACTGGCTCTCCCCGTCCAATTACTTAAATTTTATCCTGGGCTGCTTCACAGGCAAGGTCCTTGGTACCGGCACCCCACCAGGTCTGGCGGAGCTCCTGGTACCAGAGGCCTCCACCCTGTACTCCCTCAGCCCTGCTGTTCTAAGGATTCCTGCCACTCGCACTCTAATGGGGAACAGATTTTGCCTTGTGTGCCCCAGACTATGGAACTCCCTTCCTGCCCAGGTTCGCTCCTCCCCCTCCCAGGCTTACCTTCGAACCTCCTTGTGGAGACACTAAGCTCTCCTCAGCGTGCATTTGTCCCTAGCCTCCGTAATCTGTCTTGGTCCCCTGCACCGAGCATCCCTCCTATTGTCCTGCCTGCTTGCATGGCTTCTGTCCTGCACACATTTTATACACTATGTACTGGGTATTGCTCTGACGGTGCCGCCACTTTCTGGGGACTTATACTGTACATAATTTGAATATAATGGACTTGCACTGTACATGACCTGCATATAATGCGCTGCTTGCAGCCTTTGTGATAAGTTGTATTTGTTCTGACTATTTGTATGTACCTGCAGACTACGCTATGTTTGTTTGCCCTGACTCTGTATAACTGCCTTAAGTGTATCATATTGTACTTATGTTGCATTTCCTGTACTCCCCGGGTCGTACCTGAAAACAGGAAAATGTCTTGTCTAGTGTACTTACCTGGTTAACAAAAGCTAAACAAGTTATCCAACTGTGTAAATCATTATGATGCAATTCAATGCGCTTCCACGACACATCACAAGTATCAGATATCCAATTTATATAATGTTCAAATGGGTAGCAGAGGAACAGAATTTCAAATTCAGAAAGTTTACCCCCTCCCTGAGCTGGAGGGAGCTGAACTGCTGCTAATCTTCTATGCAAAGTTTTACCTCCCAAATAAAATGCAAAATAATTCCAGCTCCATTTTGGAGAGAGATTGCCCAGATACTGTGTTCTTTCAGGAACTCTCCTCTGTGGGAGAGCATGAAGAACTGAGGAAAATATGTGTATCCTTTGGTAAAGGTAGAGACATCCTCCTTGGGACCTGCATAGGCTCACTTCAAGACCTCTCACTCTGCGTCTGACCACCAACATTACAGGTTCCTTAGGAACTCCAGTACTTAGGCAGTTCGGACAGCCAAGGCCCACTGTTTCAACTCTAGCCTTCAGTTCAACCTAGAGATTCTCTCCAATTTCTGGAAAGTGATCCACTCCTTATTTGACCCACTGCCCCAGCCTGCCCCCCCCCCCCCGAGCAGACTGCTCACCAGTCTGATCACCTTGCAGTCACTTTCCTTTTTAACAAATTCTTCACTTGTGCACTACCCTATCAGTCCTCAAATGATACCTCTCCTCTTCTCATCTCATCTGAAGGCTTTTTCTTCCCTCCAGTCTCCTTACAAGAAGTTTTCCTTGCCCTCATGTCCCTTAACACTTCAAAATACAGCCCTGATGGCCTGGACCTTAAACTCCTTTATATATCTGCTCCTACCATCATTCACTCGTAGACTCACCTCCTGAACCTATTATTCCTCTACGTGGTCCTGCATGCCTGGATAATTGCCAAAAAACTCCCTGTTCACAAGACAGCGATCCCTCCTACCCAGGAAACTACAGACTAATCTCGGCTCCCTCCCTTGCTAAACTCAGAGTCAGTTTACTGCAGACTTGTCAGCTTTCAAGACTACAGACCAATCAGTCTGACATCGATCATATACACTCATGGAGATCATTCTCAAGGAGAGATTGGTAAGGTACATAGAGAATGGTCTCCAGGACAAGAGGCAGCACAGGTTGAGGGGGATGATCCTGTCAGATGAAACTACTTTTTCGACTGGGTCACCAGGGCAGTGGATGGGGGCAAAGTGGTAGATGTCATTTACCTGGACTTTAGCAAGGCCTTTGATTCAATACCACATAAGAGGTTAAATCAGCAAACTGAAGTATTTTGGGGATCAGGGAGAAAATGACATGGTGGGTAGACAGCTGGCAAGGTGACAGAACCCAGATGGTTGTGGTGGGGAGAGAAGAGTTATTCAGTACCAAAGAGGTCACTGGCAGGGTCCAACAGGGATCGGTGCTAGCCCGGTGTTCAAGGTCTTCATAAACACTGGGGAAGGCATGAAGGGCAAGATGTGCCTGTTTGCGGATGACAGACTGTGGGAGGGTGGATACAGCTGGAGATACAAGACTGACAGGAGACCTCAGGGATCTGGCAACTTTGCTTCAATGCCAAGAAATGCAAAGTGATGCACATTGGGGCCAGAAATCCTAGGACCCAGTATTACCGGGTGGGGCAGTACGCGGATAGAAGCAGAGGAAGAAAAACGTTACCAGTGACCTGAAAAACTCAATGCAAGGGAGCTGCAAAGGCAAACAGGATGTTGGGGCGTACAGCCAGGGGATTCAGCAGTAGGTGGAGTCATAATGCCCCTGTACAGGTCACTGGTGAGCGCATTTAGAATATGGGGTAAGGTACTGGAATCATGACATCAGCTTGGTAGAGAGGGTGCAAAGGAGAGCTACCAAGGTAATGGGAAGTCTTACAAAGAGGCTGGGAGCCCTAAGAATGTACTCTCTGGAAGAGGGGAGAGAAGGGGGACATGAAAGACCTTTAACTGAAGGGAACAAACCGTGGTAGAGAAGGTCTCTTCAAGCTTAGGGACAACAGATCCACGAGGGGGGTACAGTTTCGAATTTGGTGGTGGTGGGGTTTAGGAGGGCTTTCACTTGAGCCCATAGGGCTTGTGGACCACCTGCTGCCCGAGCCGCTCAGGCAGTCTCAAGACCACTGCCATTTCAAAGTACTCTAGGGGCTAGCCACGGCCCTGCCCGAAACAGGAAGACTGCGCTCCCCCTCAAGCAGCAAGCCGTGCAGACCGACTGAAAGCAGCTCAGAGCCATACCAGTGGCTCGCTGCAAGGAAAGTGAAAACCAGGACCTGAACCATGCTCCAGTTCAGAGGTGAAAACTGAGCCAAAGGTACGTTATCACTGCCCAAGTCCACCCCGAAGCTCCGGTCGAACCCACAGACACTTTGCACCAGCTCCCTGCCCACCCAAGTTGGTCACTGCCTTGTATAGCTACACTGTGCAAGATGACTAAGCCATAAGTGTGATTTCACATCAGTCCCTTATACCAACCAACAGGGGCACAGAGCCTAGATAAAGTGGCCCATAGTATAGACAGACTTTCTACCCATGTATTTCTCTGCAGGGATACAGCTCCTCATTCTCTTTTAAATGAGGCTGGATACCACTGTCCACACAGTCTGATCTACTACAACTAGCATTATGCTAAATGGTATACAGCTCCAACAATACTGATTGACAACTGGTTTGAACTATTCTCACAAAATTAACTACATCACCTGTAGTTAATCTATTCAGCACTATGCCTGCCAGAGCCTACCTAGTCCTACTACTGTGTCCTCTCTGGAATTGAAACTCTTGCAAGCTCCAATGCTGGTGTCTCCTCCACACCATCCCAAACAGGCTTCTATTTCTCAAACTTGCTTGTACAACACAAAAACAGCCAGACTGTACCCCTCTTCTAATCCACAGATGTTTCACCTACCTAGTAAGATTTAATCATAATAAATGGCACACTAGACCATTATGTATTTCCCTGCTGTCCTACAGAAAACTGGTACATCATCTTTCTGGTCTTACTACTGTCAGGGGATGTGGAACAAATCCCAGGCCCTCGTACCCACTACCACCATACTGATGTAGTTGGTTATTGCACAAAAGTTTTCTGCATTATGCATCATAGTATCAGGAGCCTTGTACACTACCTTGCAGACCGACGCGTTGGTCTCTATATAAACCTGACCTGCTTTGCCTATCAAACTTGGTTGAAACCCCCTGTCCAGACTCCCATTGCTCCCTTGCAACTTAACCTTTTGTGTAGGAACAGACCCTCTTCCAAAAAGCGTGGAGTTGCCATTTATTATAAGGTGCATATAAATCTCCACCATTAACACACCACCACTACCCACTGTGAGTCAACTTCATGCACTACTTACTATGGGAGCAAAACAGTTGCACATTAAATGTGCTTGCAACCCAACAGTGGTCAAACTGGCCTTGTAGAGCTACTTAAACATAGCAGTATACTGAGCAAAATGAGGTTCTCATTCTTGGTGACCTTAACCTAAACTGGTTGGGTAACAATTGCCTCTCTGGTCCTCAACTGGTAACAGCCTACCAGAACCACTCCGCAAACGAATGCTGACACACTCAACTGGATATTGACAAACCAGTATCAGCACATTCCAGTTGCTGGCATACTTTCTGATGCCATTACAGACCACTCCCCAATATTTGTGTTTGGAATCCAGTGTCTGCCCCTTCCCCTCCACCACATTATACGACTTTTAGAAACTACACTAACTTTCTCCCTGAAAACTTTCTGTAGGACGTCTCACACATTGACTGGACTTCTATCTACAAAGCCTGCAATGCACAGTCTGCCCTTCATAGTTTTCTTCAAGAATTCACTGCACTTCAGGAAAAACATACCCAAATGTCACGGCGTATAAAGGGAAAACAAACTAGATGGCTGAAAAAGGACCTTCTTGCCAAGATAAAAGTTGAAAAGCAGGAGATGCCTTAAATCATCTGGTCTCCTGGTTGATTAATCTCTACAGGACCCAGAGAAATCTGTATAAAAAAAATACCTCAGATTAACTAAAAGCACCTATTGCAAAGGCCTGCTAGTAAATGCGGCAGGTGACCCAAAGAAGTTCTGGGCACACATCAAAACCTTCCTTCGGTCCACTCGCTCTCCTACTCCCAATATGGTCCTTAATGGTTGCCATTGCAGTGATCCTCCGACCATTGCTAACTTTAACCAACAGTGCTCGGTCCTCACCAAATTTACATCCTCTGCAACAGACTTATCCACACCCCTCCCCAGGCACCAAGAAGATCAATCCCCCCTTCCATTTTAAGGCTATAACCAGATTGGAGGTGCTAAATCTCAAACTATTTCGGACAGCACCAGTGAGGGCTCAGATGCTTTAGAACCAAGGCTCCTCAAATTAGTTGCATCACACATGGCCTCCCCCTCTGTCATAGTCATGTTCCAGATATCCGGAAAATTGCCATGGTCTCCCCAGTATTTAAAAAGGAGACCCTAAAGATCAAGCAAATTACAGACCCACTGCTCTCTCGTCGCTCCCAAGCAAAATCCTAGAGAAACTAGTTGCTGTTCAAACCATTGATTTCCTGCTTAAAAAAAAAACACCCTCCTTACTGTCGAGGCACAGGTCAGGAAGCATAGTGAAAACCCAGGAGCAGTTGTAAAATTCACCAAAACTATTCATAGAAGTAACAAAAAATATAAACTTGTTCATAAGAACTATGTACAGAGGCAAAATTAACAGGTTACTCACCTGTAACAGTAGTTCTAGGAGTGGTATATGTTCATCCACACTTAAAAGGGGAAAGGAACTTGCCACTAAGAATTGCTGGAAGTCTTCAAGCTAGCTCCTCCCACCCACCCGGGTGGTACAACCCTCCGCTCTGCCCCATAACACCAGATCTTAGCCCGCTGGAAGCCAGGTTTGTGCGTCTGCGGTCTGGTGGGTCTGTGTGGATGAACATACCACTCCCAGAACTACTGTTACAGTTCAGTAACCCGTTTTTCTAGGATCATGGATACGTTTATTCACACTTCTTGGCAGACTCCTAGCAGTTCTCCAGGAGGAGGAGGGAGACAAGGCGCACACCCCCACTGATACTCACTTGGGAAATAGAGATTGGAGAACCGAGACCCCAAAACCAGCACACCGGTGTGACTCAAGGTCGATGTGATAGTGGGTAATGAAGGCATTTGCGGACTTCCAGGTAGCAGTCCGGCAGATTTCCTGGATAGGGATGTCCCTGGAAGCAGCCACCGATGCAGCGGTATGGCGGGTAGAATGAGCTCCTATCCCTCTGGGAGGCTCCATGCCCGCCAACTCATAGCACAGACTTATGCAAGATGTAATCCACCTTGCAAGAGTCCATTTTACTGCAGGTCTGCCAGAAGCGGCTTCAGCGTGGGTGACTAACAGCTGGTGAACCTCTCCCCGAATTTCTGCTGTTCTCTCCTTACAGGAGAGAGCTCATCTTGGATCCAAAGTATGGAGCCTGTACTCTGCCACCAAGGTGTAATTAGGGTAGTATACTGGCAGGGTTAACACCTGGTTAAGGTGACAGACACCACCTTTGGAAGGAATTTTAGGTGGGGGTGTAGGACAACCTTGTCCCTGTGGAAGACCAGATAAGGGGAGTCCACCATAAGTGCCTGGAGCTTCCCTGTCCTGGCTCACATGATAGCCACTAGGAAGGCAGACTTCCATGACAAGTGTGACAACGCACACTTGTGCATTGGTTCGAATGGCTTGCCCGTGAGCTTTGCCAGTACCAGCAGTACATCCCACAGAGGTGAAGGTTCATGCATCAGAGGAGATATGTGATCCAGGCCTTTGACAAAGCACCCAACCGTATCCTGCACCAACATCGGCTGACTGGCCCGCACCCGGTAAGCAGAGATGGCTGCCAGGTGCACCCTAAAGGGCGATGACCGAAGACCCCCTTTGGACAGAGACCAAAGGTAGTAGAGAATGTTAGCCACTGGACAGGACACAGGGTCCAGGCCCTTGCCCTGACACCAAATCAAAAATCTTTTCCATTTGAAGGCATAACATATCCTGGTTGATTACTTCCTGGATGCCTCCACCTTGGTGAGGACATCCTCAGAAAGACAAAGCCTGGAACTCTAGCCGCTCAGGGACCAGGCTGTGAGGTGCAGGAGTTGAAGGTCCAGATGGTATACCTTCTGCTGATTGACAGAAATCATGTCCAGGCGTGCTGGAAGCCGCTCCGGGGGCCTGCAGCTGAGGTAATGCTGCCTCAATTTCAGGAGGAGATCTGTATACCAGAACTGGCACAGCCAGTCTAGGGCTACCAGAATCACCTTCACCTTGTTCCTCCTCACCCTGAGGAGCACCTTGTGGATCAGGAGAAATGAAGGGAAGGTGTAGGAGGCCTGGGGTCCACAGCCTTCAGAAGGCATCACCCTGCAACGAGCCCTGCTGGGGGGGGGGGGGAGCATGAAACAGCCTCAGCTTGGTGTTTTCCCTGAAGGCAAACCAGTTCACCATCGGTTTGCCCCAGTGGGACAACAGGCTGTAAGCTACCTCTGGATGGAGAGACAACTTGTGGGATGTCTCCCCAAATTGGCTGAGAGCATCTGCCAGATGGTTTGAGGTTCCTGCCACATGGATGGCTAGGAGAGCCGATCTCCAAAGTATGTATGAGGGTCCAGATGCGGAGTGCCTCTCTGCAAAGCAGACAGGAGTGCATGCCGCTCTGCTTATTGAGGTAGTACATGGTCTTGGTATTATCCATCTTGACTTGAACCACTCTACCCGGAGCTGAGGAGCAAAAGCTGACAGTGCCAGTCTAACTGCTCTGAGCTCCAACAGGTTGATGTAGTATCAGGACTCCTCAGCAGTCCAGAACCAATGGGCCCTTCTGTCCCATGTGGGCTCCCCAGCACATGAGGCATCGGTCGCGAGAACGGCAGTCAGCTCGGGGCAGACAAACAGGATCCCTTCCTGCAACTGGTCTGGTTCACCACTGGAGAGCGTCCCACATCTTCTGGTTTACAGTCATCAGCTGGTCGAAATGACCTAGGCGCAGAGTCCACTGGCCGGCCAGCTCCCACTGGAGGGGGCGCATGTGCAACCAGGCCCAAAGGACCACTGAGGTGCATGCCGCCATGTAACAGAGAAGGCACAGAAAGTCCTGGGCAGGGTGCAATTGCCCATCCAGAAATTACTATGCAAAGGAGGAAAGAACCTTTGCTCTGCCACCGGGAGCAGAGCTCTGGCTTGACAAGAGTCTAGCTCTGCCCCAATGAAGCACATCACCCAAGAAGGCACGAGTTCCAATTTGGCCTTGTTGATCAAGACGCCGAGTTGGGAGCAGGTCTGGAGGGCCAGGTCCCTGGACTTCACCTCCTGTTCGGTGGGACCTGCTAAGAGCCAATCGTCGAGGTAGGGGTAAATTCTACCCCCGATGCCAGAGATGGGCTGCCACCACTGCTACGCATTTGGTGAAGATCCATGGGGCCAATGACAGGTAGTACGGCATGGCTTGGAACTTGTACTGGGTCCCTTCGGCTCTGAAGCAGAGGAACCGCCAATGAGAAAGACTGATTGGGATGTGAAATAATGCGTCCTGCAAATCCAATGAACAGAACCACATGTTTCGCTCCAAGGATGGTATGATCTAGGACAAAGTGACCATCCGACAGGTGTGTGACCTGAGATATTGATTCAGGTCGTGCAGATCTAGAATGGGGCACCAGCCCCCCCCCCCCTCGCCGAGCACTAGGAAGTACCTGGAGACAAAGCCTGGGTCTGCTGGAGAATCCGCCACTGGAGCTGCCTCCTTGAGGAGGAGCTGAGCGATGTCTCGGAGAGCCGACCAAGTATGGATGGATAACTTTCCTCCCGAGAAGAGCAGGCTCGGCTTGGAGGGTGCTGCTTGAATTCCAGAGGCAGTCCCTGACCAACCACTTCCAAGATGCACCTGTCCGTCGTAATAACTGACCAGGCAGAAAGTGGTGGAGCCGGCCCCCCACAGGAGGACCCAGAGCTGGCATGATGGGGAGGGGTGGTAGCCCCTATCCAGTCACTGAGCAGGCTTGGAGGTTGAGGGTCCAGGACCTGAACCTCTGCCTCCTTTACAGGCCGGGAGGGCCCAGGCTTGGGCCAGGGGCACTAAGCTTGAGCCTGCTGCTGCTCTCCTTGAAAGGAGGACTGCTGTGCCGTAGGGGAAGAGTGCTGAAAAGACTTTGGCTGTTTCTTGCCCGAAGAACCTTTAGCAGAAGTAGTATCCAAGATGGTACTGGACTGCTCAATACGCTGTAGGTGACCAGCCACAGTTGATCTGAAAAGGTAGGTGCCCAGGAAAGACACAGCTAGTTTGTGTTGAGTATCTGCCAGAAAAGAGGAAAGTCTCCGCCAAGCCCTGCAACGAGAGGCAACTGCAGCTGCCCTTGAACGGGCACAAGAATCTCAAATGTCCAGGGCTGTCTGAAGTGGTGGTCTGGCAACAGCCTAGCCCTGATCCCAAACCTACATGTCCATGGGGAGGTGTGGGAGGACTTCATCCAAAGACCCCAAGAGGGCATCGGAGAAGTGTGCCATGATGACGGACGAACTTGCCAGACGAAGGCCTAAAGATGAGGCCGCATAGATCTGAGCCTAATGATCCAAGAGTCTGGATTATTTTTTGGGAGGTCAGTCAGTGTCAGCAGAACTGCCAGTACGCCTGAATACAGGCAGTCACCAGGTTCTCAGCTGTAGGGTGCTCTGTGAACCCTGCAAGAGACCCCATGGGCACCACATACTTGTGGGCCATGCGGGCAGACGGAGCTGTACAGGAGGCAGGGAGCTGCCAAAGTTCTAAGGCCTGGCCAACTATGGCCTTGGTCACAGGAAAGGCCTCCATCGGGGTATTCCATCTCTTAAAGATGTCCGAGAGAGGGTACTCTGCCTTTTTCTGGCAAGGTTCCAGGGGCATCCCTGTAGACTCAGATGAGGCGAAAAATGCCCTGAAAGGACGAAGGACCTTCCTCAGTCTATCCCACTAGCCGATTCGTCATCCCCAGGATAAGAATGTAGGCCGGTCTCATCTGAATCCGAATACAATGGTCGACTGCACAGGTCACCTTCGACCCGCCGAGGGTGGCCCAGGGTGACAGACCCCAAAAGATGCCGGAGAAGCCTGGTGTCTGGTCTATCTTCCTTAGAAGGAGCCCCTCCCACAGGCTGCTTGGGCAGTGGTTCCACCACAATCAGTGGAGAGACCGGTTCAGGCCAAACTTGAGGTTTCGCTGGCTCCACGGGCAGGGAAGCAGACTTAATCAGCTCCACAGGAATCTGCTTCAGCCTGGGAGGTGAAAGCCAAGTAATGGCCCGTGGTATAAGCCGGGGTCGGCTTGTGCCCAGACAAAATCAGCTGTTGCCACGAGGTCCTCATAGCACCGGAGTTTCCACCGCAGCCTCTCCTCAGAGGAGGAAGAGGACGACTGATGGTAACTCCTCTTTTTCCAGTGCTCGTGGCTCTTTCTTGGCCTGTCGGTCAAGGGGGTCCTGGACCTCGATCAAGATCAGGCAGACAGACTGTCACTCGGGAGACACCAGCAGGACTGGTGACTTCCCAGGGTTGGGAACCACTTCAACGGGATTCCCAGTGGGCTGGGTCTCATCGGGGAAAGAAAGGACTGAAGTCAGAGTCGGCGACAATGGGTCGATCGGATCAATGATTACTTCAACATCGACAGACACTTCAGTCAACTGGCTGGATAGCAAAGCCGAGAAGCCAGTGGCCGAAGAGGCACTCTTGACCAAAGTCGAGACTGCCGGATCCTGGGACAGAGCTCTCTCCCGATCCCAAGAACATCTTGGCCGAGACAATTACGATCCCAGGTCCTTTTCCTGCTTACAGAACCGAGAGGAGTGTGCCCGCAGGACCCTCTCCCTTAGTCGGGAGAGACTGGCACAACTCTCGGAAAGAACCTGAGAAAGTGGAGCCCAGATTAAACAGAATGAAGGAGCTCTGAGGGGAAGATTCCACAGCATGAGCTGCTTCCTCCTCGAAGGCTTGCAGGCGTTCCAATTGCTTGGCGGATCCTGCGGCTGTGGAAACCGCCCACCGAGCCTACTTGAATTTCACCGGAGGATTCTGTTTTTCCAGCCTCCCCAACTTCATGAATGCAAGACGGTAGTCGAGGGCGCCAAGTGAAATACAAGACCAAAAAAAAAAAAAAAACCGCCAGTGTCATGGTGACACCCAAGCAGATAGCACTCTGCGTGGGGATCGGTGCATGACATCTTCTGGCCACAAGAACACTGGTGAAATCTGGGGGAAGACTTGTGTTACATAATCGAAAAGAAACAGTTGCGACAGCTAATGCAAACTAAACTAATTTTTGGAATAACCGAAGGTTTTGAAGCCAGGGCCTACAAAATGCAGGAGCATGAAGGAGGCAACCTCAATCTCACAGCAGAAAGGAAGATCTGATGTCATGGGGTAGAGCCGATGGATATACCACCCAGGTGGGTGGGAGGAGCCAGCTTGAAGACCTTCCAGTCATCCTGAAAGGGACATGCCAAGAAGTGTGGATGAACATTCCCGATCCTAGAAATAACAGTCTGAAGTTTCAACCCTATCATTTTCAGGGCTTTCAGATAAGGTGTGTATTATCACTTTTTCCTGGACTACAGGAGCATAGCTGTGGCCAAATTCAATTTCAGATGGTCCTCACATGACCATTTTCTGTTTCCATGCCAGGCTCAGAATTTTCTTTCATTGGAAAATGCAGAAAAAAAATCGCTAGTAAAGTGCAGTCTCTCCCAAGGTTTGGACTTTGGCCGTAGCACCCTGTTGACGTGCTCCAACTTAATGTCCTGGTTAGCGGGAAAGGATATAGTGGTACGTAGCAGGCCCGCAAACTGTTATATTCGCTCCCTCCTCCCCCTCCGGTATCTAATATATTCGAAGTTTCTTCCTTCTAGCCCCTCTAAATTCTGGCAGTTATCCAACTGCACCTACTTGTAGTGAGGTGCAGCAACAGATGAGCCATAGATGTGTGCGTGGCAGTAGTGGCTTACAATTCAGTATTTTTATTTCTTTTTTAATAGCATCCACATCAGTCCTGAGTGCCTCAGTGGAGTCTGACCACCCAGAAGCCATCAGCTCATAGAGGAGGCGTCCTTAGTGATGCCACTTGTCCACTGTGGTCCAACTGCAGCGAGGAGACTGTGCTGGATTGCGATTCAGGTAGGCCCATGGAGCTGTGTGCTGGAGATGCTGCCAGAGGTGGCAGGGGTTGCTTATTTCCCACCCACCCCCATTTGACAATGTGCTGTGCAACAATTTGTAAAGAAAAGCTGGTTTTCTAGAGATTTTTTTTTTTACGGTGCGTTTTCGGAAAGGTTTTCTCCCACTTGCCCCCAACCTGAGGCCCCCGGCACATGGCTGTACGTGCGTGTGGAGGAACGCATGCACACTGGAAGCCAGCTGAGCCCAGCCTGCCCACCAGTACTGCTGCCCCTCTTCGCCTATGCTACCCCACCAGACCTCCATCTAGTGGGGGTTGAACTACTAGAGGGAATGACAACCCACCCCCATCACCCCCTGGGAGAGGACCGCAGCCTACCGGCTGGATCAATCCCACTCCTCCCCCATGCTGGCATCCCGACGACCAGCGGTCGTTCCCGAACCAGGGTGGCCAGCATAGCATGAGGTAAGGTGTCCAGCACTTAAGCCCTCAGTGCCACCGGGCCAGCGAAAGGCTGGTTTTCTAAGTAAAAGCCTATGGTTGGGCATGATGTTTGCTAGTTCGGAATGGAGCCAAGATTCCAGCCACCATCAGCTAGTATAGTGTCCACAGCAGTGGTCATGCACAGAACTTCAAGTGCTTTTTAAAGTATGGGGCTCAATAGTAGTACTGCCAATGTCTTACAGTATGGTTTTTATTCTGTTTTTGCTTCTCACTTTCGAGTGGCCTGGGCAGGCCCTCCCTCTGCTGCACCAACCTTACTTTGTCTGGGTACCCCCTTGCAAAGGACAGGGACCAAATGGAGGAGACCCCACCTGTCCAAGGAGACTGATCCAGATGGAGCGGCCCCACTGGGATGTGTACTTCATCTGCCCACCTGCATTTTCAAACTAGTTATTCAGTCTCCTCCCAGTGTTGCCAAGTGGATGAGTCTACACATCACTCCAGACATGCAGGCAGCTTGTCAGCATCCAATCCCTGTGCATTCAGGCTCGTGTTCACAACCCTGACTCCCTGGATCACCAAGGGGTTGTGGCCAAAATCTGCATCCCTCCATCCCCAGTGGTGGTGAGCATCTATGCAGACCCCTCTGTACCCTCAGCTGATCTGCTCTGCATGTCGAGAGGCGAAAAACCGGGTTGCCAGCATGCCATGTGGCAACATGCCTGGTGGCTCCACAGATCCAGCTGCTGTATGCCAGCGTGATGCTTGACAGCCCTGGACAACTGCATCACAACTTGTTTTACGGGTCAGGGAATGTTAGCCAGGGTACCAGAGGGACCAACCCAGGGCCGGATATACAGGTTACTCACCTGTAACAGGAGTTCTAGGAATGGTATATGTTGTTCATCCACACTCATTGGCAGGTATCCTTGCCGCTTTAAATCTTGCCGGAAGGTCTTCAAGCTTGCTCCTCCCACCCACCGGGTGGTATAACTCAGCTCCATCCTGGCGTAGATCTGGCCCGCTGGAAGCTCAGGTTGTGTGTCAAGCCGGGAGGTCAGGGAGTCAGGATGAACAACATACCATTCTAGAACTCCTGTTACAGGTGAGTAACCTGCATTTAGGACATGGATATGTTGTTCATCCACACTCATTGGCAGACTCCTAGCAGTTCTCCGGGAGGAGGGAGGCAAGCACACCCCAATACTTACTTGGGAAAGAGACTGGAGAACCGAGGCCCCAAAACCAGCATCCCGGCGTGACTCAAGGTCGATGTGGTAATGGGTAATGAAGGTGTTTGCTGACTTCCAGGTAGCAGCCCTGCAGATTTCCTGGATAGGGACGTCCCTGGAAGCAGCCACCGTTGCAGCAGTATGGCGGGTAGAATGAGCTCTTATCCCTCTGGGAGGCTCCATGCCCGCCAACTTATAGCAGAGATCTATGCAGGAGGTTACCCACCTGCTTATCGTCCGCTTGTTTGCAGGTCTGCCAGATGCGGCTTCAGCGTAGGTGACAAACAGCTGGCGAACCTCTCCCCGAATTTCAGCCGTGCGCTCCTTATAATAAGCGAGCGCCCTTCTAGGGTCCAGAGTATGGAGCCTATATTCGCCTCCGAGTGTGATTGGGGTAGAACACCGAGAGTCAACACCTGGTAAAGGTGAAACTCAGCACCACCTTCGGAAGGAATTTCGGTGGGGCGAGGGACAACCTTGTCCCTGTGGAAGACCAGGTAAGGAGACTCGATGGAGCGCCTGGAGCTCTCCCATCCTTCTGGCTGACGTGATAGCCACCAAGAAGGCGGTCTTCCACGACAGGTGAGAGAGAGCACACTGTGCATAGGTTCGAATGGCTTGCCCATGAGCTTTGCCAGTACCAGCAGTAGATCCCACGGAGGTGGGGGTTCCCGCACTGGAGGGAAATGATCAAGGCCTTTGAAAAAGCCAGACCACCTTTCTCCTATGCACTAACTGCTTCCCCGCCCGCGCCCGGTAAGCAGAGATGGCTGCAAGTGCACCCTAAGGTCGCCGACCTAAGCCCTTGACTAGAAAGGGACCATAAATAGTCCAAGATGCTTGCCAAGGAACAGGAGGAAGGGTCAAGCCCTTGCCCTGACACCAAATGGAAAACCTTTTCCATTTGAAGGCAACATTTTCTGGTCGACTCCTACGGACGCCTCAACTACATTGAGGACCTCGTCGGAAAGACCCAAGGCCTGGAACTCTAGCCGCTCAGGAACCAGGCCGTCAGGTGCAGGGATTGAAGGTCCGGATGGAACACCTTCCCTGATTGACTGAGAGCAGGTCCGGGCAAGCTGGAAGCTGCCATGAGTCCTGGAGCTGAGACTGAGGAGATCTGGTACCAGAACTGGCGAGGCCAGTCTGGGGCTATCAGAATCACCTGCGCCTTGTCCCTCCTCGCCTGAGAAGCACCTTGTGGATCAAGGGAAATGGGGAAAAGGCGTAAAGAGGCCGGGGTCCACTGCCTCGAGAAGGCATCCCCCTGCAGCGAGCCCTGCTGAGGGGGGCGGGCATGGAACAGACTCAGCTACGCGTTCTCCCTGGAGGCAAACAGGTCCACCTGAGGTGTGCCCCAATGGGAGAACAGATGCTGTACTACCTCCGGCAGGAGAGACCACTCGTGGGATGCAGCCCCTATCCGGCTCAGGGCATCGGCCAGGGTGTTGGAGGCTCCTGCCACGTGAATGGCTAGGAGATCCGCCTCCAGGCTGCGCACGAGTGACCAAATGCAGAGAGCTTCCTTGCATAGAAGCATGGAGCACGTCCCGCCCTGGCGGTTTAGATAGTACATGGTCGTGGTATTGTCCATCTGGACTCGGACCACTTGACCCCGGAGGAACGGAGCAAAGGCGGTGAGAGCTAGGCGGACCGCTCGGAGCTCCAGCAGGTTGATGTGGCATCGGGACTCCGCGGGGACCAGAGGCCATGAGCCCGTAATCCCCAGATGGGCACCCCAACCCATCAGAGAGGCATCGGTCGATAGAGAGACCGCCGCTCGGGCGGACGAACGGGATGCCCTCCTGCAAATGATCTGGAACGTCCACCACTGGAGAGCTGCCCACATCCCCATGTCACCGACTACAAGCTGGTCCAAAGGATCGCAGCGCTGTGACCACTGGCTGGCCAGTCCCACTGAAGGGACGATGTTCCAGACTGGACCACGCTGGTGCAGGCGCCATTGAGACCCAGGAGGCACAGGAAGTCCCGGCAGGCGCAATTGCCCAACCAGAAATGATCGGGCAAAGGAGGAAAGAACCTCGGCCCTGTCCGCGGGAGCAGCGTCTGGCTCGAAGAGAGTCAGCCGCGCCCGATGAATAGAATCACCTGCTTCGCTCGAGTTCGACTTGGCCTCGTTGATAAGGAGGCCCAGTTGAGAGCAGACCTGGAGGCCAGATCTCTGGACCACTCCGCCTCCTTCCTGGAGGGAGCTGCTATCAGCCAGTCGTCCAGGTGAGGGTACACCCGGACCCCTCGGCGCCGCAGGAATGCTGTCACCACTGCCATGCATTTGGTGAAGACCCTGGGAGCTGGAGACAAGCCGAAGGGCATGGCTTGGAACTCGAAGAGGGATCCTTCCGCTCGGAAGCGAAGGAATCTCTGGTGAGACGGACGGATAGGGACGTGAAAAAACGCGTCCTGCAAGTCCAGAGAGCAGAACCACACGCCGCGTTCCAAGGATGGTATTATCTGAGCCAGAGTGACCATCCTGAAGGTTCGAGACCTTAGGAACTTGTTTAGGTCGTGTAGGTCGAGAATGGGGCGCCAGCCCCCCGTCCGCTTCGGAACCAGGAAGTACCTGGACACAAACCCTGGGTCTGAAGGAGGGTCCACCACTCTCTTATCACCTCCTTCTGGAGGAGGAGGCGATGTAGGCTCGGCAGCGCCAGTGAGCTGGGGATCCCGAAGCCCCGAGGCGGCTCTGAAGGGTGGTGCCTGCTCGAATTCCAGAGGCAGGCCTCTTCCACCACCTCAAGACCCACCTGTCCGTGGAAACAGCGGACCAGGCGGGACGGAAGTGCCGGGCCGTCCCCAGAGGGACCAGGGAATAGGTGGCGGAATGGGGGCATACCCTCAGCCAGTCACTGGGCAGGCTTGGAGGAGGGACCGGCCGAGGACCTCCTGGGCCTTTCCTCCCTGCCTCCTGTTAGAGGAAGCCGGCTTGGGTTTGGGATGCCAAGGCCGAGCCTGCTGGCCCTGCGTTGCTGGGCCGGGCGCGCTAGGAACAGAAGGAAAAGGGCTTAGGCTGTGGTTGCGGCCTTTGTCCTTCTGAGCGAAGAGACCGAGTCCAAGGTAGCATTGGACTTCTCGATCCTCTGCAGGTGACCTTCCACCCCAGGGCGAAGAGGTCAGTCCCAAAAGGGAACATCCGCCAACTTGTGCTGGGTATCCAGTAAAGGTGGATATCTCAGCCAAGCCACTCGGCCTTATAGCCACTCACGACGCCACCGATCTGGCACATGAGTCCCCTATATCCAAAGCAGTCTGGAGCTGCTGTTTGGCCACTGCCCTGCCTGGTCCGCACCTGCTTAACCGTAGTCTGCAGATCGGCGGGAAGATGAGGGATGACCTCATCCAGGAGCCCAACAGGGCATGAGAAAAGGTATGCCATGAGGGGCGGCCGAACTGGCCTGGCGAAGGCCGAGAGGACGCAGCGTAGACTTTTAAGCCCGACATGGTCAATTTCTTGGACTCCTTGTCAGGAGGTTTGTCCACATCCCTGGCGTTGCGCGGCAGCAGCTATCGTGAGACCCAACCCCTCAGCAGAGGGGTGTTCCGAAAAACCAGACAAGGAACCGGTAGGGACCGCATACTTCCTGGCCATCCTGGCCGAAGGCGCAGGGCAGGAAGCAGGGCGCTGCCAAAGCTCCAGTGCCGGACCCACTATGGCCTCGGCCACCGGAAAGGCCTCCGTCGGAGAATCCCCTCGGTCCAGAATCTCCGTGAGGGGATACCTGGCCCGTTTGGAAACGGGTTCGAGCTCCATCCCGGTGGACTCCGAGATGAGCCGAAGCAGTCCTAGGAAGGACGACGGGCTATTGTCCATTGACTGACCTCCTGAAGACTCCAAGTCCAGTCGCTTGGAGAAAAGGAGGAATCATCTTCGGACTGGAAGAGTCCTCGAAGAGCTGCCTCTGGCCTGAGCCACCCTTACCTGCCGAGGTCGGTCGGGAGTGAGGGTAACTGACAACCGATGGGGTAGACCCTTAGCCGACCGAGAATCCTTGGTGGAGACCCCAGTGGTGGCTGTGGAGGCGGAGGTTCCACGGATCGGTAGAGCTGGTTTGGCCGAACAACCGGCCTGGGTATGAGGCTCCTTGGATAAGTCGGGGTTGTCGGCAGCTCGGTGACAAGCCACTTAATGGCCGGGAGGCGGCGGGTCGGCTTACTCCCGGCCAGGAGGAGCTGTTGCAACATAAGGTCCTCGTGCCGTCGGCCGTAATTTCGCGAAGCCTCCCTCATCCGAGGAGGAGGGCCGGGGCGGCGGCGACGCCGCTTACTGTGATGCCGAGACAGAGACCGCCTATGGCGGTG
Source organism: Neoceratodus forsteri (assembly GCA_016271365.2). Taxonomy (NCBI): domain Eukaryota; kingdom Metazoa; phylum Chordata; order Ceratodontiformes; family Ceratodontidae; genus Neoceratodus; species Neoceratodus forsteri. The sequence goes on along the minus strand of CM028138.1, from coordinate 274,398,934 downwards.
GGATCGGCTGGACATGAAGAGGTCGAGACCGAGACCGAGAGTCCCGAATTTCCGAGGTCGGTGCGGGGAGGTGTGGCGAACCCGGCACTCCCTTGGCTCGGATGGTCCATCCGAGGGCTCGGAACCGGAGGCACAGGCGAGCCAAGGATCCTCAACTCCTCCCGGGGACCAGGGAGGGAATCTCGGCTGCTAAAGGCGACAGCCCGTCCAATGGGTGAGAGAAAAATCTCGAGCTTCGCCGGTGGGAGTCTCGGTCAACTGACCTGACGGGACACCGTGAGGCCAGTGGCAAGCCGGCGGTCGATCAAGCCGACGGTCGACGTCCGGGAGAGGGACCTTCCGCCCCAAGAGCGCCGGCGGAGGACTTACCCTCGTCCCTCTTTGGACCGAGAATAAGGTCCTGCAGGCGTGAGCCCTTCTCCTTTAGTGGAGAGGGACAGACAAAGCTCCTTAAAAAGCCGTGTAAGAAGAGCCCAGAGAGCGGGATAAATGCATGGCCGAGAAAGATCCGACGCGCGCGGCCTCCTCTTTCGAGGGCTTATCATCCGGCCGGAGCGATCCGCCGAGCCCGCCCGCCGCAGACACCGCCAACCGGCCTCCTGGACTTCACCGAGGGAACGCTTCGGGACGGCCCAGTTGCAATCGGGCAGCACGGTCTTCGAGGACGTAGGCCGAGAAAGATGAGCACAGGTCGCAAGCCTGCGGGTCGTGCTCAAGGCCTAAGCAGTAGACACACGTGGAGTGTGGATCCGTCCAAGACATCTTCTGCCGCATGGGCATCTCCGAAATCCGAGTCGATTTGTCCATCAGCAGCGCGAGGATAGAAGACTGAAGTCTTTCATAAATTTATTTTTAAATCCATAACGGAGAAATAGGAACCAGTCTCAAGCAGGCGTTAAGAGGGAACCTGAGCTTCCAAGCGGTAAGGAAGATCTGGCGTCATGGGGCGGAGCCGAGAGTTATACCACCCGGGTGGGTGGGAGGAGCAAGCTTGAAGACCTTCCGGCAAGATTTAAAGCGGCAAGGATACCTGCCAATGAGTGTGGATGAACAACATATCCATGTCCCTAGAAGCAGAATTTTTCCTTAAGGGGGTAGCTATTTCGTGAGACATCTGTATATGTTCCATATTAAACTTCTGTTCCCTTTTAGAACACCTAGTGAGCTAAACGGCTGTCAGTCTAAGGTGATAGATGCTGCTTCACTGCAGCTGGAGCACGCAGTGTGCAGTTCCTAGGGCTGTTGTGTCATGGAAAATTTGAGACAATCATGGCACTGTCATGGCCAAAAATACAAAAACTATGAAAACTATAGCAAGTCATGAAAAAGTCACGGATCCACTGTATTTTAATGAATTTAACTATGTCATATTTGTATACAATACAAACAAGTCAGCAAGGTTCAACATGTTTTAAAAAGTCACTAAGGCTGATCAAACAGTAGGGAGCAGCTTTACTATGCTGCCGTTCAGGAGACTTGGGCTTGCATGCAAGCCACAACATTTCACACTGAGGCCTACTGGGGACGGACTACACTGCGGTGTTTAAACAGAATTATTGATCTGTCATTCTGCAAACAAAAAACGAAGGTTTTCATGAAAAATGCCAAAATCCTGGACTTACCACAAAAATTGGAAAAATCCATGACTTTCATGACAAAAGTTCAGTCCTTGTAATGTTCCCACCCTTACAAAGAGCCACGCAATCTTTCACTTCCACCATGATAACCAGAGAAGACCTTATCAAAAGGATGGCACCTCCCAAATAGGGTAGCACTCCCTCCTCATCGTACAAATACTACAGCATTAGTAATGAGTACAGTTTAACGACTGGCTGCAAGAAATGAACCTACGACTTTGTCAAAGAGGATAGGGTGCAACTTGACTAAATATGCAGAGCAAAATATAATGGAAAAAACAAAAGCAAAAAAGATTATTTTGAATCCATGCTACAAAAGGAAAAAGAGGACAATAAGCATTTTGTGTTTTTCTTACATATTGTATCCCAAAACATTTTTGCGAACTATGAGAAACTGTTAGTGAAGTGACTGTAAATGTGTACTGCCAGCCATTTCACACAACACCCACAAGACAGCCCTTTTGGGGGAATGTTTGTCAGAATGACATGAAATACTCTGCTCTTGCAAAACGATCTCAGAGTTCTTTTACTTCTACCCGGACATTCACCAGGACTGCACCAGAGATGGGCAGAAGGGACCTCTGATTAAAGTTTCATCCGAAGGATGGCTCACCCCAGCAGTACAGCATCACCCTAGTACAGATTTCAAGATGCCAAAACATGTTGGGGAAGAAAGGTGGGAGGCCAACAGACTGGGGTATGGTTCACAGGTACACAAAGGGTGCAGTTTCATTTCCCGTCAATCCTACAGCAGGTCTCTCAAAGGCCCTAAACTTCAGTGAACAAAGCTTTACTGGACTGACACCTTACTGAAGTGGGCCAAATGTCCAGATGAAATTGGGCCAAGACCTAACTAGCAGAACCAGGAGCCAAAGCCTGCTCAAACAGGTAAACGCGAATGTTTTTACACAACTGTGCTAGCATTCCCATATGCAGGCCAAACAAAATTCACTGTCCTCCCCATCTCAGCACATTTCTTCCATGCCCTTCCCCCCTCCCTCAGCATATTCCCGCCACACTTGCTCTTCCTCTCGCCCAAGCCCTTCTTACCGCTTCGGTTCAGTCCTGGCCCCTCTGCCTTCACCTTGCTGGCATCATGGGAAGGATCTACCTTCACACGCACAGGGCTTGTGGGAATTGCCTGTTGGGGGCAGAGAAAAAAAGAAACACCAGATTATAACACAGTCTTGTAAATTCAGCTGCTAAGCCCAGCTTTACATGTGTACTATGAACAAAGATAACATGATCCTTTAAAATGGGATGGGGGATTTGTGCCAATTGGCTGCAGTTAGTAATGCTGCCATTTCCAGAAGTGAAAGCCATGACTTCAAATGATCTAAATTTACATGCACCTTAAAGGTGACAGGAAAAAAGTACAGTTACACAAGAACTTACAGGAACAGCAGATCTTCGAGAGGAGCTCTTGCAGCAGGCAACACCTTTAGGACTGAAGCCAGCAGGCACCAGGACCCCACGGAAAACTTCTAGCTAGCCTGCCTCAGACGTCACGTATTGCCTAAAGGGGCAGTCCTCCTGCCAGAGACCCTGATAAACAAACATGGAGAACTGAGGATGTTCCTCCAAAGGAGGAAAGAGATGGAGAAGCAGCTACGGGGGTGGGGGGAGAAGGTGGGTGGTAAAATAGTACCTGCTGCAAGAGCTCCTCTTGAACATGTACTGTTACAGTAAGTTTTTATGCAACTGTACTATCTTTCTTCAAGGGGGCTCTTGCAGCAGATAACGCCTTTAGAACGGAGTCCCAAGGAAGGAGACCCCCAGTCAGATGGGTGGAGACAGAAGTCTCCCAAAAGAAATTACAATAGGAGGCCCTTAAGACAGCCAGTCCAAAGCCTGCTCTGTGACGTGATGCAATGTTCAAACTAGTGCTTGACAGAATTCCAAGTAGCAGCTTTGCAAATGTTGACAGCAGACACGTTCTTTAAGGAGGCAAAGGAAACAGCCATGCCCCTGGTAGAGTGAACCTTTACAGAGACCTGTAAGGGCTCGTCATACTTGTAGCAGAAAATGCAATTAATCAACCATTTGGATAAACACTGCTTAGAAACAGGAGTCCCTTCCATCCTGGGGGCGAACGATACAAACTGATCAGACTTTCAAATGGCTCAGGTGAGCTCCAAGTAATAAAGCACCCTTCGAACATCCAGAGTATGCAGTAGTGCCTCCCCTCGGATAGAGTACTCTAGATAGACTGGAAGGCAGATGTCCCAACTCAAAGTAAACTGACACCACCTTGGGAAGAAACTTAGGATTAGTCCCAAGGACAACCTGTCCCTGTGGAAAATCAATTAAGGCTCCTTACACATCAAGGCCTGAAGTTCTGAAATCCTTCCAGCAGAAGTAATGGCAATTAAAAAAAAACTTTCTATGACAGAAAGTGCAGCTTGCAACTTGCGGCAGGTTCAAAGAGGGGGCAGTAAGTTTTTCTAAAACTAAGCTAAAGATCCCACAGCGGGACAGGGTCCCAGATGGGAGGCTTCAAATGCAGAATGTCCTGTAAGTGTATGGGGAAGATCCAGCTAGGCAAGAGTTTTGCCCTCAAGAGGTGCATGGTAGGCTGAAATGGCAGACAGGTGCACCTTGAGCGAAGAGTAGCAGAGTCCTGTATCAGGCAAAAAGAGGAGGTACTCCAGAACCAAATTCACCAGGCAGGTGAAGGGGTTTAAATGACGAACGGTGGCCCAGATGGAGAACTGCTTCCATTTCATGGCATAGGCTACCCTAGTAGGTTTCCTAGCAGCCACTATACATCCGCTACTCTGGGTGATACCCCAAATCTGGATATAGCCAAGTCTGCAGGAGCATGCATGGAGGTGCAAAGATTGCAGATCCAAATGGACCAGGGTTCCCTGCTCCTGGGAGAGCAAGTCTGAGCATAGTGGCAGGGAAATTGGAGGTTCCACTGCAAGCTGCTGAAAACGCAGAACCCAAATCTGGCACTGTCAGGAGGGTGCCACCAGAATCATCTCTGCCCCCTCCGACTGTAGCTTGAGAAGAACTCTATGCAGCAGAGTAAAGAGGAACATGTAAAGGTACCTCCCAGTCCAGGAGAGGGACAATGCGCCTCACCAGTAAACACCAGGCCCTGGATCTAGCGAACAAAAACTAGGCAGTTCTGCGTTGGATGGGGCGGCAAATGGATCCAGTTCTGGATAACCCCCATCTGTCAAGAGTGCTTCAGCCACTGAGAGATTAAGTTCCCACTCGTGGGCCCTGGACAAAGACCAGCTTAGACTGTCACCAAGGGTGTTCTGCATGCCCAGAACATGGACAGCTGTCAAGTCTAGGTGATGGTCCACTGCTCATGCCCACACTCACATGACCTCCCTGCAGACGGGATAAGAATGAGTCCCCTTCCCCCGCTTGTTTATGTAAAAGACCACCAACATGTCTGTCTGAATTAACAGGGGGCCAGATAGCAAGACTGTCTGGAAGGCCTGAAGGCCATACAAAAATCACAGTCATCTCCAGGACATTGATGCGGAGATGCAGCTTGTGCTGGACCCAGGACCCTTGTGTCTGGTGGCCTCCCAAGTGGGCTCCCCAGCCTTGACCAGCTGTGTCTGTGGTCAGGATCTGACTAGGGGATTCCTTCTGGGGGCAAACCTCTCAGAAAGGTTGTATGAATTCAACCACCAAGTTAAGGCCAGTCTTACAAGGTTCAACACCAAAACCAGTTGTACTAGGTTGTCTGAACGCTGATCCCATTGAACTCTGATTCCACTGAATCACCTTCATGTACAATCTGGCCAGTGGGACCATGGCGATGGTGGCTGCCATGTGTCCCACAAGTCGTAGGACAGACCTGGCCATACCTGGTGAGCGGCGGCGATCTGTTGAGCGTGTGTCTAAAGGCGATATGCTCTGTCCAGAGGGAGGAAGGCTTTGCCTTGCAGTGTCCAGAATTGCCTCAACGTGTTGCAGCCTTTGGCTTGGTCAAGGAGAGGACTTGGGAAGGTTAAGGTAACCCATAGGTCCTGAAACAGGGAGAAGGTGGCTTGCATAGTGTTGAGCAGCCAATCCCAGGCAGAAGTGGTCAGCAGTCAGTCATACAGATAGGGAAAGACTTAATGACCATGTCCCCTTAGAGCTGCAGCCACTACTGCGAGGCATTTGGTGAAAACTCAAGGGGCCAAGGACAAGCCAAAAGGCAGAGCCTGAAACTAGTAGCAACTTCCATGAGTTCTGCATGTCCAGAGAGCATAACCAATCCCCTCGAAGAAGGAGTAGTCCTATTAGAGTGACCACCCAAAATAGTTTGTACTCTATGTATCAATTCAGGTGGCTTAGGTCGAGGCTAGGATGCAGGTCCCTTGTTCTCTTTGGCACCAGGAAGAAGCGGGAATAAAACCCTTTCCCCAGTTGTGCCAGAGGGACAGGCTCTATGGCCTGCTTCTGCAGGAGGGCCTGGGTCTCCTCTGAGGAAAGTGCCGTGAGCCTGAGTAATGGGATGTGATCGGTGGGTTGTCTGGGAGAATCTCTGAACTCCAGAGTGTGCCCCTTTCGATAAGATGTAGAACCCACTGATCTGTGATCATCTGGCACCACCCTTCTATGTGAAAGGAAAACAGATCCCCTACCACCTCCCCTGAGGCTTTGGCTGGGGGCGGGCAACAAGTCAAGGCAGAGGAGCTGTGGAGGGTAAGTGTGGGCTGAGAGGTCCTAGGGACTCAAGGGGCAGAACATTTGGAAGCAGGGTGGAAGCCTTGCGCTTGAATCCTGCTCTCTGCTGCTGTCCTCTGGGTTGCTATCTGGCATTCCTCCAAAAGGACTGCTTAGGATGCTGTTTGGGCTGAGATTTGTACATGGTGTGCACAGATCCGATAGCCTTTCCTGATTCCTGCAGGAGAGTAATGTTTTGCAAGTTTTGGCCGAACAGGACCAGACCCCGGAAGATGACAATATTTTTGACCGCATGTCCACAACAAACCTAGACACTCAACCAGGACAACAGCTAATAAATAGTAGAAGCCATGGCCCTGCCTGCAGAGTCCACCATATCAGAAGATGCCCAAAGGACGCGATTACCGATGTCCGAGCCAGACTTTAAGATGGCCACCAGGTCTGCACTTCCTGGGCAATCTGGTATGGCTTGAGCTACATACATACACCACCTTGTCCCACAGGGCTTTCTGGTATTGAACCATGTGGGCAAGGAAACAGATCTTACGGCACATGTGGCTGAGGAGTACAACTTCTTGGCCAAGTAGTCAAATTGTTTGGAATCCTTGTCTGGAGATTGCATACTCTGGTGTCCAGGATGCCTGGCGTGGTCATGGGCTGTACTAATCACGACTGTCTGCCACTGGGTGCTCCCCATAAGAGGAATCCTCTCTGGGGGCACAATGCAGTTGGTCTGACTTTTTGACTATGGCCAGCATAGAAAAGGGGCACTTCCAGGCTGCCCTGCTGATGTCCTTATAGGACTCCTCAAGTGGGGGAATGACCATAGGCAGGGTGTCCTTTTTTCTGAGAAAAGTGCCAACTGATGCTGCTCTGGATCCAGCTCTTCCGTATCCCAGCAATTCAAGCTACTGGATATGCCGTATTACATCCATACATGATGGGTCGTCTGGCAGGGAACGAGGGGTGTTTTCCGCTCTCAGGCTCAGAAGGAAGGTCGGAGTCCTCGCAACCAGAAGGAGGAGGAGTACCCATCCAAATCTGAATCCAGTGAGGGAGAGGGGGATCATAGCTGCTTATGCAGCCGTCCTTTGAGAAGGGGAGGTATCACCCCCGTCTGGTGTCGGGGTGATCTCCCTAGGTGGAGGAGTAGGTGGGTGAACCAGAGGCTTGTCCGGAGATGGTCCCTGGAGAGTAGGCTTAGGTTTCCTAGGTGCCTGTATCTTTGAAATAGCCCACCAGGCCACAAAAAGCTTGTTCAGGGCTTGTGGAGGATTTTGCAGCAGGTCTGGTGTTGGGAGAGTAGGCTTAGATGGCCCCAGTGTCTGGTTGTCAGGCTGGGTAACACTGGTGTCAGGGTAGGCCATCTGTGTTACCAGGCATTGGACCCAGAGGAGCAGTGTCATCTGGTAGACTGACTGGACCCAGCACTGGCCCTTGGGCGTCAGCTGAGGGTGGGTGTCAGGCCCCACCGGTGACTTAGGAGTGTTAGCTGGTGACTAATTCACCTGAGGAGACTTGGAGGAAGCCAGCACCCAAGGAACCAGTGTAGGCTGGGGCTGGGTTGGCAATTCAGCTGGCGGCCACCTAGAAGTTGTTGCTAGAGTCGGGGGAGCAGGAGTCGCCAGAGTCGGGGGGGCTGGCTCCTGAGCGGAACAGATGCCCCTCTTTCTTGGAGAAAGGAGTCTGTCCTGGGTGTTGCCTGGTGAAGTTGACCCAAATGTCAGGGAGGACTCTGGGGACACACTGGTCAGAAGGGGACAGGTAAAGGCCTGCCGCCCAAAGATCCACTGGCCAAGCCACTCTGCTGAGAGCCTGCGGGACAATAGGCTTAAGCGTGAGAGGCTAAGAGATGTGGGATGAGGTCCCATGCCCTGAAGAACCTGCTCCTGCAACACTGATAAGGTAGGGAGGTTTGTTCACCAGGACCCAGAGGGTGAAAGCAGCCGTAGTGGAAGGAGTCTATCCCCAGCCGGGGGTGGGGGAGAAGAAGAGATCCAGAAGTGGTTGCCAACTTGGTGGGGACCATGACTGGGCTTCAACTGGGTTTCTCCTTATGCTTCTCCCAGTGCTTGTGTTTGACGCTTGATTTTCTCTCCTTGTGAGAGGAAGAGGCCCCGGAGGCCAGTGAAGAAGATGAACTCTTGTGGTGAAGCTCCTCCATCTCTGAAGCTTTTTGGTGAGCAAGAAGGCTTCAAGGGTCTTCAGGTGGCGGAGCAGAGTGCACTAATTGAAATCTTGGCACGCACACTGATTGCTGCCTCTCGATTGATGAGAATGGAGAAGACCTGCAAGTAGAAATTTTTAAGAATAATCGTTTTGAGGCAAAAAATAAAAATGACGTAAAATGGTCGACTAGCTGAATACATCTGTGGAAGCAAGACTTGCATGGTCGATGGCAGGAAAACGGGATGAGATGGGGGACTGCCCCATTATACCATACATGAGACTGGGGGCAAGCCAACATCAGGGGTGGTCCCCCGCTGTATACTGCTAGCTGGAAGTTTTCCGTGGGGTCCTGATGCCTGCAGGCTTCAGTTCTAAAGGTGTTACCTACTGCAAGAGCCTCCCCTCGAAGAAGGTTTTACACACCTGTAGATGCCCTCCAGTTCTTTGTCTACCCAGTATTCTGATAAACTTTGTGTAAGTTTTTGACCCTTTTTGTTAAAATAATCTAACTGTTGCCCTTTTAACTACCTTCAATCCCTCTCAGTAGTTGCTACTCTTTTCATACTGCCTGAATGTTCTACGACATTGACACCACCATTCCAGGCTATTCAGATGAACAGCATGGAATGGGAGTTTGATGTCATAGAATGTCTTAGAAATATGGAAATCAAGAGCAGTAGCTGGTGAGGAGAATGGAACTCAAGATCTGAAGGTACCCCAAAGCTAGATTTATCAAAAAAAAATCATCAAAGCATTATCAGAATACATAACTGGCATGGAAAGGAAGACTTAAGGGCAGTTAACCATGTAAAAAACACTGCAGTTTTCTTTTTATGGGCAACAGTCTGTACAGTTCTCTATGGCATGAGTAACTTGGAGTTTTGACTGTCACGGTTTCTGTACAGAATGCCAAGCATAAGCTGCTGACCCATCAGAACCTTGCTTAGGAGTTTTATGCACAAACCATGACAGTTAAACTCCAGATCACTGGTTCTGTGAAAAACTAACAGAATACTGCCCATAAAGAAAAAAGAAATTACAAAATAGTTTCACATCACTTTTTATTCAGGCACAGTTACATATGGCTCACTTGTGGTAAGAATATCATTTCTAAAAATAGGGATGTTATAAACTGCCAATTCAAAATAATTTCCTGCCCTCCAAGCTAGCCCCCGCCTTTAAAAAGGTGGGGGGGGGTAGAAGAGACATGCCCCCTCCCGACCAGCTGGTGCAATTTCTGAAGCTGCAACAGCCTACAAAGGAAACATCCGTTAACTCTATGGACACCACTTCCAACTATTTCAGGACAGACTGCATAAGTATCAGACAGCTGATCCAGTTCTGGAGGTTCAACATGAATGTACATTATGCCGATAAGCTAGTATTCCTACTTTTACAAGTTTTCTTATGACAAAATGGACAGTGTGTGTGTGTGTGGGGGGGGTGGTTGACTCATTTTCCTCCATTTTAGATTAAAAAATTCTGAAAGGTCCTCTATCAAGAGGATTAGCGAGGACCATACAATATACTGTGGGGTATTGCCAATTGTAACACGGCATTATTGAGAGCCGTGTCAGGGCGCCACGCGATAGGCGGGACGGCATCACGTGGTGCAGAAGCAACACGGCATTATGGGACGATAATGCGTGTTGGGCTACGTAAAACAGCTTCCCACAACAGCCACATGGCATTATCGTCTCATAATGCAGTGCTGCTGTTGGGAAGCGCTACATCGAAGCTCAACACGGGCATTATCGTCTCCATAATGCCATGTTGCTCTTCTACCAGCTGACTGCCTTCCAGCACGGACCTAGCATGACGACTGGAATTGCACGCAGAAACGGAGACAGGAGTAGAAGAGGCCATCGGAAGAGCTAAGTTTTCAAGTCTGATGGTTACTTGCGTCGCACTTGTCGTGTTACAAGCACATTATCCCGGCCGAAGGTGGCATCTAATGGGGAGTTAATGCATGGTTGATCCGTTGCACCCCTCAGCCTCTGGCCTCGTGCCACAATGGTCCCAACCATGCATTAACTCTCCATTAGATGCCACCTTCAGCGGGGATTAATGCTTACTTGTTCAGTCAATTATACCAGCTTTCATTACACACAGGTGAACAGTGGCGACTTGTACTTGTGCACTGTAGTTTTCAGGAGGACTAGTTGGATGGGACCACCACACCAGTAGCCAGGAAATCTACTTGAATATTTTCTTGTAATGCCTACCAAGACTAAAGAAAACCTTTAGAGTCATTTTTAGAACCCCCAAAAAAAAAAAAAAGGATACTTCCTTACCTCTATGGGGCTCCTCAGTGCCACTTTTAGACTTCACAGAATGGATCATAATTCCCAAAGGGGCTAGCCGCTGAAATCCTTTCCACTTCCTTATTGCTGGCTCTACTCCCACATTACAATGTTGTGATGTAACTACAGGGAGAGCGCAGGGGCACACGCCATTCAAGTCTATGAAGTGCGGTTTTAAAACCCGTTGTCTTATGTTTAACGAGACATTTTGTAAAATCAGAGCCAGGGTTCAACTAACAAGGCTCTTGTTACTTGAACTCTGGCTTTGATTTTACCAAATGTCTAATGAATGAAAACAGCTTTTGAAAATCACTCCATAGACTTGCACGGAGCGTGCCCCCTGTGCTCTCCCTACAGTTTCATCCCAAAACAAAGTGGGGAGGAACCGGACATAATGAAGTGGAAATGAATCATGCTGCTAGCCCCTCAGGGGCAAATTGTGATCCTTCCTTCCTTGGGGTGGGTATTCTGAAAAAGTCTAACAGTGGCACCAAGGTGCTCTGAAAGAGTTAAGGGAGCATCCTCATTTTAGTTCGCAGCAGTGAGAAAGATGTTTAAGCTTCAGAATGGCTAGTGGACAGGGTGGGAGCATCTCATCCATGGCCAGGAGGTTTACACAGGTATACCAGTATCACTGACGTCTGTCAGTGTGATCTGTACATACAACATGTCACTGTCTTGCACAAACACCCTTTATTCAGATTCTGAATGTTAAAGGTATGGTTTGAAACTGGAGTTTAAATGTCACTATAGGACATAATTGATGCCTTCTTTAATTGTACTTTACTTTCCCATTGTTCTCTATTACTGTACATCTTTAAACTTAAAACAAAAAAATGCAACACAAGTGTGATAGGGAACTATTTTCATCATATTTAACTACCATACTCTCCCGCTTCTCATGCTTCTGCCTCTTCTCGCTCAAAAAGATTTTAGAGAAATGCAGATTTTACAGCTGGCCCTGCAGCACGGAAGGGTTATGCGCCGCAGTGTCAAAGGCAAACTGGGATTTGCATGCAGCCCTGCAATCACACTGTGGCCTGCAGGCAGGGCTCTATATGCACACTATGGAAGCGAGGCACTTTCCTCTGAGAAAAGAGGAAAGGTTTGTGCCACCCAGTATTCGCGCACACCCTGATGAAGGAGCAACAGCAGTATCACCTGTTAAGAAGTTACTTGCTTGACCTTCTAGGTAGAGGAAGGGCAGAGTCAGTGACTCCAGTATAGTGGAGGGAAAAAGGGGCAAAAAATTGTTTACTGCTGAACAGTGCCTTCAGTTCTCCCTCCGTTATAACACTTTGATTCCATGTTCCCTGAATGTTTTGCAGCACCAGTTCCACTGTTCAGTGCTACACATACCACTACAGAACAAAGACTGGTATCAGCAAATGCCCATACACTATAGAAACAAAGGAGTAACCCAGGAAGGGGAATGATAGGGTGTCCTGGATAGAGACTTGACCTCATGAAAGGGTTCAGTGTGGACACCGCAAGTTTGTTCAAATTAAGAAATCATGCGTCCACCAGGAGGGCATATGCTCAAGCAGAGGGGATTCAAAAAGGACATTAGAAAATAAGAATTCATAGAAAGAGTGGTGAATAGGTGAACAAACTTCCTCACAAGGTTGTGGAGGCAAAGACAATAGCGTCATTCAAGTGTGGTGTAATGAAGGAATTATCTGATGGGAAAGTGAAGGCGGGGGAGAGGAGTCGCCAGAAAGACCGGAGCGCTGTAACTCAGCCAATTGGAGAGGGGCTATGAAACTGGGTTGTCAAAAAGGAAAAGGTGTCGATAAGACTGCAACCACCCTAGATAAAGGCCAATGACCAATGGGGTTAGAGGTTTCTGTCCCTAGACCTCTCATTCTCAAAATATGATTTGGGCTTATAAGTACTGTACTCAAAAACAGCAGGTGGAATACAAACTTGTGATGGCTGGAATGCAGTTTTGGATACCACCACCCCAGCATATGTGCACACCAGACTTTCAGACAATCCCTGTATTACAACCAAGGTATTCCAGCAGGAAAATATTTTAGTTTTTTTCCTCAAACTGTTTGCCCCTGCCCCCCCCCCCTTCTTTGGGTCTTCCCACTGGCAAACTCCCAGCCCCAGCTGCTGTATCCAGTGGGAATGCAGGTGGGTTGGGGCCACAATGTGCAAGCAACACTAACAGCTCATTGCATGACTTCTGGCCACTTCAGAACAAGTCAAGACTTGGTAGTATGTAATGACCTGGCCAGCAGTGTTAAACAGCCAATTCCTTCTTTCATGTTATATTTAGAATTTAGCTGGGAAAGGCACAGTAAACAACCTCACTTCCAGGTGTAACCCAGAAGCACTGTGAGTTTAAGTGACTTGTTCAAGGTCACAGTATGCAAGTGGCAGTTGCGGTATTCAAACCATGTCTGCTGGGTCTCCAGGTTCACAGCCTAGTTCTCCAAGCTCTAGGTTATACTACCTCCCACATCCTCACGTGGCTGGAGCAAACAGGTTATGGGAAGTACCATGAAGAATTTAATCACAAGGACCAATGTGGCAACAATAAGATGAGTCAACTTGGAATCTAACCACCCCCAAAAAACATTATGGTGCTGTACCAGCTAAGCCATCGGGCCAACTGGCCAGCCTTGGCCATACAGTCACTGTCTCATTACAGCTGTGTTCTGAATGCCACTGGACCAGCCCTTATTCTGTGTACCTATGGATTTTTTACCTGGTCAGCGAAGAGTATCATGATGGTGTAGCTACCAGCCCCCGGTGGCACATATTTCACAGTAAATGTGTCATTGTCATTCCGGATGATGTCAAAGTCAATATCCGCCTCAGCAGGTCCCACCACACCGGGTGCACACTTGATCCCAATACTCACATCACCTGCAAGGGGTTAGAACATAAGCTCAGGTACAAAAATTTATTTCCACTGAAGTTCCTCCCCAGACATATCTGTCCTGTCCGGGATATACCCGAGGTCCCAAAAGATGTACCCTGTTCAGGCATGTAAATTCAGATGTCTCCCAGCCCCAGCAACCTGCTGGTTTACCCCTACGGCTTGTGCTCCATCACATGGGCTTGGTATCTTTCCTACACCCCTAACATAGTCCACTATGCGGACTAGAACCCCTTGTCTGCAGGTCACAAGAACCAGATAGCGGGTCCCCCCCTCCCCATTTTCTTGTTCCATTCCTCCTTCCAGAAGCAAGCACTTCCTATGTAGTGGTTTTGCTTGCATATGGCATGTCCCCTGCTGAAGTCACAGCAGTGCAGAACTCCCCATCGACCCTCCCCGGATCAGGCACACTGCTGCATGGCCACTGCCTCAGCCTGGTCTGCCTCCGGATGCAGTCACACAAGTTCCACTCAAGAATCCGGGTTGTCTGCATAGCAGCGCATCTGCCATCCAGGCTGTCCAAGCATAAGAATTCCAAGGGTTCCCTGAGCTACAAGAAGATCTTTCAAATATGAAGTGCATGCACATTAAATGTGATCCCACTTACCCTGACCCGCTTCAGCGCAGTCGACCGTGAAGTAGGTTGGCTCATAAGCTTTCAGTCCAGTCTTGGCCACTCCTGGCCCGTAAACTTTCACCTTGTTGGGGTGGCTTCCAGCACCTACGTTCATCTGAAACCAAAAACGGAAAGGACAACTTTACATCACATCCACAAGCACACAACGTACTGTGCTGTACAGCAAGTGAAAGCGGGACCAACTCTGCATTACCAGCTGCAAACAGAGCAAGTGCCATCAGTCATTGAGGGCTAGTGAAAACAGGGCCAATGGCATCACAGCCAGCACCAAGCAAAATGCAGTCTGTCAACAGGGCTAGTGAAAAACAGGGCCAACTTCATCTCAAACCCTAGCAAAGTCTGCCAACAGGGCCAATTGCATCACAGCCTGCAAACACAGCAAAGTGCTGCTGCCAACAGGGCTAGTGAAAACAGTAACAGCATTATACTGCAGCCTGCAAATACAGCAGAAATCTGTCTGAAATGAAAACAAAGCTAGTGAAAACGTGTCCAGCTAGCTTTACATCACAGCATATGTATGTACACAGTACAGGGCCATGCAGTCTGCAGTGCAATCCTCCCTGCACACTAAAGCGTGGCAGGGTGTACAGTGCGCTGTTACCCAAGAGACCTGGGTTTGCGTCTCACACTAGTGGCCATGTTAGTCACTAACAATGGTGATGGGCTGGGCTCCCAAGAAGCGAAGAGTGCTAGCCGCCCGGTGTTTGTACATCCCCTAATGGCACCAGGCTCCAGGGAGTGAAGAGTGCTGGCCCATCCAGAATTCGTCAGCCAGAAGGGGGATGCAGAGTGGCACTGGCTCAAGACAGCTGCTCTCAGATTGTATTTTTAACATTATGGTGGTGGCAGGTGGGTGAAGACTGCCGCCTCAAGCAATTTATAAAATTTTCTCTGCACTCCTGCCCCCTCCCAAATTGCAACTTTCATTAGATATATAAAATATACTTTTTACTTTTGAAGTGTATTTGCAAACAAACTAACATGACAGAGGATCCCCCCAATAATCATTTATGCCTCCAGGTCACAGACAGCCTCCAACTGCTCCAATCTCCTCAGCCCCATCATTCACCATCAGTGGGCCTTCCCTCACCATTAAGTGCAGAGACTATTCCCCTCCCCATCATCTTGCCATTAAGCAACCAACTAATGACAGAAGTTTGTAATTATATTGTGTAACATCACTGCTGCCTCTGCTGCAAGTGCTCAGAGTTGCAACACTCCATAAGAAACCGTATGTCACTAGACAACATGCTCTTGTACTCCTGAAGAAAAAAAGGCAAACTAAACCGGCTATAAAACGTTAATTCCTTTATTACATCTCCTCTCAATGAATTTTTGTATCCATACAGAATTGGGTCAAAACTGCAAGACTGAGGGCTCCAGGGAAGGGCATGTCCTAGGAGATCTCATAGCTCCAATCTGTCCCAGCTGGCAGGACAGCCCATGCCACTCTGTCCGCCCATAGAAGTCTGTGCACTAGCAATGCGAGATTAATGACTAGAAATACATCAGAGGGCTGCTGAACTAAGACGAGAGGGAGCAACAGTGAGACTGCTGCAACACACCCCGTGACAAATCTGATCATATTTATGCAATACGGTTTTTATTGACAGTACTGCACATGCCAGCAGCACATATCAGCAACATAGTTTTATACTTTCCAACAATGTTTTTTAGGGCTTCTGTACTCAGACAAGAGCCATTTCTTCACTCACTCGGAAAGGGCTGTTGGGGATGTTGACTCCTCCCCAAGACACCATGACTGTGTGTTTCACCGGCTTCTTCGGCAGGTAGGAGCAGGAGTAGGTGCCGTTCCCATTGTCTTTCACGGACACATCGATCGGGTGCCCTTCTGCATCCTAAATGTCACATAAGTACATAAAATAAATAGAGGTCTGCAGCCAAAAAAAACAAGAACAGACTGGATGGGCCCAATAGCCCTTAACTGCAGTCATGGTCAGTTTCTAAAATACAAACAAAAAACAACTTGTTCCCCCTCTCAAAAGAACCCCCCTTCCCCAACAAAGAGCCATAAACCACAAGATGCAGTTCTGTGCTTCTACATCTGCCCATGAGTTCCCCTCTAGCCTGTCCCAGTTATGCTTAAGTGCCCAGCACCTGGTCCTGGCAGGGCTTGTGAATCAAGTGAGCTGCTACTGCCCCACCACACTGCTCAGTTCCAGTAGTCTTACGAGTGGAAATCATTAGTGCTTTGCTCCTTTGCAAAGCCCAATGACTCAAAGCCTAAGAGATGAAAATTACCTTCAGTGCAGACTCATTTTTAAATGCATTAATATTTTGTAACTTGGACAGCAAGGTGTCTGTAAACTCACTTGTGTTCTTTGTTACTAGCTACTCAGACAAGGTGACTGACTGCATCCATACTGAAATGTCAGCAATACCACAACAGGGTGTGCATTAATACTTATTTACTTGATTCCTGACCAGCCTAATTGTTCTCTCTTATCCCCCTGTCTTATCAACACTTGGCCCATCCATCCCCTTATTCTTCCTTTCCCAACCTCGGATAGGAGCTCACTACCCTGGGTTGCGACATCCTACCATGCCCCATACTTTATAGCATTCAATCCTGGGGCTCACACATACTCCTTTTCTCCATCCACCTTCTCTACATCCAGCTTTACCAACGCCTTTCTCCCCCTACTTCCTTCCCTCTCTTCCCCCCTACCTTCACCTCTACCTGGTGTATATTTTTATTTTTCTTCCGTTACTTCCTCCTGCAACCTTAGATAACCTGCTTTATCTTCCTATAGACACTTCTATGTATGTAAATACCGTGTAATCTGTATAATTCTATGTACATATGAACTTCTTTTTCTTCCTCTCTGTAAAGAGTATTATCTGTATTGCCTTGTAAATACCTGTGTTGACCTGTATATACAATTGTTCATGCTCCACCCAGGTCCATCTTGCAAATGAGCTTCTGCTCAATGATGAACGACTGGTTAAATAAAGACTTGATATGATATATTTAATGCACAGTCACGCGACATGCTTCAGGCAATCATGTCTGGGTTTTCCAATGCCATTTCAGAAACCTAATAAAAAACAGGTTACTCACCTGTAAAGTACAGTTACGCAAGAACTTACCTTAACAGTAGATCTTCAAGAGAGGCTCTTGCAGTAGGTAATTACATATAGGACTGACGACGGCCATCGGCAGGACCCCACGGAAAAATTTCTAGCTAGCAGTCCCTGGCGAGGGATCTCCCCCACGTCAGGTGGCCGGCGTCATATGATGTCGGTATAAAGGGGCGGTCCCGGACGCCCGCCTTCCAGTTCTTTCCCGCCACAGGCCTGGACGAGTAGAAGCAGATGTTTCCATTCCTGGAAAAAGAGCTGAAAAAGCCTAGGGGGATGGAGGGCGGGAAGGTATTACCTACTGCAAGAGCCTCTCTCGAAGATCTATTGTTATGGTAAGTTATTATGTAACTGTACTATCTTACTTTGAGAGGGCTCTTGCAGTAGGTAATTACATAAAGGACTGAATCCCAAGTAGTCTGGAACAAATAAAAGGCACCGGGAGGAGGAAACTACTCCAGAAAGTAGCAGTAGCCTTGCAAGCCTCAAGACAGGAGGCCTTGCAAAACAGCTAGCCCAAAGCCTGCTCTACGGCAGAGGCAATGTCCAAACTGTAGTGTTTCATAAAGGTATGGACGGAAGTCCAGGTGGCGGCAACACAGATGTCTACCGCAGACACATTCTTGAAACAAACTGAAGGGCCTTCTCCACAGTGAAGGACCTCTGACTTGACCGGAAGGGTCTTGTTGTACTGTCATAACAATAAGTGATGCAAAGAGCCAACCACTTCGACAGGCATTGCTTGGAAATAGCATTGCCTTCCCTTTTGTGAGCAAAAGACGAACAACTGATCAGTCTTTCTGAGATCCTTTGTCCTGTTGGTGTAGTATCTCAGAATCCGGTGAACATCCATGGTATGGAGTAAATATTCCCTTGGTTGGAGTACTGCGTGAAAAAGGCAGGTAACTCTATGGACTGATTTAAGGTAGACTCTGCTACCACTTTAGGTAGAAACTTAGGGTTCGTGCGAAGAGCCACTCGTTCTTTGTGAAAAATCAAATAGGGGATTTTACACATAAGGGCCTGGAGCTCAGAAATTCTTCGAGCGGAAGTAATGGCCACCAAGAAAAGAGTTCCACGAAAGAAACTTCAGATCTGCGGTTGCCGCAGGTTCGAAGGGAGGAAGGGTAAGTTTCGAGAACAAAGTTCAAGTCAAGGGGGAGCAGGAGTTCGGATGGGGGGCCTCAGATGAAGGACCCCTCTAAGAAAGGTCTTAGAGACCTCTAATTGGGCAAACGCTTTATCTGCGAAAGGAACATGGTAGGCTGAAATAGCAGCCATGTGCACTTTCAAGGAGGAATGACTGAGACCCAGGTTGAAGAGATGACTTAAATATTCCAGCAGAATGGCCACTGAACAGGAGAAAGGCTCCACATTCCTAGAGGCGGCCCAAATAGAAAATCTCTTCCATTTCATGGCATAAATGGACCTAGTGGAGGGTTTTCTAGCCTCCACCAGAATCTCTGCCACTTTTGGAGCGACACCAAAATGAGATTGAGCTAGGTCTGCAGGAGTCCTGCATGAAGTTGCAGGGATTTGAGGCCCGGATGGACCAGGGTCCCCTGATCCTGGGTCAGCAAACCTCGAGATAAAGGAAGAGGAGGAACCTCTGAGTATTGCTGTAGAAGAGAGAACCAGATTTGCCTGGGCCAGAAAGGAGCGATCAGAATCATTCTATCTCCTTCTGTGGTTAGTTTCTGCAATACACAAGGGACCAGAGGAATTGGGGGGAAAAGCATAGACTAATCTGCCCTTCCAGTCTAGAGACAGTGTCGCTCAAGAAAGCACCTCGCTCTGGAACTAGTGAGCAAAGGTGGGAAGCTTTGCGTTTTGGGGAGAGGCGAACAGGTCTACCTGCGGAGTCCCTCAAAGCTGAAAGATATCGTCTAGCACCTTTAGGTCCAATTCCCACTCGTGTGGTAGGGCAGAGGAGCAGCTTAGCTTGTCTGCCAGGGTACTGTCGACTCCTGGAACATGAATCGCAGTGAGGTGAAGGTTGTGTTGAGTTGCCCAGTCCCAAACCCTCATTGCTTCCCTGCATAGAGGGTAGGATCGAGTCCCTCCCTGCTTGTTGATGTACCACACCATGCACATGTCCGTCTGGACGGCTAGGTGACCGGGAAGAATGTATTGGTGAAGGGCTTGGAGAGCATATAGTACTGCTCAAAGCTCGAGCACATTGATGTGGAGAGCTAGTTCCAATCTGGACCATAAGCCCTGGGTTCGGTGAGGACCCAGATGGGCTCCCCAACCTTTGCCTGATGTGTCTGTGGTCAGAGTCGGGGGGGGGGAGGATAACAGAAGGGAACCCCCTGAAACAGGTCCTCTCGAGCCATCCACCACTGCAAGTCTCGTGCCATCGGCGAGGAGATCAGAACTAGATGATCTAGGTCATCTACAAGTTGATCCCATTGGGAGCGAAGAGTCCACTGAGAGATCCTCATGTGGAGTCGGGCTCGGGGGACCATCGGAATAGCGGCTGCCATAAGCCCCAGGAGATTGAGAACCAACCTCGCGGAATCCTCCTGCGTTCTGATAGCATGGAGATCTGGGACTTGAGAGGCTGCCTTGTCCGGAGGCAGGAAGGCCTTGCTCACAGTCATATCGAGGATAGCCCCGATGAACTGTAGTCTCTGGGAGGGATCCAGATGAGACTTGGAATGGTTGATGGTAATACCCAGGCAAGTAAAATCCGGCTGGTTGAGGGAGAGAAAATGCAGGAGCTCCTCCCTGGACGAGGCCGCCAGGAGCCAGTCGTCCAGATAAGGGAACACCTGTACTCCCATCATACGCAGGTGGGCCGCTACCACAGCCAGGCATTTGGTAAGCACTCGGGATGCCGAGGAAAGACCAAACGGGAGCACCCGGAATCGGTAATGGTCCCCCTGAAACGCAAACCGAAGATACTTGCGGTGAGAAGGGCGAATGGGGATGTGCAGATATGCATCCTGCATATCCAGCACACAAAGCCATTGACCCGGCCGAAGGAGGGGCAGAAGGGTCTGCAGAGAGCATCCTGAACCTTTTGTATTCCACGTAAAGGTTCAAAGAGCTTAGATCAAGAATGGGTCGGAGATCTCCTGTCTTCTTTGGGACCAGGAAGAAATGTGACTAGTAACCCGTCCCTTGAAGATGAAGGGGAATGGGTTCTATGGCCCTCTTCGTGAGAAGGGCAGAGATTTCTTCCCGGACCAAAGGAAGATGATCCCTAGCGTAGGACGACTTCAGAGGTGGGTGGCGGGGTGGTTTCTGTAGAAACTCTGTAGTGCCCTTCTGCTATAAGCTGGAGCACCCAAGAATCCATTATCCTCTCCCAATCCAGTAGGTGGAGGGAGAACCTCCCTCCTACCGGTTCCTCCGATGTATCTGTAGGCAGTGGGAGAGGGGAGGAGTCTGGTGGTGTGGGGCAGCGCTGCAGCTGGGGCACCCGCTGCTTTTTTGGGCAGGGGGCCTGGCAGCTGCGGGGGCCCGACATTTAGTGGCCCGCCTTCCTTGGGGTTTCACTTTAGGCCGACTACGTCTGCAAAAAGGACGGCGCTGCGGGTGATTGGGACGGTACATGGAATCCACAGATTACAGAGCAGTCCCCTTCTCCTACAAGTCGGTGATGATGTCCTTGAAATCACCACTGAAAAGCACCGACCCCCTGAAAGGTGCTTCCTGGATTGCGGATTGCACCTCCGGGACCAAACCTGACACGCGGAGCCAGGCATGACGCCGTAGACTCACGGCGAGAGCGGAGCTCCGCCCGGCAGTGTCCACTGCATCGTATGTCGTCCGCAGAATGTTGCGACTGGCCGAACGAGCAGAACGGACTAGATCGGCCAACTCCTGCTTGACTTGAGAATCAGGTAAGGAGTCCATCTTAGATTCCGCCTGGGTAAGGATGGCCTTCTGGTAATCCCCCATATGGGCGACATAATTCAGGGCCCGAATTCCCAGTGTGGAAGAGGCATAAATCTTTCTTCCATACTGGTCCAGTAGGTGAGATTCCTTATCCTGAGGATACGAGCTTAGATGTTTGGGGTGCGCTGACCGGCCATGAGCGGCGCTAATCACGACCGAATCTGCACGAGGGTGGGAGTCCAGATAGTCTACACCCTCGGGAGCCTGGCAGCCTGTTAGACTTCCTAGGAAGTGGGGCTAACGCCGACAGCTGTTTCCAAATAGTGGAAACAAGGTGGGCGGGAGTCGATACAGGGTGGCACTAGAGTTGGAGCTGTCAGGAGCAGGTCCAGATGTTCGGAAAGTTTGAGTCGCTGAGGATCTGGTTTCAAGGAGCGCCACTGATGGACTTCCTGGATTTTTCTGAGCAACTCCATGAAGAAGGATCCTCCGGAGGAGACTTGAGGGGTCCTCGGCCGGGGCTTAGACAGAGAGAGAGGCTAGTCTCTCTCGGAGCATCCTTCGGAAGAATCCGAGGAATCAGAGAGGGAAGAAGAATCAGAAGCAGAATAAGACTCCGTAACACAGCTGGGGGAAGGAATGGGTTCCTTGGGGGTACCTGTGGACTCGTGTCCTGCCCCCTCTCAGGGATCAGAGGGAAGGGCCCTGGAGTCTGGAGGCAGTGAGGAAGTGTGCCGCCTCGGACGTACAGGAGCCGGGGGCAGCACCGTCGCCGTAAGGCAGCTCTCCACCTCCTTGGTGAGCTGAGCCTTGGCCTCAGCCCACCAGGAAGCCAGAGTCTCCTGCAGATCCACCGGCAGCCATGTGGGCGGTGGAGGAGGGGGGAAAAGGCGTACGGGTTGTACCTGTAAGGCGAGTATCAGAAACCCGGCTGTGGGAGAACTGGCACTAAGTACTGTGGCGTCAGGTACTGCAGCGGAGGAACCGGCGTCAGGTACTGCGGGGCTGGATACTGCGGTCCCAGGTACGACTGCATCGGATAAGACGGTGGGTACCCGGGCGCCAGGGGAGCTGCCGGAGCAGACGGCCCGGATGGTGGCCCCATGGGCAGATCAACAGTGAGAGGCCCGGAGGGTGCAGGGCCCAACGGAAGGGGAATATCCCACGATGGCATCGGTGGTACCGGCATCTGGGCCGGCGTCAGATCCGGTTCCTTCGGAAGAGAGTCTGACTAAGGTGGAAGATCCCCAGCATCACCCGGGGATTGGGGGAAGAAATCCCTGGGGTCAGGCTGGGGTGACTTGGGCTCCCCAGGCGGCAGCAGAACCCGGAGTGCGATGGGCATGGGAGTCCGTCGTAGGTTCCGTCGCAGCCGAGGGCACACGGTCGAGGCAAGGGGCTAGTTCGGCAGGCACCAGGAGCAGGCGTCCGTCTTAGGGGTCCCTCATCGGAGGTGGACTGAGGTGGAGGGCGGCCCGTTCTGAAGGGGCGTGGTCATCGCCGCCCCGAAGGGTCAGGCATCTTCAGCCCTCTCCCAGCGGACGTCTGAGGAGCAGACGTCCAACCTATGGGAGTCGCCCGTGCCAGTAGGCCACAAGCCTGCGGCCGAACGGGGGCGGAGGCCTCCTTTGGCCCGGAGGCGCCTGCAAGGCCCGAGCGTGAGCCAGATGGGCAGGCCGACGCCTCCTCCAAACCCTTGGAGGCTACAGTCGGACGGTCCCCTGGAGGGGATGTTACCTGGGCCGCGACTCCGGCTGGAGTCGCGGAAGAGGAAGCCTTCTCCCGGTGCCTCTCCTTGTCCCGCTTTTTGCGATGTCCTTCTGGAGAAGTGGATGCCTGCCTCAGCTTCTTCAACTCTTTCTCCATCGAAGACATCTTTCTTGAAAAGATGGGCTTCCAGGAACTGTTGGCGCCATCTGAGGGTAGCCGCGTTGAAGTTGAGGCAATGCTGGCACTGGTAGACCGGGGGGTCGGGGCCTAGGCAAAGGGAATGGCCGTCCTTGTGTAGCAGTTGGGCGCTGCATGAGTCGCACTTATTTTTGTGCTCAGAGGGTGTACAAGACGACATACACAGACGATGACCTGACGATAGAAGAAAATAACTAATTTTCAGTAAAACCGATGAAAGGATAGGGCTGACTAAGCACAAACTTTTCCTCGAGGCGCTGCACGAGCCAATGGCGGGAAAGAACTGGAAGGCGGGCATCCGGGACCGCCCCTTTATACCGACGTCTTATGACGCCAGTCACCTGACGTGGGGGCGGTCCCTCGCCAGTGACTGCTAGCTAGAAATTTTTTCCATGGGGTCCTGCCGCCGGCTGGCGTCAGTCCTATATGTTATTACCTACTGCAAGAGCCCTCTCGAAGTAAGATCAGTAGTTCTAGGAGTGGTATATGTTTGTCCACACTTCTTGGCATGTCCCTTTAAGGATCACTGGAAGGTCTTCAAGCTGGCTTCTCCCACCTACCCAGGTGGTGTAGCCCTCTGCTCCGCCCCATGATGCCAGATCTTAGCCCACTGGAAGCCAGGTTTGTGCATTGCAGCCAGAGAGGTCTGGTGGGTGAGAGGCAAGGCACACATCCCCTACTTTGGGAACAGAGACTGGAGAACAGAGGCCCCAAAACCAGTATCCTGGCATGACTCAAGGTTGATGTGGCAATGGCTGATGAAGGCATTTGCTGTCTTCCATGTGGCAGCCAGACAGATTTCCAGGATAGGGATGTCCCTGGAAGCAGCCACTGATGCAGCGGTACGGTTGGTAGAATGAGCTCTTATCCCTGTGGGAGGATCCTTGCCCACCAACCTATAGCAGAGATCAATGCAAAATGTAATCCATTTTGCGATCGCCCGCTTTGCTGCAGATCTGCCAGAAGTGGCTTCAGCGTACGTGAAACAGCTGGCAAACCTTGTCCCGAATTTCTGCAGTCCTTTCCTTATAATAGAGCTCATCTCAGGTCCAAAGTCTGGAGCCTGTACTCTGCATCCAAGGTGTAGTTTGGGTAGAACACCGGCAGAGTCAACACCTGGATAAGGTGAAACTGACACCACCTTCAAGAGGAATTTCAAGTAGGAGCGCAGGACAACCTTGTCCCTGTGAAGACCAGATAAGGGGAGTCCACCAAGACAGCCTGGAGCTCCCCTGTCCTCCTGGCAGACGTGACAGCCACCAGGAAGGCAGTCTTCCACGACAAGTGTGACATCTCACTTTTGCATCGGTTCGAATTGCTTGCCCATGAGCTTTGGCAAGACCAGCAGTAAATCCCACAGAGGTTGAGGTTCATGCACTGGAGGAGATATATGATCCAGGCCTTTGAAAAAGCACCAGACCACCTTCTCCTGTGCCACCGTCTGCTGACCACCCCATGCCCAGTAAGCAGAGATGGCTGCCAGGTGCACCTTAAGGGTCGAAGACTGAAGACCTCCTTTGGACAGAGACCAACGGTGGTCTACAATGCTAGCCACAGTACAGGAGAGAGGTTCCAGGTCCTTGCCCAAACACCAAATGGAAAAATCTTTTTCATTTGAAGGCATAGCACTTTCTGGTTGACTCCTTCCTGGATGCTTCCACTACTGTGAGTACATCCTCAGAGACCCAAAGCCTGGAACTCAAGCCGTTCAGGCACCAGGCCATCAGGTGCAGGGATTGAAAGTCCGGATGGAGTACCTTCCCCTGATTGACAGATCAGGTCCGGGTGTGCTGGAAGACCTCAGGAGTCTGTTGCTGAGGCGGAGAAGATCTGGATACCAGAACTGGCATGGCCAGTCTGGGGCTACCAGGATCACCTGCGCCTTGTCCCTCCTCACCTTGAGGAGCACCCTGTGAATCAAGGGAAATGCAGGGATGGTGAAAAAGAGGCCTGGGGTCCACGGCCTCGAGAAGGCATCCCCCTGCAGCAATCCCCACTGAGGGGGGTGGGCATGAAACTGCCTCCAGGGAAAACACCAAGCTGAGGCTAACAGGTCCACCATCAGTTTGCTCCAGTGGGAGAACAGGCTGCAAGCTACCTCTGGATAGAGAGACCACTCGTGGGATGTCTCGCCTATGCGGCAGAGGGCATCCGCCAGTTGATTTAAGGCTCCTGCCACATGGATGGGTAGGAGATCCGCCTCCAGTCAGCTCACGAGTGTCCAGATGTGGAGTGCTTCCCTGCACAGCAGCCGGGAGTGCGTGCCGCCCTGCTTGTTGAGGTAGTACATGGTCGTGGTATTGTCAGTCTGGACTTCAACCACTTGACCCCGAAGCTGCTGAGCAAATGCTGTCAGTGTCAGTCCGACTGCTCAGAGCTCCAACAGGGTTATGTGGTAATAGGACTCCTCAGGGTTCCAGAACACATGGGCCCCGTTGTCCCCCATGTGGGCTCCCCAGCCCATGAGAGAGACATGAATCATGAGGACTGTCGGCTCGGGGTGGACAAACGGGATCCCTTCCTGCTACCGGTCTAGGACGGTCCACCACTGGAGTGTCCCACATCTTCTGGATCAGTGATCAGCTGGTCGAAATGACCTAGGCACAGAGTCCACTGGGTGGCCAGCTCCCACTGAAGAGGGCACATATGCCACTGGGCTCAATGGACCACAGTGGTACAGACTGCCATGTAACCCAGAAGGCGCATAAAGTCTCAGGCAGGGTGCAATTGCCCAACCATAAATGATTGGGCAAAGGAGAGAACCTCCGCCCTGTATGCTGGAAGCAGAGCTCTGGCTCTGCAAGAGTAGAATGCTACCCCCATGAAGCACATCACCTGAGAAAGCACAAGCTCCGACTTAGTCTCATTGATTAGGAGGCTAAGTTGAGTGTAGGTCTGGAGGGCCAGGTCCCTGAACCGCTCCACCTCTTGCTGGGTGGAACCTGCTAAGAGCCAATCGTCGAGGTAAGGGCATACCCTGACCCCGACACCTGAGGTGGGCTGCCACCATTGTCATGCATTTGGTGAAGACCCGTGGGGCAGATGACAGGCCGAATGGCATGGCTCGGAACTCGTAAAGTGTTCCCTCTGCTCTGAAGTGGAGGAACAGCTGGTGAGACGGACAGATTTGGACATGAAAGAATGCATCCTAAAGATCCAGTGAGCAGAACCACATGTGCTCCAAGGATGGTATGATCTGGGACAGGGGGTTACCATCCTAAAGGTGTGCAGCCTGAAATACTGATTCAGGTCGTGCAGATCTAGAATGGGGCACCAGTCCCTCCCCATCGGGACCAAGTACCTGGAAACTAACCCTGGGTTGACTGAAGGATCTCCCACTCTGACCACTACCTCCTTGAGGAGGAGCTGAGCTATGTAGTCTCAGAGCTGATTGAGTGTTGTCTGATGCCCTCTCCTCCCTTCCCATGGGGTGCGGGCTCAGCTGGGTGGGTACTGCTCTAATTCTAAAGGCAGACCCTGGCCAACCACTTCCAAGACCCACCTGTCTGTGGTATCAGCGGACCAGGCAGAAAGGAAGTGGTGGAGCCAACCCCCCCCCCATGGGAGGACCCAGAGCTGGCATGACAGGAATAGGGGTGGCCACCCCATCCCTTCACTGGGCAGGCTTGGAGGAACCCCAACCTCTGCGGGCCTGGAGAGGTCCAGGCTTGGGCAGGGGGCACCAAGTCTGTGCCTGCTGATGCTGTCCTTGAAAGGAGGACTGCTGGGCCGCAAGAGCAAAGTACCAAAAAGGCTTCTGCTTCTTAGGGCTGGAAGTGCTTTGAGCAGAAGTAGCAGAGTCCAAGGTGGCACTGGACTGTTAGATTCGCTGAAGGTGACCATCCACACCTGGACCGACGATATCAGTGCCCAGGAAAGAAATATCAGCAAGTTTGTGCTGGGTATTTGCTGTCAAGGTGGAAAGCCTCAGCCAAGCCCTGTGACGTGAGGCAACTACGGCTGCCACTGAACGTGCGCACGAGTCCCCAATGTCCAGAGCTGTCTGAAGCTGCTGCTTGGCAATGGCACAGCCTTGGTCCCGGACCTGCCTGACTGTAGTCTGAAGGTCCGGGGAGAGATTAGGGAGAACTTCATCCAAGGACCCTAGAAGTGCATGGGAGAAGTGCACCATGACAACAGCCGAGCTTGCCCGATGGAGGTCTAAAGAGGAGGCTGCACAGACCTTCCTTGCAGAGTGGTCCAGTTTCTTGGGACTCCTTGTCTGGGGGTCTATCAATGTCAGCAGAACTGCCTGTATGTCTAAATAGAGGTGGTCACAAGGCTCTCGGGCAAGGGATGTTCCGTGAACCCCAAGAAGGACCCCAAGGACACTGCATACTTTCGGGCCATCTGAACAAACTGTGCTGGGCAGGAGGCAGGATGCTGCCAAAGCTCCAAGGCCAGGCCAACAATGGCTTCGGCCACAGGAAAGGCTTCCATCGGAATATCTGCTCTCTTGATGTCAGTAAGAGGGTACTCCACCAGTTTCCAGATTGGTTCCAGGGGAATCCCTGTGGATTCGGAGATGAGGCAGAGAATCCCCTGAAAGGATGAAGGGCCTTCCTCCCTCAACAGATCACTGGCAGACACGTCATCCTGCAAGTGAGAATGAAGGTCAGTGTCGTCTGAATCAGAGGTATCCTGATGCAACAGTCTGCCAAGGTCACCCTCAATGTGCCCGTAGCGATCAGACGTGAGGGTGACAGATCCTGTGAGGAAGACCCAGGGTTGACATAGCTTCCTTCATAGGAGCCCCTCCCAAAGGCTATTTGGACAGAAGCTCCACCCCAATTGGTGGAGAGACAGCGGCCGAACCGGAGGAGGTTTAGCCGGCTCCATGGGCAAGGGAACCAATTTCACCGGTTCCAAAAGGAGTCTGCTTCAGCCTAGGAAGTGAAAGCCAAGTAGTGGCCAGAGTAGAGACTGTGGTCAGCATCTGCCTGGACAGGCTCAGCTGCTGCCACATCAGATCCTTGTAGCATCGGCGGAGCTTCCGCCGAAGTCTCATCCCAGGAGGACGAGGATGACCAATGGAGTCACCTCTTTTTGGAGAGCTTGTGCGCCTTCCTTGGCCTCTTTGTCAAGGGTGTCAAAGATCTCAACCTGGATTGGACTGGCAGAGTCGGTCGCTCGGGAGACACCGGTGGGACAGGTGACTTCCTGGGGGTCAGGGACCAGTTCCTCAATGGGATCCCCAGCTGGCTGGGTCTCCTCGCTGGGAAAAGACAGGACCAGGGTCCTATTGAGAGTCAACTGGAACAGGCGACAACGGATCGATGGGATTGAGAACGATCTCAACCTCATCGATTGAGACCTCTGTCAACTGGCTAGATGGCAAGACTGAAAGCCAGTGGCCAAGGAGGCAATTTCAACTGAAATTGATCCTGCTGGCTCCCTGGACAGAGATCGCTCATGATCCCAAGAGAGTCTTCACCGAGACAAAGACGGACTCAGGTCCTTATCCGTCTTCCGAGAGAGGAGTGAGCCCACAGGCCCCTCGCCCTATAGTGGGGAGAGAGTGGCACAACTCTTGGAAGGAACCCAAAAACGTAAAGCCCAAGTTGAGAGGAATGAAAAAATGACTGAGGGGAAGACTGTGGCCCGCATCGCTTCTAGGATTATTAGGATTTTAATGACATAGGAGGGCCATCAGGCCCATTATATACATCTCCCACATAAGTGGGATAATTACACCAGTAAGTTATAGTACGTACAATCTAAATTTTGAATATTTCCAGACTAGCAACATCTATTGTGTCCTGTAAGTTTATTCCATGCAAGTGCTGTTTTGACTGTACAAAAAGTAATCACTTAAGTGTTTGTCTTTTCAACCAATATTTTTTGATTGAGGGAACTAAGACCATTTCTTGTATTGCTATAGTACATATTAAATTCCTATAAGCCATCTTGACTATGTATTTTATATAACAGTAAAAGGTCTCCTCTTTGCCTTCTAGCCTCCAATGTGTGCAGACCAGTCTCCTGCAATCTATAAAAGTATTGCAGTTTTTAGCCTAGGAATTAATCTAGTTACTTTTCTTTTCACACCCAACAATTTAATTTTTTTTTTTTTTAATTATGGGGACCAAAACTGAACCGCAGTCCAGGATAGGCCGAACATAGGTTTTATATAAGGGTATAATAAGATGTTCAGATCTTCCTATAAATGCTCTTACTCTTGTAAGTAGGGACTGAGTAGTGTTGACTAGTTTTCTACATGGACTGTTCGACATAAAACTATCATTAACCATAATTCCGAAATCTCTTAACTGGTTGATTTGATTAGGGTTTGATTAAGGTTATAGGAATATCCAGGGTTATTTTTGCCTATGTTGAGAACTACACATTTTTCTATATTAAATCTCATTTTTGCATGCCCATTTTTCAATTTCTGCAAGATCAGTAATCAACTGAGAAGGTTTGTCTAAAGTATTTACTTCACCACCCAACTTGGTGTCATCTGCAAATTCACTTATGAGATTTAATATTTTTGTTCATATCTGAAACAGATGTTAAATAAGGGTCCGAGTACCAAACCCTGGGGTACTCCACTACCCACATCGCCCTCGGATAGTATGCCATTTATACGCACTCTTTGACTCTTATTTAATAACCAGTTGTATATCCAATAAATCGGATAGCTATTAACTTTAAAGAAATGTTTTATGATTAATTTATCATGATGTACTCTATCGAATTCTTTAGACAAATCCAATAGGATCACAGATGGAATCCCAACATCCAAACTTTTACTGATACTGTTGTAGAAGGTAATCAGATTTGTGGTGCATGATCTCCCCTTAACAAAACCATGTTTGATATCAATTTGGTTCATTACTTCTAAATGCTGCAGCAGCCTGTTTTAATAAGCCGTTCCAGTAATTTGCAATAGTGTAAGTAAGGCTGATTGGCCTATAGTTGTCAACAGATTTATGAATGGGTACAACCAATGCTTTTCTCCAGTCATCTGGTATACAAACTTCATATACAGACATATTGAAAAGTAAAGAGAGAGTAAGCCAAAATATGGCAAGTTTCTTTAAGTAATATGGTGTTTATGCCACCAGGTCCTGTACTGGAATGGCTATTAAGCTGTTCTATGAGATTAATAATTTTGTCCTCTAGGAAGTATACCTCTTCAGATTTTATATCATCAGGTATTTTATGATTTGACGCTTTGGTAAATACCGAACAAAAATATTAATTTAATTTGTTAGCGACTAATTTATCATCTATTATGACCCGATTATCCTTGATTGGTACTACAGCTTGGACCCTGTTCCAGCAATTAGTGTTCATATAGGAATATAATAAATTCCTATTTGTATTAGCCATTTGTAATTTTAACAGGTTTTCCGTAATCTGATTTTTTCCAAACAATTTTTGTGATTCCAGATATTTATCCCATCTCTCCTTGGAGGGTTTAACTTAAATCTGTAAAATAATCTGTTTAATTTTTTTTTTTTTTTTTTTCATCCAAACTGGTATTTTACCTTTATTATATTTAATCCTAGTGGGTATGCAAGTATCTTCTATTTCCAGTAGTATTTCTATAAAGTTACTCCATGCATGTTGAATTGATTCTGAACCCAGGGCTGTAACCCAGTCTATGTTTTGGATCCTTGAGCAGATTTGAGGAAAATCGTCTCTTCAGTAATCTTTCTGTAATTTTGGATTTTGAGAAATGTCTACCTTTGTTTAAGTGATATCGGATAGTACAATGATCACTATTACCCAGTGTTGGTCCTATATTCATATTTTCTAGTTCATCATCTATATTTGTTAGTAACAAGTCTAAAAGATTGTCAGCCCTTGTTGGACAATCTACAACTTGTTTTAACCCAATGTTAATGAAGGTCAATAAAGTCACTTTCTTTCATATCGGAACCATTTAGATCCAACCAATTTATTCCTGGGTAGTTATAATCGCCCATCAATAGTAAAATCACCCAGTGCACTCATTTTAAGTATTTCTTCATTTAGAGCTTGGTTGTACTCACTGTTGGCAGCTGGTGGTCTATAACAATTTCCCAGAATAGGTGATCTACCTATGGGTGTAATTTTAACCCAAATTGTTTCTAGATCAATATGGTGCAAAGGGGAGGATCAGTACTACTGGATTCGACTGACTCGTGCACATATATGCATACACCACCTTTTTTTATTACCTTCCCTATCCTCATCACCAATTACTGTATCAATGTACCTGTTGTACCCTTTTGTACTCTCCCGGGTCGTTACTGAAAATAGGCATAAAACTTGTCTAGTGTACTTACCCGGTAAACAAAAACTAAATAAATAAAGCCTACAGCCAGATATGTTCATAATACCATCCGAATCCTGGTCCCACCAGGTTTCAGTTATGGCAATTATATGAAGATTGTATAAGGACATTAACGTTTCCAACTCCAAGTTTTTTAACCAAATTTAAACTTCTTGCATTTGTAAAAACATTACAACCCTCCATCCTTACTTTATTATGCAATTTACCCTCCCCCCATTACTCAGTTTAAAGTATTTGAAATAATTTTCAAGAACATTCTGTCCAATAAACTACTTCCCCTTTTGCTCAAGTGCAATCCATCCCAAGCAAACAAAATGTTGCCCAATGTGTAATACAGTTAAAGCCCTTATCAAGACACCATTTTCACAACCAATTATTGACCAATTTTATTTTATTGATCACTACATTTGTTGCACATGGAACTGGTAGGATCTCAGAAAAGGAAATAATTTGCCATCAAACTCATTTAAAATAATGAAATCTTTCTTAATATCTTCTAGATTACTTCTGTTGATATTGTTTGTACCAGCATGGATAATTACAATAGGTTTATTCCCACCATTCCTCAAAATATCAGTAGTCAATGTAATCTCAGATATGGTGGCTCCTTTAAAGCTACTAGTTCTGTTCTGCTTATCAGGATAACATATATGCCTATGAATCTGCTTTATTGTAGAGTCTCCAAGTACAAACACTTGTTGTGCTACTTCATTTTCAGGGGGAATTTTGCAAGGGGAGCTCAGATACAGTAGTATTATCATCAAGAGAGGAGATCTGGACATGGGCATTTATTTCCACAGCATTAGAATCCCCTGGGATTTGAGTTGATGAAAAATGTTTGGTGTTTGTCACATGTTATAGGATTAGCTTCTCGTTGGTTGTCAGGACTGTTGGAAACTTTCTCATTGATCATATTTGAAACATCATCCATAATAATGCTGTCATCCCAATCACTTAGGATAGAATACTGATTAAGAGGTAGTGAGAAATCCATGGCCCTTCTACCTCAGATTTATTCCCAGTTACAGTAGACCATTCAAAGCCATCATGTGACCATTCAGAGCCAATTTCCTTCCTTTTAACACCTCCATCCCCAATAATAGTTTGTGCTACATGTGTATTTGGTGCAGAAACTGAATTTACCATCCTCCCATTTCAACCATGCATCACATCCTGTTCTTTAGGCTGTCTAACTGGAACAGAGTTTACAATATTGTTCATAAGCCTCTTAATATTCTCTTGGTTGCTTATTGTATCATTTATTTTAAAATGTATTTCAGCCAACTCCTTCTGTAGGGTGGCTATATAAAGACATTTTGAACAGGCTGGGCCTATATCTGGTCCATCCTTGGTTAAAAATGTAAACATACCACAATGGTGGCATTTTACAGCTACATTTCCCTCTAAGTCAATGATTTTAGTAACCATTTGTTGCACCCAAATTGCTTTCCAGTATCTGCTTATCAGGATTACCACGCTCAATATTAAAAATCCTAAATATATTTCTACTCACCGCTACCCCTGCAACCACTGCAGACACGCGAAGGCCTGCATTCACTCCAGCTGTTCGGTGGATCCTGCAGCCATGGAGACCACCCACCAGGCCTCTTTAGATTTCACTGGAGGATTCAGTTTTTCGGGCCTGCCCAATTTGATGCATGCAAGACGATAGTCTAGGACATTCAGGTGAAAGGCATGACATCTTGCAAGTCTTGGTGTCATGGCCGACACCCAGACAAAAACGCACGTGGTATGCGGATCAGTGCGCAACATTTTTTGCCCGCACAGGCACCGGCGAAATCCAGGGGAAGATTAATCTTCCATGATGGAACGAGGAGAATCACCATCGCGAACTTAAGAGTCGAAGTTTCAGAATAACCAACGGTTTTGAAGCCAGGGCCTACAAAAAGTGAGAGCAAAGAGGAGGCAACCTGAATCTTCCAGCGAAAAGGAAGACTGGCATCATGGGGCGGAGCCGAGGGCTATACCACCTGGGCGGGAGGTGCCAGCTTGAAGACCTTCCGGTGATCCTTAAAAGGGAAGAGGACATGCCAAGAAGTGTGTATGAACATCATCCACGTCCCTAGAAACTAAATTTGCCAGCAGAAAATAGCCACTTGGCCCTTAGTGTCTACCCAGTCCTACCCATCTAAAAGGAATATAATGCCACTCGAGAGTGCGTCTTCAGTCGGCATGGTAACAGGGTTGAGGTGCTGGATGCCACACCTCACACCACACCAGCTACCCAGGTTCGGAAGAGGACCAAGGTTGCCAGCAGTGTGTGGAAATCAGAGCGTCAGAAGGGGCAGCTTTCCTCTCCTGGGGAGGACAGGTTTGCTAGCAGAGCCCATGATTGCCACCAGCTGGAGGTCTGCTGGTAGTGCAAGCTACAGCTGGCAGGAATAGGATGGTCTGCGTGCCTCCATACACATGCATTCACAGCGCTGCAGAAGGGGAAACTGGGAGAAAAGCAGAAAAGAAAGGTCTATTATATGAAGCCCTGCCTGCCCATCTGTGTACTCACACCACAACTTGGAGGGCTTCTGGTCTAACTGGATTATATGCTTGGGGGTGAACGCCAGTCTGTGGAGAGGTAAGGACAGGGCTGAGAAGTCACCATGGCTTCCAAGGACAAAAGCACCTCTACTGGGTGTGGGGAAGGGGAG
The DNA here is from genome assembly GCA_016271365.2 of Neoceratodus forsteri. Taxonomy (NCBI): domain Eukaryota; kingdom Metazoa; phylum Chordata; order Ceratodontiformes; family Ceratodontidae; genus Neoceratodus; species Neoceratodus forsteri. The sequence continues at coordinate 274,364,851 of CM028138.1, read as the reverse complement.
TACCTTCAACAACTCCACAACATACATCTACCCCCCCCTTCAGTTTTCAGGGGTCCCAATAAACTCAATTTTACAGCTGAACTGGGCGAGCACTGAAGTCGGGGGACTTGTTCAAGGTTACATCGTGATGCTCTGGGTAGAATTCAAACCTGGGATCTCCCATATCAGTTCTAGGCTCTAATTTCTGCAACCCTGCCTTCCCCAACATCTGTCACAGCAGTACAGCAAGACTACGGAATTTTTCTTCCATCTCCTACCCTTTAGTGGCATGAATCGCAGCTCAGTTGCTGGCAATAAACACCCACCTTCTCCTCACAAGGTAGACTCTTTACAAGAAGTGGACCTGTGTTGCACACACCCAAAACTTTAAAAGCACAGTCCAACCAGAAGCCCAAATGTAAATCCACACAGTCTAAATGGCAGAGGCACAACACACACCAGTCTGCCATCATGGAGCACTATCCTCCTAGCCTACAGCACCCAGAATCTGTGCACAGCCTGGTTAAAAGCGAAAGCTGCCCTGGAGGAATTTGTCTGCGAACAGTAGGCCAACATGTGATTCTGGGCTCATGGGGCAGGGCCCAAGCCAGGTACAGTTATGCTGTAGACTTCCACCGTAATTCTCATGTCAGTTACCTGAGCTGTGATCTTCAAGGGGGCTTTACCACCATTTTTGGCATCAATGGTGAATTCTGCTGGCTTGTTTATAGCGAGGCCAGTCTTTTCCAGTCCAGGACCATAAGCTTTCACCTATGAGAGAGAGAGAGAGAGCAAGAGAAAAGGCCACATGTGTTAGTTTAGATACAACCCACAAAGCATTATAGCCTTCTCTCCAGTTTTTTTTCCCCACACCTGCACCCCGTGGTGACCTGCATCAGACCACCCCCACCCAGCTCCCCCAAGAACTTGCTATACCACAGTGTCTTCTGCTACAGGCTGGAGCAGATGCCCAGCCACCAGTGCGGAGCCTGTGAGAGGCAGTCACCACTCGTCGCCATGGGTGGCATTTCCAACATTTTCTCCTCTTGCGACCCCAGAACGTCAGTCCAAGGATGTACATGCACACATCACCTTGGCCTGAATGGCCCCGATCCCACCTCCCCCTGGCCTAGCGCCCAGCCCCCCTCCACTGCCCACATGACTATCACACTTCCACATGGTGATAGTCAAAGGCCAGGAGGGCTTGCCTCCCTGATCTGGGGGAGGAGCGCTGCCAGTTGGCCGCTGGATCCTTGCCCTGCCCTCCCTCCCCTCTCCCAGCTGACCAGAACAACCTGTGCCCATTACCAAATACAGGTTGCCAGATGGCAGGAGATAAGGTGCCCAGTGCTTCAGCCCTCCATGCCACTGGGATATTATAGCCATTCTTTGATACCGATTATCCCCCCACCAATTTGTCAACACCACCACGAGCGACAGACATGCAATTTAGTGACACAGTAGGCCCTCTCCTCTAGATAACAAATGCATCCCAACTGCGATTATTCAGCTTGCCACTTGCCCCAGCAAGCAAGACCCAGGAATGCTCTCAAACCAGGGTCTCACTATGCAGCAGCATGATCACAGAATCTCAGAAATCTGACTGCAGAAAAGGACCACACTGGCCCATCTAGTCTGCCCTTATATCCTCCCCTCCCCCCCTCTTTTTACTGGCTCAGGACTCTCCCCCAAACCCCATGGTTGGTCCCATGCCCTCATGAATCCCCCACCATCTCCTCTGGTAGCCTGTTCCAGGCCTCTACCACCCTCTGTGAATAACATCCCCCTTACACTGCCTCTGTATTTCCCTCCTTCCAATTTGAGGCTATGCCCCCTGTTCTAGCTCCCTCTTTGAACAAGCTCCCCTCCTTCACTTTACCCCCTTCAAATACTTAGTTTCAACCATGCCCCCCTCCCTTTTAGTGTAGTGGGCATAGATTGAGCTCTCTCCATCTCTGTTCATATGTTTTTCCTGCATCCCCTGCACCATCTTGGTTCTCGTCTCTGATCCCTCTATCACCTCAATGTCCCTGCATGGGTGCAGTCTCCCAGAACTTCTTGTCTCCAGGTGACCTCATTGTTTTGTACAGCGGCATTAGCACCTCCCTCCTGCTAGTTATGCCCCTTCCAATGCAGGCCAACATAAGTTGCCTTTCCCACTGCCTTGCTGCACTGGTTCCCCACCTTGAGATTGTGCAACATAATCCCCAGATCCTGCTCCTACTCAGTTTCCTCAATTTCCTCCCCCACCCTGGGTATAAACTGCTTATATATTTTTCTGCCCCAGGTGCATCACTGCACACTTTTGCACTGAATTTTAGTTGCCAGGTTTCCAACCACTCCTCCAGCTTCTCCAGGTCTTGCCTCATGGCCTCCACTCCTCTCTGGGTGTCCACCCTATTGCAGACCTTCATATCGTCCACAAATAGCACATCCTATCCTCTAGTCCTTCCACCAGATCACGATATAGATTTTAAGAAGTAGGAATCTCAGTACCGACCCCAGAGGCACCCCACTCGTTACCCCCTTTACCCTAGAATGTACCCCATTTACCACCGTTTGGCTCCTTGCCATCAGCCAGTTTTCCACCCACCTAGTAACCTTCTGGCCCACCCTAAACTCTCCAGCTTATTTACTAGCCTGTGCGGGATGGTGTTGAAGGCCTTACTGAAGTCCAGACAGGCCACGTCCACCGCCCCTCCCAGGTCCACTACCTTCGTCACACAATCAAGAAACTATCAGGTTGGTCTGACATGACTTCCCATTTGTGAAGCCATGCTGCCTTTCATCCTGCATACCACTGGCCACCAAGTATTCAACCACCCTTTTCTCTAACATCTCCATTACCTTTCCCACCATTGAGGTGAGAGTGACAGGGCGGTAGTTTGACTGCCTCCTTGCTTCCCCCCTTATGTACTGCAACCACCTCCTCCCTCTTCCAGTCCCCAGGCACCCATCATATATCCATGGACAAGTTAAACAGTCTTGTCAAAGGTGCTGCCAGCTCCTCCCTCAGCTCATGGAGTACACTTGGGTGCAAGCCGTCCAGCCCCATTGCTTTATCCACCTTTAGCCTGCCCAATTCCTCCCTTACTCTATTGTGAACACTCTAGACTCCATTCCCTGCATTCCCCCAATTTCTCCAGCTCTGGTCCTCAACCCTCACCCCCTTCCGTGAAAATCGAACAGAAGTAGTTATTTAATACCTCTGCTTTTCGAAGTCCCCCTCCAGTTTTATTCCTCCCTCCCCCTTCAATCTCACTATTCCCTTCCATGCCTTCCTTCTTTCTCCCACATACCTAAAAACAGGTTTCATCTCCCCTCTTGGCCTGCTTTGCCATTTTCTCCTCAGTGACCCCTTTAGCCCCTCATCTTCTGCCCTGCCTCTCCTCTTTTTATATGCCATGCTATTCTCCCTTTGTGTCGTCTTATACCTCCTGAATGCCCTTTTCTTCTCCCTGACCACCCCACCACCTCCCTTGTAAACCAGAGGTGGTCTCCTGTTTTTCCTAACCTTCTTGAAGCAAGTTTCAGTGGCTCCCAGCACCCCTCCCTTAATAGCTGCCCATAATTCCTCCACATCCTTTACATTCCCCATCCCTGACATTTCTTCCCCAAATATCCTCTTCATTCTGTTAAAGTCTGCTTTCTTGAAGCCTATTACCCTAGTTCTTGTCCTGTTTACTTCCCTCCCAGTTTTTACCCAGAACCTTACAGCCCTGTGGCAACATGTGCCTAATCCTTCCCCCTCCTCCTCTACACTGTCCCCATTTGTGAGGATTAAGTCCAACAGGTTATCTCCCCTAGTGGTCTCCCTTACCCATTCTTGCAGGAATACCCCTTGTAGTGCCTGCAAGATCCTCTGCTCTTAGCCAATACCACTGTTGGGATCTCCCAGTCGATGTCAGGGAGGTTTAGGTCCCCCGCTGGCAGAATCTCCCCTTTTTGTCACTGACTGTATAAGTTTATCCCCCCCTTCCCCTGCATAGGTGATCTGTAAACCACCCCCACCCTCAATGATTTCCCATTCCTTTAGTCTAAAGTGACCCACATTCTCAGTTTTCCCCCTTCCTCTTCCAGCCCCTCCATGGCCGCAATTTTGACATCTGCTACCCCCCTTCCCCACCCTTTCTTTCCTAAACAGTCAGTAACTAGGTAAGAGTCTCCCAGGCATGATGCTCAGTCCACCAAGTCTGTTACTATACTGAGACCCTCTTCCAACATGGTGGCCTCCAATTCCCCAACTTTCTTCCCCAAGCTCCTGGCATTTGCTACCAATCCCCTCCACCATGTAGTCCCCTCTTCCTATCCTCCTCCCAACCCCTCCCTGTTGCATGTTGCCTGCTTTTCCTCTGTCTTGGGGGTGGGGAGAAAAGACAGATAACCTCCCAACTCTTCTACCTATTTGAGTGGTCTTTTCTTTAAACCCCTCCAAGATTAGTTTAAATTTAGCTTCCTTACTAAAGTCCTCCAGTTTGCTCTTTAGTACAGCTGTCCCTTCTAAGCTCAGGTGCAGCCTATCAGGGGCATATATAGTCCCTCTTCCTCCAATGTTGAACCCCAGTCACCTATTAATCCAAACCCCATCTGCCTACACCATCCTTTCAGCCACTGATTGAATTCCATGATCTTTTCCTTCCTAGGTGTGCTTGCTCTTGGTACAGCCAACACAGAGAAGGAAATGGAAGGGAAAACTGTGTCACTGCAGAACCTAGCAAGCTCCTTGAGCCTTGCCTGTACCTCTTTCAGACTGCTCCCCTCCAGGTCATTGGTGTCAAGGTAAAACACCAAGTGCGTCCTCCCATCCTGATGCTTACCCCAAGATGGCATATTGTGCCTTACTTCTAGTGCTGCCATTCCTGGCATACACTGAACCCATACTGCACTGTTCCTTGCTGCCTTCCTCCCCCATCGGATTCCCTTTATAACAGTCCCCTATGGGCACCACTTTTGTACTCCCTTCTTGATGAATGTTCTTTTGGTATTTCAGCTTACGCCTTAGTTCATGCCTCCCCTTGGCCACCCTATTTCCGTTTTCCACCTTGTCTTGCCCATATTTGGATTTTCACCCTCTCCCATTTCCACTTCCTCTCCTCGCCCCCCGATGGACTTTCCCCTCAGTCCCTCTTCTCCTATCCACCCTCTTCCCTAGCTCTGCCAGTACATTTCTACTACCTGTATGTCTTTTGAAGCATGCACTACCCCCCACTTCATCTCACCACTGACACTTTCCTTACTTGCTCCCGATATATTCTCCCCCCCCAACTCCTCAGTGCTCTGTCACCCTCGAAGGACTTTTCTTCCTCACCACTTAAGCTTTCTGGATAATTCCCTCTTTGTTTTCCCCCACACACACACACACACTCCTCCCATTTCGTTCATTTCCCTTTCTTCATTCCCTATGCACTCCTTTCCATGGATGGCCCCTGAAGGTACTATTTCCTGCTCTTTTGCTTTCCCTGCCCTTGTACCTACCTCTGTGGGCTTCTCGCTGCCTCTTACCCCAAGACCATCCTCCACTAGTACCTCTCCGTGGTTTGGCCTAAAATGGTCTATCCCCTTCTCTCCCAATGATCTATCCTCATCTCTCCCAATTTCCCTACCTCTGCTCCCTCCTCGCAGCCGCTCTCCTCCATATCATCCTCCACTAAGTATATAGAGGGGTGCAAATCTTTTCCCTGCTCTGCTCCCTTGCTTCTCTTTCCTCTGCTGTGACCCTTATTGATTTCCACCCAAGTTGCAGGTGTCTGCCTAAGTTTTCCTGAACCTACTACCTTCCACACCTCCTGACCCCTCGTTTCCTCTGTACTTTGTCTCTAGGTCCCTTGCCTCCCTTTTGTGTTGCCACTATCCTCTCCCTGAGCTCTGATGCATCCACTGGACCTCCTTCCATCCCCATTCCTCTGTACCATTGTGTTCTCAACCTGTATGCCTAATCCCCAGTGGTCCTCCCAATTTTCTCCCTCCCCAGCTGGTACTGTCCTGTTCCTCCACCTCTCTCCCCACAGTCCCTCTCCCCCCCACTTACTGCACACCTCAACCACCCCACTTCCTCCCTTAACTGTGTAAGCTGTCTGCACACCATGCATCCTCCCATCCTCCAAGCCCAATTTAAGACCATGGCTGTCATGCACCCACTACACCCTACCACTCTATCAAAGATACAGTACCTCTTTAGCTGCCCCTCCAGCTGCACTGCCTTTCCATGTAAATGTAGTCCCTACCAATAAATCTGGTAAAATGCAAAATACATAATCTATACAGTTTAATAGCTGTACAGTTCCCCCACAGTATGAAATTTAGTCCCAGTAGAGCCCCGCCCTTCACCTCACAACAGTAGCTGTACACGGCTTCAGTAATTTCAATATCACTTTTACCCAATTTGCCCCCAGCCACCTCCCCACCACAGCAGCTGTACACAGATCACAATACTGGCAAACTGTAGTGATGTAAGCAATTTCAGCCCTCCCCTCCATGCATGCACTCAAACCTCCCTATCTAACCCCCCCAAGCAGCAGTAGTAGTAGTACCCTATTCACTCGAGCAATTACCCCAGCTCGTCAAATCTCCATTACCTGCTGACAACTAATCCAAGGTAGATTAAAGCTTCAGTAAGAAACAGGAGCATCAAGATTGAACCCCGAATCTCTTGTTCCAATGAACAGAGTTGGCCACTGCTGCTTTCCTTTCAGTGGGATGGTGTGTGGCTGCCTTCTTGGCCAATGCCAACGTAACTTTTAAGTTGTCCAGCAGTGCATGCATGAATGAACACCTACCCTATGCAATGTGCCCAGCCCACCAGCCAGCACCAGTGTGGGATTCTGGGGACTGTAGGCAAACCAGTCTGCCAGGTGGCTGCAACAATTGGGCCTTCCTGAGCTATTTCACCTCTTCGTGCTAGCCAAGTCTGGTCCATCACCCCATGTAGCCAGATTCAAGGCACAGGTAGGAAATACATGCCTCTGCATCCTCCAATCCAATCTTGCATTGTGTAAACACTTTCCCTTAGTGTTAATGAACTATCATAATTATTAGCCAAAGTGCTTACTTATTCCTTGCCCAGCAATTCACATCAGAGAGTTATTCTACCCATACCTTTTGATGACGAACCCACTATACCACCTAAAGTAGTTCTTGATAAGTTAAGAAAATTGGATGTCAACAAATCACCAGGCCCAGATGAAATCCACCCTAGAGTGTTAAAGGAATTAGCCAATTATACACACACACACACACACACACACACACACACACACACACACCTTCCTCTTACTAGTATACTACAACATTCTCTTAAAACCGGAGAAGTCCCTCGAGACTGGCGGGTAGCTACAGTGGTGCCCATCTACAAAAAAGGACTGAAAACTAACCCTGAGTATTATAGGCCTATCTGTCTAACTTCCCTTATGGGAAAAATACTTGAAAGTATTAGAGATCTTACACCGGAGTACCTTGAAAAAGCCAGTTTAACTGACCCAGCACAGGGTGGGTTTACCAAGACTAGGTCCTGCCAAACTAATTTTTTGGTATTTTACGAGCTAGTGACCAAAGAGGTTGATTTGGGTAAATCTATGGATTTGGTTTTTTTAGATTTTGCCAAGGCATTTGACAAACTGCCACACTTCAAACTTATTAGTACCTTGAGAAAATACAATCTAAACACCCACATAATAAACTGGGTGAAAAACTGGCTAGTAGGACAGAAGCAGCAAGTCACTATAAATGGCGAGTATTCAGATTGGGTCCCAGTCACCAGTGGAGTACACCAGGGGTCAGTATTGGGACCCTGCCTTTTCAATATATATGTGTCTACCTTATCTATTACAGATCCCAATATATGGATACTAAAATTTGTTGATTGTCGGTCGGGGCAGTTTTAAAGCACCCAGACAGTAGTGTAGCACTTCAATCAGCTTTGAACAATATACAGATTTGGGCTAGTACCAATAAACTAATGTTAAATTCTACTAAGTGCAAAGTTATGCACTTAGGTACACATAATAATCCCAAATTAGGGAACAGTTTTATTGGATAAAGAACAGGAGAGAGACTTGGGGATAACTAAACAGAGACTTAAAATTTAGAACTCACTGTAAAATCCAAATAGGCAAAGCAAATCAAGTACTTAACTGTATACTCAGGAATATGTCCAGTAGAACGACTGAAGTACTACTCCCCTTGTATATAGCATTGGTGAGGCCGCAATTGGAGTACTATGAGCAGGTATGTCTCCATACCACAAGGAAGACAAAAATGTAAAGAGTCCAACGGAGGTTCACTAAAGCCCTTATGGGTATGTCATGTATGACTTATGAAAACAGGCAGAGGGCACTAAATTTGTACACACTACAATATAGAAGACCAAGGGGAGACATGTGCTTATTTAGAGCACTGATACGCTCAACGAGCTAGGAATTGTTATAATTGATAAGTTTTATACCAGAGGGCACGCTAAACAATCATATTTTCCAAACTGGAAATCTTGATGTAGAAAGCATTGGTTCAGTCTCAGGGTTGTTTCTACATGGAACCAGCTGCCAGCAGAAGTTGTGGACAGTCCTAGTATGGATATATTTAAAATTTATTTAGATGCAGCAATTGGGGACAGGTTTAAGTACCAAAATTACTAGATTATACTGGCAAGCTTTGTGGCTGTGTCCTTATAGCTTGATATACCTATGATGATACCTAGCCACCAGTTTTTCTGTCCCAACACCACACTGCCTGCTAGAAAGGGACTGCCCCCCTACACAATTTTTTCTCACGAAACCTCAATGTTACGAACACACAAGGGTGGCTCAGGACTCACCCCAAAGGTGTGGATGGGTCAGCAACCTCTCCACCATCCCACTAGAGCTTTGTCATGATGCACTCCTATTACACAACTGCCAGCCCAAGTAGGGGGTCCAGGACTGGACATCAATCTCCCACTCTACCTCCCCTCCCCACCCACACACGAGTGCTCTGCACTACTGGCATCCGTGAAGTCTAGCTGTGGTTACCTTATCTGGATAGAAGTCCTTGGGTGCCGGTAGGATCTCCGCCATGAAGGGGCTCATCTTGATATCCTCATTGTTGCACAGCACATGGACTGCATACTCACCAGCTTCCATTGGCCAGTATCTCACATCACATGACCCATCTCCCTTGTCGTCGCACTCTATCTTCGCCTGTGATGGCCCCTCAACAGAGAAGCCTACCAAACAGAAGACACAGGAGTCTCAATCACACAGCATGTGGGGGGAGGAGGGGGGTCAGTGCTTTGATACTGCATTTATAGTTTAGGGCTTATGTTTTTGACCCCATGAAATAACCACCTTTCATTTATCCTTAATCCTTTCACCATTGCCTTCTTCCTTTTGCAGACCTCTACAGTCACCCAAGTTGGCCTGATAGCTCAGCTGATAAGAGCACTGGGATGCCAGTCTGGTGGCCTGTGTTCCATTCCCAGTTATGTCACAGGGGTTCCATTCCCAGTTACATCAGGCTTTATCTTATTACGATCTGCATTTCAAATGTTTAGCACTGGCTAATGCTGCAACCGTAATTTTTTGCTAATTGCAGATTTCTGTGACAACCCCAAATAAAATGTTCTAGTATGCTGTGGACTCTATAAAAGCAGATTGTTAAAATAAGAAATGTTAACCGCACTTTCTTGGCAGTTTCTTTTCAAGCAGTGTGCATCAGCTTGACACCATTCTGAACTGACCACTTCAATGCTGATTAGTCCGTATTTAAAAACTCACTCCGATTGCCACGTCCATACTGACATCCGCCACCCTGCTAGCACACCTCACAACAGCCCATTACACACCTCCACCTTGGTTCATCCCTTTGTGTCCTATGCCCACTCTTCCCCCTTCTACAGAGCTGGCATATCCCAGACACCTAGACCTGGGAAGCCCAGTCATCGGTCCCCTTGGATTAAGGCAAGGATATCTAACTGAACCTTAGATGGTGTGGTCTGGTCTGCCCTAGCGCTTCAAATTATTAGGAAAGATTACTTGACTCATGTTGACAATGATATAATCTCCCTTGATTAGGGCACATACCTCAGAGACCCCCAAAATACCCTTTTCTTTTTTTTTTTCTACTTATTTTTTATCCACTCCTTACTGTCCCTTCCAATCACCACTCCTTCCGTCCTACAAGGAGTGACAGCCCCCACCTCTGTCGACCAGCTTGGTTTGCCCTAAGTGCCACACTGCCATTGGGGTACCTTGATGGCCGGATTACCCCAGTGGCAAGAGGCCCCTTTTCCCCCTTCCCCTGGCAGCTGCACATTGGGGTCTGCCCTGGTCGGAGGATGGTAAGGCCAGCTCCGGAGGACTTCATCTAGGCGACGGAGGGCATTTTTCCTCAAGTTGTCTTGTTCCCCCTTACCCGCCCTCTGAGGCGCCGGGCGCAGGAGAGTCTGCGTTGATGCACGCTCCTCTCAAGCGCCTAACGTCGTCCCTCCTCCCGGCTCCGATGAGCGGAGCCTCCGTCTCTTTGGGAGTCTGTGCATCCACCGACCCTCCTCAGGACGCCAGGCGCCCCAAGCGCGCCCCTGGCATCCCACCCTGAGAGGAGAGCATCCGCTGGGATGCTCCATCCTCCTCCTGCCGACCACCGACGACCCGGGTCCATTCCCGAACCTGAGTTGCCGGCATAGCATGAGGTGTGGCGTCCAGCGCCTCAACCCTCAGCACCACCGGGCCAGCCCAAAATACCCTTTTCACAGTGCACATCCATTCACCTATTTTCACAGACACTATTTACAAGATATATTCCAAAGCAAACAAGATTAACAGTGAAATTGCAGAAAACATGAAAATGTTTTTAAACAATAGCAAGTACTCAAATCTAAACTGATAGGTAGAAATGTTACCTTAGTTTACTGGAAATGGGTGAACTCCACTAGAGAGGTAAACAACATGGAAAGAAAAATCTGAAAATCCAGTATCCTGACTGGATGAACCACCACATGACCATGTATTCCATAACAACCATATGCCTGCACTCCTTTTCATCCCTCAGAACCTTCTGGACACTTTATAAGACAGACAATCCACTACAGGGTGTGCGGTCATGCTCCAATATATGCATGCCTTGGGTGGTTGAATACACTCAGTCTGTAGCCTTGTGCGTCATAACACACACAAAAGGTGTGTGTATACACACACACACACACACACACACACACACACACACACACACACACACACACACACACACACACACATCATGCCCTGTAGTGGATTATCCATTACATCCATCTAAACTGTCCCTGTGCTCTGGAATAGCCCAACTGCCTCAGAGCTAATTCACTTCTGCTTTATCAGGCCCCACACCAGCTAGTCTGACAAATGCAGTACTCTCTGCCTTCCTTATTCAGTTTCCCAAACAGACCCTATTCCCATTGAAGAGGATACTTTTACTTAGAGATCAAAGGGGGCCCTTTAATCAAGAGTTACAGCTGCCTTTGAAGCCAGTGCAGTAGTGAGATTTCCTCTCCCAGGGCCCCATAAGGCGGAGAAGCTTTGAGCTTAGGAACTCTCGTCACCTTGCATATCCAAACTCGCACTACAAGGTATTTGGCTACAGATCAGCCGTTGAATAAAGCAGTTACACAAGTTAAAATACAGGCTTTTGTTTATCAGACAATTACACATTTGTGCCACACTACTTATTAAAACCCCACCCTTTATGGTTAGTGAAACTTACCTAGGGTGCCAACGTCATCTCCAATAGCTTCCACCACAAAATCCGCAGACTTGCCGACAACCCCTCCCTCTAGTCCAGGTCCCCATGCTCTCACCTTCTGCGGGCCTGCTTCTGATCCCACTTTCACTTCAAATGGACTGCAGGGTGAGAAGAAATTAACGTTAATCTGCTAAAAGTGCAGGTTATTTGTGCAGGTTACTTAAAAAAGAAACAGCATGGGCCTGTTACAACCATATACAACCCCCCATAGCAGCAGTTCATGTTATCTAGCTATACCTTCGTGTTGCATTTTATGCCACCCTTGTTATGGTGGTCCTTTCCTCCCCCCCCCCCACAACCCCGTTTGTGTTTGCTTTGGCATTTAAAGGAGAGCTTTACTAAAATATGGCTATCCCCAGACTGTCCTATCAATTGAGCACCCACAGTTTAAGCAAGAACGGCACTGAATCCTCAAGTCATTTCTCCCAGAAGCTATAATAGCTAGTGGAGCCAAGACAGGCAAACAGGAAAATACAAATCTTTAGTAGTAGTCAGTTGTATTTCTGAAGTGTGTTTCTTTTTCCTTTTGCTCACCAGAAAGCATTCTATGGGATAATATTGTGCTGGATGTGTGGAACCGCTCAGCCTGGCAGGACATGCATCCAACTCTACTGCCCCACACTATGTCAGCATTACGATCCCGCAGACAGTGACTCACAGGTGAATGACCCAGCAGTCACTCCCTTGCTGTTCCCAAGTAGCAGTGATTTCAGTCAGTGAGGTCACAATCCTCGTGTAGTGTGGGACTACGTCAGCTGCCAGGTTAAGAACTGTTCCAAAGGTACCTCAATTATAACACAATAGTTGGCTACTTTTAGACAATACACTAGCTCTTTAAATACTGGTTCAGATTCCATTTTTTGCAGTAGCTAATCATGTTTTTAGCTGTACTATTGGGCGTTTCTGATTTACGTGCTGCTGGCAAGAACCATTTTAGAACTACATGGTGTAGTTTGTGTCCCTGTTCTAGACTGTTGAACAATGCATCCATGTTCTACTACAGAACTCAGTGGCAGAGAGGGACAAACTACACCACACAGTTCCAAAATGGTATTTGGCACCAGATTAAAGCAGAAACACCCACCGAGGTTACTAAAAGGCCTGTATAGAGGAAATTAACAATTTTAAGCAATACTTAAACAGCTTCTAGCGCAGTTCTCTTTTAAGATCACTTTTCTGTGAGCAATATAAACGAGCATGAACCAGACTGCTCCCTGACCTTATGGACCACCACCACCCTTCTGGTGGATGGACACAGACTGCAGCTGGAGACAGGCACAAAGAGTGGCATAAAATGCCCCCCAAGCAAAGTTCATTTTATAATGAAACCTGGTATTTGTGGACTCATTCTCCACTGTAATTGGAAGCCAGTTACACTTGCTAACTATGAAGAGAGGGTGTCGTTGAATGGGGGTAGAACTTGTTGCCTGCGGACCCAGATTTAGTTTTCACATGGAAAAGTTAAAACCACCACCAGACCACATGGAAAATGGTACGAAACAGAAGAGGGGGATCAAAGAGCAATGTCAGATAAAATCAATGGCTCATCCACAGAGTGAGCTATAAACTCAGCGTTACCCTTACATCAGTGAACAAGAACCCACTGTGCATCCCACATGTTAGGATTAACATGGGTTTTTACGCATTTGCCTACCATGTAGCAAAAAGCAGGTTACTCACCTGCAACAGTAGTTCTAGGAGTGATATATGTTCATCCACACTTCAGCATAGTCCCATTCCCCTTTAAATCTGCTGGAAGGTCTTCAAGCTGGCTCCTCCCACCCGGGTGGTATAACCCTCTGCTCTGCCCCAGGACACCAGATCCTAGCCCGCTGGAAGCCAGGTGTGTGCATCACAGCCAGGGAGGTCGGGTAGGTCCATATAAATGAAAACATATCCCCACTCTTAGAAAGTAGTTACGCAAGAACTTACCATAACAGTAGATCTTGTGAGGACTTCTCTTGCAGCGAGTCATTACTTATGGGAGTATCCACCAGGTGGTGCTGTCTAATGGCAGCTTCTTCCAGCAGTCTTTCGTGGGGGCCGCCCACATGACATCACTTCCTGTGGATGTGTACAAGACTGGGCGGTCCCCAGTACTTTGTTCACCGTCTGCTTCGACAGCGGCCTGGACAGAGGTAAACGAGGGCCAGAAAAACAGAACAGCGATCCCACCCAATGTCCCGAGTTGCAGATTCAAGGCAACAAGGCAGGAGGACAGAGGGCGGGGGACTTACTACAAGTAAGTCCTCATAAGATTTACTGTTACAGTAAGTTCTTACGTAACTGTACTATCTTCTACAGACTGGTCTCTTAGCAGGTCATTACTTATGGGAGATTACCAAACAGTATAATCCAAATGGGAGTAAAGGCAACGCTAAAGATGGAAAAGCACAGTAAAACATCAATTTCAACCACATCCCCAGAGGTGTACAGGCCAGGGTGGGGTAAGGACTAAATGTTTGATAAGTAACAGAAATGTACAACTCAAACCTCTTCTGTGCAGGCAGATACGTCTTCGCCCAACCGTTGGCCTATGGCATGAAACTAAGAAACGTCAACTCAAACCACACCTGCTCAGGCAGAAAGGCACAAAGGTGGGTGAGGACAGCATGCAGGAGGCATGATGCAGAAAGAACTGTAGGTGGCCAGGCACAGTGATTCATCCTGACGAGGCAGAGGTTGACAGGCCCTGGCATAAAGTCAGTAAACAGACAAGGAGAGCAAATAAGATGGTAGAAAAAGGAGCACTGGTGGGAAAAAAAAACATCCCAGATGGTCACAGGAAGGAACTGAAGGGCTCCAGCAGGGAGAGTGGCAGGAGTTCCAGTCCAGGAGCAAGCCTCCAAGATAGGTAAAGTGATCCCAGGTGCCTCCAAGGCCTGTAAGAAGAGATGCAGATACCCAAAAAGCAGGTTAAGGTGCAGAAGTGGGTCAGCGTGAGGGACATGGATGCTGCGGAGAAGCAGACAGCCACCCCCTTGAGGCTCTACCGCGGTCCTGAGAGACCTCAGTAGGGGGGCTGGGCAGCAGGCAGCCTGCCCGCGGGGGCAAAGGAGTGGGACCTGGGGGCGTGATAGAGGTCCTAAACAGACCAGAGAGTATGCCCTGAAGCTGGAAGGGAATCTAGGATGGACTGAGCACCAGGTCCAAACAGCAGGTTCCCAGAAAAAGGGGGCATCGGTGACAGCTGGACATCAGGTGACAAACCCGAAACCTGCAGCCAGGCGAAGCGTCAAAGGGCAACACCGGAGGTCGAAAGGTGGGCCAATGCATCAACTGCATCGAAGCACTCAAAGTAGGTGATGGGAAAGGGAGCACCTGGCAGACAGCGGCTGACCTGATCAGGGCCACGAGATGCAGGTCGAGGGAAGCAAGACGAGACCAAATATGAGAATGCATGAAAATACGCAGGAATCAAAGGCAGGACAACCATGGCAGGCTCCTCAGGAACGTCTAGGTAGGCAGCCATGTCTAGATGAAAGGAGTCCTGATCAGCAGCAGGGAAGCCAAAAAGCAAGCCAGATCTACAGCATGAGCTCCATGAAGGAGGGATCCGGGAGTAAGGAGGGAGCAGGGGCGGCGGCCTCCAAAAAGGAGGACATGGACGGAGGGAGGGGAACCAAGGTCCGCATGGTCCGAGAGGTCCCCGCCAGGAACATACCCCACAAAAGGATCCAGGAAGGCAGAGGGGAGGGAGAATGAGATGAGGCTGGACCCTGGTCCATGGACCGTAGGACTTCAAGCACAGTGCAGGCGATGCCTGGCATTTGTGACAGGGGGAGGTCCAGAAATGGAAGACGCCCAAGGGCGGCACTAGGAGGAGGACGGGCCTGCCCGGGAAACTGCTGACCCCGAACAGTGGGGGAAGGCACTCTGACCCCTGTGGTCCAGGACCGGCAAAGGGGTAAGGACCATGTCCCTACAGTGGGGCCAAAGGCATGGGAAGAGTCACGTCCAAAGGGCGCAAAATGGGTGACAGGGGGAGACCCCAAAGGATGCCAAAACAAGGTGCCGGGACAAGTGGGGGGCACAGGAGCAAAGTTCTGAGCAGGGGGTGTCCTGGGGTGGGAGACCCCTCATCGCCAAGGGAAGCATACCTGCCAAGAGAAGGAGGAGAGGCTCCTCCACCGACTGTGGAATCAGCCCAGTCGACGAGACCAGAAAGAAATCTGTCCATAGACTGTGGAAGCATCCCATCGACTAGGCATGCAACACACTTCCTTCGATGGGAGAGGCTTCCCTGTCGACAAGAGAACAGCAGAATGATGTCCCGTCAACGGGAGAAGAGCTCCCATCGATGAGGGAGTGCAAAGAACACAAGTAGTCAATGAGGGAAGCATCCCCATCGACGAGGAACGTCCCGTTGATAGGGCAACACAGCCCATTGACTGGAGACTTTCAGAAACAAGCTCTGTCGACAGAACGAAGCCAGTCAAAGATAAAACAAGCCCAGCAGGCTCAGTCAAGGGGGGGAGCAGCCCCAATGACGAGGAACGCTCCATCAATGAAGGAGGAGCCACCGTCAGAGTAAGGCAGAGGGAGTGTGAGTGCGAATCCCACTCCCTCCTATGCCTGGACCGAATGCCCTTGACCGGGAAGCCTTTAAGGTGCCCCCACAGCACCCCCCCCCTCCCGAGGTCCATTTCAGCCTGGATGAGGACCAGCAAGAGAGCCTGGGCCAGGAAGCAGCAGGGGTGCTGTGAACAAGGAGGACCGAGGGCACTGTGGGGAGCACAGGCCCGTCCTAGTGGAAGTAGAAGAGCCAGGGCCTGGGAGTAGAACACACACACACACACACACACACACACACACACACACACACACACACACACACACACGACCAGAGGCAGGGCCGGAGGAGCAGCAAGTGGTGCACAGGCCTAGGTCCTGGAAGTAGAAGAGCCAGGGCCTTGGAGTGTTCCACAGGCCCGGAAGAGAAGCAAAACTGGGCTGGGCTGTTAACAGCAGCCCTAATGAATCCCCAGACCCAGCAAGAGTACCTGAGCCAGGGAGCTCTAATGGAACACCAGGTCTACTGTAGAAAAAAAAAAAAAAAAAAAAATGGGTCTAGGCTCTAAAGAAGCCAGAGACCCAGCAAGAGAACCCAAATCTAGAAGTAGCAGGGGTACTGCAAGTGGGTCACAGGCCTGCTATGGAAGTCCAGGGGCGCTGAGAGCAAGTCCCAGGTCCTGGACCCAAAGGTAGAAAATCTGTTCAAGTTAGAGTCGCAGACTGCAAATGAGGTCGTCAGGAGAGCAGAGTGTGCAAGCTGAAGCCAGCAGGAAAATGCAGAGGGTAGTGGAGGCCACCCACTCATACACATCCACAGGAAGTGATGTGTGGGCAGCCCCCACAGAAGCCGGCTGGAAGCTGCTCTGTGACAGCGCCACCTGGTGGATACTCCCATAAGTAATGACTTACTGCCAAGAGATCAGTCCGTAGAAGATCTACTGTTACAGGCGAGTAACCCGTTTTTCTAGGGACGTGGATGTGTTGTTCATCCACACTTCTTGGCAGACTTCTAGCAATTCTCCAGAAGGAGGGAGGCAAGGCACACACCCCCTCTATACTTACTGTGGGAACAGAGATTGGAAAACTGAGGCCCCAAAACCAGCACCTCTGTGACTTAAGGTCAATGAAGGTGCTTGCAGACTTCCAGGTAGCAGCCCGACAGATTTCCTGTATGGGGATGTCCCTGAAAGCAGCCAACGATGCAGCGGTATGGCGGGTGGAATGAGCGCTCACTCTGGGAAGCTCCTTGCCCACCAACCTATAGCATAGACTAATGCAATACGTTATCCATCCTGCGATTATCTGCTTTACTGCAGGTCTGCCAGAAGCAACTTCAGCGTAGGTGACAAATAGCTGATGAACCTCTCCCTGAATTTCTGCAGTCCTCTCCTTATAATACGAGAGAGCTTGTCTGAGGTCCAAAGTATGGAGCCTGTACTCTGCCTCCGAACTTTAACTGGGGTAGTACACCAGCAGAGTCAACACCTGGTTAACTCATTGTACCCAACAGCTCCGTATGAAGTCCGAACCATCCACTGATTCTCCTGATACAAAATGGCCGCCCAGGGTATAAAGAATTGTAAGGTGAAACTGACCACCTTCGGAAGGAATTTTGGGTGGGGGCCGCAGGACAACCTTGTCCCTGTGGAACACCAGTAAGGGGAGTCCACCAGGAGCATCTGGAGCTCCCCTATCCTGGCAGACGTGATGGCTACCAGAAGTCAGTCTTCCATGACAAGTGTAATAACCCATCCCATGGAGATGGAGGTTCACACACTAGAGGGGATATGTGATTCAGGCCTTTGAAAAAGTGCCCAACCACTGTCTCCAGCGCCAACATCTGCTGACTGGCCCAAGCCTGGTAAGCAGAGATGGCTGCCAGGTGCACCCTAAGAGTTGATTACCGAAGACCCTCTTTGGAGAGTAACCAAAGGTAGTCTAGAATGTTAGCCACTGGGCAGGACAGAGGGTACAGGCCCTTGCCCTGACACTAAATGGAAATTCTTTTCCATTTGAAGGCATAACACTTCTTGGTCGACACCTTCCTGGATGCTTCCACTACAGTCAGTACATCCTCGGAGACACCCAAAAGCCTGGAACTCTAGCCGCTCAGTTACCAGGCTGTCGGGTACAGGGATTGAAGATCCGTGTGGAGAACCTTCCACTGATTGACAGATCAGGTCCAGGCATGCTGGAAGCCACTTTGTGGGCCTGTTGCTGAAGCTGAGGAGATCTGTATACCACAACTGGTGTGGCCAGTCTGGGGCTACCAGGATCTCCTGCACCTTGTCCCTCCTCACCTTGAGGAGCATCCTGTGGATCAAGGAAAGTGTAGAAGAGGCCTGGGGTCCACAGCCTTGAGAAGGCATCCCCCTGCAGCGAGCCCCACTGAAGAGGTGGGCATGAAACAGTCTCAGCTTGGTGTTTTCCCTGGAGGCAAACAGGTCCACCATCAGTTTGCCCCAGTGGGAAAACAGACCAAGCTACCTCTGGATGGAGAGAGCATTCGTGGGATGTCTCGCCTATGTGGCTGAGGGAAGCCGCCAGATGATTCGAGGCTCCTGCCACATGGATGGCAAGAAGACCCACCTCCAGTCAGCTCACGGGTATCCAGAGGCAGAGCACTTCCCTGCACAGCAGCCAGAGTGCATGCTGCCCTGCTTGTTGAGTTAGCACAAAGTCATGGTATTGTCAGTCTGGACTTAAACCACTGGACCCCGAAGCTGAGGAGCAAATGCTGACAGCGCCAGTCTGACCGCTCTGAGCTCCAACAGGTTGATGTGGTAATGGGATTCCTCGGGGGTCCAGAACCCATGGGCCCTGTTGTCCCCCATGTGGGCTCCCCAGCCCATGAGAGAGAGGCATCGGTCATGAGGACGACCATCGGCTTGGGACGAACAAACAGGATCCCTTCCTGCAACTGGTCTAGGACAGTCCACAACTGGAGCATCCCACATCTTGCTCAGTGATCAGCTGGTTGAAATGACCTGGGCGCTGAGGCCACTGGGCAGACAGCTCCCACTGAAGGGGGCCGATGCGCCACCGGGCCCAATGGACCACCGAGGTGCAGACTGCCATGCAACCCAGAAGGCGCAGAAAGTTTTGAGCAGGGCGCAATTGCTCAACCAGAAATGATCAGGCAATGAAGGAGAGAACCTCCACCCTGTCCGCCAGGAGCCGGGCTCTGGCTTGGTGACAGTCGAGCTCTGCCCTGATGAAGCACATCACCTGATAAGGCACAAGTTCCAACTTGGCCTCGATCAGGAGGCCGAGATGGGAGCAGGTCTAGAGGGCCAGGTCTCTGGACCTCTCCACCTACTGCTGGGTGGAACCTGCTAAGAGCCAACTGTCAAGGTAGGGGTATATTCTGGACCCTCCCACCCCACCTGCCAAGGTGGGCTGCCACCACTGCAATGCATTTGGTGAAGACCCATGGGGCCGATGACTGGCTGAATGGCATGGCTCGAAACTCGTATAGGGTTCCCTCTGCTCTGAAGTGGAGGAACCGCTGATGGAATGGATGGATTGGGATGTGAAAGAACGTGTCCTGGAGAGCCATTGATCAGAACCACATGTTTTGCTCCAGGGATGGTACGATCTGGGACAGAGTTACCAAATGGAAGGTGTGCAGCCAGAGATACTGATTCAGATAGTGCAGAAACTAACCCTGGGTCTGGTGGAGGTTCTGCCACTCGAGCTACTGCCTCCTTGAGGAGCTGAGCAATGTCGTCTCGGAGAGCTGACAGAGTGTGGGCAGATACTCTCTCCTGTGGGGTGCGGGCTTGGCTTGGAGGGTACTGCTCAAATTCCAGAGCAGACCCTGGCCGACCACTTCTAAGACCCACCTGTCCATGGTAACAGCGGACCAGACTGAAAGTGGCGGAGCCGGCCCCCCATGGGAGGACCCAGAGCTGGCATGACAGGAATAGGGGTGGCAACTCCTATCCTGTCACTGGGCAGGCTTGGAGAAGGAGGGTCTACAGCCTGAACCCTGACCTTTACAGGCTTGGGAAGGTCCAGGCTTGGGTCGGGGGTGCCAAGTCCAAGCCTGCTGCTGACCTCCCTGAAAGGAGGGCTGCTGCTGCTGCTGAGCCACAAGGAAAAATGCCAAAAAGGCTTCTGCTGCTTCTTGGAATCAGAAGAACTGAGAAGTGGCGTCCAAGGTGGCTTTGGATTGCTCGATGCACTGAAGGTGACTGGCCACACCTGGGCCGAAGACATCAGTGCCCAGAAAAGGCACAGCCAGTTTGTTCTGGGTATCCACAGGGAAAGAAGACAGTCTCAGTCATGCCCTGCAGTGGGAGGCAATTGCAGCTGCCAATGAACGGGCACATGAGTCCCCAGGGTCCAGGGCCATCTGGAGTTGCTGCTTAGCAATGGCACGGCCTTGGTCCCGGACCTGCTTGACCATGGTCTGCAAGTCCACAGGGAGGTGTGGGATGACTACAATCAAGGGCTCCAAAAGGGCATGGGAGAAGTGTGCCATGATGACGGCCGAGCTTGCCTGACTGAAGCCCAAGGAAGAGGCCTCAGACCTTCCAGGCAGAGTGAACCAATTTCTTGGGCTCCTTCTCCCGAGGTCTGTTAGCAGAACTCCCTGTATGTCTGAACACAGAGGCGGTCACAAGGCTCTCTGCCGAAGGGTGCTCTGTGAGCCCTGCTAGGGACCCCATGGGCACCGCATATATGCAGGCCATTCTGGCAGACTGAACTAGACAAGAGGCAGGGTGATGCCAAAGTTCAGAGCCAGGCCAACGATTGCTTTGGCCACAGGAAAGGCTTCAGTCGGGGTATCCCCTCTCGAGGATATCTGTGAGAGGGTACTATGCCTTTTTCTGGCTAGGTTCCAGGGGCATCCCTGTGGACCCAGATGAGGCGGAGAATGCCCTGAAAAGATGAAGAGCCTTCCTCAGACGCTAAAAATCACTCGCCAACTCATCATCCTGTGGATGAGAATAGAGGCCAGTGTCATCTGAATCCAAAGTATCCAGATACAGCAGTTGACCGCCCAGATCACCCTCGACCCACCCAGGGTGGTCAGGGGTGAGTGAGCGAAAGACATCGGGGAGCCTGGTGTCCAGCAGAGCTTCCTTAGAAAGAGATCCTACCATGGGCTGCTTAGGTGGTGGTTCCACCAAAATCTGTGGAGAGATCAGTTTAGGCCGAACCGGAAGAGGTTTAGCCAGCTCTGCGGGTGGGGGAACAGATTTTATTGGTTCCTGGGGTGTCTGCTTCAGCCTAGGAGGTGAAAGCCAAGTAATGGCTGGGGTAGGAGCCGGGTTCAGCTTATGCCCAGACAAAATCAGCTGCTGTCCCATGAGGTCCTCGTAGTGTTGAAGTTTCTGCCGAAGCCTCTCCTCATCTGAGAACAACTGGTGATATAGCCTCCGTTTGGTGTGCTTGTGTGCCTTCCTCAGTCTGTTGGTTGAGGGGGTCCGAGACCTCTATCAAGATTAGGCAGGCCCGACTCAGTCACTCAGGAGACGCCAGTAAAACTGGGGAATTCGGGTGGTCAGGGACCACTTCCTCAGTGGGTTTTCCAGCAGGCTGGGTCTCCCCATCTGGGAAGGAAAGGACCGGAGTCCAATTAAGGGAGTAATCGACTGGAGTCTTCGACGATGGGTCAATCAGGTCGAGAACAATCTCAACTTCAATCGACTGGCCAGATGGCAGAGCCGAGAAGCCAGAAGCCGAAGAGGCAATGGACAGGTCGAAATGGCCGGTTCCTGAGACAGATCTCTCTTGATCCCACGAGTGTCTCCTTAGAGACGATGGCCCCGGGTCCCTCTCCCGCTTATGGGACCGAGAGGAATGTGTGCCTGCAGGACTCTCACCCTTAGTTGGGAGACAGTGGCACAACTCTCAGAAGGAACCCCAGAAAGTGGAGCCCAAGTTGAGTGGAATGAAAAAGCCCAGAGAGAAAAATTCGGCAGCGCGAGACGCTTCCTCCTCAAAGGCCTGCACGTGCTCCAACTACTTGGATACTTCGGCTGCGGAAACCACCCACCAGGCCTCCTTAGATTTCACTGGCAGGTGAAGTTTTTCAGGCCTGCCCAATTTAAGGCTTGCCAGACAGTAGAGGACGTTAGGCTGAAGAGAGGCAGAACTTGCAGGTCGTGGTGTCATGGCTGACACAAAAGACTGTAGACGCACATGGTATGTGGATCCATACATGACATCTTCTGGCCACATGGGCACCGGCGAAATCCAGGGGAAGACTTGTCTTCCATAATCGAAAAGCAACAGTTGCAATCGCTAATGCGAGTAAGTCTAATTTTCAGAATAACCGAAGGTTGAGAAGCCAAGGCCTACAGAATGCCAAAGTACGATGGAGGCAACCTGAATCTTCCAGCAGAAAGGAAGATCTGACATCATGGGGTGGAGCTGAGGGTTATATCACCTGGGTGGGTGGGTGGAACCAGCTTGAAGACCTTCCAGCAGATTTAAGGGGGAAAGGACTATGCCGAGAAGTGTGGATGAACATATCCACATCCCTAGAACTGAAATTCCCTTCCTGCTATGCACCGATCCATCAACTCTGCTATAGCCTCAAACACAAACTAAAGGACTGCCTACTTAGTAACTGTCAGCAAATGTTTTTGAACTTAATGCACCCATAACTATTGTTTGCAATTACACTTCAATGCATCTTTGTACCATGCACATGTTACCTGTGCCTATAGGCAATACAAAAATAATCCCTCCTCTTCATTGCATTGCTGCTATTAGTGGAACAGAAAATGGTTAATAGGAATAAGATGTGCCATAGACTTGGTGTTTCTGTAATGGTCCCTTTAGGCATACTGGATAACCATTAACATTTCCCAATTAACTCTTCATGCCCCCGGCCTGTAATTTCAGCTGCCAACAACTTTTTGTCCCATTCAGCCTTCCTAGCTGCCACCTAGGCCTTACTTTGGGTCTCCTGCTGTTGTCTTCAGCCCCATAGTCCACCCCCTCCACCAAAGCCAGAGGGGATCTGCACAGAGCAAGGACCAAGGGTGCCAGCACCATCGTTCACACAGCTCTGAGCACATTTTTTGCAGGCAGTCATCACTCCCTCTATAATCCTTCCCACATCCCCAGGTGTCTGGTACAATCTCCTAACAGCTTCAGATGTCATGGCATGCTTCAGTTATGCACCAATCCTCGCAACATGGCAAGCTCCCAGGCTCACCACAAGGTGCCGCTCAATGTTGCGACCTGGACATCTCCCTGCCCAGGCTGGCTCACACTGCACTTAGTACATCTTAGTCCTTGGCCTCTCCAATCATGACATCTCAAAGTTCTCTCCTGAACCCAGATCTCCAGCACAGAAATGTGATGTGCAT
Organism: Neoceratodus forsteri; assembly: GCA_016271365.2. Lineage (NCBI taxonomy): Eukaryota > Metazoa > Chordata > Ceratodontiformes > Ceratodontidae > Neoceratodus > Neoceratodus forsteri. The sequence continues at coordinate 274,341,281 of CM028138.1, read as the reverse complement.
CTGCTGAAACCTGGGTCAACCTTCCAAGACCTTTCAACTCCAATTCTACTTAAACTACTCACCAACAGCTCCCCCCTTCCATTAAATAGTCCTCAACTGCAATGGTGGCACAAGGTGAGAAATGGGCATTATGGGTTCAGACTAGATTTCCACATTATGCCAACGCCCCCAATGAGATGTTTCAACTGTCACTGCATCCCTGACCACCATGGAACAGTAAAGTGCCAGGCCAGTCTACCATCTTCCATTCGAGAGAAGTGTCCTCTGGGATTCTCAATTCTCCTCTTACTGTTCCACGGTGATGTTATGAATGTTCAGAACCAGCTAAAGTCAGTACAGACATAAGGGGCGGGGTGGGCAGAGGACATTCAATCTTGCTGGTCTGCATGCTGCTACTACCCTTATGCACAAGGCCACCCATGTACTGCTCTTAACTCTCACCCAACTGTCATCCTGTCAGTTTACTGGGCATACAATTAATGGAGGTCACAGGGAATCCAGGGAACAGATTACAGGAAGTCACTGGGATTGCAGTGTCAGTGGCTCAGCAGGCAGCATACTTGCCTCTGGAGTGAGATCAAATGGTCGTGGGTTCCAGTCCTACACCAGATACTTCTGGTAATATCCATAACGGACACTGTAGTGCAGTACAAGGGGGTGCTGCACAAATGAAGTGCAATCTCCTTTGGATGTTAAAGGTCACTTCTGCCCATTCTGGTCAGTCCAGAGCCTATCATGCTCACAAGAGTAGGTGGGTTACTCTGTCAATAGAACAGGTTCGTGACACACACACACACACACACACACACACACACACACACACACACAGCCAAAACAAGCTATCACAGCTTAGTTTGCCTTTCCTGGTCAAAAAGTTACAATACATACTTCTGGCAAGAGAAAATATTAAGATGGCTGAACAAATGCTGCTCTGCTATTTCAAGAAATTGTCGCCGTGCCGTAATGGTCCTTTTTTTTGGTTTTTGGAAATATAGAGTAGAAAAAATGTTTTAAAAATGTTATTTGAAATCGTAAGTTATTGACAGTTGAGGAAATTATGCAGAAAGCAGTTCAAGAGTTGCACTAAATATGTACAACATCCTGCAGCAATTTAGAACCCCACATACACACCTCAGAACATTTTTCTACCCAGCCATTTATTTGGACAAAGAGGATGTTCAAGGACTCAATATTTTTATTTCTCAGAATACAAAATTAGAACCTTCTTTCCGATAACCTGTTAGAATTGGTTCTCCACTCCCTAAAAAAATATACATTAAAAGCATTTGTGTGTGTGGTGGGGGGCCCGGCAGGGTCAGTGTGTGCATGGACTCTTCAGCACACTTCAGACAGACCAATTTTGTTCACCACTTACCTCCTGGGGATGTTCTGCCCACCCCATGTTATGGTGACCACATAGTTGCCAGGCGTTCTGGGATAATACTCATAGCTGTAAACTCCGTCTCCCAAGTCCTTCTGTTTGACGCGTTCCTCTAATCCCTCTGAAGACAGAAAGACAAAGTCACTAAAACCGAACCAATTACTTTCCCCATAAAAACAAGTTCTCTCAAAAATGAATTCCCTACCAAAAATAAAGGGGTCAGAGTAGCAGCCTTCCCCATCCTCATCCCCACCAAACCAACAAGTCGCACTGAAAAGTTCTATACTCCTCAGCAATAAGGGCCGGCAGAGGGTGTGGCTGAGACTCGGGAGGCCTCTGAAAAAGTCAGACTGTTGGGGATCTGAACCTGGGAAAAAGCCCACTTTGCTTTTGATTCAACTTGCTCTTTCGAAGCGAGATGAATTCCACAGTCCGGTATTTTCTGTTCAGTTCTTTGAGGTGACAGGAAACATTCAAAATGCACTCTTGTTGTCCTATTAGTGTATAGCCAATATTCTTGCACGTTTTTGACCCTTGTTAAATGAATAACCTCATTTTGTTGCCTTGGTAACTGCCGTGAATCCCTCTCAGCAGTTGCTGCTCTCATACTGCCTGAACATTCTAGGACCCCACCACCACCACTACTCCAGGCCATTCAGATGAACAGTATGGAATGGTGTTACCGATGTTACAGAATGTCTTAGAAATATGAAAAGAAAAGCAGTAGCTGGTGAGGAGAGTGGAACTGAGGGCACCCCCCCCCCCCACACACACACACACAAAGCTAGATTTTTTTAATCAAACATTGGTCAAAGCATCTCAGAATACGTGACTGGTATGGAAGGGAAGATGAAAGGGCAATGAACTTACATTTCCCATCTCCTTTAGAGGTGGGGAGGAACGGTGGCATATATGCCTGACCCAGTCCTACCTTCCCTCCTACAAACTACCCTGCTGAGTGAAATTTGGTGCTTCTTCCACCCTCACACCTCCCACCACACAATCATTACAGGATACATTAAACAAAAAAACATTGGGGACAAGTGACCCAGATCAGGGGCATGATTAAACAAAATGCCAAAAGAGAAAAATCAAGCTGGGCCAAACAATTTTAAGTAGCCAAAATGTATAGAATAGTACAGCTGCCACTGGGCACAAAGGTCAGTTCTGTTCTCTCACTGGGACTTGGCCACCAAATGCTGGCACTTCAGTGCAGTACTAGGGGGGTGCTATACTGCAGAGGTGTGCCATCCTTTAACCATGTTTAACAAGGTTCCAGCCTCGAACTGCATACACGTTAGGGCACAGTCACTGCAGTACCAAACGCCATGTTGCTGACCACTTTTTGAGGGCTGTGCTCCTCACACCCCTTAACTATATACAAACTCTCGGGGCAACCTGGGTTTGCATCATAGTTATTCGGTGCCCCAGGCTGGTATTCTGATAAACCACTGCAGTGTAACAGGTTACTCACTTGTAACAGTAGTTCTAGGAGTGGTATATGTTGCTCATCCACACTGTTTGATGTCCCTTCCACTAATTCCTGCTGGAAGTCTTCAAGCCAACTCCTCCTACCCACCGGGTGGTATATACCTCAGCTCCAACCATGGCCTGATCTTAGCCGCTGGAAGCAAGGTTATGCATGACCAGGGAGAGTGAGGTGGGTGCATGGGATGAACATATACCACTCCTAGAATTACCGTTACAAGTGAGTAACCTGTTCATCCGCACTGTTTGGCAAACTCCAAGCTCTTCTCCGGTAGGGAGGCAAGGCGTGCACCCTCTACTTAGGAAACGGACTGAAAAACCGAGGCCCCAAAACCAGCATCCCGGCATGACTCGATGTCGATGTGGTAATGGGTGATAGATGTTTGCCGACTTCCAGATAGCAGCCCAACAGATTTCTTGGATAGGGATGTCCCTGGAAGCAGCCACCGATGCAGCATATGGTGGGCAAAATGAGCTCTTATCCCTCTGGGAGGCTCCTTGCCCGCCAACTCATGGCACAGACCTGTGCATGATGCAATCCATCTTGCTATGGTCTGCTTGGCTGCAGGTCTGCCAGAAGCGGCTTCAGCATAGGTGACAAACAGCTGGCGAACCTCTCCTCGAATATCCAGAGTCCTCTCCTTGTAGTAGGAGAGAGCACGTCTCACGTCCAGAGTATGGAGCCTGTACTCTGTGTCTGAGGTGTAATTAGGGTAGTATATCAGCAGCGTCAACACCTGGTTAAGGTAAAACAGACACCACCTTCAGAATGAATTTCGGTTGGGGGCACAGGACAACTTTGTCCCTGTGAAAGACCAGATAAGGGAAGTCCACCGAAAGCGCCTGGAGCTCCCCTGTCCTGGCTGTCTTCCACGACGAGTGCGACAGCTCGCACTTGTGCACTGGTCTAAATGGCTTGCCCCTGAGTTTTACCAATACCAGCAGTAGATCCCACGGAGGTGGAGGTTCACACACCGAAGAGGATATGTGATCCAGGCCTTTGAAGTGCCCAACCACTGTCTCCTGCACCAATGTCAGCTGACTGGCCAGCGCCTGGTATGCAGAAATCAAAGTCCAAGTCTTTAATGAAATGGCTGCCAGGTGCACCCCAAGGTTCAATGACCATAGACCCCCTTTGGAGAGAGACCAAAAGTAGTAGAGAATGTTAGCCACAAGACAGGATAAGGGGTCCAGACTCTTACCTTGACACTTGAAGGCTCAACATTTCCTGGAAAATTCCTTTCTAGATGCCACCACTATGGTGTAGACATCTTTGGAAAGACCCAAAGCCTGGAACTCTAGCCGCTCGGGTACCAGGCTGTGAGGTGCAGGGATTGAAGGTCTGGATGGGGAATACCTTCCCCTGGTTCAGAGATATCAGGTCCGGACGTGTACAAAGCTGCACCGGAGGCCTGCAGCTGAGAATGAGGAGATCTGGGTACCACAACTGGCATGGCCAATCTGGGGCTACCAGAATCACCTTGCCTTGCCCCATCACCTTGAGTAACACCTTGTGGATCAAGGGAAATGGAGGGAAGGCATAGATTAGGCCTGGTGTCCACTGCCTCAAGAAGGCATCCCTCTGCAGAGAGCCCTACTGAGGGGGGCGGGCATGATACAGCCGCAGCTTGTTTTTGCTGGAGGCAAACAGGTCCACCATTGGTTTGCCCAATGGGAGAACAGCCTGTAAGCTACCTCTGGATGGAGAGGCCACTCGTGGGATGTCTGGCCTATGTGGCTGAGAGCATCTACCAGCTGGTTCAAGGCTCCTGCCACATGGATGGCTAGATCAGATCAGTCTCCAACTGGCGTACGAAGGTCCAGATGGGGAGCGCCTCCTTGCAAAGCAGATGGGAGTGCATGCCACCTTGCTTGTTGAGGTAATACATGGTCGTGGTACTGTCTGTCTGGACTTGAACCACTTGACCCCGGAGCTGAGGAGCAAAAGCGGATAGTGCCAGTCTGACTGCTTTGAGCTCCCAACAGGTTGATGTGGCATCGAGACTCCTCGGGGGTCCAGAACCCATGGGCCCTGTTGTCCCCTATCTGGGCTCCCCAGTCCATGAGAGCGGCATCAGTCGTAAGGACAACAGTCGGCTCAGGGCGGACAAATGGGATCCCTTCCTGCAACTGGTCTGGGGTGGTCCACCATTGGAGAGTGTCCATCTTCTGGGTTACAGTGATCACCTGGTCGAAGTGACCATATCGCCGAGTCCACTGGGTGGCCAGCTCCCACTGAAGGAGGCGCATGTGCCACCGGGCCCAAAGGACCGAGGTGCACGCTGCCATGTAACAGAGAAGGTGCAGAAAGTCCCGGGCAGGACTCAAATGCCCAACCACAAATGATCAAAGGAGGAGAGAACTTCCGCCCTGTCCCCCGGAAGCCGAGCTCTGGCTTAACAGTCGAGCTCTGCCCCGATGAAGCCCATCACCTGAGATGGCAGGAGTTCTGACTTGGCCCCGTTGATCAGAAGGCCTAGTTGGGAGCAGGCCTGAATGGCCAAATCCCTGGACCTCTCCACCTTCTGATGGGAGGAACCTGCCAAGAGCCAATCATCGAGATAAGGCTAGATCCTGACTCAGACGCTGAAGGTGGGCCTCCATCACTGCAATGCATTTGGTGAACACTCGTGGGGCCGATGTCAAGCCAAACTGCATGGCTCGGAACTCATACAGGGTCCCCTCGACCCTGAAGAGGAGGAACCGCTGATGGGATGTGAAAGAACGCATCCTGTAGATCCAGTGAACAGAACCACATGTTTTGCTCCAGGGATGGTATGATCTGGTTCAGAGTGACCATCCGAAAGGTGCGGGACCTGAGAGATTAATTCAGGTCGTGGAGCTCTAGGATGGGGTGCCAACCCCCCCCCCCCCGTCCGCCTGGGCACCAGAGTACCTGGAAACAAAGCCTGGGTCTGTTGGAGGACCTGGCACTAGAGCTACTGCCTCCTTGTGGAGGAGCTGGCCTATGTAGTCTAGTCTCGAAGGGCCGACTGGATGCATGTGGAAATCCGATCCTCCTGAGGGGCTTGGCTTGGCTGGGAGGGTACTGCTCGAATTCTAGAGGCAGTCCCTGACTGACCACTTCAAGAACCCACCTGTCCGAAGTGATAGCGGACCAGGCGGAAAAGCAGCAGCAGAGCCGACCCCCACGGGAGGACCCAGAGCTGGCGTGACGGGTGCAGGGGTGGCCACCCCCAACCAGTCACTGAGCAGGCTTAGAAGAGGAGGAGGTTCCAGGACCCAAGCCTTGGCCTCCTTTATGGGGCTGCTGAGGACCTGCTTGGGCAGAGGGTGCCAAGCTTGAGCCTGCTGCTGTCCTTGATAGGAGGGCTGCCAGACCGCAGGGGAAGAGTGCCGAAATGGCTTTTCTCTTCTGTTGGTTCTTGCCCGAAGAACCCTTGGCAGACATAGCATCCAGGCTGGCACTGGACTGCTCTATACACTGAAGGTGACCAGCCACTCCTGGACCGAACAAGTCTACCCAGGAAGGACACGTCAGCTAGCTTATGCTGAGTATCTGCTGGGAAGGAGGAAAACCTCGGCCAAGCCCTGCGGCGAGAGGCCACTGTGGCTGCTAGCAAGCAGGCACAAGAATCCTCGATATCCAAAGCAGTCTGGAGCTACCGTTTAGCAACAGCACAATCCTGGTCACAGACTTGCTTGACCGTGGACTGCATGTTCTGTGGGAGATGAGGGGAGGACCTTGTCTAATGACCCAAGAAGGGTATGAGAGAAGTGTGCCATAATGACAGCAGAGCTAGCTTGACGAAGGCCCAGAGAAGAGGCCACATAGACCTTGTGGGCAGTGTGGTCCATATTCTTGGACTCCTTGTCTGGGGGTCAGTCAGTGTTGGATGAACTACCAGTACGCCTCAACACGGTGGCAGTCACCAGGCTCTCGGCTGAAGGGTGCTCTGTGAACCCCGCAAGGGACCCCATGGGCACTGTGTACTTGCGGGTCATTTGGGCAGACAGTGCTGGGCAGGAGGCAGGACACTGCCAAAGTTCAAGGGCCAGGCCAACAATGGCCTCTGCCACTGGAAAGGCCTCTGTCGGGGTTCAGTGAGAGGTACTCTGCCTTTTTCTGGCTAGGCTCCAGGGGCATTCCGGTGGAATCTGGAGATAAGGTGGAGAATGCCCTGGAAAGAGGAAGGGCATTCCTCCATTCCTGCGCCAACCGACTACTCATCCCTAGGATGTGAGTGCAAGCCGGTGACGTCAGAGTCCGAAAAATCGTGATGCAGCAGTCTACTGCCCAAGTCACCCTCGATCTGCCGAGAGCAGTCTGGTGTAACAGACGTCGGTAAAGCACTATGTCCCGTCTGTCCTCTTTCGAGGGCGCCCCTCACTCTGGCTGTTTAAGCGGTGGTTCCACCCGAAATCGGTGGAGAGACCGGAGTAGGCCTAACTGGGAGACTGCCCGGCCCCACGGGCGGAGGAACAGAGGGTTTCGGTTCCGGAGGGGTCAGCTTCAGCCGAGGAGGCAAGAGCCAAGTGATGGCCAAGGTAGGCAGCGGAGCCGGCTTCTGCCCAGTCAAAATCACCTGCTGCCTCATGAGATCTTCACAGCGCCAGCGGAGTTTCCACTGGAGCCTCTCCTTGTCAGAGGAGGATGAGGACCTGTGGCGTCTGAGCGCCTATGGCTCTTCCTCAGTCATTCGGCCGAGGGGATCCTGGACAGAGACCAGGGAGGCTGACTCGGTCGATCGGGAGACACCAGGATCAGCGAGACCTGAGGGTCCAGGACCGGGTCCTTGATGGGGACACCAGCAGGCTGGGTCTCCTCATGCGGAAAGACTAGGACCGGAGTCCGTTCCAAAGAGTTGTTTGGCACAGCTGGCGACAAGCGGTCGATCGGGTCGAGGATAATTTCAACCTCTGCCACTTCCTCGGTCCCTTGGCCAGACGGAAGGTCCAGAAGGTCCGAAAAGCCAGCTGCCGAGGATGCAATCTCGACTGAGGTAGAGAACGCATGCTCCTGGGATTCCGACCTTTCCCGGTCCCAAGAGCATCTCCATCGAGATGAAGACAATGGGTCCTTCTCCCTCTTTCGAGAGCGGGAGGAGGGAGAGCCCGATGGCACCTCACCCCGAGTGGGGAGAGACTGGCACAACTCTTTGAAGGAGCCCGTAAAAGTAGAGCCTAGGTTCAGCAGGACAAAGAAGCTTCGACTGGCCGAAGCGCGAGCTGCTTCCTCCTCGAATGCCTTCATCTGTTCCAGCTGTTTGGCGGAGCCCGCGGCCGCAGAAATTGCCCACCTAGCCTCCTTTGATTTCACTGGCGGGTTTCTTTTTCTGGTCTCCCCAGCTTCAATTGTGTCTTGCGGCCATCCAGGACATTGGGATGGAAGGCCAAGCAAAAACCATATGACAAGGTGTCATGTCTGACAATTAGGCAGTAAACGCTTGTGAGGTGGGGATTGGTGCGTGACATCTTCTGGCTGCAGGGGCACCAGCGAAATCCTGGGGAAGATTTTTCCTCCATAGTCGATGCGACTAAAACGCGATCGCTAACTCGAACAAGTTTGATTTTCGGTAAAAACTTGAAAGCCAGGGCCTACGAAATGCTGAGAGCACGAGGGAACCTGCATCTTCCAGCGGAAATGAAGATCTGGCTTCATGGGGCGGAGCCAAGGTATATACCACGTGGGTGGGAGGAGCCAGCTTGAAGACTTCTGGCAAGATTTAAAGATACCAGTGTCAGTGGCTCAGTAGGTAGCACACTCATCTGAGGCCAGGAGATCAGAGGGCTGTAGGTTCAGTTCCCACATCTGGCACTTGCGTTAATATCCCAATACTGACACTGTAGTGCAGCATGGGGGGGTGCTGTAATTCTGAGGTGGTCTTTCGGATGAGACATTAAACCGAGGTCCCATCTGCCTGGATTGGTGGTAGTTCAGGTGGATGCTAAAGATCCCATGGCACTCATCGAAAAAGAGTGGGGGACCCCGGTCGCCCCTGAAAAAGGGACTTAAGCCCAGTGGGCTTACCGGGTCAACAAAATTCAATACAAAAAAAAATATCAATCAATAAAGAGGAAGGGGACAAGCCAAACAGTGTGGATGAACAACATATCCACACTCCTAGAACAGATGTTCCTTAGGAGCATATCCAGGTAAGCATACACCATGGCACTTTTTTCAGGTAATGTCACCCATGTCCTGGCTAACCACTAGTGAACTAGGTTCAGGCAATTATCCAGGACTCTGTGCATGCTTTTGATGAGCAAAACGGCTGCCACTCATCGTTTACAGACCAGGCACCACCACTGTCATTTTCACACACACTGTATGATACAATCTGTATGAAAGTTTGACTCCAAATTCCATTCTACAGTCCATGAACTACCAATATTTAACTCGTAACTTCGTAAAGCACTTTGGAATACAGTGCATATAAAACATTATGTAAAACAAAATGCCATTTTATAATCCCTGCAATACCAGTATATAACAGTCTGTAAAGTGATTTAGGATACAATGCATATGAAAAGCACTATATTAATGAATATTCCTCATCTAGTACGGTCAAACTGTTCCACCACTTCAGAGCGCCGGCGGCAGTGCACCCAGTCAGTACGGTGCCAAGTGGGAAAGTGGCCATCCTCTTTCTGTGGGGGGCTGCTCGCTTCACAACCCCTCCCTTTGAGCATACCAACGGGAGGAGAAGCAGACCTCTGGGAGGGTTGGCAAATCTGGCTTCTGGTGCCGTAATGCCGGCATCCTAATGGTCAGAGAGGCTGTCAAACACCCTTTTCCTATAAACCACCTGAAACTCAATCAAGGGGTTAAAAAAAAAAAAAAAAAAAGAGTGCCTCTAATACTCACTTGGCCCCTTAACTATGACCTTCAACTCGCCACTGCCAGCTCCCTTTGTGTAGACCTTGAAGTCTGCCGTCTCCTTTGCTCGCACTCCCTTTGGCTGCAGACCACGCCCCACAGCACGACAAGCACTGGGGTTACAAGCTGGGAAGAGAAATACGGTCAGTCACAACCAACGATCAAGCCAAGATCAGTCCTTATGCACGCATGATACAGCACATCCAAAGAAAACAGGTGACCTTAAAACTGAAGGGGGAAGGATGTGGAATGCTATATGAACTTGCCATGGGTACCTAGAGTCTGAGGTAAAGGAGTGGTTATGTATGAGAAGCAAGGCGTGGGTGCATTCGGCAACAGATATAGGTGCCATCTACATTAGTGATCGTGACAGCTCAATGGTATGGCAGTACGGCGGCAACAGTGCACAGCCAAGTGGGAGACCAGGATATACTTGAGCCAACTGTGACTGCTCCGGGAAACGAGAGTACACGTCAACTCTCAATCTTGCCCCCTAATCAGCCAAAGTGGCACTGGTGTCATCTGTGAAGGTAGCTGCAGGCAGGCCATTCCACATGGAAGAGCACACTCCAGTTCCAAAAACTGGACACACACACACACACACACACACACACACACACACACACACACACACACACACACACACACCCCCCACGGTATTCATTGATTGAACTGAAACAGCCTGAGCCAGTGAATGCTGCACAGCTGTACGTACTGATACTGCACGGTACAAAGACAGTGTAGTGGTCACAACCAAGTGCGAAGGTTTGCAGGACAGCTCAAAGCAGGTGGCCAAGGGGAAGTAGGCACAGGAAATTCCTCCTAGCAAAAAATCTCTGGCAACTATCCTCCTTCAGGCACTCGTTTCAACAATCCTGGATTCTAACAGAAACTGAAGAGGCACTAGCTACAGGGTGGGGTTTCTGGGCTAGGTGAATCCAGCTTCAGAACAAGACCGAACAAACAAAAAATAAACGCCATGTCATGTAGAGTGAAGAGGAAGGAGCAAGTGAAAATATTCACCTGTTGATATAGTTCTGCTTGCACTCCCCAGCTCAAACTTCTACATACTCCACCCTATACATCCCCTTTAATATTTGGATCATCAAGAGCATTTCCCTTCATCTCAGACCTCTCTCGGTTAAAGAACTGGAGTGGCTTTCAGCAGTGGTTGCTAGAGAGCTCAGCGTACCTTACAAGGCACAAGCTCCTAGGGACTTGTTTCTCTTATGCTGGATGAATTCAGCCCCCATAATTATGGTCCCCCCCCATTATCACCCAAATGAGACACTGTCCCTCAAAATACAAGTACAGGGAAGAAGAAATGAGGGAGCAATACTTTATATTTATAGCACTGTGGGAGTTTAAGCTGAAATTAAAAGTATGATCAAGTGGCAGCAAGTTTTACTGCAAACCAAAGCAAGGTTTCTGTGTTAAAGGAACTGCACCATGTCTACACTGGTGATGGTGTAGGGTTCAGAGTTGTAAAATGAGGACTATCCCCATCCTAAAACAAATTATATGTGGTAGTCTGTAGGGCCCAGTAGGGGTCCCTGCAAACTAAAGGGCTG